>OZ007587.1:232985715-242985715 GCA_963931845.1 Maratus michaelseni
TATGGAACAAAACAACCTAATATGAGACTTTACCTTTACAAGGGTGAACAATGGCAATGTAATGTGAAATATTATGTTAAGCTCATCTATTAAAAAAGGAACATTTGTTTGATGACTCCAAAATTGCTTCTGTAACTACACTAAGGTTTATTTACAGATGGTCAAAAGAATTAGCACTAATAAATAGGAAAAGAACATATGTTATATTTGTCATTTATTCATTTTTTGACTAAATAAATAGCAATCTGTTCCTTCATATTTCTGCGTTTGAATTAAATCAAACTATTTGGTGTGAGATTTTGTCTGATACAGCATATCTATCTGAAACATAAAAAGTCGGCTTGTCGAAAATTATTTCAGGTTACATAAAAACATGAGTAATGTCACATTTATCCAATTCTGGTAATAAGTCAAACTGTTTGGCAACAGATTATTATTATTTTTTTTTTTTGTGTAAACTTTATGGTAGACAGGAAGGTAAATAATATATAATTATAAATAAATAATTAAATAATCTATCAAAGTATTGCAATACTAACTTCAAAATAAAATAAACAATACTTACAAGTAAATTTTAAATTTAATGAAATAAAACTAAAAACACAGATAGATTATAAAACAAAAAATAAATAATATATAAGTTTTCAAAACTTAAAAAATATATATACCTAACAATTTCAGCAGTAGAATATTCAGGTTTAATTTTTAACATTGCACATGCAAGAACTTCATCACAGTGGAATGTTCCATTATGTGTACCAATTTTTACTTTAGGTCCCATTTGTGTAGATATTCTGTAAAATCCTGAAATATAAATATTAAAATAATTTTATTTAAAATGCTAACATGATGTTTAAAAAATTACACCAACCATTTATTAGTTAATGATTGTACCTCTAACTGAAAATACAAATTACAGTAAACCCCAGATTATCCAATGCTTGATTATGTGACATTCTCGATTAACCAACATTCTTAATATATTTAAACGTAATGATGTTTGTGACTATATTCTGAAATTCTGGATGAAAATTATTTTTTTTTACTTATCATTATCTATACAAAGCTTTAAATAAGATTAAAATTGTTAAATTATTATTGGTAAATTATTTCACACATCGTAAATTTTATTAAATAATACAGAATTTTGTCACTATAATAATTTGAAATAGATAATGTTTTTTTTAGATATTGGGAAGTATTCTTGGCAACAAATATCCCTGCATACACTAATCCCCCTTGGCTAGATAAAAATTACTTGAAAATCAATAAGAAGATGCAACAACACAAGTGCTTTTGCATTATAATCCAAAATATTGCTGCAAGCAGATCGCATTTATAAAGAAAAAAAAAATTAATGATTTTTTTATTTCTGATAATTGTCCAATTTTTACTGTTAAACAATAAAAATTACATTGCAAAATTTTCTCTTTAAATTTGTCCAAAATTATAACAATTCTTTTATGAATACAGTTAAGCCGCTATCAGATTAACCAAATTTTCGAGCAACCAATTTTTCAGCCAAATTTAACCCCAACTTTTTCGCGCTCAAAGTGAAAGAAGGGTTGCAATTGTCGTTGATAAAGTTGGAGGAAAAACCGGTTACTACGAGTACCAGTTGTTACTATTTATCACTCTTTTGTTGGCGTAAATAAATCAGTACTATCGGACTTGCTGCAAAACACGTTTTGTTTTCTTCAAATTGTTTTTGCTTTCTTTTGTTCCAATCTTTGTATCGACAATATGGTAAACAGCAAATTTTTATCGTTGAAGGATAAAAAAAAAGTTGTGTTTAGCAATTTTATTATTAGATTCAGATAGCAGAAAGAAGAAACAGAAAAGAGAAGTTTGGATTAGAAGTTGTATATAAATTGTAAAATGGAAAAAATGAAAAAATTATTCTCATGTGCCCCCCCCCTCTCCCCTATTATTAATTTGAAAAACTATCATACAATAGCTAAAATGCTTTTAGCAGTTTTCATATTTATTCATTTTTACAATAAGTAATGCACTCGGAATTTGCAAATACCTATCTTTTATTCAATTCCTACTATTAGTTCACACACTCTATATATTTATATATCTTGTTCCAATTTTCAATCGTTAATAAAATACTTTTTAGCTCACAGGCTAACAAAGCCTGGGAGCTAATGTGCCCGCCGTTTCTGTATGTACGTAACGCGATAACTCTTGATAGAAATATCCGTTTTGCTTCAAATTTTGATTACATGTTTATAGTGATAAGGCGCTTCCCTGATTAGTTTTGGGGGTTCATTGGTTAAGTATAAAGGAGGGAATGGGGGACTAATCCTTCCCCCTTTATTTTTGTAAATGTGTTTTTCATGCAGAATTACCCAATTTGCTTCAAATTTTGTATATAGATTAATTGTGGTAATAAGGCGTTTCCCTGATTAGTTTTGGGGGTTCAATGGTTAAGTATAAAGGGGGGAAATAGCGGGCTAATTCCCCCTCTACCTTAATTTATTGTCGATCGCTTTATTTTTCAAGGGGCATTATTCTTTGAAATAAGAGTATAATATACAATTAGTGTGAATAGCCTGTGAGCTCAATGCCATCAGTTTAATTGGACTCTTTTCTTTTTATTATTCATTCACTCAAGTTCAAATACATTTTCTTAAACTTGTAGTGGATGACACTTTATGTTACTACAGTTTTTTCAAATAATAATTCATTAATTAAATTTCATTTCTATTTTGCTACTTAATATTGTGATTCTGTCATATGTATATACATATTTATATTAATTGTAATTATTTAATAAAAAGTAACTAAAATAATTTTTTTCTTTGATGACCTAAGTAGGAATTGACTTTAAAAAAATTTCTTTTATATTACTTGTTTAATGTAAAACTACAGTGTCATATTTGTTCATAACAAAACATTTTAAACCCATTTTAGCAATTAATAAGAAAAACACAAGGCATAAATATTAAAAAAGTATTTTGATTTTTGTACTCCTTCTTAAATCATAAAACACAGAATTAAATTTTAAATATATATATAAAAAAATAACAAGATTTTAAAAACACAAATTATTCTTATTATTTTTCTCAATATTTAAACACAAATAAAAGTTTATTGGCTTTTTCAGTCTCTAGTCAATTGTGCAGTTTGGGCTTGTTTGGCCAAAATTAGAAAAGTTTTTCACTGATGAAGCAATACAGCCATTGTAAAAAAGTACGTAAATACCAAGCTATTTTCAAAAATATCAAACAAATCCAATATTTTGATTGATATTGAATAATATTTTCAATAGGTTAGCCAACCTATTAAACTTACAAGCAAGAATTAAAAATTAAAATACTTCACTTAACATAAAAACTGTTATTCTACATTTCTTAATAAACTATTTTAAATTATTTATGCATTCAACGACAAAATATGTGATAAAATTTAAATATCAACAAACACAAGAACAAAAAAAAATTTTCTAAATTTTTCTCTTATAAAAGAAGTATTTTAATTTTGAAAATGGGTTTTAAATTTATTTAAATATTATACTTAAATTGAGGATCAGATGTTTGAACTAATTTTTTAAGCTGATTATTTATATATTAACTGATTTTTAATTCCAAGTTAAAATTAATCTATGTAATTTTTTACTGAAAATATGGAAAACCTTATAGAAACAAGCAATTAAACATTAAAAACATGTAATAGGATACCTATAACTGATTTTACAATGTTTTTGTATGCATCCAGAATAATTATATCGTAGGACTAATAACTACATACAAAACTTTGATTACACTCTAGAGATTCATAAGTAGAAGCTTTAAAAATCAATACAGAGCAATACTTTTTATGCAGAATTCATTACATGGCAAAAGTAGTACAATGAACACTTTCTGCTATTCCTGTAATGCAAGGATCGATCCAGGCAAAATTTGGGGTCTATTTAGGGCTCCTTCACAAAAATCTATTTAACAAAAGGGACCCCTTCACAAAAATCACTTTAATAAAATAGGACCCTAAACAAAAATGAATTTGATAAAATGGGCACCTTCACAAAATTTTTTATAACAAAATAACCCCTTTACAAAATTCCCTTTAATAAAATAGGCACTTTCACAAAATTCTATTCCATAAAAAACTTACTATTTATTAATTATTTATTATATTGTGACATTTTAAAATGTGTAATTTGTAAACAAACAAGTTCACCAGAGAGGAAAACTTCGGCAAAAGGATTTAAAAAAGTTTTTGTTAATAAATGCTTTCTTCGAATTTGAGCAACTAGATTTCAATTTTCGTTACAAAATGTTATTTTTCACAAAAATATAATAAATTTCACAAAAATAACCTTTACTTTTCACAAAATGGGCCCCAAGAAAAAAACCCTGCATCAATCCCTGTAATGTTTACAAACATTGGCGATCAAACTAGGCAAGCCAAATCACGCCAAACTCATTTCATAGCAAAGGGGCGTTCCAAACGCCTCCCTCTGATTGGCTGAAATGTTGGAAGTTGCATGAAATGTTGCTCCTAGCCACGATTTTTTAGAGCTGTGGCAAATAAATTGGGGATATTCTTGTTTGCTATCACACTGGGTGTTGGGACGATTTTTCACGGAAAATCGGCTCAAATCAAGAGTTGGCTCAAAAGTTGCTCGAAAAGTTGGTGAATCTGATAGCGGCTTTACTTGCATATAATACAGTATAGAACTAATTATCCCAAGGGTCTGTCCAGACTTTTCCCCCAGGGTCCTGTTTTTGTGAAATTGTAAACAACTTTTTATATTTGTGAAAAATCTAATCCTAATTTTGTGAATTTGAATTGATCGTTATATTCAGGTTCTTGTTTATACATTTTTAAAGAGATATATGGATGTAAAATACATACATTTTCTTTATTATATGTAAAAGTGACATGTCAGATTTTACTTTTAAATGATTAATTTGTTAAATGTTCAGTTTAAAGATGGAAAAATTTTGTGAAAAATCTATTTTCAAGACAAAGAATTTTGTGAGGACCCTGTTTTAGGGAAAATAATTTTGTGAAGGGTCTTGTTTTGAAATGAAAAATTTTGTGAAGAGTCCTTTAAAGGACCCAATTTTTTCCTAAACAGATCCCTGAATTATCCAGAATGGTTGGACCAGATGTATTCTGGATAACTGGTTGGGCATTAAAGCAACATCCACTTAATCAGATTTATAGAATATATGTGGCTTCAGCAGTGTTTCTGATTTCTTGACTACTCAGATTAATAATCAGATCCAATCAAGATCAAAGTTTAATTAGAGTTTGAAAGAACACAATTTATGGGAATCCCTTGGAAACAATTCCGCATCACATACAACATGAATGAATACAAACATAAATTAAGCCACTAAAAGTTCAGAACATTTATCCTTGAAGGCAGAAAAGGACATATTAAAAATATAAAGATACACAGAATATTTTGTAAAATTTATATAAAGAGAAATTACCAACATAATTATATTTAAGAAATGGTAATTTAAAAAACTGAGTATATCTGAGGGATCTGTTTGGTACATTGAAATTAATAGAATTAAGTATATCGCTGCAATCAATCATGTTATTAAATAACCTTGTAAAAAATTAAACACAAAAAAGATCCCATCTAGATTTTAAACTTAGAATGTTAAAAATACTATGTACCGGGTGTCCCAAAAATGACTGATGGATTTTAAAATTCAATAACTAGCAAACGGTGACAGATATTAAAAAAATTCTTGCAGGAGGGTTATGCATGATGGCGGGAGTTTTTTTACTGTGAGTCTTGATTTTAGTTCGAATTTCAAACAATAGAGGGCGTTGACAGCGGTTGGCACTCATTCGAGACCGAAACTGACGTCACTCAGCATTGATGCGAAGAAAGGAGATTAAGGCTATGGAGTGGGTCTCATTCGCCAATGCAATCTTGCTCATTCGATATGATTTCAATGGAATGCGTTGTTGCCATGAAAACAACAAATTCTTCGATAGTGGAATACTGCGTTCAGATCAGGGCATGAATTTAACAAGCAGTATTCGAGTTGCAGGCGATTTTACATTTTTGAAGTTTTATTTTCCCGGATTAAATTACTTTTTATGGCCTAATTTAAAGAATATTTTATTCATCGTATTTTAAAACTACTAGGTGAAATAAACCATTTTCAATAAATAGTGTACACTCTTTTAAAAGTACTCACTAGCAATTGCATAGCAAAATAACGAATGAAGATGTGACGGATTAGATTTTTGTGCAGCTCTCACATACCGGTATTGTCGTCATTTCGCGAAACTAAATTTTCATATTGGTTAGATAAAATTCCCATAAATACTCATAAATGTAAAATCGCCTGCAACTCGAATACTGCTTGTTAAATTCATGCCCTGATCTGAACGCTGTATTCCACTATCAAAGAATTTGTTGTTCCCATGGCAACAACGCTTTCCATTGAAATCATATCGAATGAGTTCAGAATCGGGGCCTAAAAGCAAGATTGTACTGGCGAATGAGGCCCACTCCATAGCCTTAATCTCCTTTCTTAGCATCAAGGCTGAGTGACGTCAGTTTCGGCCTCGAATGAGCGCCACCCGCTGTCAGCGCCATCTATTTTTTGAAATTTGAACTAAAATCAAGAATCACAGTAAAAAAACTCCCGACATCATGCATAACCCTCATGAAAGAATTTTTTAAATATCTGTCACAGTTTGCTAGTTATTGAATTTTAAAATCCATCAGTCATTTTTGGGACACCCGGTAGATAGGAAGAAGAAATATCATAAGAATAAATATGGTTACTTTTAAACAATAAATAACGTGTGAATTTAGACTGTACTTGCTCAAGAATTTTAATTTTATTATTATAGTGAGGATCCCAAATGAGACTGCAATATTCAAGATTAGGATGCACCAAAGCAAAATATAAAACTGAACAATTTATGAATACATCTATAAAAATCACTTATAATTAAAACAAGGAAATAATGAGATACTGAAAACTAACATACAAAGTCAAATGCAAATTTAAAATAGTTCATATGAATCACTAGGAACTCACTTTGAAGTACAAGTCTTGAATTTTTAGCAAAAATCTTCAGCATTAAAGTCTGTTCTTAACTGCAAAATGCATGAAACACATTTTTTAAAAAGTTTAAAGACTACATTAAAAAAAAATAGTAATAATAATAATTACCAGTGTTAAATTCAGGAGGTGTCCGGGAGGAACATCTCCCCCCCCCCCCAAGAAGATTTGAGATTTAATACTGTTAATGGTCAAAAAGTGCAATCCCCCCCCCCTCTGCCCGGGAACTCTATAATGTCCCCCCTAGAGCCACAGAAATCCCTCCCGGGAAAAATATCTGAATTCAACGCTAATAATTACAAAGTGTGCTACAGGGGAGAAAAAATCCTCAAATAATTTATTTTGTTTCAATAAACTAGATGTTTTTTAATAAGTATCACACGATTAATGCTAATTTACTATAACGGTCCAAAACACTGTAGCCAAACCATTCACCAATTCGAAATGGTTCTCACTTCAGACTATTTCATATGCTTATTGCATTTTTTTATATCAATCAGCTTAGTCACCAGCCAAAAAACACTTTGCAAATAGATAATACACTAAGGCTGAAAACTGCATCAGCTTAAATTTCATTATTAAACAGTAAAATTTTAATTATCTAGACTCCAGACATCTGGATTGTCAAATATCCAGATCGATATCAGGAATTAAAAACTTATAATGACACTTACAAAAATGAGAATTATATGCATTCTTTTGTAAAAATATATTTTCTATTAAATTCTTATTTAAACCAATGTTAAATTTTATGTTTAATTAAAATTTTGAAGTCCTTATCTAGATATTTAAGTTAGTACAGTAGTTAACAAATTTTAGGGATAGTATAGGTGTCTAGTATTATTGTAATGCAAAAAAATCTGAAGTATTTAATGTATTTTAAAAATTGCAACTGGATTTTTCAGCAAAAAGCAAGTAGCGTTGAATGCTATTTGTGCAGTATGAGTAAGTACGAAACATGTTTGGGATTTTTCCACTGCTTAATACAAAAATAGATTTTTCACATACTCCATGAATACAAATCCAAAATAATTGAAATCTGAGATGTCAAGCTCAAAAGATTTTTCATTCATTCATTTGACATGGAATGACCCCAGGGTTTGAAATGTAGTTTTTTCAAGGGGAGTGTGACGAATTCATGCATTGCTTTATTTGTGAATTAGCATTTTCGTTTTCGTCAAACCAAATTAATTTACTTCTTGTACTCAGCAACTTTTTCTACCGGTCGTAGCGCCATTTTCTATGTCGCTGTATATGGCATCTTTGCTGGGAGAAATTTCTGTCATTATCAAAGGATTTTAAAATTTACCTTTTGTTTTATTTGAAACACCCATTTCATATTTAAGTTCGGAATGTTAAATTTTATACCAGTTAGAGTTGACAGGAATGTTTTGAATGAGTGTCATAGGGTGATTAAAAAATTCTGTTTTTAAATTTAAAAATCTGTCCCATTTGAATTACCTAAAATTTGGCATAAGGTACTTTTCAGCTTTAAAAAAAACAATAAGGAAATGTTAATTTTCATGTTTACAGTTGACTATTTTAAGCAACTGCTTTTTTACATATACGATCTCGTGATTTATGGTTTTCAAGTTTAATTTAAAAAATTTACGAAGAAATTTTGTTTATCGTTGTTTAAGTAGATAATGGCATATGAAACATATGTCGATCCTTAAAAGGTTTTTGTTTTTATAAGCCTTTTTCTGTTTCTCTTTGTATCACTTAAGCATTTTATCTATATTTAAAAAAAAAAACTTGTTAACAAAATCAAAAAAAAAAAAAAAAAAAAAAAAGGCCTGCATAGAGATTGACCTCAACTATCCAATGTAAAAAGAATCATTTAAAAATATTAAAATGCAAGCAAGATATTGTAAAAACTTTTTCGTGTGAGTGAAGTAGCTTCTTAATAGCTCGGTTTAATTCAGTTTTTGTAATCTTAATTCCATAGTCATTGCATTTCTCTTAAAACTAGGTTCCTGTAAAAAAAAAAATCTTGGGCAGAAGACTCCCCCACATGAATCTCACTTTACATAATCTCGCAAGTCTGTAAAATTCTCTTGAACAGGGTTGGGTTGATTTATGACGGCCAATTATCAACACGAGGGATATAGGCCCTAGGGGGGAGTGCCCTCTGTGGTTGTCTTTCTAAGGGATCCTAACCCACATTTACGGTAAGGTTCGAAGGAAACCACGGAAAACTCTGAACGGTTAGGTCGACGAGCATGACAGGGGTTTGAAACCAGCACCTCCCGTCTACCAGCTTTGAGAGCAGAACCTCTCAGTCACTGGTGGGGCTCTCTCTCTCTTGAACAGGATTTCAAAATTTAGTGTAATGAATTCTGCTCTGAATTTCTGGTCCTGGTCCCTGATGTATACATGAAAATAAGGCATATATATATGATAAATATATAAGCTTCGTGAAATCATAACTGCAACCTTGGTGTAATCGTAATTGTGAGGGGTGCGATAATAAGAATGCCCTTTTGATTTTTCAAATAGCAAATAGAAGAACTGTTAATAAATATTTAAACGAAACAGATGTGTCTGCGGCCTGGAATAGGACCTTGGCTATTTTTTTCCAAAATGTTTCAAATTGCCATTTTGGAAATTATCACAAATCTGAAATCTGGAGGAAACCAAACCCTGCTTTCAATATGGCGGCCACTTTCAAAACTCTCAAAAATCCCCACACTTTTTTAAATGACGAAGATAAACATTTTAAGCTAAGGATGTCTGTGTCAGGTTTCCTTCGTTTAACTGATTTAAAAAAAATAAATACATTGTATACACATTTAACCGATATTTCAGTTATCATTTTGAAATTTTATAAAGGAAATATGATTAACTGTCTAAAAATCATATTTTCTTTAATGACTATATTTTTTTTATTTATAAATTTATAACAGTTAGGACAAAAAAAGCGAATAAATTTTGCTTTTTAATTATCAGGATAGCAGTTGCACCAAAAAACACCAAATGTTGTAAACAGCATATTTTAAGTAGCCAAGTATGTTATTCTATTTCATTTCATAAACTGTTATAGGGTAGATGTGCCAGCAATGGACCGCCTTCCAGTAATGGGCACCTTCAACATTTTTGGTTTATAAAAAAAAAGGCTTAGATGCTTTACACTCACGCTAAAAAAAAAAAAAAAAAAATTATCGGTTAAAAAAAAGAAAAAAGTCGCCAAATTTAGGGGATTTTTTTCTTTAATGGCAACCTAGCCATTGTATTAAGTTATTCGTTTGGCGTAGTCTTGGAAATCGCGCCAAACAAACAGTCGCCAATCTTTTGTTTACATTTTAGCGTGATAGTAACACATCTGTTCCAAAAAAAATCCAATAAAAATTCAGCTTTTTTTATTTCATTAATATGCTTTCTTTAAATTCTAGTTTTAAATACAATCATAATATCGATTATCTATTACTTTTTGTGGGGTGTCCATTACTGGAATTTAAGGTGTTTTGATTTATTTCTGTTATTTACAATTAAATTTCGATTCACATTGGGAAATGTGACTATGAGCATGGTTAAATATTGTTGGTGGATTAATATAATATTAAAAAATGTGGAATAGGAACTGATGCTTTACACTCAGGCAAGCATGTAAACATAAGTTTGGCAACTTTTTGGTTGGCGCGATTTTCAAGACCGCGCCAAACGAATAACTTAATACAATAGCTTGGTTGCCATTAAAGGAAAAAATCACCTAAATTTGGCGACTTTTTTCCTTTTTTTAACCGATTATTTTTTGTCTGCGTGAGTGTAAAGCATCTTAGCCAAAATGATGAGTCAGTTGAGGCTATAAAAATTCTACGAGAGGCCCCCAACTGAATCTCTACTCTTTTAAATAATGATCAGACTTGCTGCGCTGGCATCATCACAACTTAATGCTTTCAAAATACTTATATTAAGATATAAATATATATTAAGATATAAATATATATTAAGAAGAGAGAATAATACTGAAGTATTTTTTTACAATGTCACGTTAGTATAAAATTAATTGGGAAATAACATTTAACACACTTTTCAGATCAACAAGATAGTAAAACCGTACGTAAAACACTTACCTACCGGTTTCAATTTAGTTGTTATTGGTTGGTTGGGTTCGGGTAAACTATGTTATCACTGCACCGAAAGTTACTGGAACTTAAAAAGGCTTATAGAGGACGCTTATCACAGTTGTCGGCACAGGAAAAATGTCCCTTCAACTAAAGCTCAGTGTTATTGAAATCATTATTTATTGTGAACGCTTTTGAAAGTGTTACATATTCATATTCGTATATTTCTTAATTTTCCATATAAGACAGAACACTAATGTCGCATGAAATATGAAATTATGAAAAAAATAATAATTATGAGCAAATTAAAGGGTTGTTATAATAGAAGGCTCTAGAGCCGGTTTTATGCCTCCAAACGAAACAAAATTTCACTAGTACGTGGTTGAACAACGCCCCCTAGAGATCTCTAGGGGGCGTTGAGTTGAAGGTGTAATATAATTGTATCCATGACAACGTCCATTTAACTGTAACCGCTCGTGCCTGTTGTTCTAAGTGTCTTCCATTCTTGCTTGTGTGTAACTTGTCCTCATTAAACGTATATATGTTAACAAATGTAAATGCATATTAATTTCAACACATATATCGTTACATGGTGTCAGAAGTTGTGTCAAAAAGTAATATTTACTTTAAATTTCGTTAACGACAGTCTGAATTAAATACAAATGGGTGAAAACGGCATACGTCCTCCAAAACCATTACTTACGGCGGATTCCAAAGACCAATCGGAAGATTGGATCCAAAGTTTTGATTGGTATGCTGCTGCTGTTCAACTTGACAAGAAAGAGAAAAAAGTTCAAGTCGCAACATTTATGACTGTTATTGGAAGAGAAGCACAACAAATTTATGAAACCTTCAGTTTAAGTACAGATCAACAAGAAGATTTGGAGATTATTAGAGGTAAGTTCACAGAATATTTCACTCCTAAAGTCAATTATACTTTTGAACGCTACAAATTCAACCAGATTAAACAAAAGCAGGATGAAGCTTTTAAAGATTTTTTAACAAGGATTAAAATACAAGTTTCTAGATGTAAGCTAGGAATTATGGAGGAGGAATTAATTCGTGATAGAATTGTTGTCGGAATTGAAAATAATGACGTTCGGGAAAAGCTTTTAAGCGATGCTGAGTTAAGCTTAGATAAAACTGTGCAGATTTGTCTTGCTTCTGAAAGTGCTGCACAGCAATTGAAAAATATTTCTGATGACAATAAATCACAACCCATAATTTCTACAATATCGAAGAAATATACTCAGTCGCATAAAAATGTTTCTTCGAAAGATAAGCCTAATTCTAATACCAAATTCTCTAAAATGATAAACGATTGTAGAAATTGCGGTAATACACACAAAATTAATGATTGCCCCGCTTTTGGCAAGAAATGTAAAATCTGCCAAAAGCAAAATCATTTCGCAAAAAAATGTAGATCCAAAAACCAGAAAAAATACAGAGTGCAAGATATTGAAAATGTTGATACGATTACGAATGATAATTTTCTGATAGCAAGTATCGACGCTAATAAATCAGATTGGTGCGAGACCGTCATAATTAACAATAAAGCTATCCCAATGAAACTTGATACCGGTGCCCAGTGCAATGTCATACCATTTCGCTTAGCAGAGGAATTACGTTTAAGAATAAAACCTACAAATGTCCGTAAACTTCTCTCATATTCTGGTCATGCTATTGAGGTGGCAGGAGAATCTATTGTTCACTGTCAAATTAAAGATAAGCATATACAGCTTAAATTAATAATTGCACATGGAGGATCTAGTTCAATCCTAGGTCGATTAACCTGCATGGAGGCTGGATTAATTTAAAGAATTGAAGTAGTTAATTTGCTGCAGGATGAATTTCAAGATCTGTTTCAAGGAATGGGGTGTATAAAAAACTTCGAGTACACAGCCGATTTTGCAGAAGAATTTACTCAAAAAGAGATCAAACCACCAAGAAGAGTTCCGTTTAAGATTAAAAATATCGTCAAACAGGAGCTAGATAGAATGGTTAATGATGGGATTATCAAGAAAACAGATGAAGCTACACCAATTTCTAACCATATGGTTATTGTGAAACAAAACGCCAAAATAAGAATTTGCATTGATCCTTCTGATTTGAACAAAATACTCTTGCGAAGACAATTTCCGCTAAAAACTTTAGAAGAAGTCGTAGCTAATGTAGATGGATCAAAGTATTTCACGAAGTTAGATTTGAAAAAAGGATTTTGGCAGCTGAAAGTTTCGCCTCATACCCAGCCATTCTTAACATTTAGTACTCCATGGGGAAGATATTCCTTCCTTCGAATTCCATTCGGTATAAAAACGGCTCCAGAAATTTTTCAGAATGTAATAGCGAAAATTCTACAAGGCATTCCAGGTGTTGAAAATTCAATGGACGATATATTGATTTATGCGCCTGATATTAATACTCTTCGATCAAATACTCGATTAGTCCTACAAGCATTAAGAAATGCTGGAGCAAAACTAAATAAAGACAAATGTGAATTTGAAGTTCAGAAAGTTAAATATTTAGGACATATCCTCTCTGGTGATGGTATCATGATCGATCCTGAGAAAGTTGAAACCATAGATAACCATAGAACACATAATATGAGATTGTTATTGAAGAAAAACAAACAGTGGAATTGGAATAAAGAATTAACTGAAATCAAGAAATTATTGAAGGAAGCTCCGTCACTTAAATACTATAATCCCAACAAAAGTACTACTATTTCAGTAGATGCTAGTTCCTTCGCATTAGGTGCGGTACTGCTCCAAGAGGGAAGGCCGATAGCATTCTCATCCACAGCGATGAATGACGCCCAAAGATCTTATCCTCAGATAGAAAAGGAAGCCCTGGCAATGAAATTCGGATGCCAAAAATTTCATCAATATATATAAGGAAAGGGCATCTGACGTCACTGTTGGTTAAACTACTGTTGGTTTTGGAGAAAAACCTGTTCGTTCTTTCCGGCTCCTACAGTACACATGAGATGGAGGGATTTGATTGGTCTATGTTAAACTGGTCAATGATATGATTGGCCTACGTCGCCATGACGATTCCTGCAATGATAGCTGCGACAAAAATGCAGTGGTAGATTGGTTGATGGAACTGTTTGTTTGTAAACATGCCCTTTCCTTATATGGAAATGAAGTAACCATTGAGACGGATCACAAACCTTTAGAATCTATTTTTAAGAAACAAATAGATCGAATTCCACCACGACTCCGTAAAATCTTCTTAGAGGTTCAGCAGTATGCTCCAAGAGTTTGTTATAAGAGAGGTAAGGAAATGTATATAGCTGACTTGCTGAGCAGAGACTGTCATAATGAAGATTTGTTACAGGAGAGTAACTACCAAATTCTATTTTCAATTCCAACCACAGACGTAGGGCTTAAAATTTTACAAGATCTCACAAATACGGATCCAGATCTAATACAACTGAAACATTTCATTTCTACTGGTTGGCCCAAAAACAAAGATGTAGTTACAGATTCGTGTAAGAAGTACTTACCATTCTTGGATGAACTATCGATTAAAAAATATTTAATCTTAAAGGGATTAACAATAATTATACCCGATAGATACAGACGACGTGCATTGGAGAATCTTCATAAAGGTCATTTAGGCATTACAAGTTGTCTTAGAACAGCCCGTCAGTGTATGTTTTGGCCAGGAATGTCTGGAGAGATAATTTCCATGGTCGAAAATTGTGTAGTTTGTCAGAAAACTCAGAAGACTCCTCCGAAAGAACCATTAATTTCTAAGGAGATCCCTCAACTACCATGGGAAATTCTTGCATCTGATGTATTTACCTATCAAGATGTTGATTATCTACTTATTACAGATAGTTATTCTGGTTTCATTGATTTCAAACCATTAAAAGATCTATCTAGTAAGTCTACAATACAAATCCTCAAAGACTGGTTTAGTGTCCATGGAATTCCAAGAATTTTAGAAACTGACAATGCGAAAAATTACGATTCTTCTGAATTTAAGGAATTTGCTCAAGAATGGATGTTTACCCGTCAAACTTCAAGTCCCCTCTATCCAAAAGGCAATGGTTTAGCAGAGAGAGCTGTCCAAACAGCAAAGAATTTGCTAAGTAAATGTAAGATATCAGGTTATGATATACAATTAGCATTACTAAATTTTAGAAATACGCCAAGAGAAAACTTAGGATCACCAGCTCAACGTCTCTTCAGTAGACGCATGCGAACCACAGTTCCGATTGCTGAAGAATTGCTAAAGCCGAAAGTTATGACCCAAACTACAGAACATTTAACGAATGCTAGATTAAAGCAAAAATACTACCACGATCTTCATACAAAACCATCATTCAGTGCTCCATTACTACCAAACCAAAATGTGATGCTGAAACAAGCACCAAGGAATTCGATACCAGCAACAATAACATCTCAAGCTGCTCCTAGATCATACAATGTGCTGACTCCTAAAGGTGAATATAGAATGAACACTATCCAAATCAAGCCAACTAAGTTGAAGTTCCAAATTGAAAGGAAAAGGAAGTTACCGTTAGAAATTGACCAGCAACCTTCTAATGCTGATAACAATTCCAATGGGTCTCCGGCGAAAAATCTAAATGTGTCTGCCCCCAGCGTTACTGACAAGAAACCCATCGTTACCAGGTCTGGAAGAGTTGTAAAGCCAATAAAGAGACTTGATCTATAACAGAACTTAAATAACATTTTGAAAGGGGAGATGTAATATAATTGTATCCATGACAACGTCCATTTAACTGTAACCACTCGTGCCTGTTGTTCTAACTGTCTTCCATTCTTGCTTGTGTGTAACTTGTCCTCATTAAACGTATATATGTTAACAAATGTAAATGCGTATTAATTTCAACACATATATCGTTACAGAAGGGATACGCTCTGCGAAAATCAAAAAAAAAATTAGTTAAAATTTTTGTCAATAGGTGACGCTGCACCAATATTTAAGCCGATATTTGCAGATTCCTTTATTTTGTAAAAAACAAAATACATTTTCGACGAGTGACGTCGCAACTTCGAAAACTTGAAATTCCCTTCTAACCAGCTGTCGATTTAAAACTTGCTGATAAAGTGTGTCTGTGATTTCTTTGACACTGGAACAGTTGATTGTTTCTGAAAAGCATTTGAATCAAGAAAAGGCACTTCTTGTAAAGTGAGTTCCACTGTGAGAAAAGTGATGCGTCAAATTTTGCGCTAAGATTCAGAGGGTGCAACAATTAATACAGGGTGATACCGAAAGTCGGCTATCATTTTCATTACAGTTTCTTGCACGAATGAATGTGGACAATTCTTGGCCCTGGAATATTCTATGGACTGATGAAGCGCATTTTTATTTAGACGGACAAGGGAACGCACACAACTGTCGAATTTGGGCGAAAGAGAATCCTAATGTTGTCCAAGAAGTTCCATTGCATGCAGCTAAAGTGACGGTGTGGTGCAGTTTCACAGCTACGTTTATGATAGGGCCATATTTTTTTGAGGAACTAACATCCACAGGACCCATTACCTGTTCCGTAAATGGAAGAAGGTATCTTAATATGTTGTCAAATTTTCTGATTCCCGAGCTGCAACAGCGAGGATGCCTTCAAAATATCATGTTTATGCAAGACGGTGCACCACCGCACATTACTAGAGCAGTTCGGAGTTTCTTAACAAGCCATTTTACAGAAGACCGCATCATAAGTCGTTATTTTCAAACAGTCTGGCCAGCACTATCGCCTGATCTAACACCATGCGATTTTTGGTTGTGGGGATTTTTGAAAGGTTCTGTATCTAAAGACAGATGTCAGACAATCTCTGATCTGAAAGACAGTATTAGACTTCATATTCGCTCAATCTCACAGGACAGTTTACGCAATGCTGTAGAAAGCACAATTCTGAGAATGGAATGCGTTATTGAAAATGGTGGAGGATTCATTGAGCATGCGTAATGTTATTCTTCGTTATTTCCTCGTGGCTGAGCGACATGTTTTATTTTTGTTGATGCAGATTACATCACATGAAAAATGAAATTATATTCATATTTCTGTATTGTTTGGAGTCATAGGTCAGGCTCTAGAGCTGTCTAATTAGGTGAACTTTAATTATAACAATTCACAGTTCGTCGAAGTTTGTTGAAACTTTTAAATTTGTGTGCTTCGTCTGGATTGACTTAAATTGATATAATGAATCTGCAAACATCGCCTTAAATATTGGCGCAGCACCACCTACTGACGAAAAATGTAACTAATTTTTTTTTTCGATTTTCGCAGAGCGCATTTTTTCAACTACATACTACTCCATTCACTGAAAGAAGATAACAGAAGTAAACAAATGCACATGCGGATTGGCGATGCTTAAACCTGGCGCTGTGCCAGAACCGCCAAACAGACTGTCTGAAGTGTTTGAGCTTCTGCCTTTTTCAAATCGAAATAAAAAATAAAATTCGCCAATCTAGGGATTTGTGCCAAATGTGTGGCTCCTTGGCGATTTTTCTGCAACCCGTTTGTTTACTTTCGTTATCTCCTTTCCCTGAACAGACTTTAGTGAAATTTTGTTTCGTTTGGAGCCATAGAACCGGCTCTAGAGCCTTCTGAATAGGCGAACTTTAATTACACTGCTCAAAACAATTAAAGGATATTGCAGTTTTAGGTGGATTTTGTATCTGGGAAACTTTTTAGCTGATTGATACATGGTCGACAGACATAGTAGGTTATATGAGAATAAATTACACATGTTTGGCAGAAAAAAATGCATTTTATTGCGCATTTGTGTACAAAAGGAAAAAAACACAATTTGTGCATAGGAGAAAAAAAGAATAAGAAAAGGTGTTTTCTTCAAAGAAAATCATTTTCAGTAGGGGGTATGGTTTCCACGGGCGGCCAGCAACGTTGAACACCTTTGAGGCATGGACTCAATGAGGCTATTAATGACGAGTTGGGGTATTCTGCCCCACTCTTCCAGAAGAGCTCTTTCCAGTTCTTGGAGCGTTTGTGGGGGTTGTTGCCAGAAACTCGTCTTCCTAGAGCGTCCCAAACGTGCTCGATTGGATTCATGTCTGGAGAACACGCTGGCCATTCCATTCGAACGATTCCTTCCTCGAAAAGGAAATCCTCCACCAGGTTTGCACGATGTGGCCTGCAGTTATCGTCCATTAAAATGAAGTTATCTCTGATTGCTGCAGCGTAAGGGACTACAATAGGTCTGAGGATCTCATCCCTATATCGGCGACCAGTCAGAGCTCCATCTCGAATGATGTAGAGGTCAGTGCGCCCGTCAATGGAGATGCCACCATACACCAACACTCCTCCACCGCCAAATCTAACACTTTCGTGCACGAACGCAGGATTATTCCTACTGCCACGGTCCCTCCAGATGAAAATACGCCTATTATCCGGATGCACAGAAAAACGGGACTCGTCAGAAAACAGAATATTGCTCCATTCATTTCTTCTCCAGTTGACATGCTCGGTTGCCCACTCCCTGCGGTCGCGACGATGCCTTGATGTTAATCTAACACATACCATAGGTCGGCGAGCATACAGACCTACAGCATGGAGCCGGTTTCGGACAGTCTGAGTTGAAATCGTGGTGCCTGTAGCCGAGCGAAGGTGTTGTTGGAGAAGAGTAGCGTTCATGTTTCGGTGTCTCCGAGCTGTTAACGCTAAATACCGATCTTCATTGGGCGTTGTTGCCCGTCTACGACCTTGCCCTGGTTTTCGGCCTGCACATCCACTCTCCAAAAAACGGTTCCAGATCCTGGAAATGACACTTTGTGACACTCCAATGGCTTGCGCTACTTCGGCTTGAGTTTGGCCCCCTTCTAACCTACCAACAATTCTCCAAGCTTCTGAATCTGTCAAATGACTTCGCTGAGACATCGTACTCATCGAAACAAAGCAATCACTGAATGCCGATCATCCTTGTCTTCATTCTCTTTTATCCAGTTGAAAGTCAAATTTCATTCGCTGCCGCTGAAGCGACGTTTTTGACGTCGAACTCAAAATTTGCATACTCCACAGTTTGAAAACCAGAAAAATTTGCATTTGTGATTCTCTTCTTCTATTTTCGGCAAAAAAAAATTTCGTTTATATCTTTATTTTATATAAAACTTCAAATATCCTTTAATTGTTTTGAGCAGTGTATAACAACCCTGTACATGTGATTCGATGTGCTTGGGCTGGATTATCCTGAAGCGAGAAGTTATATCTTTCTTCACCAGATGATGTATTCGAGCGAAAAAGTTTAGAAAACAGTGCGTAAAAGCCTAGCTCCGCCTGATCACAACCTATGGCTTGCCATATCGGGCGATTAGCTCGTTTCGGCGACATAAATAGACTGCTTGCGGAAACCTTATTTCTGGGATTTTTTTTTGTTTTTCGTCTTCTTTAGTAACATTAAATACAATTGGTTATTTACAATCTATCACAATGCACATAATGTGTGATAAATAAATAAATATATATAAAATAAGACGTTTATAATAAAGTCGAAAGAAGAATCCAAACAATTAAAGCATAATCAAATTACTGCATTATATACACTATAAAAACATGTAAAATAAATTTATAAGCTTAAAAAATATTTTTAGTCTTCTTTTGAAACATTAATTATAATTGGTTATTTACAATCTATCACAAATGCACATTATTTAAATTAGGATAACATACGTAAAAGGTTCAATGAAAACTGTGAAAAATAAATAAATAAATAAATATACAATAAGCCGTTTATAATAAAGTCGAAAGAAGAATCCAAATAATTAAAGCACGATCAAATTATTGCATATATACACTATAAAACATGTAAAATAAATTTATAATCTTAAATTTTTCATGCATTTTTAATTTGTTCATAATGATTATTTTTTTGCACAGTTTCAGATTTCATGTGATATTTGTGTTCTGTGTTTATATGACAAGGTAAAAATTATCCAAATTTGAATATCTAACACTTTCAAACGCTTTTACAATAAGTAATGGTTTCAATAGCACTTTAGCATTAGTTAAAGGTACAATTTTCCTGTACCTGTTGTAGTAAGAAACAGAAAAACAGGTACTGTACTGTTACTTTTATATTTTTGTAATTGGCAACAACTTGTTAAGCACTTCAACTTCTACTGTTATTAGCGCGGTAGAACAGTCTTGTTTACATCTCTCTCACCATGTGTGACAACTCCGACTGCCTATATTACTAAATCAATCACAGTTGTCAACATATAAATAATCAATTTTAATCTAAATTGATTTCTAAATAATTTATAAATTTATAAATAATAATAATAATTAATAATAATAATAATAATAATAATAATAATAATAATAATAATTAATAATTTATAAATTTTCTTACCTCTAAGTTCCAAAACGGGCATCGGGGCTCCCAATCTTCAATAGAGAACATCTTTGTAATTCATTATATTTGAGCAAGAAACATTTATTTGGCATGAGAAAACCCTTGACTCAAAATGAAATTCACGATATTAGTATACATCACAATTTAATTAACACTTCAAAAGACGAACACAACATTTCAAGTATTTACAGCTTTTTAGATGAGCGACACGCTCTCAAAAATCATAATTACAAACCAAAAACTAAACTAAACTTAAAGTTCTAATAAAAATGTTCTTGACAGTTACAAAAGAAAAAAAAGAAAAAAAAACAATGCTGCGCGCATGCGTCAGTTTCCTTTTCTGCAAATCAGAGCACATGCCTACCTCTACATTGCGTAGATGCTTTTGATGTTTCCAAACTTTGAATAGAAAAGGGTTTTTGATGATGCAAGAGGAAGTGAATTCTCAATTACAACATCCTCCCACCTTTGAGTTTCAGGGTCTGAAACTCAAATTTTCCAATCAGTTCGACGTTTTATGATACGCCCATATCTGGAACGATGAACTAAAACGTCCGACGTACTGCCACTGACTGAACCACTAGGAGGATTACTAGCACCTTTATGTTCATTAAAATCTTGTTTCTTTTTAATGTCCTTGAAATGGTTTCTCATACTGTCGTTGTCTTGTGATACTTCTAAGGGTATTAACCTGCTTGTAGGTCTTAAATATTCCCCAGTTTTCATTCTTATTTTCACTAAGCGGATGTGTCCATCCTTAGATGGAAAAATTTCAGTCACTTTGGCCAGAGGCCAATCAATTCTTTTATTATTGTCACTGGAAACAATCACAACATCACCTATTGCTAAAGGTTTCTGTATTTTCTTCCATCTACTAGGTTGTCGCAATTGGCCTAAATATTCAGATCTAAATCGTTTACGAAGGTCTTGTCTTATTTTCTGTTGATAAACAAGCCTTTTGTTCAATGATTTGGCATCTAGAATATCAATATCGGGTGTACCACTACCTTTCACTTCTAGCAAGAACATGGACGGAGTGAGAGGTACGAGATCATTTAAATCTTCTGACACATAAGTAAGGGGGCGACTGTTGATAACACTTTCTAGGTCACATATAATGGTTTGTATTTCTTCATAATTCAGAGAACTTTTTCCTAAAACCTTTCTGAGTATTCTCTTAGTCAAGTCAATCAATCGCTCCCACCACCCTTCCCACCACGGAGCTGAAGGAGGTATAAATTTCCAAATAATTTTCCTTGGTATACTATCATTTTGTACTGAATTCCAGTTTATTTCTTTCAACAAATTTTCCGCTCCTACAAAATTTTTACCATTATCTGTATAGATAATAGAAGTTCTGCCTCTACGGGCTATGAATCTTCTCAACGTTAGTAAAAACACTTCAGTTGATAATGAGGTAGCTAATTCAAAATGAACTGCTCGAAAAACAGCACAAGTGTATATTACTAGCCAGATATTCCTATTTTCTTTAAGAATAAGCGGACCGGCATAATCCAGACCAACAATTTGGAAAATGGCAGCTTCTCTTACTCTATCTTCAGGTAAGGGAGGAGTAGAAATTTCTACTGGTTTAAAATCGTGTCGTCTACATCTTACACAGGTTCTAATAATTTTTCTGACAGTTTTTCGGAATTTTAAGATCCAAAAATCTTCCCTTAAATTACACATCATAATTTGTACCCCGGCATGTCCTAGTTTCAACTGTCTAGATCTAATTAATTTTTCGACTACAGAATGGTCATGTGGAAGGATAACAGGAAATCTGAAATTCAGAATATCATCTCTCAAATGTATGCATGATTTCAGCCGCAGAACTCCAGCCGAATCTGTCATGGTCTGAAATGTTTTTAAACGTTTATCTTGGGGACCAGTAAACGATTTTTGAACTAATTTCAATAATATGTTTTCAGCTTCATTCTGCTCTTCTACAGTTAAAATTTTAAATTCTCTCTCTTCTTTAGCTTTCTTACAATTTTTGTAAAATCTCCACGCGATTACTTTTACTAATTTATCGTAGGTAGAAATTCTAGTGTAAAATTGTTCACTGTGAACATCTACATTTGTAGCACTAATAATTGTTTTTCTTCTTTCTGTATCGATAGTTTCGAAATCAGGAAACATTTCTGATTTTGGCCACTCGTCCATTGGTTTTCTCAACCACTGCGGTCCCTCCCACCATTTATCTCGGGCTAAAACCTCAGCGGTACAACCCCTTGAAGGCAGGTCAGCAGGATTCAATTGGCCAGGAATAAAGTGCCATTTTGAAGGATCACTTAATGAGCGAATTTCGGACACTCGGTTGTAAACAAAAGGTGCCCAATTTTCATTTCTTTTTATCCAGTAAAGCGCATTGGCCGAATCAGTCCAATAAAAAATGGCAATGTTATCTAATTTCAAATCAGTTTTAACACTATTTGCTAATCTAGCCCCAATATTACAAGCCAATCATTTCAACCTCGGGATGGAAATTGTTTTCATAGGAGCAACTCGGCTTCTTGCTTGAACCAACTGACAGAAACCACCGTTCTCATTTTCGGTCCGTATAAATATACACGTAGCATACGCTACTTTACTAGCGTCGCAAAAAACGTGTAAGGAATGCAACTTATCTGCATCTCGAGAAAAACACCTAGGTATTTCAATAGTCTCTAATTTTCCTAATTGTTTTTTCCATTTTTCAAATTTTTTCTTGATAGAAACAGGTAATTTCGTGTCCCATGTCACTTTAGCTTTCCAACACTCCTGTAATATTATTTTAGGTTCTAATGTTACAGGACATGTGTATCCGATAGGATCAAAAATTCTGTGTACAGACGATAAAATGTTTCTTTTAGTTACTACGCGATAATCCTCTGAAATTTCTTTTAAATCAACTGCTAGTGTATCCCTTCTAAAATCCTACATTAGCCCTAAAACAGGGACATTTTTCCCTGTAAAAACTTCTCGAAAACTATGCTCCCACCCGCGAAGCTCGAATTTAGCATTGCTAAGAAGAGTTTTTGACTCTTCGATAAATCTGTTCAGCTGTTCCTTATTATCAACACTCGTAACACAGTTGTCTACATAAAATGACTCTAACAATTTTAACGCAGTGTTTTTAAATTGTTCAGGTGCATTTTTTAAATGATATTCTAACGTGGCACCTAGAAGGTAGGGGCTACATGAAATGCCAAATACTACTCTTCTATGTTGAAGCGTTATCAACTTTTGAGGGTCCCCTTCTTCATACCATAGAAATTTCAAGAATGATCGATCTTTTTCTGTAATGCCAATCTGTAAAAAATCCTTTTTTATGTCAGCAATTACCCTTATTTTCCCCAATCTAAATCTGTTTAAAACAGAAGGAATCAGTTCCACGAGGTTAGGCCCCTTTTCAATACAATCATTTATCGATGGTGAGTCCTTTTCCCGAGCTGAACCATCAAAAACCGGCCGCATCTTTGTAGTGGAGTTTTCTTTAAACACCGCTCTACGAGGAAGGAAATGCTCACTACCTAACGCTTTTCTCTGATCAACTTTTTCTACTATTTTCTCGTCTAACCATTCATTAAATATTTGATTATAATCACCTAATTTTCCTATCTTTTTTAATGAATCGACCCATGTTTTTAATCTACGTCGAGCGATATTTTCGTGACTAGGTAGTCTAGGGTGGCCCTGTATCCATGGAAGACTAACTTCATATCTACCCTCGTCATCTACTCTTATATTACTAAGAAAATGTTCTTTAGTGGCTAACTCTATCTCTTCTCTACCCTTTTTCTCCCCAGGATCTTGAATTCCTAAAGTGTCAAGGTGTCATAACCCGGAAATTTTTGCCTCTTTGACATGCAGCGAGAAAACTAGATTGTTCATATTTTTGTTTTCATAACCTTCAGTTTTCCCGAGAATTGTCCAACCTAAACGAGTTCCCGTGCAAACTAATCCGCCCTGTAATTGTTTTAAATTTCCGGTAAATAATTTTCCGGCGACATCTGCACCAATTAACACGTGAATTTCATCAGGAGAAAATTCGTATAGTAAATCATTAACTTTAGTGACTCTATCAGTCAATAAAATTCCGTACCGTTTTATTTCATTAATAAAGGATCCTTCCGGTATAGGTGAAATTTCAGAGCAAATCTTTTGTTGGTCTAATACCTCAAGTTTACATCGATAACTATTATCCATATTTCCCAAATTAATTAAATATCTATCGTGTAGTTCTTCACATTGTCGACCTCCAAATAAACTATGCACTATTCTTTCTTTACTTATACTATTATATCCTAACATGTTAGCAGCAAATTTTGATATATATGAGCGTTGCGATCCCGTGTCATATAAAATTCTAACATTTCGTACGATATCCCCATTGTATATGCGTACAACCAATGTTTGGAGCAAAACCCTTTTTCTAGAAGTTGTATTCGCAAGCATACAATCTTTATTAGGAGTAGAATCCTCTTTAGAATTATCGCCTAAGTTAATTTTATTCTTTTCTATACACATGAACTGGTGGTGATTTTTCCCACAATGAGTACAATTAGTTTTCATTTTACAAGCTTTAGCCAAGTGGTTGGCATTGAAGCATCGAAAGCAAGCTCCTTTTTTTTTAATAAAGCACCTTTTCTCTTCGCGAGTGTCATTTTCCATACCGCTCTACAATTTTGACTACGGTGTTTATTTTCGCAAAAGACAGGCTGTTCTTCCAATTTTTTATCAACTGCATTATACAGTTCGGCCGCCGTAGGGAGGAAAAATTTTTTAACCTTACGATCGAATCTAAGTTCTCTGTTTACTGAGACATCTTTATCGGAAGAAAACCCACTCTTAGCCAATTTGACCTTTTGCTCCATTTCAACTTCAATTTGTAAAAAATTCATTAAAGTATCTAATTTATTAATTCCCTGATCTTTATCTTTATCATTAACAGATAAAGTGCCAATATGTCTTTCCCATAATTTAAGAATATCTGAAGGCAATGCTGATTCGACCAATGGATATAAAATCGAAGAATAATTTTCGCCCTGATACGCCTAACACTTTTAATGACCGAAGGTAGGTTTCTATTTTATCATACAACTCAACAAGGGACAGTCTCTGGCCTTGTCCCAAAGAATTATTAATAACTAATCCTAGTACTTCGCGTATGTATACTTCGATTAAAATATCTGTTCTACCGAACCGTGCCTTCAATGATTGAACCGCCTCTGGATAGCTATCGGCTGTAGGGGGAAAAGATTCACCTATTTCCCTTGCCCTAGATCCCTTTTGGGTGGCTTGAATAAGATACTGGATTTTATCTTCGTTCACTATGTCGGAATCTTCGTGGATTTTTTCAAATTGGCCCCAAAAAGATAACCAGTTTTTTATTTCACCATTAATGGGCTTAAGTTCTAATTTTGGTAATTTAAACTTTCTTCTAGTGGCTATACCATCTAATGATAAAGAGATATCCTGACTGCTCTCTTTCTCTAATTTAAGAATGTATCTAGATAATTTATTTTTATTTTCCCAATAATTTATATTGTATTTATCTATTTGCTCATATTCAGCATCAAACGCGTCTTGTTGGCAATTTTTGTCTTCAGATAAATTATCTAAGATTTGTTTGTCCAGTGAAGAGAGTTCATCGTGTTTAGCTTCTAATCTATCTAAAAAAGACGACAGACTATCTAAATCATTACATTTAGCCTGCAAAGTATCTTCTATTTCTTTTACTAACTTCGTAAAATTGGACCGCACTGGCGTCCTTGATTTCTTTAATTTGTCCATATTTACTGTTGAAATTTCTAATTAACTATTTAAATCTCTTTTAATTAAATTTCGAATTTCTAATTCCAATTAACTACGGAGCACCCGATCCCGGCAGGGATGCCACAATTATGTGACAACTCCGACTGCCTATATTACTAATTCAATCACAGTTGTCAACATATAAATAATCAATTTTAATCTAAATTGATTTCTAAATAAAATTGGTAAGATATAAATTTTCTTACCTCTAAGTTCCAAAACGGGCATCGGGGCTCCCAATCTTCAATAGAGAACATCTTTGTAATTCATTATATTTGAGCAAGAAACATTTATTTGGCATGAGAAAACCCTTGACTCAAAATGAAATTCACGATATTAGTATACATCACAATTTAATTAACACTTCAAAAGACGAACACAACATTTCAAGTATTTACAGCTTTTTAGATGAGCGACACGCTCTCAAAAATCATAATCACAAACCAAAAACTAAACTAAACTTAAAGTTCTAATAAAAATGTTCTTGACAGTTACAAAAGAAAAAAAAGAAAAAAAACAATGCTGCGCGCATGCGTCAGTTTCCTTTTCTGCAAATCAGAGCACATGCCTACCTCTACACTGCGTAGATGCTTTTGATGTTTCCAAACTTTGAATAGAAAAGGGTTTTTGATGATGCAAGAGGAAGTGAATTCTCAATTACAACACCATGCTATGAGTTATAATTAAAGTCTGAATTATTTCAATTATTTAGTAAGATTTAATTAATATGATTAATCTTAAATGTTAACAGGTTATGGGTGTTACGTGTGCTATAAGGGAAGGGCAACTGACGTCACTGTTGGTTAAATTACTGTTGGTTTGGGCGAAAAACCTTCTCGTTCTTTACGACTCCTACAGTACACATGAGATGGAGCGATTTGATTGGTCTACGTTAAACTGGGCTGTGATATGAGTGGCCTACGTCGCCATGACGATTCCTGCAATGATAGCTGCGACAAAAATGCAGTGGTAGATTGGTTGATGGAACTGTTTGTTTGTAAACATGCCCTTTCCTTATATGCGTGAATAGTTGAAGTTAGGCTGGGATTGCGGTGCTTCGCTTAAGTTCAATCTTGAGCGTAAGTCTGACTTACTATATAAACAAAACGTAATCAGTATTGCAGTGCCTCGCAATCTTACGCTAACCCAAAAGCTATCTTACGACGAAGCGCAAGTGTATGCGCGCGCAACCACAACAAATCTAACTACGGCCTCTGATTGACTGACTGCAGGAGGACTTACGCTTAAGCAGGAGGACTTACGATGAGGCATCGCAATACGAAATTATGTTAGATCGCAGGAACGCCCATCCTACGATCGAGCGTAAGATTTAAGATAGCGAGGCACTGCAATCCCAGCCTTAATTCTAAAAATTAGTATGGCAGTATCGTAGTGTTAAGCCTAACATGTGATCATCGAGAATAGTTTGTTTTCTAAGTCTCAATAAATGTTTTGGAAAATTTATGATAGACCTTGGCTTTAAAGTTAGTGAAGCAGATCAATGTTTATTCATTCGAGGAGAAGAAGGTAAAAAGCTACTTGTAGCTCTGTATGTAGATGATGGTCTTATTGCCGCTACTCATGAAGAAGACTCGAGAAACTTCATAGATCAACTGAAAACAAAGTTTAAAATCACCATTAAGCCAGCGTCTTATTTCTTAGGAATAGAAATACAACGTCTAGATGATGGAAGCCTTAAAATTGGACAAGAAGCATATGCAATAAGGATACTTCAGAGATTTGGTATGAGTGACTGTAAGCCAGTCCATACACCCATTCTGAAAAAAAAAAAGCATGTACAGAAGTTAATGAAGCAGTGTTCCCTTATCGTGAAGCTATTGGAGCAATAATGTATCTAATGATGGGGACTAGACCTGACCTGGCATACTCTGTTAGTGTTTTATCACGTAAATTAGAAAATCCATCAAAAGAAGATTGTGTCAAGGTAAAACGCGTTTTTAGATATGTTTCAAGCACCAAGCAGAAATGTGTTGTTTATAAATCTGGTTATAAACCTGGTGTTTTAGAGTTCTTCAGTGATGCTGACTTTGGGGGATGCATGCAGACAGGCAGATCCACAAGTGGAATTGTAGTGCTGTATGCTGGTGGAGCAATATCCTGGCTAAGTCAACGTCAAGCTATGGTAGCAACTTCAACAACAGAAGCTGAAATAGTTGCAGCAAATGAAGCTGCGAAAGAATTGATTTGGTCAAAGAGACTTATCAGTGGAGTTTCCATTCTAAAAGAAGTACTAACAATTTATGTTGATAACAGCGCAGCAGTAAGACTAGCTCAGAACCCTGAGTTTCATCGCAGAACCAAAAACATTAGTTTGAAACATTTCTTCATTCGTGAAAATTGATAAAAGAAGAAATCAGTGTGCAGCAACTTTCAACAGAAATGCAAGTTGCGGATATGATGACAAAGCCCTTGCACAAACCAAGACTGTTAATGTTATGTGAAAAGATGGGACTTTTATAAACTCTGAACTCAAACTGCTAGTTTAGAACTCTAGTTTTATATGTGTATCTTATTTTTCTCTTAACAAGGAAAAGTGTTGTAGTATGTTAAACAGAAAAACAGGTACTGTACTGTTATTTTTATATTTTTGTAATTGGCAACAACTTGTTAAGCACTTCAACTTCTACTGCATAGTAGCGTGGTAGAACAGTCTTGTTTACATCTCTCTCACCATGCTATGAGTTATAATTAAAGTCTGACTTATTTCAATTATTTAGTAAGATTTAATTAATATGATTAATATTAAATGTTAACAGTACCGACGGCTGCGATCAACGCCTCTATAGGCCGTTTTAAGTCCCAATAGTAAAGTAACCATTTTCTCTAAAAGCGTGGTGTGTGTCTGCAGCAAAAGCTGGAGATTTTTAACAGTGAGTGTTGCCTTGGCTTGAATCGTCGTCGCCTGATCCAAGACAAATGAAATACACGGGCGAAACACGTGGCGCGGCCAATCGTTCCTCTCCTACGGGCAATTAAATGGCGGCGTGAGTCAGCCAGAATCGTAGGAGCCTTATACCGATAGCCGATTCATGACGTTTAAAACTCACACGGAGTGGATCATCTTTATATGGCGATTGGTACAAAAAGGTGCGCCCATCGTTTTGTGCCAATCGCCGTCTAAAGATGATCTATTCCGTGTGACGTTTTAAAAGTCATGAACAGGCCGTGTATCTCGTTGGTCGCGCCTGATCACAAGGCGGGAGAATTAAATATATGGGGCGTGTCTTTATATGGGATGTATCTTTACCAGTGGTTGAATTAACAAAACTCGTAATAAAAATACTTACCTTGAGGTTGACGGAAACGACAAGCTGCTGCATTAAGCTTTGCGTTCGAGTGATGATCATCCGTGCACCTGCGTCAAGAAAACAGCATCACTTTACCCAAGTGACCTTAAAGAGACGAACGTGGACGCAGCGTAGCGTTAGCCAAGGGAAAGAGCAGCTGACGTCAAGGCTAGAAATACATGGGCTAGCTTTTCGTTCATCATTTAAATGATGACCGGAAACTAGCCCACTTGAAAGATTTTTTTGGTTATCTACAAAAGGGTTGGACTAGGATACCTATACATGCAGGGCCTGATTACCTAAAAGGCGCATGAAGTATGTGCTTCCTCTCTACAATTTAAGAGGGCCCCCAAAATGACTACAAAATGGGGCCTCTGATTTCGCTTTTTAAATTTCTGCATTGAATTTTTAATTTTTATTGAGGACAAAGTTTATGTAATGCAATCCCATACAGCACAATAACGTCCTAAGGACACACGATAAAGTCATATGCAGGATAATAACTCGTCCGTTGGACATCCTACAATGTCCCAAAATCATTATATGTTATTTTTTTATTAGTTTAATGTTTTCAATTGTTTTTACAAATACAGAAATAATTTCATATGAATAAATTATAATTACAACATTTATTTCGAAAAGTGCATGAAAATGATGCAAGAAAAATGCTAGTTCATTTTGAGTGAAAAATCGGTTAATATTATATTTTTATAACGGATGATTTTTGCCCTTTCCGAGCAAATCTGTATTAAAAATTTTGTCTATAAAGAAATGTAGTTCAAAAGTACTTTTGAAGAAAAAATAAAAAAATTATCTGTAGAAGCTGAATGCATAAAAAATTCAGCAGTTTCTGAATAATTTAAAAAATAATGTAATTAAATATTGTAATATATGTATTAAATACTTTGATTTCCCTGTTAGATAAAATTTCTGAAGTAGAGTGGATGTTCTATATGATCAACAGGCTGCTAACTAATCATGGCCTGATGTGCTGATTAGCTACCACCCTGGTAACTGATCATACAAAAATTATATATACTACAAATATTATATATCTAAAGTAAATCCAGTGAACATAAAAGAGGCTGTTTGAATGAAATTATATTAATTTGGCTAAGTCACTCTCGTGAATAATATTTGCAGTTTGTATCATTGACAAACTTCCATGTCTGAAGAATTTAGAAAACGTTTACCAAAGGAAAGGGGCCCCCTAAAATGATACTGCGCTTCCCCTAGTTCAGGAAGTTAATCGAGCCTTGTATACATGAGAGTGGAAACATAGGGGATATAAAATTTGATTGGTTGAGACGGTCTAACGATTTTAAGACGGATAGACCAAATCGCCAAGCACGTCGGTGAGCCTGCCACTACCACCAAGCTAACGCTTGTTAACTTTGTCTCTCGACTAATCGAATTCGTCCGGACGAGAATAGCCAAGTTCTGGAAGGTAGGTTTGCCATAGTTTGTACCAAGACTCCCTTATCATAGATCAGACTTGACAATCCGGAGAAAGTCTATAGGAGAAAATGTCCGCGCTAATTGCCAACTTATTAATTGACTTTCTCCGGAAAGTATCGCCGCCTGGTGGATACTACCGATACTAGTTCATAAGCAAATGCATAGAACAAATGGAGCTGTGAAAAAATTTCGTGTTATTTCGTGTCGTAAATACTCCTATTACCATAGAGATCATGCCTATTACTGACGATTGATGGCGCTAGTAAGCAGGACAACCATGCGGTCAAAGGAAACTTGCTGATTGTGAGGCCTGATACTATGATAAGGAGGCCTTGGTTTGTACAAAAACGTCTGTCTAAACACAGTCTGGGCATGTCTGAGAGTATGTATAAAGTTAAAAATACAATAATAACCAAAGTAAGAAAACGTAATCAAGATATTTAGACCTTTATTTTTAAAAAATTAAAGCATTAAACAACTTCTTTGGTTACTGTTGCGTTTAAGAATGCTATACAACTTTTTAGATTCTTTATTGAATGAGCCTTGGATTTCTATCAGCCCTGCAATATGTCACATAAATATATAAATATCTGTAATATATATATATCTGTAAAGTGTAATATATTTTACAGAAACTACTTAAGGCTAAAAAAAATCCTTACTGTTTTAAATACATTTTACCTAAAAAATATATATTTGAAATAGCTGAATGAGGTACTTACCAACTTTAAAAAAATAATAAATCCCCAAATGAATATAACAGAAATAAATGGATCAATACTAAATCCCTCATGGCCCTGCTGCAGTTTTCATGCACAATATATAAACATGTGTAACGTCACATACTTATTAAAATTTAAAATACGATTAAGGGGGGGGGGGGGAGTGGATATGGATAAGACTGCTAACAGAGAAGTATGTTACAATGGAAAATAAAAATAGCTACTTAAAATTAATAAAGTTGAGCATCCAGAAATGCTCCTTGTGCATTGCGTTCTTCATAGAGAGATCTTAGTGTCCAAAAATTTTTCACCTATTCTCTTTAGGGGGCATACGAATCTTTTGGCTTAAAAAATAAGAATAAGTTACGATTTTTTTTTTAGCGTTTAGAAAATATGTAAGGTTTTGCATAAAAAGCACATATTTTGAACTATCGAAAATCAAATTATTATTTTTTTTATTATGAAATGCGCCTTTTAGAATTCATTTTACTCGATGTTGCACGATATGTTGCGTTTCTGTGGTACCCGATATTTGCTGAAGATTTCACCCGAAACAAATGAAGCAAAAAGCACGTTAAAATATCTATAATTGTCTTGTCCTTCACCGAATGAGGTATTCTGCGGACGAGAGATTCTGATTTCAAAGCTGGTAGACAGTAGATCATGAGTTCGAACTCTTGTCGCGCTCGTCGGCCTAACCATCCAGAATTTTCCTTAGTTGTTTCGAACTTTGTTAAATACGGGTTAGATTCCCTTAGAAAGACCCCAGGGAAGGCAAGCCACCCTCCTTTGGCCTATATGCCTTACATATATAATCGGCCAAAACAATCACCAACACCACTCCTTGATCGATGATTTTTAGAAAATTTTCATTTTTAACAAAATGGCAGGCTTTCAAATTTAATCTTAAAAAAAAAAAAAAATCATATTTTGTTTTGTTTATTAAAAAGGAACGATTTTTTTTAAAAAAAAGCGTCTTCAAGGACTAGATAAATATAAATATATAATCTTAAAAAAAAAAAAAAATAGTTCATTTGTTTCAAAGACTGTAAAAACATTGTTTCGAAAAAATCCTGTTTAAAATTCTGCAATAAGGTAAAGGTACCCCTAACTCATGCTCTGCCGCTCTGTGTAACAAAACTTGCTATATCTTCCGTATATGTTTAATGTTTTAAAAACATCTTCGAGATTACATTTATAAAATGTCAGAACTTCACACACACACACACACACACACACACACACACACAAAATCTATCTTTTGAAGTAAGAAAACTCTTATGCCCACTTTAGGAGGCATAAAAATCAATTATAAAATGCATCAAGTGCTAACATCTTTAATGCCAAACGTGAGAACTTCTTAAGAGAGCATATGAGACAAACATGCAGACCATTTTGTTTCACATTGGAATAAATTGGCAAGCAACAACAAAACTCTTCTAGATATAAAGGCGAAGATATATATGGTTTCGCTATATTTATATAATTATGTTAAAAACATATTTGGGAAAAAAAAACTTTACTTGTTATACACTAAAATAATGCCACGTGGCTTGCCATTGTAAATGTCTTTTTAAGCTTTCTCAATGTGAATAAGTGTTTACATTTTAAGTAATAAGACTTATATGTTACAGAGGGGACACATGTGATTTTAAAGATGCTTATATGTGGGGTTTGGCTGAAAAAGGTTGGAAACCAATGGTCTAAACCATATATATATATTACTTTAATGCAGGTCCTGGAATGTAGTATAAGAATAGAGACAGAAATTCTTGACAACAATTTTAAAATGTCTTTTTTTTTAAGTCTTATATTTTTTCTTCAAAAATATAATATTTATAAATTTTTAAAATTCGAAATGCGTAAAATGCATTTGTAAAGCTAAGTAAAACAAGCTTGCTATTTTTCCCCCCTCGTGCCGTTTAATCAATAAAACTCAAAAGGTGGATACCATGAGTGGATGATTTCTGTCTATTTTTGAGCGTACTTTAATTAAGCATCTCATTGCCCAGAGGATAATACTAGTACAATATAAGAACTATAGGTGGATGTGCCAATACCCAAATTTTCTTCTATCTCCTACATGTTAATACTTCAAAAAGCGTATTTTTTTTAAATTATGCATTTTAGAATCCAAAAATACAGCATAGTTGTGCCACCTGTTATATCATTTACACGAAAACCTAATCAGCACAAATTTATGTCAAGGTCAAACAGAATATGAAGTTTGATGAATTCCATGCATTAGTTCTTGAGACATGACTATCGCTAAAATCGTGTGAATCATGAAAAAAGCAGTATAGAAACGCCACTTTTTACTCCAAAACTTAATCAGCAACAACCTATATCAACGTCTAACTGAATCTGAAGTTTGATAAAAATACGTGCATTAGTTCTTGATGTAGAGCTATCGCAAAAATCGTAAAAAATTCAGCATGCCAGCGCTACCTGTTGGGCGATTTACACCAAAAACTAATCAGCTCCAATGTATATTAGGCTATAACAGAATCTAAAGTTTTATGAAATTCTAGGCAATAGTTATTCAAATATGACTATCGCTAAAATAGTGTAATTCCTGAAAAATGCAGCATAGCAGCATCATTTGTCGGGCGATTTACACCAAAACCTATTCAGCAACAACTTGTGTTAACGTCTAACTGAATCTGAAGTTTGATGAAAATCCGTACATTCATGAGATAGAGATATCGCGGAAATCGTGAAAAATGCTGTATAGCAACGCCACCTGTTGGACAATTTAAACCAAAAACTAATTAGCACCAATTTATATCAATATCTAACTGAATCTAAAGTGTTATTAAATTACATGCTAAGATAGAGAGTTCTTGAGATAGAGCGCTTACAAAATTTTTGTCACAGACAGACAGACAGACTCACACACAGACATTTTCTAAAAACAGTCAAATCGTGTTTAAGACCTTCTAAAACGTACAAATCCGTCAAAAACTGGAAGTTGAAAATTTTCACGAATCCAATATTTTCTACTTGTAAATATAGAAAAAATTAAAAATCAAAGAAAATCACAGCAAATTCTGTTGCCAATTTGGGTGCCAGCGTTTATTTTCTGCAATAACTTGTATCAGTACAGTCATTTTTGCTGTAAAAAAGGGCAAAGAAAAAAAACATTTTAAGGTGTTATTTTGCAGCAAGAAGTACTGGCTGGCACCCAAATTGCTTGTAGATTTTACTGTGATTTCTTCCATTTTTACTTTTTTCTATTTTTACAAGAAGAAAGAATTCGATTCGTGGAAAAATTCGAATTCCGGTTTTCGACGGATTTTACATTTTAGAAGGTCCTGAATACGATCTGACTCTCTGACTGCTTTTAGAAAATATCTGTCTGTAAGTCTGCCTGTCTGTCTATCTGTATGTGACAAAAATTTTGTGGGTGCTTTATCTCAAGAACTAATACACTGAACTTAATAAAACTTTAGATTCATACTTTAATATAAATTGGTGCTGGTTAGTTTTTGCTGTAAATCAACCAACAGGTGGCGCTACTACACTGCATTTTTCACGATTTCTGAAATAGCTCTATCTCAAGAACTAATGCACGGATTTTCATGAAGCTTCAGATTCAATTAGACGTTGCATACGTTGTTTCTAATTAGGTTTTGGTGTAAATCGCCCAACAGGTGGCGCTGCTATGCTGCATTTTTCACGATTTTCGCGATAACTATATCTCAAAAACTAATGCAAGGAATTTAACCAAACTTCATATTCTGTTACACTTTCACATAAATAGATCCTTATTAGGCTTGAGTGTGTACTTCCCAACAGGTCTCGCTTTTATGCTCTTTGGGTTGGGAATTTTTGTTACAGATATCTAAGAGGGTTGGTGCCAAAATTCAACCATTTGTTTGAAAAATAAGATGCTTATATCTCCTTTTTAACCCGGGAGAAGTCGCATGGGGTATGACATACCGCGAGTGCGTACGGATTTTACAATTATCACCACTACTTTTTGAAAAGTAATCTTTAACGTATTTTATCCTACAATTTGTAACAGTTGTCACTGACTAAATAAGTTGATAATTATTGTTTGTATTTATTGGTGACAAAGTCAAAACTATTCATACCCTAGATATGCGCGATTTCTCCCGGGTTAAATGCACACAATTCAACGAACCTATACCTTTAGAATCCCCATGACGAACATGGATTGTCATTTAATTTTGCACTGAGATAGCGAATTTTGAAGTATTAACATGTATGAGACAGAAGAAAGTTTTGGTATTGGCATATCGTATCATTTGGTATTGGCCGCCTATATGCGTATACTATAATTTATGTACACCGATCCTCCACATTAGGTTTTACATAATATGCATTCAAAGCTGTTTTTCTATTTCGGTTTATTCGAATTCTTAAATATCCAAGGGGATCTTGATCTACATCAGTTCAAATACTCCCGACTCGATTATGTTAAATTTAATAATTTAATTTTTGTGAAAATGTGTAATAATATGATCCCGATTAACCGTATATCTCACTTAATAGAATACTTTTATTTCAGAAAATGTCCGTTCATGTAAGCGGGATTGGGTAAATTTCTTTTCTTATTTACATTGATTTTTTAAAAACAATCCTCTGTAATCTTTCCCTTTTCTTAACCCTTTCAGGGGGAAAATAATTAAGGGGCAAAAATGTTGAAATGATAGAATGTCACCAGAATTTACGAACAAATTGATTTGAAAATAAATAAAAACTTTCCTTCATGTACATTACAAAAACAACTCTATTTAAAAATTCTGGGTGCCAATTGGCAGTTTGAAATTGAAATTAAGTGATATAAATAATATACCACCGTTTTCTAAGTGTTTAAAAAAGTGTGTATTTCGCATTATATTTATGTTTTTAAACGTGTATTTTTGTAAGGATAAACAACACAAAATATTTTCAAACTTAATTTATTCAGATATTTTAAAGTATTTTCACTAATAATACATCTTGCATATCTGCATTCGTTAAAATTCTCGTGTGTATAGTTCTGTTACCTGAAAATAAATAAGTTAAAAAATAAATAAACAGAAGGATTTCTTGTTGAAGATATAAAAATCCTTATATATTATTTCTCCTGTCAACATCCCTTTTACTCAGAAAATATGAAACGCAGAACAACGAATGAGATACCATATGAAAGGTTTTAGAACAGGCTTCTGACATAGCCCATTTAACAATTCGTTAAAACATGTTTTTGATTAAAATTTGCTAAAATTAAAAATTAAATCGGCATTGTTTTTATGAAAGAAATGAAAGGTTTTCCTGAAATTATTGTTGCCAAAAAAATAAAATACCACATTACATGATGCTCATAGCAATTACTATAAAAAACACCGCACGGGTTTATTTTATACTTATGATACAGCGCCTAGAATACATAGTGTGGAAACCGGCAAATGGTGTAATGCTTTAAAAAGTGCTAAAAAGTTGTAGCCTATAAATGTGCAACGGTGCTCCTACGAAGCCTACGATAATGTTGCAACCAGAGACAAAAAAATTGCGTATCACGTTTTTTAGCCATGCTTTCCTAATTTAAAAAAAAAAACTTATAAAAATCACTAAGTCAGAGGAGAAAATAATATAATTTAAGTATTTAAAATACTTACCACCAGCCGAAACATTCTAATACAATGTCAAGAGCTAGCAGATGGCGCTGCGAACCCATCCTAATATTTTCAGCAACGTTGTACATTTATTGGATACAATTTTTTAGTACTATTTTGTAGCCGGTTTCCACACTATGTATTCTAGGCGCTGTACTTATGATTAAACAGCGAAATTGAAATTGAAATGTTTAGATTGATATTTCTAAGTCCCATGGTTTTCCCGAAGCGGATGACGTCATCCTCTAATGCAGTCAAAATACGATTGTTAATTTTTTTTTTCTCGCGCGTGCCTTTAGCAATCTTGGATCGGTTTTTAGTCTAACTTTGATGGAATAAATTAGATGATATTCTGGCTTGACTAACAGCTAAATGTTGTTTGCAGATATTTTTATCCTTGCTTTTTCTTTAGAAGTTTAAACCTGCATCTAATAAATATTACATATTGATAAAAAATGATACTTCTCTATTATCCCGTCGACCACTTTTCATAACAAAACTCTATCGCTAAATAAACGGGAGAACGTTGCCATTGGAATACCAAAAAATAAATAAAATATAAGAATTTAAGGACACAATTGTTATTTTAATTAATAAAATAACTACTAAATCAGTAAAACATAATGAAAAATACACGCAAATGTCGAATGTAATACCACTAGATGACGTAACAAACACGCATAATGATTCTGACATCAAGTAAATGGGACTGCATTTTTGGCGTTTAATCTTACAGTTTGTCGGTAGCTTTTTGTTATGAAAAGCGGTCGACGGTTAATAGAGAAGTACCTAAAAAATATTAGATTTCAGTGCGAAATCTTCGCACGGGCCGGGCCCTCTGGTCCTTATATATTATTTCTCCTGTCAACATCCCTTTTGCTAAGAAAATATGAAACGCAGAACAACGAATGAGATACCATATGAAAGGTTTTAGAACCGGCTTCTGACATAGCCCACTTAACAATTCGTTAAAACATGTTTTTAATTAAAATTGCTGAAAATTAAAAATTTAATCCTCATTGTTTTCATGAAAGAAATGAAAGGTTTTCCTGAAATTATTGTTGACAAAAAAATAAAATATCACATTATATGATGCTCATAGCAATTATTATAAAAAACACCGCACGGGTTTATTTTATACTTATGATTAAAAAGCGAAATTGAAATTGAAATATTTAGATTTATATTTCTATGTTCCATGTTTTTCCCGAAGCGGATGACGTCATTCTCTAATGCAGTTAAAATACGATTGTTAATTTTCTTTTCTCGCGCGTGCATTTTGCAATCTTGGATCAGTTTTTAGTCTAACTTTGATGGAATAAATTAGATGATATTCTGGCTTGACTAACAACTAAATGTTGTTTGCAGATATTTTTATCCTTGCTTTTTCTTTAGAAGTTTAAACCTGCATCTAATAAATATTACATATTGATAAAAAATGATACTTCTCTATTATCCCGTCAACCACTTTTAATAACAAAAAACTATCGCCCAATAAACGGGAGAACGTTGCCATTGGAATATCAAAAAATAAACCACTAGATGACGTAACAAACACGAATAATGATTCTGACATCAAGTAAATGGGACTGCATTTTTGGCGTTTAATCTTACAGTTTGGCGGTAGTTTTTTGTTATGAAAAGTGGTCGACGGGATAATAGAGAAGTACCTAAAAAATATTAGATTTCAGTGCGAAATCTTCGCACGGGCCCTCTGGTAAGTAAATATTACATAACATCAACGATACAGTGCAGATTTATTGCATGTGAAAAAAAAAATATATATTAGGCTCATTCCACAGAATTTCGACAATTTCTTTCTTTTTTTTTTCTTTTTCTTTTCTTTTTTTTTAAAAAATCTTGTCGCAGCATTATTTTTGATTTTTTCCATCCTTTGTATATGAAAACATACGTAGAAAAAACTTAAAATCCTCTTGAAAATAAATAAATAAATAAAATAATAATAAAAAAAAATAAATAAAAAATCATAAAAAATCTTTTAATTAGAGATGATTAAAAACTGCGATATTACATGTTTTTACAAAATTCAAAGGTTTATAAAATCTTGGACATTTTTTGAACTAATGGTAATAAACAAAAAAATATAAAAGATCTGAAATTTAAGCCCTTTTCTCTAATGGATCAAATAATTGTATTTTTTGCAATCGAGAACTTTACAAAATATTGAAATATTAGTTAAAATGCCAGTTTTTGAAAAATTATATCTCATGAAGGGGAAAAAAAGATAAAAGTATATGCATTTTTTTATCTATATGCTATTTTATTACTATTACTTAAAACACAATTTTGGAAAATTTCAAAATTCAGCATTATTGACAGATCGTAACTCAAAAGGAGGAACTAGTATACACATACGATTTGGCAATAAGGATTTCTCTATGCTCTGTACTCTGTAAGTCGTTTTCCATTATTCCAAATAGTCTACATCTTATGAGATACAGAAATTTGAATTTGGAGAAATGACAGTCAGTCACAGCTGAAAAGGACCTTTAGAAACAAGAAACATTTTGTTGAGTAATTTTTCTAGGTTTATTTGAGAAATATTTCTGGAATTCAAAGTACTTTTGTGTTATAATGAAAGGTTCAAGAGTCATATTAATCTCTTGCCAAGAGTTTTGATACCTGTATTAGAACATAACCAATAAACGAAGTTACCACAGTTATAGCCCTATGTTCATACCATAAGAGTTAGTGAAATCAAGCATTTTCTTCAGCAATTTTTGCATCAATAAAATGGTCAGAAAGGGAGATTTCATAAACTATCATGCTATGAATATAAGATGAGGTAATTTCGTGCAAGGTACCTAGGAGAGTCTGCGCACAATTCAAAAGAATAACAATAAAAAATTTAAATATTAATTTTTTGCTAAACTATCCATGAATAATTTTTACTTCATTTGTTTTTTATGCATTTCCATTGCTATTTTGTTGTTATGTTGCAATTTAATAGAACAGTTGTAATAAAACCAAGAAAGTTATTTTGCGCAATCTGTACTTACAGGGTTGGTGTAATTGCGCACATGGGTAGGAGAGATTGTTACTAATAATAACTACAATTAAATTGTTAACAATAATATTTACACTTAAATGACATTGTGTTGTAAGGTTTTTGTGAACAAATATTATTGTATTAGGAGTAAATATTTCAACCTAATGATTAAAGAATCAGAAAAAGGAAATAATTTGAAAAACGATAAAAAAATTTTAATTAAAGGGAAAAAAATTAAAGAATCAGAAAAAGCAAGTTCAGATAAGATTACGAAAGAACATTAAGTTACTTGATAACACGTTTAACTTAAAACTAGTCCATTTTCATTTTTCATTCTTTTATGCAAATTTACCAATAAGCTGCGTAATCTCTCCTAGCATGGAAACTAATGTGAACAATGCGCCATCTCTTCTAAGTAGCAGATGAGCAAACTCTCCAATTTCGGTAGGAGAGATTGCACGGCCTTTTATTTAAACATGGCCGCTTCTAAAACGAACCGTTGATGTTTATTAGTCTAGATTAGTAGCTTATGAGAAATCGTTGAAGTTTAAAATATTTTGTGCTATTGCTATTGTATAGAAATTCTAATGAATAGCTATGAAAATTCAAGCATTTACTTTGGGAAAACAAAACAAAATAGCAATGCTTTATCTTAGACGCTCAAAACAATCAATGTGCACATTCAAGTATACACTCCACTACTGCTGTTGTACAACTACCTGGAGTCGCTGCGCGCTCACTCTACTCCTTCCCCCCGAACCTCTATGTGCGCAATCTCTCCGACCGCGCCATCTCTCCTTGCTTTACCTTATTCAATATTCTAATACAAGACTCAAAACACTTGAAAAGAAATTCTTACGACTCTGGGATCTTTAATTATAACACAAAAGTACACTGGATTCCAGAAATATTCCTCTAAATAAACACAAAGAAATTATTAAATAAAATATTTTTTGTTACTTAATCTCTTTCTTATTTGTGACTTCAATTTTAAGACTTCGCATCCCATAGACCAGTCGCAATAACAGAAAATGACTTACAGAGTATAGATATAGACAGTATATAGATTCTTGCCAAATCACATATGACCACCACTTCCCCCTTTTTGAGTTATAAGCTGTTAAAAAAGCTAATTTTCGAAATTTTTCAAAATTAAAATGATTATAGTTCAAAACCTAAAAAAAATAATATCCTGGCTTTTTTACTTACCCATCATACGTAGTATAGGGTAAGTCTTGTAATCGTTTTGAAAATCGAAAAATTTTTTTTGACGGATTTACACGTTTCAGACACTGGAGATTCCGAAAAACATATTTTTAGAAAAAAAAATTTGCCGTCCGTCTGTGTGTCTGTGTGTGTGTCTGTGTGTGTGTCTGTGTGTCTGTAAACGCTCTATCTCCCGAAAAAATTGAGATAGAGACTTGCAATTCGGTATGTACTTAGTATGTAATAATGGGAAGAAGCCTATTTCATTTCAATAACCTCGATTAACCGGAACTATTTTTTTCGGACTCTCGAAATATTCGTTCTGATAAAAGGTATATAAAAATTTTCGAAATTGGTTATTTTAAGAAATGAGTATAAAAGACAATAAAAAAACATAAATTTTGCAGAAAGCATGAAGTCGATCGGATAATTAGTTGCCGAGATATTTGGAATCCTATTTGCCACACTCTTCGATTTTTCATGACCCTGTATTTCATCCAAATTTCACTTCAAAGATATATTTTAATTGGAAATTTGACGCTTAATCAGATGCAATAAACCGCTAGTTAATAGGATTATTATTTTTGGAGTTATAAGGATGTTTCTTTCAAGCAATTCAGTAATCGAGCCTTTAAAGTTTGTGACGTCATCAAGCCTCGATTTTATTCGAATTGCAATGCATTTTATAAGTAGTTTACACAATTTTTATTTTAATATTTTACATTATGCATATCCATGATGGGTAAGTATTACGGTGGCCCCCAACGACTAGTTTTTTTTTTTTGACATGTTTGGAAGTAGAAATAACACATATTAATAAGTATAAAGGTAAAATTAGTTTTTTAAAAAACACTATTTTACAAGCATTCACTGTTTATTATAAAAAACATGCCTAATTTTACGACTGCAAGTCACGTTGTTCCAAAAAAAAAAAAAAAAAAAAAAAAAAACCCGTTAAAATACGTTTTGCGTGGCCCCGATTACGGAGATTTCACCGCTTTGATTTACGCTTGGTATAAATCAGGAATCAGCGAATTTATCACAAAAAATATAGTTTTTGCTCTGGTTATTTTTTAAGATATGGAAACAGAAAAAACAGAGCATTATTTAAATTATCTATTCAGGATTTCCAAATTGTTTTCTCAATTTACAATGGTAATTTAATTCATATTAAACTAATAATAGATAAGAGTGCAGTTAAAAAATATTACCCTCTTCATTTTTTTATTTATATTTTATTTTCTACTTTTAGTGTTTAAAATTATTCATTTTTGCATTTTCACAGCCAGTTGGCATATTTTAGCGATCATGGTTTGGCGCATAATTAGCCCCATTCTTGTTGTAACTTGTAATACAGTTATAACAATAAAGGTTTTTTTGGCGATTTATCAGCTGAGCCCGACTAACGGAAAAAACCCTTAAAATTAATTTATTAATTTCTAATCAAGTTCTAAAAATATTAAAGTGTTGTATTGCCATTGGAAACACACTTGTGTAAATCTTTATAATTCCATCGTATCAGAAAGTGAGTGAAACACAAAATTCCATCTTTACATACAACCAAGTTAAAAAAAAAGCGTGTAACAATTGAGTGCATAGTGTTATCTCTTTTCCTTCATGAGATATAAATTTTCAAAAACTGACATTTTAATAAACACTTCAGTATATTTTAAAGTACTCATAGAAAACAGTACAGATAAATCCACAACAATTACTTGATGTAATAGAAACAAGTTTGTATAGATTTCATATATTTTTAATTTTCTTATTCTATTCAAATTATTTCAAAACATATGCAACATTTTATAAACCTTTAAATTTTGTAGAAACGTACAAAATCGTAGATTTCGTTTTCGACCCCCTTTAATGAAAAAAAAAATAACAGAAACTTTTCGCAAATGGATTTAAACTTTTTTTTAAACTAGGTTTCAATACACAAAGTATGTCCCAAATTCCCAAATTGCGCAGCGACCATGTTTGTCGGAAATTCTGAAGAATAATCCATTTACAATTGTTATTTTTTCGGTCGCTTTTAATGTCTCAAAAATGAAATCATAAGTGAAAACTTAAAAGAAAAAAAAATCTTAGAAAAATATTGAAAATTACTTTGCCTATGAATGGATTAGAGTTGTCTTAAAAATTTATTTACCTTAATCGCGAATGAAAGCCTAATTCTACTATGTTCATCGCCTATTAACCCTTTCCGGCGCGATCAATTTTTCACGTAAAACGATGAAATGATTGATTGACACCAGAATTTACAAACGTATTTTTTAGAAAATAAATACTTACTTTTCTTCGTGTTCAATATAAAAGTAAAATCTTATTAAAATATTCCTGGTGCCGTTTGGCAGCTCGTGTTTAAAATTAAGTGGTCACATTTGTGACCACCGCCCGTGAAAGAGTTAAAAACTTCTTCAGTTCAACTGACAAGGAAGATCTTCTTAAAGCGCTTACTCAAAATATTTTGAAAAAAAAAAAAAGCTAATGAAACTACTCATGTACGTTATAAAGGATCAGTCAAATTTAGATGCGAAATTCGAGTAGTAAATCTTAAATAATAATAATAATAATAATAATAATAATAATAATAATATTTTCGAGTAATTGGCGTAAAAAGACGCGATATGGAGAACAACATTTTTTCCGCGACAAATGCAAGCGAATTTGATGCATTTGGAAATTGCTTGTTAAATGCGCAGTACTTATGAATTTAAACTTAAACGATGAAATAGTTCATTATTATTTCTATAAGCTTACATAATATATACAAGTTGCATGTTGCTGCAGTTATTTAATTTTACACGGGTTTCACCGGCTAGATAAGTTTTAAGTATATTCTAAAATTAACTGCCTGATTAAGAACGCTGCCGTTATACATTTCGATATTGAATAAGTCGTTGTTTCTATAATGAAAAAATCTTGTGTGGATAAATATACTAAAAATATCAACGTTTGACACACAATAACATCGTGTAATAAACAGACGCACGTTTCATGAGTATCCTGGACTCACTTCCTCAGTGTAAATAAACTTAAACCCTATTGTATCCCCCCAAAGACATGAAAATGAATCTAAAAACCCAAATGAAAAACAACAACACACCGAGAAACTCCTCCAATCTGATTAAGTCGGTTGGTTGGTTGTAGAGGATTCACTATGACAAAGTAACTCAACCCAGAAAGGTGAGATGTACGGTACACTTGAAAAATCATTAACCAGGGAGTTACCAAATTTATGAATATAAACTGCCTCAAAGAAGTCTAAATCTAATGGAGTGTTACATTTCTTAATAATAGTGGCTGAGTCGAAGTTAAAATTATGTCCCTCACTCCAACAGTGACAGGCAATAGAGGACTTTTGTAATTCTTTTTTCTTAATGTAATTTCTGTGTTCATTGAGTCTGAAACGGAGTTGTCGTTTAGTCTGTCCTATATAGGACAAACCACATTGACATTGGATATTGTAAATGCCCCAAAAGTTTTGATGTGAAATTTTATCCTTTAACTGTGAAAAATTTAGTTTATTAACTGGCTTAAAAACAACCTTAAAATCATATTGCCTTAAAATATTAGCTATTTTATAGCTAATGCTATTGTGAAATGGTAAAATAATGAGGTTAGAAAAAGATTCTGGGACATCAGAAGGAACAAGATTACTATTTTTATTTAGACAACGAAAAATTAAACGGTTGATATAAGTCAAACTAAAACCACGATTAATAGCAACAGATCTAATATAATTCAATTCTGTACCAAGGGAAACATTATCAGAACAAATGGAAATTGCTCTATTAATAAAGAAATGAAAAGCCGAGGCTTTCTGAGAAGGGGGGTGACACGAATTAAAATGAGGGGGGAGTGAGACTGCAAAAGGTTTCCGGTATACACAGGTATCAAATGTATTAGGCTGACGTGTGACTAACACATCAAGAAAGGACAATTTATTATCAACTTCAACTTCATATGTAAACTGAATAACAGGATCTATTGAGTTTAGAATAGTTAAGACGTTATCAATGGATGAAATAGACAGGTCCAAGAGTGCAAAAGAATCATCAACATATCTGCAATAAAATGGAAAATTTATAAAATTAAATAATTTATCCTCAAAATAATGCATATACAAATCTGCTAGGAAAGGACTTAAAGGATTACCTATCGCTAAACCATCTGACATAGAATAAAATTGATTTAAAAACTGGAATGCATTTTGCGTTAAACAAATACTGAATAACTCAATAATGTGGTTTATCTCATAATCTGGGTAATGGAATTCTTTTAATCTCAAAGTGAGACACTGAAGTGCCCCTTGGACAGAAACATGGGTAAACAGTGAAATAACATCAAAGGACACCATGCGTAATGAGGGGGAGGGGGGGAAGTTCCTAATACGGTTTACAAAAGCACTTGAATTATGAATAGTATATAAATTGGAAACTGAAAGAAAAGAAAACCGTTTAACCAAATATTTAGCAAGTGGGTAAGAAGCAGAACCAATATTTGATACAATAGGACGGAGGGGGACACCAATTTTGTGTACTTTCGGAAGAGCATAAAAACGACTGCAGTTAGCTATGGAAGGAGTTAAAGAATTTATAGTATTTTCATCAATACATGGAGAAGTTTTAATGAGTTTTCTAGTACTCAGAAGATAACTGTTAGATGGATCCCGGTGTAATTTAACATATGGACCAGATTGTAAGAGATCGTGTACTTTATTAAAATAATCTGATTTATCCTGCAACACTATTTGACCCCCTTTATCCGCTTTAGAAATAACAATGTCTTCGTTGGACTTTATTGTAAGTAATGCATTACTGAGATCCTTGGTAACATTCGGTGTAAAATTCACTGCGTTATGCTCAATAGTATTTTTAATCAGAACTCTAATAGAATCCTTTTGAGAAACAGATAGTTTGCTAAATTTAAAGCTTCTCTCTACTGAAGCAATAAGGTTAGGTAAATCCGGGCGTTTAGCAAAAGAAAAATTATAATTAAGCTTAAGTGCTTCCTCCTGTGATGGTGTCAATTGGTGAGAGGAAAGGTTAACAATAGCATTATTATTAACCATTGGAAGCCCCGAAGGGGGTGTAGGAGAATGAGGGAGTAAATTTGACAGTTTTTTAACCAACGAAAGTTTATGAAAAGCAGACATTTTAATGGCACAAAACCATGATGAACGATCCAGTGTGTCGAAATTTATCATTGTGTTTCCAAGCACACCTTGGCACATAGCTAACTGCAGTCGTTTTTATGCTCTTCCGAAAGTACACAAAATTGGTGTCCCCCTCCGTCCTATTGTATCAAATATTGGTTCTGCTTCTTACCCACTTGCTAAATATTTGGTTAAACGGTTTTCTTTTCTTTCAGTTTCCAATTTATATACTATTCATAATTCAAGTGCTTTTGTAAACCGTATTAGGAACTTCCCCCCCTCCCCCTCATTACGCATGGTGTCCTTTGATGTTATTTCACTGTTTACCCATGTTCCTGTCCAAGGGGCGCTTCAGTGTCTCACTTTGAGATTAAAAGAATTCCATTACCCAGATTATGAGATAAACCACATTATTGAGTTATTCAGTATTTGTTTAACGCAAAATGCATTCCAGTTTTTAAATCAATTTTATTCTATGTCAGATGGTTTAGCGATGGGTAATCCTTTAAGTCCTTTCCTAGCAGATTTGTATATGCATTATTTTGAGGATAAATTATTTAATTTTATAAATTTTCCATTTTATTGCAGATATGTTGATGATTCTTTTGCACTCTTGGACCTGTCTATTTCATCCATTGATAACGTCTTAACTATTCTAAACTCAATAGATCCTGTTATTCAGTTTACATATGAAGTTGAAGTTGATAATAAATTGTCCTTTCTTGATGTGTTAGTCACACGTCAGCCTAATACATTTGATACCTGTGTATACCGGAAACCTTTTGCAGTCTCACTCCCCCCTCATTTTAATTCGTGTCACCCCCCTTCTCAGAAAGCCTCGGCTTTTCATTTCTTTATTAATAGAGCAATTTCCATTTGTTCTGATAATGTTTCCCTTGGTACAGAATTGAATTATATTAGATCTGTTGCTATTAATCGTGGTTTTAGTTTGACTTATATCAACCGTTTAATTTTTCGTTGTCTAAATAAGAATAGTAATCTTGTTCCTTCTGATGTCCCAGAATCTTTTTCTAACCTCATTATTTTACCATTTCACAATAGCATTAGCTATAAAATAGCTAATATTTTAAGGCAATATGATTTTAAGGTTGTTTTTAAGCCAGTTAATAAACTAAATTTTTCACAGTTAAAGGATAAAATTTCACATCAAAACTTTTGGGGCATTTACAATATCCAATGTCAATGTGGTTTGTCCTATATAGGACAGACTAAACGACAACTCCGTTTCAGACTCAATGAACACAGAAATTACATTAAGAAAAAAGAATTACAAAAGTCCTCTATTGCCTGTCACTGTTGGAGTGAGGGACATAATTTTAACTTCGACTCAGCCACTATTATTAAGAAATGTAACACTCCATTAGATTTAGACTTCTTTGAGGCAGTTTATATTAATAAATTTGGTAACTCCCTGGTTAATGATTTTTCAAGTGTACCGTACATCTCACCTTTCTGGGTTGAGTTACTTTGTCATAGTGAATCCTCTACAACCAACCAACCGACTTAATCAGATTGGAGGAGTTTCTCGGTGTGTTGTTGTTTTTCATTTGGGTTTTTAGATTCATTTTCATGTCTTTGGGGGATACAATAGGGTTTAAGTTTATTTACACTGAGGAAGTGAGTCCAGGATACTCATGAAACGTGCGTCTGTTTATTACACGATGTTATTGTGTGTCAAACGTTGATATTTTTAGTATATCGTTGTTTCTATGTCAACAATACTGTTTCCTTTTGTCTCCTACACTAAGACTATCGAAGTCGAATTAAAAGTACTCAGAATCGGACCTTAATTTTGCGTTTGAAACAATTTTAGTCAATTTAAATTTTGCTCTAAACCGTATATTACGATCTTTAAATTTCATTATATATACATATAAATGTATATGATAAAACTGTAGTTATAAAAAATTATTTATTTATATTAAGTTTTTAAGTTATTAAGTTTTTCTATAAAGAGTATGTATCATAAAACGCATTTTTTAAAATTTCATTTTGTGGCCAATCGATAATAAATCACCAAAAAAACAAAATTTTCATTATATTTTAAGGATGGGATATCGAAAGTTCCGCAGGAATTTTTTTTTTATAAACATATATATCTTATTTTATAAACATATATATATATTTTATAAACATATGTATAACTTATGGAGATCTTTCTTGTAAGTAACCTTTTTTAAATTTTTAACATTTTCTATCAACTTTTCCCCTTTTACGTAAAACTAGTTTATCTTTTTACTGTCGTCAACTCTTTAAATTTTGATTGAAAATTAAAGTGATTTTAAGAATTGATTTTGATTAAGAAGTAATTTTAAAAATTAAAAAGATTTTAAATTTGAAGTTTTTTTATACTATTTAATTAATTAATAATTTATTATTATTATTATTTGAGATTATTTTAATATTTATTTGTATCTATTTTATTCCCAGCTCTGTGTTTTCTATCGCTTTATTCCATTTGATTCATCTCCTTCATACTGTACTGTCCTGGCAGCTTCGGACTGATTGTTTATCTTCTGCTTTCCTCTTGGTTGTTTCACGCCCGGTGTTTCTTCTTCTCTTTTTCTTTTTTTAGATGCGTTCGTAATTATATAAATACGAAGCACCTATAGTCGTCGTCTGATCCGTCCGTCCGCATTTAATAGCGCAGAAACTACCCAACCAAATGATTTGAAATTTAATATATATAATCGTTGCAAAATTTTGTCGAGTCATTTCAAATTTTATGAAAATCGAATCAAAACTTAAAAAGATATTAATAAAAATATTTATTAAGTAATTTGAATTTTTAAAAATCTGCACTTCTTTGTTATAGCAGCTTCTGAGGATTAATCGTCAAGGGACCGAGATGTATCGTCAAGTTATCTGACATGTATGACGTTAGAGTCACATATGACGTACATGACATTTTATAACCTCTATGACGAAGTTGTAGTCATATATGACGTATATGACATTTTATAACCTCTATGACCAAATTATAGTTACGTTATTCATTCTATTAAATCCTAACATACGTAATTAATTGATGTACGTAATCAATGATGTTCCTGCCATGGTGATTACGTCTTATTTAAGATGGAGTCATATTATTTCCGTATTACTGAATTTAAAAACCGAATTTGCATACTAAAATTGTTTAATTATAGCAATCCTATAATCTACAGACAGTTTTTTGGATAGATGTTTCCGGAGAAATATATACTAAATGAAAAAAAAATCTAAATATGGATTTCAATTTCTGAAATTTTCAAAGCTAGGCTTAAGTTTCCCATTTGAATTTTCAGTAAATGTCAACAAAAGATGGAATGTTGCCAATTTAAAATGTACTTATTTTATTACGGAAATTAATCATATAATAACAGATGATATAATTCATTTCAGTGAAATAATAACAGTACGAACTCACCTCATTTGTCACGTTTGACGTGCAATTTCCAACTTATTAATGTTGAAACCTAAGAAACTTTTTTTACTTTATTGAGTTTTACACTAGTATGTAGAACTTTTGTTTGCATTTTATTCTACTTTGAAAAAGGAAAAATTATCACACGAAGAATAAGAGATTTTTGCATTGACCATTTCTCGAACATATATACGTTCGATGCGATACATTTTTAGAATGTATACATTCTACAATAGCGTTGCTATAGCAACACTATCGTAGCCCAGCAGTATTCAACTTTATGCAATATAATCCACAAAGAAGAAATGAGACGAAAGATTAAAAAACTATTTAATGATGCAAATTGAAAAAAATATACTAATTTATGAATAATTTTAGTGTAGGTAGCAATATTCGGTTCTAAAACTCACATAACTATTAACATATTTAAATCGGTACTTAGGGCTGCAGATTACAATTCTAGGATTAGATTACATAACATAATTCTTATTAAATTACATTGCAAAAGCGATCTTCGATCAACATTAAGAAGTCGAACAGAGTGCGGCAAGTCCAGGAATTACTACAATCAACCCAGTTGCCAGAACCTATAAAGATAGTCACCTATATAGATAGAAACTATAAAGATTTTCGTTGTCAGATTATAAAAGTTAATTTTTCATGACTAAAGTTCCTAGCGTACGTACCGACATCTGGTGAGACTAATAGCAAAATAGTTCACACAAATTTATCTACCATGGTACAGAAAGGGAAAAAAACGTGTCTTTTTCGCCAATTTCATGGACTACGATCAATCAATATTTTATCATTTTCATATTATAAGATATACACTTCTACGTACATGACCTACGGTATAAGATAAACATATCGACACATTTACAAATCACTCACATCTACACCTAGAATTATTCAACTTCATCTACATCTACTTACCTACACCTAGATCTATATCAATACATCTGCAGACATCCGTATCTTCATGTACAGCTACATATCTACACATGACTATTCTTTTCAGGCTTATATTGACGAAAATGTCACTTGAGATTCCGCTGCAGTTTTTCTTGCCTATTTTGTTGTGAAAAATAATTTTTATAAGTTAAAAATAATTCGATAAAGAGTATTGCTTCTTACCATTTATTATGATACAACTGATTTGTTCCTCTTATGCACAAAAATGGCATATAAAATGGCTGTTGCAAAACATACTGCTGCCATAATTCTGTACGCTGTGCGTGGTCCAGTGTAATTCATCAGCATACCGCCAAAGAATACTCCTGAACTGCGACCTAAGATAGAGTTTCATGTCATTTATGATTATTTTAAAAGTTCATTTCACAGTAAAATAATTTTTACTTGAATAATAACACTTAACAATTGAAGTGTTTAAAATGTTTTAAACTTTTCAGAATAGAAAACTCTTTTGCTTCGAAAAGGTTTTGCTGATAAAACAAGTAATATAAAAATTTGTTTTAAAGTCAATTCCTACTTTTTACTCATAAATAAATAAAATAAACCCGTGCAGCATTAATGTCCCACGTTATCTTTATTGAACATTTTTTTATAATCATTGTTGCGGTATTTTATTTTTGTGGCATGACTAATTTGAGGAAAATCTTTCATTTCATTTACGGAAACAATGGGAGAAATTTTTCTCTCCCACATAAAACTAAAATTAATTAATTAAATTTAATTAATGAATTAATATTTGAAAAAAACTGTATTAACATCAAGTGTCATCCAGTACAAGTTTAAAAAAATGTATTTGAACTTGAGTGGATGAATAGAAAATATTTTATTAACGATTGAAAATTTGAACAATATATATAAATATATAGAGAGTGTGAGCTAATAGTAGGAATTGAAAAAAACAAAAAAACAATGTAGTACTTGAATCATAGTAAACACCAGTAACTGTTACAGTTCAATTTGGAGTCAACCATACCTTTGTGTTATTTCAGTGTAATGATGAATTTGGATTCTCCATAGAAAATAAAGTTTCACCAAGGAAAAAAGGTTCCATCATTTTTTGATTAAAACCCTTCTTAATCCCTAAAACGTCTCCTAATCTATTATGTTATTGTTATGACACATAATAACTATGCCAGAAACTTTTGAAATTCGGTTTGTGGTGTTTCAGACATTTGCGTTATTGAAATTTGGTGAAAAATTTGAATTCTCTATCGAAAATAATGAGGCGTTTCACCATGTTTTGATTAAAACCTTCCTTTAAACTGATTTTTATAGTAAAATTTTTTCGTTGAGATCTTTTGAGATTGGACTAGTCCTCCTCCGTAATCGGGTCATGGAGATGGGGGCGGTGGGTAGATGACTTCTCGGTCCCATTGCCATTTCGGTCCCTTGCCATTTCGGACCCTCCACCCTGTAACTCGGATTCTGATTGTTATAGGCCCACCAAGATGTGTATGGTTCAACATCATGAAGGTCCATTATCATTTTTTATCAATCTCCTAAATTTTATAAAAAGATGAATATAATAGCTCCAGAAATTTAAACTCTTATAACTAATTACAAATTGTCACAGCGTGCTGAAATTTTGTGCGAGTAAACAACGTGGCATAATTTTACAGAAGACAGTGTCACTTTTTTTAACTGAAGCCCCCTAAATTTTAGTATAGCGCGAATATAAGGGGCCGATAAACGCAAACAGCTCAGATCCAAATTGTCACAGCCCACAACTTTCGCATGGAAAATGTAATCATTTTGAGGGATGGGGTGGGGCTCAGTGGATTTTTTATAGAAGTCCCCCATATTTTAGTGTATCATAAATATAAGATCACGACAAATTAAAACACTTATAACTCGAGCTCTAAATATCGTAGAACACTCATATTTTGTATGGTAAACGTAATTTTTATAAAGGGGAGACTTGGTTGTTTTCTTTTTCCGTAGCCCTCTAAATTTTAGTATAGCTTCAATATAAGTGTCCGATAACCACATACCTTTATAACTCGGATCCAAATTGTCGCAGTCAACACAAATTTCGTATGGTAAGATAAACGTGATCGTTTTAAGACGGGAGTGGATTTTTTATAGCAGCCCCCTCATATTTTAGTCTATCATAAATATAAGGTCCTGATAACTTAAAACACTTATAACTTGAGCTGTACTTATGGTAGAACACTCACATTTTATATGTTAAACGTAATTTTTATAAAGAAGTGGCGGCATTGTCGTTTTTCAACCGAAGCCTACCAAATTTTAGTATAGCGCGAATATATAGACCCCGATAACCACAAACACGTATAACTCGGATCCAAATTGTCACAGCTCAAGCAATTTAGCATGGTAATCGTAATCCTATTAAAGGGGGGGAGGGGGGTTCTGTTTTTTTTTTTTATAGAAGCAACAGGAAGGAACATTTCCATTGTGAACGCATTTCGTAGATTTTGTATTGCTATGTACTTCACCTATCAAATACAGTACATAAAAAAAAAACTACTTTACTTATTTGATGGCAGGATGAGTAAGATAATCAGAAGAATAAGGTAATAAAGAGCAATTATTGATATAATTTTACATATGAATTTACATTTTTAGTGAGACTTTAATTCTCTTACAGATTATATTAGACTGAAACCCTGACTCCAACCATTTGACAGCTAAATAGGTTCCCTATTGAGCATTGACAACTAAAAATGGATGAGAATTTCCTCAATTTAATAATTTAATATTGATGTTTTTTATTAATTTTAGTAAAAAGATTATTACAAATTTAAAATGGAAAATAGAAAAAGCCAGATTTTTATATATTTACTTGAATAACAGCATTTTGCACGTAGATTTACTGTTTTTTTTTAAAATTATTTTTTTAAATGCATTTAGATAAAAAATACAGAAATAACAAATAGATAAGTTAAAAATGTCTATTTAAGAAGAAAGAAGTTTTGAAACTAGAAGTTATTTCTCCTGAATGTTATTAAGGAATATATTTATTTACTTATTATTAATATCTCTGGTGATTACTACCTGATCTATAAAAGAAATTGCCCACATGGCAATAAAATTTTTTGAAAATGAAATTATCTCTTGCAATTTCCAATGACAAGTATTATTGATATAATTTTACATATGAATTTACACTTTTAGTGAAACTATTTAATTCTCTAACAGATTATATTTTCAAAGTTAATGTTTTCATGTTAACAAAATTAAAATTGTGTATGGAAAATGCTGCGAACATTTTTGCTTCAGATGGCGGGCAGAACATAAAAATGAATCACAAATCAATGGCAAATAAACCTGTCTTTAAAAAGTTCGAAATTACTATAGGTAATTGCAGGACGAAAATATAGATTTTAAATATCAGCTTATGAAAAATTGTTCAAAATACTAAAACTATGTTTAGATGTATTTCCCGTGTTGCATGTCAGTAACATAGTCAAATTTCAAGACATAGAGCCATCAACGCGAAACTTTCTGACACGTTTTTAAACTGAAAGTCATAAAATTAGCAGGCTTGACTATTGAAGCGATTTGGAATAGAATTACATTTTCCATGTTTTGATAAATAAATTACTTATCGAGTTACAATCGATAATTGTCACGTAACGACAAGTTTTCTCCCTTTCTCGCGCAACCGCGTCGGGAATTCGGTTCAAAACGTACAGTATTTTCTGAAATATTGCCTTTACTAAAATATAGAAAACACCATTCGTTTACATAGTTTTTGAATAAGACCACCTGTCAATTTCATGAATTTCCGAACGAAAACGAATTCAAAAATTTGTCTGGATTTAAGTAGAGTCTTAAAAGAAAAAAAAAAACTACAGTATTCAGTATCACGTATAAAAAATATGTTATGTTTTATACAAAAAAGTTTTAAATACAAAATTATTTATTTTTTATTGAAGAATTTGAACATAAAGGTAAGAAAGTCTGTTTTTTCATTTCCGATAATCTGTTGGGCATTTTAAACCGAACTAAACTAAAACCAGAAAATATACTTTCTAATGAATTTGTAAATAACTGGTTATCTAAATTAGACAATTTATCTTTCAATTGTTGTTCTAAGTTAATATTGCCCGCACATTATTATTGGTTCTATATTTAAAAATTCACCTTCAGACATGTAAAATATTTTTTTTTTCCATTTTTGGCTAAAAACGTCACTGCCAGAAGCAAAAGCCCTTTATCTACAGAACAACACAGTTGAAAAATTTCTTTTACACTTGTTTTGACTGAAAATCTCAAATTATGTCACTTTGTTCCCTCACAGAAAATTTCGGCACGCTTTGACGATTTGTAATTAGTTATAAGAGTTTAAATTAATCGAGCTATTGTATTCATCTTTTTATAAAATTTAGGGGATTGATAAAACATGATAATGGTCCCCTCATGACACTGAACCATACAAATTTTAGTGGGCCTACAGCAAACAGAGTCTGAGTTACAGGGTAGGGTTACCGAAATGGCAGGGGACTTAAATGGCAAGGGACCAAAACGGCAAGGGGGCGAAATGGCATCGTGACCGAAAAGTTCTGCTCCCGGGGCGGTTCCACCAGTTCTGCGAGTAACACTAGTCGCCCTCACCCTTCCAGCCCTTTACCGCTTGCTCCCCATTGATTTCTAAAACCACTACACTTCTTATATACTTCTGCAAATCTCTGGAAGTATTGACTGAAATTCCAAGAATTTTATGAAAAATCTATTTAAATTATTTTGCGAGAAATTGAAACACTTCAAATTAAGTGATTGTCATCTCCCTGCAAACTCAAATGAAATTCATCAATAGTTCATTAGATACCAGTAACTCATACATTTCAATTTGGGATGTTTAAGACATTTATGTTGGTGGTTTTATGATGAATTTGGATTGCCCATCGAAAATAAGGGGACACATGTATCACCTTCTTTTGATTGACCTCCCCTCTTACCTTCTCGCATCCCTAATAATAAACATCCTTTCTCATTGAAATCGGCACACCTACTCAAGCATATAGGAATTTCATCATAAAAAATTATAATTCATTCATTGCTGCAATATTCGCTACTCGTAATTCGTTACTCCTTAATCCATCAAAATAATTCGTTATATGAAATATTCGTTAAATAGAAATTCACATAAAAAAAAACTTTAAACTACATAAAGATAAAATTTAAATTCATGAACACTAAATATCACATAAAAAATGTAATTAAAATTATTTTAATTATATCTATTTGTTTTAGTTATGTTATTCGTCGAAAAAGAAACATTTGTAGAAAGAAGAAGAATAAAATAACATTACTATTCAGGAATAAACTCTAATTTTTGTTTATGAAATCATTTTGTTTTTAAAATTAATGAATTTATTTTAAGATATTATGATCATTAAACCTTATTTGTTTTAACAGAGTAATTATAATAATACATTATGACACGCAATGTTCAATTTAATTACTGAAAAGTCTGTTAATTTTGTCTAAATCGTTTTGTTTAAAAAAGTTTTTTCTCTCATAATAAGTCTTGCATCTTTACAATTCTTTCAAAAGCTCTTCTGACGTATTTTATTCAAACTGTAATTCATGTCTATTTCAAAAGATTTTCAAATGGTAAGTGCTTTTCGAAACCAGTTCAAGTTCATTGAGCAGCATTTTAAGAAAGAATAATAATGTAAAAGAAAGAATGTAAATAATGGGGTAAAATAATGTAAAAGAAAGAATGTAAATAATGGGGTAAAATAATGTAAAAGAAAGAATAAGTTTGAAATATTTCAAAATATTTTAAGAAATAAGGGAAAAAAAGTTACATTACAAAAAAAAAAAATAAAAAAAAAAAAAATCGTTAAATAGAGAAGGCCTTTATCTATTTGGAAGTTATATTTTTACAAGGAAATTCGTAAAATATTCTTATTTCCAAGGAAAATTCCTAAAATAGAGGAATTCCCAAAATAGACGTTCGTTAAATAAATGTCCGACTGTAATTCTATATTTACTTCAATAATAAAATTAGTTACTTACTTCTATTAGTAAATAAAGTTAGTTATTTACTTCAATAAAAAAGTTAAAATAATTTAGTATTAGTGATATCACAATTTTCATCCCCATTAGAACTGTAAGAGTTACCGGCCGACCACCTTGACAAGGAATAAAAAAAGAACGGAATGCAAAAAAAAAGTATTAAATAACAACACCAAAACAGACTACAGATGTTTACAACTTGTAATTTTATAATTTTTGATAATTTATTGTATTGACTAGATAACACGCCCACCCACCGTTGCCCGGTCCAGAGATAATAAATAACCTTTAGTATACCTAAAATCAGTGTTGAATTCAGATATGTTTCTCCGTGAGGGATTTGGTGCTTGAGGCCCCATGGCCTTTGGCAGCACATACCCTCTACTTTGTATGATTTTATATTTTTTAACGAAAATCTATCCAAACAAATTTAGAATTGGGGTTTTCACTGCCTCAGGCAGCGCAAACCCATGGAGAGTGCAAACCCATATGCACACCCCTGTCTGTCTTTGTGAACCAACCCCGAATTTGTGTTATTTTATATATTTAAACGAAAATATTTCCAATAAAACAAAGTTTTTTTTTTTTTTTTTTTTTTTTTTTTTTTTTTTTGGGGGGGGGGGGGGGGGGTTCTTCAGCAAAGTACATTCAGACCGTGCTACGCACGCTGCGGTATGTTTTTGAAAACGAACATCGAATTTCTATGATTAAATATTTTTAAACAAAATCTTTCGACAATACAGGGTGATTCATAAGTAAGTATACAACTTCCAGATGCTGTAAAACTGGAACGATTTAAGGCACTTTCATCAAATCCAAGCCGTAAGGTAGGTGTACTCATAAAGTTTTTATCTGCTGTCGTGCGAAGTGACAAGGCGATTTTAGCGTGTCACGGGAATATCAGTAGAAATGGCTGCGTCTGCAGTTGGGAAGGCATTTTGTTTTCTAGAATTTAGCAAAACGTAATGTGTCACCTTTTGTGCAACGCCATTTTCGAACACGATTTGGCAAAGAACCTCTAACTAGAAAATCCATTATTGATTGGTTTAAAAATTTTCAAACTACGGGCTGCTTGTGCAAAGTGAACAGAAATGACACACATCAAACTGGGAATCCATTTCTGTCCACTTTGCACATGCAGCCCGTAGTTTCAGTTTTTTTAAACCAATTACAGTGGATTTTCTGGTTATAGGTTCTTTTCCAAATCGTGTTCAAAAATGCCGTTGCAGAATGGTGACAGATTCCGTTTTGCTCAATTCAAGAACACAAAATGCCTTCTCCATTGCAGACGAAAAGCCATTCTACTGATATTCACATTACACGCTAGCTATCATTGCCTATGTTAATGCTCAGGCAGCGGAATTTTTTTTTATGAGTACACCTACCTTACGGCTTGCATTTGGGGAACGTGCCTTAAATCGTTCCTGTTTTACAGCATCTGGAAGTTGTATACTTACTTATGAATCACACTATATTAAGGAACACCGTTGTAGTGATTGCCGATTTAATCTATGATGTTTAGATGTATTACATTTTTAATTATGACCAAAAGTTTCAGAGGAAAACTTAAATAAAAAAAAAAGCTCTTTTTCTGACCTACCTTTTTCTTTTCCTCTCTAAATAGAGAAATTCTGCAAAAAAAAATCATCAAAGTCGATCAATTAATTAGCTGTGGAGTTATTAAATTTTGGCATTTTCAATATGACGAATAAAAATAGTCTATGACAAATTTCCATTTAGCATCACCTAGTTGTTTGTTATTAACGTTAGGAAGACGCTATTCATGAATATTGAAAAACTTTGAAAAGCCGTCCAAGAAATGCGCGATAAAACAGATATGACTGTACTAAAATAAATTATACTAGCAAGAAAATTTCGAGCCGCAGTTATATCCCACAGAGCTAATTATATCCAAGGCTAGCCGAAGGAGTAAAATAATAATAATAATAATAATAAATATATGGAGTTTATGCATAGGAATTTTCAATAAAAATCGTTTCCATAAAATGCAAACGACTTTCTGCAGAGTCGTGTTTAGTAATGAATTTTGTTACACATTTAAATAGACGATCCCTAAATACGTGTATGGAGATATACGTGTAATAGCGTTTTTCATTTACAGTGGTCTATTGTTATACGCTCACTCGGATATTTCTGTCCATTTTCGTTTCTCAAAATATAAAAAGATTATATATACAAAATAAATAAAATACAGTTGACCTTAACCGTATTTTTAAAAGTGTTGTATATATGAGCCGTTGATTTTTAAAGTGGGACAACTTCATTTTTGTTATGGCTAGATATCGAATGGTTGGCATTTGATTGAGCTAAAAAATATTTGTCAAAATATTTTACGAATATTTTTTAACCCATTAGACTTATTTTATATTTTTTGTAGTTTTATTTTATGTAAATTTAATATGCAATAATGGTTATCCGTGTTAGCTGAAAACAAATTATGGTTTTGGTATGTATCAATGGACTTGCATCACTTTCCAAAGCAATGATTTGTTGAAAACGTCGATTTTCTTTGAACAGAATATAATTATATTAACAAAAAATTGGATTTCTATTTTATTTACTAATTTATTTTATTTCAATACTTCATTCTCCTTTAGAAAACCCTCAACAACATACAAAATAAATTTATTTTTGTAGGATAAAGTGAAAAAAAATAAGAAAAAATATTCAGTAATAAGTTGTATGCATTTAATTATAAATTATGATAAAATAATGTTTCACTAATGCTCCCAATTTACCACAGTTGTATTAGAACTGCTACTTTCTGACTGTGCTTGTTAATATTATGCAGCATAAAGAATAATTCTATTTAAAGTGGACTTGCCTCTCTTTCAAAATCAACGCATTTGAAATATTGTTGAACTAGTATCGTTTATTAGTAACAAATTTGTACTGATATCAAAAGATATTTATTAAGAAACTAGCTGTTACCCGTGACTTCGTTCACGCAACATTAAAAGAAGAATAAATACATTAATTAAGCAAAATATTTCACTCCCGATAATTAAAAACGTTCATAATTAACTAACTATTCATCACATTTCATAGGAGACAATACGGTATTTTTTTATATAGGGACCTTGACATAACTCAGTCTTAAAAAAGTGAAACTTTGTGCCAAATAGTCGCGAAAATGAAATTGCAACCAATGCAAAAAGGAGGGCCAAATAAAATCGTGGAAATAGACGAATTGGGTAAAAACAAATGTCAATTTTACCTGATAAACAATTTTACTTTTAATGCCTTTGTGAAACGTTTTAACAGCCATCCTTCAAACAAAACATTAATTGGAAATAGTATATGGTTTTTCTTTAAATTCAATTCTGCCTCCTTGGTTTAATGTATAGCTGAAACAAATCTTGTTTTCTAAATGACAGTATGTTGACAGGCAATTTTTGTTCTCCCGAATAAAGTGATTCATAAAGTTTGAATATGTGAAAATATGATTTTATTTTTCGGATAATTTACTGAAATCACAAGATTTTGTTTTCATCATCTATTCAAAGTGAAAATAAATTCTGTTTTTCAGTTTTAATGAGAAAATGGCGTAAAAAGTATACTGATCTGTTTTATTTCTCCTTTTTTATACACAAATATGGAGTAATTTACTTTCTGTTTTTAGATAAACTTCGTTAAAATTTACAAAAAAAAAAAAAAAAAAATTGGATCTAATTTAATTTTTTAAATTCTGAGAGTTTGTGTGACATCCTCGGATCAATGATAACCGGTATTAAGTAAATCGCGTTTCGTTCGATAGTCTAGGAGTAATTGCGAAATACAAACACACGGTCAGATTTTAATATAATAGATTCATGTTCATTTTCCTTTTCTTAAAATTATGATGTGATTTTTAGCAGAAAACTCTCATCTGTATATAACGGATACTCATGTTTAATAATCAGTATAGATAACAAAACATTTAAATTTTTCGTTATAAATATGGCGTGAATCTCATCTACTTTCTATACTTACCGATCCTTGTATTATTAATGTAAGGAATTGATTCACACTCATTTTAAAACATATTGGAAAATTCCCGTTTTATTTCAAATATGACGTTTCTTTTTCCGCAGAGAAATCCCTTTTTAATGACATAATTCTTGATAATTTTCTTTTCCAGGCAATTAATTTCAATACTGGCATAGGGAAAATTATGTTACTTTAACGAAATAACATTAAATCTTTAGGTTTTATCAACAAAAATGGAACTATTAACATTCGTCATTTTTTTTAGGTAATCAAGTTATTTCTTTTAGTTTTAAGAAATAACTATTTCTCGCTATCCATGACATCATTTTCGACATGGATAATTTTGCGGAGCATATTATTGACATTTACTAACCATTTTCTTTTCAAACTTCTTTTTACTTTTTAAAAATTTAAATAAAAAATACGGTATAGTTATATTAGCCGTGCGCAGACGGTAAAACGCCAAGTACTGTTACAAAAAAAGAAAAAAGTGAAGAAAAAACCCAAGATTATTTTATTTCACCAATCAAAGCCTATCCGCTTTATTATTTCGCCTGTTTCCTATGGTTACGCATATTGAAACCTTGTATTATTATTAAAAACTAAAAGAAGTACGTTTTATTTCTAATAATATTATTTAATCTCCTTTTTAATTTTTTAATTTTTTTTTATTAAATTTTTATTTTTCACGTGAAAATTTTTCAACTGAAACTAAATTGTTGAGTCAAAATTATTATTCCGGGTTTTGAATTAGTTGTGGCAACGATAAAGTATTAGCATCGGTAAAGTAAATTTAACCATTTTTAAATATTATACGAAAAAATGTCCATTTATTTTCTATGAAAATAACGAAATTTTGAATTATTAATAAAATTATTTGAATAAAATAAACAAAAACCAGCCTATGTTAATTTGAGGGTTATAATCAACCTATATACAAAGATACAGGATCATTAAATGCTTCATTTTGACGCTGGCTTCAGCCTAACATTTGCACACAATCAGATTTATATTATTAGGATGATTAAAAACATAAATTTTACGTTACATTGTAATAAGATGTTGCTTTAGCTAACTTTTTTTTCTTCACAAAATGGACTTGCCCTACTTTGAAAATCAACGGTTCATATATAAATTGATATCTATACACTATATGATAGTTACATAGTACTACTTCTATTGATTTTAATGTGGCACTTATATAACATTAAGAATGCAGTTACAATTTCGAAAAAAAAAGCGTTACTGTAATTAGCATTATCTGCACCATTGTTGGCGCGGTGTATCTTCCTGGTGCTAATAATAAGTACTTTCTGCTCATAATGTTTCAACTGTTAACTTTAATACCGTTTCAAATTGTTATACGATATTACCATTTGTTTAGAATCGACAAATGTCGAATGTTAATGGTTGTCAAAATTTATACTGATATTAAAATATATTTATTGTGAATTGATTAGAAACATAAATTTTATGTTAATTTGTAATAAGATTTAGATTTAACTAGTATTTTTTTTTCACAAATTTACTTACCCCACTTTTAAAATCAGCGGCTTATATACCTGAAAAACTGTGTATATCGTTAATTTTCCTCATATCCTGTGTTGTATGTAAAACTTAAGCTAAACTTTTGGAAAGAGATATAAAACATTTAATTGTATTTTAACACACTTTTTCAATGCTCTCCGCTTCATCACGTCTTCTGATAAATCGCGTTTTTTCGCGTCTGCACGATGTAACGAGGGACTACTGTATTATTATTATAAGCAATATAAGGGGCGTTCAATAAATAACGATCAAATGGTTTTGGACAATGCTAGCGAAGTATAGAAGGATAAAATTAACGACATAAAGTAAATAATCATCCAGCAATGAGATGCTGTATGACGCGCGTAGTTGGTTGACGTAAGCAGAATGAGCACGTTCAATCGGGTGCTCTGTCCAGTGGTCATTCGCCCAGGACTACTTCTTGTTGATCTCATCAAAAGCAGAGTCATAGCTAATGCACAAGTTATGGTGAAATTTTTAATTCATTGCGACGTGTGATGAAGTTGAAACGTTATGGTAAAAATTCTGACGTATTTGTTCTCCTTCATGACAATTTTCGCTCGCCCACAGTCAACGCAACTCAAAATCTTCTTCAAATATTCAAGTGGGATCTCCTGAATCACTAATATTCCCGCCTATTGTCTAGATTTTTTGCCGTGAGATTTCGTAAAGTCCATGATTTGTAGAAAGCTTTAACAGAACAACACGTCTAATGACGTGTTGAAAGAGGTGCCAAAATGGTTCTCAGAACAACCCCAAAACTTTTATGAGAAAGCAATGGATGACAAGCAATTTCGACGTCATCCGACGTTTACAATGGCGCTTTTTTATGTAGGTAATCAGCGTACTGAAATCCTCACAAGCATTGCGAGCTCCACCCAGTGCGTGTGGTCAATTGTTTTCATGGGATAAATCCAAGGGATAACATCTACACTGGGTTAAATACATCTACATCTATGGTAATATTTTTGTGCTAAAATTAACTGCTGCAGTACCATTGAATCTCTATTTATTGAACGCCTTTAATACTTATAAACATACCTATTCCATTTTGTACAGTTCCTGTAAAAGCAATGTATGTTGCTGCCAATCCCACAGGGGCTTTGCTCCAGGTGTTTTCCACAACAGCAACCCAATAGAGGTCGGAAGCAAAAGCTACAGAGATATCTATAATTAAAGTCCACCAAGGATTGTAGATGTAAGAATTTGCAACGAAATTAACTCCTTTAAATAAAAGGCCTAAAACAAAAATTTCATTCGCTTCAAATTTTTTCAACCACCATTTAGATGTTAGTACAAGAAGCAAACCATACAAAACAATTGCCACTGAATGCAAAGCGATTAAGGTGCTTGGAGCATTTAGGGTTTCCAAAAACACAAGATGAAAAGTAAAATAGAAAGCAGATCCATTTCCTGCAACAAACACAAATAAAATAAAAGCTAGTGTGTCTATATCTCTGATTAAATCAAAGGATTTTTTCATTAAATTTTTACCTGGAGGGAGAATTGGGACTGAAGTTGCAAACAACGTGAGACATGCGCAAAACATTATACCGGACGCAATCCAAATGACAGGATTAAAATTGATTTCAGATCCTGCCGATTTATCAGTATTTAAAACAAATGCGGTTATGATTATAAATAAGAGATCGGCACTTTTTGCAACAGCATATTCTTTGCCAAAATCTGAATCATTTTTTTCTGCCAACGATACAGCAGTAAAGTTCATGAAACGATATGTAGTGCTATATACGGAATAAAAAAACAAAATTAATATGAAATATACAACTATAAAACATCCATTTCTCTCTTGAACACAGATGGCTTTCGTACTGTTTACACAAGCACTGCAACAATCATCTCCCGAAGAATCAAAAGAAGAATTTGTTAATGAAATATTATGAAAAATACAAGCACTCTGCCTATCATCAATTTTATTATCAATACGGGATACGTTTTTAATCATAGAATTTGCATTAAAATTTTCTTCATCTGAAATATTTTTTCTATAATTAAGCAAACAATTCATATAACAGGAACTAAGATTTTTCCTGTGCTCTGATAGGTCAGAATTGTTCAAATATGTTTGCAAAATACAGGATGTGCTATTTATATTAGGAGTCAGTAACATAGAAAGAAGAACAATGAAAGTCGAAAACATGAGAAACATTAAAACAGGCTTGGCGTTTCCAATTTTATCTGTTATAATTCCAGTAATAAAAGAACATGCAAACTGAAAAAGAAAAATCATTGAAAACACAGACGATAGTTCAACTAATGTCAGCCCTCTTTGCTTTAGGAAAATACCAAGAAAAGTGCTAGGAATGATTCCACCTGCAAAAAAAGAAGGATACGTTTATTTTTAATAAATAAATAATACGTAATCATATTTTTTTTTTAAAAGTCTCTTGTAAAATAAACAGTTATTTAAAATGATCAACCAGATTACAAAACATCATCATTGAAAAGCTGCTGAATGGCTCCACATAAATCGTGTGTTGAAAGAAGAAAACGTACAGTTTATTTCTGTTTATTATATGAAGTTGTTAGTGACAATGAGTAGTTTAAGTGAAAAGTTCTGCTAATCCGGACATGAAACGGCCGGCGGCCGAGTACCACGACTTTAACGAAAATCATTTTATAGTCAGACTTTTCTCTGCTGAATATTTCTAACATCTAAGACATCAAAACACATTTACAAGTAACATAACCTTAACAAAGTTTTTATAGCCTGACGTTTCCCTGTTGAATATATTTTTTTTATCTGTACATAGAAAACATTCTGTACGGGGAAGAAATATCTGATCTCAGCTACCTGACGCTTCAGAACACATTTGCAATGGACCACACGCAATGGGCAGGGCCTGATTACCGCACAGGGCAACTAGGCCGTGGCCTTGAGCCCATTGGAGACACTGGCTCTAAAATGAGTAAAATTATTCAGAAAAAAATTCTCCTGGAATTTTTTTTATTTCAATTTTCGATATCTAAGAAACAGATAACACTAAAACATCTTCCCTGTATTTTTCTCTTCTCTAATAACAGCTTAAATTAAGAATGCTGTAGACAAAATATTTTTTATGGGAAATTTTTTTAAAGAAATATTTAAGATGAAGATATGTTTAAAGTATTATAATATCAAACAGCAAAGAAAAATTTAGATAAACCTGAGTTTCATGAGCAATTTTATAAAATGCAGAAAAATTTCCGAATGCTTCCAAAAAACATTTCTAGCTACCATTTTGGTTTGAGGGCCCTGAAAAGCTGCTGGGCCTTGGGCCCTGGACAATATAAATCGGGCTCTGGCAATGGGTGGAGCTCGCAATACTTGTTGGTAATTACCCGTATTTGATTGACTCTTGGCTAACGCTTGTGGGAAAAAATCGAGAGGCTGATTAGCTATATAAAGGAAAAACGTCATCATGACGCTGGGTGACGTCGGAAATGCTTGTTGTCCTTTGCAAGTGCACAGTGATTCTGGATATGATTTAGAAAGACGTGTTGTGTCAGGAGATGTATTATAATTCTGACATTTGTCGAGCAACAAATGTTGCATATATTGAAACATATTGAGACATAGTTTTAAATTTAGACATTTTTAAATATTTTAGAAAAAGAAACATCTGCTTGCATAATTTCTTTGATACTATTTTGTAATATAGTCAAACCTTTTCGATGACCCTGTCCTAATGAATAAACAACTGTTTAATTTATCGTTGTAATCTAAATCACCAGTTGTCCATTACTATAAGTTTAAAAAATCTTCTTATGAGCGTATATTCTAGAAATAAAATAGGGTAGCATTTACTGTGCTATAAACTTTAACTTAGAAATCCAGATTGTCTCAACTTGTTTATTGTCTTTGAATATAAAACTGAAGAATACTAGCAAGAATAAAATTGAGAGATACGTATCTTGGCGTTACGTACTAATTACATATTTCGATTTAACTCTTATCGATCTTATTCCCTTTGTTTTTGAATATAGGAAGCTTCCAGAAAATATACTGGCCAAAACTTTTTAGAGCAAGAGCAAAAGGTGGAACATAAATGATCTCACAGAACAGTATCTAAAAAATTCGAAAGTTAAAAGGGTGAAGAAATAAAAGTTCTAAAATTGCAATTTCTGTGATACTTTTGGAACCACTAAAGCGATTTAAAAAATTCTTTCAGGATAAAACTGTGGTCAATCTCTTCTGAAAATGAAGCTTTTTTATATTTTATGCAACTGCTCTCAAAAGGATGCAAGAGCGACAAACGTTCTAAAATTACAGTTTCTTTGAATACTGTGAAGCTAGAAACACGAATTTGATATTGTGGTTACCTATAACTCCTTGAAGGGCGGTGGATTTTATACAACTTAATTTTAACCAGAATTTCTACCAGAAGTATTGAATAAAATTTTCCATTTATAAATTTAGTTAAAAAAAAAAGCACAGAATTGCACATCCTTATTTTCAGATAAAGTTCTCGGAAATTCTCGTACGAATTCAACACCACAGAAACACAATTACTTGCCCCTGAAAGGGTTAAGATATTAATGCGCGTTAAGAGCGGCCCAACAAACATTGAAATTCAAAAGTGTTAAATAAAGGGTGATTGTTTTAAATTAAGTTTTTTTTAAAAATTGTTATGCCTAAAAAAATTAAATTCAACATATGGCTGTTATTTTTTAAGACGTACAATGGTCGATAAGAACAGTTACTAAAAATTTTTATTTTAAAAAGGTGAAATGAGGCGGTAAACAACGTTCTAAAATCATTATTATTTTGGACATACTAAATCGATTTCAAATAGTCTCTCAGGATAATAACGATGTTTAAAAATAGGCTATATTTTGTCTCTGTACAAACTGTTCTCAAGGGTTTGCAAAAGCGAAAATCGGTCTAAAATTCAGATTTCATTGATTCTGTTGCGGCTAAAACCAAAATCTGTTATTATGGTTACTTTTAAAACGTAAATTCTTGCTAAAATCGTTTGTTAAAATATTTGATATTAAAAAGGGTGAAATGATTGGAAATCGCTCTATAATCATGATTACTCAAAAAATATCGGAGCTAGAAGTTTTAAACGTGCAGGTTTTTATTTGAATGTGATGCCCCAAAGACAAGTTAAAAAAAAAAAAAAATTCGAACTTTAAATATGTGTAATGGGCAGGAAACCTTCTGCAATTATATTTTCACTATGATGTCTCTGAAATAGTTAGTTTAGAAACTTTAAATTTGGCATACAAATAAAGCCTAAAAGGCGTAAATACACACAAACAATGCTTTTTAAATATAAATTTAAAAAAAAGTTGAAAGAGAAGTAAAATTAATTATTTGTCATGTCAATGTTAGATACAACTTTTCTGATCAATGGGATAAAAGGAAAGTACCAGTAACTGCTATAATTAATTAAAATGACAGTAGAGGAAGGTCGGGTAGTACCAGACAGCGGGTTGTATAGGACAAGTAGTGTTTCAAGCTTTTGCCGATGATAGCAGCACCTGTCTCGCTACTGTCGTGTTTATTAAGTCAGAAGGAAGGCACTCTTTTTGGATCATGTGGACTATGCGTTTGCAAGTGATAGTGAGTTATTAATTAGTTTTTTGCGAGTTTTCTAGTGCACAAAGGTAACTTTGGAGCTACATAACTTGTGTGAAAGCAAGTACAACAATGTCTTTAGCGTTTTGTTAGATGTATGGGTTACTATGATTTATACTGTAGCTGTATGTCTAGACCTGGCAATACTCATGGTAGGTATTAAAAGAGTCGGAGTGTAGCGTTCGGGATGTGTATCGGACAAAAGGTTGGAGGATTGTATCGGACAAAAGTTTACAGGTTTAAAAAGTTAACTTCTTACGGTTTTCTCTGTTTCAATATAGGATGGAGAAAATACATCATAAGTGGGATGAAAATCATATGAAGGAAGCTATAGAAAAGTTCGACTTCATGAAATGACAATCAGGGAAGCTAGTGAAAGATATTGTGTACCTAAAAGCACCTTAAGGGATAGACTCAAAGAAGTTAATGTGAAAAAGACAAAGTAAAGTCCACACAAATAAACACCAGAAGAAGAGTGTTAAGCCTAATTCTAAAACCGAAGAAAAACTTCCTGAAGCAAAAGCTAGAAAGTTTTTGAACTTTGACGAAGAATTGCGGGAAGAGGATGAATTGACTCATTGTATTATTTGCAATGAAACTTTTCAAGAAGACTGGATATAGTGCAATATTTGCAAAGGGTGGACCCATGAAAACTGTGCGGATCTTGAGCTTAACAGGCTATTTTTACGAATGTAAATATTTGTTTTTATAAAAAAAAAAAAAACCATAAGTGTCATAAACAAAAAAATAAAATGGCTTTTCTTCTTTCTACACCTGATAAGTAACTTTTTTTTTTTTTTTTTTTTTTTTGTATAAGAATGTATACATGTAGTGATAAAAAGTTATCTATAAATCCAAAAGTGACGTTTTTTCAAGTACAACACCATGTTCGATACAACTCCCCAGATATTAGAATGGCCAAAATGCAAGGTTTATAAAAAGTCAAAGCAAACCCAATAAGGATGATTCTAAGGGAAATGAGCTTTTTAAAGTATTGAAATAACGTGTTAAAGTTTTCATTAGAGTAGAAAATATTCAAATTTAACCATAATCATAATTTAACCTCTTTGGCACTTATCAAGAATAATAAAAATATTATATATAAAACTTAAAATGTTTCAATGAAAACCCTATTTTATATACATATTTTTTCATGGATTAGACATGATATTTAACAATTCTTGATCGTAGTACGTTTCATTCCACTTAGGTTGCACTAGGCTTAGTCAATGTCCGTGGTAGCGAATGATAATTTATGGCAAATATTTGACCGATGTTAGTGTTTAGAAGGAAATATTTGAAATATTATATCACCACTTTAGGCCAATATTATGTAAATATTAGCAAAGTACACAAAAATTTAAACATCCTAATGCTATAAAAACGATGTACAATATTTCTCTAACATTTTCCTGACTTATTTTCCTACTAGCAGTAAGCACGCTTTTGAACGGTGAATATGAAACAAGTAATATAAAAAATTTTTAAAGTCAATTCCTACTTTTTAATCATCTTCTTTAATAAAAAGCTATGCGTTGCTGACGACTGGGTTTTTCGCTAATCGTTACCACAGATTAATCTCGGAAAATGAAACATTTGGAGTTACTGACAAAAATAATAGCTCAAAAAGTATTTGTCAGAAAATTGTTAGACAAACTGCGTTTGAAAGGTAAAAAATTGTATTCTTCTTGATTTATTTTCAAATCTAATGATTATGCCGTTTTTCAAATATTGAATTAAAAAAATTACCAAATTTCACAATGGAGTACCATAACTTCACGTGTAAAAAGATAATTATAAGGGCGACGTGTCCTGATGTGTATATTGGCTATAGCACAAGTCACAAATTATAGTACCCTTATTATTCTCTTAAAATATAAAAGTGCAGTATGAAATGTCAATATTTTGTTTGATTAAAGGTTCGTTAAGAGAAATTGACCAGCGTAGCGGGTGTAGCTTGCTAGTAAATATATAAAAAGTAACCGTACAGCATTAATGTCCCACGTTATCTTTATTGAACATTATTTTATAATCATCGTTGCGGTATTTTATTTTTTGTTGGCATCACTAATTTGAGATGAATCTTTCATTTCATTTATGAAAACAATGGGAGAAATTTTTTTCTTCCATATAAAAATTAAAATTAATTAATTAAATTAAATTAATTAATTAATATTTGAAAAAACTGTATTAACATCAATTGTCATCCAGTACAAGTTTTAAAAAATTTATTTGAACTTTAATGGATGAATAGAAAATATTTTATTAACGATTGAAAATTCCAACAAGATATATATAGAGAGAGAGTGTGAGCTAATAGTAGGAATTAAAAAATATATAGAGAGAGAGTGTGAGCTAATAGTAGAAATTAAAGAAAAGGACAAAACCTCATCAATCCTAAACACAGAAAGATGCCCTGCTTCCATCGATGAATATAAATTATGTAAAAGTATATCGACAATTTCATCCATGAAACTTATTACAATGGCTGTTACACTTTTTTGCTTGTATTTTCAGCCTAGTATCCCTAGTTTAAGAACCGCGGATGTAGGGGAAGTGCAAATATTTGAGAATATTAAAATACAACGAATAAAATACAGCAGAACTTAGAGTTTTACCATTCTTTTGTATATCGAACTCCTGTGTTCACGCACGGGAACTATTTTCTAATACAAATCTATTGAATATTTTTTACAAATTGGTTTACATAAATATCAATTAAAAAAAACTTACCTCCATACCATATAAATTGTGTAATTCTAAAAGTAAGCAATTCTTTATTGATTGTAAATTTCTTTTTTCCACACAATTTAAATTCATAATAATCAAGAGAGCTTGCAGGATCAAATGTTTCTTTTATCTATAAAATAAAATACAAAAATTATAATTTAACAAATTACAATAACCATTGGAAAAAGGTTCCGAAAGCTTAAAAAAAAAAAATTACCGTACTTTCGTGTTATAGTGGCCCCCACAATTATGATTATGCCAAGGTTGCAGTTATGATTTCGCCAAGATCATTGCAAAGCTTATATATGCATCCTACATACGCATATATATATTCCAAACACTCCTATATGTGACATATACGTCATTATACACATTATTTACGTCTTATACGTTGTATATACATCATATACACATGCCATATATATGCATCATATATGACTATAACTTGGCCATATACGTCAAGAAATGTTATATATATATATATATATATATATCATATATTATTATAATGCCATACATGCTTTATAAGTTGGTGATAAATCTTGGTCGCTTGGCGATTCATCCTTGGGAGCCGTTATAACACGAAAGTACCAAATTTACAATATATTAATGAAAACAGAAACAAAAAATTTATAAGACGATTTCTCATCCGACGTCAATTTTTGAATTCGGCTTTTTTTCATATCTGATAATTTGCATCTATCCTTTTTGTAACGATTTTATGCATTTCTATAGCCTATTCAAAGAAAAATTCTTCTAAAGTCACAGAATTTCGTTAAAAATTCTTATAAAGTTACATAATTTCGTTAAAAACGCTTAAAAAAATAAAGTGACGACGTCAAGAGCTCCATTCTCGACCGAAAACAACAACCATTTTCCCAATGGTTAAAAAAGCAATTGACGGTACATTAATTGTCATAATTAGCAAATCACGAAAAAATCGTTACAGCTTCTTAAGATTTAAAAATCATGATTATTTGAATAATTCGAATTACAGTAAAGACTGTGAAAAGTAATCGGTCTATAACAAAATTTTGTTTTAAACTTCATTGTCCTAACAATATGAATACAACTCAGTTACACCTGCTAAAACGGAAACTTATCTAAAGCAGATTTCCTCGGGGTCCTTGCGATTATGTTTTCACGGGATTTACTGCATTTTGAAAATTTACATTTGTGCCTGCCCATAATCAGTTTTATTCTAATCGTCTTACTAGTGTCATTTAGGAAGAAAATAAACTCCTTATTTTGCTGATAAATTTCCTTTCATCGCTGGAAAAGTAAACATAGTGAAGTTGACATAGTAGAGGATAGAGAAGCTGAGTATAACTAGTCAAAATTAAAGTATCTAGTCACATTTTCTAGTATTGTTATTTTAATCGTTTCTAAGCATTTAAAGTAAATTTAGGAAGAAAATAAATTCCTTATTTTGCTGATAAGTTTCTTTTCATTGATGCTGGAAAAGTATATAAAGTGAAGACGACATAGCAGAGAAGCTGATTATAACTAGTCAAAATTGAAGTATCCAGTCACATTTTCTTGTATTGTTATTTTAATTGTTTCTAAACGTTTTAGTTAGACCTTGACTTTAACGAATCTGAACAAGGGTCATTCTCCCAGAATTTTACAAAACTATGCCATGAAATAGTTATTAAAAGTAATTGAAATCGGAAGTATGTAATAATGGAAATGGGATGTAGTACAATCATACAATATATGTAATAATTCCAAGAATAAAATATATTAATTTTTGATAAAAATGACGTTTTCACAAAGTATGAAAAATCCTAGTATGTATTACTCATTGAGTCTATAAAGTTGATTAAAGATTTTTTTTCAGAAAAATAATTTTCATTTAATTCAATGCTTTTTAAAACTATTCTCAAATTCATTTCCAAAGGAAATATTTGGTATTTATTTACTTTTTTAATTTCAGAAATATCTAATGTCTCAATAAATTGTATATCATGTATGTCTCAATAAACTGTGGATTCATATCTGTAGTCTTATTATTAATGAACTAGATGGAACCCGTCAAAACTTGACGGCAAATAACTTGATAGTACCATAAAAATAAAATTCATAGCTGTTTTAAAATTTTTAAAATTTTTGAAGAATAATTCAAATAAAATAAAAAAAATCATTCTGTCCATAGCAGGGATCGAACCCACACGATAATCGGAACAAGAGAAGAAACTCGCTTTACACCACTCGGCCACCGCTTTTGCTTTTGAGTGTGCTCTAAAACTGGTTAGGTTCTAGATTTAAGTTTACGCATGCGTAAATGGGGCAAATTCGTGTGAAAAATGAATTTGACGGAAATCCCTTTTCGTTTTAATATATAAGATAATAAAAAGCTCAACAGAAGGGAAAAGTTGGATATTTTAGTGAAAAAAAAGAAGCCTGTTAGTCACTTTGTATGTAGAAATAATGTAGTAGCATGTGTAAAAAAAAATTATTTCTCTTGAAGTATCTGTGAAAATAATTATGAATGTACAGATCACACCATCGTCTTCGAGGTGACGATAGTAACTACACGTAAGGATCATTAAATAATAAAATTAAATAGAATAACATGTAATATTAATTGCTTAAAAATCAATTCTCAGCCTATTATTTAGAGTGATACAAATATTTTCATGAAGCCAATCAGGTCTATAGACACACTTTCCATGGAACCATGATGGTCACGAAAATAGCACCTAGCTAAGGATATAATGCAGTTTTAATAAAATCTTTTTCACTACCTGAGTAAATACTGGTATGAAATTAAATGGAAGTAAAATAGGGTACTTACTAGAAAGCTTTCTTTTTCATCTATGAAATGTTCTTCTTCATTAACCCATGGATCAAATGAAGCACTTTTATTACTGATGTCAACTTTCTTTACTATAGGAGAACTATCGTACAGTGATCTTTCCATTCCCTTACAGCTGGATTCCAACTTTGAGTCTATTTCATATTTGTCTGATTACAATAGTCCAGCGCCCAGCATTAATCAACATATAAATGTAATATAGAAAAGAATTAACAATATACGAAAATTATCTTTAGCTAATATGGGCTAAAATCTCATGTGTGATTTCTCAGTCCCCAATATATCTGTCGGCATTTTTTTGATATATAAATTCTCATTTAATGTTAAAATATTACTCTGTGATTGTTCTACAATATTATGTTTCTTCTACTTTGAAAATCTGTTTTTGTAATCTTTATAATGGAATTTAAATATCTCAAAAGTCACTACTGTCTCCTGTTCTCAACTTATAACTTGATCATTAAAATCATCAACAAACAATAATTATTAAAAAAAATTTGAAAAAAAAACAATGCATTCATTATAAATATGAATATTATGGAGCATAATAATATAGCTTTTATATGAGTGAAATGTGTAATATTTGTTTTCGTTGGGTTTAAAGTTGTCTGATGCCTCACTTTTTTGGTCACTACTGTCCCAGTGTATAAATTTCCCCATATTTCCAATGGATGGCAATATGTACTCATTTTCAGTATTGTTTCCAGTAGGGTTGTACATACACATGTTGTTCTTGAAAAGTCGCAATTACTTGCTGTTTGTTCATAACAAACGGCCAAAACGGTTTGTTCATAACAAACGGCTAAAACGCTTTGTTCACAACAAACAGCTTTTCAGTTCAGAAGATTTTCCGGACAGAAAAGAATGGTGAAAAGGTAAGAGTACCTTTATTACCCATCACTACTGTTCACATTATTAATTTAAATATTGATATTTATAGATTAACCAATATCGAGCCATTTAGGTGCAGGCTTGATATGTCTTTGAAATTAGTGCATGCAACATTCCAAAAGTTTTCTTTTTAAAGTAATGTGGCAAAATTTCAAAAAATGTCACTACTGTGCTTGTCATTTCTGTCCTTTGCAATTTGCGTTTTGTCTGATAAAAACTGCCATATCATATTTATTTTTGTGCCCATCTACTATTATTATGCCTACATTACTACTATTATTCTGCCTATTATTCCATCTACAGTTATTATTCTGCAATATGGTTATTCTGCAAGTGGTTATTAAAATTTTAAATCGAGCATAATCTGAGACTTTTAAAAATTAGATATAAGCAGTCAAAAATCACAGTTATAAGATTTTGGCCCATAGGCATCCAATTTTTTTTTTAAAGACAGAAAGTCATAAAAAATTACCACTCATTGCGCCAAGTAAAGATATGCACTTAACTATTTTTGTATTCCATATAAAAAGTATAAAAGATTTCATTTTATTTTATTTTATTATTTTTAATGAAATGAACATTATAGCTGTTTTCAAATCCAACCTGACTACTTACTGACACATGCACAAAATCATTTCTTTTTAAATGCATGAAATCTTCAGATGTTCTTATTCAGAATTTAAGAAATTGAATTTAACTTTTACATTTTCGATAAAAGTAAAGGACTTTTGAGAAAATGCTGTCAAAAATGGCGTTTTAAGCCATTTTTAGGGAGGCGACATCTCAGGAAAGGTCCTCTTGTGACAGAAATCGAGTATAACTCAAGATTTAATATATTTATTGAAAAATACAAAACGCTATTCGATTTCAAATCACTTCAGTACTCATGCCTGTTCATGAATTCAGTTTCATGCTTTAATGTATATTAATGAGTTTGCGAATGTGACAGAAAGTTCCGTGTTGTTGAGCTGGAAAAAAATATTATTGAAAATATCTTGATTGAATTAAAAAAAATCGCAAGTGCATGCATATTCTTATTGCTTTCTTTTTAACCCTTTATGTTCCAAATCATGAATGAATGAAAATTTAACCTTTAAACGTATTTTTTTCTGAATTTTTGGAAATGCGTTGGAAGATTTGTGCAATCTCTGAAAAAATGTTAGAATCGTCTATTAAAGTTCATAGGCTAAATCGGTATTTATAGGGATTTCGTGGACTATTTGCAACTCTATTCAAATCATTTCTTAAAATTCATAGGCTAAATCGGTATTTATAGGGATTTCGTGGACTATTTGCAACTCTATTCAAACCATTTCTTAAAAAAATACTGTTTCTAAATAAATTAGAAAATATACAAATATAATGGCATTGTTTGTAAATAGAGAAAATTTTTAGAGTTGAAAGTTTCTACTCCATATTTTTCAACATCAAGAACGCTGAACAATATATGAACTGAGAAGAAATTATACGAATTTAAAGATATTATTGTACTGTTCAATAATGAATAATGTTTTTGGAACATAATAAAATAAAGTATCTATAAGTCATCCTAAATCCCATGAATACCAATCGATGTGTTGATTTTAAAATAAGATTTTTTTAAAATGGTTCTTTAGAGTAGCATTGGGGCATAAAGGTTAAATGTTTTTCTAAAAATATAGCTATACTTTTCGGATGTTTTATACATGTCCTGGCGAAAACATTTATAGAATGTTTCACACTAGAAACTTCTGTGCGTGAACTTTAAATGGATTATTATCATTAAATTATTTCTTTTATTGCAAGTAAATACGCAAAATATTACATAAAAATATGATATGTAAATGTTTTAAATTATTAAATAATACCAATAAATACGACTGTAAAGTTGCATTTAAAAATAAAATAAAAGGAAAACAACAGAAACACACAACAATTTAAGAAAGTACGAAACTTTTCTATAAAATTTGAAAATTCCTCTATTATTTATTATTATTAATTTTTATATTTTTTACCTCTACTTTTTACCCATATGCTTATTTGTAATTTTTGCAAATAAGCCCATTCACGTTTGCAATAAAATATATCTAAAATAAACAACGAAACAAACATTTTTATTAGCTAATATACTAGAATGCTAATGTGACTACTGAATAGAAATATAGCGCTCGATTTTCTTTGCACTGTGCAAGCGTTCAAATTGCAATAAGAGTTGTTTTCCTACGACTTATATCTACTTGAAATATGTGGACATAAATCAAATAACTTGAATATCATTCTTACCTTAAACAGAACGGGATTAATTTATCGATATATTTATAGATATTTGAAAAAAAATATATGTATAAATAATGGACAAGGGCTATTTCGGGACACGGCCGTTTGTTTTAAGCTGTGAAATACGCCAGTGTGTCCATATGACGAATAACACACTTTCGAAGTTTGATATCAAGCTGCCGAATCCATTTCCGTAACCAAACTTTGCACTGATCTTACATCATCGGATGACGTTAGTTAGCGCAAGGTCAGTCAGTATCTATATGCTTTGATAAATGCCTATCATTCGTGTATCTATCACTAACAGTTTTAATGTTTTCCCATTTTTTGGTGATTAACACTTTTTGTGACACTCACAAATTAAGCGTGGTATCCCAGTTTCGAAATGCAAGATGTATTCCAAGTCAATAAATTAAAAATAAAGCTAAGATTAACTTTCGTAATTTGTGATGGCAAACAACTTTCAGCAAAAAGGTTGAAGACCACATTATAGTTTTGCCGGTTAATGGATTAAAATTCAGTCGTGCTTGAGGACATCTTTTCTCTTGTTTTTTCTTTAGTTAAAATTTTGAAAAACATTTTTTTACAGAAATTTAATAATATTTAAAACAAAAAAAGTAAAATTCTGAACATATTTTGGTGCAACATATATTGTAACCTGGGATTCTTCGACCCTAGTAAACGTATACCGTATGGGTTCTGGGTGATCCGCCGAGAGCATTTTAGTGGTCCGCTAAAATTATTGTGAAACTTTCACCGTTCTCAAATCCAAACACGCTATTTTCTGACACATTCCCAAAATCATTTTTATTATTAAATGCACGAAATCTGCAGATATCCTTATTAACCCCTTCGCGATGAGCGTCCTTTACAGAATGTTTAATTTTTTACCACCGGTTTTACAAAACAGCAAATTTCGCCTAATTGAATCGCAGAAATGCTATCATTAAATAAGGCAAATCGTACAATAAAAAGTAACTGGTGGGAATCATCGAGGATTCTGAGCATCTTATGCGTCACGTATACGTGTCACTCGTCCCCAAGGGGTTAAGGCAATAAGATATCAAATTGTTGTTTCCATTTTTCAATTAAAGTAGAGGGTCTTTCAGAAATTCTGTCAAATTTGGGGTTTTAAGCCTATTTTCGAGATGGGACAGCCGAGGAAAGATCGTCTTGAGACTGCATTTAATTATAATTCAAGATGTATAGTGGCATTCAGGGATAATATGAGACATCAGTGAAATAAGGCGCATCTTTTACACAGAAGGAAGTACTAATATTCGGAATAATAAAATTGGCTTTGTGATTATTTTGCTATTAATACTGCTACAATACATAATTTTAATTATGTACTCAATATGAATACAATCAAGATTTCCGAAAATTCAGGCAAAATGAAAGATAAAAAAAATTAAAAAGTCATACTTTGAGACAGGCCTCTCATTTCTTTAGTGCTTATAGTGTAAGGAAAGTGTTATAATCATGTTAAAATCCAAATTGTAGAAATATTGGTATATTTTTACATTTTGAAATTGCCTGAATACTATTTTACTATTTTTACAATGATTCCATACGTATATTGTATTCCATATGTTACTTTTTTTGAAATTTCTTTCTTGTTTTTCTTTTTTAGGGTTTCGTTCACTTCACGAAACCCTATTACCCCCGCTTCGTTGTCTGTCCATCACAGAGCCTGTTCTCAGAAACTATTTAACTTACAGGCATGAAATTTTGTGTACTTATAGCTAAATATCTATTATGAAGCTCAAAATCATAAAAATTGAAAAATTCGTATTATTTTAATATATAGGGATAAAAAAAATCTAACAGCATTTTCCTATTAAATGTAAACATTTTTCGTTATAGCAGTTGCCAACAATTAAAAATCCACATTAAAATTCTTTCTACAATAATTAATTTTCTATTGAAAGATTTCCACGTGAAAAATAAAATGAAATAAAGAGTTTCACCCATTGAAAAAAAAAAAAAAAAAACATTAATATGACGTCATATTGATAATAAAACGGAAATTTTCAAACATTTCTCAATAATACAAGGAGTATGTGTAAATACAGAAAGCAGCTTAATATGACGTCATTAGAGAATTAAAAAGAAAATTAATCTGACGTCTAACATTTTGAAGGTCTGTATACAACATGTTTAATTTTGCATTGTTTTTTTTTTTTTTTTAAATATCACATTTAGTCCACATGTCAGATATTATTATGACAGAGTATAATAGAACCAGTTCGCTATCGGACCGGTTCAGATTTTTGAAAAAACGAGAAAAATAGACCGGTGAATTTTTACTTTATAAAAAACATAACTTTTTTTTTTTTGAAAATGAAATTTATTTGGATTTATTAAATGAATGATAAAGTGTTTTGAAAGGAATATTAAACGAAACTATTTGTGCGATCTTCGATCACACTTACCCATTTTTTTTTTAATGTTACAAATCCCCCAGAGTGCGTTTTTTTTCTTTTTGTTTTGTTTTTACGCGGATGTCGGTATGTTTGTATGTATGTAGGTTGTGTGAGCGAACACGATAGCGTCTAAACTATTCTTTCGACTGAGCTTCCATTTGTTCACTTACAGTTAAATTACAACTTCATCGTTTAATAAGGTGAAGCATGATGTTTGGAAAATGCATAACATATTTAAAAACCCATTTTCAAGAATTACCATTTGTAGTCGGAAAAATATCCGAATTCTTTTGTGGAGCCCTGAATATGATATATAAATTTGTGTATATGCTACGCAGTATGCAAAAATTTAGTTCAGTTAAGAAACGCATCAAACAGTGAAAATTTCACCTTCAGCAACTTCCGTCAATAAGCGGAAATGTACAGTGTAAAAAAAACAAAAAAACAAAAACAAATGGGTCGCTCTACTAAAAAAAATTTAGAATTTTTCATTGATCCTTGCAATTACTAAAAATTTTTTTGTAACACGCTTATTTTGCATTTTTACTCAGTTACAAGAAAATATGTAAAGATTACTATAAAACAGCTAACAACGATCCCGGTTTATAATGCAGGTCACTAAAAAATTCTGTGGAATACAAATTTACTTACAAAATTTTAGTAACCTCAGGGTTTTTTGTTTTTTTTTTAAATTTTTTTTATAGTGCACGCGAATTCTTTTGTACAGTCCTGTATATCGTTTGTAGAATTTATACACACCATGTGCTATGCAAAAATTTAATTAAACTTTAAAAAGCAAGCAAAGTTGAAAACGAATTTCCAGAAATTATCGCTCATAGACAGTACTGTAACCTAATTCTTTTATGTGTCCCTGTAAATGAACGATAAATTCAATGCACCACATTTTTCAGTAAGCAACTTATAGTACACCTAAATAATTCATATACATTTTAGGCACAAATGTCATATACGCACCACGTTGACGCGATTTTTTCCCTCGCCAATTTGGCGAAAACTTTATTTTTGAATATTAGTTACAAATAGCATGTGATTTTGTAGCAATAATAGCACGTGGTTTTTTATTTTAATATAAAAATAAAATAACGTAATAAATGAAATAGCTTCTATTATTTAAAAAAAGGAAATAAAAATAAATAAATGATAGTTTGATATAAATAAATATTGATATACATAATAAAAATAATTTATAGAGTTAAAATAAAAAATAAAAGTAAATGAACGACAATTTATTTCTTTCGCTAAATTGGTGGGGGGAAGAAATCGCGCCAACGTGGTGCGTATATGACATCTGTGCCACCTTTTATTTTGTTTGAAATACTTTAACATCATTAAAATACACTGCAAACGATTTTTCCCCAGAGACCATTATATGTAACGGAACTCTATTGTGTGACCCTGTGAATGAATAATAAATACTTTGTACCCCATATTCTATGGAAAGCATGTTTTAGTGCACTTCAGAAATGCATAACACTTTCATTATGTTTGAAATGGTGTAAAATCATTAAAATGCACGTGAAACGATTTTTCCTATTGGCCGTAATGTAGCGGAATACATTTGACTGCCCCTGCTAACGAAGTACAAATGCTACACACTTACTTTTCAATAGAGATCGTGCTGTAATAAACACCAATAACATATGAAAACTACGGGGCAATTCCAGTATATTTACGAGAGTTAGAGCACGGACAGACCGAGAAACCAATTGAAGTGATAAACACTTTTCGACAAGTTTAGTAGGGTTTAAGAAAGAGAGATCATTTAAGAGTTACAAATAAAAAATAAGTTGAAAATATTAATTTCTTTATGCGATATTAAAAAAAAAAAAAAAAAAAAAAAAAAAAAAAAAAAAAAAAGACTGCATTGCACGCCAATAGGTCTAACATTAAAGAGAGAATTTGAGATCTCATTGACCAATACCCTTAACCCATTTTCGGCCAAAGGTGCGTAAACGCATCATTTCAATAAATATTTTTTTATTAACACTGTGACGTATATTTTTCGCTAATTTTTTATTTTTCTGCTATTTTTAAGGGTTCTGGAGACATCTATAAAATATTAGTAATTCAATTGAAGTAATCACTTTCTGTTGAGAAATTTTCAAAATACGCTGGTTTTTACTTGAAACGGTTATTGAAAAATTTGACTTTTTGAAAATGTATAATTATTCCACTTGAGATTAATCATATGTTTTTATAATGGAGTAAAGTTGCAAGTTCTGTAAATAAAATAAAAATAAAACAAATGCCATAAGAAAACTTAAAATTTTTTATTTAAATTTAATAATAAATTATTAATGGTAAATTAATAATGGTAACGTCAAATTAAATAAAATATTATTTTTCATGCACGAAACTTTTTTGATGTCTTAATGAATGTAATTTAAGCAAATTTCTATGCAAATAATACCACATTTTATAAAATTTCTATGCTTGGCCGAAAATGGGTTAAGACGATTCTTGGGTTTCTGAGTACACGTTTCGAAGACGATACCTAGCTGCCTAACCAGTTTTAAACTAAAACTCGTGCTAAAAAACAAACGTAACATATTTTTAGACCAAACTTTGCACTGCATTTACATCATGCAATTATGCTACGTAAGATCAGTCAATATATAAACATGCTTTGTTTAATGTCTTTCCACAAATAGAACATCGTTCATGTATCTATCAATGGTAGTTTTAATTTTATTAAATATTTTAGGATTAACACTTTTCTTGAAACGCGGGTTTCTGAATGTGAGGCGTATTCAATGTCAATATACTGAAGCAAACTTTGTAATTTCTTTCATGCTATTTTCATGACAAATGTGTCGATGTATTTAATATAAGAAAAAAATATAGACCAGAATGTAAACTGAAAATGTTGAAATCGAGATTTTTTGATTAAATCTGGATTATACACTGAAAAAGTGTACTGTCTGTAAACGTGTAATAATACGTCATAGTTCGTTGGTTCATGCATAATTGTACAAATAAGCATTTTAACAAGTAAGTTTTAAGAATTCCCTCCCCCCCGACTTCAAGGATTCTTTCTTATCTTGTCGCGCTGATATTTACTTACTGCACGCGAGTTGGCGTATTTTAGCGAGAGCAGTTTGGCACAACAGAATATTTTTTTCAGAAAGCCGTTATTGTAATCCATACTCATTTTCACTTTCATTTTTGCCATTATCGTTCATTTTGATGTACATTAGACGATCATATATTAAAAATATCTACGTATCCTTGTAAAAAAAAAAAAAATCTATATACGATAGTGTACATTAACGCCATATTCAAATTTCATGGCGAATGCCAAATTAAACAATATAAAGCACACAAAAAAGACAAGGAAAGATACAAAAAGGTAAACATAACATTTTTGAATTCCAATAAGACGAGATTACCACCGGAAGGAGTTCTTTTCCAGCAAAAACAATTATGAAAAATGAAGCATTTGTTTAAAAGTTATTCATGGACATACATGAAAACTATATATACTAACGAATTGTAGAACCCCCTTTTGTCGGAGTAAGTTTCAAATAAAACTTTTTTTAAATAAAAAAAGTTAAAAAAAAGTAAAGATAATCTATTTTTTACAGGCTGATGGTGCCGACACTGCTTAAAATAATATTTCTAGAGATTTCTTCCGCAACACATATACGTATAAGAATATGAGAATTGGGGAATATCTTTCAGTTACAAGTTATTACTCGTTTTGACGCAGGATATATATATATTTCAAATCATGAACGAATCCATCTTTAGCGATGCTATTGAATCAGCTTTAAGTAGTACGTAACATTTGATTACTTTTTGTCAGCTGGCTTTCAGTGCTTTGGAAATTGTGAAGATTTACTTGAGTTAAAATGGTAAAGGGACATAAAATGTTTACCATGTTTTCGCAATAAAAATATGTTAAATAATACTTTTACGGGAAGTAATCGTAGCTATTCTTCTAAATATGAGAATTTTATGAAGAATTGAGGGTTTTTTTTTTGTCGATTAATGGCTTTGTTTTCTATCAACAACACACACACACACACACACACACACACACACACACATATATATATATATATATATATATATATATATATATATATATATATATATATATATATATTACAAAATTTAAATTTTTTCCGCAATTATTCTATAAAATTTGTCCATTCAATAATATTCGGTATATAACCCAGCTTATTAAAATAATTCTCACTCTTAAAATAGCCTTTTACTATCCATATGTAAAGCCAATTATTCCTAATCCACTTAATAATATTTATTCGAATGTAGTTATTCTAAAAATGGCGATAGCTTTTTTAATTTATTCTTTAAATAGAACATCTTTATTTTAATCCATTATTAAAATTCATTAGTATTATTCCCGTGTGGTCAAATTGCTATAACTTCTTTATTTAAATGCTAAAATATCGTATCTCTTAAAATATTCCGCTCAAAAAACCTTATTTCATAAAGTTATCCTATTATTAAATATCAAATGTCTATTAAAATATTTCCGAAAAACTTTAATTTTTTTTTTTTTTCCCTTTTATAAAGATTCATTTTCTTTTCTTCTTATTATTTTTATTACGTATTAAATTCGAAGTTTAGCTACAGCCTCAAAAACAGATAAGCTCGTTTGTTGATATGACAGGCATCTGGTACGAGATTATGGAATATTCTGGATGGGCGTAGAAAGTTTTTGCATTTTACAACAAAATAAATCCACCGGAAATATTGATAAAGTTCCAAAAGAGACCTTTTGATTCGATAGAAGTGGGTCACGTGACGTATTCTGTATTATTACGCAAGCTAGTTTAAAAACACGATCATCCTGATTCGGAGAGAATTTTTTCGACGCTGGTGTTTGCTAAAAGAATCGGGACGGATTCTAGAAAATAATGGAACGTTGTATTTTTTTTCGTTTAGCGTTGGCTAATGAGCATTTTCCCTGAAGAGATGTCTTAAAACTGGAAATAAAAGGTTCTTCGACAAAAATATGGACTGACATTTCTTGTTGTTGATGATACCATACTGCCGCCTGATGCGAACTAAAAGGGAAACCAATAACATCGCTAACCCTATTTATCACGAGCACGACTGCCTTTTTCCCGGATTTGAACTTGGAAACACGACATTAATATAATAAGTCGAACAGGATGCTGTGATCAACAGAAAGTTTGTGTAGTTAAACGTGAAATTTGCCGATTAGAGGAATATGTTACGAGGACGTCTACGCCATTACAGCACGTTTACGTCTGGTGTTTTGTTATTTTGTACTTTTATAATAAATTAAAAATGGTCAAGCCTAAAAGAGAAAAGAAGAGGAAAAGTTGGCCTAAGTGAAGTTGTTGCTAGAGAATATACTATTCATCTTCATAAGCGTCTTCATGGTGTTGGTTTTAAAGGATTGCGAAAAAGCAGAACTTTTGTGTTATCAAGAAAATTAAAGATTTTTAGATGTGTGAGACTTTCCTGTGAAATATGCTCAAGAGTAACTGTAAGTTGGTATTTTTATTTATTGGTATCTTTATATGTTGATATTTATTAGTTTATGTTATATTTAAAATGTTTTATTTATTTAATAGTCTACCTTGAAATTTAAAGGTTTTATATACTATGTTATACTGATTAAATTTTTGTTTTTAAAATTTATTTCTGTTGCAAATATTTAAGTGTTGTTAAGGTTAATCAATTTATTTGATGATTCCGTGTGATACGTCATTGTAATATTATAGACAGCGGTATAATTTATATTTTCATGTTTTAAGAACAGATATTCTTAAAAGAATAATTCTATTATTTTTAATATGTTACTAAGATCTGATCTGTATTTTATAAAGAGACAATTTTTATCCTAAGGGAACATTCCTGGCACCATGCCAAACCTAAGCTACAAAACAGCTATTATGAGGAGAGAAAAAAAAAAAAATCTGTATGTTGAATAATAAGTGACTGGTGGTTTGAATTGTAGTAAATTAATGAGCCACTGAAAGATTATTTATGATGTAAATATGTAAATAGAGTGTTAGTATTTTATTGTTTATTTAAACTGTGAATATATAAAATTAAATTTAGTATGTTATTGTTTATTTTCATTTAATGTAGGATTTATGATGCATTTACCAACTTGCTAAAATATTTAATATAGAAAATTTGAAAATTTTTGATGGTGTTATAATATTAATAAAGTGTTTAAATAAAATACTAGGTCAGGTAGAAATTAAATTACTAGAACATGTAGACATTTAGCACTATGTTAACCTAGCTGAATTGCTCTATTAGGTAATTTGAATTTTAATAATCTTAAGCTCACCAATGGGGAATTTTTTTTACACCTCATTTGTCCATAGCTTAGGTAAAAATAAGTTCATTATTTACCAAGTCCTTAAATTTACTAGAATTGAATACTCAGAATAATTATGATGTGATGATAGAATTAATACGTGATGACGATCAATATGAAGATAAAGTCATGTTTTCCTTGATGACAAATAATAAAAATATTTAGAAGAGAAATTGGAAAATGTAGGTAAGTTGCATTCAAAAAATTCATAGGGTATGTAATAAAATTTTGTTGATGATGTTGCTCTTCTTGTTCTTTTTGCTGATGATACAATTGTTATTATTATTATTACTATGATAAAAAAAATTTATTCTAAGGTAGTTAATGCAACATATTAAATTTAAATTTAGCAAAAATACTAAATAAAATTTAGGAGATTTTTATGTATTTTATTGAATAAATGTTCTGGTTAATGCTTAATTTGGATTCACAAATTCTTATAATTCTTAAAAATTCAATAGGAAAGGTTTGAATTCAGTTATGTTTCTGTCAGAAGGGTATATATGGTCTTAATTTGGAGACATGGAACAATTCGCAACCATATTTTTCACCAAATAATTTCAGACTATTTCATGAGCAACCCAAACAACAATCAAAATCACCACAGACATCACAATCACCATTACAAAATCAAACTAAAGTAAAAACAATAGAATAAATTCTAATTCTTTAAATATCTCTTATTACTCTAGTTTCAACATTATCAGGTATGTCTTTGGTGTACAACAGAGATATTACCCATTTTTGAAAGTTTAATATTTTAAAATTTAAAATAAATGTCACAGCTTTTATTTCAACATTGTGGTTATATTTTAGCCTGATCAACTAAAATATTTACTTGTTTTTGAGAGTTTTTGAGGTTGAGTAGACACCTTATGCAGGCATAAGATGTGTATTTTGATTTTAGGAATTGTCAAATTGATGTTGAAAAATGAAATTAAATGTTTTAATTCTATATCAAAATAAACTATTTTTACTTTATTTACTTTTTCTTAAACCAATTGTTTCAAAAATTTAATATTATGTTATTTACTTCAATAGATAATCAAATAGTAACCGTTTATAAATATTTCTATAATTATACAAACATATAAATGATTGGATAGTGATGATGTGATTTTACAGTGATTGTTTTGGTGTGACAATAGAAAATTAAGTATCTAAACTAATTGCCTTTGTATTCCATTTCTCAGCTAAAATTAACATCTTTTATTTGTTATTTATTGTCTTTATTTATTCTAAGTTTGCCAAAAAAAAAAAAAAAAACTCTCTGCATTTAGGATATGAATACTTATAACTTAACAGTATAATTTTGTAAAAGGGTATCAGAGGAAAAAATTATTGTAAGGAACTAATGGTTGAGAGTTCAATTTCTAAATATTTAGATTTAAATTTATTTGGATTTTGAAATTATTATATATTTTTTTTGTATACTTTCGACTGGCAAAAATACTTCCTTATATAATTAAAAAATAAGAAATTTATTTATTTGCTATGTAATTATTTTATCCTCAACCAATATTTTTCCTAACAATAAATAAACAAACTGTGATATTTTCTTAAATTATACTGATGTTATTATATTATTATTTCTACTATTGAATTATATTATGAATTACTACATATGCTGAGAAGTATTAGTTATATTGAAAGTTATTATTGTTATGTTTATGAATTGAATTTTATTATAGCATTTATTTATATTATTGAAGAGTTATATTATTTATTAGTGAAAAAATGTTTGACAAATATTAGTTAAAGATGGTGGGATCCCAACAGAAATATAACAAATCCCACAGGAATATAACAAAGATAACATATTCCAAGTACAATAAACGACCAAGAGATAATTTGACTTGTTTATTATGTGAGAAAATTAATGTGATACTTAAGAGAAGATGTTGTGACAAGTGCTAGCATTATAAGGTCATTATAAAGTATTGGTAAGAATGACTACAGTTTTAAAATTTTGATGGAGTAATGTCTTTATTTTCAGCCTTTACATAAAAACTGTATTTTTAAGAAAGGGACTGCAGTAACCATTTTTTTTAAAAAACAAAATGAGGACTTATCACGATCCAAGAAAGAGACTGAAATAAAACAGTTGGATCTAATGAACTCAAAATTGAATTAAGTCGAATTTTTTTTTAAAAACTTTGTTTTAACAATTTGCTAGTGACTACTTATTCTAAAGCTTGTGAACTTGGTAAAAGCAAAATTCTGTTACTATTATTATCCTGTTTTTCCTGTTTATTAATATTTATTATTTATTGTTATTGTATTTTTCTTGTGCACTTACAAATGGTAAGTGAGATTGTAACCATTTCTTGTATTATTTTACAGGGGAAATGCTCGTAGCTTTATTTTTATTTATCTATTAATTTTAATTGATTACTATTATTTTATTTTTGTTTTTGTTTTTGTCTTCCAGTTCTTCAGAAATTCCCCATCTCCTTGCTGGCAGTCTCTAAATTTATACTAGTCAAAATTCAAATTTCTAAAGTATTAAATTTATATTGTCTGAATTTATAGTTACTTAACTATTAACTTCATCCAAAATCTTTAGAGAGGGGGGATAATATTACAAAATTTAATTTTTTTCCGCAATTATTCTATAAAATTTGTCCATTCAATAATATTCGGTATATAACCCAGCTTATTAAAATAATTCTCACTCTTAAAATAGCCTTTTACTATCCATATGTAAAGCCAATTATTTCTAATCCACTTAATAATATTTATTGGAATGTAGTTATTCTAAAAATGGCGATAGCTTTTTTAATTTATTCTTTAAATAGAACATCTTTATTTTAATCCATTATTAAAATTCATTAGTATTATTCCCGTGTGGTCAAATTGCTATAACTTCTTTATTTAAATGCTAAAATATCGTATCTCTTAAAATATTCCGCTCAAAAAAACCTTATTTCATAAAGTTATCCTATTATTAAATATCAAATGTCTATTAAAATATTTCCGAAAAACTTTAATTCTTTCTTTTTTTTTTCCCTTTTATAAAGATTCATTTTCTTTTCTTCTTATTATTTTTATTACGTATTAAATTCGAAGTTTAGCTACAGCCTCAAAAACAGATAAGCTCGTTTGTTGATATGACAGGCATCTGGTACGAGATTATGGAATATTCTGGATGGGCGTAGAAAGTTTTTGCATTTTACAACAAAATAAATCCACCGGAAATATTGATAAAGTTCCAAAAGAGACCTTTTGATTCGATAGAAGTGGGTCACGTGACGTATTCTGTATTATTACGCAAGCTAGTTTAAAAACACGATCATCCTGATTCGGAGAGAATTTTTTCGACGCTGGTGTTTGCTAAAAGAATCGGGACGGATTCTAGAAAATAATGGAACGTTGTATTTTTTTTCGTTTAGCGTTGGCTAATGAGCATTTTCCCTGAAGAGATGTCTTAAAACTGGAAATAAAAGGTTCTTCGACAAAAATATGGACTGACATTTCTTGTTGTTGATGATACCACACTGCCGCCTGATGCGAACTAAAAGGGAAACCAATAACATCGCTAACCCTATTTATCACGAGCACGACTGCCTTTTTCCCGGATTTGAACTTGGAAACACGACATATATATATAATCTTATTTTCTGATTTTTGTATACCAATATATTGCTCCTCAAAAACAAAAAAAAATGGCTCATTTAAAGCTTTATTCTCTATAATAAAATTAGTAGCAGAAGCCCCGAAGAAATTCGAATACAAGTCATATGTCCTAATATCTAAAAGTCGCCAAAAAAAGCTCTTTAGATCCACGTTTCGTGTTTTTTTTGCTGCAATTTTGTTTTTTATAATAGAATGTGAACTACGGCAATTGGTGTTTCTTCTAATTTTAGTTAAAATCAATTAGATCTTCATAACAGTTATAAAGGTAGTGAAAGTTTGTCATACCCGTTAAGTCCGCGAAGGTGTATCATTAATCCAATATATAAGTGATTAATCCAAAGAAATATTACAGAACTTTAATGTAATCCGTTCGATGATGTGATGAGTCCACAAACAAAAGTATTTTACTTTAAGTAATTAAACTGCAAGATTAGTTTACTTTAACTATTTAATCACTATAAAATAAAAGAAAGAATTATTAATTCACATCATTAATTTTACATCAAATTATTAAAAGTTAAAACGTTTAATTGCAGAGAATTTTCTGCAGTTCTGCATTTAAAGAGAGTTAGTTAGAGACTGAGTTTTTTAATTCTAAGATGAGAAAAACATAGTCAAGTTTCATTGAGCCTTGAACTTTTGGAGGTCACACGTGTCAGCAGTTCTTTAATGAGTATCTCACAGATGTAGAAAAAATACTTCTTTGCCAGCACACGTGTTCCTTTTCATCATCTCGTTGCAGTTGGAGAATGATTAGTCAGATTCATGATAAGAGATAAAATGTTTATATCTCAGAAATTACTTTTCTAACACCCCTGCTTGATTTCTGAAGTATAAATGTTCTTAAGATTTCAACTTATTCTGTGTTTTGTAAAGTCAGGCTTGAGAAGGGGCTTCGTTAGAATGTCGGCTGTCATAATTTTGGTTGGGCAATATTGTAGATCAATTATTCCCTTTTCCTTAAGATCTTTTATACTGTTGTATTTGATATCTATATGTTTTGTTTTTGAATGATGTTTATAATTTTTAACCATATTTATACAAGCCTGATTATCGTCGAATAAAGTTATGGGCAAATTTTGTTGTAGATCAAGGTCCTTTAGAAGATTGATTATCCAAACTGTCTCTTGTGCTGAAGTTGCTGCTGAGATATATTCAGCCTAAGCGGATGATAATGCAACTGAATTTTGTTTCTTAGTTGACCAGGAAATTGCTGTATTTCCTAATTTACATAAATTTCCCGTTGTTGATTTACAGTCATTTTTATCCCTTGCCCAATCCGAGTCAGCATATGTTGTTAGAATTGGCTCATTTTCTTTACTAATAATTAGCTTTAGTTCTTGTGTTGTTTTTAAATATCTAATAACCCGCTTTACTGCGTTCCAATCCTTTTCTCTGGGTTTTTCGTTTCTACGACTTAGAATGTTCACAGCGGCGGCTATGTCTGGGCTGGTTATTGTAGCTATTTATAACAATGTACCGATAGCTTGCCGTTATTTACTGTTATTAGGAAGTAAATTTTCCTCATCAATTATGTTTAAGTACCTGGGTTCCATCGGAGTATCACAGGTTTTCGTTCCTTTAAATCGAATTTTTCGATCAGTTCTTTTATTTTGTTTCTTTGATCAAGTGCGAAATTTCCTTCTTTACTTCCTTTTATGTTTATCGCCAGATAATAATTTACAAGTCCTAAATTTTTGACTTCATATTCCTTTTTTGTTGCTCTATTATTTCATTTATTTCTTTAGTTTCCCCTGAAATTAATAGATCATCAACATATATAATGATATATGTTGTACTATTCTTTAATTTTCGTGTGAAGAGACATGGATCGGAGGTGCTTTGCACAAAACCAAGTTTAGTTAAACTTTCTTCTAATTTAATGTTCCATGCTCGTGCGGATTGCTTCAATCCATAAATTGATTTTTTTAGTTTGCAAATTTTATTTTCCTCTCCCGGTATTACATGCCCTTCTGGTTGTGACATATAAACTTCCTTGTCTAAATTTCCGTGGAGGAATGCAGTCTTGATATCTATATGATTAACATCTAAATTTTTATACGCTGCACATGCTAGAAAAGCTCTTATAGTTGTATACATTACTACTGGAGCTAAGGTTTCGAAATAATCAGTTCCGTATTTTTGAGAAAAACCTTTGGCTACAAGACGTGCCTTATATTTTTCTATTTCATTATTTTCATTATATTTTATTGTGAATACCCATTTATTCCCAATGACTTTTATTCCAGGTGGTGGATCAATTAGTTCCCATGTTTTGTTTTTTCTTAATGAATTAATTTCTTCATTAGTTGCTTCGTACCATTTGTTTCTATCATATGGGTTTTCGATTTTCACTATATCTTTCCACTCTGTTGGTTCAATTTTTTCTTTTTGTTCAGTAATATAAGCAAATCTATCGGGCGGAACTCCCCTGTTTGATCTTTGAGATCTTCTAGGTTCGTTATCGTTTAAATTTTCCTCATTGTCAGTTTGTTTATCTTCCTGCATGTCTATAAAGAATTTTGAGGAATCTTCCCCTGCTTTTTCAAGTTGTTTCTGAACTTCTAATCCTTCTCTCATATCAATGTTTGATGTTTTATCGTTTGAATTAGAGTTTTCTATAAATTTAACTGTTCTTGCCCTTATTACTTTATTATTACCAATATAGATCCTATATCCTTTGGATCTATTATCATAACCAATGAATGTACCCTTTATTGCTTTATCATCGAGTTTTCCTCTTTGGGATTTATCGAGATAATCATAAGCTTTGCAGTCAAATACTTTTATGTTTGCTAAATCCGGTTTTTTACTTGTCCATAGCTGGTATGGAGTTGAATTGTGCGACTTCGTTGGAAGTCTATTTATAAGATACACAGCTGTACTTAAAGCTTCGGCCCAAAATTTATTTGGTAGCTGGGCTTCCGATAATAGGCACCTTGTCATTTCGACTAAAGTCCTGTTCTTTCTTTCCGAAACACCGTTCTGAGGTGCACAATGCGGAATAGTGAACTGGTGATGAATACCTTCATATTTTAAGAATTTTTCTAATTCGTCACTTTTATATTCACCCCCATTGTCTGATCGGATTTCTTTAACTGTGCGACCGAATTTATTTTTCGTTATGGCTACATATTCTTTGACTTTGGTAACTACCTCACTTTTTTTCGATAAAAGAAATACCATTGTAAATCTATTATAATCATCTGTGAATGTGAGAAAATATTTCTTCCCTCCTATGCTTTCTGTTTGCATCGGACCACATACATCCGTATGTACCAGATGGATCGCCTTCTTAGCTCTGTTCTCACTCTTTTTTGGATATGGTGCATTTGTTAGTTTACCCTTTATGCAACTCTCACAAATTATGTCATGTATGCAATTTTGAATTTCTAAACCTGTTGCTAAATTGTTGGATAAGAGTTGTTTAATTGAATTAACATTTCTATGACCTAATCTCTTATGCCAAAGCTCAATGCAGTTTTTATTCTTGCATTGTTCAGCAAAATTGACATAGATTTCTTGCTTAGGTTTATATAGGTCAATTTCATATAAATTTCCTCTATTTTTTCCTTCTAAGATAGTTTTTCCATTATAGGATAAGTTACAGGTGTTATTTGCAAACATGAATTCATAACCATGCTTTGTGGCTTTCGTAACCGACATTAAATTGTTGTTATCAATGTCAACAAATATATTTATGTCGTTACATATATGTGAACTGCTTCCAGAATCTACGACCCAAGTAGATTTAGATTCATTTTGTGCGATAAAAGATAATTGCTTTTGAGACACTGTATTTTCGAAAGTGTTTTGATTTTCTTCGCTTTTACTTTCCTGAATTTGTGTGTTTGTTTCTGCTTTTGTTTCCGGAGTAAAATCACTTGCTTCAAAGCATAAAGACGAATTTTGTCTGTATTTTTCATTTGTTTGGTTCTTAGAATTTTTATTCTTAAGAAACCAACAATTTTGTCGCACATGATTTTTTCTTTTGCAATGCGTGCAAAAAATGTTTTGTTCACGCTTTGGAAATGTTTTAGTGTTTTGTTTTTGTTTATTAAAGGTTTTGTATACATTTTCATGCGATGAATTGGAGCTTTCTTGTCTCCTTTGAAATTCATCAGTAAGCTTCCCTTTTATAAATTCTGAATTTAATTCGGTCTCTGATCGGGCCTCTAATGCCGTGATCAGAGTGTCATAGCTTGGTGGAAGGGAGCACAACAAAAGTGCAGATAGATGAGAGTCCTTAATCTCTTCTCCTATTGCGAAAGGTGCATCATTAATCCAATATATAAGTCCAATATATATCAAAACCATATATATATATATATATATATATAATCTTATTTTCTGATTTCTGTATACCAATATATTGCTCTTCAAAAACAAAAAAAATGGCTCATTTAAAGCTTTATTCTACATAATAAAATTAGTAGCAGAAGCCCCGAAGAAATTCGAATACAAGTCATATGTCCTAATATCTAAAAGTCGCCAAAAAAAGCTCTTTAGATCCACGTTTCGTGTTTTTTTTGCTGCAATTTTGTTTTTTATAATAGAATGTGAACTACGACAATTGGTGTTTCTTCTAATTTTAGTTAAAATCAATTAGATCTTCATAACAGTTATAAAGGTAGTGAAAGTTTGTCATACCTGTTAAGTCCGCGAAGGTGCAGCATTAATCCAATATATAAGTGATTAATCCAAAGAAATATTACAGAACTTTAATGTAATCCGTTCGATGATGTGATGAGTCCACAAACAAAAATATTTTACTTTAAGTAATTAAACTGCAAGATTAGTTTACTTTAACTATTTAATCACTATAAAATAAAAGAAAGAATTATTAATTTACATCATTAATATTACATCAAATTATTAAAAGTTAAAACGTTTAATTGCAGAGAATTTTCTGCAGTTCTGCATTTAAAGAGAGTTAGTTAGAGACTGAGTTTTTTAGTTCTAAGATGAGAAAAACATAGTCAAGTTTACGTCATTGAGCCTTGAACTTTTGGAGGTCACACGTGTCAGCAGTTCTTTAATGAGTATCTCACAGATGTAGAAAAAATACTTCTTTGCCAGCACATATGTTCCTTTTCACCATCTCGTTGCAGTTGGAGAATGATTAGTCAGACTCATGATAAGAGATAAAATGTTTATATCTCAGAAATTACTTTTCTAACATTTTAAATATTCATTTTTGTTCAAATTTTGAAATAAATAGGAATTTATAATGTTTATTATTTCATTCGATTTGTCAAGCTTCGCATTTCCTATTTATATAGCGCAGCATGTCTATCTGCGGACTTTCCACCATTAAACTCCATCGATCGATGCCTACTTAGAAATGTTTACTCTATTTTAAGAAAAAATGTTACTCAGTTAAAATCTTGGGGACCATGTCAATATTGAGAAAAGCATTTTGAAGGTTAAATAAAATGAAGATATATTATCAATAAAATATTTGTATAACAAATTTTAGCAAAAGAAAATATCCTTATCTCCTTGGGGACGAGCGACACGTATACGTGACTCATAAGATGCTCAGAATCCGCGATTTTTCCCACCAGTTATTTTTTATTGTAAGCTTTGCCTCATTAAATCTTAGTATTTCTGCGATTCAAATGGTTGAACATTTCTGCATTGAAAAACCGGTGGTAAAAGGTTAAAAATTTTGTAAAGTACGCTCGTCGCGAAGGGGTTACCTGGAAGTCTATTAAAACATTGTTGACATGCTAACATGAAATGGCAAGAATTTAGTTTGAAATGGTAGGGTATGGGGAACTAACCTTTAGCTGCTGTTAGCAATTCCACAGACCACTGTATTTTTTTTCAATTTTTACAGTTTAATTTGTAATTTTTAGTTTAACTGCAGGCACTAGTTAAAAATTTATTTCGTTTGGAGCCCTTAGTACACTGCTGTCCAAAGATTAAGGGTCAGTGACCGGACGCTTTCGCTTTTTACACGGTTTGTCGAATATCTACTGAAATTCTTGACGAATTGTCCTCGCACCTCGAGGATGTAAAGCACATGTTTGACTTCCAGAACAGTAGAAACAGTATACTGCAATTAAAAAATTAATATATTAAATATTTGATGAGATATGAGTATTTGTATGAAATAATTTTTTACTGCACATGCGCGAACTATACGAAAGATAATTTTTTTTAATGATTTTGTAGTCAATTCTATAGAGCAAAAAAAGACCACTCAAATATCGTGAAAACTCAAAAAGATACAGGCAATACAGTGAGCTAATTGATAAATTGGGGAGGAAATCCCATGTATGGGATTCCCCACCCCCCAATTTATCAATTAGCTCACTGTATTGCCTGTATCTTTTTGAGTTTTTACGATATTTGACTGGTCTTCTTTTTATATGAGTTGCTCTATAGAATTGACTACCAAATTATGAAAAAAATATTTCGCATAGTTCGCGCATGCGCAGTTATAAATTGTTTCATACAAATGCTCATATCTCATCAAATATTCAATATATTAATTTTTCAATTGCATTATTCTGTTACTACTGTTCTTGAAGTCAAACATGTGCTTTACATCCTCGAAGTGCAAGGACAATTCGTCAAGAATTTCAGTAGATATTCGACAAACCGTGTAAAAAGCGGAAGCGTCCGGTCACTGCCACTTAATCTTTGGACAGCAGTGTATTATTGCTACAGACTTCTGAATCATAAAGTTTAGTACATTAACATTATCTTATGAGCTAATTGAACTTTTTATTTATATTTCGATCAAGCAGTCTCAGAGACAGCCTAGAATAGCTATGCGACAATTTCTGTGGCATTAGTTAAGGGTTAATCTAGTATGTGGACAATTAATGACAATGTTTTTACATATTCACTCATAATGTAGCAATTTAAGATCAGAATCAAAGAAAGGTTTTCTGCCATGCTATTTTAATGGGACAATATACACATGTAATACATGTTGCAAACATGTCAAGCATGATGGGTTAGAAAAAGTGTGCGAGTGTGGTTCAGTACATACGTGAATGCATGCATACAAGGCGGTCATAATTAAACTGGCGGTATTTGGAGGCCCATATAAAACAGCTGAAATACTACCAGAAGGATTATTACATGCTGGAAACGATTTACAACAAGTCCTACGTGTGTATTTTACTGAAGATTGAATAATCAGCAGATCAGTGTTTACGAGATAAACACACTATTCGCCAGATCTAACTGCATGAGATTTATGGTAAAGGGATTCTACGTGTTTAAAAGTACATTGCGTGAAAAATAATCCAGATTCGATAAGCATCCACTTAAAGTAACATAAAAAGGCAGTAGGCTGTAGAATTAAATGCTCTGAAAAGATTCTTTACGATATTAGTTTATTAAACTTCGAGTTATAAGCGTACGATTACAAAGTACGTACATGAAGGGATGGGATGGTGCCCGAGAGCATTGTTTAGCAACGAAAGCTTACATTATTAACTTCTTATCCGAGGCCGTGCGAGAGAGAGAGTGAGCCCTCCGACACATATCGATTTTCATGCCATACACATATTGGCAACATGAAATTGGCGAAAGAGCATATGAAAATGAATGATGTCATATAAGCTAAAAATTATCAGTTACGCATTAGGCAATTAGAAGAATTTTTGAATTACAGGACAGGGGTACCAGAATAGCAGTCCTAAAAAGTGAGCCAACAAGAATGTGAATGCCAAATGTACGTTGAGAGCAAAGTTTTGGGAATCTAGCTGAAGTAGTCAAAACAACTCTCATGTACTGGAAAATGTTTAGGATTTTACCGAAAAGGCTAAACTCAAAAATTAAGCAGACACAGACATTTCTAACGAACGTTGGACGGAATGAGAAATAAAATGCAAACCGAATACAAAGTCAATCTTTATCTCTTTTCTTTTTTTTATATCTAGTGATGGTGATTAATCGTTTAAATGAATTCTATCTATGTGAGAAAGTTTTATTGATAAAGGGCGTATGTTAAAGATATTTTCTTTTAATGGAGGAAAATTACGGCGGGGCTGAAATAAAAGTTAGGATAAAATAACTAAGTAATTAAAAGTTAGTTTAAACTAAAATTTAAAGAAAAGGATTAATTTAAGAAAAATATATGTGATACCACATCACATATATCTCCCCTTAAACCGACGAAAAAAAATTTGAATTGAGGACGAAAAAATCTTCACATGCTCTTACGACTACATCAATTATAGCAGATACATGTAAATAAAACGAAACATGACAAAAAGCAAACAGTAATTGAAGATCTCTCGTAGCAGGCATCCATCCAAAAATAAAAGTATATCATGATATAATTATATTGGTACCATAAATTTGTCATACAGGTGACATCATATATTGTTTCTATTTAGAAACAGCTGCAGCAATTTTAATAAAATTCGTGATCCCTTTTTCAATTCGTCTTAGTAAGACGTTGATCTGTGTCAAATTGCGCACATACAGTTAAAACAAACATTAGGCCTATGTTTACAGGTCAGTTACCAGCTGGCATTAATTTAAAAATATGCTTGTATTATAATAAGCATTAAATGTGGCTAAATATGGGTATTGATCAATACTATAATCATTATAAAATACTCGAGTAATATGATATATATAACATATATAATATACGGGTAAACAGAAATACAGCATATATAACCAAGGATTATATATTAATTCCCAAAATAATGAATAAAGGTGTGATTTGGAAATTTATGTGTTTCTAATTTTATTTTTAAACTCACAACATGAAATTAAAAGAAAGTTATATTAGAGATGATAATTCAGAAATATTTGAATTTCTGTATGTGAAGAAAAAAATGTTTGAAACACTGCCATAAGCCATTCAATTCCATAATGTAACAAATAATTATGTGTATCAAAACGTAATTTTGTTTTTAGTTTGCTTACATTCCCTATCACCTATAAAAATGTTTAGGTTGAAAAAAATGACTTGTGGTTAGAATACATTGAATAAAGTGTAGAAAATGTAAAATCAGTAAATATGTGAAAGATGTGTGAGAAAACAATGTATGCAAAACCATATATCTAACTTCAACAGAAGATACAGCTGGTATAAACACCAAAAGTTTGCAATAACATAACAACTGTGAATAAATATACTTCTAGAAACAAGTGTAGTGAATGAAAAATGGGAGAAAAAAATATGTCTTTAAAAATTAACGTAAATTGAATGAACTAAGAAGGTAAATTTACGAGCATTGAGTAGGCAAAACAAGGGATGAACTTGAGGTGTGACACATACTCCATGGAGGAAAATAAATGAAGAAAAAGTGAATTTAAATTAGAACATAAACAGTGAAAAGTTATCATTTGCTTGCACTAAAATATTTTACTATTTAATAAGTCAAGAATAAAAATCAACAAGTAGAACCAGTGACAGAAATTTTTAAATGATGTCTAAATATGTGACTGATGGAATGTAGTGTTATAGTAAGTGAAACGTGTAAGATATTCGTGTAAGTCCACAGAATGAAATATTTGATACTTTTATCATGAAGGTTCATGAAGCCATATGCATTACAAAAAATCAAAATAGATTTTTAGCAAATCCTAATATTATAAATAATATCCTTAAACCACTAGGGCAGATTCAGTAATGCACAAATCTATATTTCAACTGTAAACAAATTTAATTTAATGAAAAAGGTTTTTTTTTTCTAAAAATATAATAATACATTACTGTACCTTTGTATCTCTAACTGGAATAAATGGATGTTAAAGTGTATGTGCAAAACAAGGAAAAGAAAATGCTGCTTATAATTTACGATAGAATGTTATTATTAATCAGCAAATAAATAATATCAACATTATTGCGAGTGCAAAAGGTAAATAAGTCCAGTTGTATATCACCTAAGGTTTAATAGTATATGGTGTAACTAGAACTTACAAATACCGTTGAAATTATCAAATGCATCTAATGTGAAAGAACAATGAATTTTAAAATGTATGAATGAGAAAAGAAAGAATGTCACATTGAATGACTGTGTTAATACATTAACTGGTAATACATGATTGATTAGTAATTTGTGTAATATTAATTAACTGGTAATATTTAAGGCATTAACTAGTAGTGTATATCGTTGATTAGTAAAAAAAACTGTAAATGATAAAATTGAGTGCTTTAAGTATAGATGATAGAAGTATGTGTAAGAAGTTGTGTAAATTAACAGGATGAAATATTTGATGCGTTACTCATGAAAGTTTCATGAAATGAGTGCATTGAACAGAAATCTGAGTACATCTCTAAGAATCGCAATATTAAAAATAATATAAGTACCATTAAGGCGTGATTCAGTAATGCACCACTTTTGCATCAGCAAACAAGTATTATTTAATGAAAAAGTATATTTTATTTTTAATTATGTGTTTATTTATTCACTCTTGACTAATGTGTTTATCAAAATGAAATTATAGATGAAAAAAAAATACATGTAAAATGAAGAAGAAGAATAGTAAATGTTGTATATATATATTTTTATATAAAAAAAAATCAATATTAAAAGGTATAAAAATGAAGAAGAAAAAATATAACAATGAATGGTAGAGGGTGTAGCGATGATTGGAAATAGGCGTAATGACTGGTCCTGATTGGTAGTGTATAACATTGATTGGTATTTAAACTGAGAACAAATGTGGAATTATATTGTACACACTAGAGGAGGATGAGAATTGAGTAAAAAGATTTCAGGTGTTACAAAAAGCGTGTGAACCTTGACATATAGATAATCAAATTTTGTAAACTGATAAATTTTGAAATAAAGAAGTAGAAAGCTCATTAGGTACAGCGACAATACAGATAGTACGTGTGTAAATATACTTTGATTGAAAAAAAAATTGTATTGTAGTGTAAGTGGTGCGAAGTACATCTGCAGATCATGTGTATCCTAATGAAACTAAAGAAATGTGCATTATAAACTGTTTTTCAAATGGTGTCATTAAGTCATGTATGACATGTACAAATATTTGACATGTGTATGTCATGTATAAATATTAATATGACCTGTACAAATATTTAATGTTTCATTCTCAAATGTCCATGACAACACCAAAAAAAAAAAATGTATGTGAAAGTAAAAAGTTATGAACGCAAAAGTAAAATTCTTACAGTAAATGAAAAATGAAAAAGCCACATAGTAATTAAAAATGTTAGAGAAAAGGGAAACTATCATACTGAGAATTTTCGTGTTGTAAATTCAAATGACTTCTGAATATAATTGCCAAGCAATTGTACAGAATTCATAGGTAAAGGGTAAATCTCAAGAAAATGAAATAAAAAAATAACTGTTGACACCTTTCTTTTAACATGTATCATAGATATAAGAGGTAGAGGAACAATGAGTGAAAATATCATAACAGAAAAAAAAATCAAAAACCTTAAAAATATTTAGAGAGTAAATATCTTGTTACATATCCCAATATGAATTAATCTATAAATATGAATTATGATCAGGTGGAAACGGGCATAAAAAGCAATATATGTAAAATGGAAAAATTAAAAAAGGTGTATTACAGAAAAGATACGTGTATCAAAGATATGTGAAAATTGTGAAAATAAAAAACATGAAATGATGTATTATGCAAAAAAAAAAAAAAAAAAAAAAAAAAATTGTGTGCATTGATGCTTTGTAATACCTTGTAGCAAAATCCAAACACAGCATGTAAATTTGTGTAAAATGCATCAAATGAAATATTCAGCAAAACTCGAAAGAAAATCTTTGATAGTAAATATAAACTTTGTTAAGCATCGAGAAATGCTACAAATTTACCAAGGTAGCAAATTATGTCAAAAGTAAGCTTTAAGAAAAAAGAATATGACAGGTGAAATAACTTATAAACAAATATTGTAAAAGAGCTACCTTATATTGAGAACAAAGTGTAGGACGTAACCAATTGTAATACAGGAGCTGAACAGGAGCGTGTGTATACTATGAGAAGTATACCCTGAGACACCATGAAAATCATAGGTATATGCAATAATGCGTAGCCCCACTGAACATAAACTCCATGACAAATGGACATGCCAAACGGTAATTCTCAGATGAGTGACAAAATTATGTTTCAGAATTACTATCATACATGATGACCTGTGGTTGGCACTCAAACATGTACAAGTAAGTAAAAAGGAAAAAATGTACCTACATAAGTTTAAAAAAAAATAAAAATTCAAAATTCTTGCAAAAATATGAAAAAATAAATAAATTTCTCAATATGAATACTGTCTGTAATCTGAAATAAATGATATCGTGAAAGAAAAAGATATCTATAACCATTCTAAAATATTAAAAAAAAAGTTATGAGAAAGAGTGCAACACAAACCATATTTCAAATTCGACTGAAAGGGGTCTGACGCCAGCGCCATATTAAAATTAAACCAAATATGAAATATGTACCATAATCAAGACATTCCTGCAGTAATGGCTCGACGGGAAGTCGTAGAACACTCTAACCATAATTTAATTAAAATTAAAAGTAGAATTTTTCAAAAAGGGAAAAAAAATAAGGATCTAGTTCTGGATATCTATTTATTTAAAGATCATGAAAAAGAACGCCAATCTAAAGAGATGTGATCAAAGAAAATGTACCAATATAATGAAAAAGTAAGCCTGTGTGTATGTGTGTTTTCATATTAACAATAATTAACCAAAGAAAAGTATAATAAAATTAAAGGATGTGGCAATTTTTTTTTTAAATAACATGAAAAATGCATATTTTTATAAAGTTATGACCTGTGAAACTGAAAAGATGAGAAAATGCAACAAGATTTGATTAACCAGCTATAATAACTGAGAGTTATTTTTGTTCCTTGAAAAATAGAAATAAAATGACTAACATGAACTGAAATATTTGTAGTATTTTTTTAACATTTTAAAATAGGAGAAGAGTAGGGGGGGGGAGTACTAAATCCCTGAACTATAAAAATAAATGTAATCATAATTTATCTGAAAAGTGCAATATTGTAAAATTGCATGTATCTTATGGCAGTTTCAAACCAGCAGAAACACATCCAAATGTAAGTTGTTAATTTCTCTATAATATTTGGATATCGAAACAATATACATTTATCAGAAATGTCATTTAGATATTACCGATAATAATATAAAAATAAGCACATTGAAACACTTACACTAAACAATTAAAGTCAAAAATAAAAATAGAAAAGTCACTGCTTGCAGAAATATTTGAAAACCTTTAAATCGTAAATAAAAATATGACTTGATGCATTTGCTTTTATATCTGCAAAACCTGACATATCGTTAATGGAATATGGGTTCTCTTCAAAACACATTATTATCAACACAAATTTTAGAAAATTAATAAGCATTTAACGAAAAAAAGTGATGTTGAACCTGAAAATATTTTTTTTCTTTTTATTTATTTATTTATTTATTTATTATTATTATTTTTTGCAAGCATTCTTGTGCAAATTCTTAACTAAATGAATAAGAAATACCAGAATGCACCAAAAAAAAAACTTACCCCTTTTTCTTTATTCAATAACCTAAAATTTCAAACTATCACAAGATAATAATCATAGGTGGAAATTAATCTTGAATGCAGTACATTTAAATTTAAAATATTTTAAAGTAAAAAAAAAATTGTTTTTCTTTCCCAACATAATAAAATGATAAGACAACATATTTCATGTTCGCTCTATAGTATACGAACTGTAAGAACTAGTTATGCATGAATAGATAATGGATGGATAATCCAACTTAAAGTTATTCATTAATTAGTCAGACTATTATGCAACATTATGCAACTAAAAAAACATGGTTATTTTTTTAAACCCATAGAAAACTACAATATCTGAGTAATACGCCAACTATAAAAATAATAAAACATAACTTACCTGAAAATTCAGAAATTTTCAAATTATTACAGTAAAAATGTAAATTGTATTGCTAGATTCTTTTAATATTACTCAGATAATAAAATTATAAATTAAGCATTTCAAATTACGACATAAAAATATGAGATGCGGTTCAAAGTATAAAATATTGTATACCTATGGGGTTTTATATTTTCCACAAGTACTCATATCAGTCTATATCTACCCTATATCTATAAAATCCTAATGAAACGAATTTGTGAAACGATTTTATGAAACGAATTTATGAAACGATTTTATGAAACGACTGATTAAACGACTGATTATGTTTCAAGGCTATTTTTAATAAAATATTAAACGCTTGATGGTGAAATTAATACCAATTGTTCATAAAAATCCGCGGATGTCAAAACTGGTAATAGAATTTTGAAATTGGAATTAGTTTTCGATATATTAATTTTTTTCTAATTTTAATGACATTTCTGTAATGATGGCAACTAATTACTCAGTTTTTTTGTGACAAAAAAGGGAAAAAAATTGAAAAGGATCCCGATAGGGATTATTGATTTCTTTTTATTCGTCATTTTCAAATTGAAATTGAATTTATCTTTTATTTCAATCGATAATGAAGACAAGATTATGATTAAATTATGTTTTTCAGGAAAATTTGAAAAAAAAAAATCACATTTCTATCGTCAGGATTCAATCGTCTGTCAGCATTTAATTTAATTTATAAACTGAAAATATTTTGAATAAATTCCTCCAAATGACGTCATTTAGGTAAACGCAAAAGAAAGTAGGGAAAAGGAATTAATAGTAATTATTATTTATTGATATCATTTTGTTATTTTTTTGTAAAATTTAACTAAACGAATTTATAAAATCATTAATTCGGATATTTGAAACTAATATATAAAATAATAATTGCCCAACTGAACGGAAGAATAAAATATCCTGCTTGGTTTTCTATTCTGCTTGGTTTTTTCCGCCAAGCTTTTTAAAAAAGCGTCAAGACCCCTATAATAGAAAAGCACCAAAAGTTCATTGGATTTATTTTCATAACTTTTGGCAACAAATCTATGTATATTAACGAATCTATCCCTTTTTGAAGCTCGAATAAACTCCCAAACCTAAAAGCAAAGGATCCTATAATGGAAAAGTACCCGATTTTCTTATGGACAATATTCAAGTGACAGAACATGGTGTAAAATTACCGCGGATAGCAAATTTGTTTAAATATCTCATCAATTGATGCCGAATAAATGCAGGCATGCATGCACAAAATATTTAATTAATTTTGTATGATAAATAATTATTAGAAAATTCGTATATACATATTAATTAAAAAATAATTTACATATTTAAAATAACATGAAAATATGCATGATGGTGCACTAAAATAGAGAGAAAATTAAAACCTGTTACTGAAAATATTTATAACATAGTACTTTTCAATACCGTGGTTCTTAATGTTATTCACAAGCAGATGGAATTTTTCTCATCCTTAAACGCAAAGGAAGAATAGAATAGAGATTGTTGTTATAAAAGTTCGAGAGGTAGTCACAATTTAAACCTAACCATTTTATACAAGCTGGTTTTCAAGTAGTAATTGATTTTACTTATCAATCCCGAAAACAGTCGTCAGTTGTCGCAACAGCTGTGTATGAGGCCATGATAATCGAAAAATGTCCCATTAAAATGTTAAAAGCATGGCAACCCAATTACAGATTTACCAATATTTTTAAAATAAAGCACGCTGTCATGTTTTTAGAGGCCTCGAAGTCTGAGCGGGGGTTGGCGAGCGTAGCTCGCAGGGGGTAGGCCCCCTAGTATATATATATATATATATATAACGTGTTCTTCATTTTTTTTTAACACACAACAATGCAAAAGAATGAGATTAATTCCATACTTATTCTGAATTGAATCCTTTGTCACTAGATTATCTTGATTTTTTGGAAATATATGAACATATTCCAGCAAAAATGGTGAACAGTCAGTAAGTATTTTAGTAACATGAAAAAAAAATCTTATTTGATAATAGTATGGTTAGCTTTTCATTTGAGTTCTTAAATAGCATTGGTAAAAAAGGTATTGCGAGATATTTCTAAGTAATCCAAAACTATTTTCGAATATGTTATTATTCAAACAAAAATAATGTGAGCATGAGAAAACAACAATATTTAAACAAGAAAAATATTTAGAGATTATTTTACGTTATTAATTTAGAATAAAACTCATACGCAGTCAAAATAAAAAGCTAATAATAATTATAAAAAAATACAACATCATTTAATATTTGTTTTCTCATACTCACTTTTCAAACCATTCGTGTTGATATATATGTAAATTTTCTTCCTGTGGTTCTTTCCTTGCTGAAACTCTATACTATAAATGAAAAATAGTTTTCTTTTTTTTTTGTTTGTTTTCCGTTTTGGTCACTAAATTGCTTTTTGCTACTATAAACAGTACTAGAGTAGGAAATTTTAGTATGTTGAAAGTTTTCAATGTGATGTGGTGACACCAAAAATTAAAACTGACGAATGTATTTTTCATCATTATAGATGTACCGGCACTTTTTATAAAAATTATTCACACTATTAGGGAAGAAATCGAACTTTCTTTGGAGGTACGACGTATGAATGCATGCTCATTCACATGTTAAAAAAACACATACTTCACTTTTAAAAGAAAGCACGAGATTTGAAGAGCCAGCAGAAGTAGAGAAAAAAAACACACAATATCGATGATCGTAGAACACCCATTAACGCTATGCGAGGCGACCTTGAAGTCAGAAATCGTCCATATCGCAGCTTCTTAGGCCTACCTCGAAGGGAGAGAGTCCAGCGGGAGCGAGCGAAGGCAGGCGAACATCGGGATTTTATTTTGTTTTTTTTCGAAAGAATAAGCCGCCTCAGTTGGTATAAATCGGCTGCAGTGTAGAAATCTTGAACTCATGAAATTTGGAAAACAGACAAGCAATCATCTGGGAGACAAGCAATCATCTGGCAGACAAGCAATCATCCGGCAGCCCACTCGTTTCATTTTCTCTTCCCTTTCTCACCCAACAATTCCTTAAGTCTAAGCTTTTTGATACTGGACAATCATTATTCTTTACCCTAAAGTCGAACCTAATAATTCCAGTCTAATTTTCAGCGCAGTCACGAGTTTTTGACAAACGGCAAGCTTTTGTTCCTACACTTTTCCATTTTGAAACATGCTGCGAGACCTGTAGAGCCATTCATGGGTTTATTCAGTCAAGTGGCGTGAGTGCCCAATGACCTAGTTTTTGACTTAGTATAATTTTCTTTTGTTTATCGTTTCGTAGTAGAAGCTTCTCATCCTGTTCCTTCCCTTGCTAACATGTCGCCAGGCAACGGAAGATTTCCTTCTGACAAAAACTCTAGCTCTCAGTCAGCAGCTCGAAAGAGCAGGTCATCAACTAGAAATACCAGAGCAAAGCTGTCTAGAAGCGTCAGCCACAGCTCAGCAGCATCCACAATACATGAAAACACTGATGCAGAAACAGAAACATATACGATAGCAAAACTTATTACGATGGGAAAGTGCTACGTAACAAGAGCTGAAAACAGCATTGCTATAAAAAAACTCCCCACAGAAAAAACACTAAAAAATCTGAGATATGTATTTGAGTTCCTTCAAAATACAGAAGAGGCACTGCAGTCCAGGATACGCCAACTAGAAATAAATGAAGCAAGCCTCCAGACAAGCTGCCAGCACCTCCAAGGAAGCCTAGTTCACGCACGCCAAACTAATGAGAAGATAATTGAAAGGATCCCAGACACCGTCACACTTATAGAAGCAGTCAGATCAACACTAAAACAAAATCAAGCAGACCAAGCAGCGGCAATAGAAAGCACCACCATTTCACCAACAGAAACAGCAACACCTCAAGTCCCACAAACATACAGTCAAACAGCCGCACAACCAGCCAAAAAGTTTGTTCTGGAAAGCTCTAACCGCAAAACCCTCATCATTAAAGGTACATCAATAACACCGGGAAAAGAAATCGAAATAATGCTATCTAAAGAGGCAATTGCAACGCCAATACACGTGGATAAGGTGGCTCCCAGGAGAAATCACGTAGAAGTTACCTGCAAAACAGAAGAGGACCTAAAGCGCCTACAAGCAGAGCTGCAGCACAATCAAGTTCTCAACAAAAAACTTAATTTTCTGCAGAAGGCAGTTCCAAAGCATAAAATGATTCTCCTGGGTGTCCCAGAGGCGCTGACGAAGGAGGCCCTCACTAATATTCTTGGCAAAACATACCATATAACTGAAGAAGACATCATCGTCCTCAAGGAATTACCTAATAGACACAACGAGGCGACAAAAGATTTGATTCTTCTGCTGCCTAAGTCACTTGGCATAGAGCTCATAAATGATGGAGGCATCGTCATCGGCCTAAAGACCTGTCGCCTCCGTCCACATACTACCATCCTGCGCTGTCGCCGCTGTCAAGGCCTTACCCACCACGAACGGAACTGCAAGGCGGCCACGTCTGTGTGTGCATGCTGTGGCGAAGCACACCATGAAGAATCATGTGCAGCAGCTCCACGATGCATCAACTGCACCAAACATAACACACAACACAACACACATTTTCCAACAAGCCACAAAGCTTCAGATTCTGGTTGCAGTGCCTACCGCTCAAAATATAGTTCAGAACGGGAAAGACTTAACCTGCTTTTCAAAATTGGTAACAGTTCGCAAGTTCACCTAACACCAGAAGAACCAAACAGACATCAACAATTCAACACACAGCACCCAACCATACAAGAGGCAACACCAGCAAATAGCCCCTATCATCACGATGAATGGTATGGTAATCGCTCATATAGAAATGAATACCACCCACTCTATCAAGGAGGCCACAACGGGCATCACCATGACTGGCAAGGTAGGCCCTTCTATTGAATCTAACATAATTTTTGTTACTAACTTAACCAAGAACCCTTTATTTAAGTACCTTTTAATTAAGTACCTTTTCAGAAAACCAATATGTCTCTTCTAGCACCTTCGGACCCCCCTCCATTTGGCCACATCAAAATCATTCAGGTTAATTTAAATCACTGCAAGGCAGCTAATGTCAGCCTAAAAAATTACATGATATCAGAAAATATAGACATTGCATTGCTGCAGGATGCCTACTGTGGCAATGATGGAGCGCTGCTGTCAATTTTTCCGAAAAATTGGGCGAAGTTCGCGTCCAAAGATAACAGCGCTCATCTGGTCGTCCAGAATACGGATCTGGCATACTCACACCTATTCACAGGAGACAACTGTGTTTTCATCACTATAATGGCGAAGGAAGGAAAACTAATTATAGGCTCTACCTACGCAGCACCGCGTTTCAATTTTGATGAAACCCTTATGGAGTGGCAACACTTAATAACTCATAAGCAGTACTTCATTTGCGGAGGTGACTTCAACGCAAACTCCACTGTTTGGGGTTGCCCACAGGAAACCATCCGCGGAGACAGTCTCATCGAGCATCTAGCAGTCCATAATTTAACCATTGTTAACATTGATAACAGAACACACACATTTGTCAGAATGAACAACACAGGTATTATAACACACAAAGGATTCCCAGATCATACGCTGGCGAATCCGAAAGCGGCACAAAAAATCAGGGACTGGCGAGTAATGGACATCCACAATGCCTCGGACCATAAATACATACGTTTCGGCTTTGACATTACACCACTGACTACAACTAAACGACGTTTCAACACAACCCGAGGAAATTTTAAAAAGTTTACACAAATCATTAAAACACACAGACCACTCCTTGCACAACACCTAAGGGATGCAACAAACATCACCGACATTAACTCCTTCACAAAAAACTTATTGCTTCCATGCAAGAGGCGGCACGAGCATCCTTTAGACTAAAAAATACTCGGAGGACTCCAGTCTTCTCGTTCTGGACCACCGAACTAAAGACACAACGAAACAAACTCACAGCGCTAAGGAGAAAGATTAAACATCTACGAGAAACACACGGAAACACACCTTATTTTGAAAACCTTGGCGCTCAGTACAAAATACTCTCATCAAAATTCAAGAAAAGTGTTCAGGATGCCAGAGTCAAAGCCTGGCGGAATTTCTGAAGCAATCAATCAGAACCTTTTGGCACGGCACAAAAATTTTTTACAGGAAATTTCTTCACACCAGACGAAATTAAACTTGAGCTTCCACCCTCCATTTCATCCAGGCAAGCAAATATGGAGCACCTAACTGCAGCACTTTTCGGACCATCCTCGTATCCCAACAGGGACAATTCAGACCTCAATTTTTCGACACCTAATGAAAAACCCTTTTCTAAAGCTGAAGTAGCATCTGCTCTACATACGTTTAATGATAAAAAAGCCCCTGGCCCAGACTGTGTGGACTTCAAAATTTTAAAATTAACTTTCAAAATCATCCCAAAGTTGTTCACCAGATGGGCCAATCTGTGTCTCAATCACAATTACTTCCCTCAAACACTGAAGCAAGGTGAGGCCGTCTACTTCCTGAAAAAAGGAAAGAATGCCTCAGAACCCACATCCTATAGACCTATTTGTCTCCTACCAACTCTGGGGAAGCTGCTAGAAAAACTACTAGTCACACGACTGGTGCACTTCATGGAGACGAATGGCATCTTGCATCATAGGCAATATGGGTTCAGAGAGGGTCGGTCATGTGACAAGGCCCTTTATAACATTCTTACCACTTGCAATGAAACCATCAGCAAAGGAGACTACACCTCACTTGTTTCACTAGATATTAAAGGTGCTTTCGATAATGTAGAATGGAGGGACATTATCCAGCAACTAATTGAAATTCGCTGCCCGGCTAATATAGCTGGAACCATCGCATCCTACTTAAGCCTTCGTAGCATAATGATCAATTGGGGTTCAGGCACTTCGGTACATCAGCTCGAAAAGGGCTGCCCCCCAAGGCTCCTGCCTTGGCCCAATACTTTGGTTACTCATAGCTAACATAATTCTAAAAGAGCTAGAATCTAGAGGCTTCATTCTCTTTGCATTCGCTGATGACTTCAGCTTTATTTTCTCGGGCAGGCGGTGCATGGACATGGAGGCAATGGCGGCTCAAGCCCTCCCCGTATTCTGCCAACTGCTAACAAACCTCAACCTCCAGCTATCAAGCCAAAAATCACAAGCAGTCACATTTTCCAAACCACGCAAACTTGAACGTAAACCAATCATAAGAGTGAACGGGGTTAGTGTCGAGCATGTCTCACACCTCAAACTTCTTGGCCTCACCATAGATGAACACCAAAGCTGGACGGAACATATCAACACCCTCAGGATTAAAGTAGGAAAATTACACTTAAACGCACGTAAACTAACGTCAAAATCCTGGGGAATAAAGCCAACAATGTTAAAAATCTGGTACCACACAATAGTGGAGCGGATAATTTTCTACTGTGTGGGTGTCTGGGGAGGTAACCTCACGCAAGCCGTGAAGGACAAATTGACCTCGATGCAACGGCTCTTTTTGCTGCAAATTGCTCGAGGATACAGGACAATCTCAACGGACGCACTCACAGTAATAACAGGTATTCCTCCCATAACAATAACACTCCAATATGAATACCAGAAAAACAGGATCACACACCTAGAACATGAACCAACGTGTGCAGCACTTTTTCCACAAATACAACTACAGAGGAAGGTTCCCAGTTGGAGAATACATCCCGCAGAAGAGACATCTCACTTACAGATAAACACAACCAGGCACGGTTTTGAACACAGCTACTCTCCCCGCTGTCCGACCATTTCCACTGACGGGTCACGCACGGAGACTGGCGTGGCAGCAGCATTCTGTGCCATGAAAGGCGAGGTCGTGACCCATAAGTGGGCCTGCAGAATCGGTGATAACAACACTGTCTTCCAGGCTGAGCTGTTCGCGATTCTGCGGGCATTGGAATGGATTGTCTCTAACCCAACAGTACAATTTTACAGGCTATATTCAGACAGCCTCTCCAGCCTACAAGCAATCTTTACTCACCGCACAAAACATCCCATTGTACTCCAAATAAAACTACTTTTAAAAGACCTTGCACGGCGAGTAGCCCTGGGCCATGTGAAGGCACACATTGGCATTGCTGGCAATGAATTAGCTGATAAATTGGCAAAAGAAGCTACGGGAAGCACAAATATTGATCTTTCCCTCCCTGTTCCCCCATCCTACATTAGAGGGTTTTTAAAGTCTAAAATCATTCCTCACTGGCAGGACCACTGGGATTACTCGGATAAAGGTCGACATACCCACAAATTGCTCCCTTTTGTCTCCCTAAACCTGCTTAACCTCGCTCCCCACACCTCAGCGTTCCTCACAGGACATGGTCCATTCCCTACTTACCTCAAATATTATAAACGTGCAGCCTCCAATGTGTGTCCATGTGGCCAGCGGGGCTTGCCTTCTCATTACTATTTTGACTGCCCACTGACCGTTGCCTGGCATCTCAGATCTCCCGAAATTCCCCCACCCTCTTGGCTAACCAATATTCTAACAAGACCAATCTTACTAAAAAAATTAAAAAATATTTTTAATTTCTTAATGGATTTATCGAACTTAACAAATTGAGTAACCAACTCTAGCTTTTATCAAATTTTTAACTAAACATATTAAATTATTAACCACAAATCAGTACTGTAATTAATCTTCCTACCCTCCTTCTCCTGACTTTTCCTTATTTTGGCTGTACCTTGTCAGTGTTTGAGCACCTTGCTGTGCTCCCTTCGCAGTCTTTAGCAGCGGCCTCATCTCTCCAACGCAACAACTTGTGGCGCCATCTGTCGCGTGGGAACTGAGCGTCTCAGATTCCGGCGCATCATTATTATCCAAGGACCGCCTTGGCCGCGAACTGTGTGTCATGACGCAGGAGCGTTAAGGACTGTTCACCTACAAGTTCTTCATCACTGCACCCGCCGCTGTCTGTCGCGAGGGAGTGCAGGCTCCAGCGGTTCAGGCTTTTTTCAGTTTCTTTTTCTTTTTTTTTTTTGTTTTTAGCTTTCTTGCCTGCCCCTTGTCGCGCTTAGGCTTGTCCTGGCAGTGCCGGCCTTTGGCCTAGTTTGTATTTTCTTTCTTTTCTTTTTTGTTGTTGTTTGGGCCGTTTGCGCGTGCGCTGGCGGTCTCGGCGTCGTGCCTTCCCTTCCGCCGGTGGCTGGAATCACCCAAAACGAATCCCCGCGTGCCGGGGAACATCCCGGGGGAGGTGCTAACGCTCTACGGCCTGGCTTTGCTGGGCCGAGTGGCCTCCCTTAGGCATTCAATCATCCGGCAGGAGAACAGAAATCGTTGTTAGTCCAGTAAATGCAACATTTAAGGATCCGGCAGACACACAATCATCCGGCAGACAAGCAATCATCTGACAGGAGAACAGAAATCCTTAGTCCAGTAAAAGAAACATCTAGGGATCCGGCATAAGTGCAGAAATATTGAATCCGTATAAACAGGTCTTTCAAAAAAAAAGGCAGGCAAACTAACAGGCAGGCACCATCCCATGAAGTTAAAAAAAAATATCAGCGAATGCCCTGTACAGGCACCAAGATTTATGGTAAAGGGATTCTACGTGTTTAAAAGTACATTGCGTGAAAAATAATCCAGATTCGATAAGCATCCACTGAAAGTAACATAAAAAGGCAGTAGGCTGTAGAATTAAATGCTCTGAAAAGATTCTTTACGATATTAGTTTATTAAACTTCGAGTTATAAGCGTACGATTACAAAGTACGTACATGAAGGGATGGGATGGTGCCCGAGAGCATTGTTTAGCAACGAAAGCTTACATTATTAACTTCTTATCCGAGGCCGTGCGAGAGAGAGAGTGAGCCCTCCGACACATGTCGATTTTCATGCCATACACATATTGGCAACATGAAATTGGCGAAAGAGCATATGAAAATGAATGATGTCATATAAGCTAAAAATTATCAGTTACGCATTAAGCAATTAGAAGAATTTTTGAATTACAGGACAGGGGTACCAGAATAGCAGTCCTAAAAAGTGAGCCAACAAGAATGTGAATGCCAAATGTACGTTGAGAGCAAAGTTTTGGGAATCTAGCTGAAGTAGTCAAAACAACTCTCATGTACTGGAAAATGCTTAGGATTTTACCGAAAAGGCTAAACTCAAAAATTAAGCAGACACAGACATTTCTAACGAACGTTGGACGGAATGAGAAATAAAATGCAAACATTCCGAATTCCGGAATTGACATTCCGATTGGCCGAATACAAAGTCAATCTTTATCTCTTTTCTTTTTTTTTTATGTGATGGTGATTAATCGTGATTATAGATTATAGGTGATTATAGTGATGGTGATTAATCGTTTAAATGAATTCTATCTATGTGAGAAAGTTTTATTGATAAAGGGCATATGTTAAAGATATTTTCTTTTAATGGAGGAAAATTACGGCGGGAGCTGAAATAAAAGTTAGGATAAAATAACTAAGTAATTAAAAGTTAGTTTAAACTAAAAATTATAGAAAAGGATTAATTTAAGAAAAATATATGTGATACCACATCACAGGACTTTTCGCCGCAAGGGCATTTAAAATCTTCTATTAAAAGATGCGTCAACAGTTTATCAGTTGAAAAAGATAAAATATCATTTCATGGCAAGTAGAATGATGGAAATATGTCTTTTGGAAGTCCAAATTACCTTTCATAGAACCCACATTTTAGAAGAGGTTCAAGGGCAACCTATTGAATTCAAATTGTAATTTAGTAAGAAATAATTATTTTAATTAACTCTAACTGGTCGTTTTTGTAACTACATTTCAATCATTCACCCTACAATAACTGCTGGCGAATGTTTGAGATTATATTTGCACCTATGTTATCAGGAACAAATTACTTTAATTTGAAAATTATATGTCTGAAAATATTTGGTCGCGTTAGGCCAAGTAGTTTCAAATAATGGACAATCAAACAACTTCTCTTCATTCTGTATATCATATGTGCTTGATTGGAAGTACAGTGTTAGCGAAAAATCAGTTACTCATTTCAGAAGATTATGGAGTGCGTTCTTCTTCTTCGATTGAGACTAAATAGAAATTTCGGGAAACTCAAATGATGCGCTTGTGATTTGTGAAATAAAAATTTTACTTACGAAAATGAACCGGAAGGTGGTACTATAACATTTAAATAAGTGATCATCAGACTTATACATTTTAATGCCCAATATGCTTTTACGTAAATGTTTAATATGCTTACAATAAATGATGAGTATGTTCACCTTCATTATAAAAAAATTGCTATAATCGCAAACTATATTTTCTATCGCTAAATGTAATCAGTTTGGCTAATATCTTAAACAATGCAAGGAATGCTTTCTTTCATAGCTGATACAGATACACTTATTAATAATTTTTGTATTGAAAAATTTATTTTTAACATATGATTCGCTAATCATATGTGAAATTATATTTTGTTCAAATTTTGTTTGATTTCGAGCAGTACTGAGAGCCCTCTCAAGCGGGTAACATATTTTTCGCTAACTGTATATATATGTGTTAAAGTGTGTGTAATTAACGTAATGGATTTCGTAAATGATGCAATACTTATTTTGACTATTAATTGTGCATAAGCTATTGTTCTACATATTTTATAATCGAAAACTATAATTTGTTTGACAAAAATGCTTCAGAGACCTGTGCATTGGTGATTAAACTTATTGTTGAAAGAATTTTAAACTTCTATTAATATTAAATTCTTTGACATCATAATATTGCAATGCCAAATCCAAAAATAGTTTTTAAAACTTTAAAAAATATTATTGTTCGTAAAAATTACACAAATTTGTAATGAAATCCCAAATCCATACCTCATTTGATTTGGTAAATATTTTATACAGTTAAATTTAATAAAAGTCTAAATAAAACTTTCCTTTATTTAATACAGGGTTCTAAATCTCTTTCCACCCTGTGTAGTTGATTACAAATTTGCATTGTGTTACAAAATACCAGTATCTCAAATTTAAGAAATCACTGATTAATGAAGGTGATATTTTTTTCTTGACAAAAACATGACAAATACTTAAAATGCATTCACAATTATAACCAAAATCACGAATCTCCATTTTCTGCATATCTAAACTAGTCGGATGTGCCAATCCCAAAACTTTCTTCTATCTCAGTCATGTTAATACTTCAAAATTCTCTATCACATCGCCAATAAAATCAATATTTTTCATCATTCTGTTGTACGTCAGCTGCGTGCGAATGGTCGGGTTACAAGGATGCGAACAACCGATGTATACTAAACTACGAAAAGTCCTTCTGGCCTGAACCAACAGGAACACATAGCCTTCCTATTCCTTGGTTTTATGATTTTAGCTAATTTTAATGGAAAACACGATGGTAAAACGCGTGGAACCTAAATAAAGAAGATTCAATCCCAGTTCTCGTCAACATTGAATTTGAATGAGAATATCGCCAAATTAGTCCTCTACAGCCAAGTTGGCTTCATTTATGGCAACTTATTTTGGTCGCCAAATTTGGCGATATTCCGCCAACTGTCGCCAAGTTTGGCGAGAATTTGACGTTGGCGAATATAAATATATAGTGATAAGCAAATAATAGGATTAATGGTTACAACAATGAAAGAAAATTTGCCGAAACCATGTTAACTCAAGCTCATAAATTAAACCCGTTTATGGATGAATTCTGCTGTCTTCTTTGAAAATGTTAGCCACCCTAAAATTTCAAACTGCTATATCTCAGCCATTTTTTAACATAGAGGCAAAGCAAAAATTGTTCCGGATTCTCCGGATCAAGGCCGAACATTTAACGAAAAATAAGTTTTAGGATTTCTAATTTTTTTGAATTTGCACATCTTTTTTGAATTTGAAATCTTTAAATGGCTATTGCAACGCCCCCTTTCGTCGAAATATCCCCAAATTCTAATAGAACCTGCCTGCTATAGCCAAAAACATAGAAAAAAAATGTGGTTGAATTTGAAGCATAACTTCATACACTTTTCGATGATACAATAGTGAAAATGGAACAAAACTATCGATCACAGCGCCCCCTTTCGTCGAAATATTCCCAAATTCTGATAGAATCTGCTTGCCATAGCCAAAAACCTAGAAAAAAAATTAGGTTCAATTTGAAGCATAACTTTATACACTTTTAGATGGTACAATAGTGAAAATGGAACAAAAATATCGATCACAGCGCCCCCTTTTTTCGAAATATCCCCAAATTCTGACAGAATCTGCTTGCCATAGCCAAAAACCTAGAAAAAAAATTAGGTTCAATTTGATGCATAACTTTATACACTTTTAGATGGTACAATAGTGAAAATGGAACAAAAATATCGATCACAGCGCCCCCTTTCTTCGAAATATCCCCAAATTCTGACAGAATCTGCTTGCCATAACCAAAAACATAGAAAAAAAATTAGGTTCAATTTGAAGCATGACTTCATACACTTTTAGATGGTACAATAGTGAAAATGGAACAAAAATATCGATCACAGCGCCCCCTTTCGTCGAAATATCCCCAAATTCTGATAGAATCTGCTTGCCATAGCCAAAAACATAGAAAAAAAATTAGGTTCAATTTGAAGCATAACTTCATACACTTTTAGATGGTACAATTAAAAGCCACACAGACGGACAGACGGACAGACGGACGGACGGACAGACGGACAGACAGACATTTTGTAAAAACATGTTTTTCGGAATCTCTGACCCCTAAAACGTGTAAATTCGTCGAAAACCGGAAGTCGAAAAAAATTTCGTTTACAATACTTTCTTCTATTATAAATAGAAGAAAGTAAAAAATGCAGCTGAGAAAACAGAACCGAAATTAAAACGAATTCAAGCTGATTCAATAACGTCTTTCGAAAAAAAACTCGTACACGCTCTTCCAAAGAGAAATAAAGCAAGAACAGCTCATTGTATAACGTCATTTATGACTTATCATATGTTTATGTGTGTATGTGTTTGGAAGAAATTTCAAAATATCATTTTCTGCTTCTTTTGGAGTAATGCTTCTTATCAGAACTGTTTCCATCGTCTTCAGCATCAGAAATACTGCAAACATTTTTTCATCATTTCAGCATCAATTAAGCTGTTTTTACCAATTATTGGTTGGTACACGTTTAAAAAACCTTTAAATGTAGTTTTAACATTCGGTTAACTTTTCATTCACAACGAATCTCTTCTGAATGTTAATAATTTACTTAATCTGTTTGCTCACCAGTCTCTTCTTCAGAAAGCTTTTAGTATTTTTTCTGCTAAACTGAAACAGTTTTTTCTACCAGTATCTGGGATAACTTGTAAAAGGTAGGTGTTTCAGACCTATTCATTCATAAAAAAGATAGTTAATTTTAAAAATTGCTTTATTTTATTACATGTTAATGCAACTTTGAACTAAGACACAAAATACTAAGACTTAAAGAAAGAACTAAGAAATAAAGAAAGAACAGCTCATTGTATAACGTTACTTATGAATTATCATATGTTTATGTGTGTATGTGTTTGGAAGAAATTTCAAAATATCCTTTTCTGCTTCTTTTGGACAGAAAAGGATTGGCCTGATTTCAACTGATCCCAGTAGACCCGGGACTAAGCCCTAGTAGCACTAGAAGCCTACATATCATTCTATAATTGTATGCTAAATCTTTCTAAAATGCATATTTTTTTTTTTTTAATAGAAGACAACTTGTTACTTTCTTCTATCTATAATAGAAGAAAGTATTGTAATCGAAATTTTTTTCAACTTCCGGTTTTCGACGAATTTACACGGTTTAGGGGTCAGAGATTCCGAAAAACATGTTTTTACAAAATGTCTGTCTGTCCGTCTGTCCGTCCGTCCGTCTGTCCGTCTGTCCGTCTGTCCGTCTGTGTGGCTTTTAATTGTACCATCTGAAAGTGTATGAAGTTATGCTTCAAATTGAACCTAATTTTTTTTCTATGTTTTTGGCTATGGCAAGCAGATTCCATCAGAATGTGGGGATATTTCGACGAAAGGGGGCGCTGTGATCGATATTTTTGTTCCATTTTCACTATTGTACCATCTAAAAGTGTATGAAGTTATGCTTCAAATTGTACCTAATTTTTTTTCTATGTTTTTGGCTATGGCAAGCAGATTCTATCAGAATTTGGGGATATTTCGACGAAAGGGGGCGCTGTGATCGATATTTTTGTTCCATTTTCACTATTGTACCATCTAAAAGTGTATAAAGTTATACTTCAAATTGAACCATATTTTTTTTCTAGGTTTTTGGCTATGGCAAGCAGATTCTATCAGAATTTGGGAATATTTCGACGAAAGGGGGCGCTGTGATCGATAGTTTTGTTCCATTTTCACTATTGTATCATCGAAAAGTGTATGAAGTTATGCTTCAAATTCAACCACATTTATTTTCTATGTTTTTGGCTATGGCAGGCAGTTTCTATTAGAATTTGGGGATATTTCGACGAAAGGGGGCGCTGTGATCGATATTTTTGTTCCATTTTCACTATTGTATCATTAAAAAATGTATGAAGTTATGCTTCAAATTGAACAACATTTTTTTTCTATGTTTTTGGCTATGGCAAGCAGGTTCTAATAGAATTTGGGGATATTTCGACGAAAGGGGGCGTTGCGATAGCCATTTAAAAATTTCAAATTAAACTAGTCGGATGTGCCAATCCCAAAACTTTCTTCTATCTCAGTCATGTTAATACTTCAAAATTCGTTATCATATCCCCAATAAAATCAATATTTTTCGTTATTCCGTTGTACGTCAGCTGCTTGTAGGATTTGTAGGATTTGTAGGATTGATAGAACCTGCTTGCCATAGCCAAAAACCTAGAAAAAAATGTGGTTCAATTTGAAGTATAACTTTATACACTTTTCGATGATACAATAGTGAAAATGGAACAAAAATATCGATCACAGCGCCCCCTTTCGTCGAAGTATCCCCAAATTCTGATAGAGCCTGCTTGCCATAGTCAAAAACCTAGAAAAAAAATGTGGTTCAATTTGAAGCATAACTTCATACACTTTTAGATGGTACAATAGTGAAAATGGAACAAAAATATCGATCACAGCGCCCCCTTTCGTCGAAGTAGCCCCAAATTCTGATAGAACCTGCTTGCCATAGCCAAAAACCTAGAAAAAAAGTGTGGTTCAATTTGAAGCATAACTTCATACACTTTTAGATGGTACAATAGTGAAAATTGAACAAAAATATCGATCACAGCGCCCCCTTTCGTCGAAATATCCCTAAATTCTGATAGAACCTGCTTGCCATAGCCAAAAACCTAGAAAAAAAATGTGGTTCAATTTGAAGCATAACTTCATACACTTTTAGATGGTACAATGAAAAACCACACAGACGGACAGACGGACAGACGGACAGACGGACGGACGGACAGACGGACAGACGGACAGACGGACAGACGGACGGACGGACAGACGGACAGACAGACATTTTGTAAAAACATGTTTTTCGGAATCTCTGACCCCTAAAACGTGTAAATCCGTCAAAAACCGGAAGTCGAAAAAAATTTCGATTACAATACTTTCTTCTATTATAGATAGAAAGAAGTAAAAAATCTGGTTCAGTTTGAAGTATAACTTTATACACTTTTAGATGGTACAATAGTGAAAATGGAACAAAAATATTGATCGCAGTGCCCCCTTTTGTCGAAATATCCCCAAATTCTGATAGAACCTGCTTGCCATAGCCAAAAATATAAAAAAAAAAATCTGGTTCAATTTGAAGCATAACTTCATACACTCTTAGATGGTACAATAGTGAAAATGGAACAAAAATATCGATCGCAGCGCCCCCTTTCGTCGAAATATCCCCAAATTCTGATAGAACCTGCTTGCCATAGCCGAAAGCATAGAAAATAAATCTGGTCCAAATTGAAGCATAACTTCATACACTTTTCGATGATACAATAGTGAAAATGGAACAAAAATATCGATCGCAGCGCCCCCTTTCGTCGAAATATCCCCAAATTCTGATAGAATCTGCTTGCCATAGCCAAAAACATAGAAAAAAAATGTGGTTCAATTTGAAGCATAACTTCATACACTTTTCGATGATACAATAGTGAAAATGGAACAAAAATATCGATCACAGCGCCCCCTTTCGTCGAAATATCCCCAAATTCTGGTAGAATCTGCTTGCCATAGCCAAAAACATAGAAAAAAAATAGGTTCAATTAGAAGCATAACTTCATACACTTTTAGATGGTACAATAGTGAAAATGGAACAAAAATATCGATCACAGCGCCCCCTTTCGTCGAAATATCCCCAAATTCTGATAGAATCTGCTTGCCATAGCCAAAAACATAGAAAAAAAATTAGGTTCAATTTGAAGCATAACTTCATACACTTTTAGATGGTACAATTAAAAGCCACACAGACGGACAGACGGACAGACGGACAGACGGACGGACGGACAGGCGGACAGACAGACATTTTGTAAAAACATGTTTTTCGGAATCTCTGACCCCTAAAACGTGTAAATCCGTCGAAAACCGGGAGTCGAAAAAAATTTCGATTACAATACTTTCTTCTATTATAGATTGAAGAAAGTAAAAAATTAGAAATCCTAAAACTTATTTTTCGTTAAATGTTCGGCCTTGATCCGGAGAATCCGGAACAATTTTTGCTTTGCCTCTATGTTAAAAAATGGCTGAGATATAGCAGTTTGAAATTTTAGGGTGGCTAACATTTTCAAAGAAGACAGCAGAATTCATCCATAAACGGGTTTAATTTATGAGCTTTAGTTAACATGGTTTCGGCAAATTTTCTTTCATTGTTGTAACCATTAATCCTATTATTTGCTTATCACTATATATTTATATTCGCCAACGTCAAATTCTCGCCAAACTTGGCGACAGTTGGCGGAATATCGCCAAATTTGGCGACCAAAATAAGTTGCCATAAATGATGCAAACTTGGCTGTAGAGGACTAATTTGGCGATATTCTCATTCAAATTCAATGTTGACGAGAACTGGGATTGAATCTTCTTTATTTAGGTTCCACGCGTTTTACCTTCGTGTTTTCCATTAAATTAATTAGCTAAAATCATAAAACCAAGGAATAGGAAGGCTATGTGTTCCTGTCGGTTCAGGCCAGAAGGACTTTTCGTAGTTTAGTATACATCGGTTGTTCGCATCCTTGTAACCCGACCATTCGCACGCAGCTGACGTACAACAGAATGATGAAAAATATTGATTTTATTGGCGATGTGATAGCGAATTTTGAAGTATTAACATGACTGAGATAGAAGAAAGTTTTGGGATTGGCACATCCGACTAGTTTTTTATTTAATGTTTGAGCTTCTTCTAATGTTTTAATCGTATGATCCTGTAGAACAGAATTGGTTGTCGATAATTAAAAAGTTGCTGATGTACAAACTTACCATTATGTAAAATTATTAATATCTTGATAGCTGAAAATACATTTTTATACTATCTAAAGTTCTTCGAGTAGTGTTTCAGTTTTGTGCAATGAAACAAAATGGAGAGACAAAATAATCGTTTGTAATTTGACATTTATTGAAATTAAAAATACACTGAATAAAAAATTGTTGATTTTACGGTATAATACTGACATCCCAGCTCCTGTATTATACCGTAAAATCAACAATTTTTTTTTTTGCTGTGTAAACAAGAACGAAAATAATGTATCAAGCATAGATTATGAAACACTTATCAACACTAACAGAATATTATTAAGAAATTTTTTCTTACAATGAAATCAGATATCTAAATAAGCTATTTAAAAAACACATAACTTTGTAAAAATCCATTATCAGCATCTTCTGTCCATATCCGATAATGCGTGCGAATGTTTTCGTGCTGTATATAATCTATAGAATTTATACTCAGACACACTAAATAATACACTAAAAATTAGATAAGTTTAAAAAGGCGTACCACAGCGTAAAAAGTACTTCCAGCAATTAACGATCATAGTCAGTCCTGTAACGTAATTCGTTTGTGCGCCTCTGTAATTGAACGATAAATGCGCTTCATAATCTATAGAAAACATGTAGTGCAGCTCATTGATAATTTTTAATTTCATCGTATTTGAAGTATCATAACACCATTAAAATACACCGTAACCGATTTCCCCCCCCCATAGATGATAAAGTAAATAAATTCTTTTGTGCGTCCCTGTATACGGAGTATAAATGTTACTTTTTCTATACTACTGAGGAAGCATGTTGTAGCCCACCTTAGTGATGGATATCAATCTCATCATTTGAAATGTTGTAACATCAATAAAATGCACCGCAAACAATTTTTCTCTATAGACTAGGGTTGGCTGGCGTTTACCGTGTGATTTTTACCGTTTTTGGAAAACATGATTTACCACGGTTTTTACCATCTAGTCATCTAGTGGAAAAACATCATTTTACAGCTTTTCATTTGCATCTATGAAAATTTATATATAAGTTTTTTTTTTTATGTTTTACAACAAAAATCAAATTTTAAACATTTAAATACATTATTAAATTTCTAAATTCATAAAATGATTCATAGAACATGTACATGGAAATATGTATACCCATCTTATCGGACTAAGTTTTCCATTTTTTACTTTCTTCTATCTATAATAGAAGAAAGTATTGTAATCGAATTTTTTTTTCGACTTCCGGTTTTCGACGGATTTACACGTTTTAGGGGTCAGAGATTCCGAAAACATGTTTTTACAAAATGTCTGTCTGTCGGTCTGTGTGTCCTCATCGTATCATCGAAAAGTATACGAAGTTATGCTTCAAATTGAACCAATTTTTATTCTGTGTTTTTGGCTATGGCAAGCAGGTCCTACATGAATTTGGGAATATTTCGACGAAAGGGGGCGCTGTGATCGCGATTTTTGTTCCATTTTCACTATTGTATCATCGAAAAGTGTATGAAGTTATGCAGATAATTCCACCAAATTTTTTTCTATGTTTTTGACTATGCCTGCGGGCCCCAGTTGAATTTGGGGTATTGCGCCTGAAAGGGACGCTGTGATAGCCATTTAAAGATTTCAATTTCAAAACGTTGTACAAAAAAAATTAGAAATCCCAAAAACTTTTTGCTTTAAATGTTCGGCGTTGATCCAAGGATTCCAGAGCATTTTTTGTTTTGCTTCTATCTTAAAAAGTCCTTCCGGCCTGTACCGAGAGGAAAAGGTAGCTTTCCTATATCTTCGTTTTAAAATTTTAGCTAATATTACACGAAAACAGCAAGTTAAAATGCAAAGAAAACGTTTACAAAGGAATCGTTAATACTGAATCTGAATAAGAAATTCGCCAAATTATTGAGCAATAGCCAAATTGACTTATTTTGGTCGCCAAATTTGGCGATATTTCGCCAAATGTTGCCAAGTTTGGCGAGAATTTGGCGCTAACGGATATGAATATATAGTTTTATGCGTATGATTGGGAAATTATTACAACAATGAAAATTTTTGTAATGTGCTGTCTTGTTTCAAAATGTCAGCCACCCTAGAATTTCAAACTGCTCTATCTCAGCCATTTTTTAAGATAGAGGTAAACCAAAAAATGCTCTGGAATCCTCGTATCAAGGCCTAACATTTAATTAAAAAATAAATTTGAATTTTTAACTTTTTTGTATATATATTTTAGTTTTAAATTTTTAAATGGCCGCCATCTTGAAACAAAATGGCGGACCAAGCTGGCCAACGAACTCGGTCGAGACATTGGTGAGCTTAATACACACAATTAGTTTCATCAAAATTGATTTATAAATACGAGCGTTATCGTATGACATAGGTCAGATATATATATATATATATGGATATATATATATATATATATATATATATATATATATATATAGAAATCAACATTTGAACGGAGGGTGGTTTTGGGGTCTGGGGGTCATGATCGGTGAAAATATATCGAAATTTTCCGGAACTGCTTTCCTCCGAACGGCTGCAATAGGTAAGCTTTATACTTTTTTTGTATTGAAAGCTACCTAAAAATGGCTGAGATATAGCAGTTTGAAATTATAGGGTGGCTGACAATTTGAAACAGTACAGCAGGATTCCTCCATAAACTGGTTTAATTTATGAGTTTTAGTGAACATGTTTTCGCCAAATTGTCTTTCATTGTTGTAAACATCGTTTCAACAATTATATGCTTAACACTATATATTTATATTCGCCAACGTCAAATTCTCGCCAAGCTTGGCGACAATTTATGAAATATCGCCAAGTTTGGCGACAAAAATAGGTTGCCATGTATGAAGCGAACTTGGCTATGTCTGTCTAATTTGGCGATAGTCTCATTCAAATTTAATAATGACGAGAACTTGGAATGACTTTTCTGTAAATGGGTTCCGCGCATTTTAGCTTCGTGTAATTTCAGTAGAATTAGCTAAAATCTCAAAACCAAGCGATAGGGAGGCTATCTTTTCCTGCCGGTACAGGGCAGAAGAAATTTTCGTAGTTTAGTATAATACATTGGCTTCTCACATCCAGCTAACCCAACGATTCGCAAGCAGCTGATGTACAACAGAATGACAAACAAATAAATTTTTTTTTTCGGTTTGATAGCGAATTTTGAAACATTAACATGTATGAGATAGAAGGGATTGGCATATCCGATTAGTTTTTCATGTATTCTTCTTGGAAATTCACTATTGACGAGAACTGGGAATGACTTTTCTGTAATTGGGTTCCGCGCATTTTAGCTTCGTGTAATTTCAGTAGAATTAGCTAAAATCTCAAAACCAAGCGATAGGGAGGCTATCTTTTCCTGCCGGTACAGGGCAGAAGAAATTTTCGTAGTTTAGTATAATACATCGGCTTCTCACATCCAGCTAACCCAACGATTCGCAAGCAGCTGATGTACAACAGAATGACAAACAAATAATTTTTTTTTTCGGTTTGATAGCGAATTTTGAAACATTAACATGTATGAGATAGAAGGGATTGGCATATCCGATTAGTTTTTCATGTATTCTTCTTGGAAATTCACTATTGACGAGAACTGGGAATGACTTTTCTGTAATTGGGTTCCCACCATATTAGCTTCGTGTAATTTCAGTAGAATTAGCTAAAATCTCAAAACCAAGCGATAGGGAGGCTATCTTTTCCTGCCGGTACAGGGCAGAAGAACTTTTCGTAGTTTAGTATAATACATCGGATTCTCGCATCCAGCTAACCCGACGATTCGCAAGCAGATAATGTACAACATTATGACAAAAAATTGTGATTTTTTTTTTGGCGGTTTGATAGCGAATTTTGAAACATTAACATGTATGAGATAGAAGGGATTGGCATATCCGATTAGTTTTTCATGTATTATTGATTATATTTTCTGAAAATATTGTCAGATGTAATCAATATGTCAAGATGTCAGATGTCAGATAATTGTTTTTGTAATTTGCTGAAATTCATGAAATATAAAAATAAAAGTAAGTATTTGTCAAACATATTTATGCATTAATATTATTTTTGAGAGCTGGCAATGGTAATCACTAAAAAAGATGAATTTCTGAATAATACTTTAATTTTTATTATAATTAAGAAGTCTATCTTTAGTAATGAAAATTTTTTTTATTTTGTTTTAATTTAAATTTACTTTAATGAATTGAATTATGAATAAAAAAAAATATTTTGTCGCAGACAAGCGATTTAGGCTTAAACGATAAATACATTCAGAAAATAAAATAAGAACAATTATTTTCTAATCAAATTTAACAATTACATAACAAAACTTAAAACATGGAAACAAAGAGAAATTCCTGGAATGCTAAATTTGAAACAGTCATAACAAAATTTAGTTTTAATAAACAATGGTACAGTATATCTATCAAAGTTTTTGTATTCTCTTAATATTCTATTAAAAAAAAGTTTTGCAGTTTTCTGCACACTAAATCTGTTTCGTAGTTTATTGTTGATATATGAAAAATTAAGAAAAATTTCGTTCTATTGATGCAGAACTACAAGGCATGGAATGAAGATATGAATAAATTGAGGCTTGACCTCTTTATTACTTAACGTTTTTTGGCTTTCACATCATTTGTTGTGAAAAAACTTCTTGGAAATGGTTCTGCTTCTGCTTCATATGCTAAGTACTGGAGGAGAATTTGACATAAAATTACTTAGCCACACTCTTGCCATTTCCTTCTGTTTTCTATTTAATATTTGATCACTTTTGTGTCCTGGATCATTCAGTCATAAATGCCAAAAAGTGTAAAGGTTGCATTGACAAGGCCATTTGTTTTTATAACCAGATCTTTATGTGGAGTTAATTCAGTATATTTTGTTAATATCAGCCGCTTAAAACAAACCTCTGCTATTGTTCAATTGCTGCATTATCACTTTAGAGGTTGTTTAATTCTTTCACTTGTTTGAACAAGTTATAATCATTAACCAGTCTTTAAATTTTAATATCAATATCACTTTAGTGATTCTCACGAATGTTAAGAAATGCCGGCCTATTGTTAATAAACGTGGATATGCATTCTAGTTTTCTATTCTATCTCATTTCTATTTTCATCTGGTGTTTCACAGTATTAACCCCTTAACGGTCGCGCCCGATAAGTGTAGGCTACTTTTTTAAAATTAAGATTGTTTGATTGCCCCTAATTTTGTGAAGTAGCAATATCCACCTTATTTAATAGCAGATAAAATAATGAGAGAACAAAGCTAATTGCGCTGTTTTAAAAAAAAACTGGTGTGAATCAAGCAATCTGATTTTTTTTAAAAGTATCCTACACAGCCCGCGAAAATCACGGGCGCGAGAGTTAAGGGGTTAAAAAGTTCTTTGAGCCATGCTACTAGTTGATGGTGGTTTCTAAAAAATATTTGCACTTCAACACATATTTTGTAAAATATATTGGAGTGATATCTTGTGCCAATAATTTCATCCAATGTGCTGCATATCCATAAATGATCAAATCATTTCTTTCTATCAACAATAAGTCAACCGTAGTTTATCCTTTTTAATTTCATTATCAAGTAACAACTGACACCACCTTTGTTTTATATTTCTACTCAGCAATTTTGATAGGTTTATCTGTCACTGTTTGACAGTACTCTGCCGCTTTCTTGTTACTTCCAGATTCTTCAGCGTTAAGAAAAAATGATTTGCTATTGGCATGTAAACAATATGCAGTTAGTGGTTCGTTGTGAATATTGTTCCCATCAATCTTGCATTCGAGTAAATTCATTATCTTCAACTGTTGGCATCATCTCATTTTAAAGTAAATATGTTACTTCATTTAATAGGTTTTCAGATAATACTTTTTGTGATGATGACTTGTAAAGATAGACAATTTGAAATTTCTTTAAAAGTTGAATTATCAATTACTTCATCTTTATCAGGAAGTGTCTCGTAAATTTTTAGTATTCTCTTAAATTTTTATGTAATTTGGAGATACATCTGGCTTAGCACATTTTCAAAGATGATTTTTCATTCTAACTGTTTATCCTCCCATAATATAGAATGGATTTCACATTTAGCCATGGACACTGTTTCTTCATTTACAGACCAAAAATGAATCCAAACGGGATCCTTAGGTCTTCTTCTTTTGTCCACATTAAATATTATTGATTTAAGATACACAATCTTAAATTAATAGGCCTAGTTAGTTAAGATTGCTTTTACATCTAACTAAAAAAAATTCTTACTTCTCAAACTCATATACAAAATTTGTGCACCTGCTACTTTAAGTGTCTGATTGGTAAAACTCTTGTATAACGCACCTGTCCTGTACAGTATGAAAACCTGTTTGAACCAAATTATAAAAGAAAATCAATTATTATCCTTAAAGTAAAAATGTATATGCTTAAAGTGATAACAGTACATTTAAAGGCTTATAAATACTTTTTAACAAATCGATCAACAAGTTTCGTACACTCAATTTCATGACATTTTCAATATCAACAATAATAAATAAACTATTTCTCCAAAAACTTTCGAAAATGAACTTTATAAACAAAAAACCAAGAGATCACATATGTAATGAAAGCAGGTTCTTAAAAATGGTCAGCTATAAACGTGAAAATTATTTTACCTTATCGCGGCGATTTTTTTCACATTCGTAAAAGGAATGCGATTTCAATATTTTAGTCCAATATAGTAAATTTTGTTCTCGGCGAATTTCGTATGCGGTTTTTAGCGTTTTTTTGCGCTCCGCGATGATTTTTTCACATTGGTAAAAGGAATCTGGTCTCAATATTTAGCCCAATATAGTTAATTTTGTTCTCTGCAATTTTTAGCGCTTTTTCGTGGCAACTTTTTGATAATTCTTTTCTGAACCTGAAAGAACTCTCCGATAAATTTAGCTACTGCCGTAATTAAATTTAAATCGTAAAAATGCAAAATAAGTCCCGATAGCAACGTGAATAACGATGCTGAATAGTTGAATTTAATCTCCCCTGATCGCCGTGTGTCTTTAAAATAAGACTATTACAGTTTAAAAAAAATGAAAAATAATGATTTGTGTGCGCTGATGAAGGTAGTGGGGTCAATGGCCCTAGGTTTGCTTAGAAAGATTTGCATAAAAAAAAATCACAATAATTCAAGGTTTGTTTGATTCGAGACGCGGGCCTATACCACACAGGTTTACTCAGCAAAATGCAATGGGACCCCCACCCACAGGTTCGTTTGGGAAAAACCGACCAGGAAAGCTCCGCTAGTATGCAACAAAAAGAAAATGTTTAAATATATAAAATATTTTAATTGCTTTATTTATTACAAATTGTAGTAAAATATTATGTGTAAAATAATCTTTCTGTAAATACGAGGTATATGATCCAAAAGTTCCGGGACAAGGTGTAAAGAACCTTACCCTGAATAGTTCACAGTACCGAAGCAGATTCACCTTCAACGTAGTCACCTTGGGCGACGATACACTTCTGCCAGCGTTCGTATAACTTCTGGAAACCATTTTTCGCAACCTCCCGTAAGGCCTCCTGCGATGCTGCGTTCACCCCATCGGATGACACAATACGGCGTGTTTATAAATGTTTTTTCATTGATGGGAACAGGTAAAAGTCACACGGAGTTAAGTCCGGTGAACAGGAGAGATATGGAAGCACATTAGTGCAAGGAACTGTTTTACCAATTGGGATCGATGTGCTGGTGCGTTGTCATGCAGAAGGTACCAGTCATCATTCTGTCAGAACTGAGGCCGTTTACGACGAATGGATTCCCTCAAACGACATAAAATGCATAAATAATGCTTCTTGTTAACTGTTCAGAATTCGAGAATAAATTCTGAATGCACAATTCCTTGAGAATGAAAAATACCTCTATCATTACTTTTCCTTTGTTCCGATCCTGCCGGAATTTTTTCGATCGCGGTGAGTCCAAAGTCTTCGAGAATCTCCATTGGTGTTTTACCTAACGCTGACAAAATTTAATGTTGCAGCACTGTTCCAGAAAATCCATCTTTCTTACGTCGCGTCGCCGAGCAAAGGTAACTAACTTCGGAAGGCAATAGCTGCGCGTGTGGTTCGGTCACATGACATGGGCTAAACCTACCTGGGCAGGTAGAGGAGGGTTGGGAGAATCCATTTCAAGCGTTTTAACTTTAGATACTTGCTTTCGTCATCAGGAATGGCCGCAGTCCCCGAATTTTTGGATCGTACCTCGTATGTGCATTTTTAAATCCTTAATAATTAAAAGAAAAAAGTATATTTCTTTTTTAAAAAATTTACTATAAAGGTAATGTGCCGTCGAAATTAAACTGTAAATTCCAGCTTGCTGTGAGATAGAAAAGGTTGAAAAACACTGTTATGAAAATATTTTCTGATTTAATTCTTTATAAAACAAATACTTAATAACATATAATATATTAGGTCTCAAACTGAAAATTTGAAATTAATTTTGAAAATAAATGAAACTATTGAATTCTAGAAGTTGGTTTGATAATTGTAAAATTTTGTTGAGATAAAAAGAAATAAAGTCAGAGAGAGTTGATGAAAATTAATTAAGATTGGTATAAAAGTGCATTGCTAATACAGGATATGTGTAGATGTGCTTATTTTCGAATACTACCACTATTTCCAAATAGTAAACTTTATCTTATTTAATCGTAGGATTCTGCGAAAAAATGAGGAAAAAACTGCTATTCGTAAATAATGGTATTAAAAATAAGCTTCTTTACTCACCATTTAATATTTCTAGAATAATTCAAAAATAAGGAAATGCTCTCTGCTTTAATTCTTGGAAAATTTATGGCCCTTTTTTGTGATGTTCTTTTAAATATATAATGAATTACATTTCTCTTTTCTAGAAAAAAAACGAGATATTTGATCCAGCATGTTCTCATGATTATTGCGAATTTAAGTTATGTGGAAAAATAAGTTAAAATTCAATAAATCACTGTTTACTTTCAGAATAGCACAGTTTCTTTGGTATGGAGGTAAGTTTTATCACAGTTCAATAGTTACTGCTATTATCGATTAATAAAATAGATTTATGTCAACAGTTATTTTTTCATAATTTAATAATAGAATTATGTACTTTAGTGGGATACTGGTAAAAAATTCCACTTCTCCCGAAGAAAAATGTCGAAATTCATGACTAAGAAGCAAATTTATCATTTTTAATTTTTTTAAATTATTCAAAACTATTATAAAATTACTTAGAAGAAAATTTGTTTTCTAATTATTACGATGAAGTACTTTTTGTTTTGATATGTTTTGATTACATATAAAGCATAGAACCAAATGCAACTAGTAATAAAGATTTTGTACTATTACATTTTAGTGAAAAAAAACCCCAATAAACGGAGATTCTATTCCCTTAACAGAAAGCAACAATTAGAAAAAAAATACGAAACATTTGTACAATGTTTTCTAAGGCCAAAAAATACTAAACATGACCATATGTTTTTAAATTTATTAGATTTATAATATATTACAGTGGAACTTCTCTTTAACGAAGGCCCTATTTAACGAAGTTTTCTACTTAACGAAATTTTCTGCAGAACTTTGACTTTGAACACTATTAGCATGTAAATTAATCTCCACATTACGAAAAATATATTGTATATAACGAAGTTTATTCCACTTTTGTACGTGTACAGAATTCAAATTAAGCGATTGCTGTTCGAAGGATATGCAAATTTATTTCAGCGGATTCGATTGTATGAAAATGAACACATTTAAATAATTTCCATTCTGCTTGGTGCTAAATAAAACAATTTTTTTTTCACACTAAGAAAAACACTTGTTATCACTATTCTCCCACTCCAAGACTACAGCGCTGACAGTTGGGGGAGGTCAAAATCCCCTTTTTACCTTCAATGATATAGAAGATGAGGTGTCGCAATGGCGTCAGATGCATTGAAACAAAAATATCTATTAGAGTCAGACAGGTACCATTCTGACCTTTCATTGCTGATAGACAATTGCTTTGTACATCCAAAAGAACGTGCTTCAAAATACAAATCGAAGAACATCAAAGTTATTTTTGTTCCTGTCAATACAGCTAAACTTCAATCATTAGTCTAAGGAATAATAAAAAATCTTGAAGTACATTATCGAAAAAGACAGAAAAAAGCCGATGTAGTGAAAACATTAGTTTAAGATTCTGTGTATCAGAGCTGATGAAAGCTTGGGCCAAAGCTTGGGAATGTGACGTGATTTCATCGACCGTACACAACTGTTTTGTAAAAGACGGCTTCATAATTAAAACTGAATCAAATGCTTCTGTATCCAATACCTGTTTGTCATATCTCAAGAAAAAATTTCATGAATTTAAGTTAATTTCTATTTAACGAATTTTCTTCATAACGAAGTTCTTAAGTGTAACGATGAGACTTCGTAAAATGGAAGTTCCACTGTATATTTGTACAGCGATAGCTTTATAATACTTCTATTTTATTATGTATAATTTACTTTTCATTAAAATTAAATGTTACTTTCTTTTTTTTTCAGCTGGAAGCCTTCCTACTATTTTCCTCAGTATTTTCATAACACAACGAGGGCTCACACTTGTTGAACTTTCATCAGTGTTTTCAATGATATTTGTTTTCCAGTTTCTATGTTGTTCGGTTACTGGGGTTCTAACTGATAAAATTGGAAATGCCAAGCCTGTTTTAATGTTTCTAATGCTTTCAACTTCCTTTGTTCTTATTTTCATGTTCTTGACTCCAAATGTAAATAGAAAATCCTGCATTCTTCAAGAGGAAAATGTGAGTAAGTCTGACCTATCAGAACATACCAGCAATTTTAGTTCCTGTTATGCCAATTGTTTACTTAATAATAAAAAAAATCTTCCAGATGTTGAAAACTTTAGTCCAAATTTCACATTTGAAAACGTTTCGACTATTCAATACCTTGATTTAGATGTAAATAATAGCAGAACTCTTTGTCATTTTCCTTACTTTCCAGCGACAAATATTTCTCTTCGTATTTCGTCGGATGCCTGTTGCAATGCTTGTGTAAAAAGCGCGCAAGTTGACTGTGTTTCTGAGAGAAATGTACGCCTTATATTTGTCTATGCCATACTAGTTTTAGCTTTATTTTCCGTTTCCAATGCAGCATTTCGTTTTATGGATTTTACCACTATATCATTGGCAGAAAAAAGTGATTCACACTATGGTAAAGAAATTGCAGTTGCAATGTGTGGAAGTGCCTTATATACAATCATTATAGCGTTTGTTTTAAATGTAGAAAATTCATCAGAGTCAGAAATTAATTATGATCCCGTCATTTGGATTTCTGCCGGTCTAATGTTTTGCGCATTTCTTGCAATATGTATAACTGAAGTTCCTATTCTCCCTCCTGGTAAAAATTTTCTAAAAAATGCTTTTAATTTAGTGAGGAATGTAGACATACTAGCTTTCATCTTATTAGTTTTTGTTGCAGGTAATGGATTCGCTTTCACTTTCACTTTTCGTTTAATTTTTTTAAAAACTATTAAGGCCCCAAGTATCTTAGTAGCTCTGCATTCAGTGGCAATTATTTTGTATGGATTTCCCATTTTATTGGCATCTAGGTTGTTGTTGAAGAAGTTAGGATCGAATGCGTCTTTTGTTTTATGTCTTCTATTATACGCAGTTAATTGCTTTGCATATTCTTATATTTTCGATCCTTGGTGGTCTTTAGTTATAGATACCTCTAAGGCTTTCACCTGTGATTTATTTTGGGTTGCTGTTGTGATGCACTGTTGGAATACGGCACCTGTAGGATTTGCAGCGACACTCAATGCTGTGACAGGAGCTGTGCATTTTGGAATTGGTATGTTTATAAATATAAAAACACTTTTTTGTCCGTTTTTTCATTGAAGTATGCAATTAATTTTAGTTAGCTGAATTTCTTACTACAAGAAAACAAAACTAGTACGGTATTATCTGTTTGGAGGAAACAATATCGTATCCAGTTTCACTCGTATTACAAGAAAAATATTAATTTGTTTTCTTCAATAACAAACAACAGAATTTCGCATCATACCTGGCTACTACTTCTGGTGACGATACGCAATACTCTCAGAAAGCATGTCATTGTCTTAATAGACTTTCATAATGAAATGAGTATTTGTAAACTCTTTAAAATTTTGAAAGGAAAATGATTATAAAGCAGTTGATTTCAGTTTTAAATTGCCCAGACAGCATGATAAGCATGCATTGTGGTATGTTTCAATTTGATTAATTAAGTTAACAAACTTGCTTGAAACTTGGTAGTTCAAGCTAGCAAGTTTAATGATGATTTCAAGTTAACACTTTCCTAGGTTGTTTTCACATGGACGCAGCTAATTTAGTATTAACTTTCGGCTTTCTGCAGAGACGAGCTATACTTGGGAGGGGGGATGAGCATAAATATAAGTTTTACTCTAAGGAAACGGAACAGGATACATCCACTGTTTCAAAGTAAGCAAGCAGCCGAAAAATTCAAGAATTTATTTTCAAAGAAAGAGCTAAATAAAAAATAACTAATGAACAGAGAGACTAAAACAGCACACTTATCTGGATTAATTAGTTCAACTTCGGTCATTTGACGTCAAGGAGTTTGCAACCAATATTTATGATTCATTCTATGTTACTTTTTCAAGCTTAAAATTTATTGGAATGGCTCGTGGATTACCTATTTTTTTGAACCGACGTGTTGAATGCTAGTGAAAGTCAAGCTTACTTCAGGCGTGTGTGCCGTCACGTTAACAGATTTCCGTTTAAAAGAATACAATTATCTATTGCATCCACATTATTCACACCATTGCTTAATAGACTGGGAGGCGAATACAGAAAAATCTACAGCATCGAACATTGTCACAATTTATAATATAATATTTGAAAAACAGTGTTCTCAGACATGATAAACAATTGGTGTGCAGTCTAATGGATGTGCCTAGCTGATAAACCAAAAGTTGCATATTCTGGACAATGTTAAATTATATTAGGTTAGAAAACATAAGTACTTAAAGTTGTTTTTATATAAACAATGTAGTGCAGAAGTCTACAGACAAAATAAGAGACGGAATGTTACTCTACGTCCAGAGAAACAAACTTTCTATAGAGTTCAAGGTAAGAATTCCCTTATTGAATCAAAAAATAATAGCGTCTCAACTTTAAGACTAAACAGAGTTTCCGTTAACCCTTCCGTGGGCATCACCTATAAGATACGTGCGGTCGTTATCTTTGAGTAACATTTTTTTCTGAATAGTATTCTTCGCCTATTCTAGTCGCAGAATTTCCTTGATTAAATAAGTCGAAGATTATTATTCGGAAATAGTAATAATAGAAATAAAAAGTCATATATGAGACGCTCATTCCGAAGCAGGACCTGATTACCAACGGGGCACACTTCCACCAGTAAAAACAAATAGAAATTCTTGCCTTTTTTAAAGTACAAATTCTGTATAAACGAGGTGTTTAAGTAAGGCAAAAATTGCTATTAAAATTTACTGGTGGCAATTTGTTCCTGCAGATTCAAGTCCTGTCTCGAAGAAGCTAATAACTTTCCATAATGAACCATAGTGACCATAATGAACCATAATGAAAATATAACAATATTTCTTAAGAGTATTTCTCGCAGTCTTTACTTTTTTTTGCAAAGAATGCATAAAATCATGACAAACGCTGAAATTTTTGACTAGTTTGACCACTGCATAAATTAATAAACAAGATAAGACACTATCATAGGGCATAATGATAACGCGATGGCGATCGCAGCGCTACCCGGTGACAAGGGGGAAGAAACGTCTCATAGACGGAATATTTCTCCTTTTGAACGTCTATCTTACTATGATCTTTCTTCTTTTAAATGCTACATGTTTACATTTTCAACTTTGTAGGAAAAGCGAAAAACGAAAGTTTTAAAATTCCGATTTGTATACAAACATGATCCTGCATGACGTATTTTAACATCTTTAGCCATACTAAAAAAGTTCTGAAAAGAACTGTTGTTTCAATAATAATAAAATTAAAATTAAAATAAAGTCCTTTAAAATGAAACTTAACACACCAGCAGCCAATTTGAAGAGAAGCGTCTGCCTCGAAGCGAAAAGAATAGATATTAAAAACGTAGAGTATAAACAGATTTCATGTACATGGGTAAATTTCGGAAGCTTCTTAGTTTCCCTTTTTGTCACTAGCGACGCTATTATTGCAGCCGTTACAGATTTTGCTGTAACTGTCGTATATTGTATGTTAATCTATGGACCACTGACTCCGGATGTACTGGCAGTTACTAAAGATGATAGGCCAAATTTTGTATTGTTTGCACGTGGGTAGTATTCACTTCCAGCGTTTGTTATGGTGATATCATGTTTCACCTAAGCGAGGTAAGTGTTAAAGTTTCTGTTATAATGCCTTAATTTTTAATAAAATATATTAAATAAGACACTTTTTGTCTTGGAAAGTGACCGTATTTTCGTGACCGAATAACTGGATTATCATCTCGAGTTCAACAGCAAAATTTCTTAATCTTGACGTCCGGGCCATTGATAGAAATTGCAAGGCCCATGTTATAAAAAATATGAATAATTGAAATAAAGACTCATTTTTATAATTTGCATCAAACATAAGTTGTGGCTGAAGGTGCAGGAGCGAACCTGACACAAGTTCTTCTCAAATTCAAAATGTTACTCACGAACTTTAGAAATGAAAAACAGCAATACATAATAGCAAGTTATGAGAAGACATTTCAGGAATTCATTTTAAATAACTTTATAACACGTAGATACAAAGCACGACAATTAGTTGAAATAAAAAAAAAAAAATATTTTTTATTTGAAATAATAAATTCGATATTTCTTTCTCAATTTGTCAAACGAATCATTAAATAACTGGTCAATATATTTCAAATATATTACCACGTCTAACACTGGCAGAAACATTACCAGATCAATGCTCAGTCTGTCAATGTTCTGTCGGACACGTGTAGAAATTTAAAAAAAATCATAAAATACATGACCGTAATTATACACCAATTTGGCATAAATATTAATTATTGAATATTCTTTTAGAAAATCAGTGTTTCTCATAAAGAAATTAAAACATATTCTGATGCTAACGCGATATTAATTTTATGTTCAACATAAAATGAAAATCTGGCTTTTCGTTGACAGATTTCTATTTAACGCCAAAGCGCGGCACCTCATATTTAATCCGATCTGATAATTATCTGGTTCTTTTTCTTTTCAATGTAATTTGGGCAATCAATTGATAAAAATGGAAACTTGAGATAGAGTGTAAAAAATGTACATGAAAATTATTTAAAAAAGTCATAAAAAACACTAAATTGAACTTTAATTTTCAAACAAATTTCTTTCGAAAGTACATTTTTTCCTATTCGAGGATATAGAAAATAAAATTACGCGTCAATATTTTGAAGTCGTGAAGGAGCAATAAAAGCAAAAGCAAAGGCGCAGATCGTTGCTGCCATTGTTATGCATTTCAAAAAATAGAAGCCGTATTTGACATCCTTCCAAAAGTGAGCTATGACTTTATGGTGACAACAAAAATTCTTTAGTGTAAGAAATAGGACTTAGTTTTCTGCTTCGTTCTGCTTGAAAAAAATGTCAGCGTTTCAATTGAACTAACTTCCTTTCAGATCAGAGCCCGACACAACTATTCCCTTTTTTCTACCCATGGCCCTGATTGACGTGTATTATCTCTCCTCTTATTTTGTCGGCAGTCTATTCTGTATATTCACTATAAATTCTTCATGTGACTTAAATGAAAGATTTTTTATTTTAAGACATAGTTTGAAAAAGTTAAATTCTTTGTGGTTGTCTCTCAAATCAAAACGATTCTCTGTGAAATGCATTTGTTTTGCTCAGTCATAACTAAAGCTTAACATTTTATCCTAGGTCGTAGTTCTGGAGTGTTCTTTGGAGGTATGCTGATGAACTACATGGGACCACGCAAAGCATATAGAATTATGTCCGCATTATTTTTCGCAACAGCCATTTTATATTCAATTTTCATCTATATAAGACGTAGATCGTCTCCACCTGATGACACAGTAAATGGTAAGAAATAATATCTCTTAATCATTTATATCTTAAGGAGGGGGGCGGGTCAAACTAAATAATATTCCTCAATAAGACAAACTGGAACAGGGAATAAATTCATATTTTTAATACTTGGAAATTTTTCCAGAGAAAATTTCTCACGCCTTGCATTCATTGCTTTCATTCTCTGGAAAAATTTCCAAGTATTAAAAATATGAATTTATTCAATTGTCGATGCTGGATTTTATTTGATTTCGTGTTTGCCCCAGGGTTGGCGGCTCACGGAAAATATTCCATCTTGTGCTGCGTTTGTAGCCTTGCCAACATGTCATGGTGGAAGAGTCCAGGCTGAGTATCGTTCCCAAGTGGTTCAGTTAGTAGAACGTCAGTGCGCTATCTGATGACCCGGGTTCGAGTCCCGGCTTGGGTACTGTGCACCTATTAAGCAATTAAAATTTGAATATTAGAACAGGGAAAGATATCATTCTAGCTGTAAGTATACACGGATCAGGGAACAGCAGATATGATATTTAGCAGATAACGAAACGTGTTGGGCATGTTAATGTGACTGGATACGATTCAAAGCTTTGTTCTGTGCTTTAGAATAGAGTTTCTTTAGTAATAGTATGAGGAACGGTGAGCTGACGTCACTGCCGGAAAAAATGCTGCGTGTCTTTATAACTCCTACTGCAAAGGCGATCTGATTGGTCTACGATTAACAATTCTGTGATACGATTCGTCTATGGCGCCAAAACAATACGTACATTGCTAGCTAAGGCGAAAATGTAGTAATACTACGTCCAGACCATTTATTTAAGATATCCGAGACCCCGATTTGGGAAAGTGGTACGTACCGGAATTAGAATGCTATTCAAAACTCATTGAATTTATTGAATGTCACTGTGTCTGAGATCTGAACAAATGGAAATTGGGCACATACGCACAAGTTAAACCGATCCTCAACAGCCAATTACTTATAGCGAAACTCCACAGCCAATCAGAGTGAGTGGTAGTTTCTGTATCTAGCCATAGAAAGTTTCTACTATCTTAAGTGAGTTTATGGAACACTCTCAGTGAGTTAGGAGTCTGAGATATTTTAAATATCAGATGTGAACGGGGTATAAATATATTGATTGACGAAAGAGTTTATTTGTAAACATGCGCTTTCCTTATAACGACATACACATATTGAGGATGCTCAGTGTGAAATTTTTGTCTAAACTATGGCAGTTCATATTTTAGAATTAGTCAGTACACTTTTACAGAAAAATGTATACACTGTAAAAGCGCATTTTCTTTCATTTTCCGCTAAATTTTCATGATGTATCTTCAACACAACATAAATTTTACTAACCTAGGTGTTAAAGATGCAGGTATTAATTCAAAATTTGAAGGTACAGGAAACTAAATTTCATAAAATGTTTTTCCACTTGCTTTTGAAAGTAAATTGAAAGATGGAAGCATTGTGTTCATCTGAATAAAGATATTTTGGCACTTTTCCGTTATACCAACACCATTGTCGCCAAGCGTAATAGTTTGAGCCAGATGATACATTTGAAAAAAAAAATAACATTGTTGGTGAGAAAGTGATCATTTAAAAAATGTAACATTTGGAAATTACAGACTTTCACGAATTATTTTATTACATGAATGCAGATATATACTTAAAATAGCAGAACAAATAAATATTATAGAATGAATTAATATAATAAAACTGCAGGCATGAAATTGCAAATCTCTCTTAATATTGCAGTAAACATTTCATTTTATGAATAAAGACATCGCGTCGCCTCATAAACTTTATGAGATAGGATTGAATAATGACGAACAATGCCGCACTGTATTTCATTACGCCATTTTGCGATCCCCATAATCTCTCAATAGATCGGGTATCTAGTGTTAGGATCAACAAAAATATATTTGTGATTTACTGTTAAATATTCGTAGCTGGCATCTAGCAGAAAAACTTCCTTTATGTATAATTCCATAGCCTTGAAACAATTTTACTGCAGCTTCCTCGTCATCAGATAACTGCCAAATGGTAAATCCACCTCAGCGTCAACGAAAGATATGTTATAGCTTGAAAAAAAAAGTAATCTCGATTCGAAAAATAGCAAATTAAGATGTTTTGCGTGATTATGATTAATAATAAAAAAATGATTCACGTTCAATAAATATATAAACCGGGAGGCGGCAGCACAGACAATCACCTCATCGAGTTCACGGCTGAAATTCCCGAATTAGTTAAAACTTGATTCGCATATTAAAACGTAATCGGTCTGCCAAGTCATATCTTGGTGGAAAACACGTGAAAACCCGATTTTAGCGGTTGACTCGTAGGTTTACCATTGTGTTTTCCTGCACCCAGTTCTCCATGTTTTCATACTTTTGGGTACAGGAAAACACAATGGTAAACCTACGAGTCAACCGCTAAAATCGGGTTTTCACGTGTTTTCCACCAAGATATGACTTTGAAGACCGATTGCGTTTTAATATGCGAATCGAGTTTTAACTAATTCTGGAATTTCAGCCGTGAACTCGATGAGGTGATTGTCTGTGCTGCCGCCTCCCGGTCTAATAGCTAGTCACAAAGTTTGGCATGGTTTGCAATAAAAACCGTTTGCACTGTCAAGATTTTAAATAAAATCGCACATTATCATAAATTTTTAAATGCTGTGTTAGTATAACGGAAAAGTACCGATATGGCATAGGAAAAAAAATGCTGTTCCTATATTTTTTGATTTTATATTATTTTACTCAAAGTTTATAGGAAGTTCATTGTAGATACAAAACTTTTAAAATTTCTGGCCTTTGCATTCTTACTAGTGGCAGTTTCATAGAGAAAAGTAATAAGTGTCATTTCTCCTCTCAGACCTTTGAAATTCTGCGTGTATTTTTCTCGTTTTATATGTAAAAGATACAAGCCACGCAAAATGATTCATGTCATTGGGAAATTTGGGTGTGATTATCGGTCTTTGGTTGCTTTTCTGGAACCGACCTTCATTCGTATACTTTTTCTGGGGTATGTTTAGCAGGTCATGAACTATAGTGTAATAATTTTATATACATTTATTTATTGTCATATCTACGTTAAATAATTGTTTTATGTATTTTACAATTTAAATGTTTCAGTTAATGAAAATACATGTATGAATATTTCGAAGGAAAAAAGCATTCAAGATGAAAGAATGAAAACAGCTGAATCAAACAAAACATGTGAATAAGTTACATTAATAAGATAATGTTTTATTGGATACATTTATAAAAACAAATTGATCCATAAAATAAAATAAAATGTTTTTAATCCACGTCTCATTTTTATTTTCTTTAATCTCTATCTCTATAAAAGAGTAAGTGTCTGTCTGCCTGCCCGAGGATTTCTCCGTAATTATACCACCTAGGACTCAGAAATTTTTGTCATGTGTAGATGTTATCACCGGACAGTATACCTCACGGTCGGATTTTTAAATTTTAATTTAGATTAAAAAAAAAATTAAAACGTGTATATGGAATTTTGGGTTCGAGGCTATTTCAAGCTCCTCCCATGAAATAGCCTCGGCAACACCATCCGTGGCAACGAAGCAGCCACCCAATGAGAGCAGGTACAGCATCCAGGATCTAGCCACAGATTAAAGATATTCCATTACTCTATGGATCTAGCTACCAGCGACGATCTATTTACTTTCTGTTCAGTGAAGTGTAAGATGAAATTGGCCTAAACCCAGTGACAGAACTATCTTCGTGTGTCTGCAACGCTAATAATATTTCAAAAATAGTTTGAAATATGCAATATATATCATATTAAGTTCCCGATAGTTAGTTTTGTCACTGGGGTTTAGGCCTATTTCATCTTACACTTCACTGAACAGAAAGTATATCTTCATGTATCTGCAACGCTTATAATATTTTAAAAAACTATTCTTGACTGTATTTTTAGTTAGTTTGTTTCATTTTTTAACATTTTTAGTATGAAAATATTCAGTAAATAATTTGTGCAACGCTTATAATATTTTAAAAAACTGTTTTTGACTGTATTTTTAGTTAGTTTGTTTCATTTTTTTAACATTTTTAGTATGAAAATATTCAGTAAATAATTTGAGTTCTTGGGCGGTTAGGAATCCATTGTGATTTTTTTTTTACCTCATACTTACAAATTAAATATTTTTGATGGAAACAAACAATTTACATTAAATTTTTGAGTAATTTATTGTTTACAATTTTTTTCCTGTAATTGTTTTGGACTACATTTTTAGTTCCCGAGATTGATGAATTCATAACATGCGATAAATTGTTAAGATGTATGTTCTCATTAAGATTTGTTATTGAACTCCATTTAAGAACCATTTTTAACTCCATTTAAGAAGTTTCATTTAAGAACTTTTTTAGTCGCCCAAGAAAAATATTCTTAATGAAACAGATTTTCTGAGCTGTTTCTATATACTCATGATTTTTTTGTTGGGGCGTTTTTGAGTGATGTTTATGATTTAAGAACTTTTTTAGTCGTCCAAGAATCTAATGTTTTTCTTGAACTTTACTTTGAATAAAATGAAAACATTCAGTAAATAATTATTAAATCTTAATCACCTGAGAACGGATTTTTTTTTTCCAAATTTGTTTCTTTTGTCACTTTGTAGAATGCATACTTTGCGACGATCGGCCGGTAGCATCCAACCACCACCACCACCATCCATAAATATCATATAATACAATTCTAATACCGTGCAAGCGCCCCCCCCCTGGTTATTTTACGATTTTCCGTCGCATTTAGGGGGGCGGATTAACGAGATTTGACGGTAATTATTAAATTGTTTTGATGAACTGATTATAAATTCCCAGTCCGTGAAATATTTATGATGTGCATTTTGTGACATGAGTTTCATAAGAATCACTCGCATATAGGACAAAATTAGCACTCACCAATCTGCAAGTAATACTAAAAATTTGTCGATTGACTGTTTTGCCACCACTGGCCATCTTAATAGTCACACTCGCCAATTGTGATGATTGATTGAAAAAAGATTTTTTACCCCTGCTGTCGTTTGATTATTTTCAAAACCATTTGGTACATTTCACAATTACCCCCCCCCCCAAAACATTTGACAAATTGTGATTTTTTTTAAAAGCTATTTGCCGATATTTGCATCCCCCCCCCCCCCCCCCCCCCCCCCCCCGAGACCATTTGATGATTTTTGAGATTTTTTTCAACTATTGATTGATCAATTTTGTGATTTTCCGTTTTCTCACATTATGAGTTTCATCAGAAAGTAAAACAATAAATAAATATGAATGATTTGCGGAGCTGTTTCAAAATAATTATAAAGAATAAGTCTTTAAAAATGTAAAATCAATGTTATTTCTGGCCGAGTTTTTTTTTTAAAATAATTATAAACAATTTTAATTTGTAAGCATGTTGTAAAAAAATCACCATTTGTGACAAATTTTGTGTTTTATAAGAATCGCCCAAGAACGGACATGCAAATTTATGTTGTCATCGCACTCTTTATAATTATTTTTGTTGAGGGTTTTTGGGCGATGTGATTGAATTTTTGATAGAAACAGCTCCGCAAATCATTCATATTTACTTAATGTTTTAACTTGCTGATAAAACTCATAATATGTGAGAAAACAGGGATTTTTTTTTTTAACTTCATATTTACAAATTAAATTGTGGAAGACAGAATAGGTTTGTTTGTGTAGAGGTTTGTGTGTGTGCTATTTTTAATATAGACAGTTGCATTTTTCCCGCGACCCTTTCACGAAAGTTTTTTCTGTGAACCTTTCACAAAATCTGCATTTTTTCCACAATCCTTTGACGAATTTCGTATTTTTTCTGCGATCCTTCGATGAAATTCAAGTTTTTCCTGCAATCATTTGACGAAATTTGCCTTTTTTGTGATCCTTTAACGAAATTCGTGTTTTTCCACATACTTATGTCGAGATTCATGTTTTTTCAGTGATCCTACGACGTAATTCGTGTTTTTTTTTTTTCAGCGATCCTTTGACGAAATTCACATTTTTCCTGTGATCCTTTGGCAAAATTTGCGTTTTCTCTGCAATCCTTTGATGAAATTCGCATTTTCCGTCATCCTTTGATGAAATTTGCTTTTTTAATGATCGTTTGACAATATTCGTGTTTTCTCTGCTGCCTTTTGACGAGATTCATGTTTTTTTAGCGATCCTTTTACGAAGTTCATGTTTTTTCAGCGATTATTTGATAAAATTCGTGTTTTTCTTGCGAACCTTTGACGAAATTTGCGTTTGCCAGCGATTCTTTGATAAAATATGCTTTTTTCTATTATGATAGGGAAAAGCGGATTAGGATAGGTAGATAGGGAAACCCCATTATCAGATCGGGACATTAGATGTAATTAAGAAACATTTGTATATTTGTAATAATTAGCGAAAATGGCGAGATAAAGGGGGTGGGGTGGGAACGACTTTTTATTAAATATCACATTTATTCTACATCAACTTCCTCTCACCACCAGGGGGTGCTTTGCTATCTCTGTTTCTATAGGCTGGATCACAACGGGGTATGGCTCTTTCCACCCGACATCAATAGAGCTTACTGATTTTAGTTTGGATTTTCACCACAGGGGGGCGCTTTCGTATCTTTGGTTCTATGGGCTGGATCATGACGGGGTATGCCTCATTCGACTCGACATCGATAACCTTAATGAATTCAGTTATGTTTCGTATAGAACATATTGTGCTCCCTGGCGGTGGAAGGTGTAACTAAAGGATTTTGCAGCTAACTCGGGTTCTATGGATCACATCACGACACGGTTTGGCTCATTCGACACAACATCAATAGAGCTTACCTATTTTAGTTCTGAATTTCACCACCAAGGGGTGCTTTCCTATCTCTGTTTCTATGGGCTGGATCACAATGGGGTATGGCTCTTTCCACTTGACATCGATAGAGCTGACTGATTTTAGTTCGGATTTTCACCACAAGGGGTGCTTTCCTATATCTGGTTCTATAGGCTGGATCACGACGGGGTATGGCCCATTCGACTCTACATAGATAGAGCTTTTCGATTTTCACCACCAGGGGTGCTTTTCTATCTCTGGTTCTATGGGCTGGATCACGAAGGGGTATGGCTCTTTCGACTCGACTTACAGTAATATATGGGAGTGTGTATGGCACGCCCAGTGTTTGCTGTCTAAGGTAGTGGGGCCCCCAACATTAGATTTGTTTAATAATAAAAAAATGTTCAACACTGATTTCAGGTACATTTAAGGTTGTGTTGGCACGGGCAACGCCGGGCGGGTAAGCTAGTTTGTAAATATATCTCGTAAGAGAAAGACGAATTTAATTTTATTCAAAGCCGCCATTGAAGTTTCAAGTAAAGAAAGAAAAAGTATGGTATGATAAAGAATTGCAATGATCGTTGACCCATATTAATCAAGTAAAAATTATTTGGATTTTATTATATTAAACGAGGAATGTTACGATTAATATAATTTGTATATAAATTAATGCAGTCGCAAATTTTTTTATATTCATATTATAGACCAGGAGTTTCCAAATAGCGCTCGCGGACCGCAAAGAATCATAGAAATTAAGAAAACAGCAATACTTTCGAAATCCTATTGAAAGCGGCTGATATTGAAGCAAGTTTTTGTTGGGATCTATTGAAGCGATTTCAATATTTTTAACAGTTGTAGCAGTAGCAACAATCGTTAGGCAAGAAAAAAAATACAAAATGCAATAGTAATGTGATTTTGCAAACAAATTTATCAGAGAAGAAACTTATCGTGTATTATGTCTCTACTAATATTTTTAAAAATAAACGTTTGTTTGTGTGTTTTTTGTAGGAGGTGAGCTATGGAACTACCAAAACGATTTCAAAAGTAATGTTGGCAAAATAATAGTGACAGTCTCTGCTCCAACATATGCTATATTTTAAGACTGTACCAACTACTCACAAGGAGGTTCAGGAGTAAAAAATAGAAAAGAACGGTATTTTAATTTTTTATGGGGATTTATGTTATACTAATGCTGTAAAAAAGAAACAATTGTTTGTTGTTAGGATATAGTCCGATTCAAAAAATTCTTTTACTATACAATCGATTATAAACAGAGATTTAAGTAGACAGCATTGTATCTGTTTTCTGGAAGGGGTTGGCTACATATGTGTCAGAATGAAGATTTTCCCATTAATTCAAGTGTCACGTTCACCGACTGTAGTACAAGAGTGAAGATTCTGCAACATGTGATTTCATAATTTAAATAGAAATAAACTTAAAATTCAGGAATATTGTATAATAAATTGCACATGCATAAAAAGAAAACTACACATAAAATGCAATTATTTGAAAAATGTATTTTAATTCGGGCAATATTTTTTTATGTAATGTACACATATGAGAAAAAAATAATTATAATGTCTAAAAAAACATAAAGAGAAGTAAAGAAAAAATGAAGTGCTCCATTTCTCTATTGACCAGTAATTCAAATCCTAAACGTTAAAAAAGTCTGTAATATTACTTTGAATAGGTTTCTTATAAAGAATACCGTTCATAAAAATTTGTGCACTTTTGTAAGCATCTGAACAGTTTATCTATAACATTTCAGTGAAAATGTAATCACCTTCTTATATCGAAGGATTTTAGCATTTCTTCTTTTCAATGTCTTTCAATTTCCTTTTCATTATCATCTTCATCGCTCTCTGTAGTTTCTTCACTACATTTTATTACACTTTGTAATATGTCATCGTCAGTAGAATATTCAGTTGTTAAAATGTCTTCATCAATGTTGAGAAAGTTAGAAAACTCTTCACCGTCTTAAAGACCTCCCATATCTTTCAGTTGCTGGCATTTTACCTTCAGATCTGACAATCACGTATCGGATTCAGAAACATCTGAATCAGTACCAGGCAGGGTCGGACTGGGCCAGGGGAAAGGGCGCAGACCTTGGATTTTCAGAGGGCGCAAAAATTTTAACGAACTTAAATCAATTTTACTTACTTGTGTTGTGTCTGACTTGACAAAGTTTTACACATTCGCATAGTACCAACAGAGAAAAGGGCTTAATTTTATATTCTTGAGTTTAGATAGACGACTTCGCTATATTCCCCGTGCATGTTTGAAGTTACATTAAATCTACACATGCTACACATTTTTTCAAACTGTGTCATGTAATATTCAAAAACTCTAGAAAGTTGAATACAGATTACCTAGTATCCTACTTTATTCTTTTGTCAATAGATACCTTAGAACAGTCATAGTATAAAAGCGATCACTCCTTACTAATTATTCTGCAAATAAAGTATTAAAAAATACATAGGTACCAATTTATTGGGAAAAAATTCTACTATTAAATTCTATTCGAAAATTACATAGGTATATAAAATTATAAAAAATACATAGGTACCAATTTATTGGGAAAAAATTCTACTATTAAATTCTATTCGAAAATTTTGTTTCGGGGATTGTCTACATATTAAAAAATGCACGAACGTTGATTTTTCAAATTGTAACACCTATGTTTGAGTTCCTTGGATCAAGACAGCCTGGGAATATACTTATCTTAATTCTTCATAGAGATATAAAAGAAAATTTGTTAGGGATTTATCTAAATTTCGGAAAATAAAATTGAATCTTGCAAGAAAAAGTACTGAACACTCATTTAGTCAGCAGTAAAATTATACAGAAACTTTAAATTTATAAAAAAAACTTTCTTTATATAAAAGTAAATTCTACAAAATGTTCCTGGTAAGTGTCTACGTCTCATTTTCTGTAGATTCTTTGGAAACAGAAAGCGTTCCCCTTAGAGTGTAGGAAGGTTCTCTGCATCTCGAAAACTAATTATTCAAATGAGCTGTACACTTACACACAGTTTTTTTAATATAAAAATTAATGTAGGTGATAATTCATAATTTTTTATATGAATTTATTAATAACTTTCATAATTAAAAACATGTCTTTGGATACAAAAAAAAAAAAAAAACCTGGAATATGTTTGGGTCTATTAAGTGTATTTCATTAAAAAAAAAAAATAAAAATTCAATCAGATGATTTTTATAAGTTTGTCAAATGGATTTAACATTAGCATCCTCAAACTTTAAACTATTCTAGCTCTATGAAAATTAACATAAAGTATTTAAACTATATTCTTTCGCGGGCGTCTCGATCCAAGGAACTCAAATAGGGTCTCAAAAATAGGTGTTATTATTTGAAAATTCAAAGTTGGTATAATTTTTAATATGTAGACGACTGCTCTTGTAACATACTTAATCCATAGCTTTAGTTAGTAGACATTATTTCCAATCGATTAGTACCTATATATTTTTTACAATTAGTTTTAGAAGAATTGGTAGGGGGTGATCACTTTTTTTTTTTCCCAGGACTGTAAATTAACACAATTGATATATACATAGTTGTGGTCCATTAACGCGCAAAAAAAAAAAAAAAAAAAAAAAAAAGCAATTTTAGACATTATTACAAGTTTGGCGATATTTATGATTTTTTTAAAACCGTCATCTTGCTGTGAGATATGACTTGACTAACTCTTCATTTTTATATAATTCTTTTTTCTCTCAAGCAACTCAGAATTGTTGGATATTATTAGTCCATTGTTTTCTAGCTTTGTTGGTCAACAATTGAGTTTGGCTGCTTCCAATATAGCTAAGCCAACGGTTAGCTGATCGTCGGTCTAAAAGATATGAGTTCCCATTTGACCAACAGCTATGTTTGCTGGAAAAACTACGCTAATAATAATATTAAAATATGCAAATAATTGATCCTATTTTAATTAGAAACTTCAACTAATTTGTTGATTTTTTAAGCAAAAATTAATTATGCTTCTAGAATTACCTATTAAAAGTGCTTCATATTTGGTTTCCTTGGTTTCAGAAATGTTTCCTCATTTTGCATTTGTATTTAAACAAATATCTCTAAAACTATTATGCAAATAAATTTTACTTTTATGTCCACTAAAATGCAAGAATATCAGTGCTAAGAGCCTCCAAACTCTATTTTAAATATATATATTTATTTGATACAATATGAATTAATTATCAAATCAGTTATAAACATGGTATAGATGAATTTTCTGATATAATATGACAGCAAATGCTGTTTATTTATTACAACTTTTTTTTTTTTCTTTAGTAAAGTAGCATCCTTAAATGTGGTTTCTGACGGTGTCTGCCTCATCACACATACAAAATAAAGATTCAAAATTCGTTCAAAAAATATTTATATCAAGAACAAAAATGTACTTTCAGTAAAGAAATAAAAATTTTGAAACTTAAACTCATGTTTGATTTTTTTTCATTTGAAAAAGTACTACATATTATAGCAGTATTTGAATGTCCAAATATTGGGGTATTTGAATGGGGAAATAACACTTGCTTGTGAAAATATTACACTTGCAGCATTTGGGATAAGGCGAGGCAGGAGGAGGAAGAGGCATTTTGTGTGCTTAAAAATGACTTTATGCATCCTTAAAATGCTGGATTGATATCGCACTATAAAAAGGTTTCTACTGAGAAATAACATCAAAAATAGCGATTAGTTAACCTTAAAAAAATAGCCAATAAGCCAATAGATAAAAAATAAATCTATTGGCTATAGATCAATATAGATCTATTGGCTATTATAGATCAAAAATAGCCTTAAATCGCTTAAAATAATTGAGTAAATTTACTTTTCTCAGCACGCTTTTCACATGATCTGCAAATTTCTTATTATAGTTAGAGATCAAGGGAAATTAAGTTTCCATAATTGAAAGATATCCTCCGGGGATTATAATCCTGCAAGCGACAGGATTTTGCCGCCAGCATTTTATAATTCAGAAAACCTACAAAAGATTCTGAATAGTAATCATCGCTTTATTTAATGATTGATTTTTCCGTGATTAAATAAAATGATTTTTTTTTATTTAAAATGCATACCAGAATTTCCAAATGGTTATTTAATTACGGGAAGGCTGTCATTAAAATGAAGCTAACCGAAAATTGTGGTAGGTATTTTTAATGAAAAAACGCTAGCCGTGCGATCCCAGCTTGCAGAATTGCAATGCAGAACTGTCATCGAGGTTGTATTTATTCTTCGAAAGTTATGTTTTCCAGTCAACAACAAAATCCCCACAAAACGTTTTTGCATTTTTATAAAATTGTTTTTCGAAAAGCGTGGTTTCAATTATAGGTTCATTCATGGACGGCTTTAAAAGGGCGCAAGTTTCCCTGGGTACTACAATGGAGGGTACGCAAAATATTTTATCTGAGATTAAGACCTAAAAAATATCCTAAGAACTGATCAAAACAAAATCAGGGTGGCTAGTGGTCAGGGAAAAATACAGTCAAAAAAAGTGATAAACACCAGTATATTCTTATAGAAAAATTTATGTTGATTATTCGATTATTAGATTTTCTATAAGAATATACTGGTACTTATCATTTTTTGGACTGTATTTTTCCCTGACCACTAGCCACCCTGAAAATCTCTCTCAGGGCGTGTGAGTAGCACATGGGCGCGAGCTTTAGTAGACACGGCGCTCCAACGCTACTAAAACTTTCCCTAGGTGCCCGTTTTCTATCCTCATTCGTATGCAAACACAACACGCTTTGATTTCCGATTCTGAAAAGTCCTTCAATGTATCTTCAATTTCTTTATGATAATAAAATTCCCTCTCTTTTGCTATCTGTCTATTAGTTGATGATTATCCCTAAGCAAATTCTCGAAATTTAGTACACTAATCAGAATATATGTGTGTGGAAAAATATTGGAGCGACTTAGGGGCGCGAAATTTTCCCTGGCTGAGGGCGCACCGGCCCAAGGGCCGATGGGCCGGCGGGCCAGTCCGAGCCTGGTACCAGGTTTGAACCTGGCTTTCACGAAACAGTTGTGTACGGTCAATGCAGTTCCCAAGTTTTCATCAGCTCTGAAATACAGGTTATCAATTTACTACGGCCAGAATAACTTTTTGCAAGATTCTTTTCCGTTAATGTACTTTAAGATTTTTTATTATGGTCTAATGACTGAAGCTTAGAAGCTGTATTGGCAGGAAGAAAATTAACTTTGTTGTTTTTCAATTTATGTATATTTTGAAGAACAGTCTTGTGGATGTGTTGGGCAATTGTCAGTAACATAGTTTTGCAACGTTGTTTTTTCATTTGATTATCCCATTTTAATAAACATTTTACAAAAATATCCGAAGTCATCCATGGCTTCTTATTGAAATCATAATATACCTCTAAAGATTTTGTACTTTTGAAGCATCTGGGGTTTTTGATTTTCCTGATCTTTAGTGGTTCCATTTTTTCATTGCCAGACATGTTCACGCATAACAAAACAGTTATTCTTTGATTGCTATGTTTTCCTCCAAAGCACTTGTCCTCTTTAAAAGTTAGTTTTATTGGGTAAACACGTAAAAAAATAGTCCCGTTTGACCTGCATTAAAGATGTTCTTTTGCAGGATATTCTTCCAAATGTTTTGAAGATTCTTTTTTTCACTTTCACACACCTCTTCTGAAACATTTGCGCTTTCTCTTGATAGGGTTTTATACGCAGTATCTTGTCTCTTTTTAAATTTATCCAGCCACTTTACGCTATCTTTAAAATTTGAGTGTGTTAATTCTTTAGCAAAATTCAAGACTTATTATTGGATCATTGAGCCGCAGGCTGGCAGATTTTTATGCCTAATCATTCTACCAATTTTAAAACAGCGTTATTGACGTCATACGTACATTGCTTAAATATCTATCCATTCTTATTGATTTCATGTTCCGTGATTGCACAACGACCTTTTAAAAATTGTTGGGACACTGCTTAGTGCTGTACTGTACGTAATAGCCACATATTTCTTCTTCATCCCTTTATCAACATCATCTAAAAGATTTAATTTATCTGAAAAGCACAAAACTTTCTTTTAGACGTTTTGAACGAGTTAACATACACAACAGAGTTAAAAACTACCTGTAAAGTTTGAATTCAATACTCACATCTGCCACAACAGGCCTAGCCCTGTGGAATGCTGCGGAATGTATAAACAGCTGCCTTTGTGTAAATGACTTTTCCCGGAATTCAGAAACTTCCATTTTTTATTGCTGTGGGGGAAGGTCAGAATGGTAACTGTCTGCTCTAATTCAAATTTTTTCTTTAATGCATCCAGTGCCATTGCGTCACAGCATTTTTGATCATTGAATGTAAAAATGGATTTTTACTCCCCCCACTGTCAATTCCAGAGTCTATGTGTGAGAAAGTGGTGATGACAAGTGTTTTTCTTAGTGTGAAACACAATGTTTTGTTTAGTGCCGATGGAAATGATTTAAATGTATTCATTTTCATACAGTCAGCTGAATTAAATTCGTACATCCATCGCAATAGCAACCTCTCCGTTTGAATTCTGTACGTGAACAAAAGTGGAAAAAATCTCGTTATATAGAATATCTTTTTCATAATATGGGAATTAATTTACATGTTAATGGTGTTCAAAGTCAAGGTTCGGCAGAAAATTTCATTAAGTAGAAAACTTCATTAAATAGAGAATTCGTTAAAGAAAGTTGCACTGTATTTAAATTATCCGTAGTGGTATAATTTAAGCTTATGTAAATAGGCGTAAAAATACAACTTGACATATTTTAGCAATCATAAGTGGAAAGCCACGGTTATGTTAGTTGTATTAATATAAAACATCTTGAATTTGAAATTTATTCATGCATTATTATTCACAAACGATTTCTTCATTTACAAACTTCAGAAAAATGCGATTTAAAGCGAAATTCGATTCAAAGATCATGCCCTATATTTAACCACTCGTCTTACATAATTATTTACACTATTTTTTTAAACAACAAATTTTTTCATTGTAAACAAAAAAAAAAAAAAAAAAAAGTTGAGATGTAAACATTTTTTTTTGAATTTTGCTATTATAATATGATCAATTTAGAACAAGAAAGCGCAAAAATATTGTATAAAAGCATTACAGAAGAAATTATTTATATTCTTGAATAACTTTAGTATTTTAGATTTTGGGATTAAAAAAAAAAAAAACATTTATTTATGCGCTGTTGACAAACAGAAGTAGTCGGATGTGTCAATCCCAAAACTTTCTTCTATCTCACACAGGTTTCGCATACACTTAAAAGAATCAGCACCAATTTATATCAAGGTCTAACTGAAACTGAAGTTTTATTAAATTCCGTGCATTATTTTTTGAGATATGACTATCGCTAAAATCGTGTAAATGCTGCATAGCAGCGGCACCTGCTGGGCGATTTTTACCAAAAACTAATCAGCACCAATTTATATCAGAGACTAACTGAATATAAAGTTTTATTAAATTTCGAGCATTAGTTCTTGAGATAGAGCTATTGTGGAAATCACTAAAAATGCTGCATAGCAGCGCCACCTAATGAGCGATTTTTACCAAAAACTAATCAGCACCAATTTATATCAGAGATTAACTGAATATAAAGTTTTATTAAATTCCGAGCATTAGTTCTTGAGATAGAGCTATTGTGGAAATCGCGAAAAATGCTGCATAGCAGCGCCACCTGCTGGGCGATTTTTACCAAAAACTAATCAGCACCAATTTATATCAGAGACTAACTGAATATAAAGTTTTATTAAATTCCGAGCATTAGTTCTTGAGATAGAGCTATTGGGGAAATCGCGAAAAATGCTGCATAGCAGCGCCACCTGCTGGGCGATTCTTACCAAAAACTAATCAGCACCAATTTATATCAGGGACTAACTGAATATAAAGTTTTATTAAATTCCGAGCATTAGTTCTTGAGATAGAGCGCCCACAAAATTTGTGTCACATACAGACAGAGTCACAGACAGAGTCACCGACAGACATTTTCTAAAAATAGTCAAATCGTGTTCAGGACCTTCTAAAACGTATAAATCCGTCGAAAACCGGAAGTAGAAAATTTTCATGAATCCAATACTTTCTTCTTGTAAAGATAGAAGAAAGTAAAAATAGTAAGACTCCGCTTTAGGTGTATTCTTTATATTTTCCCTTTTTAATAAGCCAACATCTTCCTTCGTATTAAGTGGTAACAACAACTTTGCTCCCTAACAAGAATAATGTAAAGAAGAACATCTTTAATTATTTATATATACAGGGTGTTTTAGTTAAACGTTTCAGAACTTCTAAGAGGGGTAGGGTACATCCTGATGAACCAAAATCATATACCAATGGGCAGTCAGAAATGCTTTCTTGACGCGGTAGATGGCGTTGTGCGAAAGTTCCGAGCTTTCGTGCAGGGAATCTTCATTTCGCACAAGAACGCCAAGTTAGTAGGATGGATGATTACACGAACGCAGAATTAGCCGATATGCATTTGGTGTACGGGGCTGCAAATTGTAGCGGGCCAGCCGCACAGCGTTTGTACGCTGAACGATATCCGACGAGGCGTATTCCCAGTCATAATTTATTTGCAAGACTGCACCAGAGGTTAGCTGAGACAGGTTCATTTGAAAGAGCTGACAGGGTCAGGGTAAGAACAGCACGGACTCCAGCCGTCGAACAGAATGTGCTGCAGCATGTACAGAGGAATCCAAGAACGAGTACACGAAGTCTAGCAAACGTAGTCGGGGTTTCCCCTTGCAGCGTCTGGAGGATTCTCCGAGAACAAGACATGCATCCGTTTCACGTGCAGCGTGTCCAGGCACAGCAACCGGAGGATTATGCACCTCGTATTGCTTTCGCACAGTGGTACCTTGGAAAATGTGCTACAAATCCCCAGCATGCAATACAACGTCGTGCAGCACAGATTCGATTTTCGGTCAATGTATGGGCCGGTATTATGGGAGATCACCTCATCGGACCATACCTGTTACCGTGTCGTCTAACCGGAGATAACTACTTGCTCTTTCTGCAGCAAGTATTGCCACAACTTTTGAGAGATGAACAGATTTCTGCATCGACGCAACAGACAATGTTCTTCCAACACGATGGAGCCCCTGCCCGTTATAGCGGAGCTGTTCGTAACTACCTGGATGACACATTTGGTCAACAGCGGATCGGACGTGGTGGTCCCGTGCATTGGCCTGATCGGTCACCCGACCTATCATGTCTTTATTTTTATTCCTGGGGTCATATGATATCGATAGTTTATGACACCCCTGTTGACAATGCTGAGGAGCTGGTTGCAAGAATCGCAGTACTGCCGGAGAAATTCGAAATTCGCCTGGAGTATTTCAGAATGTTCGGATGTCCATGCGTCGGAGATGTGAGGCGTGCATTGTAGCCCGTGGAAGCAACTTCGAACACTTACTTTAATCCATGTACCTTTTGCTTCTTTTCATGTATTATTAAAACGATTTCTCACTTACGGTCTCTTTTCTTTATGGTGCTTCTGTGTACAACACCGCTTCAGGAAAGCATTTCCGACCCCACATTGCTATATGATTTCGAGTTGTGAGGATGTACCCTACCCCTCTTAGAAGTTCTGAAACGTTTAACTGAAACACCCTGTATATATATATATATATATTACTTGAAAACTTCGGGTGAAATACATCTTCCTGCTTCAACTGCTCGAAAGAATAATCTATCTCGATTGCAAAAAGAATCCAATTGCGGTTGTTTGCTTTAAACTATTCAACTTTTAGCATTTCAATATTATACTTATAGTATTTTAATTCATCAAAATACAATTTATACTGTCATGTTTTTTAATCTATGTGTAGTATGTAGAGTGAGTGTACTAATACTTGATTAAATTCAAAATATTTTATGTTTCCAAAGCTCGTCTCGCCTGCCCCGTTAAACGTAAAATTATGTTCAAATAATTATTCTTTTCGTTTTTTACACTGTTAAAAATTTTCAGTAAACTGTCCAGTCATTTGACCGTTTTTATAGAAAACGGTTACATAACTGTAATTTAAATATATTCTGACCATATTATTACCCATATTATGGTCAGAATAGAGTTAAATTATTTTCTATAAAAACGGTCGAATGACTGGACAGTTTGCTGCAAATTTTTAACAGTGTATGTTGAATAAAACTGTATTTGGCAAATTTATCTACCATGTATCGTTAACTCGTAATTCTGTTCTGAGTGTTAAAAAGTGAAGTTTCGCTTGTAGTTGATAACCCTGTGTTATTAGTTAATTAGTCATGATACAAAAGTTCATCATACTTCTCAAATAGTGTAACCATTACAAAGTAAGCAATAAAAACAATCCGTGCCATACTTTATTGGATAGGATATAATACGATCTGATCAACTACTGGGGTTCATCAACGACTATGCAATGACCCTACGTTTGCTTAAGTGCTTGCTAGAGTGTTGTATGATTATTACAATTACTTTGTTGTATCTTCTTTAACGAACTATTTTTCAAAGGATACTGTTAAACAGTCGACTACATGAATATCTATACTAATAAAAGAAAGTTTCGCTCTGTGTGTGTGTGTGTGTGTGTGTGTGTGTCTGTCTGTCCGTTGGCGATGGCTAGGAAAATCTAGCTCACTTAGAAGCCGGAAAATTTAGATTTAGGTAGTCCAAACCCTCTCCTGGTGCACCTGAGCCTCAGATTTTTAGTATTTTGAAAATTAGAGTAGTTATTAATTAAAAACTGATCAAAGATCGCAAATAAAAAAATCACTCTTTCGAAAACAGCTCGCGCATGCTCAGAAGCCATTTATTCGTCCCTCCCTAAAAAGAAGAAACAAAGCATGAGTCATTCTATTTCTTTTTAAGCTTTTCTAAATTCGCCATGGGCGAACGGCTGGAAATACGGAAAAACTGTCTACATATTCTCAAATAACATACTTTTGCGTCTCAAACGATCCAGTTGGTTCGAAAAAAATTTCACATTTAACACTTTCAAAAAAAGTAATCAATAAGCATCGAATTCATATTTTTTATTTTCTCCCATTTTCCGAGCCTTGCATCCACCGGAATACAAAATATACGGAAAAACGTAGGTCACTAAATTAAAGAACTAATTTTGTCCTTTTCAAAGCCACCTTTGGTTTTAAAAAATACGAAAATTAACCCTTCAAAAAAGTATATTTTCTGTATACCGTTTCGCGATTTTTGCGATTTTGGCAATTTTTAAAAATCCGCATCAACGGTTCAGAGAAAGGTACGAAAAATTAAAAATACCAGCCAATATTTACATTTATTCTTTTTTCGATACCTGTATTTGTTTTAGAAAAATACTAATATTAACTCTTCGAAAAAATTCGCGCGCGGGACTCACTTTTACGAATTCCAATTTTCTGCGATATATAAAATCTGGCATCGGCTCTCTAAAATAACCAAACAAAAAACAAACACACTTAAAGACATTTACGTTCTATCTGGTTCAGGCAGAAACCTTTAATTAAAAAAAATCACGTTAACCCTTTCGAAAACGTTTTTTACCGTAAGTCAATTTCGCTTTTTAACTATTTCTCCTATCTTTAAAAATTTGAATTGGCGTTTATAGACAAGATACGAAAAACTAAAAATACCGCGCCTAATCTATATACCTTTGCTTTTTACAATCTGGTATCCATTTTAAAAATATTTTTTAACCCACCGAAACAAAATCCTTTCCAAAACTCACTCACGCAATTTTCGTTTTTCGGCCCAGGTTTAAAAATTAGCATCGACTCGGGAAATGTGAATACGGACAAACAGTAGACTCCACATCATAAACACGTTCATCTTCTTCAAAATGCACGTTGGGTTTTAAAAAATATCTACATTAACCCTTTCGAAACCGAGCGTTTACGTAACCCACTTTCACGATTTCCACTATTTTGTCAATGTTTACCCGTGGTTAATTTTCAATTTTACTAGGAAATTTGGTTGGGTCGACTGTTCTGAAAAGGCTTCTTCCCGAACAAATTGCGTCCCCTGGCGGTGGAAGGTGTAACTATAGGAGTATCTCTTGTTCTATGGGCCCGATTACGACGGGGTTTGGCTCATTCGACTTGATATCTATAGCCTTAAATTTTTTAGTTGCACTTTCGAGCGCCACAGTGCGCTTTCCAATCGTGGGTTCTATGAGCCCGATTACGACGGGGTTTGCCTCATTCGAATAGATTTCGTTAGCCTTACATATTTCAGTCATATTCGTATAGAACAGATTATTACTATCTCGGGTCCGGGCAACGCCGGGCGGGTTAGCTAGTGTATAATAAAAGTAAGAATAGGTTTTTAAAAAACACTCTTTTATAAGTATTCAATTGGTTTGGCGCATAATTAACTCCATTGTTTTTGTAACGCGTAAAAAGTTGTAACCATAAGATTATTTGGCGATTTATTATCTGTGGTTGACGACAAAATGCCTTAAAATGAATTAATTCATGAATAATTAAGTTCTAAAAATACTAAAATGTTGTACTGTCATCGAAATCATTATTGTCCTATCATTACCTATATTAATATTTTTTACAATTCTATCATATCAGGAACCGAGTGAAAAATCGATTACAAAATTACAGATTTACATAGAAAAACCAAGTTAAGTTAATTCAAATCAAAGTTTAAAAAAAAAAAAAAAAAAAAAAAAAAAAAAAAAAAGGAAAATTTAGAATTGTAGACATAACATATGTAAAGCATCTTAAAATAACATATTCATCACATCTTTTTCAAGTTTAAATAATTAACCTTTGACAGAAAATTTTATTAGATTAGACTTTATACTTGAATGTTATGGTATATTTGCAGAAGATTTTCTGTAGCAAAAATTAAATTTTGACAAAATTGAAATGAAAGTTTTCTGTTGCAAATTTTAATGATTTATTTTCGTCTAGATAGCATGTGTTTAAAGTGTTAACAGGTGGTAGTATACTCTATTTGAAAAAGTTATTAGCATTTAATTTTTAAATGTTAAAAGAATATTAATATTATTTAAATTATTAAATATAAAAACATGAATTATTTAATGAAAGTAAAATAGCTTTACAAAATATTCTTTTATAAGCATTCGATGTTTATTTTAAAATCACTGCCAAATGCATGACTGTAATTCATGTTGTTACAGAACAACTTCGTTACAATACGTTAATTTGGCATGAGTCCATGTTATTGAAATTTCACCGTTTTCATTTACGCTTGATAGAAAGCGTGAATTTCGTAAATTTATTTAACAAATTATAATTTTTGCTCTGTTTTTTTAAGATATGGAAAAAGTAAAAGTAAAACCATTTAAACTATCTATTTAGGATTTTTAAATTGTTTTCTCAACGTAATTTAATTAATATTTAACTATGCATTAAAGTATACATTAAAAAATATTTGCGCCCTTTATATTTCTATATTTTTTACTTTTTAGTGTTTAATTTTTCCTTGTTGCACTTTCATAGCAATTTGGAGTATTTTGGCGAGGATGGTTTGGCGCATAGTTAATGTCAATAATTTTGTAACTGGTAAACTATTGCAACCATAAAGAATATTTGGGGATTTTTTACTTTCGGTCGGCTAACGGAAAAATGCTTTAAATTAATTTATTAATTTATAATTCAGTTCTAAAACTAATCAAATGCTATATTGTCATCGGGAAAATACCTGTGTACATATTTTTTTTTTTTAAATAATCCTAGAATTCAAGAATTGATTGAAAAATCAGTTACACAATTTCATCTTTAAACACAAAAACCACGTTAACTAAAATTAAAGAGTGTTAAAATAACAGCTCATATCCTCAAGATTAATTAGAATCTTAGCATGTTAGCTTTACCATATGATAGATTACTTCGTAGGCTCTTCATTGATAAAATAAAACAATTTTTGATAAAAATGTGACATAAAATCTTCTTTAACTCAAATCTTCAATTATTAAAGCATATTTCTATCATGTACATCTGAAAATTTAAGAAAATAGAACAAATCGAACATTGCACATACATTATTTTATTTTATCAGATCGATATCGAAATCACAAATAAGTTATTTTGCGTAGGCAAACGGAGACATTCTTCAGCTTATTCACCAATATTTGCCAGCTCCGTGGCCCAGACCTAAGAGGGCTCCATATCGTGGGGCAAGAGCTCCGTGTCCATAAGCTAGAGGAGCACCAACCAATCCATGTCCATAGGCACCGTATCCATAGCCGCCACCATATGCCAAAGGAACAGCAGGGGCAACATGGTTAATGGCAGTTCCGGCAGCGAAAGCTCCGTAGTGTCCAGCTCCCAACCATGGCCCAGGAACAACTGATGCCTGGCTTGCAGCAACCACGAGGAGAAGAACACAAATCTGAAACGAAAGCACAAACATAACATGATATATATTTCGCACATGCAATAAAAACCTAGAATAAAATAATAATAATAAAAAAAAAATCATGAATCCAATACTTCATCCTTATGAAACAGAATAAAAAAGTAAAAATCTGACATTTCGTTGATGGATTTCGTTTTAACGCTAAAACTACGGTATGTAAGGGTTAATTTTCCCTAAGCAGGTCCGTAGCTAAATAGTTTATTTGAGCAAATGTAATTTTACGAAAACGTTTTTCTTAAAGTTTTAACGGTATTCACATTCACCTTAAAGGACATTGTAGTCGAGATGACAAGGCTCGGAAGTGAACCCAATTACGGAAAATTAATGAAATGATAAAAGAAAAGAAAAAAAAAACATATAATTTGCTCTGTGCAATTAAATTGAAATTCTTTTAACCTGCCATAAGTTACTTTACATTACTGTAGCAAACAAATGTACCTTGTTGAAATTGATAAAACTAAAAAAAATCATGCTTTATACTTATTTTAAAAAGTTATAAAAAATCTCTAAATTAAGCCGCAGTTTTCAAATAAATTTCATTTCAAAGTACATTTTATTTCCTTAAGGCGGTTCTCAAATTTCCTGATCAACAACGTGAAACTTTCTGACACATTTTTTGACTCATTTTTGAACGAAAAGGTATAAAATTGGTAGGCCTGATTATTAAAACGATTTGGAATTAAATGCTGTTTTCCATTTTTGATAAATAAATTAATTATCGAGATATACGCGATTTTTTGTCACGTGACAACAGTTTTTTTTTCTTTTTCCGCGCTGTCGCATCCGGAAATTCGGTTCAAAACGCCAACTTTGACAGTATTTTCTGAAATAGATATCTTCTGTTTTTATCTAAAAAAGGGAAAACATCATTAGATTACATAGTTTCTGAATAAGAAAACCTGTCAGTTAAATGCGTTTCCGAACAAAAATGAATTCAGAAATGTTTCAGAAAATAGCTCCTTTGAATTGGAGAACAGCCTTAATCAGTGATGTAAAAATTGAAATTATGCTTCCTTAGTATTTTTGTATCAGCAATAAAAATAGCAACCGGTCTTAAGGTAGGCCTCCATAAATGGCCTACCTACAGATTTTGACGATGTCGAAAAGGTCACTAATGAAAGAAGTAGGATTTTGTCACTAAAAATATAGGTATAACAAAATTAACTTATTCTTTGTATTAATAGATCCACTTTACAAGCAAATGACAAATGGCTCATTTTCAAATGATTGAACTGTCTCTGTAATATCAAAAACATATAGAAATTAAATTAGTGTCAATGTTAAAGAGAAACATCAACTCGACTATAAAAACACTTTATAGAATACTTTATATACTTTGCACCAGGTAATTCAAAAGTAGCTGAAAAAATATCTGTAACTCAATATGTGCAATTTATTATATTAAAATACTTTAATTAAGGGGGCTAAATTTCCGTAATCGGATTCACATCCGAAGTTAGTGTCAAAAATGAGCAATCTTAGCAAATATTAGTTTCAATACGAAGTTTTTGAGTCTCAAGTGTATGAGAATTACAACAATGTTTACAATATACTTCATTGATTGCTAAATGATGTTAATTTAAAATAGTAAAAACCGTGAAAAAGTTTATATGTATATAAACTGTTTAAATGTTTCGGTTTCATCGAAGCTTTTTACAAAAAAAAATGAGAATTTTCTACAGTTGTACGATCTATAATGCAATGATATGAAATGCCTTCATTCACATTCTCCTTTAGATTACTCATATTACACTGCTCAAAACAATTAAAGGATATTTGAAGTTTTATATAAAATAAAGATATAAACGAAATTTTTTTTGCCGAAAATAGAAGAAGAGATTCACAAATGCAAATTTTTCTGGTTTTCAAACTGTGGAGTATGCAAATTTTGAGTTCGACGTCAAAAACGTCGCTTCAGCGGCAGCGAATGAAATTTGACTTTCAACTGGATAAAAGAGAATGAAGACAAGGATGATCGGCATTTAGTGATTGCTTTGTTTCGATGAGTACGATGTCTCAGCGAAGTCATTTGACAGATTCAGAAGCTTGGAGAATTGTTGGTAGGTTAGAAGGGGGCCAAACTCAAGCCGAAGTAGCGCAAGCCATTGGAGTGTCACAAAGTGTCATTTCCAGGATCTGGAACCGTTTTTTGGAGAGTGGATGTGCAGGCCGAAGACCAGGGCAAGGTCGTAGACAGGCAACAACGCCCAATGAAGATCGGTATTTAGCGTTAACAGCTCGGAGACACCGAAACATGAACGCTACTCTTCTCCAACAACACCTTCGCTCGGCTACAGGCACCACGATTTCAACTCAGACTGTCCGAAACCGGCTCCATGCTGTAGGTCTGTATGCTCGCCGACCGATGGTATGTGTTAGATTAACATCAAGGCATCGTCGCGACCGCAGGGAGTGGGCAACCGAGCATGTCAACTGGAGGAGAAATGAATGGAGCAATATTCTGTTTTCTGACGAGTCCCGTTTTTCTGTGCATCCGGATAATAGGCGTATTTTCATCTGGAGGGACCGTGGCAGTAGGAATAATCCTGCGTTCGTGCACGAAAGTGTCAGATTTGGCGGTGGAGGAGTGTTGGTGTATGGTTGCATCTCCATTGACGGGCGCACTGACCTCTACATCATTCGAGATGGAGCTCTGACTGGTCGCCGATATAGGGATGAGATCCTCAGACCTATTGTAGTCCCTTACGCTGCAGCAATCGGAGATAACTTCATTTTAATGGACGATAACTGCAGGCCACATCGTGCAAACCTGGTGGAGGATTTCCTTTTCGAGGAAGGAATCGTTCGAATGGAATGGCCAGCGTGTTCTCTAGACATGAATCCAATCGAGCACGTTTGGGACGCTCTAGGAAGACGAGTTTCTGGCCGCCAACAACCCCCACAAACTCTTCAAGAACTGGAAAGAGCTCTTCTGGAAGAGTGGGGCAGAATACCCCAACTCGTCATTAATAGCCTCATTGAGTCCATGCCTCAAAGGTGCTCAACGTTGCTGGCCGCCCGTGGAAACCATACCCCCTACTGAAAATGATTTTCTTTGAGGAAAACACCTTTTCTTATTCTTTTTTTCTCATATGCACAAATTGTGTTTTTTTCCTTTTGTACACAAATGCGCAATAAAATGCATTTTTTTCTGCCAAACATGCGTAATTTATTCTCATATAACCTACTATGTCTGTCGACCATGTATCAATCAGCTAAAAAGTTTCCCAGATACAAAATCCACCTAAAACTGCAATATCCTTTAATTGTTTTGAGCAGTGTATTTTATTTTTACTTTGATGTTTATTATCATATTTATAAATATGGAACTCAACCCATAATTTTGTCAAGTTAAATGATGCTGTATCATTACATATTGAATTTTCACGTGTTACAATCTCAATGGTTTCTCTTTCAATGGATGGATAGTATAGATTGGAGAAAAAAATTATTTTGCTTTCATCAAAATTTATTTGGATGGCTTTTTCGTAATATAATCTTGCGATTTCTGTAGTTTTTCTATTATTCTTTACATCGGCTAATGTGTTCCTTTTTTCTGCAACTAAATTTTATGATAGTCATGCCAATATAATAATTATTTGATCCGGCTTTTTTTGAAAAGTATGATTTCATATATTGCTGAATAATTTTCAAAATGTATTGGGTCAATTTTATTGCAAATGACATCATTTAACTTCGGAAGGGTTTTGGCTATGAAGCAGATATTGAAATGTTTAAGGCTATATTTTTGATTCATAAAAAAAAAAAAATATTTTTTGAATGAAATTTGTTTTTATATCGTCTAATGTGTTCCTTTTTTTCTACAACTAAATTTTATGATAGTCATGCTAATATAATAATTATTTGATCCGGCTTTTTTGAAAAGTATGATTTCATATATTGATGAATAATTTTCAAAATGTATAGGGACAATTTTATTGCAAATGACATCATTTAACTTCGGAAGGGGTTTGGCTACTAAGCAGATATTGAATGTTTAAAGCTATATTTTTTATTCATAAAAATATATTTTTTAATGAAATTTGTTTTTAGTTTTCTTATTATTGTCAATATCCAGGATTAATTTATTAATATGCTGTATTTCTAAACAAGCAATTCTACGAATCTACGAAATCTACGAAAAGAAACTCTGCGAATATTATCTAGTTTATTATTCAAATTATTTTCAGTATCCTACCAAAATAGCTCGTTTTATTAAAAACCTACAAGCTGAAATTTAATAAGTAAATGGAGAATATGAGTCGTTTATTATAGTAGATTAGTTTGCCATGCGTTTTATGAAAACAGATTTGTCGATAGATTGCTTTGTTCTGGTTTACATTACATCAAGGAATGGGAGGTTTTTATTATGTTCAATTTCAACGGTGATTTTAATGTTATTATCCATTGAATAAAGATGCTTTATAAAAATGTTAAATTCTTCAAGACTATGTTTCCAAATTATAAAAATATCATCAACAAACCTGAGCCAAATGTGGGGTGGTAAGTTAAACGTGCGAACAACTTTAGTTTTTAATGGGCGGAAAGTATATTCAGCTAATAAAAAAGAAATACGGGATTTCATTGGGAGTCTCATGATTTTGTTATAATATTTAACCATTAAAAAAATGTAAAATAGCTATTATGAATAACAAGTTCGTCCTCTTTTTAATGTTATTTATTTACCATGGTCATACTTTTGCATGTGTTCGAGATCCTCGCAAATCTTATTACACACTTCATAAAACCATGCCCTCTAACACTGTTAAAAATCTGCAGCAAACTGTCCAGTCATTCAAGCGTTTTTATAGATAACGATTACTTGACTATATATGAACGTTCTCATTGGCCAGAAAAGAGATAAATTACGCTTATGTAACAGTTTTACAGCCACATTTCATATAAAAATAAAACAGTATGCATAATTCTCTGAGAATTGTTTTACAATGCGATTTTAGGAGAGATTACTATGCGTAAGGGGTTTAAATGCACAAGGCGGTGAATCAGTGCGATTTACATTTTTCTAAGAAATTAAGGTTATTGTGTTAAAACTTCCACAATAATTGCATGTAGATTTTAACATAAAGTTACTCGATTCAGAGTGAAATGATTGACTTTCGAATCCCCATTGGTTATTTGAATGCATTTTAAAACAACTATCAAATGTGTTAAGTTGATTTCTTTAGAAATCGATCTATTGCAATAACTTCGTTTATCTATCAATCAATCATTCTATCTATATATATATATATATAAAGCAAATCTTGTCATCACGATAACGTCCAAAATACTGAATCAATTGGAACCTAACTGGAACACTGAATTGATCTGGTCAGTATTTTGGATAAGTTCGTTAACGAAGTAAGTAGATCTTATATAGTGATTATAGGGACACATAAAAGCAAAAGACATGCAAAATTTGTCATCAGGATAATGTCCGAAACATTGAACCAATTCAAATCTAATTGGGGCAGTGCATTGATATTGCAAGTACCTTCGATACGGTAGTTAATCAAGTATGCAGCTCTTATAGTTCGTTTAAAGGGGCAAAGAAAATCAAAATTTGTCGTCATGATAACGACCTAAATACAGAATCAATTGAAATCAAATTGGAACAGTGCATTGGTCTTTTAAATAGCTTAGATACGTATTCGTTAATCAAGAATATTGCTTTTACAGTTCGTTTACAGGGACACACAAAAGTGTTCAACGGCATTCACTAAATAATTTGGGTTATATTACAGTCTGTGGTTGGGTTTTAAACTATAATTTCAATAACTGTTTAACACTTTTGATATAGTTGCTCCATATTCAATAATTTACATTTGGTAAGTCTAATTTAAAATTCCCTTCCCCTCCCTCCCAATTACCTTTCTCACCAAAATAGCGAACTTAAAATGATGAGACTAATTTGTTTAATTTGTTGTAAATATGATGTATGTACCTTAAAAAAAAAATCAAGAAATCAACCTACTCTTTCGACTTCGCCGGAAGGAGTTGTTTATTGATTGCAATGCTTTAGAAAAGTTTTGATACTAAATCAGATCATATAGCCTTAACTATTATAATATGTATGAAGTTTATATGTTATAAGGAAATTTATCTCAACCATGGCTTCGATTTGTTTACAAACTGATTACGTAATGTAAGTTAAATAGCATCCAAAATTTAGTTATGAAATGATTTTAAATTTCAAATACTTACAATGCAATTACACTATGTAAATGTAAAAATGCATTTTGTGAAAATCTTTTAATAAGCATATATACATATTATTTTATCATGAGGAATATTTAAATTAAGTATTGATAAATAATTTATGATATTGGTTACTGAAAAAGTTATCAATATTATCATTATGCATATAGAGATTCAGTTATAAATTATTAAGCTTTCAATTTATATAGTTAATATAAATTAATAACTTAATATTGCTGTTTATAACAAAATTCGCACTATAATAAAATACATAAAATTATATAGTGCACAATTATATAATTATAAATCATATAATTATTAAGAGTTTGTTTCAGAATTTTTTTTCGATCGGAAATAGCTGAAGTTTAACTTTACTGTATCACTTTATATTTAAAGAATTGTAAGTCAAATCAATGAAATGAAATAATTAAGGAAATGATTAATGAATTTATACATATATGAAGAAAACTTATTATGTTCAGAATATAATTATTACTATAACATTTTGCTACATAGTTTGACAGTTTGAGATTCCTAAGGAAATATATTAATGGCGTATTGTACAGTTAAATATTGACATTTATTTTTGTCATATACTATAATGATAAATGAACATATATAATGAAGAAAACTTATTATGTTCAGAATATAATTATCGCTGTAACATATTGCTACATAGTTTGACAGTTTGAGATTTTTCAAGTAAATATATTAATGATGTTTTGTACAATTAATTATTGAGACTTATTTTTGTTATTATAATGAACTCAAGCCGATTATTATTATTATTATTATTATTATTATTATTATTATTGCTGTTGTTATTTTATGATTCAGGAAGTTACTTTGGGGGAAACTAGCAAACAGAATATACCAAAAAAATCACTTTCTTTTATGAATAATTAAAAAATATCTTTTTAAGATTAAAATTTAATTACACAAATATAAAAACACATTGCACAAAACAGTTTAAAAAAAAGCTTACATTAGCATTAGTTTTGAATATAGAGAAAAGAAAACTCAAAAATTACAGCAGTAAACAATTGGAAAAGGCTGGATGGCAATTAAAAGGTGAACTTTTAGGTCAATAAAAGTGAAGCATTTTAATAGATACTACAATATTCCGTCTCTTTCGAATGGCATTAAAAAGCTTAAATTTACCTGTTTTGAAGTACTTACTTTTAACAGTATAAAAGTTAAAAAATGTTGTACTTCAAAAAAAAAAAAAAAAAAAAAATGTCAAATAATGTTACAAAAAATTAGAAACAGGTTTTATATTAATTAATATTTTCTTGTTTACAACACAGTAAAAAGAAAACATCCATTTTATGATTTCATCAAACAAACTTTTTGTAATATATTAATAAAATGAAATTTATGGATCAGTTAAAACTATGGCTGCGGTAACAAAAATTAATTTTTTTATTATACCTGAAAGTCAAAATCCTATAACAATTTAGCCATCTTTTCTAAGTTTTTGGATGACCTTTTTTTTATAGGCTGTAGAAACACAAAATATGTTCCTATGAAAACTTCACATCCCAGCTAATAGTTTTGTCAATGGGAAAGTAAAAATGTAGTTTTATTGAATTTTTTAAACTGTCTTTTAAGAACGTTATTGATTTTCAAGACACAATTAAGTTCATTTTACAACCGTTGAAAATTATTTCTTCAAACTATAGAAATAGACAATGAACGCAGAGATTTAGTCAACTTTCCTAAGCTTTTGGATGACCTCCTTTTTTTCAGCGGCTGTAAAAATACAAAATATATTTCTATGAAAACGTCACATCCAAGCTAACAGTTTTGTCAATGAAAATATAAAAATGCAGTTTTAATGAATTTTTAAAACTGTCTTTTAAAAACGTTATTAATTTTCAAGACACAATTAAGTAAGTGCATTATATCATACAATTTTAGAAAATCATTTTATAAAACAATAGAAATGAACAATGAACGCATAAATTTCGTCAACTTTCCTAAGCTTTTGGATGATCCTTTTCTTTTTGTACTTGTAGAAATACAAAATATATTACTATGAAAACTTCACATCCAAGCCAATAGTTTCATCAATGGGAATATAAAAACGCAGTTTTAATGAATTTTTAAGACTGTCTCTTAAGAACTTTATTTATTTTCAAGACACAATCAAGTCCATATTACAACTGTTGAAAATTATTTTTTCAAACTATGAAAATAAACAATGAAAGCAGACAAATTAATATCAACATTTCTAAGTTTCTAGATCACCTTTTTTTGAGGCTGTAGAAATACAAACTATGTTCTATGAAAACTTCAAATCCAAGTTAATAGTTTTGTCAATGGGAATATAGAAGTGTTGTTTTAATGAATTTTTAAAATTGTCCGTAAAGAACGTTATTGATTTCCAAGACAAACTTAAGTCAATTTTACAACTGTTGAAAATTATTTTCTAAAATTTTTGAATTTGACAATGAACGCAGACTTACCTTAGCAATCATTTTCTAATCTATTTGCCGTTTCAAAGTTCTAATGCGCAGAAGTATTTACTCTTTATATACATAATACTAAAGTAAGAAACCTTGCAGAATATTTAGCTCTGAAATAAAAATAAACTACAAGATAAAACCAGCGAAATTTTTTTTTGAAATTGTATGCTATCAAAATCAAGGACTTTGTTTTAATGTTTACAAAATAATAACTCACGCATTTGAGGCACGATACAGAGGGTGTAGTTCAATCGGAAATACTCAGTCACCTAATAGTTTCTCATTGTTTCCGGGTTCTTTTTTATTACAGGTATCGGCACTAAGCTGGTACGATTGTTAGTTAATGATAAAATGTGAGAGGTTAAGGGTCAACATTCACAGCAAAAAGTTTTCGAACGAATTTTAAACCTGTTTTTAAGTGAGAAAACGGTTGGAAATAATACATTGCCAAATAGCAGATGTTTATTTGTCATGGTACGAAAATTGAGACGCATAAATGATGCGAATTTTAACAGAAAAAGAAGGTTTTCGATTATGTAATCAAAAGAAAAGATTATACAGTCTTTTCAAGAGAATATGGGTTAATATAACAGACATTTGTAATATTTTTGCATTCTCAAAGTTCTTATGTTTGTAAAATCTTCATTGTTGTTTCTTAAATTATATTCATGATTTATCTAATGTTCTTATAAAATTGAAATAAAATTGTAGGAATAAAATATGTTTTAGAATTATATATCCAGAATGCAGATCATGGGTAGGACACAATTTGTCAAAGAAAGAGTAATGTTATTCTTAAGAAAAATAATGATTATATTACTGAAGAAAAACTAAATAAAACTAGGATTCAATTTCACTTAACTATGAGAGTTCATACTTATTCATAAAATATTCCACTGACATTCTGACGAAATATTCTTCATTTTAGAAGTTCTGTGTTTTAAAAGTGAGACACGGTTAAAAATAATTCATTGCCAAATAGTTGATGTTTTATTTGCCAGAGAATATGGGAGAATATATATATATATATATATATATATATATATATATACACAAAAATACAATTATAAATTTACACTAACCACACTATATAGCCAAAAACAAATAACAATATATCAACTGAACACTAAAATATAACCAATTAAAACTATAATACTAATAAAACCAAACACAAAATACTAACGAAAAAACAATACCAGGAAAATTAAACCTATATATACATATATATATTATTAAATTGAAGTGAAAGTATAGCAATAAAAAAACTCAAATACAACAAACTTTTTGCCTTATTTACCAAGAAAAAGACTAAGCTACAATTTAACACAAAATCTATTTAACACTATTCATGAGAAAAATTATAATTGTGTTATTCCAGAAAATCTAAGAAAATTTTGGGAATTAGTAGAGCATAGCCTAAAGGAGTTTATACTTATTCATAAAATATTTCATCGACACTCCTACAAAATGTCCATTGTTTTTATATTTTTAAAAGTATGATAGACGAATGGATGAATTAGAAATTTTATGCAACGAAACAAAAGCTTTCATATTTATGTTATATAAAATGTAAATGAATGCTATATTTTCTCCTAAAAAAGAAAATAATGCAATAGTATGTCCTAATAGAAAACTCTTGACCAAGTGTTTTAAGTGAATCCTTGATTATACATATCCTTGATTATACATGAAATCCTTGATTATACATAATATATAGTATATAATTTGATGCTAGCCATTTCCTCAGTAGAACTATTGTGCTGAAATAAAATTAGAAGTTATTTTACAGAGGTAAAAGGAAAAAAAAACTTTATTAGATCTAAGCGGTAGATACAAAGTGAAAACTAGAGTTTTCAAAAAAATGTCTTTAAAATCTAAGCAGTATGCGGACAAATTGAAATAACAAAATATATCTTGCACAATTATCTTTCTCATTTTTGTGAAAGCTTTCAAAGTTTCTAATGTTGTAAACCTTTATAGAACATTTTAATAAAAAAAAAATATTTCCAATGTACAGTGCGTCAAGGAAAAAAAAAAGAACGATTGCTATAATTCCTGTTCTAATTAAAGCAAAGACAAAAAAAAAAGTATCGTTTTAATTTACATGAAGTTATTTAAAATTATATGTCGTTCTTATTTTCATAAGCGGACAGATAAATATTAAAATTGAACATAACTCTAATAAGTTCAATAACAGCACCATAATTTTATGATATATTTAAGTTTCTTATGCTAAATAAATACAAAAGTAAAAATAGTTAAAAAAAAAAACTCTTTTATAAATATTTAATGTTTATCTTAAAACCAACGACTAAGTTCATTACAGTAATCCATATTGTTACAAAAATGTTCAGCTACAATACTTTAAGTTGGCGTCTGCCCCGATTGTGGAAAATTCAGCGCTTTGATTTTACGCTTGGTAGAAAGCGCGAACTAATAAATTTATTTTTAAAATTATTATTTTTGCTGCTCATTTTGCTCATTATTTTGCTTATCATTTTGCTACTGAATTTATTAAAAAAATGTTCTGTTTCTTTTTTAGTACATGGTAACAGAAAAGAAGAAGAATTATTTAAATTACCTATTCAGGATTTCAAAATTGTTTTTTTTTTCACCGTATAATCCTAATTTAATTAATATGAAACTAAACTATTTATTGATAAAAGAGTATTTTTAAAAATATTATTATATATTTTTATTTTCGATTTATAATGTATTTTCTACCTTTTAGTGTTTAAAATATTTCATCATTGCAGTTTCACAGCCAGTTTTTCTATTTTAGTGAACATGGTTTGGGGGAATATTGACTCCATTGTTGTTGTAACTCGTGTACAGTTGTAACCATAAAGGATATTTATCACTTGCAACCGGCTAACGGGAAAATACCCTAAAATTAATTTATTAATTTATAATTGAGTTCTAAAGATATTACAATGTTGTATTGTTATAGGAAATGCACCTATGTTCGTAATTTTTATAATTCTAGCCTATCAGGAAGTGAGTGAAAAATCGATCACAAAATTCTATCTTTACATGCAAGAATCTGGTTAAGTTAAATAAAAGAGTGTGAAACGGTGGAAATGTAAATTTGCATCAATTTTGAATGATACGTTAGTAAGGTATATAAATTGTTGAATAATGAGAACCAATGAGTGTTGAAGAAGAACGTCCGTTATTTGAACATAACGAGCAATAATTTATGTATTTCATTACATTTTGTTTTATATGGCATTTTATAAAAATCAAACATAACACGCAGGCAAATTTTATGATAAATACTTTTTATCATAAGATATCTTGAGATATTAATTATTAATTACTAATGCGACTGTTAAAAATTCTTAAATAGAATGATGCATTTATTTTCGTCACCACGAGTATCTATATCTCTTTTAATCTAAAAAAAAGTAACTAAAGCTGCTGGTGCTGTGATTGAATTTATTGTGACCTTTTTAGTTTCTCTTCTTATCGTGCAAAAGCTATTGTAAATATAAACATGAAAACTGCTAGTTTTATAAAGAAATGTATGATATACACGTTGCAGCAGTAATTTTTTTAAATGAAGAATTATTTTAAGTGCTATTTAACGTTAAAATCAGTTAAATAAGTTTAGGATTAAAAACTATGTTTGGCAATTTAACCTTCTTTTGCAGGCTTATTACTTTATTAGATCGTGGTGTTCAGCGTCCAAACATTATATATATGTATATATATATACGTATATATACATATATATATACATATATATATATATATACATATATTTGTCTAATATTTTAAGTGTTTTTTTTTTTAAAATTTTATTCAAAATTTCCTTATTTGAATTGAGATTAAATTCTTAGTTTGAAATAGGCGTTTCTTACCTATTGTTGCCATATTATAAAAAGCCCAAATAACAATATATCCAAAAAATTTTCAATTTAAAAATATATTTACACGTGAATATTTAAAAAGAAAGAAAATAAAATAATTAAATTATTACTTGCGAACGGCATTTAAGAGTGAAAATTACGTCATATTTAAAAAGATATACTTAAAACGATTTTCTTAAAGCGCCCAAGAAAACTTTTCTCCTAGACGTTATAAAAGTACGGAGGGTAGCGACAGTTTCTACTTAACTATTTTATACAAGCTGATCTTAGTCAATTACGGAAACAGCGGTTAGCTATCGCGACAGCGGTGAGTGCGGCCTTGTGAACCAAAAAAATCTCTCGGTGAAAGGGGAATGAATGGCCAGTCGATTACAGAAAATTGCCACTGATCGTGTTAATACCATTCAATCTTCCGTAATCGGGTAATCTTTTTAAAATAGAGCAAATTAGCGTATTTTTAGAGCCTGTGGAATCTTGAAAGGGGTTGGCGAGTGTAGCTTGTAGGAGGCAGAGCATCCTAGTGTTAGAAAAAAAAAAGTAATATAAAATTTCGTTTCTTTCTCACCATTAGTTGCCAGATTATCAGGAAATAAATAAAATAGGCAACTTTAAGGGGCCATGCTTAAGTTTAAAGTTGAAAATCATTTTTCTTCTATTTCATCTGTGCTAAATGCGAAAGTAAACTTTATGTTTATGGAATTGCAGTAAAATTGTTTCACTGTTGCTGACAAATTATTGTTAAATCATTATTATAATAGTTTTAGTTGCAACATCACTCAATCTTAAAAATGAGTTTTTTCATGTCGACACATATTTTTTAAACTTAGAATTAGTGTGGGTTTTAAAATTTAGCAATGCAAATTTCTGGTAAATGCAGAATGACAAATCGAATGAAATAATGAAGTGTGCGAACCCGTTTTGAGATTTCGTATAAAAATAAATACGTATGAGGGCCCCCAAGAAAAATTTTCTATAGAGGAAGTAGTAGAAAATCTAAACAAGTTACTTTGGTGCAAACAGCTTTATTCTGCGATGATTAGAAATGGAATATTAACTATTGCCTAGGGAGGGGGGGGGGGGGAGTTAAAGTCCCGTTTTTCCGAAGGTTTGCAATGAAAAATATAATTTCAAATTTCTGAAAAAAAAAATAAGTAAACTAATTCCGAAAGAGAAGCTTATCAAAATTTAGTTGATAATGTTGTAATCTACCCTGTCTGACAGTGGAAATAAAAATATAGAGAAAAGAAAAATCTACATATTAAAACTGTACCGATTTATTTTCATCTAAAAAGGAAGAACTCCCTTTTAAAACTTTATTTAAATTCATTGGATTAAATCAGTCCGAAAAATATACAATGTATGCCTTCTTAAATTTTCGTGGAAATTAAGAAAATCTGATCATACTAATGTTACGTCCACTTGACAAACTCTAATTTATATATTTCTGAAAAATCATGCGATGATCATATTTCTTCTTATAATAAACAAGTAATGAAATCCCAGACACAATCTCGACAATTTTTAAATTAAAAAGCTATCTTTAAATTATTTTTTTTATTGAATTCATATTTAAAAAAAAAAACTTTATGACCTACATTAATTTTTAATTAAAAATAATCAGCATTGATGAAGACATAGGTGTCTAAATTTACAGCTTTTCCTATTAGTAATTTTTGAAATATAAATAAATTTTACTTTTCATCAATCTTAGGGGACCATCTGCTCTTACTGCTATTTACATAAAAAAAGAAGATTCTGGAAACACGATAAAATGAATTGAGTAAAGGAAATATCCCGCATTGATTCTTGACTTTAAAATCTTAATTTGATATTTATAATTTATACTTGGTCCCCGATCACATTTTTGTACATATCTCAACTACTTATGGTAATATTTGCAAGACATTTTTCATTTTGAGTAAATATAATGTGCAAATGATTTTAAACTAAAAATACTAGGATATTGTTTAGGAAAATTAAAAACATTATCCAAATAAATCTCTCTATATATTTCTCTTACGTGGAGAGAAAATAAGGCTGAATTTGTAGCTTGCCATTTGGCAACAATCATAATTGGTTCCTTTTACGGTCACATGATGCATTCAGCAAATCAAAATTCAGAGCAGGAGCTCTTTTTAAACATAGCACGATCTTTCGGCCTATGTATAAATAGCAATGGTCATTGCTCCGTTTTACGGTCACGTGATGCATTTAACAAATCAGTTTTTTTTTTTTTTTTTTTTTTTTTAGACACAGCAGAAAACGTGTTGGTTACGTTTTGTTAACTTGCCATGCGTCTGAGAGATATTGTATATTTCACGTCGAACGAACTTTAGGGGAAAGAATTGTAATATCAAATTACATATGTTGATGATTGTTGATTTATATGTAGAGCAGGAGCTCTTTTTAAACACAGCCGAGGTAAACACTTTGTAAATTTCATATGGTCAAATGATTTATGATAGTACTAGTAGCAGTCGAAATGTGATTTGCGTTGCAATTCACGAGTGTTGGCGAGCGTTAGCGAGGAGAGGGCGGTGCCTCCTAGTGTTTTAAAAACTCCTTATGCTAATCAAATTTTAATATTCTGAAGGAAGACATTATTTAAAATCAGTTAACCTTATTAATGCGATTCTATATTGAACGACGCGTGTATCGTTTTATATGAAAGCGTACTATAATTAGTTTTATTTTATTAAGAATGTTTTTCTTATTATAAAGAATATATGCTGCAAGAATGCATTTAAAAAAGTTGGATCACACATATCTCCCATAAATGAAAAAAAAATTGTTTCAATCCGCCAATAATGGCTCACTATGATAAAAATACAAAAGTGAATTTTAAATTTTAATGTTGTATAACACATCTAAAGAATCTTCAAACACACATCATTGAAGCAGCAAATATTGATATTACATTATATAAAAATAAATAAAACATTTTTTTTAAAATGTAAATTGTCTTCTAGTTTCTTTCGATTTTTTTTTTTTTTTTACCCTATTGGGTGTGGGGGGAAATATCAAAACTTAACTACACATCTTTTATAGTATTTAGTGTAAACGCAATATGATAAATTGTTTTACAGTAAAAATATGGGGTGCTATAAAATTTAAAGTTGATTTTCAAACAAATATATAAATGACCCAAATGCTAAGAAAATACTAATATTTTGAAAGAACACATTATATAAAATCCAACGACACCCTCTGGGTTGCGATTCTATTGTGACAGATTCGTGAATAAAGATATATGTATCATTTTATATCTACAATAAATCATTTTTTGATAAAGCATAATTGCATCTGAAATTAAAAAAAATATACACAGCATGAGCGCATTTTATAAAATTAGATCATACATATCTTTCATAAATAAAAGTATATTTTTCACACTTTTTTTTTAACAAGAATAATGGCTTACTCTAATAAAAAACGCAAATGTGACCTTTAAAAGGAAATATAGAGCAAACATCTATTACTCGTGTTAATGTAAATTCTTTGCAATTTTTCATTGGACAAATTGATGGAATAACGAAGAAGAAAGAAAATCTAAAAAGATATGATCACAATGAAATTATATTAAATAAACCATATTATGCGTAGATAAAGATTTTTATTTTCATATAAAAGACTGAGGGAAGCTATTGTTGCGAAATGGTGTGATTTTATGGAACAGCTACTGATTAATATTTTGACCAGATAAAAGGCATTTAAACTATTCATTCGGCTCTAAAATAAAAAGCAGTCTTTAAAAAATAATAATAATAAAGGGTAGAAAAGTAGTGGATTTTCCTCTGTCTTAACAACTGATATAAATATTTTTAGTGATTATTTTAAAATACATTAATTATTCAAATAATTTAAAAGAAGTTGGACATAAATATTGTCAAAATTATCATTAGCTTTCTCATTTGATTTTGAATGTATTCGTTTGTTAATGTTTTTTTATACTGTTATTAATTTTGAATGACAATTGCTTAGAATATATTTACATGGACTTAAAAATCTATAATGGATTAAACAAAATATTTTTCATTATTTATGTTATTCCAACAAGAAATTACCCAAAGAAGTGTTCTGTACCATTAATTCGATAAATATTTAATAAAAATCCAACTTACTGAAAATTAAACATATTAATTAGTTTAAAAATTTTTAAATACTCCATGCGTTTCAATTTCCACATATATATATGACGTTATTAAACAATTGAGCATCCAATTTTTAATCTGACATACTGAAATGCATTTAATAATAAAAATAAAAATTGACCCGAAACTAAATTTTCATTAAACATTTACATGTTAAAATAGTTTATGACTAATTTGAAGATTTTAATAAACAAACATTCCAAAACGGATGCGCAAATTTGTTGCAGTATTTATCAAGTAAAATGCGTTTTAAATTCATTATTATACATATACATACGCTATTTCATTACAAATCTTTAAGAAGCATGAAAGCACACTTTTGACAAGTATATGGCAATATATATATATATATATATATATATATATATATATATATATATATATATATATATATATAATTTTTACATGTAAATTTAACACAGATAAAAAATATTCATAATTTTGTCCATCCTTCTCTCATTACAGCCATACTTAACTTTTTTATTTTCGAGGGCCGAAAACATATGTTTGTTATGTTATATGGGCCGCAGCATACTATGCTTGTATAATAATGTAAAAAAAATGGTAATTAAAAACAGTAAAATAACTTGGAAAATCAGAAAATCAGTATTTTTGAAAAATCAGACCTTTACTCAACGAACACTTAAAAAAAAAATCTTTTTAAAATGAAAATCTATATAGTGTAAATTTAATTAATTTTAAGTAAAATTTTACTATGCTGTTGAAGATTCAAATATACAGGGTGATTATTAAAAAAAAAAACTTTCTCGATATATGAGCCCCTAACTATCATACCGTTCACAGAAACTGATTGAAATTTTGGTTTAAAGTATTTTGTGGTATGCGCTTAAGAATTATATGAAAAACAACAGTTAAATTCTAACAGTTACGGTAACAGTGACAAAATTTCGAAAATTTCAAATGACAACACCTACTTTTTTTTATCGGAATGTGATCTTCATAGTGAAAAACTATAAATGTGTTGGAACGGTACCTATAGCACGAGAATCGCCGGCGTTAGGCAGACTAAGAAGAAAAGTGAAAACAACCAATAAGGACAGAGAAGCAACAGAAAACAAAACATTTTATTGTGTTTCACAAATTTTCCAGTTCACACACGATGACATTTTGCATGCGGCAGATGGAGGATAGCAATGAAAAATAACATGTTTTACTTTCTGTTGCTTCTCTGTATGGGTCCTTTATTGTTTTTTTTTTCACTTTTCTGCTTAGTCTGTGTAGCGCCGGCGATTTTTTTTGCTACAGGTACCGTTCCAACTTTTTATGGTTTTTCACTATGAAGATCACATTCTAATAAAGAAAAGCAGGTGTTGTCATTTGAAATTTTCGAATTGTTTTCACTGTAACCGTAACTGTTAGAGTTTAACTGTTGTTTCGCATATGATTCTTGAACGCATACCTCAGAATATTTTAAACCAAAATTTCATCCAGTTTCTGTGATCGGTATGATAGGTAGGGGCTCATATATCAGGATGCTTTTTTTAATAATCACCCTGTATATATACACCACTGTATACGCAAATAGGATTATTTGTAAAAATGAACTTTTGACAGAAGCAACAGAAATTTAAGATTTTATAGTACAATTTTAAAATAAATGAAAATAACAGGGCAGACCCTATGTTACCATAAAAATACACAAAACGATAGTACAGGTCACAAATATCTTTCATGCGCCTCTCAAATTTTATTAATATGGATTGATGATTGTGTGTCTCTGGCTGTGCATAAAAAGTCGGCGGGCCACATATGGCCCGCTGGCCGTATTTTGAGTATGGCTGCTTTAGTACGTTTAAAACAAAATATTTAAAAGAACTAAATTTGCATAAAATGAACAGAAGAATTCTTAAAATGGATCTTTTAAAAACAAAACATGATTTAAAATTTTGAACATTAAATAGTTAAATGCAGTTTCTATTAATTTGCACTGCTTCAACATTTTGCAATTCATTTCTTCATGTATTTAAAACATATTCAATGAACTCACACATTTGTATTACTACAATGTTTTCAAATAACCTTTTTACATTTTTTATACATTTTACATAATTCCATATGCAAGGTGTCCCAAATTATATCACATATTTCCAGATAGCAAAAATTATTCAGTATTAATTTCAAAATATATATATGAAATTAATATTCGAAAAATATACGAATATCTAAGAATTTTTTAACAAAAATCTATTTTTAAAAGCTTCAAATATGCGCCAAGTTTACAGCTCATTACCCAAGTAGTTTTTGAGTTATGCTTAAAAAACTACTCGTATTGTAATCCGTTTGGAACGATTGACCAATTTAACATTATAACTTTAAACTTGCATAGTTCCCAAACTACATAAACGACTGACTTGCTGTTTGGTATCCGAAGGTTGCTGCAAATATAAATATGGTATAAAAATAAGGTGTTAGTATTGAAAATTTTAAAGTTTGTTACAAATTGAACATTTAGACGATCTCTGACGTATAATTTGAGTATAGCATTAATTAGGAGACGTTATTACTAATCGGTTGGTACCAGTAACATTTTTATTCTATGATTTGCGGCAGAGTTAGTAGGAAGGATATCCTTTGTTTTTCCTTGACTGTACAATGTTTTTATAAACACTTGAATATTTCCTTTACACAACATTTTATGAATAGTTCTTCACTGAAGAATAAACACTTCAATAAATGAAGACTTTGTGAATGAAAATAAAATGTATGCCGTGTTTTTCGGTTATGTTACAAAAAATTTTCAAATTTGAAAAACGAATCAAAGAAGATATTTTATTTGAGAATAATTTTGATCACGTGTTTCATTATAATTATGAAAAAAATGTTCAGGTTTTATTTTTAAAAGAAAGTACATTGCCAACTAACGATTTTTTTTTTATTATTATTTTTTTATTTTTTTTAATAATTGATTTCACGGAGAAAGGAAAAAAAAAAAAAAGAAACAAGAAAAGAGATGGAAAGATTCTCATGTATGTGCTTCTAAGATAACAATTTCTTCAAAATTTAAGAAAAAATGGATATATATATAATATATACTGGTCTTGAAGACAAAACTTTATTTTATATTTTTATTTTTGAAGGTTTTTGATAAATGGTTAAGTAAAATTTAATTCCATATTGATATTATATGTGGAGATGGATAAAAGTGTAACACAGTTTAAAAAATGTAACAGCATAAATAAAATATAGTTTTCTTTTTGGTCAAAGTACGCTATGACTGGGCTTTACAAATTTAATAAAATCTGGTAGACAGCAAAAAGTTGTAGTCGCCAGAAAAAAATATCCCTCCCCCTCGCCCCTTAGTAAATAATTATTCAAGAATAATTAATTTTTCTTGAAATTTTAACTAAGTTTTATAGATTTTCTTTAAATAAATTACTTATAATCACTTGTATATTTTTATTCCTTAAAATGAAAGTGCTAATCAGTTTTAATTTTGAACCCGAAAATCTAATTTGGAATTTACAAAAGAAAAATTGAACTTTTCTTTACCATTGTATCCAATTTTAGATACCACAGAGGCTGGGATTGAAAGTATTTCTTAGTGCTTTATTGAAACCTCCCCCTACCGCCCACATTTTATTCCCGTGACATGCTATCTAGCTAGTGCGGAAAAGAAAAGCGTTTTATGTGAATGAGATGCAAAATGTCTTTTAAACTTGGTTCATCCATTAAAAGTACGAAAGAAGAATAATATTATTGTTTGTTGCACACTAAGGTTGGGGAAGAGAACAAATGTCATTTGTGCTCATTTCTTAGGTCAATTTTTGTACAGAAAAACTTTGCCAGATTAAATACCTTGGTCGCCAGATAAAAAAAACTTGGTCACCAATGGTGACTTGGCGACCGCATTTGTTAGGCCCTGGCTATGAAACCATCTATAATCATCATTATGATAATTTACAATAAAAACATTTTCGTCATACAGAGCATCATACAATATATGATTTATTTAGTTGTAATACATCATAAGTTATAATACGTCATGTTTTATATGTAAAACATGATTCATAATTTTTACACGACTTTCTTTCGCAAACAAAGTAAATAATGTGGGTTTAAAAAAAATAACAGTCAAAATTAAACATAAATAGTACTGCGGTTAGCTTTATTTTAGGAGGTGACGATTTTAGTAGTTTACGAGAAATAAGGTTCAACAAGTGTTACTTACTATTTCTTAAAATAAAACTGTTTCTTAAGATGTGAAAAATCAGAGGAACAGTTTGCGTCGTGTTTTCGTTTTCGTTTATTCTTTCTTTCTTTCCTTCTTTTTTTTTCCGCAGTTGTCTAGGAAAAGGTTCCTTTCATGGTCAAAATTATTTCTTATGTCGATGTAACAGATAATCTTTTTCTTATAGACTACGAAAAACATATTCATTTAAAATATTAGTCAAGTATTCTTTATTTTTACGGAAATTTGAGCTCTTCAAATTATGCAACATTCAATTATAAATCAACTATGCACACATGCAGATGCATGTGTGCATAATTGATTTATAATAAATATTTTTCGTTTAAAACATGCAACAAATAAATTTATCTAAGGACATTTTAAACTTCATTTTTCAGTGTTAATCAATTCAGATAGACATGCTTCAGTGCCGCTGCATAATTATTGAATGAATAATGAATTTTTATTTTTCTATCACAATTCGTAGTTTATCCAAACTTAATCAGAAAAATAAATTTTTGAATACTTATATGGAAAGAAAACAGAATTCTTTGAGAAAATTAATTCTGCTAATAAAAAACTAATTTGCCTAAAACATTTTAAGATTTACATATATTACATCATTAAGTTTATTTCATATTGATGTATTATTATTGAATGTTTATTGATCAATATGTAATACATTTGCTATAAAGCACTCTTACGTATAATGTTTTATTTCGAGAGCTGTCGGAAAGTTATAAGATACTGCGAACCAAAAAACTAATTTGCTTAAAAATGAGTTTCAATACATATTATGCCATAATGTGTATTCTATATTGATATATGACTGTTGAATATGTAATGATATTCGAAATTAACGTATTTCCTTTATATCTTCAAAGTATTTTTACTGACCAATCTTTATTTCTGTAGTTAGATTTAGCAGACATTGTTGATTTGGTGCTATTTTTTTTTTAGCAGTCTTAAGAATGACATAATATAAGTAAATTTAATTTCGCAATAAATATTTGCAAACACAAGAGAGTACTTCTTATCCCACGTTCTCAAATTGCAGCTTTTATGTATCTTCAGTCCATTTGCCGCTATGTGTTGTTCTAGTATTAATAAAATTGGTTTGAAATTTTGTCTTTAGATGATGATAATGTGGTCCAGATATTTTAAATACGTTATAAAACAGAATTGTTTAAAATCTACAGATCTTTTCCGTTTGAGCATACATTATTTTTTCCCTTAAAATATTCTACTATCAAACATTTGAAAAGGTCATAACAGAGGTTGAAAACTAAATTTCTGTTGTGTCTGCAATAAAAACAATTCGTATGCCGTTTTTAGGATTATTTAGACAGCTCAGTACATCCAATAAGAAAATCCTAGTGTGAATTCCATAACGTATTGAAAGTGTTGAGCTCTATTTTGCTAAATTCGAGATAGATTTGTTAAAGGCATTAGGGATAAAAACAAGCAAACATAACTCACAAGAAATTTACAACGATTTTGAAGATCTTTACATAAACAATTTTTTTTATAAAACTATTAAAACAGAAATACTACACTCTAAAAACGACATTTTCAAAACTGAACAAAAAATACTCAAATCTGAGTATGTCGCATTGTCAAAATGGCTCCGAATCAAAATTACTTGAGTTTGAAACATGTATATACTCATTTCTGAAAACATGCACACACTCAAGAATAAAACATCATGTTCTCATATTTGAGTATTTCCATGTTTCAAAAATGAGTTTGAACTGATTCTAATCATTTTTGAGTATGTCCATGTTTCAAAAATGAGTATGAACTGACCTCTATGTGCTCAGTTTTGAGTATGTCTATGTTTCAATATTCTGAGTATTTCAGAATTGAAAGCATTGGGTCGTCATATTTGAAACAAAAAGTTTCATAACAAAATGAAAAGATCGATTTACTCAGATTTAAAAGCGTCGTTTTTCTCAGTATATGTGTCTGAAATGATCAATATCTTTAGAAAAGAGAGAAAAACACAAAATATTTTTACCACTTCATAAATTTAGAAAATACATCAACGGACAAACAAGCAAACTGAAGAAAAGAATTTTACGACAGTTTTTGAAATTGTTAAATAAACACTTGTTCTGTCAAATTTTTCATAAATTTAAATATGTGATTGAAGCGTTTGAAATTTTTTATAAATGAAGGGGGGAAAACGTCGTTAGAAATTGTTTTAAATAAACAAAGGTTTTATCAAAATTAAAAAATAAATAAATATTGCGTGACTGAAGAGATTAAAACGATTAGAAAGAGAAGTGAGAGGAGTACACAAATTACTTTGAAAAATTCATAGATTTGGAAAAGACACCTACGGACCAACAAACAAGCAGAAGTCACAAGAATTATTTTACGTCAATGTTGGAAATTGTTAAATAAACAATCGTTTTATAAAAATTTTAAAACAGAAATATTATGTGATTTTTGGAATATTTGGAAAGGAAAGGGGTTGGAAATTGTTGTAAAAGTGTTGGAAATTGTGTTTATCAAACAACTGTTTTATCTAAAGTTTGAATCTTAAATGGTATGTGACTGAAGTGTTCAAAAGCTTTCAAACACGAAAGGGGTATACAAATTTATTTCAAACAATTCATAGATTTGAAAAGTCACCAACAAACAAGCAGAAGTCACAAAAATTCTCGTCAATGTTTGACATTGTTAAATAAACAACTGTTCTATCAAAATTTTAAAACAGAAATATTATGTGATTGAAGTGATCAAAATATTCAAAAAGAGAAGGGTGAACACAAATTACTTTGAACAATTCAACTAGTAATTTCCAAATAATAATTTCATTACCAAAATAATTTATTCAATCGAAACAGGGACATGTTTTTCTCGTGATTCTCTGACATAAACAACAGCAATTCCTTCTATCATTTAATATTGGTTTTTTTTTTTTTTTTTTTTTTTTTTTTTTTTTTTTTTTTTTTTGAAGCATTGACATCAGTGAAGAAATTTTCCCAAAACATGATCTTAGTCAAATGGTGCACTCACGCCTTAGAAAACATTTGAGCGACAGTTAAAAAAGAAATGAAGCGAAGGTATGGCAAATATAATCACCCATTGATCTTCTTTTTTTTCTTAAAACTCGTGAAAAATGCAAGTTACTCGGGCGACTGGAATAATCGGCAAATACCACGCCCTTAGTATGAGAAGGTGTAACACCTACGTTAAATGTGATATATTAGATAATTATCAGGAAGTTAAATTCTTACTCTGAAATGGAGCTTTGAAAAAAAAAAAAAAAATCGAGAAGTCCATGACAATAGCGTAGTACATTTGACCTAGATCTGAAGGACGCTCTAAACATCAACAACCAGATTTTTCATCGAAAGTGGCACGTCTATTGGAAAATGCTCGCTTTTTAGTACTTAACACTTTTGAAGGACGGCGTAATGAATAAAATTTGAGGATTTTTTTTCTTTTTCCACGCTGAGAAGATAGTATAAAAGGCTCCCATGTTTCTTGACCAAACCATCGAGAAACAGTTCTTGCTCCGATAATCAACAATGTTTGCTAAGGTAAGAAACTTAATAAATATTTTTTTTTTCTATTGAAAGTTACAAAAATTTTATAATTTGTAGAAATTTGTTCCTGTGTTATAAAAATTATATCTAAATTCAGATGCTTGAAAATTATACGGATCATTTTGAAAAATATGAATGCATGTATTTTTGCTTTAAGAGGATTTGCTACACTTTAATTTTCGAAAAATGACAAAAATATCAATTTTACAATTTTTCGCTTAAAATGAATTTACATATCCGTAATATATTTTGGTGAGAGCAAAGGTCTAATAGAAAAAGTATAAAAAGTTTTTTTTTTTCAAAATTTTTCTTTTATAAACATTTAATGTTTATCTTAAAAATTACGCTTAATTTCATGACTGCAATTCATGTACTTTCAAAAAATTTCGTTTCAATACGTGAGTCCCGATATTGAAAATTCACCGCTTTAATTTACGCTTGATAGAAATCCTGAACTAGTGAATTTATTATATACATATAAATTTGCTCTGTTTCTTGTTTTAGATATGGCAACAGGAAAGAAAAGAAAAAGCATTATTTAAATTATCTATTCGGGATTTCTAAATTGATTTCTCAAAGTATAGTCATAATTTTATTAATATGAAATAATTAAGTGATAAAATGGTATTTTTTGTTTTAATTTTACTTCCATTGTTTTTTATTTATATTTTCTACTTTTTAGTGTTTAAAATATTTCGTTGTTGCAGTTTCACTGCCCAATGAAAAAATGCCTTAAAATTAATTTATTAATTTATATTTAAGTTCTAAAAATATTAAAATGATGTATTGTCATCGGAAACACACCTGTGTACATGATTACAAAGTTCCATCTTTACACAGAAAAACCAAGTTAAGAAACTTGGTTTCCTGGGACACTCTTATAAAAAAGTGTAAAATATGCGGATTTTCTTCTTCTTTTTTTTTTCTTTTTTCCTTTATTTTGCTGTATTCATCTCTTTTTAAACGATCCAGAGATCCAATCCTTAAATTCATTTTTCTCACTTACTTTTTAAATAATTTATCAGTATGTTTTAAATGCTAAAACTTCAACCTAGCTTTTCAATTTTCTCTCTTTTATTTCTTTTATTTCTTTTTTTTTTTTTAAATGGGCGATCTTTATGGCATAGTCAATAAAATTTTCGCTAAGATAAACAGTTTATTAAAAATTAAAAAATAAAATATGAAATAAATAGCCCTTTTTATATTTTTGCACATGTCATGACATTTTATTTATTTTTTCTTAAACTAATTAACTTTTTCGAAATCTGATCCTTACATTTATAAAGCCTGATTGTAAGAAAAATGTATGTAATTTTACAGTTGTACAAAAATTTGAATTTTTTAAACTCGCAAAACTGAATTTGTTTTGCAAAACTGAATTTGTCTTCCAAAAACTGATATTTACGAAAATCATAATTTTAAAATTTGGACTATTATTTTTAAAATGATCATTTTTTTAATTAAATGATTAAATAGAGTCGTCATAATTTTTTCTAATTAAATATAACAATTTTTTGTATGTGAAAAATAAATTAAGAATTAAAAATTGTATTAAAAATGATTATTAAATTTAATTAATACTTATTCATAAAATTCTATCGCACGATTGAATTAAAAAAAATATTTAAGTTTCTTTTTCTTTTTTATCTTTAGGTTGCTCTTTTATGCGCTGCTTTTGCAGTTGCCAACGCCAGTGTCCTTTATGGCGCACCTGTTCACAGCACTGGAGTTAGTGCTGGTTCCAGACAACAGGATGTAAGTAATTAAAATTCTGTAATTCTATAATAATTTTAAAATAGTGAGAAAACTTGCATTTGATTCATTTTATATAATTTCGCCTAGATTCATTCTAAGCATTCTATATTTATTCAGAATTAAAAACGTTGTTAGGAAAAAATAAGAATTACTAAATAAAGAAAATGTATTTTAATAAATAAATAAAAAATACTTGAGGTACCTGTAAACTTCCAAAACATAAAAGGAGGGTAGTAACATATCAAGACAAGCAATACTAGCTGTAGAACTAGCGTAGGAAAAAATATAGAAAGTATAATAAAAATATAAACACAAAACCTCACACAAATCAAAACCGACTTTTTCATTCATAACTTTAATAATAATGAATACATTTTAATGAGTTTTTAGAGTGAGTTACTTTAAGTTTATCATAAATGTAATGGTATCCCGAGAAGTTCTGGAAGTGAAATGCAAATCTGTTAATAAAGCGTATGTGTTGAGTATGTGTCTATTACATTCCGAAACATTGAGCATCTTGATCAGTGTTGTTTGCATCTAGATGATGGGGATTTCCTGCACTTGGTATGCGATTGTTGCATTTCGCACAAAACAAAGTGAGCCTGTAGAAAATTTCAATGCAATATCTTTATTAGTGGTAAAACTATGAACGAAAAGGCCCGTTTGGATTGGTGTGAAAAACTTTATAATCTTGACTGAATAAGTTTATTTCGACTGTAAGGTCCATGACAAAATATTTTTGTTTCGTTGTGCACAACTACCTCTTCTTTTTGGATTCAAGAGTTTTCGGATACCCTGTATTCCGTTAAATAAATACAATGAATTGGTCTTTGAGTAAAAACTTCTCATAGAAGTCTAAGAGGTTAAAAAATATATTTGCTTAGTACTTGTTTTAGAAATAATATTATATTTTATAAAAGAAACAATATGCTTCATAAGTATATATGATATTATTTTAAAAATATGTAACATTTACTACACTATGCTTGGAATTGTGCCCCTTGACTAAAACTTTATATTTATTTATACTGAATTTTCCTTAAGACAGATTTTTGGCATTTTATAGACAGTTATTCAAATAGATTTTTTTAATAACGATTTTAAATATTATTAATTGCAATAAAATTTTAAACGGTTTGTTACTATAAATTATTTTTTTTAAATAATTATATTTTTAACAGAAAATTGTAAAAAAAAATTGTAGTGATGTTCAATGCATTTCGAAAACAAATTACTCGTGAGCATTAAATTTTGCTAAAAATGAATTTAACATGCTAACTGGGCAAACAATTGAATATTTTATAGAAATACTTAATATTATTTTTTGAAGTTAAAATTTCAAATTTTGAACTATTCTTTTGTTTGTAAAGTTATGCCTGGCAAAAGACATATTTAACAAAGATATTGTACAAAAGTAAAATATAGTAAATTTGTGCATTTGAGGACTCAATGTCTCTTTAAAAATTCCATCTTTATGTGATGTCAATGCCAAACATTTCTTTTCTTAGTTATCATATATTAGTTTTGAGAAAAAGTAATAAATTAGCTAGAATGTTTTACATAATCACTTTTATCTGTTTTTATGTACAATAAGTGTCAAAAATTTCTTCTTAGTAAATGTTCTAGCTATTAAAAAAATAGTCAAACAATGGCAATTTTTCGCATAAAGTTCTATTTCACATAATATTTAGGTGGATAAATACATTTAAATTCTAATTATAATAATAAATTGCAAGGGATGTGTTTAAAAGTTACTTTAAATTTGCCCTCATTAAAAACTTTATGTTAATGTTTTATAAGACATCAGCAGTTTTAAGCCTAGATTTATTTAGTTTATTTGAGAAAGCACAAAATGTTCCTCGTGTATCCCAAAATATCCCACGAGGCTTACAAAAGTAATCATGCAAATAATGAGTCATTATTTTTAATAATAATACATAAATTAAAGGAAAACAAATAATAATAATAATAATAGTAATATTACTAATCATAAGATGTGAGAGCTAAGCAACAATTAAAAACATTAAAAGAAAGAATCCGTAAAATTACAAATTAAGACGAAAAACAAAAAGTCACAGTTCATCAATTTAGCATGGGCTCCGATTAGGGAAAAATTATCACTTTGATTTACATTTGATAGAAAGCGCGAACTATGAATTTATTTTTTTAAATTATCATTTTTGCTCTGTTTATTTTTTAACAGGAAAGAAATAAAGCATTATTTAAACTATCTATTCAGGATGTCTGACTTCTTTTCTCAACGTATAATGATAATTTATTTAATATTACACTATAAATTGATAAAAGCGTATTTAAAAAATATTTATTACACCTTTTTATTTTTTATTTATATTTTATTTTCTACTTTTTAGTGTTTAAAAACATTTTATTGTTGCAGTTTCTTAGCCAGTTGGCATATTTTAGCAAGCGTCGTTTGGAGTATAATTAATCCCATTGTTGTTGTAACCCATAAAGAATATTTAGCGATTTATCACTTGCAACCGTCTAATGGAAAAATGCCTTAAGATGAATTTTAAATTTATAACTAATTTCTAAAAATATTAAAATGTCGTTTTGTCATCAAAAACACACCTGTGTAAATATTTTTTATAATTCTAGCGTATAAGGAAGTGTATGAAAAATCGATTACAAAATTTCATCTTTACATGCAAGAACCAAGTTAAGTTTAATAAAGGAGTGTAAAAACTAAAAATAAATAAAAAGAGGAAACGAATTCGATAAAACACAAAATTGAAAACTAAAATTTCAGTATATTTAAAATTCATAAAAATACAACTAAATGTAAATATATTGCTTGAAGGTGTGTAAAAACATACATAAAAACATTTAAAAGCACATTAAAGTCCTTTTAAAAAATCAAAACGTTTTCAACCGAACTTACTCGGTCATCATCAGTGAAAAACTAATAGTTAAGTTGAGTTGTTGTCTCTTCCCGTTTTCTAACTTGCCCGGAACAAATCTTTATGAATTTTAATTATTAAACAAGGTGAATTTGTACTGAAATTTTAACTTTTTATTCAGTATATTTATTGAATTTAGGTTATTTCTAAAACCGTTCTTTTCTAATATTACAGGCTTACGGAAACTATGCTTTCGGATATGACATCAAGTATGGTCTGGGAGCCACTAACTCACGATCAGAAGTTGGAGATGCTCATGGAAACAAAAAGGGATCTTACACTCTGCATGACATTGATGGAAGAGCCAGAGTAGTAAACTACGTTGCTGATGGGCATGGATTCCGTGCTACAGTCAAAACCAATGAACCTGGAACCGCTGCTAGTGCACCAGCTGCAGCCGTCATCGCAAGTCCATACGCTGCTCCAGTTGCACCAGTCGCAGCTGCTCATGGTCCAGTTGTTGCACCAGCTTATGCTGCCCCAGTATATGCTGCTGCCCCTGTTGCTTTAGCTCACGGACCTGCTTATGGTGCTTATGGTCTCGGACATGGAGGAGCTTATGGCGCTGCACATGGAGCTTATGGTGCTGCACATGGAGCTTATGGGGCACATGGAGCTTATGGTCCTGGACATGGAGCTTATGGCTATGGTCACGGAGCTTACTATCACTAAACTGTTTTGAATGAAGATAAGGATTTCCGAAAAGATGCACAAATATTTGTTTTTGGGCTTGTGATATAGGCTTCTTCTTTCTCAGAGCTTTCACGCAATGGAGTTTTCCGTTATATTTTTTTTACACGGGTTTTTCTAGGAGGAAGCTCTTTGCAAATCTGTCTGCATTTATCCAGAAAAATGTAAATTGAGAACAAATCTTGTATTATGTTAAGAGCTTTATATGTTATTTATATTTATTCAATGCTCAAGAATAAACTTTTTTATATCAAAATTTGAGTGGTTTGAATGTTTTATACTCATAACAGCGTCATATTCTGTGAAAAAAAATATTTAATCAAACTGCACATATTCTTACGACTTTTGCAAAAAGTGTCTAATATTTTGAAATGATTTTAGTGTTTCAGGTTAACAAAGAGAATATTCAGAAAAAAAAATCAGTAGTTATAAGTAACACTACTACTAATATAAAAGTTACATTCAAATTTTTATTACTGTTATTATAATTTATAAATTACGATTATACGCATCTTAATATAAAATGAGAGAAATTATCAATCATGCTTGAAATTTGTATTAAATTTTTACATTTCGTCCATGGGTTCCTAACATTTTCCTTTTCTGCCATTTACCTGATTGTGTAGATGCCATTTAAACGAGATCACCTGAATAATAATTTAAACACGATTTCCTTCATTGGCTACAACCAATATATGAAAGTTTTCGAAAGTCTTAAGAAGTTAAACATAAAATATACAAATTGTCATTGGGATGGATGTTGCCTTTCAAGAGAATACATAATTTCCTCTAACACAAAAATTTGAAAAAAAAGTAATTTGCAGTGAAAGCTTACTAAAGTTGTAATAAACTTTAACAGTGTTACTATTGTTTTCACTCAATTAGCTGCACAATAAAGCATGCACCTTGTGATGAAAAAAATACATTGAACATATATTTTATAAGACAATAAACTTTTATTGGAATTTAGTCAACGCAAAGTAACTTAAAACAAATTCTCAATAATAAAAAATAAAGCTTTGAAATTTTATGGAGCAACTACTTACAATAACAGTTTGACTAACCGCAGTTATGTAACGTTTGTAGCGTTCGTGGAAAGAGTCGCATAAGTCCTTTGAATTAAGCTTTGAAAAAATACAATTTAAATCACAAATTTGAACAGTATTTTGTAGATTTTCGAATCGTAAGTTTTAGAAACAGTAAATGCACATCTAACAAAGAAACTATTTCTAATTAAGCACATATTTAAGTAAAAAAACTTCTCTTTGCTTTCGACCTTAGTCATATAGTAAAGTAAAGAGAAAAAATCTCAATAATAAAGAAAGAGATTTACGAAACGAGTTTTATTGAGTAGAAGTTTTATTTAGCATATTAATGTAATATTTGAAGGAACCACAATAGTCTATCAAACTGAATTTTGAAAAAAAAGATACAATTTAAATTTGAAATCTGTACAGATTTTAATGGATTTCAGAACGTTTCTGCTCCGTTTTTAATAAATGGATCTGTTTTCTATATAAATAATTTACAGCATTTAAAGGTAGCGTATATACACCATATGTTTTCACCATGGAGATATAAATAGATTCTATTCAGAGGTATTCTATTACCATGGTTTTCACTCTCGCATATTTGCAGTCTGTGCCTCCAATAGAATGTATGTGCCTTGACTTTTGCCAGAGTTTCACGTAACCTTAACACTCCACAAGAATTACCATTGAACTATTCCATCCACTGAACCCATATGTAAATATTAGGATTATCAAAATACAAAAGAAATATTGGTTTATAATGAGTATAATGAGTAATAATATACAAATAATCTATTCGAAATAAAAGAAAAAAAATATATTGTAATGATTAGGAAATTATTTTTATTATCTTCAACTAATGTCTATGTACAGTGTACAAACGAACAAAGATTGTTTTCGGGTCGAATGTACCCGTCTTGGCAATCGTAAAGTTGATATTATGAATATGAAATAATCTGAGTTGGAGAAATGGGATTTCATGTTTATCTTAGAGCATATGTCCTGTAGATATTTATTTCGAAGTCTGTTTTAAAATCAAGTTTAAATTTCGTTATGTGAATCTAAACGAATAATTTATTACTTCGTTCTTCCCCTCATTTTTTTTTCTCTTTTCATTCAAAAAGACCGCATATATATCTTGTTATAGCCATAGATGTAAAATAAGAATATTTTTTCTCGATAGATGTAACTGATGATGCTCAATGGTAAGCCGTGTGATCTTTTAGCTCTTTTTGCGGAAAATTAATCCAATTTAGTCCTAAATAGACTAAATTTATATCCTAATTATAAATGTTTTATATTTGTAGCGAGAACGTCATTTTGTACATATAATGCAATTTTCATTACTAGGGGGCTCTGATCCCTACAAACTAAGTTTGTCACTTCCTGTCTTCGTCGCAGGCTCTAAAGACGCGCTAATTTGCCGTGTTTTAAAAAATTTACTTGATTACGGAAGAGTGACTGATGCTATCACGACCAGTGACGGTCTTCTGCAATCGGATTGCCATACATTTATTTCCCCTTGACTGGTAAATTTCTCGGTTTTCAAGGCCGTATCCACAGCTGTCGTGACAGCTGATAGCTGTTTTCGTGATTGATTATGTAAAGATCAATTACACATTTGAAAATCAGCTTGTATAAAATGGTTAAATAAAAAATGTCGCTGCCTCGTGGAGTTTTATGACGTCTAGAAGAAAATTTTTCTGTTAGGCACTATAAGAAAATCGCTTTAATTATGACGTTTTAAATAGAACGTAATTTTCACCATTTAATGCTTTTCACATGTAATAATTTAATTATTTAAAGTTTTTTTTTTTTTTAATATTTACATGTAAATATATTTTTTAATTAAAAAATATTTGGAATAAGTATTATTTGGAATATTTTTTTTTTTTAATCTGTCAACAGTAGTTAAAAATCCGGCTTTTTAGAAATATAAAATAAATTTCTATTCAAATAATGATTTTAAATAATAATAAAAAAAACCCTGAAACAATTAGACAAATTAAAATAATGATTGGACACTACACACCAAAAGCTAGTCACGTATATGCCTGCAAAAGATGGTTAAATAGCTATACATAGTTTTCGATCCTATAAAACTTATTTAACTGAACTATCTTGACCAATTTCATCAATAAATAAGGCTGAAAATATTTTTTTGATTTAAAAACTGTCTTCTTCACCGTGTTTATCATCATTGATTTTTCTATAAAACTGCATTTTTTTAATGTTTTGATACGGAATAGTTTTTTTTAAATATAAGCCGAGAAAGAGTCTCGGTCACAATAAATTCAATTACGGCAGAAGCAGCAGCGTTAGTTATTTTTTATTAGAATAGAGAGATAAATTGACAAAGGAGAATTGCATTTACGATTTATTATTAACTCATGTCGCTGCCTAAATAATGCAGCACGCTTAAAGAAGAAAGACCTTCATAAGACCTAGAAATAAAGAAAAGAGACCTTCATAAGGCTTAGAAAAAAAAAAAACCCGATACATCTTAATGAGTGATAAATCGAGGATATTATATTTGGTTTAAAATGTTTTACTAAATGCTGCTGTATAAAAGTATATATATTAAATTCTACTTTATAAAAGCACAGTAGATTTTCTGTATATACTCGTGTATAAGTTGACTCCAAAATTCCAGAAAAATAACATGTACTTTTGTCAGAATACTAGTTTTTCTGTATTGTTTTGTTCGCCTTATTTTATCCTAGAAAATTGCTACAACTTCCGCGATTAAGTAAGGCGAAGAAAACGATTTAAAATACTGATATTACATCAGAAAGGTATGATATTTTCTTGAATTTTGGGGTTCTTCATGTACGCGAGGATATACGATAATTATAAACTTAATGTTCACTATAAAAAAAAAAAAAAAAAAAAAAAAAAAAAAAAAAAAAATGTTGATTTTACAGTATTATACTGCAAAATCAACAATTTTTTTTTTTTTTCAGTGTTCCTGTGAAAATCTCAAAACTTTTAATGTTTTATAAGCTATTCAAAATAATTGTATTGTAGCCTTTATCCCTCTGGAAATACCTCCTTCGTTCCTCTTAAAATCCCAAAGCATTTGATTTGTTATAAATTACAAACTCAGCTCATTCAAATTCGTGTATTTTGTCAAAGTATCTCGACTTAGAACCTCCATCAGCACCAGGCATGTCAAACTCGTTTACCGCAGCGGGCGAAATTAAGCATTGTATACAAAGCCGCGGGCCACATAAGAAAAAGAGATAATATTATTATCATTGCACAGAACAAAATATGTACACACAAAACACACCCAAACAAAAGAACTATTCTCGCAAAATTTCAAAGTTATTATTATACATAGTTTATTTTATCTATTTTTCTAAAAAATGTTCAAAATTACTTTTCATCATCCAAATATATAAAATTTAATTTAATTTTCCGTATTGTATCTGTATTTAAAAAAATATATATTGTACTCTCTGGTTTGTTAATCTTGATATAGCCAAGTCATAGCTGCCAATCTTCGATATTTTCTTCAAGTAAAAAATAAAAATAAATATAGTATCTTGATTCAGGAAATTTATTTAATAAAATGTGTCATATCTATGCGCTACTTATTTGATTTCATTTATTAAATATATTCCCTGGTTCAAATTTTATTTATATGACTTAAAAAATAAAAAAAGGTTAACAGCTACGCAAAAATATTGCATAAATGTGCGCACCCAAAATATGCCTAATTACATAATATGCTTTAAAAAAATCGTCGATGGATGAATAAATTCAAAAATTTCGAAAACTCCATATCTATATATTTTCGCTCTAACGTGGAATCCCACTGATATTTGATGAACTGTAGTAATAAATTTTGGAGAATAATTTCAACACCAATCATTGGCGGTGAAGAAAATAAGATTAAACAATTTTCAAATTTCTTGAAATTCAAAAATTTGCTTTTGAATTCATTTTTTAATGTAGTTTTAGTATATTCTAAGAATTCCCTTTCGATGATTTGTGTAAAAATGGCAGGCAACATTTAATATAAAATACATTTTCTTTTTGAAAATTATTTTATCAAAGTAATAAATTCTGTATGAAAACTCTAATACTATTAAATAACAAGAAAGCATTATGAAATTTGCCTTGAAGTTGAAGTTTACTCAAGTGCTTTGTAATTTAAAATGAAAACTCCAAGTACTTTGTCTATTGGCGGTCTTTTAAAAATCCACATTCATGTTTTGCCGATTTAAAATGAAAATTGTAGCCTTGTTTAACCAGTTCGAATTTAACCCTTACAGGACCATAAGATGTCCAAGGCTAAATATGCCAATACAACACAATATTTTAGCTATTGTGGGTGTAAAGTAAGAGAATATCACCAGAAAAACATAGCAGGGTGTATAGGTTTCCTATAATTTCATGGGAAATATTTTTCCCTATGGACCATAAAAGTAAATAAACCAAGAGTTAGGTTTATTATATCAGTATTTTATTTATTGCTTTGTAATACAAAAAACATAATAAAAATTATCAGAAAAGTAAAATAAATAGTTAGTTATGGTATTCTAATTTTCTCAAGTACAAAACACTTTCAAGATATTATTAGTTCAGCCCGCGAATGTTTTGGTTTTGGCGCAATAAAGTTTGACAGTTCTTTTTTTTTATTCGTTCAGAAACACATTTGCCGCCTTGGACATACGTTTTATTTTGACATTCAGTAAAAAAAATATCGATTCAATAATAATTGAACAATCGATAACGATTTTTGTAGAAGGAAAAAATATTTCCCTTGAGCGTGAAAGGGTTAACAGTTAAATCTTTATGATGGAAAACCATGAAATATATGTATGAGAAGGTAGATCTGTTTATCCCCGTATTTATCTCTGTATATCCGCATTTCCAAGATATTTTCTAGGTTGAAAATGATTAAGCAAATGTGTACAAATATAAGATTATAAGCACTACAAGTTTTAAAGCACATATTTGGCTTATAAAAATCTTCCGCTATACATAAATCTTTCTAGCAGTGGTACTTATGCTTATGGTATTTTCAAATTTCTTTAACTGCTCTAGACATTATTTGTTCAATTTCGTAGTGACTCGCGGGACATTTAATGTAATAAAGAGATTTTTTTTAAGCAAATGTATTTTTTTCAATTGGATTGATGAAAGCACTTTGATTCTCTATTAAGAAGTATCAATTTCAATACTGACAGTTTATCTTTCCGATATTTAGTCAGATGTTTGAGAGTTTTCTGTATACTTTGTGCTATAGAACCTCTTAATATTACATTCTTTAATTCCAACATTGTCTACATATCAAACGTTAAAATTCTGTTTTCTTTTGAATATAATTGTAAATCACCTTTAAAAAATAGGCGATATTCATCTTCATTTTATCATATTTATTTATAGTGGTATAAAGAGCTATATAACGTATTTTCTTATCAGTCCTGGGATATATGAGAGTATGTCAAGTAAAATGTGTTATGTCAATAAAAAACGAATGAAAGTAAAGAAAGACCATGCAGGATACCAGAAATATCACACACGATTGCTAGCCTAACTAATGGAAATAATTAAAGAATTTATATCCAAAATCCTTACGTTCGACTAATTTCCAAGTGAAGAACCTAGATGCCAAATTCGAGGCTTTTGTGTCAAGCTCAAAAGCGATAATTTGTGTCACTTTCAAAACGACTCATTAAAAGTTACTTATTTTTATATTTTGGATTTTTAAAATTTTAACTGTTCTTAATTAGCGCAGACTTTTATAAATTCTCCAATACATTTCTTAGTATTTAATAAATATATCATATTATTTCGTAAAGTGGTGTAAGATCGAAGAAAGAAAAGTAAAAATTGGTTTCGTTATAAAACAAATAAAATTTTATGTAAAATAATTTAAAAATAGTACGAAAATCGTTAAACTCAAGATTCCGCGCTTTGCTACGTTTCGAGTGGTTATTTGTGTATCCACAATTTTTTTCCCTGCTAAAATTTAAAATTGAGTTACATCTGTCTATAAATATATATACATTACTGGTGCTAGATGAGCGACATTGTTTAAATGCAGAATGCTACGACGCTCCGAACAGAAATATTCCCCGTATTTAATGAAAGAATAAGTAAGACAAATATTACTATTGCAAAATAGTGGTAGCATTCTGAATAAAAAAATAAAAAAATAACTGCCAAACTGGTAACAGTGATACATAATTTTTTCTTATGTTTGCCATCTCTAAGACTACGGTTGGTGCAAGCGTTTTCATGCAAAGTGTATTTTTTGCATGCGTTTTCTAATAATTAAATTAAATACAGGTAAAATGCAAAAGGCATCGCGGGCCACTGATAAGTTGTCGGCGGGCCAGTTGTGGCCCGCGGGCCACGTGTTTGACATGCCTGATCAACATCATGTCGAAAAAAATTGTCGCGTACTAATTATGGCACACGTGTCATAAGTTCTCTGATTCTGTATCTCATCTATGGGCCTATTTTGTTTTATTAAAATCAGGAGACTTAACTTGTGCTTTCCGGGTTACAGAACTTACTACCTGGTGTACACAACATAGGTGAAAATAATTTTTAATTGAAGACTCGAACAGATTTTTTATATTTAATATATTTTTTTTAGATTTCCTACTAATTAGACAAAAAATAATGAAAATATCAATTATGCATTCAAATAATAAAAAATATCAATTATGCATTCAAATAATAAAAAATATCAATTATGCATTCAAATAATAAAGTTTCTAAATTTACTAAAAACGGTATTACTGCATGCCAGTGGCTTATTACCAAAAAAAAATCACCAAAAATTTCACTATTTATAGCAACTTTTTTTATTCTGATTATTTCAGTGTTTAAGCGTGCACTGAAAAAAAAAAAAAAATAGAGAGAGAGAGAGAGAGATGTTTCTTAATCTACGGAAATGTAATTTAAATGCGAACGAAAATATACAATAACCTTTTCCGAGTTACCCATGATTTCGAAAAACGTTCTTTATCACTAGAAACCTCAGAAACCCATATATTTTTGAGATTAAAAAAATCATTTATAAAAACGCAAAGTTTCTTTTGTTGCCACTGATTTTCGGAAAAGTTTCCGGCTCGTTTCTATAGTGTATTAATCCGTTTTCTCAACCAGCAATATAAGTTTTTCGAATGCTATATATTCTCAAGTAAGCACTTTCATGTTCAACAAACATGTTTTACTGACAAACATGCTAAATTAACAGCGATAACATTAACATTAACATTAATATTATTTTGTTACTCTTGCATGTATAGATCCAGTTACGCAGCTAAAAATGTTTACTTGAGCATCCTAAAAACTGATATTCCGGTGAAGAAACTGATTAATATAGTAGAAAAACTACTTGGTGGCATCAAAACACCGAACATCAGTGGCAGCAAAATAAACTTTGAATTTATAAATGCATCTTTAAATCCCGAAGATATATTTAGTTTCTGAAGTTTTTAATGATAAATAAGACTTTTCGCAGTAGTGGATAACTCGGAAGAGGTTACTGTATATTTTCGTTCGTGGTTATATTATGTTTTCCTGATTTAGAAACGTTTGTCTATTTCTTATACAGTGAATATCAGAATTGAAAGTTGTAGTTTTAGCTGCTCTTTGCGCAAAGTTTGATGAAACACTAACTGAAAAAAAAAAAAAAAAAAAAAAAAAAAGTATACATTTTACAGTATAATACTGGCAGCTGGGGTGCTAGTATTATACTATAAAATCAACACTTTTTTTTGCAGTATTGTCTTTTGATAAAGTTATTTTTCTATATTATTTGCTGCAAATTTGTAATATTTGATGTTTTTATATTTTATAGTAGACGATTTTAATACTTTCTAATTTAGTTGAAAAAAGTTTATGACTTCGGTTTGTCTGGACGTCAGCCTGTGCTCTAACTCTCGCAAAGTACTGGGATCTCCCTGTAATTTTTCTATGTAATGGATGCTTAGAATAGCACGATTGCTATTGAAAATGAAGTGTGTAGCATTTATACTTCGTTTACGGAGACTGTCAAAAGTATTCCATTCCATTACGGTCAATGGAAAAAAATCGTTTAAAGTGCATTTTGATTATATTACACCATTTCAAACATAATGAAATTGATATGCATTTATGAAATACACTAAAACATGCTTTGTGTTGAATATGAGGTGCAAAGCAATTACTATTCATTTACAGGGGCGCACAAAATAATTCTGCTACATAATGGCTTTTTGGGGAAAAACCATTTGCAGTGTATTTTATTGATGCTATACTATTCAAACATAATGAAATTTATATGCATTACTGAGATATACTATAAGTTGCTTACTGAAAAGTATGGTGTGCTTATCGTTCATTTACAGGGACACACAAAATAATTCTTTTACAGTACTGTCTATGAGCGATAATTGCTGGAAGTGTATTTTCAACTTTGGTTTGCGACTAAATCAACTAAATTTTTGTATAGTACGTTGTGCGTATACATTGTGTTGATCATATACAGGGCTACACAAAGGAATTCGTAAGTTTTACTGACTATGAGAGTAAATTGCTTAAGGGTAGTTTTTAATTGTGTTATACATTTTCCTGTTGAACTATATTTAGTATACTAAATAGAAGTTTATGGAATATAAATAAATTCATATACAAGGCTACGCAATGAACAAGATACAACGCCGTTTATGATTTGTAATTGCTGGAAGTGCGTTTTCAATTGCGTTATGCCCTTTTTACCTGAGTTAAATTAAAATTTAATACGTGGTGTGTAGAATTTTTTTAAAATAATATACAGGGATGTACAAAAGAATAAGGACTACATTTCCATCTACTGGCGAAAAGAGCTAAAACTAAATTTTAGCATGCTATATAGTATATATGCAAATCTATAGATTATATACAGGGCTACACAAAATATTTTGACTACTTTATTGACAATGGAAGGTAATTGCTAAAACTGGAATTTTAGATGTGTTAGTTGTTTTCTGAACTGTTTTCTTGCATATCTTCTTTTACTTTACTAAAGGGTGAAGTTTCGTTGCAGTTTTAAAGATGTGTTGGAAAGTGTTTCAGAATCTATGCCTGTCGCATGAATACTCATTGTTGCTTGTAATATATTTTCGGAGACCTGACCGATCATTCCGCAAACCTTAGTTTGGAACTGCTGCGCTAGAGCAATATTCGAACTTCTTCTGAAGATGAATAATACTAACACGTTTGTTACACGTGTTGCAACATTCAAACAGATTCTTCCCTACGGTTTTCGTGACGAAATTTTGAACAGGACTTCGAAACAATAGCGCAGTAAAGCTTATCTGATTGTCCAACTTAGCTCTTATATCGGGAGTTACGAATTTATTTAAGCTTTTGTAATCATTTCAGTGCAATTAAATGAAAAAGGGAACGTAATACGCAAATGCAATGGAATTCGAAAACCGTAAAGATTTTATCTCTAAATATTTTTCGAAATGGCAAACTGAGACAGTAATTTGAGAAGCGTATGATTTCATGTTTTCTTGAGTTAAATTATAGGTATTAAACTTTTAGAACAAAAATCGTTCTAAATATTTTGATGAAGCAATTTATGGTTATTATTATTTTTTTGAAGATAAAATAAGATTATAGAAAAATCTGATAACTAAAATTTTAATGTTTGTAACCCTGACATTTTAGATTGTGATTTCTAATCCGTTTTATATTTAAATTTAAATTTTTTCAGTAAAAGTTATTTGGTGCAGACACGTTTTTTGGAAGCAATCCCATTCACTTTAAATCCTGTTTCTGTCAACATAGCTCATTTTTATACGATGCAAAGACATTGTACCTTATAACCTTAGCCTATAGTACCTTAATAACACCTCTTTGAATATGGTGTTACCGTATTCTAAATTCTTCATGATTGGCCAGTTCTCGCGAAAGTTAGAGCCAATAAAGTTTAAACAAGAATAAAAAATCATGCAGCCGGCATAGAACATAAAACACTTTCGAACACTAACAGAATATTAATAAGAAATTTAATTTTTTCATACGATGAAATGCGATATCTAAATAATCAATTTAAGAAATATATAATTAAGTAAAAATCCATTTTCAGCAATTGCTGCCAATATTCGAAGTCTTTCATACAGCTCTGTATGTGATCTTACAGAATTTGTAAACAACACGTAATACATTATGCAATTTTTATTAAATAAAATTGCAAAACACAGCGGAAATAGCACTTCTAGCAATTACCGATTATATTGAGTCCTTTAAAAAGAAATCTCTTGTGCGTCTCTGTACATAAACGATAAATCCTTACGCGCCCGATAATTATCGGAAATAAATTGTATTAAAGCGCACGGATCCTCTTAAATTTCATTATGTTTCAAGTAACGTAACTTGTTCAAATGCACCGCAAACGATTTTTCCCATATATCATAGCGTAAAGAAATTGTTTTGTACGTTCCTGTAATTGAACTATAAATGTTATTAATTGTATATTCCTGTTAAAGCATACTGTAGTCACTTCAGTAATGCATATTAATTTCATTAGGTTTGAAATATCGTAACATCATTAAAATGCGCTGCAAACGATTTTCCCCCATAGACCATAATGTAATGGAATTCTCTTGTGTGTCCCTGTAAATCATAGGTTCCCAACCTTTTCTGGACCCTTTCCGCCCCCCCCCCTCTCCCCTAATAGTTAATTATACCAAATATTAAAATATTACTGCATATTTTCGATACCTATTTTATCTGTCTATCTATCTATTAAGAATTAAAAAGTAGAAATTATTTAAAACGACCATCAAATGTAGTAAAACATTGTTTTTAAAAATTTAGAAATAAACACAAAATGAATAAGAAAAAAAAAATTAATGAGATGGTTGAGGCTGGCGGAGTTTTAACAATTTGTTAATGTCTGTTAACATCAATCGTAAATTGCCACATTCAGTGATGTGCAGTCTGTTCTATCTCTTTTAGACAGTAAATTAACTACTGTACTGTACCCAGACTCAGCCAAATACGATGTAGGAAAACCAATCAAAAATCTCTATACTCTTGCCCACAATCCAGGTTAGAGAGATACGCAGGGCTGCCACTGGCGACTATTTCTATATTCTATTCGCACTACTATTAAAAAAATAATTTTGTAGTATATTTCTCTTGCACATGTTGTCAAAGTGTATGTGAAAAAAATTTGTTATGAGAGAGTGGTGCTAGATAGAGGACTCAGCTAGTTTTATTATATTTACCGCCTCCATGGAAGGCTTTAGTGCCCACTGGGAGAGGGGGGGGGGGGTATCACCCCAGTTGGGAACCTACTTTGTTAGAAGTCGTTTTAAAAATAAAGGCAATACATCAAATACCCTTTCTACAACCCCTCAAAGAGCAATTCTGAAAAATTTACATATCTTACAGGCCACTTCTTAAGCACAAAAGTTTGATTTAAAAGATATATCTATAATCTAGATCTAGATAAAAACCTGTATTCTGGTATTATTTTCTTTGTAAATTTGCTCTTAAAAAAATCAACAAGTGACCCCGATAACTTACATTGCTGTTATTTGAATAAATTTTAACAAACTACACAATGTAATACGCCTATGACTGGGAATATTTTCGTTAAAATTGTGTAGAAGAATGAAAAAAGAGAAAATGAAATGTCCGACAAATATCATGTTCATGCATTTGAATAATCGTTTTTCCAGATAATCCTTTTTAAAAGCAGTGGGGGGTTCCTATGTCGTATGCTTTATAGCAATTCATCGGTTTTCTCTTTCCCAATCACAATACACTTAGAATAAACAGTGTTTCACAACCTTGTATCCCACGCGAATTCTTTGAAGCCATGCCCAAGCTCTAAAAAACTGTAACTTTATAACAATTACATACATATAAGGAAAACAGACAGAACTATTAATAATAGTTTCATGAATTATTAATATCCATGCTCCAAGGAATTCTTATAATAATTAACTAGATACGTATATTCAGAGAGAGAAATAATTATCGATAATAGTCTAATGATAAACTTATCACCTCAAGTCATGAACTATCGGATGTATAATAAATACCGTTTCGTTGCCGTTCATCTTTTATCGATTTAAATAGCATTTTAAAAAGTTCGCGCTGACGTGTATCATCGGTGACATACAGACATATATTTCCAACAGCATGTATGTTAATTGACATCGTGAATTTGTTCAGAACATTAAAAGTGATATTAGTAGGTTCTAATGGTACTGGCAATCCCGTTATAAATTTCAATAGCATTTTAAGAATACTAACGGTCTTGTGTTAGAAGCTTCAATAGCATTTAAAGAATGTTAAATATGGTCAATGTAAAAGAAAAAGCATTCAAAGAACTGAAACAAAATTATTCTTTTAAGTATTATTTTCTTTTACAATTCAAATATATTTATTTTTAACGTTTTTCATAACTATTTCTCTTGTACCTTTGTTGATGTCTTGGGAACTCCTATTTGAGATTTGCTGTCTTTACAAAACTCATTTGATTAGAAAACAAAGTATTCAAAATTAACTGGAAAATATTATTATAGTAAAAAAAAATTGCTATGACACTATCAACAGCAATTGTTCTTGGGAAAAAAAACTACTAAAAATATGCAATAATGCAAGTTGAAAGCTAGTCAATTATGATAGGTGAACGAAATTAAATGCTCTGTTCTGCGTTATTAAATTTCTCGACAGTGTTTACAATTGGTTTTGTGTGACTTGCCAAACTAATCACTGATATCTTATGATTCTCGAATCATATTGACTCGTGAACTCTACATTAGTGCGAATAAACACCGACCAAAATTTCAAATGTCGTCGTAACATGCTTTCATTAATTTTCATTTTTCATTAAGAAAATGAAATATTTGATACAAATAAAAATATCACAGTTCAATTTCTCATTAAATTTCTTATAGGAATCGTGTGTTATATCTCATTATCATTATACTGTCAACAAAGTTATAAGCAGTTGAAATTGCGGAATTCCAAATCACACTAGTGCAGAGTGTGCGGGTGTTGAATCGAAGTGCGGAGTCCACGGGTTAAATAAAATGAAATTTAACAAAGCAACAAATTAAAGTAATTAAGGAGTCTCATTACCTCAGGAAAAATTATCAACTTTTTTTTTTCATTATCATTAAATATATTGTGAAAAAATAATGAAAAAAAATTAGAATTGCTTTTTAGAAAAAACTTATAAAATGAAATTCCCCTAACAAATTGTAGTAATATACCACTCCTTTTATTTTCTGCAATTTTTGTTCGTTTCTATTCGTTTACATTCAACAAATTTTAAGATACGATTTTATTTAATGTTGTAAATTACAAAAAAAAAAAAACTTTAAATTACAACTACAGTGAACTCTCGTTAAGACGGATAGTCAAGGGGAAGCGTTTTTTGGCCGTATTAACGAGAGTCCATTATAACAGGAGTTCACAAATTTGACGTTTTACATTACAGTAAAAAGTACTTATTATGTACATAAATATTAAAATATAACTAAAAATTTGATTTCTCAGACCATTTTATGCTACTTTACTAAAAATACTAAAAAAAAAAAAAGAATGTACGAGAACAATTTCAAAATGAAAAAACAAATGTATATTTGAAACTCGAGATTACATTTAAGCATACTTACATTGTTACAGGTGCAAAATGTTAGTACATGAAAGAAAACGGTAGAGAGTACTTAAAAGGCTATCCAAAATAAGAAGTAATCTTCATTTGTGTTTTCTTGGTAAGAGACCTTCTTTCGATATCATTCTCAAGTTTAGCCAAATGTTCAAATGTGCTCTCAGAAACATTTTCAGTTGATTGATAAAATTTCCTAATTGTCATCAGCATATCACGGACATCTTGCACCCGAATATCTTGCACTTTTGGAGGACAGATTTCTTCTTCCTTTTCACTATCGCTAGATGTTCCTGGATTTTCTTTTACTTCATCGATTATTTCCTGATCGGTCAATTTTTCAACAATTCTGACATCGTTATCAAAATTTGCAAAACCGTCAGCGTCTATTTCTGTCGGAATATCACATCCCAAAGATGCTGCATCATTAAGCAATGTCTGAAGTTCGTGGATATCATGAATAATCTCATCTGACGATTCTGAAGTTTCAGTTTCGTTCACAAAGCCTGCATGTCTGAAACAATTTGAAATTGTAGTCAATGAAACAAGAGTCCAGGCTCGTTGAACCCACTCCATGCACTTTAGCACATTGACATCAGAATTTGTCGATGTTTCAATTGAACTCATCAAATGTGTCAGGCGCATTCGACGATAGTGCACTTTTAAGGATTTTATGACGTCCTGGTCCATTGGTTGCAAAACGCTGGTACAATTGGCAGGGAAAAAAAGAATTTTTATGGATTTCAGTTCAGGTATTTCTGTAGGATGAGCTGGGCAGTTATCTATAAATATCAGAACTTGTCTTTTCTCTTTAGAGAAACGTCTATCTAACTCCCTTATATACTTTTCAAAGAATTGCATGGTCATCCATGACTTAGAATTGGCTTCATATTTTGTAGGATAACTTTTAACCCCCTTGAAACAGCGGAGATTTTTAGAATTTCCGATAACAAGGAGAGGCAGTTTCTCAGACCCATCCATGTTAGCCCCTACTAGAACAGTAACGCGTAATCTTGAATGTTTTCCACCTGTGCACTTTTCTCGTCTGAAGTGCAAACTTTGAGAAGGCTGAGCTTTATAAAAAAGTCCAGTTTCATCAATGTTGAATACATTTTTAGCATCGTAGCCCTTGAGAAGGCATGGCAAATTCGCTTTCCACTCTTTTATTTTTTCTTCTGGTACATTTCCAGCTTCACCGCTCACTGTTTTAAAAACTAGACCATGTCGATTCTTGAATCGCGTCAGCCATCCCTCACTTGCACTGAAGGAATCAATATTCAGCAATTTGGCCAGTTTCAATGCCTTTGCTTTAAGAAGTGGACCATTAATTGCAATGTTCTCAGAACGCATTTGTTTAAACCATTTCAACAATGCAGCTTCCAGTTCTGGGTGGCCTGATCCTCGAATTTTCTTTCGAGAACACATGACATCTCCCGATTCAAAAGTATCCATTATTGCTTTACGTTTCAACCATACTGAGTTCACAGTTGAACGTTTAAGTCCAAGCTCTTTCACCACATCGATTTGTTTAGATCCCTTTTCAAGTTTTTGGATGATTTTTACTTTATCCAATAAAGTTAATGCAGTTTTTTTACTCGAAGCTGCAGCCATTACAGAAACGCAAAAAGAAAATGTCGTATTGTTTAAAGCGAAGAATAAAGTGTGAAACTAGAAATTTTTTCTTCCCACATTAGGCACTGAATGAAACCGAACGTGAATTTAAACCCTTTCATTCCCCCCCCCCTTTTTAGCCAATCAGCGCGCGCTATCAGAGAGCAAACGGCGCCCGCACGGCTGTTCCGTGACGCCAGAGGCGAAGTTTCTACTCCTTTCATCTTAAAAATGGAATAGAAAAAAATTTGGGATTTCGTTGTCCTGACGAATATTTGTCCATCTTAACGAATGGACTCTTAAACTGTACGTATTAAACGATGTCTGTTACATGCACTTCCTATAGACCTTAACCGGGGATTTTGTTTTTGTACGTAATAACGAGAAATCCATCTTAAACGGGGCCGTCTTAACGGAAGTTCACTGTATATGTGAAAAAGCCAAAAATTTTGAATAAACACACATTTGAATTTTCTTAATAAACAGTTTGCAATGTAATGCAAATGCGGTCTTTAAATTTCCTACGTGGGATATAATTATCAACTAAAATTTTCTACAAAATAATTTCATAAAACTTTACAAAGCCTTAATAATACAAATGTAACAAAAAATAACAGTTGGAAAGAAAAATTGCGCAGACTGAAATAAATGAATTTAAATTAAATATTTCAATGCATTTATTCTATGTAGCGTCTAGTCCCTGCACTTTGGCTACGATTTCAAAAAACGGATCTCTCTGCGCGCATGCGTGCTTGTCTGATACTTTAAAATTTTGTTCTAAGCCATTTCAAAATGAGTGCGTATTGCGTATAGCTCTGTGGTATGTCATTTCTCTTCCGTTCTGTGGTATCGAGCTCGAATCCCAGCGGCGGAAAGTTTTATTTTTCAATATTTATTTGAGTTATAAAAAATAATTTGAATAAAAAAAATGTAAAGTTTCCATTTTTCAACATATAAGCGATGGAAAGTTTGAAACAAAATGGAAATAAATATGAAATTTGGTTATAAAAATTAATTTAAAGGGGAAAATGCAAAGTTCTTTTTTTTCGTTATTTAATTAAACTATAAAATAATTTTTTTAACCCTTTAATTACGTGCATGCTAGAGATTGCTGCAAAGCGAGTTTCGTGTGTCCAGTGATGTTTTTTTTCGGTTAATGATGACGGTAAATGAACACAAGTTACTGACCGCGGCTTGAATGAACTTCATGCATTCTAGAGATTGCTACACAGCGAGTTTCATGCGTCCAGTGATGTTTTTTTTTTCGGTTAATGTGCACGAAGTGCTCATAATAAGTTACTGACCACTGCTTGAATGAATTTCGTGCATGCTACAGATTGCTGCAAAGCGAGTTTCGTGTGTCCAGTGATTTTTTTTTATGTTAAAAATTGTCTTTTGGATGTTAAACAATTCGCTTTAAAAGGCTATAAAATCGATAAAAAATCCTTAAAATTTGAAAAATCCGGAGAAAAAAAGTGTATTTTAATAAAAGTCTAAAATTAAATTTCTTTAAAAATGTTTTTAAAAAAAATTGACAGTGTTGAAAGAAAATATTTAGTTATATTATAGCTAAATGTTTTAAATCGAAATCTTTATACGGATTTAAAAAAAAAAAATGCCACAGAATGGAATACAATTAACATGGTTCTCGTTGAAACTGTCTAAGTAAAGAGCAATGCGCATGCACGCAGCACGATCCATTTTTTGAAATCGTAGCCAAAGTGCAGGGGCTAGACGCTTGTTTTATTCTATGGGGAAAATAGTTGTCAGGTCTTTCTAAAAGAGGTGCAACTGAAAAACCGTTCTAATAAGAGAACGACTGCGAAAATTTTCTGTTATGTATTTTAGAGGGTCTCCAACCGGTGGTCAGTGGGCCACAAGTGGTCCGCGAGAAAATCTCAGTGGTCCATAGAAAAATCTGGACATTATTCGGACATTTTTATGTTTTATTAATTGTGCTTTATGCATAGTAAAACTAGTAATAATTAAACATGATAAAATTCTAAAAAAATCTTATATTTATAAAAATTTATATCTTTACTTTTGAAAATTTAAATTGTAGCAGACATTGATTATTATTTTAATAAATATTATTTGTTATTTATCTTCAAAACAGGCAATTTTTTTATTTTTTGTTCTCCCTATAATGAAAATTTCCATTTCTGACTGAAAAAGCAATGAAAATTTCGATTCCGTTTTCAACATTATATTTGTGCGAAATAAATATTTTGATTGTGTCACAGCAATTAAAACTCCGTGCCGGTCTCGGCTTTTTTTTAAAGGTATCTTTATGTTCTAGTAACGTAGTTGATGGCATAAATAAATGAACTTATTTCAAACAAGCAAGGATAAATTTATTAGTGAGAAATTGCACGCTCAGGAATTGGCCGGACCGGCTCAGTGGTTAGAGCGACAGCCCGGAACGCTGTGGACCCAGGTTCGATTCCTGGCTCTGGTTATTTTTTCACTCCATGTTGGATTATTGTATTTATTGTATGTTTGTCTGTATTATAATAATTGTATATCTTTAAAAGCAGGATTAAATATTTAAAAATGTGCGATACTTAAAAGAGATAAAATGTTTTGTAATATCTAAATTAACTTTAATGTTGTTGTTACAATTAAACAGCCTTTAAAGATTTTTGTTATGATTAAATACGCTCTTTCTGCGATTAAATAAGAGAAGATTATTAAAAAGAATAGTGGTATCAGTTCGCGGGTCACAGTTTGACACGACTCATTTATAATTTTGTTAACATGAAAAGGTACATTTCATGTTAATAAAATGGAAACTCTCTGATAATTATTATACAAATGTATTTATATTATTAAAAAATTCTTATTAGCGGTCGGCGGGATTTAATATTATGTAATAATTTTAACGACATGCACTTTCAAGCCCAATTCATTCTCTACTGTTTATGGTAGCGCGGTTTGCAAGGCATTTTTTTAAACAATGTTCTTGCAATGTTATGCGTGTATGTATTATGCCCTTTGAAACATTGACACCGAGATTACTTTTAATTTGCCTCATGGTCATATTACTTACCCATCATACGTAATAGGGTAAGTCTTGTAATCGTTTTGAAAATCGAAAAACATTCTTTACAGATTTAGACGTTTCAGACACTGGAGATTCCGAACAACATACGTATTTATGTAAAAAAAAAATTGCCGTCCGTTTGTGCGCGCGTGTGTGTGTCTGTGTGTCTGTAAACGCTCTATCTTCTGAACAAACTGAGATAGACACTTGAAAATTGGTATGTACTTAGTATGTAATAATGGGAAGAAACTTATTGAATTTCGGGAACCTCGATTATCCGGAACTATTTTTTTCGGACTCCCGAAATATTCGTTTTGATAGAAGATATATGAAAATTTTCGAAATTGTTTATTTTAAGGAGTGAATATAAAAAACAATAAAAAAACATAAATTTTGCATGAAGAATGAAGTCGATCGGATAATGAGTTGCCGAGATATTTGTAATCCTACTTTCCACACTCTTCGATTTTTCATGACCCTGTATTTCATTCAAATTTCAATTCAAAGATATATTTTAATTGGAAATGGGACGCTTAATCTGACGCAGTAAACTGTTAGTTAATATGATTATCAATTTTGGAGTTATAAGGATGTTTCTTTTACGCAATTCAGTAATAGAGTATTTAAAGTTTATGACGTCATCAAACCACGATTTTATTCGAATTGCAATGCATTTTATAAGTAGTTTACACATGTTTTATTTTCATATTTTATATTGAGCATATCCATGATGGGTAAATATTACGGTGGCCCCCAACGACTAGTTTTGATTTGATACCAGTCTTCGGATTTTTTAATAAGTCTGAACACTTGTTACACGTCTCCGCTCGCATCTTGGTTTTTGGTCGAAATTGTTATTTCCAGCAAGTACTCGATATATTCCTCGCTTTGAAAGATTTAAAATTCCAGAATTTTAATTAACGGGCATATTTTTTAATTGTAACTTATTATAATTTTTTTAATTTCCTCTTTTAATAATTAAGTGGCCCGTGAGATTCAAAAGGTTGGCTACCGCTGCGGTTTAGTATACACGGACTGTTTTGTTTAAAAAAAAATAAAAACCAGTATTTTCATCAAATTTAAAATATTTTTTAATTTTTATATTTTTAGAATTTATTGAATATATTTATATTCAGTGCTGTCGCGTCCAGAGAAGTTGTGAGATCTATCACAGAGTGTACCGGCCCAGGGCGGAAACGCAGCAGGCAAAAGCTCTCGCACTTTGTAGTATTAGTTTGGACTGGGGTAACAGAGGACAGAACCCCCGACCTCAAACCGTCCGACAGCTCATGTACGTACATGTATACATGTATGCAGCGTACATGTATAGGAAATACATGCATGCAGTGGTACCGTATACGCGCCATGCATACATGTATTTTGCATAAAACATTCGCATAGAGCCTATAATGGAGGCCCACATTCAGTTCAACTGCCTCTTTTGATATCCCTGTATATATTATTACGAAAGAGAATTAAAACTGTCGATCTTTGCTATTATTTCCAAGAAATTTTCTTTTCCCTTGATCTATTTCCGCTTAATATTTGTTAGTATAAAATACTTAATTGCACAAATATTTAAAAAACATGCATGACTTTTATTAGTTTTATATAGTTTAAGCAGACACGCCCGTGAGTAAAAACCCAGTTCTCTAAAATCACTCCAAAACTGGCCTTCAACATGCAACTTATTTATAATTAAAAAACTTCAAAGTTATTCCATATTGAACAAAGACACGGTTGTTTTTAATCGCCCGGAAAAATTCTGCGGAAAGATTCAAAACCCACTTAACTGTAATCCTTTCATTTACTAATATATTTCCTTAGGCGGGGTTCCTGAATTGATTTATACAGTTCAATGTCAACTACGCGTTTTGTTCTCACCGATCAGAAACTAGACACTTTTCAAGAATGACCTTCGAAGGCTATATGCCTGCAGCAAAAACTACCTCGCTCGTCAGAGGGAAAGGGTGTAAGTACTGTTATTTAAAAAAAGGAAAATAATTCTCATTATCCAGAAGCTTATGATTATGTTATTGTCAATAAGTATTATTCATTAAGTATTTAATCTGATCAAGGTCGTTTTCTTTTAGGTCAATCATTCTGAAATTGATTGTTTTGAGATTTTTGTTTTTACGTGTTTGTTTATCATTACAATCTCTTTTGTTTCCGGAGAGATTGATTAATAATTGATATTATGTATCAGTAGGATTAAACTTTACTAAACTGAAATATGCTTATTTTTAATTAAAATTTGCAGTACAATTGCTGGCTAAGTATTCGCTTATTCTTTGCTGGTAGATTATCGTATTTTGTAATCTTCATTTATTGATATTAAGTAACTCTACTTCTCACTTCTAAAGTGATTTCGTTTCGGTTATTGTGACATCATATATATAGGATGGTCGTAAAAAGAAATATTACGAAATAACCATTAAATGTAATACTGTAAAATTTTTATTATGGAAAAGTCATGATCTTATTTTTTTTTTAACATCTGGATGGATGATCCCTTAGACATACGGTTTGGTCCCTTTGAAAAGCAAATTGAACGTAGTTTACACAAAAATATTTACCTATATTCAATTGTACATTAAAATTAATCGCTTTGCGTATTTTTTTTTTCTTTTAATGTTATATTTTTTATAACAGAACTGATAGGTGACTTTGGCGTTGCAGAAAGCGTGAAAATATAACTTTTAAAAGATTCTACGAAGCGCAAAAAAATGCTGATCTGACAGCTGCTGAAAAATGAATCAAAGAAGCATGACCAAAATTTAATTTCTTCCTATTCATCAGAAAATACCTATAACTCGGATGAAACGGGTCTATATTTTAGAGTATTACTAGAACACACGTATTCATTTATGAACGAAACCGCAAAAATACATAAAAGTTCGAAGGTGCGCACCATTTGTTTAATGCTGGTGTTAGTATGGCTGGACAAAAAAAGTGAATTTTTAGTTGTTAGAGAAAACAAAAAACTCACATTGCTTCAGATATATTTAAAAACTTGTTCACCAATATGCGCATAAATTAGCTTGGATTGCAATAATCATACTTAATGAGTGGCATCTAAAGTGGGGTGATGAATTGAAACATGACATTATTTAATTGTTCGATAACTGTACTGAGCATGAATTGAAGTGTCTTTAAAACCCAACAATGTTGCGTTTTTGCCACCCAATGCAATCTCTGTCATACAATCCAGTGATAAAGGTATAATTCGTACTTTTAAAGCCTATTACCATCATGAAATACGTGCAAGAATTTTAGAAAAATGACATCAGTGCGAATGAATTAGAAAAAAGAAGAAAACGAATTTTCTGCTGATTTCATAAAATCGAGTATCACTAACTGCGATTAAAATTTGTTCTGTTAATGCAAGACTTTGCGAATGTGAAAATTATGACAAACTTAAATCTTTAGAAACTGTGGGAAGCGTCCCCGATGATATAGTGAAAGAATATGATGACGCCCGAATGGCAGTCGACAACGACATTCCTGTTGTTGCGAAGCTCTCAGAGACTAAAATCTGTCAAAAAGTTCTCTAAGAAATGAAAAATAATGATGATGAACAGGAAGACGGCGACATCAAGATGTTTTAAAAATCACTTACAACTGCGAAAATGATGAACGTGTTGGAAATCTTGAGACGAGGTGTACAAGATCGATCGGACAATTTTCAAAAACAATATGAGTATGAACAATTAATTAAAGATCTTTTAAGGAAGAATTGTAAACAAACAAAAACTGCTAAATTCTACCAATAAATGTTTTCTACCCTATTTTAAAAGTCATCATTTCATCAATTGTAAGTTATGATCTCCTTAGTAATTCCAGATGCCATTATTAAACATTTTTATAAACGCATATTGTTACCAATCAGACATTATTGTCAAAAACTGGTTGGTTCAAGGTGATCACTTTAAATGGCATCTACTATTAGGAAATACACTGTCTGTTATAATTCTACCGTTTCTTTTCGGACCATGCAATTTTCTAGTTAATTTACAATTCCTTTATACACTGGTAACGAGTTTCCAGTTTTTTTCTGCATAAGGTTTTCATTATTATAATCTACGTCTTGCAGGTTATTCCTAATTATTCATGGTGTTAATATTTCCTTGTACCTTACCAAATAACATTTCCTTGATTTTTTTATCGCTTGTCAGATCTACAGAAAGAAAGGGAGTAGGTACTATTATTTAAAAAGGAAAATATTTCTTATCAAATAGAAGCTTATGATTACGTTATTTTCAACAAGTGTTATTCATTAGACGTTTAAATATCATGGAGGTTATTTTCTTTCAGGTCAATCAAGCTGCGATTGATTGTTTCGGAATTTATTTTTTAATGGTTTGTTTATCATTATATTCTCAATTGGTAAAGGTGAAATTGATTCATAATTGATACTGTCTATCAATATGGTAAAAATTTACTAATAAAATATAGGCTTGGTTTTTAATTAAAAATTTCAAAACACTTGCTTAACAAGTGCTTTGTTTTTTTCACATACTGTTTCCTCGTAGATTACCTACTTTGTAAATATCTTCATATGTTCTTATAAAATAACGATATTTCTCATTTGAAAAGTGATTTCGTTTTGGTGATTGTGACATTCTATTAATAAAACTAGACTAGATTTATTTTAGTGTTCTGGGTATTAAACATTGTTATAATTGGTCCATTTAAGCATTTACCCTGTTCCATACAGATGTTTCAGCATTAAATACCAGTTATTCCAAATTATTCACGACGTTCCTATCGTGTTCCATAGCTAACAATCTTATATAACAGATAGTTCATTTTAAAACGGCAGTTACAATCTTACAATAAATATCCTCAAAAGTTCGTCCAAGATTCAACACCTAAATCAAATCATAAATTTTAAAAAATAAGATAAATTTTATTGGTAAAATAGATATTTTGATATAGTCCACACCAATTATTAAGTTCGAGATAATTCTCAAAATATGATAACTATTTTTATGAACTAGATCCGCAGTTTATGGAATTCACAGAATTATTATACCTGAAAATTGATAAAAACTAACTGCCTAAAAATTTAATAATAAAGATCGCATAAAGTGTTGGTGATAAATTTTACGGACTTCTGGAAGGATGATAACTTGAGGACTCTACTACTATAACTCACTTCTATGTGTTCATGTACCAAAGTCTCTCATTAATATAATGATATCTGATTAAAATTCATTTATTTAGATAAAGTGTTAGCGATAAATTTTACGTACTTCTGGGAGGTTGATAACTCAAGGCCTCTACTACTGTAACCCACTTCTATGTGTTCATGTACCAAAATCTCTCATTAATATAATGATATCTGATTAAAATTCATTTATTTAGATAAAGTGTTGGTGATAAATTTTACGTACTTCTGGGAGGTTGATAACTCGAGGTCTCTACTACTGTAACTCACTTCTATGTGTTCATGTACCAAAGTCTCTCATTAATATAATGATATCTGATTAAAATTCATTTATTTAGATAAAGTGTTGGTGATAAATTTTACGTACTTCTGGGAGGTTGATAACTCGATGCCTCTACTATACTATAACTCACTTCTATGTGTTCATGTACCAAAGTCTCTCATTAATATAATGATATCTGATTAAAATTCATTTATTTAGATAAAGTGTTGGTGATAAATTTTACGTACTTCTGGGAAGTTGATAACTCGAAGCCTCTACTACTGTAACTCACTTCTATGTGTTCATGTACCAAAGTCTCTCATTAATATAATGATATCTGATTAAAATTCATTTATTTAGATAAAGTGTTGGTGATAAATTTTACGTACTTCTGGGAGGTTGATAACTCGAGGTCTCTACTACTGTAACTCACTTCTATGTGTTCATGTACCAAAGTCTCTCATTAATATAATGATATCTGATTAAAATTCATTTATTTAGATAAAGTGTTGGTGATAAATTTTACGTACTTCTGGGAGGTTGATAACTCGATGCCTCTACTATACTATAACTCACTTCTATGTGTTCATGTACCAAAGTCTCTCATTAATATAATGATATCTGATTAAAATTTATTTATTTAGATAAAGTGTTGGTGATAAATTTTACGTACTTCTGGGAAGTTGATAACTCGAGGCCTCTACTACTGTAACTCACTTCTATGTGTTCATGTACCAAAGTCTCTCATTAATATAATGATATCTGATTAAAATTCATTTATTTAGATAAAGTGTTGGTGATAAATTTTACGTACTTCTGGGAGGTTGATAACTCGAGGTCTCTACTACTGTAACTCACTTCTATGTGTTCATGTACCAAAGTCTCTCATTAATATAATGATATCTGATTAAAATTCATTTATTTAGATAAAGTGTTGGTGATAAATTTTACGTACTTCTGGGAGGTTGATAACTCGAGGCCTCAATTATACTGTAACTCACTTCTATGTGTTCATGTACCAAAGTCTGCCATTAATATAATGATATCTGATTAAAATTCATTTATTTAGATAAAGTGTTGGTGATAAATTTTACGTACTTCTGGGAGGTTGATAACTCGAGGCCTCTACTACTGTAACTCACTTCTATGTGTTCATGTACCAAAGTCTCTCATTAATATAATGATATCTGATTAAAATTCATATATTTAGATAAGAAAATGAAAGTGGAGAGTGTTACACTCAGTGTGATTTATGCTTATCAATCTAATTAAAACGCACTTTATTAAAGCCTCAGCTACATAGCTTTAACTTCAATAAATTGAACTCTCTATTACTATAACCCACGGCCAAACTCGATCTTTCCCCTTATATGGCCTTCACAAACACCCCTTAGTTTAGGAATCCGTTAAAAGGCTACTTTAGCCGGTGGATGGCGCGAATACCTACCGTAAATAATCCTTAGTAAAGTTTACTTTTATACAGGGCTCGCTTAAGACTTAGAAGTGGGGGAAGCCTGACGTCACACAGCCCCCCCCCCCCGTTTTACGCTACCAATTATGCTTCAACAATTTGAAATTTTAGCATCAAAATTTCAAGTAAACAACACTTTTAGCATTAAACTAAAACTAACTACCTATATACATAATGTACTCAAGGTGAAAATATTTTATTACATAAATAATTATACATAACAAATTAATTTTATGAATGAATTTACAAATACTGAACAGGTGCGAATATCTGAACTTTAAAATATATATTTTGCTTTGAAAATTGCAGGATTTGCCAGTGTTAAGAACAGTGCATGGACAACAAATATTTGACGTAAACTTATGCTTAGCTGCTACCGAATTTTGTTTCTATTTTATAAACAGAAATTTGATATCACCTGAATGCTAATTACATTCCCCTTTATTTAAATTAACTATTCTCCATATTATAAAATTTCTCCACACTTTATGAATATAAACAAAATATAATTATACAAATTAAATTTTCTGTTATTTTTAGCATGTTACAGTCTTAAACATTTGAAATTAAAATGTAAAACATGAGAAAAATGAAAATAAGTTGCTTTTAATCCCTGTTTTTATACCATTTATTATATCAACAGAAGAAAAAAATAGAGTATAAATGTGTCAGTATTAAACTGAGGGAAAATTTTGTAGCTATATTTCAGAATTTTTTTTTTTCCCCTGGCTAAATTTTCCTCCCTAAAAATTAGTTTTGAAAATTAAATTTGGGGGCCCCTATGAATTTCAGTGGGTAAGCCCAGGCTTCACGGGCCTATTCGGTAAACAGGCCCTGCTTTTATACATAAAAATACAAAAAACTTTGCAATATATGCGTTATAAAAGGTATATTTAACATATATATATATAGTGCCTCGGCGTTTTCTTTACTACAAACAGGAAAAACTAAAAGATTTAGAGGTAAAATAAATAATTGCAATGCTTTAAACCATTAAAAATAGTTTAAATTACATGCTTCTATAAAACGCAAAACACACATTATTATAAGTAAATTTGTATATTTATATACATTTAAATTCTTGATTACTTGAAACGTTCATAATTCTGAGCGTAAAATACACAGTAAAAAAATTAAAAAATAATATTTACTAGTTTCACAACAGTAAGAAAATTAAGCAAAACTTTTCTCAAAAATATCAAAGTCTACTCAAATCAGGATAGCTTTTCAAAAAATTAATTATTTTTGTGCCATACTTTGGATAGAAAATATAAGTACATAAAGTTGATTGCGGACAACTTTTGATATTTTTAAGTATTATAGGGAATGAAGATGAAGTGTACAGGGAATTAGAAGAAAAAAAAATAATAACAGATTTTTAAAAATATGTCTTTGGATTAAAAAAAAAAATATTACGTTTGCGTCAATTCACCCAGAAATATTTCAATCGGATATCTTTTAAGGGACATATAAATTAAAGTGTGTTACGTAGATTTAGCATTATTATTCTCAAATTTTAACTTTTTCCTTTTTTTTAATTAATATTTTCAAACAAGCAAGAAATTTAGTTTCTTTTTGAATTAAAATTGTTATAGAATCAAATAAATACTTAATTATTATTTTTTTAAAAATAAACTATACAAACAGCATTTTTATGCTTGTTAAAAGATTTACAAATTGTTGGATTTTTTGCAAAATTAATCGGTTCTTTAACACAAGGAAAACGTTACTTTCCCCACGCATTATTTTTCCATTTCTTCTCTTTGGCGTTAATTTCCTGCAATGACCGAAATAAATTTTCATTTTATAACAATAAGTTTCAAAACATTAACCTTTATAGTGATAGTGTGTTAACTTTGACTTTATTGACCTTTCTTGTTTCCACCACGACCTGCGCAATGAAATGATTGTTTACGGAAACTACTTTCATTAAATAAAACAAAAACTTTAGAGGTCAGTAGCCTGCTCTTAAGCATTCCTACCTGAGAATGGACTGAATAATAAGCGGGCGAGAGTGCAAGTGGCATAAAGCCGTACCAAACTCAGTTGAATGTTTTCATGGTCATTCATTCTCTGTGATTCCGGAAAACAGTTTATAAAATTTTTGAAAAGAATTTCTTCAGCTAAATAGAGATTTATGGAAGGAAAGAATCTGTACAAATTATTTTGATTCATTATTATTTTGCAAGAATTTAGACAATGAACATTAGCTAAATTATCTACAAGAAATCAAGCTTTGAAAATTGCTAAATTTTTTAAGGTAAAATACAGATTTAAATGCTTAAGTAATAAAAGTAAAACACAAACCTTTTAATATAATTATTGACATGTTTCGAAAGTACAAACGGCGCCATTATCAAAATCTACACGATAAGCAAACTATTCTCTCAAAAATTTTGGAAAATAAACTTTAAAAACATAAATTACGAGATCATATGTGTAATAAAAGCAGGTGTTTAAAATAGTCAGCTGTAAACGTGAAAATTAATATTTCCGTATTGCTTTTTTTAAATTGAACAACACCTCGTGCGAGATTTTAGGTAATTCAAAAGAGGCTGATTCATTGCATATGTTCTCGTTACGGATATAGATTTCTTCACGTTTACAGTTGACTGTTTTATGCGCCTGCTTTTATTATACAAACAAGCTCGTGATTTATGTTTTTCAAGTTTATTTTCAAAAATTTGCGAGAATAGCTTGTTTATCGTGTAGACCTTAGTAATGGCGCCGTTAGTGCGTTAGAAACATGTCGATCAGATGTTAAAAGATTTTTATAAGCCTTTTTATGTTCTACTTTTATGACTTAATGATTTAAATCTGTATTTTAATGATAATTAGTAATTTTATTATATGAATCTGTAAGGTAGTTTGACACAATTATAATTTAAACAAAATCTCAGAAACAAAGTACATATTTTATTAAAAAATAAGTATTGAAGGAAAGAAAATTTTCTCACTTTCACTTTATTTATGAAGTTTTAGTTATCGTTATATATGAATGGTATATACAGAGTGCCCACTAAAATTCCAGCCCATTAACTTCAGGAAGGTGGAAACTTTAGTTATAAACGTTGTGTGGAGGTATTATTTTAAATTGGCTATGCGATATGCGATGAGACAGCTCACAGCGCCAACTAGTGGAACTTATCTAAAAAATAGTTAGATATACGGGGAAAATGACAATTACAGAGTGGTAGAGCGTCCTCTATTTAGAAAGAAACGATATCGTACATGTAAAAATAACTTTATTAGCAGACCTGAAATGTATTTTTTTTTTTAATATTAAATCCTCAGCTAAAATACGCCGCTAATTACATGCAGATGTGTGGCATTATGAAGCAAACGCACATTTACTAATAAAACTAACACATGTAAACAAGGTACAGGTTATTTTAATAAGAAAAAAATGTTAAGCTGCATCATCTGAGCACATGCAATATGGTGGAGATCTATGACGAACAGACTTAACTTGATATTCTTACTAAAGCAAACTGTACCATGATTACATGTGTTAGTTTTATTAGTAAATGTGCGTTTATTTCATAATGCCACACATCTGCATGTATAATTAGTGGCGTATTTTAGTTGAGGATTTAATATTTAAAAATAATAATAATACATTTCAGGGCTACTAATAAAGTTTTTTTTTGCATGTAAGACATTATTTCATACTAAATCGAGGACGCTCTACAACTTTGTAAATGACTTCTTTCTTATATCTCGTATCGTTATTTATATTTTGTCAGATAATGTAACGCATCAAGAGTGATGTTTTGCACATGTTGTGATATGCGGTAAAGTCATTGAGGTTTGCGACACCTTCACGGTACACAATATTACACATTACATTTCACCCTCAAAAGCGCCATCTGTTGGCGATTATTGCAATTATTTTTTTACTGTTCCATTCTTCTTCCCCCTTCTCGAATAGTAAGTGTACCGATTTTGGTTTCATTCCGGTTATTCCTTCCAGTTACAGACAGCTCCAAATAGAGATACTTATATTATAACCACCCGGTATTTTAATTTAGCACATGGCTAATTTGAACTAGGAAGATTTTTTCAATTGTGATTATCGTCTTTTCAATTCCCTACGAGCTACTTTTTAATTCCTCGCCCAGCCTTCGCAGGCTCTAAAAACACTCTAATTTTTTGTTCTGCTTAAAAAAGGATTACCCGGTTACAGAAATTAAAGGATATTATCACGATCAGTAGTGCTCTTCTGTAATCGGATTGCCATTCATTTCCCTTTGACCGAGGGTATTTTTGGTACTCAGGCAGTCATCCATCGTTGTCGAGACAGCTGACGTCAGTTTTCGTAATTGATTAAGAAAGATCAATTACACATTTGAAAATTAACTTGTATAAAAGGGTTAAGTAAAAAAGGGTTCTGCTTTCTGGACTTTTATAACGTTTATAAGAATAGTTTTCTTTAAGATACTTCAAAATCAATATAAATACAATTGTCTTAAATATGACACTTTAAATATATTGTTTTAAATATGACATAAATTTCATCATTAAATGCTTTTCATCATTAAATGCTTTAAATGCATGTAATAATTTAATTAGTTTTAATTTTTCTTTCTTTTTGTAAATATATTTTTCCATTGAAAAGTGTTTGTAAACATTATTATATGGGCTTTTTAAAATCTGGCAACAAAAAAGTGGCTACTTCCAACTATTAATTAAATTTCTATTTAGATAATGAAATTTTGAATAAAAATTGAAAAAAAAAAGTTTAAAAAATGGAGAAATTTAATAAATGGTTACACACCGCATACCACAATCTAGTCAAGTATATGTGCCTATAAAAGAGAGTGAAATTGCTATGCATAGTTTTTGACCTCATAAAACTTTTTAACTGAACTATCTTGATCAATTTTAACATTAAATAGATCTTAAAATAATTCTTCGATATAAAAACTGTCTGATTTAGCGTGTTTATAATAATCTATAAAAGTACCAGTTTTCATATTTTTATATGCAAGAGATTATTTATTGTAAGCCAAGAAAGTCAAACGGTCACAATAAATTCAATTACGGCAGCAGTAGTTATTTATTATTATCTTTTTTAGAATAGAGAAATATTATTTTTTCCGAAGTTATACTCAGTTCACCATTTATCTCCGGCTAATAGTCCAGAACGAAATTAAAACTTCAGCAATAAATAAATAAATAGAAATAATATAATATAAATAAATCACAAATTTAACAGACATGTAATCCGCGGAAATTATCAGTATCAGAAAGGCTGCAGTAAGTAGCGAAGTCTTTGGCGATTAACTAAGGCATGCGGCTAATACGAAAGTATTGCTTTTAATAAATTTCAGAACTTTATCTGAATACACTATTAATATTTTTTATATAACAATACTTTTCGGTGTTGTTAACGGACAATGTAAATAAAAAAATATATATAATAAATGTAAAAAGATCTATTAGAATAAAAAAAAGATGGTTTTCACCCATGTTCTGTAACCTGGGAAGCTCGGATTGGATGCCTTAGTGTCATGTAATTTATTTACAAAGAGACATGCAAGGATATTTTTTTTCTCGCTTAAAATAGATGTATTTTAGTTTATGTATTGCACAAAAATACTTCCTATATGTATAATTTTATTTAGTGTGTGATTTTTATTTATCTCGTCTAAATGTATACGACTATAGATCAGTTACATGCACTTTTATAAAAAAAAAAGCCCATGAGATCCAACTCGGACTTCCCGGATTACAAAACATACCGCCCGATATACAGAACTTAGGTGAAAATAATTTTTTAATATATTTTTTAACTTAATATATATTTTTAGCTGCCCACTAACAACACCAAAAGGCATTTTTATATGCAAAATACCAATTATTCAAATAACTTTTTGAAATTTATTAAAAGCTATATTTTTGTATTGGGTTTTCCGGAATATTCATTCCGTTTGGGAAAATTAATTCGTAACGGAAAATTCTACCCGTTAGGTGTTAGACATCAGCTATCGGAATTAATGTCCACTAATTAAATGATACAATTTTCCGGTACGAATTAATTTTCCCAAACGGAACTAATTTTCCGGACAATCCAATATTAATAGCCCAATATTAATAGGCCGGGGTTAATTAGCCGAAGACATTGCCAAAGATTTCAGTATTTGCAGCAGCTTTTTTAATTCTGATTATTTCAGTGTCTAAGCGCGTAGTTCGACGTATCTGTTAAATTATATTTTATGTATTTATTTATTTATTTATTTATTGATGAAGTTTTAATATTGTTATAGAATATTAGCCGGAAACAAATGTTGAAATATTTTTAATGTTTTAAGTGTAAACGGGATAATCTTCCGTAACCGGGCTGCACGCGATAGAGATAGATTTTAAAAAATCATGCTTGAAAATTATTTTCAAAACCATAAAAATCAGCAAATTGAGATACTGTTTCCAGACAAAATTCATTTGAAAGTGCATTCTTTCCCGCATTCGACGGGGTAAAAAATTAAATTGTACGATGGTTAGAACTTAATAAATATGCGAAAAACATGAAATAGATTGATTAGGCTCTTGCCGCCTTTGATTTCACTTCAGTATTACTCACAGATATGTTTTTGCTTTATAATATGGATAATTGCAGATAACGTCCTCAAATCACGCATGAATGTTTAAAATATATCATGTAATAATAATAATAAGTCTTTTATATATATAAAAAAAGAATTAAAAAAAAATAAATACTGAAACATTCAGAAAGACGTAGAAATTTATATATACAGGGTCATTCATAATTCCCTCCGGGGTTTCGAAACGTTATAGTAAAAAAACGAAGACGAATATGAAAAAAAGAAACATATGAAATTATTCCGAAACTATTCAAGTTTTACTTACATACATTACAGGTGTTCTATGTGTGAACCCTTGGTCACACGGCATACATCCATGCGATAGTCCAGTTCCTGCCATACTCCGTTTCTTTAAATCTGAATCAGTGGTGTCAGTTCAACGGGCCTTTCGTAATAAATATCGAAAACAGGGACCAACTGACAAAACAATTCATGTGTGGTACCGGAAATTTAAAGAAACGGAGTATGGCAGGAACGGGGACGCTGATATCTATCCCCAGTATATCTGCCCCCATACGTCACAGCAGAAGGGGATACATATCCAGGTTCACTTTCTTCGAGAGTCGGATATCCGACCCCAGTATATCTGCCCCCATATCAGAAGGGGCCATATATCAAAAACTAGTTCGTGTTACTTTCGTCGAGACCTGGATAACCGTCCCCTGTATGCCTCCGTACGTCATCTTGACGTCATAGCAGAAGGGGACATTTATCAAGGGGTAACATATCCGATGCTTGGACGTTTTACTTTTGAGTAGAGCATTGGATATCCGACCCCTGTATATCTGCCCCCATACGTCATCTTAATGCCACAGCAGAGGGGACACATATCCAGTGCTAGAACATTTTCACGCTCGTCGAGAGTTGGATATCCGACCCCTGTATATGTATCCCCTTTTACAGAAATCCGTAGACGTCATTCAGATTATAACACACCAATTAGATACATATATATACATAATTGAAACAATATAAATATTGTTTGAATTATGTATTGTTACATTTAATAACAATACATAATTGAATTTTGTTATATATAATATATGTATTATGTTTCAATGTATTGAATACAATATATCTATTCAAATTTGTAATGTAAAAAGTATTTTTTTTAATCATTTTTTCCCATTTTAAAATAAGTTATAGTAAGATGGCTAGAAATTATTTTCAAATGAAAAACTATATATATTATTGCTGATTTTCCATCTGTGCCTAATTCCTGTTGATAGCACATACGAACAAAACAATAACGAAAAATAATGTCGATTGCACAGATTATAAAACACTTTCCAACTATTTTTACTTATTGCATTTATCCATCTTCAGTTTTTCGAAATATATTCTGTACTTTCATTAAATACTAAAGATTAAGTAAATTTATTTTAATTTGTTCGAGAAAAACATGATCAAAATGTACTTCAAATAAATTCTGCCACTAGACCGTAATGTATCCAAATTCTTTTGTGTATTCCATGTAAAAACTATAAATACCAGATATAGCATTTTTTTTTTTTAAAAGGAACATACTGTATAGTATTTCTTACTACCCTTCTCAAATCAAAGGGATGTACTTACTGACATATTTCTGACATCATTTTTGTCCTGAAACGCATGAAATTGGCAGGTGTTGTTATTCAGAAACTATGTAATCAAAAGACGTTTTCCCTTTTTTTGGTAAAGACAGAAGAACTTTCTTGAAATGCTGTCAAAGTCGGCGTTTAAACCGAATTCCCTAACACGGAAGCGCGAGAAAGGGGAAATACTTGTCACGTGAAAACAATTGCTTATCACTCTATAGGTAATTTATTTGCCAAACGCTATTCAATTGCAAATCCCTTCAATAATCAGAATTGCCAATTTTATACCTTTAAATTTAAATAAGAGTTAGAAAATGTCTCAGAAAGTTCCGCACTGTTGAGCAAGGAATTTGAAAGCTACCTTAATGACATATATCAATTTTGTGGTTTTTATTTGTCAATATTTTCCCGAAAGTTAGAGCACGAATGGACAGATAGTAAAAAAAAAATCATAAAGTCATGCCTCACACATAGATTATTACACACTTTCCAACACGACGAACATATACATTAAGCTACATTTTACGCTATACCTTTTTTACGCTTGTTTGTTTGTTTAGCCTTGTAAAATGAGTATAAATTCTATACATAAAGTGTTCAATAGAGAACAGAGTATAGTATATATGTGCTTAGCTAAAACAACCCGGATAAAAAATAAATCTGCTCGAGTCATGCGCATATACCAGTAACCTCACTGAATGCGAAATTGGAGAATGAAAATTTAAAACTATGCCAGTTTTTATCGAAGGCGGATTGAGCGGGGGAGCGGTTAGGTGTCCTTTTCCCCTTCCTTCCACCCGTTGTCAACCGATATAATATATATTTTTTTAAGTGTCCATAGATTGCGAAACGAAATGGTCGAGTTTTGCTATCTTAGTCTCCGCCCCCTCTCCCCGAAAATGTTTCGTATCTGCTGACTCGACGGTCGAACCATAGTCATCGAGATGAAATATCTCAAGTCTTATCTCAAGTCTATGACCATAGTGACTTACTTATGTAGCTGCTATATGATTCGGACGAAATTTAGACAGAGAGGAAATTTCTGTGGACCAACTCACAATGGGTAATTCTAAAAATCTAGGTGGTAAATAATCAGCTTTCAACTTATAGTTAGATACCCTTTATTAAAGTAGGAGGACGATTATGGATGTCTGGACATGAATTTAGTAAGTCAAGTTTATCAGAACAGGAACTCTTACATATCATTACATGTGGCTCACAATTAATTTATTTGCACTTCCATTGATTTTAAAGCATTATCATATACTATCAAAACATGTGGCTTTGATCGCGTAATTGTTGAAGTAATTGTGAAGTGGTATTTGTGTGTCGATTTTCATTAGGAAGTTTTATTGCCACAGATAATTCAAAAATTACTAATTAAGTCACATTTTGAGCAAACTTCATTCTTATACTGCATTAAACGAACATGAGACTTAAATGAATGAGAAAAAATAAAATTAATTCCAAATAAATGGTTATTTAGAGTATATATTGAAGGTTTTTCGCTCATTTCATGTTTTATTTGAAATTTCGAATTTTTTGTAACCGTTCTTGAAGAGAATTTACATCTTAAATGTAATCGCCGTGCCAAATTTCAAGCTTCTATTACAACTATATCGCAGAAATCACAATTTTAGAATGTATTTTGTTCCTGCAGAGTTAAAAAATTCTGAATTTTTAAAAACTTTTCTGTGGATGCATTTATGTCTTTGAAGTAAGAGACATGTAAAATTTCAAGTTTCTATCACTAACAATTTCATATTAATCATAGGTTAGTAGGGCTCCAGTGGAGCTGTGCGGCAGGGGATCTGGGGATAAGGTATCGGGGATATGTGCGGTGGTGGATCGGGGATCTGTGGGGCGGGGGATCGGGGCGTCAACTATAAGACGAGGGGATTATTTCGGATTTTTTTTTAAAATTAATTTTAATTGGGAGACTTCGAAAATTTCGAAGCATTTTTTTTTTCGCGGAGAAATATCTACTAGAATACGATGCGAGTTTCAACGGATTCATTTTAGCGAAATAGAAATTTATTTAATTTTAATTTTAATTGAGGGACTTCGAAGCAATTTTTTTTTTTTTTTTTTGAACAAGAGTATGCAGTATGAATATTAGAGTTATGTAGTAGAAGTGAATGCAAAATAGTATTTAAAATAAATTAAAAATGCTAATTAAAATTACTCATTAAGAGATATGTTAATGAAGGAACTTAAGAATTTAAGCGAGATTATTTTTTCTCAACTAGAATATGCACTTTGAGTATTAGAGTATGTAGAAGTATGGTGGAAGTGAATGAAAAATAGTATTTAAAAATTAATTAAAAATAGTAATTAAGAAATAAATTAAAAATAGTAATTAAGAAATAAATTAAAAATACTAATTAAAAGTTGATCGGTCTTAAAAATTTTTGGGGTAAGAGGTGGGTTTTAATTAAATGAATTCGATACACATTATGCTAAAATACAAGGCCCCCATAAGAATTATACTGCACTAAATTTAATAGCCCCCCCCCTTTTTTCCCCCAATAGCCCTTCGATATAATTTAGGCTAACAATACGCACTTCGAAAAATACAGAGTGCCCACAAAAAGTATACGAAGAATTTTAACGTTAATGCATAATAGTAAGTAACAATAAATAAATAAGAACGAAAAATGCGTCATAGTATAGTATATGAAACACTTTCCAAATGCAATCAGAATTTTATGTAAAATAAGTAAATAATATAACTTTACTATCTAGTGCAAGTTAGATTTTACTTTCGAATGTTTAAATTTACGTTTGGAGAGGTGAAAATGGATATGAAAGGTAAAAAAAAAGGGTACGAAGAATTCAAATGTTAACATAAAATAGTAAGTAAGAAAGTAAACAAGAACGAAAAATGATGCGTATCGGTATAGTTTATGAATCATCTTCCACAATTATCGAAATGATATGTAAATAAAATATAATTTTACCATATAGTGCATTAGTTAATTAAAACAGTTAAAAGTTACAGGGACGCTTCGAAAGAAACTGGAAAAAGTTATAGATATTAACCCCTTCACAAAAATTGGAGAGATCTCCTTTTGAATAAATGGCCTAGGGTCCTTCAAAAAAATTCAAAGAATTCACGTTACGGAAACCTTTCATAAAATCAGTTAATTAACCTCCCCCCTTTTTTCCGCCATTCGAAGTGAGAACCGACATTACACTATAGGGACCCTTCACAAAATAATGGGATACGTGCCCTATTTGAATAAAAAGACCCCTTGACAAAAAATCGCAGGAGTCTCCTGTTTGAATAAAAAGCCCTTCACAAAAATTTGGTCATTATCTATAATAAGGCTTGGAAAGTACTTTGGTATACAATTACTTTGATAGTTAAACGGTATTTTATCGAATATCTGTAGAATTCACCATAGTTTTAAAATTAAATAAAATGCTTACTAATTTCCACGTTTATGTTTTTTGTAACTTGTATAGTAAAGTATAGTAAAATTATACTAAATTGGGTTTTTAGTATTCTGGCTTAAAAATGTCTTTTGATTAATGAATAGGATAAATAAATAACTTGCCTGACAAACCTTTTGACTTTGTTTTTATAAAATATGTATTCTACTATTTAGTTTGTCTATTATTTAAAAAAATGTTTTAAATGTTTAAAATACATTTTTACCATATTAAAACTTATATATAAACGTTTCTTACCTAAAATTTCAACCATGATGTATTGGACATGACCCAAATTTGAACTTCTGTGGCACTTGTCTTAAAAGGAGTGAACGGTAACGTGTTCGCTTAAATCGCAAGACCATGGGATACTGTGACGTCATTTATAAGGGGTATGGTAGTAGACATAATGTATAGGTATAATTGAAATGAGCATGTTTCGTCTAATTGATTTTTAAAATAAAATACAATTTAAATTATTTGTTTTTATAATACATAGTGACTGTATGTCACATGGTCTCTAGCGTCAGGGATTTTCCACCAGGTGTTAGATTAGTAAGATCACGTGATTTGACGACATCACTGATCGCGATAACACTCTAGATAAGATTCACTGATAAGAACACATTTCAATTAATTTCTTCCAAAGCAAGTTTACGACCTAGTTGTAGGGTGCACTCGAGGTAAGTAGATATATAGTAAGTTAGTAGTAATATATTTTTTAAAGTTATTTTTCTTTATGTAGGGGTAGGCAAAAAAGAAAACACAAATTATTGCATTTTAAGTTAAATCTTTAATAATATAAAGACTTCCACCCACAGAAACGCATCCATACTTTTAGTTATTTTCATACAGACTTTAAGATATATGTTCTTTCTTTTACCATAACACATAACATTGTGCGCGGGAGCAGTCGACGGCAGCCGAGTATAACTGTAATCAGACTGAAGCAAAGCCCCACGAGTACATTTCAGGAAAGAAGGGTCACAAGGATGGCCTAACTCCAGAGACTAAGCGTAATCCTTCTGGAGATTCGGACGTAGCGGACGGTAAATCGTACCCGAATCAAAATATGGAAAAACAAAAACGTAAGTTTCTGGTGCAGACGGAGAGGTCTAAGACAGGCACGTCCCATGTCTGAAGCACACACAAAATGAAACTTCACGGAGACGGGTCGCCCGAAGTTCCTCAGCAGGGGAGTAAACAAAAAGCAACCCAGAGTGCTAGTGAGCGACGTAATGGTTCTGATCAATCCTCTCGAAACAAGGTGAAGCCTCGCAAAGACGGGTAACCCGACGATCCTCAGCTGGGGATTAAACGGAAAGTGACCAAGAGCGCTGGCAAGCTGCGTAAAAAGAGGAAAAAGAAAAACTCTTAGAGCTCTAAGGACGATCGTGAGGGAAGTAAGAAAGATTCGAGGAAGAGCGAAGTCCAATCTCATGATTCGGACGCGTCTTCCGTAGACGATCTTCCAGAAACCCAGCTAGGTGGATTAATGGCTGATGAGGACGGCTCTTGGTCCAAAGTTGTGCCCAGGAATGCAAGGAAGAAACAGCGGGAGATGGATCGGGCGGGACGCCCAAAAGGTGCGAATCCCCATCCAAAGGAATCCGCCCAGAAGGGGAAGCAGAGGCCAAAAGCCAAAGCCAAACCTAAAGAGGAACTAGCCCTCATAGTGTGGCCGAAAACACCGGCCACACACTCTGACGTTTCCTCCAAATTCATTCGGACAAAAGTAACTAGCGAAATCGACTCTATCAAGGCCAAAATCAGAATCAGAGGTGTGCGGGATATCTCTGTCATTATAACAGACAGCACCGCAGATCTCGAGAGGCTGGAGGCCGAAATAGGGAAGACGGAACTAGTGAGCGATCAATCGATTTGGAGACCGCGTCGACGCACCCCGTTTATCATTGTCTTCGGTGTGGACTCGGATCTATTCAATGCCGACGTGATTCCTGCGATCCTGGAGCAGAATGAGATTCTTCAAGGGGCTTCTCTTGAACTCAGAACTTCGTTCACAGGGAAACGCGGTCGTAATCACGTAATAGCGATTGATGAGAGTTCATATGAGCATGTGGAGCGGGTTCGCAAATTGAGTGTGTGTTGGTGACAGGTGGACTTCCGGCCAAATCAGAGGCCTCTGATTTGCTATTGTTGCTGGAAGTACGGCCACACACAGGTGTGCCGAAATGTGTCCCTGTGTGGGAGGTACGGCGTCTCGGATCACACAACCTCAGAATGCAGTGCGGACGCGCTCTGCTGCCCGAACTGCAGAACCAGGAACGAACGGAGACCAAAGTCATGCCGCAGGTTCTAATGAGTGTCAAATCCACAAGTTGGAGGTCGAACAATTAAGAACAGCGTCATCATGGGGATAAACCCGACTTTCGCACATCTTAATTGGTACCATGCTATGGCGGCCGCAAACCAACTGGCTCAGGATACTCTGTCGCAAGAGACAGACATCGTTTCACTCAATGAACCATACGTCGGCGAGGGCTCCGTCACCGGTACGCCTAGGGACTACGCGCAAGTTCACTCGGCGGGTAACCTTTTTCGGGCGGCCTTCTGGGTGAGCAAGCGAGTGTCCTTCTGCACGGTCTTGAGACACCCGGATGTGGTGCCGTCCCCTGCAAGTGGCCGAGCAGTTGGGTACTGGTAATAACGTGTTACTGTGTCCCTTCTGAAGATATCAACCTCGTTCTCGAACCGTTGGATACGCTGTTGATGCAATACCCGAATGACAACGTCGTTCTGGTTGGAGAATTCAATACAAAGACCACGATTTGGGGCAGCGACCCACGGATCCCAGAGGGCGATCTCTGATTGCCTTCGCCTCGAACGCAAACCTTGAAATCGTTAACGACCCGGACGGTCCCCCCACATTCCTTGGCCTTCAAGGGAAAGGCTGGATCGACGTCCTTCTCGTCCATTTCTGCGCCAGTCGCATTGCGGATTGGAGGATCACCGACATCTAAAGACTCAGTGACCACCGTCTCATGCTATGGACCTATGAAGGCAGGCTGAGGTCAACCTAGAGGAACCAACAGACGTTGGTTCCCAAGGGACTTAGTCTTGGACGAGTTCCTCCGTGATCTGCAGACAGCGGATCTGAGATGGTACGATTTCGCCACCCCGGAGGAGGGTGTTGAACACTTGATGTCAACTTTGGTGAAGCTGTGTCAGAAGCACAAACGCCGAAAGCTTGTTCGTCGCAAGGGTGCATGTTGGTGGACAACTGCGTTGACCAGCATCAGATCTCGTTTGCGCACGCTGAAGCGGCTCTACCAGAATAATCTGGAGCAGACTCGGAGAGCGACACTTGGCGCCCTCTTTAAGCGTAAGCGAGCAGAATACAAGAAGTCGATCCTGCGCACAAAACGTGCCTGGTCCAGGAAATTTATTTCCGAAGGACCTGTCACGGATAGGCTAGGCCAAGTAGTTGATGTGGTAAAGGGCAAGTCGAGACGGGAGGCGCCCGTTTTGCTGGTCCTTCCCTCCGGTGAGGAGATCTCCACCTGGGAGAAATCTCAGGATGCACTTGCTAGACACCATTTCCTACAGGCCGCCGAAACCTCGCGGGTCGATATCATTAGGACCGGCGAACCGAACTGGTTCACATTGGAAGAGCTGGAGCTTGCAGTCGAATCGCTGCCGCCTAGCAAGGCACCCGGCCACGATGGTATCAGTTTAGAGATCGCCCGTAAGGTCCTCCAGTTCCATCCTCAATGGTTACTGGCCTTGTATAACCACTGTTTGAGGAAGTCTTGTTTTCCGCGGACTTGGAAGCGGGTGGTTGCTGTTTACTTTGTCAAATCCGGCAAGGAACCGAGCGACCCAGATTCCTACCGTCCGATTTGTTTACTCCCGACCCTCGGGAAGATTCTAGACAAGTTGTGCGTAGCAAGATTGGCGCTCTATCTAGAGACCAACGGTAAGATCCACCCGCATCAGTACGGCTTTCGCAAGAATGTCAGTACCGTAGAGGCGCAACGAAAGGTGTTGAACTACATGGCCGAATCAAAGAGACTTAAAGCTAACACATGTCTGCTTACGTTAGACATCAAGAGCGCTTTCAACAGCGTACGGCGAGCCGCTGTCCTCCAATGCTTGAAGGACTACGGCGTTGAGCCGTATCTCCTGGGGATGATCGACAACTAACCCTGGTATCGTTCGATTATCCTCCACGACGGGAGCACTACTACAACGTTGGCGTTCCTCAGGGGTCGTGTCTCGGCCCGACTCTCTGGCTGGTTGTAACAAACGTCCTTTTGGACGATTTAGATCGCTTGCCAGTTCCAATTGACGAGAAGTGGGCGGTCCAGACCTTCCCTGATGACGTCTTTGTGGTACCACGTCAAAAGGCGGTCATGAGGTTCGCGACGGTGCTCAGACCGGTTCTCTCGAAGATCCACAGCTGGGCGATGGATTTCGTCCTCACTTTCAGTTACGCCAAGTGCTGCCACCCAATCGTTCCTCCCAAGGGCACCTTTCAAGTACCAGCCATCGACGCCCATCCGTATGGCAGGCCACAAGGTAGCACATCGATGGAACATACAGTACTTAGGGTTACGATTGACAGCCATCTTAGTTGGAGGCCCCACCTGGACCAGGTTCAGGAAAAGGCGTTCAAGGTACTTCACAAGATGAACCGACTTACTGCAGTGAGCTGGGGAATCAAGCCGCACCTCCGCAAGATACTCTACACACTAGTCTGGTACAACGGTAAAGTAGTGTTGAAAAATCGGTCACTAAGCGCGCAGCGGGGTCTACTGCTGTGCGTTACTAAGTGTTACAAGACGGTTTCGACGGATGCTCTAAACGTGTTGGCAAGGGTTTTGCCTCTCGACCTACGTTCAGAGCTGGACCGAGACTTCAAGTTTCTGGTCCGTTGAAACGCAAGCATTGACGGCACTGCGCTAAACCCCGGAACTGTCGAGCTGTGGAAACCAACTCTCAACAGAGACGACCTTCGGTGGATCCCATGGACTTAAGACCTCACCCCAAAGACGACGTGTTCCTACTACACGGACGGATCCAAGCAAATGAACGAGACCGTTGGGTGTGCGTTCCTTGCTGTTGTCGAGGGCCTAATCAAACGAGAGAGTCAGTTTCGTCTCACGAATGGTGCAGAAGTATTTGTGGCGGAGGTTCACGTGATCAAAGAAGCAATAACAGACGCCAATCTGCGAGGTCTCAGTGAGCTCGATCTCTACTCAGACTCGAGATCGGTGCTCCAAGCGCTTAATAGCCTGGTGCCAAAACACAAGGCAATTGTTGAGATTAAGGAATTGGTGAAGCAAACTGGAGTCGAGCCTCATCTTCGCTGGGTTCGTGCTCACGTCGGTCACGTATACAATGAACGTGCGGATGCGTTGGTCAAAGCAGCCACGACACGACAAACTGTCGACGTGGAGATCAGGAAAACGCGCCGCCAGGCCAAGAAAATTCTTCTGGGTCGGGCCGTAGCATCTTGGCAAGAAAGATGGACCGATTCTGAGCACGGTCGAGCGACGTATGAGGTTTTCCCGCGGGTCCGCACTCGTAGACTGCAGGGAGAATTCTATGTGAACCAGGCTCTTACGGGACATGGCGCCTTCGGCGACTTTCAGAGACGCCTCTTCGGAAACATCTCAGTATATTTCTTCGGAACGCGCGTCAGCACAGTCAGACACTGTCTGTACGAGTGCAACTTCTGGTGGTCCGAGAGAGAAACATTCTTTCCTCGTGACTTCCGGACTCGAACGCTGCATGACTTATGTCTAGACGGTTATTGCCGCAAGGGAGTGAGGCTCATAGTCCTGGACCTCCTTGTTCGGACACTGGACCGCAATCTGGGTCGTCGAAGGGCAGGCCGAAGCGCAAATGCTTTTCGTGGTCGCCGACCACGTTTAAATGCAAATCAACCAGCCCGCGGCATTTGCGGCGCTGTGGGTCATGGTGCATAATTAGTGGGTTAAGAGTCCTACTCGAGAACCCACAGGTAAGGTAAACAGGTAGGTATGATTTCCTTATCTCTATGTGTTGTGTTATGTTTTGCATGCAGTAGTGTATATATGTAGTAGTGCATTTATGTCGTAGTTATATATATGTAGTAGTGCATGAATGTCGTAGTTATATAAATATGGGTATGATCTCCTCGAATGGGTTCGCTTGACCACGTCCTAGATTCGCCTATGGGGTTCTGTCTCGCGGGAAGCTATTCTAGTGGGGGACAACCTTAGCCAAGGCGTGTCTGTGCGTCAGGGACTATCTTTCTTCGAAGCCCCGGGTTGGCAAGAAGCATCTTCTGCTCGCCACGTCCGATGAACTAGTCGCTTCCTCCTTCCCTAGGATTTGATAATCGGAAGGCGTGGCTACAGTAATGGGTCGTGGGGTGTTTCGGCAATGGCCTACAATCCGGATCCTCTTATGAGGTTCTGGCAACAAGGCCGTCGGGTCGTCTCTGCGTCCGCCCAAGTGTCAGGTGGTGGTGTCCTGCACTTGGGCTCCACCGCAAGTCGCAGAGTCCGCTGAACTTCACTCATTTGGGTTAGGGTGAGAGGCGCAGGTAGGATTCGGCCCCCGTCTTTCCCCAGGCCAAAGAGCATCACCTTGGAGGTGTCCGGGTAAACCGGCCCTTCTTGTTCGTGACCTCGTATGGGCTAACCAGAGTCCGGAAACCGCTGTGAACTAGACTGCCTTCGGCAGCCGTAGCTTATCATTACCATAACACATATGGATTTTTTTAAATGTATGTCACGTGACTATCTAAAATTATAATAAATTAATTCGCTAATCACAAATTTTATTTCATAACCAATCACCTATACTAATTTATAATTTTTCAACCATGTACATAACCTATAATTACAAAATTCAAATTTTTTGTTAAGGATTCGCCAATAACTCATGCGATAAAACGTTTGCAAAACTAAAAATTGTATATGATCCGTGTTCAATTTGTAAAAAAGTATTAGGTTAGAAACGCACACGTAACCATAATCACCTGTAAGGTGTATACAGAGGAGCTACACATGTGGAATGTAACTTGAACTATAAGCAATGTAAAACAATCCCTATTATATTCCATAACTTGAAAAATTATGATAGTCATCATATTATAACAAAGCTAGAAAAATTTAAAGATCTTGAAATCGATGTGATTGCGCGTACGCTGGAAAATTATATTACTTTTAAAATCAGAAAGCCAACATGTCTTATTCATAAGGACTTTTTAGTTTCATTCGTTTGCGTCGGTTTTGAGCCCGCGAACTTGAGCTCGAATTTATTATTTTATTATTGATACGCTAACTATTGGGCTGTCCGTGCCCTGATACTTTCTCACTTTCTTATAAATACTATCTATTACAATCACACTTTTTTCGACTCGTGTTGTATCATTCATAAATATTTTTTCTTCTAAAAACACCTCGAAGAATACTTTTTAAAGAATGAAATTAAGTTTTAGAGAATTTATAACGGAATCAAAATAATTATAAAGTTTCATTATAAAAAATTTCAGACACATTGTAAAATAATCTTTTATTCTCGAAGAATACTTCTTTCACGAAATAGATTCCCTTTTAAATTTTTTAAATCAGGAAAAAAACTAGTTCTATACAAAAAAGAATGTGTTTCGAATAGGAATTCCTCTTTAGTACACAATGCTTTAACACATGTACCGAAATTTGTAGAATTTTTCAATGCTGCTATCACTGGATATTAGTTTAAGCTTTTCAGTTTTAAATAGTAGTGAGAATATAAATTGAAAGTGATTGCGTGGTTGTAACCCTAGCAAAATCTAATCATGACTCAATGTTTTTTTTTTTTTTTTTTTTATCTTAATCACTGAATCATGATTGCATACCTTCGAAAGAGTATTTAAAGAAGAGGTAGGCTAATTTCATTAAATCAACTATGCTTCAGACTTTGCTTTTTTGGAAAAGAACTTTTATTATAAGACAAAGCGGTTTTATTTATATCTCTCTATATACTTGCATGTCAGATATTATAGGGTAAAGCGATTTTGTTTATCTCTCTCTATATACATGCGTGTATATCGCATATCTGATTTTATAGGTCAAAGCGAATTTTTTATCTCTCTCTCTTTCTATATATATATATATATATATATATATATATATATATATATATATAATGTATATCGCATGTCTGATATTATAGGGCAAAGCGATTTTATTTATCTCTCTTTATATATATGCATGTCTGATATTATAGGACAAAGCGATTTTATATATATCACTCTACATTTGTATATACCTTTGTGTAATAGGTGTGTGATATTTATTTCAAAATAATTATTAATTATTTTGAAATAAATATCACACACCTATTATACAAAGGTATATGCATATACAAAATAGAGTGATATATATAAAATCGCTTTGTCCTATAATATCAGATATACATATATAGAAAGAGAGATAAATAATATCACATATACGATATATACGTATATATCTTTTATCTATAATCATTTATTTATTATAATAATTTTCTTTTCTTGAAATGTAAATTTATGTATTCCCTTTTAAATGTAAATTCTTTAATGAAAATTACTAAAATATTCTATCTTCTAAAATATTTTAGGTAGCTTTCAATACAAAAAGCTACCTATTGCAGCCGTTCGGGAAATCATTTATTTAAAAGTGCTGCGCACATGACGGAAAATCCTCTATTTCCACCTACCGCCGACAGGATGCGCATTCTCATCTAAACGAACCTCCGACACGTGTTCCCGCTGCCTGCGGCACCGTATAGTAGGCATGAAGCGCATGCGCTGCAAAGTCTTTTAGTTCCATCTTTCACAGGGGAGTCACTCGCCAGGGGAGGAATTTTTCACTGGACGAATTATCACTGGCCGAATTTTTCAAAAATCGCATAGTCGGATGCAGATTTTTTTTTTCTACATATGCTCAGAAATTTTCAAATTGATATCTTAATTAGTTTTCTTAAAATTCGCTAATTAGTAAAATAATTTCGAATTCATTCATTTCCGCTTGCAAATCCCAACAGCAATTCTTTTCTTTAGCCATTTTGATTAAAAAGATGGCATTTTTGATGCGATGTTTAATGAGAATATAATTAATATGATGGGTAATTATCAAAATATTAAAATTCTGAGACTCATGTACACATGGCCAGACCTTGGGCTATACACACCTAAATTTTCAGACTTCTAGGTGGGCTAGATTTTGCTAGCCATCGCAGACAAACACACACACACACACACACAGAGCGAAACTTTCTTTTATTAGTATAGATATATAGATATAGATATAGATATAGATATAGATATAGATATCTGATATTTGTCATTCTGTAACTCTCTTATTTATGAACCTATTTGGTTGTGACTGAGTATGTGTATAGGACATACCAAGGTCTCAACCGAGTTCGTTGGTCAGCTTCATCCACCATCTTGTTTCAAAATGGTGGCCAGTTAATTTTTTTTAATTTATTAAAAACTCAAAAAGATGAACAAAAAAATTATAAATTTGAAAAATTGTTTCTGTTAAGTGTTAGATTGTGATACAAGGATTACGGATCAGTTTTTGTTTTTGTTTTATCTTAAAAAAAAAAAAAGGCTGAGATATGGCAGTTTGAAATTCTAGGGAGGCTGACATTTTGAAACAACCTGATTTTTGTTATGCTATAACTCTCGTATTTATGAACCGTTACGAATGTGACTGATCATGTGTAAAGAACATACCAAAGTTTCGACCGAGTTCGTTGGCCAGCATCATGCGCCATCTAGTTTCAAAGTGGAGGCCAGTTAAAAAATGTAAAAATATGTTCTAAAAGATGTAAAATAAAATTATTAATTTAAAAAGTTGTTTCCGTGAACTGTTAGATCATGATACATGGATTCCGGAGCATATTTTGTTTTGGCTTTATCTTAAAAAACAGCTGCGATATAGCTGTTTGAAATTCCATGGAATATGGAAGCTACCTTTTCCCCCCGGTGCAGGCCGGAATGACTTTTTTGAATACTTTTTTCACATTTGATATGAAAATTATAAGTTTTTATTTGACGAAGGGATTTACAGAAATATTTATTTTAAAAAAAATTACTAATTTTTTAAAGAACAAATGTCTATTTTTTATGAGTACAGAAACTATGTAATCGAATGATGTTTTACCTTTTTTTGGTAAAGACAGAAATTTCTTTCAGAATATACTTTGAAAGTTGGCGTTTTGAATCGAATTTCCGGACGCGGCAGCGAGGGAAAGGGGAAAAAGTGGTCGTCACGTGACAACAATCATTTGTAACTTGATAAATAATTTATTTATCACAAATGTAGTACTCAATCCAATTTTCATCGTTTTTATAGTCAGGCTTGCAAATTTTATGCGTTTAGGTTTAAAAATGTGTTAGAAAAAGTAGTCAGAAAGTTTCAAATTGTTCAGGAGGGAATTTGAGAACAACCTTACATTTTCACTTAATAGTTAGTGAATTTCATACACTTTAGTTTTTCGTGTCCCTGGTAGTCGTCGGACCACGCAGTTTCTGAGGCCATTTCAAGAAAGTATATAGCGTAAAATTTAGATATAAACAGATATAGCGTAAACTGTAGCTTAATGTATATGTTCGTCGTGTTGGAAAGGGTGTAATAATGTATGTGTGAGGCATGTCTTTATAATTTTGTTTTGACTGTCTGTCCGTTCGTGCTCTAACTTTCGGGAAAATATTGACAAATAAAAACCACAAAATTGATATATGTCATTAAGGTAGCTTTCAAATTCCTTGCTCAACAATGAGGAACTTTCTGAGACATTTTCTAACTCATATTTAAATTTAAATGTATAAAATTGGTAAGCCTGATTATTGAAGGAATTTACAATCGAATAGCGTTTGGCAAATAAATTACCTATCGAGTGATAAGCGATTGTTTTCACGTGACAAGCATTTCCCCTTTCTCGCGCTTCCGTGTAGGGAATTCGGTTTAAACGCCGACTTTGACAGCATTTCAAGAAAGTTCTTCTGTCTTTACCAAAAAAATGGAAAATGTCTTTTGATTACATAGTTTCTGACTAACAACACCTGCCAATTTCATGCGTTTCTGGACAAAAATGATTTCAGAAATGTGTCAGTAAGCACATCCCTTTGATTTGAAAAGGGTTGTAAGAAATGCTATACAGCAAGTCCCTTATAAAAAAAATGCTATATCTAGCATTTATAGTTTTTACACGAGGTACACAAAAGAATTCGGACACATTACATTACGGTCTAGTGGCAGAATTTATTTGAAGTATATTTTGATCATGTTTTTCTTGAACAAATTCAAAGAAAGTTATTTAATCTTTAACATTGCATGAAAGTTCCGAATATATTTCGAAAAACTGATAGTGGATAAATGTAATAAGTAAAAATAGTTGGAAGGTGTTTTATAATCTGTGCAATCGACATTATTTTTCGTTATTGTTTTGTTCGTATGTGCTATCAACAGGAATTAGGCACAGATGGAAAATCAGCAATAATATATATATTTTTTCATTTGAAAATAATTTCTAGCCATCTAACTATAACTCGTTTTTAAAAAAGGAAAAAATTATTTAAAAGAAATACTTTTTACATTACAAATTTCAATAGATATATGGTATTCAATACATTGAAACCTAATACATATATTATATATAACAAAATTCAATTATGTAATGTTATTAAATATAACAATACATAATTCAAACAATATTTATATTGTTTCAATTATGTATATATATATGTATCTAATTGGTGTGTTATAATCTGAATGACGTCTACCGATTTCTAGATAAATAAGGACGTATATTAGTTCACGGCAAAAAATAAAAACTGGACGTAACAGGGGATACATATACAGGGGTCGGATATCCAACTCCTGACGAGCGTGAAAACATTCTAGCACTGGATATGTGTCCCCTCTGCTGTGGCTTCAAGATGACGTATGGGGGCAGATATACAGGGGTCGGATATCCAATGCTCCCCTCAAAAGTAAAAGGTCCAAGCATCGGATATGTTAGAGCTCCTATAATACAGGCTGACGCATCCTCCCAGATATGTGTCTCAAAGTTGAAAAACCAAGCTAATTTTCCGCCATTTAACATCCAGCCTCTTTTAGAAGGTGGAGGAACGAGGCCTTAGGCAACCCCAGCTCCGACAGCGGTAGATTGAGATGCTGAACTGAGACCCGAATAATGCGAAACAAAATGGATATGCGTCAGCTCCTATTATAGGAGCCTTAGGTTATGTTACCCCTTGATAAATGTCCCCTTCTGCTATGACGTCAAGATGAAGTACGGGGGCAAATATACAGGGGACGGTTATCCAGGTCGCGACGAAAGTAATACGAACTAGTTTTTGATATATGGCCCCTTCTGATATGGGGGCAGATATACTGGGGTCGGATATCCGACTCTCGAAGAAAGTGAACCTGGATATGTATCCCCTTCTGCTGTGACCTAAATGCGACGTATGGGGGCAGATATACTGGGGATAGATATCAGGCGACTCGCAGGAACTGGACTATCGCATGGATGTATGCCGTGTGACCAAGGGTTCACACATAGAACACGTGTAATGTATGTAAGTAAAACTTGAATAGTTTCGGAATAATTTCATATGTTTCTTTTTTTCATATTCGTCTTCGTTTTTTTACTATAACGTTTCGAAACCCCGGAGGGAATTATGAATGACCCTGTATATATTCCAGTAGATTGCCTGTAATAGTATAACTACATAAATGATTTTAGATAGTTAAAAAAAAAAACACGTTAACTTCAACAACTATATATATTTTCAACTTGATTGATTGATAGCTTTAGTTGATTTTATAAAACCTGTACTTAAAGTTATAAAAAATACACTCTAAGATCAAGACATGGGTGGTAGGTATTATTTGTTTGTGAACTTTAACCACTTCAATGACCGCAGAGTAAGGGAAACAGTCTTATTACTCCCTACTTATCACGGGGCTGCCGTTGAAGTGGTTTTAACGAGTAACACAAATTTGACCGGTTCAAAACTTCATAATTTGTTTTCGCTCAAAGTACTCTTTGTGCGCACGAAAATCATATTTATTAATTAAAAATTGACATCGAAAGTGAAAAGGGCAATTTTGGAGTTATAAGAAGTAGAGCATTCCACATCGTTCAAAACAGTAACGAAAACTTTGAGCGCGTTTTTCTGAGAATGACATTTTCAAACTCGGTGGGCATTCAGACTCCCCCAGTTTTCAATAAATCATCTCGGATTTTTTTTTTTTTTTTAATTTATCCGCACATATTTTTTTAGTTAAATACGTACGAAAATTTCGAAATATTGATATCTTTCTCCTCTGTGTAACTTCTGCATGTGAAATGTTTGCTTGAGAAGTTAGATTTTGTTTTGAATAGATGCCGTTAAAAATGTATATTCTTTGAAACGGCTGCATATTCATTAGCTTTTCGACTAAAGAAAATATTTTTTTGTTTCGTTTTTTCAGTGAAGTCTAGAATGAGTTATCGACCATCTTTCTTCGACGTGCTTCCACCCATCAGCTGTCCTTTTTTATAATATATATTTTAATATTTATTTTATGGCATAAAAGTGGTGTTACATTTTAAGGCTATATTGTAGAGGTACAGTTATTTGAAACTATTTATGTAAGTTATATATTTTTGAATTATCTTAATCTGCTTTATTTTTTAAGGGCAAAACTGAAAAATCGAAAATTTGAGTCATTTTGTATCTTTTGCGTCCTTTAAAAATAAGAAGAACTATAAAAATGAAACTACAATAATTTATTTCATTCATTAGATTACATCTTTCCAAATAAATTAACATTCATCGCTTCCATTTTAGATCTAACAAAGTGTCGATCATTTACAAGATAGCTTTGGCAATTTGAGATGCATGTCCAACAAGGATGGCTTAATGTCCAAGACCAAGGGCTCCATGTCCAAGGCCGATGGCTCCATGTCCAAGACCGAGGGCTCCATGTCCAAGACCGACGGCTCCATATCCAAGACCAAGGGCTCCAACACCGTGACCAACTACAGCATTGTGTGCGATGGCACTTCCGTAACGGGAACCAAGGATTCCATTTCCAACAATTCCGTTGGCGCGCAGATTTCCTCCAATAAGACCTCCATGTCCGAGTCCAAGACCATAAGCAGCAGGAGCTACTCCAAGACCATAACCTCCAAGACCATAACCTCCAAGACCATAAGCAGCAGGACCGGCAATTCCATGACCCAATGCCAATGGTGCGGCAACAGCAACACGACCAACTGGAGCGACGTGGTTAATGGCAGTGCTCTGAGCGGAAACAAGTCCAGTTCCTAGGTGTCCAGCGCCCAACAGAGGGGTTCCAACTCCTAGAACAGTGGCTTTGGCAACGGCTACAACAGCCAAGAAAGCGAAAACCTGGAAGAAAAGAGATAAATTTTTTATTCCATAAATTTCATTTCTAAAGACTCCCCCCCGTAACGCACATTAAGACATCTCTCAGTTTATATCTCGGTAAAGTTTTACAAAGTTTTAAAGAGTTTATGAACTGTGTGGGGAAAAAGTTATTTTTTTCATAGAGGGAATAAGTTCATAGTCTGGTGGAGGTTGTAATAAAAATTTAGCACACTATTAAAATTATTAGAACAGTTAGTCAATGGACGGCAAGATATTTTGAAATATAGGTTGTTTATGCTCAATTAGTCGAAAACCATCTATTATTTTTTAGAAATGAAAAATCCAGTATTGAAAATACATTAATTTAAGGTCACTAGAAGATATCCTCTCTTTAACACTCTTCAACATAATTGAAAAGTGTTTATGAATTCGGTTTGTCTGTTTGTCGGCCGTCTTTCCGCGCTCTAACTGGCGTAAATGTAATCGGATTGCCCTGCAATTGAAATATGTTAATGAGGCTTACTGTGTCATGTTCGATATTGAAACTTAAGTATGTAGCGTTTATTACTTTATTTACATTACTTCATATACCCTCAAAAGAATTGCGTTACATTACGGTCTGTGGGGAGAAATTATTTGCGGTGAATTTTAATGATGTTACACAATTTCAAACATAGTTAAATTGATATATATAACTAAGGTATACTACAAGAAGTTTACTATAAAATATGGTGCATAGCATTCATCGTTCATTTACAGGGACATACAAAACAATTCGATTACAGTACTGTCTAAAAACAATAATTGCTGGAAGTGCGTTTTAAGTTGTGGTACGCATTTTAAATTAATTGCCTCTTACTTAGTGTGCATTAATTCTATAGATGATATATAGGGCAGCACAAAAAATTGCGAGTACATTTCCGTTTAATAACGGAATTTGCTGAAGGGCGAGTTACAACTGTGCTATGCGTTTTCTAACTGAATTAAATTTTAGCATACTATGTAGTACATAATATATTCAAATCTATATATCATATACGGGGCTTCACAAAGGAATTTGAATAGTTTTTCGACAATTTATGATAATTCCTTAAATTGAGTTTTGAAATGTGGCATGCGTTTTCAAAATTGTTTACTTAGACTTCGTCTTTCACCTTATTAAACGGTGACGTTTTGTTAAAGTATTCTGGAAGTGTTGGAAAGTTTTTCATAATCTATGCTTGACGCATGTTTTTTCATTCTTGTATTTTTTATTTTATTTATTTACTTTTTTTAGTGGATGGTGTTTAATTTAAAGGCATATCTGTATCTGACATGAAACTGATAACAAGGATCAAACAATCCTTTGAATTTCCAAGAAGTATAGATATTTCAGATCCAAAAACTTCGCTTAATGTTTGTTCTTCAGATTAAAATTCGTTTCGCGATTAATCGCAGAATTTGTAATATTTTCTACGATTAATTAAGGCGAATTTTTTTTTAAATTGTGGTAGAACTTTATGCAATCTGTGATTAGATTAAGTGATTATCTGGTCACTTTATTTCATTTTGACAATCAATGCATTTTAATTTTAATTTTTGAAGGCGGGATAAACTGATTTCAAAATAAGCACCGTCCTCCAAAACGGAAAACAACAGGTTACCTTACGGTAATTATAATAGTAAGTATTTACTAGAGGAATCAACAGGTAAATCAGTTATGAAAAATAATTGAAAATTTTTGTAATATATAAAAAATTCGCATTTCAAAGCCAAAATACCGATGTATTTAGAATATTTTAATGATTTATTGAATGCATGAAAAATAAATCGAATTTCGAGTATGAATGAGATTGAAATATAATTTCATCGTAAAATGAAATAAATTACCGGTGCAAACTTTCGTTAAATACTAGACTAAATTAAAAGCATAGTAATACACAGAAAAAAAAATAAGATTGAAAATAAAATAAGTTAAGTAAATTGTAATAGTTTTTAAAAGTTGTCAATTGCACGAAAATCATTAAATTAAAAAGATCTTTTACTAAAAATTTGAAATTATTTCTAATTTTTTATTAATTTAGTCGAGTCCACTTACGAAAGAAAATATCATTCAACAAATTTAAATTTCAACGTGTTAAAACTCAAATTTGTTTAAAATAATATACTGTTCAATAGGAAAAGAAACTTTTTAAATCTTTATAATATAAATGTAGATTTAGTTTATGTTAAAACCTGTCTGCGTATTATTTTTATTATTTAAGTTCATTAATTATTAACTTTGTTTTTCATCCTTTTATTTAACCCAACTTGGTTCATATATGTAAAGATGAAATTTTATAATAGATTTTTAAGTCACTTCCTGGTAGGCTAGAATTATAAAAATATATGTACACAGGGGTGTGTCAAATGTGACAATATAACATTTTAATCATTTTAGAACTTAATTATAAATTAATAAATTAATTTTAAGGTATTTTTCTGTTAGCCGGGCGGAAGAATAAATCGACAAATATTCTTTATGGTTACAGTTATAATTACAACTATATACGAGTTTCAACAACAATGGAGTTAATTATGCGCCAAACCACGCTCGCTAAAGTAGACCAACTGGCTGTGAAACTGCAACAATTAAATATTTTAAACACTAAAAAGTGTGAAAAAAATAAATAAAGAGTTTAATATATTTTTCAATATATACTATTTTCAGTTAATGGTTTAATTTTAATTAAATTATAATTATATATTGAGAAAACATTTTAGAAATCCTGAATAGATAGTTTAAATAATTTTTCTTTTCTTTCCTGTATCCATATCTTAAAACAGAAACAGAGAAAGAAAAGGTTAATTTTTAAAAATTAATTCACTATTTTGCACTTTCTATTAAGCGTAAATCAATGCAGTGAATATTTTTATAATCCTACGATTGTAATTTTCCACGATGTAATACATTAGAGTTTAAACACCGATGAAGTTTTGAAAACATTCATTAAAAAATTTCTGCGATCCAGTGTCAAAAGGAAGGAAGAAGAGAAGTGCGACTAGCTAAACACCTTTTTATAACTAAAATTACTCTTAAATACATATGACATAAACTGGAGTTTGTAAATTAGGGTGGAGTGGAGCAGTGAGAATTTATTAAGTTAAGTTGTATATTAATTGATACAATATTACATTAAGCTGCCTTGACTGTAATTGCATTCAAGAAAAAGGTCCACCAAACATTTTGCATAGTTTCCCTGCTAAGAGTGTTAAGTTCAAAATTTATTACTATGTTCAAAAGTTTTGTACTATTAAAATTTTCAACATGATTTTGTAAAGTGTTAATCAAAGAACTGTGTGCATTCTGAAGGAGACAAGCTAAAACCAAAATGTAAATCTTCCTTACTTAAGATGACCATACGTTCTCGAAATTCATGGTTGTTCCCGCAGTTTTGGATTTAAAGGACTTATTATATTTTAAAACGGGGATAAATTCATGGGGCGAAAAAAACAAAACAAACATAAACCTTAAAAAGTTAAAAATTTTAAAAGTTATGGAAGTTGGAAAAAAGTCCAGTTATAAAACTGTTATAATATTTGGTCAACTTAATCCTCACTAACACTGCCACGATTAATATGAAATGTTTCGTGCTAAATTATTATCACAAAGTCGATATATTTTTCTATTTTCTTAAGTGGAGAGAAAACCCGATTTACACAAAGCGTCGAAAACTTTTGGCTATAAAACTGTAGAAAGAGTGCCTTCAAGAAAGTTTTTCTGAAAGGAACCTTTCACAGCTATCCAGTTCGGAACATAGCTCAGGAACTTTGGCTGCAGATTTTTTACTCTTGCGGTCAGTGCACTAAAAACCGACATGAGTGGATTGATTTTAAAAAGAAAAAACTAATTTCGACTGTAGTTCAAATTCGATTCAGTACGGAGCTTGATCCCAATTAAATTGTAGACAAATTCGATTCAGTACGGAGCTTGATCCTAATTAAATTGTTAGGTTATTTTCCTTGGTTAATTACATTGGGTACATAATCCCAAGAGAGAAAAATATACCGATAGCTAGCATAATTTTGTTACATTGTAAATTGAATCAAAAGACAAATAATCTAATAAATAATAAGTAAATTATCTTACCTTAGCGATCATGATGAAATTGTTGGTTTGTACTGCTTGAGAAAGCTGATGGAAATGATTTACCACGGGCCTCTATATATACCCGCTAGAATATGAGGAAAAGCTGTGCTTAAAAAACAAAATTAAGCCATAAGCACAAGGCTTAAAAAATATTTCTTTTGCATTCCAAATAAAGGCGTATTATATTATTAGTATCTTAAAAATTAAAATAAGCAAACGCCTTTTCCTATTCCTGTTTTTAGGGAATATGGGAAAGTTGTTGACATTGGAGTGAGATCACAATTGAGTGTCTGATTTTTGTTTTATTTGTGATTTATGTAATTGGAACAAGTTGAGATAATATCTGAGAAGGTCATTAGTAGGTATTTTCTGCATTAACGTGTTAAGTAACTTCCACTGCTCCAAAACTTAGTATTTTACAGTTTTCTGCCGATTATATGTTTCTCGTTTTGTTATTATTTGAATGAAATTAATTATTTCTAGATTGATAATTAATTTTTTGTTAAAATTTTACCCTATATGTCTTTGAATAACCAATAACTTGCACATGCTTTTTTATTTTCAGTTTACAATTTGATACACTTATATTTTTGCTTTTTTGCTCCTAAATATAATTTTTTCTTATTATTATTTTTTTTTTCTTAGAGCACAGAGCTTATAAAAACAAAAATCAACATTTTTGTCAAATTAAGGGGGCATCAAATATTAAAACTTCAAAAAACTCGTTTTTTTTCGAAAAAAAAAAATATGTTAAAGAACAATATTTTCTGGGTAATTTAAGACAAACCGCGCAAAACAATTTCCATCATTACACTAGTTATGACTAAAATGTGTAAGGGATTCTCAGTGTAAGCAATGCTTAAAATATACTCAAAAGCAATAAATCTAGATATGCTTAAAAACGTTAAAAACGTGCTTTAAAAAAATTATTATTGCGAGCAAGATTACTCTGGATCTGCTTAATATTTTTACATGCAATCTTCTCAGATTTATGGATTATACCTATATTTTATGGTTGAACCTAAAGTTGTGTATATTTTAGAAAAAAAAAATATATTTAAAATGAAGTTGAAAGTATTGGATATTTTTTGGGAATATATCTATGCACACTTTTATTTATTTATTTATTTGGCTGGTATATTGATTAGTTTTAGGTTCAGTCTTCACATATAGATATAATCTATAAAACCGAGAAGACTCTATGTAAAAAATATTAAGTAGTTCAAAATAAATCTTGCACGTAATGAAACAAAAAAAAAAAAGAAAAAGAAAAGAAAAGAAAAGAAAGAAAGGAAAAAAGAAAAGGAAAAGCACGTTTTTAACATTAAAATACCCGTCTGATCATTGCTCACACTGAAAATACCACCAATAGTTTTAGTCATAACTAGCTTAATTACAGGAATTTGTTTTGCGTGTGGTTTGTTTTTGAAAATCTAGAAGATGTTGTTTTTTCATATATGATGTTTTTCGAAAAATCGTATCTTTCATATAATAATATTTTTTTGAAAAATCGAACTTTTTGAAGATTTTCAGTAGTATGCAGTCTTTAAAAGGGAAGAGGGAACTATGTTACTCGGTGATATTCGAGAACGGTTATTTTTATTTTTTATGAAAAATGTTCTTCTTGCTGAATTAGATTCCAGAGAAATGCATTCAAATAAACATTGCTTAATACTAGTAGTTAGGTCTTACTACAAAATAATTATGGCAGCCTCTTTTCACGTAACAAATAAATGTGAAACGACAGCTTTTCAAAACATTTTAATTTGTCAGTACTTACAGGGCTGCCACAGGCGACTATTTTATTATTATTTTGCCTGCCACTATTTCACAACAATAATATTCGTGGACGATTTCTGCCAATTTTCTAAGTAGATTATTATTGTAAGAAATAGTAGCCATAAAAATAATAAAATAAAAGTCGCCCGAGGCGGTTTTGTATTTAATAGTAATCGTGTAGTAATTACACTGTAAAAAATACAAATATTTCTTAAACTACGAAAATATAATGTAAACATTAACGAAAATATACAATAACCTCTTCCGAATTGTCCCCGATTACGAAAAGAGTTCTTTATTTTTTTAAACCACAGAAACCAATATATTGTCGAGATTTAAAGAAGGATAAAAAAAAAAAAAAGTTTATTTTGCTGCCATTGATTTTCAGAACGTTTTACGAGTAGTTGTTAGAGTGTATTAATCCGTTTTCTCAAACCAAAATATCGGTTTTTGGATGCTGTTAATTCTCAATTAACCATTTTCAGCTGCGTAATTGAATTTGTACATGCAATAGTAACAAAATAATATTAATTTTAATGTTAATATTAAGGTTGTTAATTTATCATGTTTAAGTAGGTTAGTTAGATATAAAAATGTTCAATGTTGCTTCTTATAGCACTTACATTGTGTAGAAAAAAACTAGGTTGTTACTAGTAATTCTTTCCATGAGAAAAAAAAGTTAAACTTTATAAAAATTCAAAAATTTAGTATTTTGAATCACAAAAAAGTCATATCGGAGAGTTTTCAAAAATATGTAAATTACATGATTAAGAGACTCTATAATGTAGACCACTCTCCTCCGTCAACCTGGGTGACTTTATCTCATTTTTGCCTCTTGTTGTCATTAAAGATCCTAAACTTATTAAAATTTTCATTTAAACAATTTCTAATTTTTTTTTTCTAGTCCTAAAATATTAATTGTAAATTTTAAAATTCACATTTAGTATTTTTAAAGAATAGGTTTTTTTCTTTTATTACATTTTTAAAAAAGTGAGACAAAGTCAAAATCAGGGGGTGACTTTGTCTAATAACAACAAAATCATTGAGGAAGCCTTATAAACCTTGTAAGATAATGCAACCCCACTTTTATGATAGAGTAATAAATTATAATAGAAAATTTCGTTATTTCGTCATTAAAAAAAAAGAAAAATGTACGAAAACGAACAGAAAAACGAATTTTTAATCAAAATGACCATTATGCAAAACATTCAAAAACAACTAACAATTAAGACATGATAGGATTAATGCCTGTCAAGAAATAAAATGTTAGATATATTCACTTATTTCAGGCACTAAAAAAAAAATTTTTTTAGAGTCTTGGAATTTTAGGTCTTAGAGGGCTATTTTTTTAGGACCTTTTAGCATATTCTTTAAATTAGTGATTGGAATTGAACATTTTTCAGCAGCTTTTTTCTTAGCTTAATACATGTTGTAGAACAACATCTACTGCTTTCTGAAGCTTTTTATCAGAATAATTTGCATAATTACGACTACCTCATGAGGTTTTATACGTACGAGGCATTATTACACAAGCACCTGTACAAAAAATAATAAATATACACTAGTATAATATTTATATTTGCAGTAAATATTTGCTTTTATGATTATATTTTCAAAAAAGTTAAATATAATAATAAACTAAATTTGTTGGTGACTCTGTCCGGAGACAATCTCACCCCAAATTAGCATTCAAAAGGCCGGTTGTGAATAAAGTCAATGTAAAATATCAAATATCAAATTAATATATACACACACACACACACACACACACACACACACACACACACACATATATATAGGCGCTTTCACAAAATTCCATTCCATAAAAACTTACAATTTATTAATTATTTATTATTTTGTGACATTTTAAAATGTGTAATTTGTAAACGAACAAGTTCACCAGAGAGGAAGAAATAAAAAGGATTTAAAAAAGTTTTTGTGAATAAATGCTTGGTTCGAATTCGAGTAACTGGATTTCAACTTTCGTTACAAAATGTTATTTTTCACAAAAACATACTAAATTTCATAAAAATAACCTTTATTTTTTTACAAAATGCCCCCTCCCCCCTTCCACAAAAAACGCATCGACTCCTGGTAACAAAAATTATATACAGTTAAATAAATGTTAATATACTTTATTTAATAAAATTAACTATTTAAAAAAAATCATTGCTTTTTTATTTCTATGAGAACAAAATTATGAAAAGGTTGAACAAGAGTTACAGACAAGTTACCAATTTGCAATTAAAATGTCATAAACAAACTCATTACGCCTTTTTTTTATTAATCGTACTGTTTTTCAATTAATAGATTTATTAACTATTACTCTAAGAAAGGCAATTTAGATTCAACGTCAGTCTGAACAACAGCCAATTTGTAGTACAGTAATCCCTTAACATTCGCGAGGGTTACGTTCCAGGAAAACCTCGCGAATGTCAAATCCGCGAATGTTGAGTCTATCTCTCTGTAGTAAAAAAGGACTAACGTTCTGTAAAATTTTAATTAGAGGGCGCAGTATTTCAAAGAACGCGAATGTTAAGGGATTACTGTACATTATATCTGCTGTAAATATGATAAAGAACGGTGGTTGGGTAAAGTTTTTGAAACAGTGGTCCGTTTCGACGACGAACATAAGAAATTATTTTAAGTCTTTTTATTACAATTTTTAAATTGTTTATTATATGTGTTCAATGCTATATAATATTTAGATTCACTGCAATTATTAAAAAAATCCTTTGTTGGTGACCAAAACTAGCTATTTATTATATTTTTAATATTATATTTGCATTCACCCCCCCCCCCCCCACATTTTTTTTTTTTTTACTTAGGAAGAATAAAGGTACAATTTTGATTTTGACACATGTTCATCTTTAAGGTATAAAAATATATAAAACATTAAAAATAAATTTAGTATCTCAATTTACTGACATATAAAAGAAAAACTTTTTTATCTGTTATTTTGTTATACACATGTTTTACACATTTTTCTTTAACACATGTTATATACTTTTCCCATGTAAAGAGAATAAAAAATTTTGATAGAAATTTATGTTAGGGGTATAAGGATTTATAAAGCATTAAAATAAAACCAGTACATCAATTCGCTTATATTTGAAAAACTTCCTACTCAAGCTACTGATACACAACAGAAATCAGCTTAACTTTCCTCAGTGAAAAGAGGGTGATGCATAAGTGGCTATTCCACTCACGTGATAACACCAGCTCACTAATGTTAATCCCATGGGAGAATTCTTTTAAAATATCTCGCTTGTATTTCAATATTTTTAAATATTCTTTTTTAATTGGATAGCTGTGGTCGATCTCTACATTTGCAGTTTTTTACTTTTTTTATTTTGTTTTCAAGTTTATGAGGATACTTTTACTTTCGAAACCGGTTCCGAAAGTGAAACGCGTGTAAAGTGTTTCTTTCGTATATTATATGAATATTTGTAGATATTTACAATTGGTGTTGTTGTTGTCATGTTTGTACATTTAACTTTAACTTTCATTCATTTCTTCGTACATTGATCATAACTTTTTCAACTTTCATTCATTTCTTCTTACATTGATCATTTTAAAATAATTAATTTATTTTATAATTATTTCGTTCTTACGAACAATCAAGGCTTTTCTACTTGCACCACGTCTAGTTTTCATAACCAAAATTATCAGTCACAAGAAATCAGATGTTTTTACTAAGCTATGTGTATGCATTAGACTGCAAATTGTGAGAAAACATCGTGCTATGATTTATCAACGCCACCCCTGCTCCTCCCTCCCCTCATCCACCAAAAATATATTAGTAACTACTTATAAATAAAAAAGTTCTCTGATATTTTATTTATTCTATCTTAGTATTAATTATCAGTGATTTCGGATTATAATTTATTGGATATTTTGGATTCCGCTGTATATAGTACTGGATCTTACGAAATCAAATAACTATAAAATAGTCAACGAATCCTAAATAACAACAGTAAAACAAAAGCAGGATAGTCACAATATGCAAGTGATTGATGTGTTTTATGCATAATTTGTTTTTCATTAACTTTTCTTTATGTTGAAATGCATTTATTTGCCATAGAATAATAACCCACACACAAACTTTAAACGTTATGCTCTTGAATAAATGATATAAAAACAAAGTCTGTATTATTAAAAATGACATTAAAGCAATAATTAGTTCTCCCGCAGAACTAGTTGTATTACAAGTTTTACGCACCGCGATAATCAAAGCATTATTTATTCATGTCATGATAATAGTCGATCATGTTACGCGTACGGCAAAGTGATTCTTAGACATGCGGAAAGCAATTATTGTCTGCTGAAACAACAATAAAAAATATTTATATCAATTTCGAAAGTTATTTTTATACAAGATCTTCAGTTTAATTAACTTTTGCTATCCATATTTATTTTTTTAGAAGAATGTTATAACAAATTTACGTAGTTTTTTAAAAGTTATTTTCATTTAAAAGCATCATTACTAAACAGTTTAGTGAATACAATAAAGGCCAGAGCTACGGCAGAAAGACACACTAGGGAACGAATTTAAGGGATAAATCATATTTCAAAATACTTTATTCAAAATTATAATTAAACTTTTTTATTTTGTTCTATATTTCAAAAAGAAAGTATTGGATTTGTCAAAATTTTTTTCGTTTTCTGTTTTTGACTGATTTATATGTATAATGTTATATGAATACGATTTGATTGTTTTTGAATCGATATCTGCCTGTCTTTCGTCTATGTGTTACACAAATTTTCTGGACACTGTATCTCAAAAACTACACAAATAAAGCACCCAGTGCATGTTAGGGTTTAATGTCACAAATGTCATAAGTGTCACAGTCACAACAGTAACCTAAATGTGATGGTATAATTCGTCATAAAGACATAACAAATAGTCTCAAAATTAAGCTAAATTTGGTGAAATTTAACACAGTTTGAAATCTAGTCACATTATTAGTAATTTCAAATAAATGTTTTAAAAGCAGTTTTAAATGTTGAATAAATACATTTTGGCACGAAATTTACAAATGTTTTTTATTTGAAAAATGCACTAATTTGTAATCCGTAGATTTAACCTGAGTTTAATTATTATACATAATTAAGGTAAATATTTTATGTTTAGAATTTTCAGTCTATATTAGATGAATATGAATTTGAAATTCATGGCCATTTTTTGGAACTAAATTTTGCTGGATTAAATTTAGCGCGCACTCCAGTTTAGCAATTTTTAGTTGTGAAGAATGAATTATATTCATAATTCTTGGTTTCCGAATTAGATAAATAATTAACTGAATGATGTAATGTTAATTAATTTCAGTTAAAAGGTTAATAATGTTTATTTTGTGTTAAATTGTGATGTATCAAGCAAAATACTTTTTACATAAAAAAAAAATTAAAGTATAGGTGGTTATTTTTTTTCTTTTTTACTTACCCATCATACGTAGTATAGGGTAAGTCTTGTAATCGTTTTATAAATCGAAAAAATGTTTTGACGGATTTACACGTTTCAGACACTGGGGATTCCGAAAAACATACTTAAAAAAAAAATTGCCGTCCGTCTGTCTGTGTGTGTGTCTGTAAGCGCTCTACCTCCCGAACAAATTGATATAGAGACTTGAAATTTGATATGTATTTAGTATGTAATAATGAGAAGAAACTTATTGAATTTCAGTAACCTCGATTATCCGGAACTATTTTTTTTGGACTCTCGAAATATTCGTTCTGATAAAAGGTACATAAGAATTTTCGAAATTGTTTATTTTAAGGAGTGAATATGAAAGACAATAAAAAAAACATAAATTTTGCATAAATAATGAAGTCGACCGGATAATTAGTTGTCGAGATATTTGTAATCATATTTTCCATACTCTTCGATTTTTCATGACCCTGTATTTCATTCAAATTTCAATTCAAAGATATATTTTAATTGGAAATGAGACGCTTAATCTGACGCAGTAAATTCTTAGTTAATATGATTATCATTTTTGGAATTATAAGGATGTTTTTTTAACGCAATTCAGTAACAGAGCATTTAAAGTTTATGACGTCAACAAGCCAGGATTTCATTCGAATTGCAATGTATTTTATAAATAGTTTACGCATGCTTTATTTTCATATTTTATATTATGCATATCCATGATGGGTAAGTATTACGGTGGTCCCCAACGACTAGTTTTTTTTCGTTCTAAATCTGCTTTCTTTCTTTAGTTTGTTATGCTACTGACACCACAGATTCAAATTCAGATTCGTAATCAACCAAGCAGGGAAGCTTACCATATGGCTTGAGTTCTACAAGCACAGCTCGGCAAGTTTATATATAAAAAAAAAAATTACAAATGAGGCTTAGGCCATTATGTTTTTACATAGTAATACATTTTCTCTGTTTAAATACTGTGTACACAAATCAAGCAGGGCGGTCGCTCTGCCAAGCCAAGCTTAAAAAAAACGCCACACAAACGCCATGAACTGAACTAGACCGCTACTGCTTACTTACAGAAATCAACTTCGCAATGTTAAATCGACAAAAACATGCCAGATTAAAATATCAGATATCAAATAAACCAAGCGTCGCAGAAAAAAAAACGAAAACTAGAAGAATCTAATGAAGAATTTCTTCAATTTAAGACCAAACTCATCTTCATAAGTGATTTATAAACAGAGATATAGATTTTTTTTTAAAAAACGTCGAGTTACTTAAAATGATCACTTTTTTCTTCGTCAAACTTTTTTTTTCAAACAACCTACAGACCTTAATATTCGGCAGAATAAAAAAAGGATTACATTTTTGGACGAGTAATTACGTAATCTATGTGCTTTTATAAAATCCAGTGTAATATTATTTTCTATCCTTAATTAGCAAAAAACTGTTAATTAACATGGCGATTAAAAAATTATGCCAAAACAGACATAAAACATGCCAACGACCATGTACCATCTGTATTATAATAGCACAAATCAGTTACAAGTTATAACAACATCAAATTTCATCTACAAGTCAGCCATTTTCTTCTGAAGATATTTTTTTAAAAATAAAACTTCATAATTATAAGAACACACATTTTATCAAACAATTAAATATGACTGCAAACTGTGGCAGATGACTGTTTCCAGCAAGAATAAGTATGAGAAATTCCCGTCAAGCGTATCGATCTGGGTGGCTCGGTCGCAGAGCGTCGGAACGTTATGCGTAAGGTCCCAGGTTCGAGTCCTGGTCCAGGTCAATTTTTCACTCGTGTTTGTTTAGTGCATTTAATTGTCTGATAAAATGCGTGTTCTTATAATATTGTAAAATAAAGTAATCAGACGTAGTGTTTATGCTTTAAAAAATATTTTAAATATATAATTTACGTTTTTAGAAAGATCTTTAAAAATACATTAGTTTTTGAGGGAAGGTGTACCTTCTAAAATGTATACATTAAGAGTTATCGGCATTTAAAATTTCTTTCCAAATGTAAACAAAAAATTTTTAATTAATTAAAAGTGATCCATTTATTTTAAAAAAAGAAAAAAGAAAGAAAGAAAACACAGTAAAGGACAGGCATTTCGTTCGCAGGAATACCTTTTACGTCATTTTCTATAAATTAATGAAATCCAGTTGTTAAATTATTTTTGTTTTAGAAGTGAAGTTTCCATTTTAATTTATTGTAACAGTACAATGTTTAATTGACTAAAATAATGTAAATCTAAGAAATTGCAAACATGCACAGGGCAATGCAAAATAAATAAATAAATAAATAAATAAATAAACAATAAATAAATAAATAAATAAATAAATAAATAAATAAATAAATAAATAAATAAACAAAAAATAAATAAATAGATAAATAAATAAATAAATAAATAAAAATCAGCTTTCAGAAATTATAAAAATTGTTCATATACAGGGTGATTTTTTTTAAGGTTGTGAAAGTAAAACCCTATAACAAAAGAACCACTGATCCAAATGACCTGATATTTTACCACTATGCTCCCAAAGAAATGGGGATTTATTTGGCGTGGTTAAAAAAACTGAAAATCGCACCGACAGATGGCGCTGTAAGTTAACAGAAATAACGAATATCGTCAGTGGGAGGAAAACAATGGACTGTACTTTGAGAAAAATAAAACTTTATTACACATATCAAAAACATACAGAACGCAGTAATTGGGAAAAGGAATTGCGAACACCTTCGGAGAAACAGAACGAAAAAAAAAAAAATATGGAGTAAAGCATTCGTACGGAACTGCGTAACTAGAGCAACATATTTTAAATGTGCTGTCCACCGTTTTCAGCTACAAGTTGGAAACTTGAAACCGCATGTTCCAGAACAGAGTGACGAGTATACAATGTGCCTGTGCCGTTCGCAAGCTCGTCTCCCGACTTTACTGCATATACAGTGCCATCTGTCGGTGCGATTTTAAGTGTTTTTTAACCACTCCTAAAAAATCCCCATTGCTTTGGAAGCTTACTGGTGAAATTTCAGGTGATTTAGATCAGTGGTTTTTTTGTTATAGGGTTTTACTTTCACAACTTTAAAAAAAATCACCCTGTATCTTAATTACAATCTAAAGGAGGGTTTATTTCTATATTACTCTACATATAATAGTTATTTCAGCAAATATATTAAATTCCAATGCGATCTGTTTTAAACTTTAAGATAGTTTATAACACATGTTAAAAAATTTATAAAAAAGAATGGCGCATCACAGTTCGGGGAGGGGCGTGAACAAAATTTGGAAGTATAATAAGGCTATCTGTTTGAAACTTTACGATATTTTATAACACATAACATAAATTTTAAAAATAAAGCTGCGTCAAAAATTATAGGGAGGGGCGGAGCGCGTTTTGCCTACACAAGGGGGGGGGGGGCACTTTTCTAAATTTTAACGATATCCGACATGTCAGATATCGTTACAAAGGGCTGTGACCACTTATTCATGTTATGCACCACAGGTGAAACCCCCACATTTTGCGCCCCCCCGACACTACTCATGTGATATATTGTTCGAAAGGCCTGTGACCGCTTATTCATATTATGCATCTTCGGGGTGCATCCTCCCACTTTCACTCACCCCCAAAGGGGGCACTTTTCTAAATTTTGCCGACACCTCTCATGTGATATATCGTTGGAAAGGTCTGCGAACGCTTAATCAAATTATGCAGGGGGGGTGGGTATTTTCTGAATTTTGCACATACCCCTCATGTGATACATCGTTGGAAAGGTCTGTGACCGCTTAATCCTATTATGCATCTCGGTGTTCATCCCCCCAATTTGCCCCCAAACGCGATTAGCTTTCACCACCTGTGGGCGCTTTCCTATCTCTGGTTCTATGGGCTAGATCACGACGGGGTATAGCTCATTCGACTCGACATCTATAGCCTTAACGATTTCAGTGCCCGAGGTTCATATAGAACAGATTACGCTACCTGGTGGTGGAAGATAGAACTTGAGCGTGCGCACCACGACTGCTATACGGTGCCGAAAGCAGCGGGGACCCGTGTCGGAAGTTCGTTTGTTTAGAGGTTTATACAATTCGATGTACAAATTAAGGGATTATCCGGTGCCGAAGGCAGCGAGGAACCAGGTCGGAGGTTCGTGGTTTATCTTATTCGAGGTTTTACAAGATTTGAGGCTCCGGTGTAAATTAGGGGCCCGCTAGCAGGCGAAGCCAGCTAGTGCTAATAATAAAAGAGCGTGATATCACGTTTGATTTCTAATGCAGCGCTGACACGCTATGTACGTATTCCATTTTTATTCATTTAATGGATTAGTCAGTGATATTTTTTAACGGAGGATAACAAGTATTATAATAAGCCACATTTAGTATGTTGTTTTAAGAGTGTAATTAGTTTAATTGAAAAATCTACTGGTATTTCTAGTTAACCCTTTAAACAATGAGAGAAAGTAAAATGTAATTTTAAATTATTTCTCATATTTAGATTATTTAATTTATGTTCAATATATTTAAAAAAAAAAAAAATGATATCTACAAAAACAACTTTTCAAAAGTAAAAAAAGCCAAGCGTAAAAAAAAAAAAAAGTTGTGGCTAAAAAATGATGTGATATCAAATTTCCAAGCTATTGTATTGCTTATTTAACTTTTTTCCATTAAATAAGTTATATATATAAGTAGAGTGCGTACGTATATGTTAATAGAAATCGTTTTCTCCTGTACTAAATACATCCTAACGAGTTTCTGAAAATTCAATTTTTTTCAAATTATGCATGATGGGCTTGGCGGCCATCTTTCCATATTTCTAAGCACCCAAATTTCTAAAGTAAAAGCGTAATATGTTTGCAATGTAATATGTTTATAAAAATTTCGAACTTCAGATTCTAACTACGGACAGATAAATTAGATAAGACTGATATTTTGATAAATTGATTTTTACTAGTTTGAAATTAATAATTACTCAAAAAAGTAAATCATAAGATGAATCTTTAATGTAAGTCATCATTATCTTAAGTCACAATTTTCAGAGCATACAAGTCTATAAATGAAACTCTTAAATATTTGCTTAAATAACAAGTTTGAACTTCGGATTTTAACTACGGATTTGGTTGGTTAGAATTTTGTGAATAATAAGCAAAGATGGCCTCCAAGGCCATCATGCATAATTTGAAAAAAATTGAATTTTCAGAAACTCGTTAGGATGTATTTAGTACAGGAGAAAACGATTTCTATTAACATATACGTACGCACTCGACTTATATATATAACTTATTTAATGGAAAAAAGTTAAATAAGCAATACAATAGCTTGGAAATTTGATATCACATCATTTTTTAGCCACAACTTTTTTTTTTTTTTTACGCTTGGCTTTTTTTAGTTTTGAAAAGTTGTTTTTGTAGATTGGAAGTAAAAGTTTTTATAGTCCATAAATTGGATGTAAAAGTTTTTATAGTCCATAAATTGGATGCAAAAGTTTTTATAGTCCAGGTAAGGCCCAGCTAATTCTCTGAGTCCCCATATGGGAGAGTGCTCTGAAAAATGTATTCATTGTCCTCTATCAATTATATACATTGGGTAATTTTGTTTAAGGAGGCATTACTTTTTAGCATAAAGGAGAGCCATGAATGGTGTGTTGACTGGACATTTGAGATGAAAATGCAATGCAAGAGTACAATGTATAGCAAATCACCAAGCCGGCCACTGGTGCACAATGGGGACTGTTTTCTGTCGATGTAATACAAATAGAGCGAAAACGGTCCGTCGTTGGTTGCCATTATATAAAGGTTTCTGTGAGTAAGTAAAAAGTTTTCTGATACTTTAGGTCGAAGTTTGTAAGTGTAGCGGCCTGTTGTTCCATAATCCCACTCCACTTGCCAATCTTGTAATGCTTGCAGTCTGAGATGTCTTTTGAGATAAGATGCTGGGAAAGGATAAAAACGTTGATTTTCTGGCGATGAGAGGTTAATGGCTGATTTTTCTAAGCTGTCTGCTTCCTCAATACCCGAGTGGCCTCTGATCCATTTAAAAGAAATTATCTTCGAGGTGCTTTGGAGTGGTTTTATTAATTTGAGACTGTGTAATCGGTTGTGAAAATGTACTCCAAAGCTTGAAGGCTCGAAAGGCTATCCGTTAAGATTGTGAAAGAAACGTGTTTTGTTGAGTTTGCTCATTGAATTGCATCATTAATCGCCAGAAATTCCGCTTGGAATACGGAGTTTTCCTTATGAAGTCTTTTTTGATGAATGTATTTTCTTATGTTATCTTTATAGGCGCAGAATGCGTATGCCGTCCCTTTCTCTGATATCGATCCATCTGTAAAAATTGAAATTTCTGAAACTGACGTATCTTCCTCTTGTGACCAATTTAGATAAGCTTTAAATGGGATTGTTAGTGATGACTTTACTTTTGGTTGGTAGTTATATGATTGATGTTCTTCATGTGGTATCCCAAGCCTGAGTATTCTGCCCGATACTGCTATTCTTTTAAGTTTTATCGTTATGGGAACTATTCCGCTGAGAACACAAAATGCAGCCGTTGAAGATTTCTTATATGCTTTTGTAATGAATAATAAATGTTGGTATTGTATTGAAGAGAGGAGGCGGTTATCCATATGAGCGTTGTAGCTTTGGCAACCATGCTGCTGCAGCGTAAGAGAATTTCTTTTCTAAAATGTTTAAGTACCATGTTTTTAGAACCTTTTTAGATAGTCCTCCATAAGCTGAGGCAAATTTTAGAAGATTTTGCATAGTTGCATATATTTCCTGTCTCCTTTGCCTTAAATGCGGAAAAAATAATAGAGTATTGTCCAGGATTATGCCTAAATAGGATATTGAGGTTTCTGCTTTAATAGTGTGTTCGTCAATTTTGAAAATTGGTGCTCTTTTGAGGTATCTAGGACGACGAAGATTGAGCCGCTGGCATTTGTTGTATGAAACTGACATATGTTTTGCTAGTGTCCAGTTACTTATAGTCTCTAGTGCTTCTTTTCCTTGTGCTTCAAGTTCACGTCGTGTGCCAGCCTCCAACACGAATATAATCAGCATAGTCTATCACCCGTAGACCATTATCTTTTAAAATTTTTAACAATTTATTTACAAAGATTCGCCCCAGGAAGGGGGCCAAGGCATGATCCTTGTGAGCAACACTTTTTGAACCAGTGAATATTATTTGATAACCAGTTTGTATAGACTTCTCGCATGGACAGGAAAGAAAGTACTGTGTTATGGTAGGCTAAAAGAATGTTTAGTTTTTTAAGTTCTGCTACTGTTGCTTTCCAAGGTAAGTGGTCAAAAGCATTTTTAAAATCTATTGATAGAAGTGACGTATAATGATATTTCTGTACGTTGATGTCAATTAAGGAGAAAAGTTCCTGCATTGCTGACTCGGTACAGCGGTCCTTCTCGAAACCATGTTGGGACGTCTGAAGTTGTTGAGATTGGGCTAGTGAGAAATTTAAACGTTTGAGTAAAAGCTTCTCGTAGACCTTTCCGAATATTGGTAAGAGAGTAATTGGCCGGTATGAAGGTGATTCGTCTGGTGTATTTTTATTCTTAAGAAAATACACCAACTCACCTACCTTCCACTGATCTGGGAAATAATTGAGTTGAAGGAGTGAATTATACATATGTGTTTTAAATAATTTGCGTAAAATATGATGGTCGATTTCACCTGGACCAGGAGCTTTGTTGCTATTGAAAGAAAAAATGGCTTGTTTTAGTTCTTGTAATAGAAATGGCGGCGCTGATGAAATCTGTACTTCTTGTGCTGATTATGGGGTAATTGATGAACCGAAAATATATGTTGTAATTTCTTCATAAAATTGATTTGTTGTGCTGATTTGTGCACGTGAGGATGATAAGGTATATACTTCCTGTTTAAAGAAATCCTGGAAGGCTATACTTTTAGTTTTCCCGTATGGCTCTCTTGTGTTTACGCAGAAGTTTTCCCAGGGCCGTTTCTTAGCTTCCTGAATTGCTCTTTTGTATAATGCTCGCCCCCATTTGTATTTCTGAAGATCTTCTGATTGTGATTCCGGTAGCTTTGTTCTCCTTCTCAATGCTCTAACTTTATTTCCTTTTGTGCGTAATGTGTTTGTCCACCATGTAATACGTGATTGGTAATATGTTGTTTTCTTTTTAAAACATACACCACATTTGATTTTGACGTCACCTGGTGATCCGTCACAAATGAACGATCGCGGAACCTTAAGGCTGCTACAATCCGGGCTGACTCACGCCGCCATTTAATTGCCCGTAGGACAAGAACGACTGGCCACGCCGCGTGGACAACAATCTCTGATTGGTCTAAGTGGGAAACAAAATGCTTGATGATTCAGCATTTATTATAGTAACCGTACGGAACCTCACAGTTCAGTCACCAATGCGCTCAGCTGCGAGTCACCACAATATGACGAATATAAAAAACCACAATTTGTACACTGTTGTGGTTGCGATACATGTGATCATTTGTCTTGTCAAAATGATTGGCAAAGTAATCGTTATAATGCTGTTATTTTTCCACATTTAGTATGATGTATAATAATGATATAATCCTGTTGTATACTGTAATATAATATGTGTTGATTTAAAAATATATATATATCTATTACTTTAAAAAAGACTGAATAGGGAAAGAAAAAACCTTAAATTGAAAATAAAGCAAATATGTCTTAAAAGTAGCGCTCAGTGCTGAAGCAAGAATTATTTACAAAGAAAAGTATGTTTGCAATTCTCTTCCCCGCGCTCGTATGCTCCAGTGTCGGAGGAGAAGGGTGGGGGGAGGTCAGGCGACCAATCACGGTTCTAAAAATTAATGAACAGTAAATACGCAAAATACTTGGTGCAAACACCAAAAGCTACAGCGCACTTAACGAGAAATAATGTAATTAAACGATTCGGCGAGATACTGCTTCCCTCTGAACCGTGAGCTTCTCATTGCTTGTTTACCATTTCTCCGCCCTGTTCTTTCCATCTTCTTATAATAAAATGCATGAGTATGACAGTATTGGTAACCATTCCAGGTGCGAGACCACTCCGTTTTTCATATGCCACATGGCCATTTTTACTCAATTTTTTTTTTTTTTTATTAAAACTGCATAAAAAATTACATTTTTAGAAAGATCATTCAAAAAAATTTGTTTTACAGATGAGTGACATTAAAATATGTTTATATTCTGAGATAACTTTAGTTGAAATTAGCTGACATCTGGATATTTCATTCTATCAAAGTAAACAAACACAAAAGATTCATTCATCGTGAACGTTAAAATATTTGACCATGAATGTAATCATTCGCAAATCAAGTTTTCCAGCGATGAAGATATTTGACGTCATTTGCCTATCAATCAATTAACTTAGTTTTAGAAGTATGCCAAACATTGTTACTTCCTATTTATTGAAATTGAATCAATTTATTATTATTATTTAATCATATCCACGTGAAACATTTTAATTTGCTATTTTTTGAATTGCAGATATATTTTAAGTTATAAATTACATTTTTAATTGACTCTGAGATGGATTTAGCCATTTAGAAGTTATCTGATGATGAGAAATTTCAATAAAATTGTTTCAGGGCTATGGAATATACATAAATAAAGTTTTTGTTTGCGAGATGCAGGCTACGACATTTGTAATTCCATGCCTGCAGTTTAAATTTAGTTTTATTTTATTATTTTATTGTATAATATTTACCTGTTCTTTCATTTTAAGTATATATTTGAATTGAGTTAATAGAATAGTTCGTGAAAGTTTGTAATTTTCCAGATAATTTCTTTAACTGATCCCTTTCACACCAAAAATGTTTTTTTTTTCGAATGTTTCATTTAATGCCAAATATTATGTTTGGCACAATGGTGTTGGTGTAACAGAAAAGTGTCGAATTGGTTTTATTGATGTAAAGAACAAATATAGAGAATGTTTCCATTCACTTTTGTCTAGAGTTAATGAAAATAATTTTTCAGCAGAATTGAAGCAAAAATCCTTTTCATAGCAATAATATAAAGTCTATGTCTTCATTAAAAAAAGCTTTGTCCTAACTGATTCATCAAGGCACAGACGAAACAATTGGAGCTAGAAATTTGACATCCTGAGTATATTTTCCTAACAGGGATCTATTAAGAAAGGGTTTCTTTGAAATTCAACTCCTAGGGTTGATAAAGGGTGTGTCGAAAGTTTTTTTAATCCTTTCGGCATATCTCAGCAGCAGTTGTATGTAGGAGCATCAAATGCATCATACAAAATCTACTAAAAAAATGTTTGATCTGTATTTCAGCGATTAAAAAAAAAATTCAACCTCCAAGGGTGTTACGTTATAATTATTGTCGTTTTAATGATTTATGAGGCGCGAAACATAAAATTTCCCCCATATACTGCCCTCCGCGCATTTTGAACCATATATGGCTGCGAAGCACAGACTATTTTATTTTAATCACACTATTAACAATTTATGAGCATGAAACCTACAAAGCACATGTACAATGATCGTCATATATCTTAGGTTATCCCATTTTTGTTTATTTCATTCGGAAACTCTCCCTTCCTCCCTAGATTAGAACGGGCAGTGCCGAGTGGTTTTTGTTAGGGGGATAATAATAATAATAATAATAATAATAATAATATATACCGGGTGGTTATAATATAAGTATCTCTATTTGGAGCTGTCTGTAGCTTGAAGGAATAACCCGAATGAAATCAAAATCGGTACACTTACTATTCGAGAAGGGGGAAGAAGAATGGAACAATAAAAAAATCGCAATAATCACCGACAGCTTGCGCTATTGAGTGTGAAATGTAATGTGTAATACAAAAACAAAAATTAAGGCGTAAAACCGGATGGCATACCTAATTTATTGGAAAATATTACAGTGAATGTGATTGCGCTTTTGCATGGCAGTGCCGATCATGTTCAGGTTCCGCATAACCATTGTGCTGGAAGACAGATAATCTACGCGGTGCACGACGTGCTCAACTGCGGAATGTAACACATCAGGAGTGATGTTTCGCACATGTTGTCATATGCGGTAAAGTCACTGAGATTTGTGACACCCAGGGCCTGATTAATGCACGGGCCTCCGGGGCCTCGGCCCTGGCCCCACCAATTTCAGGGGCCCACAAATTATGTGGCCGATTTTTTTTTCCTTAATCAAATACTTTTCAAATAATATTGTTTAATAGAATATGAAACGTAAAATTTAACTATTCTGAATGACTCAATAAAATATTTAGAAGCTTTTAACCTAGGCACTTTTACTTGAAAAAGTGATTGACCAAGAACCGAACATGGACTTTACTCACGCTCGATAACTCCCGAATGGTCATTACTCCCGATTTGGGAACGAGAGTATAAAACCTTACCATGTACCTATTGTGACGTCACATGGGCATGATTAGTATATATGCACAATTTTTTTTTCTTTTTTGATAATTGCAATTTGTATTTTGAAAAATTGATAAATACTGCGAAACCTCGTTCTTGGAATTTGCGTTTTCCTTCATGTAAATTTTCTCACAATTTAAGTTTTTCCACTGTTTGCATTTTATATTTTGGTCCCTGACGTAAAAACAAAGTTTTACTGTAATAAAAAACCTCCATATTTAATTTTTCTGTAAAAGTCCTTTTCAATTTGAGAGTACCTATAATTTTCAAAACTTGCCGTATCCAGAAAATCAAATTTGGGGAAAATGCCAAAAACTGCATAAAACTGTGTCTATTGGTTTCAATATAAACGAGGATTTTACAATGTCAGAATTATAGTTTAAAATGATTACTAGACTGTTAGGGAAAGCACAATTCTTATGATTTTGGATAAGGCAAGTTTAGAAAAAGACGTCCTCATTTATTCTGCAACATAAACTGTGGATCATAGATGTTTGTGAATTATACAAATGCTTATTTGAGAAATTGGACGATAATTAATTTTCTTGATTATTCTTGTAAGTTATTTTTTTTTTTGTAAACTTAAAACTTTCACCCAAACAACTTTGTCAACTCATCAAATAAAGGGGGGGCAACTTTTTAACAGGCCCCGGGCCCAACTTCAGCTTGATCGGGCTCTGGTGACACCTCTACGCTACACACTATTACACATTACATGTCACACTCAAAAGCGCCATCTGTCGGCGATTATTGCAATTAATTTTTTGGTTGTTCCATTCTTCTTCCCCCTTCTCGAATAATAAGTGTATCGATTTTGGTTTCATTCCGGTTATTCCTTCAAGCTACAGACAGCTCCAAATAGAGATACTTATATTATAACCACCCTGTATATATATTTAATGTCGCGAAATCTTTACATTTTATAGCATTGGGGTTTGATATTTTTGTTAGTTGTTTTCGTATAATTTTAAACAAAGTATTTTATTTAATTATTTTCTGTTTGTATGTAAAATACACCTTGTTGGCCCTGGTCAATACTCGGGTTTATACACTGCAGAAGTCATCTGGGGCCATCAAGCGACGGGTGAAGACCGGCTAGTATTAATATAATTTGAATATTTAACATTTTGACTACAATAGTACAAGTTAAAAGAAAGGTTTGAATCAGATGAGAGTTATGATTATAAATTAATCTAAAGAAGAATTTCAAAAAATATTACAATGGAGATTATATAAAAATACTTATTAGTTATCAGTTATTTCATTCATCGTTCCTTTATTCAATATTCTGAAATCTCAAAAAACCATGTAGAAATTTAAAATATTTATTTTAGAAGCTTAATCTACGATATGAAATATTTTATTATTTTATTCTATTTTACATAGTTTATTTTTTTTAAACGTTAATATTTTGAAGAGAAAATAAGCGTATATTTTTTATATATGTGTTTGATTTGTTTCTTTTCTTCACTGCTATCAATTTTAAGCTTCACGTGTTCCAGAACCGTAACGTTCAGTCTCTAAATCTAATTGCTTCAGGTTCTGTAAAATATAACTTTACTTTTCATTTCTCTAAACCGGATATAAACTAGTCGTTGGGGGCCACCGTAATACTTACCCATCATGGATATGCATAATGTAAAATATTAAAATAAAAAATATGTAAACTACTTATAAAGTGCATTGCAATTCAAATAAAATCGAGGCTTGATGACGTCACAAACTTTAAAGGCTCGATTACTGAATTGCTTGAAAGAAACATCCTTATAACTCCAAAAATAATAATCCTATTAACTAGCGGTTTATTGCATCTGATTAAGCGTCAAATTTCCAATTAAAATATTTCTTTGAAGTGAAATTTGGATGAAATACAGGGTCATGAAAAATCGAAGAGTATGGAAAATAGGATTCCAAATATCTCGGCAACTAATTATCCGATCAACTTCATGCTTTATGCAAAATTTATGTTTTTTTATTGTCTTTTATTTTCATTTCTTAAAATAAACAATTTCGAAAATTTTTATATACCTTTTATCAGAACGAATATTTCAAGAGTCCGAAAAAAATTGTTCCGGTTAATCGAGGTTATTGAAATGAAATAGGCTTCTTCCCATTATTACATACTAAGTACATACCAAATTGCAAGTCTCTATCTCAATTTTTTCGGGAGATAGAGCGTTTACAGACACACAGACACACACACAGACACACACACAGACACACACACAGACACACAGACGGACGGCAAAATTTTTTTTCTAAAAATATGTTTTTCGGAATCTCCAGTGTCTGAAACGTGTAAATCCGTCAAAAATTTTTTTTCGATTTTCAAAACGATTACAAGACTTACCCTATACTACGTATGATGGGTAAGTAAAAGGTTGGCGAGAAACGATTTCGATCTAATGATGACTTTATGGGTAGAAGAGATGGTGTGTTTTCCCAATTATTTTCAAGTAACATAAATATTATAAATTACGAATTGTTTTCAATTACTTCTAATAGATTTCAACATCCGCCTTATATCTCATGTAGAAAATTTTTCTGTTCATTGATGAAAAAGCATGTATTAATGCAGAACAGCATCGTAATCTATATGTGTACTGAACATATACTGTGTGGAAAAATGTGTATGTAATAAATGGATATCATTTGTATAATGGGAGTTATTATTAAAATTTTCAAAATAAAATGTTTAACAAAAATATCCTTTTTTTTTTTGCTTTTACCGTTAAAGTTGTAGCATTTCTAGAATAAGAATAATGTTTATCATTCCCAGTAACAAGGCTAAACAATACCATATAGAACTATATATCATCCAAAGCGATAAATTTCACAAGAATATATTTATTTTTTACACCTTATTTAAAACAGTTCATAGCAACGAAATAACGCATCATAAATCTATGTCAAAAGTCAAAATAGAGCTTGTGAATCATCCATTAAAATACATATATCGATTTATAAAATGTCTTTCTTTGAAAATTGCGAACAATATATGAAGAATTCAAATTTGAGTTATGTATCACAGTTTAAAATTTCTTGATCTAAAAAAAAAAAAAAAAAAAAAAAAAAAAAAAGTATTACAATCGGTAAATTTTTGGAAAGATAATATTTCAAATATTGAGTTCTGATTCTCTTACAGACATTCATCTTTTTGAAAATAATACATTTTTAAAACGGTCTTTCAAAAGTTTACTTTTGACCTCCAAATACTCCAGATCCTGGACAAGCTGACTTTAGGCATCCAGGATCCAAGTGTTCCATATCCTTGGCATGCATATTCTGAAACTCCAAGTGTTCCAGCATCGTAGTGTTTAGTCTCTAAATCTCCAGCTGCTTCAAATTCTGTGAAATCTAACTTAACTCTTCCTTTCTCTTAAATAGGGGCTAAAAGTTTGACGAGAAACCAGGAAACCAAGAGAATAACGGCATAATGGCGACGTTAAGCGTGGAAGAGATATGGTGTTTTCTCAATTCAATTCAAGTAACATAAATAAATCACGCATTGTTTTGAATTACTTCTGATAGACTTCAGTATACGCACTATACCTCATGCGGAAAATTTCTCAATAAAAAGCATGTAGAACAGCATCCTAATCTATATGTGTACTGAATATATACTAAGTGGGAAAATGTGTATGTAATAAATGGATACTAAGAGAATAATTAGGGTATAATGGAAGTTATTAAAATTATAAATATTATTTAACAAAAATATCTTTTTTTAAACTTTTTATTAACATTTTCCAACCTAGTTGAAAAGTGTTTATGACATCGGTTTGTCTGCCGTCTGTCCGTGCTTTAACTCCCGTAAATATGCTCGAATTGCCCTGAAATTTTTATATGTTATTGTCGTTATCTGTAGCATGTTTCCTATTTCAACTGAAGTATGTAGCACTTATAGATTTTTTACAGGACAGTCAAAAGTATTCCGTTACATTACAGTCGGGAATAATCGTTTCAAGTACATTTTGATGACGCTACGTCATTAAAAACATAATCAGGGGTCTGTCCATACTTTTTTCACAGGGTCCTGTTTTTGTGAAATTGTGAACAGATTTTTATATTTGTGAAAAATCTAATCATAATTTTGTGAATTTGAAATGGTCGTTATATGGTTCTTGTTTATGCATTTTTAAGAAGATATATGGATATAAAATACATATATTTTCTTTATATATGTAAAAGTGACAGGTCAAATTTTACTTTTAACTGATTAATTTGTGAAATGTTTGGTTTAAAGATAGCAAATTTTTGTGAAAAACCTATTTCTAAGACAAAGAATTTTGTGAAGTGTCCTGTTTTAGGGAAAATAATTTTGTGAAGGGTCCTTTTTTGAAATGAAAAATTTTGTGAAGAGTCCTTTAAAGGACCCAATTTTTTCCTAAACAGATCCCTGATAATGAAATTGATATATAATTATGAAGTGCATTAAAACATGATTTTTGTAGAATATGGGGTGCAAAGCATTTATTATTCATTTACAGAGTCAAACAAAAGAATTCTGTTACACATTGTTCTATGGGGAAAAATCGTTTGCAGTGTAATTTAGTGATATTTCACTATTTCAAATACAATGAAAATTATATGCATTACAGAGGTGCACTATAAATTGCTCTCTTGTGTGCATTGCGTTTATTTACAGGGACACACAAAAGATATTTGTTACAGTACATGTGCGATATTTACAGTCTATGTGTGATAAGGGCGTTTTCAACTTTGGTTTGCGTTTTTAAGTTTAACTATTTTTTGTTTTATAGTACGTGTGTGTTTATAAACTCGGTTGATCATATACAGGGCTACACAAGGGAATTCGTAAGTATTACAGACTATGGGAGTGGCTTGCTTAATGGTAGTTTTTAATTGTGTTTACGCATTTTCCTGCTGAACTATATTTAGTAGACCAATAGAAGTTTGTGGAATATAAATAAATTCATATACAGGGCTACGCAAAAAAGATACATTGTCGTTTATGTTTGGTAATTGCTGTAAGTGCGTTTTAAGTTGCATTTTAGCTTATTAGGTGGTGTGTACAAAAGTCTTTAGATAATATACAGGGCTGTACAAAAGATTTCGAGTGCGTTTCCATCGATTGGCGAAAATTGCTAAATATGAATATTCTAACTGAACTAAATTTTATCATACTATATATCCACATCTATTGATCATATACAGGGCTGCACAAAATAATTCGACTACTTTTTGACACTGGAAGGTAATTTCGAAAACTGTACTTTTCAAAGTGTTATAGGTTTACTAAACTCTTTACTTTCTTTTAATTAACGGTGAATATTTAACGGTGAAGTTTCGTTACAGTTTTCTGGCTGTGTTGGAAAGTGTTTCATAATCTATGCTTCACGCATGATTTTTCGTTCTTGTTTACTGTTAAAATTGGTGCATTTCTAGAATAAGAATAATATTTATCTCTCCTAGTAAAAATGCTAAACAATGCCATGCAGAATTATATGTCACCTAAAGCGATAAATTTCACGAGAATACATTTATTTTTTTTACACTTTATTTAAAAAAGTTCACAGCAACTAAATAACGCATCATAGATCTATGTCAAAAGTCAACATAGAGCTTGTAAATCATCTATTCAAATACATGTATCGATTTATAAAATCTCTTTCTTTGAAAATCGCAAACAATACATGAAAAATTCAAAGATCAGTTACACAACACAGTTTAATATTTCACGATGTCGAAAAAAAAAGTGTAACAAACGGTAAACTTTTGGGAGGATACAAGATAATAAATCAGATATTGAGAGTGTTTCCCTTACAAGCAATCATCATTTTTAAAATACCACAGCTTTAATAACAGCGTTCTAAGTTTGACCTACATTTGAAGGACACATTTTCTGTCCCAAACAATCTTAACTTTCACTAAAATGGAAAAAAAAAATTCCAATTTCGATTTTCGTTGGACAATAAAACACGTAATGCACCATTTTATTTTATTTTTTTGTTCATGACGTGGAATTATAAAAGTGAGCGAAGTCTTTAAACTGACATTAAGAATTTGTACATGAATCGTACGACAATCATGATTGCTCAGGTAAAGCTAAAAATATATCATCTCAAAATATAATTGACTATTTATTGCAAAATTTCATTACAATTTTATCTGCCCTTTAAAATAGCTAATCTTAATGCTGTAATATTTTACGAAGTGCTAAATATTTCAATTATGAATTCAGCGTAATTTGACAAGTAGTGTAAAATCTAAAGTAATGTGAGGTTTTAGTGTAAGAATTATATGAATTATTTCTTTAGATATTTTTGTTTTTGTACAGAATGTCTCGATGTAAGGCTTTACATATTGTTCTTTACTTAAAATATTAACGCACTATACTGGTACTCCTTTTTATGAGTAGTTTTGATTTAATAATGCATTTATTAATGAATTTTCATATGCGTTTGCTGTTTGTAATTTTATTTTGTTTCTAAAATTATCGATATAAAACGATATATATATAAATTTATAGAATACGTAATTTGGAATGTAACTTGAAGGAAAGTAAAATAATTTACTAATAAGTAAAAAAAAAAAAGCTCATTAAATCCTACTACTTTATTAACATAATTTAATTTTGATTAAATTTAACATGTACTTAATGCGGAATGTGATTTGTAGAAAGATCAAATGATTTACAACTCGAAGAAAAGAACATCTCATAAGTAAACTTATTTTTATGGGCATAACTTTAGTTTTGATTGAACTGATGTAATGCTGATTCACTTAATGTCGAATGTAACCTGTAAAAACATACAATAATTTACGAATAGAAAAAAAAAGATGTCGGGTGAATCATAATATTCTTTGAAAAAAGTTTAATATTTATTAAATTTATAGTATATTTCATGTAGAATGCAACTTGTAAAAAGTTAAAGCGATTTACTCCTCGAAGAAAGAACGTCTGGCGAATAAAAATATTTTATGGACATAACTTAATTTTGATTGAACTCATAGTGTACTAAATATGGGATGTAATTTGTAGAAAGATATATCAATTTATAATTTTAATTAAAATACGTCCAATGAATCATAATATTTTATTGATTCGTTGATTCATTAATTCAATATAATTTAGTAATTTTGATTACCTTTAGTGTACGTAATGTGGAATAGAACTTGTAGGAAGAAAAAAATAATTTACAAATCGAAAATAATACTATAAATCATAATACTTTATAAATATAAGAGAATGTTTATTAAATTTACAGTGCATATCACACGTTTCGTAGTCAGTGTGATCGGGAGTGCAATGCATCGACAAAATTTTTGACATTTTTGATAAATTCACTTCTGTTAATTAGCACAACAGATTGACTAATTGCAAGTTATTTTCTCCCTGGCGCTGTTTAGCGAATTAAGTTTTCACACAGGTTGTTTTATGTGAAAATAAGTTTCATATTAACTTAAATAATAATTAAATATTGTACTCTGCTATGATTTTTATTTCCGTAAATATGTTTTATGAATTTTTGTAAGTAAATAATGTACTTATTAAGGAATTTTTAAATGCATTTGCTGTTTGTAATTTTCTATGCTTCAAATTATTAATTTAAGAAAAGAGCGTCCGATGAATCATGATAATTTATTAACATGAATTAATTTTGACTAAATTTATGATGCTTTTTACGGATTTAATAATTACTGTGATATTCAGTACTGTAATATAGTGACAAAAGCATTTAGACATCGGCCAAAGTTTTGTTACCAACACAAGTAGCTCAATCATTATGATGTGAAAATTTTAAAATTGTTCTATAAAAGATTAGAATTCGGATTTTTTTAAATTATTAAATGAAACAATTAAAAATTTACTGCATATATTAAGTGGTGGCAATATATAGGTTTTAATAAAAAATGAAAACTGTAACTATTAGTAAATTTAACCACTGTGGCAATTAAATATAATATCTGCCAATAAGGAAGTTTTTTTTTATTTTGTTCGTTTCAATTTTCATACTATCTGGCAAAAATAAATTAAAAAAGAATTAATAATTTTACATATTTTCTTGATAGATTTTTTCTCTCTTACTTATCGTCGTGGCTGCAGCTAATGCCAGCCTTGTACCTAAAGCACCCCTTCACAGCACTGGTGTTAGCTCTAGCTCAAGGCAACAAGATGTAAGTATACTTTACCTGCTGATCTATCTACACTGTAAAAAATTTTTGTCAACAATTACGGTACATATACTGGCAACTTTGTGACCAGTATATATACCGTAATTTAACTGGACAGTATATTTACCGTAAAATAATTAAAGTATATGTACAGGCTGCACTCCCCCCTCTCCTCAGGCCTGCATGCATTACGTAACAAGAGCACGAGCATCACTTCAGGGGTTGCCGTACACCGAGGCGGGGCTACCAGCTTTTACCTTACTGAAAAATAATTGTTTTACGGTATAAATAGCGATTTTTTACTGAAAAACAATCATTTTACGGTATAAATACCGTTTATAATCGAAATGGCACATATACGGTTTTTTTACGCTTAATATGCCTTAGAAGTATGGTACTCATACCGTAAAGAGTGAAAACGGTACAAGTACCGTTAATTTACTGTACATCTACTGAATTTTTACGAAATTTTTTTTCAGTGTATATTTTAAAGCAAAAAAATGTCCGGCACTAAAGCTGACATCATAAAGATAGTGGTAACGACGTGCACTATCACTTTCGCTTTTATCGCATAGATATTATTTTGTAAATTACGCATAATTTCAATTTTTACACCATCAAATGGAAAAAAATATATTTTTTTTAAATAAAATTTATTTGAAAACTACCTCTCAATCCACTCATATTTTATGATTTCTTAAGTAATTTTCGAGCATGATAAAGAAAAAGTTATCGCAACAATAAACATTTGCTTGCTACAATAATGTAAAGTAAAATTTGCATCAATGTAAAATTATGCAAAATTAAAGAGAAAATGGTATCGTTACCACAGTTGTCAATTGATTACTTAACTTCGGCGAGAACGCCTTCTTCATTTCCCTCGCATAACTAAGAGAAAAGGGTATTTTCTTTTGTAAAAATGGGGAAATGGCTAATCTAATTCCTCTGAAACTTTCTATTTAGAGAGATTATAAACGGAGATTATGACAGAGATATCTCATTTAAATATGTTGTTTTTAATATATTTCAAAATTTTATTATTTGAATACATAATTGATGTCTTTCACTCAAAAATGGTTCTTGGTGTAGTTGGCAATAAACAATTAAAATATATATCTCTTTTGAAAAGTCTATTGCAGTTTTGAATTAAAAACGATTTTCGTCTATGTTCAGTACACCGGACAGTATTTTATATAATCCGGGTATCCCAGGTTGAATGGCCTGGTAATTACAGGGGACCCATAATGCCATAATGTGGGGTGAGCCACTCCCGCAGAATGTGGTTGGAAAACACGCACTTGAGGCAAATTTTTATGTCGGTACTTGATTAGAAAAAAAAAAAGCAACCTATTCGCATCTATTTTATCAGATCAACGCAATTACTTGATAGCAGACACAAGAAATTCTTTATTCGCATCTCGCATATTTTTTTATATAAGTTTATTAATTATAAAAGAAAAAACAAAAACATAACTACACTATCCTTAAAAAAAAAAACACTCAATAGCTAAATTTATTATACATTAATTTATATATTATATTATTTGCATTATTATTCAGGTACCAAGAAAGCGAAAAGCGTTTCTCTTTTTTCTATAAGGACATAACATCTTTTGAAAGAATTTCTTCAAAATTAATATCGTAAGTCAATTTTCGGCAGGCAAAATAAATTGTAATTCAAAGTTCATCATATTTATTGAAAAATGAAAAATGTTGTTCAAACCTCTGGCGGCTAAATAAAAATATATAAAAATTTCATGTATTACATAGAAAAATGAGTTATGGCTGAATATGTCGGATTTTTTTGATAAAATGATAAAACATTTTAGTGGACCAATAAAGAACTGAACACTGTGTCTAAAAAATTTGTAATTTAATAACAAAAACAGTTTTGGACTTTTGCATTAAAATAATAGCCTGCTATAGTCTGCTATAATTGAAGAATTTGCCAGGGTCTTTTGGCCCACCCTGTATTAGCTTACAAATCCCTCCACCGTAAAAACCAAAGTTCTTGAAATGAAGCGAGTTTACCACAGAAATCTTGGGTAAATTTAAACGCTTAACAATTTTGATTTCTTTTCTTTCTTTCTTTTTTTTTTTTTTTTTTTTTTTTGCATTATAAAAGTTTTAAATGATTAAAACATTGCTTTTCGGTTTTCCCTACAACAATCCTAGAAACAAAACCGTATAAAGAGGGAGGACAATCGTCGGGTAGGGACTTTCTCGCGAAACAGATAACGTTGACTTTCTCGCGAAACAGATAACGTTGACTTTCTCGCCAAACAGATAACGTTACGTCACTTGATGAAAATAATTGAAAATGAAATATTTTAAAGATGTCTATTTCTGTTAAATTTTTGTTGAATTTCTAAAAAAGTACTGAATCAATTCGAGAGTATCTTCTTTCAATAATAAAAGAAAAAAAATCAGAAGAATCGGTCACGTACTTTCGGAGTAATCAGTAAACATACATAAAATAAAAACACACTTTTCGTCGAATTGAGAACCTCCCCCCCCCCTTCTTTTTTTGAAGTCGGTTAAAAACATGTGAATTTTTTTACAGGTTCTGATACTGACTGGAGTATTGACTAAGTTTCTTTTAAAAAGTGATCATTTAATTGTTTTAAATAAATTTAAATTATAAACTATTTCGAAAAAAAAAAAAAAAAAAACCTGAATTGAAATTGATAATTTCAGCTGTAAAATAATTCTTGGGGTACAGTCAGTTTTTTTTTTTGTGTGTGTGGGGGGGGGGGGAGCGGTTACTATAAAGTACTGCTGTGAGATCATAAAAGATAAAGGAACAAAAAATAGTCTTATTTTATTTTTATGTCAACACTCTTTTATGTTGCATTTTGCAATGTTCATAAATTAATAAATCTGAACAAGAATTATTGATTATAATTAACTTAAAAGCAGTGGTTCAAGTTCAAGAGAATCCTTTTAAAAAATAAGTCGCAATACAAAAAATATGTAACCTTGCATGTGTCTGCTATTTAGAGGTTTTACTATTTCCGTGTGAACTTGTTTTCTTTACAAATAATCTTTACAAGGGAAGAGAGGAGTGTCAATCGTAACTTTCCCAAAGTTCCACATGAAAGTTGAATTTCAGTGTCAAGCACACGGTGTAATAATAATTTAGACAACACATGGTCCATGTACTTTCTGAACAGATGCAGGCGATTCTAAAACAGCTAAGAAATTCTCCCGGATGAATTGTAAAAGTATAGCTAAAGAAGAAAGAAAATGGAAAATTAAAATATTTTCTCTTTTTGAAAAACTCAAAACCTACACAAAGAAAATCCATAGACATTTTGAAAAGATTATTTATATCAGGCAATGTTTGTTCTATTTGGTTGTATTCAAAATAGTACCAAGGATCATCGGACGGGACGGGGCGGAGTGAGTAGAGACAATCATACATGAGCTCATGGAAATCAATTTGAGCTGATTAGATAAGTAATATTGATATCTGTTAATATCGGTCGGAGAAAGGCTGTAGACTTATCAGCCTTTTTATAGGCTATTCCCTGGTTGTATTTGATGAAATATAACATTGCGTAGATAAAAAAAGTAATAACATTTGGGACTTTTTAGGTTGGCCGTTATAATGTAAGAGTCACTATATTCAACGTTCATTATATTGAGTGTACCCATAATCTATACGCAATCTTTTTGATTTACCAGATGGAACCATGATGATGGTTTTAGAGTTACCCCCCACCCCCCACCCCGAAAAAAAGGGAATACAAAATATTACTTTTTTTTTCCTATTAAGCAAGTATTCGCTGCAATAATGCTAAAGCGCCAGTTCTACATGTAAAATGGTAAAGTAATAATATATCTAAGACTTTTTAAACGTCTTGAAAAAGGTCACCGCCCTAAAAAAAACAGTTAAAATCTTAAACCTAAATTAACCTTAATACAACAATTAAATTCAGAATTGGCATTTTTAATTTCGCCCTTTTTACTTGTTGCCTATTTACCCATTGGCTTTTTACCTGTTGTCTTTTTTACCGGTTCCATTTTTACAGTCGACCTTTCTTACGGAGCACCGAAGGAAACATATTCTCTTTGCAGCAGCAACATAATAGATTTGCTATACGTATGACGTTACGAACAAGAAGGAATTAATATTTTTAACTGAAGGTATTCAGCACTGCGCCAACGATGTTTTCGCGCCAATAGTGCTTAAAATGTTAACCTTTCATAAAATGAGTATCTGTTAAGTGTCCACCTGTCGTGAAAACCCCAAGATTTAATTTCCCAAGCCCAAGAACGCTTAGTACTCATTTTATCGGTTGAATGGTTGAGTGAACCTTGCCCAAATCCGAAAACACGCCTGTAAGTAGCAACGCAGTGCGTTAACCACTGAGCTACCCGTCGTCTGATAATTAAATCACTTTGGGAGAACATACAACGTAGTTAATGAAATATTTTTGGTTTTTTGTTTTATTTTAACTCCAAGGAGTTTGAAAAAATAAAATCTCCAAAAATTTATTTTAAGTAACTACACAAAGGACATTGGTACCACATCTAGTGGTGCCACTGTATTTTATTTAATTAACTAAACTGCTGGTATTAAAAAGGTTATTACATAGTTGTTAAAATTTTCTATTTCTCAATTTCTATTTTGTTGTTATCTTATTATAAATGGTGCAGTTTGTTACGGCTGATTATCTGCACGGCGTATATAGATCAATGGTTAGGGACGAAATCACTCTCTGTGGGGGTCTTTCTAATGGCCGTAGCATAAGGAAGTCATTCGTCCAACATTTCACCCAACACAACATTATAGTCATCAAAAGTTGCTTGACCTTGCTGTGTATTCTTTCTTTCCCAACTTTTCCGAGATCACATCAGAAAAGTTGGGTATTCATTAAGCCAACGCTCTTTCTAGAGGGCGTTGATTCAGAGCTCCATCAGCTGAACCAATAGGAATGATGCTAGGAAGATAGGATTTAAGAAACAAGAAAGTACCCCAAAGATATGCGAACTTATCAGGTAACCCTGCCCGTTCAACACACGATAAATAACACTACAAAAAGATTGAGAGAACTGCTTACCCAACAAGTAATAAGCTGAGCTAACATGTTTTGTAAAATGATTGTTTTTCATCTGCTCCCGTCTAATATAGCCATAAGGAATCCTAACCCGTACTTACGCAAGATTTGAAGAAAACTACGAGAAACTCCGAACGGTTAGGCTGACGAGCGCGACATACATTCGAACCCCTACATTCCCCGTCTACCAGCTCCAAGAACTGAACCTCTAACCCACTTGTGGAACTATCTTATTATTGAACAATGCGGGGTTACATGGTCTAGGTGAAATTTCAGTACTAGTAAGGTTTTCTTTTTTTTAAGTACACCATCATCAACAAACTATTAGTATCAGTCTATTTTCGTTTAATATATATGTACAGGGGTGCAAAAATCTAGGCGCCATTGGGCTGAATCCCACCACTAAATTTTATTAATATTCTTCATCAAATTTTATTAGTATTCTTCGCCTAAATTTTATCAGTATTCGTATTAGGCGAAGAATACTAAAAATTTAGTGGTGGGAATCGGCCCATTGGCGCCTAGATTTTTGCACCCCTGTATATGTATATATATATGCATAGTTTTTTCTTTAATTTTATACATTTTTTAAAACAAAAAATATTGTTATGAAAAGTTGAAATGTTTTTTTTTTAAGAAATAAATATTTATTTGAATGTTTCAGGGTTATGGAAACTATGCTTTTGGTTATGACATCAAGGACGGTCTTGGAGCAACCAATTCTCGATCAGAAATTGGCGATGGTCATGGGAACAAAAAAGGTTCTTACACTATTGCGGACATTGATGGAAGAACGAGAAAAGTAGAATATATAGCTGATGGTCATGGATTCCGTGCAACAATACAAACGAACGAACCTGGAACAGCAGCCAGTGCACCAGCGGCAGCTGTCATTGCTAGCCCATACGCCGCCCCAGTGGCGCCAGTTGCGCATGGACCAGGGTATGGAGGAGTAGTTTACGGGCTTGGGCACGGAGCTGGATATGGTATTGGACATGGACCTGCTTATGGACTTGGACATGGTCCAGGTTATGGATCTGCACACATTTATGGTCCTGAGCATGGATCAGTTTTTGGTATTGGCCATAGAGCTGTCTACGGCCTTGGACATGGTGCTCCTTATGGTATTGGACATGTTGCTCCTTATGGTATTGGACATGGTGCTCCTTATGGTATTGGACATGGTGCTCCTTATGGTATTGGACATGGTCCAGCTTTCGGTAAAGCCTTGTATTATTAAACACATTCTGAATGATCAGTAATTTCAGTCCTTCCACGATAACCTATCCCATAAACTTGAAAGAGTTAACGATGTGACGGCGAAAATAAGTTGACAGACACAATTCTTGCAGGAAATGCATTATTTTATTAAAAAGTATGCTCTGCTAGTTGCTAGTAGTTAGTGTCATCTTAACACTTTGTTGACCGTCAATTTAATATGAAATCTGGGTTTTGAAAGAATTCAAGCCCTGCTTTTTTTTCTGAAAGGTCTTTGGAAAGTTCGATTCCTAGATAAATTTATTAAATTTATGCGTTAGCAAGTAGTTTATCTTATACAAAATTAATCTATTTAATAGGGTCTAAGAAAATATCGTCAAATATTTGATATAATATTCGTTCTGTTAAAAATTTACCAAACAAGAAAAAATGCGCTGGTGGAAGTAGGTATTCAGGACACGTCTTTGGTCAACGGTGTAGGTTTTAAAACACGAGTATACTCGTGAGCAGTCAACAAAGTGTTAACCCCTTCGGGACCCGTGAGTGCAAACATATACGCATCTTCAAAAGGTGCATACAGCAATTGTTTTTGCTACCAGTAATAAAGGAAAGTAAAATATCCCCTATTAAATTAAGGCATTTTCGTGATAACTAAGTAACGGTAACTAAAAAAAGTATTTCCAACCGAAAAAAATTCATGTATGGTACGCTGGTACCAAAGGGTTAATTAACAAATAAATTCAGCTAAATAGGCATTTCTCATCGGCCATGTTATCGTGGGTGGAGTATATATATATTCTCTAAGTAAAGAGTGTGTCCCAAAAAACCGGCCTTGATGAAATAAGTCGTTATAACCTATGTAATTCATAGCTGCTAACTTCTACAATTTTTCGTCACGAGAGTTTTTTAAATAATAATCTTCTTTCTTATTTAATCACATATTTTCGTGATTAAATATGGCGAAGATTAATATTAAAAAATACTATCGTAATCGGGATTATTTCACCGGGGTCAATTTTCCGTATCCCACCCTGTTAAAAAAATTTTTAATTCAGGGTGTGACTTCTTCAACTTCTTTTCTTTTACGAATTTGCTTTTATAGATAAAGTGGCAGCTAGATTTTCTAAGAAATGATAACTGTCTCTCTGATGCTTGTACAGTATTTTGTTTTACTATAAATGCTATTTGTATCTGAATAAATATTTATTTTCCGTCCACATATTATGTTAGTTTTTTCTGTCTGTTTCTAAATTGAATTCCTGCAAATATTTAAATTTTGTTGTACATATAATTAATGGATGTGTTTATTGTTTTGTTAAAATTGCCTTTTATCTACATTGAACTATTGTGAATCTCTACACCGGAGGTCGTCAATCATTTAACTATCACGGGCAAAATGATCACTAGAGATTTGAAATTTTAACCATTTTCTTCATGCATCGCATACCTTCAGTAACATATAGGGTGTCCTGGAAATCCACGTACAAACTTGGAGTGACACTGAAGACTGAACAAAAAGTTTTCAGATCCTCATCATTATATTCAGCTAATAATACAACAGGGCTTCTTACACCAAACGAAATACTGATTTTTGTTCATATCTTTAACAACAATGAAGGCATTTTAACGAAATTTTCAAAAGACTTACTATGCTAAGTGTAAAAAGTTGGAAATTGTACATCAAACGTAACAAATGAGATGCGTTCGTACTATAGCTAGTTATATAAATATTCAGATCTTGATGATTTTTAATTCTGTGAAATGAATTATATCGTCTGCAGATTAATTTCTATAATAAAATAAGTATCTCGGTTGCTTGACGATTCAACCTCGGAAGCTCACATAACAAGAAAGCACCGATTTAAAAAAAAAATTCAAATTTCTTAATAAATATTTTTATTAATATCTTCTAAAGTTTTGATTCGATTTTCATAAAATTTGAAACGTCTCGACAAAACTCTGCAAAGATAATATATCTTAATTTTCAAACCATTCGTTTGGATAGTTTTTGCGTTGTTATATGCAGACAGACGGACAGACGGCGGACAGACAGACGGACAATAGCTACTACGTATTTATATAATTACGAACGCACCTAAAAAGCGATGACATTAAGAAAAGCGCTGGAAAAACACACAGTAATTCGGTCAGTGCACCATATATATGTGAACTATGTTGTGAAACATGGTGAGTCTAGATTAGTATTGTTTGGATGAGGTTGGTGGCTCCTTTCCACCACTTCTCGGGATAGCGTTACATTTACACAAAAAGGTAAGTCTGCTTCAAATTTAATTAATCTATCTTCATTATTCAGGCTTCGAGTGAGACACTATGCATTTTTGACTGAAAAAAATAGATTGAGACTCTAGTTTCCTATACAAAATTGTTTGTTGTAGTGTGCTCTATCTCCCCTCGAAATTTGTACGTGGAGTCCCGAGACACCCTGTATATTTATTTACACGTGGGTGCATAGTATATAGGTCAGTCAACAGTTTTTATGCATCTATTCCAGACCCGCATCAAAAAAATGTATAAAAACACACGAAAACGTTTTAAAATCATTAATTGTGGTTTTATTTATCCGAAGAATAGCTTAGATAACTAATCTATACTTTAGCAGTTCAAAAAAAAACAAAAAAAACAAAATCTTTCTTTTTTTTTCTGATAAAATAAGAGACGAAACAAAAATTTCTGCATTTGGAAACATAGGAGACAAATATACAGGGTGTCCCAAAAAGACTAAAACAAACTTTAAAGTTTTACCTGTTGGAGGTGCGTAGACAATGTAAATTACAAAAGGATTTAAAATAAATTAGGGATTATAATTAGTTGATGAAATAGTTTTGCTATTACTTTTTAAAAAGTTACAATTTTTGCATTCTTTTCCTGGGTATTTTTCTAACTCCACGCCCCGACATGCACAACAGTAAAAATTCCATTCTTCTCCGGCCAAGATTCATTCAGTTGTGATAGTTAGAATTTTAAGAAATTTCGCAGCTTTCCAGCACTAAAAATACATATTTCTGGTTTTGGTGCCGTTAAGCTCCAAAATTTCAAAAATTCAAAGAAAGATAATGGAATTTTTTCTGTTTTTTACTTGTGAGAGCACGGTGTTTTTTTTTATGCAACTCACAGGACCTAGGGATCGTACAAAAACTTAACTAGAACGAAAAATCATGCGTCCTGCATATATTATGAAACACTTTCCAACACATCCAGAAAACTGTATCGAAACTTCACTGTTAAATAAAGTAAAAGAAGATAATCAATTAAACAGTTTAGAAAACACGAGCAGGGAAGACCGAGCTATGTTCGGTCAAAATTAAATTTGAGTTCAAATATCATGACCCATGACCAAAATGACCCACTAATTGAATTTTCTCGAACATGTGACTTAGACAAACAGTCTTCTCGTGCCCGAAAACCATAGGATGCAAAATTTAGTGTAAATAGTCTGAGCCGTTTTTAAGGTAAAATAGCTTGACCCATAATGACCCATGACCAAAATGACCCACTAATCGAAATTTCTCGAACATGTGACCTAGCCTAATAGTCTTCTTGTTCCCTAAACCTGTAGGGTTCTAAATTTATTTCAAATCCTCTAAACTGTTTTTAAGATAAAATAGCTTGACCCATAATGACCCATGACCAAAATGACCCACTAATTGAATTTTCTGGAACATGTGACCTAGCCCAACAGTCTTCTCGTGCCCGAAAACCATTGAATGCAAAATTTAGTGTAAATTGGGCCGCTTTTTAGATCTTGACCCACAATTACCCAGAAATATGACCACTAATCGAATTTTCTCGGACATGTGACCTAGCCCAATGATTTTGTCGTGCTTGAAACTCGTAGGACACAAAATTTAATCAAAATCGTTAGAGCCGTTTTTTAGATAAAATTAATTTGACCCGCGTTGACCCAAAAATTACCCACTAATCGAAAGTTATCGAACATGTGACCCAGCCCAATAGTCTTCTCGTGCCCGAAAATAGTCTGATACAAAATTTTATCAAAATCGTTTGAACCGTTTTTTAGATACAATTAGCTTGACCATGACCCAAAATGACCCACTAATCGAATTTTCTCGAACATGTGACATAGCCCAACAGTCTTCTCGTGCCCGAAAACCATTGGACGCAAAATTTAGTGTAAATTGAGCCGCTTTTTAGATCTTGACCCACAATGACCCAGAAATGACCCACTAATCGAATTTTCTCGGACATGTGACCTAGCTCAATGATTTTATCGTGCTCGAAACTCGTAAGACACAAAATTTAATAAAAATCGTTAGAGCCGTTTTTCAGATAAAATTAATTTGACCCGCGTTGACCCAAAAATGACCCACTAATCGAAAGTTCTCGAACATGTGACCCAGCCCAATAGTCTTCTCGTGCCCGAAAATGGTCGGATACAAAATTTCATCAAAATCGTTTGAACCGTTTTTTAGATACAATTAGCTAGACCTTGACCCAAAATGACCCACTAATCGAATTTTCTCGAACATGTGACCTAGCCCAATGGTTTTCTGGTGCTCCAAAACGGTAGGATACGAAATTTCGTCAAAATCGTTAGAGCCGTTTTTAAGATAAAATTTGCATATATATATATATATATATATATAACCACACACAAGATTTGCTCGTATTAGAATATATGATATACCACTTTGAAAAATACAGTTTTCGAAATTACCTTCCGCTGTAAAAAATTTATTATGAATTATTTTATGAAGCTCTGCATATGATATGTAGATTTAGTTATATATTGCATGATAAAATTTAGTTCAGTTAAAAAATTCACAATTAGCAATTTTCGCCAATCGATGGAAATGTGCTCGAAATCTTTTGTACAACCCTGTATAGTATCTGAACACTTTTGTACACACCACATACTAAGCTAAAATTTAATTCGGTAAAAAACATTTAAGGCAACTTGAAACTCACATCCAGCAATTACCAACCGTAAACGACAATGTTCTTTGCGTAGCCCTGTATACGAATTTATTTATAGTCCACAAACTTATATTAGTCTACTAAATATAGTTCAGCAGGAAAATCCGTAGCACAATTAAAAACTACCCATAAGCAATTCACTCATATAGTCAGTAATACTTACGAATTCACTTGTGTAGCCCTGTATGATCTACCGAATTTACACACACCACGTAATATGAAAAAAATTAGTTAAACTTAAAAACGCAAACCAAACTTGAAAACGTACTTATCACACATAGACTCTAATTATCAGACGTATACTGTAACCGATATATTTTGTGTGTCTCTGTATATGAAAGATAAACGCAATGCTCATTATACTTTTAAGCGAGCAATTTATAGGGCACCTCAGTATTGCATATACTTTTCATTATCTTTGAAACAGTGAAACATCATTAAATTACACTGCAATAGATTTTTCCACTTAGAACAATGTGTAATAGAAGTGTAATAGAATTATTTTCTTTGACATTGTAAATGAATAATAAATGTTTTGCACCACATATCCTACAAAAAGTATGTTTTAATGTGCTTCATAATTATATATCAATTTCATCATGTTTCAAATGGCGTAGGTTCATCAACATGTACATGAAACGATTATTTCCCATTGACTGTAAAGTAACGGAATACTTTTGACTGTCCCTGTAAAAAAAAAACTATAAGTGCTACACACTTTATTTTCAGTAGGGAATATGCTGTAGTAAACGAAAATAATATACAAAAGTATCAGGTCAATCCGAGTATATTTACGGGAGTTAGACAACACATCCTACAAGATTTAGGTGATTAGATATTCACCACGTGTTAGTTTTATTTAGCAGTTTCAAGTTAAAATAGATTTGTTACGAATATATATCTATTAATATTACTGGATAAAGGCAAACATGCCTGATAAATGTGTAGTGCCCACTTGTAGAGGGACAACAAGAATGGTCCATCCGTATCTGTGTTTAAATTCCCAACGAATGACAAACTAAAGCGTAAATGGATACACTTCATAAAAAGACAGGATTTGCAGCCAAGTAACAATTAACCTGTCCATTTTCTGGCTCAATTATTTACAGGGCTCTCACACTCCTTTAAAAGTATATAAATTTAGTTACTCAAAACCGGTTACTCAAATTCGAACCAAGGACTTATTAATAATAATTTCTTTAAGACCTATTCCAAAAGTTTTCCTTTCTCTGAACTTGTTTTGTATGAAAATTACACATTTTAAAACTTAACAAAATAAAAAATAATTAATGAAGTGTGATTTTATGGAATGGAATTTTGTGAAGGGTTTATTTGATTAAGAGGCATCTTATGAAGGGCATGTTTTATTAAAAGGAATTTTGTGAGGGCCTACTTCTTTAAGTCGTACTGCAAAAATTTTCCTTTCTCTGAACTTGTTTTGTATGAAAATTACACATTTTAAAACTTAACAAAATAAAAAATAATTAATGAAGTGTGATTTTATGGAATGGAATTTTGTGAAGGGATTATTTGATTAAGAGGCATCTTATGAAGGGCTTGTTTTATTAAAAGGAATTTTGTGAGGGCCTACTTCTTTAAGTCGTACTGCAAAAGTTTTCCTTTCTCTGAACTTGTTTTGTATGAAAATTACACATTTTAAAACTTAACAAAATAAAAAATAATTAATGAAGTGTGATTTTATGGAATAGAATTTTGTGAAGGGTTTATTTTATTAAGAGGCATCTTATAAAGGGCATGTTTTATTAAAAGGAATTTTGAGAAGTGACTATTTCTTTAAGTCGTACTGCAGAAGTTTTTCTTTATTTGAACTTGTTTAGTTTGCAAATTACACATTTTATAACTTAAAAAAAAATAATAATTAATGAAGTGTGATTTTATGGAATGAAATTTTGTGCAAATTACACATTTTAAAACTTAACAAAATAAAAATAATTAATGAAATGTATTTTTATGTAAAGAAATTTTGTGAAGAGTCCCATTTTATTAAGAGTTATTATGTGAAGGGTCTGTTTTGTTAAAAAGAATTTTGTGAAAGGGCCTATTTTATTAAGATGAATTTTGTGAAGGGTTCTATTTTATTAAAATTAAATTTGGAAGTGATAATTTCTTTAAGTCCTACTGCAAAAGTTTCCCTTCTTTTGAACTTGTTTTGTTTGCAAATTACACATTTTAAAACTTAACGAAATAAAAATAATTAATGAAATGTGTTTTTATGTAATGGGATTTTGTGAAGGGTCCCATTTTATTAAGAGTTATTATGTGAAGGGTCTGTTTTATTAAAAATAATTTTGTGAATGGTCTTGTTTTATTAAGAGGAATTTTGTGAAGTCTCCCTAAAAAGGCCCCAAATTTTGCCTGGATCGACCCTTGTTAGGGCAATAATTTCCTGTTCTGATAATTTTGCCATAATAATAAGATTTCTTAGAATACATAATAACCATCCAATGTGTTTAAATTAGCGATTAATTCTTAAATATTTAACACAACCCTCTATAGGGCCATTTTCATGGTGCGCCGTGCCGTTTTTCGAGTGTGTACCATCTTGCTTTTTTTTACCCCCAAAAAATCTACATTATATATTTATTTGAAATTTAATTTTTGAATTTCTTTAAAATTATTATTATACTTAATTTTAAAAAGCAAAATACTTATCTTGTTTCTGAATTTTTTTTATTCAACATTTTACAGGTTTGTGAACTTTATTTCAAACCTACTGATATAAATAGAGAAACATCCGCATATGATGAAAAAAATTCTAAATTAATAACTGTTCCTCTTGACAGACCAAAATTAAAAGAAGGAAGTATAGCTTGCATTTTTTCCTGATGGTCCGAAATATCTATCCTCAAATTCTTTTGATAGAGGACTTTCATATCCATATCCAAGTGTATTAACAACTGTAGTTTATAGCTACATTATTATACAAAAACTTATTTCCAAGGAAAATGAACTTTCATTTTTAAAACCACATAACCAAAGATCTGTAGCACTTGGAACAATTCTTAGAGTTTTATACCAGAATGAAATTTATTTAGAAACTGGGCAGTGTAGTAAAGGTCAAAGTAAAAAAGAAATTACTAAATATTTGATTCTTTCTTCCACAAATACCTTTTTAAATAATTACTGCAAGAGAAATAATGATAATGCTATATCTGTATAGAATGCATCAAAAGAAAGAAAACTTAAAACTGTGAAAAAATGACTTTAATTAAATTATATTTTAATTTTTTAAACTACAAAATATTTCATAATTCATATTGCATTTGTTATTCTTATAAACATATATAATTTTCTTCAATATATATACTTCTCTCTCTCTGTGAATATGTGCATTTATTTGACATAAAATATTTCTTAGAATTCACTCTGCATATTTCAGTGTGTGCATGAAATTAAATTTAAATTTTCTTATTTTTTAGAGTAATTGTGATATATTCAATAAATTATGAAAGTTTTTGTAGTTTATGGTAGAAGGTGTCATAATTTGAATATAAAATAATCTAATATCATATATTCTAATACGAGCAAATCTTGTGTGTGGTTATATATATATATATATATATATATATATATATATATATATATGCAAATTTGATCTTAAAAACGGCTCTAACGATTTTGACGAAATTTTGTATCCTACCGTTTTGGGGCACTAGAAAACCATTGGGCTAGGTCACATGTTCGAAAAAATTCGATTAGTGGGTCATTTTGGGTCATGGTAAAGCTAATTGTATCTAAAAAACGGTTCAAACGATTTTGACGAAATTTTGTATGCGACCATTTTCGAGCATGAGAATACTATTGGGCTGGGTCACATGTTCGAGAATTTTCGATTAGTGGGTCATTTTTGGGTCAACGCGGGTCAAATTAATTTTATCTAAAAAACGGCTCTAACGATTTTGATTAAATTTTGTGTCCTACGAGATTCGAGCACGATAAAATCATTGGGCTAGGTCACATGTCCGAGAAAATTCGACTAGTGGGTCATTTCTGGGTCATTGTGGGTCAAGATCTAAAAAGCGGCTCAATTTACACTAAATTTTGCATCCAATGGTTTTCGGGCACGAGAAGACTGTTCGGCTAAGTCACATGTTCGAGAAAATTCAATTAGTGGGTCATTTTGGGTCATGGTCAAGCTAATTGTATCTAAAAAACGGTTCAAACGATTTTGACGAAATTTTATATCCGACTATTTTCGGACACGAGAAGACTATTGGGCTGGGTCACATGTTCGAGAACTTTCGATTAGTGGGTCATTTTAGGGTCAAAGCGGGTCAAATTAATTTTATCTAAAAAACGGCTCTAACGATTTTGATTAAATTTTGTATCCTACGAGTTTCGGGCACGCGAAAATCATGCTAGGTCACATGTTCGAGAAAATTCGATTAGTGGGTCATTTCTTGGTCATTGTGGGTCAAGATCTAAAAAGCGGCTCAATTTACACTAAATTTTGCATGCAATGGTTTTCGAGCACGAGAAGGGCTAAGTCACATGTTCGAGAAAATTCAATTAGTGGTTCATTTTGGTCATGGGTCATGATATTTGATCTCAAATTTAATTTTGACCGAGCATGGCTCGGTCTTCCCTGCTCGTAATTGATTGAAATAAGCTACAACTTCTATATTTACTCTTAATTTCATTCTGTTAAAGATTTCATTCTGTCATTCTGTCAGTATAATTTCCAATTGTATGGATTTTCTGAAAATGTATATCAAGCAGGGCGGTCGCTCTGCCAAGCCAAGCTTAAAAAAAAAAAAAAAAAACGCCACAGAAACAACGCCAATAACTGGACTAAAGACTGCTACTGCTTACTTACAGAAAGCGACTTCGCAATGTTAAATCGACAAAACATGCCAGATTAAAATATCAGATATCAAAGAAACCAAGCGTCGCAGAAAAAAAACGAAAACTAGAAGAATCTAAGGAAGAATTTCTTCAATTTAAGATCAAACTGATCTTTATAAGTGATTTATAAACAGAGATATAGCTTTTTAAAAAAACGTCGAGTTACTTAAAATGATCACTTTTTTCTTCGTCAAACTTTTTTTTTTCAAACAACCTACAGGCCTTAATATTCGGCAGAATAAAAAAAGGATTGCATTTTTGGACAAGTAATTACGTAATCTATGTGCTTTTATAAAATTCAGTGTAAAAAAAATTATTTTCTATCCTTAATTAGCAAAAAACTGTTAATTAACTTGGCGATTAAAAAATTATGCCAAAACAGAGATAAAACCCGCCAACGACCATGTACAATCTGTATTATAATAGCACATATCAGTTACAGGTTATAACCACATCAAATTTCATCTGCAAGTCAGCCATTTTTTTCTGAAGATATTTTTTTAAAAATAAAACTTCATAATTATAAGAACACACATTTTATCAGACAATTAAATATGACTGCAAACTGTGGCAGATGACTGTTTCCAACATGAATAAGTATGAGAAATTGCCGCTGAAGGATATCGGTCTGGGTAGCTCAGTCACAGCGCGTCAGAACGGCATGCACAAGGTCCCAAGTTCGAGTCCTGCCCCAGGTCAACTTTTCACTCATGTTTGTTTAGTGTATTTAATTGTATGATAAATTGCGTGTTCTTATAATCTTGTAAAATAAAGTAATCAGACGTAGTGTTTATGCGTTAAAAATATTTTAAATATATAATTTACGTTTTTAGAAAGATCTTTAAAAATAAATTAGTTTTTGAGGGAAGATGTACATTCTAAAATGTATACATTAAGACTTATCGGCATTTAAAATTTCTTTCCAAACGTAAACAAAATTTTTTAAATGAATTAAATGTGATTCATTTATTTCTAAAAAAAAAAAAAGAAAGAAAGAAAAAGAAAAAAAAATACGGTAAAGGACAGGCATTTCGTTCACAGGAATACCTTTCACGTCATTTTCCTATAAATTAATGAAATCCAATTGTTAAATTATTTTTGTTTTAGAAGTGAAGTTTCCATTTAAATTTATTGTAACAGTAAAATGTTTAATTGAATAAAATAATGTAAACCTAAGATATTGCTAAGAAATTCCAAACATGCACAGGGCAACGCAAAAAAATGAATAATAATAAATAAATAAAAAAAATAAATAAATAGATAAATAAATAAATAAAAATCAGCTTTCAGAAATTCTAAAAATTGTTCGTATATCTTAATTACATGCTAAAGGAGGGTTTATTTCTATATTATTCTATATATAATAGTAATTTCAGCAAATATATTAAATTCCAATGCGATCTGATTTAAACTTTAAGATAGTTTATAACACATGATAAAAAAATTATAAAAAAGAATGGCGCGTCACATTTCGGGGAGGGGATGGGGAGGGGCGTGAACAAAATTAGGAAGTATAATAAGGGTATCTGTTTGAAACTTAACTATATTTTATAACACATAACATAAATTTTAAAAATAAAGCCGCGTCAAAAATAATAGGGAGGGGTGGAGCGTGTTTTGCCTTCACAAGGGGGGGGGGGACACTTTTCTAAATTTTAACGATATCCGTCATGTCACAAATCGTTACAAAGGGCTGTGACCACTTATTCATATTATACATCACAGGTGTCACCCCCCACATTTTGCGCCCCCCCCCCGACACTACTCATGTGATATATCGTTGGAAAGGTCTGTGAACACTTAATCATATTATGCAGGGGGGGGGGGGGGTATTTTCTGAATTTTGCACATACCCCTCATGTGATACATCGTTGGAAACGTCTGTAACCGCTTAATCCTATTATGCATCTTCGGTGTTCATCCCCCCTAAGTTTGCCCCCCAAACGCGATTAGCTTTCACCACCAGGGGGCGCTTTCCTATCTCTGTTTCTATGGGTCAGATCACGACGGGGTATAGCTCATTCGACTCGACATCTATAGCCTTAGCGATTTCAGTGTTCGAGGTTCATATAGAACAGATTGCGCTACCTGGTGGTGGAAGATGGAACTTGAGCGTGCGCAGCACGACTGCTATACGGTGCCGAAGGCAGTGGGGACTCGTGTCGAAGTTCGTTTGTTTAGAGGTTTATACTATTCGATGTGCAAATTAAGGGATTATCCGGTGCCGAAGGCAGTGGGGATCCTGGTCGGAGGTTCGTTCCGTTCGAGGTTTTACAAGATTCGAGGCCCCGATGTAAATTAGGGGCCCGCTAGCGGGCGAAGCCAGCTAGTGCTAATAATAAAAGAGACTGACATCACGTTTGATATCAAATGCAGCACTGACACGCTATGTACGTATTTCATTTTTATTCATTTCATGGATAAGTCAGTGATGTTTTTTAACGGAGGATAACAAGTATTATAACAAGCCACATTTAGTATGTTATTTTTAAGAGTGTAATTAGTTTAATTGAAAAATCTACTGGCATTTCTAGTTAACCCTTTAAACAATGACTGAAAGTAAAATGTAATTAATTTCTCATGTTTAGATTATTGTTTAATCTATTTAAAAAAAAGAAATGATATCTACAAAAACAACTTTTCAAAAGTAAAAAAAGCCAAGCGTAAAAAAAAAAAAAAAAAAAAAAAAAAAAAGTTGTGGCTAAAAAATTGTGTGATATCAAATTTCCAAGCTATTATATTACTTATTTAACTTTTTTTCATTAAATAAGTTATCATATATATAAGTCGAGTGCTTACGTATATGTTAATAGAAATCGTTTTCTCCTGTACTAAATACATCCTAACGAGTTTCTGAAAATGCAATTTTTTTTTCAAATTATCCATGATGGGCTTGGCGGCCATCTTTCCATATTTTTAAGCATCCAAATTTCTAAAGTAAAAGCGTAATATGTTTGCACTGTAATATGTTTATAACAATTTCGAACTCAGATTTTAACTACGGACAGACAAATTAGATAAGACTGATATTTTGAGAAATTGATTTTTACTAGTTTGAAATTATTAATTACTCTAAAAAATAAATCATAAGATGAATCTTTAAGATAAGTCATCATTATCTTAAGACACAATTTTCAGAGCATACAAGTCTATAAATGAAACGCTTAAAACATTTGCTTAAATAACAATTTTGAACTTCGGATTTTAACTACGGATTTGAGTGCTTAGAATTTTGTGAATAATATGCAAAGATGGCCGCCAAGCCCATCATGCATAATTTGAAAAAAAAATTGAATTTTCAGAAACTCGTTAGGATGTATTTAGTACAGGAGGAAACGATTTCTATTAACATATACGTAGGCACTCGACTTATATATATGATAACTTATTTAATGAAAAAAGTTAAATAAGTAATATAATAGCTTGAAAATTTGATATCACACCATTTTTTAGCCACAACTTTTTTTTTTTTTTTTTTACGCTTGGCTTTTTTTACTCTTGAAAAGTTGTTTTTGTAGATGTAATATTTATTATGCAATTCTATATTTATTTACGTTATTTATTCTATATTATTTTACGTCAAATATTTTTTATATTGTGAATACGCTTGCTTAAATACTTATCTAGAATTTTTGATTAACGAACTTTCAGTTTTCTTGCAAATTAGAAAGTAAAAATTAAAACCATATAAAAACCATTTTTAAATATGGAATTTTTATATGTTAGACAGCATAATACGCTTATGGATTTATTTATTTTATTTTTCTCCAACACACAGTGGGGCATTTGGCGGATTTAGCCGGCCAAAAGTCAAAATTTCAAAATACAGTTGAGGAGAAATATATGCAGCTCACTGTGCAGGTAAATAGTTGAGAAATCTCCGTACAGTTGTAAACTTTTTCCATGTGCAAGCAAATTAGTGCCAGACAAGTTAAAACTTACTTGTAGCGGTAGGTTGTTTATCTGTGCTTTCAACGACAACTTTGTGACTGCTTATTTCAGAGTGATTTTTTTTATGTTCAAAACTTTTACTTATATGAAATAGTTATGGATTATGAAAGACCAGATTGGTATGTTTATATTTCACATGAATATGTTTATATTTACTTAATTATAATATATGATGAAGCGACATGAAATGTACCGTATAGTTTGGAAAATTTTATTGTTAATTTAAATATTCCATAAGGAGTTAGTTAACCTTAAGGGTGAGATCCGATGATATTTTTTACATGAATTGAGAGTTCAAGATATGTAGTTAATAACTTTGAAAACAACAGCCGCTAATAACCGCAAATTTAGAAGAATTTCTTTCAAGCACAAATGTGTATGTTTCTGTAAATGATGATGTTTTCATTTCCCTCCCTTTTTTAAATGTATTCTACGATTGCTAAATTGCAAATGTTGTAACAAATTGTCCTCTGCAGACATAAAATAGTTCAAGTTTGCCTATCTGATCACTAAATTTATATCTGGAATGAAAATTATATCAAAATAAATCCTGCTCGACCTTATGAATAAACTAAATTTACGAAGAGAATATTAGACGATAATAAATTTTAATTTCTCAAAGGATTACCTTGTTAACAAATATAATTATTAAGAAAAGCAAAAGCATCAGATAAAGCATGATTTAAACATTTTTTCTGTGAAAAAAGTTAATCTTTATTTCAAGGAATATTCCAGTTGCCGTAAGTACGTCCGGGTTGGCGTCAGAAATTTTTCTGTGAATTGTAATCAAAGAAGCAAACCGAAGAAGTACAAAGCAAAAAAATCTTGAAATCCTTTCTCATGCTATCCAATCACAATAGTATGTTACTGGACACAGGAATGCTTTTATAGTAGTCAAAGAAATGACATGGGCTCTATATCTTGTAGCTAAAGGTAAACATGTCTTATGTAATTATCATGAAACAACTTATTGGAGCTCTCGACTGGTTAGGCTTTATCAACGTTTATTGAAGCAAATATCTCTAAAATGCATTATAAAACAGTCAGACATAGACATTCACATAAGAAAACATATCCGTCCTATAATTTGCTACAAATGGAAATAATTATTGCGCAAATAAGGACAGTAGAGGAAAAGTGGGGGTCCGACCCCGGGTGGAGGAGCTAAGGAGCTGGTGCAAGGTGCAGCACCGGCTCCTCAGCTCCTCCACTCGAAGTGCAGCACCGGCTCCTCAGCTCCTCCACTCGAAGTGCAGCACCTGCCCTCAGTTCCTCCACTCGAAGTGCCCTCCACCACCTAAGATAAGGATTTCTACTATAAGATAAGGGGATTAATGATAATTAATTTTAATTAGGGAACTTAGAAATTTTTCGAAGCAATTTTTTTTTTCGCGTAGAAATATCTATTACAGTACAAGGTGAATTTTAACGAATTACAAATTTAATGAATTTTAATTGGGGAACTCAGAAATTTTTCGAAGCCATTTTTTTTTTCGCGGATAATTGGTGGACGAGGTGAATGTCAATGGATTTATTTTAGTGAATTACAAATTTAATTAATTTTAATTGGGGAACTTAGAAATTTTTCGAAGCAATTTTTTTTTTCAACGGGAGTAGGGTATTCGATATATATGTTAGAGGAGAATTTTAAAAGTCAATAAGGGTTTAATTAAAAAGGGACATTGATTAATTTCAATTTGTGAGATTTTTTTTTCAACTAGAGTAGGGTGGGAAATATTTTTTCAGTTTGTGAATTGTATTTAAAAATAGTAATTAAAAAGGGTTATTCATTCATTAATTTTAATTGAGGAACTTAGACATTTTTCGAAGCATTTTTTTTTTCTAAACGAGAGTATGCAGTTTGAATAGGAGTGTATGCAGTAGAAGTGAATGAAATAAATTAAAAATGGTCATTCATTAATTTTAATTGTAGAACTTAAGAATTTTTTGCGATTTTTAGTTTTAAAAATTGCCAAAAAATAGAATTTTTAGTTTTAAAAGTCGCCAAAAGTAGAATTTTTAGAGTTAAAAGTCGCCAAAAGTAGGATTTTCAGCTGAAAGTAATCTAAGATATAAACTCTCAACTGAAATGAATTTTGCCTTAATGTGTGAGCTTTTGGCTAGAAGTGACCTAGAGTCAAAACTTCCTGGTCCCAGGAATCACCACGGGGAGGTAGGTCACACGAACGATTCCCAAAAATATTTTTAGAAGATTTAGATATCTTCTCTTTTTTTTTTTCCTCTCCTTAAGATTTTTTTTAAAACTCATTACGAAGGAGGTATTTTATAGTGCCCATAAGCTAGGCTGCTAATCCCGTCTTCCAGTAGATACCGTTTATCGTCAAAGGGAGATAAACATTTTTTATTTTGTTTTATTGTATAGAGGTTGTGCAGCTGCTGAGCGATTCTCGTTTGGACTTCAAATGATGTTTTCTGTTCTAATATACAGTTGATGTAGTCTTCGTGTCTTAATTTTTTTTGTACGACGTTTCTGGAAATCCCCTTGGCTCTCTTCTTTTCCTCATCCCCCGTCTTGATGGAATACATCTTAGACTTCAAACCTACAAATTGATGGACAGCTCTTCCATTTAACTCATCTTTAAACTTCCCCAAGACTTTTTTATTCGCTGTGGAATAGAGAGGATGTTCTGGGGGATAGTCTGAAAAGTCAAATTCAGAGCTGTGGAGTGCCAATTCCCTTTGTAGATTCTCAGTCTTGATGAGATATGTCAGAGAATCGGTGTCAGTAAAAAGCAGAGATGAACGATTTCCACTATAATTTTTTTTAATAAAATTGTAATGGAAATCATACATCAACACTTTGGATAACTCCAGTATCGTGAACCCGACGTAAATGGGCCGGTTCATCAAGATACTGGGTTTCTGTCTTTCTACCGCTACCAGACCCTCGTCGAATATCTTGAAGGTTTTGTAAAAGGGGGATGCAACCAGCTTTTCACCTCTGCGGGGAATGTTACACACCTCAATATTTCGTCTCTTCCTCAGGTTCTCGATACACTTCCCATAAATGCTGTTGTTGAGCAACTTGAAGAAGTCTTTTTGGAATGTGCTTGTTGCCATCTTCCGCTTCTCTGTATTGAAATTAATATATTCTGCGAGCCAAGGTGACTGCTTGAATTCCAACACTTTATGGATTTTTTGTAACTTTAACCCCAACTTTAAATATAGCTGTAGATTGCGATAATGGCAGATATAATTTTTCTTATGCATCAAATTGGGGATGAGCTTGGGAGTACCTCTGAATCCTCTTTCCAATAAACTTTTTGCGTATGGTGAAAGCATGTTTTCTTCGACTGTTAACCTTTCAGGGGCCACAGGATAATCATTATGAAGATCATGTAAGGATTCAGGGTACTCCAGATCTGTTTCGAATATGAAGCCAGTTGATGAATTTTTAGGTATTTTCATTATGTCTTCTTCTGTGTATGAAGAGGATGCTTGCAACCACCGAAACCCTCCGCTAGGCAAGTATTGAGACATTGCCCAGCCGTACAAATTATTAGCATCTAAATAGAGAATATGTGATGTTTCTTCATTGGGTTTATGATCAGGGACTTGTGCATTATTGGCGGTCGCAAATCTGTGGGTAATCTGCGACACACCACCACGGATACCCTTTTCGATGAAAAGCAGCATATCAATTTCTGTTAAAAGTTCCAAGTTCACCCCCGTCATCTTCAAACAGGCTTGCCAAGATAAACCTGGTGAAGTGACGAGGTGAGCTGCATCGATGTCATAATACTGCTTACACAAGCCCCTGAAGTTTTCAAATACGTCAGCCAGCAGTAGCACGTCCGTTTTAACATATAGGTCATGATATTCCCCCAGCGACTTCATATTAAAAGTTGTCCAAATCTTCTGAGCATGTAGGTAGTCTTCATCTGTTATATTTTCATCTGTTAAATTGTTGTGGAAGGCGTCTGGTGGGGGAAGTTTTGTTTCATTAAATTTACTGAAGTTAGTGAAGTATGAGTAAGGATAAACACCTTTGCGGGTGAGTAGGCTTTGGTCTATTATACTGGAAATATTCTGTTTCAAAATTTTGAAGTCGCTGGGTTGTAGATTTGATGTAAGCTTTTCCAACGAAGCGGGGAGAAATTGCAGCGAATCAATGAAGGAAAATTGGATGCTTGATGATTTTTCTTTTAGTTTGAAAGATATGTAATCCTCCAATGTGGTGGCGATGACATCAATTTGTAGATTGGGATAGCAGCCTAACTTTTTAAAGATGTGATGGGCGTCATATTTTTTTAAATTGTGGAAGACCACTGGGATAATTTTCGACTGTTTGTAGTTTAAATTACAGAAAGGGTGTGCAGCCCCTCTGTAGTTTGATGTTATGTGACAATGGTCACGGACACGTTTTTCACCCAGGGCCTTCCTACAAATATAGCACTCTGTTGCTCGTTTGAATGAATCTTCTTCTTCGGGAGTTAACTGCATAGGTGCGATAGTCATAAGTTTATCTTGAAAGTCTTCTTTAATTTTCAACAGTTTCTCGATGAAGTGTCCTACAGCGTCTTCTCCTCTGTTGACTGTAACGGCTTCATCTTCGGGTGTATGCCTGTAGGTGCTTCCGTCAGGGCCCACAATAACGTAAGCATACCCACAAGCAGAATGATGTTCTGTTTGCACTTGAAAGGAAGTAGAGATGGAGGGTTCGGTGGTTGTGACTGGTACGAGGAGGGATTCGAAGTCAGCATATATTATATAGGGTATTGGTTATTGTAAGTGGGTACCTGTAAAAGACAATATATTTTCACCTTCCTTTGGCATTTTAACAATTTGTGGAGCTTGTCTACAACAATAAGGAGAGTGGTTTTCTAAGAGTTCTTGATTGGTAAACCCATGAAAACAACGGAAATAGTAATAGACTCTACATTGATGCCCACTTCGATGACTCATAAATCGTGAAAAATCACGGATCAGCGTATAATGGGTGTTTTTCCCATCGCTGATCAAAAGTAGATTGATCACGTTGCTGTTCGTTTTTTCTGAAACATGAAGAATGTATATCTCTCCCTCCTCGTACCCGAAGACATTTATTCTCAAGTCATTCTGACTTTCAATGCTGGGAATTTGAGTATAGGGTGTTGGAAATGCTATTCCTTGCATATTCAGAATATCTTCATATGGTTTATACTTAGTCACACGCTCAGCATGCTGATTATAATCTATCTTCATCTGATGGGCGAGAATCGACCATAGCACACATTTGTGGTCATTAAAGTTTTGGACATTTAAAATAGCTTGACGTCCTTTTAAATCTTTAGGTAGTTCAATATAGCTTGATCCATACATAGCAATTTTTAATTCAAAATGATGAATTAATTTAAGCACCCACCCACTACCTCTTTGCAAAAACTTTTCAAATGATGTCAATATTTTCTTGTGAGCTTCATCGAGATGGTTTTCGATTTGATCCGTTGTAAATTCTTCATAGTTGTTGGATGAAAAATAGGTCGATAGCGCTTCAGTTTCCCCACCAGCATTTGTTTTTTCAAGTAGTAGCTTTATTAATAATCGCCACTTAATAGATTTTTTTTCTTCAACACTTTCCTCCAAACAATTTACTAATTCACTTCTTTTGCTCTCGAAAAAGATGGATATATCGTGAGCAGTGTCATCATTTGGCTCGAGAAAAATACTGCTGAAGACATTGAGAGCGTCTACCCTTTTACTATTATTTTTACGAGGTTGAAGATTTAATCGTGGTTTCTTTACAGATTTGAATGTCGACGAGCTACTGTGGCTGACACGTGTATGCTGCATGAGGTGTTCTTTTCTGGAGAATTTTTCTCCACATTCTTGACAGGAATATTGGGGATTCACGTGCGTGACGAGATGTCTTTTCAAACTGTCAGCACGGGTGAAAATTTCTTCACACACATCACAACGAAAACGGGTTGTTTCCTCAGAATGTGTCTTCTTGTGACGAAGAAAATTATCCATTCTGTTACATGAACTTTTGCATATATCGCACGTAAATAGGGTATCCGTGGATTTTGTATGAGTATCACGATGTCGTCTTAAATTAAAGGCTTTTGAGAAAGATTTCTCGCAAATATCGCATGTGTGGACACCCTGAAAAAAAGAAAACCCTTCATTAAAATTTAAATCTTTATTAAACTTTTACATTTTTTAAAAAGAATTAATTTTTTTATTTGAAAAGAAAACCCTTCATTGAACAAAACCTAAAGTTAAACAGAAAATTTATTTCAGTCTCTCAAAACCCTCCCAATTTTCTAAATGATACTCTTAAAAAATTGAACTCTTTAAAACTATTTAATCTTTCTTGAAGACTAACATAAAAAAAAGACCTGTAAAATTAAAAAAATATATTTAACGAATTACCTTAGAGGGCTCCACGTTGGACGGGCCTGCGATAGAAGGGCGGGCATTAGACGGGCCTGCGACTGGGGCAGAAGGGTTAAAATTTGATAGACCTTCTCTTTGTTTAGTGTGATTCAGTTGATGACGTTTCAGGGTAAACAACCTTGAAAACGATTTTTGACACAAATCACATATATACTGATCCTGAAAAGAAATACATACCCTAGCTTTATAAACATGCCTACTAAAAAAAGGTAATATCAAGATTTAAACTTTAAGAATTAAACTTTATCAACAATTAAACGTTAAGCTTTAAGAATTGAACTTTGACATATCAAGAATTAAACTTTGCGTTATCAAGAATTAAACTTTACGTTATCAAGAATTAAACTTTACATTATCAAGAATTAAACTTTACGTTATCAAGAATTAAACTTTACGTTATCAAGAATTAAACTTTACATTATCAAGATTTAAACTTTGTCTTATCAAGTTTGAAATAGGTAATTTTAAAACAACTTATAATTATTATATACTAAAGAAAACATACCCTAGGAACATCAGAATGGGGTTTCGATGTGGTTGCTTGAACCATACTGGGCAGGTTACGCTAAAAAAAGAATATACCCTATAAGCTTTTACCAAAAAAAAAAAATTAATTTAAACTTCAGTTGTTTTATAAAGTTTTAAAAAATACCTTCAGAGACTCCATCATTAGATTTTTTTCTCTCTCTCACTCCTATACATCTTCTCAACTTGGTCCATAAGTTTTGTTTGGTTAGGCGTGAGGGAAAAATCCATATCCCACTTTAAAAGAAAATAATCGTTTACAATCTACATTTATTATAATTTTTACACACTAATAATAAATAATAATAATAATAATATACCAGAGAAGACTCTTGCGTTGAAGGTTCTGGGCTTTTTTCTGCTATTTCCTTCAGAGCTCTTATTTCTATGGCGTCGATTTTGCTGGGACTGATGTTTAAATCAGTTTCCCACTAAATTAGAAAACATAAATTATTTTCGCAAAGGGTTCATCAATAACATGTTATAAAAAATTTCATATAGAATAGTGCTAGAGAATAATGACTTTGTTTATATTTTGAATTAAGTTAAATTGTTAAACTAAAATTTTAAATTTCATTCACTAAAATAACTATACATTTAGCACACATACAGATATTTAAATCGAGATCAAAACAGAAAAGTAATATCTTTCTAAAAGAACACTTTTTTCTAAATAGGAGTTTTTCAAGAAAATTAGTATCACAATAGATAGCTATTTGAATAGATTCATTTAGAGAGTTTCAAAAATAAATCGTTTAGCAACCACATAACATATGGAAAAAACTCTTAGATTAAAATCATTTAGAAAGGAAAACAATCTTATAAAAATATATAGAATGATACTAAACAGTTTTTCAAAATAATTCACTTACTTGAGTTTGAATTTTTGAATTCATCGTTTATTACTTTTCAAAAAGATTAATAGTATAAAATGCTTGGAGCACTAATTATAGCGTACAGTCTCTAGGATAACTACTATAAGAATGAACCCACCTCAGCGCGCTTATCTATTTAATCAGATAAGCGAGTCTTATCAGATCTATGACCTCATCGGTTTTTCCCAAGTATGACGTTATGGGATTTCCCACAATGAGTCATTACAAGATATCGCTACTAATTAATGAAGATTTTTTAATTAGAATACTTAACGAGTTAAAAAAAATGTGAATATTGTTTTAAATATTCATGTAAAAACTTCAAATAAAAAGGATCTATCTTACTTATAATAAAATCCAAAGTCGAGAAAGTGTCTGTAACGGTACCGGACTGTACCACTCTGGTCTGCGAGTCGACCGTAGTTAAACGCCATGTTAGGCTTCCTGAAAAAGATATGCTAACACATGACCACTAAACGATAATTTCTTCTACGTGAAATCATGTCTGTTCTGCATATTTTCACATAAAACATGTATATCTTATCCAATTATAATGTATTAAGTTACAAATTAAAAATAAGCTATTATAAATATCAAATTGCTAAATATAAACAAACAAACACTGTTGCCATTCAGAATTTCTAAATCTTGAAACAAATGAATGACTCTTTGAACGCTTCAATTAAAAATAAAAGGTTAATTATCTGATTCTGTTCTTAAAATATTTGTAAAAGCATATTAAATTCTTTAAATATTTTAATTTTGTTTAAAACCTTCAAAAACTATTTTTGCAGCCATCTTTCGTCAATTAATATAAACAATCGGACTTTGATAAAAATACAAGTTAATATTTGCATATAATTAGCATATTAAAATTTAATGTGAAAATTTCAGAAATTACATTTCACTTTGCTAATCATTATTATTATTGTTGAAAAAAAAAAAATGTGAGTCATTCACTTTTGAGAATCATTCATCAAAATTATTTGTGCTGTACTGATTGCTATTTGGCATCGTGAGTTTTACTGCTTTAACAGCTTTGTTGATCTTTCTAAATGCTGTTTTGAACGCGCGGTGGATTTGAATATGTTCAATCAAATCAGTTTTTATTGTTGTTTTATATTATTTAAGGATTGTTTTAGCGATGCCTGATTAAAATGATGAAACGCCGATTGAACGTAGACGGCGATTAATTAGAGAAAGACAGTCGAGGTGGCTTGCTTGGAAATCACAAGCAACATTGGACCGTATAAGGGAATATGGTGCCATCTACCGGTAGATAATACAAACAAATTTTAAATTTTGTTTCCATCGTAAATAAAATTATTTTTTTCTTATGAAACGTAATTAAAATATAAGGAATAAATAGTACCGAGTAATTTCCATTTAATTTTGCTTATATAATAAAAAAATGAGCTATATGGTGAGTTAAGCTCTTTAGAAACACATTGATAACGCTTTTTTTTTTTCAGAAAATTTCACGCATGGATTATTTTTTTTAAATATTTAATTTGAATGTTTTGCCCATTCGTTGAACTATTTCAAAAATTGAATATTGAGTCAATATCCTGTCATTTTTGACAGGGGGTATATACTAGTTTTAAATATAATATTCATGGCTGACATTATAAACTGACTTTGCATTATTCTAATGAAGGTCCACACATTGAATTAAAAATTTGTAATAATAAGAAAAACTGTTTCAAATAACTTTTTCCCTACTACATATAAATTTTATAATAAATATATTTACTTGTGAGAAGTATTAAAATGTATACAAAGTTCTTTTAAAACTATCAATTTAAAATATAGAGTCCTAAAAAGTTTTCCATATAAATAATAGCATTTCACAAAACTTTAAAAAAAAATATTGAGAGTTATTTGCACAGAATAAAACCATTTCGATATATATTTCCCAAAATTAATTATTTAGAACTAATACATTATACTGGTATGAAAATAAATTACAAGTAGCAATATTAAGACCTATACACTTCTAAGGTGAAATATACATTAAAAATAGTTTAAACAGGCATTAAAAATAGTTACCCTTAAAAAATCATTGCTATACTTCACAATAAATAATCTTATATTTCAAAAAATTATACTCACGTCTCGTAAATAAAACCTTCACAAAATTTTAGTTAAGTACCTCTAGTTAATATACCCCAAGGGTAAAAATTATTCATGCTTTAGGCTAAGTAAAATATCACAGCTTAGAATATCAATTTTATAATATACGAGGTCCCTTCATAAAATTTGAAAAATAGATTTTGTCATGCATTACATTAAAATATATGAATAAATAATAATAATCACAGCTTAGAATAGTAATTTTATAGCATATACAGACCCTTCACAAAATTTTAAAACCCTTCATAAAATTTGAAAATAGATTTTATCATGCTTGACTCTAAAATATATGATTATTCACATTTTAGAATATAGGGATCCCTTCATAAAATTTTAAAATAGATTTTGTCATGCATGACAGTAAAATATATGAATAATCACATTTTAGAATATACGAGACCCCTTCATAAAATTTGAAAAATAGATTTTGTCATGCATTACAGTAAAATATATGAATAAATTATAATAATCACAGCTTAGAATAGTAATTTTATAGCATATACAGAACCCTTCATAAAATTTTAATTTAGTTAAGTATCTCTATTTAATATACCCCTCGGGTAAAAATCATTCTAAGTCATTTCATAAATTATTTAATAAATTTGCTGAATTAAAATTAGATTTGAAAGTACATTATATAATAAAAATATATATTAAAATCCACTTACTTCATTATCAAAGTTTGAAGACATTTGCTGTTGGTTAGATGAAATCATGATAAGTTCTCGAATTTTTCAGAAACTCAAACACACGCACAAGTAGAAAAATAAATCCAAGAGCACTAGCTTGTAACACTACACAAGTAGGAAAAAACTATAACTGAAAATTCGCCCGCGATCTGTTTTTATCTGCGCTGCGTGATTCATCTTATCGGTTATCTGATAAGTTTTTTCCAAGCGATTGCTTATCGGTGAATCATAGCTGATATGAACATATATGAAATTTTCACTAACTGAGAAGTACTCTTTACTTAATTAGAAATAGTAATCACTAAAATTTTAATTATAATTATAAGACTTGGAAAAAAAATCGTTCTTTCATACCCTTTTAAATTCAGAATTCTACGTGAAATGCTGATTTTGTAAAGTATGTAGTCTTTTTCTACATTTATTATTGAAAATAATTATTAGAGTTTAAAAACAAAATCTTAATGAATGATTGTAAATTAAATTCTTGTTTAATTATTAACAAAAAATAATTATTTGAGTGTAAAAACAAAGTTTTAACGAGTAAGTGTATCTGAAATAATAATTAATCTTTTTTTTTCTTCATATGCTCAACTTTTTCACGTAAAACATTTTCCTTTGTAAAGTTTCAATCGAGGGAAGAATGATTCAATGCTTTTTAATGAACCGATATTATTTTAAAATGGTTCTCAACGCGAAAAATTCTAACACATTTGTGAACAAATATTAAATTTAAAAATGTGTCAGAAAGTATACTTTTTTTTGGATATGAGAACAATCTTAAAACTTTCTTAACATATAAATACTTTCTCATAAATAAAAGGTACCCTCTTGTAGAGTATTCATTAATATATTTTCAAAAATTATTTAAAACCTTTTATATTAGTTCAAAACTATTTTTTTCGTAACTGTAAACTTTTTCTACATATCTCAAATCTGAAAAAAAAGAAACACTTAAAGATGTTTAGGAAATAATCACATAGAAATTATTTAGGGGAAAAAAGTATTTTTATTCAAGCAAATGTTACAAACATTTTCTAGTTTTAAAAGCATTATACTTCATGAGAATTTACAAACACAGTTTCTAAATAGTTTTCCTAAAAGTTTGAATTCAAAGTATAAAAAAATGCAGGTGTATAGTGACAAAGACAGTTTGCTGTGAGATTCTTCACAAACTGATAGACATTAAAGTTTAATAATGCACTATCTCTATACAGAACAAATTTTTCTCTTAATGAAGTATTTAAGCAGTCATGGTCTAATTGTGATAACTGGCTAATGGTACAGGCGTAACAAGTATATACTTGATTAAGAGATCTTTCTAATTCTTGGTTAAAACAAGAAAGGAAATGTTTCTTCGCAGTATCCTCATTAGTGTGTGTCTGAATACACTTTTTTGATTTTCGTAATACAGACATAGGAATCGCTTTTACAAGAAACATATCAATCATGCACTCGGTAACTTCAGGAATTGCTTCACGTAATTTTAAAAATTGATCTATAGATAAACGTATTCCTTCTGGTTTAAAATGAAAGCTATGTTGGTTTGCCTTGAAAATCTTTTTGTAATATGCAATGTCCTTCATCGGAAAATGCTGTTAAAAGTTGATTATTGGACACGTAACTGTCTTTCGCAGAATAAAAGTTGAACTTGATCATATTTTGTTGGAAATGATCAAACGTTAAAGGTGTCATTACGATGCCATTTTTGGTTGGAAACAATTCGCCGCGTGCACCTTCTTTAAAAATTCTTATATGCAGTTTCAAATTACAGTTTTCATCCATTTCAATTTGAGCACAGGTATTCCATTCAAGATTCCAAGGAATTGAGAAATATCCATCTGATTCATGAAATGTATGTGTAGACAGTTTCTCTTGAGGTCTGTTTAATGGTGAAACATTTTTAGACGCGGTAGGTGGAGCATAGTCAGCAAAGAAGTCTAAATTCAGTTCAGGATCATTCATCAAGTCCAGTCTTGGCTTTTTCAAATCAAGAGGATGAATTATTAAATGTCGAAAAGTGAGGCTAATTCGAACGTCTTTAATAGCAGGCTCTGCTCCGATGCCGTGTGTGAATAATTCATTGGTAGGTGGCAACATGTTGTAGAAGGATCCATGTTCTAGCTTGATAAATGTCGAGGGTACACTAGGTCTCTTGAATTCAATAGTTCTTTGAGCACCAAAACTGAGTACTGTGATAGGGAACACAGCATTTAAGCTGGATTCATTATCTTTGTGGTGACTGATATAGGTAGTTCCATCCTGGTACAAATTAAGTAGCACATAGTTAAAAGTACAGGCTGTTTCTCTTTCCACTTTATCACGAAGTTCAATTATAAGTGAAGTCCAAGGTTTGGAGGGTACACTTGTTCCACTGAAGGCATAGCTGGTATTGGGATCACCATAAGCTAAAACCAATCGCTTAAGTTTCACATCCTTTCCTCGCAAATGAAAAGTAGGCCTGTAGAATGGTAAAGTTTATAACTCCGTCAAATAACGATCAGCATGGGCTTTCTCTATAAAGTCACTTATATATTGGACGTTCAAGTCATTATCCAAAAAGATGATTGAAGACATTATTACACGTTGAAAATCACTGAGCAATCAGGTCAAGAAATAATCACTAACTAAGCAGGAACACTGAGGCAGGAACAATGATTCCTCATAATATGTTCGACCTTATATAGAGGGTTGCTATCTGATAATCTTCTCACTGATTAGATAAGCTCGCGCATGCGTAGTGATATCCCAGGTGATGTCATGAAGGCACAGGTTAGGATGATCTCACTTGTGGGGATTCCCCATTAGATAAGATGAACAGTTTAAGCAGTGGTCTGTGCAAGACATGTTTTCTTCAATCTGGAGTGTAAGTATTTTTTTTTCATTCATTTGTATTGTAATCCATTTTATTATATTTTATTCAAGTTTATTGCCTATATTTTAAACATGTATTTTATAGAAATAATGACACAGATGTAAAATCAAGATAGTTTATTCAAACAATACGCTTTTAAAAGTTTGTACATTCAGGTTACATAAAAAGTGGTCGCTAACAAAATCCACTTTCTTTAAAAACATGGATAGTACATCGTCAAAATTAACCAGCATTAAAATTATATCTCCAACCTGTTTAAATTTTTCACGATTGTTAAATGTAAAACACGAATGCAAGCTAACACTTGGATGTCTAAAATCACATCCGGTACATTGATAAATTTCATTAAATATACTTATAATATTATTCTCGATGTAGAAAATTAGTTTAGACCATAACACAAATTCATTTTCTTGCGTCATTGTAGCCTGTTTACATTTTTTCTTTAATAAGTTAGGTAAATGTTTTTCATACTGGTGATGAATCAATTTCTTATTCAGTTTATAGGCTTTTTCTTTTAATTGTTCTAATTGATAATTGTTTAATTTGATATGAGAATCGTTCGTTAAACTTTTAAGACACATAACAGAATTATCCTCATTTAAAACTAACATCTTGTTATTGCTAACGAAGGAGGAACTTTTGTATCTTAAATTAAAGGCAACGATTTTATATTGGAACTCATACCAAGTCTGGATGTCCATAGTAATTCCATTCTGGGTGGGAATTCCTTCAGACGTAAATTCCCTTATGTGGATAGAATAATCAGATTTCTGTAACTCGAACCCTAAAAAGATTGAGTTTCCAAGTTCTTTCCAAAATACAAATGAGTCATCATTCGAAGCATGAGCAGTTGATTCTTGTAGTGGTTCTTGAATGGGTTCTTGAAACGATTCTTGAATAAGTTCATGGGATGTCGTTGGGGTAGAAGGTTTTGCAAAGTTAAAGTCAATGAAAAATTCATTCAATATATCCTTGGTGGGCTCACAACAGGTGTCCGGAAAAGAGGTTGTTTCATCAATGTAGACAAGGTCTTCAGTACTTTTAATTCTTGATACCAAAGGTGAATCTACACGAGAACGTTTATTAGGTGAAAACACTTGTTCTTCGTGATTTCTTTTTGACATGATACTTGGTTACAATCTTCTTTAAAGTTTATACGGAATTAGCTGAGGTGTCTGGATCCATTGCTTATATAGGTTGAAAAATCAGTCTCAGTTACAGTTAAAAGGCTTAACCCAATCATATAACTCGAAAAATAGATGACGTAATAAGTTACTTTGTTTGCTCATAGGAAGCACATACTTGTTGCAATAATTTAGAAAGTCGATTAATCAGTACTCTACGTTGATCATCTTTTTGCTGTTTGGAAGACCTGGTCGTTTTCTTCGGTTTGGAAGTGTTATGAATCTTCTTGTGTTTATACAATTCAAAATATCGTGGAAACACCATATTGCACAGCTTATAATTATATGTCCTTGAATGAGTCTTAGCATGATTTCGTAAATCATATTTCCAAATGAAGGTTTCTCCGCAAACACCACAGGTAAGAACTTTTTCATCTGAGTGATGAATCATATGCCTATTAAACGCAAATTTTGTAGAATAGCCTTTCTTGCAAAGTTCACAAAAATGGGGTAACTTGATCTCTCCTGACGATGACGGTTTCACTTCAATACTCGAAACAGGTTCCTCTTTGGGGTTAATGTCCATCGTTAGAGGTTCTTCTTTGGGTATCAGGAAGGATATTTGATTTTCTACACTAGACATTTTTTTACACCAAGTTCCACTTAAATCATACAACCTTACACATTCACGACAATGTAATGAATAATGCAATGAACAGGATTCACATCAATTTATACCAATCTAGGGGGCGCGCATGATTATAAAAACTCCTGTGTGATTGGTTCGTGAATAAATAGTTATCATTGGCTAATAATCTACAAAAATAATTCGCAAACTAAAAACGTATGACCTGCACATATGGTGATATCACAGACCTCTTCTTTTAAAATACTTTCAGAGATATGAAATCATAGCACAATGGTTAGAATAACGCAAATCAGTGTGCTATGATTTCATTTTGTGAGGGTTCGATCCTCAGCCAGACTTTTCGTAAAAGTACTAAATTCAAATGATAGATGGCAGCACCAAAAATGTATTGTTATTTTCCATTCAAATCTAAAATTCTACCCGCTATTATATACTATAGTTGAAAAAAAATTCTTAAGTTCTCCAATTAAAATTAATTAAATTTGTAATTCGTTAAAATTCACCTTGTACTGTAATAGAAAATTCTCCGCGAAAAAAAAAATGCTTCGAAAAATTTCTAAGTTCCCCAATTAAAATTATTTAAATTTTGTAATTCGTTAAAATTCACCTTGTACTGTAATAGATATTTCTACGCGGAAAAAAAAATTGCTTCGAAAAATTTCTAAGTTCCCCAATTAAAATTCATTAACATTAATCCCCTTATCTTATAGTAGAAATCCTTATCTTAGGTGGTGGAGGGCACTTCGAGTGGAGGAGCTGAGGGCAGGTGCTGCACTTCGAGTGGAGGAGCTGAGGGCAGGTGCTGCACTTCGAGTGGAGGAGCTGAGGAGCCGGTGCTGCACCTTGCACCAGCTCCTCAGCTCCTCCACCCGGGGTCGGACCCCCACTTTTCCTCTACTAAGGACTCTTACAAAGTTACCGTGACTTCTGGAGAAGTTCAGATGCAACGTTACATGCGTCTTGCACTATCTGACAGAAGTTGTATAGACAATAAATGATGACGAACGCTCTATAAAATTAAAAGTTAGAATGCGACGGCTTTGAACAAAGATAATATTAAAAAAAACTCAAAAATTATATCAATTTTTACTAAAACATTTTTTGGAATTCATTTGTACTTTTCCAAATTGTTCTTCAGTCAAAGAAAGAAAAAATCGTTTGTCAAAGTCTTCCACGCCGAGATTCTGCCGACACTTAAGAATTACGATTGTAGGATATCTAGAGAGTCAAAGTTTAAGAGAAATCGTGTGACGTGGATATTCTAAATTGGTAAGTACTCAGTGAAGATCCACTCTTATCTTGTATGAAACGCATACCAAGTTAACAAAATCGAATAATTTTTAAAGGCTTTATCACTACATATTCTTGTTGAACATTTCAGTGCAACTGCCCATGAATGTCAAATAGAATCGGATAGTGATGAAAACTATTACGGTGACAAATTTCCATCATCTGATGAATAACCTTCGATTTTGTTATCAAATATGTATATTATATATATATATATATATTATATATATATATACAGTTGAAGCACTTTATAACGAACTACGATATAACGAAAAGCACGATATAACGAAATGCTCATAACCATTTAGTTGGTCTGTATGTTAAAGAATACTGAATTCGAAACGATATAACGAAATATTTATAACGAAAAGCACGATATAACGAAAATAATTCGACCATGAAAATTGATAAAAAGAACGATATAGCGAATTTTTTACTTTTTTTACTTAAAAAATGGCCGGGAAATAGAATTTTATTTTTTAAATACCAGATTTTTTTTTTCAGGAGATAACCTTCAATCTTTTTCTCTACGACCAATCACATATTTTCAATACTTCCAAGAGAGATTTGGGGGAGGGGCAGTATTTTAAGACAGACAGAGGGGCGACAGCTTAGCTGAACTGGATTTATGTTATATTTTATTAGATGACTGATTTCATTGACATTTGCTTTTCGAGTAGATTTATCGCGTGCTAATTTTTAAAACTTTTTGTAAACTGGCTATGTCTGTCAATAAATAAATAAATAAATAAATAAATAAAAAGTTTGAGTTTAGAAGAGAAAGTTGAAATTATAAAATGCGTCAAAAATGATGTTAAAATAAGCGATGTAGCGAAAAAATTTGGGATTCTAAGTAGCACTGTCAGCAATTGAAAAATTGAGAAAAAATTATTAAAATATTCAAAAAGAGTGCAGTTTCTCATCGTTTAAACGTATATGCACAGCGAAATATGAAGATGTGGAGGAAGTATTCTTTTCATGGTTTAACGAAGCAAGATCTAAAAACTTCCATATTAGTGGAAGTATTTTGCAATAAAAAGCATATGTGTTTTCCGAAACACTTCTATATAAAGACTTTCATGTAAATGATGGTTGGTTGAGTAAATTCAAAAAAAGATATGAAATTATGTGTAAAAAATTATGTGGAGAAACAGCCTCTGCTTCAGAAGAAACAATTGAAGAATGGACGAACGAAAACTCAAACATTTTTTAGGATTACGATTGAAAAGATATACTTAATATGTATATGCCTGATAAAACTTTAAAAAAAAGAAACTTGTCACAGTGGAAGAAGGAGCGAAGACCGACTTTCATAAGCATTATGTTCTCTGAAAGGCGAAAACCTCTTGTAATTGGAAAAGCAAATAATCCATGGTGTATCCATAAAAACGTAATAAAAACTTTGCCTGCCATGTACATGCGTAATTGAAAAGCTTGAATGATGAAATGCCTTTTTAAATAATGGATTTTAGATTTTGACGAATAGATGCAAAAAGCCAAAAGAAAAGTTCTGCTTATTTCAGACACCGTCTCAACGTCTCCTCGCATGTGAGTTCTGTTTGTAATTTATAAAATTACTTTTTTTACAACCTAATATTACATCCAAAGTGCAACCATGATACCAAGGAAGTATATTTTAAAATCTGATTTCCGAGTTTAAATTTGATCAGTATGTTAATGTTGATTCAAACATAATGGCAAATGCAAAATTCGAAGAAGAGAACATCATAAAAAAAGTACAGAAGATGAGGCGTGTGTTGGCAGTGTCAGTGAGGAAGAAGAATGAATTCCTCTTCCTGAAGAAAACATCCTTCTAGAAGCTGGTGAGAAGATTTTACATTTGATGTACTTGAGTATTTACAGATAATTGTGTGTTGCATGTACAATGAAAACTTGTTAACGAATTAAATTAACATGTATGTTGTCAAAATAGGGTGTACAATATTAGTCAATGTTATTAAGAAAAGAAAGCAGAGCTTGTTAACTTCATTCTTCAAACGTAGGTATGTAAAACTGCCCTTTAAGAGAATTAAATCAATATATTTTTTTTTACATTTAAATTTGCCCGTTTTTTTATGTGTAGCGTAGTAAGATATATATATATATACCGTTAAAATAATACAACAATGCTCCAATTATCTGAAGTTCAGTCATCCAGATCTATCATCACAAAATAAAAATTCTGTGTTATGAATTGTACATATTTATTCGTAAAAATATGATTTCCTAGAAATTCCATTTTAAATCAACGCCTTTCTTTTCTTTTCTGTTTGTAGTAAAAATGATCCTTACTATGGAGGCTTAATATAATATGAATACATAAGGCCTAGCTTTTTTTATTTTTATTAAACAAAAGTTATTTTAAGACTTATCTTTATGTAATAAAACGTCCTTTTATATGATTGTCTCCATTATATGGAATTCTGCATACTCAGATTACGTTCAGACCATATTAGTCAGGGTAATTGGCGTTCTTACTATATAACGAAATAATTCGTTATAACGTTTTAACGAAAGCACGTTATAACGAGCAAATCTTTGGAGCACTTTCGATTTCGTTATAAGGTGCTTTGACTGTATATATATATATATATATATATATATATATATATATATATAATCATTTACGTCTATCTAATATGATATTTTCTTAAATTAAATAAATAATATATGTGATTAATATATACTTGATTTCAATACATTATTGATATACTCAATAAAAGCATAAATGGAAAATTTTCATTTAAAAAAAGATTAAAGTGTAAAAATACTTAAAAAAGGAGTTTTCTAAAGTTAGTACAGTATTTTTTCTTTTAATGAAATATAATGTAGTTTAAAATCGATTTCATAAGTTTCAACGACGCATGTAGTAAGAAACGTAAAAATCTAATAATCCATATCTATATATTAAAATATATATCTCCAAATTAAAAAAAAAAAAAAGAATATGACTTCAAAAATTAAAATTTTGAGTTATTCTGTATAAAAAGTTAGGTGGATAAAGTACAATTGCAACCAGAGAATTAACCGTTAATATTTTATTATAATTAAAGTTAGTGTTACATGTTACAATGATTTTCACATACCCTGTATGTACAAAAAAACATTTTTTCAAAAGAAAAATTACTATAAAAGTGTACAAATATGATAAACTAATAAAATATAAACATTCCATTGCTTTTTCCGGAAGAAATATTTTTGGCTGGCTAAATCCGAAAAATTCCGCACTGTGCAACGCTTAAAAACAGCCGGCAAATCTCTAGCGAAATCAACGATGGACGACTAGCGTCGACGTCACGGGCGCTGTGTGGAGGCTTTCTTGTGGGATGTGTTGAGTTAGAGCATAGACATACGGCCAGACGGTAAACAAACCAAAGTCATAAATACTTTTTAACTAGGTTGGAAAGTGTTAAAAAGTGTAACGTTTTGAAAATTAATGATTGTACTATTTCATCAACATAATCTTAATTCCTACCAAATTTTGAACACTTTTGCAGTTTGCATTTTCTGTATACGGAATCCTGAGAAACTTTTTAAAACATTTAAAAACATAAATAGAAAAGGACACGAAGACCGGAACACCTCTTTTTGAGAGGTATGTTCCATTTATACTCATAATGAACTAAAATTTAATATATATATATATATATATATATATATATATATATATATATAACAGAAGAATGTTAAATGAAAAAAAACGTTCAAAAATACAGTCAAACCTGTTAAAACGGAATTCGTCTATAACAAAATCTTGTTTTAAATGAATAATTTTCATGGTTCCGCTAAAAAAGATAAAATACAGTAAATAAAAAAGAGCTATGTAGCTAACGAGAGGAAAACCTGCCTAAAACAGATTTTTTTCGATTTCTTACAATTCCGTTTTCGAAGGTTTTATTGTATATTGGGAAAAAAAATCACTTCTTCTAACTCTGTCCCAAATTTTCGTATAATAATGTGACTTGCATCAATCGATTAGCAATAACGTCTACCAATTAATGCGATATTTAAATTTTGCTTAGAGGTCATCTACATCTAGAAATTGTAACAAACTTTAAATTTTACAATTTTGACATCTATTTGAATTCCTTGGTAAATTTTATCTTTGGAGCAAATGGGAAGGCAAGTAATATAAAAATAATGCAGATTTAAAATTTGAAGCTCCTAATGATAAATTTCTTTTTAATCGTTGATAACGAGTAGTTTTTTAAGCATAACTCAAAAACGACTTGGCAAAATGAACTATAATTTTGGACTCGCATATTTCAAGCTTCTAGAAATCTATTTCTGTTGAAAAAAAATCATAAGTTACAATTATTTTAAAAGAACAATTCTATTTTTTTTCTTAAAACTTTTACAGATAAAGAAATTTGTGAAATTGTAGTTTCATAAATTGTTATTTTTCTCTATACAGAACCATGAAAGATTTTGAATTTTTGAAACTTAAAGAAAATGTATGTAAACCTTTAGGGGCACAATCACTTTAATAGATGGCACAACAGTTTAATCAAAATCATTTTCAGAAACTACGATTATTACAAGTTACAACTTTAAATAACCTTTCAATTTGTTTTAAACAATCGTTAAATCATATATTCTAATACGAGCAAATCTTGTGGGTGGTAATATATATATATATATATATATATATATATATATGCAAAAATTATCTTAAAAACGGCTCTAACGATTTTGACGAAATTTCGTATCCTACCGTTTTGGGACACCAGAAAACCATTGGGCTAGGTCACATGTTCGAGAAAATTCGATTAGTGGGTCATTTTGGGTCATTTTGGGTCATGGTATCTAAAAAACGGTTCAAACGATTTTGACGAAATTTTGTATCCGATCATTTTCGGGCACGAGAAGTCTATTGGGCTGGGTCACATGTTCGAGAACTTTCGATTAGTGGGTCATTTTTGGGTCAACGCGGGTCAAATTAATTTTATCTAAAAAACGGCTCTAACGATTTTGATTAAATTTTGTGTCCTACGAGTTTCGAGCACGATAAAAGCATTGGGCTAGGTCGCATGTCCGAGAAAATTAGATTAGTGGGTCATTTCTGGGTCATTGTGGGTCAAGATCTAAAAAGCGGCTCAATTTACACTAAATTTTGCATCCAATGGTTTTCGGGCACGAGAAGACTGTTGGGCTATGTCACATGTTCGAGAAAATTCAATTAGTGGGTCATTTTGGGTCATGGTCAAGCTAATTGTATCTAAAAAAGGGTTCAAACGATTTTGGCGAAATTTTGTATCCGACTATTTTCGGGCACGAGAGCTGGGTCACATGTTCGAGAACTTTCTATTAGTGGGTCATTTTTGGGTCAAAGCGGGTCAAATTAATTTTATCTAAAAAACGGCTCTAACGATTTTGATTAAATTTTGTGTCCTGCGAGTTTCGAGCACGATAAAAGGTCGACTACATGGACTAGGTCGCATGTCCGAGAAAATTCGATTAGTGGGTCATTTCTGGGTCATTGTGGGTCAAGATCTAGAAAGCGGCTCAATTTACACTAAATTTTGCATCCAATGGTTTTCGGGCACGAGAAGACTGGTGGGCTAGGTCTCATGTTCGAAAAAATTCAATTAGTGGGGCATTTTGGGTCATTTTGGGTCATGGTCAAGCTAATTGTATCTAAAAAACGGTTCAAACGATTTTGACGAAATTTTGTATCCGACTATTTTCGGGCACGAGAAGACTATTGGGCGGGGTCACATGTTCGAGAACTTTCGATTAGTGGGTCATTTTTGGGTCAAAGCGGGTCAAATTAATTTTATCTAAAAAACGGCTTTTACGATTTTGATTAAATTTTGTATCCTACGAGTTTCGGGCACACGAAAATCATTAGGCTAAGTCACATGTTCGAGAAAATTCGATTAGTGGGTCATTTCTGGGTCATTGTGGGTCAAGATCTAAAAATCGGTTCAATTTACACTAAATTTTGCATCCTATGGTTTTCGGGCACGAGAAGACTGTTGGGCTAAGTCACATGTTCAAGAAAATTCAATTAGTGGGTCATTTTGGTCATGGGTCATGATATTTGAACTCAAATATAATTTTGACCGAGCATAGCTCGGTCTTCCCTGCTCGTTAATATTAACGAGAAAAACAAATTCCACAAGGCTTTGATGTTATTGAATTCAATTTGTTAATTAGACAATTTCTCTATTTTTTTACCTACTTGTTGCAGTTTTTTTAAATTTTCAACATTGATAGGCTACATGCTGTATCTAAAGATGTGAAAAATAATTAAACTTAATAAAAAAAAATGAAGTCTAAAGTTTAACTCCCGAAAACGTCAGTATTTGTGAAAAAGCGAAAGAAGAATTTGTTATAAAGTAGTTTTTAGGGTTCCGTACTTAAAAAGTAAAAACAGAACCATTATAAGATCACTCATGTGTCAGTCTGTCCGTCTGTCAGAGCTCTTTTACTCGTTAACTATGGGAAGTGGAAAGTTCAAACTTGGGAAAGTTATAAAGCTTTTTTATCCACATATTTTACAGATTATTAGTCATTCACAAATATGTTTAGGAATAATTTAGGAAAGCAAATTAAGTTACTTGAAAAAAAAATCTTTTTGTATATCGTGTGAGGTATCGTGTGAAAGATCTCGTAATATCGAACGCAAAAATACATTTGTTTTAATTTTAGGTATTATATTTTCAGAGATATCGTCGAAAATAGATTGTAAAGATATGTACCCCCCTCCACCTCTATTTCTGAATCATATGAAACTAAAATAATGAAATAATTAGAGGTAGTAAAAGCATTTTTCCGTTACACACAAACTTTACTTTACGGGTGGTCGCGGGGAAGTTGACGGACGCTCGAGATATCTACGCAGAATGATCCAAGGATAGTTTATAATGATTTTCGAAAAAAGTTGTCGGTAATTAGCCTAGATATTAATTTAATTACTTGAAAAGAAATTTATTTTTATATTATATCGTGTATGGTATCGTTCGAAAGATCTTGTAACATCCAACTCAAAAAAAAATAATTTTGGTATTGTATTTTCAGAAATTTCGTCGAAAGTGTACTGCAAAAAATATGCTCCTCTCCTTCCTATATCCGAATCTAGCGAAACTAAAATTATGAAAAAACTAGGGGTAGTAGGAGTTTGATAATTAATAAATAGTAATTAATAAATTTAATGTACGGAACCTTTTGAGAGCGAGTTATAGTCGCACATGAGCGATTTATTTTTTTATTTCAAAATGCGTGTCTTTTCTTTTCAATAATCGTGCCGAGACAAATCACATAGAAGAAACCAACAAATTATGGTCATCAAAACTTCTATGTTGTTCCTACTCCAGTAAAAGTAGTTAATACGCGGCCCGGGAGGGGGGAGCTTTCCCCCTCAGAAGATTTGAGATGTTGTCTGGTAATGGTCTAAAATCGCAAATTTCCCTCCGGAATTACACACTGTCTTGTCCCTATACCTGATTTCACTTGCACCAAATTAATGGTACTGCGAATAAAGTCTTCTTGCTCATCGTTTTGCTCTATATAGAGAGTTCAGCAGACACTGGATGTGATTTGGCAATTTTACATAGACAAAAAATTTCAAAGGCATGTACAATAGCAATTACCATCTGTTAAAACCTGATTGAAATTAATTTATTTCAATGGGGGCGTTATTCATTGTTTTTCCAAAAGGCTTTTGAAACAAAATATTAAAAATGTATAGCTAAAACTCCAAAGTTTATTTTCAGGTTATAGTGAAAATACAAATATGATATTGCAAAATTAAATATAAAGGATATAAGCAGCCCTAGTTTTTCTTGCAAACATACATTTGCTATGTTATGTGGGCCGTAACACATTATAAAAGAAGTAATTAAAATAGTGAGATTAAAAAGTCATATAAAAATATAAATAAAACTTAATAATACAATAATGCAGAACTTCCATTTTCTAGAAAATTTTCTGTAATAAATCAGATTTCTGATCAAAATGTAAAAAATATATAGTCATGTAAAAAATAAATTTTGACTCAGCAAGTGACAATTAGGATGTTTTAATATAATTTGGAATTAATTACAAAAACACAGCAGGTTTTGTCTTCTCATAAAAATATATAAAACAATAGTGGAGGCTTCAAATACCTTTTAAGCACTTCTCAAATTTTTATATGTACGGATTAATGATTGAAAATTTATGATCTCATAAGATCTCTATCCGATTTTAAAGATAGCATACAAAATTTTGTGTGTAACATTCCGAAGCATACACTGCAGTCAACCATTGAACAAGTTATATTACGATCTCAGATGGTAATATATACAATTTCAGATTTCAGATGATAGCATACTATTCCAGATGGTGGCTATCAAATTGGACATGTTTTCTTCCCGTTATATGGACGATAAATTTTGTGTTCATACTATATATTCTGTAATATATATATATATATATATATATATATATATATATATATATATATATATATTACACGCCTTCTATTGGCGGTTTTTTAAAAACATTTAGGATGTTTCCATATAATTTTGAATTAATTGTAACTAACAGGGCAGATAATAAATATAAAAATACATAAAACAAAAGCAGAGGCTTGAAATACATTTTAAGCGCTTCTCAAATTTATATATATTTATATGGATTAAAAATATAAAATTTAGTGTTTCGGGCTACATGGTCAGTGGACTACATGCGGTCCATGAGCTACAGGTCGAGTACAGCTAATGTAGTATATAGTGTTAAAATTTTCGAATTTGATGATGCACTAACAGAAACGCCTATATTTAATAAGATTTTCGGAATATATTTATTGTTTGGAAAAATCAAGGATTTTAACTTTTTTCAAAAAATCTTTTCTAAATTATCTTTTTTCAATATTTTTCAACATGCTTATTAAATATTCAGTTTGAAAGCTTATTATATGCCATTTATTTATTTATTTATTTAATGCAAGGTGTCCAAAATTAAACTACCAATTTCCGAGAGAGCTACGCTTAAAACTACTCATCAGAAAATTATAAAATCTGGGGAGTGAGTACAAGCGACGATGTATATTTTTTCTAGTGCAAAAAATGATTATCGAATTACAGTAATGTCCAGAAATTAAGGGAAAGTGACCGGACACTTTAGATTTCAGACATCTCGTCGAATATCTACTGAAATTCGTGAGGAAATGCCAGAAATGCCGTTGAACTTTTAGGATGTAAAGAACATGCTTGACTTCATGTTTTTCAGTAAAGATTTAGTCCCGAGGACAATTAGGGGGGGGGGGGAGTAATAATAAATTTAACAATAAAATAACATTTACGTTTCCCCTCGAAACAGAAAATGCTCAAAATGACTCGTCACTATATAGCAAATGATTATGTAGGTGCTGTTCAACGTTTTTGTGCATTTGTGTAAGATTTGCACGCATATTCTTGAAGATGTTAACGTTTCTATGAAAAATTATTATTATTATTATTATTATTATTATTATTATTATTATTATTATTTTACTGGATGCAGACTTTTTAACCGAATTTAACACCGCTTTCCAAAAAACTTGACAAAGAAGAGTAGAAATAGTATACTACAATTAAAATATAAATATATTGAATATTTGATGAGATATGGTATTTGTATGAAATAAATTTTAACTGCGGTTAACTGCGATGGAATTTCCTCCCCAATTTATCAATTAGCTCACTGTATTACCTGCATCTTTTGAGTTTTCACGATATTTGACTGGTCTTTTTATATGAGTTGCTCTATAAGTATTGACTACCAAATCATGACAAAAAATCTTTGCTGTACTTCGCACATGCGTAGTTAAAATTTATTTCATACAAATACCCATATCTCATCAAATATTCAAAATATTAAAATTTTAATTGTAGTATACTATTTCTACCCTTTTAGGTAGCTTTCAATACTAAAAAGTATAAAGCTACCTATTGCAGCCGTTCGGAGGAAAGCAGTTCCGGAAAATTTCGATATATTTTCACCGATCATGACCCCCAGACCCCAAAACCACCCTCCGCTCAAATGTTGATTTATATATATATATATATATATATATATATATATATATATATATATCTGACCTATGTCATACGATAACGTTCGTATTTATAAATCGATTTTGATGAAACTAATTGTGTGTATTAAGCTCACCAATGTCTCGACCGAGTTCGTTGGCCAGCTTGGTCCGCCATTTTGTTTCAAGATGGCGGCCATTTAAAATTTAAAACTAAAATAAATATACAAAAAAAATTAAAAATTCAAATTTATTTTTTAATTACGTGTTAGGCCTTGATACAAGGATTCCAGAGCATTTTTTGGTTTACCTCTATCTTAAAAAATGGCTGAGATAGAGCAGTTTGAAATTCTAGGGTGGCTGTGCAAATTATTTTCTTTCATTGTTGTGATAATTTTCCCAATCATACGCATAAAACTATATATTCATATCCGTTAGCGCCAAAATTGGTGACATTGGTGACAAAATTGGCGACATTGGTGACAAAATTGGCGAAATATCGCCAAATTTGCCGACCAAAATAAGTCTTCATAAATGAAGCCAATTTGGCTATTGCTCAATAATTTGGCGAATTTCTTATTCAAATTCAGTATTAACGAATCTTTTGTAAACGTTTTTTTTTGCATTTTAACTTGCTGTTTTCGTGTAACATTAGCTAAAATTTTAAAACGAAGATATAGGAAAGCTACCTTTTCCTCACGGTACAGGCCGGAAGGACTTTTTTATCAAGATTTTGAAAAGCGGTGTTAAATTCGGTTAAAAACTCTGCATACTATAAAAGAAAGAAAATTTTGTTACAGAAACGTTAACATATTCACAAAATTTTGGCCAAATTTAACCAAATTCACAGCCAAATTAATACTGGTCCGGTACACATTGATATGACAGTTTTTTTTTATCATTTTATAATGAAAATTTTACACTACAATATTAGATATAAGAGTAATTTTGTTTTAGAGGAACAAGCTACTTTTTATGAAAATTGGCTATTTATGCTTCAAAGGAACATTTTTAAGATGGAAAACTGTCAGAAAAATACTTCTTAATTTTTTTAAATGACCATGAAATTAAAATTGATATAAAATAAATATTTTGTACCATGCGGTTCATTTTCTTAGCAGAAAATATGTTTTTTTCCCCTACAAGTATGCTTTGAATTATTTTAAGATTTGAATACAAAAGTTCAATAGTAATAATAAAAAAATTAACGGAAAATAAAGCTTTTTTTCTTTTCTTTCTCTGGATGTTTTATATTTTCATTCAAATATACTAACATACATAAAAACTAGGCGTATGTTATCAGAAACTTATTATTCAAAAAAATAAAAGAAAAAAGATTTTTTTAAATGTCAAAACATACTAAAATTTACTGAGCATATACTATTTTAGATCTTGTACAACATAGTCAAACAGTCTAGAGCAGCCATACTCAACCTTTTTATCTCGCGGGCCGCAAACATATGTTTGCGACGTTAGGCAGGCCGCCACAGACTTAAAAAGCGATAAAAAGAGTAATTAAACTAGTAAATACATAAGTATTATAACAAAGCAGTATAGCAAAGTTAATATTATAAATAGGGTTGAACGTTTGTTGTGGAAGAAATGTTACAAAAAAAGTGTAACACCAGCATTTTTAAACAATAAACTTCGTGGTAAATATGTACTGCAAATGTAGAAATAGCCACGAAGTTTGTTGGTTGGAAATTCCCTTGTAAAAATAGTTTGGTTCCAATTTTTTTCCTCGACAAAGGTTAAACCCTAAAAAAGCAGTATTAATCTATATATATAAAGTACAAAAATGTAACAATATAACAATGCAGAATTTCTAAAGAAAAAAAATCAGTGGATTTTCTCTATTAAATCAGTCTTTGCTCAATGCAAAAAAACTTTGTATCATTTTTTTTATTGCAAAAATATACATTACACATTTAATTAATTTTGAATAATGTTTGATTAGTGTTGAAGATAAAGAAATGTATACACCACTGTAGCACAAATAAGAACTACATGTAAAAAGAACGTTTGACTAAGAAAACGGAATTTAAGATATTTTAACACAATTTATAATTAATTATAAATAACAGGACAGGTTTTGTCTTTCCATGAAAATATATAAAACAATTGTGAACGTCTTAAATATTTTTTTATTGCATATCTCAATTAATTTTATAAATATGATTAATGAGTATGTGTTTGGGGCCGCACATAAAAGGTCGCCGGGCCACATGCGGCCCGCGGGCCGCAGGTTGAGTATGGCTGGTCTAGAGGGAAAAAAAAGAAAAAGAAAAAAAAAAGAAAGAAAGAAAAATCATAGAAGTCGTAAATTCAGTTCCCGAATTTTATTACAACAAAATGAAAACCCCTTAGAAAAATATTTTTCCCAATCATGGACCAAAAATGGATCGTATCTACCCACCCCCTTTTTTACCCCATATTATTTTGATTTTTAGGGTTCCGTACTGAAAAAGTAAAAACAATACCATTATAAGATCACTCCTGTGTCTGTCCGCCCGTCTGTCACAGCCTTTTTTTTTCTCGTAAACTATGGGACGTGGAAAGTAATAAAGCCTTTTTTCCCCATATTATTTTGATTTTTAGGGTTCCGTATTGAAAAAGTAAAAACAAAACCATTATAGGATCACTCCTGTGTCTGTCACAGCCTTTTTTTTCTTGTAAACTATGGGACGTGTAAAGTAATAAGGCCTTTTTACCCACTTATTTTCAGATTATTAGCCATTCACAAATATTTTTTCTTTTTATATATCGTGTAGGATATTGTTTGAAAGATCTCGTAACATCGAATTCAAAAATATATTTGTTTTAATTTTATGTATTATATTTTCAGAGATATCGTCCTATTTCCGAATCTATTGAAACTAAAATTATGAAAAAATTAGGGGTAGTACGAGTTTATTAATTAATAAATTTATTGTATGGAATCCTTTGAGCGCGAGTTATAATCGCACTTCACCGATTTATTTTATTTTACTTAGGATATTATTCAATGTTATTTTTTAAAAATATTTTTCCAGCTTATAATCCTTGGATTAAGTGACACTTTAAATCTCTATATGTAGTGTATTTTCAAAATGGTTATATGTCTTGAAATTTGAATATGTTATTGAGGTGCAACATGAGAAAAATATCCAGACATAATTTTTCTATTTTAAACAATTTTTCTTAAAGTAATATTTAAAAAATATATTTTCGTCGTGCAATTGAACACTATAGTAGTTTCGAATTTTTTAAAGACAGGTTTCTTTCCATAAGGAAAAATAAATTAAAAAATATATAAAATATTCAGAATTTCACGATGTATGATTAATTTTTATGTTCTATGTCAACCTTCTGAAGCAAAAATTTTCATAATATTTCTCATATAAAAATTTAATTTTGATAACATGAAAACATTAACTTTGAAAATATAATCTGTAAAGATTTAAATGGTATGTCACTAAAAATGTAAATTCATATGTAAAATTTTATAAATAATACCAGTAACTGGAAATTGAAGGAGGTAATTTGATTAAAAAAAATTATATTGCCATGTGGGCAATTTATTTTATACACCATATAGTATATATTTCAGATAGTAATATATTATATAAAAAATACATATAAATAATATAATAATTATATAATAATAATTATATAATAATAATTATGTATATAATAATAATTATATATATAATAATCAAGGGTCGATCCAGACAAAATTTGTAAAGTTATTTAGGAACCCTTCACAAAATTCTATTTAATAAAACAGGACCCTTCACAAAATTCCTTTTAATAAAATAGGCACTTTTACAAAATTCTATTCCATAAAAACTTACTTAATATTTATTAATTATTTATTATTTTGTGACTTTTTAAAATGTGTAATTTGTAAACAAACAAGTTAATCAGAGAGGAAAACTTCAGCAAAATGATTTTAAAAAGTTTTTATTAATAAATGCTTGGTTCGAATTTGAGTAACTGCATTTCAACTTTCGTTACAAAATGTTATTTTTCACAAAAATATAATAAATTTCACAAAAATAACCTTTACTTTTCACAAAAATGCCCCTTCCCCCCCCCCCCCCCCAAAAAAAAAACCTGCATCGACCCCTGATAATAATTATATATATTTCTTTCGCTTTTAATAGACATTTTAAATTGTCTATTTGTTATTTCTGCTTTTTTCATCTAAATGCATATTTAAAAAAAAAAACTTTCGGGAAAAAAAAAAAAACAATTCCAAAAGCAAAAGGCTGTTATGCAAGTAAATATATAAAAGTCTAGCTTTTTCCATTTTCCATTTAAAATTTGTAATCATCTTTTTACTAAAAATAATCAAAAAATCAATATTAAAATTAGTTTTTAATAACTCAAGTTTTGCTCAAGCTAAAGTTTTGAGCAAAAATGCAAGTAAAGAATGATTTATCTATTTTAGAGGAAATCAGATTATAGCTCTGTAAAAAATATATTTATAATAAAATTAACTAGTAAAATATTTTTATGTGAAACTTATAAGTTTTTTTTTTTTTTTTTTTTTTTTTTTTTTTTAAAGATCAAATTTAAAAAAAAAATGTTTTGGCAAATAAGTCTTTTTTTTTTCTTTTGGTTTGCCAAATCAGATTTGGAAAAAAAATCAATTTTGCACCACCTCCCCCCAAAGAAAAAAATAATATCGCTAAAATGTCTCCCCTCCGCCCACCCCCCGAAAATTGCACATCTTTATTTATAAAATAATTGAAAATGATATGAATTTAGTTGAAAATCATAAAAAAATACACAAATCTTTAAATATTAAGAAAGTCCTTCCGGCCTGTACCGGGAGGAAAAGTTAGCTTTCCTATATCTTCGTTTTAAAATTTTAGCTTATGTTACACGAAAACAGCAAGCTAAAATGCAAAGAAACGTTTACAAAAGATTCGTTAATACTGAATTTGACTAAGAAATTCGCCAAATTATTGAGCAATAGCCAAATTGGCTTCATTTATGAAGATTTATTTTGGTCGCCAAATTTGGCATATTTCGCCAAATGTCGCCAATTTTGGCGAAATTTTGGCGCTAACGGATATGAATATATAGTTTTATGCGTATGATTGGGAAAATTATTACAACAATGAAAGAAAATAATTTGCGAGTAATCTCGTTAATGTGCTGTTTTGTTTCAAAATGTCAACCACCCTAGAATTTCAAACTGCTCTATCTCAGCCATTTTTTAAGATAGAGGTAAACCAAAAAATGCTCTGGAATCCTTGTATCAAGGCCTAACACGTAATTAAAAAATAAATTTGAATTTTTATTTTTTTTTGTATATTTATTTTAGTTTTAAATTTTTAAATGGTCGCCATCTTGAAACAAAATGGCGGACCAAGCTGGCCAACGAACTCGGTCGAGACATTAGTGACCTTAATACACACAATTAGTTTCATCAAAATCGATTCATAAATACGGACGTTATCGTATGACATAGGTCAGATATATATATATATATATGGAGATATATATATATATATTTATATATATAAATCAACATTTGAACGGAGGGTGGTTTTGGGGTCTGGGGGTCATGATCGGTGAAAATATATCGAAATTTTCCGGAACTGCTTTCCTCCGAACGGCTGCAATAGGTAGCTTTATACTTTTTTGTATTGAAAGCTACCTAATATATTTATTTGGGTATAAAAAGATACAAATATGATAAATATACATTATTTTTATAAAAGTAATTGATATAGTAATTAAATAGCATTACATAAGCAATTATGTACAAGTGAAAATTTCATTTAAAAACGAAAACTATATCGTTGTTTATAATCGTACTTAATATGATAATCTATAAGGGGAAGGTGGTTTTCTTGAACAAATTATTCGTTATATTTGCGGGTATGGGAGGCAGGGGGTTAACACCTTGCTTCGATTTACACAAAACAAATTCCATTGAACAAATTTAACATTTTTAGCTTCTCCCATAGCGTTTTATAAATGTTATATATAGAGAATAACGGAAATTTCAAATGACGATTTTCGTAGAAATTTATGTTCCTAATAAAAGTACACAACCTGTATTTACTTGATGTATACCAACAATCAAAGTAAATGATTTGTCTTTGAGTATAACGGGTACCCATGTCGGATGTTCGTATAGAATAAATTGCACCTCCTGGCGTTAGAAAGAGGAACTAAAGGATTTTGCAGCGCGTTGGGAGAACGCCTGCTATACGGTGCCGGTGGCAGCGGGGACAGGTGTCGGAATTTTGTTTGGAAAGTGGTTTGTTTGGAACATAGTGCGCCCCCTGGTGGTGAAAGATAGAACTAAAAAAATTTTAAGCGTGTGCACCGCACGCCTAATATACGGTGTCGTAGGTTCGTTTATATCAGAATGCACCCTTATCGGCTAAAAGTTGAAATAAAGGCTTCCCCTCGCGCGTGCGCAGCACTTTTAAATAAATAATTTCATACTAAATCGGGTTAAAGATATAAAATAATACAAACTTTAGGTTTGTTTAATTTTATCACGGTCCCGGACAACGCCGGGTGGGTCAGCTAGTTAATAAAATAAAGTTTCGCTCTGTGTGTCTGTCTGTCTGTTGGCGATGGCTAGCAAAATCTAGCGTACCTAGAAGCCTATTTAAAAATCTAAAAATTTAGATTTAGGTAGTCTAAACCCTCTTCTGATGCACCTGAGACTCAGAATTTTAATATTTTAATTATTCACTGAAATATTAATTTAAATCCACAAAAAACTCTCATCAAAAACACGCTTTTTTTTCTTGGGTCAGTTGGTTGAACAGAGTCTTCACAGAAGTAATTAAATAAACCAGATTTTTTTCAGATTCAGATTCAGATTCAACCAAGCAGGGAGGCCTACCATATGGCTTTAGCCCCTGCAAGACCTGCTTGCCAAGTTTATTTAAAAAAAAAAAAAAATTACATATTTGACAAAACAGCCCAGCTTAATTTGCAGAAAAGTCATACTCAAAAAGTCATACTCAAAAGTCATATTCAGCAAAAAAGTCACAATTAATAAGAGTTTAAAAATTATTTGAAATTGTCAGATTTTTAGCATAAAATATTTTAAAAAAGGAGACAGTGGATTTTTTCAATAAACTTCGTCATCATCAGGAAAAGCATCATCATCATCATCACCACCAATGATGTGTACTGGTGGCATTTGGAATAACAGTTGGTTTTTTTCTATTAAGGACATGCAGCTAATTATCTTTTGGAGCAATGAGGAATTCGCCGAGATTGATTTGAACCAATTCGACAGAGAGATGGTGTCTGTTTTCCTCAAATGTAGAGTAGCTGTCAATGGGCATGTGAGAACGTAATGTAGCGAATCCCCTCTTGCGCCACAAGTGCATCTTGAAAATTAAATAAACCAGAGTAGCGGTGCATAGATAAGGACGTCTAACGAAATAGTGTTAAATGGATTGCAGTTGCCGGCGTACAGTCATGCTAATGTAGCGCCACCTGCATACGACAAATTACATAGACGCCACCTGTTTGAAACATTTTCCAGGCACGTTTTTCTTCATGATAATTAGCTGGGTTTAAGCGTTATTTTTTACATGAGATATATTATTATGATAAAGATTATTAATACAGAAAACTTTATTTAATAGGTTATTTGTTATATTTGCGGGGATTGAGAGGGGCAAGGGTCTAATTACATTTAACAATTTTAACATTTTTGCTTCACCCGTAGCGTTTAATTGCTGTTTTATATAGAGAATACTGCTATTTTAAATATCAGCTTCAAGATGTATTTCAAGAAAGCAGTTACCAGTATTTTTGAATAAGTTTAAGCCAAATTTCAAATTTTATGCCCCGTTTCCATATCTCAGCAACATTTTTTCCGATTTCAACGCAACTGATTCGAAACATTCTAATTAACTTAATAGTCAACCTCTATAGCGTTAAACTAAATTTAAGAGTAGCGGTTACCACAATTTCCGAATAATAGTTTACGCCAAATTTGTAATTAAGTTCCTAGCTTAAGCAAACGAACGAATTTTGAAAGATACATAGTGGTCCTCCTAATTAGTCATTTGCTGAAGGGCACTTGAACATCCCCCCCCATCCCCTCCTTCAAGGTCTTTTACCCTAACTATGCCCCGTTTCCATATCTCAGCAACTGTCTTTCTGATTTCAATACAAGTTATTCCAAACATTATAATTAACTTAATAGTCACCCTCTATAACCTTAAAGTAAATTTATTAGTATTGGTTACCACTTTTTCCGAATATTAGTTTAAGCCAAATTTGTAATTAAGTTCCTAGCTTAACCAAACGAACGAATTTTTAAAGATGCATAGTGGTCCTCCTAATTAGTCATTTTCTGAAGGACACTTAAGCACCCCCTACCCCGGTACTTCACGCAAGTTTATTTTCTCTAACTGTGCCTTATTTCTGTAACTCGGCTAATAATGTTCCTACCTTATCGAAACCAGCTCAATTTTGTAGCACGCCTATACTATACAGTACCGTAGGCAGTGGGGACCTGTCTCAGAGGTTCGTTCGGAAAGACAAAGAGGTTTATTTAGAACAGAATGCTCCCCTGGCGGTGGAAGGTTGAAATAAAAGATCTTCCGGAACGTATGAGCATGCCCAGTATACGGTGCCGAAGCCATCGGAGACCGTGACCAGAGTTTCGTTTTTAAAGGGCTTTAAGTTTATTACAAGGGCTCGGGCAACGCCGGGCGGGTCAGCTAGTATACTTATAAAATAAAGTTTCGCTGTCTCTGTGTGTGTGTGTCTGTCTGTTGGCGATGGCTAGGAAAATTTAGCGCACCTAGAAGCCTGAATATTTAGATTTAGGTAGTCAAAGTGGACCTGAGTCTCAGAATTTTAATATTTCGAAAATTAGAGTAGTTATCAATTAAAAACTGATCAAAGATCAGAATTAAAAAAACACTCTTCCGAAATCCGCGTGCGCATGCTCAGAAGCCCCCTGTCGGATTCCCTCTAAGTCCACCCAGCTTCGAAGAATAATCCGGTATTTTTTATATGCTACCACCACCGATATCACTACGTGATATCGGTCACGTTATGAGTGGTATGTTGAGAAGAAGACGAACTCTTTCAATTAAACTTAAACTAACACTTTATTTAAAATATTTACACTTAAACTCGGATATAGCTTATCCGGTTCAACATTAAATAAAAATACAGAAAATACTTTCTGTGTACTTCTAAGCTACGTTGATTAACTCAGATCAGAGATTACTATTAATCTCACACACTTTCTCTCTTCCCTCCAAAAGACCTCTCTCGATACACGTGTCTCAGAGCGCAATCTCTGAACAACCTCCGCACTTCATTCCCACGTTAAAAACTAAACTCACTGTCCGGTCCCCACCAGAAAACCCTTTTTCAACGGGGTTGGTCCCCTGTTCGTACGGTTTGCTTGACAGCTCGCAATCCCCTATGATGGATCTTTCATCTTAGATAATGGGTGAAAATCTGTCTTATCCATGGGCTTGCGATGACAATAGAAACATTTCTTCCACTACACTAAACACCCTTTCAACAGAGATAATGTCACCCACCTACTTGGATTAAGATTTCAGTTAAGAAAGCTTTACAGTACACAGCAGATACACACACAATAAGATAATCTCATAACAATAGTTTTTAAGCCTGCAGCTGCCAGGGAAACCTGACACCCCCTTTCCGCACCTTCTGTGAAAAGCACCAGTCAGCCTGTTTCTTTTAAAATTTTTCTAATTTCGCCATGGGCGAACGGCTGGAAATACGGAAAAACTGTCTACATATTCTCAAAGAAATTTTACATTTAACTCTTTCAAAAAAATAATCAAAAAGCATCGAATTCATGTTTTTTATTTTCTCCCGTTTTCCGAGCCTTGCATCCGCCGGACTACATGAGATACGGAAAAAACGAAGGTCACCAAATTAAAGAGCTGACTTTGCCCTTTTGAAAGCCAACTTTGGTTTTAAAAAATACGAAAGTTAACCCTTCGAAAAAGATATTTTCTGTACTCCGTTTTGGCGATTTTTAAAAATTCGCATCGGAGGTTCAGAGCAAGTTACGAAAAACTAAAAATACCAAACAATATCTACATTCATATCCTTTTCGACATCTGTATTTGTTTTCGAAAAATTAGAATAATAACCCTTCGAAAAAAAAAACGCGCGCTGGACTCACTTTTGTTAATACCGATTTTCTGCGATACATAAAATATGGCATCGGCTCTCTAATATAATAAAAAAAAAAAAAAAAAAAAAAAAAAAAAAAAAAAAAAAAAACACCAAAAGACATCTGCGTTCTATCTTTGTTCAGGCAGAAACCTTTAGTTTAAAAAAAATCACGTTAACCCTTTCGAAAACGTTTTTTAAACCATAGTCAATTTCGCATTTTTAACGTTTTCTTCTATCTTTAAAAATTCGAATCGGCGGCGGGAATTTATAAACAAGATACAAAATACTAAAAATATCGCGTGCTATCTACGTCTCTTTGCTTTTTTAATATCTGGTATCCGTTTCGAAAATTTTTTAATTTAACACTCCGCAATAATAGTTTTCAAAAGTCACTTACGCGATTTTCTTTTTTTGGCCCAGGTTTAAAAATCGGCATCGATTCGGAAAATGCGAATACGGACAAACAATAGACTCCAGATCATAAACACGTTCATTTTCTTCAAAACGCATCGTTGGGCTTTAAAAAATATCTATATTAACCCTTTCCAAACTGATCGTTTACGTAACCCACTTTCGCGATTTCCGCTATTTTGCCAATGTTTACCCGTGGTTAAATTTCAATTCTACTATAAAATTTGGTTGGGTCGAGTGTTCTAAAAAGGCCTCTTCCAGAACAGATTGCGCACTTTGGCGCTGGAAGGTGGAACTACAGGAGAAATCTCTGGCTCTATGGGCCCGATTACGACGGGGTCAGGCCCGTAGCTAGACCTTACTTCCAGGTGGGGCAAATATTTTTCCAGGGGGGGCAGATTGTTTCTTAATTTTTTTCACGTCTCTAATACCTTGAAAAATATGTACTGTATTTTTAGTGCAATTTTTTTCTCATTTAAAACGTAAGATCTCTCCAAAGCCAGAATGAAATTTTTAATGTTTGTTCCAAGACACAATAAAAATATATCAAAGACACATAAATAAAATATTTACATTTACATAATGTAAATAAGCTGTTTCCTTTTAATTAAGTAATTTAAATTTATGTAGGTTTTAAGTTCGTTTATATTAATAAATGCATTCAAGTACAATTTATTAAATGATGTTTCGTTATATTTACATCACGCAATAAAGATATCAGAAAGAAAAAAACAGAATTAATAAAATGAATAGAACAAGTAACGAGGATGTCTTTACCGATAATGAAAAAATATTTTTTTTAATTTTTATGATGGAAAAAAAAAAAAAAGAAAAAAGAAACAGAGTACCAAATTAATTATAAGGCCTTTTATTTTATTTTAGTTTTTTAGTTTTAGTCTTTTACAAATTTGACAACCTCTATTTGTTGTAAAAATAATTTATTTGAAAGAATTTTGAAGACTAATGGGAATCATGTATTAAAACCCTCTAATATAATTGCAACCTCCTGTCTCTACTTGTATTTAATTTTTTTAGTACTTCTAAATTTATGTTTTCCGTCCGTTTTCTCTCGAAGGCCAAGAAAGCTAGATCTGCCATTCTTTGATGTGACATGGACAGTCTTTGAGGCCGATTAATGGCCGTCAATGTGGAAAAAGAAGATTCACAAGTGGCAGTGCCGCAACCAAATGTAGCTACAGCAGCCAAAAGTTCATAAGTGTCTTTAAATGCTTCTTTATATTTGAATAAAATTTGTAGCTTGCTTTTTTTGTTTTGCCATTTCAATTGATCTTTAAGTACAGAGGCATTTGACTCAGGTGGCACGTCTTCTGCATCTTCATGATTGACAATTTTTTTTTTTTTTTTTTTTTTTACAACAGTCAACTCTTCAATTGAAGGTATGTTTATTCCTACAAACAAAAGGGAAATAGGTGTAATTGCATTTTTAGCGATATACAGTTTGCAATTTTTAAAATGGTTTTGGGGAAAAAAAATCTCTGACGGTTCGGCCCACAGGCACAGGTAGATTTCGAAGATGCAGACCGTGGGGCGCCTGTTTGTTGTGAATTGCAGAAGAAATTACCTTTTTGCCATGATACGGTATTTGGAAACGCCCACTTCGAAACCTAACTTGTTTGCAGGTGGAGCCGGCAGGGATTTTATTTATTTATTTATTTATTTTCTGCTATAATGGTTGTCCTATAAAAAACTTGACAATATAAAGTTTTTGATAATATTAAGAGGAATTATAATAAATTTAAGCGGATTTGATATCTTCTGAATGGACGAAGTTATGATTTTTTTTTTTTAAACTCCCTCCCCCTCCCTTCTTGGGGCCATTTTTAATTATATCAAAAATCTGTCCTACATAAATTTTCGGCCCTTTTCCTAGAAGTAATAATAACTTTAAACGGATTCGATTTAAGAAATTATGAGTTTTTTTCTGTTTTCACAAAGAGCCGGCACAATCACAGGAGCGACAAATTGCACCTATATCGTCCCATTGTAAAATTGTCAAAATCTTTCTTTCAGAAAATAGTTCATGTACTTCTCTATATATATTTCAGAAGACGGGTAACACAATTTCACACCACAGGTGGTCCAGTGATGTGTCAGAAAGTCTCTGAATAGCACACTTAAGTACTAAAGGGTGCTGAGCAATTCGGCTGATTTGATTGCGCTTGTTTGTGACTGGCGATTTAATAGCAGTCTTGAAGCCAAGTTAAAAACTTTTCGTGCAATTCTAACTATAAGCATTACAAATGAAACAAAATGAAGAAATAATAATAATAAAAGGAACTTGTAAGAGGCAGAAAATTCAAAATTGCAAACGGACGCTCTGGTTTTTCAAGCAGATGAAGTCTTAAAATTCTCATGCTTCTGTTGTTATTTGTTATTCTGTGTTGAGTTCTGAAAAAGCCGTAAATTATGGAAAAACATAGCATAAAAACAATGTATTTTCATAATTATTTTAAAGGATTTTTATGAGAGAATATTAAGATTAATACAGAATTAATGTAAATATTGCTAACACTGTATGGTAAATTACACTGCATCAACACTTGCTACAATAACACGGAATCATTTATGTTTAAAGTATTAAGCATAGATTATTCAAGATCTAATTAGCACAACCCACTGCTGTCTCAGTTTCAGACAAAATAATCCCAGTTTAGGTGCGTTCGTAATTATATAAATGCGTAGCACCTATTGTCGTCGTCTGGTCCGTCCGCAAAAGACAAAAACTACCCAGCCGAATGGTACAGAATCGTTAAAAAATTTTGTGAAAATCGAATCTCAACTTAAAAATATATTTAAAAAGTTTTCTTTATTTTTTTAAATCCTATCATACGTAATCTATATAATAAAAGCGCAAGTCACGTGACTGAGGAAAACAAATACGGGCTAACCTGCTAAACACTTCTTTTTTCATATGCGAAGCGGTCATTTTTATTCAACATTATTTCTTCGAATAAAATTGCATAAAAGTTACATTTTTAGAAAGATCATTCAAAAAAACTGTTTGCTTGAGAGATGAGTTACATTAAAAAATGTATAGATTCTGAGATAACTTCAGTAGAAATTAGGTTAATAGCCGAATATCTCAATCCATTAAAGTAAATAAACACAAGAGATTCGTTCATCATGAGTCATAGAAATATTAAACCATGGAGGTAATCATTCGCAAAGCAATATCTCATGTTGAATTTTGCAGCGCTGTCTGGTGTTGAAAAAAATTCGCATCTGTAAACGTGGCATCACTAATAAGAAAAAAAAAGGCATGCTCATTTCGCTCGTAACAGACGATATAATTCATTTCAGAGAAATAATAAAGATGATTTTTTTACATTGTAAAACTAGTTATAGTACGGTCGCACCTCATTTGTCACGTTTAACGTACAGTTCCAACTTGTTTGTTTGTTCCGTGCTCCATTAAAAAAAATAATAAATACTATTTATGCAGAATGTTTAGTGTCGAAGAGTCTGTGCAAATATAAAATAATTTTTATTTATTTCACTGTCCATTTCCTATAAAGCATCGCTATTTCTTCAATCGCCGTATATTTTTTTTTAATTTCAGGGGGGGGGGGGGGGTCGTGGAAGAGTAGATTGAACAGATAAAGGGACAGACCTTCTATTAATTTTTATTTCCAGAGGGGGGGGGGAAGGAAGCAATGGCCCTGTGAAAATTTCCAGAGAATTTGTATGGCCTTGTAGTCGACGGCTATGATGGATTTAATTTGTTATCTTGTTCATTATTATAAATATTTTCAAACTGTAAGCAAAGGTATGAACTTTTTAAGCTACTTTTATCATATTATTTCGATATCTGCAAATAAATTCCTTTAAAGAATATATTTTATGCGAAATAAAACATTTTATAAAATCTAAGTATACTTAACAACTTAACAATATCATATCGTTAAATTTTACTTTTTGTTCCTTGATTTATTATTGATTGATATAATTTCGTTCCTTGAAGATTTTGTACTTCAAGATGAAAAGTTATTTATGTTATGTTAGATGAAAGTTATTTAAAGTGAAATACATACAAACGTGTAACGCGGTAATAATTTCCTCTACTAACCACTACTTGTAAAATCCGTGGGGAAAATATATATATATATAACTTAAGACACACGTATATTAAAAACAATTCACAGATAATTCTGTAATTTTCTTATTTATAAATTAAATTTATATAATTTAATTAAAACAAATTTTACATTCTATTGGTTAAAGATGGGATTTTCATTGCAATTCCATTTCTTCTTTACACTGGAAAACTTCTCCTATAATTTTCTTATTGTGACATAGGTTTCACAAATTTTTATCATTCAATAATATGTAACGAAAGATCAGAAGAATGAAAGACATTAGTCCCCTTTTCCCAAAGCAAACAAGTAAACATAACAATCCGTTTCATGGAATTGGAACCAGTTCCCAGAACCCATGAAAGAAGCAGCAAACTGTCATGTACGACAAATTCAAAAACATTATTTTAGGCTGTTTCCCTTTATTTTCAGATTCAGAAGCCTTTGGTTTCAACCCCGCTTTCTTAAGATAAATTTCACATGGTGACAATTCTACAAAGAAAGTAAGCTTTATGGATATCAGTCAATACAGAATTATTGCTGGGCGGGTACGGGCAGGAATATCCTGAGGTACGGTGTAATTTCTACAAAGCAACAAAGCGGGGAATGTCCTATGTGACAATCCCCGACAGGTCTGTTGTCTGTTAAAGAAAGAGAGAAAAAAGAAGGTTTATAGATGAAACTTTTTCTGGTTTTGTTTCCATTTTAAAAACGATATTGGGAGGAGGGGGGGGGGGGGGTATCTTTGCTTAGATCTGGCAAGAAGATGGAAAAAATTGGAAATTTAAAGTGAATTAGTGGCTGATAAAGTGATCGGAATGTCCAGTCTCTCACTAGATTAGACTAAAATTTATATAAAAAAATAATAGAAATTTAATGTTGTTTTAATCGGGATGTAAAGTTTCACGCTAGGTCGGGCAAAATCTTTTGCAGGTCGGGCTTTGCCCGACCTGGCCCCCACCTAGCTACGGGCCTGGTTTGGATCATTCGACTTGATATCTATAGCCTTAAATAGTTTAGTTGCACTTTCTACCGTCAGAGTGTGCGTTACGATCTCGGGTTCTATGAGCCCGATTACAATGGGGTTTCCCTCATTCGACTTGATTTCGATAGCCTTACAGATTTCAGTCATGTTCGTATAGAACAGATTGTTATTATATCAGGCCCGGGCAACGCCGGGCAGGTTAGCTAGTTTTTAAATAAATGTAACCTAATTTATTTAAAAGAACAGAACTGGGTTGAATAAAACAATTAAAAAAAAACACAAGATCAGTACGTTACTAAAGTTCCATCATCTCCAAATAAAAATTCGACGCTTTTTTTTTTTTTTAGAAAAAAGAAGAAGAAAAAAGAAATTAATTTTAAAGAGAATAGTTTATACGCTAAAATACATATGAATGTTTAACTGTTCAATCGAACACGCAAAATAAGCACATGAAAAGTATTTATTTATAAATTTGTAGCAGACAAAACAACCATAATCAGCGGTCTGTTCAGATTTTTCTCCCAGGTCCTGTTTTTGTGATATTGTGCACAGTTCGCTACATTTGTATAAAATCTAGTCCTAATTTTATGAATTATAAATGATCGTTATATTCAGTTTCTTGTTTATACATTTTATTTGTTTATGCATTTTATATTACATGTATATAAAACACATATTTTCTTTATATATATATATATATACATAAAGTCAGATTTTACTTTCAAATGATTAAATTTGTGAACTGCTCAGTTCGGAGAGGGAATGGTTTGTGAAAGGTCTATTTTTAAGATAAAAAAAAATTGTGAATGGCCCTGTTTTAAGGTGAAAAGTTTTGTGAAGGGTTCTGTTTTGAGATGAAAAATTTTGTGAAGGACAATTACTTGGAATGAAAAAATTTGTGAAGGGTCCTTTAAAGGACCCAATTCTTCCTAAACAGATCCCTAACAATATTTTATGAAAATAACAACAGTTAAGAAATAATTTTAAAATTATCATACAATAAAATATACAAATGTAGAAAAGAACTTAATAAATATTAAATTGTTTTCGTTTAAAATATTACTATCCTAAGAGATATCTTTCATTGTTTATGCACATATTTATTTCGTTGCACATATATGTGAAGTCGGCGATTCTTAAATTAGAAACGTGGAGCCACAAATGCTCGATTCTTCTTTTAAAAATTTGTTTTGATGAGATTATCTTGGAGTGCAAATATCTATGTACACTGTTACCTTCCGAAAATTGATCCACACCATTTTTGAAACGTCTAATTCTGTGTTGTAAGCGATTGTGCATTAACTGTAATTTAGTTAAGAAATTTTAAACGTCTGAATGCATTTCTCTAATGTCATTTTTGTTTAACATAAATTGGTAACTTTCTACGTGGTTCTTGTTCTCGGTTCATTGTTTAGAAAATGATTCGACACCCACAGAGTTATAGAATAACATACTCCTGATATCCACGTATTATAAAAATATTCTACAAATGATAGCAAAGATTTCTTTTGCTCATTAATAAGTTCTTCTGCAAGTTCATGCGCTTCTGGTACCAAACATAAATTTCGAGGTAAAATGCACCAGTTCTTTAGGTAACAAACTCAGACTTTGTTTAAACTTCGCTGTGTAATATTTCAGCTTCAAATGAACCGTACCACATAGATTCACACAAGATTTCTTTCGCCAAGTAGGGTTACAGGCAGGGCCCGCTTAAGACTTAGAAGTAGGGGAAGCCCGACGTCACACAGGGCCCTCCCTTTTACTCTACCAATTATGCTTCAGCAATTTGAAATTTTACCATCAAAATTTGGAGTAAACAGCACTTTTAATATTAAAGTAAAACTAACTATCTATATACACATTAAAAATATTTTATTACATGCATAATTATACATAACAAATTAATTTTGTAAATGAATTTACAAATATGGAACAGGTGCGAATATTTGAACTTCAAAATGTATTTTATGCTTCACAAATTGAAGGATTTGCCAGTGCTAAGAACAGTGCAGGGTCAACAAATATTTGACTTAAATTTATGCTTGGATGCAACACAATTTTGCTTCTATTTTATAAACAGAAATTTGGTATCATCTGAATGCTAATTACATTTTCCTTTATTTAAATAACCTATTCTCCATGTTTTATATAATTTCTCGACTCTTTATGAATATAAACAAAATATAATTATACAAATTCAATTTTCTGTTATTTTTAGCACGTTTGAAATTAAAATGTAAAGCATAAGAAAAATTTAAATAAGTTGCATTTAATCACTGTTTTTATACCATTTATCATATCAACAGAAAAAAAAAATAGTATATACTTGTGTCAGTAATATTCTCAGGGAAAATTTAGTAGCTATAATTAAGAAAAAAATACATTTTTTACTCTGACTGAATTTTTCCCCTTGAAAATCAGTTTTGAAAAGTAAATTTGGGGGCCCCTTTGTATTTCAGTGGGTAAGCTCGGTCGCGGGCGTATGCTGTATACAGGCCCTGGTTACAGGATTACTAAGTTATAGTTTTCAAAAGTAAAACATTTCTCTTCTTCACTGAGAGTGAGTCCAGTTGCCCAGATATATTTATCATTTTAAGAAGGGATTAGAGGGGAGGACAACGCTCATCCAATAACAATGGCACACAAGAACATCCAACACCCTGCTAGATTAGACACCTGTCTAGTGAATAATATGACAAAGTTATCTTCCCCTCCATTCTTTATTACAAAAACCATCTTTTAAAAAATTCTTCAAGATAGAAAAGGGGAAATAAACAAAGTCCCTTTCTTTCTCTTACTAACCTGTTTTGCAATACATTTCACACATATTTGGAATTTCGAATAAACGTAAGATGTAGCTTGCATATGATTTTGGAGTTAGTGTACCTGTACGTGCGTTATTACCTCGTCTCTATTTAGCGTTAATGATTTTTAAATTAAAGCTTATTAAAATATAAAGTAAATTACTAGGAGCGTAATTTTCGTCGCACCAATTAGTGAGGATAATTCAAGATCATCATTAAGTTTTTAGGTAATGATTAGCATGTATTTTTTTACTAGACCACGTGTTAATGTCATTTTTAGTAGTATGTTGTATGTATGATAATTAGGTGTCCCTCTCTATTTCTTTTTTGTCTTTAACTGTCTTTTTTATATTTCTCTCTCTCTTGTATATGTATATATATATAACTTACATTCATTTTTAATATGCAAAATATTAAATGCTTCAAATTGCGTATTGCTGATTGCTTACCGATAGCTCTGTTTGCTGGGTAGTTTTGGGTCTTATTAGTTAAAAAAAAGCGTTTTAAGTGTTATTTTGAGTTTTAAAATCTCATTTGTGATTTAAAATTTCATTATTATTACATTTAACATTCCCTGTTAAAATTTTACAACAAACTGTCCAGTCATTTGACCGTTTTTATAGAAAATGGTTACATAACCGTAATTTAACTCTATTCTGACCTTATTATTGCCCTATTATGATCAGAATATAGTTAAATTACGGTTATGTAACCATTTATTATAAAAACGGTCAAATGACTGGACAGTTTGCAGCAAATTTTTAACAGTGTTGTAGTACTAATTTTTTATTTTTATCAACTTCTATTATTCCATTGTAAACGCAAGTAATACCAATATCTACCTTTGGAAATGTAAATATCTTATTCTTCTATATTTTCTCTTACTTTTCTGCCAGTTGTTGACTTTTAATTAACTGTACAATTTTTGCTAGTTTTCGCATTTATATGATGATATTTTTCAAAGGTAATTTTGAAGCAATATTCATCGAACGGGGCATAAAATTTAAAATGTATTGGTTTGTCTTTAAAATCACATTATCAACTTATAGTATCACTTTTATGTAACTTATAGTATCAACTTATAGTATCACTTTAATGACAGTGTTCCCAGTGACTAGGAAAATCTGGAAAGTCAGGGAATTTCAAATTAGTCAGAGAAAGTCATGGAAAGGTCTGGGAGGGGGGGGGGTTGAATTTGAAATCATTTCTTTTCAGAAAAGTGTTACTATGTTTCTCATTACATGGCTCCTCTGAAAAATCTCTAGACTCTTGTCGGTTTCAAGATCGAAAAATTCCTTCAAATGTAATGCAGAGAAACCATAATATGGACAGAAGACTTTTTCATGACATTTCACTTTTTTTTAACATAATTTTGAAACTAACATTATTTTTTATTTAAATAATGATTTGTTTTATCTGAAAGCGGTAACTCTCATACACTATAAAAAGGATTTTTCGTAGAAAACGAAAGAGTTCCGGTAGCAAAGTTGTCGAAATCTTTCATGATTTCATGGAATTTCCATGATTATGTTGGAGAATTTCTGTTTTTTTCCCCCTCAAATGTCTGTTTGTTTTTAGACTCTTTTACAATAAGAAGCTTCAGATATTCGTGGGGAAATAGACAAATTGGAAATTGCGTCAAGAAAAGGAAAAAGTACAGGCGACACAATTGCTGTCAATTCTGCATGTTTTCATAGAAATATAGCTTAATTTGAGAGTTCTGTTTCGGCTTTATCTTAGACTTAAAAATTATATGTGAATTGAGGAAAAATTAACTAACAAAAACGTAAAACATTCAATTATTCTTAACGGTAAAATAACAGTCCATTGATAGTTTTTTACATTGTACAACATAATAAAATTGATGTTATGAAAACAAGTACAATTTTTTTTCAACATATTTTATAAATTTTATTATCGTTTTATACCTTCTTTACTTATATTCCAAGTTTGTTAAAAATTCTACCATTGAAAAACATTTAATTTATTTCTTTTTTAAAAAATGTAATACATTAAATAAATTTTATAACTAACCTGTATAGTACTGTGAATCTTAATATTGTTTTAATGTAACATATATTTATGCAATCCTTTTTGCAGTATTTTTTTTATATTTCCGTTCTATAATAAAATATTTCGGATGATGTTTTATTAGTCATTACGTCCTCATTTTGAATTTAATTTGAATGCAATGATCGATTGTAATATCGTGTGTTTTCAAAATTTGGAGCAAAAGTAAAGCGCCACAAAAAAGTTCTATGGATCGGGGAGGTTTGCGATTTTTTAAATCAATGTTCACCATGACGGGAGATTTTATATGGCATGATAAAAATTCAAACTTTCGGCAGTTGAGTCAACACGTTTTACAAGAAAGCCAACAGAAACTGGATTGTGACGTCACAGTCAGTCGTACATTGTCCTAATCAACTTCTTAAACCTAACCTAGAGTGTACAGTCCACAGAATAGCTTACTGGGTGAGTATGTGTTACGAAAACACGTGCTATTGTATAATATTTAATTTATAATTTAATTAAAAAGAGAGTGTTTACTGTGAAATACAGAATCATAAATGTGCCGTGACCAGTTTCTTCCTATTAGTGGTTGAATTTTACTTTTCCGTGAATAACATTCCTTAAACGAAAAACAAGTGGATTTGGAGCATAGAAATTACGTAAAGTCAAACAAATATTCTAAGGTGAGTCTCATTTTTATTTCAACTATTTTTATTAAATTGCTAGTTATTTTATGGCGATATTTCTCATCTATTTTATAACACGATTCTAAAAGCGTAATTTATTATTTCTATAAGAATTATTATTTTGAATTATTTTTCATCAGCCTTAAATCCACGTTGTGCTTTTGCTTTTCTATAGGAATAATTAAAATTTTCAACCTTAGTTTTGTTATAAGTTCAAATAATATTGTTGACATATCGACATATGTATTCATTTATTAAATTACTATTAAAATAAGCTAACAGGGTTCTGTTTACATTTTTCTCACAGGGTTCTGCTTTTGAAAAATTGTGAAAAGTTTTTAAGTCATAAATTAGTTAATCTAAAATTATCATTATATGCCGGTTCCTGTTTATTTATTTTTAACAAGACACTGTATTTCTGTGTAAAAAAAAACTAAATAATAGTTTATTTGGCAACTTCAGCTATTTTATAAAGATAAGATGTTATTTAAAAAAGATTACATTTGTTAAAAGTTCAGTTTGGTGATGTAAAAGTTTTATTTAAAGTCAACGTCAACGAATAATAAATAATTTTGGGTTCTGACATTTTCTGTTAATGCAATAAGGAATTAACTAATAAATTTATTTTTGCATAAAGGTTTTTCTTTAAGAAATAAATTTTTAATACCGAAATGTTAAGAGGTATGCTATGAAACTTATATCTTTAACGCAAAATATTTTATGAAGTATCCTGTTTTAGGGCAAAGAGTTTTGCGAAGGGTGATGTTTTAAGATGAATGTGAAGGGTCCACCCAAACTTTTCTTAAATAGATGCTTGAATAATCTTGTTTTATTATTTTATTTTATTTTATTTTATTTTATAATTTATTTATCTTATTCTACTTTTTTTTATTATTTATTTATTTTTGCATAAAGGTTTATCATTGAGAAATAAATTTTTACCAACATATTAAGAGGTCTCGCCCCTTACGTCAACGAATAATAAATAATTTTGGGTTCTGACATTTTCTGTAAATGTAATATGGAATCAACTAATAAATTTATTTTTCCATAAAGGTTTTTCTTTAAGAAATACATTTTTAATACCAAAATGTTAAGCGGTCTCGACCACTTACGTCAACGAATAATAAATTATTTTGGTTACTGACTTTTTCTGTTAATGTAATAAGTAATGGAATATATAAGACTTGAAACTTATGATTTATTTTACTAAAAAGGTGCTAAAATACATAAAAGATTTTTAAAACATAAAAATTGTCAAAAGATGTTAAAAACCCACGCGCTTTCAACTGCTACAAAACAGCTGTCATCAGGAGAATTCCAGAGGTGTGACTCGGGAATGTTCATGAATGTTCGTTGGTTAAATAGTCGGAGACGAGTCTATTTTAAAGGAGGGGTGGATGGGGGGTTGCGATAGTTACGTTCGAAAATCGCCAGAGATATTTAGTGCTCTATATACCAGATCCTGGATATATTGTAGAAGAGATATATCATTGCAAGTGTTCTTTCCTTGAGTTAAAATCTCTAAAGATTCTCCGATTATATTGATTCATAGTAATGTGAAGTAGGCGTTGTAGAGTTTAATCTAGGAAAAAGAGATTTGTAGCTTTTTGGCTAATTGCAGTCAATAACTGTTAGCCAAATAAAAATAGCTTTAGCCAAGAAAAAAAACTTTTATTTATACAAAATTTCTATATAAATGAGTATTATTTTTAACTATACAATATACAAACAGTACACCACTCTGTAAGATTGACCCTCTGGAGATTTGGCCATCTGGAGATTTGCATCACACATCAAATGCTTTTTTAAATGGAAATTCTTTTCAAACTTCCCCTTCCAAATTAATCATAATTAAGTTACTTAAATTTTTGATTGTCAGTCTATTTCTCAAGTCAGTTTTTGTTACATTCACAAGACTCAATCCCCTTTCACAATCTGCTGTAGACAACAGAATTTTTGCTATAAAATCATACAAAGAAGTCACATTGGGAAACATGTCAGTAATGCCATTTTTATGGGAAAAAAGAATACAATTAGCTGGTTTCATTTCTTTACCCCTTGTAGCCAGAACCTGCCTAAACAACTTCCATTCAGGAACCGTTTTGGTTTCATTTCCTAAGTTGGGATCATCAGCAAAAAATAAACAAACTCTTTTAATTTCCTCAATACGTCTAACGCAAATGATATCACACTATTTGTAAGAAGCTTGCACAGATAGGAAGAGACAAATTTTGAAGTGAGTTGCCAGGATAGAGGCAGTGTTAGATTTTTTATTTATTTATTTGTTTATTTATTTATTTATTTACAGCAGCAGCAGGTTTACAAAATGCAGAACAACAAAATGGAAATGATATATATTTTTTTGGCTGTCGCTATTTGGCGAATCTACTAAATGCTTTGGGGGCAAAAGGTGTTTTCAGTTAGCTTTTTGGCTAGTGCTAGATTAAACCCTACGTTATGATTCTTGCTTTTTTGAAATCTATGTCGATGTCTTGTTTTTGGTTTGACCTTAATAGAGCTGTCGAAGGTTTATTATACTACCCTCAACAGCTTTAGACAGAAAAGGCCGTAGACAGAAAAATATTTCGGAGGGAGATTTGTAGGTTCAAAATTTTATTCTTATTATAGTATTTTATATTTGTTTTGTAATACTTTAATAAAGGTAAAATTATTTAAACGTTATCTATTGTGAATTCGAGTAACCAATACTTATCATAAAAGAAAAAGGCCCTTCACAAAATTCCTTTTAATAAAATAGGCCCTTTCACAAAATTTCATTCCATAAAAATATTCCCTATTTCAGTCTTCTTCATTACAAAGAAATTTATAATTTCGTTTGTGTTGATGGTGATTCTACTTCGCCAATGTATCGACAATAGTGTCAACCAAATTAAAGATTTCGGAAGCTTTTTACATATATTTTAAAATGTCTTTTGTCAGAAATGTATTCCCAGGAGCATATGTCAAAATTTACGTTTACCAGTTTGTGGATATTTGGAATTAGACGCTCATTGTATTCTTCAAGCATTTCAGTTAAACAAGTTGGAGAATTTATTTGAATAACCCACCAATTTGTTTGATGGCATAGAAATCCCGCTTTTACGCAGTTCCATGAAAAAAATAAAATAAAATAAAATAAAATAGGAATTTTAAAACTTTCTATTGTTTATTGCATATTTTCTATTTTCTTTAATTTGCAACGTCAGATTTTTTAATTTTGACTTTCTTGATTGATACTTAATGGCTTATTTATACTCATCCTGAAAAAATTTTGGAGGGGGATCAAACCCTGGTGATCCCCAGGGCCTGTTTACCGAATAGTCCAGGAAAGCCCGTGCTTACCCAAAGAAATAGAAAGGTGCCCCCAAATTTACTTCTCAGAATAACTTTTTACAAAAAAATTGTAAAAAAAATTCAATCAGTGTAAAAAATGCATTTTTTCCTTACGATATTTTTATCTAAGAAGCTCGCTCTTTCTAAATTGTTGTTTACTCGAAATTTTGATGGTAAAATTTCAAATTGTTGCAGCATACCAAAAATGGATTTAGTAAATAACAAAGCAATTGGTAGAGGGGGGGGGGGGCAGAGTAACGTCGGGCTTCCCATACTTTTATGTCTTAAGCGGGCCCTGGTGATCCCCCCATTGGCTACTGCCTTTGACATAGATTGTAAAGCAAGAATCATAACCCGTACTTCACATTGCTACGCATCAATCAATACTCGTTGAATCCTTAGAGATTTTAACTCAAGGAAAAAAAACACTTGCAATGATATGCCCTCCTACAATATATCCAGGATTTGGTATCGAACACTAAATATCTCCGACGATTTAGGAATTTAACTATCGCATTACTCCCCCCCCCCTCTCCAATCCCCTCCTTTGAAATAGACTCTTCTCTGACTATTTATCCAATGAACACTCATGAACATTCACACCTGGAATTCCCTGGACGGTTGTTTTGTAGCATTTGAAAGCGCTTGAGTTTTAAACATCTTTTGATGGTTTTTATGTTTTAAAAATCTTTTATGTATTTTAGTACTGCATTTTTAGTAAAATAAATAGTAAGTTTCAAGTCATATATTTTATTTAATAATCAAAGTGAACATGACGTTCGAAAATTATAGTTAAACTATATTTTTATAGTAATAAGGAATTAACCAATAAATCAATGTAAATAATAAATTCATTAGTTCACTGTTTATTAATTTAAATATTCGTTTTTGGATATTAAATAAAAAGAAAACAATGTCAGGTTATATCAACATCAGCAATTTCAGTCTTTTTCATACTGTCGCACAGAAATAGAATTTTTTTTTCATATGTACACATATATATCATATTGTGTTGTGTGAATTACATATTGTTATTTTTTATAGCTTGTGTAATTAATTATATACATGTATATAAAGGAGTCAATTCATATTGATTGTTTAAAGCTGGTCTCACTTCGTGCTTTCTGACAGAAAGTCTTTTATGATATTGGTATTTTACAGAATCTTTTTTTTTTTTTTCACTTTCGTAAAAAGGTAAAGCATTTTTAAGAAAATATTGCCAACACTGGTTTTTTAAACTGATTTTCTAGATATAAAACTTTCGAAAAGTTTGCCATCAGATAGCAATTTGGTAAAATAAAAAAATATTATGTACAGGAGAAAATGTTGTTGTTTTTCTGACACTGAATGAAAGAAAAGAGAAGGATTAAGAATACTGGAAAATTGGACGCATGACGAATAAAATTAATTAATAATTATGTCAGAAAGATGTACTTTTTAGAGTAGGGAAAAGTAATGTAAACACCCTTAAACAAAGGGGAAACTTATATTGAATTATTTTAAAGTAGTTTTAAAATACAGATTAAAACTGTTCAATTCTATCATTATTCAATTAACAATATTCAACAAGGATTATCAAAGAATAAATTCACTTTAAAAATTAATAAAAGATTTTCTTTTATATATATTTAGTTTGAGGTCCAAATTGCATGTTAAATATGGAAGAAAAAAATAGATTTTCTTTGCGTTTGAGCTATTATATTCTTGTTTACATAAATTTGATTTTATTGGTAAAAAATATTTCTCAAAGCAGGGGTCAATGTAGGTTTTTTTCTTGGGGCCCATTTTGTGAAAAGTGAAGGTTATTTTGTGAATTTTTCTTTATATTTTTGTGAAAAATAACATTTTGTAACGAAAGTTGAATCCAGCTAATCAAATTCGAATCAAGCATTTATAAACAAAAACTTTTTAAAATCCTTTCGCTGAAGTTTTCCTCTCTGGTGAACTTGTTTGTTTACAAATTTCACATTTTAAAAATCACAAAATATTAAATAAATAGTAAGTTTTTATGGAATAGAATTTTGTGAAAGAACCTATTTTAGTAAAAGGAATTTTGGCCCATGTTATCAAATTGATTTTTGTGAAGTGGCCCATTTTATCAAATTGATTTTTGTGAAGGGGTCCATTTTATTAAATTGTTTTTTGTGAAGAGACCTTAATAGGCCCCAAATTTTGCCTGGATCGACCCATCCAAAGTAAAATCTCTTTACCTGAAAATACTGTGATATCTGTTTCACTGCGACATTTATAATATGTGCTATATATATTATAATATATATTAGTATATTTTAATATAGTCGAACCTCGTTAACGCGAACACTCACGGGGATTTTTTTTTTCCGTGTTAAAAGTAGCTTGCGTTATCCATACTTTAAAAATATTATATATTCCATGTAACAAGAATTTGCGAGAATGAAATCAAAAAGTTATCAAGGAGGTGATTACAGCCAAAAAGGACGACAAGTCTTTCTGATTTAGCTACTATTAGACTTTATTACAGTAACGGACCAAGTAGACTAGGTTCTAGTCTGCAGCAATCTCTTATGTGGTGAAGCACCCGCTTTCATTTTTGACTTTCTTAGCATGTCTAAAGGTCAGAGGTCATGAGCGGTTGACAGCTCAGAAAACACGCCTTTCTTTTGTTGAAACTCCTTCTTTTGCCAATGACCACAAAATGATTCGAGAAGAATCGGAGGACATTTTATTTATGCCCATATTGGTACGACTTGCTCAGGATGTCACTAAACGCAGCTAAGTGATCAGACCAAACCCTGTGGAATTTCCTGCCAAGCATTTCACAAACTTTTTTCACCCCTCAAAGCAATCCTTGCAATGGAATTTTATCTTTTAAGTGGGTAGAAGGAAAGATCGCCTGACAATTTTACAATCACTGGTCTAAAGCTTACAAAACAAAAGACATACCCCTTCCCAGATTATAACATTCTTTCTAGAGTTTGGAGTTAAAAAAAAAGAATTTAGTACAATTGCACTGAAAAGTTGAGAAAACTTGCTTTGTTCGTACTATGAATAGGAAATATTTCAACGGCAGATCCTTTTCAGTTGGTAATTTCAGTTCGTTTTCAGTATTTCGCGTTGAGCGTGCTCGTGTTAAAAGGACTAACCTTACAGGTAAATTGCCTGTACAACTTGATGGGACAACTGGAAACAGTTCGTGTTAAAAGTAATTCGCGTTAAACGTGTTCGTGTTAACAAGGTTCAACTGTAATCTAGTCTGGTACATTTAATAGTATAAATTCGATTTTTATGAAGCATACTCTGAATATATAGCTGCGAAACATCAAATTATAAAATAAATAAATTACTGGCCTGATTAAATTTGCAGGGCTCCCACCCAGTCCGTTTTTTGAATTTCACTTTTTTTTTTTCAAAGGAAAAAATCTTTTTTTTTTTTTTTTTTTTTTTTTTTTTTTTACAAATTTTATAGCAATCTGGAAGGTAATTTTTGTTTCAAATGTTGTAAAAACCTAGACCGAAAACTTTTCTTCAGAAATAATGGTATTCAAAAAATGGGCCAGGGAGAGCCCTGTATTTGTAGTATCGTAATTAAATTAACTAAATTCCTATAAACAATTTCTATTAGACAAATAAGAAATTGTTGCTTATTAAATAGAAAAGCTTACTTGTAATCTTATATTCAATTTTACGGAGAGATTGACCACAAAGAGTTAAAACTCATATATCTGCTTTGAAAATATAGATCGATAAATAAATTTATATAATTAATGAAATTGAAAAAAAAATGCATATTTAAAGGAAATATTGTTTCGACGACTTTGTATAGTTATTAAACTTATGAAAAAGTTACATATTAAAAATGAATATTGATTTCTAAAAAAAGAGTAAAGAAGAGTTAAAGCTGATGAATAGATAAATTAATAATAAAATTTCTGATCCTGTAAAAAATAAAGTACGCTTAAAAATTATATCGTTATAAAAAAATGAATAAATGAAACATATTGCCATTAAGTAAATAAAAAATATCATTGTAAAATAAATAGTTGATATAAGAATTCGACTTATCTTAGAATATTTAATTATCACATATTTTTTTTCTCTTTTATAGGAATTATATTTTCTCCCATTCTCTTTTTTTAACACTTTCCAACATAGTTGAAAAGTGTTTATGAATTCGGTTTGTCTGTCTGTCTGTCCGTGCTCTAACTCGCGTAAATAAATTCGGATTGTCATGAAATTGATATATGTTATTGAGATTTACTGTGGCATGTTCTGTATAAAAAATGAAGTGTGTAGCTCTCATAGTTTCTTTACAGGGGCACTCAAAATAATCCCGTTACATTACGGTCTATGTGGAAAAACATTTGCGGATTATTTTAATGATGTTACACAATTTCAAACATATTCAAATTGATATATATCACTCAAGTGCACTACAAGAGACTTACTATAGAATATGGAGTGCATAGCACTTTAGTTTCTTTACAGGGACACTCAAAACAATTCCGTTACATTACGGTCTACAGAGAAAAATCATTTGCAGTTTATTTTAATGTTTCACTATTTCAAACATTTTGTAATTGATATAAAGTGCATTAAAAGAGTCTTACTATATGATATTGTGTGTGGAGCATTTTTCGTTCATTTACAGAGACACACAAAAGAATTCGGTACTGTCTGCTAACAATAATTACTGGAAGTGCGTTTTTAAATGTAACTCATTTTTTGTCTATTACTTGGTGTATATAAATTCTATAGATCATATACAGGACAGCACAAAAGTTCTCGAGTACATTTCCGTTTATTGACGGAATTCCTGAAGGAGAATTTTAAAGTGTGCTATGCGTTTCCTAACTCATTTAAAATTTAGCATTCTATATAGTAGATATACAAATCTATAGATCATATACAGGGCTGCACAAAAAAAAATTCGGATATTTTTTCAAGTATTGTTGGTAATTTCTGAAATTAGGTTTTTAAATATGTTATGCGTTTTCCAAAGTAAAATTATTTTGGAAATGTTGGAAAGTGTTAAATAATCTATGCTTGACGTATGATTTTGATTCTTGTTTTTTTTTTGTTTTTTTTAATCCAGTCACTTAATGACTAGTAAAAAGATAATAAGCGACAATTTTTTGTTATTTATTCGTTTTTTCTCTTCCTTAAAAAAAAAAAAAAGAAACTCTGACGATAGCCATTGGCCATTGAATCTCCCACATACCCACATTAAGGCTTCTAGACTATTCTATACTATATATTATAGGAGCTGTAACCCACATAACAACGATGGGCGACTAGCTGTGACGTCAGGCACCCAGTGTGGATGCTTTCTCGTAGAATGTGTTGGTTGAGTGCGCTGATGAAGGTAATACCACAGAGGTATTAAGTGAATGTGGCAGAACACAAAATTTGAATGACACTAAAATGCGTATGTTTTCTGGTTGTGGGAATACTTCAAATCACGTTTTCACAGAGGAAATCTCCACTTTTTAATAGCAAGCATGGGAAATCCTACACGACAGAATTAACAGCAATTCCAGTTGATTTGTTGTTTGAGGTTGCAACAGGCGTAATACCTCGACTCGACTGTACTCCGTAGTATGGAATGTGGTGTTTGTCACATTGAGTATTTACAGCTGTAAATCTCACTGGAAAACCATTTTACGATTACAACCTTCCATATTTTTTTTTTTCAGAGCTTCCCCTACTGTCAGAATTTTGAACTATTTTTTCATGCTATTAAAAATTCCCTATCATTGTGAATGTTAATCTGTAACCTGTACCAGCAAGTCTCTCTCACAGATGTCTTTTTCTCGCGCTTTACTTTTGCTCTGTACTTTTGAAACACCCGGTATTTCTCACATAAAAAACTGCAACGAATCAATTCCTAAATCTCATAAAAATTAAAAAAAAATAAATAAACCATCACAGCAAGAAAAGTTTTTTCTTTCAAATATTTTTATATTTTATTTGCATAATCAGTTTTATTATAAATTCCTCTGCATGTAATTTTTTTTTTGTTCTCTTTTCTTACAGTCGTTTAGAATTTTCATCACAAAGTTATTGTGACCAGGTCCCTTTCCCAGTATTGCCTGAGAAGATTGCTGTGTTGAGGGATGAAAATAATTCTTACATCATGAGTACCTTATCAGAAAGTTCCTCTGTTGAAATTGGTACTGAAAATGGAGATAGTGATTTTGAGATTTCGGACTCATCTTATACATTACATGTTACTGAAGCCCTTGGTGCTGATATTGAGCAGAACGATACAGTGCTTGATTGGAGCGTTATCGATGAGACTTTGGTTGATTATTATGAAGGTAATGGTGACATTATTGAAGCTCGTAATGATTTGTCTGAAGATAATGATGAGGTAATTCAAAGTTAGTTTTTCTTTGCAGGTTTATTACCTTTTTTTTTTATGTTGCCTTAATTGTCACACAGTCGGGAAAGTTTAATTTGACTGAATAGTAAAATCTTAAGTTAAATTTTCAATTTAATGATACAAAATAATTTTAAAATGTTATGCCAAATCAAGTATAACATAAAATGCATGCATAAAAAGATAGGTACTTCGCTATTATCCCGTTGACCACTTTTCATAACAAAAAACTATCGCCAAACTGTAAGATTAAACGCCAAAAATGCAGTCCCATTTACTTGATATCAGAAGCATTATACGTGTTTGTTATGTCATCAAGTGGTTTTTAATTCGACATTTGCGTGTATTTTTCATTATGTTTTACTGATTTTTTAGTTATTTCATTAATTAAAATAACAATTGTGTCCTTAAATTCTTATATTTTATTTATTTATTTATTTTGATATTCCAATGACAACGTTCTCCCGTTTATTTGGCGTTACAGTTTGGCGATAGTTTTTTTTTAATGAAAAGTGGTCGACGGGATAATCGAGAAGTACCAAAAAATACATAGAAAGTAGTAACATGTACAGCTATCGGTAGATTTTTATATTCTTAAAACTTTTATTATTGTAAATTAAGCGAAACTAAATATCTGAATAAGAATTTTTTTTAAATATTATCTTCTACAGCTATCAGTAGAGAATGATTCGTAAAAATTTTTCGAATTTTAAGTTTGCAAAATTTTTATTCTTTTATATTACATGAAACTAAAAATTCTAAGCAAAAATGTTTTATGAGCTACTTTTTTAAGATACGTCAAATAAACTTTTTTAAACATTTAAAATTTTTGCCTAATTTTCACTGCTTTATTATTATTATTTAATTGCAAAAATGTACTCCATTTTTTATTATTTCAAAAAGTAACAGTCACTGGAGGGCGGGTGAAGGTAATCTAAGAAAATAAAAACAAGAATATTTATTAGGTTTTATTATTTTAATTATAGAAAATAATTTCATGATCCTAAATCACGTGTTGCTTTGTTATCTATAAAATAAATATATACACAATATGAAGAGTAAATCATATACAACCGTTCGTCTAACAATTCTAAATAATATTTTAAAAAATCACTTGCGTTATAAATTTTCTAACGTTCCTCCTTTTAAATTATACGAAACTTAAAATTTCAAGCAAAATATTCTTGATTAATGCTACTTAAAAAAAAAAATAATAATAAAATAAAGAATACAATGAAAAATTAAACAAAAATCACTCCTTTTCTTACACAATCCCTTATTGTACAATCCATTTTTTTTTTTTTTGGATTTTTTTTTGGACGTATAGCTGCAACGTTTGTGTGCACACAAAATTTTTAAATTTTATAAATAAAAAAAATATATTTTTTATTTTCAAAATATTAATCTATACTAATATTATAAAGGAGTAAAGATTGTTTTTTTGTTTGTTTGTTTGTTTGTTTCTTTGTATCTCTGGAACTACCGAACCGATTTCAAAAGTGATGGTAGCAAATTGATGGTGACAACCCCTGCTCCAACATAGGCTATATTTTATGTAGGTGCCACTACTCCAGGGGGGTGCAGGAGCGAAAAACGTTCTAAAATTGCGATCTTTTCTATACTGAAGCAGCTAGAAATTTGAAATTTGGCGTTGTAGTTACTTATAAGATGTAAATGCTCTAAGAACAAAATAGAAAAAAATTCGAAATTTAAAAGGGTGAAATGAGCGAAAAGCGTTCTAAAAACATTCTAAATTACAATTTCTATGGAATCTCTAGAACTACCGAACCGATTTCAAAAGTGATGGTGGCAAATGGATGGTGACAACCCCTGCTCCAACATAGGCTATATTTTATGTCGGTGTCACTAACCCCAGGCGGGTGCAGGAGCGAAAAACGTTCTAAAATTGCGATCTTTTTTATACTGAAGGAGCTAGAAATTTGAAATTTGGCATTGTAGTTACTTATAAGATGTAAATGCTCTCTAAAAAAAAAAAAAAAAAAAAAAAAAAATCGAAATTTAAAAGGGTGAAATGAGCGAAAAGCGTTCTAAAAACATTCTAAATTACAATTTCTATGGAATCTCTAGAACTACCGAACCGATTTCAAAAGTGATGGTGGCAAATTGGTGGTGACAATCTCTGCTCCAACAGCCTCTTTAATAAAAAACTATGCGTCTCTGACGACTGGGTTTTTCGCTAATTGTTGCCACAGATTAATCTCGGAAAATGAAACATTTGAAGTTACTGAAAAAAATATTAGCTCGAAAAGTATTTGTCAGAAAATTGTTAGGCAAACTGCGTTTGAAAGGTAAAAAATTGTATTTTTCTTGATATAAATTTCAAATCTAATGATTGTGCCATTTTTCAAATATTGAATTTGAAAAATTACCAAATTTCACAATGGAGTACCATAGCAAAACCTTTATGCGTAAAAATATAATGATAAGGGCGACGTGTCCTGGCGTGTATATTGGCTATAGCACGAGTCACAAATTATAGTAGCCTTATTATTCTGTTAAAATATAAAAGTGAATTATGAAATGTCAATATTTTGTTGGATTAAAAGTTTGTTATAAGAAATTGACCAGCGTAGCGGGCGTAGCTTGCTAGTTATTCATAAAAATCAACTTTTGTTAAATGTTAGTAATTATTAACTACTAATTACTAATTTCGATTAATTTTGGATTCTAACTACTAATTGTAATTACAAATTAAGACTAGGTTTTGAATTAAAAATACTATTTAATACATATTATTTTCTTACATATATAAACATATCAAATAATAAGTATTCCGTCTAATTCGTTCAAACGCTTTCCAATATAGATTCTCATAAGAAGGTAAAACAATATTCTTTCTCACAATATAGCAACATACAGGGTGATCGGAAACTATTTGGCAAAATTTTAAAGGGTGGTAGAGGGGACAGAAATTAGAATTTTTCGTCATAGAATGTGTGTCCGGAAATAACGCGTATAAGTGCCACCTATTGGCGCTTATCACTGCACCTTTCACATTTTCCTGCGTCACCATAGCCTAAATGCGCCATTTCTGAACACACATTCTATGATGAAAAATGTTTGTTTAGGTTCCCTCTACCGCCCTTTAAAATTTTGCCAGTAATTTTCTCATCACCGTGTATAGGAGTTATGATAGCTGATCTGTTGGAGAATCATCAGAGTATTTTCTAAAATCATATTTTAAAATATTAAGTAATGTATTGTTATCATTATTTTTTTCAGCATATGTTTCTTTTAGCATTTTGACATTTTGGCACTCTGTTTTTCTGTTGTCAATGCAAGGTCTATGTAGCCTATCTCTAAACTTCCAAGAGGATTTCAGACATATAAACTGAAATATTTGCTAGTTTTACCAGCTGTAAGAGGTCTTATAAAAATAATCTTTAGTCAAAACGTAATTTCAATGAACAACCTAAGTACAGAATAAAGCGTGACATAAAAAGAAGCAACAGTATAATATCTGATGCAATTCTCGTTATGAATTTTAATACTATGTTAAAACAAATTTACCTTTTTATTTTAAAACTAGCTTTTGTCCGCGGCATAGCTCACGTAGAATGTAATTTTTGCAATTCAAATGCAAATTTTACATATATTTTTTAATTTTTTTTGGTATAATTTTTCAAACTAACAGTGCAACTCCCATCAAAATCCGTTCGAGTTTAAAAAAAAAGTAAATCTTTTACAGTCAGGTTCACCTAATTATTGAATTTTCTCGTATATCGCTATAACTAAGTAACGTAGAAAAATGTGTTATTATACACTAACCGCCCCCCTCAACCCCCCGCCCCACATAAAAAAGATCTAAATGACAATACAATTCCCATAAAAATCCGTTCAGCAGGACGTGAGTTATAAACGTTTGGGGTGAAATTCACTTTCATAATCGGGTTGACCTAATATAGATCTTTCTCCCATAGCTCTACAACTAAGCAACGTAGAAAGATGTGTTATACACTAAAACCTTCCCTCAAAATGATCTAATTAACAGCGCAAGTTCCATCTAAATCCATTCAGCAGTATGGTTTAAAAAGGCTAATCTTCGTAACCGGGTTCATGCGATTATAGAATTCTACCCCATAATTCTATAACTAAACTACCTAGAACGATATGTTACACACTAAAACCTTCCCCCAAAATATCTAACTAACAGTAAAAGTTTCATCGATATCCATTCAGCAGAATCTTTTAGAAAGACTAATCTTTCGTAATAGGTTTCATCTAATTATTGAACTTCCCCCCATAATTATATAATTAAGCAACTTAGAACAACATGTTATATACTAAAACCTTCCCTGAAAAATTATCTAGCTAAAAATGCAAGTTCCCTCGAAATCCATTCATCAGAACTCAAGTTATAAGCGGCCGGAACGAAATTTCCATTTGTATTTTTATTTATATAGTAGATACATAGATTGTGTGCGCATTAATTTGGATTTAGAGAATGACTTAATTTATAGAATAATTTAGTATAACCATTGATAGCACGTAAAACCTTCATTGAAGTATAGAAGAAAAAACAGCCATATTTACACATTGCTTTCTTCGGCTTAGCTATCATTTTTACCAACATTTTTATAAAGTGTAAAAAGTTCGTAAATTTGGTTAAAATAACATGTTATTTTGTTCTAATTAATTCTTTAATTCTAGGAGGAAATGATATTCTGAAAAATTTTGCTAAGTTAAGGTAATTTGTATTTCTGAATGATATTTTAGAATGAAAATAAACTTGTTTGCTTTTTCAGATTGACCTGTCGGCAAGTGATTCAGAATATGGCATAAAACAGTGGAATAAGTACCTTAAAGACAGATTGTATTTAACAGCGTTGTCAGGGTATGTAAAAATATTTTTTTCTTTATTTCTAAAATAAGTTAGATTTTAATAATTTTCATTATATTTCTATGAAAAATTGCTTGATATTATAAACAATGAATTTCAAATTAAGAATGTTTATACTATGTCTTTTATAATAGATAGGTGTCATATGGGCCTTAAAATTTGATTAGCCGAAAGGATTTTAGTATAGAACTTGGCGAGAATGGCATTACCTTGCACTGGGCACACATGCCATTATCACAATATTAATAAATGCTTATTTACTGGACTAACTCACTTTTGCAAACTCATCCAGACGAGTATAGTCTAGTTCCGTAGTGTGGATTGCCACAATTTAAAGCAGCCATACCCCATTTTCTCGCGGGCCGCAACACACTTGTATAGTAATATAAAAAGAGCATAATTAAAATAGTAAGATAACAAAAGTAGTATAACAAAGCTATATGATCTATACTAATATTATAAAGAAGTAAAGATTGTTTGTTTGTTTGTTTGTAGGAGGTAATATCTGGAACTACCGAACCGATTTCAAAAGTGATGGTGGCAAATTGATGGTGACAACCCCTGCTCCAACATAGGCTATATTTTATGTCGGTGCCACTAACCCTTAGGGAGGTGCAGGAGCAAAAAAAGTTCTAAAATTGCGATTTTTTTTATACTGAAGGAGCTAGAAATTTGAAATTTGGCATTGTAGCTACTTATAAGATGTAAATGCTCTCTAAGAACAAAAAAAAAAATTAAATTAAAAGGGTGAAATGAGCGAAAAGCGTTCTGAAAACATTCTAAATTACAATTTCTGTGGAATCTCTGGAACTATAGAACAGATTTCAAAAGAGATGTTGGCAAATTGATGGTGACAACCTCTGCTCCAACATAGGCTATATTTTATGTCGGTGCCACTAACCCTAGGGGGGTGCAGGAGCGAAAAATGTTCTAAAATTGCGACTTTCTTCTTACTGAAGGAGCTAGAAATTTGAAATTTGGCATTGTGGTTACTTATAAGATGTGAATGCTCTCTAAAAAAAAAAAAAAAAAAAAAAATTAAAAGGGTGAAACGAGCGAAAAGCGTTCTAAAAACATTCTAAATTACAATTTCTACGGAATCTCTGGAATTACAGAACCTATTTCAAAAGTGATGGTGGCAAATTGATGGCGACAATCCCTGCTCCAACATAGGCTATATTTTATGTTGGTGCCACTAATCCCAGGGGGGTGCAAAAGCGAAAAACGTTCTAAAATTGCAATTTTTCTTTATACTGAAGGAGCTAGAAATTTGAAGTTTGGCACTGTAGTTACTTATAAGATGTAAATGCTCTCTAAGAACAAATTAAAAAAAATTGAAATTTAAAAGGGTGAAATAAGCTAAAAGCGTTCTAAAAACATTCTAAATTACAATTTCTATGGAATCTCTAGAACTACAGAACCGATTTCAAACGTGATGGTGGCAAATTGATGGTGACAATCCCTGCTCCAACATAGGCTATATTTTATGTCGGTGCTACTAATCCCAGGGGGGTGCAAAAGCTAAAAACGTTCTAAAATTGCAATTTTTTTTATACTGAAAGAGCTAGGAATTTGAAATTTGGCATTGTAGTAACTTATAAGATGTAAATGCTCTCTAAGAACAAATTAAAAAAAAATCGAAATTTAAAAGGGTGAAATAAGCGAAAAGCGCCCTAAAAACAATCTGAATTACAATTTCTATGGAATTTCTGGAACTACAGAACGATTTCAAAAGTAATGGTGGCAAATTGATGGTGACAAACCCTACTCCAACATAGGCTATATTTTATGTCGGTGCCACTAACCCCAATGAGGTGCAGGAGCGAAAAATGTTCGAATATTGCGACTTTTTTATATTGAAGGAGCTAGAAATTTCAAATTTGCCATTGTAGTCACTTATAAGATGTAAATGCTCTCTAAAAATAATAATACAAAAAAAAATCGAAATTTAAAAGGGTGAAATGAGCGAAAAGCGTTCTAAAATCATTCTAAATTACAATTTCTATGGAATCTGTGGAACTACAGAACCGATTTCAAAAGTGATGGTGGCAAATGGATGGTGACAATTCCTGCTCCAACAGCCTCTTTAATAAAAATCTATGCGATGCTGACGACTGGGTTTTTCGCTAATTGTTGCCACACATTAATCTCGGAAAATGAAACCTTTGAAATTACTGAAAAAAAATAATAGCTCGAAAAGTATTTGTCAGAAAATTGTTAGACAAACTGCGTTTGAAAGGTAAAAAAATGTATTTCTCTTGATATAAATTTCAAATCTAATGATTTTGCTGTTTTTCAAATATTGAATTTCAAAAATTACCAAATTTCACAATGGAGTACCATAGCGGAACCTTCATGCGTAAAAAGATAATGAAAAGGGCGACGTGTCCTGACGTGTATATTGCACGAGTCACAAATTATAGTAGCCTTATTAATCTGTTAAAATATAAGAGTGAATTATGAAATGTCAATATTTTGTTTGATGAAAAGTTCGTTAAGAGAAATTGACCAGCGTAGCGGGCGCAGCTTGCTAGTAAAGTTAATATAATTAGTAGAATTAAAGAAATGATACCAAAAAATTTAACACCAGTACTTCCGAACAGTATACTTCGTAGTAGATTTCTATTGATAATAATGTAGAAATATGCCGCGGAGATTTTTGTTTGGAATTCGTGATATAAAACTTTTTGCTGCGGCAAACGTTTAACCTTAATGTCCCATATAGGCATTATTAGCTATATGATAAGTATAAACATAATAATATAAAAATTCAGCATTTCCAAGTTTCTAATTAAAAAAAGAAATCCGGTAATTTTCTTTATTAAAACAGTCATTATCTCAATGCAAAATCTTTTTTTAGAAATATATAGTGCAAATTTAATTAATTTGAAATAATGTTTGTTCAGTGTTGAAGATTAAGAAATATATACACCACTATATCACAAATAGAACTACGTCTATAAAGAACTTTTGACCAACGAAACAGCCTATAACATGTTTAAGATAATTTTAAATTAGTGATTATAAATAACAGGGCTGATTTTGTCTTTCCAAGAAAATATATAGAAGAACTGTGAAGGTCTTAAAATTTTTATGGACATCTCAATTGATTTTATGAATAGAGATTCATGATTATGTGTCTCGGACCGCATATTAAAGGTCGCCGGGCCGCAGGTTGAGTATGGCTGGTTTAAAGCTTCAAATCCGATCATGTGCCTACGTCGCCATTCTCATGCAAACGCACTCCGATTTATATGAGACAAGTGTATAAAAATAAAAATGTTACAAATGGAAAAACGGCTGAAAACAATTAAAAGGCATTGTGCGCTTTCTGTCATTAATGGTACAATAGAATGTTTAACAATGGAAAAAGAGGTAAAAAAAAGTACATATAGATGAAGGGTTAGGGGTGGGCAGGGCTTAATAAATGCGGTCGCCACTGGCTACCAAGTTTTTTGATCTGGCGACCAAGTTATTTAATCTTTGAAAATGAGCACAAATGGCATTTTTTCTCTCCCCCACCCCTATTCGTGAGCAGCAAGCTGTGATCTTCCTCATCTCTCGTACTTTTAATGGAAAAACTAAATTTAAAAGGCATTTTCCAACTCATGAACAGAAAACACCATTCTTTTCAGCTACAGTCAGCTAGTATATTATATCACGTGATTAGAATGTGGGGAGAGAGAGGATGCTTCAATAAAACAGTAAGAAGTAGTGTCAATCCAGCCTCTGTGGCATCTAAAATTGAATACAATGCAAAAAAGTTTCAAATCTAATTTTTGTGCTTATATAAGTTGTCAACATAACATAAGTGATTATAAGTTTCTATAGAAAACATAGTTTATATTACCTTTCTAAATTATGTACTATTCTAAACTATGTAACTAATAATTCTAAACTATACTTGTTATTATTTTTTCTCAATTAATTCATAAAATACTCGTGTTTTTTATCAATGATGGGGAAGAGGATGGGGGTAAATATTTTTTATTGCCGACTAGTATTTTTTTCTGGCTACCAGATTTTTTCAAATTTGTAAAGCACTGGGGGTGCGGGTGACGGTAATAGCGTTTCTATGAGAGATGTTTAGCAACTTTGGATCGAGACAAAAATAAGGGTAAACCTCTGAAAAACACATTTGGAGGTAGGTATGAAAGTGGAAGTACGATGAAAATCGTTTGAACAAACACAATTGAAGATTGGTATAAAGGGGCAAGTTAGGTGAATATATATCATTTAGTTGTCTGTGACTATCATTCATTTTCCTTTTGACCCTTCAAATAGTGTAAGTCTTGTATGAAATAAAGGTATAATCAAAATTTGTATTAAGAAATTAAAAGCATACATATATAAAAGTGGTTTTTTTTTTCACCATTTTCAAATATCGGAATATGTAAATCTTGTCTGGGACTTGAAAAATCGTACATTACTGGTAACTCTTAAAGATTGTCTTTTAGCTTATTTCAGAAAAACGGCGAAATAGTCCAGGCATTAAGGGCTAAAAAAGGGCAAATAAGGGAAAGTTTTGGTGTAGTTTTGATATTTGGTTCCTTTATGTTTTTTTGGTCGCTGAACAAGAATCTGATGTTTTCCAGCAAAATTTTTACCGGAAAATACGTTTTTTTTTTACAAAAAACCTGTAAAAAAAACGGACTTTTCTGTGTTTTTTCAAAATAACTCCAAAAACTATGCAGTTTGCGTGAAAATTGACAGTATATGAATTAAAGAGGATAAAATTTCCTACATTTTATGTAATGAAAGTTTTTTTTGTTGATCAATGGTTTAGCCATTAGAGTGCCACAAAAATGGGTGTTAAAAAAAAAAACTGTAAAAAAAAACTGTAATTACGCCACTGTACGTCAATGTAACATGAAACTAACCATTTTACGCAAACGTTAACCATTAATCATACTAGCGATTATATTACTGACTATATTTTATGCATGTGAGGTAGAGGAAAAATGCTGATCCGGCGCCAGGGGATGGTGGGAGAAGTGGATCAGATCCGCCTCCTCGAGGGTGTTTCTCTTCCGGAGTCCTCGTACTCTAAGAGCAGGTAAAATTGGGAGGGGGGAAAAGGAAAAAAACTTTAAAAACGGGAATTACGGCCCTGTACGTCTTTGTAACATGAAAATTAACCATTTTAAGCAAACGTTGACTATAAACTATGTGATTGACTACATTTTACAATGATGTTGCCTGTTAATAAATATGACGACTCATTATGGATCTTTATTTAATTATAAATAATTATGTACATTAGTATCAAACATTAGTAAGTATATTTACATAATGTAAAAAAGCAAAAGTCTTATTTCCGCACTCTTTTATTTGAAAGCCTCTGCTGTTCATCGACATCTACAGCATAGAAAATAGACTTATGGAAATAGTGGGGGGTTTTTATTAACTGCCAATATGATAGAATAAATGTTTTCTTAATGGTAAGTATTTCATACCTTGTGGCATGGCTTGTCCCTCTTCCATTGGGTCCACGGATTCAATTGGTGGGCAACCCATCTGCAGCTCAGTTTCAAGGTATAACTTTTCTTCTTCTTGATGGCTGAGATGTTGTTGTAGTTCCCTTCGCAGTTGAGGCACATGTTGGAACAAAAAAAAATTGCTTTCTTACACCCATAATTTTTTGGCAGTTTTTTTTTTGCATTTACAGGATACAAGCTTCAACAAAGCAGGATGTAGTACAGTAAATACAGGTTCAAGGTCAATATATTTTTTTCCATCCCTATTCTTCAGCATTTTTTCAACTCTCAGCCATTGCTGCCTCTGGTGATATACTCTTAAAGATTGCTGTCGTACTGTAGCTGCACATGGTGGTAAAGCAGCAATATTAAAACTGTTTATAAAGGCTGGATTCTTGTACGAAATATACCTTAGGTGGTTCAGCGAAGACACATTCGTCCCACTATAGCCATACAGCGCGGCAAGGAAACATTCCCCAGCAGATGCAACCATCTCCAGAGTAGCGTTCGAATATTTGAATACTTTAACAACATTAGCGACATCTGGATTCTTCACAAGAGTTTTGAGGAACTTCAGTTTTCATTGCATAAATTGTAGTGACATTGTATCGCACTCTCTCATAGCATGTAGGAAGATGATGATATTTCCCGCAACCGTTGAATTCACAGCATTAGTTGGAGGAAATGTCGCTGGAGAAACAGCGTCCTTCCCAGATTTTAAAAAGAAAACCTTTTCAGCCCTGCAGAAACCTATCAAAATGACCAAGAGTTCCCCAACTATAATCACCATCTTATTTGATGGAGCTGAGGACAAAGCAAGTTTTACAATTAGGAATATCTGCTTATGATAACTTGTCAATCCTCATAGATATTGACCGAAAATTGTTTTTTGGGTTTTCTTTGGAAATGGTATCATTTTACCGTTAAACAATATATGCCAGTTGAAGCATGTTTATTTGCTCGTCTCATACGCTTAGCAGTTTTTGTACCACCTTTGTAAGTCATCAGGTTTGCCATCAAAGACAACTACTGCCTGCGGTTTGTATTTTGACTGTATATACTCAACATATTTGTCGCAGATTGTTGAAAAAGACTGATTCCTAGGCCAAACAACTTATGCAATAAAAAACCACCATCAATGATCCCATCAATTGAATCCTGAAATTGAACCGCTTCTTTGTTAGAGGTTTAAATGCCTTGTTGAGAGTAGATTTGGTCCATATTCTTAAGCCATTGCCTAATAGGGATAAGGTATAAGGGCCTAGATCGTATGTCAAAAACTCCTGAAGGTCTTCATCCGAATGCTTTGCAACCGAAAATCGTTGGAACAAAGTTGTGGAATGAATAGGAATGAACTCGTCGTCTACTAAATAATGATTCATAATGAGTCGTCGTCTTTATTATCAGACAACTTCATTGTAAAATGTAGTCAATCACATAGATTTAGAATCATTAATAGTCAACGTTTGCTTAAAATAGATAATTTTGATGTTACATAGATGTACAAGGCTGGAATTCCCGTTGTTTTACATTTTTTGTCTTTTACCCTTCCTAATTTTACCTTCTCTTAGAGTACGAGCTCTCCGGAGGAAGAGCACCCTTGTGGTGGGTGCAGTGGTGGGAGCTGCTCCACTGCTCTCACCTTCCTCTGGCGCCGGATCCGCACTTTTTCTCTACTGCAAATGCATAAATATTGTTAATCATATAATCGTTAGTATCATTAATGGTTAACGTTTGCGTAGAATGGTTAGTTTCCTGTTACATCGACGTATAGTTCCGTAATTCCTGCTTTTTTACTGTTTTTTTGTTTTTAGCACCCATTTTTGCGGCCTCTCATGGCTAAACCATTGATCAGTAAAAAACACTTTTAATACATAAAACGTAGGAAATTTCATTTTCTTTAATTCATATACAGTTGACTTTCACGCAAAATGCATAGTTTTGGAGTTATTTTGAAAAAACTGAGAAAAGTTCGTTCTTTTACACGTTTTTTCTACAAAAAACGTATATCCTGGAAAAAATTTTGTTGGAAAACCTCAGATTCGTGTTCAGCGACCCAAAAAACATAAAGGAAAATAAATATCAAAACTACGCCAAAACTTTCCTCCATTTTCTACCAAATGACTGGACTAAAAAAAAATCAGAGACATGCATAGACTGCTTCGTAATGGTGAGTGCGATGTTTGAGTTATTTAACCAAATCATAATCGTTGTGAAGAATATCTGAAGAATAGGTGGGTTCAGAGAAAAAACTACTTCAGTTCATGGAAATCAGTTTAGAAAAAGTAACACATTAAAATTGAAATTGGCAGAATATTTCTTCAACGGAATGTTTTATGTATGGCTAATTTTATGTAAACGGACTTTGATTTTCCCAGAAATTGATGTCGTACCGTTAAATTTTTACTTATGAGCAACAACAATTTAATTTTATGAAAATATGGGTTTTTTTTCTTGGTCACTTCGATTTAGGTAACTGAAGTTATGTTATAGTTTAACATACATCTTTTTACCCAAGTAATATGAACTTTCATTACCAGGGCTTAATTTGCACCAGAGCCCACCGGAGCTTAGCTCCGGTACTTCTCTGTTTTTAGTAAAGATTTAAATATTGGCCAGAATTCACCAGAGCTCATAAATACTGCGCTCCGGAGCCCAGTGCAATAACGCTTCCGAAAAACGAATCCTAAATTACCCTTTCCTTTCCTTCCCATCTCCAATCTTTTGCCTGCTTTTGTATTAAAACACTTATAACTGTCGTAATGTGTCGCTCACGTAAGAGATGAAGATAAAACGGGCTCGATTTTTATATCAGTCTTCGGGTTTGGACAGGCTCAGGCTCAATCTGTCTTAAATTCAAAATTTTATTTATTTCCATTTCAAATAATTTTAATGCTATTTTGATCAGAATAAAGAGTAAACAGATATAGTCTTTTTCAATTCTGCGTAACTGCGAACTATTCATTTTTTGTGTTAACACTATTTCCGAATCATAATCCTAAACTTATTTAATCGCAGAATTCGACAATAAATTAACATTAAGATTAGGGGAAGTTTCTATTTGGAAGTAGTAATAAGTAAAAAGTGGAATAGTTGATAGCTAAGTATACGCAGATAGATATATTTAAAATTTTTATTTTACTAAATAAAAAAAACAATGCTTTAAATTTTGAAAATAACGTCTGAAATATAAATATGCAGATTGGAGTGACGGCAGATGGGGGGGGGGGGGGGAATCCGCTATGGGTGTTAGTACTGCAGAATATTAGGGATCCGATACTTTTTTTTCTTCGAAATTAAGCCCTGTTCATTACTAACGCAAAGATCCCGAATTTGAAATTGCAGCGTTTGTTAATTATTGTGATTAATTGTGTTAAGTATTGTGATATTAAACGAATTCTTATTATAAAAGGATGTAATGCGATAAAAGGAAGAAATCCATTCGTTGATCCTATTAACCGGTACCCTTATTGCTTGCTTTAGTATTATATGTGGCACAAAGACGTAGATCGTGTTACAATGTAGGTGGCTTTGTAACAATATTTAAATCAAAGCCACTCGCATAAAAAAGTTATTTATGATATTCCAGCATAAAAATGTTTCGAAAAGGAAACTTGTTATTTTTACAAATCTGACAAAAGTATGAATATGTGCCCATGAAAATAGTGTTATCATTCTTAAAAAGTTTTCGTAATATTTGTTTTACTTTGGAACATGACATGTCATGCATAAATGGAAAATAGTTACAATTTGTAGATTTATTTTAGCCTTACAAGGGGAGGTTCCGAGGTCGGGGACACTGAATGTGGTGTACGTTTGTCGTTTGTGTATCGAAAGAGTATATAGTTAATATATAAATATATGAAATCCATAAAGCGCAATACCCAGGGGATTTTGAGAAAATAAGTCTCAAAGTTTACGTTACAGTTTATAATCGAAAATATCTTCCTTAGACAAGTGGCTCAGCGCGGCTTGGTTGGCAACACGCTGGATTCAGTGTTTTTCTGTTTGGATTCGAATCACAGTGAGACTTACTTTTCACAGAGAAAAGTTTTATCAATTACTTTCGAACCACAATTGAAAAAAAAAAAAATATATATAGCCATTGAAATTTACGAAAAATAGAAATTAAATATTAGTTTTGTAGCCCATAAATACAGTTTTGACTCCGAAATTTTGCATGTTTAAATGGATAATGAAAAGTTAAAAAAAAAAAAAAAAAAAAAAAAAAAAAAGTAGGAAATTTATATTTCTACAGACCAGAAATATTTGCTCTTATTTAAAATTATTTAGTTATTTAAATGAATAACCTACTACTTTTCATTAAGAAATAAATTAAAATACGTCATATAGATCTATACTATATTATTTTAATTTTATTTCATTGTCCAAACATTTAAATAATTTCATGATTTATTAAAAATGTACTTTTAGATTTTTAATATGATTTTTAAAAATCTTGGATCATTTGTTTTGTAATTAATATAACTGTCTACTTAAAAATTATTTTTAACAATTCGAATTATTTTTTTGTTCTTTAATATGTTTTTATAATACAGTTTAATTATATAAATACAATTTAAAGTAGGAAATTTTGCATTTTTAAATATCTTTACTATTAAAAAAAAAAAAAGGCATTTGGTATTTCCATAAATAACTCAATTTTGCTAGTTTAAAAATTTTTTACTATTATTTACATAAATCAACTACTATTTTTCACAATTAATTAAATTAAAATATGTTATATAAAATTTTATAATAAACTGCTTTAAATATTTGTTACGTTGCAATTTTTACTATTATCATAATAATATGTCAAAATATGTCTTATTTTAAACAAGTAACTTTTTACCTTTTGAATTTTTTAGATCTTGGATTCTTCTGTTTATAATTAGAATAACTGTCCATGTACTTAAAAATAAGTTCTAAAAAGATACTGAATTGTTAGAAATAGTTAATATTACGCAGGCAGTAACTACAAAACTAAAAATATAAGATAAAAAAAATCATATTAAAAATTTAAAAGAATATTCTAAAAAAAAAAAATCTTGAAACATTTGTATAATGAAACAAAAGTAAAATATAATATAGTATAGATTTAAATGAAGAGTTTTAATTTATTTCTCTATGAAAAATAGTAGATGATTATTTTCAATACCTGTAAATAATTTTAAATAACAGCAAAAATTTCTGCTCTATAGAAATATAAAATTCCTACTTTTTTCTTTTACCTTTCATTATTCATTTATGCATACAAAATTTCACAGTCAAAATTGTACTTATATGTTAAAAAAACTTATATTTAATTTATATTTTTCTTAAATTTCAATGATTATAAATTTTTTTAATTGTATTTCAAAAGTATTCGGTAAAAATTTTTACTGCGAAAAGCCTCACTATGATTCGAACCTAAAAAAATCTTGAATCCAGCGTGCTGCCAACAAAGCTGCTGAGCCGCTTGTTTAAGAAAGAAAATCCTATTATGCACTGTAACATAAAATTTGAGGCTTCACAATTTCTACTATTTTTCACAATTAATTAAATTAAAATATGTTACATAAAATTTTATAATAAACTGCTTTAAATATTTGTTACGTTGCAATTTTTACTATTATCATAATAATATGTCAAAATATGTCTTATTTTGACATATTATGCATTATATATTATCATTTATTTTATAATATTATTTATATTTTTCTTAAATTTCAATGATTATAAATTTTTTTAATTGTATTTCAAAAGTATTTGGTAAAAATTTTTACTGCGAAAAATAAGCCTCACTATGATTCGAACCTAAAAAAATCTTGAATCCAGCGTGCTGCCAACAAAGCTGCTGAGCCGCTTGTTTAAGAAAGAAAATCCTATTATACACTGTAACATAAAATTTGAGACTTCACAACCCCCCCCCCCCCCCGGGTAATGCGCTTTATGACATTCATATATTTATATACTAACTATACTCTATCAATAAACGAACGTTCACGACATTCTGCGCCCCCGACCACGTAACCTCTCCTTGTTAAGTCCATTCACGTAAGTAATTGAATACGAATTATTATTAATTATATTATTACAATTTGTTGATATTCTGAAATTTTTAATTACTATTATTAATTAAAGATTGCATTTAAAAAATACAGAAATTATATTTTTTATATTTAATAATTTATAATATTTAATATATTATATAAATATTAATTAAAAATTATAATTACAAACTGAAAAATGTAATTAACATATATTAAAACCAAACTATTTAACTACATCTTCTCATTTGCATTTTTAGATATCTTTATCAAAAAAAGAGTATCCCTGTAGTGGCTATTTTAGATGTTATTGAGGAAGAATGCTTTCCGGATGAAGATGATTATGATTTTGAATCGAGGGAGATACATAAAAAATCATCTGATCAAAAAAGTTGTATTAGAAGCATTTCTAATAATTTATTTCAAGCATTTCCACCCAATTCGTCAAAAGAAGAATATGTTTCATGTCCAAGAGATTATGATTTAAAATCGATGGAAAAAGATGAAAAATCAGTTGAAAGCTCTGGAAAAAAAGATAAATCACCTGACCGAAAAAGTTGTATTAGAAACATTTCTAATAATTTATGTAAAGCATTTCAACCGAATGCGTCTAAGGAAGAATGTTTTTCATTTCCAAGAGATTATGATTTAAAATCGATGGAAAAAGATGAAAAATCAATTGAAAGCTCTGGAAAAAAAGATAAATCACCTGACCGAAAAAGTTGTATTAGAAACATTTCTAATAATTTATGTAAAGCATTTCAACCGAATTCGTCTGAGGAAGAATGTTTTTCATTTACAAGAGATTATGACTTAAAATCGGTGGATAAAGATGAAAAATCAATTGAAAGCTCTGGAAAACAAGATAAATCACCTGACCGAAAAAGTTGTATTAGAAACATTTCTAATAATTTATGTGAAGCATTTCAACCGAATGCGTCTAAGGAAGAATGTTTTTCATTTACAAGAGATTATGGCTTAAAATCGGTGGATAAAGATGAAAAATCAATTGAAAGTTCGGGAAAACAATATTACAATGATATATTAGAACTATTTCAGCCTATTCCATGCAAAGGAGAATGCCCTATAATTACAAATGATTTAGAGTCGAATAAAGTAAAGGACATACTTATTGAAAAAAAAACTTTTGTAAGAAATTCTTCTAATTATATGGTTGAACAATTTGTACCTAATTCATCTAAAGTTCAAAAATATTATGATGTAGAATTGAGGAAAGAAAATGAAAAATCAGTTGAACAAAATATTTTTGTAAAACCAGATTCTAATGATATATTTGAACGATTTCAACCGAAAACAGAATCTCTAAGCGATTATTTTAATCAACATAATCCGCAAAAGGTAAGTTATACATAAAAGAGTAAAGAAATAATTTTAATGTTATTGTTAACGCTGTTAATTTTGTATGTTTATCTGTTAAACTTATTTTTTGAGCATGAAAATGCTTACTTGAGAATTGATAGCATTCGAAAAACAGGTATTCCAGGCTGATCATAGTCAGACACTAATTAATACACTATAAAAACCCTTCGGAAACATTTCCGAAAAATACGGGCAGCGAAAAATACTTTGTTTTTATAAATAATTCTTTAAATTTTGGAAATGTATTGGTTTCTGGGGATTCAAAAGACAATGGAACACACTATTCGGAATTTCGGATAACTCAGAGGATTATATTATATTTTCGTTTGTGATTATAGTATATTTTCATAAAATAAGAAACATTGGTCATTTTTTACAGTGTATATATATATATATAATAAATAATCACCTGTATCCAATTACATTCAGTGCCAAATTACCCTCGTCCCCTCTTTACTCTATTTCTGTTATTATTAAAGAAATATTTAAAAAAAAATTATGTAACGAAAAAAAATTATTATTGAACTACCAGTGGACACCTGCGAGGCTTTTGCATTGCAAACTTTGAGATTATTTTCTGGAAAGTTTTTTCATTAATTTTAATTAACTGGAATTTTTAATCAAACAACCAAACACACTGTTTTTAAGAAAATGTGAGTGTACTACTTCAAAAGTTTTCCGTATGACACATAATTCATCTTGTGCGTTCTGTTGAGCATAGAAAAAGAGATGTTGACATCAGAAATAATACATTTTTTTAGAATGAAATTCAGTAAGTCAATTTATTTTTTACAAATATTAAAATGACACTTAAATTTTATTATTTTTGGCTTCATTTTTTTACATGTCATTTGAAAAAAAAAAAAAAAATATGTGTATGACTTACTTTGGTATCATTAGTTTATGAGAACGATTCAAAGGTTAAGAAAAAAAAATATTCAGTCACTTCAGTTCATTGCATTTTTTTTAATTGTTTGGTATAATACTGGCACACCAGCTGCCAGTAGTATACCGTAAAATTAACAGTAATAAACAGTACAATAATACTTTGGCAGTAATACTCTACCGCGTATCACTGCCAAAGTTAAAAAAATATTTCAATCCCAATACTTAAATATCTTATGTACGGTAGAGTGTTAAACTAGAAAAAGTTGGAAATAATCCTTTAAAAGTCTGAAACTGCATTTTGAAAGTAATAAATTTAATAAATCACAAACTGGGAAAAATGCATTTCAAGATTCGTTCATTGCTGCAAAGAATTTTTTGTAAAACCAAATATATAAATCGCTGTAACACGAACAACATTTTGAAATTTTGTTGAAATATATTTATTTCTGGATAATTACGCTACTTCAGCATAACAGATGTCCAAAGCAAGATTTTGTCGAAATTCGCCATAGGTAAGATACTGATGTCTCTTTAAATTAACATTTTACTTCCGTATCAATCACAATCACTGTGTGATATGATTGCGATCTTATCACACATGTGAGGAATAAAAACAAGTTGAGAGATTCAATCCTTTTAATATGTATTAGAGTGTGTGTAATAACACATTTTTGAAAATACAAAACTTTCAGCAGCGTCTTAAAATCAAAAATGAGCTTCCCGGAACTCTCTTAATGGAAAAGGGGAATCATTTAATGATTATAAAAATCTGCCGTAAGTTCTATTTTGGCATGTTTAATGGGTTGTCAATATCAACAGAAAGGAAATTGAGTGTATGGGAAAGTTATAAAGAAACATTATTTTTTCCGTAAGTTATATATATATAATTTTTGTTTTGTGAGTTTTTCTTACAAGTTAATTTCGATTTGTATAAATATACGTTTTGTATTAGCGTTTTTATAAGTACGGTATGAAAAATTACAATATATATATATTTTTTCAAAAACGTTTTTTATAAGTTTATATTTTTATCCGACCTCGTATACTGCGATTTTGATCATTGTTATTGTTCTTGAAAATGATTCGATTTTGATATTGCCTCCGTATAAATTTTATTAGGATCGAAAAATAATATACTTTTTAGTTTTGTCTGGGTTGTCATTACAATTTTTAGTTTTCAAATGCGGATTAGTTATTAGTTTTAAGTTTTTGTTTGCCAACTTTTGACACTGAGATTTTGATAATGCTATTTTTCTTAAAAGGGCTCATTTTATCGTAGCATAAATTGTATTAGGATTAAATATTGATAAGTTTGGTTGTCTGCCTGGCCTATAATTTTCATTAATATTGGTCAATTGCCAATTTTAATATAACATTGAAGTACGCCTTACTTATTTACACACGAAAAACAGTCATTGTATTGTATATCGTTCTGTTACAGCGTCACATTAAAAAAAATAGTATGTTATCTTATTCTTTCTGTAACATGTCTCAAATAATTACGAAACTGAAATATCTTATAATGTAGATCCCATCAGTCATCTTTAGAAAATGATCATCTTATCACATTGTTTTTTACAATGTACAATGTACTGTACAATTTTACTAATCTATTTTTTTTAACAATATCATTCCAAAAATTCAACTATGGAATAATATTTTAAATATATTGGTAAATTGGTATAGTATTTAAGTTGTAGTACCCATATCATAATGATATAACGAATATTAAACAATATATCTTGATAATTGGTCTAATTAGAAAACTGTATGAGGGATATGATGATGCCTTTTATACCTTTACTTACAAACTTCCGCAACAACGCAAAACACAGGTATGGAACATTTGGTGATTAACCCAGTGTTCACTGCTCATTTTTTTTTTCAAAATCTTTTCGACCAATATTTCCTCTATTATTACATATTTTAAATCATCATGTATTTGAAATATGTAGTAAATTTGTGATTTTACATTTCCACCCTTTGACTGTGGAATTTTCAAAACAAAATTGCTTCAAAAATTGTGTATTATATAAATTTTTCTACAAATGTCTTGCCCGTGGAAATCGCGGGGTTAATCAGTCAGAGGGTTAATCACATGCAATTGTAACGAAATATGCCAAATCAAGGAGAAAGTATAAGTCCAATTGTGGACTTAAGTGGCATGTTTTTTCTAAGTTCGAAGTTTCCAATTCAAATGTGGAGTAAAATATATTTATATGTACAAGAGGATAGAAGTCGATTCCATGTAGAAAAAATAGTGGATTTTACGTAAACAGAAGAATATATTAATTTATATCAGGTGTCCCTTTTAAAATTAGTTAGTATATCTATCTCAATATATATGTGTGTATGTGTGTGTTACCATGTTCCCTGATTTTTCTAAATTACGTAAAACGAATGATTTATTTGTGTTGATCAACTTGACATATTCACTATAATTGATTCCATGACTCTAATAGTGAATTAGTTTTATAAGCGATTATTTGCGATGTACAATTAAAGGAATTTAATCAATAAAGAAGATTTTCTTGCAGATTATGCACACCAATTTTAAGTAGAATACCAACTATATTACTTGAAAAAGTTATTGCTGATTTTCAGTTTCTTCATTACTTTCTCAATTTTTAAATTAAATGAACGAATTCAATGGAAACTTTTAATCACTTTCTTATTTTACTGATCGAAGACTCGTGTAAATAAATGAATAGTTTTTCGGAAACTTAAGAGCCTACGCTAGTCACGGCAAGAAACGCACAAGCTAATGCTGTCTATGAGAAGTTTCTTGCGCGATTTCTCGCTCGCATTTTAATATTGTTAAATGATTTTTTTGCATAGGATAGCTGAGCCCGATCCCTAACGTTGTTAGTTTTCACTTTTTTTTTTTTTTTTTTTTTTTTAGTTACAGTTTTTTTCTAAGCGGACATTTCCAATTTCGGAACCGGTTGGAACCGGTTCTGAAATTGAAAGTACCCTTATATAAAAAAATTGGAACTAAAATCGAAAAAATAAAAACTAACAACGTTAGAGATCAACCTCAGCTATCCTATGCAAAAAAAAAAAATCATTTAAAAATATTAAAAGGCGAGCGAGAAATCGCGCAAGAAACTTTCCATAGACTTAACATTAGCTTGCGCGTTTTTCACATGACTGATGTAAGCTCTTAAAGCTGTTCTCAAATTCAAACTGAGTACTTTCTGACAATTATGGAATTCATTTTTATTCGTAAACGCATAAAATTGGCAGATGTCCTTATTCAGAACCTATGACATTGAATAGCATTTTTCAATTTTTGATAAAGACAAACGGACCAGAGTGAGCGTTAAAACAGAGTTTCGAGGCGCAACAGCCTGAAAATTCGCCATGAGACAGACATCACTTACAATATATATATATATATATATATATATGTGATACGTTTATCTTAAAATGGAAAACGTTTTTTGGTTCCTAATCACTTTAGTAATCATGCCTGCCAACTTCATGATTTTGCGTTTAAAAATGAATCCGTGAATGCATCAGAAAGTTTCGCATTGTTGAGAGGAAAATGTTTACTTTATTTATTTTTTAAATTTTGAGGACAGCCTTGAAAAGCTGAGAGAGATTTTTTATACCGCTTAATTTTAAATGGGATTTGTATCACAATTTTTGAACTAAATGTTACTTCTATAACTTTGGTGAAAAAAGAAAATAAAAGCTGTAAAATTGCATTATAAAGCTGTAAAAATAAAAAAATTGCACTGTAAAATTGCCATATTTTCAAATAAAAATTTCCGAAAATTCAGGTGTGAATTCAACATTACATAAACACAATTTCTCGTCCCTCAAAGGTTTAACAAATTGATATGATTTGCATCTTTTTTTTCTCTTGGACGGAAAAAATTATGATTTCTTACTTTATTTCTTTACAGAAACGAGAAAAAGAAGAAACGATTCCAGAAACATAGAAAATGGATCGCTTCCAATCTGTATTGTTGTAAAATATAATTATCATTTACTATGCCAATTTATGTCGTAAAATAATGTATTTGACCTTCAATTTTTCAGAAGATTTAATATATATGTTCAAGATAAAGAAATCACTTATGTAATGAAATATATAACCAGAAATCAATAAAGCATATAATAATGTACAAAAGACATTGCATTTTTTTATTCAGTTTCCTTTTAATTTTTAAAATACATTGTTTTATAACGATTTTTATTTTCATTTTGGAATATAATTTTGTGCGTATTTGTGAAATAGTATATCTTATATATACTAATCTTTAATAATACTTTTTGCGATGAGGACAAACTTTTTTTTTCGAATTAAAAATATATAGTTTATTATACTATTTATAAAGAGTATAAACTATAAATAATTAATATGTGTATATGACAGTTTGGGCTGATGCTTTCATTTCCAAATTCTAAAGAATTTAAAAAGGATAAATGGATATAAGTTATATCGCAAAATGGATCGCTGTTCATCGCTATCGCAGAAAATTAAAAAATGTGACAAAAATGTTATCAAACGAAACCAATTATTTCACAATAATGAAATATCGTCATAACTTGTAAAGTACCCCGAAAATAAATCCGAACGATGGTCATTACTTCTAAAAGTCGCAGAGAAAAACGAAAATAGCCATACGACAGAAAATTATGTCTTCTTTAAATTTTTCGGCTTTTTTTTTTTTTTTTTTTTTTTAAGTAAGCTTAGAAGGGTTTCTTCACCCAGAAATTGTACAAAACATTAAAATTGTCAATATGAACACCCAATTTTGACAGCATATTTCGATTTTTCAATAATTTTTACCTTCGGATACACAATGGAAAGTCATTTGGTCAAAAAGATACCTAGATTATGTTTGGGTTCATTCAATGTGTCTCACCGAAAACAAAAAACTTTAGTCAAGCAATTTTTCGGAAGGTTTATCACATTGATTTAACATTAGTGTCCTTAAACTTTAACATCTTCTGACTCTACGAAGATTTAACAAACATAAATAAACGAGACTTTTCCGGACTTATTTGATCCAAGGAACTCAAATAATGTGTCAAAAGTGGATGTTATATTTTGATAATTCGAAGTTGGTGCAATTTTTAATATGTCGACGACCTCTATTGAAAAAATTACGTACATATTCTGGAAGAAAATGTTATTACGTGTCTAATAACATCTTTGGCGTGATTTTATTGTAAACAAACGGCAAATAAAAACAAGTGTATTTTTTTTTTTTTGGCACAATTTTTTTTTTTACTATTTAGCATAAGAGTACTATCAAATAGTCTATATTGGTGTTACTTAATACATCTGATTGCTGTAGATGTGAAACAAGTCTCACACTGTGCAAATGCATCAGACATGGGGAAATATGTAACGTTTATTTGTATTTGTTTTATGTTATACAAAATGAAGTGGGGGATTAAACAATTGTATAGCGTATTGTTTCGCTAAATACGTTTCAAATTTGATTATAAATAAGCCTGTTATTTGTAATATTATGTGTTTCCCTAGAAAAGTTAAATTTTAGTGAAGCATAATAGAACAAATGAAAACAAACAAACAAACTGCCTTTTTGGCAGATTTTATTTACATGCCAGAATAACTGAGACATTAAGCATTTTCTTTTTTCCCATATCGCCTCGCAAATGTGGAAATGATATCAGTAGATGAGGCATATTTTTAATATCTTCAATTACCTGTTTTTTTTTTTTTTTTAATTATTTTATTTATTTATTTTTACATTTTTCTTCGTTTGTACGTGAATCAGCATAGGAGAGAGATACATAGAGGGCAGCAATATGCAAAACAACCTTCGATTTGTATTCCACGGACACGTATGTATCTTAGAGCAGTTGTCGGAAGTAGTGCGCTCCATGTAACAAAACTGCATTAGTCGCTACTACTCCCAGTAGTTTGTAATGTAGCGAGCTATATTTTGAAAAATGTGAGTAAATAAATACAAAACTAGTCGTTGGGGGCCACCGTAATACTTACCCATCATGGATATGCATAATATAAAATATTAAAATAAAAATGTGTAAACTACTTATAAAATGCATTGCAATTCAAATAAAATCGTGGCTTGATGACGTCATAAACTTTAAAGCGAGGCTAACGAAAAAGACAGGCTACCGCGGTACATTCTAACTTATCTTTTTTTACAGACCGCTAGAGTGACGTGATGCTCTTTTCGTGCACCTTCATTGGTGCATTCGAGCATCACGTGACTCCCGCGGTCTGTAAAAAAAAAAATATGAATAAAGCACCGCGGTAGCCTTTCTTTTTCGTTATTCTCGCTTTAAAGGCTCGATTACTGAATTGTTTGAAAGAAACATCCTTATAACTCCAAAACTAATAATCCTATTAACTAGCGGTTTATTGCATCTGATTAAGCGTCAAATTTCCAATTAAAATATATCTTTGAAGTGAAATTTGGATGAAATATAGGGTCATGAAAAATCGAAGAGTGTGGAAAATAGGATTCCAAATATCTCGGCAACTCATTATCCGATCGACTTCATGCTTTATGCAAAATTTATGTTTTTTTATTGTCTTTTATATTCATTTCTTAAAATAAACAATTTCGAAAATTTTTATATACCTTTTATCAGAACGAATATTTCGAGAGTCCGAAAAAAATAGTTCTGGTTAATCGAGGTTATTGAAATTAAATAGGCTTCTTCCCATTATTACATACTAAGTACATACCAAATTGCAAGTCTCTATCTCAATTTTTTCGGGAGATAGAGCGTTTACAGACACACAGACGGACGGCAAATTTTTTTTTTCTAAAAATATGTTTTTCGGAATCTCCAGTGTCTGAAACGTGTAAATCCGTCAAAATTTTTTTTTGATTTTCAAAACGATTACAAGAAACAAAACGATTACGAGAAGAAAAAATTGTGTCATTCTACAAATCACGTGATCGTAACATGCTTCTATTGTGAAAATGTGTTCTGCTGCGCAACAATCTCGGCTACAGTATTTAGCGACGCATCACACGAAATCGTAGATTTTTCCAGTTACACTTGTTGGTAAGACCGAATGCTGAACCACCAAATAAGTTAATTTTCTTTCGCACAACACTTGTCTATTTATTCGTTATTAGGTTGTCATGTTTAAATGCCGGGTTCCTTCGTTTGGAATTGCTTTATTTACCGATTTATTTATTATTTGAATTTAGAGTTGTTTTTCTGCATTTTTCTAGATTAAAAAAAATAGACAGCTCGATATAATTAACAAAATTAATTCTCAATAGAACACAATAGAATTAACTAACATATTTACAAAATATTTTTTGCCAGTTATCTTTCTTAATTGCTTAATGCCCTCAGTTATATATCGCACTTATTTGATTTTATCTCAGCAGACTCGATATAACGGAGGGACACACAAAAGAATCTAATTACATTATGGTCTATGAGGAAAGATCGTTTACGGATCGATTTTATTGATGTTACGATATTTCAAACAGGATGAAATTAATATGCGTTACTGAGGTGTACTACAGCATGTTTTTACCGGAGTTTACAATTAGTAGCATTTATAGTTAAATTACAGGGACGTACAAAATAATTCCTTTACATTATTATCTATGTATTAAAATCGTTTGCTGTGTATTTTGAACATGTTTTGATACTTGAAACATAATGAAATTTAAAAGGATCAATAAGGTTCAATACAACTTATGCCCTTATCGATTATGGAGAGCGCAGGGTTTATCGTTCGTGTACAGAGACGCACAAGAGAATTTGGTTAAAGGGCTGACTATGATCGGTAATTGCTAGAACTTTTGGTTTCTGCTGTGATATGCAAATATATGTAATTTTTAGCGTATTACGTATTGTCTACAAATGCTGTTGATCATATACAGGGCTGTACGAAAAATTTCAAATATGGGCAGAAAATGGATTTTTACTGAGTTATGTATATTTTAAATTGCTTATTTAGATATCTCATTTCATTGTATGAAAAATTTAAATTTCTTAATAATATTCTGTTAGTGTTGGAAAGTGTTTCATATTCCATCCGGATGCATGATTTTTCGTTCTTGTTTCATTATGCGATGAAAATTGAATCGTTTCGATTCAGTATTTGGTACATGAGAATATTTTAAATGTAGTTAACAACTAATTATCGTAAATTTATTTAGCTACGCATATTTATGATTTTTGTAGTCATCGAAAAGAAAAGGTATTACCCCTTGCTAATTCTTCTGCAAATTATGGTTTAAAAAATCTGTTGGTACCAATCGACACAGAATAATGTCTTTTAATTAATGCTATACATAAATTGTCCTTCTGTGGTCGTCTACATATTAAAAATTGTACCAAATTTGAATTTTCAAATGGTAACGCCCACTTTTGACGCCATATCTGCGAACCTTGAATAAAGGTAGCCCTGAAAAAGGTATAATTTGAATATTTTTTTTCTAAAATCTTCATAGAGTTAGAAGAATTCAAAGTTTGAGAATTCTAATATTAAATTCAAGTGATAAACTTGAGTGACTCAAGTTAAAATTATCCGCTTGATATATCTAACGAGATGTAATGAGTAGACCCAAACATATCCCCATCATTTTTTTCCGATACTAAAACATATTTTTAATTACGAAAGGTATTATAAAACTCATATTCGAAAAAATTATGAACCATGCCCAATTCTAAACGATACTTAAAACAAACCACAATCGTCAAACGTCTATGAGTGTACCTTCATAGCACATTCCTGTCGTTAGGTTTCGAGATATAGATAAATTTTACTTTTCGACGGTCTAAAAGACGAGTCTGTAACCCTTGTCCCGTGGGCCACGTGTGGATCACCTGGTTTTTATGAATATTAAGAGTAAAATTTTTTCAGTGACATCAAAAAAGTTTGGAAGTGCTATATTAGGGCAAAATCATAGCTGCAACTTTTACACTTTTTTCACGTCAAATAGACTTGTTGTGAACCAGAAAATATATTTAATAAAATGTTTCTTCTTTCTATGTGGCACTTAATTTATTTCGTTTATTAAGTAACATTTCTGTTTTTTTTTTTTTGTTTTTGTTTGTTTGTTTGTTTGTTTCTTTTACTTTAAATAAAGCTCAAAATTTGTTAGCTACGCCAATTCTCTTCTTTATATAAAAACAAGTGGGTAAGTGTGATCGAAGATCGCACAAAGGCTTTCGTTTAATATTCCTTTCAAAACACTTTATCCTTCCTTTAATAAATCCAAATAAATTTCATTAAAAAAAAAAAAAAAAAAAAAAAAAAAAAAAGAAGTCATGTTTTTTATAAAAATTTACCGATCTATTTTTCTCGTTTTTTCGAATATCTGAACCGGCCCGATAGCGGGCGAAGTCCGCTATTATATTCTGTCATAATAATATCTGTCATGTGGACAAAATGTGATATTAAAAAAAAAAAAAAAAAAAAAAAAAAAAATCAAAATTAAACATGTTGTATAGAGACCTTCAAAATGTTGAAATATGCCAATTTTTCCATAATCGGGTTTTTATCATGAGTCAATACGTTCCTCAAACTCATATATTTACTATTCTCTATTATTCATATTGATACTCGCTTTGTATAACATTTACAAAATCCGTTAAATTTCCAATATGACGTCAGATTAATTTTCTTTTTAATTCTCTAATGACGTGATATGAATCTGCTTTCTGTACATACACATACTCATACTCCTTGTATTATTGAGAAATGTTCGAAAATTTCCGTTTTATTACCAATATGACGTCATATTAATCTTTTTTTCAATGGGTGAAACTTTTTATTTCATTATCATTTTTCACGTGAAAATTTTCAATAGAAAATGAATTATTGTAGAAAGAATTTTATTGTGGATTTTTAATTGTTGGCAACTGTTATAACGAAAAATGTTTAAATTTAATAGGAAAAGGCTGTTAGAATTTTGGTTTTTTATCTCTATATTAAAATAATACGATTTTTTCAAATTTTAATATTTCGAGCTTCATAGTAGGTATTTAGCTACAAGTACACAAATTTGCATGCCTGTAAGTTATATAGTTGTGACGGACAGACAACGGAGCGGGAGTAATAGGGTTTCATGAAATGAACGAAACCCTAAAAAAAAAAGAAAGAAAGAAACACGTTAAAATAATATTTTTTGTCTGCAATCAAATTAATGCGACAAAATAAATATCTTCGGTTATAAGAATCGGATAATCTTAATTTTTACAAACTTCTAATGTGGAAACAGAGAGGATTCGAAAGATGTTAATTTTAAAATCGTAACTTAATTAGAATTGTTAATTTGAGTCACCTAAAACATCTCTTAGTACCTCTTTCTTTGCAGTTTCATTATCCAGACACCTGCGGCGGCTCAAATTTTTATAAAAAAAAAACGTGTTGATCATTGCAAGATTAAATTGCTCGAAAAATGAAACATTTCTAATTAATATTTCTGAAAGTTGTGGATGGAATTTTTTTAAATTTGACTTTTTGAATTTGCGATTTTTTGTTTATGTAGATCTGCAAATTTTCGTCTAAAAAGACCTAATAGTTTCTGTTCTTTCGACATGTGTCGAAAAGGCGTAGTTAAAAGTCATTGTGGTAACCCAACATTTTCCCAGTAAACCTAAAATATTTCTTCGCTCTCCCAACACACACCTCATTTTGCGGTTTCACATTTCTTTTGCACCATTTTCAGAAAAATATGGCATTTTAGAAGCGATGGTTAATGAGATAATAATTAATATCTTGGGTAATTATCAAAATATTAAAATTCCGAGACTTAGGTGCACATGGTCAGACTTTGGACTATCCACACCTAAATTTTCAGACCTCTAGGTGAGCTAGATTTTCTTAGCCATCCCAGACAGACAAACACACACACACACACACACACACAGAGAGAGAGAGAGAGAGAGAGAGAGAGAGAGAGAGCGAAACTTTCGTTTATTAATATAGATAGAGAAACAACTGAATTTATAAAAATGGTGTTATATTTCATGTCCTATTTAATATAAATCGTCGAAAATGTTATCACTACATCTAAAGTATTAAAAAATGTTCCTATAAGGTATAGCTATAAGATATAGCCATAGTATACAAACAAAATATTGAAATAAAACGTAGCAACCGTTTGTTTAGAGTCAGTTTGACGTCACCCTGGAAACGTATCATAGAAAGTGACGTCATATGTAAGAGATTTTTTTTTTCACTAAATATTTCCCTTGAAATTGAAATGTCTGAGTTATAATAGATATTTTATCTCCAAATACAATTAAATGGAGGTACCACGTCGTTTTAATGCATTTCTAGTAATTGTTTTTAATTTTGTATACGAAAAATGCGAACTAACCGCTCAGATTGACGTCAATTTCGGATGCGAAAATATAGCGTGAGAATCTGAATTTTTATTGGCTTATAAAAGCAAAGTACATGTGTTACCATTTTCCTTTTTTAAATTCATTCATCTTTTTTAGGGCGTGACAACAGAAAGAACAAAATTACACTGTAAAATTAAAAAAAACAAAAGATTTGTATAAACTATGGCAGGTGGTTTAAAAAAGGGAATAAAGAATGGTCTGGGAAATATTTCAAAACAACAGTTTAAAAAAAATGACGTTACTTTGACGCAATCATAGTAAATTTTCCCAGTCTTATAACTGAGAAAATGCACATTATCTTTAACGGGTATAATCAGTAAATTTTAGAAGTTCTAAAAAGTATGTATGTGAAGCTTCGAGCAAAACAGTCAAAATTGTAGATTTGTACAAAGAACATACACACACACACTTTGACTTTTTTTATATACAGATTTCCAAGATATCGCTAATACAAATGATATTAATACATTATTGTGTTGGTACTAGTCCATATTCCATAATTTCCAGATTTAGTACTTAGTCATTATATTCTGTTTAATGAAAACGAATCGCATTTTATATAAAATTATTTTATAACATTAAAGATATTTTTAAAAATATAACCAAAGACTTGAAAATAACATTGTAAAGTATCTCTACTAAGGAATCAAAATATTCTATAATTAACAAGCGATGATATACGTAGCAGTCGAGTCACATTGAAAACCAAAAAATAAGTAATGTAAATTATCTAAAACTTCATAAAAGTGCAGATAACATCGAAATATATTAATCCTGACAGTTAATCCTGTCCATAAGATTTCGATGTCAAACAGGTGCATTGGTCTCGAAGAAGCTTTCAGTTTAATTCTGACAGTTTCACTTCGACCAAAATAATAAAAAATAAATAAAAGATTTGATTTAAAAGACATTTTAATTAAATTTCATTTTGGCATATGAACAAAATATTCTTTTTCTGCTTAATCTCTACTTCAGTGTTGACAATTTTCTTCACTTCTGCCGCTTCATCTTTCATAATATCTATGGGCTGTATAACTGATTCGTTTAGCAAAGATTTTCTGTAAAAAATAAGCTTTTCTATAGCAAGAAATGGAGCTTCTATTAGAACATATATGACGAATCCTAAAATGCATGAAATCGCAACATCTCCTGCATAACGCCATATCTGAAAAAATAAAAATTAAAACAAATAAAAAATTTCAACTTTTTAAAACCTATTTAATAGTGTAGTTTAAGAAAAATATATAGCCACAGTATGAAAACTGACAGATTAGAAAACAAAACACAAAGTAAAGCAAAGAAAGATACAGTGAAATTTAACATAAGTTGGAAAATTTTCATTGCAAAAATCGAGTCATTTAAAGACAGATTAAGTCACCAATTTTGAGAATTAGTGCTAAGTGCATAGACGATATCTAGATTGCCAAACTATAATAGGAAGAACGGTATAAATCATGGTTTAATGCAATTGCTTGTAGATAGTAAAGAAAATGTTCAACAGTATGAAAATATGTTATGATGTTTTTAATAAATCGTTATGATTTTGAATATTTAAGAAAATCTGACTTTCACCACTTATGACTTTCACGCGAGTTATTGCTCTTTAAAATTTTTGGTATACATTTTTGAATAAATGTATCGTTAAACAGCAAAGACTGATCGTTGTACTACGGCGGATTCTCAAAAATTTTCTGAACAAAATTTTTAGATCCCATCAATATCACAGGTATCATAAATATGATGTTTGAAATTTTGCTTTTGTTTTGCAAAAAATCCTTTTCCATTTAAATTTTAAAAACTGTAGAAAGGTATAAAGATATATATATATATAAAACGTTTACGGAATTTCATTGTAATCTCGTCGTTATACACAATTCTGGAACACTTTTCCGTACTTTCAGAAAAGGTTACAAGAAGCAATAAAAAATCTCGTACAACAAATAAATTTCAGAACCAATAGGATCTTTTCCAAAGCTGGCAAGCAGCAAAAAATCCCTTTTACTTCGAAAACATTTCCACAAAACTCTGATATCTGTTGTTTCTGAGATTTCTCATTGATTCTTCCCAAAATAATTTTTAAAGATAAGAAGGTTCCCGTAACCGTAGGTAACTACAATATTAGATTGAATTTTATTACATGTTTTTTCTGCATAAGGTACATTTTCTGCTTTTTAGAGTGCAGTTAACACATTACCGGACGAGAAACGAAAAATCTCGTTTTCATTCAAAAAACCTCATTGACTAACAGCGTGACTTCTACCTTGCGGAAAATGAACTTATATCATGTTGTCCAGGTTTTTTTTAGATTGTAAGACATACTGATGCATAAACTTGAGAAACCTATCTAGGAAAATAATTTAGAAAGACTTTCAGAAAAAGGAGCAACTTCTACTGTTTTAAAACCCAGATTCAGGGTGTCAAGCCACCTGGAAAAACTGGATAAACTGGAAAAGTCAGGGAAATTTATATGGACTGGAAAAGTCAGGGGATAGTCAGGGAAATTTACCATTTCTGAGGAAAAGTCAGAGAAATTTGATAATTCTGAGGAAAAGTTGGAAATTTTTGAAACCTCCAAGAAAAAAAATCGGAAAATGTTTCTTATAAAACTAAGGATTTCAAATAGCAGTGCCATTAAAATCAAACTTTGCTCTTCATGAGTACTGTAAAGAGTATTTCAACCTCTCTTGCAAACCATTTTGTCTACCCTCTTTCAGTTCTTTGTAACTCAGAGATTTTCAGTTTCAACTTCACCGAAACTTTCTACTAAATGTTGTAGGATTGGAGAACTGAACTTCTGTTAGCTTAATTTATTGAATATCTATTATCTGTATTAAAATATGTCAAAGTAATCTGTATTTAACTGTGACTGATGTAATAAAGAATTTCATCCTGATTAGACAAAGTGGTTAGAACCAGTTGCTAAAAGTGTGTATCTTCAAAATGTTTAGTATGTAAAATGTTCAACAATTTGAAAATTTTGCAAAAAATTATATAACAAATCTGTAATTTGTGCCTCAGAATCAGTTTTGAAAGTTCCACTCTTAAATTCCCAACTTTTAAGATTTTTTTCGTGTAACATCACAAAATCTGGATACCTAAATTTTTTTTTTTTCATTGGTATGGAAAACCTGGAAAAGTCAGGGAAATTTGTTGCTGATCTGGAATAGACACCCTGAGATTTCACAAAATGATATGGTCGGTATTGCGTTAATAGTATATTTTATTAAAATATTTAAATAAAATGTATAGAATCTCTACAAATTTCGATTAAATCTGCATTAAAAATATTCTTGTATGACGTCCCAGCTAAAAATGAACTGCAGTGAAACTGAAAAAAAAAAACTGCAGTTGGAAGACTAGTGATTTGGCACAAATCACTGCAGTTTTTTTTTAAGTTGATACAACTGCAAAATAACTACAATTTATAAACTGCAGAAATTTGGCAAAAATTTTATTTTGCTTTTCTTTCCTTTTTTAGTGGCACCATCGATGAGTCATCTTAGAATATTTATTTGTAAATATTTTAAAAGAGTATTTTTCTCCACTTGCCAAGATTAGATTTGACCTGAGGGTGATACGTTTGGAAGTCGAGCGTCCGATCTATTGAGCCACTGATTCTTATTGAAAGTTTGATTGCATGGCGTCGAAAAGGGGAGGGGTGATCAGATAAGCAGGATTTTTTTTCGTTGGTAGGTAATTTGACGGCGTGAAAGATAGGATTTTGATGTGAATTTTTTATAAATGCTCTGTGCGTGTGTACTTCGGAATTAATTTATTATTTAAAGGTGTGGAATAAACATCTTAGCGGATATCTATTTATATACAGAATTAATTTAGGGCATATACGTTTTTTAAAAGTGTTATATATTTTAACTTGAAAAAAATATTAATAAATAGTAATTTCAAAAATGAAAATTATTAAAAAATAGTATGTTATTAAAAAATAAGTTTTGTCTAATATAATATTTTGTATAAAAATAGGTTTTTTTTATCTTAGCAGATATTTATTTATATACAGAATTAATTTAGGAGATGTATATATATATTAAATGTGTTATATATTTTAACTTAAAAAATAATAATAATTTCGAAAATGAAAATTATTAAAAAATAGTATGTTATAAAAATTGGTTTTGTGAAGAAACGTATTTTATTAAGAGAATTTTGTGAAGGACGCTGTTTTATTACTAGTAATTTTTTGAAATGACTATTAATAAGGTTATTAATAATTTTTTGTGAAGGTACCTGTTTATATATTTATAGCTTGTGAAATAATTTTAATTTAATCTTAATAATTAATAACTTTTAAATAAAATAAGAAAAATAGTGGTTGCTTTTTATATTAAGGCGTAATTTAAAAGGAAAAAGCTTAATTAATTTGTGAATTAGTTTTTTTCTGTTTTATTAATATATATATATATTTGCGAAGAGACATGTTTATATTCTTTTAGCTTGTAAAATAATTTTTATTTTATTTTATTAATTAATAATTTTTGAATAAAATAAGAAAATTGTTTTTTGTTTTGTAAATGAATACGTAATTTAAAAAATAAGTTAAATTAAATGGCGAACTAGTTTTATTTTCTTTATACGATTAAGTAGTTTTTTTTTCTGTTTTATTAATATACATATATATATTTGCGAAGAGACAGGTTTATGTTGTTTTAGCTTGTAATTTTATATATATATTTAATTATTTTATATAATTAGAAGATTTTATTGAATTTTATAATATGAATAACAATATAAACAATATGTCTATTAGTCCAAGTGCTACACGACAAAAATAAGGTGAAAACTGCACATCGTGATACAGTTATACCGATTGGTCAGTATCTACTCTATATTAATACAAAACATATAAGAAGGGGAGGCATCGCGAAAAGTGCGGGGAATTCAAGATAGCGGCCGTTATTCAAAATGGCGTCATTTTCGGGAATTAGTGCAATTTCGTTTCTATTCATCGTATAAAAGAATGTTTGATGGAAATTTAGATGTTTTTAGATAAAAAATATTATTTGTAAAACTTTACAGCACAGTCGAAAAGTATTTATGAATTCAGATTGCCTGTTTGTCTGTCTGTCTGATCGTCTGTCTAGTCGCGCACTTACTTGAAAAAAGATAACCGGATATCCAGATAATTAAAATATGGTATTGTAGTATACCGTAACAAGTTCAGTATTTATTTTCAAGTGTGCATCATTCACAGTTCATTTATAGGGGCAATCAAAAGCATTCGGTTACATTATGGTCTGTAGACGAAAATCGCTTGCAATGTGTTTTGATGATGTTATACTCTTTGTAACATATTCAAATTAATATAGATAAGTGCGGTGCAGTACAAGATACTTACTGTAGAATAAGCAGTGCATACCAGTTTTCGTTCATTTACAGGGGCTCACAAAATAATACGGTTACCGTTACATTAATGTCCCCGAGCACAGTGCCTTTATAACTTGTGTATAAATTTTATAGATCATCAGCTAAATCGATTGTTATTAAGGGAGGTGCTAGGTATGAAATAACTGCAATTTTTAATAATAATATCCCTATTGGTCAGTATCTTCTTTATATTAAAACAATGCATATAAGAGAGGCATAATGAAATGTCTTAGGAATTTAAGATTTAGGCTGTTATTCAATTTTTTCCGTTTTCGTCATATAAAAGTGTCTTTGATGTCCTTTTCGATTTTTTTAATCAAAAATTTTCTTTTTAATATCAGAAATATCCTTAAAATGAAACTAGTTCAATTATTAAAGTATTTTTTATTGTATAGTGAGTAAAATGAATGGAATAAATAAATAATAAAAATGCATTTTACTATAATGCCTTACTTATACAACATATTAAAAAATGAATGCTACATAACAAATGAATGACATAAAATTGCAGAATATAAAAACTTTAGTTTGTAGCATATTATTTCTCATTCACATTCGTTTTTACAGTTGCACAATAATGTGCAAGAAAGACCAACCTTCCTACAACTACACCTATTTTTGCAGGTTTTGCACATACATTTTATTAGTTCTTTGGAAGAATCTGCAATCTCGGGCAGCTCTGACCATTTTAATTTCCATGAAAAATTATCCAACCACCATCCCCATTTGTTTGGAGAGGGGGGACATATTTCCCGCTCATGTGCTTGTCCCCAAATGTGTCCAGCTAGGAAAGCACTCCGTAAAATATGTTGCGCTAGTGCACCCTTGTTGGTGGAAGATGTTCAATAGGACGATTTTTTGTCATAAACAATTCCTGTCTAGCACCATTTACACTTATGCTGTTACATGTTGAACAGTACAACAATACTGCGATTTTTTCTAAAATATTTAGAATATCGTCAGGTATGGATGTTTGCGGTTTTGATAAAAATGAAAATGCGATAGTAAGCATCTTTATAGAGAATCCATGTCTTCCAAGCTGACTTTTTTGTTTTTCCTGTGAAACCAGGATTGCTGTCGCAGCCTGTGAAAGCATGGAATCCTAGGAACGACATTTCTTTTTCTTTTCCAATTGCTGCAGCTACAGTATGGACGGGAATAAGTCTATTCTTCCCTGTTCCAAATGCAATCCAAACAGTTTGCAGGTGTCTATCTGACAGAGTAAAGAAATGTGCAATTGCTAAAACTAATACATCAGTATCTACAGAGCGTATAACAATATTTTTCAATCCGTTTTCTGCCATGTCTTTGAGGTGCAAGATTATCCTTGTATCAGCTTCTTCATGATCAGGGCAAGTCATATCAATTAAGGAACTTAGTGCAATATTATTTCCTTTAACTTCTTCACCTGAAGTGGTTATAACTTGTGTATTTTTTAAGGTATTTATAGCTAGTGTGTTCCAAGCAGATTAAATAACTCTTCTTTATTACTTGAATTTCTTAAGAAATCTTGCCAAATTTTAGGTAGTTTGACTTGCGATAGCACTTGCCGCCTGGTTCCTGCACCCCTTTTTTGTCTGGTTTCACCTTTAATGCTTGGTGTAATGTATCCATCCAATTTCAAATCTATTCTTTAGCAATTGAAACTCTCAATGTCGTTACATAAATGGGGTTGAAATGTGTTAATGTAGTAATAATTAAAGGTTTTTGAAGACTGGTGAGGCTTTAAAATGTTAATAAAAACTGGCCCATCACATAAATTAAAGCATCGCATGTTCCTGGAAAGGTGTTTCTATTCTTCTCCATAGTTTCCTCTAAAATACGTGCTAAATCACTTTTATGGCTGGGTCGAAATGCACCATTACTGGAAATAGCAGGGAGAAATGGTTGATTTTCATAGTTGAAAAAATTTTGCAGGTCTAACTGACGATTCTGTGCAACTATTTATTTAAAGGAAACTGGATTCTTAGAAAAAACGAAAACATTAATTAACGTAAAAAAGTAAATGGTACAGATACTGACACTGAATATTTACAAAATTAATCTTTATCACATGTTTCAGTATATAATCGTGCATCGCGCTATAAAACTATATATAGAACAGATCTTTCATAAACAAAAATCTTTTCATTTCAATTGTCAGATTGATCGTCTGCGCACCAAAGAGTCTGAGAGTAGAGTAAGAAATCGCAAAATTAAAATGAAATATGTTTTGGAATTTTGGAACAAAACCCCATAATGAATACATCTCATTTTGGGTGGTGCCTCGTCATCAGAATTACATTGTAATAAATACATAAATACACGCTACATTGTATATTTATATAAACGAAAATGTTCATATGGCAATTTGGAAATCTTTCATATCTAGCAAAGTTCAAAAACACATTATATAATTAAAAACGCGCATAGACAGCATTGTGCTTATCGAAAGTCCTGTAACCGTATTATTTTGTGAGCCCCTGTAAATGAACGAAAACTGCTATGCACTGCATATTTTATAGTTAGTATCTTGTACTGAACCGCACTGATGTATATTAATTTGAATATGTTACAAAGAGTATAATATCATTAAAACACATTGCAAGCGATTTTCGTCTACAGACCATAATGTAACCGAATAATTATGATTGCCCCTGTAAATGAACTATGAATGATGCACACTTGAAAATGAATACCGAACTTGTTACGGTATACTACAATGCCATATTTTAATTATCTGGATATCCGGTTAGTTTTTTTTTGTGAGTTAGTGTGCGACTAGACAGACGACCAGACAGACAGACAAACAGGCAAACTGAATTCATAAATACTTTTGGACTGCGCTGTAAAGTATTACAAATAATATTTTTTATCTAAAAACATCTAAATTTCCATCAAACATGCTTTTATACGATGAATAGAAACGAAATTGCACTAATTCCCGAAAATGACGCCATTTTGAATAACGGCCGCCATCTTGAATTCCCCGCACTTTCCGCGATGCCTCCCCTTGTTATATGCTTTGTATTAATATAGAGTAGAAATTGACCAAACGGTATAACTGTATCACGATTTGCAGTTTTTTCACTCCTAGCACCTGAACTATATGGTTTATAGCACCTTCATTTTTTAAATTAATGTGTAAGATAATGATATAATACTGTATGAATAGTAAATTAGTATAATAGGCGATATGGTTTTAATGCATTAGTTTTGCACTTAAACTATTATAGGGGCCGCTATTATGTGGTTAGGTCTAACATTTTAAGGACAAACAACGTTGATTGATTTTTATATAACATTTTACTGCCAACAGAATCACTGTAAATACGATAACTAATAATTTTCTTAGAGTTTTAATTTTGACACATTAATTGTCATGGTAGACAAATATGTGTTTTAGAAATATTTTCCGGAATACTATACCACACGAATACCTATTTCATATTCATTGAAGACAATTTATTGCTAGGAGAAGGAACCAATGAGAATGTATTACCGTGTTTAAAATAATAATAATAATAATAACACCGTGGCACCCCATGCATGTTTAATGATTTCAGTGTGGCGTTCAACGTGTAAAAATAACTAAATTTTGATATTTTTGAATTAAAATTACCACGATTGGTAATTGTCAATCGACTCGATAAACACTGAAAACCGCTTTGTAAATGTCTGCCAAAAAAGTCTCTTCGTCACAATCTGTGATGGCCAACGAGTTAAATAAACTCTTTTAAATAGAATTGTGAATTTTTAAGATAATTCACCATTCCGGAGCATTATAAAAATATTTTCTAGGTTTGAAACCAATATTATCTTCTTATTACATTAGAACTCCAATTATCCGAACTCCGACTATCCGAATTGCTGATTATCCGAATCGCTTTCAGAATTTCTGAAAAAAAAATAAGACGGAAACGTACTGCGATTCGCACAATAAGGATTTTGTCTACGCGCGCTATTGTCCTTCCCTCCACGAATCTAGTGTATTCGCTGCACGAACATTATTGGGATGATGAGTCATCGTCTCATAGTGCAGTTCGATTATTGGCTGTCGTCCGTCGCCAGGTGGCCGGCCCGGCCCACCTGGGTTTCAGACCCTTGGCTTTTAAATTCTAAATGATGATGAACTTATTGAAAGTATGATAGAAGAAAGTGTCGAGGAAGAAGATGACCTTAGTGTCGAAGTTGAAGCAGACACGGGACCATCAGCTAGTGAAGCATTTGCCGGCCTTGAAACTGCGTTGAAGTGGATGGAGCGTCAGCCTGAGTGTGATCACATGCAACTTCTTACAGTCAAGCGGATGCGCGACTTGGCTGCCCAAAAACGGATGAAGACTGTCCAACAGCTTACTTTCACTGAGATGTTCAGCAAGCAATGACTTTCATTTACAGTACGGTACGTACATACTGTACTAATGTACAGCATTTGTAAGTACGCTTAACATGTAAAAGTGTTGCCTTTTCATTTAATTAATTAAAAGATCTTTTTCTTTAAAAATAGCTTTTTTCTCCCGTTTTCAACATACATACAGTAATTAATTAAAATAGACCCTTTTTTCGGAAAAAATCCAATTATCCGAATTTTTGATTATCCGAATGGGGTCCGGCCCCAATTGATTCGGATAATTGGAGTTCTACTGTAGTTTGGGAAATCATTCTTAAGGATTTTGTTTAAGAAAATAAAAAAATAATAGTAATATGAATACGATTTTGAAATGTATGATTCATATGAATTTATGCATATATTATATCTACGAAGAAATCTTGGCTATATGTAGAATTCTGAATAAAAATTCTTTTTCAAGAGCATGGAATTTAGAGCATTTTTAAAATTTTCACTATTAAATTTCTTTTCTACACAACAAACTTTCCTACACAAGAAAAATGGCTTTTTTTGAAACTTTAATGCAAAACATTCATAATATTCATAATAGTAAAGAGAAAAAAACTACTTTTTTCATTTACAAAGAAAACATTGTTTTATGCATAAATTATTATATTACACTTTTTACTTTTGATTTGAGAAATGTCAATGATTAAATTTTAGAAACTTACCAAAGGCATTCGGTGAAAATCAACGACCATTCTTGAGTTAGAAAAATAAAAATTTTGTAAAAAAGGAGCAATCAAATAAACAACAAAGCCAATTCTGGAAATAGGTACCCACATAGGAAGGGAGAGAATGTAATTGATTACACCTAGGAAAAATAAATAGTTATTAAAAATAATATCTGAAACTGAAAAATTGATGTTCAATTGTGAGTATTAATAACTTATTTAAAATGCAGTTCATTTAAGCTCAAGTTGTTTACTCTTACAATGGACTTTTATAGTTTTTATAACTGTATTATGTTATAGTATTAAGAACTGTTAATTTTCTAAAGGTATGTCACAATATATATTTTAAATACCTCAATATTTAAAAATTTTAAAACTTGTACTTATAAATATCATTTGACGAAATCAATTAGTTTAATTTTACTATTTAATTTTTGTGTAGTCTAGTTTCTTTTTAAAGTATTATAAAAGTTTATTAAAAATAAACTAATCATTTCCAAATATTTCTATTTTCTAATAAATTTACATTGCAAAAGACTTGCACTGAAAAAAAAGTAAAAATACAGAAATTGTATTGATGGAAATTGTATTGCTAGTACGATTTTTATTTTTTAAGGTATATGTTTGTTTAGCGAAATTAAAATTCAGATAATTAGACTGTTGGGACGGCTGTTTGTCAAGGCTATTCTCAAGTCCATACTTACTACATTCTGACATATTCCAGAGATCACTTTCTTTGGAAAAAATACGGAAGAATTCGGAAATTGTACTGGCAATTCGAATGCCAGTATAATTTTTCTATTTTATTTTTCTACATTCAAGTGTCAAGCCCTTTATTTGTACATATATTAATATAACGTATTTTAATATTTAATTATTTTTATATTTTAATTATTTCCTATTTAAATTGCTATTTTCGACCTTAAAGTACTTTTTCTTTTCTTTATTATCTCAAATTTAATTTGTTTCTACGCCTAATTTTCCGTATAAAAATTCATTCCATTTTAGAATATTCTATTTAAGCTATAAACCTACTTTTAATTCTGATAAGGACGTTTAGAAGATTTTTCCCTCCGAAAACGGGCTATATCACATCAGTTTTCTCCATGCACCATTAAGGAGATCCGTCGTCCTCTCTGATAGGTTCAGAACTCTTTTCGCAATGTTTTTTTTTTTTTTTAAATCTTGTAATTTTTGTCCGGGACCAATATAAGTATCTGCACGAGTTCAGAGCTCGCATTTTTCGTGTTTTTCATTTGCTAAAAAAACCTCCCGGCATCAGAGAAATCTGCTTTTTATGTAATTTTAGTCGTTTACTACTAGTATAATAGTTTTAATCTTTTATGGAATTTTACCTTGTTTGATGGTTTTACTAAATTTAGTGCTAATTGTTTATCAGTTCATTACTTACCTATCCATTACTTTAAGAGCTTGTTCGTCTATTAACTGTTATTGAAATTTTAGCATGAAATTGTGATAGATATGTTCGTGTAGAGTTTTCTATCAGCAATGAAATAGACTTTGACAATAAAATTTATGAACTAAATGTTTTATTGTTTCATCGACAGGGAAAACACCTCTTTGGAGTTTCGTCTTTGGGCTGTATTGTAGACTGCTTGAGTTCGACTGCTCACATGCATTTTTTTCTCCGGTATAATGATGCTGGATTATCATCGATGGTGATCAAAAATCTCAGTTGCTAATTCCCTAGCGGCCAAAACAGCCTATACGTTGTACATAATGCACCAGCCACATTCCAACCAGGGATTATGCAGATCACGATAAAACTAGTCGATAACATTGTATCTATACATAGTCCCGCAGTGGTGCGGACGAATTAGCTCGGTTCCCGTAAGATCACCGAAAGTGAAGCAGCATCGGCCGTGGTCAGTGTTTGGGAGGGTGACAACCTCTCTCGACTGCTGTGGGACCGTGTACGTCAATGGGAGCTGGTGCACGTAAAATCTGTTCGTGGCTCCAATGTCCTCCAAGTTTAGAATAAGCGTTACCTCTGAGGGTACCTATCCAGGTGCAGGTCTCTCATCTGGAATTGGTTCAAAATTAAGAGACCAACTTCTGGACGGGGCTTGTGAGTGCTTAAGCCATTTGGTAGGCCTCCCCATCCAGCTGACTCTTGTATCTACACATATATAAGACCACTTAACTTTCATGTCCTTTAGATGCGTCAATTTGGTGGTACTCTTTGGATTATCTTTGTCTTCTCAAAAATATTATTGCGGTGAGAGGACAACAAACAAAGTTTCGAGAGTTTTAGGTATCTACCTATTGCATCCGTTCGGAGGAAAGCAATTCCGAAAAAGTTTTGTATATTTTCACCGATCATGACCCCTAGATCCCAACCCCTCTCCCCCTGTTTAAATGTTGATTCATATATATATATATATATAATCTGACATTTGTCATGCTGTAACTCTCTTATTTATGAACCATTTTGGATGTGACTGAGTATGTGTACAGGACATACTAAAATCTTGGCCGAGTTTGTTGGCCAGCTTCATCCGCCATTTTTTTTCAAAATGATGGCCAGTTAAGTTTGTTTTAATTTTTAAAATTTCAAAAAGATGCACAAAAAATTATAAATTGAAAGAAGTTGTTTCCGTTATGTGTTAGATCTTGATACAAGGATTCAGGAGCATATTTCGTTTTGGCTTTATCTTAAAAAAATGACTACTAAGATATGACAGTTTGAAATTCTAGGGTCGCTGACAGTTTGAAACAATCTGATTTTTGTTATGCGGTAATTCTCGTAATCATGAACCGATATGAATGTAACTAAGCATATGTACAGAACATACGAAGGTCTCGACCGAGTTCATTGGCCAACTTTATCCTCCATATTGTTTCAAAATGGCGTCCACTTACATTTTTAAAAGCTCAAAAATTTGTACAAAAAAATATGAATTGAAAAAGTTGTTTCCGTTAAGTGTTAGATATTGATACAAGGATTCCAGAGCATTTTCTGTTTTGGCTTTATCTTAACAAAATGGCTGTTTGAAATTCTAAGTTTGCAGATATTTTGAAACAATCTGATTTTTGTTATCCTGTAACTCTCATACTGAAATTCTCATTCAAAGTCAGAATTGATAAAAAATGGGATTGAATCTTCTATAATCGGGTTCTAAGCATTTTATCTTCGTGCGTTTGAGTAAAATTAGTTGAGTTTTTAAAAACAAGAAATATGGAAGCTGCCTTTTTCTAAAGGTACAGGCTGGGAGGACTTTTTTTCTTTGTATTTTGTGATGCTGATATTCTACATAACTTGATTTATTATTTAATTATATAATAATTATTATATTATATATAATTATTTAATTTTATTAACTAATATTAGTTTTTAACCCTTTCCGGCACAGTGGTCCCACTCCGGGCACACCTAATTTTACTTCCAAACTTGCATATGACACCAAGAATATTTTAATAAAATTTTGTTTACATAATGAAAGCTTAAAATAAGGAGTTCGTATTTTTTAAAAAAGTCATTTGTAAATTCCGGTGTCAGTCAGCAATATCTCATTTTACGAACAGACTTTGTCTGTGCCGGAAAGGGTTAAAACACATATTTACACTGGAGTATATTGGTATTTATTGAAGGAAAAAATTCAATAATAAAATATAAGGCGTCTTCGAATAAAGGAAATTATAAAATTCGTGTGGTTTTTTTAATGTATTTCGCAACGCAAAATTTTTGAAACTTTAAACGTATAGGTTTTAAAAGGGTGGTCTAATTTTGATAATTATTTTTTTATTGGAAAGAAATCGTTTTGATTGTGGTCCCGTATAAATTTCATTGGTATCCAAAAAACAGTATGCTTACCTGCCTGTGTGTTTTCTTGTCTTCCTAGGCTCTAATTTTCATAATAATTAACTAATCCGTGCTAATTTTGAATATCTTGTTAATGTACACTGCATTATTTTATGTTTAAAAAAACGTGTACAGATTTTTTTTTTTTTTGACAGAGACATGTCAAAACTTTTAATATTCATATACTGCGGGTGAAACATGACCGATGATTCCAAAAATGGTGTTTAAAGTTAATACAGACAACAATAAAAGGTTGGTATCAAAACCATTGTGTTGTGCAATCAGTTAAGTTAAATGGTAAAGCACTTGGTGCGCTATGCCAGGGTATCTGGTTCGATCCCCGGTCTGGATACATTTTTCACTCTGTTGGTTATGCGTTGTTTAGAAAAGTGAAAATAAATTCACCTCCTTTGGCAGTGTTATTATATTTACGCGCAGTTTCAGTCCTGCTGAAAATTTAATTGGAAATTTAGATATTATCCGATGCTGGGAATTTATTCGTCTCATGTACGCCACTGGGTAGTGTGCTCATGTATGACATTCCATCTTGCGCTGCGAAGTTGCAGCTTTGCCAACGTATAAATTAAAAATGCCAGACTGGATGATGTCCAGATGTTTAAATGGTAAAACACTTGGTGCGCTATACCCGGGTATCTGGGCTCGATCCCTGGTCTGGACACATTTTTCACTCCGTTGATTACGCGTTGTTTAGCAAAGTGAAAATTAATTCACATCTTTTGTCAGTGTTGTAATTTTTTTTTATAAAAATGTTTAAGGATATATAAAAATTGTTAATTTCGTTAAGGCTTTTAAAAAAATGTATACATGCTTATGGTCAAAACCAATTGATACATTTTTCCTGAAACACAGTTAATCATAAAATACTAAAAATTATCACCAGAAAAAAATTAATTTTAAGTCTATCGTTTTGAACAATAAATATAATTAATTTTTAAAATATTCAACATCATGATTGTATAAGCTAAAAGAAACTATACTGCCTTTACTTTACGCAATAAAGGTGAACTAAACATTTTTTAAAGGTACTTATATACAAATATGCAAAGTATATTATTAAAATATGCAATACTCATACAAATATGCAATAACTATTGTTTTCGGGTTTTGAACAACACTTTGAAGACATTTCGGGAGTGTGCGCCATTAATAATGCTCCCGGTGAGTTCATAGGAGTTATTGAACAGACATATTATTAACTTTCCTTCAAACTTTATTAAATTCCTACTATTAGCTCACACTCTCTCTCTATATATATCTTGTTCAAATTTTCAATCGTTAATAAAATATTTTCTATTCATCCACTCAAGTTCAAAAATTTTTTTTTAAACTTGTAGTGGATGACACTTTATGTTAATACAGTTTTTTCAAATATTAATTCATTAATTAAATTTAATTAATTAATTTTAGTTTTAATCGGGAGAAAAAAATTCCTCCCATTGTTTTCATAAATGAAATGAAAGATTTATCTCAAATTAGTGATGCCACAAAAATAAAATACCGCAACGATGATTATCAAATAATGTTCAATAAAGATAACGTGGGACATCAATGCTGCACGGGTTTATTTTATATGTTTATGATTAAAAAGTAGGAATTAACTTAATTTTTTTTATATTACTTGTTTTTCAAGCAATATAAAAATTTCTTTGCAGAAATGACAAGTTAGAATTTTGTACAAAGATTTCTAAAAACAAAACTGAATATCCTCTAATTACTTTTATACTTCTTGCATTGAAATTAACCGGCCGATAAAAAATCTAATAAAAGTTTCAATTATTTCCATTCTATTATATTTCTATATGCAGTAAATTTGTGAAACCAGAATCTATTTATAACGGAATCCTGACTTAAACAGAAAACATTATGGGGTTCAAGGGGATAAGAAGCGGTAGAATTATAACAGGTGTTATGTCTAAGGTAGAATACTGTTTAAAGTGGAATTTGTTACAGTCTCTTGCAATTCCTTCTCAGCGATTTGTACGACATTATGATTTTATGTATCAGTTTCATTTATAAAGAAAAGTTTAGCTAAATGTTATTAATAATTAAATAATTTTAATAAACTATACTTTAATAAGGAAAAGAAGGTCTCTGATACAATTATTATTATTATTATTATTATTATTATTTTACTAAAATCGTTATCATTTCTAACGAACAACACTTCTAGAAAACAATATTTTAGTTTGTTATAGATAGCTGAATGTATGCTTCATATATATTCATATAAAATTTGTTCTCTTCAGTCATATGTGCATTTAATTTAAACTTTTAAGCGAAGTGTTATACATTATTCTTCTTTATATATTTGCGTGTAATTACAATTTCTTTGAAATGTCCTACCTCCATTTCCTGTTGTACAGCATAAAACCATCCAGGCTATGCTAAGGACGAAGAGGAACTTTGAAAATCCAAAATAAAAGGAACTATCGACCGCGGTAAATGCTCCGCCAGAGTTCCATACTTTAGTCATGAAGAGCATCGATATGAATAGAAGTGCCGCCACCGGCCAGCCAATCACTCGATACATCTAGTTTTGGTAAAATAAAACAGATGAAATTATTCATTGCATTATAATCCAGAGAAAAATTTTTGTATTTATTCAACAATAATTTAATTCAAACTTTGGCTTTATAAAAATACCTGTTTTAAAAAAAGAAATACGCTCTTACTAAGACTATCGGCCTCTCGCGATAGCGCGCCAGTTTATTAACATTTTCCAACATAGTTGAAAAGTGTTTTTAGATCCGGTTTGTCTGTCTACGCCGCAACCAGTCAGAGGAGAGGGGGGGGGGGCTTTGAAATTTTTTGATGGGGCTAATTTACAGCTTGTCTTTTCCCCTTCTATTTTAAGGATATATAAATACAGTGGAACTCGAGATATACGTTACCTAAGTTGTACGTTTCCCTCGGTTATACGTTTCAAGTCAGCGGTCCCGGCCGCTTGCCATTTAAAATTATCTGAGTTATACGTTTTGTGTTATACGTTTCCCTCAGTTATACGTTACGTTTTTGCGTCCTCGAACGAAATTTTGCCTCATTTATACATTTTGTAACCGGTAACACTGACGACTAGTCGGATGAGTCTGATTTGAAAATAATGCCGTTCGGCAGTAGTAAAAGCAGTAGCGATAAGGCGGCTGCATTATTAACAGAAATGCAAAGTTTGCTGATCAGTGTTGGCTCTGGCGAAAAGAAACAATCGAATATTAGTGATTATTTAAACTACTGAAATGTCTTTTGATAAATGATTTACATGCCATGGCGATTCCAACAATTTCTTTTAAGTACTTAAGTTCTTTTAAGTTTTCTTTAAAAGTATTTCTAATAAAGCTTTTATGATAAAATAACTTCATGTGTACTTTTCTTATGTACCTATTTTCTACTGTTCCATTTCCGAAAATTTATGTTACGGGTGAAGTAATACTTATGAAACTTCAGTTTTCGTTATAAAAGGTAACTGAAACGCCTCAGCGGAACAAAGTTTTTACGATATATTTAAAAAATATTCCGGTAGACCAATAACTGAGTTGTACGTTTTACTGATTTATACGTTTTGTTTTTAGGTCCCGGACAAAACGTATAACTGGAGTTCCACTGTATAAACATAAGAAGAAAGCTAGTCCCCACTGTCATAAAACTTTTGATTATAAAATTTTAAAATTCTTAAATGCAATAAATGATGTTATTCGTATTGAAAGATTATGAAGTCTAGAAGAGGCTGAAGAGGTTGCTAGGAGGGGCTCCCTCCTGCCCCCATCTGATTACGGCCCTGGTCCATGCTCTAACTCACAGAAATATATTCGGATTGCTAAGTATTGGATATATGTTATTAAGATTGACTATGGCATGTTCGGTGTTAAAAATGAAGAGTGCAGCATTTGTACTTTGCAAGGACACTCAAAAGAATTTCGTTGCATTACGGTCTATGGGGAATAATCGTTTGCAATATAATTTAATGATGTTAGACAATCTAAAACATATTGGAATTGATATACATCACGGAAGTACACCACAAGAAGCTTACTTAGGAATATGGTGTGCATAACATTATATCTTTCATTTACAGGAACACACAAAAGAATTCGATTACAGCACGGTCTATGAGCAATAAATGTCGGAATAGCGGTTTCAACTGTGGTATGCGTTTTTAAATTTAACTAATTTGTTGCATATTACTTGGTGCGTATAAATTATATAGATTTATGCAGGGCTGCACAATATAATTCAAGTACATTTCCGTTTACTGCTGAAAATTCCTGAAAGGGAAATTTCAACTGTGTTTCGTTTCCAAACTGGACTAAATTTTAGCATACTCTGCAATATATATAGAAATCTGCAGATCATATACAGGGATTCACAAAAGAATTTGAAAATTATTCGGACTATGGACGGTAACAGCTGAAGTTGGATTTTCAAATGTGTTATGCGTTTCCTAAACTGTTTTTTTAGATAACACTTTTCATCTTATTAAACGGGGGAGTTTTGGTACAGTATTTTGAATATGCTAGAAAGTGTTTCATAATCTATGCTTGGCGCATGATTTTTCTTTCTTGTTTTAATACAAATCCTTGATCATTTTTAATAGTGTACAGTTCTAAAAAATAAGAATAGAACAAGGGTCGGATTATATGTATAATTTCAGCTCTTTTGCAATACCAAGTTCCTTCTTTATAAATTACACAAACAAATAAATAAAATAAGTGGCAGTTAATTTCTATGTTTAGTGCTGTTACCTAAAAGGCCCTTAGAATTATGAAGAAATTTAAAAGGCGTCTTCAGATAAAGGAAATTATAAAATTCATTTGATTTTTTTTAATGTATTTCGCAACGCAAAAGTTTTGAAACCTATACATACGTTTCACAGCGCATACGTTTTAAAAGGATGGTCTAATTTTGATAATTAATTTTTTATTGGAAAGAAATCGTTTTGATTGTCGTCCCGTATGATTTTCATTGGGATCCAAGAATGGTATGCTTACCTGCCTGTCTGTTTTCTTGTCTTCTTAGGCTTTAATTTTCATAATAATTAACTAATCTGTGCTAATTTTGAATATATTGTTAATATACGCTGTATTATTTTATGTTTTAAAAACAATCGTCGTATCGTGTACAGTTTTCTTTCTTCTTTTTTTCTGACAGAGACATGTTAAAACTTTCAATATATGATTATCTACTGCGGGTGAAACATGACCAATGCTTGGAAAAATGGGGTTTAAAGTTAATACAGAGGACAATAAAAGGTTGGAATCAAAACCACTTGTTTGTGTTTGATGTTTTGTGCAATCCGCACTTACTAGCTGACCGTACTTGAGGTCGTTTTTTCTTTAATTAAAAAGTACTTGTTTTTAATTACATTTCACAAGGCCAGTTTTTCATGGTTACTGACCCTTCCTATTTTTCTGAATGTTTTCTATAGATTAGCAATAAAATATTAAATTTTGTTTTATTTTTTAATAAGTAATGTCGGTGAGTAAAGTAATGTTTAATTACTTCTTATATATTTAAATCGAAAAGAAAAATCGTTTTAATTAGTACGCTCTTGTTTATGGCCATTTGATATAATAGTTTTATTTAAAAAAAATAAGAAATACACCGATGAATGAAATAAAAATAATTGTCTATGTACTTTTAATAGTGACACTTACCTTAGAAATTGTAATGTTTTGCTTAGTAGCCAAGACATATCCCATTAAAATGCCGGTAAAATAAGGAGCTATATGAGGGAATGTTGCTGTGTTAGCATTCCATGATTGATTGAGCTCACTAAATAATAATAAGAAAACCATTAATTAATTTAATTTAATTAATAATGTGTTAAAGATTAAAATTTTTCATTTCTACACAATTACAAATAAGTATTGAATAATACAAATTTTGTAAAAAAAAAAAAAAAAAAAAAAAAAAAAAAAAAAAAAAAAAAAACACATCAAAATAATAATACAGCACAATCGTTTTCATCTAAAAATTATCCAAGCCTTTGTTAGGTGCTAAACATATGTAGTGGTCAAGAGACACCAATACAAAAAGAAAATTAAAATTGGAACTTTCTACGTTGGCTTCGAAAAGTTAAGCATACAATGATAAAATCAATAAAAAAAAGAAAAGAAACGCTTTTATTAATTCAGAATTGCACATGAAGGTTGCAAATGTATTTATGCATTAAAGAAAACAAGAATTATGTACAAAGATGAAAAAATATTTAATTTTCATAACTTATATGATGACATCCTATTTCTGTCATTAACAAAAAGTTGTTTAAAGTCATAAAAAACAATTCAAACTTCGGTGCACAGTACTGGCAGATATTGTCTTCGTGTAATGCTACATTCAGGAATTATAACAATTGTTGAGGTCGCTCGACAATCCTGCGTGGCAACTATAACAATTGAACGAACATCAGAGGGGGCGGCAACTCTTGGACGTCTGGGCACAGTTATCCGAAAAACTGTTAGACTGGTTTGGAATTGTTTTCATAATCGAGAAATTACCGAATGTTTAACGCTAAATAAAACAGTGACATCTTTGATTGACTGTCTTGCATCATTGCATCCCACAGTACGCCAGCACTCACTATCTGACATTCGTTTTCTTTCAGCCATAGAAAAACGAATATCATTAAAAATAATTTTATGAAAATTACAAACATTTCGTAGCCAATGTATTTTTAAAATTGCGAGGTTGTTATGGTTGTTGGCCTTGATAAACTGTTTTTTTCTTCTATTTTTAACGAAAATAAGAATTTAATGATCATTATATTTACCTTATCATAGATGAAACCCTATTTGTTTAGTTTGTTACCAAAAAAATAATCAGTCGCATAAACGACTGATTCCTCATCATTAAAATAATGCAGTCAATGCTATGAAAACAAAATCACTAGCGATCGAGAAAAAAAATACGCTTTACAAACGTTTAAGTCTAAAAAGGAATAATTGCACGGCATTGCAGCAGTTGGAACCGTGAAAATGTTTCGCTTAAGACAGGATTTCGTTATCAATCAAAAGTTGTGGTCACAAATATTAAAATTATGCTAAAAATTAAAAATCGATATTTTAAACGTTTTTACGAATTTAAAAATCCACTGTACCCTTAAATCATAAACCTTAAATTTTTATTCGTTTAGATTTCTGTAAGGTTTCTTCACAATGTCAATGGAAATGTTTACGTTACTTTATTTTTTGTCACTTTCATTTGATTTATTTTTTAAGTTTTATTTTCTTTAAACTAACAATATTTGCCTTTTATAAAAAAAATTTGAGTTTTATCATCCGTGTTTGTAATTTTGCTGTTTCCGTCTTTATCTTTAAAATTACAAAAAACTGTGGGTGAATGTTTGTAATAGTAAGCGCAGACTCAGAAAAATATGAAAAAAATACAGAATATTCTTCTTATGAGGATATATATGTCTATATATATATATATATATATATATATATATATATATTTTTTTTTTTTTTTTTTTTTTTTTTTTTTTTTTTGCGAACCTTGATATAGCGTCCATAAAAAAATAATGAAAATTTCATTTTTTGGCGATTTATCGTCGGTTGGCGACACAATGAAATTTTAAAAAATACGCTTTTATGATAAATACTCTTTAATGAAAATATTTTTCTATCCTTCATACTGAACTAGTTTAAATAAATTTAACTTAAATAAATACACTTTTATAACTACAGTTTTGTCATATATATTTACATGTTTAAATTATGAAATTTAACCATCGTATTATACGGTTTAGAAGATAATTTAAATGAATTAAAATTATTTCAAGCTTCAAATTATGGCTCTATTCTGAGAACATTCAATTAGACTTCGATATTGTTGGTGTAGGAGACAAGAGAACAGTATCGTTATCATGTGTAGCAATTTTTTTTCATATTGAAATTTATAACGGCAGCACTCTTAATCAGGCAGTTACATTTAAAATATACTTAAATTTTGTCCAGCTGGTGAAACCGTGTACAATTTAATAACTGCACAGCAACACGCAACTTATATATATTATAGAAAGTTATAGAAAAAATAATAAACTATTTCGCCGTTTAAGCTTGATTTCATTAAAATGCGCATTTAAACACTCATTTAACAAGCAATTTCAAACTGCATAAAAATCGCCTGCTTTGGCGTGGAAAAAGTTTTGTTTGCCAAATCAGGTATTTTCGCGCCAAATACTCGAAAGCATTTTCTTTTTCTACAGATTTTCTATTGGGATTTCGCAGCTGAATTTGACTGATCCTTTATAACGTACATGGGTAGTTTTATTAGCACTTTTTTCAAAATTTTCTGAGTATGCGCTTTAAGGAGACCTTCCTTGTTAGTATCGTTTTTTTTTTCTTGAATCCATTTTATTCTCCTTCTTTCTTTATTTCAACACACAAATTTGTCTCGCCATATCCAACGCCTCTTTATTAACTAAATATTCTACATGATACTCTTAACTTTTTATTTGTGTCTTTTGTACATTACTTTGCTCTTACAAATGTGTTGTATGGAAGATTTCGATACTTTAGTTTCTGATTACACAGATAACACTTTTACGAGCTAATGCTTTTTACTTTTTCGGCCCCATTTTAGCTATTTCAAATATATTCTGATAGGCTGAGTTCAGAAATACCGATATTTTCTATCTTCACAGTAATAGTCCAGGAGGCAGCGTCAAATTTTTGCAACCAATTTTAATGTTTATGATTTTGGTATATCATAGATTAGATGTTTCAAATAACGAAACAGCCAGTCAGCTGGTGCGCCAGCGGGTGATATCTGCATAGCAACATCGCACAGCTTGCTACAGTGAGAAGTGAATGGCAATTCGATTACTGATGTTACTCCGACTTGGAGACATCATCAGTAATCGGGCTGCTATTTATTTCATATTGCAGCGGAGTGTATGATGTTGCTATAGGAACATCGCACCTCTATGGTGCGTCAGCTGACTGGCAGTTTCGTTATCTGTACCATCTAATCTATCATATATAGCAAAATTATCGACACTAAAATTGATTTAAAAAATGTGACGCTTCCTAACAGACTATAAGGGGTTTTTTCCCTAAAAATGAGGATGAAAATATAAAAAAACATACCCTTTATTTGTTTATAATCACGCACGCTGTTTTTGACTGAATAAATAGAATATTATCCTTGTTTTCTATGCAAAAATTTGTTTGCTGTAGTGTGTACTAACCCTTCATAAAGTCTGTTCTATTTAAAGGAGAAAAACATGTTGTTATATGTATACCTTTATAAATCCTACTTATTTTCTCATTTGCAATCAATTTGAAATGGAAATTTTCTACTTACTCTTCATTTGGTCTGTAAAGCACTATACCAGGTGTTACGTTATTCACCCAAGACCATATTACAGTAAATACGATACCGCAAATAATTACTGTAGAATTCGCGACGATTCCTCTTTTGGGACACCTGCAAAAGATTATTTTATTTTATTTTTAATTGATTTCGATAAACTTCAGAATGTTAAAAAAATCATTTAGCACCTGTACAGTTACAAAAATATACAACGGCTATTAGTTAGTATATGAAAAACCTTAACACTATCATTTTTTAAATTTAACAGCAATGAAGTTTCACTCTTTCTGAAAGCAGTTTTCACTAACACATTGTTTTATGAAAGTTGTCAGTATATAACTACATTTAATGCTGTTTAAATTTTCAATAAGTTCAGTAAAACTATAGATTGAGATAGTAACTATAATAATTAATGTTATGTCTTATTTTAAAAAAAGAAATTAAATAGTGAACCACAAACTATTTTAATACTGATTTTTTTAAGTTCGATGGCATGACTTTTTACAAGCTTTAACGTTACTTAAAAGCATGCAAACGTCGGTGGTACAATCTAAATGATAATTTTATAAACTAATAATCATTAAAACCTGTTATAAACAACCTTGCAACCTTAATTAACTTTGTAACATTTACAAAATTTTATAGAAAGCAAACTTTATCCAATAGGTTTGTATCACATTTTATTATTGTAGTGAAAACTTCTTATGTTGCACTTGAGAACTAAAATTGCTAATGAGGCAGAAATGACGAAAGAAGTCGTTACAGAAGTGACATTTTAAGCATCCATTGTTATCTTTATCGAACTTGAATGCTTTTATTATGAAATTTCAATGTTTACTCTTTTTTTTAAAATTAGATTTTCAATGGATTTTCCGATATCATAATGTATTTTTATTTATAACATCTCATTAAAAACAAGATTTTGGTAGGGTTTATCGAGGCTATGAGACAAAATTCTAAACTTTTCATAGACACTTTCGATATATTGACTCAAGTTCTAAATTAAAAAAATACTGTAGCTTTTGTTGTTTTTCTTTTATCTTGTTTATGGATAGAAAAATATTGCTTGTCATAAAAATAAAGGTAAAAAATTTAAAGCTCTGTCACCCACGGAATTGAGCTAATATGAGACGATCCTGGGGCTAAATTGAGTCACAATTATTTTAAAATGGTTGTAAACACTATGAAAATGAGAGTCCTGTAACAAGGTTGCCCCGGATCTACTATTTCAGCTGTCAATTCATGTCAGGTGTCTATCTTATATTGTTATCTTTCATTTTACATCAAGTTTGGGACATCCTTCATGTGTCCATTAAATTACTGATAAAAATGCAATACAATAAATTCCTGCCCTAATTTATTAAATGTTAATTTAAGGTTAACAACTAAGAATACAACTATCTGAATCACTTAAATTATATTTTTATGAGTTTTTAGAAGTAAATTAGCAATGACAGAACACCTGTTATTGAAAAATAAGAAAATCGAAAATGCAGTCTACAAACTTGACTGATTGAGTTAATTCATTGTTCATTAATAGTTATACAGTCAGGAAAATTAAAAGTAGTTTTCGTTATTTTTAATGTGGTTGTAGGGAAAGTCAGGACATCGACAGTATCAATAAAGTCCACTGCAAAGAATTTCATCTTCTTTTTACACGAAATCAGTAATTAGACCGATCGCTTGAATACCAGAACCCTTGGAACGCTCCTTCGCCTTCATCTACTTAGTTTTTGAGACAAGCATATTTAAAGTCAGTAGACTTTCTAACTCCAGGTTTAACGTCAGCTAAAACGAAAATTCTTATTTAAAAATTATTTTGAAGTAATAGTGTGCCATAGACAACTGGGTCAATTTCTCCCCATGTGGCATTTGCAATAAAATTTCTGTCGGTGATTCTTCATCACCATCATGAAAGAAGACAATTCTTCATTGTATGTACTGTCTCATTTTAGCAATATACCAATATATTTCTTTAGGTTTTTGATTAGGTTTTGAATGTTTTTAGCTGCTTCATTTTCAATATAATCTATTGGTATCTCATCTGATATTTGGGCATAACTTCAATAATAATAATGTTATATTCTTCGTGTTTTTCTCGCCAGTCCAATTTTCACTTGTGCAATAATTGCAATCACTTTTGAACTAGCATTTATTCTTTTCACTTTTCTTTGCAGCAGTATTTTTTTTAATCAACTGTTTTCATTTCTCTATCAGAATCTTCCCATTTGGTGAAGGATTAACCAAGTAAATTAAATTATGAATAAAAGTAACGTGTTGCAATACTTTTGACATGTATTTAAGGGTGACCAAGCTGGTCGCCTATGGCGGCAAATTAAACATAATTATATTACTATTAAATGTAGTCATTAAAAATATATTTTTTAATGTTTCTTAAGCAATTTTATATCTTATTAGAGTTAAGTTTACTACATAAAGCCGGTAAACTGGCAAAATTTACAATTATCATATACCATGTATCTTAACAAAGTGTTTAATTACTTACTTAAATAATATTGGTACGGTAAATAAAGACAGTATGAAAAGTTGCATGTCAGCTGCGATAAACCACGTATGAGGTGAACACTGTAAAATAATAATAATGATAAATTTAAAAAAAATAATTCGTAAATTTAGACAAAGTTATGCTACATAATTTAATGTTGGGCTGATGGGAAAGTAATTAAAATTTGGGAGTTTATGTAAAGCATAAACACCCATATAAAATAACTTTAAAAAAATCATGTGTTCAAGTATTGTTGATTACGTACAACGGACTCTATCAACTATGACTCTAGTACTGACAGTATGTTCAATTCATCTTTATGAAACAACACCGGTCAATGATTTCACGGATCATTAAGACAGTTAAAATATCTTCTTTGGAAATTTTTTAACTATCATCGTTTAACTTTCTCATCGATTGTATCGTCACTGAAAGAAAACGAATGCGCCACTTTATGCTACTTTAAGTACCCATTTGTGGTAGAAGAAAACAAGTTGGAAATTGTACGTCAAACATGACAAATGAGGTGCATGTGTACTATAGCTAGTTATATAAATATTCAGATCTTGATGATTTTTAATTCTGTGAAATGAATTATATCGTCTGCAGATTAATTTCTGTCATAAAATAAGTATCTCGGTCGCTTCACGATTAAACCTCGGAAGCTCCTCTAACAAGAAAGCACCGATTAAAAAAAAAAATCAAATTTCTTAATAAATATTTTTATTAATATTTTCTAAAGTTTTGATTCGATTTTCATAAAATTTGAAATGTCTCGACAAAATTCTGCAAAGATAATATATCTTAAATTTCAAACCATTCGATTGGGTAGTTTTTGCGTTGTTATATGCGGACGGACGGACAGACAGACGGACGGACCAGACGACGACAATAGGTGCTACGTATTTATGTAATTACGAACACACCTAAAAAAGTCACCAATCGATAGATAATAATGTTTGTTTTTAATTAATATTACACTGCATGACTTTTTGTCTTGGAAGTATGTTTTTTTTTTTTTTAAATTATTTATATACGGTTATATACCAGAAATTCAAAAGTTAAATTTATACATGCATCATCTCTTCGCAGTGTAGGGTTAATGTACATTAATAAAGCTTTGAAGGTCTCCTACATATGAAATGTGTGCTAACTTTTTTTTTAAAAATAGCAACACGCAATTTTCATGACAGATTTTTAATCTTTGTTGAAATTTATGCCCCAACACAAAACTACAAGTCATTTGAACGAAAAGTTTTCTAATAATTACAACTTTTGTAAATTTTGATCATTTAATGCCAAATTACTTTTATGTATTTTCTTCAATATTTCCTGAAATTACAATCTTCGTGCAGACTTTTTTTTAATGTACATACCACTCAAAACCTAAATATAAATATCTTAATTCTGTAATTCCCATGACTCTATAGCATGAAAAATTATTTATTAAATTAATATTCGGAAAAAAGGATGTAAAATGTATAAAATATTTTATTGTTATTACCAAATAAAACCTTCGTGATACGAGCTTAGGGAATGTTGAGACGTCGGAATGGGTATATGGTCGTATACTCAATATAAGTACCGGGTTTCAATTTGGAGAGAACCCTTAATTAGTCTTTTGTAAAATAGTTAATAGTTTTAAAACTAATCGTAAAACTGCCATGCAAATTTGTATGCAGGCTATTTAAAGACTGTATATTTTTATTGTGATAAATGTGGGTATTAGTACACTGACATATTTAAAGCTAGTGCACCTCAATAATGTATACAAATTTCACTATGTTTAAAATAGTGAAACACAAATCAAATACACCGTAGATGATTTTCCCCCATAAACCATAATGTAACAGAATACTTTTGCGTGCCCCTGTAAATAAACTATAAATGTTACACACTTCATTTTCAATACTGAACATGCCATGGTAAACCTCAGTAACGTATATCATATCAATTACATTACAATCCGAATATATTTACACGAGTTAGAGCACGGGCAGTTAGACGGACAGACAAACCAAATTCATAAACAGTTTTCAGCTATGCTGGAACAATTTAAAAATTTCGAATTCTGCAATTTAAACACAGATACTATCTTTTATCTGGCGTAGAAACATTGTGCACGCGTATTTGTATGTGAATGTAATTTTCAGAACTGCCTGTCCATCTTCCTTTACTCATTATATGCGTACTTTACATTCGATTTTTGCTTCTTCAAGTACTTTTTTAAATAAACTAGCAAACCCTCCAGTCGCTGGTGTTGCTGGCCGCTCGAAAAGGTTCCAAGTGTCCCCTTTTTCTTTACTTATTTACATCTGGGCAAGATAGATGGCGATTTAAAACTAATGGAAAAATGGAGAAATATGAAAACGACCTTCAAGAGTTTTTTTTAAATAGTATATATTATTATTATTATTATTATTATTATTATTATTATTATTATTATCATTTTAATGAAAGATACCGTCCAGAGCAGAAAAGAACTTTCCACACATGGGTATTTTTTTCACATTCGGGATCCGGGTTCAATTTAAAACTTAAAAAAAAAAAACCCGGAAAATATGAAAACAACCTCTAGAAATTATTTCTTTTGAAATAATAAATATTCATATTTTTTAAAGATACCGTTGGGAGCAGAAAAGAACCTTTTATGCGTGGATTTTTATTTATTTATTTATTATTTTTATTATTCAATTTCTTCCGGGAAACGATAGCAATTTAAAGCACGAAAAGTACATGAAAAAGACCTCCAGAAAAAATATATTTTAGAATTACGTTAGCGTTCTAAGAGGGTTTTTAATTAATATCTCGGCTGATTATCATAAAATGAAAAATCTTTGTCTCAGATGCATTCGTGCTTGTCTTCGTCTATCCTTATCCAAATTTGCAGACTACATGCGATTTCGTGTACTTTTCGCTCTTCGATATACTACCCAAGCCATATCTTACCATTCTATATGCTACCCAAAGACAGACAGACATACAGCCATCTTTCTTTTATTAATGTAGCTTCGATATTTGGAGCCCTGTAAATCCTCTTACATTGACAAAACAATGTTACATACTGACATGAGTTTCAAAAAACTCAAAACTACCTAATTTATAAACTGCAATTTTATGTACTACATTATGGAAAATTAATGAATAGTAATTTGGGATATCTTTAACCCTTCTTTGCACGAGTTTTTCTTTTACAATTGTGTTTTTATACATATATTAAATATTAGACACCAGAAATTTTAAGATAGATTTTTAACTTTGTTCAGCGACGTAGTCCACGGGAAATTTGCGGCATTAATATTACTATATAAATATAGTGGTGGCGAAGAAGTTGATTTATTTATTAAAAGTTAAATAAAAAGTGATGGAAACTTACATCACTATGCAGTTAAGGGTTAAGAGTAGACTTTTATTAGCTAATTCCAACAATTTTGTGGTGATGGTAAAATTAGCGTAAGTTGATTGTATGCATAAGCTTTTAAGACAGCTGCTTTTCAACAGCTGCTTTTCAACAGCAACTTTACATTATTATGTTAATTAAGGATTATTTTCACACACAGTTATCAATATATATAATTTTGCATATTTTACCTAGAGTAAAACTCCTTTTGCATGCATATTTTATATATTATTGATATACTTCAACATCATAAAATATTGGACCATATCATTTTTAAAGCTAATGTAACTTTCTTCACCCTTTGTGACTCAACAACTCGGAGTTGAATAATATTTACTCAGATGTTAGAATATATCATTTTAAGCATGTAAAAAAAATAATTAAAAAATTTAGAACATAAAAGTAAAAAAAAAAAATTGACTAAAAGGTACTTTTTTCACATCTGCAATAAGCAGAAAATTACATACTTCTCACAAATATTGTCAATTTTCGAATAGAAAATTGTAAAATATATGAACTTACCTTTGTAAAAAAGCTATTTTTGGACATCTCCAGCCTTTTTAATTTGGCATAATTTACGAAATTCCTTTTAGCAATAACGATGCGAAACTGCTCAAATGACAAATAAAACTTTGGCATGGAAATTTAATTCACAAGGAAGGTCTCTGTAAGCGCATACTCAGAAAAGTTTGGAAAAAATTACAGAATATTCTTCTTATGAGGACATATATGTTTATAAAAAAAAATGCTGCGAAACCTCGATATAACGTCTGTAAAAAAAAAATATATGAAAATTTCGTGCTTTTGGCGATTTATCGCAGGTTGGCGACACAATAAAATAAAAAATAAATACGATTTTATGATATATACTCTTTTAGGAAAACCTTTTTCTACTCTTTATACTGAATTAAATAAAGTAAATTTAACATAAATAAATACACTTTTATATCTGCTGTTTTGCCATATATATATATATATATATATATATATATACAGGGTGTCCCACAAGGTACGCAGCGTCTAATATGTGCAGATTCGGATAGAGCACGTCAATATGAGTATTTTGAATGGTAACATGTGGGGTCCCCGAATATATCCAAAATTTCAAACTAAAACAAATTAAAACAAAATTTAAATTAATTAAAATGCTTCCAACTCAAAATTAATGTACAATTCTGATCATTGTCAATTACATTTTGTGAGTGTCGGAGACAACAAGAGAAAAGTCATGTTTCCATGGAAACAACGACTTATTCAATATCGAAATGAATTATGAGAGCGTTCTTAATCGGGTATTTACTGTTACAATACACTTAAATTTTATCCAGCCGGCGAAACCGTGTAAAATTAAATAACATCAGCAATATGCAACTTGTATATATATTATATAAGTTTATAGAAAAAATAATAAACTATTTAATCGTTTAAGTTTAAATTCATAAAGAACTACGCATTTAAACATTCATTTATCCAGGAATTTTCAAATGCATTGAAATCGCTTGCATTTAGCATGGAAAATGTATTGCTCGCCAAATCACGGCTTTTCGCGCCAAATACTCGGAAGTATTTCATTTTTTAACATATTTTCTACTGGGATTCCGTAGCTATATTTGGCTGATCCTTTATAAAGTCCACGAGTATTTTCTTTAGCAATTTTTTCCAAAATATTCTGAGTATGCGCTTTAAGGAAACCTTCCTTGTCAGTATTGAGTCTGTTGAGAATTCTATGAACAATTTATAATAAGTTAGAAGATAGCAACAATAAATAAAATCGTCTTATAAAGCCCACTGTATAAATAATATTGACTTTTGGGTATGTAGCAGATATGCAACTCGGTGATACAAAGGATTGAAAGAAAAATCCTTTCTGTAACTCTTTTAGATGATGAAAATATAATTAATACATAATACTACTTATTGTTTTCCATAAGGTAATTAAAAATTAAGTTATTACGTACCGTGTCATCCTGAAAAAAGAAATTGTTAATGTATAAAACATTTTGCCACCAGTATTTGTCGCATTTTGTGGCATAACTTCTCTTCTGAAATAATCTCATTGGGCCATACGGTCGAAAGAGAGCCATCAGGAATGAAAAAAATAGGTATACAGGTCCGATCCTATAAAAAGAAAGAAAATTTCCGTCTTTTTTTTTTTTTAAATAAACTATAACACTGTCTCATGTTTCAAATAATTTCAAATATAAATAATAAAATAAAATAAAAAACCGTGCTGTAGCTGCAACGGAATGTTAAATTAATTATACTATAGTTTATACAATTCAAACAATACAATTTGTAGGACATTTGTGGATAATTACTTATACATTTTCATGTGTTGTCTTTGATACATTATTCGTTATGTATGATCTGAATTTCTGTTTTTAATTTTAACCCGTTCCCTTAAAAAAAGAACTAAATATTTCGCCATCTTTCAATAAAAATGTAAGTTAAATGTATGTCAATTATTATTAAAATTTCCGTTGCTCAAATGGCAAACACACCAAACAATGGCCACTTAACTTGCCAAAATTTCTAATAAAGTGATAAAAAGGAAAACTAAAAAACAAAATTTAGAGTGGAGGGGAGGGGGGGGGAGGAGATAAGGCATACTTTAAAAACTTAAATGCGCAAACTGCATTATTTACGCTAAAACTTCGGTTACCTTTTTTTTTATAAATTATTTCTGTAAATTATTAGTGTTTTCTGTACTTTCTGTTCTGTAAAAATTCAAATTATGAATCAAAACCTTGGATGCATTTCTCTCTTTTTTTGCCTCATTTGTAAATTATACGCAATCTTTTCAAATGATATGCTTTAGAAATTAAATTTTGAATTAACGGGTATCTTTTGCTAAATCTAAAAAGTCTTTGAATTATTTTAGGACTTTAATTTTTTTTCCGATAAAGCGTAAATTTTTGATTTTTTATATGTATATTCTTTATCAATGAAATTTCAACTGAACTTTTGGGGAAAATGTAACATACATTCATGCAGTGTATATAAATTATTTGTCCCTTTTAAATGTCATGAATCAAAAACTGCATGAAATAAATCGGACTATTAATTTTTTTATTTCCACGGAAATCTAATAATTGTAGTTTAATCTGAGAGACTGTAGTGTTTGTATTAGAATGTCTATTTGCTTCACTAATAACTTAAAGTTATAATCATAACTAGTTTAATAATGATAACATATAGCAGCGTCATATAGCAAAGGCAGAATACAGAATACAGACCCATTGCAATTGACATGATAAAAAAGGTTGGGATGTTTAGGTTGGGTTGGGTTGATTATTGACGGCCAATTATCTACACATGGGATATAGGCCCGGGGGGAGTGCCCTTCGTGGGGGTCTTTCTAAGGAAACCTAACCCGTATTTACGCATGGATACAAATCCACGGCTCGAAGAAAACCACGAAAACTCCGAACGATTAGGCCGACGGGCGCGATTAGGATCGAACCCAGCACCTCCCGTCTACCAGTTTCGAGAGCACAACCTCTCAGCCACTGGTGGGGTGGGATGTTTAGGAGTTGACAGTTGTCATTTATTTATACAGGATGTCCGAAAAGTCTGGCTGGAATCGGTCGGATAACTCGAGAAATATACATCGGATTAAAAAACGGCAAAATGCATGTTCAATATTTTTGAAATATCTATTTAGGGATATCAAATTGCCCCCCCCCAACTCTGTCCCCTGGGGGGAAAGGGGGGCAACTTTGAAATCTTAAATGATAACCATCATTTTTTATTGCAGATTCAGATTCTACGGGAAAAAATACGTAACTTTCGTATTTAACATTTTCTTCGGAAAATTGTAGATGGCGCTGTAATCGAGTGCAATGCAGTGAGAATCGTTTCTATTGAAAAGTCTGGAAACGGTCGAATAACTCTCGAAATATACATCGGACTGAAATACTGCATTTTCAATAGTTTTGAAAAATCGTTTTAGGGATATCAAAGTTGCCCCCCTGGGGGGAAAAGGGGGGGCTACTTTGAAATCTTAAATAATAACCCCCTTTTTTATTGGAGATTCGGATTCTACGGAAAAAAATACGTAACTTTTGTATTTAACATTTTCTTTGAAACATCGTATATGCGCTGTAATTAAGAAAATACAGTGAGAATCGTCACCATTGCAATGTCTGGAAACGCTCGAATAACTCGAGAAATATTCATCAGATTGAAAAACGGAAAAATACGTGTTTAATATTTTAGAAAAATGGCAACTTTGATATCCCTAAATAGATTTTCAAAACTAATGAATGTGTATTTTTCTGTCAAATTACTGTGATCCTGACTTTAGGCATTTCAGCTATGGTCGTTGATAAGTCAGTCAGTCAGGCAGACGATCTCTTTTTTTTATAATAGTATAGACAACTGTTTGCAGGAATATATTTCGTCTCACTATATTATAACGATGAAAAGAAGTCCCCAGCGTTTTAGCGACAGTTTGAATTTTCTCCGTTGCTGTAATAACGCATATTTTTTTAGAAATTATCATTTGTAACGCTAGAAATTTTGAGGTTTTGGCACCAAAGACATCGCCAAATTAGAATAATATGCAATATCTCACGAACTATTGTACTTAGAGGAAATTACTCTGTACCATTCAATTCATCGTACAAAAATACATTAAAATATGTTATCATTTGATACACATATATAATATCAGAATTTTAAGAATTTTTGTAAAAGTTTGTTCTCTTTTTACCCCCTTAAAGGCGGAGCTTTAGAAGATCCTTTCTTAGCGCTCGTTTACGTCCTAAGAAATATTTTTTTCTCAATATTCATGTTTCTAGGTTCAGTAGTTTGGGATGTACGTTGATGTTCTTCCTAATCAGGACTTTCATTTATATATATAGATTACAGAGATACTGTTTTTTTGGGGTTTTTTTTTTCGAATTAAACATTTATACATCTTCTTGCCATTGCTTGACTCATTCATTTCTTTTCCTAATATCACTTGATTAAAACTTATCCTGTTAAGTTATTCTTCTGTACCATAGTACAAAATAGTTCCCAAGACAAATTTTCACATACCTGCTAACCAGGTAACCCACTCACGATTACAGGGATTAATGTGAGCCCCTATTCACCCCGTCATAACTCAGAAGCTATTTTCGATTTAATTCTAAAAACTTTATTTATATAATAATATGATCATGATTACGCAGTGTCCATGATTAACCTTTACTTTCTACTACATGAAACCTTTACTTTCAATAGTTTCGAAATATTGAATTCCAAAATGTATTCATTTTGACATTAACTCACTAAAAAATAACAAGTTGGAAACTGTACATCTAACGTGACAAAGGAGGTGCGTTTGTACTATAGCTAGTTATATAAATATTCAGACCTTGATGATTTTTAATTCTGTGAAATGAATTATATCGTCTGTAGATTAATTTCTGTAATAAACTAAGTTTCTAGGTCGCTTGACGATTAAAACTCGGAAGCTCCTATAACAAGAAAGCACCGATTAAAAAAAAAAAAAATCAAATTTCTTACTAAATGTTTTTATTAATATTTTCTAAAGTTTTAATTCGATTTTTATAACATTTGAGATGTCTTGACAAAATTCTGCAAAGATAATATATCTTAAATTTCAAACCATTCGGTTGGGTAGTTTGTGCGTTGTTATATGTTATATGCGGACGGACGGGCAGACAGACGGGCAGACAGACGGACGGACAGACAGGCGGACGGACGGTCAGACGGACGGACCAGACGACGACAATAGGTGCTACGTATTTATATAATTACAAACGCACCTAATAAAATATATCATCAAAGTTATGTATTAATTAGGAAAATAAATGGGAATTTAAGCAGCAAATTTATATTTGTAATAAAAATTCTAGAATTAAATTGCGCCGAGACACGAAGCTCCCCAAACCGTTGATTTTAAAAGATCATTCAAACATAGACACTACTTTCGGTATATTTAGAAAATGGAATTTTCTTACAGATTGAGAACTTTTTACTTTAATAAAGGCAAAAAATAAAAATAAAAGAGTTTCCCGTTAGTTTATTGCGCCAAAACATATAGAAGAATCTAAATTCTGTTACACAAACAGTATTGCATTATACTAAGAAATTTATTTGTAAATTACCTTTTATATAACTGACTCAAGAAAAAAACCTAACTTAACATTACTGATATATAAAAATCAGCCACTTACCTGGTTATTCTATGATACAAAATGAAAAAGAAATTTGTCTTTTGAGTTTTATCTTCTCGTTTTTTCATTCTTGTGTAGCAATTTAGCAATCCACTGAAAATATATGATATAGATCGTAACTGAAAGTGACGCATTCAAAAAAAGAAAACTTCAATAAATTAAGTTTTTGGTAAGAATGGAAATAAATTCTGGAATATTTTTTTATATATTTAAAACTATATTTTATCTTTTTATATTAACAATACGATTAAAAAAAATAATCAATATATAAATAATATATTATTTATAAATATATATTAAAAATAATATATTATCAATAATATATTATTTAATGTTTTATATCCATACGTTCTTTTCTTTTGTTCAAATAATCATAAATTTAAAAAAAGTGTTATGTTATTTCTTCAAGAATAGAGGAAAACATATTAACTGATTGTCGAACTCCTCTTTCAGCCTCGTGTTTTTATATGCTTTTATATACATTTGAAAAATAATCGACAGCGATATTTTACTTATAGAATCAATTTTTTTAAAAATCTGCAGCTGAATTATTCACAAAATTTTCATTCATTGCTTTAAAAATGTTCATACAAATAACAAATCAGCATAAAAGTTCAAAACAAACAGAATATTTTCCCAAAGTTAAAAAATTTCCAATAGAAGAACATAAAACATTTCTAACAAGTGTTGTTTATGCGGAACAATTAAAAGTTTCTCGCATCATAACAAGTTCATGATTTGTTTGTTACTTGTACTGTTTAAGAGAGTTGGGAGTACCGCTGGTACCGGGAATATGGACAATATTCACAGCCGATCCAATATTCATGTGACGTCAGAGTGGGAATCACATGGCGTAAAAAAAAATCGGCTAACACGTTTGTTTACATATTTCATCGCTTTATGCAGCATAAGAAGTAGGTAAATGTATACATAAAATACTTTAGATTTCGGTTGCACGAATTGCTATTCGATAAATATGTATTGGAAAATTCAAATATGCTTATTAATTAAAATTAACAAATTTCCTTTTATAATTAAAATGAAAAATATGCATAAATTTGCATTAAAATGGAGAAAGGATTTCATGTATAACTTATACCTCTTGCTTAAAAGATCTAAAACTTGAAATAAAGATAAAATATAAGCATAAATTTTCTAAACACAATGCTTTTCAGTGGCTCGGTTCTAAATTTTTAAATGTCATTCCCAAGTTGGTAATTTTTTTGTACCCTCGAACACAAATAATATTGTACATTGGAGCGTTTATTTTCGTGGTTTTTGAGTAAGGGATGTGTTTGTTTTTAACGATTCGATGTTGAGTAAATGTAATGGATTAGTCACAAGTGAAAATCTGATTCATAAACACCTGGATGACAGAAAAATAGCTGAAAGAGTAAAAATTAAATAATTCGAAATGTATAGACAGAAGCACGATGCGATTTCCACGGAATGCAGAAAAAGGCGTACGATTTTTTAATAGCAAAGAATTTATTGTCAGAACAGTTACATTTGCCTCAAACAAGTGCTGCTTGAGTTGTGTTAGTATTTTGTATAGAGGCGCGCAGTTCTATTCTTTCAGTAAAGTTACATTCGTTCAGTACAGTTTTTAGTTATTAAAAATTCCCATGCCTTTATGTTCATTTCTCTGAAAAAGGGCATGTCGTGCTACTTTTTATGCAATTTGAACAATCGAATTTTTACTTTTACGGTTAAATAATCACACGGCATCTTAGAAAACAATAACTGATTTTGTGTACATCCGTGTATTTGGTTATCTGATACTCCAATATTTTTCTGCTACAATAAATCGGCTATATTTAATAACTATATATCTTCATTAGATAAATGTCAATTAGAATCGTCGACTTATAAGCTGTAGATTCTTTATTACTTCAAATGATTATTCGTAATATTGTGATTCATTATGAATCTGATATAATATACTATATATATATATATATATATATATATATATATAATACTAAGACAAACCATGAATCTGTAGTAAATTCGTTCGTTCAGGTTATCACCTAAGTCTGCTTTTCAACTTTTATAATGAATAATTTCCATTCAGTATAATCGTTACAACACTTCATTATATACTTTTCTAAAAATTTTACTCATTTGTTATAATTTCAAATGAGAAAGATTAGATAATTTTGTAATAAGAAATTTATAAAAGAAATTTATTGAATTTATAAATATCTTACCCTACAAAAAAGAACACGTCGGCGGTTAAAAATCCATTGGCAACAATTTGAAAAAAGAACTGAGGTACTTCTTCCAATGCCCTTATGCTGTGACCTATAAATTTACATTGAATTATTTTAATTCCATGAATAGTTTAAATTTTCAAAAAATTAAAACGGAAAATCTTTAACAATCTTAAGTTTGTAATTATCAAAGCTGAGATGCTGTTTTCTTACTAATTTCTAAGGTATAATCAGAAGAATCTTGTTTGGCTGTTTAAATTAAAAAAGGGTCTTTAAAAAGCAACGCGTAAAAAGCCCTTGAAATAAAAAATAAGACCTTAAATAGCTTGCAATCATTGAATGCTTGAACTTTCATCCAAATATTCAATGTGGCCCAAAAGTTACAAAATGATCTAAAAATATTACAACTTTAGATTTAATTTTTTTCCTTTTAAATTTAAAATTGAGGCATTTTGTAGTTTTACCAAATACGGTTGTATAAAATGTTATTTTCAAATGCCACGCTCAATTATTGCTCCAGCTGTTATTGCTTAATTTCTTATTGCTCAAGCAACATAAAAAATTGATACAGCAGATATGGCAATACGCAATTTAATTACACGTTTAAAACCCCAAAGTTGATTTTTTTTTTTTTAATCACCCAATGATATCTAAACTACCCTGTATTTAAAAATTGCATGATGAATCTTGTACAAGACTGTAGCACATACAAAATGTGAAATATCTGCAACAATTATACAGGGTGATTATAAAAAAAACTATCCCGATATATGAGTCCTTAACTGTCACACCGTTCACAGAAACTGACAGAAATTTTGGTTTTAAGTATTTTGAAGTATGCGCTCAAGAATCGTGTGAAAAACAACAGTTAAACTCTAACAGTTACGGTTACAGTGGCAAAATTTTGAAAATTTCAAATGGCAACACCTATTTTTTTATTGGAATGTGATCTTCATAGTGAAAAACCATAAAAAGCGTTGAAACGGTACCTGTAACACGAAAATTGCCGGCGCTAGAGAGACTAAGAAGAAAAGTGAAAACAACCAATAAAGGACAGAGAAGCAACAGAAAGTAAAACATTTTATTATTCAGTGCTATCCACCATCTGCCGCATGCAACGTGTCTTCGTGTGTGACGTGGAAAATATGTGAAACACAATAAAATGTTTTGTTTTCTGTTGATTCTCTGTCCTTATTCGTTGTTTTCACTTTTCTACTTAGTCTGTCTAGCGCCGGAAATTTTCGTGCTACAGGTACCGTTCCAACGCTTTTTATGGTTTTTCACTATGAAGATCACATTCCAATAAAAAAAAATAGGTGTTGCCATTTGAAATTTTCAAAATTTTGTCACTGTAACCGTAACTGTTGTTTTTCATACGATTCTTGAGCGCATACCTCAAAATACTTAAAACAAAAATTTCAGTCAGTTTCTGTGAACGGTGTGACAGTTAAGGACTCATATATCAGGATAATTTTTTTATAATCACCCTGTACATGACGAAAAGAGAAATTATTTGTGCACCGCGATGTTTCTTAATTCATTTGCTAACTAGTTGATGTGAGCACGGGGTGTAGAAGACAGATGAATCTAGAATATGGATTCAGCTTCGCTTTTTACAAAGAGTGTAGTACAATAAAATTGTTTGGCTTTATTGAGTGAATTAGAAAACTACTTTCAATAATTTGAAAAAGTGAATTGCATTTAAAATCTTGTTCCAGAAATCCTAGTTTAAAAATGGAAAACTTTTAAAACAGCAATACTTCATTTTACTAAAGAACAGGGATAATAATTTAAAAAAAAGACAATAGCTTAACATATTAACTCAACTTTAAAACTTTAACTCAATTCCGAAAATTCCCACCAAAAATAAAAAACTTGTATGTCATCACCATTTGAATTCTGGTAAACACATTCACTCTCTTACTTATAAATACAATTAATCTGGTTGAATATACTATTTGGACCATTTCGAGCGTAATTAATTAAAAAAGTTCAGAACAACATAAGGTTGTTTTTTGTCAATTATACAGGGATACTTATTCTAAAGTTTGAAAATGTGGAAACTCTAAGACATTTATTAAAAGACATAAACATTAAAATAAATAAACATTTAAAAAAAAATATGTACTGTAAGAAATGCTTCACAGAATACAGATTTTTTTATATAATGATAAAGAGAGACATTTCTATTAAAAAATCAGAAATATTTGTAAAAAAAAAAAAAAAAAAAAAACAGATATAACCACGGGGTGAAAAAGTTTTAAAAGAATATCAAAGACACTTATTTCAAATTTACAAAAAATCTATCTTTATTGAGATATTTAAAATGATTAATGAATGTGTTTTCAATTACAAAAGAATTACACTCTTGTCCAAAATTAAGGTCATAAACATAAAATCTGTGAAAACTGATGAACTATTCACTGTGTTGCCACGAAATTTGGCACAGAGGTATATTACAATGGGAGAAAGAATATAGCAAAATAACAATATGGAAAAGATTTTAATTGTGAATTAAGATACAAGGTATATTAAAAAGTGTTAAATCATGAATCAGGGATAAAGCATTTATCTCGGGAAAAGAATGTCTAATATGGAGTGTGACCACTGTGCACTGCTATACAAGCCTCACAACGAGCTCTCATACTGTTTAGAGGGTGTCAATAAATGTTTGTGGCAACAAAGCCCATTCTTCCAAATGCGCGGCTTTTAACTCCTGGCGGGTCATGGCAGGGGGGTTACGCTGTGCAATGGCTCTTCTTAGACCATCCTGATGTCACCACGAAGGCCGGCCAAGACCGCCACAGAGCAACGAGACCTGCGCAGAATAGCTACTTGGCATTAAGGGCACGACGACATAGGCTGGCAACGACTCCTCAGCTTGCTCGTGACCTTACTGCTGCGTCTGGAATAAGAATTTCCAGGCAAACAGTATATAGACTTCGAGCGGAGAGGGCCTTTTATGCCCGGCGTCCAGTTGTGTTTGTTCCTTTCACTGCATCGAACAGGAGAGCCCGGTTGTTGTGGAGCCGAAGACATCAATCTTGGACACAACAAGAATAGGGACGTGTTCTTTTCAGTGATGAGTCGTGATTCACCACGCAAAGTGATTCTCGTCGAATCTTCATCTGGGTAGAACGTAGAGCTCGCTATCATCCCTCCTATGTAAAAGAAATCGACAGATTTGGTGGCAAAGGAATCTTTGTCTGGGGCGGCATAATGTTGGGCAGTCATACCCCACTGTACGTCTTCGATGCGGGTGCTGCCAACGCGCATCGCTATAGGGATGAGGTCCTTGAAGCCTATTTGAGGTTATTCCGGGGTGCTGTAGACCCAGACTTCATTTTTATGGACAATAATGCGAGGCCACACAGAGCTCACATTGTTGATGATTTTCTTGAAGAAGAGGATATTCGCCGTATGAATTGGCCCTCGAGGTCTCTGGACCTCAATCCTATTGAACATGTTTGGGATGGTCTAGGAAGAGCCACTGCACAGCGTAACCTCACTCCCAGGACCCGCCAGAAGTTAAAAGCCGCGTTTTTGGAAGAATGGCTCTGTTGCCACAAACATTTATTGATACCCTCATAAACAGTATGAGAGCTTGTTGTGAGGCTTGTATAACAGTGCACGGTGATCACTCTCCATATTAGACAGACTTTTCTCGAGTTAAATGCTTTATCTCTGATTCATGATTTAACACTTTTTAATATGCTCTGTATCTTAATTCACAATTAAAATCTTTTCCATATTATTATGTTGCTATATTATTTCTTCCATTGCAATACACCTCTATGCCAAATTTCGTGGCAACACAGTGAATAGTTCATCAGTTTTCACAGATTTTATGTTTGTGACCTTAATTTTGGACATGAGTGTATTATCGATAAATCAAAATAATTAATTACACTGGACCCCAAAAGTAAAGGTACAACCAATTTTTTTAAGCTCGCTATTAAAAGAATGAAAATAAAGGTAAAAAATACGATTTATATGAATGAGCAAAGGTAACTTCAATAAAACATTATGAAACAGTTATGCCCATTTCTATTTATTTATTTATTTATTTATTTTTATTTTTATTTTTTTTTTTAAGAATTGGGCACTTATGCGGCAGCCGAGAGAAATCGCGAGCATCTCACTTTGGGAATTTGTATGAAATTCGTTTTATTCTTATTGATATTGAATTGTTGGTGCTAAAATAGTGTTGCTCATATTTAGGGGACGTCGTTTACCTGATTCGTTAAGATGGCGGGCAATCGGATGGATGGAAATGGGGTTTACAAAGAAGTATAAAAATCACATGCTGATGGCTGCTAGACGTATCTTAAAGTGTCTCGTAGTTTGATCCAAGACTCTGGGATCAATTTCAATCCGAAAATTTAGTATCAAGAGGACTTGTTCCAGATCACTCACAAATTATAACCCCTGCACAAGATCGCTTCATTGCTCTTTTGGCCAAAGGACGAGGAACACTACTGTGGTTCAGCTCATTTCAGATCATCGTAACGCAACAGGGATGACAATATTTGCTACTACGGTGCACAGACTTCTTCGCAAATAAGAACTCTACTCAAGACGACTCGCTATTCGACAGCGCAGAAGTGCCCGTTTATGTTAGCCACGAGAGCACGTTACCTGGAACAGACAACAATGGGCTTCCGTACTGTTCACAGACGAGTCCCGGTTTGCTTTGGAGAACAATTTAGTTCGTGTGTTTACCTAAAGAGAACAAGGCATCAAATTCGACCTATCTATGTAACATTGTTGAAAGGCACAGTTAGAGAGGAGGTGGAATCATGGTTTGGGCTGGAATGTCTCTGGTGGTCACAGTAACCTATATGTGTGTTACGGAAAATCTCTGCCTGCTGTGAAATATAGGGACGAGATCCTTGCGCCGTTTGTCATACCATATGCTGGTGCTATTAGTGATGAATTAATCTTAGTGGATGATACTGCTCGATCACATTAAGCTACTAGTCGCTGATGAATATCTTGAGGATCAAGGTTTGGAGCAAATGGAATGGTCAGCTAAATCTTCAGGCCCTAATCCGATGGAGTATCTTTGGGACTTCTCTCGGTAGACAGGTGATTGCCGTAAGTCCTCCCGGAAGTCATTAAATGAGCTGGAACATGCATTGCTTCATGTATGACAGTTGTTCCCCATTCCATTGTCCGATATCTTAATTGACAGTATGGAGTCTATGCCACAATTGCATTACGAGTAGGGCCGGACACATGCCTTATTAAAATTCGTTTATTTAACTTTGTATTTTACAAAAAACTGCCATTTTTTTTTTTAATCAAACAGTTAACTTTTGCAAAAAATGCAATTTTTGTTCGTAAATCATGCTTGATTAAGTAAAATTCGATAAATAACTGTTTAAAGAACAATGCTTCTAAATTTCATATTTTTATGTTCATTTGTTTTCAAATTGGATACAAAAGACTGGTTGCACCTTAACTTTTGGGAGACAGTGTATATAAAAATACAAACAAAAAAGTGCATGAAAGTAAAATAATATTTTTTCATAGTTTTCTAAAGTATAGTCAAATTTCACTTTAAGAAAAAGATGCAATTTTAAACTCTTGAAAAAAAAAAATATGATTTTCAAAAAAATTTTGTAATATTTAATATTTAGCAATACAATTTTTTCGGGTTTTTGAATAAAGTCAATTTCTTTATAGGTAAATTACAAATTTACTTTATAGGTAAATATCTATCGTTTGCATAGATCGATTCATTAAAATAGATCTATTATGATTTTTGAGATGTTTCGAAAAATATTTCGAGTTCAACTAAACAATTTGATGTTATTTATTAAAGTAGAATAAAATTAAAATAGATATAAAAAAGACGAGCAAAATATTGGTTTTCATTTAAAAAAAAAAAAAAAAAAAAAGGGTTAGTCTTTGGGACTGGCGAACCGTGAACCGTACCAAAAATGAGGGGAGTGGGGTGGGGCGATCTGATATATAATTAATGTACTGAAAGTTTCCAGTGGATTCGATGTCTATTAAATACTTTTACTTATCTTTTATTTTTGTTCCTTTATAAATATTTTATTCCCTGTTACTTTTTAAATACTTGTCGACGTAAAATACGATGTGCATCACAAATTAAATCATGTTAAATGGGCAAACATCACAAAATAATACTTTAATATTTTAAATAAATCATTAAAGTATTAGTTTGAATCATAAAAATATATTAATATTTCTAATTCTAAAATATTCAAATTAATTTAAATTCTAATGGGGATCGGATGCTGAAAATAAAATCTGCCTCTGACAACCTCTCAATATAGATTTAAAAAAGAATAAAAAAGACCAGATCTACGACAGGGCATTGGGTTATTTTGTCAAAGTTTATAGCAAACTGAAAAATTTTTGAATCCTTTGCACTAAAAAGAAAAAAACAAAACAAAACTTTTTAAGATATAAGCGTTTAAACCCACTTTCATGTTTAACTTAGTAAAAAAGTTGCTTTCCCTTTGACTTACCAGTTGTCAGTAATTCCTGGTCTATAGAATTCATCGTTATGCTTTTTCGAAGTTGATAGCCGCGCAGGACAATTACAAAAGCGCGTGAATATAAAAATAGGTATCAATACATAGTTCAAGCGTTTGAACTTACTAGGGAGTACCACAAAGCACTCGTATTTTCTTGACAGAAAAAAAAAATCCAACTTTACAAATATTCGAAATTTCACTTTAAATCTATAAAACAGTGATTCTAGTTAATTCTAAAATTGTATGACAGACTAAAATAAATGCATTTAAACACTGCGCGTCGAGCGTCACATATACGTGACGAATAAGGGTTCAGAATCCTTGACTATTCCTACCAGAAAAATTTTAATGGGAATTTTCGGTTATTTAATCAAAGCATATTTGGAATTCAATTAGGATTTTTTTTTTAAACCGGTGAAAAAAGATTAAAAATTCCGTGTATTGACATGAGCAATTAAGACGCGTTTTTTTTTTTTTCAAACTTTACTGAAATTTTCTATAAGATTACCTTTTATCTATATAAGAAATAAATGTTCATAATCTTCTTTTACATTGTTTTAGGTACAAATAGAAGTTTGTTACTTTACTTGTAATGTAGTATTTCACATTTGCGTAATATTGATGCAGCAATATAACATAAAAAAGAGTCAGGGCGCGAATTCCATGTAAACAGCTTATATTATTTTCTGGTCTCTTTGTAGTAATAGCCTTCGGAAAATTGGTAATGATTGAAAAACACAACAAAAACTTTGCAAAGAAACCTAAAACGGAGAAAAGAAAAGAAAACAATGCTATTTAGAATTAAAATAATCATTATAAATCAAAAAACAAAATAAAATCATTGATTAGTGAAATACATAAATTATTGAAAAGTGATCCAATTAGGTGAAACATGTTATAAGCGTTGACACAAAATAATTTATCTAATTCATTACTTTGAGTTTTATATGATATATTTTAAACTTCCAAAAACAACGTTTCTGCATATTTTGGATTAAACTGATTTTGAAATATTAAATGGAATTAACGTATATATATATATTATATAGAGTAGAGTAAATAAAAACCAGCGAGTTGAAAACTCTTCCAAGCAAATTATTCTTAATTTGGCTATCATTTTATAAATAAATATATAAAAACAGCCGTATAGGAGTACTGGATAGAAGTCAGATTTGTCTGACATATAATCCTATGGGATTTCCTCCTTAATTTATCAATTATTGCTGTAACTTTTTGAGTTTTCACGATATTTCACTGGTCTTTTTATATGAGTTGCTCTATAGTATTGACTACCAAATCATGACAAAAAATCTTTGCTGTAGTTCACACATGCACAGTTAAAATGTATTTCATCCAAATACCTATATCTAATCAGGTATTCAATATATTAATATTTTAATTACAGTATACAATTTCAACGATTTTTTGTCAAGTTTTTGGAAAGCTGTGTTAAATTCGGCTAAAAACTCTGCATGCTATATATATAAAAAAAAAATAATAATAAAAAAACTTTTGAATTTTGAACAGAAACGTTAACATTTTCACGAATATGCGTGCTATTCTTACACAAATGCACACAAATGTTGAACAGGACCTATATAGTAATTTGCTACAGTGACAGACCAATTTTAGCATTTTCTGCTAATTCGGCGATCGAAAATATTATTGTATTATTAAAATTATTATTACCCCCCCCCCCATAATTGTCCTCACAACAAAATCTTTACTGAAAAAAAGGAAGTCAAACATGTTTTTTACATCCTCAAAGTTCAAGGGCATTTCGGGCGTTTCCTCACGAGTTTCAGCAGATATTCGACGAAACGTCTGAAATTGGTCACTGCCCCTTTATTTCTGGACACCAGTGTACCACCAGTGTACCCCATGAACTGTTTCTCTGGCTGGTGGTGATTTATATTAAGTATTCTTATTTATATTAAGATACTTTCATTCTTTATGCTAGAAATTCTTTGCCTTGACCACGTGATCGTGACGTAGATGGAATATCCTCTATTGTTCGTCATTTAAACTATATTAAAATTTTCACGCTTTATACGAGCTACAAAAGCAGAATCACTGATAATTTGAGCCAAGAATCTGTTCATTTCAATGTGATTTTCGACGAAAAATAGGGTAGAATTAGGAAAGAAATCCCTTTCTTCCACTGTTCTTTCTCAGCGATAATATTTCTATATTACAACTGTTTGTCAAAATATGAAAATTTATCAGTTTTATCAGACAGAATTTCAATTTTCAAGGATATCCCCCTCCCCGCACACACACATCCAAGAGCATGCAAAGGAACAAAGGAATATTCTTTAGAATTACAAATTCTTTAGAAACTTTAGTACTGTAGTTTTGACTAAAATAAGGAACCATCTATAGAAAATGACACTCACAAAGGTAAAACTGAATATTTTATGATATTAACTCTTTGTATCACCGCGTTGCATATCTGCAACATACCCAAAAGTCAATGTTACTTATACAGTGATATTTAAAAGACTATTTTATTTATTGCTGTTTTTTTTTAAACCGCTGATCAGGCCCATACGTGCTAGGCCCAGCTTAACAGGTTGATGTCTGGCAACGGGTCGAGGATTCGCCTAATCTCTGCATAGCGAAGATCTGTTTGATAAATCTCTAGGCCGACGTGGTTTTAGTGCATCTTGTTGCCTAAGTTGCTTTTCCTTAGTTGGCTGGTTGCTAATTGATGTTTGGATGAGGCGGTTCAGCACTGCACAGTATAGCGAAGTTATGCCGGACGGATGTGAGATGCTGGAGTATTTACTAATTCCACGCTGCATCGCAGACCCGTACGTCATGCCATCGCTACTCGAATTGGTCTCGTAATTTAGATCCTTGATCAGGTGACGAGACCTTCACCTAGCTAGGCACCTCCAGAGGTATAGTTCATAGAGAACTTTGAGGACTTTGCACCCAAGACGGATTTTACATGCACCGGGCGTCATAAGCGTACATGATCTGAGCCTGAAAAGAAATGGGGTTAGACATTTTATAACACTATTAATACTAGAAACTAGGTGCTACTTGTTGACATTGTTTGTCTTAATTTACCTATAGTTCTACCCTATGATTATTTTAACTAAAATTAAAGATTATACAGAGTTGCTTATAACTACATACTAAATTAAGAGAGGGGTTGAACCATCGGCTGCCCATGCCTTCTTTTCCTCCCGTAGGATCAGGCGAGGAGTAGTTCCTGATGTTATTTAAAATATACTCCAAGTCAGTGCAGTTCAATTAGTTATATATGATTGCGAAAATGTGGTCGCAATCAATCTTCTGTTTCTTACTAAAGGGAACATGGAACCTTCACCAACTTCACACTGGCAATAACAGGTTACATAACTGTACTGTAAGCTGTCTTTTCTACCACACAGAGTGTCTTTCCTGCATAGCTAGCGACCTGAAGAAATCAATAAATGACAGAAATACATCGGTCTATAACTCTTCACAAGTTGCATTCGGACGGGGAGTTGTATACGTTTCCTTGATCCCCAAGGTAAGAACTTTCCAACGACACCACTCTCGACAAAATTCTGATCTGGCAGTTGAGGACTTTTCCTAGTTAAATCTGTGGTTTATTTCAATTTTAGATTAGATTTCAGAATGCGTTAATTGCGAGAAATTGAACAAATAAAAACGTGAAACGTTTAATCATTATCAACGAAATTTTTTTGTCAATTGACGGTTTATTTTTACAGTGTAGCTGCTACACTACAGCATCTTGAGTCGTAACATTGTTGAATCTAAGAATGCAACTCATTAACAGACAAATGTTTCGTATGTTATGCTTTCTCAAATTTATATTTATCGATTATTTTATACAGAGATGTCATTTTACAATAACTTAGATCACTAAATATCATGTTTTAAATTTTTAATTACTTCATTAGTACAATAAAAACAGTACTTACTCTTTAAAATTTTTATATTTTTCTTTGAATAACTTTCCACAATCGTACCACAAATCGCCAAAATACCGATGACTACAAAGCAACATCTGGAAAAGTAAAATAATCGATAATCAAGTGTTACTGTGTGTCGCTTAGTAATTTATCAGTGTTGACAATGAGTTAAAAGAAATTTATGAAAAGAAAAACAACACAGTCTGAAATTTTATAATTGTATGCTTCCATATTTTATTATACTGAAAATAACCAGTTTCTTTTTATCAGAGATTAGAAAAGACATAAAATTATATAATTTTTGTTAAAATGCATAGAGTGTTATTTCATCTAGCTAATTTCAGTTTCAATTTAGTATCGAAAAAAATATCCTGAATAAATCTCACAAATAAAATTCACTTATGCCTCACTTAATTCAATTTAATGCCCCAGTTAATAACTTATCTCAATTTCTTACGAATTCCTAATAACAAACTCCAGCCAGTACCTAATTTGTATTTTAACAGACAGGTAATTGATCACTTTTTTTGTTTTCATAATTGAACAATGAGTGTCATATCCTATACCTAAACTATAAAGTTATGATTATATGATGATTTACTTCGTTCTAAATAGCATTTATAAATAGAAAATCAGGCTGATTAGGAATCAGCCGATAGGTCGATGTTTAATTTTCTGTATTTTGAGGGGAGTTTTATTTTATTAATTTTTAGAAATATTTCAATACTTATACAACAAAGAATATTAATTATTATTTACTACTCAGCGTATAACCAACAGAGTGACAAAATGTCCAGACCGGCGATCGAACACGTAACTTTTGGTATTACTCACAAAATGCTCTACCATTTGGAGCTATCCAGACGACATCCAGTCTAGCATTTTCTCAGTGCCAGACGGCATCCAGTCCAACAGTTTCTCATACTTTCCGCTGAAGATGTGTGCTCATGGTTGACTTTCATCTTATGCTGGAAAATCGCAGCCGTGCCAACACATAAAAGTGAGAAAACTCTAGCCTGTATGTCGTCTGGATAGCTCCAAATGGTAGAGCATTTGGTGCGTAATACCAAAGGTTCCGCGTTCGATCCCCGGCCTGGACATTTTTTTCACTCTGTTGGTTATAAGCTGAGTAGTAAGTAATAATTCATATTCTTTGAAATATAAATAATCTCCAGCATAATTTCAGCTCTGCTGGAAAATTTACTTAGCATATATATATATATTCACCTATGCTGGGTTTAATTCGTCTCATGCCTGCCACTGAATATGTGTGCTCATGGTTGATTTTCATCTTGTACTGAAAACTTGCAGCTGTGCCAACACATAAGAAGGAGAAAATGCTAGACTGTATGGCCTCTGGATAGCTCCAAATGGTAGAGCATTTGGAGAGTAATATCAAAGGTTCCAGGTTCGATTTCCGGTCTGGGCATTTTTTCATGTTGTTGGTTATACGCTGAGTAGTAAGTAATAACCAGTGGACCCGTGCGAAGATTTCGCACTTCAGTCTAATATTTTTTAGATGCAGGTTTAAACTGTTAAAGGAAAATAAGGGCTAAAAATATCTGCAAAAAACAATAGTCAAGCCAGAATATCATCTCATTTATTCCATTAAACTTACAGTATAAACTAATCGATGATAGCAAAAAGCACGCGCGAGAAAAAATATTACAATAGTATTTTAACAGTATTAGAGGATGACGTCATCTGCTTCGGAAAAACGCAGGACAAAGCAAAATAAATTGAATATATATCAACTACGATTTATTTTAATATAACGAAGCATATATTTTAGGCTACACGAGAAATACCATTGATTCGATCGATCGATTGTGTATTTTTCTTCTAAACATTTGAATTCCAATTTTGCTTTTTAATCATAAATATAAAATAAGTCCGTACAGAGACGTCCCACTTTATCATTTTATACTATATATATATATTTTTTTTATAATCATTGTTGAGCACGGTATAATGTGATATTTTATTTTTGTGGCAACATTGGTTTGAGAAAAACCTTTCATTTCATTTATGAAAACAATGCTCATTTAATTTTTAATTAACTGGAAATTTTAATCAAAAAGCATGTTTTAACGAAATGTGAGTGTACTATGTCAGAAGCTGGTTTAAAAAACCTTTTGAATGATACCTCTTTCATTGTTGTGCGTTTTGTAAATGCATAGAAAAAAAGGAAGTTGACAACAGAAATTATGTATGTGATATTTCCATTATCGGTAAAGTCATGAAAGAAAATCGATGTTCGGCTTGGAGTGAGTCATCGAATATTTCTGCCTAAATAAAGAGATTTCTGACTTGTTCCTATACTGTAAAAAAATACAAATATTTTCGAAAATATTACGAACTTTTATACGGTTTGTGAAAGTATAATATAACCTCTTCCCAGTTACCCACTATTCATAAAAGTATTGCTTCTTCGATTTCTAACCTTTCAAAAACTAATGGATTTCCGAAATTTAAAGAAGCGTTTCTGAAAATTAAGTTTCCTTTGCTGCCTTTAATTTTCTGAAATGTTTCCGAGTAGATTTTGCATTGCATTAATTAGTTTTCTAAACACGAAATTTTTTTCGGATGCTAACAATTCAACTGAGCATTTTCATGTTCAATAAACATGTATACTAGACAAACATGCTGAATTAAGAGCATTAACATTTACATTAACATAAAAAAAATTAACATGTAACAATTTTAGCATGTAAAAATTTTGTTACGCAGCTGAAAATGTTTCCTTGATAATTGACATCCGAAAAATCGATATTTCGTGTTGAGAAAACTAATTAACACACTTTAAATTTACTTGGAAATATTTCCGAAATTTACGAGCAGCAAAAGAAACTTTTGTTTCAGAAACGTTTCTTTAAACCTCAGAAATATATTGGTTTGTGGTGTTTCGGAAGGTAAAGGAACGTTTTCTGAAATCGTGATGGACATCTGGGAAGAGATTATATTATATTTCCGTAAACCTTATTACATTGCGTAATATTTTCGAAAACATTGGTCTTTTTCTACAGTGTACACAAAATATTGTTCGTCTTAATGGATACTATCGCTCCTCTTATTTCGTTAAATAGTTCACGAAAACCCTGCATAACGATGTCTTGAATACATGAATTGTTGTGTGTAATCTGTAATGTAACAAATATACAATAAAAAAATCCCTGACGGCTCGGCCTACAGGCACAGGTAGATTTCGAAGACGCATAACGTGGGGTGCCTGTTTGTCGGGAATTGCGGAAGAAATGACCTTTTTGCGGATGATGCTGCAGTTGGAACCGCCTACTTCGAAACGAAACTTGTTTGCAAGCGGAGCCAGCAAGGATTTTTTTTTTTTTTTTTTTTTTTTTTTTTTGCTATAAGAGTTGGTCCTATAAAAAACATGTCAATGTAAAAGTTTTAGATAATATTAAGAGGATTGAGGATTTATAATATATTTCAGCGGATTTGAAATATTGGGAATTGACGAAGTTATGAATTTTTTTCTTCTAAAACCCCCCTTCCCTCCCCCCCTTAAGGCAATTTTTAATTATATCAAAAATCTGTCATACATAAGTTTTTGGCCCTGTTCCTAGAAGTAATAATAACATCAAACGGATTCGATACGTATCATAATTAAGAAATTATGGGGTTTTTTTCCTGTTTTCACAAAAAGCCCCCCCCCCCCCTTGGTTTGATTTTGCCCATTAACGAACTTGACCGAGATTTTATGTCCCTTGATTTTATGTATCAGTTTCGAAAAGATGCGGGAGTTGGAACCGCCTACTTCGAAAAATAACTTGTTTGCAGGCGGAGCCGGCAGGGATTTTTTTTGTTTTTAATTTTTTTTGGCTATAACGGTTGGTCCTATAAAAAACTTGTCAATATAAAAGTTTTAGATAATACTAAGAGGATTAATAATAAATTTACGCGGATTTGATATCTTGTGAATTGACGAAGCTATGATTTTTTTTCTCCTAAAACCACCCTCCCCCCCCCCGTTGGGGCCATTTTTAATTATATCAAAAATCTGTCATACATACATTTTCGGCCCTTTTCCTAGAAGTAATAATAACTTTAAACGGATTCGATACGTATAATAATAAAGAAATTATGAGGAGTTTTCTGTTTTCGCAAAAAGCCCCCCCATTCCCCCCCCCCTGGTTCGATTTTGCCCATTAACGAACTTGACCGAGATTTTATGACCCTTGATTTTATGTATCAGTTTCGAAAAGATGCGGGAATTGGAACCACCTACTTCGAAAAATAACTTGTTTGCAGGCGGAGCCGGCAGGGATTTTTTTTGTTTTTAATTTTTTTTGGCTATAACGGTTGGTCCTATAAAAAACTTGTCAATATAAAAGTTTTAGATAATACTAAGAGGATTAATAATAAATTTACGCGGATTTGATATCTTGTGAATTGACGAAGCTATGATTTTTTTTCTCCTAAAACCACCCTCCCCCCCCCCTTGGGGCAATTTTTAATTATATCAAAAATATGTCATACATACATTTTCGGCCCTTTTCCTAGAAGTAATAATAACTTTAAACGGATTCGATACGTATAATAATAAAGAAATTATGAGGATTTTTCTGTTTTCACAAAAAGCCCCCCCCATTCCCCCCCCCCCCTGGTTCGATTTTGCCCATTAACGAACTTGACCGAGATTTTATGACCCTTGATTTTATGTATCAGTTTCGAAAAGATGCGGGAATTGGAACCGCCTACTTCGAAAAATAACTTGTTTGCAGGCGGAGCCGGCAGGGATTTGTTTTGTTTTTATTTTTTTTTGATATAACGGTTGGTCCTATAAAAAACTTGTCAATATAAAAGTTTTAGATAATACTAAGAGGATTAATAATAAATTTACGCGGATTTGATATCTTGTGAATTGACGAAGCTATGATTTTTTTTCTCCTAAAACCACCCTCCCCCCCCCCCCCCTTGGAGCCATTTTTAATTATATCAAAAATCTGTCATACATACATTTTCGGCCCTTTTCCTAGAAGTAATAATAACTTTAAACGGATTCGATACGTATAATAATAAAGAAATTATGAGGATTTTTCTGTTTTCACAAAAAGCCCCCCCATTCCCCCCCCCTGGTTCGATTTTGCCCATTAACGAACTTGACCGAGATTTTATGACCCTTGATTTTATGTATCAGTTTCGAAAAGATGCGGGAATTGGAACCGCCTACTTCGAAAAATAACTTGTTTGCAGGCGGAGCCGGCAGGGATTTGTTTTGTTTTTAATTTTTTTTGCTATAACGGTTGGTCCTATAAAAAACTTGTCAATATAAAAGTTTTAGATAATATTAAGAAGATTAATAATAAATTTACGCGGATTTGATATCTTGTGAATTGACGAAGCTATGATTTTTTTTCTCCTAAAACCCCCCTTTTCCCCCCCTTTGGGGCCATTTTTAATTATATCAAAAATCTGTCATACATACATTTTCGGCCCTTTTCCTAGAAGTAATAATAACTTTAAACGGATTCGATACGTATAATAATAAAGAAATTATGAGGATTTTTCTGTTTTCACAAAAAGCCCCCCCCCCCCATCCCCCCCCCCCCGCATTCGGTTCGATTTTGCCCATTAACGAACTTGACCGAGATTTTATGTATCAGTTTCGAAAAGATGCGGGAGTTGGAACCGCCTATTTCGAAAAATAACTTGTTTGCAGGCGGAGCCGGCAGGGATTTGTTTTGTTTTTAATTTTTTTTTGCTATAACGGTTGGTCCTATAAAAAACTTGTTTATATAAAAGTTTTAGATAATACTAAGAGGATTAATAATAAATTTACGCGGATTTGATATCTTGTGAATTGACGAAGCTATGATTTTTTTCTCTCCTAAAACCCCCCTTTTTTTCCCCCCTTGGGGTCATTTTTAATTATATCAAAAATCTGCCATACATACATTTTCGGCCCTTTTCCTAGAAGTAATAATAACTTTAAACGGATTCGATACGTATAATAATAAAGAAATTATGAGGATTTTTCTGTTTTCACAAAAAGCCCCCCCCCATTTCCCCCCCTTGGTTCGATTTTGCCCATTAACGAACTTGACCGAGATTTTATGACCCTTGATTTTATGTATCAGTTTGGAAGAGATTTATGCAGAATTTTTCCAGTTATCGTGGTCAGAAAAAAGTGACATAGATAGATAGATAGATAGATAGATAGATAGATAGATAGATAAACTTTTGAACTGGGGGTGGTTTTGGGTTCTGGGAGTCATGATCGGCGTAGATCTGCAAAAATTTTTCAAAATTTCCAACTTAGGTGAGAATGTAATAGGTAGTATTTCTTACGAAATCTACCTAAAAACGTAATACAGAAAGTACTATACATTATTAAAAAAATGAGGAAACGGTTTTCTGATATGGAAGAAACGTTTACGAATATTTAATGTAACCTTGTAAGTTACCTATGACTCTGGAAACTTTTCCTTTCTTTATCTACAGAATTATTTAAGAGAAACACCAATCCAAAATAGCATAAATTAATAGGCTTCACAAAACTAACAGAAACGTAATTTAAAATTTTTACTAATTGGGAAGAGACCCTATTATTTAAAAAATGTTTCCGTAAATCCTGGAAACCTATTGTTTTTTTTGTTTTTTTTTTTTTGTTTCAAATTAGTTTTTTCACGAGTTTTCTATAAAAATGAGTGAAAATGTTCCGGAATTATAGGTAACCACGGAACTACACTAGATTTTCTAAACGTTCCTGGGTAATTTTTTTTACCGTGTAAGTACAATAACAGAAGCCTTACAATCATATAACGTTTTTCATACTTACATAAAAACTATACTTCTTCCATTTAGAAAAACATCTGTATCTCCATCACAATATTCAAGTGTTGCATTAACATACAAAATTTCACTAACTGTAAATAAAAAATTCAGACCTTAAAAGCATGGTTATTTAAAAAATATTACAAATTGCAATTTGCTTTTGCATATCTATTATTTTTTGTAACCAATTATGAAAACTTACCATATCTCACTACTTGACTAACATCATTTTCGTTACACCCTGATGGTACACAAAACCCAAATTTTGCAGGATTATAATAAAAAAAGTGAGCTTTCCCAGCAAGAAAACGAACAAGCTCCTAAAAAGAGAAATATTTATATATATATATATATATGTTACGGTCAATATGATTAACCCGGTAATTATTAATTATGACCAGTTATTATTAATAATGACCGGATTAATCATATTGACCGTAACGTATATACTAATAAAAGAAAGTTTGGCTCTGTGTGTGTCTGTGTCTATGCCTGAGATGGCTAACAAAATCTACCGCACGTAGAAGTCTGAAAGTTTCAGTGAGGATAGTCCAAGCCAGATGCTCATGCACCTAGAGCTCAGATTTTTAATTTTTTATAATTAGCCGAGATATTAATTAAAAACTATTCGAAAATACATTATTTTTTCTAAAAATTGGCAAGCGCGCCCAAGCATGCTCAGTCCCTTTTCTCTGATTCAGTAGAAGGGAAAACCCAAATGCTTTATTACCCGGGGAGGTCGGGTTGGATTTCCTGGTATAATATAATGTAGAAAGTATGCAGACACAAAATTAAATATACATATATGTGTTAATATTACATGATATACACAGATAACTGATAACAGTATTAAGAATAAAGCTCGAAAAAGTCTCATCCATTTGCTAGTTATAAATGTTTTGACATTTTCAACCATACATTTAGAGAAACCATATTACACAGCCTGACAGAAGTAACAGCAAATTTTGGCGCAGTGCGCCTTTCAGGATTTGTTTTCAGTTTGCATTCAAGATCCTTTAAAGGTGCGTCACAAAAAGAGTCTGGAAGTGTTAAATGGTAAGGATTAGTATAAAACAATCGAATAATAGCATTATTCATAAATAATGAAAATTACTCAATATTTCTTTGCACAACAGTGCATGAAAAACGGCGTTACTTACACTCACACTGTATTAATGGCTTCTATCAAAGATTTCTGTAATTTTATCATTGTTTCGAAGATTAAATATTTATCGCATGCTCAGTCCCTTTTTCCCTGATCGCGTAGAAGGGATACCCCAAATGCTGTATTTTTTTTTAGCCGTTTGTCTTAACGCACTACGGAAAAACCGTTCAGGATACGATAAAAAGAAGAACATATTCATAAATTTCGTACTTTTACGTATTAAACGCCACAATCAGTTCGAAAAAATAGCACTCTTAGCATTACAATTAGGTTTTGATTCGTGTTACTATGTCGTTAAAATTGTCGCTCTAGTATATACGGTGATATACGCTGTATACCTTCTAGAATTTTTAAAGAAATTCCATACATCCTCTATTTCTCAAGTAAAGCTATAGCGTTATACTCTCTGATGTAAACACTATTTACCTGTAGCATATCTGTTTGTTGTTGTTGTTGTTTTTAGACTACAGCACTGATTAGAATCCTGCTTTGTAAAACTAACACTATAATAACTTATTACTTTAGAATCATATTTTATTAAATTAGCATTGTAACTTATGACCTAAGGATCATGTCTTATAAAACTAACACGAGAACTCATAGCCTTTAAATCATGTTTTGGAAAAGTAACACTAGCTAGTGACCCAAACTTCATAGCTATTAATACTATTGCTGTAACGTATGATCTTAGAGCTGTGCCTTTTAAAACGTATCTTAAATCACGCATTGTAAAACTAGCATCGCAAACCATTGTAATTTGAATAAGATTCGTTTTAACCTCAAGTTACCAAAATTAAAAAATATATATAAAGCTTATTTTAAATACCTTTTTCTAGTAAACTCCATACTTGGGATTTAAGCTTGGAATTTATGTACTGACTATCATACTTTTAAGGCACAGTATTCTTGTGAATATTAAACTGCTATTTGTGCTGGCGTATAATAATTTCAAACATTATGTGTTATTTAAATATTAATTGTTTATGACATTCTAATACCAATGTTTTTCATGCAATAAAACTGCAAATACCTCATGAAAGAAAATAATTTCGGGAAATAAAAATATTGCCCGAAATTATTTTTATTCATGAGGTGATTCCTGCAAATACCTGAACACGTATCTCACTAAAGAAATGTTTTAATTTCTATAGAAACATCGACGCAACGATCAGAATGTAAAGACTAATCTTTGAACAGTCCTATTTTTTTGCATGATAGTTAAATTTAAATAAAACATTTTTATTATCTCAACACTTTTGGTCTGTTTTTCTATCAATCTTCAAAGTAAATAGTTACTCTTGGAACACCAATATGTGACTTTTATTTCGCTATTTTTTATTAAAAATATTTTAAATATTTATGCGGGATAAATTTGTCTTCGATTCACTTACCGAGGCATTTCTCGTTGCTTCAATCAACTCTTCGATGCCTCTGTCGAAGGTGACGGGTCGCTTTTTTCTGGGAAGCAAAGGTGTATAACGTACAAGACAATATTGGCCTTTAAATGCGATTACTCCTTTCCTATTCTCCATGAGAGACTTCAAGCACTGATCGTAATCTCCCAACATGTGCATATTTCCTTCTAAAATTCCTGCTGGAGGTTTTCCACTAGCATCTAGAACTGCACAGAAATAAATAGCATTAAAATTTAACAACAGATATTACAATTTATTTTCTGTTAACTGTCAGTTTGCAAGTACTAAAAAAGAAATCTCCAGTTCTCAACATGATCTGTGTGACAAATGCACTCTTCTGAAATAAAAAAAAACAAACACATACATTTTAGCCGAAATTTTCCTCAAAACATTTAAATTAAAAAAAAGGAGGTTTAGAAAAATGTTAATGTGTATCAAAATTTAATGAAAAGAGACCTCACAGCATATTTATAAACATCTTAAAATACAATTTGTAAAGTATTCTTTAAAAACTCGACAGACAATAATCGTACAGTTTGAAAATAAAAAATCAAAAGTAAAAATTTAAATGCAATTTACAGCACAGCAATTTTAGCTAATTTAACTTAACTTTATATTAATTTATGTTTAACATAAAAAGAAAATCTGTCTTTTCGTTGACAGATTTTAGTTTAACGCCGAAGTGTGATATGTTGTGGTTAATATTATCATATATTTAATCTGCTTCCTGAATATGCCTTAGTTCCTCGTAATTTTCTCAAAGTATAAATCTTTATAATTTATATTAAAGGAAAATCATTTTTTAAGTTTAAAAGTGGGTTCAACTGTATCCGAGACATGGGGTACAGTGGACTATGTATAGTAAAAAGTACAGTCGGCCAAGAAAAAGAGAACACCCCATACATTTTAAACATAAAATGATCCCAGAATAAAACAGAAAGAGCCGTTCGACTGGAAATTCTGTCTTCTTTCAATTTATGTTTAAAATATAATATGTGGTTGTAACATACTGAAATTGTGCTAAACTCTAAAATTTTCAATACGAACACCCAATTTTGACAGCATATTTGTCTATTTTGGTAAATTTCACTTTAGGATATGAAACGAGAAGTCATTCGGTCAAATAGTTTAGGAGTTATAAAGATTTGAAGTTTTGAACTTTTAATGTTAATTCCTTTTCGATAAAACTTTATTTGAATACATTATCGATATTTTTCATATGAAAATGCTTTTTGGTAATGCTAGTGAGCAATCTAAATAAATATATATATAAAATGTAACAAAAATTATTAGAGTTTTCAATTTAAAATGCGGTTTTCATTTACGATTTGTTACCCGGGAGGTCCGGGTTGAACCCCTATTAATTTAAAACAAATTTTCCACACTCTATACATATTTGAAATGTTCCATCCATTTAAATTTTTCTTCAAAATTCTCAATAGCACTAAGGGTCACTCTTAATACATCTTATAAAATATCTGTACATCCATTTTGAAATGTAGGTTCATTACGTACCTCAATAAAGTATGATTGCAACATATAAATTTTTAAGGGTAGGGGGTTGCTGATCATCGGCCCGAAAAGTAGGTAAACTTCAGGATTTTATTTTTCATAGAAAGAATAAAGTAACACAAAGAATTTAAACTCTTATTATTCATATTTCTTTCTATAAAAAAAATTATTGTACAATAGTTAATAAAATTGGTGTAGTTGCATTTGGGTATGCTGTGCGTGCATCGCCCTGCGCTTTGTAGTGCACAGCTTGACAAAGTCATCTGAAACAGACAGACGAAATCAATTTTTTCAGAAAACATATTGAATTTTATTTTATTTTATTTTTATTTATTTATTTTTTATTTTTATTTTTTTATTTTTTTTTGGGGGGGGGGGGGATGAGTCTATTTTGAGTGAAATTGAACGAAATTTTGTAAAATAGTAGTAATTTGGAAAAAGTGTGATTTTTTTCACCCTTTTTCTCTAACTTCAACGTGGCTTTATATATATTTATTTATTTATTTACATATGAAAGGCCCCACAAAATAAATACTTTATTTTCCAAAAGGAAAAAAGTTGATTCGTTTGTCCATTTAAATGCTACTTTATAATGCGCGCTGATAAATATCGTTTAAAAAAAACGCGTTTAAGGTTTTACTAAAGAGAAATAGTATAAAATCTTTTAGCTAATCTTTGTATTTTGCAACTTACAGTTAGTCCTCCGCGATTCCTGGATTTAAACCTACGAAGCAAATAATTCAGCACGCGTGCAGCAGTGTCCTGCAGGATCCAGTATACCTGTTTTTCAGTCGATCCACGCTCACTTCCAATTGACTGTAAAGTCTCAAACATTTCGAATTTCACCCCTCTATGGGTTTATTCTACACACTATATATATATATATATTTTAAACTTTGCTACCTTTAGTATATTTGAATGAAGTTTTGAAACAATCTGACAATTATAAGTGTACTAAAGATATTTTAAATATTTTTTATTTTTTCCATTTCTTTAAATGCCACGCTACATGTACTATAAGTACAATAAAATGTTGACCAATACAACTGTGACATCTGTAACTTATAAGTAGCAGAAATATTTAGTTAGTATTAAGCAAAATGTACAGTTTCTAAATATTTTTTCGAAGCATAAAATCTTTAAATTGATTTTTCGCAGTTTGCTCTTTTTTAAAAACTTGTTGTATTTAAAATACTGAAACTTCAACAATTATTTTTCAAATGTCTTGATTATTTTTTCATATATTCCGTAGGATCTACTTAATGAAATTAGATATGCATTTTGCAATATAATGAGAAGAAAAAGAAATTAAAAATAAAAATGTTCAGAATCTGTATTTTATTGAGAATTTTTCCATAGATATATGCTATAGATATAGTTTTATTTTTTTTTTCTCAAAAATGTATTAATTAATTGCAAAATTGATCCTTAAAGTTATAGATTAGACTTTTATAAACATACTAGATGGAACCCGTCAAAACTTGACGGAAAAAAATTACAATAACAATATTAGTTAAATAAGTTTCTTTATTACATAAGAAAGGGTGCATATGAAACAGTCTTTCATTTTAAAAGTTTTTTCCCCCAGTGAATTACAGTACTATTTCCGAAGCAAACTCCAAACAAACAATCCGTAAACAACTGTGTAATGCAAATCAATTTGACATTACCGTCATATTCCCCACGGCAACAAAGAAAATTTCCTGGACCTATGAAGTATCATACAAATAGTATATTCCCACGTTCATCTCATATTCAGTCAATAAAAGAACATAGTAAATAAAGCACACATCCCCCCGCTCCCCCCTCCCTGTGATAATGCAACCGAATGAGCTCCTATGCGCATGTGCATTGCATCTCACCAAAGGCACCGTCAAAATTCGACGTTAAAAAAGTTTTAAAATGTTTAAATTAAAAGTTTTAAAATATCTTCTTTAATCATTGTTCGTTTCAAATCCATATCTTCTGAAACGCATCCATTGTTTTAAGCTAAATTTCTATGTAAAGATGAAGAATTTTTTTTTACAATAATAAATCAATCTGCAGATAAGGGAGATTTTTAAGGTTTTCAAGTGTAATTTATTTGTATGGTTTCTTCGGTTCCTTTACATAATCAGGATGATTATTCCTTTTCCATCATAGTCGGGGATCTTTCCCTTCTTATGCAGTTAAATATCCAATGGATCTTTGGTATAAGGATGGTATAAGTATCAATGGATATCTTTAAAAAAATAATAAAATACAGTTCCTAGAATATTCTGATGTAACATATACATCAACGAATTCAGCATATCAATTTTATGTTAATCATAAACTATAAATAGTTTTTTTTCTTGACAGATTTTAGTTTAGTGCCAAAATGCTCTTTCTTTTGGATAATCTGATCTTATGATTTATCAGGGGAAATATTAATTTTATGTTAATCATAAACTATAAATATTTTTTTTTCTTGACAGATTTCAGTTTAGCGCCAAAATGCTCTTTCTTTTGGATAATCTGATCTTATGATTTATCAGGGGAAATATCAATTTTATGTTAATCATAAACTAAAAATAGTTTTTTTCTTGACAGATTTTAGTTTAGCTCCAAAATGCTCTTTCTTTTGGATAATCTGATCTTATGATTTATCAGGGGTTTTTATTATTTTTCTTTTTCAGTTTTTATGATGGTTAGGAAAATCTATTTTCAATTGGGGCAACTTTCCCACGTACTATGTTACATTATTAAAGCAAACTGATGATCATTGTTGAGATGGAATTAAAAAATATTTCATGCTTGAAAATTGTTTAAAAAATCGTTAAATTAAGCGGCAGTTGTCAAATAAATTTCAATCAAAAGCTAATTTTTTTTCTAATTGATGATGTAAGAACTAAAATTGTAAAATGTAGTAAAATGTAGTAAAAAATTGAAATTTGTAGTATTTAGAAGTGATGTAAGCGCGAAGAAAGCTAAAGCGATAGGGCCGTTTGTTGTCACAACCGTTATACATTTCTAAAAATTGCCACTGTATTTTGGCTGGCGTCCAAAAGTAGACTATCATTTTTTGACATCGAAAGAGAAATTCACAGTGGAAGAAAAAGGACTTTGCCACTAAAAAGGAGCTGTTAAATGAACTTATAACAAACCTACCAAAATAATCCCTATGAAATATTAGCCTTACATTATTTATTCTAGCTAAAAATACAATCATTATTTCAAGTTTTTTTTTCCATAACACTATTTTTAATAATTTTAATTTTCCTGAAATTCTTTATTTTTGTGAATTTTTTATTAAAAAAAAAAATGAAATTTTCTAACCTATAATTAAAAAAAAAAGCAATTGGTAACATGTAATCAAGGTATGCAATCAAGATGAAGCAACCAATAAAGGGTTAAATTCTGACCTTCAAATTAAAAATTGAAAAATCAGTTAAAATTACGTCATGTTGACACAATTAATTTTTCTTTTTAGTTTTATCAATGTTAAAATGCATTTCAAGCTAAGCATAACGTCATTTTCCCCGGCGCAAACTTTTCACACGTACCTTGTATCAGTTACTTTTATGCTTAAACACCATGTTACAAATAAAAATATATTTTGTATTTAATTGTAATGAAAAAATGGCATCAGCAAAGTTATAATGCATAATGATAAAAGAAACCTAATGGACAATATTCCGGTGACTTCACAATAAATATGAATTATTATTCCCTTATAAAACACGCGGATAAATATTTTCACCGAAATTTAACTTGCAAATGAAAAAATTCGGCCTAAAAGTTCTCATCAAGTGATTTTTAATTCGGCGTTAAATGTATTTATAATGATGTTTTACTAATTTATTAGTTATTACATTAATTAAAATAAAAATTACATTTTCGAAACCATGATATTGAAATAGAAAAAGCATTGAAAAAATGTTGTGATGCGTAGTTTCGTACAATCGATAAAATTCAACTGACGTCACAAACATTTAGCCAACAGTCAAAAGAGATAATTAAGAGAAATAATAGAAATAAATAAATATCCAAGATTATTTTTTTATTCTGTTTTCAATAATATATTGCAAATTTTATTGTTTAAAGTTACTGATAAATGATACTTTAGTAAATGGGGCTTTTCCTAATTATTATTATTATTATTATTATTATTATTTTGAGATTTAATGGCAACATTCTTCTGTTTGAATATTGGGCGCTACAGTTTGGCGAATAATTTGGAGTACTTTTCGGTTAGCTGGGCGCGAGTGAAGTATATATATATATATATATACATGTATGTCATTCTATAAACATAATGTATTCTAGGTGCTGTAACTGGGGTTAATTTTTGGCGCCTAAATGACGATTTTTGCTTTGTATGGCAACCTGGTGATTTATAATAAAATTGAATATGTGTGTAAATAAATAAAATAAAATTGGTATTTTTATGTTAGCTGGGCGTCAGGGATAACTCTCCAAATCTTCTTTCAATTGGAATAATTTAAATTGCAATATTTTACGTGAGATTTGTTATTCATATTGATTTTATGTTTAGATATTTTATTATGATTATATTTTAGCTAATTTTAAGTAAGTTTTTTAAGATTTAATATTACAATGTTAAAATATTACCTAGTTGATATTAGCTAATGTCAAAAGATTGTCAAACCACAGAGTTCAGAAAATAACTCTATCCCTCGCAACAGTGGGAGTTTCCGACTTTATGACGTCATAAGCAGCAGTAAAAGTTTAATTGAAAATTACGGCTAATTAATTAAATTTACCAACAAACGAATGCACGATAACAAATCTGTGTCCAAATATCTTTCATTTAAAAAAAGAATGGTGTAATTTGATGCAGTAGTTTGTTCTCACGGATTGTCGAAAGAAATCGCTTAGCGTTTTAAATATATAGATTTAAAAATATCAGTGCTTATTGTTGTAAATTGAAAGAGAAGAAAATATTTTAAAATCGTTAATTTTTTTATTTAAAACTTTAAATTTTACCCACAAAATTATTTTTTGCCAGTTAAAATGAGTTTATCTAATAATAGCTCCTTATAATATGCATAAGAGGTAAGTGAAAATGCTTTAATAAAAAAAAGGTACACGAGTTCCCTTAAACGCTGAAAGAGCATTTTTAAAGTTGGAATGCGGAAAATTTATTTTGAGAAAAATTCATTTGAAATGCATTATGACATATTATTTTCTTTACTTACTTTCATAAGAAGAATTAAAATAGACTTTCTGCCAAGTATGTGGCAATACATTGATATATATATTTTTTAATTGTAATAATTCTTAACACAAAAACAAAATTGTGCACTTTTACATTTTTAAAATTACTGAAAAAAATATCAATTCATTGCCAGTACAACTTCGGTATTTTTAGGATTTTTTTTTTCTTTTCGGTGAAAGTGATTTCGTGAATGAGTCCGAAAATATTAAGAACGTGGATTTGAAAGTATCCTTGAAGAAATACTCCATTTTCTCTAAAGCTGTCAGATTTTTTTTCAATATTACGCTACAAAAGAAAAAAATCCGAAAAAATAGGAAAATTGTACTGGTGAAATACGGATTTTTAGAGCATTAAAAGTTACCATTTTTAGAGCATTAAGAGCTACCATTTTTAGAGCATTAAGAGTTACCATTTTTAGAGTATAAGACTATCAAAAAAATCACAAACACTTAGCGAAACTGACAAAGTGTCTACACTTTTAACACAATTATCTTTCAAGTATATTCTTAAATCCATGCTCGTTACTTTTTGACGCATTCACGAAATTATTCACCGGAGAAAAAAAAAAAATCCATAAAAATGCGGAAATTGTATTTTGCAATCAACGGGATTTTTTTTCACAGTGAATCATCCTTAATGAACAAATTCTTCTAATGTTTTGTATATCCGTACTATTATTACAGTTTTTAATTAACACGTTACAATTTTTGTTGTGTTTTGTACCAGATTGGATATTTTGAATGTTTATGATTTTTTTTAGGCTGAAAAGTTCTTAAAAGAATGCACAGTTCAAGGAAAAAAAGTTTTAAAAAATTATTTTAAAATGACTTGATCTCCAGGAAAACTATAATGGGAAATTTTTATGACACAGTGTTGATGAAAACTACAGGGTGATCATAATTAAAGTCCCACTTTGAAAATGCTGTAAAAAAAGAACCACTAGTCAGAATGACTTCAAATTTGAACTGAATATACTGGAAGAAGGGGAAAACGGTATGGCATAAGAAAAAAGAGTTCCGAAGTGTATCAATAGATGGCGCTGTAAGCGGCATACTATTCAAATTAAAAGACACTCATGCGCAATTAAAAAACGAATCATTGTGTGCGTTTTATGCGGCTTTTGGCCCAAAGAGAATTAAAAACCGATTTTTATTATCCAATGTGGGTGGAACCCACCACAGTGCTGTGCCGTGCACGGCACCATGCCATGGTGGATGGGCTTTACACTAACAGTACCACAACTGTTGACTGATTTGGAAGTCATTTTTTCCGTCAATTAACCGAAACATTTATGCACATTGAAGAGTACTGTTGGTTTACCGTGCAACTCATGCCAAAGCCGTCATATTTCGATTAAAAATGTCACTTTTAGCCGAATCCACTTTCGTTAGGCCGCTTACAGCGCCATGTATTGATAGTTTGGAACTTTTTCTTTCTTATGCCAAACCTTTTCCCCCTTCTTTCAGTATATTCAATTGAAATATGAAGTCATTCTAACCAGTGGTTCCTTTTTTACAGAATTTTGAAAATGGGACTTTAATTATAATCACCCTGTATATTTCATAAAAAGACGTAAGTATAATCTGTGGCTAAGTAAAACTGCGATTAGTCTAGCAACAATAAGCAGCTTATTTAATTGATTTGTTTAACTCAATTGCGTATTTTTATCAAAAACTACGAATAATACGAACTTTGAGCTTGTATAAGTTATATAAATCCGAACAAAATGCAAAAACTACTCTTGAAATCGTACAGGATAAAACTTCTAATATTAAAAAGTGAAATAATTAAGTCAGTATAACAAAATCGAGTTTTAGTCTATTTCATTGGCCAAAAACACGGCTTATGGACCCTGATCCTTTATTTTGATAAAAGAAACTATAGAATATTTTAAATCCTGATGAAAAAGCTGTTATATTGCTTTTATTTATCGCTGTCCTACTAGTTGCAACACTAGCTCTAGATTCTAGATGACATTAAAGATTAATGAAACTTCGCCTGATATCTAACACAGTAAAGTTTGCCGTTATCACCTACGATGTCTTTTAATTAACAATAGTAATTTAAAAAGTTCTTTTCTGGAATCGAACAGAGTCTCTTCCGTACGGCAGATTTCGTGAATTATATGTAATTTAAAAAATATATATATGTATATATGTGCAATTTTTTTCCAGTGGCGCAGCGTAGCAAATTAAGAATTATGGAAGAGGCTAAAATTACCATTTTCAAACAAATTGGAAAAAATTAAGATGATCAATAATTAATAAAATATTTATGGGAATATATGTATATATATTTTTTTTACAATTTTTAGCAATTAATGAAGTATATTATCTCTGGATATTCAGATTTGTTATATAATTAGCATTGTTTGATTAACTTCAAACTAATCGTTCAAACTAACCATTAATGCAACTGTCACAAAATCAATATTTTAATTATTTTAGATAAAATATTTAAGATACTGAACTTTTGAGAGTTACGTTTATCAAATTAATGAGACAACCGAGGTTTTAGGGGAGCAACTTGTCCCTGTTACTTAGAAAAATGTAATTTATTTATTTTTTCATAGAAAATAAACAATCCCGGAGTATCCGAGCATGTAATCGTATTCCGAATAGCAATTCGAAAGTGTTAAGTTTCCTGAAACTATTTAGCAATCCTAATATGAAAAAAATAGGAAAATGCGTGTTAAACATTTCAACTATTGAATAAAATGGGATCAGATTAACAATACGATTTGAAGAACTAACATTCCTGATCTGCAGATTTACTAATAATAAATCAAATTCATATTTATGAAACTTGTTTGCTCACAGAATTGTTTGACAGAAATTATTTATCAAGCATTGCATGCAGAAAAAAATATTTTATGGAATAATACATCTGATTTAAATAAATTATTTTCATTTGAATGGGGAATACTTGAGCCTCATAAATCCCTCCCTTTACTACGCCTCTGGTTTTTTTCCTTACTTCAAAAAACAGAAAATACTAATACCATGACGACACATGTTTATTGTAATGACATTTTCATATTTGAAAGTTATTGATTGTTATGGGTTTAGGCAGATTTAATCATAATTCATGCAGATATAATCAAAATTCATAAAACAATGGATTTTTGTGCCGACAGTTTTGTATGCAAATGATACTTCTAGGGGGAAAAAGTACTTGCAGAAAACGTAAACATTATTATTGATCATTTAAAAAAAAAAGCTTATTATCGTATCTACACAGCTGGAAAGTTTATTTAGTCTGGAAAGAGAATTTAGCGTATTAATTTACTTGTTTATATATATTTTTTTGAAGGTTCATCAAAAATCATATCCTATCCTTCACCTTGGAAATGCGTTGGAATTTTAAGAAACACGTGTTCAACCACCTAAAGAAGGGGCGGGGTCTTATCTGATTTTAAAATTTTTGGGGCAATGGAGCACGAGGAGGCTGAGTGTTCAATTTTGAAATTTTAAATGGGAAAAGGGTTCTAGTGGCATATCACTGAAAAGGACTCTTCAAGACAAGCAATTTATAAAAAAAGAGTTGTTATCCTACGATTTTTCTTGAAGAAGGTATGGTTAATGAAAGTTTTAATTCAACTTCGATGAAAATTGTAATTTTATTAACCAAACCCACCTAAACCCAAAAGATATTCGAATAGTCTTTCACATCTTTACCGTTAATAGTCATTCGCCACTGCCTTAACCCTTTCCGGCACAGTGGTCCCACTCCGGGCACACCTAATTTTAATTCTAAACTTGCATTCGGCACCAAGAATATTTTAATACAATTTTGTTTATACAATGAAAGCTTAAAATAAGGAGTTCCTATTTAATAAAAAAGTCGTTTGTAAATTCAGGTGTCAGTCAGTAATTTCGCATTTTACGAATAGAATTGGTCTGTGCCGCAAAGGGTTAACCCTTTCAAGTGCTAAGTACTTCTGTTGCTAAAATGTTGAAATGATTGACTGCCACCAGAAGTTGTGAAAAAGTTTATTTAGAAATAAATAAATACTGTTCTTAATTTATATTTTAAAAGTAAAATTTTATTCAAAAGTTATGGAGCCAATTGGGGTAGTTCGAGATTAAAATTAAGTTGTATATATAGTATACCACCGCCTTTTAAAGGGTTAAATAAGACATGAGAAAATTTATTTCCGTCTTCCGTAATTTGCTGTTTTAACTCTTTGATGGTATCTTGTACCGTATTGAAAACCTTCGCGTGTGAAGAGGTTACCAGAAATTCTTAGTTGCTTAGGCACCATTCCATTACTAGATTGAGGACGTTCTACATCTTTGTAACCGACTTTTACTCGTAGTATCGTGTACGGATTTTGATGTGGGAACGCTATATCTGCAGTTTGGTGGTACTTTAAGCCGTCTCATCAGGTATCGGATACCCATTTTACTATATACCTAAACAGCACGTTCATGACTATTAGCTGTTGTGATTCTAAAGTTAATGGGGGGAGGAGTGTGGACAGGACTTTAGTGGGCATCCTGTATAAGAATGAAGCAAAAAATGCAATTAACTATTTCTTTAGTTAATTAATAAAACATGAAATACTAAAAATTTCTTTAAAAATGGTAATAAACCCTTTTTTTCAGAAAATTCGATAACCTTCAAATTGAATTTTTAAATTAAATTATTTTTTTTAATACACATTTAATAGTAATAAAAAAAATAAAAAAAATATTGTCTGTATATATGTGGGGCATAGGTACTGATGAATCAGTTAAAGTCTGATCTCTGATACAGTTTTCTAAAACTATCTTATTTCGATTACCAGCATACTGTGAGAATTCCTACTATCTATTCTATGCATTTTCACCCAAATTAATAACATCACGCAAAATATTTTAATTATTTTAAACTTTTTTTTTCCTGGGGGTGCAAATGAAACCGATTTTTAAAATGACGTGAAAGGATAAGACAGATAATTAAAATAATTTTATGAGTCGCAACTAAAAATTACGTAAAATTAATCATATTTCGTCTCACAGTACAAACATTTTTCAGAAAATTTTAAGAGCAAAATGGTAAATATGTAAAAAACTAGATTAATCAATCCTAACCATACATGTTAGAAAAAATTAGTGAAATATTGTATCGATTGGTGGCAATGCGACATTTTATTAAATGTATTTTCATCATTTGAAGTAAGTGCATTCTTTACATGAAATGTGTTGCATGAAAGATTTGCAAGATTTAAAGAGATGAAATGGACCATTTAAAATGAAAAACTATATATATATATCAATTATTACAGAAGATAACTGACACTGAACTTTCCCTTTTCAGTAATTAACAAAAATGAAAAATCATGCGTTAAGCATAGATTATGAAACACTTTCCAACACATTCAGAACATTGTAACAAAACTTCACAGATTAATAAAGTGAAAGACGATATCTAAGTAAACAAGTTGGAAAACGCTTACCATATTTGAAAATCCAATTTCACTTATAATCTTTAAAAAATCTGAATTTTTGTGTGAAGCACTGAATATGATCAATAGATTTGTATGTATACTACATAGTATGCTAAAATTTAGTTCACTCAGGAAACTCATACCATAGTTGAAAATTCTTATTCGTCAATTTTCGCCAATCAGCGGCAATATACTAGAAATATTTTGTACAGCCCTGTATATGATCTATAGAATTTATACACACCAAGCAAAATGCAAAAAATTAGTTAAATTTAAGAACTCGTGCAACAACGGAAAACGCACTTCCAGCAGTTATTGTTCATAGTCAGTACGGTAACCGAATTATTTTGTGTGTCGCTGTAAATGAACGTTGAATGCAATGTACTCTATAATCTATAGTAAGCATTTTCTAATGCACGTCAGTGGTATATATGAAGTTTAATATGTTTCAAAGACAATAATATCATTAAAATAGACCTCAAACAATTTTCCTCCATAGACCGTAATGTAAAGAAATTCCTTTGAGTGGCCCTGTAGGAATTATAAATGCTACACACTTCATATTCAATACCGAACATGCAATAGTAATCCTCAATAACATTATATCAATTGCATGACAATCCGAGTATATTTACGCAAGTTAGAGCACGAACAGACAGGCAGACGGCAGACAGACAGAAAAACCGAATTCATAAACACAAAGTGTTAAAAAAGTATGTTCCTGAAGCATTTTTAGACTGAATACAATTGGTTTTTGGCGTACAGTGCCCCCCCCCCCCCCCACACACATACACAGACACAAATTGGCTGAACAATAGTTATAACTCCAGTTCTAATGAATTTAAAAATAAACAAAAAGTACTGTTTTAATTTGTATGAAGATCTTTTACAATCGTATGGGAATTATTTTCTCATAAGCGGGTTGGATACATATTAAAAATTGCACCAACTTTGATTTTTGAAATGGAAAGATCCTCTTTTGATACCATATTTGAATTCTTTGGATCAATATAGTGAGTGCGGAAAAAAGAATAGCGTACATACTTTAACTTAGAGTTAGGTGATAGTTTGAGGATGCTAACGTTAAATCCATGTGACAAAATTTAATTTATAACTTTCCAAAACATCCTCCAATTGAATTTCTTGCTTTTTTTTTTTTTTTTTTTTTTGTCCCTATAAGATACAATGGATATATTAAAACATATTCCAGCCGTGTTTTTGGTTCAAAAAATATTTTTAATTAAAAAAATTATTAATAAATCCATATTAAAAATATATTAATTATGACCTATATTAATTTTCTACATAAAACGAACTATAATCTTCAAAAACATGGGTGTGTAGTTTACAGCTAATTCCAATAATTAGTTTTCGAGATGTAGGTAAATTTTACTTCCGAAGGCTTAGAGGAACCGTCTCTTATTATTAAAGCATCCCCGAAAGTAAAATCGTAGAAAGTAATCTTTAAAAATATATTGTATTTTCTTACAATGGGGGCGTACTCTACATCGTATTAGTGTAGCTTCCAAATTTTAACGCTTTTTTCTTACCATTAAAATTTAATAGTATTTTTTGGTTTATTTAATAGTAATATTTGGTTTATTTCGGCAATTAAATATGCCAAAATTTTCTATAAAATTTAAATGGTAACAAAAAAACCGTAAAAGTTGCCAACTTTGCGTTAGACGCACTTATTTAAGTTTGTATTTCAGCACTTTAATTTAATAATTCCTTTTTTAAAAAATATGTTTTAATGTAGACATTTATCCGAAATTTTAAAATAATAATAATAATAATAATAAGCGCAAGCGGGATCTCATTTATTAATATCCGATCGAAGGCAACAACCTAGGGTCGCCTAACAATGGGTTGATTTTCAATCAAACGAAAATACCATTTGTTCGTTGGACTTCCGTTTCTCAGCCGCTCAGGCTTGAAAGAAGTCGGAAATTTCTAATTAACTTATTTACCTGGCTATTTTTCCGTTTCTACTACTTTTTAAATAAAGCTGAATTGAATGCGTATGTCGTCTGTAAAAAAAATCTTAATATGGTTTTGTAATGATGATAGGTTTAAAAATTGTTGGATATGTGCAAACAAAAGTTGCTGAGATTTTAGGTGAAGTAGAACTGAAAAGAGACTGACGAAGAACAAGAAAGAGACACGCAATCGATACACCATGATTCAGAAAAGACTGACTGGTATGGGAATAATTATCAATTGAACTTTGAAGTTGCAGCTAATCTTGACGTTAATTTAAACTTTCGCAATAGCAAAAGCAGGAAAAATTAATTTCTCATAATAAAAATTAAATTGCAATATATATATTTTTTTTTCTGTTGTAAATACAATACAAAATTTACAACGTTTACTGTAAATGTATTATTAAATATTAATCAATTAATGATGTTAAAAATACTAGTAAATGAAAATTAGTGATAGAACTTTTTTTTTTTCTTTCTGCTCAATTTATAAAAAAAAGAAAAAAAAATAGTTTGTCAATTTAAAAAAAAATCAATATTTTTTAAAGAAATTTGGTTAAATTTTGCTGTTATGTTTGACTATCCATGTGAATATGTAAATGCACGTTGATGAAGGGAAGTCTGGTAGCTGAGTGGTTAGCGTGTCGTGCTACCACGCTATAGGTCCGAGGTTCGACTCCCGATTTTAACAAAGTTCACTCAATCTTTCAGTATTCGTGTTCGATAAAATGAGTACCAAACTTGCTTCGGAACTAAACACTGAGGATTCCACGTTAGACAGACCACCTGACAAGGACATGTTCTATATAACACCTCTATGACCTTTAATGAATTTTAGCGCCACAGAGTTTATATTGGTAAGGCACATTCTTTGCCTAAGAGCACTAGGTACTCAATCACATCCCTAAGAGCTGAATATGAACGGTCAAATAAAAAATTATAAACACCTCTACTACGAAATCAATATTGCACCAATACTGTACTCATTGGAAATACTTTTAATGAAGTATCAATATTGGTTAAATCAATAATTTAAATGAGATGTCATTGTTACAGAAACATTGGTTTTACATTGGAAGTATTTGCAATTAAATTTCGATATCGTATAAATATTAACACTAATATGGCGAAATATCTTTTTCCAATATTAGTATACAGTAATGGCAAATTTTTAACATCTCGATTTTGGGATAATAGTTCATGCCAATATTGACCAAAGATATAACCAATACAAACAATTTTGGTTCAATATTGTTTTGCTACTATTTATTTTTAATAAAAATTGATAAAATATTTTATCGCTAACCGAGATCAGTACATATATAAAATTTTCATTAGTTATCTGAAGTGTAAAAAACATTAAGTATAACATTTAAATCAAATTGACGGACAAAAATTCCTATAATAATGCCAATACTTACAACTAATAGCTGACAATTTCATCTTCCGTATCCCAGTTGTCAATAGAAGTATATTACCCATGCATTTTGCAGACAAATTCAAACTTTCACTGGCCTCCAATAACATTGGAAGTGCTCTTTTTATTCCATAACTCACCACGCTCTTAAATTGTTTATCCATATCAGAGTATTTTTGAAAAATAATTTCATCTTCTTCATCGGGTAAATTTTTGTATTCTCCTTTAGAAACACAGAACAAACAAACGAAATGCACGATTAAAGTTACTGAATTTCGGAGAAGCATTTTTTTTCGGATGACACCTTTTCTGAATCGGAAAACGAAGTGATTTAAATTTCTTGGACAAAAATTTTAAGTCGTGAATACTGTCTTAACTCATGTTTACAGTTAGGATGTCACTTTAACCTAGATGTGTAATCTAACACACCATCTTCAATAATACATTGAGAAACAAAGAGAAATTGTGTAGGAAAACTTTTTTTTTCGCAAGCTTTTTCCTATAAATTAACAATAGCATTCAACTCACGATGATACGCTTGTAAAACCACTTTACCAAAAGATTTAATTTCAAATGTCCGATGTATGACGTCGAAACTTTTTTTTAATGTTATTACGTCCCTCTGAGTAATTTCATAGATTTTTTTTTTTTTTACGATTTGTTCTTTAATAATTACACTATCTGATATCTCATATTGTCTGAAAAACAGTTCTTAAAGTAATTTCTCGAACTATTATATCATGAGTATGTTCTAATGTGTAGACGGAAACGAAAAGTGAAATTTTAGATCTTCATCATGACAAAGTAGAGAAGTCGAACACGTGATTTTATGACAACATTTGTGCTTCTTTGATTTTTAAAATAATATGATGTAAAAAACTTATTACTAATTCACATTTATTTTAGTTATCTTATACTGGTATTTATACCTTTGTTTTTAAAAAAAGGTGTAGGAAAAAATTTGGCATTAATATTTTAATTCTTGAACTAACATAAATGTCTAGCACAAAAGACTAAATGGGGAAAACAATGATAGACGTATATAGTTAGTAATTATCGTACTTTCTTTTACGAGCGTCGAATTCATCGTTTTTCCCCTTTATTCTATTTTTTTTACTGTGTTTTTCAAAAGATTAACCAACATGTGTGCTTCGATCCATAGTTGCCAAACGATAGTACACCTTTCAAGCTAACCGATGCTATTGTCACCAACAGTTTCACAAAATGTGTACTATCATCGTTTTTCCCTTTGACTCTTTAATTTTAATTTCTAAGAATTTCGAGAAAACATTGCATAAGGTTTTATTTTAGACGCAGTGAACTAGTAGAAGTGTATTCTGAAAGAAAGAAAAAACATTAAAACGTAAAAAAAAAAAGACTTGCGAATAAAACTAATAAGAAATGCATAACTATTTCGATGTATTTAGTTATCCTTCTCTTGTGAGAGACAATAGATGTGCAAGAATGTATTTTGTAGGCAAAACCTGATCTATAGGCGTAGAATATAATTTGTAACAACGTATAAATTGTTAACAGGGATAACTATTAACAAGAAAGAAAAATCATGCGTCAAGTAAGATTATGAAACACTTTCCAACACATTCAGAATACTGAAACTAAACTTCCCCGTTTATTAAAGTGAAAATGATGTTTAAGTAAGCAAGGTCAGGGTCAAACAGGCCGAAACAATTCGGAAAACGCATAACACATTTGAAAATCTGATTTCAGGAATTACCATCTATAGTCGGAAAAATATCCGAATTATTTTATGTAGTCATGTATATATGATCTATAGATTTTCATAAATACTACATAATATACAAAATTTAGGAAATATATAAGACAGTTAAAAATTCACCTTTCAGCAATTTCCGCCAATAAGCGGAAATATACTCCAATTCTTTTGTGCAGGCCTGTATATGATCTATAGAATTTATGCATGCGGAGTAATATGCAAAAACTTAGTTAAATTTTAAAACGCATATCAAAATTGAAAACTCCCTTCCAAGAATTATTGCACAAAGACACATGCCGAATTATTTTATGTGTCCTTGCAAAGGAACGATAAATGCTATGCACGCACTATTCTTAGTAATCATCTTGTAGTGTACTTCAGTGATGTATATCAATTTCAATACCAATGCAAACACTATTAAAATATACTTCAAACAATATTCTCCATAGACAATAATGCAACGGCTTTCTTTTGAATGCCTCTGTAGACTAACTATAAATGCTACACCCTTCATTTTCAATACCGAACATGCCATGGTACACAGAAAAAAATAAAACCCAATTTGGGTCGAAAGATTCTTAGGTATGTGCCCAAATTAGGCCATGCCTGTTTTGGTTACCACTGTGTATCCATTTTGGGCACTGTTAAATACCCATTTTCAAAAAAAAAAAATGGGTATTTAACAGTGCCCAAAATGGATACACAGTGGTAACCAAAACAGGCATGACCCAATTTAGGCACTGTTAAATACCCATTTTCAAAAAAAAAAAATGGGTATTTAACAGTGCCCAAAATGGATACACAGTGGTAACCAAAACAGGCATGACCCAATTTGGGCACATACCCAGAGTCTGTTTACCGAATAGGCCCGTGAAGCCCGAGCTTACCCACTGAAATACAAAGGGCCCCCAAATTTACTTTTCAGAACTAATTTTTAGGGAAAAAATTTTCAGCCCGTGTAAAAAAAAAATGTACTTTTTTAACACTTTCCAACCTAATAGAAAAGTGTTTATGACTTCGGTTTGTCTGGCCGTTTGCCGTCTGTCCGCGCTCTAACTCCCGTAAATATGCTCGGATTGCTCTGAAATTTTTATATGATATTATTGTTATCTATAGCATGTTCCCTATTTCAAAGGGAAGTGTGTAGCACTAATAGTTTTTTTACAAGGACACTCAAAAGAATTCCGTTACATTGCGGTCTACGGGGAAAAATCATTTGCGGTTTATTTAAGCAATGTTTCACTATTTTAAACGCATTGAAATTTATATATATCACTAAGGTGCATTAGAAGAAGCTTAATATGGAATAGGGTGTGCATAGCACTTACAGTTACTTTACAGGGATAGTCAAAAGAATTCCGTTACATTACATCTATGGAGAAAAATCGTCTGCGGTTTATTTAAATAATGTTTCACTATTTTAAACGCATTGAAATTTATATATATCACTAAGGTGCATTACAAGAGGCTTACTATAGAATATTGTGTGTATAGCAATCATCGTTCATTTACAGGGACACACAAAAGAATTCTCTACTGTCTGTTAACAATAATTCCTGGAAGTGCGTTTTAAGTCGATTTTAATTTTGACTCGCTTTTTGTCTATTACGTGGTGTTTATAAATTCTGTAGATCCTATACAGGGAATCACAAAAGTTCGTGAACACATTTCCGTTTATTGACAGAAACTCCAGTCGGAGAATTTTAAACTGTGCTATGCGTTTCCTAACTGAACTAAAATTTAGCATCCTATGTAGTATATATACAAATCTATAGATCATATACAGGGCTGAATAAAAGTATTCGGATATTTTTCCGAATATTGTATATGTTGGAAATTCTGAAATTATGTTTTTAAATATGTTATGCGTTTTCCAAATTGTTTACTTAGATGTTATATTTTAGCTTATTAAACGGTATGATTTGTAAAATTATTTTGGAAGCGTTGGAAAGTGTTACATAATCTATGCTTGACGCATGACTTTTCGTTCTTGTTTTTCTTAATTATAATTACTAAATTTTCCCTCGGACTATTACTAACACATTTATGCTCTTTTTTTTTTTTCTGTTGATATAATAAATGTTAACAGTGATTAAATGCAACTTATTTTCATTTTTCTTATGTTTTGCATATTAATTTCAAATGTTTAAAACTGTAATGTGCTAAAAAGAACAAAAAATTTAATCTGTAAAATTATATTTTGTCAACATAAAGAGTAGAGAAATGATATAAGATATGGAGAATAGGTTATTTAAATAAAGGGGAAAGTAATTAACATTCAGGTGATATCAAATTTCTGTTTATAAAATAGAAGCAAAATTGTGTTGCATCTAAGTATAAGTTTATGTCAAATATTTGTTGTCTTTGCTTTGTTCTTAGCACTGGCAAATCCTGCAATTTGTAAAGCATAAAATATACTTTGAAGTTCAAATATTCGCACCTGTTCATATTTGTAAATTCATTTACAAAATTAATTTGTTATGTATAATTATGCATATAATAAATATTTTTTCATATGTATATAGGCATAGTTAGTTTAATTTAATATTACTAGGGGGCTATGCCGGGGCCATCGGGAAAAAAACTTTCATCTTTCTACGGGCCTGATTTGAGCTTTCAAACACGTGACCTGACGTCACAGATAGGATCTGATTCTTCTCGTCTAGTTGAATTTTCGCCATATGTTTTCTTTGTAATTTCAGATAAATTTTATATAAAAATGGTTTCTAAAATGCGAATTTTTTAAAAGTATATTATCTCAATTATTTGGATAAAGAATTTAAGTAAGTACCCTTTTTTTATCTGATTATTTAAAAAGCAAAATACATATCTATACCCTTTTTCAATTCCAAAATTCGAATGTTGTTAAAGTTATATTGTACTTAATACTTTAATAAAGGTAATCGCCTACACTTTCTTTTGTGTTGAAATAAATCGGGTTTCGCTGGGATGACCGTGCATATTCTACTATTATAATACTATTAATACTATTACTACTATTTTAAACATTTAATATCACTTTATTAAAACAATCGCAATGGCGAATACGCACATAAAAATAAACACAGAATGTCAACAGACGATAATTAACCATTATTTTTTTCTGACTTCATTATGCTTTTATTTTTACCTAGCGTAATAAATATAGTTTAGAATCATCAAATAGATAAAACAGTAATACGAAAGCCTTTTTTGTCCTGATTTTACTAAGAATTTATCTTTTAAATATAATTTACGTAAATTGAGAACACTTAATACATTAATTAATAATATTGAGTTCTTTTGCATATCTTTTTTAAAAAATCAAACGTTTTTCGTAAAGGATGTGCTTTCAATTATTAAAATACAATTTTTATTTAAATAAATATTTATATGTATCTGAGGTCGATGCAGGATTTTTTTTCCCTTGTGGGTTATTAAGTGAAAAGTAAATTTTTTTTTAAAATAACTTATTATATTTTTGTTTATGTGTTGATAATTGTTTATGTGTTATTATCCAGGTTTTAAAATAAGCCTAAAAGCAGTATAGTTTTTTTATACAAGTAGTTTAAGATAAAATAAAGTAGTGTGGAAGAATGGAACTTGTCTCATTCCTCCTATTTAATAAGATGGGTTAAAATTGCTGCTTATATGAAAATTAATATGGAAATAGAGCACACTATAGTATGTTTTGTTTTTTAATGGAATTTCCTCCTTTAATTGAAATAACAACTTGAGAATCTGTATATTTACTAGATGGATGAGGATTTTTCTGTTTAAATGAATTTTCCCTTTTAAGTAAATATTAAATTTATAATCGAAGTAAAAATGTGTGTGGAATTTGGAAATGGTAACATTTTCTCTTATCCTTTAAAAAAATATTCATAAAAATATAAAATGCACATTATAATTAGCAATTAAAATACCATGTTTTGTCAGATGTTTGAAAGATAGTGATTTCTTAGTTGTAATACCTAGTAACAGAATATGTATTTTAAATTATTCATACATTATAAAATCTAAATTGAATTTTTGTTTCAATTGTTTAGAAAAATTTCAAATTTCTATTTATGAATCTGTTTATGTAATAACAATCCTTTTATTAACAATCATAAAATTAAGTCTTGCTGAACCTTTATTGTTCATTTATTGTATGTATAATTCAAACGCATCTAAAATAAGCCAGAAATTACCCCAAAAAATATTACAAAACTGGATTTTATAGCACTGTTTTTGATGCACACATACGTGTTTTCAACCTTACTTGTCTGCTACTCAGATCTCTTCTGTGACGTCATCCACGACTTGAATCAGGCCCGTTGAAAGAGGAAAGTTGCTTTCACGATGGCCCCGGCTCTGCCCCCTGCTCGCTACGCTCACCAACCCCCGTTCTGATTTCACAGCCTCTTAAAACCTGGTAATGTATCCTGTTTTAAAAAGATGATGATGATGATATCACGAACGACGAATTTCTTCTGTAATCAGGTTATAATGCTTTTTCATTTAACTGGTTATAATGCTTTTTCATTTAATTCATCTTTTTTATTTTTAATATTCATGTGTAAACACAATTTTTATGACGTAATTTTCTTTATTTCCTGCTTTCAAACGTGATCATTTAATTATTATTTTAAACTTTCATTATTGTTTTTAATAGTCTCGCGCAAATACATTTTTTATTTGCGATAAAACATAATCCTTTGCGATTATTTAGAAATTGGCAACAATATAAAAATATGACTTTTTCAATAAAAGATTTTTTACTCGATTTTTAAGGATTTTTTGAGTTTTTATTGTCCGACCGTGATAATTTTTTTAATTTCTGAAAGCTTGTTATATTTCGCGTCTGGCGATATGATTTTCGAATCCGTAGGATGTCTAGAAAAAAAGTAATAGCTTCTCAAAAAAGTCCCTAGTAAAAAAGGGATGAGAATAACCCGGAATATCTACGCAGAATTTGATTGGTCCATTTCGTTTTTGACTCAGTTCCAGATTACTTTTTTTTAATATAGAAGGAAAAGTGTTGTTTATTCGAAATTTTGATGGTAAAATTTCAAACTGTTGAAGCATGATTGGTAGAGGGGGGGCCTCCTGTGTGACGCTAGACTTACCCTACTTCTAAGTCTTAAGCGAGCCCTGCACATACCTAAGAATCTTTCGACCCAAATTGGGTTTTATTTTTTTCTGTGTAAACCTCAATAACGTATATGAATTACATGACAATTCCGCTATATTTAAGCGATCCAGGATGAACAGACGTCCAGATAAACAGCCAGACTAATCGAATTTATAAACACTTTTAAACTATATTAGAAAGTGCTAAAAAATATGTAATAGAGATAAAATACCACTTTCTAAGAACAGTAACAAATATTTTATGTAATATTAAATGCAAATCAAGCGGTCACGATCTTGAACTTGATTCATGAAACATACTATGATACGTCAATAATGTTAAAGAAAATCATTCATGCTACTAGAACAATAACTGAAGCTATCGTTATCGCGAGATCATTGTTTTCGCCTAATATCAAAGACCAGTAATTACCTAATATATAATTCCTATTGTTGTAGATAAATCCTTACGTTTCTCTGACAGAATTTGAAACTTTTTAGTGAAAAATCAGAATGATTTACATAGAATAGATGAAATCTGTTGAAAATTAGATAATGAGAAAATTACAATAAAGTATTAGTACTTATAATAAAGTACCAGTCACATATGAAAAGGTTAGAACATATTAGATGTCTATGGGTTAGAATGACAGTCGAGTAAGTCAATATTTAGTAATTTGAGAAGTGAAGGGTTTTGTGAAACTTGTGGTATTGTCGTTGTATTAAGTAGTCCAACTTGTTTTGCCCTCTAGCGACTCCCTGTGTGAACTAATGACTTATTTGACTGTCGCACTGAACAGAAATTAATGTACGTTCAGTGAAAATATGGTTATCAAGATTTTTCAAATTTTTGACTTACTCCACTGTCTTTCTAACCCCCTCATATAGTAAGACGAAATTCACTAGTCAATGTGTTTACTCTGAAAAGTAAATTTTATTTGTATAGATGTGAATAAAACGTAGATGTTATCCGTTCTGACTATTTATGTACTTTAAAGCCATTAAATCTTAATAATAATAATAATAATAATAATAATAACAAGTTGGAAATTGTACGTCAAACGTTACAAACGAGGTGCGTTCGTACGCACGTTTTAGAATTAAATTCATGATATCCCGTGCGTAGAACGGGTTAAACAGCTAGTTAAGTATATATTTTATGACACTGTTCATACAAATATCTTAACTAGTTATATAAATATTCAGATATATATGTATCAGCTAGTTATATAAATATTCAGATCTTGATGATTTTTAATTCTGTGAAATGAATTATATCGTCTGCAGATTAATTTCTGTAATAAAATAAGTATCTCGGTCGCTTGACGATTTAACATCCATCGGAAGCTCATATAACAAAAAAGCACCGATTTAAAAAAAAATCAAATTTCTTAATAAATATTTTTATTAATATCTCCTAAAGTTTTGATTCGATTTTGATAAAATTTGAAATGTCTCGACAAATTTATGCAAAGATAATATATTTCAAATTGCAAACCATTTGGTTGGGTAGTTTTTGCGTTGTTATATGCGGACAGACAGACAGACGGACGGACAGACAGACAGACGGACGGACAGACGGACGGACCAAACGACGACTATAGGTGCTACGTATTTATATAATTACGAACGCACCTAATAATAATAATAATGATAATGATAATAATAATGTTATTATCATTATTATTAGCTAGCGGGCTAATAATACAGAATTAAATAAAGCAATATTTCAAAATCTGCAGTAGAAATCCATAAATAGTTCTTACAATTGTAAAAAAAAAAAAAAAAAAAAAAAGTTAGAGATACTTTTATTGTTCTCCCGAGACAAAGGGATTTAGTATTAAACTCTGCGATTATAAAACTACAGGTAGAGGTTTGGAACACATAATCTTGTTACCTAGCGCTTACAATATATTAATGTATGGTGAAACTTATAAATTTTGCGTGATATTTGATATTAAATGATTAAGAAATTACCGTATATTTCAGCGTATAAGTCGACACTGAAATTGTAAAATCGCACAATTAAAGCTTTATTACACATCTTAAAATATCTTATTTATTTATTTATTTAATTGAGAACATATATCAAACTTGTTTGCTTGACACCAATACCCGCTTATAAACCTTTGTTGAGATGATGTCTGGATAGACACAAGGAAATAGAATAAGTCGCATAAGACGATACTAAAATTGTAAAATTTCATAATTAAAGCATCTTTATTACACATCTTACAATATCTTATTTATTTATTTATTTAATTGAGAACATATATCAAACTTGTTTGCTTGACACCAATACCCGCTTATAAACTTTTGTTGAGATGATGTCTGGATAGACACAAGGAAATAAAATAAGTCGTATAAGTCGACACTGAAATTGTAAAATCGCATAATTAAAGCATCTTTATTACACATCTTACAATATCTTATTTATTTATTTATTTAATTGAGAACATATATCAAACTTGTTTGCTTGACATCAATACCCGCTTATAAACCTTTGTTGAGATGATATCGGGATAAGGCACAAGGAAATAGACATCTCTTGAAGAATACAGATAGGAACTCCAGAAACAGTGTGCGACAGAGCCACAGGGAGTCGAACCCGGTGCCTTCTCCTACGCTACGGGGGGCCCAGCAATTTTATATAGGACAAATACATGGTATAACCGCAAACTTTTGAATGAAATTTAAGCTCGAATTATCTGACCGTCTTCTTATATTCGCACTCTGAAATATCAGGTAATAATAATAATAATAAAAAACACCTACTCTGTTCTTAATTCAAAACTAGAAAAATTCATTTTATTACTGGATTAATTACATAAAAATAATTTGTGTATTATTAATATACCATAAATAATATAAATGGAAGTCGGATCATAAATATTTCAGTTTCATATTTTAACAAAAATTATCTCTAACAGATATTCCTCGCTTTCATTAAGGTAAATGAAAGCTATTGCGATTTTTTTACCTTTACCTAATCTTACTAGAGTCATATACTAAATTTCAGTGAGGCAGGAAAATATTAAATCATTGGCAGAATTTTCTGCCTCGTTTATGTGAAATTTTATTATTATGTACATGTATTACGCCATAATTTAAGATGATGTGTGTGGCGCTCCATATTGGAAAATGATTTGGTATAACATAACCAAATGCAATGGATATATTATTAGGTATTAGATAATTCGATTGTAAAAAATACGCTGGTGTCCAAAAGCTAAGAAACAAACATAAATTGCTAAAAGTGCTAATTTTCGAATACAAAAGTTATTTGTGAGTACTCAAATGAAAATTATATGAACAGCAAGTGTAGCAAATAGGTATTACTCTAACAGCACAACCAGTCAGTGTAAGGTCTCCTTGACGTCACAGATGGTCACAAGTATCACAATCACTACAGTGAACTGAAATACATCTATCATTCGTCTCTTTATTGCTCTCAAGTGACCGCCATTTGATCACTCCACTGAGAAGTTATCGCGACTGCTACTTTGTGACGTGTCACCAAATTAATTTTCAATGACGTCACCTGTGACTCTCATGTTACTTCATTTGGAGATTTCGTTGTAAATTTATTATGGTAGTTGTTTTTGATGAGTCCCCAAGTGGCAGCTAATCTTCAACAAGTCATCAGTCATTTGCTGACTTGTCTCATGGTGCCTTCACAGCAGGGCTTTCATTGTCGGTCACTTGTGAGTCACCATGTGATTTCATTCTACCGTTAGTTGGTGACTGATCACAATGCAATGCTCATGATGACTTCATAATGGAGTCTCCAAATGATTGTCATATGACATTCACAAGGTGACTCCCCACAAAGCAACAGTCACACTGACTTCTCAGTGGAGTAACCAAATGACGATCTCTTAATGTAATAAGGAGGCGAATGAAGTAATGAGGGTTCGAACTCCTGTCGCGTTCGTCGGCCTAACCGTTCGGAGTTTTCCGCTGTTTTCTTCGAAACTGCCTACATACGGATTAGGTTCCCTGAGAAAGGCCTCTACGGAGGACAATTCCCCCCCTCCCCCTCGTCTTATGTCTTCGCGCAGATAATCGACCATAACGAACACTACCACCACCTTGCTACAGCTAAACAGAATTTCTTAAAGAAAGCGCGCGACTAGAAATAATCGTATCCCAGTTAAATAAACTTATATAAATGGGAGTGCGCTTTGTAATTAAAATAGACGGTTTTCAAAAATAGCATCGTTATAATTGATGTTTCCATTTCCGCATGCTACACGTAATAACGGTTTGCAACTTAAACCTTTGCACGCGATTATTTTACCTTCAATATATTTCCTTCGAGAAATTACTTTATTGTTATACGCAATGTCAACGCGGGTGATTCATGTGGACTTTTGTTACTGAAGGCTACTCTTATAGTTTTACAAAAACATATGTTTCAAAAGTTTTGATAAAAATATTATCTAATACCATTGTTTGTTATTTTAAAAAACATATACTTCACGGTCACAGTGAATTACTTAGAATAGCGTCATCATGTTGTATCCTTATGTCTTTTAAACTCTACTCGTGTGTTCATTTTGTCACATGTATACTTAAAATTTCTTTCTGAAAGACTAATTTAATTACGGAACAATGGTTAGCATATTTTGGATCTAAAGAGGAAGGTCTCCTTAAAGCGACCTCTCTAAAAATTGTGACAAAAAATATTGTAGGAGCATGTATGTATATAATAAAAGATTAGTGAAATTTAGCGCGGTATCTCGATAGATTTCTCAGGATGTCTTGATTACCCAACTTCATTACGATTTCTCAAAGAATAAGGAGGATATCCTTATATTCCGAGTAATCATCCTCGTATTTAATTAATAAAAAATCTTTAATTGTTATTTTATCATATTTTTTTTTAAGTTTGCAATTGTAATAAATTTATTAAAGTTAGTTTAATTATTTTAAAATAATTGAAACTTGTTTAATATCACATTATTTTAGTCCGAGATTTGTTTATGCTATCTTCAGTGTTTTATGCGGCAGTAGCTAGCATGCGGCAGTTGTTGGCATGCAGGCCAAAAAATGAGCAGATTGGGCTGATGCTAACAGACTCGGTCTGCGGTGAGGGGGGGGGGGGGGGTACTGTACGATGTTTTCTTGATTTTCCTTGTACGAAAACGATAATTCGGGTCACATTCCCTTCGAAACTCCAACCTGCAGCCATTTCTACTATAACAATATAGCCAAAACTGGTCGATGTTCACATATCAACAACCATCATCACCATCAATGTTTTTTGCAAATGGATCTATTATTCCTATAATTGCCATGTCTGGGATCTTTCTTTTTTTAATAGCGACTAATATATTCTGTGAGATTTTGTAATTGCTTTTGAACAATGGTTTCTACCTGTCGATTTACATATTTCTCTCATTTATTTCTTAAAATCTTCAGATCTTTTTCAGCCATCTACCATAGTATTTTTTTTTCGTTTGGAAAGGATTAATTTTACTTCGAAGATTGAACAAATCCTGAAATTGTTCTTGAAATGCTATATTTGATTCACTGAAAAATACCTGTCAGGTATGCAAACTTGGCTACCAATTCTTCGTCGACCGAGATTTCTTTAAATTTCAGATTAATTTGCTGCTGGAAAAATAATTTAATTTTTGTCGCGCAGGGCGAACATTCTGGTTAGCATTTTACTTGTCGACAGACATCTCATTTCACTGCATGAATCAGAAGAGCTGTTATACTGTTAAACTATTTCTTCGCATAAGGCCTCAAACATTCGAGAATTAGCTATCGAGAATTAATGACTCAAATATGGCTAAAATATATAATAAACTAAATTATATATAGAAAAATCTGCATAAGTTTTCGGGGTTACATTCGAAGATTTTCTTTTTTGTGGATGCAAATGATAAGAGGAAAAGACCGTCTGTATCTCGAAAATTAATGACAGTGATGGATTGTAAATTGACCTAGCAATATTTTTGACGATGCTGATTCTTTTTATGTAAAAACTAGGGGGCCTACCCCCTGCGAGCTACGCTCGCCAACCCCCGCTCAGACTTCGAGGCCTCTAAAAACATGACAGCGTGCTTTGTTTTAAAAATATTGGTAAATCTGTAATTGGGTTGCCATGCTTTTAACGTTTTAATGGGGCATTTTTTTTATTATCATGGCCTCATACACAGCTGTTGCGACAACTGACGATTGTTTTCGGGATTGATAAGTAAAATCAATTACACCTTGAAAAACCAGCTTGTATAAAATGGTTAGGTTTAAATTGTGGCTACCTCTCGGACTTTTATAAAAACGATCTGTATTCTATTCTTCCTTTGCGTTTAAGGATGAGAAAAATTACATCTGCTTGTGAATAACATTAAGAACCACGGTATTGAAAAGTACTATGTTATAGACATTTTCAGTAACAGGTTTTAATTTTCTCTCTATTTTAATGCACCATCATGCATATTTTCATGTTATTTTAAATATGTAAATTATTTATTTTAATTAATACGAATTTTCTAATAATTATTTATCATACAAAGTTAATTAAATATTTTGTGCATGTATGCCTGCATTTATTCGGCATCAATTGATGAGATATTTAAACAAATTTGCTATCCGCGATAATTTTACACCATGTTATGTCACTTGAATATTGTCCATAAGAAAATCGGGTACTTTTCCAGTATAGGATCCTTTGCTTTTAGGTTTGGCGTAATTCGAGTTTAAAAAACGAATAGATTCGTTAATATACATATACTAGGGGGCTCAGCCCCCTACTCGCTAACGCTCGCCAACCCCCGTGAATTGCGAAGCAATTCACATTGAGACCGCTTCGCTCGCTCGCCCCTTTTTTTCAACAATTCTAGCCGGAATAAGTTCTACAATAAAACATTTAAACATATGAAATTGACAAATTATTTTAATGTAAAAAAGTAATTCTCCATTGAAAACACAACTGAAAATGCATTTATTTGGCGCTACCAATGGGCATATAAATCATTTAAATACTATGAAAAAAGGATTTTTTGTACAGCACGACTTAAATTCATTAGAAAAAAAACTACGTTATAGGAAGATAGTTTGTTTTATTTCATCAGTACACCAACAGATGGCGGCAGGTGATATCTAAACAGTTGATTTTTTTTTTCTCCGTCTTTTGAGTGATTGAAATTCGTAAATGAATTCTAAATCAGAGTTGAGAATTCATTTGAAATTAACGATATTGCTCATAATTAAAATGAGGAATCATCTCAGACGCTTTGGATTACGTACATGTTATTTTATTTTTAATAATTGCAAGTTTGAGTTTCATTCTATGGTTTCACTTCTCTCACACTGACCGCCATATTGGACGGAGGCGGAGCTGATCTAACACAATCTAGTCTGTTCATTGGTCTGAGCTCTGGAAACTACAGTTGTTGCCAAATCATAAGTTACGAATTCAGCCCTTTTTTCGCGCCACGTAAGACAAATATATATATAGATTTGTTACCAAAAGTTATGAAAACAAACCCAGTGAACTTTTGGTGCTTTTCTATTATAGGGGTCTTGTCGCTTTTTTAAAAAGTTTGGCGCAATTCGGGCATCAGAAAGTGAGATTTGGTGCCAAATGACATAAACAGCCATGGAAACAAACTCGACGATTTTTTTTGTTTATATGCGTATTTTAATTATACGTATATTATTATTGTGTTTTCTATACAAATTACTTCTGATTACATATAAAATAGGATAAATGACATTTTACGCTAAACAAATTGTATAAATATTGAAAAAATGCTTCTGTATACGAAATGACAAAGTGAATAGGTTGACAGAAAGTATGTTGCCAAATTTTCCTTTTCCGCCAAGGCTATTTTCTCTGTTTCGTCAAGGCCCCATATACTGGAAAAGCACCGAATTTTTATGCTTGTTTATACATGTATTTATATGTATATATACAATTTATTTATAATTGTCTTTCAATTTACCTCTTTTTGTACATAAAAATAGCTAAATGGCGTCTTTATATTAAATAAATTGTATAAACATAAATGACGTCATTTGGACGAATTTATTCAAAATATTTTCAGTTTATAAATTAAATTAAATGCTGACAGAGACGATTGAATCCTGACGATAGAAATGTGATTTTTTTTTTTTTCAAATTTTCATGAAAAACATAATTTAATCACAATCTTGTCTTCATTATCGATTGAAATCAAAGATAAATTCAATTTCAATTTGAAAATGACGAATAAAAATAAATCAATAATCCCTATCGGGATCCTTTTCGATTTTTTTCCCTTTTTTGTCACAAAAAAAAACTGAGTAATTAGTTGCCATCATTACAGAAATGTCATTAAAATTAGAAAAAAAATTAATATCTCGAAAACTAATTCCAATTTCAAAATTCTATTACCAGTTTTGACATCCGCGGATTTTTATGGACATTTGGTATTAATTTCACCATCAAGCGTTTAATATTTTATTAAAAATAGCCCTGAAACATAATCAGTCGTTTAATCAGTCGTTTCATAAAATCGTTTCATAAATTCGTTTCATAAAATCGTTTCACAAATTCGTTTCATTAGGATTTTATATATATATATAGGGTAGATTACTGTAGAACATAATTCATAAAAATATTGAATATTAATTTATTAATAATTTTCATAATTAAAAATATGTTTTTAAATAAATAAATAAATATATATATATATATATATATATATACCTAGATTATGTTCAATTCGATGTATTTCTTTAAAAAAGAAACATTTCAATGAAGTGAATTTTCGTGACGATATAAATTAAAGTATGTCAGAAAGAAAAATGCATAAACTAGTATCTACAGTGGGCTGAAAAGAGGGAAAAAGAAGGAACACCCCAATGGAATGGTATCTTTCGCATAACTCTGCGACAATTAGGACTTGAAGGAGAGAATTACACAGTATTTTAATATAGAACTTTTCGCTCTATTTAAATGTAAAATTTCTGTTTTAAGTAGGACCAAAATGTCTAGTATAAAATACTGATGGAAGCTTGCCTCTGCAGTAATCAGGTTCTGACGACGATATAGTGATAAAATAGTTTAGTGTTGTTTTGTTGTTCCTGGACCGATTGTATATTTTGTTTTCTATCAATTTTATAGACATATTAACGACACAACTATGGGGTCTTCCATCTCAGTAAAATTTGCCGAAATCGTGATGCAATTTCTTGAACGTGAAATAATTTTACTTTTCGGCTCTAAGATTTGTTTCTTAAAAACATGTGTTGACGACGTTTTCTTATTATCAAACAAGAAGATTTAACTAAAAATTTGAAAAACGCTAATTCAATATGTCCAGAAATACAGTTCACAATTGAAAATTAAACTAACTGTAAACTCCTCTTCTTATATATTTTTATTGAAAGAAAAGAAAACGTTACCGTTCAAGAAATTTTAACATCAGCATACCGTAAGAAGATGTTTTCTGGTCAGTACTTAAATTTTAATTCTGAAAATCCTGTCTCCCATAAAATCGGTGTTGTAAGAGCAAGAAAATATTGTAGCAATGACGAAGCCCTTCAATTAGAAAATGAAAAAGCTTTAGCAATTTGAAATATAATAGTTACCCTATGCGATGGCTAAAAACAATTTTTTCGAGCAATCTGTGTCATCCTCTATAAACCACAAGAGTCCTCAAGTTGTGTCTCTATACCATATTTAAAAAACATTGTTAGAAAAAAAATCTAAATTATTCAAATCAGTTAATATTGGTACAACCTTTAAATTTCAGAATATTATGAAGAATATGTTATGCAAATTCAAACCTATTGGGTTGTTCAGAAATTTCTTCCCGTTTGGGAAAGTCGATTCGTACCGGAAAATTCTATCATTTAATTACACTGGTCGGCACCAAAGTCTTCCCTACAAAAATGATGTTTGAATCGTACACATTTTACGATACTCAATCAAAATATGGCAATGAAATTGCTGTATCACGTACCATTTTTTAGGTAAGAGGGCTTGCTTTTAAATTTAAGGTATTTTATGTCTTGCTAAAATATAAGTAGAAATTGTGTAAATAATAAAATGTATATAATGATGCGTAAATTACCTATAAATAGTAAATGTATAAAAAACATCACTCGAGTTATAGCGGGATAAGGTATGAAAATTTATTAGTGGATATCAAATAGTAAATTTGGACACAAAAGGGGAGGGGGGGGGGGGACACCGAAAGAAAAATCCACGCTGCAAGTGTGAACAAACTAGATTTTCATGCTGTATGTTATCGATTTGTTATCCAAGACAATGAAAATACTTTTTTCACGATTTCAATTTTATCTAGTATTCCAAAATAATCCTTCACTATTTGTTATTATTATGAAAATGTTTCCTAGAAAAATGATACGTGGTGGGGCAATTTGGATGCCATATTTAGATTTATGAATATTAGATCTGTACAGTTTACACATTTGTTTTGCTGGGAGGAATTTTTTTATTTTTATTTTTCTGCCGATCAATGTTATAAGACATTAATCCAGGTATTTAATGTCTAATAATTGACGGGCAGAATTTTCCGGTACGAATTGGTTTTTCCAAACGGAAGGAATTTTCCAAACAACCCAATAAAATATTCCCCTTACAGAATACCGGTATTGTTTACAATATCTCTTTTAAAGACTGTGACTCTGTTCATATTGGTGAAACTGGACGATCGTGCAACATCCGCTTAGAAGAGAATAAACGCGCTCACAAATCCGGCAATTTTCAATCGAAACTTGTTAATCATTCAATAGATACTGACCACATACCAGATTTCGAAAATATTAAAATAATGAAATCTAACTAAAATCATTTTAAAAGTAGAATTTTTCTAGAAGTTCGCAAAATTACAGAATTCTTCTCTAAACGAAGCATGCACAATTCCACCCAAATAGGTGGTCCTATTGTGACATATACTCCCTGGTGGTTTAATATTGATAAAACATAATTTTGAACTTGAACATGTGTAAACAACAGCTTTGGTTTCCAATCGACATTTGTAATGGTGATGTGCTTGAGACGCTTGAAACGTCTGCTGTATTTGTTTTTATTATGTGATATTAATGTGATTTTAGTTTTATTAAATGGCTGATTTTAAATATATTTTTAATTTTAAGGAACCTATGTTTTTAAAACGCTGTTGTATTCAGCAATATAATATCAATTATTTTTTAATTGAAAAAATAGAATTATCTGACAATTATAGAGGGTGACAGAAGATTACCATACCTCCTGGAGGGTGGGAAGCGATGGTCCCAAAACGTTTGAGAACCATTGCTGTAGTGCATAATAATGTCATTTATAAAAGTGAAAAAAAACAGATAAATAATATTTTTCTAGAGTAACAATGATTACACTATTCACAAACTTAAACCATTAAAAAAAAAAAAAAAAGACCAACAAAATTTTTTTTATAACAGGGTTCGTACGCCTCCTGGAATTTTGCGACCAGGAAATTCTTCGGTACCAGTATTTTCTTACAGAAAATCAATCCTTAAAAGAAGGCGACGTTTCGCGAGTTTAAACTAGATTTCTTTTATTCTAAAACTAATTCTGGTAACTCTCCTGGAAAATTCCCTAATCCGTACGAACCCTGTTATAAGAACATCAATGTTAATCTTTAAACGTAATTAATTATAAACAAGTAATATAAAAATAAATTTTTTTAAGTCAATTCTACTAAGGTCAGCAAAGAAAATTTTTATTTTAGTTACTTTTTATTAAATAATTAAAATTATATAAATATGTATATACATATGACAGTATCACAATATTAAGTGGCAAAATAGAAAGCAAATTTCCTTTTGAGCATTTGAATTTGAATTTTGTTTTTTAATCATAAATATATAAAATAAACCCGTGCAGCATTAATGTCCCACGTTATTTTTATTGAACATTTTTTTTTATAATCATCGTTGCGGTATTTTATTTTTGTGGTATCACTAATTTGAGGAAAATCTTTCATTTCATTTATGAAAACAATGGGAGAAATTTTTTCCCATATAAAACTAAAAGTAATTAATTTAATTTAATTAATGAATTAATATTTGAAAAAACTGTATTAACATCCAGTGTCATCCACTACAAGTTTGAAAAAATGCATTTGAACTTGAGAGGATGAATACAAAGTATTTTATTAACGATTGAAAATTTGAACAAGATATATAAATATAGAGAGAGTGTGAGCTAATAAAGAATTGAAAAAGAATAAAACTTTGATGAACTTTTACAAGATATTTGCATAATTTTCATGATGAAAATTTTGAATAAAATAATGTTGTTTTTTCACTTTCAATATACGATGACAATAGCATTCTTGTATAAATGATCATACGGAGGTGTGTGAAAAATTGTACATTCTGCAGCTTTGAAACTTAACTCCCACGAAACAGAATTGAATAACTGTATGTGTTTTATAAGACGATGCACAATCCCAAATACATGTTATGAAGTAACGACATGACACTCTTTTTCTTGCTACTTTTCGCATTACTGACAGCAACAATGACAACGACCCTTATTTACAATGTTAAAAAATAGGCTGTGTTTAGTAATCTAACGCGCATGGAAAGCGTATTGAATTACAATGGATTGCTTTCAAAATCTTGGAGGAAAAAAAATTCGCATTTTGCATTAATATAAAAATTAATGATATCTTTATCAGATTCAAAATTCCCATTTGCTTTTTTCTCTTACACTAACGTTTATATTGTCCTTCGGGAGTTAATGTCAAGAACAAGCCTCGGAAGTTAGATTTTCTTTGAACTTTCCCTTTCCTGTTAAACCAAGCGTAACCAACAACACGGCTTAATAAAAGAAGAGGTAAAATCATCTTTATTTGTGTCCATATTTATAATTCATTGTTACAATTTTAGAGCTTCTGTGACAAACGATTTTCCGGTTTTTGAATACTTCATTCAATAAGGAGAAAATTGTTGTGATTGACTTAAGTTCAACAAATTACTTTCCCAATAAGGGAATTTTTATACTTTTAAGTTAAGTTTTTCAATTCAGAGTAAAATCCTTCATCGGGTCGAATCCACTTTTTTTTTTGCATTGAATCGATTTGTTTGTTTGTTTTGTTTTATACAGACATCTGACTTGTGTGCTTGACATCAAGTGCCCGCTTATAAATCATCATCAATACACAAGGACGAGATAACCACACGGAAATGTACAACACCAGAGAATTACAAACGGGAGCTACACAAAGTGTGAGCAATGGAGCTGACGGGAGTCGAACCCGCCGACCTGACTCCTATGCTCTCAAGCGATTAGTGGAATGGTGTCTTAACCACTCGGCCACGGAGGTCCCTTGAATCGGTTTCGGATTTGTGTTTTCTTTCTTGTGAATTGGAGTATGATGCCTAAGTTTAAAGAAAATAATCCAAAATAATATTTCAAATTATATAAATATATCTGAATGCGAATTATTCATTTTTCAGTAAAAAATATATCCGTAATAAAATTTATGTTAGCGATATGACTGCATATTACTTTCCCATAATTGCATTAAGTGTTTTCTTTCCTTCATTTCGGGTTTAGGGATGTTTCAATGTCAAGTTGCGGTCTACAAAAATATTTTGTGGAGTTTATATCAAGTTTCGGGTTGACTTCAAAAAGAATTTTCGGATTTGAATCTGGTACAAAACCAACTCATGCAGGACTCATTCAGAGCTAATTGTGAGTAACTGATAAAATACAAGTGTTACAAATGTGTCATCATCACGCAATAATCTTAAAAGAATTGACATCATAACCAAATTTTTATCTATTATTTAAGTTTTGCAATATTTCGTTGTATATTTTAAAATAATTTTTTCAGACGAATACTTTTAGTCGGCAATTTGCCGCCAAACAAACAGATATTTTTCAATTGTTCTTTTTTAGTGTACCGCATTTGGGGTTTCTTGTATGTACCCTCTAGAGGCTAGTTGGATCCAAATAAAAAATGTTTCAAATCAGTCCTGATTGTACTGTGTTACTAGTTTGTGCTGTTACCTGTAGAGTAACGGTGAATCACGTCAATCAATACTTTCAACACAGTAGATCATGGAATGATATAAAACACTTTTTTACTTTCTTCTATCTATAATAGAAGAAAGTATTATAATCGAAATTTTTTTCGACTTCCGGTTTTGGACGGATTTACACGTTTTAGGGATCAGAGATTCCGAAAAACATGTTTTTACAAAATGGCTGTCTGTCCGTCTGTCCGTCTTCATTGTATCATCGAAAAGTGTATGAAGTTATGCTTCAAATTGAACCTAATTTTTTTTCTATGTTTTTGGCTATGGCAAGCAGGTTCTATCAGAATTTGGGGATATTTCGACGAAAGGGGGCGCTGTGATCGATATTTTTGTTCCATTTTCACTATTGTACCATCTAAAAGTGTATGAAGTTATGCTTCAAATTGAACCACATTTTTTTTTCTACGTTTTTGGCTATGGCAAGCACGTTCTATCAGAATTTGGGGATATTTCGACGAAAGGGGGCGCTATGATCGATATTTTTGTTCCGTTTTCCCTATTGTATCATCGAAAAGTGTATGAAGTTATGCTTCAAATTGAACCAAATTTTTTTCTATGTTTTTGGCTCTGGCAAGCAGGTTTTATGAGAATTTGGGATATTTCGACGAAAGGGGGTGCTGTGATAGCCATTTAAAGATTTCAAATTCAAAAAGATGTGCAAAAAAAATAGAAATCCTAAAAGTTTTTTTCGTTAAATGTTCGGCCTTGATCTGGAGAATCTGGAACAATTTTTGTTTTGCCTCTATCTTAAAAAATGGCTGAGCTATAGCGGTTTGAAATTTTAGGGTGGCTGACATTTTCAGAACAAGACAGCAGAATTCATCCATAAACGGGCTTAATTTATGAGTTTTAGTTAACATGGTTTCGGCAAATTTTCTTTCATTGTTGTAACCATTAATCCTATTATATGCTTATCACTATATATTTATATTCGCCAACGTCAAATTCTCGCCAACCTTGGCGACAGTTGGCGAAATATCGCCAAATTTGGCGACCAAAATAGGTTGCCATAAATGAAGCCAGTTTGGCTGTAGAGGACTAATTTTGCGATATTCTCATTCAAATTCAATGTTGACGGGAACTGGGATTGAATCTTCTTTAATTAGGTTCCACGCATTTTACCTTCGTGTATTTCCAGTAGAATTAGCTAAAATAGTAAAACCAAGGAATAGGGAGGCTATCTGCTCCTGTCGGTTCAGGCCAGAAGGACTTTTCGTAGTTTAGTATACAACAGTTGATTGCATCCCGGTAACCCGACGATTCGCAAGCAGCTGACGTACAACAGAATTACGAAAAATATTGATTTTATTGGCGATGTGATAGCGAATTTTGAAGTATTAACATGACTGAGATAGAAGAAAGTTTTGGGATTGGCGCATCCGACTAGTTGTTTTGGCTGTGAATAAAACCCCAGAGTCCAAGTAATCCCAATTTACGGTTAAAACGAACAAAAACATTTAACCTTCCGATGGAAACGGGGAATGATGCCCCCCCCCCCCAACCACCAGACAAAGTTGCCTAACTTAAGGTACCATACAAGCTGATTTTTTTTTTTCATCTGACGGAAAAAGTGTTCAGGCCGGGAATCGAACCCAGAACATTTGGTTTAAATTGCCAATGCTCTTTCAACTAAGTTATTTTCACTCAGCTGGAAAATTTCCAACTTGTATGATAACTTTTCCAATCAGTATGATTGTGATAAAATAGTAAAGTGTAAAGGTACGATAATCATGTGACCCGCAGAAGGTTAAGGATAACTCTAGAACCTCTTTGACAAACTTGTTGCCCAAATTTAATATTTGAGTAAATAAAAAAAAATGTACAGCTAAAATCGGATTAATTTCTAATGATTTCCAATCACTTTTCTCATCTTAATTGTTTAAGTCAAAATTTCTCCGATCAGAGAGAATTTTCAGAGTCAGCTGTGAGTACTTTTGATAAAATTGTTGAAGTTTTACAAATATGATATAAATAATCCAGAAAAATTGACATAATAATTCAAATTTTGTTAGTTTTTCAGTTTTTGTTCGTTAGTCATACAGTCATGATAACAGGGAAAAAAGCGTCAACTTGTGCTCTCAGAGATTCGAGAAGTACACCATTCGACTGGCAGTTATATCTACTTTCCGCAAATATGAATGCAATTTTTAAAGTAGGGTTGGGTTGGGTTCATTTATGACGACCAATTATCAGCACGAGGGATATAGGTCCTAGGGGGAGTGTCCTCTGTGGGGGTCTTCTTAAGGGATCCTAACCCTTTTAAAGTAGAGATCGTCTATATAATAAAAACTGCATTAAGATTGATTTTCAGAATGGTAACACCCAATTTTGACACTCTATTTATGTTATTGATTAAAAGCAGCCTAGATAAAGGTATAACTAATGTAATTTTTTTTAAATCCTCATAAAGTTAGAAGATGCTAATGTTTAATGTGCATGAAAGACTTGAATTAAAATATTTCTAAAATATCGTCCATTGAAATATTTCTACTTTACCAAGGTAAAATGAATAGACCCAAATATAATGTACTTTTACCAAATGTAGTGTACTTTTTCCAGGCATTTTTTTTTTTAGGGGGGCGGTTCAACAAATTAGTTTAGTTATGGAAATTATTAATAAATTCATATAAAAATTTATTATGACCCGCACTAATTTTGAAAAAAAAGAAAGCTCATCCAAATTCAAGTCTAGTGTCGTCCAAAACAGGGCTCTGTTCTATTGCTACTCGTCATTATTAATTGTTTTAGAGATATAAATAAATTAAATATTTTCGATGATCTAAGGCAGTGGTTCATAAAGTCGGGCGCATGCCCCACAGTTGGGAATCTGATACTTAAGAGGAAGGGGCAATTCCAGATTTATTATTAACCGATTCCCTGTCTGTTTATTTATGTATTTATTTATTTTTTAAGTGATGTTGTAGACTAAAGATAAAAGTAATATATGTATATTTATAAATATATGTATTCAATTTTCATAAGGTTCCTTATTATGTAAAAGATCGTGTATATGAATTTTAATGTCCATAATAAAAATAATATATTTTTCTGCAGATCCTATAAGATATAAATATATTATTTTATCCTAAAAATATTTTAACTTTTATCACTCTCACAAGCCCGAATATATAAAAATACAATGATATAAATTTTCCTTTCCCTTAAAATGAAGGTATTTTAGATGCATCTGTTTCCAACCGTTAATGAAATTAAAAAAATTAAAAAGAATGAACAAATCTTCGCGTTTCCAACAATTATCAAGAGTTAGCTGTGAATGAATATAGTAAAATTCGTGTGTTACAATCGTGATGTCTCGAGGAAGCAATCCAGAAAAATTGACATCATAATTAAGATTGGATTGCTTTATAAACTTTTGTATCCTATTTTTAGAATTATTTTCCTCTAAAACATATATTTCTAATCCGCCATTTGTTCCCCCCCCCCCCCGCCAAAAAAAAAAAAAAAAAAAAAAGAAAAAAAAAAAGAAAAGAAAAAAAAAAAGTAATCGTTAAGATTTTTGAGCTTACTGCATTCTCCTCTTTATTCTTTTTCTGACTTCTTTCTTATTCTTATATTTCTTCCTCATTCTTCCTTTATAGCAACTTTTTTTCGTCTCCCAATTTGATGATAATTTGTAAAATATCGCTAAACCTGGCAAAAATTTGAAGCTAAAAAAAGCGCTACACACGTGTGCGCAAAAATACGTATATACGAATATTTTATTAATATCTATATATTTTTCTTTTAAATATGATAATAATTGATTTTGATATGACTAAGTAGTTGTAAGCGTATGATAGTCGTAATAATAAGAGTTACACTTACAATAATGAAATTAAATTTGCGAAACACCATGTTCGCTCAACCATATATTAGCAGTGAACACGATTACGGAAGATTCCCTTATTCCCTTTCAAATGCTATAAACTCAACTTTTTTTTTTTTTTTTTTTTTTTTTTTTTTTTTACGAGAGAGACAAAACAAATAATTCCCTGGATCCTTGTATCAAGAATTTGAAATTTTTAAATGATCGCCATTTTGGAAATAAGACGGCGGATCTAGCTGGCCAACGAATTTGGTCACGTTCTTGTTAAGCCCTCTACACATTCTCTATGTAGATTCTCAGGGCTATATTAAGTCATTCTTATGTTTCTTATTATTATTGAACGAAACTCTTTTTAACAATTTCCAACAAAGTTGAAAAGTGTTTATGAATTCGGTTTGTCTGTCTGTCTACCTGCCGTCTGTCAGTCTGTCCGTGCTCTAACTCACGTAACTGGACCCGGATTGTCATGCAATTGGTATATGTTACTGAGGTTTACTACGTCATGTTCGGCATTGAAAATGAATTGTGTAGCACATCTTTTTTTTTACAGGGACACTCAAAATATTCCGTTACATTACGGTCTATGGGGAAAAATCATTTGTGGTTTACTTTAATGATGTTACACAATTTAAAACTTATTGAAATTGATATATGTCACTGAGGTGCACTAGAAGAGGCTTACTATAGAATATGGTGTGCATATGACTTATAGTTCCTGTACAGGGCACTCAAAAAAATTCCGTTACATTACGGACTTTGGAGAAAAATCGTTTGGAATGGATTTTAATAATATTTCACTATTTCAAACACATTGAAATTTATATATATCACTACGTTGCATTACAAGAGGCTAACTGTACAATATTCATCGTTCATTTACAGGGACACACAAAATAATTCTGTACTGTCTGTTAACAATAATTGCTGGAACTGCGTTTTCAGTTGCTAAACACTTTTTTAAATTTAACTCCATCTTTTTTCTATTACTTCGTGTATATATATTCTATAGATCAATACAGGGCAGCACAAAAGTTCTGGGAGCGCATTTCCCTTAATTGGTGGAAATTCCCGAAGGGGTATTTTAAACTGTGCTACGCGTTTTCTAAGTGAACAAAAATTTATCATTCTATGTAGTGTATATGCAAATCTATAGATCATATACAGGGCTGCACAAACGAATACGGGTATTTTTCCGAATATCGTTAATAATTCCTGAAATTGGATTTTAAATGTGTTATTTTTTTTTTTAAAAATTGTTTACTGAGACATCATCTTTCACCTTATTAAACGGTAAAGTTTTGTTAAAGTATTTTGGAAGTGTTGGGAAATGTTACATAATCTATGCTTGACGCATGATTTTTCGTTCTTGTTTTAAATAATAATGTAAAAAATATGAGATGTTGTGTAAGTTAATTACAATGATGAACATGAGATAATTTGCTGAATGCGTATAATTACGGAAACATTTCTCAGAATGCAAAATTCTGCCAGCCAGTTATGAAATTTCGTTAATTGTGTTTTCATGGGTATACAGGAAGTGTGATTTTTCTTTCAGATAAATAGTAATTATTTCTAAAATTAAATTAAATCCTTTCAAAGGACAATATTATCAAATAATTTGAAACCTGACTTGAATTTTACCACAAAATATTTTGGATAACTTTCTGTAATTTTGCGATGAATAATGCATGTACACTATATGGCCAATGATGACTAGTCACTTGCGATTTTAGAGGTTTTGTTAAATATCTGGAAAGATACATGAGGAATTATCCTGAAACTTCAGGAGTGTAAACAACATGATAGACGTCATTTATTTCCGCGAAGATTTTTTCTCGAAACCCCATTAGGAGCCATCAACAAATTGAAGAAAAACGAATATCTTTTGGATAACCCTGTAAAAACTAATATTGCAAAAGCATTGAAACGGTAGCACATGCTTAGGAGGCTTCTTAAAATAAACAATGTTCATTTTTATGAGGCTAGCACGTATACTCGTGGAGAAATTAAGGTTTTTATAAAAACAATCCCAAATTTCACCAAGTGTTTTGCTTATAATTTTCAGAGTTCTTAATATAAAAGAATGTTCTTTTCAGGAACGATGGCACACAGCATTATATACGATACCCTGCAATCAGAATTAAAAAATAATAAATATTGGATGAAAAATGAGCAGGTTCACTAAATATTGTTTCAATGCGCATGCGCGAAATCAATCAAAATATACTGTGCATAATATATTAGCTAAATGTATAGACCAACTTTTGTGAAAGTCTCAAAAACATAGCTTGAAAATTCTGATAGTAATCGTCCATAGAATAAGCTCGAAATTCGCTGTTCCCAAAAGAAAGCAAAAATATGAGGGGTTGTATCCAAATATACTAGCTTATGAAAGTTGACATAATAAGAATGAAGTATCTCTCATTGTATATTTGGATACCGTCCCACAACAGAAATAAAAATAAATAAGTTAGTGAATATTCGGTTTAATAATAAATTTACATGAATTTACATAAACAATAATAAATGTACATGGACAAAAGTAATATAGGTCAAAGATAGAGTTCGAAGTTTCGTCCACTGACTTCAATGCAGGCCTCAGTTCTTCGGCGCAGGGGATTCCGAAACATTAGGGAATGTTTCAGCCATGTCTCGGATCTTCCCGGCTGGCCCACTACAATCCGCAGCCACGTAAGTCTGAAGCATATCGTCTAACTCCGCATTCCTATAATTAGCCATCCTACTAACTCTGTGTCCTTGTATGAAATGACGATTCCCAGCCGGAACGCTGAGAACTTTCGCGCAACATAATCTTCCCCGTCAGGAGATTATTTTCGACCCTACATTGCTGTATGATTCCGAGTCGTTTTGGTGCACCCTATCAATCCTAGAAGTTCTGAACGTTGTACTGAGACACTCTGTATATAATACAAGTAAATAGACGTAGATTATATTAATATAATTTACATTTGAATGTAAAAAAAAAACCCTCCAAAATGCTGTCATACACTTGAAAAAACATCTTTTGGCTTAAAATCAAATTGTTTGGCGACAAACATAAAATCAAAATCGCCAAAAACAAAAGATTAATCGCCAAATATTGTTTCAATCGCAATCTTGCACATTGAATAATTTTTTAAGCATTACGAACATTCCCAATCATGTTTAAATTAAATATTTTTGTTTTAAAAAACACAAATTGCACAAATTGTGCCTATTAGTTGCTAAAATCAGTGTAAAAATTGTTTTAGACTCATAAAAGAGCTAAAATCCTACATGTTTCGGCTTTAAACTTAAAGCCATCATCGGGGAAGAAGAACAACACAAACGACTACGGACCTTTTAATTTTCGACACGAGAAAATTGAAATCAACAGCTTGGAAAAATTTAAATAAAATAAGCGGGCGCTCTCTGTTGCCAAAGAGCGAAAAACTAAACAATGAATTAACAAGGGGTTAAAAATGTATTCCATAAACTAGGTATGTTGAAAGAAAAGTTATCATTACAAATGCAATCCTTCCTAATTTTAATCTCCAATGATTCCCTAATGGCGGCTTTAAATGGGTTATTGAACCTATAGATAATCCTTGCTTTATCGAAATTAATTACAGTATCATTATTTTTAGCGCAAAACCGGGAGAGTGCAGTGGATAACTTTCCAAATTTTATGTCGTTTTTATGCTCTTTTAACCTTTCCAAAAACTTTCTTTTAGTCATACCAATGTAAAAAATTATACTATTATTATTTAAGCTAATGGGGATTTCATAAACACCTGCGAATTGATCAGGGGGGATAGGATCTAATTTACATGAAACTAAGTCAACCAATTTTCTGGGAGGGACAGCAATAAGATGGATATTGTATTTAATGAGGGCCCTTTTAATCCTTTCAAATATAATAGGTATATACTGGAATTTCCGATAGTTTGGTTTATTATTGCTAGGGACAGGATGCTGAATTAAATGGCCATTGAGTTTTTCTATAATTTTCTGTACGTGATGAGCAGGGAATCCATGGTCAATGGCGATATCTCTGATAAAATTAAGTTCATCTTGGATGAATTCACTTGAACAAACCAGAAAAGCACGCTTGATGAACGAATTGAAGGCAGCAATCCTATAAGAAAAAGTTGTAGAGGCATTAAATGGGATTATTGTGTTACTTCTCATCGGTTTACGGTAGACTTTACGTTTTAAGTTGTTGCCATCTTTAATTAATTGAATATCCAGGAACGGCAGTGATGAATTTTCTTCTATTTCCAACATAAATTTAATATTTTCGTCTATTTCGTTTATTTTTGAGAGGAAAGATAGGAGTTCCTGCATGATTCCATGTGATAAAGATATCGTCCACGTATCTTAGCCAAACTTCTGGTGTTAAATTCAAACTTTTAAAAATAAATTCCTCCATAGGTCTAAGTTTAAATTCTGCCAACAGACCGGAAATAGGAGATCCCATAGGTGCTCCATTATTTTGTCTGTAAAATTTCTTATTAAACATGAAAACGTTGTTATTAATGATAAGGTTAAGTCCTGACTTTAGAGATGTTTTTACGCTATCACTTAAATTATTTTGTTTATCTCTGTAGATTAGGTATTCCTATTTTTCAAGTTTCAAGGAATTTAAAACTGAACGTCTACGACTCGACAGAGAAATTTTGAATCTTGAATTTCTACGGCCTTGTAAAAGTAAGAATGTTATTCCCAAATTTTTGGAGATTAGAAATAAATGTATCTCATGTAATCACCCTAATGTTAAGCGTAAGTTTGAAGCAAGGTGTCTTAATTTATGCATCAGGAAAAAATTCGCTCTTGTGAATTCTCTTTCTATTCGCACTTTCAAGCTTTATTGCATTTTTGCTAAAGTTACACCTGTGGCGATATTTGACATTTGTATGAAGTTGCTAGAGGGTTTTCGACATTCTCAGCGTAAAGCTAAAGTGGTCAACCAATATAGAAAATTAAGTTGTGTAATTTCCAAAGTTGAGAAGCCTAATCACTATCAAGTTAAGCCAGTGCCATTTGTTAATTATTCAAGTAAAGTGTTTTCATGTAAAGAAAACCAAGTGTTATCATTAGGCCCTAAATTTATTTTTCAAGAAAGGTTTGATATCAAAGACTTGATTACGGAAGTGGAATCTACTATTAATTCTGTATCAACCACAAATAGAGAAGAAGCACGTAACTATATTTATAATCTAATTAAGAAATATCCAATATGTTCAAATACAATCCATACCGGACCTATTAGAACCATTTCCAAGTTAAAGAAAGACAAGCAAATTATTTTCCTTAAGACGGATAAATCTAATAAAATGGCTATTCTAAATAAAACAGACTACATTAATAAAATGAATGATTGCATTGACACAATGAACTGCACAGAACTAAAGAAAGACCCTAATCCCTTGATTTTCCGGAAGACACAAGAACTCATTAGAAGAGGATCCTGGCCAGAATACATGCAAAAACTTATTAAAATTAACAATACAGGAATTACCCCTCGTTTGATTGGTAGACTAAAAGACCATAAACCAAATCTCCCTATGAGGCCTATTGTTTCTAAGTGTTCTGGCCCAACATATTTTATTGAAAAAGCTTTCTTTATATTCCTAAAATTAATTTTACCAAGTTCAAGCAAAACTGTACAGTCAACAGAAGATTTTGTCCAGAAAATAAAAAATATTCAGATTTCTAAAGGAACTATTCTAGCTAGTTTAGATATTCTGTCTCTTTACCCATCTATTGATACAAATGAAGTTGTACAAAATATTAATTTGGAAATTGATAAACAAAATAATTTAAGTGATAGCGTAAAAACATCTCTAAAATCAGGACTTAACCTTATCATTAATAACAACGTTTTCATGTTTAATAAGAAATTTTACAGACAAAATAAAGGAGCACCTATGGGATCTCCTATTTCCGGTCTGTTGGCAGAATTTAAACTTAGACCTATGGAGGAATTTATTTTTAAAAGTTTGAATTTAACACCAGAAATTTGGCTAAGATACGTGGACGATATCTTTATCACATGGAATCATGGAAAGCAGGAACTCCTATCTTTCCTCTCAAAAATAAACGAAATAGACGAAAATATTAAATTTACGTTGGAAATAGAAGAAAATTCATCACTGCCGTTCCTGGATATTCAATTAATTAAAGATGGCAACAACTTAAAACGTAAAGTCTACCGTAAACCGATGATAAGTAACACAATAATCCCATTTAATGCCTCTACAACTTTTTCTTATAAGATTGCTGCCTTCAATTCGTTCATCAAGCGTGCTTTTCTGGTTTGTTCAAGTGAATTCATCCAAGATGAACTTAATTTTATCAGAGATATCGCCACTGACCATGGATTCCCTGCTCATCACGTACAGAAAATTATAGAATAACTCAATGGCCATTTAATTCAGCATCCTGTCCCTAGCAATAATAAACCAAACTATCGGAAATTCCAATATAGTATACCTATTATATTTGAAAGGATTAAAAGGGCCCTCATTAAATACAATATCCATCTTATTGCTGTCCCTCCCAGAAAATTGGTTGACTTAGTTTCATGTAAATTAGATCCTATACCCCCTGATCAATTCGCAGGTGTTTATGACATCCCCATTAGCTTAAATAATAATAGTATAATTTTTTACATTGGTATGACTAAAAGAAAGTTTTTGGAAAGGTTAAAAGAGCATAAAAACGACATAAAATTCGGAAAGTTATTCACTGCACTCTCCCGGTTTTGCGCTAAAAATAATGATACTGTAATTAATTTCGATAAAGCAAGAATTATCTATAGGTTCAATAACCCATTAAAAGCCGCCATTAGGGAATCATTGGAGATTAAAATTAGGAAGTATTGTATTTGTAATGATAACTTTTATTTCAACATACCTAGTTTATGGAATACATTTTTAACCCCTTGTTAATTCATTGTTTAGTTTTTCGCTCTTTGGCAACAGAGAGCGCCCGCTTATTTTATTTAAATTTTTCCAAGCTGTTGATTTCAATTTTCTCGTGTCGAAAATTAAAAGGTCCGTAGTCGATTGTGTTGTTCTTCTTCCCCGATGATGGCTTTAAGTTTAAAGCCGAAACATGTAGGATTTTAGCTCTTTTATGAGTTTAAAACAATTTTTACACTGATTTTAGCAACTAATAGGCACAATTTGTGCAATTTGTGTTTTTTAAAATAACTAGTTAACAGTGTAATGTCCAAATGGATTCAATTGTAAATATTTTTGTTTTATATTGTTATCTCTTATCAAAACTGTTTTTCGTTTTCTTTTCTTTTCTTTCTTTTTTTATTTTAATAAAATTAGTTACAGTTTTTTTCTTTTATTTTTCGAAATATAAAGCCGTTTCAATTTTTTCTCCAACAATAATGGTCGCCAAATATAAGGAATGGTAACCTTTTCGTCCAAAATAACAGAACTTTCCACCATAATTCTATAACTAATCTACATAGAACAATATGATATATACTAAAACCTTCCCTGAAAAATTATCTATCGAACAGTGTAAGTTGCATAAAAATCCATTCAGCGGAAATCGAGTTATAAAGGAACGGAACGAAATTTTCGTTTGTGTTTTATATATATAGTAGATGTGGTATTCTGTCTACACATTATTATTAATTATCTCTTTGGATATTTAATTAGAAAGTTACAAGAACTTGATATGTTTTTTGAAATTCATAGATATTATAATTATATATATATATATATATATATATATATATTACGAGAAAGGCAAAACAAATAATTCCCCAGATCCTTGTAACAAGAATCATTTAAGGAAAAAATAAATTTTGAATTTCTATGGGGGTTTTTTTCGTTATATATATATATATATATTTTTAAGTTTGAAATTTTTAAATGGCCGCCATATAAAAATAATATGGCTGATCAAGCTGGCCAACGAATTCTGTTTAAGTCCTCTGCACATTCTCTACGTAGATTCTCAGTGCCATATTAAATCATTCTTATATTTTTGTATTATTATTGAATGAAACTCTTTTTAACACTTTCCAACAAAGTTGAAAAGTGTTTAAGAATTCGGTTTGTCTGTCTGTCTGCCCATGCTCTAACTCACGTAAATAGATTCGGATTGCCGTGCAATTGAGGTTTACTATGACATGTTCGGTATTGAAAATGAAGTGTGTAGCACTTACAGTTTTTTTAAAGGGACACTCAAAAAATTCCTTTACATTACGGTATATGAGGAAAAATCATTTGCGGTTTACTTTAATGATGTTACACAATTTGAAACATATTGAAATTGATATATATCACTGAAGTGCACTACAAGAGGCTTACTATAGAATATAGTGTGCATGGAATTTATAGTTCTTGCACAGACACTCAAAAGAATTCCGTTACATTACTGTCTTTGGAGAAAAATCGTTTGGGGTTGTTTTTAATAATATTTCACTATTTAAAACATATTGAAATTTATATATATCTCTAAGGTCCATTACAAGAGGCTAACTGTACAATATTGTGTGTATAGCATTCATCGTTCATTTGAACGATAAATGCTACAGGGACACACAAAAGAATTTGGTACTGTCTGTTAGCAATAATTGCTGGAACTGCCAGCAGTCGAGGGGTCGTTATAACGAGCGTCGACTGTAATTGTTGGAACAGCAACTGAAAAATTCAGTTGCTGAACGCGTTTTTAAATTTAACTCCATTTATTTTTACTTCGTGTATATAAATTCTATAGATCAATACAGGGCAGCACAAAAGTTCTGGGATCACATTTCCCTTTATTGACGGAAATTCCCGAAGGGGAATTTTAAGCTGTGCTACGCGTTTCCTAAGTGAACAAAAATTTATCTTTCTATGTAGTATATATACAAATTTATAGATCATATACAGGGCTGCACAAAAGAATACGGGTATTTTTCCGAATATCGTTAATAATTCCTGAAATTGGATTTTTAAATGTGTTATTATTTTTTTTAAATTATTTACTAAGACATCATCTTTCACCTTATTAAACGGTAAAGATTTGTTAAAGTGTTTTGGAAGTGTTGGAAAGTGTTACATAATCTTTGCTTGACGCATGATTTTTCGTTCTTGTTTTAAATAATAATGTAAAAAAAATATGTGATGTTCTTTAAAGTTAAGGACAGCGTAAAACATGAGATAATTTACTGAATGTGTTTAATTGCGGAAATATTTCTCAGAATGCAAAATTGTGCAAGCCAGTTATGAAATTTTGTTAGAGATCACCTAATTGTGTTTTCATGTTTGTACAGGAAGTGTGATTTTTCTTTCAGATATAAAATAATTTTTCCTACAATTAAATTAAATTCCTTCAAAGGACAATATTATGAAATAATTTGAAACCTGACTTGAATTTTACCACAAAATGTTTTGGATAAAGTTCTGTAATTTTGCGAGGAAAAATGCATGCATTATTAATAAAAAACAATATATGCTTAATTTTTTTGTTCTATTTGTATTAAAGTAAACTTTAATTTTGTTTTGTACGATAAATTTGTTTAATTTCCTTGTTTCAGATTATTCTTCATTTATTAAAATTTTTAAAACATTTATCCGTTTACTGGCTGTTTGTTTCGATCCCCAGTTTGGGTATTTTTTAAATTCCTAAGGTTTTAATTTCTCAATTTAGATATTCCATATATTTTTAGGTTAAATGTGTTCAAGACAGTAAGTTTTTCATATGTTACAGTAAACATAGAATTATAGCTCTTTTCTGAAAATCTTTTTTTCTTTTCAACTTAGTGTCTAGCATTTTATTTTTCAATTTCCAACCGAATGTCTTAAAATTTTTAAGAAATCTGTCTTTATCCGTTTATCTGAATAAAATAAAACTTTGTTAAAAATTAAAAATATTTGTCGTGACGCATCTGAAAGGCGTTTTCAGTACCCTCAGTACTCACATTCAACGTTTCTGATTCTAGCTTATATTTCAAATTATGCTACACCATTGTACAAAATATTTACAGAACCTAAATACCATTTATTGATAGAAAATGCAATCTGTCATTTTTATTTTTTCAGTTACAATTGAATCACGATGGTACTAGAACCGTCTGTATAACACACGTAGCGATCCTTATTTTTTGGTTATCATAATTTCGGAATAATAATCAATTTCGGAATCTAATCGCAGAATTCTGCGGTTAAAAAATGCTAAGTTTACTATTCGGATAAAGTGATACTCAAAAATAAACGCTCTGTTATTAGTAGCCACTTGCGAAGAAAGGTGGCCAATTTACAAGTAAATAGTTTGTCTACGTTAATTTATACGCGTATTATAATTTTCGTTGTATAATCGGATAGAATGTTACACTTATTGTAGCTGTCAATTACAAATTTACTGTTAAAAAAGCCGATGAAAAGATTTTTTTCTCGATACACGATATATATATATATACAGGGTGACAATAATTAAAGCGCACTTGTTTGAATGGCTCTACAAGTTAAACTAATTGTAATATTTGTAAAAACTTTGCTATTTATACTGTTTACAGTACGCGGAAACGAGTTATGCAATAAAAATGATTAGTTCGAAAATTTACCGATAGATGACGCTTAATTTTAGAGATGTTTTATATACATTATGTATGTTTATTTATATTTATGTTTATAGTTATGTATATATATATATATATATATATATATATATATATATATTACGTAAATAATTAACAAAAATAACTCATTTTAAATAAATATCTATTGAGAGACGATATTCTTCATAGAAGCGCTATAATTACTACCATTTTGATAAAAACACTCTTAATAAAATGCGTCTTTTTGTTTTGAGGTAGGGGTGCTAAAATGTTTAAGCTCATAAGGCACACATAAGCTCACATTGCTAAAACCTTATGCCGAACAGTTAATGCCGGTTAAGGGGCTTCCGAGTTGCAACCTTAAGCTAGAGCCAAGTAAAATTTGCATTAAAATAAGTTTCATAATTTATCTGGAAGGAAATTCTTTATTATTGCAGAACTTGTTTCCGCATGCTCTAAACAGTATATATACCAAATCTTTTTCAAATATTCCAAATAGTTTAGCTTGTACCCTTCAAACACGTGCACTTTAATTATGGCCACCCTGTATATACATCCAATTTACTGTTGTACCACCGATTACATGGAACAGTAATCTTCCGGTTTAAAGGCGACAATGGAAAAATCAATTAGTTGTTAGGCGTGCCAGCCTAGACCTGATTACCGCAGGGGCAAACTCCCACCAATAAAATAGAATAAAATTTTTCCTCTTATCTATGATAGAAATTCTCAAAAAAAAAAAGAGAAAAAGAAAAAAATGTTTAAAAAAAAACGAAAATTTCTGTTAAAAGTTAGCGGTGGAAGTTTGCCTGTCTGGTAATCAGGAACCAACAAACATGCGCGAAGCTTGCCGCTGAAAATTTCAAATTTATTAATGTTTCGAAATTATTAATGAATGCATAGTTATACTTTCTGTAGTTTTGTGTTTCTGTTTCTTTATTTTTTTTTTCTTGCAGCAAATCAAATTCGAGATTGTCTATGTTATCTTCTTCTTTCCAAATATTTCATACACTAGATAAATTCCAGTTAGCATATTAACTTTTTTGTTATGGTTGAAAAACTGGACTAATAACTCTCCCGATAAGTGCTTATTCATCACAATCTCTAATCGCATAATAAATTAAATGCTTAGAATATAGAATTACTTCAGAAAGTAATTCTACTTTAAATTAAACTTTTGAAGTTTCAGGCGTTCTATCCATTTTAGAAACCGTAATATTGAAACAGTGCGTGTTAAAAGTACGTAACAACAATCACGTTTGACTAAATGAGACATGCAAAAAAAAAAAAAAAAAAAGAAAGAAGAAGAAGAAACATTGCAATTTTTTTCTTCTCCCTGGGAGACAACGTGATTTGGCTGTATTATAAAAAGTAACGCTTTTTGTAGCATGATTCATATATATACACACATACACACATACATACATACATACACACACACACATGCATATATATATATATATATATATATATATATATATATATATATATATATATATATTGTAGTATCTTTTCCTTTGGTTTTTATACTATCTCTACCTTTGATTTTCACACATGTGATTTCATTTTACTATATATATACACAACATATTTTTTATAATTACCCTATCTTAATTTTTATTCTTAATTATCCCTATTATTGTTATATTGTTATATTGCATTGTCATAATGTTACACCATTTCAACCTTAATGAAATTGATATGCATTTATGAAGTACACTAAAACATGCTGTCACGAGGTAATCGCAACATTTTTAGCGCAATCGCGATGTGTACAATCGCACGTGTTCAATTTCCCATTAATTCACTAAATTTATTAATTTTAACTTGTTTCTTCCAATATTTAATGATCCCCGTATTTTCCCGTGTCAGCGTTTTTAATTATCTTTATTTTAACGTATCGGTTGTGTCCCTACGATGTTTATTTCTCATTTTTGCTTTCGGCGCACGCCGATATTTTCTTACGTTTCGCATTTCATTCGAAGCGTATCGCGGCACAAGCCACGTTCATGGGGAATTCGTCATCGGCTCGCCGCCACTTCGTTCCTGGCAAAAGCTCTCCACGTGCTTCGCCGAGGGGCGCACGTTGCGTTAGGTTATTGTTGGAAATCTGGACAAAATCTTGTCCCCCTAAATTTGTCAAGTGGTTTGTTCGGGAGTAAAATCGTTCCGAACCGGTTTTTCTTTTGCATTTTGGGCGTAAAGGCACTCTCTTTTAACTGTAACTGTATGCATATTTTATTCTAGTTTGAGGTACGGAGTAAGTATATCTAGGGTGAATCAACTCCATGAAAGGTGTGGTGATGTGATGGAAGGACAGTTAACCCCCTTTCTGCATGTTTATTGCTATAATGTGATAACAAAGTTCCCAGCAGAGGCTGGAGGTCTATGTATATATCTTTATTTAAGTTTAACATTCAAGTTGAATGAATAAATATAATTCTAATTTCAACATAAACTGTTTCTTCAATGTACTATATACTTAGTCACACCACAGACCTTAACCACTGTGTTTTATAACTCTGCTCAATCTCTATCAATTATCGCTCGTTGGCGCGTGCCAGCAGTTGGCGTGTTTTCGGCGTTCGCTCCGTTTCTGCACATCGCTATTGGGCGATCGTGATTAAATATTGGGGCGATCGTGGGTTTTATCGCCAAGAGCGATCAGCTCGGCGCTTTGCGCCGGTGTTCAGGTCAGTTATGTTCCGTCAGTGATCATTGAAGGTGTGGAGATTACTCTTGTCTCAAATTACCAGTCAGTGGGACGCAATGTCACCAGAACTTCCCTGCAAATTCAAAGTTCTTCAGAATGAATTAAAGAATCACCTGTTTTTACCATCATTATGTTTGTGTGTCACTTTTTTTAAGATGTGTGTTCTGTGGTTTAGTGATGTCGTCCTCACATCGTTTCTGGAGTCGTAATTGCCGCATCGTGCCTGCTGAAAATTGGTGTGACAGTTCCAATTCTACTTTTTAATTAATGTTTGGTCCGTGCTGAAATAATAGCGAGTTAGTGACCTAGGATTTTGTTTGTTATTTTTCTCAGCGGTTTTATCATTACGATCACACTGCCATGTGTTAGCACGTGGTCAGCATTTTCACAACGTGTCTCAAGAGTTTCACTACATTTGGTGCCTTCAATCCAGGTCGCAATTTTAGCGTAGACTAAACTATTTTGCTCAATTAAATCCCCATTCAACTTGTTCAAGATTAAAAATTGCAAAACCTAATCTCTCACCCTTAAAATTTTTGTACAATAGTTTAATGCATGTAAAATTTAATTTTTTCTTGCTCTTGTATGCAGTAATTCATCAGTTTAAATTTAAATTCTTAAGAAAAAAAAATTAAAAAAAAAAAAACCTCTTATAGGACTGTAAATTTTCGTAATATTTTTTTCATCATTTTCTCAGGTCTTAAGTTTAATCAAGTACTATATTGTATCGTTCTTTGCCAAATTTTGTTTTGTCATTCATAGCTCTTCTATTCTAGTACTGATGCACTGACAGGACATAACTCGTGCCAATCTTTTTTTTTCTCTTTAAATTTCCCATAAGTTTTTTTTTATATTTTATTAAAAGTTTAAAGTAAAGCTCCTTTTATCACCAACATGAACGTGTCAAAGGGCATCATCAGTTCGACGTGGCAGAAAGTCTCAGTCTTCACTCTCTTTGAAACCATGTTAATGGACCTGTCCAACATGGTTGAACGAGATGTGAAGTATCAAGTTAACATGCACAGCAGTGTAGGTAACCCGGCGTTACCAAAAATTGAAACAGAAATTCTAGATGCAGTTAGTTTCAGAATCAATAACTTTACATCTTTGTTTAAAGAAGTGCAGACTGAATTTAACCGTCTAGTTCATGATAGAGACAATCTTCAAGATTTGAATTGTAAATTGTTTTAGCGACTGCAAACGCAGAGCAAGAAGACTGAGCTTTGTCATGCTACTACACAGGTTGAGGACCTTCAGCAAAATATGCCGTCCTTTTCAGAATCAGCAACACAGACGTGCGACACCCCAGCTTGTGCTCCTGTAGTGCTGAATCTATGTGATAATAGGTGTGAACCTGACACCTTCACCTTAAATTCCTCATCAATTTCAACAACAAAGTTCTCTCATGCTCACAATTCAACATTAAATTCTTCTTTCAACATTTCGATTAATAATTCCTCCAAAATATCTAAAATTATCTTATATGCCTTAGATGATAAGTATAGTATCCCCGATATCATTCAAGCGATATCGGATACTGCTGGTTTCACACCTTCCTGCAATTTTGTAAAAAAAAAAAAAAAATCAAGAAAGCCAAACAAATTCAACTACATCTTTTAAGTCCCATCCAATATCGCCGCACTACTTACAAACTGCAATGTTTTGAAGATTGGTGAACAAATTGTTTTTGTTAAGCGGTTTATCCGCATTATTCGTTGTTATAATTGCCAATCATTCAACCACGTTGCAAAATCGTGCAACAAACCACGTGCATGTCCCTGGTGTGCAGATGCACACGAACCAGGCCATTGTACGAAACCACCAAAATGCAAGAACTGCATCGTGAATAATAAGTTCCATAAGCATAACTTCAACTCACAAGGAGACCGCCAAACATTATGCGCACAGATTTTGATGATTTTAAAGTATGTTGTAGGGGGTCATACCCCTAACTATTCAGGTCAAAGGTTTCCTTCAAATGGGCTTTAGTATTCGAGAAATTTCGGGTTAAAGTTCAGGATGCATTTCAAATACCCATTAGTTCGCGGTCTTGAACGAGGTCTTCGTGGCTCGGTAGTAGCGCGCGCGATTTGAGAGCCGGAGATGAGGGTTTTGTCCTCTAATGTGACTTTTACCTTTTTTAAATAAATTTAATATATTTGTCGCTTTATAAGTTTTATGCAGAATTATGAATTCTGCATCTTTGAACTTTTTGATATTTTCCTAATAAATTCCATTTAAAATTTCGAATTTTTCGTGAAAATTTACTTTTTTTTTTTTTGTGCAGTTTTGAAATTATTATTTCACGAAATTCCAAACTAATTTATGTCTAGATTTTGTTTATTTTTGTTTATTATTATTTACCCTTTATATTTTAATAACCGTTCTAAAATAATACTTTTTTTAACTTTATGAAATTTTAAATAAAAGTTTATATCCAAGTTTTAGCCAGTTATATATATATATATATATTGTTATTTAAATACATTTAACTGTAAAGTTCAAACTCAACATCATTTTAGATTTGCACAAATAAAAAATAATATATTACAATTCATTTTTTTAAAATTCTAACAAGTCGATGCCATACAGAAAAATTCAACTAGAAATGAAAAATCGTTTGTAAATTACAATAGATATGAAAAATACCTGAAAAAAATCGTCTGCAATGACTTTTACGGTAATGTCAGAATAAATAAAATTTTCTTTTTATCCATTTCGTTTAATCCTTTGCAGACAATTACCACGGTTTGAAATAATTTCTTTTCCAAATTTAATGCATTTTTTAATATTTATCACAATTTAAGTATTTTTAAAGACAATTACCACGTTTGAAATAATTTCTTTTCCAAATTTAATGCATTTTTAAATATATTTATCACAATTTAAGTATTTAAAGAATATATAATATGCTAATTTATACATTCTTCCAATATTGTTAAAACAATTTAAGTAAAGACTATATTTAAAGGCGATTTTTAATGCGGGATTTGTTTAGAATATTTTTGCGATATGTATCACACAATTAGTTCCATATTTAATACAGTGCTGGAAAAAATTATAAAGCCGATAGAAAAATTTACAAAATTCAAAAAGTAATGGAATAGTTGATAAAGCAAATTCTATTTTCATTTGCATGATCAACATTGCAATAGTACACATAAACTTTATTTAGAAAAACGGAAGGAGGTACATAAATTATGCTAATTTCTTACAACCAATGAAAAACAACTTGGAAAAAAGTATAAAGCCGATGGTTCAAGCCTCATTTGGCATAATGCCAGACTTGAGAAAATAGGTCGCCATGAAAGTTTAGGTAAATGTAAACACGTTACGTGCATTCATTTTGTATTTGGTTTGTTTAATACAATGCCAAGAGGGAAAAAATTATCCGATGGTGAACAAATTAAAATATTAACTTTAAATGAAGCTGGACTGTCTGTTTCTAATATTGCAAGGAAAATAGGAAGATCCAAGGCTGCAGTAAACAGTTTTCTCAGAAATCCCGAAGATTACGGCAGTAAGAAGCATACAGGAAGACCGAAATCTTTAACTGTAAGGCAGTCAAGACAAATCCGGAAGCTAGTTTCCGGACAAAAAATGTCGTCTGCCCAAATTCAAGAACAGTTACAATTACCATGTACAAGCCGAACGGTAAGAAATATTTTAAGTAACAATCCCATTGTTCAATTTAAAAAAATTAAAGGAAAACCACCTCTTTCTAAGTACCACAAAAATGCTCGCTTAGACTTTGCACGAAAACATGTAACCGAAGGCACAAATTGGAGAGATGTTGTCTTTTCCGATGAAAAGAAATTCAATTTCGATGGACCCAACGGCTATAAATATTTTTGGCATGATTTACGACAGGAGTCTGATATTTTTTCAAAGCGTCAATTTGGAGGTAGCTCGGTAATGGTTTGGGCTGCATTTGCTGCCTGTGGAATCACTCCAATTGTTTTCATGATAACAAAATGAATTCGGTTATGTATCAAGAAATGTTAGGAGATAATTTATTACCCATTTGCTCCCCTTATAACTACAGGAGACTGGACATTTCAGCAGGACAACGCTTCAGTTCATGTTTCGAAGTCAACTAAATCTTGGCTGGAAGCTAATCAGGTGAAATGCCTTCAATGGACAGCTCATAGACCCGATCTGAATGTAATGGAAAATCATTGGGGAATGTTAGCTCGAAATGTTTACAAAAATGGACGAAAATTCAATTTAAAGTTAGATTTGATGAATGCTTTTAAAAACTGCTGGAAAAATATTGATGCAAGTACTTTGTGTGGTCTGATAGATTAAATGAACAAAAGACTAGTCAAAGTCATCGGAAAAAAGGGTCTCACATCGATTATTGATGAAATACATGTATCGACTTTATAATTGTTTCCAACTTTCTTTGTACAGAAAATTTTCTTAAGTCTATTAATCTTTTATTAATGTAGTTATTAATGAATTTATTTTTTTCTTTACTTCTTTGTAGCATATAATATATATGTATGATATTTCATAAATGGTCTCTATTTTGTTTTTTAATTATATCATATTTTCAAGTGGCTTTATAATTTTTTCCACCACTGTAAACTAAAAATGTCGATGTCGGTAATGATAAATATTTTAGTATTTCAGCAGTTAACATATTTCAATATATTTAGAACAAATCAAATATTAAAAGGATACATTATTTTGTTAATTTTTTCTTAATCATTTAAATTTTTGTAAATAGAAAATGCAGCTAAAAAATGCATTATTTCATAAATACGATAAATAAATAATTAAATATACATAAATAAGAATAATTTTAAAAAGACGAGATATCAAGACTTAAAATAGTTTGGATTTTCATCAACAGAAATATTAGAATAAAAATTGCGCAAAAACTATAAATTTTCATGAAAAATTCGAAAATGTAAATGGAATTTTTAGGAAAATATCAAAAGGTTCAACGATGCAGAATTCATAAATCTGCATAAAACTTATAATGCGAAAAACATATAAAATTTATTAAAAAAAGGTAAAAGTCACATGAGAGGACAAAATCCTCATCTCCGGCTCTCAAATCGCGCGCGCTACCACAGAGCCACGAAGACCTCGTTCAAGATCGCGAACTAATGGGTATTTTAAATGCATCCTGAACTTTAACCCGAAATTTCTCGAAAACTAAAGCCCATTTGAAGGAAACCTTTGACCTGAATAGTTAGGGGTATGACCCCTACAACATACTTTAAAATCATCAAAATCTGTGAGCATCATGTTTGGCGGTCTCCTTGTCAGATCATCCTGCATTTTCACCCATGTGCGAATCATTCAAGTATTATGTATCCAAAGTTAGACTTCGTCTGAACTCAAGTGTTCCTAAATAGCCAAATCTTTGTGTCTGCTCCACAGTCAACAGTTTTTTTTCAACATAGTTCGATCAAGTTTTTTTTGTTTGTGAAAAATGTGTACTTGCTAGAGAGAGTGCATAGTACCTAACGGAGTGGTACTGTTATGAATTCCCTTCATGACATTTTTGTAAACTCTCTTCTGGCATGTACCACTGCTCATCCCTGTCTTTCCTTAAAGTAATTAAAACATAATTTTAATAGCTCCTACCTGTACCAGCAAAAAGTGTGCTCCAGTTTGTATTTCATCATCGTAATTTTTTTCTGTATTTTGTGTGAACTGTACTCGTCTACTGCAAGTACTCACCTTTGCCTTCAACTGTTCAAGAATAATTCCTAATATAAATAACATTTCTGCTCTTAAAGGATTTAATCTTGCATCATCTTAATTTTTGTAATTATAGTAAATATTTAACATATGCAATATTTATTTGCATACTTTCATAATTCTCTTTTTCCCTGTTGATGTGGTTCCAGCATATACATCTGTAAATTTTATTTATCTCAAGGTATTTTTATTTAAATTAACAACTTTAACAATTATTTGTATTTATTTTGTGTACTTTATTGGTCAATTTTTCAACTTATATAATTTTCTCATGCTAAAATTTTTCATATAACAAACAGGTTGAGATATACAGTTTGTATATTTCGTGCAAATCCTTACTTGTTCAATTATATTTTATATCTTCGATTGGCACCTGTCTTTTTGACAGATTTTTTTAAATTTTTGTATTTTCTTACTGCTATTATACTTGTATTTTGTGTATTTCCCTAGCCATTATTTAAATTACTCATGAGTTGCAACTCCCCCTTTTATTTTTTGCTAGTTCTCTTCATTTTTTAAAAAACTTTTTGTGTATATTTATGTGTTTAGTTCAAGCGCTTGACATTATTTTCTTTGCACTTATCTGTTTGTTCCATGGTACCTAATGAACAATCATACCTTTGCTAAGTATAAATTTCAAAGCAAATCAATGTGTACACATAATCAAATTTCTGAAATATTGAAAAGCTTACTATGCATTTGTGTTTTTCGTAAGGCCTTACATTTACAAGTACTATCCCAAAAGGATATGTTTTATATACCTAAGTATATATAATTTGTGCATAACTACTAAAAAGGTATAGTAAATTTTAAATTATGGTGTGTAAACAATGTTTTCTCTTGCAGCATTTTACCGATGATTTCCTAGTTGATGCATTTATTTTCTTTTTACTTCAACCTGCTCTTATTGCAATTAATAATTTTTTTTCTCATTTTTCATATCATCCTTCTTCAAGGTATCAATATTTATCCAATGGTTTTGCCTCGTAATTCTGATTCAAATATTTTTTTTTACACTTTTTAATCGTGTAATATTATACAATGGTATCTCATGCATTCGTGCTTTTCCATTCAATGCTCATTATATGGATTTGTTTTCAATTCACTCTGTGCTCAGGCTTTATGAAGTATGTGTGAATACTGTGTTTACTTACAGGTTATAAGGTGTACTTTTGGCATTTCATTTCAGTAACTATTTAATTAAATTTGTTAGGATTGTTTTATAGGTTTGTACTCCTGTACATGTGTGTTCCATTTTAATTATTCTTATAGGTGGAATGTTGTTTCATTTGCTAGTCATTAGCATTATGCTCTACGTCCTTTCACTCATTCAATTAGGTATTGCTTTACCATAGTTTTTTTTTGCACTTAACTCTTTGTTTTCAACTTTTGATAGAGTTTAAAATTTTTTTTATCACTGTCAATACAATGACAGTTGACCTCTTCACATTTAAAAATTATTTACTATTACACATAATGTATTTTTCTTGTGACATTTTTATCAATTAATGTGTTAATCTATTATTCAAAAAATGAGTATTATGCTCAACAATTTACTTTTAACTAAATGTGTCAAGCTTTTAAAATATGTTTTCTATGGTTAAAAGAATTTTTTACCAATGGTGAAGTATAATAGTTAATCTTAATATGCCAATGTAATTATGAAATTGTGTTTGTCTCACAGAAGTTATTTTCGATATGCAAATTATGTAATTATGAAATTATGTAATAATGTGCTGTTTGTCTATGTGTATATTACTGTATTTACTTCATTTGCAACCGAGATTTACTGTGTCATTTATACGACTTATTGTATAGTCGTTCTTGTTAATCCGGTGTATTCTCTGGTGACTCGTTTTACTCCCACGTTCTGCAATTTTGAAAATTCATTCCCAGTTAAAATTCGTATTTGTTGTTAAATTCGCTCCGACTTTTCCGACGAGTCCTTTTTTTTTTTAATTTTGTAAAAAAACTTTTCCCTTCTCATGCAAAATTTTTCCTTTTCTAAATTTTTCTCGCCCATTCAGAATGATCGCTTTCCAGTCTAAATTTTACAAATTTTCATTTGCGGGGGAATATGTCACGAGGTAATCGCAACATTTTTAGCGCAATCGCGATGTGTACGATCGCACGTGCTCAATTTCCCATTAATTCACTAAATTTATTAATTTTAATTTGTTTCTTCCAATATTTAATTATCCCCGTATTTTCCCGTGTCAGCGTTTTTAATTATCTTTATTTTAACGTATCGGTTGTGTCCCTGCGATGCTTATTTCTCATTTTTGCTTTCGGCGCACGCCGATATTTTCTTACGTTTCGCATTTCATTCGAAGCATATCGCGGCACAAGCCACGTTCGTGGGGAATTCGTCATCGGCTCGCCGCTACTTCGTTCCTGGCAAAAGCTCTCCACGTGCTTCGCCGAGGGCCGCGCGTTGCGTTAGGTTATCGCTCGTTGGCGCGCGCCAGCAGTTGGCGTGTTTTCGGCGTTCGCTCTGTTTTTGCGCATCGCTATTGGGCGATCGCGGGTTTTATCGCCAAGAGCGAGCGCCGATGTTCAAGTCAGTTATGTTCCGTCAGTGGTCAGTGAAGGTGTGGAGATTTCTCTTCTCTCAAATTATCAGTCAGGGGGACGCGATGTCACCAGAACTTCCCTGCAAATTCAAAGTTCTTCAGAATGAATTAAAGAATCACCTGTTTTTACCATCATTATGTTTGTGTGTCACTTTTTTTAAGATGTGTGTTCTGTGGTTTAGTGATGTCTTCCTCACATCGTTTCTGGAGTCGTAATTGCCGCATCGTGCCTGCTGAAAATTGGTGTGACAGTTCCAATTCTACTTTTTAATTAATGTTTGGTCCGTGCTGAAATAATAGCGAGTTAGTGACCTAGGGTTTTGTTTGATATTTTTCTTAGCGGTTTTATCATTACGATCACACTGCTACGTGTTAACACTGGTCAGCATTTTCACAACGTGTCTCAAGAGTTTCACTACAAATGCTTCCTACAGAATATGGCATGCAAAGCATTTATTATTCATTTACAGGGTCACACAAAATAATTCTGTTACATAATGGTCTACGGGGAAAAATCGTTTGCAGTGTATCTTAATGATGTTAGGTTATTTCAAACATAATGGAATTTGTTTGCCCCTTGAAACTTTTCCACACAAAACGGGCTCGGACAGTATATATATGTAAGGCGAAAACGGCGAGATTTCATTTAAGCAAAGTACAGTAATTACTTGATTGCAGATTTTGTTTTATTTCGGTGGGCAGCCATGGATATTATACAGTCAAGAATTAAGAATGGTTCACTCCAAACGATCACATATTGAATGTAGTTGGAGAGGAAAAATATACTCATTTGTAGTTATACCAGCATAAATTTCATAACTAAAAACGGGAGCGTGCAGTCAATTAAATGAAGGGCCATAATTAGTAATAGTGCAGTCATGCCAGCGTAGAACCGATTGAATAAAAAACAATAAAGGGGATCTTCGAAATCGTGGAAGTTTCTTCGAGAAAGAATCAAACACTTTGAGAACAACTTCTTTATTGACATACTCGTCTCACAAAAATGGACCACTCTCAAATTAATCAACAAGGCATTTTATGAAATAAAAAAAAATTCTAAAAAAAATCAGGATTCATCCTTTTGAGGCAGTAGCTGTTTTTAACAGACAATATTACTGAAAATGTTGCGTTCCAAAGTCGTGCAAATGGTTTTAAATCCCTTCGCGGAAGGCTAGAAATGCGTACAACAAATGGATTTTACCCAATCAAGATCTCGAATTCTGGAGTGACTGCGGAATAATACAAAATGAGAGATTGGGCTCCCGGAAAGAGAGCGAAGCAACAAGCAAGATTCTGGTAACTTCCAGAAATGTATCGATTAAAAATATAGCCTTCCATCGAAATACATAAAAAATTAAAAGTAGAGATAGTATAAAAACTAAAGGAAAATATACTACAATATATATATTATATATATATATATACAGGGTGTCCCAGAATTATTGGGACAAACTTTAAGGGGAGGTAGGTGACATCACAAAAATTCAGATTTGCATAGCAACCCATGGTCGGAAACGGCTTCGTTCGCCGTTAGGTGGTGTTGTTCACAAGAGCATTGGAGGAAACCTTACTTGTTGCCAGCCTCTCTAACATCTGCAGATTATCTCATTTTTTTGCAGGAGGTGCTACCAAGCTTACTTGACACTATGCCAAACATGTCAGACTTCATATGTGGTTTCAACATGATGGGAAACCTCCCCATTATGGCAGATGTGTTCGTGAACATTTGAATCAGGTGTTTGGTCCACGCTCTCCTGATTTAAGCAGCACATATTTCTATCTTTGGGGGGGGGGGGGGTGCACTGAAAAGTGCTGTGTACGCAACGCCTGTGGATTTCGATATGGATCTCGTTGCAAGACATCTGTGCTGCTGCGGATATCCAACAAAATCCAGGTGTATTTGAGCGAGTCCACCAATCCATGGTCCGACGGTGTAATGCATGCATCACTAGCAATGGTGGAAACTTTTAACATGTTTTGTGACATTTTCACACATCATCTACCGCAGCACATGTGATATATTTAACCAATAAATTATTTCAGATGATAAAAGCCTTGTGTCTCTTCGTTTCTTGTACCTGTCATACTACTTTCCCATGTCGTTCCCGACCATGGGTTGCTATGCAAATCTGAATCCTTGTGGTATCCCCTATCTCCCCTTAAAGTTTGTCCCAATAATCCTGGGACACCCTATATATATATGTGTGTGTGTGTGTGTGTGTGTATGCATGTATGTATGTGTATGAATCATGCTACAAAAAGCGTTACTTTTTCGGTACATGGTGGTTAATTTCTGAAAGAATATTTTTTAACAATTTCCAACATAGTTGAAAAGTGTTTATGACTTCGGTTTGTCTGGCTATATGGCCATCCTCTAACTCTCAAAATTTCCTCCCTAAACAAAAGCTCCCTAGCACAATTTAAAGACTACTCAACTGAAAAAAATTATTATAACTTTATTTTTCTTGGAAATTTAGATATATTTATTTAAATGTAACAAATCGTGACAAAATACATTCTGACAAAAAATGGATTTAAATCCAGGACGTAAGAGCGACAATCACAGACAATAGAACATAAAAAGCGTTATGACTTCTAATATAATTATATTATCATATTTATATGCGGTTTGCGTCATTTTATTGTTTACTAGCAGAGCTGCCCGGTGTTTTTCAGACCCGGGATAATAACCTTAAACATACCTAAAATAACCTTGCCGTTTCCAGGGATAACTTTAAATATATTTCGCACAGAACTAAAGACAAAAAAAAAAAGCAACCAATTATTTTGACTTATTCTTATTTTTTTAATACAGTGCAAGAAACACCGCATTTGAAAAAGACGCTTTATTACCCAAGTTATAACAACTCGTTTAAGGCTGCTCGTCCGTGAACTTCCAGATTCCCCTCGCAAATGTTAATCCTATAGAAGTAGGATGCATTGGTATATTTGAAACATCTCCTCAGGAAAACAATATTTCTAACTTCTGTTTTCTGTGTACTGTTCTTAAAAGTTGTCTTTTTTTTTCTTAGTTATCAAAATATGTCTAAAATATGTGCTTAATTTATAATTTTATGTGTTAAAATCTTAGCGAAACTGAATAAGACATTAACACTTCATATAAAATTAAGTATACATTTTAGAAAATTTTTAAGAACTATGGAAAAAAGAGACATCCTTTAAGAAAAGTACACAGAAAACAAAAGTTAAACATATTATTTTCCTGAGGAGATATTTTAAGTATACGAAAGCATCGTACGCGTATAGGATTAAAATTAACGAGGAGGGTCGGGAAAATAACTGACTGTTCCGTCTTAAACAAATTTTTACCATTGAACCACATTGCTATTTCAAGTTCAAAAAAAAATTTTTTTTTTCAAAATGATGAATCTTGTGTTTGTGGGAACTGTTCCTGTCAAACTGCTTAAGGTTAGTTCAAGAAAGTATGATCATGTATACATTTTTAAACAAACTACCAATTCTAAAACCAAAAATAAAGTCGAAGTTTGAAATTCAAGGAAAATTGCATTTAAAAAATACGCAATAAGATTTTAAAATTTTCATTTTGTTTGAAATTTTATACTAATTTTTAAATTTAATCAAAACTTTTTTCAGATATTTTGCTTTTAGCATTTAGCTTGTCGAAAATTACAATTTCATGAACTTATGGTAAACGGCTTTAGAGTAACCGTACGCGATAACTCAGGATTCATCATTAAAAAAAAAAAAAAAAAAAAAAAAAAACTTTTAAATTTGAAATAGCATTGTTGTACAATGGTAGAGTTTTTTTTAATGTACTATAACTCGGGTAGTAATGCGAGTTTTGAAATGTGACTTTGCACGTCATTTCAGAAATTATTAAAGAGTGAAAATAAATTAAAAATAGAAAATTGTATTTTTAGCGTGTTTAAAGATAATGTTGCCCCTTAAACAAACTAAGCACCGACTAGAAATAAAACGTTTCTATTGTAAACACAAAAAAGCATGAAATGCTTCGAAATAAGACAATAGCCTAAACAGGCTGTTGTAAAAATTGACTGCCAAACACATTTTTTTTCACCTTTATTAATTTAACTGCGTGTTCACATTCATATTTTTATCATTCTTTTCAATATCTATTTCTTTAAAATTGTCATCCATATTTTTTACATTCTTTTCAAGTTCTATTTCATTTATAATCTCATCCTTGATATATTTTTCTGGACTTTCTACGTTATTCGGTGTGTTTTCTTTCTTCCTTGGTGATCTATGGAAAATCAGCTTCTCCATAGAAATGAATGGAGATTCTATGATGACTGTCATAGCTAATCCTAGTAAACAAGAGACTCCTATGTCACCAATGTGTCTCCAAATCTGAAAAGTGAATGAATTGAAATTAATGTTCATTAGTTTCCCATGAAAATGTATCACATACTTATTCAAGTACATTGTTGTTCGGTTACGAGTACACTTATGCTTACTTTTGCATCTTTTGGCAACCACTATTTTGGATAATATTTATTGCCTTATTTAATCGCAGAATGAGAAATCATTGTTTTTCTATATTTTGCCTACGAATTTTATGTCACTTTGTATTAATAAGTGAATAGCTACTCTAAGCATAACAGAATAGGGAGTCTACGCTCATATTATTCTACAGTTTGGTGGTCAGAAGTTTTACGTACGAGTGTTTTAAATTTTGAATGTCCTATAACGGGCTTGTTAGTTTTCATTTAAAGACTAGCTACTAAAGTTCAACTATCTTACATTATGTGCTTCCTTATGAGGTTATTCGAAACCACATTTTACCTTCTTAAGGGGTCTCAGGAGTCTTACTTTTCCTCCGAAGATGCAAGTTTGCATCATTTCACATTTTATTTTATTTCTGATTTCGTATAAAGCACAATAAAATGTAATTTTTACTACTAAGACGTCAATATCTGCTTGATTTAACATAATTATTTCAATGTTGTACAATTCATATTTAATTATTTTAAAAAGTTTAAATTTAAAAAAAAAGTAAAAAAAACTGTTTCGCCTAGTATCCACTGCGGGCAAGGTTGTAAAAAAAATATTGCTTCAAAAATAACAAACAAAACTGATAATGATGTATAATTGATGTATCTTGAAATTATACTTCAATTTCAAGAAATTAAAAATTTAATTCTTTTTAATTTTAATTTAAAATGTAAAATGTTTAAAAAATTCATTTTTTTTGTTGAAAAAATGCCAATTTAATTTTTAAATGTATCCTTTTTTAAAAAATTCTAAAAAAAATAAAGAATTATACATATATTAACTGGAATTTGAAAAATATTCAGTGAGTAGATGATTTAAGTGTCACCTACTTCAGTATCATATACATGATATTAAATAAATGTATAATATATTTTTATGAAAAGGAAAGTTTTATACAAAGCGAAAAGCGCTTTACCCAAGACTGGACTTGGGTGCCAGTGACGTCAGAGGGAGAAACTTGCGCGTGTACCCGTCAGTACCTGTAAGTATTCTTCCGTTTACATTTGGTTTTTTGGAAGTAAACTCTCGCCACAGCTATCATTATTTTATTTAATCACATCTGCGGAAAAAAGCAAAAGTTTTCCTACTTTTTCTGTTGTATTTCAGTATTTTAGATACATTATTTTCAAAATAATTGTTTATCGTAGAAATAATCTTCGATATGAACAAATAACTTCATTAACTGAGCTATTAAATAAACTAAGTAGCAAGCACCTTTAATTGCAAACATCCAATCCAATTCCTCCCACGCAACGAACTGATTGCCTGATTAATTGCAATAAGTGCAATAACTGAACTCCCCACGCAATGGTTGGGCTTTCCAAGGTTTTTCCCTTAATTAACTCTTTATTTGTGATTCCCAAGTAAAAGTGAAAGTGAAAAGAGAGGGACATTCCCAAACTCTGAGATCAGACTCAAACTCGCAACTAGACAGTGCAGAAGTTTACTCGCACCCGCACCAGAAGGACCGCACAGTGAATCTACTCACTTGTATTCAATGCCTACTGGACTACTTACACCACACTTTTTATTATATCGCAATATAATATGGGTTATGCCTATTTGTGCATTAACAGGAGGATACCGCAACTACCTTTTTTTGTACATAGTTAATAAATGTTTGTTTGTGCAATTTGCTACAATTTTATTTCTTCTACTCTGCACACCTACACGTTTCCCATTCGTGGATACGAACCCCACATTTTGGAGACACCGGCGAGATGATTTGTGAACAACGAATCAGTAAGGATTAAATCGCATCTCCATCTACGCATAATCAACTACAATATAAATCATCAATCCTAAAGAATTATAGCCTCGTTTCTGAAAAGGAAAAGCCCTCAGCTGATTGGCTTGAATAGCAGCGTTCCCCAGTAACATGGAGGTAATTGTAGGGGGATATGTCGCCGAATAAGGGACTTTCTACGGTGAATCGTTCATTTTATTAAGAGTGGACATCCCGGAAGAAGACCTTGATGCATTGGTCCCGATTTCGCGTGAAAAGTTCAAATTTCACGGAAATACCTTTTCGTTTTAATATATAAGATAATCAATGAAAAAATTTTTTGATAGTATATTTTGGTGCTTCGAAATCAAGAACACTTATTTTATCTTATACTTGTATAAACAAATATTTCAATATGAATTATAATACTTACCTTGGAAGTATTTAATCGTTGAGCGTTCATCATGTGGAAATTTACAAATAGTACAAATCATTTTGAAATATTTAAAAATAATCTATTCACCGAAACAGAAAATCTTCACAGAAAACTAATTTATAAATGACAATTTATAATTGGTTTATAACTCTTATCGGATAGAAACAAGTAGTTTACCACATTTGGCTCTTTTGGCGCTAAATCTGCTACTGGTATCCGCCTAGTTAAAAACATTATTTAAACAACTTTATATTATTATGATGTTAGGCGATGTTATAAGAACTACTGTTATTGTGCTAAGAAACGAAAATAAATAAAACTTACAAGAGTCATATAATCGTTATCAATTCTCATCTTCAAAGATGCATAATAGTTCAGTTGTAGCAGTGGGGAAATCATGTAGACCATGTATGATATTCTTGAGAAGGGGATCCATATTTTCAGAGAGAGGATATAGTTTATTACACCTGAATCAAAATAATTAAGAAAAAATTTAAATTATGTGATATAAAAATATTTAACAGAGTCAAACAAAGAAAATAAATCAATATATGTAAGAGCTGTTTCTCTTTATTCTAAAAAAGTTACTAACGCTGCCATTGCTGCTGTCAAATTAAATCTATGGTGTCTCTGTCACTTTCTCGGCTTATCTTACAAAAACTATTGCATATAAAACATGAAAACTAATAGTTTTATAAAGAAATGTATCCTAAACGTGCTGAAGCAGACAATCTTTAATTCGAAGAATTGTTTTAAGTGCTATTCGAAGTTGGTTAAAAAACTATGCATAGCAATTTAACCATCTTTGGCTGGCATATACTTGACTAGATTGTCGTGTGTAGTGTCCAATCATTTTTTAAATTTGACTATTTTTTCGAGGTTTCTTTCAAATGTTTTATTCAAAATTTCATTTGAATAGAAAATTTTTTAATATTTTGAAACAACCGTTTTTCTTTACTGCTGCCTCAACTTAGAAATCCCGAATGATATTATTTATAAACATTGTAGTTTCAGTTTAAATATATATTTGCGCGTGAATATTGAAAACAAGAAGAAAAACTAAATTATTAGATGCGAAAAGCTGCTTTCGCTGGTGAAAATGACGTCTTATTTAAGACGAATTGTGAATTCTTCTGCGTTGGAGTATTTTTAAATGATAATGAAAGAAGGATAACCGTACATAAAGGAAGGCCTTCAGTCGAAAATTACGTCATGTTTAACAAGAGTACATTTATTACTTTTTATCTAATTTGGATTTTAAAGATTATTTGATAAATATATTTAATTTATTCTCAATATAATTAATCCACTTTGTACTTCCTGTTACCTTATTTTTAAAAGAAAATGAGCAAGAATAAATATATATATTTTGATATCAATGCATTTTTTTATAACAATAATCATATGGTTTTTATATGTGAAAGTCATTTTGCAATATTCAGCAGATCATGTGCGTGCACTGTGCATTTATAAATTATGAACTTTAAAGTTTACGCTGGTGAAAATGTCGTCAAATTTAATATGAAACGAACATTTAAATATTTTCAGAAACTTAATATTTTATAGCGATTGTACAAGTTGGTGTAGATTTCTCAAACAGTGATATTTTATTAAATTAAAAGGGCTTTCAATGCTTTTTTCGCTCACTGACAAGGAAGGTTTCCATACGCCAATACTCAGAAAATTTTGAAAAAAATTACAGAATATTCTATTCATTAGGATATATACGTTTATAAAAAAAAATTGCTACGAAAGCTCGATATAATGTCCGTAAAAATTATGAAATTTTCGTGTTTTTGGCGATTTATCGCGGGTTAGCGACACAATTAAATTTTTAAAAAGTGTGCTTTAATGATAAATACTCTTTTAGGAATATACTGAACTAGTTAAAGAACGTTTCACTTAAATAAATACACTTTTACAACTACAGTCTTGCTATATTTATATCAATATGTATATGTATAAAAAATTAACGATCGTATTCTACGGTTTAGAACAAAATTTAAAGGATCAGGGTCCATAAGCCGTGCTTTTGGCCTATAAAATAAGACTAAAATTCGATTTTGTTATACTGACTTAATTATTTCACTTTTTAATATTAGAAGGTTTATCCTGTACGACTTAAACAATATTTTTTGCATTTTGTTCGGATTAACTTACACAAGCTTAAAGTTCGTATTATTCGCAGTTTTTTATGAAAAATACACAATTTCGCATAATTTTACCTGAATTTTTAATATATTTTTTTAATATTTTACTATGAGCGCAGCTTTGCAACACTTTTATTTTTACATACATTGTACATTTTGATTTATTTTATAATATATGTAAAGAAGAAAGTGTTGCACGATTGCGCTCATATAAATAATTGAGGTAAAATTAGGAAAAATTGCGTATTTTTTAACAAAAACTACGAATAATATACGAACTTTGACCTTGTCTAAGTCATATATATCCGAACAAAATGCAAAAACTATTGTTGAAATCGTACAAGATAAATCTTCTAATAATAAAAAGTGAAATAATTAAGTCAGTATAACAAATTCGAGTTTAGGCTTATTTCATGGGCCAAAACACGGCTTATGGACCCTGATCCTTTATTAAAATGCTACAAACTCAAAATTAATGTCCTATCCTGACCATTGTCAAGTTGACTTCGATATTTTTAGTGTCGGAGACAACAAGAGAAAAGTATTTTTGCCATTGAAACAACGATTTATTCGATATCGAAATGCATTATGAGAGCGTTCTTAATTGGCCAGTTACTGTTAATACACTTAAAACTTATCCAGCCGGCGAAACTGTAAAATGAAATAACTTCAGTTATACACAACTTCCATATATATTATATAAGCTTATAGAAAAAATAATAAACTATTTAATCGTTTAAGTTTAAATTGATAAAGTACTGCGCATTTAAACACTCATTTAACCAAAAATTTTGAAATGCATTAAAATCGCTTGCATTTGGCGTGGAAAAAGTGTTGCTCGCCAAATCGCGTCTTTTTGCGCCAAAATTCAAAAGTATTATTATTTTTTTACAGATTTTCTACTAGGATTCCGCAGCTAAAATTGACTGATCCTTTATTACGTACATCACTAGTTTTATTAGCATTTTTCCCAAAACATTCTGAGTATGCGCTTTAAGGAGACCTTCCTTGTGAGTCCACTTCTTAAACTACTAATATTTATCTTCAAATGACTATTGAGTTTCTACATTTGTATTCATTTTTTCTTCTTTATAAAACAGAACAAATTAGCATGTTTTTAGACACAGTGACCTCTGGATGAGGGTTGTCAAGCGTAGCTTGTAGAGGGTAGAGCCTTCTAGTCTACTAAAAAATAAACTACCTTAAAAAAACATTATTACTTGCCCATCATACGTAGGGGTTATAGGGTTTATATAGGCATTATAGGGTAAGTCTTGTATATTATATAAACTTAAGTTATATAAGCTTAAGTTTTGAAAATCGAAAAAAAATTGACGGATTTACAAATTTCAGACACTGGAGATTCCGAAAAACATATTTTTAGAAAAAAAAATTTGCCGTCCGTCTGTCTGTCTGTGTGTTTGTGTGTCTGTAAACGCTCTATCTACCGAACAAATCGAGACAGAGACTTGAAATTTGGTATTTACTTAGTATGTAATAATGGGAAGAAGCTTATTGAATTTCAGTTACCTCGATTATCCGGAACTATTTTTTTAGGACTCTCGAGATAGAGACTTGAAATTTGGTGTGTACTTAGTATGTAATAATGGGAAGAAGCTTATTGAATTTCAGTAACCTCGATTATCCGGAACTATTTTTTTTTCGAACTCTCGAAATATTCGTTCTGATAAAAGGTATATAAAAATTTTCGAAATTGTTTATTTTAAGGAAGGAATATAAAAGACAAAAAAAAAACATAAATTTTGCATAAAGAATGAAGTCGATCGGATAATGAGTTGCCGAGATATTTGTAATCCTATTTCCCACACTCTTCGATTTTTCCCGACCTTGTATTTCATTAAAATTTCAATTCAAAGATATATTTTAATTGGAAATGAGACGCAGTAAACCGTTAGTTAATATGATTATCAATTTTGGAGTCATAGAGCATTTAAAGTTTATGACGTCATCAAGCCACGATTTTATTCGAATTGCAATGCATTTTACAAATATTTTACACATGTTTCATTTTCATATTTTATATTATGCATATCCATGATGGGTAACTATTACGGTGGCCCCCAACGACTAGTTTTGATAGTTATCATTTGTTCTTAAATAAGGCATTTTAAAGCCATGAGTAAAATAAATTTAAGTTATATTTGAATAGATTTACGACGGTTTTTTTGCGCAAAACGTTTAGAATTATTTAGGATTGTGTTTTTCTTTCTTGAAAAGCTAAGTGTCAAAAACAAAGTGCGAGAAAAATAGACTCTCAATTTTTATTGAATCCTCTGTAAGTTTTGCATGCGATATTCAGTAAAAGATATTCATATTTTCATTAGAGGTTATATTTTAGGACGTCTGAATCAAAAGGAGTAAACAATATTAAAAATTATGTGATATTTATAGACGGTGAGTGGAGATCAGTCACATTTTTCAGAATTGGGTGATTATTTTTATTATTTATTTATAAATTTTTATTTGTGATGTTTTATTTGTATGTATAGGATTCACATAATAGCATTTAAGCAAGACACATTTAAATTTAGAAAATCAATTCTATTTAAATTCGCTAAATTTACTTTGTAGACTATATATGATAATCTGGCAAAGAGAATCCATGTTTTCAGCAACAAGACATACTCGAGGACATCAAAATCGAAACAATTAAATAAAATTATATTATTATTTAGTTATTTATTCAAAATTATGTGATATTAAAAATTCTTTGCCATATACGTTTGATATAGTTTTAATAACAAAAAAACAGTTTAGAAATTTCTTTTTTCTTTTTTATGGTTATTTTTAAAATAATGAATTTTACAACTCTAAATCATTGCCGTAAATTCTTAATTTGTTATCACGCATTATTTATTGTGCATTAATTTAAAAATATGCTGTGGAGTTTGGGCACGGGTTTATCAGATTTTTTCTTAGAAAATATTTGAAGAAAATTCTATTGTGTAATTTGGTCATGGATTCAACATTTTTAAAACATTGTTTATAACAATCGTGTATTTTGTTTGTGTGTGTGTGTAAATGCATATTTCACATAAGAGAAGTTACCATCTTTAACAAAGTGCTTAAAAACACTGAAAAATAAATCTTTCTATACACATTATATACACTGTAAAAAAATTTCGTAAAATTTCAGTAGATGTACCGTAAATTAATGGTACTTATACCGTTTACACTCTTTACGGTATGAGTACCGTATTTCTAAGGTATATTAAGCGCACAAAAACCGTATATGTGCCATTTCGATTATAAACGGTATTTATGCCGTAAAATGATTGTTTTTTTTAGTAAAAAATGCTATTTATACCGTGAAATAATTATTTTTCAGTAAGGAAAAAGCTGGTAATTCCGCCTTGGTGTACGGTAACCCCTGATGTGATTCTCTTGCTCTTGTTACGTAATGCGTGCAGGCCTGAGGAGAGGGGGGGAGTGCAGCCGGTACATATACTTTAAATATTTTATGGTACATATACCGTCCAGTTAAATTACGGTATATATATTGGTCAGAAAGTTTCCAGTATATGTTACCGTAATTGTTGACCAAAATTCTTTACAGTGTAACTTACAAGTTCTATAAATATCAATACATGGAATAGTTGACAACAATGAACTCATTTTAAAACCACACTTTTTTGTCGGTGAGATGAAATGGCCTAGACTAATAATATTCTACTCCAGTACCGGAGTTATTTAATTGGCAAATCTATGTATATATATTAAGCCATAAGTTTTTATTTTTATTTTATCTAACTTCAAAAGCGATGGCAAAGCTCATAAAAAAATACTTTTTATAATATATGTATGTATGTATGTGTGTTAATTATGTCCTCGGCTTGTGGGACCGCATGAAATGATCTTGAGAGTCGCATGCGACCCGCGAACTGCGTAATGATTTCCACTGTTACCCATATTGGCTTATTTCTAACTTTATCTATATATCCATTTTGTTTCTTTTCTCTATCCATTAATGCATGATTTTTTTAAACACCACATATCAGAATTACAAGCTGATTTCGAAATATGCTGTTGCATAAAAACATTTCACTGATAATTGAGCTATTCAAAGATAATCGTTCTCTCTTAGACTTGAAAAATGCCTGGGGCTCTTACATTGATACTTTGATCAATGATTACTTCACATGTTCATTTTCAACAAACGCGACATTACTTCAGTAAAGAAATATTTCAGAATAGAAGGTTATTTGTAACCTTATATCTTCGATGCTGGCGTTATGCAGAATTTTTGTTTATCTGCTGAACACTTCATAAAATCAAAGTTATGCAAAGTATGAGCGTGTAAATTGGTATTCGATTTCCTTGCACATTTATTTATCTTATGGAATAAGAAAAACCAACATGAATTTCAAACTTTCTGTGCACCAGTCTTTTAATTATTTGACTACATGATGGAACAAGAAAGAAAAATCATGCGTTACGCATAGGTTATGAAACACTTTCCACCACTTCCAGAATACTAGAAAACACCTAACACAGTTGAACACCCTATTTCAGCAATTAAAGTCCATAGTCAATAAGATATTCGAATTCTTTTGACCAACCCTGTGTAGGATATATAGATTTCTTACACTCCATATAATTTTCTAAAATTTTAATTCAGAAATAAAACGCAAAACACGTTTGAAAAAAAAAATCAGTATTTACTGCCCATATAGGATGACTTGAAATATATTATGCAGGCCTGTACCCAATCTACAGATTTTTATACACACCATATATATTAAGCTCAAATTTAATTCATTTAGAAAACGCACAACTAATGACACAATTATACGCATAACACAACTATGTGAAAGCGTACTTCCAAAGATTAGCTCTGATAGATAGTATTGTAACCGAATTCTTTTTTGTGTCCCTGTAAAAGAACTATGTATAAATACTATGTATTCCATTTTCTACAGTAAGCATCTTGTGGTGCACCTCAATAATGCATATCAGTTTTAATATCTTTGAAAAAGTGTGACATTTTAAAAATACACTGAAATGATTTTTACCCGTAGGCCATAATGTAACGTAATATTTTGGGTGTCCTTGTAAATGAATGGTAAATTCCATGCACTCCATATTCTACAGAAAGAATGTTGTATTGCACCTCAACAATGTATGTAAATTTAAGTATGTTTGAAATGGTGTAACTTTATTAAAATACACTGCAACCGATTTTGCACCTTATACCATAATGAAACGGAATTATTTTGTGTGTCCCTGTAAACAAATTATAAATGCTACACATTCCATTTTCAATAGGGAATGTCCTATGGTAAACCTCACTACACATACCAAGCTCATGGTAATACAAGTATTTTTAAGCGGGTTTGAGCACAGAAAGACAGACGAACAGATAAACCTAGTCATAAACACTTTTCAACTGCGTTCAAAAGTGTTAACCACTCAGCAGTTTTGCCCGAACATCACTCGGGTAAGAAGAATTTGCTCGCTTCGTTGCTTAAAGCTTTTGGATACCACTAATTTTTAACTGTAATCTTCACCTTATTAATTGGTTGACATTTTTCGATTATGTAAGACATATATTTTATTACGGGAAAAGTGGGGGTTTGTTTCTGTTTTTAGTTGCGTTCGTAATTATATAAATACGTAGCACCTTTAGTCGTCATCTGGCCCGTCCGTCCGTCTGTCCCCATATAACAGCGGAAAAACTACCCAACCGAGTAGTTTGAAATTTAATATATGTAATCGTTGCAGAATTTTATCGAGTCATTTCAAATTTTATGAAAATCGGATCAAAACTTAAAAAGATATTAATAATATTTATTAAGTAATTTGGATTTTTAAAAAATCGGTACTTCCTTGTTATAGCAGCTTCCAAGGATTAGTCGTCAAGCGACCGAGATGTATCATCTCCAACTTATCTGAGATGTATGACGTAATAGTCATATATGACGTATATTGCATTTTATAACCTCTATGACCAAGTTATAGTCACATTCTTCATTCTATTAAATCCTATCATACGTAATTAATTCAATGATATCCCATGATAGGTAATGATTCTAGGTTGCCATGGTAATTATGTCCTTTTTAAGATGAAGTCCTATTATTTCCGTATTACTGAATTTAAAAACCGAATTTGTATACTAAAATTGCTTAATTATAGCAATGATATAATCTACCGACAGTTTTTCGAATAGATATGTTTCCGGAGAAATAGATATTAAATGGAAAAATAATCTAAATATGGATTTCAAGTTCTGAAATTTTCAAAGCTAGGCTTAAGTTTCCCATTAGAATTTTCAGTAAATTTCAACAAAAGATAAAATGCTGCCAACTTAAAATGTATTTATTTAATTACGGAAATTAATCATCAACAGACGATATAATTCATTTCACTGAAATAATAACAGTACGAACGCACCTCGTGTGTCACGTTTGACGTAGAATTTCCAATTTGTTAGTTTATTGTGTCAAAAAAACGAAACTGTTAAGGGGTTAAAAAGACAGTTTAAACGCTCTTAGGCTTAAAGATCTTGAATTGTATTCAGAAAGTAACAGTCTATAAACGTATTTAATCGAGCACAGCATAAAATGGTACTCATGTATTGGCCTATTTAAGTTAAATTAAATAATATAGTGCGAAATGAGCAGGCTGAATTGTTGAAACTGTATTTATGTTTCTATATTGGTTTACTTTCTAAAGGAAATCCCTTTCCTCGGACACCACACTTGTCAACGTGATTACAGGGTAGTCTAAAAAAACAAGAGCTCACTACGATACACTGTAAAAAAATTCAGAAACATTTTTTAATATAGCAAAAATAATTGCGGAAATTAAGTGCAACTTCAAAAACCTTCAGAATTTCCCACAATTCTGGAAACCTTCGCCTTGTCTTAAGAAACTGGAGAGGAGAAGGTGAGATTAATCAGAAGTAACCGATCTACAAGAGTTTCAGAAACATTTCAGAACTAAAAGTGACTTCTTTTGCTACCCGCAATTTTCCGAAAATTACGGACAGCAAAGGAAAGAGCGTCTTGAAAGGCTTGAAAATTCAACATATATTAGTATTCCGTAATATTAGCATAATTTTAGAAAATCTTGCAATAACAATTAAAAAGGTCATACCTCCATAGCCTCTCGCACAGCATACTACAATCCACGCCACAGCTAATACATATAGCAATCTACTGAACGCAAAGTACACCGCGCTTTCGGCCAAAGTGAATTCAACTCCTGAATTCCATTTTTTAGTGATAAAAAGCACTGTTACAAAGCAAGCAGCAGCTGTGGGCCATCCAAGTATACGATAAATCTAAGAAAACGAAGTGAAAAAATAAACTATTTTAATATACGAAAATGAATTAGTAAATACTACATTTGCAACAACATTTCACTGAAAGATTTGTTCTTAAATCTTACTTTTATACTTAACCTTTCAGTTTCCAATGTACCTTCCAGGGTGCACCTATAATTTGCCTCGTAATTCTTGACAAAATCGCCGCAGGCAAGTTCAGACCAATCTATCGGCTTATTAGAGAACCAATGAAGGTGTTGATAACTAATTAACAATTGATGCGTAAATTAGTATGTTAATTAACTAAGTAATTAAGTAACTGTGTTAATTAGTGTTAAAATCAAATGATTTTGTAACATTCCAAACTTACTCGTTTTTAGGGTTTCGTACTTAAAAGGTAAAAACGGAAATAAGATCATTCGTGTGTCTGTCTATCCGTCTGTCACAGCCGTTTTTCTTGAAAACTGTGGAACGTAGAAAGTTCAAACTTGGCAGAGTTATAAAGACTATTGACCCCCATATTTATAGATTATTAGCCATTCACAAATATTTTTAGGAAAAATTTAAGGTGGCTAATTAAATTACTTGATTTTTTTTTAATACATGTATATATCGTGTGGGGTATCGTTCGAAAGATCTCGTAACACAAAATTCAAAAATATATGTGTTTTAATTTTAGGTATCATATTTTCAGAGATATCGTCAAAAATGTACTGCAAAAGTATGCCTCCTCCCTATTTCCGAATCTACTGAAACTAAAATTATGAAAAAATAAGGGGTAGTAATAGCTTCTTAAACCTTGCAAGAAAACTATAGCGATTGATCCTAGACCACATAGTTTTTGAAAAAATTGCATTTTCCCATACACACAAACTTTACTTTGTGAGCCCTTAACGGGTACGTTGAGGGGCACTCGAGTTATCTATCGAAGCGGAATCATCCAAGGACTGTTGACAATGATTTTGGAAAAAAATTGTCGGTACTTAGATATTAATTAAAACCTGTCTAGAAAAACGCGGCACGGACCAAGGCGGTGTTGCAACTTTGGGACTTCTTTTTGAAGCGCTCTTGGCACAATTCCAAGGTTAATCTTTGTACAAGGTCTTTGTTTTATATAAGACTGAATGTTTATAATATATCCATCTATACTCTGATAGTATACATAGCATACCCAACTCTACGTTGTATAGTTTTTTACAAAGTTTTATTATTCTTTTAGCAAAGATTTGTAGTAATATTGCAGTTAGTAAATAATAAATTTATTGTACTGAATCCTTTGTACGCGAGTAAAATTCCCACTTGACCAATTATTCTTTGCTCGCAGCACTTTGACGTTGCCTGTGTTTACTCTATGATTTGTAAAGTGTGAGTGCTAACTTTTTTTTTTTTTTACGGCTGTTCGTTAACATAGTAGTTTTAGAAGTCTCGTGTATAAAAACTTTCAAAAAATTATTGCTTCAGTACCAGTACCAATACACATTTCAATATGTGGTACTATAAAAAATGTAAATTTAACACATTAAAATTGCATACATTTGCCTTATTTGGTGGCTAAATAACTAAAAACAATTTTTAAAAACTAAAATTGCTCTGATAGCATCCATATTCAAAAAATTTTCATGAAACGCAAAAAATTACAGAAATATCGGATTTAAATTGTATATATTTAAAGTGAAATGCCAATGTTGGCTCTACACTGGATCTCTCCAGTGCCTGATTATCGCACAGGCCAACTCGTCCGCGGCTTTGGGCCCATTAGAGACGGAGGCTGCAAAAGGAGTAAAATGATGTAGAAAAAAATCTTCTACAAAAATTTTGATTTCAATCATCGATATCTAAGAAACATACTTCCATAAACGTGTTGCCTGTACTTTTCTGTTCATTAACATCAGCTTAAATTAGGAACGCTGTAGATAAAATATTTTTTCTGGGACATTTTTTTAAATAAATTTTTAACATTAAAGTAGTATAGTATGAAACAGCAAAAGGAAATTTACGTTAACCTGAGTTTCATGAGTACTTTTATAAAATGAGGGAAAATTTCCGAATACTTTCCAAAAAACATTTCTAGTTTTCTCTAAAACATACTTTGGTTTCGTGGGGGGGGGGGGGGGTAGGCTTGAAAAACTGTTAGGCCTTGGGCCCCGGACAATCTTAATCTGGCTCTAAATCTCTCTTCAGTGATACGCCAATATTGACAAAATGTTGGTTTTTAATTGGATAGTTTCCAGTAGAAGCAATAATATTTATGGCGCTACCTATATGTAAGCATATACCGGGAGTCCGAAAAAGGTTGGACTGATTTGAAACAATCATAACTCTAAAAATAATTGAGTAAATGCAATTTTTTTTTTCAAAGTACTCGTCAAATATCCAAGATTTGTTAAATGTAGCTGTTTTAAAATCGTGACATTCAAACTATGCGCAGAATCGATGATCGGAAAATGCAAATCGCATCACACATTCACAAATTTTAACTTTTTGCTTAGGTTATTTGTGTACATAGTGAATCCTTTCCTACTAAATCGAAAATGCTGAAGAACTTTTTAATTGACATTTTCCCCATAACTCCAATAGTTTTAGACTTATAACGCTTTCCATTCCGGAATCATCGAAGAAATTGCGAATGTGTGGTGCGATTTGCATTTACATATCATCGCTTCTGCGTATCGTCTGAATGTTACTACTTTAAAACAGCTACATCTAACAAATCTTGGATATTTTACGAGTACTTTGAAAAGAAAATAATTGCATTTACTCAATTATTTTTAGAATTATGATTATTTCAAATCAGTCCAACCTTTTTCGGACACCCTGTATATTAAAACAATACGCAAAAATATTGTTCTTATCTTTCTCTTTCTCTCTCTCTCTAAATAAAAAGCTAACACATTTTTTACGACATTAAAAAATATATATATAATATAGAATTTCATTATTTAATTTTAAGTGGGAGCCAATTTAAAAGTAAGTATTACAGCTTCTTTTTTTATTATTATTAGTTTAAACTTTAAACTATAGCTTGACTTATAGTATCATAATATAACTAATCTTAAAAAAAGTCTCTAAAAACTTATTTTTCATTTTATTATTTTTTAAATTGTTCAATTTAACACTATCGCACACAAAAACTTTCAGCATATCTCAAATAAAACAAATTATCATAAAATGAATGCTTACCTTTATCTATCTAAGTTATAATAAGCATTATTTTAACATGTAGTAAATATTCTTGCTTAAGATAAATGTGATGAGATAATAATTATCACAAATCAGTTTAAAAAGTACATGTTTGAAGAAAAAATGTTGGTACTCTTGAAAATAAAAATCTTTTAACCGAAAAAGAAATTCTAGAATTTTTTATACATCCATTTAAATTTATCTTTTACAAAATATATATTAAAAAAAGATAAATATTTAAAACTATAGCAAGAAAATATATAAAACATACAGAATTATACTCTGTTGGGGAAAAAAGGTATCTAACGAAGAAACTTTTCATATCTTGCTTTTGATTCATGAAAAAAAATCTAAAATAAGTAACAGTATTGGAGACAGAGGCTTGTGTAATCATAGCTACGTGGTCGGTGGAGCGGGAAAACAGAAGGTCCCTGGTTCAATTAACATTGCCGTAAATGTTTGACTATTTACTGAGTCTTCAGAAAATATAGCCAAACTATCTCTGAATCAGTCAGCTCTCAATTTGAGAATTGCTCCCGATATAAGGTAAAGTTGTCCTTGAAAAAGTATTATTATTTATTTATTTATTTATTTATTTATTTTGTCCCATAAAAGTCAATTTAACGGGATGAAAATTCATAAAAATACCGAAGGTACCTGTTATGAAACGGGAATTTAAATACGGATATTTAAATAATCACGAAAAATTTCCTGGAATTTACGGATTTTTTTCTATTAAAATACGGAAATAGTACAGGGCATCCCAATTGCTAGTATAATTTCCGTATTTTAACAGAAATATTTTTATGGTGTATCAAGATGCGGTTTTTACACAAATGCAGAAAATGTCATGGTATTTTTTTTTAATAACAAAACTATTACTGCCAGAACAATTACATTTGCACCCCCTCCCAACAATTCACGTTGAGCAAGTGGTTTATACAGTGGTGCAGAACTATTCAATGTAGATACGTTCCTAATGTTCAGTGTGACGAATGTCTTTAATAAAATTGGCCGTCAGACGTAGCACAACACTCTGCACACCGTCGAAGAGGAGTTTTGCTATAATTCCTATCAAATGCTTAAATAGCGATAGCTCTTGGTCTAGTACCACTCCAGCGCTAATTGTTGGTGACAAATGTTCTGACAAATAATCTTTTTATTCAAAAAATTCCATAAATTTTTTGTACATTTTCGTACAACCAGCCACGTGCTTTTGTCTATATTTATCGAATTACCAATTTTATTTATATTTCAGTTGATTTTGGATTATTTTGGTACAACAACTTACCATTGGTATTTTAAACTCACTCCACTTTGATAGTATATAGCCAGTAATAAGTCCAGCGAAATAAGGAGCAACGTGAGGGAGAGTTGTGACATATGCATTCCGTACTCTCTGTATATCACTAATCAAAGGGAAAAAATTCAGGTCAAAAAATAACACAACATAAATTACATACTCGATTACATATTTGATATAAATATGAAAAATTTGTTAATAAGGATTCACTTTTGATGAAAATGTTTTCTAATCTCCGAGCTCAACTAGCATGAAAAATCTATATTAGAAATTTTATCAGATTATAAACAAGATCATATTGAAATTTTATCATTCAGAAAACTATCTCTTATACGTGCCTACCAAGCAATCTTGGAAAATCATTATAAATCGTGCACTTATTCGGCAAGTGACACAACTCAAGAAACTTAATTTTTGAAGAAAAAATTATGAGCGAATAACAAAAATAACATAAGGTATTAGTGGTGGACACTGTACCAGTAGTGGACACTTTTAAATTTGAACCCAAATATTAAGCTTGGAAAGTCGTGTCCCTACTAGAGTGGCTTCTAGAGACCTCCAGTGTTAATGCCTTAAACCAGGGCCTGACTTATGCGGGGGCATGTGGGACAGCTGTCCCGGGCATTCCATTTAAGGGAGTAATCAGGATTCTTGTTAAGAAGGTGCCAAATGGTTAAAATTGGCCAAATGGGGCCACAATTCTTACAGTTTCAAAGATTTAGGAAGTATATCCGATCCTTCCATGTCCCTCTATTCTTCCTGTATATCCCTACCCTGCAAAAAAGGAACAAACTATATAATTAAAAAATTAATGTTTAAAATTTCATTATGACAGCTTAATATTCCATTGTTTCAAGAGAAATTCATTAGTGTCGTTTCCTCGTAAAAAGGCAAGTTAAAATCAATAATGATAACCAATTGGGGACATTTTTCTTTAAGACATCTTATGACACACATAAATAAGCAAAGGGAAAGTTTGCTAACAAATACTCCCGTCAACCAATCCATATTTTTTTCTATTATTTCCTAGTATTTTTTCTGAAATCTTTTCTGTGATACAATGAATCTGAATACAAATATGAATAATACCTAGTACGAAATTTATGTATACATATAATAGGTATGAAGTTTTGTACTAGTCACTACAGCATAATTCACGAACAATTTTTATGGATAGATAGAAACTCCCCCTAGCCCTAAAGGGGTGCTTGCCCCAGGGCCCTGGATAGTCTAAGTAGGGCCTTTCATCGAACTACAACATATCAGATGCCAAGCGTTGTTAATTCAGCTCGGTGTGACCATGATGTCACTGAACCGCAATTTCTTGTAGTTCCAAGTAAGGTAAGCATTTTTTGAGGTGGGGCGGGGGGGGGGGGGGGATGTTATAGTCGACCAAGAAAATGAGAACGCCACATACACTTTAATCACCAAATTATATCAGAAAAAAAACGGAAATTGGCACTGTTCCATAGGTAATAGTCCAAGTGCTACACGACAAAAATAAGGTGAAAACTGCACATCGTGATACAGTTATACTGATTAGTCAGTATCTACTCTATATTAATACAAAGCATATAAGAAGGGGAGGCATCGCGTAAAGTCGGGGGAATTCAAGATGGCGGCTGTTATTCAAAATGGCGTCATTTTCGGGAATTAGTGCAATTTCGTTTCTATTCAACGTATAAAAGCATGTTTGATGGAAAATTCGATGTTTTTAGATAAAAATATTATTTGTAACACTTTACAGCACAGTCGAAAAGTATTTATGAATTCAGTTTGCCTGTTTGTCTGTCTGTATGGTCGTCTCTCTAGTTGCGTACTAACTCGAAAAAAAATAACCGGATATCCAGATAGTTAAAATATGGTATTGTAGTATACTGTAACAAGTTCGGTATTCATTTTCAAGTGTGCATCATACATAGTTCATATACAGGGGCAATCAAAAGTATTCCGTTACATTATGGTATTTAGACGAAAATCACTTGCAATGTGTTTTAATGATGTTATACTCTTTGTAACATATTCAAATTAATATACATCAGTGCGGTGCAGTACAAGATACTTACTGTAGAATATGCAGTGCATAGCAGTTTTCGTTCATTTACAGGGGCACATAAAATAATACGGTTACCGTTACATTAATGTCTCCGAAAACAGTGCCTTTATAACTTGTGTATAAATTCTATAGATCATCAGCTAAATCGATTGTTATTAAGTAAAGCATTAGCAAAATGCATTATTATTATTTATTTATTCCAATCATTTTACTCACTATACAATAAAAAATATTTTAATAATTGAAGTATTTTCATTTTAAGCATATTTCTGATATTAAAAAGAAAATTTTTAATTTTAAAAAATTGAAAATGACGTCAAAGACACTTTTATATTACGAAAACGAAAAAATTGAATAACAGCCTAAATCTTAAATTCCTAAGATATTTTTATTATGCCTCTCTTATATGCATTGTTTTAATATAAAGAAGATACTGACCAATAGGGATATTATTATTACAAATTGCAGTTATTTCATACCTAGCACCTCACTTAATAACAATCGATTTAGCTGATGATCTATAGAATTTATACACAAGTTATAAAGGCACTGTGCTCGGAGAGATTAATGTAACGGTAACCGTATTATTTTGTGAGCCCCTGTAAATGAACGAAATCTGCTATGCACTGCATATTCTACAGTGAGTATCTTGTACTGCACCGCACTGGTGTATATTAATTTGAATATGTTACAAAGAGTATAACATCATTAAAACACATTGCAAGCGATTTTAGTCTACAGACCATAATGTAACGGAATACTTTTGATTGCCCCTGTAATTGAACTATGAATGATGCACACTTGAAAATGAACACCGAACTTGTTACGGAATACTACAATACCATATTTTAATTATCTGGATATCCGGGGTTTTTTTTTTCGAGTTAGTGCGCGACTAGACAGACGACCAGACAGACAGACAAACAGGCAAACTGAATTCATAAATACTTTTCGACTGTGCTGTAAAGTGTTACAAATAATATTTTTTTATCTGAAAACATCGAATTTTCCATCAAACATGCTTTTATACGATGAATAGAAACGAAATTGCACTAATTCCCGAAAATGACGCCATTTTGAATAACAGCCGCTATCTTGAATTCCCCCCGACTTTACGCGATGCCTCCCTCCCCTTCTTATATGCTTTGTATTAATATAGAGTAGATATTTACTAAACGGTATAACTGTATCATGATTTGCAGTTTTTTTTACCCCTAGCATCTGGACTATAAGGTCCGGACTGTTTCGTTTTTGTTATTAAAAGTATGTTTAACTATATTTAAAAATGAACGCATTCCAACAGTTTTATAAATTTTCGCTTATGATGTTATACAGTCCCTGCTGTCTACGAATCTTCTGAAAATCGTATGTAACGTGGTTCATATTGAAATAAATAAGCTACTCTTGTCTCTAAATATAAAATACTTTCATTATTTCTATATCCATTTTAAATAAAAAACTATTTGTTCTCATGCTTGAAAACTTTTTTTAGGTGCGTTCGTAATTATATAAATACGTAGCACCTATAGTCGTCGTTTGGTCCGTCCGTCTGTCCGTCCGTCTGTCTGTCTGTCTGTCCGTCTGTCTGTCCGTCCGTCTGTCTGTCCGTCCGCATATAACAACGCAAAAACTACCCAACCAAATGGTTTGCAATTTAAAATATATTATCTTTGCAGAATTTTGTCGAGACATTTCAAATTTTATTAAAATCGAATCAAAACTTTAGGAGATATTAATAAAAATATTTATTAAGAAATTTGATTTTTTTTTTTTAAATCGGTGCTTTTTTGTTATAGGAGCTTCCGATGGATGTTTAATCGTCAAGCGACCGAGATACTTACTTTATTACAGAAATTAATCTGCAGACGATATAATTCATTTCGCAGAATTAAAAATCATCAAGATCTGAATATTTATATAACTAGCTGATACATATATATCTGAATATTTATATAACTAGTTAAGATATTTGTATGAACAGTGTCATAAAATATATACTTAACTAGCTGTTTAACCCGTTCTACGCATGGGATATCATGAATTTAATTCTAAAACGTGCACGTTTGACGTACAATTTCCAACTTGTTTACCTTTTCTTACCTTTACTTAATTTTTTAAGTTATATCACTTCACAAATATGTGTTCAAAATGATTTTTTTTATCAAATTTGTCCAAATATTGTTTATTTTATACTTCCATAATATAAACGAACATTAAGTCACACTCTTTTAAAAAATATATATTTACTTACTCTAAATCTAAATAATATATTATAAGCGATGGCATCAGATCTTTATGCCAAGCCCACAACGCTGTTCCAGCTAGACCAGCAATCAATACTCCTACATGAAGAATAATACCTTTTTTTGCATCCCTGCAAGAAAAAAAAGGACTGTGTAATAAAATTTTTTTAAACGGGTAAAATCCGGTTTTGAATTTTAAAAAATTGTGCTTAAATACAATGTTATGACTCAAGAATTTTTTTTAATGTAATTTACTGAAAAAGTAGAATGGTTTTTTTTTTCTTTTAGGTAGCTTTCAATACAAAAAAGTATAAAGCTACCTATTGCAGCCGTTCGGAGGAAAGCAGTTCCGGAAAATTTCGATATATTTTCACCGATCATGACCCCCAGACCCCAAAACCACCCTCCGTCCAAATGTTGATTTATATATATAGATATATCCATATACAGGGTGTCCATAATTAAACGACCCTACTTTAAAGTTGTCTACAGACAAAACTATTGGTCAGAAAGTTGTGAAATTTTGTGAAGGACATAATGAAGGAATGGGAATTTGTTTAAGCGAAAAAAATTTTTAGTTCAAAATTTCACCGCCAGAGGGCGTTTTTTAATAAATAACACATTTAGCATACATTTACGATAGTTTACATACTTTATGGCAACAAAACATGTTCCTCATGACAGCTGTCATTTTCAGCTAACATCTGGAATCGTAAGATAGCATGTTCCACAGTTGACAGCAGTGTTTTCTGGAAAATGCTACAAACATGTCGCGAAAAAAAAATTTTTCAACATGTTTTGTTGAAATAAAATTTGTAACCTATCGTAAATCTATGCTAAATGTGTAATTCATTAAAAAAACGCCCCCTGGCGGCGAAATTTTGAACTAAATTTTTTTTCGCGTAAACAAATTCCCATTCCTTCATTATGTCCTTCACAAAATTTCACAACTTTATGACCAATAGTTTCGTCTGTAGACAACTTTAAAGTAGGGTCGTTTAATTATGGACACCCTGTATATATATATATATATGTATATATATATATATATCTGACCTATGTCATACGATAACGCCCGTAATTATGAATCGATTTTGATGAAACTAATTGTGTGTATTAAGATCACTAATGTCTCGACCGAGTTCGTTGGCCAGCTTGGTCCGCCATCTTGTTTCAAGATGGCGGCCATTTAAAGATGTAAAATAACTTAAAATCTAAAATAAATATACAAAAAATTTAAAAATTCAAATTTATTTTTTAATTACGTGTTAGGCCTTGATACAAGGATTCCAGAGCTTTTTTTGGTTTACCTCTATCTTAAAAAATGGCTGAGATAGAGCAGTTTAAATTTCTAGGGTGGCTGACATTTTGAAACGAAACAGCACATTAACGCGATTACTCGCAAATTATTTTCTTTCATTGTTGTAATAATTTTCCCAATCATACGCATAAAACTATATATTCATATCCTTAACGCCTAAATTGGCGACATTGGCGCCAAAATTGGCAAAATTGGGCGACATTTGGCGAAATATCGCCAAATTTGGCGATCAAAATAAGTCTTCATAAATGAAGCCAATTTGGCTATTGCTCAATAATTTGGCGAATTTCTTATTCAAATTCAGTATTAACGAATCTTTTGTAAACGTTTCTTTGCATTTTAGCTTGCTGTTTTCGTGTAACATTAGCTAAAATTTTAAAACGAAGATATAGGAAAGCTACCTTTTCCTCCCGGTACAGGCCGGAAGGACTTTTGACAATTAAAACCTTGTGCCCAAAAATTCTTTTTTTTTTATTTGAAATAAAATTACATTCTTAAAGTTCAGTAACAAAATAAATAATAAAAAAGTGCCCAGTTAAACTGAGGGCATTGGGCTCACAGGCTATTCACACTAATTGTATGTTATACTCTTATTTCAAAGAATAATGCCCTTCGAAAAACAAAGAAATTGACAATAAATTTGTATACCAAATTTGAAGCAAAGCTAATAATTCTGCCTGAAATACCCATTTAGCTAAATTAAGGGGGTCATTACCCCCTCCCCCGTTTCCCCCCTTTACACTTAACCAATGAACCTCCAAATCTAATCAGGGAAGTGCCTTAGCAGAATAAACCTGTATACCAAATTTGAAGCAAATCGGATAATTCTGCATGAAAAACCCATTTATCTAAATTAAGGGGGATTAGCCCTCCCCCTCGTTCCCCTTTATACTTAACCAATGAATCCCCAAAGCTAATCAGGGAAGTACCTTATCAGAATAAACCTATATACAACATTCGAAGCAAATCGGATATTTCCATCAAGAGTTATCGCGCTACGTACATACAGAACCTGCGGACACATTAGCTCTCATGCTTTGATAGCCTGTGAGCTAAAAAATTGAGACATGTAAGCAATCATAGGAAATTGATCATGAGACATATAGTGCAATGTATTTTCATTATTCTTAACCCCTTCATGTTTACCAAATAAATGCAGATTGATTTCCTATTAAAGCAAATATTTAAATTTCAATGTTTTCATTTCAAAAATTTCATAACATACAATGAAAACTGGGGATTCGTTATCGTGTTAATAGAGTGTAAATAAACCATGTTATACTTATTAACATTCTAATTCCAATCCTTTTAAGGTTTTTTCTCATATTTATTAACCAGTTAGAGTGCAGCAATGTTAGATAAAAATTACAAATACAACGCTTATAGGCCTAATAGGGTGAGAAACTCAGGACTATAGAAGGATCCTTACTAGGTAACTTGATGCCAGACTTTTATGAAAATCACATTATCTAAATAAAAATATAATTATAGGGAAAATGATAACGTCTTAAACGAGAAGAAAAAATATGAAAGTTTTATTTTTTTATTTAAAATCACATCTCTCTCTGTTTCTCTCTCTCTCTCTTTCTTTTCTTTTCTTTTCTTTTCTTTCTTTCTTTTTTTTTTTTAAGAATTGTTAAATTTAATAGTGCGACTTTGTTCATCTCTTTTTCATTCTTGTATATTTTCTTACAAGGGGAGTAGTGATACACTCACATTTTTTTTCATACTTTGGTGGTTTGAAGGTCTTACCCAGGCATAAAAAATCCCGTATGAAATTTGGTCTAATATTCATAAACAAAAGTGTTTTAGCTCATTGTATTTTTAAATATTTTATGTCTTTTATACGTACGCCGTATCTTTTTTCACAAAAATCATCATCTGACTTTTGTTATAATGTGTCTCATTATTTTACATTGGTGTTTTTTCATTTAATCTATTATTAATTAATGATATCTCTTTTCTCGCTATACAGGGTGTCCACTCTTATCGTTGTTCAATAGCTAATTCCCAGGTCATAATAAAAGTTATATATACGACCAAACTTACCGAGTGATAATACAAGATAGAATGGAGCATGTGGAAAGTTTTTCTAAATGTACCATAGGGCCATATAAAAATTTTAATTTCGTAACTTTTACAAAAACAACTATTTTGACGTAAATGTTTTTTTTATGATGAAGAACAGCATGTAAAACGATCTTGCAATTGGAACTATATCTCTAAAGTTTAAGGTATACTTTAGCGGAATAGTTCCAATTGCAAAAATGTTTCAAATGTTATTCTTCATCACATTAAAAGTCATGAGCGTCAAATTAGATGTTTTTGTAAAGTTACAAAATTTAAATTTTTATACAGTCCCTGGGAGCTAAAAGTTTTGTTTAGACACATCTTCTTGCTGTGGGAAGTAAGTTGAATAAAAGTTGCATTTTTATACGACCTTAGATGTTACGAAGTTATGATGCAACGAAGTTATGATGCAAGATGGCATGGAGCATGAAGAAAGTTTTTCTAAATGTAACTCATGGGACCCATGGACCATATAAAAATTTGAATTTCGTAATTTTGACGAAAATGACTTTTAATATGATAAAGCATTTTTGCAACCGGAACTATGCGTCTAAAGCTTATGGTTTAGGAATTAGCTACTGGACAACAATAAGACTGCACAGAAAAAAATAAAACCCAATTTGGGTCGAAAGATTCTTAGGTATGTGCCCAAATTGGGTCATGCCTGTTTTGGTTACCACTGTGTATCCATTTTGGGCACTGTTAAATACCCATTTTCAAAAAAAAAAATCTTTTTTTTTTTAATGGGTATTTAACAGTGCCCAAAATGGAAACACAGTGGTAACCAAAACAGGCATGACCAAATTTGGGTACATACCTAAGAATCTTTCGACCCAAATTGGGTTTTATTTTTTTCTGTGTGGACAAATTGTAATAGTTTTCAGAAATATCATCAATTAACAACAGGTTTGATGAACGACCATCAAGGTAAAGTCATCTGACACATTATAAAGAAAAAGCGAAAAGATGATTTCAGTGAAAAAAGATACGGCGTACGTATAAAAGACCTAAAATAATGAAAAATACAATCAGCTAAAACTTTTTTCATTTATGCATATGAGCCCAAATTTCAAGTAATTTTTTTCATCTAGGTAGAATCTTTAAACCACCAAAGTATTAAAAAAACGGTGTCTATCACTTACCTAACTCCCCTTGTTAGCTAATGGTTTAATCCTGTGTTAGCAAGTTTCGGGACTTTCATAATTCAGAAGTTTCCAAAGATTATTCATATCAAAGAAATCACTTGGTGTAACAGAGGCTTAATTTAGTATTTAAGTTGTGATTTGCATAATTAGAATTTTTTTTATCGTTAGCTTTTCTAAAAATACAATATGAAAAAAAATAAAGCTTTTATAGCATACTTTTTCAAAATAGGAATTTTTTCACAATTTAACAATGACATAATCCCAAAGTCCAGTTTAATCCTTTCAATGTCCGAGGCTGACACAGCGGGGAGAAATATATTTATTAGACCTGAAAATATTAACTCGCCACTCGTCACATGGTGACTAAACAAAAAAATGTGGCGACTAAATAAAATAAACTATCAACCACATTTTTTTCAAAAATTTTTTTTAAAAATGTTCCAACTTTTAAATAGTTTGATTTACATTTTCTACACTCATGGTGGTTTCAGAACTTCACATTTTAAGTGATCAGTTTTTTGCGGGAGTTCTGTTAATTGTTGTAATCTATGTAAGGAATTTTAGTTTATTTTAATTCAATAAAAATTAAGATTGCAATAAAGTGTCTACTAATCGAATCAATTTTCAGGTCTAGGATTTCCTCACCCTGAATCATTGCAATTAGATGAAACTTGTGACATTAAGATGGTATATTATAAGAATGCTATACGCATTACCATTTGAATGCACTCCAAACTCTTGTTGAAAATATTATTAAAACAGCGAAAAGATGATTTCAGTGAAAAAAGATACGGCGTGTGTATAAAAGACCTACAATACTGAAAAATGCAATCAGCTAAAACCTTTTCACTTATGCATATGAGCGCAAATTTCATATGGATTTTTTTCACAAAAGATGACATTAACAACAATGTATAAATGAACAGCTAATGAATGAATGTTTTGTACTTCTTACTACTTACTTTCAAGATTGGTTTCAGGACTTCACATTTTAAGTGATCAGTTTTTTGCGGGAGTTCTGTTAATTGTTGTAATCTATGTAAGGAATTTTAGTTTATTTTAATTCAATAAAAATTAAGATTTCAATAAAGTGTCTACTAATCGAATCAATTTTCAGGTCTAGCATTTTCTCACCCTGAATCATTGCAATTAGATGAAACTTGTGACATTAAGATGGTATATTATAAGAATGCTATACGCATTACCATTTGAATGCACTCCAAACTTTTGTTGAAAATATTATTAAAACAGCGAAAAGATGATTTCAGTGAAAAAAGATACGGCGTGTGTATAAAAGACCTAAAATACTGAAAAATGCAATCAGCTAAAACTTTTTCACTTATGCATATGAGCGCAAATTTCATATGGATTTTTTTCACAAAAGATTACATTAACAACAATGTATAAATGAACAGCTAATGAATGAATGTTTTGTACTTCTTACTACTTACTTTCAAGATTATCAATTTTTGGACAGGTAAAAAATTCAGATACTGTACATAATATCTTTGCTTCTTCTTTTCTTTCCCTGCGTTCTCTTATTTTTGCGGCAGTGATAGAAATGATACATAATTGAGTAGAGTTTGAAAGCAGATTGTTCCCTCTATACTGGCTACCATAAGACTGTATGTATAACGAAATGAGACCTGCTCGGTTTAATCGCAAGGATTTGATCCATACCTGTTACACTTGAACGAATCCTATCTGGTGACAATATGGCATACCCATCAGTGCTGCCACATTGAAACTGAGACACAGTCTGATTTAAATTTAAGAACACTGTTTATTTAAATTAAACAGGGAATAGCTGTGATGGAGCTTTCTAATTCAGCCTATACTACTCTGCCCTTAATGGTAATCTAGTCCTTAGATCAAAACTCAATAATACAATAAATGCAAGATTACTAATTCAAAACTAACTAACGTATCGAAGACTGGCTGTCAAATGGCAATCACAAATAGCTTCAAGATCACACAACTATCGCTATAAATAAAGATTAGCTCACAATTCCAATAACTATATAAATGTCACTAAAACTAGAAACCTGTGAACATCGATCAGCTATATTGTATGATAACTAAATTTCACTCTTACCAAAACTGGCAACTTCTACGCAGCTAAATTCTACATTTCCGATTCTTTAGAGCAAGTAGTACTCCAAAAGCAATAAGCTGGTCTCGCAATCTTATAAAAGGCAGGTCTCGATCCAAGATCCGCTAATATCAACTCTCAATCCTGCTTTTATACTCAACAGATTGACCAGCGTCACCTAATTTGCACAAAACTACAGAGAAAACCACTAACCGCAGATTCCGAGAGCTACAAACGCACTTCAGAAAATTCAAGTAAAACTAAAGATGGCTGTTGCTTTCACGCACATAGATAACTATCGACAGCGCGTTCTAACTCAAAAAAGTAAACTCCCTTTATAAGAGAGTTGCTTGTCCCCTACAATAAAATTTATAAATACTAAGAGCCGCGAACCTGCCTATCTCTTTGAGTCAGACATGACTTCCGACTACTTGAAACCAAGAAACATTTATCGGCATTTTGCATTAAAAAATTATTGTTCCATTTTTAAGATCATATATATATATATTTTTTAATTTACTGGGTTTTTTTTAGTCTCTGTCTGTCTCTCCTCTTGTTTAGGGGTCAAAAGCCTGCTGCTCCATTAGCCTTTTTTAACTAGACATCGCGTAATCCTTTAATATTTTCATCCTAATTTTCAAGTATTATTCTAAAATGTTATCTGTGGAAATATGCTACTGGTTTCAATTTAGTAAACATATGATTATAAATCACTAAATTCTGGAATGTTTAACGTTTCTTACTTTAATAATACTGGTACAGTAAATAAAGACATTAAAAACAACTGCATATCCACGGAAATATACCAGGTATGAGCCATACACTAAAAAGAAGAAAAAAAAGAAAGATTAGTTGGTTGCTGTAAAAGAAAAACATACTGTAAAAAATCTGTTTATTTTGCAAGCAAAAATGTGTCACGCCAATCACAACTGTTTATTTTACATTTTAAAAAATATAAATTGTTTGTTTTAATGTCAAAATCCATTAAAATAACAGAAAGTGCGTAATAAATACATATTTTTCTTCGCAGAAAATAATAGTTTTTTCTGGTGTCCTGAATGACAGTTTTTCCTGTAAAATCAACATTTTCTCACTATACAACGAGCTATTTGTAAAAATTTGTATTACCTTTGTACAGAAACATGGTATATACTTTAATAACAGAAGCATTTTATTTTGTTGTAAAATAAAATAACACCCTTTCTACTGATGAAATGGGCGGTTTTGGTAAAAGTAGTGTCGTATTGTAAAAAAGGGGTACCAAATCGAACCAATTAGCTGATAATAAGCGTAATGGTGCATTAGAGCTGAAAAAAATCCAGAATTTGGAACACAGTGTTATACAAGATCCCAGATTAAACAAGATCCCAGAAAAAGTTAGGTCTCACTTCAATTAAAATTATTTTGTATTTTAAAGTATTCACCTTTATACTATTAATAAAATTGCCCTATAAAATTGTAATTATTTGTAAATGTAACCGTATATTTATTCAAAAGTAATTTTAAAATGTATGCCATATTCTTAAACAGTGGGTCTTACTTCCAAATTAAAAAAGAAAAATGTTATTCTTAATTACATAATTTTTGCTACACATTTATTTGAAATAAATTTTGCTTCAAAAAAATTGATTGGAGTTTAAAAATACATACTGGTTTCTCTTGATCGAAAAAGTTGTTGATAAATAAAAGGTTTTTCCACCATTTTTCATCACAACTTTCAATAATATCTTGTTTCAGATATGTTGACATGGGTCCACGTGCTTTCAGAAATAAATAAGATGTCAGCAGACAGAATATGTAGGTAGGATAAATTCTGTTTAAAAAGAAATATATAAGTATAATTTTATATCCATCATTAAATAAATAAATTTAAAAAAATCCCGCACCAAGAGTGAATTGCCAATATAAAGCGAAATGCCGTATGTTGGATTACAAAATTAACATAAGTAAGTAATTACAATCATTATTAAGAGTGAAATTAATACTTTATTTGGGAAAATTGAAAGCGTAAAAAAGAGGCACTAGTACACCTTTAGATGGGATAGAAGACGGTATGGGGTGCGGGTGGAGGAATGGGGGCAGAATTAAGACACTTAAGTTGCATTTCATATCCTGAGACATATCTGTTGCATTTCATATCCTGAGACATATCTGTCCAAAGTTTTTGTAGTTGGACGTTTACCATCTTGGAGAGCTGTGGTTCATTTTTGATATATTTACTTTTAGTCCTTAAATGTCACATTGTCATCAGAATTTTGAAGAGAAAATTTTCTTTTTATTAAGTACGTTAAGAAGCTAAGAATTAACTAATTTACTGAATGTGACGACACAAGCTGGCCTGGAAAATTGGTTAGACGGGTTCTATAATATTTTTGAAGATATAATGTAAACGTGTTTTACGAAGGGTGAATTGAAGCATAAAACTAAGCTGACCTGGTATGCAGACGAACTTAGGAAGGATAGAAACAGAATTAGTACAATGTACAAAAGATATATTAAAAATCTCGATAACCAAGTCTATAAAGATACATATATTAAATATAGAAATTAATATAAGAAACAAGTTAAAATAGCAAAAAAGACCTCTGGCTTCACTTTTGCAAAAAAACGACAGAATGCAATGGTAATTTGCATGAATCTCTGGCTGGCAAGAAACTTAAGCACGATGACTTCATTTTCACGTCACTAGAGCACTCGACGGTGTTTGATTCATATGATGATATAGTACAAGAACTGATGAAGGAACACTTCAAAATTACAGAAATACCACAGATGATATTCAGCTATACGGCAGCTGGAAATTACGGTGATGATAAGGAATTTGAAAAAGTTACCAGTAGAGAACTGAATTGTGTACTCCGCCAGCAGGACAATAATAAGGCACTTTGTGCAGATAATTTAGACGCGCATGTTATTAAAAACTTGGAAATGAAATTCCTTCGACTGATGACAGAACTTTATAATAAATGCCTATATTTGGGTCATTTTCCGAGTCTCTGGAAGAAGAGGAATCTTTTTTTAGAAAAGTAATAAAGATCCAAAATCCCGAAGAGGATACATACTGATATCTTTATTACCGATTTTGGGTAAAATATTGTAGAAAATCATTAAAATGAGAATAGTCACAGCTTAGGAGAGTATGAGTTATCTAGATGAGGACCAGCATGGATTCCGTGAAGACCGCAGTACAATAACGGCACTGAGTTCCATGAAACAGCATATACATGACATTTTATCTGATAATAAATATTGCGCTTTGGTGAGTCTTAACGTAGAGGGAGCTTTTGGCGTAATGAATTGCCATATCTTAGCATCTATTACTGATGAAGTACAGGTGGCGAGATACTTACGGTCAACGCTTAAAAATTATATTAGTACAAGACAGATTGGTTTATTTTCAGGTAGAATGAAGTTGTTTGTGGAACATCGCGGATGAACGCAGGGCTCATGTTTGGGTCCACTTCTTTGGACTTTGGTTGCGAATAGGATTCTGAAATCTTATAAAGAAAACCAGTGCTTTATTATCTCTTACGCAGATGATTCTACTATTTTGGAAGGTGCAGATACTAAGAACATACTTGAAGAGCTGATTAAGGGATGTGTTGAGAGTTTTAGAGAAATTTGCGATTATTTACGACTTAACTTCAGCGCAAGTAAATAGATAGCTATGCTTTTTGGGCGGAATGCAATGGAAAATAGACACTCAATATTCAAGTTGATGGGTAACTCTATATCAGTTAAGGAAACAATTATGTATCTGGGATTTACAGTTGATAGTAGGTTTAACTGGATGGTGCAGTTGGATAACGTTCGAAATAAGATCCAGAGCTTAACAATTAATCTAAGAAAGACTGAATGTTAAGGTAAAGGTTTGAAAAACGACTTCTTAAAAATATGGTACAAGTCTGTAATAGAACAACAAATAGCCTATGGACATGAAGCTTGGTTCGGTGATTTACGTATTTCATGTCTTAATAGATTAAGTTCCTGCCAAAGGAGGGGACTATTGTCCATTGTAAAAGCCTATCATACAGTATCCACTGATGCTCTCTGCCTGGTAACGGGAATTCCACTATTGTCAATATCACTTAAATATAGTTACAAGAAATGTAATCTGCTCCGAGGTTATGGTACTATCAAAGTAGATGGGGAATGAATCAGGAGAAACGCATTTATAGAAAAGTTACGTACATATAACTATCCACAGTATTCTCAATTGGATACATTGAAGGTCCTTTGTCCTGTAAGAAGTGCTGTACCGACTACAACCAAGTCGGTAATTTATACAGATGGATCAAAGATGCCAGGTGGCACATATGTGGCATTTACGGTACAGCGCAATAATTCTTTTATATTTGACTATAAAATAAAGCTGAAGCCTTTCAACTCAATCTTTCAAGCAGAACTGTAGCAATTGATCAGGCTTTGATCTGGTTATCATCCCAGGACATGACCAGTATTAATATCTATGCTGATATCCTTTCTTGTATATTGACGATCAACAGGGCATTTCCGACGAATGCTATTTTAAAAGACATTTTTGAAAAGTTAAGGCTGAATAAACAAAAAAAACATATGTTTGTATTGGATTAAGGCCCAAGAGCTAGAAGAAAACGAGCGGGCGGATGGACTAACCAAATCAGTCATAGAAAATTATGAATATAATTTATCAATTAATATTAAATTTCCCAGATCATTATAAGAATAAAATATTGAAGAAATGGCAAAACTATTGGGGGAATACAGACAATGGCAGAGATACGTTCGAGATTTTAAATAAAGTTGACATGAACTTTCTATGTAGAAAACAGGTTCTTCTCTATTACTTAACGGACCATGGTAGTTTCCTTCCTTTTTATTCAAGATAAATCAGAGATTTAAAGACAAATGCAACTGTGGACATAGAAGCAACACAGTCCACTTCATTTTTGGCAATTGTCTACTAATGAAGTTAAAATTTCGATTTGACAAAGAAAAAACACTTAGATGTAATCTACATAGAGTTTTGTTCTCACCATCAAATTATTTTAAGCTCCGGGATAATTATAAAATCTTAAACGAATTGTACTCATTTATTAGGTACGAATTCTGATAGTGTTCATCACATCATGAATCAGATCAGTGTATCTTGATTCATGATTCTTTTTCGTCCTTAACTGCACTTTTAAGTAGTGACAGTTATGTCATCAGATTGGAGAAGTCTTTATTGGATACACCTATCGTCATTAGCCGACTTTGTATCCAATGGTACATAATTATCCTTTCTAGCGGACACTGCGAATAAGGACAGAGCGGTTTTATTTTCTAAGTTTATCTTAATGAACTAACACCTAATGTGCAAATATGTGTTCTTCGGAGTATTCTACGTGTATTTTACAATTTAAAACATTTTGACTGTGAACTTTCTGTGTTCAATAAAAACATAAAGAACACTTAACGGACAGACTATTTTGATATTACATCATATCAGAACTTTACCAGCTACTCCTTTTGAAACTTACTTTTGATGGTGATTATGTGAATGTTAGTGATATTAACTATAACGTTTGACACTACCACATTGATCAGTCAAGCATTATGTTCTGCTTTGAGACTATTACCGTAAAATCCCGTTAATCCGCCCTTCCCGATTAAGCGTCCCCCTCCCACTTTGTAAACAAATTGGAAAATAAAAAAAAATCCCGAGAAAGCGCCCTCCCCCCCCCCCCCCCAAAAAAAAAGAAATTTCGCCACGCACGTCAAGATCAACACCAAAAATTTTATCTCACACGTGTTTTTGTTTTTTTCAACAGGTTAGAAAGGCATGACGATTCTTTGATATATCGTAAACGTGTACAAACACAAAAGTAACATACACAACTTCAACTATTGTCAATCTGAAAAAGCAATATAACTAAACATTAGTTTTGCTGTAAATTTATCTCCATGGCGATATGAAGGTAATAAAAATAACGATAGTGAAAGTTTCTCATGAAATAAGTTTAAAAATGTGTATTTGATGCTGTGTGTGAAATATTTGATTAAAAAATAATCTATTTATTTTATCAAAGAATTTATAGTCGTATTGAGTGTTATTATGAAAACCACTCACAAAAAATGTATCAATTGATTGATCAGTAGATGGCGCCACAGTCGAATTTTTAGTGTATTTTGTGCTATCTTTGTGGTAGCAATGTTTTTCGTTTTAAAAATCTGGCAACATTACCAATGCGTTCTGTATGTTCTCAATTTTTGTGATTTGATTATTTATTTAGCATTTATAGATACAAAATCAGGATAAAAAACGGTTATTTAATCTCCCTAATTTACAACAGATGGCGACACCGCATAAAATGTTACTAGTTCTAGAAAGTATTTCAGGACATTTTCAACTGCAATTTCTCAGTGTTTTTTAATTATTTTAAATTATTAAGTTCCATTTATTATTCTGTTACCATATTAATGACAGATATTAGTGTTATTATTTATCTAAATGCATTCCAGTTTCAAAGCTTCTGAAATCCAGAATTTTCTATAATCTGAAATCGCCATTAATCGCGAAGTTATACTGTTTTTCTACTTTGTATATCTTTTTTTTTTCAATATGTTTTTATTTTGTCACTTTATTAAAATTATGCATACTTTGCGACGATCGGCCATTAGCATCTCCCCCTCCCCACCACCACCACCACCCATAAATATCATATACTACAATTTTAATACTATGTAAGCGCCCCCCCCCGTGATTATTTTACGATTTTCCGTCGCGTTTAGGAGGGCGGATTAACGGGATTTTACGGTACTGTTCAATGTACTCTTAGAAGCATTTATAACATTTACACAAAACGGATTACAATGTTATATTATAATTTCATTTACGTAAGTAGGTTAATTGTATATCTCTGTTCCGTTATCGCACAGTAAGGTGTTTTGTACTTCCTTTTGTTTGTGGGGTACAGTGTTTATTTTTGGGCCATAGGTTTCGTCAGTGAAATTTAGGTTTTCAAGTATCCATATACTGGGGCCAGGGTCCGCACCTGTAAAAATTTAAGATGTATTTGTTAATTTATTAGTGTTTTTATGTTTTAGCTTATATGTTGGTACGGTCTATTAATGTAATTGTTATCTTCGAGTATGAGTTTTATGAAGTGTTATATTTTACAACTTTGTATTTATCACCGAGCAGTCGAATTTCCTGTTATTTTAATATTTCTTTTGTTGTATAGTTTTGAGTCAGAATTAACTGCTCATTTTGTTTTCGTTATAGTTTAAATAAGTGCCCAATGTTTTGGGTTTGTTTCTAAGTCAGTGAGCTAGCTGGATGTAAGCGAGGTACTTTCCTCCGGAGCATAATTATCATAAACCTTACAGTTGGTGTTCCGGTTGGGTGATCCAAGTACATTAAGAAAAGCTTTTACATATTTTTAACAGCGAGAGTATTAACTCCAATGTTGATGTTTTACTAGCTTCTTTGATAGTGTTTTGACAGTGCTTGAGATTTTTTCCGTCGATAATGCCTAAACTTTCCCATTTAGAATCTTACTTAATTTTGAAAATAACTTTATTATGATGATTTGGTGAAGACATTATTTCTTAATTTGCTAACTGATCGATTTGCTAGTTCTCATTTGGATGTAGCATACGAGCTTCAACCAATGGGAAATTACTTGGATTTCCAATGTCAATGCTACCGGATTTTGTTCAAAATCCACTCCTTTCGCTCATTCTATCTATTAATCAGGATAAATCGACTGATCAACTTCGATTGAAGGTGAACAAAGTCAATACGAACTTTGTAGGTACTTCTTCAATTCTGCATTGGTACATTGGTACTTATTTTGAGATAAATTTGTCTGTAAATTCTGGTGTCATTCAATCATTTCAGAATTTTTGTAATAGAAGTACTTTGCCCTAAAAGAGTTAAATCATGCAAAGTGAATATTTATAAAAGTTCCCGTGACAAACCCACATAATATGTTCTACATGCCCTAAATCTCAATTATGCAAAATACGAATATGTGGTAATCTTCCGTAGTTTGTATGATGAACTAAATTTGAAAGCTTGCATGTGACATCCTTGCTGAGTGCGAGAGCATTATTTTCCTCTTTGAAAGCCTCTAGGTATTTGTGCTATCAAAAAGAAGCAACATGTAACTGTAAGATATTCTGGTCTCTTGGATAAATTTCAGAGGATGGCTGGTTGTCGTATGCTATGGGATTGCAAACTGTTTCGCGTAAAGACAGGATTGAGACTGGTAGATCTCTTTGTACTTGCATCATCATCAGCAGTACCCAAATTGAAATTAGAATAGCTAATAAATACAAATCAATTCTATCACGGCCCAGTTTCTTTGTGAACGGCACTATACTTGAGTACTTTATACATAACAGATTGGAGACTTTCGGATAATGGAATGTGAATGGCGGAGATGATTTTGAACAAAAACTTGATGAGCCTGCCATTTTTGCCAAGCAAATGTTTGTTGACATTTCTTACTCGTGTAATCGAAGTGTATCGCTAAGTTTTGGAATGTGTGTTGTCATAGTTTGAAACAAAAATCAATCAAAGTAGGCGCACTGTGCGTATGCCGCCACTCTGTTATGATAAATCGTTCTACACTATACTAAATAAAAAACGGCATTAAACCAAAAAGGCACTAACATCTCAAAAGCAAGCGAATGCGAAGTGACTGGCAATATACACATACGTAACTGATGCAATGAGGCCTGATGTCTTTTAGCCTATTTTCTTCACAAGAATCTAATAAATACTACACCCCGTAACTTGATTGTCATTCAGGTATGGGTGAGATGGATTCTCAATTGATTCAAATTTTATTTAACAGTCTCGGCAGAATGTTGAAATTCCAGGCAGATTATTAACAGAACCATTCAACTTCTCTTATCCCCCCCAACTTGCCCTTATCGAACTCTGTTAACTGGGATAATTTTCTTCAATTCTGTCATAAAGTTATGTGATCAAATATCCCCCCTCCCCCTCCAACAAAAAAGATACAATTGTATTGCCTCTGAAAGGCTTTTAACAGAAAGCAACGAAAGAAAATCTTGAATTTTGAAATACGTCATGTATTTAGAAGACAAATACAATCATTTGCTTATATGCTTGCGATATGGCTTCCGTATTATAGTGGTTAAAGTGAATCAAAACAGCTGTAAGGTAAAGGGAAAATAGTGTAATTTCAATGCAAACTGTATTATTTAAAATAACTAATACTTACCTCCATAATCTATGAACAAATATTTGTAAAATAGTGAGCTGGCGTCTACCGTTTTCCTGAAGTTTCATTCTGGAATATGTATTTAGTAACCCTCTGAAAATAACAGAGGAAAATCATTCAAAAGGCATGTCTAAGGAAATAACTTAATTACAAAAATATTATTAGCTTTTGAAAATTTTAGCATATTTTTAATCCTTACTTCACTGTTGCTTTTATTTACGGTGACGAAACGTCCCCAGAGTCATGTAATTCACGCAGGTTTTGATTTAAATCACCTATTCTATTTTAAGAATGTGTTATAATCGTGGCACTAAAAGAATGTAATCTTAAAAAGTTACAAGTTTTGAAAGCTTTAAACAAAATTCCGTTCTAAAATTTGGTGACCACCTTTATTAGATATACAAATATTCTTGATTTTGTTATTAGGAAATCTAATTAAATCTGAGTTATTAGATGTACTATTTAAAGTTACATTACTTTACAAATAATTTTCTCGCAATTCTTCCAAATACATGACTTTTGACTTATTGACAGAAACATAAGCTTGTTAAACCACTTCTTATATCTTCACCAGCTTTCATTAGTTTATTTTATGAAAACTGTTATATTGTTGTGATTATGTTGCTATAGAATTGTGTCTAACTTGAATATGTTAATGTGAGGTTTAACTTTGTAAATGCTACCCTCTACATTTCTATTTTAACAGGAAGTCATTCTTAAAAAAAATTAAAGTGAATAGAATTTTTATTCGTCTTTCTCATTATTGAGGTTATTGTTATTATCATTATCATTTATTTACTTATTTATTTATTTATTATTGAATGTTCATCATTAATATTTGAATATTTTCATGTGTTAGAAACATAAATCTGACAGATGTTTAAAAAAGTATAGTCTTCTGATAATTAAGATGATACTTAGAGCACTTGGAACATTGCAATATAGGCAGATAAGACCTCGTTTTAAGCACCAGAACTTTTTAACTAATTACAGACTAATTTCGCTAGCATTCAGCATACTGTCATGAATGCCTACACTCTAAAAAAAATCCAAGAAAATACAAGAGATTTTCCGTTAAATTTTACCGAAAAGTTTCATTTTTCCAAAACAACAGTACAATTTCCGTACTATTGTTTAGTTCCGTTGACATTAGTTCCGTAAAGGAGATTTCAAATCCGTAAATATGCAGAAAGTTTTCCGTAAATTTAATGGATTTTTCCGTATTTCTTACAAAACAGTACAATGTCCGTATTTCTTCCAAAACAGTGCCATTTCCGTAAATGACGTTCAGAGGTTTGCGTACAGAAATCGCCTTGTTTGAAATGTGAATTAAGATTGTATTTACTAGAGTTCTTCTAAGATCCAGGTCTGAACCAGTCCTACCCGTGGGCCTATTTTCTGTCATTAGACTCAGGCCAATCCTGGAACTCATTCTAACCGGGGTTGTGTCTGGGGGGTAATTTTTTGTGAAAATAATAGTGATATTTTTATTTTTTAGTGAAATCTTTAGAAATGTATTTTATTTTCATAAATTACAGAAAAATATTTTTTTTAATCTACTTTTTTTTTCTTTATAATGCTTTAAATTGTGAATCTTTTCACTGACTTTTTAAAATTTTATTTTAATTTCATTAACGTGAGGCAATATTAGGTTATTAAAGGTTTCATAAAATAATATCTTTGCAAATTATCGATATGTTTATTGTATTGAACAAAACTGATTTGTCTTATAAATTTGTGAATTAAACTAAAATTTATTATTTTATAAATTATAATTTTTTACAAAGTTTATATATTTTTCTTTAAATCTATAAAAGTAATTAGTCATTTTTTCTTTACTTTCATAAAAATGAAGTTTATGATTTTATAAAGTTTATAATTTATTTCGTTAGTTTGTAATTTTATAAATTAAACTAAATTAATTTAGATTAAATTAATATGTCCAAATTTAAACTTACCTATCCTAAGGTCATTAATTTCAAAATTTTCTCAAAAATCTATTTTTTTATTTTAATATTTTTAAGGTTTTATAAAATAATATCTTTGCATATCGGTATGTGGGTATTAAACTAAATTGATTTGCCTTATAAATTTGTGAATTAAACTAAAATTTATTATTTTATAAATTATAATTTTACAATGTTCATAATTTTCTCTTTAAATTTATAAAAATAATTAATAACTTTTTGTTTATAAAATTATAAACTTCATTTTTATAAAAGTTAGTTTATAATTTTAATAAATTAAACTAAATTAATTTAAACTAAATTATTAAGTCCAAATTTAAATTTACCTATCTTAGAGTTATTAATTTCAAAATTTTCTCTAAAAATCTATTTTTTCATTTTGATATTTTAAAAATTATTCATTTTAACAGAACCATATAGAAAACCTCGCAACAAAGCTTAAATATAATAATTTAATTTATCATAAAATTGTTTATTCACATAAGTTTTTAAACTAAGAGATAAAGAAAATTTAATAGCATATAATAAATACGTCTGATAACACTGGTTTACAAATTTAAACTTTTTTTATATACTTTTGATGAAACACCTATTTTCTTATTATACTACCTCTTACTAATGAAAGGCGGTGTTCGAAAAAAATCTATCACGTCACATTTTTAAAATTTTTACATTTTTCAATATTCACATTTTTAACTCTATAATATATCTATCACGTCACATTCAACCTACCTGCATTGTCAACTTGGATTCTATATTCTGTTTTCTTGTGTTTTTGTGAACTAAAGTGTTTTTTTTTTTTATAAAATGCCTAATAGAGTGTGTAAAATAAATTCTGATCGTTTTTGTTAGGTTTGTGAACAATTTATATTCGCAACAAAAGGAAGACAGATATCAGAATGTTATAAAACAGCATATTTGCATTATTTTGGATTCTCAGTGAGTAATCAAGATAAAAAGTGGGTCCCATATGCTTTTTGGGAAATCTGTAGGCCCACTCTTATATGCTGGGCATCGGGAGAAAAAAGTATCTTCAATTTGGATCACCAATGCTGTGGAGGGAACCTTCAAATTACGAGAATGACTGTTATTTTTGTTTGACAAAACTGCTGGCTTTAATTGAAACAAGAACGAAAAATCATGCGTCAAGCATAGATTATGTAGCACTTTCCAACGCTTCTAAAATAATTTTACAAATCATTACCGTTTAATAAGCTGAAAGATGACATCTAAGTAAACAATTTGGAAAACGCATAACATATTTAAAAACGTAATTTCAGGAATTTTCATTATATACAATAATCGGAAAAATATCCGAATACTTTTATGTAGCCCTGTATATGATCTATAGATTTGTATATATACATAGGATGCTAAATTTTAGTTTAGTTAGGAAACGCGTAGCACAGTTTAAATTCTCCTTCTGGAGTTTCTGTCAATAAACGGAAATGTGTTCGCGAACTTTTGTGCTGCCCTGTATAAGATCTACAGAATTTATACACACCACGTAATAGACAAAAAGCTAGTTAAGATTAAAATCGCGTTCAGTAACTTAAAACGCACTTCCAGGAATTATTGTTAACAGACAGTAGAGAATTCTTTTGTGTGTCCCTGTAAATGAACGATGACTGCTATACACACACTATTCTGTAGTAAGCCTCTTTTAATGCACCTTAGTAATATATATAAACTTCAATGCGTTTAAAATAGTGGAACATTATTTAAATAAGCCGCAGACGATTTTTCTCCATAGACGTAATGTAACGGAATTATTTTGACTGTCCCTGTAAAGTAACTCTAAGTGCTATACACCTACTATTCCATATTAAGCTTCTTCTAATGCATCTTAGTGATCTATATAAATTTCAATGCGTTTACAATAGTGAAACATTTTTAAAATAAACCGCAAATGATTTTTCCCCATAGACCGCAATGTAACGGAATTCTTTTGAGTGTCCCTGTAAGAAAACTATAAGTGCTACACACTTCAGTTGAAATAGGGAACGTGCCATAGATAACGACAATAACATATAAAAATTGCAGAGCAATCCGAGCATATTTACGGGAGTTAGAGCACGGACAGACGGCCAGACGGCCATCCGGCCATCCGGCCAGACAAACCGAAGTCATAAGCACTTTTCAACTAGGTTGGAAAGTGCTAAAAATAAGCATAAAAGTCAATATCCTGACATTCCATCAGTCTCAAAACAGATATCACATTCGGAAACTCTGTCACATCCCGTATGTCCAGGTATGTCAAGTGCAAGTTGCCAGGATAGTGGCGATCTGCTTATGGAGGATGAAAATGATGACGAGTTCTTAATCAAAGATGATACACATTTAATAAACCAAAATATGTTGAACGACCTTGTGCGAGACTTGCAACTATCTAGATCTAAGGCAGAGATTCTTGCTTCTCGTCTACAACAGTGGAACTTATTGACACCAAATACCAAAATAACTTATTACCGAAATCGAAGTCAAATTTTCTGCAGTTATGTCACCAAAAATGATTTTTTTTTTGTTTTTACCATAATATTCGTGGACAATTTAATGCGATGAATCAAAATTATGATCCAAATGAATGGTGTTTATTTATCGGTTCATCTGAATATAGCTTGAAGGCTGTATTACTTCATAACGGTAATATAAAACCATCTTTACCAATTGGCCATTCCGTAAACAGTAAAGAAACCTATTAAACAATGTATCTTTTAATGAAAATGATACAATATGAACAGCACAACTGGAAAATATGTGGCGATTTAAAAGTAGTTATTATGTTACTGGGCTTACAGGGCGGGTATACCAAATATTCATGTTTTTTGTGCCTGTGGAATAGTCGAGCTAAAGAACAACATTACATAAAAAAATATTGGCCTGTCCAAAATGAATTTACTCCAGGAAAAATGAATGTAAAATATGCATCTTTAGTGGATCAGCAAAATATAATTTTGCCACCGTTACACATTAAATTGGGCCTAATAAAAAATTTCGTCAAAGCCGTGTTTCGTCAATACAAACAGTGCTGCTTTTAAATATTTACACAAAATTTTTCCAAGTATTTCAGACACAAAATTAAAAGATTGAATTTTTATCGGTCCACAGATATGTAAACTGATGCAAGATAAGGACTTTGAAAAACTTTTATCTACTAAGGAAAAAATACTTGGGATTCCTTTAAAACAGTCGTCCATGGATTCTTAGGAAATCATAAAATATTGCTGTTTTATTAAAATACTATCATGTAATAGGTGTGAACATGTCTCTGAAGATACATTTTCTCCATTCACACCTGGATTTTTTACCTGAAAACTTGGGCGCTGTGAGTGACGAGCAGGGCAAGCGTTTTCACCAAGACCTTGCACTTTTTGAAGACAGACACAAAGGTTTTTAGGAGGAAAGTATGTTAGGGGACTACTGCTGGTCTATTTTAAGGGAAACGGATCAAGAAATTTATAAAAAGAAGAGTAAAATCAATCATTTCTAATTTCTTCTTCTTATATTTCATGTTATTATTATTTTTAAGTATTTAATAAATATTTTTTAAACTAGACATCACAGATTTTTTACAATAATTTTCCCATACTCAGTGCACTAGAATCTATGAAAAAATACACATTTCGGCAAAAGTATATAAACCGTGTAAACCAGTGTAATTATTGTTTTTATTGGAATTGATAAATAAATCAACAGACAAATTATTTTAAAAAGTATATGTACTATTGTAAAAAGAAGCAATCATTACTGTTAATACAATATTTTAAGCATATAATACATAAAAAATTTAAATTTATCTGTTATAAAGCATCAAATAATAAAGAAAAATATAGAAAATTATGAAAAGAAAATATTAAAAACATTGGAACTCTGAAAATATCCATCTAACTATGAAACCTTCAAGTTTTTGCATCATTAAAAGCATCTAAAATAAGTATCAACATTTGAGTAAGTGTCGTGTACAACCATAGCGTAGTTGTCTAGCCCGCTGGTTTAGTAAACGGAAGGTCCTGGGTTCGATTCTCTTCGTGGCAAGTGGTTGTTGTTTACTAAAAATTCACTCAGAAATGAACGAAGAAAAAAAGTGTATCTATCCCTTATAAGATGTTCCTTGAGAGATCACTTTTTTTTGGTCCTATAAAATTAATTTTAACGACATAAAAAATTCTAAAAAATACGGAAGATTTACGGAAATTTAAAAACGGATATTTCAGAAATCACGGAAAAATTTCTGGAATTTACGGGGTTTTTTTCCCGTTAAAATACGGAAATAGTACTGACGTCTCGATTGCCAGTACAATTTCCGTTATTTTCAGTAATTTTTTTTTACAATGTAACGATGATGACGAGGAGCTGAAGACGATATGCTAAATATCACCGAAACTAGTCTGTAATTAGTTAAAAATACGGGTACTTAAAGCGTTGTTCTACCTACCTATATAGTCTTCTATATTCAAAGTTTTTTTCACATATGTAAAAGCTAAATCAATTATATGTTAAACTTTTAATGCGTCATTTCAGGTATGTTATAAGCAAGAACCTAAAGTGACCAGTCTACTGATCATGTTTTTAAAAAACGGTAAACCTCAAATAATCTTCAGTTGTACTGTTATTGGAAATCTTTGAATTCTTATAAAATCCTATTTTTATAATTTAATTTTTTTCATTAAAGAGATCATTTCACATTTTTACGATTCATTTTCACAAAAACAAAATGTAGTGATTTTTCGTTAAATTTAAAAATGAATATTTTAGAGAAAACAAGAACGAAAAATCATGCGTCAAGCATAGATTATGAAACACTTTCTAACACAGTCAGAATATTTTAACAGAACTTCACAATTTACTAAATAAACACTTTAGAAAACGCATAACACATTTGAAAACCTAATTTCAGCAATTATACCATTAGTCGAACAAAATATCTGAATTCTTTTGTGAAGTCCTGTATATGATCTATAGAATTGTATGTTTACTACACAGTGTGCTAAAATTTATTTCAGTTAGGAAATACATTGCACGATTGAAAATTCCCCTTCAACAACTTCCGCCAATTAACGGAAATGTACGTGGGCTCTTTTGAGTAACCCTGTATATGATCTACAGAATTTATATACACCAATTAATATGCAAAAAATTAGTTACATTTAAAAACGCGTACCATAACTGAAAACACACTTCTAGCAACTGGTATTCAATTATTATTGATAGACAGTATTAGTACAACCGAATTGTTTTGGGTGTCCCTGTAAATGAACGATGAATGCTACGCACACCTTATTCCACGGTAAGAATCTCGTAGTGCACCTCAGCGATATATATCAATTTTGAATATGTTTAAACTAGTGTAACATTATTAAAGTGCACCACAAACAGTAGCACCATAGACAGTAATGTAACTGAATACTTTTGACTGCCACTGTACATAAACTATAAATATTACACCCTTCATTTTGAATAAGGATCATGCTATAGTAAGTGCCAATCACATACAAAAATTTCAGGGCAATCCGAGAATATTTACGAGAGTTAGAACACAGACGGCTAGACGGCAGATGGCAGACAAACCGAAGTCATAAACACTTTTCAGCTATGTTGGAAAGTGTTAAAAACTAAAAAAGATTTATATTAACATATAAAATTTTCTGCATTTTTATACGGGCCACTCCTCCATTTTACGATTTTAAGTGCTATTTATATGATATACTAGCTGAAGTACCCGGCGTTGTCCGGGATTTTAAGAATGTTTGTGTACAGCAGAGCCCTTTTGTGTGGAAAAATAATGTTGGAATTTGACAGAATGCACTTTTCGTCTTAAATATATGGATATTTTTTTAATGTTTTTATTTGATTGTTTTATGAGTATAATTATTACAAAAACTCAATATGGGAATACTATGTATTCAGGAATATAAATGAAAATATGCAAAAGCTCAAGATTTATATTTCAGAAATTTCTGGTACAAATGATTTTATATCTTCTTATTTAATCTTACATTTTTCGTAGAATAAAGATGTTGTACCGGAAATAGGCATTGCTATTGAAAATTTAAAAGTTCACATAGATATCAAAATAATCTAGGCTCTCTAAATATAAGTCATGGCTACCAAGTAACAGAAGAAGTGATTTATTGTCAATTGAGACATGCAACTTTTCAATCCGATTTCTCAAGAAGGATCACTAAAGTGTTTCATTTCATTAAAGGATTCTCTCATATCCCTATATACATCATTGCTTCAACTATTAACAGCAAGCACATTATGTATTTTAAAACAAATACATCATGATTACATAATGATTGTTTTGCGCTATCGATGATTTTCCCGTATCGGTTTTCCCCTTACGAAATTCTAAACTGTGGATATTAAATTTCAATAATTGACAAAAAATAAAACATGATTTGTTAGAAAATGAAAATCATTTTTCTTTTTTTAATTATTTCTTGCATCCGTTGATATCACACTTCATTGTTTTATTAATATTAGAATACTCATTTTACAAATCATTTACGACCAGTTTGCCCAGTTTAGATACTTAATACTACTCTTGAAACTATACTATTCATAAACTCTAAAAATTTAACAACCATAATTAAACTAAGCCTTTTTTTATGGCAATAATACGAAAATCGCAGTAACTGTGTAACGGAGCTCTGTGCATCCGTGCCCATAAATCGCTAAAAAGAGTTATTGCAATTTTTTTTTTAACTGTTTTCTAAAGAATACATACATCTGATAGGAGGATGACAAATTATATGCGAACTTTATAAAAATCACAATCATAGTTATTGTTACTGTTTTACAGTTTTCAACACCGGAATATAATCAATCGGTACTATACCATTTGTCTCGAAGCGGTACTATGACAGGTACTATAGCAAGCCAGGAATTTACTTCGAAAAGAGAGGAGGCTGAATCGAGGGTCACCTTACGTGGAGTTGTGGAAATGGACTAAATTATTCCTATGATTGATTTCGAGTAGGCTGAAGCGACCATGCAAGAAATAGTCAACTTTCGTACAATCAGGATCGTATTTGAAATTTTTAGACATATCCAAGTACACACATGCACTATATTCACACATATAACATATTTATATGTGCATGTGTTTAATTACATAAACATGCTCAATCCCATATATGGATGTGAAAAATTTTAAATCTGAAGAGTAACAAAACTTCTTTACGACTACGAAATACACAAAGAATGGTGTTCAAATACGTCTTTTACTTACCCATCATACGTAGTATAGGGTAAGTCTTGTAATCGTTTTGAAAATCGAAAAAAAAAATGACGGATTTACACGTTTCAGACACTGAAGATTCCGAAAAACATATTTTTAGAAAAAAAAATGCCGTCCGTCTGTCTGTGTGTGTGTCTGTAAACGCTCTATATACCAAACAAATTGAGATAGGGACTTTAAATATGGTTTATACTTAGTATGTAATAGTGGAAAGAAGCTTATTGAATTTCAGTAACCTCGATTATCCGGAATTATTTTTTTCGGTCTCTCGAATTATTCGTTCTGATAAAAGTTATATAAAAAGTTTCGAAATTGTTTATTTTAAGGAGTGAATATAAAAGACAATAAAAAAACATAAATTTTGCATAAATAATGAAGTCGATCGGATAATTAGTTGCCGAGATATTTATAATCCTATTTTCCACACTCTTCGATTTTTCATGACCCTGTATTTCATTCAAATTTCAATTCAAATATATATTTTAATTGGAAATGAGACGCTTCATCCGACGCAGTAAACTGTTAGTTTGATTTGATTTGATAGCCTAAGAGGGACTGCTCAGACTAGTAGAAGTCTGTAGAGCATAGTGTCCCTCCCGGTCCCTTTTATTAAGGTCTTAAACAAAAAAAAAAAATTACAAACTACAGCCGAAGCTGGACCCGCCGTTAAACGCGACAAGGAGCGGGATAGAATGTTTATAACAAATACAAATACAAACTATGGTCAACGACCAGATCATATATAAACTCGGCCCTGCTAGGGAAGGACCCTTTTCGCGACAGTTAGCAGGGACTGAATAGGAGTTGTGCATTGAGAGTGGCAGCTGACGGCTACTAGATAAGGTTAGAGAGTTCTGTCAGAAAAATATAGATTTTAAGTAGCTTTCTGTTTAGGGTGTGCCTCTTTAGAATATTAGGAAGCCATTCCTTGGGAGGGATTGCAGGCTTCCTAATATGCCACTGTGCTGTTAACGGGCAGGTGAAATAATAATGGGGAGCCGACGCCTCTGCGCCACACTCGCAAAGGAATGTGTCTGCACATTTAAATTTGTAGAGGTATGTTCGAAAGGGACCGTGTCCCGTGAGAAATGCTGTTGTGTGTGCGGAGAGGTTGTAGTGTGTTATTGAGACTTTTGGTATTAAATTATATGTGTGTCGGCCTTTGCTGCTGTTATCCCAGATTGATTGCCATTCTGTGAGTATATTTGCTTTTAGTAAACGTTTTATGTATGTGGAAGGAATTGGAAGATGAATGTCAATGTGTGGTTTAGCTGTTGCTTCCTTTGCGAGTGCGTCCGCGATTTCATTACCTTGAACGCCCGTGTGCGCTGAAACGTGGCCAAGAGCTACTCTATTTAGAAGGGACTTTAACTTAAGTTTGATTTCTAGGATTAGCGGATGTTTGGTTCTATGGGCATAGATAGCCTGCAGACCAGAGAGACTGTCGCTATAAATTTGGACGAAGGGATGTGTGGTGTTTGTCTGGATCCAGTCCAGGGCTTTTAGGATGGCATAGAGTTCTGCCTGATAAACAGAATTGTGGTCATCTAGTCTGCAGGCCCACTGATGGGTGACGGCATTCCTTTCCATGGCGCAGAATGCTGCTGCCACGCCGGTGACAGTTCCGGACCCGTCAGTGAAGAGAGTAATTCTAGAGGATGGGGAGAATGAATTAAGATTGGTGTTTACTTGGAAGTGAGATGTCTCATCGGAGGGGTGTATCTGCCATCCTGGAACTTTGTGCTGTATTTTGGTGTTTGGAAGGAATTCGCTTGCAGTCGGTTCATGCTTAAGGTGGAGAATACGTCCCTTGGTGTATTCATATGCGAGTATTGTGTCGATTGGTGGTATGCCAGTTATGGTATTTAATGCATCCGTGGAGATTGTTTTGTAGCCTCGTGAGATTTGTAAGAGAAACATTCGCTGTAGTGAGATCAACTTTGTTATTGCTTGTTTTGTTAAGTGTCCCCCCCATATGCTTGCCCCGTATGTTATAATTTTCTGTACTATAGTGTGATACCATATTTTAAGCATGAAGTTGCTAATACCCCATGTTTTTGACGTCATTTTTAGTGAGTTGTGGTGAAAAATTATGAGTTTTATTTTAAGTTGATGTAGATGTGCTAGCCAATTTTGATGCTTATCGATAGTTATGTCTAAAAGCTTGAGATATGGAACATGGTGGACGCTGGTCCCGTTGACGCGAATGATTGGGTTCCTGCCACGCAGAAGGCGTGGTTTTGCAAATGTCAGTGCTTGAGATTTGCCTGGTGAAAGTTGTAGGTGTAGGGATTCCAGTAACTGGCAGAACACAGGGAGAGCTGAAGCTGCCTCTTGCTCCAAATTCAAACGGATGCGGCCCGAAAAAATAAAGGTGAAGTCGTCCGCGAACGCGTAGAGGAGGAAACCTAGTTTGTCTAATTCTTTAAGGAATAAATTTGCTATTAGCAGCCAAAGAATGGGTCCGAGGCAAGAGCCTTGTGGGCAACCCTTTTCTAAATTGTGAATTGAGGTGCCTGCACCCCAGTTGATTAGAACGCTGCGCTGTGATAAGTAGGAGCGGATGACTCCAGCTATATTTCTTGGGCAGTTGAGTACTTGTAGTTGTCGTATAATGTCGCGCCATTCCACGTTGTCGAAAGCCCCCTGTATATCAAGTGAGACGAGGGAAGTGTAATTTCCACGGGCAATGCTATCAGCGCAGGAAGTCATGATGGCATGAAGAGCTTTTTCGCAAGATCTGCCCTCTCTGAACCCAAATTGTCGGGGGTGCAGGATATTGTTAGTTTCTAGAAAAAAGGTCAATCGTTGGACCAGGAGCTTTTCAAGCAATTTTCCTAGCGTTGGTAGTAGGCAGATCGGCCGGTATGAGCGCGGTTCAGAGGGCGACTTCCCTCGCTTCAGGAAGTATACGACTTCCCCCTGTCTCAGGACAAGTGGAAAGTAATTATGAGAGAGGCAAAGATTTGCCCAGTCTGTGAGTAGTTTTGGTAGAATTTTGAATATCCGTTTTAACAATCGGATGTCTATAGCATCGGGACCTGGTGCTTTTTTGTCATTTAGTAAATTAAGGGCCATTCTTAATTCAGTCTTTGTGAAGGGCTTGTCTGGTGGTGCTGTGAATTCTATGTCCTTGTTATCGTGTTGTGGGTATGCTGTCTTGCCAAAAACCTGATCTGTAAGGAATTCTAAACTGTGTTGTCTGGATGCTTCGCTGGGAGGCAGTTCAAGCTTGATTTCATCAGGAGTGAAATATTTTCCTGTGAAAAATTTTTGCGATGTGCCGAAAGGATTGGACTCACTACTACAGAACTTCCTCCACGCTGCATTCTTGGTCAGCAGGACACTGCGCTTGTACTGCGCCGCAAGCTTCGAATATCTAGCACCCAAGACCTTTAGCTCATCCGCATTTGGGTCGAGTTGTCTGGTTGCTTTCATTTTCCGCCTGAGTGCCGTAAGTAGGTTTCTCTGTGCCTTGAGTTCGGGAGTCCAGAAAGAGAACGAGCGCGTTTTTCTGACTGTTTTTAGTCGGAAGCAAGCACTTGCTGCTAAACGGATTTCTTCTATGAATTTGGTAGTGAAAGTATTGATTTGTTCTGTGTTGTTGATGTTGTGAAGTTGTTCAGTTAATGCCTGTTTCCGTGCTTTTAGAATTTTGTCAAATTTATGGACCTTACCCCTCGAGGTGTTAAAACGTCTTCTCAACGTGTAAAGTGGAGTTGTCTGATATGTGAAATGTATGTATTTGTGATCAGAGGCACTATAAATGTCTATGACTTGCCACTGAGAGATTCTTTGAAGTGTCTGTGTGTTCGTGAGTGTGAGGTCTGGCCAGCCCCTGGCAATGACCTTACCTTTAGAGTTTACTTTTACGAAGGTTGCCTCTGAATTGTTGACATTTGCAATTGCTAGGTTATGTACCACTAAGTGTTCTGTGAGGAATTCCCCGCGGAGGTCCTCCCGTACACAATTCCACAGAGCAGAATTGGCATTGAAGTCTCCTCCGCAGATGAATGCGTGTTTTTGTGTGATTAGATGGCTCCATTCTTCCATTGACTCCTCGAAATCGACTGAAGGCGCCGCATAGGTCGACCCTATGATGGTCTTGCCTTCTTTAGCGTCAATGGTGACAAAGGCACAGTGATTACCCGTGAAGAGGTGCGAGTACACTAGCTCAACATTCCTAATGACCAAGTGTGCGCTGTTTTTTTTGGAGGGGAAGATTGCCCATGATGTTGGAAAACCCTCGAGAGTTCCATCTTTGGTGCAGTAGGCGTCCTGTAGTAGTGCGATATCAATAGAATTTTGAAGAATGTGCTTCTTTGCACTGTCATTTGCTGCTTTGCAGTGATTTAAGTTAATTTGTAGGAAATTTAGTTGGCCTAAAGATGGAGAGGGAGGTGCGTGAGACATCTCTGTAAGTATGCTTTACTTTTAAATTAAAAGTTAGTTTAAGATTAAAAATTTGTTTAAAAATTTAAAGTTAGTTTACGATTAAAAGTATGTTTAAAATTAGAAGTTGGTTTAATATTAAATGTTAGTTTAAGATTAAAAGTTACCTGGGTGGTTGTAGCCGTCAGACTGCCAGTTGTTGAACTGAGTCCCTGAACGTCCTCGTGGATGAAGGCTAGAACTATGCAATGTGGGGGACGTCTGGAAATTACTGTAGCCAAAGTGAGCTTCTGGATATGAAGGTGGCTGGTTTTCAGGGAGATAAAGCTCCGGTAGGTGGGCTCTTGGAATGAAAATGTCATCTAAGCGTTCCCTTTCCCTGGTGTATAGAGTTCTGTATATTTCACAGCACGAGTCCGACGCTTTGTGGTCGGTCTGATATTGTGTTTCGTTGTATTCGTTTGATTCGCAGCAGTTGATACATTCTGGCTTCTCATCGCAAGAACGTCGAGGGTGTTTTTGTCCGCAGTTTTCGCAGAAGGTGTTGTTCTTGCAATATTTTGTCGGATGTTTAAAACTTTGGCAGTTTCGGCAACGCTGTATGTAGGTGTGTGGGCGAAGTTGACAATTTCTAAAGCCCATGGTGATGCCCCCATCTGCTATCACCATCCGGCCCAGCGTCTGTGGCATCAGTATTATCCAGTCGTTGGCATCTTCAGAACGTTTATTTTTGAGGGCAGTTAGGATGATGACGTCACCAGGCTGTACCTTGTATGTTGACTCAAAAGTCTCCATGATTCTTTCTTTTGTGACAGTGTCTGGGACGCCTAGAAGGATCATTTTGTGGTGGTCCGGTGCTTTGGTTACGAAGTTGAGCTCGCTGTTCAGGTGCTTGTTTTTTTGCAGGTCCCTTATCAGGGTTTCCTTGTCGTTTTCTGTTTTACACAGGATTTCCAGGTGAAATCTTCCTTGCGTCACTTTTTCAAGAATGATTGGGCTGGTAATCTGGTGCTTCGCGAAAATGTTGTCAATTTCCTTCCCTGATTTTCTTGAGCTACCCCTTACTACTATGGTTCTCCTGTTCCTTCTGTCTGTGAACTGTTGCTTTTCAGTGGTTGGGGATCTTGCTGGCAGCTGCACTAGGGATTTAGGAAGGGTTTGTTTAGTGGCTTGGAAGATGGCATGTTCAGTGGATTCATGTAAAGTGTTTTGCGCTAGAGTGGTGCAATGGTTTTTGAGGGTCTTTTGCTTCTCTACTTCTTCTAGTGTTGTTCTCACTACCGCGGCTATGTCTGCAGGCGTTGGGATGATGGTTTTTAAGTTGTTGAAACCTGCTCTTAAGCTATGGCATTGCTCTTCAAAGCCACGGTTTCTTTCTTCTAGTTGTGTGATTCTAAGGCGCTGTTCTTCTTGCTGTTTTTTATCTGTTTTATCGATTTTTATAAGTATCGAACGCAATCTTTATGTACGTTAAGCATTCATCCTTGGTATCTGAGGATTGCATCTTATTCAGAGTGATCTTCCCATTTCTCACTAGGTCCGAAATTTGATATTCTTCTGTTGTTGATGCTATTGGCACCATGCTTGGACTACGTGAAAGTGTGGTGTCCTGCAGCATACTTTGGTCTGTTGATGACATTATAGAGAGAGGTTCTGGAACTTAAGTGCTAAGGCGACTCAAAATATTTATATTTATAGAAGTAACTCAATAAAAGAAGCGATCTTTGGGCCACCGCCACTCGCCGCTCCGGAATTGTGCCGTCCGCCACTGGTATAGCAGCATGTAGCGAATTAAATTTAGAATAAAATAATTTGGAATAAGCAGGGGTTGGAAAAGCAAAACTGGAGCTTGCCAGGCCCCGCCACTGCCTAGGTTAAGGTTACTGTAAATCCCGAAACATCTAATGTGATGAGCCATTAACTTTTACGACGAGAGAAAGGCTGCAAAATTTACAAGAATCTTATTTTGAAGAGACAATTAATTGATTTTAGTGAAAATGCGTTTGTGGAGAGGAGATGCGAAGGTTGAACAATTGTAGAGGATAGCCCTGTTGAGAGGGTCACGCCTGAGTCCAGCCCACTGAGCCGGTAAATGAATCAGAATATGAAATGGGATTTAAAATTTAAAAAAAAATAAAAATAAAAAAATAAAAAAATAAATAAATAAAAAAAATAAAATAATAACAATAAATCAATAAAAATAAAATAAAATGGATGCGGGTATAAGTAAAGCTAAGAGCAAGTCCGGTGTTCGGCGCATAGAAAAACACAATTTGGAATAGAAAAAAAAAAGTATGTTGGAGAGACTTTAGCCGTTGAAACACGGGAATACCGAATTTGAAATTTGTAGAGGGGTGCAGACAAAGACTGAAATGCTACATAAAAGAAAAAAAAAAGGGAATAGACAAAAATTAGAGAAAGTGGGCTTAGTCGATTGGGGCAGAAAATTGCATAACTTCCAACAAATCCAAAAATTTGCAAGTTTTGGCGGTGGTGTCCCCGAACTCCGGTGGAAAAGACGTACACAATTTTTACTTATTTTATTTTTATCTTATTTATTCTTCTTCAATTTTATTCCCCCCCTCCCTTTTTTTGAGGGGGGTGGGGTTGAAAATTAAATTTTTAAAATATTTATTTATAATTTAGAAAGGAGAAAAAGTGCAAAATAAATCAAGTGGAAAGTAAAGTAAAAATAGTTGATCACATTTAGAAGAAAAAAAAACAATGAAATTAAAAAAAAAAAAAAAATTGGGGGAAAAGGTGGAAAAGAAAGTGACAAATTTTCAAATAGGGTTAGTAAATCCTTGAGAGATTGATTTAAAAATGTGATTTAAAATATGGGATGCAAAGTGAGAAGAATACAGGTTTTACGTAAACATGAACTTTTATTTTTATTTTTATTTATTTATTTCACTTTATTTTATTTCATTTTATTTAACTTTACTTTTTTGGCATAGACTGGGAGATGATTTTTGAAAGAAGCAAAAATAAATCTAAAATTTTGTGCAAAAGGTTCTAATAAAACACAAAATTAACCAAAAACGAGAAAAAAAAAAAAAAAAAAAAAAGACAGTTATGAAGAGTTAAGGTTGGTTGGCAGTTCGGTGTTCGAATTAGACATAGAAATTTTTAAGGTGGTTGAAATAGTTTAAAGTTAGAAGCCAGTAAGGTATTTGAAACTGGACGAGAAGAAAGAAAGAGAGAGAATAAATTTAAAAAAAAAACAACGACAAAAAACAAAACAACGACAAAAAACAAAACAATGACAAAACAAAATAAAGTAGATGCCATTGACAAGTTTCACGATTATTATTTACCCTTATTATTAACACTACCATTACCATCATCATTATAATTATTATTAATATTTTGAGAAAAGTAGAAAATGAGTGTAATAAAAAAACAATCTAGTCCCGAAAAAAAAAGTGAATTGTTCAGAAGAACACAGAGTTTAAAAAGACTTTAAAAAAAATCGGAACATGTTGAATTATTTTTTTTTTCCTGTAGTTCTGTAAATACTCGAAGAAAGCATTAATTTTCAATTATTATTATTTTGAAGAGAGTGAAAAAAAAAAAAGTGCAAAGAAATCGATTAAGTACCGATAAAATTTAGAAAAAATGGATAAAATAGTTAAGCACATTTTGAATAAAATGTTTTACATAAATATAAAAAGTTTTGGAATAAAAATGAAAAAAAGTTGAAAAAAAGTGACAAAAGTCTCAAATTGGGTTAGAAATTCCTTAAAGTATTTATAAGTCGTTAAAATGTGGGATATAAAGTGAGACAATTACAAGTTTTTCTATAAACATGAATTTTCAGCAAAGACTGAAAGTATTTTATGGGAAATGCGAGAAAAAAAAAAAGGAACTTAGTTACACAAAATGTTCGAATATAACTAAGTTCATAAAAACTGAAAAAAAAAGTGGCAAAGACTTTAAAAAATAAATTTGAAAAGTGAATAGATAAAAAAATATTTAAAAAAAAAATTAATAATAATAAAAACTCGAATAGAAGCATTAAAAGTCGTTAAAAAAAAAAAAAAAAAAAAAAAAAAAACTGAGAAGCCATGAAAAAAAAAAAAAAGACAAAGTCCCTACGTAGAGAAAAAAAAAAGGGGGGGGGGGTGGAATGTCGGCTCATCTGACTGGACTCCACGTGACCCTCCAGAGAGTGATTAGCTCAAACAGGCAAGCGATGAAGAAATAAAAGTATAGAACTAAGAATTAAAATCATTAGTATTATTATTACTATAATTATTACTATTATTATAATTTATTATTATTATTATTATTTTATAAGTTTATAACTGTAGTAAAACAATCGATGTTTTCGTATTAAGTGTAAAAAAAATAAACAAAAAAAACTGAAAATCTCGTAACTGATTAAAATTTTTACGTAAGAAAGCGTAATAAAGTTTTAAAATAGACATTTAGTTATAAATTTTTTTTATTATTATTATTATTATTATTATTATTATTATTATTATTATTATTATTATTTAAGAAAAACAAATCCCCCCCCCCCCCCCCCCCAAAGCAAGCAGAAAAAAAAAATACGTAACTATAAAAACAAATCTTTCAAAAGATTGCAGAATGATTCCCTTCCACCCCTTGGAAAATAACCTTCGCATCAATGACCATAGCAACACTAAGCTAACGAACCCCTGCTTGAATTAGTTCCGGAAGCCAGCGTAAATAACAACAATAACAAAACCTGCCTCAGATAGTGAGCAGGGAAGATAATGCATACACCCCTTACCTTATTCCTGGTAATTATACTACACAGCACCACGCTAAAACCTACATGGCAACCCCCTGAGGCAACGAACCCACACAGGAATCTGGAATATATATCTTAATATATGGCCCAGATAACCAGATTTTACAAGGTCATGCCCTGAACCACGCGGGTGAAAGAAGTGAAATTATTTAGTTAACAGCTACATAAATACTTAACTATTTAAAGTACAGCTTTTAAAGATACCTCAAAATGAAGTTTAAAATATATTACATAGTTATGCAAAACAGTTTGCATGAAAAAAAATTTTTAAGAAGGAATTAAGATTATAATTTAATCATCAGGCAGTGGCTTGGACAGGCAAACAGATAGTAATGGGAGAAGATAATTTAATGAAATGCATGTTAAACAACTAATAATAGGCCAAAATACATGCTGTTTACCTCAAACTGTAGCTGAGACATTCACACATCCGAATCGGTCAAGGGCGCTTGACCCGCAGATCCTGGGGGAGGCGCTTAGCCGGTCATTTGCAGGAGTTCTAACACACACGTCCGCACAGGAAAACCACCCGGGAGAGACCAAAACTGTTAGTTAATATGATTATCAATTTTGGAGTTATAAGGATGTTTCTTTTACGCAATTCAGTAATAGAGCATTTAAAGTTTATGACGTCATCAAGCCAGGATTTTATTCGACTGGCAATGCATTTTATAAATAGTTTACATATGTTTTATTTTCATATTTCATACTATGCATAATCATGATGGGTAAGTATTATGGCGGCCCCCAACGACTAGTTTCTATGCCAGTGAATGTTTCAATGTTTTGTAACAATGTTTTGTGTATGTCATAGCAGATTTTATTTTAAGAAATTTTCTATTTTTTTCATCTTCTAAAGCAGTATTTTTCCTATCCATGAATATAAAATATGTATTTATACATCTATATTTATAGAGGCTTCGTACATGCAAGAACCTACTATGTCGGTAGGTGCAAATTTCCCCGTGGAAGCGTGGTTGATGACTTCTGATTAGCGTTGCAAAGCTTTCAAAGCACCAGGAATATTTCCAGTTTTTCGTAGAGAATTTAAAGTGAAATTGAGAAGGAATTTTGAAAAGTCCCAAAACAGTGAGTATTCAAATTATCAATATTTTAACAATTTTTATTAACATGCGATGTAGTTATCACAGAAAATGTCTTTCTAAACGTTGTTTAATATTAGTAATCATAAAACTTGGAAGTTTTTAAACAATTGTATTGAAATGTATAAAGCAAATAAGCTATGCATAATTAACAATTTTCTGCATAATGCTTACAGGTAAACGAACATTTAACTCGTTTTACCTAATTAATTCTATTCATGATGACATGAAATCACGTTATGAAAGATATTGTAATAGAAAATAATTACTTAATAACGCGGAAACGAATTTACTTCCAAAAAATTACAGATAGGTATATTTCAGTTTGCTTTATATATAAAAAACTATTATTTCGATATCAGTTCTCATTTATAAAATATAAAATTTTCCAATATTTCATATTTCTCAGTTTTTTCTCCAAAATTTCCTGAGTTTTTTTGGAATTCTGCTTCTGATACTGTTCGAAAAAGTAAAAAGTCCTTTCGGCCTGTACCGGGAGGAAAGGGTTGCAATTCCTTGTTTTTAAGAATTCAACTATTTTTACTCAAACATACGAAGCTAAAATGCGTGGAACTCGATTATAGAAGATTCGCAGTTTTCGTCAACATTAATTTGTATGAGAAATTAAACAATTAGTCAGGTACCGCGAAATTGGTTCCATTTACGGCGACCTATTTTTGTCGCCAATTTGGTAATATTTCACAATTCTGGAAAAATTTAGTATATTTTCACCGATCATGACCTCCAAACCCACCAAACCACCCTCTGTTCAAATGTTGATTTATATATATATATGTGTGTGTGTGTGTGTGTGTGTGTGTGTGTGATTATTTTTTCTATAGCACTCGTATTTATGAACCGATTTCGATGTGACTGAGCATGTATGTGTACAGGACTTTCTAAAATCTCAACTGAGTTCGTTGTCTTGTTTCAAAATGCCAATATATCTCAGACCTTTTTTAAGATCGAGGCGAGACAATAAATGCTCCGGAATCCTCGTATCAAGACCGAACACTTAAAGGAAAAAACTTTTTGAATTTTGAATTTTTTTGTACATCTTTTTTAATTTGAAAAATTTAAGGAGCCGCCATTTTGAAACAAGATGACGGATGAATCGGTCGAGACCTTGGTAAGTCCTGTACACCTGCTGTCATATACAAATCCGTTCATAAATACGAGTGTCACGGCATGACAAAAATCATATATACATATACATCATATTATCATATATATATCATATTTAATCATATATATATCATACAATACATATGTGTGTGTGTGTGTAAATCAATATTTGAATAGGTGATGGTTTTGAGATCTGGGAATTATGATCGGTGAAAATATACCAAAATTTCAGGGATTTGCTTACCTCCGGAAGGTTGCAATAGGTAGCTTTCAACTTTTTGTAATTACATTTTGTAATGTAAATTTTTACTTTTTGTAACTTTCTACTTTTTGTTTACTTTTTGTAATTATCTTTGTTCTGAAAAACAAAACCAGAAAATATGTTGAAATTTACATTTAAATTGATATATGCCAAAATGGAATGTTGATTTTTCTTCTTAAATGTTATTAAAAATTTCAATGAACAACCAACAAAATTAATTGTTTCAGTATTTAATTAAAGCATAAACTTACCCTAAAAAGAAAAACACTTCGACCGTGTAATAGGCGTTGATAGTAATCTGGAAGAAAAACGTTGGAATTTGATTTTCGAAATACATGCCATGCCCTAAAAGAAAATTTTGAAGAAATTAGATAAGATATTTCTAAGTATGCATTGAAATGTACATGTTTGTTGCTACAATATTTATATTCTCCAATACGCCATTTTCAAATTCAAGTTTTCTATACACATTTTGATTAATATACAGAGTATTGAGCGTAAGCTGTTTTTACAAAATAAGATAGACGAAGTACCCATAAAGATAAATAATTTTTGTATAAGGAAACTGGCATCGCAACCTGTTTATTCAGTCACAAATGCAACATGTCTCACTCTCACTGTAAGCTGAACTCAGATTTTCGTACATGAGCAATTCTCAGAAAAATGGCAATTTCTTGTTCCAGAGGTCTTGTGGACTTATTGTTACAAGAACAAAAAGAAAAAATATTTAAACTATCAATATTGATTAGTTATACATGATTCGTTATTTAGGGTTAGTTATACATGATTAATTATATAGCTCATATTCAAAATATTAGAATAATTGAGAAAAAGTAATAAGAAAAAATTATTTTTCATTTATTTATTTTTGATACTAAGTAAATTCAATTAAATTTCTTATAAATTAAATCTGGAATGTTTAGATAAGATTTTAACATTTACAAAATATAAAATACAGTACAATAAATTAGGTATACAGCTTTCTGAAACACATCAAAATATTAGAATGAAATTTAGATTGGTTCAAAATATTAGAATATTTTATTTTACGCAACAATATTACCTAATGAATATGAAGTAAATGGTAGTTAATATTTTGTAGCATCCCCTTTAGCTTTCATAACAGCGTACAATCGATCTTGCATACTATATACAAGGTGTTTACAAACATTTCTATCAATATTTGACCAAATAGACTTTATACGTGCCACTAACTCTGTTTTACTTGAAGGAGGATTTTCTTTGAGTTTTTTTTTTTCACTATTCACCATAAGTTTTCGATGGGATTAAGGTCTGGTGATTTTAGTGGCCAAGGAAGTACCTTAATGTTGCGTTGGCGGAACCAATTCTTAGTTGACACTGAGGTATACGGTGACGCTAAATCTTGTTGAAAGATGAAATCATCTTCAAATAAATCTTCAAATAAATCTTCTGATGATGGAATCATGTAATATTCCAAAATGTCTTGATATATCTTAGAGTTAACCTTTTCGTAGATGATGCATAACTTTCCAGGTCCTTCTGCACTCATGCAACCCCAAACGATGACACTAGCAGCAAATTTTACGAAACGTTTAAGGCATTCTGTATCAAATGCTTCTTGCTTCATTCTCCAAACTCGAATACTTTGATTACCATATGAAACACAAAACATACTTTCATCACTAAATAATATATTTTGCCAATCTTCTTCGCTCCATAAACGTCTTGATTTACACCAATTCAATCTTATACGCTTTTGTTTTGCAGTCATGAGAGGTTTTGTTTTCAGTACACGAGATTGAAACTTAAATTTATGGAGACGTCTTAATGTTGTCGATGTAGAAACTTCAACTCCTTCTTCTTTCTATTTTCGGTGCAAGAATCGCACACTTTTAAAACGGTTTTTCTTAACTATACGCTTCAGTTTCCTGTCATCTCTAGCAGATGTTTTTGGGTTTCAGCCGCCATTTCGGCGATTATTTTGAAAATTTCCATTTTTTTAACATTGTGTAAGTATTTTACTAACGCTTGATTGCGAACAATGTAAATAATTCGCTATATAACATTGATTTTTACCGTGCCGATACAAATCAACCATACGAAGTTTAATAGATTCAGGAATATCACTCACACGACCTATTTTAAGACGAAAAAACAAACAACTGCAAAAAGAATACTGATTTTAAATAAAATCGTCTGAATTTAATCAATGATGCCACCAGTTATGAATTGGTGATAATTAAAGGAGAATTAATGTGAAATATTTTAATATTTTGAACCACTTGAGTAAATATTCTAATATTTTGACTTTTCAAAATAATTCTTTTTCAATTAATCTTTTCAAAAATGACATTAATTTTAAGATAATAAATAAGTTTAATCAACAATAAGTTCTTAATAAAAATATCGTTTGCATATTTGCATTAAAAGACATTAAATTACCAAACGATATTTTCAATTTGTAAAAAAAAGTAATTATTCTAATATTTGGAATATGAGCTGTACATCATTAGTTAAAAACTACGATTACTTGCTTATTGAAATTGAAATATAATATTAAAAATATTTTTAATGCAAATATCGTTTCCTCATTACACGTGTACGAAAAAAAAAAAGGTTTTCCCTGCTATTATGGCATGTATGTGTATAATATCGTTTTATAAACAGACTTTCCATAGTTACAAGTTGAAAATGTAAGAAACATAGAAAAGTTTACTTAAGATAAATTGACTGAGCAAAATATTAGTGTTTTATTTTATTTCTCATAGCATCAACAAGATTTTCTTAATTTTTAATTCCATACGCATATAACGGCCAATTGAAAATAAAGAGAGTGGAGGAAAATGTTAAGATCAACTCCACATACTATCAGAAACATATTTACTCCCAATCTTGAAACATGAAATATCATTGTTTACCCCCAGTGTCATCAATCTGTTGAACTGTGTCAAGATAAAGCGAGCAGCCACACATCACAATCCACTGTTAATTTTCCATAAAAAGTGGAACGAGAAACAAAAATCGGGGCTATACCCTTCACTGATATACCTGCTAAATCTCCTGATGTATCACTCATAGATTTTGCGCTTTTGGACTTTTAAAAAGCGCGTTATCCAAACGTCGACCTACAACTCTTCATGGACTTTGGAAAGCTGTTCATGAATTTTAATAAGAGGGGCGAAAATACCTCTTCTAAAACTACAAAAGACATTATTGTCATGGAAATTACAGTGTAGAAAGGTAATTCAGAATAAGGGTTACCAAACTGAACATTTAAAACACAAATATTTAATGTAAACTATTTCAGTAAGTAGAAGCATTAAAAATGGACGTGCACACCGTCTATTAATATACAGATTAAAAATATAAACAGTACATAATCGTACTTTGCTAAAACAGTGTAAAATGGAGACGTTACAACTTAGTTAATAGTTAAATTATTCCAACAGTTCCGGCTAAAAATTTATAACTATCATCAGGGACATTAAAGCATTAAACTGGTGAACTTATAGGGTGAGCCGCCATGGCTTTGTCCATGTTAATGGGCAAAGCCATGGGGGGCTTTCGGGGTAAAATAAATAAAAATGTAATAATACGGTAATCACAATAACGAAGCTCTGTGCATTCGCGCCCATAAATTGTAACATAATCCCTCAGCTTTATAAATGAGAATTTGTTAATAAGAAACTATGAAAAAACAGTTCATGACAACTACTTTTCTACAAACTCATTTCAAATCGCTAAAAATATATTCTAGGCAGAGATGTTAAGCAGTTAATTTTATTTAATAAAACAAATTTGTACAAAAGAGGTATGAAAATTTCAAAAATATTAGAATTATGACCGTACATACCGTTTATCGGAATAATCCCCCAGTAGAAATACTGATGGACAAGAATGATGAAGAACAAACTCAAAGTACGAATTCCAAAGACAGATGTCAGCGCTGAATCCTGTGTCTTTGCGCTTATTAATTTTGGAAAATTTGTGGGAACGGAGAAGCACATCAGAATTCTTGCAGCTTTCTCTAATAGAAAATAAAAGAACCATTCAATGTGCAGTGCGAAAAGAAAAAAAAATGAAAATAATTAAACAATAGTCATTACTAAAAGTCGCAGTATAAAGCTATTTGTACAAAGTTCTTTGTTTATGATTTTATACAACCCTGTTGTTCATCTTTTTTTTTCTTGAGGGACCTTGTACATATTTATATTTATCCTAATTTTGAAATGTTCAATACGAAATTATTTTATTGGATTTGTTATGCCTCATTTATCGTGAATACAAATTCACATTGCCTTATCTTCAAAAAGAACGCGAAATATGATTTAAAGTGTGTTCGGGGACCGTGTCAATATTAAGAGATGCATTTTGAGGATTACGTGATATTGTGGTCAAATGTGTTAAATGATATAACATTAATTTATAAACGAGTGTAACAATACTCATCAGGAAATCCGTAAATATGTCGTTTGTTTGCGGTATTTAGCATGCATGAAATAGCGAAAAAGATATTTTCAACTTTAATCTTAAAAATGGCTCCTTAAAGTTGCCGATTATGCATCTACTGATAACTTGACAGCTTGTAATCTAAAGTGAAAGAAAATTTATATTGGAGGGTTTTTGACCACTGGAATTCTATTGGTGTTAAGCAACATATATGTCTTTATTTATAAATTTTTAACAGTCGCATTATTAATTAATATTATAAAAAATATTAAATTATTATTAAATTATTATTAAATTATTAATAAATTATTAATATTATAAAAATATATTTATACAAAATATGCATGCTCGTAATGTTTGGGATTTTACAAAGTATCATATAAAAAAAGTAATCAAATGCATAAATTATTGTTCGATTTATGCCTAAATAATGACACTTATTTTTAACATTGACGGCTTCAATATAATAAATTATAACACCTTGTAATAATATACATTTTTTGAAATGCTAAAAGGTGTAAATTAACAACATAAAATAACTTTTATTAGGTTGTTTGATATGTTTTGTCTCACTCCGAGCCATTTTCAAGAACAAATGAGTATATTCCATAATTGCACGGTTTTTGAAGTTATTATTTAAAATGCTATAATTTAATTTTCATGTACTTTCTAAAAATTACGCACGTTATCTTTTATTTTTACTTGGTTGTTTATTTTAATATCTGTAACCATGGAGTAACTCGAGCCACAATTTCGGTAAGTTAAACGATGCTGCATCGTTACATATTGTATTTTTGCGTGTTAGTATCTACATGGTTTCTCTTATTATGGATGGATAGTACAGACTGGAGGGAAAAATTATTTTACTTTCATTGAAATTTATTTGGATGGTTTCTTCTAGATATAATCTTGCCAGGGCTGGGGGTTTTCTATTATACTTAATATCAGCTATATGTTCCTTTTTTCTGACCTAAGAATTACTATATTGGCATGACCAGTAGGAAATTTCGTTACAGAAAAAAGGAACATAAAGCTGATATTAAGTATAATAGAAAAACCACAGCTCTAGCAAGATTATAACTTGTACACAAAGTTGTACCCTTATGGGGTACAAAATTGTGCCATGAAAAAAAATTCCCTCCCCCCTCCCACAAGACATATATTTTTTTACTGCAGAATCTGATAACTGAGATACGCAGTTATGTTGGATAAAAATTTCAACCCTATATGACAGAAAATAAAGTTGTGAAACTAAAAACACCTCAAAGTTGGCACAAATTTTGTATCAGTTTAATGTATGTGTTATTGGAAATTAAGGATAATTACTTTGAAAAGAAACTCCTTTTTTTCTCGAGTAATAGTCCATTGAAGAGCCTACAATAGCAAGCAATCCAGCCACTGAGAAGAAACAACTGGAAAAATATTAAGTTTATCAAATTAATAAACACAAAATCAACTGTTATTCCTGATATTACATAATTGCAGAAAATATCCACTACTAGTTACTGAAGAGTATTTCAAGAAGTTTCAGTAAATCATTTTTTCAGTGAACTTACAAAATACTTACATTGCTGCTGTAATCGCAGGGTGCCATTCAAATTCATGTTGTTGATCGCAGTATTGAACAGTTGCACTCATAAAAGCTTTTTCTCCGACTGTAAAGAAACTTCATGTAATATTTAAGAATAATATTATACATATAAAATTATTTATTCCTGAGAATAAATATTGTGAATTCATGAAAGATCTGTTCCCGACAATTATTATTTTTAGTTTTTAAGCCGAATGAAATGATGGAAAGTTTTTTGAAGTTCATTACAAACACTCAAATACGACATGAAATGTATACAGGGTGTAACTGAATTGATGTTCAGAAATGTAAGGGGTGATAATTCATGTCAAGACAAGCAAATTTTGTATAAGAAACCACAGCCACAATCCACTTATTAAATCAATAACACAGGGTGTCTCACACCAAACCCAATCCACATTTTCGTTCATAACTGTAACAATAATGAAAATATTTTAGCGAAATCATCAACGCAATAACTTTGTCTACTATGAAATGACGTGACATCAAGGGAATTATCAGAATTTCACTGTAATTCGATCAGTGACATGGTATGCATTTTCACCTTCTGAATTTTGAATCGTCTATCTCAGTGTTACTTGAACATGGAGGATTGCCGTTTCTATTACTTTATGTGTTTGTATAAGGTTTCATAGCCAGCAAAGTAACTTTGTTGAAGACATCGCTAAAATGTTTTTATTATTGTTACAGTTATGGACGAAAATGTGGATTAGGCTTGGTGTAAGACAGCCTGTATTTAATAAGTGGATTGCGATCCTGCTTTCCTATACAAAATTTGCTTGTCTTGACATGTATTACCACCCCTTACATTTCTGACCATAAATTCAGTTATACCCTGTATATATCTGCGCTACATAATACACTACTTTAAATACAACAGTCTTGATTAAGCTTATAGTTTGTTCTTCTAAAATATTTACTGCTCTTAATAGTGCAAGGAAGTAAAAACTAATTTTTTCACTTTTCGAATTTACCCCTTGTAGACTGCTTATTAAAAATTATAAAACTGCTGAAAAATTATATTGGTGTTTATATTGGTGACGATCATGCAATATCCACGTAAAGAGCATAAACGCGCTCACAAATCCGGAAATTTACAATCAAAACTTGTTAATTATCCATTAGATACCGACCGCATCCCTGATTAAAAAAAAAATATTAAAATAATTAAATCTAACTACAATAATTATATTTAATTTATGTGAGTGAAAAATTCCTAATATGTAGTTTGTACACTTTGAAAAAGTCAGTAGTATTTGTACGTTGATTAATGGTCCCAAGTCAAACAGTATTATTTTTAAGACCCTATTAGACTGGGAGCAGCAATATTAATTATAAAACTACAAACTATTTACTTAATAAATTAAAATATTTACTTAAGCAATCTGATGTCTTTCTGATAACTTAACCAAAACACTCTACAAAAAATTAGAGCCAACTCGACCCAAACTCGACCTTTAGCAAAAAAAGTAGAAGTAATCCGAACTGAAACGAACCGTAAATCGGCCGTATTTGGATTATCCAACCCGATGCACAGGACTCTAGTCTAGTAGGTCACAGTTAGATAAATATATAGACATGGAGCTAACGGATTTTTAACATGTTTTGGTTTTATTAATCCATCTATATTATAAATTATATGTAAACAAAAAAAAGAATTAAACATGCTTTGATTACAATTTACAAATAAAGAAAAGTGCCCAGTTAAACTGAGGGCATTGAGCTCACAGGCTATTCACACTAATTGTATATTATGCCATTTTTTCAAAGAATAATGCAACTCGAAAAATAAAGAAATCGACAATATATTAAGGGGGGGGGGATAAGCACCCGTTCCCACCCTTTATACTTAACCAATAAACCCCCAAAATCTAATAAGGCAAGCGCTTTACCACAATGAATTTATACACAAAATTTGAAAAAAATCGGATAATTTTGCTTGAAAAACTCATTTATCTAAATTAAGGGAGGTGACCCCCCCCGTTCTCCCCTTTATACTTAACAAATGAAAACCCAAAACTAATCAGGCAAGCGCCTTACCACAATGAATCTATATACAAAATTTGAAGAAAATCGGATAATTCTGCATGAAAAACCCATTTATCTAAATTAAGGGGAATTAGCCCCCCGTTTACCCCCTTTATACTTACCCAATGAACACCCAAAACTAATTAGGGAAGTGCTTTATCACACTGAGCCTATATACAAAGTTTAAAGAAAATCGGATAATTCTGCATGAAAAACCCATTTATTTAAATTAAGGGGGGTAGCCCCCCGTTTCCCCCCTTTATACTTATCCAATGAACCCCCAAAACTAATCAGGGAAGTGCCTTATCACAATGAGCCTATATACAAAATTTGAAGAAAATCGGATAATTCTGCATGAAAAACCCATTTATCTAAATTAAGGGGTTTAGCCCCCCCGTTTCCCTCCTTTATACTTAACTAATGAACTCCCTAAAATAATCAGGGAAGCACCTTATCACAATGAACCTATATACGAAATTTGAAGAAAAACGGATACCTCTGCATGAAAAATCCATTTATCTAAATTAAGGGGGAGTTAGCCCCCCCCCCCCTTTTCCCCCCTTTATACTTAACCAATGAACTCACAAAACTAATCAGGGAAGCGCCTTATTAGAATGAACCTGTAAACAAAATTTGAAGCAAAACGGATAATTCTATCACGAGTTATCGCGTTACGTACATACATACGTACATACATACAGAACGGGCGGGCACATTAGATCTCAGGCTTTGATAGCCTGTGAGCTAAAAAGTCAACTTATATTATAAAACACAAATGTGTGCGTCGGTCAATGCTGACGATATAATGATGCGGGCAACAATGTAGTTAAAATGGATGATGGTCGCAACAGTGGAGCTATTTTTTTTTCAATTACGACTATTAGCTCACACCCTCTATATATTTATATATCTTGTTCAAATTTTCAATCGTTAATAAAATACTTTTTATTCATCCACTCAAGTTCAAATACATTTTTTAAACTTGTAGTGGATGACACTGGATGTTAATACAGTTTTTTCAAATATTAATTCATTAATTAAATTAAATTAATTAATTTTAGTTTTATATTTCATTTCTGTTCAAAAGTATAAACTCACTCCAAATTTATAGTCTCCTTCGCCTGCGCGCCGCCTGATCTTCGGACATGAACAGCCCCATTATCTATTTACGAGTGAATGTTTCGCTATGGTACTTCATGGGGAAGTTTAGTAATTATTGAAATTCAATATTTGAAAAACGGCATAATCATTACATTTGAAATTTATATCAAGAAAAATACAATTTTTTACCTTTCTAACGCATTTTGTCTAACAATTTTGTAAGAAATACTTTTCGAGCTATTAATTTTTGGTATTTTAGCTATTTATTAAACTCCTACTATTAGCTCACACTCTCTCTATATATACAGTGGAACTCCAGATATACGTTACCTGAGTTGTACGTTTCCCTCAGATATACGTTTCAACTCAGCGGTCCCGACCACTTGCCATTAAAAATTAGCTGAGTTATACGTTTTGAATTACACATTTCCCTCAGTTATACGTTACGTTTTTGCGTCCCTGGATGAATTTATATTTTATTTATCCATTTTGAAACCGGAAACACTGACGACGCGGCCGAGGAGTCTGATTTGAAATATCCCACTCAAACTTCAGAGCTGATGTGAAAGCTTTTGACGTAGTAAATCGGTTCGTCAGTAGTAAAAGCAATAACCATAAGGCGGCTGCATTATTAACAGAAATGCAAAGTTTGATGTTCAGTGTCGGCTCTGCCGAAAAGAAACAACCGAAGATTAGTGATTATTTCAACAAGATTCAATAAACTACTGAAATGTCTTTTGATAAATGATTTATATGCCAAGGCGATTCCAACGATTTCTTTTAAGTACGCTATGTGTATTAAAAATAATTTTACTAAAGCTTTTAAGATAAAATAAGTTCATGTGTACTTCTCTTATGTACTTTTTTTCTTCTCATTTCCATTTCCAAAAAATTATTTCATGGGTGCAGTACTACTTAGGAAACTTCTGTTTACAATATAAAAGGTAGCAAACACCTCAGCGGATCAAAGTATTCACGATATATTTTAAAAATTGTTCCGGTAAACCATTAATTGAGTTGTACGTTTTACTGAGTTATACGTTTCGTTTGTCCGGTCCCGGGCAAAACGTATAACTGGAGTTCCACTGTATATATATATCTTGTTGGAATTTTCAATCGTTAATAAAATATTTTCTATTCATCCATTCAAGTTCAAATAAATTTTTTTTAACTTGTACTGGATGACAATGGATGTTAATACAGTTTTTTCAAATATTAATTCATTACTTAAATTTAATTAATGAATTTTAATTTTTATATGGGAGAAAAAAATTTCTCCCGTTGTTTTCATAAATGAAATGAAAGATTTATCTCAAATGAGTGATGCCAACAAAAAATAAAATACCGCAACGATGATTATAAAATAATGTTCAATAAAGATAGCGTGGGACATTAATGCTGCACGGGTTTATTTTATATACACTGCTCAAAACAATTAAAGGATATTTGAAGTTTTATATAAAATAAAGATATAAACGAAATTTTTTTTGCCGAAAATAGAAGAAGAGAATCACAAATGCAAATTTTTCTGGTTTTCAAACTGTGGAGTATGCAAATTTTGAGTTCGACGTCAAAAACGTCGCTTCAGCGGCAGCGAATGAAATTTGACTTTCAACTGGATAAAAGAGAATGAAGACAAGGATGATCGGCATTCAGTGATTGCTTTGTTTCGATGAGTACGATGTCTCAGCGAAGTCATTTGACAGACTCAGAAGCTTGGAGAATTGTTGGTAGGTTAGAAGGGGGCCAAACTCAAGCCGAAGTAGCGCAAGCCATTGGAGTGTCACAAAGTGTCATTTCCAGGATCTGGAACCGTTTTTTGGAGAGTGGATGTGCAGGCCGAAGACCCAAGTCGTAGACGGGCAACAACGCCCAATGAAGATCGGTATTTAGCGTTAACAGCTCGGAGACACCGAAACATGAACGCTACTCTTCTCCAACAACACCTTCGCTCGGCTACAGGCACCACGATTTCAACTCAGACTGTCCGAAACCGGCTCCATGCTGTAGGTCTGTATGCTCTCCGACCGATGGTATGTGTTAGATTAACATCAAGGCATCGTCGCGACCGCAGGGAGTGGGCAACCGAGCATGTCAACTGGAGGAGAAATGAATGGAGCAATATTCTGTTTTGTGACGTGTCCCGTTTTTCTGTGCATCCGGATAATAGGCGTATTTTCATCTGGAAGGACCGTGGCAGTAGGAATAATCCTGCGTTCGTGCACGAAAGTGTCAGATTTGGCTGTGGAGGAGTGTTGGTGTATGGTGGCATCTCCATTGACGGGCGCACTGACCTCTACATCATTCGAGATGGAGCTCTGACTGGTCGCCGATATAGGGATGAGATCCTCAGACCTATTGTAGTCCCTTACGCTGCAGCAATCGGAGATAACTTTATTTTAATGGACGATAACTGCAGGCCACATCGTGCAAACCTGGTGGAGGATTTCCTTTTCGAGGAAGGAATCGTTCGAATGAAATGGCCAGCGTGTTCTCCAGACATGAATCCAATCGAGTACGTTTGGGACGCTCTAGGAAGACGAGTTTCTGGCCGCCAACAACCCCCACAAACTCTCCAAGAACTGGACCTCCAAGTACGCTACCTCGCAGCGTATTACTGCTTATTTTACTGTTTAATACTGTTAATTTTACGGTATAATACTTGCAGCTGGGGTGACAGTTTTATACTGTAAAATCAACAATTATTTTTTGCAGTGCAGTCCAGTCATTTTTTTAAATTTCCGTTGCTTATTTTATTCATTCTATTATCATTACTATTTTTTTTTCATTCCCATTAGACTGGACCCTGGTTTAATTTTTCTCATTGCGCCGGTCCCGGATAACGCCGCGTGGGCTTGCTAGTGTAACATGAAATAATTTTTGGAGTTTTATTATTATTATTAGAAGAAAGAAGTATATAAAATACGCATGGAAATTTTTCAATGATATTATATTATTATTCATTGTAAAAAAATAAATAAGTATAAAGGTAAACAATTTTTTAAGAAAAACACTCTTTTATAAACATTCAGTGTTTATCTTAAAAATCACGCCTAAATTCATGACTGCAATTCATGTAATGCCAAAACAATTCCGTTGTAATATATTAATTTGGCATGGGCTTTGATAATGGAAATTCCCTTTGATTTCGCTTGGTAGAAAACGCAAACTAGTGAATTTATTTAAAAAATTGTAATTTTTTATCTGCTTCTTTTCTAAGGTATGGCAACAAGAAAAAAAAAAGCAATACTTAAACTATTTATTTGGGGTTTCTAAATGTTTTTCTCGACGTATACACATAATTTAATTAATCTATTAATTGATAAAAGCGTATATATATATTTTTAATTATTACACTCTATTTTTATTCATTTTTTATTTTCCACTTTTCTGTGTTTAAAATATTCCTTTGTCGCAGTGTCACAGCCAGTTGGCATATTTTAGTGAACGTGGTCTAGCACATCATTAATTCCATTATCGTTGTAACTCCTATACAGTTGTAACTAAAAAGAATATTTAGCGATTTATCACACGCGGCGGCTAACGGAAAAATGCCTTAAAATGAATTTATTAATTTATAATTAAGTTATAAAAATATCAAAATGTTGTATTGTCATCGGAAGCAAACATGTGGAGATAATTTTTATACTTCCAGCATTTCAGGAAGTAAATAAAAAATTGATTACAAAATTTCATATTTACATACATGAACAAAGTTAAGTTGAATAAAAGGGTGTAATATCAACTTTTCATATTGCACTGTAAACAAGAAACATTATTTAGAATTTTTGAAACACAAATCTAGATTCAAGAATTAAATTATCTTAAATTTTAATCTTAATTCAGTAATTATGTAAGATATTTTATTAATTATATGAAACAATATATAAACAAGAAAGAAAAACCATGCATAGGTTATGAAACACTTTCCAACACGTTCAAAATACTGTATCAAAACATCATCGTCTAATCAGGTGAAAGATGATGTCAAAGTAAACAATTTGGAAACGCATAACACATTTGAAAAAGCAATTTCAGCAATTACCATCAACGGTCGGAAAAATATCCGAATTATTTTGTGCAGCCCTGTATAAGAACCTTAGATTTGTATATAAGCTACATTGTATACAAACATTTAGTTCAGTTAGTAAACGCATAACACAGTTGAAAATTTACCTTCAGCAATTTCCGTCAATAAACAGACTGTACTAGAATTATTTTGTGCAGTCCTGTATATAATCCATAGAAATTATATAGACAAATTAATATGCAAAAAATAGTTACATTTAAAAATCCCTGCCACAATTGAAAATGTACTTCCAGCAAGTATAGCTCATAGACAGTACTGTAACAGACTTCTTTTGTGTGTCCCTGTAAATGTACGATAAATTCTATGCGCACCATATTCTATGATATGTGGTTCATTTAAGTCATCTATATCAATTTCAGTGTGTTTGAAATAGTTTAACAGCATTAAAATATACTACAAACGAATTTTCCTCATAGACCATAAAGAAACTGAATTCTTTTGAGTTCCCCTGTAAACGACCTATAAACGCTACACTCTCCACTTTCAGTAACGAACATGTCATGGTAAACCTCAATAACATAGTAATCTAAGTGTAGTTACGTGAGTTAGAAAGCAGACAGACGGACAGGTGGCTAGGAAAACCGAATTCATACACTTTTCAACTATGTTGGAAAGTGTTAAAAAGACTTACAATATTTCAACATTGTCGTAACATCTTCTTTACTACATCCTGATGGAATGCATAATCCATATTTCATTGATCTAGCATATCCGTATTGCGCTTTACTCAGCAAAAACTGTATTACCTCCTGAAAATATGAAAAATGAATTTTGATTATCGGCTGAAAGCATGTTATGAAAAATATTTATTCGTTATTATCAATGAAAATCATCGTCCATACACTGTGAAAATTTTGCAGCAAACTGTTTCGACATTATGCCGTTTTTGTAAATAACGGTTATTGAACATGTTATAAAGCCTTCTCATCGGTCAGTACCGATTAAAATTACGGTTAACTAACCTTTATCTAATGAAAACGGTCAATGACTGGACAGTTTGCTGCTAATTTTTTAGTGTATCGTTTTCAATGTTCATGTTTTAACAAAACACGCATACGTCAAAAATGGAGCACTACAAATCAAACCAACAATCTTATAAAGAGGGGAGAAAATAAATAAATGTATAAAAAAATAAATAAAAAGGAAGACAAAGAAAATCCATACATTACTGCATCAATTATATATCCATATTCCGAAGCAAAATTTGAAAAGCACATGGTAAAAGGGAATTCAATAGCACAGGTGAAATTTACAGTTAAGTAGCATCCTCCATATCAGAAACTGTTAGTAACAGTGTCAGTTATTAATTTAACCACAGAGATTTCTACTATTTCTAAGTTAAAATTTAAAAGATACAAATAAATTATATAAAATCTATTAATTCAGTTACTATAATTTTAATTTAAATAAATTTAATATATATATTATATTATTGGAAAATTTTAAATTTCACCTGTATTCCAAGTTTCATTTAATCATTTGGATAATTTATTTGGTGCTGCCATCTAGTTTAAAAATATTGAACTATATCTATTATAAATATAGTAATATATTTTAGATCATTTAGAAAATTTATTTGGTGCTGCCATCTAGTTTAAGATATTAAACTATATCTAATATAAATATTAATTATTTAGATAAAGAAGAAGAGTTTCCAGTATAAGATTCTTTTATCTTTCTATTCTTTACATATGTCAACATTTATATAATTTTCTTTAAATTTATAATTATTGTGAAGTGTTTATTATCATTTTAACAAAACCATTAAAAATCCCATAAATCTTAAACATTAATGTAGAAGTCAAATTAAATTTTCATTTTATAAATAATTATATGCAGGCTTAAAAGATTTTCCAAAATGGCTAAACGCACTTATTGGAACTAATATCTTGCTAAAAATTATCTATCCTGAAAAGTAAAATTTAGAATTTACACTCTGCAAGCTTAAAACTAACAAAGCTTTTCCAATATGGCAAACGCACGTATTGGAACTAATATCTTGCTAAAAATTCTCTACCTTGAAAAGTAAAAAAAAAAAATTTAAAAAAAAAGGTAAATTGAGAATTCACACTCTGCAAGCTTAAAAATAACAAAGATTTTTCAATATGGCAAACGCACTTACTGGAACTATATTTTGCTAAAAATTCTCTACCATGAAAAGTAAAAAAAAAAAAAAAAAATTAGAATTCACACTCATTTAAATTTTTAATTAATGAATGATATTTAACCAAAATATTCCCATTCAGCTCGCACACAAAGGAATTCAATCTTTAGCCAAATATATCAGCAATCAAAATGTAAGTGATTTAACAGAAAAAATGTACAAACATATAACCTCAATGAAAGCAAAATTTATATTCGTAAAATTGACTTAACTAAATAAAAAGGATAGCCTAATTCTATTGCATGTTGAAGGATAAGTTTTAAATTTTGAGTTTTAAAATTATTTGAACAAAGATTGTTAATTCTATGTGCAAAATTTAGTAAAATATTTACAAATACTGATTTATGTATACATGACATATAATTAGTAAATAAATTTGCTTTAAATGTAAAATCATTTCGCTTGTCATAAATGTCAAACAAAATTTTATTATCTTTAAGAATTATCTTAAGATCAAGAAAATTAATTTCATTATTTACCATAACGTTGAAACTATAATTTAAATTTTTATGATATTTTATTGGTAGTAAATAATTTGAATTATTATTAAAATAGAAGACGATTATATCATCTATATAACGGTATATTTTACAATTAGCAATATTTGAATTACGCTCATAACAATATAAATAAAATTCTGCAAGAATTGAAGAAACAATGCCACCCTGAGGCAGTCCACAGCTTTGAATATATACAGTCTCATTAAAAACAATATAATTATTATGTAGAATAAATCTAGTTAAAGTTTTAAAGTAATTTAAAGAAATATTATTTTTTAAATTTATGGAATCCTTGTATTCTTTGTATAATAAATTGACAATCCTGAACATATCCTTGATATCAATATTATTAAATAAGTCATTAAAGTCAAACGTCTTCATGTAATTTATGTTATTTAAATTTTTAATATTATTGACAAGTTGAAAACTATTTTTTATGCTAAACAAATTATTTTTTTGTTTTGTAAGTTCAAACAATTTAGTGAGAATAGTTAATAGAAATTTACTTGCATTATTATTATACGCATTACAACCTATAGTTACAGTTCTAAATTTTATAGGAGTTTTATGAAATTTAGGTATAACAACAATATATGGATAATTAAAGTTGTATTTTTTAATTTTAGCAATTTATAATATTGAAATATACGTCGATTATTAATAATTGTATTAAGATTAGTTTTTTTTAATTTAAACTTATATTTATAGCATTAGATATTAGCTGCGAATAATATTTTTTGCAGATGAAAGCATAGTTGTTTGGTGATTTATCAACATAAGTAATAATAAATTTGTTTTGTAAATTCTTTATTTCACTATTTAGTTGTTTAACATTAAAATTATAATTTTCCATATTTCTGAAAAGTTCAATATTTAAATTACTTAAAACATTTAATTTCCATTCATTTAAAAATTCAATGGGTTTATTATAATCTATTGAAATTTTATATATAAAAAGGTCAAGATCCAGATTAAATTGTTTTAATATAGAAAAAATAGTATAACATGAAGGTATTCGAAATTTAGTCCCATTAGTCATAAAATTGCGCAAATAATCATTCTCGACAATATTAATATCCCCTGTAATAATGTGACCATGTACCTTATCTACATAATTACTATAACTAGGATTATTACATAAGCATGGAGGTTTATCATTTGATGTAAGAAATTTTGCAAAATTATTGTAATTGAAAATCGTACGTCCTAGTGTAACGTTGTATTTGTATGATTTATGTATTGTAAAATTTTTATGGGGAATTTGTTATTGTTATTAAGTACATTGTGTATATTAATTTTATTAAGTACTATATTGGAAAAAGTGATTATAAGTTGAGTATTGTTAGTTTTTTCATGAGTATTTTTTGAAATTTTTACATTAAGTTGATTAATTCTATATAATAGAAGATCAAAATATACATCACTAAAATGTGGTGATAAATTTAATGATAAAAAACTTTATAATACTTATTAAGATATTTCTTTTTGATCGATAAAATATGTTAGTAGAGAGAAAATGGGGCTCCGACCTCAGGAGGTGGAGTGTGGAGTGAGGAGGGAGGAGGGCTCCTCCTCCCGAATTGCCCTCCTCCTCCCGAAGTGCCCTCCTCCTCCTGAAGTGCTCACCTCCTCCCGAAGTGCCCTCCTCCACCACCTAAGATAAGGGGATTAGTGTTAATTAATTTTAATTGCGGGACTTAGAAATTTTTCGAAGCCATTTTTTTTTCCGCGGAGAATTTTCTACTAGAATACGAGGTGTGTTTCAAGGGGTTTATTTTAGCGAATTAGAAATTTAATTAATTTTAATTGGAGAACTTAGAAATTTTTTGAAGCATTTTTTTTTTCAACGAGAGTAGGCTATTCGATATACATGTTACAGGTGAATTTTAAAAGTCAATAATGGTTTAATTAAAAATAATAATTAAAAAGTATTATTTCGTAAATGTATTATTTCGTAATACATAGCACATGTTCCTTGTTTTACGAAATAATAGAAAAATCATGTATCAATTTATCTATATATATTATACAAATCAATTAAAGGTAAATTGTTAATTGCAATTAGCAATTGGTTATTTTATGACCTAGTCACGTGATCTCTGACGTCATTGGTGACGTATTGAATGATACCAAATGGTCACGTGATATCACTTAAACAGTGACGTCACATGTCACGTGATCAAGTCTTATCAGTGATTATATTAGCTGATAAGGCCCTGATCAAGCATTCACTTTTCTCATAGCCTTGGTGTGAGACGGTTGGGTGCTTAGCTAGCTGGCGTGTTAGGTAAGAATAGTATTTGTATATATTTTTTTTTAATATGACTTTAAATTAATTTGATATCTACTATGTAAAACGATATGAATATGTTTTGAATATTAGAACTAAAAAATAATACTTTGAAATAATGGACTTACTAAACAGTAAAATTTAAAGCTATGTAGATAAATTTCCTAAAACTAAGTTGAAATGAAAATGGTAAAAGTTAAGTCAGTCTCATGTTAGTGTTTATCATATTAAATCTACAAAAGAAATTTTTAAGTGGGAATACTAATAATCCAAGTTACCATATAGATATTATAAGTTAGTAGATTCATAAACTAATGAGAATGTATATAATTTTAATAAACTATGCTAATTTCTGCAGATATTTAATAAAATACAAGTGAGTTTTCGAGGTACATAGTTTACCAATTTACTTCCTAGCTTTATCTTACCATAGGCAATGGTCTAAATCAAGTTAGGACATAAACCTTGGAAATCATATTCATGCGACTAATTAACCTGGGGCTCACTCAGCCCAGTAGTTAGCGTGATGGTTATAAAATACCTGGGGCTTAATCAGCCCAGTAGTTAGCGTGTTGACTATATAATAAGTGGGGGCTCACTTAGCCCTGTGGTTATCGTGGTAGCTATAAAATAAGCGGGGACACACTAAGCCCAGTAAACGTGTTGGGTAGAAAATAGCCTGGGGCTCACTCAGCCCATTAGTTAGCATAGTGGGTATAAAATAGCCTGGGGCTCACTCAGCCTAATACTTAGCATGGTGACTATAAAATAAGCGGGGGCTCACTTAGCCCTGTGGTTAGCGTCGTGGTTATAAAATGACAAGTCTGATTATATGTTTGTGGGTTCGAAACTTGTGCGGTTTAGACGATGGGATTTCAAGTATTCAGAAAAGTCGAAAAAATCATGATGGTGCTCCATATCCTTATAAATATTATTGGTTTTAATATGATAAGTTAAGGAATCTATATCCGTAAAGAGTAAAACTGCACGATCTTTGTATGTTTTCTTTATAAAATTGTAATGAAAATCATACATAACTAATTTAGATAATACTAAAATAGAAAATCCAACATAGATGGTCGGTTCATTAAAATGCTAGATTTTAGTCGTTCTACAGCGGTTAAATCTTCATCATATGTCTTGAATGATTTTAAAGTAGGCAAAGCTACTAATTTTTTTTAAAATACATTTCCAGTATGGATTATTAAATCTAATTCACTTATTTCAAATTCTTAACGATAGTCCCATAGCATTGGAAAGTGTTTCATAAAGTATACCATGACTCATGATTTTTCCTTCATATTTATTTATTGTCAGTTATTTTAGATCCTATTTTATAATTTACGTTAAAATTTTTCATTCATTCCTATCATTTTCTGGGTACTCTGTATATATTTTTTATTTGCGTATTGTTAGTCTAAATTTTATCGAAGGTATTTCTGTGATAATATAGGTGAGGTAGCGCATTAATGCAGTATAATTAATGTGTATTTTAACTATAATCTCTGTTTTAACAAGACTTGTATCGAATTAGGGTTTAATTAAATAGGTTAATGAATCTATCTCTTATCCCAAAATTTTTTAAGTTTAAACATTAGCATATATCTTAATTAATATTTCATAGTTAGTATTTTTCATTGAATAATCATTGAAGCATTTTAAAACTTTACAGATTTTAGTATATATAAATATATATTTGGTTAGTAGCATCTATACAGAGCTATACGAAAGAATTCACATATATTAATGGTTTTAAGTATCGATCTCGCTTTAGATAGTCACGTGACGTACATTTAAAAAATCCATATGTATCATGGTAAAAGAAAGAACATATGTGATATATCTTAAAGTCTGCATGAATATAACGAAAAGGATGTCTGCGTTTCTGTAGGTGTAAGTCTTTGTATTACTAAAGATTAAATTTAATAGTTTATGTTTTAATTGTGACTACCCTACGTAAAGAGAAAAATAACCATTTCTTTTAAAACAAAATAAAAAGTACTTTAAAAATATATTACTACTTACCTACTATATATATCTACATACCTAGACCTCATTTCTATGAAAATAGGGGAGGATGCTATTAAATTTAGTGGAGTATAATTCATATATATTGTGGGGGAGTCAGTATTTTTAGTGTAATTTCTATTTTAGTATGACTTGTATCGAATTAGATTCATTAACCTATTTAATTAAAACCAATCTCCTATCGCAAGAATTCTTAAGGATATCTCTTAATTACTATTTTTAATTTTATTTCTTAGTTATTATTTTTTATTGAATACTCAATAAAACATATATAACGAATCGAGTTGAATGTTTAGGAATAAATTGTGCGTTCTTAAGTCATTTCGAAACAGGGTCCTTCAAACAGACCCCTTCACGAAACTTTTAACCCTAAAGCAGGACACTTCACACAACGTTTCGTATTAAAAATAGACCTTTCACAAGCATACTAATGTATATACTTTTAATAGGATTTTAAAATGTTAAACGATATAAATATTAGATCTAAATATAAATCATTTTTTTTTTACATTCAGTGAATAATTCTAGTCAAAATTCACGCATGTTCGAGCCTGTTAGTTAAATATGACAATACTCCTTCGACGGCATAGTTAAAAGACTAGAAAATTACTAAGCTATAATTACATTTTACGAGTATTCGAATACTACTATTTTAAAAGTATAGCCTATAGAGGGTAAGAGTGAAAAATTTTAAAAATAATCTTGCTCACGCATATGAATTGTATATAGGAGCTTGTACAATATAAAAATAAATTTCATATATCGTCCTATCACGCGGTGTGACTCATCGCATAAATTGTTAGTATGTATTTTTAAAATAATTATTTTTAAAATAAATTAGAGGAAACATGCTATAATACCTATTCGTTTTTGCTTACCTATTCCTTTTTGCCTACACATATTGAAAAAAATACATTAATATTATATCTATTCATATATTATAACTTTAAACATATAAAGTAAGGATACTTACCTAGATCTTACAACCAACTCATACACTTGCTTTTGGGAGAAATGAATTGAAATGTATTCTTATCAGTAAATATTATCTAGAATGTTATCGCGATCAGTCACGTGATGTTACTAATCTATAGATTAACGATAAGATAATGAACTTGTACTGAAATCATTTCTGGTCTAGTTGCTATACGAGTAGCACGCATGTTTTTTCATGCTGTAGTCATATATTGAAGACGGGATTGCAAGTTTGTGAATAAGGTAAGATTAATTTATGTATATATTTTAAAATGTTAAACGATATAAATATTAGATCTAAAAATAAATCATTTTTACATTCAATGATTAATTCTAGTCAAAATTCACGCATTTCAAGCCTGTTGGTTAAATATAACATACACTAATAAGATTCGTTGATGATTCATTTTCTCATATAGGCAATAGTAGCAATCATTTCACATACTACAAGTGTAAAGTATGCAAAATTTATGATTCTGCTTTATAATACCTATTCATTCTGTATTCTACCCTATGCTTTATCCATGACGTCACGATATCCCGTAATTTTAAGAGATAAGCGAACACGTTATACCGTTTAGTTGTTGTAAGGCATGCATGCAGTCGAATTTGGATGAAGTCCAGTACATTATGATTACACTTTTTAGGTAAGATAACTTTATGTGTATTTTTTCAATATTAAAAACAAACATTTTTTTGAAATAATGCCCTAACTAAATAGTACAATATATATTTTATAAAAACAAAGTCAAAAGGTTAGTTATCCTATACATTCTTCAAAAGAAATTTTTAAGTTAAAATACTAAAAACCCAATTTAGTATATTTTTTCTATACTTTGCAATACAAAAAGCATAAACGAATTCAATTTAATTTTAATTTTATGTTATTTAATTCATATATCTTATAGGGGACCCTGTATTTTTTTTTACCCTAACCTGTATCAAATTCATTTAAACCCATCTCTTATCCTCAAAATTCTTAAGGGTATCGCTTAATGGCTATTTCTTAGTTCTTATTTTTCATTAAATACACAGTGAAGCCTTTTAAAACTTAACAGATTAATAACTATATATGAAATAATTCGCATACATTTACAGTTTTAAATAGTTCATTTCATTCATTTACCTACCCAAAATGTGACAGAAACTCGAGCATCAGATATTTCTTATCGCGAGTGATTCACCGTGTCAAAGCAAGATCTTCGCTTATCTGATAATATGACTCATTATGATTCAGCGATATGCATGTTGAGGGGGTAACACTCAAATCTTAGTTGCAGTTATAAATATGTATTTTAAAGCATAATCATTCGAAAATTCAATTATTTTTCATGAAACGATCTACCCTATTTTACAGATTTGTATGATAAATTTGGTGAAATATGTACTTTAAAAAAAAAAATCTATATTTTGAACGTTATACTAAAAATGTATTCGTGTAAAACCTATTTCTACATTTTCTGAATTCGTATTCATTTGAGATTAGTACTCTATTTCTTAAAATATCTGTGGAATCATAATATTTTTAAAGGGTATATTGTGAAGGGTCATTTTCATTCAAACAGTGATCTTGGATTTTTATGGAAGGTCAGTGTCCCTAGTATTTCTGTCGCCATAATGTAACATGAATCTATTGAATTTATTTTGTGAAGGGACCTTAATATCTATAACTATGTATTTTGAACCTATCGATGCTCAAGCTGTACTTTTAGCCTAACTTGAATTGAAAAAAAAAAGGCAAAAGTGTAAATTATCTGATTTTAGGAAAGGATTTTATACATAATTGGATTTTTGCGAAGTAGGCTTTTTTATTCTAAAGGGGATCTATTCACTATTTTAATTAACTATGCACTATATGGTAAAATTATATTTTGTTCACATAACATTTCGATAATGTTGGAAAGTGATTCATAAACTATACCGCTACGCATGATTTTTCATACTTGTTTATTTATTATTTTATATATACGTTAAAATTCTCTTTGTATCACTCTGTATTTTTTGTGGAAAGTGATTTATGAATTATGACGCTATGCATGATTTTTCATTCTTGTTTATTTATTATTTTATATATATACGTTAAAATTCTTCTTTTAATATCACTCTGTATTTTTTGAAGTGCGTATTGTTAGTCTATCGAAGGACCCCTCTGGGTAAAAAAAAGGGAGGGGGGAGGGGGCGAGCTATTAGAATTGAGTGGAGTATAATTCATACGGGACCCTGTATTATTTACTATATCCCCCGTGATGATTCCTGGGTCCAGGAAGTTTTGACTCTAGGTCACTTCTAGCTAAAAGCTCACACCTTAAGGCAAAATTCATTTCAGTTGAGAGTTTATATCTTAGATTACTTTCAGTTGAAAATCCTACTTTTGCCGTCTTTTAAAACTAAAGATTCTATTTTTAACTCTAAATTCTATTTTTGGTTTAAAAGAGAAAAATCTTAATACCTTTTTTAATGCATGAATCATTATTTCTAACATATATATTGAATAGCCTGTTCTAGTTATTAAAAAAATTTTCTAAGTTCCCCAATTAAAATTAATGAATGACCCTTTTTAATTATTATTTTTAATTAAACCATTATTGACTTTTAAAATTCACCTGTAACATGTATATCGAATAGCCTACTCTCGTTGAAAAAAAAAATGCTTCAAAAAATTTCTAAGTTCTCCAATTAAAATTAATTAAATTTCTAATTCGCTAAAATAAATCCCTTGAAACACACCTCGTATTCTAGTAGAAAATTCTCCGCGGAAAAAAAAAAAAAAAAAAATGGCTTCGAAAAATTTCTAAGTCCCGCAATTAAAATTAATTAACACTAATCCCCTTATCTTAGGTGGTGGAGGAGGGCACTTCGGGAGGAGGTGGGCACTTCAGGAGGAGGAGGGCACTTCGGGAGGAGGAGGGCAATTCGGGAGGAGGAGGAGGAGGGCACTTCGGAAGGAGGAGGACAATTCGGGAGAAGGAGGAGGAGGGCACTTCGGGAGGAGGAGCCCTCCTCACTCCACACTCCACCTCCTGAGGTCGGAGCCCCATTTTCTCTCTACTTATGTTTCCTTATGTCAAACCAATTGTAAGAATTAGTGAATTCATTTTCCATATTAGATAATTGCTGTATAATATCATTACTAGAAATATACTGTGCATTAGTACCATTTTTACCCCTTTTTGTACGTGTAGTTTTTGTATTTACTTTATGATTTAAATTAGCATAAGTGCTAGTATAATGTTCATGTTTATTAGTATTTGTATAAACAAGGTTTGTACAATTAAATAACTTAGAATTTAGACCATAAGGATATAAAGAGTTACGAGATTTGATATAAATGGATTCATAAAGTGGTCTATCACTGAAATTTTTGTGCATACTCAGGATTTTAATAGTAATATCTTTAAAGTCATGTTGTCCAAAGTGCATATGCTCAACATTTATAGAATTATTTTTTATAATATCCTGCCTATGTGGATTGATTCTGTAGTGCAGTGGATTACATGATTGACCAATATATTCCAACTTACATATATTGCAATTAATCAAATAATTAATATTGTATGCTTTACAGAAGAATACATCTCATCAAAAAGTCACCTGTAAAAAATGCAGCCAAGTCTCGTAACTCATTTACCGGAAAAAGTACTGAGATCGTATAAAGCCAAGTTTAACTATCTTATTAACTCAGAAATTTTCATTCACAAATCACTCCTAGTCTCTACATCTTTCGTTAATTATTATTTTGTGACTTGGCAATTACGCAGCACAGGGAAGTTATTACACCTTACTATGTTATGGGATGGGATGGGATAATTTAATTAAGGCAAATTATATACGCACAGGGAAGTTATTGCACCTTAATATGTTATAGTATTACTTGATTAAGACTAATTATATACATCACATTCTCGTGCTACGTAATTACCAAGTCACAAAATAATAATTAACGAAAGATGTAGAGACTAGGAGTGATTTGTGAATGAAAATTTCTGTGTTAATAAGATAGTTAAACTTGGCTTTATACGATCTCAGTACTTTTTACGGTAAATGAGTTACGAGACTTGGCTGCGATTTTTACAGGTGACTTTTTGATGAGATTTCACCTCTTTTTGTAAGTAATCCTCCTTTTCTTGATTTTGGGCTCATTTTGGAGATCATCCACTGATTTTCGACGAAGTTACCTTAAAGGAATTTCAGGTAACTAGGCAAGCACTAAGTTATGGGAGGGGGGAGTCAAAAGTACTCTCAACTGCTTCCAGGAAAGATGCTATCCATCTGAGATATTACTCGCAGCCTAGATACTTGATATTTAGCACAAAAGTTACTGTTTAGGATAAAAAGAAAGCTAAAATTAAAATTTTCGGAATTTTTCAATATATCAAACTATATTTGATTTTTCGAAGTTTTTTTTTTTTCTCTCTCTTCGGATTTTTAAATTTTTCCTTATTTTGTATCCTAAACCCTACCTTTCTGCCAAATGTCAAGCTGGTAGGCAAAATCGAATTATATTCAAACCTTCGACTTTTTATAAATTTATTGATTTTTCGATTTTACTTCTAAGTTTCCTGTTTGTCATGCCAATATAGTAATTCTTTGATCCGTCTTCTTAGGATCATTTTGGTTCAATTTAAAGATAAATCTAGATAATCTTAGAGTCACCATGATTTTAATTTAGAAAGGCCTATTAAGCTATAACCAGCCAGTAATGTCGGGAGGAGAGGGGGAGCTGTGAAGATTTTTTTGGTGCTAACATCATTTAACAATCCATATTTCATATGCAAATTAAACAGAGTATAACCTGTGAAAGAAAACAAACATGTCTATAAAGGAACCACCCATAACGTAGCCGGTCTATAGGTAGGCCGGTAACTTTTCTATACCGAAATTCGTAAACAAAAAGAAAAAACAGCATGATCCGGGGAAAAAAACAATAAAACACAATTACGGGCGGTGTACTAGCTAACAGGACAATTATCTTAAAACTCATGTTTCTAGAGCTACAAAATTGAATTGTTTTCGAATTTTCGATTTTTTACAGATATTTCGATTTTTCGATTTTATTTTCGAATTTTACAAATTTTTAAAAGTTTCTTTTTTTAATCGTAAATATTACGTATACACTACATTTTAAGTCTCTAACAAGATCAAATCATTTTCAATTTTTGATTTTTTTCGAATTTTGTTTTCGAATTTTCCGAATTTTTTAATTTTTCCTTATTTTGTATCCTAAATACTACCTTTATTCCGAATGAATTTTCGAATTTTCTGGATTTTATAATTTTTTCTTTTTTTATCTTAAATGCTACCTTTACTCCAAATTTCAAGTTTTTAGCGCTACAAAATCGAATTATTTTCAAATTTTCGATGTGTTTCGATTTTTCCGATTTTTAAATTTTATTTCCGATTTTTAATGTGTTTTTAATTTTTCCTTATTCTGAATTCCAAACACTACCTTTACGCCGAATTTTAAGTTTCTAAGGTTAAAAGATAAAATTATTTTCATTTTTTTTCATTTTTTTTCGATTTTTTCGAATTTTTGAATTTTTTTTTCGAATTTTCTGGATTTTTTTCTTTTTTTTGTATTCTAAATACTACCTTTATTCCAAATTTCAAGTTTCTAGCGCTATAAAATCTAATTGTTTTCAAATTTTCGATGTTTTTCGATTTTTTCGATATTTAGTTTTATTTTCGATTTTTATTGTGTTTTTAATTTTTTCTTGTTCTGAATTCCAAACACTACCTTTACGCCGAATTTTAAGTTTCTAAGGCTAAAAGATCAAATTATTTTAATTTTTTCAATTTTTTTCGAATTTTTCGAATTTTTGAAATTTTTTTTTTCGAATTTTCCGGGTTTTTTTATTTTTTTATTTTTCTGTATCCTAAATACCACCTTTATTCCAAATTTAAAGTTTCTAGCGCAACAAAATCGGATTGTCCTCAAATTTTCGTTTTTTTTCCATTTTTTTTCGATTTTTTAAATTTTGCTTTCGATTTTTTTGGTGTTTTTGATGTTTTCTTTTTCTGGATGCTAAACACTACCTTCACACCAAATTTTAAGTTTCTAAGACTACAAGATCGTATTATTTTCAATTTTCAATTTTGATGGCATTTGTTGAATTTTCGAATTTTTTTTTTTTTTTTTCGAATTTTCCGGATTTTGTAATTTTTCCTTTCTTTGTATCCTAAACACTAGCCTTTTTCCAAATGTCAAGTTTCTAGGGCTACGGGATCTACCTAATCTTTTTGATGACGCGTGAATGAGTGAGTGAGTGACAAAAAATCGAATGTTTGAGTTCATATATCGTCTGAACCACGGTAGCTAGAATACAAGTATTCAAGTTACCGTGGTCTGAACTAGAAAAGACAGAAACTTGTAATTTTAAATTTTGGTTCTGTGTGCCAAATACTCTAGAAAATCGAAGTTCCGGGTTTTTGGGAAACTCCAGCGCATAGATATGGGGGGGGGGGGGTCAAAAGTGCCCTAAGTTGCTTCCAGAAAAGTATGCTTACGGCTGTGCTCTCTCGACTTGGCGGAGGCACTGCCGTGCCTCCAGATTAATTTTCGAGTTAGAACTATTAATAATTTGTAGTGGATCTGCATGTGGGCAAGTTAAGCAGCGTGGTGATGAACATTTTTTGAATTTGAGATTCACAGTGAGACAATAAGACAGGTAACTGTTTGACGATCCAAAGAAATCCCTGTCAATTTCCATGTACCGAGCATTAGGCCTAATATTATTATTAAAGTCTAAATTGCCAGTCGCTAAATCTTTTTTAATACTGACCATAATGAGAATTGTATATCATAAATAAAATAAGACAATGTTTAAATATAAATTAATATAAAATTGTAAATAATATAAAATAATATAATATAAAATTAATACTACAAATTTATCATTTGATTGCTAGGTTAATAAGTATCAATAATCAAAGCAAATTTATCATTTGATTTCTAGATTAATTAAAACCAATATTTTTTATTTGATTTCTAGTTTAATTTATACCAAAAATCACTAATTTAATTATAAAAATAAAAAATAAAATTATAATAATAAAAATAGTATAAATAATAAACCTTGATTACATAAATTTTAATTAATGTACAATATTTACATAGAAGAAGATAATCTCACCATAACTGGTATAAAAATACCATAGTTCATACATTTTAAAATTTTTAACTATATAAACCCATACAGAATAAACTATACAAATTATTCAAAATGCAAGATGACCATACTAGTTGGACATGAACAAAAACAATGCAAAAGGCCAAATTAATATGTTATTTCAATAGCAACATTACAAAAAGTTATTAATGCAGCAACGTAAAATTATTTTGAAAAACAAGAAATACATCAAATTTTGCGCATAAGCAGCAATAAAATAATGTATTTAATAATTATGAAAATATAAATTATGCCAAAATTTGGGCTGTAATTAGATGTATATCTAATTGGGCTGCAAGAGGACGATATTCTTATGAATATAAAAATTAAAATGTAAAAAAGTGGAAAGATAAAACTATCCACAAATATATATATATAGAGAGAGAGACATATGTGTATACATATATGTTTATGTAATATATATATATATATTTCACTGACGCCCGGCTAACTGAAAAGTACTTTTTTTTTTGCTCATTTGGAATGAAAATTATGTTATAATTTAAATTAGTTGTCCTTGAATTAGTGAATTTGAACTAGTTGTCCTTGAATTAGTGACTATGTGAATCTTATATATTAGAAGTGTGTTTGTAACAATATATTAGTAAATCACTTACCTGTATTATGAAGCAAAAGATTTGAAATACCTCTTAAATTTACTAACATATATCAATTTTTGTATACACTACGTGATTTAAAATAAAATTATACAGGGTGTCCGAAAAGTCTAGAAATGGTCGAATAACTGGAGAAATATCCATCGGATTGAAAAACGGAAAATATGTGTTCAATATTTTTGAAAATTCTATTTAGGGATATCAAAGTTGCTCCCCAACTCCCTGGGGGGGGGGGGGGGGGGGACTTTGAAATCTTAAATGATAAACCAAACTTTTTTATTGCAGATTTGAATTCTACGAGAAAAAATACATAACTTTTGTATTTAACATTTTCTTCGGAAAATCGTAGATGGCGCTGTAATGGAGTAAAATGCAGTGAGAATCGTTTCCATTGAAAAGTCTGGAAACGATCGATTAACTCGAGAAATATATAGCAGATTGAAAAACGAAAAAATACATGTTCAATATTTTTGAAAAATCTACTTATGTATATCATAGTTGCCCCTTCCCCCCCAAACTCTGCCCGCTGGGGAGGAATTGGGGGCAACTTTGAAATATTAAATAATAATCCCCCCTTTTTTATTGCAAATTTGGATTCTACTGGAATAAATATGCAATGTTTGTATTTAACAGTTTCTTCGGAAAATCGTAGATGGCGCTGTAATCGAGTAAAATGCAGTGAGAATCGTTTCCATTGAAAAGTCTGGAAACGGTCGAATAACTCAAGAAATATACATCGGATTGAAAAACGGAAAAATATGTGTTCAATATTTTAGAAAAATATATTTAGGAATATCAAAGGTGCCATTTTTCTAAAATACTAAACATGTATTCGTCCGTTTTTCAATCCGATGTATACTCGAGTTATTCGACCGTTTTCAGACTTTCCAATGGAAACGATTTCCCTGCATTTTACTCAATTACAGCACCATCTACGATTTTCCGAAGAAAATGTTAAATACAAAAGTTAGTATTTTTTTCCGTAGAATCCGAATCTGCAATAAAAAAAGGTGGGTATCATTTAATATTTCAAATTTACCCCCCTTTCCCCCCAGGGGGCAGAGTTAGGTGGAAACTTTGATATCTGTGAATAAAATTTTCAAAACTATTGAACACATATTTTCCGTTTTTCAATCCGATGTATATTTCTCGAGTTGTTTGACCATTTCAAGACTTTTCGAACACTCTGTATATTTATTAATTCCTTTTAAATTAATAAATACATACGTACAAACTATATTTTGCTTCATATCATATCAATAGATGCTCAGAACCTTGTGACAAAATTTTATTTCCATATCTAAAAAACCGTTTAAGAAATGAGATTTTTCGTGAATTTTTAGGTCTGTTCGGGGCCTCCGAGATGACGCTGTGTGCTCTGTGCTGTGTGCTCGGTTCAGAGCACACAGCGTCATCTCGGAGGTCCCGGTCTGTTCCGGTGTCAGAAAGTTCAGTTCCTGTTTATAATTTGCGCTAGAACTTTGCTGCTAATTATCGATGAAGCAAAGTAAAACATTTTTGGAATCTTAAATGTTTGAAATTTAATTTAAAATAATAAAAACAAATAGGAAAACAAATCGCAAAAACAGCTATTTGGTGGTAGGCACATACCGTAATTATGCGGAGTCTCTGCCAAACAGCAGTATCCTTGTGGTTGAATTCTCGCTGCTGGCTCACCCATAAATACGGTACTCCTTACATTATCCACACAACCAACAATATAAAACATAATTTTGTGTATTTTAATTAATATCTAGAAGTGCTTTCATCTAATATTTACAAAATGGATTAAAATATCACTTTATACTATTTAACTGACTTATAAATGAAGTTGGCAGTTTTATCTGTGTATGTATTAATGTCAGTGTGTGTATTCAGTCATAAATTTGAAAAGAGCAAGACAAAATATTTTTTACTGCTTGGAAGACTGTTTCTAGGATGTTCTCCGGAAATATTTCATGAAAATTCTTCTTAAACATCGTGTCGAAAACAAAAATGCTTCAACCATCTGCTAAATAAATAAAGGAAAACATAGATGCGAAAGCTACAGGTTAAATAGTCATAAAAAATCTGTGACATGTATCTACACTGTAAAAAAAATATAGAAAGTTTAAGACAGAAACAGTTACAAAAAGTTAAGGTGACCTCATAGTTGCCGACGATTCAGGAAAACTTTCTCTGGTTTTCAAAAACCATTTGGAGAAGAAGCAATCATAAGCTGCCGAAAAAAAAAAGGTTTCTGAAATAAATGCACGGAAACGTTTCTGTAATAAAAGGACCCCCTTTTCCGCCCGTAAATTTGGGAAAAGACGTTTCTTTAATTTAGGAAGATGTCTGAGATCGGTTTTTCTTTTAAAAGTTTCTAAGATAAGTAAAATGTTTCCGAAATCGTTGGTAGCTAAGAATTAAATTGAATGTTTGTAAATTGAATTTTCGTAAACTGTCTTTCCATATCAAGAAACGTTTCTGCATTTTTCACCATGTACTGTCTCGCATATCACATTACTAAGATGATATATTGATATCTATATGTTAAAACAATAAGATTATACTTACAGATGTATTTTTGACATATTCTACCAGATCTTCTAAACCACTTTCTAGTGTTATTTTCCCTTTTATCTTCGGTAATATTGGCATAATGTCTATCATGCAGTATTGACCCCTGAAAGCTACATTTCTATCAGCACGTAAAAATTCTGTATCTAGGCATTCATCATAATCACCAAACATGCTGATGGTGCCAGTGATAAGGCCTGGTGGTATTTTCCCAGATGCATCTAAAACTATAGAGAATAATCATTAATAATAATAAAATAAGATTTTTTTGTAATGCAGTACAAAAAAAAAAGGTACTAGAACATCACAGAAAAATCGGTTAGGCATTATTGTAAAACACTTGTCCAAAATGCGTATTATATAAGTGAAAGAAAATTAACTTTACAACTTTGCCACTCATTAAAACTGAAAGAAATACGATAGCCAAGATATGTTGTTTGTACAGGTAAAGCTCTATTTGTAAGAAAATAAGCTATTTTCTTTTGTTTTTTAGGGTTCCGTATGTCTTAAGAAAGAAACGCAACCCTTGTAGGATCATTTTGTTGTCCGTCTGTCTATCCAGGCCGTTTTTTTTGTTCAGGAACGGCTGAAAGTATCTAGTTGGAAATAATATAAAATAATATGGTCCATGGCCTCCTTGTTCTGTGAAAATTTTGAGCTTCTAACTCAAAATTTGTTAAAGGTTCAAAAAAAGTTAAGGCCTTAAAAACGACCCCTTTCATCATACAAACTCGCTCTTAAAACCTATAGGGTGCTTCTCGTTGATCTAGAATCTTGAAAGTTGGCCGGAGAAAGATCTTATAGCACATGTAAAGGGGAAAATATCCGAAAATCCATTTATATGTCTATGTCGATTTATTCCTTGAGAAACTCGTCTGACCGTCTGCCAGAGGGCGCGTTACGTCATGATTTGCTATTTCTCCGTTTGTTCACAAAAAGCCGGTGCTGCCGATCTTCAGACAGATAGATTTTGGCCGAATTTCATTGCCTTGTCCACGACACGACTGTATCCATAGTATTACACTTCGAATGGCCGACTTGTCTACTCTAATATAATGCTTTTCCATTGTATAAAGTTTATCGCCAATCTCAATATTCCATTGCATTGATTTCAGGTATTGTAATAGACAATCTTCTATCTCAACGATTTCAGCTATTATAACATATATATATATATATATATATATATATATATATATATATAACATAGTATTATTCATTAATACATCCTTTAATGTAATTCGATTTTCTATTTATTAATTAATTTCATTTATTTATTATTTAACTAATTGGTATCAATTGAGATAGTAATTTGGTTGAATTATGAAACATTTATTTCCATCCAATTCCTTTGATTCAGATTATATTCACCTTTACTAATAGATGGCAGCACTAATGTTCCTGTTTATTTTATAATCCATTATATTTTAACATTATTTCTGGCATCACTGCAAAGCAATTTATATTTCTAAACAATTTATATTTCTAAAATTGGCAACATGTTATGATTTTTTATGCAATTCATTCCCCAGTCATGTTGGTTTTCATGATGGTGCATGAACTGCAAGGTATCTTATTTATATCTCTTTTCATCTTTATGGATTTTATACTTAATGTCTCTATTAAATGTTCTCTCTGTAATTTATAAGTTATGGCTTCTTTCCTTTTTAATATTGTATTTTATTTTTTATTTTATCACTGATTTGATTCATTGTATTTGAGATGTAGTCCCAATATCATATTTTTTAGCAATGTATGGCTAATATGATGATGAAACATCTCATTTCATTTTATTTGTGGTATTTAGGCAATTGGGACTTGATAATTCTGTCTAAATTCCACAAATTTCATTTCAATTAATTCATTTAATTCCATTTATTCAATTTTTATTTAATTTCTTATTCTTTCAATGTTTTTGATTCCATATTAAGTGTGTTGGGGAATCTTTCATTGTCAACTAATTATTTCATACTTAATTATTTCATTGTTTAAGTTGGTGTTATGATAATGTTTCATTTATGGTTATATATATATATATATAAAGACTATTCAAATATCTTGAAAATTCAAAGAGATATCGGCGATGTAGTGAACAACATTGCGGCTCATTTCTAAAAGTAACAAGATGACAAAGAATTGTTCACAATTCATATAATATAAAATATTATATTAAATGAAATGTAATTTAATACACTATATGTGATGTATTTTTCTTAATTTATAAGTATGTATACATAATTAGAGCATCAATATTTTTTGTATAATAAAGTATAATTATCCTGTAATTTAAATGAAAATGGTAATTTGTAGAAGCCATTGACATTATTTACCTCTGATCTTTAACTTTTCCATGTAAGGTACGTCAAATATTAAATGAAAAATCATGTCTACTGAAATTGATTAAATGGCCAAAAATGAAACGTTTTTTTAATCTTTTTTTTTATTTATTTACTAAGATCAGGGGTCGGAAGTAGCGCGCTACAAGTAGCGAAACTACTGTAGTCGCTACTTTTTACAGTAGTTTTTAGTGTAGCGCGCTACATTTTGAATAATGTAGTGTAGCGAGTAGCGCGATACAAAAAATCAGTAGTGTGTAGCGAGAACCAACGCTACTTTTAACGCTACTTCAGGGGAAAAAAGTGCTATTCTGCAAATCACGCGGTTGAAATTGCTTCCTTTGTGCAGAATCTGTTATGCTCCACAATTTCCGAATCGCAGTGGTGAATCTCAGCTATGCATCGCATGAAGTCATAGATATTTTCCATTGACACTTGCTGCTGAAATCAAGTATTAACCCACCAAAAGAATTAATTTTCTTGTTGGCAACACTTGTATATTTATTCGTTATTAAGCCTTCATGTTGTAACGCCGGTCTTCTTATTATTCGGAATTGCTCAATTCACAGGTTTTTTTATTGTTTGTATTTAGGTTTATTTATTTATTTTTTATTTTTTTTTTTTTTTTTTTTTTTGCAATTTTCTAGATTATAATATTTTTCTTAATTTTGCTACGAAATTTGTTAAGTGTGTATAAACTAACGTTTTGGAGACAGACACAAAACATTTTCTTATACGTTATCTTTATTAATTTTTAATACCCTCGGTTATGTCGCATTTATTTAATTGTATCCTGGGAGATGCGATATAACGAGGGGTCACTTTATTATTTAATCCGTGTCTTCAATTTCTTATGTAAATTAAACACTTTGACAAACTTTGGAAGTAGCGAAGTAGTGACTACTTTTGAAAAGTAGTTTGTAGTCGCTACTTTTTAAAGAAAGTAGTTGTAGTTGTAGTTAACTACATTTTCGACAAAGTAGTTGTAGTTGTAGTTCGCTACAATAAACAAGTTGGAAATTGTACGTCAAACGTTACAAACGAGGTGCGTTCGTACGCACGTTTTAGAATTAAATTCATGATATCCCGTGCGTAGAACGGGTTAAACAGCTAGTTAAGTATATATTTTATGACACTGTTCATACAAATATCTTAACTAGTTATATAAATATTCAGATATATATGTATCAGCTAGTTATATAAATATTCAGATCTTGATGATTTTTAATTCTGTGAAATGAATTATATCGTCTGCAGATTAATTTCTGTAATAAAATAAGTATCTCGGTCGCTTGACGATTTAACATCCATCGGAAGCTCCTATAACAAAAAAGCACCGATTTTAAAAAAAAAATCAAATTTCTTAATAAATATTTTTATTAATATCTCCTAAAGGTTTGATTCGATTTTGATAAAATTTGAAATGTCTCGACAAATTTATGCAAAGATAATATATTTTAAATTGCAAACAATTTGGTTGGGTAGTTTTTGCGTTGTTATATGCGGACAGACAGACAGACAGACGGACGGACAGACGGACGGACCAAACGACGACTATAGGTGCTACGTATTTATATAATTACGAACGCACCTAAAAATAAATTAGATGCCAAGATTTTTTTTTTTATATGCGGACAGACAGACAGACAGACGGACGGACCAAACGACGACTATAGGTGCTACGTATTTATATAATTACGAACGCACCTAAAAAGTAGTTTTTCCGACCCCTGACTAAGATATAGCAATGAGCGGTGAAATCTTTACTCATGCGCCCAAAGAACCAACATAAAAACGGATTTAATACTAAATAAAGTTTTTTTTTCTTTTAATTTGAAGACAAGATACATTTTTGGATAAGGTTTTATGATAAGGACGCAGGGTTGCCATTAAGATTAGAAGTTAATTGAATATTGTGAATGTTTAACCTTTCATATTACAATAATTATTTTGAAAAGTTCCTGTAACGAAAAGAAAATGAGATTTGTATAATTTGGTAAGAAAATATTTTGTATTAGCTTAAATGTACAGTACATGAAAAAAAAACGTACGATGCCTATACCTACAGCTCTAATTAATGCAAGGAAAAAAAGAATATATACCGTTTTAATTCATATAAAGTTCTTTATAATTATGTGTGATTTATTTTGTGATAAACTATCATCGACATATTAAAACTAAACCTAACTTTTAAAAGTTCAATAGCAACATCATAATTTTATTGTATATTTACAATTATTGAGAAATGTGAAAATACAAATAAGTATCAGTGTTGAATGGTAAATTAGTGAGGTATAAATTATTAAAAAATGAACTAATTAGTGTTAAAGATAAACATCTATTATTTAGGCATAAATCGAAAAATAATTTAAATTATTTTTCATAATTATTTTCATAATTACAAGTACATAATTATGTACTTCATTCTTTTCTGCTCTATGGGATATTTTGTAAAAGTCCAAACATAACCCGCATGCATATTTTTTATGTTTTTATAACATTAATTATTGATTAATAAGGTGAGTATTAAAAATTTATATTAGAATTCTTTTGTTTCCATTATAATCTCCATGGTCGAAAACGATATATTATATATATACCAAAATACCGAAATAAATATAAATTGTCTTTCACTTCTAACCATAAGTAGCCAAAATCATCAGTGTTTATGCAAAATCAGCAACTTTAAGGGGTTATACTCAAGATTAAATTTGAAAATATATTTTCTTTTATATTTCATGCACGCTAAATATAGCAAGTAAATGCTAGATTTAAGAATTTCCTTATCAGTATTGCTACTCACATTTACAAATTTCTGTTACATTATTGTTTTAACACTATTAGGCGAAATACTACGCACAGTTTTCAAAATGCTTTTCTCAATGTTGACATAGTTCCTGAACACACCCTAACTTATATTTCGGGTGTTTTTAAAAATAGAGCAGTGCGAATTTGCATGACAAACCGAATGAAATTAAGAAAGTCCTTCCGGCCTGTACCGGGAGGAAAAGGTAGCTTTCCTATACCTTCGTTTTAAAATTTTAGCTAATGTTACTCGAAAACACCAAGCTAAAATGCAAAGAAACCGTTTACAAAAGATTCGTTAATACTGAATTTGAATAAGAAATTTGCCAAATTATTGAGCTAAAGCCAAGTTGGCTTCATTTATGAAGACTTATTTCGGTCGCCAAATTTGGCGATATTTCGCCAAATGTCGCCAAGTTTGGCGAAAATTTGGCGCTAACGAATATGAATATATAGTTCTATTTGTATGATGGGAAAATGATTACAACAATGAAAGATAATAATTTGCGAGAAGTCGCGTTCACTAAAACTGTGCTATCTTGTTTCAAAATGTCTGCCACCCTAGAAATTCAAACTGCTGTATCTCAGCCGTTTTTTAAGATAGAGATAAAACAAAAAATACTCCGGAATCCTTGTATCAAGGCCTAATACTTAAGCAAAAAATAAATTTCAATTTTTAACTCTTTTGCATATTTATTTTAGTTTTAAATTTTTAAATGGCCGCCATCTTGAAACAAAATGGCGGACCAAGCTGGCCAACGAACTCGGTCGAGACATGGGTGAGCTTAATACACACAATTTGTTTCATCGAAATTGATTTATAAATACGAGCGTTATCGTATGACATAGGTCAGATATATATATATATGGATATATATATATATATATATATATATATATATATATATATATATATAATCAACATTTGAACAGAGGGTGGTTTTGGGGTCTGGGGATCATGATCGGTGAAAATATACCGAAATTTTCCGGAACTGCTTTCCTCCGAACGGCTGCAATAGGTAGTTTTATACTTTTTTGTATTGAAAGCTACCTAAAATATAGGACTTGTATTGACATTGTCAATGTTTGTATAAATATAAATATGTATACGGCCACCCAAGAAAATTGCACAGTAACAAAATTGTTGAAAATCATAAACAAAGAATTTTAGTGCAAACAGTTAATGTTCTGCTACTTTTAGAATTGGAGTAATGACCATTTTTTGACATTTTATTTATTTATTTATTTATTTATTGTATGTACTGTAAACCAAAACTTCAAAACCCGGATACCCGGAACTAAACCAAAAATCGTTATTTTTAAAGCAACGAAAACCGAAACAGAAACGAAATATTTTATTTTAGTTGAACCAGAACGATAAATTGGAACAAAAAATATTACTGCTCGAAGCCCTGAAATTAACTGTGTTCAGAATTGAATTCCACGTATCACGTTTCTACAGTAAATAAGAAGCAATATTTTCAATTTATCTTTTATTTAATACGCACACTGTTAAAAATTTCTGTAAAAACATAGAAAAAAACCGAGTCTTTCTGTAAATTTACATTAGTTCTTGGTTAATTGCATTCGATGGAGTTTCTCGGTTATCATTTTACAGACATTTCCCTTTTCTTATATCAAATCCCCTGTAGGGATTTCCGTGTCTTTGTTTAAATATATTTTTATATTTGTTATAACCTGTAATTTAAAATACACACTTTTAAAATTCTTTTACAAATTTATTAAAATATTAAAGAAGAAAATTTTGTTTAAAAATTGTTTTAATAAAAATCAGAATATTTTAGAAAGGGAAAATTCATCTCTAAGAAGTTAGCGGGGATTTTTATCGACTATCATTTTGATCAAAAGGTGAAAAGAGAGTGTGATTATTTAAAGAATAAATTTTTATTTTAATCTGGATTTACAATTTAGTTAAGATAATTTTCAAATGTTATTTTAGTCTATTTTATAATTTTTGTTACTATTTATAAAAAATTATAATATATTATTATTATTAGGAATAGTATAATTTTAATGATATATACATTATAAAAAATATATTAACCTTCGAAATACATAAATATTGGACAAAATTAAAATAAATAAAGTTTAATCTTCTAAATGAAAAAAAATATATGAAAACGTTAAAAGTCAATTTTTAAAAATAACTTCCATTTTTAAAATTTATTTTTCTTTTATTTATTACTAAAAAAATTCCTTTCCAAAAAATATTCTTGTAATATTAAATATGTTTGATTGTGTATGATTATTGTTTTTCTATGTATATTTCTAATTGTATTACTATTTCGAAAAAATCTCGAAAACATCATTAATTTTGTTGCAATTTTTTTTAAAGAAATTACATTACCATTTTTTCATTAAAAAAAAAGAAATTAAAAAAAAAATCACAAAATTATTTCTTACATGTTATAAGTTTATATATATATATATATATATATATATATATATATATATATATATATATATATATATAATGTTACACACATTTGCGATGCCTGTTATTCTAGCTTTTAAAAGTAATTCTAAATGATATATTGTACGAGTTGAAAAAACAAACAAATAAGAGAATATTTTAAGTACAATTTTTACAAAGCGTAATTCGTAAAGAAAAGGAATATTCTTATGAAAAGGAAACGTACCTTAAGTTAAACGTATATTATTCTGGAAGATGGCAGCATCAAATATTAGTTAACTTTACTTAAAAACTAGAAAAATAAAAGCACCTTTAAGCCCTCATATAAATGACTAATCATCGCATTAAACAAAATTGTTGAAAAACAGTGGTAAACTTTGTAAATACAAGATTTTTTCCGACTAAATCATAAAAGACATACTTGGCACAGAACAACAACTGCCCACGTGGTATATTGGTCATAATGTTTATCTTCCACAATCTATAATAAATCTAAACAAAAATTTAAAAAAAATACTATTAGCATTTAAAATTTGGTGATAAAAGTTTGACTTTAATTTATTTTAATATTATTTTTAAAAAAACTTTTTCTATAAAAATTTTTTTAGTATAACAATAGCTAAGTAGACATTTTAAGTCTTTTTTTTTTAAGGTTTTAAGTCCTTGAAGATCTACTACATTGTAGGAGGGAAAGGGAGGGGGAAGGTGTTGATTTTACAGAATACGAATTGTCAGCTAGGGCGTCACTAAAAAACTGTATGTTTCATGTACATTTGTTTTTTCTTTTTACAAACATTCTGTTATTTTAACAAACAATCTGACACTCTATTTGAATGTTAAAACAGATTTTTTCCCCATAAAATAAACAGTTTTTCTTTTCTTTTTTTTTATGGCGTGCTGACTGACATATTTTTCCCCCTGCAAAATCTACACATTTGTTTTTTACATTGTATTTACATTTATATGATATAATTTTTAAAAATGCAACTTACATTTGACTGCAGATAATTTGAGCGTCCTAATGCCTGACACAAGGGTGAGGAGGTTATTTCCACAGCGTGATGATAAATTTAGATGTTCACTTGCTTCCATTATGTAGGGAAGTGCTGTTTTAATTCCATAATTGACCATTTTTTTAACATTTTTGTCCAATTCAATGTATTTTTCATATATGAATTTATCTTTATCACCATCCTCTGTTCTTTGTAGGTGCTCGGCTGTAGAAATACTGAAAAAGTTTAAAACAATAAATGCTAAAAGTATCGATGAAATCCACATATTGCTGCTAACTTGTCAACATGCTTGAAAATATGAACAGCTTCTTTTATATACACCGATTACAGCGTAGTTAATTTCAAAGTTAAAATCTGCGGACTGTTAAAATAAGCAATTACAGTGTATGTAATCAATTACGATTTTCATAGCAAACATTCTTTGAAGGAAAAAAACCAATTTTTTTATGATAATATCATATACTGAGATCAGTTTCAAATCAGGTCTGAAGATGTTATTTCAATGTCATTAGTTTATCGTCTCAATTATTTTTGACATTGAATACAATTTGCCTTGACTAACAATATCTGATTCTTTTGTTTTATATAATATACACCAGTTTACATTTTTCCTCCTATTTTATTTATTTTTTCTTTATTTATAAAAAAAAGTTGAAAGATGATTTCCTTTTAAAGGTTCATAAAATTCATTTAAATAGTTTCATTTTGAAGTATTCATTAAGGGGAAAAAATACGAGCTTTTAGTCCTACGTTAAAATACTTTTCTACAAAAGAAAAATATATAAAAAGTTTTTTATGTTAATGTTTTCAAACATATTCGCTGCACATTTTCAAAAAACATAGTTTTTTTTCTTTTTTTTAATTTAACTTCCGTGTAATTTGGGTACTAAACATCTTATGATAAATTACGTTTTTTCCCAAAAATTCTAAATGCCGTTCATAAAGTTTTAAGCAATGTTTTTAAATCTTCAAGACTGTTGAATGAAAAGCAATTAAGTTATTATATTTAATGAACATTGCGAACTAAACGACATACTTTTATAAAGAGAATATGCTAAAGTTTGTTGCCCCCTGTGTATACAAAACAGAATATTTCATAACTACAAATATGTTAAGTTTAAAATAGCTATTTAAAGTGCATATAGAAATAAAATGCATACTTTTTCAGGGAATATATTAAAATTTGTAGTCCTCCTGTAAGTCTAAAGCGCATCCATAACTATGCAGATATAAAAATTAAAGACTATTTAGAGTACCGTCGTAATCGGGTGACAGTACACTATATTTTGATATTTTCAGGTGCTATTTTCTTTAATATGAGTTGTTTTGGGCTGAATGGTTAATGCAATATACACATATCTCTCAGCTTTCAATTTATAGGTTTACAAAATCTAAGTTGAAATGGGAGGTGCAGAAGGGGGGGGGGGCGGTTCTGCAGAATAACTCACCATGTGGATTTGGGCGACCAAGTACCATAAACAAATTAGAAACACATCGTGGCGACTTGTCATCCAACTGAATTCTATACTATACTCGAATCTACACACTGTATTTGCTATTTTTGAAATTATTAGGGAGTAAAACCCATTTTTTTAAATTAAAGCATTTAATAATGAATGCTCTTATAAACTAAAGCCCTCCCCCCCTCCCCCACCTCCAAATCTAAAATGGCGAGTTGGGGGAACAAATTTTCTTTTTAAAAAATCCGTCCTGAGCATTGCATGAAACTCATTTTAAAAGGAGAAAAAATTTCAAAAGAAAGTATAACTTTTTTAAATATCACTGAATACAGTTTAGGAAATATTCTTGAAGACTTGAATTTAAAAAATAAATAAAATGTGGAAATAAATTTACCAATTCATTTAAATTAAAATGTATTGCTGTTGATTGCCCCTTTTAAATTATTACTCTTTTGCCAAAGAAAATCCAGAGGTGCTAGTCAACCCCAACTCATAATGAAAACCAAAAACAATCAGAATACAACAGAAAATACAGGAAACATGAAAAAAAAAAACACGGTATTATTTATTTTTCCCACCAAACAAGGTGGCCCTTTCTCATCCCTTAAAGTTCCAACATTTTACTTAACACGCATCAAATCGTAAACACAGATACGGAACACACCATATATTCATCCTAACACAATAGTTTTGTATTTATCTCATCTCTTTTAAATTGATCTAAGAGAGGGTTTAATCTCTAAATTTAACTGTTTGCTGTGCCATTGATATTTATTATAATTTTCTACGTTTATCTTAGGTGAAGAAAAGTTAAAAAAAATATATATAAAGTTTTCTTTTTCTAGCACATGCCCCCTGAAACTATATTTAGAATTTTTTGTATTGCACGCTGCTTGCAGCCGTTTCCTATGTATCAAGTAGCAGTAGTTTTCTATCATATTGATTGGCATCTGGTGTTTACAGAACTAAATGTATAATTTACCAAAATTGTAAGATAGTTTTAAAGCACCTGAAATTATTAATTTTAAAATTATAGATGTAACATTTCACAAAATGTTTTCAGAAGTATTTTCACCATCAAGTTGCAGTTATATAAGTAAAAAAATATAATTATTTGGCATAAAAGAATTTATTGCATATTCTGTATTTTTATCTTTTTTCTAATACTGATAAATATGCTAAATCACGAGAAAATAATTTTATTGTATAAAATCATTTTCTCTGTCCTTATTATACTAAAACTAACAGATATACAAGAAGAAATCTCTTTGCGTCGTATTAAGTAAATTTAAATATTTCGACTATAGTAATCATTACATTTTTGCAGCTAAAACATACATTATATTTATTATTTATTTACATGTTTAAAGCCGGTGTATGAAGGCAGGTCTTGAGAAACTACTATTTATTTATAGTTGACATTAATATATTCAAAGTGTCAGGGAAGAAAAACACAATGATATAACTAATTGCAATTATCGACCAGTCAATTCCCCACCATCAGCACCCCCCTCCCCCCACAAAATAATAATAATAATAATAATAATAAACAATGAGAAAACCCTCATCTAGCGGGAAAACGAAATCACCCATTTCGGTGGTACAGTCGAACCTCGTTAACACGAAATCGCTTAACGCTAAATTTCGCTTAACACGAAATAATTTTCAGGTCCCGTCAGATGAGTCTGAAAATCAATGTTAATTAATTCGTTTAACACGAAATAGAATTTCGGAAAATCCCGCTTAGGGCGAAATTTTTTTTTTCCGCTTAAAAGTCAAAACATGATTCCTATGCAATATTTTCGATATTTCAAACTTAAATGTCACATACTCTTATTAAAAGTGGAATTTTCTCATGGTTTCAAAACGATTTAAAGTGAAAAAGGGTTTCAGAAAATTCTGAAATACTGAATTCCTGAATAATCCCTGCTTTTCTTTGATCTCTGATATGCGCACGTGTTCCCACATTAACCATATGAGCAATAGATTAGTCACAATGAAAGTTTGGAGGAGGAATTTCTTTTTTTGAAAGTGATTGTTCCATTGCTCGGTTGACTGTATTAACAGTAACATAAACTATAAACCGGGGGTCTGAATTCTCCTATCTGTGAGTGAAAGAAGTGACTATCTCTACTTCACTACCTAACTAACATAATGGAAACGCTGTTCACAGTTGCTCTGTAGAATTCTGTGAAAGATGATTCGAAAGCAGGAAGCAGTATCTTAAGAAACCAAGCAAAAAAATTAAACGAAGTTAGTGATAAAGTACTGAAAAAAATCACAAAATGCAGCGAAGTATGAGATATCTACAATTCTTCTACAATTTTAAAGAATCGCGAAAAGATTGAAACGGTTTATGCTGTGAGTTAATTCAAATCAGTAAGAAAACGAATGTGTAGAAGAAAGAATGAATAAATTGAAATTGCTCTCTTGCGGTGCATAAAAGAGGCAATAAGCCAGAACATTGTTTTAACTTTTGCAGTTTTGCAAGATGAAGCAGAGGCTTTTGCTGATGCTTTCGGTGAGAGCGATTTCATATTTTCTAATGGTTGACTGACAAGATTTAAAGAGCGTCATAGACTTGTCTGCAAAAAGATATGTAGCCAAAATCGGTAAATTCTTTCTTAGACATTGTTTTTTCCAAGTACATTTGCATAGATGAAGATGTGCTGACTTCGGATGTACGACAGACGAAGAAATAATTGCTGAAAAATAAAGATGACAACATTGAAGCTTCAGACGAGGAAGAAGAAATTGGCACAGAATGGAAAAGTTTAGTGTCAATAAATGAATCTACTGCAGCATTGAAAACTGAACAGCGTTTCCTTATAGATCAAGAGGATACTTCCCGAGCTTTGGACAAATTAGATTAGGTCCATACATTCCTAAAAAAAGTACTCTACAAAAATTGAAGCCAAAGTCAACAATGAACTATTTAAAAATATGATTAGCATGTAAATAAAATTATTATTGCCTAAAAAACGATAATTAATTTGTTAATGAAATTTACTATTTCTTATTAAGTTATGATATTTTGAGCAGGGATATATTTGTAGGTTAATTTATTTAGTTTTTATATCTAACATAGATGGCGCCACTATTATGACGGTTAACACGAAATATCGGATAACACGAAAAAAATTCCCAGTCCCTTCAATTTCGTGTTAACGAGGTTCGACTGTGTACTTATATAGGTGGGAAGAAGTCATGAGGATGACATGAAAAAAAAATTATATGTTCGTATATCTCCTAAACCGTTGCACTGTGGGATAATTATCCGATCAGGCTGGCCAGAAAACGATTTCGTAAATTACAACATATGAATGAAAAAATTAATACATGATAAAGGTAAATCATAAGGGATCCATATAATTTTTGAAGTAAGGTCTATAGAATATTTATCTATCCAAAATGTATTTTTAGCTCACAGGCTATCAAAGCCTGAGAGCTAATGTGCCCGCCCGTTCTGTATGTATGTACGTATGTATGTACGTAACGCGATAACTCTTGATAGAAATAAGCGTTTTACTTCAAATTTTGAATATAGGTTCATTGTAATAAGGTGCTTCCCTGATTAGTTTTGGGGGTTCATTGGCTAAGTATAAAGGGGGAAAGGGGGCTAATCCCCCCCCCCTTATTTTGATAAATGGGTTTTTCATGTAGAATTATCCAATTTTCTTCAAATTTTGTATATAGGTTAATTGTGAAAAGGCGCTTTCCTGATTGGTTTTGGGCATTCATTGTTTAAGTATAAAAGGGGTAATGGGGGGCTAATCCCCCCATTAATTTAAATAAATGGATTTTTCCTGCAGAATTTTCCGATTTTCTTCAAATTTTGTATATAGGCTCATTGTGGAAAGCCACTTCCCTGATTAGTTTTGGGAATTCATTGATGAAGTATAAAGGGGGGAATGGGGACTACCCCCCCACCCCCTCCCGTTAATTTAGATAAATGTATTGTTCATGCAGAATAATCCGATTTGCTTCAAATTTTGTATATAGGTTCATTGTGATAAGGCACTTTCCTGATTAGTTTTGGGGGTTCTTTGGTTAAGTATAAAGAGGGTGAAAGGGGGCTGGCTTATCCTCCCCCTTAATTTAGATGAATATGTTTTTCATGGAGAATTATCTGATTTTCTTCAAATTTTGTATATAGACTCATTGTGGTAAGGAGCTTCTCTGGTAAGTTTTTGGGGATTCTGTGGTTAACTATAAGAGGGTGGGAACGGGAGGATGAACCCTTAATATATTGTCGATTTCTTTATTTTTAGAGGGAGTTATTTCAAATAAGAATATAATATACAATTAGTGTGAATAGCCTGTGAGCTCAATGCCCTCAGTTTAACTGGGCAGTTTTCTTTTTTAACACTTTCCAACCTAGTTGAAAAGTGTTTATGACTTCGGTTTGTCTGGCCGTCAGCCGTCTGCCATCTGCCGTCTGGCCGTCTGCCGTCTGTTCGTGCTCTAACTCCCTTAAATATGCTCGGATTGCCTTGCAATTTTTATATGTTATTGTCCCTATTTCAACTGAAGTGTGTAGCACTTATATTTTTTTTACAGGGACACTCAAAAGAATTCCGTTACATTACGGTCTATGGGGAAAAATCATTTTCGGTTTATTTTAATGATGTTACACAATTGCAAACACATTGTAATTGATATATATCACTAAGGTGTATTACAAGAAGCTCAATATGGAATAGGGTGTGGATAGCACTTATAATTACTTTACAGGGACAGTCAAAAGAATTCCGTTACATTACGTCTATGGAGAAAAATCGTCTGCGGTTTATTTAAATAATGTTTCACTATTTTAAACGCATTGAAATTTATATATATCACCAAGGTGCATTACAAGAGGCTTACTACAGAATATTGTGTGTATATGCAGTCATCGTTCATTTGCAGGGACACACAAAAGAATTCTCTACTGTTTGGTAACAATAATTCCTGGAAGTGCGTTTTAAGTTACTGAACGCGATTTTAAATTTAACTCACTTTTTATTTATTACTTGGTGTGTATAAATTCTGTAGATCATATACAGGGAAATACAAAAGTTCGCGAATACATTTCCGTTTATTGGCAGAAACTCCAGAAGGAGAATTTTAAACTGTGCTACGCGTTTCTTAAATGAACTAAAATTTAGCATCCTATGTAATATATATACAAATCTATAGATCATATACAGGGCTGAATAAAAGTATTCGGATATTTTTCCGAATATTGTATACGTTGGAAATTCCTGAAATTATGTTTTTACATGGGTTATTCGTTTTTCAAATTGTTTACTTAGATGTTATCTCTCAGCTTATTAAACGGTATGATTTGTAAAATTATTTGGGAAGCGTTGGAAAGTGTTACATAATCTATGCTTGACGCATGATTTTTCGTTCTTGTTTTATTTAATCTGCATTCATTTTAAGTTTTATTTTAAGTTTATTTTGTTCCGGGGTCATCAAATGTCAAAATAATTATTCGAAAACAGCTATTTGACATGATAGGGCAGCAAAAGTTACCACACTTAAACAAAAATTACATTTTCTTAAAAATTACCTTCTTCATAATGATGTTTTATTATGAGTATGAAATAAAAAGTTTCAAACACACTTTCTCTTATTTAAAATATGAACTGGGGAGCAAAATGTTTGCAACCGAAAAAAAAAGGCATACTTATACATGAAGAAGAAGAATGATTGGAATGAAGGAACATTTCAGATTCCAGGGAAATCGACTGTTAAGATTGTCATTGAATTAGATGGAAGATCGGAGAAAAGAAGAGCTAAGAAGGTCAATAAATGTTAAAGCATCCAAGTATGCTGATCAACTTAACTTAAAAAATCTCTGGTAAAAGATGAAATATTATGGAAATATCAAAGGAATTGGATTATTTCATCTAATATTAATATGGAAATATTAGAGGAAGAAGAAATATGCCCATTAACTTTAAAAAAAAAATAACTTGTTCACCAAAGTGACCAAAAAAGATAAATATAGTCATTTTTAATAATTCATCATACAAAAAAAGATATCAAATATCGCTGTTGGAAACATCATTACATTGCAAACAAAATTGTTGATTTTACGGTATGATATAATACTGGCATAATACGGAAAATGATATAATACTAGCACCCCAGCTGCCAGTAACCGTAAAATTAACAGTAATAACCAGTAATGCACGGTAGCGGATTACTGCTTATTTTACTGTTTATTACTGTTAATTTTACCGTATAATACTGGCAGCTGGGGTGCCAGTGTTATACCGTAAAATCAACATTTTTTTTTTCAGTGTATTTATCGAAGCCAACCTGCTCACAAATTAATAGGAAAATATACAAAGAATTCAAAAGAAGATTCCAATCCTTAAATATTTTAAAATGGACAAAAATGAACTCCTACCCGAACAAAAAGTCATACGAGAGCATGCTCGGGATATAATAACCAAGATTTTTTTCATGTTACATTACCACGGTTATTAACTGTTATCCTTCAAATTCAAAAGTCATATGAATGCATAGATGTGCCTGCAGTAGAGTCTCGAGAGTGCTAAAAGTTAATTTATTTCTATATGTTTTTAGAAAATTCAAATGAAGAAGAAAGTTGTTCTTTAATTCTTGAATGCAAATAGGTCTGTAATCGATCCCAGCAATTATTAATCTTATTTTTATCGTGTTATTTATTTTCATTAAGCAAGTATAAGCATAAAACTAGAAAACATGAATAATGTTTCATTAAAAAACGATATTTATTACTAAAAAGGGTATTTATTTTTTAACAAATTGATTTAAATTAACTTAAAACAAAAAAAATAATTTTGGCCACCCAGATTTGTCTAATGCCCACTGTGCGATGGAGGCATCGCAAAATGAAAGGTGGAATGACCGTTTTCCCCCGTTGTTGTCTTGCTAAACCCCAACTAACAAGAACTAATTGGTGATAAGACAAAGTTTGGTAAGAAAATAATAGATAGGTAATGCACAGTAGGCCGGAGAAATTTATCTTGTGCCCAAATTATGATTTTGGAAAAATAGCAGCAAATAATTCAAAATACGGGGGGAAGCGAATTATTCTCGCCAAACAAGGGGGGTGGGGGATAATCGCATGAAATCACTGGAGCATGCGCAAAAGGGAGAGATCTTATCATTCAAATGAAAGGACAAAATGAGCGATTTTCTCTAAACTAAGAATAGCCAAACGAAATAACTGGAGCAAGCGCAAAAGAAAGACATGTATCATTCGGATGAAACAAAGTGATTTTCTGCAGACGAATAATCGAATGATATAACTATTCTTGAGGCAAACCTAACTTGTCAATGAACATTATGCTAGAGAGAAGTATACGTCCGCGGGAAGAAATAGTGCTGTACTGAATCTAAAAGAAATAGCATTTTCTTTTCATTTTACTTTTTTCTTAATTTTCAAATTAAAAACGACTGACTGATTAATCAAAATTGATTTAGCTTAATGTATAGTCATTTTTATGATAAATAACTGTAACGTTCAACTAACGTGTATCTCTTCGTGCAAAAGGTTTCTGGCGAAATTATGGCGGTAGAAACAAATGTGTGGGTAAACCTTGGACACAGGGATGATTTTCTATAGATAATTCCTCCTGTTATTTCCCTAGATTGAAGGTTTTCGATGTACAGTCAAACGTTTCATTTTTTAAACCATTAAGTATAGAGTAAAAATTTCGATGGATTCGAATTTTTCGGAAAGTTTTAAAGTTGCGAAGAATAGTTTTGAGATATTTTTAGAACTTCTCTGGTAATTCAAAACATGAAATGTGATTACAGTAGACTTCCGATTATCCGCCATTCGATCAACCGCCACCTTCGGTTAACCGCCACCCCCCCTTTCCATTTTTTTCCAATCAGAAACGAACAACAAAAACACGCATGTTCAGTGAACCCGAGTGAGGCGGCGCTATTCCGAGAAAAATGCTTGTCTGACGTCAGCTAAACTGCAGCCACCGCCCTCTGAATACTAGAGCTTTTAAGAATATTAACATGAAAGCACTGCCTGTCAATTATTACAGTAAAAAAAGTTCCTGGATGACGCAAGATATTTTTAAGTAGTGGTTTTTTTTATATCTTTGTTCCCGGAGTTAAAGCACATTTAATAAAAAGTAATCTTCCTCAGAAAGCAATCTTGTTGCTTGATAATGCAGGAGCACATCCGGAAAATTTAGAATCTACTGACGGTAACATCAAGTGCTTATTTCTTCCACCTAATACAACATCACTGATACAACCAATGGACCAAAGTGTCTTTGAATCGATGAAAAAACGTTATCGGAAAGCTTTTATTCAAAAGCTGCTACTCGCTGATAATGAATCAAATGTCTTCGTTTTTTGGAAATCATACAGTATCAAAGATGCCACATGCAACTTGGCTGATGCCTGGAATGATTTATCTGAACAGATTTTCCAGAGAATCTGGCGAAAACTGTGGTCCAACACTATTGATACACCGGAAGATGCTACCAATACTACCAGCACAGAAGATGGTACCTGATGATGATACAGAGATACTGACCTTGGTATCAAACGTACCATGTTTAAAAGATATTTCTGCAGATGAAATGAAAAACTGGCTTAATTGTGATAACAATGATATTGGTTATGAAGAATTAACGGATGACGAAATTATCCAAAATATTTTGAATCCAGGGAAACCTGAAGCGGATGAATCTGATGAATAGAAAAATGATGACCCAGGAGTCAGTCATGCAGAAGTGGAAAAAATGCTCTCGAAGTGCATTAATTGGTTTGAGATGCAAGATGAAGCCGATGCAACTCAAGTACTTTTATTACGTAAAATTCGCAATCTTGCTGCTGTAAAAGGACAAGCAAACTGCAAACAAACATGTAAAACGAATTATTTTGGATGAAAACAGGTAATTTATTTACTCTGTAAAATTTTAAATTGCTCTCATAAATTTATTTGTTATTATTAATTGTGTTTTCTATTTATGAAATACACAGCTAATAAAAAAACAGGCATTTAAATATTGTTATTTATAAACCAGCAAATAGAAATGTGATTTTAATAATGGTCTTTCGATTATCCGTCTATTTCGATTATCCGCCACCCCGTCGGTCCCGTGAGTGACGGATAATCGGAAGTTTACTTATGTGAATTGTGATATGAATGCAGAATAATGACTCCATTTGCCACAGAAAAAATACTACCGCCTAAAATATTTAAACCTTATTAAATATTGCTATGTTATGTCTTTCTAAAGATGTGCAAATGTGATGGATGACTAAACTCTACGTTAGAAAAAAAACTGCCACCCGGTAGTAGATGATGAGTGATGGTTGTATATTTCTTTCTTTTTTCTTTTTTTTTTCATGCTAAGTTTAAGTTGATATTGTCATTGTATTATATATATATGTTTTCTTAAGTATGTTTTATATGTATGTATTGTTGTCATGTAATGACTGATGGAACAGTCATATGTCGGATGAACCTAGTGCAAGTATGAGATTAGATGAGACACAGTGGTGCAAGACAACAGCGAACCCATATCAACAAACTGAGCTCGACAATAAATGGAGCCAGCTAATTAATAAACAAAAGTTATTAATTCCTTTGTATGAAAATGGAGCTGACACGTCAATAGTTTCTTTGTCTGTAAATAGAGTCGAGTCAGCAACTGTTAGCTTATAAATTGAGATGCATGCGTATTATATATATATATATGTATGCACTTATAGCAGTTTTGTAGCTGCTAACAATATATTGTAATTTTAATATAGTTTGTGGCCGAATCAAGGCTTGCCTTATTAATCAGTACTGTGGTTGTGAAAGATGAGTGCCATTAGCACTAATTTCAAAATGTGATGCTGTAAATGGTCTGTTAAAAATAAATAAACTAGTTTTGTTGAAAATATGTGTAATTTTTAGTATAAGTGTATTTTATTTTTTCTGTACAGTTAGCCAGAGAGAGAAAATTGAATAATTACTACATGTATATTCATTATTATAGTAGTTATTATAGCAAATTTCAAATATTGTTAAAGTCTGTAGTTTAATGTATTTGAGCAGATTAGATTTTATTTATTTTACTAAGCTAAAATTTTCAGTTAGTTTCCAATAATATAAAATGTATTTTAAACTGCTTTTTGTTGCTGAATTCGCAGTTTAGATTTCTTTTATCCAAGTTCAAAGTCATTATATTTTTAATTTGTAGCTTGTAAAAATAGTTTATCAAGCTATTCATCAGGGGGTTAATTCATTTATTTAAATCAACAATTTCTTTTTAAAGAAATTATTTCAAATTTGCGTCAAAATATTTTGTAATAAATATTATGTTTTGACAAAAATACATTTATTTAAGGAGTGGGGGATACAAAACTCAAAATCTATGCTTTTTGAATTTTATTTAAATCAAATATCACACTTTAAAATAAAAATCCTAATTTAGGAATAAAGGCTCTCAGCTGAAAAATGTTAACCCTACAGTGCATGAATTTTTCTTCTAGAATTGTGTTTTTTTATACTTATATTAAGAATTCGACACCAGAAATTTTAAGATAGATTTTTAACTTTGTTTAGTAGCATATTTATGTTACTTTTACAGGATTAATATTTTAATATAAATATAGTGGTTGCAAAGAACTGGATTTATTTATTAAAAGTTAAATAGAAAGTGTTGCCAATTGGCTACACTATGTACTGTAGGGTTAAAAGATTAATGCATATTACCTATTAAAAAATATCTAAATCTTATGTACATTTTAAAATACAAAAACATAGAGACTTTCTGTGAGAATATGGAAAACATTACAATAAATAAATATAGATCATTCAAAGGTATTTGTATTGATATTTATGTAGAGATCTCATTACTTCCTTGTGTACATATAATAAATAGTTCAATAATTCAATGTTTGATTGTTTTTGTTTTTTAGGAAAAAAATTGAAAAATAAAAATAGAAATAGTCTGAAATGTTTCATATATATATTTTTTTAATGTAATTTCAATCAACAACTAAAGTTTTTAAAAAATATAAAAAGACCTGATTTAAAAATTATTTTATTTAAATCTAATAAATCCAACTTTGATTCAGTCTGAACTCTATAATCGCTTTAAAAACTCATAAAGCTAGAGAATTGGTGTTTCTTTTCAAACATTTTAATAACAAATAAGTTTTACAGTTACGTTGAAATTATTTTAAGATTTTTAATAAAGAAATTTGGCTAAAATAAAGTTTTAGCTTTTAGTAGTGAAAGGTGCATATGATTTTTATTTTATCAAATGGGTAATTTCAGGTGGTTCTCAAATGACCTGCTCAACAACACAAAACTTTCTGACACATTTTCTGGCTTATTTTAAAACGCACTTTGGGTCTATTGGAACCCAAATTGGAATTCAGAGTTTACCCAAAATGGGTAAAATTTCAACCCATTTTGGGAATATACACAACTCCAATTAGGGTACTGCAATAAACCTAAATTGGAATTCACAGTATACCCAAAAAGGGTCAAAATATTACCCATTTTGAGTCACAAAGAGACATTTCCCAAATTGGAACATTGCTGCACCATAAAAGGCATAAAATTGACAGGTTGACTATTATAGCAATTTGGAATCGAAATGAGTTTTCAATTCTTTGATAAATAAATTACTTATTGATTTATAAGCGATTCATGTCACATAACACATTTTACTCCTTGCTCGCATCGCATCACTGCAGTGTGAGTGAATTCGGTTCAAAACGTCACTTTTGACAGTATTTTTTGAAAGGTCTTCTGCCTTTACCAAAAAATGGAAAATGGGTTTCGTTTACATAGTTTCTAAATAAGAACACATGTCAATTTCTTGCGTTTCTGAACAATAATGAATTAAAAAATGTGTCAGAAAGTAGGCTTCTTTGGATTTGAGAACAGCCTTAAGGTGGTATTATAATATTGTATAGAATATGATGTTTGTTAAATTGCAGTTATAGTGTAAGTGCTCATATAACATAAAACAAGTTGTTTCATGTTTTCAAAAGTAAAAGAAAATTCACATTTTCTAATTAAATCTGTTTCTATAGCTCTTTTTTTTTTACTGTATGTATTTAATTGTTTATATAATTAAAATATTTCAAAATAACCAACTCGAATGAGTTTTTTTTTTTTTTAAATAAATTTAAGTGAGTTTTTCTAATTGTTAATTTTAATGATTTAGTAAAATTATTTTACTTTAAAATGTGTAATTTTAAAATTATATTTTGATTTTTTTTTTAAAGTAAAAAATATTTTTTCCATAAAAGATTAAAAAAAAAAAAAAGAGCTTTAAAGCTTTATGTATAAAATTTTCAGAATTTTTAATGTTTTATGGATTTCTGATTTTAAATAGAGCAAGAAATGACCCAAATTGGTTTGTAAGATTTCTGAATGCAGCAATGTTCCAAATCAGAAAAGGTCTCTTTCTGACTCAAAACAGGTACAAGAAAGGGCCCAATTTGGAGCAGAACAAAAAGTGACCCAAATTGGGTTGTAAGATTGCTGGGTGCAGCAATGTTCCAATTTGGGAAATGTCTCTTTGTGACTCAAAATGGGTAATATTTTGACCCATTTTGGGTATACTGTGAATTCCAATTTAGGTTTATTGCAGTACCCTAATTGGAGTTGTGTATATTCCCAAAATGGGTTGAAATTTTACCCATTTTGGGTAAACTCTGAATTCCAATTTGGGTTCTGCAATAGACCCAAAGTGGACACATTTTTTTACCCATTTTGGACCACTAAGAGACATTCCCAATTTGGAACATTGGTGTACCCAGCAATCTTACAACCCAATTTGGGTCATTTTTTGTTCTATTTTAGAATTTTTTTTTTACAGTGTGTGGGACGCATTCGCATTCTCTTCCACGTCCTGTTCTGGTCGCATTACATTCTATCCATGAATGACGGGCCAAGAGCCAAAACCCCTGTAAACTTAAATCCCCATTTAATATGTAATTTATATTTAATCAAGATAATTTTATAAAAGTAATGGAAGTAATAGAAGTCTTGTTCTTGTCGCCCGAAATACACCGTCGAATGTAATAATCGATGGACCGATATACACTATATTTCCAATGATGACCGGTCCCTTGTGATTTTAGATGTTTTGCTAAATATCGGGAAAGATACATGAGGAATTATCCTGAAACTTCAGGAGTGTAAACAACATGTTAGACGTCATGTATTTTCGTGAAGATTTTTTCCCGAAACCCCATAAGGGGCCGTCAGCAAATTGAAGAAAAACGAATATCTTTTGGATAACCCTGTCAAAACTAATATTGCAAAAGCATTCAAACTGTAGATTATGATTAAGTGGCTTATTGTAATAATTTGGGTTCATTTTTATGAAGATAGCATGTATACTCGAAGAGAAATTATGGTTTTTATAAAAACAGTCCCAAATTTTACCAAGTTTTTTGCTTATAATTTGCAGAGTTTTTAATATAAAAACAAGTTATTTTCAGAAAATATGACAAACAAAATTGTACACAATTCCCTGCAATCAGAATTAAAAAATATTAAAAATTGTATGAAATATGAGCAGGTTTACTAAATATTGTTTCTCTGCGCATGCGCGAATTCAGTCAAAATATACTGTGCATAATATTGTAGCTAAATGTATAGACCAACTTTTATGAAAGTCTCAAAAACGTAGCTTAAAAATTCTGATAGTAATCGTCGATAGAATAAGCTCGAAATTCGCTGTTCCCAAAAGGAAGCAAAAAGATGAGGGGTTGTATCAAATATACTAGCTTATGAAAGTTGACATAATAAGAATGAAGTGTTTCTCAACTATATTTGATAAAACCCTTCATCTTTTTGCTTCCTTTTGGGAACAGCGAATTTCGAGCTTATTCTATCGACGATTACTATCAGAATTTTCAAGCTATGTTTTTGAGACTTTCATAAAAGTTGGTCTATACATTTAGCTAATATATTATGCACAATATATTTTGATTGAATTCGCGCATGCGCAGTGTAACAATATTTAGTAAACCTGCTCATATTTCATACAATTTTTATTATTTTTTAATTCTGATTGCAAGGAATTGTGTACAATTTTGTTTGTCATATTTTCTGAAAATAACTTGTTTTTATATTAAAAACTCTGCAAATTATAAGCAATAAAACTTGGTAAAATTTGGGACTGTTTTTATAAAAACCTGAATTTCTCTTCGAGTATACATGCTATCTTCATAAAAATGAACCCAAATTATTACAATAAGCCACTTAATCATAATCTACAGTTTGAATGCTTTTGCAATATTAGTTTTGACAGGGTTATCCAAAAGATATTCGTTTTTCTTCAATTTGTTGACGGCCCCTTATGGGGTTTCGGGAAAAAATCTTCGCGGAAATATATGACGTCTATCATGTTGTTTACACTCCTGAAGTTTCAGGATAATTCCTCATGTATCTTTACAGATATTTAACAAAACGTCTAAAATCGCAAGTGACCGGTCATCATTGGAAATATAGTGTATATGTTAAAGACCAAAAGTGATTTCCTACTCGCCAAATCAACACGATATCCCCCCAAATATGAGAAACTTACACGCCAAACCGAGCAAAAAGACTGGCTAGCATTTATCTCTATTGACAGGATAAGTTTTCCGCAACTTTTCCTATTCAGCGTTAAGATTGATATTTTTCTTCCTGTCCTCTCGATTCATTTTTTATTGTTGTGTTGCCCGAATTTGACCTCAAGGAAGTCCATTCTTGATTAAGAGAAATTTCTGGCAGATAAATTTAATTTTTACTAAATATATATTCGAAGAATGGAATCTTTAAGAACGCTCATCCAGTTACAAAGGGAACAGCCATATATGAACATTACATTCTATTGAAATCTACTATAGTGTTTAAGATTATCCAAAATAACGTTTCACCTTTTTTGTGAAATATCAACAATTTTATCTCATTGCTGTTAAGAAAATAAATCTAATGAAGTGCGCAGAATATTGGTTACTGAAAGACTAAAATATAAATAATAATATAAATAATTTGTCATCTTGATATACAGACCTGCCAAGTCTCCGGCTTTTTGGACACCAGTATTTTAGTACAGAAAATGTTGTTTTATTTAATCGGAGCATTCTGCGGTTTAAAAGAACAACATTTTTCTCTAAGACATTACTGGTGTGCAAAAAGCCGGAGACTTGGCAACTCTGGATATATAATTTCTTATCCAGTGTTCTCAACTATTTACGCGTACATGTAATGATAATCTAATTTGCTTGACAATTTTGTAAATTTTATTCCCGGGGATTTGTGCAGATTTTAGGTTAATTTTTAATGTCAATCCTATAATATTATAAATCTGATTGTGTGCAAATGTTAGGCTGAAGCCAGCGTCAAAATGGAGCATTTAATGATCCTGTATCTTTGCATATAGGCTGATTATAACCCTCAAATGAACATAGGCTGGTTTTTGTTTATTTTATTCAAATATTTTTTCTTAATAATTCAAAATTTCGTTATTTTCATTGAGAATAAATGGACATTTTTTCGTATAGCATTTTAAAATGGCTAAATTTACTTTGTCGTTGCTAATACTTTATCGTTGCCAAAACTAATTCAAAACCCGGAATAATAATTTTTACTCAACAATTTAGTTTCAATTGAAAAATTTTCACGGGAAAAATGAAAATGAAATAAAAAAAATTAAAGAATTAAGAAGAAGATTAAATAATATTATTAGAAATAAAGAGTACTTTTTTTAGTTTTTGATAATAATACAAGGTTTCAATATGCGTAACCATAGGAAAAAGGCGAATATGATGTCATTTATCAAAAATAAAGCGGATATGCTTTGATTGGTGAAATAAAATGATCTTGGGTTTTTTTCTTCACTTTTTTTTTGTATGGTAACAATACTTGCACCGTCTGCGCGCGGCTAATATAACTATACCGTATTTTTTATTTAAATTTTTAAAAAGTAAAAAGAAGTTTCAAAATAAAATAGTTAGCAAATGTCAATAATATGCTCCACAAAATTATCCATGTCGAAAATGATGTCATGAATAGCGAGAAATAGTGATTTTTCATTCTTAAAACTAAAAGAAATAACTCGATTACCTAAAAAAAAAATGACGAATGTTAATAGATCCATTTTTGAAAAAGAGACGTCATATTTGAAATAAAACGGGAATTTTCCAATATGTTTTAAAATGAGTGTGAATCAATTCCTTACATTAATAATACAAGGATCAGTAAGTATAGAAAGTAGATGAGTTTCACGCCATATTTATAACGAAAAATTTAAATGTTTCGTTATCTATACTGATTATTAAGCATGAGTATCCGTTATTTCGTTATTTCGTTCCGCATGAGTATCCGAGTTTTCTGTTAAAAATCACATCATAATTTTAAGAAAAGGAAAATGAACACGAATCTATTATATTAAAATCTGACCGTGTGTTTGTATTTTGCAACTACTCCTAGACTATCGAACGCAACGCGATTTACTACCGGTTAGTTTACTACCGGTTTAGCGAATACCGGTTATAATTGATCAGAGGATGTCACACAAACTCTCAGAATTAAAAAAAAATTTAATTAAATGCCATTTTTTTTAAACAAAGTTTCTCTAAAAACGAAAAGTAACTTACTCCATATTTGTGTATAAAAAAGGAGAAATAAAACAGATCAGTATATTTTTTACACCATTTTCTCATTAAAACTGAAAAACAGAATTTATTTTCACTTTGAATAGATGGTGAAAACAAAATCTTGATTTCAGTAAATTACCCGAAAAATAAAAACATATTTTCACATATTCAAACTTCATGAATCAATTTATTCTGGAGAACAAAAATTGCCTGTCGATATACTGTCATTTAGAAAACAAGATTTGTTTCAACTATATATTAAACCAAGGAGGCAGAATTGAATTTAAAGAAAAAGGATATACTATTTCTAATTAATGTTTTCTTTGAAGGATGGCTGTTAAAATGTTTCACAAAGGAGTAAAAAGTAAAATTGCTTATCAGGTAAAATTGACATTTGTTTTTACCCAATTCGTCTATTTCCACGATTTTATTTGGCCCTCCTTTTTGCATTGGTTTCAATTTCATTTTCGCGATTGTTTGGCACAAGATTTCATTTTTTTAAGACTGAGTTATGTCAAGGTCCCCATAATAAAAAATACCGCATAGTCTCCTATGAAATGTGATAAATAGTTATTTAATTATTAACGTTTTTAATTATTGGGAGTAAAATATTTTGCTTAATTAATGTATTTATTCTTCTTTTAATGTTGCGTGAACGAAGTCACGGGTAACAGCTAGTGTAAAATAAAAAGAAATTGTGTTTATTCACTTTGTGAATGTGATGGTGCAATAAGCAGAGTTTCAGGGAAGAATACTGGAACGAATAAGAAAATATCTATACGTTACCAACCGGACAGAAATTACTATTATTTGTCCAAAAAGTACGTGATACAAATTTTTGAGGGGTTTTTTTTCCTGATATTAGTATAAAAAAAATACGTCAGATAACTTTTCAAAAATTCATCGTAGAACTAGTATGTTAATATTTAAGGAAATTATTTTCCAATATTATTTTCCTCAAAGTTCAATGCTAAAATCATTCTTGAGATAATTTATGTATATGTTTAGATATAGAGGATACGTAATGACATAAAAAATTACGCTTTACGGTGTTATAATTATATGATACGATCGTATGCTTCAAAATAACATTGATGACAATTTCAATATGTATGTGATCTAGAAATCTTAGAAAACAAGGAAAGTAAGCTACTTTTCGATTGAGATTGATGCTTATATTAAAGAGAGTTTTAAGTGCCCTGCATTTAATTGCTGCACTTTAAACAATAATTATTATACTTTAAAATTTTTCATATAGATCTTCGATTAACTTTTATGCACACATTAAAGAAAAGGTTAATTATAAACAAAAAAAGTAGCGGAAAATATTATGATATCAAATTAAAATCTGTTTAATTTTTTAAAAGTCCTTCCTGCATGTACCGGCAGGAAATGCAGCTTCCCCATTCCTTATTTTTAAGAATTCAGCTAATTTTATTACTCAAACAGACGAATCTAAAATGCGTGGAATACGATTATAGAAGATTTCCAGTTTTCGTCAATATTGAATTTGAATGGGAATTTCCAAAAATTAGTCGGCAACCGCTAAGTTGACTTCATTTGGGGCGAAAAATCGTTTGCAGTATATTTTAATGATGTTACAATATTTCGAACGTATTGAAAAATATATTCATCACTGAGGTGCACAACGAGATGCTTACAACAGAATAGGGTGTGCATAGCAATTGTCGTTTCTTTACAGGAACACACAAAATATTTCGGTTACAGCTCTAATCCGGTCCATAAGCAATAATTGCTGGAAGTGCATTTTCAATTTTAGTTTGAGTTTTGAAATTTAACTAATTCTTTGGCGTATTACTCGATGTGTGTAAATTCTATGGATCCTATACAGGGCATCACAAAAGAGTTAGAGAACATTTCCGTTTATTAAGGGAAATTGCTGAAGGGGAATTTTCAACTGAGTTATGCGTTTCCTTACTGAAGTAGATTTTTGCGTACTATGTAGTATGTACACAAATCTATAGATCATACGCAGGAATGCACAAAGGAATTCGGAAATTTTTGTATGGTAATTGTTGAAATTAGGTTTTCAAATGTGTTACACTTTTTCTAAATTGTTTATTTAGACATAATCTTACCTTGTTAAATGGCGAAGTTTTGTTAGAAAGTGTTTCATAATATATGCTTAATGCATGATTTTTCTTTCTTGTTTAAAATAAAAACAGGATTTAGAGTAATAGCTGCAAAGAATAATTGACTGACCCCTTTACGGCCACCTACTCTTTACAAAAGCCACCGAAGCTTCTATAATTGTATGTGCAAAAATATTTTGCATTCATGGGTAGTGAAAAAAAAAAGGAAAAGCCTCCTACCTGTATAATTATTTCTTATATCTCTTGTGATTTAAAAATTTTAAAGACTCCTTCGCACTGAAAAAGACAACCTTTTTGGGTATTGCTTCATTTTTGTATGCTTGATGTTTGTAAAGAAGCTTTGTTATCCTCTGCACTTGACACGTTTTGCAAATATACATCCATAAATGAGAGACTTATGCAATGTTCCAAGCAAATATATAAATCAACCATTTATATGAATATAATGTGCGTGTAGGGAGATGTGCCCGTGAAGATCTTTGGAAATTTTAAGTTCCCGTGGTATATTATACAAAGGTTGGCAATCCATGTTATATATGATATAAACCATTACATTTCATTTTCACAGGAGATTATTCTTGTAGGGCTTCATTAGATGAGAACTACAATAAGGAATTTTTAGGTTTTCTATGACGCCTCGATCAAAGAGCTAAGGGCATGTCTCTTTTTTCACACTTTCCAACATAGTTAAACAAATATCTATGACTTCGGTTTGTCTGGCCATGTGTTTGGTCGTCTGTGCTCTAACGTGAGTAAATATAAGCGGATTGGCCTGTAATTGATATAGTATTGGAGTTCACTATGACGTGTTCCCTTTAGAAAATGAAGTGTATTAGCATTTACAGTTAATTTACAGGGACGCTCAAAAAATTCCGTTACATTATGATTTATGGGAGGAAATCATTTGCAGTTGTATTTTAATGACGTTGCACTATTTCAAACATATTGAAATTGATATACATCCCTATGAGGTGCACGATAAGAGGCTTACTGTAGAATGTGGTGTGCATAGATAGCATTTATCGTTCAGTTACAGGGACACACAAAAGAATACGGTTGCAGTACTGTGAGCGAAAATTGCTAGAAGTGTGTTTCGTTTGTGGTATGCGTTTTTAAATAAATTTTTGCATATTACTTGGTGTACATAAATTCTATACATCCTGCACAAAAGAACTCGAGCACGTTTCCATTTATTGACGGAAATTGCTGAAGGAGAATTTTCAGCTGTGTTATGCGTTTCCTAACTGAACTAAATTTTAGCACATATATTCATGTATATGAACATAGATACAAATCTATAGATCATATAAAGAGCTACTAAAAATAATTTGGATACGTTTTCGACTATAGATGGTAAATGGTAAAATTGAGTTTTCAAATGTGCTATACGTTTTCTAATTTGTTAACTTACTGGACTAAATCTGGTATTACTTACTTACTGGATCTAAATTGTTACTAAATCTGGAAGCAGGGCAGTGCCTCCGCCAATTCAAGAAAGCACAGTGGTAAGCATAATTTTCTGGAAGCAACTCAGGGCACTTTTGACGCCCCCCCCCCACCCCATATCTTTGCGCTTGAGTTTAATCAAACCTAAAACTTCGTTTATCTAGAGCAGTGGTTCCCAAACTTTTGGCCTTGCGGAGCCCTTTGTGGGAAGAATTTCTAAGGCGGAGCCCCTTAACCCCACGGTACTCTATGATTTACAAATTAATGTTTTTTTATGACTATGGAGCAGAGAAAGATCTGCTGGATAAGAGTCCGAATCAGTAGTTTCCAACATGGGGCCAAGATTCTCAGTTTGGCCCTTTTCTTGATATAGAAATTCTGAATTCATACTAGAAATTTTTTAAATCAAATTTTCTGTTATTTAACCATTTAACAGTTTTATTTAATATTATTATTATTGTACACAATAAATTAAAAATAATGACTAAAAACCACTTTTTTGTATTAAAATATCGGCCTTGTATAATCGAGATATGTCCGCCAAATACAGCAAAACTTATAGTTAAAAATTTGTGGTTTCTTTAAGCTTTTAGTAACAAAGAAGACAAACTCTTCTTACCTGAACAACGTTCGAGCAATACTGTTAAGGGGTTAATGACATCTATTTTAAAAATAAAAAATATATTTTCGTGATTTTCAGTATGAACTCGGCATTAAAGATCAAAATGGTAACCCTGACTGGGTTATGCATTGCATTGTGAAACTATTATTCTTCATGGCGAAAACCACACACACACAGAAAAAAAAGGTAAGTTGTATAGTTTTCGTTTACAAAGAGATACTTCTGTATAATCCCAATAGGATACTCGCGAAAAGAAAGAAAGTGCATAGGCCCAGGCACCCATCAGAAATTATATAGCACGTTTTCGTAAGTCCCGCCCACCCGTAATAGAATCATGGGATTACGGATTCTTTTTTCGTTCTTCTTTACGTTTCTAGTACTTCTAAACATGCAGCGAAAACGAATTTCCTTTTAAACCATTTTTTAGAAATACATTTAGAAGCAGATCATCATTTTAGTGTTTAAGTGGGCGGGGCAAAATCTGTATATCTGTATAATATAACCTGTATTGTTATGTGCAGTAGCGTTCACTTTCTTGGATGTTTTATTTGAAGTATTTAGCTATTAACTATAGTTTTGAAAGAAACTTTCTTTCACCATTATTTTTCCCTCAAAATAGACATACGGTTAACAACTACATATGTTAAAAGAACTGCAACTAGTAGAAAACCTTTACTAACAAAATGGGATATATGGGTGGGGTTAAATTTATATCAGGGCGGGTACTCATTGGCGGAAAATCTAAGCAAGGGGTGGAGGTGAGCAAAAGTTTAGATTGTTAATGTGATGACAATTGTAAAGAACCAATATATATATGTTTAAATTGCTACAGCCTTATTTCTGATAGGAAAATGTGGTATTAACATAAAAATCTTAGTCAGTGCCGAAACCAATTAAAAAAAATTAAAGAGGGTATATTAAGAAATAAAAGATGTTAAAACAAATGCGTTTTCAGAAACATACATTGCTTTAAAAATTAAGTACAATTATGTAAAACAGCATGGGAAATTTAAATAACTAAGAATTAGCAAAAATTAAATAAACAGATTAAAGGAATTAAAGCTACAAAAAGAAAAAAGAAAACTATATGCACAACGTATACAAATATTAAATGAACTATTGACTACAAATTTGAATTATAAAAGAAAATTTACAGCCCAAGCAATTATGAAAATGAAAATAAATATTTATTTCGTAAATACATATGTTGCATTTTCGTTAACGTGGCGTCAAAATTAGTTACAACTTTTAAAAAACTGAATAGGCTAAAAAAAATTGAAGCAGTTTTGAATTTTAAACTGAAATAGAACATGCAATTTGGGATTAAACCACTTAAATTAAAATATTAACGAGAAGCGAATACCAATTATGAGTCTATCACTGAAACAATCAAAGCTTAACTAACACATTTCTCAGTAAATATGGCAAGTATTTGAGTATAAAATGTCTCATTTTAAAGATCGCAAAGAGTGAAGCGAAAGAAAATAAACAATGTGAGACATACTTACCTCATTAGAAAGTTAGAACCTGGTTACTAACAAGGAAACCACGCCAATAGTGTAATTATGAAAAAAATCTAAATAAGCAGCAATCGAAAGAGCATAGTGAAACGTGTTTCTTGACGCATAAATCATTTTCCCTCGTCTCCTCGTTATCGAGATATAAAGTCTTAAAATTTGCTAATTTATTCATTTAATAGGATAGAAGGAGGAATCTAAGTTTTCAACGTAACATCATCAAACTTCACTCACTTGTCCATTTCCAGTTTAGTGCACCGCAATACTCCGACATGATTCGGTATGCTTAGTACAAGTCTGTGTTAGTGCAAACTTGGCCACTTCCATTTGAAACGCCCTTCCAATTTTGTTTTTCGCAATGAGTGGACCACCATTGTAATCATTGAACTAGAATTAAGTTCATGAAATGTTCTTAGTGCCACAATTTTCTATACTTCAGTCATTTTTTGGTTCAGTACCATATTTATCAATAGTGTTTTTTACGGCCTTCTTTCATTTTTATATTACTATATCTAAATATGTTTTGTATTTTATATTAATCTGATTATTCAAATTTCTGAATCAGAGCCACGCCTTTTCTACCTAAATTAAACAAATATATTAGAAAACTTTAAGACTGTATAGCTCGATAACGAGGAGACGAGGGCAAATGATTTATGTGGTAAAAAACACATTTCACTATACTCGTTTGATTGCTGCTTACTTAGATTTTTTTTTCATTATTACACTATGGCGTGGTTTCCTTATAAGCAAAAAAGAACTAAGTATAAACATATGAATAGGCTTAGCTCCAAAGAACAAAACTGTTCTCCTTTTTGTTCGGTAAGCAGAGATAACAGCACTGACACACCTATGCTCTTTCGATTCACGTTGTCATTCGATTCAGATTACTATTTCTTGTAGCTTATTTTGAATCAAATTTTTAAAACACATTAAATGCAGAAACATAAAATGAAATAGTTCAAACCAAAAATATTATATAGAAAATGAATACATGTATAATGCAAATTTTTATATGATTAAAAAAAATTGTATTTACTCGCGTATACGTCGATCCAGCGTATAAGTCGACCCCCACTTTCCCGATCAAGAAATTTGAATTTTTATAAATCCCGCGTATAAGTCGACCCCCCACTTTTCCGATCAATAAATTTGATTTTTTTTCAAAATACATTATTCAAAATCACCTGGAAAAAAAAGAAAGTATACTAAATATACAATAATAAAGGAACTTTATTATTTTTTTTTTGTACATTTATTCAAAATCATCTGAAAGAAAAAGTACTAAATATACAATAATGAAGATAATAATATACAAAGTTAAACTGATTCGAGGTCCGATTCAATATCGGACTCGCCAAACCCTTCACATAAGTCCTTCGTCGTCATCGGCTCATCATGATACACGTTTTCAATCTCTGTATCGCAACATCCTTCCTCGTCGTTATTACTTTCTCAAATGGCATCATCTTCTGTGCCGTCTAGTTCGTTGCTGATGCAGCAATTCTTGAACGATTTTATAATCATTTCGGAAGGAATTTGATTCCACGCATCTTTAAACCACTGGGCAATTAATGCAATGTCGGACTTTCTAATATTACCGCTCTTTGTTAATGTTGGACAACCGGATGAAATCCACTCTGAAAAAAAAAATTAAGGACCCTCGCATAAGTCGACACCCCCCCCCCCCTTTAAAGTCTCTTTTTATCCAAAATTTCTCGACCTATACGCGGGTAAATACGGTAATAGTATTTTTCCATGTATTTATTTTTGACACACTCTTACACAAAAATTCTTACATACTTTCGAAAAATTTTCCCTTGCAATATGCTAATTTCTTTTATATTTTGTTTATTTTGTTGGAATGTCGCGGAGCCCCTGGAAAGTATAGGCGGAGCCCCAAGGGCTCCGCAGAGCACACTTTGGGAACTTCTGATCTAGAGTATGTGGCACATAGGACCAAAATTTTAAATTACACGTTTCTGTCTTTTCTAGTTCAGACGATATATGAACTCAAAGTTTCGATTTTTTGTCACTCACTGACTCATCTGACATAAAAAAGATAAGGTACATCCCGTAGCCCTAGAAACTTGAAATTTGGAATAATGGTAGTGTTTAGGATACAAAGAAAGAAAAAAATAAAAAAGTCCGGAAAATTAAAAAAAAAAATTTCAAAATTCCAAAAATTCCAACAAAATTGAAAATAATTCGATCTCTTAATCTTAGAACTTAAAATTTGGTGTAAAGGTAGTGTTTAGAATTCAGAAAAATAAAAAATAAAAAACACCATAAAAATCGAAAATAAAATCAAAAAATCGAATTTTGAAAATAATTCGATTTTGTAGCGCAAGAAACTTGACATTTGGAATAAGGGTAGTATTTACGATACAAAAAAGGAAAAAATTAAAAAATCCGGAAAATTCGAAAAAAAAAATTTTGAAAATTCAAAAAATTGAAAAAATGAAAATAATTTGATCTTGTAGCTTTATAAACTTAAAATTCGGCGTAAAGGTAGTGATTAGGAATTAGAAAAAAGGAAAATTAAACACACAATAAAATTCGAAAATAAAATTAAACAATCTAAAAATTGAAAATATTCGATTTTTTAGCGCTAGAAACTTGAAATTTAGAATAAGGTAGTAATTAGGATAAAAAATAAAAAACACATTAAAAAATCCGAAAAAAAATCGAAAATTTGAAAAATTGAAAATAATTTGATCTTGTAGTCTTAGAAACTTAAAATTTGGTGTAAAGGTAGTATTTACGGTTCAATAAAAAAAAACTAAAAAATTCAGAAAATTCGAAAATAAAATCCCAAAAATCAAAATATTTGTAAAAAATTGAAAATTTGAAAATAATTCGATTTTGTAGTCCTAGAAACTTTAAATTTGGCATAAAGGTAGGATTTCGGATACAAAGAAAGGAAAAATTAAAAAATCTGGAAATGTGGCAGAAAATAATCAAAACATCAAAAAATTCGAAAACAAAAATGAAAAAAGTTTTGATTTGCTGGAATTTTCCGGAATTTTTGATTTTGTCTTTCTTTTTATTCTAAACAGTATTTTTATGACAATTATCAAGTATCTAGGGCTGCGAGTAATACTTCAGATGGATAGAACCTTTCCTGGAAGCAATTGAGAGTTCTCTTGACTCCCCCCCCCCTCCCCAATAACTTAGTGCTTGCCTAGGAACCTGAAACTTCTTTTCATCTACAGGACTTTGTAAACGGAAACTAGGACTTCCCTCAAAGGGATTAGTCTGAGTGATATTGCTGAGAACATGGGGTTAACAATTACAATATAAAGAAGATACAATATATGATAAAGAGCAAATTAAATGATAGAATTACAAAATATCATATATAAATTCATAATACTGTTATGTTTTCATATATATTTTTTCATAACATTTGGCAAAGCATCTCATTTTCTTAAGCGGGTATTGCTCAAAACTTAAAAAAGCCGGATCTTTTAAAACGCCAAGCTTTTTAAAGTTTCGTAATCGGATTTGCAGCAAAGAGCGTATTTTAGCAAGCGTAGTTTAACGCAAATTTAATTTCATTGATGCAACATTTTCTTTGTAGCAAATATTTACATTTGAATTAAAAAATATTCCTCCTTGTTTATTTGAATAACTATTTATAGAAACTCGTACAATTCAAACCCCACATTGATAACAAGCTACAAACCTGATTACCAAATTGTAGCCTAAATTCCTACTAAAGTACATAAAAAATCTTTCGATGACTTCTGTAAAGATAAATTTTACATTAAATCTCCATATCGGCGAAATTAAAAAAAAAAATTTCAAAGATAATACTTCTTGATTATTTTCTAGGAGACTCCCCCCTCCTGCGCCTTTACTGCTTCAAACCCAAGACTTTTCTTCTGCCTGCCTGTATGTCTCTCTCTACAATCTGTTGTTTCCCTATCCGTTCTTCTACCCATCTCTCTACCCGATTGATTCTCTCTCTACACATCTCTCTACATGTCTGTAAAATTCTTTACTGGTCTCTCTACCCGCCTATCTGTTTCTCTAACCGTCTGTCTACCCGTCGAACTACCCGTATGTCTAGCCGTGTCTCTATACTGTGTCTCTGTTCGTACCCATCTGTCTACTGTCTCTCTACTGGTCTGTGTACCCATCTCACTATCCGCCTGTCTTTCTACCCTACTCTTTAACCGACTCGCTACCCATCTGTCTATCCGTCTCTGTAACTGCCTCGCTTCCCGTTTCACTACCCGTCTCTCTACACGTCTGTCTGTCTATATACACCTCTCGCTACCCGTCTGTCAACTCGTATCTGTACTCATCTCTGTACTCGTCTCTATACTCGTCTCTCTATCCACCACGCTACCCGTCTCGCAACCTTTCCCTCTACTACCTGTCTACCGGTCTCACTACTCGACTCGCTACACGTCTCTCTACTCATCTCGCTACCCCTGCTACCCCTCTGTCAACCATCTTTTTTACCTGTCTTGTTACCCGTCTGTATATTCGTTTCGCTACCCGTTAGCTTATCTGTGTCGCTATCCGTCTCTCTACCCGTCTGTCTACCCTTTTGTTTACACGTCTCTCTACCTCTCGCCACCTCTTCCCAATATTTAAACAATTTAGTATACAGAAGCCGTTCATCTGTTATTAAATGCAAAAAGGAGTAACTTATCTAATAAGAGTAATCAGATGCAACTTTTTAAATACATACATAAACCAGCATAATAATTCATCAGGTTTATTTTCATAGTAGTTTGTCATTTGGCAATTAATCTCAACTTCTTAAACTCGAACTGCGTCAAGCTTTTTAAAAAAGCTCCGTATAATTGGGAAGGGAAAGTACCTTCCGGGCTATTAGATACATGTTATTAAGTTAAGTGAAAGTTTCGTAATTGGGTTAGCAGCCAATTGCTTATGTCAGAAAGCGTGGCTTAACGCCATTTTAAATTAATTTCTATAACTTTTTTTTTTCTTGGGGGGGGGGGGGGTTCCAAATATTTACACTTAAATTCAAACTTTTGCCCCCATTTTAATATTAATGTTGTTTGTATTATTAATTAATACTTTGGTGACAGAGCTTCATTCGAAACAAATGTAAAAGACTTCTACTACAGTTTTTATTTCTAGGAGAAACATCCGTAATCGGGCCCAAAGCTAATCGGAGAATTTAATGTCATTATTGTTTGTAACTCTTATAGAGTTTAAAAAAAAATTGTTGCTAGCATTACTCTTGTTTGAGACCAGCCTTGTCAGTGTATCTGAATGGGGAAAAGTTCCGTATCATGTGCTGGTTGGCGCCATTCGGGAAAAAATTAAAAATGGTGCTAATAGGCAGTTTTAGCATCTTACCAAATTCTTCTAGAGAGTGGAAAAACATGTTTTTCAAATATTTACAAATATAAGTTTATTAAACCATGTTTTTGCGCCATCTTAAAAAATTAAGTACGATGCTAAAATAAAATTTTATTGCCATTTTTGATATTTTAACAAGTAATGAAAATACATAACAAACATATTTAACAAAACTAAGAGACATTTTTGTAATAAATAATTGTTATTGTCAGGGGGGCAAATTTTAAACAATTAATAAGCGAACTAAACAAATTACCGAAAATAATTTGTGGGAATGTCAGGAAAGAAATATCTGATATAAATAGCATTTAAAATCTTAAAATGGAGAAGTGGTCCATATAAAAATGCCAAACATTATACGCCTGATATAAGTATTTTTTTATTTTTTTTATATTTCCGAAAGCACAGATAAAAGGGTAAAAATCCCGGCCCAGATGTCATATACTCACCACGTTGGCGCGATTTTTTTCCTCGCCAGTTAGGCAAAAACTGTTTGTTATATTTATTTTCTTTTATTTTTTCTTTTAATTCTATAGATTATTTTTATATGTATATCAATATTTATTTATATCAAACTATTAATTTATTTTTATTTCCTTTTTTAAAATAATAGAAGCTATTCCATTTATTACGTTATTTTATTTTTATATTGAAATAAAAATTCACGTGCTATTATTGCACGCTAATTTGTAATTAATATTCAAAAAAAAAGTTTTCGCCAAATTGGCGAGGGAAAAAATCGCGCCAACGTGGTGTGTATAGGACATCTGTGCCTTGTTTTCATTTCACATTTGTATTGGTACTTTCATGTTAACTTGGCGAAGTTGATAAATCGCCAAATATTGTTTTCATAACATCTTAATATTTCATTAATTTCATTTAACTATAAAACTTTTACTCATTTCACTTGAAATACATACATTAAAAATACATGTCTTTTAGTCATTTAATTTAAAATACATGCCTTTCACTAATTCTATTTAAAATATTAAAAAGGAAAAGAAAATAAGAAGTAATGCCACAAATCAAAACCTTTTATATAAACATCAAAGAAATGTTTCTAATTTACACACGCGAAATTAAAAAGCTAGGCTAATGGTGAGATTTGCTCCAAATCTCTAATACTAAGTTATTGCGGGGTTTTTTTTCTTTCAAACAGAAAAAAATCCAGATTAATTTTTCATTTTTATTAAATGGAAATATGCTTTAGTGTACTGATTTGATCATTGTACCGTGACCTACGTTATTATACGTGTATAACGTAGGTCACGATTGTACTGATATTGTATTTCACTGTGCGTGCATATTTTTTTGCTCCATGTTACTTTATGAACTTTTGAAATCCCATTATTTACGAAAATCTCCGCCGGTGAAAATGACGTATGCACTAAATTTTCGTGACGTATGTACTTTAATTGTGCTTTTTTTATTTATTTTTTAATATAATTTCCAAACGGTTTGGCATTTATTCTTGGTAATAAATAGACGTCGTTGTCACCTTTATAGGTACCTGCTGTAAAAAATTGAACGAAATCCGTTAAATATTTTTTGAGTTATGCTTGACGAAAGGTTTTAATATTCATCGTAGCTATATATGGGGCAAAGTAACACTGCGCTGTGTATGAGTCTTCGTGTTCACTCAGACAATAAAGCTATAAACTTTTGGTATCTGCATATAATAGGGACAGTGTGAGCTTAGCGAAAACCAGTGGATGATGTCCAAAAACAGCCCAAAGTCAAGAACAGGAGGGTTACTTACAAAAATAAGTGAAATTCCATCAAAAACGTCACATGTAAAAAATGCAGCCAAGTCTCGTGATCCCTCCCATCACTGTAAAAAGTTCTGAGATCGTGTAAAGCCAAGTTTAGCTATCTTATTAACTCTGAAATTTTCATTCACAAATCAAATGATTATTTTGTGACTTGGCAACTACGCAGCACTGAGAAGTTATTACACCTTTCTATGTTATGGACTGGGATGGGATTATTTAATTAAGGCATTCTCATGCTGAATGATTAGATTGATAAATCACCAAATACTTTCTGTAACTCGTGCAATCATATAGGAGTTAAAACAACGATGGATTTAAATATACGCCAACAAACGATCGCCAAAATATGCCAAAGGGCTGCCATAAACTGCAACAATGAAATATTTTAAAGGCTAAAAAATAGAAAACTCATTATAAATAGAAAATTAAGAATTTGATATTTAAAAAATTACGCTTATTTCAACTAACAGTTTAATATTAATTAATGGTACATATGTCGCAGACGCACCAAGGTATCTTTTTGACGCCAAAATGACGATTTTATACATGGGCAACCAGGCGATTTTCACGAGATTTTGCTTCGTCTGACAACCCAGTAGAGCAGATTGCGTGTGTTTTATATATTAAACTAGCTGATTCGCTCGGCGTTGTCCTGTCCCGTCAAAATAGTAGTACGAAACGTGAAAACACTCTAAAAAATCTCTGCACGAATACACGCTGTACAATAAATGCGATATTTAATAAAAAGTCGTTTCCCATCCCGACCCCTCACATCATCGCAAATATAAAAAAAAAAATCTGTTAAATAAATTTTTTCTTTATTAATTCCGTACATTGTCAAATTAGCTATTTATTTCTTTTTCCATAATAAAAAAAAAAATAAAAATCAGGATTTACGTTGTTACACCGTGCTATGTTATGAGATCGAACGATATTATTTAATTAAGGCTAATTACATACAGCTGTCACACTCTCGTGTTGCGTAATTACCAAGTGACAAAATAACCATTAACTAAAGATGTACAAACTAGGAGTGATTTGTGAATCAAAATTTCAGAGTTAATAAGATAGCTAAACTTGGCTTTACACGATCTCAGAACTTTTCACGGTGAAAGAGTCACGAGACTTGGCTGCATTTTTTAACATATGGCGTTTCTGATGGGATATCCTCTTTCACGTTATTAAACAGTGAAATTTCGTTACAGTATTCTGAATGTGTTGGAAAGTGTTTCTTAATCTATGCTTGATGCATGAGTTGTCTTTCTTGTGTTTCTTTGACAAGAACACTAATTTAACATTTTAAAAATTAATATTTCGGTGACAAATGGCGTTCTCCCTAAATAACATTTGAGTTATTTCTATCAATTGCCTTTTAGTATCGCAAGATTTTAACCGCTCATTTTTTATTTCAGATGTCATGCAGATATTCTTAGAGCCGTAATCAGAAAGCGAAACCTGAGGGTGCTTTAAAGTATTTGGTGAGGCTACTTCAGAGATACCTTTATTCTTCCACTTTAATAAGGAATAAATACAGATAGAAGTAGATAGAAGTAGAGTGCAACTAGTCTAGCCTATCAAAGGATTTAATGTAAAAGTTATTGTATAAAAGTTATAAATTGAAAATAAATAAAAATTTCTCAAAATTAAAAAATATAGTACATGGACAATGTTATTTGCATGTTAAAGAAATGTGCCGATATCCATTTAAGTTTTGGGGATTCTTATAATTAAAATAATATAATTCAGACATATTTTATCTCTTATTGGAAGATGTGGTTAGTTTTTACCTTGGTACTAATCACCTTTTGAGGGTAGAAAATGACATTAATTCTGGCTGTCATTAATTCTAAAATGTCATTAATTCTGACATTTAAAATACTTTTATCATGAATAATAATAAAACACTATACCTAAAATGTTTCTTTAACCGTTTTCTTCGTTTTTTATGTTTTTTTTTAAATAAATATTCTACTTTATTAAACGACTAGCTGTTACCCGTGACTTCGTTCACGTATCATTAAAAGAAGAATAAATGCATTAATTAAGCAAAATATTTCGTTCCCGATAATTAGAAACGTAAATAATTAACTAACTCTTTATCACATTCCATAGGAGACAGTACAGTATTTCTATGTTATAGAGGCCTCGACATAACTAAGTTTTAAAAAAGTGAAATTTTGTGACAAATAATCACGAAAAGGAAACTGCAACCAATGAAAAAAGGCGGGCCAAATAAAATCGTGGAAATCGGCAAATTGTGTAATAAAGAAAACTGCCCAGTTAAACTGAGGGCATTGAGCTCACAGGCTATTCACACTAATTGTTAATTATGCTATTTTTTCAAAAAATAATGCCACTCGAAAAATAAAGAAATCGACAATATATTAAGGGGGGGGGGTAAGCACCCGTTCCCACCCTTTATACTTAACAAATAAACCCCCAAAATCTAATCAGGCAAGCGCCTTACCACAATGAATTTATCACAAAATTTGAAAAAAATCGGATAATTTTGCTTGAAAAACCCATTTATCTAAATTAAGGGAGGTGAGCCCCCTCCCCCGTTCTCCCCTTTATACTTAACAAATGAAAACCCAAAACTAATCAGGCAAGCGCCTTACCACAATGAATCTATATACAAAATTTGAAGAAAATCGGATAATTCTGCATGAAAAACCCATTTATCTAAATTAAGGGGGATTAGCCCCTCGTTTACCCCCCCTTTGTACTTACCCAATGAACACCCAAAACTAATTAGGGAAGTGCCTTACCACAATGAGCCTATATACAAAGTTTAAAGAAAATCGGATAATTCTGCATGAAAAACCCATTTATCTAAATTAAGGGAGGTAGCCCCCCGTTTCCCCCCTTTATGCTTAACTAATGAACTCCCGAAAATATTCAGGGAAGCACCTTATCACAATGAACCTATATACGAAATTTGAAGAAAATCGGATAATTCTGTATGAAAAACCCATTTATCTAAATTAAGGGGGGGCAGCTCCCCGTTTCCCCCCTTTATACTTATCCAATGAACTCTCAAAAATAATCAGGGAAGCACCTTATCGCAGTGAACCTATATACGAAATTTGAAGAAAATCGGATAATTCTGCATGAAAAACCGATTTATCTAAATTAAGGGGGGTAGCCCCCGTTTCCCCCCTTTATACTTGTCCAATGAACCCCCAAAACTAATCAGGAAGTGCCTTATCACAATGAGCCTATATACAAAATTTGAAGAAAATCGGATAATTCTGCATGAAAAACCCATTTATCTAAATTAAGGGGGTTAGCCCCCTTTCCCCCCTTTATACTTAACTAATGAACTCCCAAAAATAATCAGGGAAGTACCTTATCACAATGAACCTATATACGAAATTTGAAGAAAAACGGATACTTCTGCATGAAAAACCCATTTATCTAAATTAAGGGGGAGTTATCCCCCCTTTCCCCCCTTTATACTTAACCAATGAACTTCCAAAACTAATCAGGGAAGCGCCTCATTAGAATGAACCTGTAAACAAAATTTGAAGCAAAACGGATAATTCTATCACGAGTTATCGCGTTACGTACATACATACATACACACATACATACGTACATACATACATACATACATACATACGTACATACATACATACATACAGAACGCACGGGCACATTAGCTCTCAGGCTTTGATAGCCTGTGAGCTAAAAACATATGTCAAGTTTACCTGGTAAACCATCTTACCTTTAATGCCTTTGTGAAACGTTTTAATAGCCATCCTATAAAGATAATGGAAATAGTATATTCTTTTTCATTAAATTCAATTCTTGTGAATAGGGAACAATAATTTTAGACCTAAATGCAAGGAGCTTAAATTTGCCTCCTTGATTTAATCTATAACTGAAAAAAAATCTTTATTTCTAAATGAAAATATGTTGACAGACGAATTTTGTTCTCCAGAATAAATTGTTCATGAAGTTTGAATATGTGAAAATACGTTTACTGTAATCAAGATTTTTTTTTTCACCATCTATTCAAACTAAAAATAAATTCTTTTTTTCAGTTTTAATGAGAAAAAAATATATATTAATCCGTTTTATTTCTTCTTTTTTATCCACAAAATTGGAATAATTTATTTGCCATTTTTAGAGAAACTTCATTAAAATTTACAAAAAAAAAAAAAAAAAAAAAAAAAAAAAAAAAAATATTGGCATTTAATTTAATTTTTTAATATTCTGAGAGTTTATGACATCCTCGGATCAATGATAGCCGGTGTTAAGTAAATCGCGTTGCGTTCGACTATCTGAAAGGAGTAGTTGCGAAATACGAACAGGCAGTCAGATTTTAATATAATAGATTCGTATTTATTTTTCTTTTCCTAATAATTATGGTGTGGTTTTTAGCAAAAAACTCATCTATATGTAACTGATATTCATGCTTAATAATCGGTATAGATAAAAAAAAATATTTAAATGTTTAGTTTTAAACATGGCGGGAAACTCATCTAATTTTTTAGTTTACCGATCCTGGTATTTATTAATGTAAGGAATTTATTCACGCTCACAAATGTAAAACACATTTGAAAATTCCCGTTTTATTTCAAATATGAAATCACTTTTTAATGGCATAATTCTTGTTAATTTTCTTTTTCTGGCAATCAGGACGTAAATTTTAGCGGAAAACTCACATTTGTATGTAACTGGTATTCAAGCTAATTATTAATCAGTACCGATAAAAAATATTTCAGGTTTTCATCTTAAATATTACGTCCATTATCTATCTACTTTCATTATACACATTGATATTCGTGCTCTTTGTATTATTACGAATATTTGAAAATACGTGTTTTATTTATGACGTCATATTTGTCCAAGCCGAGGAGGATACTTTTCATAGTTCCATGGTCCAAGCGAAATCTATTTTTAATAATATAATTATTGTTCATTTTTCCTTCTAATTATAACGCAGTTTTTGACAGAATAAGATCTTTTTAATGTAACCGATATTCATACTTCATGTATAATAACAAATACTCCATATTTTTGTTTCAAATATCACGGAAATTCATCTTCTTTTGAATTATTTTTAATTTTCATTTTTCACGTGAAAATCGTTCAATTGAAAATTAATTGTTGAGGAAAAATTATTTTTCCATGTTTTTATTTATTGGCAACGATCAAAGCCCTAGCAACGATAAAGTAAAATGGTTAAATTGTATGGAAAAATGTCCATTTATTCAGTATGAAAATAATGAAAATTTTAATTATTAAAGAAACTATTTGAATAAAATAAATAAAATCTAGCCTATGTTCAAAAGAGAGTTATAATCAACCTATATGCAAAAATACAGGCTCATTAAATGCTCCATTTTGACGCTGGCTTCAGCCTAACATTTGCACACAATCAGATTTATAATATTATTAGGATTATAAGAGCTAAGAGGAGGCTCAAGAGAGAGCTAGGTGGGCCCACCCAGTCTCAATCTGGTTGCGGCACTGGCAATCTTATAATAGTTCCCAAAGAACTCGTAATTTTTATAATCACAAGTGTTAGAAACAGCTTTCGTAGCTTTACCAAATAATCTATATATATATATATATTTCTCTTACTTGGCGCGGAAATAAGGCTGAATTTCTACCTTATCGTTTGGCAACAACCGTAGTTTCAAGAGATCAGCTTCTGCCCCAATATCGCGTCCATTTTGAGAGCAGTGAAACTCAAACTAGCAATTACTAAAAATAAAATCACATGTACGTAATCCAAAGCGTTTGAGCTGATTCCTCATTTTAATTATGAGTAATATCGTTAATTCCAAATGAATTCTCAACTCTTACTTAGAATTTATTTACGAATTTCACTCACACGAAAATTGCAGAGAATATAAATATCAACTGTCTAGATTGCACCTACTGCTATCTGTTGCTGTCTTGATGAAGTAAAAAATAATTTCACTATCTTCCTATCACGTAGTGTTTTTTAATGAATTTAAGCAGTGCTGTACAATATTATAGGGGCAATGAGTTTTAAACTAATTGTGTTTCCATGATCCTTTTTTAATTGTAGTTAAATGATTTATGCCCATTGGTAAATGCATTTTTAATTGTGCTTTCAACGAAGTTTTCAATTTCTTTTTTTACATTAAAAAAATTGTCAATTTCATATGTTAAAATGATTTATGGTAGTACTCATTCCGGCTAGAACTGCTTGGGACCGCGTAGCGGTCTTAATGTGAATTGCTTCGCAATTCAGGGGGTTGGCGAGCGTTAGCGAGTAGGGGCTAAGCCCCCTAGTATAACAAATAACAATATAACATTTTTTTTTGTTTTTACAGTTCAAACTACATCAAAAATACTATTAACTTCGCTTTGTACCTCTGTTGTTTTCAACAACAAAGAGAACTTCACTATTTTTTTTTAATCGGGGTGCTCCATTTCATTCTTGTATTTGCCGCTACTCGTGGAACAGGTGGAACCCCGGGCCTTTCTAAGATGGCCGGAACGGTAGCAGACCCGTTCACGGAAAGTTTCCACAGGAAAAATTTTGAAGCTAAAGTCAATAAGTTTAACACATCTACCAACGGGCCTGGGCGAGCCTGAGACGGTCAGGGTGTTTAATACATGGGACGACCATGGCAGCTCGAACTTATTCATTGTATTTTAAATTGGTGCTGTTTCAATTGCCTTATAATTTTACTTCAGTTCAATGTTTAACTATCTCTTTAATTATTCAATAGATAGTGTGAGGTTCTCACCTGTATTGCACAATTTCTGCTTTATATGTATTTATTTTTTTTCTTTTAAGTTTCATTTTGAAACTTTGCAACTCGGTGATTCAGTATCTACTGATTAACGTTGCATATAGTGTCACCATGAGGAGATTTTCTTTCGCTCTCGATAACTTTAGCAAATTATAATCATATTTCACGACAAACAATATATTTTTTCTCTTTGTATTGACATATCTTCGCAGAATTCAGAAAGGTTCATAATTTTAAATAATAATGGCTCCCCGCTTATTGAAGTCGTCAGTGCATTCCAGATTTATATCTTTCTATTTACTAAAGAATTTTTATTCCACAGTATACATATATTTCTACTAAATTTTTCCGGTTATCCATTTGCGGCTTTACACTCATTATTTTCTAATTTGTCAGCAATAATTTTAGCTTGAGGCAATTGCAATTATTCAACAAAATAAGAAGATTTTACGACTTGTTTTACAATTAGTTTGTATCATTTAGATATATATATATATATTATGTGTGTGTGTGCATGTGCCCACGTATAACTCTTGAACGGATGGCCCAATTTTCAAACTTTTTTCTATTGTTGAAATAGTCTGGGTCAGCATATGGTTCTATTTCAATATTATTAAGAGACTATACTTCACTCAAGTGAATATATCAAGTTCTACCTAATACGAAGATAACGTTGTTACCGTTAGGGACTAGCGAGTATCCATTTCACAGTGATCGACATTTTAAAAGTCCAATGATATTTGCTGACCTTGCAATTGATAAAACTAGACACGCCATTCTCGTCCTGATAAATTGGAAACGGTTCTATCACATTAGCTAGCCGTTGTCGCACGTGTCACCACCCGGATCTAGTCCGGCCACGAGGAATTGGCCTACGAGATGCTATTTACCACCGAGCCGAAACGAGGGACGCCATCAATGTTTTGACCTTGGAGAACTCCCATGGGGCTCTAATCCAAGGATCCGAAGGAGGTTCCGACGAACGTCAACCAATGTCTCAGCGTAAGGCCTTAAACAGGGAGATAGAAATAAGAAGGAGAACAGTAAAGATAGGCTTTCAAGATCAGAACACGGACCAGAAATTAGTACCCGGTTCGTGGCGCTAGTGCTCCTGAATGCCAGTCACGTGACCTGTCAAACATGACAAATTGTCGCCTGCTCTTCCTGTATTTTGATTTCCAGCATTATAAAGAGTTGTCAGTCGAAACCGGACATAGAGAGCGCTACACATCCCAAGTGCCCCAAAAACCAGAAACGCCGCCATATTAGGTACCGCTTTTAGTTCCATAAGTAGAAACATTATCATTGTTCTCCTTCTCGCTATCTTCCTGGCCTTAATCCCCAGCGACCAAGAACCGGCCCTATAAGGGGTTTGTATCTAGGGTACGAAACTTCCGGCACCACCGGCTACTCAGCCACCTCTTTCTCCACGTTGTGATTCGTCCGTTTGCCTGTCCCTGTCGTGTCGGAGCGCAATTCCAGACTCCCGGTCATCTTCTGCACTCAGGCGGCCGATTCGGGACCATCTGGAGTTTTTCAACTGGTATGTTGATTTCCCTATTTTCAATTGGTATAACCCACTTTTGACACCATATTTGAGTTCCTTGAATGGAACTTCCTTGACATTTAGCTCCTGAGATGTTACGCGCTGTACGGCAAGAATTTGAGCATCTAATGTCTCAGGGAATTATTAGACCCTCAAAAAGCTCATGGGCTAGTCCGCTGCATATGGTAAAAAAACAAAACGGGGAATTACGTCCATGCGGCGATTATCGGCGTCTCAATTCTGTTACTGTGCCTGACAGGTACCTTGTACCACATATTCATGATTGCACGCAACTCTTATTCGACAAAACAATTTTTTCTACCATAGACTTGGCCAAAGCATATCACCAAATACCGGTAAACCCATCAGACATCCAAAAAACCGCTATTACAGCACCATTCGGTTTATTTGAGTTTTTTACATGCCTTTTGGCCTACGCAACGCTGGGCAAACATTCCAGAGGTTTATAAATGAGGTACTATCTGACTTACAGTTCTGTATACCTTATTATGATGATATTTTGATTGCTTCTGCTAATGAAGCCGAGCTTATTAGACATTAAGTTTGTAGTCGTTTGGATTTACATGGTTTTAAAATTAATCCACCAAATGCGTTTTAGGACAATCCTTGGTAAAATTCCTTGGCTGTTTTGTGACGCCGAAAGAAGTTCAACCCTTCCCTGAAAAAGTGTCTAACATAAATGATTTCCCAAAACCAGAAACGCTTTCACAATTAAATCGTTTTGTTGCGATGTTGAATTTTATCGACGATTTCTGCCAAAGGCAGCTAAAATACAAGCACCTCTTAACAATTTACTTTGTGACTGCAAGAAAAATGACAAACGTCCTGTCCTTTGGACTGATGAGGCACTTCTTGCTTTCAATCAGTGTAAACCAGACTTAGCCAATGCCGCAACCCCTCGCCTATCCTGCACCAGACCATGAACTTCACTTAATGGTTGACGCTTCTGACGTTGCTGTTGAGGCAGCATTAAATTGCTTAACTCAAAGTGACACAAAACCACTTGCATTTTTCTCCCGTAAACTGAGTGCAAGGAAATTAAATATAACGCATATGATAGAGAGCTTCTTGCTATCTATGTATCTGTCAGACATTTTCGGCATTACCTGGAAGGCAGAAATTTCATAATATTTACTGACCATAAGCCTTTAACTAATGCATTTACTAAAAATTCTGATGCAATCTCTCCACGTCAGCCCCGACAACTGGATTTTATTTCCCAGTTTTGCACGGATATTCGACACATACCAGGCTCTGACAATGTAGTAGCAGATACGTCGTCAAGAATAAATTCTGTCAGTGTTCAGTCAATTGATTTGGCTACAATTGCAGAAGCTCAACAACATGATATCGAGCTGCAAGAGCTGCTAAATAACGACAATATCTCCCTGCGTTTAAAACCCGTTGCAGTGACTCCAACCTTAAGTATATATTGTGAAACAATTCGACCTTATGTACCCAAAGATTTTCGCAAAAGTATTTTTTCACTCCTACATAACTTATCACACCCAGGTACAGGAGCATCCAAAAAACTCATCCAATCTCGATTTGTTTGGCCATCTATGTCCAAAGATATCAACACTTGGACTCAATGTTGTATAACGTGCCAAAGGGCAAAAGTGTCTAAACACACTTCCGCCCACTGCAAAGTTTCCAGCTACCTCACCGCAGATTCGACCATGTGCACGTCGACATCATGGGACCTCTAACAATATCAGATGGTTTCCAGTACTTAACTCACCTGCGTAGATCGCTTTACATGCTAGCATAAAGCAATTCCTATTGCTGACATATAGGCAGAAACAGTTGCAAAAGAATTTGTTGCAAATTGATTTCACGATTTGGAATCTCTACACTCATAACTTCAGACCAGGGCAGACAGTTCGAAAGCAACTTTTTCTCCATCCTTAATAAGATATTGGGCATCCAGAAGACCCGCACAAGACCGTACCACCCAAAAAGCAATGGCTTAGTTGAGCGATTCCATCGTTCCCTAAAACAAGCACTTCAATGCCATATATCGAAATGGACTGAATCACTCCTTATTGTCTTGCTTGAACTTAGATATTCATTTAAAGCAGATCTCGACTGCACTAGTGCTGGGCGTGTTTATGGTGCACCACTAAGACTCCCATGTGAATTGATCGACCACCCAAAAATTAATATCCAACCTCACGACTTCTTACAAATATTGCGAGACACCATGAATTCATTAAAACTTACTCCAACTTCTGCGCATGCCAAGACAGCTGTTTTTGTCCATCTGTCATGTCTAGACTCAATGAGCTACCTGACTCTAACCACGAGAGTAACTGTTTTGGTTTATTTTCGAATTAAAACTAAAACCATGATGTGCGCTGGCAGCTCTTTATGTAGTAGATGTTAGATAGAATACTGTAATGATTGTATTGTATGTGATTTGTCTGTGTAGTGTAACTTGCCCTAATTAAGGTATTATGTTACATAATATCAAGATTCTTTAGTCTGAACAATCTAGCACCCATCCCCATGACGAGTTATGTCACATCCGTCCCTCAAAACATCACTCATGTGTTTGTGAGGCATGATGCTGTAAAGAAATCCCTTCAAAGTCCTTATGATAGCCCTGTAACATTGTGATGTAATTGACTGGATCTGGATGGCCTTTTTAAAGTTTTTTTTATTTCAGTCACAACAACAGACAGTACAACTAAACAACTAGAAGAAATAAAATCTTGAGAAGATTACAAATAGACTAAATTTTAATAGTCTGTCGGCAGAATGATTTTCTGCCCGTAGGTTGGCCTTTTAATGTGTAAGTAAAGTTCTTTGCATTCCGGGGACAGCTTATTTCCACCGAAATTATTCCACCTCACCTGATCTCACCTGAAGTAAGATTCGGGAACTTGCTCGCCTCGCTAGCGGCAACGGAGGACTCCAACGACCGTCCAGGTCGTTCTCTTAGATTCAACTTCTCGATTTAACCCCTCTCAGCGGTGTATATGTGCAGCCTTTTTCATTGTATCTCAAGTGGAAGTTGAGTAGATACCAGATGGTCTCAAACACGTAGAGAATTATAACATTTTCATGTCAGAACAGTCTTCAGAATTTCTAAGAGTTCATAAAATTATGATACTCCAGATTGCCAATTTACAGTTCGGCGCAACACTCGAAAATATTTTATGGCCTGAGAATAAAAAGTTCCTTACGGATTTCACTCTTATAGAGGGCTAATTTGGAAAGGCCTGAGAAATACGTGACCTCTTATTATTTTTAAAAAAATTAGAACAATTCTCTACAGCCCGTTCAGTGTAATGCAAAGAGGTGACAAGACTTTCACTATCAACATGAATAGCAGATAAACTGTTATCAGTATTGATAAACTGAAACCCGCCTTCTTGGAAGCTTCTAATTTCTTCATCACCACAACTACGGAGAAATTACCCATACCACAACAGTGTACCGAGCAACCATCACAGACTAATTGCTCAACTTCCCAACATGACCCAGTGAAGACAAATCCACTTCCAAAGACTCTTGCATACCTGCCAAGTCTCCGGCATTTTGGATACCAGTATTTTAGTACATAAAATGTTGTTTTATTTAATTGTAGCAGTCTGTGATTTGAAAGAATAACATTTTTCTCTAAAAAATTACTGGTGTGCAAAAAGCCGGAGACTTGGCAACTCTGCTTTTGTGACAACTCGTTCTGGTCGTCGTGTCCGATTCAACATTTAAGTATTCAACACACGGCACCTCTGACCTCAGTGCCTCAGGCACTTGGGGGGGGGGGGGGGGAGTACTGTGGGGAACTATTCCTTTATCATCCACCAGATGTCAGTGAAAAATTAATAACTGATCTTTGTGTTTGTGGCAACAGTGTGGTTGCAAAACTTTTATCTTCATGCTTGTGGCAACAGCTATGAATTGTTGACACTCCAAACTTTTCCCGGTTTCGCTTGCAGCATGCATCACTTTCCCGAGGCTAACGAAAAGGACAGGCTACCGCGGTGCATCCGACTTATCTTTTTTTACAGACCGCTAGTGTGACGTGATGCTCTTTTTGTACACCTGCATTGGTGGATTCGAGTATCACATGACTCCTGCGGTCCGTAAAAAAAGATACGCGTAAAACACCGCGGTAGCCCTTCTTTTTCGTTAGCCTCGTCACTTTCCAACCTGACGCAAGAGTGTAACTTGCTTAACAATTTATATTTAACTGTATTAACTATTCGTGTATTTGTGTTGTACCTTGAAAAGATTAAATAATCTTTAATTACTAAAAATGTTCTGTTAGTTTAAGTTTAGGACAACATTTAAAAACCTAACACCTGTTTAGTTCTGAAGCGCGCTGGAAGCAGGGCCGTACACATAGGCTGCGACCCCTGGTATTAATTCCAATGCGGGCCCCTTCACAATAAGTATGATACGTGTTTAGACGAAAACGCAAACAACCAGTGAAAAATGCCGTTTTAGACAGGTTGTTTTTATTTTAAAAGGTATTACATTTTTTTTTTTTGGCTGGACCATGATTTTTTTCCGTTTATAGGAAGAATCCGTTGTAAATAGGTTGTATTATAAGAAAATAAATTTGCTGAATAGTTTTTTCTAGAAAATGTATATAGTATTTGCTTACAATTTTATTATTTTTCTTTTAGAGTATTACAGCTTATGTTGCATTTGTAACAAACACTTTTTCACATAAAGTGTTTAAATAGAAATTGAAAATATTAATATATTTTAATTGTATTCATCAATTAATTTTGAATGAAAAAGTTAAAAGTATGAAAGAAATAAAATGCGAAACATTAAAATGTTACTTCCAACTTTCCAACTGATTCCTGTTCGCACGTCTGAAATCATCCACGTCATTAAAACAGGGGCGCCATTTCAAAACTTTTTTGAGGAGGAGGGGGCAGTGAAAAAATATTTTGATCTTGTTTTGCACAGTTGAGAAACAATTGACACAGTTTTATTGTCTCATTATTTATAAATATAGCTGAGCCGCCCGCCGTTGCCCGGGCGCGTGATAATAAATTTAAACAAACCTCAACTTTGTATAATTTTATATCTTTAACAAATTTTGTATGAAATTATATTTTTAAATGAAAAATGCGCAAAAATATTGATATTTAGTGATAAAAGCGCTCGTTAAAAGACATTTTCTTGTTTTTTTTTTCCCGTAGTGTCGTTTCATAGTTTAAAAAAATATTGTTGTCCGAACTCTTTAAAATCAGTTATAAATATAAAAAATTTACATCTCGTGTTAAAAATTCGTGAAAAACTGTTGTTATCTAGTTGTAAATGAAATATGTTTTCTTCTCGCTATGTTTTTTTGTTGTTTGTTTGTTTTCGTGTCAGCTCCTTTAACATAATAATAAAAAATTAGTTTTCTTCCGAACTTTCTGAAAACTTAATCGGTTATAAATAAAACTGTATCCAAGCTTTCTTTGAAATTTCGTGAAAAAATATGCATATTTAGTATTGAAAATATGAGGCGAAGTGGAGCGAAACCACGCCAAAACACCCCGCTTTTTTTTTTTTTTTTTTTTTTTTTTTTTTTTTTTTTTTTTGAAAATTTCTCAGATTTTTTCTTTAAATACTTCTACATGTCTGAATTTTTCGAAATTTTTATAGGTGATGTAAATATCGTCTATCGAGATGCTCTAAAAAGATTTTGTCGAAATACGGACGTTTAGTTACTTTTAGCTAGAGATGCAAAGGGTGGAAAAAACCGGGTTTATTCCCGGGAATAAACCGGGTTTTTTAGGAAGGAAGTATTAAGAATTCCCGGGAGTTTTCAGAAAGTTTTAGAAATGGATTTTTTTAATTTGTAAACAAAATATTCTTTTACATATGTAAAGAAAACCAATAACACAAATACAGAAAAATGGCACAGTTTACATGAAAACTAATGAAATAAAGGCTTAAGCTGCAGAAATATTAAGTAAGAGAAATTAAAATAACATAAGTAAGTTGATATTTTAATCGTGTATAGGTGAAAAGTGCGAGAGGTAGATGACAGATTCATCTTACATGGCATGAATATAAACATCACCCCTGTTCTCCGATTCAGACAAACAAAAAATAAAAGTAAAAGAAATCAATGCATTGCACTGCAACTTACAAGAAAATTAATATAGAGTATGCCTGGATAGTAAATATGCCAGCTAACAGAAATTAAACTGTTTCAATTATTAAAGAAACATTCAAATACTTACCAATTCACAGCCACCATTGTTAAAGCAAATGATATGTTATAATAAATTATAAAAAACTTAGAGCGCAAAATCCTAAGTTTTGTGAATTCATAATGAAAAACCTATTATAAAATTTTCAGAACAGTGCCTGAAATTTCGAAAAATAAAAAATTGAAATTGAAAAATGACTAGTTTTGTTTACTTTCAAAACTTCTTCAAAATTTCCAATATTCCCCAAAATTCCGCGTTTATTCCCAAAAATTCCCGGGTTTATTCCCGTCTCTCAAAAACTGTGGGTTTTTTGCAACTCTACTTTTAGCGTAAAAAAGATCGTTTCCGTGAGGCGCGAATTGACCTGAGTTTGACGGTTTTCTGAAAGGGTTAAAATTCGTATTTTTTATACCAATTATATTGTCGCTAAGAAGAAGGTTTCAGCTTTAAGAGCATATTTTTGTTTCACCTCTAAAATTGTGTCCCGAAGAGGCGTTTCCACAAGAGGAAAAACGCCCTTCAGGAAAACCTTTTTGAATTTTTTTTCAAAGTGTTAACAACGATATTTTTTCGATTCATAAACTAAAACCAATAACAACGTTGTAACTCACAAATATGAAAAATTGGCACAATAAACACCGCATAAGGTCGTTTCAAGGATTCCTCAATCCCCTTCCTCAGTGCGGAAAAAAAAGGATTAAAATAGGTTTAAAGAACCCCTCGGTTATAGTCCCGAGTACTGGCTTGAATGAAAATGCTAAAACAAGAGTTTATATATCCCAAAGAAATGACGTATTTAACCGGAAATAACTGATAAAAGGAGTCACTGCGCAGGATCCCTCCACACGTGCGGGAGAAAAGGGGTGCTGGTCATATCATTTACTAAGGATGAACTATGTTTGTGAATAAAGTAAGCCTCGTAAAAGTCAAGATCTATAACTGAATTACATTTTTGTATAATTTTAGCTTCTGAATAATTAAACTGGTGGTAGGAATTCCAACAACGTTTAGCTATTGTAGATTTCTCACATTCCTGCTATTTAACATAATTTTGGTCTTCCTTTAGCCTAACTAAATTTAGGCTGAACATTAGGCTGAGGGAACACCAAAATTATGTTAAAAAGCAGGAATGTGAAAAATCTACAATAGCTAAACATTGTTGGAATTCCAACCACCAGTTTAATTCTGAATTTTTGAAACCAGTTTAATTCTAAACCTGTGTAATTCTGAAGTTTATGAATTAAAATTCACACAAAGTATTTGATCTATGCTTGATATTTTTTCGAATTGACTGCGGCATTTGAGATGTAAAAGTATAATCTTTCTGAATATGTAATCCAATTTTAACTGTACCGAACGGTTTGGCCGATTTAAAACTACGAAATCACAAAAAAACAAGCATTCTTCATTTCCTCCCAAGGCGTAAATCAGGTTCTGGGAATGCGCGAGCACTTTTGCTGGCTCACAAAGAAAGATATGTGTTTTTAATTAATATCTCAGCTAATTATCAAAAAAATAAACTGAGCCTCAGGTGCATTAGGACCTTCCTTAAACTATCCTTACCCAAAATTTCAGACTTCTATGTGCGGTAGATTTTCCTAGGTATCGCAGACAGACACAAACAGATAAAAACTTCCTTTTTCCAGTATAGATTAGCTAAAGTACTCATTATTGATAAATGTGCTTCACTTTGAGAAAGTTGCCATAGCAAGGCTTTAGCAAACATTATTGATATTTATTAATTTCTATGCCTAAATTGTTTATTTAATACTAATATTTGTGTTTAATCAAATATGACAAACTATTTTAGCTTTTGTGCAATTTGAGATTTTTTAAAATTGTGATACACTTCAAAATATAAAATTCCTTTAGAGGGTATTTTTTATTGGTCCGATGGGAAAATTCTTAAAATTATGGTCGTATGAGCCGTAAACTTTGAAAAAGCTTATTAAAGCCTCCGGCACTGTTAGTCCGTGCTTGTGCACGGAAAAAAAGGAAAGAAGATAGACGACGAAGAAGAAGAAAAACCGGAAAAGATCACCGAAATTCAAGCAGTATCGACCGAGGTCAGTGCTTGGGAGGGTGCAACCTCTCTCGTCTGCCTCTGCTGTGGTACCGTGTACGTTAATGGGAGCTGGTGCACGTTAAATCTGTTCGTGGCTCTAATGTCCTCCAAGTTCTATATAAGCGTTACCTCTGGGGGTGCTAATCCATATGCAGGTCTCACATCTAGAATTGGTTCAAAATTAGGAGACTAGTTTCACAGTTACATGGATCATGTCAGCTATATAGAAATAAAAAGCTGCCAAACCGGGCCCTTGGGCCAAACTAACAACAACAACAACCCATTGGGCCTATGGTTTAGTCAGTTAATGACAAAAGTACTTATTTTAAAATGCAAATTGTTAATTATTTAACAACCTTTCATGGGCCCAATGGATGGGTAGCCAAGTCAATTAGCACAATAAAAGTAAATTAATTTCAATAAGGTAGTTAAAGTATAATTCAGAATAAGTTCAGTTTAAAATGTTACTAACATTCTTCTCTTCCAGGTTCCCATTGCAGTTCCTCGTGCTGCCGGTTGGGACGGGCCAATGGCCGGCCCCAACTGGAAGCACAAGGGGGTTTTTTTGCAGCAGTTTTTTTTTTTCATTTTATTTTTGACTGTTCGCCTCTTTATTAGGTGCAAATGGACATTGTCCGCACAAGCTACCGGACCCGCTCCAATGGGACGGCCCACGGAGCCACGGAGGTTTTACCAGGTGGGGTACGGTAGAAAGGCGCAGTCCCGTCAGCCCCCGCAGCGTTTTTGTCTGTCTTGCTATTAGACCCTAAAATTTTCCTTGCTGGTACGACTTAGCTATTGGCAAAAAAAAATAATAATTTCAGTGGTTTTAATTGTCTTTCCTCAAAATTCTCCCCCCATTTTCAAGCTAAGTTGAGTACCAAAGTTTCGGCACTAAATTGTCCAGCCCCATTCCAACTATCATGACGAGTATGTGGCGTGCGGCAACAGATCTCAGAATACTAAAACCTAGGAGTGATCAACCCAGTAAAATCCGGACTTTATTGGTCAGCCGTCCTGGGTACTTGTCATTGTGGATCGTCCCATGAGGCGATCAGGCGAATTTCGCCACACTTTCAAGGCACTCAAACCCGTCAAACTGGGTCGAATCCCGGTAGGTAGGGGCCTGGTCAGCGGTCTCCGAGCCGTAAACTTTGAACCATGCAGATTGCTGCAAAGGCAAAACTCATTTAGCTCCATAACTTTAAACTCATTTAGTTCCAAACACTGTTTTTCAGCCGTTTTGTCACGATAACTTTTGAACAAGTTAATGGATTTACAAGTTTTCTTTTTTTTTTTTTTTCAAATAAAGCAAATTAAATTCTCAACAAATTATACCTGAAAAAGAAAAAAAAAAACAATTCTTTTCTCAAGTTATAACATAAAATAGGATCCATTTGTATGGATTTTGAATTTATTATTATTTTTTAAAATTTTCACAATTTTTTCTTTATTTTTCAAGCCTAATAGAGAGATTTTTTTAGTTCTATAAAATATTTATAAATAAATTAAAAAATAAGTAAATAGTCTAAATTATTTACAGGGTTCTTAATACACGATCAAACTGCAGTCAATTTTCGTCATTTAAACTTTTCTGGCCCTCTTTAAGTTATGTGAATGTTATCTTGCGCGTACTGGAAGATTGATTTATGACTTCAAATTGATTTAAGAGTATAATATTTATATGTGTTTTAAAACTATTCCTTTTAAAGTTTCATACAAGTGATTCTAATAGTTTTAATTAAAATTGTTTAACCATTCACTGACTTACGACATTTTAAAGGTATTTGACTCCTTAACCTTCCTAGTCTAATCGGTCCCTTTCTATAATTCATTTCAGTCGATTCGAACCAGAAATTTTTTCATAAAGTAAGTTTAAATAATAGCCACAGAGAGCTAAGTCAAATAAATATGTTAAATAGTTTTAAATAAAAATTCGGGTATGAAGCGTTTTTAATCAAGATTGAGTAAATTTTCAACAGCGTAGGAAGGTTAAATTCAAACTAAAAGATTTTTTAGATGGAACCCGTCAAAACGTGACAGAAAAAATACTATAACAATATCAGTAAAATAAGCTTCTTTATTATTTAAGTAGGGCTTCGTATGAAACAGTCTTTCAAATATTTTATTTTAAAAATTCCCCCCCCCCCCAGTGAAATGCCATTTCCGATGCAAACTCCAAGTGAACACTGCGTAAACAAATGTGTAATGCAAATCAGTTTGACATTACCACCATATTCCCCACGACAAAAAAAAAAGGTCATGGACCTATAAAGTATTATACAAATAGTCCTATCATAAAGTATCATACAAATTTCCTACTTTCATCTCATATTCAGTAAATAAAAGAACATAGTATAAGCACCCCCCCCCCCCTGTGATAATGCAATCGAATGAGCTCCTATGCGCATATGTATTGCATCTGCCCAAAGGCACCGTTGAAATTCGACGTTAAAAAAAGTTTTAAAATGTTTAAATTAAAAGTTTTAAAATGTCCTCTTTAATCATTGTTCGTTTCAAATCCATATCTTCTAAAACGCATCCATTGTTTTAAGCTAATCAATTTTTATGTAAAAATGAAGAATTTTTGTTAAAAATAATAAATTAATATGCAGATGAGGGAGAATTTTAATGTTTTAAATTGTAATTTATTTGTATAGTTTCTTCTATCCCTTTACATAATCAGGATGATTATTCCTTTTCCATCACAGTCGGTCTCTTATACAGTTAAATATCCAATGGATCTTTAAAAAAATAATAAATAACAGTTCCTAGCATATTCTGATTCAACATATACATCAAAGAATTCAACATATCAATTTTATGTTAATCATAAACTAAAAATAGTTTTTTTTTCTTTTGACAGATTTTATATTAGCGCCAAAATACTCTATCTTATGGATAATCTGATCTTATGATTTATCAGGTTTTTATTTTTTTTTTTTTCACTTTTCATGAAGGTTAGGGATACCTATTTTCAATTGTTGCAACTTTCCAAGGGGCTATTTTACATTATTAAAACAAACGGATAGTCATTGTTGAGATAGAATTGAAAAATATTTCATGCTTGAAAATTATTTAAAAAGTCGTTAAATTAAGCGGCAGATTTCAAATAAATTTCAATCGAAAGCTAATTTTTTTTTTCTAATTGAGGATGTAAGAATTGAAATTGTAAAATTTAGTAAAAAAATTAAATTTTTAGTATTTAGAAGTGATGTAAGCTCGATGAAAGCTAAAGCGATAGTGTCGTTTGTTGTCACAACCGTTATACATTTCTAAATATTGCCACTGTGTTTTGGTTGGCATCCAAAAGTAGACTACCATTTTTTGACATCGAAAGAAAAATTCACAGTGAAAGAAATAAGACTTTGCCGCTAATAAGGAACTGTTAAATGAACTTATAACAAACCTACCAAAAAATTTCCTATAAAATATTAGCCTTACATTGTTTATTCTAGCTAAAAATACAATCATTATTTCAAGTTTTTTTCCCCCGAAATTCTTTACTTTTGTGAATTTTTTTATTAAAAAGGGAAATCTTAATAATTTAAATCCTATAATTCCTATAACTTAATCCTATAATTAAAAAAAAATAATTGGTAACATGTAATCAAGGTATGCAATCAAGATGAAGCAACCAATAAAGGCTCCAGTTCTAATCTTTAAAGTTAAAAATTGAAATATCAGTTAATATTACGCCATGTTGACACAATCATATAAATTTTTAGTTTTAGTTTTATCAATGTTAAAATGCATTTCAAGCTAAGCATAACGTCATTTTCAACGGCACAAGCTTTTCACACGTACATTCATGCTTAAGCACCATGCATACAAATAAAAATATATTTTGCATTTAATTGTAATGAAAGAAATGGCATCAACAAAGTTATAATGCTTAATGATAAAATGAACCCAATGGACAATATTTCCGTGACGTCACAGTAAATATGAATTTTTATTTGCGTATAAAACACACGGATAAATATTTTTACCGAAATACTTAAACATTTTAACTCTATTTTAACTTACAAGTTAAAAAATTCGACCTAAAAGTCACGTGCTTTTAATATTTAATATTTATTTTTTATGCTCGCAATCATTGAGTTCAGAAAATGAACTCTGTACGTCGCAACAGTGGGCGTTAATCTGACTTTATGACGCCATAAACAGAAGTAAAATTTTAATTTAAGATTACGGCTAATTAATTAAATTTTCGAACAAACGAATGTACGATAACAAATCTGTGACCAAATATCTTTCATTTAAAAAAAGAATGATGTAATTTGATGTAGTAGTTTGTTCTCACGGATTGTCGAAACAAAACGCTTAGCGTTTTAAATATATAGATGTATCAGAAAATGTTATTTACTTGCAATAGCAATTTTTGTCCCTTTCTTTCTTATAGGCTCCTCTTAGTTCACTTATTTTAAAATTGAACGAAAAAGGACCATCTAACCACTGAGTCATTTGGATAATAAAAACTGTAGTAAAAATGAAGAACTAAAAAACTTGATAATACAGGGTATAATACAGTACAGTGCCCACATAACACAGATTCGTCCAGTTTTGGTTTAAAGTACGTAATTTGGACTTATGGACGTGTCCAATTTTTGTCCAAATGTAGTCTGTACTTCATCTAAATCTCATCAATTTACGTTCAAATGTGATAACCTTTTACGTAATAAGTACGTCTTTTAGACGAGAAGATGAACGTAAAATGAACATAAAACGGACATGGACGTCCAAAATTTTTTCATATTATGTCCATTTTATGTTCATTTTTCTTTTGTGAGCTTTACGAATTTAATAATAATAAAAAAAAAACTTTCGTGAATGCAAAGCATAAACAAACGATCACGCTGTCATTTTACCTACTGTGACGTCGCAAGAATATTGTCCATTACACGAGGCGTCAAAGTTGCCGCTAATTTTGGGCAACACCATGAAACCTATGGCTTCAAAACAGTTGCTCGAAAACCAAGCAACATTTTATTGTCGGAGCAATTTTGTCCCCAGCCCAGTGGTACTTCTTTGTTTTAGGATCTCCAGAACAGCCAATGAAATACTTTGAAAACTTCCAACTTATCCCATGTAAAAACACCCTTTCCCCCTTCTCGTTCTTCTATGGTGTTGCAGTCAGCTTTGCAACCGGAAGTGTTTTATTTGCATGTATTTTACCTTACCAAAGGGCCACTGCAGTTACATCATCGGGAATCAATCATCTTAACGGAACCGGTTTCGGAAATATCTGTTCATTGGTTGATCAAAGACACAGAGTAAAGAGAAATAAAGAAAGGTTTATAAACAGTAAAAACGGCTTAGAATATGAGGCTGGTTATCGCTCAAATCATTAGGCTCAAACAAGCAAGCACATGGAACAAGGGCTGACTTCATTGGACGGAGAGAGGCTGCATGTAGAACAAGGATACAGTGCCTAGAATACATAGTGTGGAAACCGGCTACAAAATAGTACTAAAAAATTGTATCCAATAAATGTACAACGTTGCTGAAAATATTAGGATGGGTTCGCAGCGCCATCTGCTAGCTCTTGACATTGTATTAGAATGTTTCGGCTGGTGGTAAGTATTTTAAATACTTAAATTATATCATTTTCTACTCTGACTTAGTGATTTTTATAAGTTTTTTTTTAAATTATGAAAGCATGGCTAAAAAACGTGATACGCATTTTTTTTGTCTCTGGTTGCAACATTATCGTAGGCTTTGTAGGAGCACCGTTGCACATTTATAGGCTACAACTTTTTAGCACTTTTTAAAGCATTACACCATTTGCCGGTTTCCACACTATGTATTCTAGGCGCTGTAACAAGGATAGGATTCATTGGACGGAGAGAGGTTATCAAAGAAAGCCTCCAGTTGTTTGTGTTGATTTTAAGGTTGCATTGTTACGTCACGCCAAACGTAAACATTTCACCTCTATTTTTCTCTTTACTCTGTGGATCAAAGCGCAAGAGGTGTTTTTCCCCGTGATGCAATCTGTTACGTTGTTACCGGCTTTTGTTGATAACAGATGATAGTCTGATCGTTTGATGACTTGTTAATAATTTTATTTAAATAACTAGCCTTTATATATCTACAATTGTATAAAGTAATAATTTTAAATTACAAACCTTAGTGTATAGAGAAAAATTAATTATTGTTTATTTTTTAAAATAATTTGTTCCAAAGAAGTAGTAAGTTTCTATTCATGTTTTAATATGTTTTATTCAATGTTATGATATATGTTTATCAATTACCAATTAGTTTTATACAGTAGTTTTAAATAAATGAAAATTTATAATAAAAATATAATGCTAAAACTGATAATAGTAAACAAAGGCTTTAAAAACCTTTTAGGGACCTACTAATTTTGTACAAACATTTTCAAGATCAGTAATGATAAATTGGAAATATCAATAATTTCAATTTTTGTTTTTTGCGAAAATAGTTTATTTATCATTAACTGATTTGGTGAATGTCACCTGTTGTGTGTACGAAACTATTAAGTCTGTTTATTATAATCACTTTTAGCATAGATGTGCCAGTAATGGACACCCTTAAGGCTCCTCTTCAGTAAACTTCCCGATACCCCTCCCTAATGTTATTCCTATGGGCGTAGGATGCATTCGTATTTTTAAAATATCTCCTCAGAAAATTAATATTTTTAACTTCTGTTTTCTTTGTATTGTTCTTAAAGAATGTCTCTTTTTTTCTTAGTTATCAAAATATTTCTAAATTATGTGTTTAATTTACATTTTTTTGTTTTAAAATCTTAGCGAAACTGAATAAGATTTTAACGTTTCATATAAAATTAAGTATATATTTTAGAAAAAAATTGACAACTAAGAAAAAAAGAGACATTCTTTAAGAATAGTACAAAGAAAACAGAAGTTAAAAATATTAATTTTCCGAGGAGATATTATAAAAATACGAATGCATTCTACGCCCATAGGAATAACATTAGCGAGGGGAATCGGGAATTTTACTGAAGAGGAGCCTTAAGGAATTTCTTTAAATTTTTTTTTTAAATTAATAGTTAGAATTGTTATATTCCACATTTCTTAATATTATATTAATCTACCAACAATATTTAACCATGCTCATAGTCACATTTCCCAATGTGAATCGAAATTTAATTGTAAATAACAGAAATAAATCATAACACCCTAAATTCCAGTAATGGACACCCCACAAAAAATAATAGATAATTGATATTATGATTGTATTTAAAACTAGAATTTAAATAAAGCATATTAATTAAATAAATAAAGCTGGATTTTATTGGTTATTTTTTTATAAACCAAAAATATTGAAGGTGGCCCATTACTGGAAGGTGGTCCATTACTGTCACATCTACCCTATATATTTTTATTTTATGATAATAAGGGATTTTTTCTTATATAATTCTGTTATTGAAATTTATTTTAATGAATGTTAAGGTTTTTTAATTGTTTAAAGTTAAATTATAGAGAATCAGATTTCAAATTCAGGCCGGTTTTTTTAAAAATAGTTATGTGTAAATTTAACGTTCCATTATGCATTATACTATGTAATTTAAAATCACTCTTGTAAAATGTACAACGATGTACAATACATATTACGATACAATACATATTAATGCCATTTGTCTTATTTCAGAAAGCTTTGTAAGCAGCCGATATAGCAATACATTTTTCATCAGCAGATTTTAATGATTGATGTTAAACTCACAATAAACTTAATAATCTTTATTGTTTTATTTCTCTAAAATTGATTAGAAATTTATTGGCTATTTGACTGTGCCTATAAAAAAAAACAAAAAACCTGACTGCATATCTTTTGTTAGTGTGTTCTAGAACAGTAAAAAGTTAGAAACACCATTGTTAAAATTTGTTGATTCTATTCTAAGGAAACTAATTATGTATGTGTTTAAAACGCTGGTAATTTTTTCTGAATCTAATCTTTATCAAATGTATTCAGATATTTCTTTTCTGAATAATGATAGTTCTATATTTGTGACAAGCAGTATTTCTTTCCGGTCATTTGTTCCTGGGAGGCAGTACATAAATTTAAAGAATGTAGCTCATTAGTTATAATGTAGCTTGAAATTTTCTATGGGGTGAGGGACATGCACATTGTGGCACTGCCCCCCTCCCCCTCCTTTGAGTTTGATAGTACCTCTTGAAAGAAACACTGATTGACAAGCTAACTTGAACTTCATTTGTGGACACATGCTTGAAACTTAGTCAGTTTTTTAAAAGTAAGAAACAAAAATGAAATTTTGTGTATTTAAAAAATAATAAAGAAGACTATTTCATTTGTGATGGTAGTTACTGTGTACTAGGTGTCCCAAAAAGATTGAAACACACTTTAATTTTTTAGTTGTTGGAGATACATAGGCAACATAAATTACAAAAGTGTTCAAATTAAGGTAGGAATTAAAATAATGTGCGACTCCTGCCACTTGACAAAATTTTGTGCTGTTAAATTAAAAGTAATGAAAATTAAGCTAATTGTGTATTATTCGGGGCACATAGAATCTGAGATAAGAACAGATCTGGGTTAGTCCCCTGGTGGTGAAACTTGAACTAAAATCTGTAAGTTGTGAGCTCAAGTCGAATGAGCCAAACCAAGTTGTGATGGGACCTATAGAACCAGAGATAGCTGCAAAATCCATTAGTTCCACCTTCCACCACCAGGGGGCGCAATCTGTTCTATATGAACATAACAGAAATGGGTCATTTCATCAACCAGTGACTCAACCTGACCATTTTAGATTTTGATGAAACTTACAGGAATCATTCTGCCTGATGATATAAATGAGAATATACTTTTATTATTTTTTTTTTTATCTCAGTAAATTTTCATACAATTAACTTCTTAAATTTCGAAAATCATCCTTTTTTGGCTTGTATAAATTTTTTCAATTTTGATTTTCTCAATTTCTATCAGGCATAGAGAATTGTATGACCCCTCGTTTTAAAGAGAATTTCATAAGGTTTAATTTGATATGGAAGTTGACTATGTTTGATTAAAAAAAGTTAATTTAATTTAATTAAAAAATTTTTAAATAGTGCTTTTTAAAAATTTTGAAAAAAATGTTTTTTGTAATATTATAAACATTAAATGAGTGGGATCTCAATGGAATCAACAGTTATCTTAAAGAAAAAAAAAAAAAAACTAATGTTAAACACCAGTTGGGGCTGGTATTTAAAGTTGGGATCTCGCCAACTTTATGATTGTGCTAAAGTTAACAGAGATTGTAGTAAAGATAGTATATTGTCTTATTAATTTTAAACATTATTTTCTTATAACTGCTGATTCTATTGAGATCCCACTCTAAAACTTTCAGAATTTAAAGTTTATAATATCACAAAAAACATAATATTTTTTTTCCAAATTTTTAAAAACGCTATTTTAATTTTTTTTTTTTTTTTTAACCAAGCATAGTCAAGTTGCATACCAAATTAAACCTTATGAAATTCTCTTTAAAATGAGGGGTCAAACAACTCTCTACACCTGATAGAACTTGAGAAATTCAAAACATTTATACAAGCCAAAAAATGAGGATTTTTGAAATTTAAAAAAATTGTTGTACGAAAATTTACTGAGATAAAAAAATTATAAAAGTATATTCTCATTTGTATCATCAGGGAGAATGATTCCTGAAGGTTTCATTAAAATCTGAAATGGTCAGGTTGAAAATTGAAAATTTTTGATTGATTTGACGTGGAATGACCCAAATCTTTCAGACTATCGGTGTTGAGTCGAATGAGAAATACCCGTCATGATCGGGGCCCATAGAATCAGAGATAGGAAAGCACTCCCTGGTGGTGAAACTCAGAACTAAAATTGGTAAGTTCTATCGATGTCGAGACCTATAAAAGTTGCAGTCCCTTTGAAATGCATTATTTTATCTTCACAAATAACTGCCAAGATGTCTGCTTGAGAAATGATGCCTTAAAACATTTTTGAATAAATTCTTTTCAATCCATCCAATTAAATAGAAAATATATTGTAATGGAAAAATACGAAAATTACATATTTAGAATTTCGGGTAAAGATACAGATGGATGTATAATTTTCAAATCGATAAATGCAATATTTCAAAATTTTTTAATAGACCTGGAATTCTTCTATCATAAAGAAATGGCGTTTTGTTTCATTATTTCTAAATTACATATCTAATAACAATAAACTGCTTGTTATTATTTTTTTCTCAATTAATTCATAAGAAACCTTTTTGTTTTTTGAAAACCAATGCTGAGGGAGGACACATTTTCTACTGCCGACTAGAATGTTTTGCTGGCTACCAGATTTTATCAAATTTGTGAAGCTTTTGTTATATGTATATAAATACTTCTGCCACTGCTCTTAATATGGCAATTATATAATATTAACTATGCAGTTAAAATGAAAGCAAAAAAAAAAAAAAAAGGGGCTAGTGTATAATTATTATCTTTGACGTCATTATTGGTGCAGTGGATATGATCTGGCCCAGATAATACATTAAGTGTAAGTACTGAAAATTAGTTTTAAATGCTACTTGTAAACACTTCCACATGTTGTATTAAATATTGCTAAATATTATTTTAACAAACCCTTCAAAATATTTTATACTAAATTTATCATTTAACAAAATAAATTTTCATTTATTTTCCCCGGTTAAAACATATTTTGATGGAAGCCGATTTTTTCCATGCTTTAACCATACCTAGTTAAAACCAGATACAACCTGCTTATAATTCACACTTTCAAATTTTTGTATATTTAATTTTTTTTTTTTTTTTCAGCAATGTCAAAGCGAGGTCAGCCAGGTGATTCATCTCAGTCTGTTCTGCAGAATGAAAGAAGTATCTACCGAATTCCACCATACTATTACTTGCATGTTCTTGATCAAACAACTAATGTGACAAGAGTGGAAACTGGTCCAAAAACTTATGTTAGAAATGAAAATGAACAGTATGTTTATTTCTGTTTGCTATTATTAAAGTTTCAGGGAAATCTCCTATAATTTTTGTTCATTTCAAATTGTAACATTTTAAATGATGAGTGTGATAAATAAACTACGACCAGCTCTAGGATACAATATAATTTAAGTGTACATCAGAAACTGATCTATTAACCTTTTGCTTACGGGAGGGATTACCGTAATCCCAAGAAAAATATTGCTGAAAAATACGGGGTCGGGATTGCCGTTATCCCGAAAATTTCCACCCCTCAAGCATGGCGCGCAGGAAATAATCAAAAGCGTTCAGCTCAACAGGGGTCTGACTGCGTATCGGAGAAGGAAAATAATGTAGGGGAGATATTATTTATGCTAGGAAAACGCGGGGAAAATTTCCGCAGTAAAGAAATTAGTTTACTCCGACGTCTTCAAGCTTTTTCTCATACTTTTTTCACTTTTTTGTTCTTAAAGTGTAAAGTAACTTAATTTTTTTTTTAATGACAATAATATACTAGATATCTTAAAATTATTTAGGAAACTTTATTTATTAAACTGAGCGAAAACCAAATGATTATATACATATTAATACTTAAATAAAAATACAAATTATTTTGAAATTTTTCTTAATATAGAATTAATAAAATAAAATAATTGTTTTTGCTCAGTAAAAACATATTATGAAATGTTTAATTTTATGCTCAAACAAGGCAAAATAACTATGTTTATCGTCTTTATATGCAAATGCATTTTGCCTGTTTAAGAATGGCATTAACAATTAATCGAATTCTAGAGCTATTTGCAAGTAATTTATTCCGAAATCGTCTGATTCGAATAAAATATTAGTTTTTATTTAGAAAATAATAAATTTACAGTAATAATTCCTTATGTATTTTTCAAATATATGATTATTTAAAACATAAATGTAAATGAACGGGCGAATAAAAACCCTAAGCACGTCCCAGTTAAGTTTAAGAAGGCAACAGCTATTTCCAAATCTTACAAAGAGCAATATGTTATTGGCGTACGTTTTTTCTCGAAAGCAACTGAAGCGATTTCAATATTTTATTTTATTATTATACGAATTTTTCTGGAAAATTCATATATTTTTAATAAAGTTCTCAAGTAATAAAGCAAAGCACAAAATATTTAATTTGCGAAATTGCGTAACGATTACATTTTTTATTTTTTGCGAAGGATCATTTTATAGTTTTAAAAATGCCAAAGAATGCTTTTTTTTTTTTATTGTTTTAGTAATTTTTGAGTATTGAAATTCAACAGAGCGCTATTACATTCCACGTCTTAAGGGAAAAATTACATTGAGTTATTGAAAAATAGCACAGCACACGCGTAAAAATGTACATCTTTAGTCCTATTTTCATTTGAATATTTTTTGAAAACACTTTCATATGTCTTTTAACATTTAGTTTACCACACCAATGGATTTTAGGTAGATTGAGTAAGAAATACTACCTATTACATTCTCCCCTAAGTTGTAATTTTTGAAATTTTTTTGCAGATCTACACCGATCATGACTCCCAGAACCCAAAACCACCCCCAATTCAAAACTTTATCTATATATCTATCTATCTATGTTACTTTTTTATGGACACAATAACTCTCATAATTCTGCACAAATCTCTTCCAAACTGATACATAAAATCAAGGGGGGTGTGTGTGTAGAGAATGGGGGGGGGGGGGCTTTTTGTGCAAACAGAAAAAAACCCATAATTTCTTAATTATGATACGTATCGAATCCGTTTAAAGTTATTATTACTTCTAGGAAAAGGGCCGAAAATTTATCTATGACAGATTTTTGATATCATTAAAAATAGCCCCAAGGGGGGAGGGGGGGGGAAGGGGGTTTTTAGAAGAAAAAATTCACAACTTCGTCAATTCAAAAGATATCAAATCCGCTTGAATTTATTATACATCCTCTTAATATTATGAGAAACTTATATTGACAAGTTTTTTATAGGACCAACGCTTATAGCAAAAAAAAAAAAAAAAAATTCCTGCTGGCTCCAGCTGCAAACAAGTTACGTTTCGAAATGGGTGTTTCAAACTGCCGCATCATGGCAAAAGGGTCATTTCTTCCACAATCCCCAACAAACAGGCGCCCCACGGTCTGTGTCTTCGAAATATACCTGTGCCTGTCGGCCGATCCGTCAGGGATTTTTTAGTTATCTACTCTCATTTTTTCTATTAGAATTAGTTTTTTGCATCCATGTCTGGCCTTAGAGGGGGCGAGGTCAGGTGACTGCATGGCACAATAAAAACAAAGGGGTGGAAAATTCACAAAATAAAATACTTAGTGATAACTTGATATATATTTAGGAATATGTCATTTGTTGAGGGTCAGAACAAAATCTCACTCAGGGTGAAATTGCTTGTAAAACTGCCACTGCTTTTACTCCCCTCCCCTCCCACCCCCTAATATAATTTTCCCTCTCATTTTGTCATTTCTAAAACTGAAAAATTACGCCATTTTTTTTTCTTATCCAGATACGGCCGTAGAAACTGCGTGGTCGGACGACTGCACGAAACGCTAAAAACTAAGGTGTGGGAAAATTCACTAACTGAAAAGTTATAACTTAAGGTAGTTCTCAATTTTCTTGCTGAACAACATGAAACTTTCTGACTCATTTTCTAATTCATTTTTAAACGTAAACAAAATAAAATTGGCAGGCCTGACTGTGGAGATGATTGGAAATCGTACATAAATTTCTTATCGAGTTAAAACGATTGTTGTCACATGACGACCATTTTTCCCCTTTCCCGCGTTGCCGTGTCCGGAAATTCTATTTAAACCGCCAAGTTTGACAGTATTTTCTCAAAGAAATTTCTGTCTTTACCAAACAAAAATTGAAAACGCATTCGATTACATAATTTCTGAATAAGAACATCTGCCAATTTCATGCGTTTCCGAGCAAAATTTAATTCAGAGATGTTTCAGGAAGTAGCTACTTTAGATTTGAGAACAGTCTTAATAGGGTTTTTTTTTTTTTTTTGATTTCTACATAATTTTGAAAATTAGCGTTAGGTTCAGGAAAGTCTCTAAAGACATAACAATCTATAAATAGGAAGAGCGGTAGAAGTGAGAGTTCCAGGAAACTGCTATAGATAGTACACAGAGATATTTTACGGTATTGAAATTCATAGTGATGCATGCAATAAATCCTGTTTTTGAGTTCTTAAGACAATGTGACTCATATCACTACGATTTTAAATGCATCAATTGTAAAAATTTGCAATACTACAACTAGAGTAAAATCTGGGAAAATAAAAACTCTCTTCAATGGAATCTACTCTTAAATGAAAATATTACATGGTCCCAACAGAAAGAATACCAACAATTTTACGTGCTAAGACGGAAAATTCTATAAAGTGGACTGTTTGCAGTACTTCTTGATTCTGTTTCACAGTTTTTAATGAATAAATATTTAAAGGATGATTACGTATTTCAATATTATGTATTTTATGATTATAGATTTTAAATTTTAAAATAAGTCGGCAGTTAGAAACTTAGTAAAATTATCTTTGTAAATTTACTTTGCGGAGGAAGGGGAACGGGGTATGAAAATCCATGTTTGCCCCGGCAGTGTTGCCTGTGGGCTGCTTTTTGTAATTCAGATTGCTTGATTAGCGCTACCTTTTTTAAACGGTATATTTCGCCCTATTTTTGCCTTTTTAATGGGTCATAAATTAGGTGAATTTTAATTTATCAAAAAACTGGTGGGAATCAAGAAAATTGAATTAAAAAAGAAAAAAAGCCCACTGGCACCACTGTGCCCCGGGTGAAAAAAAGGCTAGTTTCGGCCTTGTGTCGAACTGGGTGTTTTGCCGTTTAAGACAGAACTCTTAGCTACGGAATCCATTTTTGCAGGTATTACTCTATCTTTATATATATATATATATATATATATTTATATTATTCATTTAAAACAAATAAAGACGCAATTAAAAAAACAAAATAACGAAATAACTTACGATTTAAAAAGTACAGCGTCTTAGCAGATATGACATCACTTTTATTTGAATGTATTTTAAAACCTGTGAAAAAGGAATTTGTCTATACAACCGAATTTAACCTTAAACAGAAAATTTTTATCGTAAATTAGAGTTGCAAGTTTCGATAGAAACAGTCCGCCATCTTCAGACCAAGCAAATAGTTTTTTTTTTTTTTTTTTTTTCTAAAATATGCATTATTTTAGATTATTTGACAGCGTATGAAATTCTGTAGTAAAACAATTCTAAATTAAACTTTGCGATTTAAAACTTATTAGGTAAAGGAAATATAAGAGACCTCGGATTACTAAATAACATTTTAAAAAATATTAATTTTCAGGAGAAAGTTAAGAAAACAATAAGTTATAAACACACATAATCAATATTACTTCAACAAAATTTACTAAATTCTATGATACATATTTCATTCAGTCATGAGATTTGGACACGTTTTTATATTCAGATACTTGCCACTATTTCCAAATAGTAATATACAATTGATCAATTTACAGATTAAATTATAATGCTATTCGCAAATAATAGGTGTAAACATACTTAAAAACCAAGGCTCAACTGCGAACTCTGATTCCATTAGGTATCATTTTATTATTCTCTACTGTATTGTTTATGGATTTCTAAGTGTTTATTTCTACATTCTTTTCTTGCAATTTCTTTTTTTTATATATAATCTGATGCGTAATGATAATAATAGTAATAAAATGCTTTTTTAACGAAATCAATTTTGTATTATTTAATTATCTGAAAGTTCAACGCCTTTTTTATATAAGGATTATAATCGCATACAATTTTATTTATTTTGCTATCACATAACGTTTTTACATATACTCTACATTTCAAGAAATAAAATACTATTAAAACATTCAATGAAATTAATTTTTCTGATTTATTTTAAAGATATTTTAAAATTTTTGAATACGTTTCATATTAGCATACAATTTTAGTTATTAAAAAATATTGATTTATTATTATTTGATTTACACTCAATTACTATTTAACCAAATCACTAGAATTTAATTACATTTACTTCACAGAAAAAAATATAATTCACAACGCTGTATTTTTAAAATAAGGTTCATATTTGCATACAAATTTAGTTACTAAAAGTGATCCATTTATTATTATTTGATTTACACTCAATTACTGCAAAACGTAATCACAGAAAAATATTATTTCAAGAATCATGATAGAAAAAGATAATTTCCATCGCAGTATATCATTTAAAACTTATTTACAAACAAGGATTACTTCGTTCAGGTAAACAGGGTCATCAGGTAATCAGGTCCTTTCAGGGAAAATAAAATCCCCAACGCTCCCACGACCCACTAATGATTACCAGATGTGCCTACCTTAGAGCAAAGGTGCCTACTGATTGCAACATTAGTCTGATCACCTGCAGTGAGTAATCATTAGAAAAGGGGGTGGAAATTTTGAGATTCTCCCGTAGTTAACGCATATGTAAGGAATTCAGTCCCTGTAAGCTAAACGTTAATTTCAGGGTGTAGGATGTTCATGCTCAGGGCCGGTGAGAGGGGAGGGGACACAGGGAGCAACTGCCCAGGAGCAAAGGGAGCCCGGTCTGGATAGAACAAGTTTAGAAATTTTATGTTTCAAATCTGAACTTAACTCATTTTTTACCTTTAGAAGCTGAAAAGCATTTCTGAGAAGTGTAGTTTAGAATGTTTTCAACAAAACCACAGGAAGCACCTCCACTGAAATGGCTAAAAGCTGTTAAGTAATTTATAATTCTTCTTACAAATAAACTGGAACTTCCTTTATTCCTGAAAGGACTATGGTTTTAGTTTTAAAGATCTCTGGCAGCCATTTCTATGCCTTGAACCAAAAAGGTTTATCACTCATACTCATATGTCTCGTTATTCATTGTCGTTTTATCGGGAAGTAAGTTTCAGTAATTGCCTGATTGGGATTTTTTCTTTTCTAAATTAATGGTACATACTACGTTACATTTATGCTTATTCTGTACAAACTTGTGTTTCTTTTTTTTTCCTAATTATTTTTTTTAACTATATTTGTTACAAAGTATAAGAGAAAAAGAAAACAACACTGAAAAGTGAAATTTCTCATTTATCCGAAAATTTTGAGTACATATAAAGAAAATACCTAAGAAATTAAGTAAAAATAACTATCGTGTGTGTACACAAAACACTATTTTCCATTACTAAATTAAAGACTAGTCAATATGGAATATTGCACTAATAGTCGTCAAGACTTGATTTAGAAAATTAAAGGCTCAAAGTATAGACATTTTTGGGGCCTTCTGTATTTTATATATCTTACGCAATCAGTTTACTTACTTATATGACGTCTTGGATTAATACATGAAATACCAGAAAATTATTTTGGCTAAAATATCATGTGAGTTACAGGGGCATGTACAAAGGGCTGATAGGGGTACAGTTGTATCGGGCCTTAAGCTGAAAAGAGCCCCGTGAGGAACAGCTTTTGTATTATGTATATGCATATAGTACATACAGGACAGGCAGAGGCCCCATCTCACCTCTGTACCGGCCTCTAATTTCTGTTTGTGTACCTGGCAAGCGACCTTAAACTGAAAACATTATTATGTGAGAAAAAAAAAACAAAGGGAAACCCTAATCAGAAATAATATTAGTATATTTTTATTATCTTTTAAAATGTTAAACACACTTATAACAACTGCATTATACATGAGATTCACTATACACAACATTTAAAATGATATTCAAAACCTCCTCCTCACCTCAAGATTTCTGATCCCTAATTCTGTACCTACTGTGCTTAATAAAAAAAAAAATCAAATCTTGATGGTCATGTTTGTTGTTTGCATAAAAATTGAAGCATGATATAAAAGTTTCTCCCCACAATTTTTCTTTAACTCATTTGATGTCACATTTATTCTGATCCAGTTACCAGATTTCTGATCCTGAAAACCCGGACCAAGGCCCATAATCATGATAATCCGGGGCCCCATATTAGAAAGAAAATATACTTCCCTTTCTTCTATAAAAATTATATTAATGCTGAGGAATAAAATTCTTGCACAAAAAAAACTGAATTAATTTAGTCGAAGGGGTATTTTAATGTGAGAGCGCAGAGATGTGCCGATATGTCCAAATGCAGCACAGGTGGTTCAGGAGCCTAATCCCCCCCTCTCTCAAAAGAAGTTGATACAGATTTTCCTGGCCATTGCCAACCAACCATCAAACAAACAGACTGTCACACATACAAAAACCTTTTTTTTATTAAATATATTAAAAAATGTCAAAATACTTTTACTTAATATGAATATATTATATTTTATAAATAATGATTTAGTATTTGTCATCAGTATGAACATGACAGATATTTTAGATTATTAACCTCTTCGTGACAAGTTGCATTTAAAATTTTTTTATTCTTTATTAATTCTTTTATTAATTCAGAAAATAAATTTTTGTGCAATTTAATTGCCTTGGAATGACAATGTCCTAACTGTTTTTATTATTCTTTTGAGAAAAGAAAGATGAAAGATTAATTTTTCAAAAGGCAACTTAGAACTGAGTGAGTTTACCAGCGCTTGAAATATTCGCTTGAATGTGTTTGATGTAACCTCAAATTTTAGGCAAAACTAAGGACACTGATTTCAATCAATAATCATTAAAAAAGTTATTTTATTATTATTTCATAATGTTTAAAATTTTAGTTTAAAAATAATGATTACTTAACAAAGAGGTGATTCATTTAAAAGGAATAAAAGTGTTCCTAAATAACGAGAAATTTCAAAAAAGTCAAACCATCCTGAGTTTCGAACCTCAGACCAGTGGTTCTGGAGAGACCATTTTTACTGTGCTTCTTGACTGCATGTTTCGCAAAAGTAGTATAAGTATATGTAAGTTTTTGGAGAATTTTTAAATTCTTTTTTTTTTCTTGCACCTAATTTTTTTTTTTTAGGATATTTTCTACCCTTTGTTCTTTTTACAAGGTTGGAAAATAGTCGGTATTTTTCAGATTACTCAGTAAAGTCAGTGTTTTTTGCTTAACTACTATAATTTTGTGTAGATAACCCACAGGTTATCTTATCAAAAATGCCGATTTTTGAAGACTACCTAATGACAATATCTCATCCCGCCAGCCGCACTTCTCAGAAAGGCCGATCTTTTCCGAAAACAGAAGTGGATTGTACCAGTCCCAGTCATTCCTGCTTTTATAGAAAACTGTTTTTTCAGCAATTTTGTTCACAGTTGTTTGTCTGTATGCACCGTTGCTAGTAAACATTCAACATTCAACATTTGTCTGTTGGTTGCAAGTCTTGCTGCTAGTTTGAAGTCATTTGGTTGCATGTGCTTTGAAAAATGCAGACATTCAAAGAAGAAGCAGAAGATCTACACCACAGATTTCAAACTCATAGTGATTGAGAAAGCTGAAGAGGTGGGGAATCGAGATGGCGCTAGACAGTTTCAAGTAGACGAAAACTGTGTTTGGCAATAGAGAAAGGCAAAAAAGTCCTTGTCAAATGTCAATTGACGGAAAAGGACAAACAGGTTCAGAAATCCGTATTGGCTTACTTTAGAAGAAAATTTTAAGATGTACAATTTGCATTCTGATAGTGCTATTAATTCATTGACAGTTTATTTTTTTTTTTGGATTTTACATGTAAATTTGGGCTACTTAATCTTGATTTTATTTGCTCAGTGGCATGAACTGCAATTTCTATCATATTTTTATTTAAGACTTTAAAATTGCTATATGCTTGAATAAATTAAAATGTTTTATTTCCGCTCCTTCTTCAGATAATAGCATAAATAAAGCTGCTTATTTAGATATCTACATAGATGCATTTGTTTATCAATGTTAATGTATTGGTTATTAGTTTTTACTGAATTGTCTAAAACTTGAAGATCTTTTAAATATTTGTGTAGAGACATTTTTTTTTATCAATATTCTATTCATTGTATAGTGTTTATTATTTTTCATTTAACACTTTGTTGACCAGTGATGAGTATACCGTCACTAAATCAGGGTGTTATTTAATTACGGAATGTCTGTTATTAAATGAAACAATTACTGTTGAAAAATTCTGGTAGATATTTTTAATAAAAAACATACTAAATTGGCAGCACTGCTGGTCAACAATGTGTTATGTAAAATTTTGATAATCTGTTACACTATAAAGTACTTTTTCCTTTAATATCCTGCTTGTGTCTGCTACAGTGTAATACTAGGTCCTGAAAAGATGATTATCATACCCCCTTATCACTATTGCATCATACTGAATCCTGTCCTGCAGAATGAACAAAATGCTCTTGTTTATGATACAGTTGGTCAGATTAAGCTGCGGCATGCAGACTTAGAAGTTCGGTTGGAACAAGATCCTTTTCCTCTGTATCCTGGTGAAGTGATGCACACTGTAAGATCTATTTTTTTTTATCTCTTTTTAATTTTCATCATTGTTTTTTTTTATATTGAACTTGTTCAATATACATTTTAGAGTTAAAAATATCATGGACTTCATTTGCAGTTAAATATTATTTTAAATTGCATTGATCATTTCTTTTCAGTTCAAATTTAATAGTTTAATTTAATTCATATGTAAATTAACTCATTAATGGAACTGAAATAATTTAGAATTTAATTCATACAATGATACAAAATGGTTTTTATTATTATTTTGAGTATTTTTTAATGGCTTTGTTCTTAACAAAATGTAGAGTCAATAAAAAGGTCTCTTAAAAATATTAATTTTTCTTTTTTTAATTATTAAGATAATAACTGAATCAGAGGTCGATAAACATAAGTAAAAGTTTAATTAAGATTAAGAATAACTAGATCACGCACATGGCGGTACAGCTACATGACATATCACTTCTCACAACACTCAGCTTGGCGTTGCCAAACAGTATACACAAATATATAGTAAAACAGTTACGGTTACATATAATATACACCAAAGAGTAAGTGTGATTACTTTCAACACCCTCCCTTAATCACACCTTATTTTACATTTGTATCTTAAATCACATAATCTTGGTTTAGGTAAACATTTTGTAAACATATCAGCTAACTGATTTTCTGTAGCAACATACTCAAGATTTATATCATGCAATTTTATAATATCCCTAACATATTTCAATTTAATATCTAAGTGCTTCAATCTAGCACAGTTGTTTTCATTTAATATAGCCTTAATAACTGATTGATTATCCTCGAAAATAAAAATTTTAATATTTTGATACCCTAAGATTTCTGAAGTTACATTGTAAAGAACAATTAAATCCTGGACAGCTTTTGCTAGAGCTAAAATCTCTGCCTCGGTAGAGGACAGGGCAATGGAGGTTTGTTTCTTTACAGACCAAATAACTGGACAATCATTAAAGAAAATAATATACCCAGAAATAGACTTTCTGTTCTGTGCATCAGCCCCCCAATCTGCATCAACATAAACATTAATCACACTACTGTAACTATCAGATTTACAAAACAGTAATTTGAGTTCAGATGTCCCTTTTAGATATCGAAGAACTCTTTTAAGACCAGCCCAAGCAATATCAGTAGGCTGCTCTTGAACTTGACTAAGGCAGTTAACAGAGTACAGAATATCAGGACGAGTCATCATGGATAAGTAGAGCAGAGCCCCTACAAGCTCACGATAAGGACCATAAAAACTTTTGCCTTGCATAAAATCTGACGAAGTTGACTTTGGCACAAGAGGAGTGTCTGATGGCTTACACTCTACCATTTTAAACTTATTTAAAATTTTCTCAACATAGGCCTTTTGACCTAAAGAAAGTTGATTTTGGGAATATTCTATACATATTCCTAGGAATTCTTCAGCAATTTCAGCTTTGGACATCTCGAACTCATTTCTAAGCAGTTGAATCACAACTTTAACTTCTGAATCATCAGAACCAGCAATAAGCAGGTCATCAACGTACAATACTATGTAAATTTCATTCTGTTGCGATTTTCTTACAAAAACACACACTTCACTATTTAGCTGCTGGAAATTTAAATGAAGAATAAAATCTGTGAAACGTCTGAACCATTGTCTGGGTGCTTGTTTGAGACCATAAAGACTCTTAAGTAGCTTGCACACACGCCCACTATTATCATTATAGCCCATGGGTTGCTCCATGAAGATTATTTCATCCAGTTCACCATTCAGAAAAGCCGTTTTGACATCCAATGCATAAATTTTAAGATCTTTTTGGACAATAATGGCAAGTACAAGTCTGAGTGATGACATACTGATGACAGGAGCATAGGTCTCAAAATAATCAATTCCTGGCTTCTGTTCGAAACCACGAGCAACCAGTCTGGCTTTGTAAACATTATTTCTTTTGATACGCAACATCCATTTACAGGACACTGTCTTTTCTTCCTCTGGCAATTCAACTAGCTCCCAAACTTTATTTTTATTAAGAGACTCCATTTCTTCATTCATAGCTTTCTTCCATGGGACTTGCTCTTCTTCGGGCAAATTTCCTACATCCTCAAATGATATAGAATCAACAGATGTCACATTAGCTTCGTATACAAAATAATCATCTAGTCTGGCAGGTAATCTAGAACTTCTTCTCGGTCTGACATTCTCTTCAGGAGTTGTAGTTTCCACATCACTTGTGTCAGGGATCACTTCTTCATTAGCAAAATCTTTAACTTCTATGGAATCATCTTGAATCAAATTCATTGTGCATTTCTTTTCTTCATTGAATTTTACGTTGCGAGAAACCACAATATGTTTTGTGACTGGATCTAACAGACGGTATCCCATAGTTGAATATCCTATAAAAATCATCTTTTTGGATTTTGGATCCAGTTTCTTTCTTAAAGTGTCTGGTATTCTCATATATGCATCACAACCAAACACTTTGATAATGCTTAGATCAGGTGGTTTATCATATTTAAGCTTAAATGGCACATTTCCAACAGTTTGATTTGGAATTCGATTTTTGAGGTATGCAGCTGTCTGCACAGCATAGCCCCAACAAGTTTTAGGCAACTTGGATTCAAATATTAGGGCACGGGCCTTCTCTAAGAGATATCTGTTTGCCCTCTCAGCAACACCGTTTAAAGGAGCTGAATATGGTGGAGCTGGATCAATCAAAATACCACTTTTTTTGCAATAACGGGCTAGTTCGCCTGACACATACTCTTTGGCATTGTCACACCTAATTTTGTAGAGCTCAGGGTTTTGCTTGATGAACAGTTTGAAGACTTCAGCAATATCACTTTTGTGTTTCAAAAGATGTACTTCAATGAACCTTGAATGGTCATCTATGAGTGTAACAAAATATCTTTCACCCTCCCTGGTAGGCGGATCAATAGGGCCACATATGTCACTGTGGATCATTCTCATTGCCACATGCTCTCGACTTCTAGGACTCTTGCTCACTGGAGTGTTAGAATGCTTTGCAGTAACACACTCTTCACAGAAATTTGATAAAGATTCAGAAATTGGCAAACCCATTTCTTTTAACACCTTGTTAGATGGATGCCCCATCCGCCTATGCCACAGTTCTGCATCATGATTCACAAGATATGCCGAAGCTTTAACAGGTTGGAAATCACTTATATATTGTCCTTTGTTGTTAAGCCTAGCAATTTCAAACTTATCACTGCCTTTCTTAATAACAGCAAGGTCATTTTCAAAAGTCACACTGTACCCTGCTTTTTGAATGTTTTTAACTGATATTAATTCACCATTCAGCTCAGGAACAAATAGCACATCTGTTAAAGTTATTTTCCTACCATGTAATGTTCCAGGTATGTTGCCGATACCTTCTATCTTCAAAACATCATTTTTGGAGGCACAAGTAACAGTTCCAGAATACTGTTTAATTTCTTCAAACCACTCACTTTTGCTGCACATATGTGTGGATGCTCCAGAATCCAGTAGAAAACCTTCAACAGGCTCACCTGCCATGAATGTTACTGCTGCTGTTTCTCTGTAATCTGCTTTGAGGCGAACTCTACAATCCTTTTTAATGTATCCAGGGCGTCCACATTGAAAGCAAACTGTTTTCTTTTTACAAAATTTGGCAATGTGGCCTTTGGATTTACATTTATGACAAATGATGTCACGCTTATCTGCACTGAAAGCTATGTTCTCCTTTGAAACAGGGTCACGAATATTATCTGGATTTCTTTCAAACTTTAATGCTTCAGCATTCAAAAGTCTCTGCATAACAAAATCTAAAGTCAAAGTTTCATTTGGCTGGTTTTCAATCGTAGCTTTAACCACATCATATTCTGCAGGTAGAGACATTAACAAATAAATAACAACGTCCATGTCTTTTACTTCTGCGCCTGAAAGTCGCAATTCATTTACGATGGCCAATAGTTCATTAATATGTTGCTGCATGCTGCATTCCCGACGTTTCTGCAAAGTCGCGAGTTTCTTTCACACTAAAATTTGGCTCACTGCACTGGTTTTCGCATATTTATTTTTCAAATTTGCCCATATTTGACACGCAGTTGTTTCCGTAGCTAACCAAAAGGGTTAGCAGTAAAGCATATGCTTTCTTTGATTGTTTAACTTCCGCTTCTTTAGCTGGATCACATTCCTCATTTAAATATTTATCAAGATCTTTAGCGGCAAAGACGGCTTCAACACGTCGCTTCCACAGAACAAAATTTTTACCGCTAAAAGATTCAACACAGTACTTAATATTTTCATCACGTGCCGCCATTTCAACTTCCGCGTCCGCGTGATTCAGTTCAAAGCAACAAAACAGTTCACTTTAACACAATCTTAATATATTTTTACTTCTAGCGTGTTCAATTTCGGAACCACGCTCTGCTATTAAGATAATAACTGAATCAGAGGTCGATAAACATAAGTAAAAGTTTAATTAAGATTAAGAATAACTAGATCACGCACATGGCGGTACAGCTACATGACATATCACTTCTCACAACACTCAGCTTGGCGTTGCCAAACAGTATACACAAATATATAGTAAAACAGTTACGGTTACATATAATATACACCAAAGAGTAAGTGTGATTACTTTCAACATTAATCACTGTCATTTTTATACAACATTTCATTAGCAACTTTAACCAACGATCGGAAAGAGAGAGAAACAGTCTTGTTAGCCCTAACTTATCTCGGTGCTGTCGTTGAAGTGGTTAATTGCCTCATTAGCCCCTTCGGGATGAGTGCTACATATACATTCCATATAGGGTGCACATGGTCCTTACTATTCAGAAATAGTAGTGTTAAAAGAAAAACTTTGCATTATCTAATCACAGAATTTCAGCATTTATTCACTATTTGAAAATTGTGGTACTAAAATATATAGGGTAGATGTGCCAGTAATGGGCCACCTTCAACATTTTTGGTTTATAAAAAAATAACCAATAAAAATTAAGCTTTTTTTATTTCATTAATATGTTTTCTTTAAATTCTAGTTTTAAATACAATCATAATATCAATTATCTATTACTTTTTGTGGGGTGTCCATTACTGGAATTTAGGGTGTTTTGATTTATTTCTGTTATTTACAATTAAATTTTGATTCACATTGGGAAATGTGACTATGAGCATGGTTAAATATTGTTGGTAGATTAATATAATATTAAAAAATGTGGAATATAACAATTATAACTATATCTAACAATATAACTATATCTAACAATTATAACTATATCTAACAATAACGCATGCTATTTCAAACTCTATGGTTATACTTCCAATATTCAATGCACACTTTTTATGAGTTTTAGTCTCTCATAAATTTTAGAGTTTGAGAATTGTATGTATATTATACAGTGACTCATATTTGTATTGTAACATGTGTTTTCAGAACTTCTTTCTAAAAAGTATCTACTAAATTTTAAAGGATTAACTTTATTTTTTTTTATTATTATTTTTATTATTTATATTATTATTATTTTTATTATTAAGTTGAAGATTTATTTAGATTTCATTTCAACTAAATGAAATGTTTTAAAGTTGCTTTAATATAATGTTTCAAATTTAAATTTAATATTTTAAGATTAAATAGACAGAACAAGATTTAATATAAAAATGCAACGTTATTGTAGCATTGACTGAATAAAATAATTTTAATATCTGTCCCTTCTCGGGCTTAAAATTTTGGAAATAAATTTATTTTTTTTTAATTTGCTTTGCAAGTTACTTTTTTTTTTAATATGTTAACATGGCTCATATACATGGCTCAACTGAAATATACATTTAAGGCAAAGTTTTAAATTGAATTTAATAGATCTTAGATATGGGAATTATTGTAATCTCTTTCATCATTTTCACATTTTTCTACTTTTTTTCTCAGTTTGTCTATTTTGGATCATATTTTCGGCACACAGGTAAACCAGATAGTACTGAATACTTGACCAGCTGAATAGAAACTATTAGGCCGAATACTGTATATTCAGCTAACCAAATAATCCCGTTTTTAAGAGTTTAAAAGTATAAAAAGTTAAATTTAAAATAATTTTACCAAATATTTTTTAATACAAATACTTCCATTTTGATGAATAAGACTAAGAACTTTTTACAAGTAAACTTTACACTAAAAAAATCTATGCTTTGAGTTATTATATAAAAAGAGGATAAGACTTTTTTAATTAATAAAACTTTAAATTTCATGGCTTCTTCTGTGAATTATAAGAAATGAATAAAATTCTTATAATGTAAAACAAGTTTTTTAAAATAGAAGGTAACTTTTGAAGAAATTAGAAGAAAAAATTTACAGTAATGTAGTGTTTGTGAGGGAGGGATTAAAGTAAAAAATAAATTAATAATACAATCAATTCAATTGGTAGCAACTCAGCAAGAATAATTTTCCTGCTCCTTTTAATTTAGCAAGGGAGTTTCTAAAGTATGCACGAGAGAACAGTTTCCGGAGTTAGTGATCATTTTTCAGAGGTCACAAACATACAGGGTGTTCTTAAAACATTGGAACAAGGAGAAATAAAGGGGTTTCAGGGGAGATAATGTGGTGAAGACAAAAATTTTTTATACAGAGCATAAAAATCCACTTATTTCATCAAAAATACAATACATTTGATCAAATATACAGAGTGTGTTACTACAAGCTGAAATCAAACTTTCATTCATAGCTTTAACTATATTGAAGATATTTTAGCGAGATCTTCATCATATAAACTTTGCTTGTATGCAATGAGATGACATCATTAGAAGTGACTGAACTTTATCATTGACACAGTATATATACTATCAGCTGCATTCTGAATAATGGAATATCCTAGCTTAGTGTTGTTTGGTTATAAATGGTGGGAGTTATCAACATTTCTCGTCATCATGTTTAATTGAAATCAAAGTAAGGTTGTTGAAAATATCGTTACCATATCTTCATTATTGCTAAAATAACAAACGAAAATACAAGTTCAACCTGTACTAAGATACATTGTATTTTTGACTGAATAAGTAGATTGCGATCCTGGTTTCCTGAACAAAAATTATCTGTTTTGTTGCCTATTCTCCTCCCTGAAAGTTTGTTACACTTTGTTTAGAAACATCCTGTTTGTGAAAAAGCAAGAAACTGATTATTACCACACAATATTCAGGAACTTACATCATTAATTAATCGTACATCATAAATTCCTATGAAGGTCATCATTAATGGTTAATTTTCTTAAATGTTGCCTTTAAAATAGCAAATAAATAATGCAAAAGCATTCTCTTTTATTTAAAAGTGATTCTATTTCTTAATTATTCTGAATATCTTTATTAATTGAAAGTTAAAAGTAGAAGTTGTGTAAGATTTAAAAAATATTTTTTTAAGTATTTGGCTCGACCGAATATTTTAATATTCATCCAAATTGAATATTTTGGTATTCGGCTGACAATTAGTTTGATATTTGGCCTTACTGAATATTTGGTATGGCCGAATACCGAATAGATACTGAATGTTCAGTGCATCTCTAGTCTGCCATTCAGATCTAAAAGCATACAAATAACATATGTATTGGGGAGTGATAAAGTATTCACTAAATAGAGCTGTCTGTTTTTCAGAAGTGTCCAGTATGGAGGTTTTACTGTATTATGAACAAAGCATTTATGATTTAACTTTAATAAAAAAAGAAGTATGTCTTATTTATTTTTACAGTATAAATCTTGCTTCTGCTAGATAAATGGACAGCTAATTCTGTTATGATTTACTAAGAATATTCAATTGTTTTGTTCTGATCATTCAATATTCAGAAGTTCTTAGAAATTATAAAACTAAAAATGTTCAGATTTTGCATCAAAAGAAGAATATCACTTTCTTGTTTTATATGTTTGGAGTGAAACAGCAGTATTTTGAATGCATTTACTTTTCTTCATACTTTTTCTCATTACCTGTGTAGCAATTATATTGAACTTTTATCAAATTGGTCTATTAAAATAGCCTTTTAAGTATTATCATTTTAAATTTGGGCACTTTTGGTATTAAGAATAGCTTATTGGGACTAGGGCTGGATTATTTATCAATATATCGGTCAAATATTGATATATTTTAAATATCGCAATAACAATATTTAAACTCTGACTCAGCCGATATATCCCAATAACAATAATATTCATGTTTTGTTTTACGATCACCGCGAAATCGAGACCCGAAAAACAGCGACAAATATCCCGTACCAATATGTCCTTTAATCCTTTTTTCATTTGATCCATCTATTTATTCACTATCCTGCTTCATCCAAAATGGAAAATTACCTCCGCTGATTATCTCTCTATCATATATCAAAGTAAGGGATATTCCAATATATCCCAACACATTCAGTCTTTAAAAACCACAAATTCTATTGTTCATTACAGATAAATACTGAATAACACTTTCGCTACTGAATAACAATAGTCGTGCGGTTCTTGTTTAGCTGCTGTGATTGGTTCAGACTTATTCCGATAACTCTGAGCTTTTGATATGTTATGACGAAAAAGATGAGCGTTGATTATTGCGTAGTATTGATAATGAATTATTTAAAAAGTGCGGTTTCTTGGATTCGGAAGTAATTTATATCTGAGCTTAAAATAAGTGTATCGAATTGGATAGATTCGGTTGTTTTTGGTTGCTCCGTTCATAAAAAAGGTACTTTAAATACATTGAAAATTTTTACACTGAATTTCACTAGATTATCAAAATTTGACTTATTGCTTATTCTAGTGGATTTTATTAGTAAATTAAATTTCTGAACGGATGTCTGTCAGTTATTCAGCAAAGAATACTTTTTTTTTTCAATGAGAGATACATTAAAGAATTTAAATTTAGATAATAATTAATGCAAAAAAAATGAAACAAAAATTACATGCTTGCCATGATTAAATTTTGTAGTAAATCGTAAGTTTCTCAAAATATGCGATATTTTTTTGATTTCTTAAATTCATATTTTTAGTCATCCAATGTAATCAATCCTTTACTAAATTAAAAATAAGAAACGATAATGATAATTGATAAAATGAAGTTTTTCAGGATGGACTGATTTCTTTATGCCAAGATTAAACGAAGGATATATGATGAAAGGATCGGGATGTATGGGTGATTTAGCCCGGACCCATTTTGTGTACAGAATAAACGAAATCAGACTAACCCGCCCCCCCCCCCCCCCCCCCAAACTGTAAAACCAAGTAAAGCAAAGTTTGGTATTATTAAACAACTAATTAAATTCTATGAAATGAAAATTCTAAACATTTTCATGTGGACAACTTTGAATTTCATTTTATTAATTGTGCTTTTTAATCATATATTAATCATATCATAGTGGTGAAAATGAAACTTTAAAAAATATATATATTAATAGAATAAATTGAGAAGAATAGGAGATATACTATCTTTAATGAAAAGCTTTATGAAAGTAATGGTAATGCAAATAGTTATTAAACAATTAGTTTATTTCCTTTTAAATATTTTGTTTTAAAAAACGTAAAAAATTAAAATTATGTTCTATGAGCAAATATATATAAACATTTTAATTCATTGCATTCAACTAGGTTTTGTGTTTAAATTGTTGATACCATATCATTTATCTTAAAATAGCAAATGCTCTTGCTCTAACCCCCTCCCCTTTAAATTAGTATCGCGATATATCAGCAATATCAATATTAACTTGTTGATATATTGCGATATTAAATTTCTGATATCGTCCAGCCCTAATTGGGACACATAACTATGTGAATTATTATGGTCTTCTTTCATTTTACATTAAATTAATTATTCTCTGTTTATATTACTATTAGATTTAAAGTATTTGACTAACTATAAAAACTATTTATACAGGACTCTTCTTAATTTGAAATTAATGGGGACACATATAGTAGTAGATTAATCCAAAAATTCCACAGACATTTTTTTTTTTTTAATAACAATCAAGGGTAAATAAACTTGTGTGCAAATATATTGATATTTTGAATCATCCCAGTTCAGATTAAGGACAGTCAACCAATTTAAAAAATGTCATCTTATACTATAAAGTCATTTGGTTTACTTTTCTGTTTGCATATAATTAAAAGCAAATTTATAAGAATGGAATACTTTTTCCATTCAAAAATTTCACTCTTGAGGCATTTGTGAATAGAAAGTAGTTGTTAATTTGTCTTTTTTTTTAAAAATAGGAAGTCACTCCTTTAACTGTTGTGCCATCTAACTGTGCATTGAGATTAAAGGCTATACGTGATTTTGATGATGATAAGGTTAAAAGAATTGCAGGAGATGAATGGTTGTTTGAAGGACCTGGTAATAGATAAATATTTATAATTTTTGTATTTATGGGATAATTATTCAATTATGTTTAGTCTTGCAAACTAGGTGGACTATGAATTGCATTCAATAACTACCATTCTAATGTACAGAAAACAAATCAGGAATTTTTGTTTTTAATCATTTTTGAAAATGACATTTTCTTAAGCAAAATATTTTCTTTTTAATAAATTATATTAAGTGTATATCTGTAAATTATTATTCAAATTAATTCTAATGTCAAAACTTCTGTTTCTGGTGTAATTTTAGAGGCTGCAACATCCAGTAATTACTTATGCTGAAAAGCTTTTTTATTTTTTCACAAATCTATATGTTTAAAACGTTAAGTGTTTTCTTTCTTTCGACAGTTCGTGAGAAAAAACTATTTCATCAAATTACATGATTCTTATTTTAAATGAAAGATATTTGGTTACAGATTTGTTATTGTGCATTCGTTTATTCAAAACTTTTATTAATTAGCAAAAATTTTCAATAAAAATTTTACTTCTGAGTATGCACAATGTACATTTACCATTGGGCAGATGTAATGCACATGTGCATAGGAGCTCACTCGGTTGCATTATCGCAGGTGGAGAGATGTGTGCTTTATTTACTATGTTCTTTATTTTTTGAATATGATATGGATGTAGGAATATACTTCTCATTTGTATGATACTTCATATGTTCATGAAATTTTCTTTCTTGCAGTGGTGAATATGGCAGTAATGTCGAATTGATTTGCATTATGATTGCAGTTTGTTTGTTTGGAGTTTACATCAAAAATAGTACTGTGTTTCACTGATGGAAAAACTTTTAAAACACTGTTTCATACTCCCCCCCTCCTCTCCCCTCTTAAATAATAAAAAAACTTATTTTACTGATATTGCTATAGTAATTTTTTTCGTCAAGTTTTGTTGAGTTCCATCTAGTAGGAATAATATTTTTTGAGTAATTTAATTTTGTTACAAAATTATTGAAACACTGAATTAAGAAAAACAAAATTTTGAAGATTATTGTTGGATTTTTTGGGATATAAGCATGCCAACAAATATTATCTTGCTATAATTATAAATTAAGATTAAAATGTTCTTAACTGCTGCAAATTCTTAATTAAAAGAAACTTTAAACAATTACATAATTGTTCATAATTTAAAAAGCTAATAAAATTTAAACATAAGAGGAGTATTAAAGTTGAAATGCAGGTTGTTCAAAAGTTATAATTGAATACCTATCAAAATAAAAATTTTAACTATAACCTGGCCATATAATATTTTGTGTATATATTTGAATTTTTATACAATTTACTGTAAATATGTTGAACAAATTTTGTTTGTGCTATGCAATCGCATGCCCGGTATATGGTGCCGGAGGAAGTGGGGACAGGAGCCAGAGGTTCATTTGGTTCGAGGTTTTATACAAATTGAGAATTCAGTTAAATTCAAGGCCCCGATGTAAATTAGGGGCTCAACTAGCTGGTTTAGCCTGCTTGTTGATGATTATTGATGAAACGTCAAGTAAAGGCTTACTGTAGAGACAAAATGTTTTTGGCTGCAATTTGGCTTGGTGGGGAAGCTGTTCTTTAAAAGAGAATTTATCATATATTTTTTTTAATACATAATTATCAAAACCAATTTTAGATTAAAAAGGCATTTGTTGTATTCATGAAATTTTCATTAAAATTTGATCTTGGCTGTCATTGAAAGATTCTTTTGTGTAGTTGAATTTATCTTTAATTTTTTTTTCTAAAATTTTTATAGTTATCTATTTATATTATAAGTTCACCCTGAAGTTTATTCCTTCAGTAACAGACATTGTTTATTTTATAGGAACTTTTGTACCTCGTAAGGAAGTCACAGTTGTTGAGACAGTTCAAGCTGTCATAATTAACCCAAACCAAGCTTTGAAGTTACGAGCACGAGCGGAAACCAAAGACAGAAATGGTATTGATCGTGTTACAGGAGAAGAGTGGATTGTCAAGAAAACTGGAGCATATTTGCCTGGGGCTTACGAGGAAGTTGTAGATCTTGTAGAAGCAATTATTTTGACAGAAAAGGTACAGTTTTTAATGTTAAAACATTCTAATATTCTGCAATAAAGATTTTTTCCTCTTTTAGAAATACATCAGAGGAGCAAAAGTATTTTGATGATGATACTTTATTCGCAAAAATGCACATAGTTTCAGGGAATGGTCACTATCAAATTTTCTTAATTTTACATGGGATTTCCGATGTAAACACTGTAATAAAATCAAGATTTATGTGCCTAATACTCATAATACTTAATATTACCAATGCCTCTTTGTTCTCAGCTGAATGTATTTTTTACAGAAGTTTTTCAATAATTTGTCAGTAAAGAAGTCTGATTTTTTTTCCCCCTGTGATTTTTCCAATTCAAAGATTTGTGACTTATTCAATTTTTAAAATAGTTGAATTTTTAGAAACAGGGATAATTTAGAGATTTCCTTAAAAACAATACTTTCAAGAAAAGAAGGGACACAGAGACTCTTAACTGTCAAGGGTGGATCCAGAGAGTCTTCAGGGTGGGGGAGGATATTAGAAGATTGGAATGTTCCATGCAGGGATAGAAGAAGGGGATTTTACAGTCCCTCTGGATGAAGGTTTGTGCTATGAAAAATTATAAGGTGGGACCAAACCAAAATTTTAAGTGGAATGTTTGAAAAGTGGAGTTATTTTAAGTGGAATCTTCTTTTCTTAGAATACATATAAATACTTAAAAATACAGTGAAACCTTGGTATGATGTAACTATTTACATCAATTCCTTCAGTATCTCAAAATAAATAAATAAATACTTTGTGTATTTTCAGATCTAAATGAATGTATTTTTCCATAGATGTTTTTAAACATAAATAAAAAAAACTTTGCTATTTCAAGCTTCGGATTCTAAAATATTTTAAAAAGAAACTTCTTTAAATGGAAAATCATATATATTATTTCTGTTGTCAACATCCCTTTTTCTAAGCATTTATAATACACACAACAATGTGCGAATTCCTCACACTATGCATTACATAAAATTAGTAATATATAAATCTTATTGATATTTCTTCCATAACTAATGCACATTATGGTTGGACTTATATAAATTATCACATAAAACAAAGTAATGTTTATAATTATAAATTGATTATAATTATAAATTAACGAAATACATAAATTATTGTTCAAGCTACGCACATTTATCTTTAGCATTGGTTGGTTCATTTTTCTATATTTTATATTTTGCTAACTTATCACTCAAAATTGGTGAAAATTTGTAGTTCCACGTTTTTTGGCATGTGTAACTTAAATATGCAATAAAATTATGGTGTTCTGAATGAACTTTTAAAAGTTAATTTTGATTTTAATATGTAGTGGGCCTATGACAAAAAAAAGTATTTATAATGATCTTTATACCAATTAAAGGATACCTTTTTCTTATTGTATTAAATACAACTGAATTTATAACCATCGTTCTGATTTTTCCTACCTGTTGTACCAATTATATTTATTGTCTCCACCTGTGATAAAGATGTAATGTCACATATTGCCTTTTAAGTTAACTGTCTATATCCTTGTCCCCCCCCCCCCCCCAAAAAAAAAAAAAAAGAAAGTACTAAATTTGATCTTAAATAGTAATTTAGTTGTCAAGTTATAAAATTATTTATTCCCAGTCTTTCCCATTTCCTAAAATTAATCTTTTATTTTAAATACATCTTTTATAATTCCTTAACTGCATTTTGCTCTGCTAAATAAAAATAGAAGGATTTTATTTGTCTCGTAACAAGCAGATATATGTTTCATTTCTCAGATTTCATTTCAGTTAGTATCATAATATACCATGTTACGTCTATGCTAATGTCTGTTAGCAGTTCTAGCCACCCAATCTCTTGCAACTTATAAAATTATTACATTCTTTACTCACCCAGATGGCCTTTTATTTATCTTGTATGAAGTTCTACCTCACCCACTTGTTAATTTTAGCTGTCCACACCCAGTTTATATAGTGACCTCTTGAAACTCGCAGACATGCAGTTTCAAGGTTCCCCACTTTTCCTTCTGATTATTTGTGCCGTTAAAATTTGTAATTGGCCTCTTTATACTTATAAAGAACTAAGCTTAACGTATCCTTACATCTGTCTCTTCTCAACCCTTTCCCTTCAGATAATAGTTTGTTGGCTAATTTTTGTATCAATATTTTTGCCAAAGTCTAGTCTGGTGCTGAAAAAGTCTTGTAACAGACTGAGACTCTGCTCTTTGTCTGTGTCATATAATGCTTCTAGTGATATGCCTGTATAAAATTTTTGAACCTGGTTATTATAATAAAAGAAATACTTTAAAAAATGTAAAGCCGACTTCTAGAGCTATCTAATTCCATTACTCTTCATCTTCAATGGATTTAAGCAACGGTTCAGCCATCCTGGGCTTTAAAAAGATGTGAACTGATAAATATTAAATTGCTAGTAAATATTATCCACTCAGCATACTAACAAAAATCCATCATATGCCTATACTGTAGGAGATAGGCAGCAGATGGGAGAGGTGGCCTGACTGGTGGTCATTTTTATGGTCTTCATACCATACCAGTTTCAGAGAAAATCAATCGAAAGAATGAAGAAAATACTTAAAATATTGCAACATTTCAGAGTGTAAAAATTTAAATAACAGTTAATTGGTTGGTTGGGTTATTAGCTCCTTTGATTACTATTCGGCTATCTTAAATTGAAACTAATGGCAATGTTGCATTTTCTTTTTATAGGAAAATAAAATCAATTTATGAAAAAATGGTATGAAAAAGTATGATGTCCCATAAGATTAGTGTTGTGAATCACAAAAAGCGTCTTCTCCCTCCCCTGTACCAAATTATAATGTCTTTTTATAAAAAATACTTAAAACTTGAATGTAATCCAGAGATTTTTTGGCTATGTGACCCTAATAACATGTCAGCAGCAAGTTCTTGATAAATCTTTGAAAGTATGATGAATGGATTAACTCTTGACATTTTTTGCTTTATAAAGAAAACCTATTGCCAAATCAAAAATTAAGGACTTTCATTTCTCGTTCATGTCTCGTTTAAATTTACAACTCTCAAGAATTCTCAACTTTTAAAAGTGAGTAAACTGTGAAAGTGTAAAGGTGGTTGATATCGTAACTTACTCAAATTAACTGCAAAATGTACAAATTATCTATTAACAAATAAATGAAACAGTTAATCTTTAAGAGCCTACACTAGTCACATGAAGAAACTTGAATGCTAATGTTAAACCTATGGGAGAAGACTTTACAGATTTTTCCCATCGGTTTAACATTAGCATCATCGTTTCTTTGCATGATTTGTAGTCTAGGCTTTTAACTGCTGTCACACTGACAGACCATTTGAATAAAAGTACAAAATAAATGAATAAAATCAGATAACTGTCATTCAACACTTGTGGAATGTGACTGCGAGTGTTCGATTTAGGAAGGTAGAAAATTGGGAAATTGGTCAATATCCATTTTAAAGTGTTTAGGGATAGTTGAAAAATGTTGACTAATCTCCCAGACCATTCACAGCAGGTAAAAGTTAAATTAAACCATTAATTCTTTTATGTTAATAAAATATCTGTTAGAAATGACTGTTGATGCTGCATGTCTTTTATCTTGAATTTTTGTTGAAATCGTGCTTGAGAATGTTGGCAGAATTCTTCTACTTCTCTGCCAATAAGGTTATATTTGGCTATAAAAATCATATATATTTAAATTTTTTTTACTGCTTTCACATTAAAATTTAACTGCTGATTTTTTTACACACTCTTTTGTTCAGTCCTGTATAGGATATATAGATTAGATATATATATATATACTACACAGTATTCTAAAATTTACTTCGGTTAAGAAATTCACATTTAGTAATTTTCGCCAAACGATAGAAATGCACTCTTTTGTATGGCTCTGTATATTATCTAAAGACTTTTGTACATATCGCATATTAAGCTAAAATTTAATTCAGATAAAAAATGGATAAAGCCACTTAATTCACTTCCAGTAATTACCTCCCATAAACGACAGTGAATCTTGTTCTTTGCATAGCCGTGTATATGATTGAAAATTCCCCTACAGCAAATTCCGCCAATAGACAGAAATGTACTTGAGATCTTTTGTGCAGCCCTGTAAATGAATGATGAATACTATGTACACCTTATTCCATAGTAAGTCTCTTGTAGTGCATCTCAGTGATATATATCAATTTCAATATTTTAGAAATAGTGTAACATTATTAAAGTATACTGCAAACGATTTTCTCCCGGAATTCTTTTGATTGTCCCCGTAAATTAACTATAAATGCTACACACTTCATTTTCAATACTGAACAAGCCATAGTTAATTTCAATAACATATAGATGCATGACAATCAGAGTATATTTACATGAGCTAGAGCATGGACAAACGGCAGACAGACAAACCAAATTCATAAATACTTTTCAATTAAGGTGGAAAGTGTTAAAAAGGGATGTCTAGTCATATTATCCATAACTTATGTTTAGAAATATAAATCCTATTAAACACCTTTTACTTCTTTTTCTGAATTATCTGGCATATAATGTGCTATTACATGATATATTTTTTAATTTCTGTAAAACGAGTATTACAAAGGGATGTCTAGTTACATATCCATAACTTATGTTTAGAAATGTAAACCCTATTAAACACCTTTTTATTTATTTTTCTGAATTATCTAACATATAATATGCTATTATATGATTTATTTATTTTATTTCTTTTAATCCCATTAAATTAATAAAAAAATCATTTAAATATCTGTTATGTCTATTCATTCGTTAGTAAAATGTTTCATTATTAGAAGGAATTTTTAACAAGAAAAAAAAATTGTACTAATAAATTAAGGTTTTGAGAAATTAAATTAATATACTTATATAATTTCATGTTTGTTTAATAGGAAGCTGTGCATGTTAAAGCTAAGAAGACTTTTGTTGATGAATTCGGAAAAACTAGAAAAAATGGAGATCAGTGGTTGATTACACTGAAAGATACAGAAACTTACATCCCAGATGTATATGTGGATGTTTTAGGAATTGTACAAATTACTGCCTTAAACAACCGGCAGTATTGTGTTATTCTTGATCCAGTAGATGCGAAGGGTAGGCCACAGTTAGGACAAAAAAAATTAGTCAAAGTAAGTGGTTTTAATTATTATTGTTGTAATGCATATAACATTTTCCTTTGTTAATATTTGTTTTTAAACTTTAAATCTAAACTAGATAGTACCTGTCAAGATCTGACGGTAAACAACTTGAAAGTTTCATTAGAAAAAAATGTTTGAATTTTATTTAGTTGCTTTTAAATTAAGTATTGAAAACTTGAAGAACTGCAATATTGTATAAGCGATTTTTATAGATATAAGGCGATAGATTTTGCTCTCAGTTCAAGATACTCAATTAATGAAGTGAAAGAATTTTAAACCTAATTTATAATTTATTATGCTTGTTTTTTAGATGTATTTTAACTAAAAATATTAATTGAATGTGTAGGGCATTTATTTTTACTTATTACAGTCTCAATTTTTTGAAAAAATAACAATATTTAGTATTTTTTAATTTTTTAAAACGACACGAAATGAAAAAAATTTCAATACTTTCATTTTTAGCAACCTCACTCTTAAACGCCAAAATTAAAATTTGCTGTTAGCAATTAATGATATAATATATATTTTTTAATTACTTAAATTTAATTTAACATTTTCATACATTATTTAATTATTAAACCATAGATATGTCGAAAATTCATTTTATAGTTCTTAGAAGAATGTTTTCCTTCTATTTTTTTTTTTTTTTTTTTTTTTTTACGGAAAATAATCGCATATTTTTCTTAGTATACCTATAAATATATTCTTCATAATGGTCATACAAAATATAGTAAATATTGTAGATCACTTCAATTTATATAATCAATCAATTTTTTTAAATTTAAATATTTTTAATATAAATATTTTTTATTTATATTATATTTTTAATACAATTTTTAATTTCAAAAATATTGTTGGGTGTTAAAATTTACTTAATTAAAAAGCATTTGAATAAAAATATACAATTTATAACATGAAAACATGACAGTAATTGAAAAGAATTACAGCCAAAAGTAATGCATAGATCATTCTGTCGGAAGTGGGGTTCTAACCCACTTTCTTTGCAGAGAGCTAGAGCTTAAACTAAAGCCTTAGACCACTCAGCTATGCTAACTGCATTCAAGTGTACCTTAAAACTGAACATGTTTTAGATTTAATTCCACGCATGCGCAAAAATATCAAATTTGCACTGAAAATTGTAGCTTGTTGTTTTAATATATAGAATTATTGAAAAAATTAAATAAAAAATTCTTTTTTAATTTAGCTGTTATACATTTTGATGAATAGTTTTAACCAAAACTTAATATTATAATGCGATAAAAGATATTATTAAAATTAGAAAAATATATATTGAAATTATTTTCTAATTTGCCAGATTTTTTAAAAATTTTGGGTACTTCTCCATTATCCCGTCGATCACTTTCTATTTAAAAAACTATCACCAAACTATGGATATAATGCCAAAAATGCATGATCGTGGCAGCACATTTACTTGACGTTAAACGTGACGGCATACGTTAAACGTGCTTGTTATCTCATCAAGTGATTTATAATTCGACGTATATTTTTAATGTTTTACTGATTTATTAGTTATTTCATTAATTAAAATAAAAATTATGTCTTCGACACCATGATATTAAAAGAGAAAAACCGTTGAATAAATGTTGCGATGCGTAGTTACGTACTATAGATCAATTTCATCTGACATCACAAACATTTATCCAACTGTCCAGAGAGATAATTAAGAAAATTAATGTAAATCTAAATGAATAAATATCCAAGATTATTTTTGTTTCTGTTTTCATTAATGTATTGTAATTTTTATTGTTTAAAATTACTGATAAATGATACTTTAGCGAATGGGGCTTTCCCTAATTTCTTTTTTCTTTTTTTTTTTCTGAGATTTCAATGCCGACATTCTTCCATTTGCTTATGGGGTGCTACAGTTTGGCGATAGTTTTTCTTATGGAAAGTGGTTGATGGGATAGTGGAGAAGTACCAAATTTTGTAATTATAGTACATAATAGCATTTAATTTTTTCAAAAAGTAAACAAAAAATAGTGAATTTTCAACTTTAGTCTGAAAAAATATTTTTTGCTGTTACAATTATAAATATTTATTTCAAAATTTAAAATAGTTTTATTATGTTTTTATATTTAAGAAAGTACCTGTTCATGTATTACTTATTTTTTTTCTGTGTAAATTTCTTATGTCAGTGGAGTTACTATTGAATCTTGTATTGCCATAATCCCAGAAACGATTGTCCATAAAAATTCCTTAATAAATATGTTTAATTTTAATGCAGTTTGTATTGGGAGATCTGAGTGGAAGATTATGTAATGTCACATTTTTATGAAGACTTATTTTATGGATTATGGTGTTAGGAGGTAATCTATGTATCATATGGTAAAGCTGAAATACTAAGATTCTATGAGATGAGTTTCTTCAAGACAGTTTCAGCAGGTGCTGTGCTCTACCCGTTCTTTGGTTAGATAAATAGTATCCTTATGGCGCCTCTTCTAAAAAATATCTCTCTTCTTGCCCCAGAAAAAAAAATAGTGCTCTCACTTTTGTATTAAATTAATCATTAGCATAGTAAAAACTTACACATTGTCATGACTTGAAAATAATGTCTCAAATTTTAAATATTAAAAGTGTGATTAGATACCAAAAGAGTGCCTTTAATAACCAAATGAATGCCTGTAAAAAAAAAAAAAAATTTCCTCTAAGGATCTGAAAAGTGCATTTTTCTTACCAGAAGCACCTTGCTCTTTTTTTAAACCTCAAGAAAACTGTATGAGACATTGTTTTTGAATGAATATAAATGGGTGAATAATTGGGTCATAATTAAAATAATATTAAGTTTTAATATTTAAAAAAGAAATAAGTTTTTTTGGGAGTTCAGTACCACTTGTTAACATTAAATCATGTTTATAAACATTTGCTTCCAAGAAGAAATTCTTATAGATAAAACTGTAAGGGAAAATATTGAATGTTTTAGGAAGTTGAGTTTTTGAAATGACATCATTGATAGCTTAATAGTTAACCAGAACGCCTTAAAATGGAAGGCTCATCTGCTTGTCTAGTGGTTAGAGCAAACTGGTGTCTCAGTCTTTTTATCCCTCATGTGTAAAAAATGATTGTCGTGCCCATAATCAGCCAACCTAAAAAATGCTGAACTAATGTCCTTACAATTTTGTATATGGGTAAATTATAATGGAAAAAAGGCATAGACTGTTTGTTTTCTTTATTTAAACATGTAGTTTTAATTACATTTCAAAATTAATATCTTTCATTTAAAAATGACTTTTTCTAAATTTCCTGTTGCCACATCTTATAAAAACAGGGCAGAAATAAAAATATTTTGACAACTATCCAAAGGGTATATAATGTTTCAATTATATAAATTAAAGTGCCCGTTTTTTTTTAAATGTATTTTATTGATCAAATCTTTTATTCAGGTCAAATATTTTATTCAGTTTCCTTTATTCAAACAAATTGTCATGAACAAGGCCGTAGCCAGTGGGGGGATCACCAGGGTTTGATCCCCCTCTGAAAATTCAGTCGGACCTGTAAATATGCCACTAAGCGTCAGTTAATTCTATTATAGGCGTCTCTTTACTGTTTGATTCCATCAGTATATTGCAAAATTGAATACAATTTTTATCAAATATTTAACATTTTTACTAATTTTTCTTAATGGAACTCTCTAAATGCAAAATTTCAATGCTATCAGATAAAATGGCTACAACAGTATGATACAGATTGTCCAACTTGCTTAAATTAAACTCTTAAAGAATATAGTGAGAGTTTTACTTCCAAACATTCATAAACTTTTTTAAAAAAATTGCCGAACTTAGCTCTCCCAGTATATGTACCTGGGAAGATCTCTTTGACATTAAAACATTTGAAAGCATACGTACAAAACTCCAAAAACTACTTATTAATTTAGATGACACTAATGTCAATACGTTGGAGAATCAGCAATACAAATGCGATTATAAAATATAATTGGAATGAAAATAAGTCTTAGATAAAATTTTCTTTGGTGATTATATTATTGAATTATATCATTTCACAATAAAACTTAATAAGCCTTTGAGCACTCACCCCTATCCAATTATTTAAAAATTAATCTAAAAAAAGTTAATAAGAATAAAATTTTGAGTCCACAAATGATTCCCCCTCCGAAATGATTTTCTGGCTACGGCCTTGGTCATGAACATTTTAGTTTGATTTACTCATGGTAATTTTTTGTAGTTTTGTGAGGTCTTAATTTCAATACTGGTGAAATAAATATATAGAATGAAAAAATCTTTAAAATGACATCATTTTGTTGCAGTAGTAGCACAATATTTTTATTATTTGAGTCAAAATCTAGGTTTTCTTGGAATGTGACATCATTTTCATTGGTGGAATAATTTCCTTTTTCTGGAGCCCAAACTCACAATGGCAGAACTCTTCCCCTAGTAAAAGATGACGTCAAAAACATATATCATTGATAAAACTGAAATATATATATATATATATATATATATAACCATAAATGAAACATTATCATAACACCAACTTAAACCATGAAATAATTAAGTATGAAATAATTAGTTGGCAATGAAAGATTCCCCAACACACTTAATATGGAATCAAAAAACATTGAAAGAATAAGAAATTAAATAAAAATTGAATCAATGGAATTAAATGAAATGAAATTTGGGGAATTTAGACAGAATTATCAAGTTCCAGTTGCCTAAATATCACAAATAAAATGAGATGTTTCATCTTCATATTAGCCAAACATTGCTAAAAAATATGATATTGGGACTACATCTCAAATACAATGATTCAAATCAGTGATAAAATAAAAAATAAAATACAATATAAAAAAGGAAAGAAACCATACTTATAAAAAAATCCATAAAGATGAATAGAGATATAAATAAGATACCTTGCAGTTCATGAACCATCATGAAAACTCCAACATGACTGGGGAATGAATTGCATAAAATATATATACATATATAATTGAGTCAAAATAACAGTATATTTCACTGACTTTTCATTTAATTAGTACTGAAATTAATGCCTATGGGATCTTACGCCTATGGGGAAACAAAAAGTTAAACACATTTGATCATTTTGACTCAATTTTCTGTTTTAGGAATGAAAATGTATGTTTATGATGTTATTTTGCTCTGGTGTAAGTGTTTATCTGAGATTAAGGCCCTAGGTCCTACAAATAAAAATACTTTTCAATGTGACATCATTTTAAGAAAAGTCTTGTTAACATCTTTGGTAGCCATATCTTTGAATAATTTCTATTAAAAATGAATAATATATTAAGCTGAGTGCTACAAGCCTAGCTGCACACATACTGCTAATAAATCAATAAAATTTAAACAAAAATCTTTCATTTCAATTTTCTCAAAATTAATTTTTTAGGGTTTCGTTCATCTCACGAAATCCTATTACTCCCGCTTCGTTGTCTGTCTGTCACAGAGCCCGTTCTCAGAAACTATATAACTTACAAGCACGGAATTTTGTGTACTTATTATAGCTGAATATCTACTATGAAGCTCAAAATTATAAAATTTGAAAAAATCGTATTACTTTAATATATAGAGATAAAAATCTAAGTCTCTTCCTATTAAATGTAAACATTTTTCGTTATATCAGTTGCCAACAATTAAAAATCCACAATGAAATTCTTTCTACAGTAATTAATTTTCTATTGAAAGATTTCTATGTGAAAAATGAAAATGAAATAAAAAGTTTCACCAACTGAAAAAAATATTAATATGACGTCATATTGGTAATAAAATGGAAATTTTCAAACATTGCTCAATAATACAAGGAGTATGAGTATGTGCAGGGGTCGGAAGTAGCATGCTACAAGTAGTGAAACTACAGTAGTCGCTACTTTTTACAGTAGTTTGTAGTGTAGCGCGCTACATTTTGAACAATGTAGTGTAGCGAGTAGCGTGATACAAAAAATCAGTAGTTTGTAGTGAAAACTGCCGCTACTTTTAACGCTACTTCAGGAGGAAAAATATGCCATTCTACAAATCATGAGTTCGAAACTTGCTTATTTTGAGTAAAATTTGTTCTGCTCAACAATTTGCGAATCTCAGCTGCAGTGTATAGCAACGCATCCCATAAAATCATAGATTTTCCCATTTACATTTGCTACTAAAATAAAGTACTAGCCCACCTAAGGAATTAATTTTTTTACTGGCGACACTTGTCTATTTACTCTTTATTAAATGTTTGTGTTTTAACGGCGAGTTTCTTATTTGGAACGGTTTTATTTATAGATTTATTTGATGTTTGCATTTAGAGTCGTTTTTCTGTAATTTTCTAGATTATAATATCTCTCTGACTTTTGCTATGTAATTTGTACAGTGTGCTTAAACTAACATTTTGGAGACAAACACAAAACATCTTCCATGTTACCTTTCTTAATTTTTGAATGCACTCGGTTATGTCACATTTATTTAATTGTATCCCAGAGGGTCTTTTATTATTGCATCCGTGTTTTCAATTTCGAGTGTAAATTGAACTCTTTGACAAAGTCTGAATGTAGCGAAGTAGTGACTACATTTGAAAAGTAGTTTGTAGTCGCTACTTTTTAAAACAAGTAGTTGTAGTTGTAGTTAACTACATTTTCGATAAAGTAGTTGTAGTTGTAGTTCGCTACAATAAAAAAGTAGTTTTTCTGACCCCTGAGTATGTGTAAGTACAGAAAGCCAGCTAATATGACGTCATTAAAGAATTAAAAAGAAAATTAATATGACATCATAATGAACAGAGGAAAGTATATTCAACTGGGTAAATTATATTCAATGGTTGGAGTATCACAGTTGAGATTTTTTCCAACAGAGTGAAAATATGCCAGGACCAGGACTCGAACCTGGGTACTTTGGATATCGTCGGGATAGCTCTGTAGGGAGAGCATTGGTACGGCAAACCAAAGTACCCAGGTTCGAGTCCTGGTCCCGGCATATTTTCACTCTGTTGGAAAAAAATCTCAACTGTGATACTCCAACCATTGAATATAATTTACCCAGTTGAATATACTTTCCTCTGTTCATTATGACCTAATTGCATGGTATACAGGAGTTTCCGTGCTGTTTCAAGATTCATTATGTAAATGCTATAGTTATAGCTCGGATGAATGAAATTAGTGCTGTAGTTCGCAGGCTTGTCCAGCAAATAAGAGTGAGATATGCCAGACCAGGATATCGTCGGGATAGCTCAGTAGGGAGAGTGTTGGTATGCAAACCAAAGTACCCAGGTTCGAGTCCTGGTCCCGGCATATTTTCACTCTGTTGGAAAAAATCTCAACTGTGATACTCCAACCATTGAATATAATTTACCGAGTTGAATATACTTTCCTCTGTTCATTATGACCTAATTGCATGGTATACAGGAGTTTCCGTGCTGTTTCAAGATTCATTATGTAAATGCTATAGTTATAGCTCGGATGAATGAAATTAGTGCTGTAGTTCGCAGGCTTGTCCAGCAAATAAGAGTGAGATATGCCAGACCAGGATATCGTCGGGATAGCTCAGTAGGGAGAGTGTTGGTATGGCAAACCAAAGTACCCAGGTTCGAGTCCTGGTCCCGGCATATTTTCACTCTGTTGGAAAAAATCTCAACTGTGATACTCCAACCATTGAATATAATTTACCCAGTTGAATATACTTTCCTCTGTTCATTATGACCTAATTGCATGGTATACAGGAGTTTCCGTGCTGTTTCAAGATTCATTATGTAAATGCTATAGTTATAGCTCGGATGAATGAAATTAGTGCTGTAGTTCGCAGGCTTGTCCAGCAAATAAGAGTGAGATATGCCAGACCAGGATATCGTCGGGATAGCTCAGTAGGGAGAGTGTTGGTATGCAAACCAAAGTACCCAGGTTCGAGTCCTGGTCCCGGCATATTTTCACTCTGTTGGAAAAAATCTCAACTGTGATACTCCAACCATTGAATATAATTTACCGAGTTGAATATACTTTCCTCTGTTCATTATGACCTAATTGCATGGTATACAGGAGTTTCCGTGCTGTTTCAAGATTCATTATGTAAATGCTATAGTTATAGCTCGGATGAATGAAATTAGTGCTGTAGTTCGCAGGCTTGTCGAACAAATAAGAGTGAGATATGCCAGACCAGGATATCGTCGGGATAGCTCAGTAGGGAGAGTGTTGGTATGGCAAACCAAAGTACCCAGGTTCGAGTCCTGGTCCCGGCATATTTTCACTCTGTTGGAAAAAATCTCAACTGTGATACTCCAACTATTGAATATAATATGACATCATATTGAAAGTTTAACGGATTTTTTCAAATGTTTCAGAATCATACAAAGAAAGTATCAATATGAGTAATTGAGAAAGCAAGTGATTATAACGTCATATGAGTTTGAGGAATGTATTGAATCATGATAAAAACCTGACTATGGAAATATTGGTATATTTTAACATTTTGAAGGTCTCTATACAACATGTTTAATTTTGAAATTGATTTTTTTAATATCACATTTAGTCCCCATGACAGATATTATTATGACAGAGTATAATAGCTGGCTGGTTCAGATATTCGAAAAAATGAGATAAATAGACTGGTAAATTTTTACTTTATAAAAAACAACTTTTTTTTTTTGGAAAATAAAATTTATTTTAATTTATTAAAGAAAGGATAAAGTGTTTTGAAAGGAATATTAAGCAAAACCCTTTGTGCGATCTTTGATCACACAACCCACTTGTTTAATATCTTCTTCCACTTAGGTCTCCATTTACTTATGGCATGTTTGGAATCCATCCTGGTTTCGGGATGTCATATCACAATTTCTGTACAGTGGAATAATATGCACCTATTTTCTCTTGCTTTTCACTTTGATTTTTCCTTTATTGTTCCACTAATTTTTTTTTGTCTTAAGCAAGTTTTTCTTTGTATACATTTTTTTCTAAACTGCTATTCTCACATTTTTTTTTTTCAAATTTTTTTTCTTTTGGGAATATTGCATCTAGTACAAAAATGCAGATTAAAAAATACAGATATTAAAGATTAAGACAATTATATAATCTTAATCCATATCATCAGAGTTATTTCCATTTATTTATTTATTTATTTTATTCACAAGTTATACTTTGTTTATCTTATCTTATATATTAATTTTTCTTTCTGTTTGTAGTTAACTATACTTTTATTTAATATGTTCAATCATTGATTGTCTATATTTATCTATGCATCATTAGGGTGACACATCATTTTTCTTACAACCTGGAGAAAAATTGGAGGCTGGTATTCAAGATATATATGTTCTTAGTGAAAATGAAGGTTTAATTTTAAGATCCAAAGAAGCCTTTGAAGATACCAGTGAAACAGAGGTAACTTTTCTCTAACTATTTATCCATATACTTAAAGCTAACCTGCTTTTTAGTTTTTCGTGCAAAAATGCTATTTATACGCATGCGCGGGCATTCAGCTAATCAGCTAGAGGCTTTTACTATCTTCAGACGCGATGTTCCAGCCAATGAGGTGAAGGCTTTTTCCTCTCTCTAGAAGCGTATGTGTTCCATTTGGTTGTTCGGTTGTTGAAACTTTATAGATTTCTTTTATTAAGGTATTTTTTCATTTTACCGTATTTATTTTCTTTTTAAGTCGTATGTATTTTACTACTTTGAATTTTTTATAACTAACCCTTTTTTTGAGAGAGAGAGAGATTTCGTGGCACGAAATTCCGCGAATCGTTTCCGATGTAAACAAACTAATTTTAAACTTTTAATATGTAATTCTGTGTGATATGATTAAATTCAGGTTTTCTCAGCGACGATCACAGTATTTTTACCAAATAATTTTTGTATTAATCAAGCTTTTTTGGTTATTAAGCATAGCTAAACACGAAAGAAAACTTTGTTATTTTAAGATTTTGATGTGAATTATTTGCGTACTTTTATAAGACGAGTTTCACTGAATAATTCAAGAAAAAAAAATCTCATCATTATACATATTTAGTTATGCATTATTAATTATTTACTTGGCCTTTACTTTTAATATTTCAAACTTACAGCTGAATGTAACTATTAAAACATTTGAAATACTGTATTCGTAAAATGAAATTTCAGCTTAAACACTCGACAATTACTTTTAGTTATGCATTATTAATTATTTACTTGGCCTTTACTTTTATTATTTCAAACTTACAGTTGAATGTAACTATTAAAACATTTGAAATACTGTATTCGTAAAATGAAATTTCAGCTTAAACACTCGACAATTACTTTTAGTTATGCATTATTAATTATTTACTTGGCCTTTACTTTTAATAGTTCAAACTTACAGTTGAATGTAACTATTAAAACATTTGAAATACTGTATTCGTAAAATGAAATTTCAGCTTAAACACTCGACAATTACTTTTAGTTATGCATTATTAATTATTTACTTGGCCTTTACTTTTATTATTTCAAACTTACAGCTAAATGTAATTATTAAAACATTTGAAATATTGTATTCGTAAAATGAAATTTCAGCTTAAACACTCGACAATTACTTTTAGGTTAAATTCAGGTTTTCTCAGTGACGATCACAGTATTTTTACCAAATAATTAAAAGTACTACATGCATGCATCTATCTATCTATATTAGAAATTGTGCAGGTTTCTGGTCACTGTTTTGTTTACATATTTTAAACAAAAATTTCAATTTAATAATGCACTGAAAATTATAATGAATGCTTACAATTAAACACAACAATACAAAACAAAAAATTTCACAAAAACACATTATTTCCCCGATATTTTCCCACAACTAATCAATAAATTTCATGATATTTTATTGCGATTTTAAACCATGAACTTTAGTACTTTTCTGTTATACGGACACTATGCCAAAATGTATGTATCTATGTTTGGCGACAATGGTGTACGTATAACGGAAAAGTGCCTGAATTATTATTTATATATATATATATATAAAATATAAACATAATTGGCGACACAGCAAGTTTTCTGGATTTCTCCCTGTCTCTCTAACCACATTGTTAACAAAACAAAAAATTCACGAAAAACACATTATTTCCCCGATATTTTCCCACAACTAATCAATAAATTTCATGATATTTTATTGTGATTTTAAACCATGAACTTTAGTACTTTTCTGTTATATGGATACTATGCCAAAATGTATGTATGTATGTATGTTTGGCAACAATGGTGTCCGTATAACGGAAAAGTGCCTGAATTATTATTTTTTTATATATATATAAAATATAAACATAATTGGCGACACAGCAAGTTTTCTGGATGTGAAAGGCGGAGATGAATTTCATTCATTCAATGACCGTTTTAAAAGTTTCAAGTTTGGATTGAGTGCACCTGAACATAAAAACCGATACCTATTTCTATGTTCATGATTGAGTTATTTGGATATCTTTTCGTATAGCACAGAAAATCATTTCTCCCGCTTTCGTAATACAGATAAATTCTGGTGTATTTTTTTTTCTTCTTTTTATATCATAAGTACTTTTCTATTTTAAATTTTTTAATTGTCGAGTTTCTAAGCTGAAATTTCATTTTTCGAATGCAGTATTTCAAATGTTTTAATAATTACATTCAGCTGTAAGTTTGAAATATTTAAAATATTAAAAGTAAAGGTCAAGTAAATAATTAATAATGCATAACTAAATATGTATAATGATCAGAATGACATATTAAAATGTGTACAGAATGACATGAAAATTTTAAAAAACTGAAATTTTGCACTTGCAACTTAATTGTAAATTTCATTGTTTACATTGGAAACGATTTGTGGATTTTAAGAATTTGCTGAACTTCGTGTCACCAAATTACTAAATCTCTCTCTCTCACTCTCCAAAAAAAAAAAAAGGGTTAGTTTAAAAAAATTCAAAGTAGCAAAATACATACAACACAAAAAGAAAATAAATACGGTAAAATGAAAAAATTACTTTAATAATAGAAATCCATAAATGGATTTTCAACAACGACATCAAACGAACGTATCTCATCTTTCGTTTGTGATAAGGAACGCTCCTTTGGCCCCCTCCACTCATTGGCTGAATTGTAAAGGGCAAAATTGGGGGACAAAATGACTACAGCATTTCTGAGAAAAGAAAAAATCAGAAAATTCACAGAAAATAATTATTTTTGTTGCAAGTTGGGTTAACTGTCTTTATGGTTCGAGTCGATTTCAGACTGAGTGTAGATTTCTGCAAGTTGGATTTGGGTTAACCCGATTTTTCAAAAGTTAGTTCAAGTTCAGTATATTATTTCAGATTAAAACTATACCTATCAGGGCTTGAATTTCAGGGCGGGATTCGCGCGGAAAATTTTGAAATCCCGCCCAAAAAAGATCATGAGCGGGAGCCTCCCGCCCAAAAAATTTCAGCATTTTTGGAGAAATTTGCATTATTTAATTTACCTGCAACCGAACGATAAATTTCGTGATTTTTTTTCCCCGCAACCGATTGACGGACTTTGTGTTTTTTCCGCGACTGATCGACGAACATTGCGTTTTTTAAGCAACTGATCGACGAACCTTGCGTTTTTTGGGGACATATCGACGAACTTTGCGTTTATTCCGCAATCGATCGACGAAATTTGCTTTTTTCCGCAACTGATCGACGAACTTTGCGTTTTTTCCGCGACAGATCAACGAACGTTGCATTTTTTTCTGCGACTGATCAACGAACTTTGCGTTTTTTCTGCGACAGATAGACGAACATTGTGTTTTTTAAGCGACTGATCGACGAACCTTGCGTTTTTTGGGGACAGATCGACGAACTTTGTGTTTATTCTGCAATCGATCGACGAAATTTGCTTTTTTCCCACGACTGATCAACGAACTTTGCGTTTTTTGGTGACAGATCGCCGAACTTAGCGTTTTTTCCGCGACAGATTGATGAACTTTGCGTCTTTTCCACGATCGATCGGTGAATCTCAATCAAGTAAAATCTAAAGTCAGAAATTTATTTAACAACCTAATGGTTAAGGGTCCCTAACACATTTAATGGAACTTGAAAAATACACTGCATATATAAAACTTAACTTTCTTCCCTTTTTTATAATAAAAATAAACATTTTACATAATCATTCTCAGTTGACTTAATTTTTTCAATGGTATTTTGTCATGTCTACATTAATGTAATTCTTTAAATAGCACATAAAAGAATAGTGGGGTTTAAAGATTTTTTTTCTCCCTCCCAAACATTACAACTCCCCTCCATTTAAAAATGTTGGTAGGGAGACTCCCGTCTTTGGAAAAATTGAATTTCAAGCCCTGCCTATAATATGTTTGTGTGTATTGAGGTTTGTATAGATGTTTGTGTGTATTGAGGTTTGTATAGATGTTTGTGTGTGTGCTGTTTTTAATACAGACAGTTTCATTTTTCACACGAACCTTTCAAAAAATTCACATTCTTTGCGCAATCCTTTAACAAAGCATTTTTTTTCGTGATTCTTTAATGAAATTCGCATTTTTTTCTGTATCTTTTTTTTGTCGAGATTCATAATTTTTTCAGCTATCCTATGACGTAATTCGTGTTTTTTTTTCAGCGATAATTTGACGAAATTTCGTGCTTTTTCTGCGATTTTTTTTTTTTTTACGAAATTTGCGTTATTTTCCACGATTCTTTTATGAAATTTGCGTTTTTCTGTGATCCTTAGACGAAATTTTCTTTTTTCGCAATGCTTTGATAATAATCACATTTTCTCTGCTGCCTTTTGATAAGATTCATGAATTTTCAGCAATCCTTCGATGAAATTCGCGTTTTTTCAGCAATCTTTGAAGAAATTCGCATTTTTCTCGCGATACTTTAACGAAATGTGCGTTTTCCAGCGATTTTTTGATAAAATACATTTTATTCCGCAATTTTTAGACGAAGTTTGGCAAGAAAGCGCTATCTTTGGGTGAAATTTCCTGTTTTGCGATTCTTTGACAAAATTTGCTCATCTTTTGTGTAAATCTCGTTTTTCTGTGGCCTTTTAACAAAATTCACGTTTTACATGATCCTTTGATGAAATTAGTATTTTTCCCGTGATCATTTGACGAAATCTAGGATTTTTTTCCCGCGAAGATTGATTATATGTTTTTAGTCTGCAGGAGCCCTAAAAAGTTTGTGACGCCTGTCGCTGCATTGCACGCATTCTGCCACGGTGTATCAAACAAACAAAATTCATCCTAAAGAATTATTGTTTCGTTTCTGGAAATGAACAACCGTCAACTCATTGGCTGATAAAGGGTGAAATGTGTAGGCACTGAGTATCATCTATACTATTAATGTCGGTAAACGTCTGTCTGTGTGTGTGTTGTTGTGTCTGGCGTCTGTAAGCACAAAACTCTGCATGCAGACGACGGACATAAGTGCTTTTGGTATAAAAAAATTCGTAAGTGGAGTTTTTAAAATTCACAACATTTTGCGGGAGAAGAGGGGTGCGAACGAATTTAAAAAATGAGTCCGCATCAATAATTATGGCAGCGGGGGGGAGTATGTTTACACGGGGCGGAGACTTTTCTTTGTTGACACCACTCATATGATATATCGTTCGAAAGGCCTGTGACTGCCTTTTCATGTTATGCATCTGTGTGGTCCATCCCCCCCCCCCCCCACCAATTGGGGCACTTTTCTAAATTTTGCACATACCACTCATGTTATATATCGTTAAAAAGGTCTGTGACCGCTTAATCATATTATGCATCTCCGGTGTCCATCCCCCCACTTTGCCCCCCCCCAAGGGGGTACTTTTGTAAATTTTGCACAATCCCTTCATGTTACGTATTGTTGGAAAGGTCTTTGACTGCTTATTCATGTTATGCATCTCCGGGGTCCATCCCGCCACTTCCCCCCCCCTTAAGGGGGGCAATTTTCTAAATTTTGTTGACACCACTCATGTCATATATTGTTGGAAAGGTCTGTGACCGCTTAATGATATTATGCATCTCCAATGTCCATCTCCCCACTTTGCCCCCCCCTCCCCCAAGGGGGTACTTTTCTAAATTTTGCAGACAACCCTCATGTCATATATTGTTGGAAAGGTCTGTGACTGCTTAATCATATGCATATCTCCAATGTCCATTTCCCCACTTTGCCCCCCCCCTCCCCCAAGGGGGTACTTTTCTAAATTTTGCAGACAACCCTCATGTCATATATCGTTGGAAAGGTCTGTGACTGCTTAATCATATGCATATCTCTGATGTCCATCTCCCCGCTTTGCCCCCCCCCCCCCAAAGAGGTACTTTTCTAAATTTTGCACACAACCCTCATGTTATATATCGTTGGAAAGGTCTGTGACCACTTAATCATATTATGCATGTTCCGTGTCCATCCCCTACTTTACCCCCCCCCCCCCCCCAAGGGGGTACTTTTTAAAATTTTGCACACACCCCTCATGTTACATATCGTTTGAAAGGTCTTTGACTGCTTATTCGTGTTATGCATCTCCTTGGTCCATCCCGCCATTTCCCCTTCCCCAAGGGGACACTTACCATTTACTTGCACAACAGCGCTAAATGTGTCAGATGAAAGAAATTCCGCGAGTACATGTGCCAGTGAAACTTAGCCAATTACTGTTCTTCAACCTACCTTTAATTCAAAGTGGGTTTTTTATTTATTTGAATTATTCTGCAAAAGTTTCAAACATTTTAAAGCAGCTATGAATTTTATTTTTATGGTACTATCAAGTTTTTTGCCGTCAAATTTTGACGGGTTCCATCTAGTCTATGTTTAACTATTATTTTTAATTGTACTTCCTTATTATAGTGACCCTGTAGTTATGATTATGCTAAGGTCGTGTAATGCTGCGTTTACACTATATGGTCTTTCAGGTCTGTTGGGTCTTTCTGCTCCAAGAGTAGAAAAAATTGCGTTTACACTATGGCATAAGAATTTGGCGTAAGGAGAAGAAACTTATTTTTGTGCATGCGTGAGTTTTGCAGCTTGGATGGAGGGGGAGGGGTAGTGTTTGTTTGTTTACATTCGCAATGAAATGAACATGCAAATATTTTGTGGGTTAATGCCTGTGCTAATTTCTTTTTTACTTAAAAAACGGAAGGCAGATAATATAAAAGTGATTTTTTTTTTTAACGTGCTTCTTTCGTTATTATTATTAAAGGTTTGGGAAATACACAGGGGATATAGATACAAGAGATATTGTTGTATTGGGCTAAGAAAGGCTCAGTGAGCAGCCAATTTCATATTAAATATAGCCATATACAGTGCATGCAGAAGCCCTATTCCGTATCTGTACTGGGTCTCACAATTTCTGTGCACATTTTATTTTCCCTGGTAAAAATAAAAATATATGGAGATCAGTTTATTGCAAAATAATACTGACAAAAGTAATTAAATAAGGTTTAATTTATTATACAAAATAAGAAAATTCCCATCAAGATTTAAATAAAAAATATGAACTAAAAGAAAAAATCATTCTAATCAGTATTAGCACTAACTTAGCATAGACATACATTTACAGAAATGTATGTCTACATGTAAATAAAATGTCTATTACATTACATGTAAATTTATAGAAATAAAGCATTTTATATGCACATGTGCCCACAATGGGAGCAAGGCAATTGCTGTTATCTGAATTTTCAAATTTTATAAACTAAAGTTTATTTTTCTCTGATAATTTTCAAAAAAAGAAATAATAATAATGTCAAATAATTAATCACTAAGACAAAAAGAAACATTTTTTTTTTTTTTTTTTTTTTTGCTGAAGGGCTCTGATCACCCTTTTCCTCAAAACAAAATTTAGTTTTGTTTTTCTTTCTAAATTTAAGTGTTCAAAAAGGATCTTAAATGGTGGGTTCAGCTCCCCCCCCCCCCCCCCCCGATAAAAAATTAATTGAACATAAAGACAGTTCTTCATTTATAAAATGTCAATAGCAGCTTATTTTTGGTTTCTTAATTATAATATGTTTGAACTGCTTTTTAGTTTTATAAGTGATAATGCAGATTTTCTTTGATGTTAACAGAAAAATATACCATTTTTCTAACAATATTGAAAAAAAGAAAATGAAACCAAATGACATGACATTTAGTGGAATTCCATTTCTCATGGCTTGAAAATAAAGTTTCTACTTTATAGATAATGCACGTTAATTTCAGAAGGGGAAGTTTCCTCTTCTGATGATAAAACATTATTTTTAAATGGAAACTTGCATTTTCATTCAGGAAAATTAAATCCTCAATGATTACATAAAAATACCATTTTCTAGATGCTTTTAGTCATGACATCAATCCAGTGCCTGATTTACAGCAGGTCATTCGAGGCACAGGTCCAGGGCCCCCCAAATGCTACTGAAGATTTTTCAATGATTGGTCAAAATCTGGAAGTTTTCACGATAAAAACACAAAATTAATATGGAAAAACCTGTTTATTTTTTTCATTTAAAAATAACTACTTTCCTTGCGCAACAACACTCGCTCGCTAATATTAATTCTATGGGAATGTTTTTTTTATATATATCTTGCTTGCATTTCATTATTTAAAAAAAAAAAAAAAAATCCATTGGATAGTTGAGGTCAATCAATGCAAAGGCCATTTTTTACTTTTTCGGTTTTGTTAACAGGTTTTTTTATTAAGATACTTTCACTTTCAGAACCGATTTTGAAAAATCGTTAGCGAGATAGAACACTAAAGATTGATTATGAAGCTGTTATAAAAACTTTTATTGCTAAAAAATTAAGAAGAAAAAAGGTACTTCTCTATTATCCCATCGACCACTTTTCATAACAAAAAACTATCGCCAACTCTAAGATTAAACGCCAAAAATGCAGTCCCATTTACTTGATGTCAGAAGCATTATACATGTTTGTTATGTCATCAAGTGGTTTTTAATTTGACATTTGCATGTATTATTCATTATGTTTTACTGACTTATTAGTTATTTCATTAATTAAAATAACAATTGTGTCCGTAAATTCTTATATTTTATTTATTTTGATATTCCAATGACAACGTTCTTCCGTTTCTTTGGCGATAGTTTTTTATTATGAAAAGTGGTCGACGGTATAATAGAGAAGTACCCAAAAAAATTATTAAACATCACTAAATCTTTTAAGTCAGTAGTGGTTATCTTAATAATTACTGCTATTAGTGATACATATTTTTTTACTCAAAACCACTGTAAGCACCGGTGCAAGCACTCCCCCCCCCCCCCTTCCCAAAGCATCTGTGTCCAGGTACTCCCAAACTTGTAAATCGGTCCCTGCATCAGTCAGAAAGTTTTGTGTGAAAAGAGGGGGATTTCAGTGTTGAAATCAACTTCCAGAGCATTTGTAAAACTGACAAAATGCATAGAAAACCCCTTGTGTTAAAAAAAATTAATGTGATGTGTAAAAGCCAAAGTAAAGGAAAGCATGAGCAGCATAAAATGTTTACCATTCAAGACTTTATAATAGGATTCTACACAAAATTAATGAAATAAAAAGTTAAGAGCAATAACAGTAAAGTAGGACATATTTCATTGCTATTGCTTTTTTTTTTTCCCTCTGAAAATGCTGTGTTTTAAAACACATACATGCTAAATATATTATGATTGATTGTGATTTTCGTTACGGCAGTTTTTACGTGTCATGTATTGTTATCAACAAAATTGTTTACTTTATCAGTAACAATGGTTCAGAACCCCTCCCAGATGAGAATCCTGGTTGCGCCATTGGTATAAGGATCATACAAATAAACACTTTCCATTACTAACAGAATATTATTAATAAATTTTGTTTTTATGAAATACGATATCTAAATGAACAATTTAAAAGCACATAACTCAGTAAAAATCTATTTTCAACAATTGTTGTCTGTCCATATAGTCTGTAATGTATGCAAATTCTTTCATGCAGCACTGTATATAGAATTTATACACACCCAGGGCCAGTGCAACGCTGTGTGGGGCCCTGACAAAGCAGTTAATGGGGCCCAACGTATACTGCAATACTGTATTAATGAAATTTATTTTTAAATTGTATATTTCATAGTATAATATAGGAAATGTATGAAAAATAGTATAATTATTTATTAAATGTTAATTTGATTTAAGAATGAAATTAATTTAAAAAATACTAATCAAAATTAGTTAATTAAAATCATTGAACACATAAATTAAATAACAATTAATTTAAAAATAATATATTTAATAATTATGTTCTAAAATTTTCCTCTTTCATTCGAATACATATGTAGGGGCACTAGGAAACTTTATTCCTGGGCCCCAAGTTTATTCTCTGCACCTTAGCATATGTGTTTCAAAATATTGTCCCCCCCCTTTTTTTTTTCCTTCTGAGAACGTCCGTGTTTACAAGCTCAAAATATTCATCTTATGAATTAATTGTCATTACATTTTGTTATTACTGTTAAAGGAAATTATTATTTTTTACGATAAAATAAAACAATGTAAATCTAACAAATCACTAATTTATTAGTTTAATTCCTGAGGCTTTTAAGCATTTTAATTATTTAAGTAATTCTGCTTCCAGTGAAAAATACCGCTGACAAACATCCTTATTTCTTTTTGTTTAATTCATGGAACAAAAATATTAAATCTGGCTATTAATCTCATGAAGGTGTTTATTTAAGCAAATAGTAATCCGCTGAATTTTAAATTAATGTAGTCATTATTCTAGATATGGTTAACATATCACTTCATCATACATTTTTTAGGTGTGCTGTGCTGTTATAATCTTCTTTTTCATCCAGTTTTCTTGATAAAATAAAAATATATATCAACGTAACATATTTGACGATTTTAAGCATATTGGTATTAGTTTTAATGCTAATTATGGCAGAAAAGTTTTAGGAAAACATGGCAATTCTTTATTGATTTAACAAACTAGCAATTGTACCCAAACATGCTTGGTGAAACTCCAATTGTATGCTGAAAATAATATCACTTTCACTACAAATAATAAAATACAGTGCTTGCATTAAAAGAGGTATTTATTGAATAATCTAATAAATAGACCGAAAAGGCCAATTTCGAATTATTCAAACATAATCTCTTACGTATCGCATTTCAACATTATGCACTCTTTTGTTTCCTGAACACTCCCAACCCTAATTAAGACACATACATTTGCAGTCATTCTGCCCATGATCAACTATTTGTTTCTAATTTGTGGCTCATTGTCAACTATTTGTTTTCAAGCTATCTTTCATTTTAAGTATTTGATTTATAATTATATATATATATATATATATATATATATATATATATATAAATGAGATAATAAACCGACTCTGGAATGAAGAAAACCCTTCATGTTTGAAGAATGAATAAAAATCTTTATTATTTTTTTAAAGACTAATTTAAAAATAATGGCTTTATAAAACAAACTTCTACTGATAATTCAAGTTTATTTTTGACTTGAATGGATTCATAATGATATTAAATAAGTAACATATCATGAAACATTAAAAGTGAAAATTTTTGATTTTTTAAAATTATGATATAGACTTTCTTTTAAAGAAATACTTTTAAAAATTGCATTTATTTTAATTCCAAATGTTTATTTAATTTTTTAAGAGAATTTTTAAAATATTGTTTTAATATTTTCCTTGTTTATTAAAAAGTTATTGTTATGAAGCATTATATACATATTAAAATAAAATAAATACTTCAATAGTAAAATTTAAATAAACTCTCTTTGTAACTCTTTTTTTAAATTAAAAAATGGTTTGAGGATTTTCTTATTTAATATACATTCTGTTATTTAAACAACACAAGTAGATACATGAAAAGATCATTTATAATAAAATTATAGTCAAATGATAACAAAATTTTTTTATTAAATTTCCTTTATTTGAAAATACAAGTTACAGAAATAAAACAAAATATTGCTCTATATAATAAATATTATAACATAACAAATTTATTACTGAATATAATGATATACTACATATCAGAAGTAAAATACATAGATAACAGTCTGGACGTTAATGATGATGGCACGATACTTTACAGAAACAGGTATGTATTTTAATCTAATGGGAGAAACAAGTTATTAATAATTTTCAGTTATTATAATTTAAAAATGATAAATAATAACATCAAAGCCAAGCACTGGCATGCTTTTTTTTTTCTAAAAAGAAAAAAAAATGGAAATTTCAGTTTATTATTAAAATAAATACATAAATTAATCAGCGAGATGAAAATAAATGTTTCATTCAAACTGCTAAGAATATCCTTGGATTTGAAGATATCAAAAATACAAGTGGTTTTAACTCCAGTTCCAATAAAAAGAAAAAAAATATTACTATATTTTATTTATAGTGCAGTATAGCCCTGTATGTTATATGAAGATTTTTGTACACACCACATATTAAGCTAAAAGGCAACTTAAAACTCACTCGCAGCAATTACCAACCGTAAACGACAATGAATATTTTTCTTTGCGTAGCCCTGTATATGAACTTATTTATATTCCACAAACTTCTATTAGTCTACTAAATATAGTTCAACAGGAAAATGCGTAACAAAATTAAAAACTACCCTTAAGCAATTCACTCCCATAGTCTGTAATACTGACGGATTCCCTTGTGTAGCTCTGTATATGAACAACCGAGTTTATAAACACACAAGTACTATGAAAAAATTTAGTTAAACTTAAAAATGCATACCAAAGTTGAAAATGCACCTATCACACAGACTGTAAATATCACATATGTACTGTAACCGATATCTTTTGTGTGTCCCTATAAGTAAACACAATGCACACCATAATTTCAAGAGAGCAATTTATAGTGCACCTCAGTAATGAATATAATTTTTATTATGTCTAAAATAGTAACTTAAAAAAAAAACACATTTCTTGTTATCAAATAAAGTTATTAAGAAGTGGGGTTACTGCACAATCTTTATTTTTTCCCCAGATTGAGGGCATAAAACATAAGGCTATATCTGAACAAGCAATTTTATAGGAAGCTACTACAGTATTATCTTTATTTTTTACAGAAAAAATGTGAAAATGCTACTTTCAAGGTTCCATATGTCTATAAAATGACATGTTTAAAGGAAATCCAATGTTAAATATCTTCTTTAAAAAAGAAAACTATTATTATTATTCTAGTATACATGAAAGATAACAAAACATTTAAAGCAATCTTTTGAGGAATAGGTATGGCTAATATGACACACAATGCAATAAATAAATAAAAAATCAGAATATTTATCCTCAGTGTTGAATTTAGACATTTTTCTCCGGGAGGGATTTCTGTGGCTCCGAAGGGACATTATAGAGTTCTGGAGGTGAAATTGTACTTTTTGACCATTAAAAGCATAAAATCGCAAATCTTTCAGGGGGGGGGGAGAAAGATTTGAAGGGCCATCCCTTGATTTCAACACTGCTTGCTCTCCCCTTCCCTGAATATTCAATTTAAAAAAATGTTAAACTTATATCGGAAAACATACAAAAACACATTTGCATTTATTATCTCAAAACATTCACTGCTGTAGTTTTGGGATGGTCAATAGCAACGCACACCTGACAATGTTTAAATTTCAGTTTTCAAAAATTGCATTTTTGTTAATCACTTGGAGTAAATAAAGTAATTTGAGTAAAATAAATTATGAAGAATAATAATTAAATTTCAGTTTTAAGAATTAATTTTGAGCTGCCTGTATTAAAGCAAAACAAATTAAATGTTTAATTGCTTTACATAATTTGTAAACTTATTTTTTCATGGATTTAGGGAGAAAGTAAATTAACAATTTAATTAACAAAGAGAATTATGAAAACAAACTAGTACATAACAATATAGTTAGTTGTTTTTTGAATTTTAGAATAAGAAAAAATAATTATTAATGCAAAGTGCATAAAATTTTCAATTATTAAATTCTTCATCTACAAAACACATGTACTTCGCTAGATTTTCTATCATTGGTAACAAAATTTGATTTAAAAACTAGATACTAATGAATATTTCATAATATTTATTTTTTTTAAATGATGTTCCATCAAATCTGTCAAAATATATTATCTTCAATATTTAGTTAAACTAACATAAATAATTACTCTCACTTCAAAGAACTGTAAGTAAACAAACCAAATTATAACCTTGATAATATTGTTAAAATACATTTTGGATCATTTCAACATTAATAAATTATTATATATGCAGCTTAATAATTATTAAGCATAGCAAATTATAACCTTCATAATATTGTTAAAATATATTTTAGATCATTTCAACATTAATAAACATTAAATAAATTATTATATATGCAGCTTAATAATTATTAAGCACAGCAAATTATAACATTTGTAGCATCATAGATAATACATTTTAGATTATTTCAATATTAATAATATTAATTCAAATAAATTATATATTCAACTTATCTCATAAGTTACTTTAGTTTTTGTTGAATTTGATTTTTTTTTTTTTTTAGTCTGAATGATACTTTCTGAAATATCAGATTCCTTGAAGGGAGGGGCGAGGGGTAACTGCTATCCTCTAGCATAACACTTATACATTTAGTGTTTACATAAAACACAAGTGCTTACGCAAGTTTATATAAAACATAACTTACACACTTGCATAAAACTACACAAATTAATTAACTACAAGTTGTGTTTTTAGATTGATCATTTAACAGCATTTTATAAATTAAAAAGCTAATAGCAAATAAACCTTCAGTTAAAAAATTAAAGGAATTAAATTATGAAAATCAATTTTTGTATTGAGAATGGACATAGCTTTAACTGATTCTCTCTGATACAGATTTATTTTGTTGGAAAAATAACTTTATATGAAACAACATTAATAAATACACAACAATGTAATTTTGAGAAAATGACTTACTTACAAGCATCATACTTACAAATATTACTGAAGATTCATGCCTTCAAAAATAATCATGCAAAATGCCTGTTGAAAAGATCACCATTTATAAATGCGTAAGTGAGATCAACATGTAGTAATTGATAGGTATTCGCATAGATATTGAGAAAAGTAGTGTTCGATTAAAAGCAATCTGTAATTTAAAGAAAAGATTATAATAATCATAATAAACTGATAAAAACAAGTATTTTTACTTTTATGTTAGCCAGATACTAATGATATATATATATATATATATATATATATATATATATATATATATATATATATATATATGTGTGTGTTAAAAGGGCACCAGTGATATATATACATGCATATCTATCACTGGTGCCCAGCTAACATAAAAGTACCAAACAACATAAACAATGTAAAATATATTTAAAAATCCTTCTTTATTATGTAACAAACTCAATATACATTGAAAAACTACATATAAGTCAATTACAGTCAATCATACAAGTTAATATACTTTATTGATGGACATTATATTTACCGCAGTTCCTGCTTGACAAATTTGGAAGCAAAAATAGCACAAGTCCAAGGCCCGAATTCAAATTTCTTGCAGAAGATCACAAATGATAGCGACTTACTAAACTGTAAAACTACACATAAGTGATCTCCTGAGAGCAATAAAATATACATTTCCTGGCACCAGTAGATTCACCAGACAATCTCCCTTGCACCGTTCATAGATTTTGAAAGTTTTAAAACTTTTTCTGAAAAAATTTTTTGAAGTTTTCCAACTGAAACCATTCTTTGTTGTGAAAGGGGGAGGGGCGGGTTACAAAAATTCGTGTAATGTACTACAGATTAATTATTAAAGAAAATTTCAAAAAATAAACATGTAATAAAACTTTTAAAATAATAAGGAATGGTTTAATAATTAGCAATAATAAGTAAATGTAAAAACTGTTTACTTAAAAACATGTTTGTTACTTTTAACAAAAGTTAAATTTTATATTTGTGTAGTTACTATATTAGATTGAGTTTTTTTTTTTTTTTTTTTTTTTTTTTTTTTGTGGGGAGAGGGCTAAGAAACTAAATACAATCTAAAATCTCTGCAATATTTTAGATATAGATTAGGATGGATTCATTGAAAAAATTAACACATTTAAAACTGATGAATAACAATGCAAATCAATGATCAGTCAATTATATGACAGTAACAGAGAAAACTGAGAAGTTAATTAAAAAGGAATTATATGGCTAAAAATTTATTGGTACCAGTTTTAAGATAAAGTTAAAAATTGCCAGTAACAATATTAAATAAATACCTGAAATAAATCAAAGTATTTCCTCACAAAAAAAGACATTACTGTACATTATGCATTACGATCGTACTATTCTAATTTTTATTCATATACTGTCAATTTTTTTTTTTTAAATTCATGCCTATGAAACAAGGTGAGTTTTGAAATAAGTAACGTAACTAACAATTAACAAATGATCTGGTAACATAGTATATAAATACCGGAAGATAGTACTTAAAGAATTTATGAATACATAGCTTTATAAAGAGTTTGGTAATATAAAAAGTAACATAGCGAACAAATGAATTTTAGTAGCGTAGTACGTAAATACATGAAGATAGTAATTTACGAATACATAAAAGAAACTTCTACAGTTATGAAGCAATGTAGAGAAACATTAAAAATATCTGAAAAATATTACATACCTTTGGTTTGTAAATCCCTTTTTTATTTTAAATCTTCATCAAAATATTCATCTGTCGTCTGCTTCATCAAACTTCGTCCATTTTTTAAAATGGCGGAATAAACAATTATGAAGCACGCTGATTGGTTAGGTCTTATATTTTCACGCCTGAAACGCCAACGCTTAGACCACGCCACGCAGACCACAGAGACCTTCTTAAACCCTCTTATACCTGGACCTGACAGACCACGCAGACCTGATAGGCCTGATAAGCCATAGTGTAAACGCAGCATAATACGAGCCTGTATTAGCAAAATAAAAATAATACATACACAAAAATAATAACTTATACCAAAATAATACATACACTAACCCAGCTTTGCCCATGTAGTTGGACGAGTTTTCCTAATGAACCTAGTGAGGGAGGCCTAACTGCTTTGGCAGCGTAGACCCAACCTTTTTTGTTCTTTGCGTTCAGAAAAATATGGCAATCACTGTAATGGAGCTCTGTAGGCATTGTACCCTTAAAATTGGTTAATTTAATATGGCAATTATTATAACAGAATATTTCACTATAACTGGGTCATTATTATTAATTTACTCATTTTACCACCATAGATTGTTAATATGGCAGTCAGTATTTAAATTGCAAATCTCTTCTTTCAAATAAAGTTTATTAAAAATATAAGATAAGGTGTTAAATCTATTACTCATGATTTATTTATTTTTACTATTGTACTCTCATCTTTAATTGTGATGCAATTTTTATAAGATTTAACATGAAAAAGCAAAATTGATTACTGTTTGAATATTTTTTGTAGAAAAATGTAGACATTTTTATTGTTGAATAAATTATTAGTATTTTGAAAGTTTAAGATGTTAAATTAACTTAAAACTCCAATTTAATATTATTCAAGGGTCCTTAAAGAAATGACGCCATATGCCTGAAAACATTAAATCTGTTTAAGACAAAACAAAACACTAAGCATAAAATAAAGACTCATTTAGATAACATACCTTTTATTTCTTCATTTGCATAGGAGTTAGACATTGTTTTCCTGAATTACGCTTTAAATCAATCAGTTATTTTACTTTGCATTGTCATTTTAGCAGCTACATCACAAATCGTAGTCTCAACATATGAATTTTTGCAAACTTTTCTCTTGGCCTTCACTATTTGAAAGAAATGCTTTCATTGTTTTCAAAGCTTGAATGGCTTCTGTAGCAGAAGGAGTTCCATGTTCCTCATTATCCAAATTATCCGTTTCTGAGTCTATCAAATCACTTAGTCAGAATCTATTGTCATGATGTTTGAATCACAAGAGAGATAATCCTTGCGATCTATATCTGAGCAAGAAAAAACTTAACCATTTCATTAGAATCACCATTTTCTCTTTCCTCATACTCAAATTCACCACCTCTGTTCTCTGGAAAACCATCTTTTGCAAAAGAATTTGATATATGTTTTCTCCTGATACTATCCCATGCAGAATAAATCATATGAAAGCTTTTAGACCATTTATCGATTTTTTTTTCTACCTCCAGATTCTACATTAAGAAGAGATTTTTTTCCAAAATTGGTTTCTATAGTTTATTTTTCACGATCTTATCATCCACAAATTCACAAGGTTGGATTTTACTTGTACAATTGGCAGGAAAAATTCGCACATTCTGTAACTTTAAATGCCCAGCATGGGCTGTACATGGATGAACAAACAAAATAATCTTACTTTTCTGTAAGCGCAAAGAAAGTTTTCAAAAATTGTTCTTGTCATCCACGATTTTTGGTTTGTCATACTCAGTAGGAAACAGGGTTGGTCATTTTGCCTGCAAAAAGGTAATTTTTGCCGGGACAGTGGCAAAAACTGGTAAAAAGTGGCAAAAAGTGGTAAAAACCGGCAAAAATGGTAAAAATGGCAAAAATCCAATTTTGCATAACTAAATGCAGTGATGCAGTTTATATGAAAAGGAATCATAACAACAAATGAAACCAAATGTTTTCTTGGTAAAAATAATCAAAAGTACAAACCAAAAATATATTCTTATTCTGTTTTCTTGCACTACTCTTGTCTCTACCCCCCCCCCCCCCCCCATCTGACAAAAAAAAAGATTTACATGCACCTGCCTTTTCATTCATCATCCACAAACCTGTTTCCCACCTGCTCTCCATATGAGCTAAGCAAGTGTGGATCCTCCCTCTCTACACAGGTGGCCAATTACCAATCAGGAATTAGCACAACAGCAGGTGCACAAAATTCCTGTTTTCAGTTCTCACTGGTTTTAACCACGGTTTTTTCCACCTGCGGCAAAAACTTGCCAACCCTGGTAGGAAAGTTCTCTATATTCTTGAAACACCTCAGTTTTTTTTATTTTCCAACAACTAATGGTGTTATCTTTACAGTCCCATCTGCATTCGTGCATATCAAAACAGTGAATCACAGTTTGGGTAGTTTCCCACCATGTCAGGTGACAATCCTGTTTCGTTAGCATTGAAAATGTCTGTACTCAAATATTCTTGTATCAAAGACAGCAGTGTGTTCTCATCCAACTCTTAGACAGTCTCAGAATTGATGCCAGCAGGCGTGTCACAAATAGATTTATAGGATAAATTGTGCCTCTTTTTAAACTGGTCTATCCACCTATTTGAAGTTGTAAATATTTGAATTCCCAATTTAGAAGTAATTTCTATCGATTTTTCTTTTAAAACGAGACCATTTATAGGAATGTTTGTTGCACGAACTTCGTTGAACCATTGAAAAAGGAAATTTTCTAATTCCTCAAATGGTGATGATTTCACATTTTTTCTTCTTTAGCAATTTTTCACATCTTATCAAATTTTGCTCCATTAAATCTGCCTGCTTTAAAATTGTTTGCAAAGTTGAGTATAGAATTGCAATTAAATTAGCAAAATCAGATTTATTGCTATTGTAATATTTGGCTTTCCTGATGATTTCTTCTTTTTCCAGCAAAGAAAACCACTTTCTTTTTGACGCCGTATTTTTACTGTATAAACGTATAAAGCTAACAATGTAAATTCTCTAACAAATGCTATCAGCTCCATACTATTACTAGACATTAATAACTGGGAAGCTTTACTCGGGAGTAGCCAATCGTAGTGATCCAAGCAAAAATCCAGTTCCAAAGCTATAAGATCGATCTTTCCATTTTCTAAGCATGTGCTAAAAATAGATCAGAAATTCTCATACAATATAATTTTTTAAACATAGCATAAAAAGCAATAAAGAAAGTTAACAATTAGAAAAGAAAATTAAAAAATGAATGAAAATAAAATTAAAGAACAGTAAAAAAAAAAGTTTATCCTGACATTTTTCAAAAAAAGATAATTGAAATAGTAATCTCTTTTCTTCATCAAGTGATGGTGGGGTGTGTGTGCTTTGCCCTCTGTTACCCTCTGTTTAGGATAGATTTTTAAAACATGAATGTAAAAATGAAAACCGAACTAACAATTGATAAATTTTTCACCAAAGTATTTGGCATCTGTCATGTATGCTAAGAAATGGAAGGGTTCTATGTGTTGAGGAAATCTTTTTTTTAGTTTTTCTAAGTGAGTTTCTAAAGATGAGTTTTCCAAAATATCTACCCATGTTATCACTGCTTTTCACAATGTAGCTGTATTACTCTGAGGATCATTAACTGCTTTGGCTATAATGTTGTTTACTTAGACAAACAACTTGAGTGTAAATATTAACATTACTCAATATGATTCCAATCTGCTGATCAAACTCATCCAAATGTTCTAGTCTGATTCATTCTTTGTAAGCACTCTTTTTGTGAGTTCCACCTAGTGTCATTAGGAACTTGAGGCACTAAACCACCTTTTTCTCTTAGCCAACCATGGGCATTGTGCTTGTTCCTGAAATATTTTTCTATTTCTACTACAACATACTTAATCAGGTTGCTTAGCACAAAGATTCAAAATATGTGCTGAGCATCCAAATGCAGTACTTTATAGACAGTTTCATTTTGTATGTTATTTATTATTTATTTAAATATAATTCTTACCCATAACAGCATGAAAATATCTTGACTAAGCAGAGGAAGTGTCACTGAACCTGTTAGAGAACCTTCGGTAGCATAATAAATTTTCTATCTTTATAAATTGTTATCAGTCTTCATATTTTAATTTACATTTTCATCTTTTGATAATGGTAGAAAAGATTAGTTCAGCTTACCTGAAGTTTGCCTTTTGCGCTAAGAGTAATCCACAGTATTATCTTGATATTTATTCTTTTGAATAATCATCGTGTTGCTGTATTGGAATGAGATATAATATTAGTAGAAAATAACAAATTGGCATGAAGTAAGTAGATATCCATTTGGTTTGAATATAATATTATTATTGAAATTCTTGGCTTCATATATACATTCATATCGCGTTTGGAGACTGCTTAAAATTGTTCCAATTTTACATTAAATTTGAGATATTTACATCATATTTACATGGGCGTCTTTACGGTACGGTTACATTTTAGATACTGAGAGAGTTTGTTATTGAGTTCACGCGCGCGGTATCAGATTGAGGGTTGAAGAGGCAATATGGAGTATTTCTTAGTTGATTAGTTTCGACATAAGGTCCATCTGGTTTTTATTTGGCTTGGTTTCCAGCTGCGTTCATCACTTGAGGTACTCATCGAGATGAAATAGACTGGAGAGAGCTATGACAACCTTTTTCTGAAGCACACATAAAGTCACATGACATATGGACTCCTTTCTCCTACATGCGTTTGCCCGCGTCTTTCGTCCATTGGATTTACATGGGGATACCTCCGAAAGAAACACATATACAGTTTTGTTTCTTATTTTGTAAATAATAATGGGGACAAATTGCAGAGCATATGGATGTAAATCAAGATGTGTCAAAGAAGGAGGCACAAACTTTCATACACGAGTCTTAGATTTATTTTAAAAGCTTGTTTTCTTTTAAATAATAATAATAAATCATACTTGAAGCAGTGTCATTATTTGATAATGATTGGTATTTTGCCCCGTAAATATAACATAATAGTTTTTCAAACAAAATATTTTACACTAGTGTATGTGCTTTTATTGGATGTAATCTATATAAGTTTTAAATCATTTTATTATTATTATTATTTATTTTAAAATGAAAAGCTCCCGTTTTCTATCTTGGCGACATTCTTTTACGCCAGATTGTAATTCTCTTTCCCCATGCAATGTATTTATATTTCTGACTACTGTAAATGTTTCTTAAATTATTCGCAATGTTCAGGTATAAATAATTTTTAAATGCGTATTTAATTCTAAAACTGAGCATTTAAAATTTGTTTTCTGATGAGTTTTTCGAGAAATTATCATTATAAAAAAGAAACATTTTCTAAGAATTTAAGAAATTGAGGAAATAGTTTCAATATATAATTAATGTTATAAATTAACGCAATTTTCTTATTCCAAAAAGAAAAAAAAAGTTATACACAAAGAATACCAGGACAATTAATGCTTAGGCTAATGATGAATGTTTTTTTAATATTAACGTAAATTTAAAATTTTCATTCGCAGTATTGTGATCATATGAATTAGATGACACTACCTACTCCATCCTTTTTTGAAAAATAAGGGTTTTAAATAAAAGAAGAAAAATAGCATTTCGCATATTTATTATAGAACATTTTCTTGTTTTATTTATATAACTGTGTCCAAAATGGTTTAGTAAAAAATATCGCTGCCTCTTGAACTCTTATGATAATGTCTAGAAGAACAGTTTTATTTTAGATGCTATAAGAAATTTTTTTTAAATATATTGTTTTAGAGATAACACAATGTTTATCATCAAATGCTCTTCACTCGTAATAATGGAAATATTTTGAAGTTTTCTTACTCTTTTTATATTAACGTAAATATATTTTTGAATTGAAAAATATTTGGAATTATTATTTGCGCTTTTTTAAAATCTGACAACAATAAATTAAAAGTCTTTTTCGAAATATGAAATGAATTTCTATCCAGATAATGAAATTTTGAATAAAAAATTGAAAAAAAAAATCTTAAAATATTAGACAAATTAAAAAAATGATTGGACACTGCACACCGCAATCTAGTCTAATGTATGCATCTATAAAAGAAGGTTAATTTGCTATTCATAGATTTTTGATCTTATAAAACTTTTTTGACAGAACTATTTTCACCTATTTCAACATTAAATAGTGCTTAAAATAACAATGGTAATAAAAATAGGAATGCATTTATTTTTTTAACATGGTTTGAACCGAATTTCCAGACGCAACAGCGCAGGACAGGGGAAAAAAAACCTGCCGCCCTGAGAAAGCAATCGCTCATAACTCAAGTTATATCTGTACAAATTGTAACTGTCACGTATGTATGATTCTTGTATATTTATACATATTCTTCAAAACAAAATGTTTCAAATAACAAAACGTGTTCATTTTTTTTCTTTTTACACGTGGCTTTAAATATTTAGTATTTATTCAATGAGGCGTGGAAAGGGCGGGCAAAAAAATAAAAAAAGAGCAATAAAATAAGAAAAAAGGATTTCTTAAAAAATATTTTTCATCTCTCAACAATGCGAAACTTTCTGACACATTGCCTGACTCATTTTTAAACATGAAAGCATGATACTTGCAGATATGGTTATTGAACTGATTTGTAATCGAACAGTTTTATCATTTTCCGACAAATAAATTATAACGTGAGTTTTGAGCAATTCCTTTCTCAGGGCGGCAGGTATTTTTCCCCCTATCCTGCGCTGTTGCGTCTGGAAATTCAGTTCAAAACGCAAACTTCGACAGCATTTTCTGAAAAATATTCTACCTTTACAAAAAAAAAAAAAACCCGGAAGAAACGGTTTGATTACATAGTTTCTTAATAAGAACACCTGTCAGTGATACGTTTGTGAAAAGCAATGATTTAAAAAATGTGTCAGAAAGTACCTAGTTCGGATTTGAGAAGGATCTTAATTTCAAGAAGCCATAAAATATTCTATTTTATTCAATTTTAATATTATTTAAGTTTTCTAAGTTTGATTTTTGTCTTTAGTAGGGAATTTTCTTCTCAGTTTGAATATAACAAAATACCAGTTTATGTTTGTCACACAGCCAACCGGACTTCGATAAAATCCAATCCAACTTTCCTAAACTCCTGGTTAAACTGAGGATGGAAACATATATTCAAATGAAAATAAAGATTACAAAATATGAGAATTTTTTTTTTTCATGATAATTACTTTTAGTATGAATTATGAGTAACGCCAAGAAAACGAAAAATCGCCATTTTGGAAACCTATTCCCTAACTAATTCCCCTAACACACGTGACACATGTCTTCTTCACTTTTCCTGTCCCCGATGAATGGGGAATATCAGTCTATCTTATCTCAATTCTATGGAGGTACTACAGTTAATTGGGGTCTGGTTTTTAACATGTTCTAAGTGTTTTTTCCATCGTTCACAACACTTGGAGATTATTAACGGCATAAAAAGGTTTCTCCGTCAGAACCTATAGTAAACATTTATTTTAATCATATTGGCTATTTATGAGGCTTTTCTCGTATATTAATTATTAATTGGCTATGAAAAAGGACATCTGAATCATGATTTTAAATATATTTCATAAGATTTTAGTTCTAAGTTATACAAAATGGCCATTAGTAAAGTAAATTAACATATATAGTTGTTAAAAATAAACAGTAAGATATGCACTGAAAAAAAGCCTATAAAAGCCTATAAAAGCCGGCTTTTTTCAAAAAGACTGTTTTTTCACAATAAAATCTGGTCGGTCTGGCCTTTTTTAAAACAGGCCGGCTGTTTTGCAGCCCTTGAAGTAACATATTGATTGTAAAAAAAAAAGCTTCATTATATACATAAGCCGGATTGAATAATCAAAATATTTACACGCTTATAAAATAAATCCCAATATAAGAAATATAAAAACTATTTACATTTGCAAAATAACTCAAGTTATGTAATAATGTAATATGCATTGCTAAAATAAACCATTCTTCTGTTACTGTATCACATAATCTGAATCAGCAGTTGGGTGGGTGGAGGTTTATTTTGATACAACAATCTATGATAAGAATTTGAGAATAAATAAAACCAAAAATAAAAACTCTCTGAAGTACTATGTATGAATGATTTTTTATTTCCATTTGCTGCAGGTGATAATCCTAATATGTATCATTATAAAATATTCTTGACTAAATAATGTAGTTAAATTAGCAGTAATAAAATTCTTGAGTAAAATAATGATCAAGGTTAAATAATTTCTCATTCTTAAATAAACAGTTCTTTCTTTCTACTAGATAATTAAGCAATTACTGTATATATTACAAAGTCTGAATGAGTAAATATGCAGTATCATAAGAAAAACAATTTTCTTTACTAATATAAACTTTTTTGACAAAATTATTTTGAAAAACATAACTTTAGCCTTTTTTTTTTCAATTATTTTTCTTCAATTTAGAAGCTACTCGCCACAAAGAAGGGAGAGCCTTCAAGCTTTCACATCATATCAACTAAATTCCTAGTAACGTTATTAAAAATTCTCTCTCAAACTTCCCTCCTACCAAAATACTCATAAAAACTGGAAACCGAACTGTCTCATGAAAAACATTCGTAAACAATTCAGTACCAGACATTCGTCTCCAAACCCGGGTGGCACTGACCTACTGTGCAGTGTGTACTGTGTACACAGATGCCATGATAATAAAGGTGCCAAGCATTTTAAGTGAAAAAGAAATGTTTAAAAAATGCATATTATTCTTTAATTTCATTAAAATTAATTATTCTTGGAATTTTAATTAAGTTTTGTAGATTTACTTCAAATAAATTATTTATAATCACGTATATGTTATTATTCATTAAAATATGATAAATCCGTTTTAATTCTGATCACAAAAATCTGATTTCAAACTTACAAAAAACTTGAGCGTATTTTAGCATTGTATCCAATTTTAGATTCCACAGAGGCTGGATTGACACAATTTCTTGCTGTTTTATTGAAACCTCCCCCATCCCTCCACATTCTAATCACATGACATGCTAGCTGGTTAGAACCGAAAAGAATGGAGTTGGATCTGTGCATGGCATGAAAAATGCCTTTTAAACATGATTTTTCCATTAAAAGTACCGGAGAAGAGGTTGATTATTGCTTGCCACACACGAGTAAAGGTGGGGGAGAGAAAAAATGTTATTTGTGCTCATGTCTTGGGTCAATTTTTGTACAAAACATAAAACCCCCGTCAAGTTAACTCTTTGTTGTATGTAGCGACCTGATGACAGCATTTGTCAAGCTCTGCTTAAACTCATACTTTTTAATAGAACAACCATTGATAAACATTTTGGAGATATCTAGTTGTTCCAGGAAACATCGGATCTTTAACTATAGCCTATGATACTCAGGAGGTGAACATTTTGGAACCACCTTTATTAAAATTCATCTACCCGTTTGCATTTTATCAGGGTGTAAAGAATTTTATGTATTTCATAGTCAAAAACAGTCCCCTTTTCAGCATGTAGTCTTGTAAATATTCATAAAAAGATGTCTAATTTAGCTTTGAAAAAATAAGTCTGATTCCAATCAGTTGCAGTCAATTGCTATTGCATTAGATAAAATGCAACAAGATAACTATTGCATTGCTAGTACTATACATATCTTTGGAAAATTCTTAAGAAAAAGTTAGGCGAGAAGGTAGGTAAATAAGTTATACAGCACCCTTAAGCTGAAACCAAAATGGCTGAACTCTCACATTTAACATTTGTTGGGTCCATGCCAGAAAATGGAGAAGACCTGGAATTACTGCAGCAAGTAAGGCTGCCCTTCTCATTTAAAAGGGCTTGGTGCAAGAAAAATTTGAAAGATCATAAATTTTTGTTTCAAGGTAAAAAAATGTTTATTAGCCTAATTGGGTGTCCCTTTAGAAATGGTCCAAGATACAGAACATTTCTCGGATACAATTTTTTTATTTAAGTTCAACAATTTTTTTTTTTTTACTTTGTTGGGAACTTTCTGTATTTGCGAGGCTAAGGTATTTAGCTCCTATCATATCACTTTGCTGCTCCAGGTAGTAGAAAAAAATTAAAAATCTTAAATTTTATAATGCAAAAATATCTCAAATTCATTCATCTAGAATTCAATAATGAAATTCACAGCAGAAAAATTCACCTTTTTAAAAGTATTTATTTTTTTACATACCATTATAAATGAAATAAACAGTATGAATATTGGGAGAGACATAAAAATAAAATTAGCATTATTTTATAATTTAATATTTATTAATAAATATCATAATATAATAATCTTTTATCATATTCCCTGGTATGCATACCAGTAAATTTTAGGTTCCAAGGGTAACAGAGCCTGGTTACAGCAGGAACAAACTTCCACCAATATTTCTGAATGATAAGTGTGTTACCTTATTTAAACAAGAATTTCTGTCATAAGTAAAGCAAAAATTATTATTTAAAAAATAATGCAGGGGATTTAATAGCTATCATCATAATTTAATAATAATAATTTATTTCTTAAATCATCACAATTTAATGTATTTAGACAAATTCAGCAACTTTTGTCAGAAAAAAGCATCTTCTGCTAATGGTGAAAGATTGTACTCATCATTGGGCTTGTACAATTTAAATTGTGAAATATAATGAAATTAGACAGATCAACAAAGTTGTTTGCTACAGCTACTGGAATTATTTTTATTTCATAACAGCAATAATGAAAACAAATTTAATGTTTGTTTTAAGAAAATAAGGTTTTTAATATTGAAATTTAAATTCTCAATTTCTGCCTTTCTTGGTTTTTAAATAATTAATAAATTCTGTACTGTTTATAAAAGTGTCTAAATGCAGTAATATTTAAATTACTGTATTTTACAGAACAAAAGAATTTGCTATTATTAATTAAACAATACAAAATTACATTCATTATTCACACATCATAAAATAACACTAATTAATTTATTATAATATGTAGTTTCACTTAATCTAATTATATTCAATTAAAAATGTACTAAACTAAAGATGCATATGCTTAAAGTGATAAAACAGAACACATAAAGGCTTATAAAAACCTTTTAATATAAAGATCTGCATGTTTCAAACACACAAACAGCAACATTTTTAAGATCAAAAATTGATTTAAAAAAAATGTATTTCTGAATTTGAATATTTGAATTTTTTTATCATTTTGATTTTGAAAATGTCACCATTTGTGAGTTCTAAACATGTCGATCTTTATATTAAAAGGTTTTTATAAGTTTTTATGCATTCCGCTTTATCACTTTAATGTTTAATTTTAAAGAGTGATTTCCTTATATATAATTAGATAAAAATATACTATCAAAAAGACAATTATAATATTGATTTATTACTAAAAAAATATTTAAATCAAATATTTTATGTTATCTTTTCATAAAATTAGATTTTATCAATTAGCAGATGCACAGTGAAAGTCTCTAAAATAGAAAATGCATAGGTGGAAGGCTTTAGGAAAATGACACAGCAAGAGATTCACTTGAAAACTTTAATGATGATGAAACTATAGAGATGACAAAAGATACTAGCATAACTTAGCTAGGTTTAAATTAAAATAAATAAAATTTGAATGACAAAATTTTCATTCCACCAGTTATACAAGATACAACTCTGCTCTGTGAATCTACTTATCACGTATTGCCATACTTGAAAACAAAATACATATGCAAAATTCCATTGGTTCACGGGCGATCACGTCAAACTTTTGAGTGACTGCTGTGAACAGTGAGTAACAGTGATTCAGCAATCACAGTGATAGTGTTAACCAGAAAGCTGGCATGAATCAATGGCACTTCAATGTACTTTACTGTAAACTTGGGGATGATAAAAACACAAGGTATGTCATGCAAATTGAACTGATTTAAGAAATTATTTTAACTTTAAAACTAATAAACATAAATGACATATGTAACCCTGTTTTAAAATGACTGGACTTATAATTTCTTTTGGTACTTTTATATTAGCCAGGCACAGGTGCTAAATCATCAAACATTGTTTCCATCACCATTATTTGTATTGAATTCATTTCATTTAAAATATAGAATTTCACTAATTTAATTAAATAAAAAAAAACAAGTTATTTTCTGACTAGTTCTCTACTAATCTATAAACTTTTTTGCATTGATCCTCTCCTTTTAAGCTAATGAGATTTTCCTTTTAAGTGCTAAAAGTCATATATAAAGAAATTGACATTAATTGAACTTTATTAATTGTAATTATCCTTATTAGCCTATCAAGCGCAGTCCTGGAGAAAGATGGATGATCAAGGGACCAGCTGAATACATTCCACCTATTGAAGTTGAAATTGTTACAAAGCGGTATGCCATAGCATTAGATGAAAACGAAGGAATCTATGTTAGAAACATTAAAACTGGACAGGTAATTCTTATTTAAATGTTATCTTATCTATATTAATAATTCTGATACATACATTAAAAAATTTTTTAGGCTTTATTCAAGTCTCCTAAATATGTTCAATTTAGGAAGATTAACATTATTTTTAAATGTACTATTTTGCTCTATTGAGCTCCCAAATTCATACTTATATTTCTGATTATGATTTTTCTATTATCTTTAATCTTCCTTTTAAATCTTATATTTATTATTATCATCTATACTGGCATATAATAAGAACTTTCGGTTGCCATCAGACTTAAAAATTATTTAAATTTTAATGGTTTAAACTTAAATATGACCAGAGTTTCCCCCAGGTTTAAATAGGGGCAGGGTGCTGCTGGTGAGAAAAGGGCACTTTTTTTTATTCTTAAGGGCATTTTTTTATTCTTAAGGGCACTTTTTGGATTCTTGAGGGCACATTTCAGATTCTTATTGGTGCTTTTTTTAATTATTAAAAGTAATCTTTTGGTTTTTAAAGCCATTTTTGATATTTAAAAGTAAGGACACTCTTTTTAAGACAACATTGAGTCAGTTTTTACTATGAAAGCAAATTTTTTAATGCAAAAAGGAGAACGGGCACTTTTTTACTGAGGGCAAGAAGGGTGCTAATAATTTTACTGGAGGGGGCAAGAAGGGTGCTAATTATTTTTTATGAGGGGCAAGAAGGGTGCTGTTTTGTAAACCAAAGGGCAGGCAGGGTGCAGCACCCTTCTGAAACTGTCTGGGGGAAACTCTGAATATGACGGTTTCCAAATTAAAATCGGAAGTTTTAATATTATTTTCTGAAAAGAAAACAAAGACGATTCCTAACAGAGCAATCAAAAACATACCAAAACAAAATCTCTCTTGATATGCGAATGGAAACATGTCATTCAGTGAACTAATAAATCGCTCCTCCATCCTTACATGTGACACACACTGATCCAACCATGCTCCCATGTTCCAAAGAATAAGGAAGGGAAGCAAGAAAAATTCCAATGAGGAAATCAACTTGCATCTCATGGCATGGCGATTCTCAAAATAGGAGACTTTTTCAAAAAATGAAATCTTAAAAAAATATTAGTAGTAAAATTTCTGAAAAAATTAGTTGTTAAAATAGTACTCTGTGTATATATTACCTGTAATCAGCAGAGCTAAATATTTTAAAACTTAGTTTTAAAAAAAAAATTAGTACTAGCTGTTTGCTGTGACTTCAATAACATAACATTTAAAGATAATTAATGCATTAATTAAGCAAAGCAACATATACAATTAACAAACTCTTTATCAGATTTTGTAGTAGAAATGCTTCTGATAATCACAATTTGCGTATTTTTGTTTATATATATATATATATAAACGTGTATAAACGTGTAAAAATCGAAGTAAAGTAGTTAAGTTGTAAATAAAATTTTAACACTTGAAATAAAACTATGTATTTTAGAAATATTTTGTCTTTTAAAAAAGGGAAGAAGCATCCTTCAAGAATAGCATACAGTAAAAAGTAAGTAAAAATTTTAATTTTCCAAGTAAAAATTCGAAAAATACAGATGTATTCCAAGTCCGTAAGTAGAGGGGGATTTGTGATCGGACTGATAACAAACCTTAAGCACCTTAATCAGTAGGTTAAGGTATTATGTTTGATAGGTTATGAAAAGAAAAATGTTTTTCAATCAATGTTCTTAATTAATGCATCCAAATTTATATTAAATTCCAATTGTTTTTCAAATTAGGTTCGTTTAGTATCGGGGTCAACCTACATGCTTACTCAAGATGAAGAGTTATGGGTTAAGGAACTACCTCCTCATGTAGAAGAACTTATTCGAGAAGGCTATGATACTCTTAGTGATCGAGGAAATTGGCGAGCTAGAATGTCTGCTCCCTCTTTTGGACCAAGCAAGCAGAGAACTCAAAAGTCTGAAGAGGAAGGTGCCAAAGCTGTTTCATTACGTGTACCTCATAATGCTGCAGTACAAATATATGACTACAAACAAAAGAAAGCTAGGTAAAAAAAATTGGTTAGCTTGTACATTTTAAGCTTTAAACTATCTTTTAACTTGATTGTTGTTTTTTGTAGCTTAATAACTGACCAAATCTATATTAATAAAAAAAGAGAATGGAAAATCATGCATCAATCATGGATTATGAAACACTTTCCAACACATCTAGAAAACTAACAAAACTTCACCGTTAATGAGGTGAAAGAAGGTAGTAAACAGTTTAGGAAACATCTAACACATTTAAAAATCCAGTTTTAGCATTTACCTTCCATAATTAAAAAAGTAGTCGAATTATATTGTGCAGCCCTGTATATGACCTATACATGTGGATATATACTACATAGCATGATAAAATTTAGTTCAGTTAGAAAATTCACCTACAGCGATTTTCGCTAATCAATGGCAATGCACTCTCAAAATCTTTTGTACAGCACTGTATATTATTTAAACACTTTTGTATACACCACATATTAAGCTAAAATTTAATTCAGGTTAAAAGTGCATAAGGCAACTTAAAACTCACTTCCAGCAATTACCAACCATAAACAACAATGTATCTTGTTCTTTGTGTAGCCCTGTATATGAATTAATTTATATTCCACAAATTTCTATAAGTACTAAATGTAGTTGAGCAGGAAAATGCGTAACACAATTAAAAAACAGCCTTAAGAAGTCCAATCCCATAGTCTGTAATACTCATGAATTCCTTTGTGTAGACCTGTATATGATCAACAGAATTTATACACATCACTATGCGAACATTTAGTCAAACCTAAAAATCCAAACCAAAGTTGAAAACGCACTTATCACACATAGACTGTAACCGAATTCTTTTGTGTGTCCATGTAAATGAATGATACGCAATGCACACCATACTATTCGAAGATCAAATTATAGTGCATCTCAGTAATACATATAAATTTCATTATGTTTTAAATATTGAAACATCATTAAATTACATTGCAAATGATTTTTCACTGTAGAGCAGTGTGTGATAGAATTATTTTGTGTTATCCTGTAAATGAATAATAAATGCTTTCCACACCATATTTTAGAAAAAGTGTGTTTTAGTTTGCTATGTATGTTTCAAATGGCATAACATCATCAAAAAGCACTTGACTGTAATGTAACTGAATACTTTTGATTGGCCCTGTACATAAACTATAAATGCTACACACTTCATTTTCAATAGGGATCATGCTATAAAGTGTCAATCACATACAAAAATTTTAGGGCAATCCAAGTATATTTATTAGAGTTAAAACATGGACAGACAGCAGACAACCAAAGTCATAAACACTTTTCAAATAGGTTGGAAAGTGTTAAAAAGATGTTTGTCCATGTGTATGTCTGCCCTCATTGGCTAACAGAAATTACTGCACATAGAGGTCTGAAAATTTGCTTTTTTTTTCTAATTAGCTGAGATATTAATTAAAAACCATATTGAACATGGTAAAATGGCATACTGTTGCAGTGGTCTGTCTTTAAATGGCATTTCTGAGTTTCTGTAAGCAGAAGGAAGCGAATAGTGGAAAAATTTAACTTTTTTTTCATATTTTAAAACTACTGCATCTGTTTTCTATGTTGAAATAACAAATAACAAACAATACCCACTTATTCCACTTATTCTGGGTACTTTCCCAGTCCTAATGGTGTTATTTGTTTAAAAAATATTTTATCTAAAGTTGGTTTCAAGTTTTTTTTTTTTTCATATATTTACAAGTCTGCATCACCTCTCCCGATCAAAATAGAAAAAAAAAACAAAAATTACCCACTTATTGCTGATACCTTTGCCTTTCAAATAATGCCTTTGTTTAAATATATATATATATATATTTTTCTTCTCAAAAAAAAAAAAAAGAAAAAAGGGCTGATTTCACATATTTTTGTTTTATTGTGCAATTTTTAAAAATCCACATCCGCTTTTCAAATGAAAATGTAAACAAGAACAAAAAAATCATGCGTCAAGCATAAATTATGTAACACTTTCCAATGCTTCCAAAATAATTTTACAAATCATTACCGTTTAATAAGCTGAAAGGTAACATCTAAGTAAACAATTTGGAAAATGCATAACATATTTAAAAACGTAATTTCATGAATTTCCAACATAAACAATATTCGGAAAAACATCTGAATACTTTTATTCAGCCCTGTATATGATCTATAGACTTGTATATATACTACATAGGATGCTAAATTTTAGTTTAGTTAGGAAACGCATAGCACAGTTTAAAATTCCCCTTCTGGAGTTTCTGTCAATAAACGGAAATGTGTTCGAGAACTTTTGTGCTGCCCTGTATATGATCTACAGAATTTATACACACCAAGTAATAGACAAAAAGTGAGTTAAATTTAAAATCGTGTACAGCAACTTAAAACGCACTTCCAGGAATTATTGTTAACAGACAGTAAAGAATTATTTTGTGTGTTCCTGAAAATGAGCGATGACTGCTATACACACAATATTCTGTAGTAAGACTCTTGTAATGCACCTTAGTGATATATATAAATTTCAATGCGTTTAAAATAGTGAAACATTATTTAATTAAACCGCAAACTATTTTTTTCCATAATTGTAAATGTAACAGAATTCTTTTGACTGTCCCTGTAAAGTGACTATAAGTGCTATGCACACCATATTCTATTTTAAGCTTCTTGTAATGCACCTTAGTGATATATATCAATTACAATGTGTTTGAAATAGTGTAATATCATTAAAATAAACTGCAAATGATTTTTCCCCATAGACCGTAATGTAACGGAATTCTTTTGCATGTCCCTATAAAAAAACTATAAGTGCTACACACTTCAGTTGAAATAGGGAACGTGCTATAGATACCGACAATCCTAATAATATTATAAATCTGATTGTGTGCAAATGTTAGGCTGAAGCCAGCATCAAAATGGAGCCTTTAATGATCCTGTATATTTGTATATAGATTCATTATAACCCTCAAATGAATATAGGCTGGTTTTTGTTTATTTTATTCAAATATTTTTCTTAATAATTCAAAATTTTGTTATTTTCATAGAGAATAAATGGACATTTTTTCGTATAATATTTTAAAATGGTTAAATTTATTTTACCGTTGCTAATACTTTATCGTTGCCAAAACTAATTCAAAACCCGGAATAATAATTTTTACTCAACAATTTAGTTTCAACTGAAAAATTTTCACGTGAAAAATGAAAATGAAATAAAAAAATTAAAGAATTAAAAAGAAGATTAAATAATATTAGAAATAAAACGTACTTTTTTTAGTTTTTGATAATAATACAAGGTTTCAATATGCGTAACCATAGGAAACATGCGAATATGACATCCTACATCGCAAATAAAGCGGATAGGCTTTGATTGGTGAAATAAAATGATCTTGTGTTTTTTCTTCACTTTTTTTTTGTATGATAACAATACTTGGCGTTTTACTGTCTGCGCACGGCTAAAATAACTATACCGTATTTTTTATTTAAATTTTGAAAAATTAAAATGAAGTTTAAAAAGAAAATGGCTAGCAAATGTCAATAATATGCTCCGCAAAATTATCTATGTCGAAAATGATGTCATGGATAGCCAGAAATAGCTATTTTCATTCTTAAAACTAAAAGAAATAACTCGATAACTAAAAAAAAATGACGAATGTTAATAGTTCCATTTTTGTTGATAAAACCTAAAGATTTAATATTATTTCGTTAAAGTAACATAATTTCCTCTATGCCAGTATTTAAATTAATTGCCTGGTTAAGAAAACTAACAAGAATTATGTCATTAAAAAGGGATTTCTCTGGGGAAAAAGAGACGTCATATTTGAAATAAAACTGGAATTTTCCAATATGTTTTAAAATGAGTGTGAATCAATTCCTTACATTAATAATACAAGGATCAGTAAGTATAGAAAGTAGATGAGTTTCACGCCATATTTATAACGAAAAATTTAAATGTTTTTTTTATCTGTACTGATTATTAAGCATGAGTATCCGTTATCTACAGATGAGACTTTTCTGCTAAAAATCACATCATAATTTTAAAAAAAGGAAAATGAACACGAATCTATTATATTAAAATATGACCGTGTGTTTGTATTTCGCGACTGCTCCTAGACTATCGAACGCAACGCGATTTACTTAATACCGGCTATTATTGATCCGCGAATGTCACAAACTCTCAGAATTAAAAAAAATTAAATTAAATGCCAAGATTTTCGCGATTATTTGACACAAAATTTCACCATTTTATGACTGAGTTATGTCAAGGTCCCTATAACAAAAAATACCATAATGTCTCCTATGAAATTAGATAAATTGTTAGTTAATTATTAACGTTTTTAATTATTGGGAGTGAAATATTTTGCTTAATTAATGTATTTATTCTTATTTTAATGTTGCGTGGACGAAGTCACGGGTAACAGCTAGTAACATATAAAAATTGCAGGGAAATCCGAGCATATTTACGGGAGTTAAAACACGGGCAGATGGCCAGACAAACCGAAGTCATAAACACTTTTCAAATAGGTTGGAAAGTGTTAAAAAGCAAAAAATACTTATAGGTGTCATTTTCTAATGTTAAAAATAATTTTCTGAATGCCAATTTCATATTTTTCACTTTTCCCCACAAGATTTGAAATTTTGCCCCCACTTTCCAAATCAAAATACAAAAGAAGAAAAAGTACCCCCTTATTAATGGAAACTTTCTGGTTCCAGTGATGTCTTGGGTTAAAAAATATTAATATTTACTACTTCAAAAAAAAAAAAAAAAAAAATTTCAGAAATTCTTTCACTAATTCGCCAGATTTTTTTTTTTTTAAATACCTTTTTTGATATAATATCTTTATCTCAACTAAATCATATTTGCATTTTAAAAGAGAAGGGGTGGGGATTATATTATTTAGGTTTTCTGAGGAACTTTTGGTCAAAATTAAAAGTTTAATGTACTTAAATGTCATAAATTAAATTGTCAATCTCTATAATGGGGGTTCTTAGTTTGTTTGGATAGATTTTCATTTAAAAATATAAAATCATACAAGTTCAAGGATCTATGCTGCCAAAGTCAGTCTGACCGCCAACTGTAGGTTTATATGGATAGATTTTCATTTTTGAATATAAAATCATACTAATTTGAGATACTAATTTCCTACTATATACTGCCAAAGGCAGTGTAGTCGCCAACATTAGGTAAATTTGGAAAGATTTTCGCTTAAAAATATAAAATTCAACACTGATTTTAGATATATTTAAGGGTATTATCATGGGCTGGGCAACTTCAAGCAGGTCAGCTAGTAAAATATAAACAGTAGTAATAAAATTTGGCACTATTTTTTATATAGAGGCCTGGGCATTTTTTAAAATATAGCAAAATAGAATTTGGTAAGAAAAGCAAAATTTTCAAAATAATTTAAAAATTTTCGTTTTAGCAACATTTATTTACAATTAAAAATTTTGTCAGACTGTTGTATGTTTATGAAATAACTATCAAACTGTGTCAAACATACAGGCAATTTATTCATTATTTATATCATATCATATAATACATATATTGAGAATTTATTAAATTTAATATATACATTAAGTAAGCCATATAATAATATAACATAAAACGTATAACATATGAATACATAAATAAGTCATATTAGATTAGAATTTTTTTCATTAAATCATCCATTTCTGTTTGATTTTCAAGACTGTTTATACTATTTGGCAATAATTTGCACTTTCTTAAGACTGTGTGAATTATGCCTGCATATATAGCTTATATAAATAGGAGGGGTATTTTCGTGTTTAATTTATGGCATCGGCTCTTCTTTGAATTTTACGTGAGCAATGTAAAATCCTATTCTCCAATGAAAATTGCACATGCTAACAACTTTTACATCAACTTTAATATATTTATTAAATTTTATTGAAATTTAATATTCTGGAAAATTGCAGGTAAAAGAATGTTAAACTTGGAGAATGGGCAAATCCTATTCTCCAATGAAAATTGCACATGCTAACAACTTTTACATCAACTTTAATATATTTATTAAATTTTATTGAAATTTAATATTCTGGAAAGCTGCAGGTAAAAGAATGTTAAACTTGGGTTTTGCCGACCAATAAATTCAGTGGAAATTATGCCACTTTGTGTAATTGCTATAAAATACTAATAATGAAAACGGACACATGATTTAAAATGTGATGACACTTTTACCGAAGATAGTTTTTCCTATCGACTGATACTCATCTAGATTTTTAAAAAATTTCTTTCCCTTCATGAATCAGGTACAAATATGCATTTCTGTTTATAGATAATGTGCATGTTTATCAACAAACTGGTTTGTTGTGTGCCTACTAAACATACGCAAAATGTTAAGCTAAATTGCCTGAAGTTTCACTAAATTTCTCATGATTTTCAAGTAGTTAGAATGCATTATATTATGTGTAGGAAATAATACATTTATGAAGTACTAACTCTGCAAGAATTGTTGCTTTTTGCTTACAGTTTGTTCAGAAATACACCATTACTTGAGTGTGTGATGTCACATGCACATTATCTATTTAAAACATGAAAGTACTTAAAGAAATCAAATATTATTAGAGGGTCAGTCCGTTACTCACTAATGCCCAATTCACATTAAGACCGCTACATGGTCCCAGCTCGCTCGCCCCCTTTTTTTTTTCAGCCTTATTTTCGTGCTACGTAAGATAAATATATATATAGATTGTACACATAGAAAAAAATGTAAATATTAATATTATTAAATATTAAATTTAACTAAGAAATTATATTTCAATGTAATTTAAAAAGAATTTGCTATAATTGTGTTTTAAAATTATGTGATTTTTGGTGGAAAACATTATTTCTCAAAAATATATTGTTCTTTTAAGAATTAAATTATAATTTCAAAGCTGGTGACATGAAAATGATGCCACTTTGTCAGACTTAAATAATTAAGAAAAAATATATTAGTAGTTTTAAAAATTAAAATACATGTTTTACATAAAAAAAAAAAAAAAAAATGTCATTTTTTTTCTGATAAACCATTTTACTTTTAATCCCTTTTGTTTTAACAGCCATCTTTAAAGAATAATTAATGGAAAATACTATATATTTTTTCTTTAAATCCAATTTTTATTAATAGTGGGCAATTATTGTTTACCTAAATAGGAGCTTAAATATGCCTCCGTATTTGAAGCTAAAGTTGAAAAAAGTAACAATGTAATGATTTCTAAATGTCAATAGTTGACAGACGATTTTTGGATATGTAGAATAAATTGAATCAGGAAAGTTTGAATATGCAAAAATGTTTTTGTTTCTTGGGAAAAATTTCTTTAATATTTACAAATATTTGAAATTGGCTGTTTTTTCTGTTCAAATAGAATGTCGTATTCATCTTTTCATTTTCATTTTTCATTTGAAATTAATTGTTGAGGAAAAAGTATTATTTCGGGTTTTTATTTACTGACTATAATAAAGTAAAAATAGTTAAATTTTATGGAAAAAATGCATATTGATTCTCTATGAAAATAATGAAATTTTTAATTATTAAGAAAAATGTTTGAAACAAACAAAACACAACCTATGTTCATTTCTGGGTTATAACACATCTATATGCAAAGATACAGGGCCATTAAATCATCCGTTTAGACTTTACTTCAGCCAAACATTCACACACACTTTCACATTTGTAATATTATTGGGATTAGGATAGGATATAAAGCACACTCCCCTTTTTAGGTCTAAAATTTTGAAAAAAAGTGTGCATTATCATTATATATACACAGGTAAAGGCAGTTGTTTTGAGGTCGTTTCTTTGCCAAAAAGTCACTAAAGAAATTTGACTGTTGGTAATTTAAAAGATAAACAAAGCCTAAAATAAAGCATTTTCTCCAAATTTTTACAAATGTTACAATTTTGTTATTTTAAAATCGCATGTGACTTTGTAGATTTAACTAAAATTTTCCCCAATTTATATTTCAGAGTGGTGTTTGGACCTGACCTTGTGATGCTGGCACCAGATGAACAGTTTACTCAGTTGAGTCTTTCTGGAGATAAACCAAAGCGCCCTAATGTCATTCGCAGTCTCTGTTTACTACTTGGACCAGATTTTTGCACAGACATAATTACTGTAGAAACTGCAGATCATGCTAGGCTTTCCATACAACTTTCATATAACTGGTTAGTAGAATTTTATTAACAAAAAAATTTCATTATTACTTAGTTGTTAGTGATTTGTTGCAAGTTAAATTTTTCTATATGAAGGCAAATAATTGTGGCTTTCTTCTTAGTTTAATAGCATTTTACTGAGGGCTTTTTTTTTTTTTTAATGTATGTGTTTATTTGAATCTTTTGTTTTCCAGTAAAATAATGACTTTTTTTTTTCTTTTTAAAAAATTTTCTTTTTATGTTGTCTTATTTGTTTTCATTTTGAAAAATTAGCTATGTTTAAATATTTAGTCTTTGAATTTGAAATCTTACTTGCTGTCCTATGAAAAAAGTATTCTTTAAAAGCATTCTTTATTATTATTTTCTTTAAAAACATTGTTTTCCAAGTTTTTTTTTTATAAAATCTTTAAAAACAATTTTCCTTGTCTTGAAATCTGTACTAAAGCTAGTTTATTTCAGTTTGAATGTTGATTTTAGTTATTTATTCAACCATTTTATTTCATTTGATTTTAGTCTTTTTATTGCCACTAGGTTACAATGAGTCTTTTCTGAACATTTTATTAGAAACTTGTGTTTCAGGAAAAATGCATAGCCTCCAATAACATCACTTTTCATAGAAATATACTTTCTCTTTCCAAGTTTCTGTTTATTTTTCAAAAGATATTTATCTATTGAGAACCGAATTTTTCCATTCATCAGTTAGGATCAGTGAAGAAAGAATATTTACAAGGGAACCACTTTTGGTTAAGCTCGCACCTAGCGTTGAGACTTTGCACATTTTATAGCTTTATAAGCCAAAGTTAGAGAACCAATAAAATTTGTCTGCAAATATCCTATTATATATCATTTTTCTATACATTTAATTTTAAGGTAATGATTTTTTTTTTTTTAATTTCATGCCAAAAGCGAGTTAAGCTTCCAAATGTGGTGCTATAATTCCTACTCAAATAGGAGATGACTATAACATTGGCCAGAGGTGGCAGGAAAAATTCTATGGCAACGATTAAAGATGTTGTCAAAAATTCAATTATAATGTTGTATGGTACTTCTCCATTATCCAGTCGACCACTTTTCATAACAAAAAGTTATCGCCACACTATAGGATTTAATGAAAAAAAAAAAAAAAGTGACCCTGGCATCACATTTACTTGATGTCAGAAGCGTTACATGTATTTGCTATGTCATCAAGTGGTTATTAATTCAGCATTTACCTATATTTTTCATTATGTTTTACTGATTTATTAGTTGTTTAGTTGTTAAAATAACAATTGTGTCCTTAAACGGTGGTGTCATGATATTAAAAAGAGAAAACGCATTGAAAAAATGTTGTGATGTATAGTTACGTAATAATAGATCAGTTTCAACTGACATCACAAACATTTATTCACCAGCCGAGAGGGATATAATTAAGAAAAATAATATAAATAAATAGATTTTTCCAAGATTTTTTGTTCTGTTTTCATTAATATATTGTACATTTTATTGTTTAAGCTTACTAAGTTGGAGCATTTTCAAATTTCTTGTATTTATTTATTTTTTGTTTGAGATTCCAATGGCAACATTTTTCCATTTGTTTATTTGGCGTTACAGTTTGGCAATAATTTTTTGTTATGAAAAATGGTCAATGTATAATGGAGAAGTACTTGTATTTTTTCAAAATAAAATGTGCTAGTTCTTGAAGAAATTTTAAAGACTTTTTTTCAGTATTTTATTCTTATTACTAATTTGTGTTTTAAAATAAGTTTGTTTAAAAAAAAAAAAAAAATCGATGTTAATAGTTCAATAAGTGGTTTCAAAAATGGCATTTTCAGAAAGTTATGCTGCTGTAAAATCAATAAATATGATTTTTGCAGACAAATTTTATTTGTAATTTAACTTTGACCTATATCAAAATCTATATTTGACCTTCATCAAAATTGGGTCTCTTTTTAGTTACTTGAAAATAAATAATCATGTTGCAATTTAACTTAAAAAAATATATTGTTAATATTTTTTTTAGACCATTTTAAGAATATTTATGCTTTTACTTTCAATTTTAAAAGATAGCAATTTATAAGATCAATGTATTATCTAGTCCGTTTTAAAGAAAGATAAAACTACTTTGATGAAAATTTCAGAAGTTAGTGAAATATTAAATGTGCAATGTTACAACACATTTCACTTAGTTTTATTTAAAAGCTAAATTTGTAAAATTGAAGAGTTATGCTTAGTTATTATTTGGAGGAAAAAGTATGGTATTTTTTAATTTAGTACAGTAGACTCCCTGGAATCTCTGACTCTAAAATCTGCAACTGTCTAAAATCCATGCATCGTTGCAGATGTAAAAAATGAAACTTGCAGTTAAGTTATAGGAGAAAAATTCAAGATGGTACTGTGAGATATATCAGTAGCGATTGCAGTTTTTTTTTACTAATTTTTCTTTAATCAGTGAAGCTTTTTTGAATATTACAGCTGGCTAACTACAAATTAAATTTTCATTACTTACGATTCAGATGTAAATTAGTGTATTTAGGATGAAAACTCAGCACATCATAAGTTCTGCACAATATTCATATGTGTAACTGTAACTGAATTGTTTGTTTACTTTTCTTAAATTTGTTTGTCCATTTTTCAGCATTTAATTATCTTTATTTTATATCATTCTGTACACGTTTTAATATGTAATTATGGTTAATATGACTGAACTCAAGCTTTCTCATGAAGGAAGTATAAATTTATTTCTGAAAAAATTCAAGATGTTGCTGATATCAGTGGTGATCGGGATCTTTATTAGGGATGCATCGAATATTCGGTATCTATTCGGTATTCGGCCTATTCGGCCATATTACCAAATATTCGGTTAGGCCGACTATCAAACTATTCGGTCTGCCGAATATTCGGCTTGGCCAAATATCAAACTATTCGGCCTGCCGAATATCGACATATTCGGCCAAACCGAATACTTAAAAAAACTATTTTTTTTTAAATATTTTTTAAAACCCACAATTTCTACTTTTAACTGTCAATTCATAAAGATATAAAAAAAATTTTAGAAATAAAATCATATTTCAATGAAAGAGAATGCTTTTACATTATTTATTGGCTGTTTGAAAAGTGTCACTTAAGAAAATTAACTATTAATGATGACCTTCATAGGAATTAATGATGTACAAATAAATGTAAGTTTCTGAATAGTGTCTAGTAAATAATATATTTCTTGCTTTTTTGAAACAACATGTTTCTAAGCAAAATGGAAAAGAACTCTCATAGGTGATAATAGACATCAAGACAGACAATTTTTGTCCAGGAAACCAGAATCACAACACACTTATTCAATCAAAAATAAAGTGTATCTCACTCCAGGTCAAATTTGAATTTTTATTTTGTTACTTTAATAATATTGAAGATATTGTAACTATGATTTCAACAAAGTTACTTTGATTTCTGTGAATCATGATAAGTACTGGAAATTTCCACCATTCATATCTAAACAACACTGAGCTAGATATTCCTTTATTCAGAATGCAGCTGACAGTATTACTTATACTGTGTAACTGGCCAAAATTCCGTCACTTCCAATAGTGTCATATTTTCTACAATCAAAATTAATACGATGCAAATATCGCTAAAATATCTTCATTGTTGTTAAAGTTTTAAACAAAAATTCAGTTTCAGCTTGCAGTGACACACTCTGTGTTTTTGATTGAATGTATTGTATTTTTGATGGAATAAGTGGATTGAGATAATGTTTCTTGCCCAAAAAATGTTTGCCTTGACCTTGACCACATTATCTACACAAAAAGTTTGTTCGAAGATGTATGTTTACAACCTCTGAATATGATAGCCCATTCCAGACACCTGCTCTCTGGTTCATTTAAAAATATCCTTGCTAAATCAAAAGGAGCAGGAAAGTTATTCCTGCTGATTTGCCAGCATTTTAATATATTGTTATTGTTTTACTTTAGTCCCTTCCTAACTATAAACACTGCAAAATGTTTCTTCTAATTCATTCCAAAAATTTCTTTGATTTTAAAGTATTTGTTATAGAATATAATAACATTTTATAAATTAATTTTAATTTGCAGAAGAAGCTACGAAGTTTAAAGCTTTATTAATTAAAAAAGTTCTCTTTTTAAGTTATAACTCAAAGCACAGATTTTTTTTCATGTAAAGGTTTCTTGTAAAAAGGTCTAGTTCATAAAATAGTAGTATCTGTGTTAAATATTGTGTAAAATTCTTTTATAATTTAACTTTTAATACTTTTAAACTCTGAAATATAAAAATATTCGGTATTCGGCTGAATAGTTACTATTCAGTTAGCCGAATATTCGGTATTCGGCCTCATTGTTACTATTTGGCTAGCCGAATATTCAGTATTCGGCCAAAATCACTATTCGGTGTATCCCTAATCTTTATACCCAGGGCTTTACAAATTTGACAAAATCTGGTAGCCAGCAAAAAATTCTAGTCGCCAGTAAAAATATTTACCCCCCCACCCCCCCCACCCAAGTATCACTTATTTCCAAAAAGCACATTTTTTTTTTTTTTTTTTTTTTTTTTTTTTATGAATTAATTGAGAAAAAATAATAACAAGCACAGTTTAGACTAGTTCTCAAACTTTATATAAATCAAGTTTCCTTGAAAATTATCAAAATTATATATTCTTGAAAATAATAATTATAATTATAATAATAATAATGTAAGGGTTAAATTAATGGCATGTTCGGGAAAAACGTTTTGCCGAATGCTTCAAATATCTGGGTAATTGAGTGCTACAAAAAATCTATCTGATTATGTGCATTTTTCCGCATTGTATCCAATTTTAGGTGCCACAAAGTCTGGTTTAACACTATTTTTTACTTTTTTATTGAAACCTGCCCCTCCCTTACATACATTCTAATTACATGACATGATATAGATGGATAGAGCGGAAAAGAATGGAGTTTTTTGTTCATGAGATGGAATCTACCGTTTAAACATGGTTTTTCCATTCAAAGTACGACAAAAGAGGAATATCATTGCTTTCCGCACACTAGGGTGGGAGAGAGAGAAAATGCTGTTTGTGCTCATTCCTTAGTTTAATTTATATATATACATATAAATTATTATTTTCAAACAAACAAACAAACAAAAAACCCTCGTCAGATAAAAAATCTCGGTCGCCAGTGGCTACCTGGCGACCGCATTTGTCAAGCCCTGTTTATACCAAATATTTTTTGGTTACATATATTTTACACACACATACATTTAGTTTACACACATTTGGGTGCATACATACAAATATATACATTTGTAATTAATCAAGATTTTTTTGGTTATTAAATCTGGCTAAACGTGAAATAAAACTTCATTATTTTATGATTCTAAATTAAATTATTAGTGTTCCTTTATCAGATGAGTTTAAATGAATAATTAAAGAAAAATGTATCTCATTATTATTGTGCATATTTAGTATTGTATTATTGATTATTTACTCTACCTTTACTTTAATATTTTAATCACTTTTTTTTTAATTTTCTTAATTTACTTTATTATTTTATTTAATTATTTTAATATTTTGTTTTATTGTAGGTATTCACTATAATTTCCAGTGCATTACTACATTCAAATGTCAAATTACTGTTTAAAAAAGTAAACAAAACACTGACCAGAAATACACAAAATTCTAAAATCTATACAACCTCTGGTCTCAAGCTTTGCAGATTTGAGATAGTCTACTTTAATTTACTTTTTCTTAATTCAGAATTTTTGTCAGCTATAAGCTTTTTTATGTAATGAATTTTAGATACAAATTATTTAATTTTTTCCTTGTTGTGACTGTTGTTTAAATATTCAGTTGAAAATTAACCAATAAAATAAGTTATTGAAGGTAGATTGATGTTTTTGATGTTAGATGTTTTATCACCTCTGTACAGAACTGTTAAAACTTTTAAAATATAAACAAAACTTTTCTCCTATCCTCCTTACAATTTATGGGGAGCGTGTAAATTATTCATATTGCACAAACTTCATTATAACCAGTTCTCTTATATGTTGGGATTTAAAAAGAATTTTTAAAAGTTGTATTTATGCAATATTTTGATTTAACTGGGCTTGTATTATCTGGGTTTTACTTTATCTTATTACATATTTTCTTATTTTTTATCAATTAAATTAATCATTTCTAAAGCTTCACAGAATCAAAATTTTTCAGGAATCACAACTGTGCTACGCACAAATGCTAGATTTTTTAAGAGCTTTTTGTGTCCTTACTAATATTTTGAATTTTTTTTTAATTTGTAAGTGTGCTATTTATTTCATGATAATTAAAAAAAAAAAAAAAAAAAACTTTACGTTTTTCTAGAAATGTGGCTATTTTCGTGTCAAGCAACCCCCACAATTATGATTATGGCAAGATTACATTGGTTATTTTGTCAATAATAGGGCAAAGCTTATATGTAAGCAACATATATATGTATATATATACTTCTAATGCTCATATATGTGCCATATAAGTCATTATATACACATTATTTATGTCTTATATGCCATATATATGTTACCGTGATAGACCAAAATTAGAGAATGTTGACTTTCTTTGGTGAATGTCAACACATACCAAAATACGTCGGTGAGAGACCGAATATTTAGTTATATTCTTGTACATTTGGACCATCACCAGTGTATGTCGACAAGCACAGATATGCTCTGGTGGAGGTCGAAACGAGAAGCCGATGTCGACAGAGAGGCAACAGTCTTTCGTCAAATCCTTTGTTCTGCCACGATTGAGGTCACTTGACATCTATTTGTTATACCCTGGAACACTGCTGTTTGTCAGTCTTATGCAAGGTTTGCTGGTGCATGCAATGCTTTCTTAAATTTTATTTTTTTATCCAATACCCTAATTTATATTGAATGATACTGCAGTGAACCGTGATCTTTTGTTTGAAAAGTTACGTGCATTAATTGCAAGTAAACAAGAAGACAATTATTTTTATTTTTCCCATGAAAAGTACTCTAAAATACTTTCTGGAGTGATTTCTGCTAAAACTAAGTGCAGCACAGTATTAAGTTACCAATGATGAATTGTTCAGTATATTATCTGAAACTCACACCAGAATAGGCCATGGAGGAAGAATACGTATGCTAAAAGAATTGCAAGTTAAATACAAAAATATTACATATCAAATTGTAATGTTGTTTTTAAATTTATGTAAACAATGTTTAAATGAAACACAGTACACTTAAAAAAGGTATTGTTGTGAAACCAATGGTCAGTTCAGAGTTAAACTCAAGATGTAAAGTCGATCTCATAGACCTGCAGTTATACAGGGATGGCAAATATAAGTTCATAATGGTGTATCAAGATCATTTAACAAAGTTTGTCCAGCTACGACCTCTGAAAACACAGACAGCTGAAGAAATAGCGTGTCACCTTCTTCCAATATTTTTAACGTTTGGTGTCCCAGCTATATTGCAATCAGATAATGGTAGGGAATTCTCAAGTCATATACGAACTATACGCTACGTGAAAAAATGTTAAGATAGTTCATGAAAAGCCTCGTCATAGTCAAACACAAGGCTCAGTTAAAAGGGCCAATCAGGATACACAGAATATGTTAAATGCATGGATGAATGATAACAATACAAATAAATGGTCAGATAGTTTGCCCTTTGTTCAATTTGCCAAGAACATTACATACCCCGAAAGAATATGCTAAAGTCTTTATGAAGTCATGTTTGCCATTAAACCCAAAAGAGGCATAGCATCGTCATCTTTACCTGGCGAACAAATCGCAAATATTGAAACAAAAGAACAACTCGAAGAAATTGTTAATACTTTTGAAGAAAATTTGAGCAGTGGCCATACCAAAAACCATATTCCAAAGGAAAATATTGAGCTGCAGCCCACGACATCTTCATATCAAGTCCTGACTGAACAACACAAGCTTATTTCTATAAAAAGAGTGGCCGAGAAAGAGAATCTTCTACTGCAAGCAACGAAAATGCTATGAACCTCAAAAAGAAAATTTCCTCCTGCTCAAATTGGTGATACCGTATGAATACAAGTCCCTGATGTCGACCGTGGCCGTACAGATGTCTGAAATGTGTTGGCGGTTGTTGGAATAGAAGACTCTGACTTTTATAAATTAGCAAGCAATAAAGGTACCCTCAAGCATCTTTATACCTGTAATCAGTTCATAATTTGTAAAGAAAAGTTACTTCCCATAGATGAGATTTCTTCTCAAGAAATGTCGCTGAGAGAAGTAGCTACAGCTAATTTGAGAAGTGGAGGGCAAGACTATACACGCTGTCATTGCAAAAAGAAGTGTTCCATGACTAAATGCAGTTGTAAAAGCAAGGGACTCTTGCGCAAGTCAAAGTGTCATAACCAGGGTTGTAGCGTGTAGCTGCCCAAGTACCCGCCTAAGCTTTTTTTTTTTTTTTTTTTTTTTAAACCCAGTTTTTTTACAATCCTGGTCATAACAATGTAAGTTGTTGCAATAAATAAGTTTTTATAATGTCAATCGCATAATTAGGTAAATTTATTATTAGTATTATTTTCTTTTCTCATTTAGAATGTACTGTTCGCTTTAAGTTCAACAGTTTATTTACATGTGCTGTTACTTAAGCTGTCTCCTGGTTTGACATCTATCATAATATGTTTTAATAATAAAGTATGATTTAAAAAGTAACAAAAATATTTTGATTCAACATTCACCATCAGTACATGATGAATGTCGACATTTGTCGGTATAAATGAGAAATAAGGATGTTTTACAAACATTTCGGACATACACCAAGCGACTATGTGAATCTTGACATTCATTAGAGAAAGTCGACATTCTCCAGATTTCAGTCTTTCACGGTAACATATACATTAAATACAAGTTTTAAACATGTCATATATATATTCTTTATAATTTGGTGATAAATCTTGGTCGCTTGGCAATTCATCCTCTAAGGCTGCTATAACACGAAGGTATTGAAATGTGATTTAATGGTCTACAAATGAATACAAAAAGAAAAAGTATTAATCATATTTTTATTAGATATTTAACAGAATAGACTTAAACCATTAATGCCTGCCTCCTAAGAATTGACATTAAGACACATAGTCATATTCACCATCATGTTCAATCACATTATCTTTCTTGTTCTGTTGTTGTTCATTAGAATATAACTTGGTCATTGACAAATATCGTTTTTGAAATGAATGAATTTTTTACCATGCTGTTTGAGTGGCAACTATTAAGTAACTCTATTTAATTTTTGACCACACATGTGAGCCTACTTTAAAAAAATCTTCAGAAAATTGCATTTTGAAAAAAACTGGATTTAATTCGTTTTTGAAATGACTGATTCAATTAATAAACTTAATATCTAGAGTTTGTATAATTAGTTTTATTCCTGTGTTATAAATAAGCTTAAATGACCATACTGCATTTGATTAAAATGTGCATTTTATTTTTTCAAATTATACATTGTGTCTTAATATAGGTATTTTGATGTGGGTGATAAGAGTACCGAAGCAGCTGCTAAACTTTTCAGTGTTCCAGATTTTATAGGAGATTTATGCAAAGCTGTGGCTTCTAGAGTTAGAGGAATTGTTGCCGGCACAAATTTTGATGATTTTCATAAAGTACGTATTAAATCTTTATGAAGTTAATGAAATAAGTCAGCAATGTTTTTGCAAACTTTATAAGATTGATTTTATATTTCATATACTTATATATATTATGTCTTCTGTTCTTTTGTATTTTTAATTTTTGATTATTTGTTTATTAAGGAAAAAAAATTATAAAAGGTATAAGTTGTATCTGGCAGGTATTGTATACCGAGTATCATTCATCATTAAAAATCATTCATCTGTGTTTATGTCATTTATAGTTTGGCAATTCCAACTATGCATCAAAAGTTGAATGGGAGATGATTTCCAATCACCTAGACTAACTTTTTCTTTAGGGATCTTCAGCCCGTGGCCCACCATGTCATTTCAAATATTAGAAACAAAAATTTTCTGCAACATCAAAATTTTTTTTTGAAGTGCCTTAATAGGACTTTCTTTAAATAAAGATTAAAAAAAGAAAAGGAGAAACAGCCTGTCAGTGTGCATAATTATCGTAGAAATCAACATAAATGCTAGCGAAGTGAATTTGCTTCTTTCATGCCCTAAAAAGCTGGAACTGTGAGATGGATAGTAATTCTTTATGCTAATATCCGATGGTTTTTATGTATGCTTTCTCGTGCATCAATGTAGTATTGTTGTAAACACAGTGTTATTAGTGTTTTTCCTTGTCCTGAGTGTTACCTGTCAAATTAATTTTAATACATAATTTATTTACACTATTTTAATCATACCACCATATTGATACAATTGTGTAGAATTTCTGGTAACAAATCTAATTTTTCATCCAAAAATAAATATCAGGCTGTAGCGAAAGTTTCCCACCACAGCTAATATCGTCTGCGCAAACAGCTCGCATTGACATGTTTGCTCTTATTTTGTTAAACGATTTTTGACATTTGAAAGAAAGAGACTTCTTTTCGAACACTGTGTTGTGAAATTTGTGAAAAAATATCGTTATCATTAAATACAAGGTGTCTGAAATGGAACTATCACGTTACCAGATTAGAATCATCATTTACTTCCACTTCTGTTGCAAAAAGTCAGCTACAAAATGTCGCCAAATCATGTGTACAGCTTTAGGTACTACTGTTGTATCATATGGCACTGTGAAGGTTTGGTGCCGAAAGTTCAAAAACAAGGACAATGATATTCAAGAAGCAGAGTGCTTTGGCCACCCTACTGATGTTGATGAGACCCGCCTGCAAGCACTTGTGGAAGAAGATCAGTATACAACTATTCGTGAGCTAGCTAAGGAGTTAGACGTTAATGCCATGTCCATTAGTCATGATATGCATTGCATAAACTTGATATACAAGTTCAATCGCTGGGTGCCGCATGAACCGACTCAAGCAGATAAGGACAGACGTGTTCAGGCCTGCACTAATCTGCTCAAATATCAACACAAGGACAAAATTCTGGACCACATCGTCACTTGTGACAAAAAGTGGATTTATTTCAACAACACAAGCTGGAATGGGGGTTGGTCTGCGCCCGGTGAGCCCGTCACCAGTGTTGCAAAGCGCAATTTGACTAACAAAATGATAATGCTTTGTATCTGGTGGGATTGTCGTGGTATTATCCACAAAGAGAATCTGGAAAAAGGTAAAACCATAGACAGCAAGGTGTACAGTGAGATGCTAGTCTGTGTTGATGCTGCTATCAAGGCAAAATGAGTTCCGGTGCAAGAAGGTAATGTTTCATCAAGATAAAGCTATATCACATGTGTCTGCATTCACCGTCTGGACTCTGTATGGATTCGAATGGGATCTTTTGCTATGCCCACCATATAGCCGACATCGCTCCCTCGGACTTCTACCTTTTTTCACACCTGCAGCTACATCTTGCTGGTGCTATTTTTAATTCTGCACAGGACATCCGAAGTGAGGTTGATCTGTTTTTGGACTCGCGACCTCCAAGTTTCTGACTCAAAGGGTTTGAAAAACTGCCACAAAGTTGACAGAAAATCATAGATTTGGCTGGGGATTACTACCCGCACTAAAGGTACTGCTTTCATGTTTTTTTTTTCTAACTTTATTAAGAACTTTTTTTGACAGAAAAATTTTGTTACAACCTAATATATATTTTTTTATGAATTGAAAAAAAAAAATGAAAATTCTGCAATTCAGCAGTGCATTCAACCCACCTGTGGTCTTGTAAGGTATGCATGTATACATTTCTTGCTTACACTATTTAACTGGTCTTATGGGTGGCCCATAGAACTTTAAAAGTTTATTGTTGTGGTTCTCAGGCATGAAAGATTGAAAATCTTTCCCATACCACTGAATTTATATTTATTTACAATGCATAAAATCTTCTGATATTAATGTTGCTTTATTTACCATTTCAAAATTTTACATATTTTTCTTTTTCTTTTTTTTTTTTTGTTTTTAATCTGTACTAAACATAGTGCCATTTTCTCTTGAAAAAATGCCTTTTTTTATTGAACTAGTGCTTTTCTTCTGCTTCAGTAGTGCCTTATTGTTGACAATCGTTCTGCCTTTTTATTTCTAGAGTGAACACTACTTTAACATTGTATATAGTTAATGTATTTTAATTAAAATGTAAGAACTTATCTGATAACAAAATTATCTGCATAATTTTTTGTATTGATATAACATTCTTCTATTTTAAATAAATTCAATTAAAAGGTTTTGTCATATTTTATGATTCATATATACTGTTTAATATTCAAGATTTTAGATCAGAAGTACAAGTTTTTATCTGAATACACATTTTGTACAGTAACTTTAAAATATTGCTTTTTCAGTTCTTGAATTTTTCATTGCCAGACAGTACGAAATAACATCCATTATATAAAGTATTTTAGAGATTTCAAATTTAGAGAGCAATATACATAAAAATATTTAACCGCTTAACAGGCTCATTTTTGTAACCAAACAGGCTATTTTAGTAACTAAAAAGTTTTTAAGTAGTTAATTTCATGATTCTTTCAGAACTTGGAAGTGTATGTTGTGTATGTTTTGCATAATTTAAAAGATATAATTTTGCTAAAAACTTGTGCATTTTGTGAGAATCTTGCATTTTTAACACATGTGTAAAAAAAGCCACGAGTAAACTCTATTTTGCAAAAAAATACCTGGTTGCATGCCTGACAGCAGAGACTGCTAAATGTTTAATACAGATGTAAAGTGCCAGATGGTTAATTAAAATTGAAGGGTAGTCTGCCCTGTGAAATATTTTTTGTGAGAATATCCCCATCCCTCCCCCCCACTAATTATTACAATTTATGCAGTCTTTGATTTTATCACTACTTTTTCCAGGTTGATTCTGTTATATTATTTTCTTTATTTCTGTCTCCTGTTTTTTTAAGTATGTTATGATTGTGTGAACTTGTATACCGAGACGATTAAAGCTGTGAAACCATTCTATAATCTATACTGTATGAAACTTTATTAAAATAGAAAATATATTATGGGTATAACTTCAACAAGATGTATAGATAAGTTAACATATTAAAATATTATCAGAAAATAAAATATTTTTTATAATGCCGACCAGCAGGATTTCCCAAAACAACTTATGCTTCTCCAGTGTTGATGTCGTATGCAAGTGAGCAATGGTTTTCTGCTTTGAGTTCTCAGTCCTTTTCGGCTACTGGCAAAATCCAAATCTCTCGCCAACACAAAAATGCTTCTTTTGCTTTGCTGAAAGAGAAATGGATTACATGATTACAGCTCTTCAGCTTCAGCTGCGAATCAAGATAAATTTGTGTCCATTGCTTCGCCACACTTGGAAAGGATACATTTTGTTCCAAATATATTTTTTAAAAGTATTTGCATGGTTAAAGCTCAAACATTAAAAGGAAAAATTACTAAAATAAAATAAAACTGTGATCATGACTATTATTTTCTTCTGACTTTTAAAATTCTTCTATTAAATATACTGAAAATTTATTCTTTTAATTCTAAGTAAAACTATTAAAAAATTGTGAATATAATTGATTTTTTTAAAGTTGAAATTTCTAAATGATTGTACAAAATAATTATTTGCTTTATTTAGAACTCAGCTCGAATTATTCGCACAGCTGTATTTGGTTTGGAAGACAATAAAGTGAGAAAATCCTTTCATTTTCCCCAAAATAATTTATACATTACAAGTGTTGATATTCAGAGTGTTGAACCTGTTGATCAGAGAACAAGAGATTCTTTGCAGAAATCTGTGCAACTGGCTATTGAAATAACTACTCAGAGTCAAGAGGCAACTGCTAGGTAATTACAGTTTATTTTCTTGATTATCAGAATTTTGATTTTTTACAGAGTATTTGCTCTAGAATAAAAAAAATATCAAAATAGTAATAAAGTAAAAAAAAAAAAAAAAGAAAAACCATGTACCAAAAACCAGTTGTATGTTTTCAATAATCTGATTTAACAAAATGAATAGTTTTCAACACATAAAACCTTGCTGAGTAAAATAATTAAATTTTGTGATATTTTTTTTTTTTTTTTTTTTTTTTTTAAAGTTGAACTGTACCACAGGACTCCCAAATGGTCCTCTTCCACCCCCCCCCCAAAGTCCCCTTTTTAGAAAAAGGTTCCCTTTAGTCTCCTTTTATGCATTTTGGTCCCCCTTAATCCCCTTTTTATGACTGGACAAAAAATTGCCACAAAATTAAGAAAACTTAAAAAATTTCCAAAAGTTAAAAAATTGTAGCTGACAAAATTTATTATGGGCTAAAACATTGTAACCATAATTTTTTCACTAATTCCAAAAATCATTGCAGAATGTAGAAAAACATTAAAGAACACATTAGAAATCTCATTAAAAATCGCTAACATTTCAAAAATCTACAAGACAAAATTTACTGTCATAAAATTGTCACAAAACACAAAAAAACTAATAATTAGCCAAAAATAAAAAATTGCTGCACAAATTCTGAATAAATTTTATTGAAAGGAGAGGACAAAATTTATTAAACTGGGCTAAAAGATTAAAACCGGATTCTTTTTCAGAATGTCAAAAATCACATAAATTGCACTGTAATATCATGACAGCCGAATGACACAGCGATTCTTCTTTTTAAAATTTAAATGCACAGTTTATTAAATGAGAGCTGATATTTACAAGATGATTATTTACATTATGTACACTTTCACTAATATTCATAAAAATTCCACCTAAACCACATTACTTCTTAAACAACCAAAATATACTCGGATGCCTTCCCACATCCTACTTACTCCGAACGAACCACCATTCCTTCTCCTCTTCTCTTCACTTCCGTTTACTTTTTTAAACAAAAAAGGGTTGGAAGGATATTGGTTGCATGACACCCCCCCGATAAGATTGTGCTACGCAAAGCGAAGCAAAATCTGACAAATAGCAACCATACAACTATACAGCGTAAAATATATATAAAAACACAATTCAAAACAGATGTATAGAAGCCTTGTTATAATAGTTATAATGAATATATAATAAACATATAAAAAACACTAACAATTCACAACAGACGGAAAGACGACTTGATATAATACTGCATACCAAAATTAAACACAAAATAAAGTATCATTTAAATAATCCTTATACAGTAACTAGTCGTGACAGACTATCTGCATTTTTTAATTTTGCACCTGGGCAATGAGAAATATTTATATTATATCTTTGTAGAGATAAGGCCCATCTTTGTAATTTTGCAGACTGAGGTGCAGATTTCTGAAGATATATTAAGGGATTGTGATCAGTTATTAGTTCAATTTCAGCACCAAACACATAAACTTCAAATTTTTTTAATGCCCACACTACCGCATAAGCTTCACGCTCAATAGTCGACCAGTTTTGTTGCACCTTAGTGAGCTTTTGGCTAGCAAAACTATTAGGACACAAATTTTCTTTCTCATCTCTTTGCGATAGACAAGCACCAACTCCATAAGAACTGGCATCACTCTGAATAGTGTAAGGCTTTTTAGGATCTGGTGTATACAGCTTAGGAGCTTCACACAATAAATGTTTTAAAGTTTGGAAAGCCTCTTCTTCAATCACAGACCACGGAATGATTTCTGGGATTTTCTTTTTTGTCAAGTCGGTTAAAGGCTTGGCGATTTCAGCATAATTTCTTATGTAGTCACGATAATAATTAAATAAACCCAATGCACTTCTGAGGGCTGTTTTGGTTTTAGGCGATTCTATTATCTCAATGGCACGTAACTTCTCCGGATCGGGCTCATGTCTACCTCCTCCTATGACATGACCTAGATACTTGATCTGTGCCTTTGCAAAAACACATTTTTTAACATTCACCGTGAATTTCAGTTCAGTTAATTTGGATAAAACAGCGTCAAGATGTTTCAGATGATTTTCCCAGTCATTTGAAAAAATAGCAATACCATCCAGATATGCTCGACTGTACTTACGATGTTCATCCAGAGCATTGTTGATCGATTTCTGGAATGTGGTGCCGCATTGCGCAATCCAAAAGGCATGACTTTCCATCGGTATTGAGCACGATGGGTTTTAAAAGAAGTAAGATCTCGACTCTGTTCTTCTAGAGGAATTTCCCAATACCCTTTTAATACATCTAAACATGTAATTATGTTAGCACTTCCTATTTGATTAATTAATTCAGTTGCATTTTCCATAGGGTAATCAAAAGGTTTTGTCACTGTGTTCAATTGACGAAAATCTATACATAAGCGCATGCTACCGTCCTTCTTTGCGACACATACGACCGGATAAGCTATTTCAGCTTCACTTTTTTCTATAAGTCCTAGATGCTCTAACTCTTCTATTTGTTTGTCCACTTCATTTTTTAGTGATTCCGGAATTTTATAAATATATGGTTTCTTTCTTTCCGCACCTGGTAATAAACGAATTTTGTGTGCTCCAACGTTGGCAACTTGAATTTTACCTGAGAATAATGGTGTATGTTTTTGTAGAAGTTTACTTAACTCTAATTGTTTATCAACCTCCAGATGACTAAGGTCTACTTCTATGTTATTTTCATTCAAAGAGGCTTTAATTGGTGTTGGGTGAATTTCACCAAATTCTACATCGTCTTCAAAAATGACTCCAACAGTCTGTACTCTTACGTTAAATTTCCTTATTTTATTCGCATGAACATGTCTGACACCCCCATCAGGTAATTTCACTTTATACGAATGTGGTTTTATTCTTTCAAGTATTTCTCCGGGTCCTGTCCATCTAGCATATAATTTATTGGTAGAATCAGGGATAAGTAAATATACTAAATCATCTTTTTCAAATTCTTTCATTCTACTTCGACGATTGAAATAGCGAGTGTAATTTTCTTGTTTTTCTGCAGCAGTTAGGGAAGCAATGTCAGCGGCTCTTTCCAAATTTATTTTTAATTCTTGTAAATAGTCTACTGCTGAATTACTAAGATTCAATGGTAAGGGGATTTCATCTGACCATGATGACTTTAGTACTGCCAAGGGACCTCTAGCTTCCTGACCATACATGAGCTTAAACGGTGATACTCCAGTTGTGCAATTTGGCACTTCACGGTAGGCAAAAAGTAGAAAAGGAATATGTTTATCCCAATTAACAGGATCCGTACGAATTACATGATGTAGCATTTGTTTAAACACACGATTAAATTTTTCAATTAATCCATTCGAAGTGGGGTATGATGGAGTTGAAAAGCGAGGACATGCCCCTAACCGGTTCTCAAATTCTTTAGTCAGTTCAGATTTAAAATTAGTGGCCTGGTCTGAACAGATAACTTCAGGAATTCCGGTGCGCATAAAAATATCTAATAAAGCATCACATGCCGTTTTCGCCGAGAGACTCCGTAATGGTACTACTTCCGGCCATTTAGAATTTTGATCAATTAAGGTAAGACAATATTTATGCTTCCTTCCTGACGGCAGAATAATTTCACCTATACAATCAATATTTACAGTATGAAATGGATATGGAGCGCGGACAACAGGTGTAATCGGAATTTTATCTGTTTGTTTCTCAGGGCTTTTTAACTGACAGTTCTTACATGTTCTACAATAATTTTCTACATCTCTTGAAATATTCGGCCAATAAAAAGATAATTTAATTCTTTCTTTAGTTTTTCTCATCCCTAAGTGGTTTCCAAAAATTGAATCATGAGCTAATTGTAACACTTTATTTCTATAACTTTCCGGTAACACGAGCTGATATATTTTATCGCCGCAAATAGTTTCTTTATGATACAATAAATTATCCCGTATCAAAAAATTATTTTTTCCTAATCTAGCGTCCTTGAATGAATTCTTTAAAGTTGCGCAATCTTTTTGTTCTTTACAAAACTTGTTAAACTCTGAAAATTCATCATTTCGATCATTTTGTTTATTCACTGAAGAAATAAAACAAACATTCAATTTCTCTTCCGCGAGCGGGGGTTCTGAGCTATTTTTAGCTTCGTGACCTTCGAACTCCTGCGGTTGACTATCACACAACTCTTCATTTTGAAGTTCAATCAAAGCATTATACACGTCTGGAGTTATTAAGCAAGGCACATTTAAGTTTTCAGTGAAAGCAAAAAGCGTATTTAAGGTAACATAAATTCCGCTGTTAGGTAATTTATAATGGATGGGTATAGTAGCCAAATTTGCTTGTACTTTTTCTTTGAAAGCGGATTGTAACAAAATACTACCTTTAGCTTCGATTTTCAGATCGGGAATTAATGACGTATTTAAAATACTAATTTGGGTACCGGAATCATTAATAGCTTCTATTTCTTTACCTTCTACATAAATAGTGATTTTTTTTAAAGGAAAAAGAGTAACTTCGTTTAATTGATCATTCATGTGTAAATGCCTGGAACTAACATTAGTGACTACTGCATTACTATTTTTATTTGGATTCAATTTATTTGTATCTTGTTGCATTTTCGGTTTTCTCTGACCCTGATCATCATTTTGAGTATAAGATTTATCATACTTATTTCTTCTGTTTGGGCACAATTTTGCTAGGTGTAATGGGGAATTACAAATATAACAATCACGTGATTTTGAGAAGTGTCTGTTCTCATACGTAGCTTGATTTTTCCTTAGTTGTGGGGGAACATATTTAGTATTATTATCATTATTCACTTCACGATAAATAGGTCGTTTCTCAAATTTTGTTTCCTCGAAAGACCTGCCTTTTGCAGTAAAATAAATGTCACAGTCTTTCGATAACTGATCGGGCAAAAGCCAACTTTCTCCTTGCTTGACTGCAATGTGAGTAGCTAGCTCATTATCCAAAGTTTCAAAAATTTTATCTGATATTATTAAATTAATAAGTGAATCGAAATCTTTAACGTTTCGAATTCTACAATAATTTAACCAACAGGATCTTAATCGCGAACCGAACTGTTGATGGGTTTCACCAGGTAATCTTTTAGCGTTTCTAAAATTTTGTAAACAAGTAAATGGGGACGGTTCATATTCTTTCAAAATTAAAGATTTAATTTTATCATAATCAGCTAATTCTTCATCATCAATATAAACAAGAACATTTCCTGCTTTTTCACCTACTAATTTTAGCAAAATTTCCGATTTATATTCCTTAGGAACATTTTTGTGCTTAAACGCTCTTTCTAAAGAATCAAAAAAAAGATTCCATGTTTCATTTTTCTTGGGCACTGGGATTACCAAAACTTGAACTGCTTTAATTAATTTATCTAATGATAATGACGTATTATTTTCCCCTTCGTTATGGGTTAAATTCTCGCTTCTCATTTGTTGTTGTAAACGCAATCTATTTACTTCCTCGCCATTTTTTCTTTCTGACACTGTAGTCGATAAAAATTCAGTTACGAAATCTTTATCTTTTAAGTATTCTTTAGATTTCAATAACAAATCTTTTAATTCGGGTACTCTCTTACTAGCATCAGCTTCTTCACCTATTTCTTCCAGAACAATAAGTAAATCTGCTTTAGTTACGTTTTTAAACATTTTCGAATAAAGTTAACAGTATCTTACTACACAATCAGATAAATAAATAGCTCACCTCTATTTTGTAATCCAAACACTGTGATCCAAAGCACAACTTTTACTATTTTAAATCGTAGAAATAACTCTTGTTCTCGTTATGAGAGCGAGCTGTAATATCATGACAGCCGAATGACACAACGATTCTTCTTTTTAAAATTTAAATGCACAGTTTATTAAATGAGAGCTGATATTTACAAGATGATTATTTACATTATGTACACTTTCACTAATATTCATAAAAATTCCACCTAAACCACATTACTTCTTAAACAACCAAAATATACTCGGATGCCTTCCCACATCCTACTTACTCCGAACGAACCACCATTCCTTCTCCTCTTCTCTTCACTTCCGTTTACTTTTTTAAACAAAAAAGGGTTGGAAGGATATTGGTTGCATGACATGCACAAAATTAAATTGCAGCACAAATTCCGAATAAACTTTATTAAAAAGAAGACATTTACTATATTGGGCTAAAAAATTGAAACCAGATTCCTTTTACTACTGCAAAAAATCACTGTAAAATGTATAAAAATCGCAGAAGAAAAAATTGACTATAGTTAACAATGTAACTGGAATTCTTTCACAAATGTCAAAAAAGTACTGCAAAACATTAAAAAAAAAAAAAAACCCTAAAAATTGGTAAAAATTCAAATAAAAAAACGCAATTGCAAAAGAACAAAATATAAAAGTTTGCATCCGAATTCTTTTTATGAATGTCAAAAAAATTACCACAAGTCACAAAAAAAAACTGAAATTTGCATAAAAAATTCATGAAAAATTAAAAATCACTGTACAAATTCTGAATAAACTTAATTAAAAAAAAAAAAAAAAAAAAAAAAAAAAAAAAAAAAAAATTACTACTGGGCTAAAAAATTTAAACTGAATTTCTTTTATTAATGTAAAAAAATCACCATGAAATATGAAAAAAAGGATAAAAATTGCATGAAAAATTAAATTAAAAATATATAATCAAAAAATTTAAAAACTAACTTTAGACATACAGGTACCTTCCTGCCTAATCTTGTAGCTCTATGTGCAGCAGTCTCTTCAGCACACAGATAAACTTCTATATTATTATAGATGTAGTTTTGTTTTCGGTTTTGATGGAGAAGTATATCTCAGCTGTTAAAGGAAATCTTAATTAAAATTTCTTCTTTTTTTTAATACTTTCTTTTTTTTTTATGGATAATGACCTGAATATGATTTGATAAATTTTTAAAAATCTCTCTGTATGTGATGCACATTTTGTAGCCATTCTACATCAAAAACTGAAGCATGGAAGTTCATCAAATGCCCTATTTAATTAGACTTTAGCACATGGAGGTGCTGATTATGTTTTGACGTATATGGCCCAACAGGTGGCACTGTTATGCTGCTTTTTTTTTACATTTTACATGAGGTATTTTAATAAGGCAATCTGGGTGAAATTTCATCAAACTTCACATTGAGTAAACCCTTAACATAAATTGATGCTGATTAGATTTTGGTGTATTTCACCCAACAGGTGGCACTACTGGGTCACATTTTTAACTGTTTCCATGATAGCCAGATCTCAGCATGTTTGGGATAGAATTTCACCAAATTTAATATGTAAGATGATTACAAATGTTGGTTCAATATTGGTTTTGACCCCTTCCCAGGGGACTTTGCCATACTATGCTTTTTCGGATGAACATTATAGCATCTCAGCTTCCATTGTAATAGAAAGGAACTGAATTTTATGTTTGAGTTAATAATTAACAATATATATATTAATCTTAAATTTTATTACTTAACAGAAGGCGCTGTTATGCTGTGCTTTTTTTTTATTCACTGATTACTGTTACTACATGTTAAATTCCAAGAAATGCACTATACTTTTGTAATTGTTAATGTGTAACTCTGCTAACAATTAATTGATTTAATATTTTCTTAGATACATTAATTTTTACTGTTTATATTTTATTCCAAATCATTTTTTACTGTTCTAAATATAACCCATCTTGCCGTAGGATATTTAAGTGTGTTAAATAAAGCTATGTACATTGTTTAATGACATCTTTGTAAAGATAATCAATTAACATATTTTCTGAGATAATTTAAAATAAATTGCATATTTAGGAAAATTTGCAGTATTTTTAGACAGGTGGTCCCTTTTCAGTCGCCTTTTTTAATATAAATGGCCCCCCAAATTCCCCCTTTTTAGTATAAATGGTCCCCTAAAGTCACTTTTTGAAATAAAAATGGTCCCCTATCCCCCTTTTGGAGGACTAAAATGTGTTGGGAGCCCTGTACTATGGAAAATTTTGTAGAATCAATCTTTTTATGTACATTACTTTTTTTTTTAAATTTTTTCTATTAATATGGGGAGGAGGGAGGAAACGTATTAAAAGTGTTTCTAAAAATGTTTTCACAGCTGATCAATGTGAATCTTTTTTGCATACTCATAAACTCATTTTCTTTCCTGCTTGCTTGAAAAATTTTGGCATTCACATTCACGTGCATAAGAATCTAATAGTGTTCTTGATTTTCTTATGCAAATTTGATACGTTTATAGTTACAGAAGATTGCTAACCCATAACCGCCCATCTGCCATTATCAAGCCCCAAAAATTGTCTCGCAACACCAACTTAGATGTCATTTTCTAGAAGATTCTTTACTTTTATAGAGAAACAAAAAACACTTAGCTTCCTTAAAGCCTGAAAATAATACATATAAAATTTTAACTTTTACCAATAAAAATGACCATGAATATGTCAGAAATTATCATGTTTGGATTTGAAGTCTTTTAATAGAGATAATTATAATTATAAAATGATTATTGAAGATAACTTTGAGTAAACTTCTATTCAATATTTCCACATTCTGCCCAATTTTTTAAAGTAATACACTTGCCTTAATCTAAAATTTCTTGTGAATAATTATTAATTTAAAAAATAATAAATGCAATAAATTTTCTTTCTTTAAGGCATGAAGCTGAACGTAGAGAGCAAGAAGCTCGTGGACGTTTAGAAAGACAGCGAATATCTGATGAAGTTGAAGCTGAAGCAGCACGCAAAAATCTTCTTGAGTTGAAAGTAAGCAGCATGGCTATTGAAAATTGTGGGCAGTCGAAGGCTGAAGCTCTTAGTCGAATAGAAGCTCAAAAGATTGAAAATGATGCTGCTGTGGAGCAAGCCAAATCGAAATCTGAAGCTATGATAATTGAAGCTGTAAGAATTATTTTGATTCATTCTATTTTTGTATTTATTTCTTCTAATTATCTACAATAACATAAAAAGTATCTGATAGGTTTATATTTGTTTATGAATTTGTGTAAATTTCCTTTAATTGTAAGTAAATATATTATCTAGTGGTAGTTACAGGGTGCTCACAGACTTTGAAAATATGGGAATGTCAGGAAATTTTGTCAATCTGGGACTTATGGAAGTATTAGGGAAATTTGAAGAAAATAATGGGAAAAAATCTCAAAATTATGAGAAAATATGACTCATCAGAACTTTGTCGATCTTTTTTTTTTGTTAATCTTCATAATCTAAGTTCTAAGCAATACTATTTGATCAGCACCATGAATATGGGGAATTTCTACTCTATTTGAGATGTAATGTAAGTCGAACTTTGGATGGGACTGCCATAATTTAGGTGCCGGGGCAGACTCCACCTGTTTAGTTTTTCCATAAACAACAGTGTCTTTCGAATGATACTTGAAGGCTTAGATTTTTCTGTGATTGCCTTCCGTTCTAGTACAATCTATATTATAAAGCAAAAACATGTTCATGAGTAATGCTGATTTACTGATTTCATATGAGTACTAATTTCATATTAAGAACATGAGGTGGAACCGGTGAAATTCAGCGAAAGAAAATGTTTAAAAAGGAACCATTAGATTGAATTTATAATAAATATACAAAAATAATTACAATAAAAAAAATCAATCTTACATTGGCTTGTGTAACTCTTAAAACAAATATTATTTTTAACCAAAATTACCAAAATACTATTTCCCATTAATTTCAACTTTTCTGTGAGCGAATTTTCGTGAAAATCATTCGCACCGTTTTCTAGATTATCTGGACATCTAAAATTGCTTGCTCATTTAATATATATGATACATATAGTTATATATTATCAAAATGCAAATGAAAAACTTATTATTATACAGATAAGACAAAGAATGCCTTGCATTTTTATTCCATTTCAATATTTATTAATTTATGACTTTTGTAACAGACTTGCATTTAAAAGTAAAATTGTCAGTTTTACTGATAGCAAATTAATATGGCTTACTTATTCCTCTCTCAAAACATAATACTATTATTTATTATTATCATTAATATTATTAAAATGGTGTTTGTTGCTTAATGTCTTTTTCAGGAAGCTGAATTGGAACGTCTTCGAAAAGCTAGAGAGGCAAAAATAGATTACACAAAGAAAAAGAATGAATTAGAAATTCTAAGAAATAAACAGATGTCTGATATTGAAATTTCCAAGATTACCTCTGTGATCCAATCTTTAGGTGCTGACACTATACAGAGTATTGCATCAGCTGGCCAAGATTTCCAGGTAATTATTTCTCATATCATTTTAAGAAATTTATGTGATAAATTAGAACCTTTTTAATTATGTTCCAAAAACATAGTGTCCTGCAGTTAACAGCAGTGTATACAGAAATTTAAATGCGTGAAGTTTTTCCTCAATAATATATTCTGTAGTAAAAGAATATCTATTATTTTCAATCATTGGAAAAATGACATTAGATTTATGATAAAGACATCCTGATCTTTTTAACTTGCAAAGCATTTATTATTTTCATTTGTTGAAAAAACATTACCAAAAATATAGGACACTTACATTTTAGAAGATTCTTCAAATTAAATGTACATTTATTAAGTCTTACTTTAATTGGGAATTATTTTTTAAATAGATTTTAATCCACAAGAACAAATTTATATTTTGAATAAAATGTGTGATTTCATTTAAGATGTATCACACTTTTCTTGGTAGTTTTGTCATAAAGATTTTTTTTTTTTAATGATCTATATTGTATGCCACTATAAAGAACAGAAAGGCACCATTGATTTGTTGGGGTGGGGGGGGGGGGGAGGCACCATGAGCATTTATAAAAATGGAACAAACAAAATTAATAGAGAGATTTTCAATTCAAAACATTAAAATCTCCCTCATCTGCAGATTTTATTTATGCACCAGCAAGCAAAATATAGTAAGCTTGAAAACTGAATCGCTAAATGAAAATAATAATGTTTTAGATAAGTTTTCATCTTAGTAGGTTTAATTGTATGATATTTCTTTAGTTTGGATCAATTATTAAAAATTTTTTACTAAAAACAGGATTCTGTTTTTACTGGTTTTACTGTATATCTTTTTTTAAAAAAAGTTACTAGCTGAATTAAGTATCCAAAACTGAAGCGCAGGAGGTTAGCTTATGTATATGAAATCCAGAGAACTTATTATACCACAGCTGAAAGTAGCTCTTAAGAGAATACTGAATTCAATAGAAAATACTGTATAATAAATGAAAAATAAATACCACTTCAGTTTTTGATGAATTGTGTATGTGATTGAAATTGATGAATTTTTTTATTTAAAAAAAAAGTTGTTCAGAGTTTATAAAAATTTTAAAGTGTTTTAGAATCAATCTCTTCTCTCATTTAATTTTCAACATCATCATTGTTGAAGGACAGATCAAATAACAGATCAGTCAATTTTTTTACACATGAGTAACTTACATAGTGAGTGACATTCCATGTGAGAATTTGTTTCTACCAATGTCTACAACTGCTTAGTCAAGTGGTAAATCCCAGTGATCAATGAATACCCATGTCATATGCCAGTGATACAGAATTGCCCATAAAGTTTTCATTAGAACTTTGACTTAATTATTTAGACCACAGATTGAATTTCAAAAATTGGGTCATATTATTACCTACTAGCTAACCCGCCCGGTGTTGCTCGGGCCCGAGATAATTACATTCTCAGAGAAAGGCGTTAACCCCCTCCCTCCCCATACCCGCAAATATAATGAATAATTTGTTCAAGAGAACCACCGTCACTTACATTAACGCGATCATTAAAGAAAAGAATTACATTTTTCTGATAATTAGAACATAACGAAGACGCTACACTAAAATAGCCGGCAGATGACACCTCCTTCCCGACCTCAATTTCAAATCTATATCTTAATTAGTTACCTAAATATTTGTTCATTAGTAAAATTTGGCAATTATTTCCTTTCATTTTCGCAAACTAAATGAGAGGGATTGGCCAGAGAAACAGATCTCTTTGTAGTTCAGTTTTTAATGAAAGCCGATCCCTGTCTGAAAATTTCTCGAATTGTTTTCACTGGCGGCGGCCGTTTTTTTTGCGTAAATTAAAAAAAATTACCAACCGAATTTTTCAAAAATCACATAGTCAGATACAGAATATTTTTTTACATATGCTCAGAAATTTGCAATTTGATATCTCAATTAGTTTTCTTAAAATTCGCTAATTAGTTAAATAATTTCTAATTCGTTCATTTCCGGTTGCAAATCCAATGTGCCTATCCGTTTCTTTCGCCATTTTGATTTAAAAGATGGTTATTTTAGAAGCGATGGTTAATGAGAATCTAATTAATATCTAGGCTAATTATCAAAATATTAAAATTCTGAGGCTCATGTGCACATGGCCAGACCTTGGACTATCCACACCTAAATTTCCAGCCTTCTAGGTGGGCTAGATTTTCCTAGCCATCGCCAACAGACACACACACACATACACACACACAGAGCGAAACTTTCTTTTATTAGTATAGATGTCTTAGTAAGATCTTAAGATCTATGTTTATGGTAAATTACATTGTAGTCAATCAAGCTATTGCCAAGATATTACGTTAATTTCATTATCAGATTGGAGTGGATGCACAGGAAACCAGGGGCGTAGCTTGAAATTTTTATTGGGGGGGGGGAGGACCTGACTTTGGCGCCCTTTTATAATTTTCATTTTCCACTTCCCCATCCCACCCCACCCCCCTCTCTCGCCACATTGTCATCAGCCGCGTTAGAGGTCTGCAGGTGCCAAAATATCTAGGCCCAGGCAGGGCCTGGCCCGGCTTAAAAGCAAAAAGTTCGGCCCAACCCGTTCAAAACTTATTTTGGTCTGGCCCGGTGCCCGGTATAAAAGCAAAAAGTTCGGACCGGCCTGGCCCGACTGAATATCTATAAAGCATGCCGATATTTCTGAAGCAACATTAACCTAAAATTAAAATTACACTTACTTATTCAAAAAGCACACTTACTTATGCATAGATTTTATTTTCAGATTATGTTCAAAATGCGGGGAATGCAAAATATCAACAATATTTATGATCTCTTAGACAATGTACATAAACACCGATTAAAAATTTGAATTAGACTATTACATTCAAATGAAGATTCAGTAAGAGAAGAAAAATCCGTTATAGGTAGGTTCCATTCTTAGCAGGTAAATCGTCTATGGTATGTATTATATTCTTTTTGTACGGATCAAGACATTTTCCTATGTAAGAAAGGTTTTCGTCATAGACTATGTTTCTATTTCACAGGTTTTACTGTACTTTATTTTTATTTATTTATTTATTTTTTTTTTTTCTTAGAATAGTATGTACTACTCTTTAAAACGAATTTTAACTGTAGAATAATGGCTATTTAAAAGAATATTTATTTTTCGCAAAAATTGTTGTGTCAGGCCTAATTTTCTGATTTTTACGCTGGCCTGCAAATTTCGGTCCATGCAGACTTTTAGGAAGAATAACGTCAAAGCACAGCTTGGTCCAGAAAAAAATAAAAGTCTGGACCATCCCGGAGTCTACAGAAAATCTACAGACTAAGTCTGCAGAAAAAAATTAAGCCCGGGCTCCGGGCCGTGCAGATCTCTAACTCAAAAACCTGTTTAAAATATCAGTTTTAATTTTTACAGAAAAATTACAATACTATTTTATTCCTAGAGACTTGATTAAAAATATATGAAATTTTATATGCAAACAGATAATAATGATTTTATGAATGTGCCAAACGTAATAATTTGAAATGGATTTGAACCTTAACTAAAGCAAACATTTGTATATGTTCTTACATTCTGCTCAATCATCAACAATTTGAAACCACTCATTCATGAATGTTATATAATCTGCTTTCTTCTTAAATTCATTTATTGTTTTCATTTTTGTAAAAGGTACCTACTTTATTTCTTTATTTGATGAAGAATAATAAATGGGTCGGGGCGGGCCTATAAAAATATTAAGTGAGCCGACCGGCCTGATATAAGAAATTTAAAAGGATCAAACTAAGCTGATAAAATATGATCAATTTTCAATGGATTTGTCTGGGACGAGAATAAGTAAATGTACTGCATGAGCCGATCACAACATCAATACAGAAATATGTCAAGCGTAGAAATAGGCATTGGACACTTGCATCACAGTTGAACCTGGGGCTTAATTTTTTCAGCAGACTCGGGCAGGCTGGGATCAGGCTTACATTGTTTTCTATGTACTCAGGACGGCTGGAAACTGGGCTTAATTGTTCCCAGGACGTGTCGAGTTGTTTCATAATAATAGTAATAGCGGTAATGAACTTCTATTAACAAAATCTTTAGAAGTATACTTTAATAAATTACAGTGAAACATTTTTTTATTATACAGCAACAAAAGTTAGGATGTTTTTAACCGTCTTTTTCTTTTATTCTAAACTACATTAATTTTTTTAATGTCTTTATTTGAATGTAATACTCTAAGATTCTAAGTGACCATTAATAATACTATTCTGTATGCTATGGCATATGGCATGTATGAAGTATTCTAAAATATACTGCAAAATTTTCCCATAAATATGCATGCAGTATTCATTAAAAGAATCTTAATCGTATGTTAATAAAAATTGGAATTTTTTCTAAAAATTGAGTTGGTCGGGCCGGGCCTGATTTCATTGTTTTTTCAACGGGCCGGGCCTGATTTCATTGTTTTTTCAACGGGCCGGGCCGATTTTCACTGAATTTTCAACGGGCTGGTCCGATCCCGTGTCAAACATTTATGTTTTAGACCGGACTGGGCTTGGCCAAGGTAGCTTTCGTTCAAGCCAGGTCTGTAAATTCTGGCCCGTGCAGATCTCTACCTTAGAGATCACGATCTACACGGTCCGATTATCGAAATGAAGTCAAACGTTCAAATGGGCCGGGCTAATTAAAAAAAATAAATAAACAGGCTAGGCGGTCTGGTAAAAAAAAATTAAGAGGGATTACCGGCACCGATATACCAAATTTAAAAGGATCGGACTGAGCCGATGAAATATGAACAATTTTCAATGGACCTGGCTATGCCAGAATACTTTATAAATATGTTGCACAATTCGATACTAGTTTGACAAAATCCATACAGAAATTTCATATGCCTAACATAGAGATTTTCATAGGACAGTTACATTGCGTCTGAGCCTGCGCTTATTTTTTCCTGTCGACTCGGGCCGTGTTCAGGCATACATTTTTTCTATATACGCGGGCCGGGTTGGACCTGAACTTAACTATTCCTAAGACTTGTCTGGCAGACAATTTTTTATTCAAAACTAAAATTGATAATGGATTTTTGGTAACAAAATCTTTGGGAATAAACTTTAATGAATTCCGAAGAAATGTTTTTTTAATCTAATTTTTTAATTATAAAACTTCAAAATTTGTGATGTTTTTAAACATTTTTTTATCTTTACTCTAAAGTACTTTTTTTTAATGAGTCTTTATTTGAATGTAAAAGTCTAGAAGTCTAAGTATTCATTAATGTTGACATTCTGTATTCTATGGATTGCCCACATGTAGTCTGAAATATACTTTAAAAATTTCGCCAAAAAATATATATGCAGTATTCTTTAAAATAATCTTAATTATATGTTAAGAAAAATCGAACTTTCTTTTGTAGAAATTGAACCGTCCCGGACTGGGCCGAACTTTCGGTTTTTAAAACGGACTGGGCAGGACCAAGATAGCTTTCGTTTGTACCCGGGCAGGTCCGATCCTAGAAATTTCAGCCCGTGCAGACCTTTAGACCACCCCCACCCTCTCTGAGCCATTTCTGTAACCTCTCTCCAGTCACTTCCATTTCTTTACACTTTCTTTAGATTACCAAAGGTGACCAAAAACTACTGAGATAAGGAAAGAATTGTACTTCTAAGGATCGAATTATATTACTGCCCTGCAATTGATTGCAATTCATAACATTAAAAATAATATTCTTGTATAATTACTTACAACTACTATTTAAACACTTTCTTTGCAGGTGTCTGACGGTGCCCTTAAACAATCTTTGGCCCCTTACATGAACGTATTGGAGAATCGTTCTAACCCAAACCAGTCAGTTCCCCTTCTTCACAGTTTCTTTCTACTACAAAGGGTGTCCAACAACTACTAAAATAAGAAGGGAATATTTGTATTTCTAAAGATCGAAATACACTTACCGTCCCGCGATTACAATTCCCATTTTCAGAATTTTCCCTTTTGCATGTATACTTTTCTTTTGGTGGGGCGTGGGGGGAGGGAGGGAAGGGAGGATAGAAGTAGTGACAAATCTAAAATTAAACCCCTTATGCAAATTTTGTATGTTAAAAGTAACTTACTTTCTAATTTAAGATTTAAACTAAAGTGTTTGTATAATCACTTATAACTACTAATATACCATTTCTTTATGGGCGCCTGACGGCGCCCTTAAACCTTCTGTGGCGCCCTACTACTTGAACTTATTGGGAGGGGAGACTCCCCCCCCTCCCCCCCCTAAAGCTACGTCCCTGCAGGAAACATCGCTCGCTGTTTTTTTCCATCAAACAATGGGATTAAACACCAATAATGAAGGTGCGTGATATCATGTTCATTGTTGTCAATTGTAATGTTCAGTTACATACAAGCCAATGTACAAGTCACATGCAATGTGCATATTCCATTTTTATTAGGTGTGTTTTCGTAATTATATAAATACGCAGCACCTATAGTCGTCTGTCTGTCTGTCCGTCCGCATATAACAGTGCAAAAACTACCCAACTGAATGGTTTGAAATTTAATATATATTATCGTTGTAGAATTTTGTCAAGTCATTTAAATTTTTATGAAAATCGAATCAAAACTTAAAAAGATATTAATAAAAGTTTTCTTTATTCTAATAAATCCTATCGTACGTAATCTATATTATAAAAGCACAACTCGTGTGACTGAGGAAAACAAATACGGGCAAACCACTTCTTTTTTCATATGCCAGGCGGCCAGTTTTATTCAAAATTATTTTTTCGAATAAAATTGCTTAAAAGTTTTTAGAAAGATCGTTGAAAATAATTGTCTGTTTGAGAGATGAGTTACATTAAAAAATATATAGATTCTGAGATATCTTCAGTGGAAATTGCGTTAACAGCCGAATATCTTAATCCATTAGAGTAACTAAACACAGGAGATTCTTTCATTATGAGTCATAAAAATATTAAACCATCGACGTAATCATTCGCAAAGCAAGATCTGCATGGTGAATTTTACTGTGCTGTCCGGTGTAGAAAAAAAATTCGCATTTGTAAACGTGGCATACGTAATGAGAAAAAGAAAAGGCATATTCATTTCACTCATAACAGATGATATAATTAATCTCACTGAAATAATAAGGATGATCTTTTTACATTGTGAAACTAGTTATAAAACGAACACACCTACTATGTCACGTTCAATGTACAATTTCCAACTTGTGAACTTTATGGATAAGTCAGTTTAGTTTTCGTAATGAAGGATATAAGTTAACTGCTATTACACTGTCTTTCTCTCACATTTGAAAAAAAAAAGTAAATTTGAGATCTTCTGTCTACAGAAAAGGATGCAATAATGATGAAGTATTTTAAAAAATATGGGATTCTGCCATCAAAGAATTAATGGCCTAATATGATAGAATCGAAAAATGGATAAACAATGGCAGTACAATGTGAAAACTAGTGACAAACTAATCTATTAAAGAAAGAATGTGGTTTGACAACTTCAAAATTGCATTTGTAAAGGCATTAATCCTTATTTACAGCTGGTCAAAAGAGTTACAAATAAAAGGGCAAAAGGAACATTATTATATCTGATACTTGTATTTGTTCATTTTGTAATTGAATAAAGAACAATTTGTTCTTTCAATCTTCCATCATTATTTGAGTTAAATCAAACTGGTTGGTGACAGATTTTGTTTAATATTCGCGGTATCTGAAACTTAAAAAAATTGGTTTGTTAAAAATGAATCCAAGTAGCATAAAACCAAAGAAGCATCTTACGAGTATGTTTTTGATATCATGCTAATCCATTATTGGCAGTAAGTCATACTGTTTGGCAACAGATTATTTTTATGGAAAATGGTCACGGAAAGAAGTACCATATTTGTTAATCTTAATCGCTCTGGGTCGCAAATAAAATCTGCCGTAGGGCAGTTTTTAAAATTTATTTTTGCTTTGCACTCATCCTTTCAAACAAGTATATAAAAAAATATTCGGCCATAATAAGATTTTTAAATTATTTGGTACAACTTGAAAATATTTTTATTGAAAATATATTATTATTGAAAAAATATTTCTGCATGATTTAAGCATTTTTTGAAGTACTACAATATTATTTGTTTTTCAGAGTGTAAATTCTGAATAAAGCAAAAAAAAAAAAAAAAAAATGTAAATGATTATGTAGGCCATAATGGCATAATGGCCAGTGTGATACTACTCTCACATACAGTGATACCTTGGCTATAGAAGATAATTCGTTCCAGAATCGCATTCGTATTCTGAAATCTTCATTAACCAAATTGTCATTTCTTGTGTAATTGAAGTACAATGTAGCTACATTATGTTAGAACATTCAATATAAAACATTCATTAGCAGAGTCAGAAAAATGGCTAAAAATATCTTTGTTAACAAAGGCATTTGTTAGTCAAGTTATCACTGTATTCCTATTTTATCAATTAGTGTTGTCCTACTTAACTTTAAAAAAAATATATATAAAATAATTTATTACTAATTATGACACTCTATTTTCAAATCTTCATAATTTAGTTCTGAATTGGTCTCATGCTTGCATGCTTGTAATATGTAATTTATTTGTACTTGGATCCCCACTCCAGTTTGTGGTTTTATAATCATGGCTATTTATTTCAATATCATCTGCTTTTATAGTTTCATTGTGTCCCACAAATAAAGTTTTTTTCATAAATTTAAGAAACATAGTCTTCAATACATACCTCTATCATTTTTCTAGTGCCATGCTTTTCGAACCTGTTAGAATTAAATATTGAGTACTCCATCACAGCCAGAGTTAAAAATTCCGAGCTTTTCCAACTTGTGTTTTAAAATAAAAGGTATTTTAAGGTTGTTTTATATTTATACTTGTTATTTAATCTACGGTAGTAAGAGTAAAATTAAATTGTCCCTTTAATGTATTAAATAAGTCAACTTCAAGTAAGTCATTTGATAGCTTCTAATTTATCTTTGTAATTGAGTTGCTATTAACTTGGAGATTTTTTATGCAGTAAAACCTATAAAAAGGAAAACTGTCTATAATGGAATCCTGCTTTGAATGAAAAACATTCAATCATTGTTCCCTTCTGAAGGAAAACTGTAGAATTATATTTTCTAAGATGGCAATCTACCTGAAACAAAAGTTATTCCTCATCCCAAGCAGTTCCATTTTCACAGGTTTCACTGTACTTGTTTTAGATGTTTCCATGAATTTATTTTTTGTAATTTAACCCATTCAAGCCTACTTTTTAGCACTTTCCAACCTTGTTGAAAAGTGCTTATGACTTCGGTTTGTCTGGCCGTGTGCCGTCTGTCCGTGCTCTAACTCCCGTAAATATGCTCGGATTGCTCTGCAATTTTTATATGTTATTGTCGTTATCTATAGCATGTTCCCTATTTCAACGGAAGTGTGTAGCACTTATAGTTTTTTTACAGGGACACTCAAAAGAATTCCGTTACATTGCGGTCTATGGGGAAAAATCATTTGCGGTTTATTTAAATAATTTTTCACTATTTTAAACGCATTGAAATTTATATATATCACTAAGGTGCATTAGAAGAAGCTTAATATGGAACAGGGTGTGCATAGCACTTATAGTTACTTTACAGGGACAGTAAAAATAATTCCGTTACATTACGTCTATGGAGAAAAATCGTCAGCGGTTTATTTAAATAATGTTTCACTATTTTAAACGCATTGAAATTTATATAGATCACTAAGGTGCATTACAAGAGACTTACTACGGAATATTGTGTGTATAGCAGTCATCGTTCATTTACAGGGACACGCAAAAGAATTATCTACTGTCTGTTAACAATAATTCCTGGAAGTGCGTTTTAAGTTACTGAACGCGATTTTAATGTTAACTTGCTTTTTGTCTATTACGTGATGTGTATAAATTCTGTAGATCCTATACAGGGAAGCACAAAAGTTCGCGAACACATTTCTGTTTATTGACAAACTCCAGACGGAGAATTTTAAACTGTGCTACGCGTTTCCTAACTGAACTAAAATTTAGCATCCTATGTAGTATATATACAATTCTATAGATCCCATACAGGGCTGAATAAAAGTATTCAGATATTTTTCAGAATATTGTATATGTTGGAAATTCCTGAAATTATGTTTTTAAATATGTTATGCGTTTTCCAAATTGTTTACTTAGAAGTTATCTTTTAGCTTATTAAACGGTATGATTTGTAAAATTATTTTGGAAGCGTTGGAAAGTGCTACATAATCTATGCTTGACGCATGATTTTTCGTTCTTGTTTTAACAAAGAAAAAATTTTGTTAATATATTGTGAGAGCAGCTAAATGGCATGTAAAGAACATATAACACAATTTCATTTAAAAATTGTTTTAAATGAATGTACATTATTATGGTTATATGTGACATAACTATTAATAAAATTCTTGGTTGGAACCCTGGATGTGCATGTATTTATTTCATATGATTCTCGAAAAGAGTGAATTAAATGCAAATCATTCGTTTTAGGTAGATTTCGTAAGAAATACTACCTATTACATTCTCACCTAAGTTGGAAATTTTGAAAAATTTTTGCAGATCTACGCCGATCATGACTCCCAGAACCCAAAACCACCTCCAGTTCAAAAGTTTATATATCTATCTATCTATCTATCTATCTATCTATCTATCTATCTATGTCACTTTTTTCTGACCACGATAACTGGAAAAATTCTGCATTAATCTTTTACAAACTGATACATAAAATCAAGGGGCATAAAATCTCGGTCAAGTTCGTTAATGGGCAAAATCGAACCAAGGGGGGGAGGGTGGGGGGGCTTTTTGTGAAAACAGAAAAACCCCCATAATTTCTTAATTATGATACGTATCGAATCTGTTTGAAGTTATTATTACTTCTAGGAGAAGGGTCGAAAATGTATGTATGACAGATTTTTGATATAATTAAAAATGGCCCCAAGGGGGGGAAAAAAGGGGGTTTTAAGAGAAAAAAAATCATAGCTTCGTCAATTCACAAGATATCAAATTCGCGTAAATTTATTATTAATCCTCTTAATATTATCTAAAACTTTTATATTGACAAGTTTTTTATAGGACCAACTGTTATAGCAAAAAAAATTAAAAACAAAAAAAATCCCTGCCGGCTCCGCCTGCAAACAAGTTATTTTTCGAAGTAGGCGGTTCCAACTCCCGCAGCTTTTCGAAACTGATACATAAAATCAAGGGGCATAAAATCTCGGTCAAGTTCGTTAATGGACAAAATCGAACCAGGGGGGGGGGAATGGGGGGGCTTTTTGTGAAAACAGAAAAAAACCCATAATTTCTTACTTATGATACGTATCGAATCCGTTTGAAGTTATTATTACTTCTAGGAGAAGGGCCGAAAATTTATGTATGACAGATTTTTGATATAATTAAAAATTGTCTAAAGGGGGGGGAGGGGGGTTTAGAAGAAAAAAATTCATAACTTCGCCAATTCTCAAGATTTCAAATTCGCTTAAATTTATTATTAATCCTCTTAATATTATTTAAAACTTTTATATTTACAAGTTTTTTTATAGGACCAACCGTTATAGCAAAAAAAAAAATTAAAAACAAAAAAATCCCTGCCGGTTCCGCCTGCAAACAAGTTAGGTTTCGAAGTAGTCGGTTCCAACTGACGCATCATCGTAAAAAGGTCATTTCTTCCGCAATTCCTGACAAACAGGCGCCCCACGGTCTGCGTCTTCGAAATCTACCTGTGCCTGTAGGCCGAGCCGTCAGGGATTTTATTTTCCCAAATGAAATATGCTATGTTGATTTAACACTTCACATACCTATATTCTGTTACTTTTGGCCGCAACATCTTGTTTCTTTCAATATACTTCTACATGCACTAGAGATAGCAATAGTGCCTGGAATGCTAAATGTCTATTCCCATGTTCGACAGACGAGATAGCTAGTAAAATTTTTCCATCTATTTCATAATCAAAGATCTTAGAGTAAGTACCAACTCATTTCTTACAGGAGCAAAAGTAGAATAGAATATTATGTTTAACACTGACAGTAACCTATTATATTTTGCATATGATAAGAATGCATATGATCTTAGAAGAGTTCATTACACTTATGAGTAGAAGTAACTAATATAACACCAGTGATGTAGAAAATACTTTATTTAAAGAAAAACTAAATTTTATTAATTTCTGCTTCTGGTTGTTACAATAATCAATAAATGAATTCGTATGAATAATACTCCTACTAATGACGGTTAAAGTGGTACCTCCCGAGTTATATATACTCCGTTCGCTGAAACGAGATAACGAAAGTAAACAAATGCGCATGCAGATTGGCGATGCTTAAAACCTGGCGCTGTGCCAGAAGCGCCAATTGTTTGAGCTTCTGCTTTTTTTCCCAAACGGCTGTTTGTTTCTTGTCTTTCACTTTTTAAATTGACGATTTTTTTCGATTGATTTGGTATTTTATATACACAAATGGAGTGTGAAAATTCTTCTTTGAGCCCACCTAAGAAGAGAGTAAAAAGAAAAGCTTTGAGTAAGGTGGAGAAAGATATGACTTTAAATTTATATAAAACGGAACTTGAATCGAATCCTGAACTTCCGATTTCTCATATAGTAGATAATGCTGCTCGTATAACAGGCGTAGGTAAAGCTTCTGTTTTTCGAGTGTTAAGAGAGTATAAAAAATGTGGTGTGTTAAACTCGCCGAAGAAAATAAAATTACGTAAACGTGTTTTAGAAAATATAGATGATTTTGATAGGAATGCTATTAGGAGAAAAATCCACGCGTTCTTTTTGAGGAATGAATTGCCCACTATAAATAAAGTTTTGGAAGCTGTAAATGATGACCCTGATTTGCCAACCTTTAAAAGGACAACATTTTATCATCTCCTGAAAGAATTAAACTTTAGATATTCACGGAGAGGACGAGACAGTACTCTCATTGATAAAAACGAAATAATTGTGTGGCGAAGAAAATATTTAAGGCAAATCAAATCTTTCAGAGAAGAAGGGCGCAAAATATATTATATGGATGAAACTTGGTTGAATGCAGGCCATACAGTTAGTAAAGTTTGGAAAGATACCTCAGTAAAATCATCAAAACAAGCATTTTTGTCTGGTCTTTCTTCCGGATTAAAATCTCCTTCCGGAAAAGGAAAACGGATGATAATTACCCATATTGGTAGCGATTCTGGTTTCATGGATGGAGGGCTTGACTTATTCGAATCAAATAAAAGTAAAGATTATCACGAAGACATGAATTCAGAACGTTTTGAAAAGTGGTTTGGTGATATCTTATTTCGACTGGAAGATAACTGTGTGATAGTAATGGACAATGCTCCTTATCATTCCCGAAAATCAGAAAAAATACCGAATACTTCGTAGAGAAAACAAAAAATTGCTGATTGGCTTTTAACAAAAAATATCCCTTTTGAGGACGGAATGTTAAAAGCGGAACTGTTGCAGTTAATGAAGCAAAATAAAAATAAATATGACAAGTACGCTGTCGATGAAAGGGCAAAAGCACAAAATAAAACTGTCTTACGATTACCCCCCTATCATTGCGAGCTTAATCCTATTGAACTGATTTGGGCACAAATAAAGAACTTCGTTGCGAAAGAAAACAAAACATTCAAAATGCCTCATGTAAAAGATATATTCTCTCAAAGTATCAGCAAAATTGGCACTGAAGAATGGAAAAGATGCATTCAACATGTAACAAATACAGTGGAAAAACAAATGTGGGATTTAGATAATGCTATAGATAATATAGTAGATTCCATGGTAATCAATCTAGATTCTAATAGTTCCGATACTTCAACTTCATCTTCTGAATGATTTATGAGGTAAGTCGGCTTCAGTAATGTAAGATATAAATAGGTTTGTACTATTTTGTATTTAACAAAATTAACTCCTAATGATGGTTTATAACAATGTTGAATTCAGAAGGTATGCCCTGGGAGGAAATTTCGTTCGGGGCATTAAAATGTCCCCTCCCGGAATATTTCAGATTTTATACTTTTAAGGGTCAAAAAGTATAATCCCCCCCCCCCCCCCCCGAAACTATATAATGTCTCGCCTGGAGGCACAGAAATCCCACCAGGAAAAAATATGTCTGAATTCAACGCTGTTTAAAATAAATAGAGAATAATTTATATTTTGACGTCTTAAACTTTTACATTTTGGTTTAAAATCTCGATGTAAGTCAGTTAGCAACTTGTGTTGTTTTCATATAGTTATCAAAATAAATGTTTAAAAAATTAACAAATCGAAATAAAAAATAAAATTCGCCAACCTAGGGATTTGTGCCAAATGTCTGGCTCCTTGGCGATTTTTCTGCAACCCGTTTGTTTACTTTCGTTATCTCCTTTCCCTGAACAGACTTTAGATGGTTATCATTGGCTATGGAAAAAAGGAGGTTGCAAGATCTACTTCTGAGATCAATCTGCTGAAATGTTTAACTAAATAATCAAATTTATAATAAAATAGGAATACTTAATAGATTAGTCATAAAAAAAATCAGTCCCAGGATGTTTGTAAAATTGTTTCTTAGACCACATTGCAAGGACATGATAGGTTTCTCCTGTAATAAGTATCAGAGTTACAAATCATCATCATTATTACATTATACTGACAGCTACAAAAGAGTGGAATAACTTTCTTTAATATGTATTAGAATCTAAAATTTTGACTTGCTTGCCTTATGGATTTAAATTTTTGGATTTTACTAGGGAAATGAGCTTTTATTCATATGTAAGTGGTCAATATACAAATTTAGAATTTGTTGCATGCATAAAATCTAAATGACAAAGAAGTTTCTTCTCTTCAGTTCAGATTGTAAGAAGAAATTCTTTTAATTTCCCTGCTTTTTATATTTCTTTGAGTTAGTTCTTTTTTAAATTATGTTGTTTGCATATTTCATGTTTTAATTTATTATTTCAGGTAAAGCTTCTTCAAGGCCTTGGGATTCAGTCTGCTTTAATTACTGATGGAAAGAGTCCAATTAATCTTTTCAACACAGCACAAGGATTTTTAGGAGCTGCTTTTGAGCAAAAATCGAAACGTCAACGTTTGGGTTCTGATGATGATACTACCTAAGAGGAAGACTATTTTTTGTAACTTTGTATTTAATTGTGGCCTTAGTGAAATAGAACAAAATTCATTTTTTTAAATTTGCAAAACTAAAAAAAATTACGTACTTTTAAAAGTGCTGTTCCTATTGCATACTACGCAAAAAGAATTGTTTAAAGTACTAGAGCAAATATTTTAGTGCTTCAAATTTTTGTTTTTGAAATATTATTTTAATGTACTTTTTTAAAACATCATTATTGATAAAATCTACTTTGAGCTTGAATATTTGTTTTTCATCTCTTTACAAATTCATGATATATTTTTGCTGACATTCATGTGTGCACATGCAGAAGTGATAATAAATGTAATTGTTTCCTGGTTATACACTGGAAACTAAATTCCATTTACAAGAAACTATTCACAGCTTGCTTTCTTTAAATATTTGTCTTTCTACCTCTTTAGAAAATCTCAATAAATTCTTACATACTCTCATGTGCACGTGCACACATGTAGAAGTGATTATGGATGCAATTGTGTCTTGGTTATAGAATTAATTTCTCCTATCTCAGTTTCAGAGCCCACTGCCTAGTATTATCTAGTATTATGGTTGAGATACTAGCTACTACTTTATGTAGTGAGATTCAAATCCTGATTGTCTTGGATACTTATACTGGTTTGGAATCCACTATTCTAGTCTGTTTAGCATCAATTTGTAAAACATAGCACCAACAACTCCTTTTAGATTCCGAATTCAATTTAACTCAAGCCATCCAGTTGTTCGTATTTTATCTTCAAGATTTAGATTTATGCTATGTACATTCTTTTAAAAATTGATTCTTAAATCTTTATTAGTCCTAATACTGTAAAAGTTTTGTAACACTTTAAAAATGATTTTTTTTTTAAATTAATGTTAGCCGATAATGAAGATAAATTTTGAAAGTATTCATGATATTTTATATCTTTCATTTGAAACCCATTAAAAAAATCTTTATATTAAAGTCAAAACTGTTAACCTCAAATCATTAAAGAATAAGAAAATTGGTATTGAGTTATAGAAAATAATTAACACTTCTTTTCCAGTTGTATGTGCAGGAGGAGATTATTAAATGGCATTGAGAAATCAAAAATTCAGTTTATGGACATTTGACTTAACAGGTTTTGTAAATTTGTTTAAATTTATTGCAATTATGTGACATGAAGTATTATACACTGTAATTTAGTTTTGTAATAACAATTTTCACAAATTGATGAAAAATAATTTAAAATTTAAAATCTATTTTTAAAAAGTAAACACTTGATTTTATTATGTAATATCACGATTTTTTTTTAATTCATTGAATGACTTATTCTGTACATTTTGTGGCAAATAGAGAAAAAATTCACATACTATTTATTTTAATTTTAAATGAACAATAAAATCTTTTAAAGTATTTTTTTCATAAGACAAATCCCCCTCCCCCCCACACCCCCACCTTTAAAAAAATGTTGCTTTATTCAGAACATGTATTTATGTGCTATTATATTGAATTTTTCCATCTATTTCATTTGAATTTTTTTTCACTGTGTAAGTGAAAATTAAATTTTTATTTGTAATTTTTTTAAGTCTTTTTATACACCAGTTTATTTTATTATTTATATTTGTTTTAAATATTTTATCAACATGACATTTTTTATTACATGCTGGGTCCTGAATTAAAGGGGTCCTTGTCAAGGGTGCTTTAAAATGATTTCATATCTAGTCGTAGCTCTTAGAGCATATATTGGTCATATATTATATATATATATATATATATATATATATATATATATATATATATATATATATAAATTATATGTTTGTGTATGTGTGTGTACTGTGTCTCATAGTTCCTGCCAACAGCTTTGCCTGTGAATGGAACTTTTGGCATTCTACCAAGCACAGTTAGCTGTGGAAAGACAGTATCTGTATGTGTATTTCTCTGATATGCCTTATTACTTTTTCTTTCCAAAAGTACCATTAATTATAAAACAAACTGTAAAAACAATTTAAATGGTATATTTTTTAATTTGAAAAAATGAACAGAACAAATTTTATTCATAGTTGTGAACAACTATAGCTAACAACAATTAAATGTGTGGTAGAATTTTAATTTTTTTTTCTTTCACAAAACTTAATGGTTATATTAATATACTAACCAGTATTGTTCTGTGGGCATACCCATGATGGTTTTGAACTTTTTATATTTCTTCATTCTGCTATATGAAACAGTATTTCCGCTTTTTTGCTACTATATAAATTATCTATATTACTGAAAAAAAAATATTTTTGTATATGAGTATTTTTTGCATTAGCAACTTTTCTTGTGATACCAGCACTTTTATTTGTACTTCTTTTTTAAATATAATGTTTATAATTTTTCTTCAAAATATTTGCAGAACTATGTATTGTTAAAAAAATATATTAATAAATGCTGAATATGTTAAAAAAGTCTTGATTCTTTGCTGTATTACACAAATTTAATAGATGATCTTCATTTTTCATGTATATTATTGAAAACATCTAATATGATAGTGAATCAGAAAACTAATGTCATAGAAATAACTGGAAGTGGGTTAAGCATGGTGTGAAAATTCCATGATGCAGAAGAACCACGTGTATATCTTCCATGTGATCCCTTCAGAGTGTTGCTTTTTTCCGAGTGTACTGTGTGGTTTTTCAAGTGCATTGTGTCATTTTTGGTATACGTCATCTTCATTTTCTTTCTAAAACAAGCAATACTACTCACAGATTTCATATTAAATATTCCAGTTTTGTTGTTTTTCTAGAGGCGTGTTAGACTCTGTATTTATTAAGTTTCATTATTAATTAATGCGTACTAAAATCAGGGATATCCTGCAAAATTCCTGATTTTAAAGAATTTTTTTGCAGGGCCCTTCAAATTCGCAATTTTTATTCCACTTCCTACAAAACACGTGCATTTTTATTTGCAAACAGTAATTCCTCAATGGTGACAAATATTTAAGTGTAAAAACCTTCCATGTTTTGGTAGATTTTTTTTTTACCCCTATAATTTCATTAAAATATCACACTACCTGTCCAAATGCTTTGACTAAAAAGCTGTAGTGGAATATCATTAAAAATTTCGCTGAATAAATTGATTTTTTTTTTTTTTTTTTTTTGTAATGTTTTTTTCAAGATGTCTTAAATGGACTTATTTCTGACACAGTCATAAATCTATCTTTAAACACACACAATTTACAGTTATTCAGATAATAAAAAATCAAATAGTGAACTTTATCATATCGAGCAGGCATGTTAAACTCGTTGCCCACCGAGGGCCAAATTAAGCATTGTATACAAAGCCGCGGACCACATTATGAAAAGAAAAAAAATGTAAATTTATTTCATTACTATTGAATATAATGAAATTTGTACATACAAAATACTACCTTGTTAAAAAAAGAAAATAACAAACAAAAAAAAAAAAAAAACATACAAAATTCTACGGCTATCACCAGAAAAAATTTAAAACTGACACCAGAAAAAATTAAAAGAAATATTTATTAAGTAAAAAAAGACCTCAAGTTTTAAGCTTTTAAGATTGAAAATAGTAAAAATGTTATACAAAGTAGATAAAATATATATTTAAAAATACATGGTTGTTAACTTGGATATTTATATACCTACATATTAAATGTATAATGGGGAAATTGCACGTTTTTCAATTTAACTTGCATCTGATAGAGTGTAAAAATACGAACATTTTGATACCATTTTTACCTATATACTTGTATAATTCATTAAATTAACTTTTAAAACGCAGATTTTGCCGTGGCGCAAAAAAGCCATGTCACGTGACGAAAGCTGTTCTGACGTCACTACACATGTAAACAAACTCTCCCTGTATTTCTCCCTGTTATTTCCTATGGGGACGGCTTGCTTTACGCTGGACGATTTCTTTCTTTTCTTAAAAATGATTAGTATAACAAATTAAAAGTATTTTAATTTGTGTAATGAATAAATAATACTGTGAATTCCAAGTGATATTTTTATTCCATCGCGTTTCTAAGAATTTTCATTTCCAGATCTCGATGTAGAAATAAAATATCGGTACAAGTTAATACTCGTACTACAATATTGTATTTTATATAATAAGGTATACTTATATATATATATATATATTGCACAATATAAAATAAACTGGTACAAATAGGATTTATTTCATTAGGGAGGGAGGAGTCAACTTATAAAAGGGTTTTTGTATTTATATTTTATACTTAAATTATGAATTTTGCTTGGTTCCACTATATGTTTTATCTCTTTAATTGTTAAATAAACTGTTTTGAATCTTTGAAAAACAGCTAAAGTTATTAGAAACACCGAAATGTGCTGAGGTAGCTTTAAGACAGGCTTACAGAATTTTTATATAAATATACACGAGAAAAGTTTAATATTTTTTCAAAAAATGTTTCTAGGGACCTATCCAGACTTTTCTTACAGGGTTCTTTTTTTGTGAAATTGTGAAAAGTATTTCATATATGTGAAAAAACTAATTATAATTTAGTGAATTTGAAATAACTGTTATATTCAGTTTCTTGTTTATGAATTTTTGACAAGATTCTTTATATATGTAAAAGCTACATAAATAGATTCTTTGACGGCTTCAGTTGTTTTGTGTCAGGTTAGATTTTTCTTTTAAATAATTAAATTTGTAAAAGGTTTAGTTTGGAGATGATGGAGATTGGGTTGTGAAAGGCTATTTTTAAGACAAAAAATTTTGTGAAGGGATTGTTTTAAGGTGGAATGTATTGTGAAGGTTCCTGTTTTAATATGAAAAATTTTGTGAAGGGTCCTTTAAAGTACTCAATTTCTTCCTAAACAGATCTCTGGACTACACTACACACAGGCAAAACAATCAAGTAATTATTTTAAATACTGTCAGTTTTGTGGAATTTTCAGAATGATGGGATTGAAGGTTTTATGCTTTATAGAACTTTGCAGATTAGAGATGATGTTTAGTTTAAAAATTATCTGTTTTATTTTTGTTATAAATTAACAATATTTCTACGGAAATTAAAAAGGCCAAAATAGAAATATTATGCAGAAATATAATAATTCTAAATGTATTTGAAGCAATGTTATGTATATTTAAATTTTATTGTTGTTAGTAACATTTTAAACATTAAAAGAATGGTAGTATGTTTGAATTTTCGTTCATGATCTATGAATGTTTTCTTTATTTTTTGGTTCTATGTTAAAATTTTTGTTGCTAAATTAATATATAATACATACCTTCCATATAATTAAAAAAATTAATCATGCAAATTCATGCCTTACCTATGAATTGAATTTAAAAACCATTGTGATATTATAGCATAATATCTCTCAACATGATGCCCTGCCCTTATGAAACTAATGCATTGTTCAAACAAGGAATAAACCTTGAATGATAATATATCTTGATTTCTTTATATGTCACTATAAAAAGTTTACATGTAATGAGATAGCTGTTTTCAAAAGTGAAAAGAGTGGGCTCTACTTCAACAACATATTCAAATTCTCATCTCAGCACATCTCGCTCTGTTTTAAAAAAACTTTGTGCAGTATAATGCTGATTTTCAAATTAAGATACTGCCTTCTTTAACAAGATTTTCAAATATTTTCATTATTTTTATTTTTTACGAAAGTTATAACATTGAGGAAAATAAAGATATAAAATTTTTAGAACCTGATAAATCTAAAAATAGGACATTCTGAGAAACTATATTTCAAACAAACAAAAAGTACTGCATCCATTCAAAAATTATACGTAAGCAAATAATGATAAAATGATAATTAAATTATTTTTTACACTTTTCTATATTAATTGAATTATGATTATACCTCAAGAAATAAATTTAGCAATCCTAAAAGATAGTTTAAATAATGCTTTTTTTTCTTTCCTCTTCCCATACCTTAAAACAGAAAAAAAGCAAAGATTATACATTTATTTTAATAAATTTATTAGCCCTCATTTTCTACCAAGCGTAAAAAAAAAAAGCGGTGAATTTTCCCATTAAGCTTCTGTGACCACGCCAAATTATAGTATTATATTGAACATTTTTTGAAAAATCACGAATTCCAATCATAAAAGAAGGCGTAATTATCAAAATAAACATTAGATGCTTATAAAAGATGTGTATTTAAAAGATATATTTAATTTAATACTTATTTTTAAGTAAGTACATAAAAAGAGAAAATAAAAGACAATAGTGATAAATTTACTCACGTGTGTTGCAGTATTTTTTTTTTTTCTGAAGAATGAATACACAATTATTATTGTCAGTATTTAATTAAAATTTTTATGCAATAAATCAGTATTAAATAAAGCATTTTTTTCTGCATTGTTACTCAAAATTTCGTTTTCTCATAATTTGAGTACATTTTTTATCCGTAATATAACCTGCATAACACGAAATTATATTAATATTTAAACTAATTATTAAGCATTAAAATGAATTAAGAAAATAATGCATTTCAAGAACTATATAAATGCGATTTTACTTAAGATTTCTTTTGTAATAAAAGTATCATTCTTATTTCGTTTAAATAAATCAGAGTAAGTGAACAATATACGTGCCTTTTAGCTTAGCTTCCTGTATTTTTACCCACATGAAATGCAGTTTTTCTGTCTTAAAAGCATATTTGAATTAAAAAAATATTCCCGAAAGACATAATTTTGTATTTTTCGAATCCGACCCGCTTCAACACTTTTCTAAATGAAAATTAATGCAAATGTATAAATTAATAGTGCATTATATTTAGATATGATAAAATAATCTTTTGACTTTAATTTTTGTTTTTGTTTTTGTGTAAACGAGTCTTTAAAATATGTTTATAGTACATAGAAAGCAATATAAAACAGCCTGCGAGCACTCGGCTCTAGAAGCAGAATTCCCAGTTTCATGTGTAGTGACGTCAAACCAATCCTGTCGCGTTTTCCGATCACGTGGTTTTGTTTTGCTTTTAGCGGAGTTTAAAACTCCAATAACTACAGTTTAAATTATTTTTGCGATTCCGAGTTAAGTTTTGAGGTATGTAAAGTTGTCTTCACCAATTAAACATAAAATAATGCATAATCTAAAGTGAGTGCAACTTCCCCATTCTGGATTTAAAAATTTTAATCACAATGAAAATTAAACAAAAATGTATTAAATGTATCACCCTGAACTTTGCATTTTTCCTGTTAATTTTGTAATTACTCATTTTTATAAAGCCAATCGTTGCAGGAATACTATTATTTGCAATATAAACTCACTTTTTAAACGAAAAACTTATTCATTCAAAACTTTCGTAATTGAGTGAAAAATATCAGCTATGATGGTTGTATCAAGAATAGGAATAATTTCCAGAAACTCTTCGTTTATTTTTAACAGTACACATGTCTGAGAATAAAAACTGCAAACTAATTGGAATTTCGTGCATATGTATTTTCATGAATTTCAACATAATAGACAACAAATATTAAAATTATAATTTTTTTTTATTATTGAAGTTTATGTCATTATCTTGAATTTTTCTAGCAGTGGCACTTATATATATTTTAGCTTATAACATTTTCAAATTTCTTTAATTATTTTTTTTACTTTGTAGTGAATGATCTCGATTTGTGTACAATTGAAGGTATTTTTTTGTAAGCAGACGCATAATGCACCATGAATGCACTTTTTAAAATGAAATATCAGTTTCAAATATAACAATTTATCTTTCTGAAGTTTTTTAGACATTTGTGAGTACATACTTTATTAACTCCAATGGAGTTTTTCCATATCAAACATACATTTTCAGCTTTTATTTGAATATAAAAGTATCGTAAATTGACTGTCAGTTGTGCTTATTCACACTTGTTACGAGTTTTCACTTGATTTGAAATTTTTTTTAATGTATGAGTATGGATATGACTGTAAAAATGAAATAAAAATAAAAAAAATAAATATCACATTGCTAATTAACAATGACACGTTTACTAACATAGATAATGTAAATTAATAAGCTCAAATCCTAAATCCTTGTGTTTGACTATGCATGCCTCTATGTATACCAGGGTAAAATTTTTTCTCTTTGAAAACAAGATGAGAATTTGTGTCACTTTCAAAGTACTTATTTAAAAGTTTTTATTTTTTTAACTTTTAATTATCGTTAAGCAGTGTCACATTTTAATAGTTTTCCTGTACATTTTTTAGTACCTAATAAATACTGTGCATTATTTTGTAATTTGAAATAAATCGAAAACAGTAGTAAAAAAGTGTTAGTTTAAACATAAAACACATAGCAATTTTATTTAAAAAAATACAATTTTATAAATCTTTAGATATTCCGATTCAAGATCTGCTCTTTATAGCTTTCTGATTCTTTATTTTTGCATCCACAATCTTTGGTATCTGAAATTTTAAAATGAGTTAGATCTGACCACATAAATATAATATACTTTCTGAAGTTTGCCAACGGTAATGCTCTTAGATTGTGATTATTTAAAATACAAAATAGCTACCAATTTTTATCACTACTAATCTTTACTTTATTTAATCACGAAATGTCTTATTAAATAAAGCAAAGACTACTATTCTGAAATAGTGGTAGATATTTTGGATAAAAAGTTTCCAACTGTAGCCAAGTCGTCCAACATTGCAACCATGGTTAGTGCAAGTGTGTTCGTGCAAAGTGCATTTTTTGCATCAAACATGAACTAAATAAACATAGGGAAAATGCCAAAGCCTTTGCGGGCCACAGATAAGTTATCAGCAGGCCAAGTGTGGCCCACGGGCCACTTATTTGCCATGCCTGATATAGTCTAAGGATCTCTTAAGAAGTGGTTCATAGATGGAGATTTCAGCCAATTTTAGAAAAAAAAGGTCTTTAGTAAGTAACAGTCAATGAATGACTGCTACTCAATCTACAAATGAATATGTAGTACATTTATAGGCAGAGGAATTTGCTTACGTAATTATTAAGGGGGGGTTTGCGATTTGCTTATTTTTGCTGACAAGGGGGGAGGGGGATCAAAAATTGCCAAAAATATGCTTATGTAATACTTGAACAGCCCCTAGCTACAAAACAAATACATTATTTTTAAAAAAAGTTTTTTTTTCTTTGTATTAAAAAGGTTAAAACAATCCTTATTTAACTGTAATTGATGTGATAAAGAATTTCATCCTGGTTAGACAAAATGAATGGAACCTGATGCTAAAAGTGTGTAGCTACAGAATGTTTAGCATGTAAAAAAATAGATTAATTAAGAAATATAGGTGTGTGAGGCAATCAATAACCACAAACTGGTATTCAACAATTTATAAATTTTGCAATAATTTGTTTAAAAAGTCAGTAGCTTGTGCTTTAACAATCAGTTGTGAAAGTTCCATTCTGAAATTCACAACTTTTAGACCTTTTGTATGTACAAAATCTCGTTATCTGGAATTTTTTAATTTGTATGAAAAAGTCGGAGAAATTTGTAGCTGAGCATGGGGACTCTATTCACTAGGGAACCTATTTAATATAAGTTATACAAAGTAATTTAAGACTGGGAACTGCTTTTAGAAATAGATTCATTTCTTCAAATTTGTTGATCAATAGGGATACAAACGCCTCACAATAAAATTTATTTGACCAAGGGCTAATTTAGGACATATGTTGTTGTGAATTATGAAGGTCAATAAGGATTATATAATGGGTTCATTAATTTTGAATGTAATGAAAAGGATAAAACTGAACAGTAGAAGATTTTTAAAATAATTAATTTACTATCTGACTTACAGAAAGTCAATTTGACATGTCTAGGTATAAGAGGGGGGAAAAAAATTCTAAATTTTTTGTGCTGAACTAAGTTTTCTAAATTAAAAAATAATAAATTTAAAAAACAAATTTCACAATGATAATCCTTTCCTATTTTAGATAAAATGTATATGAATTACAAGTATCTATAATCTGTAGATAAAATTATGTTATTAGTAATTTAGATTTAAGCTTTAAGCAAAATCCATGTTTTTACTGTTGGCATCAAAGTGTTTGTAGATTTAACAAAGTATTTCAGGCTGTTAAAAATTTTAAACATAAAATAAATAAAAAAACAATTTAATTTGTGTTTAATCTTATTTCTGTTATTTGATTTGAAATATATATATCAAAAATTTATATTTAAAAAAAATGTTGATAGGTATTTAGCCAAATCACAATTCGTTACATGTAAGAACCCTGTAAAATTTGTGTTACAAATGATACTCGGATTACATTACTTACTGGTATTCAGAACTAGATCAAGTTCTGAAATAACTTCTAAAAAATAGTATAGATATTTTAATTTAATCATATATAAGTTATATTAAATATGCAAAATGATTAAAAAAATTCTTCATATATGATTTTATAAATATTATTAATCAAACTTCAAAATGAATGTAAAGATTTGGAAATTTTATTCTAAAATTACCAATCATTCATATTGCTTGATAAAAGGTAGGAGTAAGAAATAGAAAGCTTGACAATTGGTATGTGATAAAATATTCTGATAACTTATTCAATGGCACCAACCACAGAATGGGCTGACTCCTGACACCCTCACAGAAAGTTTGAATGTTGGTGCTTTGTGAACAAAAACAATCAACATTCTTTTACTTGGTTAGAGGTAACGACATGAGAAACTGTTTCCCACCCACAAATTTATGGAAATTCCAGCCTTTCTTTCCTTAAAAAATAAGGTTCTAATTTGCAGAACAACCCCGAGCAATGTCACCGATGAACCATTGAAACTGAACACAAGCTAGTCATATTATACCCATAGCCACCCAAGGTGAGTATCAAAAGCACAGCTGACAAGAAAGATTAAACACAAACTCTACTTTTATGAAATGCAAAATGTTTCACTAGCATGATGACATAAAAAATGAGTAATGAAAAGAAGTCGCCATGTTCTATTGCGGCTGTTCTTTCATTTTAAAAAGGCATTTGAACAATATCTAGATGTTTTTGTATGTTGTAAAGAAAAGATTTTAACAAGAATTAAGGAAGCTCATAATTTTTCTCACTCTTTCAATTTTAGCATTATTGAATCAGTAATTTTAATAAATAATTTTTACATTTTGTCTAGTTTTTTTAAAACCTAATTGTAAATTGCATAATTGTTCTTTTTTGAAAAAAAACAAAACTGTCAAGTAGATTTGAAACAGACAGCAGTAAAATGTATAAAAATGTTATATCTAACTTTTGTTGAAACCAAGAATTTTAAGTACTTTATATATTTGAAAATTTTAATCTTTTTCAGCAGAAGATAAAAGTGATAGCATTATTTAAATTTATAATAAAAGTTTGTGTTAATAAGTGTATATGCATTATGTCCAGTAAAAGAAAAAATAAATCTCACTGTGTCTTTCTTTAATCACACAGACAGAGAGAGAGAGAGAGAAATAAAAGCAATAATCTAAGAATTGTCATTTTAAGACTGTTTAAAAAAAAAAAAAAACTAGTTTTCCCTGCTGAACAATGCAAAACTTCCTGATACATCCATGAACTCATTTTTAAACGTAAGAGTATGAAATCGGCAGGCATGACTCGGACGTGATTTGGAGTGGAATAGCGTTTTTCAATTTTTGATAAATATATTACCTTTTTGGTTATAAGGGATTGCTGTTTCATGATGATCTTTGTCAGGCTGTTGCATCAGGAAATTTGGTTCAAAACTCCAAATTTTACAGCATTTTTTGAAAGATCCTTCAAATTTATCAAAAAATGGAAAATGTTATTCAATATTACAGTTTTTGAAAAAGAGTACCTACACATTTCTTGCATCTGAGATTCAAAACCTCGTGAATATGTTAGAAAGTGGCCACTGACTTTGGACTTGAGTACAGTCTTTTTTTAAAAAAAGTGAAAAATTATAAGTCTATGTGTGGCTGGGCCTTAAACAAGAGTATGTTTTTTTTTAAATTAAAATCATGCAGATATTAAATATTTAATTAATGAATAACCACACAAAATTTACTCTGATTTATTAAATGAAATCAAGCTATTTTTTTTAACCACTCTCTTACTCCTTAAAGCAAGAGAATGAAGTCTTTTAAAAAAAAGAGAAATATGTGTCAAAAATGAACGTAACTTAAAATTTTAACAAGAATGAAAAATCATGTATCAAGCATAGATTATGAAACACTTTCCAACACATACAGAAAACTATAACAAAACCTCACCGTTAAATAAGGTGAAAGAAGATATGTAGGTAAACAGTTAAGGAAACATATAACACATTTAAAAATCCAGTTTTAGCAATTACCTTTCATAGTCAAAAAAGTAGTCGAATTATGTTGTGCAGCCCTGTATATGATCTATGGATTTGGATATATACTACATAGCATGATAAAATTTAGTTCAGTTAGAAAATTCACATTTAGCAATTTTTGCCAATCCATGGAAGTGCATTTGAATTCTTTTGTGCAATCCATGTTTTAAGCTAAACTTTAATTCAGGTAAAAAATGCATAAGGCAACTTAAAATACACTTCCAGTAATTGTCAACCATAAACAACGATATATCTTGTTCTTTGTGTAGTCCTGTATATGAATTTATTTATATTCTTTAAACTTATGTTAGTCTACTAAATATAGTTCAGCAGGAAAATGCGTAACACAATTAAAAACTACCCTTAAGCAATTCAATCCCACAGTCAGTAATACTTATAAATTTCTTTGTGTAGCTCTGTATATCATCAACAGAATTTATACACACTACATACTCTGCAAAATTTTAGTTAGACTTAAAAACACAAACAAAAGATGAAAACACACTTATCACACATAGACTGTAACCAAATTCTTTTGTGTGTCCCAGTAAATGAATGATAAACACAATACACATCACACTTTTCAGTGAACAATTTATATTGCACCTCAGTAATGTTAAAAATTGTGAACTACAGCAATTGCAGCTTCTCTTTAATTAATAAATAAAACTTTCATCTTTCTTAATAGTTAATATAGGTAAGGAAATTTATCTTACCTGTTAAGTCCACGGCAACATCAGTATCCAGTGAATTGATTTAATCCATATTTATATGATTTGGATGATTCTGAAATATCTGTGTTCATCAGTGTTTTTATTTTAATACACACTTTTGATTTACTGGAAACACTAATTTAATGAGAAAGAAAGAATTATGGTTAATTTAAGTACATAAAATTTACATTATTTTCTATTAGTTATAACAATTAAATTGCAGAGAATATTCTGCAATCCTCTACTTATAAGAACAAATTAGAGACTAACGTTATTGGGTACAGATAGAAAAACACATAAAAATAAAGAATGACATCACTAAACCTTGAACTTTAGAGTTCATTTAAAGTCATCAGTTCTTAACAAATATTGCACAGATGCGTCGAAAATTCTTTTTCCCGGCAAAGGTGTTTGTTTCCCTTCCTCGTTGTAACCAGTCATTTATTTTATTGAAAGATATTAGGTTCATTGAAGTTAAATGTTTATAGTTCAGAAAATTACTTTTCTATCGCTCCTGCTTGACTTCTGAAGTATAAATATTCTTGAGATTTAAATTTATCCTGTGCCTTAAAAGTCAGGTTTGGGTAGAGGCTTTGTAAGGATGTCGGCTGTCATATTCTTGCTTGGGCAATATTCTAGATCTATTATTCCCTTTTCATTAAGATCTTTTATACTATTGTGTTTAATATCAATATGTTTAGTTTTGGAATGATGTTTATAATTTTTAACCATACTGATACAAGATTGATTGTCTTCATATAGAATTATTGGCAAATTTTGTTGTAGATTGAAATCGTTTAGAATATTAATTATCCTAACTGTCTTTTGTGCTGACGTTGCTGCTGAGATATATTCAGCCTCAGCGGGTGATAATGCAACTGAATTTTGCTTCTTAGTTGACCAGGAAATTGTATTTCCTAATTTACATAAATTGCCCGTTGTTGACTTACGATCATGCAGGGCCCGATTAACATCTGAATCTAGGGGAAGCACGGTATTATTTTGGGGGGCCCCTAGCCGAGGTCACATATATTTCATTAAACGTTTTTTTTATGTTCCCTGTATATACTTCAGATATACTATTGAGTACATATAGTTGTATGCTCAGTTTCTAACAGGCACATCACTATATGATTAATTAACATCCTACTGAATGACGTTCATATTCCCCTGTTAAATAAGTTTCATGAAGTAGTGCGTGGACTTCCTCTTGGGTTAGGCAAACTTTCTTTTCCAAAAAAAAAAAAAAAAAAAATTAAAAATACTATGTAAAAAAATTAAAATGGGAACAAGAGGACCCTCTATAGCTATACAATCATTTTGGGGCCCCTTTTAAATTTTAGAGGAGAAGCATGTGCTTCACGTGCCTTTTGTATAATCAGGCCCTGCGATCATGTTTATCTCCTGCCCAGTCGGAGTCAGCATATGTTGTTAGAATTGGCTCATTTTCTTTACTTATAATTAATTTTAGTTTTTGTGTAGTTTTTAAATATTTAATAACCCTCTTCACTGCATTCCAATCTTTTTCTCTGGGTTTTTCGTTTCTACGACTTAGGATGTTTACAGCGGCGGCAATATTTGGTCTTGTTATTGTAGCTATATATAACAATGCGCCAACTGCTTGTCTATCATCATATATTCTAATACGAGCAAATCTTGTGGGTGGTTATATATATATATATATATATATATATGTATATAATAATAAACACCAATGGAAAATCACTTGCAGAACCATTATCACAAATGCCAACCAAAAACTTTAAACCACTTAAATTCAATATTAGAAAAACAAAACTAAACAAACTACATTTACACAGAACCAGAAAACGCAACTAACTACTTAAACTCAAAACAAAAGAACACTATATATATGCAAAAATTATCTTAAAAACGGCTCTAAAGATTTTGACGAAATTTCGTATCCTACCGTTTTGGGGCACCAGAAAACCATTGGGCTAGGTCACATGCTCGAGAAAATTCGATTAGTGGGTCATTTTGGGTCATTTTGGGTCATGGTCTAGCTAATTGTATCTAAAAAACGGTTCAAACGATTTTGACGAAATTTTGTATCCGACCATTTTCGGGCATGAGAAGTCAATTGGGCTGGGTCACATGTTCAAGAACTTTCGATTAGTGGGTCATTTGTGGGTCAACGCGGGTCAAATTAATTTTATCTAAAAAACGGCTCTAACGATTTTGATTAAATTTTGTGTCCTACGAGTTTCGAGCACGATAAAAGCATTGGGCTAGGTCGCATGTCCGAGAAAATTCGATTAGTGGGTCATTTCTGGGTCATTGTGGGTCAAGATCTAAAAAGCGGCTCAATTTTCACTAAATTTTGCATCCAATGGTTTCCGGGCACGAGAAGACTGTTGGGCTATGTCACATGTTCGAGAAAATTCAATTAGTGGGTCATTTTGGGTCATTTTGGGTCATGGTCAAGCTAATTGTATCTAAAAAACTGTCCAAACGATTTTGACGAAATTTTGTATCCGACTATTTTCGGGCACGAGAAGACTATTGGGCTCGGTCACATGTTCGAGAACTTTCGATTAGGAGGTCATTTTTGGGTCAAAGCGGATCAAATTAGTTTTATCTAAAAAACGGCTCTAACGATTTTGATTAAATTTTGTATTTTACGAGTTTCGGGCACGCGAAAATCATTAGACTAGGTCACATGTTCGAGAAAATTCGATTAGTGGGTCATTTCTGGGTCATTGTGGGTCAATATCTAAAAAGCGGCTCAATTTACACTAAATTTTGCATCCTATGGTTTTCCGGCACGAGAAGACTGTTGGGCTAAGTCACATGTTCGAGAAAATTCAATTAGTGGGTCATTTTGGTCATGGGTCATGATGTTTGAACTCAAATTTAATTTTGACCGAACATAGCTCGGTCTTCCCTGCTCGTATTTGCTTTTATTTGGAAGTAAATTTTCCTCATCATTTATATTTAAGTATCCTAGTTCCATCGGAGTATCGCAGAGTTTCGCGTCTTTTAAATCGAATTTTTCAATCAATTCTTTTATCTTGTTTCTTTGATCAAGTGCGAAATTTCCTTCTTTACTTCTTTTTATATTTATACCCAAATAATAATTTACAAGTCCTAAATTTTTGACTTCATATTCCTTTTTACGTTGTTCTATTATTTCATTTATTTCTTTAGTATCTCTTGAAATTAATAAGTCATCAACATAAATAATGATATATGTTGTACTATATTTTATTTTTCGTGTGAAGAGACATGGATCAGCGGTGCTTCGCACAAAACCAAGTTTAGTTAAACTTCCTCCTATCTTAATGTTCCATGCTCTTGCGGTCTGCTTCAATCCATAAATGGCTTTTTTTCAGTTTGCAAATTTTATTTTCCTCTCCCTGTATTACATGTCCTTCTGGTTCTGACATATAAACCTCTTCGTCTAAATTTCCGTGGAGGAATGCTGTATTTATATCGAGATGATTTACATCTAAATTTTTATATGCAGCACATGCTAGAAAAGCTCTTATAGTTGTATACGACGGGAGTGAACGTTAGCTACCAGTCGTGCCTTGTATTTTTCTATTTCATTATTTGCATTATATTTTAACGTAAATACCCATTTACTACCTATTACTTTTATTCCAGGTGGTGGATCAATAAGTTCCCATGTTTTGTTTTTTCTTAATGAATTAATTTCTTCATTAGTTGCTTCGTACCATTTATTTCTATTATATGACTTTTCGATTTTCTCTATATCTTTCCACTCTGTTGGTTCTACAATTTCATTTTATTTAGTAATATATACGAATCTATCAGGTGGAACACCCCTATTTGATTTTTGTGATCTTCTAGGTTCATTATTTGTTAAAATTTCCTCATTGTCTATTTGTTTATCTTCCTGCATGTCTATAAAGATTTTTGAGGAATTTCCCCCTGTTTTTTCAGGTTGTTTTGGAACTTCTAATCAATATTATAATCTATTCTATAATATCTTTCATATCAATGTTTGGTGTTGTTCCGCTGTTCCGGTTCCGTTTGAATTAGAGTTTTCTATAAATTTAACTGTTCTAGCCTTTATTACTTTATTATTACCTACGTATATTCTATAGGCTTTGGATCTATTGTCGTATCCAACGATTATACCTTGTATTGCTTTATCATCGAGTTTTCCTCTTTGGAATTTGTTGAGATAAGCGTAAGCTTTGCAGCCAAATACTTTTATGTTTGCTAAATCTGGCGTTTTATTTGTCCATAGTTGGTATGGAGTAGAATTGTGTGACTTTGTGGGAAGTCTGTTTATAAGATATACAGCTGTAGTTAAAGCTTCGTCCCAAAATTTATGTGGTAGCTGATCTTCCGATAATAGGCAACGTGTCATTTCGACTAAAGTCCTGTTCTTCCTTTCCGAAATATCGTTCTGGGGTGCACAATGCGGAATGGTGAACTGGTGATGTATACCTGCATCGGATAAGAATTTTTCTAATTCATCACTTGTGTATTCACCCTCATTGTCTGATCGAATTTCTTTAATTGTACGACCACATTTATTTTTCGTTATGGCTACGTATTCTTTTAGTTTGGTAATTACCTCACTTTTCTTCGATAAGAGGACCACCATTGTAAATCTACTATAGTCATTGGTGAATGCGAGGAAATATATTTTTTCCTCCTATGATTTCTGTCTGCATCGGCCCACAAATATCCGTATGTACTAGATCGATCGCCTTCTTACCTCTGTTCGTACTCTGTTTTGGGTACGGTGCATCTGTTAGTTTACCTTTTATGCAACTTTCGAAAATTACATCATGTTTGCAATTTTGAATTCCTAAACCTATGGCTAAATTGTTAGATAAGAGTTGTTTAATTGAATTTATATTTCTATATGACCCAATCTCTTATGCCAAAGCTCAATGCAGCTTTTATTCTTGCATTGTTGAGCAAAATTGACATAGATTTCTTGCTTAGGTTTGTACAGGTCAATTTCAAATAAATTTCATCTCATTTTTCCTTCTAAGAGTGTTTTTCCATTATAGGATAAGTTACAGGTGTTATTTGCAAATATGAATTCATAACCATGCTTCGCGGCTTTAGTAACCGACATTAAATTTGATTGAATATCAGGAACATACAAGACATCTTTCAAAGTTATGTCGTTTGATAGTGTCCGCAGTTTTATTGTACTTGTCCCATGTGATTCGAGAGTTTTTCCGTTGGCTATCGTGACAGTATTTTTATTATTTGTATCAATTTCAACAAATATATTTATGTCGTTACATATGTGTGAGCTGCTTCCGGAATCTACGACCCAAGTAGATTTAGATTCATTTTGTGCGAGAAAAGATAATTGCTTTTGAGACACTGTATTATCTAAAGTGTTTTGTTTTTCTTCGCTATTACTCTCCCGAGTTTGCGTGTTTGTTTCTGCTTTTGTTTCTGGAGTAATATTATGTGCTTCAAAGCATAAAGACGAATTTTGTCTGTATTTTTCATTTGTTTGGTTTTTAGAAAATCTATTCTTAAGAAACCAACAATTTGATTTTACATGTTTTTTTTTTTTTTTGCAATGTGTGCAGAAAATATTTTGTTCGCGCTTTGGAAAGGTTTTAGGGTTTTGTTTTAAAGTTTTATATGCATTTTCACGTGATGAATTGTAGCTATCTTGCCTCCTTTGAAATTCATCAGTTAATTTCCCTTTAATAAATTCTGAATTTAATTCGTCTTCCGATCGAGCTTCCAACGCGGTGATTAATGTATATAACTCGGTGGAAGGGAGCACAACAGAAGTGCAGATAAATGAGAATCCTTTATTTCTTCGCCTATTGCCTTCAATTTGTCTGTTGTTTCTAGATTTTTTACTATATGATCAATCAAATTTCCATATTCGGCGAGTTTTGTACTATAAAGTTTACCCAGTAAATATAATTTGCTTGATAAGTTTGCACGCTCGTGAATTGTTTTTAAAGCTAGCCATGTGGCTTTAGCTGTTTTTTCGTTTTTTACGTAGATTAATTGAGAGTCTTCTAAGCTCAAATTAATAATTGCTCTTTGTCCTTTTTTGTTCAGTCGCCTGTTGGGGTTTGATGGATCATCAGTAAGTTGGTTAAGCAAATCTTCTTTCATTAAAATAATCTCTACTTTAAATTTTTATATTGGATAATTGTTTGAATTTAATTTCTCAATACTACAAATTTCTTTTGAACTGGAAGCCATGATGTTGTATTTTTATTAATTTTATTTGAAGTTTAATTTAATTTCAATTTGCTTCTGTTAATCCTTAATGAACAGTTTATTATTTTAAATTATTGTTATTTTCGAAGTTTATTTCTTATTCATATAAGAGAGCGGTTTTTGCCGTGTTCATTCCTCAGCGTTCATGATCTGTTAAAAATTGTGAACTACGGCAATTGCAGCTTCTCTTTAATTAATAAATAAAACTTTCATCTTCCTTAATAGTTAATATAGGTAAGGCAATTTCTCTTACCTGTTAAGTCCACGGCGACATTAGTATCCAGTGTATCGATTTAATCCATATTAATGTGATTTGGATGATTCTGAAATATCCGTGTTCATCAGTGTTTTTGTTTTAATACACACTTTTGATTTACTATAAACACTAATTTAATGAGAAAGAAAGAATTATGATTAATTTAAGTACATTAAATTTACATTATTTTCTATTATAACAATTAAGTTGCAGAGAATATTCTGCAATCCTTTTCAAGTCTCTAAAGAGCAAATTAGAGACTAACGTTATTGGGTACAGATAGAAAAACACATAAAAATAAAGTATGACATCACTACATTAGAGTTCATTTAAAGTCATCAGTTCTTAACGAATATTGCACAGATGCGTCGAAAATTCTTTATCCCGGCACAGGTGTTTGTTTCACTTCCTCGTTGTAACCAGTCATTTATTTTATTGAAAGATATTAGGTTCATTGAAGTTAAATGTTTATAGTTCGGAAAATCACTTTTCTATCAAGTAATGCATAAAAATTTAATTATTTTTGAACTAGTGTAACATCATTAAATTACACTGCAAATATGTTTTTCACCGTTGAACATTGTGTAACAGAAAATTCTTTTGTGTAACTCTGTAGAATGAATAATAAATGCTTTGAACTCCATATTCTACAAAAAGCATATTTTAGTGCATTTTAGAGATGGGCAACATCGTCCTTTTAAGGAATTGTTCCAACCGGAATCGTTCACCGAGAGGAAGGATTCCGTTAAAAAGGAACTATTTTGAAATAAAAGGAATGATTCCGAAAAAAAGAAACGATTCCGAAAAAAAAAAAAAGGTTTCCGAGAAAAAGAAACGCTTACGAGATAAATGGGACGATTTTAAGAAAAAAGGAACGGATCCGGAGGCATTGGAAAGAACATGAAATCCATAATATTAATACTAATTTATTTGCTTACGTATTCGTCCATTTTCTCACGCATCCATCCGCCTTAATTTTAAATTTTTTGGACAGATGATTTCGTTTTCAAGAGTTCATTTCATTGATGAGTGTGTGTAATCAATTATTTCTAATCACCATAATACAAGTATTCCCTGACTTTATGATTTTTGGCATTAAACTCAATTCCTCTTGAAAATTTACTCTTGGGTGACCTTCCATTTACTGCTATAGTTTATCAAAGAAATTTTATTGTAGCCGTTTGTTTTGGCCATTTGGGTGGCGACTTATTCGATTTTCAATGTAATCATTGGTTTCCTCTTGAAAATATACTGTTGAATGACCCTCCATTTATACTATTATTTTTTTTTTTTATGTAGGATAGATTATTCTAGTTCTGATGTTTGCCACTAGGGCCTACACAATTTTAAGCCTTATAATTATATTCCTCTTTAAAGCTTACCCCAAGGTAACCATTCGTTTACACGTCGGACCTCAGAACAGGCCGTTTTCAGAGTCGCTCCAATCCGTTACGATTCCTCGGAAATCGGTCCGTTTTGCAGTCTGCGCATTTCTAAACAGTTCCCAGGACTATGCCTTTTTAGGATTAAGTTTATATGTGAATAGAGTCTTTTATGAAATCAAATTCGGATACCTATCGATTTGGAAAAACATAATTGATTAAACGAAGTATATTTGAGAGTCTTAATATAACAATGTCCTTCCTGACTGCATCATAAATGCACAGCCGAAACCGAAACGCTTTCACCTGAAATCGTAAAATTTTAGTTTATACAAGCCTTTACTTTATATTAAATATTTTTCTTAATTTCTTTCTTTCTGATCAATTTAGCACAAAAAGTTTCAATAGTAATGTAATTAAGTCACAGGTGATAACTAAATAATATATAATATTTTAACCGAAGTACAATAGTATACTTCTATTTTTCTAAAGATAAATTTTAAGAGAAAGTAATACACAGTTGTAGTTTATTAATCAATCGCCCTCCCCGCCCCGCATTTCTATTTCTTTTTTTCACATACACATTAGTAGGATTTTTGGCCACAGAAACTCAGCTTTAATTGTATCAAAATCTGCTATTTTAAAATAAAATAGCGTATTTTAATTTATTAAAACTGTTTAGTTTATAAGAACAAGAGCCGATTCTGAGAAATCGGTCTTTTTTGGAGTCTTACTCAACATCTGTCTTTTTCGGAATCATTCCATATCGGACCAATTCCTTCGGTCTTTTTCGAAATCTGTACATTTTGGACTAGTTCCGAGGAATCGGTTCTTATTGGAGTCTGTATATTTCGGAATGATTCCGAGGACTCGGTCCTTTTTGGACCGACTCTAAAAAGGACCGATTCATTTTTAAAGTCTGGAATCGTTCTTTCAATTTCACTGCCGGAATCGTTCCTCGACAAATGACACATCTCTAGTGCGCATCGTAAATGTACATAGATTTAATTATATTTGAAATGGCGTAACATCATCAAAATGCACTTGAAACTAATTTTTCCCATTGACTGCAATGTAACGGAATTAACTGTCCCTGTTAGCAAACTATAAATGCTACATACTTCATTTTCAATAGGAATCGTGCTATAGTAAACGTCAATAACATTTGAAAATTACATGTCAATCCAAGTATATTTACGAGAGTTAGAGCACAAATGGACGGCCAGTCGAACCGAACTCATTAAACACTTTGCAACTATGTAGGAACGTGTTAAAAACAAGCATAATAATTTTTAATTTGACAAATTTAAGAACAAGCGATTTTTCTTAAACTTTGACTTAGAAGCAGGGTTGTGCAAAATTTTTGCTTCATCGGGCCACATTTGTGAGGAAATATATGTCTTGAGCTGTGTACATACACACTGTAATAATGTCCCCGCCTCCCAGAAATTTTCGGTATCACTGACTTGTGAAATCTGGTGGGATTCTGCTGAGGTGCTGCTGTTGCCCGATTAAAAGAATTGCCGTTTTAAAACTTATACAAAAAGGATGTTGTTCAGATTCTTACATTTATAATCCGCCGAGATTATTTAATTGTCATTCTGCAATTTTCTTAAAAAGGTGGCCGAAAGGATCAACTTTCTTTCTGAATTCAAGGTAAAAATAAAAAAAGTTTTTTTTTTTATTACAATGTGTTATCATCATTGTGCAGTCTTCATTTTTCTGTGTTCTAGAACTGTGGTAAGAATTTACTTACATTTTCTCTTTCAATGACCGAATTCAAGGTAAAAATAAAAGAAGTTTTTTTTTATTACAATGTGTTATCATTATTGTACCGTCTGCACTTTTCTGTGTTCTAGAACTGTGGTAAGAATTTACTTACATTTTCTCTTTCAATGACCGAATTCAAGGTAAAAATAAAAGACGTTTTTTTTATTACACTGTGTTATCATCATTGTACCGTCTTCATTTTTCTGTGTTCTAGAACTCTGGTAAGAATTTACTTACATTTTCTCTTTCAATGACCGATTTCAAGGTAAAAATAAAAGAAGTTTTTTTTTCATTACAATGTGTTATCATTATTGTACCGTCTTCACTTTTCTGTGTTCTAGAACTGTGGTAAGAATTTACTTACATTTTCTCTTTCAATGACCGAATTCAAGGTAAAAATAAAAGACGTTTTTTTCATTACACTGTGTTATCATCATTGTACCGTCTTCATTTTTCTGTGTTCTAGAACTCTGGTAAGAATTTACTTACATTTTCTCTTTCAATGACCGAATTCAAGGTAAAAATAAAAGACGTTTTTTTCATTACACTGTGTTATCATCATTCTGCCGTCTTCATTTTTCTGTGTTCTCGAACTCTGGTAAGAATTTACTTACATTTTCTCTTTCAATGACCGAATTCAAGGTAAAAATAAAAAGTTTTTTTTATTACAATGTGTTATCATCATTGTACCGTCTTCATTTTTCTGTGTTCTAGAACTCTGGTAAGAATTTACTTACATTTTCTCTTTCAATGACCGAATTCAAGGTAAAAATAAAAGACGTTTTTTTCATTACACTGTGTTATCATCATTGTGCCGTCTTCATTTTTCTGTGTTCTCGAACTCTGGTAAGAATTTACTTACATTTTCTCTTTCAATGACCGAATTCAAGGTAAAAATAAAAAGTTTTTTTATTACAATGTGTTGTCATCATTGTACCGTCTTCATTTTTCTGTGTTCTAGAACTCTGGTAAGAATTTACTTACATTTTCTCTTTCAATGACCGAATTCAAGGTAAAAATAAAAGACTTTTTTTTCATTACACTGTGTTATCATCATTGTGCCGTCTTCCTTTTTCTGTGTTCTCGAACTCTGGTAAGAATTTACTTACATTTTCTCTTTCAATGACCGAATTCAAGGTAAAAATAAAAAGTTTTTTTTATTACAATGTGTTATCATCATTGTACCGTCTTCATTTTTCTGTGTTCTAGAACTCTGGTAAGAATTTACTTACATTTTCTCTTTCAATGACCGAATTCAAGGTAAAAATAAAAGACTTTTTTTCCTTACACTGTGTTATCATCATTGTACCGTCTTCATTTTTCTGTGTTCTCGAACTCTGGTAAGAATTTACTTACATTTTCTCTTTCAATGACCGAATTCAAGGTAAAAATAAAAGACGTTTTTTTCATTACACTGTGTTATCATCATTGTACCGTCTTCATTTTTCTGTGTTCTAGAACTCTGGTAAGAATTTACTTACATTTTCTCTTTCAATGACCGAATTCAAGGTAAAAATAAAAGAAGTTTTTTTTTTATTACAATGTGTTATCATTATTGTACCGTCTTCACTTTTCTGTGTTCTAGAACTGTGGTAAGAATTTACTTACATTTTCTCTTTCAATGACCGAATTCAAGGTAAAAATAAAAGACGTTTTTTTCATTACACTGTGTTATCATCATTGTACCGTCTTCATTTTTCTGTGTTCTAGAACTCTGGTAAGAATTTACTTACATTTTCTCTTTCAATGACCGAATTCAAGGTAAAAATAAAAGACGTTTTTTTCATTACACTGTGTTATCATCATTGTGCCGTCTTCATTTTTCTGTGTTCTCGAACTCTGGTAAGAATTTACTTACATTTTCTCTTTCAATGACCGAATTCAAGGTAAAAATAAAAAGTTTTTTTTATTACAATGTGTTATCATCATTGTACCGTCTTCATTTTTCTGTGTTCTAGAACTCTGGTAAGAATTTACTTACATTTTCTCTTTCAATGACCGAATTCAAGGTAAAAATAAAAGACGTTTTTTTCATTACACTGTGTTATCATCATTGTGCCGTCTTCATTTTTCTGTGTTCTCGAACTCTGGTAAGAATTTACTTACATTTTTTCTTTCAATGACCGAATTCAAGGTAAAAATAAAAAGTTTTTTTATTACAATGTGTTATCATCATTGTAACGTTGTCATTTTTCTGTGTTCTAGAACTCTGGTAAGAATTTACTTACATTTTCTCTTTCAATGACCGAATTCAAGGTAAAAATAAAAGACTTTTTTTTATTACAATGTGTTATCATCATTGTACCGTCTTCATTTTTCTGTGTTCTAGAACTCTGGTAAGAATTTACTTACATTTTCTCTTTCAATGACCGAATTCAAGGTAAAAATAAAAGACGTTTTTTTTCATTACACTGTGTTATCATCATTGTGCCGTCTTCCTTTTTCTGTGTTCTCGAACTCTGGTAAGAATTTACTTACATTTTCTCTTTCAATGACCGAATTCAAGGTAAAAATAAAAAGTTTTTTTTATTACAATGTGTTATCATCATTGTACCGTCTTCATTTTTCTGTGTTCTAGAACTGGGGTAAGAATTTTACTTACATTTTCTCTTTGAATGACCGAATTCAAGGTAAAAATAAAGGACGTTTTTTTCATTACACTGTGTTATCATCATTGTACCCAGGGCCTGATTACCGACGGGGCACACTTCCACCAGTAAAATTTAGTAAAAATTTTCGTCTTTATAAAACGTCCTGTTCATGCAAAATTACTGCCATGAATAACCAAAATACTTCTGTTCTTTTTTACTGGTGGAAGTGTGCCCCGTTGGTAATCAGGCCCTGATTGTACCGTCTTCATTTTTCTGTGTTCTAGAACTCTGGTAAGAATTTACTTACATATTCTCTTTCAATGACCGAATTCAAGGTAAAAATAAAAGACGTTTTTTCATTACACTGTTTTATCATCATTGTGCCGTCTTCATTTTTCTGTGTTCTCGAACTCTGGTAAGAATTTACTTACATTTTCTCTTTCAATGACCGAATTACAAGGTAAAAATAAAAAGTTTTTTTTATTACAATGTGTTATCATCATTGTACCGTCTTCATTTTTCTGTGTTCTAGAACTCTGGTAAGAATTTACTTACATTTTCTCTTTCAATGACCGCAAAAGAATTTTGTACATTTGTACGGGTTGCTTTTCTAAAACATGATTCACAACGCCTTAAAATAAATCTGTACGAACCTACGACAGAATTCTCAACAATCACCATTTATAATTCTCACAATTCGTAAGTGCTTCATCAACGATCTCTTCGTAATTAGACATACATTATATTAATGTCAACTTAAAATATTACCCCAAAGCGTGGCTCATGAAAAAAGGTTGATGTTACTCGCATCGGGAAACAAGAATTCTAGTTTCCATTCAAAAAGCATCATTAACTAAGGACGTGGCTTCTATCTTATAGAAAATGCATTTATATTATATTGCCCATATATTTTTTTTTAGATTGTAAGACATTTTATAATAAATCCGTATATTGGATGATATTTACTGATGCCTAAACTTGTGAAAACTATCTATTAAAAAAATTACGAAAGACTTTCAAAAGAGGTAGACGTTTCTATTGATTTAAAACAAAAATTTTAAGTGACTAAGTGTTAGTAAATAAAAACCAATTTCGATAGTTTGTAAATATTATTGTTCTAAAATGGATATGCTGTTGTTTTTTCTTTGGTGCAATTTGTAGTAATGTTATAGAGAGATCTTTAAAAAACTAAAATAATTATATTCTGCCATGTAACCCTTTTTAACACTTTCCAACCTAGTTGAAAAGTGTTTATGACTTCGGTTTGTCTGGTCGTCTGTGCTCTAACTCCCGTAAATATGCTCGGATTGCTCTGAAAATTTTCTATGGTATTGTCGTTTACTATAGCATGTTCCCTATTCCAACTGAAGCATGTAGCACTTATAGTTTTTTTACAGGAACAGTCAAAAGTATTCCGTTACATTACAGTCAATTTGGAATAATCGTTTTAAGTGCATTTTGATTACGCTACGTCATTTAAAACATAAAGAAATTGATATATAATTATGAAGCGCGTTTTTTTGTAGAATATGGGGCAAAGCATTTATTATTCATTTACAGGGTCAAACAAAATAATTCTGTTACACATCGTTCTATGGGGAAAAATCGTTTGCAGTGTAATTTACTGATATTTCACTATTTCAAACATAATGAAAATTATATGCATTACTGAGGTGCACTATAATTTGCTCTCTTGCGTGCATTGCGTTTATTTACAGGGACACACAAAAGATATTGTTTACAGTACATGTGCGATATTTACAGCCTATGTGCTATAAGTGCGTTTTCAACTTTGATTTGCGTTTTTAAGTATAACTATTTTTTTTTCATAGTACGTATGTGTTTATAAACTCGGTTGATCATATACAGGGCTACACAAGGGAATTCGTAAGTATTACAGTCTATCGGAGTGAATTGCTTAAGGGTAGTTTTTAATTGTGTTTACGCATTTACCTGCTGAACTATATTTAGTAGACTAATAGAAGTTTGTGGAATATAAATAAATTCATATATAAGGCTACGCAAAAAAGATACATTGTCGTTTACGTTTGGTAATTGCTGGAAGTGAGTTTTAAGTTGCCTTTTAGCTTAATAGGGGGTGTGTAAAAAAGTCTTCAGATAATATACAGGGCTGTACAAAAGATTTCGTGTGCATTTACATCGATTGGCGAAAATTGCTAAATATGAATATTCTAACTGAACTAAATTTTATCATACTATATATCTACATCTATTGATCATACAGTGCGCAGCAAAAGTTTAGACATTGGTCGATTACGCTTCTGTACTGAGAAGTATGTAACGAATTGTTGTAAGTCAACCGCCATATATTGCTTGTGACTTATCCTTTATTCACAAACAATAAATTTTAAATTATCTGGAGGCACGGCAGTGCCTCCGCCAAGTCGAGAAAGCACAGCCGTAAGCATACTTTTCTGGAAGCAACTCAGGGCACTTTTGACCCCCCATATCTCCGCGCTGGAGTATCCCAAAAATTTTAAACTTCAATTATAGAGAGTATTTGGCACACAGGACCAAATTTTAAAATTACAACTTTCTGTCTTTTCTAGTTCAGGCGATATATGAAGTCAAACATTCGATTTTTTGTCACTTCTTACTCACTCGTTCACGCGTCATCAAAAAGATTGGGTAGATCCCGTAGCCCCAGAAACTTGACATTTGGAAAAAAGGTAGTGTTTAGGATACAAAGAAAGGAAAAATTATAAAATCCAGAAAATTCGAAAAAAAAAAACATTCGAAAATTCAACAAATTCCATCAAAATTGAAAATTGAAAATAATACGATCTTGTAGTCTTGGAAACTTAAGATTTGGTGTGAAGATAGTGTTTAACATCCAGAAAAAGAAAATATCAAAAACACCAAAAAAATCGAAAGCAAAATTGAAAAAATCGAAGAAATTGAAAAAAAACCGAAAATTTGAAGACAATCCGATTTTGTTGCGCTAGAAAATTCAAATTAGGAATAAAGGTAGTATTTAGGATACAGAAAAAGAAAAATTAAAAAAATCCAGAAAATTCGAAAAAAAAAATAAAAAAATTCGAAAAAAATTGAAAAAAATGAAAATAATTTGATACGATAACGCTCGTATTTATAAATTAATTTGGATGAAACTAATTGTGTGTATTAAGCTCACCAATGCCTCAACCGAGTTCGTTGGCCAGCTTGGTCCGCCATCTTGTTTCAAGATGGCGGCCACGGAAAATTTTAAAACTAAAATAAATATACAAAAAAGTTAAAAATTCAAGTTTATTTTTTAATTGGGTGTTAGGACTTGATACAAGGATTCCAGAGCATTTTTTGTTTTACCTCTATCTTAAAAATTGGCTGAGATAGAGCAGTTTGAAATTCTAGGGTGGCTGACATTTTGAAACAAAACAGCACATTACAAAAAACCAACGATAAATTTATGGTCAATAATGGTCAAGCAGGTGCAATCCCGAATGAATACTCCGTGTTATTATAACTGTAACTTTGACTTCGAAATTTTGATACGTTGCATTTTCTATTTGTTGATATTTTTGAACTATGATTTACGCTAAGTGAAATGTTGTTGTTGAAGAGGGATTTTCCATGTAAATCCGAAACGTCCAATTTTAATATGTTTTTAATGTTTTATGAAAGTGTATTGTAATGTCTGTAATTTTAATGATTTTAATATAAATTTATAAGTTTTAGTGAACGCGATTTCTCGCAAATTATTTTCTTTCATTGTTGTAATCATTTTCCCAATCATACGCATAAAACTATATATTCATATCCATTAGCGCCAAATTCTCGCCAATTGGCGAAATCTCGCCAAATTTGGCGACAAAAATAAGTCTTCATAAATGAAGCCAACTTGGCTATAGCTCAATAATTTGGCGAATTTCTTATTCAAATTCAGTGTAAACGAATCTTTTGTAAACGGTTTCTTTGCATTTTAACTTGCTGTTTTCGAGTAACATTAGCTAAAATTTTAAAACGAAGATATAGGAAAGCTACCTTTTCCTGCCGGTACAGGCCGGAGGACTTTTTTATGAGTTGTCGGATGCAATCTATGTTTTGCATTAAATAAAGTAAAACATTGAAAAACAAATCCCACAGGATGGGGATAGTTTGTTTTAGATAGATTTTAAGATAATTGTCCTATTAGCTAGTACACCTTCCGTTATTGTTTTGTGTTATTTTCCCCGGATTATGCTTTTCTTTTGTTTACGAATTTTGTAATAGAAAAGTTCCGCTATAGACTGGCTACGTTATAGACCTTTTTTTTTTTATAGACAGGTTCATTTTCTTTCACAGACTCCTTTCTAAATAAAATCATGGTGATTCTAAGATTCTCTTGATTTATCTCTAAATTGAACATAAACGATCCTAAGAAAACGGATCAATGAATTACTATATTGGCATGAGGAAATTTAGTTGCAGAAAAATGGAGCATATAGCTAACATTAAGTCTAATAGGAAAACCACAGCCTTGGCAAGATTGTATTAACAAGAAACCATCCAAATACATTTTTATGAAAGTAATATAATTTTCCCCTCGAATCTATACAAACCATGCATTATAAGAAAAACCGGTACTTCTCTATTATCCCGTCGACCACTTTTCATAACAAAAAACATCGCCAAACTGTAAGATGTAACGCCAAAAATGCAGTCCCATTTACTTGATGTCAGAAGCATTACACGTGTTTGTTATGTCATCAAGTGGTTTTTAATTCGACATTTGCGTGTATTTTTCATTATGTTTTACTGATTTATTAGTTATTTCCTTAATTAAAATAACAATTGTGTCCTTAAATTCTTACATTATATTTATTTATTTATTTTGATACTATAATGCAAAGTTCTCCCGTTTATTTGGCGTTACAGTTTGGCGATAGCTTTTTGTTATGAAAAGTGGTCGACGGGATAATAGAGAAGTACCGAAAAACCATAGAGTTTGTTGTTAGGATAGTGATTTCTGATGTAAACATTTCATCTATTATTGTGAGCCTGAATATTCATCCATCCGACTTCAAGCTGGTGAAACGAAACACGTGTGTGCTGACAAAGTACTTTTCTGTTTTCTGTGAGATTCTCATTAAAGAACTTACACGTGTAACCTCAAGGGTTCAAGGCTAAATGACGTAAACTTGACTGTGTGTTTCTCTAATCAAAAACTAATACTTCAGTCTCTGAGCAACCTTCTTAAAAGGCAGAACTACTGAACACTGCTCTTAAAATTAAATGTGTTAACTTTTTATAGTGTGATGTAAATTTTATAATGTAAAATTAATCTTTCTTTTTCTTCAACAGTAATTAAATAATTAACTTAGAAATTATACAATGAAGCCATACTTTATTTTAACAAGATTGTGTTTGTTAATATCTACTTCAAATGTGCATTATCGCTGGATTAATTCGCAAGTTGGATAATTACTCACTACACCTTCGCGGATTCAAAAGGTAGGACAAACTTTCTCTACCTTTCTTTTATTATCATGAAGTCTTAAAGTGAATTTTAAGAATAAAATTAGAAGAAGAATTTATTTACCGTAGTTCTAAAAATTATCAGATTATGAGCGCTGAGGAATGAACACGGTAAAACCGCTCTCTAATAAGAAAAATAAATAAAATAAAAAACTATATTTTAAATAATAGAAACTATAAAAGTATTAGTAAAATTAATAAAAATACAACATCATGGCTTCAAATATGAAAGAAATGTGTAGCATAGAAAAACTGAACTCCAATAATTATGCGATTTGGAAGTTCAAGGTAGAGATGCTGTTAATGAAAGAGGATTTAATCAACCAGATAACTGATGATCCGCCAAACCCCTTAACAGGCGAATGGACGAAGAAAGACAATAAAGCCAGGGCTATTATAAATTTAAGCTTAGAAGACTCACAGCTGATTTACATAAAAAACGAAACATCAGCTAAAGCTACATGGTTAGCATTAAAAACTATACATGAGCGCGCGAATTTATCTAGTAAATTATATTTGCTAAGAAAACTATATAGTATAAAACTAGTTGAAAATGGTAATATGAACGACCATATTGTTAAAATATTAGAAACCGCTGATAGGTTAAAAGCAATAGGAGAAGAGATTAAGGACTCTCATCTATCTGCACTTTTGTTGTGCTCCCTTCCACCTAGCTATGATACTCTGATCACGGCATTAGAGGCCCGATCAGAGACCGAATTAAATCCAGAATTTATAAAAGGAAAACTAACAGATGAATTTCAAAGGAGACAAGAAAGCTCCAATTCATCGCATGAAAATGTATACAAAACATTTAATAAACAAAAACAAAACACTAGGGCATATCCAAAAAGAGAACAAAACCTTTTTTGCACGAATTGCAAAAGGAAAAACCACGTGCGACAAAATTGTTGGTTTCTTAAGAATAAAAATTCTAAGAACCAAACAAATGAAAAATACAGACAAAATTCGTCTTTATGCTTTGAAGCAAGTAATTTTACTCCGAAAACTAAAGCAGAAAAAAACACACAAATTCAAGAGAGTAAAAGCGAAGAAAATCAAAACGAAAAAACATTGTCTCAAAGGCAATTATCATTAATCGCACATAATGAGTCTAAATCTACTTGGATTGTTGATTCTGGAAGCAGTTCACATATTTGTAATGACATAAATGTATTTGTTGACATTGACAATAACAACAAAAATACTGTCACGATAGCAAACGGAACAACACTAGAGTCGCACGGGACAGGTACAATAAAATTACGGACACAATCAAATGACATAACTTTAAAGGACGTTTTATATGTCCCTGATATTCAATCAAATTTAATGTCGGTTACGAAAGCCACAAAGTATGGTTATGAATTCATGTTTGAAAATAACACCTGTAACTTATCCTATAATGGAAAAACTCTCTTAGAAGGAAAAAAGAGAGAAAATTTATATGAAATTGACCTATATAAACCTAAGCAAGAAATCTATGTCAATTTTGCTGAACAATGCAAGAATAAAAACTGCATTGAGCTTTGGCATAAGAGATTAGGTCATAGAAATGTTAATTCAATTAAACAACTCTTATCCAACAATTTAGCAACAGGTCTAGAAATTCAAAATTGCAAACATGACATAGTTTGTGAGAGTTGTATAAAGGGAAAACTAACAAATGCACCGTATCCAAAACAGAGTGAGAACAGAGCTAAGAAGGCGATCGATCTGGTGCATACGGATGTATGTGGTCCAATGCAAACAGAAAGCATAGGAGGGAAGAAATATTTTCTCACATTCACAGATGATTTTAGTAGATTCACAATGATATTTCTTTTATCGAATAAAAGTGAGGTAGTTACCAAAGTGAAAGAATATGTAGCCATAACGAAAAATAAATTCGGTCGCACAGTTAAAGAAATCCGATCAGACAATGGGGGTGAATACACTAGCGAAGAATTAGAAAAATTCTTAAAATATGAAGGTATTCATCACCAGTTCACTATTCCGCATTGTGCACCTCAGAACGGTGTTTCGGAAAGAAAGAATAGGACTTTAGTCGAAATGACAAGGTGCCTATTATCGGAAGCGCAGCTGCCAAATAAATTTTGGGCCGAAGCTTTAAATACAGCTGTGTATCTTATAAACAGATTACCAACAAAATCACACAATTCAACTCCATACCAGCTATGGACAAACAAAAAACCGGATTTATCAAACATAAAAATATTTGGCTGCAAAGCTTATGCTTATCTCGATAAATCCCAAAGAGGAAAACTCGATGATAAAGCAATAAAAGGAACATTTATCGGTTATGATAATAGATCAAAAGGATATAGGATCTACATTGGCAATAATAAAGTAATAAGGGCAAGAACTGTTAAATTTATAGAAAACTCTAATTCAAATGAAAACGAAAAAAAATCCATTGATATGAGAGAAGAATTAGAAGTTCAGAAACAACCTGAAAAAGCAGGGGGAGATTCCTCAAAATTCTTTATAGACATGCAGGAAGATAAACAAACAGACAATGAGGAAAATTTAAACGAAAACGAACCTAGAAGATCTCAACGATCAAATAGGGGAGTTCCACCCGATAGATTCTCTTATATTACTAAAATACAAAAAGAAAATATTGAACCAACAGAGTGGAAAGATATAGCGAAAATCGAAAACCCATATGATAGAAACAAATGGTACGAAGCAACTAATGAAGAAATTAATTCATTAAGAAAAAACAAAACATGGGAACTAATTGATCCACCACCTGGAATAAAAGTAATTGGGAATAAATGGGTATTCACCAAAAAATATAATGAAAATAATGAAATAGAAAAATATAAGGCACGTCTTGTAGCCAAAGGTTTTTCTCAAAAATACGGAAGCGATTATTTTGAAACCTTCGCTCCAGTAGTAACGTATACAACTATAAGAGCGTTCCTAGCATGTGCAGCGTATAAAAATTTAGATGTTAATCATATAGACATCAAAACTGCATTCCTCCACGGAAATTTAGATGAGGAAGTTTATATGTCACAACCAGAAGGGCATGTAATACCGGGAGAGGAAAATAAAATTTGCAAACTAAAAAAATCAATTTACGGATTGAAGCAATCCGCACGAGCATGGAACATTAAATTAGAAGAAAGTTTAACTAAACTTGGTTTTGTGCAAAGCACCTCCGATCCATGTCTCTTCACACGAAAATTAAAGGATAGAACTACATATATCATAATATATGTTGATGATTTATTAATTTCAGGGGAAACTAAAGAAATAAATGAAATAATAGAACAACTAAAAAAGGAATATGAAGTCAAAAATTTAGGACTTGTAAATTATTATCTGGGGATAAACATAAAAAGAAGTAAAGAAGGAAATTTCGCACTTGATCAAAGAAACAAAATAAAAGAACTGATCGAAAAATTCGATTTAAAGGAAGCGAAACCCTGTGATACTCCGATGGAACCCGGGTACTTAAACATAATTGATGAGGAAAATTTACTTTCTAATAACAGTAAATATAGGCAAGCTATCGGAACATTGTTATATATAGCTACAATAACCAGACCAGACATAGCCGCCGCTGTGAACATTTTGAGTCGTAGAAACGAAAAACCCAGAGAAAAGGATTGGAACGCAGTAAAGCGGGTTATTAGATATTTAAAAACAACACAAGAACTAAAACTAATTATTAGTAAAGAAAATGAGCCAATACTAACAACATATGCTGACTCCGATTGGGCAGGGGATAAAAATGACCGTAAATCAACAACGGGAAATTTATGTAAATTAGGAAATACACCAATTTCCTGGTCAACTAAGAAACAAAATTCAGTTGCCTTATCATCCGCTGAGGCTGAATACATCTCAGCAGCAACTTCAGCACAAGAGACAGTTTGGATTATCAATCTTCTAAAGGACCTTGATCTACAACAAAATTTGCCCATAACTTTATTCGAAGATAATCAAGCTTGTATAAACATGGTTAAAAATTATAAACATCATTCGAAAACTAAACATATCGATATAAAATACAACAGCATAAAAGATCTTAAGGAAAAGGGAATAATTGAACTACAATATTGCCCAACCAAAACTATGACAGCTGACATTCTAACGAAGCCCCTTCCCAAACCTGACTTTACAAAACACAGAACAGGTTTAAATCTCAAGAACATTTATACTTCAGAAATCAAGCAGGGGTGTTAGGATAGTGATTTCTGATGTAAACATTTCATCTATTATTGTGAGCCTGAATATTCATCCATCCGACTTCAAGCTGGTGAAACGAAACACGTGTGTGCTGACAAAGTACTTTTCTGTTTTCTGTGAGATTCTCATTAAAGAACTTACACGTGTAACCTCAAGGGTTCAAGGCTAAATGACGTAAACTTGACTGTGTGTTTCTCTAATCAAAAACTAATACTTCAGTCTCTGAGCAACCTTCTTAAAAGGCAGAACTACTGAACACTGCTCTTAAAATTAAATGTGTTAACTTTTTATAGTGTGATGTAAATTTTATAATGTAAAATTAATCTTTCTTTTTCTTCAACAGTAATTAAATAATTAACTTAGAAATTATACAATGAAGCCATACTTTATTTTAACAAGATTGTGTTTGTTAATATCTACTTCAAATGTGCATTATCGCTGGATTAATTCGCAAGTTGGATAATTACTCACTACACCTTCGCGGATTCAAAAGGTAGGACAAACTTTCTCTACCTTTCTTTTATTATCATGAAGTCTTAAAGTGAATTTTAAGAATAAAATTAGAAGAAGAATTTATTTACCGTAGTTCTAAAAATTATCATTTGTAACACGTAAAAATACAATGTGTAAACTATAAACATAATTTAATTTATGAAAATTGTGGCTCGATGTACTCCATGGTTACAAATACGGAAATAAACAGCCAAGTACAAATAAAAAATAACGTGCGTAGTTTTAATCAGTATGTGAAAAATTAAATGATATCGTTTCAAATAATAACTTCATTAGACCGTGCAATTATATAATATTCTTATTTGTTTTGATTATGACAAAATATGTCAATAATCTAAATAACGAAGTATGTTGATTAGTGACAGTAAGTTGAAACGATGTGTAACGAAGAAAACGTTGACAAAAAGATGGACACAAATATACAAAATGAAATGTTATATTTTAATAAGGGCGAATATAGTCCTCATCGAGTAATTCCGATACCTGGAGATGGTTCTTGTTTGTTTCATTGTATATCTTTTTCTGTTTTTAATAACATAGCCTCGTCGTATGATATCAGGCGAGCTATTGCGGAGTATGTGGTTGCGAATTGGGATCAGCTGCAAGTATACACTTGTGATAAGCACGGAGAAACTTACCCCACTACTGAACTGTACTCGAAAGCTATGCTGAGTACATCAACGTATGGATCAGTCTCAGAACTCATGGCAGCCTCCAAACTTTATCCGTATACATTGGAGGTCTATGAATATGGCCATCTGAGGGGATCTTTTAGTGATAGTAGTGAAAACCCAGTGAAACGTTTACGTTTCTCTGGTAGCTTCTTAGCAGGCCACTATGATGTTCTCCTCCCTCTTCTCAAGGCTTCTCAAGAATCTAATAGTCCTCCAAACGATTATTCATCACATAAAGAAAATAGCTACTCAAAAAATGTTGGAAGGCATATTAACATCAAAAGAGGAAGGCCTAAAATCTCCAAAGAATCACGTTCTCAACAGCTCAAAGAAGCTGCAGCTCGCTATCGTAAAAACCATCATGCAAAACAAAAAGACATATTAAAACGCTATCGTGATTCACACCTTGAAGTGAATCGGGAAGCCGTAGCTCGCTACAGTGCTTCGCATCCTGAAGTGAATCGGAAAGTCGTTGCGGGCTATGGTTCTTTGGATGCTGAAATCAATCGGGAAGCAGTTGCGCGTTATACTGCTTCACAAGCTGACGTAAACCTCGGAGCTCTCCAACGGAAAAGGTCTAGAATTAAACTGCAGTTTAAAATAAATACTTTAGAAAAAATTACCAGAGATCTAACTAAAAAAACGGGAGATAGACTGGAAGCAGATAAACTAATAAAATGGGCTCTTCACAATAGACAGTTGACATTGGAGAACTTCGGCAGAACAGCTGATAAATTTAAACAAAAACTAATATCCTCACTAGAAAAATTGAATGAATGCTCCTCAGACAGTAGCATACACAACAAATTCGAAGCATTTCTAGGTAAAGCGGAGCATCGAAGTAATCAGGAACCTTTTTATGCACATAAAGTTTTTGAAGCTAAAGATTGGGCAATTGAAGTCGACGCTACTGGCAAAGCTTTCATTGGGGACATTAAAAAAAACGTCTAAGGCTTTAGTCTGGCCTTGTTTTGATATATTGTGCGCACTAGATGATAACATCATTGTAAAATTAAAAAACATTTTCGAAAATTTGGAGAGTAAAACCTTACATCAGCTTTACTTGTTAGTTGAAACTGGAGAGCTGTCTACATTTATCTCTTATATAAAAACCGTAAAATCACACTTTCCGCGATTAAGAACAATTTAAGAGAGATGTATCAAATACAGAGCGATTGTAAGTTATTGAAGAATATAGATGAGTCGTTAGAAAATGCAGATGTGGACAAATTAAAAGATTATGGAAAACAACAAGCAGTTGCATGTGTAACTATACTAAGTGAAGAATTATATGAAGTCGTAGAAGATTCGATTATACAAAAACATAAATTAGCTTTCAGAGCATTGTCAAAAAAATGTTTAGATACTCCTAAATGGGACTGTATGTCATGCTTTAAACTATGTTACTCAAGGGATGTTTCCTCTATAAAACGTTTAAGAAAACCTATAGACACTAGCATTTGGAGGAATCTTCTTGACTATTATAATAGAAAGGAAATAACTCATAGCCCGCAAATTTGTCATTCATGTTTACTAAAGATACGAGCTAATCAAATGCCATCAATATGTATCCTTAATGACTTATACGTGAGCGCTAATCCACCGCAAATAAGTGAGTTAAACGATTATGAGAAGCTTTTGATTCAGCGTGCTAAAGCCTTTCAAGTGGTAATGTCGATGAATCCTGTCGCAAAGAAACATCTTCCCAACCAACAACTGGTAAAGAAAGTAAAGGGAAGAACTTTCCACCTACCCTTGCCACTTGAAGAAACGATAAAAAAGCTTCCTCGTCCAGAAGATCCTCTTAATAAAAACACAGAACTCTACATTATGGTACGTGGTATTCCAACGAAATCCAAAATAGTATGGGAAGACATTGTAGACGTCAATAAGATTTATGAAGCATTGGCATACCTCAAAAATGTAAATATACATTATTCTCACATACAACTGCCCCAATCTTCACATCAATTAATCAACCATTTATACGAAAATGTTCAGCATATTGTAGACAGCACAGATTTGCAGGAAGATGATTATGTTAATGTGGAGGAAAGTGCACTATTGACTCAAATAACTCCCGAAAAAGAAAATGATTACGGACAATACACCATCTACCCTTTGCATGAGAGAAGACAAAATGCTCCAGTATCGGAACTCTACCAATTACTCAAGGTAAACGCTCCACCAATTGACGCTAGAGATAAAGATCTTGATGTGAAGTGCTTTCCTTACCTTTATGTAGAAGGAAAATATGGTCAGTTTCATACTAGACCACAAAAGTTAACTTCTAGTGATTTTATTAAAATCAAATTAATGTCGAAATATTCCCAATTTCGCTTAAATCAACAATATTTATTTTTCTTATTAAATGATGCTAATATACGCCAAATTAGTTCTGGTATTTTTTATAAAATGAATTGCGTAAATCAAAAGGAAAAAATTACAGCTGAACACTATTTTCAGATGCTTAATAAAGATGAATTGGAAGGCGATTTGACTGCAATATTTGGTAGATTGCGAAACACGGAGCAATTTTGGAAAAAACCGAGAAATGACGTCAATTGCATGACACAAAATTATGGTCCGGCAACGTGGTTCCTTACCATGAGTCCTTCGGAGTGGATGTGGAGTGATTTAGGGGAATATATTAGGGAAGTCAATGGTCCTGAAATGGTTAACAAAAATATTAGTGAATTGGTGGTTCTTGATCCTGTATCTACTTCTCGCTTCATAGATAATAAGTTTAAAGCAACATTAGACTTCATTACATCTTCTGATGAACCACTTGGTAAAATCAATCATTACTTTTGGAGACGGGAATACCAATCTCGAGGCGCTCAACATTTTCATTTGATGCTGTGGGTTAAGGATGCCCCTATTCTTAACGAGTCATCACATGAGGAAGTAGCGTCTTTTATATCAAAGTATGTCACGTGCAGCATACCAAATAAGAATATTTCACCTACTATTCATCAGAGGGTTGTGTCTTACCAAACTCACAAACACAACAGTTACTGTATGCGAAAAAAGAAGACAAAAAAAGGTTTTGTGTCAGTTTGTCGGTTTGGATTCCCACGACCAGTTACTGAAGCACTTACCATTCGAGATATTGTTGAATCAATAGCTGGAAGAAAAACATTATCATCTAATAACCGACTGTACAATATTATGCGCAAAAAAGAATGGGTTATGATAAAAGATTACAATCCTGCAATATTGCTTGCATGGAATGGTAACATAGATATCCAGTATGTGGGAGAAAAAAACAACTATCTTGAATTATTACATAACGAAATACACAACAAAAAGCGAAAAGACACACGCTACCAATATGTTTAATGATATACATTCTACCAAGAGCTTAAGGAGTCGCCTATATAACATCAGTCTCAGGATGTTGTCAAACCGGGAGTGTGGAGCTTTGTAAGCAAGTGATACTTTGCTTGGAATTTCTCTGTATGGGACTGATCCTCGAACAACAATAAGGTGGCTTGACGTAAATATTTTTCGTAATCGCAGAGTGAAATCTAAAGTAGATATGATGATGCTTGAATCCAATTCTACTGATATTTATTGTGAGTCATGGATTGATGATCATTATCCTAATAGGCCGAAAGCTTTGGAAAATATCAACTTGTACAATTTCTCAAAAAAATATGATATAGTTAAATCACGACCGGTTTCTACAAAAGTCGAATATTATGTGTTAGATGACTGTAAGAAGTATCTGAAAAGAAGAGACCGACAATATCTCATAAACCATTATTTATATGACGTTCAGCAAGTGCCTGAAAAGTACTTCTTTTCGTTACTTCTTTTGTTCAAACCATGGCGATCATTAGAAGATCTAAAAATGGACTATGCAACTTATACTGAAGCTTTTACTTCAATAAAACATGAAATAAAGGAAGGTATAACTTATGGTAATTTACAAACAGAATTACGCTACAATTTACAAAAAGCATTTTAAATGGTGGAGGCAAAAGTAACTGAAATTAATGAAGAGAGAGATAATGTATATGAGGATGAGGGCCCTGATAACCCTTTACAATTTGAAGCCTTAGAAGCTGTGAACGCTATGGACGATTTCCAAAAGATTAATGTTGTAGAGTGTGAACAGCCTGATTTAGATCTTCAAGAGATGTTAGGCAAACTCAATAATCATCAAAAGATAGTGTTTGACATGGTTACAGAAAAAATGAGTAATAGTTGCACTGAGATCTTACGTTGTTTTATAAGTGGCACTGTTGGTACTGGAAAGAGCTTCTTAATTAAAACTTTGAAAGTCTGGGTCCAAACTCACTTAAATAAGAAAGTGGCCATCACTGCTCCAACAGGAATAGCAGCGTTCAATGTGGACGGATTGACAATTCACAGACTTCTACAATTACCCGTGGAACGTAAACAAACTCCAAAGTATAAACCACTCTCAGATGAGGTACTTCAAGTTCTGAGATCATATTTAAAAGACGTGGTGTTGTTCATTATAGACGAAGTATCGATGATTTCGAATGTCACTTTGATATACATCCATTTACGTCTGTCTGAGATATTTGATACCAGTGATGAACAAGATGGGTGGTTCGGTAAAAAACATATTCTAGTCTTCGGAGACCTATTACAACTTCCTCCTGTTAGAGAAAAATCTCCTTTCGAAAAGTTAACTAATGCTGAAGTTAATAAGCTGATAGGCTCACTTAGTATGCCAAATCTGTGGCCTGAGCTGTTTACTTATGATGAGCTTACCCAAAACATGAGGCAACACCACGATTCCATATTTTCTGAAATTCTGAAAAGGATTAGAGTTGGAAAAACGACACAAATGGATCGTGATGTATTGTCTAGCCGATTGATTCCTCTGCATTCTAAGTCAAACGAAAGGAGATTGCTAGAAATATCACAATATCTCTCTGAACTACCCAAAGATACAGTTTGTTTACTGCCAACAAAAATATGTGCCAGAAATTAAACACTGCCATGTTAAAAGCCATTCCTCAACCAGAAATAAAACTTACAGCTGTAGATAGTTTAGATTGTCCCAAGTATCTTTCGAAAAGGGCACGTGAATGTATAAAACAGAATGAAGATGACGCTTCCATGACAGCAGGTTTAGAAGAGACAATAGTGATAAAAGTAGGAGCAAGAGTGATGTTGAGAAGGAACATTGATGTGAGCTTGGGATTAGTAAATGGTTCCATCGGTGTTGTGCAAGGCGTAAAAATAGATCCGGATGATAAGAAGAAAGTTAAGAATGTAATAATAAAATTCAGCAACGGACTTATTCGTGAACTCGCTCCAGTCAAAACTAAATTTGAAATAATTAATAGAGCATATGTTCATCGCGAACAATACCCAATATGTTTGTCGTATGCTATAACTATACATAAAAGTCAAGGACTTAGTTTGAATAGCGCACTTATAGACATAGGCTCTTCGGTATTTTCGTGTGGTCAAGCTTACGTAGCACTATCAAGAGTAACAAGTCTGGGCGGACTGCACCTAATTAATATTGATTATAGTTGTGTCAAACCTCAAGAGTCCGCCATAACTGAGTATAATCGACTCAGATGCACATACCGTCCAGATTTGCCAGCTATCATTCCTGCAAAGCCACCGAGAAGGACAAATAGGGATAGGGAGTGGGCTTGTCGAAAATCAGTGGATGATGTCCAAAGAGAACACGAAGCCAAGAAAAGGAGGACTACATACAAAAAGAGTGAAATATCATATCAAAAACATATTATGTAAAAAATTTACCATGTCTCACGACTCTTTAACAGTAAAAAGTTCTGATATCATGTAAAGCCAAGTTTAGCTCTATTATTAATTCTGACATTTTCACTCACAAATCACTTCTAGTCTCTACATCCTTAGTTAGTGGTTATTTTGTGACTTGGAAATTACGCAGCACGAGAATGTGACAGCTGTATATAATTGGCTTTATTCAAATAATCCCTTCCCATCCCATAACCTAGTAAGGTTTAATAATTTCCCTGTACTACGTAATTGCCAATTCACAAAATAATCATTAACTAAAGATTTCCAAAAACCTGAAACTTCGTTTATCTAGAGTACGTTTAAAACGGGACAAATTTTCAAAATTCAGGACTGCGAGTAATATCTCAGATGGATAGCATCTATCCTGGAAGCAATTGAGAGTATTTTTGACACTCCCCCTCCCATAACTTAGTGCTTGCCTAGGAACCTGAAATCTCTTTTTATCTACAGTACTTTGCAAACGAAACTAAAGCTTCAAATTTTTGATACCTGTAAATAATAGGGACATAGTGTGGGCTTAGCGAAAATCAGTGGATGATCTCCAAAAAGAACCCAAAATCAAGAAAAGGAGGATTACTTACAAAAAGAAGTGAAATCTCATCAAAAAGTCACCTGTAAAAAATGCAGCCAAGTCTCGTAACTCATTTACCGTAAAAAGTACTGAGATCGTATAAAGCCAAGTTTAACTATCTTATTAACTCTGAAATTTTCATTCACAAATCACTCCTAGTCTCTATATCTTTAGTTAATTATTATTTTGTGACTTGGCAATTACGTAGCACGAGAATGTGATGTATAGTTAGTTAGTTAATCAAATAATACTATAACATATTAAAGTGTAATAACTTCCCTGTGCGTATATAATTTGCTTTAATTAAATTATCCCATCCCATCCCATAACATAGTAAGGTGTAATAACTTCCCTGTGCTGCGTAATTGCCAAGTCACAAAATAATAATTAACTAAAGATATAGAGACTAGGAGTGATTTGTGAATGAAAATTTCAGAGTTAATAAGATAGTTAAACTTGGCTTTATACGATCTCAGTACTTTTTACGGTAAATGAGTTACGAGACTTGGCTGCATTTTTTACAGGTGACTTTTTGATGAGATACACTTTACATAATATATAATGACAAAAAAAAAAAAAATTAACATTGTTGCAAAAATATAGACAATCTATATATTTACATTAAAATAACCATAAATTAAAATCGAATTGCATCTCCTTTCTTTGTAATTAGTTCAAAAATGCGACTTTCTATCGAAGAAATTAAATCCTGCATCACTTGGGGATCTATTTCGTGTCAAGCACGTTCAACAGTAGCTCGAAGTTCATTAAGAGAGAAGTATTGTCGAAAATTTGCATAAACCTTGCGAGACATGATGCCCCAAAGGTTTTCGATTGGGTTCATGTCAGGGCTACACGCGGGCCAATCGAGAACAGTAATATCTTGAGAGTTAAACCAAGTTTTTGTTTTGTATGCAACGTGAATGGATGCATTATCTTGCTGAAATACATATTTCGGACCAGCTAAAAATTCCCCAAATGGCTGCAAATTGTTCTCCAATGTATGTATGTAGTCTTGCGCTGTTTTGCGACCACTGGGGAACTCTAGAGCTACTTGACCATTAAAGCAAAATGAGGCCCAAATCATTAAAGAACCACCGCCTTGTTGTCGACTAAAGAAAGTCCTAGGCTCTTTACGTAAGTCGTGCCAATAATAGGCCCACCCATCTGGGACATCCAAATTCCACTTTTTTCGTTACTAAATATCACAGTACGCCACTGGGGTCCATATGACATATGTTTACGAGCCCACTGCATTCTCGTCAATTTGTGGTGAGATTTCAAAGCTGGCTGTTTTTTCATTTTCCTCTAAACTACTGTACCTCTTTCCATAATTTGCCTACGAATCGTATATGTTGATACAGAAAGTCCTGACTCACTTTTAATCTGACTAGCACTCATCATTTGTGTAGATGCCAGTTTCTGGATCCTTCTATCATCTCGTTTTCTGGTCACACGAGGCCTCCCAGATCTACGTTTTGCTTTGTAGGAGTCACCCTTAGACAATAGTCGATAGGCAGATTTCTTTGAACGATTCAAAGTTGCTGAAATTTCTGCAACAGTCTTCGCTTCCGATTTCAACTTCCATATCTCAATTATTTCATCTGACTGAATTTCTTTAGCTCGCGGCATCTTCAGTAACCGATGCTAATGTAAGGTACACTTAAATACTTCATGCATGTGACATCATAGGTTTAACATTTGAATTTTTCCGTGAACAGTTGCCAAAAAACAATAAAGTGTCTAAACTTTTGCAATATGCATATTTCACCTTTTTCAATTAAATTAAATATTATCCTACATTAAAATCACTATTTCCATCCTAAAATGTTTCAAATATATTAAAAAATAAGTAGTACGATTTGTGTAATCCAAGAGTTCGTATTTTTTATTTAAAGGTTAAATATCACCAGTGTCTAAACTTTTGCTGAGGACTGTATACAGGGCTGCACAAAATAATTCGACTACTTTTTTGACACTGGAAGAAGGTAATTTCGAAAATTGTATTTTTCAATGTGTTATTTTGTGTATATGTGTGTTTCAATGTGTATATGTTTTCTAAAATGTTTACTTACATATATTCTTTCACCTTATTTAACGGTGAAGTTTCGTTACAGTTTTCTGGCTGTGTTGGAAAGTGTTTCATAATCTATGCTTGACGCATGATTTTTCGTTGTTGTTATAATCTTTGCATCGAAAATTGTTTTAGTAACATATTTTGCACTAAAAAATGTACACGTTGACGTTGATAAGTTCGAGATAAATAGTTGATAAATTGAATATATTTGCGAATCGCAGTGCTACAGCAATATGTCCAACTCTGGATTTGTTTATTTCTATCATTTGTTGACTTTCGACGAAAATACGACTTAGTATGTTTTGTTATTTATGATACTTTTTATGCAAATTCCGTATAAGAAACAACACACAGATTTTCAGGGTAAATAAATTTATTTCCTTTTCTTTTTTGATACGTCTTTCATGAAAAGTAAAAAAAAAAGTAAAAAAGATACAAATTAAAATTTACACGAGTTCTTTTCATTAAATTTCTCCTCTATAAACTCTTGTACGTTTTCTTAATTGCTGTAAAATTTTACTCGTTTAAGCAAAAAAAAAAACTTTAACGTTATGTGTTCTTAAAGAATTTAATATGCCTGTATTTCAAAGAAAAGTCACGTCCAATGGTAACTACCTTGCAGCTTCAACTTTGTAAGTGCATGTCTGTTACTCTAAAGTATCTAGAGTCTAGACTACTTTCCTTATACATTATCAGGGTTATGATACCATAAAATTCAGTTAATATTGGTATGTGCATGTAAAGGTAAACATAGCCTATTTACTAAATGTCCAATGGAAAGAAAAAAAAGCTAAGATGACTAAGATTGCGTCTAAGAAGTTATATATTAATAAAGATGATTCAATTTTTTTTTTCTAAAAGTGATTTGATTATATTTCTCATGCAGTTTTATTTTCAAATACAGACATGTTGAAGCATGCATTAAATTAATAAACTTAGGAATAAGATAAAAATCACAATTATGTTTTCTGAAAATAAGTGGCATTCGAAAATATAAACAGTTTTTTCATACTCAGTGGTTATAGTGCAGGAGATAGAATCACATTTTTGCTCACAATTTTAGCACCAATGATTTTTATATATATTATAGATTATGTCGTACGGATACCGAAACCACCAGTCAGTTTGTGTCCCAGCGGGGAGGAGGGGACTTGTCATAACAACATCACACGCCCCACTGCAATGTGAAATGAATGGCATCCCGATTACTGACGATACCTTGAATCGGGTAACGTCAGTAATCGAGTTGCCATTCATTTCACATTACAGTGAGCTGTGCAATGTTTCTATGGCAAAATTCCCAGTTGACTGGCAATTTCGTTATCTGTACAGTATAATCTGTACCATCTAACATGTGCCAAAATCATGGAGCCTAAACTTTGTTTAAAAAATGTGACGCTGCTTCCTGGACTATTAATATTCAGCAAAAAAGGGTTTAACTTACTAAATTAGCATACACTGTTAAAATTTTTGTGGTGGGTTGAACCAACTTTTGGTGCTGCAGTAGCTGCAACCATAAGATGGTGAAATCTCATTCCAAAGTTCGGAGCAACCACAAAAGTTTTAACAGTGTACGTCTATGACAGCCATATTAAGCGTTCAGAAAAAAAGTTAACAAGCTTTAAGAGGTGATAACGAACACTAGAACAAACAATTTTGGTATAGAAAATCAGGTTCACAATCCATTTATAACTGTAAAAACAAAAAAAAAAAAAAAAAAAAAAAAAAAAAAACAGGGTGTCTCACTCCAATCCGAACTTAGATTTTTGTTCATAACTTGAATAATAATGAAAAATATTTTAACAAAATTTGCATGTATACGGTATTACTTTGAAACACCAGCATCTTTTAAGATGTCAGCATATTGCACACAAAGCAAGAAAAATCTATTGAAAATTTGATTAAAATGCCTTCAATATTATTAAAGTTATGTAAGTGATAGTACTAAAGTTACATAAGTAAAAAAGAAGACTTCCCTCTGTAGATCACCCTCTGAGTGCTTCACTAATGTTTAACACGGGAAAATGTCTATGAACTATTTTAATCAATTTTTTTTAGAAGTTTGAATTTGATTTATTTAATACAGCATAGCATACCTAAATTGAAATGTCAGTAAAATGTGTAAAAATCATAGAAATCAATTATGATATTATTCTAATGTTGTGACATTCTTAGGATGTTCTGAACTTTTTATAGCTGTAACACCGATTTTTTATAGATTAAAGTTTGATTAGTTTCCTATTCACGTACTTATTCTATTTAATATCTGAAGATGATACCTTATTTTATTTAGAAAACTATTAGTCTTGGGTTAGTTTGTTTATATTTTATAGAACAAGGTCCTCAAAAAGACATGCTGTTCGAAATAAGGTTCTGTAAATAGAAAAGAGAAAAATACCAGAACAAAAAACGGAAAATAATGCATCATGCATAGATTATGAAACGCTTTCCAACACTATCAGACTATTGGAACAAAACTTGAAAATTTTTTATATGGATTTTTTTTATCATACAATGAAAGAAGATATCTAAATAAATAATTTAGAAAACATATAACACAGTCGAAAACCCTTTTACAGCAACCACTCTCCATAGACAGTACTGTATGGGAATTCTTTTGTGCAGCCTTGTATATGATGTATAGATTTTTTTGCATACCGTGCAGTGAAACTAAAATTTAATTCAGTTGGGAATGACAGAACACAATTAAAAATGTTTTTTAGCAATTATTTTTAATAATCTGCAATGTACGATGTATTTTGTGCAAACCCATGTATGAATTATTATTATATTCGCACCACATCATATATATTCTAATACGAGCAAATCTTGTGTGTGGTTATATATATATATATATATATATATATACATATACATGCAAATTTTATCTTAAAAACGGCTCTAACGATTTTGACGAAATTTTGTATCCAACCGTTTTGGGGCACCAGAAAACCATTGGGCTAGGCCACATGTTCAAGAAAATTCGATTAGTGGGTCATTTAGGGTCATTTTGGGTCATGGTCAAGCTAATTGTATCTAAAAAACGGTTCAAACGATTTTGACTAAATTTTGTATCCGACCATTTTCGGGCACGAGAAGACTATTGGGCTGGGTCACGTGTTCGAGAACTTTCGATTAGTGGGTCATTTGTGGGTCAACGCGGGTAAAATTAATTTTATCTAAAAAACGGCTCTAACGATTTTGATTAAATTTTGTGTCCTACGAGTTTCGAGCACGATAAAATCATTGGGCTAGGTCACATGTCCGCGAAAATTCGATTAGTGGGTCATTTCTGGGTCATTGTGGGCCAAGATCTAAAAAGCGGCTCAATTTACACTAAATTTTGCATCCAATGGTTTTCGGGCACGAGAAGACTGTTGGGCTAGGTCACATGTTCGAGAAAATTCAATTAGTGGGTCATTTTGGGTCATGGTCAAGCTAATTGTATCTAAAAAACGGCTCAAACGATTTTGACGAAATTTTGTATTCTACGAGTTTCGGGCACGCGAAAATCATTGGGCTAGGTCACATGTTCGAGAAAATTCGATTAGTGGGTCATTTCTGGGTCATTGTGGGTCAAGATCTAAAAAGCGGCTCAATTTACACAAAATTTTGCATCCAATGGTTTTCGAGCACGAGAAGACTGTTGGGCTAGGTCACATGTTCGAGAAAATTCAATTAGTGGGTCATTATGGGTCAAGCTATTTTATCTTAAAAACGGCTCAGACTATTTACACTAAATTTTGCATCCTATGGTTTTCGGGCACGAGAAGACTGTTGGGCTGAGTCACATGTTCAAGAAAATTCAATTAGTAGGTCATTTTGGTCATGGGTCATGATATTTGAGCTCAAATTTAATTTTGTAAAATAAAATGTATAGTTCAGGTAAAAAATGAACTATTTGAAGACGTATTTTAAGCAAATTTCATCCATACAAGATAATTAGCTGTAAACGAAACGAAATATTTTGGGTATTTGTTCTCTAGTATTTATACTATCCATGCAACATCTTGCTAAGATTTATTTAAGAATGAAAGCGCATAATACAACTGAAAATGTACTTCTTGAGATTATTCCTCATAGACGATTATATATATCTTATTTTTCTGCTTTGTGCGGCCCTATAAAAGAACTTTAAATGTTACATGTCCTATTTTCCCTGTGGGAGATATTATCGTACACTTCAATAACTTATATCAAATTCACAAAGTGCACTTCAAATAATCACTGTCTACTGAGAGCAATGGAATAGAATTCTTTTGTGTGTGCCTGTAAGTAAACAACCAATGCTATTTACAGTCAATCAAAGAAAAAAGAAAAATGGACACAAGAACGAAAATTTATGCATCAGGTATAGATTATAAGACACTTTTTAACACTAACATAATATTATTAAGAAATTTCATTTTTTCATAGAATGAAATATCTAAATAAACAAATTAAAAAAAAAAAACACATAACTTAGTAAAAATCCATTTTCAGCAATTGTGTTCGTATCCAGTAATGTGTGCAAATTCTTTCAGGTAGCCCTGTTTGCGATCTATAGAATTTATACACACTACCTAATACACTCAAAATATCTAATTTTGCTCTTAAAGAAAGTTTAAAAAAGGCATACTAATACTACAACGGAAAACGCACTTCCAGCAATTATCCATCTTAGTCAGTCCTATAACCGATTTTTTTTGTGTGTTTCTGTAAATGAATGATAAATTTTATACACTGCATAATCTATAGAAAACATGTTTTAGTGCACTTAAATGATTTCATTATGTTTCAAGTATATCAGAACATCATTAAAACGCACCGCAAACTATGTTTCCCCCTTAGATCATAATTAACTCGAATTATTTTGTGCATCCCTGTAAACGAACTATCTATGCTACTTATTTTATACTCTGGAGAAAGCATGTTGTAGCCAGCCCATTCCAGTGATGATTTCAATCTCTTTGCGTTTGAAATATCGTAACATCAATAAAATGCACCGCAAACGATTTCTCCCGATAAACTATAATGTAACGGAATTCTTTTGTGTGACTCTGTAAACGAACTATAAATGTCTAAATAAAATATCACATTTAATCAGACATAAAAGTTAAAATTTACATAACATACAATTAAAATTATATGCAGACATTTCGGGCTATATTTTAGCCCCTCATCAGTGCAATTACATATGCTGACCAACAATTTCCAAACCATGTTTACAGTCAAGAGTTTAACCAGTTAAAATCATGAAAACTTCATCGCACTTGCATTAAAGTAAGACCGTATATTCAGGTGGAACCACACAAGATTCATTAATTGGCGAAGTCTGCTTACGAGTGAACCAACCTTCAAGGAACACTCTACTCTTAACGTTATTGCAGATGGATCTGATTACTGTGATACATGCGAAATACGGACTATGGTCACTATCCAAAGAATGTTGTACTAGTTTCGATTGAAGGCTACCGGATTTCTAGGCACGTTTATGTTCGGCATGTACGACCTGTTTCGCCAATATAAACTGAGTCACAACTATAAATGTTACACACTTCATTTTCAATACCAAACATTCTATAGTAAACCTCAATAACATATAAAAAGGCAATCTGAGTAAATTTACTAGAGTTAGAGCACGGTCAGACAAACCGAATTCATAAACACTTTTTAACTATACCAGTTGTAATTTTCCAACTGAGTGCGTAATGAAGTGTAAATTAAAGAAATTTTCAACTATATTAATAAGTGTTAAAAAGAGCGATTGTTCCAGTAAAAAACAAAAATAGTCAATTGACTGTAAATAGTCTTCTATCAACATGTATTTAAAAAAAAAGACAGACGGTTGTCTTTATACTGAAATTGTACCAAACTCAGACATTTTCAGTACGAACACCCAATTTTGACAACCTATTTGTTTTTATCGGTAACTTTTACCATAAGAAGTCATTCGGTCAAATAGTTAGGAATTGTGAAGATTTAAAGTTTAGAACTGCTAATGTTAAATTCTTTTTTAATCGTAAAACATATTGCAATGTAGGTAGTTTTTAAAGCATAACTCAAAAACTACTTAGCGGAATGAGCTGTAATTTTAAATTTGCATATTTGAAGCTTCTGAAAATTGGATTTTTGTTAAGGATTTTATACGTTAATAATTCATATATATATATTTGGAAAAGCAATTTCAAAAAATGTGTTTTTTAGAAATTAATTTTCGAGATAAATATGAATTGTAAACTTTATTTTTTTTTAAAAACAGAAATCGATTTCCAGTAGCTTCAAATAGTCAAATCTTAAATTATAGCTCCTTTCATCTAGAAGTTTTTGAGTCACGCTTTAAAAGCTACCACCATTGCAATTTGTTTTACTACGATTAAAAATAATTTTAACATTAGGCGTTCGAAACTTTATACATTCATAATTCCTAAACTGTTTGAATGAATGACTTCTCGTTTGGCATCCTATGGCCAAAATTTCCGAAAAAGCCAAATATGCTGTTGAAATTGGGATGTTCGAATTGAAATGGAATCGAGTTTCGGTACAATACCAATATGAAGACGTCTCCCCTAACCCTTTTTTAAAAACATAAATTGAAAGAAGACTTTATTTCCAGTCAAATGACTATTTTCGATTTTTTTTTCGCTGACAGTTTGGTGATTAAAATGTATGGAGCGTTCTCTTTCTCTCCCTCTTTTTTTTTTTTTGGCCAACTGTACACCATTTTTTTTAATAGGAAACATGCTGTAGTATGTATCAACATTGTATATCAATTTCGTAATGTTTTGATGTACTGTATCTTCATTAAAATGTACTTTAAACAATGTCTATTCATAGACCATAATGTGTCCGAGTTCTTGAGTGTCAACTATTAAGGTTACTCACTCCGATTTCAATAGGGATATGCCATGGTAAGCCTCGGTAAGAAACACTGCTCCCTGAATACTAGGCCAGCGCGCTGATAAAAATGGCGGATGTCGCAGGCGGATTTTTTTTCAGAGTTTGAACGGTCCCTCGAACTTCAACACCAATAATTTCTAAAAGTTTTCTTCGCCTAGTTTTTCTGAGATCAAATAAGTCAACGCAAACTTTTAGATATTATTGCTATTGAAGTTCGAGGGACCGTACAAACGCTGAAAACAAATCGCCTGAGACAGCCACCATTTCTGTCAGCGCGCAGGCCTAGTATTCAGGGGGCGGTGATGACAAATATCAGTTACGTGGAAAATCGAAGTAGTAAATTTACGAGAATTAGAGTGTGACCAGCCAGAGGGACATACAAACCGAAGCCATAAAAACTTTTCTACTATGTTGGAGAGTTAAAAAGAGTACGAAAATCGTTCGTTATAGAAAGGTAAAACTGTTTTTAAAATAGTGTCTTTATTTGAATGGGGAATTATTTTAATTTTTTGACATTATTGTTCTAGGGAAAAATTCCCAATCAATCAACCCAAAAATATTTTCTTTCTTCCATTTTGGAACATTTTTGCATTTTAAAATCAATGAAAATTAGAGTTAGTACATTAATTGCCTCTACACCCACTTTTTACCACTTTTCGTTCGAAATAGTGCATATGTATTTTATATTTGATAGCTAATATTTGGTAAATTTTGATTATATCACATCTATTTCTTAAATGTGACAACTGTTCACGTCTCTACCGATTATGTTTCATTAAAAACTAACTTTTCCTTGAGTAATCCCACATTTAAAAGTAATTTGCCGAAATTTAATTACGGCACATTTAAATTTTATCCATCAGGAGAATTCAAGCAATTTAGTACTTTCTATGGAAATTTAATCATGCGCTTAATTGAAAAGTGTTCTGGAGTCTCTAAAGAGCACATATTCCTTGCTTCATTAATTTGAATGCATCATCTGATTCATAAGTACTTTGAATAAATCTATAACAAGGTTATCATACAGCAACTTTTTAGAGTAAAATTATTTTATTACCGTTTAGAATTCAGGACTTTTTTCCAATGTAATCCTTAATCCTTTTAAATGGAAATTATTTACCGGTTTAGTCTTAGTTAAAATATTTTTATTCGAAGGAAAGTGTATGGATCCCATATTTGAATAAAGTTAAATATTCCAGAAATTAAAAGGGAGAAAAAAGAAAGACAGAAAAGAAAAAGATTTATAATCTTCATATAATCTATTAGAGTGATGGCAAACCTTTTAGCGGTTGCGTGCCAGAATTCTAAGAAATATTATTTGTCGATATTCAAACGTGCAATTTAATTTAGAAAATATTTTAATTAAGAATTAATTTTTATAGAATTTGTACTTATCTTAAATTCTATTCCTAATTTATTGATATGTGCACTCGATACTATAGCCATATCGTACTGAAATATGCTTATTCAGCTGAAAAATGTATTAATAATTGGGGGGGGGGGGGGTTGGCACTTTCTTCCATGGGAATCAAGTTAGAAAAAAATATAAATAAAAGTTGTGACTGACTTGATTCTTCAACGACAACGAATTATTTCTGGCTAATTTTGTGTAAACGGACCCATCCCCCACAGAAAATAATACTATAATGTCAAAGTTTCCCTGCTCTCCCATTAACAACAACATTACACCTAAACCCTTCCATTTAGAAATGAAAATTTTCTCTACTGTATGCGTTCGATGCCGAATCTGGTTGATATTTTTGTCATTGTGAGTTACACGAATAAAAGAGTGGGTGCTTTAGGTATTCTATTATTTGGATTATCTTTTTAATTACGTTGGGGAAAACATACCCTTTAACTTCTGTAGAGAAGTAAACATCTATGTTGTTTTGGCACTATACATGCTAAATGATTTAGCGGCAAAATGACGTAACAAACTGCCTACAATAAAATACATAATGCGATAATTCGTGCACTAATAACTGATTTGATGGTACTTGTATGTTAACACGGCAGTATAAAACTTGCCAGTAACCACTTTTTCTCCCTCTCCAATAGAAGCTTTTATTTGTTATGTGTGTAAAATAGAAATGCTTTGATGTTGAAATAAAATGTTTTATTTTATGGTATTATTTCTTCTTATTATTTTTAAATGAAAAGAGTGAAAGGTATGTATTTTAAATGTATGTAATAAGTGTATTTTAAATGTGTGTATTTTGAATGTATGTAATAAGTGTATTTTAAATGTGTGTATTTTAAATGTATGTATTTTAAATATATGTGTTTTAAATGTATGAAATCTGTGTACTTTAAATTAAAGTTACATATTTTATCTGAAATGAGTGAAAGGTTTATATTTTAAATGAAATGAATGCAATGCGAATGATGACGAGGGGAACAATATTTACCGATTTATTTATCCCTTGTGCCAGGTAACATAAAAGTACCGATTTGTTTATAGTAGCTTGTTCACGCTAAATAAATTTTAATTCTTTAACAAACGTACAATTTGTTTGTCCTATAAATGTATTATTATTACTTTACTGACATGTAAAGTAAGTAAAGTATTTTAATCATGTGTGTACGTGTGAGTAAACACGTAAACGACGAAGCGGTGTTTTCTATTAAATTTGTTTAGTATATGTTTGGTAAAACCACTACAGAAAGAACTGTATACATTTTCGAACAAATGGGACACTGGGTTTGGTATATAAACCATTTTGTGGCTAGAGAAAGCCGATAAATATTTCCCTTTTAAACTAAATTTTTCATTTACTTAGGTGCGCAACTAAGTTTCTGGGTTTTTTTTATCTATAAAAAATGGATAAATTTAAGAAAAATGTAAAAAATGATTTATTCAAAGTATCGTCCCTCGCTAGCTACACATTTTTGCCATCTCTCTGGCAATGCATGAATACCGCGACGATAAAAAGACGCGTCTTTGGACCAAAACCATTCATCCAACCAAATTTGCACTTCTTCGAAATTGGCTAAGTGAAGCACAGCCAAGCCATGTGCTGTAGCAGATCCCATTTCAGTGTTTTGATGGTGTCCTGGACGATGGAAGTGCGATGGCACGGAGCGTTGTCGTGCTGCAATATCACTCGTTCATGTTTCATGTCCCATTCTGGCCGTTTTTCGAGCAATGCATGGTTAAAATTATCCGGTTGTTGTCGGTAGAGATTCCCATTAACAGTTTCGTCTGGTTTCAGCAGCTTATAGCAGGGCCCGACTAGCAAGTTTTCGTGCCCAGGGAACTTTCAATTTTTCGTGGCCCCTTAGATTGGTTGATTTACTGATACTAGTTTTTCGATTCTGACTATTAGTTCACACTCTCTTTATATATATTTATATATCTTGTTCAAATTTTCAATCGTTAATAAAATACTTTGTATTCATCCACTCAAGTTCAAATACATTTTTTTAAACTTGTAGTGGTTGACACTTGATGTTAATACAGTTTTTTTTAATAAAAAGTAACTAAAATAAAATATATCTTTGTTGACCTAAGTAGGAATTGACTTATTATTATTTTTTTTATATTACTTGTTTTTACATATTACACACTTATTCGAAAAGTGTCAACTCAAAAAATTAAGTTTTTCGGAAAATTGAAATCGGTTCCAGGAATTAGAAAAAATAAATTCCATTATTTATTGAAATGTGCTTTTAATCCTAGATTGAGATATATATTTGTCATTTCATCGTATTACTATCTGAAATATCACATTTTTTTCAGCTGTGTCATTTTTCGAATAAATGTGCTAAATATGATAAAATTGAATGACTTGATAAATACAGTACATCAATTACTAGAAAATAATGATAAGAAGTCTACTTACTAATGAATGATGTTATTGATATTAACCCCTTCGGGACCGGCAGCTTTTACACAAATTTTATTTGGTTGGCACCACTTTTTTTTAGAAAGCTACCTTTACTTAAACTATCACAAAAATGCTCTAATTAGAGAAAGTAAATATTACTTTTATTTTTTACTGGTGCCTAAAACAAATTCTGTATGCTCTTTTTGAGGGTGCATATATGCACCCATGAATGGGTTAAGTAATAAAATCTATCTGATACTGAATGCAAAAAAAGTGCTAAAAGAAATAAAAATGTTGGCGCAATTATGGTTTTTTTAATGAAAATGTAGATGAAATTATGAAAAATTTCTTGCCCCTTAAAAATTTCGTGCCCAGGGCGTGGGCCCCGGGTGCCCGTGCGATAGTCAGGGCCTGGCTTATAGTACACGATTCCTTTCTGGTCCCACCAAACGCAGAGCATTGTCTTCTAAAATTAATTAAATTCTAATTAAATTTTTAAAATTAATAAATTCTAAATTTAAAAATGTGTCAGAAAGAAGCCTGTTTGGATTTGGGAACAGCCTTAAATAAAAGAGTGAGTGTAAAAGAGAAAACATTTTTTATTTAAATAAAAAAAAAGAAAAAAAAAGAATACGTATTGTGGTGTTTAGTTAGAAATGTAATTAATAGATGGCAGCACCACAGCGAACTACGTCACCTACCGGTATTAAGTTTAGTTTACTGTTAAAAATGTATCTGTTACGTGTGTTGTGTAGATGTACGTGTTTGTGAGTTAAATGTCAATTAAACGTATTTACAGTCCACCTCGAGTATTTAATAATGATGTTGCTTCAATTATTTTAATTTAAGTATATAATATATAATAATATGGCGACGCAGGTCAAGTTTTTACCGGAATTAAATTGAAAAGAAATTCCAACTGAGCAAAATGGCGAAATTTCGGGTTTTACATCTACAAGAGTATACGCTGTAGAGTAATGTTCTAAATACGTACGTCATTTCGAGGGTGGTAAGTGCTGACATTTTTTTTTCTTCTCTGCAATAAATAAAAAGTAATAATGTTTGTAAATTTTAAGGAATTTGACGATTCCATAGAATCGCTTCAATCATATGTTAAGAGGTTGGAACAGAGTTTTTTATTACATGATGTTGAAAGAAAAAAAAGGTACCTGCAATTATTTCATGTATGGGTCCTAAATTGTATAATTTGCTGTCAGATTTAACGTGTCCGAAAAATCCTGAAGCACTGGAATATGAGGAAATAATTGAAATTCTGTTAAAGCACTATCCCTAAAAAATTTTGTTCTAGAATTAAATTCCGTAATTCTTATCAAAATGAAAACGAATCCATACAAGATTTTGTTTCAAAATTAAAGAAGTTAACTACATTCTGTTCTTTTGCTGGTGAAACTTTAAATGAAAATTTGTTAGAACAATTTTTACGAGATTTAAAAAATGAAAGTATTCAAAGTAAATTACTTTCACAAATAGATGATTTAACTTTTGAGAAAGCTATTGAAAAAGCAATTATTTTGCAAAATAACGAACATGATATTTCTGAATTGAAACACAAAAATGTAAATGTTAATAAATTGGCATATTCTAAAAATGTTCAACCGAATAAAATTTCAAACAATTTCCAGAAACCGAAAATTAACAATGTAAATAAGGGGAATTTTGAAGTAAATAAAAATAAATTACAATGTCATAGATGTGGAAATCCATCCCATCTTGCAAACAAGTGTAAGCATATAAATACAATTTGTAAAATATGTAAAAAAAGAGGCCATCTTGGTAAAGTATGTAAAAGTAATTCTCAGAAACAAACAAATGTATTACAAACTGTCGACATTTTATCTGTCAGCCATGATAAAAGTTCTACACCTATAAAAGTGTGGGTTTTAATTGAAAACAAAGCTAAAGCTGAAATGGAGGTAGACACGGGCTCCGGAATTTCTACGGTACCTGTAAATCGTTTTCGGAGAATTTTTCCGAATAATAAAATTTTTCCACCAGACGTTCAATTGAGAACGTCAACGGGTGAGGTGTTTACACCTGTGGGGTATGTAACAGTAGATGTTTCTTATGGAAATATTACTAAAAAGCTTAAATTGTATTTAATTTAAAAAGATAATTTCCCACTTTATTTGGCAGAGACTGGGTAGCTGCATTTAATTTGTTTCCCACTAATTTTAAATCTGTGTATGTCAATGAAATTGCAAATTCTACTGATCAATTGAAAGCATTATTAAATGATTTTTCTGATTTATTTTCGGATAAAGTAGGGGAAATAAAAGGTTTGAAAGCAGAACTTTATCTAGAAAAAGGTTCTACGCCCATATTTTGTAAGGCTAGAACAGTCACGTATGCTCTACGTAATGCAGTAAATGATGAAATTCAAAGGTTACAGGATGAGGGTATTATTAAACCTGTCACCAGTAGTAAGTGGGCAACTCCTATAGTTCCAGTGGTAAAACCAAATGGTAAAATACGTTTATGCAGAGATTTTAAAGTTACAGTAAATAAATTTTTGAAGGTGGAAAAATATCCTTTACCTAGGGTAGAGGACATGTTAGCTACTTTAGGTGGTGGTTTACATTTTACTAAAATTGATTTAAATCAAGCTTATCTTCAGTTACCTGTAGACGAAAAATCACAGGAATTGTTAACTATAAATACTCCGAAGGGCTTATTTCAATTTTTAAAGTTACCAATGGGTCGTACTAGCTCTCCAGCAATTTGGCAAAGATCTATTGAACATATTAAGTGGTATTGATGGTGTCACTGTGTTCATTGATGATATTGGTGTTACAGGGGAAACGGATGAAATTCATTTAAAAAGACTAAAACAAGTCTTAGAAAGATTACGTGAATATAATATTAGGATCAATAAAGATAAATCAATTTTTCTGGCTGACCATATTACATACTGTGGTTATAAAATTGATAAGCAAGATATTCATAAAACGCAAGATAAAATTGAAGCTATTGTCAATGCTCCTAGACAATTAATGTGTCACAAGTTAAAGCTTTTTTAGGCTTAGTCACATATTATTCTAAATTTGTACCAAATTTATCTACAATTGCTCATCCTTTAAATCAATTGCTCATCCTTTAAATCAATTGCTCAAAAAGAATGTAAAATTTATTTGGTCTCCTGTTTGTGAACAAGCATTTAAAAATATAAAAAATGAAATTATTTCAGAAACAGTTCTTACTCATTTCAACCCTAAATTGCCTTTAGTGTTAGCAACAGATGCTTCTCCATATGGTATCTCTGCAGTTCTTTCGCATGTGATGCCAGATAACGTGGAAAAACCAATTGGTTTTGTGTCCAGAACGCTTACGAATGCAGAAAAAAGTATAGCCAGGTGGATAAGGAAGCACTAGCTATTATCTTTGGAGTAAAGAAATTTTTTCAATATTTATATGGTAATAGGTTTACTTTATTTACAGATAGCAAACCACTCGCGTCCATATTTTCTCCAAATAAAAGTATTCCTCTTCTTTCGGCTGCTCGGATGCAAAGATATGCATTATACTTACAAGCGTTTAAATATGATATTCGCTATAAGAAAACATCCGAACATGGAAATGTCGATGCTCTTTCACGACTTCCATTACGTAGTGAAGATTTACCCCCACAATTAAATTCAAGTAATGTAATTGATGAATCTGAATTTTTTCAAATTAACCAAATTTCTACATTGCCTTTAAACGCCAAATCATTTGCTGTAGCTACAAAATCTGATCCTTTATTACTTCAACTTTTTCATCATCTAATTTCTGGTTCTCCAATTCCTAAAAATTTACTTTTTGGGGGCAAACAAGAAGAATTTACTCTTCAACATAGTTGTATTTTAAAAGGATGTAGAGTAATTATCCCAGGAGTTCACCGCAAACAAATTTTACGTGTTTACACTTTGGCCATTTCGGTATAGTGAAAATGAAGTCCTTAGCTCGCAGTTTTGTTTGGTGGCCAGGGATTGACCAAGATATTGAAGATCTTGCACGAAATTGCACTACTTGTGTCAATTTAAAAAATAATCCTCCTAAGGATATGTACTCATCATTGGGAATGGCCTACAGCTCCATAGCAAAGAATTCACATAGATTATTTTGGTCCTGTGATGGGTAAAATGCTTTTACTGGTGGTTGATGCTCATATCAAATGGCCTGAAGTTTTTATTGTTCCTAATACAACATCAGAACATACCATTACTTGTATTTCTTCTCTTTTTGTCAGATACGGGTATCCTATATCTCTGGTATCTGATAACGCAAAACAATTTACTTCTGAAGAATTTGAGACTTTTTGAAGAATCATGGGGTTAAACATAGGTTTAGTGCTTCATACCATCCAGCTACAAATGGTCAGGCTGAGAGATATGTACAAATTCTCAAAAGAGGGTTAAAAGCCTTATCTTCAGAATCTGGTACTTTACAGATGAAAATAAATAACTTTCTTTTACAATATAGAAAGATGCCTCATGTTACTACGGGGGAAAGTCCTGCATCTCTATTTCTAAAACGAAATATAAGAACGAAAATAGATTTGATAATTCCAAATGTTACAAATTTTGTGCATGATAAACAAAATGCGAGAAAGGCCAATTCTAAAGTAAAAGAATTTCAAATTAACCCGAAAGTGGCTTTAAGAAATTATACTCCAGAAGCCAAGTGGAAAATTGGTCGCATTATTGCAAGAGAGGGCAAGTTGCATTATAGAATTCAAGTTGGTTCGAATATTTGGAAAAGGTATGTTGATCAGATAACTAATGTCGGTTCGAAGATACATTTAACTAAGGATTCAAAGTCTGAAGAGAGTGATACAGAAAGTCACAAAAGAGATAATGCAGTTGTTAATCAAAGTGATTCTCAGCTAATGCCTCCTAGTGTCCCAGATTTTCGACCAGCTGACTCTGTTGTCCCATCTTCTGCAAATCCTCAACCAGATGATTGTGTTGTCCCAGCTCCTCCAAATGCTAAACCAGATGATTTTGTCCTCCCAAATACTCCAAGTCCTGCTCCAGTGGACTTTAAAGTGATCCCTTCAATTCCAAAAACCATGGTGCCCAATACTTCTATTGATGATGCTAAATATACTTTAATTAACTCTTCTTCTTCCCAACAGGTACCTAGAAGATCCACCAGGAAAAGAAAAGCTCCCTGTAAATTCCCAAATTAAGGAGGGGAGAGTATGTGGTGTTTAGTTAGAAATGTAATTAATAGATGGCAGCACCACAGCGAACTACGTCACCTACCGGTATTAAGTTTTGTTTACTGTTAAAAATGTATCTGTTACGTGTGTTGTGTAGATGTACGTGTTTGTGAGTTAAATGTCAATTAAACGTATTTACAGTCCACCTCGAGTATTTAATAATGATGTTGCTTCAATTATTTTAATTTAAGTATATAATATATAATACGTATCATTGCTGGTTTATTTTTTATAATTTTCTAAATATATGAAATACCTGTATATTGATTTTTATAAAATTTTGAATGCAAGTTCCGAGAATCATTCTTTTCTTAAGGCTTTCACTAGTTGAATAATTTCAAGAAAGCATAATCTGCAGAAGATACGTTTATCTTCATGTGTAAATATTTGTATTTCAGGCTGCTGCATAATAATCTTTTTTATTTCTCACCATGTTAGCCGAGAAGGAAGAAAACTAATACTTATGCGCATGTTATTCAAATATTTATAAAACGACATATTTTAAATATTTACATAAAAATAGATCTATTTTACCTCTTCTGAGTCAAAACGGTGAAAAGTAATTTTCGTCAAATGAAATTTTCTGAGAAATGGTCGATTTATATGCACGTGCTTATACGATCCAATTACTTTTGTATGCCACAAGGGTTCTTTACATAAGAATAACGTGACAGAAAATCGAATACGAAAATCGATTACAGTTTTCAAAAAGTTTAGCCTTCATGAATACAATTGTGTTTGAAGAAGTGTTCTTTTTCATATTAATTCTTATTTTTCACTATTGCCATATAAATATAAAAAGACACAAGGATAAAATATTTTTCTTATTGTCACATTTTATTTACGTACCAGAGTGTATAATATTAATAAAAACATTTTAATTTTTAAATTATCTTCATGTTGAATACTTTTATACTTAATACATTATCTTCATACTTACATACATTTTTTCATTAGTTACACGAATGTATTCATACATTCTTCTATACAAGGATTTTCAATACTGGAATAGGTATAAACCCTCTTCTTTTAAGCAAATGAAAGTAATATGGATTAACCAGTAGTCAGCCATATTCCTGACTCAACTAAAATAAATATACTAATTTGTTGCAAAAAAATAGTAGCTGTTAATTTTCATTTGAGATGAATAGAATACCGAAAGGAATAAGCAAAAGATTCTCCTTCATAGGGCGACGATAATTTCTTTCCATGATCTGGTTCTTTTATTATAAATAACGTGGCGTTTTTTCGGCAATTAGAAGTAATAAACAACACTGTCTTAATACACATTAATGTTTTTTTTCATGAATACAAAATAACGGAAGTGCATATCCTTGTTTATTACTTTTCAACGATTTTCTGAATATGTAAAGTTAATTTTAGGGCGCCTATGGCAAGAGATAGCTACTCAAGTATAAAGGGAGTCCAGTTTGATTGTGAGCGTTTTTTCTGACACTAACATATGTGCATGAAAGCGACATCTGTCTATCATTTCTCAAATTTCTCCAAGTGTAATTGTACCTCCCTGAATTTGAGTTTCGCGGTTATTTTATGCGGTTATATGATAATTAGACGTGGTGGTCAGCTAGCGAGTATAAATACGCTGGTTGGAGTTGAAACAAGTGTATTTGTGGAGATTGTCTCAATGACTACTCATTTAGTGGTCGGGCCTGAGGGTACCACCACACGTCATGCATATTACATTGATGTTTAAGACTTTGCATGAAAATTTCAGATAATTCTTCTGCTTTACTACTTTCACCCTATGCATAATTTGACTAAAGTATAATCCAAAGAAAATATACTTTATCTTGGCATGTAAATGTTTGCAATGTATATACCGAGTGAATAAAAAGTCCCGGAACGAGGAATAGACGTAGGGTTAAAAAAGGCAAAATATGTGTTCAATATTTTTGAAAAATGTATTTAGGGATATCAAACTTACCCCCCCCCCCCCAACTCTGTGCCCTAGAGGGAAAGGATGGACAACTTTGAAATCTTATGATACCCCCCCCCTTTTTTTTTAAATTGCAGATTCGGATTCTACGGGAAAAATGCGTAACTTTTGTATTTAATATATTTTCTTCGGAAAATCGTAGATGGCGCTGTAATTGAGTAAAAGCATTGAGACTCGTTTCCATTGAAAAGTCTGTAAACGGTCGAATAAATCGAGAAATATACATCGAATTGAAAAATGAAAAAATACATGTTCAATATTTTTGAAAAATCTATTTAGGTATATCAAAGTTGCCTCCCCCCCACAACTCTGTCCCCTGGCGGAAAAGGGATGCAACTTTGAAATCTTAAATGATAACCCCCTTTTTTATTGCAGATTCGGATTCTACGAGAAAAAATACGTAGCTTTTCTATTTAACATATTTTCTTCGGAAAATCTTAGATGGCGCCGTAACCGAGTAAAATGCAATGAGAATCGTTTCCATTGAAATGTCTGGAAACGGTCGAATAACTCGAGAAATATATATCGCATTGAAAAACGGAAAATTACGTGTTCAGTATTTCAAAAAAATGGCAACTTTGATATCCCTAAGTAGATTTTTCAAAAATATCGAACAAGATTTTTTTCATTTTTCAATTATGTAAAAAAACATTATTAAACTTTATGCAAAATACATTTCGGGGCCAAAGTGGATCAAGCCCAATAAATTCTGATTTAAAATTCAATTGCCACCTTAATTATTGTTTTTGAATTTTCGTATTATGACCCATATTAAAGTTAGTCTTCATACTACAACATTAAAAATAAAATTATCCTCTAAATCACTTTAGGATTCAACTAGTGTTAATAAACTTTAACCTTGATTATCTCAAAACTATAATTTATGAACTTGATCCACTTTAACTCTGTATGTCTCATATATTCTTCGCGTTTGAAAACAATAAGCAACTCTATAGCTTAACAAATAAGAAATTAGGGTTTGAGAATCTTTGGGGGCGTGATATTTTGATTATGGCATTTTGATTTGTGCATTTTGATATTACTGGTAGATCTACTGCTGTGAAAAATATGGCACTAAGAAATAAAATTGCAATAAATGTATGAGAAGTAAAGGTAGTGTTAGTTTTTTAATGATTTATGTTTGAATTTTTACGCTTCACCACTTTTTAATTTTCATAGATATTATTCATATAGCTTTCATTTTGTTCAAAATGTGAAGTGTTTTGGTGTAGAAACATAATAGTCTATGTTGTTTTTTCGATTGCTCGAACCACCTAAATTTCCTCAAAAACATTTACTAACATAATCACTTTAAACAATATTCTTTGACATGAAATCATAACAAAAATCCATGAACGCAATAAATGTAAAATACAATAAATAGAAATGATAAAATGGAATAATAAAGAAGTAAATTTACACAAGACACATAAGATAAAAGAAAACGTATTAAGTTTCAGGTACATGAAATGAATTAAAATTATCTTATATAAAACATAAATATGTAAGTTAGGATAATCAGAAGTATTGTCTACTGTAAAGTGTGACGTCAGGTAAAAATACTGTAAAAAGTCGTCAGGTAGGTTTGACAGTGGCGCCGCATAGATTCCCTTACGTTCTGGAAGATTCCTGGCGTGTCGGGTATTCTTCCGGCAGTCACAGATATTCAAGCGGCCTTCCGTTCAGCGCCATCTACCACAAAACTGCAAGCGCCGCTGTCAAGCCTGCCTGATGACTTCTGGTCGTAACATCGAACACCTTCTCCAGTTGTACCTTTCAATAAAATGTTTTCTGTCCCATGAATATGTTGCTGTTTCTTTTCTTTTTCTCTGCTTCTTTGAACCATAGCTCGCAACTACGGCATTTTCGACCGTGCATTGTTATGTGATTCCAAGTCGTCTCTGTGCCCTCTACACCTACTGCAAGTTTGTAGATCTGGTAGTGAAACACCTTGTATATTAAAATTACACATGTGTCCATCATTAAAACTCAGAACAGTAACACTAAATATCTCAACATTCTAATTGTTTCGATTGAATACATCCTTACTTCTAAATATCGCGTAATTCACATCCCAGAAGGGACTTTGTGCTATTAAACCTCATTCAACCAATCAACCAACTAAATTTTACTGCATCGAATAAAAAAAAAGTATTTTTAAAAGAAGTTTATTTGAAAAATGTAACTAAACTTACCAATTTTTGATGACTTTTTAAAATAGTTTTCAGGTTTGTAATATTTTAATGTTGCAATAAATGCTTGTGTGCTACAATAATTTAAACTAACATTTTCAGTATCATAAAGAAAATGGCAAAACCAAAGGTACTTTCTTTTCGTATACATCTATATTAATATTATAAAGATGAAATATATATTTAAAATATTTCATCTTTAATATTTCTAAAATATTATTTTCATATATTTTCATATTTTTTCATATAATTTTCATATAATATAAATTTTCAACTATTTCTAAAATATTTATTTGTAGGAAATCTCTGGAATTTCCGAACTGATTTCAAAAACATTTTCAATATAATAATTGTGAAAGTCTGCTCAAGCATTGGCAATTTTTATCCCGGTACTCCTGCCCCCAATCTGGTGCAAGAGCATAAAACGTTCTAAAACGTTTTTTGAAATTGCAAGGGCTGCAAATTTCAAACTTGACATGATGGTTACTTTTAACCCTTACACACAGGCGGTGGGAATATACTTATATACTTGCAACTTAATTTTAATTCTCAACTGCCACAACTGTACCACAATTTTTGTAAAAATATTTTTCTTTTATAATGTACGTGAAGTTATATTTTTCTATTATTTTCCAATTAATTTGTTCGTAGATTTTGGTGACAGTCAACCATTTTGACATTTTAGCAACAGAACTGATTTTCCTGGGTGAGGGTTAAGATGTAAATTCTCTCTAGGAACATATAAAAAAAAATAGAAATTTAAAAGGATCAAATGAGCGTAAAAATGTTCTACAATCACGAATACTCTGAAATTACCAAACCGATTTAAAGAACTCTTTCACTGTAGCATAGGGGGTGGGCGGTGCTCACAAGTAGGCTGCATTTTATTCGTTTTCCGTGAGAAATGATCTCAAATGGTTTTAAAGAAAATTTTCTCTTTTAATTGTTATTTTTACTGTAAGTTTCAATATAATTTTTAACTTCATTTTAACTTTATTTTAATGGGCACACAAACACTACTACATACATTTTCGAAATATTTTCATCAAATGTGCTCTATTTACGCGCAAGGCAATGCTATTAAATAATAAAATTTCAGATTTTAAATTTTAGTTTAAAAAAGAAAATAAAGTATAAAATTTTATCTGGATGCTCCGAGTCCAATCCTTTGAATTATAGAGACCAAATCCAAAAATCCCCTCTTCTGTGGAAAATGTCACTACTTCTACTGATGCATGAACTGTTTTAAGTATTTCTGCTCAGTGTCGAAATAACGTATTGAAAGTTAAGACGCAGAAAATGGAAAAGGCCGAAAAGCATTTATCGTCAACAATAATAACGTATACACAGACATCAATGTAGCATATCAGCGTTTATTTTTCATTTTTCTTTTTAAAATTAATTACAAATTTTACAACTAATTCCATGCAAAGATTTACCAGAAATAAAAATACGAAACGCTGATCTTGATTAAAAAAAGAAAAAGCAAACAAATTTAGAACTTTTTGGGGGGTGAAAATTTACGAAGGGAAACAAGAAAATTAAAGTCCACAAAAAATGTTTTAATTATAAAGATTTAATGTATAGTATTCAAAGTAAAAATGAAGCCCCTTAATGTAGAAAACTATTATTTCATTTTTGTTTATAAACATGAAAATAAATAAGTTCCTCAAATTTTCACTGCATTAAAGGCAGACGCACAAAAAGCCGACTTGGACGCCGCGCCGGGGATAAAGATTCCGAGGGGCTGCTCCATATCTGTACGCACACAAGAGAGTTGGGGATTTTAGAAGGTATTAATTATATTTATTAAATTGATTATTTTTAAATTAAATTAATTGTTAATTAATTTATATGTTTATAACGATTTATTTTTTAATTAAATAATTTCAATTAATATTTTAAAATAATATCATTTTTAAATTCAATTAATCCAACAATAATTATGTACTATTTGGTGATTTATATATATACAAAATACTATTTTGATAATAAGATGCCCATGTAATGATATATTTGTATAGGAACTATAGAGGAAAATTGCGAGCAATTTTCTACACCAACTTTGTAAGAGATATTGCATTTAGCGCGTTACATATGTTTTTGTATGAAATGTTTCCTTGAGAGGTCTATAGTATGAACCATGAAACTTGAAATAGATTGTTTTAAATCAGAATAAGTTTAAAGATTTGTAATTTTGAGCCGTGTGTTTTTTCACCCTTTTTCTACACAAAAATAGGAATTAACGAAAAAAAAAAGAAGTTTCGAAAAAATATTCTTTCCATAAAATTGTATAAAATTAATAGTAGTGGAGGGCAGGAGCGGTTGCAGATCTCCAAGTAGAGGGTGGGGAGGGGTAATGTGTCTTTTTTTTTGAGAGGGGATCACATTTGTACACTAGCAATTTTTATATCCTAAGTTTTTCGAAAGCTCCAAATTGGCTGTTTTTAAACATATTTCCGCAGTTAAATTCATTCACAAATGCATAAAATTTGTAGGTATGTTGGTAAACGTATAAAATTATTTGCAAGTTATATTCAAATACTAATAAATCGAGCTCCCATTTTCTTATAAGGGCAAAGAATTTTTCAAAGAAATTTTTCATTTAAGCAGATTTTCGGTATTCGACAATCACAAAAATATGATCACGAAGGAGCAATTATTACTTTCTTCTATCTATAATAGAAGAAAGTATTGTAATCGAAATTTTTTTCGACTTCCGGTTTTCGACGGATTTACACGTTTTAGGGGTCAGAGATTCCGAAAAACACGTTTTTACAAAATGTCTGTCTGTCCGTCTGTCCGTCCGTTCGTCTGTCCGTCTGTGTGTCTTCATTGTATCATCGAAAAGTGTATGAAGTTATGCTTCAAATTGAACCTAATTTTTTTTCTATGTTTTTGGCTATGGCAAGCAGGTTCTATTAGAATTTGGGGATATTTCGACGAAAGGGGGCGCTGTGATCGATATTTTTGATCCATTTTCACTATTGTACCATCTAAAAGTGTATGAAGTTATGCTTCAAATTGAACCAAATTTATTTTCTATGTTTTTGGCGATGGCAAGCAGATTCTATCAGAGTTTGGGGATATTTCGACGAAAGGGGGCGCTGTGATCGATATTTTTGATCCATTTTCACTATTGTACCATCTAAAAGTGTATGAAGTTATGCTTCAAATTAAACCTAATTTTTTTTTCTATGTTTTTGGCTATGGCAAGCAGATTCTATCAGAATTTGGGGATATTTCGGCGAAAGGGGGCGCTGTGATCGATATTTTTGTTCCAATTTCACTATTGTATCATCGAAAAGTGTATGAAGTTATGCAGATAATTGAACCAATTTTTTTCTATGTTTTTGACCATAGCCTGCAGGTCCAGGTTGAATTCGGGGATATTTCGACGAAAGGGGGCGCTGCCATCGCGATTTTTGTTCGATATTCACTATTGTATCATCGAAAAGTGTATGATGTTATGCAGATAATTAAACCAAAATTTTTTAATATGTTTTCGGCTGTAGCCAGCAGGTCCTACTAGAATGTGGGGATATTCTGCCGGAAGGGGGCGCTGTGATAGCCATTTAATGATTTCAAATTCAAAAAGATGTATAAAAAATTAGAAATCGTAAAAGTTTTTTCCGTTAAATGTTCGGCCTTGATCCGGAGAATCCGGAGCAGTTTTTGTTTTGTCTCTATATTAAAAAATGGCGGAGATATAGCGGTTTGAAATTTTAGGGTGGTTGACATTTTCAGACAAGACAGCAGAATTCATCCATAAACGGGTTTAATTTATGAGTTTTAGTTAACAGGGTTTCAGCAAATTTTCTTTCATTGTTGTAACCATTGTTCCTATTCTTAAATGCTTAACACTATATATTTATATTCGCCAACGTCAAATTCTCGGCAAGCTTGACGAAATATCGCCAAATTTGGCGACATAAATAGGTTGCCACAAATGAAGCCAACTTGGCTATAGAAGACTAATTTGGCGATATTCTCATTCAAATTCAGGCCAAAAGAACTTTTCGTAGTTTAGTATACATCAGTTGATTGCATCCCGGTAACCCGATGATTCGCAAGCAGCTGACGTACAACAGAATGACGAAAAATATTGATTTTATTGGCGATGTGAGGACGAATTTAGAAGTATTAACATGATTGAGATAGAAGAAAGTTTTGGGATTGGCACATCCGACTAGTTTTCTATGTTTTTGACCATAGCCTGCAGGTCCAGGTTGAATTCGGGGATATTTCGACGAAAAGGGGCGCTGCCATCGCGATTTTTTGTTCGATTTTCACTATTGTATCATCGAAAAGTGTATGATGTTATGTTGATAATTAAACCAAAATTTTTTAATATGTTTTTGGCTGTAGCCAGCAGGTCCTACTAGAATGTGGGGATATTCCGCCGGAAGGGGGGATGTGATAGCCATTTAAAGATTTCAAATTGAAAAAGATGTAGAAAAAAATTAGAAATCCTAAAAGTTTTTTCCGTTAAATGTTCGGCCTTGATCCGGAGAATCCGGAGCAGTTTTTGTTTTGTCTCTATATTAAAAAATGGCGGAGATATAGCGGTTTGAAATTTTAGGGTGGTTGACATTTTCAAACAAGACAGCAGAATTCATCCATAAACGGGTTTAATTTATGAGCTTTAGTTAACAGGGTTTCAGCAGATTTTCTTTCATTGTTGTAACCATTGTTCCTATTCTTAAATGCTTAACACTATATATTTATATTCGCCAACGTCATATTCTCGCTAAGCTTGGCGGCAATTGACGAAATATCGCCAAATTTGGTGACAAAAATAGGTTGCCACAAATGAAGCCAACTTGGCTATAGAAGACTAATTTGGCGATATTCTCATTCAAATTCAATGTTGACGAGAGCTGGGAATGAATCTTCGTTAATTGGGTTCCACGCATTTTAGCTTCGTGTTTTCCAGTAAAATTAGCTAAAATCGGCTATCTGTTCCGGTCGGTACAGGCCAAAAGAACTTTTCGTAGTTTAGTATACATCAGCTGATTGCATCCCTGTAACCCGATGATTCGAAAGCAGCTGACGTACAACAGAATGACGAAAAATATTGATTTTATTGGCGATGTGAGGACGAAATTAGAAGTATTAACATGATTGAGATAGAAGAAAGTTTTGGGATTGGCACATCCGACTAGTATATGATTGAAATAGTATTACAAATATAAGATACTGAAAACCATTATTCGATTTTTTGGCGTTTAAAGTGTAATGTCTGCAAATTTCATGCATTTCCGTTTAAAATGATTCTGTGTGTGTTAGAACTCAGAAATACTTGTGTTGTTGAGTGAATTTTTTTTACGACCTGGATATGTATTTACATAAAAAAATATATTGTTGCTTAGAAACTTTCTCCGTTCAGAGGAAGGGGAGGGGGCTATGACCCCGTGACCTCACCTTTGGATCCGACCTTAGTTGAGGGATTAACTTGGGAGTAACTTTAATTGAGAATGGAAGAAGTATTAAGCCGCGCAGTAATGGAAAAGGAGTGAAATAAAGTTTATGGTGGGGATTTTACTTTAACATAAGAGTCGGGGAGTCAAAGTCGCATTTTTGCAACAAAATTTAGCATAGATGATTCTGAGATATATGATACATTAGATGGCATAGATAACGAAACTGCCAGTCATTGGCGCACCAGCGGAAGATGCTGCCACAACAACATCGCACAGTGCGCGAAATGAATGACAATGGCAACATCAACTGCTGACTTACAGTTTCGTTATCTGTATACCATCTAATCTATCATATATATCAGAATCATCCAGGCTAAAATTGGTTACAAAAGTGTGACTGCAGTACTGCTTCTAGGTCAGACGGCCAGACAAATCGAATTCATAAACACTTTTCAACTATGTTGGAAAGTGTTAAAAAGGATCCTCCTATGTCTTTATTTGCAGCTCGTTTACAGTAAAATATCAATAAATTTTTTCGGAATAGTATTGCAAATTTTGAATTAGGAGTCGTCTACATATTAAAAAATTGTGCCAACTCTGTTTTTAACGTGATATCACCAAATTTTGACACAATTTTGTGTTCCTTTGATCAAATCAGCCCGAAAAAAGTATAGTTCATATACTCTTTTTTAAACCTTTATAGAATTTGAAGGGGTCAATATTTGAGTATGCTAATGTTAAATCCACGTGACTAATTTATATCTTACCAAAAATACTTGTGATTGAAATGTTTATTTTTTAATGTAATACAATGAATAGACCAAAGGAGAAACTGGCAGCATTACCACAATTGCACTGGATTGTCAAAGATTGGCGTGAGCTACTTCTTCAACCTTCTTCATACCAACAACAAAAAAAAAAATATTTTATTTCGTAAAGGGGAAAAATGTCTGAAACAATTCTTGTGTATAATAAACGGAAATAGGCCAAAGACTGCTTTTTAAATATGTAGAATTTAATAAATTTAAAATTTTATTATACGAATACATAATTGGTATGTGTCATAAAAAATTGATTTTGTACACTGAGAAGTATGTTTTTAAAACCGGGTTTAATTCCCTGGTTTTGAACACTTTCCCACATACTCGTAGTTGAAAAGTGTTTATGAATTCGGTTTGTCTATCTGTCAGCCGGCTGTCTATCCGTACTCTAATTCACTTCAATATACTCGGATTTCTATGAAATTGATATACTTTATTGAGGTTCACTATGGCATGTTCGGTATTGAAAAGGAAGTGTATAGCGTTTAGAGTTCGTTTACAGGGACGCTCAAAAGAATTCCGTTACATTGCAGTTTATGGGCTAAAATATTTGCGGTGTACTTTAATGATGTTACACTATTTCAAATATATTCAAATTGACACACACACACACACACACATATATATATATATATATATATATATATCTGAGGTGTACTACAATATGTTTAGTATAGAATATGGTGAGCATAGCATTTATAATTCATTCACAGTGAAACTAAAAAAAATTCCGTTACATTACGGTCTTCGAAAAATCGCTTTCGTTGTATTTTAATGACATTACACTATTATTGAAATTGATATATATTACTGAAGTAAAGTGCAAAATGCTTACTACAGAATACAGCTTGCATAGTATTCATCGTTCATTTATAGGGACACACAAAATAATTCGGTTACAGTACTGTTATGGACAATAATAGCTGAAAGTGCGCTTTCAGTTGTGGTACACCTTTTTAAATTCAACAATTTTTGCATATTGCTTGGTGTCTATAAATCCTATAGATCATTTACAGGGCTGCACAAAACATCTGCAGAACATTTTCGTTTATTGATGGAAATTGCTGAAAGGGAATTTTCAACTGTGCCATGCGTTTCATAACTAAACTAAATTTTAGCATGCTCTGTAGTATATATATATAAATCTATAGACCATGTGCAGGGTTGCACAAAAAAAATCGGATATTTTTCCGACTATTGATGCTGCTGATATTAAATTAAAAAAAATTAAATTGCTGATATTAAATTTCAAAAGTGTTACTTGTTTTACAAATTGTTTACTATGTTCCCAATATCTTTTTTTCTTAACTATCGCCCACTGTCTGGGCTTGTCCCCTTGCTAGTGAGTTTACTGGATGGTGTCGGGGAACTTGCCGGATCGTTATGGCTGTAAACCTTCGGGTTGATGCTCCGGTTTCGTGTTTTTGTTTACTTAGACACCATAATATTTCATCTTATTAAACAGTGAAATTTTATTATAGTATTCTGAATGTATTGGAAAGTGTTTCATAATCTATGCTTGACCCATGACTTTTCATTCTTATTTTTTACTATAAAGTTTTTGCATTTTTAGATGACCACTCGCAGCGCTCCTTGAGCCTGTAAGAATGCTCAAGCGGTCATATAAAGCTGAATAAAATATCAGTTAGCTTTTACTATTCATTCTGTTTAAGGGCATAACTTCAGCGATGTTTCCCGATTACGAAATACCCTGTTAACCTACGGGGAATATTAAACATGTGATTTTTCATTACCTAACGTATTTTTCAAAATTCGGTTTTCACTATCGAAAAGTTGATATCCGATTCCGATGTACTACGTTTTAAAAACTGTCCACATTAATTTTAGGTATTTTAAAGAAAATGATAAATTTTGAAAATTTTGCTCAAGTATGGATTTTAAAGAAACGAAAATCTGCGACATCATACATGTCGAGCTTTTTAATAGTTATGTTATATTATGTTATAGTTATTTAACATTTTATTTAAAAAAGAAATCTTTAGAATTTCAAAGTATATTTTGCATATTTTTGGAAAAATCATATGGGTAATAGTATTCAGTAAATTATCTGAAAAGCTTTACTAATGGTTATATCTGGTCGATATTTCTTTCTAAGTTATTAATGCAATCTTAAAAGAACTGTAGTGTGATGAATTATTTATTTCTATTTACGATCCAGGAGAATAACAAGACATTATGCCAACAAAGAGCAAAATCGAGTTTTACCTAGAGTGGAAATTACCCCATTTAGCTAAAACCTTAGAAGAATAACAGCGGCAGCTAAAGAAAAGGTTATTCATGAATTATTGATAGCCCCGGTCTAAGAAATCTTTCGTACGAAAAAAGTCTTAAGTCCTAAGGAATACTGATTTGTTATTACTGCATAATGAAATTCATTTTAAGAAGTAATTTTTTTTTCAAAATAATTTCTAATTTGTAATATTTTGTTGCTATTCCTTCAGAGAAAGCATAGAAAACTGTGTTATTAGCAGATTTTATTTAAGTGCTGCATTGTTAAAAATTTCTTTCTAAGTTGAACCAAATTTTGGTGTTGTTATAACTATAACCATAAAGAGGATAAAAATTTTACTAGAATTTGTTAACTTTCATGAGCCATCAAATGGTACAATATTGTAGCATAATTTTGCATTAAGTTGAACCATACACTTCTGTAGGTTGAATCAACTGGCAAATTGTTGAACCATAAAACTATAAAACGTTAAGCCAAGAATTGGTAAAAATTGGTGAATAAACTGGCAAAATACTAAAATATAAAATTCCACAGTCCACAGTTATTCTGTGCAAATAAGGGCTAATCAGACTGGGACCTCTGTTTAAAGAAGAATCCGACATACTACGACCACCCATCAAGCCCCCTCAGCCATGGGTGGTCGTAGTGTGTCGGATTCTTCTTTAAACGGACTGATGTCAGCTTTACGGGAGGGGATGGAAATATCGGAGGAAAAGAAAGGGGAATCTATACTGTCAAAGGTACTCGTTGATACACCCTTTCGCACTAATGATTGAAATATCCGTAGCCGTGACGCATCCCCGCCTGAATTAAGATTCGGACTAAACATCTCTTCACTTCTAGAGAGCGTCCTAACCCCTAGACAAGAAGGTGGATGTCTTCGTGCTCTGAAGCAAGTCATTGATAATACACAGAACAATTTATTCTGAGTGGCTGTTGAACAGCTACATTTTGTAATATGAAAGTTGAAATCATATTCGAGGTTTAAAACCATGTAGAAAATATTTTGAAAGTTAATAACGATATTGTGTCTCATCTAATTGCTTTACACCATTGAATGGTTTAACATCGAATTAAAAATGTCTAAGTATTTGATGACTTTTCGATGCGAATTATTGTATGAACCGAGGATCTTGTTCTGGTAACGTAGATCGAAATAGTTAAAAAAATAGAATATATCAAATTATAACCAAGGGTAAAATCTGGCCGATATTTCTTTGTAAGCTATTAATGACATAGAATGAAGTAAGAGGAAAATTATTTATTTATTTTTACGATCGAGGAGAAAAAAAGACTTTATGACAGCAAATAGAAAAATGAAGTTTCTCTAGTGCAAAATTCCTCATTTATCTAAAAACTTTGAAGATTGACACTGACAGCTACAGAAATGGACATTTATGAATTACTGATAATTCGCATGTAAGAAATCTTTTGTACAAAAACATAGGCCTTAACACATCGTAATAAGTATTCATTTTTTTATTACAATATAATCAAATGCATTGTAAAATATGTTTCTAAACTGTTTTGTTTGTAATATTTTGCACATTTGTTTACATAATAAAAATACAGATCATTGTACAGTATGCCCAGTCCTGTAAAGCCCTTTCTCAACCTTTTATTATTTGAATGTCCAAAACTATGGTAACAAAAATGGTGTTTAGGAAACATATTCAAGTGTTAGTTCTAGATTTCGCCGAGAGTGGTATAGTTGGGAAGGTCTTGCCGTGAGGGTCAAGAAAAATGTAGAACTATCCTTTCTAATCCAACTGTTCACGATATACAGGCACATTTCTTCCCTCACGTCATCATAAAGATCCTGTTTTGTCAAGTGTAGTATCGTTGGAAAACTTTGTGGTATTGTTGGGAAGGTCTTGCCATGAGAAACAAGAAAAATATGGAACTATTCTCTTTAATCCAACTGTTCACGACATACGGGCGTATTTTTCCCCTCATGTCATACATAAAGAAAAAAATCCTGTTTTGTCAAGTGTAGTATCGTTGGAAAGGTTTTAGCATGACAATCAAGAACAATATAGGAGCTGCCCGTCTGAATTCAACCTTCCAGGAGATTTGAGCCAGTTGGAAGTTATAATTTTTAGCAGTGTTGAGTGTTCAAGATTAGTGTTGAGAGATGACGAGATATTTGTACCTATTCTCTCTATTGATGGGCATCTCGATTGTGTCGATTGTTTTTCGACAACTCCGGTCAACCAATTGCAGTTTGTATCGGATCAGATCTTATGAATTATCTCCGCGATGAAGAAACCCGGGCAATCTACTGAAGCCGTCAGAGTCAAACACAATTGATTTATGTCATATTTCCCAATATACTTTTGTTAGTTTTCTCCTCCTGGAACGCAGCTCATAAAGTTGCGTTGAGCTTACAGATTTGGCAGGGGGAGACTTCAGACTGAATGTGATAATTGTTTAGGTCATATTTTCTCATCGACTTATATTAGTTTTTGTAGTTTTTGTAAGCCCTTAGCATTGGATCAGTGGCACAGTGATATACGTTCGTCAGTTCATTAGGGGCCTTCGATTTTCGGTTTCGGAACAGGGGACAGTTTATAAGTGACTTCAGTTTTCTTTTGGGGCCTTTGGCTCCCATTTCTACGCTTCCCCTCTCTTCACCATATAGCTTTTCTTTTACCTCTCCCCCACCTTATTCTTACTTCCCCTCCCCTCTCTTTGCTTTCCTTTTCAGCTTATTTTAGCTTAGTTTCCTGTTTTCGTCTTCTACCGTCACTCCTGACCCCTTCCCCATCTTTCCATTTTCCAGCTCTTCCTTTTTACACACCAAGTTGATGTTAATTATTCATCTCCTTTGTTCTTTGGATTCAACCCCTTTTTTCTACTTTAATTTTTTCGGCTGGAGCCATAGTTTTCGAGATACTGAAGGGGTCCCAAGGTGATTTTTGTTATTCCTCTCCATCCCTTCTCTTCACGTTTTTATGGGTTTCTTAGTTTTAAGACTCACGGTGCTAAGACTTGTCTTTAAAATAATTTTTGGGCCGACTGGATACTTTTATACATTTTGGTGGTTGGTGTTTATCGCCCACCAGAGGCTTTTTCCCCTACATTGTTTTTTTTTTTTTTTAATATCTCGACTCCTATTCATCCGATCCCTTATCTCTTTTCACCATTTTACATCTCTTTTCCTCCTTCACCCTTTCCAATTTACTGGAGAGCGCTGTTTTTGGTCTTTTCCCCACGGTTTTTTGCTTTTTCCTCAGTCTTTTGCTTAGGTAGTACTAGTCAGCCTGCTATCAATTATTGTGTGCATTTTCTAAATAGTGTCGCTTATATGTCTTCCAGTGTCATTGGTTGGGTTGTATGACACATAACATTATATCATTTACAGTGTTTCAGATGGACCAAATACTTAATTGGGTTCATTGGGTTTCATTTGGTTCATTGAAGCTAAAGTTCATTTATTTCTCATTAAACAATTTCTAGCATTGTTAAAAATTCTGTTGCTCATTGTGCATAAAGTAAATATTATCTTTTTTCGTTTCTTTGCATTAAATCACTGAGAGCCTCTAGCGGATAAAAAATGTAGGAGAAAGGGCGACGGAGGAAAAATGCAATACTACAATGTTGCAAAAACCTGCGGGATCAGATGAATAGGAGCAGAGATATTCGCCAGAATCATATGTAAAGGAAAAAGCGCCTCTGGTGGGCGATAATACCAACCAACGAAGTGTATAAAAATGTCTGATAGGTCCAAAAGTTATATCAAAGGCAGGGCTTATTGAGTCTTAAAATTAAGAAACCCTTTAAAAAAGGGAAGGGAAGGAGGCGGGACAATGAAAGGTGAAATGTGGGATAAAAGCCCATCAATGTCTCTGAAACTATGGCTCCAATCGAAAAAATAAAGGTGGAAGAAAAGGGTTGAACCCAAAGAAGATGAACTATACCCACATGATGAGTAAAAGAGGGAACTAGTGAAGTGAAATGATAGAGAAGGGATGCGGATAGGCTGGGAAACACAAAACCTGTGAAACTAAGCTAAAATGAGCCGGAAAGAAAACGCGAAGACGGGAGAGGAGGAAAGAAGATGATGGGAGAAAGAAAAAAGAAAATCTATATGGGGAAGGGAGGGGTAGCAGGGAAATGTGACCTAAAGCCCAACCCCCCCAAAAAAGAAAACCCATAAAAAAGGTCCCCAGTTTCAATACTGAAAACCGACGCCCTCTTACTGAATTGACGAAGGTATACCACTGTGCCACTGACCCAATGCTAGGTGCTAACAAAGATTGAAAAAAACTATTATAAGTCTATGAGAAAATATGACTTAAACCATTATCACAGTATGTCCAAAGTCTCCCCTTGCCGAAAACGAGTGCCGTATCTGTAATACTCGACGCAACTTCATGAACTGCATCCCAGTGTCCGTGTAGGGGGAGAGGAAACTAACAAAAATCTAGGGGGAAAATAATAGCATTATGCACAAAATTTAAGATATGAAAGATACTAATCAAAATAAGACGCATTATCTATGCTTAATTTTAATTATAAGAATTCTTAAACTAAAATTACAAGGTTTATCAATGTTTAACTGAATTCAAAGCAGGCTTAAAATATCTTGCGCATTCTCAGGGAGACGCGCGCCGCACATTTTAAATATAAATAGCTAGATTAAGAAATTTTAAATTTTATATATTAATTGGAGGAGTTCAGTTATATGTTTCTTTATTATATATTTGCCTCTGTTGTTAGATGGAAAATATCTTAAAACACTAGTTATTTGTTATAATTCACTGTCCACGAAAAAAAAAAAAAAAAAAAAAAAAAACAGCCTTAAAAATTTTATAACTTGAATCAGGATAATATAATATAAATTCCACAGAAATAAACATTTATAACAATCCTATATTATTCTTATTCATTGCTTTTGATAAAATAAGAAAAAGTTATTTCTACTATGAATCATTTATCACTTTTGTAGTTAAGAATGCAATAAAAGTTACTCCAGTATACAGTTGTTGACTGAATAGTTTCCTGCGGAAGTGTTTGTGAGATATAAATCTTAATGACAAGTTTGTTGCTACTTTGTAGAAGGATTCTGAAAATTATTGTATGACCACATAAAAATTGTGCTTATTCTTGGCAATATTAATAAATAAATAACTATCATTCTAGAGTGCTGTTATTATATTGCGTCCCATAATGTTTCAAGCGCTTCTAAAAAAAAAAAAAAAAAAAAAAAAAAACTTTCTTCTCTGAACAATGCAAATTTCACTTACATTTACAGAATCATGTTTATACATAAATCACGAAGTTGCAGGCATGAATGTTGAAGTCATCTGGAATCAAATGACGATTTTCTAATCAAATGATCGAATGACGAATGAAAATTTCTTGAATTTTTTATGAAACCATTATATCTCCATGAATATACATGCTATTCTTACACAAATGTTATACAATATCCACATAGTCATCTTCTGCAGTTACAGTATTTTATTTTACAGTGTGATCCTAAATATTATTGTTTTTCTTCAGTTTGTTGTTGGTCCCAAAATTTCCCTCGTGATCAAACCTTCGATGAAAAATATGAGGTCAAACATTATCTTTATATTCCCGAAGTTCCAGAGGAATTCGTAAAGTATTTATCCAGATATTCAACAAAATGTCTAAAATCGAAAGTTTTCGGTGATTTTTGGCTGTATAGTGTATTTGGTTGTTGCAGTTTCACAGCCATTTGGCATATTTTGGCGAGAGTTTTTTGGCGGCTAATTAACTTCATTGTTTTTGTAACTCGGAATCAGTTAGTTGTAACCATAAAGATTACTTAGCGATTTAAAACCTGCGATCGGCTGTTGGTAAAACGCCTTAAAATTAATTAATTTTTAATTAAGTTCTAAAAATGTTAGAACTTAATAATTTTAGACTATCATCGGAAACATACGGGCGTACAAGCGTACATATTTTTTTGTAACTCTAGCATATCAGGAAGTGAGTGAAAATCGAGTACAAAATTCCATCTTAGCATACAAAAGCCAATTTATGTTAAATAAAAATGTGTAAATAAAGTTTCCTCTAGCATATCAGGAAGTGAGTGAAAATCGAGTACAAAATTCCATCTTAGCATACAAAAGCCAATTTAAGTTAAATAGAAGTGTGTAAATAAAGTTTCATGTGGAACTTCTGAATAACCTAGCACTTCAAGCAGCTTATAGGAATCTTGGTGAATAATTGGGTTGAAACATTGAAAATAAAATTCTGATTGTAATTAAGTATTTGGTTGAGCATACTAATAGAAAGAAAAAAACTCTTTTTGTTGTTTGATATTGATAAGCATGAAAACAATATTGTCATACAGATCGCACATGCCAGATAACATGGTGTCATAATGTCAAACTTTTTATTTTGTTGGAGCCTCTTTATGTTTGTGTTTATGGATTGCATTAAAAGTCATTACAATAGAGTATTATATGACTTGATGCTCACTAACATAGGGCAAATTGTTTCATGTATTATTATCCTTAGCCAAAGAAAACACATTTTCAAAATAAACCACTCATTGCCATCGGCAAAAGAGAAATAAGCGATTTTTTGTCGCCATGTACCTTAGCGTTTTATATATATAGAAGATATTTGGATTCAAGTTTTATTATTTATCTGCGTGAGTGACAACATCAGTTTTAGCTTACAGGCTATCAAAGCCTGAGAGCTAATGTGCCCGCCGGTTCTGTTTGTATGTACGTATGTGCGTAACGCGATAACTCTTGATAGAAAGAACCGTTTTGCTTAAAATTTTGTTTATAGAATCATTGTGATAAGGTGCTTTCCTGATTAGTTTTGGAGGTTCATTGATTAAGTGTAAAGGGTGGGAATTGGTATTTATCGCTCTCTTAAATTAGATAAATGGGTTTTTCCTGCAGAATTATCCGATTTGCTTTAAATTTTGTATATAGGTTCATTGTGATAAGGCGCTTCCCTGATTAGTTTTGGGGATCGAATGGTTAAGTACAAAGGTGGGTAACGGGGGCTAAACCCCCTTAATTTAGATAAATGGTTTTTTATGCAGAATTTTCAGATTTGCTTCAAATTTTGTATATAGATTCATTGTGATACGGCGCTTCCCTGATTAGTTTTGGGGGTTCATTTGTTAAGTATGAAGGGGGGAACGAGGGGCTAATCCCCCCTTAATTTTTTGCCAATTTCTTTATTTTTTGAGGGGCATTATTCTTTGAAATAAGAGTATAATATACAATTAGTGTGAATAGCCTGTGAGCTCAATGTCATCAATTTAACTGGACACTTTTCTTTTTAACACTTTCCAACCTAGTTGAAAAGTGTTTATGACTTCGGTTTGTCTGGCCGTATGGCCGTCTGCCGTCTGGTCGTCTGTCCGTGCTCAATAACTCCCGTAAATATGCTCGGATTGCTCTGCAATTTTTATATGTTATTGTCGTTATCTATAGCATGTTCCCTATTTCAACGGAAGTGTGTAGCACTTATAGTTTTTTTTTACAGAGACACTCAAAAGAATTCCGTTAAATTGCGGTCTATGGGGAAAAATCATTTGCGGTTTATTTAAATAATGTTTCACTATTTTAAACGCATTGAAATTTATATATATCACTAAGGTGCATTAGAAGAAGCTTAATATGGAATAGGGTGTGCATAGCACTTATAGTTACTTTACAAGGACACTCAAAAAAGAATTCCGTTACATTACGTCTATGGAGAAAAATCGTCTGCGGTTTATTTAAATAATGTGTCACTATTTTAAACTCATTGAAATTTATATATATCACTAAGGTGCATTGCAAGATGCTTACTACAGAATATTGTGTGTATAGCAGTCATCGTTCATTTACAGGGACACACAAAAGAATTCTTTACTGTCTGTTAACAATAATTCCTGGAAGTGCGTTTTAAGTTACTGAACGCGATTTTAATTTTAACTCGCTTTTAGTCTATTACGTGGTGTGTATACATTCTGTAGATCCTATACAGGATAGCACAAAAGTTCGCGAACACATTTCCGTTTATTGACAGAAACGCCAGTCGGAGAATTTTAAACTGTGTTACACGTTTCCTAACTGAACTAAAATTTAGCATCCTATGTAGTATATATACAAATCTATAGATCCTATACATGGCTGAATAAAAGTATTCGGATATTTTTCCGAATATTGTATATGTTGGAAATTCCTGAAATTATGTTTTTAAATATGTTATGCGTTTTCCAAATTGTTTACTTAGATGTTATCTTTTAGCTTATTAAACGATATGATTTTTTAAATTATTTTGGAAGCGTTGGGAAGTGTTACATAATCTATGCTTGACGCATGATTTTTCGTTCTTGTTATTATTATTTTAGCAATTTTGAATTTCAGAAGAATGACTTTTTTAGAAATTAAAAGTGGAAAACTGTTTTCAAAGCACAAAAGTAAAATGTTGCATCTGAATTGTTTTATTATTTTACAAAGGTAAAAAAAAAAAAAAAAATCCTCCTGTTTCTAACTACAACACCTAATTTTAATTATTATCTGAAATGCTAAATGCGATATCAAATGTATCACCAATCCATGTGGAATTTTTAACTGAGCCCATTTTTGTGAAATGACCCAATGTTGTATCTAGGGCGACATAATTTTCGTGCGCCTAGGTTCATGGACCTAGATAAATTTCAATTTTCAAATAACTCATGAAAAGTGTATTTCTGCTTTATTTATAAAGCTTTAAATATGCTGCAAATTTGGAATTTTAATAATTTCTACATGAAGGTTTAGGTCATAGCTGCTAACTTTTATTCTGCTTTCTTACCACTAGAATTTAAAAGTGAATTTTGCCTTTTTAATCAACGTAATCTGCAATTAAATAAGTCAAAAATTTCTTTTATATTTTAGTGGTAACAAAAAACTGTAAAAGTTGGCAGATATGGGTTAAGGATATGTTAATTTGTGAGTTATTTTTCCACATTATTAAAAAAAATCAATTTTAAACATACCGGGTGTCCGAAAAAGGTTGGACTTATTTGAAAGAATCATAACTCTAAAAATAATTGAGTAAATGCAATTATTTTTTTTCAAAGTACTCATCAAATATCCAAGATTTGTTAGATGTAGCTGTTTTAAAATCGTGACATTCAAACGATGCGCAGAATCGATGATCGGAAAATGCAAATCACACCACACATTCGCAATTTTAACTTTTTGCTTAGGTTATTTGTGTGCATAGTGGATCCTTTCCTACGAAATCGAAGATACTGAAGAACTTTCTAATTGATATTTTCCCCATAACTCCAATAGTTTTAGACTTATACGCTTTCCACTCCGGAATTATCGAAGAAATTGCGAATGTGTGGTGCGATTTGCATTTACATACCATCGATTCTGCGCATCGTCTGAATGTTACGACTTTAAAACAGCTACATCTAACAAATCTTGGATATTTGACGAGTACTTTGAAAAGAAAATAATCGCATTTACTCAATTATTTTTAGAGTTATGATTCTTTCAAATCAGTCCAACATTCTTCGGACACCCGGTATTTTATACCAGTAGATTTTTGACTCATGTGTTATCTGATGTGGATTGTTTGTTTCATAAAATTTTAATGTAGATTTCTTGTTTATTATAGAGTGTAAACTTAAAATTTTAGGGTATGGTCCTAACCCCCTGACCGCCGAACAAAAGGGCAAAATTGTACTGTTGTTTTCTCTGTAATGTTATAAAAATGCTGAAAAAAGATAATATTTCAAACATGATATGAAAAACTTAATTATGTATATGAATATAATCCTCGAGATCTTTAATCATTACTCAATATTTTAAAACTGCAAGTACAACTACCGGCTCTAAGTACATTGGTGTACGTAGGACCATTTGCATTGTAAAATAAAATGATTCTATTTGGAATACTTCCAATTTTAAGTGTGTATGATATTTTCAATAACATTTAAATGCCATAAAAATGCGTGCACATTAATTCAACAGTTTTAAAATTGGTTAGTAACTCAGTTTTTATGCGTTAAACGAAAAGCAACCCGAGGTACAATGGCCTCTCTTTTAATGTTTCTAGAACATTTCTTTGATCTTTAAACCTATCAAAGTGGCAGGAGCTATTCCATTTTCCATTCAAGCTATTTCACTAATGATCCTGGAATTTTTACAACGTAGAACTAAACAAAATCCCTTTGAAACATAAGAATAGTTTTAAAGTAAAGGAGAATAAAATATTAATACTGAAAGATTTAAATGCTCTGTTTCAAAGAGCCGAATTTTATATAACTATTAAATGCAAAATGAGAATCACTTCAAAATTTTATAAAATAATTTTTTTGAAATTGCTGAAACTTATCTAAGTCTTAATACTTACTTAAGACATTTAAAGATATTTCAAAGGAGATTTTTTTTCGAATTTCCTTAATTAATTTGTAAAACTTTAAGTTTAAAATATCTAAATGAATTTCCTTAAAATAGGAAATTAAAAATTGACTAATTATGTCATATTATAAAGTGCATTACATTTCTTGAATAAATATCAACATTAAAATGAGAAGGAAACATTAATTTTAAACATTATAGTCAGAGACAAAATTTGAAAACATGTCTTTCAAATATCTCTATCTATCTATCTATATACATAAGAATTGTACAACATTATTTATTTAAAATTTTTTGATAATCATCATAGTTTTTGGCATTGCTCTTCCCTGTATTTGGAAATTAAATTTTTTTTTTCTCATGGTTTTGAAATCAATAGTAAAATTTATAACACTTAGAGGAAAAGTAATAAAGAAATTTCATACAAGGGGGGAGAGTCATTCTGCATTCTCTGTTAAAGACAAATTTTAACCTTTTTCTTTTTGTGTTCATGTGTTAAAAAATATTTTAAACAGTAGGGAGGCTCAGAGAGGAAGAGCCCCCTCACCCTTCTTTATAAATAAAAAAAATGAACTGTTTCAATTCTTCATTTTAACATGTGTTGTTAGATTTTTAATGTGTGTTGTTAAATTTTTGTATTGCTTTTTATGTTGATATGCTTATAAATTATCTTGTGCGTTACTTCTAATTAAAAAAATTCCAGTTTAGTTGTTTTCATACTCATGTTCTCTATTTTTTTTCAAAAAGAAAAATATGAACTGCAGTTACATCAATTCCACAATCTTGTCCCTCATTCAATTCTGTTTTGCGGGCACCGATGTTGACAAATAAGTATATCCAATGTTTTATATATGTAGAATTAGTTTTATGGTGAATATATAATGCTTAAAAAACCAACATAAAGGAAATCACAATTTTATTAAATTTAAAGCCTGTGTATTGCTCTTGCTGCTTTTCACTCTCCCTTTTTTTCATCTAAAGAAAGCGTTCTTATTCTCCCTATAATAGAAGCCCTCACTAAAACGGAGTGCTGTGTACTTCGTGTTCACAGCTCGTTAATTTATGTAATGTTTACCACCAAAAGTTTTGCCTGGAAACTGATTTTTGCTCATCATGAACAACGCTTTTATGTCCGAAACTCAATACACAAGCAGAAAAATATTTAGATGGCAGCAGTTATTTAGATGGATTCGCTGTGAATAATTTCAGTTTTATGAATGGAAATGCTCGTTTCTTGATAAATATGATGTCATTTTAACACGCTAAAGCATTTTGACCTTTTCCAATATAAAAATCATTAAATGGAGAACTTCGGAATCCTTTTTCCACTGTAAAACGAAATAAATATTCATTTTATTTATAAAGCTGAAAAAGACAATTGCTATAATTGTGTCAAAATATTGTAATTTTTCGCTGACTTTTCATTTCTCCGGTACAGGTTTAAGGCTCCATGGCCTAAAACCCGATACCAGAAATAATGTAATGTATAAAAGTATACAGACATTCAAAATCTGTGAGTCATTCCATGCTAGTCAGTCATGAAAGTAACCCACTATCACTGATTTCAATGAAACTGGGTGTGTTTGTTCTTACTAATATAGATATACTCAGCGGTACATTTTTTTGCGCCTAAGTAAATTATTTTTTGAAAAAAAAAATTTAAATTTTAGATAATTGCAATGATTATTGACTGCTTGATTTCTCTCCCCCCCCCCCCCCCCCGAAGGTGATATGTTATAAATAAAATTATATTTTCAATATCTAAACAATAAATCATCTGCAGACAAATTATACATGATACCATGACAAATACTGTATGACAAAAAAAAATATTGTTACGTTTAAAAACATTTTTAGTGAGTTTAAAAATTTTTATAATCTTTAAAATCGAGGATTTTTTTATGAAAATTAATGAGTTAACATAAAATGCATTATCAACCAAAAGCGCAGTTGCTATGAAATTTATTTTTGTTACAAATTGTACGTAAAAGTATTCTATATCTTATTATGACATAAAATTGGTGAGATTTTGTTTGTGTTTAGTAGTATTTATAAGATATTAAAAAAAATATTTATTTTTAAAGTTAGGACTTATTTAATATATGATCCCTGGATTTTTTTTTTTAAATAATTTATACATTTGTTTTGTATTTTTAACTACGACAGAGTATATCAGAAATATTATTTTTCAGTAAAACAAGGGGTGCATTCTGGTAAAACGTGCTCCTCCACCTAAAAAAAAAATAAAAAAATAAAAATTACGTTTTTTAGAAAAAATAATTCTTAAACTTATTTTTTCAGTAGTTTGAGCAACTGTTATTAAAAAAAAAAAAAAATAAAAAAATAAAAAAATAAAATAAAATCTACCAAATTTTACCAGTTTTTCTGAAAAGCGTCAGTCGTGATCTTTAAAACTAGCAAAGGGAGTCATTCCATTTCCATTCACGATGTTTCCTTAATGATCTTGGAATTTTGAAACGTAAAAATAAAGTAAAAGCTTTTGCAACATAAGAATAGTTTTTAGAGAATAAAATATTTATACTGAAAGATTTAAAAGCTCTGCTTCAAAGAGCTGAATTTTACATATTATTTATTAAATGCATAAGAATAACCATTTCGAAACTTTGTAAAAGAATTTTTTTTGAAATATCTGAATATTATTTAAGTCTTCATTCTTATTGCTATCTTATGTCTAGACTAATGTACTATGTCTTAATACTATTTATCTAAGTCTTGATACTTATAGATTTTATTATTATTATTATTATTATTTTTAAATGGAGAAATTGGACCGATTAGAGAAGTGTTAGAAACTAATTTGTCCAGTTCGTATGAAAACAGGCATTTGAAAAAAAAAATCAATATTTTCTAATACAAATATATTTTATATTCTCTGAAACATAGTAGAAAAAATAATGTGTAATGTTGTCAGTACATTTCCTTGATCCTTAAAATTAGCAAAAAGAGTAATTCCATTTTCATTTTCCTTAATGATCTTGGAATTTTTAAACGTAAAATCAAACTAACAGCTCTTGAAACATAAGAATAGTTTTTAGTGAATAAAATATTTATACTGAAAGATTTAAATACTCTTCTTCAAAGAGCTGAATTTTACATGTTTATTAAATGCACAAGGAAAACAATTTCAAAACTTTGTAAAGAACTTTTTTGAAATATCTGAATATTATCTAAGTCTTCATACTTATTGAAAGACGTTTAAAGATATTTCAATGGAGATTTTTTTTTCTAAATTCCTTAATTAGTTTGTAAAACTTTAATTTTTAAAATGCGTAAATGAAGTCTTTCAAAATATCAGCTAAAAGAGAATAGTTTTACCACATTCTAGAAGATAAGTCTCTTGCATAATTATCACTACAGAAAAGAGAAGGTAATATTAATATTTAAACATTACTGTTGGCAACAAAAATTTGGAAAAAGTATTTTTCAAAACATAATTAAGTCCTTATTTAACTTTTTTTTTTTTTTTTTTTTTTTTTTTTTTTTTTTTACGAATTTACAATATAGAAGATGTAAGCGTTACGTTAGCAATTATTATATAAGTTTTGCATTTTCTTAGTGTGGGGAGGGGGGGTATAGCAAATTTCTTATCGTACACACGGCAGGTGTGTTAAAAATTAAATGCATTATTATTTACATAATACTTGATTGCAATGTAAACATTTTTGCATTCCAATTCTTAAGCTTTTTTAATAGAAACCAGGCACAAATTCTTAAAAACTACGGAAATTTCTCAAATGTCCAAAACAAAACAAAAGCTTAATATTTTATAATTTTTTATATTTGTACAGAATTTGCACATTTTCAATTTTATTTTGATGCAGATTTTGTAAATATATATATATATATTGGTTAAAAAGTTATTTATAAAAGACCTTTCTGAGTTAATTATCACCTCCTCCTGTATTTTATGGAAGCAAAAAATCCCCCCCTCCCCTCCTCTAAAAAAATGTTACCCCTATAAAGGACTTACGAGCTTTATATTATATGTTTCATAAATATAAAATAAACATTTAATGTATGATAGCTTATAGAGCAATTGTTTGCCTTCTAAATTAATGTAAACAACAAAACTCTGTTTTAAAAATAGACTCTAAAAATTTGAAATTTTGCGACTTTTTCTCTCGTCACGATTTATTACAAAATTGTTTCTAGAAAAGTATTTTAAAATAGTGTTCATCAAGGACATATTTTACAAAATTTTAATTGTCTCTTAGCAACAGAAAATTTCGCTATTTCATTTTTATAAGAATTATAATTCTGAAATAATTAGTGAAAATCCTTCTTTTTTTTTAAATTTTTAAACTGTAAAGTTTTAGATTAAAATTTAATACATATTGAATAATGAAAGCTATGGAAGAATCTAGAATAGTTTTGATAAAAAAAAAATGAATGCCACATATAAGTGTAATTAAAGATTTTACTTTTTTTTCTTGTGTCTTTATTTTAATTAGAAATCATCCCCATTTTACCATTTTAACTGATAAATGAGATGGAAATATTAAGAGTCAACTCCTGTTTATTGTTATCATTATTTTTAATTTTCAAAAACATTCAAAAACGCAAACATGTTACGTCTGAATACTTAATCAACACGTTCAAAATCATAAAACTTCAGAAATTTAATAAAATCCTAAAATAGAATGTAAATACAATAAAAATTGGACGTTTCGGATTCAATTCTGAATTTTTCATCATTATACAGCATTTCAGATACACAAACAATCACAAAAAGAATCGAAGTCAATCAGTTAAAGTTATATAATCAGACCAAAACAGTATACTCAGGTGGAATCGGGGCTTCTCCGTCATAGGCATTTCAGCCAACTTTGTCAACCACCCCTCTAGGAAAATGATGCTATTATAAATGTTTCAATTCTATTTAATTATCCGTGCATTCGCAAAATCTGGAATATGATCATGCTCTAATGCATGTACAACATTATTATTCTTAATCTAATTTCCTATTACGACATTTGTGCAACATGAATTAAATTTTATGCGCATAAAGAAAGTAAAATGTATAAAACTCTTTAAAACAATTGAATCGGTCATTTGAAAAACACCACATAAGTCACAGAATCACAACTTTTTAGAAAAAAAAATATTATTCACAAGTAAACGAATTTTTATGGGTTTTTTTGGGCTGATTATAGAGTTTGGACTTCAAAGTTTGTAAATATCTAATATTTTTTTTTTAATTTATGAATAATGAAAAGAAGAATAACATAAAAACTGTTCCTGACTTATGTTGTTTTAGCAAGAAACAAGGTTAGGTGGTATTTAATTTGAACACAACAATCATATTTAATATATTTTTAATCAAAATCAACGAAGATAGCACTTATACAGGAACATTTTTATGTTTTAATATGGTATTGCATGCAAATGGTAATATGGTAATGTAATATGGTATCCGTATGCAATCTGGTATTGCATACAAAAAACACTTAAGTCGCTGACTTTAAGTAATGAATGAAAATTAAAAAAATTGGAAAAAACTTGACTTATGTGGTTTTTGAAATGACCGATTCAATTAATACAGTATCTAAAAAAAAAAAAAAAAAAAACCACAACAATAGTTCTAATAATCCAAGGAAAAAAAGAAAAGTACCATTTTAATTCGTATAAAATGTTTATAGTTGTTTATTTTGTCATAAGGGGTCATCTACATATTAAAATTGAGTCTAGCTTTAAAAATGTCAATAACACCTCCATAATTTTATTGCATGTTTAAGTTCCACCAAAGTTCTCCAAAGAAAAATATGAAATACAAATTGGCATCAATTTTGTATAAGATAGTGAAATATAAAATATATTGCAGTCATTGTTATAGATAAGTTTCCGTTACTTAGGCGTAACTCGAACAAAAATTTATGTATTTTGCCACTTTTTGTTTTCTACAATACGTTGTCAAAGCACAAACATAACGCGCAGGCATATTTTGTATAAATATTTTTTTAGTAATTTTAATTATTAATTAATAATGCGATTATTAAATATTAATAAATAGAAGTATGTTTTCTTTTCGTCATCATTAAAATCCACAGTGTCGAAAAGCTCCCAATATAAATTTTCACCCCCTTCTGATTGACCATAAATTGTCAAGTTATCAGTTGATTTGTAAAACCGGAAACTATAAGGGGATGTTAAGTATTGGTCCTAGTATAAAATTTCTTTTCTGCTGTTTCATGCATGTATCATGCTGTATATAGCAAGTAAACGATATATTTACATATTTTTTGAGGTGTATTGTTACTCTCATTTACAAAGTAATGTTGCACCATTATTTTAACACTTATTGTCGCAATATCCCACAATTTTCAAAATGCGTTTCTCAATATTGACACAGTCCCTGAACACACATTAACTTATATTTCACAGGTTTTTGGAGATAGAGCAATCTGAAATTTTATTTGAGGTAAATGCGGTGCGACAAATCGAGTGATATGAAAATAAATAAGGATCAGTATTCAAAGTTTCAAATTTCGTATAAAAATAAATATACATACTCAAGGTATATATATTTAATTATGTTTTGAGGGGTATATATAAATATAAAAATATATACCCCTTTAAAATTTTTCACTATAACAGGATTGTAGACAAAAATAAATCTGGAACTTTGATTTAAAAAAAAAAAAATCTTTATTCTGTGACCTTTAGAATTCAAGTAATGATCATCGTTCGGATTTTTTTTTTTCGTACTGTACTTTTTGAGAAAAATTTCTTTAAATAAAGAGTGTTGTTTGACTTGGGGAACTTTCTATAAAAATGTTACTGTAAAAAACTTTATCTAGAAAAGGAAAAAATTAGTGTTTCTGAGAGATTTGACTCGATTACTCGACTAAACAGCAAATTCAAATCAACAAAAATAATGCAAATGAAAACACGAAACAGTTTAGAATTATTTTTAATTAAAGCTTGTTGTTTACATAAAGGTACATTCTAAAAAATCGCAGAAAAAAATTCTATAATAGCAGAAATGTTCATGAAAATTCTGTGCAATCTTTTAGTTACCCAATATTTCGGAAACATTTTTCTTATCTTCAGAAATTATTAGGAGAAGCATCAATCAGAAAACTCAGAAAATAAAAAGCCCAAGAAGATGAGAATGATAAATAAAATTTCCACATGCACTCATTCACTTAAAATTTGGTGAAAATAGTATTTTTTACTTTTTCCGATATAAAAGGTTTCGTCGTATGATCATACACATGTTGCAAATTTTTATACGGCTTATGTGATGGCCATATCATTCGTTGCTCAGAATGTTTACTTGAAAATTTAGAGAATCCTAAAAACCGAAATTTCTGTTTGAGAAAGCTGAAGTAATACACTATAGAAACTATCTCAGAAACGTTTGTGAAAATCAGTGGCAACTAAAGAAAAGTTTTTAAATGCTTCTTTATATACTTAAAATATATTGGTTTCTAAGGTTTCTAAAGATATAGAACGCTTTTTAGGTGCGTTCGTAATTATATAAATACGTAGCACCTATTGTCGTCGTCTGGTCCGTCCGTCTGTCTGTCCGTCCGTCTGTCTGTCCGTCCGCCCGCATATAACAACGCAAAAACTACCCAACCGAATGGTTTGAAATTTAAGATATATTATCTTTGCAGAATTTTGTCGAGACATTTCAAATTTTAGGAAAATCGATTCAGAACTTTAGAAAATATTAATAAAAATATATATTAAGAAATTTGAATTTTTTTTAAAAAATCAGTGCTTTCTTGTAGGAGCTTCCAAAGGTTTAATCGTCAAGCGACCGAGATACTTATTTTATTACATAAATTAATCTGCAGACGATATAATTCATTTCACAGAATTAAAAATCATCAGGATCTGAATATTTATATAACTAGGTGAATTATTATAGTACGAACGCACCTCGTTTGTCACATTTGACGTACAATTTCCAAATTGTTGTAATTGTGGTGTTTGTATCTTTTCGTTTGTGGTTATATTATATTTTCCTAAATTAAGAAATATTTGTCTGTTTTACAGTATGTACTCAGATATTAAAAATAACGATTTAAAGAGGAATGTCGTTGAAACGACTGTTAAATTACGATCAATTTGTAGGTTAGTGGTAAACAAAATTGACAATTTATTTTCCAACAGGAATCACCCTAAGATTAAACAATACTTAAGCAACAAATTCCGTAAAAAGAAAACCAACCTAACCCCCAGGAAGATCAGGACCCAAAAATTACTCGTAGCTCACCTTCTGAATGATGAGTACTGGTGCTTGGTAACGATAGTTACAAAACAAACAAACGAGGATTTAAAAGTTTTTAACCGAATGTAAAAATCTGGCAAACCATTAATTATAAATAAAAAAGTTATATTATTATAATTAATTTAATTTAAAGTGAACATTTTGGAAAAAATGCGAAATATTTTCTTAGAAATCACTTTTGTCAAAAAAAAATATAAGGACGAATTTAATGGTTCTCAGTCTCTATCACACGTCTCCAGCAGCTGAACTCGAGATTAGAAGTTGATAGGTCAATTACTAAATTTTCGTCAATGCCATCAGTTAAAAAACACCATTATGAGAAAAACGCATTTCAACGTTGTGGAAGAGTCATTTCTTCGAACTACAGCGCGATATTATTGAAGTGAGCGCTGAGCAAAATGACATAGAAAACGTAAAGAAATGTAGACCTTTTAGGCGTTTTTATTTTTTATTTTTTGAGGGTTTTACATTGGTAAAAACCTTTAACTTGTATGTTGACTTTTGTGGTACTATAACATTTTGCTACTATGCATTATATCTATTCTGAAACTTTCAGAATCCGCATATTCCCTATATTCTAAAATATATTTTCTTTACGTGCTATTTTAAAGTGTTTTATTTACATTTTTTTACCGTAATTCAGTAGAACCCACGCTTTAATGATTTTCGTTTTTGAATTTTATTCAAATGCTGTACGGTATAAAATTTTAAGCATTTACTGTATGTATTCATTTCAAAGATTGAAATCACGATATACGACGGATGCGGGATAAGTTTTTGATTTTCTTTTATAAGAAAATCCAACTACAAATCTTGCACATGTGCTTTTAGAATTCCCAATCCACACTTATTGTGTAAAATAAAGATATTGGATTTTCGTAAAATGTAGACATCGGATGTAGATATTGTCATGTGATATTTTTGTATTTTCTTTATAAAAGCTGCTATATGTGTTAGAAAGAAATCCCGAATTTAGATTTTGTGTCATCACGTTTTGACAGAATAGCAATTTTCTGTGCGTGCGTAAGAGATAGAAAATGGATCGATATTCGTGTAAAAGCTTTTCATATGTATGTTACAACGTTATGCTTTGTCGCACATGATGTTACAAGTTGGATGATTTTTGAATATTTCTAATACTATATCAACGCTAAAAAAAGTCATTAAGCAGAAATAATGTGCAAAAGATAGTAATATGAAATGATTTCAATAATAAATATGAAGAATGAAATAACTCTAAAAAACATAGTTTATTGATTAAATAGTTTAAATTTATTAAAAAGAGTTCAGTGAAACACAAAATAATAAACATGTCCATTATTATTAAAATAAATGTGCATGTATGATATAAAGGTATAAATTATTGTTGTATAGTTTGTAGCTTCCTCCGGTGTGTGTTGACCATGAACACAGAAATCTTAGATTAAAACTTATTTATTTAGATAAATAGAGTGCCATGGGCACTGCTTGAGCGTAGTATTTACCAACATAACTAAAGAACAGGTTACTGATGTGAAGAGGATTTAACTTCACATATTCCACTTTCATAAAATTCATTCCCCCAACCCCTTACTTTTCTAAATTTTCTTTCTTTAAAATTATTTTATTTTTCGTGTTATAAAATCTAGCTATAGTATTTCTCTTTTATTAAGCTTTATTTAATTCATTCGGAATCCTTTCCTCACCACATAAATCATTCCGTTATAAAAAAAAAGAAAAATAATTTATTCCCATTGTAACTGGCTCTTTTCGATCGGCATTCAAACTTTACTCAGATTTCTTCTAACTTATTTCATTATTTTCTCAATTGTCCAGATGCCGTTTCATATAATATCTGTAACGCACCAATTCTATTTTTAACGCCAGTTCTCAATTCTTTAAGCTAATCCCATGAGAAATGCACCATGTGGTTTCGCCAAAATTCCATGTCTCCACTGTGGCTCTTAAATTCATAATTTTCCTTCATCTCTCTCCCATAGGCTTATCATTAACGGACAATCACCACCTGTCTCTTGTCATATTGATCTCACTAAAACAGTCCGTTATTTGGCTAATTGGCGTATGTAATAATCGTCATGCCTTCACTGTAATCACAAAAAGAAATTGTGTAATACCACTGACTCTCTCTCTCGCAGCCTACTTTTCTTTATCATGTGAGAAAATTAAGGCCTCATATTGCATTATTTGCAGGGCAGCGACTTGGAAGAAGAACCTGGTCTCAACTGCATTATAATAAACCTTATTCATATTTGAATACGATATCTTAGTCCTTTCAACATTCTGGGAGTCCGTATTTTCTTTCAGAATTGATTTTCGTATACTTACATCCTACCTTCTGGATTTTTTAAGAATCTCTGTATACACTGTGTTTCTCACGTAAAGCTATAGCGTATACTTTCTAGCATATACACTCTGTCTATCGCGTATACCCTCTGGTTATTTATGACTACAGCATTGCTAACGAGGATCCTCAGTTTGAGAGGCTTGTTGGCCCAACTAAAAATAATTTCTATGTTTATACTGAAATGCCTCGATACCTGTGCAGTTCAGTCTAGTATCTTTAGAGAACATTTGTCACTACAAGTGTAAAACGCAAAGATATGTTAGATGTGTGTGTAATTTATGTCGTCTCACAATACAACGGAGTAACTGCTATTAATCTTCTACGTATGCCAGCTGGACCCACTTTAATTATACTTTTGATAAGCTTAAAAATTGTTCTATATTTAAATTTTATATAAAAAGTTGCACTGTAATTTTCAAAATCTTATGCATTAAAATGTTAAGGAGTACATTCCCAATAGAATTTCCAAAATAGATTGCACAATTCGAATATGTAGTATAATTAATTGCTCGATTAACGTATTTGGGCTTCTTTAAATAAAAAGATAGGTAAAAAACTTTAAAGTTCAAAAATTTAAAACTCAATACTTTAAAGAAAATATGTCTTTGTTGGAGTAGATTGTGAGACTTTTCGTTGGTAAATGTCCGGTCGGCAGAGCGGGAACTTCTAACCGTGTTCCAACCGTGGAACTTCACAATTAGCCAAAATTAACATTAACCCAAACATTTTGCGCTACTTAGGTACAATTATACCTCTCACATTTTTATAGTCCCTCCTAAATAAAATTACCGCTGATTAACATCTACTGAAAGTTTAAGAATGATAAGTAAAGTCATTCCCTTCCCAACAAAATAACTTAAACCAATCACATACATTTTGTATTTTAGGAACATATCCTGTTACAATTCACATTTCTCTTATTTTATACTTTTATATTCTCACAGCTGTGATTTGTTTGTGTGTATATTTTTTTTGTATAATCTTTGCAAAAAAAAATTAGCAAACATTTTCTATTGGAATTACTTTTTATCAATATTCTTCCTGTGTTAGCAAAAAAGTTTAAGAAAATAATTTTAAAATTTACCTATATAAAAACACTTTGCTTCAATCGCAAGGCATTACTAACTTACAGATATCTGACAAAATTTGTAAATAGATGACAAAGAACTAAAAAATTTCATTTGTATGAAATGAAATATTAGGATTACTTAACTACAAATATCCTTTAAAAATGAAATTTTAAGGCTATTGCTGAAAAGCATAGAAATTGGATGAAAAATTTTAGACGAGGTTTTGCAGAATTGACTTTTATAAAATATTTAATAAAATACAGATTTATAGATGGAGGATAAAATGATAAAAATTTATCTGCAGAAACCCAGAGATTGTATTGTTCACTTTATTGTTTACGTATATATGTATGTAAAATACGTTAGATGCAGTAAATTGATAGAAGCATATGGCTGAAACAGGTTTTGTATTATATTTAACCGTCCATCATATTAAAACTTTAAAGAACATTTATATAATGAACTGAAATTATAAAGTAAAACTAATATTTAATTTAAAGCGATGAAAAATATAAGACAGTTTTCCTAAAATAGTTTTAAAACATGTAAAATATTATTAAATTCTATAATTGACACTGATTCTTTTATTTTTTAAATAAAGAAAAACTGAGTATAAAACTGATTGTTCCAAATAAATTAGTAAATAAAAAGACAATTTAGTTTCTTAGAAAAAAATATTTTGATGCAATTTCTTCTTATTTTTTCAAATTTCGGTAAACATAGAGCAATATTTGATACATACCTAAAATGTCCTCACGACAATAATAATGATAGTCACCTATTTTTTCAATGACTACTGCACAATTTAAGCTACTAAAATGTTATAAAATGCACTCTAATAAATAAGAAAAAATTCCAGAGATATACCCATTCAAAGTATCTATCACTTTGATGATTTTTAATATATTTTCTCTATGTTCCTTTATGGGTCTCGTCACCTGATCAAGGTTCTAAATTACGAGACCTATTAAATCTGTCAATTCAACAAAGTTAAACAGAAACCTTGAACCGGCAAACAAAGATAACGGTAGCAAATCACAAGAGAGCAAGCACAGCAGCGATGTAAACAAATCAATAGTCAGGTGGATCACAGCCATGCTGTGATCAGGCGATTTCCGCCCCGCACCCAGGTACTAACCCGTTAAGCTAGGCATTCATGCCGGGCAGGTAGGGGCCTGGTTAGCGGTATATATATAAAAAAAAAAGTAAGCTGCCAAATTTCAGGAAATTATCAGCTATTTAAACCGACCGATAGTTCCTTACAGTCAACACATCACATATTAATTGCAGGTGATCAGTTTAATATAAATATGAATTTTAGAGTTTTTCTTAACTTATTGTTCATAAAAATCATGTTTTTCAGAAAACGCATAAAGAGATTTATTTCTGAAATCTATTAGAAATGTTTACGCCAACTACTATGTTAAAACTATGTTATTATCAACATATTTCTCCTCTTTTTTGTGATCCTTTAAAAACGGTTTCCGGTTACTTAAATACCCGGTTTGAGAGGTGAAACCTAAATAGCAATGACTACACTTCCAATGAACGTATAATGAAAAAAAAAGAACCTTTTTTGATAGTTTTTCAAATAAAACAATAACAAAATATCAATATTTTCCCGAAATCAGCTGTTTAAACATAGTGCGATATCTTAAATAACGCTGTGTTTCTTCTCGGATGTAAAGAAAACTTGAAATTTTATTCGGAGTTAAAAAATGATACAATTGTTATAAAAACCAAGTATGGATATTCAGCATCGTAAGAATTTTATTCTTCCAGTTGAACTGAAAAGTATAATGCCTCAAAATGCAATAAGAATATCATCAATATTTCACAGAAATACATCTGTCAAACCTTTGTCCCAGATGAAGATTAAGAATGATTTATAACTTGTATTGAAAACTGAAGAATGATAAAAAGTCATAAGCCCGGAAATGAATAATGTCTTAAAAACACGCTACAGAATATTATTTTATGAATTGTAGAGATAGTCTTCTTTTAATTTTTCCCATTTACTTAGAAATAATTTAACAATAATTTTGTTTGATACATTTTGAGAAAATACATCCTTTGAAGGCAAATAAAAAGGATTTTAGCTTTGTTGGGTTTTAAAGAAATTTTTTAAAATATAGAATGTAGGTTGTATAATATTTTTTGCATACTGTTAAATTTTTATCTAAATTTTAATTTGCTTTCTCAAGAAAATCATGCATCATTTATTAACAGAAACTGTTATTAATCTTTGCAAGTGATGTTACAATGATTTAATCGTTACGACACAACTGGGAGTCTCAAACAATCCAGGATCATCATGTGAGACTGTTTAAGGACTGTTCATGTTTACAATCGTTAATGTTTTGGATACATCCAGGGCCCGACATAGACTATGTAGGGTGTAGGGCTTTGGATACATCCAGGGCCTGACATAGACTATGTAGGGCCCCGGCGCAAGCATCATTCTGGGTCCCGACCTTTCTATCTATGAATAGAAATTGTTCTTAAATTATGCTTAAGTGAGTAGTACTAAACTTCATACCCAATATATTTAAACATAAATTTTGTACCAGGTTACTATTCACATCTTTATACAGGGTATCACAAGGCAAATAGTCACAACTTTAAGAAAAATACTAGAAGGAAAATTAATTATAAACTAGTAGAAAAAAAAATGATGGATTATTTGGCGAGTGTATTTATTTGCAAACTTTCTCTTAGCTTATCTGCGTATGTCGTAAGATGTCTAAAAGAAAAAGACCCCAATTGGTCATCATAAATGGTTTTAACTTGCCTCGTTAAGAGGAAAACGTCAATAATGAAATTATCTTGAAAAGAATATACTACTAAGTTGTTATAATAAAATTTTAATTATAAGTTCTCACATGATGTGGCTTTTTTTTGGGGGGGGGGGAGAGGAGGGCACAGGGATGTTAGAAGAAAGGAGTGCACACCCTTCCTAAATCGTTGAAAATATTTTTGGTCACTTTTGGCCAATTTTAACCATTTTGCATCTTCTTAACAAAAATCTTGATTACTACCATGGGGGACCGGGGCGTCTGCCCCGCATGCCCCTGCATTAGTCATGCCCTGTATAAAAACACAAATAATACATTCCGTACATTAATGAGAAATGAAAAAATTTAAAAACATTGTTGTTACGTTATGCTTGTAAGAATTATAATTTTATATTTGTTTTGATTTTCTCGTGCATTAAACAAGAAGGTGAGACGCTGCCGCGCTGTGCGGTAGCGTATTACTGCTTATTTTACTGTTTATTACTGTTAATTTTTCGGTATAATACTGGCAGCTGGCGTGCCAGTATTATACTGTAAAATCAACAATTTTTTTTTGCAGTGTACGAGTGGATTTTTTTTCATTTTCTCGAATTTGCTAATTAGTTTCTAACTAATAATGTACTTCTATCAAAAAAGGCCATGCTCTTAAAAAGGCCAATAGGGGGGGGGATCTTGTGGGAAACAATCGGGGGCCTGCAAATGACAGCATATACCTGGCAGTTTATTTGTCCTTATGGGCGGATAGTTTCAACCACAGCGGATACCTGCCTCGTCCTCAATTTGGGACCACTGAATCTTTCGAAATGTCATTGTTAAAAACAGCAAGTAAACTTTCATATGAAATCAGAATAAATTATTGATTCAATTTTACAATCTCTGCAGGACGTTAGAGATAATTTAACTATCTTTTAGAAGGTATATTGAAATATTCTGTATTTTCAAGTATGTTTGTTTTTGAAAATTATTAAGGAAGACTTCATTTTCATAGTATATTTCCAACTTAATTAAACCCTTTCTGTGTCAATAATTGTAGAAAACTATGGAATGTTTCAAAGCGGTGTAAAAGAGAGCTCAATAGCGTGAAGGGCGAATGGAATCAGCAGTTTTGGCTGTTCGAAACGGCCTGCTTGTAAATGAGCTGCTACAGAATATTGTATTATAAAGAGAACTCTTTATTTTGTTCTATTTTAGCGTAATACCTACAAAATATATGTTAATTAAAGTTAATTCATGTATTTAGAAAATCATGACCTTATTTAAAACACATACTCATAATAAAACCACTTTAAAGTGTTTTTTGTTTTGAGCTCTCCTGGCCGTAATTAAACAGCGACAAGAGTATGCCTGACTTAATATTGTAAAAACATGTCTAACTATTACATCCAACAAAATTTAAAACGTAAATGTTAATCTGATATAATTTAGTTCATTGTGATCTGAAATCTTAATAGGTTTCAAGTACCTGATTTAAAATTTCGCGCATTATCCCCAAAGATTTAATAAATTTTGAAAGATGTCTCCGATTTTATTCTATTTAAAGAATCGTTTTAACATTCCGACATTTTAAAAAAGAATGCATTTATAGTGTTGATTTATAAAAAAGTAATAAATATGTATCCATGTTTTTGAGAGAAAAATATGCATTTTTCTTATGTTTGGAATTTTAATTATCTACTTACATTATTTATAATAGTGTAATTTGTTTCACAAACATGCAGTCTAATCTCTAAAAATTTTACTTTATCTCCTCTGGATTTCTAATTTCTGATGCTTTCGCTATGCTTCTTTTTTAAACTCACTTTATTTATTTATTTAACGGTAATCGTATTTTTCCGGAGCAATTTTACTACAAAAGAATTTGCCTTATCAAAGATTCAATACTCATTTAACAATGGGGAAATTTTAGTTGATGTTTAACTAGATAAACCTTGTTAATTAAACAAACGCATTAAAGTATTTATTGCGCAGATAATTTAACAAAATTAATACCGTGTTTCTCTACTATTAAGATGTAATAGGAAAATAAACCCTCACAGGATTTTTCAGTATTCTCGTAAAGTAAGCGTTACCCCCAAAATAAGATCTACACCAAATATAATGCAGACTTTAACAAGAAAGAAAAATCATGCTTCAAGAATTGATTATGAAACACGTTCCAGAACATTCAGAAAAGTGTAACAAAACAATAAATTGCTATACAGTTTTCAAACAAATTTCATTTGAAATTTTTTTTTTCACGATTCAACGACGTAAAAATTAAAAATGTGTGATGTTTAGAAAATTGCTGCAAAAGCTAAATTTATTGGGAAGATGTTACCACCGTTAATATGTAGGTAATGTCAATACGATTTTTTCATTAACTAAAATCTATATTATGAAGCAAAAACATGTGCGTGAGTAACGCTGATGTCAGATTGACGATGGCTTCGCCTAACCAATAAATTTTACTTTTACGCTTTATCTTTATCTTTTTAACTTCTAAATATTGTACAATTTAAATTTTTATACCGCAATATAGGGAAATATATAATTTTATACAATTTTTTTTTTCTCTCAAATAAAATTTATTTGAAAACGCTATCTCAATTGACAGATTTTCTTCGGTTTTAAAATAACTTTCAAGCGTGAAATTTTAAGAAATTTATCTCTTTAAGTGCAGCTTTATTACGGAAGATTAAAACGTTTGCATTTAAAATAATATAAATAGTTCAGCATTTATTTCAAGATAATATTCCGTGACGGAATGAACACTTATTCAATAAATAAATAAAATAACATAATATAAATCAAACACAAAGTTAACAGATTGGTGAACATGTCTAAATACTAAAACAATCAGAATAAATTAGGCTCCTTTAAGTAGCGTAATCTTTGGCGATTTCTTCGGCTATTATTCTCTGGTATATGGTTAATACGAAAGTATTGCTTTAATATATAAATTTCAAAACTTCATTTGAATACATTAGTATTTTCCTTTTAAAAATGTTTTTCCTTATCTATACTATTATAAAAAGAGGAAATGGTGACTGACTGACTCATCAACGCCCAGCCGAAATTACTAAAAACAGGGTTACGAAATTTCGACTGTAGATTGCTGCTGTTATGGCCTAGGCAAGCAATAAGAAGGGATGTTTGAAAATTCCCCCCCGAAGGGGGGGTTCGAATATTTTAGGTCATTTTGCCATATCTCAGTAGCAGTTATAGGTAGGAGCGCGAAAATCAGGAAAACAAAGCTACTAAAAAATGATTAAACACGTATTTCAGCAATTTCAGAAAATATCCCCCCCCCCTCCCCCCGAAGGCGGTTAAAGGGGGTGGTCGAATGTTTTACGTCACTTCGCCATATGTCAGCAGCAGTTATGGTAGGAGCGCAAAAATCAGGAAAACAAATCTACTAAAAAATGATTAAACATGTATTTCAGCAATTTTAGAAATTCCCCTTCCGGAGGGGGTTAAAGGGTGGTGGTCGAATGTTTTAGGTCATTTCGCCATATCCCAGCAGCAGTTATAGGTAGGAGCGCGAAAATCAGGAAAAAAAATCTACTAAAAAAGTGATTAAACACGTATTTCAACGATTTTAGAAATTCCCCCCTGAAGGTGGTTAAAGGGGGTGGTCGAATGTTTTAGGTCATTTCGCCATATCGCAGCAGCAGTTTTATGTAGGAGCGCGAAATTAAGAAAAACAAATCTACTAAAAAATTGGTTAAACACGTATTTCAGCAATTTTAGAAATCCCCCCCCCCCCCCAAAGAGGGTTATAAAGGGGGTCGAATGTTTTAGATTATTTCGTCATATCTCAGCAGCAGTTTTAGTTAGGAGCGCGAAAATTAAGAAAACAAATCTACTAAAAAATGAATAAAACACGTATTTCAGCAATTTTGGAAATTGCCCCCAGAAGGTGGCTAAATAGGGGGGGGGGGTCGAATTTTTTTAGGTCATTTCACCATATCTCAGTTTTTATGTAGGAGGGCGAAATTAATTAAAACAAATTTACTGAAAAATTGGTTAAACATGTATTTCGGCGATTTTGGAAATTCCCCCCAGAAGGTGGTAAAGCGGTATTCAAAAGTTTTGGGTCATTTCGCCATATCTCAGCAGCAGATTTATGTAGGAGCGTGAAATTCAAGAAAACACATCTACTGAAAAATGGATAAACACGCATTTCAGTGATTTTAGAAATTCCCCCCGAAGGGTTTTAAAGGGGGTGGTTTCGAAAATTTTAGGACATTTTGCCATATCTCAGCAGTTGTTTTATGTAGGTGCGCGAAATTCAGGAAAACAAATCTACTAAACAAATGATTAAACACGTATTTCAGTGAATTTAGGAATCCCCCCCCCCCCGAAGGGGGTTAAAGGGGTATTCGAAAGTTTTAGGTCATTTCGCCAAATATCAGCAACAGTTTTTGGTAGGAGCGCGAAATTCAGGAAAACAAATGTACTAAATAAATTACATTGTCTACCCGTGCAAAGCGGGGACGGGGGCCGCTAGTATATATATAAAGATAAAATAAATGAAATGTGAATAAAGTTAGCTCACAAATTTTATGAACAGTAATTCAAAAAAATAATTCAAAGTTTCGCCAATGGATAACATATGCTGTGTAAATCTACAAGATCGTTAAAATTAACCTGTAAATAAAGATCAAAAATCATCGATTTTTAATCTTAATTTTGTTAACTTGTTGAAATGCGAATCTTTTAGGATGTCTCTATGATATTTGTATGGGTCATTCTCCCAGAAACGTACAAAACAATGTCACAAGAATATTTATTAAAATTTATTGAAAAAGGAAATTGCCACTGAAAATGTGCTATAATGGAAATATGATGTAGTATAACTGTACAACACATATTAATAATAAAGAAGTAAAACCTATTAACAGTTCATAAAAATCCGCCTACAGTGCCCGAAAAATCATGTCCGTGAGCTTTCAAAGTCCTAGTTTGTACCATTTATTGTGTCTATAAAATTGATTTGAATTTTTTTAAAGAAACTTCACTTATTTTTTATTTGTTTCTTTTTAAAACAAATTTCAGCAACGAATCTTGTGTTTATTTACTGTTTTATTTGGTAATTAACGATAGTCAAAGAAAGTTAATAGCTGCAAAATAGCTCAATAGATAGCAAAAAATGTTTTTCTTCAGTGTGAAACAGAAGCCTATTGGTCATTTTAAACGTAGCAATACGTTGCAAGGGTTATCGATGTAAAATGTATTATTTTCCTTGAAATAACTGTGATAAAATCATGATCACACCACCTGTTCAGTGGAAGATATAAACATTGGTAAGGATTATAAAAATGTAAAATTAAATACAATAACATGTAATATATTAACTGAAGAAAACTGATTTCAGCAGCATCATGCAGTTCAGTCAAATATTTAGTGTTTTACAAATAATTTATGAAACAAAAAAATTACGTCTGTGGACAGTATTTTCGTAGACATCATTGTTCCGAAAATAGCATCTAGGTAATGAAAAAGATGCAATTTTAATAAAATCCTTTTCAAGATCTGAAGAAATGTTGGTTTGAAGCTTAGATAAGTCTAAAGAAATATGAAAACATATTTTTCTGCCTGAATTCAAAATTTTTTTCTTCAGAAAATGTACTGCTGAAAATGTAAGTTTCCGGCAGAATGACCGTATTTGTTTGTACTAGGAGCACACAAAAAAGTCTTTATTTTATCATTATTTTATTTAACTCAACCTGCTTTTTGTATGTAAAGATGGAATTTTGTAATCGATTTTTCACTCGCTTCCTGATTACTAGATTTACAAAAAATATGTACAAAGGTATGTTTCCAATGACAATAAAACTTTTTAATATTTTTAGAAACTTAATTATAAATTAATAATTTATTTTTAAGCCATCTTATTGCCAGCCTGCCACATGTGAGAAATCGCAAAATATACTTCGTGGTTACAATTGTATACGAGTCCAATAACAATGGATTTAATTATGCGCCAAACCATGCTTGCCAAATAAGGCCAACTGGCTGTGAAGCTCCAACAACAAAATATATTACACATTAAAAAACAGAAAATATAAATAAAAAATAAAATGTAATATATTAATAAAAAAATATACGCTTTAATCAATTAATAGTTTCATATTAATGAAATTATAAATTATACCTTGAGAAACTAATTTAGAAATCCTAAAAAGATAGTTTAAATAATGTTTTTTTCCGTTTCTGTTGTCATATCTTAAGAAAAAAATAGAGAAAAAATTATAACTTTTTAAAAATAAACTCACTAGCTCGCGGTTTCTACCAAGCATAAACAAAAAACGGAGAAATTTCTATAATCGAGTTCGGTGCTCATGGCAGACTAACGTATTGTAATGAATTATTTTTGGAAAAGGCATGAATTGCAGTCATGAAATTAGGCGTAATTTTCAAGATAAATATTGAATGCTTACAAAAAAGTGTTCTTTTTAAAAACTATTTTTACTTTTATACTTATTTAAAAAATAAAATAAGAGAAATAATAAAAATTTCTAAAATTTTCTCTTGGTAATACTAGAAAAAATATTCTCGTGTTTGTAATATTTATGTTGTATACATCTATTACATAAAAAGTTATATCGGTAAAAAGCAATATGTTTACTTATAATACCGCAATTTAGATGATATTTTTCTCTACTTTTCTTTGTAGGAAATAGTACAGCTTTTCTCGAGCATTTTGGATAAACTTTACCCTCTAAATACTGTTATATATTCATACATATCTCTATATAAAAGTCCAAGATTCAAAAGCCATTTTATTTCCTTTTAACGATTACAGCAATTTCGAGAAAAGTAGCTTCCTGACAGTACGATAGAATCATTTATACATTTTTTTAATTCAAACTTATTATCTTCCTAACCTAATTTTTAATATATTAATTAATATTTTGTTCGCTAAAGTATCTCTTCATTCTAAAACCTCAAATGTTATTTCCTTTTCTCATATAAAAGGCTATCTTTATTAAATGCGGCATGCACGTTAAAAATCTATTTTTGATTCCAACTACGGTTATATCAGTAGATGTAATGTAATGGTTTCCAGACGTTCATTTTACAGCTGCATGGTGCGCCCTACCTCTTTCGGTTCATAAGCAACTGTGCAACACAATGTGTAATTACATGTAATTTCCCAGATGCGAGTTAACCTGTTTCCTTTGTCTACAATCCATTCCCATGGGGTTGCCCGCATGTGTCCGCTAAAATTCACTAAAATTGCGATTTCGCGAAATGTGGTAACCATTTCATCTCTCCCGCAAGCATTTACATTAATACCCGTAACGTACAAAGAAATTCTTCTATGTGTCTTGGATCTGTTGGCTCAATGTCCATCGAATGTTGGCGAGACAATCTATTACGAAAAAGAGAGATCACTCCGAGCTCTCAGCCTGTTAACAACTTTTATGATTGCTCTGATAGCCGAGACCACCCCCATTTCTCAACATCTTACGTTCTATATGTCTCAATAAATAAAATATTCAGTTGAGATGACTTCGTCTTAATTCAATATTTTATGTCTGCCTTTCTCTTGGATTTCGAATACTGTGGTACTTGTATTTTCAACGCATTACTGTACGAAGTTACGGCTCATAAATATTATTGGAATTTATTGTTAAAGCATAATCACTCCGATAAAATATTCCAGCCTAACAGAAACCTTTATCACAATATCTATGATCCAAAGATCTGAAAGCTATTTTATTTCCTTTTATCGATTACAGCAATATCGAGAAAAGTAGCTTACTGACAGTACAGGAGATATTTCTTTGAGAATAAAACATTTGTTATGCTATACAAGTAACTAGATTTGTTATATTTTATAATATTAATCTATTTCCGTCAGTTTCTTAAAAAATCCGTCCAAAAACCAGTTTAAGTGCTGTTATGAAATTCACTTTGTGATATAAGCTGAAAGTTTTTTAGATAAAAAAGATGTAATAAAAATGGTAATAGTCGAAGTTAGGAAAGATATGGTAGCATGATATAAAACAAAGATACACATACTTTTGAAAAGTAAATATTAATAATAAAGATATAAACTGTACTTAAGGTCGAAAATATGTTTGAGGAAAATAAAATACTTTTAAATTTTATATTGAAAAGTACATATTTTTTAATTATTAACAATAAAAACATTTACTGTTAGAAAACAAAATGCTAGATTTTATTTCAAATGTCTTTAGAGTTTCCAAGAAAATGTCGAAAAAAGATATAGGCAAAATTTCCCGAAATGCTTTCCAAATTCCGGAAATAAAAATTACGTTCTTTCTGCACACAACTTTGGAGGACTGTGTATCAATGTCTTTAAAATATGTTTAGCCCACTTTTATTGAATAAAGTAAAGGCATTACAGTTTATTTTAGTTAATATCATCGTGATGTTTAATATTTTGAGAATAAATGTTCTTTCGTTTAAGAGATATCGTTTAAATCGGTACACTGAAAATTAATCTTTTTTTTGGCAATATAATTTTTAAAATTTATGAAGGACTGTGTTTCATGAAAGATCAATCTGTAGGTTTTGATCGAATGCATTTTAATTTTTTGAAAGAACAGCAGCAATAAACCCCCCCCCCACAGAATAAGCAGTTTTATATTTCTTTATATATCTTTATGAAAAAGTTTCATATTCAACTGAATCCAGTCGAATTAATAAATGAGAAAAACAAAATCATTACTTTAATTGCTAATTTTTAATATTTTGAGAATCTCATGGTCTATTATTTTGTTTCTGTTACTCAATAAATGCACGTTATGGTTTTAATTTTATACCGAGATTTATAAAGTTACGGTGTGAAATCTACGTTTCATAAAATAAAGGATTAGTTATGTAGTTATGCAATTTTTCATTCTGACTACTAGCTTACTTTCGAAGAAGACTAAAAGTAGAAAAAAATTTAGGCCAAGCTTTCAGGGAAATTGGTCAAGATCAATACATAACAATTCATTGCAGAGTCTAGAACAATGGTTCCCAACCTGGGACTTACGACCCACAGGGGGGAAATTTCATTTATAAGGGGGATAATTCCAGATTTGTTAGTAACCCATTCCCTATTAGTTTAATTTTGTCTATTTTCTGGAAAAGTAATGTTCAATACTAAAAATAAATAGTAATACTTGCAGATTTTTAAAAAAGAAATGCCAAAATAAGTTTTTTTATATTTAATTTTCAAAAAGTTGTCATAAAAAAAAACTTAAGTTACAGCTGTAATCGGAATAATTGTGTAAAAATATTATATAACACTTAGGCGATACCATATTATATTTAAAAATTTTTAAATGTTTCTGGTTACAGTTCTATTTTAGATTTCTTTTTAATACGACTTTTTTGTCTAATATTTATTGGATGAAACTTGTATTTTTATTCCATGTTCATTATCTTACATAAAGAAAGTTTTACACGAAAAACTACTAAAAACTATAATTAAAACTGATTGTTTTGAACACATTTAACCTAAAATTTTTGAAGTATCTAATCGAGGTGTTGCTAACTTTATAAAATTCACACATTCCCAAACGTAGTCCCAAACGTCCTCGATTCAGCGAACCATTTTTTGTTGACCAAACAACGCTCCAAATTAGAGGGGCCGGCATTGGTTAAGTTGGCATATAAATACTACCAGTTTCCAAACAAGTTCGGTTTCTCCTAACTGGCAACAATGGGCAAACAATCTGTGCTACTTGGGTATTAAAGAGAAAATGATTTAATAGTAAATTTCTTATGGTTCTAGTGCAGGCCTCATACGCAGCATATAAACATATACTTTAAAATTAAATCAATTTATATACGGTGGTCAATTGGCGATAATGGGGAAAGAAAAGCCCGCTGACAGATAAGTGTGTTATGGTGAGATAGAAAAATGGCTACTTAAAATGCATAAAGATGATAATCTAGAAATTATTTTTTTTATTTTGTTATTAATAGAGAAATCTTAGTGTTCCAAAAAATTTCCACCTGTTGTTAAGGAAGCACTAAAATTTAATGTCAAATGTGAGACACAAGTGAAGAAATTTTGTGGAGATGTAAAATGTGACCATATAACACTTTTGTTTCTCATGAGGTAAGTTGGCAAATAATATCACAACTCTTCTAGATATAAAGATGCAAATGTATGACTTCGTTGAATTTATAGACATATTTGTGTCAAAATATTATCTGTTTGGTAGGCGAACAAATTGTAAAATGGCGTCATTATTAGTTCTCTTTAGGATTCCTCAATGTGAGTAAGAATTTTGTTTTTAAATAATAAGAGTTGTGTGTTACACGGGGAAAAGGACATTATGATTTTGAAAATGTTTACGTTGGGCGTGGCCCAGAAAAGGTTTGAAACCACTGGGCTAGAAGATATAGTGTGGCAACCGGCTATTTCAATAATGCTTTAAAAAGCGATAAGAAAATTAAGCCTGAACGATAAATATTGGCAGCTCTTTTCAATATAAATATTGTATAAGGATTGAATTGAGAAAACGTTTCGATTGATGATAGATGTTTTAAACAAATTATATCTGTTTCCTCTGCCAGGGTTAGTGTTTTTCATAAATTTTGAAATTGTAAAAGACAAAAATCTTGGCTAAATAACGTGATACGCATTTTTGTGCTTGGTTGGATGATTGGCCAACAAACCACTTGCCAACAAAGGTATAACAGTATCTCAATCGTTAGCAGCTCAGAAATCGAAGCATTTTGATGTGGCTTGACGTAATTAATTTTGGTTGGCCGAATAACACTCCAAATTAGAGGGTCCTGTGTTTGCTTATTGTTGGCATATCAACACTACCAGTTTCCAATAGTTCGGTTTCCACAAACTGACAACAATGGGTCAACAATCTGTGCTACAAGGGTATTTTGTATAAATGTATATTCTACAGCTTGGAATGTTTCGGTAAATGTTAGGTTATATGGAGAAGATCTGTCCAACCTTTCAATAAGCAGAGGCGCACCTCATCTCTTGCAAATAATGGAAGTCGTCAATATTCAAGTGACTGAAGACACGCGACAATATTATTTCACAGTATAAGTCTCACATACACGTCTTATACGCTGCAAATCAAATGCATCTCACAGTGCTGGACATAAGACCCCAATTGTTCAGGTGTCCATGTAAAAACAATTTGAGATAAAAACATAAATCGTAGTGAATTTCAAATTATACTTTTTTTTGTGAAGGTCCTATCTAAAAATATTTCGTAGGAGAAGTTATCAGAAACTTTAATCTCATCTATGATAAAGTCAGGGAAATCAGATTAGGACGTGAAAATACTCCTTGACTTATTTGGGGGCATGAATCTAGCCTTATAAAAATAACATAAACACAGGCATGGTAGTGAACAATCCATGAGTGGCTCCAAGGAGATAGCCTGGAAGATCTCTGATTAACAGAAATCCTTTTGCACGGTTTTGTAGATTTTTCTGAACAAAATGAGAAAGATTACCTAAGATTTCAAAGGTCTGGGAAGTAACACCCCCTTACTCCTTACTCCTTTGCAACCGCCAATGGGGCAGCGTAATGACATCAATAAAAAACAAAACTAAAATTTCCTGCACAGAGGAGGGGGGAGGATAAGGAAAACGCTTATCATTCTAAATTTTACTTCTTAACAAATTAAAAGAGTTATTGCCAATTATTACCAGTTTCAACCATCATAATTTCACTATACAATATTTTATAAACATTAACTTACAGACCGTGATAACACGCAGGATTAAATTTTTAAAGTATGTGTTTGGATGTAATGTGTGAAATATACTTTCAGATGTTTTTAAAACATTTTTAATGGAAATAGTAATGATTTTAAAGGAAAAATCCTTTAAAATGAAATTTTATTTTTTAAAAGACTAGTAATAGGAAATTTTCAAAAGGACAACAAGAAAATGTACTACTGAAAATGTAAGTTTCCGGCAGAAAGACCAGTATTTGTTAGTACGTAAAAAATTTCTTTATTTTAATACTGTTTTATTAAACTCATTTAAAAAAAATGTAAATATGAAATTTTTTAATCGATTTTTACTCATTTTCGGATTACTAGATTTAGAAAAAATATATACAAAGGTGTGTTTCCGATGACAGTACAACACCGTGATATTTTTAGAACTTAATTATAAATTGATATTTTATTTTAAGCCATTTTATCTCCAGCTCGTCATATATCGCCAAATATTTTTTGTGGTTACAATTGTATACGAGCCACAACAATGATTAATTATGCGCCAAACCACGCTCGCCAAAAAAGGCCAACTGGCTGTGAAGCTGCAACAACAAAATATTTTAAACAGTAAAAAGTTAAAAATTTAAATTAAAATAAATAGGGTAATATACACAAAATAAAACCCGCTTTAATCAATTAATAGTTTCATTAAAAAAAAATGATTATACGTCGAGAAATCAATTTTAAAATACTAAAAAAATAGTTTGATAATGTTTCTTTTTCTTTTCTTTTTTTTTTTTTTTTTTAAATCTAGTTTGCGCTTTCTATCAAGCGTAAACAAAGAAGGAGGATTTTCCATAATCGGATTCGGTGCCCACGGCAGATTAACGTGTTGTAACGAATTTTTTTTTTTTTTTTTTTGAAAAGTCATGACTTGCAATCATGAAATTAGGTGTGATTTTCAAGATAAACATTCAATGCTTACAAAAGAGTGTTAAATATATATATATATATATATATTTTACTTTTATACTTATTTTTAAAATAATAATAATAATAAAAAATTATAATTTTTTTTCCTATTACCAGAAAAAAATGAATTCTTATGTTTATAATATTTATGCTCTATATCTATACATTCATTTCGTAAATAAATATCCGTAAAAAGTACCATATTTTCTTATAGTTCCAGAATTTATATGATATTCTTCTCTACTTCTGTTTGTAGGAAATGTTAAAGCTTTTCTCAAGTATTTTGGATAAACTTTACCCTCTAAATACTGTTATATATACATACGTTTCTATACTGTTATATATACATACGTTTCTATATATAAAAGTCCAAGATCCAAAAAACTATTTTATTTCCTTTTAACGATTACAGCAATTTCGTGGAAAGAAGTTTCCTGACAATACGGTTGGTATTTCTTTGAGAATAGAACATTTGTTATGCAATACAAGTAACTATATTTGTTATTATTATTTTTTTTTATAATATTAATCTATTTCGCCAGTTTCTTAAAAAATCCCTTCAGAAACCAGTTTAAGTGCTCTTATGGAATTCATTTTTTGCGATGTAAGCGGAAGATATTTTTAGAGAAATCATAAAATTTGTAATAGTCGAAGTTAGAAAAAATGGTAGCATGATATGAACCGAAGATACATATACTTTTGAAAAGTAAATATTAATAATAAAGATATAAACTGTACTTAAGGTAAAAAAAAATGTTTGGGAAAAATAAAATACTTTTAAATTTTGTAGTGAAAACTATATATTTTTGAATTATTAACAATAAAAATATTTATAGTTAGAAAAAAAATGCTAGATTTTATTTTAAATGGCTTCAATACTTCAGTGTTTCCAAGAAAATGTCTAAACAAGAACGAAAAATCATGCGTCAAGCATATATTATGTAACACTTTCCAACGCTTCCAAAGTAATTTTACAAATCATACCGTTTAATAAGCTAAAAGATAACATCTAAGTAAACAATTTAGAAAACGCATAACATATTTAAAAACATAATTTCAGGAATTTTCAACGTATACAATATTCGGAAAAATATCCGAATACTTTTATTCAGTCCTGTATAGGATCTATAGATTTGTATATATACTACATAGGATGCTAAATTTTAGTTCAGTTAGGAAACGCGTAGCACAGTTTAAAATTCTCCGTCTGGAGTTTCTGTCAACAAACGGAAATATGTTCGCGAACTTTTGTGCTTCCCTGTATAGGATCTACAGAATTTATACACACCACGTAATAGACAAAAAGCGAGTTAAAATTAAAATCGCGTTCAGTAACTTAAAACGCACTTCCAGGAATTATTGTTAACAGACAGTAGAGAATCCTTTTGTGTGTCCCTGTAAATGAACGATGACTGCTATACACACACTATTCTGTAGTAAGCCTCTTGTCATGCACCTTAGTGATACATATAAATTTCAATGCGTTTAAAATAGTGAAACATTATTTAAATAAACCGCAGACGATTTTTCTCCAGACATAATATACCGGAATTCTTTTGACTGTCCCTGTAAAGTAACTGTAAGTGCTATGCACATCCTATTCCATATGAAGCTTCTTCTAATGCACCTTAGTGATATATATAAATTTCAATGCGTTTAAAATAGTGAAACATTATTTAAATAAACCGCAAATGATTTTTCCCCATAGGCCGCAATGTAACGGAATTCTTTTGAGTGTCCCTGTAAAAACTATAAGTGCTACACACTTCCGTTGAAATAGGGAACATGCTATAGATAACGACAGTAACTTATAAAAATTGAAGAGCAATCCGAGCATATTTACGGGAGTTAGAGCACGGCCAGACGGCAGACGGCAGACGGCAGACGGCCAGACAAACCGAAGTCATAATCATTTTTCAACTAGGTTGGAAAGTGTTAAAAAGATATGGACAAACTATCCCGAAATGCTTTCTGTAGACGATATAATTCATTTCACAGAATTAAAAATCATCAGGATCTGAATATTTATATAATTAGGTAGTACGAACGCACCTCGTTTGTCACGTTTGACGTACAATTTCCAAATTGTTGTAATTGTGGTGTTTGTATATTTTCGTTTGTGGTTATATTATATTTTCCTAAATTAAGAAATATTTGTCTGTTTTACAGTATGTACACAGATATTAAAAATAACGATTTAAAGAGGAATATCGGTGAAACGACCGTTAAATTACGATCAATTTGTAGGTTAGTGGTAAACAAAATTGACAATTTATTTTCCAACAGAAATCACCCTAAGATTAAAGAATTCTTAAGGAACAAATTCCGTAAACAGAAAACCAACCTAACCCACAGGAAGCTCAGGGACCAAAAATCCCTCGTAGCTCACCTTCTGACTTGGTGAGTACTGCTGCTTAACGATAGTTCCAAAACAAACAAACGAGGATTTAAAAGTTTTTAACCGAATGTAAAAATCTGTCAAACCATTAATTATAAATAAAAAAGTTATATATTATCATTAACTTAATTTAAAGTGAACATTTTGAAAAAAATGCGAAAGATTTTCTTTTGTCAAAAAAATAAAAAATATAAGGACGAATTTGATGGTTCTCAAAAATGGTTCTCAGTCTCCGTTACACATCTCCAGCAGCTGAACTCGAGATTAGAAGTTGATAGCTCAATTACTAAATTTTCGTCAATGCCACCAGTTAAAAATACACCACTATGAGAAAAACGCATTTAAATGTTTTGGAAGAGTTATTTCTTATATAACTACAGTGCGATATTATTGAAGTGAGCGCTGAGCAAAATGACACAGAAAACGTAAAGAAATGTAGACCTTTTAGGCGTTTTTATTTTTTATTTTTTGAAGGTTTTACATTGGTAAAAACCTTTAACTTGTATGTTGACTTTTGTGGTACTATAACATTTTGCTACTATGCATTATATCTATTCTGAAACTTTCAGAATCCGCATATTCCCTATATTCTAAAATATATTTCTTTTACGTGCTATTTTAAAGTGTTTTATTTACATTTTTTTTACCGTATTTTTTACCGTAATTCAGTAGAACCCACGCTTTAACGATTTTCGTTTTTGAATTTTATTCAAATGCTGTACGGTATAAAATTTTGAGCATGTACTGCATGTATTCATTTGAAAGATTGAAATCACGATATACGACGGATGCGGGATAATTTTTTGATTTCTTTTATAAGAAAATCCAACTACAAATCTTGCACATGTGCTTTTAGAATTCTCAATCCAGACTTATTGTGTAAAATAAAGATATTGGATTTTCGTAAAATGTAGACATCGGATGTAGATATTGTCATGTGATATTTTTGTATTTTCTTTATAAAAGCTGCTATATGTGTTAGAAAGAAATTCCGAATTTAGATTTTGTGTCATCACGTTTTGACAGAATAGCAATTTTCTGTGCGTGCGTAAGAGATAGGAAATTGATCGATATTCATGTAAAAGCTTTTCATATGTTTGTTACAACGTTATGCTTTGTCGCAAATAATGTTACAAGTTAGATGATTTTTGAATATTTCTAATACTATATCAACGCTAAAAAAGTTACTAAGCAAAAACAATGTGCAAAAGATAATAATATGAAATGATTTCAATAATAAATATGAAGTATGAAATAACTCTAAAAAACATAGTTTATTGATTAAATAATTTAAATTTTATTAAAAAGCGTTCAGTGAAACCCAAACTAACAAACATGTCTACTATTCTATTTTAATACTTGGAAATTTTTCCATAGAAAATTTCTCACTTATGAATGCAAGGCATGGTGAGACATTTTCTATGGAAAAATTTCCAAGTATTAAAATAGATTTATTCAATTATCGATGCTGGATTTTGATCTCTTTAGTTTCATGTTGTTTGCCCCAGGGTTGGTGGCTCACGAAAAAATACTCCATCTTGTGCTGCGTTTGTAGCGTTGCCAACATGTTACAGTGAGAAGTGCCAGGCTGGGTGTCGTTCCAAGTGGTTCAGTTGGTAGAACGTCAGTATACTGATGACCCAGTTCGAGTCCCGGCTTGGATACTTTTTCACTATGTTGGCTATACGCCTTTTAAGCAATTAAAAGTTGAATATTATGTCCACTATTATTAAAATAAATGTGCATGTATGATATAAAGGTATAAATTATTTTTACATAAATTGTAGCTTCCTCCAGTGTATGTTTTTCATGAACACAGAAATCTTAAATTAAGTCTCATTAATTTAGATAGGGTGCCATGGGCACTGCTTGAGCTTAGTATTTACTAACATAATTAAAGAGCAGGTTACTGAAGCTTCGGTTAGTTTCAATATAAATAATTTGTTTTAATACTCTTACAAAGCTTAGCTTACATAAGAGGATTTAGAATAGCACCAGACATCATGCGAATGAATCTTAATTTAGCTCGCATACTCGCAATACATAAAATTCAATCCTCTGAAACCAACGTAGACACTTACAATAGTATACAAAACATTCCTTGTTCAATTAACAGAGACAGTTGGCGTATCGTTGGAAAATATTGGAAACCTTTTGAAAGATGCTAAGTTGGCGTGCCAACAATGACCCTAACAAGCAGGGATTTAGTGGAGGATACACGATACGGTGGTATACGCCGCTTATCTTCTTGTTTTTTTAAAAATCGGTGTATACACTGTGTTTCTCACGTATAGCAATAGCATATGCTGGTCTATCACGTATACCCTCTGGTTATTTTACGGCTACAGCACTGCCAACGAGGATCCTCAGTTTGAGAGGCTTATTGGCCCAACTAAAAATAATTTCATTGGGCCAAACTGAAATGCTTCGATACCTGTGCAGTTCAGTCTTGTATCTTTACTGAACATTTGTCGATTCTATGTCTAAAACGTACCCAAGAGATGTTAGACGCGTGTGTAATTTATGTCGTCTCACAATACAACGGAGTAACTGCTATTAGGTACGTATACCAGCTGGTCCCACTTTAATTGTACTTTTGATAAGCTTAAAAATTGTTTTATATTTAAATTTTACATAAAATGCTGCACTGTAATTTTCAGAATCTTATGGATTCAAATGATAAAGAGTACATTACCAATAGAATTTTGCAGCCAACTTTGCCAAAATTGATTGTATAATTCGAATATGTAGTATAATTAATTGTTCGATTAACGTATTTGGCCTTCTTTAAATAAGAAGATAGGTAAAAAAAAAAAACAACCTTAGAGCTCAAAACTTTAAAACTCAATACTTTAAAGAACATATGTCTTTGTTGGAGTAGATTGTGAGACTTTCGTTGGTAAATGTCCGGTCGGCAGAGTGGGAATTTCTAACTGTTGTCCAACCGTGGAATTCCACAATTAGCTAACATTAACATTAACCCAAGCATTTTGTGCTACTTAGGTACAATTATACCTCTCACATTTTTATAGTCCCTATTAAAAAAATTACCGCTGATTAACATCTACTGAAAGTTCAAGAATGATAGTTAAAGTCCCATTCTCTTCCAAACAAAATAACATAAACCAATCACATACATTTTGCATTTTATGAACATATCCTGTTACAATTCACATTTCTCTTATTTTATACTTTTTCATTCTCACAGCTGTGATTTGCTTGTGTGTATAAGTTTTTCTGTGTAATCTTCGCAAAAAAATTAGCGAATATTTTCTATTGGAATTACTTTTCACCAAAATCCTTTTGTGATAGCAAAAAAGTTTAAGGATATTACTTTAAAATTTACCAATATAAAAACACTTTGCTTCAATTGAAAGGCACTAGTAGCTTACAGATATCTGACAAAATTTGTAAATATAGATAACAAAGAACTAAAAAAATTCATTTGTATGAAATGAAATATCAGGATTACTTAGCTACAAATATCCTTTAAAAATGAAAATTTAAGGCTATTGCTGAAAAGCGTAGAAATGGGATGAAAAATTTTAGACGACGTTTTGCAGAATTGACTTTTATAAAATATTTAATAAAATACAGATTTATAGATGGAGGATAAAATGATAAAAATTTATCTGCAGAATCCTAGAGATTGTATAGTTCACTTCATTGTTTACGTATATATGTATGTAAAATATGTTAGATACAATAAATTGATAGAAATATATGGCTGATACATGTTTTGGGTTATATTTCTCCATTCATCATATTAAAACTTCAAAGAACATTGATGTAATGAACTGAAATTATAAAGTAAAACTATTATTTAATTCAAAGCGATGAAAAATATAAGACAGTTTTCTTAAAATAGTTTTGAAACATGTAAAATATTATTATTAAATTCTATAATTGACACTGATTTTTTTTAAATAAAAAGAAATTGAGTATAAAACTGATTGTTCCAAATAAATTAGTAAATAAAAAGACAATTTCGTTTCTTAGAAAAAAAATATTTTGATGCAATTTCTTTCTATTTTTTCAATTTTTGGAAAAAATAGAGCAATATTTGATACATATCTAAAATGTCCTCACGACAATAATAATAAATATAATTCATTAATATAAAATATATTAATGAAAAAAAATATTTTGATGCAATTTCTTTCTATTTTTTCAAATTTTGGAAAAAATAGAGCAATATTTGATACATATCTAAAATGTCCTCACGACAATAATAATGATAGTGACTCAATTTTTCAATGACTACTGAACAATTTAAGCTACTAAGAAAGTAATAAAATGCACTCTAATAAATAAGAAAAAACTTCCAGAGATATACCCATGGAAAGTATCTATCATTTTGATGATTTTTAATATATTTTCTCTATGATGCTTTATAAAATAAGATGCAAAATTTCAGGAATTCACGCTTTTAAAACCGGCTATTAAACTAATATCAGCTATTTAAACCGACCGATAGTTCCTTACAGTCAACATATCACATAAATTGCAGGTGATCAGTTTAATATAAATATGAATTTTAGAGACGAAATGTTTTTCTTAACTGATTGTTCATGAAAATCATGTTTTTCAGAAAACGCATAAAAAGATTTATTTCTGAAATCTATTATAGAAATGTTTACACCAAGTACTTAAAACTATGTTATTATCAATACCAGAATTTCTCCTCCTTTTTGTGATCCTTTAAACACGGTTTCCGGTTACTTAAATACCCGGTTTGAGAGCTGAAACCTAAACAGCAATGACTACACTTCCAATGAACGTACAATGAAAAACCTGTTTTTGATAGTTTTTCAAATAAAACAATAGCAAAATATCAATATTTGCCCGAAATCAGTTGTTTAAACATAGTGCGATATCTTAAATAACGCTGTGTTTTTTCTCGGATGTAAAGAAAACTTGAAATTTTATTCGGAGTTAAAAAATGATACAATTGTTATAAAAGCCAAGTATGGGTATTCATCATCGTAAGAATTTTATTCTTCCAGTTGAACTGAAAAGTATAATGCCTCAAAATGCAATAAGAATATCATCAATATTTCACAGAAATACATCTGTCAAACCTTTGTCCCAGATGAAGATTAAGAATGATTTATAACTTGTATTGAAAACTGAAGAATGATAAAATGTCATAAGCCCGGAAATGAATAATGTCTGAAAAACACGCTACAGAATATTATTTTATGAATTGTAGAGATAGTTTTCTTTTAATTTTTCCCATTCGCTTAAAAATAATTTAGCAATAATATTCTTTGACAAATTTTGAGAAACCACATCCCTTGAAGGCAAATAAAAAGGATTTTAGATCTGTTGATTTTTTAAGAAATATTTTAAAATATAGAATGTGGGTTGCATAATATTATTTCCATACTGTTAAATTTTTATTTAAATTTTAATTTGTTTCCCAAGAAAATCATGCATCATTTATTAACAGAAACTGTTATAATATTTTTGAAAACTGTTATTAATCTTTGTAAGTGATGCTACAATGATTTAATCGTTACGACACAACTGGGAGGCTCAAACAATCTAGGATCATCATGTGAGACTGTTTAAGGACTGTTCATGTTTACAATCGTAATTGTTTTGGATACATCAGGGCCCGACATAGACAATGTAGGGCCCCGGAGCAAGCATCATTCTGGGGGCCACCTTTCTATCTATCAATGGAAATTGTTCTTGAATTATGCTTAAGTGAGTAGTACTAAACTTCATATCCAATGTATTTATACATAAATTTTGTACCAGGGAAATTTTGTACCACATCTTTAAACAGGGTATCACAATGAAAATAGTCACAACTTTAAGAAAAATACTAGTAGAAAAAAAATGATGGATTGTTTGGCGTGAGTAGTTGTTTGTAAACTTTCCCTTAGCTTATCTGCGTATGTCATATGATGTCTAAAAGAAAAAGACCCCAATTGGTCATCATAAATGGTTTTAACTTGCCTCGTTAAGAGGAAAACGTCAATAATGAAATTATCTTGAAAATAATATACTACTAAGTTGTTATAATAAAATTTTAATTATAAGTTCTCTCATGATGTGGCTCTTTTTTTTTTTTTGGGGGGGGGGGAGAGGAGGGTACAGGGATGTTAGAAGAAAAGGGTGCACACCCTTCCTAAATCATTGAAAATATTTTTGGTCACTTTTGGCCAATTTTAATCATTTTGCATCTTCTTAATAAAAATCTTGTTTACTACCGGGGGGGGGGGGAGGGGCGTCTGCCCCGCATGCCCCTGCATTAGTCAGGCCCTGTACAAAATCACAAATAATTCATTCCGTGCATTAATGAAGAATGAAAAAATTGAAAAACATTGTTGTTATGTTATGCCTGTAAGAATTATAATTTTATACTTGTTTTGATTTTCTCGTGTATTAAAGAAGAAGGTGAGAATATGGACCGGGGTTGTAATATGAACCAAACGTTTTACTACTATATTACTCTGCCGTTTTCTGTGGAAGATTCGGTCTAAGTTTATATTTTGATTCCACAACGCCCTCTAGAATGTTCAAACGTCAGTCGTCAGTCTTATTTCATTTCAGTCAATTCATAGTCGGTTAAAGTATGTAAATTTAAGTTTAAAGGAACGATCTAATCTATTTATCTAAATCAAGTACAAATTGTTAGCATTTTTTTGTATTATAGTTATTTACATCTAGGTCACTTTAATACGGATGAAATAATAATAATAATAATAATAATAATATTTATATGGGTCATTTAATGGCAAAATTCTAATATTTTTTAACGATTTTCTCCCATTACCACCTGTTTTTTAAGTTTAAAAACAGTTAATTGGTAGCTTCTATTACAAAAAGTAAAAAGCTAACTATTTCAACTATTTGGAAACAAGCAATTCCGGAAAATTTTGCTATATTTTCGCCGATGATGACATCCAGATCCCCCAACCACACTCCGTCAAAATGTTGATTTATGTATATATATCTATATGTATATATATATATGATTTTTGCCATGCGATACCATGGTATATAGCAAATAGCTGGTATTTATGAACTGGTTTGGATGTGACTAAGCATGTGTATAGGACTTACCAGTGTGTCGATCGAATTCGCTGGGCAGCTTCATCCACATCTTGTTTCAAAATGGCAGTCACTTAAAGATTTCAAATTCAAAAAAGTGTACACAAAATTAGAAAACCTAAAAGTTTTTAGCGGTAACTGTTCGTTTTTGATATAAGGATTCTGGATCATTTTCTGTTTCGCCCCTATCTGAAAAAAGGGTTCAGACATAGCAGTTTGAAATTTTAGGGTGGCTGGCATTTTGAAACAAGACAGCAGGATTCCTCCATAAACGTGTTAATTTCTGAGTTTTAGTGAAAATGGTTCTTGGCAAATGTTCTTTCATTGTTGTAACCATTGTTCCAACTCTTATATGCTTTACACTATATATTCATATCCACCATCGTCATATTCTCGTAAAGCTGGGCGATACTTGACGAGATATCGTCAAATTTGGCAACAAAAATAGGTTATCATAAATGAAGCCAACTTGGTTATAGCTGATGAATTTGGCGAAATTCTCATTCAAATTCATTCTTGACCAGAACTGCGAATGAATCTCTTGTAATCGGGTTCCACGCATTTTAACTTCGTGTTTTCCAGTAGAATTAGCAAAAAATTGTAAAACCAAGGAATAGGGAAGCTACCTTTTCCTCTCGGTACAGGACGAAAGGACTTTTTTTACTGTCTTTTACTTTGCAAAAATAAATAAGTAAATAAAAATGCGTCAATTTTAAATTAAAAAAACATCATCATCAATTTTTCTCAATATTTGATATTTAGATTTATTCATTGGTAATAAATTCATTTTAGTATCTTTAGTACACTACCAAACTCGTTATCAAGTAGAATAGACAACGAGACTTTCATTTGTTCTACTTGAATTCTGCATCTTTTCATGATTTCTAGGTGACTACCTAAGAAAAAAGGACTTGTCAGCTTGTATTTTCCATTCTATAAGAAATATGCATATACAGGGTGCACCAAAAAGGATTGATACGAGCTTTAATTTTTACTTGTTCGAGATACGTTGGCAATGTAAATTGGAAAAGAATTCAAAATAAAAGAGTGCTTAAGATTAAGTTGATTAAATAGTCCTGCCATTCATTTTCAAAGATTTACACATCTAAACATTTTTTTACGATCCCTGTTTCCTATAAGTTATACCATTGGGACCCGTGCGAACATTTCGCACTGCAATCCAATTTTTTTAGCATTCTAGTATTTTTTTTATATAGATTTAAACTTCTAAAGAAACATTAAGAATAAAAATACTTGTAAACTACATTGGTACAGATGTCGCAAACGCACCGGAGTTTCTTTTTGGCGCCAAAATGGCGATTTTTTGCCTGGCGGGGTAACATGGTGACTTTTGTTTTGTATGGCAACTTGGTATTTTATAATAAAATCAAATGTGTATGTAAATAAAATAAAAATAAAATAATATAAAAATAATTAATAAATTAAATTAAAATATGCGTAATAAAAATATTGTGTGTGTTAAATAAAACTGTATGTAATGATAAAATTAAATGTGTGTGTTTTAAAGTAAAATTATAATACAATTTTATTATAAAATAAAACCAACATGTTTTCGCAAGCTAGGCCTAACAGGTATTCGACAATGGGGTTTTCTCGCCAAAATAGCACCACAAAAATATTGCGCCAACCCCGTTGCGTCTGCTATATTTGTTTCCTAACATTAATTAGTCAAGCCAGAATATCAGCTCATTTATTCCATCAAATTTACAAAAAGGCACGCGAGGAAAAAAAATAACAATCGTATTTTAACTGCATCAAAAAAAAAAAAAAAAAAAAAAAAAAAAGATGGGACAATCCATGGTGTCTTTTTCTCCTAAACATTGCAATTTCAATTTTGTTTTTTAATCATAGATATAGAATAAACACGTACGTAGATGTCGCACTTTATCTTTTTTGTGCTATTTATTTTTTTTTATAATCATTGTTGAGCGCGATATAATCCAGAATTTTATTTTTGTGGCAACACTAATTTGAAGAAAACCTTTTATTTCATTTATGAAAACAATGCCAATTTAATTTTAATTATCAGCAAATTTTAATCCAAAAACATGTTTTAGGAAAATGCTAAGTGTGCTATGTCAGAAGCCTGTTCAAAATCCTTTCATATGGTATCTCATTCGTCGTTCTGCGTTTCGTATTTTCTTAGAAAAAGGATGTTGACAGGAGAAATAATATATATGATTTAGAAAACAATGAACTATTCTCTGGCAAGTACAACAGTAAAAATTCAATGCTTATACGACTAAAACTCTTCGAGATATGATGCTTTAAATTTTATTAAATCTCGGAGCGTTCCGGTAATAAAAACTGACAGACGATTTTTTAGTGCCGGGATTTACGTTGCTTAAAATTCTGTAATATGCTTCTCTCTTTTCTAAACTAGTTTTTTTTCCACTACTAAATATTTTGGACGGAAAAAATCCTCCCGACCCAATTTATTTAAATATGAATTACATAAATCTGTATAATTTCATAGCTATAGAAGCTCAATGTTGTGCACACCTGCCCACCCTTCGATAATCGAAACCAATATTTCTTAGACAAATGATGTATTTGGTTATTCGAATTTGAATGTAACCACAGACATTATACGCCAAATATTAAGATTTTAAATTCATATTTAATACGTTGAAATTTTCTCCATAGAAAATTTCACACACCTTGCATTCATAATAATCAAATTTTAATTGCTTAATAGGCGCTTATTAAGAAATAATAAGAGTCGTCTATTAAGCAATTAAAATTTGATTATTAAGATTTTATTTTATTTTTAATATTTCAAATTTTTTCTTGAAATTATACAAGTGGCTTCATAAAAAATCTGGAAGCCCATCTCGGCTGGATGCGTCTATGTGCGTTGCACGCTTCGCATGCACCAGGCTTGTATACACATAGACATAGTAAGTGTATTTATATACATTTACTAGGGGGCTCTGCCCCCTGCTCGCTACGCTCACCAACCCCCGTTCTAATTTCACAGCCTCTTAAAACCTGATAATGTATCCTGTTTTAAAAAGATGATGATGATGATATCAGGAACGGCGACTATCTTCTGTAATCAGGTTATAATGCTTTTTCATTTAACTGGTTATAATCCCTTTTCATTTAATTCATCTTTTTTATTTTTAACATTCATGTGTAAACACAATTTTTATGACGTAAGTTTCCTTATTTCCTGCTTTTAACACGTGATCATTTAATTATTAGTTTAAACTTTCATTATTGTTTTTAATAGTCTCGCGCAAATACATTTTTTATTTGAGATAAAACATAATCCTTTGCGCTTATTTAGAAATTGGCAACAATATAAAAAAATGACTTTTTCAATAAAAGATTTTTTACTCGATTTTTAAGGATTTTTTGAGTTTTTATTGTCCGACCATGATAACTTTTCTAATTTCTGAAAGCTTGTTATATTTCGCGTATGGTGGTATGATTTTCGAATCCGTAGGATGGCTAGAAAAAAAGTAATAGCTCCTCAAAAAAGTCCGTAGTAAAACAGCGATGAGAATTACCCGGAATATCTACACAGAATTTGATTGGTCCATTTCTAAATCGTTTTTGGCTCAGTTCCAGATTACTTTTTTTTTAATATAGAAGGATTTATTTATTTATCTTGTGGAAAAAAGTTTTTCTTATTAATGTATCTATGTTCTTCGTTAAACTACGAACGCTGATTTCTTATATTTTGTAAACGTGTTTAATGTAATTAAGATAATGTTATTACGAGTGGATATTTCTCATTTTCTTGAAATTGCTAATTAGTTTCTAAATAGTAATGTACTTCTACCAAAAAGGCCATGCTCGTAATACGGCCACCAGCCTATATCTTGTGGGGAACTGTCTGGGGCTTGCAAGTGGTAGTACATATATGGCAATTTATGCGTCCTTGACGCATGTGCGGATAGTTTCAATCCCAACGGATACCGGCGTCGTCGTCATTTTCGGACAAATGAATCTTTTGAAATATTGTTAAAAACAGCAAGTAAACTATCATATGAAATCAGAATAAATTATTGATTTAATTTTACAATCTTTGCATGAAGTTGGAGAAGAATGAACAATCTTTTACAACGTATATTGAAATATTCTGTAATTTCAATTATGTTTGTTTTCGAAAGAAAAATAAGTGAAAAACAGAAATCTCCTAATAAGGCAGGCCAGTATAAAACCTGGTCTTATTAAGGAAGACTTCATTTTCATAGTACATTTCCAAGTTAATTAAACATTTTCTGTGTCAATATTTATAGAAAACTATGGAATCATATCAAAGCCGCGTCAAAGCGAGCTCAATAGAGTGAAGGGCGAATGGAATCAGCAATTTTGGTTGTTCGAAACGGCACACCCGAAAATGGAGCAGCCACAGAATATTATATTACAAGGAAAACTTTTTATTTTGTTCTATTTCGGCGTAGTACCTGCAACATATATGTTAATTAAAGTTAATTCATGTATTTAGAAAATCATGGCCTTATTTAAATCACATACTCCTAATAAAACCACTTTAAAGTGTTTTTTGTTTAGAACTCTCCTGGACACAATTTAACAGGGACATGATTTGTATGCTTGATGCATGATTTGCATGATTTAATATGTTGTTTTGCATGATTTAATATGTTGATTTGCATGATGTAATATGTAAATATGCACGATTTATTATTGTAAAAAGATTTTTAACTATTACATCCAACAACATTTAAAATATAAATGTTAATTCTGATATAATACAGTTCATTGTGATCTGAAACCTTAATTGGTTACAAGTACCTTATTTAAAATTTCGCGCATTACCCTTAATATTTAATAAATTTTGAAAGATCTGTCTGATTTTATTCTGTTTAAAGAATCATTTTAATATTCCGACATTTAAAAAAAGAATGCATTTATAATGTTGATTTATAAAAAAGTAATAAATATGTATACATGTTTTTGTGAGAAAAATATGCATTTTTCTTATGTTTGGAATTTTAATTATCTACTTACATTATTTATAATAGTGTAATTTATTTCACAAACATGCAGTATAATCTCTACAAATTTTACTTTACCTCTTTCTATCTCCTCTGGATCTCTAATTTCTTATACTTTCGCTTTGCTTCTTTTTTAAAGTCACTTAATTTATTTATTTATTTAATGGTAATCGTATTTTTCCGGAGCAATTTTACTACAAAAGAATTTGCCTTATCAAAGATTCATTACTCATTTAACGATGGGGAAATTTTAGTTGATGTTTAACTAGATATGCTAGATAATTAGTTTTCAAACAAATTTCATTTGAAAATTTTTTTTTTCTCGATTCAACGACGTAAAAATTGAAAATGTGTGATGTTTAGAAAATTGCTGCAAAAACGAAATTTATTGGGAAGATGTTGCCACCGTCAATATGTCGGTAATGTCAATACGATTTTTTCATTAACTAAAATCTATATTATAAAGCAAAAACATGTGCGTGAGTAACGTTCATGTCAGATTGACGATGGCTTCGCCTGACCAATAAATTTCACTTTTACTGCAAACTTTTTAACTTCTAAATATTGCACAATTTCAATTTTTATACCGGAATATAGGGAAATATATAATTTTATACAATTTTTTTTCTCAAATGAAATTTCTTTGAAAACTCTATCTCAGTTGACTGATTTTCTACGGTTTTTAAAATAACTTTCAGGCGTGGATTTTTAAGAAATTTATCTCTTTGTGCGCAGCTTTATTACGGAAGATTAAAACGTTTGCATTTAAAATAATATAAATTGTTCAGCATTTTTTTCTAGATAATATTTCATAACGGAATGAACACTTATTCAATAAATAAATAAAATAACATAATATAAATGAAACACAAAGTTAACAGATTGGTGAACATGCCTAAATACTAAAACAATCAGAATAAATTAGGCTGCTTTAAGTAAAGTAATCTTTAGCGATTTCTTCGGCTATTATTCTCTGGTATATGGTTAATACGAAAGTATTGCTTTAATAAATTTCAAAACTTCATTTGAATACATTGATATTTTCCTTTTAAAAATGTTTTTCCTTATATATATATGAAGATGAAATAAATGAAATGTGAATAAAGTTAGCTTACAAATTTTATAAACAGTAATTCAAAAAATAATTCAAATTTTTGCCAATTAATGGCATATGCGGTGTAAATCTACAAGATCGTTAAAACTAACCTGTAAATAAAGATAAAAGATCCTAGATTTTTAATCTTAATTTTGTTTACCTGTTGAAATGCGAATCTTTTAGCATGTCTCTATGATATTTGTATGGGTCATTCTCCCAGAAACGTACAAAACAATGTCACAAGAATATTTATTGAAATTTATTGAAAAAGGAAATTGCAACTGAAAATGTGCTATAATGGAAATTTGATCTAGTATAACTGTACAACACGTATTAATAATAAAGAAGTAAAACCTATTAACTGTTCATAAAAATCCGTCTACAGAGCCCGAAAAATCATGTCCGTGAGCTGCCAAAGCCCTAGTTTGTACCATTTACTGAGTCTATAAAATTGATTTGAATTTTTTTTAAGAAACTTCATTTATTTCTTATTTGTTGCTTTTTAAAACAAATTTCAGCAACGAATCTTGTGTTTATTTAATATTTTATTTGATAATTAACGATAGTCACAATAAATTGAGTCTTGTTCCTGAAGAGAAAGTTAATAGCTGCTAAATAGCTCAATAGATAACAAAAAATGTTGTCCTTCAGTGTGAAAGAGAAGCCTATTGGTCATTTTTAATGTAGCAATACGTTGCAAGGGTTATCTTTGTAAAATGTATTATTTTTCATGAAATAACTGTGAAAAAGTCATGATCACACCACCTATTCCGTGGACAAGATAAAAACAGGTAAGGATTATAAAAATGTAAAATTAAATACAATAACATGTAATATATTAACTGAATAAAACTGATTTCAGCAGCATCATGCAGTTCAGTCAAATATTTAGTGTTTTACAAATAATTTATGAAACAAAAAAGTCACGTCTGTGGACAGTATTTTCGTAGACATCATTGTTCCGAAAATAGCATCTAGGTAATGAAAAAGATGCAATTTTAATAAAATACTTTTCAAGATCTGAAATAAAGCTGGTATGATACCTAGATAAGTCTAAAGAAATATGAAAACATATTTTTGTGCCCCGAATTAGATTTTTTTTTCTTCAGAAAATGTACTACTGAAAATGTAAGTTTCCGGTAGATTGACCGTATTTGTTAGTTCTAAGAGCACACAAAAAAGTCTTTATTTTATCATTTTTTTTATTTAACTCAACCTGCTTTTTGTAGGTAAAGATGAATAAATCGATTTTGTAATCGATTTTTCACTCGTTTCCTGATTACTAGATTTACAAAAAATATGTACAAAGATATGTTTCCGCTTACAATACAACTTTTTAATATTTTTAGAAACTTAATTAAAAATTAAATTTTCAGCCATTTTATTGTCAGCCTGCCACATGTGAGAAATCGCAAATTAGTCTTCGTGGTTACAATTGTATACGAGTCCCAACAGCAATGGATTTAATTATGCGCCAAACCACGCTTGCCAAAAAAGGCCAACTGGCTGTGAAGCTGCAACAACGAAATATTTTAAACATTAAAAAACAGGGTACTTCTCTATTATTCGACCACTTTTCATAACAAAAAACTGTAAGATTACTGTACCTAACTGTAAGATTAAACACCAAAAATGCAGTCCCATTTACTTGATGTCAGATGCGTTATACGTGTTTGTAATGTCATCAAGTGGTTTTTAATTCGACATTTGCGTGTATTTTTCATTATGTTTTACTGATTTATTAGTTATTTCATTAATTCAAATAACGATTGTGTCCTTAAATTCATATATTTTATTTATTTATTTATTTTGTGTCATACACCTTTAAAACCTGACATCTCCTGGTTCTTTCACATTCGTAGCTTTTTATAATTTAGAACCGATATTTTATTAATATCCCATTTTTTGTTCTTTACGTATCTATAGGCTCAGATGAATGCAACTAATTTGCAATAAACCAGTTTATTGAACACGATGAAACTTCACACAAAACATCACAAACATTGAAGGCACACAGATGTACACAAAGATATTTATAGCAGTAGCAGCAGTTATATTACTACTCTTCTATCGACACAATTACTATATTTTCATAACGTGCCCACCGCACGTACACATCCTAATCCTTTGGCCTCCTGCCAACAAATCCCTCCGTCTCTCCTACTCTGCAGTAGACGAGAGAAAAAAAAAGGGTTGCCATAAACTTTGGCGCTGCCAGTCATGACACCCCCCACCTAAGATTGAAAAAGGGGTATGCCACTATTTGAATCTGAAATCCAGACTGGCATTGTCAATACACTTCCTCCTTTACTATTAAACTACTAATGAACATGAGGAACTCAATATACATATAAATAAATACAAAACAACAATACTTATACTTTTTCCGGAAAAATTCTGGAAACTCCTACTGCAATATAAAAATTGCAGTACTGCTCCTAGCTACTGCAATATAAAAATACAATTAATGTTTCATAATACAAAATACTTAAATACAAATAACAAATGGAATATAGAATACAGTTAATATGAAATAGATGGTATAGAATTACAGCTGCCGCGTAAATAAAAGTGAACTATCAAAAGTCTTTCTTAAAAGTCATTAATTGTCCATAAAAAGTCCTCAGTCAGTTTTATTAGTCTGTTGTTTCCAGTCTAGACAGTGCATCAGCGTTCGTCAACTTAGCACCAGGACAGTGTGAGATAGTAATGTCATATTTCTGCAAAGCCAGTGCCCATCGCTGCAGTTTGGAAGACTGGGGAGCATTTTTGGTGACGAAAGTCAGTGGGTTGTGATCGGTGATAAGTTCCACGGGCGAACCAAAAATCCAAGTCTCGAACTTCTTTAAACTCCAGATAACCGCATAGGCCTCCCGTTCAATGGTCGGCCAAGCCTGTTGAGTTTTGGTGAGCTTTTGACTGGCATAACTGACTGGATATAGTCTCTCATCCTTCTTTTGAGATAGACATGCACCGATGCCTATTGCAGATGCGTCACATTGAATGGTGAATGCTAACCCCACAACGGGTGTATAAAGACTAGGTGCCTCAACGAGACCCCTCTTTAGTTCGTTGAAAGCTTTATCATGTTCCTCCAACCAGCACAATTTCTCAGGACTGTTCTTTTTAGTAAGTTCTGTCAGAGGGTATGCTGTTTCAGCATACTTAGGCAGGTAATCGCGGTAGTAATTGCATAATCCTAGGACGCTCTTAAGTTGTTTTTTTGTTTGTGGGACGGCTAATTTTCTGATGGCTTCCACTTTATCTGGGTCGGTTCGATGGCTGCCGGACCCGATGACATGTCCTAAATATTTAATCTGGCATTTTGCAAAGGCGCACTTCTTCAGGTTCACTGAGAACCGTAATTCTCGTAATTTTGAAAATATCGTGTCAAGGTGCGTGATATGTTCAGACCACGTTTCCGAAAAAACAGCGATATCGTCGATGTAAGCTCTAGCAAAGTTTCTATATTTGGAAAGCGCTTTATTTATTTCCCTCTGAAAGGTCGCAGCTGCATTCCGGAGCCCAAAGGCCATCACTTTGAAACGATATTGAGCCCTGTGAGTCTTAAAACATGCCAAACCCTGGCTTTCTGCTTCCAGCGGTATGGCCCAATATCCTTTTAGCAAGTCGATTGTAGTTATTACATTGGCCCTGCCAATATTGAACAAAAGATCCGTTGCGTTTTCCATCGGAAAATCGTCAGTTTTTGTGATTCCGTTCAATGCTCTAAAGTCTACACACAGTCGAAGAGCCCCATCTTTCTTCATCACGCACACTACCGGGTGTGGCGCCTCCGCATCACTCTCTTCAATCAGTCCTAACTCTAACATTTCTTCGATTTGTTTGTCTACTTGTGGCTTCAACGCCTCTGGAATTCTATAAACATATGGCTTTTTCATTTCTTCGCCGTTTAATCTAATTTTGTGCTCGCCTACCTTAGCTATTTGTACCTTTTTTGAAAATAAATCTTTATATTTGTATAATAAATCGAACATCTGTTTACTTTCTGTATCTTCTAAGTGCTTTAAATCTACTTCTTCTATGTTAAACAAGTTTGAGTCATCTTTCACACTAGGGGTGGGATGGACTTCTCCTAATTCTTCTTCATTTTCGAAGATTACTCCCACCACCCGTACCCTAGGAATAAATTTTCTTATTTTATTTACATGAATATTCTTAACATTCCCGTTCATTAATTTTACTTTGTAAGAATCAGGCTTACAGCGTGCTACAATTTCGGCTGGTCCTGTCCACCTAGCATAAAGTTTGTTTGTGGAATCCGGGATTAATAAATATACCTGGTCCCCTGGTCTAAATTCCTTGTAAATCGCTCTCCGATTAGCGTACTTCGCATACGAGCCCTGCTTAACTTCCGCTACTATTGCTGCTTGCTCCGCCGCCCTTTCTAAATTAATTTTTAACTCTTGAAGATATTCGGTCGCGCTCTTTCCAAGATTTATGGGTAATGGTATTTCTCCTGACCATGTAGATTTTAATACTGCTAATGGGCCCCTTGCCTCCCTTCCGTACATTAATTTGAATGGCGATACCCCCGTGGTACTATTCGGAATTTATCTATAGGCAAATAATAAATAAGGAATGTGTTTATCCCAATTTTTGGAATCGCTCCGAATTATATGGTGTAACATGCGTTTCAGAACCTGGTTATATCGCTCCACTAATCCCGAGCTTTGCGGATGTCCTGGCGTCGCAAATCTAGGAGCCGCTCCTATCCTAGCATGAAACTCCTGTATTAAACCTGATACGAAATTTCTGCCCTGGTCACTCGCTATTACGCGCGGTATCCCTGTTCGCATAAATATTTCTAATAATGCATCGCACGTAGCTTTAGCCGTAATTGTTCTTAACGGGACCGCCTCCGGCCACCGCGAATGCTGATCCACTAAGGTAAGTACATATTGATGTCGACGCGCTGAAGGTGGTTCAATTTTTCCAATTATATCAATATTTACAACGTCGAACGGAAATTCCGGTCTCTCAATTGGGACAATGGGTATTTGATCGCTAGCCCTTTCTCTACTCCGTAACTGACAGTCTTTACAAGATTTACAATAGTCCTCTACATCCCGTGACATATTCGGCCAATAAAATGAATAACGAATTCTTTCTTTTGTTTTTTTCATGCCGAGATGATTAGCGAAAATTGATTCATGTGCAATTTTTAAAATTTCCCCCCTCCTTACCTTTGGTACAACTAATTGCGTAACACAATCCCCCGTGACTCTTTCTTTATGATAAAGCAAATTATCTACTATAACAAACCCGTTTTTACCTTTTTCCGCATCTTTGAAAGCTCCCTGTAATGTTTCGCAACTCTTCTGTTGCTCCCTGTATATACTCGCGTCTGATCTCTGAACCGCATTCAAATCTCCATTATTATCCTTCTTTTCAATACAACTAATCATTAATTCTCTTTCCGCGTTTTGATTTTCGCTTCGCCAACATAAATTTTCAATATTTATATCATCCCCTTCTGTTTGGTTGCTTTCCCCCTCTTTTCTTTCAATTTCATTTCCCTTTTCCGATCGCGTATCATTTACTGGCGCCAAAGAACATTTCTGTCTATCATCTTCCAAAGAACATTCCTTTCTCCCCTCGTTACTAGCTAACTGTAAGATTTCGTAAACTGTCGGTGTTATAATACATGTCCCATATAATTTATCCGTAACGGCAAACAGTACGTCTACACTGTTATTAAATATACAATTTGACTCTCCAGATTTTAAAGCTACAGGTAGTGTGATAAGATTAGCAATTATTTTTTCTCCAAAAGCCGATATTAGCTGAATTTTTGAATTTTCATTATTTCTAAATGAATCCGGTAATTGATTAGAGTTTATTACAGGTATTTCTGCGGCGCTGTCTAAAATACATTTAACCTCCTTTCCCCCAATGCACAACTGTTCAAATTGAAGTGGTTGTGTACTTATTGGCTCGTTTCCAAAACATTCAACCTTGGCAACTATTTTATCATCGTGTTTATTTTTGAAGAAAACAACGTGTTTATACAAAAGAATCTTTTTTCGTTTGATTTTGCAAACTTCCAATTTTATCTTTTTCTCTATTATTCGGACAAAATCGCAAATGCGTCGTTTGTTTATAAAGTCTACATTCTTTTGACGCGTTTGATTTTCTATCACTACGAAAAGTGAAATTATTCCTAACATGGGGTGGTATATATTTTCCATTATTGTAATTTCCAGTTCCGTATTCGTCACTGCGGGGTTCTACCGGTTTATCATATAATTCCGAAAACGTTCTACCCTTCGACGTAAAAAAATTGTCGCATACTTCCGCTATTTGCCTTGGTTTTAACCAATTATCTAATTGTTTTATCCTAACATAGCTTCGCGTCTCCGAATCTAGTGAACTTAATAATCTGTCGCTGACAATTAACTCATTAAGCGTGTCAAAATCATTTACTTTTCTCAATTCACAATAGAAATCCCAATTGGCTCTAAGTCTACTCGCGAATTGCATATGATTCTCATTTCTCGATCGTTTTGCAAAAAGAAAGTTTTCGAGACAGGCCTCTGGTGTGGGTTGAAATTCTTTAAAGATTAACGCCTTAACCTTTTGATAATCTTTCATTTCTTCTGTGTTTGCGTACACTAACAAATGCGCTGCTTTTTCACCCACCAAATTAAACAAAATCTCGACCTTTAATTCCTCTGCGACATTTTTAATTTCGAATGCTTTCTCTAGCGAAGTAAAAAATAAATTCCATGATTCAGGCCTGCTGGGGACTGCAATAGTCAAAGTTTTGACGCTTTTGATCAGTGTTTCTAACGAATTAGGCTTAGGTCCATCCACCCCTGTATCCGAATTTTTATACTCGTTCTGGATTTTAGCCATTTCTATCTGAGCTTTAACTAGTTCAAGCTTAGTTCTTTCAATTTCTAATAACGTTTCTTGTTCTGATTTTGACTTTTCTTTATCAACTTTCGAGACTTCTGCCTCACGCTTCTCTCTTTCTATGCGGTCTGACACCGTTGTATTTAAAAATTCTTTTACAAATTCGCTATCTTTTGAATTCTGATCACTTCCCTCAATTAATCCCTTTAAATCAATTATCCTGTGCTCACTCTCTACTTTTAGGCCCAATTCCGTGGCAACAAAAACTAAGTCTTTCTTTAATCCTTTTATGTTAAACATTTAGCTTTTAACTCTCAACACTTATTTAATAACACTTATTTACTAATACTCTAAATATACTCTATAAATATCTATACTATCTCGTTTCAAATAAAGTTCATGCTACCAATAATGATATCTATAAATCTTCATAAATATTTCTCAAACATTATTCACTCAAGTTCTTTCTTATTTGCTTCAGTAATAAACATAAAAAAAGAAATGCGACTTACTTCTTTCAGAAATCCAATCGCTGGTTCGAAGTATGGAGCGTGTCATACACCTTTAAAACCCGACATCTCCTGGTTCTTTCACATTCGTAGCTTTTTATAATTTAGAACCGATATTTTATTAATATCCCATTTTTTTGTTCTTTACATATCTATAGGCTCAGATGAATGCAACTAATTTGCAATAAACCAGTTTATTGAACACGATGAAACTTCACACAAAACATCACAAACATTGAAGGCACACAGATGTACACAAAGATATTTATAGCAGTAGCAGCAGTTATATTACTACTCTTCTATCGACACAATTACTATATTTTCATAACGTGCCCACCGCACGTACACATCCTAATCCTTTGGCCTCCCGCCAACAAATCCCTCCGTCTCTCCTACTCTGCAGTAGACGAGAGAAAAAAAAAGGGTTGCCATAAACTTTGGCGCTGCCAGTCATGACATATTTTTAGAAACTTAATTAAAAATTAAATTTTCAGCCATTTTATTGTCAGCCTGCCACATGTGAGAAATCGCAAATTAGTCTTCGTGGTTACAATTGTATACGAGTCCCAACAGCAATGGATTTAATTATGCGCCAAACCACGCTTGCCAAAAAAGGCCAACTGGCTGTGAAGCTGCAACAACGAAATATTTTAAACATTAAAAAACAGGATACTTCTCTATTATTCGACCACTTTTCATAACAAAAAACTGTAAGATTACTGTACCTAACTGTAAGATTAAACACCAAAAATGCAGTCCCATTTACTTGATGTCAGATGCGTTATACGTGTTTGTAATGTCATCAAGTGGTTTTTAATTCGACATTTGCGTGTATTTTTCATTATGTTTTACTGATTTATTAGTTATTTCATTAATTCAAATAACGATTGTGTCCTTAAATTCTTATATTTTATTTATTTATTTATTTTGATATTCCAATGACAACATTCTCCCGTTTATTTGGCGTTACAGTTTGGCGATAGTTATTTGTTATGAAAAGTGGTCGACGGGATAATAGAGAAGTACCAAAAACAGAAAATAAAAATTAAAAATTAAAATGTAATACAATAATAAAAAATATACGCTTTAATCAATTAATAGTTTCATATTGATGAAATTATGATTATACCTTGAGAAATTAATTTAGAATTCCTAAAAAGATAGTTTAAATAATGAAATTAATTTAGAATTCCTAAAAAGATAGTTTAAATAATGTTTTTTTCCTTTTCTGTTGTCATATCTTAAAAAAGAAATAGAGCAAAAATTATAACTTTTTAAAAAATAAATTCACTAGCTCGTGCTATCTACCACGCATAAACAAAAAACGGAGAATTTTCTATAATAGAGTTCGGTTCTCATGGCAGACTAACGTATTGTAACAAATTGTTTTTGGAAAAGGGATGAATTGCAGTCATGAAATTAGGCATAATTTTCAAGATAAACATTGAATGCTTACAAAAAAGTTTTTTTTAACTCTTTTTACTTTTATACTTATTTAAAAAATAAAATAAGAGAAATAATAAACATTTCTAAAATTTTCTCTTGGTAATACTAGAAAAAATGTTCTCGTGTTTCTAATATTTATGTTGTATACATCTGTTAGATAAAAAGTTATATCGGCAAAAAGCAATATGTTTTCTTATAATACCGCAATTTAGATGATATTTTTCTCTACTTTTCTTTGTAGGAAATAGTACAGCTTTTCTCGAGTATTTTGGATAAACTTTACCCTCTAAGTACTGTTATACACTAGAATGCCATAAATGATGCAAACTTTCAGTTTTAGACATTTTTTCTGTTTGGATGTAATATCATTTTGTAGGCATACTATAATTTATTTGTTTATAAATTGATTATAATGGGAAAAACCCTCATGTAAATACATTTTGAACTAATAGAGATAATTTATTATTCTATAATGATGTTCACATAATTTATTACCTTATAATGACTTTCATATAATTTATTATCTTATGATTTTCATCTAATTTACTGTTTATAATGTTTTGATATAATTTAATGTTTATAATAGTAATATAATGATTTGAAGGTCATTTAATATAGATTTATTAGCTTTATACTAATTTTGGAATCTTAATGATGATTTATTAGTAATTTAATAACTTTGGGATTTCTTGATATAAATTCATTTTGGGATCATTTAAATAGATTTATTAGTTTTATAATTACTTGATGTCACTGAAATGAAGATTTATAGCCTTTTATAATAATTTAGATCTAATTTAATGTGTTTTATGATATTGGAAGTGAAACTGATTATAATCATGCATATTATAAATTGATCTTGATTTTTGTTAAAAAGTTCAGTCCTGACTCTGCAACCAGGCAGAGAATACATGTTTTTTTGGCTCTGTTTCATACAGAGAATTTGTACTTGAATATGGAAAGTTTAGCATTTGAAGCTAAACTAATTATGAACAAAATAGTTCAACCTCATTCTTGAAAACTTCTTAATTCTTTATATATTTAATAATAAACTATATTAATCTTATTCAAATGTGCTCTCCCATCTTTTGAATTCGTGGATATACTACTTATTTCGCTTGGATACACGATACATATACTTGTGTCCATTTTGGTGCCGAAACCCGGGATGGATTATTAGAGATATTGTGTAACAGTGCATCAGCATTACCTGGAATTACCACTTGAATCAATATTACCTGGAATTAACAGGTAAGAAAGCTTCTTTCATTTATGAATTATATATTTTTTGAAAAATAAAAATTGTGTATTAAAATGGAAAATCTTGAGAAGCTTAAGTCAAAGCGCTCAGTTGAGCGATCAAGTTTCTCTAAATTGATAACAAAAATGGAAACACTATTAGCTGATGATGTTGATAATACAAAGGTAGATGATTTACTAGAAATTCAAGAACTATTAAGTTCAAAAGAATCTACCTTTCAAAGTTTGAATCGTGAAATTGAAGAACAATTTACTGATCTTAAAGAATATGAAAAAGATCTTGCTAGTACTGAAAAGTACAATGATCAATTGATAAGTGCTAAATTTAAGATAAAAAATAGATTAATTAAATGTAATAAAGATAATGTTACATCTATGATAACTGGTAGTTCCATAAATGGTTTGAATAGTTCTGTCAGTGGAACAGAAATAAATTCGTGCACAATGAAATTGCCTAAATTAAATATTCCTAAATTTTCTGGGGATATTGAACAATGGGTAGAATTTTTTAACTGTTTTGAAACATCGATTCACCAGAATAAATCATTAACTAAAGTAGAAAAATTTGCCTATCTGAAATCCTTGTTATGTAACCAGGCCTATAATGTGGTAGAAGGATTTCCATTGACAGAACAAAATTATGATACTTGTATTGATTTATTAAAAGATCGCTATGGTAAAGTTGATATTATTATTAATAAACATATGACTAATTTGTTAACTATGGAACCAGTTAAAAATTGTTCGAATTTAAATGCTTTACGAAAGTTGCATGATATGTGTGAAATTAATATCAGAAGTTTAAGAAATCTAGGTGTAACATCCAGTTCCTATGGACAATTGCTAAATCCTATTTTGTTAAAGCTTTTACCCCATGAATTAGTAATAGAATATCATAGAAAAAGGGATCTTAGTCATGAATCAGATGTAACTGATTTAATTGCATTTCTTAAATGTGAAATAGAATGTAGGGAAAAGGCTTTGTCTATGACTAATTCTAAAAATGATGCAAGTTCTTCATTCACATATAAAAACAAATCTGAATATCGTGAAAAGAAAATATCAAATAAATATCATGCCAGTACTTTAAGTGCTAATATTAAAGTTTTCTGTGTATTTTGTAAAACCAATGATCATTCATCGTCTGAGTGTAAAAATATAGCTGACGATAAAAAAAGATTAATGTTAAAGAAGGAAGGAAGATGCTATCGATGCTTTCTTAAATCGCATTTATCATCACAATGCCGAATAAAATTACAACCATGTGTAAATTGCAAAAGTACTGAACATAATAAATTATTTTGTTTTAAGAAACCTTTGAAACCAGAACTTTCGGAAAATCAAACTATCGTTTCTAATTCTCATTGTAATTTGAAAAATTCTAAGCATGCTGTTTTATTGCAAACATGTTGCATAACAGCTCAAGGTAACTCAAAATCAAAAGTAGTTCGTTTATTGTTGGATTCGGCAAGTGAAAAAAGCTTCATAACAAAAGAACTAGCTAGTGAATTAAATTTGCCTGTTTTGAGGAAAGAATATTTAACTGTTTTTGCCTTTGGCATTAATCAAGGTCGCGAAGAAGAATATGATGTTTTTAAAATTAAATTACGAAGCAAAATGAATTATCATCGTTTCATAAATGTTGAGGTATTAGCTACCGACTTGATTAGTGCAACAACTTTGAAAGTTCCTAATTCTGACCCTGAAATCAAAAAATATGTCGAGGGTAAGAGATGGAGGTTAGCAGATCCCTCCCCCAATGAATCAGAAGTACAAATTTTACTTGGAGCTGATTATTTTTGGAATGTTCAGAGAGGAATCGTTGAAGAAATTAACGATCATTTATATGTAGCTAACACACTTTTTGGTTACACAATAGTAGGAAAAATAAACACTGAAAGTACTGAAACAATTAATGCTCATTTTGTATCGGTTAATGAAGCAGAAAATTTTGATTTGCAGCGGTTTTGGAATTTAGAATCTTTGGGTATTTGTGATAGTAAAAGTGAACTATTTTCACAAAAGGATTTAGATGCTATTGATTTCTTTAATGAAAATTTAAATTTTGTTAACGGAAGATATGAAACAAAACTTTTGTGGAAGTTAAATAAAAATGAATTAGAACCCAATTTTGATATTGCTAAACATAGACTTTGGGGATTAAAATCAAAACTGTGCAAAAATGAATGGTTACTTAATCAATATGAGAAAATAATAAATGAACAATCTGGTTTGGGTATAATCGAAGAATGTAAATTTAATGAGAATGAAATAAATACCTATTACATGCCTCACAGACCAGTAATAAGGGAAGATAAATCTACAACTAAAGTTAGAATTGTATTTGATGCTTCATCTAAAGATAAGGCTGCAAAATCTTTAAATGATTGTTTATTTTCTGGTCCTAATTTAAATCCCAATCTCTTGGACATTATTTTACGATTCCGCCTTCACAAATTTGCATTCTCAGCAGATATAGAGAAAGCATTCTTGCAAATCCAGATAGAAGATGAAGATAGAAATTTTTTGAGGTTCTTATGGTTTGACAATATAACAAGTAACAATCCCATTTTGAAGGTTTATCGCATGACTCGTGTAACTTTTGGTGTAACAACCTCACCATTTTTCCTTGCTGCGACCATCAAACATCATATTAAGGGGTATAAAGATTTGTTTGAAAAAATAGTTAATATGCTGGATACTTCTTTATATGTGGATGATCTGTTCCATGGTGCAGATTCAGTAAATGAAGCGTTCATTTTATCAACTGGTGCAGAAAAGATATTGGGTGAGGCTAAAATGAAACTTAGAAAATTTAAGAGTAATTCTAGAGATTTAAAATTTTTATGGAAGGAACATGGGATAAACTTTGAGGAAGACCCTCTTGAACAAAACCTTTCAAAGGTATTAGGTATTATATGGGTAACAAATAATGACACATTGAAAATAGATATACAACCCCTTTTGGTAGAACTTGATAATAAGATTATCACCAAACGCCTAGTTTTGCAAACTGCGGCTAAAATTTATGACCCTATTGGTCAAATCTCTCCCTTTGTGATAAGAATTAAATTTTTAATGCAAGAACTTTGGGAACATGGGATTGACTGGGATTCTGCATTACCAGATCCTTTAGCTGAAAAATTCTTGAAATGGTATCATGAAATCAAGGACTTAGCAAATTTTGAAATTTCTAGAAAATATTTTGTAAATATTGCAAAATTAAATCCTGGAACTGTTCAACTTTTTGCATTTTCTGATGCTAGTTTAAAGGGATATGGTTCAGTTGTTTATATTTGTGATCCTCTCTCCTGTAAAACTTCATTTGTTATGTCTAAAACCAGAGTATCACCTCTCAAGAAAATAACCCTGCCCCGACTTGAACTTCTTGAGCACTCACAGCTGCAAGATTAGCTAATTATTTAAAGGGAACATTAAAAATCTTGAATGAAAATATATTTTGTTTGAGTGATTCACAAATTGTCTTGCATTGGATTAAGGGTAGTGCTAATAACTGGAAGCCCTTTGTGTCAAATCGTGTTCGTGAAATACAAAATCTTGTTGCTCCAGTACAATGGAAATTTTGTAAGGGAAAAGAAAATCCTGCAGATGTTCTCTCTCGTGGTTGCTCTGCATCTGAATTAATAAATAATAATGTATGGATACATGGCCCCTCCTGGCTGAAAGAAAAATCTTTACCGATATTTTCTCTTGAAACTCCAATAAATCTGCCTGATGAAGAGATCTTGAAAGAACAACGCAAAACACTTGTTTGCTCTGTAGCCCAAGATATTCCTAAATTTGAACTTTTGTTTAAATTTTCCTCTTGGACTAAATTAAAACGAATTATGGCTTGGTGTCTCAGATTCATCAAAAATATAAAATGTCCATCTGAACGAGTCACTGGTTTTTTAACTGTTCCAGAACTTGAAAGGTCAACAAATACTATTGTGAAATTGATTCAAAGGGATGAATTCACGGAAGAATTGAAAGTTCTAAAATCAGGAAATAGCTTAAATTCTAAAAGCAAGCTACTTCCTTTACATCCTTTTACTGACGGCAATGGTATTCTTCGTGTTGGAGGCAGGTTAAGAATCTGTCTTGCCAATCTGTCTGAATACCAAAAGCATCAAATTATTCTTCCTAAAAAGCATCATGTAACAAACTTGCTAATAAAATATTTTCATGAAAAGCATCTGCACAGTGGCACTCAATTAACCATATCAGCTATTCGACAAAAATTTTGGATAATTAATGCTAAGGAAGCTGTGAAAAAAGAAATAAGGAAATGCATGAAATGTTTCCGAAACGTATCTAATTTGTCATCTCAGTTGATGGGAAATTTGCCATCAGCACGTGTGACCCAAGCTCGAGTATTTTCAAAAGTAGGCGTCGACTTAGCCGGCCCCTTTTTGGTCAAACCTCGTAAAGGACGAGGTGTGAAACCTTTTAAGCATTATGTTTGTTTGTACATTTGTTTCGCAACAAAGGCCATTCATCTTGAAGTTGTCACTGACCTTACAACTGAAACTTTTCTTGCTTCTCTAAAAAGATTTGTTCCTCGACGTGGAAAACCTCTAGAAATATTTTCAGATAGAGGTACAAATTTTGTAGGGGCAGACCGAGAAATAAAGAAAATGATGTATAAAATTGCATCTGATGAAAGAATACAGAAATACTTCACTGATGAAATGATAATATGGAAATTCAATCCACCTTCCGCCCCTCACTTTGGAGGCCTTTGGGAGGCGGGAATAAAACAAATGAAAAATCACCTCAAAAGAACTATTGGTGAACAAATCCTTACTTATGAAGAATTTCTTACTTTAATTGCTCAAATTGAGTCATGCCTGAATTCAAGACCCCTTGTGGCTGAATCTTCTGATCCAAGGGACATGACTGCTTTAACGCCAGGACATTTTATCATAGGAACTTCAATGACCTCCTTGCCTGAACCTGATGTGTCCTCTACCTATATAACCCCTTTAGAACGGTGGAAACTCCTGCAAAGGATTTTCCAAAGTTTTTGGAAAAGGTGGTCTTGTGACTATCTCTCGCAACTTCAACAACGAACTAAGTGGTTGAAAAGTAAGCCGGACCTAAAAATCAATGACTTAGTGTTAATAAAAGAAGAAAATCAGCCCCCATTAAGGTGGAAATTAGGCAGAATAGTCGAACTGTTTCCTGGAGATGATAACCATGTGCGGGTGGTTAAATTAAGAACTGCCTATGGAGAAATGAAACGTCCGATCACAAAACTTTGTCCACTGCCCATAGACAATGATGATGAATAGAACAATGTGTTTTATTATTTTTTTGTACATGTCAAATATTGTAAATTTTGTATTATGTATATTAATGTTGTTTTTCTTTTTCTATTTTCAGTAGTGAATTATGAAGCATAGTTATGGCTGAAGTATATTTTAATTATTATATTCTTATACTTTAGTACTTTATTAATAATGAAACTTAAAGGTAAAAATGTTTAAAATTTTATAAGTTTTATTTCAGTTTATATCTAGTATTTAATTATTTAAGTTTTAATGTTTGATGAACTCCGTTTGTTCATGGTGGCGGAAAGTACTGTTATACACTAGAATGCCATAAATGATGCAAACTTTCAGTTTTAGACATTTTTTCAAATATTTAAAAATATACATATCAGATTATTTTGGAATTTTAGGACTAAACAGAACAGGTTTGACTTCATATTTTTCAACGTCGATTTGATAAGGAGGACAATTAAGGGACCAACCAAAAATTAAAGAAAAAAATAATACTTGGGATCACCCTGTAAAATAAAATGCATGAAATGATCTGTCGCTGCAGAATATACATAGGCAGACGTTGTATAATATGGGCATTCATTTGTGTAAGAATAGCATGTATATTAATAGAAATATAGCGATTGTTTTAAAAAATAAAAAAAATTCTTGCATGTTTTTTGCTTATAACACACAGGGTTTTTAACCAAATTTAACGCCAATTTCAGAAAAATTGACAAAATGTAGTAGCAATAACATAGTGCTATTGGAATATAAATATATTAAATATTTAAGGAAATATGGGCAGTTGTATGAAATAATTTTTATCTGTGCATGCGTGAATGATATCAAGGAACTTTTTGCATAATTTAGTAGCCAACTCTCTGGAGCAACTTAATTGGATATTCTTCGAAAATCCATAGCATTGTATTTGTTAGACATTTGTGCTGCTCAAGGGTAAGAGGGGGGGAGGGAGGGAGTAGATGCTGAATCCATTTTCAACGCAACTTTAGCGAAGCGCACTTACTTTATGTTATGATGCCAAAATTTGTAAGTGTATTTTCATTTGTTATTAGTTTTTTCTTATTTTTTCAGTATTATTAATGAAATACATATTTTGTACCCTGATGTAATATTTCAAAACATCTTAAAACTGAATTTAATTCTTAATTAAATGAAAATAAAAATGAAATGATGCTTTGAAATAATGCGCAAACACATTTTGAATTTTCAATAAAATTAATTATTAATTAATCTACATATTTGCTTATTAATGAGAAGCTCTATTATTAATTGATTTTCTTAGTTTCGCAGTTATTTTGGAAAAAACTGAGTTAGAAACTTATTTAGCCACCCCTCCCCCTCTTAATTTTTAAACTGCGATGTTATTGCCCCTCATACTATGAATTTAAAGGGGACTCAGCATAACTTTAGTTTCGTGTAGGGCCACCCTTCGCCGCAATAACTGCTGCAACTCTTTGAGGTAAAACTTTCTACCAGTTTTCGATACGTTTCTGGAGGAATCTTGCTCCATTCATCCTGTAGAGTAGCAAACAGTTCTGTGGTGTTTTTGGCCGAGTTGGACTGGCTCTAAATCGGCGCTCTAACTCATCCCAAAGGTGTTCCAAAGTGTTGAGGTCTGGACTTTGAGCTAGCCAGGGAAGGTTTTCCACACCAATTTCTTCAAACCACGTCTTAACACCACATGCTGTATAACATGGAGCATTGTCATGCTGAAACAGGTATGGAACAAGACCAAAGTGTTGCCATAATATCGGTAGCGCTGAATTGTCCAGAATTGTTTTGTAGGCTTCGGCATTCATACTCCCAGAAATTAAAACAACAGGATCCCACCTCCGCCAAATTTCACTCTGTGTACGAAACAGTCCTGTAAATATCGTTCGCCAGGCACTCGCCGCACACAAACACGTCCATTGGACTGCCAAAACTGCTAGAGTGATTCATCGCTCCATAGGATATTTTTCCATTTTTCTACTGACCAGTGCCGTCGTTCTTTGAACCACTTTAATCGACGGGTCTTATTCAGATGCGTGATATTTGGCTTGTGAACTGCAGCTCGGCCATGAAAACCAAGTGCCACAATCTTCCGCCGGACGGTACGATCACTTGCATCATTAGTCGTAGACGATCAAAATTCCCCTGAAATCGCCTCTAAAAGAAGCCTTTCGGTTTGATTTCACAACACGTTTTAGGCATAGACGGTTCCGATCTATTACGTACTTTCCCAAAAAGCTATTGAAATATAACTGTAAAAATCAAATTACAAGTTATTGACTCATAACTTATGAAAAATATATAATATATGTTAGATTTTAGTTTATCATCTTCACTACTGGCATACAAATTACGTATATACAGAAAATACATAATACATAAAGTCAAAATCTTCCTAAACATAACCGTACACTATAATTAAATAGCTTTTTCACAAAACTTTTTCCGAACGCTTTCCGATAACTTAAAAATAACAATTTGTGGACAATCCCTTATCATTCAGCGAGTTTTAGTCAGAAACTAAAAAACAGCTCACTCTAACTCTGATATCTCTCTGAATTTTTGCGATATTTGACTGATTTTTTTTTATTAAGTTGCTCCAGAGAGTTGACTACTAAATTATGCAAAAAGTTCCTTGATATCGTTCGCGCATGCGCAGATAAAAATTATTTCATACAACTACCCATATTTCCTTAAAAATTTATTATATTTATATTCCAATAGCACTATGTTATTGCTACTACATGTTGTCAATTTTTCTGAAATTGGCGTTAAATTTGGTTAAAAACCCTGTGTGTTATAAGCAAAAAACATGCAAGAATTTTTTTAATTAAAAAAAAATCGCTATATTTCTATTAATATACATGCTATTCTTACACAAATGAATGCACATATTATACAATGTCTGCCTATGTATATTCTGCAGCGACAGGTCATTTCGTGCATTTTATTTTACAGGGTGATCCCAAGTATTATTTTTTTCTTTAATTTTTGGTTGGTCCCCTAATTGTCCTCCTTATCAAATCGACGTTGAAAAATATGAAGTCAAACCTGTTCTTTTTAATCCTAAAATTCCAAAATAATCTGATATGCATATTTTTAAATATTAGAAAAAATGTCTAAAACTGAAAGTTCCCATCATTTATGGCATTCTAGTGTATATACATACATATCTATATATAAAAGTCCGCGATCCAAAATCCATTTTATTTCCTTTTAACGATTACAGCAATTTCGAGAAAAAGTAGCTTCCTGACAGTACGATAGAATCATTTATACATTTTTTATTCAAACTTATTATCTTCCTAACCTAATTTTTAATATATTAATTAATATTTTGTTCGCTAAAATATCTCTTCATTCTAAAACCTCAAATGTTATTTCCTTTTCTCATATAAAAGGCTATCTTTATTAAATGCGGCATGTACGTTAAAAATCTATTTTTGATTCCAACTGTAATGTAATGTTTTCCAGACGTTCATTTTACAGCTGCATGGTGCGCCATACGTCTTTCGGTTCATAAACAATTGTGCAAATTAATGTAATTTCCCAGATGCGAGTTAAACTGTTTCCTTTGTCTACAATCCATTCCCATGGGTTTGCCTACATGTGTCCACTAAAATTCACTAAAATTGCGATTTTGCGAAATGTGGTAACCGTTTCATTCCTCCCGCTCAAACATTTACATTAATTACCCGTAACGTACAAAGAAATTCTTCTATGTGTCTGGGATCTGTTGGCTCAATGTCCATCGAATGTTGGTGAGACAATCTATTACGAAAAAGAGAGATCACACCGAGCTCTCAGCCTGTTAACAACTTTTTTTATTGCTCTGATAGCCGAGACAACTCCCATTTCTCACCATCTTATGTTATATATGTCACAATAAATAAAATATTCAGCTGAGATGACCTCGTCTTAATTCAATATTTTATGTCTGCCTTTCTCTTGGATTTCGAATACTGTGGTAATTGTATTTTCAACGCATTACTGTACGAAGTTACGGCTCATAAATATTATTGGAATTTATTGTTAAAGCTTAATCACTCCGATAAAATATTCCATCCTAACAGAAACCTTTATCACAATATCTATGATCCAAAGATCCAAAAGCTACTTTATCTTTTTTTTTAACGATTACAGAAATTTCGAGAAAAGTAGCTTCCTGACAGTACAGGAGATATTTCTTTGAGAATAAAACATTTGTTATGCAATACAGGTAACTAGATTTGTTATATTTTATAATATTAATCTATTTCCATCAGTTTCTTAAAAAATCCGTCCAAAAACCAGTTTAAGTGCTCTTATGAAATTCAATTTTGCGATATAAGCTAACAGTACTTTTAGAGGAAAAAAGATGTAATAAAAATTGTAATAGTAGAAGTTAAGAAAAAAATGGTAGCATGATATGAAACGAAGATACATATACTTTTGAAAAGTAAATATTAATAATAAAGATATAAACTGTACTTAAGGTAAAAAATAAGTTTGAGAAAAAAAATACTTTTAAATTTTATAGTGAAAAGTACATATTTTTTAATTATTAACTATAGAAACATTTACAGTTAGAAAACAAAATGTTAGATTTTATTTCAAATGTCTTCAGAGTTTCCAAAAAAAATGTCTAAAAAGGATATAGGCGAAATTTCCCGAATTGCTTTCCAAATTCCGGAAATAAAAATTACGTTCTTTCTGCATACAACTTTGCAGGATTGTGTATCAATGTCTTTAAAATATGTTTAGCTCACTTTTATTGCATAAAGTATAGGCATTACAGTTTATTTTAGTTAATATCATCGTGATGTTGAATATTTTGAGAATAAATGTTCTTTCGTTTAAGAGATATCGTTTAAATCGGTACATTGAAAATTAATCTTTTTTTTGGCAATATAATTTTTAATAGTTTATGATGGACTGTGTTTCATGAAAGATCAATCTGTAGGGTTTGATCGAATGCATTTTAATTTTTTGAAAGAACAACAACAATAAAAAAAACCCACGGAATAAGCAGTTTTATATTTCCTTACATATCTTTATAAAAAAGTTTCATATTCAACTGAATACAGTCCAATTATTAATTGAGAAAAACAAAATCATTACTTTAATTGCTAATTTTTGCTATTTTGAGAATCTCATGGTCTATTATTTTGTTTCTGTTACTCAATAAATGCACGTTATGGTTTTAATTTCATATCGAGATTCCTAAAGTTACGGTGTGAAATCTACGCTTCATAAAATAAAGGATTCGTTATGTAGTTAGGCAATTTTTCACTCTGACTACTAGCTTACTTTCGAAGAAGACTAAAAGCAGAAAATTATTTAGGCCGAGCTTTCAGGGAAATTGGCCACTGTGTGGTCAAAAGCAAAGTATAACTATGCATTACAGCGTCTAGAACAGTGGTTCCTAACGTGGGGCGTACGCCCCACAGGGGGAAATTTCATTTTTAAGGGGGGCAATTCCAGATTTGTTATTAACTCATTTCCTATTAGTTTAATTTTGTCAATTTTTTGAAAAGTAATGCTCAATATTAAAAATAAATAGTAATACATGCAGATTTTTTAAAATGAAATGTCAAAATAAGTTTTTTATATTTAATTTTCAAAAAGTTGTCATAAAAAAACTTAAATTACAACTGTAATCAAAATAATTGTGTAAAAATATTACATAATACTTAGGCGATACCACATTATATTTAAATTTTTTTTAAAACTGATTCTGGTTACAGTTCTATTTCAGATATAAACATTTTTTAATACGACTTTTTTGTCTAATATTTATTGGATAATACTTGTAATTCTACTCCCTCTTCAATATATTACATGAAGAAAGTTTTACACATAAAACTACTTAAAACTATAGCTAAAATTGATTGTTTTGAACACGTTTAACCTAAAAAATTTTGAAGTATCTAATCGAGGTGTTGCTAACTTTATAAAATTCACACATTCCCAAACGTAGTCCCAAACGTCCTCTGTTCAGAGAACCATTTTTTGTTGACCGAACAACGCCACAAATTAGAGGGGCCGGCATTGGCTTATCGTTGGCATATAAACACTACTAGTTTCCAAACAAGTTCGGTTTTTCCTAACTGGCAACAATGGGCCAACAATCTGTGCTACTTGGGCATTACAGAGAAAAAGGATTTAATAGTAATTTTGTTATGGTTCTAGTGCAGGCCTCATACGCAGCATATAAATATATATTTTAAAATTAAATCAATTTATACACGGTGGTCAATTGGCGATAATGGGGAACGAAAAGCCCGCTAACAGATAAGTGTGTTTTGGTGAGATAGAAAAATGGCTACTTAAAATGCATAAATATGATAATCTAGAAATTATTCTTTTGCATTTTGTTATTAATAGAGAAATTTTAGTGTTCAAAAACTTTCCACCTGTTGTTAAGGAAGCACTAAAATTTAATGTCAAATGTGAGAGTCACGTGAAGAAGTTTTGTGGAGATGTAAAATGTGACCATATAACACTTTTGTTTCTCATGAGGTAAGTTGGCAAATAATATCACAACTCTTCTAGATATAAAGATGCAAATGTATGACTTCGTTGAATTTATAGACATATTTGTGTCAAAATATTATCTGTTTGGTAGGCGAACAAATTGTAAAATGACTTGTCTTTATTAGTTCTCATTTAGGATCCCTCAATGTGAGTAAGAATTCACTTTTAAATAATAAGAGTTGTGTGTTACAGAGGGAAACGGACATTTTGATTTTGGAAATGCTTACGTTGGATGTGGCCCAGAAAAGGTTGGAAACCACTGGGCTAGATATAGTGAGGCAACCGGCTATTTCAATAATGCTTTAAAAAGCGATAAGAATATTAAGCCTGAACGATAAATGTCGGCAGCTCTTTTCAATATAAATATTGTATAAGGATTGAATTGAGAAAACGTTTCGATTGATGATAGATGTTTTAAACAAATTATATCTGTTTCCTCTGATAGGGTTAGTGTTTTTCATAAATTTTGAAATTATAAAAGACAACAATCATTGCTAAATAACGTGATACGCATTTTTGTGCTTGGTTGGATGATTGGCAAACAAACCACTTGCCAACAAAGGTCTAACAGTATCTCAATCGACAAAACATTTTTAATAAAGGGGATAAGGAGAAACGCTTATCATTCTAAATTTTACTTCTTAACAAAATAAAAGAGTTATTGCCAATTATTATCAGTTTCAATCATCATAATTTCACTATACAATATTTTATAAACATTAACTTACAGACTGCGATAACACGCAGGATTAAATTTTTAAAGTATGTGTTTGAATTTAATGTGTGAAATATACTTTCAGATGTTTTCAAAACATTTTTAATGGAAATAGTAATGATTTTAAAGAAAAAATCCTTTAAAATGAAAATGTACTACTGAAAATGTAAGTTTCCGGCAGAAAGACCAATACTTGTTTGTACGTAAAAAAGTTCTTTATTTTAACACTCTTTTATAAAACTCATTTAAAAAAATGTAAATATGAAAATCTTTAATCAATTTTTAACTCATTTTCGGATTACTAGATTTAGAAAAATTATGTACAAAGGTGTGTTTCCGATGACAGTACAACACTGTAATATTTTTAGAACTTAATTATAAATTAATATTTATTTTAAGCCATTTTATCTCCAGTTCGTTACATGTGATATACCACCAAATATTTTTTGGGGTTACAATTGTATACGAGCCAGAACAATGATTTCATTATGCGCCAAACCACGCTCGCCAAAAAAAAAGCCAACTGGCTGTGAAGCTGCAACAACAAAATATTTTAAACAGTAAAAAGTTAAAAATTTAAATTAAAATAAAGAGTGTAATATACACTTAATAAAACCCGCTTTAATCAATTAATAATTTCATATTTAAAAAAATGATTATACGTCGAGAAATCAATTTTAAAATACTAAGACAATAGTTTGATAATGTTTTTTTCTCATCTTGTTGTCATATCATAAAAAGAAAAAAGGCAAAAATTATAACTTTAAAAAAAAATTATTCTCTAGCTCGCACTTTCTACCAAGCCCAAACAAAGAAGGCGGATTTTCCATAATGGGATTTGGTGCCCACGCAGATTACTGTATTGTAACGAATTTTTTTTTGAAAAGTCATGACTTGCAATCATGAAATTAGGTGTGGTTTTCAAGATAAACATTGAATGCTTACAAAAGATTTAAAAAATAAAATAAAATAAAAACATAAACATTTATTAAAATTTCTTTTTATATTACCAGAAAAATATGAATTGTTAAGTTTGTAATATGTATGCTCTATGCATTCATTTCGTAAATAAAAATCCGTAAAAAGTACCATATTTTCTTATAGTTCCAGAATTTATGTGATATTTTTCTCTACTTCTCTTTGTAGGAAATAGTAAAGCTTTTCTCAAGTATTTTGGATAAACTTTACCCTCTAAATACCGTTATATAGACACACATATCTATATATAAAAGTCCAAGATCCAAAAAGATATTTTATTTCCTTTTAAAGATTACAGCAATTTCGAGGAAAGATGCTTCCTGACAATACGGGAGGTATTTCTTTGAGAATAGAACATTTGTTATGCAATACAAGTAACTATATTTGTTATTATTATTATTTTTTTTATAATATTAATCTATTTCGCCAGTTTTTTAAAAAAAATCCCTCCAAAAACCAGTTTAAGTGCTCTTATGGAATTCAGTTTTTGCGATGTAAGCGGAGAATATATTTAGAGGAATAAGATATCATAAAATTTGTAATAGTCGAAGTTAGAAAAAATGGTAGCATGTTATGAAACGAAGATACATATACTTTTGAAAAGTAAATATTAATAATAAAGATATAAACTGTACTTAAGGTAAAAAAAAAGTTTGGGAAAAATAAAATATTTTTAAATTTTGTAGTGAAAAGTATATATTTTTGAATTATTAACAATAAAAATATTTATAGTTAGAAAAAAATGCTAGATTTTATTTCAAATGTCTTCAATAATTCAGTGTTTCCAAGAAAATGTCTAAAAAAGATATGGGTGAAATATCCCGAAATGCTTTCCTAATTCAGGAAACAAAAGTTACGTTCTTTCTGCACACAACTTTGCATGATTGTGTATCAATGTCTTTAAAATATGTTTAGCTCACCTTTATTGCAAAAAAAAAAAAAGACATTGCAGTTTATTTTAGTTTATATCATCGAGGTGTTGAATATTTTTAGAATAAATGTTTTTTCGTTTCAGAGATATTGTTTAAATCGGTACACTGAAAATTAATCTTTTTTGGCAATATAATTTGAAAAGTTCAGGATCGACTGAGTTTCATGAAAGATCAATCTGTAGGTCTTGATCGAAAGCATTGTAATTTTTTGTAACAACAACAATAACAACCGCCCCCCCCCCCCCATAGAATAAGCAGTTTTATATTTCCTTACTTATCTTTATGAAAAAGTTTCCTATTCAACTGAATACAATCAAATTAATAAATAAGAAAAACAGTTTTTTAACAGTTTCTTTACAAAATCATTACTTTAATTGCTAATTTTTGCTATTTTGAGAATCTGCTGAATCTTGTTTCTTTTACTCAATAAACGCAGGTAATGGTTTTAATTTCATACCGAGATTCATAAAGTTACGCTTTGAAATCTACGTTTAATAAAATACAGGATTAGTTTAGTACACTGTTAAAAATAATATGAAATTCACGGTTTTTTTTTCCTGAATTTCACAGAAAAAGTCCCTTTTCACGACAGAAGGGCATTTTCCGTTAGAAACAGAAAAATTCTTCATATTTCCTGAAAACAACGGAACAGAAGGAGAAGAAAGTGGCCAACGGAGATATTCCGTTATCTGCTGCATATTTATTTCGAATGTTTAAAAAACTGACGTGTTGCAGCACAGAAAAACTAAAAATTCAATAAATTAAAAATTCGAGTTTATTTAAAAGAACAAAATAGTTCTTTCGAATTTAAAAAGCAACAATTAATTTTCCCATGCTTTTAAAATTATTTGCAATTTATTTTTTAAAGTTACAAAAAAATATTCACACTAAAAATATTCCAAACAAATAGCTTAGTGTATATATATAGTTAATAGTTAAATTAAGTGAAGAAAAATCGATTTTACGCAAAAAAGCAACAAACAAAAATAATGCCTCCGAATAAAAAAAAATAACAAATAACTTCCTCATTCCTTTGAAATTATTCGTAATTTGCTTTTTAAAGTTATAAAAGACACTCTCAATGAAAATATATTCTAACAGAACACATTTAAAAAATATATAATAGTTGAAAAAAAATCGATTTTCTCAAAAAAGCAAACATACTTTATCGAATTTAATTCAAAATATAATATTCATATTTTGCATCTAACAATCAAATTAGGAATTAATATAATTCATGTTTCAATCCTCTATTAATACTAAATTTTTCAGTTATAATCTTGAAACAAAATATCCCCCCACTTAATATCAAAGTTACTAGGTTTCTAAACCCCAGATTGTTTAAGTTCCAAGCAGCGATTTGAAGAAATCCCCTATGATCCTTTCAAACTCTTATTCTAGCAAGGGCCCGCTGGTCTTGAGGTAAAACACTCGGCTCATGTCGCTGTCATCCATAGTTCGAACCCCAAGGGCAGCCAGGAAATCTGTACCAGGGAGTATTTAATATTAAAATATTAAGTACTTCCGTTATAGTCAACAGATGGCAGAACAGATCGGGATTTTTTTTTTTTTAAACCGAGGTCATTCATAACAGAAAGTTACCGTTTCTTCAATTTTTCAAAACGGAAAATCTACTAACGGAACTGAAAAAGTCCGGCAACTTCGCTGCCAGTACTTTTCCCGTGAATTAACGGATTTATTTTTAACAGTGTAGTTACGCAATTTTTCATTCTAACTACTAGCTTACTTTCGAAGACCTAGAAAAGCAGAAAAAGATTTATGCCAAGCTTGCAGGGAAATTGGTCAAGAACAATACATAGCAATGCATTACAGCGTCTAGAACAGTGGTTCCCAACGTGGGGCCTACGCCCCACAGGGGACAATTTCATTTTTAAGGGGATAATTTAAGATTTTTTTAATAAGACATTCCCTTTAATTTAATTTTGTCTTTTTTCCGAAAAGTAATGTTGAATACTAAAAATAACTATTAATACATGCAGATTTTCAAAAATAAAATGTCAAAAAAAAGTTTTTTAAAATTTAATTTTCAAAAAGTTGTCATAAAAAAAAATTAAAATACAGCTGTAACCGGAATAATTGTGTGAAAATATTATATAATATTTAGGCGACACCATATTATATTAAAATGTTTTTTAAAATGTTTCTGGTTACAGTTCTATTTTAGAATTTTTTTAAATACGACTTTTTTGGCTAAAATTTATTGGGTGAAACTTGTATTTCTATTCCCTGTTCATTATCTTAGATGAAGAAAGTTTTACATAAAAAACTACTTAAACTATAATTAAAACTGATTGTTTTGAACTCATTTAACCTAAAAAAAATTAAATATCTAATCGAGGTATTACTAACCTTATAAAATCCACACAACCCCAAACGTAGTCCCAAACGTCCTCTGGCCAACGAACCATTTGCCAACAAAGGTCCAACAGTACCCCAATCGTTAACGGTTCAGATATTGGTGCAACTGGATGGGGCCGGACGTAATTATTTTTGGTTAGCCGAGCAACGCTCCAAATTAGAGGGTCCTGTGTTGACTTATTGTTGGCATATCAACACTACCAGTTTCCAAACAGTTCGGTTTCTCCAAACTGACAACAATGGGCCAACAATCTGTGCTACTTGGGTATTACAGAGAAAAATGATTTAATAGTAAATTTCTTATGGTTCTAGTGCAGGCCTCATACGCAGCATACAAATATATATTTTAAAATTAAATCAATATATACACGTGGTCAGTTGGCGATAATGGAGAACGAAAAGCCCGCTGACAAATAAGTGTGTTATTTTGAGATAGAAAAATGGCTACTTAAAATGGATAAAGATGATAATCTAGAAATTATTCTTTTATATTTTGTTATTAATAGAGAAATCTTAGTGTTCAAAAACTTTACACCTGTTGTTAAGGAAGTACTAAAATTTAATGTCAAATGTGAGAGTTACTTCAAGAAAGTTAGTGAAGATGTAAAAGGTCACCATATAACGCTTTTGTTTCTTATGAGGTAAGTTTGCAAATAACATCACAGGTAAACAATAACATCTAGGTATAAACACAAATAACATCTAGGTATAAAGATGAAAATGTATGACTTCGTTGCATTTATAGGCATATTTGTGACAAAATATTATCTGTTTGGTATGCGAACAAATTGTGAAATGACTTGTCATTATTCTCTTTAGATTAGTTCTCTTTTAGGATCCTTCAATGTGAGTAAGAATTTTCACTTTTTAAATAATAAGAGTTGTGTGTTACAGAGGGAAAGGGACATTATGATTTTGGAAATGCTTACGTTGGACGTGGCCCAGAAAAGGTTGGGAACCACTGGGCTAGAAGGTATAGTGTGGCAACCGGCTATTCCAGTAAAGCTTTAAAAAGCGATAAGAAAATTACGCCTGAACGATAAATGTCGGCAGCTCTTTGCAATTATTGTATTGCTCTATTGCTCTTTGCAATATATTGTATAAGGATTGAATCGAGAAAACGTTTCGACTGGTGATAGATGTTTTAAACAAATTATATCTGTTTCTTCTGACAGGGTTGGTGTTTTTCCTAAATTTTAAAATTAAAGAAGACAACAATCATGGCTAAATAACGTGATTCGCATTTTTATGCTTGGTTGGATGTTTGGCCAACAAACCACTTGCCAACAAAGCTCTAACAGTATCTCAATCGTTAGCGGCTTAGATATCGATGCAATCTGATGTGGCCTGATGTAATTAATTTTGGTTGACCGAACAACGCTTCAAATTAGAGGGTCCGGTGTTTGCTTATTGTTGGCATATCAACACTACCAGTTTCCAGCAGTTTGGTTTCCACAAACTGCCAACAATGGGCCAACAATCTGTGCTACAAGGGTATTTTGTATAAATGTGTTGTATAGAGCTTGGAATGTTTCGGTAAATGTTAGGTTATATGGAGCAGATCTGTCCAAACTTTCAATAAGGAGAGGCGCACCTGAGCTCTTTGCAAGTAATGAAGGGCGCAAATATTCACGTGACTGAAGACATGAAGACATTTCACAGTATAAGTCTCACATACACGTCTTATACGGTGTAAATCAAATGTATCTCACAGTGCTGGACATAAGACCCCAATGGTTCAGGTGCTCCATGTAAAAATAATTTTTGATAAAAACATAAATCGTAGTGAATTTCGAATTATACATTTTTATGTGAGGGGCCTATCTAAAAATATTTTGCAGGAGAAGGTAAGGTGGCAGAAACTTTAATCTCGTCTATGATAAAGTCAGGGAAATCAAAGTAGGACGTGAAAATACTCCTTGACTTATTTTGGGGCATGAATCTAGCCTTATAAAAAAAAAAAAAAACATAAACACAAGCATGGTAGTGAACAATTCATGAGGGGCTCCAGGGAGATAGCCTGGAAGAGCTCTCATTAACAGAAATCATTTCGCACGGTTTTGTAGATTTTTCTGAACAAAATGAGAAAGATTACCTAAGATTTGAAAGGTCTGTGAGGTAACACCCCTTTATTCCTACCTCCTTTACGACCGCCAATGGGGCAGCGTCATAACATTAACAAAAAACAAAACTAAAATTTCATGCATGGAGGAGGGGAGAAGAGGGAGAAACGCTTATCATTCTAAATTTTACTTCTTAACAAATTAAAAGAGTTATTGCCAATTATTACCAATTCCAACCGTCATAATTTCACTATACAATATTTTATAATAATTAACTTACAGACCGTGATAACAAGCAGGATTAAAAATTTAAAGTATGTGTTTGGATTTAATATGTGAAATATACTTTCAGATGTTTTTAAAACAGTTTTAATGGAAATAGTAATGATTTTAAAGGAAAAATCCTTTCAAATGAAATTTTATTTTTTAAAAGGCTAGTAATAGGAAATTTTCTAAAGGGCTACAAGAAAACATTTAAAGGGCGCAATGGCTCCCGTGGGCGCCTTTTATAACTATATTATTTGTTTTTTTTACTTAATGATTGAAAAGAGTGAATTTTAGTTTGAGTTATTTATTAATTTGAAGGAGTTGATTACTAAATTATTAAACTGTAACCTGTTCGTTGCCCTGGGTGAGTATATTCGTTTGTGAAAGGGTAAGTTTTCTTGAAAACAGATGACATTCCGTGTATTATAAAACCGTATGAGGTACTTGAATGTGATTTTATTGTACTATAAGCTACCATATTGCAAATTGTGTTGAATATTTGTTTTTTAGAAACGTTTCTATTATTTCTTTTTAATTGATGCATATTATTAGGCTTAAACGTGAAATAAAATGACAGCACACAGATTAAAGATAGTTAAAATTATTCAATAACTTTAAAAAACTGTTCAAAATTGGCCTGATTTGTAAAACTGAAACCTAAAACAGATTAAAGTATATCAAGCGATAACTTTTTATTTCATCTTCCTTTTGACATTAAACTGTATATATAAAGTATTTTACACAAATTGCTTTTTAAAAATACTAAAATACAGATTTTTTCGAATAAAATGTTCCAAATAAAATATGATTCCGGTTATTTTTAAAACATTTTCTCTTCTTAGATAGCGAAATACTATACAAAATACCCTAGTAGCCAACCAATATTGGGCCTATATTGGCTATATCTTGGGGCAATATTGGCATATTGGTTAAATATTGGCATGAAATATTGCTCCAATATTGGGGTGTTTACATTTTGAAAACATTTAGCCAATATTTGTAGCCGCCAATATTGGTTATAAATTGGCTAAATATTGGTACAATATTGGCATGAAAGAGTGTCCCAAAATTGGGATGTTTATATTTTGCACTTATTTAGCGAATATTTATAGCCAATATACCAATATTGTGGTCTTCATATTTTGTATTAATCCATTTCTGGCAATATTTCCTACCAACATTGCCGTTACATCGATAGTAGCTAAAAATATTTGCTAAATAAGAGCAAAATTTGGTGTAATATTGGCTAAATAAGGACAGAATGTAAACACCCCAATATTGGGGCAATATTTCCTACCACCATTTGTACAATATTGGCTAAATAAGGGCATAATATAAACCCCCCAATATTGGGGCAATATTTCCTACCAGCATGTGTACAATATTGGCTAAATAAAGGCAGAATGTAAACACCCCAATATTGGTGCGATATTTCCTACCAACATTGCGGCAATATTGGCTACAAATATTGGCTAATTAAGGGCAGAATGTAAACACCCCAATATTGGGCAATATTTCCTACCAGCATTTGTACAATATTGGCTAAATAAGGGCATAGTGTAAACCCCCCAATATTGGGGCAATATTTCCTAATTTTGGCTACAAATATTGGCTAAATAAGGGTAGAATGTAAACACCCCAATATTGGGGCAATATTTCCTATCAGCATTTGTGCAATATTGGCTAAATAAGGGCAGAATGTAAACACCCCAATATTGGGGCAATATTTTCTACCAACATTGGGGCAATATTTCCTACCAGCATTTGTGCAATATTGGCTGAATAAGGGCAGAATGTAAACACTCCAATATTGGAGCAATATGTCTTCCCAACACTGGCGCAATATTGGCTAAATAAGGGCAGAATGTACACACTCCAATATTGGGACAATATTTCTTACCAACATTGTCGCAATATTTCTTACCTATATTGGCTAAATAATGGCAGAATATTTCCTACCAACATTGAGGCAATATTGGCTAAATAAGGGCAGAATGTAAACACTCCAATATTGGGACAATATTTCTTACCAACATTGTCGCAATATTTCTTACCTATATTGGCTAAATAATGGCAGAATGTAAACACCCCAATATTGGGGCAATATTTCCTACCAACATTGTCGCAATATTGGCTAAATAAGGGCAGAATGTAAACACCCCAATATTGGGGCAATATTTCTTACCAACATTGGCACACTATTTCTTACTTATATTGGCTAAATAATGGCAGAGTGTAAACACACCAATATTGGGGCAATATTTCCTACCAACATTGAGGCAATATTGGCTAAATGAGGGCAGAATGTAAACACCCCAATATTGCCTAAATAAGGGCAGAATGTAAGTACCCCAATATTAGGGCAATATTTCTTACCAACATTGGCGCAATATTTCTTACTTATATTGGCTAAATAATGGCAGAATGTAAACACCCCAATATTGGGGTAATATTTCCTCCCAACATTGAGGCAATATTGGTTAAATAAGGGCAGAATGTAAACACCCCAATATTGGGGCAATATTTATTACCAACATTGTCGCAATATTGGCTAAATAATGGCAGAATGTAAACACCCCAATATTGGGGCAATATTTATTACCAACATTGTCGCAATATTGGCTAAATAAGGGCAGAATGTAAACACCCCAATATTGGCTAAATAAGGGCAGAATGTAAATACCCCAATATTAGGGCAATATTTCTTACCAACATTGGCGCAATATTTCTTACTTATATTGGCTAAATAATGGCAGAATGTAAACACCCCAATATTGGGGCAATATTTCCTACCAGCATTTGTGCAATATTGGCTGAATAAGGGCAGAATGTAAACACTCCAATATTGGAGCAATATGTCTTCCCAACACTGGCGCAATATTGGCTAAATAAGGGCAGAATGTACACACTCCAATATTGGGACAATATTTCTTACCAACATTGTCGCAATATTTCTTACCTATATTGGCTAAATAATGGCAGAATATTTCCTACCAACATTGAGGCAATATTGGCTAAATAAGGGCAGAATGTAAACACTCCAATATTGGGACAATATTTCTTACCAACATTGTCGCAATATTTCTTACCTATATTGGCTAAATAATGGCAGAATGTAAACACCCCAATATTGGGGCAATATTTCCTACCAACATTGTCGCAATATTGGCTAAATAAGGGCAGAATGTAAACACCCCAATATTGGGGCAATATTTCTTACCAACATTGGCACACTATTTCTTACTTATATTGGCTAAATAATGGCAGAGTGTAAATTCACCAATATTGGGGCAATATTTCCTACCAACATTGAGGCAATATTGGCTAAATGAGGGCAGAATGTAAACACCCCAATATTGCCTAAATAAGGGCAGAATGTAAGTACCCCAATATTAGGGCAATATTTCTTACCAACATTGGCGCAATATTTCTTACTTATATTGGCTAAATAATGGCAGAATGTAAACACCCCAATATTGGGGTAATATTTCCTACCAACATTGAGGCAATATTGGTTAAATAAGGGCAGAATGTAAACACCCCAATATTGGGGCAATATTTATTACCAACATTGTCGCAATATTGGCTAAATAATGGCAGAATGTAAACACCCCAATATTGGGGCAATATTTATTACCAACATTGTCGCAATATTGGCTAAATAATGGCAGAATGTAAACACCCCAATATTGGGGCAATATTTATTACCAACATTGTCGCAATATTGGCTAAATAAGGGCAGAATGTAAACACCCCAATATTGGCTAAATAAGGGCAGAATGTAAACACCCCAATATTGGGGCAATATTTCTTACCAACATTGTGGCAATATTGGCTAAATAATGGCAGAATGTAAACACCCCAATATTGGGGCAATATTTCTTACCAACATTGTCGCAATATTGGCTAAATAAGGGCAGAATTGAGGCAATATTGGCTAAATAAGGGCAGAATGTAAACACCCCAATATTGGGGCAATATTTCCTACCAACATTGAGGCAATATTGGCTAAATAAGGGCAGAATGTAAACACCCCAATATTGGCTAAATAAGGGCAGAATGTAAATACCCCAATATTAGGGCAATATTTCTTACCAACATTGGCGCAATATTTCTTACTTATATTGGCTAAATAATGGCAGAATGTAAACACCCCAATATTGGGGCAATATTTCCTACCAACATTGAGGCAATATTGGCTAAATAAGGGCAGAATGTAAACACCCCAATATTGGGGCAATATTTCTTACCAACATTGGCACAATATTTCTTACTTATATTGGCTAAATAATGGCAGAATGTAAACACCCCAATATTGGGGCAATATTTCTTACCAACATTAAATAATGGCAGAATGTAAACACCCCAATATTAGGGCAATATTTCTTACCAACATTGTCGCAATATTGGCTAAATAAGGGCAGAATGTAAAGAACCCTATATTGGGGCAATATTTCTTACCAACATTGGCGCAATATTTCTTACTTATATTGGCTAAATAATGGCAGAATGTAAACACCCCAATATTGGGGCAATATTTCTTACCAACATTGGCACAATATAGGCAACAAATAATGGCTAAATAAGGGCAAAATATAAACACCCCAATATTGGGGCAATATTTCCTACCAATATTGGCTAAATAAGGGCAAAATGTAAACACCCCAATATTGGGGCAATATTTCTTCCCAACAGTGGTGCAATATTGTCTACAAATATTGGCGAAATAAGGGCAGAATGTAAACTCCCCAATATTGGGTCAATATCTCCTACCAAATTTGGTGGAATATTATCTAAGTAAAGGCAAAATATAAACATTGCAGGAACTCTATCGAACTATGGAGGAGTAACTGGGAGGAGTATGGATGTCCAAACAACTGAATTTGAACATTGAAAATTGATGCTAAAAGATTCTGACTTCGAGTCCTTGGAGACATTTTCATTTAGATGGAAAAAAATACAACTTGTATGAATTATTTACCAATCAGTTGATGTAATTAAATTGTATAAATTTTCATTTTTATTACATAATTAGTGTAAATGCCCGTCCTAGCACGGTATATAGAAATTGTGGTTTTCACTTAAAATTTGAAATAACTGTTACAAATATTTCAACTGACCTGAAACGGGTCATGATCTGCAGCTCAAAACCCGATTAATGCAAGAGCCACTGCGGTTTTAACACCACATTTGTAAATCAAATTTTATGTAAAAATGGGGACAGATGAGACAGATTTTTAAAGTTTTGAACTGATCATTTCTTTGTTTGGTTTCTTTTTTCTATTTCCATATTCAGGATGGCTGTCTCTTTTCCTTAATTGAGGATGCTTAACCTACATGTATTCAAATAAAAATATATTTTATATCTAATATTAGTGAAAAAATAGCATCAATAAGCATAAGGATAATATGAACCCATTGGATAATGTTCTCGTAATGTCACAATAAATATGAAGCAAATGTGGATAAATTTATCTTGCAAAATGTATCTAAATACGTTTCATTTTTTCTTTTGTCTGCAACAATGGAAGATTTTTTTAAATCAATGAATCTCAAAAATGAATTAATCACAGTTAAACACAGCCATCTAACTAACAATGTATTAATGTCCTATGTTTAACAAATATACAATGTTGGTTAAATGGAGTGTTTTTGCCCAAAATTGTTACCAACACTTTGCAATTCTTGGGTTTTATTATAAGTAGATTATAAATTGCTAAGTCTTCATTAGGCCAGAATTTCTCAATCTTTTTAAGTGGGAACCACTTACGGATTGAACATGCATAATTCTTCACTCTGAGGTTTTCAGTTATAGTGTGTGACACACAATGGTTGTTTTTTATTGAAAAATTGATTGTACCCAAAAAGAAAAAGTGTGCAGATAATAGTTTGAGAAACAATGTAAACATATTGAGAAATATGTTACTGTCAATTAGAAAGTGGCAATTATCATTGTCAAAACTACCTTTTTTTTTTCTCACGGTAGGTATACTTGGGTTTTGGGACCAATCTCTCATGCAACAAGTTTCATGAAACTATCACTTCTACCACATTTCCTATTAATAAACTGATTGTCCTACTATACTTTCTGAACCTAACATTTCCTCTTTATAATTTTCAAAATTATAATAGTGATAAAAAAAAAACTGAAGTTTATTATGTATTTTATTGTGTGAGTATTCCACCTCTTAGTGTGTGTCCCAGACAGCTGACAGAACTTGCCCCCTGGATCTGGATGTAAAAAAAGTAATTGTTGAATTAAACAAAATATTTTTAAATTGCATATTTTCCCCTCCTTAGTTTTTAGTGTCCAAGGTAGTTACCACAATCTTTTTATTTGTCAATTTTAATGTACTTGGCTCACTTTTATTTTTTAGATTTTCAAGCTGCAAAATATTTTTACCCAAATTTCATAAATTCCCTGTATGAAATGACAAACCAAATCTTCATTTTGCTTGCCCTTTGTTTTATGTTCTGGCACACGGGGCACATGCCCCCCCCCCCTAGTTTTGACCCTGGCAATTATTTGTGTAAACTTATTTTGCACCTATTGAAATTTCCTTTATATATAGTAAAAAAAAATATTACATAAGTATGCATATTTATTGAAAAAATATATTAAAATGCTAATTATGCTACTTAAAAATATTTTTAAGTAGAATATTTTATTTAAAACATATAGATATTCAACAGAATTTATTTTAAATTTTAAAAGGAATGCTTTTTATTGCAGCTTTTTACATATTTAATTTATTGTTCAACTTTTGTTATGTACAATCAAAGTTGAAAATTTTTAAGCTATCAGTCACATTGACAATTTATTCCAATGATATTTTTATTTTTAGACAATATTTTATCTCAATAATTAATTTATTCTTTTTCTTCCTCCCTTTCTATCGGCTGCAGTGACCAAGAAGATTCCTATTCTCTTTTCAATATCCACTTGAGAGGTTTCTGGAACTCTCTTTAATACAGCTCCTGTTAAAAATATACATACATATATATAATTATCATTTTGGAAAATTTTAATGAAAATACAAATGCTAACCTTCTGGGAAATGTATTAATTTGCACATTTATTAAATAAAATTATTAAAATTGCTTTTTCATCATCCGGTGTAGACACTGATTTCAAATGCAATGCATTTTTTTTTTAAATTGTGTGCTTATAATTTAAATAATTTTTAAAAATACAATACATTTTGAAAATGATGGAGAATTATTTTTTAAAGAAAATTTGGGAAATATTCAATTGAGATTCCCGATTTTATTAGTGCATAGCAAAATTGGGATAATAATTTTTCAACAAGTAGAACTAAAATTATTAGACATCAACCCTTTAAGCAGATGTAAAGTAATTTCTTATTTCCCCCAAACAAGTTTAATCAGCTGTAGATAAAAATATTTTTAGAAGAAACATGTTTTAAAGGTGTATAGGATGAAGTCAGGGTTTCCCCCACGTTGAAAAAGGGGCAGGTTGCTGCTGGTGCGAAAAGGGCACTTTTTTTATTCTTAAGGGCACTTTTTGGATTTTTGAGGGCACTTTTAAGATTTTTAAGTGCAATTTTTTTAATTGTTACATGTATTCTTTTGATTTTTAATGCCACTTTTGATATTTCAAAGTCAAAACACTCTTTTTAAGACAACATTGAAAGACACATGAAAACAATTTTTTTAATGCAAAAAGGAGAAAGGGCACTTTTTTTACTGAGGGCAAAAAGGCTGCTAATTATTTTGCTGGAGAAGGCAAGAAGGGTGCTGATTGTTTTATGAGGGGCAAGAAGGGTGCTATTTTGTAAACCAAGGGGCAGGCAGGGTGCAGCACCCTTCTGAACTGGGGAAAACTCTGATGAAGTGATATGAAAAGATAATTTTGCATTAAACTGGGAAATGAAATTTAATAATCATGGATATTATAACTGTTTATATGAAAATGCATGAAAATCCTCAGGCGCTAAAAGGGATATCTGATGATGAAAACAACATTTAAATAACTGATTAGGTAACCAAAAATCTTGTTTTAATTTTCCCATAAATTAACATGTGATTTATGGAAGTAGTTATCTGTTACGAATAACTGTTATGAATATATTAAGAATCTGTTATGTATAATTGTGTTTCTTTACAAAAGAATTGATTTTTCACATTTAATATTATTATTAAAAAATATATGCCATTTTCTGGGAAAGAAAGACACAAAAAGTACAAAGAAAAAAAGTACTCTTTCATCAACATATATTTCCAAGATGCAATAAACAACTGACTGCTGCTTTCCATAAAAAATACTTTTATGTGTACTATTCCATGTAGTAAATAGTATAATATTTTACTTACTTGTTCATCTTTCACCTATTTCTGTGGTATACTGCTTTCTCATTGTTAATACTTTTGCATACTTAATGTCAAAAATTAAGAAAATTTTAGAAAAAGGTAAGAAAAAACGCTAGAAAAACTTACATAAATATTCTATAAAAATATATGTAGGATTTAATATATATATATATATATATATATATATATACATATATTTAAAACGAAAAGCTCATTCTATCAATCCAAACTGTCTTTTCCACATGAAAGTCGTCTCTTTGCGCATGCTTCAACTTTTTTGAAGGCTTCTACTCTCAGAAACGGGAAACTTGATTGATTAACCCTCACTTGTTTAGCCCAGGGGGAATGAAAAGAGTTGATTGAAAACGGATGAAGCCGTACCAATGCATTGAAAGCTCACTTTCTAATATATTATTGCTCTGAGGTTGAAAGCTAAAGCTTTTTTTTTTTTAAAAATAACTCATGTTTTCACTATTAAATATGCATATTTTTTGAAAACTTTTAAAGAGAGCTTGAATACAGTTATATTTATAATTGATTCAAATTTCAGAGAGTTCGGAAGATGAGACCATTTTTTTATTGCTATAATCAAGGAGTCGACGCGAAAACTAACAAACAAGCAAAAAAGCGAGACGAAAACATTTATTTTACAACTAGATGACAATATTTTTTCACGAAATTTTTCACGTGCTGTAAAACCCTTTTATTTATCACCAATAAATATTTCAAAGAGTTCGGACAAAAAGAACTTTTTATTTTAAAACTACGAAACTGCCCTAAGTAAAAAACAAGAAAATGAGCACTTTTATCACTAAATATGAATATTTTTTCACGAACTTTTCATTTTAAAATATAATTTCATACAAAATCGGGTTAAAGATATAAAATAATAAAAACTTGTTTTTATTATTATTATTATTATTATCATGGGACCTGGCAACGCCGGGCGGGGGTCAGCTAGTATGTATTGATAACAATTATAGTAATTTGAAGCTATAAAACAAAATTCACAATATAATACAGTTTAATTTTATTATTTTGAAGATACTTAGTTGCCACAGTAATTTTTTTATAGAAATGATGCAATAAATTAAAATTAGTGAATGGAATATTTATCTGAATGAAAAGTATGTTCTTTCATATTAAACTGTGATATAATTATTTCTTTATAATTTATATGTTGATTAGCACATTTATCAATCAAAAACAATTCAGTGAACTTAAATAATCTAACTTTAGTCTTCAATCTTCAATTAACTTAAACAATTAAGTGTTTGATAAAAAATAAATAAACGTTGAATTGCTGTTGATTACCATCCCCAAAAAAATTCCACCCTTAAATTATACATTTTTAAATGTTAAATAAATAATTGAAACATCAAAATAGCTGAAATAATCAAAATAATCAAATAATTTAAATAATTAAGTTTGTAATCAAACGCATAAATATTGAGATACTGCTGATTGCTACAAGAGGGAAAAAAGTATTTCTCGCAATGTAATTTTTAAATGTGAAATAACAATAAACATTTTCAGTTTAAACTTTTAAATATGAAATAAGAATGAACAATTTCGGTTTAAACTTTTAAAATGATTCTAATTTAATCTTAAGTTTCAATTTTCTAAATATGATAAATTATGTAAAAGAAAAACATGTAATTTAGTTCTAATAATGATAATAATGAAACATGTTAATGAAAACATACCAATACAGCTTAAATAATAGTATTATTATTATTAATTATAACAAATTTACAATCAATTATTGAAACAGAACACTGTGTAGTACGAAAATTAAATGATTTTGTAGTTCCTTCAATCCACTATGATTTGGTTTCAGTACTACTAGAATTTTATGAAAAAGGTATTGAAAATGTTTCTTTAAAAAAAAATTCTGTAACACATTTATAGAAATGAAGCAAGAAATTAAAATTACTTAATGGAATAATTATCTCCATAAAAAGTATGCTATTTCCTATAATTTGCGATGTAATTAATTTCTTTATTATTTATATATTTTACCCTCCAAAAATTGCATCCCTTAAAATATATATTTTTGACTGTTAAACAAATAATTGAAACGTCAAAATTGCTGAAATAGTAGTAATAATAATAGTCAATTAATTTAAATAATTGTTTAAATTTTTGACATTATTCAGATTTAATATTTAACTGTTATAATTTACTAAATATGACAAATTATGTAAAAGAATCACATATAATTTAGCTCTTCTAATATAAACGTTAAACTCAAATGAAACATGTGTATGAAAACATACCAATACTGCTTAAATAATAATAATAATATTAATATTAATATTAAATAAAATTTGCAAACAACTGTTGAAACAGAACTCATTGGAGCAAGGAAATTAAATGCTCTTGTAGTTTCTCCAATCCACTATGATTTGATTTCAGTTATACAAGAAATTTATGGAAAAGGTGTTAACTTTTCTGGGAAAAAAAAAAAAAAAAATCTGTAAATTTTTTATAGGAATGATGCAACAAATTAAAATTAGTGAATGGAATATTTTTCTGTATGAAAAGTATGTTCTTTTCTATTAAATTCTAATGTAATTATTTCTTTATCATTCCTATGCTGATTAGCAGATTTATCAATCAATTAACGATTCAATTAACTTAATAATTATGTATTTAAACAAACAGGCAATTAAATTGCTGTTGATTACCACCCCAAAAGAAATTGCATCCTTTCAAATAAACATTTTAAAATCTTAACTAAATAATTAAAATAATCGAAACATCAATATAGTTAAAATGATAATAAAAATTATTATGCATCTTCAATTAATTTAAATAATTAAATTTGTATTCAAACAAAATAAAGTTTAAATTACTGCTGATTACTACAAAAATAAATAAATAAATAAATAAATAAAGTATCCTTTAAAATGTATTTTTTAAATGTTAAAAAACAATGAATATTTTCGATTTAAACTTTTTATTTAATCTCATTCAATCTTTACATTTTGCAGTTTACTAAATATGAAAAATTATGTAAAAGAAATACATATAATAATTTAGCTTTTATAATACTGTAAAAGTAAAAAATCAAATGAAACATGTGAATGAAAACTTATCAATACAGCTTAAATAATAATAATGTTATAATAATAATAAATATTCAACCATTGAAACAGAACTCAGTGTAACAGGAAAATTAAATGCTCAGTAGTTTCTTCAATCCACTATAATTTGGTTTCAGTTATAATAGAATTTTATGAAAAAGGTAATCAAAGCTTTTCTTGAAAAAAAAAAAAAAAAAAAAAGTCTAAAATTTGCATGATGCAACAAATTAAAATGAGTGAATGAAATATTTATCTCTATACAAAATATGTTATTTAAAAAAAAATTGCATACCTAAAATATACATTTTTAAAATTTAAATAAATAATTGAAACATCAAAATAGTTGAAATAATAATGATAATAATAATAATTATTATTATTAATTATTTTAAATAATTAATTATGTAATTAATCAAATAAATATTAAATTACTGTTGATTACTACAAAAAAAAAAAGTAGCCCTTAAAAAATATTTTTTAAATATTAAATAACAATGTCGGTTTAAACTTTTTAAATATTCTGATTTAATCTTTAAAGGTTGCAATTTTCTAAATATGACAAATTATGCAAAAGAAACACATGTAATTCTGCTCTTCTAATAACGTAAAAGTGAAATCTGATGACAGACGATCAAATAAAACATATTAATGAAAACATAACTATACAGCTTAAATAATATTATTGTTAACTATGATAAATTTACAATCACCTGTTGAAACAGAGTCCGTCGAGAACGAAAATTAAATACTTTTGCAGTTCGTTCAGTCCACTATGATTTAGTTTTAGTAATTTTAGAATTTTATTAAAATAAAACGGTGTTCAAAGTTTTTGTAGAAATGAAGCAACAAATTAAAAGTAGTGAATGGAATAATCTCTATGAAAAGTATGTTCTTTCTTATAAATTACGATGTAATAAATGTCTTCATGATTTATATGTTGATAACACATTTATCAGTCTATTAACAATTAAATTAAATTAAATAATGTAACTTTAGTCTTCAACTAAATAAGTTTTTCATTAAAAAAATAAACATTTAATTGCTGTTGGTTACCACAAAAAAAAAAATAAATAAATAAATAAATAAATAATTTTAAAAAAATGCATGCCAAAAATAAACATTTTTAAACGTTAAATAAATAATTGAAACATCAATATAGCAAAAATAATAATAAGAACAATATTCTATTAATTTAACTAATTAAGTTTGTAATAAAACAAATAAATGTTGAATTACTGCTGATTCATAAGAAAAGGTATTCCTTAAAATGTATTTTTTAATGTTAAATAACTATGAATATTTTCGATGTAAACTTTTGAAATAATTCTTCTTTAATCTTTAAATTATACAGTATAATAAATATGACAAATTATACAAAAGAAACACGGATAATTTAGCTCTTCTAATAATGTAAAAATGAAAATCAAATGAAACTTTTGAATGAAAGCATATCAATATTTCTTAAATATTACTGTTAATAAATAATAATAATAATAATAAATTTACAATCAATTGTTCAAACAAAACTCAGTGCGGCTGGTAAATTAAATGCTCAGCAGTTTCTTCAATCCACAATGATTTAGTTTATGTTATATACTAGAATTTTATGAGAAAGGTATTGAAAACTTTTTATGAAAAAAATAGTCTGTACATTTTTTATAGAAATGATGCAACAAATTCAAATTAGTGAATGGAATATTTATCTGCATGAAAAGTATGTTCTTTCTTATTAAATTGCAATGTAATTATTTCTTTATAATTTATATGTTGATTAGCACATTTATCAATGAATTAACTATTCAATTAACTTAAATAATCTAACTTTAGTCTTCAATCTTCAATTAACTTAAACAATTAAGTGTTTAATCAAACAAACAAACATTGACTGTCTGTTGATTACCACCCCCAAAAAATTGCAACACTTAAAATATACATTTTTAAATGTTAAATAAATAATTGAAACATCAAAGTAGCTGAAATAATAATAATAATAATAATCAATTAATTTAAATTTAAGTTTGTAATCAAACATATAAATATTGAATTACTGTTGGTTACTAAAAGAAAAAAAGGTAGTCTCCCTTACAATGTATTTTTTAAATGTGAAATCAGAATGAACATTTTTGGTTTAAAGTTTTAAAATTATTCTAATTTAATCTTTAAAAGTTGCAATTTTCTAAATAAGACAAATTATGTAAAAGAAACATTATGTAAGAGAAACATATTTAATTTAGTTCTTCTAATAATGTAAAATGAAACTCAAATGAAACATGGTAATGAAAACATAGCTATACAGCCTAAATAATAGTATTATTATTATTAATTTTAATAAATTTACAATCATGAAAAGTATGCTAGTTCCTATAATTTGTGATGAAATTAATTTCTTTATTATTTATATATTTATTAGCACATTTATCACTCAATTTACAATTCAATTAACTTAAATAATGTAATTGCAGTCTTTAACTTAATAAGTTTCTAATCAAACAAAGAAATAATGAACTGCTGTTTATTATCACCCCCCGAAAAATCGCATCCCTTAAAATATACAATTTGAAATGTTAAATAAATAATTGAAACATCAAAGAAGCTGAAATAGCTGGATAATACTAATCTTCAATTAATTTAAATAATTGTTTAATTTTTGACATTATTCTGATTTAATCTTTAAATGTTGTTTTTTACTAAATACGACAAGTTATGCAAAAGAGCCACATATAATTTAGCTCTTCTAATATAAAAGTTAAATTCATATGAAACATGTGTATGAAAACATATTAATATTGCTTAAATAATAATAATAATAATAATAAATTAAATTTGTAATCTACTGTTGAAACAGAACTCGTTGAAGCCGGAAAATTGAATGTACTTGTAGTTTTTTTCATCCAAAATGATTTGATATCAGTTATACGAGAAATTTATGAAAAAGGTGTTGAAAACTTTTCTTGAAAAAAAAAAAATTGTCTGTAAATTTTTTATGGAAATGATGGCAACAAATTAAAATAGTGAATTGTATATTTATCTGCATTAAAAGTGTGTTCTTTTCTATTAAATTTTGATGTAATTATTTCTTTATCATTTGTATGTGGATTAGCACATTATCAATCAATTAACGATACAATTAACTTAAATAATTAAGTGTTTAAACAAACAAACAGACACAGAATTGCTGTTGATTACCACCCCCCACCCCCCCCCCCCCCAAAAAAAAAAAATCGCATCCTTTAAAATGAACATTTAAAAATCTTAAATAAATAATCAAAATAATTGAAACATCAATATAGCCGAAATGATAATAATAATTAATATGCATTTTCAATTAATTTAAATAATTAGGTTTTTATTTAAACAAATAAAAGTTTGAATTACTGCTGATTACTACAATAAATAAATAAATAAATAAAAGAAAAGAAAAGAAAAGAAAGAAAGAAAAGTATCCCTTAAAATGTATTTTTTAAATGTTAAACAACAATGAATATTTCGGATTTAAACTTTTGATTTATTCTGATTTAATCTTTAAATTTTTCAGTTTACTAAATATGACAAATTATGTAAAAGAAACACATATAATTTATCTTTTCTAATATTGTAAAAGTGAAAATCACATGAAACGTGTGAATGAAAACATATGAATACAGTTTAAATAATAATAATGCTATAATAATAAAAAATTTGCAATCAACTGTTGATTGTAGTTTTTTTTTTTTTTTTTTTTAATCCACTGTGATTTGGTTTCAGTTATACTACTAGAATATTATGAAAATAGTGTTGAAAGCTTTTCTTGAAAAAAAAAAAATGTCAGTAAAATTTTTATTTAAATGGTGCAACATATTAAAATTAGCGGATGGAATATTTATCTTCATGAAAAGTAGGTATCTTTCATATTACATTTTTTCAATTAACGATTCAATTAACTTACATAATGTAACTTTAGACTTCCCCTAACTTAAATAATTAAGTTTTAAATTTTAAGAAATAAACATTGAATTGCTGATTACTACTAAAACAAAATTTGCATCCCTTAAAATATACATTTTTAAATGTTAAATAAATAATTGAAACATCAATATGACTGAAATAATAATAGTAATATTAAAATAATATAAATAATTTGTAAGGAAACAAATAAGTATTCAATTACTGCTGATTAGTACCAAAGAAAAAAAAATGTATTCCTTAAATTGTATTTTTTAAATGTGAAAAATAACAATGAATATTTTGGCTTTAAACTTTTGAAATTATTCCTAGTAGAAAATACATTTCTATATTATTTTATGCTGTACTCACCTTAAATATAAAGTCAATTAGTTGAAAATTCTGAAAAGAATAGTTCCAGAAATCTTCAGCAGATATCACGAATTTATGAAGTCGGGTGCATCTCCATTAGGTATATATGGAAAGAAAGGAAATAAAAATAAATATAAAGCATGACAAAAAATAATTTAACGAAAAAAAATTATTATATATATCATCCAATACTGGCGTCGTGTGTAATACAACATGATTGCAATTAATTTATGTTTAGAGCCGTTTTAAAGTTATTGGAAAAATCAAAATTATTGGGAAAATTGGGTTCTCAGGTCTGAGGCAATAAACACTCTTTAAAAAATATATTTTCATTAAGTTATAAATGTTGCATTCCAGTTTATTATTATTATTATTATTATTACATTACTCTATCAACAATATTTAACCGAAATCTCACAGTCATGTTTCCCATAGTGAATCCAAAATATATGCAATAACAGAAATAAATCAAAACCCCCAAAATTTCAGTAATGGATATCCAACATGCATATAATGGACACTCTACAAAAAGTCACAGATAAATGTTTTTATAATTGTATTTAGAACCAGAACTTTATGAAAGCATACTAATGAAAGAATATAGTAATTTTCAGGTAATTTTAAGGATTAGAAATCAGTAATAAATAAAATATTTATGAGAATAATTAATTGTTCAAGTTAATTATTAATGTCATTAACACACGACTAAATATTTTAATTTATATAGAAGATTTAATATACTGAATCCCAGATAGTTACATTTATCAAAATATTGAAATAATAGGGGGGGGGGGGGGTCACAGAAAAATATCTTGGAGTATCAGATGAGTCGTATTTCCTGGTACAATTCTTTAAGTGTTAAGTTTCGCAAAACTACTTGTAGCAATTAATAATTAAAGTATGAAAGAAATGTGTTTTGAATATTGCTTAAAATGATTTCGAAATAGAACTGCAGAAATGACATTTGTGATACCTGATTTTCACATTTACTATTTATACTTAATATTTATAGTATTTTGTTCATCAGAGATTAATAATCAGTCATTGAAGAAATGAAGTAGTAAATTTTTAACAACTCCTGTGGCTTAGAAAACTGCTTTTATTTGAATGAATAGGGTTTGATCAACACGCACTATAATCAGGAAACCAGGGTGTGTTGGTTTGATCCCCATGAGCCACTTTTCACCTAAGCTCTGTAACATTATGCTGTGCTTTATGATTGGTTTGATTGATAGCCGGATTAAAAAATATACTAGTGAGAGTTATGAGAAAAAAATCAAACTTAACTTTAAAAAATATTGATCACATGAATTATTAAAAGCAGCTATTTATAAAAACTGTGTTCTTATTACATTCTGGTAAGTGCAATTTTTAAATTACATTTGATTACATAGGTATACAGTTAAATCAGAAAAGAAGATTTTATGCACTATCACCATTTTTGAAATGATGCGTTTAATAATGACTGTATGCATATATGGCAATAATTTCCATTATTGAATATTGACTAATAAAGCGTGCTCCAGTAATGGACACTGATCTTAAAACCTTTACAAGAGATAAAATTTTGTATTACCCTTAGTATATAAAATTTAAAGTTCTATATTAATATCAAAACAAAAACATGCAATTTTTGCAAGAAAATAAAAAATAAATTTTTAAATTAAGTAAAATCAGCTCTTGGTTTGCTCTGTAAAATTTTTGCTGAAAGACAGCGTAACTGTGAAATATTATTATTTTCTGCTTCCTGATGGGTGAAAAAAATAATGAGAGCTGAATTTTCATTGGTCATTTTTCTATTAGCTAACTTTGGTGGATGTCTATTATTGACATAAATATTATATATATATATATATATATATATATAAACTAGGTAACTATATATATGTAAAACTAGGTAACTAACAAATTTTCGGGATTCAGTGATTCATGTTTTCTAACAGGAAACTACAAACAAAACTATTCTGATTGCTTCCGCTAAAACAGCTCATTTGTTAAGATTGGATCTTCAATAAACTTATTTGCAACATTTCTGTCTAGATAAATAGATTTTATTCCACTTGTGTCCATAGAGTTTTCATTATTAAAATTCATATCTATTTTATTATTATTATTACTATTGTTATGGCGTAAATTCAACAAAAAAATAAACATTGGGATTTTTTAAACGTATGCAGTTAAACAATTTTACATGAAAAAATAAAATAAACAAGTTGGAAATTGTACGTCAAACGTGACATACGAGGTGCGTTCGTACTATAGCTAGTTATATAAATATTTACAAATGCTTTAATGTAAATTTAGTATTGCAAATGATTTATTTGAAAAATAATTTTTTAAATGATCTATTATTATAGAATATTTAATATAAAAAAATCTCCTTGCACGTTAATTTAAAAAAAAAAAAAAAAAAAAAAAAGATTTTCATTGATTTCTAAATTGTTATTGGTTTTCCTATTAATATATCTATAACGAATTAAAAAAGTAGTTACTCATAGTTTTTTCGTGGAAATTTGAATAGTAACAAACAGCTATTTTTTTTTTTACATTTATGCAATTACAATAATGCTTACTTTTAAGACTGTTGTATACTTTCTTCCATTAAGACAGTCTCTGCTCAGCTCAGTGTCTCAATAATACCGTTGAAGCAAAGCAACACCTGAAGACGTGAAAGGCGTCACCGTCAACTCCGTATGGTATGAATGACTTCCGAGAAACAGCCTGCAATTGGAAACTTGGAAGTGGACAGTAGGAGGACATAGTACAATCAAAGAAGATAGTTTCTTTGGTACAACGGGCAACGGGGTCATCTTGTTCAAGGTCAGTTATTACAAGGTCGCGGCTCGCGGGCAGTATTGGAATCAGTTGGAACTCTCCCCTCTTTTCCTTTGTCTGGGATAATAATGTGAGGGAAGTTTCGCGATAATTTCTATGAGTGAAAATATTTTATTTCTCTCGGTTGCAGAGTAAGAAAAGAAAAAAAAAAAATTTCAGCCAGTTTTTTCCCAAATAGTAAGAATAAAAATAAATTCCATGAATCAGTCACAAAATTAGTATGAAAAATTTTTAAATGTTTGGATAATTTGTGTACATTTTAGAATAGGCAAGATTCTAGTCGTATTAATTTTTTTCAAACAATTTCAAGAATTATGTCTTCACTATCTGAAAGTTTTATGCTTGAATGCATTTTCAGAGAAAATAGGATAAAAAGAACCTCGAGAGGTAAAGTTTGAATTTACTTATTACGATCCTCTGGATATCGGAATTTTGTCCATTAATTAATAAACTGTGGTTATTTATGACAATTAATAATAAATATATAAATAAATAACTGGATTCGATTAATATTATTAATTTAATAATTAATATATTTATTAATAATATAAATACTAATATATTGAGTATTATTGCAGTTATTTTGTTATATTTACAAACAGTAAAATGACAACAGAAGACAAGAAACACAAGAAACTGAACAGAATTTTCATACGTAACTTTAACAAAAAGGAAGATATTTTAGCGAAATTTTTGAATGACTAACGTTTTTTTATACGAAATGTAATGACATCTCTAGAAGTTTAAAAGTGTATTATAATTCAGCCAGTGACAACGTACGTGCAGTTAAATTCTGAATTATGGAGCATCTATTTGAATATTATTTAGAAGCAAATTGTAGTTACTTACAGCACTTCTGTTGATGACATCACATTTCACATAAAGAAAAATTAGCATTTAGAATATTTCGCTAAAATATGTTAATTTGTTTTACATTTATCGACCGAAATACAAGATCCACTTGGAGTGAGACACGCTGTATTTTTTACTAAATAAGCAGATTCCAACCCTAGTGTTCTGTATGAATTTTTTTCATAATTATAGGTGCTACCGCCTCTTTTAATTTGTAAAAACGCTTTCCATGTGAAAACCAACCCGACTTGAACCACTGGTCGAATCGGGGTCTAATAAAATCGGATCCGATTCTAAACCCATATTTTCGAATATTTGTTCGTATATATATATAGAGTGCATGAAATTGCAATTTTATTTATTTTTTAACTTTAGATGACAGTTGCCGCACAAATGAAGATAGAAGACCCAATCTTGGACACACACATTTTATATCGTTATATATTATTATCATAAAATTATCCATTGAAATATACAATTTTATCGAATTATTCTTCTGATGCGGTTGTATTTTCTCTTATCACAATCAATATCTGGAAAAATAACTAAAATGCAAATAAGTAAAATATTTGGAAGTATCTATGCAACGTACTCTTTTCATTACAATCATAAATAATTTAAGTTTTGGACAAGGGCACCGATAAAGGGAGGGAAAATTGAGTCTTGACCCCACTCCCCTTATCCCTCCTAGATTTTTGTACAGCTAATTTTTTTATCGATATAATTTAGTTGTAAGTTATAAAAATTTTAACAAATTTTAACTTAATCTTGTAAAAACACAGTATAGTAAAAAAAAAAAAAAAAAAAAAAAAAAAAGCATCAGCACCGGCAGAAAATTCCGTTTTTCTCAGGTTTGCGTCTTAGCAGGTATAATTAAAGAGAATTCCTTTTCTCAAAACCATGATTTTTTCCCTTTAAGGAGAATTCCGTTACAAATAGGTTCTGTTTTCATGCGTTATTAACTAATCCCAAGTGAAAGTTTACTTTTTACAAAAAGGGAAAATACAGTTACATTTGTTAAGACTGAACTGCAGGAGATCGATTAAAAATCCGTTTTAGACAAGTGTTCATGTTAGCAATTATAAATGTATTATTTTTCTACGAGACAATGACATTTTTCTGTATAAGGGAGGGACACGTTATACACTGGTTCCGTTTTCATATTACTGTACAAATAACTGTGCATGAACAAAGAGATCAGAAATTATAGACAGGTTTTTATAAAGGGTTAATGAGCCCCCTATAGCTCACTACTAATTTAAATACTAAAATATATCAAATCTCGTTTAAATATTTTTATACAGGTAAGATGTGAATGACACAATGCAACTTTTTATTTCAAAATTTATTTGCCCGAAACTCCCATGGTTAGATTCCTGCACGGGTCGCATTGTATGCGCCCGAACTCGAAAATTATATTCGAAGTCAACCAGAACAGAAAATATTTTTAGTCGACTCAAAGAAGCCTAATAATTCTTTTAAACATCGTTTGAGAAATCTTTATTATAAGTAAAATAAAAGATCAATGTAATATTAATGTTTCAAGAGTTTCACTTAAAAGGCTACTTCACTCATGCGAAAACACCCGCTCGCTAATGTTAATCCTATGAAACAGTTATTTTATATTATCTCGTTTGCATTTCCATATTTTTGTTTTTTACTCTTTCAATTTTTTATTCAGGTTTTTTAGGTAGATTTCGTAAGAAATACTACCTATTACATTCTCACATAAGTTGGAATTTTTGAAAAATTTTTGCAGATCTACGCCGATCATGACTCCCAGAACCCAAAACCACCCTCAGTTCAAAAACTTTATATATATATATATATGTCACTTTTTTATGGACACGATAAGTCGAATAATTCTTCACAAATCTCTTCCAAACTGATACATAAAATCAAGGGGCATAAAATCTCGGTCAAGTTCGTTAATGGGCAAAATCGAACCAAGGGGGGGGGGGGGAATGGGAGGGGCTTTTTGTGAAAACAGAAAAAATCCCATAACGTCTTAATTATAATACGTATCGAATCCGTTTAAAGTTATTATTACTTCTAGGAAAAGAGCCGAAAATTTATGTATGACAGATTTTTGATATCATTAAAAATGGCCCCAAAGAGGGAAAAAGGGGGGATTTTAGAAGAAAAAAATTCATAATTCCCAAGATATCAAATCCGCTTAGATGTATTATAAATCCTCTTACTATTATCTAAAACTTTTATACTGATAAGTTTTTTATAGGACCAACCCTTATAGCAAAATAACAATAATAATAATAATAATAATAAAAACAAAAAAATCTCTGCCGGCTCTGCCTGCGAACAAGTTAGATTTCAAAGTGGGCGGTCCCGTATGCAACCCAACTGCGGCATCATGGCAGAAAGGTCATTTCTTCTGCAATTTCCAACGAACAGGCGCCCTACGGTCTGCGTCTTCGAAATCTACCTGTGCCTGTAGGCCGAGCCGTCAGGGATTTTTTTTATTAGCATACTTTCACTTTCGGAACCCGTTTCGAAAATGAAAGTACAGTCATTAAAATAATCTGAAAACAAAATCGGAAAAGTAAAAAAGGGCATGCGTAGCGGTTAACCTTAGCTATTTAATGTAAAAAAAAAAAAAAAAAAAAAAAAAAAAAAAAAATCATTTAAAAATATTTAAATGAAAACGAGATATTATAAAATAACTGTTCAATAGGATTAACATTAGCCAGCGGGTGTTTTCGCGTGAGTGAAATAGCCTCTTAATCTATTATTTAAAACTGAGAAACATTCTTAACAAGATTTAAAAATGTAATCACTAATATGCACAATTAATAAACCTCAATAGTCAATACAAAGGAATTGCCTTTTTAAGCACACTATAAAAACCGAAAACGCTAAAAAATTTACTACACGATCAGAAAGGGGGGGGGGGGGGGGAGGGGACTCTGACCTTAATATACCCACGTCCACTTTGTTTCAATAATTTGACAAATAATTACTATTCAATTTAAATGAATTAAGCTGTACAACGACTGAAAAGCCCATGTGGTGGCAAATATATACAAAGTTAATTTTCAAATGAAGAATTTTGTTTGTTTTTTAAGAAAAATCGACAAGTTTGTTTTTGTTAAGGTGTTGTTTTGAGAATTATCAGTTTCACGTAAAGTTTTATTTTTATACATGTATAACGCTCTTGAATTCTTTGTAAAAATATCCACCCCCCCCCCCCCCCCCCCACCTCTTCCTCCCAGCATTCCTCATAGACTAGACCTGATAAAGATTTCAACTCTAATATCAGCTATTCTAAAACATAATATATAAATGTATATATAATACGTTTATATATAATATATATAATACCTTTGAAATCCAAATACGTTAAACAAGTTCTATCAACAAATCTGATTATTTTATTTCTTTTCTTTTCTATATATTTTTTTTAATCGCGTTCTCATTCCGCTTAAGAAAGATAATAAACTGAAAGCCACTTTCACTTCAAATTCTCTGCAAATGTTTCTCATTCTTACAAAAAGAAGGCTGGAGATTTTAGAATAGTAATTTGTCCCTTCAAAAATTACTTTAATGTTAAACTGCTATCAGAAATTTGGCTTTTCTTATTCCTGTTGTCTTTCTTAAAATTTACATTTCAATATTTTTCTATTTGTTATTATTATATAACAGTTAGAATTGTAATAAAATATATATATTAAATTATTATTAAAGTATTAATGTAGTATTGGAGCTATAGATGACATGTAAAAACATTTTATGTATCTGGATTTTTTTCTGTTTCTTGGTTAGATCAAATGCAACGTTGGGATCTATTGGAAACTAGAGGGCTGCACGGATTTTTCTAGCCAGGTCAGGCTAGCAGTATATATATATTTTTTCTTTTTAAGCAGTTAAAAATTTGTATTATTTATTGTTCATTTCTTAAACGGAATCAAGAAGTTGCATATTTAATGAATTGAAAGTTATTTTATTTCATTAAATTGCAAAGCGATATTTTAAAAAAATCGGATTTATTTTTCTTTGTCGAAATTCAATCAATACTTTTATTTAACCATCTTCTTTTCTCTCATTTTAATTACATTAATATTATTTTTTAAGTGTCTTGAATTCTTTATTGTCATATAACTGTGCAAGTTATAATTAATATTGTTATTTTATATTCAGCAATTGTAGACATAAGAAATAAAAAGAAATACTATACTTTAGAATTTTTTTATAAAAATGTTTCAACATCCTTTTTAAAATAATTTTGATTGTTGGATAATGGATGATTATAACGTAAGTTTCTGCAGAAATTGTGCCGGGCATTCCAATAATTAGCTAATCACCAGTTGCCCCACAGTTGATGTCTGTCTCATTATTGCAGGTAGTCTAAATAAAAAAGCAAAGTTCTAGTTTTGACTTTTTAAAAAATCTAAACTACTTACTCTAACACTTACTAGACGATCAGATTAAAATAAATTAAAAAAATATATATCTGATAAGTAATTTGTTTAAGCTAATGTTTGAAAAAACTATAATTTTAGAATAATTAATTTTAATATATATATTTTTTCGAATATTTTCGCATTGCAGTAAAATTTTGGCGCATTTACTGCTCTGGCGCCTGTGTTCGCGGCACACTGGGTCGGCGCGCCCATGATTTTGCAACCTCATTCTCATTCTGTACTCATTTAAAATTAGAAAACAAAAATAAAATGAAAATGAAAATTAAATTCGGCTTTAGCACTGATGTTTTAGGGTTAAATGTTGGGGCTGACGCTTAGGGCCATACACAGTTTGCTTTTGCGAAAATCAAGCCATAATCTTTAGCGTTTTGCAACTCCTCATAAATAAAATTAGTTTAAAGGAGAATATTATCTGTTTCTATAACCTTGGCAGGGTCAGTGTATAAAGAGCACCGCAGAGGGTCTTTCAATATATGGCTCACAACATATAATGACGTTTTCTCGGAATTGCGGAAGAGAAAACTCCTCTTCTTTCACCCTACGCCCAAGGCTACAGTGAGTGCTATTTAAAATGTAATTGGAACTTTAAGTAACCATTACCATTCGGAAAAGGGCACATTTTCGTTCGGGATAAACAACAGAATGTTTTTTTAAAAATTGAATCGATCTTCTTTCAGTCCAATGTACAAGTGTCATAAGATCGAACTCCATTATTGTTCAGCAAAGCAAATTGTATAACTATACCCTATACCTTTTTTTCTATATTCTATACGTGTAAAAGTGGTATTTTTTCCAACGACGTAAGAAATACATGATATTTGAATTTTGAGGCCTTTTTTGGGGAGGTTTCGTTCATCTCACGAAACCCTATTACTCCCGCTGTGTTGTCTGTCTATCACAGAGCCATTCTCAAAAACTATATAACTTACAGAGTTGAAACTTCGTGTATATAGATGAATACCAGCTGTAAAGAGCTCAAAATATTAAAATTTGAAAAATTCGTATTATTTTAATAAATAGAGATAAAAAACCAAAATTCTAACAGCCTTTTCCTATTAAATTGAAACAATTTCGTTATAGCAGATGCCAAAGATTTAAAATCCACAATGAAATTCTTTCTACAATAATTAATTTTCTATCAGACGTTTTCCACGTGAAAAAGGAAAATGAAATAAAAAGTTTCACCAATTGAAAAAAAAAAAGATAAATATGAAATAAAATTGATTGACGCCATAGTCGTAATAAAACGGAAAATGTCTAAGATTTCCCAATAATACAAGGAGTATGAGTATGAGTAAGTAAACAAAGCAGATTTATATCACGTTATTAGAGAATTAAAAAGAAAATCTGACGTCATATGGGAAGTTTAACTAATTTTTCAGATAAAGATACACAAATATTATAGTACAGACATACATACAATAAATACAATAATCCAACATGGAGTGAAAAATTAGCCAGAGCCAGGAATCGAACCTGGGTCCACAGCGTTCCGGGCTGTCGCTCTGACCACTGAGCCACTCCCGAGCGACAGCCCGGAACGCTGTGGACCCAGGTTCGATTCCTGGCTCTGGCTAATTTTTCCCTCCATGTTGGATTATTGTATTTATTGTATGTATGTCTGTATTATAATATTTGTGTATCTTTAATTGCTGAATGCAGGCGTTGTTTATGTGTGTTTTTTATGTAATTTTTCAGATGTTTGAGAATAATACAAAGCGAGTAACAATATAAATAATAGAGAATAAATAGTAAATATATGAGTTTGAGAAACATATTGAATCGTGATAAAAATCCGATTATGGAAATATTCGCATATTTTAACATTTTGAAGGTATACAATTTGTTTAATTTTGAAATTATTTTTAACATTTTCCAACGTAGTTGAAAAGTGTTTATGACTTCGGTTTGTCTGGCCGTATGGCCGTCTGCCGTCTGCCGTCTGGCCGTGCTCTAACTCCCGTAAATATGCTCGGATTGCTCTGCAATTTTTATATGTTATAGTCGTTATCTATATAGCATGTTCCCTATTTCAACGGAAGTGTGTGGCACTTATAGTTTGTGTACAGAGACACTCAAAAGAATTCCGTTACATTGCGGTCTATGGGGAAAAATCATTGACGGTTTATTTAAATAATGTTTCATTATTTTAAACGCATTGAAATTTATATATATCACTAAGGTGGATTAGAAGAAGCTTAATATGGAATAGGGTGTGCATAGCACTTATAGTTACTTTACAGGGACAGTCAAAAGAATTCTGTTACATTACGTCTATGGAGAAAAATCGTCTGCGGTTTATTTAAATAATGTTTCCCTATTTTAAACGCATTGAAATTTATATATATCACTAAGGTGTATTTCAAGAGGCTTACTACAGAATAGTGTGTGTACAGCAGTCATCGTTCATTTACAGGGACACACAAAAGAATTCTCTACTGTAAGTTAACAATAATTCCTGGAAGTGCGTTTTAAGTTACTGATCGCGATTTTAATTTTAACTCGCTTTTTGTCTATTATGTGGTGTGTATAAATTCTGTATATCCTATACAGGGAAGCACAAAAGTTCGCGAACACATTATTTAATTCCAGACGGAGAATTTTAAACTGTGCTACGCGTTTCCTAACTGAACTAAAATCTAACATCCTATGTAGTATATATACAAATCTATAGATCCTATACAGGGCTGAATAAAAGTATTCGGATTACTTAGATGTTATCTTTCAGCTTATTAAACGGTATGATTTGTAAAATTATTTTGGAAGCGTTGGAAAGTGTTACATAATCTATGCTTGACGCATGATTTTTCGTTCTTGTTTTAAATATTGCATTTAGTCCGTATGACGGATATTATTATGACAGAATATAATAGCGGGCTTGGACCGCTATCTGGCTAGTTTAGATATTCGAAAAAATAGACCGGTAAATTTTTACTTTATAAAAAACATGACTTTTTTTTGTTGTTGCTAAATGAAATTTGTTTGAATTTATTAAAGAAAGGATAAAGTGTTTTGAAAGGAATATTAAACGAAACCCTTTGTGCGATCTTCGGTCACACTTACCCCATTGTTTTATTTTATGCTTCCTAAATAAGTATAGTTTAACTAGTTTTGTGGCAATTGCCCTATTTTACAGGCATCCTTTATTCTGGATGCCATTTTTCCGCCACCCAATTATAAGATACTCCAAATTTCTACGCTTTCGCTATTATTCTCAATTTTACGTACATATGCACTTTTCAATTATCGTCGCTAAACTTAAACTAGTCGTTGGGGGCCACCGTAATACTTACCCATCATGGATATGCATAATGTAAAATATTAAAATAAAAATGTGTAAACTACTTATAAAATGCATTGCAATTCAAATAAAATCGTGGCTTGATGACGTCACAAACTTTAAAGGCTCGATTACTGAATTGCTTGAAAGAGGTTTTTCCTTATAACTCCAAAAACAATAATCCTATTAACTAGCGGTTTATTGCATCTGATTAAGCGTCAAATGTCCAATTAAAATATATCTTTGAAGTGAAATTTGGATGAAATACAGGGTCATGAAAAATCGAAGAGTGTGGAAAATAGGATTCCAAATATCTCGGCAACTAATTATCCGATCGACTTCATGCTTTATTCAAAATTTATGTTTTTTTATTGTCTTTTATATTCATTTCTTAAAATAAACAATTTCGAAAATTTTTATATACCTTTCATCAGGACGAATATTTCGAGAGTCCGAAAAAAATTGTTCCGGTTAATCGAGGTTATTGAAATGAAATAGGCTTCTTCCCATTATTACATACTAAGTACATACCAAATTGCAAGTCTCTATCTCAATTTTTTCGGGAGATAGAGCGTTTACAGACACACAGACACACAGACGGACGGCAAATTTTTTTTCTAAAAATATGTTTTTCGGAATCTCCAGTGTCTGAAACGTGTAAATCCGTCAAAAAAAAAATTTCGATTTTCAAAACGATTACAAGACTTACCCTATACTACGTATGATGGGTAAGTAATAATGATTTTCTTCTAGCCTTTTTAAATAGCGGAATTAAACTTGTGTATCTATATTCTATTACGGATTTTGTCTTTAAGCATGCAAAATAGGAGGATTGGAGGGGGGGGGGGGGCAAACTGGTAATATACATATATATGGATATATATAAATATACATATATATGGATATTAGAATTCGTCGGATTATATCCGATAATTATTTTTCAACCCAAAACATTTTCATCAACCCACAACCCGATCTGAACCCGACATACATTCACCCAAAAACTACCCGAACCCGAAGTAAGGAAAAGTACTCCATATTTTAATGCAATTATGTAAAATTAGTATACAGTTGTATAGCTAAATTTCATTTTAGTTTTTAATTGGAAAAATGAACATAGATAACAAGATTTTACCCAACACTGTGTTCGGGCTCGGTCGGGTTGACTTCTATTTTTTTACTTCGGGTCGGGTTCAGGCAGGGCTGTAGCTAGAAGTAAACAATAGGGGGTGCTCAAGAAAATGTAGAGGGGGGCTCATACTATTTCTCTCTCTCTGACACATGCACACACGCACACACATATATATGATCAAAGTATTATATAGAAAAGTAAATTAGTGCATATTCATAGTGTAGGCACTATGTTTCTTATTAAGTTGGTTATAATAACTGTATTTGATGCTAAGAAAATTAAAAGCTGCAGATACCTTCTGGATTATCTTAAGGAATACCGTATACCCTCTTCTCAAAATCACTACAGCATATACTTTTTAAGGTATACCCTCTGTTTTTTTTACTACTACATCATTGGCTGCAGAATGAAAATTTTCAGTGTATACTAGTGAAATAATAAGTGATGATGTCAAAAAGTAAATAAAAAGCTGTTTCACCTGTTTCAAAAGAGTTGCAACCTTTAATTTTTTTCTGAATATTTCCTGCCCTTCAGGATTCTAAAGTTATGTTATTATATGATAAAAGACATTAGAATAATCAAGGGTGTATTTTGCATTTCAAAATTATTTTTGTGTCCAGTCAAAAGCTAAAATCACTTGTATTTAAATTGGCTATAACTCATTAGAATAACTTTGTTTTATGCTAATAATGGAAAACGCTGCAAAATGAAAATTTTCAGTATATAACTAATGCAAAAGTAAATGTTTGCATCAGCAAAAGGTTGCTAATTCTGAGTATGTGCAGATAGGATGCGTGACTGTTGAAGAACTTATTTGCAGTTTTTAAACAAATACTACAGTTTAGCATTTATGCAAAACTGTAAAGAGCCCCCAAAACTAAGTTCAATTTTTGTACAGAGTTTCATTTGGATTTTTGAAACAGAATTTCATTTGGCGGCCTTGGCAACTTTCGCAGGGGGGCTCAAAAATTTTCAGGGGGTGCTGAGCAGCCCCTGGCACCCCCTAGCTACGGCCCTGGGTTTCAGGTAAGGCTCACTTTCATTGTTTCATATTCGGCTTGGATATTGACAATTGCAGTCCGTGTTCGTGTTAATACAATTACTCAAAACAATCTCCAAAATATTTTTTCAGGTAGAAAACTATATGTTTGAATGTAGTAATTGATTTTTCTACTTAAAAGATAATAGTGATACTAGAGATATAATTAAAGACTACTTTTCCATCATTGCATTAAAACATGGGATAATTTTCTTTCATTTGGGGTTCAGGAAAATTATTTTGAAGCATTCGAGTCTGGTCACGGGTCAACTAATTTTGTTTGTCTGGTTAGGAACGGTTTTCGGGTTGACTTGATATAGAATTGTTGGGTTCGGATTTAACATAAACCGAACTGTACAGATGTCTAACACCTACTTTGTTATTTAAAATAGGGGGTCCAGCCCGAGTTTCCTAGGTGCAGAACATATAGGATATTTGATATATATTTTGATGTATTTTTTTTAGATTCACCAGTGACAACACGAAAAAGCCCCTTTTTTAATCAATAAAATAAATAATGTATTGAAGTGCAATTTTGAAACTTATTAAAAACGATGCTTTCGTATTAGCCGCATGCCAAGTGTAAACATGTGAAGAAATCACCAAAGATTTCGCTTCTTACTGCAGCCCTTGTCCCCCGATTATTTCAGCGATTTCAGCGTGTAGTCCGATAACATGTCTTTTAAATTTGAGTTTTATCTATAGTATGTGATTAATGCCCTTGAACTGTGAAGATGTAAAGATCATGTTTGACATCAATTTTTTCAGTGAAGTTTTGTCACGAGGATAATTAGGGGGGGGGGGCAATAATAATTTTAATAATAAAATAATATTTTTGATCACCCAAGTAACATAAAATGCTAAAAATGGTCTGCCACTGTTGTAAATGTCTATGTAGGTCCTATTCAACATTTGTGTACGTTTGTGTAAGCATAACACGTATATTCGTGAAGATGTTAACGTTTCTGTGAAGAATTCAAAAGGTTTCTTTTTTATAGCATGCAAAGGTTTCAGCCAAATTTAACACCGCTTTCCAAAAACTTGGCAAAAAAATCGTAGAAATAGTATGCTGTGATTAAAATATTAATATATTGAATATGTGATGAGATATGGGTATTTGTATGAAATAAATTTTAACTGCGCATGCGCGAACTATAGCAACGATTTTTTTGTCATGATTTGATAGTCAATACTATGAGACAGCTCATAAAAAAAGACCAGTGAAATCTTGAAAACTCAAAAAGGTACAGCAATAATTGAAAAAGTGAGGAGAACATCCCATAGGATTATATGGGATTTCCGAAATATTGTAATTTTCATATTTTATATTTTATAATTTTTGAGTAAAATAAAAGAAAAAATTATTATTTCATCTCTTCTTATTTTCCTCTTGTAAGCAACAGGAAAATGACACCTATACTCTATTTTTCAAAGCCGTACCTTTTTATAGGAAAGCACAGCAACATTTTTTATATACTATTTTTCGAGTGCGCCATATTGTAGTTTTTTATTTTCTAGAACATCTTAAAATTAGCATTAATTGTACACAAAATGAATATATTATTTACATTTAAAATCGACCCATCATAGAAATCAATTTAAACTTCGTTCGATACATTTTAAAGACACCTGAAAGTATTTATTCTTCATTTTAACTATTTCAAGTATAAATGAAAAATAAATGTCCGAAAAACGTTCAAAATTGCATGTTTGAATAAAAAATAATGTTGTGAATATAAAATATATATATGTTTAAATCTTGGAGTTATATATATATATATATATATATATATATATATATATATATTGAATAACAAATTGTGGTTTCTTTGTACAATTTTTTAACAATTTTCAATATTTGGAAAGTGACTTAGGTTTTCTGGTCGTCTATCTATATGGACGTCCACTACAATGCGTAAACATTCTCGGTTTGCCGTGTAAAATTAATATATGATATTGAGGTTTATACTACGGCATGTTCGGTACTGAAAATGAAGGTATAGCCTTTATAGTTTGTTTACAGGAACACTAAAAAATTTCATTTTATTATGGTGTATGGGAGCAAAAATCGTTTGGGCGATCTATTTTAATGATGTTACACTAGTTGAAATATACTGAAATTGATATACAGCACTGAAATGCAGTACAATATGCTTAATGTAAAACATGGTCTGCATGACGTTTATCGTTCATTTACAGGGACACAAAAAATATTTCGGTTATTGGCTTAAAAATAACCAATCTTCTTTTAAAAAATATTCAGCTCGCATTCATCGAAAAATCTTAATATCTTCTATGTTCTATAATACACTACATTGCCAAAGGTGACCGGTCACTTGCGATTTTAGACGTTTTGTTAACTATCTAGAAAAATACATGAGGAATTAACCTGAAACTGCAGGTGTGTAAACAGTATAGTATAGGTTATATATTTCTGCGAAGATTTTTTCACGAAACCCCATAGGGGACTGTCAACAAATTGAAAAAGAACGAATATCTTTTGGATAAAACCCTGTAAAAACTAATGCAGCAAAGGCATTCAAACTCGAGATTGTTAATAAGTGGCTTATTGTAATATACCGTGTTCATTTTTAACAGTTCGAAATTAACAGTTAAAATTTTATATTGGAAAGCCGTCAAATAGCTCTATAAGAAGGTAAATCTACTTTTCTTCACTTCCAATATTTTCAAGATATTTTCTATATTGACGAGGATTAAGCATACGCGTAAGAGTATAATATAAATTTATAAGCCCTATAAGTTTCTGAGTTAACTAACAACTAAAATGTCAAAGGCTTCGTGGGCCACAGATAAGTGTTTGGCGGGCCAATTGTGGCCCGCGTGGCACGTGTTTGACATGCCTGACTTAAATATTAAATAAAATTTATACTTAATTTGCTGTCTGTCTGACCCCTTTAAATGACTCATTAAATTTTTAGTTTAACGTTCCAGATACGACGATAAATTGAAATAATAAGTTATAAAAAGTTAAAAATTATATTTGAAGGAAAATCTTGAGAAAATGAGAAATATTCTTTCAATTTACTTACAATTGCTTTATAATATTTTTTAAAGATAAATTTATAAATAAAAGTTATCCATTCATAAAACAAATGAAAATGCTTTTTTTCTTAGTCTTCTGTACTAGCAATAAGTGACCTTGAACGATTACGGGAGCTGTCCCTGATCCTAGACAATTCTTAGAAAATGTTGAACAATGAAGCCGGAAACTTCCCCAGGCATTTGAATGGGGGTTTCAATAGAAAGGAAGATTTGTCTTCCTCTCCTGATGACCAGGAAGGATGTCTTGACGTCTTGAGTAAATAATACTACAAACAAGTCTTACAGTTTGTAATCACCTGTTAAGGAAAAAAAATAAAATAATAATACGTTCCAAAAGAAATTGTTTTCCGCTATTAATACTTGCAAACTTACTTTGTAGGCCAAAAAAAAGGGGGGGGGGGAGAGGGAACTCCAAGGATACATAATAAATATAAATAAGAAAAAAATAAAAGCGACAATTTGTTAAAAAAAATTCCCCAATTACTTTTAGAAAACAATTGAAATTCAGCCTACTCAATCGCCGATATCTTTCTGACTTTTCAGTATATTCGACTGGCCTTTTTGTATGAATTGCTCTATAGAGTTCACTTCCAAATCATGAAAAAAAAAAAAAAATCATCGTTATAGTTCCGCATGCGCAGTTAAAAATTATTTTGTACACCTGCTGATATTTAAACTATTTCATATATTTATATTCTAATTGTACTATGTTGTTTCTATTACTTTTGTCAAATTTTGTAAGAGTGACGTTAAATTTCATTGAAAATAATGTATTCTATAAACTAAGAAAACAAGCGAAAATTTCTTGAATAACAATAATAAAAAAACCTTTATATCTCGAAAAATATAAGTGCTATTCCTACACAAATGTTGTACATTATCCACATATTCAGGTGCTGCAGCTACAGATCATTTCGAGCATTTTATTTTACAGGGCGAGCCCAAATATCATTATTTTATTTAATTTGTTGTTGGTCCTTTAATTACCATCGTGATCAATCCTTCACTGAAAAATGTAAGGTCAAAAACGGTCTTTATATAACCGATGTTCTAGAAGAATTCGTGAAATATTTCTCTAGTTATTCGACAAAACGTCTAAAATTGGAAGTACCCGGTGTTTTTTGGCCATATAGTGTATAATATAATCGTATATACTCGTGTATAAGTCGACCCCCCCCCCCCCCAATTCTTACGCAAAATTTTGAAAAAAAAAATTATTTTCGTGTATAAGTCGAACCATATTTCTGGTAGTACATTAAAAAATTATTTGTAATTGAGTATAAAAAATAAATAAATAAATAAATAAATGCTGCATTAGCAACGATATGGACGCATCAAAAGATTATTTTTCAGATTCCGATGAGTCGTTGATAAGCATGGAATTCGAATCTGAGGATATGTACAAAGAAATATCAGATTCCTTATTACCTGAGCTGTATGAATATGCAGATTCTGAACAATAACTTACATTTCCATAAGTTTCATTGAACAATTCTAATTTTTAAATGAAAACAATAAGGGTTTGATTCATGATTCCTTGATATGTATTATTTTCTGTCTTTAAATATCGGCAATTGGGTAAGTATTTATTTATTTTTATTTATTTATTTATTTATTTATTTTTTACTAACTCGTGTATAAGTCGACCCCCCATTTTCAACTCCCAAATTTTGTCTAAAATTCTTCGATTTATACACGACTATATACGGTATATTTATATAATTTATTTATTTCTACCTTTCATCGAAATAAAACTTAACTTATAATCTTTATGCCGTTTTTTATCCTACAATACGAAGGTTATTTATCTGTGTAAACAAACAGAAAAAAAATCATGGAATACTTGTTTTGGAAATAACTAGCTTCACCATTATAAGACAACGAAATTTCTCCCTCACGCACCTAAAATATTATTGGTCTAACTTAAATTTCTGAAATTTCTTACAATAGGAGAATAATAGTACATTATAAGATATTCGCATTGACATCTCATACAATATTAGATTCATATACAGAGCCCGATCAAGTTGAAGTTGGGCCCAGGGCCTGTTAAAAAGTTGGGCTCCCCATTCCCGGCGATACTTTCAGGAAAAAAAGTAGGTTTATTTGATGAGTTGACAAAGTTGTTAGGGTAAAAGTTTACAAAAAAAAAATTAACTTAGAAGAATAATCAAGAAAATGAATAGTATGCAGTTTTTTGCATTTTCCCCAAATTTGATTCTCTGGATACGGCAAGTTTTGAAAATTATAGGTACAGTAGAACTCCAATTATCCGAACTCCGACTATCCGAATCGCTGATTATCCGAATCGCTTTCAGAATTTCAGAAAAAAAGATTAAGACGGAAACGTATTGCGATTCGCAAAATAATGATTCTGTCTACGCACGAAGATATAGAAGATGTAGGAGAATGGATGGTGTGTGATTCGTCCGACACTCGATTTCAAATTTTAAATGATGATGAAATTATTGAAATTGTGAGAGAAGAAAATGTCGAGGAAGAAGATGACCTTAGTGTTGAATTTGAAGTAGACACGAAACCATCGGCTAGTGAAGCATTTGCCGGCCTTGAAATTGCGTTGAAATGGATGGAGCGTCAGCCCGAGTGTGACCACATGCAACTTCTCACTGTCAAGCGGATGCGCGACTTGGCTGCCCAAAAACAGGTGAAGACTGTCAAACAGCTTACTTTGACCGAGATGTTCAGCAAGCAATGACTTTCATTTACAGTTCGGTACGTACATACTGTACTAATGTACAGCACTTGTAAGTACGCTTAACATGTAAAAGTGTTGCCTTTTCATTTAATTAATTAAAAGCTCTTTTTCTTTAAAAATAGTTTTTTCTCCCATTTTCAACATACATACAGTAATTAATTAAAATAGACCCTTTTTTCGAAAAAAATCCAATTATCCGAATTTTTGATTATCCGAATGGGGTCCGGTCCCAATTGATTCGGAAAATTGGAGTTCTACTGTACTCTCAAATTGAAAAGAACTTTTACAGAAAAATTAAATATGGAGGTTTTTTATTACAGTAAAACTTTGTTTTTACGTCAGGGACCAAAATATAAAATGCAAACAGTGGAAAAACTTAAATTGTGAGAAAATTTACATGCAGGAAAACGCAAGTTCCAAAAACATATAATCAAGGTTTCACAGTATTTATCAATTTTTCAAAATACTAAATTGCAATTATCAGAAAAGGAAAAAAAATTGTGCATATATACTAATCATAAATCAAAAGTTTAATTAAAAATATATATATGTGCAGGGTTTAAAAAACCCTGCACATAAAAACTCCATTCGGAAGTTATCAAGCGTGAGTAAAGTCCATGTTCGGTTCTTGGTCATTCACTTTTTCAAGTAAAAGTGCCTAGCTTAAAAGCTTCTAAAAATTTTAATGAGTCATTCAGAATATTTAAATTTTACGTTTCATATTTTATAAAATTGTATTATATTATTTGAAATATATTTGATTAAGGGAAAAAAAACAGCTTCATAATTTGTGGGCCCCTGAAATTGTTGGGCCCAGGGCGAGGTCCCGGAGGCCCGTGCATTAATCAGGCCCTGCTCATATATTAGATGTCAACGGATATTCGCTGAAACTGAATGGGAGGGTGGGGGTCGGGGCAACACCTACTTGTTTTTGTAGTCAAGTAGGTGTTGGGTGGGGGCAAGCGAGGCATGCGCCTCAGGCGAAGAAGACGCGAAATGAAGACTTGTTATTTGACACAAAAAATATGATGAAATTTGGCTAAACATATCTTGCAGCTGAAGAATTAAAAAGAAAAAACTGAGACAAGTAGATGTGTATTGACAAATAGTTAAAAAAGGGTCGTTTATGATTACAAGATGGCAAATAAATAACAAAAAAGAAAAATGCCCAGTTAAACTGAGGGCATTGAGCTCACAGGCTATTCACACTAATTGTATATTATGCTATTTTTTCAAAGAATAATGCCACTCGAAAAATAAAGAAATCGACAATATATTAAGGGGGGAGGGATAAGCACTGGTTCCCACTCTTTATACTTAACCAATAAACCCCCAAAATCTATTCAGGCAAGCGCCTTACCACAATGAATTTATACACAAAATTTGAAAAAAATCGGATAATTTTGCTTGAAAAACCCATTTATCTAAATTAAGGGAGGTGACCCCCCCCCCGTTCCCCCCTTTATACTTAACAAATGAAAACCCAAAACTAATCAGGCAAGCGCCTTACTTCAATGAATCTATATACAAAATTTGAAGAAAATCGGATAATTCTGCATGAAAAACCCATTTATCTAAATTAAGGGGGATTAGTCCCCCGTTTACCCCCCCTTTATACTTACCCAATGAACAACCAAAAATAATTAGGGAAGTGCCTTATCACAATGAGCCTATATACAAAGTTTAAAGAAAATCAGATAATTCTGCATGAAAAACCCATTTATCTAAATTAAGGGGGGGGGGTAGCCCCCCCCATTTCCCCCTTTATACTTGTCCAATGAACCCCCAAAACTAATCAGGGAAGCACCTTATCACAATGAACCTATATACGGAATTTGAAGAAAAACGATACTTCTGCATGAAAAACACATTTATCTAAACTAAGGGGGGGTAGCCCCCCGTTTCCCCCCTTTACACTTATCCAATGTATCCCCAAAACTAATCAGGGAAGTGCCTTATCACAATGAGCCTATATACAAAATTTGAAGAAAATCGGATAATTCTGCATGAAAAACCCATTTATCTAAATTAAGGAGTTATCCCCCCGTTTCCCCCCTTTATTCTTAATTAATGAACTCCGAAAAATAATCAGGGAAGCACCTTATCACAATGAACTTGTATACGAAATTTGAAGAAAAACGGATACTTCTGCATGAAAAACACATTTATCTAAATTAAGGGGGAGTCATCCCCCCCTTTCCCCCCTTTATACTTAACCAATGAACTCCCAAAACTAATCAGGGAAGCGCCTTATCAGAATGAACCTGTAAACAAAATTTGAAGCAAAACGGATAATTCTATCACGAGTTATCGCGTTACGTACATACATACATACAGAACGGGCGGGCACATTAGCTCTCAGGGTTTGATAGTCTGTGAGCTAAAAAAGAACCATTCTCCAATGCTATTTGCATATCGCGGAAACCACTTCCTATATAGGAACAAGTTGGAAATTGTACGTCAAACGTGACAAATGAGGTACTTTCGTACTATAACTAGTTTCAGTAAAATTAATTATATCGTCTATTATTATAATATAATTAATTTCCGTAATAAAATAAGTATATTTTAAGTTGGCAACATTTTATCTTTTGACATTTACTGAAAATACCATTGGGAAACTTAAGCCTAGCTTTGAAAATTTCAGAACGTGAAATCCATATTTAGACTCTTTTCAATTTAATATCTATTTCTCCGGAAACATCTATCCAAAAAATTGTCGGTAGATTATAAAACTGCTATACTTAAACAATTTTAGTATACAGATTCGGTTTCTAAATTCGGTAATACATTAGTAATAGGACTCCATCTTAAGTAGGACGTAATCATCATAACAACCTAGAATAAATACTTATCATGGGTATCACTGAATTAATTACGTATGATTTAATAGAATAAAGAATGTGACTAAAACTTGGTCATAGAGGTTATAAAATGTGATATACGTCATATATGACTATAATGTAATACCTGTGAGATAACTTGGCGATACATCTCGGTCGCTTGACGAATAATCCGCAGAAACTGCTATAAGAAGGAAGTACCGATTTAAAAAAAAATCAAATTACTTAATAAGTATTTTTAATAATATCTTTTTAAGTTTTGATTCGATTTTCATAAAAGGGAAAATGACTCGAAAAATTCTGCAGAGATTATATATAGGGCAGACCGGGGCAAGATGAAGAGTGGGGCAAGATGACGAATGTCTTAACTTTTCCGTTTTCCGCTAGGTGGCAGCATCAACTGGACACTACTGGCTCTCCTATCGGTCGTTCGTTAAAAAATACTATAGACACGCTGAAATCGCCATTTTTGTGTCAGTTGTGAAGGTTTGATTGTTTTCCGCTGCCACGTTATAACTTTTATGCATGTGTAAATAAGCTCTGCTGCAGATACAGGTAAGATATATCGTTTCTCTTTAATATTTATGAGTAACTTAGTTTAAATACTAAGCCTATACCTATATAGTTTAAATACCTATTACCATGAATAAATGTCAATTAATCGCCTTCCTTCATGGCAATGAAAACGAATATTTTTAAACAGGCAGTCCGGGGGCAAGATGACGAGCTCGTCATCTGGCCCTGTGTTTCGGAATTTATTAAACTAACTATGTTGTCCATTCTATTTAAATCCTGTAAACGCTTGTTTGTCTGTGTGTTTGTTCGCACGACCTTGCGCACTACCTCCTCTGGAGCTAAGGGGCGCATGGAATCGGGGGAGGTATCGTTCGAAAGGGGGCGACCAGAGGAAGACATTAATGCCATCCGCTAAGCCCCCCTAGCCTCCTGAAAGAAAAACCCTATCGGGGTCCGTATCTCCACTTCCAAGCGTCCGATCGGTATGACGAGAGTACCGTTCGACGGGGTCAAGACCTCCCCCTCCCCGGCTGGTCCCCCTCCTCCCAAAAAATTCAAAAAGCGTTTAAGGCCAACTTCCGGCATTGCGACCCACCAACAGAAGAATTGATCCAGTGCTGTAAATGCCAAGAGTGGTGGCATGAGGAATGTTCCAATTATGAAAATGGCATTTTTATTTGTGACTACACTGTAAAAAATGACCAATGTTTCTTATTTTATGAAAATATGCTATAACCACGAACGAAAATATAATATAATCTTCTGAGTTATCCGAAATTTCAAATAGCATGTTACATTGTCTTTTGAATCCCCAGAAACGAATACATTTTCAAAATTTAAAGAATAATTTATAAAAACAAATTATTTTTAGCTGCCCGAAATTTTCAGAAACGTTTCCGAATGGTTTTCAAAGTGTATTAATTAGTGTCCTCAGGCTGGAATACCTGTTTTTCGAATGTTATTCATTCTCAAGTACACGTTTTCAGCCGCATAAGTTAATTTATACATGAAAGAGTAAAGAACTTTATATATTTTAATGTTATTGTTAACGCTGTTAATTTTGCATGTTTGTCTGTTAAACATTTTTTTGAGCATGAAAATGTTTACTTCAGAATTGATAGCATTCGAAAAACAGGTATTCCGGGCTGAGGACACTAATTAATACACTTTAAAAACCATTCGGAAACGTTTCTGAAAAATTCGGGCAGCTAAAAATAATTTGTTTTTATAAATTATTCTTTAAATTTTGAAAATGTATTCGTTTCTGGTGATTCAAAAGACAATGTAACATGCTATTTGAAATTTCGGATAACTCAGAAGATTATATTATACTTTCGTTCGTGGTTATAGCATATTTTCATAAAATAAGAAACATTGGTCATTTTTTACAGTGTACTGTTAGCTGCACAACTAAACACTTCAAAATTACGTTACAATCAATGCATTATGCTTAGTTTGATACTTTGCAAGATGTAAAAACACAGTTATCATTTGTTAAACCATGTAACATATTCAAAATATAAAATATGTTCAATCTTTTTCAATGTTGTCATCTTGCCCCAAGGCCAAAATCATCTTGCCCCAGTACTGGGGGGCAAGATGACGATTTGTTAATGTTATGGAAAAATAAAATTATCCTTTATTTTTTTTATTTGAAAAATTAAATGGTAATGTATTTAGTACTACAAAGGTATACTCTATCAGTTCATGTAAAATTAATTTTACTATTACTTCAAAATAAATTAATAAACAACAAAAATTGTTAACATAGTCATCTTGCCCCGGTCTCCCCTATTAACATTCAAAGTATTCGGTTGGGTAGTTTTTGTGCTGTTATATGCGCACTGACGGACGGACCAGACGACGACTATACGTGCTATGTATTTATATAATTAAGAACGCACCCAAAAAGGTCTCAGTGGCAGCTATTATCCAAGTTACTATTTGAAAATGGATTACCTTTAAAATACAGGAAATAATTTCCTCATAATTTCTCCGGAATCTGCTATAAGAAGGAAGTACCGATTAAAAAAAAAAAAATTAAAATTTACTTAATAAATATTTTTATTAATATATTTTTAAGTTTTGATTTGATTTTTATAACATTTGAAATGACGCGACAAAATTCTGCCAACGATTATATATATTAAGCCATTCGGTTGTGTAGTTTTTGCGATGTTATAAGTGGAGAGACGGACAGACGGAAGGACAAGATGCCGACTACAGGTACAGTCGTTTTTTCTTCTTGTTAATCAGCATGAAAATTTCTGACATATTCTCGATTTACTTTTTGAAGATAAATGCCGGGTTTAAAGGGTTGCGGGGTGGAGGCAAGCGCCAGGTTTGGATGTAAAAACTAAGGAGTAAAAAACTACTTTAGATTGAAGTTTAGATAGAAGTTGGTTATAATACTTGTAAGAAGCGCAGGGGAAAAAAAAAAAAATCTCAGTCAGGGTGCCGTAAATATTAAAGCCGCCTCTGTCACCTAAAATTATTTCCATCATTTTTCTTCCCTAGGTTTTCGCCTAGTTTTGCTTAATTGTAGAAACGTCTGCATTTGAATGATAATAAGATTGCTTCTTGACTCACTACCTTTTTAATGATCTGTCGCGTCTGGAAAATCATCTTAAAATGTACAGTTGAAGAACATTTTCTGAAATGAGTAACACTAATCAATGTCTTGGTAAATTGTCTGCAAGCTCTTTGCATGTTTTAATAAAAAATAATTAGGAAATATGTCAGAAAGTAGCCAGTTATGATTTTAAGAATACCTTTAAATTAAAAGTAATGAGATACCGGAACAAATTATTAGAAATGTTATAATTTGAATTTATTGTATTTTTAAGTTTTTCTTTAAATTTCTTTAATTGTCTTTCCAAAAAAATGTTGTTTTCATCTCTATGTTAATTAGAAACTTTGAAATTGTATTTTAACATCATAGCTAATCCTAAACTCTGACCATTTAAAAGAGACAGAAAATATACATTTTTTCAAAATATTATGTTTTTAAGGATTCGATTCATCTTTTTATGTCTACAACTCGTACGGTCATAAAATTTTTATAGTACACTTATACTTATTATATAAGCTAGTATGTGCTTTTATTGTCATTTAAAAAATATATGTATAAATTTTCCACGATGAATAAATTTCTGTTTATAATTTGAAAATAACATATTTTGGGGTGTTAACAACTAAGCGGCATAAAATATGAAAAATACTTGGTTAAAATTTCAGTAATTTCCTGTATCATGTTTAGAGACAAGAGCAAAAAAATCTACTCCAGGGCGCCGTGATTACTTTTACGGCCGCTCCTGCAACTTAAAATATCCACATATTATAAACGAATTATTAAGATGTTTATTACTGCTTTCATGTTCTTCCTTTTTTGTTAAAAAATGACGTATAGCCATATATATATATATATATATTTAATTAAAAATAAACGCAAAGTCGTTGTTGTTATTTGAAATATATATAGGAACAGTTTTTCGGTATTTGCCGATATCTGAATCTAGGAAAAAAAGTCCCCGGAAAAGAAAAGTAACCGGAAAAAAGTGATAAAAAAATTTATAAATATTGACGTTATTGATAAATAAGTGTTAAAAACTAACGGGGTAACAAAAGTCTGATTTATATCATTCCCGTAGGCGAATATTTGCTGTAAATATTTGTGAATGCTATTAGCAATAGTGTAAAAAAGAGACTATTTTCGCGTACGAAAATGCTCGTATTCATCACTGCTTTATTTTTTACATTCGCGAACATAATTATGAATATTCACAATCATAATCAATTCAATTATATGTAAAAAATTAAGTAGTGATTAAAACGAGTATTTTCGTATGCGAATATTCGCGTTCAAAAATCAAGTAGTGATGAATACGAGCATTTTCATACGCGAATATTCCCACTTTTTTACACTATTGCTAAAAGAATTCACAAATTTTTACTTCAAATATTCGTCTAAGGGAATGATATAAATCAGACATTTGTTATCTCCAGTACCGCAGCAACACCCTCAGCCTGGTGAAAAACATTGTTACACACCATCGGCGCATTCATAATCACAGCTGAAGGCGCCGATAAGCCTACGCGCGACTAGCCTAATTCATGGCGCCTGGTGCGGTGGCACTCGCACCACCGTTTGTGCGGCTCTGGTTACCTCGTTCGTTCATAACACTTTTTATCAATTCCTTGTAACCTTTTTTCCGGTCACTTTTTTTTCCCCGGTTACTTTTTTTCCGCTCTTGTTCTTTCTGTCATTTTTTTCGATTACCTTTTATCCCGGTCGCTTTTTTTTTTTTTTTTTTTTTTTTTTTACCGCCGACATCTGTTTTAATTATGTTAAAAGTTTCCCTAGTATTTGCCTGCAGTACGACTAGTTTAACGGCTGTACTTGTACAAATTACTAAAAACATTCCTTCGCCACTCTTTTAATCTGTATATATATGTGATTTATTACATGCAATTTATACCTAGGATTTTTAAATAAATAAATGTGAAATTTATGTTGACAAATTTTAGAATTGTGATTTATCAAGACGTTTTATAAGAACAATAAATAGCGCGTGAATTTCAAATTTGTATTTTAAAATTCAATCTAGTTTTAATAATCTTACATTAGATGCTGCCCACTCTCTCTTCTTAGCGGCAACCATTGTAAATATCCGGTCAATTTATTTTTAGGCGGGAATCTTTCCCATGTTACCTTTCATATAGATTGCAGAGAGAACACTGGTAACCACAAAGAACTCCTTTGACCTCTGAACATTAAATTTCCCTCTTGTGCAAAGTAAGAGATAATAGGAGTATGTCTATTTATCTCCTGCACACATTTGTTTGGTCTGATCTGGTCATGTGGGAATGTGTTTGCTTATAAGTAATTTTTTTTTTTTTTTTAATACTAATACGATTGTGCCAGGGGTTCCAAGACCCGTCTCGGGTAACCACTGCGCGGGGTGTCAAAAGTTGGGATTTTCCTGGATGAACAAATTCTTTTAAATTTCTTTTAGCACCATGTACAATTTAATACCTCAATCTAATTGTTAGCCTGCATCGAATGGAATTTAATTGCAGTAAAACCTGTATAAATGGAACCTGCATATAACGGAAAATTTTTATGATTCTGTCGAAAGTTATACCGTTGTGACAGGTCCAAGATGTTATGAATTAAAGGGGTAGCGTAGAACCTTTAAATGAACCGCTCCTGTAAATCATCGAAATGAATTTTATTACATTCAACACTTCAAATAAATAAAATACAAATTCTTGAGTAATAGGATTGCACAACAATAAAATATTTCGGGCTCTTTCAGCTTATGATTCTATTTCAGCTAAGTGTCCAGCATTAATAATAGTCTATACTTTCAAAGGATAAACAAAGTCAATGTTCCTCTTCAAAGGTAGGAGCGGGAGTCGAGGGTCGATTGGTTCGTCTGACCCTTCACAAAATATAAAGGATTACAAATTCAGTCAATCATCTCCTGAATACGGGAAGGGGATCAAAATAGTCGCTGTTCTGCACAACTAGAGAGTGTTCACGCTCGCTTTACAAGTCTGTCACGCAACAATCTCAAAGTTTTTGTTAGAGAACATTTTTCTCTGCCCGGTGATTCAACAATCACCTGAATGTAGTTTTCCCCCGGAGTGATGACTCGTCTTTGAGGTTGAGAAAAATCTGCAACCTACCTCGAGTGCTCTTTGCTCTTAACTCAACCACGGCCCAACTCGATCAGCTCCGTTTCTTCTGAACGCGCTGTATACGGCCCTAACAAACGCCAGTTTTGCTGGAATCTTTAAAGGACCAGGAAAGTCGACAGATGGCGCTGATTGCCCACCTCATCCGTACGATTTAAACAGCCATAATACAACATATTCTGCTTATTTTGTCTGATTAACTGACAGAATTAAGTACAAATAACTAATCTAAGCATAAAATTTTATGTTTTGAACAATAATGTACCGCTGTATACTCAGAACATTTAAATATTTACATACTTAGCATTGCCAATATCGTCCAACTTTCGGAAAAGAAGCTCAACAACAATAAAAAAAAATAATGTATATATTACAATATATCAATAACAGAAGAAAAACAACCGATTTTGCATTCAAATACAGATAAATAAAGCATTTTATTCATCACACGAGTATAGATTATTTTTGAATTATATATTTTTAATGTGCAGCTGTGTACACAACTGATTGCTGATATCCAAATCTCTAAAATTTATTATAGCTGAAGCAGAAATACAAAAATAATGCTAATAATAGTGTTATATTGAATACACTTATATATTTTATATAGAGAGGAGTGTGGGTACAAATACCGTCAAAAAGTGAACAAAAACAGAATACATTTATATACACATTTACATATTTATATTTCTGTAAAAATTTCAAGTGTTTAAAAAAAAAAAAAAAAAAAAAAAAAAATTAAAAATTATGTAAACTTTAAAAAATTTCTAAATAAAGAATGTTGCCAGAATTTTATATTTGCTTTATTAGTTATATTTCTTTGCCATATTTTTCAAAATTATGGGTATTATTTTGTTGCAAATACATGAGCACAAATTTTGATGGTGATCATTCAAATGACATTTCCATAATGGGCAATTTAGGAGTTTGGGATAAATAAAATCATAAAGAATTTTTATAACGCCTGTTGTTTTCAGAAATGGAATAGCTTTTTCTATAAAGTCCAGAATAATTGAAATTACAGAAATAAATTGTTGTTTTGGATATGTAAGGCCACCCCTGTCTTGATTTTTAATCAAACTGAAGATTGGAGCATTGCAATCCATTGTGTGTACGTGTGACAGACAAGTTTCATAGTCTACAGTTCCTTCGATATTTTTCACAATATAGACTGAGACAATGGCAATGCTGGCAAATTTCAAATTTGTTGTAAGTAAATCTAGGGAAAAAAGGAGAAAAATATTTATATAGATGTTTGTAGACATTACTAACTAATATGTCATAACTAACACCTTCTTTATTCCGAGATGAGGAACGGCAGTACGGTACACAACAATATACCATATTGATTCTAAAAAGAAAAGAAAATTTCTAATTTTATACAACAAATCGTATCCAAAAGCTAACTACAAATAGCAACAAGATCGAGAGAAACCTTGACTGATGAGGTGGGCAGTCAGCGCCAATTTCTTGCAGTGGCCACAGCCAGAACTATATTTTGATTCCAGCGCTGCCATTGTATTTGATACTTTTGTTAGAGCCTGTTAGATCGAGTGAAGCCTTGACTCAACTAACTATATTTTCTTCATCTATCTTCGATGTTACCCCTCGAACAATAGGATTCTCTCCAGCCATCAAAAAGTCTTTCAGATGAGGTAGTAAAAAAGTCCGTTATGATAGGTGGAAAAAGGGTTTCCCACGCACGTTCTCTAATGACTGAGGTCATCTTGGTTCCCACAATACCTGGGGCGGGCGGGCTCAACCAAAGGGATTCCATTCAGCTCTCTCCCTTTATGTAGCTGTCCCCAAACCTTGAAGTAGTAAGATGATTGAGCAAAACTTTTGAAGTATCCCGGCCGAGTACTGGACTTCGTTTTATTTTGGAAGAAAATCCCAAACACATGGGATCTGCCTATACCTGTCTTTAAGCTTCACAAACAAGGGTTTTAGATGAGATATAGTGAATTTTCCGTAACATTTGCATATACCTGTTAAGAAAACCTATGTTAGACTGAATATTTGTTCATTGCAATTCTGTTTTTATAGGCTTTACTGTTCTTTGTTTAGTAAAACCTGAAAAAATAGAACGTGTATAGAACGAAATATTGTTTTATACGTAAACAATTCCTTATCCGTACGAAAAGAATATCATAAAATTATAATTGCTCAGTTGGAAACATCTGTAAAACGGAATTTTGTTTCGGTCTCTAGCGATTCCGCTTTCACAGATTTTACTCCATAAAATTATTATGTATATTGAATACAGTAAAACTTTCTAAACGGAAAGATTCCATTTCAGAGATATTGGCATCTTAAAAACTATAATTGTATTATATGGGATTCTTCCGTAGAAACCAGGATTTTTTTTTACGTTTAAGACAGCATTATGTTATAGATAGGTTTCACTTCCATATGATTTACTGTATTTTTATGTCTCAATTTAAAAGTCACTGTTCCGCTGTTTGTGACAATGGTCCTGGCAACACTAGGAGTGACCCAAGTGAAAATAAATGGAAAAAAAAGAGTAGGGAATTATTAATTTAAATAAAAAGGCACGTCACGAAACGCATACATCTAAATTTATAAAAGTCCAGCTTCAGAAAGCCGTTGTGATGGATTGAGGATCCATCAGCACATTTCATTCTGATAGGATTAAAATAATCACAGAATAAAATGGAGTGATCGGTCTTGATTGGCAACTATTGTAAGAGGATTATCCTAAAGAGAAGAAATCCTTAGTTATTTTCAAGTAAGAATGAAAAGCTTTCATGCTGTGTATAGCCTTGCTAAATGTGTGTAAATTTTATATTTAAGAAGATTAACTGAAGGGGTTTAAATGTGTCAGGAAGGTATTTGTATGAATGGCATGGCTAGAAAAAGGTATTTCGAAGAACCCTAGATACCAAGGGGTAGGGGGATGGAAGAAGGGTGTTTCAATCAAGGAGGATCAGTGGATTATGCACAGGGGAGGAGGATAGAGTTTTTCGTCATTGAGGAGCAGTCTGGTTTTTGAGTTCTGGAGAGTTGGACCTTGTTTTTTGGGGGTACCCGAGATGTACAAAAATGTCTTGTAAATATCATCTAAATTTTCACTATCATGTCCTTTTTTACAATTGTGATTTTGAAATAAAACTTTTCGTTTAATACGAAGTGATGTGTTTAATTATATGTATGCGATCACGATACCACACCGTGTATGGAGCACGAACAGTTGTTTGCTTTAGCTAATAAACGGCGTAATCAGAAAAAAAGACCGCAATTAACAATGCGACTATTTTTAAAACATTCACAAACTCATTTCCATTCATATTTGCTTGAAAATTTTAAATATTCGCATTCAAGTAGGGGAAGGCCGGACAAAGTGGCCACCCAATATAATGACGTTACCAGAGCGCTGGCATTGCGTGGTTTGTGGTTAAACTATTTCGTTGGATGGCAGTGAGGAACCATACAATTGTTGAACAAGGTGGTTCCATGTTTTATAATTTTAGAGCGGGTTTTCCAGTTTTTGAAGTTTGTGATCTAAGGTAAGTGACTTAAATTGCATACAATTAACAACAACCTGTTGTACTTGCATTTATTTATTGAATGTGTAAGGGAAGAGCATGTTTTCAGCTTCACATTGGTGGGTGAGTGGTCGATGACTGTTCATTTTTTTCCACTGTAGAACGTATTTTCTGTCATGGCTCTCAAATGGGCAAAGTAGTCAAAATAATGGCTGTTTGATTGGATCAAGTGATGAAGGTTGGATCAGGTGCAATGTTTGTCACCTCTTGGCTCATGAGGCCTGTTCACTCCGAGAAGAAGATGACGTGGAAATCATTTGTGAAAAATGCAGCGCTTAATTCTGATTTTTTATTTTTTATTTGGGTTTGTCAAACTCTTATTGGATTTTCATACCATTTTCAATCTTTCATTATATTTCATACGATTTGTTATGACAATAAGACTGTTCTAATCATTTAAATAGTGTTTTCAATCTTTTTACACCTTTAGGGAAAAGTGGGCATGAAGTGCCCACTTTGACCGTTTAGGTCGGGCAAAGTGGATGTTTTGACCTTTTTTGGAAAAAAACAAATTTTCACTTCCACATTATTATTTCGTAAAAATTATAAAAACCCTTACACTTCTAAGTAGTCACTCTAGATCCATGCAAATTGTCAGTTATGTATATGTATTTTAAGGGGTAACAAAAAATCACAAAATCTTAGGGTAACCACTTTGCCCGCACTTCCCCTACCTAAGACTCAAATACCGTTCTCACTTTTCCTACAAATTCCAAAGAGCGTGGTGCAACAAATGCAGACAGTTTATGTGTAAAAGTCATAATTTATGTGTTATTTTGTGCGTGACTTGTAGCGGACTACTGTACACAAGCATCCTGTAATTGTCTTGCTTTGGAAATTAAAAGGCGAATTTTGATGTCATTTTCTAAATGTTTAAAAATAACAAGTCATTTTCTAAATGTTTAATGTTTTCTAAATGTTAAAAAAGTTTTTTGGAAAACAACTTACATTCTTTTTTTCAATGTAAGCCAATATTGTAATAAACCCAAAATGCGTAAAATATTGTTTTTTCATTGGAAAATATTTAAATGTAAGCCAATATTTGTTCAATATTCGTATTTGATTGGAATTATGTCTAATGTAAAGCCAATATTTGTACAACAATGGTAGTCCATTGTAAATGTTTTTTCGTCCAGTCTTTCTGAATGCGCCTTTATCGAACCGTTCAAAATACGAACAAACTAAAAACGTTTTCTAAAATTTTGTACTTTTTATTTTCGAATGTTGCAAACCAACATAATAAAATACCAATTTTAACCCTTACATTTTTTGAAAAAATTTCTATTTATTGTTTTTTTTTGTTTTGTTTTTTATCGAAGCTCACTTCGGGTTGAATTTTAGAGATACAGATAAATGTAAATTACTCACTCATCAGAATATTTTCTTCTCTACGACGAAAAATACAAATATTAACCCTTTCAAAAATTCTCGATTCGAAGTCACTTCGCGCCCTCTTTTTTTCTATGCTAAATGTCGGTATTTTAAGACAATGTTTTTACACGTTCTTCGTACAATCGATTTGTATCACGTATAGAAATCTAGAAAAATTTCGAACGATTAGGAGTATTTAAAAAAAATAAAATCTGCAGAATTTTCGCTCATAACGTGAATACGCGGGTGGTCTTTGGTGATGTTTTTAGAAAAAATGTACAAATTTTTTCACGAAAATTATAAGTTGGCTTTCAAAAGAATACAGACGAAATTCTAGATTATACTCGTCTAGATTTATACTTTTCAGATTATACATATAACTAATAAAAAATTCAAAGAGATCGGACAATAAAGCTATTTTTTATATTAAACGACTCGACACATTAAAAAGAAAAGCGAGAACAAAACACAGCCCTTTTACAATTAAACATCAATATTTTTTCATAAATATTTTACACAGGCTACAAAACCATTATATTTATAACAATTTCAAAGAGTTTGGACATTAAGAACTACTTTTTTAACTACTAAACGAGCCGATGTGGGAAAAAATCATTTTACAAGCGACTTTATCACGAAATATAGTTTTTTTTTTCACGATTTTTTTATACAGGTTTTGAAACCATGTATCGTTCATAGAAGTGTTTGGACAAAAAGAAATATTTTTTTAATGTTAAATAACTCGTTATCAAAAAAAAATAAAATAAATAAATAAAAACAGCCGCATAACTTATAAATCTATACAGATTTGATATTTATTAAAGATTATCATACAAAGGACCAACAATTTGGAAATATTTCCAAAGTTACACTAATATGTAAAATATTGGCGTTTGATCGCAAATATTTCCAATGCAACGCCAACATTTGTACAATATTGGTGTTTGACTGCAAATACTTCCAATGTAACGCCCATATTGTACAAATGTTGGTGTTACATTGGAAATATTTCCAATGCAAAGCCAACATTTGTACAATATTGGCGTTTGATCAGAAATATTTCCAATGTAACGCCCATACTTGTACAATATTGGCGTTACATTGGAAATATTTGCAGTCAAGCACCAATATTGTACAAATGTTGGTGTTACATTGGAAATATTTGTGATAGAACGCCAACATTTGTACAATATGGGCGTTACATTGGAAATATTTGTGATAGGACGCCAACATTTGTACAATATGGGCGTTACATTGGAAATATTTGCAATCAATTACCAATATTGTACAAATGTTGGTGTTACATTGGAAATATTGCCAATGCAACGCCAACATTTGTATAATATTGGCGTTTTATCACAAATATTGCCAATGTAACGCCCATATTTGTACAATATTGGCGTTCTATCACAAACATTTCCAATGTAACTCCAACATTTGTACAATATTGGTGTTTGATTGTAAATATTTCCAATGTAACGCCCATATTGTACAAATGTTGGTGTTACATTGGAAATATTGCCAATGCAACGCCAACATTTGTACAATATTGGCGTTTGATCAGAAATATTTCCAATGCAACGCCAACATTTGTACAATATTGGCGTTTGATCACAAATATTTCCAATGCAACGCCAACATTTGTACAATATTGGCGTTTGATCACAAATATTTCCAATGTAACGCCCATATTTGTACAATATTGGCGTTACATTGGAAATATTTGCAGTCAAACACCAATATTGTACAAATGTTGGTGTTACATTGGAAATATTTGTGATAGAACGCCAACATTTGTACAATATGGGCGTTACATTGGAAATATTTGCAATCAATTACCAATATTGTTCAAATGTTGGTGTTACATTGGAAATATTTCCAATGCAACGCCAACATTTGTACAATATTGGCGTTTGATCACAAATATTTCCAATGTAACGCCAACATTTGTAAAATATTGGCGTTTGATTACAAATATATCCAATGTAACGACAACATTTGTACAATATTGGCGTTTGATTGGAAATATTTGTACAATATTTTCATTTGGTTGGAAATATTTCCAATGCAGCGCCAATATATGTACGATATTGGCGTTTGATTGGAAATATTTCCAATTTAACACCAATATTTCACAAATATTGGGCATTGATTGGAAATATTTCCAATTTCACACCAATATTTAACCAATATTGGCGTTTTATTGGAAATATTTCCAATGAATGCAATATTGGCGCAATATTGGGCCAATATTGGTTGGCTACTAGGGTATATGCTGTAATTTATTACAAAAGTCCAATTATCGTTAAATAAAATGAATTCAATGCTATAAGTAGATAACTCTTTTGTACTTTTATTATTTGAATTCAACTTTCAATACCAACATTTAATAGGCTACTCAGTCTTTTAAATGATCCTATTTCAAAACGTCTCTCAGGATTTGAAACCATTTTTTAAACAGACTTTAGTGGAAGTCTAAGCCATATAAAACTTTAAGCAAAATGCAAGTATTTTTGAATATTTTGAAAATACTTCCCCCATAAGATTTTCATCTCATTAAATCGAAAATAGCTATAAAAAAACTATATAAGTATAATAAGTTACATTTTTAAATATATGTAACCTTTTCTATAAGTTATGCGTTAACTTTTATTCCTAGATATGATTTTAAATATGAAGCATTGTTATAATAATAATAAAATCGCAACGAGGATAAAAAAAATGAATTCGATTCACATTAATTCTATTTAGTTTTGAAAATAAATCATTAAAAAGAAAGATAAAAAGAAGGAAAACAGACTTATTGACTAATTTCATATACGCCTCTGAGTGACTAAGATTAATAATAGGTTTAGGAATCGATTAAAAGTTTTAACTAGGTTAATCGAAGTTTCTTAATCGATTAATCCAATGTTTAACAAGTTTCTACTTTGTTTTACAGGATTTTGATTTTAATTTAATTAATCAAACTTTCACCAAACAGTGAAGGTAACATTTGTTTTTGCTAGTAAATGCAAAGATATTTAAAATATGTAGATAATATAACAGTCCGATAGGCAAATGAAAAAAAAAAAAAACTTATGTTACTAAGTATCCGTAAAACAGTGATTTTAATTTATTTCAATAAATACATTTACCATTGAATGTTTCTTTAATTATGAAGTTATTTGATTACGTAGTATTTCGTGCAGTCCCCTCTCGATTATTGATCACACGGTTCGAGAAAATTCGAATAGTGGGTCATTTTGGGGTCACCACGGGTCAATGCATTTCAATGGGAATGAAAGTTGAAACAGTTATTAAGTTGTTGAACAGCTGAGAGTAAACGAAGTCGTAAAGTTGACAACATTTTGCCAAGTTTGGTGAAATGTTGGCGACATTTGAAGATTTGGCAGGAAAATTGGCTTTCAAGATTACCAATGCCAAAACACAAGCTTGGTGTCAAATGGCAGAATGTCACCAAGTTTGCGACTTTTCAGCAAGTTTTGGAGAGTCCATAGAACGTTCTCGAAAAAAATCAACCAACCAGGGTAAATAGAATTTATTGTTATATCGTTGTTATATAGAACTTATTGTTATATGTTGAACAGGGAATTTATTGTTATATAGAATTGAACAGAAAGCTAATTTTAACCAAGCATAGCTTGGTCTTTCCAGCTGGTATACATTTAAATTTAGGAAATTTCCATAGTTGGAATGTTCTGTAATTGTTTGCAACAATGATCTAATTAAGTTTTCAGCAGAGCTGAAATTACGCTGGAAATTAATGAATACAAAGGATGAGAATTATCACTTACTATACAAGCGTACAACCAACAGAGTGAAAATATGTCTAGACAGGGGATCGAACCCGGTTACCTTGGTATAGTGCACCAAGTGCTTTACCATTTAAGACACCAGGACGACCTCCAGTCTAGCATTCTCTCCCTGTTATGTAGCAAGGGTACAACTTTTGCAGCACAAGATGGAACGTCAATCATGAGCAAAACTTCAGTGGCATGCATGAGACAAATTAAACCGGTGAATATTTATATATTTATATAGATAAATATAAATATTCACCGATTCTGGGTTTAATTTATTTTAGCAAAGGGTTCTAAAATAAAATATTTTTACATAACATGAAATCTGTTAGGCTGACTGACTAACCCCTTTTGGGTCCATGCGCCTGATATTCAATTAGGGGACATAAAAAAAGCTTTTGCTGTGGGAATTTGTACTCATTTAGAAAAAAAAAACCCTTTTTTTTTGGGGGGGGGGGGTAACCCTCCCCTTACAAGTAGAGCTCAGGCCAGTTGCCCTGTTTGTCCTTGCGGCAATCATGTGCTGATCATCTTAAGAATTATCTAAAAATTGCATAATTTTAATTTTGGGAGTGCATTGTTAAACATTATAAAAATGTCAAAATATTACAGATATCTTATTTCCAGTAAATACATTTTTCCAAAATGATAACAATTTAATTTAAATTTAAAACTAGAAACATACTTTAAAAAGTGTAACTATCAATTAGTTTTTAATAATAAAGTGCTTAGATTATATTTTCTAAAGAAAATGTTTAATGCATATATCATATTTTTAAATAAAAAATAATAAATATAACTTGAGTTTCCTAATAATGTTTATTAAATGCGTGAGCAAATAGCATACCAATAAAACAATGGGATATTTACCTTTCAGAAATGTTATTAAACTAAAAGCTTTCTTTTTTTCCCCAAGTAGAATAATTTAGTGAAACATATCACGTAAATATGTGTAGGCAGAATAAATATAGGGCTAAATACATTTTTTTGTATCAAGTTAAAAGTATTCTCATATAAGTAAATCCTGAGCAAATAATCCTGAAAAAATATCTAAAAGAACACTTGATTTAGTTCAATAAGAGAAATCGAATGAAAAATTTTGCCTGTAAAATAGAATTTTTCAATAATTTTTAGCAAAATCAGAATGAAAATTCTCAAATTTATATTACCTTTGTCTCTACTAAATAATAAAATATTAAGAATTTATGACACATAAATATGGAATATGGGATGTTTCTCATGCATTATAACAAATTTTGCGTTAATTCTGCGCTTTCTGTATGCATTATTTATATACACCAATGCTTAGGATTTATATTGTTACATATTTAGAAGCTTATTCTTAACATTAAGCTCAAGAATAACACTAGATATCGCAACGTGCGCTACTGCTTTCTCTTTGATCGTATATAACTTCGCTTCTAAAAAGTCTATGATTTCAATTTTTACTCTATCAAATAGAACGGAAAATGTGTTTTGAAATAAAATTTGTTTGGAAACTGTAATTTAACCTGTCGAGTTTTGATCACGTTTAAGAAAAATTTATTTGGCATGTAATGTTTTAATCTATCACCAAGTGCCGTAACAATAAACAACTTTTTGTTACAACAATATAAAGAAACTTTTTCAGCACCAAAAAATAAACATTTAGAACTATGAAGGAACTGGCGATGTTACAATGACTTGCGATTTATAGTCCAAACTTCGCGAAAGTACATTGTTCTGATATTCAACAATTTCAGTTCCTTAAAATAGAGTGTTTGAATAGTTTTACAATAGTTCGAGTTCAATGTTAAGTTATATGGATTAAAAGTAATATAATGTCTTGTACTTTATTTCAAATTGTACTGCTGTTGGAAATCTGCATTTTTTACTTACTTTATTTAGTTATTTCAAGCATGATATTTATATTTAATGCCGATAATGTAAAGTTTATGTTTATATGCAATAAAACTAAACGTTATATTTTTCAGCTATGTAAAGTTATTTTGAGGAACAGTCCAGGAAAAAAAAGTGACCACCTCCTATTAGTTTTCTTTCAAATAATCGTTTAAAAAATATATAAATACCAATCGATTAGGATAATTAATACTATTAAATGCTATACAAAAATTGTACTTCAGGGGCCGTCTTCATATTGAAAATTGTATAAGCCTTCATTTTTCGAATGCTATATTCAAATTCTACCTTTTTCAGGGCTACCTGATCTCAGATATGGCGTCAAAAGTGAGCGTTACTATTTGAAAATTCAAAGTTGGTACAATTTTTAATATGTAGACGACCACCGAAGGACAATTTATGTATAACATTAGTTAAAAGACATTATTCTTTGTAGATTGGTACCAACAGGTTTCCTAAACCATTATTTGCAGAAGAATTAGCAATGGGTAATAGCTTTTCTTTTCGATGACTATAAAAATAATAAATATGCGTAGCGGAACAAATTTACGATAATTAGTTGTTAACTACATTTAAGATATTCTTATGTATCAAATACTGAATTGTAACGATTCAATTTTCATCGCATAATGAAACAAGAACGAAAAATTATGCATCCCGGCATAGATTATGAAACACTTTCCAACACTAACTGAATATTATTAAGAAATTTTATTTTTTCATACAATGAAATGAGATATCTAAATAAGCAATTTAAAATATACATAACTCAGTAAAAATCCATTTTCAGAAATTTCTGCCCATATTCGAAATTTTTCGTGCAGTTCTGTATATGATCAACAGGATTTGTAGACAATACGTAATGCGCTAAAAATTAGATATAATTGCGTATCAGAGCAGAAAGAGCACTTCTAGCAAATACCGATCATAGTCAGTTCTTTAACGAAATTGTGTTGTGCGTCTCTGTACACGAACGATAAACCCTACACACTCCATAATCTATAGGACAAAAGTTGTATTAAACCTTACTGATCCTTTTAAATTTCAGTACGTTTCAAGTATCAAAACATGTTCAAAATACACCGCAAACGATTTCCCCCCATAGATCATAATGTAAAGGAATTATTTTGTACGTCCATGTAATTTAACTATAAATACAACTAATTGTAAACTCCGGTTAAAACATGCTGTAGTACTCCTCAGTAACGCATATTAATTTCATCATGTTTGAAATATCGTAACATCAATAAAATCGATCCGCAAATGATCTTTCCTCATAGACCATAATGTAATGCAATTATTTTGTGTGTCCCTGTAAATGAACTATTAATGCCACACACTTCATTTTCAATACTGAACATTCTATAGTAAAATTCAATAAGGTATAAAAATACCATGGCAATCCGAGTATATTTATGAGAGTTGGAGCACGGATAGACGGACAGACAGACAGACAAACCGAATTCATAAACACTTTTCAACTATGTTGGAAAGTGTTAAAAATGTTTTTTTTTTTTCAATTATTTCAATACACAGAAAAAAATAAACCCAATTTGGGTCGAAAGATTCTTAGGTATGTGCCCAAATTGGGTCATGCCTGTTTTGGTTACCACTGTGTATCCATTTTGGGCACTGTTAAATATCCATTTTCAAAAAAAAAAATAATAATAATTTTTTTTTTTGAAAATGGGTATTTAACAGTGATGTATCCATTTTGGGCACTGTTAAATACCCATTTTCAAAAAACAATTTTTTTTTTTTGAAAATGGGTATTTAACAGTGCCCACAGTGGTAACCAAAACAGACATGGCCCAATTTGGGCACATACATAAGAATCTTTCGACCCAAATTGGGTTTTATTTTTTTTTCTGTGTAGGAGAGAATCTAATGAAATTTTGTTCGTAAAATGTATTTATTTTCTACTCCCATTAAAAGTTCTTCAAAAATTACAGATTAACAGTAACATATTTTGTTATTTATTTTTGCTAAATGGCTAAATTAAATAGAAACCTGTGTTTTCACTTTTTATTATTTAATAAGATCACGCATGATATTTATACGTAATGCTGATAATATATATATTTAAAGTTTTTATGTAATAAATAAAAGAAATTGTGTAATATCTATGCATCATTTTGTTCTTCTAAGCAGAGTGATTTTTAATTATAATTTCAGAAGAATATGCGTGGGTAGAACAAATGTAACATAATACAACGTCACGTAAAAGACATTCCCGTGTATAAAATCGTAAACTGTAAAATATATCCCGAAAAAGAAAGTAATTACATTTAGTTAACACGAAAAGATGGAATAAAAGCTTGTTTATAAATTCTATTAAATCACTACTTTTAATAAAAATAGAATTAAAACTGAAAGAGTGTTTCTAACCATTCTCAAAAAATTTCAAGCCAAATGATAAATTATGAATTAAAAGTAACACAATTTCATGTACATTTATGAATAATTGCCTTTTTAATATCCGTCTCTATTTTCTAACTGCATGATTTAATTAGATCACGCATGACATTTATATTTAATATTGAAAATATACGGCTTAAGTTTTATGTATAATAAAACAAATTGTTATTTTTTTCATCCAAGTAGAGTGAATTTTAGATACGCTTAAATATGCGCAGAGAAAACAAATTTAGGATAATGCAATTTTTTTTATCACGCTAAAAACATTATAGTACATACAATCTAAAACTGAAAAAAAAATACCCTGAAAAAGAAATTAACATATATTTAATACGAAAAATGAAAAATGAAAATTTGATTATGAAACCTTTCGTTATTAATATGAATCATTTCAATTCCTCAAAAAGTTTTTCTTAAAATTTTTTAAAAAGTTGAAGATGATAAAAATGATAAGTTTTAGATTAAAAGTAATACGATTTCTTGTACATTGTTAAAAAAAATGCCTTGTTAATACAAATCTGCGTTTTCCATAGTCTTTATTTAATAAGATCATGCATGACATTTATTGTATGTTCCGGGGTATAATATACTCTGATCAAACAAACATGTTTAGAATCAGAAATTTTATTTAATAAATAAAATGAAATAGCTATGACATGAATAAGTTACATTTTATTGAATAAAATCTTCTGTTCTAAATATATTTGCTTGATCTATGCGGTATACGCAGTGAAATACTATATATTTAACGTTTATAATGCTCAGTTTGAATTTTTAAGCAATAAAAGTAAATTTATTTTAGCATCTAAGTCGATAAATTTGAGATAAATATCACGTAAATATACGTGGGCAGAATTATTTTGTGAATCCAATTAAAAATATTCTCATGCATTCTAAATACTAAATTGTAAGGAGTAAAAATCTGAATGAGAAAAATTGATTTCAATTACTTTAGTATGAAAACATTGAATAGGATATTGCTTGTAATTATATTTTCGTGCAACTTTCAAACAAGAAATTAGAATAAAATTTGATTTCTTGAAAACATTTTGTAACGGTTTTTGAAATAGTTTGAGCTATGAATTGAATGATTAATAAAGATTTAGTAATATAATTATTACATTGTTTGTTTTTTAATAATAGTTTTCTGCAGAAGAAAAAAGAAATTAATCATACACATTATGTGTATTAATAAAAGGCATAAAAAAATCTTTAATTTTTATAATGTATATTAAATACAAAATGAATTAACATATCATAACCTCATATTTTTTAAATGAATGAAGCAATGGAATGTATTATCTTTCAAAAACGGGCTAACTTAAAAAGATTTTATTTTTTTCTGTAAAGGAAATAATTTCTTTCTTTCTATTCCCCCCCCCTTTTTTTTTTTTTTTTTTTTTTTTTTTTTACCGTTTAGGATTACAGTCAAACCTCGTTAACACGAACACGCTTAACGCGAATTACTTTTAGAACAAACTGTTTACTATTGCCCCGTCCAGTTGTATGTAATGTATTTAAGTTCGGATAACACAAACTACTTTTAACGCGAACAAAAAAATTTCCCATTGAGTGTTCGCGTTAACGAGGTTTGACTGTATATACATACGAGTGTTTAATATATGATAAAAAAGATGGACATTGATACTGCATTTGTAATTCCGGAGCATATTTACGTGGTATTTTGAATAAAATAAATATGCTAAGAAATGATATAATCAATATTATTGTCAATATTATTATTTGGGCAGTTTCTATATGACGTAATTTTCCCCATTTACAGCTTTTAACGCGTAATAATTTAATTAATATTTTAAAATTTTCTTACTCTTTTCAATATTTAAGTTTATTATTTTTTTATGACGCAATTTTCCTCATTTACTACTTTTAACATGTGATCATTTAATTATTATTTTAAAGTTTTCTTTCTGTTTGTAATATTCACGCGGGTAAATATATTTTTTAATTGAAAGAGAATATTATTATTTGAGCTGTTTTAAAATTTGGCAAGAGGTAAAAAAAGATTTTTTCAAAATATGAAATAAATCTCTTTTCAGATAATGAAATTTTGAATAAAAAAATGAAAAAATAAACCTAAAAAATTTTGTCAAATTAAAAAAAAAATGATTGCCCATTGTACACCGCAAACTCGTCAAGTACAGTATCTCACAAAAATGATGGTACAGGAAGTAGTTTTCGGAAAATATGCAAATTTAACTCTTATGAGTACACATAAAATTGAAATAGCAAATAAGATTTATTTAATTACAGCCTTTGCTATATTATACAAGGAAAATTCCATAATAATTTCCTATAGAAACTTTCAAAATAAAAATATATAGAATTTGTTTAATAAGTTTAAAATCAATGACCGACAGACTTAAAACAGCCCTGAAAATGAAAGGATATGCTACTAAATATTACAAAATTGGTGTTGTTAAAAAGAAAAAAAATCCACGTGTACCATGACTTTTGTAGAAGCATTTTTGAACTTAAATTTTATATATTTTTACTTTTTAAAGTTTCTAAAGGAAATTATTATTTAATTTTCCTCGTATAATATAGCAAAGGCTGCTATTAAGTAATTCTTACTTGTAAATTCACTTTTATTTGTACTCACAATGGTTAAATTTACATATTTTCCGAAAACTACTTCCTATACCATCACTTTTGTGGAATACTGTATGTCTGTGCGAAAGATGGTTACATTTGTATGCATAGTTTTGATTCCATAAAACTTTTTAACGGAACAATTTTGACCAACTTCAACATTAAATAGCGCTTAAAATAATTCTTCGTTTTAAAAACTGTCTATTTCAGCATATTTATCAAAAATTTCTCTATAAAATGATTAATTTTCAAATTTTTATGTGCAATAGTTTTCTTAAAATTAGCCGAGAAAGACCTCCAGTCACAAAAAATACATTTAGAGCAGTAACAGCAGCAGTTTAGTTGCTTTTTTTTTTTTTTTTAAGAGTAGAGAGATATACAAGAATATTGTGTATAATCCTAATCGGTAAAAAATTACTACGAAAAAAATGAAATTATTTCCATTTATTTTCTAACTAAACAAAGACAAAACAAAACAAAAATATTTAAAACACACTGTATTATAACTGTATTAACACCCCGCCCCCTTCCTTCTTAACACTTCGAAATGGCTCAAGTGCAACAATGAACTCTGGTATAATGTAGGGTAATTTCATGTATAGTAGGTAAAACAGATAAGTATAAAAGTAAAAAATAGTTTTTAAAAAAAATACTTTCGTTTATAAGCATTCTATGTTTATTTCGAAAATCATGCCTAATTTCATGCAATTCATGATTTTTCTGAAAAAGTTTTGTTATAATGCATTAATTTGGTGTAGGCACTGAACCAATTTATGAAAAATTCCCTTTTTGTACGCTTAATAGAGAGCGCAAGCTAGTGAATTTATTAAAAATATCTAATTTTTGTTTTTCTTTAAGATATAGTAACATGAAGGGGAATAAAAAGCATAATTTAAACAATCTATTCGGAATTTTTAAATTGCTTTCTTAATGTATAATGTAAAATCATAATTTAATTAATATTAAACCCTTAATTGATAAAAGTATGTTTTTTAATTATTAAACTCTTTGTCTTTATTTTTATTCATGTTTCCTTTTTTTAGTGTTTAAAATGTTGCATTGTTGCAGTTTCACAGTCAGTTGGCCTTAATTGGCAACGTGGGGCACGTGGTCCTCTGGGTGGTCTCAACTCAACCCGGCTTATGAGTGGAAGGAGGACCGGGAGCTCAGCTGAGGACGCCGTGGCGGTCCCTTCCAGTTTCGAAAGAAGACTAAAACGGGGTCCCAGACAAGGGCAAGTACCAATGGAGACTCCACTCGAATCCTTTGTTGCGCCTGGTCCTGCGGGTTCTGCGCGTAACTATTGGGTTCCAGTGTGTTCCGGGGATTTCGTTTCCAAATGCAGCATCGTGCAGACGCTACTCACTTTTTCGGGTGGAAAGGAAACCACGTGAGGCGGCGTTTTGGTTAAGTTACAGGAAGTAGGCTGTATCTAGAGCGGATGAGCTAGCGGAGCACCAGTTCCGACCGAACCATTATTTTTGCCTTCGTCTTCTACTCCATAACAGGACGCTTCAGGTCTAGTTAACCTAGGGTGCGTCGATTGTGGATTAATTTTCCTATTTTTTTATCCTATCTTTTTATTTATTTTAATAACATTTTATGTTTTATTGTTGTTTTGTCCGCCGGAACGAAGTTATTGGTAAACTTTATAGGTGCTCCGTGATCTGAACTGGTGGTAGATTAAATCTCAGAGGAAGGTTTCAGGCGAAGGGGATGATGCTACGGGCTTTCGCTTGGGGATCGGACCTGCTCCGGCCCCTCTCGATCACTCCGTGGATGCTCTATCGCAAAGGTTTGGATCTCAGTTCACTAATGCCAGTCCTGTACAATAGTTGAAGAGTACCATTGGCTCAATTAGTTTATTGGCATCTTGGTTTGGCGCATACTTATATCCATTGCTGATGTAGCTCGTATACCATTGAAACCAAAATGAATATGTGGCAATTTTTCGAAGTGTGGCGGGTTAGTTGAAAACCGGGTTAAAATTAAGTTCTAAAGATATTGAAAAGTTGTATTGTCATCAGAAACACACCTTTGCAGATAATTTTTATAATTCTAGCATATCACAAGTCCATCACAAAATTCCATCTTTAATTTACAAAACTTTTTCTTCATGCTCTGGTAAATAAAACAGTTAATATTTCTTTCTTGTATGACCGAAACTTCACAAGTTATCATACATTATATTTTTCAAAAGGTCGGAACTTTGCACTTTACATTACCTACGTATCTCATGTAGGTAAAATATTAAAGCGAGTTTGAATATTTTTGGGACACCCCGTATAAAATGTACTTATTTCCGGCTGATTTTATCTAAGACACTCAATTACGGCGTCAAAAGTGTATGTTACTATTTGAAAATTTAATGTTGGTACAATATTTAATTTGTACACGACCCCTATTTTAAAATTTGTTTTCATATTAGGAAAGTATTGACACTCCCAGTCGAACGGCATCTCTCTGTGGCAATCTATAGATAAAAAAGAATGGGATGTGCTTTTTTTTTCCACGTTTGTAATTTTTTTCATTTCTCGCATTAGTTAGAACTAAAGTTACCCATCATATATATTTTTTGTATACTTGTACATACATTATTGCGAAGTTGCCTTATACAACTCTGTGTTTTTAATCTGCATTCCTTAATTACATCACGCATGGTATTTATATTTAATTCTGATAATGCACAGTTTAATTTTATATGTCATAGAACAAAACATTATTTTTGCATCGAAATATAATGAATGTGGGACACATATCACGTAAAAGCTTGAAAGAAATAAATTTAGAAATTTTGTATCACGTTAATTACATTCTTGTGCATAAAATCATAAACTATAAAAAAAATCCCCGAAAGAGAAATTTATTGCATTGAACTTAATAGGAAAAGAAGGAAAAGAAATATTTGTTAATAAAACATATTTCATTTCATTATTACAATGAATAATTAAAATTTTTCGAAATATTTTTTTTAACATTGTTAATATGGTTCACGTTTAGTGATAAATTGTGTATAAAAAGCCATGTAATGCTTTGTACATTAAAGCAAAATTACCGTGTTTATATAAATCCTGCATCATATAATTAGATCATTCTTACTGCATCATATAATTAGACCATACATAGTATTTTAACTTAATGCCAATAATGTAACTTTAAGTATAATAAAACTATTCGCTATTCTTTCGTCTAAGAAAAATGAGTTTTAGATAAGTATTACAGAAAAATACGTGGCCAGAATAATTATATGACAATATACATGTTAATCACAATAAAAATATTCCTATGCAAGAGGTACTGAATTGTAAAAATATCTACGGATAAAAAGTTAGTTCTTCAAAGTTACAAAACAGTACGAAAAATTTTGTTTATAAATGTATTTCATTATTCACTGCTTTTAAACAGAAATTAGGCTAAAATTCGATTAAAATTTAATTGCAAGAGAGCTTTTTATCTTGTTAAAATTATTTAGTCCTAAGAATGAGATACATGTAATTAAACTAAAATATCTATTTTCCATCTAAAAAAAAACCATTACGAGATGCACAGGGGCGATTCAAAATGATGTAACAAATTTCTTACGATTGTAATTTCTGAAGTATACATTACATTTGAATAATGTAAACTACGTTCAATTATAATCGCTTAAAGTTTATATATTTTCAATGTTTCCTCCTTCAGCTGCACAAACAACATCTCCAGAAACAACTGCTGAAGAATGTCTTGAATCAGTGAGTTTACCGCAAGTTGTCATATCGGTTTTTAGACCATCTAAAATTGTTGCCAAAATCGTACACAAACAGCTACTGTTACGAACCTCCAAAGCGAAAAATCACGGTTTTACGGTACCCATAAATTTGAAAAATTGTGTTCTGCATGGTAGCCATTTTGCTCTCAGTTGAAACTATAATTCACTGTGTGAAGTTAAATTTCCAGCGAATATGTGAAGGGAATTTAACATCACATATATTCCATTTCAATTTAATTCGTTATATCCTCCCCCATCCCCCGCCTCAAAATAAGATTCTTAATAAATTTTTATCTTTAATAATCAGTTTGTTGTGAGGTTACAAAAATATTTATTTCCTGCATTTTCTTTTTTCCTAAAGTTAAGCTTTCATTTTAATACTTTGCTTTCCGGCGACACCGCAGTGGTGTCGTACGTAAATTAATTTAATTTTAATCCTTAAAAGCTACATTGGCACCAGTATTTTGGAATGAAAAATTCCCTTTTATGAAGTACATGAAGAAAAGATTTTACTTATTTTCGAAAAAAATGTGTTCCTAAATTCCGGTGTCAATCAATCATTTCAACATTTTACGAATCGAAGTATTTTTACGAGACATGCGGACGGCAAAGTGTTACTTTACCCTTATCATTCTCTGATCGCATTGCGCTCTGCTTGATATAAAAAAATATAAAATAATTTTATTCGTCTTGTAACAGACTGATGTGTTCGTTCCCACAATTATTTTTCGTGGCTATCAACATTTTCCCAGACACACTACTTCTATACTTTTCCCAGAATTCCCAGAATGTCCCAAAATTCCCAGAATGTCGTTAGCCTCTCATTATCTTCAAACTTATAAAATTATTACATTCTCTTGTTACTCAGATGCCTTTTTATTTATCTTAGATAACGTTCGCGTGCTAATTTTAACTCTCCACACCTAATTCACTGTTATAAACTCCTGAAACTTGTAATTATACAGTTTGCAGGGTATCCACTTGACATGCTGATCATTATGGCGTTAAAATTCATAATGACCCCCCCCCCCCTTTCAAGCTTACATTGTGATTTTCCTAACGATCGACATCCTGTCTCTCTTCTCAACAATTTTTTTGCCGGTTAACGTTCGCTTGACTATTTTCTGTATAACCATGTTCGTTCGCCAATACCGCTATCTGTTTAAAGTTTGTGACTCAAAAGTTTTGTAACTCATTCGACCCTGCTCCCTGTCTGTGTAAAAATAACATGTAAAGTGTTGCCTTCTCGGCTCCGACTTTTGTAGCCGGCTTTGTTTTGTGTGCCTGAACATGGTTGTTAATAAAAAAAAAAGTTGTGTGAAACGCAACAGCGTTCTGCTAAGATTGTCTATTTCAGATGTTTGTGAATCATGGTCCCACCTGATTAAACTCGTCAAACAGATGAGATTTCGTCGAAAAACAACGGTAGCTAAATCTTCACCCTACTCTGGACAAGATTTAGGAGCTCTATAAATTTTAAAATTTAGGAAACTGTCTTTTAAATGATCAGAAGGAGATTCCCCTACATTTTAGAGCATGGAGGGTTAACTGTGTGAAATTAAATCCGTCTTCTTTAATCCCATTATATACCACTTAAATATGCATAAGAAGAATATGTATACCTCAAAACACACTTATCACATTAAAATCATTCCCATGCATAAAATACCGAAATCTTCTATAGAAAAAATAATGTATTATTGAATTATGAGAAAACCAAATAAAATTTTATTTTCACGATACATTTCGGTATTCAACAACTACAACAGAAACTGAATGTAAATTCAACAAAAATGAGACTGGAACTCGGACTCTTGAAGACGTGTTTTAAATAATAATTATTTTTTAAATATTCCTTGCACATTGTAGTAAAATGGAACAGTTCTTTCATTTTCTGTATTTTTTATTAGGCTGTTGTAAAAGTGCGAAATGCAGAGCCCAGATTTTTGGTCTTTGTCCATGAAATATTAATATCACGTGATATTTGACTGATTTCATTTTCTTATATTTTGCTTGGGCTCAGGATTCTCACTGAATTTTGACAAACGTTAGCAGTTTGGCTAATCAGAAATAAAAAATATTTCCTAGATTCATGGTTCTGCAACGAGAAATCATAAAACTTTTAAATAATAATAATAATGCGAATAAGAGTGCCGCCTGTACTGGCACACATACACACAAAAAATGAGCAAAAATTGAGTACTCGCAATTTGGAGAGCCTAATCGTTCGTTTACTCGCCAATTGAAGCAATTTGTTGCGATTTGGCGCAATGGCGAGTGCAGCGAGAATTCTGCTTGGGTTGATGATGAGGACGAAGAGGATAATCATGCATTAACGAATTCAGTCTTCTTCAATCATGGATTATCAGATTTTCTTTTTCCTCACATCAAAAAACAACACATACATCCGTTAAATAAAATATTAAATTTTTGAAGGTGTACACAGTAAGGAAAAAAACCTAATAATTCTTAATCTATGAAAATCTAACACAACCACGTACGAAAATATACAATAACTGCCTTTCGAGTTGCCCACGATATCGAAGAACATTCTTTATCTTTAGCAAACACAGAAACCAACATATTTTCGAGATTTAAAGAAGCTTCAAAAAACGTTTTTTTGATGTCACTGATTTTTGGTAACGTTTCCCAGTAGTGTTTATAGTATATTATTTAGTTTTCTCCAACCGAAATATCGTTCTTAACACTTTCCAACATAGGTGAAAAATGTTTATGACTACCGCTTGTCTGCCCATTTGTCCGTGCTCTAACTCCCGTAAATAAACCCAGACTGTCCTGTGATTTTTGTATGTTAATAATGTTTACTATAGCATGATTCCTATTGAAAATCAAGTATGTAGCTTTAATGGTTTGTTTACAGGGACAGTCAAAAGTATTCCGCTACAATACGTTCATTGGGAAAAAATCCTTTCAAGTGCATTTTAATGATGTTACATCATTTCAAACATAATAAAACTGATATGTGTTTATAAAGTGCACTAAAACCTGCTTTAGTGATTTCAAAACATGTATCATGTAGGATGCAAAGCACTTATTATTTATCTACAGGGCCACACAAAAGAATTTCGTTACATACTGATCAATTGGGAAAAAAACGTTTCAAGTTCCTTTTGATGATGTTGAACTATTTCAAAAACAATGAAATTGATATGAATTTTTGAAGTGCACTAAAACACGCTTTCTGTAGAATATAACATATATATATATATATATATATATATATATATATATATAATATCAAAACATTTATTATGCATTTACATTTTCAGGGATACAAAACAGAAATCCGTTACATAATGGTATACGGGAAAAACTATTTGCGGCGTATTTTAATAATGTTAAACTTCAAATATAATTAAAATGATGTACATTATTGAGGTTTACTATAAGATACTTGTTGTATAATATGATGTGCATAGCGTTTATCGTTTATTTACAGGGGCACACGAAAGATTTTGGATGCATTACTGTAACGGAAGTATAAGCGATAATTGCTGGAAATGCGTTTTCATGCTGAAATTATACATGCAAGAGTAACAAATTAATATTACTTTTAATGTTGTTAACTTATCCGGTTTGTCTGTAAAAGATGTCTGTTGAACACGAAAATATTTACTTGGAAAATGATAGTATCCGAAAATCCTAAACCTTTCTCAACCCGGAATATAAGCTTTTCGTTTACTATCAATTCTCATGTAAACATTTTCATGTTCAACAACATTAACATTAATATTAAAATAATATTTTTATTTTACTCTTGGATTTATAAATTCAATTACATAGTCGAAACAGTTTATTTGAAAATTTATAGCATCCGAAAAACCTATATTCTGGTTTGAGGAAACTCATTTATACAGTACAAAAACTATTTGGAACTGTTTCTGAAAATTCGTGGCAGCAAAATAAACTCTGTGTTTATAAATACTTCTTAAAATCTCGAAAATATATTAGTTTCTCAAGTTTATAAAGATAGATAACGCTTTTCGCAATCGTGGGTAACTCGAATGAGGTTATTGTATATTTTCGTTTGTAGTTATATTATATTTTTTTAGATTAAGAAATATTTGTATATATATATTTTTACAATGTATCATTTGTATTTGTTACGTTTATAAAAATCACTATTTTTTTTTTTTTTTTTTTTACTTTTTTCCCCTCAGAAATCAATGTCTTTCCAAACGTAATAAAGTTTGTATATTTATATGTGTGATTGAAAATATAAATCACTTGTTAAACTGTTTAGTAAAAAATATGAAAGAATCATCAAGCTGTACTTTTTATAAATAATTTCTTATCAAGATTTATTCACCCGAACTCAGATATTAGAATTTCCGATTCGTGTTATATTTAAATTTCTTGTCTAAAATATGCCATATATTTTTGTAGTAAATCATAGATTTCTATTTTGCATCGCGACGACTTTACATTTAGAGCAGAAGTTTTCAGTTCGTGTATAATCGATGTCGACCGATATTTGTTGAAATTCATGCATGCAATATCGAATGCTATTTCTAAAAGTCGCTTGCATGTTTATCTGCAAATAGAATATCAATCTTTGTTGCATATAACCACACTATATTGTTTTTTAAACGTTACTGTTGTTATACCGAATAAATAAAGCAAAAAAGAAAGACCTGCATTTTTAAATGCAGCTCTAGGCATTGTTAAAATTATTGGTCACTATTACGTATCACTATTACGTATGTTATTGGTTAAAATTGCATGTTTATATGCAAAATAGAATATCAATCTTTGTTGCATATTGTTAGGGAAACCGTCGGTAGCATAATTAATTTTCTATATTTGTTAATTCTTATATCAGTCTTCTATATTTTAATATACATTTTCATCTCTTGATAACGGTAAAAAAGGTTTGTTCAGCTTACCTGAGAACTGCTTTTGCCAAAATAATATCCACAGTAATGCATTGATATTTATCCTTTTGATTCATTGACGTGTCGCTGTATGGGAGTAATAAACAACATTATCAGAAGAAAGTAATATTGCGTGAAGTAAGAAGTAGATCCATTTTTCTTTGAATATAATATTATTATTGTAATTCTTGGCTTTATATACGCGTTTAAATCGCGTTTTGGAGACTGCATAGAAGTGCTCCAATTTTACATTTTATTTGGGATATTTACAAGGGCGTCTTAACTGTTCGACTACATTTTAGATTCTCAGGGAGAATTGTTATTGAGTTCTCGCGCGGGCATCAGCTGTAGGTTGAAATAGGGATGTCTGCAGAATTTCTCAGCTGATCAGTTTCGACAGTCTCTGGTTTTATTCACTATGGTTTGGTTTGCAGCTGCGGTTATCACTTGAAGTACTTACAGTTAATTGGGATCTGGTTTTTAACATGTTCTAAGTGTTCTTTCGATAGTTCACAACACTTGGAGATTATTAACGGCGTAAAAAGGTTTCTCCGTCACTCCCCCGTAATCTCCTGTGTGGGGAATGGTTGAAGGTTCAGTTTCTTACGGTGTTTTTCGTACACAGGTTTGGGAGTGGGCTTCGTGAGCGTGTCGGCTATTATTTCTTCACTGGGGCAGTATTGTAAATCAATTTTTCCTTCTTTCATAAGTTTGATGTTGTGGAAACGTCTGTCGATATGTTTGGATCGCTTAGTATCTTTATCATTTTCAGTCATTTTTATACAGGACATATTATCCTCAAATATCGTGATGGGTAGTTTTTGTGGAATGTTGAGGTCGCTAAGCAAGTTTGTTATCCAGCTTAATTCTTGTGCTGCGTTGCTAGCTGAAACGTATTGAGCTTCGGCTGACGAAAGTGCAATGCAATTCTGCCTTTTTGTGATCCAGTAAATCGGCGATTTTCCTAGCATGAATAGATTTCCTGACGTTGATTTACGTGTTTTCAAGTCACCAGCCCAGTCTGCATCGGCGTATGCTGTTAGGATGGGCTTGCTGTTTGCGCTAAGAGTTAAATTCAAATTTTCTGTAGTTTTAAGGTATGAAATGATTCTTTTCGCTGCTGACCAGTCCTTTTGGCGTGGTGTTTCGTTTCTACGACATAGTATGTTGACTGCGGCAGATATGTCAGGACGCGTGATTGTTGATATGTAAAGTAATGTGCCTGTGGCTTGTCGATATTGCGTGTTATTAGGTAAAAGATTATCATCGTCCTGAAGTCTGTTGAATCCAGCAATCATGGGTGTGTAATGAGGTTTCATGTCGTTTAAATTCAGTTTTTTCACTAGTTCCTGTATTTTATTATTTTGGTTTAGGTAATATGTATCGTTGATTTTATTGATGTTTATGCCTAGGTAATTATTCACTTCTCCTAAGTTTTTCAGTTCATATTCCTTCTTAAGTTGGTTTATTGTTTCTTCGATATCACTGTCCTTTCCAGCTATCAGGATATCATCTACATAGATGATGATATATATCGGATTTTCTTGATTTGATTTAAAGTACAGACATGGATCACTTTTGCTCTGTATGAAATTATTGTTTTTGAGTGTTTCCGATATTTTGGTGTACCAGGCCTTTGCGGCTTGCTTAAGACCGTAGATGGCTTTTTGAAGTTTACAAACTTTTCTTTCATCGCCGGGTTTAATATACCCGTCTGGTTGACTCATATAAACAGTTTCAGTTAATTCACCATGCAAGAATGCTGTGGTGATGTCAACATGTTTCACGTTCAAATTTTTGTGCAATGCGGAGATGAGAAATGCACGTATTGTAGCGTGCGAAACTACAGGTGCGAAGGTTTGATCCTAATCAATCCCGAATCTTTGAGTATATCCTTGTGCTACTAAACGCGCTTTATAGCTCTGAATATTTCCTAAATTGTCCTTTTTTAGTTTAAAAGTCCATTTGGAACCGATAATTTTTGTTCCGGGTGGTGGATCTTGTAAAGTCCAAGTGTTATTTTTTCTTAGGCATTGTATTTCATTGTGTGTCGCTTTTATCCAGTTTTGTTTATCATTAGTATTTTCCATTTTTTCGATATCTTCCCAATTTTCGGGAATGTTTTCAGATGAACTATTTATGAGACAAACATATCTGTCAGGAGGAACGCCTCTATTTGTTCTATTAGACCTTCTTGGTTCAATTGGTTGCTGTTTGGGCACGGATGGTGTCTCCTCACTGTCAAGTTTTATTTCTAAGTGATTTTCATGTCTATCCTGTAATTGTGTATTGTCATCTTATGTTTTTGTGGTGTTTTGTATCTCCTCAATGTTATCTGAGTGTACATTTTCATTTTCAAGAAATTTCACCGTTCTCGCTATTTTAATTTATTTTCCTTGTGTGTGAATTCTATAACCAGTCGATCGTGTGTCATAACCTACGAACGTTCCGGTTTGAGCCCTGTTATCAAGTTTTCCTCTATTTACTTTATTGACGTAAAATAGCGCTTTACAACCGAATGTTCTTAAGTGTTTTAAATTCGGTTTAATTCCTTTCCATAATTCTTAAGGTGTTCTGTTGTTATTTGCTTTAGTTGGGAGTCGGTTTTGTAAGTATGTTGCGGTGTTTATGGCTTCACCCCAAAAATGTTTGCTTAATTTTGCTTGTGATAGCGTACTTCTAGTCATATATTCTGGTTTGAGGAAACTCATTTATACAGTACAAAAACTATTTGGAACTGTTTCTGAAAATTCGTGGCAGCAAAATAAACTCTGTGTTCATAAATACTTCTTAAAATCTTGAAAATATATTAGTTTCTCAAGTTTATAAAGATAGATAACGCTTTTCGTAATCGTGGGTAACTCGAAAGAGGTTATTGTATATTTTCGTTTGTAGTTATATTATATTTTTCTAGATTAAGAAATATTTGTATATATATATTTTTACAATGTATCATTTGTATTTGTTACGTTTATAAAAATCACTATTTTTTTTTTTTTTTACTTTTTTCCCCTCAGAAATCAATGTCTTTCCAAACGTAATAAAGTTTGTATATTTATATGTGTGATTGAAAATATAAATCACTTATTAAACTGTTTAGTAAAAAATATGAAAGAATCATCAAGCTGTACTTTTTATAAAGAATTTCTTATCAAGATTTATTCATCCGAACTCAGATATTAGAATTTCCGATTCGTGTTATATTTAAATTTCTTGTCTAAAATACGCCATATATTTTTGTAGTAAATCATAGATTTCTATTTTGCATCGCGACGACTTTACATTTAGAGCAGAAGTTTTCAGTTCGTGTATAATCGATGTCGACCGATATTTGTTGAAATTCATGCATGGAATATCGAATGCTATTTCTAAAAGTCGCTTGCATGTTTATCTGCAAAATAGAATATCAATCTTTGTTGCATATAACCACACTATATTGATTTTTTAAACGTTACTGTTGTTATACCGAATAAATAAAGCAAAAAAGAAAGACCTGCATTTTTAAATGCAGCTCTAGGCATTGTTAAAATTATTGGTCACTATTACGTATCACTATTACGTATATTATTGGTTAAAATTACGTATTCAAATATTCATCTTATAAACTTTTAAGTAATAATATGTATTTTCCGAAAAAGAAAACAAATTCTTAATGAAATTTGTGTATCAAAGTATAAAAATAAAAATACTTAAAACAAGCCCCCCCTATTTTATAAGCATTCAATGTTTATTATTAAAATCCCACCTAATTTCATGACTGCATTTCATGTTGGTCGAAAACATTCCCGTTAAACTTGGTATGGGTCCTGGATATGGAAAATTCACCGTTTTGATTGATGCTTAGCACAAAGACGATTTATTGGATTTATTAAAAAATATATGTAATTTTTGCTGTGTTTATTTTTTAAAATATGACATTAAAAAGATTGAGAAAGCATTATCTAAACTATCTATTCAAGATTTCTAAATTGTTTTTTCAATGAATAATCATAATTTAATTAATACTAAGCAATTAAAGGATAAAAGCGTATGTTTTAATAAAAATACTACGCCTTTTATTTTTTATTTATATTTTTATTTTAAACCTTTTATTTTAAAAATATTTTATTGTTGCAGTATCACAGCCAGTTGGCATATTTTGGTGAGAGTGATTTGGCGCATAATTAACTCCTATATAGGTGTAACAATAAAGAAAATTTGACGATTCATCACCCGCTCCGAGTTAACAGAAAAATACCTTAAAATTAATAAATTCATTTATAATTAAATTCTAAATATTTTAAAATGTTTTATCGTCAACGGAAACATACATGTGTACATAATTTTTATAATTCTAGCATACCAAGAAGTTAGTGAAAAATCAATTACAAAATTCAATCTTTAAATACACTGCAAATCTTTATACACTTTTCAGAACACTTTTTAAAACACTTATTTTGTCACCCTTTTTATTACACTTTGAAGCACACTTTTAGGAACAGTTTTAGGTAGCTTTCAATACAAAAAAGTATAAAGCTAATCTATTGCAGCCGTTCGGAGGAAAGCAATTCCGGAAAATTTCACTGATCATGACCCCCAGACCCCAAAACCAACATATATATATATATACGTCTGATCTATGTCATACGATAACACTGGTATTTATAAATCAATTTGATTGAAAGTAATTGTGTGTATTCAGCTCACAAATGTTTCGACCGAGCTCGTTGGCCAGCTTGGTCCGCCATCTTGTTTCAAAATGGCGGCCACTGAAAGAATTAAAACTAAAATAAATATGCAAAATTAAAAAATTCAAATTTATTTTTTGCTTAAGTGTTAGGCCTTGATACAAGGATTCCGGAGCATTTTTTGTTTTACCTCTATCTTAAAAAATGGCTGAGATAGAGCAGTTTGAATTTCTAGGGTGGTTGACAATTTGAAACAAGACAGCACATTACAAAAAACCAACGATGAATTTATGAGTTTTAGTGAACGCGATTTCTCGCAAATTATTATCTTTCATTGTTGTAATAATTTTCCCAATTATACGCATAAAACTATATATTCATATACGTTAGCGCCAAATTCTCGCCAAACTTGGCGACACTTGGTGAAGTATCGCCAAATTTGGCGACCAAAATAAGTCTTCATAAATGCTATAGTTGACTAATTTGGCAAATTTCTTATTCAAATTCAGTATTAACAAATCTTCTGTAATCGGGTTCTTTGCATTTTAGATTGCTGTTTCGAGTAACATTAGCTAAAATTTTAAAACGAAGGTATAGGAAAGCTACCTTTTCCTCCCGGTACAGGCCGGAAGGACTTTTTAGAATACTTCAGAGAACATTTCTTTCGTTCAGCACACTTTCTAGCGCACTTTTTGAAAGCGATGATTTCACAAGTGGACCCAAATGCGTTCCCAATCTGTTCTCAAATGTGTTCCCAAGTTTAAATTTAACAAATATTTTGAGCAGAACACTTTTAGTACACTTTCGGAACACTTTATTTATGGAGGAGCATATTCGGAACACATTTCATTACACATTAAGGCAACTGGAATACTTTTTTGAATCAAAGTGTTCCAAATGTGTTCCCAATGTGTGTCGGGAATTTGCAGTGTACATGAAACAAGTTAAATTATGTGTAAAAATAAGGTAAAAATAAGCTAAAATAATATTTTATTATTATTATTATTACTATTACAAGAGTCCACTTACATAACATATTGAAATTTCGCCTTAATAAAGTAGTTTTTATAGCGATAAAATGCTGTGGAACGATACAATTTATAAAATATTACAAAATAAAAATAAAAAAGGACATATGCAGTTGTTGATTACGGCAAATGAATTATTTTTATGATAAATTGAACTAAATTGCACGATATTATAATATAATCATCTTAACTGTGGGCATTTCGAATGGATGATGATATGAAATGAAGTCATTATCTATATTTCACAGAAATGTATCCTTTTGGAAACGAATTAAGGATGATTTATAAGAGGGATATGAAAACTGAAAGGATATAGAAAGGCAATTCATATTCATCGTATCTGTCGAGCACTCCAGAATATATTTGAAGCAGACAGTGAACTTTGAAAAGGGAAAAATACGAATTTCTGTTTTTGTGTGAAAATTTTATGTTAAAATTTATAAAATAACAGTATATTGTCATATGCTTGGTAGAAAGTGTGTTTTCATATTTCTTATAAAGGTAAGTAATGAAAATAACGTAATATATTTCAAAATATAATATACTATCCTTATGTATATCAAATGCATTTTACTCAAAACAATTTTTTTCGCTATCTTTACACCTTTAAAAATATTCCATTCGTTTTAATTGTTGTCCAAAATTTTCAATTATCGCGATGGACAATCTTGATACATACTAAAAGAAATTTGTACATCCATTTTTTAATTTCACAGACAATATTTAAAAAAAAAAAATAAGACAAAAAACTGACTTTTTATTAAAAAGAAACACGTTAATTGGTTTGTTGCTAATTAGCTGACCAGTTCAGCGTTGCCCAGATCTCTGTCTGTTGAAAATGTAGATTTCCCTGAGCTTCTACAGAAACAAAAATGTTCTAAAGAAGAATTAAAATGGGAAACTTATTTTCAAAGGTACTGAGATAGAAAAACAACTTTCAGAAAAATATTTTCTTTGAAAGGGTTAATATTAATATTTTTCTAAAACCGAAGAACTCATTTTAAAGTTTTGTAACTTTTGTTTTTCAGTTTTTCGAATAGTTCAGGCGCAGGGGTCTACGAAAGACAAAGAAAATAAAAATGCATTTTTGCCCATTGATTCTTCTCTGCAAAAGCTTCCTAATGGCGAAAGCGCGCCATCATAGTTTTTAATTAATTCATCATTCATCATGGTTTTAAATTAATATCTTGGTTAATTAACAAAAAATGAAAAATCGGAGACTCGGGTGCATTAGGACCTGCTTTGGACTATCCTTATCCAAATTTTCAGATCGCTACATACAGTAGATTTTCCTGCCATCGCACACACACCGAGAGACAAGTATCTTTCCTTTATTAGTTTAGATTTGAGAAAAATGCCAGCACTACAAAACGGATGCACAGATTTTTTTGTAGTATGTATCAAAAATGTTTCTTAGCAATATTGAGAATTTTGAAAAGAAATGGAAACGCATGGAAGATTTTAAAGAATAGAGACGAGTTCAGGCACTTTTTTTGGGTCCCGAACTATTTTTTTTTGTCACTAGAGCCCGAGCCGAAAGTAGGCAGTAGGAAATTGTCACTAACATTTAAAAATTGTTTCAAGATTAATTTTCTCATTTAAAAACTCTTCTTACATAAAAATAAATATTAATTTTAAATAATTCTTCCTGACAACGTTCTGTGATTTATCATGTACCTGAAAATTTGTTTAAAATAGCAAATTTGTTATTTATACCCATTCACTGGCAGAAATCTGTAAAAATTACAATTCGTAATCATATTAAATAGTATTGTACAATTATGGTACAAAGAAATGAGTTATGTTGTCCAGTAATTCTGGAAAATGACCTCAAACAGAAAGCGACGTTAGACAAGGGATATTCCACGGTTTCTTTGTGTTACTAACACAAAGTCCTTCTGAATCGGACAGAATGCTTCTCCATATATCCCACCAATAACAATTAAATTTCTTATTCAAACTCTTTTTAAAGAATTGCAAAACGCTTTAAGAAATTTAGACTACATTCTTGTTTCTCCAATAGCAAGTTTTTTCTTTCTTTCTTTCTTTCTATTTTTTTTTTAAATTTGTGAATAAATAAAATTTTTACTTTGAACCCGAGCTCGAAGACTGGTATAAAAATCGAGACCAAGCCAGTTTCGGGATCGAGTTCTGGCTGAGTTCGTATCATCTCTAGTATAGACTGCGGAAAATTTGTTTTGAGAAAAATGCATTTAAAATACATTATGTTATGTTATTTTTGTTACTTACCCAATTGGTTCCAATATGTTAAGACGCTAACCAATCTCCTTCATAATATAATAGATTGTGTTAAAGTGTTAGATAATAACCAGCCATAATTTCAAAATGCAACAAATGCTGCTCCTACAGAAGCTTAGTGACTTTGGTGATTCTCTGTGATATTGGTGATATGTGATTTTATTGACTTTAATAGAAGACAGCTTACTGACTTTAGTAGAAATCTCAACTTTAAAACAAGTTTTTAACTTAAAGATACTTTAATTTAGACTTATATTGTAACTAATTTGATATTTTCATTTTCATTTTGTTTCTGTTTTGTATTTGTTTATATTTGTATAAATAGTTTAAAGATGGGCCACCTTTTTTCGGGGGTTTGGCCGGGCCCTGGCTCTTGGTTAGGGTCCTTGGATAGTGGATATCCCCGTTGAGCGGGGCTTGTAGAGCTTTAGCCAATCTGTAGGCCACCACGCTCAGCTGAACCTGAACCTGAACCTGAACCTGTTACTTACCTTTGTAAGAATGATAAAAATATACTTTTTGCAAAGTACATGGCAATATATCTAATATAATATTAATTTTAAGCATAAAGTTTCACAGGAGTGGTTGAGGTATTTTTTGTATAAAGGGATAAATGCTTGGAAATTTTTTTGTATCAGTGTGACATTTTTATGTTAGTATTAGAGGGTTATATAGATATTTAAGAAATTTGTTTTGCATTATTTAAAAAAAAAAGACTGTTGTTTTGGATTAGGTTACAAAAATTAATTTTGAAAGAAAGAAGCATTTATTTTTATCCAGATAAAGAAATATAAAACACGTTTTAAAAATAAAGCACATATAATAAAGCCCGTGAATATAGAAGCGCTAAACACCGGAGAAAAATCAGACATATTTCCGTCTTAAGAGACATAATTGTCTAGTGTTCCTTACGTCGATACTGTGGAAATTTTCATTTAAGCTCCGTTATAGGCAGGTTCTGTTTTACTGTAGTCTGTCGCTTGTTTTACTTCATCAATAAGGCATTAAAAATAATAATTAAAGTTTTTGTTACAATAAAAAATATTAAAGGTTTATATTATACAGTGTGATTCATAAATATCGAAACTATAGGCTATCTCCTTAAATATTGCCCTTAGGCACATACTTCCAATTGCAAAGTTTCATAAAAAAAGATGCAAAATTTGATGAGATAGGTTGCAACTCCATGGGGGGGGGGGTTATTTGAGAAAATACAAAAATTAAATTTTTATACGGTCCCCGTAGGATAAAATTTCCAATTAGGAAATTTTTCCATATCAATTTCTGAATTAAACAAAAAAACATCCATCTTGATATCTGCAAAATTCATAGAGATATTAAAATTCAAAATTCGTGACTTACACCACTTATGCATACCTCTGACCGACGCGATATCAGTTCATTTGAAATGTAAGTTAGGGATCGACCATAAATTTACACATTATTAAAAGTCGATCTAAGACAACGCCTTAACTTTTAGATATAAAATAACAGCGTATAGATTTTTGCGTTAAACGTGATTCAGAAATATGCTAGAGGTCTGCATGAGCCCGTTCTTGGCGACAGGCCCGTCACCGGCGCGACCCGCTGGCCGGGACGTGCCGGCCCGTGTTTTTATTGTTCTTAGGACGTGTCGGACAGACAATAAGTTTTGTAAAAATAGTAATAGCGATAATGAAACTTCTGTTAACGGAATCATTGGAAATATATTTTAATATATTACACAGAAATATTTTCAAAAATCTATTTTTTGCTATACAGTTTCAAAAGTTATAATTTTAAACCTATTTTTCATTTATTTCAAACGAAATTGTTTTTTAAAAATAAATCTTTATTCGAATGCAATAGTCTAAGAGTATAAATAATCATTAACTTTGCTATTGCGTATTTTTTGAATTCCCAGTAATCTTCCGTTATAAGTGTGTTTATTTTACCCAGGTTTAATACGCTCGAACCAGAAACTCTTTTAAGAAATTCAATTGAATAACTTCGACTTAAAACCTTTAAATTAAATAAGTCAAAGATTCATTAAATACATTTTCTGGTTTTAAAGTTGTTAACTGGTTCAAATTAATCTACATATTACGGAGGATTAATGGGAGGTTTGGCAGCTGTGTTTTTGTCATGCAAACACATAGTAATCTAAAATATACCGTAAAATTTTTTTATAAATCTGTATGTAGTATTTTTTAAGTAATCTTAATTGTATCTTAAGAAAAATGGGAATTTTTCGTACAAATTTCTGCCTGTGCAGAAACCTAAAATATGCGCAGACACCTGTCTAGATAATGAATTACATAAAATTAAGTGCATCGCCCATGAAAAGAGCTTTCTTTCGCATTATATCAAAAAACTCATCTATCCCCATATCATGTTAGAAAAGTCTTGTTTAAATCAACTGACACATTTAAACAGTAAAGAAAGAAGGTGAGAATGGCACAAATTAAACTAAATCAGAAATTGAAACTACAGGAAGAAGCTACTTACTCACCTGGAAGATTTTTAAAAATATTTAAACGCTCTATCAGGAGCCAATCTTAGTTTAAAACTTTAAATGCATTTTTCTGCATCATAGATTTTTTTCAGCATTTCTCATATTTAAATTGATATAAGTGAATAACCATTAAAGATAAATGGTTCAAACTTGAAATATATCTTTTTCAAATATTTTCCTTGAAATTTAATTTGGCAAATTTGAAAAAAAAAATCACTTTTGAAAATATGATTTGTTTAAAATAAGTTGCATCTTTTTTTTTTAAATTGCTATTTTAAATATTATTAATTTTTTTTAAATTAGTATTTTTTTAAATGCTGAATCAAAATTAAAACTTCTATATTTCTGTTTAATTGAAAGAAAAAAATTCTGTTCGGGAAATGATATTTAGAGTTATAAGAATTTTAAATTATTCTCAATTTTTTGAAATTTTGTAAGAAGTATTATGATGTGATTCTGTTTACAAATTATATGGTTAACCATCACAAAAAATTCAAAATTCTAACTCTATAAATAAATAAAAAAATAAAAAATAAATGTTTCCCGGACACCTTACAGTAACATTGTTTCTGGAATTACACGCATTTCAATTTGTGTCTGATCCCTCGAAACCTCACGAATTATTAGAACGGACATATCTCTGAGTTTTGCAGATATCAAGATGGAATTTTTTTTTGTTTAATTCAGGAATGGATAAGGAAAATTTTCCTAATTGGAAATTTTATCCTACGGGGGTCGTATAAAAATTTAATTTTTGTATTTTCTCAAATAGACCCCCCCCCTGGAGTTGCAACTTATCTCATCAAATTTTAAACCTTTTTTTATGAAACTTTGCAATTGGAAGTATGTGCCTACGGGCAATATTTAAGGAGATAGCCTATTGTTTCGATATTTATGAATCACACTGTATACACATACACACTAACACTTACATACATAAAATGTGCACGTTTAAAATTTAGAATTTTTTTCTATTCCATACAATATAGTAACTACAGCTATTTTTAAAGTAAAGCATGAACGAATATTTCTGAACTTTATCTATCTCTCTATGAACAATAATTGCTATCAAAAACTTTCGCTTGACTTCTTTTAATTTTTTCACCCTAAAATAATTATTTTCTCAACAAAAACTATTTATTCGCAAAACAATATGATATAATCCCCGATATCTCTTATATAAAAACTTTATAGAGTTTATAACAAAATAAAGAAAGAAAGGAAAAATTTGTTTCAATAAAATAAAACTATCATTAGTGGAACATAACATACACTGTAAAAAAAAAAAAAAAAATGTTTCTTAATCTATGAAAATATAATATAACTACAAACATAAATATACAATAACCTCTTCCGTGGGTGCTATGATTCTGAAAAAACATTCATTAATCTTTAAAGACCTCAGAAACCAATGTATTTTGGAGATTTGATGAAGAATTTACAAAAACAAAGTTTCTTTTGCTGCCACCGATTTCGAAAACGTTTCCAAGTAGTTTTTATAGGGTATTAGTCAGTTTTCTCAAACCGGAATATTAGTTTTCAGGGTGCTTTCAATTCTCAATTAAACATTTTCAACTGCGTAATTGAATTTATACATGCAAAACAATTTTAATGTTGTTAATGTTAATACTGTAAATTTAGCATGGTTGTCCGTAAGACATGTTTCTTGAACATGAAAATATTTACTTCAGAATTGATAGCATTCGAAAAACCTATATGCCGGGTTGAGAAAATAGAGAAAACTACTCGGAAACGTTTCCGAAAATCAATAGCAGCAAAAGAAACTTTGTTTTTCTAAATGCTTCTTTAAATTTCGACATATATTAGTTTCTGAAGTTCCTAAAGATAAAGAATTATTTTCGGAATCGTGGCTCACTTGGAAGAGGTTAGTGTATATTTTTGTTCGTTGTTTATATTATCTTTTCCTAAATTACGAAACACTTGTCTTTTTTTACAGTATATAGGAATGAAAACTATGAATGAAAACTAGTTGTTTTCTTTTCCCCCAAAAAATTCCACTTTTGACAAATCTTATGGCGTAAATTCCCCTCCGATACGACAATTTGTTAAATTTTCATGAATCTTTGAAATCTTACTTTTGGATCTTTTTTAACTATTTTTTTTTCTACTGACGCAAAATATTCTAAAGCTTTGAAAGTCTTTATGGTACAATCCGCACTGCGATACGATAATTTGTTATTTTTTAGAGAATTTTTGAAATGTGAAAGGATTAGGAATTACAATCTCGAAATCCCGGATGATTTTTGATCCCAAAATTCCCGGGATTACGTTATGCAAATCCGAGATTATTGGAATTGTTGAAAGACCGACAAGTATACATAAATCTATCAATCCAATTTACGAAGACACTATTATCCACAATTATCATGAAAGAGATGCTTAAAATTGTTTATCCGAAGATTTGTAGACTTCTTTTAAAATAAAATATATAATTTCAAATACTCGGACTGTAGACTACCTCAATAATAGTAAAGTTTTAGATTAATAACTTGCCTTTAACAGTATGAGGGGGGAAAATATGCAGAAATAATGTAACAATTAATCAGATGTATTGTACATTATGGAAGATGATTTCAGAATTATGCACTTTAAATTATTTATAGATTTTAAAAGACTTTGCCAGAACATAGAAATGAAGTCTGTTGAAATCTATTTTTAAAATTGTTAAGAAAAACGTTTTTGGAAGCAAGTAAAATAAATTTGCATATATACTACATAGCATGCTAAAATTTAATTAAGTTAGATAATTCACTTTTAGCAATTTTCGCCCATAAATGGAAATGCGTCTGAATTAGTTTCTACAGCACTGTATATGATCTAAAGACTTTTGTAACATATTAAGCTAAAATTTAATTCAGGTAAAAAACGCATAACACAACTTAAAACGCACTTCCACAAATTAACAACAATACACGGCAATGTATCTTGTTCTTTGTGTAGCCCTGCATATGAATTTATTTATATTCTACAAGCTTTATTAGTATATCAAATACAGTTCAGCTGGAAAATGCATAACACATTTAAAAACTAACCATAAGAAATTCACTCCCACAATCAGTAATACTTACAGTAGCTGGCAAAAGTTTCGGGACGATATGTTTTTCTGTTCTAACTTTTCCTGTAAGCAAAATTTCTTAATGATGTAAATTAATAATTTGTACCTCTTTTAAAGCTCAACAAAAATGTAACATTAGAACAATTGAGACATATGCATAAATTAAAAATAATTCGAAAATTTGCAAAATTACCTAAGCAAAAGTTTCGAAATGATTCAGTTTTTCTAAACTTGTATTGAAATTAAGCGTCTGAATGTAGCGAAATACAGCGATATTTGATATTTAGTTGCATATCCTTTTGCTTTGAGGACTGCGGCACATCGACTGGTCATGGAATTAACAAAGTTTTCTAAGGAGGACCTTGGTATTTTCGCTCATTCCGATTGAAGATCCTGAATGAGTTTTTCCTTTGAAGAATGCTGCCGTGTCCCGACTTTTCTTCCGATGTGTTCCCAAAGATGCTGAATTGGATTGAGGTCAGGTGACTGATACGACCAGTCCAAAACTTTAATTTTCTTAGCTGTAAACCAATTTGTCACCATTTTGGAGACGTGGTTGGGATCATTATTCTGCTAAAATATCCACCCACAAGGCATTTTTTTATAGCATAAGGCAGCATGTGATCTTCTAAAATGTTTTTATAAACATTTTGATCTATAATCCCATCAATGTATACGAGGGGGAAGACGTCATCATGATGGAAAACTCTCCAGACCATTACTGATCCGTTTCCGTGCTTCACTGTTGGACGTTGGTACCGGGGTGCCTTTTGGACGACGAATATAACGTCGGCCATCACTTCCAAGCAAATTGAATTTGCTTTTATCGCTCCAAAGGACATTCTTCCAATCTTTGGTTGTCCACGTTTCATGCTCCTTAGCGAATTTCAATCGGACTTTCCTATTCTTTGCCCGGATGAGAGGTTTTTTTTGCAGGGACTCATGCACACAATCCAGCGGCATCCAGACGACGTCTTATTGTGTCCTTACTCACTGTGAGTCTATGTTTGGTGACCATTCGCTTACATATTTCAGCAGCGTTCTTGTTTGAGTCAGCGACCGACTTCCTTCGGATCAACGCGTCTTGACGTTGAGTCGTTTTTCTTGGGGCTCCTAATCTTGGAGATCGCGCACACCTTTACCATCCTTCTTCCACTTCTTTACTATGTGGCCAAATGTTGATTTTGGAATTCCTAACTTGCTGGCGATAGCAGAATATGACATTTCCGTCCCGCTTTTTTAATAATTAAAAGATCAATGGCCAAAGGCGTATTTTTCCCGATCTTCATACTGAAACTGATACAGATACTAACGTTAAGAATTTCACTTACGAAATAGAATACTAACGATTTTAAGGTTACGCATGCAACATCCCGGCTGAAGAGCCTGCTTGTTACGAGCTTTATATATGAACCATCGCATATTCTAGAACATGCTGGGAACATCACCACGTAAAGCTACTAATTTACATATCTGTGCAAAGTTATCGAAATTATAAAGTCATTTGCATACAGCTCGTATAGAAAAAAATAACGAAAATGTAATTTAGAGGACAGGGACGGGATTCGAACCCACATCTTCTGCGTGGAATTCCTCTTCCCTAGCCACTCAGCTAGCGGAGTCCTTGTGCGTGTGACAATATCACATGTATTTAAGTCAATTATTAAAAATTTGAATTTGATCAGATCGTATCAAAACTTCTGCTTTCAATTTTTCAAATTCACGTTTGGCATTTTTTAATTTAACAATTTTCACACATATCATTAGTTGCGCACCATGTAGGATGACTAAAGCTACAAATTACTAATTTACATTATTAAGAAATTTTGCTTACAGAAAAAGTTAGGACAGAAAAATATATCGTCTCAAAACTTTTGCTAGCTACTGTACGTATTCATTTGTGTAGCTCAGGGGTAGGAAAAACTACTTTTTGTTTGTAGCGAACTACAACTACAACTACTTTATGAAAAATGTAGTTAACTACAACTACAACTACTTTTTAAAAAAAGTAGCGACTACAACTACTTTTCAAAAGTAGTCACTACTTCGCTACTTTTCGCTACTTTAATTATCATCGCTAATTAAATACACCGCAAACGATTTTTCCTAATAGACCATAATGTAACAGAATTCTTTTGAATGTCCCTGTAAGCGAGATATAAATTCTACACATTTCATTTTCAATACTGGACATTCTAGGGTAAACTTCAATAACATATAAAACTTTCATGGCAATCCGAGTATATTTACGAGAGTTAGAGCACGGAGAGACAGACAAAGCGAATTCATAGACACTTTTTAATTACATTGGAAAGTGTTAAAAAGAGGAAATTTGAAAACAAAAATTGTAATAATCTTACAAATTTATGAGAGTGATATAGCACAGTAGCGCTTAAGGTGGTTCTCAAATTACTTGCTCAACAACGTGAAACTTTCTGATACATTATCTGACTCATTTTTAAACACAAAGGCATAAAATTGGCAGGTCTGACTATTGAAGCGATTTGGAATCGAAATGAATTTTTCATCTTTTGAAAAATAAATTACTTATCGGGTTATAAGCGATTCGTGTCACTTTTTTTCCTTTCCCCCGCTGCGGCGTCGGAAATTCGGTTGAAAACGCCGACTTTGACAGTGTTTTCTGAAAAATCTTCTGTCTTTACCAAAAAAAAAAAAATAAAGAATAGTGGAAAACGTCTTTCGGTTACAATGTTTCTAAATAGGAACACCTGTATTTTCATGCGTTTCCGAACAAAAATGAATTAAAGAATATGTCATAAAATAGCCAGTTTGGATTTTAGAACAACCTTAAGAGCGGATAGCATTGGTAAATTTGAATATACATTATTTTTTTAAAAATAGAGCTAAATAGTCCTATTTCTTTACAATTTATATATAGTTTCTGAAAGCAATTTAAAAATTGAACAAGATCATATAGAATTGCATAAGTTAAATCCTAGCTTTTCTTTTCCTTTCTATCTCTTTTTGTTTGTTTCCCTTTGAAAACCCGAATTTCAACATAGTGGGCTTTAGATTCATTTTGGAGACAAAGGTAGATATATTTCATTAAAACACCAAGCTAACCAATATAAAATCAAATATAAAACATTACAAATTAATTATTTTAGCGATAAAAAAATCTGTCAGCTAAAGTAAAAATAAATAGCTATAAAAATAAAATTAAGCATTCTTAGGCATTTTTAAAAATAATATATTTTTATTTCCAACCACCTTTGTTTTATCTATTGGAATCTTCAAAAGGAAATACGAAGTAAATTAATTTGTATGCACTGCATAAATTGAATATTTCACAACGATCAAAAGACGCATTAATAAATAAATTTTTTGCGATAATAAACAGTTCGATAAGAATATTTTCTGAACCAGGGATCTTAATTCGAAAATGCTCTTTTTAATGATTTATGAATTTTAGTGAATAACGATTTAGATATTCGGTGCGAGATGCTATCCAGTAATTATTATTAATAAAGAAAATGCTAACTCACCTCTATGTTCAACTTCAAGTTGTAAGCAGATGATTTTGATACTGATAATTTCTTATTAATTGGACAAAATTTACATGTTACAGAATAATTACCACTTTCTTGTTGTTCTATAACGTCAAAATATTCATTATATGCCGACCTATACTATTTTTGACTGTCATTATATTACATTAATCTCAAAAGAAGCATCCCCACATTAAAACACAAGATCTAATAATGAGTAAGAAGACAAAGGGTTGCCAGCAAGAAAATTAATTTTTTTGATGAGTGAGTACTTTGCGGTTTTATCAGCAAATCCAGCAAATAATAGATCACGAGCATGCTGGCACTTTACGTTTCAGCTGCTAGTTTGTTTGAAGACAGAAATCATTCCTTCCTAGTGCACTTTTAATAATAAAATGGTGTACTTGCTCTTTTTCTGTGCTTTTTCGAATATATATATATATATATATATATATATATATATATGTAAGAAGATGATATATAAATAGTCGCTTTACTGAAATTATATGAACCAATAATCGATGAACAACAAAATACGAACTTTAATTTCAACTAATACACTTTTGGTCAAAACTATACAATAAATTTACCTTACAGTAATTCAACTAGGCCTAAAAGCGCCTTTTCCGCTATATTCATTTTATATCTTGCTTCATAACAAAAATTAGAAAACTGGCTCTTTTCCAAAACTCGCGATCCAACGTATTTACAGCTCACGCATTTAAATCATGGATAATAGCATTAGAGTGTCAGCTCATTTGATGAAGTGAAGTGTTCAAACTGAAATCCTACAAATCGGTCATCCTGACGTGATGGCGTCTCGACATCAGCATCTTGATTTGTAATGTTTTTTTCATGCCTATTGCTTCTAGAATGATAAGAATTTGAATAAGTTTCTCGTCCACTATAAGCTTCTTTAAATCCATGATGAGAATTATTTTTATGTGATGGTTGTGAATATTTTTGTTCAGTATAATTAGCTATCGTTGGCCACCATAATTATAATTATTTTGACCATGATAGTAGCCTCTATTCATGTATCTAGGGGAAAAATTTGGATTGTATCTTGCCCTTGAATTATGTGAAGTATTTTCTGTTATGTCTTGAGGTTTCAAAGAACTCTGTTTCCCATATCTATCTTTATTGTAATTTCCACGGTTAAATAACTGTTCAAAATATCTCTGGCGATATCTATTATTGCTTCTGTTATCAAATGGTCTATTAAAATTTCTGTTCTTTCCCTTATGATCGAAATTCCTATTGCGATCTTTCACATAGTCTTTTCTACCATGTGCAGGACTACTACTTTCATAATTTTCTTCTGGAGATGGATAGTCAACATTCCATTCATCAGATAATCCTATATCTTTTGTTTTATAAGCCTTATATGGTTTTATTAATTTTCTTATTTTCTTTCTGTTTGCTAAATTTGTAATATGAGTCAAATTCACCCCGTCATTTACGCAGTCGATTTTAACCATATTTTCCCAACCTCGATTTTCGTTGTTTATACTTGCTTTATCAATTTTTGTCGGTACTTCGTTAATTTTAATGTATCCTACTCGTACTCTGTTGCCGCTTATTATTCTAACACCATCGTTTAACATTTTACTTTTAACGTCATGCCTTCTACTGCTTTTCTACCTATTATTACATCGCAGTCCGTCTCTTGTACCACGTAAAATTTATCCTGGATTTCTGTATCGTCCACGTAGATTTTATGCCAGAAAAAACCTGTTGGTTTAATTTCTTTTTCACCTATGCCTGATATAGATGTATTGTCGCTGGTTAGTTTTGGCGCGTTTATTGCAGTATGATATCTTGAACTGGCGATTGAAATATATCTTCCTGTATCGATTATTACGTTTGTTTTTATTCCGGTAATATCTAAGATTCTTCCTTTTTTACCATTTAACATTCCCATATTAACTATTTTTCTTTGCGTGTTTCAATTCCGCATTCTTCGCAGAGGTTTATTAGATCAATTCTCTTAGCTTTATTTAGAGTACCCATCTTTCAAAAATTGTACTTGAAGTGATACGATTACGGTTTCACCTTGCTAATTCGTAACCCATCTTTTGATACTGGCGTTTTACAACACTTTACGTTTGGTTTCCATTTCACTACTAGTGGCTTTTACTTTTAATAATTTTGGCATCCGAGCCCCCATAAATGTAAGAAGATTATATGTAAATAGTCGCTTTACTGGAATTATATGAACCAATAATCGATGAACCACAAAATACGAACTTTAATTTCAACTAATACACTTTTGGTCAAAACTATACAATAAATTTCCTTACAATAATTCAGCTAGGCCTAATAGCGCCTTTACCGGCTATATTCATTTTATATCTTGGTTCATAACAAAAATTAGAAACTGGATGATAAATGAATTATTCTAAATGTATAATAGCATTAGAGTGTCAGTTCATTTGATGAAGTGAAGTGTTCAAACTGAAATCCTACAAATCGGTTATCCTGACGTGATGGCGTCTCGACATCAGCATCTTGATTTGTTATGTTTTTTCATGTCTATTGCTTCAAGAATTTGATCGCGATCCAGAAATCATTTCTTCCTAGTGCACTTTTAATAATAAAATCGTGTACTCGTTCTTTTTCTGTGCTTTTTCGAATATATATATATATATATATATATTTAATTACAATTCTAACGATTTTAAACTGGCAGGAAGCGAGCAGAAATTTTGTTGGAATGGGAATATTTTAGATGATTGATTATTTATTTAATGTTACCAGGCAGCAAAGAATACGGAACTTAAAAAAAAAGAAGAGTTTTAAATTTTGTATATGGAGAGGTGGGGGAGATATTAGTGGAAGGGGGATAATTTATAATACTGATTATTTATCGTCACTACAGAGCACTATTTAGGGCAGAAGATTTATATATATATATATATATAAATAAAAATAACTTAAAGATTTTAGATTTATTTGTATGCTGGGGGGGGGGGGGAGAAGAGTAAATTATGGGAGGTTAGGTGTCAACTTAGATGGTTATATATTATTATTAGGTAAAAGCGAATGTGGCCTTTTTTTTTAATAAAGAGTTTTAAATATTTGAAACTGTATGCTGGAGGAGGTGCAAAAAGGGAAGCGTAAATTTTGGGGACAAGGAAATAATTTTTATTTATTGTCATTAGAGAGTAACAAATGGAATGAAAGATTTTATTTTTGTATAAAAAAAAGTTTTAAAAATATTTTAAACTCCTTTGTGTGCTACTAGGGGAAAGCGTGAATTTGAGAGGTTAGGGATAATTTAGATGATTTATGTTTAGATAAATCCGTTCTTTTTCTTCTCTTTTTTTTTTTTTTTTTTTTTTTTTTTTTTAGTAAAGATTTTGCATTTCTTTGTTTGCTGGGGATGGGAGGCAAAAGGGAGAAAAAAAATAGTCAGATAAAGACTTAACATAGCCAGACGACTATATTTTGGTAAACCAATCATTGTCGTACAAAAAACATTATATTGAGAAGATTTCTATGGATTTAAATAACAATGCACGAAGTTTCTGACACCAAAACTGTGAAAATGACAGTTAATTTGTGACCGTGCTCGTCGTCTAAGGAGAAATATATGTCACTGACACTGAGATTCGCCGCTGACGTTCGCAAATTGTTGCAGAGAACATATTTAGCACAAAAGAAACGAGTTATGATCACGTGATTTGAAGATTGGCACTTTTTTCCTACCTCCTAAAGTAGTGTCAAAAGTAGCGTCGATGCTCGCTACAAACTACTGATATTTTTTATCCAGCTACTCGCTACACTACATTTTTTTAATGTAGCGCGCTACACTACAAACTACTGGAAAAAGTAGCGGCTACTGTAGTTTCGCTACTTGTAGCGCGCTACTTCCGAGCCCTGGTGTAGCTTTATATATGAATAAAAGAATTTATACACACCACGTACTATGCTAAAATTTAGTTAAAATAAAAAAGCAAACCAAAGTGGAAAACGCACTTCTAGCAACCATCGCTTAAAACAGTACTGTAACCAAATTCTTTTCCGTGTCCCTGTAAATGAACGATAAATGCTCTACAGTATGCTTTACTGTAAGCAATTTGTAGTGCAACCCAGTAATGCATATACATTTCATTAGGTTTGAAATATTGCAATATCATTAAAATACACTGCAAACGATTTTTCCCTGTAGACCATTATGTAACAGAAAAATGTGTGTGACCCTGTAAATGAATAATAAATGCTTTACACCCAATATGCTGCAGAAAGCATGTTTTAGTGCACTTCATATATCATTCAATTTCATTATGTTTGAAATGATGTAACGATGAAGCGATTTTTTCCCACTGACCGTAATGTAACAGAATACTTTTGACTGTCCCTGTAGACGAACTATAAACGCTAAACACTTCATTTTCAATAGCGATCGTTCCGTAGTAAACGGCAATAACATATAAAAATTACCGCACAATCCAAGTATATTTACGAGAGTTAGAGTACGGACGGATGGCCAGACAAACTGAAAAGTCACTTTTCAAGTATGTTGGATAGTGTTAAAAAGAAAAATGCGAGTTTGACCATGAAACAAACCATGGATTTGTTTTCTATCATCATATTTAAAAAACAACAACAAAAAAACAATAATATAGACAAACAATGATATTAACAATAATAACAATAATATTAACTGCAATTTGTCATAAACTTCGTAAATCGAATAAATTTATTCCCTTTTCTTTTATTTAACGTTATTAAAAGAAAATTTTCTATTTATTCGGAAATATAAACTACATTTCTACTTAAATTATCATTTCTAAAATATTACTTCATTTAAATATTGTACCCATGTACCAATGCAGGATTGAAGAAGTGCTTACAAAGTTTGTGTTGACTTTGTTTATTTTCATTTGAAGTTGATCAGTCGATAAATCTTGTTACGTAGATGTTAAGCATGTATTTAAATATTGAATTAAAAAGGAGTAACACTGGAAATAGAAAGAAAAGTGCCCAGTTAAAATGATGGCATTGAGCCACCAGGTATTAGAAATACCAGGTGTATACCAGGTATTAGAAATTAGGCTGGGCATTGGATTAACTAGAATTAGATTTAACACCCAGTATAACTCACTATTTATTTTTAAAAAAGTCATAAAACAAGCTCTTACTTTTCTAAACATATTTACTACATACATGATGAAATAAAATATTTTAGTCTCGTATTCTTCAATAAAATTAAATAATATGTTGTGTTATTTCTTGGAATGTAATTAAACTAAACGGACTTTTCTTTTAAAAATCTTTTACTTTAGTTACATTCCCAAGAAATAGTAAAAGAATGAGTTGTATTATTACTCGGAAATGCAATTAAACTAAAAAGACTCTTTTAGTAAGGTTTTAGCTTATTCATTTATTATTTACTGCTTCTAAATAGAAAGTATAGTACTATTTAGTAACTAGCGATCGCTTAGTTAGTCTGATTTTGTAAAGGAGCATTGTATCAAATGGACCTCTTTCAAAACGACTCTGGAACTGAAAACCCACCTCTATACTAAAAATTGCGTAAAAAATTTCGCGAAAAATAAAAAAATCGCAAGACAAAATTTATTGTTTTTGGCTAAAAAGATTGAAACCGGGTTCATTTTATGAATGTAAAAAATCGTCTCAAATCAAAAAAAAAAATAAAAAAAATTGCATAAAAATTAACAAAAAAGAACTAAAATCGCTGTACGAATTTCGAATAAACTTTATTGAAAAGAGGACAAAATATAATATATTGGGCTAAAAGATTGAAACCGGCTTTTTTTCTAATATGGAAAAATTGCTGCAAAATACAAAAAGATAAAAAAAGAAGAAAAACCCTGCTATAAATCGCATAAAAATCCAATTAAAAAAATCCAGTTTAGTACTATTTAAAAGCCCTAGTATAAGTATATTATTTTTCTGATTCCTAATGATTTTGTGACATGAATTATGAATTATTAAATTAATATAAAAAATAACAATTATAAACATACAGAAATTTTTATCGCAATCGATTAATAAATGAGTTCCATACGGGTATACACAATTTTAGCTCTTATCTCCAAATATTTTAAAAATTATCTTTAAAAATACTCATGATAAGGACTTAGACAATGATGTATAATGTATACTCGATCCTCATATACTGCATGTAAGTACCGGGTTTGAGTTTGGAGCGAACCTCCTGAAATCTGTTCTTTGTTATCTCTGAAACTATTTGTAGAAACGCTGTTGAATTTGCATACAGGCTAATTGAAAGGCGTATATATTTTTATCGTGTCATATTATTATTCTGTTAACAAGGAGATCCAACCCAGGCTTATCGGGTTACAGAAATACTGCTCGGAATGTAGAACATAGATGAAAACCACTTTTAATTGAAAACATTTAACCTAACTTTTTAAAACGGCCAGACAAACCAAACTCATAAACACTTTTCAACTATGTTGGAAAGTGTTAAAAAAATGTAACACAGTTTCAACACAATTTTATTGTGCATTTATAGCGTACTCTAGCGGGAAATAGACAATTTAATTTAAATAAAATTGATTTTTATGTTTAGAATGAGTTTCTGACATGGTCAAATTTATGTTTAATAAAAAATTTCAGATACACTGATAGCATCCCTTGTGGGGAATTGCATAACTAAAATTTTAAAATGGATTTTTTAATCTTTTTTCATTTGGTAACCATACTCCAAGTTAAAAATTAGGTAGAACAGATTCAACTCAACCTTCTTTTACGCTGATAACGCCTCCTAGCAAGAAATAGATTAACCAAATTTAAATATTTTTTATTTATGTTTCAAAGTAAGTCTGCTATACTGAAGTTAAAAATAGGTAGAACAAATTAGCACAATTTTCTTTTGCGTTTACAGCACCCCTGGTGAGAAATATGTTTATTAAATTTAAATAAAATTGATTTTTTATGTTTTACTGCGTCATGTCGTACGCAAGTTGGAACTAGATTGGATAGATTCAACATAATTTTAGTTTTGTTTATAGCGCCCACTAGTGGGAAAAAACTTCTTAACTAAATTAAATAATTTTTTTATAGGTTTTTCAAATCTTCAGAAGAAGCGTCTGCCACGTCAAATTTATGTTTTGATTAAAAAAAATACATGATATGTTTTTTATGTTGGGGGCGTGGTGGGAAATTGCATAACTAAAATTTTAAAATGATTTTTTTATATTTTCTATATGGCAACCATACTACAAGTTAAAATTAGCTTGGGCAGATGTAACCCACTTTAAAAGATGTACTTGAAGGATATTTCTGATTTCAGTTTGTCTACCGGTCTGTTACTGATATACGGCTGCATTAAACAAAAAAACTCAGTTCAAAAATCACTAAATCACCAAGTGATCAACAAAATTATGTCGTATAACCAGTGTCAACTTGGCAATAACAAGGTAATTTGGCGAAAATCCTATTTAAAATCCGTATTAAATTTGATCTCTTTTAGCCACTAATTGAATTTCTTAATAAACGCAATTGAAATCTTAACTAAGGCAAGTTCATTTCCATTTTTGAACACGAAATCTAGTATTTAATAAGCAGCAGAAAAGTTTTTTGAAAGCAACTACCCAGGTTTGAACATGGTATGATATTTTTCGTATAAAATATGATCGATTTCGTAATCAGATCTCCTTCATTTATCCGATCTATTCCGGAACAGAAAAAAAAATATTTGGTTCAGTAACTGAAATAAAATCAATTTAGGTTCAAAACCGGCTTTCGAGCCATTTGAAATAACAACGAAATATTTCTAACAAATATCGCACCGGTATTGCCCAAAATGTAAACATCCCAATTTTGGAGAAATATTTTATACCTAAATTTAGCAAAGATATAGCGAATATTGTTTTTACTACTGAGGTACGTCTATATTCATCCCAGAAAGAAAATCGGAGCAGAGTACTGTTCTGCAGTAGTTATTTAAGTAAAAAGTACGATTTATATGTTCTGTATAGTCTTTATTTTAAAGAAATCGAACAATACATTTTGTGTATTCTCATACAGAAATTCATACATGGATTCATTCTAAAAGGCTCACATATTGGATATTCAGTAACATGCAATATTTGAATTTTCTGTTTAAAACATGCAGTATATTTTTAAAGGAAAGATATATTTACATTTTACACATTCACGTGTTTACATTTAGAAAAGATGTTTTCAGTGGGTGTGTAATAGATGTCGACGATATATATTTTGAAATATATACGTGTAATTTCGAGACATATGTTTTGAAAGCGTCCTATATAGTTATCTCCGAAACACAGCCTTTCTTTGGTATGTAATAATCCTACATACATTTTAAAAATCCATATTTACTTTATTTAAGCTGTAAATTTAGCTAAACATTTCTGTTTAATTGCAATTTTTACAATATATATATATATATATATATATATATTTATTTATTTATAGGATAAAGTTTAAAATATTATATTTATAAATGGTTATAATGGCGAAATATATAATTAAATGATCACAATGAAACTCACAATGTTAATAATAATGTTAACAATTAAGTTAGCTACATAAGATATTATCTAAAAATTAAAGCCACTTTTTACTTAATTTTTAAAAATAAATTTATTTAAAATAATTCGTAAAAAATTTTAACAATAAAACTTCATTAATGTCAAAATCTACAAGAATATTTAAATTATGTACCTCTTTATATAATTTTTATGGCGTGGACAAATTTGAAGATTGGAAACACATGCAATTATTCAATCAGATTACCATATTCACTAGCAACAACATTACAAAATGATGAACATCGAGTTGTTCGTGTTATTTGGACGTGGATAGTATAAATTTCTAGCATTTTTTTTTTATGTTATCAAATTTCACACAAAAATAAAAAAAATAAATTTCTTAAAAATGTCATTATATTATCTTGAATTTTCTTAAAGCTACACCCGGCTTCGGTTAGAGTGGATCCCCTTGTATATTTCACTGAATAAGTGGATTTTGACCGGAGATTCCAATGCAAAATTTGTTTGTTTTGATCTGTGCTATCAACCTTCTGTGTTTATAAACATAATAACTAAACTATACCAATAAAATAAAAGAATTTGTCTGTGTGCGATGGCTAGGAAAACCTACCGCACGTAAAGGTCTGAATATTTGGATGAAGATAGTCCAAGGCAGGTCTTAATGGACCTGAGGATCAGTTTTTTTTCGTTTTTTGATAGTTAGCGGATATATTAGTTAAAAATTCGTCGCAAAAGCATTCTTTTTCGCAGACTAAGAACCGAGAGTCAGAAAATGCATTTTTTGCGTATTTTGCAGCGCGAATAGGCTTAACTATTCGAAATACGATAAAACACAAAAAGCTCATAAATTTCGTACTTTAAATTTTCTAACGGTGCAATCCGTTAAAAAATATCAATATTAACCCTTTCAAAAAAATATTTTCAAAACGTCTATTTTCGTGTTTTTTTTCCTCCCATTTTTCCAAGCCCGCATCGGGTTAACTATTCAAAAAATGAGAAAACAAAAAAATTCAGGGTATATCTACGTATCTAAAAAGGTGGATTAAACTTTGCGCTGTTACATTAAAAATAAATGTACAACATGAAATAGCACAAATTAAAATTATATATATTGGCAAACAGCTGTTTCGGAGCCCCAAAAGCTCCATCATCAGTGTAAATTCAAAAGATTAAAACCGATTTAAAATCCTAAACCATTTCAATTTGCCTGCGTCTTTCGCACGCGCCAAGATGAAATGGCGGTGACCTCTTCAAAAACAACAGCGGAATCAGAAAAAACGCATGTGAGGGATAGACCAATAGGAACGCTCCGCCAGAGCGGGAGAGTTTAAGTATGAAGGCGAATAAAGGGGGGGGGGACGAAGAGAATGAATTAAGTGAAAGGCAGCCAGACGTTTGAAAAACTTTTTACGGAGGAGAAAAAGGGGGGGGGGACGACGAGAATGAATTAAATGAAAGGTAGCCAAACATTTGAAAAATTTGGTGTACTGGACATATCATTAACTAAACCGCCTGAATTATTCTATATGTGATAAGCCTCCCATAAACTATTTTAAAGTTGAATCTTTTCAAAATTCTAGATATTTAATGGCTTATTCTCGGAAAATATGGAAGTATAATTAAATTTTCATTGCGAACATTTTTAACGTTGGAATGCGTACGTTTAGTTAGTTTATTATCAATTGAATCAACTATTTCAACAGGATAACCCCGGTCAATGGCTATTGATTTAATGTGGTCTAACTCTGCTTTGAGTAAAGTCCCAGATGAACAAACTTTTAAGACGCGATGAACATAGGTATTAAAAGCAGCCAATTTTTGATTCGGGGGGGGGGGGGAGATGAAAGGCGGTGTGGCGGTAATGAAACTGCGAATAGTTTACGAAAAACTGTGGTTTGAAATGAGTCATTTTCGCAGTAAACGATGACATCAAGGAAAGGTAGTTGGTTATTATTTTCAAATTCAGATGTAAACCGAATACAGAGTTCATAACAGAAAGAATATGAGTAATATCTATATCACTAGAATCAAGTATGTTTAGGTATGAATAAGAAATGTTTTGACAAATGTTTCACTTTAAAAAATAACGTAATTGAAATCGCACCCTGAGCATTGTTTTACTATAATTTAGAGTGCCATTATAAGAGAGACATGACATACGGATATGGCGCACATTCAGATTGGAAGATATAATGAAAAGTTTCCCAAATTTTTATTGAAAACCCTCTTGACCAATCAAATGTAAGTTTTTTGTTTATCTGTGTGTCCCCAATTATTTTATAAAAGCACTCTTTATAACTGCATCAAAATCACGTAATTTGCAAAATGTAATTTTCGTAATTTTCAGTAGAACTACATTTTAAATATAATTTTAAACTTATAATAAGAAATTTAATAAAACTAATATTATAAATATTTTTGAAATGTACAAGAATATTAGACTTAATTTTTCCTAAAGAAATAATCGAAAGATGTCATACAATGCAAATGCAACACTACGGGTTACTAAGCAGTTGATAATAGTCAATAACGGCAAATAATCCAGGAATTTCAAAGTAAAAATTTTATAAAAGTCCATACTCAGAGAAAAAATAAATGTATCTTCTAACCGAAATAACTACCTTCTGTACTCACTTCTGTATTTCATAAAGAAACAGACAAACAGTTATAGCTCGTCTATAAGACGTATTATGCTAAATAACAGCGGAAAATCCCAGGAATTTCAAAATAAAATTCTCTAGAAAACTATTATCCAGCAAAAACTGTTCTAACATGAACTACATTATTCATTCAAGTAAAATACGCCTTCTTATTAAAAAATTCAAAGTTAAGGTTTCTGAAATGTGGAAAGACGCATTTTTAGTGCCGAAAACGCCGAAAAAATTCATAAAATTCAAAATATTATAACTAGGTAAATTTCAGTTTGAAATTTTTGTTATTTTACTTGTTACAGCATGGATGATTTTTTTATGTAACTTATTAGGTATAGCGATTGTATAAAAGTTTAAATTTCTTAAATGTTTTGACATAAATGGCTTTTAATTTAATGGAGAACAATATTTAAAACTTTTTTGCAGTTGGACGTATACCTCATATGACTAACGGTTTAATGATTAGTTATAATTACAAGTCGGCGATAAGAGAAAACATCCTTTGTATGTTTTTTGTGAAGAGACAACAAATATGCGTGCATGTGTGCGTGCTTGAAACTTGTATATTAAATTGATATAATTATGTATATTCACATAAAAAATGACTAATATATTTTACAAAAATATGTAACTATTTTTATTTATTTAAGTAATAATAATATGACGAATTTTAGTTTATTTTTTCCGTTTATCGAAAGTGTTTTATAGATTGTAGTTATACTTTCACTCAGTTTTCATTAATTCCTTTATTTTATTTCGACTGACAAATGTTAAATTAATTCCCCAAGAATTGTTATATTATTGCAAATGAATATACGTTATGTAATTTAAACAAATCTTCTAACAAAAGCATAAGACACTTTGTTGATGCTTGTAGAAAATAAATGAAATCTTCCGCAATTATATTCCAGAAAGAAAATGTTAAAGCTATTATATTGCGTGATCGTAGTGAAGTATAAAATAAATGAAAAAATGTTTTTTCGTTTCGTTTTGTCTAGTTTTTGCAATCACATATTAATTAAATTGGGTATGGGAAGAAATAATAAAATTATATACTGTTAAATTGGAAACATTCTAAAGATATGTAAAATATTAGTTACCTACTTTAAAAAATTTCCGAGTTGTCTATTTATTTACCTCAAAACTTTCTTTAAGATATTATCTTCCATTGATAATAAGTTTGTAACGGTTTTGTAAAATAATAACAGTGTTTCTAAGCTGTACACTGTAAAAAAATTTCCGAAAGGTTCCGGAAAAAAGTGGTGGCATTAAGATGCCACGGCTTTAGGCTGTTACGTTTCACAACAAAGTAGTGAAACATTCCAATTTTCAATAATCAATATACTTTTTTTATTCAGTGTCTTATTTAAGCAGTAAAATTTGAAAGTTTCGTATTACAGATAAAATGAAAATTCAAATAATGAAGCATAAAAATATTTAAATTAGCTACTTACGTTATCGGTTGATATCCAAACAAAGAATGGCATTTGTTCAGATTGCATTTGTCTTTAAGTTACCTAGGCAGCTGTTTTTTTATTTTACTTTAGTTATCAAAATGGCTAATGGAACATAAAACATTAAGCACGGATGCGCAGAATGTAGTTTACGGAAAAGTTGAAACCTCTCAAAATTATTACACGAATTATTGTCGTAATTGACGTGGGACATAAAGAAATTCGAAATTCCGGTAAAATATGCGAAATGTTTCAGAATAATTTCCTGAAACGTTCCGAAATTTTTTTACAGTGAATGACAATCTGCACATAAGAATTAACGGTAATCTGCAAATTAATTTTAAATTCGTTCCCTACATATTCGAACTTAATTTCATTTTCCATTAATTTATTATTTTTTTCCTTACTTAATAAATATATCGCTTTCAAAATTTCAAATAACAGCTCTATTCCGTGTTACTACTCTTGTTATTGATTAACAACATGTAAATATCGGAAAGCCTCACTTATACGTCGGTGCAAAGGACTAACTAAAAACGACGCATAAACGAGAGAGACTAATAAATGAAATTAAAGTAAAAATTAAATTTGAAATAAATGTTCAAACAAAATTAATCTTTAAATGCTTAAAAAACATGCAGAATAATGAAAAAATATGATTTACTTAGACTGTTAAAGATTTATTAATTAAAATCTAAAAAATATACATAATTTTTTTTTAATTATTCATCTTATTCTATAAATCGTGTAAAACTAAATTTTATTTATCAGCTTGATGTCTGTCCCTAAAAATAGATTTATAGAGTTCATTGAAACATGAACATGTTGGATATAGTGACGAAAGAGTTTTCAGAGCCGTCTATTGTCTTTGCAAAAGTCGGTGGATGTGTTCCTACGCTTTCTTCATTATTTGATTCATTTCCAGTGGCATCATCTTGAATTTCTACTGCAATTTCTTGTATGTCCCTCATTTCTGACCTTATTTACATTTTCATTAATATCTACAAAATCGTTAAAATTAATTAGTCCTTCAGAAACGGCATTCCATACTTCATCTAATACTAGTTGATTCTTGGCAGAAGATGCATCATTTTCAAATTCCTTCAGAATGAAGCCTACTTATTAAAAACAGTTTTGAATGCACGCTTCATGGACATTTTCGCATGATGAACAGAGCATGTTTATTACATCAAGTAAGGACAATTTTTTTAGATCATTTACTTTGCTTTTTAAAACAAGCGAAGCAAGAAGTTTCCGAATAGAATCAAAATATTTCTGTAATTAGCTTTCACATAACAAATAATTTCCAAATCCAGCCGCTGAAGTTTACTTGTGCAGTTTGCATGGAAGAAAAAAAACATTTGTAGCACTGAGCTTTGTGAGGTCAGAAGAGTGAGAAAGGAATGAAATATAATGAATAAAATAACTTACCGTTTTTTCGTGTACCATATTTACATCAAATCTCTAAGGAAATTTCAAAAAAATATTACCATGCATTCCCGGTTTAAGGCTGTTGTCGTATTCACCCGGCACTTTTTTCACGTTTTTGAAACAACGAGGCTTTATCGATTTTTCAATAACCAAAGGAGATAATTTTTCAGAACCATACGCATTACAGCAAAGTAGAAACTTCTTTTTACCTTCCTAACACGCTTCAACCTTGAAAGATAGAATTTTATCTAGCATCATTAAAAAAAAAAAAAGGTCCAGTTTCATCGCAATTAAAGATGTCATAAAGCTTATTTGTGACATCACGAGTAATTTGGCAATCTTTCAATAAAGTTGGCTGATTGACCGACGCATAAAAATTACCTACCTTGAAATTTCAAAAACCTAATTTTTATAGAAAATGTGTTTTTTGGACTTGCGTTTCTTTGGTGTACAGCGTTCCGCGGAACCCAAGAATTTTCTGTGTGGATTTTTTTTTTTTTAAACTAATAAAACAACAACAACAACAACAGCAACAAAAAGCACGTTAAGACTATATATATTATTGTCTAGTTCTTGTCTGACGATTCTTGTATTAAAAAAAAGAAATCACAAGTACGAGTACCACTCTCACCCTCAGAATTACGTATGTCATATTACCGTAAAACTTGGTAAGTACTTAGTTTCTTTACAAGTATGTAAACGACGTAAGAACTGCCTACTCAATAGCTAGATGCTTTTTGTAATTGTTGCATCGCTAAGTTGTAATTTATTTAATTATCTATTAAATCTTAACCAGATTTGTTTGTCTGAAGAAAAAATGGATTACACAACATGGTATGACAAAGTCTGTAACAGTATCGCTCCTAGTAGTATTTTTGCTTATTAATGGCTGCATGCCTATTGAAGAGAAATATAAACAAATTTCGTCTACAATATGTTAATGTGGCGAGCTCCCGATTACGGAAAATTCAAATATTAATAAATGTTGTATTAAAATCGTAATATTGTATTGCATTGGGATAGAAGCTTGAAATTTTTACAAAGCAATAGGACCGTGGACCTTATTATTTGAAATTAATATCAACTTGATACCTTCAGCCGTTCTTGAAAAAAAAGGGTCTTGACTGACAGACGGACAACAAAGTGTTCCTATAAGGGTTCCGTTTTTTCCTTTTGGGGTACGAAATCCTAAAAAATGACGGACTGTCAATTTTAAAGTATCAATTTCCAACAAAAAATCAGATATTGTTTTGTTTATAAAAACGAACAAATAATAAAAATAATAAATAAAACATTGGTAAAGGACAAATGAAATATATAAGCTTACATTTATAAAATAAACAAAGAAATTGGTACATCTGTTGCCAAGATACTTTAGATACTGATTAACTATACACATTGATTTGAGAAAAATGCACTTAAAGTATTGTTTTAATTATTGTTTACATAAAGAACACCTCACACATTTTTTTGTCATAACTAATGTAATTGTAGAAATATCTTTGTGTGGTTTATATTGAAATGCTGAGGAAATCTTGCGCATTCATATATAGTTTTATTTTCCAAAAATCGGAACTTTTTAACAGTGCTATTTTCTCTTAAATTTATCGTGGTAGATGTACCTGAGGAGGCCACATTGAACGTTTCGTTGCAAAACTTGATATAAATACAATTATTTTACAAAAGTTGTAAAAAATTAATTCTAGAATTTATTTTTAAATCAATAAAGCAATTTGAAATCAGTTGAATATCTACTCAGCACTTCTGCTAAATACTGCTTTTAGAGAAAAAAATAAGTAGCTAGCAGAGGCGCCATTCCAAAACTTGTTTGTGATTAGGATGGGGGGGGGGGGGCGAAGTTTAATTTGAAGGCACAAATATTACCTTTGATCTAGTTGTGCATACATGAGAAGCAATTTGTAAAATTTTATTCTCAGATATATTTTTAAAATAAGCTTTAAAGTATTCATTAATGATAAATGTGTCTCACTTTCAGAATGTTGACTGGCAAGACTTTAGCTAATATTGTTGACAGTTATTGATTCCTAAACTTAAAGTGTTTATTTAATGCTGATGTTTATATATTAATCAAATCTGACAAATTATTTTAGCTTTAGTGTTATTTCTTATTTTTTTCTTTTAATTTGACCTATCTGTAATGACTGTTACACTCTAAAGTTTGAAATTCCTTAAAGGAGAAAATCTCACAGCCTAATACCCTGTTCACATCGGACATTTAAGATAACTTAGACCGCCATTTTTGAGGTGGTACCTCCCCGGAATTGAATACCTGTCCACACCGCCAAACGCATTTAAGATAACTCACTCAACATCACCGTGTCCAGTACGAATGCGCATATGTTAAAAGCAAACTCAACAGCCAATCGGCCTCCAGAGCCAATCAGAGTGAGCGGTGCTGACTGTATCTAGCAATGGAAAGTTCGAACTCACTAAGTGAGTTTCTGGAACTCACTCAGTGAGTTCAGCGATCTAAGATATCTTAACTATCCGATCTGAACATAGTATAACCTACCTCAAATAGCGTTCCTAGTAGCTAGCTATAATTTTCTTTCCTTTTTTAATCAATCAGATTTAGAAACTGTTTTCTTCCACTTCAAAGTATTTCCGAACTGTAATAATAAATACACAGACATGTCTCGTAAATACCCCTGTTTACGCAAAACAAAGTTTTTGTAACAGCCATTGAATATTCAATAAATAACTTTATGTTTTGTCTCTCCTCTATGCAAATAAATTTGCATAATAAATTTACATGCAAATAAATACATACCACGTAAATATCCATTAAAGAGAAAAACAAAATATAGGAGGAACGTGATTATTCATCGCGTTTAAAACGAATACATTTTGAAAATAATAACAGTATATCTAGACAAAATAATTACACGTATTTTAGCATGAGAAAACACAATGCAGTATTTCTTACGTAATACGTATATAACTTGATTTAGGACGAAATTCAATTGCTTGAAATGTAGTTTCTCAAGATTATTCGACTTGAAGGATATGTAATGAATAATTTATGAAGTATAATATATACTACCTGAATCGTAAATCTATGAATTCAAATGATTTTTCTTATACCGTTACAATGCTGTATTACTCATTGTATTTTACGTTTCATTTATTTTGACCTAGGCATATCACAATCGGTTTCTTTTTTTAATTCTTTCTAATTATTTGGCATGATTTTACTAAAATATATTTTTAAAATTATCATTGTTATCTTCGGATAAAAAATATCATCAATCTTTACATTTTTAAATTTAATTTATTTCTCGCTTGGTCCGTCCGTCCGCATATAACAACGCAAAAACTACCCAACCGAATGGTTTGAAACTTAAGATATATTATCTTTGCAGAATTTTGACGAGACATTTCAAATTTTATGAAAATCTAATCAAAACTTTAGGAGATATTAATAAAAATATTTATTAAGAAATTTGATTTTTTTTTTACAGTTTTATGGGAGAAATGTTCGATAAACACACTGAAGCTGACAGTTTTTTAATCGAAGAATTATTTTAAGAGTTTTTTTAATGTAGAAGTCATTAAAAATAGTTCCATTAAAAAAGTTTTATAGGAATAAAAACTATGCGTAGTAATTTAACCATATTTTTCAAGGACCTAGTTGACAAGCTTGCGATGTGTGGTTTACAGTGTACAATTACTTTTTTAATTTGACTAATTTTTTGAGGTTTTTGTTTTTCAATTTTTTACTCAAATTTCCAATATTTCGATACAGATTTATTTCCTGTTTCGAAATTTACATTTTTAGGTGCGTTCGTGATTATATAAATACGTAGCACCTATTGTCGTCGCTTGGTCCGTCCGCCTGTCTGTCCGTCCGTCCGCATATAAAAACGCAAAAACTACCCAACCGAATGGTTTGAAATTTAAGATATATTATCTTTGCAGAATTTTGACGAGACATTTCAAATTTTATGAAAATCTAATCAAAACTTTAGGAGATATTAATAAAAATATTTATTAAGAAATTTGATTTTTTTTTTACAGTTTTATGGGAGAAATGTTCGATAAACACACTGAAGCTGACAGTTTTTTAATCGAAGAATTATTTTAAGAGTTTTTTTAATGTAGAAGTCATTAAAAATAGTTCCATTAAAAAAGTTTTATAGAAATAAAAACTATGCGTAGTAATTTAACCATATTTTTCAAGGACCTAGTTGACAAGCTTGCGATGTGTGGTTTACAGTGTACAATTACTTTTTTAATTTGACTAATTTTTTGAGGTTTTTGTTTTTCAATTTTTTACTCAAATTTCCAATATTTCGATACAGATTTATTTCCTGTTTCGAATTTTCCATTTTTAGGTGCGTTCGTGATTATATAAATACGTAGCACCTATTGTCGTCGCTTGGTCCGTCCGCCTGTCTGTCCGTCCGTCCGCATATAACAACGCAAAAACTACCCAACCGAATGGTTTGAAATTTAAGATATATTATCTTTGCAGAATTTTGACGAGACATTTCAAATTTTATGAAAATCTAATCAAAACTTTAGGAGATATCAATAAAAATATTTATTAAGAAATTTGATTTTTTTTTTTAAAAATTGGTGCTTTCTTGTTATAGGAGCTTCGGAAGTTTAATAGTCAAGCGACCGAGATACTTATTATATTACAGAAATTAATCTGCAGACGATATCATTCATTTCACAGAATTAAAAATCATCAAGATCTAAATATTTATATAGCTAGCTACAGTACGAACGCACCTCATTTGTCACGTTTGACGTACAATTTCCAGCTTGTTTATATTGTTGTCAATTTGTAAAATAGCGCAAATAATAATATTCCCTTTGAATTAAAAATGTATTTACACGTGACTATTAAAAAACATAAATAAAACTTTAAAATAATAATTAACTGATCACGTGTTAAAAGTAGTAAATGGGGAAAATTATGTCATAAAATAATTTTGACAGTATTCTCGTAAAGACAGTATTTTTTAGTATTCTCGTGTACTTGTACGAGAATACTAAAAAGAAAAGTAAAACTTTAAAATAATAATTTAATTATTACGCGTTAAAGGCAGTAAATGGGGACGATTATGCCATATTTAAAATGCTCAAATAATATTTCCAGTTTCAATTTAAAAATATATTTACACGAGAGATTTATTTATTAAAAAAAATTTTTTTAGCTATTATTACAAATTTTAAAACAGCGCAAATAATAATATTTTCATTCAATTAAAAATTGTTTTTTACACTAATATTAAAATTAGGAAGAAAAAATTGGTGAATATTACGTCATATTGGAAACGATACATTTAAAACGTTTTATGTAAAGCAACTTTCTTATAGCGTCGTTTTAAAATTCCGGCAGGCAGCGACGTTGTTTACTTAGCCATTTTATTCAAGCCGATTTTCAAATGTTTAATTGATTTTCTTTAATCAATCACGAAAACAGTAATTACAGTCTCGATAGCAGTTGATTCGGCCTCAAAATCCCTCGATCGAAGGGAAATGTATGGAAATCCGATTACAGGAGATCGACACTGGTCGTTTAATTATAATTCAATATTCTGTAATCGTTTTAAAGCTGATCAAATTTGCTTGATTTTAGAATCGCCGGTGTCTGAATGGGGCATTTGCAAACGTAGGTCATAGGGGCAGAGCCCACTAGTAGTAATAATTAAAAAAAAAACTAGATAGTACCCGTCAAGATTTGATGGTAAGCAATTTGAAAGTTCCACTAGAAATTTGTTTCAATTTTCAATTAGTTGTTTTCAAACGAGCTAAGTTCTGAAAACTTATTGAATATATAGAGTAAGTGATTCCTATACGTATAAGGTGACGAATGGTGCTATCAGTACAACCTACTCAACTAATGAATTGAAGGAATTTTTCATACATATCAAGGTGATTTCTTTTATAGTTCTTATAATAATATTTTACCTTTCTTTTTTCTTTTTTCTCTTTTCTTTTTTTCTTTTTATGAAAAATAATCACATACTTTTCTTAGTATATAAATATATCTTCTTGATAATGGTCATAGATAATATAGATGAAAGTTTAGATCAATTTATTTAATCGATAACTATATGAAAAAACTTTTAATTTAAATATTTTTCATGTAAAATTAGCAATTTTAAATATATTGTTAGGTGTTAAATTTTTCTTTTCACAGCCTGCATACCAAAGATAGCAAAAATTGTAGATCAATTCAATTTATTTAATCGATAATTACATGAACAATCTTTAATTTAAATATTTTTAATATAAAATTAGTAATTAAAAAAATATTGTTGGGTGTTAAAGTTTACTAAATTATAAAGTATTCGAATAAAAAAAAACTACAAATTATATAACTTCTCCTCCTGAAGTAACACATGACATTCTTGAAATAATATTATAAAATAACCAAAATCATTCCGTCTAGAGTGGGATCGAACCGACGATCTCTTAGCTTAAACATAGCGCCTTAGACCACTAAGCCACCATGACCTCGTTCTGGTGTACTCTGAAACTGTATACGTTCTAGATTTAACTTCATGCATGCGCAAATAGAGCGATTTTACGTGAATCTTACACATATACCTTTTCGTTTTAATATATCACTACATAGTATAAAACAAAGTCGCTTTTTCTGTCCCTATATCCCTATGTACTCTTAAATCTTTAAAACTACGCAACGGATTTTGATGCGGTTTTTTTTAATAGATAGAGTGATTCAAGAGGAAGGTTTATATGTATTATAACATCCATTAAATAGTGGAGAAATACTGTTATTTTTGAGGTTTTTAATGTGATGTCGTAAATAATTTCATTTTTTCCGCTTATACATTGCAAACGCAGGCTGAACCCTACAAGATTTATCAAAATAATGTACTAATTATTGTACACATTAAAAAGGTCTACAGAAAACACAAAGATATGAAGGTTTTCAAGGTTAACCCGAAGCAAAGCGAGGGAGGGCCGCTAGTAGGATATAAAAAAATCCAAAAGAGTATCTTATATATTAAAACCTAACTGCATGCTTGTATTTCACATCTACACCTACTACAACTTTGAAAGCTTATGCAACATATCTTACACAATTCACTGTATTTAAATAATGTAAGGAAAAGCTCGATGTCATGAACTGGCATACAATTTCCTTGCTTAACTCTTTCGGATCCAATTATCTGTTTCAATTTTGCGAAAAAATTACTCTGACGCTAATAATATTAAAAGTAGCTATCCAAATCACAAAAATTATTTTTTACGGAAGTTTAACGAATATGTCATTTACTGAAATCTAACGAATATAGTTATTTAAATTTCCAATTAAATTTCCAATTAAATTTCCAGTAGGACTGAAACTACGCCTTAAATCTTTAAATAGCACTACAAAGGATGTGAATTTTCTTTTCATTTTGCTTAACAGCGTACAGCCAATTTGAGTGAAAAAATGTGTCCAGACCGGGGATCGAACCCAGATACCTTGGTATAGCGCACCAAGTGCTTTACGAATTAAGCCATCCGGACGATTTAAATATATATTATCTGATGCTGGGAATTTAATCGTCTGAGGTACGCCACTGATAGTGTGCTCATGTTGACATTCCATCTTGCGCTGCGGAGTTGAAGCCTTGCCAACGTATATTAGTAAAAGAGGTGCCAGAGTGGATGTCGTCCGGATGGCTTAATTGGTAAAGCGCATGGTGCGCTATACCAAGGTATCTGGGTTCGATCCCCGGTCTGGACACATTTTTCACTCAAGTTGGTTGTACGCTGTTAAGCAAAGTTAAAAGAAAATTCACATCCTTTATAGTGCCATTTGATTGTAGTTATTTTGAGTATTATTCATATGATAATAATTCTAATTTTTGAAGACGTTTGGAAAATGTCGTATTACAACAGGATTAAACAGACGTAACAACTTCCTGGTATTTTTTATCACAAATTATTCGCTCGGAAAAGTAGCCCCTATTTTAAATTTAAAGAGTGAAACATGTTTAAAACAAAAGCATAGCCAACGTTGTAAACGGATATAAGCAAACTTTTATTATTATAATTATTATCAAATGCTGAAAAGTAAAAGAAGTAATAATAATAAATGTATAGACGTATACTATCATTACTACATGCAGATAACAACCAAAACTAATTGTTAAGACAAAATTATACTAAATAAAATTAACTGTCCTTTAAATAGAACGCCAAACCCGAACGGGTTGAAAACAAATTTCTTAAGTTAAACAATAATTTTGATTAAACTCTTCGAAGTAAATGGAATTTACGAAATATACATTCAAATTACATTTCGTATATTTTATAACATTATTGAATTATTTTTGGCATTATACATATTTATCGTTTTGTATGTAGATAAATTGGTATAAAGAACAAATGTAATTGTTTTCAAGACAAATAAATATTTTTAGCTTTAATTATATTGATATTTAATAGACTTTCTAATAAACTACCCTTTCAAAATTATAACACTTTTTGAAAATGCTCGTACTTCATTATGTTTACGTAATGATGATGAATACGATTGCATCTTTGTTTAATGGTTTATTTTAAATTCTAATACCACTTTTAACTTTCTATGGATGCGCATTAAATTATGCATACGTTTAATTTTCTAGAGTATGTTCAGCAGAAAGTTTGCTAAATGAATGTAAATTAGGGAAATTTCCGTTCAATTCATGTTTCAAAATGCAGCTGAAATTGAGGTTGATAACTTTAACTTTTAAAGGAGGATTTGGCGCCTGCTACAGCTAACTCGGTATTTTCGATGTTTAGTTTAACGCCATCATATATAGTTTCCTGTTTATCCTTTCCGCAGAGTGTGCTGAAACACGTGTAATTCATTTGAAATTTAAATTTATAAAGTTGTTTTAGAATGTAATTTAACTTTAAACGCAATTAACGTTTTAGTATGTTTCATCCAAAAATATTTCTTTGACGGAACCCACTTGGTTTACTACTCTGATGATTTGATTTTCATACGAAGAGGTTTCTTCTTCATTTTACAACATAGGTGAAAAGTGTTTATGAATTCGGTTTGTCTGTCTATCCGTGCTTTAACTCGCGTAAATATACTTGGATTGACATCCAATTGATATATGTTGATGAGGTTTACGATAGCATGTTCGGTATTGAAAAGGAAGTAAATTGCAGGTTTATACTTTCTTTACAGGGACACTCAAAATAATTGGGTTACATTACGGTCTATGGGGAAAAATCGTTTGAGGTGAATTTTAATGATGGTAAACAAAGCCAAACATATTTAAATTCACATATATCACTGAAGTGAACTAATAGAAACTTACTATAGACTATGGCGAGCATAGCATTCTCGTTTATTTTCAGGGACACACAAAATAATGCGGTTAGAGTACTGTATAAGAACAATACTTGCTGGGAGTGCGTTTTAAGTTGTGATACGTTTTTAAATTAAACATTTTTTTGTCTATTTACCTGTTATGTGTAAATTCTATAGATGATATATAGGGCAGCACAAAAGCTGTCTAGTCATAATAAATAAAATATCAAAATCTATGATTTATTAAATTCTAAAATATACTACTCATATAATTTAGAAATGCATGTCGGCAAGCAGCCATAAATATATTTCACAATTAGTCACAAACTTATAGATGTTGTGACAAGAACGACTGAGATCATTTATGAATCAAACTGGAATGTTACTTTTAAAAACACAAATTGCACAAATTGTGCTTATTAGTTGCTAAAATCAGTGTAAAAATTGTTTTAAACTCATAAAAGAGCTAAAATCCTACATGTTTCGTCTTTAAACTTAAAGCCATCATCGGGGAAGAGGAACAACACAAACGACTACTGATCTTTTAATTTTCGACACGAGAAAATTGAAATCAACAGTATGGAAAAATTTAAATAAAATAAGCGGGCGCTCTCTGTTGCCAAAGAGCGAAAAACAAAACAATGAATTAACAAGGGGTTAAAAATGTATCCCATAAACTAGGTATGTTGAAAGAAAAGTTATCATTACAAATACAATCTTTTCTAATTTTAATTTCTAATGATTCTCTAATGGCGGCTTTAAATGGGTTATTGAACCTATGGATAATTCTTGCTTTATCGAAATTAATTACAGTATCATTATTTTTAGCGTAAAACCGGGAGAGTGCAGTGGATAACTTTCCAAATTTTATGTCGTTTTTATGCTCTTTTAACCTTTAGAAAGGTTACTCGAACGAAAATATATAATAACATCTTTCGCGTTACCCACGATTCCGATAAGGGTCCTTTAAAAAAATCAGAAACCACTGTATTTTCCATATTTAAAAAATCATTTATAAAAACATTAAAAAAATATTTATATACAATTTCTTTTGATGACACTGATTTTCGGAAACATTTCTGAGTAGTTTTTATAGTGTTTTGATCAGTTTTCCCAAAGTTCCGCGCTCAAACTTTGAGAGAAGGAAGATGATATCGGTATTAATCTTATTTTCATAGGAAAGTATAGCTAGAAATTAATAAGTGGTGCTGGATGCAATTTATACTTTGAACGCAATGCGTCCCCTTCCCCTTCATTCATTTAATTTACTTAGCACCGATTTCATTCTGTTATGTAACTTCAAAAGTATCGTATACGAAATGCCCATTTCTTTTGATATAGATTTTGTGACAAGAATCGACATCGACGTTGATATTATCTGCGAAACTGTAAGTAACTTTTAAAAATATTCAATTATTTTTGCAGCGCTGGTGTCAGGCAGCAGGAATTTTTTGAAATTTCGGACACCTTGTGAAATAGTATTCTGTATTTTCCAGTTGCTGTACTGATTAAATAGATTTGCACTGCTTTCCGTATTGTGTTATTGACGTATCTTTTTTTTTTTTTTTAATCTTCCAGACTGTTAAAATTTTTATAGTGGGTTCAATTAACTTTTGGTGTTCTATCCATAAGATGGTAAATTCTGGTCCCAATATCAGGAGATATCGTTCAACCGGAAATCCAAACGTATCAACGTGATTTCACCACCGTATGGTTTCAGCTACTCCAACAACAAAATTTGGTTTAACCCGCCACAAAATTTTAAACAATGTCCCTCTTCCGTGTGGCGTTTCCGGCCATGCATTTTTACGTGAATCTGATTCATACCGATGTTTTATAACTCCAGTCAAAGTTTATATGAAGTTTTTTGATGTATAATGAAAATATTTATTTCGTTTTTTGTTTTGTTTTGAATACTCTGGTAAAAATATCATAAAAACGTTTTGCTTGCTATTTATATTAATTTATGCTACTTCTCCAAACTTTTTATCAGCAGAACCCGAATATATTGAATTTCAGTCTTATGCTATATTTATATTTCCATTTTAAAATTGGCTGCGTACTTTTCAAGGAAATCACGAATTTCCATTTTATGTCGTTACATTGACACATTTTGAGAAGACATTTTCAATGTATGCATCCCAGATGAGATATCGAACGACGTATGTTGAAAATTGTATCATGTGTATCAAAGTTGCCGCGTTATTTTACTTTTGTTACATTTTTATGAAAACAGGTATGATTTTTAAAGTGATACATTTACAATATTAAAAAAATCTAATGCTTTTATTATCAGTTGTTTTTAATGACTTGTTCAATGTAATTTAATTATTAACACATTATTACAATAAAATATGGTGAAACAAAGCGCGGCATTTCTCAAATTAATTTCAGGAAAGGAATTCAAAGAAATAAAAAGTTATTTTAATTTTTCTTGGATGTTTTTTTTCTACAGTGAAATTCAATGTAAAGCTTTTCAAATAATTCCCATTATTCAAATTATCTGTTAACCCTTTAACGGACATTGGTTTCCCTACGAAACAACAAAATTTTAATTACGAAATTAAACAATGACAGCAGAATTTTAATAGAATTTTTTTCCATTTACTATGTATGTGAAATATCGCTTTTTTCGTATATACAAATAAATTTGTTCATAATTTCCGGTGTCAATCATTTATTTCAACATTTTAGCAATTGAAGTGCTTTATCCGTTAAAGGGTTACAGAGTTAAAAGGAAATGTAACGTACCAATAATTGAAGTGAACTGGTTAAAAGATTCTATTAAACTTCTTATCTTAAGAATGTACAGAATTGTAAATTATATTTAAATTGATTACAAATTGTCGTTTATTGAATGTGAAAATAATTTTTATCCAACTGTTTAAAAGTGTTGAATAATTGTACGTGCGTTGTAATATGTTCAGAGTTAGCAAGAAGCAATTAAAGGGAAATCACTAAATAAGTAAACAATCTTTTGATGATAGCTAAATAAATTTAAAGTGCATTAATTTAATTGGCTACAGTATTCACATGTTGTAAAATAATATCATTTGAAACGTATTTTAATTCAATGTACATTTCAGTTTGAATTAAACTAAGAGTAATTTAATTTTGTGAACATTATTTCGATTTAAGGAATTTTAATGATTAAATAGAAAATATATTTATATTATTAAACGCTGTATGATTTATATATCTACATATTCTTTGTATGCTTAAAAATAATTTAAGAGATAAGAATAATTTATTTTTAGTAATGTTAATTCCCTTTAGGGATTTTTTATAATAAAAAAAGGAAAATACATTTATAAAAGGTGGCACACTATGCTACACTGCTAAAAATAATCTGAAATTCACGGGTATTTTTTTCCTGAATTTCACAGAAAAAGTCTTTTTTCGCGACAAAAGGGTATTTTCCGTTAAAAAACAGAAATTTTCCTCATAATTCCTGAAAACAACAGAACGGACGGAGACGAAAGGGGCTAACGGAGATATTCCGTTATCTGCTGCATATTTATTTTCAATGTTTAAAAAATTGACATGTTGCTGCACAGAAAAACTAAAAATTCAATAAATTAAAATTTCGAGTTTATTTAAAACAACAACAACAACAAAATAGTGCTTTAGAAATAAAAAAAGCAACAATTTTCCCATTCTTTTAAAACTATTTGCAATTTATTTTTTTAAGTTATAAGAAAATATTCGCACTTAAAATATATTCTAAACAAACAGATTAAAAAAAAATATATAATAGCTATATTAAGTGAAAAAAAATCAATTTTACTCAAAAAAGCAACAATAAAAAATAAAGCTTTCGAATTAAAAAAAAATAATAATAGCAATTTTCTCATTCCTTTTAAAATTATTCGATATTTATTTTTTAAAGTAATAAAAAGCACTCGCACTGAAACTATATTCTAAGCGAACACATTTAAAAAATATATAATAGTTGAAAAAAAAAATCGATTTTCTCAAAAAAGCAAACATTTTTAATCGAATTTATTTCAAAATATAACATTTATATTTTACATCTAACAATCGATTTAAGAATATATATAATTCATGTTTTTATCCTCTATTAATATTACAATTTTAAAACATCAACATCATCTCATAACGAAATCTCCCGCAATTAACTTCAAAATTAAGAAGCTTCTAAACCCCAAATTGTTTAAGGTCTAAGCCGCCATTTTGAAAAAACCCGTATCATCATTTCAAACTGCTACTCTAACAAGCGCCAACTGGTCAAATCGGCAAGACACCTGATTCGAGTCATTGTCACCCCTGGTTCAAAGCCAATGTCGGCCAAAGAATGTTCTTGAAGTATATCAGATAGTAAATACTCCCGTAATAGTCGACAGATCGCAGCACAAATTAAAACCGTGTTTCTTCGTAACGGAAAATTTCCTTTCCTGTCAGTGCTGTCAGGAATATTTCCGTGATTTCTGAGAGCGTTAACAGAAACTTACCGCTTCTTCAAATGGAGTTTGTCCTTCTTTTATCTTTCAAAACGAAAAACCTACTAACGGAACGGAAAAAGTCCGGCAACTTTGCTGCCAGTATTTTTACCGTGAATTTGAGGATATATTTTTAACAGTGTATACGTCGATGAATGAGTTTTTTGTGTAATAATGTAAACAACTTAACTGTTAAGAATGCATTTTTATCAACGATATAAGGCTTTTTAATAATTAGCATAGAAAATATATTTATTCTATGAAATTTAGCATGGTATACGTGTTTTTTTGTATGATCTAAAATAATTTAAGGGATAAGAATAATGTATGTTTATACTAGTGTTAATTGAATTTAAGGCTTTTTAATGACCGATAGAGAAGATATATTTACTTTATAATAGGCTGCAAGATATGATATGCACGTATGATATGCACGTATGATATGCACGGCTGTATGCTTTTTGATATGGTTGAAAATAATTTAAGAGATAAGAATATATATACATATACATACATACATACATACATATATATATATATATATATATATATATATATATATATATATACGAGGGTTGTAAATTAAATAGTGGCAACTTAACCTTGAAACTCGCTGAAGGGTGGGCATGCGCAAATAGGATATGGGAGCGGTGAGGTGGCGCTGTTGTCGATGTGTAGAGTGCAAAAAACAGTCGATCTGCTTAGAAGGGTAATTGTTGTGTGGCGTTAAAGTGAGGAGTTTCGTTTCCATCGCTCTAAAGCATGTTTTCAAAAGGTGATCAGCGGTCGTGGCTTAAAATCGAGGTTGCCCGTAGCAAAAATGCAACAGAATGCTATAGAGGAGTACTGGAAGCCTGTGGCACAAATGCTTTACCGTATAGGACAGTAGCACGATGGGTTCAAGCATTTCGTTCGGGTCGGAATCAGACTGCGGATTTGCAACGCACAGGTCGGCCCTCCATTCCTCAAGAGCAGATTGACATCCTGAGCGGTCTCATTATTATAGACTGCCGATGGACTGTCCGAGAATTATCCTTAGAGGTTGGTCTGAGTCATCTGTACTCCACGCAGTAGGGCGCTCGGTCGCTCATATCAACAATCAACACCTTGCCACTGGTCTACAATGGCTTCCCGACATATGGCAAAAGGTTATAAGCTTTGCTGGTGATTACATAGAAGGAATGTAATGCAATTGTACTTGTAAGTTCATTAAAAATTGAATTATACCTATGTTGCCATTACTTAATTTACAGCCCTCGTATATAGATTATTTGATTTAAGATATTTTAACATAATTCTACAAAATATTTAAAGTATAGCTATGTCATTATGCTACGTCAAGAGGTTAACCCTTGACTACCTCCCTTGACTACGTTTTTTCCAAACAAACAACTCTTCTTTTAACACAATGTACTCATTTTTTGAAATCGTTTGAAACGAGAAAGTGGATGAAACCCTTATTACTTACCCATCATACGTAGTATAGGGTAAGTCTTGTAATCGTTTTGAAAATCGAAAAATTTTTTTTGACGGATTTACACGTTTCAGACACTGGAGATTCCGAAAAACATATTTTTAGAAAAAAAAATTTGACGTCCGTCTGTGTGTCTGTGTGTGTGTCTGTAAACGCTCTATCTCCCGAAAAAATTGAGATAGAGACTTGCAATTTGGTATGTACTTAGTATGTAATAATGGAAAGAAGCCTATTTCATTTCAATAACCTCGATTAACCGGAACAATTTTTTTCAGACTCTCGAAATATTCGTTCTGATGAAAGGTATATAAAAATTTTCGAAATTGTTTATTTTAAGAAATGAATATAAAAGACAATAAAAAAACATAAATTTTGAATAAAGCATGAAGTCGATCGGATAATGAGTTGCCGAGATATTTGGAATCCTATTTTCCACACTCTTCGATTTTTCATGACCCTGTATTTCATCCAAATTTTACTTCAAAGATATATTTTAATTGGAAATTGTACGCTTAATCAGATGCAATAAACCGCTAGTTAATAGGATTATTATTTTTGGAGTTATAAGGAAAAACCTCTTTCAAGCAATTCAGTAATCGAGCCTTTAAAGTTTGTGACGTCATCAAGCCACGATTTTATTTGAATTGCAATGCATTTTATAAGTAGTTTACACATTTTTATTTTAATATTTTACATTATGCATATCCATGATGGGTAAGTATTACGGTGGCCCCCAACGACTAGTTTTTATATTGAGAAAATAAAAATGCATGTTTCAGTATAAAAATAATAAACTAATATATATATATCTTCAAAGCTGGAAATAAGAAAAAACCAACAAACTTGGAAATGTGAAATAAAAAATAGTTATAAAATAAAAAATTCTTGAAATTCTACTTTAAATTGATAGGTATTAAAAAAAACATTTCTTTGTAGAAGGGAATTGCGACTTTATTTAAGCTGTTTTATTTATTTATTAATTTTTTGTGAGTTTCATTATTTTGCAAAGAAAATTTGTTTTACAACTTTGTTAAATATGAAATTCTTTCACATTTTTTTTCTTGTTATGTCATTTTTCCATCAGGATATAGAGAGAATCACGAATTATCTTTGAAAACAAAGTTTAATAAATTTGTACTTCTATGTTTATGTCATTTATTTGTTAATATACTTATTCTATCTTAAGATAATAAACTAGCTTACTATTAAATACATAATTAATGAGGGGCAAATAATCATTAAAAACTCTCTTGTTAGTGATACTTACACTGTAAAAAATGACCAATATTTCTTATTTTATGAAAATGTACTATAACCACGAACGAAAATATAATATAATCTTCTGAGTTATCCGAAATTCCGAATTCCATTGTCTTTTGAATCCCCAGAAACCAATACATTTCCAAAATTTAAAGAATTATTTATAAAAACAAAGTATTTTTCGTGGCCCGTATTTTTCAGAAACGTTTCTGAAAGGTTTTTATAGTGTATTAATGAGTGTCCTGAGCCTGGAATACCTGTTTTTCGAATGCTATCAATTCTCAAGTAAACATTTTCATGCTCAAAAAATATGTTTAACAGACAAACATGCAAAATTAACAGCGTAACAATAACATTAAAATTAAGATTATTTCTGTACTCTTTCATGTATAAATTGACTAGTGCGGATGAAAAAAATTACTTGAGAATGGATGACATTCGAAAAACAGGTATTCCAGGCTGAGGACACTCATTAATGCCCTATAAAAACCTTTCGGAAACGTTTCTGAAAAATGCGGGCAGCGAAAAATACTTTGTTTTTATAAATAATTCTTTAAATTTTGGAAATGTATTGGTTTCTGGCGATTCAAAAGACAATGGAACACGCTATTCGGAATTTCGGATAACTCAGAAGATTATATTATATTTTCTTTCGTGGTTATAGTACATTTTCATAAAATAAGAAACATTGGTCATTTTTTACAGTGTAGAAGGTAACAGGTTCAGTCATTTAAAAAAAAAAAAGAAAAACAAAACCTCCCACTTGAGATGTTTTTTCAATTATATTTAAACAAAATGACATTGCCAATATTTATGTAATGCAATAAATATTTGGAATTAAATTGATGTATTGTAAATACAGAAAACAAATTAAAACATCTGAATTTTTAATGCTATAAATATTTATTAATAAAGTCAATAAATGTACAATCCTGGACAACAGAAACAAAAATCATCGTATAAATTGGAACTGCTACCAATCGAATAGCAATAACGTCTACTGATGAATTGCTATACTTAATGTTTTCTTAGGGGTCATCAACATATAGAAATCCTAACAAATGTTAAAGTTTTCAATACTAGCACCTAATTTTGACATCATATTTGAATTTTTTGGTACACTTTATCTTTGGATACCAAGCGAAAAATTATTTGGTGGACCAATTTAGGAATAATGTAAGTATAAACTTTGGAACTCCTAATGTTAAATTCATTTTTATTGTGGCAAAACAAAGCAATTAGTATTGCATAACTCTAAATCTTTTTGACGGAATGAGTTATAATTTCGGATTCGCATATTTTACGTTTCTAGAAATCAATTTCCGTAAAAAATTTTTAAGTTTAAATTGATACTAGATGGAACCCGTCAAAACGTGACGGAAAAAAATACTATAACAATATCAGTAAAATAAGCTTCTTTATTATTTAAGTTCGGCTTCGTATGAAACAGTCTTTCAAATATTTTATTTTAAAAAATCCCCCCCCCCCCCCCCAGTGAAATGCTATTTCCGATGCAAACTCCAAATGAGCACTCCGTAAACAAATGTGTAATGCAAATCAGTTTGACATTACCACCATATTCCCCACGACCAAAAAAAAAAAGGTCATGGACCTATAGAGTATCATACAAAGTCCTATCATAAAGTATCATACAAAGTCCTATCATAAAGTATCATACAAAGTCCTATCATAAAGTATCATACAAATTTCCTACTTTCATCTCATATTCAGTAAATAAAAGAACATAGTATAAGAACCCCACCCCCCTGTGATAATGCAATCGAATGAGCTCCTATGCACATATGTATTGCATCTGCCCAAAGGCACCGTTGAAATTCGACGTTAAAGTTTTAAAATGTTTAAATTAAAAGTTTTAAAATGTCCTCTTTAATCATTGTTCGTTTCAAATCCATATCTTCTAAAACGCTTTCATTGTTTTAAGCTAATCAATTTTTATGTAAAAATGAAGAATTTTTGTTAAAAATGATAAATTAATATGCAGATGAGGGAGAATGTTAATGTTTTCAATTGTAATTTATTTGTATGGTTTCTTTTATCCCTTTACATAATTAGGTTGATTATTCCTTTTCCATCACAGTCTGTCTCTTATACAGTTAAATATCCAATGGATCTTTAAAAAATTAATAAATAACAGTTCCTAGCATATTCTGATTCAACATATACATCAACGAATTCAACATATCAATTTTATGTTAATCATAAACTAAAAATAGTTTATTTTTTCTTTTGACAGATTTTATATTAGCGCCAAAATATTCTATCTTATGGATAATCTGATCTTATGATTTATCAGGTTTTTATTATTATTTTTTTTTTCACTTTTCATGAAGGTTAAGGATACCTATTTTCAATTGTTGCAACTTTCCAAGGGGCTATTTTACATTATTAAAACAAAGAGATGGTCATTGTTGAGATAGAATTGAAAAATATTTCATGCTTGAAAATTATTTAAAAAGTTGTTAAATTAAGTTGCATATTTCAAATAAATTTCAATCGAAAGCTATTTTTTCTAATTGAGGATGTAAGAATTGAAATTGTAAAATGTAGTAAAAAAAATAAATTTTTAGTATTTAGAAGTGATGTAAGCGCAATGAAAGCTAAAGCGATAGTGCCGTTTGTTGTCACAACCGTTATACCTTTCTAAATATTGCCACTGTGTTTTGGTTGGCGTCCAAAAGTAGACTACCATTTTTTGACATCGAAAGAAAAATTCACAGTGAAAGAAATAAGACTTTGCCGCTAATAAGGAACTGTTAAATGAACTTATAACAAACCTACCAAAATAATTCCTATGAAATATTAGCCTTACATTGTTTATTCTAGCTAAAAATACAATCATTATTTCAAGTTTTTTTATTCCTGAAATTCTTTACTTTTGTGAATTTTTTTTATTAAAAAAGGAAATCTTAATAATTTAAATCCTATAATTCCTATAACTTAATCCTATAATTTAAAAAAAAGTAATTGGTAACATGTAATCAAGGTATGCAATCAAGATGAAGCAACCAATAAAGGCTCCAGTTCTAATCTTTAAAATTAAAAATTGAAATATCAGTTAATATTACGCCTTGTTGACACCATCATATAAATTTATCTTTTTAGTTTTATCAATGTTAAAATGCATTTCAAGCTAAGCATAACGTCATTTTCACCGGTACAAACTTTTCACACGTACATTTATGCTTAAGCACCATGCATACAAATAAAAATATATTTTGCATTTAATTGTAATGAAAAAAAAAAGGCACCAACAAAGTTATAATGCTTAATGGTAAAATGAACCCAATGGACAATATTTCCGTGACGTCACAGTAAATATGAATTTTTATTTGCTTATAAAACACACGGATAAATATTTTTACCGAAATACTTAAACATTTTAACTATATTTTAACTTACAAATTAAAAAATTCGGCCTAAAAGTCACGTGCTTTTAATATTTAATATTTATTTTTTATGCTCGCAATCATTGAGTTCAGAAAATAAACTCTGTACGTCGCAACAGTGGGCGTTAATCCGATTGCCGACTTTATGACGTCATAAGCAGAAGTAAAATGTTAATTTAAGATTACGGCTAATTAATTAAATTTTCGGACAAACGAATGTACGATAACAAATCTATGACCAAATATCTTTCATTTAAAAAAAGAATGATGTAATTTGATGTAGTAGTTTGTTCTCACGGATTGTCGAAAGAAAAAGCTTAGCGTTTTAAATATATAGATATTTTTTCGAAAATTAAAGTATTGTTTTCGAAAAAAATATATGAATTGTGATCAATGAATTTTTTGTTTATAAAAATCGATTTCGAGAAGTTTTAAATGTGCGAATTCCAATATGCGAATGCAGTTCATTCTGTCCAGTCGTTTTTGAGTTATGTTTAAAAAACTATCCGAATTGTAATCTGTTTTGCAACGATTAAAAATGAATTTAACATTAAGAGTTCCAAAGATTAAACATGCATAATTCCTAAACTACTTCACCGAATCACTCCCATTTGGTGTTCAAAGATAAAATGTACTGATAAATCCAATTATGATCTCATAATTAGCTGTTAGTATTGAAATTTTTAACTTTGTAACAATTTCAGTATGTAAACGACCCGCTAAGCAAAATTTTATTATAGCATTGATTGGTAGATATTATTACTAATTGACGTGTATCAGTTACATTCTTAAACGATGATTTGCTGTAGAATTAGTGGGGAGTAGTGCATTTGTTTTCTTCCCAGAACTGTATATGGTTGGTGTCTGACAATAGATATAGTTTACAACGCTATCTATACATGTATTTGAAAACAAAACAATATTTCCCTTAAAAATAAACATGAAACTATCATATATACAAAATTTGTATATAACTTAATTTCCCTTTCCTCTTCTTCTTCAACATATACTTAAATTGATAACTATATAAATTCTAAGCTTAATTAAAGTCTCTTACTTTTAGGTAGCTTTCAATACAAAAAGCTACCTATTGCAGCTGTTCGAGGAAAGCAATTTCAAAAACTTTTGGTATATTTTCACCGATCATGACCCCCAGACCCCCAAACCACCCTCCGTTCAAATGGTGATTTATATATATATATATATATATATTTATATATGTGTATCTGACATATGCCATGCTGTAACTCTCTTATTTATGAACCGATTTGAATGTAATTGAGTATGTGTATAGGACATGCCAAGGTCTCGACCGAGTTCGTTGGCCTGCATCATCCACCATCTTGTTTTAAAATGGCAACCAGTTAAAAAATTTTAAATTTAAAAAAATCAAAACCATGTACAAAAAATTTAAAATTTAAAAAATTGTTTCTGATAAGTGTTAGAACGTGATACAAGGATTCTGGAACATTTTTTGTTTTTGCTATATCTTAAAAAATGGCAGGTCACCCGGTAGTTATACCAAAATCTTTTAAGTATATATATATATATATATATATATATATATATATATATATATATATATATATATATATAATGTTCATTTAGAAAATAAGTTTACCACATCGCAAAAAAAATATCGCTGTAAAAAAACATGAAACGAAAAGGCACAAGCCGATGAAATTGTGGGTGTGACTATCGTATCGTCGGCAGTTGTAATTTCCCGATTGCGTACCTTAACGTCGTTGTTGTGCGCGAAGATGTAGGCTCTCATTTTTTCCGACTACGAGGTGAGCTCCGTGATACAGTTTTTGAACGCACAGATGGTTTGGAATCCATCGTCAATGTGTCCACGACAACGCTCGTCCGCATACGACAAATTCCACAAATATCTGCTGCAGAAGTTTCGCTGGGAGGTGTTTGCCATCCACCCTATAGTCCCGATCTTGCTCCCAGCGACTTCCACCTGTTCTTGCACACGAAGAAATTTATGTACGGTCATAACTTTCCCACAGACGATGATGTGCAGACAACTGTGCAAAGCTGGCTCTGTTCCCAGGTGGCAGTCTTCTATGATACTGAACTACATAAACGTATCCTACGCTATGACAAGTGTTACAATTCTGGTAGTTCTTATGTTGAAAAGTAGCTGAAACATTGCTGTATCTTTTGCAATACATCTTTCCAGGTAATTATATTTTGTTTCTTTTTACGGGCAGCAGGAAACTTACTTTCTGGATGATCCTCGTATATATATATATATATATATATATATATATCAGATATCCTTTAATATATATATCAGAATACATATAACGGAAAGGAAAGTTGAAGTAAAGAGAGAATAGAAGAACAAAAAATAAAGAGGAGAAAAAAAAATGAAAACATATTTTTTTTTCTTATGTATAAAGATATTTTCGCCCATTTTTGTATCAAATTGCTTAAATGAAAATAAGTAAAAAAAGTATAATAATTGCTCCTTCTCATTAAAAAAAATGTTATAATTATTATCTGCTATACTAGATAACTTTATTTATTTAACTGAAATTCGTTACTCAATAATTCATTTTCTAATTAAAGAAATTTTTTTTTAAAACGTATTTAGTTAAGAAAATATTCTATTAGAAATAAATGCTCTTCATTCCGCTATATTATTATTACCTTAACCTAAACTTGTGGACTTAAAGAAAATTAACTTCGTTTAATTTCATGTGTTACTTGCAAAAAAAAAATATATGTATATATATATATATATAATAAGGTCATTTAAGTGTCTCGATAAGACAGAATTGACTTCCCAAATAACAGAAGAGGATTAAAAAATCTAACGGAAATAGTTTTACGGAACTCTATTAAGAACATTGAGGGAAAAAAAAGAAAAATTAAAACCCTCTAGAAAGCAATTATATTATGTGAACAGACTAAATAATGCCAATGATGTTTTTAAAATTCATACCGTATATTTCAAAGAACGATAAAGAATAAAGAAAATAACTTATCTTTTTGCTACTTTTCCTGTTTCATTGACTACGTTGTGATGTTACGCGTTATCTTTTCGTAATCTTTACCAATGAGAATAAAAGGGGGGTAAAATAAGGTAGAGTGGAGAAAGAGAGAAAAGAAGTATTTTTGTAGATATGTGTTATCAATAATTTATACCATTGTAATTAGCAACATAATTCAGGGGAAGCTTATTCCTTTAATTTTTTTCTTATATAAATACATATATACATACATACACACACATACACACACACACACACATACACACACATACACACACACACACACACACACATATATATATATTGCAAAACAATTGTAAATAATTTCGGTTTTCTTTTCCTTATCGAATGATCATCTAAAAAGATTACGCCCGGATAAAAACAAAATCCAGTGTGCTTAATGATCAGGGACGTAATGTGAAGAGTCGCGTGCATCTCAAAAAAGGGCAAGGATTTGCATAAAATTTGCAACAATAAATCACACAGAATGTAATAAAATAGAGTAAAAACTGTATAGATCAAAGTTAAATCTTTTTTTAAGAAAATGAATAGAGTATCTCTAAAGTAATCTGTTCCTAGATTGTGAGAAAAAAATTGTACATATTTAATTTAATTCCGTCGATAAAATAATCTAGTTTTTTAAGGTTTTATCAAGTGTGTTTGAATACGGCATATCTTATGAAGTTTTACTACTAATACATAAGACATTTTATGGATAATATTCTTATTTTATTATGCGCCAGAACCAATCAGCCTGTTTATTAAATTATTTGACAAAAAAAGCGTTTATCTCAGAGTTTTTATGGTTTTCGACCATCTATACTTTCGCAGTTCCACACGACGTCAATATCTCGGCCTAATATTAAAGCAGGTACTGCTTGTGCCGACGGTGTGTCAAGTACACAGGAAATTTTACTATCAGAAGTTTCAAGTGAAACATCTGATAAGGGATTTTCGGAGCACTAATTTATTTGGGTTAAACTCTTTTTTTTTTCAGCCCTAGCGGATGAAACAAATGGTGGGATATAATCATCATTTTATGTTTCATTTTCATAATGATATAATTTAGCCTTTGGACTTTGGGAGCACAAGAATTTTATTATTGGGGATGGAAAATGGTGCTTCATTTTCAGAACTGTTTGGAGTATCCGGAATTTGAAAATCTGGTCGTCTTTCTTCATACGAGAACATTCTGTAAACGTGAACTTTCACAAGTTTTTCAAAAGATTTATTCACCTGAATTATTGTATAATTTAAATCAGGGCGTTTTTTGATTCGCAGTATGGACCATTAACTGCCTTCCAAACGCTCTTCCCGTTAATTTTACGTTAATTTTGCTCCCGTTAGCAGGTGAGTGTAAATATATATTCTGTACCAATTGAAAATTTTTGGATTTAGCAGTCTTTTCTCGAACCTTACATTGTTTGGCTGAAGCTTTTTCCATGTTTCTAGTTTTATTAAATAATTAAGTGATTTACAGTCAGAGAGTACTATAAATTTCTAACCAAACATCGGTGTGTGAGTGTAACACATCTGTTTCCAGTTTAATTTTGACACAGTATTCGGTACAGGGAAATGATTAATTGATATGAGGATATCTGATAAATGTTTCAGCCCGTTTTTATCAATAATGTGCCCAAATATCTTGTGCTAGGTTGAAGAAAACGACATTTAGATAGATTTGTATTTAACCAGCATTGCCGGAAACTGTCAAAAAGCAATCTGTATTTACGGATGGAATCATCAATGGTGTTTGCTGGTACTATAACGGAACTTACATACTAAGCAATGTTTCAGGTTGAAGACATTTGAAAAGAGTATCTGTTGCCTATTGAAAATTTTGGGGAGAAATTTTCATTCCGAAAGTCAAAAAGTTATACTGAATATCACCATAGAAGCTTGAAAATGCGGTCCAATATTTATCCTTATCACTTTATTTTATTTTTTGAAAAGATGAGTTCGTATCTAGTGTATTATAATAATTCGCACGTTCTAATGAATTTTAAATATCCGATATTAGTGGTAATTTCTAATTGGGATAAATTGTAGTTTCATTAAGTTTACGATAATCAATGACCAATTGATAGTTCCCTTCAGTTTAAAAAAAAATTAGATAAGGGGAAAAGAGCTCGGGTGTTAGATCCTTCTATAATACCAACTACTGATAATTTTCTTTGATTCTTCTCTCGTTTGAAAGTAATCGCGTACGGCTACTGCAGCAGGAAAGGGTCAGCATTGAAACATCGAAGAGTCAGTCAATTCAATAGATGAGGGTTGCAGAGTACATTTCCCGATATTTTTAAGGAGTTACTGAATATTGGCATATTCATAAAGTAACGCCTCTAATTTCTGTTGTCCTTCAGATGGAGCCCTAAGAAAAAGAAGTCAGAAATTTTTAATTTCTCTCTCCGTACCTTGAAAATGGATGTTAGGCGAGATATCAATACGCGCTAACTTTGTATTTTATTTAGGTGGAGGGTAGAAATATTTGATAGAGCATTAATAGGAAGCGGTATCGCTCCTTCTTTAGTAACAGTAAACACCGAATGATGTAATTATATGTCGTGACAAGAACAGACCTCGGAGCGGTCTCAATTAAAAGAAACTAAATCAAAATTTTGCCAACCACTATTTAAATACGAAAAATTTTGGTTTGGATGTATCTTGCACATGCCGTAGAAATTCACTTCGTGAAAAGTTTTTTCGTGTAACTTCTGCAGAAATCTACCGTCAAAGTATTTATTAACAATTACCAGTGTACCGCTCCGAGGCCTGCAAGAAGGTAAATGTGTAATAATACACTGGTACCAATAGGCAATTTCTGTCTGCATTTAATTTGAACAATTGCAGATTATAATAGATGAATTTTAACTTCACGTACTAATTTTGAATAAGGTTTAAAATGTATGACATTAATTTTCTGTTTGCAAAATTTGAATATCGGCGTTTGACCACCTTGATAGATAACGGTCATATTATCAAAATTGATGTGGCATTGAAATGGCTATATGAAGTGAAACCCTAAAATAATCAGAATGTGGGTTAAAATTTGAATGTATGATTAAAAAATTAGAATTTGAGCTTTTTTTTCTATAATGGATATGTGCTGTAGAATGAATTTTTAATTTATCATCATTATGAGCTGAATTCTTAATAGAAGGATTTGTATTATAACAATGAATGTGGTCTAGGGCAATTTTTAAAGGCGTTTTAGCTACATAGGGAAGTATTTGCTCCTGAATCCAATATAGCATAGCGAAATTTAGACTATCCCATTGAGTTTAAAGGGTTGTTTCGGTTAGGATACTTGCGTTGTGTATTTTGATTTGAGTGCGAGGTAAATGAGCTCGACTAATAAGGTTTAAAATTAGGCTTTTCTTTAGATATTGTTTTTGTATTTTGCTGAAATGTATGAAGCCCAGTTTGATGATAGTTTGAACTTCTGTTTCGCAAACATTATCAGTTATATGACTGATGCTTATTTTGTTTGCAGTGGACACAATCCAAAGATGATGAATGTGTATTTTTATGTGCTAAATTTCATGGGTAGGTGATGGGTGTTGAATGCGTAAACTCTGTATTTGCTCTGAAAGTGAATTAACCATATGTTCTGTCATTTCAGTTTGTCTGTCAAAATTTCTGTCTAGTTCAGCGATCGCCAAACTTGTGAACCTCACGGATCACTAAATTCATAATTTTAATTTCCGTTGACCACTAAAAATGATTTTTGAATAATATAAATACATTTGTACAATAATAATCACACAACTTCCATTTTGTTAATATGAAATGTGCCTATTCAATATAACAGAATTATAAATGAAGGGTGCCAAACTGTAGCCCACGTGATACCACCATTTTTTAAGAATAATCTTTGTCTTATTCAAGAGCTCTTTTAATCACAACAACAATCTCTAAAGGTTGTTTTATTATAACAAAATTATTAAAGTTAATTTAAATATTTCAAAATAATTGAAGCTTATTTAAGTATCCCACATTTGTAATGTGATATTTGTTCCTGTTTCTTTGAAATACATCCATATGTTTTTTGCCATTAGCGACATTACTTGAACACGAAGAGCCGTTTTTGTTTCAAACCGAAACCAGTACCAGGTTTTTATTGTTGTGACACGATCAAAATATTTGTATCGCACAAATATGTAGTTGAGTCTTTTTCAGTAAATAATGAGTATTCATATTTTAGAGAGGGAGTCAAAAATTAACAATTGCCTGTTTTAAAGATAAATAACAAGCAATATTTATTAACATAATTATTAATAATGAAAATTATTACGTTGATATTTTTAGTATATAATTATTAATGTTTGCTACAATTTAAAATTTCAAAATTAAATATCTAAATTTTTATAAATATAAGAATTTCTTAGAATATTGTCGTATTTTATTATTACCAGCTTTATTACTTATAGAGAACAGTTATTATTAAAACATAAACAAGATCCAAATAGTGTCCAGATTTTTTTGCGGACCACCGAAATTTTCTTGTGACCCCACCGGTTGGTGACTTCTGTTTTAAAAGATGTGTGATTCTTTCTATTGACCGGAAATGTTTAAATATCGACCAAGCACTGATTTTCGCCGGAGCTATTGTTAGTCTTTATTGTAGAGCTTGACAAATTAGATTATTAAATGGGGAATACTCCAGTAGAAGGAGTCATTTTATTATACTTCATGAGTGGAGCAAAGCCACTCATTGCATTTTGTCAAACAGTGATACACTTTTATCATAAAGGTAAAGAAAAGGGGAAAGTAGACATTACGAATCATCTTTACAAGAATCTAAGGCTACGTTTATATCTGGATTTTAACAATCCTTGACGAAAAATATTAAATAATTCCCCTAGCCTTTCTTATCAAAAAGTCTGTGGTCATCAACAAAAGAAAGAGGCGGTGATAAACATGTCAGGGATCTTCTATTCTGACCCTTGATCTCTAGACAAACTTCTGAAGACTGACAACATGAGAAAGAGCGTCTGACCACATGAAAGGTACCTATTAGCAAAAACTTAGTTTGCTTTAACCTAAGGCTTGAATTGTATTGCAGGCTGTAAGCACGACTGTTATAAACAAACCAAAAAGTCACTTTAATATTTTTCGCAGAAACTTGGATGGACTTAAAAAAACACAAGGGGAGTTACGAGAAGGAAATTGGGAGTGTCTCTTTTTTCAATTATAAAAGTGAGCTTAAAGTAGCAAAACACATGCAAGAACTGTAAAAAGAAGCCAGAAAATAACCCGTGCGTGCTAAGCTTAAGTAGCTAAGAACTTGGAGCTTAACCGAATGCAATAGGAAACAAATACAGGGTGTTTCAGAAAAGACTCCCCAAGTTTGAAATGACATAACTGTGAAACAGTGAGAGACAGAAAGGTGAAACAAGTGGTCAGTTGAAAATACAAGTCTGGAATTTGTAATACTCCAGTTTGTAGATATAGCTCCAATATTGGCTAATAGGTGACATCACAAGCACATAAAGCTTTAAATAGTACTCAGAAGTACAGAAAATTCATTCATGAGTCTGTTTCATTGCTGACCCGTGTGAGGGACTTGTATCCAATTAGTTATTATACGGAAATTGAAGAACATCATGTCGTATTCCTTGGAGCAACGTGATTTTATTGTACTGGAATACCACCGATTAGGTTGAAGTCCGACGATGACAAAGCGAAGCTTAAAAAAATAACGTTAAAAAAGGTCCAGACCAGAAAACAATTCGCAATTTATTCAACAAGTTTGAACGGACAGGCAGTGTGGCCGATGATTTAGCCGGAAATGTGGGATGCAGCCGATCTGTCATAACACCTCAACTGTGCAAATAGTCGAAGAAATTATTAAACGTAGTCCTTGGAAAATATATTGGACTAGCCGCTGCTGAAGCGGGATTCTCAAACAATACTACGTACAGAATAATGCGAAAGGGTCTGAAGCTGTTTCCTTATAAAATACAGTGTCGTCAATCAATCGCAAATACAGCTCTGTGACAAAGAGAAGACTTCGCAAATGCATTGCTCCAGATGACTGAGTAAAATTGATGTCAGCTGCGTATTGTTCACCGATGAGGACCATTTTCAATTAGAGGAATTTGTGAATAAACAAAACTGGAGAATAGGGGGTACTGAAAACCCGTTTGTGTGTCTTACAAAACCACTGCACTCTGCAAAAGTTACAGTTTGGGATGGACTGTCCAGTAAAGTCGGGATCGGGCCCATTTTTACGAGGGAAATGATTAACTCATTCCGATATATTGAAATTTTATAGAAATTTGTTGCCACATTTCAAGTTCTAGAGGATGCACCAGAGAATTCATGATTTATGCAGTATGGGGCCTAACCACATCGTATTACTGCGGTGTTTGAGTTCCTTGAGGAATAAATCAGTGACCGAGTTCATTGCTCTCAATTATTCCCGAGTGACAGGAATTGGCATGGATTGGCCTCCATATTCCCCGGATCTGAATCCATGTGACATCTTCATGTGGGGGAAGACACTGTTTACTCTAAGAATTCTTAAATCTTGGAACAGCTTGAACAATTCATCTGTGAGGTATGTGCATCCGTTTCAGTTGAAACATTGCAACAAGTGACTTAGAACTTTACCCTTCGGTTGCGTCATGTTATTGCTAAGAAAGGTGACCATATCGAAACCTTTGTAATGTGATTTGACGACCTCTGTTCACGAAGCACACTTTCAGACACTATTTCAAAGACGCTGCTCTGTGACTGCAGCGCTCTCTGATGTCAAATCTTGGAACTATTTCTGCAAACCGGTGTATAAAAAATTTCAGACCTGTCTGTCCAACATACCACTTCTTTCACCTTTCTGTCTCTCACTGTTTTGCAGTTATGTCATTTCAAAGTTGGGGAGTCCTTTCTGAAACACCCTGTATGAAGATATTGTAATGTTGTACTTTTAAAATTCTTTCTTTCTGTGAAATCTCATGACATCACATTTTACAGAAACAGTCACCATTTGAGCCCTAACAACGCTGAGCATGTAGTACTCTAATCATAATAAAGATAAAAATGTATACATGTACAGTTTGATTTATAACTATAATATATATGTATACATACTGCATTCTGTTCAATCTAAAACTTTATGATTATCTCTTCATACAAAAGCTTATTTCTAATTTATCTGTATTATTTTATAAATTAAATAAATGCATTTACAAAAATTACGTTTCTAAATAAAATTTACGTGGCGTATAAATATATTTAATTATAAAAAGTTTAATTAAATCTTCTAAAACGCAAGCTCTGTATTTGCATATCACACATTTCTGTTAGTCATAAATTTAAAATCATAGTTTACAATTCTGCCCTTAGGATTTAATTAAGACATAATGTGTGGAATAAGCAATGTGAGTATTATCAAAAATCGGAGTTAGAGGAATCAATAGACTCTATCGATTTACAAATGTACATATGGAATTAATTAACACCATTAGAGTGCTTCGCTCTAAATATGAATATTGACAAAATGTTTCGAATTTAGAACTTTTAAACAAATTATTTATTATGATTTTCGTGACTTTTTTTATTATTCATGATTTTAAATACACGTGAATAAATTTTATAAAATTTACTTTATATATTGCAAATTTTTACAATTGAAGATAATGAAAGCCTGTATGAAGACACAGTTTTTCTTTCAAATCACATAGGATTAACTCTCTCAATTTAGGTTGATGTCTTAAGAAATCAACATATTGCAATCATTTCATATATATATATATATATAATAAAAACTTGCGATAACGATAACGCCCGAAATACTAAACCAATTCAAACCAAACTGGAACATTGTATTAATCATGCAAGTATCTTGGAAGAAGAGTTTTTTAAAAACTATGCAGCTCTTATAGTTTGTTTACAGGGAGACTTAAAATAATTCCATTACATCATGGTCTATGGAAAAAAAAATATTTGCATTGCTTTTATTAATGTAACATTAGACAAGTTCTTCGGGTTCAGTAAGAAAATTAGGCGGTTCAGGCCGGGTGATGACTCTGGCCAATGGCTGGCTAATGAGATAAGACTATATCTACGATTATCTGAGGCAAAGAAAGAGGCGAATGGACTCTAAAGAGCAAGAACCGCTTATGACTCATAGTGTCGTGTGCTCAGTGCGTGGGGCGGCGTGAAGCATCCCTCGGTACTGGCGGGCGGTAGAACGTAGACAACGGCGTGAGTATGTAGGAATGAGAGTCGCTTCATTCTTATTATGTCAACTTTCCTAAGCTATTATATCTGGATACAACCCCTCTTCTTTTTGCTTCCTTTTGGGAACAGCGAATATCGAGCTTATTCTATCGACGATTACTATCAGAATTTTCAAGCTATGTATTTGAGACTTTCATAAAAGTTGGTCTATACAGTTAGCTAATATATTATGCACAGTATATTTTGATTGAATTCGCGCATGCGCAATGAAACAGTATTTAGTAAACTTGCTCATTTCTCATACAATTTTTATTATATTTTAATTCTGATTGCAGGATATTGTGTATAAATTTGTTTGTCATATTTTCTGAAAATAACTTGTTTTTATATTAAAAACTCTGCAAATTATAAGCAAAAAACTTCGTAAAATTTGGGACTGTTTTTATAAAAACCTGAATTTCTCTTCGAGTATACATGCTATCTTCATCTTAATGAACCCAAATTATTACAATAAGCCACTTAATCATAATATACAGTTTGAATGCTTTTGCAATATTAGTTTTTACAGGGTTATAGAAAAGATATTCGTTTTTCTTCAATTTGTTGACGGCCCCTTATGGGGTTTCGGGAAAAAATCTTCACGGAAATATATGACGTTTATCATGTTGTTTACACTTCTGAAGGTTCAGGATAATTCCTCATGTATCTTTCCAGATATTTAACAAAACGTCTAAAATCGCAAGTGACCGGTCATCATTGGAAATATAGTGTATTTCTCGAAACTAACTTTGAAATATTAACTCCCGAGCGAGGGCTTCACTATGGCGCTTGGTAGGGAGCCTTGCACGCTCCTCCGGGTTCGTTAGTGTTGGATATTATTCTCCTAGTACCGATCACATTGCACGGGCAAGAACGCCTCGGCGTGCATGTACGAAGTGGCCAGGAGGTAAAACCAAGCTACTATGCCTTGCGGCAGAGTACTTCACCGCCGCATCTAGATTCACGGAAATCTTGCGAGGGCACCAGGATAGGTCCAGTTTAGCCGGGACACCTCACAGACGCGCTTTGCGGCCAAGAGAAGCACCGCCACTTGCGCATCACTCCTCTGCAGTGCAGTTCGGAGGTCGGAGACCCGGTGGTCCGGTCCTGCAACTTCTATTTCTGGGCAGGTGTGGTGAGTTATCTGGGGTATCACGAGGTTCCATATAATCCTGAAGCACTAGTGAGGACGTGTCTATGCGTTCGAGGAGGAAATTTTGGACTCACGATCGAATCCTTCTTTTTCTCATCCACAGCTGATGGGCTAGTCACTACCTCTCATACATTTTGATATCCGATGGCTCTGGTAAAGCAAACGCGTATCACCGAACCTCGGGATTAGGTCTAGTGCCTGGCGTTTGTGTGTGTCTGGTTACTTGAAGGGATCCGGCACATCCTCTAATCAGATGGTTCATTCCTTCAGCTTTTGGGATTAACTGTTCGGACAACCAGGTGTCCTGTGAGTTAGGTAGTTACGTGCATTGGACAGTGCTCCTCAATGGTCGTAAAATGTACTTGTGTGGTGTCCCGAGTAAACTGCGCCCACCTGGTCGCGCTCGAAATAAGCTCACGAGAGCTTGGGAACAGTTAGACTTGCCTAAAGGCTTTCTTGAATTATATACCCGTTTAATTCAGATATTTTAACTTAATACTAGCATATAATACCGACACAAAATTCTAATACCCAAAATAAATGTAAAATGTAAAGGTAATAGATTTCCTAATAACTTGCAACCCTTAAAGATTAATAAAGAATCCCTATTTCCAAAATGCACAATTATATATACAAAAATAAAATACATGGAACTAAATTTTGATAATACTTTTTAAAATGTAAAAGAATTATTCATCATCTAAGAAATTTGATAGCCACATTGGAAGAAAATTTACGTTTCTTAAAAACATAATTTCTTTACTAAAACAAGCTTATTCTCTTTAATACACTAAAATTTTACGCTTTACATTTTGTTCCTCTTTTGATAACATTCTATTAAACTTACCGTCTTTCTCACACAAAATAATTTAAAAAAATTCCATTAAGTTTTTCCTGATACAGAATTTTAGCACTTTTACAAAAATTATAGAAAAAAAAAAACCCCTCAACCATTTGAGAATCTTAAAATCCCATTACCTTACTAATTTTTGACAGATTATTTTAGCAATTCTTTGAAATAGTTACTTTTATTCTTAAATTTATGCTTGGTATATACCCAAAACACAAATATCTGCTACATAAATTACCTAACAATGTACAGCCTCGATATGGATGAAGGTGTAGCTTACCAAAAGGCTACGTCTCTGGTCCTGTCGTCTCATATGTCGATTCTATGCTCTTACTTCAACACTGTTTGCTCTGTTACGGGATGTAACTTTGTTTCACCGCCGAATGAAAACACATCTTTCGTTGGGTCTGTCGTACTGTCGGGTCCGGGTACTTTTTTCCCTTTGCGGTCTTGTGCGGGAGACCACTTGTTTCTAGAATGTTCTCTGGATGAAAGAAGACGTCAATCCACTTTATGCCTTGCAGAATTTCTTGAATTTCAAGAAATTTCTGTTTTCTTTTCTTCTTGGTAAAGATGCTCTTCATTGGTGCACTGCTGCATTCCCTTTTACTTATGTTTCTGTCGGAAGTAAGTCTTTCTGGATTGGTAGCGTAAGGCGAATCAGATCACATCACATAAATAAAATAAAAGAGATTTATTAAATTAAAAATTAACAATTCTTCTAGATTAATATGAAATATGCAGGTTCGGGAGTTTACAAAACGGGTAGAACAAATAAGATTAACTCTCGATAGGCGATCAGCATTATAATGCTAGGACTTCAACTTCGTATAATCAAAACTGCCTTTTAGCTTAGAAGTTCTCAGAAAGTTGAGTTCCTTTAAGTCTATTTTCAAAGAAAATATGAATACTGTCTATAATGAGAAATAAGATACCGTTTAGTAAAAACTCTAGGTGGAGACTGGTTAGTTGTTGGGTCGTCTAATGATATTTCACAAGTAGAGTTCGGAATGAACTCCGTACATTAGAAGTCCATGCAGGACTTCATAAAACTCACAGCGGGTGCTCTACACTCTTGTAGGGAAAGATTTAGATCTAAGAGCCGACTGCTCTTCGGAGACGAAAATCACTGACTTTTTTAGCATCTCACAACTTTACAATTCGGATGGGTAAATTCAGGGGAGTCCTTCACCGCATATTTCGTAACCACAGAGGAGGGATTTCACGGCGAAGCATTCGGATTCGCCTTCCAAGTTTCTTACGCTACCCCATGGAAAGGCCGTCTGACTTTCCGTCTCGGCGACCATCTCACGGATATTCCACCATCCATCAGTGTGTGAACCAGGCTTGATTCTGCTGTGGATTAGTGTCACAGAACATTAAAAAAAGATGGATTGATCACTTTTATGTTTTCAGCACCGACTCGAGACATGGAGCTTATAGGACATTTTTTGGTGGTAAAATTAATTATTTAATAGAGATTTAACAGCATAGTATATAATCTTTTTTACAGAGACATGGAACATTTTAACGTACAATAATCTACTGTGAACCCAAATGCGTGATATTTGGAACAATGCGATTTAAAGTAAATATGAATAACAATAAAGGATTGCCTCAAAATCTCTCTGTTGAATCTACCTTTCTCGCTAAAATACGCCAACTGGCATGCAATAAATAAATATCAGTGCAAAAAAGCAAGAAATTTTCTCTTGATTTCGTTTTTTTATAAATTACTTTTACAAAAGAATATAACAATCTGTCTTCCAAGATACGTACTTTTCAAATCATTTAGAAAATTAAAATTTATTTAATGAGAAATTGTACTTAATCTGCCCTAAAATGTTGAGTTTACTTATGTAATTAAGCTTCCCTTACTATTCAACTGGTAATCCGAATATATGTCTCAATTAAAGTCTAGTTTATAAAACATTCGCTTGGATAATTCCAAAATATTTTAAATGCTTTGTGTGAAACTTGAAATAACTTTTAATCTTTATTTTACCTTGAAGTACAACTGTCTACTTTGGTACCAAAGTTATAAAAATAAATAAAATTTAATGCACTTGAGCTCATACATATCTTAACAAAAAAATTTTCAGTGGTAAAATTGTTTTCTATTGTGGTGGGAATTAAAATTAATCCCTACACACAGAATAATGTAGTATCTCTGAAACAAATAAAAGAAACTGACTGTATTTCAAATTTCAAATTAGAATGTCCAAAATTATGAAGGAAATACATAGCTGTATATACTTACATGTATGTCTATGAATTCAGTATTACATATTACACAGGTTGAGTTAAAAGTCCCTGACACATTTTAAAATTTAATAAAGAATCAAGTAATTGGCCTACAAGAGTGATATTTGATCAAAATTGCTTCCCATGATCAGCAAATTTGTTTAAATAAATTAAAAAAATTAGATACAGAATTTGCCAATTGATGGTGTTGTACTTTCAAAGCTGCAAAAGAACATCAGAAATTCACGATAAGGAGGTATAGAACATTTATTTTCTATAATTGTAATATCATATTTTAATGCGTGGTGTATCATTTGGTTGTGATGCGATCTACAAAGGGTGCACACGTGGAAATATGGTGGTAAATTGTACGTAATAAATGGTATATAACAGCTTAAGATTTGATGTTTTTGCAACTTTTTAGGTATAGCACCACCTATAGGTTAGATTTTGGAATTAATTTTTATATTTCGTTTAAACAAAACTTCAATCATGAGAAGTATTTTCGTTGGAAATCTATTCTTTTACGACAATTGCTTGATTTTTATTGAATTTTTAAATTTATCAAGGTATATGTAATTCGAAATTAAAATTCGACAAAAATATGAAGAGTAACTTCTGAATGTTTTAATTCAGACTGATTTCTAGAAGCTTCAAACATGCGAATGCAAAACTACAGTTCGTTCCGCCAAGTCGTTTTTGAGTCGATGTTTAAAGCAAATATTAAGTATACCATTAATTAGAAGACGTTATTACTAATCGATTGGTACCAATCAAATTTTTTATACAACGATTTGTGACAGAGTTACTACGGGGTACATTTTTTTACCACGACTTTGTATTTATATATTTATTATACTTAACGCATATCACATATATTACACATATTATCATACTTATCACATATATTTATTATACTTAACGTAAATATTATTAGATATTTTTTTTTCTATAATCTGATCCTAGTTGAGATTTTCGCATATTGTGATTTGGTAATTTTGACAACGACTAAAAATTAATATCAACTTAGTCTCTCTATATTCACTGCATAGTTCTTTAGCAAATTGGAAAGTAAAGGTTTTTCTTATATACACTGCTCAAAAAAATTAGGGGACAAGCAAAGAAGTGGAGAGAAACGTGCGAGACAGCCATGACAGTTCAAGACATGGGCATAAAATAGAGAGTACACATGTATCAATGCGCAATATAGAAAAAAAGACGGAAAAAATTGTAAGGGAGCTTTAATTCTTTGAAACGATGGAAAGAGCATGAAAAGATGGTTTAGGACAACAATTTGGCAATATGTAAATGACAAAAAAGTATTGTTTAGAAGTGATGCAAGACTTTTAATATGGCGTGTGGTCCCCTCAAATAGCTAAGACTGCTGCACACCTCTTTTCCATGGATGCGATGAGGTTATTGATAAAACTTTGGGGAATACTGTTCCACTCTTCAAAAATTGCAATCTCAAAGTCCCAGACAGTAAAAGAAAGTCTTGGTCTCGTTGCAATGGGTCGTCCGAGTGTTTCCCAAACATGCTCAATTAGGATTTTCTGTTAGACCTTGACATAAGTTGTTGTTGATTAGGTATTGATCTAAATCTCCCAACAGGTGGCGCTGCTATGCTGCATTTTGCAGGATTTACACGATTTTAGAAATAGTCATATATAAAGCACTAATGCACGGAATTTATTAAAACTTTAGATTCAGTTAGAACTTGATATAAATTGGTGCTGATCCTTTTTAGTGTATGCATTAGAATGGGATAGAAGAAAGTTTTGGGATTGGTACATCCGTCAGTGTAGTTGATAGTATTAATGTCAACTATTGGCAATTTTAGAAGAAAATTTTCAGATTTAATTAGATGAAATGGGCGTTGTTTACATCTGCTCCCTCTCATCCCAAATACGTTTTTGAAATTCGTTTACATTTTTTCGAAAATTCACTAGTGTTTTTGGGGACATACTTTATTTGTATAAATTGCATGGAAATCGGAAAATTTTCAAGTAGAGTTCTGCATTGGTTCAGTGGTTCATAAGATTTGAGAGTTATGATATTTCGTTCATTTATAGCGCGGAACATCATTATTATGTAAATATGGAAAATAATTCGGATTTTATATGCTGTTTCAAAAGCTGTTTTGTAATTTTAACAAGAAAGTTCATTAAAATGTTTTTTTTTTTTTTTTTTTTTTTTTTTTTTTTTTAAAGAATTCTTAGAAAAGTTATCCAAAACATATCTTTTATGACAAAATCCTACCAAGAAATAAAAATGGGATCAAATTAAAAAATGATTTCTCAAAATTATCTTGAAGATACCCCCCCTCCCCCCTTTTTTATGGGTATTTTAACAATCATCTCTCTGTGAAATAAATTTATTTGTGTCAGACGTTTTCGACAGATAAAGCCTATTTCGTACCAGTGAAATTATTTTCTGACCCATGTTTATCCCCTTGTCTCTTTTTTGCTGTCTCTCACTCGATCTTTAATTCATTTATTTTTTATTTTTTTAGAGAGAAATTATAGATAACAAAACTGACACATAGATAGTTATAATATAAATATTAGTATAGTAATTAAAATTAAATAATATTACTTTTTCAATAGATTTTTTAATTGAAAGTGCACAAGCTTATAACCACAGGAATAAACTTACCGAGTATTAATTTGTGACTTATTTATGATATGAATTGTGCGTTTAAATAAGTTGGCGATTACTATTCTAAAATAGTGATGGGCGTTTGTCCCTGCGGTAGTCAATCTATATTTCGCAAAACAAATTTGTTTATTTTTTATATAACATGTACTTTATATTACTAAGCATTTATTTATATATTTTAGTTTCACTTATCGTTATTGTAAATAAAAAATCGAATAATGAAATAGGCTTTTAAAACCAATTTTTAAATTTTTGATTTAGTATGAAAAAAAAAACACCCCAGTAATTTAAACTCTAATTTAAATGGATCAAACATCATTTTCCTTTTTTTTCATTCTTTCCTACTGTTCTATATATTATAGAATTTCTTGAATAACAGGTTAAGGGGTAAGATTTCTTTGACGCCCTAAAATTTAAAGTTTTTTCGGATTTTTTTTCTTTTTTAAGAGTTGTGAAATGTTTATAAAAGTCCATTTGCACTAATTTATTATGCACATATTAAAGCAGCTGTTCCTTAACTATGGATCGCTACCCACAGTCTTGCGTTGATGGATCGCGAAACGATTAATCATATCTACAAAAAATATAATTAATTTCATCTGCTGCAATCTATATTAAAATATTTTATTACGTTTATACAGAGAAGTGTAATTTCTACAAACTTTACGTTCGTAATTCATTTTCGCATGTTTTTCTTTATTTTTGCTTCATTTATTTTCGAGGAAGAACAGCAAACAATTACATTTTATTAAATTAAAAGCGCTTTTAATATTTATTTCGATCACTGAGTTCATTTCTTAAAGTAATATTTAACTTCAAATTGCTATTGAGTTTCTACACTTGCAGCTATTTTTTTCATATTTTTAAAACACAGCATATTAATGTGTTTTATAGACTATGGAGGTATAAACGGGGGTGACGAGCATAGCTCGTAGGAGTCAGGTTATTTAAGAAGATATAAAAAGTCTAGTTATTTAAGAGACCTAAAAAGTCACTAAGTAAAGCTACATTTTTCAAAACAACTTTCATTCGAAAGTAAATTCCCGCCTTCTCCTATCCGATTATGTAAATGTTTAAATTATGCGATTTTCGAAGTGATATAAGAGCAATGAAATCGAAAGCCTTGCCGCCGAAAGGTGCCACAATCGTTTTACATTTCTAAAAATAGCTACGGATTTTTGGCAGTCGTCCAAAAATGAGCTACGATTCTTTGATGAAAACCGAAAAGTCTGTAGACAAATAGGACTTTGCCACTAATTAATCGTAAATAATATTAAGGTAAATATATGTTGAATACTGTAAATACTGTTGAAATTGAAAATAATGCTGAATTACCATTTCTCGACATTCTAGTCCGCAGACACATTGCTGATACCTCTCAATCTATCACCACTACTGTTTACAGAAAACCTACATCTACTGGTCAATATACTAATTTCAATTCAATTTGCCCTTTCAGCCATAAAATAGCCGTTATTAAGACTTTAGCCTTCAGGGCCATTAGATATTGCAGTTCCAGTAATGATTTTGAAATTGAGAAGTGTAAAATTTATCGCGATTTGGTTAATAATAGCTATCCTATAGGTCTTGTTAAAAAAATCTTTAAAAATACCTTAAATTTTGTGAATTCTACTCCCCCCCCCTTTTCAACGTAGTAAACCAAACTCTTTTATCTGTATCCCTTATTATAAGAACATTTCTGAAAAAATTTCTGGCATTCTAAAATCATTCAATATTGGGGTTTCTTTTAAACCAATTAATAAAGTGAGTTCCTTTTTCACTAAGCATAAATTTCAATATGATAAGTCTAAATTACCCGGTGTTGTTTATATTATTCCCTGTAAAGATTGCAATAGTGTCTACATTGGTGAAACAGGTAGATCATTGGAAATTCGCCTAAAAGAACATACTAGTGCTTTAAAAAATAGTAATTTGAATTCAAAAATTGTCCAGCATTCACTTCAAACGAATCACATCCCGCTAATTGCGAACGCCAGTATTTTGAAATCAGGTTGTAACAGCTACCATGGTCGATTACTCCTTGAGAGTTGGTTCACTCAATTGCGATCGCAGACGTTGAATGAAGCTCGTTCTGTCCCTAATGAATATTATCTGTTTTTAAAATAACTTCAACTTTCCTTGATTTCAAACCTTTCCTTTTCCTTGTTCTGTGGTTGTTATGCAATAGATTGTTTTTGTACTGATGATGCCTTGCGTGTCGCTTGGCGAAACGTCTACTATTTTGTATTTTTAACTGTTTTTAAGCATATATTTTTTTTATAAATTTTTATTTTATGTGTACTCATGTCTGTCTTAAATTATTTTAATTGGTGTTATTAAGGTAAATATAGTTCAAAATAATAATTGATTTTAGAGTTACACTAATCAATGAAAATTTTTTTTAAATTGTAGATATCTTTGTAGGTTCAGTTAACAGTTTTTTATTGATTTTTTTATTTCATCGAATCTTGACGGGTTCCAACTCGTTAATATTAAATGTATTTTTTGAGCTAGAATTTAATTAAATTTTTTTTTATCTATTGTAAACTTCAATGTTAGAGTAACACATGCATAATAGTGACTTGTAGTCACTGTTGCAAAAAAGTCAGCTAAATGTTCAAAATATAGGCTGCTTTATTTGTCTTTAACTGATCTTTGACACTTTGTATGTTATTGACTTTCATAACGAATATTTCTATTTTATAAATAAAACTGTACAGGGAAAAATGTAATGGGTAAATGACGTCATATATCCCAAGATCTCCTTACTAAAATATGTTAAAATGGCTTAAATAATTGATTTTAAATTTTGTAAATAGGTGCATTATAACAGAGAAATAGGCAAGGGCTGTTTTTATGCCGTTTAAGCATGTAAATTTTCAATATTTTTTTTTAAATTTCATTATCTAAGAGCAAAAAAATTGACATTTTTCATAAAAGTTCATTTTTAATAATCTGCTGCTATAGAAAATGAGGAAAATAAAAAGCTTCATTGCATCCCTGTTAATAATTATTAAGTTCGGAACAATTTGCTTTCTGCAAAGCCATCACTAAACACTATGTTATAAACAAGTAACTTAAAAAAAAAAACACGAAAGTGACTTAAAAAGTGATTGCATTTTAATTCACAACTTCCTTGCAATTGTTGAAAAACACTGGTGTTGTTAACAGTGCCTAATTTTTTTTTTGTTAGTTATTGTGAGACAACTTTAGGAGGAGTTGTTTGTCACAAGAGAGTATTTTTATTGCTATGCATATTTAATGTACGTTGCTTCCAATAAAAGTTTTAATAACTTAGAGGATGACGACTTATGAACAGGGGGCGTACTGAAGTAGTTTCGAAGAAATTGTAGCATTCTACATGAAAGAATTTGAAAATATTCACCTGAAAGAGCTAAATTAGACGACAAGTCAACAATAATTATCTTGGCGATAATTGCTGACTTGCCAAATTTTTGTCCAAAAATTTTTGTTGTCCAAAAAATTGTCCAATAAAATTTTATTGATCGTATGTAGCAACTCACTTATTTATAAACGCACTACAATATATATTTTTTAAATCTGCATAAATTATTCCTCAGCGCTTTTACATAAAATTATACATTATATATCTTAACGAAATTTTATTATGCAATTTAAAATTTATGCAATACAAATTTATACCTCATAATTAGGTAATATTTATGATTACATTACATTAAATGTAAACAGAGCATGCATAAAATACATTAAATGCATTAAATCAAATTTATATGGAGGTATACATTTATCTTCTATAACGGCACATAAGCTACTGAATAATATTACTAATATTTAAATTAGCTGATTAGACGATGTTCATGTTTTGTCTCAATTCTGTTTTAACTGATTTAAAAATAAAGATCGTGGTGTCGTATTTTTTTCATGCTGTTATTTATGTTAAACAAAAGTAACGTTAAAATACTGTATTCCTGCGTATTAGGCGGCATGGCGATAAATTCGAGGAATACAGTGTGCAATTTTCTACCACTTTTTTTGTAAACATATTTTTGTTATTATTTACAACATAAATTAAAAGACAGACTATAATACGACATAAATAAATAAGACGACATGATTTTTGCTTTTAGAAATACTGATGGAAATTTTCCCTGTCTTCCTAGAATTTACGGGCTGGCTAATACGGGGGAATCACTGTAAATTGAAGTATTTCAAAACCGATTATAAAATGATGCAAAATTATTTTTAGCGTAATTTATTTCCCATTAGGACAAGAAAATGTATTTTTTCCTGCATGTCTACATAGATGTTTAACCTTTTGATTACGGGCCAGACTGGTGACTATTTTTATAACCAGTCGTACCACAATTTACGAAAATATGCATTTGTGATAGATATCTACTGATAATATCCTAGTATAAATGTATGACAGAGATCATTTTTCAAAAAGTGGTAGGAATGGAATTAAAAAAATTGCTGGGACGTACGGTGTCTCAAACCTGTCATAAAAAGCTTAAACAAACATGTTTATTAAACTAAGTTGACTTATATGGGTACAACTATGGGTACAACTATGGGTAAAAGTTGACTTATATGGGTACAACTTATGAGTTGTTATATGGGAAGTTCATCAATTTAACGTGAACAGTACTTGCAATTTAAACTCATTTAACTCATGCCGCAACGAAATTCTGTTCAAATCACTTAAATGCTCTATAAAATATCCTACCAACTAAATTACATATCTAATTCTTTATTATTATTAAATTTCACGCTAATCACCAGATAGTCTAGAATAACCACTGGGATTTGTCACCGATTATACCCATCAAAAGTTAAATCAATCTATAGAAAAGTCATCTTGTAAAGTGTTAACGAAATTAACTTCAGTATTTCATACAGTGTTTCGTGGTTAGGAATTGAAGAAGAAAATAATACTAATTTAAAGTTTGAAATACAAGAATTATATTATTTTCATATCTAAAAAGCTTTCATTTTTTTCAAAAGCCAAATAAACATACTTTGAACCAAAAATTTAAATTAATAAATTAAATTAAATAAGTACCACATAGCACATAGAAACAAGATGCATTATTAAATGATTTTATTAAATATTTTTTCTGGTTCCAAATATGTTGCTTTGACCTAAAAAGAGCCGGAAGGTTGGCAGCTATGTATTTTATATAAATGTAGTGTTTGCGTGATTATACGCGGTTTACCCAAAAATTCACTTTTCATTCTTTGCATCTCCTAATGCAATTTTTAAATAAATCATACTTTTAGTTTTGAGATAATCTTATAAAATTCCCAAATGCACTAGCATATCTAAAGTAAAATAAATTGTTTACTTTAAAGTGTTTCAAAATTTTTATGCGCTTAGTTGGATAAACCTTAATTATTACATATTCCTTTTTCCTGAAGCAACCTCTTAAAATATAGCAGATTTCCATCGCACTGGCAGTTTTATGTATAAAATTTTAAGTCTTAAAAATAAAATCTTAATTACTGGGTATATTTATTTCTCGAAGAAACCTTTTCATCTCATTAGCGAAATTATGAATGAAATTTGCAGTAATTAGGAGAACGTGCGCCATAAAATAAATTGACACAGATGTAAGAATATTTTTGAAATAACGAAAATTTGACTTACATTTTTCAAAAGCGTATAGACGTTCATTATTAAAATTGCTAAAAACTTAAATTTGATCTTAGAAATATATATTTGTATATATAGCTTTTGTGTATAGCATTTTTCTCTTTTTGATTTATTTTTAACTGTAATTTTGTAAGCTTAGTTTTACATTTTTTATTTCTACTTCATTAATTTAATATAATTTGTTCTTTATTTATCTTTGGCCGAATTTGGTCTTTTTATTGTTTATTTTCTCTTTTTGTTCTTCTTGGGCCCATTTAACTTTTTTCCATATAGTTAGTGTTCTGGACTTCCGCTGAGGTCATAAATCTAAGATTTGCTATTACTAGAGATACGGAGACCATGGCTCTAGGGACTTTGTATAATGAACTTGTTCCAAATAAGTATCAGTAAGAACCGTAAATAAATCTCTAATTTTCAGCCAGCTATTACAAACTAGTGACTGTCATTCGGGTTCCAGCATTAAATTATAAATCGTCAAGCGGAGTCGATGATATGATTCATAAAAACACAAAATCTGTTAATTCCCACATAGAGCAAATTTCTTGTTCAATTGTTTTTAATTATATACACTGTAAAAAAATTTCGTAAAATTTCAGTAGATGTACCGTAAATTAATGGCACTTGTACCGTTTTCACTCTTTACACTATGAGTACCGTACTTCTAATGTATATTAAACGTAAAAAACCGTATATGTGTCATTTCGATTATAAACGGTATTTATACCGTAAAATGATTGTTTTTCAGTAAAAAATCGCTATTTATACCGTAAAACAATTATTTTTCAGTAAGGAAAAAGCTGGTAGCCCCGGTGCACGGCAACCCCTGAAGTAATGCTCTTGCTCTTATTACGTAATGTGTGCAGGCCTGAGGAGAGGGGGGAGTGCAGCCGGCACATATACTTTAAATATTTTACGGTACATACACTGTAAAAATTTTCATAGTCAGATTACGGTCCATAGACCGACAGCAGAGTAACCGGGCAACAGACCGTAACTTTACATATGTGAACCGTAACTATAACATAAGGTCAGCAAGCCGTAAGTTGCATTAATGTCAACAAACCGTAAATTTACCAGCGTACCATATTTAGGAATAGTTGGTGGACCGAATTTTGGATACCGTAAATTTACTATCCTAATATTATTAAAGATGGTTCATGGACCGTAAATTTACTATCCTAATATTATTAAAGATGGCTCATGGACCGTATATTTATTATCCTAATATTATTAAAGATGGCTCATGGACCGTAAATTTACTATTCTACTATTTTAAAAGATGGTTCATGGACCGCAAGTTTACTGACCATGTATTAGAAATTATTTGTGGACCGTAAATTTGCTAAATATTATCGGAGATTAGTCATGGACAATGAAATTTGCAAATATGCCGAAATTTTATCAGAAAACTCCCTTTGGTGGCCATTTTTTAAATTATTGTTTTTTCTTCTTTTAAAGTTTACCAACCTAACATTATCACAAGTGGTTGAGATATAAACTTACATATATTTATAGAATATATTTTTAATTTGTTTTAATATACGACAAAATAAACATACAGTAAATTTCTATTAATCTTAATTTTTTTCATCCATGTTAGAATGTAGTATAATTTTATCAAAAAAATCAGCGACCGTCCAGTGAGCGTACCGTGATTTTGATACCGTCCAGTTAAATTACGGTATATATACTGGTCACAAAGTTGCCAGTATATGTACGGTAATTTTTTACCAAAATTTTTTACAGTGTAGCCTCTAATAAGACAAACATGTAAAATTCTTAATAGTTTTTTTTAATTATTATTATTATTTTTGCTTGTTTGTTATAGTACCACACGCTGCTATGAGCATCGGGCAATCGAGCAACAATTCCTCGAAAATTGTAATGTACAAGGTTTCTAAAACTGTTATACTAACGATAAATTGTGAAAAAAATGGCAGTACTCGCCTTTTATAAGTTATGATAAACACAAAACGTAGGTGACATCAAAGTATTACGAATCAAAAGGGCCCGAGAAAATTTGGAAAACTATGAAAAAGCATCTGGTTATAAGAGCAAGTTTTAATTATATATCAACACTTACATGAGTTCTCATAAAAGCTAATAGATGCGCATGAACTTGTCTTTGGTTATTTTATGAAAAATAAAATAAAAAAGTCCAACAAATAATACCTGCAACCTGGAAGATGCATTGGGAACTGAGGGGTTAAATTCAATTTTGATAATATTAGAAAAAAATAAATTGCTTATTTAAAATTTAGAATTTTAAGAAAAAAGAATCCGAACGAATTTCTAATTTTTAAGAAAAAAAAACCCGACATCAAGTAATTGTTTTTTATTTACTTTACTTATATATATATTTATTGCATGCCAGTTGGTACATTTACAAGTGCAAATTTTCAGATCTGAATGATGGTTAATATTTCTATTTATCAGCATTTTTAATCTATTTCGACGAAATTTTCCTTTATGGTTTACACATAAATTATTATTAAGCTTTCTATTTTATTATTTTACTTTCTTCGTCAGAAAATAGAATTTTTCATTTTAAAATTTATTTTGAATTTTTCAATTCTTGAAATTTTATTATTCATCCCTTTATGAATAACATTTGATACGAGTATGTTTTGAAGCTATGCGATTTACACTTTTGTTATATTTGATTAAATTTCTGAATAGTGTTAAAATTTAATTTTTCTCTTACTTCTATGCAAAATTTCTAGACGAGAAGCTGCAATAAATCTTTCTATAGAAGAAAATTTTCGATTTTAAAAGATGTCGCTCTTTTCAGGAAAATACAAGCTTTTTCCAGAAATTTGAAGTTAGTCTTTATTCCATAAGGATTCAAGGAAAGGAAATTTGAAACGTTAAAACCGTTTTATATCTTTTTTAGGAATTATAATAAACTCCAGAATGCAGTTTGCTGTCAACGGAAAAGAAATATTTTTATAGTATGTCAAATTTCAATACGAGGATTTATATTTGTTTACTGTACCCTATTCATGTCTACTTCAAGTTATTTGTAAGAAACAGACAAAAAAAATTATATGACTCGATTTTATCTTTGTATTTTTATCAGTTACACTTCTTATGATTTATTTTAGTTTTTTATATTTATTTTCTTTTACAAGAGATAAAAATTTTTTAATTTAAACCTTCCTCTAAAGGAAGTGACGGAATATAATGAATTTTTGATAGTTTTATGAAAATCGTTACATCTTTTCTTAGCTAATTAAAAAAAATACATATATTAATATAGGAAATTTGTTAAATTTGATAGCAGTAAAAAAAAAAAAAAAAAAAAAAAAAAAAAAAAAAAAAAAAAAAACTATACGGTAATAATTTTTTTTCATATTAAAATTTATTTTATTTTATATTATTTATCAAAATATAAAATTTTATTATTTACCATTTTATGGATAACGCTTAAAATATTTTGTACCTGTTGACACTTTCATTGTGATAAAATTTTTAAAAAGTGCAAGAGTGTAATTTTTCTTTGCATATTTTTTGTTTATTTCCATACAAAAACTTTGCAAAATTTCAAGATGAAAAACGGCCATAAATCTTTCTAAAGAATCAATATTTGACTATAAAATATGCTGTTCTATTTCCTTCAGAAAAATATAAGATTTTCTCAGAAATTTGAAATTAGAATTTATTCCCTAGGGTATCCAGGGAAGGAAATTTGAGACGCAAAAACCGCATTGTATTTTTTAAGAATTATAACAAACTTCAGGAATGTAGGTTGATGCAAATAGATAATGTTAATCTTCTAAAAAGTCAACTGTCAGTACTATTTATGTAAGTTTATTGTATACTACTCATATCTATTTCGAGTTGATTGTGAAAAAAAAAAACGAAAATTAATACATGTTCAAATTTATTTTACTTACTTTTACCTGTCAGTTTTATCATTTTTGTAATTTTATTATTTTTTCTTTATAAGAATTAAAATTTGTCAATTTGTCTTTTCCCTTAAAAATACGAGAGCAGATAATGAAATATTTTTAGCTTCATAAAAATAAGTTAGGTATTTTGAAAATAGTTTCTAAAACTAACTAATGATATGAATATTTTAGATTAGATAGCATTAGAAATATATACGATAAAGTATACTTTACATCTCTGATATAAATATATTCCTAAAACGCCATATTAGGTGTATTATTAATATAGTATATAAGATTAAAATATTATTATTTTCTCTTTTCGTAAAAAAGAAATAAGGAAAAATTTATGATGTCACTAAGTTAAAGAGATTGATATGTTTTAATTTGCAAATTATCAAAAACTGTTTTATTAACTCATATTAAAATACAGCTAATTTGTAATTTTTCAATCGAAACCACATTCATACATTGTAAAAAAATTGAAGTACTTTTCTGAGAAATAATGGACATTTTGGGTGCCTAGTATTTTCAGTCAACACCTCTTGAAAATATCTTAACCGATTCTCTGCAGCAATGACTTTTATTTAAATTTTTTGCTTCATACTAATATTTTGTAACACGTAGATTTTGCTATTGTCAAAACTGATAAGAAAAAAAATAATTAGATAATGATAAGAATCTTCTTATGGCTTCTTATGGGTGGTATTGGCTTTTTTGCTAGAAGAATTATAAGAGGATACAAAAATACACCATCAGCAGGAATTGTTAAAAAAAATTACTCGTAACCCGATATTGATAAAGCAGGAAAACAAAAGTATGTTAATTTTTAAACTAATTTCATTCAAAATGTTTATTTTGCAGATCGCACGTACGATTTTTTTAAATGACTAACCAACATTTTCACGAATTCTTAATATCTTCTACTGTAAATGAATATACAGAAACTGATGTAAACTTTTTGCTCTTTAGTTATTATTCATAAAATTATAATTGTTTATATTTATAAAATATTTCTCATTTTCCAACTTTTATGAAATAATATTTTATTATTGTAAGAATGCGAGTTTTATTTTATTAATAGAGGCATTTTTAATTGGATATAATTTGTCTAATTAAAAAAAAATAGACTATATGGTTTATTTATATGAGTGGAAGAATATACATCTACGTCTGACTTCAAACTTATAAAAATTAAATATCTTTACAATTTATAAAAAGCAGAATTGAAAAAGTGTTGAGTTGTTTCAGCGTAGTTTTAAAATTTTGTGGAAGTGGATCTAATATTTTATTAAGACAACAAGCTCTAAAGATTTTTTAACGTCTAACTTTTCAAAGGTTTACCTAGAGTTGCCACTTAACTTTGTGTCATTAATACAGTCGGAAAATATAAGCTATAATGCTTGATGCCATATATGAAATGACTTTAGTCCGAATAAGTAGTCTTAATGCAAAATATGGGTTCGTAACAGAATAGGAAGCATAGAAATTTTGATTTTTTGTAGATTTTAATTAAAAATAACCTTTATGTTGTCGATGCCGTTGCTAATGTACAGTACATATGCAGACAGAATTGGAAAGGTTTATTGCTGATTTTAAGTATCTTATGGCTAAAAGTGGATTTGATTTGAGATGATGGGAACGGACAGAAGAAAGAAATAATATAAAAAATGGCGAAGAAACTGCCGTACTGGGATTAAAATGGAACATATTTCTAGATTTTTAAAGGTTTTTGTAAGCAGGACGAAATGTAGAAATTTAGAAAAATAACCTAACGAGTCATGCTGTCAGATGCGCATAAAGGTTTTGATCCAATTGGTTTTACTTCTCCTGTTATTATCTATCCCAATATGATGTTACAGAAAACATGGAAAGAAAGCATCAGAAAATTGAGTGATCCTGTTTTATAGAAACATATGCTAGGTGAAATTAATCCAGCAGATTTTACCATCTACAGGCTGTAAAGCAAAAGAGCTGGTATTCTCTCAAATAGTGGGAGGGTTCACATTGGCTTAGGGATCCTGGAGAACATTATAAATATCGATGGTACCAATACTCTTGCATAATGATGACCCTGAAACTTTCAAAAAGAATGAATTTCCCGCATAAAAACACAAATGAAGACGAAATTGAAAAAGATCTAAAAAGTTACTGGTGAATGTTGATGAAAGTCTAAAGAAAAACCTTGTATTACCGGTATTTTTACACTTATGAAAAAAATCCTGCGTCTTGTTGGCTGGATACTTCAGACATAATTATTCTAATCCAAAGGAACAAATTACAGGAGAATTGACAAATCAGGAATTTAAGAAAGAAGAAACGAAGATAATTTGGATGGTATAAAATGAATGTTAATCCTATGGAAGCGGTCAGAAATTGAAAACGCTTGACACGTTAAAAAATGAACAAGACATAATACCTGTAAAGACTAAAATGATGTATAGACAATACAATATGGATTTTCTCACACCTATGGTTATTCCTTCAAACCATGAAGTAATTAAACGAATGATTTTACATTTTCACCCCACAACTTGTCACCCAATGAGTGAAAAATAGATGTTTTCTTTTATGCTTTCATTTTTTCCATGGCTCAGCTTTAAATATTCCAAAGAGGGGGTATTTGGAATGTACTTGAAATGTCCTTTAGGTTGTCTCAGACTTGAAATATTGTCTGATAAAACTGATTAATGACTACATTTAGACAGACAGTAGTAATTTAGAAATATTTTCTGTGAGAGAGAATAGTATATGATAAGAAAGGATTATTTTCGTAATCCCACCCTACTTTTCGTCGAAAACTGCGTTGCATTGATTAGATGTTGTGCTCGTACTTGCCTTGATTCTACTTTTGTAGCTTGTAAAAAGGGTGAAAATCATAATATAGTTTAAATGATAAATCATTCTTAACATGGAAATACTTCCTTTTAATCGTGTCCTCGTTATAGACTCGCTCGTATTAAATGAGTTCGGATGTATATAATATTGTATATATTTGATGTAACAGTATACAGAAAAGGAAAAATAATCAGCTTTATACACCTTTCTTGTTTATAAGAAAATTAAACCTGTGTTTGAGAAATGACGAAAATGACACCAATAATTTATTAACTTATGGATAAAAATAGTTATAACTACAAAGCTAAAAAAGAATTAAACAATATAAATGACTTTGATAGATATTGCAGATAAAATAAGCGTTTTGACGTTTGCTACATTATTCAAAGGCTAGAAGAAATGAGACTATAAAATCACTATAAGAAATAAAATCACACACAGATGAATAAAAAAAAAAACGCATTTTTGAAGTTTTTTGGTACAAAACTAAAATTACTCAATTTGGGCATTTGATAAAAACAACTAAAAAAGTGTAATTCCTTGACAGAAAATAACTATTTGTATGGGTATGATTTCCAAACGGACAGCAACGGGGAACAGCTGCGAAGCAGCGAGTCTATGCAATCATCAGTGAGGAGCTCTGGAATTCCGTACTACTTTTCTAGAAGAGCACTTTCTACCTGTCGAATCAACAGACATACTATTAAAGATACGTAGACATACTATTAAAGACATATTATTATATAAGATCTATGGTAGAACTGTCATTAAGAGGGCAGTAACATGTCTTCCTATCATGTCCAAACATGCTCTACTGGATCCAAGACTAGGGAAAATATTGTGAAAAACATTTAAACCATTCGTGTAATAACTTCATCGTTAATGTAATCGTTCACCAGCGCACATAGATGCACATTACACATATCTTAAAATCTGAACGTAACTGTTGCACTAAATTAACGTTACTTTACACAGATAAAAAAAATTAAACGATATGAATGTTTTTGTTAGATATCGCAGATAAATTAAAGGTTTTGACGGTTAATATATTATCCACAGGCACTATAAATTTGAAATTATACATAGGTGAAAGGAAAAAATGCATTTTTAAAAGTATTTTGGTACAAAATTAGAAAATGATCCATTTGCACCTATAGTAAATGTCATAAGTGTACATGAAACATATAGTAAATCTGATAAGTGTAAGACAGCTTACGCAAATGCTGCTTATTTTTGTTTTGTTTCTTTAAATGACTGACATTTAGACAGCAGTATTTGAATCGTAGTAGATATTTATAACTTTTAGTTAATCTTTCCTGTGTTGTATACCTAATAATATGCAATCCAACAGAATATATACTGCAACACATAATGCATATAAATCCCAAATTGGGATATACTTACATTATTCCCATGTCCAATAATTGTAATTCAATAATACACTGGCATATTATAACCTGCGATATGTATATACGAGTTATAATATTTAGCATGATATATATTTACTATGAAATGTGGTATGCAGTGGTATTCAGTTAACGCTTCAGTTTATAAGGATTAAAGAAAATTTATAAGTGTAAGGATACATTAAGTTACGAATGTTATAAGTTTAGTTATTATAATAATATAAATGAAGTATTGAGTTAGCAGTGAAATAAGTAATTATAATGAATTAAGTCTTATTCGGAAAATGATATATTTTTAAGTAAGAACTTTTCCGATACATATGGTTTATTTTAAAGAGAGTACAGTCTCAGTGTAAGGTGAATTTTTTAATTTTTGTTATTGAACTAAAATGCATGCACTGAGTTTGATAATTCTTTTTATTTTATTTAAAATAAGTTTGTCACACAAACAAAGACAAAAAAATTTTAGCAACACCAGAAAAAAAAAGAAATGCATAAGGCCTTTCGAAAGAACTTTCACTTTCTTCATCAGGCGTAAAGAATACGTGCTACCACTTTAAAAGCAGCAGCAAAACTGAAAGAAAATGAAAGGAAAATTGGCAGGTTAAAGAAAACAGCCAATAGGAAAGCAAAAAGACATCAGACATTAAAAAAGAGAGCACTAACCAATCAGAATAAGACGGAACAGAATAAGACATATGAAGTTATTTGAATAAAAGACAGTCAAAAAAATAAATGGAAATTATAAGAATATGCATGTTATATATAATACCCGACCTTGAAATATTTTGTATTAAAAATACTCTTTTGATTTTATTATGTATGTGATATATACAGCGTGTCCACGTATAACCTGACCGACCTTTATTTTCGCAAAGGTTGGTCCTAGATGCATACTTCCAATTACAAAAATGGTTTAAATAAGGTAAAGAATTATTTTTAAAGCGATTTGGGTCAATAAAAACATTTATTAAAAAATTACGAAATTTAAATTTTTATACGGTCCCGCGGTCCTATAAGTGATATTTAGTAAAAATTTACTGTAACACTAACAAGTAAGATAACAAAAGTACCACTCATCTAACATTAAAATTGGCCGAATTATGAAACTTTGAAATGCATGACTTATACCACTTTTTTGCATCTCAAAACAGATGATTTTGGCCGTGCTTTCAGGGGTCGTATATAAAGTACTTAAACTTATTTCAAGGTATCTGCGCTTTGAAAAAAATCGTACAACTATTACGATTGACTTAAATTTTATTAGTTAAGTTTTAGATTAGTTAAAATAATTGTGTTTTATCATATGTTTTATTTTGTAAGGATTTGAGGCTATGATTTATTTTAACAAAAATTATATTATTTTCATAAGGTTTTATTTAACTTGCAACGAATCGTAATCGTAGTCTTTCCAGTTTAAAATTTGTACTAGAATTTTAACTCACTTTCAAATGTCCGATCGAAGTTAAATTTTAGATACTGACTTAAATCCGATGACAATGTAATATTTTTATGATTTTCGACGCTTACCATCTTAATAATACTCATATTAGAGGATAACACGAAAAAATTCGGATAGATTACCGTCAACAAGTTTAAGAAAAAGTTTTAGATTAGATAACATAAACCTGCAATGGTTGTGTTTTTTAACTTTTATAATTACGTTTTATGTATTTTTTAACGCTGAATAAAAAAAATTACCTTCACTTTTAACCATCATGTCAAGATTTTTCGCAAATCGTAAATTTCAAGGTTAAAAAATAGCGAAAAATCTGATACTATAAAATAGATGTAAGACCTTTTTATTCTGTTTAATTTTATTTAATTCAATAATTTATTCAAATTTTTTGCTTATACTGGATTTTTTACAACTAAATAGCTCAGGGGTCCGATGAGGTTGGGAGGGGAGGGGGATCAATTTTAACTTTGAAATTTGCGATTTGAGAAAAATCCTGACGTTATGATTTAAAATGAAGGTCATTTTCGGATTCAGCGCTAAAAAATAGATTAGAATCAATTTTCAATAGCTAAAAAACATGGCACAACCCAAAATTTGAAAGACAGCGTAATCTAACAGCATTTTAAAATCGTAATTGAGGCTGTTGTTTTTCATCTTTTTATTTAACAAAAATTCTGTAATTTTTATCCTCTTATATGTTCAGTACAAATTGTATATTTTGCATTAATATGTCAGAATGATTATAGATTTCACATTTATATTAGATTGCAATGTTAATTTTGCTCTCAACTATTTTTTTGATGTATCTGACGATTATTTATATTTCTACTACATTTGTGAATGACCCCTATTTCGCAACAAAAAATATACACCAACTTTAAACAGCTATTACTCGGTCAGTTTTAATCGTAGATGAATGAGACTTTTTTTTATCTTACTTGTTAGTGTCACAGTAAATTTTTACTAAATATCACTTATAGGACGGAGGGACCGTATAAAAATTTTAATTTCGTGATTTTTTAATAAATGTTTTTTTAGACCCAAATAGCTTTAAAAATAATTCTTTACCTTATTTAAACCATTTTTGTAATTGGAAGTATGCATCTAGGACCAACGGTTGCGAAAATAAAGGTCGGTCAGGTTATACGTGGACACGCTGTATATTTGGAGTCACGGTTCATAAAAAAGAACGTAATAATAGAACGCATTTAGATCAGCGGTGCTTAAACTTTGTTATATCGGGGACCTTGATGTGATACACATTTAGAGGATCCCTAACAATATTTTGCTTATTATGAGATAAGAAATTAGTTTAAAGTATACAACTTATTTATTTTTCATTGCACATATTCTTACAGTCCCAAGTTCGCTTTACAGCGTTGGCGAAAATCAGCTATATTAAGAAGAAAAATCATTATAGTACAGAACGATTTATCCCGAATGGCTGGGGTCAGATGTACAGGGTGATCAGAAAATGAGTATACGTTTGAAAATTTTATAATTCACGGAATAATGTAGGTAGAGAGGTAAAAATTGACACACATGCTTGGAATGACATGGGGTTTTATTGTATCCACAAAAAGTTCATAAAATGGCCGACAGATGGCGCTTCGTGTGATAAGAAAAGCAATAATTAGCATAACAAATTATGACAAAGCAAAGACAATGTTCTTCAGAACGAATGCTCCACATGTCCACCGTCATCCCGCAACAATAGCTGTAGCCGAGGGACAATGTTGTGCACAGCACTGTGCAGCATATCTGTAGTTGTGGGGAGAAATTAGCGTTGGATGTTGTCTTTTAGCATGCCTATTGATGTCGGTCGATAGCGGCAGATTCCCCATTTTGATAGTAGAGCTTCACTAACATTGCCTTTTCTGGTAACGTCAACATGCTGCGATTGCTGGTGCATCTGATTCTCTCTCTCATTACAGCTCCTTTTATACACGATTCTCAGGCAGAGTCACTGACGTTTTGTTGTTCAGTGCCATCTGTCGGTCTTTTTTTAACCTTTTTTTTTGTGTGGATACAATAAAACCCCATGCCATTCCAAGCAAGTGTGTCAATTTTTACCTCTGTACCTACATTATTCCGTGAATTATTAATTTTTCAAATGTATACTCATTTTCTAATCACCCTGTATTCCGAATAACTGGTTTTTCTGGATATGTGGTTGGGCATTAAAGTAACATCTATTTTATCTGATTTGTAGAATATATGTGGCTGTGGAATTGTTTTTGATATCAAATTAACTATTCGATTACTCAGATTAAGAGTCACAGCAAATAAGATCAAAGATTAATCAGAGTTTGAATGACGGTGACGGTAATTTATAGGAATATCCTGGAGACAAAAATTGCTCTGCATAAAAATCAAAACGCCTGATATCCGAATAAATATGTTTTCATTTCAAGTCCTAGATGTTGGCATCAAGTTATACTATGCATGCGGAAATGTTTCAACCAATAAACTGTCATTGTATGGTGATTTATTCTGAAATCGTCAATTGGAAATATCATTCTGGATAACTAGTTTTCTGGTTAAGTGGTTTCCGGATAAATGGTTCCATACTGTAGTATACATTTTAAGACTGTTAAAATATTCATACTATTATTTGCTATAGAAGGTTTCTTCTGCTGTTTTGCCACTATATGTAATGTATTACCTAGTTCAAAGTTTGAAACGTGTATCCATAAATTTGGGTTCGACATCCAGTCGATTTCTATATTTCTTTATTTGTGCAAAAGGCTGAAGAAAGTATTTTCACACAAATATGTGGATCAGCAGAAAAGTAACTACTTGACAAATTTTCCTTCTACTTCTGCATACGTATTTTTTACGCACAACCAAAAAATATGAAGGCTATTCTGTTGAAAAGCAGTTCTGATGAAACCATCGGATGATAAATTGGCCAGTTGTACCTGCTCATAGAATGTCAAGGTTTCGATTTCACTGATTTCGTGGCAATGAATTGGACTTCAAGGGAGGAAAATAAAGTCTGAAAATTTCTTTCACTTGCTTTAGGTGTATAACAAAATTTGTAATAAGATCAGGAAAAATTGCATTGCGGGATGTTTGTAAAAAATCGAATAATTTTGTGAATGATTAAAAAAATATATTTTCAAATTCATTTGTTCACAAAGCAATTATTTTTATCGTTGCATCTACTTTGTCCTGGAATTTGCAAATGTGTACCGATGCTTCTTTGAAGCTTAAATTCTGCTCATTCGGAAAATTAAAAAATATCTGTCAAATACGCCACCGTGACAGGCCAGGTGAAATCATTGAAGCTATATTTGAAATGAAACAGTCTTACTTCATCACGAAATGAAGAAATGCGTTTTTAATTTTTCCTCGTGATAACGTCTTCTAATCTTTTTCTTAATTAAAACTTAATTACATCTAAAATAAACAACTTTTCTTTATTTTTTAAGTTTATTTTTGTTTAAAACATGTTTTTTTCAAGAATGATAAATGACTTTTGAAGCATACTGTTCATATAGATATTGATGATTGGTGAATGATATTGGTGATTCTTACAAAGTCATGGGAATTGTGTTATAAGCTTGGGGCAACTATGCAGCAAAGGTATATCAATATGCGAATACGTAAAGATGATGGAATCGATTATATTTGATTTATTGATTATTCGAAAGTTTTGAATTGTGACTTTCTTTAGTTAATAACTCCAGGAAGAGTCACACGTATACGTTAAATATGAGGTTTGTATGTTGTTTTTTTATTTTTTAGTACCAGAATATTTTAGTCTCAATCTTTGTCTTGTCTAATCATAGAACTCTTGGATTAAATAAGGCGAAAAATGCTGTATGAAATTACCGGTATTAAAAATTAAAATTCTGTTAAATAACGCCTTTACAAAAGAGGGTTACATAAAAAAAGATATGTATTTAATGATGTAAAAATTTTAAATATTGATTTAATTTTAACATTGAAATACACAACTTAACATTAAAAGATAACTTTATTGTCTCCTGCACTCAAGCTAAGAAGTTATTACTTTATGTTATTCTGTATGGAATTTTCAAAAATACTTAATAAATAATATATGCTTTAACATATACTGCAAAAACATTTAAGTATAAAATATATTGTATCATATTTGTTTTAATCGAAGCTCAACAATTCGATTTCAGCATGCTGGCAGTATGATAAAACGTGTTCATTTAATATTCAACATATTTCACGCTACAAAGCATTTGGTGAGTACATCGATCTTAAGGGATTTAAGCCAATTTCTTGGAGCAGAAACCTACAGAAATTACGAAGACATAAATCCAATCGTAATAGTAGTGTCTATGAAGTTTATAATCAACTGAGTATTAATTACGGTATAAGCTGAATTCGGAAAATGTAATAGCTTTAAGCAAAATTATATGACAATGAGATGGACCAATGAAAAGGAAAAGGAGTAAACAGAATTGTGTATGCATTTTTAAAAAGTTTAAATAGTTTAATTCAAAAGTCTACAGGTGTTTCTGGTTAGGTCTTAAAACAATATTTTATGAAACTGCTATTAATAAAAGCAATTGGAAACAATCATAGTTTCACCCAATATGTATTAATATGTATTCTATTTTGCTTGCTTTCTGCACTGCAAAATGAAACACTGAAACTTTCAGTATTTGCCAATTTGATGATTTCCCAGTTGTAAAAATGTATGTCGATAACATGCAGAATTGATAAAATAGTATTTGTATGACAGAAAGTATAGCATCTAAAACTCTATTTATCTAAATAATGAACTTATATGTTCATATATGTATCCTAAGTCAATGAAAATATTTATTTATTTATTTTTTGCAATAATATAGGAAGGGCAGTCCCAAATGAAATCAAATTCTGGGTCCTTCTATGCCTTCATTGGACCATAATGGTACGTCTACATTATTCATTTCAAGATATTTCGAGATCTCATGTTAATTTCAGTGACTAAAGAATGCAAATTATACTCTTTTTCTAAAATGACAAAAAATGTAAACAAAAAACAAAAAAAACAAGCTTTTATAAAAAAAGAAAATAGGGTGAACGTTGAGTCTAAAAAATATTGGGGTGAAAGCAAGTTTACAGGCTTATATTCTAGTACTTCTTTAACATTTTCTATTAACTCAGTTTTATATGTAAGTCAAGCGTTTACGTATGATATATTGATAGAAATCCTTCTCTGCTGTACTAATTACACCATAACGTATTTCTGATATTAGATTAATTTTACCACAATTATTCTAATTGGTAAAGAAATCATACAAGATCTAATCTTCCCAACTGAGCGAAAAATTCCGGGTCAGGATTCGAACCCAGGGTTCCTTGACTGAAGCTGCAATGCTCTACCAACTGAGCCATCCCGGATGAATATGGCTGAACTAAATTACCCAGTTAACCTTGATGGCCATAGCATCTGGTATGATACCTGAATCAGCACAACAGAACAAATCACAGGTAATGGGACCTCCAGTAAACGCTGGAAAAGTGATTACATTAGACACTTGTGGTTTATTCTGTTGTGCTGATTCAGAACCAGGAGTTGAATACACACCAAAACAGTGCAAATAAGCTCTTAAAAAGAAATGTCCTGATGGTAGTCTAAAATTTTCAATAAAGAATTATCTTGGGAGGTTTGATGGGACGGTAATGTAAAAGATTAATAGAAAATGTTAAGTAAGCTAAAAAATTATAAGTTTCGAAACTTGATATCACACCAATTTTTAAACATAATTCTCCTTCAGTTTTCTCTTTTTTTGTATAAGCTCGGCTTTTTTAAAAACTTTTAAAAACTTTTTTTTCTAGATTAATTAAATAACATAAAAATGTTCTAAATTTTTTTATTAAAAAGCTCAGAATCAACAATTAATATTTTAATATACTTACTAAAACACTAGTATACTATGCCATTCCAAAAGTTTCCTCTATATCACTCTGGCATAGTTAATAATGTAGACACAATAAAGCATGGCACAAAAGCGTCTTCTGTTGGATATTCAAAAACAAACGTGGATCAACTTACACTGGGTACTTCACAGGGTATAGCGAATCTTTTCGTTGAATAACTCTTAAACTGGTGGAGCTAATAACATGAAATTATGCAAGCATGCGCAAGAACCCAAAGGAAACTTATTTACAGATTTATGGTTACCGTTGAAAAGTATTTTGTTTTCGTCAAAATGTACCAATACTCAATCGAAGAGCATGTTTTTCTAGTCAAAACGTTTTATCTCTGTGACTGGAGGCCTGGTGAAACACCCAGGAAGTGGTCTAGTGCCTTTACAAATAAGCCAAAGCCATCTTGAAGCATATTCAGAGCATTAATTGCCAAGTTTATACGAACAGGTTCAAAGGCTGATGAAAAAGTGGTCATAAAACCAAACAAAATATATCAAGGACACCCTAAAACATCACCGCTGCCAAAATAATAATGGAGGAAGAACCATCAACATATCAACAACGCACTTGGCTCAACAAATTGATATCAGTGCAGTCATAGCATGGAGAATAGTCCGCAAAGATATTGAACTTTTCCCTTATAAAATACAGTTAGGACAACCTCTCCACCCAGATGCTACTAAAAAAAGATTGGAGTCCGCCAACACCATCTGTGAAATGATCGACACTCTTTTCAACTGTCGTTTTTTCCGATGAGGCACACTTCTGGTTGGATGAATATGCCAATCGTCAAAATTATCAGATTTGGGGCAACGAGAAGCCAGAATTTGCCGTTGTCAAGCCTTTTTATCCACAAAAAGTCACTGTCTGGTGTGATGTGTGTGCTGAGGGCATTTTGGGTCTATATTTGTTTGTGTAGACAGTGAATTCCGAACGTTATCTTGACAACAAGTTTCATTCCTGATGCCTACCACGAACACTGGATCCACGACACTTGGTTTCAGCAGGATAGAGATCCTCCAGGAGACGTCCTGGAGTTGGTCAGAAGTCACTATTACGATCGTGTCATCGTAAAAGGCTTCCCGAATCGCTTTGGCTATAGAATTGTTTTGCACCCCCTACAGTCTGACTTATTACTACTAGACTTCTTTTTATGGGGCTATGTTAAATATCAAATCTCCAGAGATCGACAAAAAAAAACCATAGAAGAGCTTAAAACAGCGATAACAAGTGTGATAAGCCGATTCCAACTGACCAACTCAAGCAGGTCATCGTGAATTTTCAGCAGAAACTTCGTTTCGTTGTTTCCTCAGATGGCCAAAATTTTGAAAACCTCATCTTTTAATTTCCTTTTTTCCCATGGGTAAATCCGGAAATTTTGAAATAAAAATATTTTTCCGGTCAAAAGTTTTTTAATGTTTCCTTTTTCTATGTCCTGTGAAGCACCCTGTATATTTATATTAATAAACTCAAACATAAAGTTTGAAGTATCGTACGTTTGTGCCATTTGAGGTAATCCAGTAAAATAATGTTGAAAAAGACAGATTATTAGAACTTTGAAAATTAAAAGTGGAATGTTATACTAAACAGGAGTCCAATACTTTTTTTTTTCAAAGCAGTAGCACTTAGACAAACATCTATAAACTATTATGTGCCACCAAATCAATTGAACAATAAACATAACAATAAACGAAGCAAAAGTGACATAATAGAGACTTTAGAGAAAACAAAAAGTCAACTGTAAACAAGGAATACAACCAATTAGGCTGTTGTTCTGAGGTCCTCATTAGTTCCCTGGCCTCTCAATACCTGCCAGATAAACTGTTACTTGATAGTGCGGGGCACAGTGGTAAATGCTGTGCATTCAAGATTACATACTCTCCAAAAATAGGGCATTTGGACTTTCATGAATACCAAATCTGAAAAGGTAATTAGGTAGACAATCGTGTCCCGTGGCAAGTCTAAATCAGGCAACACTTGTTCTTCTTGGTGCTGTAGGGACATGAGATATTGCAATTTTCCATTCTTTATTATGAATTTCGCTTAGTTTTCTCCTTTCATATTGAGAATCCATTTTTCTTTTTATAATTCTTGATATTAAATTGAAAGGTATTTTATTGCTTGAGGTTTGTATTATTTTAGTTCCTTTTTTGACTAGTTGGTCAGCTGCTTCATTCCCGTGTATTCCACAATCGGCCGGGGGAGTCCAATACTTGTCTGTTCCAACAAATAAAGTGGGTATTTTCAAATGATCATTTTAAAGTAACAATAAATGTTTTATGGAATGAACGGAGAAGCTTAAAAAAGAATAATTAGATCATGTATAATATTTAGCATCAAAATTTTGTTAACTTAAGAAATTATAATAGTTATTAGAAATATTATATATTTGTTTATTCGAATTTTTAGAAATATTATATATATTTTTATTTATATGTGTGATATTTTCAATGTAGACAAGCTTGTATAAGCAAAAATGAACATTTTAAATATATTCTTTGTGTGAAAATTTCGTAAATAACAGTAAAATAAAAAATCGTATATTTTTCATGATTTTCTCCCTTTTTGCGACATGCTTTCAGGACTATATGGCTTCAGTTATAAAAAAACACTCTAAAAAATTGAAAGCGCTGGAAAAATGATGAAGAGTTTGTTTTATTGCTCTTAAAGTTGAAACCAGTGACTATTTTCGTCTATATGGGTATGCATAGAAATATTTATTGTAGTAAATAGCATGTTACATAAGCTTTTTTTACGAATTAAGTAGCAACTACATATGAAAAAATATTTTATATGAAAATAAACAGTTTTGCTTTGAATAAATATAATTCATTCTTCGAGTACCGGTGAATATCAAGTTTCTAAGAAAATTTGGCGTCACGCTTAGGTTATGAAACATTTTCCACCACCACCAAAATATTATTACAAAATTTCGTTTCTTTACATGGTAAAAGAGGATATCTGAATAAACAATTAAAAAAAGCATAACATAGTTGTAAATCATTTTTCATTAATTATCATCAGTAAACAGAAATATATTATAATGCTTTTGATCTGCCATATCATATGATATATAAATTTTTATACATACCGCATTTTGTAGAATGTACTAAAATAAAATTTTAAGGAAAACCACGTAAAGCAAGTGAAAACGTTAATGAGTGAAATGAATCATATGAATTATATGAAATAATGTACATGAATCTCATACGATACATTACAGGAAAATTTTATTTTGCTGAAAAACATGCAATAGTTGGTAAAACACTTTCAGAAATTATTTCGAATTGTTTGGCGGCAGTGTTGTGAGCTATAGATATTATGCATCCTATAGAATTTATAAAAACCACATAATATGCTGCAATTTAGGTAAAATTGATAGAACATGCATAATAGAAAAGGAAAATCATTTCGTGCAATTATCGTTGATAGACGATAATAGTTTAATTGATTACTTTTGCCCTGTTAGAGATCCTTAAATATTACAAGCATCATTTTAAATAGTGCAGATGTTATCGGGCACCTTAATTATGTATACCAATTTCATAATGTTTGAAACGGTACGCCATAAAATATATTTCAAACAACTACCTGCAAATATAAATGCAATCGATTTTTTTGCGTCCTCTGTAAATGAACAATAAATCCTACGTACATCTCGAAAAGTTTCAGGTTGTGAGCATAGAAAATGACTTCTATCATTTCCATACAGCGAAAAGCAAATTTTTACAGCTTTCTTTTAAAATGAAAAGTAATGCTTAACGAAAAATATCAAGCATTAAAATTGTGCATAATTCTTCCGCAGGGTATACAGAATAGGCAATCCAAAGAAACGATTACAAAGTTTTGCAATCATGAAAAGAACTCTGAAACGAATGCGTATTTCTTGAAAGATACTTTTAATATGAGAAAAAAAAATCATAAAATATTAGTGAATAATTTTCTATCTATAGTACTCCTTTTAATTTCAGGTGAAAGTTCGTATATTTAAAAAAATTCCATTAAAATGTAAATTGAAATGAAAAGTTTTGAATTCACAAATCAAACACTCAGTGAATCTATTTCGGTAGCAAAGTGGTTAAATTGTATTTCTCATTGTATTATTTTATTTATTTAGGTCATATAAAGAGCTAGAGAGTTAAACCTCTCCAATTCAGAGTGCTGTGTAGGAAAGAAAAATGTGAGGTATGAAGGACTCGGATGTAAATTGTTTAAAGTAAATGTTAAAAATTAATCACGGCATCTTAAACTGGGCTGAATCGCAAGCCATCGGAAAGAAATGCGGTTTTCGTTAACTATGAATAAATAATGAAAAAAAGACTTATTCTCCTTCTAGCTGAGTTGGATCATTTTCAAATTCGGCGAAAGATGCTTTTGCATATACTTCAGTAAAGTGCTTTAGCAAAAAAGTGAAATCTTCTAGTTTTATTTTTGCATTCTTTTGAGAAAAATTTGATCGCAGCTGAAGTCCTCCTGTACAGCAAGAGTAAGAGTAGTCATTGATGCGTAATGCTAACCTTGAGCGGCAAAGTTCTTGTTTGGTGAGGCAATACTCTGAGAAGGAACAGAATACCGTTGCTGAGATTTAAGAATTCCGTCACCTGAAGAACATAATAAGAACACTCTTTGTACTGAGCGCAAAATCTTAAATGTTCAAATTTCATTTCATTATGATACACCCATTGATTTTATACAGATTTGTCTGTTGAAGAAGCTTAATATCGGTAGATCTTATATCTTGAAAATAAAGAAAATCATTTATTTAAATGTTTATATATTTTAGTTTTACTGATGTACAAGAATTTTTTCCAACTGTTTTAAAACTATTAACGTAGATGGAAAGTAAAAGGTATAAGAAAAAATCCCCCCAAAATGATCGGACAAATTTACAAGTTACTACAATCACTTTAATATTTTGATTCTTAACACTTTCCAACATAGTTGAAAAGTATTTAAAACTTCAGTTTGCCTGTCCGTCTGTCCATACTGTAACTCACGTAAATATACTTGTATTACCATGAGCTGGGTACATGTCATTGAGGTTTACCACAGGACATTTCCTATTGAAAACAGAGTGTGTGGTATTTATAGTTAATTACACACAAAATAATTCCGTTAAATTACAGTATACGGGAGAAAATCGTTTACAGTGCATTTTAGTAAAGTTACACTGCTAAAAAAATGAAACTGATATGCATTATTAAAGTACAATACAACATTCTTCCTGTGGAATATAAAGTACATAGCATCTGTCATTCATTTGCAGCGACACACAAAAGAATTTCGTTACATTATAGTCTATAGGGGAAAAATCGTTTGCAGTCTATTGTAATGACGTTACACTATTTCAAACATAATGAAATTTATGTGTATGGCTTAGGTTTTTATTTAGGTACTTTTTTTTACCTTATTAAATAATTAGGTTTCGTTGCAATAATCTGGAAGTGTTGGAAAGTGTTTCATAATCAATGCATGAAGCATGATTTTTCTTTCTTGTTATAACATTAGTTCTACGATTTCCCAGATCAAAAATATGTTCAAAAGAAACAGCTAAATTTTGTATTCTGATTGTTTCTAATTCTAATAATATATTTAATTTGAAATGGGAAAAATTAAGGAAAAATATATCAGGTTAAGTAATTCTGGCAGAGTATCTTCTACTTATTTATATATAAGCTAAAAGAACATAGCATTACTTCATAGTACATAATAGAATGTACAATACAAAAGTATAAACATTTAGAACACAATAAAAAATTGAAAGGAAACTGAAACTCATGCTGCCAACATCAAAATATTCAATTCCTTCTATTAAAAATATTTAAGAGAAATAACAATTTATTAATTCACTTTATAATCTTGTACTTCAAGTTTTACTTTTATAAATCAATTAATTCTACCGAATCGCGCTTTCTTTTAAGAAAAAATGTAATTTAATGTGTTTCTTATGCAAAACACTTTCTTTGCCTTTGCGAAAAAAAAGTGGCATTTTCATCTCATGGACTTATCAATATGTAGAAATATTATTTAAGGTTTAATATAACGCTTTTCATTTTTCTTGAAAGTTGAAACGTAAACTATTTGCAAAATTTAAATTATTATATAAATCTTTACGGCTCTGTCAGAAAAGAAATTGTTGACTATGTGTTCTTTGTGTATTGTTATTGTGTATTGTATGTATTCTTTTACTTTCTTCGCATTTGTCAAAATATACTTAAGAGATTTTCCTATTCTAATCTTTGTTCATTCAATATTAAGTTTTCAAGAAATTCACAACTACGCCTTGACAACTTATCTGCAGCTGACACCTGTCAGCTGTTCATGGTCAGTACAACAAATGCCGCTTTTCTACACAAACTATTTAATCAGAAGTCTTGTTAAACTTTTAGTCGAATGAAGTTTATGAAATATTGTGTAGTGTATTACCTGTTTGAATATAATGAAGACTCTCGCTTTCCCTAAGGAGAAAATAATGTTTTATGTATTGTGTTAGAAAAAAAATGTATAAAATGATTTTATATATATACAGAGAGGGAAATGAAAATAAATATGGCAAACAGAAGAAATGGAAATTTAATTTTGCACATTTCTTACTACCAGGGAATTTATATGATTAATATTTAAATTTAAATGTTACATATAATGTGACTTAAAATAAAAAGCAGCTGCTGTTATTTTTGCTTGAAGAAAAAGAGCTGTTATCAGAAATCATAGAGGACTCCGAATCCGCATTTTAAGTATGTACCCTTTTTAAATAGTAGATAATTGAAAATAAAGACGATATATCATTAAAGACAGAAGGGTGACTCTAACTTTCATTTCTTCAAAATATATTGTTGTTTGTATTTTATGTATTGTAAGTTGTTGTATATAGTAAGATGAACATCCAAAATATATGATAAATGTATCTAAAAATATGTATATAAGCTATTTTTCATACAAAAAGCCTGGGATATACCTTCTCTTCATGTGGAAAATTCATTTTCCTCTTATAAATTTATTAATATGGAAACGTATTATTTGATGCCTAATGAAATACGTTCCATAGCGTAGATTAAACACAAAATATTTGACAAATTAAAATTATTACGTATAGTTTCATAACTATATTTGAAAAGGAAGGTGACTATTATTATAAATTTCTAAATATATATATACCTCTAAACAGACTCCAATCTGTTATATCACTTTCCCGTATTTGTCAAAAATACACCCGATAGATTTTTATATTATAAGCTTTATCTACCAATCGTAAGTTTTCAGGAAATTTATTGCTACGTCTGAGCAACACTTAATTGCAGCTTACACCTTTCGGCTGTTCGTCGTAAGTCGAACAAATGCCTCTTTTCTACACAAGTTATTTAATGAGAAGGCTTGCAAAACTTTTAGTCAAGTATAAAAGTTTAAGAAATACTGTGTGGTATATTGTCTGATTGAATATAATGAATACAATTGCTTTTTCTAGGAAGAAAATAATGTTTTATGCTTTGTGTCAGAAACAATGTATGAAATGTTTTCATATATATATACAGAGAGACAGAGAGAGAGAGAGAAAGAGGTAAATAAAAACAATTATTTTAAATAGGAGAAAGTGAAATTTAATTTTGCACATTTTTTACGACCAAGGAATTGACATCATTAACATTTGTATTTATATGTTCCATTAAATGCAATGTAAAATATTAACTATCGGCTATTATTTTTGTTTGATGAAAAAGAACTGTTATCAGAAATTGTAGAACATTCCGACTATGCAACAATCCGCAATTTAAATATATACTTAAGTTGTAGATAATCGAAATTTGGAAATATGTCCCATTAGAGACAGAAGGGTGGCTCTTATTTTCATTTCTTTAAAATGTGTTGTTGTCTGTATTTCATGTATTGTAAGTTGTTTTATGTCGTAAACTTTATGTCCCACAACATGTACACTTATCTAAAATTATGTATGTAAGATGTTTTCCACACAAAATCTGGAATATACCTAGTCCTCACGGTTTCAATGCATTTTAAACTAATAAATTTACCAATATAGAGAAGAAATACTTAATGCTTAATGTAACACATTCCATAGCGTAAATTAAATCATAAAATATTAAAAAATTAAATTTATCACGTATATTTACTTAGATTTGAAAATATTTTTATATTCGAAAAGAAAGATTAGTATTGTTACAAAGTTATTTTTAACAAAATATAGTTTCAAACATGCTCCACTCTGTTACATAACTTTCCCTGTATTTGATAAAATACACCACAGAGATTTTCCCTTTCTAAGCTTTGTTAATTCAATCCTAAGTTTTCAGGAAATTCGACACCTGTCAGCTATTAGTGGTCAGTACAACAAATGACACTTTTCTACACAAGTTATTTAATCAGAAGTCTTGGGAAACTTTTAGTCAAGTATAATAGTTTAAGAAGTATTGTGCAGCATATTGTGTGATTGAATATTAAGAAGATTCTTGATCTCACTCGGAAGAAAATAATGTTTTATGCATTATTATAGAAAAAAAATGTATGAAATACTTTCATGTATACACGCACACACACACACACACACACACACACACACACACACTATATATATATATATATATATATATATATATATATATATGTGTGTGTGTCTGTGTGTGTGTGTGTGTGTGTGTTTTATTGCGTGTATATATTGCGTGTTTTAATAGTTGGATTAAATAATAAAAATGTAAACTTAGATTTTACATATTATCCAAATACTTTAAAGCTAGAACTCTCCTCTCGGGATATTAAAAACATAAATTATCTGGATGTAAATTTAAAATTGGAAAATGACAGTTTGATTACAAGGGTTTATGACAAAAGAAACGATTTCGATTTTAAAACTTTAAAGATCTTAAATTTTGATTCAAACGTGCATATTTCAGTTTTTAGAAATGTGTTTACGAATGGTTTACATCTCGTATCGAGATATTGTGTTCAAGGTTTGGCGATGCGATTGGCAAATTTAGAAAGTGGATTAACCTGGCATTGATGCAGGGTTACCCTGTGAAGTTTGGACGGAGAAATATGATTAATTTTATAGGTAGAAGTAAATATCGAATTGAACTGAATTCATTTTTGGATGCGAAAGGTTGTCTGGATCAGTTGTTAGTTGAGCATAGCCAGGGATGGTTTCTGTTGCATATTGCTCTGTGTTTCGGTTGATAGTACAGTTTAATTTAGTTTCGACAGGAGAAGGGGGACGTTGCTTGCATAAAAACCGGTTTTAACCCTGCAGTGCATGTCGTTAGCCATGCCCTCCTGCCTTTTGGTTTATTTTTCCTGGTATTCTTTTAATGTTAGTAATTTTGAGTTTGGTTATATTTGAATTATAGTTTTAATTAGTTCTGTTTCTCATCTATGTGGAATTTATAATTGAATTTGAGTATATATATATATATATATGTGTGTGTGTGTGTGTGTGTAAAGAGAGAGAGAGTGTGAGAGCCTGAGAGGTAAATAAAAATAATTATGGTAATTAGAAAAAGTGAAATTTAATTCTGTATATTTCTTATGACCAGGGACTGGATATCATTAACATTTACATCTATTAAATTAAATAAAAAATATGAAACCATTTTAAAATAGATCAAAATTTGTGTATTACTAAAACTAGGGAATTGAACCCGGGTTTCCCCGGTTACAGAACATAGACGAAAACCATTTTTTTTCTAATTCTAATAGATTTTTCATATTTAATATATATATATTTTAAACTGATTCATTAAGAATGTAAAAAAGAAATTTTATACGAAAAATATCAATAATATATTCAAATAAAATTTGAAATTTAATAAAGTGATACTTTTGTATTAGCCGCATGCCAGGAGCTAACGGCCAAAGGAATCATTCAAGATTTCGATGCTTACTGTAGATTTTTTATTCTGAAAATTTCAACTGCTTAAGCGAGTAGTTCGAGAGCATGTCTGTTAAAATTGCATTTTATTTATATTATATTATTATTTATATTTATATTTTGATGAAGTTTTAATTACATTCTGCAATATTAACCGGAAATAAATGCGAAACTATTAATATTGTTTTAAATGCAAACGGATTAATCTTTCACAATCGAACTGCACGGGATAGAGATAGATTTAAAATTGATTCATGCTGGAAAATTATTCTAAAAATCAAAGATCAGTAAATTCAAATACAGTTTTCAAAGAAATTGCATTTATTTTTCTATTCGACGGTGTAGAAATTGAAATTGTGCGATGTTTAGAAGTTTAAAAAGATGCAGTGAAAGCGAAATTTATTAGTCAATTCGTTGCTACCATACAAATGACTTCAGCTATAATCAGACATGTGTTATAATATAGATTATTATTATCATTAAACCCTATTATTGAAACATCATTTATGTGTAACTCTCCCTTGACATTGACCCGATTACGTAAGATTAGCATCAAAATGTAATAAAAGAATTTTATCCTATATGTTTGAATCAAGGCAAAATTTGTCTAATGTCGCCAAAAAATACAACTACTATTCCAACAAATAGCGAATCGTTATTTTTTATGTCTTTAAGCGTACGGTCTACACATTCAAATACTAATTTACTCATCAAGGGTGCTTCATCCCAGACTATTAACTTTGTTTCTCTTATTAATTCAGTAAGGTCAGATTGCTTACTAATGGCACACGTAGATGTTTCGTTCAAATTCGGTGGTAATTTGAATTTTGAATGTGCTATTCTACCTTGATCTAATAACAAAGCTGCGATCCCAGAAGACGCAACAGCTAACGTAACCATATAACATGATCTCGTCATTTTTAAAACTGCATTAAGTAAAAATGTTTTGCCAGGCACGGCACTTCAATAAAATAAACTTTAGCATTTTCATTTAAAACAGCAAGCGAAACTTCATCATAAATAAATTTTTTAACGTGATAATCCTGGCGCAAACGATAAATAGCCAAATATTGTTTTGAGTTGCAATTTTTAAATTGAAAAATATTTTATGCATCACAAATATTCCTTTGATTTTTAAATTAAATAATTTTGATTTATAAAATTATCACTCATCAAAACGTTTATTATTATTATTATTATGTTGTATTTTATATAAAATCAGTAAAAGTTTTTTCTTTTACTTTCTAAGGTTTATGTATTATTTTCTAACTAATAATAGTCATTTCAATTCTTTAATCAACGATGATATTCGGTCGCCAAGAGGGAAAAAAATACCATTAAACACGGAAAAAAAAGTGAAAAATACCAATTTTTTTTATTCTAAAAGCCATAATAAATCAGCAAATTAAGATACAGTTTTCAAACAAATTGCATTTCAAAGTAGATTTTTTCCCCTATATAATGGTGTAAAAATTAAAAATGTGAGATGTTTAGCAATTAAAAAAATTGCAGTAGTAAAAATCGCAAAACAGAAATTCCATCGTCAACTGTTGCCATTCGCAAAATGACGTCAGCATTACGCATTTACACATTTGTACTTTATAATATAGATAGATAGATAGATAGATAGGTGTAAAATAAAAAGGTTCTATAACATTAAAACGATTCTAAGATGTTAAAACTTTCGTCGGAGTCCCGAGCGCTTTCGACGAGAACCTGGCCATCATCAAAAATCTGGTATAATCTATTTGATGTTAATGGTACATTTGGGTTGGATAACACACTTCACTCAATAGACTAGTCCATTCCCCTTTCCCCCTTCTCCTTTTGTGGTTTCGCCTTCTGCTATTTAAACAGCCTACATTCCGGAGGTTACAGAATTTTTTCTCATTTTCGCCCTGGGATGATGGCCATGTCCCGGTCGAAAGCTTTCGGGAATCCGAAGAATGAAATAATCTTAGAATGGTTTTAATGCTTTAGAACCTTTTTGTTTTACACCTATTTTAGTAATACACAAATTGTGATCCATTTTAAAATGGTTTCATATTTTTAATTGATACACAAAGGTGAATTTAAGTTCCAATTTTAGAAAAAAAATTCTATATGTTTAATTAATTTACATCTATATTTCTATTTTGCATTACATACAACATAAAATAATAACGAGCAGCTATTATTTTTGTTTCATGAAAGAGAACTCTTTTGACAAAATTGTAAAACGCTTATTATGGTAAAATCTTTAATTTAAATATATGTTATTAAGTAGTAGATAATTTTAATTAGCAGATACGTCATTAGATACAGAAGGGTGGCTATTACTGTCATTTCTCAAAATGTGTTGCGACCTCTATTTTATGTATTGTAAGTTGTTGTACGTCGTAAGACGCGTGTCCAAAATATACGAACATTTATCTAAAAATATTTGTGTAAGCTGTGTTTTTCATACAAATAATGTGGAATATAACTAGCACACAGGGGGAAAATGCATTTTCAACTTATAAATTTCATAATATGAAAAGTATTATTTAATGCTTAATGCAACACATCTCATATTCTAAATTAAACCATAAAATATTTTTCAAATTTAAATTATTGCGTATGGTACACAGCTATGTTTGAAAAGTAAAATTAGTATTATTACAAATTTATTTTTAACAAAATATCATTTTAAACAAGCTATATGTTCTACATATATTCACCCTCTATGTTCTTTCATATTCCCCGCATTTGTCAAAATATACCTGAGAGATTAGATTCCTATTCTAAGCTTTGTTCTTCGATATTGAGTTTTCAGGAAATTCACATCTACGTCTGCACAACTGATCTGCAGCGGACGCCTGTTCGTGGTCAGAACAACAAGTGCCTCTTTCCTACACGAACTAATTAATCATATGTTTTGCTAAACTTTTAACTAAGTATAACAGTTTAAGAAATATTCTGGAGTATATTGTATAGTTGAATATAAACTCTTGATTTCTCTAGGGAGGAGAAAATATTATTTTATGCACTGTGTTAGGAATAAATTGCATGAAATATTTTCTTGTAAATAGAGAGAGGTAAATTAAAATTATTAAGGTAGTAACTAGAAGCAGGTGAAACTTAATTTTAGATGTTTAATAAGACCAGGAAATAGATATTGTTAATATTTGCATTTATAGTGACATATTAAATTTTATTTAAAATGGCTGAAAAAATATTTTTACCACACATTTTAAGACACATTGATTATGGTACGTTCTCCAATTTAACATATTTATTAAATATCAGTTGAATCGGGAAAATAATATAATCCCTCTATCGGAAGATTAAACATTAGCTAGACTTTTATTTCTTGAAAAAAGGCTGTTATTTGTACTGTATGAAATGCATATATTATATGTGTTGTATTCATTATACACATTTGCGCCCTAATATATATAAAACCAAGAGAAGACCTGACCAGGATGGAAACACCCCATATCCTCTAGTAGAACCCAAAAGCAAAGTCCAATCGAAACGACAGCAAGTCGCCTGGAGTGCACGCCGTTTAAATTTGAACTTAAAATTTAAAGAGAAGTTAATCGGATACGAAATACAAAAGTTCTAAGTTCATAATTTGCACTGTCGATGATAGTTATTATACTATTAAACGTAGTCTGCAAATATGCGATTAATTTTTATGCTTAAAACATTGTTTTGATAATTATCATATTTTGCATCAAGTGAAAACTTTCTTATTTCCTAATTGATTCTTGCGACAACTTGAACTTGAATCAGGGATTATATAGTTTTTCAATAAATAAAGCTTTTTATTCATGTTATTTTATTATGTTATTTTAGCTGGTTTCTTAATAAAAAATTCAGTTATATTATTATAATGCAAAAATATGTCCCTCACTAACGTTGGCGCCAACGACCTGCGCTGTCCCATTCGCTTTTATCGCACTTTTATTCGCTGCTAAATAACGGATAATTTGAGTTTTTGCAACATGGAATATAATAAAAAATATACGTTCACCCAATTTGGTACCAAAAAAAATTTTAAATACTAATTTTTTATGATTTTCTTAATAATGTTAAAAAATGGTTAAAAATATCTATCTCAATAATAAATATTTGTTTACTGCAATAAAGTTAAATTTAGAGTAACATAAATAAACAGGCAAAACTAAGCAGAAGATGGTAGTTTTTACACAACTGGCAATTGGTTGCTTAAGCTTGGTGAAGGCTCCTTCTAATATAAAAATGCTTTTTGGTGAAATTGGGGGGGGGGGATATAAAAATTTATATTAAATTAAAAAATATATATATTAGAGGTTTCAGCTGAATATGATAACATATCCACAGTAAAAAAATTCAATTTTACAAATGCGCAATTTTGATAATAACTAAATGTCCACCATGAAATATTTTTTAAAAGGCATGTTTTTTAAAATGTTGTTTAAATGTGTTTTAAAATGTTAAATAATATTCAATGTTTTCTTTTATTTCTTTGTCAAATAAAACTTGATCAATTACTTAAAATAAAGAACATAAAATTTAACACTTTTAACAATAAACGTTCATATTCTAAGCTGCGATATTCTTTTTTTTCCAAGTTTTCCGTATTTAAAAACATGCACAAAAGGCCGAGTAAATGATAAAAGAAATAGGGTAAAGTATTTTTTATTCAATGTGCTTTTGTCGAAAGAACATAGAAAACATATAAAGTGGAGAAAAAAATGACACGTTTCTCTGCATAAAAATAAATAAAGGCTCAAAAGGTTTTAAAAAGTAAATCACATATAAATTATTTTATAGGTCAGTAGCATCAGCTTCATAAATCATAGAAAAGGTTTTCAACAGTAAAATACAGTTCATTATTCAGTTACTTAAATGCATGTAAGTATTTTTAATCCAGTATTTTTTTGAAACATGCACTATAGGTCCAAAGGTCACCAGTCACTTTGGATTTTAGATATTTTTTCCAATATCTAGGGAAATATTTGTGTCTAGAGAATATTATACAAATATTCTTACACAAATGAACACAAATTTTGCAGAAGTTTCACAAAGGCATGCGCTACAACTCCAGGTCATTTTGATGAGTTACTTTACAGAGTGATTGCAAATATTATTTTTTATTCCGTTTTTATTGGCCCTCTAATTGCGTTTCATGATAATTTCTTCGCTGAAAAAAATATGATATCAAACCTGAAGATCTAGAAGAATTCTTCAGCTATTTCTCTAGATATCCCACAAAACGTCTAAAATAAAAAATGTTTGGCTACTTTTGGCCATGTAATATGGAATCAATAATAAAAAAAAAACTAAAGAAAAATATTGAGCAGTCTGATATACTTTTATAGACGTCATTTTCATCGATGAAAGTGTTGTGTCTTTCTATGTTTAGGGTTTATTAGTATTTTTTAAAAATTCCTCCCCGTGCAAAGAACGGATATACTACTAATATGTTATATTATATAAACCATGACATCGGAATAAAGTATTTGTGGATTTTCTAAAGCTTCAAAAAGTATTATACATACATACATATGCACATTAATTCAGTAATTGAACGTTTTTTTTATGATTAAACCTTTTTTTTCTGAAAGAAAGCATTTACTTTGTGTTATATTATCACAAATAACTTCTAAAATATTTCAACATATTATTCAATAAATGTAATCATTATTGATAATTCAGTAGATTTAATATACACACATATATATATATATATATGATGATGATACGAGCATTCCATTTAATTTAAAGTTATCATTCTTGATAACCTATAGCACATTCTGAGATAACTATCACTGCATCCGTCCAAATAATTCATAAATGCATTCGTATTCCATGTTTACTCAGCCTGGCCGGTGAATGTAGAAGATTTTTAGAAGAGAAAGTCCCATTATGGAGTTGAATAGACTTTATTAACTTATAGAAATTATAAGTATTTAGAACATTTCGTGGACATCGTTCAAAAATATCAAGTAAACTTAGATGTTAGAAGAAGAAGTGAATTCGAACACGTAATAGTCCTCTTTCTACAAGCAGTATAGTTTTTTAGACAACTCAAAATCAGAAAAAAATCTGTGCTCCAAGCAGATGCGTCTCGATTTAAACTGGCGAAGCGTAGGAATCCCTTCCCTAGTCCAGAGGTAATTTAACCAATGAGCGGGTTACAAGGCTGCGGAATTCATTATTGTACGCGGCATAAAATTGAAATGATAATTGAGTCGCAAGTTGAAGAGAAGAAATTACAAGCAGAACTAGAAGAGAAGAAATGGCGATTACAGATTGAAGAGAAGAAATTACAAGCAGAGATTGAAGAAAAGGAATTGCAGGTGGAATGGAAGAGAGAAAATGGAAAGTAGAATTGAAGCAAAAGGACCGCGAAAGAGATTTTGAAATTAAGAAAATACAGATACAGAGAAATTCAAGAGAACACATCGATGAAATCCCGAGGACAAATCCAGGTACCAATTGGAATTGCTTAGATTATTAACAAAATACGAATGTTCGAATGATATTAGTTTATATTTGGCTATGTAAGAAAGGCAAATGGCGCAAACGGGCATTGATAATGGGTAAAAAAAAATGGGTAAACTATTTAATTAATCTAATGCCATTAGATGTGATCAATATAATAACGAGGGAAAACGAACCCGAAATTCCCGATTATGATTACATAAAAAATATTCTGTTAAAACGCTGCAAACTATCGCCAGAAGAGTTTAGCCTGAAATTTTTCTCATCTAAAAAGGAGCCATTGGCTAATTGGCGAGATTTCGCTTATGAGATCAAGGTGCATTTTCAACAATGGATTGAAGGTCTTCAAGTAGATAACTTTGAAGAATTATCGGAATTAATTGTAGTTAATCAAATCAGGCATAATTTACCTGCGGAAACAAAGATACATTTCGTAGAGGAACTATTAGTAATAAAGAAAATTGATGACTTAGTTAATAAATTAGATAATTACGAAACGGCACGAAAGGTTTGCAATAAACAATCATTTAAAAATACAAGTGATAGTTTTGATGACAGTAGATCGAGAGCGGCTGACTACGCCAATTCGAAAAGACGCCAAGTTGACAATAGGCACAGTGTGAATCACGGAAGAGAAGAGTCGCATATAATCTGTTTTGCATGTGGCAACCTTGATCACGTGAGTGCGAAATGTACCACGGCGAGTAATACACAACAAGAATATTCAAATTTCATCCCGCAACGTAATTAAAATTGGCGAGAAACAAAATACCAAGACCAGACCCAAGACATGCAAAGAAAAATAGTTAATATGGGCATGTTAAATGGTAAAAAAGGAAGAATCTTAGATATTCGCGGAATAAAAACGAACGTAATAATTGATACAGGGAGTGACATTTCAATCCCCCATTCAAGATATCATACTGCAATAAACGCGCCAAAACTAACCAGCGACAATATATCTATATCGGGCATAGGTGGAAAAGAAATTAAGCCAAAGGGTTTTTTTCTGGCATAAAGTCTACGTGGACGATATAGATATCCCGGATAGATTTTGCGTGGTACAAGAGACGGACTGCGATTTAATAATAGGTAGAAAAGCAATAGAAGGCATGATGTTACAAATAGCGGAAGATGGTGCTAGAATAACAAGCGACAACACAGTACGAGTAGGATACATTGAAATTAATAAAGTTCCGTCCAAAATTGATGAAGTAGCTACATCAAGTATAAGCAACGATAATCGAGGTTGGGAAGATATGGTTAATATCGACTGCGTGAATGACGAGATGGATTTGACTCATATTACAAGTTTAGCAAACAGAGAAAAAAATAAGAGAATTAATAAAATCATATAAGCCGAATAAAACAAAAGATACAGGATTATCTGATGAATGGAATGTTGACTATCCATCTCCAGAAGAAATTTATGAAATTAGTAGTCCTGCACACGGTAGAAAAGACTATGTAAAAGATCGCAGTAGGAATTTTGATCATAGGGGAAAGAACAGAAATTTTAATAGACCATTTGATAACCGAAGCAATAATAGATATGGCCAAAAATATTTTAAACAGTCATTTAACCATGGAAATTACAATAAATATAGATATGGGAAACAGAGTTTCGAGAATTCTTAACAAAGTGAATCTGAGATTCCTGAAAACTTTGAGACTAAAGATTCTTTGATACCTCAAGTCATAACAGAAAATGCTTCACCTAATTCAAAATGAATGTACATTCCAAATTTTTTCCTTAGGTACATGAATAGAGGCTACTATCATGGTCGAAATAATTATAATTATGATGGCTGACGATCATGTAAGGCTAGTTATAATGAACAAAGGAATTCACAACCATCACATAGGAATAATTCTCATCATGGATTTAAAGGAGCTTATAGTGGAAGAGATGCTTATTCAAATTCTTATCATTCTAGAAGCAATAGATATATCGCTTCTAAAGATAGAGAGCAATATCCAGAAAGAAGTTACAGAGATATTAGATATACAGATTCCAAAGATAAAGATCAATATGCAGAGAGAAATTACAGGAAAATAATATATATAGCTTCTAAAGTTAGAGAGCAATATCCGGAAAGAAATAAAAATCTCAAAAAATTAACTGTTTAGGCATGAAAAACATAATAAATCAAGATGCTGATGTCGAGACGCTATCACGTCAGGATGACCGATTTGTAGGATTTCAGTTTAAACACTTCATTTCCTTTATGACGTGCATGATCATCAAATTAACTGACGCTCTAGTACTATTATTATCCATGATTTAAATGCACGAGTTATAAAAAGTTTAGATTGCGAGATCAGAATATCTTCAAAATTGAAATAGAGCCAGTCTTCTAATTTTTATTGTGAAGCAAGCATCGAAATGAGAAATAGCCATTAAAGGCGCTGTTAGGCCTAGTTAGACTATTGGAAAATAAATATATTGTACATGTTGGGCGAGAAGTGTATTAGCTGTGAAGAAATTATTAGTAAAGTATTGTAGAGTTATCTGTATAGGACTGTATTAAAGTTTATATTTTGTTATTCAACGTCTAGTTGTTCATATAAATCCAGTAAATCAACTGTTTACATATCTTCTTCTTACATATATATATGCATTTTTATATTGCACTCAGCTACAATATCTTAAAAAACGAAACTGAGCGACAATTATATGTTTATTTAATAAATTCACTAGCTCGCGCTTTCTACGAAGCGTAAAAAAAAGCGGTAAATTTTCCGTAATCGGATCCGCTGCCCACGACTAATTAACGTTTCATAAATTGAAGGTCATGAAATTAGACGGGATTTTCAAGATAAACATTGAATGATTATAAAAGAGTGTATTTTAAAATAACTATTTTTACTTTCATACACATTTTAATCAGGGTATTTTTTTTTAATTTAAGAAACTATTATTTCTGCCAGTCAATTTTTTTTACTGAGTGTATATTCGATAGAAATGATAATTTATTATTTTGATTATAACATATTTACATTTGACTGTAGTACAATTTTCTTGAATTTTGGATTGGCGGAAAACAAAATCTTTTGACTGGTTTTCCTTGCTTTCAGGCGCTATTTTTCACTTCAATCGATATATTCTTTCTGTTTAAACGGTACATGTTTGAAGTTTACAAACTTTCTACAATTGTTAAAACGGAATGTTTCTCTTTTCTTTTGCCTGCAGGAAATCAAACATTTAATAGATGGAAATGTTATTTTCTACCTTTATACATAAAATATTTACTTTGAAAAGATTAAAGTGAAATCGGGAAAAAAGGGGGAAAATCTGAATTATTTTCTACAAAAAAATAGAAGCTTTTTATATGTAAAAAGAAAACATTGCATGCTTCTTCCTCTTTTTTATAAAAGAGTTTTCCTTAATGTCTAGCAGAGATATGAAAAATATACTTTAAAGAATGGCGATTGTTTTGCGCATTGAATACATTTAGGGGACCCAAGCTTAGGATCCCGAATTATAGAATATAATTCAAACTATTTTTTTTTTAAATTGAAAATTGTAATAAATTTTATGTATATATATATTTTTAGATTGCTCACTAACAGCACCAAAAAGTATTTTTATATGGAAAATATCAATAATGTATTCAAATAATATATATATTTTTAGATTGCTCACTAACAGCACCAAAAAGTATTTTTATATGGAAAATATCAATAATGTATTCAAATAATATATATATTTTTAGATTGCTCACTAACAGCACCAAAAAGTATTTTTATATGGAAAATATCAATAATGTATTCAAATAATATATATATTTTTAGATTGCTCACTAACAGCACCAAAAAGTATTTTTATATGGAAAATATCAATAATGTATTCAAATAATATATATATTTTTAGATTGCTCACTAACAGCACCAAAAAGTATTTTTATATGGAAAATATCAATAATGTATTCAAATAATATATATATTTTTAGATTGCTCACTAACAGCACCAAAAAGTATTTTTATATGGAAAATATCAATAATGTATTCAAATAATATATATATTTTTAGATTGCTCACTAACAGCACCAAAAAGTATTTTTATATGGAAAATATCAATAATGTATTCAAATAATATATATATTTTTTAAGCGATACTTTTGTATTAGCCGCATGCCAGGAATTAACAGCCGATGAAATCACCGAAGATTTTGCTACTGACTTTTTGATTCTGATAATTTTGATGGTTTAAGTGCGTAGTTCGATTATATGTCAGTTAAATTTGTATGTTATTTATATTATTTTATCTATTTATTTATGAAGTTTTAATTTCGTTACAAAATACTAGCTGGAAACAAATGCTGAAGTATTTACATTGTTTTATGTGCAAATCTTTAAGCATTCATTTTTCATAATCGGAGTGAACGCAACACGCATAGATTTTTAAAAAGTCATACTTGAAGACTATTTTGAAAACCATAAAAAATTAGTAAAATGAGATATAGTTTTCAAGCAAATTGCATTGAAATAAAATTTTTCTATTCGACGGCGTAAAAATTAAAATTGTGCGATGCTTAGAAGTAAAAAAAAAAAAAAATTGCACTAAAAGCGAATTTTACTGGTCAAGCGTTGCCACCGTTTATAGGACGTCAGTGCTATACACGGACAAGTTTTTGTATTACAATATAGGTCCATTTACATTTTAAAATATTCTATTAATAAATCAAACAAAACAACAGAAAATTCTATTAATATCGCTATTGCACCGTAGAAACAAACTAAACACAGCATCCCTTTAAAAGTTTCCGAGAATTCATTGACTTATATAACAGTGTCTACTATTTAACTTAAAAATAAAATTTTGACATTAAAAGAACCACATATTAATCTTTTACATAGAAAAAATTTAAGAAAAGGTAAGAAAAAAAAATGCATAACACATAATAATTATAATGTAACTTCAGATTTTGATTCAGTCTTTTCTATTTTAGCATAAATTTTTCATCATATTGAAGTCAAAATATAGCACTACATGAAAAAAATAATTGTAATAAGATCTAGTAAAGTGTCTTTAATTTCTGAAAATCGCTTGCATAACGTTTTGTATTTTTCTATCATATTCGAAAACTGGAATCAAAGTTGACAATTTAGGATATTCCAAAACAAATATATAATAATTCTATAATTTTCTTAAATTTATGAAATCGCAATTTTGCCCAATTTATAAATATATATTAGCTTATTTGGAATTGTAGAGATAATATGGTGTATTAAATTTTGATTTCAAATATTACGAAAAATGCAATTTCTTTAAAATTAGGTATTTTTTCCATGCTTTCAGGTTTTTTCTTAAAATAATTATTTCAGTCGATAGTCTTTCAACTAAATTCTATACGTTTAAGTTTGCGAATTTTAAACACTGATTAAAATGGAATATTTCAAGCTCTGTCTTTTATTATGTTTACCTTCTTTGATAAACCAATTTTTAGAGGCTGGCTAACAGTATATTACAGTGGCTAACAGGCTATTGTTATACTTTGTTTTTCTATTTGCTTTCATTCACCATTATCTGCAACAAGCTTCTATTCGTGTTGGGTTTGTACTGTTCTTAATAACTTTAATAGTGAATTAAGAAAGCTGTTTTAATTATTTTTCTCTCTTCCGCGTTTTTCAGTTTGCATTTTTTACGTCATTTTTCTTTTCACTAAATTATATTTATTCATAGTTATATGACTGAACAATTTATTTTAAATTACTACATTATGATACTGTGACCTTTGTTTTCATTGAAATATTACGTAGGTTTATTTCATACTCATCGGGGAATAATGATAACTAAAAGACCGATGAATGAAGTTCCATTCTGGCAATTTCAACTCTAATAAGTCAAGATTTACTGGTAGATTACGAAACACGTCCACACAGTATATTAGCAAATTAATTCTTTAAGAGTGAAGGCACTGTTTTGTACTTGTTTTAATGCAAGATACACCTTTTTAAAATATTTATCCAGCTCATATACGTAATTTCACGTTATAAAAAGTCCTTATAAACTATACGTTTTTCATTTTATTATTCAAAGTACTTTTTTCTGTTACTTTTTTATATTTTTTTCTGATTCAGAATTTAATAAAAAAAATTTCAAACGTGGTTGTTGAAATATTTTATTAAATATTATATTAAACGTTCTTAATTTTCTACATAAATCTTTGAAAGTCTTTTTTGTAGTTATCACGATTTCTCACACCACAAGAATATTTTGGCAATACATACCTTTTTCCCGAGACTCTTGTAGTTGCAATTTAAATTCAACTTCTTCTATTTGTATTTAAAACAAGAGGAGCTGCGCCTGTTTCGCCGGTCGGTTTTCCTATATGAACCTCGATTTAAACAAACCTTTGGGCTTTGGCCTGGCCTTCGGCACCCTACACCCATGCGGGCTACCATTGCTCCGGTCAAGAATCAAACGTCCTTTCAATTATTATGATTTTTTATTTCGACCCATATTAAATTAAAATTTTGAGCATCGTTCTTGTGGCTAAAGTAAAACATTTGGTATTCTTCGAACTATAATTTAATCACAGCAGATAGTAAAATTTACCGGAGAGAATTTTTTCCATTTCAGGAAAAAAACAAAAACAAAAACAAAATCAAAGACAAAAATAAATAAATAAATAAATATGTAAATATATAAACACTGTCGAACATGAAAAAACGCTAAAAGTCGCATAAAAATTCGGGAAAAATCCAAAAATCAAATATTGGGTTAAAATATATAAATCGAATTCCTTTTACGAATGTCGATAAATTTCAGCAAAACTCGAAAAAAACTCTAAAAATCGCATAAAAATTTCCCGAAAAAAAAAAAAAACTAGCAACGGACAAAATTTACTAGGCTAAGAGATTGAAACCGGATTCCTATTAGGAATGTCAAAAAATTTCCTCTGAGCCAGAATCCCCCCCTCCCTTCCCTCTAAATTTCACATAACAATTTTGCGAAAATATCAAAAATCGCAGAAGATAAAAATTGAAAAAAAAAATATCCGGAACAAAATGTCAAAAAAAAAAAAAAAAAAAAAAAAGATTGACTAAAAGATTGAAACCGGATTATTTTTACGAATTAAAAAAAATCTCTGCAAAACACGAAAAAATTTTAAATATCGCTTAAAAATTTCTCAAAAAATAAAAATTCTCTCTACGAATTCCGAATAGCTTTTATTGAAAGTGTATAAAACTTACTATGTTGGGCTAAAAATTGAAAATGTATTTCTTTAACTCGGAGGAAAAATTGCTGCAAGACACGAAAAATAAGGCAAAAAATTTTGATATTTGTTAGAGATAAGTGTAAAATTTTGCAAACAAAAATTCAACCACACACACCCAACCAGAAAATTATATAAAATTTTCAAATGGCTACCTTTGGTTCACCCACCTTATATTGTGCAAAATGATTGAAACTAGATTCCCTTTACGAATGTCAAAAATCGATGTGGAACTCGAAAAAAAATCCCGATCGCATAATGAAATTCGCGAACAATTAAAAAAATGCTGTACGAATTCTGTATAAACATTTTTACTGCAAAGAGGACAACATTTAGTATATCGGGATAAAAGATTATGACCGCAAGCCTTTTAATAGTGTGAAAAATAGCCACGGAATGCAAAAAACCACTAAAAATCGCATAAAAAGTAAAATAAATAATTCAAAAACTGGCTTCAAGGTGCATAACATCAGGCATACTCTTCCTGCCAAATACTGCGCTCAGTGATCTCTTAAGAACACAGCACACAAATACATACTCTCTCTCATATACACACACACACAAAGAGAGAGAGGGAGAGGCAAACAGCTATCTTTATTATTTTAGATTATTTGACTAAAATATTAGAAAAACACCAAAATTAACAACCTTCGACAATTTTGCTTGATACGCTGGTACATCTACTAAAATGGTGGATTCATAAATATAAAGATCGCCAAACATAGTTAAGTCTAATTGACAGCTGCCACAACAGTGTTACAAACACACACACACACACACACACACACACACAAATAGATTTTATTTGCATGATACAATGATTAAAATACAAAAATATTAATTTTTATATTACATTTGTTTTAAATATTCTTCAAATTCATTTTTTTAGATACTTATTGCAAAAAAAAAAAAAAAAAAAAAAAAAAAAAAACTTATCTTCCATATTCCATTATTTTAGGACCATCAAACTATGCGTCAGTGTATGTGTCATAATCAACTATTGATATGTCAGTAGTATGATTTTTTTAAGACTTGTCTCACAAAAATCGAAATGATATGCCATAACCAAATGCCATATAAAAAAGTTTAAAGCATCGTAAAATTACTTAAATAACATAATTGAAAAAGGGAAAATATGCTGCTTTAACGACGAAGATATTTTGCAAATTTCAAGACTAATTATTTTCTTAAAATAGTCATTGTTTCAACCGGAAAACTAATTATAATTAGGAAGAAGATTAATCTTCTCATTCTAATCTTGAGACGTTTCGTACTGCATCACGAATCTTATTTCAGAAGCTTATAAGAGAATAATTCTTCTTTGAAACATTGTATTACATGTTTGATGTTTATTCAGACTCTAAATAATTACATCATATGTATGCTTTTAAATTAAAGTTTGGTTACAATGTTGATTTAATTAGTAGAGTTTTCATCCACCGCTAATTTTAAATTTAAATTTATGAATGCCAACTGTAGAGAGTTGTATGTTTTTAGGTCCATTTTTAATTTATTCGGAAAAATGTTTATTAATTCCAAATGTTTTTTATACTGTAGTGGATTATTTACATAGAAAATTGAATTAATTTAAAACTATAATAATAATAATGAAATATATATTAAAGATGGGCTACTTTTTCGGAGCCCGAGCCCGATACCGAAAACACGCAGATGAAAATTGTTGAAATCTTTTCTGACATAGAAATATGTATTAGTCCTAAATACTTCATCGTTATAATGTTTTGTGATTTTCATGTCCTTGAAAATATGTTTAAAATAGCAAATTTGTTATTTATAACCAACCACTGGGAGAAATCTGCAAAAGTCACAATTCTTGTTCTTTTAAAATATCAGTGTGCAACTATAGCAGAAAAATTTGAGTTCCGTTTTCCAGTAATTCGGGGTAAGGACTTCGAATAAAATTCGAGGATGGACAAGGGATATCCCACGTCTTCTTTGTGTTGCTAAGCCTTCAGAATCAAATAGAATTATTCTCCTTGTATGACATCAATAACAATTAATTCCCTTTCAATTTTTAAAGTGTTGTCAACCATGTGATGAAACTTACACTACATTCTGGTTTCTCAAACAGCAAGTATTTGCCCCCTTTTTTCCAATTTGTGAACAAATAATACTTTCCCTTTGAATCCGAGCCTACCTGAGCCCAAAAAGTTGTATAAAAATCGAGCCCGAACCTGTGTGGGGATCTCTAATATATACTGTAAAATTGGGTTATTTGGAGCCAAAATAAAATAAATGTCAAATCAGTCTTGAGTCTACTGTGTTTAGGGTATTGACGTGTTTCACCCATATTCTAACATTTAATAGCTCTAACTAGCATTCGAGACGATCAACTACGTTCCAGCTCTTCTCGCCTTCTTCTAGTTGAGGACATGTTGCTTTGTGATAAAAATCGAAATTTTGTGATCTGATAATTTTGTGATCCACCTCGACATCTTTGCACAATGCAGAAATAATATATACTATAATTGAATTAATTTAAAACTATAATTATACATAATAATTTAAAACCATAATAATAATGAAATACATACTAAAGATGCGTTTGGGCTACTTTTTCGGAGCCCGAGCCCGATATCGAAAACACGCAGAGATGAAAATTGTTAATAACATATTAAAAATTTTTCAAGATTAATTTTCTCATTTAGAAATCTTTTCATACATAGAAATATGTATTAAATAATCGGGTTACTTGGAACCAAAATAAAATAATTGTTCCTCCCCCCTGCCTACTCTGGATGACCATCATCTGTAAAGGAGGATCTTAAAAGAAGCTATCAAATGATCATGCACTGTACGTTTTGGAATATGTAGACTGTATGACTGCGCCTGAATTGTGTAACGTGGATTTTCAGAGATAGCTTCTTTTAACAGGTTCTCCGTTACAGAAGATGTCGTCCAGAGCTGGCATCATCTTGAGGGCTAAAATTTCAGTGCTTAAGGGGAGTCTTCACTCACTTGAAAACACCCGCTCGCTAATGTTAAACCTATGGACAGGTTGTTTTCGAATTTCTCGTTTAAATTTGAATATTTTTAAGCGATTTTTTTGCATAAGATAGCTGAGGTCGATCCCTAATATGGCTATTTTTTAACCAAAATTATGCCACAACACAAACAAGAATTATGCAGCGCAAGCAAAAAATGACTGAATGTACATATCTGGATCATTCAAGATCATTCCTTATGAGCAGTAGCAAAATAAATAGACAAAACTGCGTTTCACTTTGAAAAACCGCAGAGCTTTCTGGATAACCCAATAAAATAAAGAGTTTTCTGCGTGTACATTCTCAAATTGTGATGTAAAAAGCCTATGATATGAAATGGGGCACACGGATACACCAAAAAGTGATCAAGAAATCTCAAAGACTTTTTTGTTCAAAAATCGATTTAGATTAAAAAAAATTGTCTTCAAACGAATTTTTTTGTAGGATTTTTGTTTTAGGTATTTTATTTAACCATTTACATCTTTGTTTCTAAGTATAACAAATTTTCAGTTATAACTCCATCAAATAGAACAGAAAAAGGGTCTTTCAAATAAGGTTTGTTTTAAAACTGTACAGCATTTTACAGGTTTTATAATGATAAATTGCAAAAAAGTTAATTAAAAAAAATCAAACATGGATTATGTTTCTTTTAATTTTGGACTTTTTGGTTCTCCCTTCTTAGCACTGTACTGAAACCAAAATTATGCCACAATACAAGCAAGAATTATGCAGCGTAAGCAGAAATTACTGAATGCACATACCTGGATCATTCAAGGTCACTCCTTATGAGCAGTAGCAAAATAAGTAGACAAAACTGCGTTTCACTTTGAAAAACTGCAGAGCTTTCTGGATAACCCAATAAAATAAAGAGTTTGTCTGCGTGTATATTCTTACATTGTTTTAGATATTTTATTTAGCCATTTATATCTTTGTTTCTAAGTGTCAAAAATTTTCAGTTATAACTCCATCATATAGAACAAAAAAGGTCTTTCAAATAAGGTTTGTTTTAAAACTGTAAAGTATTTTACAGGTTTTATAATGAAATATTATAAAAAAGTTAATTAAAAAATACAAACATGGATTTTATTTCTTTTAATTTCGATAAAGGTTAAATTGCAAAGGATTGTTTTGTTTCACTATTTTGTTTCGTTGCACAAAGTTGAAATACTAATAATATTATGTTGTTTTTTTCCCTCTCTGAATCTCGGAAAAATATAAATACTAAACCATATATGCGCCATTTTATTCTCTTTTTTATTATTATAAGAAAACTTTACAAAAAATTAAAATTACAAATTACTTGCTTTAAAAATCCTCCAAAATAAAGCATGACTTATATTGCATATTTTTATTATATGAAAAAATATATATTTTTAAATTTTGCAGCTTTCAATGCCGCAATAGAATAACAGAGATACTGTCGTGTTACAGCTGAACTAAAAACAAAACAGGCATTTTTGAAATGGCGTTTTTTATTTCCTTACCCATTTTATGTGATTAAAAACGTATTATTTCTCTCATTTTAATGAAAGGCATATGAATGCACAACAGTGTAACATCCCTATTGTTAGAGTAGTTTAAATAAATGTTACAAGTTCTACATAAAACGAAATGATGTATCTATACCTAGTATGCATATCTTTCGTTTTTCATACCGCTTTAAAAACAGAATTAAAGAAATTAAACTTTAATTTCCGTAACTGACATGGTACCGTTCAAGTCGTCAAAAATGACGAAAATGTCGATTGTTTTATCTTTTGTTAAAAATAAACTTTGACACCAATATATTTGGTGCAATGCATAATATATTTGAGCGAAGTTTTAAAACAATCTGACAATTATAAGTGCAGTGAAAACAGATTTTATTGTTTTTCAGCCCTAGCATACATATCTTTAGTTTTTCATATCGCTTTAAAAACAGAATTGATGAAATTAAGTTTTAATTTCTTTAAGAGACATAATCGTCAGAAATAACGATAATTTTTTCTCAAAAACTAATTAAATAATTACAAAATCGACCCTTAATGTTATAGAGTAGATTCTTATAAATATAATTAAAAAATTAAGCGCGGAAAAAGAAATGATTTTAAAATCGTTGAATGTTTTTAAAGATTTTAGAAATTTTAAATTTTACCAACAAAATATTTTTTTTTTGCCATTTAAACCGAGTTTATTTATTAATAACTTCTAATAAGAGGTAAGTGAAAGTTCTGTAGAAAAAAAAGTTCAAAGGTTACCAACCCCCCCCCCTCTTAAAAATTAGCTTTTGTGTTTGAGACTTTCATTTTAAAAACCAACAGCAATTTGCAAATATTGCTTGCCTTTCAATAACTTTAGTATCGTTCCTGTAAACTTTTATCTTGATGACACCGAAGATTTTTTTTTTCATTTATGGCTGTAAAGCTTTAATGAGAAAATTTATATTGCAAATGCCATAATTTTTTTTCTGAGATATTTTGTACCTTATCTTTTGTCGAACGTGTAATAAATTAGCTACAGATTTTTGATTATGAATTTCATAAAAAATGCTATAACAGCCATTAGGGATGTTTTTAAACCCAAGCTTTTCAACTAAGCATTTCACTTAAGCTATTCAAAAACTTTTTAACCATGAATTAGTTGTCATACTATCAAGATACCTCTTTGCAGCTTTGCTTGATTGAATTTCGTAAATATTTATTTGAGACATCAAAATATTTTCACATTCGTATCAACTTTTTGATAAAAGTTTTATTTCAGCCGGAATTCTGTTTTGTTGTTGCTGTTACTACTGCCTCCTAGCTGATCGTAACAGGAAGCCAATATTCCTAATGGGATGAGCGAAAGTTCTAACTTCGATGTATTTCGATGGAATCGGTGATGTACGGTATTGTATACTTTATGATTTGCTGCATGTTATGTTGTATTATATGCTCTATGTATGATTTATCGTGTAGAAAAGGGAAATTTTCAGCTTTTGGTCGATAAATGCCGGAGTCTGGATTTATGCAACCGTTTTAGTGTATTATGACATGTTGGATGTCGAATAATGTTTCGGTGCAGTCCTGCAGTTCCACAGGCAAATAAAAATTACATAAATCCTTCTTGTAAGCTTAATCCATTCGCATCCAAAGTGAACATTTCAGGAATTTCTTTTCTTTTTTCAGATATTCCGATTTCATACCAGATGAATAGTAATTTTTAGTTTATTTAATGGCACGTTCCGTGATTATATAGAGTAAATATTTTTTTTTTCGTAATTTCCAGTATGGATTCGGAATTGCTCAATAAAAACGAAATTCCTGAAGTGGATGCATATACACGCTAATGATGCAAATGAGTTAATGTAATTGTTTTCACTTGTGCAACCCAAATTAATGTTTGTGTGATTTAAACGTTAATAACAGCGGAACTGTTAAAGAGAAAATCAGGAAAATGTTTGTGTTAGAAGTTATCTGTGGGGCACTTTGAATAACAATAAAAAATAAAGCGACAGATACTGTCTGCTGTAAGCAATACAGTTATGACAACTTGTGAAACCACTCACTTTAACATTATTTTGAACACTTATACATTTAATTTCATGCAGTTTTCGTACATTTAATTGTCATTATTTTATGATGTTTGCTCTGGTTACAAATATTACAAAGAGAGCAAATTTAACTTGCAACACTCCTCATAATTAAACAAGAAGTAAAATCATGCATCAAGCATAGATTATGAAACACTCTCCAACATTAACAGAATACTTTAAAAAACCTTCGCTGTTTAATAAGGTAACTAGAATAACTAAGTAAACATTTTAGAAAACGCAAAACCCATTTGAAAACCAGGTTCCAGCAATTAAAGGCCATAGCCAGATATGTACTCTCATTCTTTTGTGCAGCCTTGTATATAATCTGTAGATTTGTATATACTATAAATGGTACGCTGAAATTTAGTTTAGTATAAGAAAACAAAATGCAGTTGAAAATTCACCTTCACCAGTTTCTACGAATAAACAGAAACATATTTGAATTATTTTTTACAGTACTGTATACTACCATAACATTTTTATACACGACACATAGTAAGCTAAAGTTTAATTCAGGCAAAAACACGCTGAAATCTATTGAAATCACCTTACCAGAAATTATCACACAGAGGCGGTCATGTATCCAGTTTTTGCATGGCCCTGTATATGATTTTATTTATATTCAACAAACATCTCTTAGCATACAAAATAAATTTCATGTTCAACAAATATCACGCTATTAAAAAAAAACACTTCAAGAAATTTACGCTGATACAAGGCAATGCCTATGAATTCTTTTGTGAAGCCCTGTAAATGATGTATAGCATTTATACATAACACATAGTATGCAAAACTTTACCTAACTAAAACCGCACTTTTAGCAATTATCGCTTATAGATAATACTTCGGATACTGTACCCGAAATATTTTGTGTGTCCCTGTAAATGAACGATAAATGCTATTCACAACATATTATACAGCAAGTATCTTGTAGAAAACTTCAGTAGTGTATATCAATTTCATTATATTTCAAATAGTGTAACATAATTAAAATGCAAACAGTTTCTCCGTAAACTATTATGTAACCGAATAATTTTGTGTGGCCCTGTAAATGAATGATAAATGCTTTACATTCTACATTCTACAGAAAGCATGTTATAGTGCACCTTAGAAAATGATATCAATTTAAATATGTTTGTAATAGTGTAAATTGACTAAAATTCAACGCAAACGATTTTTCCCCATAGACCATAATATAACGGAATTCTATTGAGTTATCCTGTAAACTAATTATAAGTGCTGCACGTACTATATTCGATAGTAAGCATCATGTAGTGTACTTCAACGATGTATATCTATTTCAATATATTAGAAATAGTGAAACATCATTAAAATAGGGAAAGCAAAGGATTTTTCCCCATAGACCATAATGTAACGGCATTCTTTTGAGTGCCTCTGTACACGAAGTATAAGTGCTACGTACTTCATTTTCAATATCGAACATGATATAGTAAACCTCAATAACATATATCAATTGCATGGCTAGCCGAGTATATATACGCGAGTTGGATCATGGACTGTCGGCTGACAGAGAGACGGACAAACCGAATCCATAAACACTTTTCAACTATGTTGAAAAGTGCTAAAATACTAACGTAATGGGAATGTATAGCTAAGTACAACTATTATGATATGTAATATGTGGAAATGTTCTAAATCTTCTGGAACGTTACAAAACAAACAATTATTAATTTTAAACAGCAAAATTAATGTGATATATGTGAATAGATGGAAGTGTTTGTCTCTGTATCTGTGTGTCTGAGTGACTGTTGGCAATGGTTGAGAAAATCAATCCCACGTAGAATGTCTGTCACTTTGATTTTAGATAACAAGGATAGGTTTCAATACAACTGAGACACAGATTTTCGATTTTTTAATAAGATTTTCTGTTATTTTATATTGAGGGCGTAGTTTTGTGTGTTTTTCCGATTTCCAAGTTCGCTGGCTATTTTGAGCTAGTCATAAACGCACTCCGAATTCCCTATTTTAGCCCAATATCGTGAATTTTATCTTCTTTTAAATAGTTTCTATTTAGAATTTATACAATGATTTTATAATTTCTCACGAATTTGTTTCAAATTCACATTTCCACAAAAATTCTGACTTAGTCTTTATTAAAGGATTCCTAGTTGAAATCTTTATATTATATGTATATCTTATATTTTATATCCCTTTTTGGAGGAAATCTCCCAGAATCGTTTAAAATATTTAAAAATATATGAAATAGAGATTTTGTATTGCCAAGTGTTTAAGCAAACTAATAACCTTGCATTCTTTTAGAAACGTAATGAAAATCTTTGGGCAAATTTTTACTACTCCCGCGAAAGAATCTTAATTAGAAACATGCAAAGCGGTTGCTATAGTTACGGAAGATGGAGTCTTTATTAATTTGTTTTTACGTTCGGGAACAGTTGTTAAACTTGGTTTCACGTATTAACAAGGCCCCCTTTATTGCAATTGACCTTTTTACGATCGTTCAGTAGGACGGTGAAGGCAGTGGAAGCCACCAGCATGTTCGTTTGTACATTTTATTAAAGTACTTTTAGGTATATATATATAAAAGAAAAGCTACTTCGCCGCTTCTAGGTGCACGGTACCCTTGCGAGGGGGCCAGGTGGGCTCGATTTAACCAGAAAATCACACAGGCACACACTGCGGCCAAGGGGAGCACCGCTACTTGCGCATTATTCCCCTGCAGCCAAGACTTTGACGGAGGTCATTAGAACAGCAGAGCCAATGTACTAAAGGAAACTGCCGCATAACACTTAGGGACGTGGCAAGGTACATCTTTCCCCAGAAGCTTTGGAGCTGGAAACCCGAAAGGGAACCGTGTCCTAAGCCTTAGACCAGGTGTCCCCTGTCCGCACTTGATTTATCAACGCCTTCGAAGCTATGGAAGTACTTTTAGATATATAGGATAAACCAGGACAACACCGGATGGGTCTGAGAGTTAAAAAATGATTAAAATTTTAGCTTTAATGTTATTTTCTTCGGAAATATACTTTTAAAACTAAAAAACTAAAAAAAACATTCCAAACAACTGCTTCTTCAACAATTTTGTCCGCAAAAGGCAGCAAAAGCGATATTATATGTACATAATAAATCTGAATAGATATAAGAGTGTCCGAAAAGACTTTCTCTGATTAAAAATTTATTCATATCTGCTGTGTATAGATAAGGTAGACATGTGAAACTGATGAAAACTTGGAAAACTAACCAAGTTTGTTTGTTGCAGGTTTCCGTAACGTGGTTGAGTGAAACATTTGCTTGGTAACACGTAGTACATCTCGTCGATAGGAAATTTGTATCCATACATTATCCAACATGACAATAAGGATCGAAGTAATGACCCTAGTTATCTGTTGTCGCAGAGTTGCAAGATGTGGTACACTGATTGCTCTGCACTGTTTTCCGCGATCGGGGTCTTGTGACACCAGAGGACACACTGCGCTTTTTCCTGATTTGTAAACATTTCCGGTTTCCTGAACACTGACAATGCTACACTACAACCACGTTACTAAACCTGTCCAAAAAAAAAAAAAAAAAAAAAAAAAAAAAAAAAGATTAGTTTTTAAAATTTTAGCACTAGTTTTAGATGTCTATCGTATATATAGCGGATATGAATAATTTTTTTTTAATTAGGAGACACCCTGTATAATAAGAACATCTAAAATACTCAGGACTTTATGAAAAAAATATCATCAAGCTGAAGTATATTTAATCTGCTGTATACAAAGAAATCATGTTTAGAACATTCAGAATCAATTTATGCTTTAAATACGCTGCATGATTTCGCCATAGACAATTATTTCGTAAATCATCGTTCAATCGATTTCTCACAAGATATTAATCATTAGCTTTAAGAAAACGACGCAATCAGGAAATTCCAAATAACATTTCGTTTCTTTATAGAAACTTGATTAATTTGAAGTTCTGTATTCAACTAATCTTCGTACAAAAGAATAATGAAAAATTTTTAGATTGTTTCTACAACTACTCACAATATCATTGTTTCAATGTAATATTTGTCACATTTTTGATTATATATAATATTATTGCAATTTATATTACAACATAGTATATTAGTTTTTATATATTTTTAATTTTCTCAATTGAGAAAATTAATTGATCAGAACTTTAAAACAAATATTCAATACTAATTTTACTCTAGGAGCAACATTTACTGAATCGTTAAAATCAATTATTGAAGCATTTAAATTTTTTCCTTCATATAGTTGAACATAATGATGTATCTTTAGAAACTTTAAAGAATATAAAGTTTCGAATTAACATTTAAATTACATGCAAAAAACGTCTGTATGCATTAACCGTTGAATAGTTTTCTTAAACGGAATGGAATGAAATGTTTCTTCAATTTATAACATGCTGCAAATCTTTACGCTTTAAAAGTTTCGCATTAAAAAGGTTTCGTAATTAACCGACCAATTATTTCTAAGTGTTTTTAGAATGCATCGATATTCATGAGAACTATAATTTTTCCTAATGGATAATGTTTAAGGCGTAAATGCATTACACATTTGCTTTTGCTCAAAGTACTTAACGCAGTATTTTAGTGATGATTCTATTCCTTAAAAGTTTATATATTTTAACAGAAAATGTTCTTTAAAAACTTTTATATGAGAATTTGATATAAAATTATCTACATTTGAAAGCGAGAAAAAAAAAAAAAACTAGATATGTCAAAATAAAGTGACAATTCATATTGTTGACATTGAAAGATAAAAATCTCAAAATGTACAAATATTTCTTGAGTTGATTAATTACTTTTTTTTTTTTTTTGCGTGATTTCTTTAAAAAAACTTTGGTGATCCTTTCGCTTGGTTTCATGTTCTATATAAAGCATTAAGAATTAGTTAATTTTATCGTTTGTAGTTTTCATGAGAAAAATACCCATATAAAATTATATTTATTTTCTTACTAAATAGTAAAATCATTTATAAAATTATCTACATTTGAAAGCAAAAAAAAACTAGATATGTCAAAATAAAGTGATAATTCATATTGTTGACATTGAAAGATAAAAACCTCAAAATGTACAAACATTTGTTGAGTTGATTAATTATTTTTTATTTTTTTGCGTGATTTAAAAAAAAATTAAAAATTGTGATCCTTTCGCTTAATTTCATGTTCCATATAAAACATTACGAATTAGTTAATTTTCTCGTTTGTAGTTTTCATGAAAAAATACCCATATAAAATTATATTTATTTTCTTACTAAATAATAAAACCATTTATAAAATTATCTACATTTGAAAGCGAGTAAAGAAAAAAAACTAGATATGTCAAAATAAGGTAATAATTCATATTGTTGACACTGAAAGATAAAAATCTCAAAATGTACAAACATTTGTTGAGTTGATTAATTATTTTTTATTTTTTTGCGTGATTTCTTTAAAAAACTTTGGCGATCCTTTCGCTTGTTTTCATGTTCCATATAAAGCATTAAGAATTAGTTGTTTTCTCGTTTGTAGTTTTCAGAGAAAAATACCCATATAAAACTATATCTATTTTCTCTTTGAAAGCTTACTAAATAGTAAAACCATTTATTAAAGCATTTAAATTTGTTACCTCATGATGATTAAAAATGTTTAATGTAACTTTAGCTGCTTTAAATAGGACGAAAGTTCAAATTAGCATTTAGATTTGATGCACGAACATCTGAATATAGTACATTAAGCGTTGAAGCTTCTTTTTTAACACATTGCACACCTTCGTGTTTCAAAAGTTTCCTCTGTAAAGATTATATAGTTATCAGAGTCATATTTTTTTCTAAGAACTAAATTTTCGTAATGAATAACGTTTCAGGCATAAATCATTACTCATTTGTTTCTGCTGTTACTACTTATTATAACGTTTTATTTATAATTCTTAAACATCTATATGTTTTAAGGGTAAATGTTTTAAAATATACCCTTGTGTCATTTTAAATATTGTCATTTGATGAGCGTTATGATGTATGTAGCATAAGTTTGAAGTCAGGCTAAAAAGTTACATAAAATTAGATTATATAAAAAACAAGTAATATAAAAAAATACAAAATTTAAAGTCAGTTCCTACTTAGGTCAAAAAGAATTTTTTGTCAGCGATCTACACGCTTCGCTACTGACGGTATTTATTCCTAAATATCTTATGCAAGAGAAATTTATCTTCGAGTACGGGAGAATTTCCTTCGTCCTAGGCGAGTCTCGATCATGGGACCTTGTGGTTACGAGCTCAGAGCTTAACCGACTGCGCTGTCGAGACTTGCGAGTGGGTGCTTTTAAATGGAACTAACGTCTGAAATAAGTCGGCTGCGTGTTGATGAATTTTCTCCCATATAAAACTAAAATTAATTAATTAAATTTAATTAATTAATTAATATTTGAAAAAACTGTATTAACATCAAGTGTCATCCATTACAAGTTTTAAAAAATGTATTTGAACTTGAGTGGATGAATAAAAAGTATTTTATTAACGATTGAAAATTTGAACAAGATATATAAATATATATAGGGAGGGTGTGAACTAATAGTAGGAATTGAAAAATAACTGTGAAAAAGGTTCTATGTAATTTCAGCTATTATAAAATTAAAAAGTCTGAAAATACATAGATTTTTTTTTTGCAAATATTTATTTATGTTGACAATTTTAGACAGCTTCTGTCATGTGCAACTATTTTTTTTTTTTTTTTTTTTTTTTTTTTTTTTTTTTTTTTGTAATAAATAGAATTTCAATAAAAAAACAAAAACTTGTTTTTGCTTTTGGTGAAAGTACGGCATTTTATTAGGGATTATTTTTTTAAACATTTCAAACATTTAAAATAAAATATTCTTATGAATAGTTTTATAATATTTTATTTATGTTACTTAATGAGCATTATATCACAGGAATATAATATATATAGCATTTGCTTAAAATCAGAATGAAAGAGTATAATTTAAAATTTAAAAAGTAACCATAAAAGAGATTAAGTGGCTTTTTATCCATTATAAAATTCAAAGTTATTTTTTTTTAAATCTATGGAGACTTTTTTTCGCTGCTTTAGTCGCATAATTGTGTTAGCCATTATAAAACTAAAATCGTCACTTACGTAATTTTTTGTCGATAACTATGCATTAAAAATATAAATAAAAATTTAAAAAGAGGCTTAAAATGCTTTTATTTTGGAATGTAGTTTATATCTTAATAATTAAACATCTTATATGAGATACAGGGAATACAATGTTTCTGTTCACAACAGATCCCTTATACTGCAAGCCATTGCAATAAAATAACGTTTAATAAGAAAAACTCTTAGACAAGCTTTGATGATTATTTAACATTTAAATATGTATACAGCTATACTACTTGTTTTGCTCCTGAGAAAATTATATGATACTCTAGCTACGAAATTCCACCAAACAAATATATATATATACTAGCAGAGCTATTCTGTTCATTTTCTCCAAATAAACCTGGGTCTGGTATCAATCAAGATTAAATAAAAAATTTCAGCATCGTCGCTCACCTTGTTAGAGGGACCAATTTAACATTCTCCCAAGTTGGTTTTAATCAGGGGAGTAACAAAATTTACAGTAGAGCTCTTTTTCCGCTTCAGAAAAAAAATCCACTGCCATACTTTCTTTAATGATTAATTTGTATAAAACAATTTCACAATTTTTGAATTTGTCTTTCTTTTTTATTCTTCATTTTCGGCGAAAAGGATAATTAAAAAGCATTGCGAAAAAATTAAAAATCTCTGCACCGAATAAAGTTTATTGAAAAGAGAACAAAATTTACTATATTGATCTAAAAAATTGAACCGGATTTCTTTTACGAATGTAAAAATAATCGCTACACACAGCTGAAAATCGGATAAAAATTAATAAAGAATTTGTGAAAAATTCAAAAATCATTGTAGGAATTCAAAATAAACTTGATTGAATATGCAAAAAAATTTACTATATTGAGCAATAAGATAGAAACCGGATTTTATTTACTAATTTGAAAAATCGCCGCAAAATCCCAAAGAAGATTGCATAAAAATAAACTAAAATATTAAAAAAACATAAAAAAAATCCTTCGAGGGACATAATTACAGATATATAGATAATTTTCTGCCAAATCGTGCAGCTATGCGTTAAGCAGTTTCTTAAAAAAATACATTCAAACTCACAAAAGCACACCTTTTTCCGTAGCTATTTGCAGTTTGTTAACTTAAAAAAAATAAATTTGTACATTATCTTTTATTAATTTTTATTAATTTTATTTTTTAATAAGATTTTTATATAAGATTTAACAAATAATAATTAGAAAATTCTTCCAAATTATCATACATCATATTTCACTTTAAAGTTTATCTTAATACATTTCCCTTTTTTTCATGATTATACTATCCTTTTAATAAGTTCTCTTTTAATCGCATAAAAGATCATGAAAGATCTGGTTAAAGTATGATTTGGTAATTAAATATTAATATTCAACTCAAGTGTGAAAACATTTTACGCGCATTTCTGCAATTTTTTTTATAAAGCTTTGTAAAGAGGCTTTATTTTAATCTTTTAATTAAATCCTTAGAAGTGGAAAAAGGATACATGTCGTAATAAATTTATGTTTTATCTCTTTGAGCTTCCGTCTAGTGAATAAGTATTGATTTAAAATTTAAATATAATTACTAGCTATTTATTTCTAATGTTATATTAAAAATATCAGGATAAAATGTTATAAAATAAATTATGTATTTTAAGCATAATTTTTTTAGTTGAAATTTCAATTATACACAAATTTCCTGTTATAATTCCACGAAATGAAGAAAACGTATACACGTTGTTCGTAAAGTGTTTTGTCAAAATAAAAGGGGTGGTAGAACCCATCATGATAAACAATTGCAATCCATTTATTAAGTAAAAAATACAGGGTATCTTACTGGAAGCAAAGCCCAAATATTTGTCCCGAACTTTAACAATACTGAAGATATTTTGAGGCTATTATGTATGCATTTTCTTTTTTTTAAATTTCCAGTGAAGTCTGATGTCACCCGGAAAAGAAAAACAAGTGGGTAAGTGTGATCAAAGATCGCTCAAAGGGTCTCGTTTAATATTCTTTTCAAAACACTTTAAGCTTTCTTTAATAAATTCAATTAAATTTCATTTAGCAACAACAACAACAACAACAACAAAAAAAGTCATGTTTTTATAAAGTAAAAATTTACGGGTCTATTTTTCTCGTTTTTTCGAATATCTAAACCAGCCGAAAACTTATTATTATATTCTGTCATAATAATAACTATCATGTGGACTAAATGCGATATTTAAAAAAATAATTTCAAAATTAAATATGTTGTACACCTTCAAAATGTTAAAATATGCGAATATTTCCATAATCGGGTTTTTATCATGATTCAATAAGTTCCTCGAACTCATATATTTACTATTCTCTATTACTCATATTGATACTCACTTTGTATTATTTTGAAACATTTGAAAAATCCTTCCGATAGGACGTCAGATTTTCTTTTTATTTCTCTAATGACGTGATATTAATCAGCTTTGTGTACATACACATACTCATACTCCTTGTATTATTGAGGAATCTTTCCGTTTTATTACCACTATGACGTCAATCAATTTTATTTCATATTAATCTTTTTTTCATTTGGTGAAACTTTTTATTTCTTTTTCATTTTTCACGTGGAAATCGTCTGATAGAAAATTAATTATTATAGAAAGAATTTCATCGTGGATTTTTAATTTTTGGCATCTGCTATAACAAAAAATGTTTAAATTTAATAGGAAAAAGGCTCTTATAATTTTGGTTTTTTATCTCTATTTATTAAAATAATACGAATTTTTCAAATTTTAATATTTTGAGCTCTTCAAAGCTGGTATTCAGCTATGTATACAAAGTTTCAACTCTGTAAGTTACATAGTTTTTGAGAATGGCTCTGTGATAGACAGACAACGGAGCGGGAGTTTCATTTTGTCAAAGCATTTTACGAACAAACTGTATAAAATATATTTTTAAAAATAGTTCGTATATTTCATATTGACACACACTAAAATGCGCATATTAATTGAGCAAAGCAAAAGTGTATAGGATATGGCATACAATCATGTGTACCCAGTAAACATGCGATTTCTAAGAATATATATATGTGTGTGTGTATGTTACGGCCAGTTCCCGAATTGGTCGGCCATTTTGCACTTTGGTCAAGAGCTCCGGCCAAAGCCCGATGTAGTACATGAACTATACCGATATATATACTACCTTGGTAAGACATTTCCCCAAGTGGCTAGAAATTCCTTGGCAAAATTCGAAGTGCATAGCTGATGCAAGGGTGTCAGATATGTTGCAGTGACGTGAATTGAGTAGAAAGGAGGGTGCCACGCTGTGATGGCAATATTCTGTTCGCCAGAAGAAGCTACTTCTTCTGTGACTTGTTTTTATTCTAATACAGCAGTTTCATTTTGAGTACTGTATTTTTCGTATTTGTACTGTATTTTATATGAATATATTTTTTTATATTTGTTTGTTGTTTTTGAAACGAGATAGACAAAAAAGAACATTATTTCTTCCTAAAAATAATCATTTACCCAAAAACTTTAAGCATGCCTTAGAATAAAAACAAACGATAAGAAAATTAATTAAAAGGAGTTATTTTTATTAGTAAATAAATAGATTTAATCAAAAAACCCTGAAGCAGCACAACACCAATAAAAATTTTTTTTGCAAAAGTTTCTAATACTTAAAAAAATTTTCTCACGTTTTATATAAGAAAATATACCTTATTTAAAAATATTTGTTTTGAAAGGCTATGTTTTAAATATAAAACTACTTTATTATTAATTAGTGATGTGGCCATCAATTTTGTGTCAAGGGATTTTTAAACTTTATTATGCATTTAAAATTTTAAAAAATAAGCATATCTACACCCAGAAAAAGGAATTGATTAAAACAACAGAACATGTTTTGTTGAGTACATTTTGGTTGTTCAAGCAAAATTTTTAGTTGAAGTAAAAAGTTGGTTTTGTTGCATTGAGAAAAAAATTTTGTTAACACTCTTACAAAATTTTAACAAAATTTCATCAATTTTACTTGAATTAACAAAATCTGTTTTTTTAAATTTACTTTAATTTTGTAATTTTTAATTCCAGCAAAATTTTGTTGCTTTTACAAAATTTAAATTGTTGTGTAGTAGCGATGACTCTCTCACGGAACTTGGTTTATTTGACTTATATAGCTGTATAATTAAAGGATTAACATAATTTTTGGGTAATTAAAACTTTTTTCACTGGGACGGACCAAGGTAGTTTTAAAAATCCCCTTGTCCCATTTATTACTTTCTTCTATCTTTACAAGAAGAAAGTATTGGAGTCATGAAAATTTTCAACTTCTGGTTTTCGACGGATTTATGAAGGTCCTGAACACGATTTGACTGTTTTTAGAAAATGACTGTCTATAACTCTGTCTGTCTGTATGTGACAAAAATTTTGAGGGCGCCCTATTTCAAGAACTAATGCACGGAATTTAATAAAACTTTATATTCAGTTGCTTCCTGATATAAATTGGTGCTGATTACTTTTTGGCGCAAATCGCGCAACAGATGACGCTGCTATGTTGCAATTTTCGCGATTACTGCAATAGATTCGCGATTTCTCAAGAACTAATGCACTGATTTACATCAAAATACAGATTGAGTTAGACCTTGACATAAATAGAAGCTGATTACGTTTTGATGTAAATAGCCCGACAGGTGGCACTGCTATGTTATTTTTTTTCATGATTTTCACTATAACTAAATCTCAAGAACTAATGCATGGATTAATTTTTAAATCATTTTCAGCAGTGATTTATGCCTGTAATTCTTAAATAATAACTAGTGAATTTTTATCCTGCTTTTTTTTCAAGCGTAAACCGACAGAGTGAAAAATGTCCCAAAGCGGGAATCGTACCCGGGTCCTCAGAATAACGCTCTGAGGCCCCAGAATACGGCAACACAGTTAATTTTTAATTAATTTTCTGCAGTGAATTACGCCTGTAATCCTTGAATCTCCCTTGAAATCAGTGAATTTTTATCCTGCTTTTTACAGGCATAATTCACTGCTGAAAATGAATTAAAAATTGACTGTATGCTGCCGTATGCTGGGCTTTGTAATTTCGTCTCATATTTGCCGCAGAAATTTGCATGCTCATGCAGGGCCTGTTTACCGAATAGTCCCGGGACGCCCGTGCTTACCCAACGAGATACAAAGGTGCCCTCAAATTTACTTTTCAGAATAACTTTTTACAAAAAAAAAAAAAAAAAAAAAAAAAAAAAAAATCAATCAGGGTAAAAAATGCATTTTTACCTAAGAAGCTCGCTCTTTCTAAATTGTTGTTTACTCGAAATTTTGATGGTAAAATTTCAAATTGTTGCAGCATACCAAAATTGATTTGGTAAATAACAAAGCAATTGTTAGAGGGGGGGCCCAGAGTAACGTCCGGCTTTCCCTACTTTTACGTCTTAAGCGGTCCCTGTGCTCATGATGACATTTTTATCATGTGCTGCGGTTGCAGCCGGTCCGACATACATAAGAGTGAGAAATTTCGAGTTTGGATATCGTCCCTTCAGGCTCAGTGGTTATAGTCACAGATCGTTATTCTGAGGACCAGGTTTCGATTCCCAGCTTGGGACATTGTGCAATCTGTAGGTTTACGCTTGAAAAAAAGCAGGATAAAAATTCGCTTGTTATTATTCAAGGATTACAGGCGTAATTCACTGCGGAGAATGAATTAAAAATTACCTAAAAAAATAGTTTAGTTTAGATTGGTTTTAATATAAAAAATGATTTTAAAGTAAATATTATAATTGTTTATGTAACAAAAACATTTTGTTGTTAAAACAAAGAAAATTCTTAAAATTACACAAAAAATTTGTTCTTTAAACAAAACTTTTTGTTGCCGAAACTGAAAAGTACTCCTAAAATAACAGATAATTATATTTATTTTGAGAAAACTTTCAACAAAAGAATTTTGTTAATTCAAATAAAATTGAAACATTTTTACTTGAATTAACAGAACATATTTTGCTGACGATACAAAATTTTTTGTTGGAATTGCAAAAAAAAATCATCAATATTTTTCTTGTTGATTCAAAAAAAATTTTCATTGACCCATATTTAAACGGAAAATTTTGTTGGGACAACCAAATTTTGGTTGATTCAACAAAACTTTTCTCTGTGTGTAGTCTTTTGTATATGTAGAATTAGTTTTATGGCGAATATGAAATACATAAAATAAACATAAGGATATGATGAGTGCTATAGTTTATACGATCACATTAAATTAATACCATGTGTGTAACCCTTGCAGCTTTTTATTATAACTTTGTTCTTTTATTTTGCGTTGAAGAATGTATTCTTGTTATGAAGTCTTGAAATATCTGAAAGCTAAATTTACTTTGTTTAGGTTTAGACTTTTATTTTCGTTGGTTTTTACACATCACAAAATCATTACGATTATAATCATTAATCATTGAGCAACAGTTTTTGCATTTATCATATCGGAGTCCTATGCACTCCGTGCCAATAGTTCTTTAATACGACAATAACTATCATGGAGGACTCATAAAATAGTGCTTTGGCCGCTTCGTGGCCATAAACCATTAGTACAGCGTTCACTATAACGGGGGCTTCGATTATAAGGAGCTTTATGCGCTTCTCCCTTTTAATGGATACCACTATAACGAAGCCCTTACTAGAATGAGGCTATGTGCGTTACGTGCCCATAAAACGTTAGTATCGCGAGCACTGTGATGGGTGTCGTCACTAAAACGAAGTGTAGTATGCTTCGCGCACGTAGTTTGTTAATTAACGTCATGTTTACCAGCAAGAACGAGCTGATTTTGTTCTCCATAGGGAATTTGGTTTTCATATCATAATCAAATTATCAGCAGAGTGAAATTCTAGAAATATACGTCATTTAAGGGAATTCGGTGTGAAATATGTCTGTTTTATCAGTTAAAATGCTCGCTTCTTGTTATATATGGTGTATTTTTATACTCTGAAGCACTTCGGTCTAATCCAAAATAAAATGAATAAAACGTAGAACTGCGGGGCTCTTTTACCAATATAAAATGACATAATAAATATGCATTTTCATTTTTAAAACTGAAAAAACACCGTAATTGAGTCAAACTGCCTTATATTTTTCACTGACTTTTCATTTCACCAGTATGGGTTTAAGGCCGTACGGCCTCAATACCAGAAAATGAAAAATTGTTGAAAATCATTTCGGCGCAACTGTACATAAATGCAACAGTTTCAAGAAAGAAATGTGTATTTTCATTTAAACATGACGTCTTTTTCACTGATAGAAGCATATTGCCTTCCTGAACTTAATTAAGTCACTTCGGCACAATCATAGTAAAAAGTTGCAGTTTTATGAATGAAGATGTGCGTTTTCAGTTGAATTTCTTTTTAATTTGACGCCCATTTGAGTGATGAAAATATTTTCTTCCATTCAAAATTTGTCTTCTAGATTCAGAGCTAGTGGAATGAAAAACCATTGAAAATTATGTGATTCTCACGCAATTATTGGAATATCTTTCAATTTCACTTTTAAATGCCTGTTTTCTTTGTGAAATGATGTCATTTCACTTTTAAAGCTCTTGATCACTTGATGGTGTTAAACATCATCTATTCAAATTGAAAATATATTTGTTTTTAATTGTTACGAGAAAATAGAAACAATAAAGATATAAAATTCTCCATATTTTTCTTTATTCTGCGATAATTGAAGTAACACAATTACTACCATTTTGAAGAAAATCCCTTAAAAATTTTATAAATTAAAAATAAATAAATAAATGAAAATTGGAAATAGTTTAAAAAGTAGCTTGTGCTACCTCAACTACAAATGAACAGCTTTAAGTATGTATATATCCTGCATAGCATGCACAGTCACAGTGACGTAATTGTGACGTCACTGTGAGTCATGTATGTCACGTCACATCTGTGACCAAAATGCCACCACTTTGTAACGTCACGCTGTGACCAAAATGTGAACGTCTTGGAGATCTTAAGAAAATTCAAAATAAACTTTAGAATATCTTATGGCATGACGAAAATTACTATTTGACAGCTTTAAAAAATTTTGTGACGTTGCAATGACGTCACTTCAAGTCACATAAGTCACGTCACAACCATGACCAAATTCCAACCCTCTGTGACTTCACGGTGTGATCGGACATGGAATTTGAAAGATATGTATGTATATAAATAATGTTAATAATGGCTCAGTAGGCAGTTCAGGACAGAGGACCAAAAAAACCACCCGCTTGTATTTTAATTCTATAGATAACACTATAACGCATAAAAGTATATTGGCCTCCAAAGTTTGCTGATGATTTTAAGTAGCTTTCAATACAAAAAAGTATAAAGCTACCTATTGCAGCCGTTCGGAAGAAAGCAATTCTGGAAAATTTTGGTATATTTTTTTATTACATTGCAAATTTTAAAACACGTATATAATAATATTTCCCTTCAATTAAAAACTATATTTTTACGTTTAATAATTATGTTTAAATTAACGAAATAACCAATACATTGGTAAAATATCATAAAAAATACATTTAAACGTTGAATTAAAGATCACTCGATGACATAACTAATACGTGTAACGTATCTGATGTCAATTGAATATGACGCCACAGATATGCCCTTTTGGCGTTAAATCCTAGATTTTGGCGATAGTTCTCTTATTTTATAAAAAGTAGTAGACGGGATAATGGAGTAATACCCAATTTTCTATAGAATCGTTATAAAATTTCCCGATGCAGTGGTATTGTTTACTTAAGCATTTTGGACAGGTTGATTTTGAAATGTTTCATTGATCTTAGTTTATCAATCATGAAAACAGTTTTCAGCTGTTTCGACAGCAGTTGATTTGGCCTTAAAATCCTTCAGTCAAAAGAAAATGAATGGAAACCCGACTACAGCAGATCGCCACTGGTCGTTTAATCTTCCGTAATCGTTTTAGAGTTGATAAAATCAGAGTGTTTTTAAAGTTTGCGATGTCAGAATGGGGGTTGACGAGCGTAGCTCGTAGGGGCAGAGCCCCCTAGTGTATATAAATAATGTTAATAATGGCTCAGTAGACAGTTCAGGACAGAGGACGAAAAAAAACCCGGCTTGTATTTTAATTCTATACATAACACTATAACGCATAAAAGTATATTGATCTCCAAACTTTGCTTATAATTTTTTTCTTCGAACTTTGACCAACCACCCATGCTGTTTCGGGAATTGGCCTGTCAAATCCAGAATAAAGAAAAAGATCGAATATGGGCCAAATGGCCGATTTTTTAAACACACACACACACACACACACACACACACACATATATATATATATATATATATATATATATATATGTATGGTGTTCCAAAATAACCATCCATTTTTATGATCAGCACGTATAGTGAGGGAAACGAATAGATGTATAGAACAAGGAACATATGTACATAGGAATTTAATAAAGTTCAACATGTCCTTCCTGCATGTCAACACACAGAGACCAACTTTCCGCCATGGAACGGAACACATCCTTTAGTTGATTAGGTGTGATTCTGTTGACTGCTTCAACAATCCTTGCACGCAGCTGATGCAGACTTGTGACTTTAACCCTATACACAAAGGATTTGATGTAACCGCAAGCGAAGAAGCCAAGGGGCGTTAGATCAGGAGACCTCGGTGCCCACATACGCCTGTGATCCTCTACCAATCCACCGTCCCGGGAACATGCGGTTTAGGTATTCGCGAACATCAAGAGCAAAGTGGGGAGGAGCCCCGTCCTGTTGAAACACAACGGCATTCAGAATTCCATCAGAATCCAATTGTGGTTAAAAAAAAACAACAAAAAAATCAAGCATATCAAGGTAAGTTGTACCATTTACCGTTTCCTTCGCAAACAAGAATGGACCATACATCTTAGTATTGGTCATCCCTAACCACTACAGTAGCAAAGGCTTGAAAAAACCCGGTTTAAACTTGGGAATCAACCGGGGTTTTTATTTATAAACCATGTCTTTGGGGAATAAACCTGGGAATAAACTGGGTCCATTGGAAATAAACCCGGGAATAAACCGGATTTTTGCAACTCTACTAACCACACGTTAATCTTCGGGGTGCTTCTTTGCCATTCTTGCACCTCATGAGGATTGCTGTCGGCACATATCCGGCAGTTGGGACGGTTCACTAATCCACATGTGTGAAATGTGGCCGTGTCTGTGCACAGGATGTGGTCTAACAAGTCTTCATTTTTTACGTCCTCCAAAAGGTCACTACACATTGCCATACGGGCTGCATAATCTTCCTTCTCCAGGTCATGCAATACCTGCACGTGATATGCTTTTTTCTTCAAAGTAAAACGAAGGGTACGCCAAACAGTGGTTTGAGAAATTCTCAACTTACGCCTCAGCTGACGAACAGAAGCACGTGGGATCCTTTCAACTGCCTGACGAATGCTCTTGACAGTATCGTCAGATGTTGATGTTCGTCCAGGACGTTTTTCATCCGCCACGCTACCGGTTCGTCTGAATTTGTTCACAAGTAGCCTGACATTGGCCCTTGTTGGTGGCTGTTTTCCGTATTTTCGATGGTACAGCTGAAGCACCTCTTCATATGTTTTTTCACCCTGTTTCCAGGAAACGATGGCTATTCTTTCTTCTAAGGAGAGCATTTCTTCAAACACCTGTGAAAGAAAGCAATAGATTAGTGCTTTCATAGAAATGGATCGTTATTGGTGGAACATATATATATATATATATATATATATATAAGTATCGATTATGTAAAATATATTGCATTGAAATAATCCCATTTCCATTTTTAAATCAATTCATTTTTATTATCATTTTGTAAATGTCGTGAATGTAAATTTTTACATTTGAAACTGCAAAATATTTTATGTTTAATTTCGAGAAACAAAAACAAAAACAAACATTAATTTATCGCGTAATTACATCAAGTATTCAATTTAATACATAGTTTAGTAGAGTAACAGACAAATATATTTCTATCGCATGGATATGAAATTTATGTCAAATACATACCGTAAATTAAAGAAAGAAAAATTTTCCCTTGCAAATTTTACTATTATTATTTTTCAATGAATTTATTTTTATAATTTTATTACAATGTATGATGCATGTACAATTTTATAATTCACATTAAACAAATATATATTTTTTTCTTAATTAAAAAAAGTGTACATAATAATAAATTAAATAAAATAAAATACCGAAAACAGTTTTATATAAAAAATATTTTTTAATGTGTAGTTTAATACGATATCGGCTAAATACATTTCCTAGTTTTGCATTTCATATTTACTTATATTTCTAATTTATAAGCGATCGTAAGAATATGATACGTGTTGCACGTGACATGTGTTGCACATGTTTCATGCAAATAAAGGCAAAATATAAATATTAAATCTTTCTCCTGTTCCAATTCTCTCTTCTGTACTTTATTTTATGTGCTACGTTCTTTCGGAATATTCAGAAGCATTTTGACAAGAACTTTCAAAATTTTAAAAGCAGTAACAATTATAAGAAAAAAGCGTAATCTAAGTAGAGACGGTTAGAAAATTAAAATTCATGTAAATTTTTTATCTCAATAGCTGTAAGAATTTTCTGTAAACGCATTCTTTAAATTTTTATTACATATACTAGGGGGCCTACCCCCTGCGATCTACGCTCGCCAACCCCTGCTCAGACTTCGAGGCCTCTAAAAACCTGACAGCGTGCTTTATTTTAAAAATATTGGTATATCTGTAAACGGGTTGCCATGCTTTTAACGTTTTAATGGGACATTTTTGATTATCATGGCCTCATACACAGCTGTTGCGATAACTGACGACTGTTTTCGGTATTGCTAAGTAAAATCAATTACAACTTGAAAACCAGCTTGTATAAAATGGTTAGGTTTAAATTGTGGCTACCTCTCGGATTTTTATAACAACGATCTGTATTCTATTCTTCCTTTGCGTTTAAGGATGAGAAAAATTCCATGTGCTTGTGAATAACATTAAGAACCACGCTATTGAAAAGTACTATGTTATAGACATTTTCAGTAACAGGTTTTAATTTTCTCTCTATTTTAGTGCACCATCATTCATATTTTCATGTTATTTTAAATATGTAAATTATTTATTTTAACTAATATGTATATACGAATTTTCTAATAATTATTTATCATACAAAATTAATAAAATATTTTGTGCATGCTTGCCTGCATTTATTCGGTATCAATTGATGAGATATTTAAACGAATTTGCTATCCGTGATAATTTTACACCATGTTATGTCACTTGCATATTGTTCAGAAGAAAATCGGGTACTTTTCCAGTATAGGATCCTTTGCTTTTAGGTTTGGCGTAATTCGAGCTTCAAAAAGGGATAGTTTCGTTAATATACATAGATTTGTTGCCAAAAGTTATGAAAACAAACCCAATGAACTTTTGTTGCTTTTCTATTATAGGGGTCTTGACGCTTTTTTAAAAAGCTTGGCGGAAAAAACTAAGCAGGATAGAAAACCAAGCGGATAGAAAACCAAGCAGGATATTTTATTCTCCTTCCGTTCAGTTGGGCAATTATTATTTTATATATTCGTTTCAAAACCCCGAATTAGTGATTTTATAAATTCGTTTAATTAAATTTTACAAAAAAATAACAAAATGATATCAATAAATAATAATTACTATAAATTCCTTTTCCCCCCCCTCTTTTGCGTTTACATAAATGACGTCATTTGGACGAATTTATTCAAAATATTTTCAGTTTATCATATATTCTAATACGAGCAAATCTTGTGGGTGGTTATATATATATATATATATATATATGCGAAATTTATCTCAAAAACGGCTCTAACGATTTTGACGAAATTTTATGTTCTACCGTTTTGGGGCACCAGAAAACCATTGGGCTAGGTCACGTGTTCGAGAAAATTCGATTAGTGGGTCATTTTGGGTCATTTTGGGTCATGGCCTAGCTAATTGTATCTAAAAAACGGTTCAAACGATTTTGACGAAATTTTGTATCCAACCATTTTCGGGCACGAGAAGACTATTGGGCTGGGTCACATGTTCGAGAATTTTCGATTAGTGGGTCATTTTTGGGTCAACGCGGGTCAAATTAATTTTATCTAAAAAACGGCTCTAACGATTTTGATTAAATTTTGTGTCCTACGAGTTTCGAGCACGATAAAATCATTGGGCTAGGTCACATGTCCGAGAAAATTCGATTAGTGGGTCATTTCTGGGTAATTGTGGGTCAAGATCTAAAAAGCGGCTCAATTTACACTAAATTTTGCATCCAATGGTTTTCGGGCACGAGAAGACTGTTGGGCTAGGTCACATGTTCGAGAAAATTCAATTAGTGGGTCATTTTGGGTCATTTTGGGTCATGGCCTAGCTAATTGTATCTAAAAAACGGTTCAAACGATTTTGACGAAATTTTGTATCCAACCATTTTCGGGCACGAGAAGACTATTGGGCTGGGTCACATGTTCGAGAACTTTCGATTAGTGGGTCATTTTTGGGTCAACGCGGGTCAAATTAATTTTATCTAAAAAACGGCTCTAACGATTTTGATTAAATTTTGTATCCTACGAGTTTCGGGCACGCAAAAATCATTGGGCGAGGTCACATGTTCGAGAAAATTCGATTAGTGGGTCATTTCTGGGTCATTGTGGGTCAAGATCTAAAAAGCGGCCCAATTTACGCTAAATTTTGCATCCAATGGTTTTCGAGCACGAGAAGACTGTTGGGCTAGGTCACGTGTTCGAGAAAATTCAATTAGTGGGTCATTTTGGTCATGGGTGATTATGGGTCAAGCTATTATATCTTAAAAACGGTTCAGAGGATTTGAAATAAATTTAGCATTCTATGGTTTTCGGGCACGAGAAGACTGTTGGACTAAGTCACATATTCGTGAAAATTCAATTAGTGGGTCATTTTGGTCATGGGCCATGATATTTGAACTGGAATTTAATTTTGACCGAGCATAGCTCGGTCTTCCCTGCTCGTAAATTAAATTAAATGCTGACAGACGATTAAATCCTGACGATAGAAATGTGATTTTTTTTTTTTTTCAAATTTTCCTGAAAAACATAATTTAATCACAATCTTGTCTTCATTATCGATTGAAATAAAAGATAAATTCAATTTCAATTTGAAAATGACGAATAAAAAGAAATCAATAATCCCTATCGGGATCCTTTTCAATTTTTTTCCCTTTTTGTCACAAAAAACTGAGTAATTAATTGCCATCATTACAGAAATGTCATTAAAATTAGAAAAAAATTAATATCTCGAAAACTAATTCCAATTTCAAAATTCTATTACCAGTTTTGACATCCTCGGATTTTTATGGACAATTGGTATTAATTTCACCATCAAGCGTTTAATATTTCATTAAAAATAGCCCTGAAACATAATCAGTCGTTTAGTCAGTCGTTTCATAAAATCGTTTCATAAATTTGTTTCATAAAATCGTTTCACAAATTCGTTTCATTAGGATTTTATATATATAGGGTAGATTTCTTATTTTCTATATTTTGTTAACGATTATATAGCAAATGAATGACAGTTCTATGATATAACCATACTGTATGAAGCTTTATTTTCAATTGATTATATACTGAATTGCAAAATATATAACATATATACTTAGAACGTTTTCATCTTTTATTTATTTTTAATATTGTGCATATTAACGGGATTTTTTACATACAAAAGCATTTTTCCAAGCAAACTTAAGACTTTTTATAAAGAAATATAAAAGAAAATTACAAAAACTATCTAGATAATCGATTAGTGCTGAACAGCCTACTATGATACTATAACTTGATAACTTGATAACTTGATATAACTTGATAACTTGATACTATATAGAAAGCATAGTACACTTTCTATTTAGTTACATTTTAGGATTAAAAATGTTTAATTTTCAGAATTATAAATTTTTTAAGGATACGCTCTAAATATAAACTTTATACAACATTTAATTTTAATTTTTATAATTCTTTAAGAAACTCTTTTCATAAAACATTTCCTATTTTAGACAACTATTGGCCTTTCTCTGTAATTAAATGTATTTCTGCTATAGTTGAAGACACACAAATTGAAAAAATCTTCAATCAGTGAAGATTGAAACAGGTTACGACAGAAATGGGTCAAAATCACAACAATGAGTCCGTTTATCGTAATCCCACCAGAACTGATAGAAAAGAAATGCATTGTTATAAATGACAGTTTCATATTATTAATACATGTAAAGCTTTATTTAGATTGATCTTATACTGATTTAATATTTTTTACTTTGTGTAATGTTTTAAGTATTTATTAAACTTCATTGTATTTTATTTTTATCTAAACAGTTTAGAAACTTACTTTTTAATTTAAAATTCTAAATTTTATGTAGCAAATGTTTTGATCTTACATTATTATAAAACTACGCTAATTATTACTTTTACATTATCATTATTATTCATTTCTATGTTACAAAAATATACTAGGCTAAAAAAATGTACGGACAAAAAAACTGTAGTTTATCACGGAAATAGAATCGTTCTTTCCAACATAGTTGAAAAGTGTTTATGATTTCGGTTTGTGTGTCCGTCTGGCCATACTCTAATTCTGGCAAATATGCTTGGATTCCCCGTAATCTTTTTTATGTTATTGATATTTACTATAGCACGATTGCTATTGAAAATAAAGTGTGTAGCATTTATAGCTCGTTTACAGACACAATCAAAAGTATTCCGTTACATTACATTACGGTCAATTGGGGAAAATGTTTCAACAAGTGCATTTTGACGATGATACACCTTTTCAAACATAATGTAATTGATATGCATTTAAGGAGTGCACTGAAACATGTTTTCTGTAGAATATATGGTGCAAAGACTTAATATTCATGTACAGGGTCACAAAAAATAATTCACAATGGTCTACGCGGAAAAATCGTTTGCAGTGTATTTTAATGATGTTGCACAGTAATTTAAACAATGAAATTTCTATGCATTACTCAGGTGCGCTATACATTGCTTACTAAGAAGTATGGTGTGCGTTGGATTTATCGTTCATTTACAGGGAAACACAAAAGAATTCGGTGAGAGTGCAATGTATAAGCGATAATTTCTGGAAGTGTGTTTTCAACTTTGATCTCCTTCTTTAAGTTCAACTAAATTTTTGCTTCGTGCGTGGCGTGTATAAATTCATTTGACCATATACAGGGCTACACAAAGGAATTCGTAAGTATTACATACTATGGGAGATAATTGCTTAAGGTTAGTTTTTAATTGTGTTATGTATTTTCCTGCTGAACTATACTTAGCAGACTAATAGGAGTTTGTGCAATATAAATAAATTCATATACAGGGCTACACAAGGAAGATGATACATTGTCGTTTATGGTTCATAATTGCTGGAAGTGTGTTTTAAGTTATGTAATGATTTTTTTTTATCTTAATTAAATTTAAGCTTAATATGGGGCGTTTTTAAAAGTCTAGATAATATATAGTGCTGTACAAAACAATTGGAGAGCATTTTCATCTATTGGAGAAAATTGTTAAAAGTGAATTATCTCTCTAAACTTAATTTAGCCTGCTATGTAGTATAAATGCTAATCTTTATATATAGATCATATAAAGGGTTGCACAAAATAATTCGACTACTTTTTTACTATGAAAGAGAATTTCTAAAACTGTATTTTTAATGTGTTACATGTTTTCTAAACTGTTTACTTGCATATCTTGTTTCGCTTTATTTAAAGGTGAAGTTTCGTAGCAGTTTCCGGATGTGCTGGAAAGTGTTCAATAATCTATTCTTCACGCATGATTTTTCGTTCTTGTTTTATTTAAGTAAAGATACTTCTCTAATAAATTAAGACCTAGGCACATTAGAAATTTCTTCAAGCAATCAGTCAATAAATAAGATACGAAAGAAATGGGTCGATGTAGATTTTACAGAACAAAGAATTGGCTTATCGTAATTGGCTTTATTCCACGAAAGCACACAGAAAAGTAAACATAATGCTATAAATGGTGTTTCTACAGTATAAACATATGTATAGTTTTATTTGCTATTGATTTTATATTGAATTATTCTATGATAGTTAAAATTTGTCAACTATTAGGGAAATATCTTGAACATTCATTAAACTTGATAACATTTTATATTTGTTTTAGCAGTTTAATAACGTATTATATAATTATAAACTATAAATTTTACACATCACATACATTGAATTAAATTTAAAATTAAAATAGCTCAATTATTATTTTTACACTATTATTATTTTTTCGTTTCTATCAAACAGAAATATTCTATACAGAAATATATTGTTAAACACAAAAGTTTTTCACTTTGTTACTAGAATGCTAATAAATCTGAGAAAGTGTTAACAAACTTCTGATAGAAAGCTTTTTTCTCGGTAACAAGTGATTTTCTTATGTAAGTAAACGCATTTCTATAACAAATAAATTAAGACCGACACATGGGAAAAATTCTTCAAGCAATAAGCCAAGAAATAGCTTACGAGAGAAATGAGTCGACGAAGAATGTTACATGACGATGCGTCTGCTTATTGTAATTGATTTAATTCCGAGAGAAGACTCAGAGAAGAAAATGTAATGATATAAATGGTAGTTCTATTTTAAAAAAATGCATATAAGTTTTAGTTGCTAATTAATTTATGTTTAATATATTTTTTAGTTATTTTAGATACCTTATATTGCTATGTCGCGAAAACTATCAATTAAACACCATATTCGATTTAGTGATAGTATGCTAAATACCAGCTATGTTACATTTCGTCAAAAATACAAAATTCATACCGGAAATTCTAAAAGAATAATTTATTTTATGCAATCACGAAAACTCTGCCCCCCAGGGGGATACCTTCTTTAGGTATTCACGGGCTTCGCAACCCCGGGCACCTGAGCGATCTTTCTCTTTTCTTTTTTCCTCTCCATTCTCTTGTCTAATCTTTCTTCTTTGTTTCACTCTCATTGTGGTTTCCTCTTCTGAGGTGAGGGCGATTCTGCATAAGCCGATATCATAATGTTTATATCGACTTATGGAGAATTGTAAACCACCCATGTGTTTGCCGTGCGTCGCGACCTGTGTCCCTGGAAAGGGGGATCCTGGCAGTTGATGGAAACCAACACACTGCTTTGGCCTCTGCTTCAGGTAGACGGGAGGTGCGTATTGGTCCCGTATGCATCAATCGGCTGGTCAGCTGACTTGTATGTCACTGGCTAGGGATCAAGTGAGCAGGCACATACTAGTCATTTCGTTAAGGGTGGAAACTGAAATAGGTGTGTCATGTGAGCGTATGGGCCCTGGCTAGCACTGGTGCATGAATGTGCATCCCCTTGTTGGGCTCGGTAGTGGGTGGTGCGGTCGGGGTCTGAATTAATTTTCTCTTTAATATGGATGGAAAAAGTTCAACTCCTTCTATCTCTCTCCCATCTGGAGAGCAACGAATTGTACAGAAGTCATTCACACGTTATTTCATAATTAAACGCACTGATAGTCACTCTGATAGTTCTTTTAAGAGAACTTCACCGTTTCTTATTGCAAAAACATTTCAATCTGTATTTGAAGATGGTTACTCACTTAAAAAACTACAGTCTGGAGATTTGCTTGTTGAGGTTTCTAAAGCCAAACATTCACAATTTCTCTCAAATTCAACAACAATAGGTTCCTTTTCTGTTTCTATTCAGGCTCATCAAACTCTAAATACTAGCCGTGGTGTAATATCTGAACCAGAACTTTTATTCTCTACAAAGGAAGAACTTCTAGAAAACTTAAAAGATGAAAATTTTATAGATGCACGCCGTATTACAATCCGCCGGAATGAGAAAGTGCTTCCTACGAAGCACATAATTCTGACTTTCAATAGCCCAACTTTGCCAACCAGAATTAAAGCTGCCTACCTGAGCTGTCCTGTCCGACTGTATATACCTAACCCACTCCGTTGTTTTAAATGCCAGCGCTATGGTCATACTTCAACTTCCTGTCGTGGTTCTGTTACCTGCGCACGTTGTGCAGAAGTCGGCCATGATGGTAAGTCATGTGAAAAGCCTCAGCGTTGTACAAACTGTAAAGGTGAACATACAGTATACTCCCGCTGTTGCCCAAACTGGATTCGTGAGAAAGAAATTTATGCAATCAAAATCTCTCAAAAACTTTCTTATCCTGAAGCTCGTAAACTTGTTGAATCCAGAACACCATCTGTAGGAGTTTCATATTCTAGTCTACTCAAGCAACAATCAAAATCCTTAAGACATATAAGCACCCAAACTGAATTCTCTTCACCACCAAATGATTCATCTGTTACACTAACCAGCACTATGAAGAAAAAAACCCGTAGTATTGGTGCTTCCGCAAGAATAAGACCTATGCCTGCACTAAAACTTTTGCCACCATCATCTGAACCTGTAAAAATAGAATATTATAATAGTCAATCTAGCAAGTTCATTAAAGAGGATACAGGTCAAACCTCTGTTTCATCTGCAAACAATTCGAAAAAACCTGTTTTACCTACACAAAAAGCAAAACCCAAATCATGTACACAGAATGAGAGAAAGAAAACCTCAAACCAAGCGTCTTCACAGTGGAAAACTGTGAAGGGCAAAAACAACAAGAAAGTGTGTCTTGATACACCGCTTCCTACTACAAAGGATTCCAAACAGCTGCTGTACTATGCAGAGGTAGATATGGCTTCAGAGTCTTACAGCTCTGACTCTGATGATGATGATAATATTGTCTTTGAGGAATTTGAGCCCACATGATTGTAAATGTATTTCTGCTCGAAACTTTAAAAATTTTACCAACTGTTAGTTTATTGAAAATTTATACCAACTGGTATTTTTATACAAACTGTTAGTTTATTGAACATTTTACAAATTGTTATTTTTAAGATTTATATTTTAATTGTGAAAACATGTGTTTATTTCTATTACATGTGTTATATTTTCATTGAATGATTTTAATTATACATTTATCATCATATCACTCTTTTTATATAATTGTGTTATTTTCATTCATCTTGTTTTTATGACAAAGTTTTAAATCGATTTTATATTTCAATTAGATGTTCTTATTTTAATCTTTTTTTTGGCGCAGCATGTCCCTAAAGGGACTTTGTGCCATAAAACCCCAATCAACCAACCAACCACGAAAACTCTGTCATTACATAAAATGCAAATTACTACTATAACTTTCTAGTACGAATTCAAAATTTTGAATTAAAAAAAGGACAAATTGTCAACCTGGACGTACGCACGTACGTTTTAAGCAGGTTTACAACCTTTTGAAAGTAATATTTAGTTGAACAGTAAAGAAAAATAATGCTTCACGCATAGATTATGAAACACTTTCCAACACTTCCAGAATACTGTAACAAAACTTCACTTTTTAACCCTTAATTGCATAGTGATGTAAATTTTCATCACTGTTTATTTAACTTTTAATAAATAAATCAACTTCTTCGCCACCACTATATTTATATAGAAATATTAATCCAGTAAATTTCCCATGAACTAAGTTGCTGAACAAAGTTAAAAATCTATCTTCAAATTTCTGGTGTCTAATATTTAATATATGTATAAAAAACACAATTGTAAAAGAAAAACTCATGCAAAGAAGGGTTAATAAAGTAAAAAAAGAGGTCCAAGTAAACAATTTAAAAAACTACTAACACAGTTGAATACACAACTTATGCAATTAACGTCCCTAGTTGATAAGATATTCGAATTCCTTTTAGCAGCCATGTGTATGATCTATAGGTTTCTTACGCTCCACATGGATTACTCAAATTTAGCTCAACTATAAAACGTAAAACACAATTGAAATTTGTTTTCAGCATTTACTGCCCATATGTGGTGACTTGAAATATTTTGTGCAGTCTTGTATATGATCTACAGATTTCACAACATATGAAACTAAAATTTAATACAGTTAGGAAACCTACAATATGACTAACAGCATATGAAAATGCACTTCCAGCAATTATCGCTTATAAGCAGAACTGTAACACAGGACCGTGCGAAGAGAAAACTGCGCCCGGGGCAAAGTTTCAATTTGGCCCGGGCGAAGGCCCCCTTCGACCCCCTCTTCGCACGGTCCTGCTGTAACAGAATCATTTTTTCTGTCTCTTACGATGTAAGAACTATATTAATCCGTGGTGTCTCTGTAAATGAACAGATAAATTGTGTGTACTATGCATCGCATCAATACACATCCATTTCATTATGTTTGAAATAGTGTAACATTTTAAAAATCCACAGCAAATGATTTTTCCCCATAGGCCATAATGTAACGTAATTCTTTTGTGTGTCTTTGTAAATATATATCAAACACATGGTAATCTAAGTATATTTACGCAAGTTAGAGCACGGACAGACAGACAATCCGAAGTCATAAACACTTTTAAACTATCTTGGAAATTATTAAAAATCACAAATTCCGAATTAAACATAGTATTTTAGGATTAAGCAAGCTATTTTGAAAATTAGAAATTTTGAGATGCATGTCCAAAATACAATGTAATTATAACAATTTTACATTTTGAAATTATTAAACAAATTTGTTTTATAAATCGTTTCATTTTTCGGTAACTAGGGCTACTGTACTACATGCTCAAATAAGAAATGAAAACTTACACATCAGAAAAATGTTTAAGCAATCCTCTACAAAAAAGGTTACAACCATAAATGTGTCAAACTCCTGGATGTTGCATTAGCTATTGATACGTTAATGCCAAATTGTATGACTGTTTTCAAGCCACAAAGCATAGTTTGAACATAGAAAATTTGTTCAATAAAATGTTTCTAGTTTCTATGTTTATACTTACTTAATTTCATATTTTGATTTTTCTTTAAAAGAAAACAAAAAATAAAATAAAACAAACAAACAAAACATCATCAACAATAAAAACCATAAAGGTTGGAGCATGTTGGAGCATCTAATGCAATACACAATATAACGTTACACAATAATGCGTCTGCGTATCGTAATTATCTTAATTTCATGATAATACACATAAAAAAATATAAATGACAATCATGCGATATGAACATATGTGTACTTTTTGTTGCTATTATTACTTACCCATCATACGTAGTATAGGGTAAATCTTGTAATCGTCTTGAAAATCGAAATTTTTTTTGACGGATTTACACGTTTCAGACACTTGAGATTCCGAAAAACATATTTTTAGAAAAAAAAAAATTGCCGTCCGCCTGTCTGTGTGTGTGTCTGTAAACGCTCTATCTCCTGAACAAATTGAGATAGAGACTTGAAATTTGGTGTGTACTTAGTATGTAATAATGGGAAGAAGCTTATTGAATTTGTTTGTGTGTCTGTAAACGCTCTATCTCCCGAACAAATTGAGATAGAGACTTGAAATTTGATATGTACTTAGTATGTAATAATGGGAAGAAGCTTATTGAATTTCAGTAACCTCGATTATCCGGAACTATTTTTTCGGACTTTCGAAATATTCGTTCTGATAAAAGGTATATAAAAATTTTCGATATTGTTTATTTTAAGGAATGAATATAAAAGACAATAACATAAATTTTGCATAAAGAATGAAGTCGATCGGGTAATTAGTTGCCGAGATAATTGTAATTATATTTTCCACATTCTTCGATTTTTCATGACCCTGTATTTCATTCAAATTTCAATTCAAATATATATTATAATTGAAAATGAGACGCTTAATCCGACGCAATAAACTATTAGTTAATAGGATTATCATTTTTGGAATTATAAGAATGTTTCTTTTACGCAATTCAGTAATAGAGCATTTAAAAGTGTATGACGTCATCAAGCCAGGATTTTATTGGAATTGCAATGCATTTTATAAATAGTTTACACATGCTTTACTTTCATATTTTGTATTATGCATATCCATGATGGGTAAGTATTACGGTGGCCTACAATGACTAGTTTTATACTGAATTAACCTTTTAGAGTTAAATTTATTTAAGGCTTATGAAATGTCGTGGATATTTGTTAATCTTCATTACGTTTTATATTTATTTAAAAAGTTTATAAAATTAATTCGAAATTCTATATTTTATATGGCATATGTTTTGAACTGATGCTTATCATCCAACGTATTTTCAGAAACATGATAATTATTATTTTTCCTTGTTGAAAATGCATTGTTTTTAAAGCTTTTTGGACACTTCGATTGTTATAGCTTTCTCAATTTAAACATATGTTTATTAAGTTTTACTTGACTATTATTTATTTACACTTTGTGAGATAGTGTCACTCAATTTCATGTAATACAAAAGCGTTACGTACTGTATGCACAATCGTGGGAAAAAGGGGATATACCCGACTAATTCTGCAACAGTTTAGGGGCCATCTACATATTAAAAACTGCACCAATTTTCTTTTTTCAAATAGTAACTTCCACTTTATGCACACTTATTTTGAGTTCCTTAGATGAAATAGCCCGGAAAAAGGTATAATTTATTTACTTTTTATAAAATAAATTGTGCTAGGGTTATATCCATAAATTTCGGAAAATTAAAAAAAGTACCAAAATATTGAAGTAGTATAAATACCAAAAAACTGAATTAATATTACAGAATTAATAATGAATTAGTTATTACTATTATTAAAACAAATTATGACTAAATTTACGGAAGATGTAAGTCATAATAAGTTATAATTATTATAACGAATTTATAATTTATACTAAAGTATAATTAGTATAACGAATTAATAATAAGTTATAATTAACACACAAAATTTATAAGTTATAATTAATATTACCGAATTAGTTATTAACTATTAGTTATTATTAGTTACTGTTAATTTATATATCCAAATCCGATATAGTCCTATGGGATTTCCTCCTCAATTTATCAATTATTGCTGTAACCTTTTGAGTTTTTACGATATTTCACTGGTCTTTTTATATGAGTTGCCCTATAGTATTGACTATCAAATCGTGACAAAAAATCTTTGCGCTGTATTTCGCACATGCGCAGTTAAAATTTATTTCATATAAATACCCATATCTCATCAAATATTCAATGTATTAATATTTTAATTATAGTATGCTATTTCTACGATTTCTTGTCAAGTTTTTGGAAAGCGGTGTTAAATTCGGCTGAAAACTCTGCATGCTATAAAAAAACCTTTTGAATTTTTCACAGAAACGTTAACATTTTCACGAATATACTTACTATGGTTACACAAATGCACACAAATGTTGAACAGGACCTACACAGTCATTTGCTACAGTAACAGACCATTTTTAGCATTTTCTGTTACTTGGGTGATCGAAAATATTATTTTATTATTAAAATTATTACTGTCCCCCCCCCCCCCCTTAATTTTCCTCGCGACAAAATATTCACTGAAAATCATGAAGTCAAACATGTTCTTTACATCCTCAAAGTTCAAGAGCATTTCCTCACGAGTTTTAGTAGATATTCGGACGAAACGTCTGAAATTGGTCACTGACCCTTAACTTCTGGACATCAGTGTAAATTACGTGTACTTGTCACGAACGTTTAACTTTAGCATCCTCAAATTTCGACATGTAACTTTATAAAGATTTATATATATATATTCTTTTCCGGGATGTTTTGATGTAAGGAAATCAAAAGAGTGTCAAAAATGGGTTTTAGCATTTGCAAAGAGATGTTCAGGCAGTGTTTTATATGTAGACGGCCCTCAATGGATAACATTTAAAAGTAGAGGTTATTACTAATTGATTAGTTCCAGTCGTATTTTCATACGATGATTTGTGGCAGAGTTAGTTATATGGTATTATTATTTTTTCATGACTGTACATAAAAGTTGTACGTAGTGTATTTAACGTATGTATTGTGTATATCGTAAGATATAAGTAAGTTGTGTGTGATATTGAATGTTGTATGTAACATTGTATATAAACATTGAATGCTTATAAAAGAGTGGTGTTTTTTTAAAAATTATTTTTACTTTTATACATATTATTGTTCTATACCGTTCGGAATTTGTTATCTTTAAATAAAAATTGTATATTTCAAAAACTTGTTTAATTCATCTCGCTATTATTTAAACATTTTAAATTAGACTACATATTTTTGTTTAAAAGTTTATAAACTGAATATTTGAATACGTTGACCAATATTTTCGCAAAGCGTAGAGATGCAGTTAAAAATGGATAGATTTATTTTTTACTTTATTTATTCAGTATCAGAGTAACGTTTAAAAAATCAATCTAGTACGGTTATATGCAACAAAGATTCATATTTCATTTTGCAGATAAACATGCAAGCGACTTTTAGAAACAGCATTCGATATTGCATGCATGTATTTCAACAAATATTGGTCGACATCGATTATACACGCACTGAAAACCTCTACTCTAAATGTAAAGTCGTCGCGATGCAAGATGGAAATCTATGATTTACTTGAAACATATATGGGCATTTTTTAAACAAGAAATTTAAATATAGCATGGATGGGAAATTCCAATATCTGAGTTGTGCTGAAGAAACCTAGGTAACAATTTTTTTTTATGAAAAGTACTGCATGATGTTTCTTTCATATTTTAAACTAAAACAATTAATATGGGAATTATATTTTCAGTTACTCATATAAATATACAAACTTTATTATGTTTGGTCTCAAATTGATTTCTGGGAGAAATTGACTTAAAAAAAATCTTGTGATTTTTCATAAAGGTAAAGATTACAAACGGTATATTGTAAAAAAAGACAAATGTTTCTTAATCCAGGAAAATAAAATATAAACACAAACGAAAATATACAATTACCTGTTCCGAGTTACCCACGATTCCGGAAAGCATTCTGTATCTTTATGAAGCTCAGAAACCAGTATATTTTTATAATTTAAAAAAGCATTTATAAAAACGAAATTTCTTTTGCTGCCACTGATTTTCGGAAAAGTTTACGAGTACTTTTTATAGTGCATTAATGTACTTTCTTAAACCGGAAAAAATATTTTTCGGATGCTATCAATTCCCAAGTAAAAATTTTCATGTTTAACAAACATGTTCAACAGACAAACATGATAAATTAACAGGATTATCATTAACATTAAAATTAATATTATTTTGTTACAGTTGCATGTATAATATCAGTTATATGTGCCTTCATCAGAGCAAAACTGCAAGCACAAAAAAAAATATATATACCAAAATTCATTTCGAAGAAGGACTTCATAGACTATAATGTATACATTCTGAATACAACATTCCGTGAGTAAGAGGGTCCGTGGAACTCGCCACGCAGGTACCTCCTCATTGTGAGTTCTGTGTTGTTTACCATTGGTCCCGAACGCAAAACAAGCTAAAAGCTGTATATTTTAAAGCATATAGCACTAAAATAATGTATAATCAGGATTTAATTAAACATTTGGCAAACTAAACATGACTCTTCAAGAAAATACAACCAAAATAAACTAAATTTAACATTTATAAAAATTGCTAAAAAAGTACAAAAACTAGCATTTTAGCAAAATTTCAAGACATATGCAGCAAATCAAGGAATTGTCCTAAAAATCTGAAATTTTTTGTGTAAACTTGGTGTCACCAGTGGCACCTTTTCCGCACTACCCATTATCGAAAATTGAAAAACAGTTTCGGCCCACTCTACTGTACATTTATACAACTTCATAAGAAATATCACAATCAGTTATTAAAGTTGTACAATAGTTTACGTTAAATTTATTTTTACAGAGTGATTCAGAACTACTGTTTAATAATTTACAAGGTGGTAAAGGAAACTACAACAACAATATTTGTATAGGAAACTAGTGTCACAATTCATTCATTCAGTCAAAAAAATAGTGTGTTCTCTCCAATCTGAACCTGTATTTTGCTTTAGAAATTTTAACATTACGGAAGATATTTTAATAAATCTGTAGCTGATATATCGTATTTGTGTAAAATATAACGATATCACAGAAAATGTTTGAAGGACCACTATCCATATTAAACTGCTTTGAACTAGTCGCGTCGTATTTCGTAATGTAGTTCTCTGTCCTTGCAGAACTTTTTGTAATGTGATCGCAATTCTCATAAAGCAAGATAAATCTGTTAAAAATTTTGTTTAAATAGTTTCATTATTATTTCCTTTAAAATAGCTTTATTATTATTTCCTTAAAAATAGTTTCATTTCATAAGTTTTGAACAAAAATCCGGGTGCAGATTGGAGCGAGATACACTGTATTTTTGACTTGTATAAATAGATTACGAACACAACTTTCGATACGAAAATTGTTTTTTGTTGAGTGCTCTATCTCTTTGAAAATTATTTAACAGTTGTTTTAAATCATTCTAGATATTTCTTTACTACAGGGTGAAATAGAAAAAAATTACTGCCAGTATATGTTATTACTTTTAAAAATATTTGTAAAGGAAAGTAGATTAAGATCGTATAGACTTGGTGAAACCGGATGATTGAATTTGGAACGATTTGAGTAATATAAGGGAAAGTGGCTGAAATACTTAGCTGCATGCATGAAGAAGTTGTTTTTATGTTATCTTAAAAATGACACTTGTGCAGTTTCTGTGTTTCAAAGTTTATTTTAGCTTTTTTTGTTTAATGTTTGCTAGTTTACGTTATGCTAGTTTGTTCGTACACATGAATACATTTAAAGTTTGTAAAATTGTTTGTATTTTTGCGCTTTGCTTATTGAAAAATAATTTAGTTCCCATAATGGAACTATCGTTAAAAGTTATAGATGCAATTTTACCGCTTACATTCCGATCTGCTTTATAATAGGGTAAGACCGCATATATTAAATGGGGTAAAACCGGATACTAACTTTATTAGTTAAACTTGTAAAAGAAAACTTTTGCTCTTTTTCATAAGAAAGTCTAAACTTTTTCCTTTCCACTAAGATTAACATATCCATGCGTTCTTACCCCATCGGTGGAGATGACTTGACTTTCTCTAGAAACGCATTCATTAATAAAAAGGCTATAAATTAATCATATACATATAATAATATCATTAAATAAGGATAAATGCAAAGTATTTACGCATTGTTTCATATTCTTTGGTCGAAAATTGTGGCTGGAAGGAGCAACTAATAATAAAATATCCGATTTTACCCTACTGCCTCCACTCTCATATATTCATGATGCGCAGTTTAAATTACTGTTTAAGGAATTTCTAACTACTATGATAGCTTCGTCTAAAAAAGCTTTTTTTTTAGCATTATTCAAGAAGTAAGTCACATGGATATAACAGAGATCATAATCTTATATTAATCCAGAACAACTCCAAAGAATACACATTAATACATAAAAAATGCTTCATTAACAGATTTGTTTCCCTCTACGTCAATATTGAAGGTCGGAGGCAGAACGGTTCGATAATCTGAGTTTGGATATTTTTGGCAAGGTAATACTTTTTTTAAAACCTTAGTTTTGTTTTGAATGTATTTAAAAACTTAAAATGAAATGAGTCTGATATAGAAATCTGAATAGCTATTTTTTTTTTAGTTTAAACTGATTATTAAAATCTGCCAGCATATAAAGGTGTAGTAGTTGCGCTTCATGCATGTAATCCATCTATACAGGATCCTTTATATTTTAGGTCCCACTCAGCCCCGTGGTTAGCATTTTAGCCACAAAATGATGTTCACGGGTCCAAAAGCAGCGTGGTCTTGGCCGGTGGAGTGTCTGTGCAAGGTTTTCAAGATTTTCCTTGTACGATAACGAAAATTCGGGTCGCTTTTCCTTCAAATGTTCTCCCTGAAGGCATTCTTTTTATAGCAACATAGCCAAAACAGACCTATGCTAAAACAAATCCTTCCCTCCCCTCAAATCATGAAATAAATCAATTACAATGACTGTAAAATCATTTACTATGAGTGGATTTGTGAACGTCTTATATGGAAACTTTAATCTTATGAATATCAATACACTTTTTACAATAAGATTCTGAAATGACAATCCCTTTCAATAAAACCTTTTGAAAAAATGATTGATAGATATCTTATAACTTTTAAATAGGCCTCTGAACAAACTTTTTCAGTCGACTAAATCCCTAATGGAAGAAATTATAAAAAAGAATAATAACTGAGAGATAGGCACTGCAGGAATGACTCAAAAAAAAAAAAAAAAAACCATAATTAATGGGATTTATTCAGTTAATGTCATGATCTTTACATGCTGTTACTTAAAATAATTAATAAACATTCGTTTTTTGGGTAGATTAACATTAGAAATGTATTATATTAAATATTAACTGTAAACATTATAAAATTTTACTCATGATTACAATTTCTCATGTAAGTAGATGAATAGTCTCCTTATATTATTTGACAAGACATTTGTAAATGATATTCATTTTTTTTTCTTATTTAATTTTAACAACATAGAACTTTACTTTTACTCATTATAAAAAATAACACCCTTTAATTACAAAAAGATTGATATATGAGCTACGGAGCACTTTTAAATTTGCAACACATTGTGTTACATAAAAATATTGGCCAAAAAAATTAAAATAAAAGGAGTAAAATTAATTAAAAATAAAGAAAGATTGAATTAGCTGTACCATGCTGAACAGCTAATATAAAAAAAAAGGAAAAAGAAAAACTTAGCGATTTGAAGTCGATCTGCCCATCAATTTGCTTTCCTCATCATCTCAACCACCTTCCTTGCCGCTGGCTCCTGAGAGAATGCTTATTCCATGCTCCCACGGAATCTGCCTCCACCTCTTTGACAATCGTATACTGCCGCACTAAAAATATAGTGCGGAACCAAAACGATATGATAAAATTAAATCCTCTTTTTAAAAGGTTATAATGTGCATAAATTTGCACATCAAGAAGTTTACTGTTTCTTTATAACGATGATTGATGATAATCTTAGTTGAATTTAATTTTTTTTCTTTTTAATTTATCTGTTGAAAAAGCATAACCTTCCGCGGAGCATGACGTCAAACCTCTTTTACAAAGCGGCGTCCCCACGTGACCTTCCGATCATTTTGGCGGGAGATGCCGTATCGATGTTACGATCGTTGACACATGATCTTAATAGTGCAAAATTGAAGAAAGATAAATGTCAGGATAGAAAAGCAAAAATATAAAAAGGAATTTTAATGTTAATTAAAGTTAAATAATTTAATAAAAATACCTAAAATAAAATAATAACTCCTGTAGCTCAAATTCGAAACAAAACACTCCAGTAGCTCAAAATTAACTTCTATATAATTACACAATTATGCATATCTATCATTTGTAAACATAACTATATAAACAATATTAAAATCACAATTAGTTAATTATAAGTGAAATATTTGATAATCCACAGAATGAAAGCGCGCTATTTCAACCTGCACAGCACCAAATACCCAACCTCCAACCAACCAACCGATTACAATATCGCGTACACAGAAATTTTATTTTGAATTAAACCTGGTGGATAGTGTGAAAAACCATTAAAAATTTTGTGCCAAAGATTAAATAAAACAATTTACAAGCATAATGAATTTAAGTTTAACTGCAAAATAAACTGTGACCGCTAACCCTAACCGCCGCGAAAATGTAAACAAACCGGACCGAAGTCGCGATTTGTAAACAAACGAGATCGAAAAGCGATCTTGAATAAAAACAAACCCCAATTTAAGATTTAGCAAAAATACGATTTTAAAACTAAGATTAAAGAATTTTGTAAAATAAAAATGTGTTGTTTGCGACACAACACAATACCCCCTTTTCCGCCTAAAAAATTTTTGGCACAAAAATTTTTGATACAGAAGGAAATACATAATATAAGGGCTCAATAAAAATAAAAACATAAATGACAAAAGACCTCACTAACAAATACAAAAGTTGTCCTTAACAAAGCCCAGGACCGGCTGAAAACCCAAAAAGGAATAAAATGTCCCTAAATACAGTAGTAGAGCGCCATTACTTAGCATGCGTGAATGACACTCCATTATTATAAAAAAAAAAAAGGAAAAAGAAAAAACTTAGCGATTTGAAGTCGATGGGCCCATCAATTTGCTTTCCTCATCATCTCAACCACCTTCCTTGTCGCTGGCTCCTGAGAGAATGCTTATTCCATGCTCCCGCGGAATCTGCCTGCACCTCTTTGACAATCGTATACTGCCGCACTAAAAATAAAGTGCGGAACCAAAACGATATGATAAAATTAAATCCTCTTTTTAAAAGGTTATAATGTGCATAAATTTGCACATCAAGAAGTTTACTGTTTCTTTATAACGATGATTGATGATAATCTTAGTTGAATTTAATTTTTTCTCTTTTTAATTTATCTGTTGAAAAAACATAACCTTCCGCGGAGCATGACGTCAAACCTCTTTTACAAAGCGGCGTCCCCACGTGACCTTCCGATCATTTTGGCGGGAGATGCCGTATCGATGTTACGATCGTTGCCACATGATCTTAATAGTGCAAAATTGAAGAAAGATAAATGTCAGGATAGAAAAGCAAAAATATAAAAAGGAATTTTAATGTTAATTAAAGTTAAATAATTTAATAAAAATACCTAAAATAAAATAATAACTCCTGTAGCTCAAATTCGAAACAAAACACTCCAGTAGCTCAAAATTAACTTCTATATAATTACACAATTATGCATATCTATCATTTGTAAAAATAACTATATAAACAATATTAAAATCACAATTAGTTAATTATAAGTGAAATATTTGATAATCCACAGAATGAAAGCGCGCTATTTCAACCTGCGCAGCACCAAATACCCAACCTCCAACCAACCAACCGATTACAATATCGCGTACACAGAAATTTTATTTTGAATTAAACCTGATGGATAGTGTGAAAAACCATTAAAAATTTTGTGAAAAGATTAAATAAAACAATTTACAAGCATAATGAATTTAAGTTTAACTGCAAAATAAAATGTGACCGCTAACCCTAACCGCCGTGAAAATGTAAACAAACCGGACCGAAGTCGCGATTTGTAAACAAACGAGATCGAAAAGCGATCTTGAATAAAAACAAACCCCAATTTAAGATTTAGCAAAAATACGATTTTAAAACTAAGTTTAAAGAATTTTGTAAAATAAAAATGTGTTGTTTGCGACACAACAACCATGTCAGATTTTTCTGAATTTTTCTGAAGTCCCAGATAGATAGAATATATGATACGATAATATTAGGTAAATTTAGTAAGAAAGTCCACCGCATAATTAAGGCATAAATAATAGAACCTTTGAAAAGGAAACCTATCTGCAGTGGAATCTTAGCTTAAACGGAAAAAAATTTATGGCTTCCGACGAAAGTAGACCAAATAAATCTACATAATAAAACATGAAACCCGTATAAAACGGAATTTTCTTTTCTCCCTTAACGATTCCGTAATAGCAAATTAATTTATTCTAGATATACATACTTAATCATCGTCTTCACCACGATTATTTCAATGTATTTTGAGATATGCAGATACGTCTTCTCAATGTAAAAATACTGGTACATAGAAAACAGAAGACACATATATGAAAAACACTTAAAACATTTCATATATTAAATACAATAGAATTAAAACATAGAATCTGCATTTTCTAAAACTATAAAACCTTATTTAGTTGTCAGACTATTCAGAGATAATTAATGGAAATATCGTTCAGGTTTATTTGCAAACACTAACTTCAGTTGTAATTACAATCTTACACTAACTTTTATCATTTTTCACTTGTTAAGCATCATTCTTCCTCTGATTTCTTAATTACAACTTCCTGATTTTAATGATGCATAATAAGGCAACAGATTTTTGAAAGATTGTTTGCGTTGATTCCCTTGTTCTTTGGAATAACTAAAGTGCATTATCGCAGTTTGTCATAAGAGTGCTTTCTGTAAATGTTGTAGTATATAAGAATTTATTTGTCTTACATTGCTCTCATTAATATTTTATCCTTGACACAAATAACATTTTCTCTGCTTAATAGAAAGCATTGCAATACGTGCTCTTTATTTTTGAAAGTACCATAAAGTTCAATTAAATATATGAAAAACAATAAGTGAAATTTTTATTTGTCATTTTTACTTTTGTAAATTAAAAAATCCCTGACGTGCTCGGCCTACAGGCACAGGTAGATTTCGAAGACGCAGACCGTGGGGCACCTGTTTGTTGGGAATTGCGGAAGAAATGACCTTTTTGGTATGATGTGGCAGTTAGGCAGCAGTTACTTCAAAATCTAACTTGTTTGCAGGCGGAGTCGGCAGGGATTTTTTTCTTTTAAATTTTTTTTGCTATAGGGGTCGATCCTATAAAAAACTTGTCAGCATAAAAGTTTTAGATAATATTAAGAGGATTTATAATAAATTTAAACGGATTTGATATCTTGTGAATTGGCGAAGTTATGAATTTTTTTCTTCTAACCCCCCCCCCTTTCCCCCCCTTGAGGCCATTTTTAATTATATCAAAAACTTGTCATACATAAATTTTGGGCCCTTTTCTTAGAAGTAATAATAACTTTAAACGGATTCGATACCTATCATAATTAAGAAATTATGTTTTTTTTTTCTTTTTTCACACGCCCCACCTTGGTTCGATTTTGCCCATTAACGAACTTGACCAAGATTTTATGCCCCTTGATTTTATGTATCAGTTTGGAAGAGATTTGTTCAGAATTATGGTAGTTATCGTGTCCATAAAAAAGTGACATAGATAGATAGATAAAGTTTTGAACTGGGGGTGTTTTTGGGTTCTGGGAGTCATGATCGGCTTGGATCTGCAAAAAATTTTCAAAAATTCCAACTTAGGGGAGAATGTAATAAGTAGTATTTCTTACGAAATCTACCTAAAAGGGTGTATCCATTCTACTCTGTTCCTGAATCAAACACAGGATAACTTCTCTATTATCAGGAATGTAATGCAAATTGATTTTATAATAACTAGTATATAACCACACAAATTATACCTTATAACGTCCATATTTGACGACACACATACATGATTTTTATAAAGATTGACTATAACAACGCCACCTCTATCCATGCATACTTTTTAATGATTAATCAAAATACTTACCAGATGAGAAGTTGGACAATTATTTTCGTCTATAGAAGAATTGAAACAAAACACAAATGTAATAACATTACTTCAAAACTAGTGGAAAACGCTATAGACATTTTCTTATACATCATTTCTCTCCTGTTCTAATTTTATGTTGTCTCTCTCCACCGAATCTTACCATCGGCCCTTATCGAAAGAGGGATGCTGTAGTTCGAGCGCCGTTGTAAGGATTCTGCTTGGTTTGTAATTAAGGCTCGCAACAGAATTATTCTTAACATTAAGCTACCGGATGTTGGCTATAGACAATGTTTTCTTCATATTATTGACAGGTTCCCTTACATTTGCCAACTCTTGTCTCTTGTTATATGTAGTTTTTTCTCTAATTTTTATATCCAGTAAGGCAAATCTCAAGTCCCAGGAAGTCCATTTTCGAAGCAAGCTTCGTTTGGAGCAAAATTAAATTCATTGTTGTAACTAGGTTTGTTCTTCGTAAGCCATGCAAACAGTTAATGGTATCCTAAGTGCTCATTTCCTCGCTTACATCACTTTTAATTTTCATCTGACTGAGTTGCATTGCATTTCTGCATTTTTTTTCCTTTTGGTTTCATTCATTATCTTTATTGTCTACGTGAAGTTCGTTGTCTGTCGAAATAATTCAATGTTATCTTACTTGTTGTTTCTGCTGATTTTTTATTTTTTAGTATTATTATTTGATTTGTGGGGTAATAATCCATAATCGGACACAAACAAGGTTCACGTCAGAGATAAGCGAGGAAAGTATATCTTAGGTTAGCGTTAAATGTTTGCCATCCACTTTTTCCACGCACACATGCAAAAAACACTTACAAAATGTATTTATTTTTGCGACAAATCATACTCGCTGAAAAACGACAATTGACACCACTCTCGAGTCCGCCGTTTTTAGACAGAGCCCTGACGTACAAACATTACCAATATAACTCAGATGACGGTAAGGGGCTTGCTACCAAAACCGGTGTGCAATATTTGGCGAATATTTTAGTGCTCTAAGTGTTGTTTTATATAATTATGCTACGTAACATCAAGTCTCATCTCATTTTTCAAACACTTGCGATGTTTAATTTTGTAGGACAAGTTAGAGTTTGGGGTGCAGTTTCGAGCATCGAAAATGATTTCATGTTTAATGGAAAGCATGCTTTGAAGAAGTTCCTGTGATTTTATTTTAACAAAGATTGCAATAATAGAATAAAAAAAATGCATTTTCAGACAAATACTATGTTTAATACATAGTAGAATAATTTGTTACTTGTGAAAGGGAAAAGGAATGGATATTAGGCATTTAGGCCATATTTGTATTTAGAAACAATATATTAACAATTCAATACTTATCATAACATATTTTTGCCTTCCTCACTTTCTTTCTAAGATGTGGCAACAGCATATTAAAAAACATTTCTTATGAAAGATAATTATTATTGTGTATTCAAATAACTAAATTTGAATTTAATAAAAGTAATCTACATTCATAAATGAAATAAAGAAGCAGCCTATGTCTTTTTTTGGTTATGATCCATTTATTTAGCTAGTTTAAAAGTAATTAATTTAGTCATTTTGATGAGAGATTGATCACGGAATCTTTGACGATATTTCAAACAATCGATTCTATTGGCTACACCGGAACCCATAGCACTTTTGTCTATAAGAAAATTGGTATTTCCCTGAAAGTAATCATTTATTTAATGTACATGGTATCTATTCGATATCTAGATAATAGGACATATTTTAATTAAATGCCTGAAGTTTTACTCAAAATAATGAAATTGTATTCTGTAAGAATGTTAAACATTATTCTTTAATAAAATATGAGTAATTTTACATAGTTTGGATAATGACCAAGAAATTCTTAGAAATATGTTATTTTTTAAAGTAATTATTTTCGTAGAGTGTTTATTCGGTGAAAAAAAAAGAATTATTCTCAACGCGCTGAAATTTTGTTTTTCACTATTATGTTTTCCAGTGACGTAATTAGATGAGAGTATTTAAATGCAGTAATTAGTATAAAATACAATATAACATTTAACATTAATTTAAAATTTTACGTGAAAAGTAAATTTCTTTTGTTATAGTATGATAAGAGTACATAAACATTTTCATTTTGCATGCATGCTAGTCTGTATCAGGTTAATGTAATTAAAAACCTTTAAAACTCAATTTGTTTTATGAAAGAAGTTTTAAAAACTAATTAACTAGAGCTTTTGGGATTTCTTTTTCTTAGATAAATATTTTACGGTAATCATGAAAGTTATAGCTTTATCAAATGCAGTATTTTATAAAAAATAATTTGAGAAGGGAGATTTTGACAATACTGATAAAACGTTAAAATAAAATAAATAAATAAATTAGCACATATGTGCCAAACAAAGAAATTCCATTAATGGTATGAATAAGATTCATTAAAAAAGAAATAAAATTCATGGACGCTTGAAGAGGGAAAAACAAAAACAAAAATGCTGTTGAAAATTTATTTATTTATTTATTTGTTAATTTCTGAATAAATTTAGTAATACTAAGAATTTTATATAGAAATTGGGGTTTTGTACTTCCGCTGTCGATACTTACGGATGTAAATCAAGAGATAAATCGTTAATGTTTAAAATAGAAAAATGATATTTGAACTATTTCTCTTAAATTTTAATATTGAAAGCCACTTCTTACAGTTTTTATTCTTAAACCTCATAATAAAAGAGCTTAAGATAAAGAATATGTTACATTACATTTTCTCAAAATTGGTTTTATTTTATAAATGAATGGGCTATGAGGTGTTTTAACATATGATAAAACTAAAGTAAGATTATAATTAAAATCTGACAAAATTATTTATTAATATTTAATATTGAAAAATTAAAATATTATTAATCATTTTTAATATTTTAAAATTAAACATTAATCAGTTTTTCTGAGTGAGTTTAATACTATCTGTTAACATTTCAAAGAGATGCTACCAATAAATAAATAAATAAATAAAATTTACAACAAAAAGCTTAAACCAGTTTTCTCGAAATAGAATTTTTCTAATAATATTTTCATTCCCGAAGCTTTTCAATTGTTGTCAGAACTAATCACAACACTCTTTCCGTATCTTATGCTATATTTATGAGTATAATATGCTACCCGAAATTTTTCTACTTTATTCGTTTGTGCTAAAACATGCTTAATTTCAAATACGTGTCTCCATAAACTATAAAAAATATATCCAATAAGATATATGATTACTAGATATATGACTACCACTATGATTACTAGTACAATTACCATAGTTTTACAGTTTTGATTTATAGTATACGTGTGCATATTTAATACATATTTAATTATCTAAATACACATTGCATTGGGAAATACTTTTTTTTTGGAAAAACTGTTGGCTACATGTTACATTTAAGTTAATATTTTATACAACACAACCGCACAGTTAATGTAAATGAGTTGTAATTTGGAATATTTGGTGTTATGTAGAGTATAATTCATATATTTTTGCTTCACTTCATTCTGATTACATTATATATTATATAATTACTTATGATAAAAATAAATAATATTTTATGAATGTTATATGTTTAGATATTTATGGAAATATTTTTAGCAGAAACTTTTAAATTTTGATTAGTTTTATCTATTGTTTATTTCAGTTTAATATAAAAATCCTAGTTATATAAATGAAATTCGATGAACTAACTTATAGTAAACAATACGCCAGTTAACTTCATGAGTTAACGAGAGTTAACGATCAAACTAAATTCTGGATGAAACACAGGAAAACACGAAAATTAGATACTGTGACGCTTATTTGATATTGTGTTTTTGATTTGCATATCCTATTGAAAAAAATATTATGAGTCATTTATTTGATAAGGCTGATGAAAGAAAGTTTGGAAATTTATGTTGCAATTGACTATTGTGTAAAATAAATAAATGTCTAAGGTACTCAAATACCGATTTACATATTCATACATTGCATAGTTATTATATTATGCAGCATTTAATGGATATGCAAAAATGTTTCTTAACGTCCAAAGGTTAAAAATTGGCTAGTTTCCATTAAATATCAATAAATTATTAAGTTATGCAGTACCATCTTACGTTTAAAAATAGCCATTATATCAAGTATAGATTTTGTCATAAAAATTTCAAGACAGGGTGTTTCGGAACACCTGGGAAAAAGTTTAAGGGGTGATAGAACACGTCTAGAGAAGCTCTAAACACCATACAATTCAGGGTAGTATCTCAAGCAGTGAAGCACTACAGGGTGCTTTCTGGTTTTATATAAAAGCATGTTTTCTATTCAAGATCTAACAAATGATTGCTGATTTTATTTATGTTGAATAGTATTACTAACTAGAATGCTAATTTGGATAAAAATTAGAAGAAGAAATAAAGAAAATGCAAAGTAAGTAGCTCAAGGGTAAGAGGGAGAGGGAAAGTGGGGGGGGGGGGTTCCAAAAAATCGACAAAATTTCCTTCAGAAAAGTTGAAGGTGAATCAGAATTCATGGACGAAATTTTAAGGGGTGATAGAACATATCTAAATAAGCTATTTTCGGAACACAATGCATTTGCGTATCGCAAGCGGCAACCCGCAAGATGACTCTGTCATTAAATATACACATCGCTGGTTTTTCACACACATAGTCATTTCTACCATGGATTGAAAAAGGGATGACTAGAATCCAGAAGATGCGAACATGCATCTCATGCATGGTGCTGCGATTGTGAGTGCTTTGGAAGTCTTAATTGTGTAGTAAACAGGGTTCTCTTCACAATCAGGAAGCGCCGTGTAGCGCTTCACTGCTTAAATTACGACTATGCATTGTATGGTGTTTTGAGCTTGTCTAATTCTATCAATCCCTTAAAGTTTTACCCAGTAGTTCCGAATCAAGATCGTGTATAATAAAATTGGATTTTACATCTATTGCGTATCAAACATGAGTGATGCTGGGAAAATTCTGGTATAAAATCTTCGCTACCAGCGCTTTGAAATGAAAATTTTTAATGGGCTCAAAGTGGCTCAGCACTGTGCGTACTGTACTTAAAATTTCCTAAATAGTAAGCCTGATACTTGATAAAGTTCATGTAAAATTGTATTTTCATTGAAATACTTTGATTTTGGCATACGGTGTATGCCTTTTATGCTGTACAGCAGCCAAACGCAACCTGTGGCCCGCCGAAATTTTATCTAAGGGAAATTTTATCCGAAATTTTTTACCCGAAATTTAGGGCGAAATTTTATCAAAAAATATATAATCATCATTCCATACTTATAAAAAAATCAAATGTGCAGATAATTCATTTAAAATCTTCACTATTATTTTATGCTAATTTTACGGGAAGAATAAATCTTCCTTGCTATTTGTAATCAATTTAAAATTATGGGAAACATCCTAAATATCATTTGCTTAGTCAAAATTCTTTTTGCATTTAGCCACATTTACGTTGCAGTGAGGTATATAATATTTAACCTTCAACAATAATAAACATTGTTTAAAGTTAATTAAACTTGTCGTATATATATTTACATAAAGAACTGCATAAAAGTAATTTGATTTCTTAAAAAAATCTCCCTATTACCGATTCTATTAAAACCTTTACACGGGGGCTCGGACAGCATCTGTCCGAGGATACATGCAAACTTGGACAGATTCTGTCTGAGCCCCTGTGTAAAGGTTACATACAACTTTTGTTATCTTTCTATTTTAATTATCCTTTTTTACATTATTATATAAGTATAGTGAGTTGCTAGCCACTTAACGTAGCAAACATATGTCTGCCGCCCATGATAAAAATGGTTGAGTATGGCTTCTTTACAGAAAGATAACGGCAAATAATGACACTCTCATCTCTTTCCATATAAGCATCACTGGTCACAGTAGAGACATGTCATGGTTGCTCTTAAGAAACATTGGAAGAGAATGGTTTGAACTGAATAAGGTAACAATGTAGATGTGTCACAAAAAATAGTATGTTGTGCGAAACCACTGTCGCTAAAATATGCCATCTGGAATTTAGTAAATCGTATTAATTCAAGTGCAATCATATTTAAAGTCAATTTTTTAATTAAGGTCATTCTGCTTAAATGTGACGACCCATAGATGCAACAATGTTATTGTACTCAAAATTTTAACGCAAGAACCGTGAACAAATGCTGTAAAATGAAGCATACGAGCTGCGGGATCAAAACGCGAAACATTTAACTGTATTTAAATCGTTTTCTTTAAAAGAATTTCTCATCGTTCATTATCAAAAAAATCATTATTTATCAAGCGCCCCCATAACTACCTAAATGCAGCAAAAAGGCCCGAAACAGGGACATTGTTTCGCCTTTCTACCTGAAAGATCAAATAACTCTATCGACGTCAAGGCTTCGAACGTTTATTTCATCTACCTGAAATGAAACGGGAAACAGCGACACGTTATTAAAGTAAAGTTGTTCTAGAATATTTCGAGGATTTTGGTGACTGATTTTTTAGACATGTAGTTGCGAAGAAATGGATATGTCAAATGCAGAGAGGCTTTTAAAGAGGTTTAGCGAGGTAAGTTTATGTGGTATCTTTATATGTTGCATTAAAATGATGTTCAAAGAAGAAATTGTAATTAACTAAGCTTTGTTGAATTAATAATTTAGGAAATTGCAGATAATCATGCACTAATGTTTTTCTTTGGCTAGGTACTTAAATATGTGTTTCAACTGATCAAAATAGAAAAATACATGTCTCTAAAAATTTTAATCAAAAATATGACGTGGTAATAGTGGGTATATTTAAGCAAAGAAGAAAGACATATGATTTCTGGATTATTCAATACTCTTATAGGATTGCAGCTCTGAAGATTCTTGTGTAGATTGAAAACCCTTAAATTTAAAATGGATTTAAGAAATCTGCCATTTTCAATCGGTGTGCTTTTCCAGAATCATCTTTCGATCTCAATGTTCTTGAGAGCTATAAAAATTATAAATTCAGAAAAGGTGAATTAAATTAATTAAATGATGATGTTGAGCTATTGGCGATGAATTTTGCTTTGACATGTTCCCTGGTAAAAACTCGATTTTAACCACTGATTTTCATGTTAATGAATCACCTATTAAAGATGTTCTTCCTGCTCAGGAGAACAATATTTCTCCTGATTTTGATGTTAACGACGATTTAATAACAATGGCCAACTAATGCGGACAATCTGCCAGCACAAGTTTTCAAATTGAGCACCCTGAAATTAGTAATACAATTTCTCCAATAATGTGTGCTGTGTCTATTCAAACAAATTTAACATTAGACAGAAATATTAGTGATGAAGATTTTAAAATGTTTCAAAAACTGAATGCGCATTTTAAACAACTAACAGGCAAAAACATGCCAGATTTTATTCAAGAACATTCTGGAGTCGAAAAGAATCACACCACTTACAATTGTTTTCCTGAACCTAATTCATTTCATGATTTTGAAATCTGTGTGTTAAAATCATTTTCACCAACAAAGTAAAATTCAGCCACAAAGCGAAAATCGTTAGAATCAAACTTTTCAGAAAGCTAAACAATTGAAGCATATATATATATAAAAAAGAGAAAAATGAAATGAATTAACAAAATTAGAAACAAAATTGGAAAGAAAAGAAAAAATCATTACTAAAACAAAAACAAAAACATCAATAAAACAGAATTCAGTAAACAAATTCAAGGAATTAAGGGTATCTGAAAAAGTTCAGCAGAAACAGGAGATATAAAAAACCCTAATCGTCAAAATTATCCATACCTTCCAAAAACCAAAATAAAAATATTGATGTCTATACGGAAGTTGAAGGGCAAAACGGAGTTAATTTCAAATTGAAAAGTAAAATATTTGCTTACAGTATACATCAATAAACATTACTTAGGTAAAATTTATGTTCTATCGGTCATTCATTAGTTATTTTTTTTATCTTGGTCAAACTTAAAAGTGTTTAAAGTATGAATGTTGAAGTATTCATTATTATCGGAACAAAGCTCCGGCTTCCCGTGAAAAAGTACTCTTTTGTTAACACGATAGCGCCCAAAATATTTGTCGCATTAAAAGAAAAATTGGACTGGAAGTCGGTAGTCAAAATCTCATGGGGGATTGAATTGTTAACTCTATTCGTCAACTCTAACGCCCCGAAACGTCTGCCGTAGAATTTTCGATTTTCCCATAGAGATAACATTGCGATTGTTTGAATTACTAATTAAACCATTAGCTCCATTGTTGTAACTTATGCATTTTAACCTCATTGTTTTACACATCGTTATGACGTCAACATTACTGACGCACACATTTAAGATTTACGATATAGATTGACTTTTAGAAGTTTGACTTCATACGGTAAATAACCCCCCCCCCCTTTTTTTTGTGAATTAGACCCAAATTAGACCTCATATTCTTTGTAATTTCAAATCGGTGTAATTCGGTTTGAATTTTCATTTAAGGAAAGAAAAGAATCCGAATAAAATATAATGTCATGTATGTATTAATTATATGTATGTATGTATGTATTTTTGTATTTCCATGTATGAAAGATTGTATAGGGAAATTTCTATATCCATAATCGGGTTTGCTGACAATTGGTATATTTTAGTGGCGCTGTTTGGCATCAGCGTGGCACAAATTTAAGTTCATTGTATTAACCTGTTTTTTTTTTATACACATACAGTATAAGGTAAGTATTGTAATCATGATAAAAATCCGATTATGGACATATTTTCATATTTTATCGTTTTGAAGTTATTTGAGTTTGTTTTCGCTATTTTAAAATTATTCCACATGTATATGTACGTATGCGTGTATACGAGAAAATCCACGCATTTTTATGTCTCCAGAGCTCATTCATATTGAAGAACTGAAATAAAGACTTAAGATTTTTTTAAAGAAAAATCATAGAATTTTTATAGTTGCTGTTTTTTTTATCATGAAAAATTTATTTAAATAACAAAATACTCGGAAACAACTTTTCAGCAAAAGGTTTTGACCTTGATCGCTATCTGGATCACAGATTATTTATTAAATAAGTAGGTAATTTGCTATCCGGATTAAATGAAAAAGTAGCGAAAATTACGTAAATTAAAACGCAATCGTTGTAAAATTGTGCAGATTTATGAATGAAAATGCAAGTTAATTACATCATTTTCACCAGTATTTTACTTTCCTGATGTATTTTACTTTTTTGAAATAATGTAATATACAACTATATCGAGTTACTCCATAGTTACAGACATAAAAATAAACAACAAAATAAAAATAAAAGATAACGTGCGTGATTTAAAAAAATACATGAAACTTATATGATAGCATTTTATTCTTATTTTTTTAATTATAGCATTATTATGTTGAAAAACATAATAATAACTTCAAAGACCGTGCAACCTAATAAGAACCCTCAAACAACCTAATAAAAGTTATTTTACTGTGTATTATGTTCTTAATTTACGCTTTTAGCATTTAAAAGAAATACGTGCAATGAAGTTTAAATCGTATTAAGTACATGAATTTAGTTTTTTTAATTCAAACTCAGCCATCTGTGTAATTCAACTCTTTGTTTTGCATATAAACATAGATTTTTCTTTTGAATTTTATTGTAAATGAAATTAGGCTAATTTGTTTACCTCATTGGATATATTAAGCACCTACAGTCTGTAAAAGATACCTCTCTAATAAAAGACATTCTTGCTCCGACATTTCGGCTTGACGGATTCTAGTTTAATTATAATAGGTATAAATAATACAATACAATCACTCGTTAACTTTAAATTAATGTCCAATAATGCTTAAAGTGATAAAAAACATAACACAGAATATTTAAAATACCCTTTTTTACTGTAGGTATTAATAACATATGTTTCATTTACAACTATCGGTGACATCTTCAGATCTTAATGATAAATACAAAATTCTCGCATATTTGAAAATAGTAAAACATATACCACGAGATCGCATGTCCAAAGTTAGTAGGTGCTTAATTTGGCCAAAACTGGGAAACGTGAAAAATTATTATTTATTTTTATTTTTATTGCCAAATTTTAGCTAATTCAAAGGAAACGGTTTCGTTACAAATGCAATCTTTTCGCAAATATATTTCTATAGATTCACGGATAATGGATGGGAAATAAGCTCTTGATTGAAAAATTATTTTACTATTATTGAAATCTATCTGCAAATGTTCCTTACTATATTGTCTGGCTAAAGCGGTGGTTCTTCTGTCATGTTTGATATCTGCCATATGTTCTTTTATTCTTGTTTTAAATTTTCTGTTTGGCATTCCTATATAGTACTGTATTGTTCCATCTGCCTTGGTGAATGGGATTTCATAAACACCGGAAAGTTGGTTAGGTTCTAGTGGGTCTGTTTTTCTACATACTATGTTTTTTAATTTTGTGGAAGGTTTTGCAATAAGACAGATATTAAATTTTCTAAGTTTACATTTTAATCTTTCAAAGAATCCTGGAAAATATTGTAAAGTTGATATTTTTGAGTTTCGTTCATTAAAGGTTTTCTTCTTTTTATTATTATCTATGCTCGTAATTAATTTATTGATGGTGCTGTCTTTGTATCCATTATTTCTTGCGATGTCACGTATTTTATTTATTTCATTATTTAATTGATTAGGAGTACAGACATTAAAAGCTCTTCTAATAAAATGTCGAAAGGCAGAAACTTTATAGGAAAAAGGTACTTGAGCGTTATTAGGAATAATGGATGGATTAGCTATTGGTTTTCTATATACCGTACGTTCAATTCCAAGGTGGGTTTTGATTAGCAGCACATCCAAATAAGGGATTGTGTTGTTTTGTTCAATTTCCAAAGTGAATTTAATCATAGAATCATGGCTATTGAGCTGATCAAGAAAGCTATTAAGTGAGGTATCCATGTGTTGCTAAATTATGAAGATATCATCGACGTATCTGAGCCATGTATGAGGGGTATAATCTAATTCATTATAAATATCGGTTTCTAAAGGTCTTACTATGAATTCAGCTAAAAGTCCAGATATAGGGGCCGTCGGGGCCCCATTATTTTGCTTATAGATTTTATTGTCAAATATAAAATAGTTATTGTTAACTATAAGATTAAGAGCACTCTTTAATGTTGTTTTCATATTGTCCTTAATGATAATCACATTTAGGTACTTTGGACGTCTAATTTAGGTTTTCACTACTATAAATGTGACAAAAATGATCTAAATACGTCAATCATATATTGTTTGCTTAGATTACAGATAATGATACAATTTCTACAGAACAAATTAATTCTGAATAAAAAGTATAATATTCAATCTTTTTCCGCTTAATAATATATATACCTATTTAATAAAGTGACAACTATTCATTTTGCACAATGTCATTCATTTAGCACACTGTCCTTATACATGATTATTTAAAAAGGACATCAAGTGTTAGTAATGGTATTTGGTTTCAATGCTAACGACAGATAATTATTTTTTAAATATATAATTGTTACATTATAAGCTAATTACTTTTTAAAACACATTATTCGATGAAAAAAAAACACACATTAATTCTAAAAAATATTAAGAATTTTGTTTGTATTATTCAGCAGTTACATTTGTTCTGCAGTGACGTAATTAGACCAGGGCGTTTAAATTCTGTAATTAGAATAAAATATAGTGTAACATTCAAATTTAAGGCACAAATGTACGTGAAAAGTAATATTTTTTGTTTGAATTTTGTTAAAAGCATATAAAAATTTCATTTTACATATATACCAACAAAATATAATTAAATATATTCTAAACTCAACTCTTTTCATCAAAGTAGCTTTGAAAACTAATTGCCTTTTTTTCTATTTTGAATTTCTTATTAAAATCCTTAAGCTAAAAATTAATGTAGTCAAACGTCTTATGGTAATCATGAAATTTATCATGGCATTAACTAGTACAACGTTTTACATAAAAATAATCCTATAAGAGAGTCTTTGACAATATTGATTAATTTTAAAATAAAAAAAATAATAGCACACGTGCACCAAACAAAGGAACTCCATTAATGGCTTGAAAGAAATTCGTTTTTCATAAAAATATATTTCATGAAAACACAAAGAAAAAAGATCATTGAAAATTTATTTATTTTAAAGGAGATAAGAGTTGAGAGATAAGGAGATTTAGAATCTTGGATTTTGTTTAGAATTTATTTTCATTTGTGAATAAATTTAGTATTAATAACTGATTTATATGGAAATGAGGATTTTGTATTTCTACTACTTATTATTAATATAAATCACGCGATAAGTTTTTTTCTTTTTTTAATGTAATAAGATTGCTTGATTTTTTTACTTGAACTTAATAAAAGAAGCATTTTTCGGTGATTTTACTTCATAGAATCTTATAATGAATGGTCGAATGAACTAATAAGAATACTTTAAAAATATAATATGTTATATCGATGAATACGCTAAGATGACCGAAAAAATGTTCTAGATAGTTAGTTTGTACTTTTAATAAGCTTAAGGAATAATCAGAAAAATGTTTTTTCTTTTAAAATTATTTTCCACGTGTAACATTTTAACAATAATTTTAAGATCTACTTAGGTATTAAAGTTAATGTGAATGTTAGTTTAGTTCAAAATATTCAAAAGTATGTAGTGTATAATATTTCTATATTTTTTGCTTCATTTACCTTAGTGTTCCCAAGTTCTCTTATTTACGCGGGACTTTTAGGGATTGTATAGTACAGTACATCTCATGGAATTATTGTCCAGGACGCCAGATGTACCGATTTTTCAGGTTGTACAAACTCTTTTAAGTACTTGCACGTATCATACAATTATTTCTATGTGTTGTGTTTTGAAAAAACTAAACATTTTCAGAAATATAAGTAAAAACATTCAATTTTTATGCATTTGATCGACATAGATTTCTGTACGAAATTTTTATGACAAGTTGTTTATTTAGAAATAGGTATTATATTTTATACATTTTTTTTTACAAAGTGGCATGAAATCCTCAGTTAAAAAAATAATTTCAAAATTAATTATTTGCGCAGTTTAAAACTGAAAAAAAGAATGGTTTATTTCGTTTATTTTATAGCTGTTAATTAATAAGAAGACTTCATAGTGTTTAATTGTGATGCAGCTAACAGTGTATTATAAGCTCTTACACTCTAAAAAAAGGACGGGTGTTTCTTAATGTAGGAAAATATAACAGTGAACGAAATATAACAATGAACGAAAATATGCAATAATACAAGTTAGTAACGAATCCGAAATGCGTTTTTTTGTGTGTTTATAAATCTCAGAAACAAATATATTTTCGAGATTTAAAGAAGCATTCATAAAAACAAAGTTTTATTTGTTGCCATTGAATTACAGAAACGTTTCTGAGTAGATTTTATAGTGCATTAATCTGTTTCTTCAACCCGGAATACAATTCTTTTGGATAATAACAATTCTCAAGTAGTCATTTTCATGTTTTACAGACAAACATGATAAATTAACAGGATTAACGAGAACATTCAAATAATATTATTTTGGTTCTCTTGCACGTAAAAATTCTATTACGCAGATGAAAAGGTTTATTTAAGAATTAATACCATCCAAAAATCCGATATTCTGATTTCAGAAAACTGATTAATACACTATAGAAACTAATCGGAAACGTCTCTGAAAATCACTGGCTCCAGAAACATTTGTCTTCTCTTTTTAATACAGTGTTCATATTTGTTGAGTAAATATAATTTATGAAAAATGATTCACATGAAAATATTTGTCAATTACTCCAAAGAGTATCTCTGTGTATCTGATTAAGTACTGTAATCTCTAGGGACTGTTTAATTTACATAAACTACATATGATTAAATTACAAGAACGAAAAATCATACGCCATGCATAGATTATAACACTTTCCAACTCTTCTAGAATACTTTTAAAAATTTACCGATTAATAATAAGGTGAAGGTTGATGTCTAAGTAAACAATTTGGAAATCACATAACAAATTTGAAAACCCAATTTCAGCAATTACCACCAACAGTCAAAAATGTATCCAATTCTTTTGTTCAGCCCTGTATAGGATCTATATACTTGTATAGATATTTCATACTATCGTAGTAGTCTAAAATTTAGTTCAGTTAGCAAACGCACAGTACTGTTAAAAATTACAATTTAGCAATTTCCGTTTATAAATCGAAATGTATTCGATATTTTTTGTGCTGTCCTGTATATGATCTATAACCTTTATACACACCAAATAATATGTAAAAAAAATCCCTGACGGCTCGGCCTACTGGCACAGGTAGATATCAAAGACGCAGACCGTAGGCGCCTGTTTGTTAGGAATTGCGGAAGAAATGACCCTTTTGCCATGATGCGGCAGTTGGAACCGCCTACTTCGAAACCTAACTTGTTTGCAGACGGAGCCAGCAGGATTTTTTTTTTGCTATAAGAGTTGGTCCTATAAAAAATTTGTCAGTATAAAAGTTGCACATAATATTAAGAAGATTTATAATAAATTTAAGCGGATTCGATATCTTGGGAATTGACGAAGTTATGAATTTTTGTTTTCTGAAACCCCCTCCCCCCACTTGGGACCATTTTTAATTATATCAAAAATCTGTCATACATAAATTTTCGGCCCTTCTCCTAGAAGTAATAATAACTTCAAACGGATTCGATACTATGGGTTTTTTTCTGTTTTCACAAAAAGCCCCCCATCCCCCCCTTGCTTCGATTTTGCCCATTAACGAACTTGACCGAGATTTTATGCCCCTTGATTTTATGTATCAGTTTCGAAAAGATGCGGGAGTTGTAACCGCCTACTTTGAAAAATAACTTGTTTGCAGGCGGAGCCGGCAGGGATTTTTGTTTTTAATTTTTTTTTTTCGCAATAAGAGTTGGTCCTATAAAAAACTTGTCAATATAAAAGTTTTAGATAATATTAAAGGATTTATAATAAATTCAAGCGGATTTGATATCTTGTGAATTGACGCAGTTATGAATTTTTTTCTTCTAAAACACCCCCTTTTTCCCATCTTGGGGCCATTTTTGATTATATCAAAAATCTGTCATACATACATTTTCGGCCCTGCTCCTAGAACTAATAATAACTTTAAACGGATTCGATACGTATCATAATTAAGAAGTTATGGGGTGGTTTCTGTTTTCACAACCCCCCCCCCTTGGTTCGATTTTACCTATTAACGAACTTGACCGAAATTTTATGCCCCTTGATTTTATGTATCAGTTTCGAAGAGATCAGTGCAGAATTATTGCAGTTATCGTGTCCATAAAAAAGTGACATAGATAGATAGATAGATAGATAGATAGCTATATAAAGTTTTGAACTGGGGGTGGTTTTGGGTTCTGGGAGTCATGATCGGCGTAGATCTTCAAAAATTTTTCAAAAATTCCAACTTAGGTGAGAATGTAATAGGTAGTATTTCTTACGAAATCTACCTAAAATTAGTTAAACAAAAACACTTACCACAGCGGAAAATACACTTCCAGCAATTATTTTTCATAGACAGTACTGTAACCGAACTATTTTGTGTATTCCTATAAATGAACGTTGAATGTTAAGCCCACAATATCCTATATCTGCAGTAAACCTGTTGTAGTGCACCTCACTGACAGTTATCAATTTAAATATGTTTGATATAGAGTAACATCATTGAAATACACCAAAACTCATTTCCCCATAGACCGTGATGTAACGGAATTCTTTTGAGTGTACATGTAAATGTAAACTATAAATGTTCTACATTCTAAACTATAAATGGGCTTCATTTTCAATGCCAAACATGCCATAGTAAACCTCAATAACATATACCAATTTCATGACAATCCGAGAATATTTACGCGAGTAAGAGCACGGACAGATGGTAGACAGACAGACGACATACAGATAGACAAACCGAATTCATAAATACTTTTCAACTGTGATGGAAAGTGTTAAAAATGATTTACGTTTGCATTAAAACAGATTTAGAAGGCTGCGTTCCTCTTTTTATAATACACAGTTCCCAATTTTCCCATTCTCGACCTGGAAATATTAAGTACCACTCTCTTTAGCCAATTTAGAATTGCATATTTAAAGAAAAATGTTGTGTGCATGTCATATACGCTCCACTAAATGGTTTTGTCTTCTCGTATGCATATTTTATGCATTTGATTTTTACGATTCTTATTGCTGTGCAATAATCAAGCTTCTGTTACATTTCTCTGTAACCAATTTATATAAATATGAGAAGTGGGTCTCCTACAAAAACCGTAACTGATGGACTATTTTGGTTTTGATACATGAATCAAACACCTTTTGTTTATACAGAATCACATAGTTTCATCTAAAGGGCAGAAAAAACGTTAAATTTGTTGTACAGTGTCATTTTCTAACAAATGAAATTTTACTATTAAGAATAAAATTTCTGTGAATAGTGTATGTACTATCCTAAGACAGTGTGATGTCTTGTTTTAAACTCTCTTTCAAATAGAGACATTTTTTTGTTCTGCATTTAAACAGTGTTGGTAAACTATTTATTAAAGTTAATTGTTCTTTCTTTTATTTATTACAATAATTAAGAGTACAAGTGTACAGTGTTTATAAAATTGTTCTATACGCTAGAAGAAAAAAATAAATAATCAGCACAGATATGCTAGCTCTTCCGACGTTTTTGTAGATAAAGTAGGAATGTTAAAGTTCGTGTTTTTTTTTTTTTAGGTTCTTGACAAACAGCAAAATAGAATTAATTGTTGTTTTTGATGGATGTACTATTTAAGAGTTCAAGTGAAAGTGTACACTGTTTACAAAATAATTGTACACTAAAGAAAAAGAATAGAAATAGGTCAGTAAAACACCTAAAAACTTGTAGATAAAAGTAGAAATGATAAAGTTCATGCTTTTATTCGTTGAAAATTGTTGACAAATTGCTTAGTAAAGTTAACTATTGTTTCATTTATGGATGCAGATTTTAAGAGTAGAACTGGAAGTGAAAGTGAAAGTAAAATGAGTCTATACGACAGAAAAATAAAACAAAAGTTTCAGTATAATTACACTAACTCTCCTTAGAAACTTGACGATAAATGTAAAAATGTTAAAGTTAATGATGAAAGAGAAAACAAAAGTAGGAAAACCTTGAAATTAAATTGAAAAACATCTTTGGAATCAAAACAAACCTCTCCTTAATATTTAAAACAAGATGTTGTAAAGAATTTGAACTTAGTTTTACTTGCTTCAAAGAAAACTTTTCTTTCTTTTAAAATAAACTTTCAGCGCAAAGAATTCGAAATACAAATTGCGAATAAAAGTTTTTAGAAATACAATTTGTCTTTCCTGTTTTGTACCAAACTTAATTTTTTTTTTCTTTATCTTAAATGTTTTAAATTTTATTTTTTCTTTGAACTAAAGATAAAAAAAAACTGTAAATTAAAGATAAAAAAACTGTATAATTATATATATATGTATATATTTAATTTAATGAGTCTGTGAGGGCATCGTCGCATTTTGCGAATATGTGTGTGTATTCTTGAAAACTAACATTAAAGAGGCTGCATGTGCATTGCATTTGCCTATCGATTTCATTAACTTTTGAGAACTTTAGCGCCTGACCTGAAAAGCTTCAATGTTAATTATATACCTTGACTGTAACTGACTGAAGCTTCCTGAACAGAAGACATACGAGTGATATGGTATGCTTCAAATAATCAAGCATCTAGGTCTAGTTGTTAGAATGTTCGATAGGTGATACATACTAAAAGTTTAAGGTGGATTAATCTGTTTGATAAATATTTCAATAATAATCCCCGGGACATGGTCAGTTTTCTAATAATAAAACGTTATAAACAGGTGTTTGTTTTATATTTGAGTTCTTATTGTAACAGTATTACAAGATCACGCTGTAAGGCATTAGTAGTTTAGACTGAAAATTCAAATTTTGAAAGCAAACGATTCTCGTTATTACGCATCATTTTATTCAATAAAGCTGTAAGCAACAAATTAATATACATTAAAAATTACAAAGTTTACTTTGTTCTTGCTACATAGAGAGCAGTTTCATTTGCAACTACAAAATTTTACTTAAGGCAATGAAATTATTTAATTGTTTGGAAGGATTGTAATATAGAGTAAGCGGGAGGAATTAGGTGCTGGTGTGTTTTTTTTAACTTTTTAAAAAGTTACTCGTTTGTTTTAGAATAAATACAACACATGCTGACATTATCCATCGCGCCAATTTTTTTTCAGTGTTTTAACTGTTGAGTTTAAAAAAAGAAGGTCTTTCCTTGAAAAGAACACTAGCACCCAATACCCCTACCACCAATTTCTCCTCCCTTAACATATATTTTTCAAAATTGCAGAATTTTTATAAAACTCTGCTTGTAAGTGTACTTGTCTATTAGTCTATGTATGATTGTATACAGGGTGTTCCAAAAAACATTGACCTCGGCTCTTATTCCTTAAATATTGATCATAGACATATATTATAAATTAACTACGTAGAAAAAGGTACAGAATTTTATGAAATCGAATTAAATTTTCATGGGATTAAATTTGAAGGAATGCAAAATGTGAATTTTTATACGTTCTTCGTAAAAAAAAAATCCCAATGAGTAAAATGTACCCCATACACTAATGAGGCCATGTGCAAAATTTCTGCTTTTTATCATAAAAGTAACTTAGATAGGAAAATACGTAAATGATGATTTAAACCAATTTTCGATGCCTGGATAGAGTTCCCAAAGGAGCAAAATCATGTCGGATTATCGCGTTTCAGGGGTAATTACGAAAGAAAACAATTATTGCATAAATAAGTAATAATTGTGCTATTTATTGGTACAAAAGTATATAAACTGTGTAGAAATAATAAATTTACGCAAAGATTACAAAACTTGTTCAAAATGTTTTCTATCCATGCCAATACAGATCTGCATTCGCATGACAACACTTGTGTCCACTCGATCAAGTTATTTTTCGGTGATGTCACGAAAACCATCCTGAATGCATTCTTGTAATTCTACTTTATTTAAGGAATGTAATAAGCGACCCTACAAATAAAAATCCATAGGCGCTAAATTAGGCGATGAAGGAGGAAATTCGACTGGCCCATGGAAGCCAATTCACATGCCTGGAAACTCGTCATTTAACCAGAGTTTCACAACCCGTTGTTTGGTGTGCTGTAGATCCGTCCTGTTGAAACCAAACATGTGGAATACTGTTAGGGGAAGTTCATCCATAAAATCAGGAATAACCACTTTGAGAATCTCATTAACATATCTGTCTCTCGTCAACGTACCATCATGCAGTATGGGTCCAAGCAAGCAGTTTCTGAAAATACCATTCACAGAAAATTGCTTCTGATGATGAATATCACGTATCACGAATGGATTGGTGTCAGACCAGAAATTCTCATTTTCAGTATATATGTAACTAACATTGTTTAAAACAGCATTTGTCAGTCCAAATGATGTTTTTCAGGAAAGAGAGATTTGTATCTTCCTGATTAAGAGCCCAATTGCAAAAATATAGACGACGTTGATAATATGTTGGCTCCTATCCTTGCACACCATGAATGCTAAATGGATGCCATTTATTAAGTCTCAGTATTTTCTACACTGTTGTACGTTATACGTTCATTTATGAAGCAGCGGTAGGAAGACTACTATGTGGATGATTGCAAAAGTAAGCCAAAATATCAATTTCTTCATCAGTTGAGTGAAGTCTGTGCCTACCTAGTGCACCTACAGGATATACGCTTCCCCTTTCACGCAATAGTTACAGTAATCGGGAAATAAATCTCCCAGAAGAATGTCGAGAATTAGGAAATGTACGCTGAAATTCTCGTGCAGTTTTGTTAGCATTGCGATTACATAAACTGTACAGCATTAGCATTTCAAAAAGTTCTCCGTTGCTGTGTAGCGATTTAGGGTCTGTACAGGCTAATTACACTCTCAAAACGAGCAGAAATGGGAAATACTTAAATTTAGTTTAGACTGTCCGGCTACGCTAATTACGCTTATATAAGTCATGCTATTGACAAATGGCAGAGCATAAATAACTTCCTCATGTAATGAGGATATTGCGATGTTGCATGCGTCTGTTGCGATTATATGACGCACCGACCAGAGGCAGATATTTGCATATGCATAACACTTGTAAGCTGTTTTAATGTTCATTGACTGTGCAATTTCCAAGTTTTATTCTGTAATTCTTCTGTGTAAAATTTTAAGGTATTTTTCATGAAGCATAGTTTTGTAAATTTGTAAATAAAACTAAAGATAAGAGCCATATTTAATTTACTTATGATGCATTTCAGCGTCGCGTTCTACACTCCAGCTGTTAACATTTACATTTAAATTTATGATTAACCCCTCACCAAGTTTATTTAAACATATCTCTGCGACTTTTTAGGATAAAATGTTGAAAATTTTTACATGACTTTATTAGTGTATGGGGCACATTTTACTCATAGAGAATTTTTTTCTACGGGGGCCGTACGAAAATTTTGTATTTCTTCATATTTAATTCCCTGAAATTTTTAAACGATTTCATAAAATTCTGTACATTTTTTTACGTAATTTTGTGATTTATAATATATATCTATGATCAATATTTAAAGATTAAAAGCAGAATTCCATGTTTTTGGGACATCCTATATATCTATATATGTAGTACGCCTTGATTTTACGCTTTAGAACTTTAGCAGAATCAATTTAAATAAATCATGTGTTGTCAGAATTGCATGTATCCTTTAGAAGTATATTAAGATACATGAAATCCCAATAAATTCAATATGAAAAACAAAATATCAAGACGAAAGTTGTAGAAGGAGACGACTTCTTCTTGAGACTGTAGGTCAAAGCGTTGTTATCATATGGAAAGCAATTCCTAATTGATAACCTCTCTTAACGGATAACGAAACTTTTGGCGTGAGGTTTGGAATAGCATCAAGGATAAAATGGCATCATCGGATAGCACTTTTTTTTCTCACATAAAATTATAATAAAAAGAGCAACTTTGATCTCATAAGAGATCAAGGTTTTCGATCAAGTTTTTTAAATTGTCAATTAAAAAGCACTCTTCCTCATTTTCAGATTTTATATGCATATCAAATGGCTAAATAAAACTTTCAATATAGAAAAAAATAATAAACTATTTATTAATCTCAATCACGTTGGTGTATAATAAAATGTACCAATAAGATTGCTTCTTTTCGTTTTATTTCTTTTCAATTTTTTAAAATTTTCCCATAAAAGATTTTCAAACAGTAGAACTTTCAAGATGAATTCGAAAGTACCTTTACAAATGAAAATGAGTAGAAAAAGATCAGATTGCAAGATCAGAACTCCACATCATCCAGACAATGTTAAATATTGTGTTAACCCTTTCATATATGGATTACTTTTAAGTGGATAGAAAATATATTTTGCACTTAAAATAGATTTGTAAGAACAAATCATGTTGAATTTTTAAATTTCTTACATTTATTTTAAAATATGAAACGTAACCTATAGAACTTTAGTAGTATTAAATTTTTTTAAGAGTTTCTAAACAGTTTTTGTGATAATTAATGTTTTGACATATTACCACAAATAAAAGCAAAAACCATTCTTGGGTATGTTTTTGTTTAGATCCATAAGTATAAATGCTTTAAGAAATGCACAGAAAATACTTTTGTCAAACGATTTTCGTACTGAATATTAGAAAAGAAAATGGTTTATTTCCTATTGCTTACTTAATAAGTATCTTTGAACTGTATGCGAGTGTTTCCATGTGAAACAGGAATGAAAATTTCATATTCACAGCTCGTTGGGGGTCAATTTCAAGACAACCTCACATGACAAGGTTAAATTTGCCTTATGTCAGCAATACAAATAAAAAATATATATATATTTAGCAAATGTACTTATTTTCTTCCCAATTCTTTTTTTTTAGTTGGATATTTTATACTTGTGGCAAAGTATAAAGTCTTGTTTTTAAAATGAAAGGTTTACACACGAATGCCTAATTCAAATGATAATAAATCAAGTTTTAGAATCATGATGGGAGAGCGATTAACATGATAGTTTATCAAATAGCACATTCATATAAAGTTAATCTAATTCCTTATGGATTTGAAGAAATACAAACTTTAGAGAAATAATACAGTTTTCACAGTAATTACATCTAGCGCCAATTTCAGTATTCCCAAATTCCCATACAAAGCCAAGAATTTTTTTATAAGATTTATCAAGTTTGCGTTGATTTAATTACAATATTCTCATCATAGAAAGCACATCTAATGACTTTAAAATCATAATATATTCCCGAAAAGGAGTAAAGAATAATACAGGGTCTGTTCTGAAATTAGTAGGACTCATTTTTTTAAATTTATTCCTGAAATTAGTACAAACGATTAGAATTTTTCAAAGTAGCACCCTTCCGTATCTACACACTGCTGCCAACGAGTTTTCCAGTTTTCGAACGCGTCCAGGAACGACTGGACCGGAATGCTGTTTAGCTCCCTCGTCATGGCCTGTTGAACCGCCTCTACGGAGCCGTGATGCTTCCTCTTGAGCGCCGATTTTATTCTCGGGAATAGAAAAAGGTCTGGCGGGGCCATGTCGGGGCTGTAGGGGGAATGAGGCAGCGTTGCCACATTGTGCTGGGCAAAATACTCCACTACGCGAAACGCTGTGCGGCTCGGTGCGTTGTCATGGATCAAACGATCTCAAAAACTTGGGTTTTAGGAATGCTCAATTCATCAGGAATCATTCTGATACTCATCCTACGATCACTGTTCAGTAATATTTTCACTTGCGACACATTTTCTTTGGTCTTGCTGGTCGAAGGGCGTCCTGAGCGGTTGTCGTCTTCCACCCTTTCCTACCTTTACGGAGCAACGTGCCACTCAAAAACACCCGATCTACCAATGGCAGCTTCACCGTACGCTTCCTTAATCTTGTCGTGAGTCTCTTTGCCCGTTTCACCAAGCTTTACACAAAATTTGATCGCGTATCGTTGCTCCAGAAAACGCTCCATGATTCTCCATGACAAGGTGTTTCGGCAGGGGTTTACAGTACAAGCAACCTGCTCTCTTCAACGGCCGAGAGCCAATTGCCGATTTTTCACAGCATTCCCAATATCCCTCTCGATCGATCGTGCGCGTGACCACCTCTCGTCCGCCCGTTCGCTCTGAAAAAAAAACAGTCCTACTACTTTCAGAACAAACCCTGTACTTTTGAAAATAACATGTTAATATTCAAGATCTATATGATGTTTGATTTTGATTTGAAGGAGGGTTGTTTTGAGACCTTTAAGATATATGGCTTTTATATCGAATGATCCATATATTTTTATTTTCAGAAACAAACATACAGGACTTAGGACATAGACAAAGTAGATAAATCTCCTTCTTGAATAGGACAGGATAGACATAACAACACCGAAGAATGAGGAATTTTCACGTTTTCTAATTTTATTTTTATGTAATAGAAAACAGAAAGATAAGAAGAACGGTATGTGTTTTTATTATTTTGAGCTGTAATTGTTCATTTCTGACAGTTTTTATAGCGCACTATTTACCGTGTTCCGAAAACGACACTTTTTACTACGCCAGTCTTGTGACGTCATAGTTCATGACAAGGAGAGAAACGCAGCATTTGTTTACGCTTTGGATAGCGCGTTTGAGGGTTTTCTTTTCTTCTTGTAATAAAATTCGTGGGTATTACATTATCAAAAGTAATAGAATCTTTAAGAAAATACAAATATACTAAAGATCTAAACAACTCGCAAACTACAAAAAATTATCCTTAATTTTTTAAGACCTTTTAAAAAAATAGTATAATACAAAAACAGTTAAAGTAAGTTTGATTTTCTCCATTGGCATTTAAATTTTGAAAGAAAAAGTAATGATTCCAATATAAAATATTTATACCAGTTATAAGTTATACGATATTGTGTTAGAATAATTATTTTTTATTAGAAAAAAAAATGATTTTTAATAAATCATTCAATATACTACAGAGGCAAAAGCATTTCTGGCAATGTGTGGCAGATATTTGAGAATTTGACGGTAATCTGCTAACGTTGCAATAATTTTACAAAACTCCTTGATTCATTTATATACATTATTAAAATATAAAGTAAGGAAATGATTGTTTTGATTAATTTAATTCATAAAATGAATATCTTTTGAATGTAAATATAAATTAATTGGAATTTAACTCAAAACAATAATTTGTTGATAAATTTTATCACCACACATGATGGTTTCTTTTAATTTATAACTTAGATGTATTGATTCTAGTTTTTTTTTTTTTTTTTAAACTTTTGTATCACTTTTTATTTAAACATAATTATAATATCCGTTTACACATATATAAAGCACTGATACAACAACCTATATATATAATATATATACAAATTTGATATGATGTGTCCAAACAATCAGATACCAGTATATAATTAATATTTTTTGCATAAAAGAAAGACTAAAATTTATAATTAACCTGAAAAAAAAAAAAAAAAAAAAACGTATTTCTGTGATGCGTCAGTATTTTTTAGCAGAAATCAAAATATAAGCTTTGATTAGGAAAAATAATAAGATATTTATGCATTTGAACTAGATATAAATAAACACACACCTATATATATATATATATATATATATATATATATGCCCTCCTAACAGTTATGCTCGACAACTCACATCCAGACCCTCACAGGTTTTAAAAACACGCTAATTTTCTTCGTTTAAAAAACTTTATCTGATTATGGAAGGTTAAATGATATTATAACAAGAAGTGGCGAAGTCCTGTAATCAGGTTGCCGTTTATTTCCCTTTGAGTGGGGGATTTTCGGCCCCCCAGACCGCATCCACTGTTGTCGCAAAAGCTGACGTCTGTTTTCGTGATTAGTTAAGAAAGATCAATTAAAGATTTGAAAATCAGCTGTTATAAAATAGTTAAGGTTCTAAAATGGTTCTAAAATGGTTCTAAAATGGCCTTCTCAACAACGCGATTCATTTTTAAACGCAAAAGCATGAAATTGGCAGGCATGACAATTGAAGCTATTTGAAATCGAAATGAGTTTTCCATGTTTTAATAAATAAATTTCTTATCAAGTTATAACCGATTTGTGTCACGTGACATACGTTTTTTCCTTTTCCCGTGCTGCCGTGTCGAGAATTCAGTTCAAAACGCCGACTTTGACAGCGTTTTCTGAAAGATCTTCTGCCTTTCCCAAAAAAGAAAAAACGTCTTCGATTACATAGTTTCTGAATAAGAACACCTGCCTATTTCATGCGTTTCCTAACAAAAATGAATTCAGAAATGTGTCAGAAAGTAGCTCTTTTGGATTTAACAGTCTTAAAACTGTCGCTGCTTCCCGAAGTTTTATAATGCTTAGAATTTTTTTTTTATTTTACATGCTATAAGAAAATCGTTTATATGATGTAAATACGACGAATTAAATATATATCATTTTAATTAGGAGTGATTTTTAACATTCATTGCTTTTCGCACGTAATAATTTAATTATTTTAAAGTTTCTTTATTTTTTTTTACAATCGGGTGTAAATAAATGTTTCGATTGAAAAGTATTTATAAATGTTATTACATATTTAGGCTATTTTAAAACAGGTAACAGTGGGAAATAAAATGTTATTTCAAACTATGAATTAAATCTTTATTTAGATAATGAAATTTTGAATGAAAAATTTGAAAAATACTTTAAAAATTTAAAAAATTAAAAAAGTGTTTGCATATTGCACACCACAATCTAGTCAAGTATGCCTACGAAAGATTATTAAATTGCTATGCATAGTTTTTGATCCTATAAAACATTTTAAATGAGCTATTTTGACCAATTTTAACATTAAATAGCTTGTAAAATGATTCTTCGATTTAAAAACTGCTTGCTTCAGCGTATTTATTATACATTTCTCTACAAAACTACATGTTTTTATCTTGTTATTTGCAATAATTACTGTATTATAAGCCGAGAAAGTCAAAATGTCACAATAAATTCAATTACGTCAGCGGCATCAGCATTAGTTAAGTACTTTTTTTTTAGAATAGTGAGATACAACGAAAATGAGAGATTGATAAAAATATCGTAAGGACCAAAGTAGAAACAAATTTGGAGATAAAAAAATTCAAAATACTTGCAAAACCCGAACAGAGAAACAAAACGCCGCTTGCAAACAAAATGTAAACATTGGCACATCGTGAACAGTGACGTCATAGCCAATCACGCAGCGTTTTCAAGCCGCGCGGTTTTCTCGTAACTTTAAACCTAATTTAACAATTTTTGAACGATTTTTTTACATTTTTGAGAACATTTTTGAAATTTATGAGCCTGGAATTATCAGAAAAATATAAAGTTGGCCGATTACCTCATGTATGCAAATTCCTCATTACAGCCCCGAACTCCACAAAAAAGTGCAGAACGGAGTTGACGGTAGTCGAATCCGTTGCCTCTCCTACGAGATTAGCGGAATGACGCCAGGGAGGGTTCTACGTGATCTTCATTCAGTATTAAATCTCAAACAAAACAAAACAAAAACTGGCGGTGCCATTGGCCCAGCCAACGGTAAAACCGCGTTAAGTGAACATAAGTTGTTTATAAAAGAACTTTATTTTGAAAATAAATGCTATTTATTGATTTGATTTTATTTACGTCAATGTCAATTATGTGTTAGTTCAAGGAATAATTAAATTATAAATATATGGTACCAGGCATGACATTTTACTTTATTGTAATTCCAATTTTACGAAGTGCATGAAATGAAGGAAAAACATTCAAGCAAATATTTAAAGAATTGATTTGATTTTACTTTGATAAATTTTTGAACAAATTGTATATTTTTTACATAAATAAAAACACATTAACAAGTTATTTCTTTGTAATATTATTTCTTTAAAGAAAATACGAAAGTCTCGAAAAGACAAAAGAAGCTATCGCGGCAGATTTTCGGAGTTTACCGAAACGAAATCAACCAATCAAAAGTAGATTTGCGAATTTTCACACTTTGTGATTTATTTTTTAATATAGACTTTTGAGTAGTTAATCTTGTTTTAGAAAAGCGGGAAATACTATTTAGACTCACAACAACACTCTTTTAAATTGTAGACAATAATAAATCATTTTTTTCTGAACAAAAAATGGCCTTACAAATTTCTAATAATTTCAAAAATTCAAAATTAATTTTCGAGAAAATATGAATGCACTTTGTAAACCTACAACTTAAAAACAAACAAACAAACAAACAAAAAACAGAAATCGGTTTATAGAAGCTTAAATATTAGAATCCAAATATATAGCTCATTCCACCAAGTCGTTTTTGAGTTATGCTTAAGAAACTGCCCACATTCCAATCTGTTTTGTAAGGATTAGAAATGAATTTAACATTAGAAGTTCCATCTTCAAACTTGCATAATTCCCTACATATTTGACCGAATGACTTGCTGTTTGGTATCCTACGACAAAATTTCCAGAAAAAGCCAAATATGTTGCAAAAATTATGTGTTTGGTACAATATTTTTAAGCAGACGACCTCCTTAGCAAAATTTTAGTAAGGCATGAATTAGTAGAAATTATTATTAATAGATTGGTACTAGTTAATTTTTTTACAATGATTTGCCGACGAGTTAGTAGGGGGTGTAAAGCGCCGAAGATGGACGATAAACACTTAAGAGAATGTAATACTACTAAGAAGCCATCTTGTCCTTTTTTAATTTTATTTACACATTCACAAGCACAAGTTACAACACAAAAACGAAATACACGTAGTAACATTTACACTTTTTCTTTCATTCCACTCAACTATACATAACTTTACCTTCACACATCCAGCTCCGGCCGCTAACTAACGCTCTGAGGTTCTTCTTTTGCAAAACAGTTCAATTTAATCTCTCATTGGATGAGTACTGCCATCTATTGGTGGCCTGGAGAAAATAAGTTCTGTGAAAGTGAGTTCTTTATACTGAAAAATAAGTTATCTGCAAGTAAGTTCTTTACAGACTCCTCCCCACCTGGAGAAAACTTTTCACGGTCTTGACGGGGAAAAGTTTCTTTCTAAATTATTGTTCTTCAAGCACTAGTTAAAAAAAAATAGATTAGTACCTTGAACCACACCTGACTTATTCCCACCGTGAAAAAAAATATATGTAATTAATACAAATAAAATTTACAAATAAACAGGCATTATACTCAAGATACAATTGAAAAATAATATACACATATTCAAAACAATAAATTCAAAATTAACAATCATACAAATTATCATATATACATATTAGCATCCTAATCAAATTTAGGCTTTCATGGCACGACTCAAACTATCAGCATTCTGATGTTGTTTTCCCTTTTTATGAACAATTTCATAATTGAAGGACTGTAGAAGTATCTTAGAAGGAGCCATCTTAAAAGTCTAGGATTAGTTCCGCTGTTTTTGTCTAACCATTCTAAAGGGTTGTGGTCAGTCTGGATCTGAAATTTTTGATGTCCATCCACATAGCATCGTAGTTTTCGCACTGCAAACACAATAGCAGCGCATTCTTTTTCGGGGGTACTAAAATTTCGTTCTCTGTCTGAAAACTTTTTTCTCAGATGCAGTATAGGATGTTCTTCATTATTTTCATTCAGCTGGGATAACACTATACCAATTCCCAAATTTGAAGCATCACACTGAAGGATGAAAGGTTTTGTAAAGTCTGGACTATATAAGACAGGATTTTCCGAGAGTTTACCTTTCAGTTCGTCAAATGCATTTTGACAGTCGCTATCCCAATTTACTGTTACTTGCGAACCTTTCCTTTTAATAAATTAGTGAGAGGCGTTGCAATTACAGAAAAGTTCGGAATATAGTTCCGATAATATCCGGCTAAACCTAAGAAAGACCGGATTTGAGTTTTAGTAGTAGGAACTGAGAACTCTCTTATGGCTTGAACCTTCAGCTCTCCTGGAGTTCTAAGACCTTGACCAACTAAATGTCCAAGGTATTTTACATAATCTTGGGCGAATTGACATTTAGATGGTTTAATATGCAGGTTTGCTTCACTTAGTCTTTTGAAAACGTCTTCCAGGTGTTTTAGGTGATCTTCCCAAGTTCGAGAGAAAATAGCAACGTCATCCAGATAAGGCACTGCATACTCTTCACAGTTTTTCAGTAATCCGGCCATAAGTCGACTAATTTCATATGGAGCATTTTTTAAATCAAACGGGAGGCGTAGCGGTCTGTACGTCACAAAATTTGTCAGAAAAGCTGCATACCTTTGAGCACGTTTGCTTAACGGAATTTGCCAGTAACCTCTGGTCAGATCTAAAACTGAAATATATTTAGCTGAAGACACCTTTTCTATTAACTGGTCAATGTTGGGCAAAGGGTAAAATTTTATGCGAGTCACTTTATTTAAACGGCGATAATTTATGCAAGGTCTCGCTTCTCTGCCTGGAACTTCAACTAAAATTAACGGAGAGGCAAAGTCAGATTCACCTGGCTCAATGACTTCCAGTTTCAGCATTTTTCTCAACTTCGGCCTTAAGGATTTCCGCCTGTCTAGGCGACATTTTATAAGGCCGGGCATAGATTGTTTTTTCTGATTCCAGCTCGATATCATGTTCAACTAGATTCGTGCACCCTGGTTGAGTTGAAAAAGAGTCAGCATATTTTCCGATAAGTTGTCCTAATTCTTCTCGTTGACTTTCATTTAATCGGTTATTTTTTTTAATGTCTTGCCATACTTCTAACAACGCGTTGTCATTGTTTTCCTCATCCAATTTAGGAATTTCATCCTCTTCTTCATCATTAGAGGTTGTTTTTACAGTCAGTAAATTTATATTTTCTACTATTCTTTGATGGTAAGACTTTAGCATATTTACGTGATACACTTGGGACTTCTTTCCCTCTGGATTGTAAATAACATAGTTGGTTTCTGATAATCTCTTTTTTACTTCTCCAGGTCCTATCCAACTAACCGACAGTTTAGTTGGTCTGGACGGGGCCACAATTAAAACTTGATCTCCCTCTTTAAACTCTTTTTTTCTGGCTTTGATATCATACCAATATTTTTGATTTTGTTTCTCTTTTTCCATATTTTCTGCAGCGAGTTCTTGGCATTTCTTCATTCTGTTCATTAAGTCAAATACATAGGATATCACATTATCTTCTTCTATCTCTTGCTCAGTCAAAATTTCATATAGTAGCATCATTGGAGTTCTTAAATTCTGGCCATTGACTAATTCTGCTGGACTGAACCCAGTACTATTGTGAGTTACAGTTCTTAACGCAAAAAGGGCAGGAGGGAGTACTTTCTCCCAGTCAGCTCCAGATTCCAAACAAAGTACTCTGAGTATCCGTTTCAAAGTCCTGTGCATTCTTTCAACTGGGTTACTTTGTGGATGATAAAACGAACTTCGCACAACACTAACTCAAAATTTCTCTAAGAATTCCGTTGTAAGTACACTCATGAATGACTTTCCTTGGTCAGTTTGTAGTATACGAGGAAATCCAACTCTACTGAAAATTTGTAACAAAGCCTCAATAATCGTCGTAGAATACAAATTAGGTGTTGGAACTACATCAGGATATTTCGAAGCTAAACAAATTACAGTTATTATGTATTTGTTCCCTAGTGTACTGACAAGTACGGGTCCACAAGCATCAACATTTAGCTTTGTAAATATTTCTGAAATAACAGGAACAATTTGTAAAGGTGCTTTCTTTTTGTCTTGAGGCTTTCCAACCCGTTGACAGTAGTCGCAAGTTCTAACATAATCTTCAATATCTTTAAAGCAATTTGGCCAATAAAAGGTCTTAAACAAAGCATCTTTAGTTTTAGCTACACCCAAATGGGTTGCAACCATTTCATGACAAAAATTTTTTAACTGCTCATGAAATTTTTCTGGGACAACTAATAATTTTCTTTTAGTACCACTCGTATCTTTCCTTCTATAAAAAGCCTATTTTTCTCCAAAATAAATTTGCTACCTTTGGTATTTTCCCGTTTAGCTTCTTCAATAAGAGGTTTTAGCTCTTTTCTCTTCTTTCGTTCTTCGGAAAATGTCTTAGGAGAAGTTTTTATAAGCTCTTGTACTGAGACAGTTTGACATACGGGCAAAATTGAGTCTTTTTTTGATTTCCAACTTCTCTTCTTCAGACTGATCTTTATTTTTTTGCGCATCCATTTTTGTGTTTTCAATTTCTATATTATTGCTATGATTCTTTGCTGAAGTTTCATCAAAAATTTCGTGCATTCCAGTTTCTTCAAGAGAAATCTTCTCTGCTTCCAGAATTTTCTTCTGAGCTCTGGTTTGAACAGCATTAATCATATGCTCTTTCACTGCCTTTTCTTTCTTACAATGTTCGAATAAAGCGGCTGTTTTATTTCCTAATAAATATCTTCCTAAATCTACAGAGTCTCTAGAGACAGCAGCTTTAGTTATCACATGTCCCATTTCGCAGTCTAATTCAATTTCTGTGAGAGGTAAACAGAATAGACCATCGTGTAAGGGCATCCGAACCCACACTTTTTCGTTCAGATACATATGTGGTTTGACATACCTTTGTGCAACTAAATCTATTGTCGCACCTGTATCTCTCAAAATTTTCATCTGTACGCCGTTTACCTTCCCCACACTAAGATAAGGCGTTATCGAAGAATCTTGTCCAACTCCAACCTTAACATGAGAAATGAGTTCTGTGGATTTCTTAAGGTTATCGCATTGAGGACGAAGATGATTGCTTGATCCACATTCGTAACAACGTAATGTTTTCCTCTTATCAAATTCTCTTTCTTTATGGTTCCCGGAAAATGATTCTGATTTAATTTGCAATTTTGGCTTATTATCCTTACCTTCTTTCTTGTAGTCAAAGTTATTTGAATTCTTAAACTGGGGTCGAGAATTAAACATGTCCCTTTTCGGAAGTCCTTTCTTTTTAAAACTATCTTTGATACTTTCATAGTCATCCAATTTCTTAGCCAAATCTAAAGGTGTCACAAAATTTAACCAATTATCAAGAAAATGTTCTTTTGTTTCTGCAGGGACTCGAAACTTTAACTGTTCTGTAATAATTAGATTTTTAAGTTCATCAAACTTTTCAATACCTAATTCTGTAATCCAGGCGTTAAAATAACAAGTGAGTTCCTGCGCATAATTCCTCCAAGACTTGTCTGGCGTTTTATGATGCCGATAAAAATATTGCTTTAATTTTTCGCTATTCAACTTATATCTTTCTAAGATAAGACTTTTAACGAAATCATAGTTAATCGCATCTTCGGGCGATTCCCTGGCTAACATGTTCGTAATTTCTGAGGGCAAAACAGCTAACAAGTATGCAACCCAATCAGTCTTCGAAACTTTAGCCATCTCTGCTCTTCTCTCAAAATTAATTAAAAAGAGACCCATCTCATCAGATTTTTTGTCGAATTTTGGAACAATTTGTGCCAACTGTATCTTAGGTCCGAGATCAGCCTTTCTTTCTGAACCATCGTTTTGTGCAGAAGTTCTTTGCGATTGCTCGAGCTTCTTCAATTCTAGTTCATGTTCTTGAGCTTCCCTAGCCATACGTTCTTCCCTTTCTTCTTGTCGAATTCTTTCTTCTCTTTCTTTCTCTTCTTGTCGAATTCTTTCTTCTCTTTCTTCCTCTTTTTTCTCTCTCTCTTCTTGTGCTTTCCTATCTTCTATTACACGGTCTAGCATGATTTTAACCTCTTCTTCCTTGTAAACTTCACTTTCTAGAATTTTCTTTATTTCTGGAATCGTCCTCACAGGATAAATCTCCAACGCCAATTCATCACAAATTTCTAATAAATCTATCTTTCTAGCTTTTGCTAAAAAGGCCATCGCAATTTTTGACAAAACTAAACAAAATCAGAATGCTTAATTTCTAATTATAGAACTCCTAAGTACTTAAAACTGACAACAAAAATTTCAAGCAGATATAATAAATTTCAATTAATAAAGCAATTCTAAATTCCACTGCTATTACATCCTCTGCTTAGACCTATTATTTTTTAAACAAATTAAAATCTTAACCACGTAAGAAAATCGAACAATATAACGTTTTACCAAAATTCTTAGTAAATTAAACAGTATGCAATTTTTTAAACAAATTAAATAAGCATATGTAATTATCACAAAAATACGATTCAGATAGATAAAAGAATATTTTTAAACTCTCAAAATTCATAACTGTACTTTATGATCAATAAACAAAATTATTTCAAATCAATAATTAAATTACGCAATTAAAATTAAACCAATCAAAGCTACGTAAATACGAGAATTTTTCTTAATTCTCAAACCTTTTATACAAGCATAACAAATTACTCGCAAAAAAAAAAAATTAAAAATAATCCACGAAACATTTTTTTTTTTACATAAAAAGAATAAATGTTAAAATGTTCAACTCAAGTTCTTTTGCAAATGAAAGTAACACTTTTCTGTTTACTTGATACTTTATCAAGTTTTTATTTTCTTTTTACATAAATCTAACAAACAAAACAGAATTATTACTATTTCAGTTTTTAACTCAGTTTGTTACCTTTACCGTTTAACAACAACAAAACAAATATCAAATCTGATCATTTTCGAATCAGAAATAAAATCTAAGAACAAAAAATTATTTATTCTATTTTTAGAATAAACAAATAACCAAATAAATAAATAGTCTAAAATAAAACAGAATAAACCAGCACTTTATAATTTTGGCATTGATCCAAATGACAAATTGGTAAGATTGGAAATTTTATTCTATTACCTTCAAAGAATGAAATACCATTTTACACATTAAACCATTTTAATTCAAAAGAATTATCACATCATAATTATCCCCAACAAAATTTAAATAAACTGTATTATTTATTCTTCAAATTTACTCTCAGAACAATTTTTAATATTTTCTAAAATAAAATAGCTTACGAATTCGAAATTCACACTATTTATCAAGAAAACTATTTAACAACTTTTCAATATTCCGATTAATTTTATTTGATGGGAATAAGTCCAGTATATATTAGTACTTGAATTTTTGCCCCAATTAACTCACAACTTTTACTAAAGTCTGAAATTAATTTACGAAAGCAAAATAAATGAATCAAATTAATCCAGATTAAAAAGAAATTTTATAATCGATAATAGATTCAATTCAAGGTACTAAAAATACAAAAAAAAATTGGAACTGGCTTACTCGCTTCATAGACGAACTTGCATCTTTTTTGAGAAACACACTGGTTATATCACCTAGGTATCGCACCGAAACTGCCACCAAATTGGTTGTAAAGCGCCGAAGATGGACGATAAACACTTAAGAGGTTGATGTAATACTACTAAGAAGCCATCTTGTCCTTTTTTAATTTTATTTACACATTCACAAGCACAAGTTACAACACAAAAACGAAATACACGTAGTAACATTTACACTTTTTGTTTCATTCCACTCAACTATACATAACTTCACCTTCACACATCCAGCTCCGGCCGCTAATTAACGCTCTGAGATTCTTCTTTTGCAAAACAGTTCAATTTAATCTCTCATTGGATGAGTACTGCCATCTATCGGTGGCCTGGAGAAAATAAGTTCTGTGAAAGTGAGTTCTTTACACTGAAAAATAAGTTATCTGCAAGTAAGTTCTTTACAGGGGTATCATCTTTTTTTAGGTCTGTACAACGGCTTACCATACTTTCTACATACATATTTTCATAGAAAAGCTTACAATACATACAATATTTGGATTGCCTGCTACTAAAGAAAACAAATCGATCTACTTGAGAGACCAAGAATTGTGTCAGATGTACAAAATATAGATCAAAATCGTTTTTAATTTTAAAATCTTATAGGTTTGCCACATATAATCGATATTTTAGATTACTCACCAGTACCAAAAAGCATTTTTATATGAAATTTATTAGTTTTATATTGAAATAATAAGTTTCAAAGGAATACCAGTCATATTTTTCCTTATATAAAAGAAAATTCACTTATTTTACATTAGACGTGGAAGGTGAAGATAGACTTCTGGACAAGCTTGGGTAAATTGCCAATTAAGATAACGCTGCCTCTTTCTACTTAGTTTTCCATTATGCAAATGTTACTTTACGTTATTCTTGCAATATATGTTTATCGTTGTGTGACTTGGTAACAGATTAAAAAAAAAACGTGCTTGAAAATTATTTTTAAAAATTTAAGAAAACCAGTAAATTGAATAACATTGAAATAATATATATCTGGTAAGTACATTTTTGTTCTATTCGATAGTTCAAAAATTGAAATTAAGCATTTAGAAGCAGATATATATGTTTAGCTAATTGATTTAATTCTACTGTTGTAACTCTAAGACAGTTGTAACCACGTTATATGCCTCATCTTTATGACGTTTTTGCTTTAACATCCTCTTTAATAAAAAGGTATGCGTTGCTGACGACTGGGATTTTCGCTAATCGTTGCCACAGATTAATCTCGGAAAATGAAACATTTGAAGTTACTGAAAAAATTAATTGCTCGAAAAGTATTTGTCAGAAAATTGTTAGATAAACTGCGTTAAAAAGGTAAAAAATTGTATTTTTCTTAATATAAATTTCAAATCAACTGATTATGCCATTTTTCAAATATTGAATTTCAAAAATTACTAAATTTCACAATGGAGTACCACAGCGAAAACTTCACGCGTAAAAAAATAATAATAACAGCAATGTGTCAGCATGAGTCACAAATTATAGTAACCGTATTATTCTGTTAAAATATAAAAGTGAATTATTATGTCACGAGTGCATGATTTTTATTTAATTTTCGACAAATACTAGATGCGCCCTTTCTTTTTAGTTGTGAATAATCTAAGTTAATTCACGTTATTAAAAAAATGTAGCTATAAAACATATAAATCAATGGAAAACGGTAGGTAATAAATTGTAAATGTAATAATAAACCGTATTAAAAAAACATAACTTAGTGAAATAAGTATCCGTTTTTATGTTATTTTAGGATATTCCAGGTAAAGGTACAGATTACTTTAAAATACAAGGTTAAATTCACCGATTTATTTCGTTTGATTCAAGGTTCTTTTGGAGAAACCAACCAGCGCAGCGGGCGTAGTCTGCTTGTATAGATATAATTAGAAACTATTGCGCCAAACCAAAGTAACCCTATTGTCACTAATTTTTCAATCTAAGAGTCTTTCATAAGGCTTATTCATTTAAAAAAACTATTAAATATATATTTAAATTGAGAAATCTTCCATAAGTGGTTTGTAATTTTTCATAACAATCCTTTTTCAACAAGCGGAAATAAAAGCTAGTTTATCACTAAAGCGAATATGAAATAATCAATACCACAAGATTTTTCTCCATTGCTTAATTTAGTTTGATGTGCTAGCTAAATACATTTCCCTCGTCTGCATCTGATATTTGTCTCTTTTTCGTATTTACGATCGGTCATAAAAATGAAGCGTGGATAATTTATTTTTGTAACTCTTCTTACAAAGATAGTTAAATATGATACAATCATTTTCCCTTGTTATACATTTTTCTCTCTTTAAAATTTAAATTGTTTCCATTGCAATATTTATATATCTAGACAGGAATACGGGGAAAAATACCGTTGTTAAAACAAAATAACTGATATTCAGTAAAAATTTCCAAATCGGAACGTGGATAATGCAGAAAGTTGTCTAATTTGGGTAAATTTTAAATTCCTGGCTAATAAAATAGTAAATTTATTGTTAATTGTTTTAGCATAAAACGGAATCTGTAAAACGTGAAAACGGAAAGCAATAATTAAAGAAAATATTAATGTAGAAATAATACATTCACTATTCAGATCGTGAATTTTCTATGCTAACCCAAATAAAAAAGAATAAAATCATGTTAAAATAAATGGTCAACTTAAAAATAGCACAAATAAAATAAATATAAAATGGCAAACAGCTGTTTCGGAGTCTCTAAAGGTCCATCATCGGTGTCAAAGTTAATACTGATTAAAAACTGATTTAAAAGTTTAGGCCATGTATGTATGCTTGCGTCTCCGCTCGCGACCAAGATGCAATGCCCCATATTTACTTTGGCACTGATGATGGAGCTTTAGAGGCTCCAAAACAGCTGTTTGCTATTTTATATATTTTTTATTTGTGCTATTTTTTAGTTGACCATTTATTTTATTTGATTTTGTTTTCTGAATTTATACTATTTTTATCTAATTATAAAAAAAAATAGTGATTGTTATACATAAAAAAAACTTTTAGCATATATGTTATTAATAAATTTAATCATTTATCGTTTTTCTTTATAAAATGTAAATTGTAATATTATCTTTAGATATGCATTACAATATGTTTCGAAAACTTACATTCATTAAAATTGTGATCTTTGCGATTGACGGCTATATAACTGATTTATTTGCACAGTAAAACTTTTTCAAAGCGGAATCGGAAGGGGTCAAAATATATTTCGTGATAGAACACATTTCCACATTATACAAAATGATATACGAAGCTTACTGAATGTCTGGAGAAATTAGTTTTTTCTTACCACATAATACATTATAGTATTATATTACATTACATTACATAATATAATAATACATAATGCCCTATAATATTGTACTAGTTAATGCACTATACCATTTAACCATAATATTATGTTACTTTATAGTATAATAGTAGTAAATTATGGTAATTATATTATATTCTTTATCAAAAAGTGGGGAGTTGATGACATTCTTGCAATGAAACACGTTGTAAAATCTTGTATGTTTACCCATCTTCATTTTATTATCGTAACTAAAATTTATTACCACTTTATTATTGTTATGAGTGTTTAGGGCTATGCATTTTCAAATCAAAACATAAAATTACAAAGGTATTAAATATTTAAAGGTTAGGTAGACGTTTTTCAAAGATCTAACAAAGAATTGGTTTCCACTTTTTTTTTTCATGTGTGTATATGAAAACGTTTTACACATGACAAGTGTTATATATTTGCTGTTGGCGTCAGTGTTGACGCGAAACTTAGGCTAAAGCTACTTTGCGGGTTTTAGACGTATATAAACAATGTAAAAACAAGTGAAAAAATGTATTGTAGGCTAATCTGTTGTGCACAATTACATTTCCCATCGATTTTAGAGGATAGACGTGTATTCCAAAGTTTTACCACGATTGAAATACGTGTTGTTTGGATTGTGCGGTCAAACTTGCTTTCAAGGTAGTTGTGATATTTATTTTCTTACCGCTGGCATCTGACGTTTTCTTCTAAATCATGATTTTATTCTTTTTTATTTGAGTTAGCATAGAGGATTATCGATCTGAATAGTGAATGCATTATTTCTACATTAATATTTTTCTTTAATTATTGCTTTACGTTTTCACGTTTTACAGATTCCGTTGTATGCAAAAACAAATAACAATATAAATTTACTATTTTCTTGACCAGGACCATTAAATTTACCAAAATTAAGAAAAAAATTTCTTCATTATCCACGCTTCGATTTCCGACAAGCGGAAAAAATGTATTGTGTTATGTTGTTCTAATATGTTGGACACAATTACATTTCCCATCGATTTTAGAGGAGAGACGCGTATTCCAAGGTTTGACTGCAAAAGAAATACGTTTGGTTTGGATTGCGCAGTCATACTTGCTTTCAAAGTAGTTGTGATATTTAATTTCTTACCATCTGATTTTTTTTTTTTTTTATAAATCATGATTTTATTTTAAATAGGTGGATTGAACTTTGTGCCGTTATATTCAAATAAATGGTCAACGTAAAAATAGCACAAATAATATGTATATAAAATAGCAAACAGCTATTTCGCAGCCTCTTAAGCTCCATAATCAGTGCCAAAGTTAATATGGATTAAAAACTGATTTAAAAGTTTAGGCCATGTATTTATGCTTGCGTCTTCGCTCGTGACCAAGATGGAATGGCCATTTATTTTAATATAATGGCACAAAGTTCAATCCACCTATTTAAAAAAAAACAGTGTTTGAAAATAGGTTGCATTTGCTTACATTGAAGAAAAAATGTTTTTTTTTTAATCATTAGTTTTTAAAAAGTAGAAAATGGATATTTAATGCATTTCGAAAAAATAGTATTATGTACGAGGCGTAAATTGCTAAATTGGCCCAGTAACATAAATGACTGAAATTACAAGAAGTGGCGTGGCATGGCAATTCTGTCCAAGGTACCAGATTTGCTGTAAAAATAACAATTTTATATTTTACGTGTTGATTGTTATTTATTTGTGAAACAAGAGTCTACAGCAATCACAGAAAATTTTAGCAAATTTTATACAAAATTTATAAGGATATGAAGGTAATTTAGTATCAAAATTAAAGGAAAATTAGAAGTGTCGTTAAGATGGAAAAACATGTTAATTTTTAAATCAATTAGTTTCATTCTTAAAAGTCGATCGATTAAGTTTTTTTCTGTACGTTATAATGTTTTCTTCCTGCCAATAGGAAAAACATGAATCTAGAAAAATATATTATTTTGGATTTCGCGGCCATAAAACAATAAAAAACAACAACAATAACAAACATCACTCGATGCAGTAACCTCGTTGTGTAGCAATTTAGAAAATGCATGAAATTCGTTAAAGCCGTGATCACTAACGCATGTATGAACACTTCGCGAATATGAAGACAAAATAAAAAAATCACTGCCTGAAGCAACCTCGTTCTGTAGCAATCTAAAAAATGTACGAAATTCGTCAAAGCGGGAATCACTAACGCATGCATGATCGCTTCGCATTCATGAAAAGAAGAAGAAAGAGAAAAAAAAAACAGGATGCAGCAACCGCGTTGTGCAGCAATTTCAAAAAATCATTAAATTCGTGAAAGCGGTGATCACTAATGCATATTTGAGCGCTTTGTACCCATGAAAAATATAAAGAAAAACATTACTGGATTCAGCTAAATCCTTGTATTAGAATCTTTAAAAATAGGAAATTTGTTAAAACCGCAATCACTATAACGAATATTTAAAGAATTGCACATTAAATAAATTGTTAATATTGTTTCAAATTGTTTTTATTACTTAATTAAATATTGAAAATAGAAACATTCCATTTTTTTCATTCAAATAATTTTTTATAACTTACTTAAATTTTCAAAACTACATACTTTCCATTTTTTTCTTTGAAATTATTTTTAAAAACTTAATTAAATATTGAAAATAGTAACATTTCCATTTTACCAAACTTTCCGTTGTTTGGATCCGAACTCGGGTCTTCAGAATCGGAGGCAAACGACATATCAAGGAACTACTACTATCTGATTCAGAAGCATCTTAGAACAAAATGTAAACAAAGATATCACAATTATTTTTCGCCAAGTATGATTATTTCCAATATACGCTATAACATTGCCAAGAGCAACAACAAATTAGATTGCCATTAGATTGCGGGCTGCGGTAAGCCAATTTGGGAATTAAATGCTCTAGTTTTTCGCTTCGATTATATATATTGATAAATTTTCATATTAATTACTATAGTATATACATTAATATACCCAAAACATTTTCAACTTTATACAATTTGTTGATTTTTTCAAAAGATATTATGCCGTTATAAATTCTTTGATATTAAAATTTAAAATTTTCTTACACATATCATGTTATAGCATGTTATAACGCGTAAAAAATGTTTCCTACTATAATTAGTAAAAAGTTCAAATTCAGAAAGTTAAATTTTTGTTTGAATAAAGAATAAAGTTTTCTTACATTAGAAAAAGTAAATGTATTTTTTGAAGTGTTACGTTAGTGTGGAAGATATAAATAGTGGAAATGTAGTTTTTGTGACACTTTGCTCAATCAGTGAATTTTTTGACAGGTTGTTTTTAATGGTATCATGCTTCACTTATATAATAATACATTTATTCATAGATTAGAAATAATTAAAAATGAGTTTAAAAAACAGAGCTGTTTAAATATACAATTTAAGTAACATGTTTAAAGTCAAGTACCGATCAAACAAATATTAAGCAAATAATAAGGAAAATTAAGATTCAAACTTGAAAAAAAAATCCTAATATTTACGAAAATATATAAAGTAAAAGTTTAGGTAAAAAATCATTAAACGCTCCATTTAAAAATCTAACACACGAAATAGGTCGAAAAATGGTCAGTTTTCTATTTTTTAAAAATACAGTTCAAATTATAACTTACTTTTTTTAAATTATAAACTTTCGAAAAAGATTTCGAGTTTTAGTAAGCTTAATGAATTTCTAAATGTAACTACCTCGGAGCAATTTCTTTTTTTTGACTATCTGTACAATAAAAAGAAATATTTCTTGTCTATTTATTGCGATATTAAAAATTTATTTTTAATCTTTCTGAGCATATAAAATTCATAAAATAGAGAATGATGTGAACATTTAATAACTTCATTTAAAACAAAATTACATTTAGAAATTTTCCTAAGCGTTATAAAATAAATATGAATGAAAAAGTCTTAGTAAACGATGAAAAAGAACAAAATATGTTTTAGTAGTTATGTTTCTTTACTATAGAGAATACTAAATATGTGTAAGTATTACAAATATTTTGTTTTATACAAAGAATTAAAAGCCAATAAAAATATTTGTGCCCGACATGACCTGCACAAATCATAACAGGAAATATATATAAATAAACACCCAGACAATACCGATCTGACACAATTCACTCACATGTTGCTATAATCAGATCGGCGGATTCGCAGTGCTTTACTGACGAAAACTTCATTATCCATTATCTATTGATGATAATTATGTAAATACGAAGTCATTAGATTTCAACCGTAAATTGCTTAGATTTCTTAGGTGGAGGTCACAAAGTTGCACGAAATTTGACAGAGTGAAAAGTACACAGGCCAAGATTCAAATCTGGTGCATTGGTTCTACTCGCCAATGATCTGCTACTTGAGCTATCTAGTCGATCCGACCTGACACAATTCACCACATGTCGGTATCATCACATCTGTGCATCCGTGGCATTTAAACGATGAAAACACGCTACACGTGGAAACTACACAATACCCATGAATAATATTAATATATGCAAATACGAAGTCATTAAATTTCACCCGCAAATTGCTGAGAATCCTTAGGTGCAAGTCAAAGTTGAACGAAAAATTTCCAACAGAGTGAAAAGTATCCGTCTACCCGCCACTGATTCGCCAGCTGAAGTAAGAGAGGGTTCCAACCTGAAAAAATTCATTCACATGTTGGTATCATGAGAGTGAATTGTGTCAGTGTAGAATCGTCTGGGTATCTAAACTGGCAAAGCATTGGAGCGTGGAACCAAGGTCCCAGGTTAGAGCTGTGGTCTACATTTTTCTTTTGTGGGGAAAATTTCGTTCAATTTTCACCTCTACCTAAGAAATTTCAGCAATTTACGATTGAAATCTAATGAATTAGTATTTAAATACATACGTAAAAGAGTAATTGAAATAAAAACATCACACAAAATATATTTTGTTTACTGCTACACCACACAGTATTTTTTACTTATTGTTAATGTCATTAATTTCTCACTGCTTGTTTACTAACAGGAAGAAAAATACTTGAAATACTGTCCGTTGTCAGCAAAATATGCGATGATACTACCAAATGCATTTAGAAAAGCTTTTTTAATGAACTTTTCAATAAAGTTTGCAAATTGTGCCGTTTATGTCAAGAAACATTTTTAGATTGTCCTCTTACACGAAATATTTGAAGACATTAAACAGAAAAGTACCAGGAAACGGTTTCCATTATTAGAAAGATAAAGTACTTTATTTAATAACATTGTAAAATAGAAAATTAAAAAAAAACGTTTTTCTTCTTGTTGTGCTCGAAAAAACATCATTTTTGGATATAAAAACAACTTGTTACTTCATGTATGTATTCTTATACAAAAATATAAAAAAAGAATACACAGACATTACTTATCATATGTAGAAAGAAGAAAAGACAGTTTATTATTTGAATTATCTTATGTTTCTTTATATAAAAACAATTATCACACACGTAAAAAAAAAAGCCTGTCACGCTCAAGATCCGCACACTGTTTATGGACCCAACTTTTGCAAATATTGCACTGGATCCAGTCTTCTCGAAATGTTTCATTGCAAATAATACAATGAGCCAATTCATACTCTTCCCACAATTCTTCGTCAAAGTTCAAAAACTTTCCTAACTTTTGCTTCGAGAGAATTTTCCTCGGTTTTAGAATTATGCTTAAGGGTCCTGTTCCCTCACGCGAAACAAACCGCTTTCTAGGTTGCAAAAGTAAAAGTATCTTCGTAAAAAAAAATCCGCAAGGAAAATCGAAAAAGTTAAACATGGCAGTTGTAGAGATCGATTTCAGCTATCCAATGCAAAAAAATGTTTCAAAATATTGAAATTCAAACGAGATATTAGAAAATAATTGCTCCATAGGATTAATATTAGTGAGCAGGTGTTTTCACGTGAGGTAATAGGACCCTTAATACTCTCCTTCTGCTGTTTATTTGCTGTGGACTTTACTTTGTCCTTTTCACTTTAACATGTTTGAGTCTATCACCTAAGGTGCTTTTAGGTACACATTATCTTTCACTAGTTTCCCTGATTGTCATTTCATGAAGTCGGCCTTTTCTATAGCTTCCTTCATGTGATTTGCATCCCATTTATGACGTATTTTCTTCATCCTAGAATAAAACAGAGAAACCGTAAGAAATTAACTGTTTAAACCTGTAAACTTCTGTCCGATACAATCCTCCAACAGTTTATCCGATATTACTCGAACGTTACACTTCGACGCTTTAACTACCTACCATACGTATTGACAGGCCTAGACATATTTACAGCCTACAGTATAAAGCATAGTAACTCTTACATATAACAAAACACTAAAAACATTGTTGTACTTGCTTTCAAACAAACTACGTAGCTCCAAAGTTATCTTCGTGCACTAGAAAACCCGCAAAAAACTAATAACTTACTATCATTTATAAACGCACAGACCCCTTGGTCCAAAATAGCGAGAGTGTCTTGCTTTGGACGTAATAAACACGACAGTAGCGTGGCTGATATCGGCCAAAGCTTGAAAAAGTACTTGTCCTATACAACCCACTGCCTGATACTACCCGACCTTCCCCTATTTGATGTACATTTTGCGATGATCGTGGCGTAATCGTAACTGTAATCTTGGCAAAAAGTAATTGTGGGGGCCACTATAACACAAAATGTGTATAGTACTAAATGTACCGTAAAATTTCAACGCCATTTCCCTTTTTAGCGTCTTAAAATCTAAAGGAAACCCGCTATGTATATTGAGAAGCAGAAAGTTATGTTATGTAACGTTATCACCATATAAATACAAATACTATATAAACCAAAAATTTAAAGTGAAATGTCTTAAAATTAGAGGATTATAGAAAATGTTTAATAACAATTTCTTTTTTAGCTCTGTAAACAGCACGCAATGTATGTTAAAAAACAAAAACAAAAAGTTAGTTAAAATTTGTTGAAGTGTGTAATTGTTTCCTGTAAGTTAAGAAAAAAGAATCCTAATCCTAATATCCTCTGCTAATCCTAATCCTAATAATATTATAAATCTGATTGTGTGCAAATGTTAGGCTGAAGCCAGCGTCAAAATGGAGCATTTAATGATCCTGTGTTTTTGCATATAGGTGGATTATAACCCTCTTATGAACATAGGCTGGTTTTTGTTACTTTTATTCAAATATTTTTCTTAATAATTCCAAATTTCGTTATTTTCATAGAGAATAAATGGACATTTTTTCGTATAATATTTTAAAATGGTTAAATTTACTTTACCGTTGCTAATACTTTATCGTTGGCAAAACTAATTAAAAACCTGGAATAATAATTTTTACTCTACAATTTAGATTCAATTGAAAAATGTTCACGTGAAAAATGAAAATGAAATAAAAAAAATTAAAGAATTAAAAAGATTAAATAATATTATTCGAAATAAAACTTACTTTTTTTAGTTTTTGATAATAATACAAGGTTTCAATATCCGTAACCATAGGAAACAGGCTAATATGACGTCATACATGGAAAATAAAGCGGATATGCTTTGATTGGTGAAATAAAATTATCTTAGGTTTTTTTTCTTCAATTTTTTTCTTTTGTATGTTAACAATAAGTGGTGTTTTACCGTCTGCGCACGGCTAATATAACCATAACGTATTTTTTATTTAAATTTTAAAAAAGTAAAAAGAAATTTCAAAAGAAAATGGTTAGCAAATGTCAATAATATGCTCCGCAATATTATCCATGTCGAAAATGATGTCATGAATAGCGAGAAAAAAATATTTTCATTCTTAAAACTAAAAGAAATACCTCGATTACGTAAAAAAAGTGACGGATGTTAATAGTTCCATTTTTGTTGATAAAACCTAAAGATTTAATATTATTTCGTTAAAATAACATAATTTCCCCTATGCCAGTATTGAAATTACTTGCCTGGCAAAGAAAATTAACAAGTATTATGTCATTTAAAAGGGATTCCTCTGGGAAAATATATATTTGAAATAAAACGGGAATTTTCCGATATGTTTTAAAATGAATGTGAATCAATTCCTTACATTAATAATACAAGGATCAGTAAGCATATAAAGTAGATGAGTTTCACGCCATATTTATAACGAAAAATTTAAATTTTTTTTTTCTATCTATACTGGTTATTAAGCATGAGTATCCATTATATACAGATGAGAGTTTTCTGCTAAAAATCACATCATAATTTTAAGAAAAGGAAAATGAACACGAATCTATTATATTAAAATCTGACCGTGTGTTTGTATTTCGAAACTACTCCTAGACTATCGAACGCAACGCGATTTACTTAATACCGGTTATCATTGATCCGAAGACTTAATTCTCAGAATTAAAAAAAATAAATTAGATACCAAGATTTTTTTTTTTTTGTAAATTTTAATGAAGTTTCTCTAAAAACGGAAAGTAACATACTCCATATTTGTGTATGAAAAAGGAGAAATAAAACAGATCAGTATATTTTTTACACCATTTTCTCATTAAAACTGAAAAACAGAATTTATTTTCACTTTGAATAGATAGATGGTGAAAACAAAATCTTGATTTCAGTAAATTATCCGAAAAATAAAAACAAATTTTCACATATTCAAACTTCATGAATAAATTTATTCGGGAGAACAAAAATTGCCTGTCAACATACTGTCATTTAGAAAACAAGATTTGTTTCAGCTATACATTAAACCACGGAGGCAGAATTGAATTTAAAGAAAAAGCATATACTAATTCCAATTAATGTTTTTTTTTTGAAGGATGGCTGTTAAAACGTTTCACAAAGGCGCTAAAAGTAAAATTGTTTATCAGCTAAAATTCACAGTTGTTTTTATCCAATTCGTCTATTTCCACGATTTTATTTGGCCCTCCTTTTTGCAATGGTTGCAATTTCATTTTCGCGATTATTTGGCACAAAATTTCACTTTTTTAAGACTGAGTTATGTCAAGGTCCCTATAACAAAAAATACCGCAAGTAACTCCTATGAAATGTGATAAAGAGTTTTTAATTATCGGGAGTGAAATATTTTGCTTAATTAATGTATTTATTATTAATTTAATGTTGCGTGAACGAAGTCACGGGTAACAGCTGGTAATATTATATATGTGATTGTGTGTGTGAATGTTTGGCTGAAGTAAACGTCAAAACGGACGATTTCATGGCGCTGCATCTTTGCATATAGATGGATTATAACGCGGAAATGAAAATAGGCTATATTATGTTTATTTTATTCAAATATTTTTCTTAATAATTAAAAATTTCAGTATTTTCATAGAGAATCAATAAACATTTTTTCCATAAAATTTAACCTTTTTTACTTTATCGTTACTAGGTCTTTGATCGTTGTCATTAAATAAAAACGCAGAAAAATAATTTTTCCTCAACAGTTCAAATTTGCGAAAAATAAAAACATATTTTCACATATTCGAACTTCATGAATCAGTTTATTATAGAGAAGCAAAAATCGTCTGTCAACATATTGTCATCAATATTGTGAATCAAGATTTTTTTTCAGCTATAGATAAAACCAAAGAGGCAAATTTAAGCTCCTTGCATTTAGGTGTAGAATTATTGTTCCCTATTCACAAGAATTCAATTTAAGGAAAAATCATATACTATTTTCAATTAATTATTTTTGAATGCTGTTAAAACGTTTCACAAGTCGTTAAAAGTAAAATGGTTTATCAGGTAAAATTGACATTTGATTTTACACAATTCGTCGATTTCTACGATTTTATTTGGCCCTTATTTTTCCATTGGTTGCAGTTTCAATTTCGCGTTTATTTGACACAAAATATAACTTTTTAAAAACTGAGTTATGTCAAAAGCCATATAACAAAGAATACCGAATTGTCTCCTATGAAAATATATTAAGAGATATTATTATTATTAAAGATAAAAAAAAAAAAAAAAGATATTATTATTATAAAGAGTTAGTTAATTATTTACGTTTTTTAATTATCGGGAATGAAATATTTTGCTTAATTAATGCATTTATTTTTCTTTTAATGTTACGTGAACGAAGTCACGGGTAACAGCTAGTTCTTTATATAAACGATTTAAATTTAACCAGTAACAAAAGTTATTATTTTTTTAAACAGAACATGTTCACTGGCGAAAAGCTTTATTTTTATGGGTTACTATAGAAACATACAACAATTTTAAACATATTGTATTGATACGACTAACTAATGAATACAGGTCTTTGTGAATTATGTTTTCGTACCAGATTGTTACGATATACTATTTTGTAGAATATTTATCATTCTCCATAGCTATAGAAATAATTACAAAAAAAACATGTTTAATTCATAAAGCTGGTAAAGGAAATCAATTCAAGGTACTGATTTATGTACAAAAAAATCAAAAGCCACAAATGTGTGGAAAAATTATTATTCTAAACTATTTTCCCAAGTGTAACTAAAATATTTTACATTAACTATTAACAATGTGATGTGTTTTGTTTTTCGTATTTTTATTGATAGTTTAGTGTGTTAAAATGCAACAATCTGGTAAGTTCTGAAAAATGTTTGAGAAAATACAGGATGTTGCTAAACTATTTAACAGAATAAGAATGGCAAAAACTTTCAATACGAATAATTTTTGCATAGAAAACCGTAGTTGAAATCTGTTTATTCATTCAAAAATAAAAGGTGATTCTCTTCAAGACAAAACCGAATTTCCATTCACGTTTCCATTCAACGTTTACCAATAACGAAGATAGTGGAGCGACGTTTTCAGCAGACTCCTTTTACTTTCTATGAAATGTACCAACATCAGAAGCTAAAAATGGCTACCCTTTCCATTTCAAACAAAACTGAGAAAGATCTTTCATAATATATAATGTAGGTGGCAGTATATACTGTGTTACTGACTGAACTACAACCGACTTACAATGCTTTTTGCGATGTCCTTACACTATTAAAAATCTACAGCAAACTGTCCAGCTATCCACCCGTTTTTATAGAAAACTGTTACATAACTGTAATTTACCTCTATTCTGATCAATGACGTCGAAATAGAGGTAAATTATATATGGTCAAGTAATCACTATCTATGAAAAAGGTTGAATGACTAGACATTTTCCTCCAGATTAATAAAAGTGTGCATTTCACACAAAGTAGAGCTACTCTGTTGAAATTTTCATGAAAATATTTTCATTATTATTAAACTTAAAAACGAGAATCAGAGATTAGCTTGAAGTAAGATTTAATTGTAAACGTGTTTTTCTGTACAATTTTTTTTTCTTAATAGATACTATCACTCCTCTTATTTTGTGAAACAGTTTTTGATCTCCGTGTATACATAATTCGTCTAATATTTCAAAAGATTTTACTACAGAAAATTTAGTTTTATATTGCTGTATTTTCGTTTTTTGAATCAAAGCTTCTTTCATAACATATGCCTCTATTTGGGTGCTTTTTACATGATTGCAAAAATGCAGTAAAACTATTTTTTTGTTAAGTTATTCAGTATACTTTGTGAAAGCATTTGCACATTTTGAGTACTCAATACTTTTGATTCCGGAAGAAATGTCCATCTTAGAAACAGAAAGAAGTGATTGAAAATGGTTTTCGTAGTATGCAAATGTCACAAGTTTGTCATATTAATGCTCTAAATATGAAACTTACAGAATAATAGGAAAAGCGCAATTTATCATATTTAACAAATTATTTCGTAAAATGTTTCAAATTTTATTTTTTTTAAATTGGGAACACTGTAGCTCTACAGTTTTCTCATTTTATTACGTAAAATTACGTAAATTTTCACCGATTTTCTTTTCTCCAGTTTTGAGATTAAAGCTCATGATTTCGTGCGATCGACATGCAGTTGTTTTTTTAGAAGAAAATCGGTGTGGAAATTGCTGATATAAAATTAATTCTCCGATATTGGATATAAATAATGTATATTTTTAGTAAATAGTATTTCTAAAAACTTTAAAATGCGTTTATCAAGTACTGATCTGTATGCAGAAGCTGTTTAAATATAAATATGAACGATATTCACTATGTGCCATTTTTTCCGAATACGGTTATTTCAAGATATAATGCTGTCAACTGCATTAGGATATATTATGATGTATGATGTATGTGCATTATGAAGAACAGTATGTTGAACCTAAAGACTAGCAACTGCATACTGAAATATGTATGAAGTATAAAAAAACAAACTGATTTTGAAGAAAATTTACCATACGTTCAGTGCTGCGACTTGCAAATGCGAGAAATCTTCTTAAATGATACTAGTGAATAAGATATAGAGCGCATAGGGAGATTTGGATGAGGTGCAGTTACATTTAAGTGGTTTTGAAATAATTAAATTTGGTACATTTGGGATACCAAAAACGTAATGTGCCTAATGCACGATCACTGCTTTCTTAAAAAGTTACCCGTTTGGGTTGCAATACCCTGCAAATAAATAAATTTTCTAACTAAATTATTAATTCTTGTTTTAAATTTATTACTGTCATACACTTAAAAAAACAGTGAAAAAACGGAAAATGTACTGGCAGCAAAGTTGCCGTTTATTCTCCGTTTTTGTTTATAAAATTTCCGTTTTATTATTCCCTCGTTTTCAAGATAAACATTTCCTGGTATTCAAAACGGGAAATTTCCGTTTTAAGAAATGAATGTGAGCAAAAGAGTAATATTTAAAAAAAATGTAAATAATAAATTTATATACTGATGCATATTTAAACGGAACATGTATTTGTATTGAATATTATTACACCCGTTTTTATCGCCTTGATTTCCTCCGAATTCAAACCTCAGTACTCGCCATTGGAGGATGACTGGTATGTCCCGTACACTGACTGGCCACATCCAAATTAGTTATAGACCAAAACATCAATTAAGAAAAATCTTGAACACAAAGCTTCTGTCATCAGTTAAATTAAAAAAAACTTCTTGTATTAACAGTTTGAAACAATTGTGGTTAATGATTTTAAAAGAAAATTAATTTATGAAGTTTTCTGGAAAAATTTAAATAAAAATAAAAATAACTGACAGCAATCAAAATGAAATAATAGTCTGTCGTTGTATACTTTAATTTGACATATAGAGAAAATAATAAAACAAAATAAAATAAATGAATATTAAAACATAATTCTACGTAGAGATAAACTGTTTAACCTGTAAAGTCAGCTAAAGAACCACGTTTCCGGTCCGTGTATACAGAGATACATCCGAAAAATGTATTAGTATTTTCTGCTGATCAATTAATAATCATATTCACAAGTAATAATACAGTCCTTTAAAGTGGTATAAAAACCCCTTCTTGGCTGTTCTTTCTCTCCTTAAACTTGCTTTCATTCCTCTTTATTTTAGTCTTTGACCTGCTTTCAAAGTATTAACACGTTTTTTTTTTTTTTTTTTTTTTTTTTTTTTTTTTTTTTGCGCCTGATGGAAAAGATTCTGTTCTTTTAAACGTTTTTATTTTCATTTTTATGGATTTTTTAAGAATTGTTTTCTTGTGAATATAGAAAGGTGTGATATCAGTTATTCAAGGGAAAATTTAGGAGGTAGACGGACAAATGTTAATGGTAAAGTATACAATAAAATAAATAACAAAAGAATAAGTTAATGTGAACTTTATGATTATTGTAGTATCAGAAAATTTAAATACCAAATATAATTTGATTGCGAAATTCTAGTGTTTTTCCTTCAGACGCATTGCATGCTCTTTCGAAACACTAAATCAATATTTGATTAGAGGAAATAGTTGCATAGATGACATTTTTTATTTAAGGTTGTTTGAATTTTCTGCATAAAGAACTGTTTTCAACAACATAGTATTTGTATCAACAGCAAGCAGTATTTTTTAAATATTTTTATCTTTAGTTTTTATATATTAATATATTCTAGTTTTCATAAATATTTTTTTCGAAACAAGTATATGCGACATTTCTTTAAGGCAAAAAAAATGATTCTGTACAACAAATTTTGTTTGCAGTTATTAAAATATTTATGTTTTAATGTTTTAGCATGACTATAAATTTACATTGAATGTTAACATGTAGTGAAATATTTAAAAGATAAATATTTTTCCGACATTGAATTAATTTTTCTTTTCAGAAAGTCAGGTGTTAAAAAAAAAAAAAAAAACATTCTTTAAACATATTGGAATATCACATTAAAGTATTGAATAAATTATTGGTGTGATATTATATAAAAAAATAATAATAACAACATAAAATGTGCAAGGCCTTTCGAATGTACTTTGTCTTTTTTTTTGTCAGGCGCAAAGAAGACGTGAAACCACTTTGAAGGTAGGAGCAAGACTAAAAGGAACTGGGTGGGAAAGAGGGACAAGTTCAGGGAACAATAAACAGGAAAGATAAAGGCCAATCACGGAAGAGAAATACATAGAACGCAGAAAAGAAGGAAAATTGTGTTTAAAAAAAAACAGGGTGAAAAAAATAAAATAAAATGCATAAAAAATGAAAGTAAAATAGAGATTAAAAATTCATAACATAAACAAACATAATAAATAAATAAATAAATAAATAAATAAAATAAAATAAAATAAAATAAAAAATAAAAAATATATACGGTTGAGCTGAACAAGTTTTTCCAAGCTGCAGAGCTGCATGGTGGAATAAGATTTTTCATTAACAATAACCTCACGATTAAGATAAATAGCTAAATTTTCAAGAAAGTCCAATTCTGAAGGGCTATTGGCATTAAAGATAATTTAAGCATTTTGAAAATTAAAACTATGGCCGGAATCCCAAGAATGTTTGACAATAGAATATTTAGAAATTTCTTCGTTAGTGACATAACGAGAGTCTTCTTTTAAGCCGGTTTCAAGATTAATTTTAGTTCGAACTATATAAGATAGAGGACAACCATTGCAAGAAACATTATAGATTCCACACTTTCGAAGATAAGGAACCGTGCCCTCAAAATTTGTTCTGATTCTGTTTCCCTTAATGATGAAATTCATTATTTAAAATGTGTTGCTGTCAAAAGAGGTTTCAGCCCTTATGCTATCGATAATGCTGTTAATAAATTCAATAGACGCTCTAGTAAATCTACACTTTCTAAATCTATTAAAACAAAACCTGATAATTTAATTGTTCTGCTTTTTTATCCTCCTTTATGTTTCATATTAGCTAAAGTTTTAAAACGTTCAAATTTTGTGTTATCTTTAAACCTGTCGATAAATTTAAATTCACCTGTACTAAGTCTCACGTACCTCATCTTCAAAAATGCGGAATCTATAATGTTCATTGGAATGGTTGTTACTTTTTTAATAATTATTCTGTGACATCGTTTTGTACGTTTCTAGGAGAATGAGTCTGAGGCAGCAAAAGCTGAAAGCGATGCTCGAATTTCACACCACTCAATATCATTTTTGCGGCAGAGCATTTACGATTTATCCAAAACGATTTATTGTGAAACATTTAAACAGGCATAGAATAATAACTACATATTTTTATGTTTGGCATACTGCTGGATGAAGGGTGAAAAAAAAAATCTCGTATTTTGAATAAGACAAAAGCTTCGAAGTTCAGTAAAACTAATTAAAATTAGTAACTAAACTAAACCTATAAACCTAGTATAACTAAAACTAAATATAAGATTTCATTTGAAGAAAAAAGTATTTTTATGTTTACTTCTTATTTTATATCTTTAATCTTAAAACAGTTGCAACTCTTAAAAGACATTTTTAATATGGAAATTATATATATATATATAGATACATACATATATATATATATATATATATATATATATATATATGTTATACAAAAATTTTACTTCGCGATATTTCTTTAAATTATTCTAAATTCCGACATATTCATTATTTCCCTATTTTTAATAATTTCTATTATTTATTCCTATTTAATTTCTCTTTAAATTCAAAAACGGGTATATTAATAATTATCTTATTCAAAATCTTAATCTAAAGCCTTACTTCCTTCATAAACTTTCTTTTACCAACTGTTCAATCTATAATATTCTGAGTGAAGATAGATTTTATTTTCGAATGTTTTTAAAAGCCATTTTGTTTTTTTTTATTCCACGGCCTGCCTTGCCGCGCTAGACTTTTTACCTCAAAAACCCTCTGTTACCATGTCGAGGATTCTTTCTCCTTAAACCATCCCCTCTCGCGTTCATTAGCTTAGCTGCTCAGCTCTCGAGTGCTCCTTTCACCGATTGGTTCGTTTCTCTACTACGTCGATTGTGTGGTCCTCCGCGCGTCTGACAAAAAGCCGGGTGCAATGGCTTCGGAGCTCAGAATTCTGTCTTGTTTTCAAGTGCTTAATCACCTGTTATCTGGCGTCTACAAATTTCGTAGTATTCTAAATCTGCTATCCAAGATTGATTAGTATGATGTAACGATTGACTCCCAAGCCTGAGGGCTTTACAAGTTTTTTAATAATGTGGGACTTGTTCTACCTTCTCATGTTTGATTACTAAACACCTTAGAACGAAAACTGGTTTATTTTTTTCTGGAGAAATTACCGAAAGGGTAAATTCATTGCCTTATAACATTTACGCCATGATTATGGGGACTAACAAATAGGACTGCAAAATATCACCATCGTTCATAAGCTGCCAGTATTCTACGATTTTAATGCATACTTAAAAACCTTTCACACACAGTATATATATACAAAATATTTATTTACTACAAAATATTTATCTACAGAAGTATTTAAGAAACAAAATTTCAAGGTGCGTTGGAATACATAATTTTTCAACTGCAAATGGTTAGTAATAGTAATGTTACTAAATATACAAAGTAACTTTATTCCTAAACATTTTCAAAAATATTATAATGGAAAGAAAGCAAGATGGAAATTTTTAGTTGCACTAAATTTATATTTTATTTCAGGGAAAACTCAAAGAATAAAATAGCGTCATTTCATCTAAATAAGAAACTGTCATGACCTCTGAAAAGAGAGTCGATCAAATATTCTTGAAATATAACGGGTGATTGTAAAAACTACCCAAATTTATTTGAAATGTATTTTTTGAATGCAAACATGTCCTTGAAGGTAGGCTCACGATGCAGACAAAAATTACATTGATATATTTACATAGTACTATTACATAGTAATTATCCGTTGCCACTCAAAATTTTCATTTTTGCAAAAATAACATTAGTTCTTGACAATACCGATATATATTCCAAAAGCCAGCAAGAGAACAAGAAGAAAATGGGATGAAACACAATGATGATTATGACTATTCGCCTTAATGAATAGATGTTAAAGATAACAGATTTTGAAAATTACTATTTTCGTATATCATTGAGTAGCAAAATTTTGCTAATTAATAAGGCGAATATTACAAATAAAAAATGGCGATAGTTAAATACTTGCATTGGTGCATTTTGTATCCTTTCGCGTATTACAAATTTAATTATGTATGTTACAAAATGACATTGTTCGAAAAAATTGTTACATATGACTATGATAACGGCTTTTTTTTCATAATTACATGTTAATTGTATTTGACTTTAAATTAATCTTATTAATTTATTTTTCTAGAAATTTAGAAATACAGGGTGTACCAAATACGTTTCTGGAAATTGTTCTATGTGAGTTTGCGCGAGTGTTTAAAAGTTAGATGAAGATACAAGTTATTTGCATCTATTTTGACAAATCTATATTAATAAAATAAAGTTTTTGTCTGCGTGTGTGTTTGCTTCTTTTTTTAAGAAATTCTATCGCAAGTCGAAGTCTGTAAATTTGGTTCCAGATAGAAGAAGATAAGTCCCAATGCACCCGAGACCCAGAATTTAGAATTTTGAATTAGATATTTTGTTATTGCGTTTTGAAGGTGTAGATAGTTTCGCGTATTTTCCCGATTTTTCAAGTTCGCTGGTTATTTTGAGCCTGTCGTAAAAGCAATCCAAATTCAATTATATAGTCCAATATAGTAAATTTTGTCCTCTTTTCAATAAAGTTAATTTGGATTTCGTACAGCAAATTTTTAATTTTTCCGGAATTTTATTTTTTTTTTCCGCCATAAATGATGACTTTAAATTCTCTGAACCGATTTCTATTTGATACATTAGCCTTACAATTTATATGTTATATCTAATATATCCAAATTTATGCAGGTGGTAGTGAAATACCAGAGAGGTTTTTTTTGGCGATGTGTTGCTTCGGTAACCTTTTATCGCCAAAACCTATTGTTATGACGACCGGGTTTCTTCAATAAACAACGATAAATGATTTCGTCATAAGACCTTGTGACAACTTTTTTTGTGAACCTAGAAAATTGAAAATACGATAGTAAAGATTTTCGTTCTATCATTCTTAAAAATAAATAACTCGAGGAATTTTTTTGTTGTGCTCGCTAAAGTGTTTGAACGGAAGCCGGAATCATGAGTGTCCCGCGGGTCTGTATCGGACCGATTTTCTTTCATTAGATTAAGGCCGGATCCAGGCTCGGACTTAATTTTTCTCGGCAGGCTCAGGCCAGGCTTGTCTGCTAGTACCTAATAAACTTATGATTAGCATCTTTTTTGTATTATTTGAGGTAAACTAAATACTATTGACTTAAAAAACAACACAAGCCGGAAGGATTTTTTAAAGTTTTCATTTTTTATTTTTTATTTTTTATTTTTATAAAATGAATAATTTATAACCGAAATACATATTTAAAGGTTTAAGAAATTTATTGAGCACAGTAAAGTTCATAAATTATCTAGCATTTCTGTGTGGCACAGTATTTATTGATTCCTGAAAAACCTTGAACTTATGTATTTTTTAAATACCGATTTAATTCGTTATGCATGCAGAAACGTTTTTCTAGACTCAACTAAAGTTCAAAGCTTGACTCTCAAAAGAATTCTGGTGAAATAGAGTTCTTTTTATCTTCTAAAAAGGAAAATATAGGTGCGTCGTTATTTTGAAAATAATATTCTAAAAATATTCTGTGATGCTTGTATGTTTCTTTTTTAAAGTTTATCAAACTAAAATTATTAGGATTCATCACATGCGTAGGTTGTGCAGGGATCGCACAGTGTGGTATTTAGTCGCAAAACCAAGCCAAAATTATTTTATACCTCTTAAAGCTACACATCTAACACACAAACAAAAGTTTTTATTTGAATTGTAGAGTAAAAATGGTAAAACAAAGTCTTATTTATAAATCAAAGCATTTATTCATCAGTTTCATCACTACACTGAGAAAAATGACACTTTCAAATCTGAGTAAATCAATGTTTTCATTTTGTTATGAAACTTTTTGTTTCAAATCGTGCAACCCAATCCTTTCAATTTTGAAATACCAAAAATACCAGAATATTGAAGCATGGACATACTCAAAAATTATTAGAATCTGTTCAAACTCATTTTTGAAACATGGGAATACTCAAAAATGAGTACATGATGTTTATTCTTGAGTGTGGACATGTTTTTAGAAATGAGTATATACATCTTTCAAACTTGAGTAATTTTGATTCGGAGTTTTGTCGTTTTTAGAATGTACTACTGTCTTTAAGAATATTAACATTTGTAATACCACTTTCTGATAACAAATTTAAAACTTCAGAAGATAAGGGCTTTCTTCTCTTGTCTGTGTTGAATTTCATGCCCGTTATTGGGAGTTCAGAAGGGGGTTATAGCCTATTCAGGACATCCATGTTGTAGGTCACTCGCGAAAACTTTCTTGTGTAGTTTAATCTAAATGACCTAATATTTTTTTTGCGAGCTCCTGCAGCCTCTTCAGATAGTTGGCCTATTGGCAGAATAGCTTCTTTTATAACGTCTGTTCCATGACGAAGTACCTTGTGCATTGTAGGGGACATGGGATAAAACCATACAGTTACACTTACAGTTCAGACGTTTCTTAGAAATATTTTTCAAATTCTTCTGTAATTATTTTGTATCCGTATTGTTTTCTCCGAATATTGCTCTTGTTTTATGAGTAGCTGCCCATTTTTTTAAACTGGTTTTTAATAACGGAGAGCTTTTGTTTCATCTCAGCTATCCTTGGATCAGCTTCAAAATAATATCTTAATAATTCTTCTCCATATATTGAAGCTTTCCATCAAATGTTGCCTCATTTGAGGTTGCATGATAGTATACAACTCATGTCTAGTCATACACCTTAATCCAGAAGGCCCTGTTACCAAAGTAGATATAAAACTAAATAGCAGTAATTTATATCCACAATTGTAGGAACCAAAAAAAACCTTTAAAAATAGGGGGGTGGTTTTGGGCAGCTGATTTTTTAAAACTGTCTTGTATAATAAGTATTACATATTACACAATAGTTTTAATTGCTTAGATATGTTTAGAAATGTAACAAAATCCTTTCTAAATATTATAAATATTTATTTATGCTACTATTAATTACACTTAAGTTGTCGACCATACAGACAAAAATCAGCTGGATATCCATTAGGTAAATGTAGTGTGCATAAAGTACATACCTGGTTCAGAATAATCCATCACAACAAAAACCACTAAATGTTTTAGACACAAAACTACAAGAGATTTTAAAACACTAAAATCTGAGCTCATCGAAAAATCACACCACTGTTGTAAGCAAACGGCAACTTCGGACTTATCGCGTGGCGAGCTGTGTAGCGCTAGCCCCTTGTACGTTTCGCCTTTGGATACAGTAACTATTTGACTTTTTGAGGAATAATATACAGGGAAGACAACCGATTTTTAAAAAAATCATTTTTGGCCATGTTTTGAGACTAAAGACCACTGCGTGGGTCGCTCGTAGATTGTACTCGCTTATACAAACCACATTTCACATGATCGCTTTTTATAGGTGATTTTTGTATATTTAAAAAAAATAAATCTGGAATTCATGATTTGATGTGTCTGTTTTGCAAATTTCTTCCCTTTATGACTCATACCATGTTTATGTAGGCACACTGTTAAACATTTGCAGCAAACTGTCCAGTCATTCGACCGTTTTTATAGAAAACGGTTACATAACCCTAATTTATCTCCATCCTGACCATAATACCGCAAATAATATGGTCAGAAACGTTTCATAAAATCATTCAGTAACCGTTATCTTTAAAAACTGTTGAATGGCTGGATGCTGGATTGCAGCAGATTTTTAACAGCGTATGTACAACATGAATTGAAGAAATTTAATATCAGCAATCTATATACAGTTGTGGCCAAAAGTTTGGACATTTTTTGAAAGTTTCTTGTTTTTCAACTTTGTGTGCTTGTAGAATATTTTAATTTTCCCTTAAATACAAACGTTTATATATCAAATTGAAGGTAATTTAATTTAGAATTTAATAATAAAAACAGTATTACAATATCTGTAATATTATTACAAACAATATTACAAAACAATATTACAAAAAAAGTTATGCAACTAATAGTAAGATCTATCTTAGATTTGCATTTTTTAAAGTGATACTTACACAATCAATACTTAGTAAGATAACCCTTATTTTTTAAGACAGCTTCACAGCGTCATTTCATCGAGTGAACGAGTGTTTGGAGTTCATCATTCGTAATCACATGGTGCCAAGAATAAATTATAGCTTCAATAAGATGTCTTTTATTGGATAGACGTTTTTTTCGTACAAGAATTTTCAAACGTCGCCACAAATTTTCAATTGGATTGAGATCAGGGATGTTCCCTGGCCATGGCAATATATCCATGCCTTTATTTTGAAACCATGCTTTGCATACTTTTGCTGTGTGGCATGGAGCTGAATCCTGCTGAAAAATAAATGGTGCGTTGTTGGGGAAGAGATCCCTGATGGAAGGTATCAATTTTGGTTCCAGGACAGTTTCGATGTATTTTTTAGCATTCAGGATGCCATCAATCACTTGAATTCGGCCAACACCATCTGCAGCCATACATGGCCAAATCATGACATTTGTTGGGTTTTTTGTAGTTGCTTCAATGCAATCAGGATGAAGTGCTTCTCCTACTCTTCGTCTCATGTATTTTCTACCATCACTACCAAAGAGCGATATTTTACTCTCATCGCTCCAGATGAGACTTGCTTCCGTTGATTTTCTGACCATTTAATGTGTTCTTTTGCCCAATTAACTCGTTTTTCGCGTTGCTTTTGATTTAAATCTGGTTTTTTCCTTGGAATTCTAGCTTGTAGTTCAAATCCTGATAACCTTCTTCTTATTGTTCTGAACTTACTGCAATACCCGCTGCATTCATTTCACATCTCATGGCATCTGATGAAATTTTTCTATCTTGAAGGCATAGCCGTTTAATTTTTCTATCGACAGTAGCACTTGTGCATTTTTTTTCGGCCTGATTTGGCCTTATTTTTCACTGATTTCGTTTTTTCATAACGTAAACAGAACTTTCGTACACTAGAACAAGTCACTGAACAACCAACTTGTCTTGCAATTTCAGTATAAGAGAGGTCATTTTCTCTCAATAAGACAATTCGGCTTCTTTTTGTAGATGTCCAATTAGTTCTTCTTGTTGATGACATTGTTTAAAATTAGTTTAGTTAAAAAAAGGACTTTAAATATTCAAAAACAGCAATACTCTATTTAACTCTACTAGTATGCATCATTCCGCAAAATATTTCCACAACAATAACTCTTTTACCATCCAAATAACCTAAACTATAGTTGCAGACATTTGATTGGTCCTCAGAACAGTGTTTGAGATGGGCTAGTACGCTTTTATTACAAAACACGTCCTTATTCAAAACGATTTGTGTTTGTTTGTTCTACTAAAATACGCATACGTTTTTTTGTAATACAGATATTGTAATACTGGTTTTATTATTAAATTCTACATTAAATTACCTTCAATTTGATATATAAACGTTTGTATTTAAGTGAAAATTAATATATTCCACAAGCACACAAAGTTGAAAAACATGAAACTTTCAAAAAATGTCCAAACTTTTGGCCACCACTGTATATATTTCTCTTACGTGGCGCGGAAATAAGACTGAATATATAGCTTAGCGTTTGGCAACAAACGTAGTTTTCAGCACTCAGACGAATGAACAGTCTATATTGGGTAAGATCAACTCTGCCTCCAACTCCAATATGACGGCCAGTGTGACAGCAGTCAAAATCAAACTAGCAATTATTAAAAATAAAATAACATGTACGTAATCCAAAGCGTTTGAGATGATTCCTCATTTTAATTATGAGTAATATCGTTAATTTCAAATGAATTTTCAACTGTTATTTAGAATTTATTTACGAATTTCAGTCACACGAAAATCTTTGAGAATAAAAATATCAAATATCTAGATTGCACCTGATGGCAAGTGTTGCTATCTTGATGAAGTAAAAAATAATTTCTTTTCCAAGTTTCCATTTACTTTTTTTACATTAAAAAAATTGTCAATTCCATATGTTAAAAGGATTTATGATAGCATTCATTCTGGTTAGAATTGCTGAAAAACGTGACGAGCGAGCGGAGCGAGGTTTTCCGTGTAGCGTTCCCAATGTGAATTGCATAACAATTCACGGGAGTTGGGGAGCGTTAGTGAGCAGGGGGTAAACCCCCCTAGTTTTGTACATAATACTTATTGGCGTAGTGCAGTTCGGTAGGAAATTCATTCCAAGAATGATTTTATATTTTGAATCACAGAAAAGTTAATTAATAAAAAATAAATAAATCCATTTTCAACAACATTGTTAAAAATCTGCATCAGTAAACTTTCCAGTCATTCAACCATTTTTATAGGAAACGTAATTTATCTCTATTCTGACAATGGAGAACGTTTCACAATATGGTCAAGTAACCATTATTTTATGTTATCAATTTGCCGTGTAGATTTTTAATTAGTCATTTTATTTAGTCATTCAACCGTTTTTATAGAAAATGGTTACTTGATTGTATTATGAAGCGTTCTCATTGGCCAGAATAGCGATAAATTATGGTTATGTAACCGTTTTCTATAAAAAGGTTGGATTACTTGACAGTTTGCTACAGATTTTTAAAAGTTAAAATAAAACCTACTTAACCCTTTTACACTTATTTATCTCTATATATTACACTGTCAGAAATTTGCAGCAAACTGTCCAGTCATTCGACCATTTTTATAGAAAACGGTTACATAACCATAATTTAACTCTGCTCTGACCATAATATGGGCAATAATATGGTCAGAATTCAGTTAAATTACGGTTAGGTAACAGTTTTGTATGAAAACGGTCAAATGACTGAAAAGTTTGCTGCAAAATTTTAGCAGTGTGTACACCTTACAGTCTTATTACTCTTATTCTTATAGTTTCTGACGTATGTCTCATAATACAAAATAAAATATACACGATATTATGTTTAAGAAATTTCAAGGTTTCTAGCTGCAATGGAGCATTTATTTAATGTTTTAAATCAAAATTACAAGAAACACAAATAATGTATTCCTATGCATTTTCAAAAGTGCAACAATGAAAATTAATTAGCCTTCAAAACAAGTAAAATAATTATAAAAAAAATTTGCTTTGACAAAATGCATATAATTTGTTTTAAAAAACGTTATTGCGCTTAAATATGAAACTGTCAAATGACTGAAAAGTTTGCTGCAAAATTTTAACAGTGTGTACACCTTACAGTCTTATTAATCTTATTCTTATAGTTTCTGACGTATGTCTCATAATACAAAATAAAATATACACGATATTATGTTTAAGAAATCTCAAGGTTTCTAGCTGCAATGGAGCATTTATTTAATGTTTTAAATCAAAATTACAAGAAACACAAATAATGTATTCCTATGCATTTTCAAAAGTGCAACAATGAAAATTAATTAGCCTTCAAAACAAGTAAAATAATTATAAAAAAATTTGCTTTGACAAAATGCATATAATTTGTTTTAAAAAACGTTATTGCGCTTAAATATGAAACTGTCAAATGACTGAAAAGTTTGCTGCAAAATTTTAACAGTGTGTACACCTTACAGTCTTATTAATCTTATTCTTATAGTTTCTGACGTATGTCTCATAATACAAAATAAAATATACACGATATTATGTTTAAGAAATCTCAAGGTTTCTAGCTGCAATGGAGCATTTATTTAATGTTTTAAATCAAAATTACAAGAAACACAAATAATGTATTCCTATGCATTTTCAAAAGTGCAACAATGAAAATTAATTAGCCTTCAAAACAAGTAAAATAATTATAAAAAAAATTTGCTTTGACAAAATGCATATAATTTGTTTTAAAAAACGTTATTGCGCTTAAATATGAAACTGTCAAATGACTGAAAAGTTTGCTGCAAAATTTTAACAGTGTGTACACCTTACAGTCTTATTAATCTTATTCTTATAGTTTCTGACGTATGTCTCATAATACAAAATAAAATATACACGATATTATGTTTAAGAAATCTCAAGGTTTCTAGCTGCAATGGAGCATTTATTTAATGTTTTAAATCAAAATTACAAGAAACACAAATAATGTATTCCTATGCATTTTCAAAAGTGCAACAATGAAAATTAATTAGCCTTCAAAACAAGTAAAATAATTATAAAAAAATTTGCTTTGACAAAATGCATATAATTTGTTTTAAAAAACGTTATTGCGCTTAAATATGAAACTGTCAAATGACTGAAAAGTTTGCTGCAAAATTTTAACAGTGTGTACACCTTACAGTCTTATTAATCTTATTCTTATAGTTTCTGACGTATGTCTCATAATACAAAATAAAATATACACGATATTATGTTTAAGAAATTTCAAGGTTTCTAGCTGCAATGGAGCATTTATTTAATGTTTTAAATCAAAATTACAAGAAACACAAATAATGTATTCCTATGCATTTTCAAAAGTGCAACAATGAAAATTAATTAGCCTTCAAAACAAGTAAAATAATTATAAAAAAATTTGCTTTGACAAAATGCATATAATTTGTTTTAAAAAACGTTATTGCGCTTAAATATGAAACTGTCAAATGACTGAAAAGTTTGCTGCAAAATTTTAACAGTGTGTACACCTTACAGTCTTATTAATCTTATTCTTATAGTTTCTGACGTATGTCTCATAATACAAAATAAAATATACACGATATTATGTTTAAGAAATCTCAAGGTTTCTAGCTGCAATGGAGCATTTATTTAATGTTTTAAATCAAAATTACAAGAAACACAAATAATGTATTCCTATGCATTTTCAAAAGTGCAACAATGAAAATTAATTAGCCTTCAAAACAAGTAAAATAATTATAAAAAAATTTGCTTTGACAAAATGCATATAATTTGTTTTAAAAAACGTTATTGCGCTTAAATATGAAACTGTCATGGCTTTTGAAAAGAGAGACGATGAAATACTCTGGAAATTCGTTATGCATGCAGCAACACCTTTCAAAAGGATCTCCCAACTAAAATTCAAAGCTTGAGGCTGAAAAGAATTCTAGTGAAATAGAGTTCTTTGCATCTATTGAACAAAATTCAAGGTGCTTTGTTAGTTCGAAAATAGTATTGTAAAATTCTTATACGATACTTGAATTCTAGTATTATAAAGTTAATCCAAAAGACTTCTTTTTAAACTTTTATATCGCAACAACTTTCATAAATAATTTCATAAATATAAGAAATGCTAGTTTAAACACAAGAATAAATAAATTAATTAATTATGAACACAAAAAGATAAATAACAATGTAAAAGAAACTTTCGTTATTGGCAAATTTTATTTTTATAAGAATGAGTACGAATATGATTAATAAATATTTTTAAAAGCTATATTTTGCCTGATAGTGAGTAAAATTTTAATGTTTAAATTAAGAATGCTTTTCTAATTTGTCTACGTATCTTTGTGTATGTAATTTGTCTGTGTAATTTGTATACATATTAAAATTTTAGTATGTAGACGACCCTTATTTCAAATATATTCATATTCGGAAATCAGAGATAATTCCTTGTCGAATTATATGTATCGAATCTCTCTGTGACAATACGGTGATGAAATAGCATCGAGAACATTGTAAAAAAAGACAAATGTTTCTTATTCTGCAAAACTATAATATAACCACGAAAGAAAATATAACATAACCTCTTTCGAATAATCCATGGTTTCGAAAAGAGTTCCCTTATCTTTTGAGAAATTGTTATAAAAACATAGTTTCTTTTGCTGCCCGTAATTTTCGAAAACGTTCCGAGTAGTTTTTACAGAGTATTAATCAGTTTGCTCAATCAGTTTATCGGATGTTATCAATTCTCAAGTAAGCATTTTCATCTTCAACAAATATATTTAGCAGACAAGCATGATAAATTAACAGCATTAACATTAATATTAAACTTAATATTATTTTTTTTTTGGAAGTATAAATTCAAATACGATGGGTGAAAATGTTTACTTGAGAGTTGATAGCATCTGAAAAACCGATATTTCGGGTTGAGAAAACTTATTAATACACTAGAAAATCTACTTGGAAACGTTTTCAAAAATCAGTGGCAGCAAAAGAAACTTTGCTTTTATAAATACTTTTTAAAATTTAAAAAATGTATTGGTTTATTAGGTTTCTAAAGCTAAAGGAGTGCTTTTCCAAATTGTGGGTAACTCGGAAGAGATTATATTATATTTTCGCTGGTGGTTTATATTATATTTTCGTAGATTCAGAAACATTTTTCAGTGTTGTAGGATTCTTTCCCAAGATGCAATTTGTTTCAAATCATTTGCAACACTTCAGAGAAACATGCATTTTTATTGTTTTAACAATATAAAAACATATTTTAAAACGAAAGTAAATAATTAATAAAACATAATATCTCAAGATGAATAAAATATTTTCATTTATAAAATATGTTTTATAGAGGCCATTCTAATAATTTTTCATCGATTTCGATAGATGAATTTGTATATAATTTTTTTGTATTTTAGATATTTTCTTTGATTTATCCTTTGAAATTATTTTATTGTTATGTACCATTCTATACCTCAAGATACTTGCTATAAATAACTTTTGTAGCTGGTATTTTAAACCACACAATTGTTTCATAATTTTCCAAAGTGCATGAATGGCTTTTTGATTAAAACAGGGTGCTTCACATTGTAATAGAAAATGAAAACAATGAGTAACTTTTGAACGTAAAAAGATTTTTATTTCAAAATTTCAGAATTTACACATAAGAATAAAGGAAATTAAAAGATGATGTTTTCAAAATTTTGGCCATCTGAAGCGTCAACGAAACGAGGTCTCTGCTCGAAATTCGTCATAAGCTGCTTGAGTTGGTCTCTTGGAATCGATCTTTTCACACTTGTTATCGCTGTTTTCATCTCTTGTATGGTTTGCGGTGGCCAAAAATGTCCATGACCAAAGCTATTCGGGAAGCCTCTTGCGATGACACGATTGTCATAGTGACTTCTGAGCTAGTCTACGACGTCTCAAGTTGAATGTGGAAGAGCTCCATCTTGCTGAAACCACGTGTCTTGGATACAGTGATCGTGGTAGGCATCAGGAATAAACCAGTTCGTTCATACTTGGCCATTAATGCTCTTAAAATTCTTAAGGATGGCTTTGGCCAATTTTTAAAGGCACTAGACCACTTTCTAAGTATTTACGCAGGTCTCTTGGGCACAAGATAGAAAGTTTTGACTAAAAAACAATCTCTTCAATTGAATAGAGTTACATTTTATCGAAACAAAATAGTCTTTGACAGTAACCATAGTCTGTAAATAAGTTTCCTTTGGTACTACGCATGCATGCACAATTACACGTCACTAGCTCCAACCGTTGAAGAGTTATTCAACTAAAAGTTTCGTTATACCCTGTAAAGCACCTGGTACTTAGAAATTAAACTTTAAAAATCCAAGGCAGTGGTTGGAAGTAGAGCGCTATAAGTAGCGGAACAACAGTAGCTGCTATTTTTTCCTGTAGTTTGCAGTGTAGCGCAAGTAGCGCGATACAAATAATTAGTAGTTTGTAGAGAACATTGACGCCAATTTTAGCGCTATTTCAGAAAAATAAAACGCGCCGTTCTTCTAGTCAAGCAATCGTAACTAACTCTTTTGTGTGCAAAATGTGTTCTGTGCAACAATTTGTGACTGTAGGTAACTCAGCTGCAGCGTTTAGCAATGCATCGTATGACGTCAAGGATTTTTCTAATGATACTTTCTGGTAAATCCAAGTGCCAACATCCACATCGAAGAAATTATTTTTTTTTTCTGAAAAAAGTAGTTTTATACTTACTCATTATTAGATATTCATGTTTTAATGCCGCTTCTTCTTTTGGTTTCTTGTTCTTGTTCTTTCTTATTTCTTCTTGAAAATTATTCATCTAAATCGTGGAGATTAAAATTATATTTTCCCACTCTTTTTATCTTCATGTTTAGATATTTACAAATTTGTAAATTAAATTTTTTTCATTCTTTTTTATTTTTTATATTTTATGGTATTAACATGTTGACTGCTCACTACGAGTATACTCGTATTTTCCCGTTTAATTTATTATTCCTAAATATGAATCTGGGCGTCTGGGGTCAGAATTTTCGTATGCTCCGTGGAAATTCAATGTGTTAATAATTTTTACCACTCTTCATATTTTAAAATTTTCTTTTAGTGACAAATATTATATTGAAAGACCTACAAAATGTAGTTTCAGAGATAGTCAGAAAATGCCATGTTAGGTTCGTTGAATCCTGCTTTTATATATAATGTCTTCCTTTATAATTTTTTTGTTACAATTGTTTAAATGCACTACACAAATTTATCTATTGTGACAACAATTGAATGTCGCTGATTTCACACTTTCTTGGAAATATTTTACCTAAAATTCCAAAATAAATATTTACCTCATTGTATAAAATCTTCAAATATTAAACATTTTCTTAAAGGCATTTATTTAAAAGGCATATTTTTGTTGGTTCTGAACACATACATTTCAAATAAAATGGAAAACGTAAAAGAAATCAGAAATCTACATTTTCAATTTGGCAAATGCTGAAAACGATAAAATAAAATATTTTCGTTCCCAATTTCAATCTATTGTACCCGCTTCGTTGGGTATATATTGTGAAATTTTAAATTATAAAAAAGTAAACATAAAAAATAATATATAAATGACGCTTTAAAGTTTATCAGTATATATATATATATATATATATATATATATGTGTGTGTGTGTGTGTGTACGTAATATTCTGTACATATTCTTTGCTAAATACTTAAAAGTATTTGACTTTTTTTTTAATTTTTATTTTCTTCTTTATGTTGCAAAATAGTATTTTATTCATTGAAAATTCTAACATGCGTTTACAAATTACTATTTGAACAGCTTTTGGAAATATAATTAAAATTTTATATTTTGGAAAACTATTTGACATTCCATTATACATTTTTTTTTCACATTTCAACATATTTATTCCTTTAAAGATTTCTATTGAAATTTAATGTAAATTCCAGAACGTAATTTTTTAAAAAAAAAATATTAACATAAAAATAAAATATAAAGTTGATGTTTGTTGATTGACTTTTGGTGACTGATTTCTTTTTTCAATTTGAAATTAATTACGAATGAAGGCTGCAACTTTAAAATTCTTATGTGGTAATAGAAAATTTGAGTATGAATGTGTTACATATATATACAATAAAAATTGAATAAAGTAAATAATAATAAATCTTTCTCATAAAAATAAATGATAAATTCAAACATTTTAAAGGTTTGAAATATAAGTTCAAGTTTATACACTGAATTGTTTCATGTACACTTCTAAAAAAAATTAGGGGAGCAAGCAAAGACGTGAAGACAACCGTGCGAGACAGCCATGCATGAGCATAAAATGGAGACTACACGTGTATCAATGCGCAATACAGAAAATAATACGCAAAAAAATTGTAAGGGGGCTTTAATTCGTTGAAACGATGGAAAGAACAATAAAAGACGGTTTAGAGCAACAATTTTGTTACATGTAATCGACAAAAAAAGTATAGTTTGGAAATTATGCAAGATGTTTAATATGGCGTGTGGTCTCCTCGAACAGCTAAGACTGCTACACACTGCTTTTCCATGCATGCGATGAGGATATCGATAAGAATTTGGGGAATATTGCTCCCTCCTCAAGAATTGCAATCTCCATGTCCCGGATAATAAAACGAGGTCTTAGTCTCACTGCAATGCAGCGTCCAAATGTGCCCCAAATATGATCGATCGCATTCAGGTCAGGAGAACATGCTGGCCATTACATACGCTGTACTGTTTCAGCTTCAAGCATGTTCTCCACAAGATGAGCTGTAGGTGGTCTGGCATTATCATGCATGAAATCAAAGAAATCATCAATGGCTGCAGCGTAAGGTAGGGCATGAGGTCTCAGTATCTCACCTCCACACCTTTTGGCAGTCAAAGTGCCATTCCGAATGAAATACAGGTCCGTACGTACGCCTATGCTGATTCCAGTCCACACCATCAACCCACCTCATTTGAAATGGGATTTTTCACGAACGAATTTGGTGTTATTTCGAGTGACTCTAACCCTCCATACCAAAACACGTCGAGTGTCACACATGAGACTGAATCTGTACTCCTTTGTAAACAGCACTTGACTCCGATCACCCACCTTGCGACTGTCTTGGCAGCTGAGTAGCATTACCTGTTCTGTCTCGACGAGCTATCACCAGGATATATCGGTCATCAGTTGCCATGGATGCACGTGGTCGACCTTGACCTGGTCAACGTCTAACATTCCCTGTTTTTTTAAATTGATTTCACAGCTTGGCAATGACACTTCTTGCGACTCCAACAACGTCCGCTACACTTCGTTGTGTTTGCCTGGATTCAAGTCTCCCGATCATACCCCGAGCCATGGATTCCGGTAAATCACGTTGTTGTGACATTTTCAAATCATATTTTCTCAAAACAAAAGCTGAGGAATTGAATTGCACAACTGAGACAGTGAAGCAGCCGTTTCTGCAAAAACCCGATTTCTGCACTTATCTCTTTTTTTCTGGTTTTTGACGTCATGAACTTTGATTTGCATATGATATTTCCTTCTTCTGTTTTTCTGCTACACTTTAGATTATGGATGTTTTATTTTACTTTACTTACCGGTGTAATTGTTTGCGTAATTTCGTTTAAACCATGTGCTCCCCTAATTGTTTTGAGCAGTGTATTTTCATTTACGTTGCAGACTAGTGTACAACTCCGCAGTTTTATACATTGTGTTTGCTGGTGCAGCTAAAATATATGAAATTTTGATGGCTTGAATCTCTTGCAGCCATGAAAATTTGGAAGTATGGCAAATATAATTTTTATAACCTTTGACTATCGTATTTAAAGTATATTTTAGAATCTGTACTACCTTCAATGTTTCTACCGATATACTTCAACGATTATTCTTCAGATATTAAAAGATGTTATATTTGCAATGTTATGAAGTATGATGTTACGATTCTAACAGACTTGTTATAATTTATTTCAATTATTTGCTTTACTGAACATGGTTTTTAAGACTAACTTTATCCCATTTGTTACGGTAATTATTTATTGAGATTCTTTGGCCATTTAACATACAACTGTTTCTTTTGTCATTTATCATTAATGCCTGAGAACATTTTGTCATTTATTGTTGAATAATTGTTTTTTCCGAGCAGTAAAAGTTTTCAGTGGGAAATAGCACAGTGAAATGAAACGAAAGTTCGTGACACAACACCAAATCGAGTAATTATACTTTTTTCAGAAAAAAAAAACTAAATGTAAAAGTTGATAGTTACAGAAAAGCAAAATGATTTTTGTTGCTAATACTTTCTTTTTAGTTGACTTAGATGCAGAAAACAGGATACGTTCTGTTTTAATTTTTAACATACAACTGTTTATTTGTCATTTATTATTAATGCCTCAGAACATTTTGGTATCTATTGTTGACTAATTGTTTTTTCTCCTGGCAGTAAAATTTTCCAGTGGGAAACAGAACAGTGAAATGAAATGAAAGTTCGTGACACAACATCATATCGAGTAATTATACTTTTTTGCAGAAAACAAAAACTAAGTGTAAAAGTTGATAGTTACAGAAAAGCAAAATGATTTTTGTTGCTAACACATTCTTTTTAGTTGACATAGATGTAGAAAACATGATACGTTGTGTTTTAATTTTTTACATACAATTATTTCTTTTGTCATTTATTATTAAAGCCTGAGAACATTTTGGCATTTATTGTTGACTACTTTTTTGTTCTCCTGCATTATTTAATATAAAAAACAGGATATGTTCTGTTTTAACTGTTCAGAACAATTTTTTGTCAAATATAAATTTTGTCTTTTTTAATCGAAAATATATGTCATTAAATAATGCAAATAATAATTTGCGAAATTAATGGTACGAACTCTGAAAATACATGTTGATAGAAAATCCTGCTAAGCGGATTAAACAAACTGAAGAAATAAAATAAAATGATGTAACAGATCGCCCATCATTACATCTGTACGATTGTAAGTATAAAAGACTGCGCTAGATGGCAGCAAAGAACTTTCAAAGAGACTATGCTTATTCCATCTTTACGCCAGACATTGAAATAAATTAAAAAACATTCTATAGGACTATAAAACTATTCACAAAACTCTTATTATTATTATGTTTTAAATATTCTGTTATTATTATTACTGTTAGATATGTTATTAATTCTCTTTCATTCTTTTTTTATTAGATTTTGTGTGTATGCGAGCCTGCAATTCTGCAGGACAGTCATGTAAACATTTCTATTCTGATTCGGTTGTGTTAATTCGGAACGGTGAAAAATTCTGTTATGATTGTGTTCTTCGGAACGTAAAATGCTGCTGTATTTAAGTCTTAATTCTGAGTGATGTACAAATTCTAATTATAATTCAAGTAGTATTCTCTTCTATTAAAATGTGAAAAAGATCAACTTTTCAAGTTTTTTATCAGTGTGAAATCATGCTTCTATTCAACAAATTTAATACCATTCCTTCTACTAAAATTGATGCTGTTTTTAGAGCAATTCTTCTGTGCAAGTGATTTATTCCGTGCGTAAAAACAAAGATTTCAGTATTGAAGTCTACGAATAAGAGTATGAAACAAATCGGCTGATATAGAAATTATGGAATCTGAGCATGACAAATCTCAAGGTACGTAGATATTCTTTTATTTATTTATTGATTCTAAATCTCAACTGTGCTAATTCTTGAAACTAAATATTCTACAAAGTTGTTGGTCCGTCGAGCCGGAGTTCGGCTGGTGATTAATCAATTACATCTTATTCAAAATTATAATAATGACGAAAACGAAAGCGGAAATCGCTTCAGAATCCAAATTTAATTTTACCGTAAAAGAAATAAAAATATATAGGGATCAGGTATCCGATGCGATTGAAAAAGATAATTTGCAGTTATTGGAGAAATTAAAATCGGAACTTAATATTTTAGAAAGTGATTTGAAGAAATCTTATTTTGGTATAGCTGAAGAAACAATTGAAACTCTTTACGATTCATTTACTTCTGCTAAAGACTTAGTTGTAGAAGATATCGTGAAAATTGATCAGTTTATTGCAACTAAAAACGAAAGTAAAAAAACCCGATGTGATACACATGAGAATAGTTCTATTAAGGAAAATTCAATAAAATTACCTAAATTCCAATTGCCCATATTTTATGGTGATATGAGTCACTGGATTACATTTAAAGAGACATTTTTGACTTCGATTCATAAAAATGAAGCTCTTTCCGATCAGTTAAAATTTTCGTATTTAATTGCGAGTGTCAAAAATTATCCTGCTAAATTAATTTCAGGATTTTCTATTTCAGGTGAGAATTATAAACAAACATGGGAAACTCTAGTTAACAGATATGATAACCGTAGAAATTTAGCATATTCGCTATTGTCAAAATTTATTAATGCTAAACCATTAAAATCGCCCACGCAGAAAACAATTCTAGAGTTATTGGATAATTGCAATGAAGTGATTAGAAATTTGAAATCTCTAAAATTTGAATTTAACGAATTTGTTGATTTAATTTTGGTTTATATTGTTCAAACTAAATTCGATGACTCATTAAGGAAACAATGGGAGTTATCATTAAATAAGGATATTTTTCCCACATATGATATGTTAGTGACGTTTTTGGAAAGACATGCACGCAGTTTGCAAGGTTGTAATGCTGAATTTATTAAGTATGAAACTAAACCTAATTATAAATTTGATTTTAAATCTCAACAAGGCCCAAAGAAATCTCTTTCAAATGCAGTTGTTATGGACAATGTGAACAAATCTTTAAAGCCCTTATGCCCAAAATGCAATGAAGAGCGTGCACTTTACAAATGCCCAGAAATTCAAAATTTAACGGTTGATCAACGATGGCAGTTAGTAAAGGAAAAAAACTATGTACGAACTGTTTAAGAGCTAATCATTTTGTTGCTAATTGTCTGATTAGCACTACCTGTAAATATTATAAGGCTAAACATCATTCAATTCTCCATCACGAACAGTCTAATTCTGCATCACAGAATTCTTTTAGACCGCAAGAGCGGGTTACAAATCAAAATAGCGGAAGTAATTCAAATGCACAAGTGGATGAATCTAATTGTTTAAGCAGTCAAACTTTGACTGAAAATTCCCAAACATTACTGGCTACTGCCATTATACATGTGAAATCCAAAACAGGAAAATTTATTCCTTGTAGGGCTATGATTGACAGCGCTTCTCAAAAGAGTTTGATTTTAAAATCGTGTTGTAAAAAGCTAGGTCTTCCCTTGAGATCTACAATTCATAAAATATCAGGAATAAACAATTTGGTCGCAGAGACAGCTCTTCAGGAAGTTTCTTTAACATTTTCTCCGCATTTTAATAACGAAACTTTTCAGTTAGATGCTTTAGTTGTTAATCAGATTACAACAAATTTACCGAACTTTCTGATTACTAATAAGTATTGGCCTCATACTGAAGGATTAAATCTGGCGGATCCCAATTTCCATGTGTCCGATTCCATTGATGTACTCATAGGTGCAGATTTGTTTGCTAACATAATAATCGGAGAGTCCATTCTAGGTCCTAAGGGAACACCGAGTGCTGTTAATACGAAACTGGGTTGGATATTATCTGGAGTAATTTATTCGAATCATTCTAATCATAATTTTTCTGTTAGTTGTCATGTTACGACGCAAATAAATTCTCAATTGCAAAAATTTTGGGAACTCGAATCAATTCCTAGTTATGATCCAGTTTCACTAGTAGAAGATAATTATATAAAAACAGTATCACGCACGGAATCAGAAAGATATATCGTGGATCTTCCATTTAAATCTAAACCTGTTCTCGGAAATTCTAAATCTCAAGCTTTAAAGCGTTTCAATTCCTTAGAAAATAAACTTCAAGGAAATTCCGTACTTAAGGAACAATATTCGTCATTCATGAAAGAGTATATTGATTTGGGACACATGAAACTCGTTCCCGCCGCAGAAATTTCAAATCCAGATCATTTTTATCTCCCCCACCACGGGGTAATAAGAGAGGATAGTTGTACAACTCGACTTCGGGTAGTATTCGATGCATCCGCAATTGGTTCAGAAGGTCGCTCGTTAAATGATTATTTGGAGATAGGGCCGAAATTACAACCGGATATTTTTCAGTTATTATTAAAATTCAGAATGCATCCAATAGGCTTTAGTGCGGACATCGAGAAAATGTTCAGGCAAATTCTTATCAATCCAAAACATGTAGATTATCAACGTATTTTATGGCGGTTTGATCCTAAAGAAAACATTCAAACCTCTCGGTTGTTAACAGTAACCTATGGCACTGCTTGTGCGCCATTTTTGGCAATTAGAACTTTAAATCAGTTAGCAATAGATAACGAACAAACTTCTGAAAAGGCTTCTAAAATTATTCGCGACAATATCTACGTCGATGATTTGTTGTCGGGTTCAGATTCCAAAGAAAATGCTCAATCGTTAATTACGGAACTCATTAATGTCATGAAAGGCGGAGGTTTTAATTTACGAAAGTGAACTTCAAATGAGCCTGAAGTACTCGCTCATTTACCAGATGAACTTAAAGCTTCTTCACAGACTGTAATCAAAGAAGATGAAGCTGTTAAAATTCTGGGTTTATTCTGGGATTCATCTAATGATACGCTAAAAATAAAGTTTAGCGAGTTCAAAGCCGTGCAAAATAAAAGAGATCTTCTGTCGGTAATATCTACAATCTTCGATCCTCTGGGTTTCCTTTCCCCTATCACGATCAGTTTGAAAATAATTATACAAAACCTCTGGAAGGAAAATATCTCATGGGATGAGGAAATTCCAAATTCAATTTCAATTAGTTGGAATCAATTTTTGGCAGAAATTAATTTATTAGAAACTATTGAAATTCCCCGGTATACCAATTCATGCCATAAAAAGGATTGCGAAATGCAGCTACATGGTTTTTGTGACGGTTCCGGAAAAGCTTACGCTGCTGTCGCTTACTTACGAGTTATCACTCCTAACGAAATATTCGTCAATTTACTTGCTGCAAAAACAAAGGTAAATCCCATAAAGCCACAAACTTTACCACGCATTGAACTTTGCGCCGCTCTATTATTAGCAAAACTTTGCTCAACTATCGTCGATACTTTATCCACGAGCATAAATAGTGTATTTTTATGGTCAGATTCGCAAATTGTGCTCTGCTGGCTAAAATCGCCTCCTTTAAAAGGTAATCAGTTTGTATTAAATAGAGTACGTCAAGTGCAAACATTATTGCCTTCAGCCGAATGGAACCATGTTCCCGGAACGCTAAATCCTGCAGATGTAGCCTCCAGGGGTATTCCACCGCGAAAACTCCTCAACAATAAGATGTGGTGGCATGGGCCTCCATGGCTGTCGTCAAAAGAGCCAATTCCAATCCCCTTATACAGTCCTGTCGCTGAATCAGATCAAAAAGCTAACTCTGTCAGTAACATAACAAAAATAAATGTCTTACCAGACTTTATTCTAAAATTCTCAAGCTTTAATAAGTTAGTACGCGTAACAGGATGGTGTTTGCGATTTATTCATAATTCAAGACAGAACTCTACAAAAAAGATCGGAAATCTAAGTGCACAAGAAATATCTAGTTCTATCATTTCTATAGTGAGATTAATTCAAAATTATGAATTTCAGGCAGAAATTAAATTTTTAAAAGAAAATAAATCCTTGCCAAGCAATAGCAAATTGCTATCGTTGAATGTCTTCTTAGATTCAGCTGACATATTAAGAGTGGGTGGTCGTTTATCGCAACATGAATCATTCAGTTTTGACAGAAAAGTCTTTTTACAAAATTGTTAATAAAGGATATACACGAAAGAAATTTACATGCAGGTACACAGTTAGTGCTTTCTACAATTCGCCAGAACTACTGGTTTGTAGATGGTCGTTCAACAGTCCGACAAGAGCTCCATAAATGTGTACTTTGTAAACGCCTTAAGGCACAAGCCTGCCAACAAATGATGGGAAACCTTCCCGTTGAAAGAATAACTCCAATTCGTTCATTTCTCAAGGTGGGCTTAGATTTTGCTGGTCCTTTTTTGACCAAACCAAATATGCCAAGAACAAAAATCAAGCTAAAATCTTATATCGCAGTTTTCGTTTGCATGTGCACAAAAGCGGTTCATCTCGAACTTGTATCTGACTTATCTGTACAAGCCTTGCTAGCAGCATTCAAACGCTTCATCGCACGCAGAGGTTTGCCCTCCGACATCTTTTCTGATAATGCCAAAAATTTTATTGGTCTGTCCAATCAATTAAAACAGCTTTTTAAATACTTGAGGGAAAAAGACTTTCAAGAATTTCTCTCCACCCAAAAAATTAATTGGAATTTCATACCTCCATATGCACCACACTTTGGTGGTCTATGGGAAGCAGCGGTGAAGCTCACTAAAACCCATCTTCTAAGAGCTTGTAAATCAAGCGTACTCAATTTTGAAGAGCTCACTACTTTGCTTTGCCAAATAGAAAGCTGCATAAATTCCAGACCGTTAACTCCGTTGTCTTCAGATACTTCTGATCCTCGTGCCTTAACGTCGGGTCATTTTCTAATTAGAGCACCTCTTCTTGATATTCCAGAATCCTCAAATCATCCTAAAATATCTTTAAATGCTCGCTGGCGTTTAATAGAAAAAGTTAAAAATCAATTTTGGGACAGGTGGTCCAGCGAATATTTGCAACATCTTCAACAACGTCCAAAATGGACTACTCCACGTGCAAATCTTCGAGAAGGCGATTTGGTGATAGTTCACGAACGTTTACAGCCCATGAAATGGAAATTGGGTCGGATTCTAAAGACTTATCCTGGAACAGATAATCTGGTGCGTGTCGTTTTGATTAAGACAGTTGACGGTGACATCAAGCGTCCTATATCCAAGCGTCCCCTCTCCTAAGCGTCCCCTCTCCTGCCGGGGGCGGAGGCTGTACGATTGTAAGTATAAAAGACTGCGCTAGATGGCAGCACCAAAGAACTTTCAAAGAGACTATGCTTATTCCATCTTTACGTCAGACATTTAAATAAATTAAAAAACATTCTATAGGACTATAAAACTATTCATAAAACTCTTATTATTATTATGTTTTAAATATTCTGTTATTATTATTACTGTTAGATATGTTATTAATTCTCTTTCATTCTTTTTTTTATTAGATTTTGTCTGTATGCGAGCCTGCGATTCTGCAGGACAGTCATGTAAACATTTCTATTTTGATTCGGTTGTGTTAATTCGGAACGGTGAAAAATTCTGTTATGATTGTGTTCTTCGGAACGTAAAATGCTGCTGTATTTAAGTCTTAATTCTGAGTGATGTACAAATTCTAATTATAATTCAAGTAGTATTCTCTTCTATTAAAATGTGAAAAAGATCAACTTTTCAAGTTTTTTATCAGTGTGAAATCATGCTTCTATTCAACAAATTTAATACCATTCCTTCTACTAAAATTGATGCTGTTTTTAGAGCAATTCTTCTGTGCAAGTGATTTATTCCGTGCGTAAAAACAAAGATTTCAGTATTGAAGTCTACGAATAAGAGTATGAAACAAATCGGCTGATATAGAAATTATGGAATTTGAGCATGACAAATCTCAAGGTATGTAGATATTCTTTTATTGATTTATTGATTCTAAATCTCAACTGTGCTAATTCTTGAAACTAAATATTCTACAACATCCACTTTTAATCCATTTTCCTGTCTCCGTGATAAGTATATTGAAAGATAGGTTAAAACTCTAAATTCACATTTAAGTTCTCATTGCGTGGAAATATTTTTGGCCTTTAATCAATTTATAGCGTTTTTTTTTAAATTGTGGTAACCGACAAGTTTATACCTTGGTACTTACTGTTGACTTTAATCGAAAGGTCTCAGATGAATGCACAAAACCGATTTTCAACTTTAGCTGACAGCATAGCTGCCAAACCTTTTAATTTTTTATTACTAATATTTCTGAATAGTAATCTTTGTTTTCTTTACTCTCAAATATCTGTCATTAAACAAAGCAAATATTTCTCTTGAAAAATAGCGGTAGTATTTAAAAAAGCTGAGGGAACTGTTTCGCGACAAATATCGTATCTAATGTGTGTGTAACAACTGGGAAGTATTATGCTGAACGTGCAACACAACAACTGAAATGCGAATGTTCCTATCTAGAAGCTTAAAAAAACCCTGGAATAATTTAAAAATCAGCGTTTTATTCCTTTTTTAAGGAAGTCATTAAAAACTGATATTATTAGTTTGTAAACATTAAATGTATCAATAAATTATCCTTTCAAATATGAACTGCATAAATCAAAAATAGATTTGATCTCTTTTTATTTGTTGCAAAATTATATTCAGCAAGAAGTTATACTCTTTTTTTATTTTGATATGCTTGGTATGCCGAAAAAAAATATATAAACAGTGATATTCATAATTTCTTCCGGGGTTTCGAAGCGCTGTAGTAAAAAAAACTAAGACGAATACAGCAGAAAAGAACATTTGAAAGAATACAGAAACAAATAAAATTTTATTGTCAGCAGTTGCCATTAGATGGCAGTACACGAACCACTGAAGTAGAGATCCTACATAAGAGAGAGATTGGACATTGAGGAATATACATCATAGTTCCAAAGTCAATAGATCGCATTTGAACGTAACAACAATTTTACCAGTTTGACATTTTTCGATCTATCAAAATCATGGGACAATCTTTTTATATAGCCATTTTACCAGTTTCACATTTTACGATCTATTAAAATCATGGGACAATCTTTTTGTATAGCTTCAGAAATACACATGCAGAACATAGATACACGTACTTTTTATACTTTAGTGAATAAGAATTCTATTAAATGCATTATTTTTATTTGGAGGAACTAGAGAGTTATGTTATTTCGAATCTGATCGGAAGTAGATGAATGTCTTGAAAGAAGATTATAAATTTTAATACTCTTAATGGGTAATAGAAAAATACAAAAATGTACTGTGTAGAATTTGTGGTTCTTTATTGAGCTTTCGATTCTCTCTTAACAATAGATATTACAATTATTAATCGAATAGTTTAAATTGATATATCGATTCTTTATGCATATAAAACACTCGATTGCTTTATGTATTGAACAAAATGAATAAAAATAATAATGTTTTGAATAAATAAATGAATTAACGAATTTTTAACTATCGAATATTCATTTAATGTATAAAATTCCCGTTATTCAGCCGTCATATTTCTGACTTGCTTTTATTAACAACAGTCCCTATTTAATATAAATGCTGGACGATTACACCATGAAACAGTACTACATTAAAGACGTGAGTATAAAATATCACAAATTTACTAAATGGTGTATACAAATGTGAAATTTAAAACTTATTCATACATTAATTTTTAGACTCTGCCAGTTGGTCGAAACGTTGATGTTCTTAATTTGATTTTAATGTATGTATAAGTTTTAAATTTGACATTTGTATACACCATTCAGTAAATTTGTGATATTTTATACTCACGTCTTTAATGCAGTCCCTATTTAGTTATCACACGTTAAAAAATTATTTCAACGTCAGTAGCACTACTCATTCTAATATTATATTTATTGAATCTGTATATTTAGATTTTATAAAGCGATAGCAGTAGCTAGAAGTTAATTTAGAAGGCAAAATAGAGATTCCCTTTAATGAAGATTTTAAGCTTTTCTTAAATAATGTATATTTTTTGAGGAGAGTTATATCGTTTGCTCAATCTTTATTTTTTAAATCTGCAATGCAATAATATTTAGTTTTTAATAATTACTGTTATTTAGGTTTTTATAATAAACTAAGTATAGTGGGGAAAAATTAATAATGTTGTTCATTTTCAGGCTGAAACTCCTTTTACATGAAAATCTTAGAAAAACTACATTTATTTTTTTCAAAATAATGTGAAATTAAAATTAAGTTCAAATACACTGAATGTATTGCACTGCGATGCAATTTTTTAAAAAGTTCTATGCACAATTATCCAAAAATCCTTTACAGCGTAATGGTGACGAATGCTGAAGTTGTAACTAAAATGGCGGATTTCCCAAATCTCCCGGCGTGCCAATGTCCAGTCTCTCTACATTCAGGGTCACTACACTGAAGGACAGTTGGTAAATAAAAATGGCGTTTACAGGTGAACAGAAAGCGTTTTGTGTCTTAGAATTTGCAAAATCTGAATCGGTGGTGTTAGTTCACCGTTCATTTCGTACAAAATATCGAACACAGGGACCGATTGACAAGACAATTCATGCGTGGTATAATAAGTTCGAAGAAACAGGATGCTTGTGGGATAAGGAACGAAGTGGTCGGCTGGGTCCATCTGCGCAAGCCTTAAGTGATGTACGGGAAACGTTTTTGAGGAGCCCGACGAAATCAGCCACGAATTGCAAATTTCGCAACTAACGGTGTGGCGAATTCTAAGAAAAAATATGTGTATAAAGCAGTACAGATTGCAATTGTTGCAAGCGTTGATTTCGTCAGATTGCATTTCTCGTATGAAGTTTTGTATCGATGTCCAACAAAGTGAAACACTAATGCCGAAATTAATTTTTAGTTATGAATGCACGTTTCACTTGTCCATCAAAGTAAACCGCCACAATTTATGCATTTGGGGCACCGAAAATCCTCATTATGTAGTGGAACACTATTATGATTCCCCAAAAGTTAATGTGTTCTGCGCTATCTCCTCCTCACGTGTCTACGGGCCATTTTTTTCACAGAGACAGCCATTACCGGTGCAGTGTACCTGGATATGCTACAATTGTGGTTAATGCCGCAATTAGAAGAATATGAGCATGAAATCTTCATATTTCAATAAGATGGTGCGCCTCCCATTTTCTGTGTGATGGGCGTGAGTACTTAAACACACACGTACCTCATCGTTGGATTGGGCAAACTTCCGAAGATGACGTACCTCTTTTGCGATGTCCCCCACGCTCACCGGATTTAACACCACGTGACTTTTTCTTGTGGGGGGGGGGTATGTAAGAGACCACATTCTCGTACCCCCTTTGCCGCGTGATGTAGCTGAACTGCGTGAAAGGATAACACGTGCTGTCAATAACGTTGATAGTACCATATTGAGTAGAGTGTGGCAGGGACTGTACTATCGCATTGATGTATGCCGTGTGACCAAGGGTTCACACATAGAACACCTGTAAGTTATGAAGTAAAACTTGATTTGTTTCTGTATTCTTTCAAATGTTCTTTTTTGCTGTATTCGTCTTAGTTTTTTTACTACAGTGCTTAGAAACCCCGGAGGGAATTATAAATAACCCTTACATATTTTGATAGAGACATGTATTATCGCATTATGGCAATATAAAGTTAAAAAATGCAACAAATGCACAGTTTTTGGATGATTTGCAATATGTGCTCAAATTGCTCACTACCATTCTTCAAACACTGTTGATTACGATGCCCTACATTCATGTTGACATCTTCCAGATTTTCCGAAGAGGTTTCTGTAGAAGTCATTTCAATTTCATGGTGCAGTCCACAGTTCTGTTCCTGAACATGTCTTTGGTGGATACGCAATCGAATTGCGTCGATTCGCAGCGTGTCACATTGATTAATCTATCATCACAACACAAATACTGTTATGTATTGATGAGGCATCGTAGTACATCTTTAAAAGATAACTAACGCGATTTTGCAGCGTATAACAGTTTTCAGAGTGTGTATACATTTTTTAACACCATGTGCATCTCATATTTACACGTCCTACTTATGGGTTAATATCAAAATTAAAATTATAAAGATATAAAATAAATAACTGAAATATGGTTTACTTTATTTAGAAAAACGTTTAAAATACAGTAATTCTCTGGTTATCCGAAAAGCATGGGACCAAAGGATTTTCGGTTGAACGGGATTCCATAGGAATTTTTGGATAAACGGGAGGTTTCCTATTTTTATTCTACCAGATGACGCTACTCAATCTACTCATCCTTCTCACTTCCCCACAGTCAAGTAAGGCGTTCGTGCTTGTAGGTGCGGTAAGAGTCCGTATTCTCATTCTGTACGATATCCCCTTCCTGTTTACACGTGTTTTAATTTAACTGCAAATTTTATTTACGATCAGTAATGCTTTAAAACGCAAACGGGTTTTTATAAGCATGAAGAGCTCAACGCGTTGAAAAGAGTTAATACTGGCACTTCAATATATTGATTGAATATAAGCAGGAAGATTCTACAGCGTCAGATGTACTGTTGCTTAAAAGGTGGTGTGATAAGGCAGCACTAAAGTAATGCGAAGTGGGAAAAAAAATCACAACATATTTTTAAAAAAATGAAGTGCTGTATGTGTCTATGCAACCAAATGCCTGCATTTACGCAATGGTCCAAATAAGTAAGTTGATGCTGTTTATTTATTTCATAAACAGCATGATTGTTTAAAAATAAAATTTTTCATATTTAAAAATAAAAAGAGTTTTAAGATCTCTCGGTTAAGCCGATTTTAGAATAACCGGGATTCGTATAATAGGGGTTCTACTGTAAATTGTTTATTAAATTCAATAAAATCTAACATTAAATTTTATTTTTAACTACAGCTTATTGCTAACAAACAATGACTATCTGTATGCTGTAGTGAAACTGTATTAGCTTATTATACATAAATGTAATCACAGTTCAAGATTTCAACAAACTTTATCATCCGTCAAAAAAATCCACTTCAGAGAACACGATCATAAGCTGCCAATCACAGATACTTGAATCGAAACAGAAACTCTATTTCACAAATTTCCGAATACACGAGGCAATTATATTTCACAGTTGCATAAAATTCACAACTAAAAAAATCTAATGAAACTTAACTATCTCAATTGGCCGATTGAGTTCGTATGAAACAATCTTTCAAATATTTTATTTTAAAAGTTTTTTCCCCCAGTGAAATACAGTATTTCCGATGCAAACTCCAAACAAACAGTCCGTAAAACAACTGTGTAATGCAAATCTGTTTGACATTACCGCCATATTCCCCACGGCAAGAAAGAAAATTGCATGGACCTATGAAGTATCATACAAATAGTATATCCTTACTTTCATCTCATATTCAGAAAATAAAAGAACATAGTAAATAAAGCACCCCCCCCCCCCTGTGTAATGCAACCGGATGAGCTCCTATGCGCATGTGCATTGCATCTGCTCAAAGGCATCGTTGAAATTCGACGTTAAAAAAAAGTTTTAAATGTAAAACTTTTAAAATGTCCCCTTTAATCATTGTCGCTTCAAATCCATATTTTCTAAAACGCATCCATTGTTTTAAGATAATCAATTTTTATGTAAAGACGAAGAATTTTTTTTACAATTATAAATCAATCTGCATATGAGGGAGATTTTTAATGTTTTCAAGTGTAATTTATTTGTATTGATTTCTTCGGTTCCTTTACATAATTAGGATGATTATCCCTTTTCCCTCTTATACAGTTAAATATGCAATTGATCTTTAAAAATATTATAAAATACAGTTCCTATCATATTCTGATGCAACATATACATCAACGAATTTAACATATCAATTTAAAGTTAATTATAAACAGGTTTTATTTTTCTGACAGATTTTAGTTTAGCGCCAAAATGCTCTATCTTATGGATAATCTGATCTTATGAATTATCAGGTTTTTAGGTGCGTTCGTAATTATTGAAAAATGTAGCACCTGTAGTCCTCGTCAGATCCGTCCGTCCGTCCGTCTGTCTGTATATAATAGCGCAAAAACTACCTAAGCAAATGGTGTGAAATTTAATACATATAATCGATGCAAAATTTTGTAGACTCATTTCAAATTTTGTGAAAATAGAATAAAAATTAAAAAAGATATTAATAAAAATATTTATTAAGTAATTTGAATTTTTTAAAAATCGATACTTCCTTGTTATTGCAGCTTCTGAGGATTAATCATCAAGCGATCGAGATGTATCTTTAAGTTATCTCACTTGTATGAAGTTATAGTCATATATGACGTATATGACATTTTATAACCTCTATGGCCTAGAGCTCCTATAATACAGGCTGAATCATACCGCCATTTAATAACCCAGCGGACCAAATACCAAGCTAAAACCGATTAGCTTACCGTACTAGTGGACGGCGAGTGACAGTAACGGGGACGGCGAACACCTGCTCAAGCGGTTTCCTAATGCTGATTTAGGTCACAATATGACGGTTATTTTGGGCAACAGAATGGATAAGCGTCAGCTCCCCTTATAGGAGCCTTACTATGACCAAGTTTTAGTCATATATGACGTATATGACATTTTATAACCTCTTTGACTAAATCATAGTCACGTTATTCATTCTATTGAATCCTATCATACGTAATTAATTCAATAATATCCTATGATTGGTAATGATTCTAGGTTGCCATGGTGATTACGTCCCATTTAAGATGGAGTCATATTATTTTCGTATTACTGAATTTAAAAACCGAATTTGCATACTAAAATTGTTTAATTACAGCAATCATATAATCTAACGACGGTTTTTTGGATAGATGTTCCCAGAGAAATAGATACTAAATTAAAAAAAAAGTCTAAATATGGATTTCAATTTCTAAAAATTTTCAAAGCTAGGCTTAAGTTTCCCATTTGAATTTTCAGTAAATGTCAACAAAAGTTAAAATGTTGCCAACTTTAAATGTACTTAATTTTATTACGCAAATTAATCATATGATAATAACAGACGATATAATTCATTTCACTGAAATAATAACAGTACGAACGCACCTGATTTGTCACGTTTGACGTGCAACTTCCAACTTGTTTTATCATTATTATTATTATTCACTTTTCATGATGGTTAGGGAAATCTATTTTCAATTGTGGCAATTTTCCCAGGCGCTATTTTACATTATTAAAGCAAACTGGTGGTCAATGTTGAGATAGAATTGAAAAATATTTCATGCTTGAAAATTATTTAAAAAGTCGTTAAAATAAGCGGTAGTTTTTAAATAAACTTCAATTGAAAGCTAATTTTTTCTAATTGATGATGTAAGAATTGAATTTGTAAAATGTAGAAAATTTAGTAAAAAATATAAATTTGTAGTGTTGAGAAGTGATGTAAGCGCGATGAAAGCTAACGCGATAGCGCCGTTTGTTGTCACAACCGTTATACATTTCTAAAAACTGCCACTGTGTTTTGGCGGGGGTCTAAAAGTATACTACCATTTTTTGCCATCGAAAGAGAAATAGGACTTTGACGCTAAGAAGAAGCTGTTAAATAATTTTATAACAAACCTACCAAAATAATTCCTATAAAATATTAGCCTTACCTTGTTTATTCTAGCTAAAAATACAATCATTATTTCAAGTTTTTTTTTACCGTAACACTATTTTTAATAATTTTAATTTTCCTAAAATCCTTCACTTTTGTGAATTTTTTTCTTAAAAAATGAAATCTTCTAACCTATAAATTAAAAAAAGCAATTGGTAACATGTAATCAAGGTATGCAATCAAGATGAAACAATCAATAAAGGCTCCAGTGCTAATCTTTAAAATTAAACATTGAATAATCAGTTAAAATTACGTCATGCTGACACAATCATATAATTTTTTCTTTTTTTTTGTTTTATCAATGCTAAAATGCATTTCAAGCTAAGCATAACGCCATTTTCCCCGGCACAAAATTTTCACACGTATTTTGTATACGTTACTTTTATGCTTAAACGCCATGTATACAAATAAAAATATATTTTGTATTTAATTGTAATGCTAAAATGACATTAACAAAGTTATAATGCATAATGATAAAATAAACTCAATGGACAATATTCCCGTGACGTCAAAATAATTATAAATTTTTATTCGCTTATAAAACACGCGGATAAATATTTTTACCGAAATTTAACTTGCAAATTAAAAAATTCGGCATAAGAGCCACGTGCTTTTCATATTTATTATTTCTCTTTTATATTCGCAACCACAGAGTTTCTCGTTACTCTGTGTAAAATTTTAATTTAAAATTGCGGCTAATTAATTAAATTTTCGAACAAACGAATGTACGATAACAAATCTGTGTCCAAATATCTTTCATTTTAAAAAAGAATGATGTAATTTCATGTAGTAAAGTTTATTCACACGGATTGTCGAAAGAAAACGCTGATCGTTTTAAATACTATATCGATGGGTTAAAAACGTACCAAGATTGAATTTACAAACTCTCCCACACAATACTTCAGTTAAATTGTAAATATTCCTGCATATTTTGTGAAAAAAAAATTCTCGGGCCTAATTTAATCACGACGTCTTATATATTATTTCTGAGTGGTTTCAAAATATAGATGCACACAATTCCTAATAATGGATTGTGCCAGTGTTAGGACAGTTATAGAAAGGAACACTATAAAGTTTTGATAATTTTTCGAATTTTATGATTTGTTTGTTGTCATATTAGATTACAATAAAAATAAATTGCGAAAAAATTATGCTTTTATTTTTGTGTTAATATGTGGATAAAAGGAAAAAAAGATTTTAGGTAGCTTTCATTACAAAAAGCTACCTATTGCAGCTGTTCGGAGGAAAGCAATTCAAAAAAATTTTGGTATATTTTCACCGATCATGACCCCCAGAACCCCAAACCACCCTTCGTTCAAATGGTGATTTATATATATATATATATATATATATATATATATATATATGACATATGTTATACTGTAACTCTGTTATTTATGAACCGATGTGGATGTGACTGATTATGTATATATGACATACCATGGTGTTGACCAAGTTCGTTGGCCAGCTTCATCCACCATCTTGTTTCAAAATAGCGATAATTTAAAAAAATTTTAAAAATTCAAAAACATATACAAAAAAAATATATATTGAAAAAACTGCTTATGTTAAGTGTTAGAACGTGATACAAGGATTCTAGAACATTGTTTGTTTTTGGTATATCTTAAAAAATGGCTGAGATATGGCAGTTTGAAATTCTAGGGTGGCTGAGATTTTGAAACAATCTGATATCTGTTATGCTGTAACTCTCGTATTTATGAACCGATATGAATGTGACTGATCATGTGTACAGAACATACCAAAGTCTCAACCGAGTTTGCTGGTCCGCTTCATGCGCCATCTTGTTTCAAAATGGCGGCAAGTTAAATAAAATAAAAAAAAAAATAAAAATTTAAAAAAATTTATCAAAAATTTTAAATTGAAAAAGTTGTTTCCTATAAGTGTTAAATCGTGATACAAGGATTCCGGAACATTTTTTGTTTTGGCTTTATCCTAAAAAGTGGCAGAGATATGGCAGTTTGAAATTCTAGGGTGGCTGACATTTTGAAACAATCTGATTTTTGTTATGATGTAATTCTCATGCTGAAATTCGTATTCAAATGCAGTATTAATGAAAACCGGGATTGAATTTTCTATAATCTAGTTCCAAGCAATTTAGCTTCGGGTGTTTGAGTAAAATGAGTTGAATTTTTAAAAACATGGACTATGAAAGCTACCTTTTTCCTCCCGATACAGGCTAGAAGGACTTTTTCAGATTTTGCTACATTGCTAAGAACACAGATGCTACGTCGTCCCTATCATGCAGGTGGGCGTTAAAGCGTAGTTTAGAATACTGCGTGTTTTGATGATAATCTTCGAAAATGTAACATTTTGTGCCTTGAAATGTAGCATTGTGTCTTCATATTTTGAAATAATTTGTAAATATGTAACATAGTGTATTATGTAAGTAGTTGCAAATAAAAATGTTTAAGCGCTATTTTTATTATATATATATATATATAATTCCATAGTATTATTTTTGACTAGACATTTTCTTTCTCACATAAATTATAAAACTGACATGTTTAAAAACATTTGTGTTTTTCAAAACTGAGCATATAAAATTGTTTACAAGAATACTTATATTGCGTTTATTATGACGAAAACTTTCGTAATCCATTCATACACAGTAAAAGGATTACGAGATCAGACTTGAGAAAAGAGATAAATCATCTAATGCTTTAATGGCGGAGATAAAACAAACTCTTTCGTAAACAGAAGATATTTTTAAAATATTACTTAAATAATACAAACTCCAAGTATTTTCGTTCATTAAATTGTTAAGTTGAATATGAATGTAATATGTGTGGAAAATATTTTCTTAATAATAATAATATAATAATAACAATAATAAATTATTTTAACACATAAATGAATCTATCTGCGAGTATTGTACTTATTTTCGTATACTTATATGTTGCTGCTGTTTGAACAAAAATACTTCGGAGACTCACTTTCCTAATGGATGTAAATTTTTTATATCAGGTGTTACAAACAACCAGCTTCAAAGTACTCCCCTTCTGCAGCTGCGCACGTACGCTCAAAACCTTTCTAGAAGCTTTTGGGCGAAATAATCTTCATTGCGGCCGTCGCAGTTAGGGTGCCTCCATATGAAAGTGGTGGCACCGTGACATGTGGGATGACATGTGGGATATAAAATTTAATTAATGGAGATATTTTTGACAAAATCAAATCGTCAAGCATATTGGAGAGCCTGTTATTATCTCCAAGCTAATGCTTGTTTACTTGTCTCTATCGACTAATTGAATTCGTCCAGGAGAGTATTGTCAAGTTCTGGATTGTAGAATGGCCAAAGTTTGGACAAAAATCTGTATAAGCCCAGTCTGTGCATGCGCACTGTGCGTATGTCCCCACTCTCGGATCGACGCACCCTGTCACAGTTTTCGCAACCTTAGAAGCACTTTTGAAACGGAGTCCTTTGAAAACAGCTTCGCAAGACACATTGCTTTCTCATCGTACACCTGCTGAAACATCTGCAGTATTTCTCTCCGCGATTTCTTTAAACAATAGCAGAATTCGATATTAACATGTTTTTCTTCAAATAACATTTATGTTTTCGACGAACTCGAACAACTTTGTTCGCCGATGCGCGTTGTTTGAAAAAACTTTATATTACGAACGTTATTTTCCTCGGGACATCTCACGTCGCACGTGCCTCTCTACTACGATCCAGGATGAAGATATTAAGATAGTCTCCGAACGTTTTGATCCTGGTAGTAGATATTGTTTAGAATGAACCCCAAGTGAAGAAATGTCTCGATTTAAACACTGATTAGAGTATAAAAAAATGTAAAACCAAGAATATCTTATACAGAATCTACTTTAGCAATAATTTAATTCAAAACAGATTTCTGTTCTCCTTTATCTGAACATAAAATTAAACGCAAGAAAATTTATATTGCATGTATTACAACGAGAGTCTTCATAATCCCTTCATACACGATAAAAGGATTATTGATGCGATTTAAGAAAACAGATAAATACTCTAATTCTTATTAGCGCCGGGATAAAGCAAACAGTTGTGTAACGAGAAGATGTTTTAAAAGAATTATTTGAGCAAAATAAATGTCAAGTATTATTTATTTTCAAATTGTTATGATGGTTATGAAGGTAATATGGGTTGAAAAAAACACCCCCTAAAAAAATTGAGATAATAACCAACACAAATATTTAAAAATTTAAATGAATCGATCTGCCATTATCGTACATGTCTTCTGTTTCATACATGTTTATAGATGTCATTTAGAATAAATTCTGCATGATTAAAGTTGAAATATCTCGCATGAAACACTGAATGTGGTATCAAGCAAATGTGAAATCGATAATATCTCAGACGGAATCACACACACCTTACATAGCGTTAATTTAATTTAAAACTGATTTATCTTTTCTTTAATACGAGCATAGCATTACATACAAGAATATTATTGATATTGCATTTATTACAACGGAAGCTTTGTAATGCTCTCATGCATGATAAAAGGATTATTTATCAGATTTAAGGAAAGAAATAAATCATCAACTATTTTTTTTTTAGTGGCATGATGAAACAAACAGTTGCGTAAGTAGAAAATGTTCAGGAGTTCATGAACAAAAAATTCTTTAAGTTTTTTTTTTTCAAACACACACCTTATATAGCGTTAATTTAATTTAAAACTGATTTATCTTTACTTTAATACCAGCATAGCATTATATACAAGAATATTATTGATATTGCATTTATTACAACGGAAGCTTTGTAATGCTGTCATGCATGATAAAAGGATTATTTATCAGATTTAAGGAAAGAAATAAATCATCAACTATTTTTTTTTTTTTTTAGTGGCATGATGAAACAAACAGTTGCGTAAGTAGAAAATGTTCAGGAGTTCATGAACAAAAAATTCTTTAGGTTTTTTTCTTCAAATTCATAATTTGATTTGGAATGTAATACGAATTGCAAAATATATATATTTTTTATAAGAAAACAGATAATAGGAAACACAAGTATTTTAATTTAAATGAAATCATCTGCCAATATCTAACATGCTTTCTATTTTGTGTATTTATGTACTTATTCATGCTGTTTAGATGGATATCTGCGTGATGAAATTTGAAGTAGCTGAATCAAGCATTTGTGAGACAGAGATGATCAAGATTAGTAGAATAAATTAATGTTTTATTTTGCACATAACATTTATAAAGTTTTATGAAATCACTTAAAAGATTAACTTGAGAAAACACTGCCGTATAGTGCCAAACACCAACACTTGAGATAGAATTTTCAAATCGCCTACACAAATGTCCGAAATATTTTATGCACAAAGCAATTGGATTTCACGTTAAATCTCAAAACTAAACAATCTAACAAACTAAAACGTCAATACCAGGGAATTAAATCCAACCTTCGAAAGTTATGGAGGCGTATAATGAAAGAAACCAGGTACTAGAAATTTGTTAAAGTAACTTGATAAACCACTGATACACACATCTTGCTCAGATAGATTACGAAATTCTGATTAAATTCAAAATATATTTCAGTTGTTTTAAATCCGAGTATAAAATTGTCTAGTAGAATTATATTGTGTCTATTACAACGAAAACTTTCGAAAACCATTCATATTGGATAAAAGGATTACTGATCAAACTTAAGGAAAGACATAAATAATGAAATGCCTGATAAAAAAAATGTTGCGTAACAAGTTGTTTTAAAGAATTATTTGAACAAAACAGATTTCAAATGGTAGTTTAACGAAATTGATAAGCTGATTATGAATGCAATATGGGGGGATACATTTTATATAGAAAAGAAGATGATAATAAGAAAAATAAGCTTTGAAACACTTAAATGAATACATCTGCCAGTGTCGTACATGTCTTATTCTTTTGTATATTTATGGATTTACAGATACCAGAAAAAAGAACCCTCAACAAGGGGTAACAATCAGTCGTCAGTTGTTATAGTGCTGCTACTGCCTCCTTAGATTTGCACAGTTATTTATGCAACAATAACTGTTGTTTTACATTACTTTCGCGAAAGAATATCAATCAATTACAAGCAAAAACATTACATATGTGAAAATTATTCAAAAAATCATAAAATATTGTCTATTAAAGATAGATTTCAAATACATTTATTTAAAAATGCATCTTTCGCTCTATTAGAAGGAGTACAGATTGAAATAACATGATATTGAAAAGCGAAGATATATGAGATCAAACTGAAATCCACAATACATGTTATGGCTCTTAAGGTTATTTTTGAGGTCAGAGGACACGTTTGTGTTTTGTAGTTTAGATTTTGTCAATTGATCTCCGCATTATGCAAGTTGAAACAGTTCGAATGAAATTTTCATTGTAACATTAAACATCTTTGAGACCGAGAACAGCAAGACTAGTAAGATAAACTAGAAATATCAATATTTATTAATTATTACTTATGGAGATAGGAAAACCCATAATAGTCTGGGAGGCAGCGTCATCACATTTGAGCTAGTCTTTTTACTGTAACTATGTTTTTATGTATAAAATATAATAATATCTTAGACTATCATGTTAATGGTCATCTGGCCTTTTGCAAGGAAAGGGGTGCGGCATTTCTATAGAAAGATCTAAAATAGATAAAATATGTGAAAAATAAACTGATAGTAGCACAGCCTCTACTATTGCAACAATCATTTAAATTGTAATATGTAGAAAAACTTCCTAAACTGATTGGAATGCAGTGGGTTAGTGGTGACTTGCAGGTACGAAAATGGGAAAGAAAAATTGAAAGTAGGGTAATTGAGGTTTGAATACACGATAAATCATTAGATAAACTGGTTAAAATCACCAGTCAGCTGATTAGACATTGGGGAGAATTTAGAAGGCTGCACGTGAAAACACGAATTCCATCGACCAATGTCCAGCACGCTGTTGCATTCGGAACTGCATCAACTGACGAATTATCCTTCAACTTTACCCATTAAACTACATTTCTGTTTCATTCTTTAATAAAAACATATTATACCCAAGCACGATACCTAAGTTTTAAATGATTTTAAATTTTTTTCTCGTCGAGAAATCCGTTTCACTTCCAAGCAAAAAATGCATATCATGTGAGATTACTCGTTTCGTTACTTTTATTTTACAAACCATAAATAATTTGATAAATACAAAAAATTTCTGACAGAATTATTTAAAAAAATATATGTGTTTGTTTTCTAAAAGCTGGTTTGTTAATATTCGAGAACGACGATCATTTTTTACAACACGAGCTCTAAACACGCTTTCTTAATCTTCCAACAGCTATCTGTAAAATCTTTTCACTGCAGGCATAAAACACAGAACTTTTCTTATTTTTTTCATATAAAATTTAAAAATACATAAAAATGTTTATATAAAATAAATAAAAACATTTAAATAACATTTTGTTAGTCATGAAAACTCATGAAAACTGTAATGCCGCCTGTTTACAGGAAGGATATTCATTGGTTACCGAGAAAAACATTTGTGTATAAAAAAAGTAAAACACATTTTAGGTAGATATTTTCAATTTCTACATTTTACTGAATGTACTAAATTAAGGATATAGGGTGTTTCACAAAGGACCTAACTTTGAAAATAAATAGCTTGGAAGCGGTGATAGATAAAAGCATGAAACCAGTGGTATGTTTATTTAAAAAACCGTAAGAATCTGATACAGAAACCTGAAAATTTTAGTTAAAAATAGCGCTGATAGATGGCTCTGCAGGCAGTATTACGGATTCCTATAAAGAGAGCTCAGACGCGAAGAACGCTCAGTCACCGAAGATTTCGCCGTTGAAACGTGATCGCTATTAGCGCATAGTGAAAGAAATTCTGGAAATGACACTGATGGACATTATTTACCGCAACAATTCTTTAATACTCGATGATCTGGAGGAGGCTATTTGTCAAACTTGTGTGTTGATTTCTGATGGCATACTACAGAGTGTTACTGACAATTTCATTCTTCGTTTGCGACACGTGTGTTGTGTGATATGTGCAGACTATGAATGGCTTTTGATGTGATATAGCCTACTTCTGATTATGCCACTTGCAGCGTCCTCTATCGACGCAATTTGTTACTAAAATTTTGAGGTTTCTGTAACAGATTTTTACAGGTTTTTTAATAAACATACCACTGGTTTCATGCTTCTATCAATTACAGTTTCCGAGTTATTTATTTTCAAAGTTAGGGGGGCTTCGTGAAACATCCTGTAAGAATTGCATGTTAAGATATTAAATCATAGTATTGAATTAATGCTCTATTAAAGCTTTTTTTCACCATTATTTATGGTTTTAAACATATTTTCGAATTCCTGTAGTTGATTTCGATGATTCGTTTATGAGTCATCGTCAAATAATTACAGACAGCTTAAGATATATTTTTACTAGCACAAAAATATAGGAATATATACACAGGTAAGCATACATCTTGAAAGAACTGAACCCGCCACCTCTCGTTACATTATTGCCTAATTTGTCTGAGTGTGTCAAATTTCTATGTCATCACGATAAATGCTGCCTCGATAAATGTGTTTCCATATAATATCTCAACGATGATCCAAGATTTTAAAGCAAAATGAACCACAGTGTAACGGTGATCCAAGATTTTAAAGCAAAATGAACCACAGTGTAAATGAACCTGTAAAGCTGTCACAACATCGGAAATAAAAATTAAATTAGTTTTGATAGAATATCCAACATAACCTTTGTTGAGTACGAGAAGTCAAATCGCAAGCTATTTTAAACCAATGGCAGAGGTTTGTTAAATTTCTTGTTTGCATTTCAATATCTTTAAACATTTTTTTTTTTGCAAGAGGCTATCTGAGAACGATGTTTTTTCTTGGTCCAGTTTTTTTTTTCTGGGGACACTTTCCATTTCGGAACCGGATCCTAAGATGAAAGTAGCTTCATGAAAAAAAAAAAAAAAAAAATCTGCAACTAAAACTGAAAAAGTAAAATAGATAATTGATTAGACAACGACCTCAAATGTAATATGCAAACAATTTTAGTTTAAAATATTGAAATGCAAACGAGAAATTTGAAAAAAACTACGCTGCCATTGATTGTCATTAACTTGCGAGTGTTGTCGCTTTGCAAAAAATGGTAGAATGGTTGGTAAATCGTCGACTTTGTGTTGAAACATTTATTTATACCAAATTATTAAATTAACTTTATTTGATTTAAACTAAAAATGTCAGAAGTGAGACTATTATTTCGTCTTTTCTTGAAGAGCAGAACATAAAAGATATGAAAAAACGTCATTTCGTGACTTTTGTTTTTGAATAAAAGAGAAAAATTTTTACTTATGTAAAAGGTAAATGAAAGGAAATGTTTCAAAAAACAACAATAACAATTTATATTAGAAAAGTATTGTACTATCTGAAGAGTTAAACAATTTACAAAATTACGATGTTAGTTGTTATCATCGTTTTACTGCATTGTCCCCATAATGCTGAAATTATATTGATACTTCAGGCAGAGCATCTTTATCCACTGTTAAAATGTAAATAAAATTACCCATTTTTCATATAAATATTTTTACATTAAAATTATTCTCTATTAATTTGCGAAATATTATATTCGAAATACTGAACTTCTTCATATCTGAAGTTTGCAGAATTAAACTTAGAATCCATTCGTGTCGAGGATAACTTGAAAATGCTACAATTAGTTCAATAATAACAATTATAACATAAATTTAACAAGAACGAAAAATGATGCGTTAAGCATAAATTATGTAACATTTTTCATCACTTCCAAAATAATTTTACAAATCTTTACTATTTAATAAGTTAAAAAATGATATATAAGCAAAGAATTTGGAAAGCGCATAACATATTTAAAAATCCAATTTCAGGAACTCAATAACACTCAACACATACACTGTTAACAATCAACAATATTCAGGAAAATATCCGAATTCTTTTGTATTCCCTGTATGTAATCTATAGATTTGTATATATACTACATAGAATGCTAAATTTTAGTTCAAATAGGAAACGCGTAGCACAGTTTAAAATTCCCCTTTTGGAATTTCCGTCAATAAACGTAAATGTACTCCAGAACTCTTGTGCTGCCCTGTATATGATCTATAGAATTTATAGACAACAAGTAATAGAAAAAAATGAGTTAAATTAAAAAAAATCGCGTTCAGCAACTGAAAAAAGCACTTCCAGCAATTATTGTTCACAGAAAGTACCAAATTCTTTTGTGTGTCCCTGTAATTTAACGATAAATGCTAGATGCACAGTATTCTGTAGTAAGCCTCTTGTAATGCACCTTAGTGACATACATAAATTTCAATATGTTTGAAATAGTTAAACATTCTTAAAATAAACTGCAAACGATTTTTCTCCATAGACCGTAATGCAATGGAATTCTTTTGAGTGTCCCTGTAAAAAAAATTTAAGGGCTATACATACCATATTCTATAGTAAGCCTCTTGTAGTAAACCTCAGTGATATTTCAATATGTTTGAAATTGTGTAGCATCATTAAAATAAATCGCACATGATTTTTCCTCATAGACTGTAATGTAACGAATTATTTTGAGTGTCCCTGCTTAAAAACTTAAGTGCTACACACTTCATATTTAATACTGAACATCCCATAGTAAACCTCAATAACATATATCAATTGCATGACTATACGTATATATTTACGCAAGTTAGAGCATGGGCAGACAGACAGACAGACAGACGGCATACAGACAGACAGACAGACGGCAGACAAACCGAATTCATAAACTCTTTTTAACAATGTTGGAAAGTGTTAAAAACTGCCTTTTTGGCAGAATTTTTACTACACAGAATTACTACTTTCAGTTCAAATTTTAATTTTCAATTAATTTTTTCTAAGCTGATTAGTAATTTTCTTCAGTTTACCTAATTGTAACTAAACTAGATACAATTATTAATGACTAAATGCCGGATTACATGCGCTAAAATAAACCTAAAATATGCAGGCAAATACGCATTAAAAACTTTTATAGTGTGCAAAAATATGCACTAATAATTTTTCACTTACCTCTAATTTTCACAAGAAGTCAAGTATTTTCACTATAAATAAATGCACGAGAAAGAGGGAACAATAATTAATACCGAATGCAAATATTTTTCTTTGTGGAGAATATTTCTTTATACTATATATACATTTTCCCAAATTACACAAAGGGAATTTTTTTTTTATATCGTCACTAATGTTTTTTTTTTTTTTTTTTTTTTTTTTTTTAACATCCACTGATGTGATAGAGCAGTATATATAGTATATTACACAAGACAAGGTGACTTTTTCTGATCGATTCCATCCCCATTAATGAAGTTATTTATCTGTTTAAGCTTGAAAAGGCCCAATTTAAAAAAAAACTTCCTTGAGTTTTTCTTGTATATTTTGCCTCATTACTCCTGAGACTAACGACATATGATATCTCTCTTTCGTTATTTCTCTAGTTGCATCATTGAATCGTTTCTCAATTCTATAAAGTTTCACGTAACATTTCGGATTGGAAATGATTTTGAATCATTTTTTCAACATTATTGTCTGACAAAATATTGTTAGCTATGAAAACTACAGGAGAGAGTATGAAATGTAAAATGTTTTTACCACATTCTGTATAGTATTTCAGTTTTTGTTCATACAGTAAAACTGCCTGAATCCATGTTTCCCATCGCTTTAATACTGGGCCTGGTGGTAGAAGAAGGTTAGGATACATTTGCCTTATATTTGTCTTTTTCTCGCACTGTGGCGTTTTAAAAAAGATTTTCTTAATGCAAGACATTTTTTTATTTAATGTTTTGTAGTTTACCCTGATTTGTTTGGCTACGCGATGAAGAACGTGAGCCAAACATGTCACATAAATTAAATTGGGATAGATTATTTTTTAATGATATTGCAGCTTTGACCATATATGGAGCGATATTACTAATTAATACAAATTCCTTTTCACAAAACGTATCGCTGTCAGGCCACAAAGTATACAAAGAATCGTTAATGAATCGCTAATCTTGCAATAGTAGAGTGGGCAAATTTTCGAGTTGCGGATGACAAGGTTAGATGTTCATTTTCCCATAAATTATATAGCAACCACGTCTGTTAATTGTTTCGTGTGCACTCAATCTACATAGCATTACTTCCAATGCCATTTCTAATCTCATTTATAACTTTATTTTACAAATTGTGCAATCACTACATAATATTCTATAAGAGAAGATTCATTGGGTAAAGACTGGTTAATGAAATATTTCTTGCGGAAGTTTTTGAAATTGGAATTATTCAGTTTGCTTAATAGTATATTACTCCCAATCACAGCTTGACACAAGTCCAAATCAAAGTATTTTTTTTTTTTTTAGGATTTTCCCGTTCCCTATCTGAATATGATCGATTTATCAAAAATGTTTGCTCTTTTGAACGGTTATTTTTAGTGTTTTTTGATAGTGGATTATGTGATGCGTGACTAATAGTTTTTAAGTGTTGGTCAACTTCGAAATTATTTTCAAAAGGTATATATCTTTTCACATATGATGCAATGCATAACTTCAGCATCAGACACAAATTCTTCATTATGTTATTTTATCCCCGTTTGAATTCAGACTTTTATCCAAATTTTTTTAGGCATTATTTACTTAATTTAATTTTTTTATTTCCGAAAATAGCTTTGTTAGATAAAATGATACACTATTGTTAAGGGCGAGATAATGATTGAACTTCTTTGAAACATAAAATAGATCCTCTATTTCCAATCCTCTCTGGGTTTTTTTTCAAATCAACGGTTTTTAAACATATGAGAGGTTGGTGAAAAAATGTTCCAATATAACAGATAACTCTTAACCACCAGTTTGAGAATCACACATTACGTGACTTCCTGTGTAGGAATTGCTAAAGATTTGCAAAATCGCAAATTTAAAATTAGCTTTTCTTTTATCGAAATAAATTTACACAAAATATGCACTTCTGATGGATTTTATAAACAAACCTTTGTGCGCTTAATGCACTTAAATGCATTTATAGAACATATAGACAAAATATGCAAATGCATATGCTCATATGAAATTGCTTATAATCTAGACTCTATTAATTACATTACTTTCAGCTCATTTTTTAAAATGTTTGTTGCATTTTTGCACGTGCAGATAACAAATTACATCACCCTGCCAACCCGAATTTCTAGGCAGTGTGGGGAGGTGACCCCCAACTGGCTGAGGATTTTCACCAAGTTACCTAATTAACTCTCATATATCCAAATCTCAATGACGTTACCTTCAGTTTATTTTTTATTCATTTTTTTATTTACTATTTGCACGTGCAGCTGACGAATTTACTCCGGATGTCTAACTAGCTGACTGATTATTTTCTTCAACTTACCTCGTTAACTATCACTTATCGAAATCTGAGTGATGTTAATTACAGCTTATATTTTAAAATTTACCGGCACTTTTGTGCGTGTTGCTTAACCATTAATTCACAGCTATCTAGTCAGTTGACCGGGGAGGAGTGGGCGGTATTCGACGTTAGAATTTAAATAACTGGTGAAAAAACGTCTTCTGCGCTACTGTCAGTTTATTTTTCATTTATTTTATCTCTTTTAATTGCTGACATAGAAGCGTCCCTTCTTCATTGGTGCACCAGCTGAACGGCACTTTCTTTCTCTATAATCTATATATATAAAAGTCCTTGTGCAAAGGCTTGTGCCGAGAGAAAAGGGTAACTTCTCTATTCGCGGGTTTTAAGAATTCAACCAATTTTACTCAAAAAACACAAAGTTAATATTCGTGGAACCCCATTATATAAAATTCTCAGGTTTCGTCAAAACTGAATTTGAATGAGACTTTCGAAATATTAGTCAGCTGTCATCAAGTTGGCTTTATTTATGGACTACTTTTGTTACTAAATTTGGCAATATTTACCAAGTATCGTCAAGCTTGGTGATAATTTGACGCGGGCGGTCACTGTTACGTACGTACGTGTGTGAATATTTTATGAATAACTAATTTTTCTTTTAAATATGACGTGTAATCTTGAAATATAACAAATATTTTATGATATGACAATTTAGTTTTAAGTGTATGGGAGTGACAACAATGGTTCCAACAAAAAAAAGTAAATTTGCAAGAAACCACGTTTGATAAAAAATAAATTAAACTTGATTATGAATAATTTTCTTATTTTTGATCTGCTTTCTTCTTTCAAAATGACATGCAACCCTAGAATTTCAAACTGCTACATTTGATCAATTTTTTTAAAGTAGGGGGAAAGACAAAATGGTCTGGAATCCATGTACCAACGCCTAATACTTAAACAAAAAATAAATTTGGATCTCTAAATTTTTTGTTCATTTATTCAGTTTGAAATCTTTAAGTGGCCACCATTTTGAAAACAAAATCTTATGACTGACACAAGCTGGCAAAGGAACGCTGTCGAAATCTTGGGAAACCTATACATATGTTCAGTCACAGCCAAATCGGTTTAGAAAAAAATTCAGAAATATTAGATAACAAATATTGATGATCCTCAGAAATCACAACCTTTCTGCTATCAAAAGAAAAGATTTTTTCAAAATTTACGTGGTTAGAAGGACCCTTTAATTTCAGAAATATTTCTGCAAATCTCGGAAATGCTCTCAAGTGTTTCAATTTGGTACCTCTCCAAAACGTTTTGAAGATAAGGCTCATTTTTGAAATCTTGTATAACTACAAATTTACATGGAATTTTATTAAACTTTTCTGCTATATCAAAGATAAAATTATCCTTTTTTTACAGTTTTGTTTAAAAAGTCGACCAGTTAGCTGTTCAAAATGTAGAAGAATCAAATATCGGACATGAATTGAATAAGTTCATCGTCCATTTGAATTAGAAATATTTCATTACAATTATTATAGTGGTTTATATAAAAAGAAAATTTTGTTTAATAGGATTCATATCGGCGTTCATATTGGAAATGATCTTTTTACATTCCTTAGCTCTATAAACTATGCCATTATATATATTTAGTATTTCGGATAATACATAAATCGGACAGAGAGACCTTAAAAATTAAAAGATAAGCTTTCAAAAATGTCGAACTTAAATGCGGTTGAAGTATTAATTGTTGTCAGAATGGATGGTTTTATCTCACAATGCAAAAAATATATATTTGCAAAAACCATCGAAATATCATTAATGACGACTACTCTGAAAAATACTTGTTTGACTTAATTTAAATGTTGTGATAATTTTAATACACGTCAAATTTGAATATTTTTAGAGTAGTCATTAATGATAGCGCCGTACAACGATTATAGTTTTTTATCAAGTGAAATAACACGCCTCTCCCACCTCCGCTATGACAGCAAGTAGCACAATAACATATTTTTTTATCTGACACTTTCGCCAGCATTTATGAAATTTTAACTAAATACGGTCTTTCCGCCTATTTTATACGCATGTGTGTTTAGAAATAAGTTACAGTAAATTAAAAAAATCAGATGTTAAACTGATAATTTGGAAAATGAATATGAACAAATAATCATTTTCTAAAACAAGCTATAATTACGAGGGACGGAACTTTAACAGTGGTAATATTGTTGTAGAAATGGAAGCACGCAGTGGAACTCAAGAAAATAATTTACACCACACATAAGTCACATACACGCATTACATCAGAGCGAATGCGATCTTCCCAGAAACATCACCTGCCTACGCATTGAGGGAACAAACACAGCCTTGTTTTAGTTGTCGGTCTATCGTCTAGCCTAACCCTATGCAGTACTATTGTTCATTCGTGGAATACAACCTACGACCAGCACTGAAAAAGAAACGGCGACATCTTCTGCAGAACCCACAAATAATCCAGCATGACAATGCTCGTTGGCGTACGACGAAAATTTTGGCTAATGTATTTTCGCTGAGGATGGGATGTACGTCATCCTCCTCCATATTCCCCGGACTTAAGTCTCCGTGACTTTGATTTCATCTTCTAGATGAAGGAATTGTTCCGTGACATTTTATTCCATACCGTTCCAGAGATTCTGAAGGTTGTAGACCGGTCTATTTGAATGATAAAAAAAAAAAACCCAGGCGATGTCAAACGTATCCTGCAGCCTCCAGCCACGCTGGCAATTGGTGGTAGACAACATTGGTTACTACTTTGGAGGGCTACAAAAGTTTCACCCCTGTATCTTTTCTGTATCCTTTGTACAGACATAGTTGCCACTATTAAAGTTCCATCCTATGTATATTCATCAAATAATGATATTTTATTTTAAATCATTTAAAATTAATCATTCTTTTAATACGAGTTCATATTTTGTAAATACACAAATATCTATTTTACTTTTGAAGGTACCTGAACGACGGAGAACACCACCGAAAAATATTAAAAGAAATCCTCATTAAGCAAAATACATGAAACAGTGGGTATTGATTAACGTGGTGCTTAATGCATACGATCGGACCGAAGCGGCTTCGATCCCTCTCATTGTTATAGACCTTCTCACTTTTCTAGACGCTTTACTGATACTGATGACACAGACAAATGAAGGAATATAAAATCATTAGTTTCTCGATTGTTATGCCGAGTTTTTTTAATGAACATACCGGTTTGCGCTGGGTTTGTCCATCAATTCATCTGTCAAATGCTATTTGCATCCAACTTAAAGATTTTTTTACGAATGCTATCCAGGATCCTAAAATTGGAATGCTTCATTCAATGAAAGTTACATCATATTTAATATGATTCCTGTCTCTTAAGTATTAAAATTGAAATATTTTTGTATCCATAAAAATTATGTCATTTTAATAGTATCAATTTCGAAAATTTTCAAAGAACGAAATATTTTGGAAAATGTTGACTCTTTTAAAAATAACGACATTGAAATCGCACACTGAGCAACGATACGAATATTATAAGAGAGAGGTGACATACGTATATGGCGCAGATATTGGAAGATGCAATGACAAACTCCGCAAGTTTTTATCTAAAATACTCTGGAGCAGCCAAATTTTCCTTTTGGGTTTACCTGTATATATTGCCATTGTTTCATAAATGAACACTATTGTAATTGCATCAGAATCACGGCATTTATAAAATGCAAATTTCAATTAAACTACATTTTAAATATAATTTCTTATTTACAATAACATATTTAGTAAAACTAATATTATAAATATTTTTTTAATATAGAAGAAAATTAGATTCGTTTATTCTGCAAAAAAATCGAGCCATGTTATACAATGGAAATGCAACACATTGGGTTGCTATGCAGCTAGTATATAATAAAATTATGATTTGCCAAAATAAAGACTTTTAATTAGTAAATATATACTATATTTAGAAAGGGTATTAGTGTTTAGTATTGCAACTTTCATAATTTGTGGTATTTTCTTCCTTGATAACATGTTTTATAATCTAAGGTGTCGTCTTATTGTATGTTTTTCCATATAATCCGGGAGGCAGCGTCATATTTTTGCAAAAAGTTTTGCACCAATGACTTTGGTATATATGATAGATTAGATTGTGTGAAATAACGAAACTGCCAGTCAGCTGGCTCTCCAGAGGAAGGTGTTGCCATAACAATATCGTATACTAATCCGCTTCAATGTGAAATGAATGGCAATCATAAACTACGGAAGATGCCCCATGTCTTTCAACATAAGTAATCGATGTGAGAGACTGCCTCCCGTAATGATATTGTTTAATGGAATTTATGGATTCAATGTATTTTGCACATTTGGTTTGAAATTATTTCAATGAAATTATATAGACAAATTGGTTATATTTTGTGTCGATTTCCTCTTATCATTTAAGAGTAATTTTTAACGATATATATATGTATATCTCTCTCTGTGTGTAGGGGATGGGGGAAGAGTATTTTATTCGTACCATGAAAAGCGAGCAGATTGCTGGTCTAGCAGGAAAAATTGGTGTTCCTAGTAACTGAAATCCGATTTGTTATGTGCATTACATAAATTGTTGAAAATAGTGGTAAAAAAGCCATTACATTAATCCAAAGCCATCCTAAAAAAACTTCAAATTACTGACTTCAAACACTCCTGATACATATGTCAGGATGAGATATGACCACCTTGAAATTGTTTGTCTTGTTGGATACTGTAACCCCAGTTTGTCACTTTAGTAACTGATCGCCTGTATTTGCCTTTATTTTATAAACCTTATCAGCTTAACAAACATATTTTAATGTATACTTTTTATTTGTGTTTAAGTTTTGTCAAACACTACACTTAAAAAAAAAAAAATCTCTTACGATTACAAATCTCGGATGATTTAAAGTCGTAATAAATGAGCTGAAATATATTTTTTTGTGTTTTACTTTAATCGTAACTTTCTTTTTCTAAAATTTAACATTCTTTAACAAGCATTTTGTGATTTAAACTATTTAGTTTAGTTTAATAAAAATACAAAATAAAAGACGTTTTTATTTTATTTTATTTTATTTTTTTTTTTGCTTTCTTTCCAATTTTTTATAGAAATGGAACGAAAATTGCTGTTAATGAGAACTAAGCTTTCAAAATATGCCTTTCAGGCAAAAGTAAATTTATTATGCAATTTTAGAATTTAGAGTTCATGATAAATAAATAATTGCTGCTGTAATTAGAAGAATAAAAGTTAATCCTCATAGCGTGTATTTCTGTTTAATGATTCATAAAATAATAAACATGAAACGCATCGGTATGGGAATTTGTACTTGAATACCTTAGATATAGATATATATATTCATCTTATGTTCTGGAAAAATGCAACATGAGTTTCAAAATTTTTTACGCCGCGTCCTTGAATTCAGATATAGATGCAAAGACGGCTCAAACGGTAATGATCAATTGAATATTTCGAAACATATATAATGCAGTCATTCTTCGTTATATCGCTCACTCAGATGTTTTTCCACCTAAGAAAATAATAAATTCCAATTTTACTAAACTGTATAAGTACGAGGGAGTATCAATAAGTTTTTGCCCTTACATAGAAACAATTGAGTGAAATTCATGAAATTGCTACATTTTATTAGTCTTTTTCTATATATTCACCGTGCACAGTAACACTTTTCTGGAAACGATATTTCAGCTTCCATAGCCCATCTTTATAGAATGTGTTACACTGGCTTGAAAACCACTGCTCCACTGTAGCAATGACGTCAGCATTTGAGTCAAAACGTCTTCACTTCAATAACCTTTTCATTTTTGGAAAGAGGAAGAAATCTGAAGGCGCCAAGTCAGGTGAATAAAGTGGATGTGGCAATAATTGCTAACCCAGGCTTTGGACAACATTCAATGTTTTATTGGCTTTGTGAGCCGGAGCACTGTCAGCTAAAAGGCGGACATCTTTAGTAACTTTTCCACGTCGCTTCACTCTCAGTTGTTCACGAAGTTTTCCAGCAAGCTCCTGTAATAATCTCCAGTTATGGTGTGTCAAAATTCTTAGGGTGAGAATTTTCGCTCCCTGATGATGACGGCGGTAGCCAGCCAAAAGTACTAGGACAGTTTTAAACAACCTTTTATCATCTTTTTGTAAACAACCTTTTAACATCTTTGTGTCTTTTAAATTGTCTTATCACCTGTTAAGTAAATAGTGGAATATGACGGCTCTCATATTGGAATTTTATGAATCTTTAAGACCTTAGAAACCGGAAAATTCAAAGCTTTGAATTACGCATGGTAGAAAGCGCGAACTACTGAATTTATTAAAACATATATAATTTTTGCACTGTTTGTGTTTGAAGATATGGCAACAAGAAAGAAAAAAAAATCTTATTTATTTAACTATTTATTCAGAAATTCTAAATTATTTTTTCAACGTATTATCATGCTTTAATTAATATTAAACTATTAATTGGTGAAAGCGTATATATATTACACGCTTTATTTATTTTTATAATTTTTTTTCTACTTTTTAGTGTTTAAATTATTTCATTCTCACAACCAGTTGGCATATTTTAGTGAGCGTGCTTTGATGCACAATTAACTCCATTTTTTATGAGATTTGTATACAGTTGTAACCATCAAGAATATTTGGCGATTTATCACCTGCTTCGGCTAATGGAAAAATGACAATAAATTATTTTATTATTTTTGTAATTAAGTTCTAAAAACATTAAAATGTTCTATTTTTATCGTAAACACAATTGTGCACACATTTTTTACAATTCTAGCATATCAGAAAGTCAATGAAAAATCGATTACAAAATTCCATCTTTACATACACGAATCAAGCTCAGTTAGAAAAAAAAAGAGTGTGAAAAAACGTCGTGGATTTTGAAAGAAGAAATGTAGAAGTATTCTCCATATTTGTTAGGCATGCAGCAAGGCTTTTCAAAAGTAACTCTCAAGCACACTTCAAGGTTTCAATCTGAAAATAAGCTTTGTGAAATAGATTTTTTTTTCATCGTGGGGAAAATAAAAAAAGGCCCCAGATCGTGTAATTAAAAAATGCTTTTTCTCCTAGATACATCATAAAAATATTACGTGGCATTTCTTTTCGTAACGTAATTTCAAAAACGTAAAACTCGTTATCATTGGCGGGAATACATTTTGTTTCATTGAACATTATTTTATCATTAAAATGACAGATTCTAATTGATTCTTTATAATTTTCCTGCTTACTTTATCATTGTATTTAATTGCTTCAACGATATCAGAATTAGAAAAAGAAAAGAAAATAAACTAAAGCATGGGAAACTGCCTATGAAAACACTTCCTGAAAAACAAGACCTCAAAAAATGTTATTAAAATCATCAAAAAATGTCTTTAAAGTGTGAAAAGGCTTATAAATGCAAAGAAAATCCAACGCCGCGCTGTCAACTTCTGAGCTATATATATATATATATATATATATATATATATATATATATATATATATATATATATAACCATAAGTGAAACATTACCATAACACCAACTTAAACTATAAAATAATGATTAAGTATGTAATAATTAGTTGTCAATGAAAGTATTCCCCAAATCACTGAATATGGATACCAAAAACTTATTTAAAAGAATAAGAAATTAAATTAAAAATTGAATAAATGAAATTGAATGAATGAAATGAAATTTGTGGAATTTAGACTATATATATACTTATAATAAAATCCAAGAGCTGGGAAGTGTTGGTAACCATGCGACTACTTCGCTTTTTCATATTCCAGGCGGCCATTTTATTCAAAATTATTTTTTCGAATAAAACTGCATACAAGTTACATTTTTAGAAATATCGTTCAAAATAAATGAACGTTTGAGAGATTACTTACTTTCAATTATGTATATATTTTCAGATAACTTCAGGTGAAATTAGGTTGGCGGCTCAAATCTCGCTCCATGAAAGTAAACAAACAAAAGATTCATTCGTCATGAACGTTTAAAATATTAAACCATGTAATCGTTCGCAAATCGAACGAAATGTCATCGCAAACCATGCTCGCTAAAATACGTTCCTTCATTGTGAACCTTTGGCGCTATCTATCGGTGAATAATATAAACAGACTTTTCTTTTTCAAATTGTAGTTTGAATTCTGAATGAATATTTCTAATAAAATGTAATTAGAATATAAGGAACATGTAATGCCGTATACTACACCTAAATTTCCAATAGGACTGAAACTACGCCATAAATCTTTAAAAGGTGTCAAAGTATGTGAATTTTTTTTGTTAACTTTGCTAAACAGCGTACAACCAACAGAGTGAAAAATGTGTCCAGACCGGGGATCGAACCCAGATACATTGGTATAGCACACCAAGTACTTTACCATTTAAGCCATCTGGACGACAGCCAGTCTGGCATTTTTCACTTATATATGTGTTGGCAAGGCTGCAACTTCGCAGCGCAAGATGGAATGTCAGGCATGAGCACACTATTCTGTGGCGTACATGAGACGAATAATTTCCTCCTTAACGGGTGTTTTAACATCTTTGCTGATCTAAACATTGTTTTGAAGATTTCTCGTTCTTATTCTTTACAGAATCCTTTTATAGTGAAATCTTTAAACTGTTGAAGTTCAATCAAAACAGTTTATTTCTTTTGGGAATGTCGTTGTTTACATCCAAGTAGCAGATTATTTCACAATGTCTTCATACTGTTTGTTTGTATGAAGTCTTATGAAATTGAAACTCATTTTTGACGGGGTTTACATACTAGTATATATATATGAGGGATTTAGAATGACAGTGGAGTAAGTCAATATTTAGTAATTTGAGAAACGAAGTATTTTGTCGTATTGCTGTTGCATTAAGTGGTCCAACTTGTTTTGCCCTGTAGCGACTTCCTAAGTGAACTATGACTTATTTGACAGTCCCACTGAACATAAATTAATTTAATACATTCAGTGAAAATATGGTTATCTAGATTTTTCAAATTTTTGACTTACTCCACTGCCATTCTAATCCCCTCATATGTACATATCTACTTTGTAGTTATCTGATACCTCGTTATAGAAACTTCCAATAATTGATTCACTATTTTCATCACACGATTCATTATATAAATTTCAATAATCCCATTGTTTTTGTGTATTAATTATCAACTAATTATTACATTCTTAATCATTATTTCATAGTTTAAGTTGGTGTTATGGTAATGTTTCATTTATGGTTATATATATATATATATATATATATATATATAGAGAGAGAGAGAGAGAGAGAGATTTAAACGAACTGCTAGCTTAAGGAAACATCTGTTCTTCGTCCGTAAAAAAAAAATATCATGGCTTTTGAAGAAAAAAAATATATAAAATATTGTTAACATTTGGTATGCATACAGCAAAGCTTTTCGTAAGAATCTCTCAGACAAAGTTAAAAACTTCATCTTGTAGATAATAAGTCTTGGGAATTTTTTTTCATCGTGCGAGGAAAAAAAAACAATTTTAAAATGGGAGTTTAAAAACGCTACTTTTCCCAATTCTATTATAAAAGTATTAAATGGCGATATTTTAGTAGAGTAATGAAACAAAAAGAAAAAAAACTAAACCTGCGCCGCTACAATCCATTAACCCCTTGTGGGCGAGCGACACGTATACGTGACGCATAAGATGCTCAGAATCCTGGATTATTCCCACCAGTTACTTTTTATTGTAAGCTTTGCCTTATTTAATGATAGCATTTCTGCAATTCAACTAGGCGAAAATTTTTGTTTTGAAAAACCGGTGGTAAAAGATTAAAAATACTGTAAAGGACGCTCGTCGCGAAGGGGTTAAGGATCATGGCCTACTGTTCCCACCTATGTTTTATTGACCATGCACCCTGAAGTGCTATATCGGATATGTTTCGTGCAAGTCGTCAGCCTAACATGGGACCATCAGTGTTTAGCTCCAAGCAAACAAGGTACTTATGTTATTGAGCCCTAAGGAATAAATGTTCAGCGAACCTCCCCCAGTCCGCAGTCGAGAATTGAACTGTGAACCTGAAGCATGGTAGCGCGACGCGCCGACCACTACGCTACTGGGCTTCACAACTAAAGTAATTTAGACAACGTAAAATTAGTTTTGAATATCAAGGATCTATGTTTTTCTTGAACATTACGTAAAGGGAAGCTTACTATTTTTGAATATAAAATCCCATATTTTTTTGTAAAGCATGTTCTTGAATTAAGCTAAATATATCAACGTAGGAATTTTTTCAGTATACTTATAGTAGTTTAAACAAGCTCCACGAATTTGTGCAGTCGGAAATACAGGGTGATTTTTTTTAAAGTTGTGAAAGTAAAATCCTATAATAAAAGAACCACTGATCCAAATGACCCGAAATTTCACCAGTATACTCCCAAAACAATGGGATTTTTTTAGGCGTGGTTAAAAAAACTTAAAATTGCACCAACAGATGGCGCTGTAAGTTAGCAGAAACAAAGAATACCGTCAGTGGGAGGAAAACAATGGACGGTACTTTGAGAAACCATCTTCCGTAGTTCCTCTGTCGTCATTGGACCTTTTCTTAAATTCTTAAGTGTCCTAAATCTCCTAATTGCAGTTGCTGCGCTGTCATTATTCTGATAATACTGTTTCACTAACAACGCACGGTACGTCAATGGCACAGTCATTGCGAGGATATCCGTAGAGTAATTAACACGAGGTACGCGTACTTCACGTTTTAACGCCAATGTGCGTGTGTCGGGCGCAAGTTCGTCTCCCGACTTTACTGCATGTACAGCGCCATCTGTCGGTACAAATTTAACTTTTTTTAACCACGCCTAAAAATTTTTCCCATTGCTTTGGGAGCATACTGGTGAAATTTCAGATCATTTGGATCAGTGGTTCTTTTGCTATAGGGTTTTACTTTCACAACTTAAAAAAAAATCACCCTGTATTTGAAAGTTGGCTTCATATGAGAAAGAGTATCTCCAAAGATTTTCAAATTCAGCGGTCACTTTTCAACGAAACTATTTGGTCGATTGTCGTTTATTTTAAATTAAAGGGGAACTTTTGGTGTAGCTTATACTAACAATATCTGTATCTTTTATTAATTAATAATTTTCATAGTGTACGAAATTTAAAGAAAAAAAAATGTTTTTTTTTTTTTTCAAATGTTTGTCATTTTGTAAATTTTGAACATTTTAAACTGAATGTTACTATAAGCTCCAGAGAATATCATAATCTTTCACAATTTAACTCAAAAATTGGTTTCAGATGACCGATCCTTAAAAACATTCAGTGCTTGATGGCAAGTGCACGTCGCACAGTGTGCGCAAACAACGAATTTTTAAGACATATGTGAAAATTATATTTATTTTCCCAACATTTGGTAACTATGTAGAGTTGTTTTAAAAGTCCCACAGCATGACAAACCATATGTGTTTTTCCTCTTAAATACCACATAGCCCATTTTGAGAAAGAAATGTTTCAGAAAAGTAGAAAAATAGAAGAAAACCAAAAATAAATAAATAAAGAACTGATGAAAAACAATTATTACGTAATTCCAATTTTTTATATTGTTGTAAATTATTTTTTTCGTCTTATGAGCAATATTCTGAGCCTAATTGTTTTTATTTAATTGAATTTCGATACCTGTATATTTTGTTTTTTTATATTTTCAACAAATTCGTCTTTCAAATTTAAGATCCCGCTATATCCTGCATAACCGTCGGTACATTCCTCTTCTGTAGGCAACTGAGTAGTGAGAAACGTTGGTATTACCTGACGCCGGGTGCCTCTGCCAGTTAACGGTGTTAGATTGGATGAAAGTCCACATAAAAAAAACATGTTTCTGTACCAAACTCCTTAAAAAAACGATACTTTTCTGTTTAAAAAAAAACAAAAATTTGAGATTTTTGATTTAAAAATATATAAAATTGACACTTTGTATAAAATTAACGAAATTCTCGTGATTGGGAATTGTGAAATGACTCGATAAACACTGCAAACCCCTTTGTCAATGTCTGCATAAAAAGACACATTTCCAATGCGTGCTGCGTGCAAATAAAGTAAAGTTTCAAATGTTTCCCACAGAAAAAAAATCGTGGAACTTGTCTAAACATTAACAAATATAGTCTAACAACCTTAGAATTTCTATTTGTATCTCAATTCAAGAAAAATTATACCCCAAAATATGCTATTTTTTTTTGTCAAATATTATAAACCCCCTTTTAATTTTATAAAAGCAGGCTCTCCAATCCTACTCTCAACTAATTTTAGTTCTTCACTTACTTTCTCAATGTATTTAAATGCTTTAAATAACTCAGAATCAGAATCCTCCCCCCTCCGTAAAAAAGGACTAAATCATGTAAAAAGGCTCAAGACAGCACTTTAAAACCTGAAATATGCTATCAATATCTTCAAAAAATAAAAAATATATAGTATATATTCTTACTCAGACTGCAGTTAGATTTCCCTATAAATTAACTGGAAGATTTAAGGAAACATTTTTGCGTCAGAATAAAAAATAAAAGGTCGTGCCTTATCGAATCGACACCTTAAAGCACAGACGTGTTATGTCCACTTTTTTTTTTTTTTTTTTTTTTTTTTTTTTTGCGAATCTAACTTTTTTGGCAAAATCGAAATCGTTATTATAGGTAGAGTCAAGATCACAAGCGTTTCAAGTTCAATTTGTAATAACAAATAAGCAAAAACGTATGTCCCAGGAAACCTCTTTTCATTTGTGCACATGTCCATGAATACACAGAAAAAAGCAGGAAGATTATAGTTTGGAAACAGTAATAATCAAAGTTTTTAAAAATGGTCACTTGTGCCAACCCTGTCCATGAGAAATTGAGCATGTGGCAAACGGCTAAGCAAAAGATTCTATACAGGTACATTCCGTGGGCAAAATCTCAAGCAAAAATATTTTTATGCTTTACTTTATATACTATCGGTAAGTTGGACGTTACCGACTTGAAATTTAGGGAAAGCAACCATAGCTACGTAAAATAAATTGCATTCATGCAATCATTGAAAAGACCAGAAAACATAAGTATCTCTGTTTGCCTAAATTCTCTAAAAAATAATAGAACTCAGACAATTTAGAAATATTCTTACTCAGTCTAAAGTCATATTTCTTTATAAATGAATTAGAAGCTTAAGGATGCATTTTTTGCGTCTGAATAATAATTTAAAAAAATGTCATGGATTTTGAAAGAAGGAATGATAAAGTATATTTGAAAAAAAATTTATGCATGCAGCAAGGTTTTTCCAAATGATTTCCCTGACAAGTTTGAAAGCTTCAGCTTGACAATATGTCTCCGGAAATATATTTCTTTTCATAATGTGACAATGAAATCTCAAACTATTTAGTTTAAAAATACCATATTTCCTATGTGCATTATAACAGTCTTATGCTAACGTAACTTAAAAATCGTAAAAATTGCTTCAGTTTCCAAGACATTAGGCTAAATGACTGCGATGTTTTTATCAATGGGAAACAAAATTTATAGTTATAATTATCTATATATAGTATGAAAGAGTTAATTTTAAAAGTAGTGTTTGTATTTACAAGGAAGGTCTCCATAAGCGCATACTCAGAAAATTTTGAAAAAATTACAGAATATTCTTCTCATGAGGATATATACGTTTATAAAAAAAATTGCTGCGGAACCTCGGTTAACCTCCGTAAAAAAATTATGAAAATTTCGTGTTTTGGCGATTTATCGCTGGGTTGGCGACACAATGAAATTTTTAAAAAGCGCATTTACGATAAATACGCTTTAAGGAAAAACGTTTTCTACTCTTTATACTGAACTAGTTTGAGTAAGTTTAACTTAAATAAATAAACTTTTATTACTACAGTTTTGCCATGTACATTTTTATGTACATTTAAAGAAAATTAACGATCGTATTCTACGGTTTAGAACAAAATTTAAATTGATTAAAAATGCTTCAAACTAGAAATTAATTGTCCGATTCTGAGCACTGTCGATTTGACTTCGATAATGTTAGTGCCGGAAACAACTTGAAAAAAAGTCTTGTTGCCATGGAAACAATGACTTATTCAATATCGAAATGTATAACCGAGATTTACTGTTAAAATACACTTAAAACTTATCCATCCAGCGACACCGTGAAAAATTAAATAACTTCAGCAATACTTAATTTGTATTTATATTATATAAGCCTATAGAAAAAATTATAGACTATTTAATCGTTGAAATTGAAATTCATAAAGTACTATGCATTTAAACACTCATCTAACCAGGCATTTTCAAATCCATTAAAGTCGCTTGCATTTAGCGACGAAAAAGTTTTGCTCGCCAAATCGCGTCTTTTTGCGCCAAATACTCCAAAGTATTTTATATTTTTACACATTTTTTACTAGGATTCCGCAGCTAAATTTGACTGATACTTTATTACGTACATGAGTAGCTTCATTAGCATTTTTTTCAAAATATTCTGAGTATGCGCTTTAAGGAGACCTTCCTTGTTAGTGAAATATTTTTGCGTGTGATAACAACACTCATAATATTTAAAAGCATTAAGTGTTCAGCATAACTACATTGTCAGAATTAGAATCTGAAATACGAATATCTCATGTATTATTTTATGACATATTTTTTTATGAATATGAAAATCTGAAGGCTTTTTTCAAAGAAACATTATTATTATTATAATGATATTTGTGCAGATTTTTCTGTAGAGATATACAGGGTGTCCGAGACGAAATGTCCTAATTTTAAACAATTATACTGAAGATAATATACAAATGAGGAAATGCTGTTATAGGTGGTACTTGGTAGCTTAGATGTGGAAATTTACATTATGTAATAGCAATGATTTTTATTTCAGGTATTGAAAATCGGAAAATTTGAAAATTGAAAAATGACAACGAACAAACCGTGTGGTTGTATGCAGATTTGAGATCCATTCGCAGGATGGAGCACCTCTATACTGGCATTTGGGAGTCCGGAACACATTGACTGACGAATTCCCACAAAGATGGATTGGAACAGTTGAAGCAATTCTCCGGCTATCCTCCTTAGACATCCTCCGTGGTACGTATGTGGCGCGTGTAGAAATGGTATGATTGCACAAACAAAACTTCATAACTATGTGTATCCATTGTTGTTCCAATCTTCTTAACCCATTTTCGGCCAAAGGTGCGTAAACGCACCATTTCAATAAATATATTTTTATTAACACTGTGGCGTATATTTTTCACTAATTTTATTTTTCTGCTATTTTTAAGGGTTCCGGAGACATCTATAAAATATTAGTAATTCAATTGAAGTAATCGCTTTCTGTTGAGAAATTTTCAAAATACGCTGGTTTCTTACTTGAAACGGTCATTGACAAATTCGACTTTTTGAAAATGTATAATTATTCCACTTGAGATTAATCATATGTTTTTATAATGGAGTAAAGTTGCAAGTTCTGTAAATAAAATAAAAATAAAACAAATGCCATAAGAAAACTTAAAATATTTTATTTAATTTTAGTGGTAAATTATTAATGGTAAATTAATAATGGTAACGTCAAATTAAAAAAATATATATATTATTTTTCATGCACGAAACTTTTTTGGTGTCTTAATGAATGTAATTTAAGCAAATTTCAATGCAAATAATACCACATTTTATAAAATTTCTATGCTTGGCCTAAAATAGGTTAATGCAATAATTGCATGTTGTATTACAGAGTGTTCAAATTAGGGTGTTTCGTTTCGGACCGCCTGTAATATTATCTCTAACAGGTGAAAATTTCTTTTTATGTTAATGATTAAAACAGTTAAATTTTTAAATGGATGTCCCTTAAGAAAAATATTTGTGAATGCCATACACAATTTATTATTAATCAAATATTCTACACTCCGAAGAATATCCTGACAATATCAATTTATAGGGGTGTAATCAATAAATCTATAAAGTCTTAAGATTGCCTATATAACTGTTAACATTTAGAAAATTCGATTTATTATTATTTTTTAAACTCTTTTATGTTATAGGTTAAAGCGAAATATCTATAAATTTAGTGAATAAATATGTTTCAAAGTATTTTATAGGACAAAAATATTCTGTATACAGAAAAACACGGCTTTTCCAGTATTTTTCGTAAGCATTAATTATTTGAAGACATCCTTTACAGTATATTCTGAATATTTTCATTTCAATTAATAAAATTAAGAATTTACTAACTATGAATTTTGTCTGTACTTATGTATACAAAGACTATAAAAATAGTACATTTCGTCTATAACTGTATAGAGCTTAAAACAAAAATAGCTTTATAAAAATGGAGATTATTAAATATTGGCCTTTTTTCTGTGAATTACAAATACTTACTAGGAACGTATAAAATTTTAATTTATTGTACCATTTTGAAATGCTGTTATTTGCTAAAACTTGAAACATTTTCCATTTTAGCGGACAAACTGTTTTTTAAATATCAATTCTCAAAAATATTTTTGAAAATTATTACTGTCTCAATCTTGTATATCACTTTGAATTTTATTAAAATACAAAATATATTTTTCTCAAAAATTATATTTAAATTATTCATTGTTTAAGTGCGAGATTAAGAAATCCGTGCTGTTTCATTCCTTGAAAAATTTCCCAAAGTTGCATTTGTTTCCTCTAAGTGAAAGTTTCTCTTCAATTTAAATACTTCTTTTCTTTAAAAATAATTTATTTAAAATAATTCTTTGTTCAAACGTAGAATAAAAATGCCAGCATAAATCATGCTTTAAAAAAGAACGTGTATTTTAATAAAACTGAAATCTTTTACACGTTTTAATAAGAAAAAGATGAAAAATTGCTGATAAATAAAACATTAACCTTATATATGTACCACGATACCTCGAAGGGTCAAATGACCCATTTAAAATTTTCTAGAATAATTTCTGAAACACAATGTTATCAATTCGGAATTTGATATTAAGATTTTTATTCGAATTTATAGATAAAAAGGTTTATCAATATTTATTTTTCTCATTTTTTTCCTACTGATAAATATATTCAACACCTACCTACCGCGTTTTCAACGCGGTAGGTAGATGTTGAATATAGATTATATGATATGAATATAGAATTCAAGAATATAGAATTCCAATATAGAATATAGAATTCATTGCTGATTGCGTAAATAACTGTCAACTTCTATGATTTCTTTTCAACATTATATATACCACTAGTAATTTTCGACTTTATATGCTCGCGATTAAATAAAGCAGAAATTACTTATTCGGAAATAGTTCTGACAAAAGATTTTAGAAGTTGGTAGCTATAATTGTGTGAAAAAATCATTGAAATATATATGTTCTCAATTTCGCTTTCTTAAAAAATAAACAAATTAGAATCGTTATTTGGACAAAATTGTCTTATCCACACAAAAATATACTAAATGACAAACGTTTGCGATAGATACATCGTAAAATATTACTTGTTGAAGACGGTCATTTGTATGCTGCAGTATAAAGTGATATACATGATATACATGATAAGTTTGCTGTTAAAACAAATCATATATATTTTTTAAGTATTAGTTTTACTTCACTGCTGAATGCGTGGTGCATTCATGGTGATAAAGCTTCTGCTCATGCATTTTAATTGGACACATGCATTTATTAGAGACACATGCATTTTAATTGGATCGAAAAATTCAGGTAGTTTTCAGAGGAGAAAGAAAATTAAAAGTGCTAGTAAAATACACTGCACAAAACAATTAAAGGATATTGCAGTTTTAGGTAGATTTTGTATCTGGGAAACTTTTTAGCTGATTGATACATGGTCGACAGACATAGTAGGTTATATGAGAATAAATTACACATGTTTGGCAGAAAAAAATGCATTTTATTGCGCATTTGTGTACAAAAGGAAAAAAAACACAATTTGTGCATATGAGAAAAAAAGAATAAGAAAAGGTGTTTTCTTCAAAGAAAATCATTTTCAGTAGGGGGTATGGTTTCCACGGGCGGCCAGCAACGTTGAACACCTTTGAGGCATGGACTCAATGAGGCTATTAATGACGAGTTGGGGTATTCTGCCCCACTCTTCCAGAAGAGCTCTTTCCAGTTCTTGGAGAGTTTGTGGGGGTTGTTGGCGGCCAGAAACGCGTCTTCCTAGAGCGTCCCAAACGTGCTCGATTGGATTCATGTCTGGAGAACACGCTGGCCATTCCATTCGAACGATTCCTTCCTCGAAAAGGAAATCCTCCACCAGGTTTGCACGATGTGGCCTGCAGTTATCGTCCATTAAAATGAAGTTATCTCCGATTGCTGCAGCGTAAGGGACTACAATAGGTCTGAGGATCTCATCCCTATATTGGTGACCAGTCAGAGCTCCATCTCGAATGATGTAGAGGTCAGTGCGCCCGTCAATGGAGATGCCACCATACACCAACACTCCTCCACCGCCAAATCTGACACTTTCGTGCACGAAAGCAGGATTATTCCTACTGCCACGGTCCCTCCAGATGAAAATACGCCTATTATCCGGATGGACAGAAAAACGGGACTCGTCAGAAAACAGAAAATTGCTCCATTCATTTATCCTCCAGTTGACATGCTCGGTTGCCCACTCCCTGCGGTCGCGACGATGCCTTGATGTTAATCTAACACATACCATCGGTAGGCGAGCATACAGACCTACAGCATGGAGCCAGTTTCGGACAGTCTGAGTTGAAATCGTGGTGCCTGTAGCCGAGCGAAGGTGTTGTTGGAGAAGAGTAGCGTTCATGTTTCGGTGTCTCCGAGCTGTTAACGCTAAATACCGATCTTCATTGGGCGTTGTTACCCGTCTACGACCTTGCCCTGGTCTTCGGCCTGCACATCCACTCTCCAAAAAACGGTTCCAGATCCTGGAAATGACACTTTGTGACACTCCAATGGCTTGCGCTACTTCGGCTTGAGTTTGGCCCCCTTCTAACCTAACAACAATTCTCCAAGCTTCTGAATCTGTCAAATGACTTCGCTGAGACATCGTACTCATCGAAACAAAGCAATCACTGAATGCCGATCATCCTTGTCTTCATTCTCTTTTATCCAGTTGAAAATCAAATTTCATTCGCTGCCGCTGAAGCGACGTTTTTGACGTCGAACTCAAAATTTGCATACTCCACAGTTTGAAAACCAGAAAAATTTGCATTTGTGATTCTCTTCTTCTATTTTCGGCAAAAAAAATTTCGTTTATATCTTTATTTTATATAAAACTTCAAATATCCTTTAATTGTTTTGAGTAGTGTAGAACGCGAATGCGAGAAAATCTTCTCTGTAGAATATTGATTTTAGTTTATTGCTTCGTAGGAAAGCGTTCGTAAAACTTTTGTATCCATGGGAAGTACTGCCCTAAAAAACATATTTGATAAGCGTTGAACGAACAATTTCCCTATGGGTTCTCCAATTTTTCGATATAGAATGATTGTGGCCGGGGAAGAGATAATTTGAAGAATGTAAGTAAATGTAAGTAAATGTAAATTGTTACGGAGTTGCTGGACGATATTTATGATGGAGATTTCAGAATTTCATTTGTGTTTTTCAGGAACGCTTCTTAAATTCTGATGTGCTAACTTCTGACAATGTTCAAATTTGGTAATATCTGCAATAATAAGGAAAGAAGTTTGTCTGTCTGTCTCTATGTGGGTGTGCTTCTTGTGTGTAGTGTTCTGAAGAGATCGCTGCACTAACGATTTTTGAGTAAGACACCTCTATGTCTGTAGCTTTGCATCTCGAAGCCAGTTTTTGGATTAGTTTTTTTTATTCATTAAAACCCATAATAAGCATAGCAAAATGGCATTAAAAATCGCAGTGAGGCAGCGGAAATTCCGTTCTGTAAATAAAGAACCGAGATTCTATAAAAGCAATTTTTTTTCGTCTTTAGCAGCGCGCTTCGAATTAACTATTCACAATGTGATGAAACAAAGAATACACGCATAAACTTTGTACTTTAGCTGTTTTAACGGTGTAATCCATTTAAAAATATATACAATATTAACCTTTAAAAAAAGTTATTTTCAAAACGCATTTTCCCCCTGATTTTGGAAACTAGCATTGGTTTAACCCTTTCCGGCACAGACAAAGTCTGTTCGTAAAATGAGAAATTACTGACTGACACCGGAATTTACAAACGACTTTTTTAGAAAATATGAACTCCTTATTTTAAGCTTTCATTATAGAAACAAAATTTTATTAAAATATTCTTGGCGTCGTATGCAAGTTTGGAATTAAAAGTAGGTGTGCCCGCAGTGGGACCACTGTGCCGGAAAGGGTTAACTATTCAAAATACAAGAAAACGAAAATTATCATGCTATATCTGCGTATATGGTTTAATTAGTTAAACAAATATGAATATTATAACTTTAAAAAAACTATTTAGGAGAGTTATTTCAGCGATTTTTCTGAAGATTTTAGAATTCTACATATCGAAATACGAAATAAATATATATACCATATCAGCCTGCGTACATGTATCTTTAAGGCTACGCCTTCAGTTAAAAAATATATTAATATTAACGCTTAAAAAATTATTTTCTGTAACACTCTTTTCTCTCTGCCTCAGAGGCAGAGAGTTATCCGTTGAGTTATCCTTATGAAGATAGTTTTCCGTTTTTTTTAGAACATTTTTGGTTCTGCGCAAGCGCTGGGAATTTTTAATAGAGAGGGGTATCTTTCTGAGTTTAAAAGAGAGGAGGGGGATGGACGTTTTATATTATTTAGGTTTCCTCAGGAACTTTTGGTAAGAATTTAAAGTTTAATATATTTAAACGTCAGAAATTAAATTGGGAATCACTATAACTAGGCATCCTTAGTCTGTTTGGATAGAGTTTCATTTAAAATATAAAATCATTCAAATTCGAGGGTATAGGCTGCCGAAGGCAGTGGGGTCCCCAATTCTAGGTTCGTTTCGATAGAGTTTTATTTAAAAATATAAAATCAAACAAATTCTACGGTGTAGTCTGCCAAAGACAGTGGGGCGTTCAACATTAGGATCGTTAGGAAAGTTTTTCGTTAAAACTGAGTTTAGGTATATTAAGTTATTATCATGGATCTGGCAACGTCGGGTGGGCCACCTAGTGTTAGTATAAAAGCATTTTGGGGCTCATGGAATCCTCCTTTTCAGTAAAGTACATTTTGTACTTGTGTGAAATAGGTTTTGAATTTATTTAGACTCTGATGTCGATTGGCCATTTTCAGAAATTTTTAACGGGAGATATATTATAGAGATTCGTGTAATACATACAGAAAAGAAAATACCTTCTTTTCCTGAACGGTGTGGATTTTAATTTACTAATATTATGACGACGCACACCCTTAAGGTTTACAGGGTGCTTTTAAATTAACATTGAGATAAGTATAAAAGTAAAAATAGTTTTTTCTTATAATACACTGTTTAAAAACATTGAATTGTTATCTTAAAAATCACGCATTATTTCATGACTAAAATTCCTGATTTTTACAAAAAAGTTTCCGTTATATTACGTTAATTTGGCGTGGGCACCGAACCCGATTTTTTTTTTAACGGTTGGTAGAAAGTGCGAGCTAGTGAATTTATTTAAGATAATTATTATTATTTTTAAAGATATGGCAATAGAAAATCAAAAAAGCACTATAAAACTACTAATTGATTAAAGCGTAATTTTAAAATTTATATTACACTCTTTATATTTTATTCATGTTATCTACATTTATTGTTTAAAATATTTGGTTGTTTCAGCTTCACAGCCCATTGGCTTTTTTAGCAAGCGCGGTTTAGCGCATCATTAAATCCATTGTTGTCGTAACTGGTACACAGTTGTAACCATCAGTAATATTAGGTCATTTATCACCTGTAGCAAGTTTATGGAAAAAATTACTTTTAAAAATTAAGTTATTAATTTATAATTAAATTCTAAAAATATAAAAATATTGCACTGACATCGGTAACACACCTTTGTACATAATTTTTTATAATTCTAGCATATCAGGAAGAGAGTTAAAAATCGATTAAAAAATTCCAAATTTACTTACAAAAACCAAGTTTAATTAAATTAGGAGTGTAACAATAAATGTTTTTTTTCACTTCAATCCGAAAATAACTTGCCCACAATTTTAACAAAAATTAAAACATTTTTGTGAATTTATTAATCTCGCTGTAGGTAAAATGCAATAACATCATGAAAAGTACTGAAAATGTACACTTATTTCGATCAGCGAGACATGGTAAAGTTAGCTGCATTGGGAAATAAGGGACGTTTAAAGAATCGCTATTTGAATTTTATTAGAAATTTTTATTTAGAAAAAATTCTTTAACAAAAATTATCGAATTTAATCGTAATTTAATCTAAATTATCTTGTACTATGCCTTCTTATTGAAGTACTATACAAATAAAGCTTTCCTAATATTTAAATTTCTCAAACTGGAATTTTTATTTTTAAATATCGGAAAAGTATAACGTATTTCTAATGTTAAAATGAAAAGTTACGCCAGCTGTTTGCAGAGATCTTGTAAAAACAATTATTTTTAATGAAAAAAACATCTTCTATAATTTAATGGAAATGTTATATGTCAAATCGAAATTGTTTGAATTCAGTTCCATAACATTTAGCCGAAAGTTGAAAAACTATCGTGTGTTTGCTCATAATATACAAACTACGTAATATGAAAGTGCAATTATTTAGCTTTCTAATTCTATATTTTTACAGTTTTATCGCCAAATCTACCTGTTGTACATAGTGATTTGTAGAAATAATAAGACATTTTCATATAGCTGTCTGAATTATTTCATTGTATATATATTGTGCATCCTACCATACTTAGGCTTAAAAGTTTTCAAGAAAATTGTGTATTGTACACAAATAAATGTACAGTGCTGTGTAGATGTTTAAGGTTATAAATAATTTCCAAAGTAATTTAGTGCTCCCTATATTATAAAAAAATATATATTTTTTTAGTTCGTTGTTTTTCGCACTTACAATGAACTCTTATGATTATCTAGGGTTTCTGTATTAGGAATATCTTCTTAGGAAAAAAAAATCTTACAGGAACTAATAACGTCCATCCTCGATTCTTAAAATTTCTTACGCAGTATAATTATCTTTGACATGTGCTTAAGCAAAAGCTTTTTAATTATAAAGTAAAGAAGTTCCCAAACTTTTCTAGCACACATTTTCTGTCAGAAAGATGAAATTTCTCTTAACAAATGTATTTGCTTTTGAAACAATATTCCTACAAAAGAATGTGTGAAAAATACGTTATTGGAATTTTAGTTCAAAAACAATTTGAAAGAAGCTTTAATGCAAATACTTTTCAGCTTAGAGTAATGCATTTTTGTAGAGAAATGTTGTTTTATAGGCTGAAAGTTGTGCGGCAGTAACAAATAAGGGTTTCGAGAGTGTTTCGGCTTGAGAGAAAGCATAATTTATAAAGTTGTTTTGACGTTTAAGAGCGCGATAGAAATATTTGAATTCTTTAATAAAAGAAAACATATTTTGAACTTTTAAAAACAATGTATTAATGTGCATTGAAAAAATTAGGTTTATTTTTTCTTTATGTTGTGCAGCGTGTAGCATTCCGCATGCCATAGACTTCTCTGAGTAGTTTCATTTCTATCTTATAAAACAGCGAGAAAGAAAAATCGTTCGTCAAATATAGATTATCAAACATATTATATAGATTATCAAACATAGATTATCAAACATTATAAAACATAGATTATCAAACATTATAAAACATAGATTATCAAACATTATTAAACATAGATTATCAAACATTATAAAACATAGATTATCAAACATTATAAAACATAGATTATCAAACATACCACACATTTAGAATACTGAACAAAACTTCGCCATTTAATAAGATAAAATTGAATAATTTGGGAAACAATTTCAGCAATTGCCGTCTATAGTCAGAAAAATATCCGAATTCTTTTATGGAGCCCTGTATATATCTACAGATTTCTATAAATACTTTATACTTCAGTCAAAATTTAGTTCAGTTAGAAAACGCATAACACAGTTAAAAATTGCCCTTCAGAATTTTCTGCCAATAAGCGGATTAAAAAGCACATAATTTTCTACTCCTTGCATTTTGCATTACAAAATATTTTGAAATATCAAAATAATTCTTTTATCTTTAAAAAAAATCAGATATTATTTTGTTTATAAAAACGAAGGAATTATATTTTTTAAAAAGCATCGGTCAATAACTAAGAAAATTTAAGAACTTTCAATTAAAGAAAAAGCAAGGGAAAGTTGGTTCATTTATGCCAAGGTAATTTTACAACTGATTTAAATACATCATTTCGAGAAAATCGCGTTTGAACTTATGCAACAAGTAACGCTCGCTCTTACACTGGGCGACAATTTTTTTTACAATTTCTATGTATGTTTAAAGTTTTAAAAATTACTTCAAGTTGAACAGTCATAAAATGTCAGACATTCAGAAAATGCAAGAGAAAAAAAAAATCCATTTTTTAAGCCGAAAACCTTTTATAACCCCTTAAGTAAGATAACAAAAATGTGCTCTTTTGAAGAGTTATACACATAATGCATTTTAGATAATGTTATATACAGAAAATATTTTTTATAAGCTATTAGAAAAAAGAACTAGAATCAAGGAAAAACACTACATTTTCATTCGAGAGCCGAAATCATTCGTCGAGCTCTAGTTACTTTAGAAATTTTTTTAATTTACTTCTAACTTCATAGCTCAATCATATAACTTCAAAAATTGTTAAATGGGAAATAAAAAAAAAACCATATTACATAATGTATCTTACGTAGTATAGGCAAAATAAATAATAATTACTGATCAAAGTTATTTAAGTTTTCCATGACTAGGGGAAATTTTCATAATTTGAATATTTTTTTCTACAATATTTTTTTATATATGCATCATATATATCATAATCCTTAGAGAGATAGAAACAGTGAATGCTTGAATAAGTTTGTAAATCAAATAACTTTTCAAGAATGTTTGTACAGCGAAATTAAATTTCTATTCGATTAAAACTGATTTACATTAACATTTCGATGCTACTGCATATATTTGGAATTACAATTTATGTTTATATATAGGTCACTATCACAATTTATGTTTATATATCGGTCACTATCACAATTTATGTTTATATATCGGTCACTATCACAATTTATGTTTATATGTCGGTCACTATTTGGCAAATATTAGTCAAACATTGGAATTATTGGTCATAGTATAGGTTTGTAATCATAATTACATTTAATTTGATAATAGATTTCATAACGATGAAAGCTGTCCATTTCGATATTATCGCACATATATTTACTTATAAATGTAGCCTAAATTCATATATTACAGCGTCGAATAGAAAAATCATGTAGTTTCAACTAAAATTTGTTGGAAAACTGTTTTCTAATTTAGTGATTTTTTAAATTATTTGCAAGAACGAATTTTAAAATCGATCTCAAAAATACACATTTGTTTACTACGATAATGTAAAAGAAAATTAGCAGTAATATAAACAAATAAGTATAAAGCCTCTCCACAGCATTACCACAATAGACAATTGATTGTTCAAGCTTAGAGAAAGCTTATTCTCCACCTGCTTCACATAACCAAATAAGTATTTTCTTTCATAATATGGAAAAATGACAAAACAATTTCTTTTAAATTTTGCATTATGACACAGGCTGCTTTTTAAACCTATAGTTTATAATAAATTTCAAAACTTTATTATCTAAATACATAATTCATATATTTCATATAAAAATGCATTTTGATGCAGTTGGTAGGCAATGTAATAAACCAGCTAGAGTTTTCAATTAAAAATGCTTTTCTCCTATATTCTGTACTGCTGGCAGTGAGTTTTGTGCTCAGATATCCCGGGTTAGCTGCCCTGGTTTTCGTTAGAGATCGACAGAAATTTCGGTTTCGGCGCAAAATCGGAGTTTCGCCGAATATTCGTTTTCGGCGAAACTGCTGCCAAAATTTTGGCCTGACCGAAACTCGACCGAAACTATCTGTATTTCAAAATATTGTTCCTTTTTTCGGAAATTTTCAAATTTACTCATTGATATGAGTTGTATCAGCTCAAATGAGACACTTTTTATTGTTGTGAACTCCACTGTTAATCATTATCCGTTATGACTGATTCATGATGGGAGTATAAATTATAAAGCAAACAATGCATACATGACTAAAAAGACGCTTATCACGTGATATTTAAAAGCTTCAAACTTAACAGTAATAGAAAAATTTTACTTTGAAACTCCAGATTGTTTCAAATGCTTTATGAGAAAGATGTTGTTAGAACAAATGGAAATTTATGAAATTTATTACAAAAGATATATTGAGGTATATATACTTAAAATATTTTTTATTTGTCGAAATTCGTATTATTGGAAACTATTTCTGTCTTATTCATAAATTAATTACGCTTTATTTTATATGAAAATAAATAGTTTTGGATAGAAGCACAGAGAGTCAACTTGGCACTGGAAATAAATTTTTCAAATAGGGTGCTATTTCAACACTTTCTTAGAGAGGCAGGGAGAGGCAAAGCTTTTTTTAAGTAAACATGTTAAAATGTTTGTACAAAATTTTAAATAATTAATAATAATATTCAGCAGTATATATTAAATATTGCTGAATATTAGTATTAATTATTTAAAATTTTGTGCAAACATTTTTATGGTACATATGTTTAAATAACTTAAGTACCATAAAAATGTTTGTACAAAATTTTAAATAATTAATGATAATATTCAGCAATATTTAAATATATATCTATATTTAAACGCCTATTAAATTAATAATATTTATAATTATAAAATGGTTAAAACATATTCAATGTTAATTCCCTAAAAAACAAACTTTTAAGTACTTTATTTCAATCAGTTTAAATACAAAATATTAACGAACTGAAAATATGAATATATATTTAAAAATAAAATATTCACTATTGAATTTTTTTTACATTATTTAACTACATCGTTAATTAATTTTTGATAAAAGCCTATAATTATTGGTTTTCATAAAATAGTAAAATAAAAAAGTTGTATTATTTATGTTTAATTTTTGTTTGAAACCCATACACACACAAATATATGTACGAGTGTTTGTTAGAAATGTGGTTCAATACACGTGTAATTAATAAATTAAATAGTAACGCAATTAGTTATTATTAAGTAGTTATTTGTTATTAATTAATTAATTAATTAATAATTATAGGCAGTTATGCATGTATTAATCAGTTTTTAAATTTTTTTACACTTTCGGTTTCGGTTTCTGTTTCGGTCTTAAAACCTGTTTCGGTCGATCTCTAGTTTCGTAAAAGAAAATATAATATTTTAATTTAACTTTCGGTGAAATTACTTGCATTGAGTGAATTCACTTGCAGAGAGAATCTTGCAGTGACTACAGTGACTTACAGTTACTCTCAGTGAAATTCAAGGTACCACTTTATCCAGCATTCTGTTCTTGATTTAAGTAAGAATTTTATGAATAAAGGGTATAGCCAAGTTTCCTATTAAAATATGCCCTTGAGTCAACCAGATCGAGTCCTACATGAATCGATAGCCCTTCAATAGAGATGCGTTTTTGCCAAGTTTGAAGCATATATCTGAAACCAATGGGCAGTTATGACTCTTTATGTGCGTTTTGAAAAAAGGTGCATTGTGAAGAAAGTACTGATCGAATTTCCCCGAAAAAATCAGGGATGTGTAATATTAAAATACAAATAGTGGATATTATTACAGATTATTTTCTGTAAAATAGCCAGTCTTATACAAATTTTCTTGTTTTTAATTTAACTTTTTAATTAAGAATATGTCAAAAACTTTCAGTGAGCACCTTCATGTTTTTACCAAAAGTACTACGAGGTATGATGTATATTTGGTGTGAGTTTCAACTCTCTACGCTGGGTGCATCATAGAAAAAAAATTAAAATGTGTTCCAGGGGTGGGGGGAGTTGCAAGTTGCATGCGTTATTACAAATTCATGAGCAGTTCTATGTTCAGTGTACGCATGTAGCTATGCTGTTGGTGGCAATCATCTGAAGGAAAGCATTTTGTTTTGTTATTTAACAGCTGACTGATTTTGTTTTTAGTTTTCTGCGCAGTTTTACTTAACACATTGCTTTTCGTCTTTTAAACATGAAGCCTCGCCTATGGGCTTTACATTTGCTTTTTCCATTATTTAACAAAAATTTTTATCACTATGTGTTTCTATTATAAAAATATGTATGTAATAGTGGTATTGGTTCTAATCGAACTATTAATATGCATAGTACTCTAATTGTAAAAATGCGAATTTTGTGTATTTTCTTTGAGAAATAATGTAATATATGAAACAGAAAAGCACCGCCCATGGGCTGAATTACAGATCTCCAAAAGACGTGAATTCATGTCTCCCGTTCAGAGCCTGATTGCCAACGGAATAATCTTCCACCAGTAAAAATGAAGAGAAATTTCGTTCTTATTCAAGACAGTAATTTTTTTGTGACTAGAGCGTTTAAATAAGGCAAAAATGTCTACTAAAATTTACTGGTTGAAGTTTTCCCCGATTGTGTTTTCCTCAGTGTGTTAACACTGTTTTCGATTAATCAACAACAGTGTTAAGTCAAAATGAGCCGAAAACTATTTAAAAAATCCGTCAATTGTCAACTAACAAAACACAATTGTATCCTTCAAATGATTGCCACCACCAACATAACTACATACGTAAACTGTACATAGAACTGTGTATGAACTTGTAAAAACACACCCAATTTGCATCTACCCATCCCTGGAACACATTTTTAATTCTTTTTCTTTGATGCACCCATCGTAGAGAGTTGAAACTCACACCAAATATACATCATACCTCGTACTATTTTTGGTAAAAACATGAAGCTGGTCAATGAAAAATTTCGATATTTTCTTAATAAAAAGTTAAATTAAAAAAAAAGAAAAATTTTATAAAACTGGCTATTTTGCAGAAAATAATCTGAAAATAATATCTACTAAATGTATTTTAATATTACACTTCCCTGATTTTTTCGGGGAAATTCGATCACCACTTTCTTCACAATGCACCTTTTTCCAAAACGCACATAAAGAGTCATAACTGCCCATGGGTTTGAGATATATGCTTCAAACTTGGCAAAACCGCATCTCTATTGAAGGGCTATCGTTTCTTGTAGGACTCGATCTGGTTGACTCAAGGGCATATTTTAATAGGAAACCTGGTTATACCCTTTGATAAGTCTTTTTAAACTGAAATTAGTGATATCCAGTGTTTTATTGAAAGAATATACACATCATGACCCTCTATCATTGTTAAAAAATAAAATAAAACACGCAATTACTTTTTACGTTAAATTAGAGAGTATTAAGAAAATTTCTTCTAAGATAAAGTTTTTAAAAACAAAAATGTAGGAAAACCGTTTAAATATAAAATATATTACAGTAACATATTACTTAAAAGCTTTAGAATACTTTTAAAATATAATAAGCTTTTTGTAAAAGCAGAATTATTTCATAACAATTCTTAAATCTATAAAACTGTTATATTCAATGTTTTACTTATCATACGAAAATAAAACAAAAGTATTATCACTATATTACCTAATTATTTCTGGCTTATTTTATTCAGGATTTATTTAATAAACTTGGTAATTCCTTCTAAGCTGAAATTAATAAGATCTAATGGTATAGTAAAGACGTCGATTTCATATTTCTATATCTATGTAAAGAGAGGATGGATGTAACTATAAAAATAAATCATTTTGCTACAAAGCGCTTTTTTTTGTGTTTTCGAAAGGCTCGTATTTTAGTGAAAATGCGCAGACCATGAACCCCGTAAGGAAATGGCTTTTCATTACATATAATTACTTTTTTGTGGTGGTTCATAAAATATCGAATATGGAGAAATTTATTTTATTAACAAATATAAGAATGTTAGGAATGTTAGTCTAAGAGTTAACTATGTATGTTAATAAAGTAACCATGTTTCTCCGACCCCCCCCCCCCCTCTCTCTCTGAGTGTGTGTGTCTTTTGGCGATGGCTAGGGATATGTATCGCACGTAGAGATACGATAGAAGAAGACCAGTCCGAATACACGTGATATTAAGATTTTTTTAGTTTTCGATAATTAGTCGAAATATTAATTTAAAAAATTCGTCGGATGCTAATAAACCAGGTTCCATTGTCGCGGTAATCACTTCTGCGCATGTCTATTGAAACACAGATTTGCGATTGAAATCAAGACTTACAAGATGAAACATTGATTGATGAAACATGACATCACATATGATTTTAATGCTCCAGTGATTCTGCCTTCGAAAAGCCCAGTAGTGAAAAGGCTTATTGAGCAAGAGCATATATTGAACGAGCATGTTGTTGAGTATTTTGCGAGTAAGATTTTGAATTTTAAAACGGAAAAGAATCAGACGAAATACAATCAACGAATGTATTATTTGTATGAAGCAAAAGATAAAACCCATTGAAGTGCCTTTTCTCCCTCTTCCTCCAGTTTGAACGAGAGTAGCAGCAGTTTTTCAAGTCTCGGGGGTTGATCTGGTTTTTCCATTGCTGACCAAATCTGGAGGAAAGGTATGGATATTCTTATTTTCCTGTGTAATATTCCAAGCAGTGTTACCTGGAATTAATTCTATCTCTTAGTACTAATACCTTGATTCATGTTCTGCGACGATTTATAGCAAGGAGGGGGCAGATATCTGTGTTGTATTCTGATAATGGAACAAATTATACACACTGAAAAAAATGAGGTACTTAAAATGAGTAAGTCCATGTACTCATTTCGAAATGAGTATTTTTGGATAAAAAATGAACATATGTATTCTCAAAAATGAGTAAGTTCATGTACTCATTTCGAAATGAGTATTTTTGGATAAAAAATGAACATATGTATTCTCAAAAATGAGTAAGTTCATGTACTCATTTCGAAATGAGTATTTTTGGATCAAAAATGAACATATGATCAAACACAACATACTCGTATATTTCAGAATGTGTAATGATGAAATTTCGGAGACTAAAAAGCTATTATTTGAAGGAAAAACGAAGAATAAGAGAAATGAAAAGTGGATCTGGTTGTTCGGGATTTTCATCAAAGTGGATCCACTACAACACATTTACTCTTTTTTTCCCCTCACATTTTACACATCTACTTTTTTTTTTTCTTCATAGTACTTCAAAAGTATGATTTTTTCCCCACTAATTTTTTTTAAATATATTTAAACTTTTTTAACGTGAGGCAATATTGTGTTATTTAAAAGTTTCATAACATAATATCTTTGCAAATTATAGCTATGCAAATTGGTATTAAACTAAGCTGATTTGGCTTACAAATTTATGAATTACGCTAAAATTTATTATTTTATAAATTATAATTTTACAAAGTTTATAATTTTTTCCTTAAATTTATAAATTTAGTTAATATTTTTTCTTTACTTTTATAAAAATAAAGTTTTTAACTTTATAACGTTTTTAATTTATTTCTTTAGCTTATATTTTTATAAATTAAACTAATTTAATTTAAATAAAATCAATAAGTCCAGATTTAAACCTACCTATCCCAAGGTCATTAATTTCAAATTTGGCTCTAAAAATAATTTTTTTTAAACTATTTAGTTTAACCGAACCGTACGCAAAAGCTCTCAGCATAGCTGAAATATAATAATTTAATTTAATATAAAAAATTTTATTTACATAATTTTTTTAAAACAAGACATTAAAAAAATATATTTTAATAGCATGTAATAAACACGTCTGATTAAGATGACTGTTGTTTTTATTAGAATTTATAAACAGATAATCATTCAAATTATTTAAAAAAATATATGTTCGAATAAAGAAATTGTTGGTACTGTTGCAAAAAGAAGCAATCAGTATTCTTAATGCAATGTTTTACGCATATAATACATAATAAATTGAAATTTTATCTGTTATAAGGCACCAAATCATACAGAAAAATATTGAAAATTATGAAAAGAAAATATTAAAAACATTGGAACTGAAAAAATCCATCTGCAGATGAAACCTTAAGTTTTTGCAAGTTTTGCAAAATAACTAACAACATTTGAGAAGGAGGCGTGACCACTCATGGCGCCAGGTTAGTACACAGGATATCACGGGTTCGATTCCTCTCATGGGCAAGGGTTGGTTAATTACTATAAACTCACGCAGGAATGAAAAAAAAATGGGCAGAAATGTATGCATCCCTTATAAGGTTGTTCTCGCGAAGTAACTTTTTTTTCTTATCCTATAAATTTTATTTTAACGATATAAAATTTTTCAATTTGAATACATCCAGGGGATCAAAAATGAGTACATAGCAGTTCATATTTGAATACATCCATGGGATCAAAAATGAGTACATGCGTTTCTCAATTTTGAGTACATTTGGATCGGAGATATTTTGAGTATGTGACGTATTCAAAATTGAGTACCCATTTTTTTCAGTGCAGGTTTAAGTAAAGCATTGAAAAAACTGGACAGTGCAGATTTTAACGAACATTTGAAGTTAATTAAATTTATTGTAAGTTTAATCCATCCCCCGCCCCATGGTGGGGAGGGTTTTGGGAAAGGGTCATTGGAATTCTTAAAGGTCTGTTCAGGAAAAACTTTGGACATTCGTCTTTGACCTATGAAGAATTGTTTACCCTTTTTTGAGAAAGAAATCAATACTGAACAACAGACCTCTAACTTACGTATTAAAAGAAGCTGACTTAAGAGCACTAACACCTGCATCATTTCTACAAGATATTCACAAAAGTGAAGTTCCTGATTTAGACCAAATTGAAAAGACAAATATTTTGAATAGATGACTGTGTATTCAAAGAGAGAGAATCTAAAAGATTCAGAAAAGAAAAACTTAGGCTTTTTGCGATCTTTGATTCCTAAAATCCATGACAAAATTAACGTCTAAGATGTAGTTTTGATTGGTCGAGATGATAAGAAAAGACTGTATTGGTCTTTGGCAAAAGTTATATAAATTTTTCTAATAAAGATGGAGTTGTCAGGCTTGTTAAGTTAAAAATAGAAAAGATACATTTATTGAGACCAGTACAAAGATTTTACCCTTTTGAGATCACACAAGACTGTGAACATTTTCTATTAGATCCTGGATTAGTTACAGTTGACAAAATCAACGAACAATCAAATGGTAGTGAATATGTAGAAAAAAACACATTCAAACTTGTGCTGGCCGAAAGGTAAATCCTCCAAAAAGACTTAATTTGTGAACTTTAAGCATTTTAGTTTGAACTCTTTTAATCAGAAATGAACATTTATTTGACTTTAAAAATTAGAACTTTAATTTTTGAAAAATATTTTCTTTATTTCTGTTTTCTTCTGTTGCATGTATCTATATTAGAGTCTGGAGTCTTAATGTTTGTTTGACATTTTCTTTAGATTAGTATTTATATTCATATGGCATTTTAGTATTTTTTTCAGTGTTTTCTTTGCTGACATTTTCCAAAACTCTGGTGGGTAGGATGTGACAAGAAGAAGAAACCCTCTAAGGCCACCTTTTCTTACTTGCGAATGGCAACAACTGACGTTTTGCTGACACCAAAAAGGTGCGGCAGGCGGTCGCTGCTGTTTGAAGGTAGAACGAAAGCAGAAGAATGTATACGCTACTACTTTAAAAAAAAATAAATAAATATAAATGTTAAGAGATAATATTTCGAAATGACACCTATTTTAAATATAAATATTATGTATATTACGCGCGTGTAACTATTTTGCTTTGTGTTTATTCAAGATGTTGTGTAATATAAACAACTAAAATTATGAAAGATATCTTCAGTATATGTCATCATTCCGGCGAAGTCCTCATTTTTATTCTTAATTTACTGTTACCATAATAGTTTAAAAATCATCCGTATTCTGTAATACAACTCAAACCATTCAATTAATGCCATTGAAATCTTTTGCGTGCCCCTGTAAACTAAATGTAAGGGCCACATGCTTAATTACCGAGCTCATTCAAAATACTTGCAATATCAATATCTGTCCCAATTACATTTGAATTGGTCAGTATTTCAGACGTTATCGCGAGAGAAAATTTTGCATATTTTTTTTATCTTGTGTCTCAATAAACACACTATAAGAACTACATACTTGGTTAACGATCTCATCCAAGATACTAGCAAGATCCTTGCATCGCTCCAATTACGTTAGAATTGGATCAGTATTTGAGACGTTACCGTAATGAAAATATGAACTAATACCTATATATAGCTAATTTATTACATCGAACTTGGTTAGTACGAGAATCAAATGAATTATAAAAATCCCTGCATTAACCATTACTCGTAATACCCATGAAGATAATGAAAATCTTAAAACACACATATAATTGAAATAATTACTACAATTATTTGCTTTAACTATCTCTATGCCAAAATTAACTAAATATCACAAAGTTAACATAAAATATTTAGTCTTACCCATGTGGGTATCATTTTCATTCGAGGGGTCTTTTCTATAGACAAAATCATAGTACAAAAGTGAAAGTTTTTAAAGAAATTTCCAAAATTTCAAAGGACATGAATGATGTACAGTAATGAAACTGAACAATACACTTTTCACTTGAAAAACGCTTGGTAACATTGCAATAGTCACTGCAACTTTGGGAAAATTGATTTCAACAATTTCAACTTTTTTTTAACAATACAATAAGAGGCATGAAAAAGATGGTTAATATGGTCAAGTGTTCGGATATAAAGAAATAACCAAATAAAGGTTTTCTTCTTCTATGCTTCCTGTTTTACATAGTGCAGCTGCAAATTTTACGAAGGGGTGGTATTTTATTTGCTCCATTTATTCATTCTTTCCAGACCTCAGACTTCCTTGTTTTTTTAGGGATGGAGGTTTCCTTGGAGGTTGGAATTCTGTCTTGTAAAACTGATAAATTATTACATTTTAACATACAGTTGTGATGTAGAAATATTATTGCTGACATAGAATAGTGTTCTACAAGAAATGCATTTATTTCCTAATTCTATCTTACTTTTCGGCTAGAATCATATCAAAACGAACGGATGTTTTGTTCGAATTAGCTGTGATTCTGCTTTTGTAGCTCTTAACCCCTTCGCGACGAGCGTCTTTTACAGAATTTTTAATCTTTTACCACCGGTTTTTCAAAACAGAAATTTTCGCCTAATTGAATCGCAGAAATGCTATAATTAAATAAGGCAAAGCTTACAATAAAAATTAACTGGTGGGAATAATCGAGGATTCTGAGCATCTTATGCGTCACGTATACGTGTCGCTCGTCCCCAAGGGGTTAAAAAGCGTGAAAATAAGTATGGTTTAAATGATTAACCATTTTAACGAGCAAATTGCTCGTTTTAATCGTGTTCCTATTAAAATAGTTCGACTGTAGAGATAAATGATAGATTGATAGATAAGCGAAGTGATTACAATAGGTCGATTTTCTAAATAAATCAATGTAAAATCTTAAAAGTAATGCAATATTGTACATTTCTTAAATCTTCTTCTTCTTCGGGAATTTCCGCTAAACAGTGGGTTTCGTCGACCCATAAAAATATATTTCAGAGATCTTTTCCATTTCTCTCTGTCCAGGGTAATATCATCATTTAATTTATAAATCTTCATTTACTCTTGATTGAAAGTTTTCCAAGTCATTCTTGGTCTGCCTCTCCTTCGTCTCCCTTTTGGACTCCACTCAAAACGGATTTTTAGAAGGTGTTCTTCTTTAATAACATGTCCCAATCACCTAAGCTTATTATGTTTGGCTGTATTTACAACATCCTGTTTGACTTGCATGATTTCACGTATTGATGGATTTTTATTTTTTTCCACCCTTGACTTTCTTGCTGATCTTCGCCAGAAATCCATCCCGGTAGAGATGACTTTCTTTTTGAGGGAAACATTTCTTTATTTTATACGAAATTTTTTTTTAATGCAGTACATAAAAAAAAAAAATCCGATCAAACGATCAATGGTTATTACTCTAATTCTAAAAGTCTTAGAATAAATGTTTTTGCACAAAAACTCCTTGTTTACAATTTTATACATTCCTGTTATAGGGAAATTTTCTCGAGAGGTCATCTGCATGCTGAAATTGTATCAAATGTTAATATTTTAATGCTAACACTTAATTTTGACATCATATTTGGATTCTTCGGTAAATTTTACCTTTGGATACCAAACAGAAAGTCATTCGGTCAAACAGTTTAGGAATTCAGTAGGTTTAAAGTTTTTGGAACTTCAAATGTTAAGTTCATTTTTAGGTGCATTCGTAATTATATAAACTAGGGCATCCAACCCGGGTTTCCCGGGATAGAGAATATATGTGAAGACCATTTTTTATGTTTTGTTATTGAAAACTAATACATTTTTTACATATAATAATTTTTGTTAGATTGCCCGTTAACAACACCAAAGAAATCGCTAAAAATTTCGTTATCGACAGCAGTTTTTTTATTCTGATAATTTCAGCATTTTTAAGCGCTTATTTCAATTACCTGTCTGTTAAATTTGTGTTTTATTTATACTATTTTCGCTTAATGAAGTTTTAATTTCGTTATTGAATATTAGCATGAAACAAATGTTGAACTTTTTATATTGTTTAACCCATTTTCGGCCAAGTATAGAAATTTTATAAAATGTGGTATTATTTGCATAGAAATTTGCTTAAATTACATTCATTAAGACATCAAAAAAGTTTCGTTCATGAAAAATAATATTTTATTTAATTTGACGTTACCATTATTAATTTATTATTATTATTTTATTATTAAATTTAAATAAAAAAAAATAAGTTTTCTTATGGCATTTGCTTTATTTTTATTTTATTTACAGAACTTGCAACTTTACTCCATTATAAAAACATATGATTAATCTCAAGTGGAATAATTATACATTTTCAAAAAGTCGAATTTGTCAATAACCGTTTCAAGTAAAAAACCAGCGTATTTTGAAAATTTCTCAACAGAAAGTGATTATTTCAATTGAATTACTAATATTTTATAGATGTCTCCAGAACCCTTAAAAATAGTAGAAAAATAAAATTAGCGAAAAATATACGTCACAGTGTTAATAAAAAATAATTATTGAAATGGTGCGTTTACGCATCTTTGGCCGAAAATGGGTTAAAGTGCAAACGGATTAATATTTTGTAATCGTCTGCAAGCGATAGGGATAGATTTTGAAAAAAATCATGCTTGAAATTTAATTTAAATACTATATTAAATCAGTCAATTAAGATACAATTTTCAAACAAATTGTATTTGAAAGTAGATTTTTTTCTATATAACGGTGTAAATATTAAAAATGTGCGATGTTTAGAAATTTAAAAAAATGCAGTGGAAAAAGTCGCTAAACCGAAATTTCATTGTCAACTGTTGCCATTCGCAAAATGACGTCAGCGTTACGCACGGACACGTTTGTCCTTTATAATATAGATAGATACGCAGCACTTATAGTCGTCTGATCCGTCCGTCCGTGTGTCCGCATATAACAGCGCAAAAACTACCCAACCAAATGGTTTGAAATTTAATATATATAAACGTTGCAAAATTTGTCGAGTAATTTCAAATTTTATGAAAATCGAATCAAAACTTAAAAATATATTAATAAAAATATTTATTAAGTCATTTGAACTTTTTAAAAATCGGTACTTCCTTGTTATAGTAGCTTCTGAGGATTAATCGTCAAGCGACTGTGATGTATCGTCAAGTTATCTGACATGTATGACGTTATAGTCATATATGACGTATCTGACATTTTATAACATCTATGACCAACGTATAGTCATATATGACGTATATGACATTTTATATCATCTATGACCAAATTGTAGTGACGTAATTCATTTTATTAAATCCTATCATACGTAATTAGTTCAATGATATCCCATGATTGGTAATGATTCTAGGTTGCCACGGTGATTACGTCCTATTTAAGATGTAGTCATATTATTTCCGTATTACTGAATTTAAAAACCGAATTTGCATGCTAAAATTATTTGAATTATAGCAAACACATAATCTACTGACTGTTTTTTGGCTAGATGTTTCTGGAGAAATATATACTAAATGAAAAAAAAGTCTAAATATGGATTTCAATTTCTAAAATTTTCAAAGCTAGGCTTAAGTTCCCCATTTGAATTTTCATTAAATGTCAACAAAAGATAAAATGTTTTCAACTTAAAATGTACTTATTTTATTACGGAAATTAATCATATGATAATAACAGACGATATGATTCATTTCACTGAAATAATAACAGTACAAACGCACCTCATTTGTCACATTTGACGTGCAATTTCCAACTTGTTAATCGTTAGAAAACAAATGTCAATGCAGATATGTTTTTAACAATAACTTAAAGGAAAAAAAACCTTGAGGAAATTTACTGTAATTTTGAATTTGCACATTTGAATTTTGCATATAAAGCTTCTACAAATCAAAAAATTCATAGATTATAGTCCATATTATTTCATACTAATTTCAAAATATATATTACTACTTGAAATTAATATTCATAAGCTCTTTGGACTCCTCTATTTAAAAAAAACGCTGGCTGGCATAGAAAGCTTGTCGAGGTACATGCAATGAGGCTGGTTCTTCAAAAAGATTTGATTAATAAATTTATTTTGACGTTACAATAGAGATCGGTAATAAAATATGATTTATGGCGAAAGCCCTTTTATTAATGAATCTAAGAAAATCAGGATAACATAAAATATGTTATTCTCGAAATTCTTTCAATACCTTAAATTTATTTTAAAATGCAAACAACATTTTATTGTAAGACGATTTAATAATTTATTAAAGAAAATTTAATACTTTATCATCAACAGCAAAGAAAATTGAAATACTGAGTGCATTTTCCCACTTATTCTGCTTTTACTTTGGTGAAGAGTTTAATTATAAACTTCATTAGTTAGTTATTAATCTTAAATTGATAGAATTTAGTGCCCTAGAGTAATAGTGAATGACAGGATGCTGTGTCTGCAACAGGAGATCATTTTCATCTTGATAAAATTACTCTTTTTATGTTACAATAAAGATTTTTAATTTACAAATGCTTAAAGGGAAATTTATTTCAGTAACTAAAGATTGTTTTAAAGGAAATAGACCCTTTCTGCATGAACTGTTTATAAAAATGAAAGGTTTCCTTTAAGTGCATGATTTTTATTTTTTTATAGCTAAAGATTTACATTGCATGGTACACCTGTATTTTTGGTCAGCAGTTGCAATTTTGGTACCGCAACGCCAAATGTGGTTACAACATATTATTGCATTTCACCAAGTTTAGTAATATCATACGCTATTTTTTAATAATGTAAATAATTATGGTATAATATTGTTATGTATTTATATACCTACTCATACATGTATTTAATTTTGTATTTGTGCAAAATTAGTGAAAGGAAGCGCATGCCACCTTTTAATAAATTAAACACCAACTTTCTTAAATTAAAATATGTATCTATTAAAATTGTGGATTTTTTCTTTTTTATGCACATTTGTATTTGAAATGTTAATAAAACCGTCAATTTATGCTTTAATCAAACCGTATTATTCGGTTTACTTTCCTATCTCTAGACAGACTTCATGCCATCCTTTATATTTACCACCGAATTCCAGCTCCTGGAAATATTCATAATATTTATATGAAAAATACAGGAATAAATAATAATGGTCATGAAAGAGAGAGTTTTCCATAAATTTTCACATTAATCATTTAATGTTAAGATTTTGCTCAAAATATTTCATCCGATTCATTTCTCATTAAATGATTTCCAATTAAGAAATCTTTCATTATTATCACCTAACATAAGCCTGATTTAAATAAATTATAAATATAAGTAATTCAGTTGAATTATAAATAAATTTGTTTTGTTAGTTTTAAAAAGGGTTTTATTCTCGAAAAGTATTTTTTGCAAATTATCTACAGGTATTCAAAATAATAATAATTTAAAAACATATATATAGGCTAGCAGTTCTGGGTATTTAAATGTGATCTAAAATTAAATGTATATGCATATAATGTAGAACAACCAAGTGGCAGGGATCGCAAAGCAACCGATATTATGTTTAATTTGTAATGAATATTCAATTAAAAAAATAAAATATTCCATTAAAATATAAGTAATAAGTAAAAAATCAAAAGGTAATAATGAGATTTGTCTCTCTTCTAAATAAATGAAAATATCACAGTAAATTGACATTGTTATTTTTTATGTTCTCAGAATACAAATGTTGTTTCTATATTTATTAGTTAAAATTATCTCAAAATTGTTAATACTGGCTTATTGCTTTATTGTGAAGTTTTCAGAAAAGCAACTTTTGCATTTACTTATGTTTCATTATTATTATTTTTTAAATAATGAGCCACGAATAGATACCAAAATAACACAAGACACTGGATTAATTTTAATTAATGATAATGATAAACCATGCTTTAAATTATTAATAAAGAAGATTTTGTTTTTCGAAAATATTTCCGATTATTTTTAAGATACAAAAAGAACTTCATTATGTTTGCCAAAGTAACTTAGTCTTTTAAATTTTTTTAATCCTTTTTCTTTTCTTGCTACAATTAATTGGACAAACAAGAATATTATTTATTTTCATCCCATGTTTATTTTAACTGATCCTCTTAATAAGTTAAAAAAAACAAAATTTTAATTACTTCATGAACCTCACAATGTTTAAAATAGATTTGTTGCGTTTATTCTTTTAATATTACTTTCTAATTAATATCTTCTACTGCAATAAAAATTTAGAAATACTATGAGAATATCGAAAGTAAGCTCTATTCACGTTATTTGGAATTTTACACTGCAAATAAAGGAGTCTTAAAGTAAGACAAAAAAAAAACGACTGAAAAAGCATTTAAGGCACGTAAATGTCTTAATATAGTGTTTAGACATAATAGATACCTTAATTTAAGACACTTGTGTGTCTTAATTGACTGGTGGTAGAAATTAAACAATAGGGTTTCTGTGGCCAGTGTCTTAATATGGTAAAATGTCTTAAATTAAGACATAACGTTAGTGTTGTTGATCACATCTTAATTGAGAAGGTAGGGAGGGCAGGGCAAGCGAGTGCAGTGATGACCATAAGAGATATGGACGGCATTATTGCATGACGGCGTAATGCATTCACAAATATAATAAATACAACAGCTCCTTGGATTATAAAAGAAAATATTTTAAAAATTAAAAGTGAGTTTTACCTTTATGTTTTCTTATATCTTTGTTTTAATAACGTCACATAATTTCTATTATATATTTGTAAGATACGATTTTAGTTTTCAAACCACGTGCACAACACGATAAATAGCTTTCAAGTCTTTTGTTTTTTGTTTTCCAACAAGTTTAGTTATATTTTCTGCATCTATTTAAAGATTTTTATTTATTGAATGTAATCACTACGCCTCCCCCACCCCCTGCGACAGATCTAGAAAACTTTCTGGTATTTAAACTATCATACATAAATAGTTAATTAAAATATGAAACCATTTAAAATGGATCACAATTTGTGGATTACTAAAATAGGTGTAAAAATAAAAAGGTTCTAAAACATTAAAACCATTTTAAGATGTTAAAAACATTCGTCGGAATCCCGAGCGCTTTTGACCAGAATCTGGCCATCATCAAAGGTTGGAAATGAGAAAAAATTCTGTAACCTCCGGAATGTAAGCTGTTTAAATAGCCGAAGGAAAACCCCATATGGAGAAGGGGGGAAGGGGGATGGAATAGTCTATTGAGAGAGGTGGATTATTACAACCCAAATGTACCATTAACACCAAGTAGATTATACCAGATTTTTGGTAAATTGTATGATAACATATCATTACAGGATTTCCCACCACTTGTCGAGATTTTCACTGACTCCCTTAGTATACATGTAGTATAGTCGTTCATTTGCGCGATAATCTTTACTTTACTAAAATATCTATCAATCTCTGTTTTTAAACTTAGCCGAGAAACTGCAGTAGATGGTTTTCCTTTTGCTATATCTGACTTATGCTCCCTTATGCGGTCTTGTAATTTCCTAGTTGTCATACTATGTGTATGTAAATAAAATATGTGTATGTAAATACTTTATTTTAATTTTACATTTAAATGGGATGTTATAATTTCCTGCTTTTTCATGCATATCTATGGAGTCAATTTTTCTGTGCACTAGATTTTGTAATTTTGTTGGAGGTTTGGCAATTAATGTTATGTCATATTTCTTTAAAGCATAGTGGATTCTTTCATAAAGTTGGGGGATATAATCTATACTACAAAACTTTGAAACTTATGTTTTATTCTTGGCTATTATTTTTCTGTTATTAAATTCATAAATTACTTGGTTAATAAATTTCATTGAGTTCTTGGAGTTATTGAGTTAATAAGTTTCATTGAGTTCACCCATTCTGAGTTGCAATTTTTTTAATCGTGGTTAATTCTGCGTTTATATAACTTTGTGAACATACGTTAAATGAACTTCTGACATAAAAATTATATGCTGCTTTCTTATAATTAAATGGTACTATACTGCTATTAGATATTGTATTATTGGATCGGCATGGTTTCCTGTAAATATTTCTGTCTAAACAATGTGTTAAGTTATACTTAATTAGTTCAACATCCAGAAAAGGCAATGACACATTTTTCTCTATTTCCATTGTAAACTGTATTCTGTTGTCTAAACTATTGGCATGTTTTAAAATGTTTTCTAGATTTGAGATTCCATGCTTCCATATTATGAGTATGTCGTCGACATATCTGATCCATAAATAAGCTTTTAAATCCGAGGTGGAGATAATCTGTTCTTCTAAGGGTCTCAGTTTTAGTTCACCTAATAAACCGGAGATGGGGGAGCCCATAGGGGCTCCTTCTGTTGCTGATAATAATTTCCGTTAAAAATGAAAACATTGTTATTAGTAATTAAATTTAAACTGAATATAAGAGTATTTTTAATGTTGTCGTCATACACTGGGTTATTGCTGATTTGATTTTCAATAATATTTCTGACTTCTTGTCCATTAATTGAATGGTATAATGACTTGATAGCAAAACTTGCAAGTATAGTATTGTCTTCAATTTTAAAATCTTTGATTCGTTTGATTAAATCTATGGTACAGTTGATTGCATATTTAGTGGGTGGTGACATTACTTTTAGTAGTGGTGCAAATGCTTTCTCGATTAATTAGGTTGGTGCTGAATATTTTGAAACAATAGGTCTGAGAGGGAGATCAGGTTTATGGTCTTTTAAACGTCCTATTAAGCGGGGGGTAGTTGCGGTTTTGTTAATCATAAGTTTATCTTTTATTTCACTAGGCCAAATACCATGTTTCATTATTTCTTGTGTTTTTCTGTTAATCGTTAAGTTTGGATCTTTTTTCAGTTTTAAACAATTCATTTTACTAATACAATTCTTCATTTTGGCAATGTAATCTGCAGTAGGTAATACTGCAAGTTTATTTGATTTATCCGTTTCTATAATTGTGACCTCCTGATTATTTTTAATTTGCTTGATTACACTTAGATCTTTATTCTTCGTTACCCTAAGTGTTTTTAAATATTTCTGAACATTATTGAATAAAAAGTTTCTAACTTCCTCTTTTTTATTAGTGGGTATAATGTTAATGATCTTTTCACCGTTATCACACTTTTGATATCTATTTTTCTCTGAAACATCTGTTTAGGTCCCATACTTATAAAATTATACAGTTTTCCGTCTATTTTCTTATTGGTGAGGTTAACATATGGTAGTGGTTTTGCTATATAGGATTTCTTGTCTTTAAGTCTATTGATTTTCCCGTAAATACACCTTTCTTTTTGTTTTTTCTGAATTATCTGTTAAGTGTTAACCAAACGCAAAAATTCATCAAAATCCCTGTTATCTAAAACCCGTGACAATTCACTGTATAAGTCCCTTACTTTCCTGGTCAAAAGATCAATCAGTTTAAACTTGCTTCTAATATAATCAGGACAATACTGTCTAATTTATATCCGATCTCAGAAATTTCTTCCTGAATTACTTTATTACGATTCCTCAAAAATGTGGGGATAACCCTGTGCTCCTTGCAGAGTTGTAAAAACCTATTATTGATAATTTCCCTATCCAGCCTCATTCTTTCTGTTTTGAATTTTTTCTTCAAATTGCATCGTTCAATTATGTATCCAGAATCGTCATTAAATATATAGAAGTCATTAAATATATAGAATATATATTATATCCTCAGAAGTCATTAAATATATAGAAAAATTATTCTAAAATTGTAACAAAATTCACCTTTGTGTATCAATTAAAATATGAAACCATTTGACAGACCAGAAAAATTGACCCCATAGATATGCATGAAAACGGAGGAATTTATATCATCCCATTTAAATGTAAAAATAAAAATGAAGTATTTACATACATAGGTATGACAACTAGGTAATTACAAGACCGCATAAGGGAGCATAAGTCAGACATAGCAAAAGGAAAACCATCTACTGCCCTTTCTCGGTTAAATTTAAAAACAGAAATTGATATATATTTTAGTAAAGTAAAGATTATCGCGCAAATGAACGACTATACTACATGTATACTGAGGGAGTCCGTGGAAATCCTGACAAGTGGTGGGGAATCCTGTAATGATATGTTATCATATAATATACCAAAAATCTGGTATAATCTACTTGGTTACATAAAAAGTTTTCTAGATCTGTAGGGGCGGGGGGGGGAAGCTTAGTGATTACATTCAATAAACAAAAATCTTTAAATAGATGCAGAAAATATAACTAAAGTTGTTGGAAAACAAAAAATATATATATATTCATGATTTAAATTAGTAGGTATTTTCAAATACAAATAAATGGATATACAAAGTCCTCTATGGAAATACTGACTAATAAATTAAATTGATTAAAGGTTAGATAAACAAAATTTACCTTTGTTATAATTTTTTTTAATTTTTTTTCTCTAGGCAAATGATTAAAATTATATCCGTGATATACATAACCAAAAAATGAAATTCGTACCTTACATATGTATGACAGAATTGATTGTATAATAATGATATTAAAACAGTGATATAAGTCAACAAAAAGATAATACTTAGTGCCCAAAGTCTTTAAAATATGTCCCAGGTTAAAATAAGAATAAAAAATAAGATAAACAATACATGGAGAAGATGACTTGGAGGGGGGGGGGGGTTAAGGACACCCATATTGCCAACATTTGTTTTTCTTTTAATGTAAAAATGCCGATAAATATGTTAGTTTTGGATATTGATCAGGAAAAAACGTTTTTTGAAAGTACTTAAAGAAGATTGTAACTTTTTAAAAATAATTTTAATTCCTAGAAGGATAGGATATGAATACCCTTCGCAGATTGGATCTTTTCTAAAGAATAATGTGCTACTACAGATATGTAAGAATCAAAATACATACATTTAAAATAGTAATTTTGAAAATAATTCTTTGCTTAATAGATAATGTTTTCATAATTAAAATTAATATAAAAGGTTAACAGTTTTTAAAAAATATACTTGGGAATATTGCACATGGCTTTCTGCAATACAAAATAAATTATGACAGTATAATGCAGACTGTTGTAATAGTCTTCCATAATTGGCAACCATTTATTTTGCTTTGTTGCTTGATTGTAAGTCTAAGTTTTAGCCTGCTGTCAATAAGCCAGTGTAAATAAGAGAAAAAAAAAATCATATAAGATGTTTCGACTGCCTTAAAAATGGCAGCATTTTAGATGTTTCAAATGTCTGAAAGATGGCGGCTTTTTAAGACATTTCAAATGTCTTAAAAATGGTAGCATTTTAGATGTTTTGAATGTCTAAAAAATGGCGGCTTTTTAAGACATTTGAAGTGTTTTAAAAATGGCTTCTTTTTAAGACATATCAAGTGCTTTAAAAATGGCGGCGTTTTAAGATGTTTCCAATGTCTTAACTTCAGATGCAAAAAAGTGCCTTAAAAAGTAAGACACTTTTTTTTTCACTTAAAATGTGACCATCCATTTAAGACCCTTTTTAACTGAATTTCAGACATTTGTGTTTACTGTGTAGATATTTAATTCTTTGGACACAGTGGAAGATTATACGCTACCTATTCGATTTTCCATTAAACTTTAAAGAAAGAATGAAATAAATTTAACATGCGAACTGTTCCGTTAAATCTAATTAAAATATTTTAACTAAACTTAAAAAAATAGGGGAATGTGGTCTAAAATGATCCTAACTTGTAAAATGATCCACCTATGTTTTCTTCCAGACAGGTTGAGCTATTTATAGAGTAACACATAAACTAGCTGTGGTAAGTGAAGAAGAAGCAATGGCGGTATTCAAGCAGTCGCAGTATTACGCGTCTTAAAAGAATTCTTTGAAAAATTGGGCTTTACAACATATGTTATAAGGTAACCACCAACTTTCATATTTATTTAGATATACAGTATTTTATGTACAGAAATATGACTTGGTTTACTTAATGAAGTATGTTTCAGATGTTAATTACACTTATGTATTGTTATAATTACTTTTATATCATTTATTTTGCCGATAAAAACAACTTACAATTATTTTTAAATGAAGAATGATTTTGCACTTGGGTGAGGGTAAAATGATCCTTTGGACACTTTTTAAAAAATCTATTATTTTCATTACTCAATTTGGGTTTAAAATATTATTAAAATATGTTTATAATACAAAATATAGTGTAAAACATACTAGCAAAGGGCCAAAGTTTTATTTAAACAGTTATGCTATTTTACACAAGTTTTTCCCTTAAGGGGATCATTTTAGGCCATCTTCCCCTACTTTTTTTTTCTTTAATTTTAATTCATTGAATCTTCTACATTTTGATTTACCTATATATATACATATTAATATAATTTTATTGCGATTTGGGAATATGTACAAACATTTCGTAAAGTGATATATTTGTGTAAATAAAGTACATTTCTTTATTTGCAGCAAAGAATCTATGTATTTAAAATACAATTAACCAATTTTAATAATTAATTTTTAACTGAAAGCTGTTCGAATATAGATGAGCTCGTGCTAGCTATTTTTTAAATACTCCATTTTTTATATATTTTATATTTTATTTTAAAAGTTTTTAATGAAATTTCTTCCGAAAGGTGGCAATCGAATTACGTCAATTATTGCAGAGAGAAAAGAAAGTAATGTGGTTCATACAACAAGCTATAAATAATCTATAATATTTGAAAAGAGCTATATTTTTTATAGCTCGTTGGGAGTTTTTTATCATTATTCGTTATATCTTTAAGGTTTCGTTAATGTTCGTATTCGTTATATCTATTTTCTCATTACAAATAAAAAAAGTAGTTTAAATTTGAATGAAGGGTGACGTCAAAAAGCATAATGAACCTAATATTAAAATCACGTTGTTTTTTAATACTTAAATTTATTATGCCGTATTAATTCATAAAATGATAATATTTTCCTAAATTTGTGTGAAAATGATATCAATTTTAGAAATATTTTTTTCACCAGCTCTGAAATAATAAAATCAGGAATTAAATCTAGAAAGCAAGAAATATCTTCACTTGTAAAAATCGCATTATTTTAAAAAAGACATTCAACTGGAAACATGCATTTTTACTCCGAAAACTGCTATTATGTACTATGATTTCGTCTAAATGACGTAATTTAATTGTTTTTTCATTCTTTTCAAAACCAGACTAAATAGTCTTAATTGCTGAAAATGGACTGCTTTTGTTAGTGAAAATGCCGCCATCATGTTCAAAGAAAATACGCATTAAAATTCATAAAATACAGTTGCGTCTGAATGATTTTTAATAATTTTTTATTCCGCTGATAATGAGATCTCAGAAAGGCGAAATACTTCCACCAGAGAAAATGGCGTCATGTTTACTGGGAAATAAGAATTTTTATTCCAAAAACTGGAGCATTTTATTATGATTGTCGCTAATAGATAGAATTTTCATTGGTCTTTGATTTTTTCGAGAATAGAGCTAAAGTAGTCTTAATCATTTTCTGCCCTGTTCTATAAAGAAATTTAATAGCAGAAAGACGAAATGCTTCTGTCAGGGAAATTGCTGTCATGTTAAAAATATATATATGCAATCATATTCTTCCAGAGTCATTAAACTCATGGAAACATTTTTGTGAATGGATATGAAAATATTTAGTTACTAAGAAGAAGAAGAAAAAAGTTTAAAACATGAAATTTGAAAAATGTCTTATCATTGACAAATTTCAGTGTAGAGCAAAGTGCCGTATTTTATAGTTAATTTATGTTTTTATGGTTATTTGGCGCAACGGAGTTGCTTAAAATATTTAGTGGTACTCACGTTTATGTTATAAGATATTAGGGACGATTAATGCAAAAAAAAAGGAAGAAAACCTGAAAAGTGAATCGCTTTTTAATTTGCTCAATTGTGGCAACTTATCTATCACTAGCTACTTTATTTAGCAAACAAATGTTTCTTATTGAGATAGATTTTAAGAAAAAATCTTACTTGAATATGAGTTAAAAAAACACAAAAAGAGTTACAGTATTTAAACAAACGTCAATTCAAAAGTACATGTTTGCCTTGTTCGATGATGTAAAAATTAAAATTATTCAATTCTTCAAAGTAAGATATAAGAGTAATAAAAGCTAAAACCATGCGTTGAACGTTGCCTCTCTCACTATACATTTCTAAAACTAAGCACTGGCTTTTGTTACTCTTCTAAAATTGAATTACGATTTTTTGGATATAACAGGAAAAGTTCGTAGTGAAAGAAATATGCTTTTTTCACTAATGGTAAAACAAAACAAAACAAAATATCGTACATTTTTGTTCAGAAATCTGCCAACTTTGGATACAATTGTTTCTAAATGATTTTTAATATTTTTTCTGCTGAGATTTGGATCTAATCCTAGAAGGACGGAATGCTTCCATCGATGAAAATGACGTCATATTAAAAAGAACTCGCGAAATTAATAAAAAAATATGTGATCAAGATCAGATGAATCATAATTTTTGTAATTTTTGCTTAGAATTAGGGATATTTTGTTCATGAATGAAGAATTACCAGAAGTAAAAAATAAAGTATACTCACCACGCACTATAGCAAGGAAAAAAACAGTATCACATAATTTTTTGGAAAAAAAGCTGTTATCTTCGCATAATGTTGTAAAAGTTTCAATTCCGGCTCCAAAAGTTGAATAGTGCAATGAAATTAATTTTGAAGTTATAAACATTATATCTGATAGCTCAAGAACATTACATGAGTAAATTATTTTATAAGTGATAATGAAAATGAAATCTTCCAATTTCCAAATATATTTTTAAATAGCTTAGAATTCAGTGGTTTGCCTCCATATATCTTCAATTATAAAAACAGAAATTATATTTTTTATAATTTTGTTAAGAAAATCAAATTCTTCATACAATTTCTTAATAAACTCGATTGATTGTACGAAACATGAAAAATAACTGTTTAGATTTGGAAACCATCACTGCCAATAGAGGTGGTCAAAGAATTTTGATCCTTAAAAGCAATTTAAGAGGACAACTTATACTTCTGAAATACTACGGAAAACATCTGCTATTGAAACAACTTTTTTCTCTCAATTTACTGAAGCGATTTCAGTTTTATTTTTGCTCTTTTTGGCAATACTGTTTGGCAAAGAGTAAAAATAAAAAATGCAATGGTTATGTGATTTTCCAAACAAAATTTATATATTTTTTTAAATTAACGTTATTAAAAATTAAATTGACTTTCCATAACTTCCCCTTCCCCACCAAAATATTGCTAATTATAGCACCAAAAATATGACGAATAGTAGATTAAGTAGTATAAATAGAGTCGAAATAGTTCCAGAAATTGCTGAAGAAAAGGGTTTGTCAACATTAGCTGTTTTCCATAGGATTACGCAAATGTTGTTGCACTATTAATGACATCGGGCAACGATCTTCCATTTTGTGCTCGATTGCACAAACTCTGTTTCAATTTCTTATTCGTCTTGCATTCTCTGTAACTACTGTGGAAACAATTTGGAAAATTAAATGCCGCAATGTCTCCGATACGTTCCTATTAAATTTTGAAAGTGCAAATAGTGTAAAAAAATGGTACTTCAACTAAGTGGTATGAAGAGAAACGCATTGAAAGAAAAAGCCCAATATTCACTTTGCATTATAAGCCTGATTTCATAATTATTATGTAAAATTTAATGAAATAAATTATTACTTCCAACTATACTTTTATTTTCTTCATAAGCTTTAACTGTAACATATTTTCTGAAACTTTCTGTCTGTCGAATTTCTACTGGTGCATTTAAAAAATATTTGTTTTAACGTATAATCATAAAATATATCTTCCAAAACGTTTAACAAATGCGTCTCTAATATGGTAATGGAACATTTTTTTTTTTAATCTTGAAGACTAATTAATATTTATTCCGTAAATGAAAGTACGCAAAGAAAAGTTGTTTTTTGAGAAGATGTATAAAATTTTAAACATGGCTAAAATGTACAATTTAAAAAAATGTTTTTTAAAATAGATTTTTTTCCTAAACATATTACATACGAAAAGAAATATATATATATATATATATATATATATATATATAAACTCATATTTCAGGAATGACAATGAATAAAAATGTTTGTAAATAAAAAAGTATAATTTTGTGTCCCAAGCCACTGTAACTTTTTATAAAATTTATTTATTTCAATTCATGATATATTTTATATGATGCAAGTAGTAATTTGAACATAAAAGAAAAATGGCTTTTAAACAATACATTAAACAAAACGTTTGATAAATTACATGTCTAGACTTTCACTGGATGATAAAATGCCTAATGCAGTATTACATAACATGTCATGTCGGAGGGGTAAAAAGAAAAAAATATATAATTGAACTGAAATAAAAAAGATATTTATGAGAAAGAAATAAAAATTAATAATGCAGAAATAACTGTTATTTATGGGAATGAAATTTTACATGCATGAGAAGATATTTTATATGCTGCTAACTTAACAGAATGTAAAATCTGATAGAAATATTGATATACTATTTTAACATAATTTATTGATGGTCATATGCAACAGCTGTGAATATAAGAAAACCAAGAAGTCAAGAGTTATTTAACATAATTTTATGTTACATAGACAATACTATTCGCACATTTTTTAGACAAGTTTGTTTTCGCGTAAAAAAAAAAAATTGTCTGCATAGAAAAATTATTTTTCACAGCTAATGTGTTTTTGAAACTATAAATTCTCGTCTGGCAACTGAAAGTTTTGTTTACATGCAAAATGGCGCTTTTGAAAACCGATGCCTGGAAGGGTATATTTCTGCACTTTTCAAAGAGAATTATTCGTATTCGGTTATTAAAAAAACACTGTGAAAAGCATGTTTTTTCGATATCTAAAGCCACAGTAGGTAATATAGACAAAAAACCGTTAAGTGGAAAAATTGTTCGAAATATCTACCCAGGAACTAAAAGAAATTCTTCAAATATTTCAAAGGTAACATCTTTCACGGTAAAAGAAAATCCCCCAAGTTAAAGGACTGTTGCTAAATCATTAAAATGCTCAGTGTCAGCTGTTAATAAAATCATGAAAAATCATACCTAACAATTTTTTTTCAATGTACTATTAAGCATGAACAAAAAACTTGCATCAGTCAGAGATTATGAAACATTTTCCAACACTAAAAGGATATTTTAAAGAAATTTTATTTTTTCTTACAACGGAATGAGATATCTAAATAAGCAACTTTAAAAAAAAAAACAAAAAAAAAACACATAACTCAGTAATAAAATGAAAAAAAAATAGATAGTATAGGAATATTTTGAGTAGTTTAAAAAAATTAAGAAAGGTAATTAATAGTTTCAATTTTCTAAAAGTTTCAGTACATTGTGTTTTTACTGCTGATATATTTATCGAATTCATGGAACAGAACACCTTTATTAAGAATTTATTTCTGGAATACCATAAATAATAAAAATAATTTTTAAAGTCAACCACCCCTTTAATATTTGTGCATAACATATTTGGAATTATTTGTGCTTGTCTTATAAAATGTAATTTGAAATTAAATATCCCGAAATTAGATTAGAAATAAAAAGTTTCAATTATAATATCAATACTGCTGCTTTTGGCATTAAAAAAAAAAATACAATGTGACTTTCCAAAGCAACTTCTTTATATTTCTGAGTTAATTCCTTTTGACTGAGAATTCTTTATTTCATTGCTTTTCCCAAAAATAAATATTAAATAATTCAGACAACTTGTCAGAATAAAATTGCAATGACAAAGTTATACACAGATGCATTGGAACAATCATATGTATCCCGAAGGGATAAAGATGACAGCACTTGAATTGTTTAATATCATATAGATATCCATAACGCATAAAATAACTCTCTCTTATTGTCATATTATTAGTAGGACTGTACTAAGCTTCAGGATATTTTAAATCAGAAACTGGATACATTTTAATAATATGAGAGCCTTCTTTTGATACTGAAGCATGAAAATATTGTAATTTTTCTATCTGAGTTATGTTAGAATTGTCGGGATTTGTTGACAAATGGGTTAATGCTTAGCCAAACATGAATGCTTCTCTAAATGTAAACTGTCAGAAGTCAATGTATTATATCTTTGAAAATGTGTAATTTGTTTCATAAACTTGGACTGATATTTTGGTATTTTTAATATATTTTGATATAAAGGGTGGTCCAAAAATATGTGTCAAAAATGTAAAGGTAGGTACAGGGGACTTAAATCAGCAGATTTCATATAGGAATCTGGGTGCCGAAATGCAGCGTTGAGGCAGTAGAGGGCGCTATTGAGTTCGGCGGATGAAAGCGTTTCACTGGCTAGAATCGTCATTGCCGCACGAATTTCTAGCAACATGCATCGTTACACCAATGCAGAACGTATCGAAATGCATTTCATGTATTTGGCTGCGCAAGGAAATGGAGCGGCTGCTCAAAGGAACGATTCCCGGATAGGAATCTGTCGGATCGCCGAACATTTGAGCGTCTTCATCGGGAGTTGTGCGCGAGTCGATCGTTTTATGTTTCCAGGCGTGCTAAGGACACTGGAAGATATCGCAGAATTCCAGCAGTAACAGAAGAAGTATTACGCACTGTAGAAAAAAAGTCCTTCGAAAAACTCGAGAGCCATTGCACGTGCGCATCCTTTGAGCAGCCGCTCCATTTCCTTGCGCAGCCCCATACATAAAATGCACGTCGGCAAGCTCCGCATTGGTGTAACGATGCATATTGCTCGAAATCCGTGCAGGGACGGCCGATTCAAGTCAACAAAATGCTTTCATTTGCCGAACTCAACAGCGCCCTCTACTGTCTCAACGCTGGATTTCTGCACCCACATTCCTAAACGAAATCTGTTCATATAGGTTCCCTCTACCTGCCTTTACATTTTTGACATATATTTTACGACCACTCTGTATATTGATGTTTTAAAGTTTATGCTTTAGTTTGTTTTTCAAGTATATTTTTAATTTCAGATTGAATATTAAGTATTTTATGGGAATAAAAAAAGTCAAACATGTTCTGTTTATTATACCATGAAAATATTTTGTAGATTTTTACGTCCCTCGAGCTTTAGTAAAGCAAGTGCGGGTCGGGAAAACCTGACTTAATGCCTAGGACCTGGCTCCCTTGTGGGTGTTCGGCTCTGAAGCTGTTGTGGGACCCCGGCTCGTCCCCAAGTGTAATGTGGTGACCTCCCAAGAGAGTGGGAGCCACCGCAAATCGTAGTGACCTATGTCGTCCTTTCACTTGGGAAAATGGGGGTGGTCAGCAGGTGGCGGCGATCCCACCAACCGTAGAGCATACAGGAACTCTCCTGGTCATGTTCACTAAAAGTTCCTCAGAATGTGGGAACGGCAGTTGACGTGCCTGAGGGGCGCCTTAAGCTCCTGGCGGCACAGTTCAGTTTTTAGACCATAAAAATATATAAAATCTCGACAATTGGATCAAAATATATAAAGCATATTTGCTTTCTAGCTGCACGTGGCTCTTTTTAAAACTGATAATAGATCGTTTTATTTACTTATATAACAAGCAATATTTATAATATTTTCAGTGTGTTATTTTGATTTCTTTAATCTGACGCTAGTTTGCTGGTGTTTATAACTTTATTATATGATCAGAGTTTCTTCCTTATGATCTTTGATAGTCTCGATTTTGTTTCAATCATAAACTGAGTTTTTAATAGCAATATTCATAAATTTCAGTAAAATGAACTTTTCTATCAACTGCAGTTACGCTCTACTTAAATTACCTTAATCAATGTGTCTATACTCTTGCATCTTAACTAATTATAGTATAACTTGTTAAGTTGTACTACGAATGATACAGCTGTATTCCCATATCTTCTCTAATTCAGATGCCGTAGAAAAATATATGAATAATAACGCTTTAATACTAAGTAAGTAATTTATAAACTAATTTTTTGTAAAAAAAAATAATTAACAATATATTGAGAAAAGCAAATATAAGATCTCACTTGGGCTTTTAAAAATGTCGTATTATAGCAAGTTAATTTGTAGCTTATTTAAAAAAAAATACTATTTCAAGCACTGTATTAATGATTATAATTGATTAGTTTTGAAAACACAATAAAACATATCAATTTGTTATCAGCACACAACACTTACATAATCATTTCGATGTACACTGTTGCCAAAGTTTAGTGACAAACTGCCCTTTACAAGTTGATAAATCTTCTATCTATAAAGATCTACTATGTATTTACAATAATCTCCTGTAAGAGATTTCGGTACCTTTTGAACTTCCATTTATTTTCAACTAGCAAGATACGCCCGCTGCGCTGGTCGGTTTCTACAAATGAACCTTGAATCAAACGAAATATATCGTTTAATTTGACCTTGTATTTGAAAGCAATCTGTATATTTACCTGGAATATCCTTCCACATTGCTAAAAAATGACGTCATTGCGCTATTATATTTTCTAATGTGCAGTCAACATTTTAGCTGTTAAGAACCAACTCTTTTATTTGGTCATTTACAGTTAGGGTTTGCTAAAGAATGATAAAACTATATGGAATATACTAAAACCATCACTAAAAATTGTCGAACTAGCAATGAAAACAAATTAACTAATAAAATCCATTCAGTAGAAGCTTTTATAAAGGCTGATCTTTGATAATTGGGTTCATCTGATTATACAACTTTTCCACATAATTCTAAAACTAACAGAACGATATAAAATATACTAAAACCATCCTCACAAATTATCTACTTAACAATGCAAGTCGAAACAAACACGCCAAGTAAAAACTTTCAAACAGGCTAATCTTTCAGAATCGGGTTCACCTGACTCTATAACCTTCACACATAACTGTTTGACTAAGAAACGTAGAACAATATATAGTACACTATAACCATTCCTGAAATAGCATCTAACTAACTAACAATACAATTCTCATCAAAATCCGTTCAGTAGAACTTTTTCAGATGGCTAATCTTTCATAATCGGAATCAAATATTGAAAAGGCTAATATTTGATAAAAAAATGGTCACCCGATTTTCAAATTTTCCCCTATAATTCTAGAACTAAGCAACATAGAATGACATGTTATATAATAAAACTTTCCCTAGAAAATTATCTAACAGTGCAGGTTCCATCGAAATCCATTCGGCAAAATCTTTTAAAAAGGGCTAATCTTTCATAATCGGATTGATCTGATTATAGAACTTCCCATAATAATTCTATAACTAAGCTACGTAAAATGATATGTTATACAGTAATCCCTCAACATTCGCGGTTTTAACATTCGCGAGTTTTGATTATTCGCGAATATGGAAATGCGGAAAAACGTAACATTCGCCAGAATCTGACTTGATTATTCGCGATTTTTTTTATATTATTATTATTATTATCTCTTTCTTTTTCAGAATTTATAGTGATTAAAGATTATTTCCCTTGTGTTTTCTTAGTATTTATTTAAAAATGAATTTTCAGTTGTCAACTGAAAAGGAGCGAGTGTTGTAGGAAAGCAAAATAATAACAGCAGAATACTCAATTGCAATGGGGATATTAGAAGTGGTACTATAATGTAACAGCCTCTTCAATCTATTAATTTAAAATGTGCAGGTTCTCGTAGAGATGGAACTGAAACTGCTCTTAGATGGAAAATAAAAGCATTTCTGAAGAATTTAGCTGTATTTAAATATTGTATTTTAATATTCTATCGCATACATTGTATCACCCACTAATACATTATAATCTCTTTGCGAATAGAGAGAGTAGAAATTCTTTATACAAAAACCTATATTCTTTTTATCTGTAATTATTTCTCCAGTCAGTTAATTTGAATAATATTCAATAAATAAATTCTATATTGATTAATATGTGTGTACATTCACCTTCTAAATATATTTATGCATAACGTATTGTTAATAGTATATACATATTCTTTTGTTCTTTGAAATGCTGTGCAACTCTAATTAAAATTTTACAGAACATAACTCCCATTTTAGTGCATAGAGATAGATTCAACATTCGCGAGGTTTTCCTGGAACGTAACCCTCGCGAATGTTAAGGGAATACTGTACAATAAAACCTTCCCTGAAAAATTATCTTACAGTTTAAGTTCTACGAAAATCCATTCAGCAGAACTCGAGTTATAAGCAGCCGGAACGAAATTTCATATATGTAGTAGTAAATAGAAATATATTGCCATTAATATAGTTTGCACTTGAATTTAAAAAAAAGGTACTTTTCGGTTAGACGGGCGCCAGTGATATATGTACATATATAAATATATATGTATATACAGGGTGTTTCAAAAATGACCGGTATATTTGAAAAATCAATAAAAACTAAACGGGCAGCGATAGAAATACACCATTTGTTGCAATATGCTTGGGACAACAGTAAATTCTGAGGCAGACAAACTTTCGAAATTAGTTACCATTTGCAACAACAGATGGTGCTGCAGTCAGGAAAAATCTAAACCACGATATTTTCCACATATCCACCATGCGCAGCAATAATATGGCGTAGTATGTGAACAAAATTACCAGAAACCTTTGTAAACCTGTGACTTCTTTCTGTGGGGACACTTGAAAGACCAGGTGTACCGCCACAATCCAGAAACAATTGAACAACGGAAGCAATACATCTCTTCTGAATTTGAAGCCGTCCCGCCTGACATATTTACAAAGGTTTCTGGTAATTTCATTTAGAGACTACGCCATATTATTACTGCGCATGGTGGATATGTGGAAAATATCGTGGTTTAGATTTTTCCAGACTGTAGCGCCATCTGTTGTTGAAAATTGTAACGAATTTCCAAAGTTTGTCTGCCTGAAAATTTACTGTTGTCCCAAGCATATTGCAACAAACGGTCTATTTCTATCGCTGCCCGTTTAGTTTTTATTGATTTTTCAAATATACCGGCCATTTTTGAAACACCCTGTATATATGTCTATATTCATACATATAAGTGTATATATATGTAAGTATATATATGTATTTGTGTATATATATGTGTATATATATGTGTGTATATATATACATGTATATATCTATACTGGCGTCCGGCTAACCGAAAAGTACAAAAAAATATACTGCAAAAATGCTGTCGTACATTTGAAAAAACACATTTCGGCTTCTCTCTCAAAATCTCTCATCAAAACTGTTTTTCTTTTTTTTTCTTTCTTTTTTTAAATAAAATTAGTAACAGTTCTTTCTTTTATTTTTCCAGATGTATAGCCATTTCAATTCTTTCTGGAAAAAAAAAAAAAAAAAAAAAAAAAAAAACCTTTTGGCTGAAAATCAATTTGTTTGAGGTCAAAAGTAAAATCAAAATCGCCAAAAACAAAAGATACATCGCCAAATATTGTTTCAATAGTAATCTTGCCCCTTGAATAATTTTTTAAGCATCACGAATATCACTGTCATGAGTCGAGGGTGCTACTCCTCCGGAGAGCTCGTATTCTAAGAGGTGGTAACATTGGGAGTGGATAAAAGAGAAAAAACTGTAAAAAACGGGAATTATGGCCCTGTATCGATGTAATATGAAAATTAACCATTTTAAGCAAACGTTGACTATTAATGCTACTAAAATGTTCCAATGAATTTCGGTTGCAAAGTATTCGGATGAAGACCTCGAGGAGTTTTTGACGTACGATCTAGGCCCTTATTCCTTATCCCTATTCGACAATGGTTTAAGAAAAGGAACCAAATCTACTCTCTTCAAGGCATTCAAACACATAACAAACAAGCGGTTCAGCGGCAGAATTCAATTCGTCATTGATGGAGGGTTTTTATTGCATAGGGTTGTTTGGCCTAAGAATCAGCCTTTTTCAACAATCTGCGATAACTATGTTGAGTACGTACAGTCACGGTACCAACCGCAGGCAGTAGTTGTCTTTGATGGTTACCCTGATGACTTACAAGGTGGTACAAAAATTGCTAAGCATATGAGACGAGCAAGGAAACATTCTTCAATGGATATATTGTTTGACGGTACAATGATACCTACCATTTACAAAGAAAAGTTTCTTGCTAACCCCAAAAACAAGGGTCGGTTAATATCTATGATGAGTGATAAGTTCTTATCAGCAGATATTACATGCAAGCAAGCAAAAGAAGACGCAGACACCTTGATTATAAACACTGCTTTGACCTTGGCTCCATCAAGTGAGACGGTGATTATATTTGGGGAGGATGTAGACCTCTTGGTCACTTTGACAGCTCCGAGGCTAACGAAAAAGACAGGCTACCGCGGTGCATTCCACTTATCTTTTTTTACAGACCGTTACAGTGACGTGATGCTCTTTTCGCAAACCTGCATTGGTGGATTCGAGCATCACGTGACTCCCGCGGTCTGTAAAAAAAGATATGCGTAAAGCACCGCGGTAGCCTTTCTTTTTCGTTAGCCTCGGATAGCTCTCTGCAGGGCTGAAAACTCTTTTTAAAACCTGGAAAAGACACTGTTTCTCCACTGATACTTTCCCCCATTAATGCTGTGAGTTCAACGGTTGCGGAAAACATCCCCTTCCTACATGCTATGAGCGGGTGTGATACAACGTCAGCACCATTTATACAAGGGAAAATGAAGTTCCTCAAAACTCTTGTGACGAATTCAGATGTTGCTGACGCTGTTAAAGTATTTAAAGACTCCAACGCTACTCAAGAGATGATTGCAGCTGCTGAGGAACGTTTCCCGGTCTTGCTGTACGGTTATAGTGGGACGAATTTGCCTTTGCTGAACCACCTAAGGTATATTTCGTACAAGAAGTCAGCATTTAAATACAATTCAAATATTGCTGCTTTACCACCACCTGCAGCTGCAGCACGACAGCACTCTGTAAGAGTATATCACCAGTTGCAGCAATGGCTAGCAGTTGAAAAAAATGCTGAAGAGTGGGGATGAAAAAAAAACAAATATTGGCCTTGAGCCTGTATTTACTTTACTACCCCCTGCTCCCCCTGCGTTGTTGAAGCTTGTATCATGTAAGTGCAAAAGAACTGGCAACAAAATTGTGGGTGCAAGAAGGCAGGTCTTTGTTGTTCCAACATGTGCCTCAACTGCGAAGGGAACTGCAACAACATCTCAGTGGTGATTCAAGATGAGGAAGACGAGTTATACCCTTAACCGAGCTGGAGATGAATTGCCCACCCATTGAATCCATGGACCCAATGGAAGAGGAACAAGCCATGCCACAAGATATGAAATATTTACCATTAAGAAAACATTTATTCTATAATATTGGAAGTAAATAAAAAATCCACCAATTCCATACGTTTATTTTCTATGTTGTAGATGTCGATGAACAGCAGGGACCTTCAAATAAAAGATTGCGGAAATAAGAATTTTGCTTTTTGACTTCATGTAACTATACTGTTTGTTACTAATGTAAATAATAATTTATAATTAAATAATGATTCATAATGCGTCGCCGTATTTGTTATCAGGCAACGTCATTGTAAAATGTAGTCAATCATATAGTTTTTAGTATCATTAACAGTCAAAGTTTGTTTAAAATGGTTAATTTACATGGTACATCGACGTACAGGGTCGTAATTCCCGTTTTTTTTTACAGTTTTTTGTCTTTTACACCTCCCAATTTTACCGCCTCTTACAGTATGAGCACTCCGGCGGATGAGCACTCCGGCGGATGAGCACTCCGGCGGATGAGCACTCCGGCGGATGAGCACCTTCGACTCATGAGAGAAGGTGGAACTGCTCCCACCTTCCCCTGGCGCAGGATCCGCACTTTTCCTCTACCTCAAATGCATAAAATATAGTCAAACGTATAATCTCTAGTATCATTAATGGTTGCCGTTTGCGTGAAATGGTTAGTTTCCATGTTACATCGACATACATTACCGTAATTCCCGTTTCTTTACAGTTTTTTGTTTTTAACACCCTTTTTTGCGGCACTCTCACAGCTAAACCATTCATCAGAGAAAAAACTTTCAATACATAAAATATAGGAAATTTTATTCTCTTTAATACATATACTGCTGACTTTCACGTAAAATGCACAGTTTTGGAATTATTTTGAAAAAATGGAGAAAAGTCCGTTTTTTTACACGTTTTTTGTAAAAAAACGTATTTCCCGGAAAAAATCTTGTTGGAAAACCTCGGATTCGTGTTCAGCGACCCCAAAAACATAAAGTGACCCCCCCAAAAAAACTACACCACAAATTTCCTTTATTTGTTCTTTTTTATCCCCTAATGCCTGGACTATTAGACGATTAGTTAAGTTAAGCGCAACGCCGTAGCATTTCCCATTTGTAGTGGGGGAAAAAAACTGCAGATAATGCTTGACGCACGGAACCCTTATCACCCGGCAATTTTCGAAGAAAAGTAGCTGACCGAGTCCGTGTTGAGCTTAAAGATTCGCTCACATAACAAGTGTGATTGAGCATTACCCCTTAGAACTTGCAAATGAAGGGGTTAGAATGACAGTGGAGTAAGTCAAAAATTTAAAAAATCTAAATAACTATACTTTTACTGAACGTTTATTAATTTCTGTTCAGTGTGGCATTCAAATAAGTCATAGTTCACTCAGAGAGTCGCTAGAGGGCGAAACAAATTGCACCACTTAATGCAGCGGCAATACGACAAATTTCACAAAACCCTTCATTTCTCATTGAATTTAATTTAATATTGACTTACTACACTGTCATTCTAACCCCTTCATATAATGACGAGATTTCACTTATCTTATATTAAATAATGTCCCTGTCCTACACAGTTAAAAATTTGCAGCAAATTGTTCGGTCATTTGACTGTTTTTAAAGAAAACGGTTACATAACCGCAATTTAACTCTATTCTGACCATATTAATGGCAATAATATGGTCAGAATAGAGTTATATTATTTGATGTGTAAGGTAGAAAGATTTTAAGAAAATATCTCGTTTTCAAGGAATATAGAGTAAGTGAATATTGAAATCGTTATGTTGGAATGTCGGTCTATTTGTCTAGTGCAACTGCTAGAACTGCTTCTACTACTTTTTTTTTTCGTAGTAGTGAAATTTAGGTATTTTCTGTCTACAAATTCATGCACACACACACACAAAAAATCATTAAAATGAATCAATTTTTATTTATTTATTTATTTTTTTTTCTTTGTGTGTGTGTGTGAATTGAAAAGATATGTTTGAGAGAAACAAATTACAATCAACAATAAAAATAAAAGCAAAAGACAATAATAATAAAATACCAATTAAAACATGTAATTTATTATTTAAAAGAATAATAATGATGCTAATATACTACATTTTAAATAGCTAATTTAAATTTCCCTCTTTTTTTTTTTTTTTTTCAAATTTTCTTCCTGAATAACAAAGGCGGTGGGCAGACCGAGGTGAACACGCAATCACACATGTTCTACTGTCGGATTAATATTCTTTTTTTTTTTATAAAATAAATATTTATTCTATATTTTAAAAGCATCTAATAATCACAAGCATGCTATAAATTAATGAAAATGTCTGCCTTATGATTATTTAACTGCTCGAAAACTAAAGTAAAAAAAAAAAGACACATATTATCTGTTTGCTTGGTATAGAAATAAATATGTTATTTTTTAATACAGGGTTTTAAATTGCGTATAAAGGTTTAATATACCCAATCCCCTTTTAAGGTTTCAATACATTTTATTAAGATAACTTATTTAGTTTTTTTTAAAGTAAGTGTAGAATTAAATTGATTTGATGAGGTTTCTTTTTAAATTAAATTTTAAATACTTTAAACAGGTTTTACTATATTATCTTAAGATTTATCATATATTTACATAGCAATTAAATGTTATTGCTACATAATGTTGAAATAACTTAATAAAATGATGCTATTTACACGTAATGTTGTTACATTTAAGTTCATAAAAGGAAATATAGGTTAAAAGTTAATTGATTTTAGATAAAATAATTTTAATGAAGTGTATGCCTAAATTTAAAAAAAGAACAGCATTCATTATGCATGTAGAACTGATATTTTTCATCTCATAATAGGAATTAAAATTTAGTGCATACATATCACATATTATTGATAAAAAATTTATACAAAAGAATTTAATCGCTTAGATACCATTTGTTTTGCCAAATATGATATAAATAAATAGGAAACAAATCGTTGACATTTAGATAATTAAGCTTTACGTTCAAAATTCACTATAGATAATTTAAAAGTATTTTCGTTATTGTAGAAAATATATAAAACTACTACACATATATATGTTGTACATTAACGCTTTTGCGAAATGTAATATAGACGAAAATTTTCTTACCGGTTTATAAGGAAGGAAGGTTTAACTTAATTACTTTTTGAAATATTATACTGTGCTTAAAACCTAGTACCTAGAATTTACGTATTTGTTTTGCATATTTTTAAACATGTTATTTGAAAAAAACAAAATGCTATCTTAGTAACTGAGATAAATAAAACATAACATGAGTTCAATTAAACTACTACACACTGATGTAATTAACAAATGGACATTCATTATACTAACTTACACATCGTAGCATAAAAGAAGTTACTAATAATTACATTCTAAACCATTTAGCACCTGTAAAGTAAGCAGTTCTTATAATAATCCGCGCGGGGATTTAAGTAAAGCATTCCTCCTGAAATTTTAGTCCTGCCATTTATATCCGTTATTTTAAACAAACACTGCAGCTAAGTCCTGCATTTCTATTTCTAAAGCGTCCTATAAGAATAAAAGTAGATTGGATAGTTCCGAATATTAAAAAAATTCACCAAGATAAGAAGAATGCGAGAAATTGCAAAGCAAAAGATAGTTTTATTTTTTTTTTAAACATTCTGTTTCAAAAAAAAAAAAAAAAAAAAGTTTGTTTCTGTATGTAGTATCTACAAAAACAACTTTTCAAAAGTAAAAAAAGCCAAGCGTAAAAAAAAAAAAAAAAAAAAAAAAAAAAAAAAGTTGTGGCAAAAAAATGGTGTGATATCAAATTTCCAAGCTATTATATTGCTTATTTAACTTTTTTCCATTAAATAAGTTATCATATATATAAGTCGAGTGCCTACGTATATGTTAATAGAAATCGTTTTCTCCTGTACTTAATACATCCTAACAAGTTTCTGAAAATTCAATTTTTTTCAAATTATGCATGATGGGCTTGGCGGCCATCTTTGCTTATTATTCACAAAATTCTAACCACCCAAATCCGTAGTTAAAATCCGAAGTTCAAAATTGTTATTTAAGCAAATATTTAAGAGTTTCATTTATAGACTTGTATGCTCTGAAAATTGTGTCTTAAGATAATGATGACTTATCTTAAAGATTCATCTTATGATTTATTTTTTAGAGTAATTATTAATTTCAAACTAGTAAAAATCAATTTATCAAAATATCAGTCTTATCTAATTTATCTGTCCGTAGTTAGAATCTGAAGTTCGAAATTTTTATAAACATATTACATTGCAAACATATTACGCTTTTACTTTAGAAATTTGGGTGCTTAGAAATATGGAAAGATGGCCGCCAAGCCCATCATGCATAATTTGAAAAAAATTGAATTTTCAGAAACTCGTTAGGATGTATTTAGTACAGGAGAAAACGATTTCTATTAACATATACGTAGGCACTCGACTTATATATATGATAACTTATTTAATGGAAAAAAGTTAAATAAGCAATATAATAGCTTGGAAATTTGATATCACACCATTTTTTAGCCACAACTTTTTTTTTTTTTTTTTTTTTTTTTTTTTTTTTTTACGCTTGGCTTTTTTTTTTTTACGCTTGGCTTTTTTTACTTTTGAAAAGTTGTTTTTGTAGATATCATTTCTTTTTTTTAAATATATTGAACATAAATTAAATAATCGAAACATGAGAAATAATTTAAAATTACATTTTACTTTCAGTCATTGTTTAAAGGGTTAACTAGAAATACCAGTAGATTTTTCAATTAAACTAATTACACTCTTAAAAACAACATACTAAATGTGGGTTATTATAATACTTGTTATCCTCCGTTAAAAAATATCACTGACTAATCTATTAAATGAATAAAAATGGAATACGTACATAGCGTGTCAGCGCTGCATTTGAAATCAAACGTGATATCACGCTCTTTTATTATTAGCACTAGCTGACTTCGCCCGCTAGCGGGCCCCTAATTTACACCGGGGCCTCAAATCTTGTAAAACTTCGAATAAGATAAACCACGAACCTCCGACCTGGTTCCCCGCTGCCTTCGGCACTGGATAATCCCTTAATTTGCACATCGAATTGTATAAACCTCTAAACAAACGAACTTCCGACACGGGTCCCCGCTGCCTTCGGCACCGTATAGCAGTCGTGCTGCGCACGCTCAAGTTCTATTTTCCACCACCAGGTAGCGCAATCTGTTGTATATGAACCTCGAGCACTGAAATCGTTAAGGGTATAGATGTCGAGTCGAAAGAGCTATACCCCGTCGTGATCTAGCCCATAGAACCAGAGATAGGAAAGTGCCCCCTGGTGGAGAAAAAACGAACTAAAATCGTAAAGCTCAACAGATGTCTAGTCGAATGAGCCATACCCTGTCGTGATCCGACCCATAGAAACAGAGATAGGAAAGCGCCCACTGGTGGTGAAAGCTAATCGCGTTTGGGGGGGCAAATTGGGGGGATGAACACCGGAGATGCATAATAAGATTAGGTGGTCACATATTTTTCCAAAGATGTATGACATGAGGGATATGTGCAAAATTCAGAAAATACCTCCCCCACCCCCTGCATAAGAAGCATAAGCGTTCACAGACCTTTCCAACGATATATCACATGAGAGGTGTCGGCAAAATTTAGAAAAGTGCCCCCTTTGGGGGGGGGGGGTGAAAGTGGGAGGATGGACCCCGAAGATGCATAATATGAATAAGCGGTCACAGGCCTTTCGAACAATATATCACATGAGTAGTGTCGGGGGGCGCAATATGTGGGGGTTTCACCTGTGGTGCATAACATGAATAAGTGGTCACAGCCCTTTGTAACGATATCTGACATGACGGATATCGTTAAAATTTAGAAAAGTGTCCCCCCGCTTGTGTAGGCAAAACGCGCTCCGCCCCTCCCTATAATTTTTGACGCAGCTTTATTTTTAAAATTTATGTTATGTGTTATAAAATATCGTAAAGTTTCAAACAGATAGCCTTATTATACTTCCAAATTTTGTTCACGCCCCTCCTCGAACTGTGATGCGCCATTCTTTTTTATAAATTTTTTAACATGTGTTATAAACTATCTTAAAGTTTAAAACATATCGCATTGGAATTTAATATATTTGCTGAAATTACTATGATATGTAGAATAATATAGAAATAAACCCTCCTTTAGACTGTAATTAAGATATATGAACATTTTTTATAATTTCTGAAAGCTGATTTTTATTTATTTATTTATTTATTTATCTATTTATTTATTTTTTGTTTATTTATTTATTTATTTATTTATTTATTTATTTTGCATTGCCCTGTGCATGTTTGGAATTTCTTAGCAATTTCTTAGATTTACATTATTTTATTCAATTAAACATTGTACTGTTACAATAAATTTAAATGGAAACTTCACTTCTAAAACAAAAATAATTTAACAACTGGATTTCATTAATTTATAGAAAAATGACGTAAAAGGTATTCCTGCGAACGAAATGCCTGTCCTTTACCATGTTTTTTTTCTTTTTTTTTTTCTTTTTTTAAGTAAATGAATCACTTTTAATTAATTAAAAAAAATTTGTTTACATTTGGAAAGAAATTTTAAATGCCGATAACTCTTAATGTATACATTTTAGAAGGTACACCTTCCCTCAAAAACTAATTTATTTTTAAAGATCTTTCTAAAAACGTAAATTATATATTTAAAATATTTTTAAAGCATAAACACTACGTCTGATTACTTTATTTTACAATATTATAAGAACACGCATTTTATCAGACAATTAAATGCACTAAACAAACACGAGTGAAAAATTGACCTGGGTCAGGACTCAAACCTGGGACCTTACGCACAGCGTGCCGACGCTCTGCGACTGAGCCACCCAGATCGATGCACTTGACGGGAATTTCTCATACTTATTCTTGTTGGAAACAGTCATCTGCCACAGTTTGCAGTCATATTTAATAGTTTGATAAAATGTGTGTTCTTATAATTATGAAGTTTTATTTAAAAAAAAAATATCTTCAGAAGAAAATGGTTGACTTGCAGATGAAATTTGATGTTGTTATAACTTGTAACTGATTTGTGCTATTATAATACAGATGGTACATGGTCGTTGGCATGTTTTATCTCTGTTTTGGCATAATTTTTTAATCGCCATGTTAATTAACAATTTTTTGCTAATTAAGGATAGAAAATAATATTTTTTTTTACACTGGATTTTATAAAAGCACATAGATTACGTAATTACTTGTCCAAAAATGTAATCCTGTTTTTATTCTGCCGAATATTAAGGTCTGTAGGTTGTTTGAAAAAAAAGTTTGACGAAGAAAAAAGTTATCATTTTAAGTAACTCGACGTTTTTTTTAAATCTATAACTATGTTTATAAATCACTTATGAAGATGAGTTTGGTCTTAAATTGAAGAAATTCTTCATTAGATTCTTCTAGTTTTCGTTTTTTTTTCTACGACGCTTGGTTTATTTGATATCTGATATTTTAATCTGGCATGTTTTGTCGATTTAACATTGCGAAGTTGATTTCTGTAAGTAAGCAGTAGCGGTCTAGTTCAGTTCTTGGCGTTGTTTGTGTGGCGTTTTTTTTTTAACTTGGCTTGGCAGAGCGACCGCCCTGCTTGATTATATATATAGAATAATATAGAAATAAACCCTCCTTTAGCTTGTAATTAAGATATACGAACAATTTTTAGAATTTTTGAAAGCTGATTTTTATTTATTTATTTACCTATTTATTTATTTTTGGTTTATTTATTTATTTATTTTTATTTTTTGCGTTGCCCTGTGCATGTTTAGAATTTCTTAGCAATGTCTTAGATTTACAATATTTTATTCAATTAAACATTGTACTGTTACAATAAATTTAAATGGAAACTTCACTTCTAAAACAAAAATAATTTAACAATTGGATTTCGTTAATTTATAGGAAAATGACGTGAAAGGTATTCCTGCGAAACGTTTGGAAAGAAATTTTAAATGCCGATAAGTCCTAATGTATACAGTTTAGAAGGTACATCTTCCCTCAAAAACTAATTTATTTTTAAAGATCTTTCTAAAAACGCAAATTATATATTTAAATTATTTTTTAAAGCATAAACACTACGTCTGATTACTTTTTTTTACAATATTATAAGAACACGCATTTTATCAGACAATTAAATATACTAAACAAACATGAATGAAAAGTTGACCTGGGGCAGGACTCGAACCTGGGACCTTGTGCATGCCGTGCTGACGCGCTGCGACTGAACCACCCAGACCGATATCCTTGAGCAGCAATTTCTCATACTTATTCATGTTGGAAACTGTCATCTGCCACAGTTTGCAGTCATATTTAATTGTCTGATAAAATATGTGTTCTTATAATTATGAAGTTTTATTTTTAAAAAAATATCTTCAGAAGAAAATGGCAGACTTGCAGATGAAATTTGATGTGGTTATATTATAACCTGTAACTGATTTGTGCTATTTTAATACAGATGGTACATGGTCGTTCGCGGGTTCATCGCTGTTTTGGCATAATTTTTTAATCGCCAAGTTAATTAACAGTTTTTTGCTAATTAATGATAGAAAATAATTTTTTTACACTGAATTTTATAAAAGCACATAGATTACGTAATTACTTGTCCAAAAATGCAATCCTTTTTTTATTCTGCCCAATATTAAGGCCTGTAGCTTGTTTGAAAAAAAAAAGTTTGACGAAGAAAATAGTGATCATTTTAAGTAACTCGACGTTTTTTAAAAAAAGCTATATCTCTGTTTATAAATCACTTATGAAGATGAGTTTGGTCTTAAATTGAAGAAATTCTTCCTTAGATTCTTCTAGTTTTCGTTTTTTTTTTCTACGACGCTTGGTTTGTTTGATATCTGATATTTTAATCTGGCATGTTTAGTCGATTTAACATCGCGAAGTTGCTTTCTGTATATAAGCATTAGCGGTCTTTATTCCAGTTCTTGGCATTGTTTGTGTGGCTTTTTTTTTTAAGCTTGGCTTGGCAGAGCGACCGTCCTGCTTGATAATTTTGTCTATTACAGGTAAGAAAAAATAATATTTTTACATGTTTCTTATTTGAAATTTAATTGCTAGCATATAGTAACGTTTATAGATTTTTTCGATTAATTCCAAGGTTTTACGTCTCATTATTTTGAAAATGAAAACGCGCTCAACTCTTATATAATGAGTGAAACTGGTTAAAAAAAAAAATAAAAAAAAAAAGCAAAATCTTGAACTTTCAAAACTTGCACTTATATATTAGATTATTAATTTTAATACGCAAGTTGTGTTTAAAAAAAAAATGCAAAATCTTAAACTTTCAAAACTTAATTTGTCTGAAGGTTGATAATTGTATAACACATTGCTTTCATGGATTTTAAAAGCTATTTATAATTCATTAATAAATGTTTTAAAAGTAAGAAAAATCACATAATTTGTTCATTAACTAAAGTGTTTTTTTTAAATAAACTATTTTTCATACCATTCTAAACCACTTCACTTTTTATTGCTTTTAATTATTAGAAATAATGTGAAATAATGTATTTTTTTATGAACAAACATACTGCAAATCAGACTTCTTGGGCACGTGATTTTTTAGTAAGAAAACTTATTGAGGAATTAAAAGTAACTTTTACTATTAAAATCGCATGGATAACTAAATGCAATGAGTAATTCTGTGAAAATTTCAATGGTTGAGTTTTAAATTATTTTATTTTTATCTGATTTTGGCAAATTATTTATCGCTTGTATCGTGTTAATGCATCGCACAGTTTTCGGAGAATAATTATTCTAATCTTATTAAATACCGAGTATTTTTATGTGTGTTTGAATGCTCAAATTAACTTTAAAATTTCACAACGCATGCCTTTTTTCGCGTTTCAATAGCTAAACAGATTGATGAGTAAAAAGTCATTGATCCTTGATGCAGTTTTACGCGTTAATTTAAGCATTCTTACAGGTTGTGAAAGCAACCAAAACTACAATTAAAGTCATATCTATTACAGCATTTTTGGATTTCTTTATAAACATGTTAATAATTTCTTATTTATATTTATTGTAATTAATGAATTATTGAATTAAAAAAATGGGCATCCTGCGTATTTACACAACTTGCATATTAAAATTAATAATCTAATATACAAGCGCAATTTTTTGTTGTTATATAGTATAATACGAGCACGGAAGACCGAGCTATGCTCGGTCAAAATTATATTTGAGTTCAAATATCATGACCCATGACCAAAATGACCCACTAATTGAATTTTCTCGAACATGTGAGTTAGCCCAACAGTCTTCTCGTGCCGGAAAAACATAGGATGCAAAATTTAGTGTAAATTCAGCGGCTTTTTAGATACTGACCCACAATGACCCAGAAATGACCCACTAATCGAATTTTCTCGAACATGTGACCTAGTTTAATGATTTTCGCGTGCCCGAAACTCGTAAAATACAAAATTTAATCAAAATCGTTAGAGCCGTTTTTTAGATAAAATTAATTTGACCCGCTTTGACCCCAAAATGACCCCCTAATCGAAAGTCCTCGAACATGTGACCCAGCCCAATAGTCTTCTCGTTCCCGAAAATAGTCGGATACAAAATTTCCTCAAAATCGTTTGGACCGTTTTTTAGATACAATTAGCTTGACCATGACACAAAATGACCCAAAATGACCCACTAATTGAATTTTCTCGAACATGTGACCTAGCCCAACAGTCTTCTCGTGCCCGGAAACCATTGGATGCAAAATTTAGTGTAAATTGAGCCGCTTTTTAGATCTTGACCCACAATGACCCAGAAATGACCCACTAATCGAATTTTCTCGGACATGCGACCTAGCCCAATGCTTTTATCGTGTTCGAAACTCGTAGGACACAAAATTTAATCAAAATCGTTAGAGCCGTTTTTTAGATAAAATTAATTTGACCCGCGTTGATCCAAAAATGTCCCACTAACCGAAAGTTCTCGAATATGTGACCCAGCCCAATTGACTTCTCATGCCCGAAAATGGTCGGATACAAAATTTCGCCAAAATCGTTTGAACCGTTTTTTAGATACAATTACTTAGACCATGACCCAAAATGACCCACTAATCGAATTTTCTCGAGCATGTGACCTAGCCCAATTGTTTTCTGGTGCCCCAAAACGGTAGGATACGAAATTTCGTCAAAATCGTTAGAGCCGTTTTTAAGATAATTTTTGCATATATATATATATATATGTATATATAACCACCCACAAGATTTGCTCGTATTAGAATATATGATTTATTAAAAAATACATACTTGCTATTTAAATTTTCGTAATAAAAGCTAAAAAAAGGTTGAAATGATTATGGCATTTAGCTATATTTCAAACTGCGATTTAAAAAGAAAAAAAAAAAGATAATATATATTTTTTACGGTAAATACATATCAAAAGAAAAAAAGTTAGTTTTTATTGTATCGATTTATTTTTAATCATATGAGTTAATATATGGATGAAGAAATTATTGCTTTCTTTTTAAATATTTGTTAAATAATATAATATTGATTTGAAAAACAATACGCTTAACATTTAAATTTTTTTCATAAAACGTATATAAATGAAACGTATATAAACGTCTTCATTTTTCAACTATCCCTGTGATATTTCCATCGAAATTTCTTGTTTTATTTGATAACAGTTGTAAAGGAGGAATATTTATTAACCGCAGTGTTTCAAATAATAATAATAATAATTATTATTATTATACGTTAAAATAAATAAATAAATAAAATCTCCCGCTTTTTCAAGCAAATTGCAATTTGCTTTACGTACAAAAGAGAAACAAATATCTTACGTATTGATATGGCGCTTGCATTATTTGTGTTGTCTTTATTTACATATCAGTATTCTTGAGGCTTCTTTTGAAATAATGTTTCTATGAAATACATCAGAAAATAATACAAGAACAAAAAATCATGAATCAGGCATAGGTTATGAAACATTTTCCAACACTAAAAAAATATTATTATAGAAGTTAATTTTTTTTCATACAATGAAATCTACCATAGTCCGTCCTGTAGCTGAATTCTTTTGTGCGTTTCTGTAAGTGAACGATAACTGCAACGCACTCCAAAATCTATAGAAAATATATTGTAGTACATCATAATGATATTTTTTAACTTCATTATGTTTGAAATATCATAACATATTTAACATGCACCGCAAAAATTTTCCCCATACCTCATGATGTAATGGAATTTATTTGTGCTGCACATGAACTATAAATTCTACTTATTCTATACTCCTGCGAAAGCATATTTTAGTCCGCTTCAGTGGTTCATATCAACTCCAGTTTATTTGAAATATTGTAACATCATTAAAATGCTTCGAAAACAATTTCCCCACATAGACCATAATGCAACGGCATTCTTTTCTATGTGCCTGTAAACGAAGTATAAATGCTACGCAATTCCTTTTCAATACCAAGCATTCTATAGTAAACATCAATAATATATAAAAATTACATGGCAATCCGAGTACATTTACGAAAGTTAGAGCATGGACAGACTGACAGATAAAAAGACAGACAGACAAATCGAATTCATAAAATTTATGAACTATGTTATAAAGTGTTAAAAAGAAAGATTTTTGTTCCCAGAGAACAATAATACGTAGTTTCAAATATATCGATTAGAACGATAATGGGATTACGTAAATCTGATTTAAGGAAAGAAATAAGTCTTCCAGTATTAGTAAAGTTTTAATGGCCACATAAAACAAATTGTTTCGCAATGAGGAGATTGTTTAATTGCCTTAATATAACAGACATATTTCGTATTAAATTCTGTATTATTGTTCTCTTTAACTGTTCTGATTAATTGTTTCTTTCTCATATGGAATTAAAATTAAAAACCGAAATGTTTACATAATATTTAATCGAAATTAAAATTATTTCTTTACTTAATTACTGTAACTTGTCTCTTATAATACGCATGTGTAATAGCATAACTTCTGTGTCGTAAAAACTGTGACACGTGCTTAGTTATGCAGAAGAAGTTGCTTTCAGCACATCCGCTGAATAGTCCAAAAAAAAAAAAAAAAAAAAAAAAAAAAAAAAATTCTTGATTTAATAAAGTAGAAACATTTGTTGAGATTACCATAAAAATAATATAATAAACATAATAGCGCAGTATAGATCATATAAAATTGATCCTTCATTTGGTTTTAAGGCAAAAGTAAGACCAAGTAAACATGGAAGAATCGGACAAGCCGAAAAGGATGGATGGTGGGAGAAAAAAAAGCACATAGTATAAAAGGAGTGCCATAAAAAACGCAGAAGAAATAAGTAAAGAGTGTTGGGAAGAGGTTAAAGAAAAAGAGAGGGAAAAAAAGGTGAATTTTTTTAAAGAAAAATAAAAGGGAAATAAATAAATTAATTAATTAAAAAAGAAAATAAACACAAATAAATATAAAATAAAAAAGAAAGAAGAGGAGATAATTACTAAATCAATAAAAAATAAATAAATAAGTGAGTTTAAAAAAAGGGAAAGGAGCGAATTTTGCAAGGGTACGACATGAACGTATGTTCACGATTTATGCTACTGCGAAGTAGGTTGGATGTATAACCGCAAAAGTTTTCACGAAATGAAATATTTATATTTTCTTTGAGTGGATGTTTGAGAATTAAAGATTTAAAAATATACGCATACATGATAATAGCCTCTTTGTAATACTATAGAGTTTTTACAAATTCAAAATTATATACATTATCTCACGGAGTATTCTTAGTTTGAAACACACTTACAACTACACAATACATGGATATTAGGAAACAATATTTAAACTCCATTTTGTTATTTTTTGTTACTTGGAATAGGATAGTTTGAGAAGCATAGAGTACGTGGATAAAGGTAGGAAGAGGTGTTTAATGTTATATTTTTTACTAAATTTTATTTTCACGTAAATAGTCATAGAATATTCACTCACTTATAGGCAAGTTTTGTTAAACATTGGCAAAAAATTTCGCTAAGTAAAACTTAAAATGATGACTTTGTGACAGAGTGCCGAGCTTCTCTTTTATAAGGTACTCTACACTCTCAGAAATAAAACACTCAATTTTGACGATTCGGCAATCCTTGAGCTTTATTTCGTTATTTTTGACAGTCATTTCGTCACAGAGTAACGTGGTTTTTGACGAAAATCGAAACCTCAAATATCTTACGAAACTGCCAAAATAAAACTATCTGTCAAAAATAAAACTCTCACTTTTGACGATTCAGCAATTCTTAAGCTATATTTTATTACTTTTTACAATCATTTCGTCTCAAAATTAAGTGATTTTTAATGAAACGGAAACTCTCAAATATTTGACGAAACTGTTTCCTCATTCACGGCCAGACTCAATATTAAGGAAAGGCATTTTAAGCTGATTATAGAGGGACTCCCTGTATCTCCTCAAATACAGCAATTTTAGTAAGCAGATATACGTTTATGTTATTCCTATCACAATTTATTTTTAGAAAAGCGCTTTCAGTTAATACTGAATGTATGTAGTTATTGTTTCTGCATTAGTTATTTTTTTAGCTGTTAAAATTTTCAGGAATGTTTATTATTATTTTTGTTGTTACAAAATCGTTCAATAAATAAATAAATACATAAATAAATAAATAAATAAATAAATAAAAAATAAAATAAAAATTTCAAGTTCTCTTTTTTATTTAAGAAATATATTCATATAATAATCAAATTTAAAATATGCATAACTGATCCGTTCCCCTCTATAAACAGTAGCGTGTTAAAATCCTAACCCCCATCATCTAAAATTGATAAACTCTCCTCCAATATGCACTTCAAAATTTATTATTTCTGACCAACAAATTAACTAGACCCTATTCTAATCATTCATTGAACAAAGGAAAATTCTCTAATAAATTATATTAATCAAGCTATATTCTAATTATTTATTAACCATAGAAAAACCATAATAATAATCTAGCCTTATTAATTAAAACATGCAGAAATTATAACAGCACCAATAAAATACATCTACCTTTTAAAAATATAAACACAAAGCGACATTCTGTAGATACATTTAAATTATAAATTTATGCAAGGTCCCACTGGCGAGGTAGGCAGCGCATTGGTCTCCCACACCCAAGGTCATGCGTTCGAATCCCCTTAAAGACTTGAGAAAAGCGGCGTAATTTTTTCTCCTGTCAAGTACAGATGCTTCTAAAATTGTCAATAGGTGGCACCACCGGCCTTTTTTTTACACTTTCGAACAAGCAATTTGACGAAATTTGTATCTTCAAAAAAGTGAGGAAATCAATCTACTCGATTTGACGGAATATTCGCTCGGAGCATTTCCCAGGAAACGGTTTCTTCAAAAACGAAGAAAATTTCGTGGAATTTGAGTATTTATTTCTGACAGTGTAGTAGCCGAGAGAGATCTAAGTTTTTGCATGCGGTCGTGGTGTCCTGTATTATAACATTTGTGCGTAAATGTGACCTATTATGATATTTCTTTAAATTTCGCTAAGTACGTGCGGGTCTCCCGGAATCTAGTTGTCACGCTTATTTTTGCAATGATATGGTATGTAGGTTACTGTGGTTGTATACTAGCTTTATATAATACGCTAGGAGCACTGATCTCCAAATATAACAAGAGATCTGTCTTCCTAATGCCCAACATGATTTCCAGCGGAAGAAGTTGAGTTTTTTACTACGAATAAAGAGTTATCGTAATCCACGGGGTTCCATTTTATGGTGATATTACTTCTACGTGAATTTTTTAGAATCCTACAGAACGAATGGTGACGTCAGTTGGAGCCAAACTAAGTGAGTTAAATTTAATAAATTTTTGGGAAAGGATTTTTTGCCTCTAAGTATTTCAGCGTGAGAATGTATTTTTGATCGCCTGAAGTAAATCTACCCGCTCAACTGCTAATTTCATTCTTATTGTTATAAGTAACCTGTTCTGGTTTTAGCTAAATCTGTGTCATGACCTCCGTTCAAGTGAACAACTTGGAAGGGTATGTCACAACATTTAAAATTTTCCACTAACGTATTGTATTTTCTTCGTATATCAGTAGTGGAGGTTTGGGTATCAGAGAAAGCACGAATATCATTGTTTTGGGGAACCCTGGTCTATAGCACTAGAGAAAGGTGCCGGAGAGATAAGCAGTCTTTCACTCGCCTTCTCATAAAACAAAACAAAAGAAAAGTGTCCGCAGACATTCAGATTAGCATTGGCACTTATGAAGTGTCGAATTTTCAGGAACCCTTGAGATCAGAAAACATATTACAAAAAAGCCCTTCCGGTCTGTTCCAGGAAGAATTCGTAATAGTTTCCCTATTCCTTGGTTTTAAGATTTTAGCTAATTTTACTGGAAAACACGAAACTAAAATGCATAGAATTTGATATTATAGAAGTTTCATTCCCAGTTCTCGTCAATGTTGAATTTCAGTGAGAATTTCACCAAATTTGTTAGCTATCTTTGGCTCCATTTGTGACAAACTATTTCTGTCGCCAAATTTGTCGATATTTCGCAAGTATCGCTAAGCTTGTCGAAAATGTGACGCTGGCGGATACGAATATATATAGTATTAAATAAACATAATATAAGAGTTGGAACAATGATTACAACAATGCAAGAAACTTTGCCAGAAACCTTGTTCACTAAATCTCATAAATTAAACCTATCTATGGAGGAATCCTGCTGTCTTGTTTCAAAATGACAGCCACCCTAAAATTTCAGGCCACTGTATCTCAGCCATTTTTTAAGATAGTGGCGAAACAAAAAATGCTCCAGAATTTTTATATCAACGCCGAACACTTAACGAAAAAGATTTTTCTAGTTTTTTTTGTACATTTTTAAAATTTTTAAATTTTTAAGTGGCCGCCATTTTGAAACAAGATGGCAGATGAAGCTAGACAGTGAACTCGGTCGAGACATGGGTAAGTCCTACACACATGCTTAGTCATATCCAAATCGGTTCATAAATACAAGTGCTATCGTATGACAAAAATCATTTGTATATATACAGATAGACAGATTTACGAGTAAATTTTTCTTTCTTCTTATACTACTACAGGATTCAGTTTTTATCAGTCAGGCTTACACCAATTTAGAATCACAAGATCCTTTTTATTATATCCTGTATATTTTTAGTGCTGGAAGGAGGAGGTAAAGTTTGAAATGTGCAATAATTAACCAAAAATAAGAAATAATGTTTTTGTGTTATTAATATCCTAAAATTTTAAATTAAAAAATATATTACTCTATACTTGTCAGAAAGTGTGTTGACATTCTTCTTAAAAATACGTGATTGAAATAACATATCGAAATCTATTTTAATCTATGCATTTTACTTAAAACAAATTTTTCTTAGTTTATGTATTTTTAAAAAACCCTCACACGTAATAATTTTTTTTTAATTAGAGTAATTAATCTAGAGAGACAATCTGTGCACCAATTTTAGAATATTGGTTTATAATCGTTCTCACATAAAAATGTATTAACATGTGAATTTTATGTCAAAATTCAGGTTCAAGCCAATTTCTATTTTTAAAATAATTGTTTAAAATAACTGTCAGATTAAAAGATTAGTGCAGAAATGTGTTTAATAAAATTCGCACACTGTAAAAAAAGACAAATGTTTTTTAATCTAGAAAAATAGAATATAATCACGAACGGAAAAATATAAAAATCTCGTCCGAGTTACTCACGATTCCGAAAGATCTTTAGAAATCTCAGAAAACCATATATTTTCGATATTTAAAGAAGCATTTATAAAAATAAAGTTTCTTTAGCAGCCACTTATTTTCGGAAATGCTTCCGCGTAGATTGTATAGTGTATAAATAATTTTTCTCTACCCGTCATGTAGGTTTTTCACAGCTGAAAAACTTGGTTAGACACTGCTGAAAATGTTTAGTTGAGAATTGACATTATCCTAAAAATGGATATTGCGGTTTGAGAAAACTGATTAATACACTATAAAAACTACTCGAAAACCTTTCCAAAATCAGTGGCTACAAAATAAACATTTTTTATAGATGTTTATTTAAATCTCACAAATACATTGGTTTATGATTTTTCTAAAGATAAAGAACGCTATTCGGAATCGCGGATAGTTTGGAAAAGGTTATTGTATATTTCTGTACGTGATTATATTATATTTTAGTAGATTAAGAAGCACTTGTCTTTTTTTAAAGTGCAATAGAAAAGGAGGGAGAAATCTTTTTGGAAACTAAAGAAGCATTTACTTTTAATTAATTAAAAGCTTTATTGTTTTTTTAAAAACAAAATTAGTAAATTAAATTTTATGTTGAACTATTTATTGCGTTTTTTTGGAATAACATAAATAATGAAAAATAATATTCAAAGTTTGTCGTTCCCCTTAATACTATGTAGGATTAGTGACAATGCGATAACAGTGAAAAATGAAAAAAATCTTTTGCATTTGCATCTTTAAGCTATAAACTCTAAATGAAGAGCAAAATAATAGAAATTAATTAAGCGTTCGTTAAAAATGGCAAAAATAATCACTAGAATAACACAAAGCTCGAGATTTTTTTTTTATTGTCATTTTTAAAAGACTTTACATCATGTATTTTCATAAGCATTTGTGCGTCAAATATAATTATGGCATTGAGTCTTGCAATCCAATTTTTCTGTTCCGAAAATTAAATTTCGCTTTTGTGTTTTTGGTTAACCTTTCAGCGAGCACGTTGTCGTTAATGTCACGTCAAAATCATTTTTTTTACATTTGGTTCTCATGAATGGTACCAAAATTTAAATTCAGTTTTTAATACTGTTATGTATAATTGTTTTTTAGCACGCTTCTTAGTATTGTTATAAAATATCTTGCATTTATAATAGCGTAACCATTATGCGTATAGAAAAAAACCCCCAAAGTAAAATAAAAGATATACACTTGAAAAAAGAAATAACGTGCGTCTGCTGAATATTTAACACTTTTTCCCCAAGATTCGAATTTTGTAAGATATATACCATCATCATCATCATCATCAACAACAACAACCTATTTCAATCGATTGCTGGATGTAGGACTCCCCCAGAATTTTCCATTGTTCCGTGTCTAGTGCTTTAGTGATCCAAATAACACCGGCCACTTTTCTGATTTCGTCACTCCATCTTACTTGAGGTCGTCTTCATGGTCGTTTTACATCTCTGGGATACTACTATATGGTGTTTGTGATCCATCTATTGCCTTGTCTTCTTGCAATGCGCCCAGCCTATTTCTATTTTAGCCGTTTAATTCTCTCAATGATGTGAAAAAATTTCACCTGACATCTTATCTAGATTATTCTCTTCTGATGCCTAGTAATGATGCTTGTTCTGATGCTTTCTAGTAATGCCTAGCATACATCTTTCCATACTTCGCTGTGTTGTTTGTGATTTTTTGTACAATCTGTGTTTTTAGCGTTCATGTTTCTGCTCCATAAGTTAGTGCAGGCAAAACACATTGGTAAAACACCTTTCTTTTTAAACAAAGAGGCATGTTACAATTCAGAATGCTATTGTTCTTCCCAAAATCACTCCATCCATTTCTTATTCTTCTATTGATTTCATTCATGATACTGTTGTCTGATGCTATTTCTTGTCCAAGGTACACACAACTTTGCACTTCTTTAATCTCAGTGTTGTTGTAGACGATTTTATTTTTTGATGCAAATGAATTGAACATCACCATAGTATTTTCCAAATTTATTTTTAATCCCACATAAAGGCTAGCTTCTGCCAAACATTTTAGCATATTTTCCGATTTTTCAGGGCTATCACTGAAAATTAATTCGTTAATGTCACGTCAAAATCATTTTTTTACATTTGGTTCTCATGAATGGTACCAAAATTTAAATTCAGTTTTTAATACTGTTATGTATAATTGTTTTTTAGCACGCTTCTTAGTATTGTTATAAAATATCTTGCATTTATAATAGCGTAACCATTATGCGTAGAGAAAAAAAACCCCCAAAGTAAAATAAAAGATATACACTTGAAAAAAGAAATAACGTGCGTCTGCTGAATATTTAACACTTTTTCCCTAAGATTCGAATTTTGTAAGATATATACCATCATCATCATCATCATCATCAACAACAACAACCTATTTCAATCGATTGCTGGATGTAGGACTCCCCCAGAATTTTCCATTGTTCCGTGTCTAGTGCTTTAGTGATCCAAATAACACCGGCCACTTTTCTGATTTCGTCATTCCATCTTACTTGAGGTTGTCTTCATGGTCGTTTTACATCTCTTGGATACTACTATATGGTGTTTGTGCTCCATCTATTGCCTTGTCTTTTTGCAATGCGCCCAGCCTATTTCTATTTTAGCCGTTTAATTCTCTCAATGATGTGAAAAAATTTCACCTGACTTCTTATCTAGATTATTCTCTTCTGATGCCTAGTAATGATGCTTGTTCTGATGCCTTCTAGTAATGCCTAGCATACATCTTTCCATACTTCGCTGTGTTGTTTGTGATTTTTGTACAATCTGTGTTGTTAGCGTCCATGTTTCTGCTCCATAAGTTAGTGCAGGCAAAACACATTGGTAAAACACCTTTCTTTTTAAACAAAGAGGCATGTTACTTCAGAATGCTATTGTTCTTCCCAAAATCACTCCATACATTTCTTATTATTCTATTGATTCCATTCATGATACTGTTGTCTGATGATATTTCTTGTCCAAGGTACACACAACTTTGAACTTCTTTAATCTCACTGTTGTTGTAGACGATTTTCTTTTTTGATGCAAATGAATTGAACATCACCTTAGTATTTTCCAAATTTATTTTTATCCCACATAAAGGCTAGCTTCTGCCAAACATTTTAGCATATTTTCCGATTTTTCAGGGATATCACTGAAAATTAAAATGCCATCAGCAAACCGGAGATGGCTTAAATATTCCCCGTTTTTTTTCTAATCCCTGTGTTTTCCCAATCCAGCTTCTTGAAAATATTTTCTAAGACAGCAGTGAAAAGCTTAGGCGAAATGGTGTATCTTTGTACTACTCCCTTATTTTACGATGAATTCACAAGATACTAGATTTACAAGATTTACAAGATTGTCTTACTCTCCCCTTATTTTACCATGAATTCACAAGATATATATATATATATATATATATATATATATATATATATATATATATATATATATATATATATATATATACAGTGGCGGCCAAAAGTTCGGACATTTGTTGAAAGTTTCATGTTTTTCAAATTTGTGTGCATGTAGAATATATTAATTTTCACTTAAATACAAACATTTATATATCAAATTGAAGGTAATTTAATGTAGAATTTAATAATAAAAACAGTATTACAATATCTGTATTACAAAAAAAGTTATGCTCATTTTAGTAGAACAAACAAACACAAATCGTTTTGAATAAGGACGTGTTTTGTAATAAAAGCGTACTAGCCAATCACAAACACTGTTCTGAGGACCAATCAAATGTCTGTAATTATAGTTTAGGTTATTTGGGTGGTAAAACAGTTATTGTTGTGGAAATATTTTGCGGAATGAGGCATACTAGTACAATAAAATAGTGTATTGCTGATTTTGAATATTTAAAGTCCTTTTTTTAATTAAACTAATTTTAAACAATGTCATCAGCAAGAAGAACTAATTGGACATCTACAAAAAGAAGCCGAATTGTCATATTGAGAGAAAATGGCCTCTCTTATGCTGAAATTGCAAGACAAGTTGGCGGTTCAGTGACTTGTTCTGGTGTACGAAAGTTCTGTTTACGTTATGAAAAAACGAAATCAGTGGAAAATAAGGCCAAATCAGGCCGAAAAAAAAATGCACAAGTGCTACTGCCGATAGAAAAATTAAACGGCTATGCCTTCAAGATAGAAATATTTCATCTGATACCATTAGATGTGAAATGCATGCAGCGGGTATTGCAGTAAGTTCAAGAACAATAAGAAGAAGGTTTTCAGGATTTGGACTACAAGCTAGAATTACAAGGAAAAAACCATATTTAAATAAAAAGCAACGCTAAAAACGAGTTAAGTGGGCAAAAGAACACATTAAATGGTCAGAAAATCAATGGACGCAAGTAATCTGGAGCGATGAGAGTAAAATATTGCTCTTTGGTAGTGCTGGTAGAAAATACGTGAGACGTAGTGTAGGAGAAGCACTTCATCCTGATTGCATTGAAGCAACTACAAAAAACCCAACAAATGTCATGATTTGGGCATGTATGTCTGCAGTTGGTGTGGGCCGAATTCAAGTGATTGATGGCATCCTGAATGCTAAAAAATACATCGAAACTGTCCTGGAACCAAAATTGATACCTTCCATCAGGGATCTCTTCCCCAACAACGCACCATTTATTTTTCAGCAGGATTCCACTCCATGCCACACAGCAAAAGTATGCAAAGCATGGTTTCAAAATAAAGGCATAGATGTATTACCATGGCCAGGAAACAGCACTGATCTCAATCCAATTGAAAATTTGTGGCGACGTTTGAAAATTCTTGTACGAAAAAAACGTCCATCCAATAAAAGACAACTTATTGAAGCTATAATTGATTCTTGGCACCATGTGATTACGAAATATGAACTCCAAACACTCGTTCACTCGATGAAAAGACGCTGTGAAGCTGTCTTAAAAAATAAGGGTTATCCTACTGAGTGTTGATTGTGTAAGTATCACTTTAAAAAATGCAAATTTAAGATAGATCTTACTATTAGTTGTATAACTTTTTTTGTAATACTGTTTTTATTATTAATTTACCTTCAATTTGATATATAAACGTTTGTATTTAAGTGAAAATTAATATATTCTACAAGCACACAAAGTTGAAAAACAAGAAACTTGCAAAAAATGTCCAAACTTTTGGCCACCATGAAAAACTATGAATTATGTGCAGCAAGTGCTACGCAGTTCTTTTGAGCACTCAATACCTATCTCGTAGTGTAATTTTATCAAAATTTATGAATTTTTAAAAATGGAAATTGGTGTAATAATTAAAGTGAAATTTTTCAAAATATGAAAACAGGAATATTGAAAGGGCATATAAAAACAAAACACTACAAGGAAAAAAAAAGGATCCGAGCTCGTATATAATAAACGCATGTATTTGTGTAGCGACATATAGATATAAAAAAAGAACGAAAAATCATGCGTCAAGCATAGATTATGTAACACTTTCCAACGCTTCCAAAATAATTTTACAAATCATACCGATTAATAAGCTGAAAGATAACATCTAAGTAAACAATTTGGAAAACGCATAACATATTTAAAAACATAATTTCAGGAATTTCCAACATATACAATATTTGGAAAAATATCCGAATACTTTTATTCAGGCCTGTATAGGATCTGTAGATTTGTATATATATTACATAGGATGCTAAATTTTAGTTCAGTTAAGAAACGCGTTGCACATTTTAAAATTCTCCTTATGGAGTTTCTGTCAATAAACAGAAATATGTTCGCGAACTTTTGTGCTTCCCTGTTTATGATCTACTGAATTTATACACACCACGTAATAAACAAAAAGTGAGTTAAATTTAAAATCTCGTTCAGTAACTTAAAACGCACTTCCTGGATTTATTGTTAACAGACAGTAGAGAATTCTTTTGTGTGTCCCTGTAAATGAACGATGACTGCTATACACGCAATATTCTGTAGTAAGCCTCTTGTAATGCACCTTAGTGATATATACAAATTTAAATGCGTTTAAAATAGTGAAACATTATTTAAATAAACCGCAGACGATTTTTCTCCATAGACGTAATGTAACGGAATTCTTTGACTGTCCCTGTAAAGTAACTATAAGTGCTTTGCACACCCTATTCCATATTAAGCTTCTTGTAATGCACCTTACTGATATATATCAATTACGATGTGTTTGAAATTGTGTAACATCATTAAAATAAACCGCAAATGATTTTTTCCCATAGACCGTAATGTAACGGAATTCTTTTGAGTGTCCCTGTAAAAAACTACAAATGCTACACACTTCCGTTGAAATAGGTAACATGCTATAGATAAAGACAATAACATATAAAAATTTCAAGGCAATCCGAGCGTATTTACGTGAGTTAAAGCACGGCCAGACAGCCAAACGGCCAGACAAACCGAAGTCAAAAAAGTCACTTTTCAACTAGGTTGGAAAGCGTTAAAAAGATAGAACCTCACATTTTCGAAAGAACAGTCAAATGGAATGTTCCATAAGTGTAAATAATTAATAATTAATATATTAAACAAGCGGAATGAAATTTGAAAACTGAAATTTATTTTATGAAGGCTATTATATATATATATATATATATATATATATAGTGGTGGCCAAAAGTGTGGACATTTTTTGAAAGTTTCATGTTTTTCAAATTTGTGTGCTTGTAGAATATATTAATTTTCACTTAAATACAAACGTTTATATATCGAATTGAAGGTAATTTAATGTAGAATTTAATAATAAAAACAATATTACAAAAAAAGTTATACAACTAATAGTAAGATCTATCTTAAATTTGCATTTTTTTTAAGTGATACTTACACAATCAATACTCAGTAGGATAACCCTTATTTTTTAAGACAGCATCACAGCGTCTTTTCATCGAGTGAACGAGTGTTTGGAGTTCATATTTCGTAATCACATGGTGCCAAGAATCAATTATAGCTTCAATAAGTTGTATTTTATTGGATGGACGTTTTTTCGTACAAGAATTTTCAAACGTCGCCACAAATTTTCAATTGGATTGAGATCAGGACTGTTTCCTGGCCATGGTAATATAGCTATACCTTTATTTTGAAACCATGCTTTGCATACTTTTGCTGTGTGGCATGGAGCTGAATCCTGCTTAAAAATAAATGGTGCGTTGTTGGGGAAGAGATCCCTGATGGAAGGTATCAATTTTTGTTCCAGGGCAGTTTCGATGTATTTTTTGGCATTCAGGATGCCATCATCACGAGAATGCGGCCCACACAGTCTGCAGACATACATGCCCAAATCATGACATTTGTTGGGTTTTTTGTAGTTGCTTCAATGCAATCAGGATGAAGTGCTTCTCCTACTCTACGTCTCACGTATTATCTGCCATCACTACCAAAGAGCTATATTTTACTCTCATCGCTCCAGATTATTTGCTTCCATTGATTTTCTGACCATTTAATGTGTTGTTTTGCCCACTTAACTCATTTTTCGTGTAGCTTTTGATTTAAATATGTTTTTTTTTCTTGGAATTCTAGCTTGTAGTCCAAATCCTGGTAACCTTCTTCTTATTGTTCTTGAACTTACTGCAATACCCACTGCATTCATTTCACATCTAATGTCATCTGATGAAATTGTTCTATCTTGAAGGCATAGCCGTTTAATTTTTCTATCGGCAGTAGCACTTGTGCATTTTTTCGGCCTGATTTGGCCGTATTTTCCACTGATTTCGTTTTTTCATAACGTAAACAGAACTTTCGTACACCAGAACAAGTCACTGAACCACCAACTTGTCTTTCAATTTCAACATAAGAGAGGCCATTTTCTCTCAATATGACAATTCGGCTTCTTTTTGTATATGTCCAATTAGTTCTTCTTGTTGATGACATTGTTTAAAATTAGTTTAATTAAAAAAAAGGACTTTAAATATTCAAAAACAGCAATACTCTATTTAATTGTACTAGTATGCATCATTCCGTAAAATATTTCCACAACAATAACTCTTTTACCATCCAAATAACCTAAACTATAGTTACAGACATTTGATTGGTCTTCAGAACAGTGTTTGTGATTGGCTAGTACTCTTTTATTACAAAACACGTCCTTATTCAAAACGATTTGTGTTTGTTTGTTCTACTAAAATGAGCATAACTTTTTTTGTAATACAGATATTGTTTTTACTTATTTACTTGTTTTACTACTTTACAGATACTGTTTTTATTATTAAATTCTACATTAAATTACCTTCAATTTGATATGTAAACGTTTGTATTTAAGTGAAAATTAATATATTCTACAAGCACACAAAGTTGAAAAACATGAAACTTTCAAAAAATGTCCACACTTTTGGCCACCACTGTATATATATATATATATATATATATATATATATATATATGTAGGATTTCAGTTTGAACACTTCACTTCATAAAATGAAGTAACTACTATTATTATCCATGGTTAAACACTTCACTTCATCAAATGAACTAACTACTATTATTATCCATGGTTAGACATGCGCGAGTTGTAATTAGTTTTGAATCGCGAGATTTGGCTACGAGCCAGTCTTCTAAATTTTGTTATGAAGCAAGATATGTAAAATGGATATAGCCGTTAGGCCTAGATGGATTATCGTAATGTAAATTTGTTGTATAGTTTCGACCAAAAGTGTATCAGTTGAAATTAAAGTGCGTATTTTGTTGTTCATCGATTATTTGTCATATTGGTTCAGTAAAGTGACTATTTACATATCATTTACTTACATTTTTGGGGACTCGGATGCCAAGATTATTAAAAGTAAATCCACTAGTAGTGAAATGGAAACCAAACGTAAAATGTTGTAAAACTCCAGTATCAAAAGTTGGGTTACGAATTAGCAAGGTGAACCGTAATCGTATCACTTCAAGTACAATTTTTGAAACATAAGCATGGGAACTCTCAATAAAGCTAAGAGAATTGATCTAATAAACCTCTGTGAAGAATGCGGAATTGAAGCACCAGAAAAACCGACAATACCCGTCCTAATAAAGCTGATCAAGAGTTGGGAGAGTTACGAAGAAGATTTTATAAGAGATCGATTGGAAGTAGTGATAGCAGCTAGAAAAGAAAAAACAGAACTGGAAGAGAAGAAATTACAAGCAGAAGCAGAACTAGAAGAGAAGAAATTACAAGCAGAACTGGAAGAGAAAAATTGAAGATGGAAATGGAAGAGAGAAAATGGAATATAGAATTGGAGCAAAATTTTGAAATTAAGAAATTGCAAATACAAGAAAATTCAAGAGAACACATTAATGAAAACTCAAGGACAAATCCAGGTAAGCAATTTGAATTGCTTAGATTATTAACTAAATATGATAGTTCGAATGATATTAGTTTATATTTAGCTATGTACGAAAGGCAAATGGCGCAAACGGGCATTGATAAAAAAGAATGGGTAAATTATTTAATTAATCTAATGTCGTTAGATGTGATCAATATAATAACAAGGGAAAACGAACCTGAAATTCACGATTATGATTATATAAAAAATATTCTACTAAAACCCTACAAACTATCACCAGAGGAGTTTAGGCTGAAATTTTTCTTATCTAAAAAGGAGCCATCAGCCAATTGGCGAGATTTCGCTTATAAGATAAAGGTGTATTTTCAACAATGGATTGAATGTCTTCAAGTAAATAACTTTGAAGATTTATCTGAATTAATTATTGTTAATCAAATCAGGCATAATTTACCTGCGGAAACGAAGACAAATTTTGCAGAGGAATTATTAGTAATAAAAAAAATTGATGACTTAGTTAATAAATTGGATATTTACGAAACGGCACAAAGGGTTTGCAATAAACAAACAGTTGGGAATACAAGCGGACATTTTGAGGACAGAAGATCGAGAGTGGCTGATTACGCCAATTTGAAAAGACGCCAAATTGACAATAGACACAGTATGAAACATGGAAGCAAAGAGTCGCATATAATCTGTTTTGCGTGTGGCAACCCTGGTCACGTGAGTGCGAAATGTGCCATGGCGAATAATACAGAACAAGAATATTCAAATTTTTACCCGCAACGTTATCAAAATTGGCGAGAAACAAAATACCAAAATGCGAACCAAAACACGCAAAGAAAAATAGTTAATATGGGCATGTTCAATGGGAAAAAAAGGAAGAAATTTAGATATTCACGGAATAAATACAAATGTAATAATCGATACAGGGAGCGATATTTCAATCGCCAATTCAAGATATCATACTGCAATAAACGCGCCAAAATTAACAAGCGGCAATATATCTATATCGGGCATAGGTAGAAAAGAAATTAAACCAACGGGTTTTTTCTGGCATAAAGTATATGTAGACGATATAGAAATACAGGATAAATTTTACGTGGTACAAGAGACTGACTATGATTTAATAATAGGTAGGAAAGCAGTAGAAGGCTTGACGTTAAAAGTAGTGGAAGATGTTGTCAGAATAATAAGTGACAAAACAGTACAAGTAGGATACATTAAAATTAATGAAATTCCGTACAAAACTGAAGAAGTAGCCACATCAAGTATAAACAACGATAATCGAGGTTGGGAAGATATGGTTAATATCGACTACGTAAACGACGAGGTGGATTTGACTCATATTACAAATTCAGCAAACAGAGAAAAAATAAGAGAATTAATAAAATCATATAAGCCGAATAAAACGAAAGATACATGGTTAAAGATGAAAATACTACTGTCAGATGAAAAACCTATCTGCGAGCGGCCAAGGAGATTCCCTCTAGTTGAGCAGGAAATCATCAGTAAGCAAATACAACAGTGGTTGGAAGATGGAATCATTAGACGAAGTTACTCGGATTTTGCGGCTCCTGTAGTCCTGAGTAAGAAAAAGGATGGATCGCACCGGTTATGTATAGATTATCGAAAAATAAATCGAAAAATACTAAAAGATCGCTATCCACTACCGTTAATTGAGGATGTGATTGATAAATTGCAAAAGGGAAAATTGTTTACGACATTAGATCTCAAAAATGGCTTTTTTCACGTCGAAATTGAAGAAAGCAGTTGTAAATATACAGCTTTTGTAACGCATGAAGGAGAATATGAATTTTTGCGTTGTCCGTTCGGATTGTGTATATCGGGGAATCAATTCCAAAGGTATGTAAACACAGTATTTCAAGATTTACTGCGAGAAGGCGTTATTATTGTATATATGGATGATTTTGTGATTCCCTCAGATGATGAAGAAGATGGAATGAGGAAGCTGCAACGAGTATTAAAAGTAGCATCAGCATATGGTTTAGAAATTAACTTAAACAAATGCCAATTTGTTAAACAGAAAATAGAATTTTTGGGTTATATAATCGAAAACGGAACAATAAAACCGTCCGAAGCGAAAACGAGAGCGGTCCAAAATTTTCCTAAGCCAACTACAACGAAACAATTACAATCCTTTTTAGGTTTAACAGGATATTTTAGAAAGTTTATCCCGAATTATGCCAAAATCGCCAAGCCTCTAAGTGATTTATTAAGGAAAGGAAATTGTTTCAAATTTCAAAGAGAACAGCTCAAGGCTTTCAATGAGTTAAAGAGAACATTATCAACGAAACCAGTTCTTCAACTATATAAACAAGGAGCCACACTTGAACTCCATACTGACGCAAGTAGCCAAGGTTTTGGCGCAGTTTTATTACAGAAAGCAGATGATGGAAAATTGGACCCGTTGCAATACATGAGCAAGAAAACTTCGCCACAACAGGAGAAATATTCAAGTTATGAACTGGAAGTATTAGCCATAATAGAAGCTCTAAAATAATTCAGAAATTACATAATGGGAAATAAATTCAAGATTGTAACCGACTGCGAAGCCTTCCAGAAGACATTAAATAAAAAAGATTTAACACCTAAAGTAGCAAGATGGGCATTACTCATCGAAGAATATGACTACGAGATAGAACATACATCAGCAACAAGAATGAAACATGTAGACGCATTAAGCCGAAATGTGCCGATAACGCAATCGGTATTAATTATAACTAGATCGCAAGGAGAAATAACCAAAAGCATTGCAATAGCGCAAAGATTAGATGAATCCATACAAACTATCACGTCACTAGTCGGAAGTGGTTCGTCCGATAATTACTTAGTAAAAGATGACATATTGTACAGATTCGACAATGGAAAAGAAATGTTGGTGATGCCGGAAGAGATGCAACGAGAAATTATACGAAAAATTCACGAAAGAGGACACTTTGCTGTGTCAAAGACGGAAGATATAGTGAAGCAAGATTTTTACATAGCTGGATTAAGGAAGAAAGTAGAAACGTTAATCGCAAACTGTGTTGATTGTATCTTGTATAATAGGAAGCAGGGAAAAGCTGAAGGTTTTCTAAACACTATACCAAAAGGCGACAAACCATTAGAAACTTATCACATCGACCACATAGGTCCATTATCTCTCACAAATAAAAAATATCAATATATTTTCACCGTTGTAGATGCATTTACTAAGTTATCATGGTTTTATCCAGTGAAATCAAAGTCGGCCAAAGAAGTAATAGACAAATTGGAACTACAGCAAGCAACTTTCAGGAACCCAACTAGAATTATAACCGATAAAGGAAAAACTTTTATTGAAAGCGAGTTCAACGAATATTGTACAAAACAAGGAATTGAGCATGTAAAGATAACAACTGGGATGCCAAGAGGAAATGGACAGGTGGAAAGAATACACAGAGTGATGATATCCGTTCTGTCAAAATTGTCTAGCGATGACGAATCCAATTGGTATAAATATGTACCAAAATTACAAAGAATTATCAACAGCACAATAACGCGAAGCACCAAGTATAGTCTCTTTGAATTAATGACAGGAGTTAAAATGAAGGACAGTGACATGCATGACATTAAGAAGGTTTTGGAAGAAGCATATACTGAATGCATCATGGAAGAGCGCGAAGCCATGAGAGAAGAAGCAAAGAAAAATATACTCAAAATACAAGAAGAAAACAAGGTGCAGTTTGATAAGAAAAGAAAACAGCCACGAAGATACAAAGTAGGGGATATCGTCGCTATAAAGAGGACGCAATTTGGCAATGCTATCAAACTTAAAGAAAAATATTTAGGACCATATGAGATAACGGCAGCCAAGAATCATGATCGGTATGAAGTGCAAAAAGTAGGAAATCATGAAGGTCCAGAAAAGACGTCAACCGGAGCGTACTACATGAAGCCGTGGTCTACAGGTTAAACTCATGGATAAGCCAAGATACCGATGTCGAGACGCCATCACGTCAGGATGACCGATTTATAGGATTTCAGTTTGAACACTTCACTTCATTAAATGAACTAACTACTATTATTATCCATGGTTAGACACTTCACTTCATCAAATGAACTAACTATTATTATTATCCATGGTTAGACATGCGCGAGTTGTAAATAGTTTTGAATCGCGAGATTTGGCTACGAGCCAGTCTTCTAAATTTTGTTATGAAGCAAGATATGTAAAATGGATAATAACATCTGCTTTTTTTTAAGTATTAAAATTTATTTATGCTAGATTAATTTATTTATTTTTAAATTTAAATAATTTATTTCCCATTTTTAATTAATTCCCATTTTCTAAATTTATTTTCATTTGATCGGCAACCATAACGTTAATTTATGTATTCTTTTAATTGTAAACAAACGCTATTTTAATTCATTCAGTGGTTGCCAATCGTATATTAACTTTTTTCCATCGACGCAAGCTTTAGCGATCGCAAACTTGCGTTGCGAGTCGTTACATTTAATGTTTAAGCATTCCTCTGTGGCATCGTATTAGGAGAGATTTGAACTGCGTAACAGCGTGGAGCCTTCTGATTGGGTGTGAAGTTTTGGCGCGCTTCTGTTAAGCTGTAGATTGCTCACATAGCGTTCTCTCTCTTACTCAGTGCCTGATTTACGGAAGGGCATTCGGGGCACGGGCCCAAGGCCCCTGATTTTCAGGGACCCCCAAATGCTACTGAAGATTTTTCAATTATTGGCCAAAACAGTTTTAACTGTCAAAAAACAAAATTAAAATGGAAAAATCTGTTTGTCAAAGATTATCTATGATTTTTTAAAGTAACTTCATTATTTCCTGATTGCCTTTTAACAATTTATATGCAGGAATGTACAGAACTCCGTTTTTGGGATCGCCATATTATTTCATTTTTATTTATTTTACCTGGAAGACCCTAATGGTTAACATGGACAAAGACATGTGGTTCTGCTAGTTATTTGTATAAATTTTTTTTTCAGTCAAAGCTTGTATTTGAAAGAAAAAGTTATATGATTAATAGGATATGCTAATATTTTACATAATTATAGTTTGGTACTGCGATAAATTTATTATTAGTTGTTGCATACTTTATCATTCCAGATATATGGACTTGCATAGAGAAAGGTAATCAGCACCACACAGTTTATTATAGAATTCAATTAAAAATTCATAATAATGAAATAATTATTTAAAAGTAAATTAATGATTATCAAATTTAATTTTTTAAATTGATATTTTACAGAAATTATTAAAGTCAATAGTGGTTATCTTAATAAGTACTGCTTTCGATATTAAATATTTTTTTATTCAAGGCCTCTGTAAGCATCGGTGCAAGGGGTCCCCCTATACGCATCTGTGCCCAGGGCCCCCAAATTTGTAAATCGGTCCCTGCTCTTACTTAAAAACTTTGCAGAGTGCAGACGTATTTTTCGTCTGCCGCGCCAATGCTTCGGCATTCGGCTTGGACTATACAGGTCCAAGTTTGAAATTTCCGTTTTAAATAATGAAAGTATATTTTATATCTTTTTATTCAAATTCTCGATAATAATGACGTTAATAATGCCAGGAAATAATTTTATGAAATAATCTGATCGTCGTAAATGAAAAAATAGTATAAGTTGGAGATATGCTGGAAATATTGTTGCTATGCTATTTCATCTCAAGAGATGTGTGGAAGTAAATTCAACTTGTATCACTGTTCTGTGTAGAAGTGTCGAATCTGAGCTTGAATGTTCACAGAATGATGTTTTGGTGAGACTGTTATTTTTTATTTACTTATCGTTATCAACATAGATTCCTGATTTTGGCATGCGATGATGAACCTAATGCTAAGTTCTATATGACAACATAACAACTTGAACGTTATAATCTCCCTGTTAACAAAAGTCTTTTTTGAACATTTCCTAATATAGACTTTTCCTGTGATGCTCTATAGAACAATTTACTATGTACGCTAAAATTCACGATGGAAGGGATAATGACAACGGATTTTCTGTGCTCATCATTTGTAACAAAGTAACATACGATTGATTCAATATTTTACACCTGTTTTATTTTAATATTATTATTCCTAATTTGATATTTTTCATTAAGTCATATCAAGAATATTTTGTAAATGAGATTTAATTTATACAGGGGATTCTGCAGATGATCCGTCAGATGTTATGTTCGTGTCATAACAGTAAAGTGACTATTTACATATCATTTACTTACATATATATATATAAATTGTTATGCATATATTAAAATAAAGCAAAATTTAAAGAAATGAAAGAAATGTAAGCCGCCGTGTCCTCACTTTTATCTAGTGGACATACATATAAAAGATACTAATTAGTAGACTTTTGCTCACATCACTATCCTCCCGAAACTGGAGCAAAAGAAGACTTTCTCTATAGGCTTAAAGGATGTTTTAAAGTTAGCACCAATTTTGATTTGTTTCGCGTGCAATACGTATTTTAATTTGTACCGTCCAGTCTGCAAGACTTCAATCATCGAATATGATCTCAAAACGAGCCTTATATAAGGTAAAGCCAGGAGAGATGGCGCGGTCGGAGAGATTGCGCCCATAGAGGTTCGGAGGGGAAGGAGTAGTGTGAGCGCGCAGCGACTCCAGGTAGTTGTACAACAGCAGTAGTGGAGTGTCTACTTGAAAGTGCACGTTGATTGTTTTGAGCGTCTAAGATAAAGCATTGCTATTTTGTTTTGTTTTCCCAAAGTAAGTGCTTGAATTTTCATAGCTATTCATCAGAAATTCTATACAATGTCAGTAGTAAAAAATATTTTAAACTTAAACGATTTGTCATAAGCTACTAATCTAGATTAACAATGTGAACATCAACGGTTCGTTTTAGTAGCGGCCATGTTTAAATAAAAGGCCGCACAATCTCTCCTACCAAAATTGGAGAGTTTGCGCATCTGCTACTTAGGAGAGATGGCGCATTTTTCCCATTAGTTTACATGCTAGGAGAGATTACGCAGCTTATTGGTAAATTTGCATAAAAAATTAAAAATGAAAATGGACTACTTTTAAGTTAAACGTGTTATGAAGTAACTTAATGTTATTTTGTAATCTTATCTGGACTTCCTTTTTCTGATTCTTTAATTTTTTTTCATTTAATTAAAATTTTTTAATCGCTTTTAAAATTATTTCCTTTTTCTTATTATTTAATCATTAGGTTGAAATATTCACTCCTAATACAATAATATTTGTTCACAAAAACCTTACAACAATGTCATTTAAGTGTAATTATTACTGTTAACAATTTAATTGTAGTTATTGTTAGTAATAATCTCTCCTACCCATGTGCGCAATCACACCAACCCTGTAAGGACAGATTGCGCAAAATAACTTTCTTGGTTTTATTACAACTGTACTATCAAATTGCAACATAACAACAAAATAGCAATGGAAATGCATAAAAAAACAAATGAAGTAAAAATTCTTCATGGATAGTTTAGCAAATAAATAATATTTAGATATTTTTTATTGTTATTTTTCTAAATTGTGCGCAGACTCTCCTAGCTGTACCTTATATATATATATATATATATATATATATATATATATATATATATATATATATATATATATATATATATATATATACCTTTATTTTTAATCGACTATTAAAATTCATTATTATTCCCGTATAGTCAAGCCTCTATAAATTCTTTATTTAAATGCTAAAATATCATATTTTTAAAAATTATTCCGCTCTAAAAAATCTTATTTCTTTTTAAAAAACATTCTATCATTAAATATTAAATGTCTATTACAATATTTACAAAATGCTCTCATTTTTTTCCTACATCAAAGATTCATTTTCTTTTTTTCTTTATTGTGTATTAAATTGAAAGCTACTTTTAACTACAGCCTCAAAGCATATAAATTGGTTTGTTTATGCGTCATTCATCAGGTAACGAGGTTTTTGAAGCCTCTAGAACCTTTTGTCGCCAGGTAGTTGTTTTTCTTCAAAATTAATACACCGGAAATACGAATAAAATCTCTTTAAAAACCTTATGATTCGAAGAAACTGAGTCACATGAGGTATATTGTAGTCTTGCGCAATGCCAGTTAAAACCCGATGCACACTCTGATTTGAGTAGAATTTTGACGTTTGGCGTTGGCTAATAGAACGAAGTAAAAATTTAACTATCGTCTAATTCGCCTCATAGTCTTCTTTCAGTTTAGTTCTGTAGAGAGTAATGAAATTTATCAATAGCTAACGAAAGCATTTTCCCGGTGTTTGTTTTAATAAAAAGAATGTGACTGTCATCTTTGTGTTTCTTAAAATCTATCTGCACTACTCGGCTGCTGAGATGAAAATTAATTTACGGCTGAATTTAAATTAAGTGTTTGCTAGATATTTCTTCCATTTGTGACAAAATGTCATATATATATGTAAGTTAAAGATATGTAAATAGTTGGTTTGCTGGAATTATATTAACAAATAAACGATGAATAAGAAGATATGAACTTTAATACAGTTCTAGAAATATAATTCTACAATACTTTATGTGCAATTTCTTTTCAGCTAATACACTTCTGGTCAATCCTATACAATATAGTTTTTTCACAATACTTCAACTAGGCCTAACAGCGCCTTTACCGGCTATTATTCACTTTATATGCTTGCTTCACAACAAAAATTAGAAGACTGGCCTTTTGCCAATTTTGAAGATGTTCAAATCTTGATCTCGCGATCCAAAATATTTACAACTCGCGCATTTAAATCATGGATAATAATAGTACACTAGAGTGTCAGTTCATTTGATGATCATTTACGTGAAGTGTCCAAACTGAAATCCTGCATATATATAATATGCCAAAAACATGAATCACCAAATGTAAATACTTAAAAGTAGGAGTGTAATTATTATTAATGAACAAAATTAATAAACAAACTTGAAACAATTAAATTCAAAATTTAAATATTCAAAAAACCAGATCAAAGTAGTACCTTTTGCTTCTTCAGTGGGTAGAAAAGACGTTAAAATATAAATAAACTCAGCCTCACACCATAACATCTATCCACAGCAGGTTTCTGAAGACGTGTCAGTCTTACATTCAACTAATGGAAAAAATATATATATAAATATAGTTCTGCATCTTATATATAAAACCAAAATAAAAAACATAATATAGACTGAATTAAAACAATATTTAAAGAGTATTTAAATAAAATTTATAAGTGCTGGTAAATTAAAATGGATAAATAAAATGGAAATAGTTGTACATGCCTCCACCCAGACACGCGTGAAGACATACTGAAAAAAGGATTCCTTTCTTAACCATAGGCAATTCCTTTCTCCTGGAAACAACTAATTAAAATTAAAAATTTCATTCCATATTCAGAAACAATATGCAGTATTTCTAAGTTCTTGCCGCTTCTTTCATTTCGAACATCCACAGCAACTCGCTCCTTTTCAAGACTTTAAAGCTGTCGTTTCATACAGAAAATTCAAGAAGGCGGCAAAAAAAATTATCATCACGCCAAGATTGGCGTGCACTGTTGCGAATTATTTTTTAAAAGTAACTATAATATTTCAAAAAATTATATGGATAATAATTGTTATAAAATAAAAATTCCACGCCAAATTTATACAATATATATACAATATATATACAATATATATACAATATATATACAATATGTACAATATATCTACAATATAAATATATATAATACAACAATGCTAGACTTTAACAAGAAAATTCAGTTAAGCAAGCTACAATTCTTGCACAGAACTACTTATGAGCTTGCTCCATTTTCAGCCGACTCTAGGTACATTTATTACAAAGGATAATAAATGTATAAAGGGTAATCTTTTGCTGAGTCGGACTGCCTCTATGGTCTTTATTTTTACTGTTGTTGATAAGCGCTAACTTAACCATTCTGTCTCCCATACCCATATATATATATATATATATATAAATTATATATATTTATTATTTAACTATCAGTTATCATTCTTTAGACAGTATTTGTTTTAATCTTTAACTAATATTAGTAATCAAATGTTTTTATTAAATCATAGAATATTCACAAATCTTTCCATAGATGTCAGCACGTTATTAATTCATTTGAATACATGTTTGGTGTTCTATTTTAAATTTTCTATAGAGGGAGCTGGTTCTATATATTGTTTTGTGTTTGGCTTTGCTGTACAATAATAATCCTTGGTCAATCATCTTTCAAAACTCATTTTGGCAACATGTACTGATTTTCTCTAATTCATTGCCTGAGTTATGTGTTGACTCTTGTTTGAATCATGTATTCTATTTGGTAACTGTTCTTTTCTTTTCCCTATATCCTTTTTAATCTTGTTGTATTTTGAACTTAATGATTATATTCATAGTTTATTCCTCTTTTTTATGGGTAAGGTTTCTTTCCTTTTTAATATTGTTTTTATTTTTTGAACTTTGTGATTATTTCATAGTTTATTTCTCAATTTTGGTGTGGTCGTCCCAAAATCATATTCTTTAGCAATATTATGGCTAACATGATGATGAAACCACACATTTTATTTGTGGTAATTTAGGCATTTGGGACCTGAAGATTCTGTCTAAATTCCACAAATTTCATTTTTTCAATTTTTTAATTTAATTTCTTCTTCGTTTCTTTTTCTTTTTTTCTCTTTTTTTTACTATGTATATGGAATCAATATTCAGAGTGTTCGGGGAATACTATTGTTGTCAATTAATTATTATATTCTAATTCATAATTTCATAGTTTTTGTTGGTGTTTCGGTAATGTTTCCTTAATGGTTATATATATATACACCGGGTGGCCAGAATTAAAACACCCCGACTCTGACCACCCTATATATCAAACTACTGAGTGTAAAGGCTTCAAAATTTTGTGCGCATTGTATTCATGGCATGGGGAAACGGACTAAACAAAAAAAAATAGTTCCAGAAACACCGATAGATGGTGATGTATAACAGAAAATAAGAAAAAAGACCAGTTGAAGTGGTTGCATCATGGTCATGGAAGTTTCTGTGCACATAGGAGCCCTATTTCCACCTCAGTAGGATAGTGAACACCCATAACTGTAGCATTTGGAAAACTGAAAACACCGGTACCTTCCAAGAGATTCCACTCCACTCACCGAAAGTTACAGTCTTGTGTGGATTCGCAGTCACATTCATTCTTGAATCTTTCTTTTACGAACAGGCACTTCGCAATGACACGGTGACATGCATTGTGATGGCTGACAGGTACAAAAGGATGTTTGAATCTTTTGTTGTACCCCATTTGCAAAAGCGGCAATGTCTTGATTCAATCATATTTTTACATGATAGAGCGCTTCCACATATTGGATTCTTTGTACAGCAGTTTATTCAGCAACTTTCACTAATCACAGAGCAATCAGTCATACGTTTCAAACAACCTGACCATATCGTTCACCGGATCTTAATCCGTGTGATTATTGGTTGTGTGATCACTTAAAAAACCTTGTTTATCGAGGATGTCTGGTAAACTTGGCAGACTTTAAAGAAAGTGTCCCTCTGCATCTGAGAAGCATCTCAGTCGACCACTTACAATCTGCAGTTGAACAAGCTATCCACAGAGTGCATATTTTAACTTTTCAAGAAGGGAATCATATTGAGCAGCATTTTTCCTGCGTTGATAAGGTTCTTTTCACATGAATATTGAGCGCGTTCAGATAAAATGTGTTTAAAATGTGGTTTTGTGTCTTTTCAGCATATGTCCGGTTGTACAGCGCCACTTACTGGTGATTTCTGGAACAATATTTTTCGCCTAATCCGTTTCCGTAATGTCTTTAATAGTATGTGTACAAAATTTTAAGCTTATACACTGAGTAATTTAATATATAGAGAGAGGTCGGAGTAAGGGTGTTACATCAATTCTGGCATTTGAATTATCTTTACTTTGAAGAAAACACTAACAAACGATGTGTCCCAAAACGTTTATGACAATTTGTATCTAATCATTTTTTGGATAAAAAATACATTATTTAACACAAGATAATGTGATATGAGTATGAAACACTAAGAAATAGTATAATTTAGATATTTATTAGCCGATGGAGTAACCGAAGATTAATACACGAATAATATATATACACTGGGAGATTTCAATCTTATGCAATATTTTTAAATATTTTAAGGATTAGAGAATTATTTTAACAGTAATGAAATTTGTGCATAAATATAATAAAAAGCAATTTGGAATTTTATAAAATAAATAAATTATTACGTTAAAATGTTGTTCTGTATGTATTTTTTTAAGAAAATTGTAATCGAATATTATTTTCTAACTATTTTTTTTTAATTGGGCGAAATGCATTTTTGAACTAATGTATTTTACATTAGTAAATCTTAATTGTAAATAAGTAATAATAATAGTTTTTCACTGTATAGATGTTTCATAGCTATGCAAAATCTGAGCTGTGTTTTAAAAATGTAGTGAAACTATTTTTTATTTTCTATCCAGTTTTAAGAAAGAAAATATTTATGTTCCAAGCATTACATATTTTTCCATTTATTAAATTAGAAATTTAAGATATTTCTCCTTTGAAGAAAGTCCACCAGGAAAAAGAAAATGTTAAAGCCTACGAAGATATTTTTCGAGATTGAAAATCAAAAATGATGCCACTATCCTTTTCAGTTAATTTGATTTGTTTTTCAATTAAGTTTGATATTTTATAAATGAAAGAATAATGTACTTCACTCTTGTACTTCACATTTTTAACTCATCCCTGAAATTCACGTCATCTTGATTCAGTGAAAAAAAATATTTTATCTGTATATGTGAGATTCTTTTCACTTCAAAAGGCAAAAGAAAGGTTTAATAAAGATATAAAAAAAAATTTCAAAGAAGAATAACTTGTTGAAAAATCGAATGATGAAGATAAAGGGAAATACTCTTATTAATAAACATTTTTTTACCAAATAAATTTAATCTCTCTCGCAAATATTCATTTTTAATGTTTTTCAACATAGCTAAAAAATATTTAGGAAGTCGATTTTTCTGTTTCTCTGGCGTCTGTCCGTATTCTAATTCTCGTAAATATATACGGATTGCCCTGAAAATTTGTATATGCTATTGATGTTTATTATAGATTGTTTTGTATTGAAAATGAAGTGTCTAGCATTTATAGTTCGTTTACAAGAACACACAAAAGAATTCTGTTGCACTATAGTCTATGAGGAAAAATCGTTTCGACGCATTTTAATGATGTTACAATACCTCAAACGTTATGACATTGATATACACGGTGTCCCAAAAGTCTCCGTACAACTTCAAAAATTTATTACAAAAAAAATAATAGACCTACAGCAAAAATAATTACAACAGTACATAGAGTAACTTAAAAAGTTTTTTCTACTACCTTAGCATACTTGTACATGAGATCCTTTCGTTGCACGAAGAATATCAAGTCGATATTCCAATTCCATCCACATGCGTTTCAGCATGCTAACATCAACAGTAGTTACAACTGTTTGATGAAATCTGAACAAAAGTTAATAGTCTCATGGAATTGAAACAAAAGATCCAAACAGCAGTAGCTACTGTTGATGTTAGAATGAAAAAAGGTTCGTGGATTGAATTGGAATATCGTCTTGATATTCTTCGTGCTACGAAAGGATCTCATGTTGAAGGTTACTAAGGCTGTAGAAAAAAACTTTTTAAGTTACTCTATGCACTGTTGTAATTATTTTTGCTGTAGGCTTATTATTTTTTTTGGTAATAAATTTTTGAAGTTGTGCGGAGACTTTTGGGACACCCTGTACATCACTAAGATGGACTAAAACATACTTTGTTAGGAGTACAGAATAAGTAGCATTTATAGTTTGTTTAGAGAGACGCGCAAAATAATATCATTACATTATAATCTATGGGAAATGTCTTCTGCGATGTCTTTTAATCATGTTAGGATACTTCAAACATAAATGAAATTAAAAAGGATTATTGAGATTCACTATAATAAGTTTTCTATTGATTCAAGAGCGCGTAGCATTTATATTCATTTACGAAGACGCACAAAACTATTCGGTTACAGGACGGATTGTGATAGGTTTCATTGTATGGAAAAATGAAATTCCTTAATAATTTTCTGTTAGTGTTGGAAAGTATTTCATAATATATGCGTGATGCATAATTTTTTTCTGATTTCGGTTGTATTAGTTAGTTAACCTGTAAATAAGACAAGATTATAAATTTTAATATTGCTTTGCTTTTATTTAGTTGTTATAGTACCGCACACTGCAGTGTCCAACAATTCCTTATCAGTTCTCCTACACAAGATTTCAGAAATATTATACTAACGATAAATCGTAAAAAAATGTCAATACTCACCTTTAATATGTCATGGTAAGCACAAGACTTTGACAACGTCAAAGTATCGCTTGTAAAAAGGCACGAGGAAGTATGGGAAGCTATATAAAGCGTCTGGTTATAACAGCAGGTATTGGTTAGATATCAACACCTTCATTTCCCAAGAAGTGAACAGATGAGCTTTAACTTGCTTGTTGCGATAATTTCTACAATACCAGCACAAAAAGCAGCGTAACTGGGAAGGGGAATTAGTAACTGGTGGGTTAACCATATAACTTGATATTCTGTATAACAGTCTCCGTAACGTTCTGTAAATTGATTCTTGTATTTACTAGTGATACCACCCTCCATATATGGCCAAAGCTGCAATATCATTAAAAGTATTCTAACCGAATTTAAATCATGTGGCATGTTTGGCTGACGCACTTCATCACGCAGTCAAACAAAATAGGAAAAAGTAGAAACAGTAAATAAAATCATTTCTTGCGTTTAGAAAAAACTTTTTAAAATACCAATGCGAATAAAAATGTAGAAAGAAATATATCCTAACCTTCTCTGCTACTATAACCAGTATGAACAAGTTGGGGAACCTGGATTCATGCAGCTTTATTTTTTGGAAGAAACTGGAATGGTATATAGAATGTGATTAAAACAGTTGACAGTTCAGACTGTTCTGAAATTTTTATAGCTAAAGGAATTTTGTCAAACAATAATGTTAAAGAAATGTTATCTATGCTGTAAAATCCTTTTTCGTGGTTACTCGAGTTGTTAAAAATTTTAGAAAGGCATGATATAGCTCACATGAATGCAATTAGAGAAATAGAGAAAGTTAAAGATCATATGTATCATTTGTCGTCCCCGAAGAAATGGAACAAAGTGTGCAAGAAAAATTCAACCGAGTATGGATGAAAAAATTCAGGCTTTTCTAAGCTTAAACAAATAAATAGCTTCATTAATGGGAAGGATGTTGACGTACAAGAAGAAGTCATATCATCTGTTGTAAATTATTATAAATATTGTCCTATTGTATGTGGATATTGTAAGAATATTTTCAGCGTTAATAAATACGATTGATATTCGAAGACAAAATTCATTTTCTATAATTTTGAAAATTAGGGTAAAAAGGGAAAGCGGATGGAGGATTGGGTACTAGTGTTTTATTATTATTATTTTTTTTTATAACGCTATTCTCTTCCATCAGGACAAATAACAAAGTTGCAGATGTAGTTACTTTCATTATCTATCGCTCCATAGTATTTGTCCTGAACGAGGAGTATAGCGTTATATATATATATATATATATATATATATATATATATATATATATATATATATATATATATAACGCTATATATATATATATAATAAAACACAAGAATCCAATTATCCCCGATAAAAAAAAAACTATTTGTATTCATTATTATTTTTTTCTTCCCATTCTCTCGTGCATTTATTTATAGTGGAAGTACCTGACTTCCAATAAAAATCAGAGGTAAGTAAAGATTTACTAGTGTATATTTTTGCTTATTTTAAAAGATTTTAGTGCATATTATTGCATATTTAAATGCTGTAATGCATATGTTTGCATATTTAAATGCTGTAATGCATATTTTTGCATATTTAAATGCTGCAATGCATATTTTTGAATATTTAAATGCTGTAATGCATATTTTTGAATATTTAAAACGTTTTCAGTGAATTTTTACATCGATAATAATTTTAGCTTTTTTTAGTGTCCCACAATCCAGACCGTACTTATGATAAATTATACATATAATTATTAATTAGAAAGAAAATACTTTGCGCTACATAACATACTGATATTTGAAAATGAAACAGTGGGAAATAGCACAGTAACACAAATTTATTATACGATTAAATAATAAAAGATTAATAATGATAATAATAATCGTCCCCCTTTATGCCAGAAACATGAATCTACAAATTTTCACTTTTTGTGTTTATTAGATGGTTGGTCTTTTTCTTTCTTTTTTTACTATCTAAGTTTTGACAGAAACGCGAATGTGTATCGCTTTTTGAATAAAAATAACAAAACATTTTAGGGAAATAAAACGAATTATGAGTGCACAATAAGCATCTAAAAGCCATTTCTCAAAATGTTACAATACGCACATTCGTATGTCTCTGGCATAGGGGAGACGATATATCATTTAGGGAAACTTGTGTCCTTTGAAATATTGTTTATGGTTTAGAAAATTGAAGAATTTTTAAAATGATGAAATTTGCTTCTAAATTGTTTAAATTTAATAAGAACTAATTTAGAATTTTATTAAAACAGTAATACATTAAATAATAAGTAATGCATTGCATAATATAAAGATCTTGTTTTTTAAAATATTTTTATTTATTTTTAAATTTTTAACTGTATGTTTGTTAGTTTTGTTCATTGTAATTTGAGTATTATATCAAAGGTAAATATTGATGAGAAACCGTTGTTCCCTTTCTTACATTTTTATAACATCACACATTTAAACATGTAGATATGTAGACTGTAGACATGAGGTACATGACCTGTTCATGAATAAATCCAATATTCATAATAAATGAATGGGATTGAACCCGCTATATATTTGAAAATAGAACTTATTATAAAGTCCGCTACTACAACATGCTCTAAGTCATCTAGAGATTGACCCATTAATTGAGTCATATGATTGGAAAAACTGCAGGGTTAGCTGGTTATGAGCCTGTCCAAACAAGCTCCTCAACTAAAATTTTCTTGGTTATTCAAAATGCATAAACATTGGTGAACTAATGTATTTTGCTATAAATCTTAGTTGTAAATTAATAATAATAATAATAATAATACTGTTACACTGTGCAAATGTTTTATTACTGTGCAAATGTTTTATTACTGTGCAAAATTTATACTTTTTTTTACATAAAATGAAGCGATTTTCTATCCATTTTTAATAAGAAAATATTTACATTACATACATTGCATTTCTTTCATTTACTAAATCTAAAATTTTCGAGAATATTTCTTTAGAAGAAAATGAAACATCAAACAAAGCAAAATTTCTAAATCCTTCAAAGATATTTTTTCTAGAAAAATATCCTAGAATAAAATATAAAAAAATGATGTTTCTATCATTTTTAATTAATTTTCCTAAAAACCATACAAGTTTGAAATTTTATAAGTAAAAGAACAGTGTATTACAGGTTTGGCTCATCCCTGAAGATAATATTATCTTGTTTCAAAGGAAGAAAAAAAAATTCTCAATTTCATTTCGGAAGGTAAAAGGAAAGTTTAATAATAATACTAAGTTTTTCATTTTCAAAGAACTTAATAAAGAATTGAAAATACTTTTTATAATAACTGTTTTCTTCAAAAATGCAGGCCTATCGTTAGATATTTTGTATGACATTGTAATTTATAAATGATTTTAAATCACACATTTTCATAAAAATATGCGCGTTTTGACATAATTTTTGCATTATTAATTCAGTGTTGCAATTAAATTTTTTGGAAAAGAAAAATCAATTTTATATTCATCTTGAAGTGTAATCTAAACAACAATTTTCTCTGATTGAAGATTCGCAGTTTATTAGATGTTAATGAAATTAAGATTAAAATTAATTGTAAATAAAATAAAATAAATTAAAATGTAAATAACTTTAAAATTATAAAAAAAAGTTTATTTAAAGTTAAAACATTTTTTTTATTGATAACAACTATTCTTCATTTCAACCACTTTTATATAAAAGTAAATAATCACAAACAATAAGTCTGAAAATTTATATTATAATTATTACATTATAACAAATTTAAATCATACGTTAGAGAGAAAATACATTTTTCTACGTGACAAATCATCATATGAAAACGATATACCACGAAAACAATAATGCAGCTTTATTTAGCAACCAAGAACATTGTAGAAAATTGACGATTTTTAAAAGGAATAAAAAAGTCATCTAAATATTCTAAATAAACAAAGCAATCCTTAAGAAAATATATTTAAACTATTTATTTGAAGATCAATCTTCTTAATTAAAAATTCCTTAATTGTGCAAAATGCATATTAATTTTTAAATTTACATACTTTACTCAATAAATCTACCACAACTATGCCAATAGTAAATTTATGATATTTCGTGAAAGTTCTTTTTATTGTATGGGTATTTTTATATGTGCTAAAGCTATGTTGTGTTTATTAATTAAAAAAAATAAGAATAAAATGAGACACTGTACATTGTCTATCTGTTAGAAAATATTCAATTCAGTGTATTCAGTGTATTAAATCAGTTTTTATTCAATTCAGTGTATTATTTTGATTTATTAAATCAAAAATTTAAGTTTAATTGATTTCCTTTACAAAATGTGCAACACCATCAACTAAAACAAAAATGTCAAATCCTTTGAAGATATTTTTCGAGACTGAAATCAGAAATGATGTCACTACCCGCATAGCATGCACAGTCACAGTGACGTCATTGTGACGTCAATGTGAGTCACGTACGTCACGTCACATCTGTGACCAAAATGCCACCACTTTGTAACGTCACACTGTGACCAAAATGTGAACGTCTTGGAGATCTAAAGAAAACTTAAAATAAACTTTAGAGCATCTTATAACATAAAGAAAATTACTTTTTGACAGCTTTAGAAATTTTTGTGACGTTGCAGTGACGTCACTGCAAGTCACATAAGTCACGTAAAAACTATGACCAAAATGCCAACACTCTGTGACTTCACGGTGTGATCGGAGAGTGAATTTGGAAAAAAAAAACTCATAAAATATAGATTTGAATTATGTCATGTACCTAAATCATTAATAAAAATATTGTCACACACTATTTAAATATATTGAGTATTTCCAAAATAAAATAATAAATAAATATCTGTCTACATATATGAGGCAGATAATTTTTTACAATTTTCATTACCATTTTCATGAAATTTAACAAAATATACTATATAATACACAGGTAAAAATCCTTAAATAGAAATTTAGTTATTTATCAAGTTATAAGCAATTCGTGTCACGTGACGACCAGTTTTTCTCCTGTCTTTCACTGTCACGTCGGATATTCAAATCAAAACGCCGACTTTGACATTCTTTTCTGAAAGATCTTCTGCTTTTAACAAAAAATGGAAAAGGTTTTTCAATAACATAGTTTCTGAACAAAACACGAGCCAATTTCGTGTATTTCCGAGCAAAAATGAATTAAAAACATGTCATTCCTATAGCAATTTATCCAAAACTGGCCAGTGCTTAGTAAGATGTCACCTCTATTAAATATATTGTTCTTTTCGATAGAGTGTAAAAAATAAAAAAATTGTACTTAGGAAATTTGATTGCAATTTAAATTTATATCGAAATTACTTTATAAAGCCTATTAAATCAATTATTATTTAAAATTTATCTTTACTTTTGACGTCTAAAGCAAATGCAATGGATTAAAAAGTATATAAAAATGTAAATTTTCACAGCTTATTTCTAAGAAAACAAAAATCTCTCATATAAAAAAAGAATATTATAGCATCATTAGAAGTTCATTTTTCAGCCATACAAATTATAAAGGTTTTGAAATGTCTTTATTTAAATTATTTTCTTCCTATATCATTTGCGGTAAAGTTGGAAACATCTGCTAGCTGTTATTTTGTTGTGTTTAAACAATACTGCGCGCGCATATTGAAGGCAGACGACTTTTTCTCATTCGAAGCTAGGATTAGCGTGTGTTGGGTTCTTTGAAGTTTGTAGATTTATACTGTGTAAGTAAATTAACGTTTTAAAGTGAACAATCTCCATTTTAAAGTAAACCATCCATTTTAACATCTCCCTGTGTCTAGCCGGGTGCATTCATAAGGCCTGAGTGATATTTGATTTCTCAGATCTATGAACACACCTCTCTGCTGGAATAATTTGAAAATTATTGTAGTGGATGTACAGTCTAATTTTTCAATGAAAGGGAAGCAGATAAGGAGCATTCAACAATAACACCTTTACCTATAGATCAGCAGGTAACTTTCAATGTCTTCGCAGTTTTGTTAATAGTGCATGTTTAGTACTAGTACATTTAATATTGCATTATTTAAAAATTAAGATGTTTAAATTTTCTTTTAAAAAATCACTTGTATTAAATTTTATCTTTAATGTTTTAAATTTTTTTAAATAGACTATTTGGAAAAAAGCTTAAAGAATTTACTAACAATATGTATTCTAAATGTAAAGTGTTATGTAAAAGGAGGCATTTATTTAATGTTTTGCGTTTCTTAGTTCAATTTTAATAGTTATTCATTATAATTAAAAACATTGCAATTTTTAAAACTATTAATATTTGATTTGCAATTTAATAATTTCGTTGCTAGTGTAGGTTTCCAGAAATAATTTTCCGGTATATTTGAAAAAAAAAAAAATGACATTTTAATGCATTGAATAATTTATTTGTCGAGATATGTCAATGTTAGATGCACAAAAATAATAAATATTGATGAAACAATAAAATAACTGTTTTTTTTTTTTTTTTGGCATTTATGATCTTGAGTTCTATATTTCATTTACAACGAAAACTGTTTTACTGCTTGATACAATGTTTATTATTTAATAATATCGCACAATAGGTATATCTATTATTTAAATTGATTCCTAATATAAATTTTTCAGAATGTTTATTTGAAAATGTATACTTATATTTTCTTTAAAGTTGTTCTCAAATCCAAAATAGCTAATTTCTGGCATATTTCTGAATTCATTTTTATTCGGAAATACATGAAATTGGCAGGTGTTCTCATTCAGAAAAGGGTAGATGTGCCAGTAATGGACCGCCTTCCAGACCTTCAATGTTTTTGGTTTATAAAAAAATAACCAATAAAAATTCAGCTTTATTTATTTCATTAATATGCTATCTTTAAATTCTAGTTTTAAATAGTGCTCGCGATTATACGTATAATACGTATAAAACGTATTGTAACCGGTAACGATTTTTAATAGAAATCATATGGAAAAAAGGCTTGACTACGTATACGTTTAAACGTATATAAACGTATAATCGCGAGCACTAGTTTTAAATGCAATCATAATATCATTTATCTATTACTTTTTGTGAGGTGTCCATTACTGGAGTTTAGGGTGTTTTGATTTATTTCTGTTATTTACAATTAAATTTAGATTCACATTGGGAAATGTGACTATGAGCATGGTTAAATATTGTTGGTAGAGTAATATAATATTAAAAAATGTTGAATATAACAATTATAACTATTAATTAAAAAATAATTGTTAAAGAAATTCCTTAAGGGTGTCCATTACTGGCACATCTACCCTATATATAATCGAATGGCGTTATCCATTTTTTGGTAACGGCAGATGATGTTTCAGAAAACACTATCAAAGTCGGTGTTTTGAAACAAATTTCCGACGCGCAGCGTCAGAAACGGGTAAAACGTGACCAACATCGATCTTAAGTATTACATTTATCTAAAAATGGAAAACGCTATTCATTCCAAATAGCTTTAATAATCAGGCATGCAAGTGCCATGCGTTTAAAAGTTTGTTCATAAATGTGTCAGAAAGTTTCGTGTTAACCGGTTTCTCAATCAGATGCAAAGTTTTAATTTGAATACGAGTTGCATCAATAAAAATGATTGCCGATCCAATCCTTATCGTCGATCTTATCCGTATTTGGTGAAATCTTGTTATCCGAATCTATGCGAAATCATTTATCAGGTTCGGTCGGGTTGTGGGCTTACAGATTTTTTGTTGTTGTTGTTGTTGGGTTAGGATAAGAATACGGGTTGAATCAAAATATAGTTTCAGTCAACCATCATTCATGTTCAAGTTGACATTCAATCATGTTCAAGAAGTATATAACCGGATCCGTGTATGACTCTAGATCCGAGCCGACATCAGAAATTGTATCGTAACACAATTTCTGATAAAATCTGGTTACTCGGTCTTATGCAAGATTCTATTCCAAACAAGACTTACAGTAAAAACATTATACCCGACTCGGGTCAGATCGGGTTCACGAAAATCAGGTCACACGACAACTAATCTAAATCTATTCTGTAGCCAAACAAATCCAAAAAGATCGATCCGAAGTTTCTGGATTGGATTCGGGTAAAATCTGGTCACCCGACCCGGTGCAGTGTCATCACAAACGTCACAAACTTGAACCATAAAAAAATTTTGATCCGAACAATCCGTATAGGATTCGGGTAAAATCTGGTCACCCTATCCGATGCAGATTCGTCACATTTTTCACATTGAAGTCGCACGGTGACTTCACAAAGTAGTCACATTGTGAGGTCACAGAAAGCCTTGAAAACGGCCATAACGACCTCGCATTTACGTCACAGTGACTTCACATCGACATCACGTGACGTCACGACGACGGTCACAAAGTCACAGTGTGACTTCACAGTGACGTCGCCGTGACGTCACCATGCCTTACGGGTATCCTCTTCAGTAAGATTTCCTATAAATAATACAAGTTTAAAATTTTATAAATGAAAGAAAAGTATACTTCATTTATTACGTGTCCCAGAAGATTACAGTAACTTACTGCCGGAGAGGAGAAAAGTATTTGTAGACATGACATATATTTGATTCCTAAAGGCAAAATAAAGTTATAGTAAGACTATTAAGTTTTTGTTTTTCAGTGAAGAACTTGATAAAATATCCAAAATACTGTGAAAAATAAGCGTTAATTTTTACTTAGTAAGTCTAGAAAATATGTTTCCTTTTACTATCTGAATTTATATCATTAGAAGAATATCTTTTGACATTTTTGAAGAAAAATATCAAATAATAAATTAAGTTGAATTTTCAGAAAAATTAAAAACCATTTACATTTTTTTTTTCAAGTTACGGTAATTTGAATTTCTCGTTTTATTAATAGTTCCAGGTGTTGACTCTCTTTATTTCTTTCTAAAATCTTTCTACATGTATTAAAAGTGTGTCTATCATCGAAAAAAATACAGAGTAGATAATGACGATGGAATTCTTCTTTTTATTTTTTTAAAGCAGTACCTTGCTTATATAATTTTATTAGCAAATGTGTATCGCCTAATAATGCTGCACCTCTGCAAGCAATTCGCTGGTGATTAGATATAAAAAATATATATCTATATCAGGGTTTAAAATAAAGTTATTTTTACACGTAAGACAACATTTCATACAAAATTGAGAATTGTGTACAACTTTGTCCATAAACGTTTGATCATATATACTGTAGGTTACTAGATACGATCATTAATTGCGTAATTTACCCCTAAGGAGGATGCCTTTTATTCTATCGTGTAGCACATACTCATTTTACTATACGCAGACACGACGTTCATGGCTAAAATTAATTCGGTTCACCTCTTACCAGTTACTTAAGTTGAAAGTGAATTAAGAAATCAACCTGTTTGCTAATCGGCCAAAACATTATGACTTTTGTCTTAATTCTTTTTTGTTGCAGCTTTGATGCATAATATAGCAGCAAGCGGTAACCACTCTCAGTATTAATTATACCAGTCTTCGGTAAGTGCTCTCAGAAATCCTGTGTAATACTTGCAAACAAACACACGAACACATCTTCTCAGTTACTTCTCCTGAGAGTTTGTGTCACCATATTCGTCTTTTATTTGTGTTCAATACCATCACATACTCTCATTCGACAAAAAAATGTGGCTCTATTGGCTTCGATTTGATTTTCTAGGAAGCACTTTAATAAAGTCACACGTCTTCGCCACATAGTAGAATAGAAGATGTATAGGGATGGACAGAAAACATGTCTGAGAAATGGCAGATTTCAGATCCAATTCATGATACATAGAACCTTACACTGACTTGGAAGAGAGTTTAAACTAGTAAATTTTTTATCAGAAAGATGAGCGTTATTGAAATACCATTGAAATAAGTTTATTTAAAAAAACTTTTTAGGTAATTAAACGACAAAATGAAGGCCTATTCTCCTTGTCGACTACCATTTCCCCCTTATCACGTGCCATGTACGCCATTTCGTTAAACACATATTATTGAGTTGAGGAATAATTAATGGTTATTATTATTTTTAAATTTAAAAATGCACTTTGAACTAAAACGCATTGGCAAAATGTTTTATTTTATTTAAAAACAATTTTGCATTTTACAGTATAGTGTGTTTTGATTTTTTAATTCTATTGAGTTTTGTGTAACATTTAAGATCATTAAAATGGCATATCAAGCGATCAAAACAAAGCATTTTCGATATCATTTGCTTTTTGCTTTTAATGGGGTGGGTGGGGGGTGTTAAAGCTGCCGAAGCTACTGGTGAGATTTGTGCTTTGCATGCAGGAGTAATACTTCAAAGTACTACCCGCCATTGGTTTTCGTGCTTCAAAAATGTGGATTTTGACCCCAAGGACAAATCACTCACCAGTCGATCAATTGAATTCAGTGAAGAAAGATTGAATCACATTTATCCTGAGAATCCACGTCAAATGACAAAGGAACTGGCGGAGCAGATGTATTGTGATCAAAACACTGTGATGAACAATATTCACTTAATGCATGGGAATAATAAAGAATTATTCAGAATATAAAAAAAAGCTTATGAATTATAATCCATCCCGATATTTACTAATACGTTAATTTGATAACATCTCTGTTAAAGATTAATTTTAATATTAATAGTTTTATTATCTGTAATGTTGTTCTTGTACGTTATTTTAATAATAATATGTTACTTTAACGTTCATGTGATTTCACATCCAATGTACGACTGAAAAATAGACTTCAGTAAGCAAATATCCCCAAGTATCACTTATAATCTTTGATTATTCCAGAACATAAATAATAATAATAAATCAATATTTAAAGATTTGCCTATTTTGACTACACTGTTAAAAATTTGCAGCAAACTGTCCAATCATTCGATCGTTTTTTATAGAAAATTGTTACATAACCGTAATTTAACTCTATTCTGACTATAATATGGGCAATAATATGATCTGAATTGAGTTAAAATTATGATCAAGTAACTGTTTTCTATAAAAACGGTCAAATGACTGGACAGTTTGCTGCAAATTTTTAACAGTGTAAGGTTTATCAACATCTTTAATATAAAGTAAATTTCATCTACATTGTAAAAAAATTATAACTGTGTGAATAATTTTAAAATACCAAAGAGTTATGATTCTTTAATTCTGTATTATATAAACAATATTTTATTTAATTTAAAAATTATCTTTTTCATTTTATTTGAAATAATTAAAAATATATAGATCGTCATTCTTTGTTTTTAATTATTATGCTTTCATATTTGTTTTGAATCATTTTAAAACGCTATTCTAATAACTAACTACGGAAACTAATTATGTAGGTTTTAAAATTAATGAGTGTCTACATATACACTGATTTTGATTGCAGTTTATTTAATGTGGTATTTTAAGCTTCTCTAATTCCCCACTTTTTAAAAGAAAGATAACAAATCTCTTGAGAATTAAAAACTTAGTAAATAAGCTGAAAGAATAATATTTTTTATTTTAAACGAAAGCTTTTTTCTTATAAACTTTACCATTTAAAAATGTGCCGTACCCTTAAGAATGTATTATTTAAATAAAATGTGTTTTATATAATGATTAAACTATAATGATTCGTTTAAAAGAATTTTTTTTCAACGAAAACAAATGAAAAACGCATATTTTTTCTTTTGTGTATCTGTGACTTTTGAAAATTAAACTTTTTTTTTTGTTTTGTTTTGGTAATTAATAAATGAATATGCAAAGAGATTGTTCCAAAATCATGCATTTTTAGAGCAAGAGAAGCATTTTTCTTTGAACATTATGACAAAAGATGGAATAAAATCTCTACAAAATGTACCAGAGCGTCTAGAATACGCTTTGAGACAATATGTCATATTTTTGTGTATTAGAAAAGTTATATGAGTTAGTTATATAGTTATAATGATTAAACTATAATGATTCGTTTAAAAGAATTTTTTTTCAACGAACACAAATGAAAAACGCATATTTTTTCTTTTGTGTATCTGTGACTTTTGAAAATTAAACTTTTTTTTTGTTTTGTTTTGGTAATTAATAAATGAATATGCAAAGAGATTGTTCCAAAATCATGCATTTTTAGAGCAAGAGAAACATTTTTCTTTGAACACTATGACAAAAGATGGAATAAAATCTACAAAATGTACCAGAGCGTCTAGAATACGCTTTGAGACAATATGTCATATTTTTGTGTATTAGAAAAGTTATTCTTTTGTATTTATAAAATTAAAAGTATTTTAATTTACAGAGTGAGTTTAAAATAACTTTCTCTGTTTGGATGCACTTAGACCTTTTAAATGCTTGAGAATATACATTTCCTGATAACAAAAATAGCATTTGTAACTTTAGCAATTAGTAGTTGCCGTTAAATAAATTTTTGAGTGGAAAATAATCAGATATTTGCATGAATAGATAATAAACATTATTATGTAAGCTATGTTTTATGAGTACGCAACAATAGTTCCGAAAATTTCTTCTGAAAAGATATTTGAACATACAGCCTAATAGTAAAATAGCCATATACTAGGAATTATGCATTATTTGAATTTATGTTGAAAAAAAAACACATACACTTAGGGGGATATTGTACGAATTGAAATTTTCAATGCCGGCACACTAATTTGACAGCATTTTGACAGCATATGTGGGCTCTTCGATACATTTTATATTCGTATAATAAATAAGAAGTTATTTGATCAAGTAGTTCAGGAATTATGAAGATATAAAATTTGAAATTCCTAATGTTAAATTCATTTTTAATCGTCGCAAAACAGATTGCAGTGCGTGTAGTCTTTTAAATATATAACTCAAAAACAATTTGATGGAATGAACTGTAATTTTGGTTGGCTGGTCGGTTGATTTGTGATGGCCGATTATCTACTCGTAGGATATAGGCCCTAGGAGGGGGGGGTGCCCCGGGGGTCTTTTGAAGGGATTCTATCCCGTATTTACGGCAAGGTTCGAATAAAACTCCGAACGGCTAGGTCGACAATCGCGACAGGGGTTTGAATCCAGCAACTCCCGTCTACTAGCTTTCAGAGCAAAATCTCTGAGCCACTGGTGGGGCTAACTGTAATTTTGGATTCAAATATTAAACTTCTAGAAATCTATTTCTATTAAAAAAATTACAAATTTATAGGTTTATTATAAAAATTATAGATTATTCATATGTTTTTAGTACATTAATTTCGAAAATATGTCTATTGAAAATATATATTATGTATTTTTCAAAAACCGAAACGAAATTCAAACCTCGTAATGTTCTACCATTTCAGTGCTCTGTTGTATTACACAAGATACATAGGCAAACTAGATTATCCCGAAGAACACTAAAGAATGATTTATATTGTATACGTATAAGAAGCTACATATATCTGTAATCAAATCATGGAACATCTTATGCTAGATTGGGATCAATTAAGGCACTTCGGCGCCTTATGACCAGCACTCTTTCGGAGCTTCTAATTTTTATTATAAGTAAGCTCAATATGCTCGTTTTTTTTTTTTTTTTTTTCCACACCTTCACTGCTGCTTTGCCTTTTTTAACGGTAAAGTTTACACTCAGATTTGTGCAAGCTAGAAGGTTTTTGTAGTATTTTAATGCAAGTTAATTTTTTTAAAATTTGAAATCTAAGACAATGAAATATAACGACACATATAAAATTCACACGGAAAAAAAATATATGTTGCTCAAAGTATTTCTTTGAGCTAATAATAACTAATGATAAAAATTAAAGCTTTTTCTTCAAAAATCCTTGTTATGGTTAGAAATACGTTACTCTTTATTAAAGCAATCTTTTCTGACTATTTCTTTCAGATTCAGAAAAGATTGCTTTGATAAAGAGTAACGTATTTCTAACCATAACAAGGATTTTTGAAGAAAAATCTTCAATTTTCATCATTAGTTATTTCTTTGTATTATGCAGTTTTTCACTAGATTTGTCGCTTGGATTCAAAAAATATCGTGCATAAGATAAGGAAAAGCATATCTAAATGAGTTTTCGTTCTTCATTTTGTAGTGATTTTAAACAAATGACTGAGCAAATTGTTTGAAACACTCACTTAAAACAATTTTTGTTATGCCTTTCATATACAGAGAAATGTAATATTTTAGAATAAAATTCTTGGATATATTATGCTCGTGTTCACCATCTACCTCAACTCCCGGTTAAGCCCAAAAGCAGGGCTACACTAGATACCGGGCTTGCTCATTCATTATCATGACGTCACAAATGGTGGCTGGCCGCTACCAGCGATTGGTACAAAGCGAAACGACAAAATGAAAGACATACAGCGATTAGCACAAAACGACAGGCTCGTCGCTTTGCACCAATCGCTGGTCACGGCCAGCCACCTTTTGTGACGTCATGATAACGAATGAGCAAGCCCGGTATCTAATGTAGCCTTGCCAAAAGCCTCGGTCGATCGCTCAAACTGTATTCATCATTAATTTGATTGTAGCCGATGTCTAATCAGGTTAATAGTGAATACCATTTAAGGGTACGACTGAGCTATTCTATGTTAATAGGGAGTTGAAGTAGATGGTAAATACGAGCGTTAGAGGCCGCCGAAAATTTGAGTGCTTTATGCACGTGCATACTGTGCATAGGACATTATGACGCTCCGACGATTGAGTAATTTGCGAATACTTCAAAGTTAATTTCAATAGTTCTGTAGTAGATATTTATTTTTAAAAAATCTTTGTTTTCATAATCTGTATAATGCATCGCAAATCGTAAGGGAAATCAAATTTCTCAAACAACTATATTGAATATAACATTAAAAAATATATATATTCATTTATGCGTAAATTCTATCCAATTTAAATAAATATATTTATCTAACTGCATTTATCTCAAATAATAGCAAACTTATTCATGGGTTTTTGAAGATACTTCGAGCATATTCAATGCAAAAACAAATACAATTTCTAATTTTTAAAGCATTTGCCCATCTGCTTTTATTTAAAAGACATTTAACAATTCAAAAGTTGCATTGTTAGAGAATTTTGAAAAATAAAATAACATGTCATTTTTTTGCATAAAATAAAGTAGTAAAAAAGAAAAGTACTTTTTTTTTAATCTTGTGAGTTATGTTAAAATTGATTCATTGATCCAAAAAAGTATTGTTAGAGACTTTTTTTAGAATAAGAAATGTTTGTTTTATAACGGAAGCATACAATGAAAGTTTGAATGAATTTGTACAAAGAACAATTAATTAATGGTTAACCCATTTCTTTTATTTCAATAATTGATAATTAAAAAAAATAAAAGAGACGATGTTATATTAATTAAATTAAGAGTAATTACGATGTAAAGCAATATTATGAGAGCTTTGCTTAACTTCTAAATTTCAAAATAAGAAAATATTTTGACAGTTAAAATAGTTGTTAAGCAAAGCAATTAAATATTTCTAATATTTTTATAGAATTACTTCCTCATCAGTTATGTTACAGTTTGTTAACTTATTAAAATCATATAAGATGCTTATCATAAGTTTTTTTGTTATTATAATGATCATCTGCATAATATGAGATATAAATGCTCCCTACAGTCATACTGTTGAAAAAGGCTACTTAAAGCTCACACTCATACAAATTGCTGAAAAGAAATAAAATAATACCGTTTTTTTACGCGAATTTTTTACAGTGTATAAATACATATGCTTTACGTATAAATGCCATGTGCATATAAATACATATGTACATACTCATACTCATGCATTATTGTTACTTTAGTAGAGCATCACCAATATAACCAATATAAAAATAAATATAATTCTTAATAGCTTTAGCTGCAATTCGATGATGAATTTCTCAAGATGATGACAAATTTATCATAATGAAATAATTGTAGCAATATTTGAGCTAAAAATAACTATCTATACGCTGTTTGAAATTTCCAGCAAACTGACCAGTCATTCGATCGTTTTTATAGAAAATGGTTACATAACCGTAATTTAACTCAATTCTGACTATATTATGATCAATTATATGTTAAAATACGCTTTATAATATGGTCAAATAACCTTTACTTTTAAAAATGGTCAAATGATTGGTCTGTTACACTGTTTAAAAATTGCAGCAAACTGTCCAGTCATTCGAACGTTTTTACAGAAAAAGGTTACATGACCGTAATTAAACTCTATTCTGATCATAATATAGGCAATAATCTGGTCAGAATCGAGTTAAATTATGGTTATGAAACCTATTTCTATAAAACCGGTCAAATGACTGGAAACAGTTTGCTGCAAATTTTTAACAGTGTAGCTGCAGATTTTTAACAGTGTATAGATCCATCTCTTTGACATGCATTGCTTACTACAATGCAGAAACAAATTCTGATCTGTTTTAAAAAGAAAATCAGAACAATTAATTATTTGTGAGATTAGAAAAGGACCTTAAAAATTACCAAAATCAGCAAACAATAAAAAAATACAAAATTATTTCATCCTTATTAAATTTAATTTTGAAATTTTACATAGTCGGGCCGAGATTTAACAAAGGACTCACTTTAAAATCATCGTTAAACCGGGGAACGCATTAGATAAATTAAAAGTACATAAAGTTTGGTTATTAAATATACAGAAAATTGTTTAGCACTGTTATGTAATAATATTTTCTTTTTGAAGCATTAAAGATATACATATATATTTTTTTTAATTTGAAAAAATATATATATATGTATATTGATAATTGCTTTGCTTTTTCCTTAAATGTAGTCGAGGAAATGGCTTTTTCAGTTGTTTCAAAAGCATTATAATATAAATATTTATGAAAATCAAACGACATGAAGTAATTTTTGCTACATATAATTCAGCATCTTCTACAATTAACATAATTTTTGAGATTTTATGCTATTCTGTGTCGGTATCAGAATTTGAATCAGAACAATTTTGTTTATTATTTTTTTATTTTATTTATTTATTTATTTATTTTGTCACACAATTATTGAATAATGCTTAGTTCACAAACAGGAACGTGAGATTAATAGTAACATAACATAAATCGGAATGTGATGCTAAATTGATGTTTAAAATTTCTCTAAATAAATAAATTTTTAACACCTTCCAACATAGTTGAAAAGGGTTTATGAATTCGGTTTGAACCACCTAATTTTAGAACAACCTTAAGCACTACTGTGCTATATCACTCTCATAAATTTGTAAGATTATTACAATTTTTGTTTTCAAATTTCCTTTTTTTAACACTTTCCAACATAATTAAAAAGTGTCTATAAATTTGCTTTGTCTGTCTGTCCGTGCTCTAACTCACGTAAATATATTCGGATTGACATCCAATTGCTATATGTTATTGAGGTTTACTATTGCATGTTCGGTATTGAAATTGAAGCGTGTAGCTCCTATAGTTTTTTTTACAGGGACACTCAAAAGAATTCCGTTACACTACGGTCTATGGGGAAATATTATTTACGGTTTATTTTAATGATATTGCATAATTTCAAACACATTGAATTTGATATATATCACTGCAGTGGACTACAAGAGGCTTACTATGGAATATGGTGTGTTTAGCACTTATAGTCCCTTTGCATGGACACTCAAAAGAATTCCGTTACATTACGGTCTATGGAGATAAATCGTTTGCGGTTTACTTTAATAAAGTTCCACTCCTTCAAACATATTGAAATTGATATATATCACTAAGGTGCATTAAAAGAGGCTTACTATGGAATATTGTGTGAATAGCATTCATCGTTCATTTACAGGGACACACAGAAGAATTCACTACTGTCTGTTAACAATAATTGCTGGAAGTGCGTTTTCAGTTGCTGAACGCGTTTTAAAATTTATCTCATGTTTTGTCTATTACTTAATGTGTATAAATTCTATAGATCATATACAGGGCAGGACAAAAGTTGTCGAGTACATTTCCATTTATTGACGGAAATTTAAGAAGGAGAATTTTGAATTGTGCTACGCGTTTCCTAACTGAATTAAATTTAAGGTTCTATATAGTATATATACAAATTTATAGATCATATACAGGGCTGCACAAAATAATTGGGATATTTTTCCGAATATTGTTGGTAATTCCTGAAATTGGGTTTTTAACACTTTCCAACAAGTGTTTATGAATTTGGTTTATCTGACTATCCGTCTGTCGGTGCTCTAACTCTCGTAAATATACTCGGATTGTAATTTATAAAATATTTTTTAATTAATGTTTCGCTTACTTCAGTTAATGTTTAATATTACATTCAGAAATGAATAAATAAATATGCACTTTGTTCTTTCATACGTGAAAGGTTATCCAGAATACCTTATATTTCAAACTTATCCCTTTGAAAATTTTTATAAATAAACATATATTTATTTATGCGAAAGACTGTGTGTGTCCGTTAAATATGTTATATAAGTTATATATGTTAAATATATAATATAAATTAAATATAAATAATAATTAAATGTTAAAATAAATTATATGTGTTATATAAGTTATATATGTTATATGTAATATAAGTATATATTTTATTTCAATTTCTTGAAATTATATATTTTTTTTATTTGAAAGATATTTTTGAAATTATATTTCAGTTAATCATGTTGCTAATTATCACATTTTATTAACACTTTCCAACCTAGTTGAAAAGTGTTTATGACTTCGGTTTGTCTGGCCGTCTGGCCGTCTGTCCGTGCTCTAACTCCCGTAAATTTGCTCGGATTGCCTTGCAATTTTTATATGTTATTGTCGTTATCTATAGCACGTTCCCTATTTCGACTGAAGTGTGTAGCACTTATAGTCTTTACAGGGACACTCAAAAAATTCCGTTACATTACGATCTATGGCGAAAAATCATTTGCGGTTTATTTTAATGATGTTACACAATTGCAATCACATTGTAATTGATATATATATCACTAAGATGTATTACAAGAAGCTTAATATGTAATAGGGTGTGCATAGCACTTATAGTTAATTTACAGGGACGGTCAAAAGAATTCCGTTACATTACGTCTATGGAGAAAAATCGTCTGCGGTTTATTTAAATAATGTTTCACTATTTTAAACGCATTGAAATTTATATATAACACTAAGGTGCATTACAAGAGGCTTACTACAGAATATTGTGTGTATAGTAGTCATCGTTCATTTACAGGGACACACAAAAGAACTCTGTCTGACAATAATTCCTGGAAGTGCGTTTTAAGTTACTGAACGCGATTTTAAAATTAACTCACTTTTTGTTTATTACGTGGTGTTTATAAATTCTGTAGATCATATACAGGGAAGCACAAAAGTTCGCGAACACATTTCCGTTTATTGACAGAAACTCCAGAAGGAGAATTTTAAACTGTGCTACGCGTTTCTTAACTGAACTAAAATTTAGCGTCCTATGTAGTATATATACAAATCTATAGATCAAATACAGGGCTGAATAAAAGTATTCGGATATTTTTCCGAATATTGTATACGTTGGAAATTCCTGAAATTATGTTATGCGTTTTCCAAATTGTTTACTTAGATGTTATCTTTCAGCTTATTAAACGGTATGATTTGTAAAATTTTTTTGAAAGCGTTGGAAAGTGTTACATAATATATGCTTGACGCATGATTTTTTGTTCTTGTTTTCTCTAATAAAGAATATTCATTTTTTAAAAATGTGTTTTACATATAAACATTATATAACATTTTATATAACATTATATAACATTTGATATAACATTATATAACATTTTATGTAACATTATATAACATTTTATATTACAACATATATAAACAGTTTTTAAATTAAATTTTAAAACGCAGTATCAAATAATTTAATTATAGAAACATCTTGTTGAACAAAATTTTAGAATTTAATATGTAAGTTATTAATGCAAATAAATGCATTTATTCAAAATAGTAATGGTGTTTTCTTACGACTTATTATTTGCTCGAGGAATATAGACTGAGGGGTGGGGATTTTCAACCGTGAGGGGTTTTATAACAGAACCTAACCAGAATTTAAGTAGCGTTTACGAAATTTCGAAGGAACCCATGGAAAATTCCCCAACGATCAGGCCAACGAGCGCAACATAAGTCAAACCCAGTACTTACAGTTTTTGAGAAAAGAACCTCTCAGCCGATGGTGGTTTTATCTTTTGAAGGAAAGTTAACACATCATAAAATTAATTTATAAATTGAGTTGTTAGGTATGAGTATATGTAATTTAAGGATTTAAAATTATAAAAAAAATTATGTTGCCAATTCCATCTTGAAATGTTTATTATTATCACTTATTATGGAGAGAATATCCTTTCATTTAATCGTATAAAAATTCAGTTTATTAAAATTCTTTGACACAGTGCATATAAAACAAATTATATTCTTGGTAATCTGATAAAAATAATCTACAAGTGAAATATTTTTTTCACAAGTAAACCCTACGGATTAAAAATAGTAATACATTTTTTAAATATATTTTTACAAACTGATATTACTTTAATTATTTTTCTGTAATTATTCATATTTGAAGTACAAAAAAATTCTAGTTAAATAAATTAAAGATTATTTAAGGATTTATTTTGAAAAGCTTTTTAAAATGAGACTTTTGAATACGTTTTAATGATGTTTACAAAAAATATGTTTCTTGTTATAATATTCCTTTGTTATTTAAATTATAATTTAAGTCATGTAAGATTTTCTTGACATTTAAGATATGCGAAAGTTAATCTTTTTTCGTTGAGTAAAATTATCTTCATATAGTTCAAATGAAATCTAAAAAAAATGGTCTTGGGACTTGTTCGTGTTTTTTTTTATTTTAAGCAGTTGATATTCGAGACAAGCTATAAATTATTGCTTCGAAAAGTGAATTAATGAGCATGCATTAAAATGCATTAAAGATATTAATTTATAACAGACATTTACGGAAGTATTTTTTTACAAATTTTAACGGGAGCCCTTGTATGCAAATTAATATATGCTGCACGTAATAATAATAAGACACGTTGCAATTGAAAATGTACCCTATATACACATACACAAAGATAATTTTACGGCATCAATTTCTTTCACCAGTTGTCTAACGAATTTTTAAAATAATTTCTCAAAGCTATCTTCCATGAAGTTTATTTTCACTATTCCATAAACACAAATTTGTTTTTGCAATTCAAAAATGGAAAATGCTACTTGCTTTATAACTAAATTAATGCTACGCAACATATTCCAGTTCGTTTTTATTCCTATTTAGTCTTTTAATCTTTGTGATTAAATGTAAGTATATTTACCAATAAAAGTGTTGGAGTAAATGTGTATCTGTAGAGTCTCCAGCCAGTATACGCGTGCACAACTTACGATTTATATATGGCAAACAATGAATGGAAAAGCAAAACAAAAATATAATAAATATACTTAAGTAATACTAAAGAGATAAATGCATTAAAATAATCTTTAATGTATATAGTGCCATGAAAAGAACTGACTAAAATTAAACAGTTTTGGGAGTTAACTCTTACAGTTGCATGTGTTATCAGCTGATTTATCCTTTTGAGAGCCACATTAATTAAGATACTAGTTCGTAAAAATGATGGTAAGTGCTTGAAGGGTATAGTTAGACATATCAAGCTAACAGAACAAGAATATAAGCCGATCAGGATTCTATACTTTTGTAAGAACTTTATTACCACTATTTCCGACTATCACTCTTATGATGTGATTATTGTTGGGCTGAAATATTTTAATGCATAACGCATGAATTGAGATAGTTTTTGGGCCGTTCGTTCGTACCATTTGCGTTGTAAACAATTACCCAAGGGTTCTACATCCAGGAAGGCAGACATGAAATATCCAATGAACGAAGACATCTCAGCTGAAAGTTTTTTATTGATATATAGCAAGTATAAGATGGTAAGAATGGGGTGGTCTCGGATGTTAGAGGCTTAGAACAGTTGTTGACAGACCAAGAGCTAGGGGTGATCTGGCGTTTTGGGCAGTAGATTGTCTCGCCACGGTTCGATAATACATTGAGCCAACAAACCGCAGACGCGCAGAAGAATTTATGTACGTTAAGGATAATTAATATAAATGTTTTGGGAGGATGTAATGAAAAGGCTACCACATTTGGCGAAACCGTAACTTTTGTGAATTTTAGAGGCACATGCGGCAACCCGGTGGGAAAGGAATTTTAGTCAAAGGAAAGAGTTACTTTGTATCTGGGAAATTACATTACTTGCACAATTTGTTTATGAACAGAAAAAGGTTGGGCGCCCAAGCAGCTGTCAATGAATGTTCGGAACACATATAATTACATCTGTTATAACCGCATTGGAATTAAAATAGATCTCTAACGTACATGCTGCATTTAATAAAGATAGTCTTTCATATGAGAAAAGAAGTAACATTTGAGGTTTTAGAATAAGAGATATTTTAGCGAAGAGAATATTAATTAATATATTGAAAATTAAGTTAGGAAGATAATAATTTAGAATAAAGATATGTATAAATGATTCTATATCATATACATCGACAAAATGAGAAAAATGACGCTGGCTCAATGTACATCGGTACAAACTGTTATACGTACCTGCAAAAAGTTCAGTACTCAATTACACTTGGAGACCACCCAAAAGTACATAATAAAACAAAAATACAAACATATAGACATAAAATATACAAGTACTTGTTTTCAAAATGTTGCACTTTCAGTATATGTGCAAAGGTACCTAAAATGATTTTTTTTTTAAATCATACAAATGTTCTGTTTCATTTTTTTCTAAGCAGCTGCAGCATTTAAAAATACAGAACAATATCATAATTATCATTTCAATAATACTCGTCATAATTGACGGAGGCCTATATATTTTTCATACATATGTATATACATGTATGTGTGCACAATTATCAAAATTTTCAATGCTATCAATTCTCATAATGATGGTAACATACATATCTGCAGATTTCTTTGATTTTAGCTAGCTTTACTTCAAAACTGTTTATCATAATAAACATTAATATAGCAATATAATATGACAACAGAAACTAGTTTAAATTGGAAAGTAAATATAAACAAATGCAAATGTAATATATATAAACAATAATTATGCATAAAAGTTTAATATAAATAAGTGTTTTCCTTTATTCAAGTGAAAATAAAAATCTATGAGGCAAAAATATGTTAAAAGTAGAGTAATACTGTGCAAAGTATGAATACTGACAATGGGAAATAAAATTAACGTACCAAATTTAGAATCTATTGCATCAAAGTATCATAAAAATTGTAAACACATGGCAAACGAACTGGTGCATATAAGCAAAAATTTGGATTAAAAATTGTTTATAACATTTTTTTTTATCCATTAAATTGTAGTGTTCACAAATGATTTTTTTTTTTTTTTAAATAAAAGGTGTGGGATTTATAAATAATAAAAATATATAGGAAAAATAATCATATAAACTGAAAAGTAAACACCGTAGGTATTATGCGCTATCAAAAAGTACGTGTGTAAAATGTTGAAAAAGCAGTCCTTTCGTCTACCATATGACTCATAGACATGTCATATGACAGGAATGCAAAAAGAAAATTTATCTATCTAGTATATCTATATTTTGTATGTGTGTAGTGTAGAGTACTTCTGAAAAATGCATTTACCAGAATGACATTTAAAAGACATATTTATAAAAATTAAATCCTATAAATTAAAGAAAATGTTTTTTGTAAATGTGTAAACATTGTACGTTGATGAGAGAACATGAAGTAAATGTGCGAAAAAATGTATTAAAAATTTACCTATACCATTATTAAAATTTCAATTCAAAAATATTGAACTGATGAATTCCATGATGTGAAGTTAAATTGATATGTAAGTAGTTTTTTTTAAATACACTGCTCAAAACAATTAAAGGATATTTGAAGTTTTATATAAAATAAAGATATAAAAGAATTTTTTTGCCGAAAATAGAAGAAGAGAATCACAAATGCAAATTTTTCTGGTTTTCAAACTGTGGAGTATGCAAATTTTGAGTTCGACGTCAAAAACGTCGCTTCAGCGGCAGCGAATGAAATTTGACTTTCAACTGGATAAAAGAGAATGAAGACAAGGATGATCGGCATTCAGTGATTGCTTTGTTTCGATGAGTACGATGTCTCAGCGAAGTCATTTGACAGATTCAGAAGCTTGGAGAATTGGTGGTAGGTTAGAAGGGGGCCAAACTCAAGCCGAAGTAGCGCAAGCGATTAGATTGTCACAAAGTGTCATTTCCAGGATCTGGAACCGTTTTTTGGAGAGTGGATGTGCAGGCCGAAGACCAGGGCAAGGTCGTAGACGGGCAACAACGCCCAATGAAGATCGGTATTTAGCGTTAACAGCTCGGAGACACCGAAACATGAACGCTACTCTTCTCCAACAACACCTTCGCTCGGCTACAGGCACCACAATTTCAACTCAGACTGTCCGAAACCGGCTCCATGCTGTAGGTCTGTATGCTCGCCGACCGATGGTATGTGTTAGATTAACATCAAGGCATCGTCGCGACCGCAGGGAGTGGGCAACCGAGCATGTCAACTGGAGGAGAAATGAATGGAGCAATATTCTGTTTTCTGACGAGTCCCGTTTTTCTGTGCATCCGGATAATAGGCGTATTTTCATCTGGAGGGACCGTGGCAGTAGAAATAATCCTGCGTTCGTGCACGAAAGTGTCAGATTTGGCGGTGGAGGAGTGCTGGTGTATGGTGGCATCTCCATTGACGGGCGCACTGACCTCTACATCATTCGAGATGGAGCTCTGACTGGTCGCCGATATAGGGATGAGATCCTCAGACCTATTGTAGTCCCTTACGCTGCAGCAATCGGAGATAACTTCATTTTAATGGACGATAACTGCAGGCCACATCGTGCAAACCTGGTGGAGGATTTCCTTTTCGAGGAAGCAATCGTTCGAATGGAATGGCCAGCGTGTTCTCCAGACATGAATCCAATCGAGCACGTTTGGGACGCTCTAGGAAGACGAGTTTCTGGCCGCCAACAACCCCCACAAACTCTCCAAGAACTGGAAAGAGCTCTTCTGGAAGAGTGGGGCAGAATACCCCAACTCGTCATTAATAGCCTCATTGAGTCCATGCCTCAAAGGTGTTCAACGTTGCTGGCCGCCCGTGGAAACCATACCCCCTACTGAAAATGATTTTCTTTGAAGAAAACACCTTTTCTTATTCTTTTTTTCTCATATGCACAAATTGTGTTTTTTTCCTTTTGTACACAAATGCGCAATAAAATGCATTTTTTTCTGCCAAACATGTGTAATTTATTCTTATATAACCTACTATGTCTGTCGACTATGTATCAATCAGCTAAAAAGTTTCCTAGATACAAAATCCACCTGAAACTGCAATATCCTTTAATTGTTTTGAGCAGTGTACATGAAGTATATCATAATCATGGAAAGAGATACGATGAAAAGTGTGAAAAAAAATAAGCATTGTGATTGAGAAATTTTTTTTGAATAAATGTCATGTCAATTATCTATTAAAATGATTAAAATTGAAAAAATTTCTGAAAAGTCACAGTTCAAAAATGATGTAAACTATTAAATTTAAATGAACCGACGAGAGAGACAACCATTGGAATTTTGTTTATAAAGTGAAAATGAATGTGTCAAAAATAGTTTAAAAAGGAAGAGTATATTGTAAAATAAAGAGAAAATAAATATTGCAAACAGTATAGAGAACCAATGTAAACAATTGCATGTGTAACTGTGAATGAAAGACTACAATTTTATATCCAAAGCATTCTGCGAAAAATCATTGTAAAACTTTGTAGAAAAATATGCTATGTACCCCTTTGTATTGCAAAAATGCTCTGAAAAATTGTAGAAGGGAGTATCATCTACGAAAAGTCTATCAGCACTCAAAAGAAAGAACTTTGTAAGAAAATAAGACATTGTACGTTGGGCGCTAATAAATGACTTTCATGGAAGACACTGCGTGTAATATATAGATACCAGAAAAATGAGAATATTCTGGGAAAATGTAATCGTAAACAAATAGAACTTGAGGAAATAGTAGAAAATTTTTAATTTTTTGAACCTTGTATCAAGTAAGATACCTGTAAAATGTAAACGTTGACAAGAGAAGATAAACAATATTTGTATGACCTGCCAAGAAAACTGTTAAATAATAAACATGGTAAATATTGAAATTTTAAATATTACCTGAATATGTGTCCTGACAAAATAATAAAAAATGCGTCTTGTTACACATCGAAAACATGTAGGGGAATGTCAAGATTTCAGTGTACAATAGATAATAGAGCCAATTTTTTTTTTTTTTAAATACAATAAAATGCAAAAATTTGAAATATGAAACAGCAATAAAATAGTGTGTGTGTGTGTGTGTATGTGTGTATACCCGACAAACAATTTGTGCCTAGGATGACGAGTACTTAAGAATGTAGAATGTACGATGAAAGAAAATACTAGTTACTATACTAGTTTCGATGAACAACGTGAAATATATAAATTACTTGAATACGATGAATTTTCAGAACACATTGAACAGAACATAATATAAATCGATGAGAGAGAAGTAAAAAGTAGGCGTACAATCTGAGTACTTGAAAAGTACAAAATATCACGACTAAAATAAAATTAAGGCGTGTGCAAAAATTTTAACAGCATAAAAATATATTGTACGAAGTGAGTAATACAATGTAAAATGGAGAACCTTTTCAGAATTGAGCAAATTAAAACAAATTTTATACCAGAAATTAAAATGAAAACATATGACATTAAATTTTTTGAAAAGTGTAAGAAATATTTCACACATAACCACAGTGATTGGCCGGTCACCATGATTTAATGTGAAATAAACAAATTATCGTTCACTAATCCTGCAGAAATTAACCAACGAAAAGATGTACTTACACTTAAAGTGACTGTTAAAATTAAAAGTGTAATTTTAAATTATTCCATGAAAAATATATATGAGCTCCTTGAATCGAGAATTATACAACTGCATAAAATGTAAAGAAAAATTATAAATCTTGAACCTACTTTTTTAAAAACAAAATTTGTGCAAAAATGTAACAAGACGTTGAAAAAAATCATATTCCAAGTATGTAAGTATGCCGAATGACATATTCTACCTAAAAGTTTAAATTGCCTATGGAAATGATTAAAACATGAATGTCTTTCAGTCAAATGAATTATAATTTCAGAACTGTACGAAGATGAGCATAAATAAGAAGAATGCTTAGAAAACTGATGTAAATATTATAAAGTACATAATATTTTAAAAGTTAAGTAGATAGTACAATGACATGATAAGCAAAAATATCTAAAAATTGTAATTAATATCTGTGGGAAGAAAAATAATCGTGTGTGCAGATAAAAACATCCCTAAAATTGACCAAAATATTTAAAAACTAAAATATACATAGCAATACAGATGTAATTCATTTTAATTATTATTATTATTATTATTATTGTTATTATTATTATTATTATTTTAACCATGCCAGTATTCTTTTACACATATATATCTGAACTCTTTAAAATATGAAGAAGTATTTTAATTTCTCAGTTACTAGCTTGAGAAAAATATATCATAATTTAAAATATTTTTGAAATACCAATTTACCTTTTCTTTTCCATCACCATAGATATTTCGACAGTGAAAAAAATTTTTGGGGAGAATCGAGATATTGATAAATCTGAAAAGTACATACAAGAGGGACAAGGCCTAGCAAATCACTATGAAAGAAATTATATAAATATTTATCCCATCACAGATTTTATAAAAATAATGGGCCAAAAATATAAACACAAAAATTTTAAAATAATTAAAGTTTTTATTTTTATTTTTATTATTATTTTTTTTAAATATGAGAATGAGCATTACTATAAATCATAATATTTGTCAATGCTTTCTACTGAAACATATAAAAATTTACCTGTAGTGCCCTAGTATAGATTAAAAACATTACATACACCAAAAATGAAAATGTTACATGCATAAGCGAATGTTTCATGGATATATCGCGATATTCACATTCCGTCAACATTTTGGGACCAGCCCATCATATATGTGAAAATGTAAATATATAAACACGAAGCAGAGCTTGTAGCATCACACATAACATAAAAAATGACCTACACAAAAACAAACAACATATAATGTAATGCAGTTTACCTTTTAAGGAATTCCAGGTTATTAAAATTCTTTAATGGTATAAAATGGATGGTGTTAAAGCAAACATATATTCATTACAGTTAACTAAAAATGCTCAAAAGAGTAAAACTATAAATTTTTTTGATATAGAGCTTTTAAACCGAAAAATTCTTTTTGCAATGTTATTAACCAATTAGTTGATTAGTTGATACTTAATCAATCTAACAATATTAGCTTTCAAAAACAGTATGTAGATGACAAAAAAATATATGCAACAATCACATATACATTATATGTGACAATTCTCCCCATCTCTATTAATTTTAAAAAAATCTGATAAACATGTTGAATTTTTATCTTATATATATATATATATATATATATATATATATTTATAGAATGTTATGAAATAGGAAAACAGCTTTTAATATGCATAAAAATCTAGAATATAATATTTAAAATATAAAATGCAGACGAAAAATGTATGACTAAATTTTTTCATTTGAGGAAAAAATCATACTCTGGTTGTACACAATTATAAAAAAAAAACATATATAATATCATATAAAATGTGACATACATATAGAAAAAAATTGTGAATGTTTGCATGACTAATTGACATACTGATTAATGAAAATTTCAAAAAGACATTAATTTAACGAGATAAGTTTCGAAGGAAACTTGCACCTATTTTTTTAAAACTAAATTTCAAACTATTTATCTACCTTTATTCAAACCAAAGTAAAGGATGCACTCATCGAATCATGCACTCATGCTACATCATCATGCGACATCATGCTACATCGAATCATGCTACATCATGTCATGCACTCATCGAAAATTTAAATAATATACTGGTGAAGTTATTTATGATCTTCATCGTTTTATACAATTAACAACAAAAACAGTAGGATTTATTTATTCAGTTTATAATATATGCATGAGTATAAATTAAGTTAAATATTCTTCCGATAAAAACATCCTGTAAAAGAATTTTTGAGAGAAAAATACTGTAGGCTGAAGGAAATAATTAAAACATGCATATATTAAGTAATTTTTAAAATATGTACTTACTTGAAAAGTGTATTTTTACTCCATTTGTTTTATACAACAATATTCAAGATGTGTTTTAAAAAGAACAGATAATTCAATGAAATACTTTTCAAAAATATCAATGCTCGCTCACCTATACAATTTTTTTTAATATCCTACGCAAATATAAATAGTTAATTTTCAATGTTTCCGACATTGAAAGTATTTGTAATGGGCAATCCCGTGGATTCGCTGAATTACCAGTTATAAGAGTACAAAAGATGTCCGCACAACAAGTTATTATTATTATTATTATTTTTAAACACTCCTCATCACAACATAAAAGGGGGAGGGATGTTCGGAGAGGAGCACCTTCATCTTATTCCACTGAACGCAACGAGCATATTTCGCTCCTAGAGGTAATTAGCTGTCCTTCCGTTTTAACGGGTAGAGAAAGTCGACATGGAATTACACAGCTGCGATCGAAGACAAATTTTATCGGCTGGCCAGGCGAGAAAAAAAAATTCCAATGACGATGCACTGTTGAATGCAAAGTTCTTTGCATCACGGGAGAGCGTTGAAGGTTCAAGCGAAAAATAAAATCCATCAACATTCCACGTTTTGATAGCGAACATTATATCACAAGTCGGTAAAATTGCATCAGTCTTAGAGAACAATTTTGCAAACATCTGTTTTCTTTTTCTCGTTGGCATAAGGTCTGCTATATATTTTTCATTTTAGTGTATTGGAGTCTGGTTGGTTGATCATATTTACTTGCGTTAAAATGTTCATGCTCTGTACAATAGCAATAGAACGACGAAATATCGTTCTAAAATATCGGGATGCAGATTTCTTCTTTTAATACAGTTTTGTAGAATGAGGCAATTGAATGAAAATTCGGAACATAAAGGGGGCTTCAGGAAAAATTGTATAGCTGGAAAATTGCGATCCAGAAATCCGGAAGAAAAATTCACATAATCCTGAGAAATCCAGAACAGTACCACTTGAAAAAAATCTTTTAAATCATCCAGAGACCATCTGAGACCATTGGATATGACTGGCAAATGAACGGGAGATGATTAGAGATGTCCGGAAAAGGATTGGAGAGGAACTGGATACCATCTGGATAGGAGACAGGATATCAGAATCAGACGATGGGAGACAGGAGAAGACCGGAGACCACCCCGACTATACTATATGATCAAATATTTCCTTCCGTAGGTCACACCAACTGTGTATGATGTGATTATTGTTGGGCTGAAATATTTTAATGCATAACGCATGAATTGAGATAGTTTTTGGGCCGTTCGTTCGTACCATTTGCGTTGTAAACAATTACCCAAAGGTTCTACATCCAGGAAGGCAGACATGAAATATCCAATGAACGAAGACATCTCAGCTGAAAGTTTTTTATTGATATATAGCAAGTATAAGATGGTAAGAATGGGGTGGTCTCGGATGTTAGAGGCTTAGAGCAGTTGTTGACAGACCAAGAGCTAGGAGTGATCTGCCGTTTTGGGCAGTAGATTGTCTCGCCATGATTCAATAATACATTGAGCCAACAAACCGCAGACGCGCAGAAGAATTTATGTACGTTAAATATAATTAATATAAATGTTTTGGGAGGATGTAATGAAAAGGCTACCACATTTGGCGAAACCGTAACTTTTGTGAATTTTAGAGGCACATGCGGCAACCCGGTGGGAAAGGAATTTTAGTCAAAGGAAAGAGTTACTTTGTATCTGGGAAATTACATTACTTGCACAATTTGCTTATGAACAGAAAAAGGTTGGGCGCCCAAGCAGCTGTCAATGAATGTCCGGAACACATATAATTACATCTGTTATAACCGCATTGGAATTAAAATAGATCTCTAACGTACATGCTGCATTTAATAAAGATAGTCTTTCATATGAGAAAAGGAAGTAATATTTAATTAACACATAATAATATTTGTCATGTGGACTAAATGTCATATTAAAAATAAAAGTAGTTTCCCCCCTCCCCCCTTCCTTATTAATAGTCCCTATTCGCATTATGAATTACAACATTGTCTATTAGCGTTTTATTTCTTTTTTCTATACAAAAATCATTTTGTAATAAAATATAAATTCGATTCTAATAATGAGATCTTTATAAAAAATAGATTTCTGAATAAACCGAAAAAATATGCATGGATGCAAAATTTTCAAATCGGTAAATGCAATATTTAAAAACAAAATTAATAGAGCTTTTAATCTCTTACTACCTTCAAAATCTGCGGGTATTTTTTTTTTCCTCGCTTCAACAGCTGATACGAAAAGCGAAAAGCCGGAATGTCTCACTGATAAATGGCATAGGTCTCCGATTTCACAACCAACTGCAAATGTTTTTTTGATTTGGATAAAAATTATTTTCATTAACGCAAAATTAATTCGTAATTTCTGTTCTAATTACGCCATCTTTATAAAAATTGGATTTCTGTATTCATCGTAAAAAAATAGGCATATATGTGTTAATTTCAAATTGATAAATGCAATCATAAAACAAATTATGTAGAGCCTGAAAAATGGCTAGTCCACCATATTTGGCCTAGGAACAGGTGCAGACTGTTAGTCTGTGGTTTTCCCAATCAAAGGAAATTAAACGAATTTATTCAAATCGATTTTTAATTAATATCTACACTTCTACTGGAAATAATTAAAAATTTCTTAGAAATTCAAACAGCTATGTTTTTTTTAATTAATTTATTTATTTTTCTTTTGTGCGTGTGTGTCCGAAACTTCAAGTCCTAAGTGGAATAGTTTATGAGATAGAGGTGTCTTTGAAAACGTGCAATCTGTTATCGCCATTGCAATATGCTGTGACTATGGCAACCCTTCCCCTGCTTTTCTGCTCTTATGATTGCTCCTTCTGCTTTTCTGAAGTTTAGGAATGAATTTTCTTTGATTAAATTCTACGCTTTAGTTGAATCTTTTTTTCTAATAATGAGTGGGTTTTTAGTGTTTTAATAAATATCTTGCGTTAATGAAGACATTTTCAAAATTTTATTTCCAGTGTGAAAGTAAGTATTCAGCTGTTGGTACAAAAAATTTCAAGTCTTTAACTTATACAGTTTCCGAGAACGGACTCTGTGACGGACAGACAGAGAAGGGGGACGAATATAGTTTCGTGAGATGAACGAAGCCCTTAAAAAAGATAAATGAAATTGTCTGAGACAAAAATAAGTGTGATTTAAGTGAATTGGAGATTACGATTTGAACATCTTTAAAAACTTGATTTTTAATTACATATTTTTAATTTTTTTTTTCACTAGATTTCTTTTGGATTTATTTACTCACATTTATTTCTTTTTATTTACATTTTGAGATCGGAAGGATATTCTAAAGACTGAATTATGTTAGAGATTACGCATAGGAAATAAATATTAAATTTCATACTTTTATTACTTAAAAATATATAAATATCAATAGCATTTTAACCAACATAGTTTGTTGTTTAAAGTGTTCGAGAGTTTGAAGGGAGTTTTACTATGAAATGTTGCATTCTATGCAAATATCGTCTTTAGACATGGAATGTCATTCGTATGTTATTAAGTAATTTTAAGTAAAATTATTTTTTTTATAAAATTTAACGAGCGTTAATAGATGTTAAAAATGCACACTAATAATAATAATAAGAAGAAGAAGAAGACGATCATTTAAATAATTCCAGAATATGGTTTGTGGAAAGAATAAAAGACTAAAAGTCACATTTTATTATGTAGAAGTCAAAAAATAAAGAACGTAGTATGCCATTTAAAAAAAATATATATATGAACAATAACAGAATTTCAATAACATATAAAAGTCCAAAATTACTACGAATTTAACCCTTTCAGGGGCAAGTAAACAATACAATAAACTATTCAATAAACAAGTATACAATAAGCTATTTTCCTATGGAAAACCAAGGTTACAATCCATTTATTGGGGTAATTATACAGGGTATCTGTAGTCAAAGCCGAACACGGATGTTCGTTCATTAAAATAAATAAAAACATCTTGGCAAATTTTATAAAAGAATAAATTTACTTTGTGTGAAATCTGATGACACCATGAAAAGTTCTGGAAATAAACGGCAACTCGGCCAGTGTCATCGTATGTACTCTCCGTATTGTACGTAACTGCATTCTGAATTATGAAGTGTCTATCTCATTGCTGTTTGTACATGAGTCGTAATTATTCAGATTATTCGATCACTTCTCGTGATGTCCTTACAATACATTCATTATTATTAAAGCCAGTGGTCCGAAAAGCTACTTTCTTTTTCTAATTTGCTAGAACTACAACTACTTTATAGAAACTGTAGCTCATTTCAACTATAACTATATACGAGGGCATTTCGAAAAGTAAAGATACTCCGTACGCCGGAGGAAAAGAAAAGTTTTGGCAAGCAAGTTGGCAACACAGGTGTTAACCTTGAACCGTTAGCTTTCTTCTCGCGGTCGTTCGGCATTTCAACGTTGATTCTGGTTTGAGTAGTTGGTGTTTAAAATGGTTCCGCCGATTCAGAATCCCGCCAAATGCGAAGTGCGCTCCGTCATACGTTTTCTTCATGCAAGAGGTCAGCGATCAGCGGATATTCACAAAGAAATTGTTTCTGTTTATGGGAACATTATGAATCGACAAAATGTAACGAAATGGTGTCGTCATTTCTCTGAAGGTAGGACCGATGTTCATGATGAACAAAGAACAGGTCGGCCATCTGTGATCTCTGATGCCCTTCTTCAGAGAACGGAGGAAACTATTCGTGCGAATAGACGTCTCAAATTGAAAGAATTGCATCAGATCATATCGGAAGTGTCAATGACAATTCCACGACGATGATGAGATCAAAGATGAAGTTGAAATGTGGTTCCGACAACAGGCGGAAACCTTCTATGACTGTGGGATACAAAAGCTTGTGCCCCGACTTAACAAATGTTTGGATAACGGGGGTGATTATGTCGAAAAATAATAAATAATCCAGTTAATAAGATGTAACTTACGTTTTCTAAATAAATGTTTTTTTTAAGGAATGCGAGCCATTGTATCTTTACTTTTCGAAATGCCCTCGTACTTAAAAAAATTAGTGATTGCAAGCTACTTTCCAAAAGCAGTCACAGAGCGCTTTTGTCAAAGAATTCGATTTACACTCGAAATTGAGGACACGGATTAAGTAACACTGTGGCCCCTCATTATATCACTTCTGCCGGACTGCAATCAGATAAATGTGATATAATCGCGGACAATAAAAAGAATAGGAATGATAACATAAAGAAAAGTTTTTTTTTAGTATCCAAAATATTACTTTGTGCACATGTTGCAATTTTCTTAGCGAAATTGAAAGTACGAAATACAATAAACATTTATATATAGTTACATTAAAAAAATGCGATTAAAGTACAGCTTATTTATTTTTTCGGAAGACATGAAAACAGAGCTAATTATGTGAACGAGCGGCATAACGAGGGACTTTTATTGTACGTAACATATTTATACGAAACCATACAATTCATAAATGACGTCATACGACGCTTTACTTATCTGACATTCCCATAATGATGCGCAGCATACATTTTGCTCAAAAGAAGCAAGTTACGATCACGCCATTTGAAGAGTGGTGCATTTTTATTGACCTCCTTCACTGAGGTAGCGTTAAAATTACCGTTAATATTTAGTACACATTACTGATTATTTGTATCGCGCTACTAGCCACATAACATTTTTCAAATTGTAGCTCGTTACAATACAAATTATTTTTAAAAAATAGCAAATACTGTAACAATATAATAAATTATAACACCTTGTAATAGTATATTACTTTTAGATGCTAAAGGTGTAAAATTAACAACTATAATATAAATTAAAATAACTTTTATTAGTTGTTTTACATGTTTCGTCTCTTTCCGAATCATTTTCAAAAACAAAATGAGAATATTCTAAAGCTGCACGGGCTTTGAGGTTATTATTTTTATGTACTTTTTTTAAAATTACGCACGTTATCTATTATTTTTTACTTGATTGTTTATTTTCATATATTTGACCATGGAGTAATTCTAGCCACAGTTTCGGTAAATTAAAAGATGCCGCATCGTTACATATTGTATTTTTGCGCGTGAGTATCTCTATGGTTTCTCTTATTATGGATGAATAGTATAGACTGGAGGGAAATATTATTTTACTTTCATTGAAATTTATTTGGATGGTTTCTTCTTGATATAATCTTGCCAGGGCTGTAGTTTTTCTATTGTATTTAATATCAGCTATATGCTCTCATTATTCGCATACATAGGCATGACCAGCAGGAAATTTAATTGCAGAAAAAAAGAGCATATAGCTGATATTAAATACAGTAGAAAAACTACAGCCCTGGCAAGATTATATCAAGAAGAAACCATCCAAATAAATTTCAATGAAAGTAAAATAATATTTCCCTCCAGTCTATACTATTCATCCATAATAAGAGAAACCACAGAGATACTCACGCGCAAAAATACAATATGTAACGATGCGGCATCTTTTAAATTACCGAAACTGTGGCTAGAATAACTCCATGGTCAAATATATGAAAATAAACAATCAAGTAAAAAATAATAGATAACGTGCGTAATTTTTAAAAAAGTACATGAAAATAATAACCTCAAAGCCCGTGCAGCTTTAGAATATTCTCATTTTGTTTTTGAAAATGACTCGGAAAGAGACGAAACATGTAAAACAACTAATAAAAGTTATTTTAATTTATATTATAGTTGTTAATTTTACAGCTTTAGCATCTAAAAGTAATATGCAAATACTGTAGTTTGACTAATTGCAGCGTGCTACTTTCGACCACTGGATAAAGTTAAAAACGAAAATCGTACGAATACCGAACTAAACGAAAACTACCTTCGTATTTCTAAGTGAAGAAGTGAATGCAAGCCTAGATTCCTACATTAAAAAAAGAAATAAATAATGTTTGTTATCGTGCGTTGTACCATCCTGTAAATTTTGCCTATGAGTTCTGAATAAATTAGTAACAAAAATTATAAACAATTTTACAACACTTGTAAATCTGTGTAAAGGCTGTGTTAATCTGTGTAAATACTGTTTCATAATATTAAAAAAATACATATGCAAAATAAAGGTTAACACATGTTACAACTTTCGTGCGATAGAAGTTTGTTATTATCGTATTCCGCATCTTTTGTTATCCATTGACTTAATAAGAGAAATTCTAGATGTATCACAATTGTTTAGAAAAGTAGATTTTTCTATTTTTTTCCAGCACAATGATATTCTGAAAATAGCTCAAAATTTAATTATTTCAATACACAATTTTATAAATTAATGCTAGTTGATACCCAGAAAACATAACGACTTGATCTGTTGATATATATATACGAGCAGGGATCACCGAGCTATGCTCGGTTAAAATTAGCCTTGAGTTCAAATATCATGACCCATGACCAAAATGACCCACTAATCAAATTTTTTCGAAATTGTGACCAAGCCCATTTGTCTTCTCGTGTCCGAAACCCGTAGGATATAACATTTAGTCAAAATAATCTGAGCCCTTTTCTAGATAAAGTTAGCTTGACCCACACTGACCCAAAAATGAACCATTAATCGGATTTTCTCGAGCATATGACTTAGCCAAATGATTTTCTCGTGACCAAAAACCGTAGGATACAAAATTTAGTTCAAATCGTCTGAGCCGTTTTGAAGAAAAAACAGCTTGACCCATAATGACTCATGACCAAAATGACCCACTAATCGAAATTTCTTGAACATGTGATCCAACCCAATAGTTTTTCCTTTTCTTAAAACTGTAAGATACTAAATTTAGTTCAAATCCTCTGAGCCGTTTCTAAGATAAAAATAGCTTGACCCATAATGACTCATGACCAAAATGACCCACTAATCGAATTTTCTCGAACATGTGACCTAGCCCAGCAGTCTTCTCGTGCCAGAGAGCATAGGATGCAAAATTTATTGTAAATAGACTGAACCGTTTTTAAGATAAAATAGCTTGACCCATAATGACCCACTAATTGAATTTTCTCGAGCATGTGACCTAGCCCAATGATTTTCTCGTGCCCAAAAACCGTAGAATACAAAATTAAGTTCAAATCATCTGAGCCGTTTTTAAGATAAAATAGCTTTACCCATAATGACCCATGATCAAAATGACTCACTAATTGCATTTTCTTGAACATGTGACCTAGCCCAATGATTTTCTCGTAACCAAAAACCGTAGGATACAAAATTTAGTTTAAACCATCTGAACCGTTTTTAAGTTAAAAATAGCTTGACCCATAGTGACACATGACCAAAATGACCCACTAATCAAAATTTCTTGAACATGTGACTTAGCTCAATTGTCTTCTCGCGCCCAAAAACCGTAAGTTACAGATTTAGTTCAAATCCTCTGAGTCGTTTTTAAGATAAAATAGATTGAAACATAATGACCCCTGACCAAAATGACCCACTAATTGAATTTTTTCGAACATGTGACCTAGCCCAACAGTCTTCTCGTGCCCGAAAACCATAGGATGCAAAATTTAGTGTAAATTGTCTGAGCCACTTTTTAGATAAATTAGATTGATCCACAATGACCCAAAAATGACCCACTAATCGAATTTTCCCGGACATGTGACCTAGCCCAATGATTTTCTCGTTCCCGAAACTCGTAGGATACAAAATTTAATCAAAATCGTTAGAGCCGTTTTTAGATAAAATTAAATTGACCCGCGTTGACCCAAAATTGACCCACTAATCGAAAGTGCTCGAACATGTGACCCAGCCAAATAGTCTTCTCGTGCGTAAGAATGGTCAGATCCAAAATTTAGTCAAAATAGTTTGAACCATTTTTTAGATACAATTAGCTTGACCATGACCTTATATGACCCAAAATGACCCACTAATCAAATTTTCTCGAACATGTGACCTAGAACAATGGTTTCAGACAAACCAATGTGTGGTTTTCCGGTGCCCCAAAACGGTAGGATACAAAATTTCGTCAAAATCGTTAGAGCCGTTTTTAAGATAAAATTTGCATATATATATATATATATATATATATATATATACAGGGTGTCCCACAAGGTACGCAGCGTCTAATATGTGCAGATTCGGATAGAGCACATCAATATGAGTATTTTGAATGGTAACAAGTGGGGTCCCCGAATATAGCGTGATAGTCTAATTACAGGATGAACGTTATCATAGCTGCGAACTTTTACGCTTTTCTCTACCACTAAAATTTTTCCGTAAATTTTACCTTATTAAATCTCCGAAATAACGGGATTCAATAAGTCAAAAATTTCTATAAATTTTTAGTGGTATCAAAAAAGCGTAAAAGTTGGCAGCTATGACGTTATTGACGAATCCGATAGTGGGTATTCTAAATGACAATGTTTACAACATGAAAGATTCCCCAGAAGATTATGCAAATTTGTGGTAATCACTAAAAATTTATAGAAATTTTTGCCTTATTGAATCCCGTGATTTCGGAGATTTAATAAGGTAAAATTTACTATAAAAGTTTAGTGGTAGGATAAAAAAGCGTAAAAGTTCGCAGCTATGATAACTTTCATCCTGTAATTAGACTATCACGCTATATTCGGGGACCCCACTTGTTACCATTCAAAATACTCATATTGACGTGCTCTATCCGAATCTGTACATATTAGACGCTGCGTACTTTGCGGGACACCCTGTATATATATATATATATATATATATATAACCACACACACACAAGATTTGCTCGTATTAGGTTATATGATATATCTACAGGGTTACTATAAATGATGGACCCATTTTCAAAAAGTTGTATTTATTAAAGTACAAATCCAAAATGAACAATCTTTATACCAATCTCAAGAGGAAGTTTCAAAGTTTTTTTTAATACCAAATCTGGTACGAAATGACCGCTGCACTGCAATTTGCGACTCACTTCTTGCGAACTCAAGAACGCAGAAAACCTTGTGCTCCACAGTAACCATCTCACTCACAACTGACAGTGAAACGAAATCGCGGCCTATTGCCGCGCGACTTCTACCGGGCACCTCTGGAACCATCACCCCTTTGAAATCCGTGCACTCAGTAACAGCAGATACGCTTTCTCGTGTGTGGGACGAGTTTGGCTATCGCGTAGATGTTTGCGTGCAGCAAACGATGGAGACATTGAACATGTATAATGTCTTAAAAAAAAACTTTGGAACTTCCTCTTTTCATTGGTATAGAGATTGTTCATTTTGTACTTTAATAAATAAATTTGTACTTTAATAAATAATTTTTTTTGAAAATGGGTCCATCATTTAGAATAACCCTGTACTATTGCTACTAATTACTGATATATAAGATAGACTCATGACAAAATTATTTTATAAGAGTTTTATTCCCATTGATTCATAATTCAATTACCGTTTTTAACCTGATTTCCAGATACCTTACCTTTGGTATTATAAATTCAAACATTAAAGAAATTTAGATAGGATTTTTTTAGTTATTGATTATTAAAATGTCAGCTGATAAATCAACGTAATTACAGTTAGTTATAGTATATCCCTCATATTCATTCTAAAGTGTTATAAAAATGATATCTTTTGTTTTCTTCAAAAATATTTTAAAAATAAAATAAGTATTTATATAAAAGTAAAGCATCTAAGCATAAGCTGTCTCTAACATCGCATATTTTTGCAATACAAATTTGTATAACCTTTGCAAAATCTACTGTTTCATCAAAAAAGATAAAATACAAAATGAAAAATGTACGATTACGAATCTCTCAAGAAATAAAATCCTAAGAAATAAATTGAAAAAAAAAATTTTTTTTTTTTTTCAAACTACAACTTTTATGTGGAATTTTTTTAAAATAATTTGTTTCGTTCTTAGGAAGGTGTAGTTTTACTAACGAAAAATATAAAACACTTCTAAGTTTTATTTCCCTGTCTAAATGCGCAAGTTTTCATAAAAAATAAAAAAAGAAAATTTTTATTAAGGATCATAAAATTTTCGAAAAAAGCTTTTAGAAAGCACATATCTTCTGTTTCAATTTCTTTAGATTATTTTTGAACGTTGGTTACTCCAAGAATTAACTACAGGTATATTGCATTTTATTTTATTTGTTTGCTTCATCCTGAAGTCACAAATAATGTTCGTATAGGTGGGTAGTACTTTAATAAAATATATCTAAAACTAAATATTAAAAAATATTTACCTAACATTTTTAGTTAAGATAAAATGTGTGTAAACAAAGGATTATGCTAAAATTGTCTTACAACTAACAGACTTTAAACTATTTTATTTTATCTGTTGCTCAAGATTTCAAGAAGTGTCTACAAAATATATTCTTCACACATCCACACACGCACGTACGCATATATTTAGGGTCGTTATAATTATAGTATTCCTATTCAGAATTATGTAGAATAAAAATCATTCGTCATAAGGAAGCCGAATTACGTTTTATGAAATGAATTTCACAATACCGGGGGAGGAAGTACTTCAACAAGAATAAGTAAAACTATTTACTAGTAATTTTAAAAATGAACGATTAGGGAAGAGTTACGAACAGTACCTAGTAAAATACAGAATGAGTTAAAAGTGCTTAGAGAAATTTCAGGATGTTGGTCAGTGAGATGTCAAATTTCTCTCGCTAATGTTAAACCCATGGATTTGAAATGATTCCTATTTTTATAATATCTCCTAAGAAAATTAATATTTGTAATTTCTTTTTTCCATTTACTATTCTTAAAATATATCTCTCTTTTTTTTTAGTTAGCAAAATATTTCTAAAATATATACTTAATTTTATTTGAAGTGTTAAAATCTTACTCACAGCTCTTCAGCTTCGCTAAGATTTTAACACATAAAATATTAAATTAAGCATATATTTTAGAAATATTTTTAAATTAAAAAAGAAAGAGACATCTTTTAAGTAGAGTACACAGAAAAAGAAGTAAAAAATATTAAATTTCTAAGAAGATATTTTAAAATTACGAATGCATTCCACCGCCATAGGTTTAAAATCAGCGAGGGTAATTTGGGATCTCACTGACCCTCAAAAGTTGATAGCAAACTACAACAAAAAGATTTTTGTATAGAAACCAGAGTTACAATCCATTTATTCATTCAAAAATACAGGATGTCTCACTCCAGTCTTAACCCAACATTTTGTTCAAAAATTTAACAATAATGAAGATAATTTAACAGAATTTGTACCTGAATTTTTAACCTTGTAACAGATATTTAAATTTTACCTTAGTAGATCGTAGCATCATTAAACGGGCCAAAAAACTCATTCTTCCTGCGTATGTCCGTGGAATAACTTTTCCCCCGACATCCTTTGCGAATTCTTCTACATTGAAAAGTGAGATGGGTTGGTAGAAAAGATACAGCTGCAAAAAAGAGGCAAATTCTTTTTTTTTGTGTGGATTTATTCTAGCCATAAACGACATGTAAATAATTTTGAACATTATTTTTGTACATATTCGCTGTACATATTCATCGTGCTGTCTCTGTTGTAATAATGTTGAAAATAAACAATTTTAACAGGAATCCCCGAATGCTCTGTGATGACATATAAAATGAGTCTATAACATTTCATTGAATGAAATGTAATGCTATTACCAGAAGTAGTAATCATCTACGTCCCGAACAGCACTGAATTAGACGCCTCATATTTCTAATGTAATTAACATTACATGCAGTCTCAATGCTAAAAATATTGTATACTTCCAGCGTCTTTCATGATGTAATTTCATTTCACAAAAAGCACAGTAATTCTGATGAAAAGGGCGTTAAAATATATTTATTTTGAATATGAACAATGGTTATAATTCGATTAAGAGTTGGACACCCTGTCTATAGGTTTGGTTGAATAAATACATTATGATCCTGGTTTCTGTCATACAAAAATTGTTAATTGTACTATGCTCTACCACCTCTTAATGTTCGGACTTTTGACCAACCCTGTTCATTCTGTATAAAATAAATGGCTTATAACAGTTACGTATATTAATTACGAATATTAAGTAGTGCAAGTGACCATCAAATAGTATAACCCTTGAATGTGGAATTTGATAAGCATTTTGAAAATGTTCTATACGGTAGCAATAAAGGAAGAGAATGTTTCTTTGTAAAAATCGTTTAAAAACAATTTTCTGTAAAGAGCATTTGACGCATTTATGACTTCTCTCTTTTTTTGTACTGTGCTCTTAACAGATATAATTGAAGAGGGCTTCAGCAATTGAAAATTCCTGTGAAAACAAGTTGATATGGGGTTACATTTTTCCCGGGAACTACTGCATCTATTATTGTTTTATTTTATAAGCGTGTTTTAATTAGATGTTATTTTGGTCGTTTTAATTTATGGAAAATCAATACCTTTTTAGTATCGTTAATTAAAAAATGAAACTAGAATTACATATGCGTAAATATTGCCTTTAACAAAAAAAAAAAAAAAAAAAAAAAAAAAATGGCGAACGACCAATTCATAGTTACATTACTGCCAAAACTAATTTTAGAAAATTTTAAATCGCCTTAGTAGTTAACGAGAAAAATGTATTTAAATATCAGTTGTTTTCCATAACATTTCGCAAATGTAGTGGTAACTTTAATTCTAACTACAATTATAAACAAGATGATTCAGAATAGCCCTTAAATAAATTGGACACAAAACACAAAATCAAGCAGATGAAAAGAGAGTCGCAATACACTTGTTTGTACATAATCATTTGTACGCAATACACTTGTTCCTTATCTAATCATAGCATTTTTGCGATTCAATTAGGTGAAAATTTCTCATTTGAAAAACCGGTGGTAACAGATTAAAACTTCTGTAAAAGGAGCTCATCGCGAAGGGGTTAAAGTGGTACTTATAAGTACCGTCAGGATAAAAAGGGTTAAAAAAATTATAGACCAAATTTTTGGATATGTATATTTTTTTATCTCCTGTATTTTAAAGACTATACAAACTATTAAAACATCTTTTACATTATTTATTTTAAATAAATATTTAGAAAGGAAAATATCACGGTCTGTTAATCTATACCAATAAAAGAAAGTTTCGCTCTGTGTGTGTGTCCGTGTGTGTGCCTGTTGGCGATGGCTAGGAAAATCCCGCACACCTAGAAATCTGGAATTTTAGATTTAGGTAGTCCAAACCCTCTCCTGGTGTACCTGAGCCTTAGAATTTTAAAATTTTGAAAATAACAGTAGTTTTTAATTAAAAACTGATCAAAGATCACAAATAAAAAATACATTATTCCGAAGCTAGCTGGCGCATGCTCAGAAACCAATATCCGTATCTTCCGGAATAAAAGAAAGAAAACACAAGACATCCCGTTTTTTTCTAAGTTTTTCTAAATTCGCCATGGGCAAACGGCTAGAAATACGGAAAAAACGTCTACATATTCTAAAAGAACGTACTTTTATGTCTCAAACGATTTGGTTGGTTTGAAAAATTTTTACATTTAACCCTTTCAAAAAAAATAATCAAAAAGTATCGAATTCGTGTTTTTTATTTTCTTCCGTTTTCCGAGCCTTGCATCCACCGGAATACAAAAGATACGGAAAAACGAAGGTCACCAAATTAAAGAACTGACTTTTCCCTTTTCAAAGCCTCCTTTGGTTTTAAAAAATACAAAATTACCCCTTCGAAAAAGTACATTTTCTGTATGCCGTTTTGTAATTTTTGCGATTTTGGCAGTTTTTAAAAATTTACATCGGCGATTCAAAGAAAGGTATGAAAAACTAAAAATACCAGACAATATCTACATTTATTTCTTTTTCGACATCTGTATTTGTTTTTGAAAAATACGAATATTAACCCTTCAAAAAAAATTCGTGCGCAGGACTCTCTTTTGCGAATTCCGAATTTCTGCGATATATAAAATTTGACATCGGCTTTCTAAAATAACCAAACAAAAACCAAACACACCTAAAGACATCTACGTTCTATCGGGTTTTGGCAGAAGCCTTTAGTTAAAAAAAATCCCGTTAACCCTTTCGAAAACTTTTCTACCGTAAGTCAATTTCGCTTTTTTAACTATTTCTCCTATCTTTAAAAAATCCGAATTGGCGTTCATAAACAAGATACGAAAAACTAAAAATACCGCGCCTAATCTACATCCCTTTGTTTTTTAAAATCTGGTATCCGTTTTTAAAAAATTTAATTTTAACTCTAAAAAACTAATTTTAACTAAAAAAAATCCTTTCCAAAACTCCCTCATGCGATTTTTGTTTTTCGGTCCAGATTTAAAAATCGGCATCAACTCGGGAAATGCGAGTACGGACAAACAGTAGACTCCAGATCATAGATACGTTCATTTTCTTCAAAACGCACCATTAGGTTTTAAAAAATATCTACATTAACCCTCTCGAAACCGATCGTTTACGAAACCCGCTTTCGCGATTTCCGCTATTTTGGCAATACCTGTGGTTAAATTTCAATTCTACTACGAAATTTGGTTGAGTCCAGTGTTCTGAAAAGGCCTCTTCCAAAACAGATTTCGCCCCCTGGCGGTAGAAGGTGGAACTATAGGAGTATCTATGGTTCTATGTGCCCGATTACAACGGGGTTTGGCTCATTCTACTTGATATCAATAGCCTTAAATATTTTAGTTGCACTTTCGACCTCCAGGATGCGCTTTCCGATCTTGGGTTTTATGAGCCCGATTACGACGGGGTTTGCCTCATTTGACTTGATTTCGACAGTCTTACAGATTTCAGTCATATTCGTATAGAGCAGATGATTAATATATCGGTCCCGGGCAACGCCGGGCGGGTTAGCTAGTTTGAAATAAATAAACAAATAACAGGGACATTTTTTTTTCATTACTTCTTTGTCAGATTGATTCAACATTATGATTCTACGATATAAATTCAATGGGTTTAAAAAAATAGCATTTGTTACTTCTTGTTTTAAATTTTGCAGGAAAACATAATATTTTATGACAAATATGGAAATGATTAGAATAATGGCAAGCCTTTTTTTTTCTCTCATTCAAGATAATTAAAAAAATAATTTGAAAAGATTAATTTTCAACTATTTTTCTAATATTTTTTTAGAAAGAGAAATTGTTTTTCGTACAGAAAGTTTTTTTATTTATTTTACAAAAAATTTGGAAACTAGTGGATGTCTTTATATATATTGACGTCAAATTTAAATATTCATAAAGGTTTTAGCTCAAAAGAATAAGTTGAAACAATTTTCTGTTTTTTTTTTGTGTGTGTGTGAACTAAAAGCGTTTTATTAAAATATGTTTCTTAATATATTGCTAATTAAGACATTTTATTCTTGATATTTTTAAACGGAAATTAATATTTTATTAAGTTTAATTTCTTTGCGTTTAGACCTTTTGAAAATCAATATAAAAATACACTGTTTTCACTCAGAACAATATCTATTATTTCCCAATAGTTTCTAAAACACTTTTATAACCGACAGGAAAAAATTATGTTATAAATTTATGTTCTTATGAAAGCATGACATTTGTACATTATTTGCATGACATTTGTACATTATTTATCAAACAATCGTATATATTTTAGCATGCATTGATTTGTGTTTTTCAAAAATGTGGCAACCATGAAGAAAAACATAAAATAGTATAAATAGCAGTAGCTATTTAATATTTGTAGCTAAATTTCTGCAAAAAAATTTTAATCATAAAAATTATTATTATTAGCATTGCTTTAATAGTAACGAAAATTATTATTAAAAATATAGCAATTCTTTCCGAGTGTAAAGGTATATCAAAAATACAATATTTTTTTTAAGCTAGCAAGATCTTTAAGGTTTGAAATAATTACATTATTAAGCAGTAAAAACAACTACTTTAATTTATAAATTTTTAACTATTTTCTGTAAATTGTATTCTTATTTTATGCATAATAAACCTACGCGTTTATTAAAGACTGCGAAATACATATACTATGATGCAGATAAAACGTGCACAGATTAATCTTACAGTAGAAAGGATCTCCTTTTGTTTGATGAATCAATCATTCTTCTCAGATGGCACTGTTTTGCGTCATATTCCTTTTCAGGCTTATGTTTCACTGTTCCATGAGAATAAAGTGTGTATGACTCAAAAGTTATCGATTATTTTTCTTCTTTATAAGTAATTTGATAATAATAAGATTTTTATTACTAAATATTGATGACATAAAAGTATGTATGAACTACTTCGTAGCGAAAAATAGTTTTGTTTTTCACAAGCTTTTATGTTTTTGTAAATTCATGTTAAGCTTATTAGATTCAAAATAAAGTGGTTCTTTATTTTGAAGAATTTTATTATTTAAGGGAACTCTTAAAACGTCTAAAAGTGAGAAAAAGTTAAATTTTTTGTCGTTTTATATCTTAATACGTATGCATTAGACAAACACGATTTTTAAAAGCAGTAATAGGTATGTATTTCGACTTTCTTTTGATTTTTTTTTCTGGATCATAATGGGGAAAATTAGTTTTTATAGAGTTTTTATTAATTTCAGAGCAGGATATTACAATTACAGGTTGCGATCACACAAAAGAATTTCTGCACATAAAACAAAATTGTTGGTATCTAATTATACTTGAGAGTCTTCTGCTTACACTGAACCTAAAAAATTAATTATTTGTAGCATTTTTATGTTTTAAAAACAAAATTGTTTATATAAAAATTTTAAAATTTCAGCAATTTAACACCAACAAAAAAGTATTTTTCAACAACAACAACAACAAAAAAGATAGAATTTTAGGTTCAATTTATAGGGTCTACCATACATCATATATCCTAAAATTTCATGAAAAAACATTAAAAAGTCTTTTAACTTTCTTGCGCGCAATGCTCTAAAATCGCAAAAGATGAGAAATTAAAAGAGAAATTTTGAGAAAAATGACTTTTAAGGTTCCTCTTTTAAAATATTTCCTGACTATTAAGATTGCTATCCATTTTGTTTTAAAGTGTTCAAAAATAATTACACTTTGATATCTAAATATTTTTTCAAAAAATGAATTTTTTAAGGTGTAAGAATCCTAAGTAAAATTAATGTACTTCTATTCTTATCTTTTAAATTTTTAGACATTTTTTGTTTCCATTTATAACTTTTCGCTGGTAACAGTGTCCCTAAGAACAGTTAACATTTCTATAGCTGTTTACTGTATTCCACATTGGATACACAATCATGCAGTAATAAAATATTTAATATTTATCTCTATATTGCTCAGAGTGGCAATTTACCAAACTTCACATCAAACGAAACCCTTTTTAGAAAAATCTAATGCATCTATCGCAAAACAACCAACCGGTAATCAAGATCCCTATATCTCTTATTCGACCAATTTGTTATAATGTTGTACAGAAGAAATGAAAACAACGCATTATTATTAATGGAAAAAATATTAATGTTTTCCTTTTGTCATTTGTAGGAATAAATTTGTACACAGAATTAATCTCATGTATTACAAAAAGTTCTGACTGTTACTCTGAGAATCGTAATTACCCACACTGACATTAAATAAACGTGATCCATAGAGATACTTTTTCTTTCAAGAAAAAGAATTCGAAGTTTTTAAGTAGGTTTCTGTAAGTAAATGAATTCTATTAGTCATAATAAAAAAAAAATTAATATTTCTGTCTCCATTATTTAGGTGATGTACTCTGTTTTCCCGTAAATAAGGCCTAATCAGAAAATAAACCCTAGAACGAATTTTCAAGATACTTGTAATATCATAAGCAGTACTTCAAAAATAAGCTTTTTTTTCTCAAAATATTTCATATCTAAGATATTTATTCTTTAGATGTGCAGTCATTTGTGATAATGCACCTAACAGGTGTTTATTCAATTCAATGATTTTAAAATTCAATTAATTCATTTTTTTTCAGCAAATAAATTCAATCAAAAAGTGAAAAAGAAAGTTTGTTTTAGCTTTCTAAATGAAACATTTTCAAATAGAAAACGTTTCATAGTTTTTAAAAATTCACGTTTTCCTGAAACATAAGATAATTTTTACGGGCAAGCAGTATCTCGTCCTTATGAGGATATAGTCCGGGAGACAGCGTCACATTTTTTTCAACCAATTTTAGCATCGATGATTTTGGTATACATATGATAGATGGGGTGTAAGGACAATGAAACTTTCAGTCAGCTTGCGCACCAGCAAGGGGTGTTGCCATACCAACATCGTAGACTTTGCTGCAATAAGAAATGAATGACACCTGATTACCGATGATGCGCCCGAGTAGCAGTAATATCAATAATCCTGTTGCCATTCATTTCACATTGCAGTCGACTGCATATCCCACTGGTGCAACAGCTAACTGGTAGCTTCGTTATCTGTACCACCCCATCTATCCCATGCCGAAATCAATTATGTTAAAATTCATTACGAAAATGTGACGTTGCCTTTCGAACTAAAAGGGTCCCAATCTCAGAAACAGCGAAATGATGAAATCTTACATCGCTTTGATACAAGCGTTTTATATGTGAATCTTTAATGAATAAAAATGTGTGATTGATTCATGATGATGTCATTTTTTTCAACAGTCCCATTTCGCCATACTATGATATCGACCCTGTGATTTAACAGCACAGAAAATAAAATTTTAAGAACACATTGGTCCAAATATTTGTTGAAGGAGGTATGAAAAGAGAGATAAAACGACATCATTATACTGCAATCGTACATAATTATTTAAAAAAAATTGTAGTTTGTTGTGCAAGAAACAAATTAGCCATCAGCAAAAAATAAGCCCTACTATGATAAGTTCTATTATAAAAAAATAAATACCAGTATTACTTTCGAAGAATCACGGTTTATCACATACACCACATTAAAAGAAAATGTACTTTTCAGATAAATGCTGACATCCAAACTAATCATCCATAGGAAGAAGGAAAAAAAATACACACATAACGAATAGATATCTCTCTAGTAATTTTATACAGCACATAAGAGATTTTTATTTGAAAAAACGGAAGTTTTTTTCTTGTCTTCACTCAGTAATTTATACCAGAAAAATATTTTTGATATCATCATGATAGCTTTTAGTAGTAAATGAATTTCCTTTTTTTCCTTTTCAAAAAGCAAACATATAAGATATATTACTTAATTGAACACTATATATTTTTCCAACTTAAGTATATTTATTATGGATAAAATTTTCATAGTGCCACTTTTTTGCACATAGAACAAAAGTAAAATAGTCATAATACAGTACCCCCTTTTTATATCACATATACCGGGAGACAAACAATAAACTTAATATAACCAATTGTGTTAAAAAATTAAAAAACAGGAAAACTTCAAAGCAAATGCTTTACAAAACTTTATTAATAGAAGCAGCTATCAGGAATTACACTCACTGTAAAAGACTCGTATAAAGTTATCAAAAAGATTGTTTAATATGTAACTTTTTTTCGGGAGTGGCGAAAAACGAGCGATATATCCGAATGACCGGATGCACTATGTAACCGGGGTTGGATGTGGGGTTATGTGATGTATGTGAAATCTGCGGTTCAACTGTATTGCATGGTGACATATGAACGATGTATTTATATTTTTTGTGATTATTGGAAACAACTGTTGGTTACACTTTATTTTCTATTTCTAAATGCTTATTAAAGATTTTCTATGTAAACATTCGAAAGCAACTTTAGTAACAGTTAATGGTTATTGCCGTTTGCATATTTCGAGGTACTACTTTCTTTTTTTTTAAACTTGTTGTTAAATACCTGTATTATTCTGAGCAAAGATGTGACACTGATTTGCATCAATGTTGAGCAAATTCGTATGGAATAAAACGTATTAAACGTACTATCTAAGAGGTGCCATCGAAGGAATTATTTGAATATACTAAAATAGTTCTCATTTTAATTTACAGAAAGCATTAATAGAAAATAAATGATATTTTATTTTGTTTCAAAACTGCTCTAACGAAAAGAGAAAAATATATTAAAATTGTAATAATTTTGACTAAAATATTGCTATTGTAGATTTCATTGGTATTTAAAAATAAATTGCAATGTCTCTTTTGTTTTCGCAATTTTTGATCTATTCAAAAATTTCCAACTACAGTAAACAAAATATTATGGCGATTGACCTGACATTTCCATTTATTTTACCATTATTGATATGTTTCGAAAGTGTGTTAGAAAAATTATTTTTTTTTTAAATTTACAACATTAAAATTATATAAAAACTATTCAAACTGTTAAAAAAAGATTTTAAAAAAAATAATAGAATTTTCGCTATTTTTCTTCGATTGTATAATTTTTTGATGAATGACTCTTTCACAATATTATATTTCCCTTGTGTAATAAAATATTTATAAGATAGTCCCCTGAATAACTTAGGTCAATTACTTTTTATTGGTATTTTCATTACTTTTCAATCTCTAAACGATGGGTGTGATTCTTAAAAGACAACAATGTAAAAAAAAATTTCGTCATGGCTTTAAGAATTGTTCTCTCTAAGTAGTATGTTAAACGAGAGAATAAATTAAATTAGACGAAACAAAAGTGTTTCCCAAAGACAGTTCGCTCGATCTATGAGAGCGTCTCCGACTCTTTTCCTCAATTAGCTTTGTGCTTAAAGGGTTGAGAACCAAAATTTTTCAATTAAATGTTTTTATACTAAACTAACATTTACTTATCTTACTTATCTTAATACAGCAACATCGATTTTTTAGAACATCATCTTCATAGTTAAAAAAAAAAATAGTTATTAGGCAATGAGGGTGTGACAAATATGTTACACCCGCAACAAATAAAAATTAACTTTTAAAATATAAAAATAACGTTTTAGAAAGTTGATGCTGTATTATTAAGATAAATAAATGTTGGAAAAGTATAAAGAAATTTATTATAAAAGTTTGGACTTACTACTCAGACTTTAATACAATAATATTTAACGTGTAAAATTACCAGACGTGCCCACACTCATATGCATGGATTGAACGAATTGTTTATCCTTGGGATGATTGTGGGCTGGGACACATACGTCCCAGTGAACTAGTTTTTATGCTATTCATACCACTTTTTTAAAAAACAATCTGTGCCATTCACTTATACTAGGATATTTTCAAAAAACATCTACCACAAAGACATTTTTTGTAAATTTTCGGTACAACTGAATATAAAATAGTAGTCAGTCTTAGCTCGTAACCAAAGAAATAATCGAATAGTCTTTGTTTATTTAATTACCTTGATAAAATTAAGGATGTTTTAACAACAAAAATTATTTGTGTTCCATATCATTTGTTATAACTGAAATATCATTTGTTAGAATGGAAAAAATAAACAAATAATTAAAAAAACAAGATGTTGTAAAATGTTTTGCATGTTTTTGCTTGATACTATGTTTACCACAATACAAAAACCTTATACAGGCTGTCTTAAAAGGTTATGAAAGTTTTTTTAAAATTCAATAACAAGTAAGATAATTAAAGTTATCATTGGAGGAAAATTATGTGTGAGGGAGGATATTCTTTTACAACGATTTCTTGTTTTAGCTAAAAAATATCCCCAATAGATAGCGCTTGCATTGTTTCAAACTGTTTGAACGCTCAAACTAACACATGGAAAGGAATCAAAGCAAGGCATATACATCCCAATGAACTATTTTTTATTCTATTAGTACCACTTACAAAAAAAATGTCTTCCATGCACTTATACTACGATATTTTCAAGAGAAACCTACCACAAAGTAAAACTTTTGTAAATTGTGCTAAGATTGAATATAAAAATAGTCGGCAGTCTTGACCGGTAATCAAATGGTTAACGACAAAAAATGGTTTGTGTTTCGAAATTACAAGATTATTTTGAGTAATGTTATTAATGTTACATTAGCAATGTTTAGTAATCATTGTTATGCTAGGGGGTTGGAAGTAGTATTAATCAACACAACACAAATAAGAACGAACACACTTTCAATTTGATAAACGCGCACCATTTTTATTTACACGCTTCGGCAATCGGAGACTGAAAAATATGTACAGGTAAAAAAAATAAAATAATAATAATAAACAAAAGCTCCATCTCTTGGCATCTTTCCAAATACCGTTATAACAAGCAAAAAGAAAGAATCGTGGTAAGTAAATTTCTGACTTTACACATTACTCTCCTGCAGTCATATCTTCAATAGCTGCCACCGTTTAGTTCTTGAATTTAAAAAAATTTCAAACGTTTTAAAGATCCCTGTATATTTCAAGGATTTTTTTATTGTGGTAAACATAGTATGTATACATTATAAAGCAAAAACATGTCTGTGAGTAACGTTGATGTCACATCGACAGTGGCAACGGCCTAAGCAATCAATTTCGTTTTTCTGAAAACTTTTTAACTTCCAAATATAGCACAATTTAAATTTTTACACTGTCGAGAAGAAAAAAAAATGTACGTATAATTTCAATTTGTTTAAAAACTGTATTATTATTTACTGATTAATTATGGTTTTTAAACTAATTTTCGTGCATGATTTTTTTAAATTTTATTTATATCACCTGCAATCATAGACCTTCCAATATACTAGACACCAAATTGGTAACCTTTTCTGGGCTCCAGATCACATACCCACCAAACGTGATTCCCACCTAATTTAGTGGGCCAAACCGGTTTTTTCACACGCCAAAACGTGCTTGGAATTTCCGTATTCCCGCTGAAACTTTATTATTACATCCGAGAATGAAATCAAAGTTTCCAAGAAAGCTATTACCGCCCAAAGCAGACACCCTCTAAAGCACCAAATCCGAGCTGATCTTGGGACCAACTTTTCGACAAAATAACAATGGAATCTGCTTTCTACTAGTATTTTTGCTCTGAGCTTGCAACCCTATCTGGAAAGATTAACCCGTGTACAGTTAAAACATTATAAATAATTCAGAGATTATCTCTGGTTACTATTCCACAACAAAATTAAAATTTTACCAAAATAAATAAATAAACAGAATACAAGTTTAATAGTTTTGTAAAGATCCACGGTCTTTAACACTAAAATAATCAAAAATAGAAAGGCTGCTATAAATACTAAAATCTTTGATGATTCCTTTGTCTATGAAACTCTGACATATGGCTAATATGAAAGTACTGTTTTTAACATATTTAAAAACTTTATTTAATTAAATATTTTTCATATAAAAATGCTCTTTGGAGTTATTAACGGGTAATCAAAAATGCATATTAAATATAGAAATTATATTATAATTTTCAATAATGGTTTTCACCTATGTTCTGGACATTGGACTGTATGTTTTGCAAGCCAGGAAGCCCGGGTTAAATTCCTAGGTACCTATTAAAATGAATAAGCGTGTTTGATATATAAAACCCGAATAGTTATTATATTATATGATAGTTTTATGTATAAAACCAGAAACGATTCCAAACACCAAAATCAGAAAAGCGTGTACTGTTCAAATAAATGACTTTTCCACGATATATATGCTCATTTCGTGTGATCGCTGACGCAACGGGTCTGGAGGAATGAGTAAAATTGCTATAAAAAATAAGGTTTATAATTTTTGCTGAGCTGCAGATATTTCATTTGCGTATATGGGATACAAAATGTGCAATATACACAGAATATAATATCAATTTTATCTATTTGGATTTCTTGTCTGCTATAATGTTGAAGGGGAGATATATTTACAATTTATTAGCAAAAGTTTCTGAAGATCGCCAACTTCGCCACAAGAATCTCTATTTATTTGAAACTAATTATGGGTTTTCTCCAAATTACCTATTCAAATTTAATAGAACATATCTCCACTTTGTGTATGGGGAAAATACCAACTCCCTTTGCCTTATTTATTAAATTGCCCTCTAACCTCTCCATTCCATATAAAGAAGAATCATATCAGAGATTATCATACTGGTTTCCATATACTGTGTTAAAAAGAAAGGATCTAATACATTAAATAATTACCTCCATGAAATAAATAATAAATAGCCGAGATAATTTTCATATCGTGTCTTCATTACGAATTCATACTTTAAATAATGTTTCAATACTACAAGAGACTGAACCTTACTTGACTAATACACTTACTTGACATATGTTCTATATGTTTATATGTTATTTATATGTTTACATGTCAAGTGTAAAAATGTATTTATAAAGTTGTAATTAAAAAAAAAATACTGATATGGAGCACAGAATATATAAACCTAGAATGGCAGCTGTACTTGGTCTGATTCTGACTCTGTTAGGCTAAACCACATTAAGATAAAAAAAATGCAAGGTAAAATATATATATATATATATATATATATATATATATATATATGTGGGATTATGATAACCAATATGTAGTTTCAATACAACAGAAGATTCTTCAAATATAATACAAACAAAAAGGTTTAATAAAATAACAGCACATACAACTGAAAATTCAAATACAAATATCAAACAGGATTAATATTTATGAACGTACCAACTTCCGTATTTTAATATAAACATTTGCAAGCTTCCCTGAGCATTGCGTCAAAAATCCATCCACCGCTATGGCTCAAATCTATGGAACAACTCCTCGTGTCCGCGTGCTTTTCTTGGTCTTGCGTGATGATCGCTTTTATCACTGCTCGTGAAAAGTAATAATTCATTGAGTTCATATTATTGTTGCTGTTACTTCTAATAATTCCCACAATTTCGGTCATCCTGACGTTATGTCGACCTCGACAGTTCAATACTTCTCATAAAAATTTAGACACAGATTCAAACAAACAAACAGATAAGCATAAAACGAAAACATCCCACGCTTATATTACTTGTATCACTCTTATATCACTTGTATTATATTTGAAGAATCTTCTGTTGTATTGAAACTACATATTGGCTATCATAATCCCACACACACACACACACACACACACATATATATATATATATATATATATATATATATATATATATATATCAAGCATATATAGCATATCAAGTTCTAATATATATATATATATATATATATTTTGGAGGAAACTTTCTTTAGGAAAATGAAACACGATATTTTAAAACTTCTTTTTGTATTTTGTTTATTAGACGTTACAGAAAATAAATTGATTTTTGTAATGAGGCAATAACGTTGTGTGTTCCCAGGAGACTCGCTCTCCCAAGATTGTCTCGTTGTGGTAGCCGTCGACAGCGATCCCCGTATGTCTATTTAATGTAGTTGTCTGAAATTATAAAAGGCATAGTTTATTTACTCCGAGCACTTAAAGCTAGAGAGTAATTGTTCTGTTTTTGGATAAATTGATTTTGAACAAAATGGCTGCCGTTCAAAATTAAAGTACTGATTTTCACAAAACATTTTGAAATTTGATTATTTGTAAAAAATAGAAAAATCCTCATATATCCTAAAGAAACGATTATTTTCTAGATATTATTGTTGTTAAACAATGGTCAATATTTGAAGAAGATTGGTTGAGATTTTTTTTAGATATTGCGATCGCCGACATTAAAAGCATTTTTTGAGATAACCACGCTTAAAGATTCAAGTTGTGATTTAAGAATGATCGAACAAAGTAAGTTAAAGCGGTGTACATTTCTTAATTTCCATCAGATCTACAAGAAAATGTAACTGAATATTCTTTAGTAATTGTACTTTAAAAAATGCAATAAAAGTGCATTTTTTGAAAACTTACAGGTAGGTACAGCTCCTTAAATACTTTAGTAAGAATTCAAGAAATACCGAAAAGTCATAATAAATGTGGCTGTCCAATTCTAGGATATCTAGGGAAAATTATAAATAGAAGAAAATATCTAATTTATTCTGAATTTTTGGAACTTTATAGTAAATATATACAGTGAATCTCTGGTTTTACTTTTTTCCCCGGACCGATGGAAAATGCGTACTAAGCGGTAAATCGTAAAATCGGGATTTAAGGAAAACTAACACATTGAAAAGAAAATAAATGAAACAGACACTCACCTTGTTACACTAACAATAATCTGTTATTTTACCTTGTTCTTTTGTTTTGAGACACAATGTCACTTACAGCATTTTCAATACTCGCAAGTTTTCGTAAATTTTGTTTTTGATTTACATTAGTAGATAAAAAGTTTTCTTTCAAGAACTTCACTTTCAAGAACTTCTTTCGATGAAAACACATTATCTGTTGGTTTGTCGTCTTCATCATCTCCACTGTCATAACATTCAATGAAATCAGATATGGTCTGAGTTCCTGAAGTGGCAACATTTTTATCACATTCAGCATATTCATGACCACCAATTTCTGGATGTTCATATTCAACATTTACAATAAAATCTTCCTCTTTTGTCTCGTCTGGATGTGATTCACTGGATCCTTCGTCGGTTAACGTCGGAAATCCCGTTTTTACAAAAGCATTGGAAATGTACTTTTTTCCAATATTATCCCACGCCAAACAGATCAAATGAAGGCTTTGCACAGTAATCTTTTGCTTCCAGGCATCTTGGAGATTACCAGAGTCTAGTGCAAGAAGGGCCTATTTTATTAGTGTCTTTCTGTAATGCACTTTGAATGCTCGGATTATTCCTAAATTACACGGTTGAAGTTTGCTTGTACAATTTAGAGGGAAAAATTCCACACGCACATTCTTTAATTTGAGATCAACATGAGCGGTACATTGGTCAAGAAGTAAAATAATTTTTTGATTTTGCATGCGCATCCTTTTAACCAATTTCCAAACAAAATCCTCAAAAAGTGATTGGGTAATCCATGATTTTGTGTTGGCGTCGTAATCAGCTGGTAAACGTTTTACATTTTTGAAACAATGAGGTTTCTTGGCTTTCCCTATTACAAATGGCGTCCGCTTTTCGCTTCCATCTGAATTTGCACACAGAAAAACAGCTAAACGCATTTTTGACAGTCTTCTACCATGGCAATTTTCCGCTTTAACCATGTATGTCTCGTCTGGAAACAAAAAATAGTCCAGTTTTATCAGCGTTAAAAATGTTCTCTTTTTTTGAATAACCATCCACTAGAGAAGGCAATGTTTTCTCAATCCACTCTTGAACGGTAGCATGCTCTACGCTATTCGTCTCTCCACAGATATATTTGAACCATAAGTTATTTCTTTTATTAAATTGGTCTATCCAACCGTTTGATGCTGTGAAATCTTTCAGTTGAAGTCCAGCTGAAAATTATAGTGCGTTTTTCTTTAAAATGAATCCATTTATCGGAATGTTGGCTGCCTGCATGCCATTGAACCATTTAAGTAAATTTTTCCAAGTTCTTCGTATGGAGATGTTTTGTGAATTTTTCTTTTCTTAGCAAAATTTCCCAGTTTTTCGGAGTGTAATTCCAATGTCACTTCTTGTTTAAAAAATGTTTGTAATGTGGAATAAGAAATATTCAACGATTTTGCCAGATCTACTTTAGTGCCAAGAAAATGTTTAACATTTCCAATAATTTCCGCCTTTTAGTCAACAGAAAAACACTTTCTCTTAGACATTGTTACATTAACAGCAACAGAATAAGACAGGCGCTCACGTGACAGAAACTGATCTGAGATTTGTCTCGCTTTCTGTCAGGGGAAAAAAAGATAAATGTGAAAATTTATTTTTTCCTAAAAGAGATGACGTGGTAAAAAGTCATCTCTTAATCTTTTAGCTGTGAAACGTATTGGCTGTCCGCTGTTTGTCAGGAGAAAAAAGAGAAATGTGAAAAACTATTTTTCCCTAAAAGAGATTATGCGATGTCATCTCTTAATCTTTTACCTATGAAACGCATTCGCTGTCCACTGTCCGCATTGACTAACACTAACTGGTTTTAACTTTGTTTTTGGTCGAAGGTTTTTTTAAATGACGTTGTTGATTCATACTGTATTGAACTCTAGAGTGAAACGTGGCGTGCTTATTTCTAACAAGCAAAATTCGAGAAAAAATATTTTTCGCCTCTATAGAAAAACGTACGATGTGGGAAATCTTCGAAATGGATGACGCAGATTCCTGGATTTTTTTAATATTATCAGTACAGGTTATTTGTTCGAACCATTGAAAAATGACGTACGAAGCGGGTACCGTAAAATCGAGGCTCCACTGTATTTTTATCTCATAATAAATTAACTTTCTAACGAGAAATTATGTATCAAGTTTAATGAGAAAAAAAATGAAACGTTTTAAGAAAATGTAATGACGTTGAGAATCGTTCAAACATCATGATTAATGTCAAACGAATGTTCTAATAAACGTACAGAAATAGTACTATTTAGAACATTCTAAAAAAAGTGCACTTTGTATGTTCTATAAAACGTAAACTGTTCTTAGAAAATGTTCAGATTTATCATTGTTCTAACATGTTTTGTCTCAGTTTAAGTATAACCGAATATCACAACAGTGTTTTATTTTTTCTCTCTCATTAGTACAAAATTTCGTACTGCTAATAATTCTTGCCGCATATGGTATATGTGATAGGAAGTAGTAATATTTTATAAATTTAAAAAAAATGTATTCATGCTGTTTTTTTTAAATAAGGGATTTTTTTCAGACATCTTTTTCTTTTTTCAGAAAATAAAAAGTGTATATTAAAATAACTGTATAATTATTTTTAATATAATCGAAGAAGTGCAGCCAGAAACATTGTATGGTAGGGTACTCATGGTACTTATAAACACTTTAAAAGAAGTGAAAAAGACCGAATAAAAATAATTACTTTGTAAACATGTAGCACATAAAAACCAACGTTTCCATCCGAAAAACCATCCAAACACAGCTAGAGTAAATCTAGCATTATTATTATTGCGAAACGTTTCATTTTCCTTTTTCAGAGAAAACAGAAAGAGAAAATCGAAATACACGCTTAGAATCTATCTCTAAAATTGACTTGTATTCTACATTCTGATTGTTGGAATTGAACAAAAATTTTCATAAAATTTCGTATTAGACGGTTTAAATTTACTTTTAGCTGCATAACTCACCTTTATTAGAGGCGATATAACTTTCTTTTAAGTGTACCAGCATTGTTGCCTATTATTTCATATTAAGAAAAACATATTGCTTGTATTATACTTACTTATATACAATTTTAATAATTTTATTGTTTTAATTTGACATTATATTTGAAAACATCTACCTGTTATAATTATTTATTTGTATTCGTATTTCTGAGTCTTTTATCGTGAAAAATAAATAAGCTACATTTAAAAGTTGGTTAAAATAAATTAAATATACAAATTTACAGTTATGCCCCTCCCCTTCACGTCGTCCCCGCCCAGGCCATCAGAAGTCCTCCACATTGTAAAACGTGTGAATTCATTACGGCAAGTTTGAATGAAGTTTAGAATTATTATTTAAAAATAATTATAATTATCATATAAAACGAAAATGTAATATTCGAATTGTTTACTGGGATTTCGAAAGTATCATTAAAACTTAGAATTACTTCACGATCTTTAAAATCCGATAAAATAATGTTGAAAGTATTATACAGGAGATTTTATGAAGAAGTATGCGGAAAATTGTTTGCTTAAGTTCCTAATCATGAAGCGATAAAATACTTAAGTCCACTGTGATGAATCACCCAAATACTCTGAGTTAGTCATACAGCAAATTGATCAGGCACGATAAAATAAGCAACAGATGTTAGAAATGGAGTAGATGTAGTTTCGACATGTCCTGGCATTTTTAGTTATTTTAAGCAAATTAGCTTTAGTATAATAATTATTACTTTTATAACTAAATGGGAGGTTTTTTTTTATGAAGTGTACTTTGATATGCTTCATCAGTTTAAAAGTATCATTTTAGTCTAATTTCGTTTAATATTATAAAAAAATGAAGTTAAACGAAGGTTCAGGGATGTAACACTTAGGATAGGACTAGCATTTGAAAAGTTGGTAAATTTTATCATTTTGAGAAACATAATTTTGTATAACTGTTTTAAAAGTAAAGATCGATATTTTTTAAATAGCAATAATAATTATGTTAAGTTATTTTGCTCGTACTAAAGTTTTTCATTTGCTTTATTGAAATGCAGGAAATCTAATGTAAAATATGCAATTTCATTTTTCAAAATTGCAATTTTTTCGATTTGGATGTAGTTTTATACGGATAATTTTGTAATCTCTTAATTTAGTACCGGGAGACCAAAATTAAAACAATCCTACTCTGACCTCCCTATATATCAAACTACTCAGTGTAAAGGATTCGAATTTTCTGAACATACTATTCAGGACATGGAAAAACGGATTACGCGAAATAAATTTAGCTCCAGAAATACCGATAGATGGCGCTGTACAACAAATATGTGAAAAAAAAATATATACATTGAAGAGTCAAAGTGGATGCATCATGATGACCATGGCAGATTTTGTAAAGCCATGAGACCCATTTCTACCTAAATAGAACAGTGAACACCCACAACTGTAGAATTTTCGGAAACTGGAAACCCCGGTACCTTCCAAGAGATTCCACTCCACTCACCGAAAGTTACAGTCTGGTGTGGATTCACAGTCAAATTCATTCTTCGATCTTTCTTTTTTGAACAGGTTATTTTCAATGACCCTGTGCCATGCATTGTGACGGCCAATAGAGACATGAAGATGTTCGAAACTTTTGTTGCACCCCAGTTGCAAGAGCGGCAATATCTTGACTCAATTATCTTTATGTAAGATGCCTCCACACATTGAAGATCCTTCTTGTAGATTTTACATCTTCAAGAAGGGTACCATATTGAACAGCATTCCCTGCACCGATAAGGTCCTTGTCACATGAATGTTTGGTACGTTCACATAAAATGTGTTTTTCTGTCTTTTCAACATATGTACAGCACTATCTATCGGTGATTTCTATAACTATTTTTTTCGCGTAATAAGTTTTCCCATGACTTCAATAGTAGGGGAGACCGGGGCAAGATGAAGAGCGGGACAAGATGACGAATGTCTTAATTTTTCCGTTTTCCACTAGGTGGCAGCATCAACCGGACACTACTGGCTCTCCTATAGGCTGTTCGTTAAACAATAGTATAGAAACGCTGAAATTGCCATTTTCGTGTTAGTTGTGAAGCTTTGATTGTTTACCGATGCCACGTTATAACTTTTATGCATGTGTAAATAAGCTCTGCTACAGATACAGGTAAGATATGTCGTTTCTCTTTAATATTTATGAGTAACTTAGTTTAAATACTACCTATTACCATGAATAAATGTCAATTAATCGCCTTCCTTCATGGCAATGAAAACGAATATTTTTAAACAGGCAATCCGGGGCAAGATGACGAGCTCGTCATCTTGCCCAGTGTTTCGGAATTTATTAAACTATGTTGTCCATTCTATTTAAATCATGTTAACGCTTGTTTGTCTGTGTGTTTGTCCACGCGACGCGTTTCTTTCTCCTCTGGGGCTAAGGGGCGCATCGGATCACGGGAGGTGTCGTTCGAAAAGGGGGGGAACAGAGGAAGACATTTTTGCCATCCGCTAAGCACACCCCCGCCCCCCCCCTACAACAGGAACGTGTAAAGAAATAGACAAAATAAGCTCGTGAAGCTAAAAAGGGGGTAAAAAACTCAAACAAAGTTTCTGTAGGCCCAAGTCTATTAATTCCAGGCCAAACAGTCCAGTTGCATCAACTTCAAAGGATGGCGTTTTCTGATGACGCTTGACTTGATGATTGCTTGTGACGAGGAATATTGTGACCCACCAACAAAAGAATGGATCCAGTGCTGTAAATGGCAAGAGTGGTGGCATGAAGAATGTTCCAATTATGAAAATGGCATTTTTATTTGTGACTATTGTTAGCTGCACAACTAAACACTTCAACATAACGTTAAAGTGCATTATGCTTAGTTTGATACTTTGTAAGATGTAAAAACACAGTTATCATTTGTTAAACCATGTAATATATTCAAAAGATAAAATATGTTCAACCTTTTTCAGTGTTGTCATCTTGCCCCAAGGCCAAAGTCAAGGCCCCAGTACTGGGGCAAGATGACGATTTGTTAATGTTATGAGAAAATAAAATTATCCTTCATTTTTTTATTTGAAAAATTAAATGGTAATATATTTAATACTACAAAGGAATACTCTAACAGTTCATGTAAAATTAATTTTACTATTACTTCAAAATAAATTAATAAACAACAAAAATTGTTAACATAGTCATCTTGACCCGGTCTCCCTTATGTGTTAAAAATATGAAGCATATACTTTGAGTAGTTCAATATAGAGAGAGATCGGATTAGGGGTCTTTTAATTCTGGCCATCCTATATATTTTTTAGGAATTAACAAAGGAATTTATAATAATAATAAATAATAAACGATGTGCTTAAAAGCAACTTAACAGTAAAATGGACACTTTTAACATCTTATGAAATAATAATAACAAACAATAATTATTAATTTATATGCATGTTTAAAATATTCGTATCAATTATTTCTTCATTAAAGAATTAAAAATTAAATAGTTTTATAAAATATTTATTAAATAACATTTTTACTCTAAACAAACGTTGATATCATTTATATTACTTTTGGTGATAAGTGCTGTTTTGTATCTTGCAACGCAATTTTATGTGACTGCATTAAAAATAAGAATTTAAGATTAATAATAATAATAATAATAATAATAATAATAATAATAATAATAATAATAATAATAATAATTAAGATTCAGGTTAAAATTTTAAAAATAGTAATAATAAATATCTATTTATTTAATTTTTATTATATGCATGAATTTTATTCATAAACTTGATTGATATTTTAATTATAGATTAATTTTTGTTTAGGAGTTATACTGTCTCATACAATTTGGGAAAGTTTATATTCTGTTTTATTTTTTAAAAATCTGTTATTTATTAATGTATTAACCTCGTGTTTACCTATGCAGAGAAATGTACAATTTTTATTTCTTATATACATACAAATTTGATAACATTGAATTAAAACCAACATGAAATTGTCCATACTGTTTAATTTCTTATTTTTTATTAAATAATGTAACTCTGCATGTAGCGGTCTCTTGTTTGGTCACAGTTGCAGATAAACAGACAAACATATACTTAAACATCTTATTGTTATCATTCGTCACACTAAATTTCATTTCTCTAAATTGCACCAAACGATTAATAAAATTCAAGTAATTTATACAAATCGATATATATTTTTTCAGTTACTCATTGGAAGACAGAAGCCTAAGTATTATAGAAAACAAAACATATTGCAAAAGAAAAAAAAAAAATAAGTATATCTTTTAGAAAATAAAATGGAATTTATCAAACAGCATTTATGAATTTAGTGATACATTTGCGCATTGGTATTCTGAATCATTTATATATGACATTTTTCATATATTTCTGAACCCTAAAGGTATTTTTATGTATTCATAAACATATTTTACACTTTTCCAATATTTAAAAAAATATATTAAATCTTAAATTTTCAAATATCAAGTTCAAAATTCTATTTATCATACAATATTCAAAGGTATTTGTATATTTTGAAAACACTCTATCTGTTTCCCTTTCTAAATTCTTTTATGTAAAAATTTCAGTTTATATTTTAAAAGCGTTTAGTGATTTTCTTTTTTTTCTGCATCTAATAATAGACATATTTCTTTAAATTGAGAACCATTGGATTACATTTTGGTTTATTTATAACTTCTAATACGAAAACAGGTAAGGTAGTCTGCCAATATAAGGTTTAAAAATTAATAGCCATTGTTTCCAGTCTAAAAGTTATAATTAAATTAATTGGAATAAATAAATTGTCCTATTCTTCAATAAAATATATAGTAAATAAATTGGATGCGACAAATAACTTATAAGGTGTATTTTTTTCATACAATCAGTGAAAAACATCACTATCATTTCTTGTGTAATTAATTAATCATTTGTAATTAGTAAGTTACTATCTCTCGATAACCTTCTTTCAACCCATTCTAAAAATGTATAAAAAAAGCTTTTATTTTTATTTAATAAAAGAAATAAAAATCACAAGTCACTTGTTCGGGAATCTATAAATAGCGAATTCTTCGTCAGGTAGAGCGAAGTGCATAACAAATTGTAGAATCAAACACTAAATTCTACATAGGATATAGGATCACTCAGCTCTTCGTGATGAAATATTCAGCTAATTAATGGCTCCCTGAAGTATAACTGCGAATGTTATACAGGGTGTCCACGTATAACCTGATCGACCTTTATTTTCGCAAACGTTGATCCTAGATGCATACTTCCAACTACAAAAATGGTTTAAATAAGGTAAAGAATTATTTTTAAAGTGATTTGGGTCAAGAAAAACATTTATTAAAAAATTACGAAAGTTAAATTTTTAAACGGTCCCCCGGTCCTATAAGTGATATTTAGTAAAAATTCACTGTGACACTAACAAGTCAGATAAAAAAAAGTCCCATTCATCTACAATTAAAACTGACCGAGTAATAGCTGTTTAAAGTTGGAGTACATTTTTTGTTGCGAAATATTCATTCACAAATGTAGTAGAAATATAAATAATCGTCAGATATATCAAAAAAATAGTTGAGAGCAAAATTAACATTGTAATCTAATATAAATGTCAAATCTATAATCATTCTGACATATTAATGCAAAATATACAATTTGTATTGAACATGTAAGAGGATAAAAATAACAGAATTTTTGTTAAATAAAAGGATGAAAAACAACAGCCTCAATTAAGATTTTAAAATACTGTTAGATTACGCTGTCTTTCAAATTTTGGGTTGTGCCATGTTTTTTAGATTTTGAAAATTGATTCTAATCTATTTTTTAGCACTGAATCCGAAAATGACCTTCATTTTAAACCATCAAGGCAGGAATTTTCTCAAATCGAAAATTTCAAAGTTAAAAAACTCAAAGTTAAAATTGATCCCCCCCTCCTCTCCCAACCTCATCGGACCCCTGAGCTATTTAGTTGTAAAAAACCTAGTATAAGCCAAAAAATTGAATAAATCATTGAATTAAATAAAGTTAAACTGAATAAAAAAGTCTTATATCTATTTTATAGTATTATATTTTTCGCTATTTTTTAACCTTGAAATTTACGATTTGCGAAAAATCTTGACATGATGGTTAAAAGTGAAGGTAATATTTTTATTCAGCGTTAAAAAATACATAAAACGTAATTATAAAAGGTAAAAAACACAACCATCGCAGGTTTATGTTATCTAATCTAAAACTTTTTCTTAAACTTGTTGACGGTAATCTATCCTAATTATTTGGGTTATCCTCTAATATGAGTATTATTAAGATGGTAAGCGTCGAAAATCATAATAATATTACATTGTCATCGGATGAAGCCAGTCTGTAAAATTTAACTTCGATCGGACATTTGAAAATGAGTTACAGTTCGAGTACAAATTTTAAACTGGAAAGACGATCGTTGCAAATTAAATAAAACCTTATGAAAATAATATAATTTTTGTTAAAATAAATCATAGCCTCAAATCCTTACAAAATAAAACATATGTTAAAATACAATTATTTTAACTAATCTGAAACTTAACAAATAAAATTTAAGTCAATCGTAATAGTTGCACGATTTCTTTAAAAGTGAAGATACCTTGAAATATGTTTAAATACTTTATATACGACTCCTGAAAGCACGGCCGAAATCATCTGTTTTGAGATGCAAAAAAGTGGTATAAGTCATGCATTTCAAAGTTTCATAATTCGGTCAATTTTAATGTTCGATGAGTAGGAGTTTTTTTTTCTCTTACTTGTTAGTGTCACAGTAATTTTTTACTAAATATCACTTATAGGACCGGGGGACTGTATAAAAATTTAAATTTCGTAATTTTTTAATAAATGTTTTTTTGACCCAAATCGCTTTAAAAATAACTATTTACCTTATTTAAACCATTTTTGTAATTGGAAGTATGCATCTAGGACCAACGGTTGCGAAAATAAAGGTCAGTCAGGTTATACGTGGACACCCTGTATAGGTTTAAAAAATAAAATGCAGATTTTGCTGTATAAATTTTAGAACGGATAGAAAGGAGATTATCAACAGATTCTGTTTTGTGAAGAAAGTATCAGGGCTTTAAACAAAAGGTTTTCTGATTGTTATAAACGTTCTGATAACGCTCGATCTGAACGTTCTCAACACGTTTGTGTAGAACTAACGGCGAAAAGTATACCGTGTTAGAACATTCTCTGGACTGTGCTTTAGAACGTGCCCAAGAAAAACACTAAGACATCGGAGGAAAGTATAATCTGAACGTTCTGAACACATATTCTTAGAACTCGTTAGAACGTTCAGAGATCGATCTGGTGCAACTTGCGAATTTTTTTTTATTATAAATGCCACAATAATTTATAATTTATGCTAAAACAACTAAAAAACACTGTTCTATCAATTCGTAATTTAGGAGGACGGTAGAGTTTGAAACTAACAAAAATTGACCAAACAAACGAATGTTTGTTTTCGTGTTATTAACTTGTTAAAATTTAAAAAATGAATATATATTGTCAAAGTGTATACACAGGTAGAAAGTGTGGTTTCATACTTCTTAAAGGTTAAGAATGAAAGTAATATATCAAAATGCACTTTATTCAGTACCAAATTTTCTAAATCTATACATTTTTATAAACCTTTATAGTTAGGCTTTTTTTCAAAACTTTAAGGGTGAATGTTGATACATAGTATAACAAATATGTACATCCGTTTCGGAATGTTAGCATATTAAGATCCTCACATTAGTAAAACACTATATTAACATGGGAATTTTTATTGAAAAATTAGTTTGTCCCAATTTTTGTATTACTTTTTTAAATGTGTGTCAGATTAAAAAAAAATAATGTAAAAATATTTTAATAAAATCATTTTGAACTTTTCCATTATCCCGTCGACAACTTTTCCTTAAAAAAAAAAAAAAAAAAAAAAAAAAAAAAAAAAAAAGCTATCGCCAAACTATAGGATTTAACCAAAATGCAGTCCCATTCACTTGACGTCAGAAGCATTAAACGTGTTTGTTATGTCATGAAGCGGTTTTTAATTCGACATTTACCAGTATTTTCATTATGTTTTAGCGATTTGTTAGTTATTTCGTTAATTAAAATAACAATTGCGTCCTTAAATGGCTGTGCCATGATATTAAAAGACAAAATGCATAGAAAAAATGTTGCGTTGCATAGTTAAGTGCAAGAGATCAATTTCAACTGACGTCACAAACATTTATTCACCAAGCCGAGAAGGATAATTAAGAAAAATAATGTAAATAAATAAATTTCCAAGATTTTTTTTTTCTATTTTCATTAATATATTGTAATTTTTTTGTGTTTAAACTTACTGATAGTTGACACTTTGGTGAGTGAGGCTTTTCCGAATTTATTTATTTTATTTATTTATTTTGATTCATTGTATTTTGATGCATTATTTATTTATTTATTTTGATTGATTTGCAACATTCTTCCATTTGTTTATTTGGCGTTACTGTTTGGCGATATATTTTTTTTTATGAAAAGTGGTCGACGGGTTAGTGGAGAAGTACCAATCATTTTAAAAAACAAAATAAAAAATGGATAAAATATTTAAAAAATTAAAACGCATGGAACATTTAAATGTTTAATTAAAAAAACTAATTAAAAGCTATAAAAAATTATATTTTCAGTAAGTTGATTTTTTTTTCAATTATTTATCGTTTTATGGTGGAGAACACATCTCTGAACAAATTCCTATTAGAATAACATAAATAATAAGCGTAATTTTAAAATTCCAATGTCCCTTTAACATTAGAGACTCTAAATAAAAACATGACTCTCAATTTGAATATCTGTCAAAAATCGCCGCAAAAAAAGAAAAAAAACTCTAAAAAACTCATAAAAAATTCAAAAATCGCAGTCGAGAAAATTTTCTATATTGGATTAAAATATTAAATCGGATTCATTTTACAATTATGAAAAAAACTGCCGCAAAATGCAACAAATAAAGAAATAAAAAATAAACCGCTAAAAATAGCATAAAAATTTGGAAATATTTCAAAAATTGTAAAAGACAAATTTTACCGTGTTGGACTAACAGATTAAAACCTGGTTTCTTTTAGAAATATAATAAAATCACTGCAAAATGATAAAAAATACCAAAAATCGCATAAAAGTGAAAGATTTTTTTTAAATTTTAAAATCAAAAAACTATCTTTCAAGTGCTTAATTTCAGACAAACAGGTGCCTTTCTGCCGAACTTGTAGCTCTTCGCGCAGAGGCCTCTTTAGAAAATAGTACACAGACACATACAAACAAACATCTCTCTGCATTATTATAGATTGCTGCGGTATTTTGTAGCAGAAAAAAATAAAATATAATAAAAAAATATATTTTTAAAATTTATTGTCGAGCAGTGATTAATTAATGATGAAAACGAGCCCACATAAAAAATTACTTACTGCGGAATACTTTCAAAATAATTAATGAATATCTTTAAAAGATATTTAAAGAATTTCCAGTTATAGAAAAACCTGTTCTAAGGAACTGAGTACATTAGTTAATGCTACATGCTTAGTTAATGTACATTAAACTTAAAAAACCTCTAATATATGTTCTAAATTTTAAAGATTTGAAAAGAAATTTTTATTGAAAGTTTTTAATTGATTTAGAAAAAACTTACATAAAAAATCACAGATAAGTTTTTTATTAATTAATGTGGGTAGTAAAAATTATATTATGATATTTTTATGTATCTCTTTAAAAAATATAAAAACAAAGTTTTCGGAACTAATTATATATTCTATTAAAATTTTCATTTCATCCATGGACATTTTTTTATTCGTTTAGAAGAAAAATTTTGCTTAGTAAAACTTTCGTCAAAAGCGTAATTTTGAAATTGATTAAAAATTGTAAAAAAAGCCTATCTTAACACATATCAGAGCATATCTTTTTTAACTACGATTTTGAAGTATTTTCTCACTGAAATTGAAGTTAGTATACAGGGTGGTTATAATATACGTATCTCTATTTGGAGCTGTCTGTAGCTCGAAGGAATAACCCGAATGAAATGAAAATCGGTACACTTACTATTCGAGAAGGGGACAGAAGAATGGAGCAATAAAAAAATTAATTGCAATAATCGCCAACAGATGACGCTTTTGAGTGTGAAATGTAATGTGTAATATTGTGTACCGTTGGGGTGTCGCAAACCTCAATGAATTTACCGCATATCACGACATGTGCGAAACATCACTCCTGATGCGTTACATTCCGCAGTTGAGCACATCCTCCTGGATTGTATACTCCTGGATTGTATCCTCCAGCACAATGGCCATGTGGAACCTGAACATGATCAGCACCGACATTCAAAAGCGTAACCACATTCACTGTGACAATTTTCCAATAAAGTAGGTGTGTCATCCGGGTTGACGCCTTAATTCTTTGTTCTAGAATTACACATTACGTTTCACACTCAGTAGCGCCATTTGTAGGTAATTATTGCATTTATTATTTTTTATTGTTCCATTCTTCTTCCCCCTTTTCGACTAGTAAGTGTACCGATTTCTGGCTACATTTGGGTTATTCCTTCAAGCTACAGGCAGCTCCAAATAGGGATACGTATAGCATAACCACCCTGTATATTTCACATTGTGCAGTTAAATAAGTCAAAGATTCTGGATTAATGATACTCAAAAATAAGCCCATTTACGAACCTTATTTCATTTCAAAATGTATATACAGTCGAACTCGGTTAAAACGAGAAGCAATGGAATTATAAAAGTCTTCGTATTAACCGTTACTCGTGATAATCATGAATAATATAAAAATCTTAAACACACAGACAAATAAACTAATTATAACTAATTCTTTTTCTAATTATCCCAATGTTAAAATTGATATATCATAATTTTCCACTAAAAAACTCGGCTAACATTGCGATATTTGCTGCAACTTCCAACTATTAATTTAACATATCCTTTTCTTTTTAACAGTGCAACAACAAAGGCTGGTTAAAGAAGTCTATTTAAAGAAAGAAACAAATAAAAATTTACTTCTATATTCCTTCCTTTCCATCTCTCAGTTGTAAATCTTACAGGGGGCGTGGTATCTGACTCTTCATTCTTTGTTCATTCTTTCAACACTTCAAGACATTTCTTGGCATTGGTGGGGGGATATCCTTGAAGATTGGAATTCTGCTTGGTAAAACTGCTAAATTACTAAATTTTGATAGACAATTCCAATATAGAAATATTATACTTCCAAAAGAACAGTGTTCGATAAGAACGTTATTTCTTTCCTAATTCCACGCAACTTTTCGAGAAATATCAAATTGAAGTTACCAGATGCTTTGCTGGAATTATCCATGATCCTGCTATTGGAACGCCGAAAAAGACTAAAAATCTTAATATAGTTTAAAGCATGACCGATTCTTAACGTACAAATTGCTAGTTTTAACAATAACCTCGTTCTAGCCGTGCTCGAACTAAACGAGCTCGCCTTCTTCATATACACTGCTCAAAACAATTAAGGGAGCACATGGTTTTAATGAGATTACAGAAATACTTACAGCAATAAGTAACTTAAATTGAAACATCCATAATTTAAAGCATAGCAGAAAACAGAAAAATAAAACTTCATATGAAATTAAAGTTCATGACGTCAAAAACCAGAAAAAGGAGATAGGTGAAGAAATCAGGATTTCGCAGATATGTCTGTTTCAGTGTCTCAGTTGCGAAATTCAATTGCTCAGCTTTTGTTTTGAGAAAGGTGATTTGAAAATGTCACAACAACGTGATTTACCAGAATCCATAGCTTGGCGTATCAGAGATAGACTTGAATCCGGCTAAACACAACGAAGTGTAGCGGACGCTCTTGGAGTTGCAAGAAATGTCCTTGAAAGGCAGTGGAATCGATTCCAAGAAACAGGAAATGTTAGATGTCAGGTTAGATGTCAGTAGACCAGGACAAGGTCGACCACGTGCACCACAGCAACTGATGACCGATATATCCTGTTAACAGCTCGTCGAGACAGAAGAGGGGCTGATACTCAGTTGCAAAAACGGTAGCTCTTGGCAACACGACGACGGGTGTCCAGCCAAACAGTGCGAAATATGCTTCATCAGGGTTGTCTCTATGCACGTAAGCCAAAGATCTGTATTCCGTTGACCACAAGCCACTGCGCGACCCGAAGAATTTAGGCTGCTAAACATCAAGATTGAAGGCAATGGATTGGAGTCAAATGTTGCTTCCCTATTCAGTCTGGAGTGTGACACTCGACGTCTTTTTGTATGGAGGGAAAGGGGCACTCGAAATAACCCCACATTTGTTCGTGAAAGATCACATTACAGACAAGGTGGGTTGATGGTATGAGCTGGAATCAGCATAAGCGGACGTATGGGACAGCATATCATTTGGAATGACACTTTGACGGCCCAAAGGTATACAGACGAAATACTGAGACCTCATGCCATACCTTACGCTTCACCCATGGTGATTCCTTTATTTTCATGCATGATAATGTCTGACAGGATACAGCTCGTCTGTTGGAGAACATGGCTGAAACTTAAACAATACAGCGTATAGAATTGCCATCATGCTTTTCCGACCTGAATCAGATCGAGCATGTTTGGGACACACTCGGATGACGCATTGCAGCAAGACGAAGGCTTTCTTTTATTGTCTGGGACAAGGAGATTACAATTCTTGAAGTGTGGAACAGTATTCCTCAAAGTTTTATCGATAACTTCATCACATCCATGGAAAACAGGTGTGCACCTGTCTTAGCTGTTAGAGGGGACCACACGTCGTATTAAACAACTTGCATCATTACTAAACAATGCTTTTTTTGTAATTTACATGTAACCAAATTGTTGCCCTATACCCTCTTTTCAAGTTCTTTCCATACTTTCAAAGAAATAAACTGACTTACAATTTTTTTTGCATCTTATTTTCTGTATTGCGCATTGATAAAAGTGTACTCTCAATTTTATATTCATGCATGGCTGTCTTGCACGGTTCTCTTCTTTTATTTGCTTGCTCCCCTAATTTTTTTGAGCAGTGCATTTACATTTAAGAAATAATTAAAAAGTTATTTTTTATCTAACAACAAGCACTCGTATTTATAAGTAAAAAACAAGTAAGATCATCAACCATTCAAATATTTAAAAGTATACTGTAGTACTTTAATTTAATTTTACATTTAATTTTCTACATTTTAGTTCTCTGGTCTTCTTTTCTTTTCTTCTTGTTGGTTTTTAAAAATTTTGATTCCTTATAAATCTCTGTATCTGTATCCGCAATTATTTCTATGGAAACGAATTCCTTTTTCAAAGTATTTTTCTTTGAATTAGATATATTATGTTAGCACTTTCTAACATAATGGAAAAGTATCTGTGACTTCGACTTCAAGTCGTGCGTTGTCCTACTTGCATCACTACATGCTATTTAACTTTATTAAAAAATGATTTTATAGTTTCAAAATCTTTAGAAAAAAATGTCACATTTTGTTTTAAAAAAAATAATCTGATAGATATAGGTTTGTAGAAAGCAACATAATAGCTATTCTATACTGCAATCCGTAGTTGATTATTGCATTTAGTTCATTTTACCGATGTTATTAATTAAAAATTCAATAATATTCTAGTATCTTCTTTCACATTTTCTTGGATTCATTTTATACGCTCAACGCTGTATCTACGCTGTGTCAGACACATTATTTCTAATATATATAAGAGATTAATATGCAAAAGTTCAATTTAAAATAGAATTCTTAAAATAAAATGCTTTCGTCGGATTATCCCTCTTCAATACACTTCACGACCGCTAACGGACTACTCATAGACTTTCACAATGTAGATGAATATAAACATGAACTGCTGCGTAATTTTTTTCATTAAATAATCAGTCAAAATTCTTTATTTGAGCTGTCTGAACTAACTATATATATGTATATATAAATTGAATACACAAAATAATATGGCCACTCTTTACAGGTGTTTTCTCTGGTTTTGATGGCAGCAAATATTCTTAAGATCGGTTTTAAGATCCATCTGTTAGAGCATACAGATGTGCTTTGTGATGACTCTGAGTTGTATTAAGCTACAATTGTTTGTGCTGTAGCTCTTCTGGTGCTGAAAATAAGGTGTGTCAGCCGCCCGGCACATGTAATGTTCACAAACAGTTTTAGCCCACAATTTTCCTTTTCGTTAGATGTTTTTTTGTTTAAATTCAATTCTTTGAAAACTGGAGACATTTTTATACGAGAAAAGCCAAGGAAGTTGGCGATTTCTGATGTAATAGAATCGGCCTTTCTAGCGCCAATAATCATGTCTCATCCAAAGTCGCATAAACCTCTTATTTTTTTTTCCTGAATAGGTAAAATGCAATGTTCACTGTAGCTTCTGACCAAGGGAATTTTTTTTTTAGAAAATCTAGTTTATCACATCAGCGCACATGCAGCACGGGCGAGTCGAATTTTCAGTGAGGAGTGGTCATATCATTTTGTCCACTCAGTATGTATGTGTATTATTGCAAATTTGTTATATATATATATGTATAACGGGAAAACTCAATAAATGATTTACTTAAGTAAGTAGCAATAGTTTAATGGGCTCTAGTTTATATCGCACTTAATTAAAACAATATAATTATTATATTTACAAGTATTAAAGTAAGATAGGGGCTTTTGGATGAAAATTTATCAGTCGTCGTAACATCGGATACACGAGTGCATGATCTGATGACCCGGATAAAATTCTAATCACACTCTGACTTGAAATTGAGCAATTAATTCTCAGGCCAGAGCTCCTAAAAAACTATAGTATCCGTTTGGTTTGGGTCTTTGACCTCAAAGCTCTACCCTGGGAACCTGATTGCATCATCATCTTGTTGTTAGTGTGTGTGTCGTGCGAATATCTTACCACACACATATACAGGGTAAGTTTGACATAATCTGACAACGAAAGGGGGTGATATAATAGCCCACATGGTCATAAAATACCTTAAAAACCCTGTCCCATTTCTAACCGTTTTCGAGTTATGGTGAATAAAAGAAAATGCGCCAAAAATGTGTAAACTCTAAAATAACACAAATTTGAGCTGTTTCTGTAGAACCTACACGTAAAATAAGCACATATCTTCAATGCGCAGACAAATTCCTATAAGATGACATCATTTTAATCTAGATGTAACGGCGAGCTACAAGCGCTTAAACTTTTGCAAATTGAGAAATCAAATTTTCGCTAAAATCTTTAACCGGCAATGTCGCAAACACCCTTATAATTACAGCCGGTCAAATTCACCAGAAATTTGCCCATTTCCATTCTACCAGTTTCCAAATAAGCCTATAATAAACCAAATCGGTTTTCTATTTCAGGAGAAATTTAGTCCTTTTCTTTCAAATGCATCACTGAAATCACTCGGGATAGTATGTTAAATTTACATATTTTGTTTCATTACGAAACAAAATCCATTTGCAAGATCAAAACTCATCTTCGAGCTATCATCTCATCACTCAAGTGATCACCAGCAATTCCAAGCCAAACATTTAAGCTGAATCGTATCTGGAAAGAGGAATTTTGGCCTTGCAATTTTATTTTGCCCTTCGCCAATGTTTAAGCGCTTTTAATTCGCAGTTAAATCCAGATATTCTAATGAAAATAATGTCATGTTATAGGAATTTGTCTGCTATTCAGATATGGGCTTATTTTGCAGGTAGGTTTTACAGCAACATTACAAATTTGGTTTTTTCAGACTTCACGCATTTTTGGCTCAGTTTCTTCTATCCACGATAACTCGAAAACGGTTAGAGATGAGACAGGGTTTCTATGGTGTTTTATGATCCACATGGGCTCTTATATCACCCCCTTTTATTTGGCAGATTATATCAAACTCACCATGAATATATATTTGTTAAAAGTAATGTATTTTCTCATCACAATCTTATTTTTAATTTGAGTAAAAAATAAATTTTCAGTGAAATATGAAAATGGTGTTTTCAAAGAATAGAAATTGATGAAAAAAAGCAAACATTGATTATGTATACATGATCTATTCCAAATACTGGAATAAGAGATAAATATTAATTTGATCAGTGTTGTATATTTTTCCCTGTTATTAACCTATCGAACATATTTTATATAGAGTTATTTTCTTCATTAAACTACTACTACTTCACTGCACTAAGAAAACAGACACCTACATATTGAGATTCTACATTTTTAGCTAATAGGCATTTGAAAAACATTTATTGAATTAGCTGCTTTATAATAAAAAAGAAAAATTAACATTTAAAAAAATGTCAATTTCCCTCCAAGCTGTATTTATTTGCAAAGTCAGTATGTTTACGAAATAATATCTTTGAATTTCATTAGATATTCATTATAATATAAAAAGCTTTTTCAGTTTGTTTAAAAAAATATACTCTTTATTGTAGATACTACTTTATAAAATTTGTATTAAAAAGTTTAGTTTTACTTATTATGTTTTTCTACATTTATATGACTTAGAAAATGTCACCTGAAGGAAAAAAATTATTTTAGCATGTTAATATTTCCATTTCAATAGTTTGAACATTGTTTATTCATTTTTCCTACAACGATGAAATGGGAATTGTTTAATATTTATAAGTACGATCTTCTGATCTTTACAAAATAAAATATTTAAAAGGCTTCAGGCAAAACAGATTTAGTTTTTCTCACAGTACATAAAAATAGTGAAAGCAATTTTCAATGAATAAAAATCTGAATATATTTCAGAAATCATATATTTTTTGTATATAAAAAACATTTTTAATAATAAAAAAAAATGCAAATATAGATTTAGGTTGTAAAAATGTTTGATATTCATAAATTAAATGTATTTTTAATAAAGGTTAAAAAGGATTAATGATCTTAATTGGTATATTTAAAGACGATAACGAAAATTACTTTTTTTCCCGAAAAATATTATTTTATATGAAACATTTATATTTCTAATAAGACATGATTTTTTTTTTCAAAGTAATATTGTATATTATAAAGCACTTTTTATTGAAAAAAGTGTAGCAAAATCAATAACCTTTTTATTTTTTAAGAAATATGAAAAAATGGAATTAATTAAAAGGATTTATGTTTTACGGGCAAACTAATATATTTAAGTGTAATTAAATTGTGTTCTAGACAAATAACAAATTTATTTTTTATACCATTTCTAGTTCTAATACATTCAATTAAATTGTACACCAAAGTTGTTATTACTTTACGGGCCACATTAAATAACAATTTTATATGTGTATAACTAAAGATTAATCTTGTAATGTAGGAGAAAATTACTGAAATGAAAAGTTTAAAAGTATTGGTTTTAAACGATGAAAACTAAAAATTTCACCAAACATAATAATTCATAATAATAAGGGGAATTTGTTGTAAAAATAGATTTTTATAGGGTGCGTTTTATTGGGACTAAAGTACCAAAACAGTACTTGTATTTCTTTTTTCCCTGCCAGAAAGAGCCAAATGAATTTGTTACTTGATTTTTTAAAAATTTATTTAAAGTTTATACAGTGTGCCTCATAAAGGATGAAATGTGATTTAATGTTTTAATTTTTGGAGGTAATTAGGTATTGTAAATTGCAAAAGTATTCAAAATAAGGCAGGAAAAATGGTTTTGTTGATGAAATAGATTTCCTATTATTGAAAAAAAAAATTATACGATCCACCTATATGAAATTGGTCAAATAAAAAAAAAAGTTATTTTTACTTCAGCAAAATTGTTACAAAAACAATTGGCATAATTCTATTATTAAAATTGAACGAGTTTTAACGGGTTTTAACTTAATTGAATATTTACCACAATGAGTGGAGATCGTATATCAATTTAAGAATGGAAATCTGAGCGATATTGAAGTATAAATGATTTTAACTATCTTAAACAAAAGATAATCAATGCTTGAAATAATATTAGTAGCGAAAAACTTTAAAATATTTGTACAAGCATTATACGAAGAAATCAGTCATGTATTGGGAATGAGGATAGAAAGCTTTGAGAATACTTTATGTATTGATTTATGTATTGCTTTTTTCAAATATTTGTCTAGGATTTAAAACTATATACTATCTTTATATGATCTCTGACTTTATACGTCTTTATTTAGATGTATTTACGATGCATTCTTTTCACTCTTGCTAACATATTTTTTTGATTAAAGAATGGTATCGTCCATTTGTGCATGGCCCCTATTGTCACTGGTGAAATAGTATTTTAAATGATAGGAAACAGTGTTGAAAATCAACTTTTTTCCTTTGTTACAATTCAGTTAATTTTATAGATACAGGAATGTAGTTTCTTGAAGTTATGTTGTCGTAGGTAACGGATAAATCATCTAATTGTCCAGTTTTAACTGCAGTTAAAACTGGACCCTTACATGTAAGGGTCGTATAAAAATTTAAAAAGCGTAACTGTTTGTAAAATAATAGGAAAGTATTTTTATTAGCATAATCTTATTTTTCTGCCTTATTTTAGACACTTTTGCAATTTACATTGCTTATCTATCACCAACGGCTCAAAAATTTTTAAATCTTCAAACCCGTTTAAATCTTTGTGCGACACCTTCATAGAGAGACCCTCTTAAATGAATTAGAAGCCATAGCTTTTTAAATTACTGAGCTGCAGTTAAATTTGTCGATATATGAGATATTATGTGATATGAATATTTAAAAGTTAGTGACATCAAAATATAAATTTAGCACATTTGAACTGATTTTTTAAAACCATTAATATTGATTATTAGCAATATACCGGGCAGCTTTTCAGTTGCTTTCTAAAAGTAGCTGGATGATAAGGGATTTATACAAATCGTTTATTTTTAGTTCGATTTCTAGCTTATGATTACGAATAAAAGAGGCGACTTGTCAGGCGACACCTCTAGGCCTGAAGAGCTACTAATTATGTCTTTGAATTTCAGTAATATTGAACTGGAATTTTTATTTACTTTGTCCTGTATAGTTGGTTACAAAAAAAAAAAAAAAAAAAAAAGGAAAAAAAATCTGTATTTTGTGCATGCACAGTTAAAACTTCATAAATTCTCATAATTTCATTATGATGATGTTTTATCTTGTACATTGTCAAATTTTCTGTGGGGTTTTTCATCATTAGTTGAAACTCTGAATGTTATTGGCAAAAAGCTTGCAATAAAAAATGAATTTCTTAAAGAAAAGTTTATTTCTGCTTCAATATATGTGCTATTTTTGAAAATGCAATACATACATTTGCCATAGAAAATACACTCATTTATGAAAGTTAAAAATTATTCCCAACTTTTTATGATAAAAAGTCATGACTAGACATAATGGATAACCAGGTAACTATTAAGTGCATAAATGTGACTCAGTGATTTTTTTAGTTAAGAAGATATACTTGTTTTCAGTAAGAATGAAAGAAAGGTTTATTAATGGTACTTACCATTAAAAGGTTTGCCTTTCATTTCAAATTTCAATATAGTGATTTTTGTTTTTGTAATATGTCAAATATTTTGTAGGATTATTGATCATTCATTGAAATTCTGAATGTTATTGGCAAAAAACATGCGATAAATAATATAAAGTTAATACTGCTTACATTTGTTTCTTGTTTTTTTATAATTGTTCCCTGTTTATATTTTCAAACTCAACACATTTTTCAGTGTATGTGTTTTGACTGGACTTTGTCCTTTTTAACGTAGAAGATAACTGGTTAACTAATAAATGTGTTAATATGACTCCGTCATTTTTCGATTAAAGGAACAGACACTTTTTTTTCAGTTAAAATGAAAGAAATATTTATTCGAGATACTTCCCGTAAGGCATGGTGACGTCACGGCGACGTCACTGTGAAGTCACACTGTGACTTTGTGACCGTAGTCGTGACGTCAAGTGACGTCGATGTGAAGTCACTGTGACCTAAATGTGAGGTCGTTATGGCCATTTTCAAGGCTTTCTGTGACCTCACATTGGGACTGCTTTGTGAAGACACCGTGCGACTTCAATGTGAAAAATGTGACGAATCTGCATCGGATAGGGTGACCAGATTTTACACGAATCCGATCCGGGTTGTTCGGATGGACATTTTTTTATGCTACAAGTATGTGACGTTTGTGAGGACACTGCACCGGGTAGGGTGACCAGATTTTACCCGAATCCAATCCAGAAAGTTAGGATCGATCTTTTTGGATTTGTTTGGCTACAGAATAGATTTGGATTAGTGGTCGGGTAACGGGATTTTCATGAACACGATCTGCCCCGAGTCGGGTATAATGTTTTTACTGTAAGTCTTGTTCGGAATAAAATCTTGCATACGACCGAGTAACCAGATTTTATCAGAAATTGTGTTACGACACAATTTCTGATGTCGGCTCGGATCTAGAGTCATGCACGATTCCGGTTATATACTTCTTGAACATGATTGAATATCTACTTGAACATGAATGATGGTTGACTGAAATTATATTTCGATTCAACCCGCATTCTTACCCTAACCCAACAAGAAACAAAATCTGTAGGCCCACAACCCGACCAAACCTGATAAATGATTTAATCGGCACTTATCCGTATCCGAAACCCGAAATCATAGAAAATAGATCTACAACTTGATACAATTATAGAAAAATTATGTATAATCATATCTTTCATGTTAATGTTATCGTTCAGACAGAAAAATGAACAAATATAAAGACTCATTCCTAATAAAACATAGTTTTTTATCTGAAACAATATTATTGTCTTTAAAAAATCATGTTAAAAAGAACCCGCGTTGAAAGAATAAATTTTCAACCGAAAAACATTATAGTCAACCAGATTCAAACCACGCGACAACAAAAACAACTATCACCAAACAGACGCGACACAAATTGTATCAGGTTGGATGCAGATAAAAAAATTTATCCGATCCGATTTCCTTTTTTCACTCCGAATTCCGGCTAACGAGATTTTACCAGAACCGAACACCGCCGGGTTGGCTGTAAAATTTCTACTAATGTCAGAGACAGATTAGAACAGTGTTGAATTTAGACACTTTTCTTCGGGAGGGATTTCTGTGGTTCCGGGATGGGACACTTCAGAGTTCCGGGGGCGGCAATTTTTAACCATTAAAAGCATAAAATATCAAATCTTCCGGGGGGGGGGGGGGGCATTTCCCCCCGGGCCACCCCCTGAATTCAACACTGGAATATAATTTCGTATAGGTCGAATAACAAGATTTTATCAAATCTAAACATGACCCGTATCCTATCGCCTACAATTTTTATTTATGTGCAACTCGGCTCTCAATTAGAATTTTACATCGGTTTGGGAAATCAGCTAATGTAGAGTTAAACAAGTGAAATTACAAATGTAAAAACAAATATTGAATATAAAAATGTAGATATGGATGAATTGAAAATGTTAATAAAAATAAGTATTTCAATAATATGAAATTCAATTATGCAAGTAAACAACAACCTTTTAAATTGTCTTGCACTTTCATTTTCAATATTTAAACGAAAAAATTTTGACAATAATTAACACTATTTTTCTGTTAATGCACGCTTTACCATATTTGCTCTATGTGGTTAAATTATTTAATTAATGAAACTATAAGTATATATTTTTAAATAAGTATTGTAAAAGATTTACATTAGGAAATCATTTAAAATATAGAAAGGTACATTTACTGTTAAATATTATAAAAATAATGACCATTATATCAAGCACTAAATCCCATTTCGATGTAAATAAAATATAAAAATTACAATCATAAATACATTTTATTATATTTTTTACTAATATTTCACTACATGCTTAGGATCAATTTGACAATTTTTCTTTATCTTGTTTTTAGATAGTGTATAAAATGCAAAAAAATAAATAACAATTAACGTACTCAATTGTGACAATTATTACACATTTATCAGGAACGTATTTCAAAAAATCAAATATTATCAGCTTTAAATTATGAATTTTTATTTGAATAAATATGAAAATTTAATTCAAACAGTAATTATTATCACAATTGTTGCAAATGTATCAGAACTGCTTTTTAGCTCACAGGCTATCAAAGCCTGAGAGCTTATGTGCCCGCCGGTTCTGTATGTACGTATGTATGTATGTACGTAACGCCATAACTCTTGATAGAACTAACCGTTTTACTTTAAATTTTGTTTATAGGTTCTTTGTGATAAGGCGCTTCCCTGATTAGTTTTGGAGGTTCATTGGTTAAGCATAAAGGGGGAAAATGGGGTGCTAACCCGCCATAATTTAGATAAATAGGTTTTTCATGCAGAATTATCCCATTTTCTTCAAATTTTGTATATAGGTTCATTTTGATAATGCGCGTCTGTCAATAGTTTTGGGAGTTCATTGGTTAAGTATAAATGGGGAAAGGGGGGATACCCCCCCTAATTTAGATAAATGAGTTTTTATGCAGAATTATTGGATTTTCTTCAAATTTTGTATATAGGTTCATTGTGATAATGCGCTTCTCTGAAGAGTTTTGGGGTTCATTGGTTAAGTATAAAGGGGGAAAGGGGGGGGCTAATCCCCCTTAATTTAGATAAATGGGTTTTTTATGCAGAATTATCCGATTTTCTTCAAATTTTGTATACAGGTTAATGGTGATAAAGCGTTTTCCTGATTGGTTTTGGGGATTCATTGTTTAAGTATAAAGGGGGGTAACGGAGGGCTGCCCCCCTTAATTTACATAACTGCGATTTTCATGCAGAATTATGCGATTTTCTTAAAATTTTATATATAGGTTCATCGTGATAAGGAACTTTCCTGATTAGTTTAGGGGGTTCTTTGGTTAAGTATAAAGAGGGTAAAGGGGGGAGGGCTTATCCTCCCCCCTTAATTTAGATAAATGTGTTTTTCATGAAGAATTATCCGATTTTCTTCAAATTTTGTATATAGGCTCATTGTGGTAATGAGCTTCCCTGGTTAGTCTTGGGGTTCATAGGTTAAGTATAAAAGGGGATACGGGGGGGGTAATCCCCCTTAATTTAGATAAATGGGTTTTTCATGCAGAATTATCCGATTTGCTTCGAATTTAGTATATTATGCTCATTGTAATAAAGGGCTTCCCTGATTAGGTTTGGGGGTTCGATTGTTAACTATAAGGGGGTGGGGGAACGGGGGGTGATCCCCCCTTAATATATTGTCGATTTCTTTATTTTTCGAGGGGCTTATTTCAAATTCTTTGAAATAAGTGTATGATATACAATTAGTGTGAATAGCCTGTGAGCTCAATGCCCTCAGTTTAACTGGGCAGTTTTTTATTGAACAATCAAATATTAATAATTTTAAGTTATAATTTTTTTTCTTGCTATGAATAAGTATGAAAATTGAACCAAGAAACGCAAAATATTTTAAATTCAAATTTGATCTTTACTATTAATAAAACTTTACGTTTAAAAAATATATTGTTAATAATTAGATTAAAAGGATCAAGCACCCAAAATACATATAAAAAATGATTCAAAAAATTAAAGATGAAATTTAACATTTATTATTATTTTTTTAATTTGAAAAGAAGCATTAAGCACCGTAACCTTTAAAAAAATAGACTATTAAACACACTGTTACCAAAAGAATTAAACTATATAGTATATGCAAAAACGACATACCGATCTCATGGTAAGGACACTATGTGCTGAAATTCCGAGTGAATGATAATCCATTGTTATTATTTAATTGTAGTAGGTCTGTTTAGATCTCATACCTATGCAAATGGCGACTGTGAATTCCGATAATTCCGATCACAATAAAAGTGTACCAGCAGAGATGTGTTCATAGAACTGAAGATCAAATATCACTCAGACCTAAGAACACACTCTGCTAGACACGTAAATATTTTTGTTCTAATAAAATATTTAAAATGCACCTACATTATATTAATTCGGAAAAACATTAGAACAACACATTCAGCTTGCAAAGAATAAAAATATCGTCTGATTTAAACATGGGCAGTGAAGTTCAGCGCACACCAAATGCAACTTCCTGTCCCATAATAACACCTGCTTAGTCAAATAAAATATAAAGAAATAAACTTAAATCATGATATTTTAAATGTTTTGTAATTTAGATAAGCCACAAAAATAACCTCTAATGATGTTTTAATATTCTATTTTTATATGAGAGAATTTTGCATTTAATAGTGCCTTCTATGAAATTTCTTAGAAAAAACCTATGATAATTTGTATTTTTAAATATTTTAATACATTGCATTCGCCCACTATCAGTCTAAAGTAGACAAAAATTATAAATAAAAATTACTTTAATACGTAGTTTTTATACAATAATTTATGTAATATCAATACTGGTTTATAAATAAATTTACTAAATACGAATATATTTTATTTAAATTGCAATGAATTTTATTAAGAACCAACCAGTTTTTGCTAAATTACTATTAGAATGATGCCTTCAGGAACGAATTTTAAAAGGAAAGTGACCCGAATTATTGTTCCCGAACAAGGAAAAGCCTGTAATCCTTTCTTATCGTCGAACTAGTAAACATCGGCTCTCATTAATGACATATTTTTTGGGCAAGAATGGGCTGAATGGCACCTAAATAAAATTAATGAAAAGTTGAGATTTCTGAAGAAATATGTTTAGTATCACAAAATTATCAAAAGCGTTTCCGGCGGCTGTGAAAAATAATAAAATGCTTGTGTTTAAAATGCTAATAAACCTTTAAATTGCTAACAATTTTATCACAATGGGAGCTCTATTTATGAATAAGTTTCCCCAACAACTTGTTTACAATATTATGTTTATATTTAAGGATTTTTGCATGTTTATTAAGTGATATTTTTATTACTACTATTTCTTGAAAATTGCATGAAAATGTGAATAATTTATCTCCGTCATAATCTCTCTCTCTCTCTCTCTCTACACACATACACACACACATATATATATATATATATATATACAGCGTGTCCACGTATAACCTGACCGACCTTTATTTTCGTAACCGTTGGTCCTAGATGCATACTTCCAATTACAAAAATGGTTTAAATAAGGTAAATAATAATTTTTAAAGCGATTTGGGTCAAGAAAAACATTTATTAAAAAAATATGACAGATAAATTTTTGTACGATCCCCCGGTCCTATAAGTGATATTTAGTAAAAATTTACTGTGACACTAACAAGTACGACAAAGAAAGTCCCATTCATCTAACATTAAAATTGACCGAGTTCTGAAACTTTGAAATGCATGACTTATACCACTTTATTGCATCTAAAAAGAGATGATTTCGGCCATGCTTTCAGGGGTCGTATATAAAGTACTTAAACTTATTTCAAGGTATCTGCGCTTTGAAATAAATCGTACAACTATTACGATTGAGTTAATTTTTATTAGTTAAGTTTCAGATTAATTAAAATAATTGTATTTTAACATATGTTTTATTTTGAAAGGATTTGAGGCTATGATTTCTTTTAACAAAAATTATGTTATTTTCAAAAGTTTTATTTAACTTGCAACGATCGTCTTTCCAGTTTAAAATTTGTACTCGAAGTTTCACTCACTTTCAAATGTCCGATCAAAGTTAAATTTTACATACTGACTTAAATCCGATGGCAATGTAATATTATTATGATTTTCGACTATTACTATCTTATACATACTTATATTAGAGGATAACACAAAAAAAATTCGGATAGATTATCGCCAACAAGTTTAAGAAAGAGTTTTACATTAGATAACATAAACCTGCGATGGTTGTGTTTTTTAAATGTTAAAATTACGTTTTATGTATTTTTTAACGTTGAATAAAAAAAAAAATTATTCACTTTTAACCATCATATCAGGATTTTTCGCAATTCGTAAATTTCAAAGTTAAAAAACAGCGAAAAATCTGATATTATAAAATAGATGTAAGACATTTTTATTCAGTTTAATTTTATTTAATTCAATAGTTTATTCAAATTTTTGGCTTATACTGGGTTTCTTGCAGCTAAACAGCTCAGGGGTCCGATGAGGTTGGGAGGGGAGGGGGGATCAATTTTAACTTTGAGCTTTTTAACTTTAAAATTTGCGATTTGAGAAAAATCCTAACGTGATGGTTTAAAATGAAGGTCATTTTCGGATTCAGCACTAAAAAATCCATAAGAATCAATTTTCAAAAGCTAAAAAACATGACACAACCCAAAATTTGAAAGACAGTGTGATCTAACAGCATTTTAATATCTGTATCATTTTGTAAAGAATTGAGGCTGTTGTTTTTCATCCTTTTATTTAACAAAAATTCTGTTATTTTTATCCTCTTATTATACAGTACTTTTATACTTATATATGTACTCTTATACTTATATATGTACTCTTAATATGCACAAATAGTATATTTTGCATTAATATGTCAGAATGATTATAGATTTCACAATTATATTAGATTGCAATGTTAATTTTTCTCTCAACTATTTTTTTGATATATCTGATGATTATTTATATTTCTACTACATTTGTGAATGACCCCTATTTCGCAGCAAAAAATACACTCCAACTTTAAACAGCTATTATTCGATCAATTTTAATGTTAGATGAATGGGACTTTTTTTGTCGTACTTGTTAGTGTCACAGTAAATTTTTACTAAATATCACTTATAGGACCGGGGGACCGTATAAAAATTTAACTTTCGTAATTTTTTAATAAATGTTTTTCTTGACCCAAATCACGGTAAAAGTAATTCTTTACCTTATTTAAACCATTTTTGTAATTGGAAGTATGCATCTAGGACCAACGGTTGCGAAAATAAAGGTCGGTCAGGTTATACGTGGACACGCTGTATATATATATATATATATAGAGAGAGAGAGAGAGAGATAGTTATTATTCATTATTTTATTTTGTAAATATTTTTGTTTAAATAGTCAGAGACAATGTTAGAGATTCAGATATATAACATAATTCAAGTCTACATTTTATGAGATTTAGAAAAGTATATTATTTCATTTCCTTTATTTTTTGCTCTAACAAGTTTTCTTTTCAAATTCATTTCTTAGTCAAATTGGGACGTCACGAAGTGTTGGCATTTTGGTCACTGGTATGACGTGACTTCTATAACTTACAGTGACGTCACTTCAACGTCACAAAAAAATTCAAGGCTGTCTAAATGTAATTTTATTGATGTTATAAGATGTTTTAAAGTTTCTTTTAAGTTTTCATATTTTCTTCAAGACGTTCACATTTTGATCCCAGAGTGACGCCACAGAGTGGTGACGTGGCATATGTGACTTTGGAGTTGCTATATGGGTTACCATTAGAAGTTTCAACATTCGCTCATTTATCAAGCAGCAAGTAAATTCTGAAATGCAAGTCTGGTTTTATTGAAGGAATCCACTTATCAGACAATTTTTTTTTCAAATTCTGCCTTAGAATTGAGCAGCTACAATTTTTGTAGTTTATATGTTGCGTTCACAATAATGGATATTAGGACTGAAAGGGTTATATGAATTTATAAAATGAGAAAATAAAGAATAGCGATTTTCTTTCCGTTTCTCGGATTAGGCCATTAGATGATTATGTATTCACCATCTACCTCAACTGCTCGCTAATGCGAAAACCTAGGTCAAACGCTCGATGGTATTCAAATTAATCTGATTGGACACGTTCGTGGTTGAAGTACAATCAGATTAATCGTGAATATTATTTAAGCTTTCGGCATATTCGATTTAAGTATTATTCGGCTTTTCGAATATTATTTAAGCTTTAACCGGCAGTTGAGGCATCTACGTCATTGTATCTAACAGTCAATGATAAATACGAGCGTTAGTATCTGATGAAGAAAATAGCGAATCAGCTAAAAGTCATTGCGGTAGTTATGAAAATATGTTATTACGAGAATGAATAACAACAATTTATCACTTGACTTGTTATAAGTATTACTAACTTACAACGAATTTTTGTGCACCCTGTATATATTCAGTGAGAAAAGAGGGGTAGATGGGAAAGAAAGAAACTAGAATTTTCCTTTTTTGTTTTTGAAAAAAATCTATTTCATTTTAACAGATAAATTTTTCTGCATATAATAAAAGATTCTTTTACTTTTATTGTGCGTTTAACAGAAAGAGTGAAAGTTCATGAACCATCAACATGAAAAAAAGATCTTTTTACTTACGTTTATACTTTCCACAAAACTGAAAAAATTGAAACTTTTCATGCATATTTTTGAATAACATCAATAGAAATATAGAATGTAAAGAATTTTGTGAGTTTTATAAAACCCTAGTTTGTGAAATTTGCAAGATGGTGTACAATATCAAAATAAAGTAACAAAAATACTTTGAGGATAATATATTGTTAGAAATAAGTTTAAATATTTTATAAATAGAATAAATGCATTTTAATGAAATATTATATATTGCTATTCAAGAAGAATTTCTTCAGCAGAATAATTTCATGAAACAAAAAAGAATATCTGAATTAGTGCTATATTAACAAGATATTAACAGCGTAATTCGTAATACATAACTAGTGCTTACTGCTTACATTTTAACACTAAAACTTTATTTCTATAGTTTTAGTGTATGCATTGATATTTGAAAACATAATTTGAAAATGCCTAATCTAATGCGTAATCTTTTACAGATTTAAACTTGTAGGAAATAAATTAGAGCTGTTATGATTGGAAGGATCATAATAATTACCTAACAATAAAAATATAAGAGATTAGAACTAACAATCAATTAATCATGTACTAACCACTTAACGCTCACTTTTTTGGTTAATTTAGTAGCTTAAAAATTCAATTTTACATACGAAAATGGAATTCTATGACACTTTTGGAACTTGGAAGTCGAATTTGCATAACTATGTTTTGTACAGTTTAGAAAATATTATTTTTTTTTCCAAAATCTTGCACACGCAGAAAAAAAACCCCACAGGTACAGCCTATTTGAAAAAACAAGTTTGTCGCATGACTGAGGTTGAAGACTGGTAATTGGTTAGGCTAAAAATCTATAGACTATTGGTTCTTCCATTTTATGCTTTGGGTAGGAGTTGAAGAAATATATGTGTCTGGCGTACCTTTATTTTCTTGAATGTAAGAGTAATGAATAGAAAAGTGTTAACAAAGAAAATAATAAATATATGCAAATAAACATAACTTTGATTTTACCTTTAATATAAGGTTTATTGCAGGTAGCAGATTGTTTTTAATGCGACAAATGCGCTTGTTTACCCTTGTATAAATAATGAATGTTTTGTGTTAGTTTGCGGACGTAGTGTCAGAAATCATCTTCAAGATCTAGCATGTTTATATATATCTTATTTTTAAAACAGTATCACTAACTTGTTTCGTCACGCCGCTCCATAAACTCGCTGTTAAACAAACTTTTCGTGTATACCTTAGAACCTCTTAAAGGGATATGCTTACTTCGTACTAGAAAAGTTGTATATTTATACAATAAAGATCGTTCGTTATTTTTTAAATCGAGAAGTGATTATGTTACTCTGTGAAAAAATTGCAGTTATATTTTCTGATAATGAAGAAATGTTTACCAAAATACATTGCAGTATTGTAGTTATTCAAGATTCTGGACTCTGATCCCTTTTTATCAGAATCCATTTTTAAAAAAATAACCAACCAGTAATCTAAAACGGATAAGCATTTTGAAATTAACATATAAAATTGTTTAAAAAATTTATGGGTAGATAATCGTGGGTTCTGAAACGTTCCGTAAGCATCGGAAAATAATTATATTTTGACATTTCTTATTGTTCTTTCTTCAAATGATTTCTGAAATTAAGGTAAAGCGTTTCCGGAATCATGGCAATTACGAAGATCCATATAAGTTTCGTTTTACTTATTTTAGGGAATTTTTTTGCACGTTTTACAGTAATGTAAACTGAAAATGCAACAGCGCCATCTGCTTGATCGCGGTCGACCTCTACCCAATGGTGTATCGGTGTCTTGCACGTTCGCGTTCACCTGCTGTGTCGTCTTTCGCCCATAGCCGTTCAACGCTTCGTCCGTATGCAAAGCCCTGATTTTTTCCTGGAGGGCTTTTTGAAGCTTATAAAGCGGTATGACAAATGTCTCAATGTACTTGGTACTTATGTGGAAAAATAAAGTCATGTTTTATCTTTAATGTCTCATTACATTTTTTGTCTTTCATACACACCTCTGTCCACAGTCGCCAGGGGAAACTTATTTTCCGACTGCCCCTCGTACATACTACTGTTGCCATACGCCAGCGCACAAATAATGCCAATTTTGGTAACATGTACTTAAGTCTAATGTATATTATATAGATTAAAATTGTATAAACACCTTACTACTGTATTTTTTCTAAATTCAATTTTTAAGGATTTTTTTTTTTGGTGAATTCTGCCTTGGTTCTTGGAAATAGAATTAGGATAAAAAAAATTACATTTTTAATTATTTTTTCAACGATACATTATTTCTATTTAAAAAAAAAGTATTTCAGTTAACTCTTTTCTGTTAATGTATAGATTTTATAGCAAATATTTTTCTTTATTTTGCCTAGAGGCTTTTGAAAATATTTCTTTATTAAAATATGATCAAATATGTCATTTTTTTATGTAGAAAACTTGTATCTTTTTATATCACTTTTTTTCATCCTTTGTGAATTTTCTTTTATTAATAATTTTATGGACTAAAAAGAAAATTAGTGCAACATCCCATAATTTACAACTCGTATTTAATTCATTAAATTACTAATTAATTTCACTCCTATTTAATTAAAAACGTAAAGAGTAGTAATTTAGTAATTAAAATTTGTCTATTATGGAAAAGAATTTCCTTTTATCTATGTGCGTAGACATGGAGTAGAAATGTACACCATAACATATTTCTAGTATAACTGAAAAGCCTTTTAATTATTTTTATTGAAAATATTATTTAACGAATTTTTAACAATAATTAATTTGAAGAACAGAATATTTAAAAAATTAAACCGATCGAATTATAATCTAACATCATTTTTAATGTTTAATTATTAATGATTAGTATTATTTAATTTTTATGATATTATTAACCCTTAACCGGAAACGTGAAAATTCAGAACACAAACAGAAACGTGCCGTCTGTGAGACTGCTAAATTTTAAAAATTGCTATAAAATTTTAAAAAGAAAACAACTCATAATAATTTACTAAATAGTGAATTTAAACGTTTATTCTTTAACAGTAATGCATTAACAGGAATTTTTTTTTAAAATAACAGCATAAAAATAAGTTTTAAATGTCGGATAGAGGAAATATTTCAAAATTACACACTATTATTCAAATATTTACATTTTCAACAAAATGATGAAATAAATGCAACTATTTATATATATATTAGTAGAATATGAATTAAAAAAATATATTAGACAGTAAAATTAACAAAACATTTAATAGTAAATATTGCAGCATGTTCTAAATATCAGCATTTTTTATGCAATCATTGCATTTAGGTTTAGAGCATTGCAGGCATACAGGCTTCCGGCACTGTACACACAGGTATTTTGTCATTCTATGGTTAGTTCTGTGACACAAAAAACATGCTTTGCCTTTGAGAAGCATTAAGTCATCATCTACCTTCGGCACATTTTCAACAGGTTTTTGCAGAATGCGAGCTATTATAGAGCGCAATTCCCGGGGTAATTGAGGATTTTCTAGTCGTCTCTCCATATTACTTTCTTTCATATTACTGGTCAGAGTATCATATTTCATTCGCAGTTGAATTATTTTATGTTTTGTCCATTTCACTATATGCACTAACATATCATTTGTAAACAACAACTGCCAGACAGAGAATGGATCTAGCTTTTCTCCGAGATCTCAAGCTTTTCCTCTTAAAACTGGCACTTTTATAATATTGTGTTTTTTTGTTCTTGACGAGGGGCGAACTTCTGAAACAGACCATCGGTACCGATTTTTTGCATATATATATTTCGTATCTGCGTCTGCTAATTTTTCATCACTTTTTATATCTTCATTTTCGCTTTCATTAGAATTTTCTGACAAAGTTGAATCACTTTCGTGTTCAGAATTTATATATTCATCATCTGAAATACTTTCAACATCGCTTATGTCACTTCCTACTGCATCAAACCATCGCAAAATAGTCTCTTCAAAGTCTTTATCACCAAAGCGTACCCGCTTTGACGGCCCCGCCATCTCGATATCCCAAAGCAAAAAATTACATAAACGGAAACACACCGTCTGACAGACTGCGGCGAAAAGAAAATATTTTTTCTTTCAACAACTAAAAAAGATCAGGTGTTGCAAATGGGTCGGGGGGAGAGGACCAATAGCGTAACGATTAGATGGCGTGATAATATTGAGGATACATTCATTTTTGCATAAAGGGTAGATATGTAGACGCCACCGTCTCACAGACGGTACGTTTCCGGTTAAGGGTTAAATAAAGAATCCCTCGAGTACTCATAGTTATTTTATTGAACGATCTTTAAAAGATTCAAGCACGCGATTGAAGTGATTTTTGTACCTGTAGGAGATACGTAGGTAATATGAATTGCAAACTAGTTTAATAAAACAAGGTAGAAATTTAGATATGTCGATGAAAATATCCTTGCTATTAATTTTTAAAAAGCTACACATTTAAATTTTTATACTGTTAAATCTTGTAAAAATTACAGAAAAAAATCTACGATGTGACAGGTGCAACAGTAAAAATTTCATTCTTCTGCGACCAAAACTTACCGAGTTATGATACTTTGACTTTTATGAAGTTTCGGAGCTTACCGGCACTAAAAATGGACATAATTTTTTTAGTGCCGGAAAGCTTCAAAATTTCATAAAATTCCAATTCTCATAACTCGGTAAATTTAGGTAATAGAAGAATGGAATTTTTACTGTTGTACTTGGCAGAGAATGGGAAACTGTTTTCATAATATAACTTATATAACCAAGGGACCATATAATAATTTAAGAAGTTTAACTTAAAAAATAATAATGACAGGACTATTTCATCAACTTCATCAACACTTTGACATTTTCCTCTCTAACTTTTGAACACATTTGCAATTTACATTGCCTACGCATCTCCAACAAGAAAACAAAGCGCATTTCAATATTTTTAGAGCATCTTGTATATTTATATATACGTGTGTCTCTGTAGAAAGAAGAAGGAGCGAAGAAAATGATATTTCGAAAAATTTATATTTCCGATTAAAAATTGCATGAAAATCATGTTTGAATTTGGTTATGGAGAGAGATCAGTTGAGTATAAAATAATTAAATTCAGCATCCACCTTCTTTCAAAAATGCTCTTTATTTTTTTCACATATATTTGTTTTTTAGTTTTCCTGAAAAGTTAGAAGTATTTACTTTGGAATTTATACCTGAAAGAAGCTCAAAATAATGTAAGGTTAGTTATAAAAATGTAAACTTCGATTTGAATTCATAGCGTTGTTTATTGGCCTAATTTATGTTTCAAAAATGGTGTTTTAAAAAGATATTTTAGTTACAATTTAATTTAAATTTCAGTGAATTTAAAATTTAGTTCTTTTAACCTACAAAATTTTTGTTTGAAATAGTTGGTATTGTGTCCTTTTTCTCATACTTCTGAACCTATTATGTATTCTATGATTTTAATTTCATTATACATTAAAATTAAAATCACAGCAAATAAATTCCTATTCACATATAGGGTAGATGCTCCACTTTAAGTCGCATTTACAGAAAAATTTAAATAGAAATTTTATCGTTATTGACTGATTCAAGCATATTAAATCACAATAACATCTTTCTTTAGTAAATTTAATTGGCTTTCTGTTAATTATACTGATTTTCTACAGAATATTTTATATTGTGAGTAACAACTAGTGAAGTAATTTATTCCAATTTGCAACACTTTTATCCACCCGTAAACCAGCTTTGGACATCTCTATGCACCACTTTTGGCTACACCAATCTATCTATATATATATATATATAAGCCGTCTTTGGTATGTATGTATGTATGTTCCTTATACAAATCTACAGTTTTTATCCTATATCAACGAAACATGTTGTACATACATTTTAGAACACCAGGAAAATTACTATCACCTTAAAAAATTTCTCAGACTATTCTTTGCAATTTTTTTTAAATATCTCCTATAGTTTATCATTGCAGAAATACATATATTTTTTCAATTTTTAAAGCAATTTCTTTCCAGTTGCCATAAAAAGAAACTGCGTATGGATAATATTTTTATAAATCAATAAAAATTCAAATTGTCTCAATATAATTTGAAATCGGAAACTGACCTCATTTTGGGCAGATAATGGGATTTTTGTCGCATATTACAAAGATATTACTGTAAGTGCGTTTAAATGACATAATAAATTTATTTAAATGTGTTTGGAGATAAAAATAAATAACTTAGCTCCTAATTTCAAAAAAGTAAATTGTTTCTACTGCTTTGTTAATATTAAACCTTTCTGGCACAGACCAAGCCTGTTCGTAAAATGAGAAATTGGTGACAAACACCGGAATTTACAAACGACTTTTTTAGAAAATATGAACTCCTTATTTTAAGCTTTCATTATAGAAACAAAATTTTATTAAAATATTCTTGGTGCCGTATGCAAGTTTGGAATTAAAATTGGGTGTGCCCGGAGTGGGACCACTGTGCCGGAAAGGGTGAAAGTTAATTTTCTAAAAAATAAAAACATATTTTTGCGTATTCAAACTTTATGATTCATTTTATTCTACATAATCAAAAATCGTATGTAAAATATTGACATTTAGAAATCCTTACATCGTAACTTTTTTCAGCTTGAGCTTCAACCAAGGAGGCATATTTAGGTGGACAATAGTTGCCCACTATTAATAAAAATTCGAATTAAAGAAAATAATACAGCATTTTCTATTATTCTTTAAAGATGGGTGTTAAAACAAACGGGATTAAAAACAAAATGGTTTATCGGAAAAAAGTGACGTAATTGTTTTAATGTAAAACATTCATTTTAATTTTAAAAAACTAATACATATTTTTTATAAGGTCGACAAAGTAGCGACATTTTTATTTCACGAGCTTCGAAATTATATTCCAGTTCTTAAAAGATTAAAATAATTTTGAGAAATAATGTTTTGCATCAAAAATCACACAATTTCACAATGCAAGTTTAGCAAATTATTAGTAGTTTTTATAATGTATGAATCAATTTTCTATAACCAGAATATTGTCTTTAGGATGTTATCAGTTCTTAATTAAACATTTTAGCAGCGTAACTGTTTTTATACATGCAAGTGTAATTAAATAATATTAATTTTAATTTTAATGTTAGTGCTGTGAATTTATCATGTTTGTCTGTAAAACATGTTTGTTGAACTTAAAAATGTTTACTTGGTAATTGATAGCATCCGCAGCATCTATACGACGGGTTGAGTAAACTGATTAATAAGCTATAAAAACTGCTTGAAACGTTTCCGAAAATCGGTGACAACAAAAGAAACGTTGTTTTTATAAATGCTTCTTTAAATCTTGAAAATATATTGGTTTGTGATGTTTCTAAAGATAAAGAACGTTTTTCGAAATCGTGGGTAACGCGGAAAAAGTATTAAATTTTTGTTTGTGATTATATTATATTTTCCTAAAATAATAAAAAAAAAAATTACAATGCGAAAAGCAGAAAAATTGACAAACATATACATATACATAACTACGTTAGGAAAACATTTGATTTAACATAGCTTACATTATTTTGTTAAAAAATCTCTATCTTTCAAAATATATAATCATTCATTGTTTAACACTTTTGAAAATAGTTGAAAAGTGTTTATGTTTTTCTCGTCTGTCTGGCCGAGCTGTAATTTTCGGTTATTAATTTTAATTCAAAATAAAAACAAACGGGATTAAAAGTAAAATGGTTTATCGGAAAAGTGTGACGTAATTATTTAATGCTAAACATTCATCAAACATCTTAATCTAAAACATTCAACATCTTAATTTTAATTCCATATGAGAAAGAAACAATTAATCAGAACAATTAAACAGAACAATAAATACAGAATTTAATACGAAATAAAAACAGGCTATTAAACTATCCCCTATAAAGCTATTAAACTATCCCCTATAAAGCTATTAAACTATCCCCTCATTGCGAAACAATTTGTTTTATGAGGCCATTAAAACTTTACTAATACTTGAAGACAATGAGCAGATCTTTCCTTAAATCAGATTACGTAATCCCATTATCGTTCTAATAGATATGTTTGAAACTACGTATTATTGTTTTCCGAGTACAAAAATATTTCTTTTAAAAACTTTCAAACATACAGTGGCGGACAAAAAAACTACATCACCTAGAAAAATTAACGATTTGTAATGCTAATGAGTTATGTCGTTCAAATAAATTAATCTTAGTAGCTGCAAAGCAAGATAAGATATCATTCTACATTTCTATTGGATAATATACCCCTTATGAAGTATTGCGTCATCAGCTTAAAAAAATAATGCGGCAAAGGGGAAAAACGGTCATTTGTCTTGTTCTTTAAGTAGTCAAATGATGGCTTTGTATGTTCAATTGACGCAAGAAAAAAAAATTGTGTGATACTTGTTTTAGTTAAAGAAGGATATTCGAGACGTGTGATCGCTAAAAAAATTGGTTGCAATCAATCGACAGTTTGGAGGACCATTAAATTAGAACGTGAAACTGGTAATGTTGAGAGAAAGGCTGGATCGGGCCGAAAGAGGGTAACCCTAAATTCTGATGATCGATATCTGAAACGGATGTATCTGAGTAATCGTCATGCAAGTGGTCATGATTTAAAAATCTTTTTTGAGAAAGTCTGTGGTGTGAATTTAAGCGCAAGAACTATCCAAAGACGACTTGTGGAATGCGGTTTGCATGCGTATGGCCCAAAAAAAAAGCCTTTACTTAGAAAAAAGATGATACAGAAACGACTTTCTTGGGCAAAAGAGCATGTCTCATGGACAAAGGCTCAGTGGGATTCAGTAATGTTTTCGGACGAATCTAAGTTCAACCTACATAGATCAGACGGTAAGCAGTATGTTCGAAGACGTAAAAGGGAAGCTTATCATCCAGACTGCATATCTCCTACTGTAAAATTCCCAGTCAGCCAAATGGTCTAGGGATGTATATCCAGCAAAGGTGTTGGATGTATGAAACTTATTACTGTAACTGTGAATGCACCCGTTTATACCGAGATTTTAGAGGAGTGTTTAAAACCAGTTATTAAGGGTGATTTTAAAGGTGGTAGAAATTGTATTTTCCAACAGGACTCTGCACCCTGCCATACAGCGAAATTGGTAAATACCATCTAACTTATTCATGAATTATTTTGTTGTCTAATTTACAAGTTTTAATCTTTATAACATTAAGGATATTGGAAAAGTAATTTTCACCCAGTTTCCTCTCTTTAGGTGACGGCCTATCTGTAAAAAATTCGCATTAAAGTTTTGGAATGGCCTGGGAATAGTCCTGACCTGAATCCCACTGAAAATGGTTGGCATATAATGGGTACAAAAATTGTTGCTCAGAAGCCTGCTACTAAAATAAAACTGCTGGAAAGCATTATTAGGGTCTGGTTGCATGAAATTGGCTCGGATTACATTCAGAATTTGATATATTCTATGCCGGACCACTGCAAGGCTGTCATCGCAGCTCTTGGAGGATCTACTAAATACTGAAGTGATCCTTATGCATGTATACACATCTAAGTATATATAATATGACTGCAGTTATGTAGAATTTACATTAACTACAGAATTTGTGCATCTATTACTTTGTTCCAAGGCTTCTTAAATATTGCGTTTTTCCACTTTTTTCCATTTTTCCAAATAATTATGCATGAATAATTTATAAATCCCAATAAAATTTAATTTAGATTAAACCTACAACTGTATTTTATCGTAAAAATATCATCCTTCTATAATACTTGTACTTGGAAAACATTATTTGCAGCGTTTTCCACTTTTTCGCACGCGATGCAGTTTTTTTGTCCGCCACTGTAGTTGAAACGTGTTTTTGAAGTCAATTTGTCTGTCTGTCTGTTGTTCTGTAAGTCTTTCCGTGCTCTAACTCTCGGAAATATACTCTGGTTGTCATTTAATTTTTATATGTTATTGATGCCTGCTATAAAATGTTCGGTATTGAAAATGAAACATGTAGCATATATAGTTCGTTTACATAGGGACACAGAAAAGACTCTCGTGACATTATGGTCAATGGGAAAAAAATGTCTGCAATCATTTTACTCTATTTCAAGCATATTGAAATTTATATAGATCACTGAGGTGCACTTCCAGGTTACTGTAGAACATGGTGTACATAGCATTTTAGCGTTCATTTACAGGGGCAAGCAAAATAATTTGGTTACAGTAACCGATAATTGCTGGAAACACATTTTTAGTTGTGGTATGCGTTTTTAAATTTGGCTAATTTATTGCATTTTACTTCGTTTGTATAAATTCTATAAAACATATACAGGGATGTACAAAAAGTTTCGAGTACAGTTTCGTTTACTGATGGAAATTCCTTAAAAGAAATTTTCAGTTGTGCTATGCACATCATGACTAAACTAAATTTTGGAGTATAATGCAGTTATATACAAAACTTTAGATCATACACAGGGTCTCACAAAATAATTTGAATACTTTTCCGACTAAGGATGGTAATTGCTGAAATTTGGTTTTCAAATGTGTTATGCGTTTATCAAATTCTTTTTTTAGACATAATTTTTTATCTTATTAAACGTGGCAATTTTGTTACAGTATTCTGAATATGTTGAAAAGTGCGTCATAATCCAAGCAGGATGCATGAGTTTTTTTTCTAGTTTAATTTTTTCACCATTTTGGGAAATACTCTCTTGTAATCATCCTTTCAAAGCAACAAATAAATATTCCAAAGGTAATGAATTCATATTATCACATACATAATCAACAATGACTTTCCTTTCCATATTACTATTTGAATCCTCTAATAAAAGAGGTACATTTACTAATAACTTACTAAAATTTAATATGATTGAAGCAAGCGAAGCTTAGGGGTAGTACATTTTTGATTTCCGTAATTCTCAAAAATTTTACTATGTGGTAGGGAAGACCCATTTAAAATTACCAGCACACTGCAAATAAAGGAGTCTTAAAGTAAGAAAAAAAAACCGATTGAAAAAGCGTTTAAGACACGTAAATGTCTTAATATAGATCTTAGACATAATAGATACCTTAATTTAAGACACTTGTGTGTCTTAATCGACTGGTGGTAGAAATTAAACAATAGGGTTTCTGTGGCCAGTGTCTTAATATGGTAAAATGTCTTAAATTAAGACATAACGTTAGTGTTGTTGATCACATCTCAATTGAGAAGGGAGAGAGGGCAGGGCAAGCAGGTGCAGTGATGACCATAAGAGATATGCACGGCGTTATTACATGACGGCATAATGCATTCACAAATATAATAAATACAACAGCCCCTTGGATTATAAAAGAAAATATTTAAAAAAAATAAAAGTGAGCTTTACCTTTATGTTTTATTATATCTTTGTTTCAATAACGTCACATAATTTCTATTATATATTTGTAAGATACGAGATTAGTTTTCAGGGCACGTGTAAAACACGATAAATAGCTTTCAAGTCTTTTGTTTTTTGTTTTCCAACAAGTTTAGTTATATTTTCTGCATCTATTTAAAGATTTTTGTTTATTGAATGTAATCACTAAGCTTCCCCCCCCCTCCTAAAGATCTAGAAAACTTTCTGGTGTTTAAACTATGAAACATAAATTATTAATTAAAATATGAAACCATTTAAAATGGATCACAATTTGTGGATTACTAAAATAGGTGTAAAAATAAAAAGGTTCTAAAACATTAAAACCATTTTAAGATGTTAAAAACATTCGTCGGAATTCCGAGCGATTTCGACCAGAATCTGGCCATCATCAAAGGGTGGAAATGAGAAAAATTCTGTAACCTCCAGAATGCAAGCTGTTTAAATAGCCGAATTTTTCCGGTCTGTCAAATGACTTATGCTCCCTTATGCGGTCTTGTAATTTCCTAGTTGTCATACCTATGTATGTAAATACTTCATTTTTATTTTTACATTTAAATGGGATGATATAAATTCCTGCGTTTTCATGCATATCTATGGGGTCAATTTTTCTGGTCTGTCAAATGGTTTCATATTTTAATTGATACACAAAAGTGAATTTTGTTACAATTTTAGAATATTTTTTCTATATATTTAATGACTTCTGGGGATATAATGTATATTTTATATACTTAATGACTTCTATATATTTATTGACGATTCTGGATACATAATGGAACGATGCAATTTGAAGAAAAAATTCAAAACAGAAAGAATGAGGCTGGATAGGGAGATTATCAATATTAGGTTTTTACAACTCTGCAAGGAGCACAGGGTTAATCCCACATTTTTGACGAATCGTAATAAATTAATTCAGGAAGAAATTTCTGAGATCGGATATAGATTAGACAGTATTGCCCTGAAGGTATCTATTAGAATCAAGTTTAAACTGATTGATCTTTTAACCAGGAAAGTAAGGGACTTATCCAGGGAATTGTTACGGGTTTTAGATAACAGGGATTTTGATGAATATTTGCGATTGGTTAACATTTACCAGTTAATTTAGAAAAAACAAAATGAAAGGTGTATTTACGGGAAAATCAATAGACTTAAAGACAAGAAATCTTGTAAAGGGCTACAACAAAAACCAGTACCATATGTTAACCTCACCAATAAGAAAATAGACGGAAAACTGCATAATTTTCTAAGTATGGGACCTAAACAGATGTTTCAGAGAAAAATAGATATCAAAAGTGTGATAACGGACTGTGAAAATATCATTAACATTATACCCACTAATAAAAAAGACGAAGTTAGAAGCTTGTTATTCAATAATGTTCAGAAATATTTAAAAATACCTAGGGTAACGAACGATAAAGATCTAAGTGTAATCAAGCAAATTAAAAATAATCAGGAGGTCACAATTATACAAACGGATAAATCAAATAAAATTGCAATATTACCTACTGCAGATTACATTGCCATAATGGAGAATTGTATTAGTGAAATGAATTGTTTATAACTGAAAAAACATCCGAACTTAACGATTAACAGAAAAACACAAGAAATAATAAAACATGGTACTTGGGCTAGTGAAATAAAAGTTAAACTTATGATTAACACAACTGCAACTACCCCCCGCATAATAGACATTTGAAAGACCATAAACCTGATCTCCCTCTCAGACCTATTGTTTCAAAATATTCAGCACCAACCTATTTAATCGAGAAAGCATTTGCACCACTACTAAAGGTAATGTTACCCCCCCCCCCCACTAAATATGCAATCAACTCTACCATAGATTTAATCAAACGAATCAAAGATTTTAAAATTGAAGACATACAACTATACTTGCAAGTTTTGATATCAAGTCATTATACCCCTCAATCAATGTACAAGAAGTCAGAAATATTATTGAAGATCAAATCAGCAATAACCCAGCGTACGACAACATTAAAAATACTCTTATATCCAGTTTAAATTTAATTACTAATAACAATGTTTTCATTTTTCACGGAAATTATTATAAGCAAACAGAAGGAGCCCCTATGGGCTCCCCCATCTCCGGTTTATTAGCTGAAATAAAACTGAGATCCTTAGAAGAACAGATTATCTCCACATCGGATTTAAAATCTAATTTATGGATCAGATATGTAGACGACATACTCATAATTTGGAAGCATGGAATCTCAAATCTGGAAATTTTTTAAAAACATGCCAATAGTTTAAACAACAGAATACAGTTTACAATGGAAATAGAGAAAAATGGGTCATTGCCTTTTCTCGATGTTGAACTAATTAAGTATAACTTAACACATTGTTTAGATAGAAATATTTACAACCATGCCGATCCAATAATACAATATCTAATAGCAGTATAGTACCATTTAATTATAAGAAAGCAGCAAATAATATCTATGTCAGAATGACATTTAACGTATGTTCACAAAATTATATAAACGCAGAATTAACCACGATTAAGAAAATTGCAACTCAGAATGGTTGAACTCAATGAAACTTATTAACTCAATAACCCCAAGAACTCAATGAAATTTATTAACCAAGTAATTTATGAATTTAATAACAGAAAAATAATAGCCAAGAATAAAACAAGTTTCAAAGTTTTGTAGTATAGATTATATCCCCCAACTTTATGAAAGAATCGGTATGCTTCAAAGAAATATGACATAACATTAATTGTCCAACCTCCAACAAAATTACAAAATCTAGTGCACAGAAAACTTGACCCCATAGATATGCATGAAAAAACAGGAATTTATATTATCACATTTAAATGTAAAAATAAAAATGAAGTATTTACATACATAGGTATAGCAACTAGGAAATTGCAAGACCGCATAAGGGAGCATAAGTCAGATATAGCAAAAGGAAAACCATCTACTGCACTTTCTCGGTTAAGTGCCTACGCTGGTCACGTGAAGAAACACTCCAGATAATGTTAAGTCTATGGGAAGGTTATCGCGCGATTTCCCGCACGCATTTTAATATTTTTAAATGATTCTCTTTGCATAGGATAGCTGAGGTCGATCTCTAACGTTGTTAGTTTTTACTTTTTTGATTTTGGTTACTGTTTTTTTGTAACCGGACATTTTCAATTTTGGAACCGGTTGGAACTGGTTCTGAAAGTGAAATTACCCTTATGTAAAAACTGGAACCAAAATCGAAAAAGTAAAAACTAACAACGTTAGAGATCGACCTCAGTTATCCTATGCAAAAATAATCATTTAAAAATATTAAAATGTGAGCGAGAAATCGATCGATAACCTTCCCATAGACTTAACATTAGCTGGAGCGTTTCTTCGCGTGACTAGCGTAGGCTCTTAAATTTAAAAACAGAAATTGATATATATTTTAGTAAAGTAAAGATTATCGCGCATGTGAACGAATATACTACATGTATGCTGAGGGAGTCAGTGGAAATCCTGACAAGTGGTGGGAAATCCTGTAATGGTATGTTATCATACAATATACCAAAAATCTGGTATAATCTACTTCGTGTTAATGTTACATTTGGGTTGGAATAACCCACCTCTCTCAATAGACTAGTCCCCCCCCTTAGCCCCTTCTCCATATGGGGTTTCGTCTTCAGCTATTTAAACAGCTTACATTCCGGAGGTTACATAATTTTTTCTCATTTCCACCCTTTGTTGATGGCCAGGTTCTGAACAAAAGCGCTCGGGATTCCGACGAATGTTTTTAACATGTTAAAATGGATTTAATGTTTTAGAGCCTTTTTATTTTTACACCTATTTTAGTAATCCCCAAATTGTTTTCCATTTTAAATGGTTTCATATTTTAATTAATTAATTATGGTTGATAATTTAAGTGCCAGAAAGTTTTCTAGATCTGTAGGAGAGGGGGAAGGGGGAGCTTAGTGATTAAATTCAATAAACAAAAATCTTTAAATAGATGCAGAAAATATAACTAAACTTGTTGGAAAACAAAACATATATATATATTCATGATTTAAGTTAGTAGGTATTTTCAAATACAGATAAATGGATATACAAACTCCTGTATGGAAATACTGAATAATAAATTAAATTGATTAAAGGTTAGATAAAAAATAAAATCTACCTTTGTTATAATTTTTTGAAAAATATTTTTTCTCTAGGCAAATGAATAAAATTATATCCGTGATATACATGAACAAAAAATGAAATTTGTACCTTACATATGTGTTGTGGTTCTTACAACCACTGCCATATTTTAATTCAATTTAAGAAATATTTTATTAGTCCTTATTCATTTAATTTTAAAATTCACATTCAAAATTATTTTATTTCTTTTCTTTTTAAATCTTCCCCTGTAAACTTTTCTTTCTTTCATAACATTTCGCTTTTTAAAAGTGATAGGAATCTTTTTTGTTACCTTTGTACTTCCGGTATTGGATTTTTACTAGAAGCTTCGATATCATTCTTTGCCTATGCTCACTTCCTGTTCTAAGCTCCGCCCCTCACCAATCAAATTCAAATGTTTTTAACACGTATTTTTTTATCTCTGCCGATTGGCGTTTTCCAATTTTTGGCACCCCCTCCCCTTCGTGCCCTGTCAGCGCGGATGCTGCACGCTTTCGACACTCACACAGAGATGTTGGCTGCTAGAGTATAACGTGATGACTTGCCTGGCTGTAAAAAAATGTTATGCGTCTAAAGCTACGATATGAAAAAAATATTTCTTTTTTAAAAGAAATTATGATGAATTTGACCTCCTTATTAGTTTACTCTGAGTACGGCAACAATAAAAATTTTCTCCACCAACGTAAAAAAAAGACGGTTGTGTGTGATGGTAGCTCACTGGAACCTGGCATATATGGCGAAAATGGCTTATTGTCATTCGAGTGGTGATACCTTTTTTTTTGTTCTACAAATTGCTTGATAAAGTCGTATGTTTTATTTTTTTTAAATCAACATATCCGAGTTTCCCAAGAGAAAAAATGTCATTAATTTCTTTATGATGGTGTTTATTTAAAACGTCAGTTGTGTACTTATAATTTACGAAATAAGAGGTGAATCTATAAAGAAGAGATTTCCTCAGAAATACTCCTTTTTCAAGATTCTTTATAAATAAAGATTTTATTCAAAGATGACAATTTGCAGTGCAAATTCTTTCACTTGCTTTTTATCTTATTTCTTTCAGATGACTGCAGGTAACAATTTTTACTTTTATCTTCATTGTTCTTGATTATAAATTTGCATGAATAATTTATTTAACAAATCTTTGTTTTAATAATTAATGTCATGTCGAAGTGGTCTTTTGCGGCTATAACAATATATGTACTCACTATATTCTTTTGATCACAAGCCCAAATATATATTATTTCGAATATTAACAAGATTCTACTGTATAAAAAAAGGAACTATCATCCAACCACCACAATATGTATGACAGAATTGATTGTATAATAATGATATTAAAACAGTGATATAAGTCAACAAAAAGATAATACTTAGTGCCCAAAGTCTTTAAAATATGTCCCAGCTTAAAATAAGAAGGGAAAAAAAAAAGATTAACAATACATGGAGAAGATGAGTTGTGGGGGGGGGGGGGCGGTTGGGACACCCATATTGCCAGCATTTTTAGCTGTAAAAATACTGTATTGTTTTTCTTCCAGTATAAAAATGCCGATAAATATGTTAGTTTTGGATATTGATCAGGCAAAAACGTTTTTTGAAAGTACTTAAAGAAGATTGTAACTTTTTGAATACCCTTCGCAGATTGGGTCCTTTCTAAAGAATAATGTGCTACTACAGATATGTAAGAATCAAAATACATTCATTTAAAATTGTAATTTTGAAAAAAAATCTTTGCTTAGTTGGTAATGTTCTCATAATTAAAAATTAATATAAAAGTTTAACAGTATTTAAAAAATTAACTTAGAAATATTGCACATGGCTTGCTGCAATACAAAATAAATTATGACAGTATAATGTAGACTGTTGTAATAGTCTTCCATAATGGGCAACCATTTATTTTGCTTTGTAGCTTGATTATAAGTCTAAGTTTTAGCCTGCTGTCAATCAGCCAGTGTAAATAAGAGAAAAAAAATCATATGTTTCGAATGCCTTAAAAATGACAGCATTTTAAATGTTTCAAATGTCTAAAAAATGGCGGCTTTTTAAGACATTTCAAATGTCTTAAGAATGGTAGCATTTTAGATGTTTTGAATGTCTAAAAAATGGCGGCTTTTTAAGACATTTGAAGTGTTTCAAAAATGGCGGTGTTTTAAGACGTTTCCAATGTCTTAACTTCAGATGCAAAAAGGTGTCTTAAAAAGTAAGACACTTTTTTTTTTCACTTAAAATGTGACCATCCATTTAAGATACTTTTTTTAACTGAATTTCAGACGTTTGTGTTTGCAGTGCATCTTTCAAAATTCTATCAATAGTTCATATAACGACTGATTTTAAGTTGGCATTTTCAACTTTTAATATGTAATTATCCTGCTGCATTTTTGATAAAAAGCAGCAAAATGTACCAGACGATATCAATTAGTAACGTGAAAACTGGCCTTAAGTCCTAATCAAGTCTTTTAATAAATGTCTTCACCCTATTCAAAACTTTTTATCATTCGATTAAATGTTCTAGGGGTATCCTTGTTTACAAACTAACCTCTTTTATTTCTGCTATCGGACAAGCTTAATACTGGGTTTGCTTAGAAATAAGAGACTGTTTAGAATTTCCGTTTTCATAAAATTTTAAATGTAATTATATCTTTATAACAATAATCCTATCTTCATGAAGATATAATTACCGTACGCTGTGATTAATTTCGCTTATGGGGGGAGTTTCAGTGTTAAAAGAAAAGTGTTAGCTGCAATATTTATTTATTTATTTATTTATTTGTAAGAAAATAAGAATCACTGTCAATATTGTTACTCCCAACTATACCGCATAATAATTTAAAATCCCAACTAAATTCCATGTATTTCTTTGCTAAGATTGCAAGACTTCTTACTTTTAGATATCGACAAGTACTATTTTATTTTTTTTATACAGTGTATTTTATTTAAAATCTAAAAAGGTGGATTAAACTTTGTGCCGTTATATAAAAATTAAATGTAGAAATGGCCATTTCACCTGGGCGTGTACGAAAGACGGCGGCCAAACCGACATGTCTTAGGGGTTTTTAATTTAGTTTTAATCTCTTGAATTGGCACTGATGACGCAGCTTAAGGGCTTTCAAACAGCTGCTTGCCAGTATACATGTTTTTAATTTGTGCTATTTCAACGTTGTACATTTATTTTTAGTGTATTTTATTATCCGTCCAATTTATTTTATTTTATTTTTGCCTCCCAGTATTGAATCTTATGCAGCACATATTGTGAATAGCAATGAATCGCATTTGTCTAGAGTTAAATTCATTATAAGATGCGTGAGAGAATATCCCCAATATAAATTGTGTATAAAAGACTTTTTTTTAATTTTTATGAGATGATATATGAGAACATAGTTTTTCATGAATATCATCAGAAATTTGCATGATGCCGTTTAGAATATCATACAATCTCACATATTGTAAAAATATCAGTTATTTGAAAATAAGCTCTGTTATAAAAATTATGTATGCATATACGTATCTAAATATGTATCCTAATCCTAATAATATTATAAATCTGATTGTGTGCAAATGTTAGGCAGAAGCCAGCCTGAAAATGAAGCATTTAATTATCCTGTATCTTTGCATATAAGTTGATTATAACCATAATATGAACATAGGCTGGTTTTTGTTTATTTTATTTCAATATTTTTCTTAATAATTCAAAATTTCATTATTTTCATAGAGAATAAATGGACAGTTTTTCGTATATTTTAAAATGGTTGGTTGGTTTGGTTGGTTTGGTCCAAAGGACCCGGTTTTGCAGTTTTTTTAAAAATGGTTAAATTTATTTTACCGTTGCTAATACTTTATCGTTGCCAATATGAAATAAAACCCCTGAGTAATAATTTTTAATCAACAATTTATTTTCACGTGAAAAATATCCACGTGAAAAATGAAAAGGAAATGAATTATTTAAGAATTAAACAAAATATGAAATGATGTCATATTAGAAACAAAACGTGCGTTTTCAAATATTTGATAATAATACAAAGTGCATAAATACGAGTAAGTATGGAAAGCAAGCGAATATGATGTCATATATAGAAAAATAAAACAGATTTGTTTTGATCTTAAAATAAAATGATCTTGGGTTATCAAATTATTTGTGATTAATTTCTCTTATTTTTTTCTTTTTCTTTTTCACATGAAATGAATTATTTTAAATGTACGTAATATATGTATTTTAATGTATGTGTTGTAAATTAAAGTTCTGTGTTTTAAATGAAATGAGTGAAAGATTTATATTTTTAATGAATTCAATACAAATGATGGGATAGGTTGGCGATTTATCGTCTGCACGCGGCTAATACAAAGTTACCATATTTTTAATTTAAATTTTAAAAAGTAAAAAAAAATAATAATAAAAATAATAAAATATTGGATGGCAAATGTCAATGATATGCATCGCAAAATTATCCGTATCGAAAATCAGAAAATCTTAATAAAAATAGCTATAATTTTTAAAAGAAAGTTTATTTTAAAAGAAAGTAATATGATTATGTCGAAGTAACAGCATTTTTCCTCTATAATTTTCCCACAATCGAAACACATTTGTAAATTGTCGTTTCGAACCGGAATTTAATATTACATTTCTTTTAGTTTTAAAATAGGAAAAACTTTGTTGTCGTTTTTAAATATAGATTTTTTAAAAGTTGTTTCATAATAGATTTTTGTAAAGTCTTGTAGGATAAGAAAAATTGCATAGATTTTAAAGCAATGTTTAAGTAAAATTACAATATATTTTAAGCTTAAAAAACAACAATGTTATCGAAAAGAAAATCGATTTTAGCTACAAATTCGCATAATGCAAAAGCAAAGAAGAAATCAAAAAGTAATGAATCTTTTCTTCCAGCCGAATTGTGTAAACTTGAACAAGCCGATCCTGCCAATTCATAACATTATAAACGTGAAAGCGCGTTCTATATAGTAGAAATTTTTTTTACATATAGGTAGAAAATTTCCGAGAATAGGAAGGTTAGGGGTCTAAAATTAGATCCATAGTCAATTTGCCTTTTTTTTTTTATCAAGTGAAATTTGGCGCAAAATTAAATACATTGTTGTAACCAGATTTGTTTTTTGCGTGGTAAACACTTAATGGTATTTTAGATGATCATTTCCCCGCTCACCTTTGATGTCAACTATGACTGTAAAACATACTAAAAAATATTAGCCGATAATTTTCTAATTTTCTTATTGCTTTATGATGTAAAGAGACATCCTGTTTCATACTTTAAACCTGAATCGGTCATGCAATTGTCGTTCAATTTTTATCCCTAATCCTAATCCTAATCGTATCCTATCCTAATCCTGATAATAACTTTAAAGAATATTCTTTAAAAGTACATTTATTCGACACCTAACCCTAGAGAAAGCGTAAAAAATTTCAAGCCCATGAAATAAATTAAAATAATCTTATATATACTAACAAAATATGTAAATTTAGATCATCAGATTTGTGTGGTCGGTATTTATTTGTTTATAGTGTTCTTGACGCGATAGAGAAAATATCGAGGATAAATTGAGCAGAATTTAAAGTACTTTCCAGCAACCTTTATTTACATTTTAGAATCGCATCAGATTGTTATATCTTTGTGAAATAGCTATCAATGTATAAGATCCACAAGCAGTTTGTTCACTATTTACCCCACTTAGCGTGAAGCACTTAATTTAATATATACATAAACAGGATAATGTAGTAAGAAATATATAACTATGTAATATATGTCTGTGTAAATAAACAATATAATAATGCCCATTTAGCAATGCACACATGTACAAATTGTACACCAAATACCATATAAAATGCACTGTGTATAGAAGAATTCTGCCAGTGTTGTTTTTCGTTTTACAAAGAGAATTCCTCGGTTTTCACGATTTTACTTGGTCCTCCTTTTTTCATTAGTTGCAGTTTCATTTTCGCGATTGTATATAATATTTGACATGAAATTTCACTTTTTTAAGACTGGGTTATGTCAAGGCCCCTATAGCAAAGAAATACGTATGGTCTCCTATAAAATGTGATAAAGCTTTGGTTAATTATATATGTTGTTAATTATCAAGTGAAATGTTTTGCTAAATTAATGCATTTATTCTTTTTTTAATGTTACGTGAACGAAGTCACGGGTAACAGCTAGTCCTAATAATATTATAAATCTCATTGTGTGCAAATGTTAGGCTGAAGCCAGCGTCAAAATGGAGCATTTAATGATCCTGTATTTTTGCATATAGGTTGATTAAAATCCTCAAATTAACATAGGCTGGTTTTTGTTTATTTTATTCAAATATTTTCTTTAATAATTAAAAATTTCATTATTTTCATAGAGAATAAATGGACATTTTTCCATACAATTTAACCATTTTACTTTATCGTTGCTAGGTGCTTTGATCGTTGCCACAAAAATAAAAACACGGAAAAATAATTTTTCCCCAACAACTAATTTTCAATTGAACGATTTTCACGTGAAAACTGAAAATTAAAAAAATTCAAAAGAAGGTGAATTTCCGTGATATTTGAAACAAAAATATTGAGTATTTGTTATTATACATGAAGTATGAATATCGGTTAAAATAAAACGATATTTTTCTGTCAAAAACTGCGTTATAATTAGAAGGAAAAGTGCAACAATAATTATATTATTAAAAAATAGATTTCGCTTGGACCATGGAACTATGAAAAGGTTCCTTCTCGGCTTGGACAAATATGACGTCATAAATAAAACATGTATTTTCAAATATTCGTAAAAATACAAGGAGCATGAATATCAATGTATAATGAAAGTAAATAGATAATGGACGTAATATTTAAGATGAAAAACTGAAATATTTTTTATCGATACTGATTAATAATTAGCTTGAATACCAGTTACACACAAATGTGAGTTTTTCGCTAAAATTTACGTCCTGATTGCCAGAAAAAGAAAATTAACAAGAATTGTGCCATTTAAAAGAGATTTCTCTGAGGAAAGAGTGACGTCATATTTGAAATAAAATGGGAATTTTCAAATGTGTTTTAGAAGGAGCGTGAATCAATTCATTACATTAATAATACAAGAATCGGTAAGTTTAGAAAGTAGATGAGTTTTACGTCATATTTAAAACGAAAAATTTAAATATATTTTTTTAGCTTTTTTTATAGCTAGCGATTATTATGCATGAATATCAGTTACATACAGATGAGAGATTTTGCCAAAAACTACACCATGATTATTAGGAAAATAAAAATAATTACGAATCTATTATATTAAAATCTGACCGCCTGTTTGTATTTCGCAGAGGATGTCATAAACTCTCAGAATTTAAAAAAATGATTTAAATTCCGAGATATGATGATTATTATTTTTTTATATAAATTTAACGAAGTTGCTCTAAAAATGGCAACTAAATTATTCCAATTTTGTGGATAAAAAAGAAGAAATGAAACGGAATAATATATTTTTTCTCATTAAAATTGAAAAAAAAAAAAAAAAGAATTTATTTTCAATTTGAATAGATGGCGAAAGAAAAAAAAATCTTGATTACAGTAAATTTTTTTAAAAATAAAAACGTATTTTCACATATTCAAACTTCATGAGTCAATTTATTCTAGAGAACAAATATCGTCTGTCAACATATTTTCATTTAGAAATAAAGATTTTTTTTTTTTCAGTTGTAGTACAGCGCCTAGAATATAGGCGCTGTAGTTATAGATTAAATCAAGGAGGCAAATTTAAGCTCCATGCATTTAGGTCTACAATTATTGCTCCCTATTCACAAGAATTGAATTTAATGAAAAAGAATATACTATTTCCATTATCTTTGAAGGATGGCTATTAAAACGTTTCACAAAGGCGTTAAAAGTAAAATGGTTTACCAGGTAAACTTGACATATGTTTTTACACAATTCTCCGATTTCCACGATTTTATTTGGCCCGCCTTTTTTGTTGGTTGCAGTTTCCTTTTCGTGATTATTTGTCACAAAATTTCACTTTTTAAAAACTTAGTTATGTCAAGGCCTCTATAACATAGAAATACTGTATTGTCTCCAATGGAATGTAATCAAGAGTTAGTTAATTATTTACGTTTCTAATTATCGGGAATGAAATATTTTGCTTAATTAATGAATTTATTCTTATTTTAATGATACGTGAACGAAGTCACGGGTAACAGCTAGTCCTAATAATAATATTATAAATCTCATTGTGTGCAAATGTTAGGCTGAAGCCAGCGTCAAAATGGAGCATTTTATGATCCTGTATTTTTGCATATAGGTTGATTATAATCCTCAAATTAACATAGGCTGGTTTTTGTTTATTTTATTCAAATATTTTCTTTAATAATTAAAAATTTCATTATTTTCATAGAGAATAAATGGACATTTTTTCGTATAGTATTTTAAAATCGTTAAATTTACTTTACCGTTGATAATACTTTACCGTTGCCAAAACTAATTTCAATCCGGAATAATAATTTTTACTCAACAATTTAGTTTCAATTGAAACATTTTCACGTGAAAAATGAAAATGAAATTCAAAAACAATTTAAAGAATTAAAAAGAAGATTAAATAATATTATTAGATATAAAACGTACTTTTTTCAGTTTTTGATACTAATACAAGGTTTCAATATGCGTAACCATAGGAAACAGGCAAATATGACGTCATGCATCGTAAATAAAGCGGATAGGTTTTGATTGGTGAAATAAAATGATCTTGGGTTTTTTCTTCAATTTTTTTTTCTTTTGTATGGTAAAATTCTTGGCGTTTTACCGTCTGCGCACAGCTAATATAACTATACAGTATTTTTTATTTAAATTTTTAACCATTTAACCATTTTACTTTGTCGTTGCTAGGGCTTTGATCGTTACCAATAAATAAAAACACGGAAAATAATTTTTCCTCAACAATTAATTTTCAATTGAACGATTTTCACTTGAAAAATGAAAATGAAAAAGAATTCAAAAGAAGATGAATTTCAGTGATATTTAAAACAAAAATATGGAGTATTTGTTATTATACATGAAGTATGAATATCGGTTACATGAAAAAGATCTTTTTCTGTCAAAAAACTGCGTTATAATTAGAAGGAAAAATGAACAATAATTATATTCTTAAAAATAGATTTCGCTTGGATCATGGAACTATGAAAAGGATCCTCCCCACTTGGACAAATATGACGTCATAAATAAAACATATATTTTCAAATAGTCGTAATAATACAAGGAGCATGAATATCAATGCATAATGAAAGTAGATAGATAATGGACGTAATATTTAAGATGAAAAACTGAAATATTAATTATCGATACTGATTAATAATTAGCGTGAGTACCAGTTACATACAAATGTCAGTTTTCCGCTAAAAATTAAGGCCTGATTGCCAGAAAAAGAAAATTAACAAGAATTATGGCATTAAAAAGAGATTTCTCTGAGGAAAATGTGACGTCATATTAAAAATAAAACGGGAATTTTCAAATGTGTTTACAAGGAGCGGGAATTAATTCCGTACATTAATAACACAAGGATCAGTAAGCATAGAAAGTAGATTAGTTTCACGACATATTTAAAATGAAAAATTGAAATGTTTTTTTTATCTATACCGATTACTAAGCATGAATATCAGTTACATACAGGTGAGAGTTTTTTGCCAAAAACCACACCATGATTATTAGGAAAAGAAAAATAAATACGAATCTATTATATTAAAATCTGACCGCCTGTTTTTATTTCGCAACTACTCTTTTCAGATTGTCGAACGCAACGCGATTTACTTAACACCGGTTATCATTCATCCGAGGATGTCATAAACTTTCAGAATTTAAAAAAGTGATTTAAATTCCGAGATACTATTATTATTATTATTATTATTATTATTATTATTATTATTATTATTATTTTGTAAATTTTAACGAAATTTCTCTAAAAATGGCAACTAAATTATTCCATTTTTGTGGATAAAAAAGAAGAAATAAAGCGGATTAATATATTTTTTCTCATTAAAACTGAAAAATAAAAGAATTTATTTTCAATTTAATAGATGGTGAAAGAAAAAAAAATCTTGTTTACAGTAAAATTTTTGAAAAATAAAAACGTATTTTCTCATATTCAAACTTCATGAATCAATTTATTCTGGAGAACAAAAATCGTCTGTCAACATATTTTCATTTAGAAATAAAGATTTTTTTTCAGTTATAGATTAAATCAAGGAGGCAAATTTAGGTCTGCAATTATTGGTCCCTATTCACAAGAATGGAAATTAATGAAAAAGAATGTACTATTTTCATTATCTTTGAATGGTGGCTATTGAAATGCTTCACAAAGGTGCTCAAAGTAAAATGGTTTACCAGATAAACTTGACATATGTTTTTACACAAATCGCCGATTTCCACGATTTTATTTGGCCCACCTTTTTTCATTGGTTGTAGTTTCCTTTTCGTGATTATTTGTCACAAAATTTCACTTTTTTAAAACTTAGTTATGGCAAGGCCTCTATAACATAGAAATACTGTATTGTTTTCTATGGAATGTGATAAAGAGTTAGTTAATTATTTACGTTTCTAACTATCGGGAATGAAATATTTTGCTTAATTAATGCATTTATTGTTCTTTTAATGATGCGTGAACGAAGTCACGGGTAACAGCTAGTAATACATATGTTAGAGATATTTAATATATTACATGATGTAGGTGGGGATCTAGAGGTACATTTTTTTCGCATATTATAAAAATGGCAACTATTTCAAAAGACGCTAAGCCTGTTATATGTACAGGGACCTATGCATGTAAATATACTACACGATTTAGCTGGACAATTAGAGGCATATTCGTATGATCGGATTATAATTTACCATCTAATATGGATAATAACAGCATCAAGTGATATAATGTCTAACGTAATATCTATTATCTACCGCATAATTTTGCAAAATCTAAAATAATCACCATTCGTTTTAAAAACGAGTAAGAATTTTAATTTAAAAGTCATCAACTTAGTTTTATAGATTATTATTTAGTTTAAAATCATCATGTATCTGAGCTTTGACATTACAGAAGCTTTTGTAATACACATATTATGCAAAATGTAAAACTAAATTATGGGTTAACCAACTATTCATTGTGCTCATTGCTGTCGCACGATTTTTAGAAAAAAATTAAACACCTTAAATCTAGTAATTGCAGTTTTTATTTATCCAAAGAATAGCTGGAATCAGGCTTGCCAGTTTGGCCTACTTTTATATTCAGAAATCTCGCATAGAAATGTTTTGCCTTTATTTAATAATATATTTCGTGATTACAAAAAGTAAAACGCCTTCTTTTAGAATTGTTGGACTGAATTCGGAATTTCTGAATAAAAAAGGAGGTCAAACTGCCAACCTTGGCTGAAATATTAATCTATGTTTGGCAGTGCCAAATACTGATTTAATTGTTCAAATACTTGTTTTTTCATCATAACATAGGTGATGAAATTACCATGCCATGCAGATTTCTGTGTATTATCATATAGGAGAAAAATATGTAGCGAGAAATGGTCTTAATAGTTACAAAAAAAAGTAAACTTCTGGTCAGCGTATCTAAAATTCGTTTATAGAACTAGTAAACATACCAAATTAAATTTGGACTTAATTATTTTTATATTTAAATAAAATATTTAGCTAGCTTTTGGTGCATACAATAGTTGATTGACCCTTATATAATTTTTTTATAAATAAATACCTATAAATTTAAACTTTTTTTCTTTTCGACGGTGTTAAATATCACATTTAAAAAATTTAATAATTTGCTTCTTTCTACTAATCCACTCAGCTTGATAGTTAAAATTGCACATTAATGTAATTTAAATTTAAGTGTTGCTGGTAAATTGGTCAAAATTCAAAAAGTGAGAGATTTTGTAAATATATATTTAAAGAATGGATGACAGAGACGAATTGGGGATAATAAATTGGACTCGGGACTTCACTGTTGGTTCGAGCTTCTTTATTAGCAGTTCCATCATACAGCTATCTTCTGACGTTCGATCGGAGGTCACGCGAGTCGTTGGTACAGTCGAACCTCGTTAACACGAAATTGAAGGGACTTCAGATTTTTGTCTTGTTAACCGTCACATTAGTGGCGCCATCTATGTTAATATAAAAACTAAATGAATTAACCTACAAATATATCCCTGTTCTTGAAATCATAAATTAATAAGAAATAGAAAATTTATTTAAAAAATAAAACAAATTGATCATCATTTTGAGCAGTAATAAATTTATTTACTTGCTAACCATTTTTTTTAATTTCCGTTGACTTTTGCTTCAGTTTTTGTTGAGTCCTTCTTTTAGGATCATATGGAATTCATCTAATTTATCCAAAGCTCGGGAAGCATACTCTTGTTCCATAACAAAACGTGGTACTGTTTTAAATGCTGCAGTAGATTCATTTAATGATAATAAACTTTTCCGTTCTGTTTCAATTTCTTCATGTTCTTACACTTGTGTCTGATGTTGTCATCTTTTTTTACGCTAATGCAGCATTTATTTATTCATCTGGCATCACATTTAAAGTCACTTTTTCAATTATGCAAATGTACTAGGAAAAATAAGAATTTCCCGTTTTTCGGCCGCATATTTGCAGATAATTATATGGCGCTATTTGAATCTTATCAGTCATCCGTAAGAACATGTGAAATAGATCTAACTCAGAGCACCAGCAAAAGCCAGTGCTTTCTCTTACAAAACTGCACCAGTTAAGACAATGTTCTGGCTTCTTTCCTCTTTTATTCACAGCAAGAGGACAGTTTTAATTTCTTCATTATTTCTTGTACACGTACGTTTTCTTATTGGTTCGAATTAACTCACAGCATAAGCCGCTTCAATATTTTCAAGATTCTTTAGATTAAGGGGTATCTTATACTTTTGGGTTGTTGTTGGGTATCCCATACTTTGCTGCAATGTCTGATTTCTTTAACACTTTATCGCTGACTTCGTTTAAAAGGTTTTGCTTGGTTTCTAAATATGAGCTAGCTGGTTTCGACTCTTCTTTCACCCGAAAATAGAAGATTTCGGAAATCCGATTTAGGGTTTATGTCACTGTCAATACAGTCAAGCAAGTAATGGAACAATCACTTTCAGAAAAGAAATTCCTTCACTCAAACTTTCATTGTGACAGATGATCTAGATGATATGGTTAGTGTGGGAAAACCTTCGCATATCAGAGGTCAAAGAAAAACAGAGATTAGTCAGGAATTCGATATTACACTATTTTCTGAAATTCTTTTCCGCTTTAGGTCTTTGTCAAATAATAAGAAAAATTCCATTTTTAAAAAGAAGATGTGACATATAAGTTTGAAATATATGGAAAACTTTGCGTAAGAAATCGTGTTTGGACTTTGGAAAAAAAATCGCCTTAAGCGGGAGTTTCTAAAATTTCCTTTCGTGTTAAACGGATTAATTAACATTGATTTTCAGACTCATCTGATGGGACCTCAGTATTATTTCGTGTTAAGCAAACTTTCGCGTGTTAACGAGGTTCGACTGCGTTAATTGTTCGGACCTTAGGTGGGGCAGGCCTCTAATATCTGTAAAATCTAATGTTTTCCGCGCGAGTTCTTGCTAATATTTTTTCTGGTATTTTCCAGCAGGCGGCTAAGTTGTCAAAATGGGAATACACTTTATTGTCTAATTAGCTCTTGAATGATGTCTGGATGTTTATGACGAAACAAGTCTTGGCTTCGATCTGTGTCAACTAATCACAAGAAAGGAGTATTGCACTAAAATCAGCATTTTTAATCTTAAAGTTAGTTCGAATTTGATGGCTGAAAGTTGGACTAAGAAACGAAGTTAACAGGGACAAAATTAATTTTTTTCAAGATTTATAAAACAAGAATTTAAATTTTGAAATTTAAAAGCGTTTTATTTTTTATCTATCTATCTATCTATCTGTCTATCTATCTATCTATCCATAATATATATATATATATATATATATAGGTTAGGAGCTAATTTTTCTGAATTTTTGATGTTTACTGTTCTTAGTTACTATGTTCAATATTCTTAAAGGGCTCACCGTGGCCGAGAGCGTATAGGCGCTCATCTGTCATGGTGAGAGTACAAGTTTCCACTCCTGGTGATTCCATTGCACACACACATAGTGTGTATTTCTCGGCTGTATTCGTGTGGTCCTGTGGATCATTTGTAACAAGGCTGCACCTCTTGTATGGAATAAATGGATAAGACGATATATGTAAATAGGGAGAAAATTGTGCCAAGTTTTGTATGTGTTCTAAGATTATATAAATAAAAGATCCTTCGAGACAACAGTTTAAGGTTTTAAAGCAACCCCTCTAAACGTCTAAAAGTGTTCTTTGAAAAATGTTTGGCATCTTTTTCTAACGAACAAGCTGCTTTTCATAAAATTATTTCGTCATTTTATTTTGTTTTAAATTGTATGTTGTTTGTATGCTCAAAAGAGCAACGTAACCTGGCACACATAATTCCTATTTTCCTTACTCTTTATATATATATATATATATATATATATATATATATATATATATATATATATATATAAACAGATTTCAATGAATGTTTATTTAAAATTACATAAATAAATAAGTGGGTTTTATTTACGAAACTGTTAAATACTTCACTAAATATTTAACTGTTTACTCAAAGTAGTTCATAAGTTCTAGTTTGTTCTTGTTCTTCAAAATAAGATCTGAATAATATAAGCTCTGTTGATGTATTTATCCACTTAATACAACACGAGAAAAATTTTTGTTTCACGAAACGTTCATTTACGCATAAAGTTAAGATAGAAAAATAAAAACCCTATAGTCAAAAGCTTTATGAGTCCCGTGCTAAAACGTCTAAAAGATAAAAATCTTTACATAAGGTGCGTAACATCTACGTTGCTTGAATTCGAGAGATGATGTATGACTATGCTTTTTTATCCTTAATATCATATTATGAAAGTTTTGCGCCATGCAGTTTACAATATCATTTAATCTTTTATATTATAAAAGTTGCAAGCATTTTATAGTGTACTATTTTTGTGTAATTTTAATGTGTTTTCTGTTTGTAAAAAATAATATCATACTTGACATTTTATTAAATGGTTAAAACAGGAATCATAAAGCATATTTAAGTCAGCTTTTAATCTTATTTGAAATTTAATATCAAGATATATTATAATCTAAATATTGCTATATTGTAGTCAAAAATAATTTAATAAATCTTCTATATTGTAATCTAAAATCTCATCTAAACACACAATTATTGAAATGTCATCAAATGCCAACTCGTTAACTAGCTTTTTAATTTGTTTGTAATTTTTTCAAAATTTCACTGACTTTTTTTTTGGGGCGAGGAGGGGAGAGGGGGCGGTGTTTGCTGAGTATCAAAGATAGATTTTTCCTAATATTTAGCAAAAACATACTTATTTTCCATTTTTCGATTTATCTTCACTTTGAATTACTTAAATTAATTCAAGCATGTTCACATTCCTTCATCCAGGTAGTATATTTAGTATATGGATCACCATGTTAACACGATGCTTTTCAGGATTAACTATTAGCTACTAGTAAACACAGAATATATGGTATCATATTAATAAACCATTATCAGTTTTTCAAATTTAATAAGTGTCAAAAACAATTTTAAAGAAAAATTAAATATTAAATTTAAAACATTCAGTTTATTTCAGACATATATAGGAGTAAAAAATACACTAATATATCACAAAATAAAATGAAATTTTGTAAACGTTTCAAGCTCCAAAAGATTTCCTCATCAGTACAATGTCTATTGATAAACAAAGCTGATGTTCCATACGCTCATGGTCAATATACAGTGGTGGCCAAAAGTGTGGACATTTTCGAAAGTTTCATGTTTTCCAACTTTGTGTGTTTGTAGAATATATTCATTTTCACTTAAATACAAACGTTTATATAACAAATTGAAGGTAATTTAATGTAGAATTTAATAATAAAAACAGTATTACAATATCTGTATTACAAAAAAAAAAGTTATGCAAATAATAGTAAGATCTAGATTAGATTTGCATTTTTTTAAAGTGATACTTACATAATCAATACGTAGTAGGATAACCCTTATTTTTTAAGACAGCTTCACAGCGTCTTTTCATCGAGTAAACGAGTGTTTGGAGTTCATCTTTCGTAATCACATGGTGCCAAGAATCAATTATAGCTTCAATAAGTTGTCTTTTATCGGAAGGACGTTTTTTTTGTACAAGAATTTTCAAACGTCGCCACAAATTTTCAGTTGGATTGAGATCAGGGCTGTTTCCTGGCCATGGTAATATATCTATGCCTTTATTTTGAAACCATGCTTTGCATACTTTTGTTGTGTGGCATGGAGCTGAATCCTGCTGAAAAATAAATGGTGCGTTGTTGGGGAAGCGATCCCTGATGGAAGGTATCAATTTTGGTTACAGGGCAGTTTCGATGTATTTTTTGGCATTAAGGATGCCATCAATCACTTGAATTCGGCAATCACCATCTGCAGACATACATGCCCAAATCATGACATTTGTTGGTTTTTTTGTAGTTGCTTCAATGCAATCAGGATGAAGTGCTTCTCCTACTCTACGTCTCACGTATTTTCTACCATCCCTACCAAAGAGCGATATTTTACTCTCATCGCTCCAGATTACTTGCTTCCATTGATTTTCTGACCATTTAATGTGTTCTTTTGCCCACTTAACTCGTTTTTCGCGTTGCTTTGATTTAAATATGGTTTTTTCCTTGGGATTCTAGCTTGTAGTCCAAATCCTGATAACCTTCTTCTTATTGTTCTTGAACTTACTGCAATACCCGCTGCATTCATTTCACATCTAATGGCATCTGATGAAATTTTTCTATCTTGAAGGCATAGCCGTTTAATTTTTCTATCGGCAGTAACACTTGTGCATTTTTCAAACGTGAAAAGTTCAAATTTGTCAGAGTTCTAAAGGCTATTGACCCACATATATAGAGCTTATGAGTAATTCACAAGTATTTAAAAAAAATTAAGAGGCTAATTAAGTTACTTGATTTTTAGGGTACCGTTCTTAAAAAGTAAAAACGGAACAAATATAAAACACTTATACGCACTCTATGCTATTGGCTTTTAGAGGCACCAGCAAGGATGACCCAGCTATGCTCAGTTAAAATTAGCTTTGCGTTCAACTCGATATAACAAAATATTCTCACTGTATTATTGCTAGAAAGCACTTTATTTTATAGCAGAATTGTTTATAGAAACAATCAATATTAAAACTACGTGCATATTTCTAAATTTTACATTACGTACATATTTGTATTGAAAGAGCATCATTCCAAATTACATTTTTAGTTTTCGCGTTCTAGAAAAATCCTTCCGATTTTGAAAGCCAATTTTTTCGCCAAATATTGCCAAGTTTGATGACATTTTTTTCATTTGGAGCCAAGCATGTGTTGAGAAAGTTCTTTGTATCTTGATTGGTTGATTTCGGTTTTCGAGATCGTTCTATGGACAGTAGGATCTTTAAATAATTTCATGTTTTAATAAATAAATAAATAAATAAATAAATTACGAAATATAGCATATTTTTTGACGACCGGATATCAGAAACAATTATTGAGGCCCAATAATGACTTTGACGGCAAAAATAGCTAAACTTGAAAGAAACAGAGCTACCCAAAATAATTATGGCAGTTCTAGATAAGCAGGCTACATTTTTTAACATCGATTATTTGTTTACGTGTGTTTGTTACACTAATAGTTTTTGTAGCCGAATTTACAAGATATTTTTCTTTTCTAAAAAAGAATAAAATCTTATCATAGAAATTCCATGGAGAATGAGCGACTGACGGGATTGGCACACATGTTAACTTATTATACAATACCTATTACAATAGAAGATCTTAAGTCAATGATAAAGAGTGAAAAATGAAAATTGTTGTGATAAATTTAAACACAACTCTTCAGTATGTGCTCAGTTTTTTATATTATATTGTTTGTAAAATACTTTTCATTGGTAAATATTAATGAAACTTCATTAGAGAATTTTCTACAATTATAGAGATTGATCTTACTTTATTTTATTCGGGCTATTTAAAAAAACAACAAAAAAAAAACAAAGAAATTGATACGACCATATCTAAATTCTTAAAATTTATTGAAATAATACTGTTACACATATACACACACAGTACATTGTGTCATGATAAAATAGCCAAAAACCAAGAAAATCTTCCGTTTTAGACAGGTAAAGAGGTACAAATGTAGGATTTTGTTTCGTCGGGATCCTGAAACTATTTCGTTTGAGACAGATTCCGCTATAGACAGGTTCCATTTTTCACCGGTTTAGGATTTATTGTATATGTAAATCCTGAAAAAATGCATTGTTTAAAAACGGAAAAATATTCCATTTTAGGCAGGTTTCTGTCTCAGAAAGAATAATTCTATGGTAATCCTTCCACCGGGACCACGTAATATTCTATTTAAAACAGTATTGTATTAGGAAGGTTCTGTTTTAATAGGTTTTACTGCATATATAACATAAATATAATAAAAATTGTTAAAACGGATCCTGATTATAATACCTGGAATATCATACAATTATACCTGCTAAGACAAAAACCTGTCTAAAATTTTTTCATCGTGTTTTACGATTCTTTCTTAGCAAGTTTTATTGTATATATAACAAGAAGAAAAATTCTTGACCCCTCCGCCCAAAAAGAAATCCTCACTACACAGCAGAATATGGGTAATTATTAAATTTCCTATTATATTATTCTAAAGCCTCACATCTTATATTAAATCAAAATCCTCAAAAGTTTAAACATTGCTATCATTCGACAAAACCGTAATACAATAATTATTATTAAATGTATTTTACTAGGGAACTTTTAGAGGAATATTGAAAAGACTTACTTACGCTCAGAAAACAAATAGATATCGTGCTATTTTCACCAAAACACCTCAGGCTATGATACTTTTTAAACTGAATTAACCGTATTTTAAAATAGAACGTTGCGATTGAGAATTCATGATGCTAGATAAATATTTCGAATGAGTTTATAAAGAAACAATGCATGAAAATTAGAAGTGATGTGATATATTTTGCGGATTTAGCTCAAGACATAGCGAAATTGCCTGAGGAAAGATTGAAGCAATACTAGATTTCACTTGTAGATATTTGCAAAGATAGGAAAGACATTTTTGTTTATTTAACAGTTATTTTCGAACAGTCAATTGTTTATTGTTTCTTGCTTTTGCTGACCTATACACCTGAAATGTATTATTTAGAAAGTGTTTTATTATTTTTAATTTGATAAACATTAAATAAACAAATAATATTTCCAAATCTATACAAAACGATAAAATTGTAAAATGAATTTAAGTAAAAAGAGAAAACATCAAAATTGTGAAAAATAAACTTTGTGAGCTTTTGTCAATGACTTTTTTTTTTACGTATGATATGCCATAGAAGATAGTAACTGAGAGAAGATATGAGAGAGAAAGCAATAATTTTTCTCAAACTAAACACTCTGAAACTAAATTTAACTATTTTTAAACTAAATATTATACTCATTTTTATATAAAATAGATTACCTATAAACATCATAAGAACAATTAAAATTTAGACAATACACTTAAAAACATTTAAATACATAAGAAACTAGTCGGATGTGCCAATCCCAGAACTTTCTTCTATCTCACACAGGTTTCGCATACACTAAACACGAATCAGCACCAATTTACAATCAAGGTCTAACTGAATTTGCAGTTTAATTAAATTCCGTGCATTAGTTCTTGAGACATGACTATTGCTAAAATAATGTAAATCTTACAAAATATTGCATAGCAAAGCCACTTGTTGGGAGATTTAGACTAAAACTTCATCAACAACAACGTATGTCAACGTCTAACTGAATCTGAAGTTTTATGAAATTTCGTGCATTCGTTCTTGAGATATAGCTATCATAAAATCATGAAAAAGTAGTATAGCAGCGCCACCTGTTGGGATATTTACACCAAAACTTAAGCTGCATCTATTTATGCCAAGGTCTAACATAATCTGAAGTGTGATGAAATTCCGTGCATTAGTTCTTGAAATATAGCTATCGTAAAAATCACGTAAAACGTGGTATGGCAGCGCCACCTTTTGGGATATATACACCAAAACGTAATCAGCGTCGATTTATATTAAGGTATAACTGAATCCGAAGTTTGATGAAAATGAGTGCATTAGTTCTTGAGATGGCTCTATTGCGGAAATCGCGAAAAATGCAGCATAGCAGTGCCACCTGTCGGGCGATTTTCACCAAAAACTAATCAGCACCAATTTATATCAGCGACTAACTGAATATAAAGTTTTATTAAATTTCGTGCGTTAGTTCTTGAGGTAGAGCGCCCACAAAATTTTTGTCACATACATACAGACAGACAGAGTCACCGACAGACATTTTCTAAAAACAGTCAAATCGTGTTCAGGACCTTCTAAATCCGTCGAAAACCGGAAGTCGAAAATTTTCATGAATCCAATACTTTCTTCGTGTAAAGATAGAAGAAAGTAAAAAGAAAACCTTTCGGGGTGTTACACCCCTCATCAGTATACAAAATGTAATGAAGATAAAATATATCAATATAAATAACTACAGTTAAGAAAAATATCTTCCAAAAGTCAAAAATTAAAAGTCAGAATAATACTGCATATTCAGGTAGTACAGGGCTTGCTTTATTCAATGAAGAATTCGCCAATCTTGTATACTATCCATCCAAAAAATCCCGATGGTGCATTAACAACTTGAAACATCCACTTATTTATTATTCATTTAAATGTTTTTAAGTGTATTTGTCTTAATTTTACTTCTTTTTATTTTGTAATTATACTGCTCAGAAGTAGGATTTTTATGTTTAAAAATAATATATATATAAACATGTTTATAAAGACTACAAATTTTACAGTTGCAAGATTATAAGCATATGTAATAAAAAGTTTTCTTCTTACAGATAAGTAAAAATTGGATTTTATTGGATTTAAATATCAATGTAATTAAATCAAATTGCAACAATATTAAATGTAGACTTTTTCTTGAAGGCTGATTTATGCGATTACAGAATTTTTCCGTTAACGAAGCTTGTGCTGTTCCACCTGAATATTCCGTTCTACTCCGACGTATGCTCCATAGTGTGTTATTGATTTAACTACATACAGTTGTGGCCAAAAGTTTGGACGTTTTTTGAATGTTTCATATTTTTCAAATTTGTGTGCTTGTAGAATATATTAATTTTCACTTAAATGCAAACGTTTATATATCAAATTGAAGGTAACCTTATTTTCCACTGATTTCGTTTTTTCATAACGTAAACAGAACCTTCGTACACCAGAACAAGTCACTGAACCACCAACTTGTCTTGCAATTTCAGCATAAGAGAGGCCATTTTCTCTCAATATGACAATTGGGCTTCTTTTTGTAGATGTCCAATTAGTTCTTCTTGTTGATGACATTGTTTAAAATTAGTTTAATTAAAAAAAAGGACTTTAAATATTCAAATACAGCAATACTCTATTTAATTGTACTAGTATGCATCATTTCGCAAAATATTTCCACAACATAGTTGAAAAATATGAAACTTTTAAAAAATGTCCAAACTTTTGGCCACAACTGTATGTAAGTAAATCAATAAAACACTATGGAGCATACGTCGGAGTAGAACGGAACATTCAGGTGGAACAGCACAAGCTTCGTTAACGGGAGAATTCTGTAATCGCATAAATCAGCCTTCAAGAAAAAGTTTACATTTAATATTGTTGCAATTTGATTTAATTACTTTGATTTATAAATCCAATAAAATCCAATATTTCTTTAACTGTAAGAAGAAAACTTTTTATTAGATATGCTTTCAATCTTGCAACTGTAAAATTTGTAGTCTTTATAAACATGTTTATATATATATTCTTTTTAAATATAAAAATCCTACGTCTGAGCAGTATAATTACAAAATAAAAAGAATTAAAATTAAGACAAATATACTTAAAAACATTTAAATGAATAATAAATAAGTGGACGTTTCAAGTTGTTAATGCACCATCGGGATTTTTTGGATGGATAGTATACAAGATTGGCGAATTCTTCATTCAATAAAGCAAGCCCTGTACTACCTGAATATGCAGTATTATTCTGACTTTTAATTTTTGACTTTTGGAAGATATTTTTCTTAACTGTAGTTATTTATATTGATATATTTTATCTTCATTACATTTTGTATACTGATGAGGGGTGTAACACCCCGAAAGGTTTTCTTTTTACTTTCTTCTATCTTTACAAGAAGAAAGTATTGGATTCATGAAAATTTTCGACTTCCGGTTTTCGACGGATTTATACGTTTCCTGAACACGATTTGACTGTTTTTAGAAAACGTCTGTCGGTGACTCTGTCTGTCTGTATGTCTGACTGTATGGGACAAAAATTTTGTGGGCTCTCTATCTCAAGAACTAACGCAAGAAATTTAATAAAACTTTATATTCAGTTAGTCGCTGATGTAAATTGGTGCTGAGTAGTTTTTGGTGAAAATCGCCCGACAGGAAATCGCTGCTATGCTGCATTTTTCGCGATTTCCGCAATAGAGCTATCTCAAGAACTAATGCACTCATTTTCATCAAACTTCAGATTCAGTTATACCTTAATATAAATCAACGCTGATTACGTTTTGGTGTATATATACCAACAGGTGGCACTACTATACCACGTTTTACGAGACTTTTACGATAGCTATATTTCAAGAACTAATGCACGGAATTTCATCAAACTTCAGATTATGTTAGACCTTGGCATAAATAGATGCAGCTTAAGTTTTGGTGTAAATATCCCAACAGGTGGCGCTGCTATACTACTTTTTTCATGATTTTATGATAGCTATATCTCAAGAACGAATGCACGAAATTTCATAAAACTTCATATTCTGTTAGACCTTGACATAAATAGATGGTGCTTACGTTTTAGTGTAAATAGCCAAACAGGTGGCGCTGCTATGCTACTTTTTTCATTATTAACACGATAACTATATCTCAAGAACTAATGCACGGATTTTCATCAAACTTCAGATTCAGTAAGACGTTGACATAAGTTGTTGTTGATGAAGTTTTAGTCTAAATCTCCCAACAAGTGACTTTGCTATGCTATATTTTGTAGGATTTACATGATTTTAGCAATAGTCATGTCTCAAGAACTAATGCACGGAATTTAATAAAACTGCAAATTCAGTTAGACCTTGATTGTAAATTGGTGCTGATTCGTGTTTAGTGTATGCGAAACCTGTGTGAGTTAGAAGAAAGTTTTGGGATTGGCACATCCGACTAGTTTCTTATGTATTTAAATGTTTTTAAGTGTATTGTCTAAATTTTAATTGATCTTATGATGTTTATAGGTAATCTATTTTATATAAAAATGAGTATAATATTTAGTTTAAAAATAGTTAAATTTAGTTTCAGAGTGTTTAGTTTGAGAAAAAGTATTGCTTTCCCTCTCATATCTTCTCTCATTTACTATCTTATATGGCATATCATAAGAAAAAAAAAGAGATTCATTGACAAAAGCTCAGAAAGTTTATTTTTCACAATTTTGATGTTTTCTCTTTTTACTTAAATTCATTTTACAATTTTATCGTTTTGTAAAGATTTGGAAATATTATTTGTTTATTTAATGTTTATCAAATTAAAAATAATAAAACACTTTCTAAATAATACATTTCTGGTGTATAGGTCAGAAAAAGCAAGAAACAATAAACAATTGACTGTTCGAAAATAACTGTTAAATAAACAAAAATATCTTTCCTATCTTTGCAAATATCTGCAAGTGAAATCTAGTATTGCTTCAATCTTTCCTCAAGCAATTTCGTTATGTCTTGAGCTAAATCGGCAAAATATATCACATCACTTCTAATTTTCATGCATTGTTTCTTTATAAACTCATTCGAAATATTTATCTAACATCATGAATTCTCAATCGCAACGTTCTATTTTAAAATACGGTTAATTCAGTTTAAAATGTATCATAGCCTCAGGTGTTTTGCTGAAAATAACACGATATCTATTCGTTTTCTGAGAGTAAGTAAGTGTTTTCAATTTTCCTCCAAAAGTTTCTTAGTAAAATACATTTAATAATAAGTATTGTATTACTGTTTTGTCGAATAATATCAATGTTTAAACCTTTGAGGATTTTGATTTAATATAAGATGTGAGGCTTTAGAATAATATAATAAGAAATTTAATAATTACCCATATTCTGCTGTGTAGTGAGGATTTCTTTTCGGGCGGAGGGGTCAAGAATTTTTCTTCTTGTTATATATACAATAAAACTTGCTAAGAAAGAATCGTAAAACACGATGAAAAAGTCTTAGACAGGTTTTTGTGTTAGCAGGTGTAATTGTATGGTATTCCAGGTATTATAGTCCGGTTCCGTTTTAACAATTTTGATTGTATTTATATCTATTTATATTTATGTTATATAGGCAGTAAAACCTGTCAAAACTGAACCTACCTAATAGAATACTGTCTTAAATAGAATATTACATGGTCCCGGTGGAAGGATTACCATAGAGTTATTCTTTCTGAGACAGAATCCTGTCTAAAATGGAATATTTTTCCGGTTTCTAACCATTGCATTTTTTCAGGATTTACATTTACAATAAATCCTAAACCGGTGAAAAAGGAACCTGGCTATAGCGAAATCTGTCTCAAACGAAAGAGTTTCAGGATCCCAACGAAAAAAATATCGTACATTTGTACCTCTTTAGACAGAAACCTGTCTAAAACGGAAGATTTTCTTGGTTTTTGGCTATTTTATCATGAGAGAATATACTCTGTGTGTATATGTGTAACAGTATTATTTCAATAAATTTTAAGAATTTAGATATAATCATATCATTTTTTTTAATTGGTTGAGTAAAATAAAGTAAGATCAATCTCTATAATTGTAGCTAATATTCTAATGAAGTTACATTAATATTTACCAATGAAAAGTATTTTACAAACAATATAATATAAAAAACTGAGCACATACTGAAGAGTTAGTGGTTAAATTTATAACAACAATTTTCATTTTTCACTCGTTATCATTGACTTAAGACCTTCTACTGCAATAGGTATTGTATAATGAGTTAACATATGTGCCAATCCCGTCAGTCGCTCATTCTCTATGGAATTTCTATGATAAGATTTTATTCTTTTTAGAAAAGAAAATATCTTGCAAATTCGGCTACAAAAACTATTAGTGTAACAAACATACGTAAACAAATAATCGATGTTAAGAAATGTAGCCTGCTTATCTAGAACTGCCATAATTATTTTGGGTACCCCTGTTTTGCCGCCAAAGTCATTATTGGGCCTCAATAGTTGTTTCTGATATCCGGTAGTAAAAAAAAAAATATGCTATATTTTTGTAATTTATTCTTTTATTTATTTATTTATTAAAACATGAAATTATTTAAAGATCCTGCTGTTCTTCCGAAAATATAAGAAATAAAAGTATACATGTTGTAATTTTCTAACTGAGTGAAAAAGTATCCAGGACAGAAATTGAAGCAAGTACATTCGGCTTAAACTGCCAATGCTCTATCAACTGAACTATCCTGGACAAATCTTTCGGACACAGCTCACTCAGGTAACCTCTTGATGAGAGCATCTGTTCTGTTATTTGTAACAGCGCAACAGAATAATTCGAAGGTAATAGAACTCCAAGCAAATACTGGATACATAATTACACTTGATTAATATTAACTCAATTATTATAATTGGTAAATAAATCATATGAGTTGTATTTTTCCAACTGAATGAAAAAGTGCTAAGGTCGGGGTTTGAACCAGAAGACCTTTGGCTTAAGTTGTAAATGCTCTGCCAATTGGCCTGGACACTTTTTCATTTATAATTTGATTTTAAATTTAATTAAATGTATAAAATTTGCATTTCATGAAATTATTCATTTTTTGCATTACTTATAGGCAGATTAACATTTATGTTAAACCAAGAAAATAAATAAAAATTATATGACAATACTTAATGTGTTTAACCAGTAATCCATTTTTCCCAGTTTAAGACTCACAATGAATTGGTATTCAGTAATTATTGTAACTTAACTTTTACCATCTTCTGTAACATTTGCAGACTTTAATAAATCTGATTTTATGCTAACAGTAATCAGTGTTTTATTAGATGTATAACCTCAAGGGAGTTATTGGCATACAAAGAAATCTCGATATAATATTTATTAGCAACAAAGTTCTTTCTGTCGCTACAGATTTTTCTGACATGAGGTGCTTAGTCCGCTTTTAGACGACTGCTAAGAACCAGAAATTTATTGGTTCGGTTTGATTCTATTTTACACAGATATTACCACTGGTGTACTCATTCATTTATGAGCAATATAAACTTTACTAATTCTGATTTTTTGCTAATCATAATCACAGTTTTGTTAGATGCACGGCCTCAACGAGTTTATTGACATTCAAAGAAATATAGACTGAATATTTATTAGGAATAAAGTTCTTTCTTTTGCTACAGACTGTCATGTAAGTAATCCACTTACGGACGACTGCCAAGCAATAGAAATGTCGGTTCGGTTCATTCCGACTCTAGTATACAATCTCAGGAATTGTCTTATGAGTCGGCGTGAATAATTGAAATATTAAATGTGAATACCAATAATGGTTTTTAAAAACATCCTTGTGCTAAATTACATTTCCTCAAATAAGCTGTTTGTCTATGAACCTGTTTACGGAAGATTAACCATAAGATCAGGTTAACCATAAGATACAGCATGTTAGCAGTAAGCTTAATCGATCAACGAAAAGACAGATTTTCATTTATTATTTCATTGTTGAACATGAAATGTATATCAAATTCTGTTCAATTGGTTAAAAGATACACTGCATCAGTATATGCTTGGAATTGTACTTTTATTAAAAATACCGAAAGTTTATCAAATATACAAAAAAAAAAAAATCAAAAGGAAAATGTGAGAAAGATATCGCATGTAAAATTCTATTAACCGTTTTTATTTATTTTGTCTAAATTTTGTTGAATAAGGAACACATATTTGATAAAACACTTGAATGTTTAGAATGACCCAGTCAAATAGTTATTCTGCCTAGAAATATTTTGAGAAGGTTTTGTCCTTTCTTTTCTTTTATGTTGTCTTAGGGCGCTGAACACGAATTTCAACTTTGCGCACTGATAACTTGCATGTTTAAAAAGTTATAATAGAAAAATTATTTAAAAAATTATTGTATTTCGCAAATGGTTAAAAATATTTGAAAATTATTACATCAATGTAAAATAGAGAAATTGTCCTACATTTTTCATATAAACAATGTTTTCTGTAATGAATAGTCCCGACATCGTTAAACGAATTTCGACGACGGATTGAAAAATTCCGTTTTAAAGCGCGAGAAAGTAATCCGAGAACAATGCATCCAATTCAGTCCCCAATTTCAAGCTCTTGAAACTGTTTAAAATTATATGTTGCTACATTTCTACTACGCCAGAATTTGCAGTACCAAGTTTTGCAATTTTTTTAGCAGTAAATAAAAGTAATAATAATAAAACGAGGTGGCTAGAAAAATATGCAAAACGAACTTTCCAAAGTGGTTCAAGACACAATTTCTCTTTTTCAAATAAGTTAAATGAAGCTATAAAATACGTAAATGATAAATTATTAAAAAAAATAATAAACGGAAGTTGCAGTTGCTGTCAATTGGAATTCGCTCACTTTGATGGTTTCAGCTAATGAAAATTTTCTGTGTTTGAAGACTCATCATCAGTAAAATGTTGTTCACTACTGGAAAGTTCTGGTTGATTCTTCACTTGAGTAAATATGTCTTGGACGATAGCATCATCGACCATCTTTTTTTTCACTGACCCCATACAAGGATACAAGAAATAATGGATCAGAATTAATTAATGACAGTCTCTGCATCAGCGTGAGGGTTTTTGAATACTTAATTCCCATTTTGCTAATCACAATTTTTTATTTCTAAAATTTCAGGTTTTACATTTTGCTCTGGTTGTATAGGGCGGAAATGGTAACACATGATTTTATGGTGTATTAAAAGGGAATGTTTTGATTATATTCTGTAGTCTGCACTCATTGGCGAATTAATTTTCCGTATAGTTAACCTCTTCCTAGTTTCAAGAAATAAGCATTCTGAAATGTCTACATATAACCAATCACTATTACGTTGTTGAAGATCAACGTCTTCATGCACATTGACGATAAAAAAGCGTATTCAATGACCCTATCGGTCAAGATATATTTACTCATGGAGCTTCAACCAGAGTTTACAATTGCTGAACAACAATTCACTGACTATGTGACTTTCAACGAAGCGGATTTTCATTAGTCAGGACCATCAAAGCGAACGAAGTCCACTGAGTTAGTATTCCAACTTCCGTTTTCTTTCTTTCTTTTTTTTGGTAATTAATCATTCACTTTTTTATTATTAAATTCAATTTTATTATTGAATTATAAGGTAAATAAAAATAGGTTTCTTGAACCAAATTGGAGAGTTTATTGTTCACGTTTTCTTCATCACTTAATTTATTTCTTTTTCTTACTGCTATAAAATTTGTAAAATTGGCAATGCAAATAATAAAGTAGATGAAATGATGGAACTATATAAAACTTTAAAAAACGATTTTAAAAAACTTTTGGTGGTTGAAGCTTAAATTGGTGGTTGAAATGGATGCATTGTGATCCAATTGTTTCCCGTCGAAGCAGGAATTTTAGTACGTTGCCGAAATTCATTTAAATCGTATGTCAGAACTATCCACAGAAAAACATTGTTTGTATAAAAAAGGTAAGAAATTGTCTCTAATTTAATTTAGTGTATTAACGTCCTTAAAAAACGTTTAACCAATTACAAAATGCAAGGGAAAAACCGAAAAACCCCAATTTCTGATGATTTTTTACCTATAACCAAGCACGCAAGTTACGAGATCGCAATATTGAAATTCTTGTTCCCAAAAGCACAAATGAAAGGAAAGAGAATTCCATTGCTTTCCATGCAGGTGCTTTTTCCACGACCATTCGACTGAATTAGAGATGTTTATTGATTGTTAACCAAATATCAAATTTAAAAATTCTTACAATTACACAATGTTACTTCCCAGCAAACACGAGATTTTTGGCCACCTGTTGTAAACGTTGTGGCCAAAAAAGTTTGCGGCAATTTGTATCCAGCCATTAATGTATTTTAACTGAAGCGCCCGCACACCGGATGTCTATCGCCAAATCGTTAACGGGCAAATGGCGGGGAAACTTAATGCAATTTCAGTGCCCAATAGCGAATGAAAGTACGTTTGCGGCCAAGATATACAAATCTATCATTGTTTAAAAGTCAGTGGCCCAGTGTAATCTTCTCGACATTTTTATTATAAGAAATAAAAAGTATCTTTACTTCACATTTTATAAGATATTTTCGTTATTTTAAACCTGGATTTATGTGAAACGATAAAATATGCTGCATTTAAATATTTTATGCAATAAAAAATACACAAAAAGTACCCTTCTTTAATTTAAAGAGTTTTTATGGAAAAAAAAAATCATAAAAACTGTTAATGTTTTTGCTTTTAAAGTATGCATTAATATCTTTAAATGAATATTTTTTGTGAGCACCTAGAATGAAAATGAATATTGCAATCTTTAGACATACATATTATATAAACATATTAAAAAAATTAATGATAAATGGGAATTTATTTCAATTTCAATTTCAATGAAAAAATATTTGTCAAAAGAAATAAATGCCACTTTACCAAAAAGCAGTTACTGTTAAACGAAAAAAAAAAAAAAAAAAAAAATTCTTTTTTTTCTTGGAAGGGGGGGGGGGCGGTGATTTTATATTATCTGTATATTATCTAGAAATCAGTTCCAAAAAATAAGTTATTTTCATTTTTTGAAACACTCCAAAATTTAGATTTAAAAGAAAAAAAAAATCTTAACTAGCTTAAATAAGCAATAATACCAAATACCGATCCCCCCCCTCCCACTCCTTTCACACGGCAAGCCGGGAGTAATGCAGGGAAAGATGAAACAAGATTTCCCTTTTCCAACACATTTTTTTTCCCAGTGGGGATTTTTGTAAATATATTTTTAAATGTTTTCCGCTTTGTAATAATCAGCATTGAAAAATTTCCACTTTTAAAATTATTTAATGTTGTATGAGAAATTTTGAAGATAAAAAAAAAACCTTGAAAAAATAAATCTATTGAAATATAGCTTTTTTTCTGCGGTCTCGTAGGGATTTTTATGTCTTTTTGGCAGCGTCATCGCACATCGCAGCGTTGTTTACATTTCCCTTTCCTGCATCGTGGCGTCGTCTATGTCTATTTAAGTCTCGTCATTCACTGGTTTTTGGATTTACTAATTAGGTAAGATTATTTTTCTATATTATTCCAAGAGTTAGTTAAAAATTAGTTTTCATCATTCTCAGGGACAGTTTTAAGTTCAAGATAAAGAAAGCTGAGAAAAAGCATCAGCAATTGTGTAAAATTAACTGCATTGCTTTGCTTATTATGCGACTTAATTCTACAGAAGTGAATAAAAAAAAAAGTTCTTTACTGATCTTACATCTGCCCTGAATATGCTATTAATAAGTTGATTGTAATTATATATATATATCAGAGTAAAATGTGTCCGTAATGAACAATCTCGGAAGTTTTTGGTTTATAAAAAAATTAACCAATAAAAATTCAGCTTTTATTTTTTTCATAATTCTCCGTTGCCTGTTTTATAATTTGCTTTATTGCTGACAATCTTAAACCAGTCAGGAAGCGGAAAGTAATATTTTACAGCTCCAGTGTCTTTCAGTGAAATTATACTTCATATGTTAAGATCTGGTTTTAATTAACTAATATATATATATTCTGTATTTTCTGATGATACTGGCATATTTTTATTTTGATAGTAATAGAAAACTTCGAATTTTATGTACTAATTAATGACCATTTGCAAAATTTCACTTTATTTTTAAGATTTTAATAAAGTAGGTAATTTCTTTTTAATTCATTAATGTGATTTTTAATTAGTCATGGCAATAGTGCCCAAAATGTTTTGGTTTAGCCGAAAAGCTAAGTAATCTGATTTAATTTTTAAATTCCACTTATCAGAGTGTAATAGGAACACAACTTGGTACTTTTCTGTTATACCAACACATGCCAAAATATACGCTAATCTGCCATTTATTTCTACCCTAACCGTGTAAAGAATTTTTTATTGCAAACTGTACCAAACATTCTGATTGGACTATTTATTGAACGTGAATCTTTTATTATTATTATTTAATCGTAACCTCATAAAACATCTTAACTTGCTACTTTTCATATAGAAAATATTTATTAAATTATAACTTGCATTTATTATTGACACTGAAATGAATTTTACCATTAAGCTGTTACTTGATGATGTAGAAGCGGCAATAAAATTGTTTTAGGACTTTAGATACATAAAAAAAAAGTTTTTATCAAAAAAACTCATAAACATCTTTTCAAAAAATGAAATGTTTACAGCAATCCTAAGAGACATTTACAATTTCAAGCCTGTAGTTTAAATAGAGTTTTATTTTATTACCTTATGTAATATTTATTTGTTCTTTTATTTTAAGTGCATATTTTGTATTGCAATTTTCAAACGTTTTATTTTTAAGTGCTTAAATTCGTGCCAACAATGTTATTTTTGTTTTCAAATGATTCGTTTCATGTGAATTTCCTTTTGTGCCGATTATTATGCTTAGCGACAATGGTGTTGGTATAGCAGAAAAGGACCCAAACTTATTATAAACAGTTGCTTTTAATATATTTTCATGTTGTAAATATTTTTTTAATAACAAACCAGATTAATTTTTAATGGGTTTTTTTTTTCCTAATGAAAGCACATAATTTGTTTGGGTACATTTCGGTTAGCCGGGCGCCAGTGATATATATACATGTATTATATATACACATATCTATGTATATACACATATGTCTGCATATACATATATATACATACATATATTTATATACATATATGTATGTATATACATATATAGGTATATACATTATGTATTTATATATGTTGATATATATCACTGGCGCCCGGCTAACCGAAATGTACCTTTTTTTGTTTCAAAGTATTGCATCGTCCCTTACCCCTCATGCAAAAACAAATTTGTCTTTAAGGACGTCTTCCTTTTTAAAACTTGTTTTAAGCCTTTTTTTAACCTCATCTCCCCCGAGTCTGAAATTTTCTTTCTGTGTTTGTGACAACATACTCTCAAAGCATGCAATTTCTTTCTTGGAATCCAAAATAGTTGCACACTGTTATACTATACTGTTACATTTTTTTTTTTTTTTTTTTTTTTTTTTTTTTACACCCATCCAAAATATTAAGAGGAGAGAGCCTGTCTGATATTACACTTTTAATTTTATGTTAAATAAAACATTGGGTACTTTTCGGTTAGCCAGGTGCCAATGATGTGTACAAATACATACATGTATATATATTACTGGTGTCCAGCTAACCGAAAAGTACCAAACATTGTATCAATTATCTTCCTTAATTACTTTCCTGGAACTATAATTTATCTCCATCTTTTATATTATGTTCTGCAGTGTTTTTCTTTTTCAGTACCATAATTTCAGTAAAAAGCGCTATAGTGCATATGCGTGTAAAAATTTAAAACAGTCTAAGTGCACAGCACTTCTGCTGGTGTGGCTGATTCAGTAATTTTTTTTTTCTTTTCCTCCCCATAGCAATATTTAGATAAGATGCCATTTTATTTAATGCAAATTATGTGTGTGTGCATGTTGAAATAAGTTTTGATTTAAAAGAAGAAGAAAATGATTCACTGACATCAGTTATATACATTAATCAGTTGTACTTTTTCTTTTTAATTTTCTAGTTGAATATGATAAATGCTTAATATTGCAACCTATTACAATTTATTTTCATATTTTTCAGGAGACTGTGGTGGCGCAGTTCAGAGATGGCAGCAGAGATGACTGTGCAGCATAAACTCGTTTGGCATTCAAGCAAAGGTAAGTTGTCAATTTACTCAGTTTGTAACGCAGGGCTTTTATCTTAGGGCCCATTTTGAAAAAAGTAAAAGTTATTTGTGTGAAATTTATTCTTTTTTTTTTTGGTGAAAGATAACATTTTGTAATGAATATGAAATTTAGTTACTCAAATTTGAACCAAACGTTTATTGATAACTTCTTTAAGTCCTTCTGTTAAAGTTTTCCTTTCAATTTGTTTGCAAATTACACATTTTGAAACATAAAATAAAAATTAACAATGAAGAGTGTTTTTATGGATTGTTTATAAAATAGTCAATTCAGAAAATTCCAGATTTTAAAAGTATTGCTACCCCACATGCAAAAACAAATTTGTCTTTAAAGACTTCTTCCTTTTTAAAACTCAATTTTTTTTAAGTTGCCTGTGTTATTTAAAAAAAAAAAATGGGAAGAGATCCTGTTTATTAAAAGGTATATTGTGAAGGGACCTGCTTTACTAGGAAGAATTTTGGGATGGTCCCCTAAATAGGCTCCAAATTTTGTCTGTATTGATCAATTTACATTAGTAAATTTAATTTCACACATTCATAAAATAGAAGTGCACTCTTGTATTTTAGCTGCATACAGTTGGTAAACGTTAAAGCTCTTTACAAAGCTTTCCAACCTTTGCACTTTAAGTGTAAAATTTACACTTTTTAACCTTTTTTTACAGCTAGAATGTACTTATTTTTTACTCTTAAAAGTTATAGAAAAAAAAAAGCTATTAAAATATTTTTCGGCAGAATCCTCGAATAAGCGAGGGTCCCCGATTTGGCGATTTTTTTTACGCACGCCAAGGAACGACGCGCGCCAACCGAGAAATCGGCAACCTCCGAATTCTACCCAATCAGAACACAAGCTTTTCGGCAGACGACTTATTACTTACACACATCGTCAAGCAAATTCTTTCACAAAGTACACCGTGAACGTAGCATTGATTTTATTTCGTTTTAAGAATATTTACAAAGTTTTAGTAAATTTTACCGCCACATTTTTCGATTTTTACATACTTTTACCAATATTTTCCTTCAGATATTTCAATTTTTACAAACTTTTACCGATATTTTCCTTCAGATATTTCAATTTTTATAAACTTTTATCGATTTTTTCGTTCCGATTTTTTCCATTTTTACAAATTTTTAGCTATTTTTCCTGCCGGATGTTTCCGTTTAAAAAACTATTTAGCTATTTTTCACTCCGTATTGTTTCATTTTTAGCAATTTTTCTATCCAAATTTTGAACTATTTATTCCTCCGGATATTTTTATTCTTACAAATTTTTTCCTCCGGATTTTTCCATAAAAAAAAGTTCTACCCTATTTTTTCCTCCGGATTTTTCAATTTTAACCTACTTTTTTCATTTGGATTTTTCGTTTTTACAAGTTTTTAGCTATTTTTCATCTATTTTTCATTTTTACAAATTTTTAGCTATTTTTTCCTCTACATTTTTACAAATTTTAGCTACGTTTTTATTTTATTTCTTTTGTTTTCATTTTTATAAATATTTAGCTATGTTTTTACTTTTTTTTTTCATTTTTATAAATATTTAGCTATGTTTTTACTTTTTTTTTCATTTTTATAAATTTTTAGCTATGTTTTTCCTTTGTTTTTTTTGCATTTTTTGAAATTTTTAGCTATGTTTTTCCTTTGTTTTTTTTGCATTTTTTGAAATTTTTAGCTATTTTTTCCTCCGGATTTTTCCGTTTTTAAAAATTTTTAGCTACTTTTTCCTCTGGATTTTTCCGCTTTTAAAAATTTTTTAGCTACTTTTTCTACCGAATTTTTCAATTTTTAAAAATTTTTAGCTACTTTTTCCTCCGAATTTTTCAATTTAAACAATTTTTAGCTACTTTTTCCTCCGGATTTTTCAATTAAAAAAAAATTTTAGCTACTTTTTCCTCCGAATTTTTCAATTAAAAAAAATTTTTAGCAATTTTTTCTCCAAATTTCTCAATTTTTTAAAAAAAAAATATCTATTTTTTTCATTTGGATTTTTTATTTTTACAAATTTTTAGCTATTTTTTCTTCCGGATTTTACCATTTTTACAAATTTTTAGCCATTTTTTTCCTCCAGATTTTTCCATATTTTTAATTTTCTTTCTTCTGTATTTTTCATTTGTATAAATTTTTAACTATTCTTTCCTCATCATATTTCCATTTTTACAAATTGTTAGCTACTTTTCCTCCAGATTTTACAATTTTCACACATTTTTAGCTATTTTTGCCACCATATTTTCCCACATTTTTAGCTATTTTTGCCACCATATTTTCCGAATTTCCAATTTTTTTGCTATGTTTTCAATTTTTCCATTTTAAACTATTTTTCCCACCGGATTTTTCCTTTTTTTTTTTTATGAATTTTTAACTATTTTCCCTCCAGATTTCTCCATTTAAAAAAATTTTTAGTTATCTATTCCCTCTAGCTTTTTCAATTTACAAATTTTTAGCTATTTTTTCCTCCGGATACTTCATTTTTACAAATTTTCGGCTATTTTTTTCCTCCGGATATTTCCATTTTTACATACTTTTATCAAATTTTTTCTATTTTTACATATTTATAGCTTTTTTCTTCCATCTGTATCCATTTTTACAAATTATCTTTTTTTTTCTATGAATTTTTTTGAAATATTTATCAAGTTTAATAATTTATTACCTTTAACAATTAAAAAATTTCTAGTAAAATAAGGCTTAAACTTGAAAATTGTCACAAAACGGAATAAAATCAACGTTTACTTCATGAAAGAAATTCTCATAAAAACTCTATAAATAGTCAATTCTCTGCATCACACCACACACGTTATAATTGAGGAAAATTTCGATATTCTTCATTTTTCTAATACATGCAAGACGCGGTTGACTATGCTTCGCGTACATTAACTGAAAAAAAACATCACTGGACGCATGAAACTCGCTGTACAGCATTCTCTAGAATGCACGAAATTCATTTAAGCCGAGGTCAGTAACTTGTGTATGTACGCTTCGCGTACATTAACCGAAAAAAAACATCACTGAACGCATGAAACTCGCCGTACAGCAATCTCTAGAATGCACGAAATTCATTCAAGCCGCGGTCAGTAACTTGTGTATGTACGCTTCGCATACATTAACCGAAAAAAAAAATATCACTGGACGCATGAAACTCGCCGTACAGCAATCTGTAGAATGCACGAAATTCATCCAAGCCACGGTCAGTAACTTGTGTATGTACGCTTGGCATACATTAACCGAAAAAAAACATCACTGGACGCATGAAACTCACTGTACAGCATTCTCTAGAATGCACGAAATTCATTCAAGCCGCGGTCAGTAACTTGTGTATGTACGCTTGCCGTACATTAACCGAAAAAAAAACATCACTGGACGCATGAAACTCGCTGTACAGCAATCTGTAGAATGCACAAAATTCATTCCTGCCGCGGTCAGTAACTTGTGTATGTACGCTTCGCGTACATTAACTGAAAAAAAAACATCACTGGACGCATGAAACTCGCTGTACAGCAATCTGTAGAATGCACGAAATTCATTCAAGCCGCGGTCAGTAACTTGTATATGTACGTTTCGCGTACATTAACCGAAAAAAAACCACTGGACGCATGAAACTCACTGTACAGCAATCTGTAGAATGCACGAAATTCATTCCAGCCGCGGTCAGTAACTTGTGTATGTACGCTTCGCGTACATTAACCGAAATTTTTTTTTTTTCCCCCAACAATCCATTGACTAATTTTAAGATATTTTACCACGATTGGCTGATAAATTTGGCGATATCTTTTAAATGGCCAAAAAATCATTTTGTAAACTTTTTCATATTAAAATTTAGTTAAATTGTAATATTTTAACAAAACTGTATTCAAAAAGTTATCATAAAAAAATCTTCGTCTATTACATATTGCATAGGAATTGTTCATTTTTATTAAAATTATTTTATTCAAAATTGTTATTTTACAGTTTGTTAAAACAGTTTAGCAGAGTTTCATGAAATGTAAACATCTTGTACAATGGGTCCTTCAAATTACTCAAAATTTTGATGCTTCAGCTCATGTGCTTAGAAAATGTTTGCTTTAAATGTTTTAATATTTGTTTCAAGAGTGATGATTCAGTTTTGTGATTATTGTGACACCTCTGGAAATATAGTGCATCTAATCTGGACTTACATTTAATAAAAATTAAATTAATTTAAATTTTTGAAATGTAAAATTTAATAGAAAAAGATTGAGTATTTTTTAAAGTTTTGCAGAAATGTGTCAAATAATTTTTGTTAACAGGGTTTTTGACTTTCATGAACTTTGACAATACTTAAGATTACACAGATTTATGCTAAATAATTTTTTTTAATTTATGCTATGTATGTAGAAGAGGAAGGGAGGTGGTGATAAAATTATTTAATCTTCTGACCTCTAAATTAAGGATTTTTTTTTAATATGTTGTCATATAAATTAATTTGGATTTTGATTATATGTAATGTATAATTTTTAACAAATTAAAAATAAAGCAGATTCTTTGGAGAAAGGGACCTTCTTTAATACTTTCTTTGACCCTTTTTTCTTAAGAAACTTTAAAAAATGATATTTAAATTCAAGGTATTTTTAAAACATTCTTATGTTTTGCCCAAAATATTTTGCAAATGTAAGATTCTGGAGAGGAGCTGAAGGTTCAAATCCATGTTTTTAAATTTTCCTTTAAATCAAATATCAAGTAATAAAAATGGTGATTTTTTTTTTCATTGCTAACTAAGCGTAAAACTGACAGTGTGAAATATGTTCGAGCCTGGAAGCTTGGTTACGCTTAGTTAGCAATGTAAAAATTCACATGTTTGTTATTCAATAATTTCGAGTTAATTTCACTGCTGAAAATAAATTAAAATTACTCAAATATCAAGTTTTTAGAATAAAATAACTGTGGCAATATTTGTATTGGAGTAATTAGTGTTTCCCCTAGACGTTTTCGAGAGGGCGCAGCACCCTGCCCATTTTTTTATAGTTGTAAATGCGCCCTGCCCGTTTTTATATAGCTGGAAATGTGCCCTGATTATTGTGGTTTCGCAAGAATTTGCTTTCGCGAATTTCACCAAAATTTAGCGGGAAAATATCACAAAAATCATCTATCGGTCATGAGAAAATATCGCAAGATTCGTCTATTGGTCACAGTAAAATATCACAAAATTTGTCACTTGGTCGCAAGAAAAATTACAAAATTCAAAAATCTCAAAATTCGGCAGTTTGTTGTAGGAAAAAAATTGGGAAATTTGCTTATTTGTCGCAAAACCTCCCTCCCTGCACAATTCGGCAATTGGTAGCAGGAAAATATTCTGAAATTCATCAGTCAGCAGCGGGAAAAATCACGAAACTATTCAGTCAGTCATGGGAAAAAATAGCGAAATTCTTCCAAGATCGCATGAGAAAAATTGCTAAATTTGTCAATCGATTGCGGCTAAAAATAGAGAAATTTATATATCTGTCATGGGCAGGGCATTCGGGGCACGGGCCCAGGGTCCCCGATTTTCAGGAGTCCCCAAATGCTACTAAAAATTTTTGAATTATTGGCCAAAACAGTTTTAACTGTTAAAAAAACAAAATTAAAATGGAAAAATCTGTTTGTCAGAGATTGTCTATGATGTGTCAAAGCAGGGTTGGCAAGTTTCTTCCAAAGTGGAAAAAACCGGCCTGAAGAAATAGGTTTCTTCCAAGTGGAAAAAATGGAAGAAACTGTTTTTCTTTAAGAATTTACCATATAAGTTACAACTTTGTAAAATACAATAAAAATAAATGTATTTTCTAATAGATAACCTTACATAAATTTAATTAGACTTATAAAAATTTAATTATGTATGATAAATTGATAATTACACCAGTTTTTTAGCCAAGATCACACACCTGTCTAAAGCTTTCCAATCATTGTGTACCTGAATAAAATAAATGGGACTTTTCTAACACCATGCCAAAATGTATGCTAATGTGCTATTTATTTCAACCCTGAACGTGTAAATATTTTTATTGCAAACCGTGCCAAACATTGTGATTTGCTATTTATTGAACATGACACTTTTTAATTATTATTATTACTTAATTTACTCTGTAACCTCGCAAAACATCTTAATTTGCTATTTTTCAAATAGAAAATATTTAATATTAAGTAGTAACTTATATTTATTGTTGACACTAATGTGGATTTTACCATTAGGCATTTACCAGATGATGAGGACGCTGCAATAAAATTGTTTCAGGACTTTGGATACAAAAAAAAAGTATGAACGTCTTCATTCAAAAAGTGAAATGCTTACTGCAATGCTAAGAGACATTTACAATGCTATGCCTGTAGTTTAAATTGAGTTAATTTTATTAATTTATCATATAATATTTATTTGTTCTTTTATTTTAAGTCTATATTCGTGTCGATTTAATAAAATAGTTCGTGAAAGTCTGTAATTTTTCAAATGTTATATTTTTAAATGCTCAATTTTGTGCCAACATTTTTTTTTTTTTTTTTCCAATTGAATCCTTTCACATGAATTTCATTTTGTGCCAATTATTGCACTTGGTGACGACAATGGTGTTCGTATAATGGAAATGTACCAAATAAATTTATCCAAAATACACAAAATCAATTAAAGGTAATTCAATTCAAAAGAGGCACATTTTTTTTAATATATATAATTTAAACTTCTGTAACCAGTAGTAAATAGTATGTGGATCATTTACCTATTGTAGAATGAAACTCTTTTAAATAAAAGACAGTGCTTTGAATTTACGCCCATTTTATTAAGGAAACTAATATACAGTAATTACTGTATTGAAGGATTTCATTAAAATCTCCATTTTCCTTACTACAGTGCAACATTGTATAACAAAACAGAAGTAATTTAGCTTTAAGATGCTGCAATCAATTTCTCAACTTAGAATGGATGAATGCAAAAGATGAAAAAAATTCTTATCCCTGTAGAGTTTATTTTCAGAACATTTATCTTTTAAATCAGCATGCTAGTATACATAATTACAAATTTGTTTGTTTTAAGTTTTGCACAATAGTTTTTAAAATATTGCATTTTTATATGATAAATAAGGAATTGGTAGTTTTTTTTTTTTTTTTTTTTTTTTTTTTTTTTTTTTTTTTACAGAAATTATATAAACAATAAAAAAATATCCCCTACCTCTAAAGTTGTAAAAAACATAACCTGTAAATACCTGCTGAACCTGAAGTTTGTTATTAAAAAATAACTTATTTTTCCATAAATAATATTTTTAATATTAATTAATTTCCAATTTAAATTTCATATAATTAGGTTTTGAATTTAATTCTTTTATATAGTTAATATATTTTAATTTTGAGCATCTGTTTTGTTTTCTGTTGGTTTCTTCCAGTTTTTTCCATTTCTTCCAGTTTCTTCCGGAAGAAACCCAACCCTGTGTCAAAGTAACTTCATTTTTTCTTTATTGTCTTTTAACCCTTTGAGGCGTGGTGGGATATATTATATCCCACCTAATTTTAATACGATTCAAACCAGAAACTTTGAATTAAATTTTACTTTTTTAACTTTGACAGGGAAAAGTTGAAAAATTGCTTTTCCTTATTTTGAACTAAATTACGGTGAGAATTGAAATGCTATCGTTTTATGAGTGATAATATCAGATTTATAGCTTGGAGGTACACAATGTATTTTCCTACTTTACAAAGCCATTTTGAAGGAAATGTTATGTGAAAAAATAAGGTACACAATGTATTTTCCTACTTTACAAAGCCATTTTGAAGGAAATGTTATGTGAAAAAATAAAGTGAAGAAAATAAAGAACTGCTGGTTTCTAGCAATACAAATTCTAGAAACATTTACAAAGTGAGCAATTCGACTTTTATGAAATGAACAGAAAGAGCACCCATACATCATATGTAAAGAATATGAATTTATATATTTGAAGTTATTCAAAAGAATTTATAGAAAGCCTGTTTTTATTTTGTTTTAGTGATTAACACAGAGATAAAGTATTTAATATATACAGCCCCCCCCCCTCCCAGAATTGTATAATATAGACGCACGCCGTGCGCGGAAAATTTTCTGCAAAATTGCAGAAAATTACAGAAAAAAAAAAATAAAAAAATTTCCATATTAAAAATTTTTAAATATTCCTTTTTTACACAAATAATCCCTTTTTGTTCAAAAATATTTACTGTGTGTGCACAATTCAAAATTTAAAGATGCAAAACATTGTTGTGGCATTACAGACGCTTGCGAAGAGGTCAAAATATTAAGGATTGGGTTGTTTCTAAACGCATTGACAAAATAACTGATAAGATTCTTAGCTTTATTATTTTTAACCAAAATAATTATTCTTTAAATAATATTAATTAATTTTAAATTGTAATTATTTTAAACTACTGTTTTTAATTTATATCGTCAAAATAATATAATACGTAATTTTATTAAACATTAAATTAATTTGCAGAAAGTTTTTTGACTCAATATTTATGTGCGCAGAAAGTTTTTGGTTTTATACAAGTCTGCCCCCTCCCCCCCTGCTCTTAACACATAAAAATAGAAACAATATTATTGTTAACATGGTTGCAAAAAGAAATGAGAGAATATGATATAACATAAAATTGCCACCATGAAATGCAGTTTCGCACCTAGAAAAAAAAAAAGGAATTAGGTGTCATTTGACAACGCTGCCCTTTCATGAGTTTTTGTTAAAAGCAAATATAGGTATACTGCAATAAAATAGTTTCATTTTGTACAAATAACTTGAACTACAAAGCTTTTTGTAAATAGTTTTTTTAAATTATAATTTCTGTTCCGATTATATTTATAAATGACTAATTAATAAGTGGTGTTTTTAAAGTAAGGCATTTTAATTTTGTTTTGTAAAATTTATTTTTTGTTTTTCAGAAGAAGAAGAATAAAAATCTGGAAAGAAAAAAGTTCTCTGTGAAGATGACTGTAGATTTTCAGCTCTTGTTTATAAACTTAAATTAAGAAACATCAGAAATTTAATTGTAACAGGATTAAATTTTCTTGTAAAATATTTCTGATAAATTTTGAGCATCTTGTAAATACATAAATAAATGTTTTTTGGTTGGTTTGTTTTACATTTGTTGTGAAAAATAAAATTTATATGAAAAAAAAAAAAGCATTCAGTTCTAGTGTTTTTAAATATATATATTTATTTATGCAAGTGATGTTGTTAAAAAAGATGTACTATATATTTTCCCCTTCTTTCTCATTCTGAGAACATTCCCCCTTCTTTTTACAGGTTAAGATATAATTGAATAAAAGTGTTTTATGTAGGCTATATTTTAAAAACTGATAAACTGTTTTTGTTGGTTGATTATAAATTAGCATTGCTTGGAGATCAGGTATTAAAAATAATTTGCTGTATAAAAACTTTTGAAAATTTTAATAAAAATTTCATCATAATCTCATTAGAAGTTGAGATTAAAATTTTAATGTACATAATATTGTATGAATCAGTTTGAAATTTTGTTAGTCAAAAAGTCACATACCTCCTGCTGGAAGGAAAAATATTTTAAAGATTTCTTTATTGGTAATATATTAAAAAAAAATATATATATATATATTCAGTACTCATTACTTGCTAATTTTTAAAAAGTAAAAACAATGATATATTATTATTTATGAGTAATGTTTAGTCCATTTAAAAAAAAAAAAAAAAAAGATTTAGTGTATGAATGGTGAACTTGCCGTGTTCTAGAAGATCAACTGCCACTACTATTTTGAAAAAATATTAAACTTATTTAATAAGAGAAATTTTAAGATTACATAAGAAGGAAAATAGTGACAATTGGCTTTCTGTCAATTAGTAATATTTTGTAAATATATATACATTGAAATTTTGTTCTATGATGTGTATAAAGGGGGGAAGAGTCCTTAACAGACTAAAACATTACTTTATAGGAATACTGCTACATTTTTCTGATATTATATGCCAAAGAGATGAAGATAGTGAAATGACATTTTTTGAACGGACCTAATTTACATATATATATAGTTACATCATTAAAAAAAATTCTTAAATTTCAATGATCAGTAATGTCAACATTTTACCAATTTTATAAAATAGAGTTCCTGCGCTTTTGTTTTATTTTCAAGCTGGATAATTGGAAGAAACATCCAGGTAAGAAATTGTATTATAAAAGCACCAGTGGACCCATGCGAAGATTTCACACTGCAGTCTAATACTTTTTAGCAATATCTAATACTCTTTAGATGCAGGTTTAAACTTGTAAAGGAAAATTAAGGACTGAAACTATCTTCAAACAACATTAGTCGAGCCAGAATATCATCTCGTTTATTCCATCACAGTTACAGTAAAAACTGATCGAGCATAGCAAAGACAAAAAAATATATATATCTATAGTTAATTAACTGCTTTAGAGATGACATCATCTGTTTCGGAAAAAAACATGGGACAAAGAAAAATAAATTGAGCATTTCAATTTTGCTTTTTAGTCATAAATATAAAATAAACCCGTGCAGCAACTATGTCCCACTTTATCTTTTTTGTAGTATTTATTTTTTATAATCATTTTAAGCATTATATAATGTGGTATTTTATTTTTGTGGCTACACTAATTTGAGGAAAGCCTTTCATTTCTTTTATGAAGACAATGCAGATTTAATTTTTAATTTACAGCAATTTTTAATCAAAAAATATGTTTTATCGAGATGTGAGTGCACTATGTCAGAAGCTGGTTCAAAATCCTTTCTTATGGCATCTCGTTCATTGTTGTGCATTTCATATTTTCTGAGAAAAGGGGATGTTGATAACAGAAATAATATATACTAGTGGGCCTGTGTGAAGATTTCACACTGCAGCCTAATATTTTTTAGCAATATCTAATATTTTTTAGATGCATGTTTAAACTTCTAAAAAAAAATAAAGCCGGAATATAATCCAATTTATTCTTTCATACTTTACAGTAAAAACTGACTGAAAATATCAAGAGCTATATATATATATATATAAATTGTATTTTAACTACATTAGAGGGTAACATAATGTTTTGAAAAAAAAAAAAAAGGATAAAAAAAAATAAATTGAGCGTTTGAATTTAAATTTTGCTTTTTTATCATAAATATAAAATAAACCCATGCAGCAACCATGTCCACTTTATCTTTATTGAATATTTTTTTTATAATCATTGTTGTGGAATTTAATTTTTGTGGCAACAGTAATTTGAGGAAAAACTTTCATTTTATTTCTGAAAACAATGCCTATTTAATTTATTACTTGCAATTTTAACCAAAATACATGTTTTAAAGAAATGTGAGTGTACTATGTCAGAAGTCGCTTGAAAATCCTTTCATATGGTATCTCATTTAACATTATACATTTTTTATTTGCTTCGAAAAAGGGATGTTGAATATAATCATTAGATAACAATTTTCAATGGAAATTCTGGCTGGACAATCCACCTGGTGAATTAGCTTGAAGAAACAAAAATTGAAACTACTTAAAAATTTACTCCTTTGAATAGAATGTTTAAACCTATAATTTAATTAAAAATTGAAGAAAATTAGTTTTTTTTTCGTATTCTCACCATCATTGGTAATTTAACGCTCAATATATATTTTACACCTTATTTTACAACTTTTTTTTTATTAATTACAATTATGGCTTTTGCAACTTTTTCAGAATAACATTAAAAAATAAATCATAACCATATGGCCTTTTATTCCGATCTAATGAGATGAGTGGATACGGCCAATTTTTGCCTACATTGGGACACTTTTTTTAAAAAAAATTATTATTATTGCTTCCAGATTGAAAGTATTCTATACAAGATCTGAAGCACTTTCGATTTTATTGTATTTTGACCTTTTTAATATGGGGTGCTTATAACACCATTGCAGTTTTTAACTGAAAAATATTATAATAAAGTGAAACATGTTTGCATAAAAGTCAGGTTGGTGTTATGAGCTCTTGTTAAGAAAAATATTCCAATAGATTATTATTATTATTTTTTTTTTCAAATTTTGAATAAAATATTTAGAGTTTTCAGACAAAAATTATGGACCAGTAAATTTAGATTCTAAAGTTTAAAATAACTTAAAAAAAGAAAAAAAATTGTCCCTGCCAAAGGAGTAAAAATGGAGATTTGCTCAACTTTACTTTTTTGAGGACCATAAAAAGTATAATTCTGGCCAGCTTCCATTCATGATATCTAATAGTGGCATGAATATGGCTAGCTTTGGGCTATCATTCATTAATGATGCCCATTGATGGCGACAAAGTGGCTAGCTTTCGGCATGCATTCATTAATGATTACCATTGATGGCAACAAAGTGGCTAGATTTCGGCTTGCATTCATTAATGATGGCAACGAAATGGCTAGCTTTCGGCTTGCATACATTAATGATGCCCATTCATTGCAACAAAGTGGCTAGCTTTCGGCATGCATTCATTAATGATTACCATTGATGGCAACAAAGTGGCTAGCTTTCGGCTTGCATTCATTAATGATGGCAACGAAATGGCTAGCTTTCGGCTTGCATACATTAATGATGCCCATTCATGGCAACAAAGTGGCTAGCTTTCGGCATGCATTCATTAATGATTACCATTGATGGCAACAAAGTGGCTAGCTTTCGGCTTGCATTCATTAATGATGGCAACGAAGTGGCTAGCTTTCGGCTTGCATACATTAATGATGCCCATTCATGGCAACAAAGTGGCTAGCTTTCGGCATGCATTCATTAATGAATAGCATTGATGGTATGTGGATGGCTGGCTTAAGGCTAGTTTACATTTATGATGACCAATAAATTAACATTTATGGCCCGCTTTGGGGTAGCTTTTATTCTTAACAAACGCAGGTGGCATGGCTGTGGCGATCTTCTGGCTAGATTTTATTCACGATGATCGTTAATGGCCTAACTGTGGCTAGTTTTCATTAATAATTGCCACTTAAAGTATAACTGTGGCCAGTTTTAGGCTATCCGTCAATTATGATTAACCACTTGTGGCACAATTATGGGCATCTTAATGTAGTTATGGCCAATTCTGTTGCGGCCACATTGTGGCCGGCGTGACAGTTTTTTTAAGTTGCCGTTACGGCAAACGATTGCGGCCCCTCATCTACTAGTTTGGGCCAAGGCTAACGTAGCCATCAGTGGCCCGCAAGTTCTGTGTTAGTTGGGTTTTAGTATCTTTATGTAGAGCTTAATGTACTATTAAAAAATACAGTTGGTAAATAAATCATTTTAAACCGTTAATGTCTTTATTAATTTAAAGAGCTTTTTGAAAGTAAATTGGGTCCAAAGATACAGAAAATTACATTACAACATTTGCATGTTCATACTTATGTATTAAATTTAGTCTGCTATAAGTGACGTAAATTAATACGAACGTCATACCATATAACAACAAAAGTATGTATGATATTATTCCACAAGAATAAGTACAGAGAATTTACGCAAGATTTCATTAAATTATGTTAAAAATTCTGGTCTTTCTCTGTTAAAAATCTGGTTCGGAAGCAACTAATAATAAGGTACTCGATTTCACCCTACTGTTCCTTACGTTCTTTTTATAGCGTGGAGTTATAAATTCTGTAAGCGCAGCGCAATTTGTGTTTAAGAAAGGTCGATTTATTTCCAAATGCTATAAATGGGATACGAAAGCGAAACTTGCGAAATATTATTCCTTGTTTATATGTGTCTCAAATAATTTTTGTAAATATCAAATAAATCGCTTTTGTGTAATGTCTATAAAACATTGTTAAATGTTTAATGCATTGTTCAAGCGACTGTGAAAAATTTCAGTCATTTTCCGATATTATTTCTTTATACTAAATATCTATATACTAAAAATATTTCTGTAAGTATGTTTTAAGTAAATTACTCTTTATGCATTTACTAAATAATATAAAGATTGACGCAATTAGTTGTGTGTGTGAAACAGGGAATAAAGTGCCAGAGAGTAACTTAAAATATTTGTTAAATGCTATTTTATTCATAAATAGTTCAATAGTGTTTCTACACTTTGTTACAATTATAGATTCAAAAATTCATATTTAAAACTTCGTGTTCCCCTAAAGATGAAATATTTAGAATTACAATAAAAAAATAATTTTTTTGAGTTACAATAAAAACCACCTGCATTGCAATCTGTTTTGAAAGATTAAAAATGAATTTAACATTATGAGTTCCAAACTTGAAACCTACATAATTCCGTTAAACTACTTGACCGAATGACTTTCCGTTTCTTATCCAAAGGTAAATTTTACCAAAAAAATCCAAATATGATGTTAAAATTATGTGTTAGTATAGAAAAGTTTCAATAAGTTTCAATTTTAGTACAATATATAAGACGACCCCTAAGCAAAATTGAATTATAGCATTAAGCACTCTCACTCATAGTTTTAAACGATGATTTTGCGGCAAAAGTAATAGGGGGTGATGTGTTTTTATTTCAGGACTGTATGAATTTCAAAAGTCTGACTCTTATGAATTCTTTTTGTTTTATTACCTGCTACGAAATTGATTTTTAGTATTTAAAACTTTATGCTTTATTACTTTATAACTTTTATACTTAAATACTTATAGTTTATTCCTTTCACAGAAATGTGCTTTGCCGTTTCTCTAATACATCGTTTCTCAAAGTGGGGTATATCTATTACTGGTGGGTACATGAAGTGGTTTTAGGTGGTACCAGTGCTTAATTTGCGCCGGAGTTCACCGGAACTCAGTTTCGGTACTTCGTTGATTTTAGTGAATATTTAAATATTGGTCGGAATTCCCAGGAGCTCATAAATACTGCGTTCCGGAGCCCACTCTAACAGCGCTGTGTTCATACAAAAAAAATCCTTCGCGAGTAGGATTTTCTAAAAATTTACTACTGGTTTTAATATTTGAGCTCAGTTCGTTTATTACATTTTATTATATATAAATGCATATAGATATACTCAAAATACAGTAGAACTCCAATTATCCGAACTCCAACTATCCGAATAGCTGATTATCCGAATCGCTTTCAGAATTTCCGAAAAAAACAAATGAAGACGGAAACGTATTTCGATTCCCAAAATAATGATTCGGTCTACGCGAGCTACTGTCTTTCCCGCCGCGAAGATCCTGGGTTTCAAATTCTAAATGATGATGAACTCATTGAAAGTGTGAGAGAAGAAAATGTCGAGGGAGACGATGACCTTAATGTTGAAGTTGAAGCATACACGGGACCATCAGCTAGTGAAGCATTTGCCGGCCTTGAAACTGCGTTGAAGTGGATGGAGCGTCAGCCCGAGTGTGACCACATGCAACTTCGGACTGTCAAGAGGATGCGCGACTTGGCTCCCCGAAAACGGATGAAGACTGTCTAACAGTTTACTTTGACCGAGATGTTCAGCAAGTAATGACTTTCATTTACAGTACGGTACGTACATACTGTACTAATGTACAGCACTTGTAAGTACGCTTAACATGTAATAGTGTTGCCTTTTGATTTAATTAAAAGCTCTTTTTCTTTAAAATTAATTTTTTCTCCCATTTTCAACATACATACAGCAATTAATTAAAATATACCCTTTTTTTGAAGAAATCCAATTATCCGAATTTTTGATTATCCGAATATGGTCCGGTCCCAATTGATTCGGAAAATTGGAGTTCTACTGTATATTAAAATGTTTGTTTTTTTGCTGAAGAAGAATTTGTTTTACATTTTGCAAAATAATGTATGAATTGTATGTGGGTGGAGGGGATGGAGGAATACACTATTGTTGTTCTTTATGCAGAATATCAGATCTGCGAAACTTTTTTTAAAATTAGAAATTAAACCTTAGATGGTACGCATCAAGCATGTGCATACAGGCAATATATTACACAGTGAGGCAGACTGATTAAACTATGCAGATTACATGTTTTTGTAGAGTTAAATTGACTTGGGAAAAGTTAAATCTGCTTTTAAAGCCTAACTATAGACATGGGCAAGATTATAAAGATGATTTAAGACTGAACTTAAGAAACTAAGATTCAGTAAATATGTTGGAGCAAACAAAAGCGCTCATCGCATATAAAGTTTGTATATAGTGCAACACAAAACACTGTAAGTAGATAGTACTTGTAATTTGTAATTTTTTTTCTTTGAGACAGATAGAGAGAGAGTTTATTTTAAGGCTATTTTCTATCTTTGTTCGAACCAGCACTGTGTCAGGCAAATCGGTGATCTGAATGTATTATCTTTGTTAGTTCAGAAATATTTATGCATTCACAATAGAATGATGCATTCGTTACAGAAAACTAAACTTTATTTTAGTATGTGCATTCTTCTGTACAATAATACAGAGATTTATATAACTGCTGTCAACTAATACATCACTAAAACTAATATGTAAATCATATTCTGTTACTGTATTATGTTTACACGAGGTCATTGAGAAATATGAAGGTTTAAAAAAATATTTTAGAATGTTAAAAAGTTGAAAGATTCTTGATATCCGATCGAGCTGTTAAAGATGTATCAATCAACCTACCAAACCACGTGATCAAATCACCCACAGATTTTTTGGGGGGATGAGCGAGCGAAGCCCGAGCGAAAATTTTGTGTATTATGAACGCTAATCGAGCTACATCAGACCACGTGATGGTTTTCATCAATGTTTATGATTATGTCTGGTTGAACATAGGCATGTATTCCTATTACGCGAGGCATTGTTTTCGAAAGATAAGGAGGTGTAGTCGTCGGTTTCAACTGTTCTGAACATAAAAGTACGAAATAATTAAATTATTTCAAAATTCCATGCTCCGATTTGACCTACTCCAAAACGAAAATTCATTGCGCACGGGCGGCCGGATCGACGTACCGTGAACAGAATCTTTCTGATTCATTTTTAAATATAAAAGCATGATACTTTCAGGCATGATTATTGAAGTGATTTGTAATTAAAAATTTTTATCATTATAAATGAATTACATATTGAGCGATTATTGTCTTTTAAACAATTATTTATTTAAGCGAATGTTGTCTCTAAACTACTGACTTTTAATGTCTTGGAATTGTTTTATGAACAGTTTTTCAATAATTGCCTTCAATAATTGAATTCAATTGGAATGAAAAACGTTGACTATATATCACAAAGACTATAAGCCTTACCTAAACCAAAGATCTTGTGTAAAGTTTAAACTTACCACTGTGTAATGTGCGCTTCTAAAGGAGGTCGCAAAGTTTCAACGTACCACCTTGATCCGTGCCACATTTTCCTAGGTGGGTTTTAAAGACACGGGTAGCGTATTGACTGTGCCACTCAGAGAAAAAGAAATTCTGAAGTAGTTATGTGATTTATTCTAATTAAATTATATTTTTTTGACAAGTTGATGTTTATGTTACTATGGAGTATTGTATTATACAAATATAGCATTAAAAGTTGTTATCATATATTATAATACGGGCAAATCTTGTGTCTGTCTGTGTGTGTGTGATTATGCAAATTTTATTTTAAAAAAGGCTCTAACGATGTTGACTAAATTTTGCATCCTATCATTTTCAGGCACGAGAAAACCATTCGACTAGGTTACATGATCAAGAAAATTCGATTAGGAGGTCATTTTGGGTCACCATGGGTCAAGTCAAGCTAATTTTATTTAAAAAACGGCTCAAACGATTTTGATTAAATTTTGTATCCTACCATTTTGTATTATGAGAAGAAAATTGGTCTAAGTCACATGTTCGAGGAAATTCGAATAGTGAGTCATTTTTGGGTCATTACGGGTCAAGCTAATTATACCTAAAAAACCGTCTTAAACGATTTTGACTAAATTTTGTCTCCTACCATTTTGGAGTACGAAAAAAGCATTGGGCTAAGTGACGTGTTCAAGAAAATTCCATCAGTGGGTCACTTTTGGGTCATTACGGGTCAAGTTAATTATATGTAAAAAACGGCTCCAACGATTTTGACTAAATTTTGAGTCCTAGCATTTTGGGGTACGAGAAGACGATTCGGCTGGGTCACATGATCGAGAGAATTCAATTAGTGAGTCAGTTTGGGTCACTACGGGTCAGGGTCAAGCTTATTTTATTTTAAAAAAAAACCTCAAAATATTTTGACTAAATTTTATATGCTACCATTTTGGAATACAAGACGACAATTGAGCTAAGTCAAATATTCGAAAAAATTCTGTTAGTGGGTCATTTTGGTGTCACTACGGGTCAATGCATTTCAATGGGAATGAAGATTGAAAGAATTACTAATTTGTTGAACAGTTGTCAGTAAAAAAAGTCGCAAAGTTGGCAACATTTCACCCAAATTTGGCGATATTTAGTGAATTGTTAGCGACATTTGTGAGATCTGGCGGGAAAATCGAATTTTAAGATTACCACTGCTAAACCACATGCTGCTAAAACACATGCAAATGAAGTAATGACGTCAAATTTGGCGACATTTGACATAAAAAAAAATGGCTTTTAGAATCTGAAGGAATTTTCTAGAAGTTCTCAATAGGAGTCAAGATACATGATTCAACCAATCAGAGTCCATAGAACGTTCTCGAAAACCGAATTCAACCAATCAGGATACAAAAAACTTTTTCAACATGTGCTTGGCTCCAAATGAAAAAAATGTCACCAAACTTGGCAATATTTGGTGACAAAATTGGCTTTCAGAATCTGCAGGAATTTTCTAGAAAGCGAAAACTAAAAATGTAGTTTTGAATGATGCTCTTTCAATGTAAATATGTATGTAATGTAAAATTTAGAAATATGTACGTAGTTTTAATATTGATTGTTTCTGTAAACAATATTGTTATAAAAAAATGCCTTCTAGCAATAATACAGTGAGAATATTTTGTTGTATCTAGTTGAACGCAAAGCTAATTTTAACTGAGCATAGCTCGGTCTTCCTCGCTGGTGCCTCTAAAAGCCGATAGCATAGAGTGCGCCGCCCGTGTCTTTGTCTGTGTACAAACCGTCCTTGTCTTTAAAGGTTAATATGTAAGGTAATTAGCAGAAAAAAAGATCGAAAATCATTATCAACCGTCCATGTAAGCTTCCGCGTCGGTAAGTTCTCGAGCGGTCGTCCAGGTAACTCCCTCCAGCTGAGAGTTTGTGTGTAACTGAAAAATGTGATTTTCTCAAAAACTACGTAACATAGGATAACACCTATATAGTTTTTCTGTAAGATTTAAATAAACTCCTATACTATCCCTAATTTATTCATAATTTTTATTTCAGTAGATTCGGAAATAGGGTACGGGAATATATTTTTTCAGTGCATTTTCAACGATATTTCTGAAAATATAATACCTAAAATTTAAACAAATATATTTTTGAGTTCGGTGTTATGAGATCTTTCGAACGATATCCCACACGACATATAGATATAAATAAATCGGTCAAGTGCGAGTATAACTCACGCTTAAAGGATTCCGTACATTAAATTTATTAATTACTATTTATTAATTAATAAACTCATACTACCTCTAATTTTTTCATAATTTTAGTTTCAGTAGATTCGGAAATAAGAGAGAGGGGACATATTTTTCAAGTATACTTTCGAAGATATCTGTGATAATATAATACCTAAACTTAAAACAAATAAATTTTTCAGTTGTATGTAGAACAATACCCTACACGATATATGTATAAAAATATTTTTTTTATATAACTTTTTTTCAAGTAATTAATATCTCGAGTAATTGCCGATAATTTGTTTCAAAAATTATTATCAAATATCCTTGGATGATTCTGCGTTGATAGATACCTTGAGCGCTAGTCAACTCCTCCGCTGACAGCTCGAAATGTAAAGCTTGTGTGTAACAAAAAAATAAGTTTTTCTCATAAACTATGCTATTTAGTGAAAGGAACCGGTTTCGAAAGTGAAAGTATCTTCCTAAAAAAAAATACGCAAAGAAAATCGAAAAAGTAATCAACGAAGGAAATAGAGATTGATCTCTGCTATCCAGTGCAAAAAAAAAATCGTTTAAAAATATTCAAATGCAAGCGAGATATTAGTAAAATAATGCCCCATTGGATTAACATTAGCACCGTATTCCCGAGCGCTTGCTCAACGGGAGTCTTAAGTAGCCTCTTATTTTTTTTAAATACTTGTGAATTACTAATGATCTCTATATATGTGGGTCAATAGCCTTTAGAACTCTGCCAAATTTGAACTTTTCACGTTCCATAGTTTTCGGAGAAAACTACTGGGACTGACGGACAGACGAATACACGAGTGATCTTATAATGGTTGCGTTTTTTCTTTTTAAGAACTGAACCCTAAAATTCAAGTAACCTAACTAGCCTCTTAATTAAAAAAAATACTTGTGAATTACTCATAATCTCTATATATGTGGGTCAATAGCCTTTAGAACTCTGCAAAATTTGAACTTTTCTAGTTTCATAGTTTTCGAGGAAAACTGCTGTGACTGACGAACAGACAAATACACGAGTGATCTTATAATGGTTTCGTTTTTACCTTTTAAGTACAGAATCCTAAGAAGGCGGTACACATATTTTTGGTAATATTTTAAGTCATGTATAAGACATAAATGTTTGGATGAACAACTGCCTAATGATAACTGTACATGTACAGTATTAAATATTTTTTTGGTATTATCTTCCAAATTAAAGCTTCCATGTACAGGAATATTCATATAAAATATACATTTAGAAAATAGTAAAAATGCCCAAAGGTAAAACAAACAAGTAACTTCACTAGTTTATGAGTTGTGCATTACATATTGAAAATGTAAATAGATATTGAAGGATGAATATATTTTCCAGCTCTTAAAATGCACTATAAAAAAATTTCTTTGCATTTCACAAACGGGATAAAAGTACTTAGGTTTTGGAATATTACAATATTTATATTGCATAAATATTGAAAATTAGTTTATTTAGTCATGAAAGCTTTATTATTATTTAGATAAGCAAAGTAAACACTGACGTAGAATTTCAGGTTTAATATTAATGCACTGTAGGCTTAAGCAAATTTGCTTCATTCAATTTTCCTTTGATCGAGTGATTGGTAAAGATATGTTGAAATGTTTTCGAAAAACTCATGCATAATATATTTTCAAATCTATATGATAAAATCTGTGAAAAATATAATGTTTTAATGAAATTTTCATACTATGTTGACATATGACATGACATTATAATTTATATCATTTGGTAAACAGGTACAAAACATTTTAGATTGGGTGAAATGAATTTTCTGGTAGTAATAAGCATAACATTTTTTTAAAAACTTTACACAGATAATTATAAGCAAATAAGTTATAATATTTTCACATATTTCGTAATATCCATAACCTTTCGATATAACGGTGTTTGATAATAATTTTTCTGTTTATTTTTTTTACTATAAATAATGCATTTTTTTTCAGAATACTGAATGGAATTTGTCATACTTGTCATATATAAATTTCCCCGACTAATATATATAGGAAAGCTATTTTTGTGACGATAATTCAATAATTTTAAGTGATAAAAATAAATAAAGATTTTTAAAAATTAATACCAGAAATGTTTTATTTTAACTAATATAATATTAATTTTTACATAGACTTAAATAAGAAACACAACCCAAAACTTTGAAAAAAAATTTAAACGATTTTAAATGATTTTAAACGAAAATTAAAAATTTTAATTTCTAAGGTTATGATTCTCACCTGTATGTTTTATATGTTTAAAGCTATAAATTAGTTAGAAATTCTGAAAGGGAACAAATCCAAAGTATTATCAATTTTATACAAGCTTAGATTTTGTTCATGATACTTTTTTTTTAATTCTAAATCTGTCAACCACCAGGAAAGTTAAAAAAATAATAATTGTCAGAACGGCTTATATTATAAAAATGGATATATTTTTTAACTTCTAAGGATTTTTTAAAACACAGATAATAACATATAAGATTTTTTTTTAAATCAAAGAATGTCTTTTGTTATTATTTTTCATGAAGATTCAAATTTAAGAAAATTGAAAGTTTTCTCTTTACTTTGTCTATCTGAATGTACGTAGTTAGTGACGAATAACATATAACCGAACTTGCTGTTGGGAGGAAATTCGAACTACTTGCAACATTTTATGTTACAGTGAATGGACATAATTGCATTGGTTTTTTACAGCTTGATGCTACATGGAGTTTCGCAAAATTTCATAATGTGACCAACGAAAAGGCATTACACAAAGTAATTATAAAAAAATTTTCAAAATTCGCTGATAGGGATAACTTTTTACATGTAAATAGCTGAAAATTAGCATAAGACACAGGTACGTGCTTTCACTATAAAAGTGTAACTACATCTAACAGTGTCAATATTTTGGGCTATAAATGGAAGAGAAAAGTTCAGATTGGTACATGCATTATCAGGTTGGTCCCACATGCGTTTCACGTAACCAGTGCTTAACAAATGTGGTCGCCGGGTCACCACCGGCGACCAAGTTCTTTTTATTTAACAACCAAATGATAATATCTGGCGCGTATTTTTTGTTTGTTTGTTTGTGGATAACCATTGTTGTTGTTGACTTTTTTGTACAAAGATTAAATTAAGAAGTGAGCACAAACGAAATTTATTCCTTCCCGCACCCCTGATAGTGCGCGCAATGATATTCCTTTTATCTCGCACTTTTAATGGAAGATTCAAGTTTAAAACGCATTTTCTATCTCATGCACAAAAAATGACATTATTTTCCGATCTCCCCAGCTAGCATGCCACGTAATTAGAATGTGGGAGTGGGGGGCAGGTTTCAATAAAACAGTAATAAATAGTGTTAATCCTGACTTTGTAGCACCTAAAATTGGATACAATGCGAAAAAATACACATCATTAAATATAGTTTTTTTTTCTTTTTAAATTATTATTTTTAATAGCATTAAATACCCGGACACTCGAAGTATTCGGTAATGAGCATTTCCCGAACATGCCTGTTAGTTAATCCTTTACAGTATTTCTTTCTTTCTTTTTTTTTCTTTTCTATTTTTTTCAGAGATGTATAATTTTGATAGTTTTATTAGAAAACTTAGTTTATATTATCTTTCTAAATCGTGTACTATTCTAAATTATGTAACTAATAATTCTAAACTATGCTTGTTATAATATTTTCTGAATTAATTCATAAAATAACTTTTGTGCTTTCTGAAAATCAAAGACGGAAGGAGAGGGGGGGGGGGTAATTTTTTTTGGGGAGGGGACTAGAATATTTTGCTGGCTACCAGATTTTATCAAATTGGTAAAGCCTTGCACGTAATCATAGCGTGCGTTAAATATGAAATTATTTTACCTTTATTAGTACATCGGAAAAACACCCTACGCGAGTTTAAAACGCTTTGTAATCTGAGAAAGGCTTGCCTATAAGTAAATTGTTTAAAATCTTGTCATTAAAAATCTCCACATAACACGATTATTAGTCATTCGGCATAATAAAGAGCGGAAATCACTATCAGAGCAGACAGTTATACATGTTGTAAATGCAGATACAATTATGGCATTTAACGACACGTGGCATTTCATGTAGAAGAAAGGGCGTTGAAATCACACGAATGTAGCATATGAATTACATAGGCATAAAAAGCCTCATTAATTAATATTTACTACTCATTCATAAATACAACGCTCATAATAGATGATTGACAGGAAGGCAACGATTTTTGGTCTCGGAAAATAGTTTTAGGAAATAAAGAGTTTATTTATTATGTTGTAATTATTCTTCTGTATTCTATTTCCGTATGGATAGGGCTCTCAACACTCAAATTTTCAATTTCATAAATATGACAGGTAAAAACTAACTTTTTTTTCATTTGGTTTGTCCTTTTTATTAATTAATCTGCCCATTATAAAAATTTTGAGGATTGGAAAGTTCCATATTTATCCTTATAAAATAATTTTTGTAACTAAAAATGTTTTTCATGGTATTTTTTGTCTATGACGGATCTATTTGTCTCTTTATTAATCACTTTAAAAAAATACAAACTTCAAATCATTTTAAGTAGCGTTAGTTTAATTACGACTATCCTCTTGAAAAATAGTAGCTTTTAAAATACTTATTTTCATTATGTATTATTTATTATCTAATTAGTTTCATTAGTCATTATATATCCACTAAATCTATTTGAGCTAATGAAATTAACAGCAAGCTGCCAGCAAGATATTTCAGAAACAATAGCCCAAATTTTAGGAAATCGCTGAGTTCAGTACAACAAACTGTTTCTGTATACGAAACCAGGATCGTAATCCATTTATTCCTGACATCAGGAAAAGCACAGGAAGCGTACAGTAATTTGCACACTCACATTGCATGCATCGATAACTACATTTTAAAATATGGAGAGTCTTGTTCAGCACTGTATGGATGCAGATGTTGCCCACTATTACCACTTCTTGCAACACTGTTTTCCCTGTAAAGGTAATTAAGACTTGAAACTTTCATTACTATATCCTCGTTATGAAGTTGTTTTATGTTGGAGTAGAAGACTATTGTAGAAAAACTTAAATTTAATGACCGATTTTTCTGTATATTGCATCGTGATATGTAAATAAACCAGATTCTCCTCCCGAATAAATGCTGAGCTATGGAAGGAAAATAAGAAGACGTAAAATCCATGGATGGAGTTTAGAGTTTATTTTGTAAAACGAAGATAGTATAAGTAGGTGGTTTCCTTATGCCAGGTAATTTAGAATCTTTTCAGGACAAGAGTTAGAGATGCTCTGATCACATTTTCATCTAAGTTATAATGCCAACAAAAATGTGGTCTGAACCAAAGCGTCCATTTTGCTACAACAGTTAAGGAGAAAGCAATTTAAATTTTGAACGGTCGAAACGCCAAGGGCTTACCATAATTGACAACTTAACAAAGTAAATGAAATGAAGCAGTAACCCTACAAAACATCTGCGAGTTCGCATGTGTGCGATGGAAATGTGGCTTTAATATCTGCAAATTGTACATACTTTAATTATTGAGTCAGAAACCAGCTGATGGAAATTTTGAGAGGAGTGCTCTTTTTGTTATAATTATGGACAAGACATAAAATACCTTTGTGCGAGTACAATGCAGCTGTAAAAACCACAGAACCGATTGCCGACACATACAGTAATGTATCTATCAAATAAAGTTTTAGCGAGGATACGTTTATTAAAAGTTACCAGGCAAAGCATTGGAATAAAGAATTTAATTTGAACAAACGAATAAATAATATAGAAAATAATTTAGCACGAAATAATTTAATTTAGAAATTTAGAAAAATATTAATATTTAAATAAATTAACCTAACAATGTATGAGCAACATCATACTGTTTTACTGATATTGTAAACAAAAAACCCGGGTTTAGATTGAGGTCAGACGCTCTGTATTTTTGGTTGAATAAATGGAATGTGACACTGGTTTTCTATACAAAAATTGCTCATTGTAGTGTACTGTATTTTTTCTTAAAATTTGTCTTATTTTTTTCTGTAGCTTCCTATATAATTCATATTTTCCGTATGGAAATACAAGTTATACAAAGGTGGGATATATAATTTACTTATTAACTGAAAGCAACGCGGAATTTAAAAAATTCATTGCTTCGTATTATTTAATTCTTTATTTTATAAATTAATTATAAATAATTTATTTTATATTCTATATTTTATAGTTACTGTTGAATTACTAGAAGAATTATAACACATGGTCTTTAAATAAACGAGAAAGCAGCTTACATAGTTTGCACTTAAATGTTTAACTAAGATGAAAAAGTAAATTTATCCTAAGAGTTTGCACTGTGATGAAGTTATAAATCCTCCTTCCGTTGACAGATCTAAGTTTTAATCTTTCACGTTGTAATTTGTTTTGCCTTCTAAGGACCATAAATTAGACATATTACGTACACGGTGGTTGTCTTTTAATTTACTATCCCCCTGAATCAATTATAATCCAAAACATTTTCTTTTTTTAAATGCAAAAAAGTTCCGATAATGACATCATTTCTTAAAAGTCTTCGATTCCAATTTTAAAATAATATGTTCTAATAGGAGCAAATCTTGTGTGTGGTTAAATTTATACCTATATCTATATCTACACACACACACACATATATATATATATATATATATATATATATATATATATATATATATATATATATATATATATATATATATATATGAACATTTTATCTTAAAAACGGCTCGAACGATTTTGGCGAAATTTTGTATCTTACCGTTTTGGGGCACCAGAAAACCATTGGGATAGGTCACATGTTCCAGAAAATTCGCCATTTTGGGTCACCATTGGTCAGGGTCAAGCTAATTGTATCTAAAAAACGGTTCAAACGATTTTGACTAAATTTTGTACCCTACCATTTTCAAGCACGAGAAAATCATTCAGCTCGGTCACATGTTCGAGAACTTTCAATTAGGGGGTCATTTTTGGGGCAACGAGGGTCAAGTTAATTTTATCCAAAAAACGGCTCTAACGATTTTGATTAAATTTTGTATCCTACCGTTTTGGGGCACCAAAAAACCGTTGGGATAGGTCACATGTTCGAGAAAATTTTATTCGTGGGTCATTTTAGGTCACCATCGGTCAGGGTCAAGCTAATTGTATCTAAGAAACAGTTCAAACGATTTTGACTAAATTTTGTATCCTACCATTTTCAAGCACGAGAAAATCATTCACCTAGGTCACATGTTCGAGAAAATTCAATTAGTGAGTCATTTTTGGGTTACTATGGGTCAAGCTAATTTTATCTAAAAATGGCCCAGACTATTTAGACTAAATTTTGCATTCTATGGTTTTCGGGCACGAGAAGACTGTTGTGTTAGGTCACATGTTTGAGAAAATTCGATTAGTGGGTCATTTTGGTCGTGGGTCATGGGTTTTATTGATAGGTATTGGTTATGGGTCAAGTTATGTTTATCTTGAAAACAGCTCTGACGATTTGAACTAAATTTTGCATACTACGGTTTTTGGCCACGAGAAAATCATTAGGCTAGGTCATATGCTCGAGAAAGCCGATTAGTGGGTCATTTTAGAGTCACTGTGGTTCAAGCTAATTTTATTTAAAAAACGGATCAGACTATTTTGACTAAATTTTATATTCTATGAGTTTCGGGCATGAGAAGAAAGTTGGGTTTGCTCACATGGTCGAGAAAATTTGATTAGGGGGTCATTTTTGGGTCAACGCGGGTCAAGTTAATTTTATCTAAAAAACGGCTCTAACGTCATTTTGGTCATGGGTCATGTATTTTAACTCAAAGCTAATTTTGACTGAGGTTAGCTTGGTCTTTCCTGCTCGTACAAACTTATTAAATCAGCTTTCAACCGTGAATTCCAGTTTTATAAGCGGAATAGGGGACACTAGTTCTATACGCTGCATTGTTACATTCATACATACATAAAAAACATATGCATAAGATAAAAACAAGTAATCATGTAGTCTAATACAAGCAAATCTTGTGTGTGTGTGTGCTTATATATATGTGCAAATAGAAAATTTTATCTTAAAAACGGCTCAAACGATTTTGATGAAATTTTGTATCCTACCGTTTTGGGGCACCAGAAAACCCTTGCGCGAAGTCACATGCTCAACAAAATTAGATTAGTGGGTCATTTTGGGTCACCATGGGTCAGGGTCAAGCAAATTCTGTCTAGAAAACGGCTCAGATATTTGGACTAAATTTTGCTTCATATCTTTTTCGGGCACGAGAAGACTGTTGGGCTTGGTCACATGTTCGAGAAAATCTGATTAGTGGGTCATTTTTGGGTCACTATGGGTCAAGATAATTTTATCTAAAAAACAGATCAGACTATTTTGACTAAATTTTATATCCTACTGGTTTCGGGCATAAGAAGACAATTGCGCTTGGTCACATGTTCGAGAAAATTTGATTAGTGGGTCATTTTGGTCATGGATCATGATATTTGAACTCAAAGCTAATTTTCACAGAGCGTATCTCGGTCTTCCCTTCTCGTGTTTATAAAAATAGTAAAATTAAACGGAATAACATGTAAATTGAATTTTAAAAAATCATTCAGTGCATAATTCCATTCTGCCTAATATTTATAGTGATATATTTTTTTTTAGTGATTGATATTAATGGTACACATGATTTAAGAAAATACATCATGTATGTATCTTAATCTTAATCCTAATAATATTATAAATCTGATTGTGTGCAAATGTTAGGCTGAAGCCAGCGTCAAAATGGAGCTTTTAATGATCCTGTATCTTTGAATATAGGTTGATTATAACCCTCAAATGAACATAGACTAGGTTTTATTTATTTTATTCAAATATTTTCTTTAATAATTAAAAATTTCAATATTTTCATAGAGAATAAATGGATATTTTAAAGATTTTACTTTATCGTTGCCAATAAATAAAAACACGGAAAATAATTTTTTCTCAACAATTAAGTTTCAATTGAGCGATTTTCACGTGAAAAATGAAAATAATTCAAAAGAAGATGAATTTCTGTGATATTTGAAACAACAGTATGGAGTATTTGTTATTATACATGAAGTATGAATATCGGAAAAGATCTTTTTCGGTCAAAAACTGCGTTATAATTAGAAAAAAGAATTAACAATAATTATATTGTTAAAAATAGATTTCGCTTGGACCATGGAACTATGAAAAGGATCCTCCTCGGTTTGGACAAATATGACATCATAAATAAAACATGTAATTTCAAATGTTCGTAATAATACAAGGAGCATGAATATCAATGTATAATAAAAGTAGATAGATAATGGACGTATTATTGAAGATGAAAAACGGAAATATTTTTTATCGTTACTGATTAATAATTAGCTTGAATACCAGTTACATACAAATGTGAGTTTTCCGCTAAAATTTACGCCCTGATTGCCAGAAATAGAAAATTAACAAGAATTATGCCATTAAAAAGAGATTTCTCTGAGGAAAAACTGATGTTATATTTGAAATAAAACGGGAATTTTCAAATGTGTTTTACAAGGAGCGTGAATCAATTCTTTACACGGATACACAATAATACAAGGATCGGTAAGTTTAGAAAGTAGATGAGTTTCACGCCATATTTAAAACGAAAAATTTAAATATTTTTTTATCTATACCGATTATTAAGCATGGATATCAGTTACATACAGATGAGAGTTTTTTGCCAAACACCAAAAGTCATTATTAGGAAAAGAAAAATAAATACGAATCTATTATATTAAAATCTGACCGCCTGTTTGCATTTCGCAACTACTCCCTTCAGGTTGTCGAACGCAACGCGATTTACTTAACACCGGTTATCATTGATCCGAGAATGTCATAAATTCTCAGAATTTAAAAAAATGATTTAAATTCTGAGATTTTTTTTCTGTAAATTTTAAAGATGTTTCTCTAAAAATGGCAACTAAATTATTCCATTTTTGTGGATAAAAAAGAAGAAATAAAATGATCAATATATTTTTTCGTTTTAAAACTGAAAAAAAAGAATTTATTTTCATTTTGAATAGATGGTGAAAGAAAAAAAAATCTTGATAACAGTAAATTTTTTAAAAATAAAAACATATTTTCACATATTCAAACTTCATGAATCAATTTATTCTGGAGAACAAAAATCGGCTGTCAACATATTTTTATTTAGAAATAAAGATTTTTTTTCAGGTACAGATTAAATCAAGGAGGCAAATTTAAGCTCCTTGCATTTAGGTCTACAATTATTGCTCCCTATTCACAAGAATTGAATTTGAAAAAGAATATACTAATTTCCATTATCTTTGAAGGATGCTATTAAAACGTTTCACAAAGGCGTTAAAAGTAAAATAGTTTACCAGGTAAACTTGACATATGTTTTTACACAATTCGCCGATTTCCACGATTTTATTTTCCTGCCTTTTTTTCATTGGTTGCAGTTTTCTTTTCGTGATTATTTGTCACAAAATTTCACTTTTTTAAAACTTAGTTATGTCAAGGCCTCTATAACATAAAAATACGGTATTGTCTCCGATGGAATGTGATAAAGAGTTAGTTAATTATTTACGTTTCTAATTATCGGGAATGAAATACTTTGCTTAATTAATGCATTTATGCTTTTTTTTAATGATACGTGAACGAAGTCACGGGTAACAGCTAGTAATATTATAAATCTGATTGTGTGCAAATGTTAGGCTGAAGCCAGCGTCAAAATGGAGCATTTAATGATCCTGTATCTTTGCATATAGGCTAATTATAACCTTCATATGAACATAGGCTGATTTTTGTTTATTTATTCAAATATTTTCCTTAATAATTCAAAATTTCGTTATTTTCATAGAGAATAAATGGACATTTTTTTCGTATAATATTTTAAAATGGTTAAATTTACTTTACGGTTGCTAATACTTTATCGTTGCCAAAACTAATTCAAAACCCGAAAAAATAATTTTTACTCAACAATTTAGTTTCAATTGAAAATTTTTCACGGGAAAAATGAAAATGAAATTAAAAAAATTAAAGAATGAAGAAGAAGATTAAATAATATTATTAGAAATAAAACGTACTTTTTTTCAGTTTTTGATAATAATACAAGGTTTCAATATGCGTAACCATAGGAAACAGGCGAATATGACGTCATTTATCGAAAATAAAGCGGATATGATTTGTTTGGTGAAATAAAATGATCTTGGGTTTTTTCTTCACTTTTTTTCTTTTTTTTCTTTTGTATGGTAACAATACTTGCCGTTTTACCGTCTGCGCACGGCTAATATAACTATATCGTATTTTTTATTTAAATTTTAAAAAAAGTAAAAAGAGGTTTCAGAAGAAAATGGTTAGCAAATGTCAATAATATGCTCCGCAAAATTATCCATGTCTTAAATGATGTCATGGATAGCGAGAAATAGTGATTTTTCATTTTTAAAACTAAAAGAAATAACTCGATTACCTAAAAAAATGACGAATGTTAATAATTCCATTTTTTTTTTGATAAAACCTAAAGATTTAATATTATTTCGTTAAATTAACATAATTTTCCCTATGCCAGTATTGAAATTAATTGCCTGGAAAAGAAAATTAACAAGAATTATGTCATTAAAAAGGGATTTCTCTGGGGAAAAAGGAGACGTCATATTTGAAATAAAACGGTTGGTTTTTTCGTATAATATTTTAAAATGGTTAAATTTACTTTACGGTTGCTAATACTTTATCGTTGCCAAAACTAATTCAAAACCCGAAAAAATAATTTTTACTCAACAATTTAGTTTCAATTGAAAATTTTTCACGGGAAAAATGAAAATGAAATTAAAAAAATTAAAGAATGAAGAAGAAGATTAAATAATATTAATAATATTAAAACAATTTTCCAATATGTTTTAAAATGAGTGTGAATCAATTCTTTACATTAATAATACAAGGATCAATAAGTATAGAAAGTAGATGCGTTTCACGCCATATTTATAACGGAAAATTTAAATGTTTCGTTATCTATACTGATTATTAAGCATGAGTATCAGTTATTTCGTTCTGCATGAGTATCCGAATTTTCTGCTAAAAATCACATCATAATTTTAAGAAAAGGAAAATGAACACGAATCTATTATATTAAAATCTGACCGTGTGTTTGTATTTCGCAACTACTCCTAGACTATTGATGCAACGCGATTTACTACCGGTTAGTTTACTACCGGTTTAGCGAACACCGGTTATAATAGACCGAGGATGTCACACCAACTCTCAGAATTAAAAAAATTAAATTAAATGCCACTTTTTTTTTAACGAAGTTTCTCTAAAAACGGAAAGTAACTTACTCCATATTTGTGTATAAAAAAGGAGGAATAAAATAGATTAGTATATTTTTTACACCATTTTCTCATTAAAACGGAAAAACAGAATTTATTTTCACTTTCAATAGATGGTGAAAACAAAATCTTGATTTCAGTAAATTACCCGAAAAATACAAACATATTTTTACATATTCAAACTTCATGAATCAATTTGTTCTGGAAAACAAAAAATTGCCTGCCAATATACTCTCATTTAGAAAACAAGATTTGTTTCAACTATATATTAAACCAAGGAGGCAGAATTGAATTTAAATAAAAAGCATATACTATTTCTAATTAATGTTTTTTTTTTTTTTTTTTTTTTTTTTTTTTGAAGGATGGCTGTTAAAACGTTTCACAATAGCGTTAAAAGTAAAATTGTTTATCAGGTAAAATTGACATTTGTTTTTACCCAATTCATCTATTTCCACGATTTTATTTGGCCCTCCTTTTTGCATTGGTTGCAACTTCATTTTCGCGATTATTTGGCACAAAATTTCACTTTTTTAAGACTGAGTTATGTCAAGGTCCCTATCTATCTATATTATAAAGGACAAACGTCTTCGTGCGTAACGCTGCGTCATTTTGCGAATAGCAACAGTTTACCAGGAATTTTTAGTTTTGCAATTTTTACTATTGCAATTTTTTTAATTTCTAAACATCTCACATTTTAAATTTTTACACCGTTAAATAAGAAAAAAAAAATCTACTTTGAAATGCAATTTGTTTGAAAACTGTATCTTAATTCGCTGATTTATTATGGCTTTTAAATTAAAAAAAATGGTATTTTTCACTTTTTTCGTGTTTAATGGTTGCCATTGGTAATTTTTCGTCCCCTCTTGGCGACCGCATATTATCGTTGATTAAAGAATTGAAATTAGTATTATTAGTTAAAATTTAATCCAGACACGTTGAAAAGTAAAACGCAAAAACACTTTTACTGATTTTATATAAAACGCAAAATAATAATATTAATAATAATAAACGTTTTGATGATCGATAATTTTATAAATCAAAATAAATTAATTTAAAAACCAAAGGAATGTTTGTGATAAATAAAAATATTTTTCATTATAAAAATTGTAACTCAAAACAATCTTTGGCTATTTATCGTTTGCGCCAGGATTATCACGTTCAAAAATCAATTTATGGTGAAGTTTCGCTTGCTGTTTTAAATGAAAATTCTAAGGTTTATTTTATTGGCGCGACAGGACTGACAAAACATTTTTACTTAATGAGTTTTTAAAATGATGAGATCATATAATATGGTTGCGTTAGCTGTTCCATATTCTGGGATCTCAGTTTTGTTATTAGATCACATTCAAAATTCAAAATACCGCTGAATTTGAACAAAACATCTACGTGTGCCTTTAGTAAGCAATCTGACCTTACTGAATTAATAAGAGAAACGAAGTTCATAGTGTAGGATCAAGCCCCCTTGATGAGTAAATTAGTGTTTGAATGTGTAGACCGTATGGTTAAAGACATAAAAAACAATGATTCAGTATTTGTTAGAATAGTAGTTGACAAATAACGTTAGACAAATTTTGCCTTGATTCAAACATATAGAATAAAATTCTTTTATTAAATTTTGATTCTAATCTTACGTAATCGGGTCAGTGTCAAGGGAGAGTTACACATAAATGATGTTGTCAATAATATGGTTTATTAATAATAAAAATCTATATTATAAACCAACACATGTCTGATTATTGCTGAAGTCCTTTTTATGGTAGCAACGAACTGACTAATAAATTTCGCTTTCACTGCATCTTTTTTAACTTCTAAATATCGCACAATTTCAATTATTTCTACACCGTCGAATAATAAAAAAAAATTGCAATTTCTTTGAAAACTATTTGATGATTAATTCATATTAATATTTGATGACTAATTTACTGGTTTTATGATTTATGGAATGATTTCCAAGCTTGAATTAGTTTTAAATCTATCTCTATCATGTGCAGTCCGATCGCGAAAGACTAATCCGTTTGCATTTAAAACAATATAAATAGATCCGCATTTATTTCCGGATAATATTACAGAACTAAATTAAAACTCCATCAAAATATAACTATAGAAATAATATAATTTAAATAAAATGCAAATTTAGAGACATGTTCTCGAACTACGCGTCTAAGCAGTTGAAATTTTTAGAATAAAAAACCTGCAGTAACAGCGAAATCTTGGACTCCTGGCATGCGGTTAATACAAAAGTATCGCTTGATTAAATATCGAATTTTTGTTTGAGTATATTATTTATATTTTACTTATAAAAATTCTTTACGTTGTTAATGAATTACGTTGTTATTAAATATGAAAAATCTATTAGAATTAGAAAAAAAAAATGGTTTTCGTTCATGTTCTGTAACCCGGGAAGCCCGGGTTCGATTCCCTAGTAATATTAAATACCGTATTGTCTCCTATAAAATGTGATAAATAGTTAGTTAATTATTAACGTTTTTAAATATTGGGAGTAAAATAATTTGCTTAATTAATGTATTTATTCTTCTTTTAATGTTGCGTGAACGAAGTCACGGGAACAGCTAGTATATAATATCTCTGAACATAATGTTAGGTACATCTACGTGATGCAAAAAAATATATTTATCATGACCTGGAAAAATACTGACAGGATTTTAGATGAATGAAAAACAATATAAAAAATTTTTTTCTTCTTGATTTGAATTATTTTTCAAGAGAACTTGTAGAGAGACTTGTTCAAGAGAACTTGTAGAGAGACTTGTTCAAGAGAACTTGTAGAGAGACTTGTTCAAGAGAAAATGTACGTTTCAGGAAGAATGTCCCTAAGGTGTTTCCATGAAGCAAACTAATCATGCCTGTAATCTAAATCTTAAAATCTTAAAATAGAAAATTGTTATCGACATTTCAATACAAACTTCCACAACCCGAAGAAAAATATATTGCATTATCAGCAATACTCGATTTCCTAAGATAGATTTTATATGTGTAATATCCTGCTTACTGCAACATATGGCAGTGACAATCAATAATATTAAGAAACTAAATATGAAATAATCGTCTTAAACCATGATATCAATTCGATGAATTTCAATTTGCAATTGTTTAAGTTGTCACATCTAATGCATTTTCAATAGAATTATTCTATAAGCGTTTAAAATTTTTAGAAAATATACTGAAGCTTAAATGTATTCATGCGCATTTTAGGAATAAGCTATAATGTTTGAACAATAATAGTATTATCAGTTGGAGCATAAATAAAGTTATCATTCTGGAGATTTGTTTTTAAAAATAAGGTCCCTGTATCCAGCTAGATTTTATAGTTTTCCTATTTCGTTATGTTACTTAAATACGAAAATGGATTTATAAAGTAAGAATAGTTTGTTTTTGGGATCATATCGTTTATAATCAACAATGAAGATTTTTGTATTTTAGTTACTATTTTACTTTTAATATCTTATCTTATGATTAACCCCTTAAGCACCACGGCATACCTGCGTACGTCGTGAACACCTCTATCTGAAATACTAGGAGGTACGTGCGTACGTCCAGGTTACCAATTTGTCCTTTTTTTAATTCAAAAGTTTGAATTCATACCAGAAATTTATAGTAATAATTTGTATTTTATATAATGACAGACTTTTCTTGATTGTATAAATTAAAATTATTCTTTTAGAATTTCGGGTATGAATTTTGTATTTCTGAATTTTTTTGTATTTTTGACGAAAGGTAACATAGCTGGTATTCAGCATACTATCGCTAAATTGAATATGGTGCTTACGGGGCTAATATTAGAAAATATATTTGATATTTGATATTCTAATTTCTAACGCGTAATCAGCATTAATCTCTGTCCTTCTGTCCCTGATTCCAGGCCCAAATTTAGTACTAGATGTCGCAGCTTGAGTTTTTGTTGGCCTGCCTGAGACGTTATCCCTAAGATAAATAACTAAAACTAAAAACTTTTTGGACTAATTCCCTTAACACTTTGCATACGGGTAGAGAATAAGTACGAACGGAAAATAGGAGGAATTTTACTTTATTTAAACATTAGTTTTTATTTAACATTAGTTAGATTCCAATATTCCATTACTTTAATACATAAATAAATGTTCATAGAAAATGAGTGGTCTTCTGCTTTTTCTGTGCCGGAATTTAATGAAAACAAATCACAATGAATAAAAATTGCATGCACATTAAAAAGAATTTTACTTGCAAAAAAACCATCGTATTCAGCAAAGAACACGCACATTTCTTAATAAAATTTCAATGTTAAATTTGCCAGATAGTTAACCACTCTATGTTTATTTTTTAATGAAAAATATACGTATTATTTAGTAGTAGCATACAAAAATGTTTTAAATCATACTTGATATTTTTCACATAAATTGAACTTATTGATTTTATTTTTATTTCCGTTGTCTTGTCTTAATGAAAATAAATAATCCTAATGAATAAAAATTATGACATCCATTAAATCTGACTCTTTAAATATGTTTTTACTTTCAAAAAAGCATCTTATTCAGCATCGTATTCGAATACTACCCATTGAAATACGAAATATTAATCATAACTTGATATGCAGCGTGTCTCTACTTATCGTCGTCCAATATTTCATTCCTAAAATGTTAGTTCAGATATACATTTCCAGTTACAAAAATGTTTCAAATGTCATTGGTCATTATATTAAAAGCCATTTATGTCAAAATAGTTATTTTTTTGTAAGTTGCAAATTTTTATTTTTGTACGGTTGTTGGTTTCTATAAGTTCTATTTAGAAGACTTTCTCCCATAAAACAATGAACATTTAATTTTTTTATGACCAAAAAGTAAGTTTCTTTGAATTTTATAAATGCTTTCTGGAACCAAAATTACGTTTTTTCGAATTTAGTACTTGAAAACGCTGAAAATTCGTAACACACGAAATACCATAACTTGCTAAATGTCGGACGTATGGAAATAAATTCTTCAATGTATAACTTGCTAGAGCAGATTGTGAGGCGTTTTTATCATAAAATAAAAGACTCAGGGATGGTATTAAAATTAAAATTTTGTAACTTTAACAAAAATAACTATTCTGATATAATTTACTTTTTAGATGAAGAAAAATATTTTGCAATTGGAATTATACCTCTAAAAATAACGTCTCAGGACTTAGCTATTGGGAAACGAAAACAGGTGACGATAACTTGTATATACATGAGTAATGAAAGTAATGAAAAAACAATTAATAATAGACTACAGAAAAAATGCTTCGACTAGCATCTTTAAATCAAGTAGATTCGATTTCTAGAAGTAGGTTTAACGTCTTTGGGATAATTTTATTTATAATTAAAAGTAATGATGTCATTCTTCATAGTGTAAGTAATTTGTAGTAATTTGTAGTTCTTAATAATGTTCATTCTAATGATACCGAAAAGTGTTTTAGGTAGATTTCGTAACAAATACTACCTATTACATTCTCCCGTAAGCTGGAATTTTTGAAAAATTTTTGCAGATCTACGCCGATCACGATTCCCTGAACCCAAAACCACCCCCAAATCAAAACTTTATCTATCTATCTATCTATCTATATCTATCTATGTCGCTTTTTTATTGACACGATAACTGCAATAATTCTGCACAAATCTCTTCCAAACTGATACATAAAATCAAGGGGTATAAAATCTCGGCCAAGTTCGTTAATGGGCAAAATGGAACCAAGGGAGGGGGGGGGGATGGGCGGCTTTTTGTGAAAACAGAAAAAAACATAATTTCTTAATTATAATAAGTATCGAATCCGTTTAAAGATATTATTACTTCTAGGAAAAGGACCAAAAATTTATGTATGACAGATATTTGATATCATTAAAAATGGCCCCAAAGGGGGAAAAGGGGGGGGGGGTTAGAAGAAAAAAAATCATAACTTCGTCAAATCTCAAGCTGTCAAATCCGCTTAAATTTATTATAAATCCTCTTAATATTATCTAAAACTTTTATGTTGACAAGTTTTTTATAGGACCAAGCCTTATAGAAAAAAATCCCTGCCGGCTCCGCTTGCAAATGAGTTAGGTTTCGAAGTGGGCGTTTCCAACTAACGCATCATGGCAAAAAGTTCATTTCTTCCGCAATTCCCAACAAACAAGCGCCCCACGGTCTGTGTCTTCGAAATCTACCTGTGCCTGTAAGCCGAGCCATCAGGGATTTTTTATCTTTAGAAACCACAGAAACCAATATATTTTCGAGTTTAAAGAAGCATTTATAATAATAAACTTTTTTCTTTGCTGCCCTGATTTTCGGAAACGTCACCGAGTAGTTAATATAGTTATTAATCAGTTTTCTCAAACTGGAATGTCAATTTTTAAGATTCTATCAATTCTTAATTAAACATTTTCAACTGCGTAATTGAATTAACACATGCAAAAGTTACAAAATTATATTAATTTTATCGATAACCTTAATGCTGTTAAATTATTATGTTTGTCTGGAAAACATGTTTTTTGAACATGAAAATGCTCAATAGAGAATGGATAGCAGCTGAAAAAAATATATTCCCGGTTGAGAAAACAGATTAATATACTATAAAAATTATCTGGAAACGTTTCCAAAAGTCAGTGGCGGCAATATATATATATATATATATATATATATATATATATATATATATATAAATGCTTCTTTTATTCTTGAAAATATATTGGTTTATGAAATTTCTTAAGATAATGAATGCTTTTCGGTATGGTTAGTAACTAAAAAGAGTTTTGTATATTTTTGTTCGTAGTTTTATTTTAGTTCTTTTATTAAGAATCATCTGTCCTTTTTACAGTGTATTAAATCAGAATACATGCATTACTTATACATTAAAATACTATTAAAATAAAAGAATGAAAGTAAATCTAAAAATGCTTAAGCAATCTCTAATATTATAACTATAATGTAAACTGATCATTTTAATGTAAGAGCAGTTACCTGCCTTAGTTCTAAAATATTATAACAGTTGCATCTTAAAACTGTTATTATAGTATAATTTCAAATTTAATTAGAGCAAACGTGTACGTTTACTTTTGTTTGACTTTCATTTCCTGTCTTAAAAAAGCACACATGCACATTATTTGCAATTAAAATGAAATAAATGGTTAAGAAAAATAATTAAAAAAAACTTTCTGGAACATTAGTTATCTCTCACGTTACAATGATAATTTAATTTAATCGTTATAGTGTAAAATAAATTATTTTTCCCGAATTAAAAAAATGTCACATTTACATCGCAAAAATATTTTTACAGTATATTTTTCCCTCATTTAAGTTTAAACAAGTAAAACTCCTTACTTATTATTCCATGCATCACACATAACTTCTGCATACATAATATCTTACTTACTTACATCCTTACTCATGCATATGTTGCATACTTACATGCATAAAGTGCATCATATTTTCATACACCAACTTGCAATATATAAGGCATACAACATAATGAGACGTTATGTATATTCCGCAAAATACGTTTCGAGGAACAGTAGTTAAAATATACACATTTGATATAATTAGTCTCTCAGTTTGTATTATAAAGGCAAATTTCAGAGTACTAAAGGTAAACTAGACCTTGTAAGTGACTGCATCAGTTATTACAATCTTCCATGTTATTACGTAAAAATATTTATGCGACGTTTATCCAGCTTGCACTTAATATTCGCAACGTCTAACATTTACAATACATGTGACATGCAACATAGTTACGATATATACAAACGTAAAACAACGTTATTTAGGTAATTGAAAACAATAGTAAGTAATTATTGAAGAAATTTAACTTATATTAGTCAATAGTTGTCACTATTTAGACATTTTCCATTATTACGTTTCAAGTAAAATTGGAATATATTTAAATCCGGAGTGTTCCATACTTAGAGTATTCTATACTTTTGATAAGAATACATTTTCAGCGAGCGAAAATACACTGTTAAAAATTTACAGCAAACTGTACAGTCATTTGACCGTTTTTATAGAAAATGGTGACATAACCGTGATTTAATGTTATTCTGACCATATTATGGTCATAATAGTGTTAAATTGCAATTATTTAACAGTTTTCTATAAAAACGGTCAAATGACTGGACAGTTTGCTGCAAATTTTTAACAGTGTAATAGATACTCTTACGATTAGTAATTTTTCAGTCTGAGTGAAAGTGTGTCCAGGATGGACACGAACCCAGAACTTTTGGCTTCAATTGTCAATGCTGTTCCAATTGAGCTATCTGTATGACATCCCAGCCAACACAATATTCACTCAGAACAACCATTTGGTGATAAAATCTTGACGGTTATTTGAAACAGCACAACACAATAAACCACAGGTAAAGGGGCTCCAACAAACTGTGGATGAGTAATTATATTATCATTATTTTTAACACAATCAAATGATTGGTAAATAATTGTATGATTTCATGAATTATTCATGAATTATTTACCAATCATTTGATTGTTTTAAAAATAATTATAATAGATACTCTTGTCTCCAAAAACAAATTTCATACGTTTCATGAATAAAATTCATTTATTTCAAGAATATTATATGATCTTCTTTAATTTTTTAGAAATATTCAATAAAATTTTAATGTATTTAATATATTTATAGTTATTGCATGTATTAAAGCATTGCATCTTTTCAAGCTTTATCACGATTTATTTCTAAAAATAACCACTTTAGCTGCTTGATCCTATTTTAACAGCTCGTTTGCGCATTAATTATTTTTAAAAGTAATTTACCATAAAAAAAGATAAAAATATAACGCAATGACATTTCAAAGTGTTAAATTCTACCGAGTCTCTGTATTAAATAAATATATCTGCGCTGTATTTCTTGATATTAAGATAAAAAAAAAAGATACATATCATGAATAAAATTCTAATTTTGGTATTATATGCGATTTTATTTAAACTTTTCATGCATTTTAATGAAATTTTAAAGAATATAATAACATCATAATTATATTTAAAAATTGTTTAGCGATTTAACGCCACGTACTTTCTAAAATTAAAAATGCCCATCTGACGCACCTGTTTTATCTATTCATTTCCATAATAATTCTTTTATAATGTAGTTTAAAATGAAGATTAAGATGTTTCGCAATTATCTCTGAAGATATTTTGTAACCGTAATAATAAAATGTTTTTAAGAAATTAAAAACTAGAAAGAACGAATAAATTAAAAATTAAACTAAAAAGATTGTAATTACTTTGCTATTGCGAAAACTTCTATACAAACACCAGATTCATTTTAAATGGGGTATTTGAAAAAGAAAACAACAAAAAAATATATACATTGTTTCAAAAACATGCCATCGACAAAGTATTAACAATTATTCAAGTAATATTAGTAAAAACCCTGATTTTTACGAAATGCTAATTGTTGATTGCATATTATCTTAATTTAGGAGGATATAAATATTGGTTTTATTGAGATTCAATATTGTGATAATATTGCATTAATCGGAATTACTTACTATAAAATAAAAATATTAAATAAATATATTACAGAGGAAAATAGGTAATGCAGAAATTTTTGTCTTGCATTGAAAATATTGCAAATGAAAAGGGAAAATATCTCTTACCAACAATGGTGCTGTATTCTCAAAATACAACCTCGTCAATGTTGAGGAAATATTCTGTGTGAACATTTCAAATATTGGCCAAGACATAGACAATATAAATGCTTTTTTGTGGAATATTGTTTCGCTATTATAATAGATAAGAATTAATTGTGCAGTCTAGAAAAATGGTGATAAACTCTTACTACGTCTTCTCCAAATCATCGTATAAAATATGATTTACACAAATCGATTTATAATCACGTCTATTAATTCATGATATACTATGATTTTGCTTAGGGGATTGTCCACGTAAAGTAATGGCAACAAACTTGAAGATTGTCAATACTTTATTGTAGGAAATTTTGAATCAAATTTTAAAACACATATGCATTTTTTAAGGTCAGCAACTTTTCTTTTCACGTTTTCAAGCAATTTTTAATATTGTCATGTAATGGCTTTCTCAGTTTTTACTTCTCGTATTCGCCTCACTCCTCATATGTCCACACTTTGCATAAGGAACATTGTGTCCATGTTTTACCAGCTGTTGAGTGAAGAAACAATTCATTGCAGAGTACAATGCAAAACCACGTGTACCTGGTTTTACCCCAACTGATTCCCAAAAATCAACATGGTCGTTCTCCGGCATAGCTGGATATGCACACTTCTACTTGGCAACAAAATATCGTTTGTAAGTTATAGAAAGCAGTGGCATACTTATCTAAATCAATGCGTCAGGTTGAATTTATTTGAAAAGCATAGAAGACGGCGAAAAATTAAAACTTTGGAGGTGATTTTCTTTTTCATAGCACTGCATGGATACAGAGATAAATTCACTTCAATAGCCGATGGAACACTGCTAGGGTACGCTAAAGGATGTATATAAGATAGGTGCTGTCCGGAGGGCAGCACCCACCAGTTGAAAACAGGTTACCCGGTTTGACCCGCCTACCCGGTTTTATCCTACTCTCCCCTGCTATGAATATTTTAAAAGAAACCGTTTTATCGAACTTAGAAGTATACAAATATAAGCAAAGTAGTTTTTGAGTTCTGCTTAAGAAACTATCGTCATTGCATCCTGTTTTGCAACGATTAAAAATGAATTTAACATCAGGAGTTCGAAATTTAAGACATGCATAATTCCTAAATCACTTGACCGAATGACTTGCCGTTTAGTATCCTAAAGTAAAATTACCAAAACTTTCCAATGTGATATCAAAATTAGGAGTTAGTATTAAAATTTTCAAGTATGCTTTAATTTCCATATGTGGATGAGACCGTAAGCAAAATTATAATATATCATTAATTAGTAGACGTGATTACTAATCGATTGGTATCAGTCACATTTTTATACGGTGATTTACAACAGAGATAGTAGAGGATGATTGTTTTTTTTTTATTTTCAGGATTGTACACGAAATTTCTAGAAAGTGCTATCTATGCATTCTACATGAAAAAATTGTTTGAAACATGGATATCTTCAATACTTTCAAGTAATGTAAAACAATAATGTGTTGTTTGCTTTGAATATTTATTCCAGGTTTACACTGCAAATCACGTAAATTATTATGGTTGATTGTAACTGGTGATTAAATAATAGTCTGATACCATAACCTTCTATCGAAAAAGGCATGAATTGGGATGGAAAAATCGGGAGAAGTACCAATCGTAGCGAAAGAACTATAGTGCAACAGGCCAGTGAAGAGGATAATGTCCTCAATTGGTGGGAACTCCCAAATAATCTTCTTGATCTATTTTAACCAAAGAAACACGCCTATTCATAGTGAATATTTTGCATAAATTACGCATTCAAAGTAAAAAGAAAAACCGTGAAATACTGAGACGCGGAGATCAGTTTTTGCCATAGTAATGAAAGTTATCCTGTGCATTCCACTATCATTGCTAAACAGGCAGTGGTGAGTTTGAAGAGTGGGACAATTCCTTTTATACCCTAGATTTAGCTCTAACATAAGTCACCATCTCTTTACCAAATGACCTTCATGGAAAACCATTGAATGATTATGTCGACGTAACAAGAGGAATCACTTATCATTTTGCAGATTTTTTTTTCATTTAAAAACAATAAATGTCTTGTTAAAAGATGCGAAAAGTTAATTGAAGCACAAGGTGATTCTAATACAAAAGAGAACTATTGAAATTTATTTGTTTCTTTTCGAAGTATAAAAGGCCGCAATCGTTTGGATTCTAGTTACATACTTCACGATTAAACGTCACATTTAATTAAATGTAAAAACTCAGACAAAAAATGATCTATATGTGTATGATATATTTCTTTTCGTTCTGAAGAGTGGCATTGTAAAATATACCTTTTCAAATAATAAAAGAAAATATGCTGTGTTTACAAAAATATGTGATACATCTTAAAGAAAAATTACACTCTTTATTCAAATATGAAATTCATTGTTTGTGGATTCGTTTGCATAAAAAAATCCTCATTGTACTTAAATTTAATAAATATACTTTCAAATTAAAGAAACAACTATAATTCGGGTGTTCTGTAATTTTTTGGTAGAAATGCTTATTCAATAAGTGAAACTATTAACTATTTTTCCGCTAAAGATATGCTCGTTGTTCTATTCTATGGTTGAGATGACTTTATCATAAATTTAATTTAATTTATCATGTGAATGAAACAAATAGCTAGCTATTTTGCAACTGCTCATTCCACATACCTGTCTATGTGCTTTATCTATTTCGAAAGTATGCAATTTTGAAAATGTAAATTCCAAACCAATTTTCATATATAATTTCCACACTGTTATATACACCATTATACATCCTACTGACTTTGAATCTTGAATATCCTGAAACAACTTCAAGAAGAGTCTGATCTTATAAATAATTAATAATCATAGATTTAAAAGCAATTCAGGATAAATTTTTTATTCAATGGCCATTCATATTTTTTTTTCACTTTAATGGTGGAAACATAGTGGTAACAATACTAAAAATGTTACACAAAATATTCGCCAAAAAGAAACTGATGGTGAATTAGAATTGAACTATAATAGATGTATTCGATCTTTATAAGTATGTACTTCTTTAAATCAAATTTTTTAATTTTTGAAACAGACAACTACTAAAAAAGTCACTTATGCAGAAAAAAGCAATTATGCATAATGTAAAATATTTTTGGAGAAAAGTGATTGATTTGTCATAATTCTAAATATTTATATTTTTAATTCGTACTTCAAACAAAAATACTGAAAACTATGAAACTTAACTATGTAATATTTGAATGTTTGGTAAAATAGAACTAAAAATAATTAAAAAATGGAAATACTTGTAACTATGTAAAATATATATATATATTTAAATCTTCCGAATACGTTTCATACAGTTTTTTTAATATTTACTGGAGGTATAAAAAAGAAAGAACGTACAATGCTTAATATATTAACTTTCAACAAACCTTATAAGGATCAACTCTAAATTTTAGATATACATTTGCATAGTCTTATTTTAAAAGTTTAAACATGCATATAAGTATCTGTATTGCCTATTTCTAATATAAATATTTCGCATTGTTCATTCTACATACCTGTTTACGCAATTATATGTTTCGAAACTATTTTACTTTATACGTGTGAAAGCCGAATTTTCAAATGCAATTTCCATACTGTCCCCTTTAACATTCCATTGGTTTGGAATCTTGACAAGCTGAAGGAAACTTCAAGAAGAGTTTGAATTTACATTTCGTAATTATAATTTGTTTTAAATTGATGTTTATTATACAATGACTGTTCATAACCAATTTTGTCTTCATTGTAACGCTAGAATAAACATTATGTGTCATTCATTCTAAAATTGCTACATAAAAGATTCGACAAAAATACATTTTTGTTAGTTTGTAAAACAATATGTATTCAGTAAACTTTTATAAAATCACTCATCTTTATTAATATATACATCTATAGATCATTATTTTGTTGATATATTATGTGTATAAAAAATTTATTACAGAGAAAAATTCAATTTTGTATGCAAATTGTAAAAAGTCTTTATGGAAAAAACTGGTTGATTCGCATAATTCGTCCAGAACATCAATTTATCAATTCATACTTGAACCAAAACTAGCTTAAAACTATGACAATAAATTATGTAAAATTGCACTACAATTTTACTAAATAGTAATAAAAATAGTTGAGGTAATAAAAATATTTCTAAAAAATTTTAAAAAGAATTATTTTTGTATATCGAACACGTTGCGTGCAGTTTTTTTTTCGAAATATTTATTGAAGGTATATATTAAAATTCAAAGATTTAAAATCAGTGATTCTAAATGTAAGATATTCATTTACATAGATTTTAAAAAGTCTAATCGTGTTACATATTGTAAGTATCTCTATTGCTTATTACTAATATAAACACACCTGCTTGAAAAATGCTAAGGAACACCGAATTTGTCCAAAATTTCGTTTCATTAATCTGTTCAATCACACCCACATAAAAAAAGGCAGAAGGCGTTGTATGGCAAGGTTTCTTGTCCATATTAAAGGAAGTGCCTACACGTAACTTCCTTCTTTAAAATTGCAAGTAGTAACGACGTCAAACTGTAGGGGAAGTCAAACTGTCAGTTTCTGAAGAGAGAGATGTAAATTTCGTTTTTGGACGACAGGTATTCATCATTTCTCTATAAGACATTATTTGATTGCGTAAAATCTTGGTTGAGCAGTTGGATGTCCCAAGGTAGTGCAAAGTGTCACTCAAGTTACCAAAGCGAGAAACGTGTTGAAGAGCGTAATCTTGGGGCTAAAATCTAGTGGCCATGAGGAAGATAAATGATACACCAGAACCTCAGACCGTGATACCGCTACTGGCACTTGGTTATCTGCGAGAACCATTTCTCGCTCACTCTGGTGATTAAATAATGTTAACTTAGATGCACAGAAACTTGCGAATTTGTTCCACTATGGGCATATAATCGTAGGGAAAGTTTACTTTGGTGTAAGGAGCATATTTGTTGGGGTCAGAGACACTGGTCCAGAATCATATTCTCTAATGAATCCCGATTCATATTCATCATAAAGAGTGATTCTGAGCACCAGCTAGTGTAGAAAGAGATATGAATTCATTCCCATCACCAGAATGTCCAAGGAATTGATATTTGTGGCAGATGAGTGAGTGTGAGAGCGAGTATCAGGTACAATGACAGAATTATGCTTCACATATTTGAAAAGGTACAGTGATATCGCAGTGATATTGCTCAGACGTTCGCCAGGGTTATATCTACCTTTTCCGTGGTGCAATTAGTCCAGAATTTCTGTCCATGGATAGCAATGCACGCCCACATAAGACAGCTGGAGTGTGCCTAACACTATCAGTAGACGATTTGAGCGTAGAACATGCTTTGTTTATTCTTCGGACATAAATGATATAGAGCACTCCTAGTATACACTCAGTAGACGTATTGTTCAAATACAACTCTTTTCGGACCATGCAGGAACTGAAAATCTGCCTGTGAAACGAATGAGAGAGAATTATCTAAGATCCCATCAACTGTTTAGTGCACGCATGCACAAACGATGAAAAATGTGCCTTGGTGTCTGGGAGGTCATACACCATACTCCCATACTGACTGATTCATGTGTGTTCATTTGTTTTCTTTAAAGAAAAAGCATTTTTCGTAACTGTTGAAAAATGCTGTAAGAAGCATATTTTATCCTTTTGTGCATCTTGCTTTGCCATTCCGTATCATTTTGCATAATAAAGATCACAGAGTAAGACAGAGATCCAACTTCGCCTGAAAAGAGCGACTGCGGCGGATGACATAAGAACTAAATCATCGCTTTGGCGATTTTTATCTTCGTGATTTCCCTTTAAGTGTAACCCTATTCTGCTTGGCGTCTTTCTGTTGTCATTTGCGCATGTGCAAATTTTCGGCGTTCGCTAATTGATTTTCGAATCTTGTTTATTACTTACTATTAAAATTATTCTTTGAAGATCAAATAGTTGATTATAATTATTATAATTCTTCAAAATGCTACGAAGAGAGGAGTGTATTGTTTGCAAGAACAAGACGTCAAAGTTATTTTTTATTCCTAAGAATTGGTAAGTTGTGGTTTATTTCTATGTGTTATATTTGTTTTTATTTTTCAAGTTCCATTATGTATGAAATATTTTATATATGTTCAGTGTTGGCAGATTTTTAACAAATTTTGACTTTATATTATCGTTAAAATAACTGTCATACCATAAATCTTATTCATGTTGTAAAAATAAATGATTTTAAAAATTGTAAAAAATATGAAAGTAAGATGTTTATATTTCCCGAACAGATGCAAAAACATTTTCAAATATTTTAAGCAATTAATTTCTAAATTCTATTAAATTTATAAGCAAAATTTTAAAACTATTGGAAATCCATATCGAAAATTTAACATTCATAATTTTACATCTAAATACATTACGCAAATATTCCATTTTCATTTCAGATAAAAATAAAATTTGAAAAATCGTCTGCATCCCCATAAGAAAGCATTATGACCTAAAAAATATTCTATATTTTCCGAACGAATGAACCAAATTTAATCAAAAACTATACAGCTAATTCCGGATACCTCGCCAACATACCTACTAAAAATCAACCTAATCGGACCATTTTTACGGCAAACAGACAGACGGAAACCAAACACATTTCGCGTCTCCACAGTGAGCCTTAACATGACGTTTCGGCACAAATCTGTCAGCACTCAATATATATAAAATATTTCAAACATTATGGAACTTGAAAAAACAAGAACAAAAATAACACATGAAAATAAATCACAACTTACATTTTGAAGAATTAAAAAAATCAAATTTTCCTTTCAAACTTGGAAAAAAAAATATGTTTTACCACAGCACTTATTTTAAAATAAAGTTGAATTCCGATTGTTTCAGAACATGTTAAAAATAATAAATCTGTTTTCATTCGCGTAGATAGATAATCGACCGTCTTAAAATCAACCAACCAATCAACCAAAACAAGAGCAAGTAGTCGCCGTTTTTTTTCCTTCCCTCATTTGTCGCCAAGAAAGCGATATATAGCTCTATTTAGCAACCTCTCTTCTGTTACTGCTGTAGTTTTCGCGTCATCCGCAGCTAGCGCCACTGTCTATGTGTAATCCCATGTTAAAGAAGTTACCATTGAAGTCTATGAGAGTTGATTCTCTGTTTAAATCTCCTTACTCTGTGAATAAAGATAAATCAGGAGCTCTATTAAATATGTACTTATGTCTCATTTCTTTAAACGATGTTTATCATTAGATATGAAGAAAAATGTCTGTGTTTTGCAGCATTTGTCAAGAAGTGTAATTTACAATGAATATATAACAAATTATAACACCCAGCAATAATATACTTCTTTTAGTTTCTAAGAGGTGTAAAATAAAATTTTAAAAACTTGGCTTTTAATGGCGTTTCCTGTACTCTTGAATGATTCTCAAACTTAATCGGGTAAATTTTAGCGCAAATGATACCCTTTAATTTCGAAGAGATTTTGGCTTTTAAACAGATATTGAAAAGTTCAAGGCTGCATTTTAATTTCTCAAAAATATTGGAAAATATTAAAGAGTATAAAGTTTGTATTGTCTGAAAAATAGTAAAAAATTGAATAATAGCGTTTCAGGCATTTCAAATAATACAAACGATCTTAATAGACTGTTAATACTAAAACAACTGTTAATACTAATGCTAAAATACTAAAACAAAAGGTCTTAATAGATTGTTTACATCCTTTGGCGCCATCGGTGCCATTATTAAAACAAATAAAAATAATCTATAGTTACACGATCTATGACGTAATTATTTGAAACGCCATCATTAATTTTTTCCACGAACTCTGTCAGATTACGCAAGTTATTTTTAAAAATTTTTACTTGGATATTTAATTCCATATTCGTACCAATATTCCAGCCATAATTTTGGTAAAATAAATGAAGCCACACCCTTACATATTTGATTTTTACGTGTTGCAATCTGTATGGTTTCTCTTATAATGGATAGATAGTATAGATTGGAGATAAAAATTACCTTACTTTGATTAAAATTTATTTGGATAATTTCTTCTTGATATAATCTTGCCAGGGCTGCAGTTTTTCTGTTATACTTTATATTAGCTACACTGCAAAAACAATTGTTGATTTTACAGTATAAAACTGGTACCTCAGCTGGTAGTATTATACCGTAAAATTAACAGTAATAAACAGTAAAATAAGCAGTAATACGCTACCTCGCATGCACGGCAGTATATTACTGCTTATTTTACTGAATATATTGCACCGCCTTAAAAATTATGGATTATGAATATACGATTATAGATGTACATCTGCATATATCTATTTTAAATTTCAAAATGTATATAAGTTTCTGTATTTCTAATTTCTCATATAAATGATTCGCAGTGTTTATTTCATTTAAATGTTTACCGTTGTGTCCATTTCGAAACTATTTAATTTTATACATGTGGATGCTAAAACAATTTCCAGATATAATTTCTACATTGTCGTTTTCAACATTTCACTGATTTCGAAACTTGATTTTCTTGAAGGAACTTCAAGTTAAATTTAAACTTACAATTCGTAATCATAAATTGTAAAGCTTTAGAATCGATGCTTATTATTCAATGACCGTTCATAGAAATTTCTTTTTATTGTAACGGTTGAACAAAAATTACATGGCATGCATATAAATCTGTTTCATAAAATATGCTGCGAAAACAAAAATTCTATGCACTTAGGGTAAAATAAAATGTAATCAATGATATTTAAAAAAACCCACTTATTTTTAACCCTTTAGAGTATTAAAGTGCCTCATGGGTATGTTAAAGTTCAATTAAAAGAAATAACAATTAAATTATCATTAACAAATAATTGTTAGAAAATTCATTTAACACAGTGTTTGCCTTTAATGTGGTAACTTAGGATGAGTTATAGATACTTTATTTGTTATATTTGGAAAGCAATAAGCGTTTTATAATATAAAAATATTTTTAAATGGAGGATTTTTTTCTATTTAAAAATGTTCAGCTTTTACTGTGTTAAAAGGAATATAATGGAAAGTTTCGGTTGAAAACCAATAACAAAGTGTAAAACATTTTTCTGAATATTTCAAAATTTGAAATGAATCATTCTATGCTGATGACTTCTATAAAAGTCAACCCAATGTCGATTGTGCATTTAAAATATGTAAAAGAGTTTTTGAAAGTTTCAAGATGCCACTAGGACTTTTAAGGGAAAAAAAACTTATTTGAACTACATGAAGAAAAGGAAGCACGTGTTTTACATGATGATGAAATAAATGATATCTTAAATCACAGTAATCACCATCTAGTACCTTCAAAGATTTTGAGTTTGCTTGGGTTGAAATCCTCAACATTAAAAAAAGGCTTGAAATGAAATTTTAAATAGAGAAAAAACTGATAGTGGATCAGAAGATGAGGAATGTAAAGCGATGGGAAAAATACTGAGCTATGAAGAAAATGAAATTAACGAGTGGCTAAATACTCATGTAACATAACCTTGGATAACAGATTTTAAATGATGATGAGATTGTGGACAAGATTCAAGATGAAAAAGAAATTGAAGAAAATGAAAACGAATGCTCTGAAAATGACCCAGGTTCATCGCATAAAAAAAAACCTTTGAATGTTTGGAAACAGCTATGAAAATGAAATGGCTCATATGGCAGAAGAACACTGATCCTATTCAACTGAAATATTTAATAAGAATTCGAGACATGGCAGCATTGAAGCAAGAAAATGAAAACGAATGCTCTGAAAATGACCCAGGTTCATCGCATAAAAAAAAACCTTTGAATGTTTGGAAACAGCTATGAAAATGAAATGGCTCATATGGCAGAAGAACACTGATCCTATTCAACTGAAATATTTAATAAGAATTCGAGACATGGCAGCATTGAAATAAGCAACAATCGAAAGCTTTTTTGCTTAAAATATAATATCTGGAGTTCAGAAAATGATAAAAAGAGAAAAAGGAAACTTTAATTGGTAAAAAAGTAAACAAAAAAATTAAAAAGGCAAAAAACAATTTAAAAACAATTTTTAAACAAGCCAACACTAACTGGTACTACCCGTCCTAAGCCTGGATAAAGTGTAAAGGTTTTAGTATATAGTCAGAAACATCCCTTAAATTGTCTGTCCATTTATCCGAACTAAAGTCGGCCCCGACTTGTTCGGATAATCAACTTTCTGCTGTATAGATATATATATATATATATATATATTAACGTATAACCTCTCTTAAAGATTCTACACTGACGGGGAAAAAATCCCAACACCAAGAAAAAATTATTGTAGAGTAATGAAATTTAGACAGTGCATTTGTCTAGTTAACATGTTAATTGATTAGATTTTCAAGATCACAGATTAATTTAAGCTCAAGAAAATGCCTTTCAAATATGAAAAGCTGTTACATTAATAGCCAGTGCAACCTCCAGAATTTTGAATGCAAGCCTGCAAACGTGCATGCATTGTGTCATTCAGGTGTCGAATGTCACTTTGTGGTATGTAGTTCCATGCTTGTTGTACTTGTTCTGTCAATACTGGGATGTTCAGTGCTGGTTGTGGATGATGTTGGAGTTGTCGCCCAATGATATCCCATATGTGCTCAATTGGAGACAGATCTGGTGATGTCGCAGGCCAAGGTAACATGTCTACACTCTGTAGAGCAAGTTGCGTTACAATAGTGGTATGAGAGCGAGCGTTATCCTGTTGGAAAACTCCCCCTTGAATGCTGTTCTTGAATGGAAGCACTACAGTTTGAATTACCATATTGACGTACAAATTTGCAGTCAGTGTGTTTGGGATAACCACGAGAGCGCTCTTGCTGTCATAGGAAATTGCTTCCCAGACCATAACTCCAGGTGTAGATCCAGTGTGTCTAGGCCGCCGACAGTTTGGTTGCAGGCGTTCCTCTGGCCTCCTTCTGACCAACACACGACCATCACTGGCATCAAAGCAGAACTTGCTTTCATAAGAAAATACAACAGATCTCCACTCCGTCCTCCAATGATCTCTGGCTTGACACCACTGGCTCAGAGCTGTCCTTGAAGTAACCGATTTCTAACAGTTCGTTGTGTCACTGTGGTACCAACTGCAGCTCGACTTTCTTCCGCAGACGCAGTACGACACGCCACAGCCGTACGCCGAATACGGCGGTCTTCCCTCTCAGTAGTGCCAAGTGGCAGCGCAGAACCCAGTTTTCTTGAGGCAGTACCATCCCTTGACCACTGCTCCCAACAATCAATCATGCACAGTGGATACATTCTGGCCAAGTCTTTCTTTAATATCGCGGAAAGAAAATCCACCTTCTCGTAGCCCAACCTCGGTGAGCTGTTAATAATGGCTTCTTCGTCTTCTTAAAGGCATTCTTGGCTAACATCAACTCAATCAAATTTTGAAGATAAATAACGCTCACGAACCTTACAGCACGCATTTAAAGCAAACCTGATTTGTAAGTTCTGAGTGGCGGGACTAGGGCCACACTTATGCGCGAAGCGCGAAATTTGAATCGATGTCATCTTTCAGATGTATAAACACGTCTACCAAATTTCGTTTATCTAACACAAGTCTTTCTTGGTGTTGGGATTTTTTTTCCATCAGTGTACATTTTATCTTAAATATTTAAGAACTATACCTTTCTCTATACCAATTAATATTTAAATATTGTTCAAACAAATATTTAAAAGGAAGTTCATGAGAATTTTGCTTATACAATCTGCACCCAATTTTGTTTATAAGCTCCTCCGTTATTTAGTTCATATCAGGTTGTCAAATGGAGGGGACTGGGATACTTATGAATTTGACATTATTGACGTAATCAAATAATCTTGATTGTTATTTGAGATTAGTAATCTATAATCACATGATTTCTTTTCTGATTTTTTTTTGTCTATAATCTTGATTAAAGATTATAAAATGCAATTGTCATCTATAATTGTTAATTTGATTACATTGTGTACAACATTGATCTGAAATTAGCTTTAGGAAGAAATTGAATAATACATTGAAGTAATATATCATGAGAAAAAGCTTTAACCCTTTATGTACCAAATTATGAATTACTGAAAATTTGTCCTTCCAAACTTTTGTCTGTGAATATTTGAAAATATATTAGTTGATTTCTGCAATTATTCAATAAATATTAGAAATTTTTCATTTATTAAAATGTAATTAACTTAATCAGTATTTACAGGGATTTGGTAGATTATTTACAACTATACCCAAATCATTTCTTCAAGATATTATTTTTAGCATTTTATAGAATTAGGAAAATTTTTCAGAGCTGAAACATTCAACTGAATGTCCTTCAACATGGAAAAAAAAATGCGCAGATACATTTGGAAAAAGTAAATATCCATTTAAAAACATTTTTGCTTTGAACAGTGAATAATGTTTTCAGATCATGATAGAGTAAAGTAGCTAGAACTCATACTAACCTGCATTACTGACAATAGATGTGTTAAATGAATTTTATAACAACTTTTTTTTAATGGTACTTTAAAGTACCGTTGCTGCATAAAGGGTTAAATTTTATAGAACTAGCAAATGGGTGAAAACGGGCCCTGTGAAAGACTACAAACAGGCTTTTTTAGGTTCTGTGGATACATTTTGTATGAAAATTATTATATTCTGCTATTTAAATTTTGACACGAATTGTTTGATGATATTATAACACGCCACATTTTCACCATTTCGTCAATTGCAAATTACTTTTTTAATAGGTATTCTATGACATCGTTTTGTACATTTCTGGGAGATTACCCATATTTTCGTCTTTCTTTATTTTCAGAAGATTAGAAAAACAAAGATGTACTACAAAGGAACTTTACTGGAAATATTTCCTCTGATTTAAGTAGTGAAGTTTCCGGCAGGATATTGAATGAACTTTATTTTACAACGAATATCTTGGGAAAAATTCTTCTATCCAAAAACATTTTATTTACTTTTTTACTTTCTTCTATCTATACAAGAAAAAAGTATTGGAATTGTGAAAATTTTTGACTTCCGGTTTTCGACGTATTTATACGTTTTAGAAAGTCTTGAACACGACTTGACTGTTTTTAGAAAATGCCTGTCCGGTAGACTGTGTGCTTGTCTAAATGTGACACAAATTTTGTGGGCGCTATAACTCATGGACTACTGTGTAGAATACGATGAAATTTCATACTAAGTTGTATACTTATGCGATCTAGTTTTGATTAGTTTTTGGGGAAAGTCCCCCCCCCCCAAGAGGGTATTCCGCTAATCGACGATTTGTTCGACTTATGTGATCTACATTTTATGTGCGCATAATTCAACGAAACATCAAATTTAAAATCTTCATGAAAGGAATAGATTGTTATTCAATTTTAGTTACGGTCATCTAAGTGGGGGTGCCTAAATTCAATGATTTGTTTGAAATGTAGAAGAAAGTTTTGTGATGGCCACAACATACTAGTTACTATATATTACAGTTTCTTCTATATGGGAAAATGTCTTTACAATATATAAATTTCATCTTTATAAGAAATTTATTATCGATACAAGTTCTTTTTTCTTACTTTGTTATCCTACCATTAGTATTTTGAAGGAAAAAAACTCTATAAGTTCTGTTATATATTTTATTTCTGCGTAACTCGTACTTTTTTGATAATAAAATAAAGTGAAAGCTAGAAGTCGATGTTACGAAATATGATAATAACAAGAAATGAAATATAAGTTTATTTTCAATTACCCAGAAGTACGTTTGGTTTTAAATGATTCAAAATGTGTACGTCTTTAAACATTTTTATGAGGGAATAAATATTTTTATTGAATTGCAAACTGAAATTTAGAAGCTATAAAATGACGGAAAATATTTCTAGATTAAGAAATATATTAAAGAATCTTTTCAAATGTGGAATTTTTATTTTATGTTTCATAAAGAGAAATATTTCAAGGAATAGAATTTTATGATTCATTACAATAACTGAATTTAAGTTATGACTTAGTTCGAGGGGTTTCACGTCGCTTCACCATTTTTTTTCTTTTTAAAGTTTAAGTTCATGTTTTTCACTTCATAATATTATGGCAATTGGCATTTATACAGATTCTAATTTATTGTGTGGATATTTGTAAGAAGTCATTTTTTCAATAACTGCGAAATTATCAGCAATAATAATTAAAAAAAATGAAATATTCAGGTGTAGAATAGATGGTTAGTGACAAAATTCATGCCGGTAACTCATTTAAATTCGGTATCACAATTTTATAAAGGAAAAAAGGCATATTTTCCCATATTCCGATAGGAAGACGAGCAATTAAGAATGATTATGTATTACATTAAGTAATGGACCGTTAACATTGTAGTCGATTTAAATCTATTAGTGTCTATTACGAGGATCTACAGCAAAATGTGTAGGTATCTTAGCTCTTTTTTATTTTCCGAAAATTAGAGAAACGGAAATGTCGTACTGCAAAGGATTTTACTAGGAATTAGTTCGTCAGATTTAGCTCAAGTAGTAAAGTTTCTGGGATACTAACTGAATTTTTTCAACGAAGAAATTCTTGAAGAAATCCTTAAGTTTCAAGAATCGTTTCATTTCCTTCTTAGTATTATAATTTCTTCCATAAACGAAAATGCCTTAACAGTATGGTTTCTTATTTATGGAAAATCAACTATCAATACAAGATTTTATTTTATTTTATTTTTGTTTCGATTAAATTGCCTTTCCCGCGAGTTATTACAAGAAAAAGGAAAACTCATTAAGTGTCCTCTTGAATTTTATTTCTGTGCTACGTATATCTGTTTGATAACAAAATTCAATTAAATGAAAAGTTGAAGTTAATGTTAAGAAATATGTTAAGGAATTAAATATAATTACATACGTATGTTTACTCTGAAGAGAGTTTGGTACAAAATAATTTAAAATGCAAACGAATTTAAATATTTTTTTTTGAAAAAATAAATATCTTTGTTGAACATTAAGATGAAATTTAGAAGCTATAAATTGACAAAAAATCATTTTTAGATGAAGAAAATTTTTAAGGAATTTTTTCTTGTGTGGAATTATTTTTTTTATGTTTCATTAAGTGGTCAGGAACCCTTTAAAGTATTAAAAATTTGATTTTTTTTATTAGCTTATAATTACATAATATTTTTTAGGAACATTTTAAAATAAACCCCATGCAAAAATTCACTTTAGAAGAGGAGTTATCCTTAAAACAGTCTGAGCTCTTCTTATATGATCGAGGGTTAGTTTGATCTTTAAAGTCAATTTTCTCAAAAAAGCGATTTTGGTCATTGTGCGCACGATTTCTGAAAAATGGTTGGTTAGAATTTCATGAAATTTGACTGAATGTATTAACCCTGCAGATGCACATAATGATCAATTATTATGTTTCTCAAGTAACAAGTTTAGAATTCATGACTACTTTTACACTAAAAAAACCTCGATATTTCGAATTTCTCTAAAAAAAATTGTTTCTCAGGACCTACACAATTTATTTTTTTCATCTTAGGTCATTTTGAGAACACATTATATTTGTAGACATAAAAAAAGGCTGGTTTTAGCCATTCAAATGTGAAAAATCATGCGCGCAATGCATGCAAAAATAATTCGTTCGTAAAAAGTGTATTATATTTAAAAATTAAATAAAAAGCTATATATGAGTGTACACATTTTTTGAGATTTTTAATTGATAAAATAGACCTTTTTTTAATATATGTTTAAAATTTTATTATTGAAAGTCAATTAGCTACGAAATTACTGTAATTCTTATAGAGGTCCCTTTTTCATGTATTTTGTGAGTTCAAAGGGTACCTGACCCCTTAAGAGAAATAGTCTAAGAAACAGATCTTTAAGAGTAATTCGATTTTAGATTTAATGTATTAGTTCGACACTTTATGCGTCATTTTAACACATTTCATTACAACAAGTCAACTTTTCAGAGAAAATTCTTAATTAAACGATCGTCCTAAATACTTGACGTAGGTTATTACTGTTCATAATAAATTATTCAAAATCAATTGCAAAAATTAATAAATAAGTGGCAATCCATTAAGTTTTCACTCTATTTACACATTTCTGTGTGAGTTATGATAATCTGTGACAAAATTAATAGAGTTCTTCGTATTCTTTATTTTCAGAACTTTAGGAAAATGGAAATTTGGTACTGCAAAGAAACTTTACTTGGAAATATCGCCTTTGTTTTAATGCTTTAAGTAGTAATGGTTCCAACTTGGTATTGAAATAATTTTTTTTTCTGCCGAAAGTTTTGAGAAAATCAGGATATTAGAGCATCTTTTTATTTCCTTTTTAGGAATTGCAGTTTTTCTATATGCACAAATGTCTTGACAATATCAGAGTTTCATATTTATAATGCTCAACTATCAATACAAGACTTTTGCTTCTTTTATTATTTGTTTAAGCTAGGGGGCTCTGCCCCCTGCTCGCTACGCTCACCAACCCCCGTTCTTATTTCACAGCCTATTAAAACCTGGTAATGTATCCTGTTTTAAAAAGATGATGATGATAATATCACGAACGGCGACTATCTTCTGTAATCAGGTTATGGTACTACTCTATTATCCCGTCGACACTTTTCATAACAAAAAATTATCGCCAAACTGTAACGCCAAATAAACGGGAGAACGTTGCCATTGGAATATCAAAATAAATAAATAAATAAAATATAAAAATTTAAGGAAACAATTTTTATTTTAATTAATGAAATAACTAATAAATCAGTAAAACATAATGAAAAATACAGGCAAATATCGAATTAAAAACCATTTGATGACATAACAAATACGTATAATGCTTCTGACATCAAGTAAATGGGACTGCATTTTTGGCGTTTAATCTTACAGTTTGGAGATAATTTTTGTTATGAAAAGTGGTCGACGGCATAATAGAGTAGTACCATAACCTGATTAGATACCCATGTTATAATGCTTTTTCATTTAACTGGTTATAATGCTTTTTCATTTAATTCATCTTTTTTATTTTTAATATTCATGTGTAAAAACAATTTTTACGACGTAATTTTCTTTATTTCCTGCTTTCAACACGTGATCATTTAATTATTATTTTAAACTTTCATTATTATTTTTAATAGTCTCGCGCAAATACATTTTTTATTTGAGATAAAACATAATCCTTTGCGCTTATTTAGAAATTCGCAACAATATAAAAAAATGACATTTCAATAAAAGATTTTTTACTCGATTTTTAAGGATTTTTTGAGTTTTTAATGTCCGACCGTGATAATTTTTTGAATTTCTGAAAGATTGTTATATTTCGCGTCTGGTGGTATGATTTTCGAATCCGTAGGATGGATGGAAACAAAGTAATCGCTCGTCAAAAAAGTCCCTAGTAAAAAAGCGATGAGAATAACCCGGAATATCTACGCAGATTTCCATTGGTTCATTTCCAAACCATTACTTTTTTTATATATATACCAGGATTCATCCTTCTCGTCATAGTATATTGAAAGAAAATGACAACTCATTAAGTGCACGCATGAATTTTATTTCTACATTACTTACATCTCTTTCAAAATAAAATGAGATGAAATGACAGCTATAAGTGAAAAATGTGGAATATGATAACAAGAAATTAAATATAAACTAGATGGAACCCGTCAAAACTTGACGAAAAAAAATACTATAGCAATATCAGTAAAATAAGCATGTTTATTATTTATGAAGGTGTGCGTATGAAACAGTCTTTCAAATATTTTATTTTAAAAGTTTTTTTCCCCAGTCAAATACAGTACTATTTCCGATGCAAATTCCAAACAAACAATCCGTAAACAACTGTGTAATGCAAATCAGTTTGACATTACCGCCATATTCCCCAAGGCAAGAAAAAAATTTCATGGCATTTCATATTTAGATTCGCATGAAGTATATACAAATAGTATATTCCTACGTTCATATTATATTCAGTAAATAAAAGAACATAGTAAATAAAGCACACATCTCCCCCTCCCCCCCTGATAATTTAACCGAATGAGCTCCTATGCGCATGTGCATTGTATCTGCCCAAAAGCACCGTCGAAATTCGACGTAAAAAAGTTTTAAAATGTTATGCAAAATGTTATGAATTAAAAGTTTTAAAATGTCCTCTTTAATCATTGTTTGTTTCAAATCCATATCTTCTAAAACGCATCCATTGTTTTAAGCTAATCAATTTTTGTGTAAAGATGAAGAATTTTTTTTATAGTAATAAATCAATCTGCAGATCAGGGAGAATTTTAATGTTTTCAAGTGTAATTTATTTGAATGGTTTCTTCGGTTCCTTTACATAATCAGGATGATTATCCCTTTTTCATCACAGTCAGGGATATTTTCCCTCTTATACCGTTGGCAAATGTAAAAAAAATTTTAATAAAATACAATTCCTAGCATATTCTGATATCTGATGGAACATATACATCAACGAGTTCAACATATCAATTTTATGTTCAACATAAGCTGAAAATAGTTTTTTTTTTTTTTTTTTTTTTTTTTTTTTTTTTTTTTTTTTTTTAGCGCCAAAATGCTCTATCTTATTTGATCTTATGATTTATCACTGTTTTTATTTTTTTTTTTTCCATTTTTATGATGGTTAGGAAAATCTATTTTCAGTTGTGGCAATTTTCCCAGGAGCTATTTTACATTATTGAAGAAAACTGGTGGACATTGATAAGATGGAATTGAAAAAATTTCATGCTTGAAAATTATTTAAAAAGTCGTTAAATTAAACGTCAGTTTTCAAATAAATTACAATCGAAAGCTAATTTTTTTTTCCAACTAATGATCTAAGAATTGAAATTGTAAAATCTAGTAAAATGTAGTAAAAAATAGAAATTTTTAGTGTTTAGAAATGATGTAAGCGCGATGAAAGCTAAAGCAATAGCGCCGTTTGTTGTCACAACCGTTGTACATTTTTTAAAATTGCCACTGTATTTTGGCAGGTGTCCAAAAGTAGAAAACCATTTTTTGACATCGAAAGAGAAATTCACAGTGAAAGAAATAGGACTTTGCGCTAGGAACTGTTAAATGAACTTATAATAAATATACCAAAATAATTCCTATGAAATATTAGTTTTACATTGTTTATTCTAGCTAAAAATACAATCATTATTTGAAGTTTTTTTTCTACCATAACACTATTTTTAATAATTTTAAATTTCCTGAAATCCTTTACTTTTGAGGTTTTTTTATTAAAAAAAGAAATCTTGTAACCTATAATTAAAACAATGTAATTAGTAACATGCAATCAAGGTTTGCAATCAAGATGAAAAAATCAATGACGGCTTCTATTCTAATCTTTATAATTATGAATGGAAAACTCAGTTAAAATTACGTCATATTGACACAGTCATATACATTTTTCTCTTTAGTTTTATCAATTTTAAAATGCATTTCAAGCTAAGCATAACGTAATTTTCTCCCGCGCAAACTATTCACACGTACTTTATATACGTTACATTAATGCTTAAACACCATGCATATAAATAAAAATATATTTTGTATTTAATTGTAATGAAAAAATGGCATCAACAAAGTTATAATGCATAATGATAAAATAAACCCAATGGACAATATTCCCGTGACGTATGATAATAATAAATATGAATTTTTATTCGCTTATAAAACACTCGGATAAATATTTTTACCGCAATTTAACTTGCAAATTAAAAAATTCGACCTAAAAACCACGTACTTTTAATATATATTATTTTTCTTTTTTTTTCTCGCAACCACAGAGTTTAGAAAATAAAGCTCTGTGCCTCGCAAGAGTGGGCGTTATCCGATTATGACGTAATTAGCAGAAGTAAAAGTTTAATTGAAAATTACGGCTAATTAATTAAATTTTCGAACAAACGAATGCACGATAACAAATCTGTGTCCAAATATCTTTCATTTAAAATAAGAATGATGTAATTCGACGCAGTAGTTTGTTCTCACGGATTGTCGAAAGAAAATGCTTAGCGTTTTAAATATATAGATATATATTTATTTGCTACGATGGTTGGTTGGTATTAAATGATTAATAATAGGGACGACTTTCACTATTTTTATGAGAGAATAAATATTTTATTGAAATTCAAAATTAATTTTAGAAGATATAAAATGAGAAAAAATATTTTTAGACTAAGAAAATATTAAACAACTTTTCTTATGCGGAATTTTATTTTTATGTTTCATTGAAATTAATGTTCCAAGCAAAATAATTTTATGACGATTTGAGATAATAGAATTTAGGTTTAATGAATTAGTCTGAAGTTTCTTACGTCGCTTCAAGAAATTTTAATTTCTATTTGTTGTTTCGTAAAAATCTAAATGAAATTATTGATTTTAAATATTTGGCGTGAATAAAATAAGTTTATTCAAGATAACCGATTCAAAATCACGTACGATGCGTAATGAATAAAATAAAAAGCTTGAAAAAAACCAAGTTAATAAAACTTTTACATCACCTGCATAAAAGAAAGTCCAAAGTGAAATATTTGAACCAGGTAAAGAAAATAATTCATTTTCCCAAATATTCAAAGGAACTGTGAAACTGCATTTGAAAAATGTATCTCATTGTAATAATAAATCTTAATATCTTACAAAATTTGTATTCATAATTGGTCTATTTAAAATCAATATTTTCCCATAATAATGACTATTTTATTACGTGTGTTCTGATATTAGTGCTGAACTGACTGCTACAGCTAAATTATGTTTTAAATGTGAGAACATAAATTTGTCAAAAGACAAATTTGTACAATTTTTCTACAACATTTTAATGTAGAATTAATGTAGATTTCTTCTCTCTTTACTCACTTTGAAAATTAAACAATAACGCATGTATCATCTTCGGGGTGTAGAGCAACTTTATTTAGCAGTTATTTTTAGCATTACAGAGTGTAAATACTAAAGTTTCAAGATGCTGCAAAACTCTTCAAATCGACGTTATATATATATATATATCATTTACTAACCCTATTTTTAATAAAATTAAACTTAATCACATTTTTAACAGTGAACAATGTAAATTTCCACTTCATAGTACATATATTAAAAGTAATGCATTTCTTCAGACAAAAGGAATTCCATAAGGCTCAGCTAGTTTCAGTATGCTTTCAGATTTATATCTCAATTTCTATGAAAGAAACTATATTGATAATAATATTTTGCTCAATAGATATATAGATGATATAATTATATTTTCCCTAATCATAATCATTCTATTTCTCTACCTGTAGCATATCATTCCAATTTGGAATCCTCTTCTAGAGCAACTTTCTTTAGCAGTTATTTTACAGCATTCCGGAGTGTAAATATTAAAGTTTCAAGACGCAGCAAAAGAGCATTCTCGAATTCCCTTTCATCGCACCACTTTCAAGAAATAGCTTCGTTTCAATTCGACGTAATATATATATATATATATATATATAAAGAATAATTAGCATTATTAGTAACACTTTGGATAAAAATCAATAAATCTATAATAAAAAATATATGTTGAAAGTGAATAATGTGATCGCTGCCAAAAAATTGTAAAAGCAATATTTAAATCATACATAATAGAAGCATGATGGCAACAGAATTTATGTCTTACGTTCGACAAAATATATCTTCCTTTATGTTTCCTAAGCTAAAAGAGTTAATGGTTACCAACAATAATTTCTTTTAATATAATAGTCTACTGTAAGATAATGTATTTATGATTTTTTGTAGGCTGCAATTTTTAGTTAATAGCTTGATTAGCATAAAAAATGAAATATTTTCGATTTTCGTAACTCACATTAATGCCCTAAAAATATTTTTTCTAACACCTGAATTTTCTTATTTTACTCCAATTTTTTTACAGTTTAACAACATTTGCATATATGGACTTTTCTTTTTTTTTTCTTTTATTCATTTATTTATTTTTTTTGTCAGCGCTAAATATAATGTAATGGCAAAATGGTTAAGATGTGATTTTTTAAATGTATATAAAAAATGAGAAAATGATATTTCAAAGATCGTCAACATGGATCTTTCAAATACGTTAAAAAACAATTAAACAGAATGTTCACAAAAATACTTTAATTTCGAGTAAATAATCTAAGTCTAAGAAAATAAGTTCAGAATATTTTCCTTATATTTAAAAACTTTTTTGTTTGTATTAAGACGCGTTTTTTTTTTTTTTTTACAGAAAATAATTGAAAAATAATCTAACTTATTTTTGTTGATAGTAGAAAATTTCTGTTAAAGTTTTATGGACCTTTACTTTTTTATAAGAATTAACAATTTAGAACAAGATTTATTTTAGAACATTTCTTTTTTTTTTTGCCCAGGAATTTCATCCTAGAAAATCTTTGTTAAAGTTCAATGATAAAAGAAGATAAAATACAGAATGAATTCCTGAAGATTTATTTAATCCATGAAACTACACAGAAAAGAAAATGGACATGAATAAAAATCAAATAATGTGAATTATAGTCTAAAGTCCTTTTAACTTTATGTTTGAAAATTCTTTAGATGGTCCTAAGAAACATATCTCCCGTTTGGGAAAATTATGGGAAACTTATCTTCTACTGGTAACAGAAACTTTCTGTCAAAGTGTAATGGAAATAATTTTATATATATATATATATTAGAGTAAAATATATTCTGTGACATTTATTTTTCTTACGAAACATCAAGCAGAAAAGATCTTTGCTAATAAAGCAGAATTTTTTTTTAATTCCCAGATTAATATTCAGTAGGGCGGCGCAGCCATGGGGCAAACGGGGCGCCCTCGCCCAATGGGGTTTTGTTAGGGGCCCCGAATGTCTCTATATAGTTCGAAATAACGTTCCATGTGTTTAAAATGATAATATATTTTCTCCATATTTGTTTTTTAGTTCTTCGCGAGAAGAAAGAGAGCATTAACTTTATTGCCTACAGGCAAAGTTAATATAATTTTCGAGGAATGTATAGATTCGAGAATCACTGAAAGTAACGCAAAAAATAAATATTTAAAATATTGTAAAGGATAGAAGATTTTTCGAAATTATAAAAATAATTATGCACATTAAATGTGAAAGTAGTGGTAGTTTTCATATTTTTTATTATCTATATTATATATTATTCTATGCTATATACAATTTAAAAATAAATTTTATTAGAGCAGTCTTGTAGTATACGGACTGCGACCAAAATTGTTTTGCCCAGGCACCGCGCGACGTCGCACCGGCTCTGATATAAAGACAAATTACAAAAGTAATACCGTACGATATATTTAATTATTGAAAATACAGGGAAAACGAAATGTGCGTTATTAAAAAAAAAATACTGTGGATCAGAGTTTTTTAACTTTATGTATGAAATTGGCTTTTAAAAAACACAGCTGTCTTAATCCTTCAAACTACAGAGAAATGGAAATAAACAAGAATGGAAACAAATAAATAAGGATGACATTTTTTAACACTTTCCAACCTAGTTGAAAAGTGTTTATGACTTCGGTTTGTCTGGCCGTCTGCCGTCTGCCGTCTGGCCGCGCTCTAACTCCCGTAAATATGCTTGGATTGCCAGGCAATTTTTATATGTTATCGTCGTTATCTATAGCATGTTCCCTATTTCAACTGAAGTGTGTAGTACTTATAGTTTTTTACAGGGACACTCAAAAGAATTCCGTTACATTACGATATATGGGGAAAAATCATTTGCGGTTTATTTTAATGATGTTACACAATTTCAAACACATTGTAATTGTTATATATCACTAAGATGCAGTACAAGAAGCTTAATATGGAATATAGTGTGCTCAGCACTTATAGTTACTTTACAGAGACAGTCAAAATAATTCCGTTACATTACGCCTATGGAGAAAAATCGTTTGCGGTTTAAATAAATAATGTTTCATAATTTTAAACGCATTGAAATTTATATATCACTAAGGTGCATTACAAGAGGCTCACTACAGAATATTGTGTGTATAACAGTCATCATTCATTTACAGAGACACACAAAAGAATTTTGTACTGTCTGTTAACAATAATTCCTGGAAGTGCGTTTTAAGTTGCTGAACGCGATTTTAAATTTAACTCACTTTTTGTCTATTACTTGGTGTGTATAAATTCTGTAGATCATATACAGGGCAGCACAAAAGTTCGCGAACACATTTCCGTTTAATGACAGAAACTCCAGAAGGAGAATTTTAAACTCTGCTACGCGTTTCCTAACTAAACTAAAATTTAACACCCTATGTAGTATATATAAAAATCTATAGATCATATACAGGGCTGAATAAAAGTATTCGGATATTTTTTCGAATATTGTATATGTTGGAAATTCCTGAAATTACGTTTTAAAATATGTTATGCGTTTCCCAAATTGTTTACTTAGATGTTATCTTTCAGCTTATTAAACGGTAATGATTTGAAAAATTATTTTGGAAGCGTTGGAAAGTGTTACATAATCTATGCTTGACGCATAATTTTTTGTTCTTGTTTAACTTTACGTTTGAAAACGTTTCAGTTGACCTTAAGAAGCACTGCTAGTTTAAGGCGGCTCACAAATGACCTGCTCAACAATGCGAAACTTTCTGACACATTTTCTGACTCATTTTTAAACGCAATATCATAAAATTAGCAGGACCGACTATTGAAGTGATTTGGAATCGAATTGAGTTTTCCATATTTCGATAAATAAATTACTTATCGAGTTGTAAGTGATTGGTGCTCCGTGAAGAAATGTTTTTTTTTTCCTTTTTCTTGTTTTACCGCGTCGAGAATTCTCTTCAAAACATCAACTTTGGCAGTATTTTCTGAAAGATCTTTTCAAAAAAAAAAAAAAAAAAAAAAAAAAAGAAAAGAAAAAAAAAAGGAAAACCTTCTTGGATAACATAGTTTCTGAATAAGAAAACCTGCCAAGTTCATGCGCTTCCAAACAAAAATGAATTTAGAAACATGTCAGAAAGTAATTCCTTTGGATTTGAGAGCAGCCTTAAGGAAAATAATAAAATTATTTTCTTTTACTAATAAGTAATTTATACTTAAGATTTATGAAATTTGGGTTTTTTTTCATATAAAAATATGTATTTAGAATGTAATTTATTCTAAACATTATTTTTCCTTAAGAAATATCACACAGAATATCAAATATATCTTTGTTATAATTCAGAGATAAATTACAGAATGAATTCTGGTATATTTATTTAATCCTTGAAACTATACAGTAACGGAAATATACAGGAATGAAAATCAAATAAATTTGGAACAGATATATTTTTTTTACTTTATGTTTTCGCAAGTATTTTCGCATTTATTTTCAGAATGGGTAGCATACATTTTACTTAGTACATGAAGCTACAAAATTGCTTAACAGTGTTTAAAAATGCCTAACATTGTTTTAGTTTTTCATTTTTTTTTTTTTTGTAACGTTTCAAAAATTAAATTTGGGTTTGTAATGATTGATGGTTTTTCATGCGTTAAATATGAATATTTTCATTATATTTCACCTATGGGTATATTATCTACATATGGACATATTACCTTCATCAACTGGACTTTAAAAAAAATAAAACTCCTGAAGGATAACATCTTGATTAATTTAAATTTCAATTTTTTTTACAGTACTAAAAGAAGTCTACTATTTTAGACAATTTATATATTTTTTTTAATCAGGTACTACAATCGCTAAAAAATGTCTGTCCTTAAGGTGGCCATATTGCCTGCACTTGCCTTATATTTATTAAATATTCAACTATGACTCCGCCTTTTTTCGAATAAAGAAAATACTTTTTTTTTGTCAAAATGAAAGAAAGATGTATTCAATATATTTACCATCAGGAACTTTAACATTTGCCCATCGGATAGGCCACAAACGAATTTCGGAATTCAAGAAGTCTGGTTGTTTCGAAGATACCTGCTTATCAAGTTAATTTTTGTTCTGCATAAGCTTTGGATTACAACTCAGAAAGGGCATTTTACATGCAAAAAAATAAATAGTGATGTGAAAGATCAGCATCTGGAGAATACAGTGGGAATGGTTTCGAAGAAAACCATTGAAGTGTTTCTAAAGTTTAATTGACTGTACTTGTACTGATGGGACATTGTTGCATTGGAAAATAGCCTTGTCCTGTCTTTAGACTTTACATTGAACGTTTTTACTTCAGTTCCTCGATCCAAGTCATTATTTGTTGCTTTCCCCATTCACCAGTGATTGTGTGACATGATTGAAATTGTTTATAGCAGACTACGCCCACTTAGTTCCACCAAATCACATCGTATATTTACTGCTATGAATGTTCTGCTTCTGCGCTGATGGATCTGCTTCACCTGGATGCACTCATGCTTTTAGTTACTGGGGATTATCGTAATCAATACATTCATAAATAATCTTTGGTAAGAATTTGAACATGAATTTTTTGTCTTTAATGCAGCAGTTCACATATGTTTTTCGACGTTCCACATTCATATGGGACCCAAAATCCTTGTATTTGAAACATATTTGCTGCACGTATTAAAGTGCGTGGTAGGATAATAAACAATATTTCGCAACAGACAATTCAGATTGTGTTTGGAAAATAACTTCATCGAGGTCATGGAGGAACTTCATCATACAGACCTAATATATATATATATATATATATATATATATATATATATATTCTAAAAAGTGGACCAATGTCTAAATTTGCTGTTTTCAATCTATATTCTCTAATCGCCTCACAATAGTGTCAAAGATATAATTGAAAAAATACAAATGTTCTTCAATGCATAACAAAAATAAATACGAATGATCTATTTTAATTTATTCCTCAATGACATTGTTTTTCTGTAACAATTAAAGTAAATAAAAAAATAAAAATCATTAAATCATTACATAAATTTTTATTACTTACTTAATTTTCGTAATACAAAAAAATATCATTTAATAAAATTTAACCCTCTGAGCGTCAGAAGGCTTTCTTGCATTTTCATAAAAAATTTCGTAAAATTAATATTAATATAAATTTTCTTTCCCTGTTTGTTTCTAAAATACACTTCATATCCCTTTATTTTACCTAAATCTCAAAATTCAATTCTGTTACCCGCAACCATTATACGAAAATATAAAATAATAAATAGCGTCAGATCTTTTTTATAATAAAAATCTTCACAAGGATTTTCCTCTTTCTTATGGGAAAATTGGAAACTGTTTTCAAGGGGATTTTAGGCGAGCTTTATTCTTATGGGGAATTTTGAGGAAAAATTCAAATAAAAAATAACGATTTCTTTCTTTTGTTTAAAGTATTTTATTATATTTCATAAATAAAACTTCCTAGTAATACTGCATATAAATAAATTTTACAACAAACAAGTAAATATAGTTTAAACTAAATATATTTCTATTTACTTCGAATTGCTATTTTAAAACGGAAGAGGAAAATATTTTCCATTATAAAATTTGTTCTTTTCTTAATCAAGTAATCAAATTAAAAAAGGTTTTAAATGTAAAATTTACAAAGATTTTAAGGATTTTACAAATGTGATGACATAGAACAAGATTTCTATCCATGTTTTGCACTTTATTTGTCACTCTTTGTAAAGACCAACAATTGAGATGAAATATATATTACTGTTATTGTAATTATAGAAAGTTTTTTGAACAAACAGGGGATTTATTGACAGTAATATAATAAAAAGGAAATATAACAGTTATACTGATATTAATTATAAGTTGCGAGATCTGTTTGGAGTGTACAAAAACTTACCAATTTAAGTTTATAATAAATTTGTTGCGGGTTTCAACCACGAAATTCGAATATTGTTTCATACATTAAAGATAGGTTAGCAAATCTAAATTAACAAAATTTTAAATTTTAAAAAGGAAAAAATAGAAAGTGTTTGTTAATTAGATGTTAGTACATTGAAAGATAAGTATACATCAAAAAGAATGACAATTTTGATTAGGATCAAGTTTTTACAGCTTTTAATAAATTGCATTTTTAAGGTAGTAATTTCTTAACAATACTGGAAAACAGGACAGGAAATATGTTGTATTTGACATATTTATTCTGATAACTCAATAATGTTAAGATAGTTTTTTCTTAATATAGGCTTGTAAAAAAATCTTTTTAGCTTAGAAACAGGGAAAAATTAAATTTGTAATAAACACAATATGTGGAAATTGATTATAAAGAATTGTGATTGTTAAAACCACAGAAATTAATAAACATTAGAGCGTATTTTCTGTATAAGTCATTTTCATATACATCATTTACTTAAATAAACTGAAAAAGTTTGCAAATATCATTTGATCTATTCAAAATGGAGCTTTTTTGTTAAAAAAAAAAAGAAAATATGGATATCTTCCTGGATATGAAATAATATTTACTTGCGTGTTTTTCTTTTAACTTCTGAAAGGATTTGTTTTATTAAAACATTCTTATACACTTACAATATTGAAGGGGTTTAGATAGAAAAATAACGTTAAATTATGATTTTTTTTTGTCTTTTTACGTTAAAATTTTGAACAACTAATTTTGGATATTATAATTTAATATTCTAAAATTAAAATTTTTTTTTAATGTTTAAAACAAAATTAATCGCATAAAGCTATATCTGCTAACAGTTTAAACAGTTTTTATTTAATTTATTATTTTTTAAAGTGTATTTTTCATATACGTATATGGAAGGATAAAGCGTAAAGTGTGCTTAAAAATGTAACAGAAATATAATAATTTACCAGTAAAGGGTGCTACATAATACTTTAAAAAAGCAATTAAACTTAAAAGATCTTACAAACTCTTTTAAATATTAATTCAAATATTGGAAAATTTCATTTGTCTTTTTCATTATAATTCTCCTTTCCTTTCAAGCGAAAATACTCGACACTAATGAAGTTTTTTCAAGATAATAACATTTAAAAATAAACAACTTAACACACTTTTCAAAAGATTGGATTTAAAGGGCGCGAAATAAAAATGTAATTTTTTACAGTGAATGCAATTACCATTATGTTAAAAGACATTTCATATACTTAAAAGCAAAAAATAATGTCTCGTGATTTCAAAAGAGACTGCATTTGTTTGAATTTTTATTTATTTGTTGAAATGTGAAAGAAATTTTTTATATACTATAAATGAATAAATAAAAGTTTACAAATTTGTAAAATCTTGTTGTAGTTTGATTGTTTGCTTTGTAAAATTATTTAAATTGATTTTTTTTGGCAATATTTGTTGAAATATTATCACGCGATCATTAAATTTCATTGTTATAGCACCATATGCAAAATGGAATTTTCGAGCTCTCTTCCAAAATATATTTTCAAATGGATTACATTTAATAAATGATTGAATAATACCGAGTATTTTTGTGTTCCAAACCAAAAAATAGCAATATGTTAAGCTGATATTTTATCTTTAATTTTTTACCTATCTTGTGCATTGTTGTTCCAACATCAGGCTCTATATGCTAGAAAGCCAATAAGAAAACAGTTATTTGGACGTCACACTATTTTATTGTCAGGAAATTGTGGAATGTACAAGAATTCTCATTATTATAAATAAAACTATTACACAACAGCCTTAGCACACTATGATATAAAGTTTGTTGATTAAATATCCCAAAAAGTCTCTGATTGAAAACTTGCACTAGTGCAAGAAATCAGTCAGACTAAATACAGTTCAATGTGACAAAAAATTCACCAAATAACAGAAATGTGCAATATGTCAAATATGTGCTTCAAAATGTGTGCAGCATACGGATAAGCAGCTAAAATCGCAACTGAACTGTCAGTCAGAATCTACATGTTTAATATTTATTGTCTCGCGTGTAGTATTTCTTTTTTTAATCAATGCTGAACGTTGGTGTTTATTAGAAACATCCCGTTTCCCGAAAATCTGCCTCCATAGTTTGACAATCAGAAGCCTTCTAATCCTGTTATTGCTTCTACTCCAATTAGAAGTACTCATGGACAGCCAATGAAATATATTAATCTCCCACCGTTTTGAAAAGGACCAGTCCAGATTGAGACACTTTCTGTTTCGCACATTAGTGAATAAAACGTTCTTAACCCTATAGCAATATGAAATGTAAAAGTTTTTCAACTATTTGATGAAATTTTTTAACCAAAATAATGTGTATGTTCAGGAGTTAGACTTCATTTTAAAAACCTATTGACATTTTTATATAACATAAAATTGTTACAATAATTCTTCTTCAATTTTCGATTTTTTTTATCTTAAGCAAGCATTCTATTATATTAAGCAATTAGGCAATAACATTAAATATGATATTAATATTTATTGTCCTAATTTTGCACATATAAACAAGTATAACTGAATAGTAAACTGAAATTTTGCAAAAACGTCTCTTGGAATTTTTTTTGAGATAGGATGATTGAAATATCTTATACCTATTAAATATGGGTAGTATTTCTCTATTATCCCGTCGACCACTTTCCGTAAAATAAAAAAAATAATCGCCAACCTTATAGGATTTAAAGCCAAAAATGCATGATAGTGGCGTAATACTCACTTCACGTCAGATGCGTTACATGTGTTTGCTATGTTATCAAGTTATCTTTTATTTGAAGTTTATTTGTATATTTAATGATGTTTTACTGATTTATTAGTTATTTCGTTAATTAAAATAACAATTACGTCTTTAAACTGCGACGCCATGATAGTAAAAGAGAAAAACCATGGGAAAAAAGCTTCGATGCATAGCTATGCACAATCGATCAGTTTCAACTGACATAAAAAACAGTTAGCAATCCACCAGGATAATTAAGAAAAAAATAATGTAAATAGACAAGTATCGAAGATTGTTTTTTCTCTGTTTTCACTAATATATTGTAAATTTTATTGTTTTAAGTTACAGATAGTAATCACATTAGTGTATGAGGCATTTCCAATCTATTTGTATTTTTGAGATTCCAATGGCAACATTCTTTCATTTTTTTATTGGGCGTTACAGTTTGGTGAATACCTTGGCGATAGTTTTTTTTATGGAAAGTGGTCGACAGGATAATGGGGACCTAAATATGTTAACTAAAAGTACCTAAGAAGTATCTGGTTAACTGAAAGAAAAATTAATAAAATACCAATTTTTTGATATAAACGTTTTTATTCTTTTGGTCTTCAACTAATTTTAACACACAACAGAAAACAAATGCATTAAACAAAGCTTATATATATATATATATATATATATATATATATATATATATGTGTGTGTGTGTGTGTGTGTGTGTTACGGACAAAGCCAGAAATCGGTCAGATCGCGAGTTGGCTGGCCATTTTGCGAAGTGTTCTATTTCGTTTAAAATTGATTATCCAATTCAGGAAATGGCTGGCCAGTTTTTTAAAATAGCTAGAGGCAGTTAGCCAGTTCGCGAAATGGGTGGAGGCCATCGGCCAATTCGCGAAATGACCAGGAGCAGCCGGCGAGTGTGTGAAATGGCAAGGGCGACCGGCCAGTCTGCGAAACGGCATGGAGTAACCGGGCAGTTTGCGAAATGGCTAGTGTCGAGTGACCAAAATCTAAATGAAAAGTCCTGAACTTATTTTGAGGATATGTACAGTTTCTACTTAACCATTTTTTTTTTCAATGAAAGCTGTTCATTTGCAGATCCGCCCATACAAGATATATTTTTTAATATTTTCATTTTCATTTCATTGTAAATTTAAATATTCGTAATGAAAATTCTTGGAAATGGTGGCAATTGGGTTACTTCCATTTTTCCATAAAAAGGAAATAATTGGAATTATTATAATTTTATTAATGCCATTTTTTTAAAATAAAAAAAAATTTTACATTTGAAAAAATGGTGTTTACGATCATCAAGAGTCAAATTGCCTTAAAAGTAAATTAACACCATTTACCAAAGAAAATGTAATTACCTTATAAACGATGTATAGGCGTGAAGGAAACAGAACCCCGATATAATAAATACAACACTCGTATACAATGATGATTATGCGACACTAGCAAACCAACGTAAATCCTAATGTCCTAATCCTAATTAATATTATAAATGCGATTGTGTATGTGAAAGTCTGGCTGAAACCAGCGTCAAAAAGGAGGATTTAATGGCCCGGTTTTTTTGCATATAGATGGATTATAACCCAGAAATGAACATAGGCCATATTTTGTTTATTTTACTAAAATATTTTTCTTAATAATTCAAAAATTCATTATTTTCATCTATAACTGTAATAAAGAAGGATGTTTGGGGGTTTGTGTGTTTGCACTCTGTGTTCTAAAGAGACCGCTGCACGCAGAGCTACAAAATTTGGTGGGAAGGTACGTCTATACATTTAGTTTTGCACCTCGAAGCCCGATTTTGAAATTTTTGAATAGATTTTTTTAATTTAAATTTTTATGCGATTTTCAGCATTTTTTCACGTTTTGCTGCAATTTTTTTGCATTAGTAACAGGAATCCGGTTCCAATGTTTTAGCCCAATATAGTAAATTTTATCCTCTTTCCAATAAAGTTTATTTGGATTTCATACAACAATATTTGAAATTTTGGCGATTTTTTTCCTGCGACATTAAGAAATTTTTCCCAGAATGCTTGATTGGTTCGTTGTTTGCTTCCATTTCAGCCTCAGTTATGCTCAGAATCGTCATTTTTGTTTCTCTTTTTAGCTTGGGGAGAGCTGATAATTCTTTACAGATAAAATATACATGATTTTAGAAGGGAAGGGCGAGTTATTAATTATCCCGATTTAGATTTTTTGACTACATTTTTTTTTCATTTCATTTTCATTTGTTTTTAACGTTTTTTCACCTTTTGCAGCGTTTTTTATTTGAAATGACGTCATAAAATCGTCCATTGAAAGTCAAAGACTTTTGGAGGGCAGTTGTGATGAGTAGCTGAGAGGATCGTAGGCACAGCTGGAAGTCAACCGGGCAATTGTAATTGGCAGATGAAAAAGTAATCCTCAACTGAGTGATGCTACTGAATAGTCAGCTACATCTGTAAGCCATTAACTTACGTTAGAAAACGAAAATGGTTTTTGTTTTATATTGTTGAAGATGAATAAAAATCGTTCTGGCTTGAAATTATGTATTACTTGAACATTTGAATTATAAATACATTGTAACATATTCTGTGTAACTATCGAAGTTATAAAAATTTAAATTTAAATATGAAGAAATTGTGTTAAATTATTTCTAAAATTATATAATAATAGTTAAAAATTTCTTTTAAATTATCTTTCTTTGAAATTTTTACTTTTAACGATATCTTTCAAAACATTAGCCTCTTTCGAATCGTCTTTCATCTTCCTTATTTTTTTCTTTCATAAAAGAACTGTGTTGACATACAAAGAATTTCCTAACAAGGTTAGAAAAAATAATCAAGTTAATATTAACAAGCAAATGTTCTTTATGCTATAGAAAATAATTCGTAATTAAATTCTTTCGGTAAATCAATTTCATCAAAATGTAATACAAATTAATCCATATTAGATACATAACGTATATTACATTTCTCTATGAAAAGTATCAACAAAACAAACGCCTTTTAAAACCAGGTTAAATGGGTGAAAGAACCCTTCAACCAATCACAGAACAGGATTCTTTCCCATGTCCCTATCGATGTAAATGTTGCTTATATGCAGTCCGGGCTCTGGCTTCACTTTTTTGGCATATTCTGGCCGAGCTGGGCATGTACTTCACTTTATCTGTGCTGAGTAAGGGAATGAACTATATTCTTTCCAAATCGATGAAAACTGCAAAAGCCCATGTCGGTTTGGTTTGTTTTATTTTTAAGTAATAGTGATATTGTATTTTATTTAACGAAATCTTTAGAAATTTAATTTGATTTAACAAATTACCAAGAAATAGTTTTAAAAATCTACCTTTTTTTTGCACTATCAGAGCTTTAAAATTATGATTTTCTTTAACCATCTTTTTCTTTCATTCTAAACCACATTATTATTTTTTTCTTTTTAAGTGTTCAAGTACAGTTGTTGAAAAAAAACGCACCAGCCTACGTATATTTAATTACCAAATTGTCGCAGAGAAGTATAATAAGTACCGCTCAACTGGAAATCGTGTCTGTCTTTCGAATATGAATGCAATTTTTGAAATAGGGATCGTCTACATATTAAAAGTTGTACCAAATTTCCCTTTTCATATGTTAGCATTCACTTTTGACACTTTGATTTCTTTGGACCAAATCAGCCCGGAAAAAGGTTTGGTTACTTTTTCTTAAATCTTCACAGAGTTATAAGAAATCAAAATTTGAAGATACTAGTGTTAAATGCGCTTGTAAAACTAATTTATATCTTTCCAAAAAATCATCCAATTCGAATGTTTTTCTTTTAGTGAGATACAATGAGCAGACCCAAACAAGTTCTAGGCATTTTTTCTATTCAAACAAATATTTTTAATTTATGAAAATTATTAATAAATTTATATTTAAAAACTTTTCAAATTATGATCTGTATTAGTTTTTTGCATAAGAAGAATCAATGTCGATAAAAATATGGCTATGTGCTTTTACAGCTCCTTCCTATAATTAGTTTTCGAGATATGGAGAAATTTGACTTTTCAACGGTCTGAGGGAACCGTCTCGTACATTCGTTGGCATCCACAGAAAAGAAAATCAGAAAGTAACGGGAAAAAAATTCTAAAATTTTCTTTTAATTAATGTAATTTTATTTTACATTTAGAATTGCTAAATATTTTTTTATTGAAACTCATTGAATGTTCCGCTACTTTTCCTTGTGGGATCTTAATTTCATTTTTTTTTTATTTATATGAAAAACCCTAATACTTTTTTCTCATAACTATGAAAATTTAAGAAAAAGTATATAAATTATACCTTTTTCCGGGCTGCTTTGATCCAGAGAACTCAAATAAAATATTAAAGGGGGTATTACATTTGACAAATCAAAGTTGATATATTTGTAATATGTAGATGACCTCTATTAAAGATTTACATTCATATTCGGAAAGGAGACACAATTCCAGTCGAACAGTTATATCTAGGGTCTCTCTGCGAGAACTCGATGTTAAAAAAGCATGGGATGTGCTTTTTTTAACACTTTCCAACCTAGTTGAAAAGTGTTTATGACTTCGGTTTGTCTGCCGTAGGCCGTCTGCCCTCTGCCGGTCTGCCGCCTGTCCGTGCTCTAACTCCCGTAAATATGCTCGGATTGCCCTGCAATTTTTATATGTTATTTTCGTTATCTATAGCATGTTGCCTATTTCAACTGAAGTGTGTAGCACTTATAATTTTCTTACAGGGACACTCAAAAGAATTCCGTTACATTACGTTCTATGAGGAAAAATCATTTGCGGATTATTTGAATAATGTTACACAATTTCAAACACATTGTAATTTATATATATCACTAAGGTGCATTACAAAAAGCTTAATATAGAATATGATGTGCATAGCACTTATAGTTACTTTACAGGGACAGTCAAAAGAATTCCGTTACATTACGTCTATGGATAAAAATCGTTTGCGGTTTAATTAAATAATGTTTCACTATTTTAAACGCATTGAAATTTATATGTATCACTAAGGTGCATTAAAAGAGGTTTATTACAGAATATTGTGTGTATAGCAGCCATCTTTCATTTACAGGGACACACAAAAGAATTCTCTACTTTCTGTCAACAATAATTCCTGGAAGTGCGTTTTAAGCTGCTGAACGCGATTTTAAATTTAACTCACATTTTGTCTATTACTTGGTGTGTATAAATTCTGTAGATCATACACAGAGCAGCACAAAAGTTGGCGAACGCATTTCCGTTTATAGATAGAAAATCCAGACGGAGAATGTTAAACTGTGCTACGCGTTTCCTAACTAAACTAAAATTTAGCATCCAATGTAGTATACATACAAATCTATAGATCAGATACAGGACTAAATAAAAGTATTCGTATATTTTCCGAATATTGTATATGTTGGAAATTCCTGAAATTACGTTTTTAAATATGTTATGCGTTTTCCAAATTGTTTACTTAGATGTTATCTTTCAGCTTATTAAACGGCAATGATTTTTAAAATTATTTTGGAAGCGTTGGAAAGTGTTACATAATCTATGCTTGACGCATGATTTTTTGTTCTTGTTTTCCTTTCCCACGATTAGCATTATTATTTCATGACTTGTGAATATATAACAAGAAAAACGACGTAATTTAATTTTTTTGCAATATTAATAAAATACTTTTATTTTTAAGATAATGTTTGAAATAATGTTTTGCGCCGGATTTCATTGCATGTAATGCCCGATTTCACACGGCCGGACCAATAAATTTTTCAAACGGTCGGACTGGCCTAGTCCTGGAAATTTCAACCCGTGTAGACCTATAGCTTTTCTTTAATGTCTTGAGTATAGCGGCATGAACTAGTTCAACTTCATTCCTGAAAAGTATCACACTTGTAATGTGTTGCATTTTAAATAAGTACATAGTATGCTGAATCAACTTTCGTTTTCGGTGTTAAAGGGTCTCAGGACTCTTAAAAGTCGAAAAAATGAAAAAAAAAAAGACCATTTTTAACGTTTAATATCTTCAAATGTATATGATTTAAAAACACAACTTTTATTGGGATGAAAAGATATAAGCATGTTCTTTCATTTCACCTATTTAAAAAGTTACAATATGCAGAATTAATAATTATAGGGGGCTTCAAACTGTCAGATAATTTTCGAGCAGAAAATTAACATGACATCTTACGCGCGCGATTACAAAGTGATTTTTGTATCTAGAATAAAAATTTTGGAGCCTAATTATACTTTATATTGTAATAATTACACTGAACCTAAATAAATTTGTATTTAAAGCATTTTTATATTTTTAATGCAAAGTTGTATTGAGCTAATGCAATTGTTTTAAATTTTCAACATTATAACCACTTAACAAAAATATTTTCTTTAATAATAAAAATGAAATTTTAGGTTCAATTTATGTAGAATAACATGACACATATTTTTGGAAAATTTCATGAAAAAATATTGATAAGTTTTTGAGATATGCCCAAAAACATCATTTTGAGAAATATGACAAAATTTTCGGAAACGCCGCTTCAGCTTTGAGTAGGTATCTTAAAGCCACAACGTCTGTTCTAATGGGAATTTCAAGAAAACATTCACACTGAAATGTTCAGAAAAAGTAGGAGTTTAATATATGAAAAAATTAAAAATTCGAAAATTTTGAAGTTTTAAGAATCCTTAAGTTTAGAAATTAAAACACACAATATAATACACTTAACTGGTAAAAATAATGTATGAAATAAAGTGAATTGCATAACGAATTCTACTCATCTTAACAGTTATGAAACCGCTAATTTTTTTTATTTTTTTTAAATTAAATTTAAAATAAAAGTTTTTTCTGAGCTTGAGGCCTTCCTAGGCGCAACGCCCTGCGCGGCCGCACCTGTCGCACACCCCTAAGGACGGCTCTGTATCTAACAATAGAGAGAAAGTACGAAATATGAATGAATTTAAACAATAAACTATATTTAGCTTGCTTTAAAATTTTTAAAAAATCTTAAAATACAGAATTGTTAACGAGAACCTTGAGGCTGACGTTGCGCTCTAGAATAATCGCAATTAGTAACGCAAACACAACTTTAAGCGTCCTTCTGAATTGTGTTTAAAGCGTTTCTTCCAATCATTGTTTACAATGATGTTATTGTCATTTATAATCTGGTTATTTTTTTTTCTTATACAATCCGTATTCATCTTAAAAGTGAATTATATAAATAAAAAAATAAATTGTAATATAATGAAGAGAGGAAACTTTTTTCAACTCGTTAAATCAAATTCATTGGTTGGAGTATCATAGTTGAGATTTATTCCAACAGACAGAAAAATGCCGCAGTAAGGACTAGAAACCAGGATACCTTGGCTAGCCGTGCCAATGTTCTTCCTACTCAGCTACCCCAACGATATCCTGGCTGGCATAATTCACTCTTATTTGTTGGACATGGCTGTGAACTGCAGCGCTAATTTCGTTCATCCGAGCTACAACTATAGCATTTTACATGATGAAAGTGTGATATAACACGGAAACTCCTGTATGTTATGTATACAAGAGTATACTCCTATACACCATGGCAAGCCAAGGTACCCAGGTTCGAGTATCGGCCCTGGCATTTTTCGCTCTGTTGGAATAAATCTCAACCATGATGCTCCAACCATTGAATATAATAAATTGTAATACTGCACAGTTAGTTTTTTTAATCGTTAATGTATTTAAAAATTCCAAAACCCTGCGAAACGCTGAAGAATGTGTAACAAAATGTGTATCAAATTTTCTCAAACATGTGACCTAGCCCAACAGTCTTCTCGTGCCCAAAAACCATAGGAGGCAAAATTTAGTCTAAATAGTCTGAGCCATTTTTAACATAAAATAGCTTGACCATTAATGACGCATGACCAAAATGACCCACTAATTGAATTTTCTCGAAAATGAGACCTAGCCCAATAGTCTTCTCGTGCTCAAAAACTATAGGAGGCAAAATTTAGTCTAAATAGTCTGAGCCGTTTTTAAGATAAAATAGCTTGACCCATAATGACCCATGACCAAAATGATCCACTAATCAAATTTTCTCGAACACGTGACCTAGCCCAACAGTCTTCTCGTGCCCGAAAACCATAGGATGCAAAATTTAGTATAAATAGTCTGAGCCATTTTTTAGATAAAATTAGCTTGACCCACAATGTCCCAAAAATGACCCACTAATCGAATTTTCTCAGACATGTGACCTAGTCCAATGATTTTGTCGTGCCCGAAACTCGTAGGATACAAAATTTAATCAAAATCATTAGAGCCGTTTTTTAGACAAAATTAACTTGACCTGGTTGACCCAAAAATGACCCACTAATCGAAAGTTCTCGAACATGTGAACCAGCCCAATAGTCTTCCCGTGCCTGAAAATGGTAAGATACAAAATTTCGTCAAAATCGTTTGGACCGTTTTTTAGATAAAATTAGCTTGACCCTGACCCTTGATGACCCAAAATGACCCACTAATCGAATTTTCTCGAACACGTGACCTAGCCCAATGGTTTTCTGGTGCCCCAAAACGGTAGGATACAAAATTTCGTCAAAATCGTTAGAGCCGTTTTTAAGATAAAATTTGCATATATATATATATATATATATATATGTATAACCACACGCAAGATTTGCTCGTATTAGAAGATAATGATAAAGATAATAAAGCTTTTTTTTCGATAATGTATACATAGATATACGTATATATTTAGAATGCATTAAAATATATTTAAATTCATTTATTTGTCTCGGTCAAAAGATTCATACCGCTTTTTTTTTTTTTTTTTTTGCTCGGAAAACTGCCTGTTTGATGCAATTAAACCTGATATGTAATGATTCTGCATTTTAACGATTAAATATCCAGCAATATACGGCAATCATATATTCCACTGACCCTGGTACAATAGGTATAGAGACGTGTTTGTTCCCATTATGTAAAAGAACAATTATAAGACTTCTTTTAGTACACTGTAAAAAATGACAGGTGTTTCTTAATCTAGGAATATACAATATAATCACGAACGGAAATATACAATAAGCTCTTTCGAGTTACAAGCGTTTCCGAAAAGCGTTTCTTATTTTTAGAAAACTCAGAAATCAGTATATTTTAGAGATTTAAATAAGCATTCATAAAAACAAAGTTTAGATGCCACTGATTTTCGGAAACGTTTCGAAATACTTTTTATAGTGTATTAATTATTTTTCTTATTTCGATATATAAGGTATTTCGGATGCTATCAGTTCTCAAGTAAACATTTCCATGTTCAACAAACATGCTTTAGAGATGAACACGATAAGTTAATAGCATGGATGTTAACAGTAAAATTCATATTATTTTTTTACTCTTGCATGCATAAATTCAATTACGCATCTGAAAATGTTTAACTGACAATTAATAGTATCCTAAAAACTGATATTTAGGTTTGAGAAATCCAAGTAATACACTATAAAACTTCTCGGAAACTTTCAGAAAATCAGTGGTAGCAACAGAAATTTTGTTTTATTGAATTTTTCTTTTAATATCAAAAGTATATTGGTGTCTGAGGTCTCTAATGCTAAAGAATGCATTTTGGTATTGATAGAAACTCGGCAGAGCTTATTGTATATTTTCGTACGTGGTTAGATTTATTTTCGTAGATTAAGAGCGTCTTTTTTTACAGTGTGTAAATATAGTAACAAATTTAATTCAAAAAGTCTCCATTCCTGGGCTTTATATTTAACGCCAAAATTACGTATTCCTTTAGTATCACCCTTGCAGTTACTATCTTGTTGTAAGTAAGAGATAATTTCCCTTTTTCTGATTAAACAACAGTAACAGACGTTTTAGGCGCTAGCATTTTTTTTTCCGCCTGTAGCTAAAATTTCAGCAGATCCCTTAGAAGTACCGAAAACTCTGATTAAATCAAAATGTTCAGATGGATTAAATTGTTCAGAAGTTACACTGAAAATTACCCACAGCAACATTATCTGAATCGAATTATGCCAGTCTTCAAACATATCTTATAAAAGAAGGTCAGTGGGACCGTGTGGAAAAGTGCTAAAGCTGAAGAAGATTTGGGTACTTGCTTTCTAGTTTCTAATTTTATAAACATTAACATCACATGAGCAAAAAATGCATACATCAATATTTAATCCCCTCAATACCAAACACATATAAAATCTGGATGCTCATGCTTTATCTTTGGAACACACTATTAAATGTTGTACACAGACTATTCTAAGAAATATTCTTGGAAGCCAATCCTAATCTCCAAGTGTCACTCCCAAATAGGTGCAATGAATTTTTTTAATGGGATGTGTAATGTTACACACTTTTAATTTTCTGGAATAACGAAATATTTTGTTTAAAAAAATTATTGAATTTAAATTAGGCGTTACAATTGCAATATGCATATTGTAACATCGCTTACATATCATAAAAGACAAATTTGCGCAAAAATGGTATGTGATACACCATCTAACAGCAGCAGGTGTTTTAGGCACTAGCAAATTTTTTTTTTGCCTAGAGCCTAAAATTTCAGTAAATTTTTTAGAAACTCCAAATTTCTGATTAAATCTGAATGTTCAGATGGATTAAATTGTTCAGAAGTAACATTAAAAATCGTCCACAGAAACATTATATGAATCAGAATTATGCCAGTCTTCAAACATATCTGATAAAAGAAGGTCAGTGGGACCGTGTGGAAAAAGTAGAAAAGCTGAAGAAGAATCCTTGTTTCCAGACTTATAACCATTAATATCACATGAGTAAACCATTTTTACTACACCATCTTTAATGTGATTTTTTTAACGTCAGCACCAAAAATAACATTAAGAACATCTAAAATTAACAAAAACTTTTTTTCATTGTAGACCTGTGTTATTTTTTATTATTTGTCAAATTTTTACTCACGAAACAAAATTAAGAATGAAAATTACATGTACTAATGAGCTAATTGAATTTTTTAACTTCTAAAAATATATTAATTGGGCTTTTTTCAGGTTCTATTATTCTTTTAATTAATTCATCTCCCAGTATAACCTTTCCAGAATAAATGAATTTATGCAGTAAAATGAAATGAACTGATATCCATTTTGACAATTTGAAATTTTGATGGGAAAATGAAATGGGAATGATATTTAAAAGAAACCTGATTGACGATAAAAACTTGTCAAAAAGACGAATGCACCCAGAAAAAAGATTTGTTGAATCAACAAAAATTTGGTTGACCCAACAAAACTTTTTGTTTAAATATAGGTCATTAGAAATTTTATTTGAATCAACAAAAATTTTTTTTTTTGCAATTCCAAAAAAAAAAAAATGTATCGTCAGCAAAAAATGTTTTGTTAATTCAAGTAAAATGGTTCAATTTTACTTGAATTTTGCTAAAACAACCAAAATGTACTCAACAAAACATGTTTTACAGTTTTAATCAATTCCTTTTTTTTTGGGTGTGTTACATAGAAAAATACATATTTTTAAAATTACCTTAAAACACCTACAAATTTAAATGATGAGAAATATGATAATATAACTCTAGTCTTTAAATACTTTTCCTTAAACATTCTAATATTTTCTTTCTCTATTTGTTGAATTTATATATAATGCACTTAATTCTGAAACTTGAAAAACAAATTTGCTACAGCTTAGCAAAGTATTTTAAGAAAAGAAGCCTCTAGGTCTAGTCATAATCCTGTAGCATAATCCTTATCGAAATGTGTTGCATAATCTTTGCATTTTCTTAATTTTACAGGTTGAAGATGATTTTCTAAAAATAAAAAATAATAATGCTGTGTTGCGCAATCCTTTATTAGGTAGCTTTGCTAAACTCTGTTGAAATAGTTGAAATTTTTTTTTTAAACAGCAGTAAGCTTAAGTATGTTAATGAGAGCTTAATTATTCCGAAAATATCTTCCCAATTTTTCGAAGAGATTGGTGGAAAGTAGATAATAGTATAGCTATTTGAAATAGTATACTTCTTTTAATTTATTAATTTATTCATATGTATTTGTATTCCCTTTGTTCAAGTGTCTGTATGATCTTTTTAATTTAAAAAAGAGTTGTTTCAGATATCGAGAGAAGAGCATTTAATATATCCTAGATAATTTTAAATCCAAAGCGTATAGATAAACTGTTCATTGAATAGAAAAGACAAAGATAATAATTTTTTTTAAGCGTTAAAATATCAAAACACTCTTAGAAATTAGTAATATTGTACTAGACAGGCTTATAATGGTTAGAAAAGTCCTAAGAAAGCCTCATTAAGATTTTTTAATTAAGATGACAATAATATGATGACAATAATTAAGATGACAATCATACGGAAATAAGCTGATATTGACTTTCTTTCTTCTCGAAAACTACTAAAGCAATTTCAGTATATATATGTCATGGTCAGTATTTCAAATGAGGAAATGAAGATACTTTAATTGAATTACGATATTATGGTAAACTATTAACAATAACTATGTACAGATTAGTAATTAATTCAAACACACAAAACATCTTCATCATGTAACTTTGTTACGGTTTGTATGCAGTCGACAAAAAAAAAAAAAAAAAAAAAAAAATCACACAGCAGTCTGAACACGTCTTTGCTTCTGGCGCGAAAACTTTTTATCGGCGGAGAACAAAATGAGTGGCGCTGCTGTCCGTTCTTATTAGCATTCTCCTTGGAGGTGCTGCTGCCACCTATCGACATATTTATTATATACAGGGTGTTTCAAAAATGACCGGTATATTTGAAAAATCAATAAAAACTAAACGGGCAGCGATAAAAATACACCGTTTGTTGCAATATGCTTGGGACAACAGTCAATTTTCAGGCAGACAAACTTTCGAAATTAGTTTCAATTTTCACCAACAGATGGCGCTGCAATCAGGAAAAATCTAGGTATCCTGAATAGAGATTCCTGAATAGAGATTTAGGATCCCTAGAAAAATCTAAACCACGATATTTTCCACATATCCACCATGCGCAGCAATAATATGGCGTAGTCTCTGAACGAAATTACCAGAAACCTTTGTAAACCTGTGACTTCTTTCTGTGAGGACACTTGAAAGACCAGGTGTACCGCCACAATCCAGAAACAATTGAACAACTGAAGCAGTACACCTCTTCTGCATGTGAAGCCATCTCGCTTGACAAGGAGAGGGGAATGCCCCTCCCCTTGCACACCGCCTGAATTCAACACTGCAATCCAAGTAATTTATCTTTGATCCACGATTTCTAATTAAAAAAATTGCTTTCATATTCTGAAAGAAAACAATATTCTAATTGTAATAACATCTTTGATGTGATTTTATCGTAAACGGTCTGCGAATAAAGGCAAGAATATCGATTTTTTTTATACTTACTGTAGATACATAATCTTTAAGCGGATAAAACATATTAATCTACATACAGAAAAAATCCATTAGTAAAACTGGAGAAAAATCATAGTTTTTGTTTTCCACAGAAAATAAATTAACATGATCGATTTATTATTTTTTTTTCGTTTTTAATATAAAACATGACTGTGTCATTTGTTTTGATAATTGTGGTTATGGAGAAAAATAGGAAATGCACGACATATTTCGTTTTATCATCTTTGTATGAAAACAAAAATATATTAAACCGAATTTCTAATACTGTCATATATCCTTTTATTCTCTTTGCTGCTGGTGTGTCTTTATACAAATATACTCAAGCTTTTTAATGAAAAGACGAAATTCGAAAAATTTAGTTGAGATTTAAAATGTTTCTAATTTTTATTGTAATGCGAAAATCTTCTTTATTTAAGTAAAAATGCGTTGTTTTGTCGAGTAGTAGAAATGTAATTTTTCCTTCAAAATTGTGTGCAAGGAATATTTATTTTTCTGTCAATTCCGACTATGTAATTATTTAATAATGTAACAATCTAATAAGAATAATCGCCGTGTTCCCAATTTATATAAAAAATAACAACCATTAAGTGACATCATTTTAAGAGTATGCTCATGTCAGGTATATCAATGAAGAAAGATTATTATGCACAAAAGTCTTGCAGAGAATATTAATGTTCTAAAAATAATGGAGTAAGAGGATCTCATTTGCTTAATTATCTTCCTTGGAAAAGGTTTATGATTTAATTCCTTAAGGCATAAAAAAAGATGATTCCGGAATCTGTAAATATATTTTTAATATGAAAAATTCCTTACTGTATTTAGAAATAATGTATTGCTAGACTGTTAAAAGCGTACCTCTTATATGTGAGGAATATGCGCATTTTGCCTTCTGGTAGTTTAATACAAGAAATACATAGTCAAAGTATAGGAGGAAAACATTCAAGGTAGAACGAAATGAAAAGCACCAATAACTAAGAAAAATCTGCCATTGGCATTCAGGCTTGTCCCTCTACAAAAAAAAAAAAAAAAAAAAAAAAAAAAAAAAAAAAAAACAAGTTTCAGAGTTACGGCTGAAAAACGTACATGAGTAATAATATTTTAACCGTACAATTAAGAGCACTTGAATCTAATTTCAACAATTCTTACGCTTGTATTGACAATCTATATCAACTGCCGTTTAAGCGAGAAAGCCTGTGTCTACCACTTAAATGATATTCACCATTTATACTTGATTAGACTATATCGTTGTCGAACTCAAATAATATTAATGGTGGATATCTTTTAACGTTCGACTGGAGTTTTGCGCTTAATCGCCAGTTCAGATAGATGTGGAATACGAGCGTTAGTCTAGGAGATTATAGAGGTATGTGATATGCTTTTTATACACTGATGTTCAGAAATTAAGGGGCAGTGACCAATTTCAAACGTTTCGTCGAATATTTACTGAAACTCGTGAGGAAATGCCCGAAATGACTTTGAAATTTAAGGATGTAAAGAACATGTTTGATTTCATGTTTTTCAGTGAAGACTTTGTCGCGAGGACAATTAGGGGGGGGGGATAATAATTTTATAATAAAATAATATTTTCGATCACTCAAGTAACAGAAAATGCTAAAAATAGTCTGCCACTGTGGCAAATGACTATGTAGGTCCTGTTCAATTTTTGTGTGCATTTGTGTAAGCATAAAGCGTATATTCGTGAAGATTTTAACTTTTCTCTGAAATTTTCAAAAGGTTTTTATTATAGCATGCAGAGTTTTCAACCGAATTTAACACCGCTTTCCAAAAACTTGCCAAAAAATTATAAAAATAGTATGCTGCAATTAAAATATTAATATGTTGAATATCTGATGAGATATGGAAATTTGTATGAAATAAATTTTAACTACGCATGCGCGTACTATACCAAAGATTTTTTGTCATGATTTGATAGTCAATACTATAGGGCAACGCATATAAAAAGACCAGTGAAATATCGTGAATACTCAAAAAGTTACAGCAGTAATTGATAAATTGATGAGGAAATCCCATACCTATGAGATTTCTTCCTAAATTTATGAACACTGTTAACAGTACACTGTGTTCACTGTTAAATGTGTTATGTTTCCTGTACTGTATACTTACTTCTTTCACCTTATTTAACGGTGAAGTTTCGTTGCAGTTTTTTGAATGTGTTGGAAAGTATTTCATAATCTCTGCTTGACGCAAGATTTTTCATTCTTGTTTTTCTTTATTTACAGCTTAGGAAATTCAGGTTTTACTATGGATGGGGTTTAACTAATTTTAGATAGGTCTCAAGTGTGTTCATAGAATCTAACTGTGAAATAGTATGGCGCAATAAAAACTGTCTGTACCATGCTTTACAGTTGTGTATTACGTCTCGATCAAAAGTCTGATATACGGAAATTTTGTTTGAGGGAAAAAAAAATCTAATTTTAACTTTGTCCAATTTTAAATGTTTTGGATGAAAAGTTCCATTGTCCAAAAACAAGAGAGCTTTCATTTTCTATTTTTCATATTATAATCAAAGAAAGTTAACCCTTCGATCATTAAAAAGTTTGTGATCCAAAAGTTCTTATTCGCTTTCCACATTGCACCAAATTTGTTTAAATGAACGTTCTTTCGGAAACACTTTGTTTTCCGAGATTTCCAAATAAAATAAGATAAATTTCAAACTATCCCAATACATTACAACACAACAAAATAGTGGGTCGTTCTTTAGACTTTTTATGACCGATACAGGCATCAGTTTTAAAACACAAAGTCTTATTTGCAAAATGTTTAAGAAATGCTCAGTTTCATCAGCGTTATACTCGTAAATGTTTTCCTCTTTATAGACTTCACAAATTTATTTCAAGCTTTCATGCCATTTCTCCACTTCTTTAAGATCTACAGATTTTGCTTTTGCACAAATTGTTTTGAAAGAGATGTGACGAAAGTAGGACTTTTACACGTTCATTCATCCGAAGCCTTAAAAACAATTAATCCAAGTTCTTTAGCGACTTCTAAAACCTTTTCCCGAGTAAAGGTCTACTGATGTTGTTTGAACGAAATGAAATAAACCAGTTAAATATATAGAATCTCAGTGATAAATTAAGAGGTTTGCGCGGAGGAGGGGACATTCCCTCTTGAGCATCGAAATGCCCCGAGGAACGTTTGAGATTTTATTCTTTTTAATGGTCAAAATGTGAAATCCCCCACTACCACTGTAATATCCCTACCAGAGCCATAGACATCCCTCCGGATAAAAATGTATGAATTCAATACTGGAATCAATTTCACTGGAATCAGTCTTCCTTAATTTCCCATTTTTGATATTCTTGTTAAATGTAGTAAGTCACTGATCCCATATTTCTACTGTATTTCCCAAAAACCCTCCCACCTGTATTTTACCAACTTTTAAACGTTCAGTAAAATCCGTAAACTTATTTTTTCTTTATCTTTAAAAACTTAGAATTTCATTTATTTTTCTTTTTAATGATCATTATCTATAATATTCTCGAAACATTAATCACAAAAATACACTAAATTCAGTGTGTGTAGATTTCAATATGCTCTTATAACGAAGAAAAAATGGTGTAAATATATTTTTGACGCTTTGAAAAATGTGCAGTAAAAGTTAAAATTTCAGTGCAAATTCACCTTGTTTAATAACTAAAAATTCATTAGTCTGTAACGATGTATTATCATATGATATCCACGCAGTCTGGAATGAATTAATGCATCAATGATTACCTTTCCCATCCCACCTTATTTCCAAACCCTTGAAGTGAAATAGTTTATTCCGGGCAAGCAAGAAAATGCAAAGATGTAACAACTCAACTCAACAGAATTAGTTTTTCCACTGATGACGACCGGGTTTTCGGTTGAAAACGTTTTGGAATTTTTAAAAGTAACTTTAATGTGCTTTTAAATGTTTTTATGTATATTTTTAGCACCTTCAAGCAATATATTTACATTTAGTTGTATCTTAATGAATTTTTAGTTGAAAAATGTGTTTCGATTATCAATTAAGTTTCATTAACAGTAATTGATACAAAATGCATTTCAAAAGAGGGTGCTTTTTTTTCCAGTACGTTACGCTTTATTGGCGCATTTTTTCTTAACCACCAAAAATTCAACACTCAATTTCATAATAAATAAATAAATTAGAGTAACTCTTTGTTCTTTATTTTTTTTTAAAAAATCGCATGATAGATTATCAGTGGCTTTTTATTTTTTTCTTTACTTAGATTATATCAACCTCCTTACCTGTTGGCAGCATGTGACGCCTGTTACCGCTTTTCTATGTCATACAATGATGCAATACAGTTAATTACTGTGTGGATTTTACGAACGAAGACTTAAAATGAAAGCTTTTCTTTTTTGTTTCTCTCTTTTTCAGATTTAGAAATTTAAAAATATTATTCGAAAAATTTTTTGAGCAAGGCGGACACAAAATATTCTAAAAATTATCTATTCTATTCTATTAAAGAAATAAAAATATTCTGCATATTATTCAACCTGAAATAATAAACCAATTAAAAATTAGGACGCACATTTAAAAGTAAAGATAAAAATTATGCCTCATGTATAGTTTATGGTACACTTTCCAAAAAATAAAATTACTATTATAACATTTTATATTTTTAGAAAAAGAAAAAAGTACATGAGCATATTATAAATTTTGCTTAGAATGTATTTAGAAAATATTCTACCATCACGACGAAGAACATATTATGGAGTTTTGGGATATGACAATTTGTACTTGTAGACATTAAAAAGCAGGTAATCGGACATCTTCCAGGGATGACACTTTGAATTTCCCCCAAGGGGTTCTACGTCCACGCCCCAAATTTATCTCTGATGACAAAATATCTGTATCCCTAAATTTGCATCGCATTGCCCTGGTGGATTCAGAGACTTAGATTTTTTCCTTTCATTTCTCGTTAATAATAATAATAATAATAATAATAATAATAATTTTTCAGACTTTATAGCCAAAATTACAGTTTACTATTATAAGTGTCCACTATTCAGAGGCAAAGCATACAAATATTTAGGTGTTGATTGAGGGGATTGAAAAAGTGCCCATTAAATAGTACTGTCCGCTATTCGGGTGTTTCCGTTATGGAGGATTTACTGTACGATTCCTTTGGGACGATATTAAAAAAAAAAAAAATCTATATTAAAGGGAAGTTCTACTTATTTGGATCAAAATTTTCGATTTTACTTTTTGTTTTGCATTTTTTGCATCCCTTAAGGGTGTAGATTTCTGCTCTAATGTGGTTTTGTAATATTTAAATTCCTTACAATCTTTTTTCATCGTTGAACGTAATTCTATTACAAAATTTTGAACTTGTTTTTCCCTAAATTTGTTTTTCTCTTTTTTTCTTTTGCTTTTCAAACTGGGAGAATATTTTTTTCAAGAAATATTCGACCGATTTCCTTCTTTTTATAGAATAATAGTTTTTTTTACAAGTATGGTTTTCATTGATTAATTATTTTTTCGGGCTCGCAAAAGGTAACAAAAGTGCGAAAAACCGAACTTTTTTTTGTTCAAATGACAGTCATTTTGTCAAAAACTAGCTTTTAAAAATAAATGTTGTTATAAGCTCGTGAGAATTTAATGCTATTTCATAATTTTGCGATCAAACTGATTTTCTATGCCTGTAACCATACAAAACCGATCGCCCTATTGGAAGTTTATACTTCCATTCGCACAAGGCGTATTACTTTTTTTTCTCTTACACATAAAAATTTGAATATGTAAGTGAAAAGTGAATTATATATAATGCTAAAAGATCGAAAGTCATATTTCTTTTCTTTGTAACTGAAACAAAATTGTAAAAATTACGGGAATTTTAGGCCAAAGAACAAGAAGTGTTTGTGAGTCTGTCTGTCTGTGTATGCTCTCATGCTGTGTTGGATAAGACCAGCACTACAACATTGGGCACGGAGGTACTCCAACGTGTATCTGAGAATCCTCCGAAGAGATTGTTTTTTTTTTCAAAATTAGTTTTGGACATTTTAAAAGTTTAGTTTTAAGGGATTTTTTATTGGAATTTTGCACTGGGTATTTTCGTTCTCCATTCGCATCTTTGTTTCAAGGGAATTTCACTTCTAGACAATTAATATTAAGAAAATCCTAAAACTTCAGAGAAAACGTCTCTCCTGGATCATCATCTGAACTTACTACTCATCTTCATATTTTGTACACGACATTTGATATTTTCAGTTTATTTCTCAGATTTCTATCATAAACAAGAAATTTTAATTGCAGTAAATTATTCCTACAATAAATGGTTTTTAGGCACTCGTCTGTTACATTTTGCAATAATATTTTCTGCTCTAAAAATGTCGGGTTTATTTCCCTTACTCAATATCTGTTAACAAACATATAAAAATATACAATTCTAATCTAGAATACTTTGATTTTTTCTTTATTTATGGGTGGGGCCCATGCTATATTTGAGAAGCTCAGTTGTGGTAAGACAATATATCTGTATTAAAGATCTACACACATTGGAAAAAATTTCTGCCACTGGCATCTAGAAAACAAATTTTTTCTCTAAAAACAAATAGTTCCATGTCATCCTTATAAATTCTAGTTCCCTTTGCTAGAGGGTTCTTGTCTCCCATATTCAAATTCAGCAGCGTTTTCCTATATTATCGTGATCAAACTTATTTAAAAATATTTGCAAATAAATGTGAACTCAAGACGTTAGTTTTAGTAACTGTAATTTTATTTTATGTTTCTATTCCAGAAATCAAGGGATAATTTCTCACAATTCAAACGATTCATACTATAATGTATCGTTTCATCACGTAGAAAACTGTAGACTAGAAATTCTCGATCATTTCGTCTATTCGGCTTATTTGTTTACCTTATTCGCATAACTCAGAAATCTATATTTCTGTTCTAGGGATTTAGAAAACGACTACTTAATCGTTCTAGATGAAGGCGGTATAAGTTTTCTTTCAGTGCGGGACAAACGTTTCAGGCCTTGATCAGATTGACTCAATTTTTACAGAAAATGTCGACATTACATAACAACCATTCTTGTACAGTTAAAATTATTTTTAAAATTAATATTGTATACATATTTATAAAAAAAGAAATTAAAATGCTGCATTTTAGTGATTTTTTGTCAAATAGCCACGGAGAGAAGAATGATAATATTAATGTTCACTTGGGCAGATACTCTTCTTAAAAAAAAAGAAAAAAAACTAATATATATTAGAATAAACTGTGGTTAAACAAAATCATAAATTTAAAGATATTTAAAATAAAAGTACATTTTTAAAAGAATATTTCTATGTAATTTATTAAACGAAAATTGATAGATCAAGATTTCGACACTAGCTAAAGCCAGTTTTCTCATATTTAACTCAGTTTGGGAAGTGTAAGGAATCAAGTGCAGAATCAAGGCCGCGAAAAAACATATGCTGGCCCAGTGCGAGTTAACTGAATGTCTCATACGGAGTTTAATAGTTTAACATTTATTAAATTGTGAATATATGTCGAGAAAACAATTTAGAAATTCTGAATAGATAGTTATAATAATGTTTTTCTTTTCCTCCCTGTTGACATACCTTAAAAAACGAAACAGAGAAAAAAAAATATTTTTTAAAAATTAGTTCCAAGCGTCAATCAAAGCGGTGAATTTTCTATAATCGGGGGCAATGCCAAACTATCATACTGTGCCGGACATGTTTTGGAACATCATGAATTGCATTATGCAATAATTGCGAGTGATATTGCAATAATACAGCCTTGCTATTGCAACATTCTCAAAGTGAGACACATTTATCATTAATGAGTACTTTCTGCAGTAATGAGCACTAGTTTTTAAAATATATGTGAGAATAAAACTATATCAATTGTTTCTAATCCCTTGCACAACAGGACCAAAAGAAAATTTTACCCCTCCCCAAGAAAACTTTGATCACCCTGTGAGCGTTTGCTGATATAGGGTGAAACCCTCAGTTATTGACACCTAACCAGTAACTGACACTTCAGCAAAAATCTAACTCAAGTAAGCATTTTCTTGTAAAATTCTACATAGTAATGCAGTGGCGTAGCCAGGGAGGGGGTCCAAATGCTCTGGATATCAGTAATATTGTAAAGTTTTCTTTGCCTTGATTATCGCAGAAAGTTTTTGAATTACATAAGGCAAATAAAACTTTACAAAATTAGTGGTATCCAGAGCATCTGTATCCCTACCCTGGCTACGCCACTGTAGTAATACCAGGGCACTACATTATACTATACATGCAACTCAATTATAAATTATTTTGTGACATTAAGAATGTTTTTTTGTTTGTTTGTTTCTATAAACTATAGTTTTTATTTTATTTGCAAATATAATTTTGTTTCAACCCTATTATTTTATAATCTAAAAAAATAATAATGATTTTTAGATCGGCATTGAATTTTTTTTAAGGTATCCGTTTACTCTATGTAAGTAAGCGAAAAATTTTTTGTAGTAAACAATCTCAGTTCTAATCGCATTCACTTTTTATTAAAATCATGTTACATCATTATGTTTTATGAACATAAAATAGCCCAGGAAAAAATAACGATTTTCTTTGTTATTTTTACATTTTTAAATTAAAATACTGTGAAATTCAATAACGTTAAAAGCTTGATGTATAACTATCTTTCCTCATTGATTTCTTTGAGAGAAATTAATATATTTGTTTTTCAGAAATGCATTCATTTTGTTTAGTCATAATAAAAATATCCTTAAAAATCAATTTAAATTTTTAAAAATGTGCACGTTATTTAGAAAAGGAAAAAATCGTTAACTGATATATATTTTTTTTCTTTGGCAAATTAGATAACGTGAAATAAGCTATAAACTTTTTTTTCAGAACATTTCTAATCCAACACATTTTCTGTATCATAATTGCTCACAATAAATTAGTCGTGTTGTTTATCGTAAAGTAGAAGCACTTTTTATCTATTGTTTACAGTTAATTTTACATAATATATGTAATCATTAGAACTCTAATGACTTAAAAAACCATGGATTAGGTTAAAAAATAATTAGCGCGTAATAGAAATTTAATGTTTATTTATTTTTTATTCATTTTCATATCATTTTTATGAATTTTCATAATATGTAATTATTATCTAATTGTCTTACTAAAAAGGTTTAATCAAAACGTTTGTTTAAACAAAAAATGTCTACTTTTTACACTCTTTTATGTAACTCAACATAGTTTTTTTTGGTAATATAGATAACGTAAAATAAACTGTGATTTTCTTCTTTAGAACATTTCTAATTCAATACATTTCCTGTATCATAATTGCTCACAATAAATTAGTTGTATTGTTTATCTTAAAATATAAGTACTTTTATGTATTTTTTACAGTTAATGATACAAAATATATCGAATTATTATGACTCTAATGACATGATAAAGTACGGATTAGATTAAAAAATAAATATCAAATTGTAGAAATGTATTGTTTATTTATTTTTAATTTTTTCATAACAGTTTTATGAATTTATTAATATATAATTACTATCTCATTTTTAACTAAAAATTAAAAATCAAATTGTATAGACAAAAAATTCTACTTTTTACTCGCTTTTATATAACTTAACTTGTTTTTTTTTTTGTTTTTTTGTATGGAAATATGGTATTCTGTAAAAGATTTTTTTCATTAACTTCCCAATATGCTAGAAGTATAAAAATTATGTACACAGGTGTGCTTCCAATAACAATAAGGCATTTTAACATTTTTCGAAATTAATTACAAATCAATAAATTAATTTTAAGGCATTTTTCAGTTAACCAGACATAAGTGATAAATCGCGAAATATTCTTTATCGTTAAAATTGTGTGCGAGTTAAAACAGCAATTATGCGCCAAACCACACTCTCCAAAATATGCCAACTGGGGGTGAAGTTGCAACAACGAAACAGTTTAGACACTAAAATGTAGATAATAAAATATAAATTAAAAATTAAAAGTCTAATATTTAAAAAATAATAATACGTTTTAATCAATTAATAGTTTAGTTTTTTTAAAGATATGTGAACATTACGTTTGATCAAAAATTACATCAAAACTAAAACCATAAAGTGAGACAATTTAAAACACATTAAAAATACATTACAGGCATTTAAGAGAATGTAAACATTTCGGACCAACACTAGTCACTCCTCAGTACGATAAAAAACGTTAAAGTCATGAAAGAGGAAATACCATAGAAAGATGAATTTCCTCTTTCATGACTTTAAGGTTTTTTATTGTACTGATGAGGGACTGATATTGGTCCGAAACATCTTCTTTCATTTAAATGTCTTTAATGTATTTTTAATGTGTATTAAATTGTCTGTCTTTAGGGTTTTAGTTTTCACATAATAGTTTAGAATTAATTATATTATGATTATATATATAAAGAAAACAGTCCTGAATAGTTAGTAAATAATGTTTTTTTCTCTTTCCTGTTGCCATATCTTAAAAAAGAAACAGAGCACAAATTATAATTTTTAAAAATAAATTCGCACATTTTACCAGCATAGGGGAAAAGAAAACAAGTGGGTAAGTGTGATCGAAGATCGCACGAAGGGTTTCGTTTAATATTCCTTTCAAAACACTTTATCCTTTCTTTAATAAATCCAAATAAATATCATTAAAAAAAAAAAAAGTTATGTTTTTTATAAAGTAAAAATTTACCGGTCTATTTTTCTCGTTTTTTCGATTATCTGAACCTGCCCGATAGCGGCCCGCAATTATACTCTGTCATAATAATATCTATCATATGGACTAAATGCGAAAATAAAAAAAATCAATTTCAAAATTAAGCATGTTGTATAGAGATTTTCAAAATGTTAAAACATGCCAATATTTCCATAATCGGGTTTTTATCATGGTTCAATACGTTCCTCAAACTCATATATTTACTATTCTCTATTACTCATATTGGTACTCTCTTTGTATTATTCTCAAACATTTGAAAAATCCGTTAAACTTCCAATATGACGTCCGATTAATTTTATTTTTAATTCTCTAATGACGTTATACTAAGCTGCTTTCTGTATTTACAGATACTCATACTCCTTGTATTATAGAGAAATGTTTGAACATTTTCGTTTTATTTCCGATATGACGTTATATTAATCTTTTTTCAATTGGTGAAACTTTTTATTTCATTTTCATTTTTCACTTGGAAATCTTTCAATAGGAAAATAATTAATGTAGAAATTTTTTTTATTGGGGATTTTTAATTGTTGGCAACTGCTATAACGACAAATGTTTAAATTTAATAGGAAAAAGCTGTTAGATTTTCGGTTTTTTATCTCTCTATATTAAAATAATACGATTTTTTCAAATTTTATAATTTTGAGCTCCATAGTAGGTGTTCACCTATAAGTATAAAAATTTCATGCCTTTAAGTTTTATAGTTTCTGAGGACCGACTCTGTGACAGACAGACATCGAAATGGGAGTAATAGGGTTTCGTAAGATGAACGAAATCCTGAAAAAAGTCAATTTTCCATAATCAAGTTAGGTACTAAAATGAATAGAAAACTAAAGGAATATAATTTCTGTTAATTAATATAATCTGTTTAATTTATTCTAATGTTATAAACTAGCTATTTCTCGTGATTTTGTTCTTGTGAGGCTAGAAAATTCAATGCTTATTTCCCGAATGATAGAAAATGGCACAATTTATATTATTATAGACTGTCACTGATTCTTGATCATACTCATACCAAAGGAATTTTCCAGATTAATGAAAAATGATTATATTCTTCTCATTAAACAGCTTTCTCTTTTCATTTTTCATTTAAGTACGCAGTAAGGCAATTTAAAATAAAAATATACAATTATTATACAAACAAACATGCATTAAATACAATAATTTAACATGGAGTGAAAATTAGTCAAAGCCAGGTATCGAACCTGGGTCCACAGCATTCCGGGCTGTTGCTTTAACCACTGAGTCACTCCGGCCTATTCCTGAGTCTGCAATTTTTCACTAATAAACCAAGTTAGGCAGAAGGTCACCAGCCATCTAACAGACAGCCTTGGATGACCGGACAACTGTGAATACATTTTAATATATTATTTTAATATATATTCGTAGATCGGTAGAATAGTAAAAATCTATTCACCGTTGTCCGGTCATCCAAGGCTGTCTGTTAGATGGCTGGTGACCTTCTGTCCAACTTGATTTATTAGTGAAAAATTGCACACTCAGCAATAGACCAGAGTGGTTCAGTGGTTAAAGCAAAACCCCGGAACGCTGTGGACCCAGGTTCAATACCTGGCTCTGGCTAATTTTACACTCCATGTTGGATTATTGTATTTAATGTATGTTTGTCTGTATAATAATTGTATATCTTTAAATGCTGAATGCAGGCGTTATTTATATGTGTTTTAATTTAAAATAAGTCTATGCGAAACAGTGCATTTACATTAGAACTTTATAAAACAAATTGGTGTTTAACTAATTTAACACGTATAATATTTAATAAGTATAAAAGTAAAAATAGTTTTTGTAAAAATCACTCTTTTTTATAAGCATTCAATGTTCATCTTGAAAATCTCGCCTAATCTTTTGATTTGCCATTCAAGTTTTTCTTTAAAAAAAAAAATCCATTTCAATACATCAAGTTTATTTGGGCACCAAACACAATTATGAAAAATTCAATGTTTTTTTTTTTTTTTTTTTTTTTTTACGATTGATAGAAATTATTAGTGAAATTATTAAAAAATGTGTAATGTTTGCTCTGTTTCTTTTTTAAGATAATGAAACAGAAAAAAATAAAAATTATTTAAACTATCTTTTTAGGATTTTTAAATTGAATTTCAATGTGTAAACGTTAATTAATTAATATTAAACTATTAATTGATAAAAGCGTATATTTTTAATCTTACACTCTTTAATTTTTTAGCCATTAAAAGGTTTCATTGTTGCAGTTTCACAAACATTTGGTCTATCTTGGTGAGCGTTTATTGGCGCATAATTAAATCCATTGTTTCACCTCGTATACAGTTGTAGGAGTTACAAAGAATATTTGGCGATTTATCACCTGTGGCGGGTAACGAAAAAAATGTCTTAAAATCAATTTCTTAATTTATAATTCAGTTCTAAAAATATGAAAATGTTCTACTGTCATCGGAAACACACTGTGAAAGTAATTTTTTACAATTCTAGCATATCAGGAAGTGGATTAAAAATCAATTACAAAATTCCATCTTTACATACAAATACCAAGTTGACATAAATAATAAGAGCGTAAAAAATGTAAATAATCTAAAGAGAAACTATCGGAAAGAAAAAATATAAGTTCTTTAAACTCTTTAAGTTTTTTTTTTATAGATGATTCATTTTATAAAGAAAGTTATGCTATGCTAAATGTCAATTTTTATTCATGTTTTAATATGTATTTTAATTTTAGTTACGATATTTTTAAAGGTTTCTCAGTATTTATCGCTTTCAAACATTTCCAAATCAAAAAACTAATTGCATAACAAAATAAAAAATAATAAACTATTTTACCTTTTCAATCTATAAATCTAGCGAGATTACTCTGATTTGGTAAAATTTCTGATATTATACTTTACGAAGCTATACAGAATTGAAATCCATTCAAAATGTTACAACAGATATGTTTTCGAGTTATTAAGGTATTTCCTTACATCTCAAATCAATTACATAAAATATCTCCTAGTAATGGATCTCAAATATCACGAAGTTTCTTTCTGTAGAGTATCTTTGTTAATCTCCAGATGTAAAATGAATGAATAGATATTTTAAAATATTTTTTCTCGCTTTAATAGATAAGCTATAAACATATGTTTGTACAATTTTTATTCTACAAGAAATTTCATGAATCTTAAAAGATTTATATTAAAAAAATGATTAGAATAACGAATAAAATAATACATTTATATTCCCTTTCTTTAAATGTATATTTTTAGTATACTTTGTTTTAAATTGTGTAATGTTTATCTTCATGAGTATATTGGCATAGATGTTGGTATTTTTTATTTTTTTCAATTTTCAAACATCCTATAGAATGCATTAGAGATTAATAGCGTGTTTTTAATTTCCCAAAACTTTCCATTATGTCTTAAATCAATATTTCTAAAGTAAAGGTAAGCTTTCCCGTTGGTTTAAATAGTTTTTAAAACAAAAAAATAGTTTTTACAGGGTATAACACGAGAGTATCGAAACCACCATACGGCGCGTCACAACTAAATAAATCAGTGAAAAGGTTTTTTTTTCATTGACTCCGTTAGAAAAAAAAATAAACTTCAATATATATAGCAAATGATGCACGTATCTACCTCGGCAAATCAACATTAAACGTTCAAGAAATATACAAGAGTAAACAAGCGCATTCGCACCATATTAAAAATATATTCTACTCGTAAAGCTGACATTAAATGTAAAATAAAAAATACAGTCGAACGTCAATTTCGCGAATTTTTCGATATCTCGAAGAAACAAATATTCCCTTCAAATTTCCTATACACTGAATGTTAAAAAACTTGGTTTGACGAATTTTTTTGGCTCATTCCTCGATAACTTGAATTTTTTTTCCATAAATAGTGTAGATTTTTTTTTAACAAAAAAATATTTCAAAAAATAGAAAAAATATATTCATAAATTACTATGTAAACTTTGCATAAACTTTAAAATAAAGGGATATAAAGACGCCAGTAACACAATACTTAAGTCTTGATCCCCCCAAGATGGGAGTTGAAATTCTTGTTTTATTGTTTCTTTATATATTTTCAGTCAGTTGCCATTGCATATACAGTGACCATCTATCCTTTCTTTGTCCTTTTATTCTCCAAGGTTATTTTCTTGAGGAGTTGGGGTAGTTTTAAGGAAACCGGAAATGATAGCAATTAACAAGAATCAAGAGGTAAGTGGCTTGTATGAAGAACTTAGAATTTCTTATCATTTCAACAAGGGGTGAAAGAAACGTATGAATGTCCTAGTCACGTCTTGAAAAGTTCCCTTTCTTGGTTATTTCAGAAAAAAATAGGGCATTTGTAGGTGAGTTCTTCTGCGAGTCATCTGTTCAAAACATTGACTTCTAATATAAGTGGACACCCGATTACTTTCTTCTCTCCAGAGAGAGTTGAAGGAAATATCTTTCACTTTCATCGCCAAACAAGAACGAAAAATCATGCGTCAAGCATAGATTATGTAACACTTTCCAACGCTTTCAAAATAATTTTACAAATCATTATCGTTTAATAAGCTAAAAGATAACATCTAAGTAATCCGAATACTTTTATTCAGCCCTGTATAGGATCTATAGATAGGATCTATAGATTTGTATATATACTACATAGGATGATAATTTTAGTTCAGTTAGGAAACGCGTAGCACAGTTTAAAATTCTCCGTCTGGAGTTAAATAAAACGGAAATGTGTTCGCGAACTTTTGTGCTTCCCTGTATAGGATATACAGAATTTATACCCACCACGTAATAGACAAAAAGCGAGTTAAAATTAAAATCGCGTTCAGTAACTTAAAACGCACTTCCAGGAATTATTGTTAACTTACAGTAGAGAATTCTTTTGTGTGTCCCTGTAAATGAACGATGACTGCTGTTTGCTGTACACACACTATTCTGTAGTAAGCCTCTTGAAATACACCTTAGTGATATATATAAATTTCAATGCGTTTAAAATAGTGAAACATTATTTAAATAAACCGCAGACGATTTTTCTCCATAGACGTAATGTAACGGAATTCTTTTGACTGTCCCTGTAAAGTAACTATAAGTGCTATGCACACCCTATTCCATATTAAGCTTCTTCTAATGCATCTTAGTGATATATATAAATTTCAATGCGTTTAAAATAGTGAAACATTATTTAAATAAACCGTCAATGATTTTTCCCCATAGACCGCAATGTAACGGAATTCTTTTGAGTGTCCCTGTAAAAAATCTATAAGTGCTACACACTTCCGTTGAAATAGGGAACATGCTATAGATAACGACTATAACATATAAAAATTGAAGAGCAATCCGAGCATATTTACGGGAGTTAGAGCACGGACAGACGGACAGACGGCAGGCGGCCAGACGGCAGACGGCCATACGGCCAGACAAACCGAAGTCATAAACACTTTTCAACTAGGTTGGAAAGTGTTAAAAACGACGAAAGGTTGCCGCTTTCTGGCGGTAATCAGCGGTAGTCTCAGCAACGGTGGGATGCGGTGGAATTCAAGTGACAATTTGGCGGAAAAAAAAAACCTGTTTGGCATAATATTCTCCCACCAGCAGGTGCTGGTAGGAAGGGACATGTTTTCTTCAAGAAAGGGTTGCTGATCTTGCGTCTATTTGTATGAGATGTCAATGGTTCAAAATGACTAACAAACGAAAACTGAATACGTTTTCTATTGAAGTAAAGAAACAAATCATCGACGAAGTTGAAAAAAAAATCGAAAAAGAAAAAGAAAATTGCAAAGGAGTTTGGTATTCCAAGCAGCACATTGTCAACAATTAAAAAAAATAAAGCAACTATGCTACAAAAGGAGAACGGCTTAGGCATTTCGAAGACGGCTTAGGCAAGCGAAAGTAGTTAAAAATCAGCCAATATTCCGACTCGGAGACGTGCTTTATGATGCGGATTACCAATGTAGAACTCAAAACATCTCTCTAGATAGACTTGTAATCAAAGTTTTTCTTTGATTACAAGTATATCTAGAGAGATGTTTTGAGTTTGAATCATTTGCAAATGAATTAAGCCACTTAAATTTCAAAAAAAGTAATTGTTGATTCTAAAATTTTGAAAAAGTAACAACATTTCATTTTTGAAAATGTGTGGTGAAAGTGCTTGCGTAGACGGGGAAGTTTATAATGAATTTAGGAAGAAAATAAGCTTGATCGTGAAGTATTACGACGAAAAAGATGTGTTTAATGCGCATGAAACTGGACTTTTTTTTAAAATGCACTCCAGATAAAATTATGCAGGTAAAAGGTAAAGCATGTCATGGATGCAAGAGAAGTATAGAGCGTGTCAATTTCTTGTTTTGTGCAAATAATGAATGTAACAGAGAAATTAAAACCGTTGATGATTGGGAAATCGAAAAATCCAAGATGTTTCACGAGCATAAAATCATTTTCTTTGGCTTATGAAGCTAACCGTAAAGCTTGGATGACATCTAAATTTTTTGAAAGCTGGCTTAAAAATTTAAATAAAAATATGAAAACAGAGAAGCGGAAATTTGTTTTTTCATCGATAACTGTGCGGTGCACAATATCATACTTGAAATGGAAAACGTAAAAATTGAATTTCTTCCCAAACACTACCTCAAAACTTCAACCACTTGATCAGGACATCATCTAAAGTTTTAAAGTAACGTATCGCCATCATGTAGCTAAAAGAATGTTGTCTGAAATTGAAGATGGAGTTTCACAATCTGGTGTTAATGTTCTACAAGCTATGCGAATGGCTGACAAAACATGGAACAATGTGTCTTCCTCTACGATAATAAATAGCTTTCAAAAGCTAGATTCCTTGAAAATTAAGAAAGTAGTCAGACAATTAACATCGATAATTCTGATGAAACAGCAACGAAAATGATTGGAACAGATTGACAAGAATCATGAAGCTCTATAACATGAATTTAATGACTTTGTTGGCGTAGATGATGCAGTAACAGTGTGCGGTCAGTAGGGCGACCTTGATATCATTGATCAAACGAAGTCTTCTTGTGAAGCAGAAGAAGAGGATGAAAAAATCGTCGAATTACCACCAAATATGACAAACAAACAAGCACTTTTTGCAGTAGACACTTTGAGTAGATATGCTCAGCGTGAACCAAATATGTCAGAGGACACATTTAAACCCATTGTCCACTTAAAAAGTGTAATAGATAAAATTCCATACTCATCTCTGAAGCAAAGAACAATTTGAAAATTTTTTTAAATAAAATTGTTAAAAGTATTTATTACGACAAAAATGGATTAGTTTTTAAAAAGGTATGTAAAATCGCTTTTATTTTTATTCAACTACTGATAGCATGCGATTTTCGATAATTCGAATTTTCGATATTTCGAATTTTTTTGTCTTTTTTTTCAAGTTTGAGATATCGAGGTTCGATTTTATGCTTAAATATATTTAATAGTTGTTTTAATTTTTTATCGTGGCACTTACAAGTAAAAAAACAATGGGGGTACGCAGATCACTGGCTGGCCAGAAAATAACGTGAGACGTTTCAGTAGGGACGAAAGCAAAATTTTGATATATGAAAAATATCAGGTTAAAAATATCGAATTCTGACATGGAGGTTACACTCCTGATATATATTGATATATCGTTTTCTTTACATCCGATGTGTTTATACTTCTTAGAAATTGATATTGTATATATGTAAATCTATTTTAAAGCATTTATTGGTGCATTTATAAATAAATCGAATTGATTACGCTTATTTAAAGAAAAAAACTTAATTTTAAAAATTATTTTTATTGGCTTAGTCGTGTAATGTGGTTAATGTTAAAAGAGTTCAGTAATGTTACTCACTATAAATTACAGTATTTTTTATTAACTATAATTACCGAAAACCGAAAAGGAGAAAAGGGCACTCTTTTACCTCATCCCATTACTTCAAATGACATTACTGCTTGTCCAGATGTCAAAGAGTCTTAGGCTTGCTTTGTATTTTGTCTTCCTTTGTTCATGAATGGGATGGATAGTTGTGTTTTTTTACTAATATGTCAATGTGGTGGTTTCGTTTTAATAATGAAATGTTTCTATAATCATTGAATGAATTAATTTAGTAATATGATTCCTATAGGTCAAGTTTGGGAATATTTTACCAGATTTATTAAAACTGATGTTAAAGAGTGTTATAAACGGAAAAATCCCAATTTTGAAAAATCTGATACTACGTTATAACAACAAATTATTCAATCCTCGTCATCAAAAGGATCAGACAATAAAATTGTTTAGACAAATTTATGTGTCTGTATCTTAAACCTCTTTTGTAAATCTGGATTTTTATATGCCTTTCTGTTTACAATCACTTTTAGCTTTAAATAATAAGCGAATCCTTTATGAATCTGGGATAATTTAAGACACATATTTCGTCAAAATTTTACGCATATCAAGGCATTATGTATATTCTATTGCGATTTCTGTCTCACCTAAAATTTGTTTTTGTAAGGCCGAAATTATCGTTACTGCAAAAAGATATCGACTGAGTGGCAGCTATAATCAAAGTTACTTTAACGGATTGCCTCAAAAATAATGGAAATAATTTCATCGATTTTATTAAAATATGTGTGTAAAAAGCTTACGAGTATTTTTGAAATAAAATATTACTCAACATAAACAAAAAATAATAATTCCGTGTATTAAAACATTAAGGGGTCAGGTAACCTTTGAACTCACAAAATATATGAAAAAGGGACCTCTACAAGAATTACCATAACTCCGTAATTATTTGACTTTGAATTATAAAATTTAAAATGCCTATTAATAAAGGTTTATTTTATAAATAAAAAATCTCCAAAAATGTATATAGTCATATAAAGCTGTTAAATTTATTTTAAAATATAATAATTTTTTTACGAAAGAATTATTCTTGCATGTACTGCGCGCATTATTTTTCACATTTGAATTGCCAAAACCAGCCAACTTTTTTGTAATGAGTACATATTTAATGTGTTCTCAAAATGATCTACGATAAAAAAATAAAATATGTAGATCTTGAGATTTTTTTTTTTTAGAGCAATTCGAAATACCGAGTTTTTTTACTGCAAAAATAGTCATAATTTCTAAACTTGTTACTTGAGAAACATAACAGTAGATCATTTTGTGCATCTGTCTCGTTAAGACATTCAGTCAAAATTTCAAGAAATTCTAACTAACCATTTTTCTTAAATCGTGCGCGCAAGGACCAAAATCGTCGTTTTGAGAAAATTTATTTCAAAGATCAAACTGTCCCTTGATCATATAAAAAAAGCTCAGATTGTTTTAGACATAACTCCATTTCTAAAGTGAATTTCTGCATGGGGTTTATTTTAAATTGTTCCTAAAGAATAATATTTAATTATAAGCTAATAAAATTGTTTTCGAATTTCTGACACTTTAAAAGTTTACCTGACCCCTTAAGTAACTATAAAAAGTATTCCGATACATCGAAAAGGCATATAAAGGCATATCGAAAAGGCTTTCGAAAATAACTTTTAAGAAAATAACTTTTTTGTCACTATCTTTAAGGCGATATATTGAAAAATCGATATATCGATATAGAAAAAAAAATTCTACAACTCTCTGGCGGGCAATCTATGGAGCGAAATATAATATCAATTAGTGTACATACACAGTGAAGCTTACGGTTTTGATTTCTGAAATCAAAAACAGCATCAAAACACCAGAGGGAAGTTTGACGCTGTTTTGAATCAAAAATGGCCTTGTGATGAAAAATGAACTTGTGGCCGCTGTCGGGAGCTTTCGCTGCAAACTCTTTACCTAATTAGTACGAGGAGTATATAAACTGCAAGGACTTGCATAATTTTGAGATTTGTTTAATTAAAATCTGCAAATTGCAACCGCTTCTGTGTTTAAACATTGCATTTAAACTGATGACTGTTCACTAGTTTTCGTAATTTGCTGTTAAAGTTTACTACGCAAATATCAGTGAATTGTTAAAATGTCGAACGCGCAGCTATTGTGATTCCAGAACTGTAGTCATATTGAACCTCATTTTGAACTAACAATAAACGTTGTTACTTGTTGTACAGAAATTGTGTGTTTGCAGTTTTTGTACCTAAAGATAAGAAGTAAAATTATGGTCGTTAATAAAAATTCATTAAAGTGATTTAATGTACACTTAAAAAGTGTTCATTTTATGCAGCTCTGAAGATTCTAACGGTTTAATACTCCAGTTCCTTTAAACAGGTGTTGACAAATTAGCGCGTTTCATTTTTCGAGTTAAAATATTAAAATTTCAGAAAATAATAATATTTTCTTTATTTAAGGACAGACATTCCGTGATTACTATTCGGAAATCCTGGTAGATGTTTTGAATAAAAGAAAAACGCGCTAAATTGTCAAAATCTGTTACATTAGTTATTATTATGCATTAGTGTTATTCTCAATGACCACCTGTTTTTAAAGTTGCAAGTTTAATGAGGTTTTATACATACTAAAATAGATTTTAGGAAGACCATTTTAAAAGTAAATTATTGGAAGTTATAAGAACTTCTTTTTTTTTATATTAACTTGCTAATTTTGCAGTTCTTTATAGTTAACTTAAAAAATGCTCGAAAATTGGAATACAGTAAGTGAGTGTTTCAAGTTTTGTACTGGATTATTTCTGATTATTCTGTTAATAAATTTTTTGTAGAAATAAAGAATATTAATATGTTATGCTATGCTCGAAGCTTGCACCCGTCTTTTAATCTGAATCCTTAAATCCTTATTTTTTTCCATCAGTCGCGACTGAATTGTCAAAAAAGAAAGGAAAATTCCATTTAATTCATGGAAATTAAAGTAAAACCATGAAATATAGTAGAAACATACGGGTCATGAATTTAACCAATTGAGATTTTGGGAAAGATTAGCTTAATCGATAAAAGAGCCTTCGAAGCTAATGGTTACTACATTAGTAGCAAAATATTAGACCAAAATTGTTTGGGTATATCTTGCCCAATATTGTCAATATTGGCATGAAACATTGCCAAAACATAAAATTTTTACAATATACACAACATTAAGATTGTCAAACAATTTTGCCGATACATTGATAAGAAATATTTTGCCATTCCATTTGAATTTTTTCTAAAAAAATAGACATTTTTTATATTAATGGCATTTAATTACATATATTTCGTAACATTAAGTTAAGCAACATTGTATTTTATGTAAAGTATTCATGTATGTAAAGAAAACATGCCCCTTCCCACCAGCAGGTGCTGGTGGGAAGGGACATGTTTTCTTCAAGAAAGGGTTGGTGATCTTGCATCTATTTGTATGAGATAACAATGGTTCAAAATGACTAACAAACGAAAACTGAATACGTTTTCTATTGAAGAGAAGAAACAAATCATCGACAAAGTTGAAAAAAAATCAAAAAAGAAAAAGAAAATTGCAAAGGATTTTGGTATTCCAAGCAGCACATTGTCAACAATTTAAAAAAAATAAAGCAACTATGCTACAAAAGTTCGAGGACGGCTTAGGCAAGCGAAAGTAGTTAAAAATCAGCCAATTTTCCGACACGGAGAAGTGCTTTATGATGTGGATTACACAATGTAGAACTCAAAACATCTCTCTGGATAGACGACTTGTAATCAAAGAAAAAGCTGAATCATTTGCAAATAAATTAAGCCACTTAAATTTTAAAAAAAGTAATTGTTGATTCTAAAATTTTGAAAAACGTAACAACATTTCATTTTTGAAAATGTGTGGTGAAAGTGCTTGCGTAGACGAGGAAGTTTATGAAGAGTTTAGGAAGAAAATAAGTTTGATCGTGAAGTATTATTACGAAAAAGATGTGTTTAAAGCGCATGAAACTGGACTTTTTTTAAAATACACAAAAGATAAAATTATGCAGGTAAAAGGTAAAGCATGTCATGGATGCAAGAGAAGTAAAGAGCGTGTCACTTTCTTGTTTTGTGCAAATAATGAATGTAACAGAGAAATTAAAACCGTTAATGAATGGGAATTCGAAAAATCCAAGATGTTTCACAGGCATAAAATTATTTTCTTTGTCTTGTGAAACTAACCGTAAAGCATGGATGACATCTAAATTTTTTGAAAGCTGGCTTAAAAATTTAAATAAAAATATGAAAACAGAAAAGCGGAAATTTGTTCTTTTCATCGATAACTGTGCGGCGCACAATATCATACTTGAAATGGAAAACGTAAAAATTGAATTTCTTCCCAAACACTACCTCAAAACTTCAACCACTTGATCAGGACATCATCTAAAGTTTTAAAGTAACGTATCGCCATCATGTAGCTAAAACAATGTTGTCTGAAATTGAAGATGGAGTTTCACAATCTGGTGTTAATGTTCTACAAGCTAGCGCGAAGGGCTGACAAAGCATAGAACAATGTGTCTTCCTCTACGATAATAAATAGCTTTCAAAAGCTAGATTCATTGAAAATTACGAAAGTAGTCAGACAATTAACATCGATAATTCTGATGAAACAGCAACGAAAATGATTGGAACAGATTGACAAGAATCATGAAGCTCTATAACATGACATTTAATGACTTTGTCGGCGTAGATGATGCAGTAACAGTGTGCAGTCAGTAGGGCGACAATGATATCATCGATTAAACGAAATATTCTTGTGAAGCAGAAGAAGAGGATGAAAAAATCGTCGAGTTACCACCAAATGTGACAAACAAACAAGCACTTTTGCAATGGACACTTTGAGTAGATATGGTGAGCGTAAGCGAAATATGTCAGAGGACACATTTAAAGCCATTGTCCACTTAGAAAGTGTAATAGATAAAATTTCATATTCATCTCTGAAGCAAAGGACAATTGGATTTTTTTCAAATAAAATTGTTAAAGTATTTATCAGGACAAAAATGGATTACTTTTTAAAAAGGTATTTAAAAACGCTTTTATCTTTATTCAACTACTGATAACTTGCGATTTTCGATAAGTCGAATTTTCTGTATTTCGAATTTTTTTTTTTTTCAAGTTTGAGATATCGAGGTTCGACTTTATGCTTAAATGTATTTAGTAGTTGTTTTCATTTTTTATCGTGACACTTACAATTAAAAAAACAAGAGGGATACGCAGATCACTGACTGGCCAGAAAATAACGTGGGACGTTTCAGTAGGGATGAAAGCAAAATTACGATACATGAAAAATATCCGGTTAAAAATATCGAATTCTGACATGGAGGTTACACTCTTGATATATATTGATATATCGTTTTCTTTACATCCGATGTGTTTATACTTCTTAGAAATTGATATTTTACATATGTAAATCTATTTTAAAGAATTTCTCAGTGCATTTATAGATAAATCGAATTGATTACGCTTATTTAAAGAAGAAAACTTAATTTTAAAAATTATTTTTATTGGCTTAGTCGTTTAATGTGGTTAATGTTAAAAAAGTTCAGTAATGTTACTCACTATAATTTACAGTATTTTTTATTAACTATCATTACCGAAAACAGAAAAGGAGAAAAGGGCACTCTTTTACCTCATTCCATTACTTCAAATGACATTACTGCTTGTCCAGATGTCAAAGAGCCTTAGGCTTGTTTTGTATTTTGTCTTTATTTGTTCATGAATGGGATGGATAGTTGTGTTTTTTTACTAATATGTCAAGGTAGTAGTTTCGTTTTAATAATGAAATGTTTCTATAATCATTGAATGAATTAATTTAGTAATATGATTCCTAAACGTCAAGTTTGGGAATATTTTACCAGATTTATTAAAACTGATGTTAAAGAGTGTTTTAAACGGAAAAATCCCAATTTTGAAAAATCTGATACTACGTTATAACAACAAGTTATTCAATCCTCGTCATCAAAAGGATCAGACAATAAAATCTTTTAGACAATTTTATGTGTCTGTATCTTAAACCTCTTTTTTAAATCTGGATTTTTATATGTCTTTCTGTTTACCATCACTTTTAGCTTTAAATAATAAGCGAATCCTATATAAATCTGGGATAATTTAAGACACATGTTTAGTCAAAATTTGACGCATATCCAGGCATTATTTATATGCTATTGCGATTTCTGTCTCACCTAAAATTTGTTTTTGTAAGGCCGAAATTATCGTTACTGAAAAAAGATATCGACTGAGTGGCAGCTATAATTAAAGTTACTTTAACGGATTGCCTCAAAAATAATGGAAATAATTTCATCGATTTTATTAAAATATGTGTGTAAAAAGCTTACGAGTATTTTTGAAATAAAATATTACTCAACATAAACAAAAAATAATAATTCCGTGTATTAAAACATTAAGTAACAATAAAAGGTTTTCCGTTACATCAAAAAGGCATATAAAGGCATATCGAAAAGGCATCGATATATCGATATTTTTTTGCCACTGATATCTTTAAGGCGATATATTGAAACATCGATATATCGATATAGAAAACAAAATTCTGCGAGTCTCTCGCGGGCAATCTATTGAGCGAAATATAACATCAATTAGAGTACATACACAGTGAAGCTTGCGGTTTTGATTTCTAAAGTCAAAAACAACATCAAAACAGCAGTGGGAAGTTTGACACTGTTTTGAATGAAAAATGGCCTTGTGATGAATAATGAACTTGTGGCCGCTGTCCGGAGCTTTCGCTGCAAACTCTTTAACTAATTAGTACGAGGAGTATATAAACTGCAAGGACTTGTATAATTTTGAGATTTGTTTAATTAAAATCTGCAAATTGCAACCGCTTCTGTGTTTAAACATTGCATTTAAACCGATGACTGTTCACTAGTTTTCTTAATTTGCTGTTAAAGTTTACTAAGCAAATATAAGTGAATTGTCAAAATGTCGAACGCGCAGCTATTGGGATTACAGAACTGTAGTTATATTGAACCTCATTTCGAACTAACAATAAACGTTGTTACTTGTTTTGCAGAAATTGTGTGTTTGCAGTTTTTGTACCTAAAGATAAGAAGTAAAATTGTGGTCGTTAATGAAAATTCTCTAAAGTGATTTAATGTACACTTAAAAAGTGTTCATTTTATGTAGCTCTGAAGATTCTAACGGTTTAATACTACAGTTCCTTTAAGCAGGTGTTGCCAAGTTAGCGCGTTTCATTTTTCGTGTTAAATTATTAAAATTTCCGAAAATAATAATATTTTCTTTATTTAAGGACAGACATTCCGTGATTACTATTTGGAAATCCTGGTAGATCCTGGTTTTGAATTAAAAAAAAACGCGTTAAATTGTCAAAATCATTAGTTATTATTATGCATTAGTGTTATTTTCTATGACCACCTGTTTTTAAAGTTGCAAGTTTAATGAGGTTTTATACATACTAAAACAGATTTTAGGAAGACCATTTTAAAAGTAAATTATTGGAAGTTATAAGAACTTCTTTTTTTTTATATTAACTAGCTAATTTTGCAGTTCTTTATAGTTAACTTAAAAAATCCTCGAAAAATGGAATACAGTAAGTGAGTGTTTCAAGTTTTGTAGTGGATTATTTCTGATTATTCTGTTAATAATTTTTTTGTAGAAATAAAGAATTTTAATATGTTATGCTATGCTCGAAGCTTGCACCCGTCTTTTAATATGAATCCCAAAATCCTTATTTTTTTTCCATCAGTAGCGACTGGATTATCAAAAAAGAAAGGAAAATTCTATTTAATTCATGGAAATTAAAGTAAAACCATGAAATATAGTAGAAACATACGGGTCATGAATTTAACCAATTGAGATTTTGGGAAAGACTAGCTTTAGCGATAAAAGAGCCTTTGAAGCAAATGTGTACTTCATTAGTAGCAAAGTATTGGACCAAAATTGTTTGGGTATATCTTGCCCAATATTGTCAATATTGGCATGAAACATTGCCAAAACATAAAATGTTTACAATATCTACAACATTAAGATTGTCAAACAATATTGCCGATACATTGATAAGAAATATTTTGCCATTCCATTTGAATTTTTTCTAATATAAATAGACATTTTTTTATATTAATGCATTTAATTACAAATATTTCCTATCAAAAGCCTATACTTAAGCAACCTTGTATTTTATGTAAAGTATTCATAATAAATGCAATAATGGAGCAATCCTGGGCTTCAACGAATTCGAAATTGGTTACATCGTTTCTACACTGAGCTATTTAAAGTTATCATATGCTCTCAGCGAGTTACTGGTAAATCCGTTTCTGATAAGTTTTCACCATATTGTTCTACCATATTTCAATGAATTGATTGAAACTGGTTATTCTTTTGATATGGTTTGAGCTACAAAAAGCGCACATGTTGATATACGTTAGTAGATTGTACAAAATAAATGTCTTATCTTGATTTATATATTTTTTTTGTTTTGAAAGCGCAGCACTATGTATGACCATTTTTTGAAACTAAATATTAAAAAAAAATCGATCATGAGAAGACTTTTTGTTGAAAAAGTACTGTCGGACAGTTAAACAGTTAAGGTTTTTTGTTATTATTATTGAATTTTAAAATGGGAAAAGCACTTTTGGCCCGCTCTCTCTTAAAAAAATTACAAATTCTGAATTAATTTTTGCTCTGAATGCTTCAAATAACATGCATACATGAATGAAAATTATCAAAAAATTAAATCCGATCTGATTCCTTTTGGAAAAAAAATGTTAGTACACAAAAAAACCTTGTATGGAAATTAAGAACTAAGGTGAAACAAACAGATTTCAATTAATATATGAAATAATGAAATAGATATCAAAGTAAATTTTAAGACATTTATTATAAAATTGTATGATATATTGTTGGGAAGATAATTATCTTACTAAATTGTATGAAAGTTACCGTAAATCTACTATATCTATCCGTCATACACAAGTTCCCTGAAATATTTATACGTTGAATTAGTTAATTTATACATAAAATTAATAGAGTGATCGTGGGTTCTAAGCCTTTCTTTGGTAAATGATAAACCATTTTCCATTTAACAATTTAAAAAAAAAATGAATTAATTTATTCCCTGAAATACTGAAGGAAGAATAATTAAATAATTTACAATGCGCTGTAAAAATTTTGAAAATACAAAGACCGTTATGAACCAGTTAACTAGCACGTATTTGGTTGTTAAATATATAAAAATTAAAGACTAGGATACCACACATAAAAAATTAACATTAATTGAAAAAACAAACACATTTATTCACAAGAAAACCTATAACACTAAACATAAACTTAAAAAAAATACACATATCATGTTATCTATATCAGTTATTTTTTAGTTTAATGGTCAACATATCGACCAAGAAATATTATTCTTAATGTAATTTTTTTTTTGTTAACATAATTCTTTTATTTCAAAGTTGAAAATCACTACTCATTATTCAGACATATTGTATTAAATTTAAAGAAAAATAAGTTAGTGATTTGATTATATTCTCAGTATATTCTACATTAACATATCAAACAAAAATAAATTTTAATCCAAGCTGATTCGGACATCAAATATTTCCCTAATTATATTAAAAAATACACAAGAATAGTCACAGGGCATTAATAATAATTAACATCTTACTTCATCCTTTGGCAGGAAAAATATGGATCACATTTTTGAAAGATAAACCTTGTCTGTGTGTTTGCAAAGAGCCCTGGCACTTTAAAAACTATTTTAATTTGACTATTTCAAATTTATTGGCATATCGCACTACCCTCTCACAAACTCATCTTTTTTTTGCATGCTGCTGAATGATACACTGCATGAACACTGAACACTAAATGATGAACAATACTGAATGTGGTTATCAGCAATTCTCAAGTAAAGTTTTTTTTTTTTTTTTTTTTTTTTTTTTTTTTTTTTTACGAAATTGGCATAGCTATTATATGTACTATATTCCTCTTTCGTTCAATACAGTGTTACGTTGTCTTGCCCCACCTTCCCTCTGTCTTCAATGGGGGAATCTTTTATGATATGGAGATCAGATAATTTTTTCCCTGTTCTTTGGCTCATTTTATGTTGTATCTCTCCGGACCATCACCCCCCCCCTTTCTTTTTACGAATCGCTTGTGACGTATTTTCGTTTGCAGCTGTCTTAAAGTCCTAAACGTTACTCTTAAAAGCCTTATAAATATTATATTGCTGACTTGGCTGTTAAGCTGTCAAACGTGGAGACAAAGTCTATTTTATTGCCCTTCTGTTATCTGAAGAAATTCGCACACCTGTTTGTTTTTGTTTTCAAATATTTCACAATTGAAAGTAATGGAGATACATATAAATAAATTTTGAATTATTATTTCTCAAATTATTATGAATTCATTGGTATGTCGTATGACATTCTACGCGTAATATTAACCAAGTTATGAAATATTGTTCATTTTATGGGAATATTGTTCGTAATTTATTTTATTACTTTGACTTTATGTTTGCATTAGCGAATGATGCACAATTTTATGCACATCACTTATCATGTATAAAGATCTAAATAAGACGTGTAAAAATTTTGTATAGCTAGAATTTAAATTTGTGATTTTTAGAAATTATAAAAGGTTAGTTGAAAGTTATAAAAGGTTAATTATGAAAGTTATTGTAACTAATCGTTTAAAAATTTTAATATTAAACTTTTCTTAAGACTTTCTTAGAACTTAAGACTTTTCACATTACAGAAAAAGAACTTCTTACAGTCCTTTTAATGATAATTTGGTTAAATTTCAATGGCATTTCAGGCTTAGCCCGAAAGACCAAATATTGTAAACAACCATGCTAGAGAAACGGTGCCCATTGAATTTTTTGTATCTTATATGACTTACTTATATTACATATTTTGTATTACATTATTATATGGCTAATTTATGTATAAATGAAACAAATTGCCTATCATTGTATGCATAAAATAATCAAAATACAAAACATATTGTTTGGGTATTTGATACTTGATAGCTTTTCAATAAAGATATAGCAATGTGATGACTCTCTTAAAGTGCAATTATAGGTTGCCATAAAGTGCATTTGAAAATTTTGTTTTTCTCGCCAAATTCAACCTTTTAGTTTTCCCTCTCTCGCCAAGCACTCTGTAACAAAAGAAGTACTGAATTTTCTTTGTAATAATATATAATGGATATACTTCAAATCTGGTGCATGTGATAAAAGAAAAACTTTTAAGAGAATTAGAAGTCCCCTTTTAACATAAAATGACTCAATAACATATTTTATATAAGATTGAAAAGCGGTATTATTAACGGAGAAAATTCTTTCATTATATTTGCCTAACATTACTATTATGATCGTGAAAAGAGTATAATATTATGGATTATTCATTTGCACTAATGGTTTAAAAGACTTTCAAGGACATTACACAAGTAATTGAGAAAATGGATTGTTCCTCGAAAGAAAATATCTTATTTATATGAAACGATAAAAGAATGAAAAGATTAGTATGAGAAAGAGCTGTTTAGAAAAAGGTTGTATTCTAAGAATTCTTTCAAATAATTATTGTTTACCTCAATACAGAATGCTTTACTCATCATAAAATACGTATTTTAATACTTTAATTTTTTTTTTATTAATTCTGTAATATCAGTTTTATAAATTATATGTTTTAATACTTGTTTTGTTAAACTGAGTAAAATACAACATGAATAGATATTTGGGTATTTATATTAAATGTAATTGAATGATTTTATTTAATTAGTAATTCGGATACAATTGATAAAAAGTAATAAATTAATGAAATACAAGCAAATGAAGTAAAGTACATAATGTGCACACATTTATTTTTAAGATGATAGAGGTTAAAATTAATCGAATGAATACATTCAATCAATTAAGATACAATAATTAATTCAGAATTTAAAAAAAAAAGATTGACGTGTAAAAGAAGTCATTTACGCTATTAAATATGTTTTTTTTTCATAAATTTTTACATTCATAAGTTCTTACCTGTTTTTTTTTTTAACTGCACCCAGAAAAAGGAATCGATTTGAACAACAAAACATGTTTTGTTGAGTACATTTTGGTTGTTTTAGCAAAATTTTTGGTTGAAGTAAAAAATTTGGTTTTGTTGCTTGGACAAAAAAATATTGTTAACACTCTTACAAAATTTTAACAAAATTTCATCCATTTTACTTGAATTAACAAAATCTGTTTTTTAAATTTTACAATAAATTTGTAATTCCAGTAAAATTTTGTTGTTTTTGCAAAATTTAAATTGTTGTGTAGTAGCCATAACTCTCTCACGTAACTCGATTTGTTTGACTTATATAGCTATATAGTTAAAGGATTAACATAATTTTTGGATAATTAAAACTTTTTTTCATTGGGACGGACCAAGGTAGTTTTAAAAATCCCCCTGTCGCATTTATTATTTTCTTCTATCTTTACAAGAAGAAAGTATTGGAATAATAAAAATTTTCAACTTCCGGTTTCCGACGGATTTTAGAAGGTCCTGAACACGATTTGACTGTTTTTAGAAAATGACTGTCAATGACTCTATCTGTCCGTATGTGACAAACATTTTGTGGGCGCTCTATCTCAAGAACTAATGCACGGAATTTAATAAAACTTTATATTCAGTTACTTCCTGATATAAATTGTTGTTGATTAGTTTTTGGTGTAAATCGCGCAACAGGTGGCGCTGCTATGTTGCAATTTTCGTGATTTCTCAAGAACTAATGCACTGATTTACATCAAAATACAGATTGAGTTATACCTTCACATAAATAGAAGCTGATTACGTTTTGGTGTAAATAGCCCAACAGGTGGCGCTGCTATGCTATTTTTTTCATGATTTTCACTATAACTAAATATCAAGAACTAATGCACGGGTTAATTTTTAAATCATTTTCAGCAGTGATTTACGCCTGTAATTCTTAAATAATAACCAGTGAATTTTTATCCTGCTTTTTTTCAAGCTTAAACCGACAGAGTGAAAAATGTCCCATTCCGGGAATCGTACCCGGGTTCTCAAAATAGCGCTCTGAGGACCCAGTATACGGCAGCACAGTTACTTTTTAATTAATTTTCTGCAGTGAATTACGCCTGTAATCCTTGAATAATAACCAGTGAATTTTTATCCTGCTTTTTACAGGCGTAAATTACTGCTGAAAATGAATTAACTATATGCTGCCGTATGCTGGGCTTGTTATTTTCGTCTCATGTTTGCCGAAGAAATTTGCATGCTCATGCAGGGCCTGTTTACCGAATAGTCCCGGGAAACCCATTCTTACCCAACTTTTTCCAAAAAAAAAAAAAAAAAAAAAAATCAATCAGGGTAAAAAAGGAATTTTTTCCTTACGAAATTGTTATTTAAGAAGCTCGCTCTTTCTAAATTGTTATTCACTCGAAATTTTGATGGTAAAATTTCAAATTGTTGCAGCATACCAAAAATGGATTTAGTAAATAACAAAGCAATTGATAGAGGGGGGCCCCAGAGTAACGTCGCGCCTCCCCTACTTTTATGCCTTAAGCGTAATGTCCCTGTACTCATGATGCATTTCAATCTTGTGCTGCGGTTGCAGCCGTTTCGACATATATAATAGTGAGAAATTTCGAATTCGGATATCGTTCCTTCTGGCTCAGTGGTCAGAGTCTCAGATCGTTATTCTGAGGACCCGATTTCGATTCCCGGCTTGGGACATTGTTCAATCTGTAGGTTTACGCTTGAAATAAAGCAGGATAAAAATTAACTTGTTATTGTTTCAGGCGTAATTCACTGCTGAAAATGAATTAAAATTTACCTAAAAGAATAGTTAAGTTTAGATTGGTTCTAATACAAAAAACTAATTTTAAAGTAAATATTATAATTGTTTATGTAACAAATATTTTTTGTTGTTAAAACAAAGAAAATTCTTTAAATTACACAAAACAATTGTTCTTTAAACAAAAGTTTTTGTTGCCGAAACTGAAAAGAACTCTTAAAGTAACAGATAATTATATTTATTTTGAGAAAACTTTCAACAAAAGAATTTAGTTAATTCAAGTAAAATTGAAACATTTTTACTTGAATTAACAGAACATTTTTTTGCTGGCGATACAATTTTTTTTGTTGGAATTGCAAAAAAAAAAAAAAAAAAAAAAAAAAAAAAAATCAACAATATTTTTCTTGTTGATTCAAACAAATTTTCCATTGACCCATATTTAAACGGAAAGTTTTGTTGGGCCAAACAAATTTTTGTTGATTCAACAAAACTTTTCTCTGGGTGTGTCGAAAGTTAAAATATATATTTGTGTAAATTAATTCCTCATTTCTAAAGCGAAATACTTGCAAAACTTATGTTATTAAATAAAGGTGCCATACATGTGAGTGCACCGTTGACGTTAAAGACCTATAACCGATGACGACGTCTGAAACAGATGGAACGTAATGGTAATAATGGTAATTTCTCTAGCGGTGGATTTTTTATACACGCGCTTGTCAATCAACACATTTTCAATGAATTTCAGTTCCAGATCTTCCCCCAAGTGTAAAGAACATATAGATTTGTGTGCAATTTAATAGTCTCGGTCATAGGGGTTTTGCGATAAAATATTCCGAAAAGCTATGTGTACCACTTTTGTTAGGTCATTATTTTTTATTGGCGGCCAAATCGACAAGTAGTTGCTGCCATCGAATCTGTAAAATACATCTATCCGTCTAGCTCACCATTGCATGGAAGCTAATCCAAACTGTCTAGGTAAATTTAATATCAATAAATTATACTGTAATCACAGAGAGCATGAAGTAGCAGCAATTATATGTACACGTAGAACATGTGGAAATTAAGAAGCAAGAACGTATAACTTTATGATGATGATGCCATTATCAATTAACGAAAAACACACATTTTTTAATATATCACAAAAAGCTCGCTCGAAAAAAAAAAAAGTATTTCTATGTACAATATTTTACGACAATTGTATCAGAAATTATTATACATTTGCAGCTGGAAAACGGAAGAAATATTTCTAATGGAAGCAACATTTATAATTTCCATAATCGGAATCTTTGTATTCATTGAAAATAAACCCCACAAATAATTATAGCTGTCACAGATGAAAATTTAAATTCTTCCGGGCTCCGAAGAGTCAAGTCCGTTCTATTAAGCTATGAAACGTCCAAATCAGTCCAGTAGCTTTCTTTCAATTTTGAAATAACATTTTCCTTACGGAGTTATGTACTACAGATTCTAGTTCGTATGTTTCTCTAACTTCTGTAGTTTGCATCTTTCTCCATCTTTGAAATCTTTTGAATTCTTACGCTGAAATGACTTAAAGGTCGGAATGTCATTCTATATCTCTCCATGGAAAAATAAATCTGTTTAATTCACATATCTACTTTACCTATTTCCTTCAGTTTTAGCTATAAATAATTAAAAATTAAAATTTTATAATTTGGACGTTTCTTTTTTAAATTTCTGATATATTTTTCTTTTGATTTGTTACTGTCATATTTAAAGCTGTCTTTTGTACCAAAAATAAACAGAAATTTCAAATAACGTATGCAATAAGTATATAATTGATATAAAACAAACACACCCTTCAAGTGATCTGAAATTTAAAAAATATGTATATTTATGTGGAATTTCTGATTAAAAATTGCTTTTAAATAAATAGCATGACGTGACAAAAAGTATTTATTAAATTACATGTAACCTAAGAAATTTTATTGCAAGTACTAATAATTATATTTTATATTACTCATCTTGTCGAATGAAATTGCTTGTTTTAACATTATGTGCATTAATAATTTATTTTTGCGTATTAACTGGATATTTCCATCTAGAATGCAAGTATATTTAGTAGGAATTCTATCATTTCAATCTATTCCTTGTATTTATAGGTTAGGTTTTTTTTTTCTATTTCACTCGATATAATAATATTTAATTAAAACTTGTGATATTTTTTTTCAAATACCTTTGGCATTTGGTATAAAACGAAAAGATAATTAAAAAGAGATAATGAATGTTTATAGTTCATGTATGTATGATATTGACTTTTTTCTACTTCTATTTGTATAAATAAAATTAAACTAAATATGAATACACATAATAAAAGATTTTATAAAACATCGCTGGTTAATTTAATAGTTCTTAGTTTTTTTATTTAAATATTTACATCATTAAATTTTACGCTTTTGTTAGTTCTGATAAACCTAATTTTATGTTATATTTTTACAACCATTTTATATAAAGTAATTATATATATATATATATATATATATATATATATATATATATATATATATATATATATATATATATATATATATATATATATATTAAGTAAAATTTATCATTCCAGTTGTTATTGTCTGTTCTAACACATATTTATTTCACGTACACATCTGATCCCTTCAGAAACGATACGCCATTGCATGAAAGGCATGTTATTGAATTTTATAAAAATGATGCTGAAAGAAATGAGTTTCTGAAGGAAAAATTATTTTAAATTGAATGTATTACTTTTCAATGAAAATTTCTATATAAATAAAAAATATTTCAGCAACTTTTAACCAGGTTATTTAACATTAGACGGCAATAAATTTCTACATTTATACGAGCGTTGTAATTTAAAAATAACTATGTTTTGTATGGAACGATGTCAATTCGATAAACATTCTTCTGTGCATTCACTCCGTTGTTGGTCCTACGGTACTTGGGATATCCATTGTGATTTTCTAAGGTTTCTTTAGTAATCTCCTTGCGGAAATGTTTAGTGTATTTTCCGTCTTCCATACCTGATTCCCGAGAATTCCTCGGACCATGTGGTTCATGAACCATAGTCGACAGGGCACCACTGAAAATCCTCGGGAAGCGTTCTTGACAGGCAATGCCACCCAAACGCATCGGTCAATATCCGCTGCTTCTTTAAATTTTGAATAATTGTGTAAAATCAATAGCACTTGGCAATAAGACAAACTATTTTTTGGAATTCAATAACTAAAATGTGAGCAATACCCAACATATGTTCTTTAATATGCTAGCGTGTTCAGCTTGCAGCGAAAAACTTGTGAAACTATATCAGAACAATCAGAAGCCTATTTCTTTTCTTGGAAAACTTCAATGATTTCTTGCTAATTATATGTCATCTTAAAAAAATCACGTTTCCCAATTTTCAGACAATTGCTTTAGAGACTTCGTATCGTTGTAAAATATTTCACGGACACCCTTCAAAAGAGGACGCCAACACAACATTTTTCTGACAGCAATGTAATGTATTTGTGCCCGTTGAATACCGAAACACTGCAGTTCACTGTAATGCTCATCGCGAATATCAGACTGATGCTGTCGAACATTATTTAGACGTTCACTGTCACCACTGACAAACATATGAACAATGTATTGTTGAAATAGAGTTAGATTGATGAATACGTGAAAACTATTTTCTGCAGCATGCGAGTTGCAACATAGTTAAACGGTCACGTTTGTCTTCATAGGCCATTGTGGATCATTTTTGGGTCTCACCCTGACTCACCATTTCGAAACAATAAGGGATGAAGTATTGGACCAGAATGAGAACTCAGAAAGAAGCTGGACAGGAAATTCGGTACATTTTGCTTGGAGTCAGCAACAAACTTACCAATTTCCCAGTTGGAACGCACTTCCATCAATTATAACTCTTAAACGAACTATAATTGTTACACCCTTTATTTCCCATGCCGAGCATTTTATAAAAGTATATACAATTTATATGGCAATCTGAGAATATTTACCAGAGTTAGAGCAAGTACAGACGTCCAAACGGTCAGGCAGACAAACCGAATTCACAAACACTTTTCAACTATGTATAGTGCTATTCAACTTTTTTGCTGATGTTCTTATTTAGATCCAAGCGCAGATATGATTTGATATAATATTATTTCGTGTTCAACCGAAAAAAAATTCGCCGGAAAAATAAGCCGGTTTTCCAAATGAGCATGTAAGTTTATATCATACATACTAACATTTCGGTATTCTTCCGGAGTCTGACTTAATTCCAACATGTTTTGAACCAGCAATTTTATTAATAAAAATAAAATTCAATAAGTACCGTACAGAAATTTCTTAAATTATGTCAACACTTCCATACATTTCCATACATTCCATACATTTCACCAAATACATTTCATAGTATAAAACACGTTTGACTTGTATCAGAGGACCCTCAGGGATACCGAAATGTTGATTGATGCTTATATATGACACAAATATAATATATGCACAGCTCACTGGGTGTTGATTTTCTATGCAACTTATTCTGAAGTTCCGATGTATAAAAATGTCAAATTATTAGATGCAAATAAAAAATAAAAGTTTTATTTAAAAATGAGTCATAAATAAATTATTTTTACTCAAGAAATTAGTAATCTACCAGTTTTTAAAAAGTGAAAAGGGAATTTTACGTGCATTAAAAAGACGCATAAAATAATTTGTAACAAAAAACCTTAAACCGTTCTAAATCATATAATAAAATTTACATAAAAACTTGATACATTTTCATTTCAACCTTTTCTGCAAACATTGAAGTTATTTTCCACGCGTTAGAGAAAATTCGCCACTTAAGGAAACATCGTATAGTAACTCTTTTAAGCTGCTATATTAAAGTAAATCTATAAATTTAGCAAACTATTTTGTACAAACTTATCTAGTACTAACATCATCTTGCTTTGTAGCTTATCTTGTATAGAGCAATTTATTAGGATATATATTACAAAATTCCTTAGTGATCCTAATGCAAATGAAGAGTTTATAGCGTGTTCTGGAATTTAGCTCTTATGTAAGCTTACCCCTTGATTACCATTGATCAAGCATTCAAAAATTTTTGAGCCTGGGTTTAAAAGATTAAAGAGTTTGAAAACGTCCTTTCTTTATTTTCTACCAATTTTTAGCATTGTTTTAAGTTACAGTGTACCTATAAATGTTAATATTTAGAGTTAAAATAAATTACAACGGCTCTACATATAATAAGACGTTTTTGTTACGTTATCACTTTGTATATTTTTTCATGAAAAAAAAAAGAAAATTTTTATGATGGATATTTTGTTAACATACTAAACCAATTTCTGTAAGATCAGGTAAAAAGAGAATTCTTTGGAAATGGAAAAGTAAACATGTGGTGAAAAACTATAAAATGCATTTTTGAAAAGATTAATGCGTGATATTGTGATTTATTTTTATTTCGCTAACTACAACATTGCATGCAAGGTATGCACAAAATTCAGATAGCCGATGTGGATCAGCTGCAAGTTTGTCAATTGACAGGTTGCACCGAATCAAGTGTTAGTAAAGCCTTGAAACTGATTTATACGTTGGAAGACAGAATGTTATTATTATTAATATTATTATTGCTATTTTTGTATTGAAATACCATTTATTTGGTCAGAGTAAAATAAATATAAGAAAGACATTCCTGTTCTGAATTAATGTCAGGAATAGTCCGCATCGGAATACAGTAAACCGGGTGCAAGAGAAACATTTACATAACCCGGTAGTGTTGTGGATAACTTGAAGGGCATTGTTGTAATCTGCTGTACAGTCTCCAACGTGTAGGATTTTAAGAAAGTCGTTATGCACAGTCCAAAAACATTGGTATCCAAAACTGCAGTTGCATGCTTAATGAGCAAGGCAGCAACGCACAGAATATTTTTAAATTGCCGGAGAGAATTTTCATGTAAAATCTAAACACACTTCTCACTTTGGGTGAAAAAATGGTTCAAAAGAATTTTTGATAATGAATATGACAGATGAATGAGGAGCGAATATTGATGTAAATTGCTTAGATAATTATAATTCTTGAATTGTTATCTGACAAAGCATAATTTTATCTATTTGGGTTAGTAAATAAAGATCCAGAGAATGAATAATAGAGAACATTTGTTCTATGACCATTCTATGTTGAAACCAGCCAGTTTCCTTCCAGATGATGTGATCCCTCATGTGTGTGCGATTTTTTGTAAAGAAAAATGTTGATAACTGTGTCATGTAATGGCTCAACCTCTGCAAAAGGGTTAGGAATTAGTCACTATATTCGTCTGATATTATTCAGTGAAATATTTACTTTTGGAACAGCATAAAGTTGCTGTATTCCGACAGATTTCAACGTCTATTGGAAAACCGAAATTCAGCACACATGAATGTGAAGCCATTTCTGTAGGAATGCTTCTGAACATGTTTTCTAATTGTGTACTTCGCTTAGTACATGAGATTGTAGAAGACTGTATTTATTCCAAGAAATCTGATGCATAATTTCCAGAAATGTTCCTATGATTGACTGTTTGAAACACCGAAAAGCTATCTGTCATTGACAATTGCTGACGAAACTTGCTAAATAACATTCCTAATCTCATATCCTGCAAGGATAACTTTAATAAACGCGATTGCTTGCTATTCCACTTTTAAAGCCACATTTCTTATTTAGAACACTGTGTATGATTTTGGGAACATATAGAAATTGGGAAACTCGTACATATAGGAATTTGAAATATTTGTGTAATGTGTAGAGACTTTAGTTAGCCGTGAAAAGTGATTTTGAAAATGGATAGTGGGAAATAATTAATGCAGGTTCTTTTAGAAACATAAAAATAATCCCTTTCTGGAAGAAATATTGAGTCGAATGCATCTATGAAGATTTCGAAGAACTTTTAATAACAAGCACAAGAACAGGAGCATAAAATAGGCGAGTGGGTGGTGCCTTAATGTTCGTACAATAGACTCACAATCTACATGTTTTCAGGCCGGCAATCAGAGAAGGAATGCTGATACACATACGCTGTCAATTTCTTCGTTTACATTTTTTTTGGCATCATAAATTTGGCGAGAGTACATGAATCATAAAGTATCCGTTAAAAAGGAACATACGGATAACTGTTTGAACTTATAGCCAAACTAGCAATTTTTAACAAGATTAAACACCGCCAATAATTACGTTTCTGAAGAATTTTCGCATCCCATGAGAAGTTCCTAGATAGACAAAATAAGGACGGTAGAACATCCTTTTATGATTCACAAAAAAACAGCTGCATATTGAAAAAAAAGATGTAACGTACATGAAAGGAGCAGAGTTAATTTAGAGGCCGAAATATTTCTTTTAGTTTTTGTTTTTATCTGATTTAAGCGTTTGATCGCGCGTCAGGACTAAAGATGAGAATTTGCGTGGGAGCAGAAAAGCTGATCTATTTCTTTTATTTGTTCTGAATAAGAACGCAAAGAGCTTAAATAAAATTTATCAAAACTTTAATAAATGAATTATAGAAAGGGAAATTTATTAAAGTAAAAAAATAGCTAATATAAAACTATATGTGATTTCACATCACATATATCTCCCCATTCACCGGAAAAAAAACTGTAGAACGAGGGAGTAGAAACGATCATATGCTCTCGCCAATACATCCCTATAATAAATTGTCACTCAAAATATAAATTTACACAAAACAAAAAGGAAGAATATATATATAACTAACGCATAACAATGAAAACTTGGCACACACCCACGAACACAAATAATACACAAAATATCTAGAATTATAATGAATTCACAAAATTCCAGAATTCAACAGGCATGTTTTGTTTATAAAATGAGGTACCTCTTTATATTTAAATGTCTCATAAACAATCAGCTGCAGCATATGTTATAATATTATGTGTGCGCACTAAAATAATTACATAACATAGTCATTTAGACTAGTTATATTACATGACCTAGATTTTATGTATAAGGTAATCAGTCCATTGGTAATGTGGTCATATATCAAACTATATTCAATTATTTTAAGGCCTTTAATATGAGACATATTTTTTGTATCAGCAGAATAAATTGCTGTACATATATAAGAAAACTGGAAATAAAGATAAATGCAAATAAACACATAGCATACTTGATCATGAATAACAATATAAAAAAGAACTTGGCAGAAGTAGCATATTTAGAAAAACTGGCATAATTTTGTACCCAAAAATGTAAAGTGGCATATGTTGAAAATATTGACGAAAAATTAAGGACAATCAAAAATGTGTAAAAGTGAGAAAAGGTTTCTATGTAGGGTGAGTGATCTCTCACTACAACTTACCGTCCACAACATATTATCAAATATGACAACTTTATACGTTATTGTGCAGGGATGGTAAGGTAAATTGTATTTAAAAGAGTAAGAAAAATTATGTTAACTATTTAAAATTGCAAAAAAAGGAATAGCATATGTTGTATTAAATATGAAATGCAATTTAAATGTGAATTAAAAAGTGTGACATCATGTAAAAGAATTGTGACTGAGTGTGTTAGAAAACTAGTACAAGATGAAGTGTGAGCAAACGAGAACATATAAACACTGTTCGTTTAATTTTGTACCTACATTTACAAAAAAAAAAAAACAAAAAAAAAAACAAAAAAAAAAAGTTGAGACTGAAAAATAAATTTAGCGACAATTGTGTAGAACATTCACATTGTGTGAATGAAAAGAAGTATTTGAGAAAGTATTTGTGTACAGTCTGAGAGCAACCATTAATATAACATCGACAGAAGAAATGACTGGTATAAACACCAACGGTTGCAATTACATAACAACTGTGAATAGATACTTCCACAAACAAGTGTAGTGTATGAAAAAAATGTATGTCTTTAAAACTTACTTATATTGAATGAATAAAGAAGGCAAATTTACGAGCATTGAGTAGGCAAAACAAGGGATGAACTTGAGGTGTGACACATACTCCATGGAGGAAAATAAATGGAGAAAAGTGAATTTAAATTAGAACATGTACAGTGAAAAGTTATCATTTGCTTGTACTAAAATATTTTGCTATTTAATATGTCAGGAATAATAAAAAACAAAAAGGAGAACCAGTGACAAAAATTCTTAAAATATATATATAAAAATGTGACTGATGGAATGTAGTGTTATACATGTAAGAAAAGGAAATGTGTAAAAATGTTGTGTATGTCCTCAGAATGAAAAATTGATGCCTATATTTCAATAATTTCATGAAAGCGACGTGCACTACAAGAGGAAAAATTTCCTATAAAATCTTATTATGAAAATAATTATACTGCCATACTGGCATGATTCAGAGGTGCACATTTTTTCATTTTTCAACTGTAGAAAAAAATTTAGCAGGAAAAAAAATGGTTATTTAACTTATTTTTATTAAAAAGAATATGTGATTATGTAAACATGACAGAAAATGTAGAAGTAAAGTAAGTGATGAAATGAATAATGAAAAAAAAAGGTATGTTACCATGATAACTAACATTACCAAAATTGTTGCGATAGCAGTAGGTAACTAAGTACAGTGTTGTTTACCATAATTGGTGCATATGGCGAATTCTATGAACTCCTCCAATAAATATATGGTATAACTAGCACCTAATTTAAAGCTACATGGAAAACATGATGAGACGATACATGTGTAGAGATTGTGTTAATGAATTACGTTGAATATTACAAGTAGTGTAATTAGAACCTACCAGTAAGGTATATAATGTCAAAGAAATAGGTGTTAAATAAAAAAGGAATGAATGTGAAAAGCACAGTTGCACATTGAATGGTGGAGCTTTGACTGGTATTATATATTTATATATCTTTGATTGGTAAAACTTAAAACATTGATTAGTAAAAAAAACTGTAAATGAGAAAACGGAATGCATTAAGTATAGATTATAGAGGTATGTGTAAATTTACAGGATGAAATACTTGATGCGTTGCACATGAAAGTTTCATGAAATGGGTTCATTGGACAGAAATCGGAGTAGATCTCTATGAATCGTAATATTAAAAATAATATAATTACCCTTAAGGCCTGATTCAGTAATGCATCATTTATTTTGCATTAGCAAACAAGTTTTATTTAATGAAAAAGTAGGATTTAAAAAAAAATTATGTGTTTATTTATATATATTGAGTAAAGTGTTTATTAAAGTGGAATTATAGATGCAAAAAAAATACATGTAAAATGAAGAAAAATAGTAAATGTTGTATATTTTACAAAAAAAAGATCACCATCAACCTACAAATGAGATTACAGCATTACCGAGAATGCAACAGGTAAGATAAGTATAGTCGTTTACCAACAATGGCATGTATAACAAAAGTTATGTATCCATTTAATATTGTTTGGTGTAACTATTACTTACAAATAAACCATGAGATTACTAAATGCAGGTGATGTGAACGGGAAAAAATATCACTATTAAAAGGTATAAAAACAAAGAAAAACAAATATATAACAATTAATGGTAGAGGGTGTAACAATGACTGGAAATGTGCATAATGACTTGTCCTGATTGGTAGTGTGTACAGTGACTGGTAACATTGACTAGTAGAAGTACTGATTGGTAGTGTAAAACATTAATTGGTGACGCTGACTAGTACAGTGGGAAGCAATGATAGGTAACCTTGACTGGTGGTGAGAAATAAAAAGTGTAAATAAAAAAAGCTGGGGTTTCATATTACCAAAATGGTTGTAGGATATGGTTAAATCTGTATAAAATCAATACAAGATTGCTATATATTTTACTTATGTATAAGCACCGTAAAACTACTTTAACAAAATTTGATAAATTCTGAGAGTGCAAATTTTTTTTTATTTATTTAATGTAAAAAAAATGCAAAAAAATGTAATTGAAATTTTGAAATAATAAAGATGTACTATCTATACTAAAATTACTGAAAAGAGTGATATAAACAAATACCATCTGAACTTGGTACAAGTTTGGCGACCAGCACCACAAAGAAATAACCAAACACAGACGGTAAACACTTTCACAAAATCGTCCCCAGCCGCCGAACAATGAAATAAAAGAGGTTCATAACACTCTAAGAATAATAAAGCTAAATTATTTATACCTATCTTAAATTTTTAAAAAGAAAAAAAGAACAGTTTATCTAAACTATTAAAGAATGAAATAAATCTACGTGTTATATAGATGGCACATGAACGTTGAGCTGTGTGAATGATAGTGAAAAGGCAGTATTTGTAATATAAAGAAAAATGAAAGGTAATGACTGATGAATTGAGTCCACTGGTCCTGTATTGGTGTAATATTTTATCAAAACATAAAACTAAATAAATATCTTCCTGCATTTTTTTTACATGAAAACAAAGAGGTGATGAATCCAGAGTGTACATGGAAATGTATTAATACAGAGAGTGAATAATTTAAAATGGATCTTGCACTAATAACTAAATTTTTTATAGGAGAATTATGTCATTTTGTTTTGTTTGTATTAATGTAAGGAAGAATGCGAATCTTATAGGGTACTAGAAAACTTCATGTCTCACAAAGTTAAATGTAACTCTGTTATCAAAATTCATAACCTGAAATTTTTTCAAAAAAAAGTAAAAATGTACAACTTGGTCTTCACTTTCATCTATTTCTTTTAAGCTTATCCGGCTGTCATTGGAAAAACAAGCAAAATATGTGAGATAGAAAACTTACAGTAGAGGAAGACTATTAATATGACTATTATTTATATTTGGCTCTAATATACAGGATAAAAGCAATTTACTTCAAATTACTAATTGCTGCAAAATGTTAAGTTTTCAATGATACTACACACCATTCAATATTAAAATAATTCAATTATATATATATATATATATATATATATATATATATATATATATATATATATATATACATACATATATATTATATAAATCTCAATATCTCAAAAAAATGTATATTAGAAGACAAGCAAAGCTTTTCCAAAATTTAAAGGAACGTAAAAGGAGTATTTAAAAATTTAATATTGCCACATTATCATTGAAATACGCCAAACATGATATAGAAAAATATATAATAACAAACTAAATGAGTAAAATAACTTAATAAGGACTGATAAAATTTTATCTTAGTGGAGAGCATTATCTTTGTTGATCTCCAATATATCCAAAATGCTTAAAATAAACAAACTTATGCATACCAACAGTAAAATATAGATTTTGAAAGAGTATCGAATTTTATAGCGTGATACTCCAAAAATTTATGTATTATTATTGAAATATAAAATAGGAATTAACATTTCAATTAATTTTTAAAGGTATGCATAGTAAGTAATTTAACTAGAATAAAACAGCACACAAAAAAAAACACAATCCAAACATTACATAAAATGTTCAACGCAAATATTCAAATAAACAAAAAATTAACCGTATTTAAAGTAGTGTTCTTCTCCGTTTTTCTTTCTTTTTTAAAGAAAAAAGAAAACAGTATGCAAAATTTCTTTATAATACAATATATCAACCTCAAAACATGTAAACAGCATAAAAAAAATTGCATAAATCAGAAAGAAAGACATATCTTCATAGATAGATGAATAAAAATTACCTCATCGTCTTTATTCATTTATTGATGAATATGAATTCAAATTGTTACTTTTGTAGCATACTTACTGTATATTGAGACTAATTAGATGAATTATATATATCAGTCATATCTCATAATAAAAACTTAAACAAACAAAATTATGTAGTAAGAAAATAATAAAAAACAGAAAATTTCATTATTCACATTCACTCTTAAATTCTGCGAATAAATTTATGCAATTAAAACTAAAAATATTGTAAATGGATTTTTTAAAAAATATATTATTTTATAAATATTAGGGTTTACTTGTAATTATCCTTTTTTTTTTGAAAATGTTATCAATACAGTAATTTAAAAGTAGTCACTGCAAGTCATGTCCAATTTAGAAAAAATGCACTATCCTTTACTATATAGTACTTCTGATAGTTCATAAAGTTGTCTCTGAATTATATAATATTCACGCCGAATGCTAAAGATTTCTAAGTACTGGCAGTCACATAAATGTAGTCAAACTAAATCATAAGAAGGATACTTACTCCGTGATTGTTTTATCCAGAATGTAATTTAATTTTCTGTCATACTTATCGTGATTAAAAAAAAAATACTTTACTGTGATATTTAAAAAGAAATGATCGTTCACTCTTTTTTTTTCTTTATCGAGTTCACATGCTGCACACGAATCAAAAAATTTTGTGACAATTTGCTAATAAAATTTTAAGTTAGCTGATAAATCCATTGCTTGGCTATATTATTACGATTGTTGATTTACTCGAGCTTTTTTTTTTTCTTTTTTTCGAACACTTGCGATGCACAAATAAAAAAAAAAACGCGAACAGAACACAATTCGGATCACAGAAGCGACGAAACAACGGAAGTAAAGAAGTACGGACAAAATCGGCACATTTTCCATCTTTTTAGAAGCAACGAACAACTCATTTACGGCACAAAATATGATTCCGATCTTCCGATGAAACGAGCGAAGAAAGCACATTGGAGGCCCCAATTTTGAAAAGTTTTCTGACGTCGCCGACTGTAGAAGAAAACTTCGTTCTGGTATATCTCCACCGTATATCTCCATATTTTTGGCACCGTATACCTCCATAATTTTACGGCATACAAACGATGAAGGGGGTGAAGCGTTTGAAAATCTATAATGTTTTGTTATCCAATGAGAACATAATAACCGCCAAGTCGAAAAGTCACGATAAAGTCTATTATAATTGTCCAAATATTCGTATTTAAAATATTCAGGCACCACCCAAGAGACAGTAGAAGACATATCCAGATATGGCTTGGTCACGGAAACCAATTTGTGTAGTGTGGAGAGACTTTAGTTAGCCGTGAAAAGTGATTTTGAAAATGGATAGTGGGAAATAATTAATGCAGGTTCTTTTAGAAACATAAAAATAACCCCTTTCTGGAAGAAAGATTGAGTCGAATGCATCTATGAAGATTTCGAAGAACTTTTAATAACAAGCACAAGAACAGGAGCATAAAATAGGCGAGTGGGTGGTGCCTTAATGTTCGTACAATAGACTCACAATCTACATGGGTTCAGGCCGGCAATCAGAGAAGGAATGCTGATACACATACGCTGTAAATTTCTTCGTTTACATTTTTTTTTTGGCATCATAAATTTGACGAGAGTACATGAATCATAAAGTATCCGTTAAAAAGGAACATAGGGATAACTGTTTGAACTTATAGTCAAACTAGCAATTTTTAACAAGATTAAACACCGACAATAATTACGTTACTGAAGAATTTTCGCATCCCATGAGAAGTTCCTAGATAGACAAAATAAGGACGGTAGAACATCCTTTTATGACTCACAAAGAAACAGCTGCATATTGAAAAAAAGATGTAACGTACATGAAAGGAGCAGAGTTAATTTAGAGGCCGAAATATTTCTTTTAGTATTTGTTTTTATCTGATTTAAGCGTTTGATCGCGTGTCAGGACTAAAGATGAGAATTTGCGTGGGAGCAGAAAAGCTGATCTATTTATTTTATTTGTTTTGAATAAGAACGCAAAGAGCTTAAATAAAATTTATCAAAACTTTAATAAATGAATTATAGAAAGGGAAATTTATTAAAGTAAAAAAATAAATAATTTAAAACTATATGTGATTTCACATCACAGTATGTAACTTTGAAAACTAAAGTTTGGAATTACAGCGAAAGATTACTAAAAAACTTTCAAAGCTTTATAAAAATGTCTCACAATTTTTATAAGTATTATCTACACATTAATTATTAACATTAAAAAATTTCGATATATGCCTAAGAAAGAATTAGCATGTATCTATATGGAAGCTATTTTGTTATAACTAAGTCATAAAAGTCACGTACAATTTAAGTTTATGAAAAAGAAAATGTGAATAAAATGTATATTTTACCACGTATAATCTCTAGCTTTATCAAAATTGCAATTATTTGTAGAAAATATCTTAATGCACAGTCACTGAATTATTCTTTAACTACAGATAAGTAAGGGATTAAATTGGAATTATATTCTGATGTAAAAAGTTTGTGTATGACATTGATTAAACAAATAGGGATTTTTGGAGATTTGCACATTCATCAGTATTTGGAGCGTTTAATAATACACATGACATCTGTATAGTGAGACCGAAGCATATTTAGCATGATATTTACAAAAATGTAATTTGTTTATTAAGAAGTTAACTCGTTTTCATGAAAAAATGTATATAATTTAGTTTATATATAAATAAATAATATTTGTTACGTGCATAATTGTCTAATTATTAATTGTCTAAATAAGTAGCAAAATACAAACCATAAGTAAAACTTGTTTTAAAAAACAAATACCATTTTCTTTAAAATGTTTAATACTTTTAAAAAATAAACTATTTGCTTAACGTGAACACAATAATTTCACATTAAAATATGAAATTTTGGTCCATATATATGTTTTTAGCAAAACTAAAATTATCTATCCAAATCCACTTTTTGTTTTAACTTTCTTTAATTATTTTAAACAGCGATTTACCCAAAAAAGAAGATTTAAATTTTATGATTATCAATAGAATGTGAAACAATTTCATAACTCTGGTTATTGTAAAATAATTATTAAAAACAAGCGAACATTTTTACCTCAAAGTAAAAACTGTAATCTAAAAAAACATTTTAATTGCTTCGAAATTTCTTATTTATTATATAATCCTCAGATAATTCCTTAAATAGCGTACACGAATGTAAAGTAATTTTTTTTCCCTTTTAAAACCTGTTATTGACAAAATAATTAAAAAGGAGTTAAAAATGAACAATGTAGCTAGGTAAAACTAGGTAGCATAAATAAATTATAATTAAGAAATGCTTATAAAAATGTTTTTATCATCACTAATATTTGCTTTACAGCTTGAAAGATCTAATACAAGGCATTTTTAGAAACCATTATTTTAAATTTTGTTAGAATAATGAAAGTACATAAAATTATTTTTAGCTACATAATCAATAGTTGCAATAATATTTTCTAACTATCATTGAAGTAAAATTAGCAATATTAATAAAAAAATGCGGGTTTTCTTTTTGGATAAAAAAAAATAATAACTTTTTTTTTTAATGAAATCAAAGACTGTGTGTCATCATTAATTTATAATATGTACTAATTTTTTCATATGTATTTACTATAATTACCATATCTAGAATTCATAAGTTGTAGAACAAACGTTGTTTGTATATACAAACACTTTCTTTCAAAGCACATATGTATTAAGTTATGAATAGTTTAATTTGTAGGAAATTACTTTCTTAACTTCAAAAGTTTAACTGTTAGGATTTTTGACTATTAAAAAAATGCAAACAGACTACTAGTAAAGTTATTATTTGGGAAGAAGATTGGATCAGGAATTAAAACGAAACTAAATTTAGAAGAATCTGAAATTTTTACAATGTGGGAAAATACAAGATAAGAAAACACAAGACGTAAAACAAGTAATAGGCATATATATTTGCTAAAACTGAACAAAAACACCTCCCTATTGTTTGTTGTAATGATTTCTCTAACTTTCATCGAAATAAAAATGCATAAATAAAATAAAAATTTCATATCTTTGGATAAAAAGAAAGATAGACATATAAATTTGAAAACATCATCATTAATTCATAAAATGTGCAACTTTTATGATACGCATTTATCATTATTGCGGTATCTAGGCTGCTTGAGAATAAACAGCATTTTATATGCGCAAACATTTCTTTCCAAACCGCATATATTTTTTAAAGTTATGAATAAATGCATGAGTTTGTGTTCATAACTTAGAAAATTCTTTATCATATCAGCACGTATACGATTCGTGTATTTAAATGTTATAGAAAATATACCATGATTTTGCACATAAAAAAAAGTCGAAACTTCAATAATAAATTATTCTTTTTGCCGTTATCCAATTACCAAATAACGTCTGCACATCACTTTCTTGTACTCACAAGGGGACCGCCAAACATGATGCGCACAGATTTCGATGATTTTAAAGTATGTTGTAGGGGTCATACCCCTAACTATTCAGGTCAAAGGTTTCCTTCAAATGGGCTTTATTTTTCGAGAAATTTCGGGTTAAAGTTCAGCATGCATTTCAAATGCCCATTAGTTCGCGGTCTTGAACAAGGTCTCCGTGGTACAGAGCTAGCGCTCGCGGTTTGAGAGCCGGAGTTGAGGGTTCGTTCCTATCATGTGACTTTTACCTTTTTTCAAATAAATTTTATATATTGGTCGCGTTACAAGTTTTATGCAGAATTATGAATTCTACATCTTTGAACTTTTTGATATTTTCCTAATAAATTCCATTTACATTTTCGAATTTTTCGTAAAAATTTACATTTTTTTTCGTGCAGTTTTGAAATTAATATTTCTATTGACGAAATTCCAAACTAATTTATGTCTAGACTTTGTTTATTTTTTTATTATTATTTCACCTTAATATTTTAATAACCGTTCTAAAATAATACTTTTTAACTTTATGAAATTTTATATTTTTTTATAACTTATACAAAATATTTTTTATCTCAAATCTTCTAAAGGTATGTATGATTAGGTAATTATGTATGATTTATGTTAGATTAGGTAAACATATCTTGAAAGAAGTAATAAAATATTAAAGCAATGACGCTTATATCCAAGTTTTAGCCAATTTTATATATATATATATATATATATATATATATATATATATACATTTAACTGTTAAGTTCAAACTCAACATTATTTTTCATTTGCACAAATAAAAAATAATATATTACATTTTTTTTCATTCTAACAAGTCGATGCCATACAGAATAATTCAACTAGAAATGAAAAATCGTTTGTAAATTACAATACATATAAAAAATATCTGAAAAAAAATCGTCTGCAATGACTTTTACGATAATATCAGAATAAATAAAATTTTCTTTTTATCCATTTCGTTTAGCTTTCTTTGCAGACAATTACCACGTTTGAAATAATTTCTTTTTCAAATTTAATGCATTTTTTAATATATTTATCACAAGTTAAGTATTTAAAGAACATATAATATGCTAATTTATACATTCTTCCAATATTGTTAAAACAATTTACGTAAATAATATATTTAAAAGCGATTTTTAATGCGGAATTTTTTAGAATATTTTTGCGCTATGTATCAAACAATTATTTCGGTGATGATAAATATTTTAGCATTTCAGCAGTTAACATATTTCAATATATTTAAAAAAATGAAATATTAAAAGAATATATTATTTGGTTATTTTTTTCTTAATCATTTAAATTTTTTAAAATAGAAAATGCAAATAAAAAAAGCATTATTTCTTAAATACGATAAACAGATAAGTAAATATACATAAATGTAAACAATAATCATTTAAAAAAACGAGATATCAAGACATAAATTAGTTTGGATTTTCATCAACAGATATATTAGAATAAAAATTGCGCAAAAACTATAAATTTTCATGAAAAATTCGAAAATGTAAATGGAATTTATTAGGAAAATATCAAAAAGTTCAAAGAGGCAGAATTCATAATTCTGCATAAAACTTATAACGCGACAAATATATAAAATTTATTAAAAAAGGTAAAAGTCACATGAGAGGACAGAACCCTCATCTCCGGCTCTCAAATCGCCAGCGCTAGCTCTGCACCACGGATACCTTGTTGAAGATCACGAACTAATTGGTATTTGAAATACATGCTGAACTTTAACCCGAAATTTCTCGAAAACTAAAGCCCATTTGAAGGAAACCTTTGACCTGAATAGTTAGGGGTATGACCCCTACAACATACTTTAAAATCATCAAAATCTGTGCGCATCATGTTTGGCGGTCCCCTTGTCAGGTTTTATGAAAAATGTTGCATTATCAATGTCATGTTTAGGGTTGGATCATTTATCAATATATCGGTCAAATTTTGATCTTTTTTTAAATATAGCAATAACTAAAGCTAAACTCTAACTCTGTCGATATATCCCAATAACAATAATGCTGCTTTATGGTCTCCGGGATTTCGAGCCCGAAAAACAGCGACAGATATCGCATACGAATAACCCCTTCAATCCCTCTTTCGTCCACTCTATGTATTTATTCACTGGCCTGCTTCATCCAAAACAGAGAATTTACCTCCGCTGATTATCTCTCTATCTTAACTCAATGTAAAGAATATCTCAATATATCTAAATACATTCACATGCTACGTGCTACATTTATTCCCATCCTTGCAAACACAAAAATTCCACTGTTCGCTCGAGATAAATACTGAATAACACTAATCGCACGTTTCTTGTTAGGCAGCTGTTATTGGTCCATATATATTGCGATATATCAAGGTATTAATGTATAGCGTGTTCAAAAAGATGAGCTTGAATATGTGTTGGTTGTTGGGTTAGTACTGATATTGCTTGCTAGAACATGGTTTTTCAGACTCGAATGAATTTATTTATGCTCTTAAAATGAAACTCCGGAATCGGGTAGATACGATATTTTTTAGTTGCCTTGATCATAAAAAATAAGGAAAAATAACTTATTGCTTATTTTAGTGGATTTTATAAAGAAATTAAATTTATATGCGGGAAAATGTCTATCAGTTATTCAGAAAACTAGATTTTTTTTTTTTTTTTTTTTTACAAAAGAGATACATTAAAGATTTTAAACAGCGTTAAATAATAATCAACGCAAAAAATGAATACAATACATATATATGTTATGGTCAATATGAATAATCCGGTTATTATTCATAATGACTGGATTTATCATATTGACCGTAACATATATATTTACATGGTTGCTGTGATTAGATTTTGTAAGTAAATTGTAAGCTTCTAAAAATATGCGATATTTTTTAATTTATTAAATTCACTTTTTTAGCCATCCAATGCAATCCTTGGATAAATTAAAAATAAGAAACGATAATGATCATCGATAAACTGAAGTTTTTTAGGATGGAGTGATTTGTTTACGTCCAGATAAAACGAAGTTCACATGGCAAAAGAAATCGTGATGCACCGGTGGTTCGGCTGGAGCCCATCCCATGTACAAAATAAACAAAGTTAGGTTCAGTCCGGCCAAACTGAATTCGAATCAAATAAAAAAATATATTTTTAACCAACATTAAGCTAAAACAAAAATTCTGTATGAAAAGAAAATTGTATACATTTTTACGTGGACAATGTTGAATTTTATTTTTTTTTTTATTTTATTTTTTAAATCATATATTTAATCATATCATAGTGGTGAAAATGAGACTAAAGATTAATACAATAAAAAAAGATTAATACAATAAAAAAAGATTAATACAATAAAAAAAGATTAATGTAATAAAATGAGAAGAATAGCGAAAATACAATCTGTAAAGAAAAGCTTTATGAAAGTAATGGTGTAAATGGAAATAGTTATTGAACAATTGATTAATTTCTTCTACATTTTATTAAAAAAAGTAGAAATTATGTTCTGTGAGCAAATGAATTGAAAATTTTTAATTCGATGCTTTCTATTAAATTTTATGCTTAAATTGTTAATACCATATCATTTGTCTTTCGAAAACAGTAAATGTCCCTAGTCTTCCCTCCCATTAAATTAGTATCATGGTATATCATCTATTAACTTGTTGATATATTGGTATGTTAAATTTATGATACCGTCCTGTCCTAGTTATGTTAATTTTTCTGTTCGCTTCTGCGCTATAAAACGAAGAAAATTGTGCAGACATATTCTAAGTACACTGGCCTCCAAAAGTTAAGGTACAACCAGTTTTTTGACGCTCACTATTAAAAGAATGAAAATAAAGGTAAAAAATATGGTTTATATGAATGATCATAAGTAACTTCAATAAAATCTTATGAAAAAATTATACCCATCTCAATTATTTTAATGTATTAGATACTTATATGTTTGTCAGGAGGAATTGAGAATATCCCACTTTCGGAATTTGTGTGAAATATTTTTTATGGTTTATGATCTTATATTGTTGGTACTAAAACAGTGTTGTCCATGTCTAGAAGATGCTGTTTACTTGATTTGTTAAGATGGCGGGCAATCCGATGGATGGAAATGGGGTTATCACAAGCTGGTGCTGCTAGATGTCTTAATGTGTCTCGTAGTGTGGTCCAAAGGCTCTGAGATCAATTTGAATCCAAAAATTCAGTATGAAGAAGACTTTTTCCAGACCGTCATGGGTTACAAAACCCCTGTACAAGATCGCTTTCTAGCTCTTTTGGCCCGAAGGAGGAGCATGACTACTGTGGCTCAGGTCATTTCAGATCATCGTAAAGCAACAAAGATGAGAATACCTACGATTACCATGCATAGACGTCTTCACAATTAAGGACTATATGCATGGCGACCCGTTGTGTGTGGCCCTTTTAATCGACAACACATATGTGCCCGTTTATGTTGGCCAAGAGAGCACGTTACATGGAACACAGAACAATGAGCTGCCGTGCTGTTCACAGATGAGTCCCGGTTTAATTTTGAGAGTGATTCAGTTCGTCTGCTGATCTGGAGAGAACAAGGCATCAGATTCTATCTATGTAACATCGTTGAGAGACACAGTTATAGAGGAGGTGGAATCATGGTTTGGGCGGGAATCTCTCTTTTGATCACAGTAACTTCCATGTGTGCCATGGAAGAATTATAACTGCTGTGAAATATCGGGACGAGATGCTTGCTCCGTTTGTCACACCGTATTGTGGTGCTATTGGTGCTGAATTAATCTGAATAGTTGATAATGCCCAATCGAATTGGGCTGGAGTCGTTGATGAATATCCAGAGGATCAAGTGTTGGAGCGAATGGAATGGCCAGCACAATCTTCGGACTTTGATCCTATAGATCATCTTTGGGACTATGTCAGCAGACAAGGGACTGCCGTAACTTCTCCTCCAAAGTCGTTAAATGATCTGGACCAAGCGTTGCTCCATGTATGGGAGTTGTTTCCCTTTCCAGTGTCCGAGAACGTAATTGACAGTACGGAAAGTCAATGCCACAAATTCATTACAAGTAGGGCTGGACACATGCCTTATTAAAATACGTTTATTTAATTTAAAAAACAAAAACAAAACTGCTATTTATTTATTTTTATCAAACAGTGGACTTTTGCAAAAAATGCTATTTTTATTTGTAAATCATGCTTGATGTTAAAATTAAATAAAATTCAATAAATAACTGTTTAAAGAACAATTCTTCTAAATTTCATGCTTTTATCTTCATTTGTTTTCAAATTAGACACAAAAGACTGGTTGTACCTTAACTTTTGGAGGCCAGTGTATAAGCATTTTTACTATGTGTTGCAATAAAATATATTTCGAATGTCATTGTATTTTCTTGACTTCGGACACCAAGTGTATAAGAAACAAATAGTGATGAAACAATTATTATTTTTTATTGTCCACTATTTTAAGATTACAATTATTAAAAATATTACGAACGTGGTTTATGTAAGTATCCATTATGAAATATTTTTATCTTCCTTTTCCCAAAATAACTTGAAAAGTAATTTCTTTTGTAAAAGTCATGAAATTTTCTTGAATCTTGGAATTATGAATCTATATAAAAACTTTTATCATTTTGTTAATTTAAATTCAGATTTGCTGAAAGATAAAACAAACTTTTTCGCTGGCAGTTAGTATTGAAAAAAAACATAGATTGTTTTCATTTGGAATATTTCGATATAATAAATTATAACACCTTGTAATAATATATTACTTTTAAATGCTAAAGGTGTAAAATTAACAACATAATATAAATTAAAATAACTTTTATTAGTTGTTGTACATGTTTCGACTCTTTCCGAGTCATTTTCAAAAACAAAATGAGAATATTCTAAAGCTGCACGGACTTTGAAGTTATTATTTTCATGTATTTTTTTTTTTAATTACGCACGTTATCTATTATTTTTTACTTGATTGTTTATTTTCATATCTTTGACCATGGAGTAACTCTAGCCACAGTTTCGGTAAATTAAAAGATGCCGCATCGTTACATATTGTATTTTTGCGCGTGAGTATCTGTATGGTTTCTCTTATTATGGATGGATAGTATAGACTGGAGGGAAATATTATTTTACTTTCATTGAAATTTATTTGGATGATTTCTTCTTGATATAATCTTGCCAGGGCTGTAGTTTTTCTATTGTATTTAATATCAGCTATATGCTCTTTTTTTCTGCAATTAAATTTCCTGCTGGTCATGCCTATGTAGTAATTCTTGGATCCATCTTCTTTAATAAAAGGTATTTCGTATACTCATGAATAATTCTCAAAATTAATTGGGTCAATTTTACTGCAAATGATATTCTTTAATTTTCATTCAGGATTAATTATACAGGAGTATATGAAATACCTTTTATTAAAGAAGACGGATCCACGAATTAATACATAGGCATGACTAGCAGCAAATTTAATTGCAGAAAAAAAGAGCATATAGCTGATATTAAATACAATAGAAAAACTACAGCCCTGGCAAGATTATATCAAGAAGAAACCATCCAAATAAATTTCAATGAAAGTAAAATAATATTTCCCTCCAGTCTATATTATCCATCCATAATAAGAGAAACCATAGAGATACTCACGCGCAAAAATACAATATGTAACGATGCGGCATCTTTTAATTTACCGAAACTGTGGCTAGAGTTACTCCATGGTCAAAGATATGAAAATAAACAATCAAGTAAAAAATAATAGATAACGTGCGTAATTTTTAAAAAAGTACATGAAAATAATAATTTCAAAGCCCGTGCAGCTTTAGAATATTCTCATTTTGTTTTTGAAAATGACTCGGAAAGAGTCGAAACATGTAAAACAACTAATAAAAGTTATAAAGTTATTTTAATTTATATTATGTTGTTAATTTCACACCTTTTGCATTTAAAAGTAATACAGTGAAACCTGTCTATAACGATACTGTAGGGACCCAGATAAGATATCGTTATAGACAGGTTATCGTTATAGACAGATTGAATATATAAAATTATATTTTCAAACTTAAATAAGTAATAAATAAACAAATTAAAAATATACGTAAAAGATACAAGCATAAGTTTATTTTGTAAGAAAATTGCTAAAACAAAAATTATTTAGAAAAGAAATCTGTTAATTTTGTTTGCTTACTTTTTGATGCAAGTGACATCTGCATGCACATATGTTTCAACCCGTCTGACGAGTTCAGATGCACGTCCGAAACATTTGGTACTGTTGCAACAAAATCCTGAAGAGTGCTAATTAAGGATATAGCATCCTCAAGAGAAATGTGAGTTTTGTTTTCTGAACAGTCAACTGCTTCTTCTTCATCGCTCTGATTACCTGGAATTAATTCTGCTAAAATATCTTCATCGCTTGCACCTCTGAACACGTGCACATCTTTGTCTAAGTTTAAAAATTCTTCAGCATTCAATGTAAGAGATAGGTTTGATGAGCTTTGGAAAGCTCTAACAGCTGTGGATAAACTCTCCACACATTCTTCTTCTTCCTTAATAATTTCAGTAAAGTCAATATTGGCCTTTTCTTCAAAGAATGAAGCATTCTTCCAACAGTTTTGGATTGTAGATGCTGTTATCGAATTCCAACTTCCGGAGACCCAATCACATACATTTTTTACATCAACTGCATATGGATTTGGGAGATTGTTATCCATATTATAAACAACGTTCTGAACTAACCTTTTTCGATAATATCCCTTGAAACACTTGATAATGCCTAAATCTAAAGGCTGCAGGATCGACGTGCAATTTGGCGGAAAGTAAAACATTTTTATATTTTTTCAAACGTGGGGGATTGTTGTGAGGTGTACAGTTATCAACTATGAGAGCAACATTCTTCTTTTTATTTTTCATTTCTTTATCAACATAAAGCAGCCAGTTGTTGAAGATTTCCTCCTTCATCCAGGCCATCTTATTTGCCTTGTAGTGAACTGGTAAACTCTTTACATTTTAAAAGCATCTTGGCTTCGCGTACTTTCCAATCACTAAAGGCTTTAATTTGTCGGTTCCAGTACTGTTTGAACACAGCAGGACTGACAGCCTTTGCTTTGATTTCTTCCCACCTTTACAGCTGTCTCCTTTAAAGGACATTGTTTTATCTGGCATTATCTGATAGAACAAACCAGTTTCATCAGCATTGTACACATCATCTGAAGAAAATTTTTCAATTTTCTCGCTGTTTCCAGGATAATGCAGCCTCAACTGGAGCTGACTTTTCTTCTCCCGCAATATTTTTAAAAACAATTCCGTGACGTTCACGAAAGGAAGTAAGCCGTCCATTGCTGGCTTTGAAATCATTGTTGCCTAGCAAAGAGGCTAATTTTCTGGCTTTTTCAGAAATCATAGGTCCACTAATGGGCACGTTTTGGTTTCTCATCTCGTGGAACCATCTGAGTAAAGCTTTGTCAACATCATCATTTACGGCACCTTTAAATCTTTTTCGTTTGCTATCCACTTTACTTTTTTCCACAGCATCTTCAATATCTTTTCGTTTTTTTTAAAGTAGCTATCGTTGACTGTGAGATCTCATACTTTTTAGCCGCATCAACTTGTTTCATTCCTTGATCAATATCCGAAATGATTTTTAACTTTTCTTCAAATGATAATGCTTTACGCTGCGCCATCACTTAAAACGAATAATGAAAAATACGAACTTACAATGAAAAATACGAGCACATAAAAATGAATTGAAACGAAAAAGTGGTCAATCCGAAGTGAGGGGTGTCTAACCCCTATGAATGAAAGATTCAACAGTGACTAGTCGAATTCGGAGAAGAGAGAACATCCCTCCCAATTCCTTATCTAGTAAAACAAGTTTGACAATGATCAGCTGTAAAGACTTAAGCTCCATACACGCAGCAAAGTGACACCCCCTCCCCAACATCCCCTAATCCCTTTTACAAAGATGTCAAAATGAAGAAAGAGTCAACACTTGGACACGGAGATAAGCACACACTTTTGTTATTTTACATTCCGGATGATGGGGTGTCGTTTTCCAAGAAAAAAATCTTGTTATATCGGGAACCTTCAGTTTTCGAAAGAGAAAAAAATATCGTTGTAGACAGGTGCAGCTAAAAATTTATTATCGCTGTACACAGGTTCAAAATACATTGAATAAATAGGAATTTTGCTGGGACCAAAGGAAAATATCGTTATAGACAGGTTTATCGTTATAGACAGTATCGTTATACACAGGTTTCACTGTATATGGTATATTTCGTATTTAAATTATATTAACAAAAACGCGGAATCTATTACATTACAGCTACATTCTTAAATATATATATATCTTAGGCCTTAAATAAATGTAATTCCCAAGTAATTATGAAAATGACGCTGTTAAAGAGCGTTCACGACAACTGTACAAACTTTATTATTTAATTAACATAAGTATTGGCACATAACTGTGTAAACACCTAGGAAGCAGCATTGGTCCTTCATACTTTTCGTTGTTCATAGCAATTTGCTGCGTCTGCCGTGAGGTTAGAAAGTTTTTTTGTTTTTTTAGAGAACTTGAATAATATTTCAGCAAGCAATTAGATGTTTACTTGCTCATAAAGTATTTGGAATAAAATTATAATACATACAGGATTATACTGTTTCAATATTCAGGAATATTTTATGCCTTGTAAAGCATATCAACTTTAAACATCACTGCACTTGATGAAATAGGATAGCGGCTAAAGAAAAAAGAGCATACGGGGTTGTTTGTTACATCAACATTGGGACAGGTTGTTACTCTTAACCCCAATTTTATTAAACTTCAAATTTTGTAAATATAAAATTAGTTACATTAATTTTATTAGCAACATAATGTTCTACAAAGTCGACATTTTTCTTTTACAAGTAGTTATGAGGACTTATAAAAAGAAAATTAATAGGGAAATAACTGCCCAACAAACAGTCATTGATGTTGTTAAAGAAGTTAGACAGAATGGCAAACCACTTCGTGCTGTTGCAAGAGACTTCAATGTAAATTTTATGATTTTGAAAACAAAAAAGTAATTTAATAATAGAATCAAGGCATATCGGTAGTAATTTCTAATACATAAACTTTTGTTAATAAAAGTGACATTATTTGGTATGTTGCATATAGCGAACTTTAAAACATTTTTCTAACGGCTACTTTATTATTTATTTTGCTTTATATACAATAGTTCCAGCAGTTGGCTACAAACGAAGTCACCACATCTTATCCGATCAGATGGAATACGATCTTGAAAAGTACTTGGATGACAGTGCCAGGATATCTTATGGCCTTTCCTCTAGAGAAATTTGTAAATTTGCCTATGAATATTTGATGAAAAGTTCAATTCTTGTGGCAGAATACTTGTGGCATACTACAAGTATGGCATCGATTGATTGTCTACGTTCATTTTCAAACGATCATGCTACGCTCTCAATCCTAACGCCTCAACTGACAAGTCTCAACAGAGTCACCACTTTCAAACGATATAACGTCAGTATATCTTGGGATATCTTAGAAGAGGTCATGGACCTCTACATATTTGATTGAAGTAATATCTACAATAGGGTTGTCAATTGGTCTACAATTGGTCCCAATTGTCTACAATTGAGTATCACCAATGTGTAGCGACTCAAAAGAATCATTGCAAGGAAAGGTGGGAAACAAGTAGACTCGTTGGCATCAGAAAAGTGGAGGATCGCTCGTTATCATTGCAATAGCATTAAATGCAACCAGGAATCCAATATTCCTCCAATATTTGTATTTTCTAAGAAAAAATAACGCGGTTACTTTGTTGCCAATGGGCCACCTGGATGCATAGGTTGGGCTAACCTATCCGGTTGAATAAATTCATACTACCTTTTAAAAATTTTCCAGCCTTTCATTAGGCACACTCAATGTACTGTAAAAAAGTATACGATATACGCCATATACCTTCTGGATATTTTAAGATGCTCCGTATAATTTCTGTTTCTCAATTAAAGCTATAGCGTATGCTTTCTTGCATATACCCTCTGCCTCATTTGCTCTTCATCTGCAATATTCATTACTGCAATGAAGGCCCGTGCTGCTCTTCACCAAAATCACAAGAACCAGCTCCGTCTGTAGCCCCTGACTCTAAATTATTTCAACCTGGATTTAGCAAAACAACACTTTGCAGGCCATCTGATATTTGCCTTTTTCCGAAAGCTGCCCTCTGGTCTTTTTACGTCTACAGAACTGCACTATACAATATTGAAACAGGGTCTCGTGCTTCGGGAGTTTAGCCAATTAATACAAACATCTTAACTGAAGATGAATTCCTCCCTTCTACTGTTACAGATCTCCCATGCCCTGGCAGCACTGATAGCCTTACTCTCGATGGTAAGGCAGAAGTAAACGAATAATCAATTGTGCGTGAAACTACGCCACCTCCGTCAACCCTCATTTGCTCTTCATCTGCAATATTCATTACTGCAATGAATGCCCGTGATGCTCTTCACCAAAATCACAAGAACCAGCTCCGTCTGTAGCCCCTGTGTCTAAATTTTTTCAAGCTGGATTTAGCAAAACAACACTTTGCAGGCCATCTGATATTTGCCTTTTTCCGAAAGCTGTGCCACGTAAACGTTCAATTAGGAGAGTAAAACATAGGTTGTACTAACCAACACGTCCCTCAGAAATTAGTTGGAAACTGAAGTAGAAATGGAAAATGCCAAGAAAGCCACAAAAAACCATAAAATGTTTTGGTCCGAAAATCAGACGCCACTTTTACAAACTGAAAATTCTAAAAAAGAAAAAGGCGTCCACTACCGTCGCGTACAATTCAGAAGAAACATAGTTCTGTCTTGTTTGTTGAGAATCATATTCAAATTCGATGCCAAGTGAAAAGTGGATACAGTGCACCGAATGTAAGAATTATGCTCATACAGAATGCACCGACACAGATGCTTATTATGTTTTTATTCATTGTAGCTTCGACGGTGACTTGTAGGGCTACAGTTGCCTAAATGTATATGTAACAACTTACCTCAAGAATGTAACAACCAACCCCAAGAAGGGGCAGCTTGTTACAACATGAGTCATACATGTCAAAATCTTTTTTTTTTTTTTTCAAAATCTGTTTACCTTATATTATAAACTATACCAATGATTTTAATTAAATAAATTGCAGATTTTTGAAATTGTTTAAGATTCATCAAACAGCCACAATAAACTAAGATGAAAAAAATCGCAACCAAAAACCCGGGTTTCCCGCACATGTACTTAACAAAATTCACTAAGACTTTAAAAAAGGTTTTTGCACATTTTTAAAAATGATTCTATGATTTTTGCTTTGCAATAGATGATTACAACTTTGTTGAAGAAAAAAAAAAGAATTTTAAAAGATTATTTTTAACAGATTGTCTTTATATAATATTTTTTTATGAAATAAATAAATGCATTTCAGCTTTTTAATTTATTTATTCTTTTCATTTTTATTTATTTTTGGAAAAAGCGTTATTGGAGCAATTATTATTTCATTAAATGAAGGGCCCTTTGTTTGGAGGTAAAATGCAATATGCGCTTAATTGGCAGAGACTGGAACTTATCAAATTGTTTCTTAAATCGAGGAGCCCGTTAAAGAAGATTTTACTGTGTATGTAAGCTTAATAAAATGATTGTTTAATTATTAGAAAATTGCTACCAAAACGCTGTGTCCATCTAATCAGTTTGAAATCAAATCCGGAATATCTTGTCTGTATTTAGATTGTTTTAGATTATTTAACAATACCCGGACCAAATGTAAAAGAAAAGAAAAGAAATTATATTGATTAATACTGGTGAAAACTAAACAATAACCTTAAACAACGTGAAAACCCTGAATTTGGATTTTAAAAGTAAAGTTCAGATCGTTAAACAAATACTGTTTAGAAAAATTTGAGCTTTTTTCGTCAGTTAAATTTAGTTTATCTCTAATATTTTCCCTCAATTTTACAGAAGATATTATGAAATTATAATTGATTTTTTATATTTAAAATGCATCCTAAACCAAAATAAATTCGAATGTTTTAAATTGTATTTATTGAAATCCAAACTAGTTCCTGAATTTAATTTGCATTAAAAATTAGATTCGCTTCCTTATTCATCTGTTTTGTAAGAGACATATACTCCTTTTTACATTTATAACAGCGAAATCACATTTCCAAAATATTTTCTAAGCTGCATATTCGACTAATTATGAATTCTGTCAGTCTGAAAGAAACTTCATGAATCGTTTTGACTTAGGATTCGAAATGCGGAATTGTGAAGAATTCAAAATCACACATTTCAATGCATAGAAATTTTCTTTAATACGAATATAACTCATGTTGAGAGACATAATTTGAAATAGACATATTTTGTGATATAACAGGTTAATGTTTTCAGTTCAATATTCACAAATGAGGACATAAAAATGAAAAATATTTAAAACAATTTTTTTTTTCATATTAGCACAAACAAATAGCAATTATAACTAGAAAATTGTGTTTGAGATCAAAATTACGTATTAGTCGTGAACGGTAAACAGTACAGAAAACTCAAAATCGTTTATTTTACCATTTTTTTTACTATATACAAACCTTAATAAAAAATATAAAACATCCAATACTTCGACAAATAAGTAGACATACTACAAATGATTTACACAATTAAAAGAACATAAGAATGAAAATGCTGTAATTTATTAAACGTTCATATGCGAAACTGGAAACGCTTGGAAATCCAGGTTTGCCTGTTAATGCTATTTTAGCTTGTAATGTGTGCAAGAAGAAATTACTTTTAGGATGCTTCCCATAGTGTTATAAAATTTGTGATGGATTGAACAAACTTTTGGTGTTGCAGTATCTGCATCGGATGATGGTGAAACTTCATTTTAACAGTTATAACTATAATTCAAACGGAACTCCAAATGCTGGAATGAGATTTCACCATCTTATGGTTGCAACTATTGTGCACCAAAATTTTATACAACCCACCACAAAATATTTAACAGGCAGTGTGCCATAAAACACTGGTGTAAATATAAATTTCATGATTTTTTCTTCAAGAACTTGCTTTTAATTAACTCTAGATAAGGTTGTATTGGAAATCCAATTTCAGAGAACAATGCCCATTTTATTCTTGCTTCTATATTCCCATATCGTACCAAGCATTGAAAAAATTAATAATTTTCTTATAAAATCTTAAATATGTGTTTCTCTAAGCTAATATATACATATAAAATAAAAAAACTTACTAAACTTTTATTAGTTGGATCGGTACAGGCTGCCCTAAAAATAGGACAATTGTACAACCCCTGCTATTCGTTGTTACTTAGGTGGAATGGGAGGGGAGAAAGCATCTTAGGCATAGTCCAACGTTACATTTTTTACAAATGTCTCTTGGTTTTGCTGCACAGGTCTTTCGCTGGAATCTTCTTTGACAGTTTTCTGGGTTTTTACAATAACATGTTTATTTTTAAGCTTTAGAAAATCTTCATTAACCTGTTAAACACCCAATTTTCTGACAGATGGTTTCCTTGGATTAGAAAGTCCCAAATAGGCAACTGTTACATGTCTTAGAAAATCAAGCAGGCTCAGACTATCATCACTAAATAGCTGATTGCACTTCCATGAAGCAACTAATGCTGTTTCAAACAAATTAAGAAATAATTTTAAAAATAAACGTACAACAAAGCAAAATTGATTTCCACCAACAAACCGAAATGTACTCTTTTGTGCTGCCCTGTATATCATCTATGCAATTTATACATAAAAAGCAATAGGAAAAAATTAGTTTAGAAAAACCAGCAATTATTGTTCTTGCACAGTACTCAAACCGAATTTTTCTGTATCCCTATAAATGAGCGTTTAGTGCTATGCACACCATATTCTATAGTAAGACTCCTTGTAGTATACCTGAGTGATATACAGGGTGTCCCAAAAGTCTCCGTACAACTTCAGAAATTTATTACAAAAAAAATAATAGGCCTACAGCAAAAATAATTACAACAGTGCATAAAGTAACTTAAAAAGTTTTTTTCTACTGCCTTAGTAAACTTTAACATGAGATCCTTTCGTAGCATTAAGAATATCAAGACGATATTCCAATTCAGATTACGAACGTTTTTCATGCTAACATCAACAGTAGCTACTGCTGTTTGGAACTTTTGTTTCAATTCCACGAGACTATTAACTTTTGTTCAGATTTCAACAAACAGTTGTAACTACTGTTGATGTTAGCATCCTGAAACGCACGTGGATGGAATTGGAATATCGACTTGATATTCTTCGTGTAGCGAAAGGCTCTCATGTACAAGTATACTGAGATAGTAGAAAAAACTTTTTAAGTTACTCTATGTACTGTTGTAATTATTTCTGCTGTAGGCCTATTATTTTTTTTTGTAATAAATTTTTGAAGTTGTATGGAGACTTTTGGGACATCCTGTATATCAATTTAAATATGTTTTAAATAGTGTAAAATCATTAACATTCATCGCAAATGTCTGTTTTCCTTTGACCGTAATGTAAATGAATTTTTTTTAGTGTCCCTGTAAATGACCTATAAACTCTATATATTTGATTTTTAATACCGAACATGTCATAGTAAACATCATCAACATATACAAATTTCATGGCAATCGTAGTATATTTACGCGAGTTAGAGCACGGACAGGCGGAGGCATACTGCAGATAGACAAACCGAATTCACAAACACATTTCATCAATATTGGAATGTGTTAGAAAACGGGAAAAAGGTTAATGAATTTGGTGTGCACCTGTCAGACCTGTTAGGCTGCTGTGTTAGTTGTAGAGTAGCAATGTTTGGAATGAAAGGAGTATCTCCATTACTAACTGATGGGGATAAGATAGTAGTGGATTGTACCATCGTCCTATTTTAAGGACAGTCGAAAGAAAATTTATCTCCTAGATATTTTTTTGACAAAGTATAAGAGTATAGAATAATACCTTAATAAATTTATATGTGTGTTGTTGTTGGAGCTCAAAATATTAAAAAAAACTTGTATGTTAAAAAAGTAAAAAAAAAAATCTGCCAAAATCGCCATTTTAAAAATTTCATAGAAAATATCTAATATTAATTTAAATTGCGATAAAGACAAATATATCGTTAAATGGTTCGAATAATAAATCGTATTTAAATGGAATTAAAATATTCAAAACATTTTATATAGAAACTGCTTATGTGAGGAAATATGGGTTAAATATATATAAACTTTATATGAAGGTCCAATAATGCTTGTGAAATACAGTCATGCATGGTAGAACGGTTTTCATTTCAAACATTCATTTGTAAGATTCGTCTTTTAGAAATTTATTTCTATTCTGCGTGAGAGAATATTTTCTCAAAGAATTTCTGTTATAGATATAAACAGAAACATGATCTATTTTTTTCACTTTCTATTTAATTATTTTTAAATTATAACAAAAACAACTTAGTAACTATTAAGAATAACTTTTGTTTGATCGTAAACGTCATATGAGTTTCATTTCGTTTTGTAAGTTCGTAAAACATGCAATTAAAAATATCAACATTATTTGTTCTTAATAATCCATTTCAAGTCTATTTTAAATGCAAAATGTATATTTTATCCACTTAAATATAATTTATACATAAGAGAGTTAAATTTACAAATTGTCTAATTATATATCTATCTATTATATATCTATCTATTTTATATTATAAAAAAAGAAAGTCCGGAAGTAACTCTGATGTCATATTAAAGGTGGCAACAAACAGAGAAAAAAAATCACTTTATGAAAAAAAAAACAAATTTGCACTTAAAAGAGTGTAATACAAAATAAATAAATAAAATACAAGTTTAAAAGATATATAATCGAACTACGATCTACAAGTCACTCCAGTCTTACACGGTCTAACGGTGGTGTAAAACAACATGGATATTTAATCTTACAAGACATGAAAAAGTTTAGACATTCTTTTTAAAAGGAAAAATACATATTTTATTTTACAACTTTAACTACAAAATTAAACTAATACTGTTTCAATAGTAAGTCTAATGATCTAATATTTATAGAAGAGAAGGAAATTATCATCATTACAATTTCAGAAATTGGAGAAAAAAGTTCACCTCTTTATTAGCTTTATAAAAATCATAATCGATCTTTTCTATAAATAAAATATTTATTGTCTTTCTATAAATAAAATATTTATTGTCTTTCTATAAATAAAATATTTATTGTCTTTCTATAAATAAAATATTTATTGTATTTCTATAAATAAAATATTTATTGTCATGTGTATTGTTGAAATATAAAATTTCAGCATGCATACTGAACTTTATGCTGCTGCCGCCATGACTTTGAGTTTAATTTAATACAAACCTAACTTAATTGCTCAAAAGATGAATGAAGATAAGAAAATAGGCATTTTGTCAGAAGAAAACAGAACCGTTAACAATGGCAGCAAAAAAGAAAAAGGAGCGCAATAAACCTTACAACATGAATTTTTAAATGTTAATGCTAATTTTGTTTTCTATAATGTTAATTTAAGAAATGCATCACATCACAATATACATATGAGAGATTCGTGAAATGGGGACATTTATACAGATCCTTATAAATTGTTTTCGATATTTTAATACTTTATCTTCAAACGTGTCCGTGTAAAGATGTTCATCATGTCTTAAAAAATAAAAACATCCTATAGAAGCACATTATTGCAGGAAACACTTTTTTGGCAATATATTTCCACCCAGAAAGGTATTTTTATGGCTTTGATGAATAAAATTTATAACTGAAAAATCCACATTTTTGTACAATTATAAGGTGGAAGAATTCATAATCTGAAATTTTGTATTAATTTATTAAGGAATTTTGGTTATACGTTTTTAAAATTAATATTGTTTTCTAGCAGCTTACACACCTGTAGACATTTATTTGTAATTATTTTGTTTATATATTTTTAAATGTAATTTCTGTAAAGTTAATGAATGAATAAATGTGAAGCATGGAAATACTTCGCACTCGATTTAGGCTGTCATTTACAGACGCCTTTTTATTCTCGAGACCTTTTCCGACTGATGTTGTGCTCTTCACCCGCTTTTCCAACCATGGGCTGTCAGTGTTTTCTGATCGTGTTTTCCTGCGTGACTCTAGTAAATTTCGATATTTTTGCACTCTTTTATTACACTGAACCTTGTTTTTGTATGTAAAGGTATAATTTAATAAACGATTTTAACCCAATACCTGATAAGTTAGAAGTATACAAATTAAGTTCACAGGTGTGTTTCCGATGACAATATAACATTTTAATATATTTAGAACTTAATTATAAATTAATACATTAATTTTAAGGCGTTTTTCTGTTAGCCCACCACAAGTGATAAATTGATAACTATCCTCCGTAACTCGCACAATTCTATACGATTTGAAACAACAATCGAAATAATTATGCTCCAATAAATGCTCTCCAAAATATGCAAAATGGCTGTGAATGAAACATTTTAAAGACTAAAAAGTAGAAAATAAATTATAAGTAAAAAATGAAGAGTGTAAATAAAAACAAATACGATTTTATCGATAGTTTAATATTAATTAATTTACGATTATATGTTGAGAAATCAATTTAGGAATCCTAAAACGATAGTTTAAATAATGTTTAATTTTTCCTTTCATATTTCACTATCCTAAAAAAAGAAACCGAGCAAATATAATATATATTTTTTAATAAATGCACTTGCATGCGCATTAAACCAAGCGTAAAAAAAGCAGGGAATTTTTCATAATCGAGTTCTGTGCCAACACCAAATAAATGTATTGTAACTGAAATTTTTGGGAAAAAGCGTGTATTATAGTAAAAAAAGGAGGCGTGATTTTCAAGATGAACACTGAACGCTTATAAAAGAGAGTGTTTTTCTAAAGACTAATTTTAATTCTAACTTTTTACCTTTAAAATTATCACTTGCAGTTTCATACACTCAATATGAGGTGGGAATGTGTGCAATATGTGATAAAAAGAATTTCTAATCGATTGATACTTTTGTCTTTAATTTACGACAATCTGTGACATAATATGTTGCAGTTTTCTAGATTTTGATATAAAAAGGTAGTAAATTTGTACATTTCATAATTTTATTTTTTAAACAGGTATGAAATCTTGTGAAGCAACTTTGATTGAAAATATATCCCAAATAGAAAAATGTCTTCTAGCAGAATTATGAACAAAATTTATTCTTTGAAGAAATCGTTGAATAAAATTGTAAGGTGATAAGAACGCTTCATTTTCTTTTTAGGCATTTTAAAGTCTTCAAAGAACGAAATATTTTAACAAATATAGCAATAAATATTTATGATAAACAACTATCAATGCAAGAAAATGCATTTGGTAGTTTTGTAAAATTTAAATCTCCTCCTGTCAGTTTATTGAAAGAAAAAAAAATAACCGTTAAGTGTATTTCAATTCTGCGTTGTCAGCGAAATATATATCTTCGACAGTAAAATAATCGATAAATAATAGCTAAAAATAAAAGTTATGAACTATGATAAAAAGGGAAGGAATGCAACTATATTGTTTACAAAAATTCTACGTTAAATAATAAAATTTTGTTCGCATTTTTTGAATATTTTTATGAAATAATTTTTCTTACTACACAAAATTTAGAAGTTATAAACTAAGTAAAAATATTGATTTGTTAATAAATCGTACATTAATTAATTCAAGCGCTTGAACTAAAAGAATAAAATAATTTGAAATTCTCGCTCATCATCATTTCTCTGTGGAATTCTTCTGTGGACATCCTCTATTTGATGTCACTTGAACGCACATCTAAAGTCTCTATATCCATCGTGCTCTTTTTTTTTTATTAGTTTTATTTAAAATAAATGTTCTTAATTTAATCATGCTACGATTCGGAGTAAAGTTATACCATAGCTATAGAATAGTTTCTGTTTGTGCATCTTAATATTAGCTTCATCATTCAAAGACAAATTTCTCTCCGATATTGCAAGAAAAATAATGCCACTACAAACAGGTCAAGCTATGTTAGCACAACATTTAAAAATTGGTACTATGATAGAGAGAGAAAATAATATTATTATTTCTCAGTTGTTCATCCATACTGTTACCGACAAAGTTCTTTTTCTATTTTTTTACTTAAAACTTTTCTATATTTGCCAAAGAAACATACTTTACAGAAACCAGTTGCCAGAAACCAGTACATATTTTTATAAATGTATAACGATGTTGGCAGTGGCCGACACTATGGCTTTTGCTTTTACCGCTCATACATCATTTTTAAATAACACTTAATTTAAATTTTTATGTCACCGAATAGAGAAAATGTGTACTTTCGAATGAAATTTGTTTGGAAACTGTATCTGAATTTAGAAATTTTTAGAGATTTAAGCATTTTTTTTTTTTTTTACTCTATCACAACAATGAACATTTGTTTGATATAATAGTGTTAAGTAACTAGTCACAGAGCTGGCACAGCTGGCATTTGAGTCCTTTAAAGTGAATATGAATGTGAAGAAAGAAAAAATCACATTTGAGACAAATAACGCCAATTGATAATATTCGAGATAAAAAATTAGTTATCATAAGATAAATTATTATTATAAGAGATTTATTAAAAAAATGCGTGCGCTCTATCATTGTAAAAAAATATGTATTTGTTATATTATTAAATTTAAATTGTCATTTATTCAAATAAACGGAAGAAACATTCGTTAAGTGTATGTCATGTCTACGTTATCAGTGTACGTCTTTGATCATATAATAATCAAATTCAACCAATTAAGACTCGAAGTTTTTAGACATGATAAAGTGAAAAAAGATGTTACCATACTTCTTATGTAAAGAAAGTTGTTATTTAAATATGTAAATTTGGCTATGGACTCGATAATAGAAGATTAATCATAAAACCATTAGTTACTGCATACGAGTAATACTGGACATCACAAGTTAAAAACCTGATGTCGGTCCTTTTACGAAGTAAACTACCTACACCTGGCACCTGTCTTCCACTGCCGTGCCTTCCTGACCTATACTCTGTGTAATTTCCATTCGCTTCTCAAGGTCAGTTTACCGGTCCTTATTTTAGGTCAACAACTATGCTAACACCGCATTTGGCTGACTGACCGTTCTACTCTTTCCCATGACAACGAAGGGATCAAGTGGGGACGAATGATGTCTTTGAGAAGCCAATTGAAATTACATAGAGTATAGCTAGTTCACTTTTAAAAATAACTGAGAAAATAATCTCCTTCAATGAGGTTTGCCTATCCCTTCGTTCCCCACCCCGAATTGGGCCTATGCCTTTTATTTCAACTTCATACGTCATTGCATACAGCGGATAAACCATAAAATCGATTAAACATAAAATATGCAGATTGGCGCTAAATTGAAATCTGTCAATGAGAAAACAAACAAATCTAAATTATATATATATATATATATATATATATATATATATATATATATATATATATATATATATATATATATAATTCTTATTCATTGACAGATGCACTTTCAAAAATGAACATTTTCTAGTTGTGATAATATTTCCTAAAATGCAATATGCCATAAAATTTATAATAAACAAAAAGAAAACTTTAATGTTTTCGTAGTTTTCAAAAATTGTTGATAAGGATCGTTAGAAAATCTCTGCGATACTCGAGAAAAAATATTTATTACAAAAATTCGTGCGCGCTATCAATAAAAAAAAAAAATTATTATTCGAAACAAATATCCACTTTATTCAAATAACCGGAAGAAAAATTCGTTAAGTACCTTTGTGTCGTGTCTGCATTAACAATGAAATATACCTCTTTGATGATAAAATAAAGTTTTTAAACATGATATACTGAAAAGAAATGTCACTATACTTCTTATGTAACGAAATATATAACAAATTTTAAACAATAGAAAAGATGGATTTTTTTTTTATGTTTTATGAAACAATACTTTTTCTTTACTGCGATACAGAATTTATGTATTTTAAACTGCGTGAAAATATCGATGTGTTATCGGAAATATTAATACATTTCTTTCAAAATTCGATAAAGTTGTATTTAAAAAGATAGTAAGCATAAAAGAATTATGACTGTATTTCACAAATTTATATGGTTTACTAAACAGGGAAAAGTAATTTTCTAAACAATTCTTCAAATTTGCATTGGAAAAATTATCTGAATACCTCTCCATAAAATGTAGACGTTGAAAATTCTTAAAATAATATTCATGAGCACACTGTAAAAAGACAGATGTTTCTAAATCTAAGAATATATAATATAACCACGCACGGAAAATATAGTAACTTCTTCCGAGATAACTACGATTCCTATAAACGTTCTTCATCTTTAGAAAGCCAATATATTTCAAAAGTTAATGTATTTTCCAGATTTAGAGAATAATTTATAAAAACAAGCTTTCTTTTGCTGCCACTTATTTTCGGAAACGTTTTCGAGTAGTTTTTATAGTATGTTAATCCGTTTTCACGACCCTGAATATAGGCTTTTCGGTTGCTATCAAATCTCAAGAAAACATCTTCATGTTCGCCAAACATGTTTTACAGACAAACACGAGAAATTAACAGTATTAACCTTAACAGTAAAATTAATATTATTTTGTCACTCTTGAATCTATAAATTCAATTAGGCAGCTGAAAATGTTTAATTGAGAATTGATAACATCCTAAAAACCGATATTCCGGTTTTTGGAAAACCAATTAATTCTCTATAAAAACTAATCGGAAACGTTTCTGAAACTCAGTGGCAGCAAAATAAATCTTGTTTTTATAAATGCTTCTTTAAATCTTCAATATTTATTGGTTTCTGAGCTTTCTAAAGATAATGAACGCTTTTCGGAATCATGGTTAACTCGGAAGAGATTATTTATATTTTATTTCATGGTTATCTGTATTTTCATAGATTAAGAAACATCTGTCTCTTTTTACAGTGTAGATGCCTTTTTATCACAAAATAGTGAACTAAAAATTAATTTTTAAATAAATATTAAGAAAGAAACCAAACGGCATAAAAATAAAGGGTTAAAACTTGTAAATCAGAGAGAAGAAAATTTTTTCAAATAGAAGTCTTGAAAATGGTTAAGAAAACAATACATTGACGGTTCCAGATGTAAAACATGGTAAATGATAGTTTTGAAAATTTTATAATTCTTATAAAAAAATATTTAACTTCATCCACACATCCTTTTAAAGATACAAAAATTATTTATAACGAAATAGATGTCTTCATAATCAGAGATGAACTTTAGATAACTGAAGCGAGTTGAATATACAAAGTTGAATAATCTCACTAAAATAAAGTCTACCTGACAAAAACTGCTGGGAATATTTAACTGAAGGTGAAGTTTTAACAAATCAACGGCTTTAAAGGAAGCAATAATAATATTTTTGTTTGTAGTTTTTTTAGGAAACTTCAATGTCTCGAAAATTGAATTTTGTTAGTTAAATTGCTTTACACAAATCGACTCCATATGTGACACGACTGCCGAGGCTGTCAACTTCAAGCAAGCCATGAACAGGTTTAACTAAACACAACAATTTATTGAAAACATTAAAGAGCGGTTTTGCAGTATAAGAGGTAGATTTACTTTAAGCGATCAAAAAAAATCTCACTTTACGAAAGACTGAGAGGGGGAAAATACTTCCCTGAAACTGGTTAAATTTAACTCATTTAACTCGTTTCCAAATGCCATCTCCGTTTATTCAACAGGAACCTAAGAAATTAACTTTAACAGATAATATCACGATAAACGGAATCCCGTGGATTTCGATGTTTCTCTTTGTACAAAATAGAAAGCTCAACTTCTTACCAAACTGGCGAAAGCTCATAGACGAAGACCCTTAAAAGAGATTTTCGTAGACTTTCTTAAATCATACAAGACAATAAAAGTAAATAAAAGGTTTGATCTCACCTAATTTTCTGGTTCGTGTTCTATGAGCTTCTTTAAAGGTAGAAACATCTTTTACTAATGAAGATTATTTATTGGACAGGTAGACACACTTAAAGACGATACAGAACGAATACACGACAAGCTATGTACAAACGTAAAGTAAACAAAAACAGTCGGTCAGTCTAAAAATTCTACGCGCATAGCGCCATCTGGTGGTTCCTTTTCATTTTGCAACAACTTCCGCCGGGCGAAGTTCGTCTGGAGACGAAAGTGTTGAAAGTTCAAGAGGGCAAAGAAGCTGCACCGGTCTTCTGATGATGGCTCCGTTTGGCAACCTCACTGTGCATGCTCTTGTCCAACCATCACGTCCGGGATGAGTCTGGATTATAACAACCATTTTCCATATGAGGCGTGGGGTGTTTTCCTTTATAAGAACGACGGTGTTTTCCTTAAGTTCACTTGGTCGATCGACCTGTTGGTGCTGGTGAGCAGATTTCAATTCTAACAGATAATTGGATTTCCATCGTTTCCAAATTTGAGTCAAAATATTTTCTTGATATTTTCTTATTTTTATTATTTGGTATTCATTGGATTGGGGAACTGTTATCTTTGATTGAGGTAGAGTTAGCAATCTTCTGCCAATTAAGAAATGGCCAGGTGTGAGGGGTTCTGGCTCCCGAGGATCGCTGAATACATAGGTGAGAGGTCTTGAATTGAGAATCGCTTCTACTTCAATCACAATTACTTCCAGTTCTTGAAAGGAAACTGAAGTTTTTCCAAGAATTCTCTTTAGAGACATTTTAACTGATCTTACAAGACGCTCCCAGAAACCTCCCCACCAAGCTGCTCTTTCAACTATGAAATTCCATTTGATGGACAATCCACTAAACAGATTTTTCACTTCTTCATTTTTCATAATCTTCCATAATAAATTTAATTCTCGTTTTGCCTTATGGAATGTTTTGGCGTTATCACTGTAGATAGTGCTGCATATTCCTCGTCTTCCTACAAATTTTCGGAACGCTTGAATGAATGTTTTTGTGGTCAAGTCCGGAGTTAATTCTAGGTGTACTGCTCTTGTTACGGCACATGTGAAGAGCAATATGTAGGTTTTCTTAGTCTCATCGTGATCTTTAATGTACAACGGACCTAAGTAATCTAGGCCTGTAACTTGGAATGGATAGGCTTCATTTATTCTGTCGGCAGGTAGAGGTGCAGTAATCTGGGTGGCAGGTTTAACACGAAGTTTTTCACATAAATTGCATCTAAATATCAAACTCTTGATTCTTTGTCTTGCTTTCAATATCCAAGTTTTTTCTCTGAGTTGTGTTAAAGTTTCCGATACACCACCATGCCTTGTTTTTTCATGACAATCTTTGATGATAAGATTTGATAAATGAGATCTACTAGGTAGTAAAACTGGATGAGCTTCATGGTATGAGATATTAGCTTGCTGTAACCGTCCACCAATCAAGATTATTTTTCTTTCATTTAAAATTGGATTGAACGGTCGAATAACTGAGTTTGCTGGTACTGGTTTTCCTTGCGTCAGCGCTGAATATTCTTCAGGAAAATGCTCCATTTGTGTTAGTTTAATCCAGTATTCTTCGGCAAATTCAAGTTCTTCTGTAGCTAAGGGACCACTTCTCTTACTCTGAGGATTCCTTGTATTGTGGATGAATCTTTGAATCCATGCAGTAATTCTGGATATTTATTTAAGTTTGCTGAATCTTCGGATATCGAAAAGAGCTTCAAATTTCGTTGTCAGGAGCATATTCACCACTTCATATTCTTTGTTTTCTAAGTTGGTTTCCTGATCGGTATGAATGTTGGATTGTGGCCATTGACTTTCGCACTTCCTTAGCCACGGTGGCCCAAACCACCAAAGCTCCAGGTCCTTTAGACTGGTTAAGTTTTCACCTCGTGTTAAAATATCAGCAGGGTTTTCATTCCCAGGACAGTGATTCCAACAACCAGGATCGGATATTTTCTTGATTTCATCTACTCTGTTCTTGATAAACATCTTCAATTTTCGAGAATTATTCTTGATCCAGTGAAGAACAATCGTGGAATCTGACCAAAATATAGTCTTCGTATCCTTCGGTGTACTTGAATGTAGTCGAATATGATCGAACAATCTGGCTCCTATAAGTGCAGCAAGAAGCTCTAACCTCGGCAGAGTTATTTCTTTAACTGGTGCAACCCTAGTCTTTGAAGTGACTAAATTGGAATGGAAAATTCCGTCAGAGTTGCGAAAACGTACATAAATAACTGCTCCGTAAGCTCGTTTGCTGGCATCTACGAAGACGTGAAATTGACAGCCCGTAAGTTCTTCCATTCCTTTCATTGAGAATAGATGTCTTGGTACAGATATCTGCTTCAAATAAAACAATTCTTCACACCAATCTTGAAATATTTTTGCTAAGTCGGTTGGTAAAGCATCATCCCAATTGAGTTTTTTCTTCCATATGTCTTGCAGTAGTATTTTAGCTCGAACTGCAAATGGTGATATTAAGCCCAACGGGTCGTAGATTCTTCCCATAGTTTTTATTACGCTTCTCTTCGTAAATTTTAATTCTGCCATATCCTTATCCCTTAAAAGTTTATCACTATCAACGCTTAAGACATCATCTGCTGAATTCCAGCAATAGCCAAGGACCTTGCATAACGTGGATTCATCGTTAACTTCTTCCTTAAATCGATCTTGCAATGAGCGTACATTTGTTTTCCATTTTCCCATATTAAAGCCTGCTTCTCCCAAAATGAGCCTTATTTGTTCGTGGACGGTGTACGCTAAATCTGTGTCTTCTAAACTGTGTATAAGGTCGTCTACATACAATCTACTGTTCAAAACGCTGAAGGCAGTTGGATAAATATCCTCATACTTCTTGATGTGATGTTTAATTGTCGCGTTCAGTAAAAATGCGCTCGATCTTGCTCCAAAAATTACACGCGTCATCCTCAAAACTTCGAGTTCAGCGTCTAAATCTTCCGTAACCCATAGAAATCTAACTGCGTCTCTTTCTTCTGGCGCCAGGGCAATTTGCAAAAATGCACCTTCTATATCCGCCGTTATGGCAACCTTATTCAGACGGAACTGCAAAAGAAGTATTAGGATATCGGGCGTTAAATTCGGACCTGGATTCAAGCAGTCATTAAGGGACGGAAAATTATGTTCACTCGAGGAGGCATCGAAAACTATTCTCATTTTCGTCGTTGTTTTATCTTCGCGTATTACTGCGTGATGTGGCATGTAATAGATCTTAGAATTATCACCACATTCATTTTCATTGACCCTTTCAGCTATTCCTTGAATTAGGTGCTTTGAAATAATGTCCTTGTACTGACTATGAAAATTTCGATTTTTCTTAAATCTTTTGACAAGTGTTCGCAAACGGTCGTTAGCATTACTATAGTTATCACGTAGCGACTCAGAATGTTCGTTCCATGGTGGTTTAACTTGGTAGCGACCTTCGATTAGTTTCGTAGAATTTTCAAATTCTTTCATAACTTCGTCATCTTCATTCAGATTGTCACTACGCGAAATTCCCAAACCTTCTAAATCGAACAATCTTTTCAAAATGTCTGATTCTTCTAAATTTTGATTACGCACTATAACATTCATTACGCTAACATCCTTAAAATCCTTGCGTTTTGCTTCAGAACCATTAAATACATAACCTAGTTTCGTTTCCATTCCTACTAAAGTACCGGACACTCTTTTGACTTTCCCTGTAGCGATTTTCCAGAAATAGTCTGACCCAATTAAAAGAGAGACCCTTAAATTTTCAGACCCTTCAATATCAGCTATCTGTATTTTGGCTTCATTACAAAATTTGTGAATTTCTTTACTGGGACCTTGAATTTCAGCTTCCGATATGGAAGATGTTTCAATTGCTTCAATCGAAATAATTTTCTTTGGATCATAAATGTTTCTTAAATTCACCTTTACCCTATTTCTTACAATAGATTTCTTTGGTTTTGACCCAAAAGCATAAATTGCTAATTTTTCTTTTCCTATAACTTCTAAATTAAATTTACGAGATAATGTTTTATCGATGAACGTATTTTGTGACCCCGAATCCATGATAATTTTTATTTTTCTTTCCTGAGAATTATTACTTAAAAAGGCGACAGCTGTTTGTAAAAATACATTTTCATTTACTGCAGTTGTTGCGCAATTGAGAGCATTGGAATTATTTTTTCTTTCCGGAGACTTTGAGACGCTTTCCTTTTTGTTATGTTGCTTTTCAGTTTCGTCACAAATTAAAACATTATGTCTTCGACCACAAATGTTGCAACGCATTTTTTCGCGGCAAAATTTTGATACGTGGGATTTGCGAAGGCAAAGGAAACAATAACCCTTTCGTAAAAGACTCGATTTTCGTTCATTAATGGTTAAGGGACAGTTAAAATTTTCGTGTTCCCCTGCACAAAATAGGCAGTCTTTCTTGATAAGTGCATTTAATGTAGCTGCTGTGGGTATATTATTATGAGTTTCATGTTTTCGATAAGATAATTCTTTAATTTTATTCTTTTCAAATACTTCATCATTTCGAAACATATACGTTTTTTCTCGCGTTTCGATTTCATGTTTCAGAAATTCTAATAATTTGGCACAGTTCCAAGAATCTTCGCCAGCAGAACGATTGAATCCTAGAACAATTTCTTCAGGAATTAATTTGACTAAAATAGCGAATAAAATTCCCCCATAGTTATTTAATTCTACTCCGGCTGTTTCGAGACTTCTGATTTGAATAATACAGGTATCATGCAATTGTCTAAGCTCTCTTAAATTCGCTCCAGATTTTACAGGATTTAGGCTTAATAGCTTGTTTACATGCGATCGTATTATTAATTCATTTTTTCCGAATCTTTCTTTTAACAATCCGATCGCGACATCGTAATTATTTTGTGTTAAAGCTAAACCTTGAATACATTTTAAAGCTGCTCCTGTTAAGAAATTCTTTAAGTAATTTAACTTCTCTATGTTAGTTAACTTTACATTTTCATGTATAGCCACTTCAAATTGCCCCCAAAATTCCTGCCAATTTTCATATTTCCCATCGAAAGGTTGTATTGTAAGTTTCGGTAATCTTACGTGAGAATAATTCTTTGATTCATCAGGTTCTGTGGACAATAAAATAGAAGAGTTTATTTTACTTTCGTTAGGAACATTACGCTTTAAATATCGATCAATTTTAGCTTTCGTTTTTGTAATTTTTTCGCGATATTCTTGACTGGATGATACATCTTTTTCTAGCGTTTCTAAGTTATCTACAAGTTTCTGAATTTCTGAATCTAATTTGTAAACTTGTTCTGCATTCTCGATTAATTGAATTTTAAGATCTTCGACTTCGTCATTATCTATCTCGTCACCTGCCAAATATTCAGTTATTTTGTTAATAATCTTCGTTAAAGATGTTCTAAGAGACTTACGCATACTTTTTGATTTATCTAATTCGCTAGGTTGCGCCATTTTCTAAATTACAGCTCTTGGGAATTTCGGCACCATAAAAGAGAATTCGTAACTTTTCTTAAATCATACAAGACAATAAAAGTAAATAAAAGGTTTGATCTCACCTAATTTTCTGGTTCGTGTTCTATGAGCTTCTTTAAAGGTAGAAACATCTTTTACTAATGAAGATTATTTATTGGACAGGTAGACACACTTAAAGACGATAAAGAACGAATACACGACAAGCTATGTACAAACGTAAAGTAAACAAAAACAGTCGGTCAGTCTAAAAATTCTACGCGCATAGCGCCATCTGGTGGTTCCTTTTCATTTTGCAACAACCCTATCAAAACTTCTAATCGTAAACTCCACTTGAAATCTACATGTTGCCTCGAATTTCAGGAGAAAACTCACAAATCCGTGGGCGAAATACATTCCAAATTTACTGATTCCATCTACTACTGCACTATAAGTAGCAATTACACAACCACAATTACCTAATTAACATATAATTGCAAAAATAACTGTGACAACTGGATACCGCAGCTACTTACGTACTTTGCGAAACCTAAAGAGGTGGCAGAATAGATCGCATTCACTCACAAATGTTATAAATCAGGTTACCACGCCCACACGCAAAATCTGAAAACTCACACATAATGTCCATAATCACACATATGGTCCTCTACAATACTTTTATAAAACAGTATCAAGCCATCCTGTCATACATTTATCAATTAATAAAAAGCTTTCAAGGAAACTTACTTTGGAAATTCTTACAATTAGATTGATAACATATAGAAAAAATGCTATTGATAAATTGCTAAACATAAGTCCATTGAAATAGGAGAAAGTTGTGCAAATAATGAAAAAAAGTTAATAAAACTATTAAATGTTGGATACTTATTAAATTGTATTTTTATGATTTATGTATAATTTTCCCATTTATTAATTTTTAATGCATACTTCTTATTCTTCTTGTCCGTATTTTAAATAATAAACCTCAAGCTATTTAACACTCCAAATATGCTATTTCGGATATAACTGCTTGGTACTCCCATCTAGTTGTGCTTAGAAAGATCGACTGCATTGTACTTTGAAATAATATTTTATTTACAATGTATTATAACTATATGTGACTCCGTGTTTGTATTTCGCATTTACTTTTCGAAGAATAGGCTAATTTACATTTTGAAAAGAATATTAATTATATATAACGCATTTGCAAGTATATGTTGATGTCCGAATAACTCTATAAATTTTAAAATTTAAATTAGCTTTCGAGATATTTATTATTTGTTCTTTTAATGACATTTTTGTAATGGTGGCAAATAAATTACTCCATTGTTATAGATAAATAAAAGCAAAAAGGGAAATGATAGGTAACGTTACATTTTCTCATAAAAACTGATAAGAAAAATTCTTTTTTATTTGTATATACAATAAAAAAGAATAATTAAAACTCTATGTAAAATTTTCAAAGAAATAAACATACACACACACACACATATATATATATATATATGTATATATACTCCAGCTTCAAGAATCTGTATATTCTAGAAAACGAAACATCATCTGTTGACAGTCTGACATAAATATATCATTACATCGTTGCACAGACCGCTGGTTTTTAAAACTTTCCTGATTTAACTGGTAACTTTCAGTTTAACTGTTATAGATAGTCTGGTGGGGTAAAATGGGTAGGGATTGATATTTTAGCATATGACAAATGTTACATTTAAGAGAGAGGTTTTATTTTTAAAATATATTTTCAGACATTAGCTGTCAACATTTATATTCCATCAAAAAGTTTCTGTGTTGCATATAGCAACAGGATATACCCTTGTTTTCAATTGTGGAATGGGTGTGTTTCAATTGCGATAGTGAAAAACACTTTAAAATTTATATTTTTGAAAATTATTTTGTAAATATTTTTTATAGTTTCAATTAGTAAAGATTCTGAAGTAAAGTTTATGACAAATTGGTAAGTAATATTTAAAATACTTTTTTTGTGATTAAAATTTTTGTGTGGTGGGATAAAATGGGTATAAGTTAGGCTTAACTAATTCATCCAATTAAAATGTAATTGATAAATCTAAGATTCTTTCGCTTTTTGGGTTAAATTCCAATTTTTTTCTTTTGAGAAACACTGCAGATAACACTTATAGTTTACTTACAGGGTTACTCAAAAAAATTCAGCAAAATTATATGTGAAAATGCTATGAAATATGTTTTAGTGATGTTATAATTTTTCGAACGCATTCGAATTTTGTCTATGTTATTAAAGTACACCACATTATGTTTTCTATTGAAAATGATATTTATAGGATTTACAGGTCACACAAAAGTATGTGGATTCAGTACAATCTATGAATGGTAAGAGTGTGTAGTACACGTTAATGATTTCAAACTTAACATAGGTACACCAAAACATGCTTCTGCCTGAAAAATGTGCACATAGCATTTATAGTTCTTATATAGGGCAACACAAAAATAGTTGGAATGAAATGGCTTTCTAAATATATTTTATATGTAAAACATTTCATATTTTGAATTTATTAAATTACATTTATTAATAAAAAGAAAAATATGAGAATATACGCATTTTATAGCGTGAGAATTTTAAGCTTGAAAATTATTATTATTATTATTATTATTATTATTATTATTATTATTATTATTTTATTTTTTATTTTTTTGCAGGAATTATGTTAAGAAAAGAGATTCGAATTCTGATTTAGAATTGGCTATTTTAAACGTGAAAAAGGGAAAAACAATTTTTAGAGCTGCAAGTCAGTTTGCCATTCAATTTGAAACCCTCAGAAGATGGGTTATTTGTCCTCCATCTTACAAAAAATCTGGACGTTTTATTATGTTTACAGCATAAGAGGAGATTTGTATTGTACAAGCATTAGAATTTCTAGCAAAATGTGGATCGACCATATATAATCCATACATTAGATCGACAAGATGTGATTAATATAGTACAGCAATATGTTAAATCTAGTAAGAACACAAAATGCGAAAGTCTAGGAGTAGAATGGGCAAGGGGGTTTGAGAAAAGGTGGGCTAATTGATTAACAAAAAGGAAAACCTGAATTGCTAACCTAGGCAAGAGCTAATGATTTTTCATGTGAAGTAGTGACATGTTGTTTTGAGATTATAGCAATTTGTTGTCCCAAAACAATTTAGAAAATGCACCTGACCGTATATTCAATCTCGATGATGTTGGACTTTAAACTGACTTTCGTGCAAGCAAAGTATTTGCACATAAGAAAGATCGCAATCCCTACTTAAAATCAACTGATGTGGGTAAAGCAATATACGCTGTTTTGTTTTCTGTATCAACAGCAGGAGATTTTCTTCCACCTCTTACTGTGTACAAAAGTTTAAACATGTGTGAGTATTGGACGAAGGTTGTACCCCTTGGAGCTGTATATGTCTACACAGTCTCTCCCTACCCCGGGCCACTCCCTGAATTCAACACTGAATAGAGATTTTTATTCATCTTTTGATCGATTGGTCTCAGAAACCGCTCACAGTAGTTATGAGACAATTTCTGTCCCAGCAGATAAGAGGTAAACAAAAATAAATGTAAGCCCCTTCAAGTTACTCGACATGTACTGTCAACTATGTACAAGAAATAAATGTAACCCTTTATGTCCAAATTGTAAATTAAAAAATATTTCGTCCATTTTTTTCTATTACGTTATAAAAGCTGATTAGAAGATTTATACACAAATAATATAAAATTAAAAACAATTCGTCAGTTAGAGCTAATAAACTGGGTCTGCACTTTAGGGATCGTCGGATCAATGTAGTTGAATTAACAATTTTGACAATTTTGACAATTTTGACCGTTGAATGTTTCAATTTTGATAATAAGGAAAGTTTATATCTTCTCATTCCACTTTTTAATAGATTTTATAAAAACTAACATATCTTTCTTGATACAATTTACTAAAATTATTTATATTTTCATTTAAACATAAACACACTTCGCACAAATTTTGTATGTACCAACAATTACACAGGTTTGCAAAATAAAACTTGATTTTTTTCATACAGCACTTCAGGTGTTTCGAATAGCTGTTCGATATATTGAGTTAAAAAATGACGATCTTTTTCCTCTATCCCGTAAGATTTATTTAACAAAACGTGGATGGATATTCAGAAAAATAACACAAAAGATTTAACATAGTAAAAAAAAAAAAGGTAAATATAAGCTGTATTTTACTTTTTGCTATGCGGTTATTTTTGTCATAGTTGTCACAAAGTAAAATATAATTAGGAATTATTTTTTCCTGTCGAAACAATTACTACCCCATCCCTCTTTTTGCTTTATCCACGTCTTGCGGTAGTTTCCGATGCTGCAGCCGGTATTAGTCTAAGTTTATTAGTTTCCGCTTTCTTTATGAATAAATTTATAATTTATCGATTGTAAACATTTAGATAAAAATTCTCGATTTATGTGAAAAGTGTACGTAATAGAAATTTCTGAGTACTTTTTCCGAAATGAGAATTACAAATTACGAGGGTCAGTCGGAAAATAAGTTTCCCCTGGCGACTGTGGACAGAGGTGTGTATGAAAGACAAAAAAAATGTAATGAGACATTAAAGATAAAACATAACTTTATTTCTCCACATAAGTACCAAATACATTGAGACATTTGTCATACTACTTTATAAGCTTCAAAAAGCCCTCCAGGAAAAAATCAGGGCTTTGCATATGGACGAAGCGTTGAACGGCTATGGGCGAATGATGACACAGCAGGTGAACGCGAACGTGCAAGACACCGATACCATTGGGTAGAGGTCGACCGCGATCAAGCAGATGGCGCTGTTGCAGTGACAGCGCAATTGCAGTCAACAGCGCCATCTGTGCAGGCACTGCAACAGCGCCATCTGTTTTATGCTGTCGACCTCTACTGAATGGTATCGGTGTCTGGCACGTTCGCGTTCATCTGCAGTGTCGTCTTTCGCCCATAGCAGTTCAACGCTTCATTTTAACGTTTAGCTTACGGGAAATAAATTCCTTACATATGCGTTAACTACGGGATAATCTCAAAATTTCAACCCCCTTCTTTAATGATTCTTCACCGCAGGTGATCAGAGTATGGCAATCAGTAAGCAACCAGTAGGCACATCTGGTAATCATTAGTGGGTCGTGGGACCGTAAGGGATTTTATTTTCCCTGAAAGAAAGCTGAATGAGGTAATTTTTTGTTTGTAAATAAGTTTTAAATGACATACTACAAGATGAAAATTATTTTTTTCTGTCATGATTCTTGAAATTATTTTTTTCTGTGATTACGTTTTGCAGTACTTGAGTGTAAATCAAATAATAATAAATAGATAATTTTCGATAACTAAATTTATATGCAAATGTGAACCTATTTTAAAAATACAGCGCTGTGAATTATATTTCTTCGGTGAAGTAAATGTAATTAAATTCGAGTGATTACGTTTAATAACAATTGAGTGTAAACCAAATAATAAATTGAAGATGTTCTTATTCAGAAATTATGTAATCGAATGGCGTTTTCTATTTTTGGTAAAGAAAGAAATTTCTTTCAGAAAATACTGTCAAAGTTGGTGGTTTAAATAGAACTGCCGGACGCGGTAACGCGGGAAAGGGGAAAATTGGTCGTCATGTGACAACAATCGTTTTCACTCTATAAGTAATTTATTTACGATTTCCAATCACCTACATAGTCAAGTCTTCCTATTTTACTTTTTTACGTTAGAAATGAGTTAGAAAATGAGTCAGAAAGTTTCACGTTGTTTAGCAAGGAATTTGAGAACCACCTTAAGTTATTACTTTTTAATTTGTGAATTTCCCACACCTTAGTCTTTAGGGTTTCCTGCAGTCGTCCGACCACCCAAAATAATAATACATAAGCGGGCAACAACACTTTAAATCATATTGATATTAGTTGATATTGAAGTATTTTTTTTACTCGAGAATTACTGAAGCGATTTTAAAATGGGTGTAAAAAAATTGTAGTAAAAAAAAAATAATAAATTGTCATTATTTGCAATTTTTTGGTAATTGTTAAACTATAAATTGATCCTTTGCAAAAAATAAAAATAAAACGTGCAACAGCTACGCGATTTCACATATTTAATTTTTTTTATTTTGCTTTATTACTTGACAACTTTATTAAAATGATGAATTTTCGAAAAAAAATTCTTATAATAAAAAAATAAAATATTGAAATCGCTTCAGATGTTTTCGAGAAAAGGCGTACGCCAATAACAGTTGATCTTTATAGGATTTGGAAATAGCTGTTGCCTTCTTAAACTTAACTGAGAAGTGTTTAGTAGTTTCATTCGCCCATTCATTTACATTTTTTTTTTAATATTCACGTATTTGTAAAATATATAAGGAATCATTAATGTAACATTTATTATTTTCTGCATAAAAACTAATATTTTGTTCGAATCAGACGATTGTGGAAAAAATTACTTGTAAATAACTCTAGAATTCGATTCATTTTTAATGCCATTCTTAAATAGGCAAAATACATTTGCATATGCAGGAGATAAAACTAGTTATTTAGTTGGGTTTGCGCATAAAATTAAACGTTTCATAATATGTTTATACTGGGCAAAAACAATTATTTTTATTTGATTAATTTTAAATTAAGAAATGTAAATAAAACTGTATTTTTATTTAAGTATTAATATGTATAATCATTTGATTTTTGCTCAGTTTAATAAATAAAGTTTCTTAAATAATTTTAAGACATCTAGTATATTATTCTCAATTAACTGAGAAAAGAAAAAAAAAGAACAAAAAAGTGAAAAAGTGAGATAGAAAAAGCTTGAAGACGTTTTAGGAAACAATGTTTACTTTCTTTACTGCGGAAATTTCCCCCTCGTTTCCCTAGCATAAATAATAGAGAATGTGCATGTTTGTCAACAAACTGGTTCCTCACTAGACCACGCCTCTTCGGTAGGCAAAACATTTCCGCTCAATGCGCTATTTCCTACGGTTTCCTATGAGAAAGCGAAATTTTTGCATTCAATTTATGGATCATATTTATTCAAAAACAAATTTTCTTTTATCAGATTATGCACAGAACTTAGATTCTGTTGCTAATCAAGATTATTTAACAAAGCTTAGTGATGGTGAGAAATACCACCATCTAGATCTAAACTAGCACACACTATAAAAAAAAAAAAGTATTTGGTTTTTTTTCTGCATATTAACAGAGTATTTGGTATCATTTTAATCAGTGAACAGTGAACAATACAAATTAATGATCCATTTTAGGATCAGCGCATACAGATAGATAATTATGGAACAAAGTGAACCACGGCAGTCAAGGAAATATTTGGTTTTCCGTTCCCACGAATGATTTAACTACACCTAATAAAAATGTCATGGAGAAAATTGTCAGAACAATAATATGACACATTTATTTATGAGAGCTTAAATAGGCACGAAGACCTCCCAAGTAAAAGCATCTTTACCTCCCAGACACAGCACGGCGTCAAGAGGAATCGCTATTGTACCGACGGACCTATGAAACACTCAAGGGGAGTACCAAATTTCTCCCGCCTGCCAATGGTCATCTCTCTAAAATCAGAGGTATGGCCGAAACATGCAAATTTTCAAGAAGTTAAAACGTATAAGGCCTTAATTTTATGTGAAAAGGGAAAAATGGTTCCATCCCTTTTTTTTTGCTCCACGAAAAGAATGTGATTTTTCTTGAGAGTAGAGATTCAAAAAAAGATGGAAAAGTAGAAGGTTGACTGCTCTCTAACTAAAAAACAGATTTTGAGTGTGTGTGCCAATAGATGGAAATGTACGCGCTAAGAAAAAGCGAAAACGCGTCAGCCATTACCTCCTGCTGTCAACGTTATCTAGTAATATAAGGTAACAAACAATCTTCCTTCACCATTGTTCCATTTTATTTAATTAAGCTATATTCTTTTAATAATACGAATTTACGTGTGTATGAAGATCCTACCCCGATCTAAACATAAAAAGGCTAATCAAATAAATACTTCTAGGGTATGGAACTCTGCCTTTCAAAGTCGAATTTGTTAATTCAGTAAGATAAACTGTAATTCTCAGAAAATAAATGTTGAGAATACAGTTCTCAACTAGGATTGAATATTTTTTTTAAAACATTTATGTTTGTTTTTAATTACATGATTATAATTACCTTGTAAATAAACTCAATTTTATATTCAATTAATTTTAGTCAGTTTTCATTTTGTTTACTTAATTTATTGAATTAATATTAAGTCTTTTATTTTAGGAAATGTTTTCTTTAATATTACAATCTAGGTTTTAAAATAAGCCATTATTTATTTAATGTTACATAACTCTCTGCAGGTAACCTTTGATGATTGTAATTGGCTCAAAGAGGATCCGAACTTCAAAAATAATTCACAACGCAACTTTTTCTTTTCTATAATTAATTGATAATTTGTCTAATAAAATTCTCTAAGTATAAATTATCATATCAGATCCTTAGAGTCATAGGTGCAAAATAAATACTATACGTCTCGGATAATTTAAAATACTCATATTAATCAATAAACAGCAATATAGTGGTAAATCCTATGCAGTCAGACTTAAATTCAAATGCTCACTCTGTAGCATTCCATCACTTAGATTTGTCAAACCGAATAATAGTGTTATTATTTTAGATGATCCGTATATTATTGTGGATGCAGATTGGAAAGCAGATATGGCTTTTTGGCCATCGGTTGCTTCATCAGATATTGAAACTTATTTAAAAAAGTTTCCAGGGAAGAATTCAAGTGCTCAAGAAGCGTTTCAACTTGTTGTAGCTGGTAGGAAAAAAATTTTAGTTTTTTTTTTTTTTTTTTTTTTTTTTTTTTTTTTAATTATGTCGTAAAGTTAACGTTTTATTTACTTTTTTTCTACTTGTAGTTCAAGTTGTTCTTGTTCGTATGGTAACTTTTTATTGCTTGAGCTAATCGGAAAATGTTTACAAATCTCATTATATTCAGATTAAATGATCGATTAAAATGATACCTATGAGTGTTCTCAAATCAAAACTGCTTATTTTCTGAAACACTTTTATATAATTTTAACACGTTGTATTATGACAAGGAAATCTATGAAACTGAAGCATAAGTTTTGTCAGAATTCGGTTTTATTAGCTGAAATAATTTTTATACTAAATAAACATTTCTTAGGTTTTAAAAAAATATTTTTACTATTCTAATAATATGTATAAAAACAGGACAAAACAAAAAATTGACTTATATGAAACATTTAATGAAGTACTAAGGGTGATATTTTTTTAAGAAACATTTTACTCTTTCATTTTTTTTTTTTTTTTTTTTTTTTTTTTGTAAAAGCGAATTATATAATTTAATCTAAAAAAAAAAAAATAGATGGCATGTTTTTGAAAAAACCTTACCATTTAAAAAGCATTTAATCAGGTGTCGATGCAGTTTTTTTTTCTTGGAGGGGGAGGGGGAGGGCATTTTGTGAAAAACAAAGTTTATTTTTCTGAAATTTGTTATATTTTTGTGAAAAATAACATTTTGTAACAAAATATGATATCCAGTTACTCAAAATCGAACCAAACATTTATTAATAACGAACTGACTAGCGCCCGTGATAATAAATTTAAAAAAACAACAACTCAAATTTTCAATATCGAGTCGAATGAACCAAATCCTGTTGAAATCGAGCCCTTAGAACCCAATAAAAAAATGAGTCCCCAGGCGGTGGAATATGCACCCCTATAAATTTAACATTAACGCGATATTTAATTTACAGATGCATTCCCCCCCCCCCACACACACACACTTTCTAAACTTAACCCCTTATCTTTAACAGTAACGCGATTTCTAATTTACGACTGTGGTGAGTAAACGTAAGTTGATGCCGAAAAAGAAGATTAATATTTAAAAAAATATCCTTGACAGCTTGGCCTACAGGCACAGGTAAATTTCGAAGATGCAATTGCAGAAGAAATGACCTTTTTGCCATGATGCGGCAGTTGGGACCGCTCACTTCGAAATCTACCTGTGTCTGTAGGCAGAGCACACAAATTTTTTTTTTTTCTGTAAGGGTTGGTTTTATAAAAAAACCTGTCAAAATAAAAGTTGTAGATAATATTAAGAGGATTTGTAATAAATTAGCGGATTTGATAACTTGTGAATTGACAAAGTTATGATTTTTTTCTTCTTAAACTCCTATTCTCCCCCCTCCCCCCACCCCCAACCACTTGAGGCCATTTTTAATGATATCAAAAATCTGTCATATATAAATTTTCGGCCCTTTTCCTACAAATAATAACTTTAAACGGATTCGATACGTATCATAATTAAGAAGTTATGGGTAACGTAAGGGGTCCAGGGGCCCGGATCTTGTCCGAGAAATTTTTGGTCATTCATGTAGTAGCTGGAAATCCTAAGAAGTTATTAGAAAAAAAAAGCTAGCGAATTGGACGATTTTTAAGGGAGCTATAGTAGGGGCCCAAAAGGGGCCGCTGATAGTTTTGAGCAGGGCCCTAAGATAAACGGTCCTACCTGGAATGTAGAAATGGGGAAATAACTAAATGGAGAAAACGCCCCCAAAAACGAAGATCGAATTAAAAGGAGACAAGATATTAACAATTTAGGGAACCATAACTTCGAGGGGTCCGGATCTTCTTTTTTTTTTTTTTTTTTTTTTTTTTTTGTCGTTTATGTAGTAGCTAGAAGTTCTAAGTTGTTAGAAAAAAAAAGTTAGTGAATCGGACGATTTTTAGGAGAAATATAGTAGGGGGCCCAAAGAGGGGCCAGCTGATAGTTTTGAGCAGGGCCCTAAGATGAAGGGTCCTAATTAGAAAGTAGCAATGGGGAAATAACTAAATGAAGAAAAGGCCCCAAAAACTAAGAAAATCGGATTAAAAGCGGACAAGTAATTATCAGTTTAGGAAACAAAAACTTCAACGGGCTCCGTACCAGGCCCTAGGGGGCCAGGGTCATAACTAGAACGTAGAAATGGGGGTGAAAGCTAAACGGAAAAAAAGGCCCCAAAAACGATGAGAATAGGATAAAAATTGGGTAAATTATTAACAATTTAGGGCTAAAATCTTAAAGGGGCCCCAGGGGGCCGGGGTCTCAAAAAATAAAAAATCCGAGCCTCAGGTGCATCAGGACCTACCTTGGGCTAAATAAATACAAATTGTACCTTGGGTGCAAAATAAATACTATACGTCTCGGATAATTTAAAATACTCATATTAATCAATAAACAGCAATATAGTGGTAAATCCTATGCAGTCAGACTTAAATTCAAATGCTCACTCTGTAGCATTCCATCACTTAGATTTGTCAAACCGAATAATAGTGTTATTATTTTAGATGATCCGTATATTATTGTGGATGCAGATTGGAAAGCAGATATGGCTTTTTGGCCATCGGTTGCTTCATCAGATATTGAAACTTATTTAAAAAAGTTTCCAGGGAAGAATTCAAGTGCTCAAGAAGCGTTTCAACTTGTTGTAGCTGGTAGGAAAAAAATTTTAGTTTTTTTTTTTTTTTTTTTTTTTTTTTTTTTTTTTTTAATTATGTCGTAAAGTTAACGTTTTATTTACTTTTTTTCTACTTGTAGTTCAAGTTGTTCTTGTTCGTATGGTAACTTTTTATTGCTTGAGCTAATCGGAAAATGTTTACAAATCTCATTATATTCAGATTAAATGATCGATTAAAATGATACCTATGAGTGTTCTCAAATCAAAACTGCTTATTTTCTGAAACACTTTTATATAATTTTAACACGTTGTATTATGACAAGGAAATCTATGAAACTGAAGCATAAGTTTTGTCAGAATTCGGTTTTATTAGCTGAAATAATTTTTATACTAAATAAACATTTCTTAGGTTTTAAAAAAATATTTTTACTATTCTAATAATATGTATAAAAACAGGACAAAACAAAAAATTGACTTATATGAAACATTTAATGAAGTACTAAGGGTGATATTTTTTTAAGAAACATTTTACTCTTTCATTTTTTTTTATTTTTTATTTTTTTTTTTTTTTTTGTAAAAGCGAATTATATAATTTAATCTAAAAAAAAAAAAAAAAAAAAAAAAAATAGATGGCATGTTTTTGAAAAAACCTTACCATTTAAAAAGCATTTAATCAGGTGTCGATGCAGTTTTTTTTTCTTGGAGGGGGAGGGGGAGGGCATTTTGTGAAAAATAAAGTTTATTTTTCTGAAATTTGTTATATTTTTGTGAAAAATAACATTTTGTAACAAAATATGATATCCAGTTACTCAAAATCGAACCAAACATTTATTAATAACGAACTGACTAGCGCCCGTGATAATAAATTTAAAAAAACAACAACTCAAATTTTCAATATCGAGTCGAATGAACCAAATCCTGTTGAAATCGAGCCCTTAGAACCCAATAAAAAAATGAGTCCCCAGGCGGTGGAATATGCACCCCTATAAATTTAACATTAACGCGATATTTAATTTACAGATGCATTCCCCCCCCCCCCACACACACACACTTTCTAAACTTAACCCCTTATCTTTAACAGTAACGCGATTTCTAATTTACGACTGTGGTGAGTAAACGTAAGTTGATGCCGAAAAAGAAGATTAATATTTAAAAAAATATCCTTGACAGCTTGGCCTACAGGCACAGGTAAATTTCGAAGATGCAATTGCAGAAGAAATGACCTTTTTGCCATGATGCGGCAGTTGGGACCGCTCACTTCGAAATCTACCTGTGTCTGTAGGCAGAGCACACAATTTTTTTTTTCTGTAAGGGTTGGTTTTATAAAAAAACCTGTCAAAATAAAAGTTGTAGATAATATTAAGAGGATTTGTAATAAATTAGCGGATTTGATAACTTGTGAATTGACAAAGTTATGATTTTTTTCTTCTTAAACTCCTATTCTCCCCCCTCCCCCCACCCCCAACCACTTGAGGCCATTTTTAATGATATCAAAAATCTGTCATATATAAATTTTCGGCCCTTTTCCTACAAATAATAACTTTAAACGGATTCGATACGTATCATAATTAAGAAGTTATGGGTAACGTAAGGGGTCCAGGGGCCCGGATCTTGTCCGAGAAATTTTTAGTCATTCATGTAGTAGCTGGAAATCCTAAGAAGTTATTAGAAAAAAAAAGCTAGCGAATTGGACGATTTTTAAGGGAGCTATAGTAGGGGCCCAAAAGGGGCCGCTGATAGTTTTGAGCAGGGCCCTAAGATAAACGGTCCTACCTGGAATGTAGAAATGGGGAAATAACTAAATGGAGAAAACGCCCCCAAAAACGAAGATCGAATTAAAAGGAGACAAGATATTAACAATTTAGGGAACCATAACTTCGAGGGGTCCGGATCTTCTTTTTTTTTTTTTTTTTTTTTTTTTTTTTTTTTGTCGTTTATGTAGTAGCTAGAAGTTCTAAGTTGTTAGAAAAAAAAAGTTAGTGAATCGGACGATTTTTAGGAGAAATATAGTAGGGGGCCCAAAGAGGGGCCAGCTGATAGTTTTGAGCAGGGCCCTAAGATGAAGGGTCCTAATTAGAAAGTAGCAATGGGGAAATAACTAAATGAAGAAAAGGCCCCAAAAACTAAGAAAATCGGATTAAAAGCGGACAAGTAATTATCAGTTTAGGAAACAAAAACTTCAACGGGCTCCGTACCAGGCCCTAGGGGGCCAGGGTCATAACTAGAACGTAGAAATGGGGGTGAAAGCTAAACGGAAAAAAAGGCCCCAAAAACGATGAGAATAGGATAAAAATTGGGTAAATTATTAACAATTTAGGGCAAAAATCTTAAAGGGGCCCCAGGGGGCCGGGGTCTCAAAAAATAAAAAATCCGAGCCTCAGGTGCATCAGGACCTACCTTGGGCTATCCGCTGCAATTAAGAAATGCAAAATTAATGAATAATTAATTTAAAAAATATGAATAATAAGCATATAACACAGCTAACTATACAGTAGGCATGCGTATGTTTTGCCTACCGTTCGTTCTTTACGGCTTCGTGACGTCACATGCACATTCTCTATATCTTCCCTACATAATTTCCCTTCTCTGATACGCAGTCGGACCCCTGTTGAGCTTAACGCTCTTGATTACTCCCTGCACGCAATGTTTAAGGGGTGGAAATTTTCGGGATTACGGTAATCCCAACCCCGTATTTTTCAGCATTATTTTTCTTGGGATTACGGTAATCCCCCCGTAAGCAAAAGGTTAAAGAAAGTAAAGATTGGAAACCTTATTCTTCAAGTTTTAAGCTTAAAGCAATATTAGCAACTGCTTCATAGATACCACGGTACTTAAACGTAACGCTTAAAAACACTTTAAAAATAACATAAAATAACATATTTTTTAATTTAACATATAATATTATTTCTCAGATTCTAAAAAATAAGGAAAAAATAAACAAAGGATAACCTATAAATGTTGAGATGTTTCATAGCGGAAAATTACACTCGTGTCCAAAAGTTAAGCATAATTCGTAAAATGCGAAACAATATGAGAAAGTAATGATACAATAGTTTGAAATCATTTGTGCGGAATCATGGGATTAAGGTAAAAGATTATGCTTATGGAAAAATTTCAGTGTACGTCAACATACGCATATCATCGGCGCACGTCAGAACTGGAATATAACGGCCTGAAGCGGCAAGCCCAGTTCAGTCACATTTTTTGCAGTTGTTGTGGTACGAAGCGTTGGTAAATATAAACAAGAACGAAAAATCATGCGTCAAGCATAGATTATGTAACACTTTCCAACGCTTCCAAAATAATTTTACAAATCGTTAATACTCGTTAATAATTGTTTTACATTACGTTTAATAAGATGAAAGATAACATCTAAGTAGAGAATTTGGAAAACGCATAACCTATTTAAAAACGTAATTTCAGGAATTTCCAGCATATATTTCCAACATATACAATATTCGGAAAAATATCCGAATACTTTTATTCAGCCCTGTATAGGATCTATAGATTTGTATATATACTACATAGGATGCTAAATTTTATAGTTAGGAAACGCGTAGCACAGTTTAAAATTCTCCTTCTGGAGTTTCTGTGAATAAACGGAAATGTGTTCGCAAAATTTTGTGCTGCCCTGTATGGGATCTACAGAATTTATACACACCAAGTAATAGACAAAAAGTGAGTTCAATTTAAAATCGCGTTCAACAACGCACTTAAAACGCACTTCCAGGAATTATTGTTAACAGACAGTACAGAATTCTTTTGTGTGTCTCTGTAAATGAACAATGACTGCTATACACACAATATTCTGTAGTAAGCCTCTTTTCATGCACATTAGTGATATATATATAAATTTCAATGCGTTTACAATAGTGAAACATTATTTAAATAAACCGCAGACGATTTTTCTCCATAGACGTAATGTAACGGAATTCGTTTGATTGTCCCTGTAAAGTAACTATAAGTGCTATGCACACCCTATTCCGTATTAAGCTTCTAATAATGCACCTTAGTGATATATATCAATTACAATGTGTTTGAAATTGTTTAACATCATTAAAATAAACCGCAAATGATTTTTCCCCTAAGACCGTAATGTAATGGAATTCTTTTGAGTGTCCCTGTAAAAAAACTATAACTGCGACACACTTCCGTTCAAATAGGGAACATGCTATGGATGACGACAATAACATATAAAAATTGCAGGGCAATCCGAGCATATTTACGGGAGTTAGAGAACGGACAGACGGCCATACGGCAGACGGCAGACGGCAGACGGCTGATGGCCATACGGCAGACAAACCGAAGTCATAAACACTTTTCAACTAGGTTGGAAAGTGTTATAAAGTACGAAAGATGTCACAAAAGCGCCAGCTCGATATGTTTGTAAAAGAGAGAATTCTTGGAATCCTTGAAAGTGGATGATCCCAAACCGAAGTGTCTCGAATTCTGAATGTGCCTCAGTGTGTAGTTTCCAGACTGTGGCAGGGGTTTCAAAGTACTGCAGATGTTACTCGACGACCAGTACCAGGTCGACCAAGAGTGACGAGTGCTGGGAAACACCGATATCTGAGAGTAACCGCGCAACGTCAACGTGATCTTTCTGCCAAACAATTGGTTTCGAGTTGACAACCGCCATAGGAGTAACAGTTTCCAGACAAACTGTTTACAGGGGACTTAACCAAGTTGGTCTGTTTGCAAGACGACCAACAGTTTGCATTCTCCTTTCGTCTGCACATAAACGCGACTACTTTTAGTGTGGTTTGGAACACCAGCAGTGAGGTCGGCCAATGCCTTGTTCAGTGACGAGTTCAGATTTAGTCTGCAAATCGATTCTCGTCGTATAACGATCTGCAGAGAACGTGGAACTCGATTTCACCCGAGAAACATAACGGAAAGACACCACTTTAGGGGGAGTCATGGTGTAGGAAATCGTTGTGCGATATGCGTTGCTGTCACAGGTAGCCACACACCTTATTAAACTGTAGCTTTTATTCTTTTTTGCTTAATTTCAAACTACTGATTTCACCATTTTGTTTGCAACCTTGTTATTTAGTCAAAAATATACTAGTTTTTCACTGATTTATTCTCCTATAACTCTTTTATACTCGCATACCACGTGTTTTTCAATTCTGATATACAATTTCGTCAGTTTGCACAAAAAGAGCAATTATGCTTAACTTCTGGACACGAGTGTATAGCGCTCATCCCATAACAAGATGGCAGCTGAATGAGATACACAAGCGGAAAAAGATACTTCTCTCTCTCTCTCTCTTTTTTCTAATGCTATTTAACGACGATAGAAAAAAAAATTAACACCGATCGTGAAAGTACTAATGGTAATAGATGCATCAAATATTTTGTATAACAATATAATTCTACTGGTACTTTAAAATACTATCGGGACATAAAAGGTTAATGAAGAGAAACTGGTTTTTAACTTTTAACTAATTATTTCTTAAATATGGTAGTTAAACATTTCCTATTTCTGCTAAAAGTGGAATGATTCAGTCAGAAAAATAATTTTTTAAACTTCGATTTTATTTCATAAATCAGAAATATTTTTGTATAAGTTCATCTAGGTGACGTCATTTTGACGTACCGCCCTCTGACCACCCTCTTACACCACCCTCTGACTACTAAGCCTGCGCGCTGACACAAAAATGGCGCGACTTTCGTAAGCGGATTTTTTAAGCATTTGTACGGTCCCCTGAATATACACACAATAATTTTTTAAAGTTTTCTTTCACTTATTTAATCTCTGACAAATAAGGCAGAGAAAGCTTTTATAAATTATTGGTATTCAAATTCAAGGGACCGTACAAACGCTGAAAATAAATCCGCCTACAACAGCTGCCATTTTCGTGTCAGGGCGTAGGCCTATAATTCAGTGGGAGGTGTATAAGTACGTCAAAATGATGATATTTTTATCCACCAGTTGTAAATTTGAAGCCAAATCTTGAATGAACGAAATGCTTTTTGAATCGAAGTCATTGGAAACGTGCATTTTCTTATAGAGAACTTTTAACATAGATTGTAAATGATATTACTTACATTAAATTAATTTTAATAAAATTCTTATAAATATTTGATCAATATAAAAAAAATAGATTTCTCTTCAGAGAAACAATAAAAAGATCTCACACAATTTAAATGCAACACATCGGATTACAATGCTTCTAATGATATAAAAAATGGGATAAGTTTTGATGAAATAAACTTTTCTGTAATCGCTTTCCAGCATTTTCCTCTTTCGTTTACAATATTAAATGGAAAAATTATCGTTCAACAAAATAAAGCTTTCTTTACTTCAATTTTTTGATTTAAACGTGAATGAATATATTATTTTGAAACACAGTTTTGATGAGAAAAATTTCCACTCCTATAACCAATATAAATGTAAAATTGCAATCAAAATTTTGAAAAACAATTATTTGAGTAAATATTTTGCGAAAATTAATTCTTAAATGCCAAATCATTTTTATTTCTTTTCAGGGGTTATTAATTTTCTATGGACAAAAGTTTCTCTCCAACTAGACGTACATTTTACTAAAACTCTGGATCCAATAAAAATATTCTTTTTATTTTGTGTGATTTATATTTTCACCTATCACTTTGTTCAAAGGAAACGTAAAAAATAAGCCCGTTAAGTGCTCTCATAACTTCATTTCTGCGTTGCAAGCGATATTTATCTTTACGGTAATAAAATACAATGATAAGAAAAGCTAACAGTCGAAGTTAGGAAATATGATAACATGAAATGAAAATAAAATATATTTTTATTTAATCAAAAAGTGTCGATATTAAATATAAGATATAAAATACGTATTTTCTAAGTTTTATGTATCAATAAAAATTTATTTATACTAACTTATAAATTTTTAAACTGAAAGAAAGTATTCAAATACTAACAAAATGCTTCAAAGATTTCATTATTGCAATCCTATTTTTTAGGTGCGTTCGTAATTATATAAATACGTAGCACCTATAGTCGTCGTTTGGTCCGTCCGTCTGTCTGTCTGTCTGTCTGTCCGTCTGTCTGTCCGTCCGTCTGTCTGTCTGTCCGCATATAACAACGCAAAAACTACCCAACCAAATGGTTTGCAATTTTAAATATATTATCTTTGCAGAATTTTGTCGAGACATTTCAAATTTTATTAAAATCGAATCAAAACTTTAGGAGATATTAATAAAAATATTTATTAAGAAATTTGAATTTTTTTTTTAAATCGGTGCTTTTTTGTTATAGGAGCTTCCGAAGTTTAATCGTCAAGCGACCGAGATACTTATTTTATGACAGAAATTAATCTGCAGACGATATAATTCATTTCACAGAATTAAAAATCATCAAGATCTGAATATTTATATAACTAGCTGATACATATATATCTGAATATTTATATAACTAGTTAAGATATTTGTATGAACAGTGTCATAAAATATATACTTAACTAGCTGTTTAACCCGTTCTACGCACGGGATATCATGAATTTAATTCTAAAACGTGCGTACGAACGCACCTCGTTTGTAACGTTTGACGTACAATTTCCAACTTGTTTAAATGATATGTTGAAAGTACTGACAAATTAAGAGTTTGTGTATAAACTGAATTGAAATTTAATTAAGTTATTGACGTGAAATATACATAAAAGGTGAGTGAAAAGTCCTGAATAAAATTTTAAGTGGTGGTAAGGTATACTACACATAAATAGCTACAACAGTATTGTTATGTTAGCATGGCGAGAAAAACAGTTAAAGAAAATGTTTCACCGTACTTAGCAATAACAATAGCATAAAAATAAATATACAATATAGTCAAGGAAATGATAAGAAAAACAACAGAATGTATCTCTATTTATTCATAATTCCCTTTCCAGTAAAAGAAATCAACAAAAAGAACTTATTAAAGTCTAAATGGTAGCAATTAAAGATAAATGACTTTAACTTGCCATGAATAATGTTTACAACCCCAAGCACAACAATTAAACGTTAAAAAAGTTTAAAGTATTATAAAATGAAAATTGCAGACCTATTCATCGAACGTAAGCATCTATATAATAAAACCGTAAGTCATGTGACTGTCATCAACAGTTCCGGGATGTCCGCTTCATTTTTCATATGCCAGGCGGCCATTTTTATTCAAAATTATTTTTTCAAATAAAACTGCATGAAAGTTTCATTTTTGGAAATATCGTTCAAAATAAATTAATATTTCAGAGACGACTTACATTCAATTATGTATATATTCTGCAATAACTTCAGTTAAAATTAGATTCACAGTTCAAATTTTCTATCAATGAAAGTAAACAACAACAAAAAAAGAAACACATTGCATTCGTCATGAACGTTTAAAATATTAAACCATGGAGGTAATCGTTCGTAAAACAAGTTCTCCACGAATGAATTTTTGGACCGCTACCTGGTGTCAAAAAAAAAAAAAAAAATACGCACCAGTGAGACAGTCAAAGTTTACCATAATTATGTGCTATACAACTCAACTTCCTTCTGGATCTTTTCTTGCCGTAAGCTTAATGTAAACAAATACAAATTATGTAATAATATTTAATGAATCAAATTTTGAAACGATATGTCAGTTAATTTGGTATTTATGTATTATGGGAAGAGAGCCAGGAAGAGAGATCACCGAAAATGATTATTAGTCACCGTTCATATTTACCATTGTTAATGACCAATCGCGTTCAAAACAGTAATTTAATATACATTTATAAAATACATAACATCATTAAGTACTTTTATGTTATTTGGGCGCAAATCCCGCCAATAGCATTTTAAAAATGGAACAGCTTTCTCAGACGTATCGGGGTTGGCGCGATATTTGTTTTGCGCCATTTTGGCGCGAAAACCCCATTTTCAGGTACCTGTTAGTGATTGCTAAAACAGCATATTACTTTTATTTTATTATGAAATATTTATTTTATTAGGAAATATTTTATTTTATTATGAAATATTTTATTTTATATTAAAAACCACACAATTTTATTATAAAACATACACAATGATCCATTTATTATTAAACACACAATATTTAATTTATTAGAAAACATACGGAATCTGCTCTATGGGGTTGCCATACCAAGCAAAATCTAGCCGAAACTGCCGGGTTGCCCACGCATAAAATCGCCATTTTGGCGCCAAAATGATACGCCACTGCGTCTGCGACAGCTGAACCCAAAATTACGTGTAATAATATGCAGCCCGATTATGGCAAATTATTCAAGACGTTTTTAGATGAGAATAATGATAGATTTTCTAATTTTCCTAAATCGAGTCTACAGCCAAAGTTAGCGAGAAACAAAATATATATATATATTAGCAACAATATTTTATTTAAAAAAAATTCACAAAATAGACTTCATTGCATCAAATCGTATTAACTAAAATACGCCAATTGGCAATGGAAGATGAAATACATAATAACAAAAAATATGCGAAATGCTACCATGATGGCAAAAGTTCTTGATTTGTCTATTAGAATCTTCCGGTTCGGCGAAAGATTAAGGAAAAAAATTAAATTATGAATAAAAGTAACGTGTTACAATGCTTAGTATGCATTTAAGGGAGACCAAACTGGTTTCCAGTGGCGGCTAGTTTGGAAATAACCAACAAATATACGTTTTCTCCCACCTGTTTATTTAGTTCCTGTAAGCCTTGAAAGAAAAAGACCAAAACAAAAAATTATATTAAAGAATGTTGCACCCCAAATTTCAATCTATGTAAAAACATTCAAACATATTGTAGCCAATAACAAGTTAGAATAACCTTTGCAACTGCTAACGTATAAAAATACTCGTATGTATGCGTAAAACATATATAAACAGTTAACAAAATTTCTTACATCTACTAAAAAGAAAGGAGGACGATTGGCAAATACTCTAGGAAAAATAAATAAATAAATATATAAATAAAATAATTAAATATATAAATAAATAAAATCAATAAATAAATAAATAAATAACATAAAAAAATAAATCCTCAAGTACTATTTAAAGAAAAAATATATTTCCACACATTCCAAAAGAACTATTGTATATAAAAATATAAATTAGTATGGAATCAACTAGGAAATATAACAATTCTATAGATGTGTGAGAAAATAAAAAACTGTATAAAGGAAGCCTTTATGGAATTAGAACAACTCGTCAATAAAGCATGTATTTGAGAATAAGAAATTTTGTAAAAGTATTTGTCATGTAAAAACAAACAAACAAACAAACAGGCAAAAAAAAATATGGAAACTTTGTGAAAACGTCATAATTTATCACGAAAAGCTTTAACTGGAAACTAAGATTACAAAATCGTAAAAATGTAAATATAAGTAAACAAATGTCAAAATTTGAATTATGTAGAAAGAAACATCCTTACATTGAAACATACATGGAAAAATAAAGATGGAAAAGACGCCAAAATATATATCGATTGTCATGATTGAATTCTAACGAGGCGTGTGTTATCAACGAAAAATACTTTGAGAAGCTTATAAACCCATACATATAGTAACATAACTATTTAGGTGTATCAACTTTATTTTATTTTTTTGAATGCTTTTATACCAAAGCATGCAGCTGGCACTATCTCACCCCTATTTTTGAACAAAAAAATGTTATTTAAGAGGATATGTGTGCACCTCTACATTCTATAATCAAACATTCTTCTTTCATTTTTAGGTAACATGAGGAGTCATACAAATGTTGAGATTTTATACATCTTAATGCATTATTTAAACTAGGCCAATAAAGCTGTCCTCAAAAATCGTGCAGTTGGAGGCCAGGACAAGAGTAGTATCCGGACCGTTCAAAACAAATTGGAACGTTTTAAGGAGGGAGACCTCAGCCTTGAAATCAAACCCAGAAGTCACAGGCCATCATTTGTGAATTTTGACAACTTGAATAGAAAAAAGAGGAGAATCCAACCATTAGCATCCAAAAACTGTCGGAGGAATTATAACATACGAAGCACGCCACATGACAAGTTTTACATAACCTTAAACAAACTTGCAGGGAGTAAAAAAAAGGTAAAAAAAAAAACATATTTCTTTTGATACACCGTAATAAAGTACTCCAAGGCATTCTCCCATTAATTCTTGATTCTATTGTGGTTCAGTGGCAACAGCCATGAGAGTGGCAGTAAGCGAGTGGAACTTAGGACTGTTACAACTTAATTGGTGGATCTCCGAGTATTACGATATTTTTAGCAGTTTTTTTCTTTATATATGTTCATATGATTGAATAAAAAAAAAAGAAAACAACATGTTGAACATTAATTTCTATGAGAACGCGGTAGCTGGAATTTGATTTTTGAGTAGAAATTTCTTTTGTGTTGATGGGTAAAAAAGGAGCAAAGCTATTGCATTAAATTAATAAAGGATGTTCTATTACATTATACTGCTGATTTAAGATATGAAAAAACCCCCAGAAGAAATGGTTAAAAGATTGAAAAAAAATAACTGATTTATTTTTCAGCAATTAAAGCATTTTACTTTAGTAAATATTTTTAAATTGTCATTTACCGATGATTAATCGTTAGCGGAATTTAATAAATTTATATTTATTAACCTGTTGACCTTGGTAAAGTAATCAATGCTTTCATGCTACCTTTGCAGATTAATGCAATATTAAACAAATATAAAAATAATATTAATTAAGAATGCAGGGTACGTTTTATTAGAAAAAAGATTTTGCTATTTAAATTTCACACAACTATTAAACTAAAAATTAGAGTATACATGCAGATTTAAAAGTATGTAAAAATATTAATACTATATTCCTAATTTTAAACAATGTTTTAAAAGTTAAATGAAAATCAATCTCTGTGTACATGGCTTAAGACTATCAAAACGAAATAAAAAAGTAATTTTTTCCATTATTTCCCCCATATTAATTAATTCCTAATTTTTTGCTAGAGGTGGGAGAAGGTAGAATGGGAGAGAATTGGATCAATTATTCTGAGAAATAAACGTTATATAGAGTCTAATAATATAAAAAAATAGACTTTTAAAGACTTTAAATTGTGTTCTTTTTTGGAGGAGGGGGCTGATTTAGATGATAAGTTATTTATTTAATGTTGCTGCAACGTAACAGCTACGAAAGAAAATTGACTGTTTTAAGATTTCTGTGACAGGTAAAATTCACATGATTGATTATTTATTGTCATTGGAAAATAACTAATAGCGGAGAAAAAAAATCAAAAATTTTAAGCTATTTTTTTTTGGAGGGGAGGGGGTCAAAGGAAGAAGCAGAAGTGGAGGAGGTTGATAAAATGTATAAATCCACGGAAAAACCTTACTCCTGACTTTTTAACATTAAATAAAAATAATAAGCCCGTCTAAAAATAAAAGTAAAATTATTCATTTTTAAATGTACATAACTTTTATTTCGCGATGGAAAACAAATCCTGCTAATGGGAGTCGAAATCTCAGTTAAATAGTCTTTTCATTCACTTAGGTGTTGAAAAATATTTAAACATAATAATAAACTAAATAATCTTATCCATTTCTATCATAAAATGTTATTAACGATACGTGTTGGTTTTTGCTGATTAAAAATCCTTGATATTATACTTTTGAAACATTCATGAAGACGAAATTTTTCAGCACGGGAAGTTATTTTGATAATGGATTTGTCACGTTCGGCATTCATTTTGTAAAGATTTTTTAGTTTTCTCTTTTTGATAATTGAGCATTGCAACGGAATAATTTATATATACGATTGTGATTTAACGATTTATCTATTTACCTAAATTTTCAGGTTAGTTTTTGTTGTTGAGAAGACATTGATCGTTTGATTTTATAAAATTGTTTTTTTAATTTTACATATTAACGAAATATCCATATTATAGTAATTGCCGTTTTTTTTCTCTTAACTATGAAAGCGAGCTTCGCCCGTTATCGATTTTTTTTTTTTTTTTCAGTTTTAAGTTTTTCTACAGGTCCCTGTCTTTGAACTAAAACTCAGGTAGTCTAAATCAGGTTCTTTTGAAGTGAAAAAGTGAGATTGCTTTGATTGTATTTATAGGGAAAAGGGGGCTTCGCCCGTTATCGATTTTTTTTTTTTTTTTTTTTTTTTTTTTTTTTTTTTTTAAGTTTTTCTACAGGTCCCTGTCTTTGAACTAAAACTCAGGTAGTCTAAATCGATAAGGAAAAGCGGGCTTCGCCCGTTATCGAATCGGGACGGTTGGTGAATTAAGACATATTTGTACATTTGTAGTATTTTTGAGGAAACCAATTCCATTTCAACAAATTTAATATTTTTAAACGTTTGATTGTTTATATGTATAGAAAAATTACCACTATTTTCGACCCGGGTCGGAGGTTCGTCCGGTTCGAGGTTTTACAAGATTCGAGATTTTCTACAATTCGAGGCACCGATGTAAATTAGGGGCCCGCTGGCGGGCGAAACCAGCTAGTTGCCATATTAACGCTCCGTACGATGCCGAAGGGAGAAGGGTTCCCAACTCTAGATTTATATGTAGGGGAGATGGGGGATGAATGGGACATTTTCACAAAAATATTTATTTTAAATATTTTATATTAGTTATTATCAATATTATATATCGCATGTCAAACGTTAAGTGTTTGACTACATCTTATTCACAATATTTGTTCAAGATTATTATTATACAGATATATAAATTAAACGTTAAAAAAAAACGTTCTTCTATGTCCCAATCATCCCCACAGCAGGGATGAATGGGACACAAACATTTTCCTCCCCGTATTCAATGTTAAGGACTAAAAGCTGAACAAAAATGCCGCCTTGGCAAAAGCTCAGAGATTATAAATTGTAATATGATCTCCAGGATTATTTGTTAGTCAATGATCTTGGACTCATTTCAACTTTACCTCAAAAGGGCCATAAACGGTGGACTGAAGACGATGGCTACAAAGAGGATGAAATGTTAAAAGAATAATTACCATAAAGTATTAATTTATCAAGCTATATAATATTATTTAGTTAATAAAAAAAAATTCAGTATCCTCTAGGGACGAATGAAGCAGTCCCATTCATCCCCATTTGAAATGTCCCAATCATCCCCATGATGCATATATTCAATTGTCAGCTATTTTGTCTCAGAAATTAGTTTGTCACAATGGTTAATATGCATTCTTTTTAATTACCAATATTGAGCCTTTAAATAAAAAACTACAACATATCTGAATTGTTTATATTGCATAAGATATTTAAGTAACTTCAAATGTAAAAAAAATTTACTTTTAAGCAGAGTTTCAGGAAATTCAAATTTGAAGAAAACTGAAAACAGTCATGTGCTCTTACTTTTGGTTCTGAAGCACACTATGGTAGTGAAATCTATGAGGATAAAAAACAACTAAAAAAAAAAGGTTTATTGCCTGAAATATTGAGAGCGTCCCATCCATCCCTTGTTCCATTCAGCCCCCATCTCCCCTATAATGTATTTAAGGTAATTATAGTATATTTAAGGTTATTATCCTAGGATTGGTCAACGTCCAGAGAATCTGCTAGTTGTATATTAAATACATTATTGTACTTAAGTTATTGCAAAAATTAGGGATGGTATATAATAGTATAATAAATTATAATACCTTGTAATAATATATTTCTTTTAAATGCTAAAATATGTAAATTAACATCATAATACACAGTAAAATAGCTTTTATTAGGTTGTTTTATTACATGTTTCGGCTCACTCCGAACCATTTTCAAAAACAAATGAGAATATTCCATAATTGCACTGTCTTTGAAGTTATTATTTAAAATGCTATCATTTAATTTGCATGTACTTTTTAAAAGTTACGCACGGTATCCTTTATTTTTACTTGGTTGTTCATTTTCATATCTGTAACCATGGAGTAACTCGAGCCATAATTTCGGTAAGATAAAAGATGCTGCATAGTTACATATTGCATTTTTGCGCGTTAGTATCTCTTCGGTTTCTCTTATTATGGATGGATAGTATAGACTGGAAGGGAAAATTATTTTACTTTCATTGAAATTTATTTGGATGGTTTCTTCTTGATATAATCTTGCAGGGCTGTGGTAAATCTTTTCTTAGACCTCAAAAAATACTACACGGACAGGCGTCAGTTTGTCATCTGGCCTAGAGTCAGTACGTCGATGATGAATGCTCTTTCCAGAAGGACGTGAAACTTCAAGGAGGAGGAGTAAAGTGGGAAGTCTTCTCTAAGTAATGAGTGCCCTCTGGATCTGACAGCTATCTGTGACTGCCATCTTTTCTTACACCTCAAGAAATTTCTAAACGGCCTCGTAGTCAGTACGTGGATGGTGAATGCTCTTTCCAGAAGGACGTGAAACTTCAAGGAGGAGGAGCGTAGTGGGAAGTCTTCTCTAAGTGATGAGTGCGTTGTGGATCTGATAGCTACTTGTGACTGCCATCTTTTCTTACACCTCAAGAAATTTCAAAACGGCCTTGTAGTCAGTACGTCGATGGTGAATGCTCTTTCCTGAAGGACGTGAAACTTCAAGGAGGAGGAGCGCACTGGAAAGTCTTCTCTAAGTAATGAGTGCCTTGTGGATCTGATAGCTACCTGTGACTGCCATCTTTTCTTACACCTCAAGAATTTTCTAAACGGCCTTGTAGTCAGTACGTGGATGGTGAATGCTCTTTCCAGAAGGACGTGAAACTTCAAGGAGGAGGAGCGTAGTGGGAAGTCTTCTCTAAGTGATGAGTGCGTTGTGGATCTGATAGCTACTTGTGACTGCCATCTTTTCTTACACCTCAAGAAATTTCTAAACGGCCTTGTAGTCAGTACGTCGATAGTGAATGCTCTTTCCTGAAGGACGTGAAACTTCAAGGAGGAGGAGCGCAGTGGAAAGTCTTCTCTAAGTAATGAGTGCCTTGTGGATCTGATAGCTACCTGTGACTGCCATCTTTTCTTACACCTCAAGAAATTTCTAAACGGCCTTGTAGTCAGTGTGTCGTTGGGCCTATTGTCAGTGTGTCGTTGGGCCTATAGTCAGTGTCTCTTTGAGCCTATAGTCAGTTCGTCGTTAATGAAAGCACTTTCGTAAAGGTCGTCAAAACGTCCACAATAAAGAGCATAGCGGGTCTTCTGTGAAGCATTAAAGTCTTTTGGAGCTGATAGTAACTCCCAACAATTCTCAGCTTTTCTTACACTTCAGAAAATTGCTAAATGGCCTGCATCTTCCAAGTGACGAAGAGATGCATGTCTTTCACGCACTGTTTCTTATCCTAAGTGGTATCCGTATACGACATAATAATACAATAGAAAATGGCATGGTGTGGCAAGAGTCTTAGTTTATGTGGTGGATATGCTATGAAACAGCTCAATAATTGCTGTATATATTTCATTAAAACTTCCCATGTAACTATGTTTTCTTGCTGTTTAATGCCATAGACAATAACCCGCGTAAGATTGTAAACGATTTCGGAATTTTCCAATTGATTAACCCTTCTTCGGTATAAAAACGTTTTTATCTATATACAAATACTCTTAATAAACTTTCAGTTTTTTTACATTTCACGTTTTTAATTAATTTTGATGACAAAATATTTCTTCATTTCATAAAATTCTTTTTCCACCGAGCAACGTTTCTAAAATACAAAACAATAAACACATACACACTTCCTTTATCATTGCAGAATGCAGTTGGATTTTCTCTTATTGACCATGGAAAAAAAATCAATATTTTTTTCATGACAATGAAGCTCTATTATCTTACTCTTACTATTATCTTAGTTTGACGATTTCAAGCTCTATTATCTTAATAAATCTCAGATAAAAATTTACAAACGTAGTAACGAGTTTATTATCATTTTTAAGAAGATCCATTCATAAAACTTCGAAATGATACTATGCCGTAATAAATAGAAGTAAATATATTTTAAACTAAGTTTATTCTTAATGTCCGCATAGGAGAAAAGTTTAAATTTTTTCTGACACGAGATTAATCTTTTATTTAATAAAAACGTTACCCCAGCTTTAAAGTAATGCAGATAAGGCTCGGCGTTTCTACCGTGATATAAATTTTCTATCTCATATTTTAAAAGAAGCTATTTTCAATATTTATAAAACTAATAAATTTGTTTTTCAGAAAATAAACATTGAACAATGCCTAATTGAGAAGATATACTTAATTCTACTTTTTTTTTTGTTCCGCTTTAAAAAAATTGTGTTATTTGTTTTTAAATTAACCTATAGAAAAATTAGTTATAAATTTTTAAAATAAAATATTGAACTTTTATAGAAAATTTAATTTTTCAATCCAAAATATCAACGTTTTCTGTTTTAAAGAATATTTCGAATTATTAATTTTCGTCATAGAAATTTCTGTCATATCATTTTAATTTTTGTAAAACTAGGGGACTCTGCCCCCTGCTCGCTACTCTGACCAACCCCCGTAATATCTCAATTTGTTGATTTTTTGCAAGCGAGTAAACGCTATTGGATTTCAATGGGAGTCTATGGAAATTTGGCGAAATTCTGGAAATAGCGCCAATTTAGCGCCACTTTTGGCAGCTAATTTTGGCCGCCAAACTTGGCAACAGACCCGGGTCCCTTCCCCTTGGTAACCCCCCTAATAGCGCCCATCCTATCTAAATTCTCTAATTTCATGTTAATTCCTCCTAAGTCAGAAAGCTCTTACCAATCAGATACGTTTCGCGGTATCTACGCAGATTTTCATTGGTCCATGTCCAAACCATTGCTTTTTTATATATAGAAGGATATTAATACATAAAAAAGGTGATCGCACTTTATGGAAACGATTCTCACAGGTAATTTGTACGCATAAATTCCGTATTTCTCCCAATTTTAACACTCTGTTTGATAATCGTTTCTCTTGGCTTCACTTTCAGCCCTACATCTCCATACTAGTAGAATTTGCTTTAGAATTTCGCCGTCTCTCGGGTGGCTTTCTGAATGATTTTCAATATTCGTGGGTGGCGTATCTCTAAAACTCGCTTTAACAAAAATCCAGCTGGTGCTAAATGGAAATTTGTGGTATGACTGGATGAAACATGGATTTATTTAAGCGGCTGTAACGAAAACAGAGCATTTTATTTGTCAGTCAATGGAAAGAAAACCCAACGAAATTGGTTCTTGAATGAAAAGAAAAGTTTTTGAAAAGACTCGTGATTGCTAATAGATTTTGTTATAAAGTTAAATTAAAGCTAAGAAAAGTATGAAGTAATCCTGGATCTCAATCTATAACCAGAAAACTATTTTACAACCCTTTTTTGAAGAATCAATTCCAGTTTTTATATGGAAAATACACCAACAAAGTCGAGCTTCATATGGACAGTCTCCAGTCACACTTTCACATCAGCTGTCGCATGTTTACCGCAAAAAAGAATCACTGACTTGAAAAAATTGAGTTCCATTTAAAGCTATAAATTCATTTGCGACTTCTTCCAGGTATTTTCTACATTAGGCTTGCTAAAGCAAGCTTAAAAAACTCTTCATTTATGAACATTGAAAAGAGTTCGGAAAGACTACCCAGAGGTGTGAAGGGAATATTGAGATGCCTGCACTAAGCAAAATCGTACTGTCTTGCCAATTTTGAACCAGCGTTATAGACAAGAATCAAGAATCTACAATAGAAGAAAAATGTCTGAAAAAATATAGAATTTATACATAGAAGAAAACTGTTGAAATCGTTTCCACAGTGCGATTGAACTTCTGTAAATAATATTTTCTACATTACATTTAAAGATATATAAATTATATTTTTACATATATATCTGATTTTTAACAGCATTCTTAAAATATAATTCCTGTCATCAGTAAAAATTTGGGATTGAATATTTGTTTCATTTTTAATTTAACAAAACTAGCTTTTTAAATAGTAATACAACATAGATATTAAATAAATCTTCCTTTAAAAATATCTAATGTGACATAAGATAAAAATGAATCCACTTGACTATAAAACAGCTGACAAAGTCATTTTAATTTTAATTCAGCTGAATATAAATTTAATTAATTATTTTCCTGTTAAATTCACCCTTCCTATTTAATTTGAATATTTGACACTAATGAATAAGTCTTTGGATGAATCCAACATTGAAAATGAAACGGCTTAACAAAATTTTCAAAAGAATGAATTATGAAGTGCGTATATAGAAACATATTTTTAATCATTCTGAATGAGAATGAACAGCTAATTTTAATACAGAATATATTATCTTCGACATGGAAAATACTTTTTGACGCTTTTAAACGAAACACATTGGATAATGTTTTATTGGAAGATACATAATTTATTGATAAATAACGTATGTATTATGTGTCACTTGATTATTCAACAAACAACGTCAGAAATATGAAAAAATAATAATTTCTAAAATATTATTTTATTTGTTTGTAATTATTTAGTATTATTCTGAAATTATATATGATTTCTTTTTGTTATGTAAAATATGAATATAAAATAAGTATTAATCCCTTGGACTAATGATTTACGTTGTTTCAGATAGTCACCATAATTACGCTTTACCTAGTTTTAAAATAATCTAATTCAACTACAATTTTATGTGTAGGTTTAATCATTGCTGGCAAGCAGACACGCCATTATCAGACATAATTAAATGATATGGCAAAAATTATATTTCTTTTTAATTTAACAAATTTAGAAAATTCAGTCACTCATGTCTTTTACCTATAAAACAATAAGGTATTATAATATTTTATATATTTTAATGTTCTCACCTATGACATCAAATTTTATATTTGTCTAATAAAATATCTGATTTTGGAAATAATTGCTGTAATTAACCTTTCATTCTATGGTGTAGCTGATCAGCTACAAACGCATTTTTTAATGCTTCACATACAGCTTATTTTTTACATTAATGCATTTTATATTCAATAGTAATACGAGGGGGGGGGGGGGGGCAGATATAAGGGGAAATTTTTAATAGATTATTTTTTGTATTATTTAGCAAATCTATAACAATGTTATATTTTAGAAATCTTTCTTTACCATCTATGAGCTTTAACATATTAAGATGTTTTTTATTTTTATATAATAAAAAAATTGAATGTGTATGAATCATTCTACACAAAAATTCCTTGACCTCTTTTGCTGATAAAAATATTGCTCCTTCTAACGTCTTTTTAAGGAGATCCAAATAAATGTGAGTCAGAAGATGATAAGTCGGACTATAGTGAAGGTGATCGAGTGATTTTCAGTGAAATTTTTGTTTCGTATACCCGTTGTGTGAAGTATTGCATTGTCCCAGAGAAGATGAACATTCAGATCGTAATAGCATGTTTTTAGGACCGATGTGAAACTTTACTCTTTAGCAAAACTTAAGATTATTATACTGTGTAATTCATTCATGAAGAAAAATGACATAAAAATATCCCGTAAATCCCCAAAAATATTTGTTAGAATTTTTTCAGGTTTTGCTTCACTAAAATAGTTATACTTGTTGCTTAGTATTCCATGCTTGATGTCCATTGACACACATGAAACCTGGAAAGATGTCATTTCCGAAGTGTACAATCGGCCAAAAAAAAGAACACCCACATAAATTTTAATCACCAAATTGTTCAAGAAAAAAAAAGGAAATAGCAATTCGACTGGGAATTTTGCCCATTCAATTGGTTTTAAAAACATAGGTTTAGGGAGTCGTCTTCATACCGTAGCAAACTCTGTAACTGTCAATACGAGAACCTATAATTTTGACAACAGATTTAGCTCATAAGGAAAATTTTACCTTGGAAAACCAAACGTGAAGTCATTCTGTCAAGTAGTTTAAGAATTATGAAGGTTTGAAGTTTGGAACTTCTAATGCTAAAATTTGTTTGTAATCCTTCGAAAAAGGAGGATATTTTTAAAGCATAACTCAAAAATTACTTGGCGGAATGTAGTGGTATTTTAACTTCGCACATTTGAAACTTTTATAAATCGATTTTTGTTTCAAAAAATGATAAGTTACAATTCATATTCTTTTCGAAAATTTACAAATTTTTTAAAAAAAATAGTTTTTGAAAACAGTCTAAATTATACCTACCAAATGTAACATAAATAAAGTTCTACAAGGTTCAAATATGCAAATTCAAAATTACATTTCATTCCGTAAAATAGTTTTAAGCTATGCTTAAAAACTAGCATTATTGCAGTCTGTTTTGCAGCGATTACACTCTAAAAAAGTCTGTGAATTGAATGAATTTTCCCGTTGATTATATATTTCATTATATCACGGAAATTCAAGCTTTGAAGTGTCCATGCCCCACCCCAAATTATATAAAATTTCCCCATATAACATTAAAAAAATGCCTAAAATCCTTCAATCTTAATCTGCATTTTCGTGAAATCACAAGGATGTTCCGGAAACTGTACCTTGTAGTAGTTTTCGTATCAGAAACAGAAATTTTACGTCTGTACCTTTTCCCTCAAAATACGAAAAATTTGCGAACCTATGCTCAAATTTTCCTGCAACTCTCCCATCAAAAAAAGGAGATTTCTTTAAATAAGAGAAAAATTTCTTCCAGTCACAGAAATGATCCAACAACTTGCTGCCAGTACTTTTTACGTTTTCTGAGGAACTGGTTTTTTAGAGTACTTAAATGATTTAACAGTAGGAGTTCCAAAATGTAAAGCTTCACAATTCCAAAATTATTTGACCAAATGATTTCCCGTTTAGTATCCCAAGATAAAATTTACAGAAAAAGACAAATATGATGTCAAAATTAGGCATTTGTTTCGAAAATTTCAGTATCAAGACGAGCCATAAGCTTATTTTTTAAACGAAAATTGAAAGAAGACATAATTCCCAGTTCGTTTACTTCTGTGACAATTTTGAGATAAAAATGTATGGAGTGTTCACTTTTCTTTTAGCCGACTGCATATTCAATCTTCAGAAATATTAGAAGATTTCACATTTTAATTTATTGAAAGGTTTCCAATTGTACTTTTTGAAGCAACACTAGGTACTTTAGGATTATTTAAAATGTTAGCGACATAGCCTGGTAATTGAAAAGGCACGGGACGCATGAGCATCAACGCTAAAATTTAAGCATGGCCCCAAAATGACTGAAAAATGAAGCTGTAAATTAGCATTTTTAGTTTTTACATTTTTTAGCAAACGTTCGCTTAAAGAAAAAAAAAATCTAACTAGCGACTAAATAAAGGAATTTATCGATAATAATAAGGAAACAAGTTTTTGTGTCCGTGTCCGTGTCCGTGTCCGTGATTGTGTGTGCTGTTTTCTAATAAGACCTCTGCACGCAGAGCTACAAAATTTGTCAGGATGGCACTTCTATATCTGTAGTTATGGATTAGATTTTTTATGCGATTTTTAGCGCTTTTTCACGTTGTGCGGCGATTTTTCAACATTAGTAAAAATAATCCGTTTTCAATCTTTTGCTCCAATTTTGTCCTTTTTCTAATAAAGTTTATTTGGAATTCGTATAGCGATTTTGAATTTTTCGCGAATTTCTGTGTGCGATTTTTAGAGTTTTATCACATTTCGCGGCGATTGTTTGGCATTAGTAAAAGGAGTTCGGTTTCAAACTTTTAGCCTAAGAAAAAATTTTGTCCTTAGCGATTTTTGAATTTTTATCGATTTTTAATGTTATTTTCAATGAGATTTTTATCAATTTTATGCGTTTCGCAACGATTTTTTGACTTTCGCGAAAGAATTCCACTTTCATTGTTTTAGTTCACTATAGTAAATTTTTTTTTCTTCAAAGTTTGAATTTTTAGATATTTTTAATGTAAATTTCAGTGAGATACTTAGCGTTTTTTCGCGCTCGGCTGTGATTTTTTGACTTTCGTAAAAGACATTCAGTTTCAATCTTTAATGTAATATAGTAAATTTTGTCATCTGCAATTTTTGAATTTTTAGCAATTTTTAATACGATTTTTAGATTTTTCCCCGCTTTGGGCGATTTTTTGACATTCGTGAAAGATTTCAGGTTATATAATTTTAGCTCACTATATTAAATTTCGTTCTAAGCGATTTTTGAATTTTAGATTTTTAATGAGATTTTCAATGAGATTTTTAGCGTGTGTTCACGTTCCAAAGTGATGTTTCAACATTCAAAATAAGTTCAGTTCCAAACTTTTAGCCTAATAGAGTAAATTTTGTCCTCCGCGATATTTAAATTATTAGCAATATTCAATGCGATTCTTCGCATTTTTAACATTTTCCAACCTAGATGTACAGTGTTTTTAACATTTTCCAACCTAGTTGAAAAGTGTTCCGATATACGGCCGTATGGCCGTCTGGCCGTGCTCTAACTCCCGTAAATATGCTCGGATTGCTCTGTAATTTTTATATGTTATTGTCGTTATCTATAGCATGTTCCCTATTTCAACGGAAGTGTGTAGCACTTATAGTTATTTTACAGGAACACTCAGAAGAATTCCGTTACATTGCGGTCTATGGAGAAAAATCATTTGCGGTTTATTTAAATAATGTTTCACTATTTTAAACGCATTGAAATTTATATATATCACTCAGGTGCGTTATAAGAAGCGTAATATGGAATAGGGTGTGCATAGCACTTATAGTTACTTTACAGGGACAGTCAACAGAATTCCGTTACATTACGTCTATGGAGAAAAATCGTCTGCGGTTTATTTAAATAATGTTTCACTATTTTAAACGCATTGAAATTTATATATATCACTAAGGTGCATTACAAGAGGCTTACAACAGAATATTGTGTGTATAGCAGTCACCGTTCATTTACAGGGACACACAAAAGAATTCTTTACTGTCTGTCAACAATATTTCCTGGAAGTGAGTTTTAAGTTACTGAACGCGATTTTAATTTTAACTCGCTTTTTGTCTATTACGTGGTGTGTATAAATTCTGTAGATCCTATACAGGGAAGCATATAAGTTCGCGAACACATTTCCGTTTGTTGACAGAAACTCCAGAAGGAGAATTTTAAATTGTGCTACGCGTTTCCTAACTGAACTAAAATTTAGCATCCTATGTAGTATATATACAAATCTATAGATCCTATACAGGGCTGAATAAAAGTATTCGGATATTTTTCTGAAAATTGTATATGTTGGAAATTCCTGAAATTATGTTTTTAAATATGTTATGCGTTTTCCAAATTGTTTACTTAGATGTTATCTTTTAGCTTATTAAACGGTATGATTTGTAAAATTATTTTGGAAGCGTTGTAAAGTGTTACATAATCTATGCTTGACGCATGATTTTTCGTTCTTGTTTAGAATTCGCGGTGACTGTTTGAAATTCATAAAAAGAATTCGGTTTCAAACTTTTAGCCTAATATATAGTAAATTTTGTCCTCCTCGAATTTTGAAGTTTTTGCGATTTTAAATAGGAATTTCAACAATTTTCCGCGTTTCGTGCCGATTTTGTCACATTCGTGAAAAAATTCCATTTACAATGTTCTTTTCCACTGTAATAAATTTTGTCCTTTGCGATTTTTGAATTTCTAGCGATTTTTATGAGATTTTTCGCGGTGTTTATTTTTTTGTGTGTTTCGCGGCGATTTTTCTAAATTAGTAAAATTAATTAGTAAAATGAATAATAAATTTTGTCTTGTGCGAATTTTGAAATTTACCGATTTTTTGCGGTTTTCCACGATTTGCTGCCATTTTCCCCATTAGTAAAAGAAATCCTGTTTCAATCTGCTAGCCAAAATAGTAAATGTTGTCTTCTTTTCAATAAAGTTTATTCGGAGTTCGTGCAGCGGTTTTTAAAATTTTAGTTATTTTTAAATTTTTTTGCCTTTTTTGTGATCTTTTGAAAGGGCCGGGTGGGTCAGCTAGTGAACACCCAGAAAAAGGAATTGATTAAAACTACAAAACATGTTTTGTTGAGTACATTTTGGTTGCTTTAGCAAAATTCAAATGAAATTGAACCATTTTACTTGAATTAACAAAATATTTTTTTGCTGATTCAAACAAAATTTCCATTGACCTATATTTAAACAAAAAGTTTTGTTGGGTCAACCAAATTTTTGTTGATTCAACAAAACTTTTTTCTGGGTGAAGAATAAACAGCTTATCATAATTACCATAACAGTTTAATAAAATTTTGCTATTGATAATAAAATAATCTTCCTTATTTCTGTTCCAACCTAGCGCATTCATATTTCTCCACCTAACACAAAAATGGTAAGAGATCACAACATAAGTTTGATGAGATTGAGTTTTAGAGTATACCCATTAAAAAAAACTCTGTGAAATCAAAACAAAGGGTGCATTTATGGTTAATTCGTAATTTTTAAAAAGCATATTTTTATTATTTCTTTTAGATTCATTTCATAAAAACGTTATTTTAATAGTAACACAACTCTTATGTTGAATATCCATCTTGCTGAAAGAAATTCTAGTGTTTCATAAGGTAAAAATAAATCCCCTTGACTATAAAACAGCTGACAAAGCCTGTTTAATTTTAAATCAGCTGAATGGAAAATTTAATTATTTCTTTTTCTGTTGCATTCGTCTATCTTCTTTAAAAATTTGAATGCTTGACACTAATGAAGTTTTTTGAAGATGTCAACTTAGAACTGAAAGGGTTTTACGTAATTTTCAAAAGAATGATTTCTGAAGTGCACATAGAGAAACATATTTTTATTTCCATAGTTGCCAGAGAAGCATATATTTACCTATCAGTCTATCAACCTATATAATTATCTATGCGTATATCATGTATCTATCTGTATGTATATGCGTGTATGTATATATAAGATAAATACATGTAGTATACATATACAGGGTGTCCATAATTAAACGACCCTACTTTAAAGTTGTCTACAGACGAAACTATTAGTCAGAAAGTTGTGAAATTTTGTGAAGGACATAATGAAGGAATGGGAATTTGTTTAAGAAAAAAATAGTTCAAAATTTTGCCACCAGATGGCGTTTTTAATGAAATACACATTTAGCACGATAGTTATTACGATAGTTTACATATTTTATTGCAGCAAAACATGTTCCACATGACGGTCATGATTTTCAGCTATTATCTGGAATCGTAAAATAGCATGTTCTACAGTTAACCGCAGTGTGTTCTGTGAAATGCTAAAAGCATGTCGTGAAAGGGTGTCTATAAGACCAGGTAAAGTTCTTGGTTTATCATGACTTACAAAATGTTTCAAAAGCGATTGATTTATTAAAATGCCCTCTGGTGGCGAAATTTTGAGCTAATTTTTTTTTTTCACTTATACAAATTCCCGTTTCTTCATTATGTCCTTCAGAAAATTTCACAACTTTCTGACAAATAGTTTCGTCTGTAAACAACTTTAAAAAAGGGTCGTTTAATTACGGACTCCCTCTATATACGTACATTCATATCTTCATATGACTTTAGATATTTCGAAGAAATTTCGAAGTATTTGGTTATTAATGCAGAAATAGAGAAAACTAAATGATTACCAGATTTACAATGTCAAATAGCCAAAATTTTACCCATGTAAAATAATAAAAACATCACGATTTAAACATTTATGAGTTTATCAATTCAAATCTATGAGCGTTTTTTCTTATCTCCAACCGTCATGAATAATTACAAATGTGATTATTTACAACTGAAAACGAAAAGGTTTCTCACATAATTAAGAATACATAAAATATTAAAGAAATGTTTAATGTGTGTATACACGAAAGCTACGTGTTGATTTTTAAGGCATTTCTAATCTAATAGTTTTTGCAATTAAATACAAAATGAACGTTGTTAACCTGTTAAACATATATCCTTCTGAAAGAATTGTCGATTTATTTAGCTGTATTTACACATCCTTATAAGAAAAAAAGAGATTTTCTTCATAAGCATTTCTTTACACCAATAAAATAATGTATGTTGCGCAATATTTAAATCTGATTCCATTATGATGATGCTATTAGGGAATATTTTTAACACTTCATCTTAATAAATGAGATTTTATATGATAGAAACGTTTCGAAAACTTCTTATATTAAGGCATATAAATAACAATTATTTCTGATTGTCTAGCTTAATAGTCTAGTCTTCTGGTGTTATCTCGAAATTCGCAGAAAATTGGAAACATCTTCCGTAATAAGATGGATTTAATTCAAATATTTAGTAATTCGGTTATTGAATTATATTTTTCAATGCACAAGTTTAAACTACAAGAGAAGATCAATAGCCCATAAAAAGAAAAATAATATAATTCACAAAATTTTAAAATTTTTGTACAAAATTTTCTAATAGTATAACAACATGAAGAGGTTGCATTAGCTGAAAACTGTGTCAGTACTTATTTATTGTAAATATTTTTTATTAGTAGTCCAGTAGTTCAAAATCTCTGGCATTTTAGAAACATTTATCGCAATAAAAGATATTTTGGTATGTAATCGTTTGTACAGTGCCGAACGTTATAGATGAGTAAATCCTGTTTGGTCCACGATACTAACTTTTCTGCATGAAAAATAATGGATCTTATACATTATTTACGCTTTTGGTGTCGGATTGGAGTATGGACGAAAGGATCATTCCAGGGCGACTCTAACGTAGGAAAATGTAGTTTAGAACGTTTGCGTTTAAATTGGTAATGTTTTATATGGTACGCAATATATTGTTCCATTGCCCAGTCATGTCAGTCACCATTGTGTCATTAACCAGTCATGTCAGTCACCATTGTGTCATTACCCAGTCATCACTTGGTCAGTTTAATTGTATTTATTCTGGTTCGCTTTAGAGTTTCATTCGTATTTTGTATAATCCTGTCTTTTGAAGATATTATTAGTTTGCCGTTTGGTACTAGGCACATTTTTGCATTGGAATATAGACATTTAAAGCACTTAAACGCGTACTGTTTTTGGAAGATATTTTATGTAACTGAAATGAGTAAGAAGGCTAAGTGATTTATTAACTGCATACTTTAATCCTTTGTAAAAAATAAAATTTGACAGTCAAATGACAAATTATAATTTTTACAGAAATTTGATGAATAAGTAATTTATTGAAATCTAAGGAATACAGTTGTTTTTGGGTTAATATGGGTCCATTAATATTTCGGTAGGCAATGGGAGACTTTTTGTAGACATTTGACAAATGTTGTATTTCATCAAGATTAAATAAACATAACAACATTCCTGTATTTCGTTTTCATTTTTATTGTAAGTTATTGGTTCGGAAAAGTAGCTCCTATTTTTAAATTTAAAGAATGCAACACATGTTTGAAATGAAAGTCTCCGAAACGGTGTATTGAACTTTAGCTAAGACTTTTATATTAAACATTTTAACATATAATTTATTACTACATTCTGAAACATAAATAAAGTATTTATAGTAATGGTATTGTTATTATACTATCATTACTACATGCGAAAATATTACAAAAGTAAATGTAAAGAGATGTCTTATTATTAGGATACCAGACCTGAATGGGCTAAGAAAAATAGTTGACTATTGATAGCTTTCTACTTACCCTAGGATACATGAGAAAAGAAAGTAATGCTATTGAATAATTCCGTGGTCACTTTATTACGTTTTCGAAATCGTATTTAACAAAGTCTTTGTTTTATATGTATTTTGATGTATTTAAATCACTGTTTCAACAAGCAGCATGAGGAGGCCGGAAATAAAATAATCGGTGTTTTGGAAACTCAGCTATAATTCCTAAAGTATAATATTTTTAATGAAATGAAGAAAGAAAAGATCATAAAAAGCACAAAGAAAAATAATACATACATACGGGTCGAATTGATAACATCCTCCTTTTTTTAAGTTGGTTAAAAAAGCATTACAATACAAATTTAAATTAAAAAAAGTTCCCTTATTTTCTTCAGAATTATTTAATAACGTAAGAAAACGACATAAGAGTTACGTTCCAAACCCACTTTGTTTAACCATAAGTCTGCACGCTGGGGTAATTTTCTCAAACGTTCCTCTTTTAAGGTTTCCCGAAGAGAGTATTTACTTAAATTGTATTAGAAGAAGGGATTGTATACAGACAGTTTTTAACTTAAAAATGGCTTAAATCGTGCATTTAATTCTGTAAAATTAGAGTTTTATCTTACCCCAGTGTGCAAGTTATGTAAATAGTTACAAGTTACAAGTTACAAGTTACAAGTTAGCAAGTTACAATATGTTCGTCCATTTCGTTTAATGTAAATTTTGGATTTTTTTTTTGTTAGTAATAATATTACACGTGTATATTAAGTTAAAAATTATATTTAAAGGTTTTTAACAGATAAAACTAAGGAAATGAGAGTAACGTGGTCACTGATAAGAAAAGCACAAACTATCTGACAGCAAATTTTAGCCGATGATGATTCTGCAAAACCACCAAATAATTCGCCAAGTGATTAGGAAATCGATATCGAGGAAGGATCAGACAGGTTAAATGAAGATACATTGACTATAAACAAATTTCCGAACACTGAAAGTGAAGTTGATGATGATAAAATAAATTATACGCTAGGTTGTAGAAACAAAAAGGCCAATAATTTCAAGAAATACTGTTATATGCAGGGTCGAATTCTGAACACATATGTGCATACGTCCACCAGTATTTCAAAATAGAAATATTTGCCTTATTAACCGTCGCTAAATAAGACGAAAATTTGAATTATGAAATATAAGGTGAATTTTGTACGTGATGCATGTGTCCGGAATACGGTCCTGGTAAATATATTCATCATACAGACAAATAAGTGTTGTTTACTGTATACCCAAGTACCATTTAAATGCGCATAAAAATTTGTTAAATAATTACGATTTGTAGTCCTTGTGAAATTTATGCTTTTTCTTTAAATTTTTCTTAAATTTTTTTCTTCATTTCCCATAGTAATTAAAATAATTTACAATTAAATTTCTAAAAATACACGTACAATAAATGTTTAAAATTATTTTCGTTACCGTTGAAATGTAAAAATAAATAAATAAATGTTTAGATTTTTTAAAATGCATTTTTTTACAAAGGAAAAAATATTTATTTAATAGACATAATTTTCTTCAGAGTTTTACATGCCAATAAAATAAATATATAAAAAAGACAAAAATTATTCCAACATTACTGATTTAAAATCGTAGGATTTACTGAAACCCAGGGAACAGTTTTTTATGTACCTATAGTATTCATTCCTATGATCGATGGTAAAGTAGCCGTAACAGGAAGTACTTATTTTTACCTTTACAGGCTATGATATAATTATTCAACCTTCGGGAAAAGTCAACATTACTAATGATAAAAATTCGTATGCGTTCTTCTGATTCTACGTATAAAAGGCATTAAATGTAATCGATATCCTATTTTCTGTTTTTGTATGAAACACTTTTACTTCATTTGTTTTGATAATTTTGTACAGTGACGCAAGTATCTTCTAAACACGATATGTTTCCTTTATCATATCATCAGTTGAGTATGAAAATAAAATGCTCAACATTTGAAAGAAGCAATTTATCTAACAAATATTTTATTATATAATACAAATTTGGTATGTCTTTATGGAAGTACACAACTGTTAAAGATCGTAATGATGTTTTTTTTAAATATGCTCCTTTTTAAACAAAATTCTTCGAATGCAGCATCATTTTTAACAGTTTCCAGCATATTTGAAAAGTGTTTATGAATTTGGTTTGTCTTTCTGCCGTATGTCTGTGTTCTAACTCGAGTAAATATACTCGTATTACCATACAATTGATATAGGTTATTGATATTTACGATGGAGTGCTCGGTATTAAAAATAAGTATGTAGAATTTTATAGTTCGTTTACAGGAAAACTCAAAAAAATTCCGTTATGTGTAATTCCGTTATTCCGTTCCGGTCTGTGGGTAAAATCGTTTGCGGTGTATTTTAATAATATTACACTATTTCACACATAAAGGAATTGATATATATATAACTGAGTTTCATTTCAAGTTGATTGCTATAGAATATGATATGCATAGCATTCTTCATTCAGCTACTGGGGACATACAAAATAGTTCGGTTACAGTACTGTATATGAGCACTAATTGCTGGAAATTCGTTTTCAATTGTGGTACGCGTATTTTAATTTAAATATTTTTTACCGTATTATTTAGGGTGTATAAATTCTATGGATCATATACAGGGCTGCACAAACGACCTGGAGTACATTTCTGGTTATTGACGGTAATTGCTGAAGGAGAAAATTCAACTGTGATATATCCGTTTTCTAACTGAACTAAATTTTATTATACTATGTAGTATGTATTTAAATTTATAAATAATATATATGGAGGAACAAAATAATTTTTCAACTATTGATAATAATTCCTGAATGGGTTTTAAAATATGTTATGGGATTTCCAAATTTTTTATTTAGACATCATCTTTCACCTTATTAAACTGGAAAGTTTTGATACAGTATTCTGAATGTGTTGGAAAGTGTTTCATAAACTATGTTTGACGCATGATTTTTCGTTCTTGTTTTAATTAAATTGAAGGAAAAAAAATTGGCAAAAGTATTTATCTGTTGCCATGCATTATTATGTGATTACTTATTAATTTATCAATGAATGAATAATAAATTTAATGAATAATAAAAAGGTTTTGCATTTAAACGCAATAAGATCAAATAACTTTCTTTTTAGAGGTTATTAGTGACAGATTATATGTTAGTAAATATATACTGCATTAGTAGTTTATTTTGAGAAATTATATTTTTAATCTCCTTGCATTTTTGGATGCAGTATATTTTCCTATTAAGCGAAATGTTTTTTTTTTTCAATTTTTCTAAACATTACTATATTTAGGTAAGAGGGTTCCAAAAATAGGGTGTCATGTATGATTCTGTAAGTTATTAGTAATTTGTATAATGTACATATGAATATGAATACGAATAATTTATGTAATATGAATAGGAGTAAATTTGTATATTTAGTATAACTTTTTCGTGACTTTGTATTTAGGTTAGAGTCAAGTACATGAATAAAATAACGTTGTTGAATATTATATTGTTTTTTTTAATGTATTATTAACAGGAAACATAAATTTTTAACATAATACAGACAATGGAATACGGGTACCTGAGTAGTGTTTCTAAAGTTATCATACGATTCCGAAATGCTTTATATGCTTCAAAATAAACAATACAAATCTATATATGTTCAAATTAGTATGCGATTGTATGTTCCTTACAGAAATATATAATTTTTGCCAACTGTGCAAAACTTGATACACGCAGTTTTAGAACAAGCGTAAAATTACTGACTACTTTAAAAAAATTCTCAGACCACGCTTTACCCCTCTTTTCAGCCACCTGCCGTAGTTTATCTTTATACAAATCTATAATTTTTTTAATTTTCTAATGCAATTTTTTCTTTCTTGTTGCCACACCCTAAAAAATAACACAAGAAGTGGAAAAAAAGGTAACACGTGTACTTTGCTTTTATAAACCAATAAAAAATTCAGACCCACTTGGTGATATTTTCCCATCTGGAATTGATGTCTTCTGAGCAGATAATGCATATTTTTCATACATAAAATTTAAGGATTTTACTATAAGTACATTAAAATGATATAGTACTTTCATTTAAATGTATCTGCTGTTAAAACATCTACTATAATAGAAATTTTAATTTCAAGGAAAAAATTCTTGAAAAAATAATTTAAAAGAGTAATTTTCTAAATGTGACGTCAAGTTCTATGAGACTCTTTCAGTGTGACGTGAAGCTTATTTTAAACAAACAGCTGATATGTTATTTATAATACTATTTCGTTCGTATATTATAGCTATATGTTATTGTTATACCTAATACTTAATTCTTTTAATAGTTTAAATGTGGTAACAATTTCTTACGATTAATATTAACTGGAAAATGAACACATAACAACAGATTTTTAGAATCAGTTTTTTTCTCTTCTTTAAAAAAAATTCATGACCGACGTCGAAAACGTCTAGGAAATGTAATCATTCCAGATTTAGCTTTTACGAATGAAAATGTAAATTTCCTTTTTAAAATAATGCCATACGAAATACAATTTCACTAAATGCTGCACCATATGCCATTTTGTTAAATGTTCTGCATTTTTGACAGGGAATTGACAGGGATATCGTATATTTTACGAAAGGCAACGAATACCTGAATTCTCATTTATAAAACTGGAAAATTTTGAGGGAATTCATCAACATAGCGTAATTTTTTTTTATATAATTGTCCTTTTAAAGATTTTTGAGCGCGAATGCATACAGCGTTGTTATTGTTATAGCGTAATATTGCATTTTTATTTATACGTGGATCCCTCATGGATAACATGGGCAAAGCCAGGTGGTTCAGGTAGCGTGCTATACAATTTAAAATATTTTTAATTGTATCAAGTTTCTAACGAATTATTTAGAGAAGTTAGCATTGCTCACATAAATTCAATAGTCGAATTCTTCTCATACATATGCAACATATCTACTGTCAGACAATTATTCGCTGTTGAAATGTGTGTCTTCAGCTCATCTAGCGGTGGCATATACCAATCTGTAATGAACCGTGGCTTGTGGTCGGAGAAGACCACATCGAACATTCGTCAACATTTAGTTGAAAACTATTACAATTCTTTTGAATTTTTAAAAAAAAGTGTATTAAACGGCAATATAGCAACTATTATTACGGATTTTTTTAGAGTTTTGAACTGGAATATAACCAAAAACAGCACATAGATAAAATATTGTAAAGTTCTATAGAGTAAAAAAAAGGCAAAAGTTTATTAATCAACAAAAATATAATATAACCACGTACGAAAATATACAACAACCTCTTAAGAGTTACCCATAATTCCGAAATGTGTTATTTCTATTTAGAAACCACAGAAGCCAATATGTTTTCTATATTTAAAAATTCATTTATAAAAACAAAGTTTCTTTTGCTGCCACTGATTTTCGGGAAAAAAATTCCGTGTAGCTTTTATATTGTATTAAAAAGTTTTTTCAAACCGCAATATAAGTTTTTAGGTTGCCATTTTCAGCTGCTTGATTAAATTTATACATGTAAGAGTAACAAAAGAATATTAATTTTAATATTAATGCTGTTAATTTATCATGTTTGTTTGTATAACATATTTTTTTAACATGAAAATTGTTAGTTGATAGTTGATAACATCCAAAAAACCTACAATCCGGGTTGAAAACATTTATTAACTTACTAGAAAAACTAGTCAAAAAAGTTTCTGAAAATCAGTGGCAGCAAAAGGAACTATAAATGCTTCTTTGAATCTCGAAAATATATTGGTTATTGAAGTTTCAAAAGATAAATAATGCTTTTCGAAATCGTGAGTAACTCGGAAGAGGTTTTTAATTTTTTTTGCTCGTGGTTAAATTATAATTTCCCAGTTTTAGAAACATCTCTCTTTTTCCAGAGTAACTTTTGAAACAGGCCTGTACTCTTTGATTCGTCCCACCCTTCGACGTTGCCCAAGATTTATATTTACACATGACTGGTAAAAATGTAATTGTTGAGATATTTCTACATAACTTATCGTCAGCATAATTGTTTAACAAGTTTTGTGTATGAAAATTATCAAGGAATTGTTGCTTCAGTGGCCATTTTATGATGCAGTATGTGTTACTGTAACAATCAAATAAAGGAAAATAAAACATTAAAATTGCAAATATACGTCCTACTTAGGGACTAAAAAACTCAAAACAACTGAAAAATGAAAATTGCTTTGGTAGATCCAATATGGGATCTAAAAGTTGAACCGCACCAAGTACGCACTTTTATGACGTTTTACTAAACGTATACACATAACTATAATTAGGAGAACTAAAATATTTTGGACGATAAAAAAATATTGAGACAATACTGCTGCACAAAAAATAGTGAAATTGCTTTTGAAGTTATTTATTGCTTTTAGTTTTTTCCAGGATTTATATCATAAGTAAGCATTTTTATTTTTAAAAAATCGCGCTTTTAAATATCATATAATTCTGTAAAATAAATTTTTCTTAAAACAAGATTTTCCATAACTTTTGGTAATGCAAACACTTTTAAATAAAATTAATCAAAAGCTTTTAAAACCATTAAGTATTAGACAAAATACTGCTAGATTAATAAGTCACCATTCCTATTTATCTAACTAACTCTTGTTAAATTCTTAAACAATAAACTGTTCCATTGTCTTCTTTTTAATTAAAGTCCAGACATAATGCAAATTAGCAAGGTTCTCTTATAGAAGTATTAACGTATATCTTTGTTTGACATACTTTATAGAATTTCACCGGTCACATCAAAATAATCCCTATAAAAATTATGGGTGATTCTTATAAATTTCACGTTTGTAAATGAAAATATGGTAATGCAATTACTGTATCGCGTATAATATTTTTTGTTGGAGGACTTGTTTTTTAAATTAAACTATTTTATGTCGTACTAAAACGTAATTGGAAATTAAGTAAATAATAAAATGTCTATAATAATATGTAAATAACCTATGATTAAATGTTCCCTGATACTGCTGGACACGAGAATGGGGAGGGGAAACACGAAAAGAACAATGCACCAGATTACAGTCAACAAAATAAATTTTCCTGATATATTTTGTTTATTTGTTATTAAAGACAGTGCAAATACCATTTTTCACGTTTTCAGTTTTATCTAGCATTGTAAATGAATATAAAAATCTTTTATTATTATTAGAAGACCGATTCTCGATAAAATGGAACATGTTTTAGCAATTGACATGCATATTTAGATTTAGTAATGTCTGATCTCTCTAGTTTACATATTTATTATGTAGGGAGGCAAAAGTTTTGTTTTTGTATGTATATTTAGCTAACAAGTGTCGAGAATAAAAATATTTCAAATTCAGTTTTAGAATTGTGTATGTCTTACAGTAAAACTTTATGAATTTTCGTTTTCTTTCCATTTCAAATATTCAGTAGATTAACGATTTTCTTTTCTTACAGAATTTGAATTAATTATTCCTTCTTCAGGAGAACATCATTTATCAAATTTAATCTTCTTATTTCGAAATGTTTTATTATTATGTTTTTTTGTATTTTCATATTTCGCATACCTAATTTTTTTTACGAGGGAAAGTCATTAAGTACGTATCAAAATATAATTAAATAATAACTCACAATGATATTCACTTCAAAACTATTTTTATTTCTCAACATATTCTCCACCAATATTTATGCACTTACATCACCGTTTTATCAGTTCCCCCAACATCAGCTGCATAACATTCTATGGGTTGCTGTCTCAGCCACATTAGGACTTCAAGTTGAACCTTTTCATCATCTGTGAACATCATCTTGCTTCCAAAGTGGTTTTTTAGTGGACTAAACAGATGAAAATCGCTTGGGGATAAGTCGAAGCTGTATGGTGGATGTTGAAGAAGTTGCAAGATGATGTTCACATATGATGAAAAGTTTCAACTTGAAGTCCTAATGTGGCTGAGACAGCAACCCAAAGAATGTTATGCAGCTGGTGTTGGGGCACGGATAAAACGGTGATATAAGAGCATAAATATTGCTGGAGAATATGTTGAGAAATAAAAATAGTTTTGAAGTGAATATCATTGTAAGTTATTATTTAAATATCTTTTGTGACTTACTTAATGACTTTCTCTCGTACTTTCATCCTGCAGCAGTTCCATATTAATTATTTCGTTCTCTTAATTGTCCTCTGTTTTATTTCTTTCATCATCTATATTTTGTTTTGTCTTTTATTTCCACGCCCAAAAACATCTTGCTCTTAATAGATGACGATCTTATCCATATTCTGCCCAGAGACGCCATTTCGGGGGGCGGGGGGGGCTCCCTCGGACGAATTTGAAATTTCAAAAAAATTATCAGTTATCACAGGTTAGACCCTCCCAAAAAAATCAAAATATGATCAAAAGCTCAAATAATGTCAGATTTCACAGATTTCATTACAATAAGAAAAAAACTAGTCTGATGTGCCAATCCCCAAACTTTCTTCTATCTCATACAGGTTTCACATACACCAAAAACAAATCAACACCAATTTTTATTAAGGTCTAACTGAATCTAAAGTTTTATTAAATTATGTGCGTTAGTTCTTGAGATATAGCTGTCGTAAAAATTGTGCAAAATGTAGCATAGCAGCGCCATCTGTTGGGCGATTTACACCAAAAACTAATCAACGTCTATTTTTGTCAAGGTCTAACCGAATCTGAAGTTTGGTGAAATTCTGTGCATTCTTTGCATCAATGTATAACTGAATAGAAAGTTTTATTAAATTCCGTACATTAGTTCTTGAGATACAGCGCCCACAAAATTTTTATCGCATACAGACACTGAGACACACAGACAGACTCGCACATAAACATTTTCGAAAAATAGTCCAATGGTGTTCAAGACCATCTAAAACGTATAAATCCGTCGAAAACCGGAAGTGGTAAATTCTCATAAATCCAATACCCTTTTCTTGTAAAGATGTAATAAACATTTAATAAACACTTTAAACATTGAAATGTTTCCTAAAGCCTTTCTATTGCAACATTCTATAAGTGAGACATTTATCATTAATGAGTATTTTGGCTAGGTTTAGACATATATGTGAGAAAAAACTCCATGAATTGCTTCTTAGCTGTGTACCTGTACAGCATGATTAAAAGAAAACTCGTCACCCCCAAGTCTAGAATTTTAGTGATAAATTTTCTCTTTAACCAAAAATTTAAAGGGAATTTTTTTTTCGGGTGGGGGGAGGTGTATTCAATTTCCTAATTATATGATTTGTTAATTTTGTTTTATTAGTGTCACATTATATTTACTCCAATCGTTATAATGCTATTAAGTCATTTGCTTTATTAAATGATATTATATATACAGTGTGCTCTTAAAAATCTCCACTGCCTGACACTAGATTCCTGTCCAGATTTGGTTATAACTAGCCCGAATCCTGACTTTAATCCGACAGACTTCAAGCCGAATCCGAAATATTCATACCTGAACCCGAAGTGAAAGAAAATGAATTAATATTATAATGCATTTATGAAAAAGTAATCTACAAGTTTACCGCTTATGCAAAAAAACATAACACATATATACACCCATTAATATTCACATATACTATAGTCTTTTCATTTGAAAATTATTCAGAACCTCCTTTTGTATAATCGCTTGTTCTCGAAACCGATTCGAAAAACTCAAAGTATAACCCAAAGCGCATAAAATTTACTCGACCCGCGCAAAAAAAAAAAAAAAAAAAAAAAAAATCAGTCAACCAAACTCAAAACGAAATGCATTTCGGGTAGCCGATGCAGAACTGTAATTTCCAGTAAACCCGGAAACGTCCAAACAATTTTCATTGACCGCAACCCCACCCGAAATAAAAGAAAATCAATGCATATTTCAATATGATTTGGAAAAGTAGACTACAATTATATATCTAATAACAATTTTATCTTTTACGTAGATAAATTATTTTTTTTCATTTGAAAATATTTAGGATTTCTTTGAAAATTCGGGCAACACGAACCCGACTCAAAATAATGAAAACCCAACTTGAACCCGAAGCAATTAACCCTTTTTTGATAACGGGCCAGGGATTGGCTACTAATTTCTCATTCAATCGTTCTACAATTTCCAAAAAAATTCCTTGTGACAGATTTCTCTTGAAAATATCCCAATATGAATGCATGACATATTTCAAAAAGTCGTACTAATAGAGTAAAAAATAGTCCACAGGGACATATATCTCCCAACCGTAGTCAAATGTTCCAAGTCAACCTGACCCGCAACGAAAATAAGCCGCGTCAACCCGGCTCGATCCGTACTGCAGTTGGGGTGCCCCACCCAATGCAGGAGCAAGGAACCTGAGACTAAGGGTTTTGCAGATTTCTGAATTGTATGGAATTTAGATCAGTCTGAAGAGGAAGGCAGAAAATGATTGCGGAAAATTTTTGCTGACAGAAAATCATTAATGAAAATTTTCTTATACCTATGGATTATAGCATTTGCGAATTTCGTAACTTCTTGATTGTGTTCGTATGCTGATTATCTCGTGACCGATTGAACTTCACGACTTTTTTTCGTGATTGTTTCATTTTTTTGTGATAATTTTCCAAAATTCGATATTTTCTGTGAATCATTGACGGAATTGATTTTTTCGATCATTTGTCTAAATTCTCGACATTTTTTTTTTCAACCGATCGACGAAATTCGCTATTTGTTTTCGCCATCTTTTGACGAAATTCGCGACTCTTTTCTTCGATCGTTTGTTGAAATTCGACAGTCTTTTTCCGCAACCGACTGACAAAAATTGCTATTATTTGTGCAATCTTTGACGAAATTATGATTGTTGACGAACTTTTTTCCACCATTTGACGAAATTCGCGAATTTTTTTTGGCAACTGATCGACGAAATTCGATATTTGTTTTCGCAATCTTTTGACGCAATTCGAGACTATTTTCTACGATCGTTTGTTGTAATTCGGAAGTCATTTTCCGCAACCGACTGACAAAAGTAGATATTTTTTTGCGCGATCTTTGACGAAATTTTCCTTTTCTGCGCAATTGTTTGACTAATTTCGTGATTTTTTTTTTGTTCAATCTTTTGACGAATCGCGCGATATTTTTCCGCAATAGTTATACCAAATTCGCGATTTTTTTCCGCGACTGATTGACGAAAATCTCTATTTGTTTCAGTGATCTTTGGCGAAATTCGCAATATTTTCCGTGGTCGTTTGAAAAAATTAACGATTTTTTCCGCGATCGGTTGACAAGTTGCTTTTGCGTAAAAAAAAGAAGAAAAATTCGCTACCACTAATATTAAAAATATATTTGCTGAAGAATCACATGTTTGTGAAAGAAGTTAAGATAAGAAGGCAAAAACTCACACTGCATTTTTTATTGTGGGGGCCTATTTCTATTTTGTGCAGGATTTGGGCAATCTGCACGATATTTCAACTCCTGTAAAAAAAAATAACTTTATCCCCCCCCCTCCTCCCCAAGAAACTCTTGAAATGTCGCCCCTGCAGTAAAACATGCAAAGAAGGAGTTGAAAAGGACTGTAAAAAAGCTCCATTTTAGACAGGTCTCCATCTTAGCAAGTATAATTTATGGCGTTTTTTTCGTCGAAACTTGATTTTTTTTGGCCCGTTTGAGAAAGAATTATGTTATACACAGGTTTCGCTTAGACACGTTTCACTGCAATACACAATGCTCTTCAGAAGTGCTTTATAGAAAGGAGGTTTTATCAGTCTTAAAGATTACCTGAAAAAAAAAACGGTACTGTCTATAACTACTGAAAACATTCTTAATATTTTAAAGATCTACTTCTTAAAACGAAAATCTGTCTAAAACGGAATTTTTCAGAGGTCATTTGAGATTCCGTATTAGAATATTGCTGTCTCTGTATATATGATACGTTTCTCGTTCGAAGAGGTTGCGGGAGGGAGGGGCAGCCCCCCGAACTCCACCCCTGACTATGCCACTCCCTTAAAAAAACGTTGCCCTGCACGAAAGTTCTGAAATGGCGCCCCTGATTCTGCCCCTATATGAATCCTAATAAGTTGAACTTTTACTATGCTATGTTGTTTAGCAAGTACATAATCTATGGTAAACTTTTGTTGTCTAGTTTCTTGGTTCCAGGTAAACTCATAAATCCCTCAGTTTGGAAATGTTTATAATTTTAATAGTAATCGGCCACACCTATAGTTTAATCTGTCTCCATTGTCATCTCTTTCATCATCTACAAAATGTCCTGCAATTTCGTATTGTTTTTCATTTCCTCCTTATTCCTATATTACTGTATACTATTTCCTATATTCCCGTCTCCCATCAGAAAAATGTATTTTCTATTTGGCATTTTTAAGGTTTCGTTCATCTCACGAAATCCTGTTCGTCTCACTTCTTTGTCTGTCCATCTGTCAGTCAGAGAATCCGTTCTCAGAAACTGTATAAGTTAGAGACTTGGAATTTTGTGTACTTACAGCTGAATACTCCCTGTCACACGACAAATAATAAATTTCTTTATACGGCGCAAATTATCGGAGATAATAATTAAAAACTCTAAAAATTCATTAAACGAATGGGTAAGTGTGATCGCAGATCGCACAAAGTGTTTCGTTTAATATTTTTTTCAAAACACTCTATCCTTTAATTGATTTTAAGTTTTTCGAAAATTGTTTTTTCAAAAATCAGCTATTTTCTTTATATAACAGCAATTAAACGGCACGGATGAAGCTAAAAATATTAAATGTGTTAAATGGAATTAATTCTGTCAAAATTTGAGCAGCAGATATGTTATATATTAAAAAGGATGCCAAATAACAAAAAAACACCGCCAGAGGCGCGTGATGAAGTACAATAAATGCGATATTTAATAAAAATTCGTTTACCTCCCTCCTCCTCATTCTCGCAAATATAACAAATAAACAGCTGAAGAAAATTTCGATATAAATTAGGGGCCCGATAGCGGGCGAATTCTGTTCTATCATAATAGCTTTTATGTTGCCTAAATGCGATATTTAATAAAAAGTAGTCCCTTCTTCCCCATATAACAAATATAAACGTTTCTTTATCCAAATTTATCAAATATATCAGATATATCAAATATAAACGTTCTACATCCACTGTCCTGCTCCTGATAGTGGGCAAAGCGTGCAAGTCTCTACTGTAGTAGTATGTGTCACGTTGACTAAATGCGATTTTTAATAAAAAAGTCGTCCTCCCCTCGTTCCCATCTCCGCAAATTAAAAAAATGCAAACGTTTCTTTAATTAATAAAGCATTGTTGATTCGATTTTTTTTTGTTTTCCATAAAGATCAGGATTTTTATAAAATAAAAACTTACTGGTGGATTTATTAGATTTTTAGAAAATCTTAATCAGCGTATAAGTTTAAGCCTATATTCCAATTTTGAAATGCGTATCTTACATATATTTTAAAATATGTAGTACATTAAAATCACTGAGTTAAAATTGCTGAATTTAAAAACCGGCAGTCCGTGTTTCTGGCGGCCCCACCAGTGGCTGAGAGGTTGTGCTCTCGAAGCTGGTAGACGGGAGGTGCTGGGTTCGATCCCAATCGCGCCCGTCGGCCTAATCGTTTCGGAGTTTTCGTGGTTTTCTTCGAGCCGTGGATGTATCCATGCGTAAATACGGATTAGGTTCCCTTAGAAAGACCCCCACGAAGGGCACTCCCCCCGGGCCTATATCCCTAGTGTAGATAATTGGCCGTCAATAATCAACCCAACCCAACCCGTGTTTCTGGCAACCCTCAACTCGCTTCATCATTGAATGACAGTTGTGCTTTTGACGTCGAAAATATTTATTTTCATTAACGAAAAATCAATTCAGAACTTCGGTTCTAATAATCTGTTTCTTATGAAAATTAGATTTCTGGCTTTACCGTTTAAAAATACGCATAAACGGATAATTTTGAAATCGATAAATGCAATATTTTTAATAATTTTATAGAGCTCGAATGAGCACAGTATAAAAATTTTCTTTCTTTCGAAAATAATTTGTTTACAGATGGTCGACTGAGCTGTAAAAAAACACGCAATCTAATCAATGAAAAAACAATTAGTATTTTGAGTTCTAGTGGGCAGATCTCGTTGAATTTTTTAAACTATTAATCCTGAAATTTAGACGAATCGCGCGGTGTTAATTTCGAAACCCTAGCATCAATTGACTTACTAATTTGCTCTTTTAAAATTGCTGTTCAAAATTTTTAAGATCTAAATCACTAACTAAGTACTAGGACTTTTTAACATGTTTTCATCTTACGGCCCTGCTCTCAACTATCAATTGGCCCCTATTGGGCCTCCTACCATAGCTCTATTAAAAATGATGCGATTAATTAACTTTTTCGTCTAACATCTTTTTAGGTCCTCCAATTTCTACATGAACGACAAAAAAGTTTCTCAGACTTCATCTACCACCAATTTCGAATATTAATCTCCTTGGAGCCCTTGGTGCAGCTTCTTTAAAAATGATCCGATTCTCTTGCACCTTTCTTTAATATAGTTTTAGGGTCCTCCAGCTACTTTACAAAGTACTAAAAATTTCCCTAGACTCCAGCAACCCCTATTTTACATATTAATTTTCTTTTACGGAATAAATCTACGTTTACTCACTACGGCATGTAATAGAAATTACTTTACTGTTAAAGGTAAGTGGTTAAGTCTACAGGGGGGTGTTCATCCGTAAATTACATAATGCGTTAATGTTAAATGCAATTCGTTAAATTTACAAGGGGGCACCTTTCACCGCCTGGCAGCGCATTCTTTCTCGGGTTCTATGGGCCCGATTACCAGGAATTGGTTCATTTAACTTAGATTACGATTCAACTACTTTCAGCATTATGAAAATTTATCTTTGTCTTCATTTACTAACTTTTTCGAACATTAAATGTGCATTCTTTTTAAAGGTTTTGTGAGCTCGATTTCTACGGGAATTGGTTCACTCAACTTACTTTACGATTTAGCTACTTACTGCATTATGAAAGTTTATCTTCTGTTACCACCATTTTCGAACATTAAATAAAGGTTCATTCTTTTCTCGTGTTCTATGTGCTCGATTGCAATGGGAATTGATTCAACTAAGCTTACAATTGTTTTACAGATTTTAGTTCCGCCTTCCACCTACAGGGCGCACATTCTGATCTAGGGTTATATGGGCCAGATTACAACGAGGTCCCTTCAACTTTGTTTTCGATTGTCTTGCAGATTTCATACCACCGCAGGGGCGCATTCTTATCTCCGGTTTTATGGGTCCGATTACTACGGGGTTTGGCTCATTCAACTTGGTTTTTGATTGTCTCCGGCGCACGTGGAGCCCCGATACCCGGGCATATATACCCAGGCAGTGGAGACCCAGGTCATTCCCTTCGTTCGGAAGTAGGTGTGTTAGGAACACACGAGACGTTGCCAAAGGCATTGGGTCCGCAAAACTAGATTCTTTTGAAAGAATATCCGAAGACATAAAATCACACAAACTTTAATTTTGTTTAATGTTATTATCACGGGCCCGGGCAACACCGGGCGGGTCAACTAGTTAAAAATAAAGGGTGTGACAAAAAATGTTAATTCGACATACTATCATAAACATATTTTAATACTGATCTTCAAACATGAAATAACATCTCTTTACCCTCAGTGCAATCAAACTGTTGAATTGCATCAAGATAAAGCTGCTGCCACACATCACAATCCACTGTTAATTTACTGAAAAAAATTGGAGCGAGAAACGGATATAAGGGCTATACCCTTCACCGATATACCTGCTAAATTTCCTGATGAATCACTCATGTAATTTTTGCGCTTTTAGGTTTTTAAAAAGCCCGTTATGCAAACGTCGGCCTACAACTCTTCATCGACTTTTGAAAACAGTTCAAGAGGAATTGGTCAAAAAAACATTTTCCAGAACTACAAAAGGCATTATTGTCGTGGAATTTACGATGTAGAAAGGTAGTTCAGAATAATGGTTACCAAATTAAACATTTAAAACAGAAATGTTTTATGTAAAATAATTCTGTAAATACCGTGAAATTTGTCTATAAATGTGCGAACACCCTCTATTTTTATTTATCTTTAAAGTAGAAAAAATGATAAGCTGTGAATTAGTCCTACCAATAAAATTTGTAAACCCCCTCTGATTATGTCGACTGGTTTCGGCCCTGAAATGAATACGAAATTTGATCAAATTCCACCTCATTAGATATCGTGATCCAGCTATGACGGAAATCGTGAATAACGGAACATGGCAGTGGCACGTGTTTCACCACCAACATCTAATAGAATCGATATGTATAGGTCTAACTGAATATGATGCTTGATAAAATTCAACCTCATAGATGCCGACATATAGTATCGCGGAAACCGAGAAAATACTGCATAGAGGCACTACCTGCTGAGAAATATACACCCAAATCTAATCAACACGAGTTTTTGTTAAGGTCTGACAGAATATGAAGTTTGACGAAATTCCGTGTATACGTTCTCGAAACAGACAGCTCACAATATTTGTGTCACACACATATAAACAGACAGACATACCTTTTCCAAAAATAGACAAAACGTGTTCAGAACATCCAAAAATGTTTAATTCCATTAAAAAATGAAAGTCGAAAATTTTCACGATTCCGATACTTTCTTCTTCTATCTATAGAAGAAAGTAAAAATAACTAATTTTTCTTTTGTTGAATTAATTTAAAAAAATAATCTAAGGATTATTTATTTCCACATCTTTTTTCCTTATCTTGTTTCTGAAAATAGAAGGCATACTTTAATTATATCTTTATCGTAATGTCTTAATTGAATTACAGATTTAATTAAAATATTTGAGGTGGATCTATTATTTTTATATATTTTCTCTTTATAAATCCCAACTAGAATGAAACGTTATGTGTGTAGAGTATATATAGTTTTAGTATTATATTAGTAGTACCTTAGTATATAGTAGCATAGTAAATTGTAGTATATAGTAGTATGCATAGCTTTAGTAGTATATTAGTAGCACCTTAGTATGTAAAGTTTTAGTAGTACATTAGTACCATGTATAGTATATAGTAGTATATATATATAGTAGTATAGTAAATTGTAGTATATAGTAGAAGTAGTTATAGTAGTGTTTATAGTTTTAGTATAATAGTATGTGGTAGCTTTGTGGTAATATGCAGTAGTGTGTACTTTTGTAGTAGTATGTATTTTAGGATGTTGGAAAATCTTTTAGTTGTATGTGTGAAAGGTTTTCTTTACTTTAACAAAAATTTAACCCTCTCATGCATAACGTATTTTTGAATGACCAAAAAACATATTTTGCACTTAGATTTAAAATGGATTCTAAAGAGCAAAAAATGACGTAAATTTAAAAATCTTACATTTATAACAAAATTGTAAAATCAACTTCATATGCAGGTTTTAAGCAATGAAAGAACTATTAATAGTTATTAAAACGTTTTTTTGTGATAATTTAAACTTTAGATACGCAAACACAAAGAAAAAAACACAAAAAACATTTTTGATATTATTTCTGTTTAAATTCAAGAGTATAAATTCTTCGAAAAATCTCTTTTTATAGTAGAATAGAAAACACTTTAAAAGTGAATTTACCAAAGGAATATTTGAAAAGGAAATAGTTCTGCCATATATGAATGTATTTCACAAATATTTTTGAACTTCATATGATAAGGGAATGAAAAAAAAAAGTTTGCACAGTTATCTAATGCTTATTTCTCAATACAACCTAAACGCCAATAAAACCCCAACTTTCGACTACATTTCTGTGCATCTGTTATGGAATGGTATTTTATTAAGAACCTCATATGCGTAATAAAATATATTAATCTAATTAAATTTTCAGAAGAGTTGAAATTACGCTGGAAATTAATGAATATACAAATAATGTGAATTTTTCACTTACTACACAGCGTACGACCAACCTACAACTACACAGCGTACAATTTAATAGAGCGAAAATTCCAGACTGGGAATCGAATCCAGACCCTTGGTGTAACGTACCAATGCTCTCCTATTTGAGCTACCAGAACGACATCCAGTCTAGTATTTCTCACTCCTATAAGTTGTCAAGGCTACAGGAATGAGAAATGCTGGACTGGATGTCGTTCTGGTAGCTCAAATGGTAGAGCATTTGTGCGTTACACCAAGGATCTGGATTCCCTTCCCGGTCTGGATTTTTCGCTCTGTTGGTTGTACGCTGTGTACAAAGTGAAAAATGTACATCCTTTATATATTCAAAATATATTAATGTATGAATTTTTAATGAAAACTATCATTTTTTTGCCAGTTTCCTACTTTAAAAAAAAATTCTTGAAAGTTGGTATGAAAAATGGATGCAACTTTTTTTTTTATTAACTACGTACTCTTCTCTATGACATTTTAAGTAATAAAATGAAAAAATTGAAACGTTTAACGCAAATAGAAAAAAAACAACAACTAACAAATAGATTTTTTTTTTTTTAATTGACAGTAAATTGAATTTTATTCAATTTTTTTTTAATTTTAGGGTATTAAGCATTTTATTTAAGAATTTATTGTTGAAATAACTAAATTAATAAAAAATATGTTTTCAGAAACACCGTTGTTAAGCGAAATTAGCGATTGGACTAGTTTTGATATGCGATTTCATTGATTAAAGAGTTGTTATACGGAAGGATATACGTATTTAAACACTAAAATTATTTATAATGAGAATTCAACATGTCTGTCTTGTTATGAAGACTGTAATAAACGATTGTATTATGCTTATTTTGTGAATTTCATCAGATACACAGCTAAAGGAAACGGTACATTGAATCCTAGAAGCATTCCAATTATGCTTGTGTCCAATAATGTTTTAATGTCACAGATGCACTGTTATTTTGTTACTTTTTATATTTCAAAATGTCTACGTACATATTCATTAAATGAGCTGAAAATAAATCTATATAAATAATTTAAGTCAATTAAGTAGTTTTAGAGGCAAACTGAACTATTGCGATAGTTTTCATTTTTAATGAAATATAACAATTCTTAGCGTATAAAACTTAATAAAGAATACATAAGCAAAGTAGGTAACAAGATACACACACTAAAAAAAAAAAAAAAAAAAAAAAAACTTAATCTGCGAAAATATAATAACCGGGAACGAAAATATAAAATAACATCTTTCGAGTTACCCATGATTCCGAAAAGCATTATTTATTCTTAGAAACCACATAAATCAATATTCTTTCGATATTAAAAAGTGAATTTATAAAAACGAAATATCTTTTGCTGAACACAGAGTTTCGGAAACGTTTCCGAATAGCTTTTATCCTATATTCTAATACGAGCAAATCTTGTGTGTGTGTGTGTGTGGTTATGCAAATTTTATCTTAAAAACGGCTCTAACGATTTTGATGAAATTTTGTATCCTACCGTTTTGGGGCACCAGAAAACGATTGGGCTAGGTCACATGTTCGAGAAAATTCAATTAGGGGGTCATTTTGGGTCATTTTGGGTCATGGTCAAGCTAATTGTATCTAAAAAACGGTTCAAATGATTTTGACGAAATTTTGTATCCGACCTTTTTCAGGCACGAGAAGACTATTGGGCTGGGTCACATGTTCGAGAACTTTCGATTAGTGGGTCATTTTTGGGTCAACGCGGGTCAAGTTAATTTGATCTAAAAAACGGCTCTAACGATTTTGATTAAATTTTGTATCCTACGAGTTTCGGGCACGAGAAAATCATTGGGCTAGGTCACATGTCCGAGAAAATTCGATTAGTGGGTCATTTCTGGGTCATAGTGGGTCATAGTGGGTCAATCTAATTTATCTAAAAAGCGGCTCAGACTATTTACACTAAATTTTGCATCCTATGGTTTTCGGGCACATGAAGACTGTTGGGCTAGGTCACATGTTCGAGAAAATTCAATTAGTGGGTCATTTTGGTCATGAGTCATTATGGGTCAAGCTATTTTATCTTAAAAACGGTTCAGACTATTTGCACTAAATTTTGCATCCTATGGTTTTTGGACACGAGAAGACTGTTGAGCTAGGTCACATGTTCGAGAAAATTCAATTAGTGGGTCATTTTGGTCATGGGTCATTATGGGTCAAGCTATTTTATCTTGAAAACGGTTTAGAGGATTTGAAATAAATTTAGCATCCTACAGGTTTAGGTTACGAGAAGACTATTAGGCTAGGTCACGTGTTCAAGAAATTTCTATTAGTGGGTCATTTTGGTCATGGGTCATTATGGGTCAAGCTATTTATCTTAAAAACGGCTCAGACTATTTACACTAAATTTTGCATCCTATGGTTTTCGGGCACGAGAAGACTGTTGGGCTAAGTCACATGTTCGAGAAAATTCAATTAGTGGGTCATTTTGGTCATGGGTCATGATATTTCAACTCAAATTTAATTTTGACCGAGAATAGCTCGGTCTTCCCTGCTCGTAGTGTATTAACCAGTTTTCTCATACCGGAATATCGATTTTTCGGATGCTGTCAGTTTCTAAATTAAACATTTTCAGCTGCGTAATTTGAATTTATACATCCAAAAGTAACAAAATAATATTTGCTTTAATGGTAATGTTATTGCTGTTAATTTATCATGTTGATCTGTAAAACATATTTGTTAAACATGGAAATGTTTAATTGAGAAACTGACCGCATCTGAATAACAGATATATCGGTATAGGAAAACTGATTAATTTTCTATAAAAACCAATCAAAAACGTTTCCGAAAATCAGTGTCAGCAAAAGAAACTTCGTTTCTACAAATGCTTCTTTACATTTCGAAAACATATGATTCCTAAGTAATCGTGGGTAACAGGAAATACTTTTTTTTGTTTTGTTTGTAATTATATTATATTTTCGTAAATTAAGAAATATTTTTTGCAGTGCATGATTATTTAGAAAACGGGTCAGAATATATTCACGTCAAATAATTTCTCACTTCTTTTTATACACATATTTTAATTGGAATTATGAAAAACATTTCTGCATCATAAATGTGAAAAATATATATATAATTTCCATTTTCAATTTTCTTTCAGATTTTGCTTTAGTTTAATGTAATTATATCACGCAGTTACATGCTACCTAGACTTGCAACTCCATTTTGACGGTAGCTAAAATCATGTTTGCTATTATCAAAATATCTTATTACATTTCAGTGGAGTTATGCATCATGTTTTAGGCGAATGGACATGGACTACCGTTAAGTCGCTTTGATATCAACAGAATCACTTTGAAATTGATAGATGTATTTCAATTGTTAGATGTTTTTAAGATTATGTAGGGTGTCCACTTTCAACGGTGTCAAAAGGCTAATTCCTAAACATTTAGTCATAGATATATATTTCCAATTGCAAAAACGTTTTAAATTAAGTAAAGAAGTATTTAAAAAGCGATTTGGGGAATCAAATATTTCTTAAAAAGTTACAAAATTTAATTTTTTACACGGTTGTCCGGTCCTATAAGTGATATTTAGTAAATATTTCCTATTACACTCGCAAGTAATACAAAATAAGTCCCATTCATCTAGGAATAAAATTGACCGAGTTATGAAACTTTGAATTGCGTGACTTATTCAAATTTTCTGCATGTAAACACAGATGAGTTGGCCCATGATTTCAGGGATCGTACACAAAGTGCTTAAGGTATCAGTAGAATTTATTTCGCGTGTATCTGAACTTTAACTGAAAGTAGTCACATAATATATGTATTATGACTATTTAATAAAATTAATGTTAAATTTTATTAATTAAGTTTCAGATTGGTTAAAATAATTGTAACTTAACACATGTTTTATTTTATGAATAATTTATACTGCTGCTTTTCATCATTTCATTTCACAAAAATTCGGTAATATTTTAAACCTATATTTTTAGTACAAGTTGTATAGTTTGCTTTAATATGTCAAAATGAAAACAGATTTCAAATGTATATTGTAATGATTATTTTATTCTCAAATGTTATTTTTTTTTATATCTAACGATTATTTATATTTCCAGTAAATTTGAGAATGACCCCTATATCACAGCAAAAAAGATGCTTCAATTTTAAAAGCCCGGGCCCGTGATAATATATTTAAAAATAAACATCAAGTTTTTATTATTTTATATCTTTAACCGGATTTTGTATGAAATTATATTTTAAAATCAAAAATTCGCGAAAAAATATGGATATTTAGTGATAAAAGCGCTCATTTTCTTGTTTTTTACGTAGGGTCATGTCATAGTTTAAAAAAAAAAAAAAAAGTTTTTTTTTGTCCGAACTCTTTGAAATCTTTATTTGTGATAAATAAAACGGTTTTACAGCCCGTATTAAAATTTCGTGGAAAAATATTGATATTTAGCCGTAAAAGAAATGTTTTATTCTCGCTTTTTTGTTTGTTTGTTTGTTTTCGCGTCGGCTCCTTTAACATAGCAATAAAAAATTAGTTCTCATCTTCCGAACTCTCTGACATTTGAATCGGTTATACATATAACTGTATCCAAGCTCTCTTTAAAATTTTGTATGAAATTATGTTTTAAAATGAAAAAATCGTGAAAAAATATTGATATTTAGTGATAAAAGCGCCCATTTTCTTGTTTACGTAGGGTCGTTTCATAGTTTTAAAATAAAAAGTTCCTTTTATCCTAACTCTTTGAAATCTTTATTGGTGACTAATAAAATGGTTTTACAGCCCGTGTAAAAATTTCGTGAAAAAATATTGTTATCTAGTTGTAAAAGAAATGTTTTCTTCTCGCTCTTTTTTTTTTGTTTGTTTGTGTTCGCGTCGGCTCCTTTAACATAGCAATAAAAAATTGTTCTCATCTTCCGAACTCTGATATTTCAATTCGTTATAAATAATGTAACTGTATCTAAGCTCTCTTTAAAATTTTGTGAAAAAATATGCATATTTAGTAGTGGAAATATGAGTTCTTAAAAAAAGAGATGTAGCTTTCAATCTCAGAGCAAAAATATATTAGAAGGTCTATGCGTTCAATGCAATGGTGACTCCATCCGTTTTCAATCAACCCTTTTCAATCTCCCTAGGCTAAACAGGTGAGGGCAGGGGTCGGAAAAACTACTTTTTGTTTGTAGCGAACTACAACTACAACTACTTTATGAAAAATGTAGTTAACTACAACTACAACTACTTGTTTTAAAAAGTAGCGACTACAAACTACTTTTCAAAAGTAGTCACTACTTCGCTACTTTTCGCTACTTTAGTTATCATCGCTAATTAAATACACCGCAAACGATTTTTCCCTATAGACCATAATGTAAATTCTAAGTAAATTCTTTTGTATGTCCCTGTAAGCGAGAAATAAATGCTACATACTTCATTTTCACTACTGAACATTCAATGGTAAACTTCAGTAACATATAAAACTTTCATGGCAATCTGAGTATATTTACGAGAGTTAGAGCACGGACAGACAGACAAAGCGAATTCATAGATACCTTTTAATAATGTTGAAAGGTGTAAATAGAGGAAATTTGAAAACAAAATTGTAATAATCTTATACATGTATGATAGTAATATAGCCCAGTAACGCTTAAGGTGGTTCTCAAATTCCTTACTCAACAACGCGAAACTTTCTGATACGTTATCTGACTTATTTTTAAACACAAAGGCATAAAATTGGCAGGTCTGACTATTGAAGTGATTTGGAATCGAAATGAGTTTTTCTTTTTTTGATAAATAAATTACTTATCGGGTTATAAGCGATTCGTGTCACGTTTTTTCCGTTTTTCCTGCTGCGGCATTGGAAATTCGGTTAAAAACGCCGACTTTGACAGTGTTTTCTGAATAATCTTCTGCCTTACCAAAAAATAAATTAAAATACAGAATAGTGGAAAACGTCTTTCGGTTACAAATTTTCTGAATAAGGACATCTGCATTTTCATACGTTTCCGAACAAAAGTGAATTAAAGAATATGTCATGAAGTAGCCAGTTTGAATTTGAGAACAACCTTAAGAGCGGATAGCTCTTGGTAAATTTGAATATATAGTCCTATTTCTTTACTATTTAAATATAGTTCCTGAAAGCAATTTAAAAATTGAACACGATCATACAGACTTGCATAAATTAAAGCCTAGCTTTTCTTTTCCTTTCTATCTCTTTTTGTTTGTGTCCCTTTGAAAACGCGAATTTCAACCTACTGGGCTTTAGATTCATTCTGGAGACAAAGATAGACATTTCATTAAAACACCAAGCTATCCAATATCAAATCAAATATAAAACATTATAAGTAAATTATTTTAGCGATAAAAAACCTGTACAGCTAAAGTAAAAATAAATAGCCATAAAAGTCAAATTAAGCATTCTTAGGCATTTTTTTAAATAATATGTTTTTATTTTCAACCACCTTTGTTTTATCTATTGGAATCTTCAAAAGGAAATATGCAATAAATTAATTTGTATGCATATATTCAACAAATATTTCACAACGATCAAAAGACGTATTAATAAAATATTTTTTTTGCCATAATAAACAGTTCGATAAGAATATTTTCTGAACGAGTGATCTTAATTCGAAAATACTCTTTTTAATGATTTATGAATTTTAATGCATAATGATTTAGATATTTGGTGCGAGATGCGATCCGGTAATTATTATTAATAAAGAAAATGCTAACTCATCTCCATGTGCAACTTCAGGTTGTAAGCAAATGATTTTGATACTGATAACTTCTTATTAATTGGACAAATTTTACATGTTACAGAATAATTACCACTTTCTTGTTGTTCTATAACTTCAAAATATTCATTGTATGCCGACCAGGGCAGTTCTATACTATTTTTGTCTGTCATTCTACTACATCTATCTCAAAACAAAAATTCCCACATTAAAACACAAGATCTAATAATGAGTAAGAAGACAAAGGGTTGCCAGGAAGAAAATTAATTTTTTTGATGAGTGAGTATTTGTGGTTTTATCAGCAAATCCAGCAATTATAATAGATCACGGGCGTGCTGACGCTATACGTTTCAGCTGCTAGTTTGTTTGAAGACAGAAATCATTCCTTCCTAGTGCACTTTTCTCTAATAATACAATGGTGCACTTGTTCTTTTTCTGCGCTTTTTAGGTAGATTTAGTAAGAAATACTACCTATTACATTCTCCCTTAAGCTGCAATTTTTGAAAAATTTTTGCAGATCTACGCCGATCATGACTCCCAGAACCCAAAACCACCCCCAGTTGAAAACTTTACACATATCTATCTATCTATCTCTGTCACTTTTTTATTGACACGATAACTTCCATAATTCTGCACATATCTCTTCCAAACTGATACATAAAATCAAGGGGCATAAAATCTCGGTCAAGTTCGTTAATGGGCAAAATCGAACCGAAGGGGGGATGGGGGGCTTTTTGTGAAAACAGAAAAAAACCCATAACTTCTTAATTATGATACGTATCGAATCCGTTTAAAGTTATTATTACTCCAAGGAGAAGGGCCGAACATTTATGTATGACAGATTTTTGATATCATTAAAATTGGTCCCAAGGGGGGGGGGGAGGGTGGTTTTAGAAGAAAAAAATTCATAACTTCGTCAATTCACAAGATATCAAATCCGCTGAAATTTATTATAAATCCTCTTAATATTATCTAAAACTTTTATATTAATAAGTTTTTTATAAGACAAACCATTATAGCAAAAAAAAATAAAAATAAAAATAAATAAATCCAAGCCGACTCCGCCTGCAAACAAGTTAGATTTTAAAGTGGGCAGTCCGAACTGCGGCATCATGGCAAAAAAGTCATTTCTTCCACATTTCTCAACAAACAGGAGCACCACGGTCTGCGTCTTCGAAATCTACCTGTGCCTGTAGGCCGAGCCGTCAGGGATTTTTCGAATATGTAATATATTTTTAATTAGAGTTCTAACGATTTTAATCTGGCAGGAAGCGAGCAGAAATTTTGTTCGAAGGGAATATTTTAGATGACTAGATGACTGATTATTTATTTAATGTTACTAGACAGCAAAGAATACGGAACTTAAAAAAAAAAAAAAAAAAAAAAAAAAAAAAGAGGTTTAAATTTTGTATATGGAGAGGTGGGGGACATGTTAGGGGAATGGGAATAATTTATATTACTGATTATTTATCGTCACTACAGAACACTATTTAGGGCAGAAGATATGTTTTTTTTAATATAAAAATAAAAATAACTTAAAGATTTTAGATTTAGTATTTGTATGTTGGGGGTGGGGGAGAAGAGTAAATTATGGGATGAATTATGGATTTAAATGACAATACACGAAATTTCTGAAACCCAAACTCTAAAAATGACAGTTAAATTGTGACCGCGCTTGTTGTCTATGGATTAATATATGACACTGCAACTAAGATTTGTCGCTGATATTTGCAAATTGTTGCAGAGAATATATTTCGCACAAAAGAAACGAGTTATGATCACGTGATTTGAAGATTGGCACTTTTTCCCTCCCTCCTGAAGTAGCGTCAAAAGTAGCGTCGATGCTCGCTACAAACTACTGATATTTTGTATCGTTCTACTCGCTACACTACATTTTTTTTAATGTAGCGCGCTACACTACAAACTACTAAAAAAAGTAGCGGCTACTGTTGTAGTTTCGCTACTTGTAGCGCGCTACTTCCGAGCCCTGGGTGAGGGCTAATCTATCAGGTTTCCCGTTCTGGGGGGAAAAGCCTTCAAAAAGTGTTGGCGCATGCGCAAAGAGACGATATTCGTTAAGAGTTTCTTTTATGTTTGATACTTATAAAAATTTTTTGAATTATTTTGTTTGTATCGTTAAATTATAGATATGTTTCTTTATATATATATAACTGTAAAAATTAATTGAAATACTTTATTAAAATTACTACCTTTTCCCTTTTTTTGTAAAAGGGAAAAATTTTAAGGATCTTATAATTGTGTCCATTCGCCTTCTTCTTTGTAACTAAAAGTTATGTAAACCAATTTAAATTAAATCAGAATTAGAAAGTTTGAAGCTATTTTACAACGACAGTGCTACTATTTAAAGAAATATGAAGTTTTTTGCCGCATAATGCTTGACAAAGAAATATAAGCAGCGTAAGATTATCAGTACATATTCATTTAAAAACATTTTCATAATGTATACACATCGGATATAGTTTTTAACTTATTTTTATGCACATATTTTAATTATAATTCTGAGATTTACTTTGAATAATAATCTCTTCATCCTTATGTGCTATATTTGTAGATCATAAATAGGAGAAAAACAAATTTAAACTTCTATTTTAGGTTTCATTTAAGACTTCACTTTGGTTGAAAGCTAATTATATTGTACAGATCTAATGTTACTCAGAATTGAAATGCTATTTAGACTAGTGCTACAACCATGTTTAACAACTATCAAAGCATGTCATTGCTACATTTCAGATGAATTATGCATCATGTTTGGGGTGAAAGGATAGGGGCTGTTATTAAGACGCTTTGATATCAGTAGAGACTCTGAAAGTGACAGGTGTATTTCAATGATTAGACAGTCATAAAATTATACATGTTTCCTTGCCAAGTAGTAAAAATAATTTTATGAATCTTTTGCTACACATAGGCATTTTAAGTATTTAAAAATAACGATGATTTATCGGTACACGTTATTCTTGTTAACTGAAACTTGTATGAATCTAAGTATCACTTAAATTGAACATGAAAAATGTAATCAATAAATGTAATTCGGATTTTCCAATAGCCTGTTCAGATATTTCGAAGATTTTTATATGAATGATTTTTGTATTCTCTTGGGTACACAAAAAGCATAATACCGTGTAAAATAAAGCCATTCTTTCTATTTTTCAAAAAATATTATTCATAGTATTGTGCTTATTCGTATTTAAATTTCAAGTTTTTTTTTGTCGCGTTCATTTTACACGTTGCTATGAAGTTTGAAATAAAGTGATTCAACTAATATACAAGGTGGCCATAATTAAACTGACAGCACTCAGCATGTTCTGTAGGGCGAGCCAATCGCGAGAATGGCACCAAATTTTGTAGGATGATTAAACGAGACGGGGAATGAAGGTTTCCACGAAAAAAAAAAAAGTCACTGCTAGGGGCATATGTAGCTGTGTAATAAAAAAAAAGAGTTTTAAAAAATGAAGAATAATTACTCAAATAAAATTACCTTTTATTTAGCACATTTAGCGATTTAATTCAAGCTTAATATAACAACGATTAAAAAGAAAAAAAACTGAAAATTTACATAAACACTGATAAAGCCCCTTTGTCTGTAATTTTACTCACTGAGTCCCAAAGGAAGAGGAAGAAGAAGAAGAAGAGGTCTCTTTATTCAAATTTCACGTTACATCCTTTGGCACAGTGCAAGCTGGTTGGGCTTAAAGATACTTTTAGAAGCAATTTGGTTGAAAGTTATGTTCAACTATTTCTCCTTCTTTATCCGAGCGTGCTTTACTTGTCAAATTCATTTACCGCAACCAATAAAACGCGTCGGCCACTCTTCGTGCTTTTAGAACACATGTAAAATTGCGTAATGACAACTATCCTTTGTCAGATAATGGCTTAAAAGCAATGCAAAATAAACTTGAGTCATGAAAAACACAACCCTCAATTGAATCAAATTCACCTTTGTACTATAATAATTGTTTAAAAACAACACAAAATGTCACAAAAACATATATGCATCATTTAATAAAAACTTTTACTTTAGGTGTTTTAAAATATACAAAACTGTATTTCACATTATAAAACCAAGCGCTTTCGAGCCGTCCTGGCTCATCATCAGGGTTAAAAACATTAACACGCAGATTTTTGTGAGTTTGGATGTGGTATCGTTATATCCATCTGTAGATATGAATGATGTGGGTTTGTTCGTGGAAGAAGCTATTAATGGTAATGATTCTTTTAGCGTGAGCACAAAAACACACTTATTTCAGGTTTAATCTAATTAAAAACAATAACGTTTTTCAGTTTGATAATATTTATTATAAGCAAAAGGATGGTGCACCAATGGGCTCCCCCATTTCGGGTTTATGCGCAGAGATTAAATTAAGACCCATTGAAAATATGGTTATGAATGATTTTAGTGAAAATTCTGCATATTGGTGTAGATATGCAGATGATATTTTTATTATATGGGAGCATGATATAGATTTATTGAAGGACTTTGTGGTTAAACTTAATAAAATAGATACAAAAATACAATTTACCCTGGAGTTAGAAAAACAGAATCGTTTACCTTTTCTTGATGTAGAGCTGATAAAAAACAGTAATTTAACAATAGATCGGACAGTTTATAGGAAAAATATGCGGTCAAATAATACTATTTCCAGAGATGCTTCATCACCTTTAAGTTATAAACTGGCTGCATATAGGTTTTACATCCGTAGAGCATTTTCAGTGTGTACTGATAGTTATATCAATGAGGAACTTGACAGAATTAAAATTATAGCAAATGAAAATGGTTTTTCAGAGAGGTTAGTTAATAAGTTAAATTGTCAATATCAATATCAGGATAAAAAACAACAAGAATTAACAGGAAAACCAACTAAATTTTACAAATTTCAATATATTCCGAAACTTTTTGAAAAAATTAAAATAAAATTTAAAGAAATATGAAATAAATTTGGTAGCATCCCCTCCAGTTAAATTGAATGCGTTACTACATAAAAAGATTGATCCCATACCGATTGAAGATTTAGCAGGAATTTATAGAATCCCAGTTACTATGGAAATAGTTGAAAATAGGATGAAATCTTATAAAGTTAAAGACTACATTGGTATGACTTTAAGGAAATTTAAAATTCGGTTAAAAGAACATATTGAAGATATTAAGTACAATAGGAGTAAAACAGCACTTCCAGATTAAAACAAGAGCAGTCGATTAAAATAGATTTTGATAAAGCTAAAATTATTAAACCCACATCCTCTTTTTATCAAGCAATAATAAGTGAATCCATAGAAATTTTAACCAGGAAAGATAAAACATGCAATGATTCGGTTTCTTACAACATCCCTAAATTATGGTAAAAACTTTTACAGATAGTTCAAGATTGAATAAGATTGGCACATCCCTTCCTATGCTTCCCACCCCTAGTGACATGTTTATAATGGTTTGACCTTTTCTTCAGCAGACAATGATGTTTTTACAGTGTTTCAGACTATTTGTGTTTTTTGTGTGTATCTGCGTGTTAATGTTTTTAACCCTGATGATGAGCCAGGAAAGCGCTAGGTTTTATAATGTGAAATACAGTTTTGTATATTTTAAAACACCTAAAGTAAAAGTTTTTATTAAATGATGCATATATGTTTTTTGTGACATTTTGTGTTGTTTTTAAACAATTATTAAAAGCAATGGATGAGAGGTTTGAGAAAAAGGTACTTTGAAAGTTCCATTAGGCAGAGGACGCAAACCCTTGCCACAGGATGCGATCGAATAATTTGCAACGGCAGTCGATTGAACACAGGACAATATTTTTTACACTTCCTGTGCTCGTGAGGTAGCTCTGAATCTGAATATACCTTATTCTACGGTATGGAAAATCTTACAAAATGTTATCTACATTCATCCGTACAAGATCATTGATAAGAAAGAGTTACGTTACGCCGACCATGATAAACGATTGTCTTTCGCTCTCACCTTTCTTGTCAAAATGGAGGTGGGTGATGCTTGGCAGTGAGAAATCTTATGCGGGGGCCCACTTTTACTTGAATGAATCTGGAATTACCGAGAACTGCCGAATTTGATATTTTAATTTACTAAATGAATTCAAAAAAATTCCCTTACAATCACCAAAGGTAATTGTTAGGTGTGTTTCACAGCAGAAATGATCATAGATCCGTACTTCTATGAGAACATTACACCGAAAAGATCGGTAACCTGTTCAGATACCGAAGAGAAACAACGTCACATGTTAAATAAATTTATCATTCCGCCACTTCAGCAATGACAGTGTCTGGAGAAAATCATTTTCATGTAATCCCTTTTACAAAATGTTGCGAGTACATAAACTTCTACAACAGAAGTTTACGACGGAAAAAGTCATTAGTCGCTGCTTTCAAAATGCATGGACGCCTCTGTTTCCTAATTTTATCCCATGCAAGTTTTAACTATGTGGTCTATCTCGGAAATGTCACGGACATGGTTACGTTGAAAGATAACGTATCACAGGTACAACACATTATTGCAGTCATGTTATTTTTTGCTGTTGAGAATGCTCTGCACCTATTGCAATATTTAGTCCACAAAAACGGCGGCCAAATTGAACCTGAATCGAATGTGCTAAATAAAGGATAATTTTATTTCAGTACCTATTGATTCTGCTTTTTTAAAACTCTCAGCAGCACCCTCATAACTTTTTGAACCAATTTTTTCTTCGCGGAATCTTTTATTTTAAATGTTCAGCAGCACATATCCTCGTAGCGGTGACTTTTGGAACCAAATTGTTTTTTTTTCTCGGAATCCTTCTTCCCACGTCTTGTTTCACAATCCTACAAAAATTTGCACCATTCTCGCAATTAGATCGCGCTACAGAACACGCCCAATATTGTCTAATTATGGTCACCTTGTACCATCAAAAAGCAATTAAAAAACAATCAAGCTTAATTTTTTTTAGTTTATTTGATTTATTTTGTCTCTACAGATAATTTATAGATATTTTACTTATTGTAAAATTGTAATGTAAAATATGTGATGTAACATAATGTAACGTAACATGTAAGTTTATTGTAACATTTTCAAATGTTTATATATTTCTATTTTCTAAAACCATTATAATTATCTTTGAAGTATTTCTAAAACTTACATGCATATTACCATTAAATATTGAATTAAATAACTATTGAATTAAATAAATAAATAATGTCATTTTTAAAACTCTCAACATGTTTCAAGATTTATCCTTTTTTATCGAAATTGTTTTTGGTTTAGAAATGCTTAAGTAATTATAAATTTATGAATAGAAACTTTTATAATTACTTTTAAAAACATTTTCTGAATTTGGAAATTTTAAACTAAAGCTAATATTTTCTCATAAATTGATATCGTTGAGAGACTAATTGCTTTTCTGATATTTTGAATAAGAAATACAATATACGTTTACTAGAATAAAAGTATATTAAAACGCTTACTTGATAATAGTTTTTTAAAATTAAAAATGCTAATTTCATAAAACGTTATTGGAGTATTTGGAATGCATTTTTACAAGTATATACAAAGACAAATTCAAAAACTAGAAAGAGTTTACTAATATACTTTAAAAATTATCTTAAAAACTTTAATATGATTAGTTTTACCAAGAATGACAACATTCCTATATTTCCAATGAGGCATTTAACTATCCCTATTATAAAATAAATCAAAATGTTCTGTTATAAAATACGTACGTATAATAAAAACTTTACTGATTTTCATATTAAATTTTTGTTATATATTTTTTAATTCATCTAAATTTCGGTAGTGTTAAAATTTTTATCATCATAAAGCATATATATGTATATATATAATATCGTTATCAAAAGCAATTATTAAAGCAGGATAGACAATATATCAAATTACAATACAAATTTAAAATTGTTAACGATTAAGATCGCATTGCTAATTTGCAAATCGTTAAATTTTATTAACAATAAAGAATAAGATTTTCAAACATTTTTACATTTTAAATATAATTCTTACAGTATTTCTCATTTTAAGACGTGAAAAAAAATGTAATAAAATATGATTTACTGATAACATGAAAATTTTAGTAAACATTATAAAAGATAAATCTAAATTTCTGTTATTTTTTTTTATTTTTTATATTTTAAATTATTAGTGTTTTGAAAAAAGTAATTAAATTACTTTTTATGATTTCGTCAAGTATTAATGAAGTAGGGTGTTTCTTTTTTAAATTAAAAACCATGAATTCTTTTCGATATCATTTTCTTAGCTAAATGAACTTATTTTTATTCTGTAAGTAATAGCTATTAAAAATATACCAAATCTACTACTTCCTAACTTTCCCTTTTTCGTCTTTAAATAAACATGCAATCAAAAATACTGTTTTTCCTAAAAAGTTTCTTCACTAATTAGTTATGGAAAAAATCGACTTTTGTTGTCTTAATATATTTTTACAGCGTACTTATGTTTCTAAAATATTCACTTCATGATTTAAGATTGCTTCAAATTTATTAAAACTTTCGCATGGTATATATTATAACAGAACCGTTACTTAAAATGATTGTTCTTTATACGCTTCACACTTAACTTTTCTTGTATGTATGCTTTCAAAGTTTCTAACAAAAAAGAAAAAAAAAAACTTGCAAAGTTTATATTTCTAAGACTTTCTAGGTGCGTTCGTAATTATATAAGTACGTAGCACCTATAGTCTTCGTCTGGTCCGTCCGTCCGTCCGTATATAACAGCGCAAAAACTACCCAACTGAAAAGTTTGAAATTTAATATATATATAATCGTTGCAGAATTTTGTGGAGTCATTTCAAATTTTATGAAAATCAAATCAAAACTTAAAAATATATTAATAAAAGTTTTCTTCATCCTATTAAATCTTATCTTGCGTAATTATTTCAATGATATCCCATTATAGGTAATGATTCTTGGTTGCCATGGTGATTATGTCATATTTAAGATGGAGTCATTTTATTTCTGTATTACTGAATTTAAAAACCGAATTTGTATACTAAAATTGTCCGTGAAATTGTATATATATATATATAGAAAGCAAGAAATTCTCAAGTTATTTTCTTGCAAAGAAGAATTCATTTATGTACTTTTGCATTATTTAAAAATACTATCTGCATTCCATTCAAGCTAAAATCCTAAAAAATCAAGATATACAGGAACAGCAAAAGATAATGTTATTTCTCGTAAAAATCTCCCTTTACATTGTTTGGAATGGTCTCATACTGGACTTTTCAAATTATGTCGTGAAGACAATTTATACACGAATCTTGTACAGTTGAAATGACGTCAACACCTGTTTCTCCTTCTCAACGGAGTTTCTCCTTGAACGTGATTTTCCATTAAATCAGTGCTACTCAAAATCGCCAACTTATCAGAATACTTGTTTATATAAGCTTGTTCCTTTAAATTAATTGTTTCTGCAGCTGTTTTATCCAGATAATTGTCCCATGGAAGGAAATTCTGCAGAGATGTTGATATTATTTAAGCTGTAGATTATTAAAATAGCTTCACAAAACCCTTTACCACTTGTTTGAAAAATAAATTGAATGATAGAACCATAGGATATGACATCATGGAAAATATTTTAACAAAGTGGAAGGCTATACATGAATTTTTTACAACTTTAAATTTGTTGATATTTTATGATTGTGCAGTAATTTTTTATAGAATGCAAAATGTACTAAAATATTAAAATTAATTTACAATACTGCTTGTCCTAAAAACTGGGTCATTATTGTTAATTGTTTTGCTCTGATAACAACTAATACAAATTTATTTGTTAAATTTACTTAGAAGAATCTAAAATTTAGTTGCAGTTGACATAAATGTAATGCTTAAAATATATTTGTTCCGTGGAAGGTACTTCTATAGAGATGTTGGTATCATTTAAGCTGAAAATAATTTCCTAAAATAGTTTCACAAAACCATTTGCCACTTGTTTGGAAAATAAATTGAATGATGGGACCATGGACATTATGGAAACTATTTGAACAAAGTATAAGACTAAATATATAAATTTTTCAACTTAAATTTTGTTGATTTTTATGATTGTGCATCAATTTTTTATAGAATGCTCCTTGTACTAAAAATATTACAATAAGTTTACAATACTACTTGCTCTAAAAATTTGGTATTATTATTACTTTTTTGCTCTAATAACATCTAATAACTGTAAAATTTACTTAGGTCGATTTAAAATTTATTAGCAGTTGGCACAAATCTCAATAACACTTCGTACAGCGTTGGTACATTCACAAAATGTCTAGTCCTATAACATATCACATTAGAACACATATTTATGGTTGAAGTATTCACCCAAATAGTAGTTGATTCGAGAAAGACGTAGTATGAATTAAATATAGTTTTCAACTGAAACACCAAGCAGTAATTCCTTTTCGTAAGAAAAAACATGTAACTGCTCTGAAATTTAACATCAGTTGCAATGTATCCCTTTTGGGAAACTGTATTACAACAGTTTGATAATGGTTGCTTTGAAATAGAAAAAAAAAACATGATATATGACCACTAATTGTAAGAAGAATGTACAACAATGACCTCATTAAACTATTAGAATACCATTTTTTTCACCGGTTGATAGACACGTGTACCACCGGTAATCTAAGGTTTAAAGAATGGATCATAGTAGATATGAGACTAAAACAAGTTGGAAATTGTACGTCAAACGTGACAAATGAGGTGCGTTCGTACTATAGTTAGTTATATAAATATTCAGATCTTGATGATTTTTAATTCTGTGAAATGAATTATATCGTCTGCAGATTAATTTCTGTCATAAAATAAGCATCTCGGTCGCTTGACGATTAAACCTCGGAAGCTCCTCTAACAAAAAAGCACCGATTTAAATAAAAAATTCAAATTTCTTAATAAATATTTTTATTAATATCTCCTAAAGTTTTGATTCAATTTTTAAAAAAATTGAAATGTCTCGGCAAAATTCTGCAAAGATAATATATCTTAAATTCCAAACCATTCGGTTGGGTAGTTTTTCCGTTGTTATATGCGGACGGACGGACAGACAGACGGACGGACCAAGCGACGACAATAGGTGATACGTATTTATATAATTACGAACGCACCTAAAAAGACACGATTGCCGTATATTACAATATATTATGTAAGAGAATGTTTATCAGGAAATTTGACTTTTTTTTTTTTATATGAATTAAAAAATCTAATGCCATTTCATCAATGCAACATAAGTTTACAGAATTTTTGTGATTACATCGAAAAGTTGAAGAAGATAGCGATTTCTTTGTCTGTAAAGGATTTCGTTCCGTTTTTGCTTTTAATTTATTTGTGCAAATATTTTTTAAACTCATGCTTACGTAACACATTAAACGGAGGTTTCAGCTTGTTTAGCCCTCGTGTGCAACAAGCAACCGTAGAAACCCCCAATAAATGAACCAACCAAAACTGCTCGTGCAACACGCTTTAGATATAATAAGTCGAATTAATCAGCTTCATGTTTTAATGTAATTAATGAGCAGATTAATTAAAATAACTCAAGACGTCCGCCTAATTGACACATACTTAGAAAGTCTGTTCGTTTATAAAGGAAGAAATAACTGCACAAGAATTTTATCAAATGACAGCTGTATCTTTAGATACGGCAACACTTGTATAGGATATGTTTCTATCTTAAAAAAAGTATTACTATTTTTATTATTATGTATGTTTTACAGTGAATAAAAAATTGCCCTTTAAGACTGAATTACAGTAGCACCCAAGTATGAAATCCCGTTGAAACTTTTGGAGTTCTATACATAATTTATTTATGAACTGGATAAATGTAAATCTCTGTAATTTGTATCATTATATTTGAAGATTTATATGCCCACAAGTTTAAATCCTATGTGAAATTAATAATGCACAATACTTCTCTTTTAATCACATCCCACAATATTCTGTCTAAAAATTGAGTCTAGTTATATACTTTTATATCATAATCCGATATTCTTAAAGTAAGAATTTTCCTCTTTTTAAAGTTAGAGTATCTTTCTTTAAGCATGTTTAAAAAGATTAATAGCTAGCTGCAGATTCTGTATGACTCATTTTCTTTTATTATTTGGAAACAATATAGATTAGATTTATAGTACGATTTGGAAAAGGAATATAAGATTTTATAAAAGGGGACTTTGAATATAATAGACTTATAATAAGAAAAATTCTGCTTGGGCTCATATCCTATATGTATATGTCAATCACTTAGATAATGAAAATTCTTCATATTAATTTTTAATACAAGTCAGATTGATTCTTTTTTCGGTTTTAGATGTACGGTACTTTTAATATACTGCAAAAAGTACAGAATAAAGTGTGATGATTAGTTAGAGAAACAATTCAATTCATACTTGACAATTAAAAAATATGTATCGATATTTGGTTTCCTTTGTCTAACCTTAAATATTTTCTCCCAGGAAAGTATCGAGTAAACATGTGTATATTACGTCTTTCTTATGGAATTTTGAAAAACAAATATATTACAGAATCATTTAACACCATTCATGTTTTTTCTGGTGTTTCTTTATTCTACGCTACCTACATATTATTTTGTAATATTATGAAGCCATAGAATTGTTTATAAAGTTTATAAAGTTTATATGCAAACTGAAATGATTTAATTGTATTTTTTTTTATAAAATATGAATACATTACTTTAATTCTTTAAACATTTCTGCAATTTCTTTATTCATTTATAATATTAGAATAATAATTTTTTATAGAAAAATCCGTAGAAGATTTGCTGTCTATAATTTTGCTTGCTAAGATCATGATTTATATATGATTTTAGTATTAGCATATTTATCCTCTTGCCTTAAAATGAAGTATGACTATTTAAATGAACCACGATTATCTCACTGCTTATATTATTTGTACAAACATAAATACTCATAAATATGCAATTGGAAAGCGTTTCTTTGCTGAATCTGTATTATATACATTGAGCAAAAAAAGTATTTGGGCACACGCATTTTTTTCATAAGTCACCATAAAAAGCAAAAGCGGAAAAATTGTTTTAAGTATTACTTTATTTAAACAATAAACAAACACAAGTAACCAGCCTTTTACGTTAAAAAATAAAAATACTCATTTAAAAAAAATAAAACAGCATTTTCTCATGGCAAAGTATTTTCACACGAAACATTGACAGTTTAAAAAACAATTAAATGTAATCATTATGCAAATTTCAGCACATCAGTTCCGCACTTTGAAGTCACATAATATAATAACTGGAAAGGGAATTCTGACATTTTCTGTTGCCAATGCACCGAAAACGTTTGAGCTTTCTGCAGCTATCCGTGAAGATTATAACTCTTCACGATTCTGGATTAAGTTACCGAGAAATAGGCAAACAGTTAAATTTAAACTTTTCTACTGTTCGTTATGTAATAAAGAAGAAAAAAAGAGACTTGTAAGATAACAAATAAGTTGCGAACTGGGCGTCCAAGAAAGCTAAATGGAGAAAATGGCAAAGGAGGGACATCATAAATGAATTTTCAAAAAAAAAAAAACTCCTATCTAATCGAGAATTGGATGTTGTTGTCGTTTTAACTTCGGGAACAATAATTATATTACAAACTATTAGAAATCTGCTTCATGGTGCAAGTATTCGAGGAAGAGCCCCTCGAAAAAAACCATTTATCAGTGAAACAAATAGGCTGAAAAAACTTGCTTTTGCCAAAGCTTATGTCGGCAAACCATTGGAGATTTGGAAAAATGTATTTTTCTCCGATGAAAGTAAGTTTAATATTTTCGGCACAGATGGAAAAAAAACTGTGAGGCGAAAGCCAAATACGTTCCTTGAACTAAAAACTTGAAACCAACGGCAAAACATGGCGGTGGCCAAATAATGATTTTGGGATACATGTCTTAATGGCGTTGGTGAAATGGCCTTTATTGAAGGCTATATGAATGCCAAACAATATATTAGTATATTGCGAGATAATTTATTTAATAGTGCTCTGAAATTGGAAATTGCTAAGTCATATTAATTTTAACAAGGTAATGATCCCAAACACACGGCGAATATTAAGAGGTTATGGTTGCTGTATAATGTAAAACATCGATTACAAACGCCACCACAATCACCAGACCCTATTGAAAATTTCTAGCATATTTTGGAAATGGAAGTACGTAAAAAGAAAATTTCTAACAAAGCTGATTTTAAGCAAGCTCTAAAGGAAGAATGGCTAAAAATCAGCAATGGAATGTGTCAAAAAATGATCGAATTATTTCCTAGACGATTATACTCTGTAATTGACGCAAAGGGCAAGCATAGTAAATACTAGTACTGATTTTTACATTTAAATATTTACGATATTTTTATTCTCACTGCTAGTTTTGAAATGCATTTTTAACATAAAGATTTTTACTTTTTTATGTTTTCATATTTTGTAATATAAATATCAAATCAAATATTAAATATGTTTATTTGCTTTTTTAAATATTTTTTATTTTTTATTTCGTAGTTCTTTTTGTGTGTATTTATGTGTAATACAAGAAATTCACCTGGTGTGCAAATACCTTTTTTTGCTGACTGTATATGCGATCTTTGCGAAACAAACACACATTACATATTTTTTTGTGATATTTAAATTTTATAAATATTAGTCAGATATAAAATGGAATCAGAATATTATTGCCATAAATATCTTTATTAACTGAAATATATGTACAAAAACATATAAATGAACAATTAAACATGTTACATAACTGAAGTACGTATGTATAGTTTGGAAGAGATTTACTATAAAATTAAAAGAAATTATCGTTTTCCTTTTTGATTACAATATATTAATACAAAACAGTTCATTTAAAATGTTTCAAGTTTAAAATGGAGAATAATCAAATCGATATTATGTAGATTTTGATGAAAAAATTTAATACGATTAAATTTGTTTATCATTAAATAAAAAATAGTTTGGCAAATGATAGAAACTATGTCGCAAAATTCAGAAGGATTTTAATAAACACATTATCAAATGGTCTTTATTATTTACAAGGAGACCGCCAAACATGATGCGCACAGATTTTGATGATTTTAAAGTATGTTGTAGGGGTCATACCCCTAACTATTCAGGTCAAAGGTTTCCTTCAAATGGGCTTTAGTTTTTGAGAAATTGCGGGTTAAAGTTCAGCATGCATTTCAAATACCTATTAGTTCACAATATTGAACGAGGTCTTCGTGGCTCTGTGCTAGCGCGCGATTTGAGAGCCGGAGATGAGGGTTCTGTCCTCTAATGTGACTTTTACCTTTTTTTAATATATTTGTCTTGTTATAAGTTTTATGCAGAATTATGAATTCTGCATCTTTGAACTTTTTGATATTTTCCTAATAAATTCCATTTACATTTTCGAATTTTTCGTAATAATTTTTTTTTTTTTTTTTTTTCAGTTTTGAAATTAATATTTTACGAAATTCCAAACTAATTTATGTCTAGATTTTGTTTATTTTTTTAATTATTATTTACCCTTTATATTTTAATAACCGTTCTAAAATAATACTTCTTTTAACTTTACGAAATTTTAAATAAAATTTTGTATTTTTTATAATTTACACAAAATATTTTTTATTTCAAATCTTCTAAAGGTATGTATGATTAGGTAATTTCAACAACATATCTTGAAAGGAGTAATAAAATATTAAAACAATAACGCTTATATCCAAGTTTTAGCGAGTTATGTATGAAAGGATAAAAGCTAAACCCCTTTTTAAAATGCAAAATCCCTTTTTGCCCCTTTTAAAATTTTAAATTACCGTTTTAAAAAATAGAAATTTAAATCAAAACTTTTAAATGCTTTAATAATTGTGTTTCAATTGATTGAAAATGCCGTCGCCCCTGTTAAATTAGTTTTCCTGCATCACATCTTATAACTTTCAAAGATCGTTTTCTGACTCTTCATAAGAATATTTGTGCTGACGCTAACGCAATTTTAAAGTCTTGCTGCATCCGATCGGCCGATGGAGCCAACGCCTTTATTCCGCACAATCAATCACTCAGCTCGCGGCCAATTAAAATTAAAAATACGCCTCTTTTGACTTAGACGACCTCTAGCAGAAATAATGCAAAAACCTCATATTTATACCATTGCACTGCTATCAGGAGCGAACTTTTTACGATTTCCCTCATCTAAACAAATCTACGCCAATCTGCTCTCTCGGAATTGCCTCGCGATGGACGAACCTTCGATGTCCAGACAGACTTAAAAAGCAGCTCTCACGCTAATATGGGCCTGGTTTAAAAGGATGCATGTAAGAAAAAGAAATAAACCAGGTTCCGTAATAGACGGTGTCTTCCTTTAAACAGACATACATTCACTCGGAATTTAACCGAATCCCGCTCACGGCCCAGGACTACAAGAGCATGCAAGGGAATCAGAATGAGCGCTTTGACGTAAATACGGAGCCGCCATCAGTCCGCGCAGCCACCGGCCCGGCGATCAAGGACCCACCGACGGAGCAACACGCTTCGTTTCATGTATATATATATATATATATATATATATATATATATATATATATATATATATATATATATTGTTATTTAAATACATTTAACTGTACAGTTCAAACTCAACATCATTTTTGATTTGCACAAATAAAAAATAATATATTACAATTAATTTTTTTAATTCTAACAAATCGATGACATACAGAAAAATTCAACTAGAAATTAAAAATCGTTTGTAAATTACAATAGATATAAAAAATACCTGAAAAAAAATCGTCTGCAATGACTTTTACGGTAATATCAGAATTAAAATTTTCTGTTTATCTATTTCGTTTAATTCTTTGCAGACAATTACCACGTTTTGAAATAATTTATTTTCTAAATTTAATGCATTTTTTAATATTTATCACAATTTAAGTATTTTTAAAGACAATTACTACGTTTGAAATAATTTCTTTTCCAAATTTAATGCATTTTTAAATATATTTATCAACATTTAAGTACTTAAAGAATATATAATATGCTAATTTATACATTCTTCCAATATTGTTAAAACGATTTACGTAAAGAATATATTTAAAGGCGATTTTTAATGCGGAATTTGTTTAGAATATTTTTGCGATATGTACCACACAATTAGTTCCATATTTAATAAACTAAAAATGTCGATGTCGGTAATGATAAATATTTTAGTATTTCAGCAGTTAACATACTTCAATGTATTTAGAACAAATCAAATATTAAAAGGATACATTATTTTGTTATTTTTTTCTTAATCATTTAAAATTTTTTTAATAGAAAATGCAGCTAAAAAAATGCATTATTTCATAAATACGATAAATAAGTAATTAAATATACATAAATGTAAACAAGAATCATTTAAAAAAGACGAGATATCAAGACTTAAAATAGTTTCGATTTTCATCAACAGAAATATTAGAATGAAAATTGCGCAAAAACTATAAATTTTCACGAAAAATTCGAAAATGTAAATGGAATTTTTAGGAAAATATCAAAAAGTTCAAAGATGCAGAATTCATAAATCTGCATAAAACTTATAACGCGAAAAACATATAAAATTTATTTAAAAAAGGTAAAAGTCACATGAGAGGACAGAACCCTCATCTCCGGGTCTCAAATCGCACGCGCTAGCACAGAGCCATGAAGACCTTGTTCAATTTTGCGAACTAATGGGTATTTGAAATGCATGCTGAACTTTAACCTGAAATTTCTTGAAAACTAAAGCCCATTTGAAGGAAACCTTTGACCTAAATAGTTAGGGGTATGACCCCTACAACATACTTTAAAATCATCAAAATCTGTGCGCATCATGTTTGGCGGTCTCCTTGTTAGATCTTAGTTGAGTGTTACTGTAGAAAAAAATGCAATAGTATAACATTAAGATATTTTACAGTATGAGACAAACTGAAATATGTTTATTTTAATACTTATGAATATGATTCAAATAAAACGATACAGCCCTATTAAATTATCTTCGTGAGATTGAAATACAAAGATTACTTTGAATTACAATTAGTGTAATAAAAACACAAAAATTATATTGAATTACAAAAAATACTTCATACAAGTGGTGACGAAAAACATATAAAAAACAATAAGGCAACTACTTATATTAATCTTTTCATATTTATTGCTTTAAATTAATTTTTTCACTTAATCAAATCTTCTGAATTTTACGAATTTCAACATCTGAAAAGCAAGATAAAATTTTACAATGATTTTTATTTATTTATTTAAAAGTTTGATTTTGAATATTGGAATGCTCAAGCATTTATTTTAATCAGCCAGATAAGTTTTATTTCTACAAACCTGTTCTATTGAGAACTACAAGTAATCATATTAATAGCTGCATAACTATTTTCAAGAATAAATTTAGTAGAAATAATTCATTTTAATTGCACTATACTTCGTTAAATATATTATTTATTAAATTAAATGAAGACAACTTCATTTTAGCTTATGCGATTTTAATACGGGACTTTCTTCTAGTAAATTTATTTTTTTTCTTTGAAAATATAAGTTTAATTACTTAATAAATGAAAGACATAATGGAACTTTAAACTATATGCTGTCCGGTATAGGCACAGAAAAGTTGGTTTGAATACGCGCATATTTTTTGTGTAAACACCTACAATATTCGACTTTTTTCATAAATTTTTATACTTGCAGAAAAAAAGTTACTAAATTCGTTTTCAAAATTAGATATTAACTTTTTTAAATGTCTTTAATTAAATCGAAGATTTGTGTAGCTAAAAAATATTTTGATTTTCTAGCCAATTAGAGTATGCATTTGTATTATGAGTTATTTTATCTGAACTGCATTGGTTTGCAATAGCTCATCTATTGAATTTGTTTTAAATTTAAAGATAAAATTTTAACTTGCATGTACTCCTTTGTTTTGATTCACCTTCATCGATAGCAAAGTCACAATCACACATTCTATCTTATTATAGGTAATATCAGGTATTTCCATAAACAAGATTTTAAAGAGGAAATCATCTGAAAACGCATCGTGTGATAATTTACCTCTCGTAATTTCGTGAATGACAAACTTTTCTTCTCTTTTGTATCTCATGTGATAGATATCAGCTCGAATTCAACCAATCAGAGTGGTGTAAAAATAGTTGTTCTCGGTTTTAGATTCACGCTACTTTTTAAAACACTTAGCAGCGATTACTCTCTAAAGGTTTCATGTGGTGCTTACATTTGTCAGTTGCGTTCAGTCTTGAAAATAACCCTACTTGCATCGTAAAAAGAGTCGTTTGAAGAAGATGAGAGGCAATAACATATATTTTAGATCGTACGATAGTACGTGTGATTGAAACTTAAGTTAAATGGTCGTTAATTGAAACAGTTTTAAATATTTGACTTAAGATTATTTTAAAAATATATAAATAGTTAATAACTGTGTACTTCAATATATTTGATTTGATAAATTTTCATATTGGCACATTCACAACATTTAAATAAATTTAATTGAAATATAAGTGAATATCACATTTCGATGCGATTATATCACAATGTTTCTTTTTATGATAAAAGTATTACTTGATGGATATACTAACAGAATTTTTTAATACTTCAAATGAAACTGAAGTTAGATTTTTTATTAGTTCATCAGTCATTTGCATTCAGTATTTTCTTTTAAATAAGCTAAATATATATATATATATATCTTGTACCGCACTCATGAATACATGCTAAAGCTCTAATGTAGAATCTGCCTAAAAATTTCCCTTTCATATATATATATATATATATATATATATATATATATATATATATATACGCATATTTATAATATTTTTTACAATCAACTGACAAAAAACATTCAGTGAACTTGAAATTCAATTGGCTGAAAATAACTAAGCTTGAACATCCCAGCGTCAATGTTAAGGTTACCAGAACAAGGTATTTTTTTGTTGCTTTAGTTGAATTACAGATATTAATCCGTTATTGTTCTCTATTGCCAAAAATTACTCTATTACCGTATCGTTTTATCTATTATGAAATTTGTTCTTTAACGAATGTTAAATTTTTCACTTCTGTTTAACATTAAAATAAATTTTGAAATTAAGTTTTGGGAAACACGCAGAAAAAGGAATTATTATTGTAAATATTGCATTATATCACCCTTTTAAGACCACATTGTTTAATACGAGTGTGCGTTTTATTTGAAAAGAAAGAAAAATATTAAGGCACACGCGAGTTGTATGAGCGAAATTAAAGGCGACACTCTTCTTGAAATTGAGCTTCTGTATTAAGTAACATCATAAAACAATGTTGAACAGATTTAAAAGTATTGGCATTTCTTTATATATTAAGATTCTCCTTATTTATTCTTTACTTTTATGATACTGAAATACATCTTGCGTACAAAGTCAGGGTATCCCAAAATTATATGCAGGGGAAGATGGGGATATCCCAAAATACTTTTTTATATAAAACCGCAAATTTTGCATAGATTTATCAATATGGTCTGAATGGACTTTCTTTAAACTTTAATTGTTTTATCTTCTATACTTTTAATCTTTATATGTAAAAAATCTAAAATTCTGAAGAAGCAAAATTTTATTTTTGTAGCTCAAACGTCTAAAATCAATTAGTTCTACTTTGACCATATGATTTAAGGCTGAAATTATTCATCGATTTACTGTTTTTTTAGTACTATTATGAAGTTAAAATGTGAAATAAACACAATTTGAAGGGGTGATTCACTGCTCCCCATCTTCCCCTACAAACTTTTAGGAGAGATATAAAGAGATAAGAACCAATTTCCATAAAATGCATGGTCGTAACTTACAGCGGTGAATCTCTAGCAGGCGCTTTCTGGTGGGGGAGAAAGATCTGTTTACAACATAATATCGAGTGAAAGACTGCTTTTTTTGTTTATGCATAAATATTTTTGCTAAGCAGAATATAATGTGGATTACAAGAAGAAAGAAATCACGAAATTGGAAGATATAGTTTAGTTTTTATCTTTCGACAAATTGTACTCAAGAAATTGAGATATTAACCCTTACAGGACCATAAGATGTCCAAGACTAAATATGCCAATACAACGCAATATTTTAGCTATTGTGGGTGTAAAGTAAGAGAATATCACCAGAAAAACATAGCAGGGTGTATAGGTTTCCTATAATTTCATGGGAAGTATTTTTTCCTATGGACCATAAAAGTAAATAAACGAAGAGTTAGGTTTATTATATCGGTATTTTATTTATTGCTTTGTAATACAAAAAACATAATAAAAAATATCAGAAAAGTAAAATAAATAGTTAGTTATGGTATTCTAATTTTCTCAAGTCCAAAACACTTTCAAGATATTATTAGTTCAGCCCGCGAATGTTTTGGGTTTGGCGCAATAAAGTTTGACAGTTCTTTTTTTTTACTCATTCAGAAACACATTTGCCGCCTTGGACATACGTTTTATTTTGACATTCAGTAAAAAAAATATCGATTCAATAATAATTGAACAATTGATAACGATTTTTGTAGAAGGGGAAAATATTTCTCTTGAGCGTGAAAGGGTTAAACTAATATTTGACCAGTTGGGTTACGTTGCCTTAAAGAAAAATTGTCCAAAGCGCATGAAGACTTTCAAGGAAAGACCTATGAAAAATTATGGAAATCCTAAATTATGTGCCAGATTCTTAAAACAATGACAGTATTATATTCCCAGCTTTTCTTTGCTAACAGTGTTACACAAAACATATTTGAGCAATCATTTGCTGGAAGTTGGGATGTAAACATTTATTTTACCGCAGTAGGAAGCATCCTCCATTGCGTCACAGTATCAGTTACGATGATACACTGTATAGGGATTTTTTCTTCTTTAAGTGGGTTTTATCTCCCATAAACGTTTGTAAAATATTTTTCAAATACACTGTATATTATATAAATTATATTGTTTGTTTCAAAGTTTAATACCTGGATTTGGTAACCTTAAATGCAGTAATAATGAGATATAATTAAATTCAAGTTTTTTAAAAGATCATGTAATAGATGTAATTAAAAATGACAACAATATACAAAAGTGAGAAACAACAAAATATACTGAACAACTATCTATTATCAGAAACAACAGAAACATTTAATTAGAAGTGTATGTATATTCTTGGACACAGTGCTATTCATATTTACAAAATCGATAGGAATCTTTATTATTGCCAAAATACATAAATGAAACATTTAAATGTACTACGTTAACTACGAAAGTCCTTGATATGCACAATATTTACAAGATACTGGAATATAGATAAAAATTAAGCACGTCTTTTTTTGAAAGCTTATAGTTAATTGTATATATATATATATATATATATATATAACCGTATATTTAAAGAGCTAATAATTCAAGTTGGAGTATTTAAAATGAAATGCAGAAAAATATGTGCTAATAAGATTACAAACGGAGGTTCACATCACATTTCTACGTTTTCTTCTAAAAGATGGACCCTTTTACATTAGTCTGTAATTCAGCGCACAAAAATATTCAATTAATATTAAATTCTATGTATTTATAGATTTTTTACAGTATATGTACTTGGAACGTGTTACACGTTACTCATTTATTCATTAAGCATTGAAATGGTAGTAATAAATTGAAATTTCAAAGAGTAACAAAGATAGTTTAAAATTCAAATTTTAACAGAAGTTTCTCAAATATGAGAAATTATTATGTGAGAATGTTCCTGTCAATTTGGAAATGAAATGAGTACAAAACAGAATTTTTTTTAGATAATCTTAGTGTAAGCAACGGAACACATGAAATATTATTTTATTTCAAGGTATTAAAGGAACGGTTTTCAAATGCTCGTATGTTGCTAATTGCCATTATCTTCTTGTTTCGATAGTCACAGAAAATTTAAAAAATCCTATTAATACAGATGCGACATTAAAAAGATTCTTTAGGTAAAACGCTCGCACATCACTTTAAAGATATTTTATAATTGAAAATATGACCAAAAATAAGTATTAGTATATTTTATTCGTAATTCTTACAGCTATAAATTTATTTTCTTGGGTGAGACTTGAATTTCTTATACAAAAAAATTCTTGCGCAACATCTAGAGTTCTCGCAGAGAATTTTAAAGATTTTTGTATAAATACAAATTCTTTCTTGTCATCTCTAACAGATTATTCATATCATCATCTACAAAACACAGAATACACACTTCCGTAGTAATAAAGAGACTGTTTATAATAATGCTGCTAATTAAACGAAAAGTTTAAGGTGAGTTGAAGGAGAGAGAGGCATCGTTTGTATTTAAAGTATTTCAAAAAGGCGGAAAAATTGTTGAGAGGTCCTAAAAAACAACGTGAATATTAAATCATGTGCCAGTACTTTTAGAATTTGTCACGTTAATGAGTCCTTTCGTCCTTAAAGTTTAAAAAACAGTATGCATTTAAGCTATTTCAATAAGGTTGTTTTTTTTTTTAAATATAAAATTTAGATAGTTATTATGTTAGTTAACAAAGCCTTGTTGAAATTCCTTAAATTAGAACGTCGCTAGCCCCTGGGCTAGAAGTACCAATTTTTGTTTTAGATTGTTAAAAATTATTACGTTTAATCGGACATTGCAAGACTAAAAACACACAATTATATAAAACAATCAAATAGTAAAGCAAACGTTTCAGGCTACGATTGAGCCCTTCATCAGTGTAGTGTCATACGATAACCAGATTATTAACAAACATGTTTACAGTCAAAAGTTTTATCAGTTAAATTCATGAAATAATGCAGTTTTTAGGTTAAAGTAAGACTGTATATTCAGGTTATCGTATGACATTGTACTGATGAGGTGCTCGATCGTAGCCAGAAACATTTGTTCTACTATTTTATTGTTTTATATAATTGTGTGTTTTAGTCTTGTAATGTCATATAAATGTGATAATTTTTAACAGTTTAATTTTATATATCAGACGTAAAAATATTTAGTTAATTTTTTTTTAGATTCAAAAGACAAAAATCGAAACTGAAGTTACGTATGGAAGTGAAACATGAAGGAAATCCTGTTTTTATCGATTACTTGAATCTGCACTTTAAGGAACCATTATAATTAAAAATATAACAAAAAATAAGTTTTAGTATATTTTAATAATTATTATTATTAAAAGAATTTTATTTTATTATACATTTTTTGGTCTTTCAAATTCCTATAAATAAAAATTATTGAGTATCATATCGAATTCTTGTGAATAATCTCAGGAAATGTTCCGCAAATATACCTAAGTATCATTATTTTTTCGCTTCAAAATATACAAAAAAATTAAAACTTCATAATTTACAACTGTGACAAAACGAATGCCTATTATGTCAGGCACATGTATTTTACTTTAATCCATCTTTATTTTCCGAACTTTTTAATCCGAAATGTGAATTAAAAACAATCATTGGTATATTCCAGTTATTATTATTACAACTAAAATGATTTATATAGTTATTTATTCATTTCGGTCTGATACTAGAATTTAATATAAGTAAAAAACCTTGGGGTTCATTTCGAATTTTTGCGGATATTTACAAATTATCCTGTATCGTCTCTCACAGAGTCTTGCATATCGTTATTTACAAAACATACAGATTACCACAGGATTGCGATTTTTGTTTTCCTCTTCCAAGTAGTCGATTAAGTATACAGCTGGCTCTTCTTTCCATCCTGCTCAAAGATCGCTTTTTCTCTAGACCTTTCCCTTCAAAAGCCTTCCGCTCTTTTTGCTGTTCGGCCTTCAAGCGCATCTGAGTCACAATGCCAACAAGCAGTTCATCAACTTGATGATTTATGGCCGCTGATGTCTCAATAAATTTGCACTCATAGGAACAAGCGACGGATTTTGCTTCTGTTAAAAACAAAAAGGGAAAAAATTAGTTCATTACATTACCATCAAAATGAATGCAGAATGACCTAAAAAGGATTGAAACATTTTAAAAAATGGCAGCTGTTGAAGTCAGTCTTGCAGGCGAGTAATGTGTGATGTCAGGAATGTATTTATCACACTTCATTATTTTAATTCAAAATATAACCGATAGATCGCACCACACAATCGGAAACTGTAATACTGCTAATAACTGTAATACCTTAAAATTTCAAAACGTAAACCTCTTTTTGGCATTTCAACAGCTAAAGCGAGTAAAGATTATAAGTTACGTGAATTTCGATCTATTTTTGTACGTTCGTATAAGCGTTCTAGCAGTTTGAGACACTGCAGCGCCGTCTATCGGTGATATTTTGAGCTAAAAGAAGAAAATGCTGTAAAGAAATTCCCGAAATCACAAATTAATCTCTTGCAAGACTAACTTCAATGGCTGTCAAAGGTTACTTGTTATGGAATTTTAGAAACATTCAATTCATTTTAGACACCACGTTTATGCAAATCTAAAATACATGTTTTTTCAAGTTCTATTCATTTATTAAAAAAATGCATTTACCTTTTTAAAAAATCTTGATAAATTTATCAGCTATATAAACTTCATTAAGTTTTTATAAATAAAAAAAAATGACCTCTAAAAAGTAAACTGCCTTGCAGAAATTTAGAGATATATGGTTATATTATGTAAAAAAAAAAATAATGAAGTGACAACTTAAATGTCTTATTATTATGGATTATAAACAACTTTTCTTTTGTATATTTTCCGTGTGCATAAAACAAATCTTGGAAATCTGGTCAATAGTTCCAATTATTTGAAATATTAAGTAGGGTTTTCGCTTTGCAAAAATATTGAATTTGTTTTATTTTTTTTATTCGAAAATATATTATTTCAAGAATAAAACCTTGAAATTTTAAGGTTGAACTCGAATTATATTATGTTTTGAACTGTTTGTAGCGTACACATCTGAGGTACTCGAAGTGAATTGTGACGCGCTGGTTCAGGTGAACCTTTTATTGCGCTCTAGTCTATATTAATAAAAGAAAGTTTCGCTCTCTGTGTGTGTGTGTGTGTGTGTCTGTCTCTGTGTGTGTGTGTCTGTCTGTGTGTGTGTGTGTCTGTTGGCGATGGGTAGGAAAATCCAGCCCACCTAGAAGGCTGGAAATTTAGGTGTGGATAGTCCAAGGTCTGACCATGTGCACCTGAGCCTCAGAATTTTAATATTTTGATAATTAGCCTAGATATTAATTAGATTCTCATTAACCATCGCTTCTAAAATATTATCTTTTAAATCAAAATGGCGAAAGAAACGGACAGGTGCATTGGATTTGCGACCGGAAAAGAACGAATTCGAAATTATTTAACTAATTAGCGAATTTTAAGAAAACTAATTGAGATATCAAATTGCAAATTTCTGAGCATATGTAAAAAAAATATTCTGTATCTGACTATGTGATTTTTGAAAAATTCGGTTGGTAATTTTTTTTAATTTACGCAAAAAACTGCCAAAAATCTTTCGGCGCCAGTAAAAACGATCCGAGAAATTTTCAGACAGGGATCGGCTTTCATTAAAAACTGAATTACAAAGAGATCTGTTTCTCTGGCCGATCCCTCTCATTTAGTTTGCGAAAATGAAAGGAAATAATTGCCAAATTTTACTAATGAACAAATATTTAGGTAACTAATTAAGATATAGATTTGAAATTGAGGTCGGGAAGGGGTGTCATCTGCCGGCTATTTTAGCGTAGCGTCTTCGTTATGTTCTAATTATCAGAAAAATGTAATTCTTTTTTTAATGATCGCGTTAATGTACGTGACGGTGGTTCTCTTGAACAAATTATTCATTATATTTGCGGGTATGGGGAGGGAGGGGTTAACGCCTTTCTCTGAGATTGTAATTATCTCGGGCCCGAGCAACGCTGGGCGGGTTAGCTAGTTGTTTATAAATAAGTGTTAATATCTTGATGAACTGATGTAGGTGAGTTGATGTACTACCTAAACATTATTTTTAATTCGTTATACTAATTTTTGAGCTTCAAAACCATCAATTTAGCTTGGTGATTTTAGTTTCTCTTTTTATACGTGAAAAAGTTTTGCAATGAGCAGAAAAGGAAGTAGAAGTGCTCATGTTGATGCAAATGAGCACACCTCAAATGAGCAAAATTGGGGCGGGAGCGTATTAAACGTTCGTACAGACGAACTTCTGGGCAGTACCATGAGGTCAGATCAGCCCAAAACGAACCAAGAACAAGCAATGAAGCATAAGGGTTCTTGTACGGTACAGACATAGCGGACTGAAATGTAAGTACTTTTTTTCGACACTTAGAGTTTCAAAAAAACGATTTATTCCCAGGTTTATTTCCAATAGACCCGGTTTATTCCCAGGTTTATTGCCAAAAGACCTGGTTTATTCCCAAAAAACCCGGTTTATTCCCAGGTTTAAACCGGGTTTTTTCTAGCCTTTGCAACTCTATCGACACCATAGGTTGGAAAGTGAATAGGCTTTAACATCGCTTTTCTCGAAATCACTTTTCAAACTCATCACTATGATATCTCATAAACTTATCAACGGCTTTTCGTCCAACCAGTTGCAAATTAAAGGCTCTTGGCTATCGTTACTGCTGCGATGATATTTGCAGCTATTAATTAACATGACATTTATGAGCCAAAAGGTAAAAAAAAAGTTAAAAAATAGATTTATGTGTTTCCAATGCTCTAAAATTCTGAAATATTATCATAGATTTTTCAGTTTAGTAGGTACGATAAGCAGATTAACAGGCTATTTTCTTTTTTAGTTTCAATTGAGTAGAAGTAGGTCAATCGTGGTCACCAGTGACGAATGCACGGTGCACTGTATCTTCTTACATTAGGTGTTACTGAGGTTACATGAGGTTGAGATAATTTTGCTATGTGGGATCTTGGATCTTGGAAATTATTTAAAAATAAAAAATAAAATAAAGTGCAAGAAGAGCCGATTTAATTCATTTTATCATTTTCATAGTTCATTTTACCATGTTTATTTTTTTGCGATGTGCTTTGGAGGTGGTGACCGCACAAGGTTTTTAAAGAGTTTTCCTTTGTGTGTAACAAAAAGTCCAGTCACATTTTCATAGTCCTCCCTGAAGGAGGTCTATGTTTTGCAGTATGGTCGATGGTTGTGGCTGTCATGGTCTACGTTTGCAGCCTGTGCGTACGGGCAATTCTTGTAGTAGACTACCCCTATGCATTGCCGGGTGGTGGTTATTTCCTACGCTGGTTGTTCCCTTGGTTTTGTACCATCAGTCCAGTGGCGAGTTCATCCGTCTTGTGGGGCTTACTGTCTCTTCGGCTGGGTTTTGCTCAGGTTTAACCGCCGAATAGCGATTTCCATTTTCTTTAGATCCTTTGATTAAAGTAGCGTAATAACCCTCCACCCCCCCCCCCTCCCTCCAAAAAAAAAAAAAAAAAAAAAAAAAAAAAACGAAAACAAAAAGCTCTTAACTATTTTAAACAATTATTAACGGAGTATTAAAAAAATTATAATAAAAAAATTCTCAGAAATAAGGACGATCTATGTAATATTTTAGTAAATTTGGTGCTAATGTTCTAATCTCGGCTTATTGTTTTGTATAGTAGTATAATAGTAATTATGCTATTTTAGTAAAAGTTACCTAGATAATTATGAATAACCCTTTTAATTTTTCCACAGAATATACAAAATCTCTGGGATATAGTATAATTCGGTTCTAGGCGTAAATACAGTAAATTGTTTATGATATATATCTGGTTTTTATAAGAAATTCTTTTAATTATAATTTTTATTTTCATTTGGAAATGACAGAAATTTGTCCTCAGCCATATATTTTTATTTATCCATAAATTTTATATGTGTCCCTCATTATTATACTCTCTTCTAATAAAGTAAAAGTTTGGCTAAGTTCTTGAAAAATATATTACTTTTTCTATCACGTAATTTATCACAATTTATTCATCAATTGCATTGCAATATGACTAAATTACGTTGCTGGAATAAATGAAAATTTTTTTGCAATAATACCTCAAAATAAAATAAGTAAAGGTATAAAGTTACGGAAAAAGCAAACAAAATATTTGCTAATGAACACGAAAAAGATCATTATGGATAATAAATAGAAAACAACACTTATGTAGATAATTATACTATTTTAGTAAAATTTACCTAGATAATTATAAATACTCTTTTTAAATTTTCCACAGAATATACAAAATCTCTGGGATATTTTTCATTGTTATTAATAAAAGTAAAGAATAGTTTTATGCTCAAAATACGAAAAAAAAAAAAACGAAATACAGTATGTGAAATAAAGTCACGGTTGTCGATGTGTATGAATAGAAACCTCAAATCTCCCTCTTAGATTAACTAATATAGCTTTATTGCTTTTCTTTATTAAATGACAGATGAATATATTTACAATGATATTAAATACTTTAAGTAATGTTCGTTTAAAGTAGTAGATCCGGCCGTCTGACCGACTTGAAAGCTGAAGGGCAGTTGGATTAGAGATGAAAATACAAACATCATCAGTAATTAACATATCGCTTGCTTGAGTATCTCTTAGAGAGCCTCAATTTAAGAATTTGCTCAGTCAGCGGGTCTAAGGCTAAGGTTAAATACGTTGTCTCGTGAGAGAAATTTCCGTTCTCACAGTAAAATATTTTAGAAAACGCTAAAAGCATCTAAAACATAAATTACGAAAGATGGACAGCACACAACATCGATAATAACTATCTAAAAATAACACTGCTTTGTAAATGCCTCCATTTTATGTTTATTTATTTATGTTTATTTTAAACTTAAGCAATTTATCGCAGACTTCATGCACAAATTATGACCTTTCTCAAATTCAAATTGGCTATTTTCTGATACATTCCAGAATTCATTTCTATTCGTAAGTGCATAAAATTGGCTGGTATAGAATTGTGTTACCCTTTTTTTTGCTAAATGCAAAAATGGTTTCAGAAAATGCTCTCAAAATTGATTTTTTAAAGCCAAATTACCAGACGTGACAGTCCGAAAAAAGGCATCATGAGACAGCAGTTTGCTTATAACTCAAGACGAAATCCATTTATCGAAAAATAGAAAACCTGTTCAATTCCAAATTTCTTCAATCGATATGTCTGACAGTCTCATGTTTTTAAAAACGAGTGTGTGAATCTTTCAAAAAGTTTCACGTTGTAGAGAGAAATTTTTTTTTTACCTGAGACCGCCTTAATTTTTTTTTTTACCTGTTAAATAGCTTAACCCTTTATCTACCACATTACGAATTAATAAAAGGAATTGCATGTAAATTTTATTTCACGTTAATATAGTGTTAACGAAACGATAAATGCTAAAATAATACTCACTTTCCAGAAATTACCTAAAATAAGTTTAATTTAATGAAACTGTACTTTTAACTCCCGTCACTATTAAACATTAAAAAAAATATTTAGACTTTGAAAATGAATTAAAGCATTTAGAAAATTATTATTTTTTTTTATATATTATGTATTGTAACAATAAGAACATTTTAAACAGATTTATCTTTGATAATATAAAAAAACATTGTGTTTTGTTTTTCGTTTTCCACACAGAAAAAACATTACATGTGCTGCATTTTGAATGAGGTTTTGATTGTGTTTTGCAAAGTGCGCAAGGTATACAGCCATCTCGATTCGATACAAATGTTGGCCAATGACATCCTTTAATTAGCAGGAAGTCTTTGGAAACAGAAAAGTCTCTTCATTTTCTTTTTAAAGGCACTGCACTTGAAGAGGCTTTAGGTTTTTCAACCGCTTATGGCCTTCCTCTTCGTTTTGCCTTAGACTTGACGAGCAACCCTTGTGTGACACATCATTTATACTCTAGAAGAGATATAGACTCACGTGTTTCTATATATGCTATGTGTGAATTCACAAGGGCAATTTCAGGCTAATCATAACAGACCACACTTATAAGTACCAACCCAAAATTGGTTTGGTAAATAAATTATAATTAGTACTTAACCAAAAGACTATGCTAAATCGTATTCCATGATCATAACAAATACGGAAACGAATTATCATTCACCTTCCTTCAATATTTTTGTGTGGATTTGATATAATTTCAAGCTAGGAAGAGATCACAATATGTTTGACTCAAATGCATGAACTGACGCTGAAAAAAAAATTAATTAAAAAGAAAGATTTCGATAATTATAGCTGCTGCTGCTATCTAGTGAGGTTGAAGTTAATTTAAAGCATTGATCCTTAAAGGTCCTGTCAGTATTGTACCAATAGACTGCAAAGCCACTGGTATTTAGAAGTACCGTTGGTAGATAAAGGATTAATCTATTATTTTTAAAAGAGAGTACAATTTAAAGAATATTAATATTAATTTTTATGGCATACTTTTTGTTATAATATAAAGCAAAAAAAAAGGTGAAAAAAACATTTCCACTAGATTCCACTAGATAAATAAAAAGAATAACTGAAATTCATTATACAAGTTTTTCTAACACAAAAAAGATGATTTCGTAATGATGCAGATAAACATATTTTACATTGCAATGCAAAACAACATAATTTTCTGACAGAGTTCTTCCATTATTCCTTCTTAGTGCTTCTATTATATCCTAATAAAGATATTTTTCACATACAATGAATATTTTTCTCACACTTACGATCTAGAAGGCTCTAAAAGACATTATACCAACAAACGAGAAAATAGATTGTTCGCAAAAAGAATGCATCTCATTTACGTAAAACCTTGGAAGAATGCAAATGACAGCCGAATATATAGATTTTCAGAAAAATAAAGGAATCGTTGTACGAATTATTCTACGAAATCCCTTGCGTAAATTACGCTATTGCCGAGTTATAATGGTACATTTGTCATAAAATGAAATTTAGCATTAATATAATTGGTATGAATAATTTAATATAGGTAAAATACTTTTTATCACAAGAAGTGATGTATTCTATGATCTTATAGTTTCGCCATTTCATAACAAGCATCAGCGTAAAATAGGCATACTTAGACATTTCATACATAATATACACTCGCTCTTTACGAACTTTAATATATAATGTAAATATGTTTGAATAGACACATATATTATACGTACAAAACGTATAAATGTACAATGTTAAATAAAGGAAGCACTTTTTAACAATATTTAACGAAAAATACTTTTTTACAATTTAATTATAGTGCAATAATTTTTATTAATAGCAGATTTCTTTGAATGAAAACTTTGCAAGGTATGACAATGGTAAATCAGACTCTTTCTGTATAAAGCAAAAGCTACCAATTAGTCTAACTAATAAAAATAGCGAAGTTTTAAGAATAAAATAATACTGATGCCAACTCATGAAAAAAAAAAAGGAAATACTAGCACAGCAAGCAGACGATTTTAAAATTTTATTTTAAATTCGTTTGTTAATCAAACAAATTCTTTATGCAATGCAAACAATTTGATTACTTTCGATTAAATAGTTTTCTTTTTAAAAAATGACAACATTTAACAAAATTATATCCCCAAAACTATTCTAAAAGAGAGAAAAATTGACTGGATTAATAAAACAAATGACCTTTCATGAAACATTGCTAGTATATATAATATTAATCAAGAAAAATCGAAACAATCACAATTATTCTAATAATTTTCACACTTCTGTACTTAGTTTTTGTTTTACATTGTAAAAAGAAATATAATTTTCCGACAAACTTCTTTCATCCTTTCTTGTTTCATTTAATTTTTTATTTGCTTGTTATTTTCTTCTTGGTGCTGCTATTATATCTTTAAAAAAGAATGCAATATCATTAATATTTTACGTACCACCTTTTTTTGCCTGTTCATGATACACTATTTATTATAAATAATAATAATATTTAACGTTAATGCTTTTATTAATTTCCTTACAGTAAATTTTGACAAATTCTATTTTTTAATTTATTTTATACATTTATTTGTTTGGCGTACAATTTTGTTTATGTATTTTCTATATGGAAAACTATATAAAAAAGAAGTTGAAATTCATTTACAAAAAAATTCTATCTTAAAAATATTTTCAATTAGAAGAGGTCAAAACGTTTTTACAAATTTCAAATATTTAATTTTGCATAAATCTTGCGTAATATTTAACTACTAGAGATAAACAAAAATCTACACAACCTTCTGTATTAGAACATGTAATTTTTGTGGATGTAAAACAGAATATATGTAATAAACAAAGAAGAATGAAAAATTAATTAATTAATTAAATATAATTAAAATAATAATAATAAATACAAATAAAATATCAATTAAAAATTAATTATATATACAAATACAAAAAGTAAATAGCAAATTAATAATAATAATAATAATAGTAATAGTAATAATAATAATAATCAAAAAGTTACATGGTTGAACATAACAAGTTTGTACAAGCTGCAGAGAGCATAGTGGTATCAGATCTTTCTTTAACTATAACATCACGATCAAGATAAAAAAAACTAAAATTCCGAGAAAGTCCAAAGGTGCAATTGGTAATAAAGGTAATATTAGAATTTTTTTAATTAAAACTATGGACGGAATTCTAAGAATACTTAGCAATATAAGATTTAGAAATTTCTTTGTTAGAGATATATCGTAAGTGTTGTTTTATACGATTTTGGAGATTACTTTTAATTTAACCTATATAGGATAAATGACATTACAATAGCATTACAAGGAATATTATAGATTCCTTATTCGGGAAGAGAAAGAACATGAAACTTAGTGGAAGATAATTTAAGCTTATTGACAGGTTTTAAAGGTAACATTAACGTTGAGAACGTTTGAAACGTTTTAAAACTTAAGCTAATTGGAAATATAAAGTAGGGTACATGCACAGAACAATAAAATTGTTAAGTTTGCTCTTGATACATATAACGAAAAAATGTCTTTTCACATTTTAATTATACATTATTTTTCATTAATAGCAGATTTATTTGAATGAAACATTTGCAAAGTATGACAGTAAAATCACACTCTTTCTGTAAAAAGCAGAAAGAGCAGATTTACTAGTAGGAATATTGAACTTATTAACAGGTTTTTTGAAAACAGAAAAGTTGAAACCACAACAGATTTTAAGTAATTACGTTTATCAAGCGGTATCCGAACAAATTTTGAGGGCACGGTTTACATTTGTAAAAGGCACCGATTTGCTAACTAGAAAGGTGATTCGAAGGAGCATGAAAGGAGCTTAGAGACAGAGATTTTCTATAAACAAAGGTTTAGAAAAAATATTCTCATCTAGTAACTGATACGTCAAGGAAGAGGAGATCATTACACTGAATAATGTATTTGCAATAAATTATATTTTAGTGATAAATACTTTCTGTCTACAATTTTTGCACAATCTAAACACATATAATGTAAAATACGCATGCATGAATATTTGATACATAGTACAAACCCGCACAGTAATTTTAGTCAAGCTTGTACAGCCATAAAATTTATATAAAGTATTTTTAGCCAGAAGTACAATCCTTTCCATAATAATAAAAATTACTTGTATTTCCATATAGTAAAATCCTTTTATTTTATTTTACATTATAAAACAATATCATCATTAGGAGAATTATTTTTCTAAATTTCTTCTTAGCTTTGCGTTTCCCTTGCGTTCGGAAAATTATAATGCACAATATCTTTATTATTACTTCATAAAGATGCCAATATCATGAATAATTTATTCAGACTTACTATATAATAGGCACTAAAAGACATTATGCCAGCAAACGAGAAAATAGATTGTTAATGGAAAGAATGTATCGTATTTACGTGAAAACGTAGAAGAATGGAAATGACAGCTGAAGTAATAGATTTTCACAAAAGCTTATATTCTAAGAAATGTCTTGTATAGCTATTGTTTTCGGGAGTTATAATGCACTATTTATCATAAAATATAATTTAGCATTAACTTTAATGCTCTAAATAATTTCTTTCCAATAATTTGTAGTGTGGTAAACTCTATCAGTCTGCAGATTTCCACTTGCAAAACGTACATAAATGCGATATTAAAATTTATATACTCTCAATAATAATGGATATCTGATATAGTAAATTTTTACTGGAAAGTGTTTTAATTTTCTTAAATATGCTTAGATATACACTAATTAATTTTTCAGCAGAGCTGAAATTACGCTGCAAATTAATGAAATACAAAGGATGTAAATTATCACTTTACTAATCAGCATACAACCGTTAGAGTGAAAAAAATGTGCTGCGTGGTTGTAGCCTTGTCATTTAAGAGTCAAAAAATGCTAGATTGGATGTCGTCTGGATGGCTTAATTGGTAAAGCACTTGGTTCGCTGTACCAAGGGATCCGGGATCGGACCTCGGTCTGGACATTTTTTTCACTCTAATGGTTGTATTCTGTTTAGTAAAGTAATAATTCACATCCTTTGTATTTCATATGCTTAGATATACAGTTAATTTAAAATAATAATTTGTTTTTTTATGTTGAAAATTGCATACGTATATATTATAGTTCATTTACTGAACCACGAGAAAGAACTCGGATACATTATGTAAATATATTTAATATAAAAATAGTAATCTGCATGAATACATGGAGTTTCATAAACATATAAAATAACAGTTAAGTCACAGAATGATTTATAAAGCTAACATATGTATATTGTTGATTATTTATATTTAGTTTTGTAAAACTAGAATTTTTGTGCATACTAGGCTGATTTATAAAACTTAAAATATAAAAGTCTTAAGTTAATCCGGTTTAAAGCAAGATATTTGATGATCCAATGTAAATACATAAAGAATACAACATAAATAGGTAAATTAAAAGGAGTAATATTATTTAATCAATTTCTAAATTCAGAGTTTCATAAACGTCTTTGAAGTCAATTAAAAACCGCTTTCATAATGTAAAATATATCGAGATGGGTAGATAACCATTCATTTAGAAACCCCCAATAGTGTCAAAATTTATTTATTTTTTCGAACTTGTTTTGATTGTTTTAATATAAATTCCTGATGTATATTTACTGTGTCTTTTATTTTTTTTTATGTTTAAACATCGTTTAAATGTGAATCAGATCATAAACATAGATTTAGATAGTAAATTTTAAGGTAATTCAATTACATCAATTCCATTTTTTTCGATATGAAACTTTCATAACACTAGCGTTAGTTTTTTAATATGTTAATATTATAAAGCAAAAACATGTCCGTGAGTAACGCTGATGTCGGCGGCAACACCTATCTAATAAATTTCACTTGTACTGTAATTTCTTCCTTGTTTTCTAACGTCCCATCATTTTAATTTTTGCTTCATCGAATAGGAGAAAAAATGTTTTTTCAAATGCAATTTGTTCGAAAACGGAATCTTATTTTACTGATTTTTCATGGTTTTTAAAATAATTTTCAAGCATTATTTTTCTTAAATCTATCACGTGCAGTCCGATTATAAAAGATTAACCCGTTTGAACTTAAAACAATATAAATTGTTCAGCATTTGTTTTCAGCTAATATAACGAAATTAAAACTATATCAATAAATAAATAAAACAATAAAATAATATAAATAAAACAATAAAATAATATAAATAAAACAATAAAAGAATATAAATAAAACAATAAAATAATATAAATAAAACAATAAAATAATATAAATAAAACACAAATTCAATACGCATGTAATCGAACTATGTACTTAAACCACTGAAATTATCTTAATCAAAATTGTTGCTGTAAGTAGCGAAACCTTTGGTGATTTCTTCGCTCATTAAATCTCAGCAAGCGGATAATATGAAAATATTGTTTTTAATAAATTTAAAAACCTTTATTTGAATACATAATCGGTATTTGTCATATAAAAAGGCTTTTTCGTGTTGTTAGTAAGCAATCAAAAAAGTATATTAAGCATATGAAACGTCAATTAGCTTTTTCAAAAAAAAAAAATCAATTATGTTCTGTAATACAGGAAGCCCGGGTTGTATCCTCTAGTGTCCATAATAAATTAAAACATTTAAAATAAACACTACACTAGTATTATGAGCAGACCATGTCGAGAAAAATAATCAGTTAATATAACTTAAATGCGATTAAACATGCACAATAAACCTATGTTTCTGATCTATTATAACACATTTAAACAATCCTCGATGAAAATTTAAGTTAAAGATGTAATAAATAAATCGTAAATTATATTAAAATAATCCAAACATCTTAGGAGAAAAAGGGGTGGGAATTTACCGTATGTGTGTGAGAGGTAATAACAATGCTGATCTGCAACATTGGTGCAATATTTCCTGCAAACATTGGCACAATTTTGGCCTCAAATATTGGCTAAATAAGGGCAAAATGTAAACTTCCCAATATTGGGCAATTACATTAAAATAATCCAAACATCTTAGGGGAAAAAAGTGTGGGAATTTACCGTATGTGTGTGGGGGGTGAGGGGGTGAGGGGGTGAGGGTGTAGTAACAATGCTAACAAATTCCCATGCCAATATTGCACAAATAATAGGAAAGTTATAGCCAATATTGGCGGTTACAAATATTGGCTAAATAAGGGCAAAAGTAAACACCCCAATATTGGGGCAATATTTCACCAATATGCCAATATTTCACTAATATGCTAATATTGTACCAAGATATAATCAATATTGGCCCAATATTAGTTGGCTACTATGTTAACCTCTTTCTTTTCTTTTGTCGATTTTAAGTAAAAAATCACATTTTACCCTCTTCTGTAATGTCTCTTGACCTTACTAAATCTGACTTGTTGCCAACCAGAATGACTGCTTTGTTGGCTGTACAGCCTTTCTCTCTCAGACGAAAGAGTGCATCCACGGCTCTTCCGAAGGATCCCCTGTCAGTAATGGAATATACTACTACAAATGCATCACAGGCGTCTAGCTGATCATCCGTCTGTATAAAAAATACACAAAATACATTCACACAAAAGTATGGTACACAGAACACATTCAGATGAGAAAATGCGTTTTTAAGTAATTCAAAATTAATCAAGTAACATTTCACAGTGAGCGTAAAATTAAAAGTAAAGACAAATTTTTCACATGTTAGATATTTTATTACAAATAAATTATTGACTTATAGTATAAAATAACGCCACAGAAATAAGCAGGATTTTAATAAGAATTTAATTTCTATAAATACTAAATGAAAAGAAAATAGGACAATAAATAATTGAATTCATACCAACAGTAAATTGAGGGGGTTGGGGCAAGAAAGTGCTAAGCCACATTTGTAAACTTCTGCGATATATCAGTTTAAAAGTTAGAACCAATACAGTCAAGTCAAGTTCCAATCAAATCAAGATATATAACATAATTTCTTTTTGCCAATGTCTTAGTAACATTTCAGATATTTTGTTAACAATATGGCATTACTTTAATGATATTACTATTGGGTCCTTTGTAAATTAGTTATCTTCAATGGGGGCATAAAAGTCTGGTGCAAAAACGAACCCTGGGGCATATGCTGCCACCAAGGGACATTAGAAACAAATAATATGTAGGTTATTATAATTTACAATATTAAGCAACACATGACAGTGTTAGATTTATTCCACCAAAAATGTGGCTTGGCATTTTGTTGCCCCAACTCCCCCAATTCATTTTTACGCATTAAAAAAAGTAAACAAAAAATGTAATAAAAATTAAGCTTGAGTAAACTATTATTTTTAATTAATATTAGTCTGCTTTTTTTTTCATTGTAACATATCCTTGAAACTTTTGCGCATATATTTCGCTAGATATTTTGTTATTTCAGGTGATATTTGATATCAAGCTTCCTTTATAGATATTTTAAAACTTTTTTCCATTTGTAGTGATTTTCTGACGCAGTTATTTTCCCGAGATATGCTATAAATGTTCAATGGGATTAAGGTCTGGGTGCTTCGGTGGATTGTCCAAAGGCTTTGATGTTCAATGTAATTGTCATTTCTTAAATATTTTCTATATGTGCGATAGTTGTCGTATTGAAAGACTCAGTTTCCTGAAAAGCATAAGTTTTTAACTCTTGGGAGAAGGTATTCCCACGTGTAAATTTATTATGCATGTTTTCACGTCCAAATGCTCTGATTTTAAAACTTTCTGGGAAATATCAGATTCTTTTATAGTACTTATATTATAACTTCTGACGGTGTATCTTTCAGATAAATATGTTTGTGAAGAGCTGTTTTTATTACTTGTACTCATTGTCTTTCGTCATATTTTCTTTATACTTTAAGAAGTTCTGATAGCACTTAAAATTGGACTCATCTTTAATCCTCTTACCACAACTCTCATTTCCATATCTGTCAGATGTTTTGGGCTTCCTGTACCCGAAAACGTTAATCTAGTTATACTTGGCGTATTGTTCGTCTTTTTCTTGTTGTAATTTGTTTTAATGAATGGTTATATGTAATTGGATTCTTATTGAATATATATTTAAGTCTATATTACTACTTTAAATTATTAATCTATAATACATTTACCATAAAATATTTAATTTATGAAATATGGGTGATTAACTTTTTTTTTACGCTCATTGTATGTAGATATTCTACAAAGTTACAGTTTTCAAAAAAATTAAACGCGTCCCCTCCTTTGAACCAAAAGCTTGCTAAGTTTCGACCCGTTAACATTTTACTTAAAAATACAAGCATAAATAATTTTAACTTGTAATTTCCATAACTGTGTGATATGGCATGTAAACTTAATATTAAGAAGAATGCCTTAGAATTCGAAAAGAACGATTTTTAGTTATTTATTAAAAGCATCCTAATATTGGCTTAGGTGATGATGTGGAAAATATGACAGATTTTCGTCAGTGGCGTAGCTACATGTTTAGCGCCCTGGAGCAAGTACAACCGGATCACCCCCTTCTCCACCAGAAAAGGTTGCCCAAAATTTGTTTTCAGGTTTAAAACATATATAGTGCAGTAAAACATCCTGCCATAAATGAAAAATGTTCATGATGCTAATAGAAGGAATGCCATACAACTATATCTGCTAAGACAGAAACATGTCTAAAACGGAATTTATCCCAGTCCATTGCGATTCCGTTTTAATAGACTTCATTGTACTTATTTCAAATGAATACAATTTTTTTTGCTATAAAACACAACCTGTAATGCACATGCAAATGTCCTCATTTGTGCTTTACAATTTTCATGAATTCAGAGGCATAAAACAATAGATTTATAATGTATATTATCTTAAATAAAAATTTTGATAAGTCAAGTTCAAGGAATACTATAGTTTCATTTATCTAATTTTTAGCTGAAACAAAATCTGAAAGCATTGAAAAACTATTCCGTTTTAGACAGATTTTCGTATTAGTAAGTATAATCACGAAAAATTTCTGTAAAAGACAGGATTTCGCTTTCACAGATTTTACTGTATATTTTATATATTTAAAAAAAATGGCAAATGTAAAAAAAAATATTTATACAAATAGTTTCGTTCCTTTGTAATTTTGCGCCCTTATTATTCTCGCGCCTGGAGCAATGTGCTCCAACTGCTCCACGGTAGCTACGCCCCTGATTTTCGTTATTTAAAATTTAATATAGTGTGAAATCTAATTAGCATTTTTCTTCTTTGTGAATAGGAAGCATTCAAATTTTGAGCTGTATCCATACCACAGAGTAGTGTCACATAAAATTAAATGGGCTATGTTATGAACTTTATGAGGACGATTCGATGGATGGGGTTTAATTGACAAATATTTGAACAAATATATTAAAGTATGGGTACTAAAACAAAATTACGTTACACTATAAAAGGAATAATAAAGATATGAGAATTAAGTTGAACTATCTGGATGGAATTTTCTATATTAGATATAGACATATACGTGTAAAAGACATAAAACTGAAAATAGTAAAGTCAGTAAATGATATAAAATAGATGTTATTTAAAAACCCTTCAAAATAATAATCTCATAATAAAATCGCCTCCTGCACTATGGTATACTTAAGAGTGATTCTTCAATGCCCAATTCATAGCCTATTCATTTCGAACATCAGAATTTTATGGATAACTCAAATTTTATAAAGAGTAGTCAATGTCATATGGGATACAGCATTATTAATGTGGTATGTTGTAAAGTACGTGTTATTTCGCAAGTTAAGAATGAGCATGCAGATTCTTGTTTTAAATAACTTTAACGAATATTTTAAAGCTTACACTAGTCACGTGAAGACATTTGTAATCTAATGTTAACTTTTGATTTTTTTTTTATATTAACTCTTTTGTTCTAAATGTTTATATTTTTCGATTTGGGTTGCAGTTTTATTTTAAAACAAAATTACGTTACACTTTAAAAATAATAATAAAGATATGAGAATTAAGTTGAACTATCTGGATGGAATTTTGTATGTTAGATATAGACATATACGTGTAAAAGACATAGAATTGAAAATAGTAAAGTCAGTAAATGATATAAAATATATATTATTTAAAAACCCTTCAAAATAATAATCTCATAATAAAATCGCCTCCTGCACTATGGTATACTTAAGAGTGATTCTCCAATGCTCAATTCATAGACTATTCATTTAGAACATCAGGATTTCATTGATAACTCAAATTTTATAAAGAGTAGTCAATGTCTTATGGGATACAGCATTATTAATGTGGTATGTTGTAAAGTACGTGTTATTTCGCAAGTTAAGAATGAGCATGCAGATTCTTGTTTTAAATAACTTTAACGAATATTTTAAAGCTTACACTAGTCACGTGAAGACATTTGTAATCTAATGTTAACTTTTGATTTTTTTTTTATATTAACTCTTTTGTTCTAAATGTTTATATTTTTCGATTTGGGTTGCAGTTTTATTTTAAAACAAAATTACGTTACACTTTAAAAATAATAATAAAGATATGAGAATTAAGTTGAACTATCTGGATGGAATTTTGTATGTTAGATATAGACATATACGTGTAAAAGACATAGAATTGAAAATAGTAAAGTCAGTAAATGATATAAAATATATATTATTTAAAAACCCTTCAAAATAATAATCTCATAATAAAATCGCCTCCTGCACTATGGTATACTTAAGAGTGATTCTCCAATGCTCAATTCATAGACTATTCATTTAGAACATCAGGATTTCATTGATAACTCAAATTTTATAAAGAGTAGTCAATGTCATATGGGATACAGCATTATTAATGTGGTATGTTGTAAAGTACGTGTTATTTCGCAAGTTAAGAATGAGCATGCAGATTCTTGTTTTAAATAACTTTAACGAATATTTTAAAGCTTACACTAGTCACGTGAAGACATTTGTAATCTAATGTTAACTTTTGATTTTTTTTTATATTAACTCTTTTGTTCTAAATGTTTATATTTTTCGATTTGGGTTGCAGTTTTATTTTAAAACAAAATTACGTTACACTTTAAAAATAATAATAAAGATATGAGAATTAAGTTGAACTATCTGGATGGAATTTTGTATGTTAGATATAGACATATACGTGTAAAAGACATAGAATTGAAAATAGTAAAGTCAGTAAATGATATAAAATATATATTATTTAAAAACCCTTCAAAATAATAATCTCATAATAAAATCGCATCCTGCACTATGGTATACTTAAGAGTGATTCTCCAATGCTCAATTCATAGACTATTCATTTAGAACATCAGGATTTCATTGATAACTCAAATTTTATAAAGAGTAGTCAATGTCATATGGGATACAGCATTATTAATGTGGTATGTTGTAAAGTACGTGTTATTTCGCAAGTTAAGAATGAGCATGCAGATTCTTGTTTTAAATAACTTTAACGAATATTTTAAAGCTTACACTAGTCACGTGAAGACATTTGTAATCTAATGTTAACTTTTTTTTTTTTTTTTATATTAACTCTTTTCTTCTAAATGTTTATATTTTTCGATTTGTGTTGCAGTTTTATTTTGGAGATACACTCACTTTCTGAACCGGAAAAGCATCTCATCAAAAAATCAGCAACAAAAATCAAAAATGTTTAAGAAAGACTCAGTTAGAGATCGATCCCAGCTATTCTATGCAAAAAAAAAAAAAAAAAAAAAAAAAAAAAGTTTAAAAATATTGTAATGCAAATGAGAATTTTGAAAAGAACGCTAACATTAGTGAACCCTTTCCGTCACAGTGATCCCACTCCGGGCACACCTAATTTTAATTCCAAACTTGCATTCGACACCAAGAATATTTAATAAAATTTTGTTTCTAGAAAGAAAGTTTAAAATAAGGAGTACTTATTTTCTAAAAAAGTCGTTTGTAAATTCCGGTGTCAGTCTGTAATTTCTCATTTTACGATCACACTTTGTCTGTGCCGGAAAGGGTTTAATATGTGTTCGCATTCTTTGTGTACGTTCTTAAGTTGCTGTTATTCCTTCTATGAACCCCTAAACTTTATAGTGCAATTGTAACTCTTTTTTTTATGAAATGGTAAGATTTGCGTAGCAGCGAATTTTACGTAAGTGTAAAATTGATTGTCTTTTAAACATACCATTTCAGAGAACTGTGTGGCAAAATTACTGCATTAGATGACGAGTTTATGTGGCTTGACACGATGCTGTTGTTATGCCCATCCTTTTAAATAAAAGCAGAGTTAGACTGAATTTTGCGTGTACGAATCTAAGTATTTAAACGTGATCTACCCTAACGGTTTTTGATGGAATAGGTAAAATTCACGTTAAGAAAAGTATTACTGCATGTGCCACCAAGCCACCATCCCTCACAAGTTTTATAATAAGCTATTGTTCAGCGTTTATTTGTAAGTGTGTTGAATCAATTATTTCATTTTAAATAAACTAGAGATATGAACATCTCAAGGTGATGGTTAAACTGAAACGATATTTGAAAAATATTGTATGAAATGTTTTTTAAAGCTTACCGGAGTTTCAGGCATGGTGGGAGGATCAATAAAACTGATTTCGTGTTCTTCGCCATCCAGCAAAAGTGACACATTCTTCTCTGTGTCTTCTTCTGAAAGAAAAACAATCCTTTTAAAACAAAACATTAGTAAGAGCAGAATGTTGATGACATTCATACATTAAAATGACATTTATGAATTATTTACTTTATTACCCTAATGATAAAATACGACGTGTTTATATCTATGTTTATATATACAATTCAAATGAATTTTTTGCGTTTGTACAATTAATGTTATGTGGTATGCATTTGAAAGAAAAAAAAAACTATTTTAATAGAACTTTTCAATCTGAAAAATAGACAGATGACAGAGACTTCAGGATTTAGTCGACAGAAAGGTCTTCCCTCATAATTTCACAAATTAAATTTTATGTCTTGGAATATGACCAATGTTTATATCATTAGCGTTATTAGTGTGCCACATATGCATCAGGTGGAGAAATTGTACACTTTTTTTACCTTCTCAAAATTTTTCACAATTATCTAAATAACAGGTGCACAAAATTTTATGTGAGTTAATCTTTTATAACTGCATTTAGCATCGTTTGTGTACAGTCAGTAACTGTCTCATACATTTAAAAAACGTTTAAGATATTTCATTTGGTCTGAAAGAGAAAATATTTGTGTGCAGTTTTATATTTACACACGCAGTAAGAAAAAGTTGTGATAAAATAAATATCTAAGAAAATCAATAATATGTAGAAAAAATTATATAATTTTCATAAAATATTTAATTTTTTTTTTTTTTTTTTTGCTGTTGTTATTGCTGTTTAATAAATGCAATCTAAACCCTTGGAACCTGGAAAGTGTATTTTTTAAAGGTTTCTTAAATTGTGTTTTGAGTGACATTAGAAATATCCGTGCATTTTGTTTTTCATGATGTATCAATGTCAAAAATATTGAAAAAGTGTAATTTCTTCTTCTTTTGAAACAACATTTTGAAAAGATTTAAAAAATTTATGTTTTATAATTTGAAAAAGATTGTTTGTCGTGTCTTTTTTTTTTTTTTTTTTTTACGATTTCCAGTTTGTATTCACATTCAAATTGATAATACAAAAATAACACTTCTTAGTAATAGTACAAAAATAAACAAATAATAAGTCTAGAGTTCGTGTTTCGCGTTACACACCTAATGTTTAAAGAGATATCGGTCAACGGTTTCTATTTCTAAAATCTTCTGAAGTTAAAAAAAATGCAAATTTCGAATGTTTTTTTTTTATATTGTATTTCAGAAATTAAATTCATACAAATAGTATTTTTATCGTCAATTTAATATCGAATAAATATCAGATAGTAGTTTATCCAATGTTATAACATCTTCTATTAGGTCAGGATCACAGATGCTGTGTCTAGTATGACAGCCCAAATGTTGAGCAATACGTGGCGAGAAATGAAATACGGTCTTTACATTCTTCGAACTACCAAGGGTGCTCATATCGAAATTTACTGTCGCAAGTACTTGTATTAAAAGCTTTATAAAAGTCTTTACAATGTATTGAAGCATGCATATGCCTAATTATATTAGTTTTCTGCAATAAATTATTGTAATCAGGGAAAGACTTTATGACCAACCTGTATATTTATTTTTCATTGTGTTTTAATAACTTATTAATATGTAGGAACATTACTACGAAATTTAAATTGATAATTAAAATAAATTTTATTTAAAATATATTTCCTAATTTTCTTTCCTGGTATGTATTCAGTAAATTTGATGTTATGTAATATTCTAGAAGCTAAATTCTATTAATCATTAATTAAAAATTATTGTAATCATCAAACGTTATTGTGCGTCTCCCATACAAAACAACAAAAACATCATTGAAGTCCATGTGTCAGCTATGACCCACCCTGGTAGTTCTAGGCGTACAAGAAATGTTATTCTAGTGTTAAAATTATTTTTGAAATGCTAAGCTGGATTTACGCAGTTTAGTAAAAACATAAAGAAATATCCTACATAAAGACTACATAAAGAAATATCCTACAGCAAATAATTAAAAATGTATCTTACTATATTTAATAAATAAATTATTTAAGGTTTTCAAGGCAAATTTAGTTAAGAATAATGTTAATTTTCTTTAGATTAAAACATTTAACAATGTTTTAAAAGATTATTTATTACAAAGTTCCTTTGAAGGTTTTAATGAAATAAAGATTTATGTAAAGTGTAATGTGATTCAAATTATCTTTAAAGTTTCCTCTCAAAAAACTATTATCGATCATTTGCCGTTAGTCCTCTAGCAATGATTTAAAAGTTAAAGAAATTTACTTTCTTCTCATTAATTATTATTCAATATTAGAACACCTCAGAAAATAAATTAAAAGTACATTACATATGTCTTGACAATTTCAGAGGAAAATTTTATTTTAAAATTAATTTGAATAATTTAAGGAAAGATATCTAATGCCTTAAATAGATTTATTACTAAGCTAAGCTTTATGAATCTTTATCAATGTTAGTTTTGAGATTTAGAAATCTTTGAGGAACTTTGCATAATTTGACAAAAGTAACAGTAAGGATTTTAACACCATATGAGTATTTCGTTATGATAATTTATTGTAGTTTATTAGACTAAAGCTTGTGGACCTCTAGAAATGTTATTGTTGGGATTTAAAACTATTTGCGGGATGTAAATTACAAAACTAAGTATTAACATTGTTGCCTATTTTTTTATTTTTTAAATTTGAAATGAATAGTTTTTTTTTATGTTGTTAAATGAAAATTGGCTTATTACATAAAAAAAATAACTTGTGAAGAATAATTTTATTATAGTTAATCAAATTTTCAAGATCTTTAAAGCAAATTTGACAAAGAGTAATTTTAGCTTCCCTTAGAGATTAAAACATTTAGCAGAATTTTAAAAGGTTATTCATTATAAAATTCCTTTGAAGATTTTAATGAATATTTAGCACTCTGTAACAGTTAATAGGGTTTCAGTTTTCTTTAAAGTTTCCCTTATAAAATTGTTTTCGATTAAGTATTCTTTAGTTTTCTATCGCGGGTTTAGTTTATATTTCTTTTCTTGAATCAATGTTTAGTATTAGAATATAGCGGTTGATAGTGTAAAAGTGCATTTACATAAGGCTTGAGAATATTAAAATTTATATTTTTTTTTATAATTACTTTGAAGAATGGGACAATAGTTATGAAAGATTTTAGCACGTTATGCATATTTCGTTAGGATCATTTAAATTATTTTATTAGACAGACTTTTATCTTTCGTTACCAATATTATTTTTTAGAAGCCTTTGCAAAATGCGAAATAGAGGTTTGAAATTACAAAATCAATTTAACGAGCATTGATACTTATTTTCTTCATATTTTGATTCAATTTTGATAAGTTTAATTGGTTTCACGTAGCTTAAGTAAAACCTGTTGCTGCATAAAGTAATATCCTGCGGAGGATACTTTAAAATACATCTTATTATAGTTAACAAACTCTTTAATGTCTTGAGGGCAAAATTGATAAAGAGCTTTTCCACAGAAGTTAGCTTTCCATAGAGATTAAAACATTTGAGCAAGTTTTAAAACGTTAATCATTACACCTTTTCTTTTGGGATTTTAAGGAAAAATAAGAGTTTCTGTAACTGGTAATAAAATTCAAATTTTCTTCAAATTTCCGCTCTAAAATTATTATCGATCAGTAGTACTTTTAGCCTTCTAGCGCGGGTTTAAAAGCTTAAGAACTTTATTTTCTTTCATTTAATCAATATTCCATATTACACGTGTGTCAAGTAATACTTGAAGGTAGTTTAAAAGAGCTTTACATAAGGCTAGAATATTTAAGTGATAATATAATTTTATTTTCACTTTCCGTGATTTGACGAATATAAAGGAAGGGGTTTAGAGCATCTTTCAATGCTTTGTTAGGATCATTAATATTAATTTAGCTTATTAGACTAAATCTTTTGGATCTTTGTAAATGTTAATTTGGAGCTTTTGAAGTCCTTATGAAATGCAAAATTTAAGCTTTATGTTATAAAATGAAGTCAATAAACTGTATTACCTAATAATAATGCACTAGGTTCCAGTAATAAAACGTTTTATCCTGTATTTTAAAATACGTAGCAAATACGTACAATATGAATGTTAATTAGAGAATTATACTCATAGAGGCACAAATGCTTTACTTTTTCTTTTTGAATTCCGTTTCTATATTAGTTATTAATTTGCGATAAATTTGATAATGAAAAAAGATACAAATTCTTCAAAATTAAAGGGTAAAATTTAATTTTAAGAAATGCGTAATTTTATTTAACTTTTTAAATATAATTTTTTTTGCATGTAAAATATAAACTTTTTTTTTTTTTAAATAGATTACATGGTGAAAATTTTACATAATTTAATTCAGTTTTAAAAATTAAAATATCATGGAATCCATCTGGTATTTTAATAAATTTCACATTAATTCTTTTGAAAATCAAATTTTCTTAATAAGAAGATTATATATATATTTTTTATTACCAAATGAAGTATGATATAACTTTGTAAGTTTAGTTATTATTGGATAACACTTTTATCTTCAATGATAATAAAGTTATACAAAAAGGTTTCATTTAGTTGGAAATTTTGAAGTTTCGATTTTATTTACGTTGCGTTTATCAAAAATATTTAAAAGACAATATAATGTATTCTACATGAACAGTCTCCTATCGAAGGGAGATTAAAACTATATTAGGTATTATTTGCCCAATCCATTTTGTCGGTTGTGACACTGATACACCTAAATTAATTTTGTACTTAAAGGACTTAAATTGGAAAAAATAAATTCTAAATATGTTTAAGCACCTTTAACTTAATACAGAAAATCGGTTATCTAAAACATTATTTTAATTTTCAAAAGAAAATATTTATAAGGTGTGGGTATATATTTTATGTTTATTTATGTAAAAAACTGTAAAAAAAAGACAAATGTTTCTTAATATAGGAAAACATAATATAACCGCGGACTAAAATATAAAATAACCTCATTCGAGTTACCCACGATTCCCAAAAATCTTTACATTTAAAAATTATTTCTGCGATTTAAAGAAGCATTTATAAAAGCAAAGTTTCTATTGCTGCCACTGATTTTCGGAAACGTTTCTGGGAATTTTTTATAGTGTATTAACCAGTTTTCTCAAACCGGCATATTGGTTTTTCGGATGTTATCAATTCTGAATAAATATTTTAAATGTTCAGCAAAAATGTTAAACAGACAAACATGATAAATTAACAGCATTGATTTATTATTAAAATTAATATTGTTTTGTTACTTTTGCATGTATAAATTTAATTAAGTAGCCGAAAATGTTTAATTGAAAAAACAGATATCCCGGCTATAGAAAACTTATTAATATGCACTGTAAAAACTACTAGGAAACGTTCCAAAAATCAGTGTCAGAAAAATAAATATTGCTCTTTGAGATCTATTTATTTATCTGATGAACACGAACAATGAATTCCCACAAGCTTCATTTAAATGTTCCTGTATGGAAAACTTTTGAATTTTTAGCTCAACTGAAATGCAAATTTTAACAAATTTGCTATCCCATTTTTTTCCGGTAATATAATTAGCGTATCAGAAAATGTAGTTATCTGAGTTACTCTCTTCTTTATTTGAGTTTCAGAATCTGCTGAGGGATCAAAGTTAACACCTAGAGATGAATAAAAGTTAGTAAATGAATTTAATTACTTATTCCTTTTGACATTTCACATAATATCTGCTTTGAAATAAAATTGAAATAGGTCGTAGTCGAAGAAACCTTTCAATTGAAGGACATTTTAATAAAAAAATTATATCGAAAAGTGTGCAAGGATATATTGAATAAATGTAACAAAAAGGAATCAGCAGTCGGCGATATATAACAAATAGAGAGAATTTTGTTTGTAGAAAATTTCTGAATGGACTAGAGTAGTTAAGTTTAAGAAAGTGGCTCCTTTCAAAGTGAAAATAAAAATTCCTTATAATTTATTTTTATTTAAGTTATATAGTCATCATTTTACAATATTTAAGTTGATTGCAATTGTTAAATTTGTTGGCCATACTTGGTTATGACCTTAGTATTTTTCAAGTTATAATTTGTGTTTAATTTTTAAATATTGTATTTATGTTTCTATGCTTTCGTATAGAGAAGATGACGTGGTGACGTCTGTGATAAAACTATCTTTCTGACAGAAGCTGTCAAGCTAGTTTGAAAATTGCATCAGTGATCGAAGGTGATTTCACGATTTCTTGCGCATAGTTCCTTAAAACCCCTTTAAGATACTGTAGCAGCTGAGCTCCTGATAGATTTGATTATCTATAACAAAGTTTAAACAAATTTAAAAAATGTGAAGCATTTATCTAGAATAACTGAAAAAGTTGGCAGCGACAAGATAACTAATTTAATTCCATTAGAATAATAATAAAAAAAAACATTGTTTATACCATTCCTTTTTGAACTATCTTACAAATTTGTTCATTCAATAGTAGTTAACATTTCATCCAATGTTTAAAAAAGTTTTTTCCTTTCATTACTACCAGCTATGAAGACCAAGCTATGGTTAAAATTAGCGTTGTGTTCAACTCAATATAACAATACATTTTCTGTACAACATATAATAATTAGTTCTACGAAACCTGATAGGCTGAATTCTGTTTTTGAGAACTTTCTATGGACTTTGATTGGTTGAATCATGTATATCTCAGCTCGTATTGGGAATTTCTGTGAAATTCTTTCAGATTCTGAAAGATTGATTGGTGCTTGATTTGTAATCTTAAAATTCAAATTTCTCGCCAAATGTCGCCAATGTCGCCAACATTTCGTGAAATTTGACAAAATGCTGCCAACATTGCCATTTCATTTACTGTCAACTGTTCACCAACTTAATAACTTTTTCAACCTTCATTCACCTGTAGATGCCCAAAATGACCCACTAATCGAATTTTCAAGAACATGTGACCTAGCCCCCAATAGTCTAATGGTACCGCGAGAGAGTAGGATTCAAAATATAGTCAAAATCGTTAGAACCGTTTTTTAGATAAAATTAGCTTGAGCCGTAGTGACCCCAAAATGCCACACTAATCGAATTTTCTCGTACATTTGACATAGCGCAGTGGCCTTTTCGCAACCCAAAACGGTACAATACAAAATTTAGTCAAAATAGATTCAAACATTTTAATATAAAATTAGCTTGACCCTGACCCATATGACCCAAAATGACCCACTAATCGAATTTTCTTAAACATGTGACTCAGCCCAATGGTCTTCTCGTGCCAGAAAGCAGTAGGATAAAAAAATTAATCTAACTCGTTTCAGCCTTTTTTACATAAAATTAGTTTGATCCTGACCCGTAGTGACCCAAAATAATGATCCACTAATCGAATTTTCTCTAACATGTGACCTAGCCCAATGGTCTTCTTGTGCCCAAAAACGGTAGGATAAAAAATTTAGTCAACATCGTTAGAGCCGTTTTATAGATAAAATTAGCTTGACCCGTAGTGACCTTAAAATGACCCACTAATTGAATATTTTATAACATGTGACCTAGCCCAATTGTCTTTTTATCCCCTAAAACGGTAGGATACAAAATTTAGTCAAAATGGTTAGAGTCGTTTTATAGATAAAAATAGCTTGACCCGTAGTGACCAAAAAATAACCCACTAATAGCATTTTTTCGAACATAAGACTTATCCCAATAGTCTTTTCGTGCCTGAAAATGATAGGATAAAAAATTTATTCAAAATCGTTTGAACCGTTTTTAGATACAATTAGCTTCATTCTGAACCGTAGTGACCCCAAATGACGCACTAATCAAATTTTCTCGAACATGTGGTCTAGCCCAACTGTCTTCTTGTCCCCTAAAGCGGTAGGATACAAAATTTAGTCAAAATGGTTAGAGTCGTTTTATAGATAAAATTAGCTTGACCCGTAGTGACCAAAAAATAACCCACTAATAGCATTTTTTCGAACATAAGACTTATCCCAATAGTCTTTTCGTGACTGAAAATGGTAGGATAAAAAATTTAATCAAAATCGTTTGAACCGTTTTTAGATACAATTAGCTTGATCCTGATCCGTAGTGACCCCAAATTACCCGCTAATCGAATTTTCTCGAACATGTGGCCTAGCCCAATGGTTTTCTCGTGTCTGGAAACGAAGGATACAAAATTTAGTCAAAATCGTTAGAGCCGTTTTTTTAGGTAAAATTTGCATGCACACATAGACACACACAGACACACAAGATTTGCTCCTATTACAATATATGATATTTTTCTATCTCATGATATTTACATTGCCAAAAATATTACTGGAAATAGTTTTTAATTCCTTACCAATATAATTAAATTTGGTTCGAATTATATTTAATTTAGATGAATCTAAAATATCTAGCTGTTCCAAAGCTTTATTTTTTAGGCGCGTAAACGCCGATTTAGCAACTTTCTTTTAATTTAAATATGCTTTAAAATCCGTTATGAAAATAGAAAGGAGACAAACTACAGATTTACACTATATTTCAATTGAAATAAAATTGTTTCGTAAAACTCAACAAGTGAACTCAATCGGAAATTACACGAATTCAATTAAATGAAGTTTCAAAATAAAATAATTAAACTCACTTAAAATTCCCTTAACAATATCTTAAAGAAACTATGAATTCCCCGAAAAGAAAGTTACTCTTATTTGACAAAAAATGGAATTCCGTAATAATCAAAATATTTCACCGTTCCACAAAGCAGAACATAAACGAAACTACTTTCAAATTACTTAAAAAGCGACGGCTTTGAGGACAAAATTATATTATGTAGAATTTCATCATGGACTGTATAATGCATGGAAGAAATCTCGAAAAATATTCTGCTAGTGCAACGTTGTTTATTTCACTATAAAAACATAGAATTTTATAATTTTGTTATGTTTGGTGACACATCGAAGAGAAATTTTCAGATCACACTTAGGCAGGTCTCAAACTGAAGCGACTCAAACAACATGACGCTCTACTTAGGAGAAAAAACAAATTTAAAATAGGTTCCTTCTTTATTTCAACCTGTTTCTCCTCCTAAGACGCACTTCATATTGCTTGTGTCACTTCATGTGCGGCTGCCTTTAAGGAAAGATTTTTCTTCGCTCAGCGAAATATTATTATCACAGGCGTCACAGCGCCATCTACTCTATAAAAAAGCAATTAAACATGAATACAATATTTAAGAATCAAACAGTTAATTTGATTTGAAATGTGCACCAGAAGTGGGCAGACTAAAGTAAACTGACGATATGAAATTCCAACAATTGTTGGTTGACGAGGCCCCCCAATCGAAGCTAGACCCTGCAAAACATCACAATGTTCATCAAGCAGCAATACATTTACGGGCCATGTTTAAGATTATGGAGCATAGTCTCTGTTCCCTATCAACTCATATATCTCTAAATTGCACAACGACTCAACTCTTGCCTCGCACTGCCGGCGCGTCACTGACCGCTTGTCGCAGCTAAAACTCCTATAAGGGGAGCTGACGCATATCCATCTTGTTGCCCAAAATAACCGCCATATTGTACCCCAGCTCAGCATTAAGAAACCGCCCAAGCAGGTGTTTTCCGTCCCTGTCACTGTCACTCGCCGTCCACTACTACGGTAGGCTAACCGGTTTTAGCTTGGTTTTTGATCCGTTGGGTTATTAAATGGTGGTATGATTCAGCCTGTAGTATAGCAGCTCTAGTCGCAGCAACCACGAAAACGGCACTTTCTAACTTGGATGAGACGTTTTTTTCCATCCAGTCATTTCATCGATCTGGCTACTACATATTACCAATTATTCTCATCTTACCAACAACCCCTGGCTGATCAATCTTTCCACAGAGAGGCTCTGGTGCGATCGGGTGTAGATACTTCTATAGCATACAAAGCTACTTCATCTTTCAAGGATGGGGTATACATGTTACCTTATAAATTGTAGAAAGTTATGCATATCAATTTTCCAGTACTTAATTAATTACGACGATTAATTTGTTCAAATTTTCTGCTGTAACGTAAGACCGGAAACTGATACATCATCAAAATATATTAAATTTTGCACACACAAATTCAATTAAAATAATAATATATGTGTCATTTTTACGTGAATATATTTCTGTTTTTATGCAGTTCATCTTTTAGTTTGTATTTAAGAAGTGTCTTTATATTGTCTATCTCACAAGTTTAGGCACAATCAAAATATGTCATTTATTAAATAATAATAGAAAATAAATAAACGCGAATTATAAAGACAACAGACACCAATAAACATGCTAATAAACTAATACTACTTGCTGTATAGAAAATAGCCGCAAGCAGTGCACAGGACAAAAAAAGAGGAAAGGAAAGGGGGGTGTCATTTTTCTTCGTCAGGAAGAAAATGAATCATAATAATATTTAGCTTAGTGATAACTATGGTAACCGTAACTATTTAATGTAAAGTAATATACAGCTTTTTACGTTTATCTTTTTATTGTTTACTGTGTTACATCTTTTGTGTTATTTTGATGGATATTCATCCTCACTTAGCCAAAAAACCTTAAGTGATAGCGAAAAAAGCTCGTCATTCGTTTTTAACTCAGCGCATCACAAAATATTAGAAATACATGAAAATGTGCAGAAAAAGTACAAAATATGTTATTTTGCATTCCTGCTTAATTGTTGGTTACTTATAAAAATTAGTTGATGTGCAATGAGCTTTTATGTTTATATGAAAAGAAAAAATGATTTATTAATTTTCATCAAGAATTGATACATATGTCTCTTGTTATATATGATATTTTAAAAGTTTAATGAAATGTTGTATAATTTCTTTATTTTCAAAGTTGCGAAATATTTTTAACAATGTTTACTCAGCAGTATTTAAAAGGGGACAGTACACCTTTAACTGTCATAAAACATGAGAAATTTGACACGAGTTTGACATTTAAAAAAAAAGGATAGCGACTCTAGAAGCACAAAAGTTTCAGAGTATATTTAGATAATATTGAACTATGTTTTTAAAAATTTAATTTTGATATAATATCATTTTAAAAAATTAGGCGGTGGGTTTCAAAGTGATAATTAAAATTTTTAATTTTGATAACACTTCACTGCGCGCGCGATAACTCATGCAAATTTTATGGAATTTGCATAACCGATATCTTAAATGAAACATAATACTTTGGACTATAATTTGAACTAAAACTTTTGTAAACGGTTATTTAGATAAAAAGTAATTAACCTTTAATTAGAAAAATTAGAAAAATCATTAATTTTTACACATATTCAACCTCATATTTTTTTTCATACTAAACACAGCTTCCCCATTCTAGTTCATTTTCATTATTATAACAATATTTAGGTAGGGTAAAAATTTTGAAGCTATAACTTCAAACGGTTTTGGAGATATCATGCGCGAAAAGTAAAAAAAAGTCGTTTTGTGAAAAAGCCGTTAAAGTTTTATTTGTATTTAAAAAATATATAATTCATAATAAAATAAACAAAACAACTAATTTTATAACTTATTCAGTATTAAAAATAAAATATGATGCTAGTTTAAATTGATGAATATAAAATAGTTTGTAAAATGCTGCAGAATATAGGAACTTGCGTCAAAAATAAATAAATTTAAATGAAAAAATGTAAGGCTTTATTCTTGCAAAAAAAATTTAATTTTAAACGTACAAGTTAAAATTTTGTTTCGCATTGATGGCTAAGTGAATTTAAGATGTGCATTTTATAAAATGAAATTATTTAATGCAAAATATAGGCCATTTTTTAGGAATTCGGATATTTAAATGTCTGATTCACATACGTTGCAGCACAACAATTCGGATAATTTACTAAAAAATATTATTAATATCAAATAGTCCGTATCCAAAACAATCAATTGAAACAAAATCACTGTCAAATTTGTTACTTTTTAGTTTTTTATAAGATAAATTAGCACTTTAGGATATATTTTTATAGTAGCATTTTTTATAGCGATTACCAATGAACTGGCGATTTTTTTCGCGCTATTATTCATTATAAAATGGGTAATAAATACTAAGAACTGATATAATATGGCAAAATTATGAAAATATCATTCTGAAAGGAACAGTTTTGTTTCAAATGAAACAGTTAATAGCGAATAAAAGTAAACATCTAAGCAAAAGTGTGATCATGTTTCAGAGTAAAAGTAATTAATCAAAAATAAACAAACGTGGCGAAAGTGGAAGTTAAAGTTAAAGTTTTTAAGTTATTATTATGTATGGTATTCAAGTAAAAACAATTAACACATTTAAGCATATTTCCAATGTTGCGATAATGTGAAAGAGTGATAGCAAAATGTTAACAAGCTGCCTTGACATTTTTCGCAGGGCATTTAGATCGAAAATGAAGGAGTGGTGTGTACATTATCCCTAATATCTCAGTAAATAAGTATCGCACAATTAAAAACTTAGTATCCATTTATTCAGAATAAAATTATCTTTCTAAAGATGTAAAAAGCTAAAACTCGATTTTTGGACCATTTTAAAGGTGTACTGTCCCCTAAAAGTACCGATTCAGTTTATTACATTTATTAACGAAGTATTATTTATTTTTATATTATTACGAGCTGACTCGCTCAGCGTTGCCTGGTCCGTGATAATAACTTTAAATCTTACCTAAATTCAGTGTTAAATGATTTATATTCTTAGACAAAAATCTTTCTAAATGAATCCATTGTTGAGCCCCACAGAATTTCTCGAGATTGCATGATTTTATATTTTTATATTTTCAAATCTAGCCAAACGAACATAGAGTTGAAAGTCCCACTGCTTTCGGCTGAATGCACCGGGCGTTGTAAGCTTTCTCCGCTCGGGTTTTCCAAACGAACCTGGAATTTGCACGATTGTATATTTATTAAACGGAAATCCTTCCAAATAAATGAACGAAAGACAGCTCCCTCCCCCCCGCATTATGATGATTTCCAATTTAGTTTCTGATATTTAGGTATATTAAACTTTCGAATCAGACTACAATTGTTCCCGGGAAAACATAAATAATATAAAACGAACACCCACCCATCACCTTTCCAAAACGTGAAATGATACCTTCTGGTATTAACAGCAGCTCTATGATTGATAACTTGTGTTGAAAATGTAGAGGTTTCTAGGGTCTTGCGCAAAAACGCAAATTCCTCCGAAAATGTTCTAAAGCACAAGTCTCTTAAAAAGGAAAGCGATATATTCAAAAACACTGAAATATTTAAAGGGAAAAAAATGGCGAATTTCTGAAATGATTTCCAGAAATATTTTTTTTTAACCGTAAATATTAATTATTTTTTAAACTGAATGTATCGTTAAAACCGAAAAGTACTGTAAATAGATACGTTTTTCTTTTCTTGTATTTACGTACGGAAAGAGAAGATCGCATTTTAAAACAGGAGAATAACGGAAAAGATGAAAACAAACGAGAAACGACCGACAAGAAATATCTTGTTTGAAACAATAAATATTAATATTTTTCGAAACCAAAGATACTGTCAGAACTGGAATTTATAACTCTTTTTTTAACTGTATTTCTTTTTTTATCTTTTCTTTTCTCTTTTTTTTTTTTCATTTTCGTCCAGGAAACGGATGCGACAGTATGATGCAGAAAATCAGAAAACTTGAAAACTGACGCGCAATTGTGCTCCAGTAAAATATGTTCTTTAAAATAATAAATACTACTATTTTTTAAATGAAATATACTGTTGGAACCGGCAAGGTACGGCAAAGTTTTCGGGTTTTTCTATTTATTTTCCTTGTAACTCTATGCGGGTCCCGGCGATTGTGATTTTAAAATGCAGAGAAAAACCGAATGCTTTATTTTCGTCTGCGTGAAGATCCTAGAAAAGCTCGTAAATAATAGGCAGAATAGGCAGACGACGGAAGCTTGGCATTTTATGATATTCATTAGGGTTTTTAAAATAATATCCCAAAAAATGAAATATCTGAACCTTAGGTGAATTTGGGCATGTCTTCGTCTATCCTCATTCTAATTTTCATACCACTATGTGCTGTAGATTTCCCTAGCCATCGCCAACAGACAGACACACAGACAAACACCTCTCTTTTATTAATATAGATTGTATAATTTTTTTACTCTGCTTTTATAACATAAAAGAAAAAAAAAGTTTTGAAGAGATATATTTTAAATTCATAATTCGAGGCATAAATTGTTTGGTAAAGAATGAGAATTGAATATGTGAAAAGGAATATAAATAATTTCAGAATAAATATACAAAATTTAATTGAAATGCAATATAAAACATTCATTTAATTGGCTACAACAAAACATTTTATGATTAAATTACGCTTTTTTAAATTTATGTAAAAAAAAAAAATCATGGTCTCAAAAATATCCTTTTATACTACTCAAGGGAAACGGTATTTCAACCGATCTATCGGCTATTTCTAAATATTTGCATATTGTGTAAACTTTAGAGACAATTGTTTTTTTTAACAAAAATCGGAAAAAGTATGTTTTGTTTTTTAAAAAAGTTATATTCGAACCAATGCAATCAGCAAGCAATTGCAGCAGGAGGCAATTGCAACCAGTTCCAATTAAATTTTGTGTATTCATTCTGAAATTTATTTAGTTTATTTCTCTTTTTACCTTTATTATATTTTTGCATGTGCCTAAGATTTTCTGACAGACTGAATTATAGCAGATATCTTTTTAATGAAAAAATATGCTACCATTTCAAGAAACAGTTTTTGTTGTTCTTTACCATTTAAAAACCGATCTGTTAGTTTGTTCAAATAAAAGGAAAGGCTGTTAATTGTCTTCATAAATTATTCTCTACATTTTAAGGGAATTATATCGCTTCAAAATTAAAATGAAAAAAAAAAGGTAAAGCTAAAAGTCAAAGGTAGAAAGCATATTACATTTCTGTCTAATGAAAAAGGTTTTCGATATTAAATGACGTATATATATGGATCACTTTAAAATTTTTTATCAAGAAGTAATATTGGGGGATAATAAAATGCCTGGAAATGAAAAATTTTTAGAAATAAGTTTTCTTTATTTTTACCATCTGGAGAAATTATACTTCTATATGTGATATTTTGGTTTTTACAAATACATAAAATTTTGAAGTTATAAACTGGCTGAAAATATTTATAGACTAAAGGAAAAACTTTGAACAGCATTTTCTTCTGCTAAAATTTCATCATTCCTCTTTTTAAAACGAAATATATATATGGAAAAATTGGCTTCGTATAATAAATAAACTTAGACGTTTTCAACCCTTGTGAGATCTTTCGTGGAGTCACCCAAATTTTAATTAAAAAATTCAAGATTACCTCAAAAAAAAAAAATAATAAACTAGATAACATTAAACTGTTTTTTTGTTTTGCATGATTAGTATATATTTATACTTACATTAGCATAATAAAAATTAAGTCAAACATAATGATAACATAATGGTAACATAATGATCAGTTTAACAATAAAATCTCGTACAAACAAATCAGTTAATCATATATTGTTGTACTTGAATACTTGAAGGAGGTTGCTTTGAGACCTATAAGCAAAAACGGGCTGTTGTCTCGAATGATCCATATTTTTTATTCATAGAAATACATACAGGACGTTGACAAATTACATAAATCTTCTTCTTGAGGACGGGATAGACACAAGGAAGTTGAGAGCACTGGAGATACACACGTGATGACATCCATGCCTTACCAGGAATCTAACCCGGTCCTCAGCGTGACGGCCACCTCCGCTACCAACCACGCTTGCTGGGGCGGCGTATATTGTTGTACTAAGAGCAGCATTTTTATCCAAACAATAAAAGACTGCAGACATACACATTTCATTTCTCTACTCAGTCACCAAGAGCATCTATCTATATTGAAACCTGGTTGACATGACGGCATCTTAAAGGTAGTCAAAAATTATGTCGACTTAAACGGATATCGAGTTAGCCAGGTTCTACATAATTTTAACTTAAAAATTTATTTTAAATATCCTTTATGTAGTATGATTTTGAATTCATAACATATGTGTAATAATTAAGGATGTACAATTAAATATGCATTAAATATTATAATTATCAAACCGTTGACAACGATTTAATAAACTGATTTTTATTTATTTTACGAAGTTATAATAAAAAAGTGAAACTTGTAATTATCTAATCAAAAATGATTAAGAATTTTTGTAAATTATTCAACATTGACTAATTTACTTATTGACTGTTCTCTGCTGCGTACGCCGGATGCCCTATATAACTTAAACAGCTTCGAATGCATCGTGGTGAGACGAGGCATATAATTCGTCCTCTTCATCTATACTTCCAGGTTTCGTCTCAAAAAATAAAACATATAACTTTAATTAATGGGCGTTTAATCATGCAAAATAAATTAAGTTGGTTTATCGAAATAAACAAGAAATTTTTATTATAATGTATTGATCAGTGAAAGAACAATTTATAAAAATTACTTGTGGTAATGGTTCAAAATGTATTCGACATAAGCGTGTTTCTGCTAAAATATTTCCAGTTATCGAATTTCTTCCTCATTGTAGTTAACATTGTACCAGCTATGTCAATAATAATTGTCTAGTTACAGAGATAGTCGAGTCATTCTGGTGTCACGTTTTAGCAGTTCTAGTGCATTTTTCATAAACTTGACCCGAGTTTAAAAACCCTGTTGTGAAAAACGCGCTCCCTGAATGCATAAGGACTGTTTCGCGGCACTATTTATTTCTTCATTGGTGGCCAAATATCTTTCTGTGAGAGTTTTTATCAATGACGGAAAGAGGTGGAGGCCAGGTGGAGGAAGGCTCCACAGTGTCGATCGCCAACTTCCAAATAGCGACAAAATGCATGCTTCATATGGCAAAGAAAGGATTGATCGAAACCGTCAAATTACGAGAGCTTAGTTCTTTTTTTTTATCTAGTGTACATGTGACATTCCTATTTATTTTTTAAAAGATAAATGCTTCTTATAACGTTCCATCGTACCATACTATTTACACCACTCTATTTCTGGTGAGAATCTTCCATATTTCTGCAAATTTCCAGTTTTTAAAAAAATTCACCAAAATCCCTTCATTTTTCTCCTTTTGCCCATCCATAGCACACAAAGTAAAAATCGTTATTGTTTTCTTTTTTAAAGTTGATCCTATTACTTTATTGTAGCAATAAATAGTCATTCGTCGAAAGCCCCTTCTAAATCATCACTTCTCTTTTTACTGTTCTCTTTTTGTCCTCCTCCAGCACCAAGCACACAAACTGTTGCAATTTTGTTGCAAACTGTTTGCAAACTGTTGCAATTGTTGTAAACAATTTTGAAATTGCTTTGATTTGTTATTCCGTAGTAACACAAAATTCAAAATTGTTGGCAATCTGGTTAAAATGTTAACTGTTCTCCATAAATTGTATTTTGGTGCCTTCGGAAATTCGCCGGTTTCCGAAGTCACGTAGTTCCGAAACCGGAACAATTCGAGTTTCTGACTCAGTCGTGAATGCATCCTTCTTTCACTATATATTATAGGCAAATTTTAGTGTTCCGTGTAAGCATATACAGAAACGGAGCTCCTGGAAATAGTGTGTAGAAACAATGATCTTTCGTCTATGTTGTATGTTTAAATATTTTAAAGCATGTGAAGTCACTGAAGCTCATAGCAAAAGAATGGGCGTGTATGTAAGTGTTTTTTAGTTGAGATTAACATTGGAGCCGAATGAATAAACATTTATGAATAAAGCTGAATTTTTGTCATGTACATTTTTCTTTGAGACCCATAGCAAAGGTCTAATATATAGTAAGCTTAATAGTCTGCTCAATTTGCTTCATGATTATGAGCCATCTTATTCTATTTAAATCTTTTTTATATCTTGCATCTTTCTTTGATAAATTCAATTTGTTGTGGTTTTTATGATATACGAATTATTTAAAAGGTTTAAAGAATTCTCTTTTTTCCTTGAACTCTAGAATATATTAATCTGCTGTGACACAAGTTCCAGAATCAACATATACCACACATGTCGAACAATAGTTATCCTACTTACAAGTTCTAAATAAAGTCTTAAAGTCGTTATCGATTGATAGAAACTGTTTGTAGTCATTACAAACATAGATTTCGAGTGTAAAGTGAATGCCTCATGTCGTGATAACGCCGTAAACGCCGAGCACATATAAATCTACTACAAAACTTTCAAATACTTATTGCTTAAATAGAAAGCGAAAAGGAAGCTTGGCATACATTTAAATTAAACTTTGAACCAATATTTAGGGGATCCTTATCTGGATTAGTTGATTATCTGTTTGAAATGGAATTAAACCCGTAAGAAAAAACCATTAGTTTTTTTTTTTTTTTTTTTTTTTTTAGTAAGAGAAATGAAAGAAAAAACTTCAAATTAGAGATGCAGCATTTGATATCCAAGAACTGTTGGTATGTTTCCTGTTAATACTCTCTCTTCCTGATAAATTAAATAATGTAGTTCATTCATTGTATAGATCAGAGGATAAAAAATTTAAATTAGAAAATGTGTCTAAACAACAGAAGAATTTGCGGAAAATGGTAAAGATAAATATACACTGGTTATCGCTGTAGGTGATGCTTTCGCAACGAAAAAACTCCCACTGATAAACTAACTATTCCAAAGAAGAATTTAGTAAGCATTAAAAAGCTGTGGATTTCAAGCGGTGAAGCTGCCTGAAACACACTAGATAATTGAATACTTCCCCAGTTAATCGTATGAGGGAGGAATCTGTTTCACAGTTACTGCAGGAAATCTAGTCAGTTAGACACAAGGTATTTCAAAAAGAAGAGGCATAGAGGAAAAAAGCAAGTCTTCTTCAGTGAAACATAAAAACACCGTTAATTCTTTCTAACATCTTCTTCAAATGATGGAAAGCTCTTCGAATTTCTTCTGGACTCAGCAATTACTTCTCACTCTTTATGAATAACAAGAGACTGTTCAAAACATACAAGAAACTTCCTCCTCAACAACTGCTGATAGGAGATAAGACAGTTCGTCGTAAGTTCGCATGTAGGAAATGTTGACTTTACCATACTTACAAACTAACTTACACGACAGGAAATGCAGAAATCACTTTTAAAATGTATTGTAGGAACCTAACATGAGGAGAAATTTATATGGTGGAGCAAATATAGGCATCGCAGAAGGAAATATTCAATGGGGAAATAATAAAATTTCTGTAGTATATGATAAAATTAATAGTTATTGCTTTACTAAGCCTCGAGTGGAAAAATTGTTTATTGTTAAAGGTTATGGTTTAAAATGTGAAAAATTTATTTTTGTGGCTATTTTAAGTTTTGAAGTGGTACATCGTAGATTTTGTCATACAAATTTGCTTTTTTGAAAAATGCGTAAAATTAATTGTGTTAAAGGTATTAAAAATAGTAACTTTAAAAACAGGAATAAGCTATGTAAAACTTACGTTGTGACAGAATCTAATAGAACATTGTTTAAAAGAGGATATTTATACAAACGCGTTTCTAAAAAGGCATGCGATAGACTGTATGCTGTATATAGATTAATGGGGTTCAACTCTGATTAACTCATTAGGAAGAGGGAGGGGATACTTTTTGACAATTATTGAAGATTTTTCTGGAAGGACTGAAGTCTATATAATTAAGAAAAAACAGAAAGTTTTTAAAGCTTTAAAAAGTTTTAGTTGAAACTGAGAGCCAGATGTTAAAAATGTTAAAGTACGTGGGATCACATAACGGGTTTGAATTTAATCAGAAATCATTCGAGACATTTTTAGCTGATTTGGGAATAAAAACTGAAAGATCTTCCGTTTACACTCCAGAACAAGTTGTTATTGCTAAAAATGTTAACAACGTAGTTATAAATGGAGTACGAGCAATGCTACAGCACAACGGATTAGAATCAACATTTATAGAGGAAGCCCTCTTAACATTTTTTCACACAAGAAATAGAAATTAATATAATTTTACTTTAATTGTTATTAGCGGTCTTACAGTTCACTGTTTTTTTCACAGTTTAATTGTACTTTTCAGTTTAACTATAGATAGTAGTGAAATTTTGTTTCATTTTAGAGCCCTAGTACTATTGCTAGAGACCTCAGAATAGGTGAATTTTAATTATAATTTTCTTGTGCATAAAGATTAGTACAGAAACAATATCTTATAAGTTAATATAGCCTTTTATTTATTTTTCGATCAAGCGATCTCAGAGACAGCTCACAGTATTTATGCAACAGTTATTGTCACATCAGTTAAGGGTTAATGGAAGATCTTACACTTCATGAATTATGGACCTGATTCACACCTCTGGTAAGAAATTTAAAAGTTTTTAGTTCTTTAACATTTGTTCATGTTTCTAAAGTTAAACAAAATAAATATCAACACAAAGTTTTATCAGGCATTTTATTTGAGTATTGCATGAAAACTAGATAAGATTCGCATTCTATAAGAAAAAGAATTGTATAAACTATACATGTGCATGCAGATGAAACCGAAAAGGGTCTTGAAACATTTTCTGGGAAAATAATAGTTATAAGTAACTGATGTCGAATTTTATGGAATCTCCAGTTAAAACAAATTGTTTAAGTACTGCAACTCTATATCTTAATCATGATCTGATGGGAGAAAGTTTAAACGAAGATGAAGAGGAAAAAGTAAAAGAAAGTAAGTTATCTTTAAGTTCTATAAATATTTCAGAATGGAAAATAATTGAAAAATCTGGAACCAAAAGCTGGAAGTTGGCGTTTTCTATTAGACCCCAATCTCAAGTAAAACACTGAGATCTTTAAATGACGTTATAAAACATTGTAAGGAAAATAAAATCACTTCTAAACCACATAAGTTTGATTTCAAACCCTAGAACTACACATCCTAATACTAAAATTATTAATGAACCTAACCCTTCTAATCAATCCTGCTCAACTAGGGATCCTGATAATTTCCTTTTAAATGAAATATTTCAACATGAACTTTAGAATGTTGAAACTCCTAAATAGTTTCAGGATTCACAAGTAAACTCAGAAAGGGGGAATGGAATGCTGCAACGAGGGAAGAACTTGAAATAATGAATAAAATAAATGTTTGGCGTTAGGTTGATCCTCCGTATAAACTCATTAACTACCTACAATAGTATGTAATTAATGAGTTTATAATATAAAAACTCTGGTAAAGTACAAAGCACGTCTTGATGTTTAAGGATTTAAACAAAAACCTAGTATTGATTATGATATATTTTCATCTGTTGTTAATTTTTTTATAAAAAAAACTATTATTTTTATTGGTAAATATGTAAAATTGGTATCCTATTAAACTAGATGTGAAATTAGTTTACTTAAAATAAATTGTGTTTATGAAGTAACAACCTGGATTTCTAATGAGGAGTGGCGAAAATAAAGTTCGTTTATTGATCCAATCGATTTACGGTTTACGGAAAAGTGGCCGTGAATGCAATTCTTGATATTACCACATTTAGGATTTTGGAAGTTAAAATGGTGTAACCGTTTGTTTAAATTTAATGTATATGCAGATTTATATATTTATGCGAATGATTTAATTTTGTTTGCTAAAGATAAAAATATATTGTAATCTGTAAATAATATGTTAAAATTTTTTTATAGAAATTACTGAAATGGGATCGACGACATATTTGCTAGGTGTTAACTTTGAACAACTTGATTGTTCTTTATATACAGGGTGCGTCAGAAAAATATATACACACTTTGAATGCTTATAACTCCAGTTTTTATTCGCATATAATTAATATTTAAATTGAAAAAGAATCTACATAAAATGTATAACTTTACCTCCTACCACAGGCGTTAAAAATTATTACCGTTCTGGTCAATACGCTGCTTATAACGGTGGGCTATTGATACACAAACTTCAACAAATGTTTCATTTGATGTTTCATTCTGGCTCAATTTAGAGTTTTAGATGGCACAAGATTATAAAAAAACTGGTTTCATCTGCATTGAAAATGTCTTTTTGTTCATATCCTTTTATTAGATTTGGCTATTGGTTTTGGATCCAATCATCCATTGTTTCGCAATCAACATCTTCAGACTCTCCACTTACAGTTTTGCCTGTTATGCCATGCCTTAATTTATACTTGTGAAGCCATCCTGAAGAAAATGGTGCATTGCATTCTACATTCAGCTTCTTCAAAATTTTTCATGCTTTCTCCATAAGCAAAAGACCGCTGATGGGAATTTTTACACTACGACACTGATTAAACCATTGTAGAAGCAACTTTTTCAACATCAACGAATTTTCCGCTTTGGACTCGAATTTTTTTTGAAGCACTACATTCACTTTAATGATGACTTTCCTCGATGATCTTACGCTTATAAATTAGCGTGTTTAAAGTTGAAACTGGTATACCTAATTTTTTTGGCAAGATCCAGTCTTTTTAAATGTTATTTTTCATCCACTTTTTTAAAATGCACATTTTTCCTTCAACGACAGAGATTTTCTATTATGCGAAGTCATCGTGAACCGCTAGTGAACGATACAAATCCAGACACTGTTGCTGCCAGGAAAAGAACTTACCCTGCTGGGCCTAAGGGAACACAACAACAACCCTTATCTATAGAAAGTGGGAGGTTCATATTTCCTTCGGGGTATGGTTTTTGTTCAACCGGGCAGGTGTTGGCAAAGGTCATGTGCCTTTTGTAAGACTGGACATTCGGGAGTTGAAATCTGAGGTTGAAATGCACATTTTCTCTCTTCTTGTCTTGTTGAAAAAACGTATAAATGAAATTTGCGATTTAAGGAAAAACATATAAATGAAATTATTTAACGTTAATATCCATTGGATTTTGCCAGGACCATTAAAAAACGTATAAATGATAAAAACGTATAAACGAGAAACGTATAAGCGGTGCTCCACTGTATTAATACTTTTATTCTAAAGGTAATAAAACCATAAAATATGCTTATTTTCCAAGACAGAAGTTATCTTTATTTTTTAAAGATAAAAGAACAGTAGACTGTTTCCGTCGTTACACTAAAGCCAATACTTATATACTTTCTCATGAATGCAGACACTATTTTGACGACCGCTGTTGTATAAACACACACGTATCGCTTTCCAAAGCAACTTTAATTCGATACGCTTTCTAACCTTTAACGAGTTTGATTATTAAAGTGACCATAAGGCTTTTGAATGAAAGTACTTTCGAGAGTGAATTGTTAATAAAAATAAATATGAAGTTGAACTAGAAAAATTGTTTTCTTTTGGGAGATATCATAGCTTTGGTAAAAAATTATTTTGACAACTGAAAATACCCTTTACTTATTTTTCTTTCTTTTTACTTTCTTTTATTTTTACAAGAAGAAAGTATTGGATTCTTGAAAAATTTTGACTTTCGGTTCCCGAAGAATTTATGCGTTTTAGTAGCTTGTGAAAAATATTTGACTGTTTTTAGAAAATGTCTGTCCGTGAGTCTGTTTGTGTATGTGTTTGTATGTCAAAAATTTTCTTGATGCCCTATCTCAAGAACTAATGCACAAAATGTAATAAAATTTCAGATTTGATTGAGCATGTAATTTCATCAAGCTTCATAATCTGTTAAACTTTGAAATAAATATACGCTGATTAGGTTTTGATGTAAATCGAATAACAAGTGGCACTGCTATTCTACATTTTTTACAATTTCCGCGATAGTTATGTATCAAGAACTAATGCTCGGAATGTCATCAAACTTCATATTCTGTTTAGACATTGACACAAATATCCCTTGGTTAGGTTTTGGTGCGATTGGCCCAACATCTTGCTCTGCTACGGTGCATTTTTCACGATTTCCATTATAAGTTATATCTTAAAAACTAATGCGCGGAATTTCAACAAACTTCATCTTCAACTCAACTGTGAGTCCTTGACATAAATATATCTTTAATAGGTTTGGATACATATTGACGAAAAGCGTCGCTGCTATGCTTTGTTTTTCATGCTTTCTGCGATGGCTGTATCTCAAGAACGAATGGATTGTCATTTAATTTTGGCAGCAGACAATTTTATACATATAGAAGGAAGTTTTGTGGTGGCCACAACATACTAGTTTATGATTTTTCTTTAAATACTAAATCATCTATGAATATAAAGAACACATTTATAATCACAGATTTATGATTCGTATTATTTTTACGATTTAAATCCTTTCACGTCCTTTTGTTTGAAGAAAACGAATAAATATCCTTTAAGTGGTGTTGTATGTTTCATTTTCATATTACTAACGAAATATATCTATCCAACAAAAGAAAAAAACAATCCTAAAATTCGACATCAAGAAATATGATAACCTAAAACGATAAATTCATATAGCTATATATTTTTATCTCAGAAGAAATGTTTTCGAGAAAAAAAAAAAACATATTTAATATGTGGATTATTTTGTAAGGTTTTATAGATCAATAAAAACTTTCGTTTACTGCAATAGGAATTTTAGGAGTCATAAATTGAGAGCAAATACATATATATTATTGAAAATATTGTTTTTATGCTAAAATTTTATTTTTATCTTTCATTAAAGAAAATAAAGCTAGCATTGAGCATTTACGACTTAGTTGATTTAAATTAGAATTAAATAAATCCATAAAATATAATTTGTTAAATTCAAAATGTCTATTTTTAAGAAATCAACGAAAAGCTTTAAATTATTTTTAAATAATTAGCTAAAGTTGCGATATATTTGAAATGTTAATGAAATTCGGAAATTAATATATATAATCCCCCGAAGAATTAAGAACAGTTAAATAAAAGTTATGAAGCAGATGCTAAACAAGATGATTTCAAACAAGCAAAAACATATATTAGATTTCAATTATTTAAAAAAAGAAGTAGTCAACTTGTGAAATGTTTTTAAATATATATAATGTAGTCATTTATCCTCTCTCTTAGAGGACATTTGCAAGTACGCCATCTTTTATGCCTTTTTTGTTATTACTAATTTTGTATAGTCATTTTTGTCTTATTAAACCGGAGAAATCGGCAACTGCATAAAGAAAAAAAATCACTATTAAAAATTAATGGTAAGGAAAAAGCGTAAAAGCTGGCAGCTGTCTGAAGATAAAAGTGAGACCACACTTTCGATTTATATTTTTAAAGTCATGGGAAGACGAATTCCGCAAGAAAAAATAATATAAGAAATCAAATACCAAATTATTTCTGTACTTTTTTGCATCACAATTGGATGCATCTTGAGCACAATTCTTCAGCATGTTTGAAAATTTTTAATGCCTTTTTAATTGAAAATTGGTGGATTTGCTGTCACGTATAAGCCCATAACAATTTGTATGGTCTATTTTACTAACGAATAATTAATAAAAATATCTGACGTCTCTGATAGTGTCAAACTTTTCTTAACCACAAAATTTGAACTAAGTGAAACTAAGCACAGTTTTACTAAGTTTACAGTTTAAAAAAAAATGTATTTTTATCAATACAATTTTTTTAATTTTTATTTATCGGAAGTATATTTGAAATATTTACGTGACTGTGGATAAGGGTTGTGCATTAAAAGGATGCATACCTATTATAGTTTTACTGTTACTATAATTTTTACTGACACTGCTTTCCAAGAAATGTATATGTTATAAATATTTGACAGTTTTAAATGCAAAGAATTATGCCTGCAAATTGTTTGGAAGATATAAACAATAAAAGAAAAAAGGAACAGTCGTTCCTTTATATAATGTACTGTATTCACATACTAACTTTACATTATAATTTTCTATTTAAGTAAAATATGAAAAATAACTAAAACTTTTAAAAGACTATAACGAGCTGTAGACTTCGATTTAGTATTTTTAGTGAGCATTATATCATAGATGTGTAAAGTCTGTATAAACTACATATTTAATAGCTTTTTTTATTGTTCTTTATATGAAATTAAAATTTTAGTCACTTTATACATACTCATCTGTCTAAGAAACAAATACAAACAATTCAAGGCATTTGATTAAAATTATAATATATAAAACCACATTGCATTTGAGAGGCTATTCAAGGAAATGTTTATCTGTGCTTATCGGTTCTCTTGACGAGTAAGTGTAAATATTGACGTAAATATGTATAAATATAGAGACACGTTAACTGGGTAATGTTTGTGCCTTGCTCCTTAGTAGTAGGTAACATTTGTCTAGTAACGAAAAAAATAAAAGCAAATCATTTGGACGTTGCGAAAAGTGTGAGAGATGTCATCGAAAGTTCCCAAAAATTGTACACTCTAGACAAACCATTTGATTAGTCTGGATTTAAACACCAATTGTTTCAAGATATTCTAAAATATGTAAATGCAAAAAGAGAGATCGGAATTCCATTTCGAACACACTGGCAGGCGGAGTAAATTTTTTTTTAATTGGAAAGGACTGAATGAAATCAAGTCATTTGCTTAATGTTTTTTTTTTGTACCTTAATAGGTAAATATAAACCTAATTTGGACCATCTATCTAACAGTCTCTAATTGGCATTTGGACATTATTAAAGGGGTGGAAGATGTCACCAAAAGTGCTAAAATAGCCCTAGTCAAACCCTTTGATTAATTTTGATTTCAATATCATTCTTTTCAGAACATTCTAAAATATATAAATGTAAAACAGCAGACCCAAATTCCATTACGAACACACTGGCAGGTGTACGTTAATTTTATGTTTCATAGAATTCGTCTACTATTTTGCTTTTACATACTTTTAATTGTTCCAAAACAAATTTTATTTAAAACAAGATTATTTAAATGTCTTTACTAGGTTTAACTTTGTCGCTTTTTTTATGAAGTCTGACACCCCCTTTGTAAAGATCCAGGTGGTATTCCTGCCACTTTTTCGTTATTAGAAAACTGTTACCTACGAGAATAAAAAGCAGTAACAATGTGCAAACGATTTGACATATTTAAAGTTTTTCAGGTTTCAACATTTTACGCATGCCTCCTGGTGTCTTCGTAATGGGATATCAGTCTGATTTTTTGCATTTACATACTTTAGAATGCTTTAAATAAAATGCCGCTTAAATCATAATTAATCAAATGGTTTCACAGAGGTTCAGTTTTTGTAACTTTTAATGATGCTGCCATCCCATATGTAATATCCAAATAATTCGTTTTCAATTTTGTTTTTCATTATTAGCCAACTGTTTTACAAGAACGAAAAGTATAAATATTACGCAAAAGACTTACATTGGCTTTATATTTTTACGTATGTAATATGTAGTATTTTATATGAATTTACTTATCGTGAACATTATATTTGGTATCGTATATGAAGTTACGTATGAAATGTATTATATCATGTACTTCATGTGCATTCGTTCATGACGGATACAAACATTCCAGTTTTTTTCTTTAACGAATGTCACAAAAAATCTTTATTTAATTATTATTACTAATAAACTAAACGATAAAAAATAACAAATTTGTTTTCTGAATAATTACCGAATGCAATATAAACAAATTAAAAGTGCGTGAATTAAAATCAAACAGCTTCGTATAATGAGTAAAATTAAAGTTTGAGTTATGCATTCTTTAAAAACATAAAAGCCATTTGATAAAAACAAAATAATTTTCTCTATATATACTAAAATGGATTATAATGAATACATTTGTTTCAATTAGCAAGTATAATTAAATTTTTGTCCAATAATTTCCTGTTACATAGTTTTAAATAATGAATTACGATAATTTACCCGTTCTCACAAACTTTAACCTTCAAAATTTTAATAATTTACATTTAATGTTTCGAGGGACAGGAAAATTATAGAGGTTTTTTACTGATGTTAATTTTGCATTTTGTGCATGCAATGTTAATGCATTTTGGGTTATAAATGCTATATTTTTGTTATTCAGTGATACATTTATGCATTTAATTGCCTCTATTTTAATGACAATGCGAATTTTAGTATCAAATATCAATGTTTTGTAAAGCATTGTTAGATTAAAAGATTTTGTGTAACATAAAGATGCTCATTAACGCTTAGAAACCCTCATCTTATTAACGCATCGCTCATTTACGATGCATTCGACAGTTAATAGAATAAATTATGAATTCGTTAATAATGTTATTAAATTTTACAATCAGACTACATAAATGTATTTTTCCTCTGATTGTGATATTTTTTATAGAATGGAATGAAAAAAAAAATATTTTCTTCCCTAATGTTTGCATAAAACTTATATTGATTTTATCAACTAAAAATAATGAAGACTACTATAAATTTTGAAATATTTAAAAGTGGTAATTTAACAAAAATCCAGACAGGCTTCCATCTTGAGAAGTCCATCAAAAACCTTAGAAGAACACCTATTCACTCATAATGAACAGAGGAAAGTTTTTTCAACAAGGTAAATTATATTAAATGAATGGAGTACCAACAAATAAAAGTGACATATACCAGCCAGGAAGTCGTTGGGATAGCTCAGTAGGAAGAGCGTTGGCACGGCAATCCAAAGTACCCGGGTTCGGGTCCTGGTCCCGGTATTTTACTCTCTGTTGGAATACTCCATCCATTGAATACCTATTCACTCTTTTCCTTCAATTTTAAAACAAAACCGTCCTCATTTTTATTTGAAATAAATGGTGGTTTTATTCCTTAAAATAACAAATGCGTGATGTTAAAACTTTAAATAGTTTTTTTAAGAATTCTATCCCCATTTAATTATTATTTTTACGAGGCATTAAGTTGGTATTATTTTACAAACTTTGTACCATCTTAAGAGGTTGGCAATTTCAAAATTTCAAAACACATATTTTATGTTTTGTTCCAGTTTTATACAAATATTATTTTCGTCTTTAAAAAAATCCAAACCACATATCGTCATTAAAGTTTCATGCAAACATACGAAGCATTAGGTTTTATATTATTCAAAATATCACGTTTTATCTAAATATTTATTTGGGGGTAAATGGGTGTTTTTATTCCTTTTTAATTTTCAAAAATAAAAATTAAATATTCCCGAAAAAATACAAGTACGAAATTTTTCTGTACCATTATACTAATACACTCTAATTCAATAACCTTTTTTTAAAAAAAAAAAAAATAATAATAATCTTTATCCCTACTTACTTGTTATTGTAGAAAATTAATTTTCATTTAATATTATTGCAAAACCGGTGGATTATATTTACAAATTTTATGTTAAAATAAAGATTAAAAGACTTTGCATATAAGAAAGTGAGTTATATATAATAGGTAAAACATTACCTGAAACGTAATTTTAACCTTTCTACGTGATTTTTATAAAATTAAATTTTAAATTGTTGAAAATCTTTCTGTTATGACCTTTTTTACGGTATAAACAAGCTGTTTTTGAAAACATTCTATCACTAACAAGTTTTTATATTGCTATATCTAAAAAAAAGTAGTAATATCTAATTTTGACAATTTATAAACTCATCGGTACTTTATAACATACCAAAAACATTGAAACGTGCTTTAATTTTTTACATGGTGAAGATTGGTAGACAATATAAATTGTAAAAATGTTTAATAGTGTAAGAAATAAGATTGTATTATTAAAATATTACATGCTATTAAGTAAATAAAGTTAAAATTTTTAACTTTCATATGACTACTGTCGATAAAATTGACCAATATTTTTTTCACTTGTATTGCAACAAAATTATTAGAAACAACTACACATTTATTTCTTAAAAATTTATTGAATTTTGGTCAATTAAAAATAAACCATTTCCAATGGCAACCCTTCCCAAGAGCTCGCGGATAACCAGTATAAATAATTTTAAAATCTTGAAATTAAATATATATATATATATTATTGATACATATATTTTGATAACTGTTTTAACAAAACCTCTAACAATTTATCATGAGAATTAATGTAAACTGTAATGAAATGCTTCTTAATAATATTATATCTGTATCTGAATTTATTTAATGTGTGTCAGCTGTGTTTATACTAAACTAAACGCTCTCTTCAGACGTGTTATTTGTCGTAAAACTTAAATCCATGATGGTAATTAAAATCGCTCTGTGAGAAATTGCAAATATAATTAATCAGAATTTCTGACATGTTGTATTAAAAATTAATTTTCATAGCTGTCAGAATTCAGTTTATACGCCAAGTATTATGGCTTTACTCTTTTGGTATCATGCGAAAACTTAGTGGGTGCCAAATTTAACGTTACATCAATCAATCTGGAGTTAAATACCTTTTCGAAAGGAAAACGATTCATATATAAATGCGCATAGAAAGGAATATAAGTGTCATATGATGTGGTGATCAAACATGCAGTAAGTCATTTGGTAAGCGCAGGAGTATATGTCAGATCCTGAAGATTTGACATTATTAAAATTTCACTGCACTGTAAAAGGTTGTCTAGAAATTTCTGGATTAATTTGAAGTTCTCATACCGTTTTAAATGACAATCTGTAATTTATAATAAAAAAATTCGAAGTTTAATAATATAAAACAAAGAAATGCGGTTTCTTTCACATTTTTTCAGTATAACAATAATTTAACAATAATACATAGGATATAGTAAAATGGACTGACCAGTTTTAAAATGGAAGAGCAAGCAAACGGTGACTGATATTAAACATATTATTGTAAAAGTTTAATATATGATTTGCGTTTCTTATACTTTCAACTGTATATAGCTATACCCTGTATTTAGGTTTTAGTGTATATAGATATATATATATATATAGACAATGAAATTTGAAAAAATGAAACCTGTTTATTCTTCTTATTGTTGCATTCTTCCTTAAACGGAAGAGTTCCAAGATACCCATGAGAAAATATTATATGCAATTTTACCTGTTTTGGCATAAACCCGTCTGAAACAAAACTTGTGTATGTGTAATAGAAGTATTTCAATAAAGGAGTATCGCGTACATTAATAGGAAATCTACCCCTACCCTAATCCCCTACGACACTTATATATTTAGAAACTACATCTAAAACTTAATACTCTTACTGCAACTCGCTATCTTCACTTCTTTACCAAATAAATCCGCAAATATAATACTGAATAAGCTTTTTCGAACTAAAGAGAGCCTTAAAAGCCTACACTAGTTACGCAAAGCCACACGCAACCTAATATTAAACCTGTGGGAACGTTATTTTCAAATTTCTCGTTTGCATTTCAATATATTTATTTGTTTATCTCTTTTTTACACAGGATTACTCAGGCCGATCTTTAATAGTTTTGTTTTTACTTTTTCGATTGTGGTTGCAGATTTTTTTTTATAAGGTCCCTTTTTTTTAATGAACCGATTCCGAAACTGAGAGTGCCTTCATAAAAAAAAATCTGCAACCAAAATCTAAACAGTTAAAAAGAGCCCGTTTACAAATGATTTGTTGATGCCCGTTTACTCAGCTATGATATACAAAAAAGCAATTAAAAATATTGAAATGCAAAAGAGAAATTCGAAAAGAACACTCCCATGGGATTAACAATATCTTGCGCGTTTTGTCATAAGCTAGCGTAGACTGTTAAGAGGGCAGCACGATTACTGCACCTTATAGAAGCGCTGAACTTAAACCGTCAATCGGGAAAGCTTGGTACGAAACCGAGATAGAAATTATGCAAAATCTCTTTTTTTTTTTCAATTGAAATTCACATTTTTGAACTGATTATGGTAAAGGAAACTGACATTATATTTTGAATTTTGTTTAATTCTGCTAAATTAAGACATTTTGTAACATTTTGTCTTAACTTTTGACACAATGTAATTATGTTCTTCTGTTATTAAAGTATAATTTACGAAATGTATGACAATTTTTTCTTGCTTTGTTTTAAGCATAATGTGCTTTTAATATGTGACAATTATGTGTAATTATGTGACATTTAAAACCTTATTTCTTCAGTGGGTGTCGATATTTATATTGGACCTTTATATAATATCTAATGTGTCTAATGTACTGTGATATTGATATAACCACATATATATGTCAGAATCTAAACTGTAATGCTTTTTTGATGGTAAAAAATTAAGTAACCGTTTCATCTAAACCCATTCTATTTTCTGTAATTACAAGATTCCCAATGCCGTATAGTATAATAATGGTAATTTGTTTTATGATATGAAAAAAAGTAAAAACATATTTTTCACTTTAATTCGAATGCGATTTTACAATTATTCTCGCCCACAACAATGTGTTATTGATGTGAGCTGAATGAGCATCCACAGTGTTAAAAATCATCTATTAAAATATCAGTTTACGACTATGAAATTTCTTGAAAAAGTTTTTTAGAGGAGATTCATAGCATATCGCTCTATAACAGACGAATAATATTAACACACTTACGTATCAGAAGAACAACAAGTAATTTATTGTTTTGCTATGTTTGTAGTTTCAACTGCGAGTATCTCAAAGAGTCGTACAGACTTGATTTCAACTTCTCTGAATTCTTAGGATGGCATTCTATGAATTCCATTTGAAAATCTGAAAAAACACCTCCATAAACACAATTAAAGCAATGCAAGTGGGTTCATTTATCTGACTCAAAAATTTCAATCAAGAGTTTTTCGCCCAACATGGATGATTTCGTCTCCCACTGGAATAAATGTTTGAACAATGGCGATTACACGGAATTATGGGGCACCATGTACAGAATATATGGCACTTTTATAGTTGTACTAATGATAGGTTTCAAGATAATTCACTATTCATCTTGTTTTTTTATTCTTCTTATATACGTTATTGATAGTGAATATTATTCAGGTTGAAAGGTGAATCTCTAGACCTATCATAGATGTATCATGAGATAAAGCACTACGTTTTATTAATTTTAATTGTAAAAAAAAATGTGTGATTAATTTTTACGAGATAAAGTTTTCATAATGTGTGATATCGTGGGAATGTTAACGTCATTAAATTTATTAATTTTATTTTTAATTAATACATTTATTAATTTTATTTTTACATAAATTTATTAATTTACATAAATTTATTAATTTTATTTTTAATTAACATAATAAACTTGATCATTATATTTTGAAACTATTGTTGAAACTTTACAAAGAAGTTTCAGGATACAAACTTTTTAAATTCTACATCTTCAGACATCTGATTTAATTTAAATAAATGTGTATATTAAGTTAACTGATATATAAAACATTTTTCTCTGCAATAATAAAAAATATTCATTCTTCAGAACAGCGACAGCACCAGAAAAAAAATAGTCTAATTTTATTTAATTAAACATTTCTCCTAGTATCAGTAAAAGTAGTAACTTCTGAGAATACGGACATTTCTAGAATTAGATTCTTTGATTTATTTTTCAATTAAAATTCTTCAGGTGGCTATAAAAATTCTGCTAAATTAAATTTGACAGTTTAAAAGTCTTGAATTTGAAATTAAAACACTTTTTCACTTTCTTTTTTCTTTTGTGAAAGGAAACTTTGTTTTATCACTTTTAATGTTAAGAATTTGTTGATCTTACTTAATTCTAGATATATACGAAGAAATTCGTCGAAGAAATTCGTCAAAGAAATTCTTTTCTTATGATAATGCATTTAACTTAATCATCTAAGTGAAGATTTTATTGAAGCAATGAAAGGTAAATATAGGAATATTTAACGAGTTACTAAAAGTAAGATTTACATTTTAGGAACACATCTCAAATGTTGCAAAATTGTTTTAAAAGATTTCTTAATGTAGTATGTAATATACTGATAAGGTGTTTCAAAATTTGACCGATAGATTAAGAGGGGTGACAGAAGGCATCAAGAGGATGAAAATTTACCATAGCACATGGGGTTGCAAACCACGTTTAGAGGAAGAAAATCGCAAAAATATTTATGAAGGATGTGACGTCGAGTGGAACAAAAAGGGCCAATAATAAATATAAAAAACATCCCTTTGATGTAAATCATGATTATAATGCATTACAGTTCAACGTCAGAAAGAAGACGACGAGACATTTTTATAAGAATATGGTTTAACGCGTCCGGTAATCTTTCGTCCGTTGGTGTCGGCTGTGCAATCAACTTCGTGGCCACAACTTCGAACAATTTCTATAAAAATGTGTCGTCGTCTCCTATCTGACGTTGAACTGCAATGCATTGTAATCATGCTTGACGTCATATAAGTATTTTTTCTACTTATTATTGGCCCTTTTTCTTCCACTCGACGTCGCACACTTTATAACTATGTTTGCTATTTTCTTCCACTGCGTGTTTTGTGTGTTCCGCATTTTCTTTAGTAAGTTTACATTTTCTTGATGACTTTTATCATGCCTCTTAATTTGTCAGTCGAATTTTGGAACACCCTATATATTTGTTTGAGTGAATCACTGAAAGTGCATAAGTACATAAGTAGAATGCACTTAGCATTCTTGCTCTCGCTAACGAGTTGTGGAAACATCAAAGAAAAATTGATTATATGAATTAGTTTACATAAAAGCTATTTTAAATTGCCCAGAAAAATTTATTTATTCAGTATGATTCAGAAGCGTTTAGCGCTCACACTCCTTTATTTTTCATTCTGATCCCGTGGATCCAACGAGTTTGCTGCATCCAGTTATGATTTATTTTCATTTTCCATGGGCTCGTAGCGCTCAGACATGTGTAATTAAAAATATTTATGGTGCGTAAATAATTCCTCACGTGGATTTATCAGTTTGGAAAAAGTGTCCCTAATGTAGTGGCATAGTTTAATACATGGAGTTGATGGAATAATTTTATTAGTAATTTGCTAATAAATCAAAATTTTTGACATTCAGTTTTAATTTCCTGAGGAGTGATATTCATCAGAAATAATCATAACATCATAACTCCTGATGAATACATCGTTCAATTACCTTCCTACTTATTATTATTTTTTTAAAGCAAAGATGGTGATGAAATTTTACTCGATTATTTAAAATTTTCTCTTGTCTGCGTAATAACTCTCCACTAAAAATTGATCATGCGCGTAAGGGGATGCGCATTACGACCAGGCATTTGTTATGTTTAAAATAGGAGTGCGTTATAAATAGGTTCCGTTTTTACAGCTCTTATTAAACAAAGTGTAGTAAAACCTGTAAAAAAAAAACGGTATTATTTGCACAAATAATTTTATTAGTAATTTGCTAATAAATCAAAATTTTTGACATTCAGTTTTAATTTCCTAAAGAGTGATATTCATCAGAAATAATCATAACATCATAACTCCTGATGAATACATCGTTCAATTACATTCCTACTTATTATTATTTATTATTTTTTAAAGCAAAGACGGTGATGAAATTTTACTCGATTATTTAGAAATTTCTGTTGTCTGCGTAATAATGCACAAATAATTCGTTCAGTTATCGATTTCTTAACAGTCTCTACTATTTGTTAACCTTTACACCTCTAGGCGGCGATACTGAATCGCAAACAGTGCTCTAAAAATAGGAAATTCGTTAAAACTACGATCACTATAACAAATATTAAAAAAAATCACATTATATAAATTGTCAATATTGGTATAAATTAATTTTATAGCTTAATTAAAAATTAAATATCAAAAATAAAAATTTTCATTTTTCCCTAGCTTAGAACTTAATTTTAAACACAAGCTTATGGAAAACTCACAGGGATCATGTGCGTAAGGGGATGCGCATTACGACCAGGCATTTGTTATGTTTAAAACAGGAGTGCGTTATAAATAGGTTCCGTTTTTACAGCTCTTATTAAACAAAGTGTAGTAAAACCTGTAAAAAAAAAAAAAAAAAAAAAAAAAAACGGTAGTGACCGAAAAATGCATTTTCTATTTTTATACCTAATAAATTGTCTTTATTCAACTCTGTATTTATTATATTATATTCATTACAGATAAATATCTGTGAGTTAATTATCTTCTAAGAAAAAAAGAATTCCTGTTTCGTTATTTATTTTGTTCCACGCAACCGTATAGCTCAAATTACAAAAAAATAAATAACAATATATTATATCCCCTGGAAAAAAGCAATTAAGAAAGTCTTAGCATTTCCTACTAGAAAAATATTATTATATTTCTGAAAGTTATTTTTGGTTAACTTTATTTTCTTAGCGTTTTTAAAAGAAAAATAAACAAATGCAATATGTCTTTTGTTTTTCTCCTAAAGGCTATATGGTGTACATGATGAATCTTTAGCAAATAATTGGGAGTTGTTCCAAACATAGAATATTTTCCGATTACTAGTCTGTGTATAGTTAGAACTTTTTCCGTATAGACTCAACATTTGGCAATAAGAGCCAAATATGGAAAAATACAATTTTAAGTGGACTAAGAGAAATTTTTTAAAGTGTTTTAATATCTAAGATAGCTCGTGTAAAAAATTTTCTAATATCTATTGAATTAAGGAAAATAAGTAATTACGATGTAACATTCCACGATGTTTTACAGGCGTCTGCTAAACTCGCCGAATCTATAGCCTTTTTTCAATGAACAGCACTCGTGCATGAGCTATCGAGCTTTTGAGACGACGGTATAGTTGTTCAAGTATTTCGGTTTATTTTTCTCTTAGAAAATGACTTCTCACAAGAAAGTGTTTTTATTTTATTTCATTTTATTTTATTATTTTGCGATTTCACAAGGTTTGTGATTATTTAAAGAAATTCTAATAAAATAACTATATGGTAATGATACTCCAAACCCCTACACTTTAAAAAAACAAATGTTAATTAATTAACGAATATATACTATACATAAAAAAACACGAACGAAAATATAAAAACTTCTTCCGTAAAACCTATATTCCGGGTTGAGAAAACTGATTAATACACTGTAAAAACTATTAGGAAACGTGTCTGAAAATCACTGGCAGCAAAAGAAATTTTATTTTCATACATGATTTTTCAAATCTCGAAAATATATTGGTATTGGTTTCTGTAATTTCGATAAAGAGCTCTTTTAGGAATCGTCAGTAACTCTGAAAATGTTACTGTATATTTGCAAAGATTCAGAAACATTATTCCTTTTTTTCAGTGTACTTCAGTGAACCCCCTTTGATTTTTACTGGAGTGTTGTTTATGTATTTTTAAAAGTTTTCACAAAACTTAATGTAACACAATTTATCACTTTTTAAACATATTATAGTTTTTTAATGGGTAACAAGAATCTATTTAAGCAATTTAAACAGGAAAAAACACTAACGCCAAAAATGACCTTTTTCAACTTTAAAAGAATTTTCTTTTATTTCAATAAAAGTTTAAATACCTCTAAAATTATATATTTTTTAATTAGCATTCGTGATTATTCTGAGAACGTTGTAATTTTTGTCCACATAATAAGCATTTTAATTGTGTCTGCAGCATCTTAAATAAACAGGTGCTTCATTTTATGTCACCAGAATCCGGGCTTTAAAGCCTTAAAACCTTGATTTTTATAAAATGTTGATTTTCCTAAGTCAACTGATTTAAATATATAATCTTATATTTTTTTTCCAACTCTTATATATACAAAAACATCTACTTCTATTTTATAAAATGTTTACCCTACGCAAATATTTTGTTAAAAAAGAACAATAAAAATCTAAAGATTACTGTTACAATAAGAAAACTCAGAAGGATTTTTCTCCATTTCCTATGGGAAAAATAGATAACCTTTTTTGAGGGAAATTTTAGATGAGCTTTTTCCTCTTGAGATTTTTCAAAAAAAAAATCACAAATGTAATAGCCGCTTTATTCCTCTTTTATAGATTTTTGTAAGTTGTATAAAAATAAAATTTCTAATAATGTTATCTTCAATAAATTTTCCCATGGAAACTAGTAAACGTCTTTGAAACTAAGTACATTATTTATTTATTTTAAATGGCGCTTTTAAAGGCAAACAGTAAAATATCCTAGAAAATACTTCTCATAACTTAAGAATCACGCAGGCATATTGATTTTTAACCGATAATCAAACTGCAGATCTCTTCTCTCCAGAGACATCCTCTGACCATCGAATTACCGGGTCATTGAGTGAAAGACTTTGATGTTTTCCGGCCTTTACAAAATATAAACTCAAAATTTTTGAAATATTACGACAAGAAACAAAAATTTTTATATGTATCTTTTGTAGTTCCTGCAGTTCCCTCCTAAGATCTACTACCCAAGTAGTACAGAACTATGGACTCATATGGGTTCATATGTCTCCCATGTAGGTAGATAGGCTCTAGCTGATCCCTTTTGCTCAGGTATATCCATGTAAATTGATTTTGTAGTATGTGATTTGGAACGCATTTATTATGTAACATTTATTTTAATATTAGATGTACAGGCTGGTTATAATTAATGGTACCCTGTTTAGACCAACGTAGAGTCGCTCTGCTTGACAGATATCGATGAAACTTGGAATACAAGTTATATGGACCATGGGGAAATGAAATCTGCAATAAAAAATTAGTTTAAATTTTAACCGATAGATGGCGGTTTTTATCTACGAGAAAGGACTTTATGCAAATTTGGAACGGTTTAAAAAGCCAGTAGTCGCTGCCGTAAAGTTATTCTGCACCATGTCGTTAGAGAAAAAGGAACGAGCGTTAGTAGTGAAGTTGGTTTATCAGAACGGCAGTAATTTGTCAACTGCACTGCGATTTTTGAAAGGCTTACGAAAAGGAACAATATCGAGGCAGGCTTTGAAAAAGATGATGATGTCTAAATTCGAAGAGACTGGAGAGCTGGGTGTGTTGCAAGGGACGAGGCCGGAAACGGATTTCCAATGAAACTGCCGAAGAAGTCGGTCTTGCGTGGTTAATTTAAATAGATTTCTCTTGAAATATGAACACAGAATCACTGATTTTCTGACTACTTTATCATCAGTATTTGAGAAAATTTAAATATTTAATGAACTACGTGTATAGTTGCGTGATTGTTGCACTTACATACTTAGTAAGGTATTCAAATCAGTCTAAAATCGCGATATAATAACATTTGCGCTGAAAACATAACGAAACATTTTACCTTGAAATATGCGCGTAAGTATACTAAGGTTACCAATACTAAGGTACTAATACTTATAACCCATTCAGATACCCCTAAGATATGTTTTCAAAATATAAATAAATTAATATACAAGGACTACGCAAGAAACTGGATATGGATACAAAATCTATGGATGGTAATTTCTAGAATTGCGTTAGTTGTATAATGCATTTCTTAGCTAAATTAAATGTTAGATTAATATGTGGTTTGCATAAAAAATGTATATTATACTCAAAGCTGCACAAAAATTCAAGTTACCATCTATGAATGGTAATTTCTAAAATAAGTTTTCAAATGTGCTATACGTTTTATTAAATTTTATGCGCTGAATTAAAAAAAGTTTAGCACACACTGTGATGTGTATACAAATATATATCTCATACCTAGGGTTGCACATACAGAGGAATCGCGACAAGCATACACAGTAAATAGAAATAAAGTTAAAGCAATTATAAGGAAAAATCAAAGGGATTCTGGGGCCGTTTCGTAAGTGACATAGAGAATGATATTCAGCATATGGCTTATAAGGCATTAAAGCTTTTAAATAGCAGAGAACGAGATACAGCAAATATTAATGTGATTAAGGAGAAGCAATGGATTGAACATTATAAATAATTATGGTTTAATGAAGAAGCAACAACAGATGAGACAGAGGATATAATTGCGAATTCTGTTGAAATAGATCCTATAGAGGAAAAAGAGCTTGATGAAGTTTTGGAAGTTCTAAAAAATTGAAAGGCTACAGGAACTGATCGAATAAATTCTGAATTATTTAAATATGCAGACCCTATATAAAGACCAGATTGCTGCATCTCATTAACTTGTGCTGGAAACAATGTGTAATTCCTGATGACTGGAAAATCGCTAAAGTTATCTCTTTATTTAAAAAAGGAGATTGTAATGTATGTGATAATTACAGAGGCATTAGCCTATTGAACACTGGATATAGGATTTATTCAAGAATTTTAAGTTACAGGTTGAGAAATATCTCAGATTCTCTATTACTAGAGGAGCAAAATGGTTTTAGGAGAGGACGATCTTGTATAGACAGTATATTCACTCTGAAACAGCTTTTTGAAAAACGTCGAGAATTCAATTTAGAAACGCATGTTGCTTTTATAGATTTCGAAAAAGTTTTTGACCGAGTAGATCGAGGAAAATTATCGGAAATTATGGATTACCCTCCCCATCTCATCAAATGTATTAAGAGCCTATATAAAGAAACTTTCATTGTTTTGGATCTAGGTTTTACAGTTTCAGAGAAAATAATCATTAATCAAGGATGTACATTATCACCACATCTATTTATTATATATATTGATTATGTTATAAGAATTTGAAAAAATAAAATCAAAACTAAAATTGATTTCGGAAACATCATGTTTAACAATATATTATTTGCAGATGACCTTTGTTTATTTCAGGATAATGAAGGCAATTTACAACGTGCAATTTTTACTTTAAACAAAATTGGAAAAAATTATAATTTAAGGATTTCAAAGAATAAGACAAAGGTAATGGCATTTAGGGGCAAAGATCCTATACGAACAAAAAATATTTTAGAAAATAAACCAATAGAGCAGATTTCACATTTTAATTACTTAGGATGTGATATATCTTATGACTATGAAAACGATATACAAAATAAGCTTTATAAATTTCAATGGATCTGTGGTACTATAAGAAGAACTCTTCGAAATACAAGAAAAGACACAATAATATTTTTTTTAAACAATGGCAATATCAACTTTATTAGACGGAAGTGAGTTATGGACACACGCAAAAAATGATGAAAGACAAATACAATCCTCAGAGATGAAATTTTTGAAGAGTGTGAAAGGATGTTCGATAATGGACAAAATAAGGTATGGCTACAACAGAAGAGAGCTTAAGGTTATGTCAATATTGAATAAAATAGAAAATTACAGAAGGAAATGGAGAGACCACATGGAAAGGACAGATTCTGATCGCATACCAAAAGCAGCCTTTAATTATAAACCTAGGGGGGAAAAGAGACAGAGGAAGGCCCGGAAAGAGATGGATTGAGGACGGAACAGGCTTATAGCCTTAAACCATGTTTTGGGATGAGGATGATGACCTAGGGTTTCTCAAAGAATTTGAATACCTTACCGACTATGGGTGTTAGTATTTAAAACTGAATGTTCAACTCTGTTATGCATGATTTAGATATCTTCTTTTGCCTTAGTAAATGACAAATGTTTGTTACAGAATTCTGTAAGAATTAGAAAGTGTTTCATATTCTATGCGTAACGTATGATTTTGTCTTTCTTATTGCATCTTACTTTGGGCATCCCAACAGTTTGAGATAGAACACCGCGATCTGTCGTTGATATTATCACTTGCAAGAATAATTTCAATAGCTGCCACCGTTTAAATGTAATTGAACTTCAAAAACGTTGGGAGATATGCATGCTGTGAAGTTCATAAAATTACCAAAAATCAACCTTTTTTAGACGATAGTAGATTTATTGGATGCTACTCTGACTTCTAACATTACTCTTGAAGTTTTTTTATGTAGATGATGAAGTTGAGAGTATTTGTCCAAGAGAAGGCGTTTTTGGCAATAAAAGCGAGATCAAGATGGATTAGGAATACATTTGTGAAATTTTGGTTAAAAAGTTGATTTTGGTGGAAATCGTGGTTTTGAGTTGTGTGAGTGTGATTTTTTTTTATGTTTGTTAATTGAACACATTTCTTAGTTTCTTTCTGTATTCTTCTCAAATCTTTTATTAATTTTTAACGTATAAATGTTCACTAAGAAGTTTTAACTGTCTGTACTTATTCCGTTGTTACTTGTGTTCCGAGCTTGATTTCTATTATAAAGGCACGTGCATTCGAGTATCAGGCGCGTATTCTGGTGATCCATTACTGGGAGTAGTTTCTGTAGCGCTTGGTAAAACAAGTTTTAATTTCACTTTCAATAAAGAATTAATCTGATTTCACAGGCTTCATAGTTATTATATATGTCATTCGTCTAGTTGTAAAAGCAATTTCTGTACAAAAAAGTAACTTTTGTCATTTTATTCAAACTTCAGTAAATATCGTGAACCTTTCTGGTAGAGTTAAAATTTATAAATGCCGTCAAGTTTGCTGTCGAGTTTTTGCAAGTCTGGTAACTAGGTTGTTGTTATTGAACATTATTTTTTTCAAATACCGATATCAAAAGTCTATTTTCCCAGTATTTTAAATGTTTGCAGCTAACTTTCGAAAATTCATTATTCTCCACCAAGCATTAAATCTTATTTTTAGCTCAATAAGCTATGATTTTATTATATTTATTTTCATTTAAATATGTCTCACAATAACCCGGATATCCCAGAGAGGACCTTAAAAGGCTTAGTTTGTTTTAAATTATCCATGTAAACATAAAAAAAATTAAATTTATTATAACCTTTTGAAAGGTAATTAACCATTTTTGATTAAATATAATAAGTATCTTTTGGATCTTTTAAAAAAATCAACGTATATTTTCGGCAGCAATCTAATTAGTAATTTTGAATTTAAATAAAATTCAATAACATTTATTAGCTAAGTTCCTAACTGTTTTGGAAAGCAATTTCTAATTATTTATTAATCTCTTGCAACAAAAAATTTAAATAACTCAAATTCAAGTTTCCCCAAAAATTCTGTATCATGATTTGATAAAATAAACAGCAGTCTTTGGTAAATTTAAGCTTTTATTGCTTATTAAAATTCCTGTTGGTACATTTATGTTGCATTTACATTTTTTATATTAAAAGATAAAAATTACTAAATTTAAATATGTCACGTTCTTCGTTCTTGCTAAACTGCTTAACTTAAAAAATATATTAAGGTTTGTGGGGAGGGGGGGGGGGAATCAGTTAAAATATTTAAAAGAGCATAGAAGTTGTAAGGTATGCGGCCATAAAGCAAATTAAAATGTACAATATGACTTTTTTTCATTTTCGTTTGCGCATGAAAAGTTAATGAAAATATTCCTTCTAATAGATTTTTAAAGCTTATATGTGTCATTTTAGATTTCTGACTTTAGACAGCATTGTTGTTTCTTTTAAAAATGCATCTTTAATTTGTTGACTGTTCTTTTTATTACTTACGCAGAATACTTTTTTGTTTTATATTTATAAAGATGCATTACTTACATTATACCCATATCTCAAAAAATAAATTAATAAATAAATAAATAAATTTAAAAAAATAAAAAATTAAAGTAATATGGCATGCAAATGAATTCTCTTCTAAATAAACTAGCAGATAAATCTTTTTTAATTCGAATTATAATTGAAAATTAATTTTAACCTACATAGAATACTCAATGCTTTTCATTTATTTTTTCCCCTTATTTAATGTTTTTGTTTTAATTTAAATGTAAATATGTACATACACCATATACATGTTTTCATATTTTTCTTTTTTAAAATAGCTACGCTATCCCATGCATTTTTTTAGAGGGAAACATCAAAAGTTTTAATATATTATATTCTTTGTAAATAGGCCTTTGCGCCGATTATATTTAATTGTTCATTGAAACCATTTATTATGCTCTTAAAACATGAGACAAATAAGAAAATTATATTTTATTTTCACTTAAATATATTAGACTTCTTTCAAGACACATCTACCAAAAATAAGAGGAAAATATTACATATTTAAAATTCTAGATAAATTTGAACATGTAGAGAGATATATCACTAAACATAGATAAAAACTACACAAGAATATATTTTTTTAAAATAGTGAAACTCAGTAAATATCTTATGTTTGAAATGCACGCTGTCAGAAAATGTATTTATGAAATACCAAATATTTGAGATTGGATATACTGAAATGCAGTAAAATATAAATGGAAATATATGATCAAATATTCATAAATATAAACATTCAAAAGACTTTAAATGTCGTTGAAATATTTATTCCGTATACAGATTTATAGATAGTAAGCTCCAAAATTACTAAAACTACTCTAAACTACCCAACTCTATTTTACATTCAAAATTCAGCTTCGTTATTTCATGTTATTATGAAATATTAGCGTGGTAAATTTCAAACTATTAGAAAAAAGGATTTTTCAGCTGATCTTTAGTTTAAAAGTAACAAACAGTCGAAATGTTTGGTTTTTTTTAATTAAAGTTTGGATTACAAAATATTTTAGAAAAATTATTTATTTATTTTGCATAAAACAACTCATATATTTCAAGTTTCACAAAATTTTTAACATTACACTCGTTTTATAATATACACTGTATCTTTTTCAATAACTTTTTAAAACACTTTCTGTTTTTTTTAACGTGTACTAAACAGTGATTTCTGGGAGTTTAAATCATCATTTTTGATTTTCCAGTTAAAAAGAGCCAGCGGAACGCTTTGAACAGGGACGTGCGTTACTCTGATTTATAAATATTTTTTATGACATTTTTGAATGTCGACGTCTAATTAACGTATCCAACACTGTGTGTGAATGGGTGGTATCATGCTGATGGTATGGGTTTCATGTGAATCATGTATGGTTTTAATTTGTCCCATTTTCCTTATTACATATGGTTTAAAATTATCCCATTTCCCTTTGTTAAAGATATGTATTTTTTAATTATTTGATTAATTTATTTTTTAAATTTGTTTTTGAATTTTACTTAAACCCTATGTTTCCCCAGTCTAAATAAATGAAAGAAATAATTAAGCTTTCACTATCGTTAAATGTTCCCATGCAAATTCTAATCTTTAGTCAACAAGCGACACAAACCACATAAGTCAGATTAAAACAAAAGAAAAGAAATATCCCGTTTACATAAATACATTGGCTGCTCTTTTAGAGTTCGTTGTAATTTATCATTTATGAATTTGTGTCTTACCGAATCATGTAATGACTAAACCTCTTCTTCTTTTATTTTGTTGATCCAATGCGTTTCTCACCAGATTTCCAAAATTATTGCTTCAGTGCTGATAATTTATTAAATGTAGCCTTATAAATTCAAATCTCTCTTTAGGTTAATATTTAACGGTTATCTTACGATTCATATGATCTCACCAAAATAAATACACCAATAAATCAAAAGAACAATTGGTGATGTATGATTTTGAGCAATCCTTCTTTGACAAGCTTTCTACAAATATGTACCGGCTTATTTCTGCACTATCATTAAGCACCACCCACTTTCCCATTTCATCCTGAATGTATATTTATTTTTAATTGAACATTTTAAAAAGCCAATAATGTGTCTGATTCAATTTAATCTACCAGAAAGGTATTTTTCAAGATTTTCTGAAGAAGCTGCATTCAAGTATTATCACCACTGTTTTTTTAAATTATTCATCACGGCTAACTAAAACATATATCAAAATTCTGATGCCATCACCGCTAACCAAATTTTCTATTATAATGGTCCCAGCCGGCAGAAATAATCTTGGTAGTTTATGTACTATGATAATGCGACTTAACACGTGGTTTTTGCATATAAATTACAGGTTATCAGCTGAGGTAAATAGGTATTTCAAGTGAGCCTTGAGATTCTAAGTAAACTTAACTTTCTGTCTCGGTGATAAAATCCTAAACTTGAGTATTTGTGTTAAGATCACAGATGTTACATAGTTAAGAAGATTTAGAAGGGAAGTTTATGTATTATTTTTCAGAATTTTGTCAAATTATTTGAAATTGTATTCTAGCCATCTTGAGACTTTCATTACTGTTTTAAAAGAGCTTAAGGCTACATATTTTAAAGTATAAACTTGTTATTGTTAATCTAAAACCGTTTTCTCATTTTTGACTTACAAATATGGATGATATCTAAGAAATGCCAAATGCTATGTATCTTTACTCATAATAAAAAATGTTTAGGGTGCCTATATCGTCACTATTCCTGCGATTGGAAGTTGGGTTGCTACCAGAGAACTATTGATGTTCAAAGAGTGAAAAAGCAACTTTATTTAAATGAATTTAGTCGTCGCACACATGGAAGCTATAGTACTAGTCGCAACAGCTACTGTTTATTTTAAGCAAATGGTTACCGACAGAAGGACGTCTACATATCTGTATGTGTGAATCACATAGAAATCACATAGTGGATCATATGTTATTTATGAGAGGGATAATAACGATTCATGTTTCATCATGGTTATATTACGATTGTGATTGTATGAAAAGGCTCCGTCAAAAATTTATGCAAAATGGCACATCTGTTTCTACTTCAACTAATTAAAATGTTACAATTAAATATTTATATGCTGGACATTGAAATCATGTGGCATACTAAAACAGTTTTTTTTTAAATCGTGAAAGAAAATATGCCCAAGTTAAAAAAATTGCAACATTGAGCGAGAAAAAACCAAAACTTTTTTTCGCTTATGAAATATATTCCAGGCTGTGAGTAAGCAGATGAAGAAGCTGAAAGTAAGTAGTTTTCATCTGACACTGAAAGTCATCAGGTTCACACGGATGAAAAAATCGGGTTTTTCGTTCAGAATACACAAGAGGACTATGGTACTGAAAAAACTGATGAGTCTTATAGTGTTCATTTATTATATTCTAAAGAAGATGCAAAAGATAAAAATACAACATGCATCATTATAAGACTAGCGTCTATCAAACTAACAAAAATCACACTTTAATACTTCCTTACATGCGGTATTCACTACAAATTTGCACGCTTAATTTTCTGTACGATATATAGCTTTTTTCACTTTTTTTTATTAAAAGAAAAAAGCATTTCCCACTATAACCTTATGCGCATTATATATATGTAAGTTTGGCAAAATCTAGGCAACTGCGCTACCCCAAGCAAGGATGGAGAATGCTTACTGACTATTCAAACATGAAATGCCACAACAGTTCTAACGTCCCGATAAAGAAAAAAAAAAAATCCACGCAGCTTCGACAAAGCGTGACTATAGTGGTCTTGTCTAGAAGAACCGCAACTGCGCAATATATTGCTAAAATCTTCAAAACTGAGAGTTTAAGCAAAGGCACTGTATTACACTACAAACTAGCTTCAGAGTTTGCTTGAGCTACGCTAAGCAAAGGTTGATAAAGTTTACTAACTATTTATACACCGTTTGACACAGGAGTTCCGACGTTCCGTGATAGGACTTAATCCTTGCGGCTTGGATGAAGCATAACTACATTGCTCTAGAAAATTAAAAATAATATTATTAACATAAATTAAAGTAAGTAATTGAATCGATTGAGGATTGGATTAATTAATTTTAAGAAGTAAAAACAAAATTTTTAAATAAATATTATTAAATGTGTTCTGCTAATTCAGTGGAGCATCGATTATACGTTTCTCAATTATAGTTTTTTTTTCTTATTTATACTTTTTACAATTTAAGTTATTTATATATATATGGATAATTAATCATTTCGTTTATACAGAAGAAAGAAATTGAATTTCATTTGTACGTTCCTTTTCCTCGCCCCGGAAATTTAAAATTAGAAATCCATTTCGAAATAATAATAATAATAATAATAATAATAATAATGCAGATTCTGTAATACCTTTCTCATTTATTTTTCCAATAATTGAACATTTATTTGTCGAATTATTTCATTAGTCAAAACTTGCAATGAATATCGGGAACAATTTTGCTATTCGCTGTTTGTTGAAATAATTTTAATTAATCTCAACTGAATAGATAAATAAGATGTTTAACATGATTATAATTTAACTATAATATTAGAGTTTTGTTATTATATTCAGCATCTCATTATGTATTAGCAAGTTGAAATTATTTTTCATTTATGCGTTTTTTTTTAAGATTCGATCTATTGAAAAACATGTAAGCTCTCCACTGTATATTGAAAAAGTTATATTTTAATTACTTTTTTCTTAAAATAAAAAGTGCTTCAAAATAATTAAACAAAACATACAAATTATAAACAAAATAATTAATAATTAAACAAAACATAGAAATGATAGACAAAATTATAAATAATCAAACAAAGCATGGGAATACATAATAATAAAATGCCACAAATAAAATGTTAGTAAAAATGCAAATATTTGTAGAAAATATAATCATAAAAAATAGCAAAAAACAAAAGTCCAAATTATAGTTAAGTGGAAAAATTCAAGACAAAAAAAAAAAACTCACAAAGCGAAAAGTATTTGTTTACAAATTTTACGAATAACATTTTGAAAAATATTTGTTTTCAATGTAACATCCATGGAAACGTAGGTTTCTAAGCAGTGTAATGGGATATTTTATTTTCTGTCTACTTTTATAAAAATCAAGACTAGGTTGACGCATTTGTGAAATGAAAGATATGAAGAAAATAAATAAATGATTTCCCGTGTAATAACATTACAAGTTGCAGTATATATAAATCAGTAAAGAAAAATATCCCTAAAAAGATCATTAATAATAAGATCTTGTCACTAGAAATTATTCAATTAAAAATAAAATTCTAAGGTACAACTCTACTTCAAAATGCAAATACAAGGGAGTGGGCATAAATCGCGTATTAAACGGGATCGCGTATTAAACATGATTTGCATAATGTTACAGGATCTGAGCTTATTTAAACATCTAATCGTTTATATGAACTTTAGAGATTTTGTTCATTACATTCGAAAATTGTTCCTTTATTTACGCATATTTTTTATTTAAATTAAACTGTTTTCAAGTTTAACTCGTGGATTGTTTTTATGGGACCGACTGAAATAATAACTGGGGAAAAAATAGTATTAATATGGCTTTAGTTTCGATTAATATAGTATACCAACAAAAATAATCTCCCCGCCAGCCTAATTTTTTTTACACAAACCGAAAATATCAAATCTTTTCAGAACCACCCTATTATTAAAATCATATTTAGAACTTGCAATGATGAGTAACCTTATAATTAGTCTCATTTTGTAATTATCGCAATTTTCTCGATTGTGTCTAGATTTTTTAACAGGATACATAACATTGGTTTTGCGAATGCTTTTTTTAATTACCATGCTAGTCCAAGTCATATTTTTGGTAGCTTTCATTACAAAAAACTACCTATTGCAGCCGTTCGGAAGAAAGCAATTCCAAAAAATGTTGGTATATTTCCGCCATCATGACCCTCAGACCCCCAAACCACCCTCCGTTCAAATGTTGATATATATATATATATATATATATATATATATATATTTATTTATTTATTTATTTATTTATATATGTATAATATAAAATTATATGTAAGACGTTATCAGTATGATCAGGCCCTGAATCCTGTTTTAAATGCAACGTGATTAAGAGATCAATGAAAGTTTATTTCATGACAAGCGCTTACTGTTTCACAAAACTGTAACTAAATGGCTGATATAAATCACACTTTTAGTGTAATCAACAGTCGAGATATTTAGTGTATTTGCAGTCCAACATTAGAGCTGAGTAGGGGTAAACAGTTCCAAATGGTGTTTCTCCAAAGCATTTATCAGACTGGGTTTGAGAACAAATAGTTTATTCCATACTAATCATACTAATGCATAACTACACGTAAACACAACTGCAATAGAAGCTTGAGACCCGATTAGTTCTATTAAACTATTATTGAAGAGTAACGATCGACGCGTAAATGTACTTCTCCAGTGACGGGGTTATATGGACACTTCAAAATGCATAAAAATCTGCCTTCCAAGCCAGAGTATGCGGTTATAAGTATCAAAAAGATTTAGCTCAAAGTTACATAGCGCGCTCTACGGAACCAACGAAATCTGAGTTAGGAGGGAAAAAACAGGGTTGTAAAAGTCGGGTGCTCGCCAATGGTTAAAAAAAAAGGTTCCAAAAGAGGTGTCATTTGACGTCATGTCGTAACTCTTTGTTTTAGAGCGGAATTTTAAAAAGGTGAAAAGTTTACGCGGGAGTTGAAATGAAACATGGGATATGGAATTATAATTTTAATAAAAATAAAAATGATATTAAAAATATTCCAAAGAAATGAAACTTCAATGTCTCAAAATATGAAGGACAAAAACAGGTGTTTTTTTTTTTACAAGAACTTGTTCTTTTAATGGAATAAGGTTTTTAGTCCAACGAACTCGGTCGAGACCTTGGTATGTTCTGTACACATGATCAGTCAGATTCATATCGGTTCATAAGTACCAGAGTTACAGCATAACAAATATCAGAATGTTTCAAGATTTCAGTCACCCTAAAATTTCAAACTGCCATATATCTCAGCTATTTTTTTAAATATAGAAAAAATAGAAAATGTTCCAGAAAAGACTATGTTGATTAAAGATATAGAATTAAAATATAATTTATATTTTAGATATTATTAAAAGACAGGGAAAAGCAGAATGATAAGAATTTGGAATAAATTAATTAAGGTAAAATGGCGAATTTTTTTATTATTACCAGTCATTATTAATAATAACCGGTTATTATTAATAATGACCGCGGTTATTATTAATAATAACTGGCCTTTATGTCCGGTCATTATTAATAATAACCGGTTATTATTTATACTGGCCGGATTAATCATATTGGCCGTAACATATATATATATCTGACATATATCATGCTGTAACTCTCGTATTTTTAAACCGATTTGGAAGTGACTGAGTATGTGTATAGGGAATACCAAGGTCTTGACCGAGTTCGTTGGCCAGCTTCATCCGCCATCTTCTTTCAAAATGGCGGCCAGTTAAAAATTTAAAAATTCAAAAAGATGTACAAAAAATTTATAAATTGAAAAAAAAATCTGTTAAGTGTTAGAACGTGATACAAGTATTCTGGAACATTTTCTATTTTTTCTATATTTAAAAAAATGGCTGAGATATATGGCAGTTTGAAATTTTAGGGTGACTCAAATCTTGAAACATTCTGATATTTGTTATGCTGTAACTCTTGGTACTTATGAACCGATATGAATCTGATTGATCATGTGTACAGAACATACCAAGGTCTCGACTGAGTTCGTTGGACGGCTTCATGCGCCATCTTGTTTCAAAATGGCGGCAAGTTAAATTTTTTAATATTTTTTTTAATTCAAAAGTGTTGTATAAAAATTATAAATTGAAAAAGTTGTTTTCGTTAGTTCGTGATATAAGGATTCCGGAACATTTTTTGTTTTGGCTTTATCTTAAAAAATGGCAGAGATATGGCAATTTGAAATTCTAGGGTGGCTGACATTTTGAAACAATAGGATTTTTGTTATACTGTAATTCGCATTCAAATTGAGTATTAACGGAAACCGAGGATGAATTTTCTATAATCGATTTCCAAGCAATTTAGCTTCGGGTGTTTGAGTAAAATGAAATGGATTTTTAAAAACATGGACAATGAAACAGATATTTTCCTACCGGTTCTTGTCGGAAAGACGTTTTTGTATTGTGTTCAATTTATCTGACAAAAAGAGTGCCTTCCTGTTGATTCTATAACTGTTCTGCATATTAATTTATTTTGTTAAAATATCTACCACTATTTAAGATTATTTATATTCGCCTTAATCTATGTCATTAAATAAGGTGAATATAACTTTTCGGAAATTGTGGTAGATATCTGAATTAAAAAAATCCCACTAAATTGGCAACACTGGAGGAGAGAAAACAAATTTGCATATCGATGTATGAATTCGCTTATTAAGCAATTTTTTTTACTCAAGGGACGGAAATTCTATCGCGTATTAAGTGGGATCGCGTAATAACCGTTCGCGTATTAAACGTGATATTTTTGCATTAGTCTTATGGGCGATGTTCAAGGGCCCGGAAAAAAATCTGTGTATTAAGTGCGATCGCGTATTAACCGTGAGCATCTTAACCAGGTTCGATTGTATTTAATTTCTTAGGATTTCCGGAGAAGGGGCGATGTCCGTAGAAACTAGAAGCGACCTGCACTAAATTTTTTTCTGTCCTAGGCAAGGGCCAGTGATTCGCTTGCGTTATATGATCTTGACATGACTGTCCAATTTTTCATCAGAAATAACGATTTTCCCTCCAATTTCTTCAATTAAAGAAAATATCTGGTCGGGTACAGAATAAAAAAAATAGTTATAATTCAATAATAACATATTTACCAAGTTGCCAATAATAAAGAATTATGCTTAGAAACGTACTTGGCGATTTTTGTTCTTATTTTCACAAGCGATACCTATGAGGACAATAAAAAGGATCTTCTATTGCCAAAAAAAGCTATAACAACAATAATATATTTACCTTGTTGCCAATAATGAAGTATGCTTTATTTAGTACTCGAAAATTACTTGACGGATTTCATTCTAATTTTCACAAGAGGTACCTGTGAAGTTGACAAGGAGAACCTCCTATTTCTATGAAAAAAAATCGAAATCGTTCTGAGTTAAGTATAATCGCTTTTAAAAATTTCCGGTGGATTTTCCGCGATCGAGTTAGTCGAATTTACAAAGGCAGTCTTCAAGGAGCTGCGACTAACAACATTAGTTTAATAACATCTTCAGCTAATATATAGTCATTAAAGAGTTAGATTCAAGATAAACTTATATCAAACAACGACAAACATAGTGCAATATACCCCTTGAGCCCCCTGTCAATAAATATTATTAATAGATAAATAAATAAATGGAATATAAGTTGAAGAGTAGAACCAAGTCTAAAGTTCGCATACTCCTTGGAATCACCAAAGAGTCTGACATCGCTATTAATGACAAGAAATTTTCTATTTAATTTTTAAACACATAATTTGCAATTGTCTTGTTTATTTACAGAATATTCAATTGCTGCAGGTAAATAAGGCGAAAATAACTATTAAAGAAAAGTGTCCAGACGTGTGCATTTTTTTCTTCACAAGGGGAAGATTTGAGGTCGAAAGCGGAGTATACGTGAGCATTTGTGTATCTATAGAGTATAATAAAAATAAACATATCAATGCCATAAATTGCCACATTTAATAAACATCTCAAAAGTTTATATATTATCTCTTTGACAAAGCAGTACAAAGCACTTGTTTTCGCACGTTGTTTTCGATTCTAGAACAAACTGCTGTTTTCACAACGAAAATATTCGTCAATTATTTTCGAACAACCATTAAACAAATAGATTATATTGGTTCAATGTAAGAAAAATATAATTCAAATAAATTATTTTGTGCATATATATATAATTTTAGCTGTGAAATTGTGCATTTTTTGTAGAATTAATGAAAAGTAATGGGAAACAAATGTACGCAGTTTATATTTCTGCATACATACGAAATTGCACTTCCTATTTCTAATTATTTACAACTATGTACATGAATTAACCCATTTTCGGCCAAAGGTGCGTAAACGCACCATTTCAATAAATATTTTTTTATTAATACTGTGACATATCTTTTTCACTAATTTTATTTTTCTGCTATTTTTAAGGGTTCTGGAGACATCTATAAAATATTAGTAATTCAATTGAAGTAATCACTTTCTGTTGAGAAATTTTCAAAATACGCTGGTTTTTTACTTGAAACGGTTATTGAAAAATTTGACCTTTTGAAAATGTATAATTATTCCACTTGAGATTAATCATATGTTTTTATAATGGAGTAAGGTTGCAAGTTCTGTAAATAAAATAAAAATAAAACAAATGCCATAAGAAAACTTAAATTTTTTTATTTAAATTTAATGGTATATTATTAATAATAAATTCATAATGGTAACGTCAAATTAAATAAAATATTATTTTTCATGCACGAAACTTTTTTGATGTCTTAATGAATGTAATTTAAGCAAATTTCAATGCAAATAATACCACATTTTATAAAATTTCTATGCTTGGCATAAAATAGGTTAATTTCTATTTTTCACAGCAAAATAAATTCAAGTACGTTACATAAAATTAAAAAACGCTGTTTCATTTTTTTAATTATCTAAATATATATATATATATATATATATATATATGATTTTTTTAATTTGCTTTTCAATTTTATTATGTTTTTTCTTTTATATCGGATTTTTAATTTTTCAGACCGCGTCATAACCACGTATAAAATAAATATTTTTTTATCAATTTAAAATATTTTCAGAAGGATTTTTTTTTTTTTACTCTACGTACAATTTGAATCGGAGATTTAAAAAAATTAAATTAAATTAAATTGAAACGCTAGTTTAAAAAAATAATAATTAATAAGAGATGGAAAAAAATAAATGGCGTGTTTTTTTTTTTACATAACGTATTTTAATATATATTTAGTTGTAAGAAATGAAGTGAAACATTTTAGGTGTATAGAAAGATGAACTGCATACATGTTTTCTACTTTTAAAAAAACCTATAAAAAATTCATATTATGTATATATATATATATATATATATATATAGAGAGAGAGAGAGAGAGAGACAGAGAGAGGAGGGGGGAAGATAGATAGATACATAGATAGATAGATAGATAGATAGATAGATAAATAGATAGATATAATTGAATTACATGAATAAGTATACATAGCTACAGGGTGTCCTAAAAGTAGATTGTCAGTTTTTTAAATTCAAGAAAAAGTAGACGGTGAGAGCTATTGAAGTTATTCTTGCAGGTGATTCATGTGTGAAGTTACGATTATTTTACTATATTTTCATATTTTATTTTGAAACATTACCGATAGATGGCGTTACGCAGTTTCAACTATTTGAAAGCTCAAAATAAAGTACAAAAAATAATGCAGGTTATCCAGTTTTTACCCGTCATTCTGTTAAGCATGTTGAAACTATAAAACAAATGCTTGGATTTTGAAATTGCATGGTTGATTTGAACGTTATTACAGTTTGAGAGAGTACATCACCATCTATCGGAGATATTTGGAACATAAACAGGGAACCATATTAAAGAAATTCATAACTTCACACATTATTCTCCTGCAAAAATAACTGCAATTACTGTCAGCACTTACTTGCTAATGAATTTTAAACACCGTCAGCCAGTTTTAGGACACCATGTATCTACCTTTACCTACTTTCATATCTATATATCCTGTTTATATATATATATATATATATATATATATATATATAATACTTCAATAATTACCATACTTTATGAATCCTTTGTAATATTCAGCTATACATAAATATGTTTAAGTTTCAGACCCTTAATTTTACATAACCGCAATTCTGCGCGTGTAAATTAATAATAACATGACATTTGAAATGCGTATGGAATGGCAGATTCAAATCTCCAACTGCTTTTCCTAATGTCCCGCCACGACGTCAAGATTTATTCCAGATGTGATTATATACAAGGTAAATCGTAATATCTGTCTTAGATAATTAGGAATATACATATTGGAATTAAACAAATGTTTAATCTAAACGTCACATAAATGCTATATGCTGGTTAGTGGGGTATTGTTAATTTAATATATTTTAAATTAAATGATGTATTATGTTTTTAGTTAAACATGCAAATACTGATTCGTTATATTTTTTCATAAATGATTTATTTTTTCATAAGCATTTTTCTGCATCAACATCATAAGGTTTACCATGTCTCATTTCAATTACATATCTTTGCTGTAATTCATGTGTAATATTGCAAACAAAAACCAAAAGCAATTTTGATTTCAAAATAATAAGTAGCTTTGATTTTACTTTTTTTTCATTTTATTAAATACATTTTTATTTCAGTTTTAAATATAATTACGCTATTAAAAAATTGAGCATGCAAGAAAAATCATACATCAAGCATAGATTATGAAACATTTCTTAACACTTCCAAAATAGTAACTTCGCTGTCTATTAAGGTAAATAAAATACCTATGTAAACATTTTAGAAAACACATTTAAAAACCAGATTTCAATATTACCGACAAGACGTATGAAATCTAGTTTAGTAAGAAAACGCATAATAGATTGACAAGTTCACCTTCAGCAATTTCTACCAATAGACGGAAACATACTGGAATAATTTTGCCCAGCACTTACAGAAAATACAGATATTTATACACGCCTCATATTAAGCTAAAATATAATTCAAGCTAAAACTCTTTTAAAACTACTGAAATCACACTTCCAAAAAAATTGTCATCCATAGGCAACCATGCATCCAGTTCTTTGCGTGGCCTTGTATATGATTTTATTTATATTCTGCAAACATCTCTTAGTAAACTAAATACATTGCAGCTTGAAAATGCATCATAACTTAATTAAAAACCACCTTTAATAAATTCACGCTCATACTCCGTAATGCTTAAGAATTCTTTTGTGTAGCTTTGTATATGATCTATAGCATTTATGGACACACGCCATACGTAGTACGCAAACATTTAATTAAACTTAAAAACGCATACTATAATTGAAAACGCACTTCGAGCTGCTATCTCTAATAGAGTACACATATAGTACGGTACCGCATTTTTTTGTGTGTCCCAGTAAATGAACGATAAATGCTATGTACATCATATTCTACAGCAAGTGTAGTAAACCTCTGTAATCTATATCAATTTCATTATATTTGTAGTAATGTTATATAATACTCTGCAAACGTTTTCCCCCTCCCACTAGATCATTATGTTACAGAATTCTTTTGTGCGTCCCTGTAAATGAATAATAAATGCTGTGCACCCTATATTCTACAGAATGCACGTTTTAGTGCGTGCACTTCATAAGTACATATCCAGTTCATTATTTTCAAAATCATATAACATAATTAAAATGCATTTGAAACGATTTTTCCCACTAACCGTAATGTAACAGAATACGTTTGATTGTCGTTGTAAATGAACTATAAATGATACACACTTCATTTTCAATAACGATCGTTCTATAGTAGACATTAATAACACACAAAAATTACAGGGCAATCAAAGTATATTTACATGGGTTATAGCATGGATAGACTTCCAGACGGCCGGAAAAAACGAAGTTATAAACTCTTTTTAACTATGTTGGAAAGTGTTAAAAATTAAGTTAAAAAAAAGATTATTAAACATACTTATAATACGTTCAATTAATTTCTAAACTAACATAAAAATTTTGCATAAACAATTATCACTTCAAAAAATATCCTTGCGTTAGTTTGATTTTAGATTATATGGGATTCCTACACCATTCTGGCCCAATTTAAAATAGCCAACGAAGCTAAAAGTTTTGGTTTCGGTTCCTGGTCTGGGCATTTTTCACTCAATTGGAAAAATTTCAAATTGTTTATGAAATTAATCGCATATTTATTTGCTATGTCATGTTTTAATGTTCTAAACTTCGAAAAATACATTTTAGTGCTTTTTGTTTACGTTGGTATCTTAACAGCAATAACCAAAGGAAAATCAATGCTTTCCTAATTTCGAACAGCATCTAAATATTGTTATTTTCAACATAGAAACCATTAAAGAAAATAATATGGTAATCACATTTTCCATCTATACTAATAAAAAAAATATATTTGTCAGTCTATGTGTGTGTTCTAACGCTCGTATGGTGCAAATGTGGATGAGGATAGACAAAGACAGGACTAACTGCACATAAGGCGCAGATTTTTTTTTATAGTTGGTCGAAATATTAATTAAAAACCATAATGAACATCGCCATATGGCACCCTGTCGCAGTTGTGTGGCCCAAAACAGCGTTTTCGAATTTATCCAAGGAGATAGTAAGAAAAATGAAACTGCTGCATCCGATCTCCTAATTGCGTAATACGAAAAAAACAAAAAATACCCACTTTTTTCTTGTACATTTCCTTTTCTAACGATGTTTTTTTTTTAAACATACTAATATTTACTGTTTAAAAGAAATTTTAATTAAAAAATTAAAGTAATGCATTTTGAGTTTTTTTTTTTTTTTTTTTTTTTTTTTTTTTTTTTTTTTTTTTTGTTGTTCTAACGATATCTTCGGTTAAAACAATAATATTTACCGTTTCAAGATATATATTTTTTTCTGATTGCCAATTTTATATTTTTTGTTTTTTCTGTAGATTTTAAATCCGACATCTGCTTTCCAAATCGGAAAATACATACCCACTTATTTTTAGTACTTTTCCGGTTTGAATGATGTCTTATCTTTCAAAAAAAAAATTAACATTTACTATTTGAAAAAAAAAAAATATCCTGGAAGTCTTTTCACGAATTCATCAGTTTGTTTTTTTCTCAGTACCTTTCCAGATATAATTTCACGTTGCGTCAGAAAAGCATCTAGCAACTTTAATGTATTTACGTTTTAATATAGGGAGGAAATGTTTGATATTATTTAGGTTTTTTTCAGAAACTTTTGGACAGAATTGAAAGTTTAATATATCTAAATGTTAGAAATGAAATTGGAAATTAACATAACGGGGGGAGGGGGGGGGCTTATCTTGTTTGCTTAGATTTCCGTTTAAAAGTATAAAATCATACAAATTCGAGGAGTGTGTCCCTCAACATTAGGTTTATTTGAAATGATTTTTGCTTGAAAATAAGTAATCAAGATACATCGGAGTGTACGTAGCACGGCCTGTGTACGCTGCTGAAAACATGTTGTGTCCCCAACTCTAGGTTAGTTTTGTTTGTTTTTTGTTGATAAATATAAAATCATACAAATTCGAAGGTTTACACTGCAAAGGCATTGCAGCCCCCATTAATAGGTTCGTTTGGAAATATTTTCATTTAAAAGTATAAAATCATTCAATATTTATTTTAGGTATATTTAAAGTTATTATCACAATCTCGGACAATTCCGGAAGGCTCAGCTAGTTTAGAATAAATATCAGTTTTTAAAAGTTTTGTTTTCATGACAGCTAAAAGTATCATTTGGATTGATTAATAATACTAATGCATAAAAAAAATCGATATAATATAAAGAAAAAAAGGATTTAAGGGGCAACATCACCTTGACCGGTATAAATTTTCAAAATAATTTTTGTGCCTTAATGTACTTTTTATACACACAAAAATCATATTAAATTAGGTGGAAATCAATATCGAAAGTAAAAGATTTACCTTTTTGGAGCTATAGAAGTAGAGCGCGTTACAAAAAAGAAACAATAACAAAAACTTTGAACGCTTTTTCCTCAAATCAGCATATTCAAAATTGGTAATCACTTCAGCTCCTTGAATTTTCTATTAATCAACTTAATATTTTTGAAAATTAATGGCCACATATTTTTCTAGTCAAATACGTAATATGTTTTCGAAATATTGGTTTTGCCTTTTTCTGTGTAACTTTAATAACGAAATTTATGTGTGAAATTTGACATTTTGCATTAAATCGATGCCATTTCCATAAAAATACAATTTTTTTAAAACAGCTTATGTACTATAAAAGTTTTTCTTTGTTTTATTGTGGTAGGTCAGGTGTCAGGTCAATAATAAGTTATCGTGTCCACAGCTGACTCTCTTTTATCAAAGTGCCTCCCAGTTGTCAAGTCGCATTTTTTATTTTTTATTTATAAACTAAAAAAACATAATTTTCCCTATGATTACACATGATTTGTTTCATCGGGCTGGATTATTATTCTTATGATAGTGCAGCAATTTTTTTAAGCAGGATTTCATATACTTTTTTTATGCACTAATCACGGCAAAATAATTAATCATCGGTAAATACTGTATTTAAAAGATAATATTGCATATATACAGACAGATCATGGCACAGGCACGGTCTCACAGGTACAATGTATGTTTATACATATATGTACTCTACAGGCTTGAACGTATCTAAATCTATATATATTCAAATGTGCATGTCAGCTGTACTTCTATTAATATCTTACTTTAGGAACAGCTTCTATTATTATCTTATTAAAAAGAAACAAACAAACAAAGAAAATCTGATTGTCCCTAATACTCTTAATGTAAAATAACCGTAATTGTACAAACATAAATTAATAATAATTTGATATTTGTGAAGTATGTCGCTCACATGTTGAAATCACCAACCCCTTTTCCCAATCTCCTGACGTTATAAGAATTACAGACGGTGGTTATGCAGAAGATAAATCATTAAACTTATCTTGGTTAATTAGAAATTCTATATTTATATAAAATGCCACATTAAAATATCACATAAACGTTGTATACTGGGTGGAGGGATATTGATTGTCTAACAGATTTTGCCAATTACAGTACATATATTGTTAGCCTATTTATCATTTAAAACCATTAAAATTATTGTATGAATAAAAGTCATATTTGCATTAATTGATTTCAGAATATGCCGAAATAATCAAAGATTATTTTCCTTATCAAGATTTAATATAAATTTTGAAAAATGTTTTAATTCTTTTCCGTTAGTATGTGTCAACAACAATAGCGAAAATAAATCAGTTACACTTGCTCTTCCACCATTTGATAGTCCCCACTTTAAGGATAGAAAAAAAATAAAGAAAATAAGATTGCAATCACATTTCCCGTTAAAGTGTAAATATTAGCTATGTAAGTTATGTGTGGGAGCTACATATACATTCACGCAGGTATATACATATGCATACGTTAAATGCTCAAAAAATTAAAAGCTTATAAAAATTCAGTTTTCGTGACAGCTGAAAACAACGCTTGAATTCATTAATATTACTTATATAGAGTTCATGTACATAAAAATATATATTCTGGAGATGCACATGATTGGTTCCCAGATATGATCGACCATGGAAATTTTTTTTTTCAATAGTTTTTTTTTAAATAAGACAAATATATGCAATGTGTTTTTTTAAATTGTTATGTGTTTATTACAGAACCGCACCTACAGTACGGATTGGACACTAGAATAATAATTTCTTGAAATGTTCATGTAGAAGACTTTTAAAATATACTAGGAATTGATACATCTTTATGTGAAAATTATACATTAATTTAAAAAATAATCGAGATATTATTTTCGTATTAAATAATCTGCTACAAGAAATTAAATTATTTTACAAATATACCATGAATTTTATTTTAAATAAAAAACACATGCGTAACCAAACATAATTATTCATAATGTTTTTCTTTATAAAGATAATTACATTATTAAAATTTATATAAATATTATGGCTTTTTATAAATGATAAAAGGCTAAACTTTGCATATAAAATAAAATTGTACTTACCCTTAACAAATCGTATGAAAAAATGCTTTATCGGCTACAAACGAAAAGCATTTACTAAATGAACATCGAGAATTCAACATGAGAAAACAATTTAATCGTCTTCTGAGTATTTTTTGTTTCTTCCTTATTCGATAAGTATCGACTTATCTTACCTATATCTTAGTAAATACTATTATTAGAATTAGAAATAAAATGATCACTTTTAGTACATATCAAATTACATTTAATCAAAAGGAAAATGGTATATTATTATTTCTTTAGTAGTTTTCTAATTTTTCTGCAAATATAGCGATGCCTTTTATCGTATTATGTATTTTGACTTGTTACATTGTTTCCAATGGAAATATTATGTATTTAATTATTCTCTTTACATGTATAATAACAAATATTTTATTTCCCATTTAGACATCTGTCAAAAAATAGTATCGAAAATTATATACATTTTTAATGAGTTATTTTTCTATAAAACTTACTTTTATTATGGATCATCAATTTGAATTTTTGGTACTCTTCTGTTGCACGAACGTAATTTTGAGCCAACGCGCAAAATGTAGAAAACTGTTCATTTCACGTTATGATCTACTAGTTATTATACTAACTACAAATTGTAAAAAATGTCATTAGGCATCTTTAACAAATCATTATGTGTTAAAATGTTTTGTCGTGAAAGATAAAAAGGTCTTTTCAACTAAAGGGACAAAGAGTCAGTTTAAAAAAAGCCCTTCCGGCCTGTACCGGAAGGAAAAGGTAGCTTTCCTATATCTTCGTTTTAAAATTTTAGTTAATGTTACTCGAAAACAGCAAGCTAAAATGCAAAGAAACCGTTTACAAATTATTCGTTAATACTGAATTTGAATAAGAAATTCGCCAAATTATTAAGCTATATCCAAATTGGCTTCATTTATGAATACTTATTTTGGTCGCCAAATTTGACGACATTTCGCCAATTGTCACTAAATTTGGCGAGAATTTGGCGCTAACGGATATGAATATATAGTTTTATGCGTATGGTTGGGAAAAAGATTACAACAATGAAGGAAAATAATTTGCGAGAAATCGCGTTCACTAAAACTCATAAATTAATCGTTGTTTTTTTGTAATGTGCTGTCTTGTTTCAAAATGTCAGACACACTAGAATTTCAAACTGTAGAATTTCAATCTCAGCCATTTTTTAAGATAGAGGTAAAACAAAAAATGCTCTGGAATCCTTACATCAAGGACTAACACTTAAGCAAAAATAAATTTGAATTTTTAACTTTTTGGTATATTTATTTTAGTTTTAAAATTTTCAGTGGCCGCCATCTTGAAACAAGATGGCGGATCAAGCTGGCCAACGAATGCATTGGTGAGCTTAATACACACAATTAGTTTCATCCATATTAATTTATAAATACGAGCGTTATCGTATGACATAGATCAGATATATATATATATATATATATGGGTATATCATTATATATAAATCAACATTTGAACGGAGGGTGGTTTTGGGGTCTGGGGGTCATGTTCGGTGAAAATATATCGAAATTTTCCGTAATTGCTTTCCTCCGAACGGCTGCAATAGGTAGCTTGATACTTTTTTGTATTGAAAGCTACCTAAAAATGGTTTATACGATCTACGTGAATTGCTGCATAAAAAATTGATTGGTTGGCTTTCCATTATTATTATTATTTTTTAATCTGTTAAAGTTGCAATGATAGCATTATTTTACTCTTATTTCATGTAATACGTATTCACAGTTATCAGACAATTTAGTTCTTTTGAGAATCAGACCAAAAACAATTCATCATTGATAGGTATGGTATTCTAACACTACGACGACATATGTATACCGAAAATCTATAGTGAATAATCATTCATGCAGGTACAGTCGTGGAAAAAAAACTGAACCCACCCACAACAAATTATCGTAGAAGAACGTCACTGGTACCAAATGGTTGGAAACAAAGTCTACTTTTAAATGATGTATTTAAAATTATCTTACGGGGCCGTCTACTTATCAAGACAAACCCAAAGTTTGAGTTTTTCAATTACAAGACCCAATTTTGAGAAGATACTTTAAATCACACTTTTCAATATTCATTTTATAATGGTTACAAGAGTTGGATTATCCGATTAAAAATATATAAGTTTATCTGTGATTAAAATAGTTTTCGAATATGTGAATGTGATTGGAATTTTAAAGATGTTTATTCATAATGCTTTTTCACAAATTTTGAATTTATTTTACTTGCTCTTTTCTAAAATTATATGTGAAGAATATCAGCGAATACAAAATTTAGAATAAAAGATAGTATGAAGCAGTATAAGGAAACGACGTAGAGAAAACGCAGGCAAATTGCTTTTCATTCTGAATAATAATCTTAACTTGATTGCTAATGGCATATATATAAAACTTTTTCATCAAATACACAACACATATGCATTTATAAGAGACTTTATTTCAAACATATATACTGCAAAAAAAATAAAATAGATTTATTAAACTGGAGAAGAAGGTAGAAATACAATTAAAGGTAACAAAAATAATGAGCAAGATTTATTTCTAAGGTAGGAGTTTTATTTTTAAAATCAGCTTTGTTAATTTAAACATAAAAGCAAAACTACTCTATATAACTGACATAAAATTATATTTCATGCAAATATGATTTACCTAATTCATTTTTTAAAAAAATTAAAAGCAGATACATAAAATTTAAAAATATCTTACTCTCTAATCAACAATAAAATCAGTAAAATATTTTTTCAAATTATTTTTTCCTGCACATCATGGACGGCCATATCAGCCAACATCTTGCCGTTTTTTATGCATAATTTGAAAATTACTTAGCAGAAAATTTCTAAATTTTAAATGCGCATAAAACAGAACATAATCAATATAAATCTATCAAAAAAATTGTAGGTTGCAATTCACAATTTTTTATATTATTAATTTCATAATTCATAATTCATATTATAAAATTATAAAAATTACAAATTTAACGTATTTATGCTTGGGTTTTTAGTATTATGACCAAACAAAAAATTAGCACATTAGGATTATAATTTCAGGAGATAATAATAAAAATCTGAAAATGTAATTTAACATTAGTAGCTCTAAATTTTGAATATTTATAATTTAAAAACTTATCATCCAAATGACTTGAAATTTATTATCTAGGTATAGTTTGTACCGAAGATTTAAAATATTGTGTCAAAATTGGGTGCCATCGAAAAATCCCAGTTTGGAAATTTTTGTTATGTAAAGGGCCCCCTAAGAAAATTTTATATACATCATTTAAAAGTAGACTATATTTGCAATCGCTTGGTACCAGTAACTTTCTTCTACGGTAATTTGTTGCAGAAGTTAGTGGGGGTGTTCAGTTTTTTCCACGACTGTACATACATATGCATATACTACATGCATAAACATATCTATATATTTTTATATATTTTCAAATATGCATGTCAGCTCTATTTTAATGACTACAATACTTTAAGAATATTTCATATTATTAAATTATTTTTTAAATAATAAGTGTGACTTTGTCTAAAATTCTTTATGTTTAATAACTGTAATTGTTTAAATATAAATTAATAATAATACAATGTTTGAAATGCCTATACAGATAAAAATTCAAATCCCCAGACAAATTCTATAATCTCCCGATGTTCGAAAATATTACAAATGTCGTTATTTTCAAGAAAAATCGTAAAATGTATCTTTATATACTTGTATACTTGTATACTTGTATAATTAGGATTATATTTATTGAAATTAAATAATGTTTAATCTAAATGTCACATAAATGCTACAGGATGGCTAGTTTAACGTTTCTTATAATTAAAAGATAAACGATGTTAATCGATGTTATAAAATGCCCAGTGATTACAGATGTAAGAGCCTCGTTATACTATTTGCATATATTTTGACCTTTTCAGCATCATAGAATGCATGCATTTGTCTAAAATAATAATATAAGGTTTATTACGCCTCACTTACGAAATAATTTTCCTTTACAATAAAAATATAATATAGCAAACAAAAGTGCAAATGCGATTCTATTTCAATAGAAATGCTTTTTTGTGGTTTCTTTTTTTATATACAATTTGCATTTTCAGATTTCAATAAAAGTCATCTGATAAAAAAATTAACAATTATTCCATTTTCATTGTTTGTACCGCGAATTTGGTGTAAAAATAGACAATTTCACAGAATGTATATATATGTATAATATTAATATTATGTATACTTTTGACATGAAAGAATATAATCTCAGAGTATTCATCATTTGCAATTGCCGAATTCAACAACTTCTTTTGAATAATAATAAAATAAATAATAATATTAAATTCATAGGAAACAAACTTTAAACGGAAAATTTACTTCTACACAAATTTAATACTCGGGGACTTATACGTGCCAACATGAAATAAATAGTGTACCACATGGCGCTTTGACGGAAAATTATGACTGATGCTCGTGTAACAGAAAAGTACCAAAAATTCAGCTTGATGATCCTTAATAAAAATAAAAATTTATGAATAAAAATAACTCGTTAAAATGAGTCACTATTTACGATATTATTTTTTACATATGTCTGAACAGAAAATAAAAGATTTTTTAAACTATATATAAAGATACATATATTTCCATTGGAAACAATGTAACTAGTTTAAAAAAATCATATGATTAAAAAAAGCACAACATTTGCAGAAAAAAATGGAAAACTACTAAACAATTTATAACATAACATCATTTTCCCTTTTGATTAAATGTAATTTGATATGTACGCAAAATGATCATATTATTTCTAAGCCTAATAATAGTATTAACTCAGATATAGGTAAACTAAGTCGATGCTAATCGCATAAGGATGAGGAACAAAAAATACTCAGGAAAAAAGAAGGTTAAATCGTTTTCTCATGTTGGATTCTCGATGTTCATTTAGTAAGTACTTCTTCCTGTTTAGCCGATAAGACATTTTTTCATATGATATTTTAAGGATAAGAACAATTTTATTTTATATGCAAAGTTTTGCCTTTTATCATTTATAAAAAGCCAGATTATTTATTTAATTTTAATAATGCAAGTATTTTTATAAATAAAAACATGTTTATGAATTACTATTTTTAGTTACGCATCAGTTTAATCTTTTAATTAAAATTTATATAACATTTGTAAAATAATTTAATTTTCTTAATCAAATTATTTAATACGTATCTAATATCTCGATTAATTTTTAAATTAATTTATAAATTTCACATAAAGACTCTCCCTTAGATCAGCTTAACAATGTACGTACACTCCTTGTAATTTCCAAGAAGTCTAACACCACAATATAAGAACTACAGTAACTCCGTAGATAATTCACTTGGAGTTATAAAATTTAAAACACATATTAATAAAGATTAATTTTAAAAATTAAAATTCTCAAAAAAATATTTGCACTCATATAAAGCTTTTTAATTTATTTTAAAATATAATACACATTTTACGAAAAAATTATTCTTGCATGTATTGTGCGCATGATTTTTCACATTTGAATTGATAAAACCAGCCAATTTTTTTAGTGAGTACAAATATAATGTTTTACGATGACCTACGATGAAAATATAAAATGTGAGGATCCTGAGAAAAACTTTTTTTTTTTTTTTTTTTTTTTTTTTTTTATAGAGAAATTCGAAACATTGAGTTTTTTTCAATACAAAAGTAGTCATGAATTCTAAACTTGTTACTTGAGAAACAGGATAATAAATCATTTTGTGCATCTATGTGGCTAATATATTCAATAAAATTTTCATGAAATTCTAACCAACCATTTTTGAGAAATCGTGCGAGCAATGACCAAATTCGCCGTGTTGAGAAAATTGACTTTAAATATCAAACTACACCTTGATAATATAAAAAGATCTCAGACTGTTTTAGACATAACTCCTCTTGTGAAGTGATTTTTTGCATGCGATTTATTTTAAAAGTCCCTAAAGAATCATATTTAATTATAAGAATATAAAAAAGAAATTCGAATTTTTGACGCTTTAAAGATTACTTGACCCCTTAAAAACAGAAAGTTTCTATTTAAAACTTAAATCGCAGAATTTGTAATCACCACGTTTTATCGTTGAATTGGTAATACTTTTGAACGATTAATTAAAACGAAAAATTCTTACAAAAGATGTTGTAGTCACTATACGCACCTTGGTGTGTTTTGGTTTTATGCATACTTAATCATATTTTTTTCTGCCATACTTTAATGTTCCAAATCAAAAAAATTATATATTTTCATATTTTCTCTTTGATATACGTCAAAAAGCAATAAAAGGAAATATGTGAATGATTTAAAATTCTTCCAGTATTTTTAAACATGTTTTTTCTACGTAAAAACCAATCAAGAAAAAACAATTGCAGTCACATTTTCCATTAAAGAAAATGTATTAGCTTTTGAAAAAACGTTTTCGTGGCAGCTTGAAATGTCGTTTGAATTGATTAATAATACTGATATAGAACCCATTTAGAAAAAAAAGTGATATAGGTGATATGCTTGTTGGTTGCATGTGGACGGTTTATTAATCTCATGCGGTTGGAATAGTAGATTTTTATTATGTTTTCATGTATTTCTGTTGAAATCATTCATCATTAGTAAATACTGTATCATAAATATCAATTCTTGCATCTATTTTACCTAGAAAAGGCGTTGATGGAATCCAGCAAAACTAAATAACAAATAAACAAAGAAATAGAAGAGAACTTTGATTATGAAAATCTTCAAACTAGGAATTCATAATATTCGACTATTCATTGACCACAATACATTGAAATCTAAAAGAAACTTATTATTCTTGTCATTCTTATTCTCATTCTGCTATATTCTTATCGTAGGCGTCGGTTAGTTTTAAAGATTATGTCGGTTAGTCACCTTAAACTTATTAATATACGCATCTTATTTATTGCTATTTTTTTCTCGCTGCCAGTAAATTTGAATAAACATTGTCGACAAAGTAGACTATAAATATTTTTCTCTTTAAAAAGTTGGTAGACATTTAATTTAGTTGATAATTCAAATGTGTGCAATTCAATTTTTTCATTCCTTTTCATTGCCTGAATCAAACCACATAAAGTATCTCTTCAAATACCGATACCATAATTATTTATAGTTAGAAATATAATTTGTGTTGTTTTATAATTTAAACATTGTTTCACTTTTTGACTCAAATTAATCAAGAATTTTTTTATCATATTTATAAATGATTTTAAATCCAGTCGTTAAGATAGAATTCAATAACGAATAAATAACTGGAATGTTATTTTTCTCATTTCGTTAGATGATAATCCATACACCTTATTCCACAGAGGTTGGTTTAAACTTTTAAAAATCAAGTATGTCTGAATGAGATTATTAAATATATATAGTTAATTTATAAGCTAACACATAAATGTTGGCAGACACAAAAAAGAAAACCATAATCATTTAAATAAAATTCGTCTTTGCATAAATTTGATTTGATAATATACAAATTTAATCAAAGGCATACATGTCATGTTAAAAATAAATACTCCGAATTTCTAAAATAAATTTTATACTTGACATATATCAACCACAATAACCGAAGAAAAAGAATTTTTTTTAAATTTCTACAAGATTTTGAAATAATTTTTTTTCTGCATAAAAAGGAATAAATAGAATAATATTGTAACCATATTTTTCATTAATGAATAAATATTATCTCGTGAATTATTTCTTTTCGTGATAGAAGAAAGCGTCTCTTGAATTTATTAATAATACTGATACAGGGTTCATTTACAAAGAATTTGATTTACCTGTTTTACTAGTTGCACGATATAGGCTTATTAATATTCTGCGGTTACAATAATAACTTTTATCATTTTTTAAAATTTATTACTTTAGAACAACAACCACGGATTTTTAAAAAAGCTTAAGTTGTACTAAGAGTAATTCATTAATAGTAAATATTAAATTTTAAACATCCTTTTTTATATACGTTTCAATGAGATAATCGGTTAATACACTGCTTAAAAGATAATTACAAAATGCAATCTCAAAACGAAAACCGGTTCTTTTCTCTCAGCACTTCGCGCCAATGCTTGGCAATAGAATATATAAAAATTTCTTGACATAGCGGGAAGTTTTTTCTATTGCCAAGTATTCTTAGGACTCTGACCGTAGTTTTAATTTTCAAAATTCCAAATTATATTTAATGCCAATAGCACCTCACACACACACACAGTATTGTACTTTCTCGTAAATTTAGCTATTTATCTTAATCGTAAAATTATTGTTAATTAAAATATTGTTAATTAATATTGTTAATTAAATTAATAAAAAAAATGTTAGTTAAATACTTGTTCTATGCTCTCTGCAATTTGCAAAAACTTGTTCAGTTCAACTATATATATATATACAATTCCATTTATTTTTGTTATTTTTTTAATTAGTTATATTAATATTTAGTATTTTTTATATTGTATATTTGAAGATATTATAAATTTTTAATCTATATTGTATTTGCATTTATTTTGCACTTTTATTGTTATTATTATATCTAATTTGTTTTTAATTCTGTATTTTTTTTCATTTATTTTATTATGTGTATATACATATACATATGTTATACATTCTTGTGATTTTTTTTTTACTCTGTCTTTCTTTAATTTGCTTCACAATTCCCCTTTTGTGCTGTGTTCTTGTGGTTGGGTAACGCTCTTGTGTTATTGGCTGATGCCTTCTGTTTTCTTATTGACTGTTTTCTTTATCTTGAATCTTTCCCTTCCGTTTCCTTTCAGCGTTGCTCCTGTTTTCAAAGCAGTAAGACGTGTTTATTTGCGCGGGGTGAAGAAAGACAAATTTCTTTCGAAAGGCCTAGCGCATTTTTTTTATTTCTATGGCGTTATTCAGAAGTTTTTTGCAATTACTAACATCTCTCGTTTCGCAGAAAATCGAGTTCAAAAGGCGCATGTTTCAGAAAAAAATGATACAAGCTTGGTTTTTGACAATTTAAAAATGTTTGCCATTGTACAAAAACCTACATATTTCTACCCCATTCCTAGATGTAAAAAAGCTTAATAAAATATGCTTATATTTTTCAAGCTGGAAAACTTCCATAATCCCTCAACATACGCTGCTGCCATCCAAAATGCAACACCATGAAGTAATAGAATGATATTTATTGGGCAAATACATTATAATGGGCGGGAAAAGTGATTACATTTTCAGAAAATTTGGAGGTATAGTTCCTGAGAAAACACTACCCAGAGTTGCCACCCCTGGTCGCAATAACAGCATTTATCTGCCTAGGTATGGAGTCGAACAGAGATTGGATGTCATGTACGGGTACAGCAGTCCATGCAGCTTCAACACTATGCCACAGTTCATCAACCGTAGTGATGGGCCAGTCGCTCAGAGGCCATTGACAGGACATTTTCAACTGGTGAGAAATCAAGAGAACGTGCCGGTGAGGCCAACAATCGAACATGTTCTGTATCAAGGAAAGTCAGTATAGTACGAGCAACATACGGTCGTGCATTGTTCTGCTGAGAAATAGAGTTCCAGAGGCCTCGAAGCTAGGGCAGAACCACGGGCAGTAACACCTCAGAAATGCAGCGACTGCTGTTCATATTGTCGGCAATGGGAACAAGAAGTTATCGCGACGTGTTTTCAATGGCACCCCTCACCATCACTGCAGGTTATGGGCCCTATGATGATGTCGAATGAAAGCTAGCAAAGGGAATTTTCAAGTATGACACCAAACACGGATGCGGCCTTCATGATGCACACAGAGCCTGGATTCATCTGAAAAGACGACATGAGACGCCATTCTTGCGTCATATACAACATCAAGATGCCCACATCCGTGTTTGGCAGCATCGTGGAAAACGCACATTGCCAGCTTACATTTGACATCGTCATACTGCATATCACTTGTAGTGACGGTATAAGGTGCCATGAAATACACGTCTCGGCAACCTCTTGTTCGCATTGTCGGCAATTTAAACAGAAGCCGTTACATTTCTGATGTTTTACGTCCCTTAGTTCTGCCCTATCTTCGATGCCTCCGGAACTCTATGTTTCAACAGTAGAATGCACGAACAAGTACTATCCTGACTTTCATTGATACAAAACATGTTCGACCGTTACCCTGGGTAGCATGTTCTCCTGATTTCTCACCAATTGAAAATGTCCTGTCAATGGCCTCTGAGCGACTGGCCCGTCACTACGGCTGATGAACTGTGGCATAGTGGTGAAGGTGCATGGACTGATGTACCCGTACATGACATCCAATCTCTGTTCGACTCCATGCTAGGCAGATAAATGCTGTCTTTGCAGGCAGTGGTGGCAACACTGGGTAGTGTTTTCTCAGGAGCTATGCCTACAAATTTTCTGAAAATATAATCACTTGTCTTTCCCATTAGAATGTATTTGTCCAATAGATATCATTCTGTTATTTGCATTCCTTCATGGTGTTGAAGTTGGGATGGCCAGCAGTGTATTTATTTCGTGACATGGTGGTATCTTTTGTCGTTATAAATTCTGAATACGCATTACAATTACAAAAAGAATCACGTTGTATGGGAGATTGAGGTTTAAAGAATATATTTAATTAGTATTAAAAAGTTTTGAGTTTCAAAAAATCAGAAACATTTTTAGCAGACTATAATTTATTATATTTTATTTATTACTTTAATATTTAGAAAATATACGATACCCCTTACGAGTTACTCACGATTCCGAAATGCGTCCTTATGTTTAGAAATCTCATAAACTAAGATATTTTCGAGATTATAAATAAGCTCTTTAACTCTTTTAAACAAATTAGGAATGAATATTCTCTTTAAACGAATAGATATCACCATTACCTTTTAATACCATATCTTTCTTATCCCGTGCACACTGTAATAAAAGACAAATCTTTCTTAATCTACGAAAATATAATATAACAACGAACAAAAAAACAATAACCTCTTCCGAGTTATCCACGATTCCGAAAATCGTTCTTTATCTTTAGAAACGCCAAAAACATATAGATTTTCGAGATTTAAAGAAGCTTTCGTAAAAGGAAAGTTTGTTTTGCAGCCACGAATCTTCGAAAACGCTTAAAATTGTTTTTATAGGGTATTAATCAGTTTCCTCAAACCAGAATATCGGGTTTTAAAATGCTTTAAATTAAACATTTTCAGCTGTGTGATTGAATTTATACACGCAAGAGTAAAAGTGTTAATGTTTGAACATGAAAATATCTACTTGAAAATTGATAGCATTCGGAAAACCTACATTCCGAGTTAAGAAAACTTTTAATACACTATTAAAACTACTCGGAAAAGTTTCCGAAAATTAGTGGCAGCAAAAGACACTTAGTATTTATAAATACTTTAAATCTCGAAAATATAGTGGTTTCTGAGGTTTCGAAAGATACAGAACGATTTTCGGAATCGATGGAACTAGAAAGAGGCTATATTATATATTTGTTTGTAGTTATCGTATGTCTTCTGAGATTAGGGAACGTTTTTCTTTTTTTACAGTGCATACCGTGACCGTGCAACGCGCACATTTCTGATTTCGCATACTTTATTTCCAGAAAAAATAAACAGGTTTTATTTGTATTAAAACCTAAGTGTCAGCTCTAAAACTGCACAATTTTCCCAACTTATTGCTTCATGATAACTTAAATAAATAGAAATTGACAAATTTAAAAACAAATTGACATCGAATGATTTTTTGAAATGACATCATGATCATATGTACAGAAGCCAGTGAAATTCAAATTACACACATATCACGTGCATCTCATATTTTAAAGTAATTTTTTTAGGAAAAAAGAGGAGCCACATGCATAAAAAGAAATGATAAATTAACAGTTGGGTAACCTTTAAAACATCTAGCACTGATTGATATAATTTTGAATAATATATAATAAATAATTACACTTAAATAAGTAACATAAAATAGTAAACAAAAACACTTAAATATATTTTTAAAAATAAGAAATATATAACATACCAGTGGACCCGTGCGAAGATTTCGCACTGCAGTCTAATATTTTTTAGCAATATATATATTTTTTTCAGATGCAGGTTTAAACTTCTAAGAAAAAATTAAGGACCAAAAATATCTGCAAACAACATTAGTCAAGCCAGAATATCATCTCATTTATTCCATCAAAGTTACAGTAAAAGCTAACCGTAGACAGCAAACGCAAATAAAAAATATATATATCAATCGTATTTAAACTGCATTAGAGGGTGACATCGTTTGTTTCGAAAAAAAAAACATGGATAAAAAAAAATTAATTGGGCATATGAATTTAAAATTTGCTTTTTAATCACAAATATAAAATAAACCCGTGCAAAAACTATGTTCCACTTTATCTTTATTGATTTTTTTTTCTTATATAATTATTGTTGCGATATTTTATTTTTGTGGCAACACTAATTTGAGGAAAACCTTTCATTTCATTTATGAAAACAATGCCGATTTAATTTTAAATCAAAATACATGTTTTGACGAATAGATATCACCATTACTTTTTAATACCATATCTTTCTTATCCCGTGCACACTGTAATAAAAGACAAATCTTTCTTAATCTACGAAAATATAATATAACAACGAACAAAAAACAATAACCTCTTCCGAAATCTCTTCCGAGTTATCCACGATTCCGAAAAATCGTTCTTTATCTTTAGAAACGTCAAAAACATATAGATCGTAATATGTCAGAAGCCGCTTCAAAATTCTTTCATATGGTATCTTATTTATCGTTCTGCGTTTTGTATTTGCTTAGACAAAGGGATGTTGACAACAAAAATAATATATAGGATAAAAGATTAGTGCAAGTTTCCTGCAAGTAATTTTTTAAATATTTCATTTATGGAACATTAACATTTTGGAAAATGTATATGTTATCGTTATTAAAATTTAATATTATCTTTGGAGAACTTTCTTACAAGGGAACCACTTTTGGTGAAGCTCGTATCTAGCACTGAGGTCTGATGCATTTTAAAACCTTATATATGCACGTCGATGTAGTGCAGGATTAAGTGATTGAAAAATCTGTAGCACTATATTTGGTGACTTTTAAAATTAAATGTATACAAATATATATATACACTGCTATTCAAAAATTAAGGGGAAGTGACCGGACGCTTTCGTTTTTTAAACGAATTGTCGAATATCTACTAAAATTCTTGGCAAATTGTCCTTGTACTTCGAGGATGTAAAGCACATGTTTCACTTCAAGAACAGTAGAAACAGTATACTGCAATTAAAACATTACTATATTGAATATTTTATGAGTATATGTGTATTTGTATGAAATAATTTTTAACTGCGCATGCGCAAACTATACGACAGATTTCTTTTTATGATTTGGTAGTCAATTCAATAGAGCAAGTCATATAAAAATACCAGTCAAATATCGTGAAAACTCAGAAATATATCAGCAATACAGTGAGCTAATTGACAAATTGAAGGGGAATCCCTTATCCCCCAATATGATTTTTCTGAGTTTTCACGATATTTAACTGGTCTTTTTATGCGTTGCTCTATAAAATTGACTACCAAATCATGAAAAAAAAATCTTTGGTATTGTTCGCGTATGCGCAGTTAAAAATTATTTAATACAAATGCCCATATCCCCTCAAATATTCAATATATTAATATTTTAATTGCTGTATACTGTTTCTACTGTTCTTGAAGTCAAACATGTGTTTTACATCCTCGAAGTTCAAAGACAATTTGTCAAGAATTTCAGTCGATATTCGACAAACCGTGTAAACGCGAAAGCGTCCTGTCACTGTCCCTTAATTTTTGGACAGCAATGTATAATATAATTTTTGAAGACAAATTTTAACAGCTCTCTAACTTTGGCCTATAAGGCTATAAAATGCACAAGATCTCCACGTTAGGTGCGAGCTTATAAAAGTGGTTTCCTTGTTAGAGATACCTATTTTTAAAACTGTGCAATTCTCAAAAGTAGTGCATCAAAATGCAGACATATTCATGCATGTGAATTTTGCAGCATTTTTTTCTCTAATTATTAACAATTTAATTATAACAACTCATGAATAATGTATGTTCAAATTTTTGGTAAATATTATGTACATACACAGTCGTTTAATATTATTATTCAATAGTTGCTGATATCATTTTTAAACTTTTGACAAATATACAGAATATATCATTTTAAATAACGCTTGTCACTCGGAAATTTCTATGCAGTTATAAATATGATAAATATGTAGTTTCTTTAATTAATATATAAAATAACTTCCTGACATTTAACTTATAAAAAGCAAAGGTAATACTTTCTCAAAAACTAATATCTGTCAGAGATTAATTTATTTTCGGATATCTTTTAATAAGAAGTATTAGAATAATTTAGTCGTTTAATAATATTCCTTTAACATTTTATAAATTACATCACAAATTATTTTAAAATATTTTCCCTGCCATGTATTTTTAAGTGAAAACAAAATAAATACAACAACAGAAGATTTTACAAAAAGTGCTCTTCAAAAAATGAGAGAACTATTTAATTAATTTTAGCTCTCACGGCAATTTAACTATACCTCCCAGAAAGATATTAATATATCTTTATTAGATTAAGTAAAAATATGGCCATAGTAAAATAAAATTATACGGACAAAAAAGCTTACTGCACTCATAAATTTAATTATTATGCTGTCATTTTTAAGTACACCAAAAATTCAAAAGTACTTAGAAATTTATTTATGTGCGGCGCAACCGTCTTGTAAATTATCTCTGTATAAAAAAGTTATAAAAGTAAAACATCTTAAATATCAATTTAAAGTTATTAGCAACGAAAATTGTTTTTTCATACTTAAAACTTTATTAAAAATAAAACGATATTTTTTTCTGATTTTTAATTTTATCATTTTTATTGCATGATAGCATTGCTCTAGCTTTACAAACAATATTGGGTATTATCGCAATAGAGTAAAAAAGGGAAAAGGATATCTGTAAATGTTGCTTGGAAATTTTGTCTAAAATGTTAACTATGCCATTCGTGGCATAGGTGAAGCAAAGTACAGTTTAACTATTTAAAATGGTCTGGAAGATATGATATAGAGCTCACTCAAAATAATAAACGACCGTATGTTTAAATGATAATATTTCCTTGAATGTTTATCAATAAAAACTCTTAAATCTTGCCATTAACACATGTTGCCCACTACTGTGATTTTGAAAGAAAAAAAACCCTACAATAATTAACTTAATATTGTCACCAAGTAGGTTAAATTGGTGTCATTTAGTGTATCTGATTGCTTCAAAGTGGAACAAATGTATCTTCTTTACGTGTTTATAATTATGTGCAGGTAGTATTTAATAAGAAGCTCTCTAGTTTGAAAGTGACATATCCTGATATATTGTCAAAAGTTTTACTATATTATTATTAGTAGTTTAATAACATATTAAACTCATGTGGGTGTAAATAATTTTCCCTACAAATATGCACACAATTTTTCATCAGTGATTCAAGTTAATTAATTAAAAATTAAAGAAAAGTTACTGTAAATTTCACAGGAATGATGTATTACAATTTAAAATATATTGAAGTATTTCTAAAAACGTTAACATTAAAAATAATTAAGCTTAACATATCATATAGTTTTATGTAAGTATTAATATTTCTTAATTAAAATTATTTGTAACCCTTTTACTACTGCGGATACATATATGACCCAACCAGATAATAACTATTTAGAACGGAGAGGATTAAAATTGCATTTCGTATTAGATAAAATTTCTACATATATTTCTATTAATTAAAATAATGGATAGTTCATTACAAATTAATTTGAATTTGCATTTATTAAAAGATAATGCTTCTTTAATTAGTGCATTTTGTTTTTGTCCCATTAATTACAGCGTAATATTGTGCAATATGCAACATTTATTACAATGAATCGGAGATGACACGTAATACAGTAAATAGTTAAAAATAATTGTTACACGGTTAATTCATGCAATAGGAAAATGCATGTTTACAAAATTTTACCAATAAAATGGAAATTTCAGTAAGTTTTAATAATCATTTGTACAATATATTTTTCCTTTTACATATTTCACAACATTTAAAGAATCCTTAATAAATATTTAGAAATTAATAATCTTTTATAATCTATTTATTCTGTTTTCATGTTTGCTTAGCAAAGTCGCTGCATCATATGTGTGAGTTAATTAAAATGTTTTTTGTCTAAGCTCTGTTATTTCATACAAAATGCTTAATATCGTCATATTGTTTCATTGTTCCTTTAAAACTGCTTTAAAAAATAACTGTTTTTACTATAACTGATAAAATAATATCCATGAGGTAAAATTTATTTAGTAATCTATATTTTTATGAAATTTTTAGAAAAATGCATTATAATTAATTATATTCATTTTGTAATGTATTTTTATATTTAGTACGATTAAACAATATGTAATGTACGTAATATTTTATTATCATGTTCCTTTCTATAATTGTGAACCCTCCAAAATATACCAAATTATGCTTTTAAGTTAATAGCATGACAAAAATGTTTAAACATTCATATTTAGAATGTCAACATGTAACAGTTTTGTGACAAAAAGTTTCCTCACGTTTCCATGGTAACTTTACAGAAAAGCTTTTCGTAAATGGAAATGTAAGCACGATATACAGAATATTTGGAAAAACTACAAATTTCAGTTATTCTTAGTTGAGTAGATGAAATTTCTATTTTTCTTAAATATACTACATCTCGTGCTTAACGTTTTATTATTATTTCAATATAATGATAGTTTCTTTTGGAAATAACGAAATTGTGTTTTATTTTATAAAATTATTCCATTCGATTAGACAGGTTATAGGGAAAAAAAAATACTTTTAAAAAAAGTGTGTCATTTTACAAGGTATTTGAATAAAGTTTTTGAATGTATTCATGAACAAAATATTTCTGACTCAACTAGGAGAAACGCTTTATATTCTTTCAATGTAAAGTCTGTTATTTGCAATGCAGTTTTGACAATCACTGTACATCCTGTGTACATAAAAATTGCGGACAAAGTTATCTTTCAGTATCACTTTTTACATGTCTTCGAATTTCCTCAGCCACATTTGCCCGTCGCGACGTCCGGAAACAATTTATAGCCTGTAAAGGCATTGTAGCATTTGAGGCTCCACTGTATTCACCTTATTTTGCTCCTCTAGACATCCTTCTGTTCCCACATGCGTAACGAGTCTTAAAAGTGGTTTATCAGAATGGCTTTTGGATGCAGACATTCGAAGCTATGTTCCAAGGATTCGCCATGTGATAACGGAAGAGGACTTTGTCCGCAGTTTTTAGGACTCGTACAGTCTTTGTCAAAAGTGGATTAAAACGACAACATAACTACAATTGAATACAAAGAAATTTTCCTGATTTAGGTAATTTTCAAGAAATCTTTAGATTATTAACTCATTCATCGAACTTTATTCTCCTACCCTATAGATCAGTCATACTCGACCTGCGGCCCCTAATAAAACTTTTATGTGCAGCCCGAGACGCAATCATTAATCCATATTTATAAAATTAATTGAGTTGTGCATAAAAAGTGTTTAAGACCTTCACTGTTGCTTTGCATTTTTTCATGCGATGACAAAATCTGTCCTATTATTTATAATTAATTAAAAATTTGTTAAAGCATCTTAAATGACTTTTTCATAGTCAAAAGTTCTTTCTACACTTAGTTCTATTTGTGCTACAGTTTTGTATATATTTCTTAATTTTCAACACTAATCAAGCATTTTTCCAAATTAATTACATTTGAACTATATATTTCTACAATTAAAAGAAAATAAAGTTTTTGCATTGAGCAAAAGACTAATTTGAACTTTCGCATTGCTGTATTATTGGTTTTATGCATATCTTATAACTAATACTGTTTTTTAGGGTTCAGTGTTTGCCACAAAAAAGGCAACAATAAATTTTTACACTTCTATTTCCAAACAACAAGCTTTGCAGCCTATTTCTAAAACATTTACAATATATATCTACCACGATATTTATTATTAGTAGTAATTAAATAGTAATGTTAAAATTTTTAGTAACATTACTTCCGCTACAAACGTTGAATCCTACTGATAATATTAACTTTGTTATATTGCTTTGTTATACTACTTTTGTTATCTTACTTTTTAATTAACCTTTTTTACCCTTTTTTAAGTGTGTTGCGGCCAGGCTAACGTCACGTCGCCAACATATGTTTTCGGCGAACGAGGAAAAAATGTTGAGTATGGCTGCTATAGATCAAAATTACTTTTGCAATTCATCACAATTCCAAAATAAATTCAAAATATAAAAATAGTTGCTTGGACGAATACGGAAATGAAAATATTTTAGTATAATGTTTAGAACTGCATGAACATTTTATTCTTTGCAAAAAAGATATGAGAGGAAATTTTTACTCCTCCAAAAGCCGAATTTAACGAAAAATCATTATTCTTATAGTATTTCTGCTTTTTTAAGGAGCGTTCCTAATTAACTTTCCAAATACCGTATATACTCGTGTATAAGACAATCCTACAATTTGAGAAAAGTAATATGTTCTTACGTTTGAATACCAATATTTCCATATTGAAATTTTCACCTTATTTAACTCCAGAATATTATTAGGTACTATTCTGCCATTACGTAATTCATAAAAAACAAATAAAAAACACTGGTATACAAACTGAAGGACATGTTGTTAATCTCTAATTTTTGGGTCGGCTTATACGCGAGTATATATGGTATATAATGCATACAAACATTGAACTCGCTCATGCATGATTTATTTTTAAATGAATTAATATGTACTATGAACTTAAAATAAACTTAAAATGGTTTATTATCACTATTTCTACCAGTGTCAAATAAAACTATTTAAAAGATTTCGATTGACAGTTAGTTATCTTATTTGTAACATTTAGATTAAAACAAATTAATGTTTAATACATTGAAGACTTATTTTTATTGTTATCAGATTTAAACATTGTAAAGAAAATAAATATAAATAAAAATTTAAAAAGTGTCATTTGACACCGGTAGAAATATTGTTAAGAACAAATGATGTTGAATTTATATTATAAAGAAACACATGTCAGCGAGTAATTATTGACGGTGTATTGACGGTATTATTGACTTTATATTCACAGTTGCAACACGTGGAGAAAACATTTCACTTTTATTACAATTTTTTAACTTCTAAACATCACGCAATTTCAATTTTTACACCGTCGAATAGGGAAACAACTGTTCTTCCAAATGAAATTTGTTTAAAAAGTGTACCTCAATTTATTTATTTTTTTAAAGGATTTTAAAATAATTTTCAGGCATGATCTTTTAAAAAGATGTCTATATTTCGTACAACCGGATTATAAAATGTTAATCCGGTTGGCACTTAAACTAATTTAAATAGTTCAGTATTTGTTGCCGGCTAATATTCCATGTCAAAATTAAAACGCCATCAATAAATAAATAAAATAATATAATAATATAAGTAAAATGAAAATTTAACGGCAATGTGTTCGAATTACGCGCAAAAACGGACTGAAATTATCAAAATAAAAAGACTACTGTAAGCAGCGAAATCTTTGGAGATTTATTCAATTATTAACACCCGGCATGCGGCTAATACGAAAATATCACTTTTAATAGATTTCAAAACTTTTACCTGAATACGTAATTGATATTTTTCACATTAAAATGCTTTTTGGTATAGTTAGTCTGCAATCTTAAAATTTATTAAAGGTAAAAAAATCTATTAAGACTTTTAATAATAATAAAAAAATATTCTTTACCTACATTCTGTAACCTTAGAAATCTCACGTGGGATCCCCCAGTTTTTTATATATTACATTTATTACAAAATTAGCTAACTAATCTCACATGTGGTTGCAAGCAATGCAAAATTATTATTAATAGTTAGTAAATAGTTTTGTGATATTTTAAACGTTGATTTCATTAATATAAAAGTAGATGCGAATAAGTAATTTTGGATCATGTTGTTGTTTAGATTCAAGAATAGAGAATATTTGAGAAAATCTTTTCGGATGTGGAACATAGACAAATATTTGAAGGCGAATTTTCCAACAGAATTTTCGAAGAGAATATGAATGAGGCATCTTCAAACGATTCTGCCATGTATTTAACAGACACTGTTAGACTTCATATGACGTCTATATGTGATAAATGAGAAAAAATAAAATTTATATGCGGTTTTCTTTACAATAAAACGTTATGTTACCATATTATGATAGGGTTAGTACTTCAGAATTCTGCCCATTTACCTCCTTAAATCAAAAATCTTGCTTGGCAAAAATGGCAATTTCTAAATTTACTTCAAAAAATTATTTAGATCAATATATTGTCTAACAGTTTATAGCCATGAAGCTACGAAATATTATTTTCTAAATGTAACCAGTCTATGCTCACTCCAATTCTATTTAATCTACGAATTATTGCAGGAGTCGGAAAATATACCTGATGATTGGGAGTTGTGATGTCTTAAAAATATAATAAAGCACGCCAACATTGATGCATATAGTAACATTTAAATTTTTAACGTGTACCTTATCGATCAAAAACAAGAATTTCCTTTTACGCAAGCACATTAAAATTTAGTTGATGTGACACACTTAAATCCGCACTCGAAATTTCGCTTTAGGACAAAATTATTGCTAAAACACTACCGCCGCCATATACAGCATAAGCAGTATTAATTTTTAAAGTCATTTTATTAAAAACAATTATTTTGCAACTTGCGCGAAGGATTTTGTGAAAATCATTTGATTGTCATTTTGATCGGCGTATTTTTAAGATGTTACATTTTTACTTATGTTACCAGGAAGGCCAAGGTTAACTCGAGCGAAGCTGGGTGGTTCTGCTATAATAAAATTAATTTATTAGTTTCAATATGTGCATAAACAGAAGAAAAAATATTTATCTCATTTTTACAAACTTTTATTTAAAATTTTGTTTTATATGAAACTTTCATTTAAATTTTTTTGTTTAAAATTTGTAAGTACTGCAATTTTGTCTCACTCCCGCTTTTATCAGACTTAGAACATTTTTTTTAAAAATTATTTACCCATCCCTACCATACATTGTAGTCGACACATTGTCCACCCGCTCAAAGCCAGTACGGGCCGCTAGTATACACATACAATTATTTCTATTCAAATATATAGATTTTCCATCTTATACAATTTCCTGGACATTCTTCTGTAAAAACGGTTACTAAACCCGACCTACCACAGTCAAAGCCTATTTCAAACACGAAACAATTACAATCAATCGGATCCGTAACGAAAAAAGAATTCCCTACCGACCCGGCACAAATCGCATGTCAGTTAACGGGTTAGGTAAAATACAGTTACCCGAATTCAGGATTTTAATCCACATTCATTTTAAATCTGATTGTTGTCAATACCGCTTATTCTGACGCTTAACACACTATGATATATTAAAATGTCTGAACTGTCCATGTAAAAAAATAAAATAAATCATACAACTACTAATTAAAAACGTAAAGCTGTGCTATATATTTTAACATCACATTAAAACTTCGTGATCTTTAGTCAATTTTTACGACATTAAAGACTATAAAGTAAAAAAAAATCAATTTAATAAAAACATGAAAACATATATACAAACATATCATTTTTAGATTGTAATGACTTTCTAACGAGACTATTTGAAGATGGAGCCCTTTCCAATGAACAAAATAATGAAAATCGGACTATCAGTTCAAGATTTATTATGTGGTCATACAAAAAAAAAAGATATATACAAACTAATTGTATAATCTCCTTCATTGAAAGTGGGTTGAAAAAAATAAAAGAGTTATATAAATATTTCTTTGAAGTTTTAATAAATGATTATTATAGTTTTAAAATAACAAGTTTTAATGTTTTCGTTAACTTTTGGTACCTGACCGCTTAAAAGAAATAATTAAATTTGGCAGAAAATTTTTACTCTGCATTACATTTTAATTTCAGGTGACTCAGTGCAAAAGTAAGGAATTGTGTTAATGCAAAAGTTTGAGCTGTTACTGTTAAATGAGTAATTTATATTTTCAGTCGCAATTCATGTGATGATTCTTCTTTTTAAGCTGAATATAAGTATCTCAAATGTAATTATATATTTTACATTTATTTTTAGAATTTTTATATAACCTATAAATATTTTCACAGAAATCGATTTCCAGAAGCATCTAATATGAGCTTACAAAATTTCGGTTTATTTCTCTTATCAATTTTCTATTTTCGAAGAAAAAAATAATCACCACTATAGTTTGAAAGTCCACATATCCATTAGTTTTTTTTTTTTTTTTTTTTTTTACAAATGATATTAATGCATTTATTGTATCAACGGTCCCAAATACTGGAAAGAATATTCATATAATTTAACGTTTTTATATCACTTCATTAGCATTTATTGATCAAAATTAAAAACAAGCTATATTATTCCTGAATCTTGCAGTAATATATTTTATTTTTAAGCCAAAATTATTTTACTTTTACATATTGAATGACTACAGTGAAATTGATGTAATCTTCGTTAAAATTCATATTTTGTAGGCCTGGATTTATTTTGTGTGACAAATATAAATATTTTAGTGAAATGTTTAAAGTTTGTTTTCTATTTTGGTATGGAGATCCAACCCCCACACCCCTTACGCTTAAATTATATTTATGAACATAGATTTAACGAAATTTATTTTTTCTGTGATTGACACTGTACACTTGCATACATTCAGAACTTTAAAGATCCGTTTACATTGTGGCGTTATCGTCCTAAGCGTTCGTGTCCCAGGCGTTAATTCTTAAGACTCAACCAATCAGTGGTGACTGAACAAGCAATGAAGTACGCTGATTGGTTGGAAAACCTGTGCCTCGCAGACCTGGGTAGACGGTTAAGCCATAATGTAAACGCAGCATATAAGTGCAAATCGTTCTGATCGCATAGTTTATATATTTTGTCAGAATAAAGAGAGAAAAAATGTAGTTAGAATGCATTACTTAAAATTTATAGAAAAATAAAATTTAGAAATTTGTATTAAAAAAAGCTGGAATTCAGTGGCAGATCCTGATACTCAAACTGGGTATGCTCTTTTCCACCATTTTTTCCGATTGTAAACTTCGTTTTTATCAATCCTAAAAATTACTAGAGAGGTATAACATAGATTAATGATTGGAAAGAGTGGTGCGAAAAGAGCATGTTCAATTTGAATAGCAAGATTTGCCCATGTGCCAGATAAATGTTTGTCGAAGTAACATAAAACAAAATTGACCCATTCACATTCTGCAAAATATCCCACAAATCTTTCAATTTTCATTATTTTATTCTAATTTTTTTAATATACATTTTTCTTATGCACTTATATTAAGTATATATATTATATACTTAACAAAAACTTCTTAACGAATTTGTTTTAAATAAAACGCTAAAAATGATAAAAAGTATTTAATATAGTATCTGTAACATATATCATACACTAGTGTGCAAAACTTAAGCAACAAACATAAAATGCTAATTTCTGAACACGTGAGTACTCAAAAGGAAATTCTATAAAGATCAATTGTAAAAAATAGGTACTACCCTATCAGCACAACCAGTCGATGTGAAGTCACCTTGACATCACACATGGTTTAAATTGTCACAGTTACTACAATGAATCAAAATGTGAGAACTTTCACTCGTCTCATTATTACTCTGAAATGACTGTTATAAGGTGATTTCAATGAAAAGTCACCGTGACTGTTGATTTGTGATGGGTCACCAGGTGACATTATAATGGAAGTCACCTTGTGATTCTCACGTGACTGTCATTTGAAGACTCCACTGTGAAATCATTGTGAGCATTGCATTGTGATGAGTCACTAAATAATGTCGTAAGGAAGTCATATGGTGACTTTCAGGTGACCAAGACTCTACTGTGAAGTCACCATTGCACTCCTTTGTGACACATCACCAGATGATTTGATTTTCTGTCACTTGGGAACTCGTCACAAAACAGCTATCAGGATGACTTTACAATGGAATCTCCAAATGACAATCACATGAGAGTCACAAGGTGACTTCATTGGAAAGTCACCTGGTGACTCGTCACAAACCAACAGTCATGGTGACTTCTCAGTGGAGTGACCAAATCAGAGTATAAGTGACACGAATGATTGACATCACATTTCAGTTCATTTTAGTGACTGTGACAATTGTGACCATTGATTGTGATGTCAAGAAGACATCACATTGACTGGCTGTGCTTTTAGGTTAGTACCCTTTTTCTACACTTGCCGTTTATAGAATTTCCTTTTGAGTACTCCACTGTAAAACATTTGGTGTAACGTTACTCCATAAAACTGGAGGCAGCATTGCTGCCTCCAGTTTTACGGTGGTATTTAACTGATATAACTGGTGTAACATTACACAGCTATTGTGTAAGTTTACACCATAATATTGTGGAACATATCACAATTTCTGTGTAAGGTTACACCACAATTGCGCGTAAGGTTACACCATAATTGCGTGTAAGCTTTCACAGTAATTGTGTGTAAGGTTACACCACAATTGCGTGTAAGCTTCCACAGTAATTGTGTGTAAGGTTACACCACAATTGCGTGTAAGCTTTCACAGTAATTGTGTGTAAGGTTACACCACAATTGTGTGTAAGGTTACATCACAATTGCGTGTATGCTTTCACAGTAATTGTGGTGTAACCTTACACACAATTACTGTGAAAGCTTACACGCAATTGTGGTGTAACCTTACACACAATTACTGTGAAAGCTTACACGCAATTGTGGTGTAACGTTACACAGAAATTGTGATATGTTTCACAATATTATGGTGTAAACTTACACAAGAGCTGTGTAATGTTACACCAGTTATATCAGTTAAATACCACCGTAAGATTGGAGGCAGCAATGCTGCCTCCAGTTTTATGGAGTAACGTTACACCAAATGTTTCAGTGAATACTGAGAATCCATTTTAGGCAGTATTTAATATCCAATTTGGTTATACACCCAATATGAATACCACTAAGTACCCATTTTGGCCATGCTAACACTTATTTTGCACAATCTTAAATATCTATTTTAGAACACATGAATACTCAATTTGGGCGCCTTTAAATACCTGTTTTAGGATGAATTCAACATCCAATTTTGATAAATTTAAATACCTTTCTTGACACATTTAGTGCCTATTATTTTTAACATTGCACAATCATCCAAAATGCTGGATACAGTATTTATGAATTTATTTTAAATGTTTATTAGTGTACAGCTTCATAACTTATTGCTTTTATTAAAACATTACAGTAAAATTTTAAAGTTAAAATCGTACCTCCAAAAATTATTCATATTTGAAATATAAGACAATTAGCTCAATTTCGATGAGATTCCAATAATAAATAGCTGAATAATTTTCTCAGCAACTTCTGGAATTTTCTCAATATTTAGAATCCTTCTTCTCGGGATCTTGATTTGAAACAAAATTATGACTTTCTTATGAGATAAACTACCAAATTAAATGTGTTATGACACCAGCTTTTATGATTTCTTTCATTTGTCATATTAAAAGAAAATTAAGATACAGATTTGTACTAATTTTTGTCTCTCATTTTTTAAATTTCTTAGAATATTGATAGAATATTATTCTTACCACAAGCAATAGATTTGCTTTTAACATTAGAAAGATCAATTGGGGTTACTTTGACTACTATGTCGAATAGGGAAATCATAATTGTTATTTATCACGTACATAGTTTTGTGATATTTTATATATGAATATAATATTCAGGCCTTGTGTCGATGCTTAAAATGCTTATAAACCCACATTTAAATGGAATAGAGTTGATAAAGACTATATCTTTTAAAGACTATAGTACCCCACGTTTACTCAAATATTATTTTCAAGTAATTATATTTTATTCTTGCTGACTATTACATTTAATCTTCAAATCTTTGTTTAAACAGATTTTAATAATTTAATAATTATTCTTAAAAAATATGAAAAAAATACAGTAAAATATATTAGGTACATTAGGAAATTTTATTGTCTAAACATTTATATTCAGCTATTGTGTATTTAGCATAGCTTAAAAAAAAAAAAAAAAAAAAAAAAAAAAAAAAAAAAAAAAAAAAGTGAACTCATGCAAGAATTTTGCACTGCAATCTAAACTTTTTATTTATAGATTTAAACTTCTAATGAAACAAAACCATAGTGGTACAGATGTCACGGATGCACCGGGGTTTCTTTTTGGCACCAAAATGGTGATTTTTTGCTTGGTGTGGTAACCTGGTGACTTTTGCATCATATGACAACATGGTATTTTATAACAAAATGAAATGTGTATGTAAATAAATTTAAAATAATTACTAAATAAAATTAAATACACGTGTATTAAAAATAATGTGTTTTAAATAAAACTGTGTAATAATAAAATTAAATGTGCGTGTTTTAAAATAAAATTATAATACAATTTTATAGGCCGTCTAACAATTATTCGAAAATGAGATTTTCTTCCCAAAATAGCACCACAAAAAATTTTTAAGCAACCCTGGAGCGTCTGCGATATCTATTCCATAAGATTAGTCAAGCCAGAATATCAACTCATTCCATCAAACTTACAAAAAAGCATGCGCGAGAAAAACAAAATAATCGTAAACTGCATTAGATGACATCATTCGCTTAAAAAAGGTACAACATGGACAATCTATGGTATTTTTTTCTCCTAAACATTGAAATTCGAATTTTGCTTTTTTATCATAAATATAAAATAAACATGTGCAGAGATGTCACACTTTATAAAAATATAAATAGTATAAAAAAGATAATCATTGTGAGTGTGATATACTCCGGAATTTAATTTTTGTGGCAAGACAATTTGAAGAAAACCTATCGTTTCATTTATGAAAACAATGCCAATTTAATTTTTAATTAACAGCAATTTTTAATCAAGAAAGATGTTTTAGGAAAATGTAAGTGTATATGTCAGAAGCTGCTTTTAAAACCTTTTGAATGATACTTCATTCATTGTTCTGCGCTTCGTAAATTCATAGAAAAAGGGATGTTGACAACAGAAATAATATATATGATTGCCATGGATCACCACTTTGTTAAATTTACTTGTGATCATGCTTAAATTAAACTTAGGAAGTTTTAATGGTCATACAATATTAAATTTGGGGCCACTTAATCAGACATTTTTCAAGACAAACAAATATTAACACAGCTTTATAACTGTTACTTATAAATATAAAATGTTGTATTTGATATTTAATTATTTAAAGGGAGTGGAGAAAAATTTAACTTGATAATGGCAATGAAAAAAAGTAATATGAAATCGTAAATAACTGCTAAACTCCACAGTACATAATACAATTAACACATAAGGTTTAAAAACTACATGATGATTTAAAATTTGATAAAAAAAAAATATTAACACTTGCTTAATATTCTTGACTTGTAGTTCTTGGCGCAGTACAGACAATATTCAAAACAAAAAGCATAAAAGCAAATATGGTGCTCATAATTTGCTTTATGCCACACAAATGTAGGAATGCTGTTAACAGCTAAATTATACTCTTAAAACTGTGTCTCTGATATAAAAGGTACATTTGGAATGTTTGCGCCCCTGAATATTCAGAGACACATTTGCCTTTGAGATTAAGAGGCACATTGTGCCTTTCAATTTATATGATAGTGCTTCTTATGTAAAAATATATTCTGTGCCTCTAAAGATGGTGGTACATGTTTTTATTGTACATCTCATTTCCAATATAACCCAAGTCAATAAATTAATACTTATACAGGGTGTCCCTCTTAATTATTTTTTTTTTCTTTTATGACAAAACTAACAGAATTAGGATACTTTGAATTTTATGAATATTCAGTGTTTACAGGTTCTAAAAACAAAGACTCTTGTATAGAAAAATACTGAAAATTAAAAGAATAGAAAAAGTCAGTAGGATTTTGCCGTAAAGGAAAGAATTTTGTTTTTACTTGTAAAGAAATGAAGGAAAATTTTCTACATATAACTCTAGAATGCAAGGAGCACACAAAAAATTTAAATTTTTAATGTTTAAAAAAAAAAAAAAGAAGTATTTAATAAAAGTAAAGTTTTTAATATGATAAAGAACATTTTGAAACATTTTTGCAATTAGAAATATACTTTTAAAGCTGCTTAAGAACTTGGTATGGGATAACAATAAGAGGAACAGCTTGAATAAAAGAAATTAGACATATAAATAACAAAAGTAAAAAATCTTATGATATACATTTATTTTCACAACTTTACATTTATAAAACTTTTTTTTCTTTTAGATTACAAATTAATGTTTTCCAGTTTAAGATTTAATCAAAAAATAAGTTTAAGAGGTTATATCTTAACATCTTATTTTTACTCTTCTATCATAAAAAATCCCTTTATATCAACCATCTACTTAAATTAAATAATTTTCATACCTCATTTTATTAACTCTCTCTCTCTCTTTCAGTTGGAAATATTCATTATATGGCGTGTAAATAAATACATTTTATAATTATACATTTACAGTAAACTCTGTCTACCGCAGAAAGATTTTCAAGTCCCAGTGAATTTATAGACGTAGAGTAAACTTTGCTGAAGGTAAAATAATATGACGGAAAATGTTCTTAGTCCTAATTAATTTCACATTAGACAGAAGAGAAGGTTACAGTATTTAATACTATTTCTCCCGTCGTCAAATGATAACTTACAAAGTTTTGATTTGTTTATTTTATACATAATTTTTAAAGCTAAGAAGCATAAAAATAATTCATCAACATATTAAACATGATTTGTGGTTGATTTAATCTAAAAAAAAAGGGTGGGGGGGGGGGGGGATATAAAACATAACAGTGAATTGGTGTATCAGTGGTCACATTTAATAAATTTGTGCTGGATGTCAAATAGTTTATATATATATATATATATATACTCCCAGCATTTAATGTTTATTTTACCATTTTGTCCCATGTTTTCTTTTATCCTTCAAAAATTATATCAAAAGAGAGAACATAAAAATTATTGTCATTACTGATGCCTAAGATCTTAAATACTTTAAAAGAAATAAAACACAATAGATGGGAAAATAAAAATATAAGACATATAAATAAAATATAATTTATTAAATTTACAGTAGATGCAATAAAATTTTAAATGCAATATAAAATCTAATAAAATAGTTGCACAGTCTAATTAAAAATTATATACAATTGGTCAAAACAGACGGCCATTTCAAAAAACTTGGAACAGGTCTCTTCTGTTGAGAAGTAGTATATTCACCCTAGGGAGAAATTTATAAGAAAATAATTAATATTTAATACTTGATCATATCTACAAATTCACACAAATTCTAATACCTGTTTTTAAAAAAATTCTATTACTAGAGTAAATTCCTGACTAAAATGTGTTCAGGTTGAGAGTCAAACTTGAAACCTTTCACTTAAATTGACAACGCTCTGCCTATTGAGCTACCTGGACAGACAACTGTTGGCAATAACATCTGTTCTGAATTCAACAGAATAAACTACAGGTAATGGAACTTAATTAAAAATGGATGCTAACATAATCGCCAATCAGGTTATCTAAGTGAAATGTGTCTGCTGGCTATCGGCCCAGGTAGCTCAACACAGACAATTTATCCAAAGGTCTTGATTTCGACTCTCGGCCTGGACGTATTTTCACTCAGTTGGAAAAATGTCAATTCATATAATATTTTTATCAATCAGTTTGAGTTAAAAATTAGAGCCGTACCGAGTACTCTGTATATACTCTGTACTCGGCCAATTCCGAGTAGTTGCAAGAATTTCATTTTTTAAGCATATTTGAAGACAAATTAATTTATATGTGATCTATAAAAAGGTATTTGAATATAAATGTATAATATATGCCCTAATTCATAAAACTATTTACTCGGTACATAAAAATTTATCTATAAAACATAGCAAAAGGTAAGAACCCCCCCCCCCCCCCCCCTGCAAAATTAATGTAAATTAAAGTTTAGTTTATATTTAAAAAAAAGAAAAAAGTCATTTTTAAAACTGTAGGAAAAGACTGATTTTGGATAAAGAAGCAGTGTGCAGAAACAGAAAATACAATAAATGCAATTAAAAAAAATAATACCGTATATACTCGTGTATAAGTCGACCCCCCCCCCCCCCCAATTCTTACGCAAAATTTTGGAAAAAATTGAATTTTCGTGTAAAAGTCGAATCACATTTCTGGCAGTATGTTCAAAAATGATTTGTAATCCAGGATTTAAAGAAAAACCATTCATTAAATTAGTATTAGTATTTTTTTTTTTTTTTTTTTTACGTTTCTAATCAGACTTTTTTTTTTTTTTTTTTTTTTTTTTTAATTCAACATTTTAAAATTGTATAATTATGTATAACTAAAGAAGCTTAAACTATTTTGAAAGCTATTCACATCAATTTAATGATTACTTACTTTTTTTTTCTTCTTAATCTATTCAAGCCTTATTTACAAGGTAAACAACTTCTTAAACTGCTAAAATATAGTACTTCTTTGTATTGTAGGACTTTTAGGAGAGAAATCTAGTAGCATTCTCAAGTTGAACTCTTTTTGAAAAGGTGATTAAAATGTTGAAAGGAATGCCCCTGTATTGAAGGGAATTCTATCCCAAGAGAAAATGAGTGCAGAACAATTACAGAAGCATTATTGTTGAGCTTTTTTTTTTATCAATCACCATTGTCTGCTTTTATCTGTCTCTCCAACCTAGACCCATATGTGATTAATTAAAAGACTTGCACATTCACCAACTATCTGCGAAAAACATATGACTCCGGTATTTCACTCCGCTATTTATTTTTTTTTTCTACTTACTCGTGTATAAGTCGACCCGCCATTTTCAGCTCCCAAATTTTGTCTAAAATTCTTCGACTTATACATGAGTATATACGGTAATTAAATTTGCTGTATGACAAATTATGGTACAAAAACACTACAATCTTTCTACATTTTCAGGAGATAGGGCATTTCTTTTATTGATGTAAATTTGGCCTGCACTGCAAAAAATAATTGTTGATTTTACAGTATTAAAACTGGCACCCCAGCTGCCAGTATTATACCATAAAATTAACAGTATTAAACAGTAAAATAAGCAGTAATACGCTGCCGTGCAAGTAGTAATACGTTACCGCGCATGCACGATAGTGTATTACTGCTTGCACGGCAGCGTATTACTGCTTAGCTGGGATGCCAGTTTTATACTGTAAAACAACAATTTTTTTTTGCAGTGTGCTTCAGAAAAAATGGGTTCACTGCGAGCACTTATAAAATAGCATTTTAGCTGTACATTACAAACACACACAAAAGAGAAAAGAAAAGAAACTGTAAAGCCCCGCCCCCTTTTTTGATGTTTTCGTGTTATAGCGGCCTCCACAATTACAATTATGCCAAGGTTTCAGCTCTGATTTCGCCAAGATCATCGAAAAGCTTATATATGCATCATATATACACATATTATTCCAAACACCCATTATACGTCATTACATACATATTATTTACGTTTTATATGCCATATATATACATCCTATACAACTTATGCACATGTTATATGTATACATCATATATGTGTTATATATGACTAATAACTTGGCCATATACATCACAAAAGTAATGATTTAACGTAAAAATATATCATATTATGTCATACATGCTTTATAATTTGGCGATAAATCTTGGTCGCTTGGCGATTCATCCTCAGGGGCTGCTATTACACAAAAGTACCCAATTTTTTTAATCAAAAGAAAATAAGCTACTTTTAAAAAATATGAAACTTTTGCATTATTCAAAGGTATTGTTACAGCAAGCAAAAACCATTTTTGATAGACAGATTTCAGGTATCAAAATGACAAATGGGTAAAGTTGTGTTGAATAATCAGTTTTAATTTCATATTGGTTAATTGAACTTTTTATATATCAATTCTTTTTATATATATAAATTTTAAATAATGTTACTGTTTTAAAATTTTTGAATATACAAAAATTGTCTTTAAAAGGTCCACAATAAATAAAATTTCAAAAATTGAAGTTAATTTTATAAAATATGATTAAATTATATGCTCAAGATGCATGTTTATAAATAGGTATATATATATAAACACACACACACACACATAGAAGTGTTACCACTAAGCACACTTCATGTTCGAATCAGTGATTCTTTCTGAAACACAATTACTCGGTATTCACTCGGTACGCGGCCAAAGCACTACTCGGTACACCACTATTAAAAATAATAATATATAATAATGTATTGATATTGTTTTTGATGTATTATTGTTAGAAAATACATATTACAGCTTGATTTGAACCTTTAAGAAAAGTATCCAATTTCCATAAACTTCCATTAACATAAACATGTGAGCTAATTTAATAAGTAACAATCGAGAAACGTTGAAAAGTCAATTTTAATTTTGCAATACTAGGTTTTTCTTTAGGTTATGTATGTTACTTTATTTACCATTAATTTAATCTTTATAAATTTGATAATTTATAAGCTATTGTAATACAATTTGATTACTTTAAACTTAATTTTTTTTATTTATTATTTAGTTCAGGGTTGGTAAGTTTGTGCTGCAGGTGGAAAAAACTGCGGTAAAAACCGTCCTGGCAAAAAATCATAAATTAAAAAAATTATAAATGCATGTTTTATTTCTTTTACTTATCTTAAATTAACAATCACAGAATAGTAGTACAATGCATTATGATGGTAACTTAATATACTCTAAATAACTGAGAAATTATTAATTTCACCATAAAAAAAAAAAAAAAAATTAATTGAAAAAAAGCTATTGTTAGTCTGATTTTTATGCTGCAATAAATTAACAATATTGCAAAATCTACAGAAATTATAAACACTTCTAGTTTTAAAATAAGATGTATCAACCTATCAATCAGCATAATGCAATAATTCAGAGATGCAAAATATAAGCAATAGTAGTGAGTACATGTATTAATATATTGTGTTCAAATAAGTGAAATCTTAAATTTCTTTTAAAAAATTAAATATTTTAATAACATAAGAAATTACACATTCAACATTAAGCGGCACTTTCATCACCATCATCATCATTACAAAATAATTATTTTTTCAGCATTCCATACCAAAAAACAAGTTCGGAAACATTACTTATTGTCAACCTATTTCGAATTTTTGAGTGGACAAAAGAGAAGTTGGAAAATATTCTGTCGATTGCAGCACTACTGGCTGGGCATTATAGGTGCATCCCAAATTTGGGTTTCCAAAATTTGGAAGGAGTCACTGGCTTCTAAACCCAAAAAATCCAGTGGCCACAATTGTAAAACAAACGCATAAAAACAATAGTGTTTAAATGGGTTTAAAAAAAAAAAAAACTCAGGAATTTAAAGTGTAAAGTAATTTATTTAATATAAATACATGTACAACAAAACTTGAATATTAATTAAATCTTAAATCATGTACAGTCAGTCAGAAGATAAAGTTGGGCAAGATACGGTTTTAAAAAAAAAATGTATAAGCTAAGCAATCATGATAGCGAGGAATATCAGAAAAACAATATTCTTATTTTGATTTTGCCAGACAAAAGTACATATGAAAGAAAATCTGAATTTGTAAGATTATTTCGCACTATAAAAATCAAAACACACTTCAAACATTTATTTATGTATGCATATATATATATATATATATATGCATATATATATATATTTAAATCACAGTCTATGTAATTTATAGTGCCTAATTAGAATTATGAAGGTAGTGTCATGCAATGTAGCAACATGTAATATGTCACATATAACAATGCTAAACAAATATTTAACACAGACATATGCAAATCAATTTAAAAATACCATTGTTATTGCACTTCATGTAGCTCTTTCTGGCTGCATCAGTTTCTTGATTATGCAAAGAATTAAATATGCAGTCCCTCTTGAATTTCCTTCTCCATGAATGAAGCAACTTATATCCAGCTGAAAAAGATTAAATAATTTATCATTAGTTTTTAAAATAGTAAAGACACATGCTGAGCTATAAAGCCACAGAAAAAAACGCAATCTAATTTATGTTAAAATCTAATCCCTTATCTAATTTATGTTTATAAAAAAAAAAAGAGGTTGTGTAAAGCTAAAGTGGCCATTATTCAATGACTGATCATAAGTTACCTAGATTTTTAATTTCTAAATGTTTGTTTTTGTACATATGCAACACAAATGTTCTCTGAGTAATTAAATGAATTATAATATGAAACCAATATAATTAAACATTCTTTAAATCAATAACTTAAAAGAAGATGGTTTGTTATTTTCAATATTTACATATCTAATATCTTCAATTTTATTATGTTAAATTCAGTTCAATCATTTAGAACAATGTTTATGTTAAATTTTATTTTTATAAATTATAAAAAAGTCCCTGCACCCCTTCTTTTTTGAGCATGTTATTTCACGTTTGTAGCTGTAAGCCTAGCCTTAATCCTTAGTTTGTAGAATGTGCATTTGCAAGCAAAGAACAGGTAGCCTTTTTTCGGTACTTTTCGGTTAGCCGGGCACCAGTCATACATATACATGTATATATACACACACATATATATATATATATATATACACACTTATATGTATGAAAATATATTATATATATACTTACATATTTATTTATTTATATATATATATATATATATACACTTATATGTATGAAAATATATTATATATATACTTACATATATATTTATTTATTTATATATGTACATAAATCATTGGCACCCGGCTAACCGAAAATATATGTATATACACACACACACACATATATATATATATATATATATATATATATATATATATATATATATATATATATATATATATATATATATATATATATATATATATATATACACACTTATATGTATGAAAATATATTATATATATACTTACATATTTATTTATTTATATATATATATATATACACTTATATGTATGAAAATATATTATATATATACTTACATATATATTTATTTATTTATATATGTACATAAATCATTGGCACCCGGCTAACCGAAAAGTACCATTTTTTCTTTGTTTGGATTCTATTAAGCTGTACCTGCAATGGTAGGTGGGAAAGCTTAAAAAACCAATATAACAAGTTAATTTATACAGCTCATGGAGTTGCATTCCAGTTTCCAGTCCATGCAGTTCAGCATCAATTGTGCGATATTTTCCAATTTTGGATTTATCCACTCCTAATTGCAAAACAAACTTGAAGAACAGAAAGCATCCAAACTAGTGTTTTGCTACAACATGTTGTTCCATAGAAAAAAAGACTTAGAATGAGACTAACATTAAAACAATATAAAAATCTGAATATTATTTATATAGGGTAATTTTATACAATAAATTATGCAAATATTTTCACAATGTACTTTCATTTTTAAAAATTAAAGTATTTAATAGTAGTTAGAAAGGGTCTATTTATATAAATCAATTCCATTCCCTCTAATCTCCAAAGTTTGGGATTAAAAGTCATGTAAATTATACAATTTTGAAGATTATTGTTAATTATTTGTTATTATTTCTCTTTTGCATATGTGTTACATTTAAATACACAAATCAAAATACACATTGACCAATGATTAGTTTTTATTTTATGAAACATTGATGTATTAGTTGTATATTTCAGTAATTTAGATTTCTGTTTGGAAATTGTATCTAGCAAGTAATGAAAAATATGACATTCCTTGTTCAGAAATGAAAGACTGCTTCGATAAAATTGAATACAGTAGACTCCCTAAAATCTGCACATCATTACAAATGAAAACAATGAAACTTACAGTTGAGATGTAGGGAAAAAATTCAGGATTTTTTAAATGATTATATCATTCCATGTACATTTTAATATGTAATTCTTATTAATTGGCTGAACATGCTTTCTCATCAAGGAAGTATAACTTTATTTCTGAAAAAAAAATTCAAGACAGTGCTGTTCTCAGTGGTGATTGTGATCTTTTTACCAAATAAATTAATGTATTAATCGAGAACTTTTGGATATTAAGTTTGCCTAAGCATGAAATAAAACTTTTATTTTATGATTTTTATGTAAATTATTAGTGTAACTTTATCAGGCAAGTTTCATTGAATAATTAAAAGAAAAAAAATCTCATCGTTATTATGCCTATTTTTAGTTATGTATTATTGTGTACTTGACCTTTACCTTTAAAATTTTAATCATGTTTTAAATTTTCTTACTTTACTTAATTATTTTAATATTTTACTTTATTGTAAGCATTCATTATAATTTACAGTGCATTATTACATTCAAATGACTGTTTAAAAAATGTAAACAAAACAGTGACCAGAAATCCGCAAAATTCTAAAATCTGCACAATCTTTGGTTTCAAGTTATGCAGATTTGAGGGAATCTACTGTACTATATATATTTTTAAACTGTTGATTTAATTATCGTTTAATTTATGGTTCCAGGAGAAGCAAGGATTAAACTGAAATTTTCATTGAATTAATGTTTAAAGAAATAGCAGTAACTTTCTGTAAAAAATGGTTTAAAAAAAGTTTCTTGCTGCCTTTTTTGTTTCAATATCTTTACTTTCAATTTTATTGTTTACATTTGAATATATATTTGATTTTTTATTTTAATTATATTAAAACAAATATATTATTCCAAGAAATTCTTATATTTATGAATCTTAAGATATGTTTAGTTTTGAAATTTTAAATAATAACAGGCTATAATAATTACGTTTACCAAATATTATTTGTTTCTTATTATGCTAAATAAAAAATGAGCACCCATTGCTGAAAAAAAGCAATGAACATTTTAATTTAGTTTTCAAAAACACATTTGTGCAACAAGACTTTTTATTTGTCACAGCAAATAAAATAGTAACTTGACCACTTTCTGTTTTTCAGCAACATCATTCGAGCCAAAACCAATCAGATTATTTGAAAACAAACTAGAGCAAATATCAGAGTTTCTCCCAGACAGTTTCAGAAGGGTGCTGCACCCTGCCTGCCCTTTTCTTTACAAAATAGCACCCTTCTTGCCCCTCATAAAATAATTAGCACCCTCCTTGGAAAGAACTAGATCTTTCGAAAGGCCTAGCGCATTTAAAAAAAAAAAAAAAAAAAAAAAAAAAATTATGGTGTTTTTAAAGAAGTTATTTTAGTTCAAAATAATACCTTTTAACAATTAAAAAAAAGTGCCTTTAAGAATCCAAAAAGTGCCCTTAAGAATAAAATAGTGCCCTTTTCTCACCAGCAGCACCCTGCCTTTTTTTAAACCTGGGGGAAACTCTGCAAATATTAGACTGGTACACAGTGGACCACTTTTTCAGTTAATTTTTTTTCTTCTCTGTAACAGGTAAACTGATCTGCATGAAAATATTTTTGAATATTCTTTAAACCTTTATACATTCAGCATAATTTTCTCAAAACGTAGTTTTCAATACATTTTTAATTTTTTTTTTTATATGCACCCATAAAGCGGACCGCCCACCCACCGGGGCACAGTGGACCGCTGTTAGGTATTATCTGAAATACAATATAAATCTATTTTTCATTAATCTAATTCTTTTTTATTTCCCCTTTGCCCGCAAAATAACATAATAATAATATAAATTTACAAGTAACATTTTGAAACAAAAACAAGAATAATTATATTTTGAAAATAATAACAGATTAATACAGGAACAATTGCAATTTAGTTGAAGTTATTACTTAAGTACAAAAAAAATCAGCACACATTAAAATTTGCAAATGAAATTCCAAAATACTTATGATTATGAGTAAGATTGAGCATGGAATTTTCCTGAAATACTTTTGGGTGAGGGAGCAACATTATAATATCCTTGACATCAACAGCAGATTCATCTACAGTTTCGGGGAAAATAAACTGATTTCCATTCAATTTGCATCTCATTTGCATTGAATTTTACTTGAATATAATTATCACCAATTAGACTACAGTTATATTTATCAAAGACAGTAAATACAAAACAAAATATTTCTTACTATGTTAAATAAATTGTTATTTTTATTTGTTTACTTTATTTTACAGTTAAATACTACTTTAAAACAATATTTCTTAATAGAAAATAAGCAATTATTAAATATTTTGAACATTCTGCATTACAGGAGCAGAGTGGATTGTGGACCATTATGCCCCAGGAGTGGGTGGTACATTGTGCCTCATATTGAAGTTCAATAAATAATCATATTAATATTTGTTTATAGCTTTCTTTTAAACATATTAACTTTAAAGTTAAATAAAAAAGAAGTATCTGAGCTTTGCAAAAAGGCTGTTTTACCTTATTTATCTACAACCTTTAATTACTAAAAAAATAAAATATGATAATGAAAAATTTTATTTTTAGAAGCTCAGAACAACCCATCAGGATAAAATATTTCAATCTGAGCTAAACATATTTTCTGAAGGCCATAAATAATCAGTGCAGTGCTGTTGTCTATTAGGATAGAAGAGAAGCTTAAATTTTTTTTTAATAAATAAATAATTAGGGGGTAGTCCACTGTGTCCATAGGTCTAGTGTGTACCGGTCTCCCCTACACTAAATATGCAATACTTAGATAAGCTTCAATTAAATTGTAACAAGTAAACAAATTTTATTACAATTAAATAACCTTTAAAGATTTATGTTGCGATTAAATAAGAATTTTGTTAGATATTAAACAGATACATTTTATTTCTTTAAAAAATGGCAGTTCTCTGACCGTTATAGTACACAAGTACTATTTTATGTTCCACAAAATATCATCATGGTGATCCGCAGAACTAAAAATTATAAATTTACTGGTCTGTGAGATTCCAAAGGTTGGCGACCACTGATTTTAGATGACTGATTATTACAATAAAAAATTTAAATTTTGTGTGCTGCTGAAGGGGGGGGGGGAGGGGAGGGGGTAGATTTTCTTAAAAAAAAAAAAAAAAAAAAAAAACAGACATCTGCAGAAGTGCGAAAGATTCAGAGCTCTTAACCTGAAAGGTATGTGTAGTGATAGTTTGCTACAAAAAATAGTTTTTCTCAACCACTGACCATAAGAAATAATGACAATCTGTGGCCAGGACAGGTCTTAAATGTTTGCTTATTCACCTCCGACCAAAAAAAAAAAAAAAAAAAAAAAAATAATAATAATAATAATTTTAATTAAATTTATAGTAGCAATGAAACTAGTAAATCTGCAGATCAGTGGCCTCGAACGTTAATTCTACAATTTTTTTAAAAATTATTTTACTTATTATTTAAAAAATTCAATCCGCAGAAAAATTTCTTTTATATTTGTAATACTAATTACAACAAATAATATATCAAGTAGTTTCGGGGAATTTAACTGTTAAAAATAGTGGGAATTATACGAATCTATGTAAAACTATTCCAAAACTTTTTTTGTTCAGATTTTTTTTGTTATCACCCCCCCCCCCCCCACTCTCTCTCAATTTGACAACTGTAATTCCCTGATATTTAGTATTTTAAAACATCTATCTAAAATAATTAAAATACTGATATTGTGATAATCATTGATATCATAATTGGTAAATTTACTTTAATATAACTATTTTTTTTATTAGAATGTTTTCATTAAATTCTGGTACTAAATACAGTCATAAAAACAATTATATTTATTTTCTTTTTTGTGGGGTGTCAATTACTGGAATTTTGATATTTTTCTGTTATTTACAATTAAAGTTCGATTCATATTTTTTCTGTTATTTACAATTAAATTTTTATTTATAATAATAATGTACATTGGTCTTAAAACTTTAAAAATAAATTTTGTAAATGGCCGTGAGTATATAAAATTCAGTTACCAAAACAAACACATCCAAATTTTGAAAGAAAATATAGAATATATAAATTTATTAAGTGAAGCTAGCTCTTAGCATGTTCATTAAGATTTTCCCTGAAAAACAGTGGAACTTCGGAACATCCCCCCCTACCTCCCCATTCCCGGCGACACTTTAAAAAAAAAAAAAGTAGGTTTATTTGATGAGTTGACAAAGTTGTTTGGGTGAAAGTTTCAAGTTTACAAAAAAAAAATTAACCTACAAGAATAATCAAGAAAATGAATTACCGTCCACTTTCTCAAATAAGCATTTGTATAATTCACAAACATCTATGATCCACAGTTTATGTTGCAGAATAAATAAAGACGTCTTTTTCAAAACTCGCCTTATCCAAAATCATAAAAATTGTGTTTTCCCTAAAAGTCTGGTAATCAAGGGCCCGCCCGCTTAGGACTTACATATAGGGGAAGCCCGACGTCACACAGGGGGGGGGGGGGAGATATAACAAATTATTTGAAAACAATATATATATTATAAACAATATTATTTGAAAAGTATTTGATTAAGGAAAAAAAATAATCAGCCACATAATTTGTGGGCCCAGGGCCGAGGCCCGTGCATTAATCAGGCCCTTAAAATACTCTATATTTTGCATAAAAAATATTAAGAAAATGACAACTTACTTAATATTTAAGTTTCTTCCTGAAATGGCGACTAGTAACTTGCAACAGCGTCCTTTCCTTCACGTTATCGCATTTGTTTCTGCCTCGTTTCTTCATTTCCCGCCTGTCACGTGTGAGAATATTTATCATTGCGCATGCGTTTGGAATTTACGTCATCCGTTATTCCGGAGAACGGTATCTTCACACAGCACTGTGAAACGTTTCACCGGCGATGTGTGTTTTTAAATAATCAGAAGGGGTTACTCCAGAATTTGTGTAATGTTACACAGATAAACCATGGTAAACTTACACAAATGTTTTACAGTGTCGCGTGTTCCGAAACTAGCATTTTGTGTTTGTTGCTTAAGTTTTGCACACTAGTGTAGTTTATAATATGAGTACTATAAGATAATCATATTTTCATTTCACTCTGTCATTGATATAATGTTTGAAAAGGAATGACTTTATAAATTTAACTTTAGAATAAAATATATATATATATAACTGTATTTACCAAGAGTAATTTTGAAATCCCTGACATAAATAAATTTATTTTATCAATTCAAAAGCAGCTTATTGCAAAACAATAACTTAAATTTATAAGTAATTAGTATTATTATTATTTTGAAAATAAATGTAGTATGTAACATGGAAAAAAAAAACATTGAATTAAACATCGTTATGGGTGTCCTTAGGGAAATAAAATGAAAAAAAAATAAATCATCATGCATGTCTCATGTCACTTCTAGATATAAAAAATTAAAATCAAACATAATATAAAGGTTTTATACTCTTTATTTTACTTCAATTAAGTTTTTTTTTGTTGTTGTTACTGAAATTTTGGCGAATTGCCAATTGATAGAGGAATAGAAATTCCTCTTTTGTTTCGAAACCATTCGATTTCAAAACCTTATTGAAGCAATTCACATTAACTGCCTCAGCTCCGCTGCAGTTCTTTTTATCCGGATAATATTGATTTCAAATTCATGCAAACATGTGTTAATTTGGTTAATCAGGAAAGCAGTTAATGATCTGAATATTTTTATTTTATTTTTTCACATCCAATTGAAATTCACTCGAAAACAAGAAAGAGTGAATGTTGAAAATTTCTATCGTTAAATCTATTTCTGTGAATATTTTACTTTTTCTTAAAGAGCTAAGTGTTTTTGTGTTCACTGTTAATAAAGTTCATTCAATGTTCTTCGGGTTTCTTTCATTCTTTTCTTTAATTTTTGTTTCAATAATATTTATTTATTATTCTTTCATATTTAACATTACTCTGAAATCGATAGAAAGAAAATTTAAAAATGAGTAAATATGTCTTTTAACCCTGCCTTAAAATAAATTGCTTTCAACCGAAACAATGTTGAATTAAAGGGGTGACCCGGTGGGGGAATGCTCTCCCCAGAAGATTTAAGATTTTAGGCTTTTAATGGTTAAAAAGTGCAATACCCCCCCCCCCCCCCCCCCCCGGAAATTTCTAACGTTAAAATAAAAGTAAAATGTCTACTTAATAAACTTGTCCAGAAATTATTAAAAAAGTAGAATTGAAACCAAATTGAAAAAAAGGTTTGTTTAATGAAAGGTGTTTTAAATTACGATTTAAAAGCAATTTCAGTTTTATTGTAATTTTTGTTATGAAAGATGAAAAGATACTAGTGGATATAGCATATGTTTATATTTCATGACAATAAAATAAAAGTTATCATGTAGTCGTATTTAACTAAATGATAATGTTTGAAATATAGAACGTATGTATTTTATTTTAAATCTACATTTCTTTTAAAATTTACTATATGGGTAACACGTAGGCCTCATTTATCCATTTGTAAGTTAAAACAAAAAATCTAAGAAACTAAAGTAGAACTAAGAAACAACAATAAAGAGAGAGAAAAAAAGTCAGGATGATTATATGATGTTGCTATTTTCTATACTTTCTGTTAGATTTTTTAATTTTTCATTCTTTAATTTTTTTATTTTTGCATGCAAAAGTACTGAGATATCTAGGCAAATCGTATAGCCTAGAGAAAATATGTTAGAAAAATAATTTATAATTTAATTAAGACATAAAATTGATTAAATCCCACAAAGACAAGAGCAGCGTATTCCATACGCCAGTGGTGACTTACTAATAAAAATAATAAAAGACAGCCGAAACAATTGGTGTAAAACTGAAGGATGTTTTAGAAGAGGGTAAATGAAATTCAGGCATTAGTCACGTTACTGTTTTCGAATTTGAAACTGTTTCACTGAGTGGCGTACTCAGTACGCCACTTATTCTTTTAAATGTTAAGTGCTTGAAATAATAGACTTTAAATTTTTACCGTTGTATATATAAATGTTCTTTTTGAGAGCTTGAATATCGAATGTAGTTATACACATGAAAAAATAAATAAATAATCACTTAAAAATAATCATAGCATTCGTATCACCGTGTATCACACTAGTATACAGTATGTCAATGATGATTTTTAATGTATTTCACTGAAACATTCAGGAATGTGGAATGTGGCATGGTTGTGACTGGATTTCTATGCATCCATGTTTCAATGACCGCATTGTAGAACGCCTTAAAGGACCAAAACATTGCTAGATCGAATAATTGGAGTTCGTAGCAGCGATGTGGTGATAACGTGAGAACAGTGACCCTTACCTATGCGCTTTCATGTCTCGTGGGCATAAAAGTATATTAAAATAATATACAATGCATTTTAGCCTCTGTCGAATAAATACAGGGTATCCCAAAAATCCTTGACACATTTAAAAATTCAATAAACGATCAAGCAATTGGCGCACGAAATTGGTGGACGAAAATGCTGCCTATAATTGAAAATTTTGTTTAAGCAAATAAAAAAATAGTTTCAAAAAGTTCTCATAGATGACACTGCTTCTAGAAATTATCTAATAGGTAGAATGCCTTTATACATAACAATGGCGAAGGACGCAAATGCGTATGCACAGTTTTTGTCCAAATCATGGCAACCCACATTCCAGAAGTTAAAAAACTGTACGCCTTTCATCACCGTTATGTATAAGGCATTCTACTTCTTCGGTAGCTTTGCGGAAGCAGCGTCATCTATTAGAAATTTTTGGAAATAATTTTTTTATTTGCTTAATCAAAATTTTCAATCATAAGAAGCATTTTCGTCCGAACTGCATTCTCGTACGCTAGTTGTTTGATCTTTTAATGAATTTTAAATGTGTCAAAGGATTTTGGGACGCCCTGTATAATGGTAATGCTACACAGTTAGGAGTTATTGCACTGTGTACCAGGACTTGTACCAGGGACCAAACTTCATTTAATTTGTTGGAAAATAATGTTTATGTACCTCTTTCTTCGGCTTTGTTAAAGTAAATCATTGTTATTAAGCGTAGAAATGGTGCAGCATCTGTATGATATATGATTTGGAATACTCCATACAATTTGACTGAAAGATATAGGATATCTAAAAGAGTTAAGTGAGTAACTTTCAAGTCCAAAACGCTAATTTCTTTTTCGTAAATTCCAAACGAAACAGCGTTCATATTTGAAATGTGTTCGGGGAACACGTCAGACAAAGCATAAATGCACAACTTAACATCTAGCGGTACAAGCAGAAACTACGTTTAAAAAGCGGTTGTGCTGCACTGTATACACAGTTTGACTGCGTACGACTCTCCTCTACAATTACACATGTACACATAAACATGTTTGACAATTTATAATCTTTTATAGAATTCGAGACGCTTATGAAATATAATATACTATGAAAACTGAAATTATTATTATTTAGGGATAAAAATAATTAAATTCTTTCTATAATATTCTAAAATTTCAGGGCATTTTATACAAAACAATTTTTTGTTCATTTCATAGGATAGCATGCGAAAGGTAACAGAACATTATAAACGAGAAGGTTTTTTCATTTTTTTTAACTTTAAATTATTTTTGTTGATATTAAATTATATTTACTTTAAAATTTATATCTAAATAATATTAATAGACTAAATTTTGAAACAAAATCGAACTTATAATAATTCAAAAATCTGAGCATACTCAATGTAAAGTATTTTTTTAACCAATTCCTCTTAAGTTGATATTAATTTCATGTTCAACGTAAAATAAAAATAGATGTTGTCTCGTTTGCAAATTTTAGTTTTTAAACAGGCTATCTTCAAAGTGCAGTATCTTTATTAATCCGATCTTAAAGTTAATCTGCCGTAATCAGGTCCACAGTGAAATGACGTATTTGAGAAAATGTGACTTGACACAAGAGTGTTTTTTTAAACCAATTATGGCATTCACATTAAATTTATAGGAAATTGCAACCAGGTTGTCACCACTTGAAACTGGACCCAATTACGGATGATTAATATAATATAAATAAGGATGAAAAACCTTTTTTATTCTCTCGCTAAACAACCAATAACTAAATGTTGTATCTCTGTAATTATCTTCCTTAGTTTCATTACATTATTACAAATAAATGTTAATTGCTGAGACAAATATAATGATTATCACTTTTGAAATTATACGATATTTCCAAGTGAATGCGTGACCGATAAAATTTAAAGCGATATCGCAAGCCATATCCAACATCGTTATGCCATCGGCGTAACGTACTACTTATTGGAATACATTCTAATATCAAGTGGACACCATGGCTTGATGACGATAGAAAGGTCCGAAATTGCCACTAATATTAATAACAATAATAATACATATATTATATGACGCAAAAGTATCATTACATTACATATAACTACATACTATAATCTGTATTTTAGATTTATGGAAAACATGACACTTTTTTATTATTTTGTTATATTTTCAGTTTTTTAATAGTAATCACAATAAAACTCTATTTATTTTAAATATTAGTTTCAACAAATCAATTTATCTTTATGTATCACAAAATATGAACAATAGTTTATAAAATAAATAAATAACACTTTGTATTACTCCTTTATCGAGTGTGACTCGGCAATGCTTATCGCTACCACTACTCCAGAATTCATCTCTGGCTACCACTAATTAAAAAATATATAATCTTCGTAGTATATTTCTATAATATTTCACATAGGAAAATACTAGGAAGATTATTGTGTAGAAATAGTGGTTCAAAAGGGTGATCGATATTTCGAAATTGTAATTTTCAAGGAGTGGTAAAGGTCAATAATCTGGCTATATCAAGTAGTCATTTTCCTATTAAAGTAACAGCGATAAATCATTTCCAAGATGTTTCGCTTGACAATAAATACCTTTCTTAAATTGTACATTATTTTAATGATAAATATTTAAAATGTTTGAAGAAGAGACATAGATATGGTAGAACATATTTTATTTTATAATAAAAATAAAATAAGTGAAGTATTTTCCGATAACTGGTAATGTCGAAAATAGGGATACGCTTACTTATTTTATTTATACAGTCTGTTTATTTTTCTAAAATATTTTCTATAGGCAATACGATTTGCTCAGATATCTCAGTACTTTTGCATGCAAAAATAAAAAAATAAAAGAATGAAAAATTGAATTTAAATGAAAAATTTTAAAAAACTAACAAAAAGTATGGAAAATTGCAACATCATATGATCAACCTGACTTTTTTACTCTCTCGTTATGGTTGTTTCTTAGTTTGTTTTAATTTACATATGGGTAAATGAGACCTACGTGTTACTCATAGAGTAAATTTTAAAAGAAGTTTATACTTAAAATAAAATACATATGTTCTATATTTCAAACATTATCATTTAGTTAAATACGACTACATGATAACTTTTATTTTAGTGTCCTGAAATATTTAAACATGTTATATACATCAGTATCTTTTCACCTTCCATAAAATATTTTACAATAAAATTGAAATTGCTTTTAAATCGTGATTTAAAACACCTTTCATTAAACAAATCATTAAACAATAGGGAAAATCATTAAGTAAGTCACAAAATATAAATAAATAATAACTTACAATGATATTCACTTCAAAACTATTTTTATTTCTCAACATATTCTCCACCAACAGTTATGCACTTATATCACCGTTTTATCAGTGCTCCAACACCAGTTGCATACAATTCTTTGGGTTGCTGTCCCAGCCACCCAAGTTGAACCTTTTCATCGTCTGTGAACATCATATTTCTTCCAAGATGGTTTTTTTAGTGGACTAAATAGATGAAAATTGCTTGGGGCTAAGTTGAAGCTGTATGGTGGATGTTGAAGAAGTTGCAAGATGATGTTTACAGATGATGAAAAGGTTCAACTTGAAGTCTTAATGTGACTGAGACAGCAACCCAAACAATGTTATGCAGCTGGTGTTGGGGCACTGATAAAACGGTGATATAAGTGCATAAATATTAGTGAAAAATATGTTGAGAAATTAAAAATAGTTTTGAAGTGAGTATCATTGTAAGTTATTATTTAATTATCTTCTGTGACTTAATTAATGACTTTCTCTCTTAAAGAAATACACGGCGGCCTTTTTACCAATTTCTGGACAAGTTTATAGTAAGTAAACATTTTACTTTTAAATTAACGGACATATATCATTTCCAAGATGTTTCTCGTGACAGTAGATGTCTTTCTGTTTAATTATTCATTGCGTTAGTTGTAGATAATAAAGATGTTTTAAGGAGACATAAAAAAGAATGTTAAAACATTCTTTTCTTTTTGTTCAAAAAATAAAACACGCTATCAAAAGTAGTGTTTTCCCTAAAAGTGTTTTTACGAGAGTAGATAACTAGTGATGTGCAGTTTTGGATTAGTAAAAAGGTAAATGCAGACTTCTTTTATTTTTATGGTCTTTTTTTATGTTTCGTGGTTCTCTGGGATTTTATTTGTCCAGGGATCTCAATACTTTTGCATAAAAAAATGTTTCGTCAGAGACTTTCATAAAAGTATATAGAAAGTACATAAAATAATGTATTCACGTATTTCATTCGAAATTATTTTCTTAGCGTAGAATTTAAAACATAGTAAAAACAAAACACTCTTGTTTAGATAGTACAAATCATTGTTAAGTTTTTTTTTATCAATATTGTAACTATAAAAAAACTGAAACAACAAAAATATACTGTTTCTGTCAATATCCAACTGACTGAGAAATGTTTAAAATGCTGATAAAGAAAATTTTGAATGTAATTGAAGCAGTGATTTCAAAAACAACTTACGTCCAAAATCAATAAATCCAAGTTTTCCAGGAATCTATAAAAACTGTGGCTACACTGAAATTATAGATATTTTAAGAACGTTTCTGTGCACACAATAGCTCACAAATCTTTAAATACTTTTGTCAGTTATTAGTTATTTTATTTATAAGAATTAAAATAAAATAAAACTTAAAAAATCCATTAAATCACATGTTGTTTTTGCAGCCATTGGGGTTTAGTGTCTTACAAATGATATAAAAGAAAATATTAATGTATTTTTTAGGTATTTGACAAAATAGACAAAAATAATTTATGCACGCTTCACAACCCTTAAATCTCGTGCAAATTCCCGAGCAGTGTATTTTGTACACCATATATTTTTAAATTTCTAGACAAATAAATTACAGATTAAGATTAATTTTAAGTCAAATACAATTACCATGTACAACAATATTTTAAAAGACTCTTATCATAGGCATATTTGAAAATATGTTCAAACATTGTAAATTTGTAACATGTATATTTAGATTTGTAATATAAAATGATGTACATGATATCGAGTAATTAAAGGATTGATATTAAATGCATAGTGGCTAAGTATTACACAATTTGAATACTACTATTCCCGAACGATAATGTTCATTTTATTAAATGTCAGAATTCTGTAATTAAATAATGCAATAATTTCTATTCGAAAACAGTGCTATTCAAAATCTGTAATCCTTGGCGTCTATTCATTAAGGGGCATAGTCAGATTCACCATCGCGTTCGATCATTTATTGTCTTCTGTAGATTTTTAGATTGAATTCTTAAACAAAGAATTACATAAAGATAATGTTTGCTTTAAAATATGGTCCGAACGACGACATTTTTAATTTTTCATCATTTCCCAACATAGTTGACAATGTTTATGACTTCGGTTTGTCTGACCATCTATCTGTCTGTCTGGCCGACTATCTGGTTGATTGCGTGCCTGCCTGCCTGAATGGATGGCTGACCATCTGTCTACTCGTGCTCTAACTCGAGTAAATATACTCGAACTGCATGTAATCAATATAAGTTATTGAGTTTTAACTATGGCATGTATCAAACCGATTCCCATGGTTCAGTGGGTTTTAATTAAAACTGTATTTTACAACGCTATTTTAGCTTAATTGATTGACACTTATTTAAAGTATCCAAGCAGGTATACATTTCTCTTATTTTATTGGTACGTACACATGTTTTACGTTATTTACAGTGAAAGAAGAAACGTTATCGTACGACTGTTTCTATCAACACACTCGACACACACACACTACCACGGGGAGAGCAACACATCATAAACAGAGCCATTGCCGTCCATTTATCGCTGCAAATGGAATTAAAATATTATAATTTTCCATAGACTGTTCGGTATTGAAAATGGAGAGTGCAGAATTTACAGTTCGTTTACAAAGGCACACAAAATAATTCCGTTACATTATGGTCTATGGTAAAAATTGTTTTCAATGTATTTTAATGATGTTACATTTCTTCAAACATTTTGATATTGATATACGTCACTGACGTGTACAATAAGATGTATAACAAAAAAATCAGTTACAGTAGTGTCTAAAAACTATAATTGCTGGAAGTGTGTTTTCAATTAAGGGATGCGTTTTTAAATTTCGCAAATTTTTTGAAGGTTATTTAGTATGTATAAATTCTTTAGATCGTACACAGGACTGTATAAAAAATGTAGTACATCACCGTTTATTGACGGAAATATATTCAATGTGAATTTTCAACTATGATATGTGTTTCCTAACTGAGCTAATTTTTAGCATACCATGTATTATTTATACAAATCTATAGATCATATACAGAGCTGTAGAAAAGAATTCGGATACTTTTCCAAGTATAAATGGTAATTGCTGTAATTGGGTTTTCAAATGTGTTATGCGTTTTCAAAATTGTTCACTTAGATATCATTTTTCACCTTGTTAAGCGATTAAATTTTTATTAGATTTTTAGTCCTCATAAAAGTCAATATTACGACAAAAACACCCAATTTCACTAATTCTTTTTCATATATATGTATATATGTATTATCTCAAAATATGAACAACGCTTGAAGAAAGATACAAATTATTTTTAATAATCTAGTAAAGTCTTCATCAACTGGTGTATTTTTGTTTTAAATTAGGAAACATAAATATTTTTTAAGATTTTTATCTTGTTGGTAAATGCCTTTAAGATTAATTATTCATTATTTTAGTAGTAGGTAATAAAAGAGATTTAAGACGATATAAAAGAGAATGTTAGAGCGTTCTTTTTTTTTCAAGGAATAAAACATACTATCAAAAGTACTGTTTTTCCTAAAAGTACTTTTCGATAACTAGTAATGTGGAAATAGGCAATTCGTGGGCTTCTTTTATTTTTATGGGTTTTTTTTATGTTTATAGATTTGTTGCTCTTGGCGTTACGCCTGATTAAGACATATCATAAAAAATGTTACTACAGAGCCTTTAGTGTAAATGAAGAATGTTTCATTAGTCAACTTCACTTAAAATGAAGATATTTCTCTTGACAATAAACGCTTTTCTGGTTAATTATTCATAATTTTAGTAGTAGATAATAATAAAGCTTAAAGAGTACATAGAAGGGAACGATCGAACGCTCTTTTGTTTTCCGAAAATAAAATATGCCATCAAAAATACGTTTTTTTTTTTTTTTTTTTTTCTAAAAGTTTATTTTCGATACCTACTAGCATCGAAAATGGGAATACGAAAATGTCTTTTATTTTTATGCTATTTTTATGTTCCTAGAATATTTTTCTAGGATTTACGCTTTACTCAGATATCTTGTTATTTTTGGATACAAAATATTACAACAGAAACATTGCTTAAAAGATCTTACTTTGAATTTGGAGAGTTACAGTTTAAGACTTACAGTGATTAGGTTTGCAACCAGGCTTGGCCAGCCCTTGCTCACATCACAGGTTCGGGATTCGTTCGAGTCTTGACCACACATCAATCAAATTGTAATTAACCAATTAAATTAAAGCGTCCTCCCAATAATGTGAAATCTTCACCTCCTGCTGGAAAATATTGCAAGTTTTTGTCAAAAAGGAAAACGCGCTCACAGAAGAATGGCTTTTAGTATATTTGAAATGTTCTACTGACATCACGACGATGCAATAATTAAATAAATTAACGTGGTTCTCGGTGCCTCCGTAACAAAGATTGCCCTTTCAAATCTTTGGCTGCATCCTGGAACTGTTAATAAAGAAGCTCGGTCACTTAATGAAGTCCCGAGTTAATTACACGCACCAAGTTACTATTTTTACCAGAAGCTAATTCTCTATAACTGATCGACACGCATATATATATGTGTACACTAATGGCCAAAATTAAAGAAAACTTTTAGAATTTTGTATTTTTATTTTTAAGTTTGATGGCTTATAACACTAAAAATATTTTAGTAATACCATAAAACTATATATCTCTTGAAAGATAATTTACTCCAGATTATCAGGCAATACATTTTGTTCGATGATTAATATTTTATTAAACGTTATAGTTGAATAATTATAAAATGCCAGTAAAAGTTGGCAAGATTCTTGTGGAGTATTTTTATTTTTCTTGAATGTAGCGAGTGTACATGAATGTTTGGACTGGCAGATAGACTTATTTATGTTTGCCACTGATGCAACAAAGCCAAGGGCAGAATTTCAACTATTGATGTCATATATGAATAGTCATATGAGGACTTTTATCGTGTGATTTATCATTGCTATCAAGTTTCTAATAATTTTTATGGGTCCTTTAAATTATTGAACCAGTAAATCATAATAACATTGAAAAAAACGTTGTAAAGAGTCGGTTGTTGGAAAGAAAGCTATGTATAACAGTACCTTTAAATATAGAAGGCTAAAGTTGTGAAGAAATTCAATGAGAAATTGAAGGAAAATTAACCAAGGGTTGTCTGTGTCGCAAAAAAAAAAAAAAAGATTGGAAATGACAGGAAAGAGTGCATGACAGCAACTGATATTAAAAGAGTAAGAAGCCTATATTTAAGTAACAGAACAAATCATTTGAGTGTATACAAAATGAAATGGCCCACTGCAATTTGAAGTTCAAGCAAAGTACAGTTCTGCACATATTGCAGTGTTATCATCTAAATGTTAGAATTCCACAAATATATACATATAGATATATATATACAGGGTGATTCATAAAAGATGGGCAGAACTTTAAGGGGTTATAGTACACTTAAAGACAAATAATATTAAATAGGAGACTAAGGGTCCCAGACGTATTCCCAAGGAGATAGGGGGCATTAAAGTTTAGGGTCCGAAATTTCAAATGATTATAAAACATGGAAAAATTGGTCGATTCGTTTGCGGTTTTTGCAAAAAATTTTCTTTATGCCAGTATTTTCTTGAAATAAAATTTTAAAGTTCAATTTCAAAAAATGCCGATAGGGGGCGCTTTAGACTTTGGAGTAACAAACAACTATTTTTTAACGTTATTTTTTGTATTTCTTTAAATGATTTCGAAAGCTTAGATTTAAACTTAAATTTTGATCTAAAAATCTGAGTCCTAACGAGTAGTTAAGTAGCGTAAACTGAAATTTGAAATTTGAAACCCTTCTCCCCCCAGAACAAAAATCAGTTATTCCCGATCTTTGTGTCGTAGATTAGGCTCTAACTACTGCCGCGTTTTGCTAAAATTATTCTTTATGTCAGTATTTTCTTGAAAATAAATTTTAAAGAAAATTTTCAAAAAATTCCGATAGAGGGCGCTTTAGACTTTGGAGTAACGAACAACTATTTTATACCGTTATTTTTTGTGTCTCATTAAATGCTTTCTAAAGCTTAGACTTAAACTTAAATTTTCAGCTCAAAATCTGAATCGCTGAGCGTGGTTCAGTAGCGAGGGGAGGGGGTTCAAATTTCAACTTCTGAACATAGTTCAGTTTGCACTACTTAACCATGCCCAACGATTCTGTGCTGTGATACGAGGCAAAAATACAACTTTAGTCAAGGACTGCATAGTCGGAATTCACTCATAAAGGCACTGGCACAGTTGGAAACGTCGCTCATGCAAACGTTAAAGCTCCATTCCTGACGCTAGTCACCGGGTGAAGAAGGAAACAGAAAGTATGCAAATGTCAAATGGGGAAGAAGAAGAACACGTATGCAAAATTTCGACACGATTCAGGCATAAAAACCACTGAACGGTGAGTCAAGTGTAAGTCGCTGTAGTAATGAATCGGAAGATGGTGCCCTTCACGAATAAGGAAAAGGCTGAGATGCATTTAATTTACGGAGCGGCAGATGGAAATGGTGCAGAGGCACAACGAATGTACGGAGAGCGATTTCCTAACAGGCGGTTGCCTAACCGCAAAACTTTCGAGCGCTTGCACAGACAGTTGTGTGAGACGGGATCATTTCTCGCTTCCCGGTCGAATGCAGGTCGTGCAAAAAAGGACGAATCAGTAGTTGTTGCAGAAGCCATTCTGGATGTAGTAGCGGCGCAGCCAAGTACAAGTACACGAACAGTGGCTAGCCAGGTGGATACCTCACAGTCCACGACTTGGAGGGTACTGAAGGATGAACATTTGCTCCCGTTTCATGTGCAACGAGTCCAGAAACTGTCTCCAGGGGATTATCCAAATCGTATTGAATTCGCCCGCTGGTTTCTGCAGCAGAACGCGCTAAATCCACATTTTGGACGAACTGTGCTTTTCACCGATGAATGTACCTTCACACGTGAAGGTACATTTAACACACACAATGCACATGTATGGGCGGATGTCAATCCACATGCTACGTATCCACATGCTCATCAGAGACGCTTTTCCATCAATGTTTGGGCAGGAATCCTCGGAGACCACCTAATCGGACCGTACCTTCTTCCTGAACGCCTCAACGGTAAAACATACCTCACATTTCTGCAACATGTGCTGCCAGACCTGTTAAACGTTGTTCCTCCACGCATCCGGCGGGTCATGTGGTTCCAGCACGATGGAGCGCCAGCCCATTACGTACGAGACGTCCGCAACTATCTGGACATCACATTTCCGAACAGATGGATTGGTCGAGGTGGTCCTGTTGCTGGGCCTGCTCGCTCGCCAGATCTTTCACCCCTCGATTTCTTTTTTTGGGGACGATTGAAGGCTCTTATGTATGAGACACCCATTGAATCCCCCGAGGAACTGGTCGCCAGACTTTCCGCCGCTGTAGGGGAAGTGCTCGAAAAGCCTGATGTTTTCGCGAATGTTCGCCGTTCCATTCGTCGCCGTTGTTCTGCGTGCATAACCTCTGGTGGTCACAATTTTGAACATTTATTGTGATTACATGTTAATAAATATGCTTTGGTAACATAATCCTAATTTGTGTCTTTTTACCTCGTATCACAGCACACAATGTGTGGACATGGTAAACTGAACTGTGCTCAGGAGTAGAAATTTCAAACCCCTCTCCCCAGAAACTTAACCACGTCTAACGATTCAGATTTTGGGCTGAAAATTTAAGTCTAAGCTTTAGAAAGCATTTAATGAGACACAAAAAATAACGGTATAAAATAGTTGTTCGTTACTCCAAAGTCTAAAGCGCCCTCTATCGGAATTTTTTGAAAATTTTCTTTAAAATTTATTTTCAAGAAAATACTGACATAAAGAATAATTTTAGCAAAACGCGGCAGTAGTTAGAGCCTAATCTACGACACAAAGATCGGGAATAACTGATTTTTGTTCTGGGGGGAGAAGGGTTTCAAATTTCAAATTTCAGTTTACGCTACTTAACTACTCGTTAGGACTCAGATTTTTAGATCAAAATTTAAGTTTAAGTCTAAGCTTTCGAAATCATTTAAAGAAATACAAAAAATAACGTTAAAAAATAGTTGTTTGTTACTCCAAAGTCTAAAGCGCCCCCTATCGGCATTTTTTGAAATTGAACTTTAAAATTTTATTTCAAGAAAATACTGGCATAAAGAAAATTTTTTGCAAAAACCGCAAACGAATCGACCAATTTTTCCATGTTTTATAATCATTTGAAATTTCGGACCCTAAACTTTAATGCCCCCTATCTCCTTGGGAATACGTCTGGGACCCTTAGTCTCCTATTTAATATTATTTGTCTTTAAGTGTACTATAACCCCTTAAAGTTCTGCCCATCTTTTATGAATCACCCTGTATATATGTATATATTAATTTAATAAAGCTTTAAAATATTATATTGTGCTAAAATTCATGTTATTAGACAGCCCATGTTATTGATAGAGAAATAGTGAGGCCGTGTTTTTTAGAGTGATGAGACAAAACTTTCTAGGTTTAATAGGGATGGCATAAAATGCGCAAATGGAGGAATCGAAAAAGATTGAATTATGGTTACATTATACCTTCTATGAGACACCCAGTTGGTGTTATGAACATGTGTTGAATGAGATCGAAAGGTAAGGGTATATTTGGTATGATTTTTGGTAATTAAAATATAAAAAAATACATGAATGAGACACATGAACACTTCCATACGTGATCTTTACATGATATTCAAGTACTTGTATTTCAACAAAATTTAACTCCATGTCATGTTGCTGCAATATGCTAAAAGTGGTTTTAAGAAAATATCATCTCACAACTGGAATGGCCTGAGAATAATCCCGACCTTAATTCAATTGAAATTCTATGGAGACAGCTAAAGAAAGTTGTTTATACGAAGCAACTCTGTAATTAAGCGTAATTAATAGTAATAATAACTTAATCTTTGTTTCATATTAAGACAGTCATAAAACTAAAAGACTTGGTTAACTCCATGGGAAGTCGTTTTAAGCATTAAAAGAACACTAAGTTTATTCAAATAAGAAGTACCCTGTCATGGTTGAATTTTGTGTATAACTAATTTTCTCAATATGTTTCAGTTTTCTTCTTAACAACGACAACTGTTATTAAAATAAAAATATACTTTTTACAATAATTGAATAGTATCTTGGATTAAATTATGCTTCCATTGATATACAATTTTGTAGTTTTACTGCAAAATTAAATGTCTTATGAGCTATCAATTCTTTAGTAGTCAAGTTTTTCCAAATGATTTCATTAATTTTGAACAATACTGTATATAAAGAGAAAGAGAGAGAGAGGCGGGGGAGGGCTACACAGATAAATAGATAGATAGATAAAGCATCAGCGATTGGTATATTACAATTTTAAAATCACGAAATACTTATTTAGGCAATTTAAATTTGCTATTAGAATATCAGTTCGTATAAAAGTAATTTATTTTCAATGCTGAATTTAAAAACCTCTCCGCCAAAAGGTGTTTTATCTTTATCTACCGAAACATACAAATGATGATCAACGATACATATTCTTTTTAATAACCTAGCGAAGTCTTTATCAAGTTGTTCATTTTCCTGTTAAATTAACGAATATAAATCATTTCCAAGATGTTTCTCTTGACAGTAAATGCCCTTTTGGTTAATTATCTATTAGTTTAGTCGTAGATTGTAAAAACATCTCAGAAAGACGTAAAAGATAATGTTATAGAATGAAATAAAACAAGCAATAAAATACTGTTTTTCTTAAAAGTGTTTTTCGATAATTAGTATTGTGGACACTGATAATAAGTGGACTTCTTTTACATATATGGTATTTTTACTAGTATTGTCGACACTGGTCATACGTAGACTTCTTTTATATATATTGTCTTTTTATGTTCCTTGAATATTTTACTTGCTATTTATAGTTTTCTTCGAAGTCTTAATATTTTTCCATACAAATGTTACAACAGACTATATAAAATAAATGCGCTTCATGTATTAATTACCCATCATACGTAGTAGTATTATAGGGTAAGTGTTGTAATTGTTTTGAAAATCGAAACAAATTTTTTAACTGAATTACACGTTTTAGACACTGGAGATTCCGAAAAACATATTTTTAGAAAAAAAATTTGCCGTCCGTCTGTCTGTGTGTCTGTGTCTATGTGTCTGTGTGTGTCTGTAAACGCTCTATCTCCTGAACAAATTGAGATAGAGCCTTGAAATTTGGTATGTACTTAGTATGTAATAATGGAAAGAAGCTTATTGAATTTCAGTACATTCGATTATCCGGAACTATTTTTTTCGGACTCTCGAAATATTCGTTCTGATAAAAGGTCTATAAAAAAATTCTAAATTGCTTATTTTAAGGAGTGAATATAAAAGACAATAAAAAAACATAAATTTTGCATAAAGAATGAAGTTGTTGTTGTTAATAAAAATCACGATCTGTTATTTAGACTGTCTATTACTTTTATCAATACTTTAACAAGAGAAAATATGATACAAACAAATTCAAATTTTTATTCTGATAAAAAATTAGAATGCTCATAAACAAAATTTTCATTACAATTATAAAATTAATAATTTTGGAAGAGCAAGCAATGTTTATTTTAAAATATGGTCCGTACATGGGCATTTTTATTTTATCATAAAATGTAATGAAATATTATATCTTACATTGAAATTATATTCAGATGTCCATTTACCCGGTAACTAAGTTAAAGGTTTTTGGTTTTAATTATTAAAAAATATATAATATCTTACTTACACGGTATTTACACATGATGTTAACATAGTAGCCATATGCAAAAATACAGATTATTTTCTTTTATATATTAAGCAAAACTACAGCTATATGACCATAGACAATATTACAGAAAAATCAAATAAATGTTCCAATTACAAATTTTTAAAACCCAATTTTTTTTTTAATCTTGAATTTATTTCTTTTTTTATAAATATATATATATCTATAGTTATTGGAAAACACAAACGACGGTTGAAGAAAGATGTATATTCTTTTCAATAATCTTGCGAAGTTTTTATCAAGTTGTCCTCTTTCTTTCTAAATTCGCAAATGTAAATCATTTTTAATATGTTTCTTTTGACAGCAAATGATCTTCTCTTAATCAATCACTTCTTTAACGGTAGATAATGAAAATGTTTTAAGAATACATAAAAAAAAAATGCTAGAACATTCTTTTTCTCTTTAAACAATATGTTATTAATAGCACTGTTGTTTCGAAAACGTCTATTCAATAAATAGTAATGTCAAAAATAGGAATTGATAAGGTGTTTCGAGCTTATGGTCTCGAGAATTTACGATTTGCTCAAATATCTAAAATACTTTTGCATTAAATAAACATACTTTATTTCAGATGAGTGTACTTTGTGTGCTTTGATCGTAATTATCTTTTATGTGTAGGCTTCAGATTTCAGTAATAGCAAACAAAACCTTATGTTTAGATAGATTTTCTTCAACAATTTAGCTTGATATAAAATTAAGCAAACAAATACCTCCCTTTGTTGTTATTCAAGAGACTGGAAAATATACAGAAACTCATAAACCGAATTTTATTCTCTTTTAAATGAAATGCTAAAACAAATACGAGGATGCAAATAAATGCATAAGATTGATGTCTGAATTAAAAAGTCGTCAATATTTGTATTGGTCTCATTACATCTATTTTAATCTCATATTGAACAGAAATTCTGTATTTGGTCTTAAATTCACATAGCTACTGAGTTTAACGATTTTGTTTTAGCATGATTAGGTTGGTTGGTAGTGTTGGGATACTGGCACAAAATAACAGAAGGAACTGCTGCGACACACACATGGTTAAAAAAGAGAAGAAAATAAAAATGAGTATAATTATATAATAATGATATGTCTGGAATCACATTCTTAATATATATAATATATGCGGAAGGGGGGGGGGATCAGTTTAAAATAAGAAAAATTGTGATTATTAATCGATGATAGAAACATTTATTTTTGTAATAAAAGACAAATATTGCGATAAAAACATTCTTTTTAAAAATATTAAAATTAAATTATGTGGTAAAAACCTGACTTTAAAAAAATCTAATAGTTCAGGATAGTCATTTCACGGGCAATGTTTGCTATTGTTAAGCACCTAAGTTTTAAACTTATGTCTGCACAGATGTCGGAGATAAGCACAATCAGTTAAAATTTGGTGAATGGTACGATGGGGGGAAATGACAATGAGGAAACATAGTGGATAGCTGCTCAAGCAGCAAGTGCTTATGAGTTATACTAAATTGAACAATGCAGAAATAATTAAGAATGACATCTATTTTCTTCTTGTACAGGGTGGTTAAAATTAAACTGACGGCACTCAAAGCCTCATAGCTCCGGTTCTACTGATGGGATCCGAATGAAACTTCAAATATATGTTATGTAGATCATGCGGCCAAGGTTTTCGTAAAAAAAATAATTTGAAATGTCGCTACCAGATGGCGCTGTATTGCTGAAACCATATGCAAATGAGTAGCTAATGTAATTTCGCTATAAAAGCGATACGTATGGTTCAAAGAAATAATTCGTCCGCAGTGAACCTGCCGATGAACAAGAAAGAACGCGCAGAATGAGAGCAATGCTTTGGCTCTGAATGAAATTTCCTCCACAATCGCCGACTCGGTTGCTCGTCGTCCGCTTTCGGTGCAACATCCAGAGGACCGGTTTCTTAAACTTACGAATCGTGCCTCTAGCTTCATTTACGGACATTTTTCATCCGCCGATAAGCAAGGAGTGCTGACGAAGCATTGCTCTCATTCTGATAAAAAGTTTTCGATCAATGAGCCTTCCTTCTTGTTATTTGCATGTTCACTGCGGACGTATGATTTCATTGAACCATGCGTATCGCTTTTACAGCGAAATTACATTAGCTACTCATTTGCATATGGTTTTAGCCATACAGCGCCACCTGGTGGCAAAATTTCAAACTTTTTTTTTCGAAAACCTTGACCGCATGATCTACATAACATATATTTGAAGTTTCATTTGGATCCGATCAGTAGAACCGGAGCTATGAGCCTTTGAGTACCGTCAGTTTAATTTTAACCACCCTGTATTAGAAAACCATATGGATATGCCTGGATGTACCTAATGTATTAGATTTAGGTGTATAGGTGATTAGATTTAGGTGTATATAATATTTATTATTCAAATCTTGGATCCACTCATTTTGAAAATTAGTCAGAATACAGTGTCTAATTGGGTTTTTTTTCTGAGAAGGTAACTAATCAATAAGTGGATTGCTGAATTTCTTAGCCAAAACATCTGCTTTTTCTTTACTACGAATTCAAACAAGTTTACATGATTAGAAAAATAATATTAGAAAAATACACATTGGTTGCAATTCATTCTAATATGATCAAGCATATGCAAAAGTTACAGTGTTGTTGTTTTTTTCAACATTACTATTGCTAAATAGCTCTTAGATAAGCAATTACTTAAAAAAATAGATAAAAAAAGAATAAATAAATAAATACACAACTCAAGAAAATGAATTTAACAAAGACATATGTAGTAACTGCATGATTACAACTTTTCAAGGCATTTTCAATGAGCCTAATTTTCCCATTTATTGAGATTTAGGTGTATACCATATTTTAGAATGAAAGACTAAATTAATCATCTGTATATTTTATTATCGCAGTCACGTAGTCAATAAAATTACCACACAATGTTGAGTAATAATAAGCATTTAGGAAACCAGTTCATTTTTACAAGCTTTTATTTAACTTGCCTCGTCTGTTCATTCGGCTAAATTTTTTCAATCCAATTTTAGCGTACTTCCTGTGCTACCATTGACCTAATTTTTGGTAGAGTGAAATTTCCGGGGACAAAACAATAGTCTGTAAAAAATATTTGGAATTTTCGTTCGTCACCCCATAAGTGGCAAAAGCATTTGTCGTATAAGAGTACGTAAATTTCATTACACATGTGATCACGTAAATGTCAATGATTGCTTCAGAAATAAGCTGATGTTCTTCGATTTAACCGGGATATGGTTGGTAAATGCGCTATCTTTCAGTTCTGAGTGCAGGGGTAATGGATGTGGGTTCAATCCTTGAATGGACGTTGACCTTTTTTTTCTAGCCGGGAAGCTTCATTTAAAAATGTATATCCATTTTATTTTATTTTTAAATAAACTGATAAAAAGACACTCGAAATTTAATTTATTTCTTTTAAAAAAGGTGTTTACTTCAATCAATTGTCCTTCAACATCTTTTCCTTTTTAGAACATTATATTAAAAGCTTGTGTTTAAAACATTTGTTTACTTATAATTTATTTAAACTTTCAGTGGTTGCGCTTAAACTATTTTCACGAGCGTTGGCGTAGCGTTTTTTTTTTTTTTTTTTTTTTTTGGGGGGGGGCAATGGTAAATCTATTATAAATGCAATATTTTTCACAACATGTTAGAAGGGTAATTGCACATATCAGTAATACTTTTTTTATCGATTCCATTTGTGAGAAAAAACTTTCCTAAAATTCACGTTTATTGCAAAATTTGTGGCGACACGTTTGTTGGAATGTTATAAAACATTTCATTCATTCAACAATTATCTAAAATGTTTTCAGTTTTAATCAACAATTTATCAGAGCTCAGAGATCAAAATACGTTCAAAACAAATATTTCCAGTAAGCGCTGGGCTAAAATAATACTCACTTTAATGTTTGAGATTACATTAAAGTCAGTGGACCCGTGCGACTATTTCGCACTGCAGTCTAATATTTTTAATATGCAGGATTAAACTTCTAAAGAAAAATTATGGACGAAAATATCTGCAAACAACATTAGGCAAGCCAGAATATCATCTCATTTATTCTATCAATGTTACAGTAAGAAGTGATCGAAGATAGCAAAAGACACACGCGAGAAAAAAATAAAATATTATTTTAACAGTATTAGAGGATGGCGTCATCCACTTCTTGAAAAATATGAAACAAAGAAAAATAAATCGAATTCATAGAGAATACAATTTAATTTAGTATAACAAAGCATACATTTTAGGCTACACGTGAAATACTACTGCTTTGATCAATCGATGATGTCTTTTTATTCTAAACATTTCAATTTCAATTTTGCCTTTTAACCATAAATATAAAATAAATCCGTGCGGAGAAATCATACATTATCTTTTTCGTATTATTTATTTTTTCATAATCATTTTTGAGCATAGTATAATGCGGTATTTTATTTTTGTGGCAACACTAATTTGAGGAAAACATTTCATTTATGAAAACAATGTCGATTTAATTTTTAATTAACAAGAATTTTTAATCAAAAAACAGGTTTTAACGAAATGTGGGTGTACTATGGCAGAAGACGATTCAAAAACCATTCGAATGATACCTCATTCATTGTTGTGCGTTTTGTAAATTCATACGAAAAGGGATGTTGGCAACAGAAATAATATATATGATAATAATATATATGCAAATTTCACAACAGTATTGTTGTAGATACTGTATGTTTTAAATGGTTATACATGGAGATGATATAAATAATATTTAAAATCCTAATTTGAAATATCTCTTCTTTAGTCGTATCTTTTAATACATAGCCGGAAGCATTATCATAACTGTAATTATTTGAATTATCCTCTTGTATTCTTAAAATGAGAATATTTCTGTTTTTCGCTCTCAGGAATAAATATTATTTTCTATTCCATGCTAGATTACTAAATACAATTATTCCTTCATCAGTAACACAGCATTTAACGTTATCTTTTCACAAATACCGTTATACATTTCGAAGTATGTTTTTGGAAGCATATATTGATATTGATTGATATATCAAAATACTACATGTTTGACTAATGACTCTAAGTAATATTAAGGTGCTCGAACGCTCGTTGGACTGATGCTAAAGAACGCAGATGTTAAATGGTATGTATTAAAGATGGAGAATTTCTTATTTCTTACTTACTCAGCTTATGAACTAGGAATTTATACGCATATTTCATCAAGCAATATAAGTAGGAAACAAAAACAGCAATAATATAAATTATTTTGAAAATTTTTGTTTGTTTATCATGAAAAGAAAATATGGTTTGATCAAGTTTTCTTTTATTTTTTCCATTACATGTTAGAACAAAATGAAAAATAACTGATAAAGCCCTTTAAAAATATTTTAAAACATAAATTTAAGACGATTTCGTCTTTATAAAAATTTTTTAAATTAACAATTTCACATCAGGTAGCATGACATTATTAATTATTATTTTAATAGTTATTAAACACTATACATTTACAGACGCGTCTATGCGATTCTTAATCAATTCTGATGAAAACAAAATTCGAATGAAATCATTTGGCTGATTTATATACGGCTAATGATAGTGTCAGTTTAGAATATCGTTATTTCTGGCATAAAAGCCGAGGCTCAAATAAATCTGTTTCAACAAAGAAATTTTATTTAATAAATACAGAGAAATAAGTACCATGTAGAAATAGGTTACATTTTAAGTAATATAATTTCTGGTCGGAAACAGACTTATTTGAGCCGTGGCTTATGTATCTAAAACTACGGTATGGTCCTACCGGTGGATTCTAATATGCTCCATGTAGCTTTAAAGGCTCTGCGGCTATTCTCCATAAAAATAGAATTTCAATTATATTAAAATTTATTAAACAAAAAGTAGAATCAGAATTAGAAAATAATATTAACAACGGATAATATTAAGCATTTATATGTTATTTTATAGACGTTTCAGTTATTCTCACCAACAAAGTAAAGTACATATTAAAGCAAATGTTTTGATTTGTTGAATTTTGAAAAAAACGTTTATGTATAGCTAAGTTTTGGGGAAAGCATGCTAATTGGGAGAATTAAGAATAAATAGTGTATTGTGGCAAATTTTGTGGCAATATAGTTTTAATATATAATTTAATTGATTGGGCATTGCGCAATCGTTTAGATATGGGTTTACTTTACATTCTGTCATCTTACAATTTTCTTACATTACATTCTACGAGTTACTTACGATCTACCACTTCTAATTCCGGTAAGAAATAAAATGCTTTAATTTTTTGAATTTTAAATCTTAAATTAAAAAAAATAAAGCAGAATGAGACAAATTAAAAAATGTGTAATTTATATGGCAAAAACTGAATTCCCCATGAAATGTCAAATCAGCAGTGCATTTAGTTTGATCGACGTTAACATAATCGCAAACTTATGGCAAGAACTGAATGCCATTAAATGACAAATCAGCAGGGCACTTGCTTTGATCGATTTTAACATATATGCGCACAAACATATCGCAGGAACTGATTTCTCCATGAAATGACAAATCAGTCGTGCACTTGGTTTCGTCGACGTTAACATGCTTAGAAATATATGACAAGAATTGATTTCTCCACGAAATGACAAATCAGGAGCGCACTTGGTTTCATCGACACTAATATGCTCAGAAACATATAGCAAGAACTGATTTACCCATGGAATGACAAATCAATAACTCACTCGACTTTAACATACTCGCAAACATATGGCTAGAACTTTACCAATGGCACATTTTAGGAGTAAAGTTTGAGTTTTTCACTATTTTATAACCATGTAGATTCTCATATTCGGCTATACTACTAGAAATGATAAATCATTCATTTAACTCAACTAACCGGGTCCACCATGTGTAAAATTTCTTTCTGTAATTAACACTTCCAAGTATAGCTGAAAAATGTTTATGAATTCGGTTTGCATGTCTGTCCGCCTGGCCGTCTGTCAGTACTCTAACTCTCATAAATATATTCGGATTGCCATGTAATTTGTATATCTTATTGGAGTTTACTATAGAATGTTCGTTATTGAAAATGGAGTGTATTATTTATACTTCGTTTAACGAGCACTCTAAAGATTTCCGTTACATTAAGACTTATGAGAGACAATCTTTTTCGGTGTATTTTATTGATACTACACTATTTCAAAAATAATAAGTTTGATATGTATCATTGTCGTAGATTACAACATGCTATCTCAGGACTATAGAATTAGTAGCATTTATAGTTAAATTACAGGACGCACAAAATAATCCCATTACTTTATTGATCTATGGGGAAGAATAGTTTTCGGGGCATTTTAATGATTATATGATACTTGAAACATAATGGAATTCAAAAGGTACAGGGAGATACACTACAAATATGTTCTATAAATTAAGGAGTGCATAGCATTTATCGTTCATTTACAGAGACACACAAAAGGATTCGGTTAGAAAACTGACTATGATCGATAATTGCTGAAAGTTCGTTTTCCGCTATGGTAGGCCTTTTTAAATGTACCTAATTTGTAGTGCATTACGTGGTGTCTATAAATTGTATACAAGGTTGTACGAAAAAATTCAAGAATTCGCACATACTATATATATGGACAGTATTTGCTGAAAATGGAGATTGATATGCATATATGTTACTGAATTGTGTATTTTTAAATTGCTTATTTAGATATGTCATTTCATTAAATGAATAAATGAAAATGTGTTGTGTTTCATAATCTATGCCTGTTGCATGATTTTGCGGTCTTGTTTTATAAATGTCTCAGCAATTATTTTTTAAATTAATTTATTTTTGAGAAAAATAAAGAAATGTTATTTCTTATCAATATTAAATGATATATGTTTTAACCTTCGTGGAAAAAATTGAAGTAGTTATTTTGAATACAACTTTAGAAAATTATACTAACTGGCATATAGTCGTAAACGTTTTGACAGAGGTAAATACAATTTAAACATTCACATTTAATAAAATTATACAACTAGGAAGCATTTGTATGTTATATATAAACTAAAGCGATATCTACTTTAAAAAAGAAAAAAATTAACACATATCTTTCTATAAATAAATAAATTGATTATATACATCCTGCTAAATCTGCAGCGTTCGCAATCTGGAGATGATGTATCTGCCCTTAAAAGATATATATTTTTTAAAAATATGTCAAATTTTAAATATAATATATTTTTAAGGTAGCAGTTTAATAACATTAGCTGGTAAGCTACAGGGTATGGTGACTCCGCCATAGAAATTAATTTTGAAAAAGGTACCTCACGTAAAAAAAGGCTGGGAACATTATTTTAGATTTGTTGCAGTTTAAGTTGCAGGTGTTAAAGAGGGTATCATATTTATTTGTTTAGTTGGTAAAATTTATGTTTATACATACTTTTTTCTTATACTGTATAACCCTCTAAGCGTGTGGAACGTAATATTCCGTTCACTAAGTTCCAGGTTTCACTGCAATATATGCAATGTTTAAGATAATATAATTCTATATATTTAATGAATTTTCAAAACATTGAAGAATGATTAATACTCTCAAGTGTTACATTCATATTTGTAATTAAGTTTTATTTATAATGCTGAAAGAATCATATTTTTTTAGCATTTAAAACAAAATGCAGAGAAAACAACATTACAATTTTACCCTTTTTCAAAACGCTCAGAGGGTTAAATACAAAATTAGAAAAAATTTTACGCATAAATTGTAAGGGTGGGTAACATATTCACAGAATATAATATCCGGTGTAACTGAGGATATATCTCACTAAAATAAAGCTGCATTAAATGGTCGTTTTTTGGGCACTCTAACTTTCAATGAATGCATGGTAATAAAAAAGCATTTACATAGAAATTATATAAAGGTTAAGACACAATAGTTAGTGAAAGTATTTACAGAAATGCCTTAAGTTTGCAAAGTTTCCCTTTAAAATTTCTGTAATTGTGATTGTATTGTTATCAATACCAGGTTTAGCAAGTTTGCGAATGAACTAAACATAATCCTTAGCATACATGACGGTATAGTATTGGTTGTGAAGCTGAGTGTTAATAAGTTTCGAGAAATATTTAATTGATGTTAATAAAAGTTTGTGGTAATTTAACTAAAATGTGTTGGGAGTATAATGAATAAGGCAAATTTGCTGTCTATTTACTCTTTTATTACATTTAAGCTGTTTTAACCTAAGAAAAATACCATTAGTGAATAAATTAAGAATGTTGAGCCAGCCGGGCAGTCAATATTCCTATATAGAGAATAAATAATTTATGATAAGTAGCAACATGTTTTGATTAAAATTGCTTTATGGAATAATTTTTATTTTTATGCATCAGAGGATAACGACTATTAAGTGATAAAAGACTTTAAAAGCATTTTAAAAAAGATAAACCACAAACAATAGTTTATATAAAACTGAAACAGAATGAATAGAAAGAAAACAAAAACTGTGTTTTAACCCATTCCATTTTGTGCATAATGAAATGAAATTTATTAATTGAATAAATACTCATAAGTATATAAAGTACATAAAGTACATAAGTACATAAATATACTTGTTTTATTCTTAATTAATTCAGTTTTACATTTTTCGATTAAGTTTTTAACTGCTTCCTCCAGACATCTGAAAGATCAAAGTATGCACAATTACTTCCACTAAGAAACGGCTCAATATTAAACATCTGGGCGTCTGGGGACTTTCCTACGTTTTCATAAAAATGCTGTGGATTTCTTTATTATCCCAGTCACTCTTAATTATATAACTCGAGTTAACTTAAACTTCCTTTCACGGTTTGATGTTAAAATACCTTTTGTACTCCTTCCTTCCTGTGTTTGTTAAATCTGAAGCGAAAACTTTGAACTTATATTCAAATGTCCGAAGTTCTAAATGGGTTTTAATGGCTAATCTGCAACTTTGACATTCCGGAGAACACACTGTTGCAAATTATTTTACAACAAAGGTGATTTTTTTTTTGGAAACTCTGTTCTCACAAATGACACTGAAATTGAAATAAAATTTTTACTATTGATATGGCTCTTTCAACATGTCTCTTATTACCATTATAAAATATATTGTATTTTCAATAGCTTATCTACTACGAACAAAAATACATCATGCTCTGTCTCGTGAAAAAAATTAAGCATGAGTGCTTAGTAATTTAATTTAGTTTAATTTGTGATATGTCTTTTACGTTTAGAGATAATAGACATTATTATTTACCTTTTTTTACCCTGGGTTTATTTTTTGTAGTCACTTCCACTACGTCTACCGGTTAATCCAAAAGTAACAGAAAAAATAAAGATTCAATAATTCGAAAATTATAATGTTGCAAGATGTGGTTTTAACTGAAATGTATAAAAGCATGGGTTTTTATTTCATTAACGAAGACTTTAACGGCAATATTTGTATTTCCACTGGCAATAGTTGCAGTTGGTGCTTTAGTTATGTCAGTAGTTTATACAGCAACACAGCGCAGTTCGCTTATAGCAAGTATTATAAATGTTCACTGTGACTGCTGTAAAGAACAAGAATGACCGTCAGAGGTAGGACGACACTCTGCACAGCATCCAAGATGCATTCTTCTCCAAATCTATCACATGATGGTACAAATAGCGATATACAACAATTACAGGACAACTGTAGCGCTATCCTACAATGAAAATTTTCTCTGTTACAAAATTCCATGATTATCTATGTTTTTATATGAAAATACATTTAAAAAAAATTATAGGCACATTTTTGTTTGTACATATTTTTATAGCAGAAAACATTTAGTGATTTTCCATAATATTACAATATAATAAGCTATACACATTGATGCATATCACATTGAAAAACATACATGCCATAGAACATTATCCTTTCGCAAATGCTTTTGTGTTATTCTATTTGCGTTTCTGATGACAAACATTCGAAATAATACATCAAATAAGTATATGTTGGATTTAAGACACTCGGAAACATCACGCTGTTTATATTCTCAAGATTGTTTCTTAAAGACACATATTTAAATGAAAAATGGTGAATATCATATGTCTTTCTTAGTCAACTGATAAAATGGTCTTTATGAATATTATCCTTCGTAAAATACAATAGAATATACAGCAATACTAAACGGAAATGTTGTTTAAACATTGTGGTGGAAAGTCAGTGAGCATTAATCGAAACACAGTGTTTTGTTGATTTTCCATATAAAATTATCTGTTTCATTCATTATGTATCGGAACAAAATTCTAAACAATTCAACGATGACGTTGATAAATTTAAATAAACTAGGGGATCTATTCGGGCTTCCCGGGTTACAGAACATAGGTATATATATATTATATATATATATATATATATATATATTGGAAACTCTGATAGATTTTTTATATTTAATACAACTTTTTAGATGGCACATTAACAACACCATAAAACATTTTTACATGAAAAGTATGAATTATGCATTCAAATAAATTTTTGAAATTTATTATAAGCGATGCTTTTTTATTAGTTGTATGTTAGGAGTTAACAGCCGAAGAAATCAATTGATATATAGTTTTAAACAAATGACATTTGAAAAAATAATTTTTAACCTTATTTGACGGTGTAAAAATTAAAAGTGTGCAATGTTTAGAAATTAAAATATATATATATACAGTAAAAGCGAAATTTATTCGTCAGGAGTTGCCACCGCCAGCGTTACTCACGGACATGTTTTTTTTTATAATATAGATATACCATACAGGATGGTTCCTAAAATGTACAATACGTCAGAAAAATCCAAACAATAGTTATAAATTCAACTCCAAAAGTTACAGAATCAAGCTGTTTGCACCAGGTCTCCTAGTTTATGAAATTCTATATCCCCATTATACTTAAAGTTTTTTGAGAGATCAAATATATATTTATTTTTATACGAACTTCATCGGATTAGATATATCGAATGAGTATATATGCTGTGACAAGTGTTCCTACAGGATGTTTCCTAAAATGTTCAAAACGTCAGAAAATCCAAACAATAGTCATAACTTCAGCACTAAAAGTTACAGAATCAAGCTGTTTGCACCAGGTCTCCTAGTTTAGGAAATTCTATATCCCCATTATACTTAAAGTTTCTTGAGATATCAAATATATAGTTATTTTTATACGAACTTTAAAATTCTTAATATATTAATATAAATTCCCTATATTCATCGGATTAGATGCCTGGCGGCGCAAGCTCATTTATATCGAATGAGTATATATGCTGTGACACGTGTTCATACAGGATGTTTCCTAAAATGTTCAAAACGTCAGAAAAATCCAAACAATAGTCATAAATTCAACACTAAAAGTTACAGAATCAAGCTGTTTGCATCAGGTCTCCTAGTTTAGGAAATTCTATATCCCCATTATACTTAAAGTTTCTTGAGATATCAAATATATAGTTATTTTTATACGAACTTTAAAATTCTTAATATATTAATATAAATTCCCTATATTCATCGGATTAGATGCCTGGCGGCGCAAGCTCATTTATATCGAATGAGTATATATGCTGTGACACGTGTTCATACAGGATGTTTCCTAAAATGTTCAAAACGTCAGAAAAATCCAAACAATAGTCATAAATTCAACACTAAAAGTTACAGAATCAAGCTGTTTGCATCAGGTCTCCTAGTTTATGATAATCTGTAACCCCATTATTCTGAAATTTTCTTGAGAGGCTCTATATATATTTCTTTTTATACGAACTTTGAAAATCTCAATAGAAATCCTTATATTCATCGGATTACATTTTAGATCACTCCGATTTTAACGTGTTTTACTGTACACTGTTAAAAATTTGCAGGAAACTGTCCAGTCATTCGACCGTTTTTATAGAAAACGGTTACACAACCATAATTTAACTGTATTCTGACCATAAAATGGACAATAATATAGTCAGAATAGAGTTAAATTACGGTTATGTAACTGTTTTCTATAAAAACAGTCGAATGACTGGACAGTTTGCTGCAAAAATTTAACAGAGGGTAAAATTTTAGTATTGACCGTGGTATCATTAATCTGCTTAGAAGGTCGTGGAAATGCGTAGATGCTATATGACAGATATTCGAGATGAAAAATATGTTTATTTTTTACTGAACTAATAAACTTCACATTTAAGCATATTTCTATCAATGCAATATCAATCTGGACCACAATTAGTACTAATATTTAAAAATAAGATACGATTACTTTGAGATGCACTTACCATTTAATTAAATATCTTGCGTAAATAAATTACTATATTTTATTATGTGTTACAGAGTAAAATCATAATTATATGATAAAATAATTCAAAAAACAAATTAAGTCGGCAACGCTGAGAAAAACAACAATATAAGTGTAACACAAAATTAATAAGCTTCATTTGAATCGATATTATTTGAAGCATAATTAAATAACGGTGATCACTCGAATCAGTATTATTCAATGCATAATTAAATAAAACGGGTTACTTAATGCTATGTTTAATCAGTCTTATTAAATGTAACGGAGCAAATGAGGAATAAAAATTATTAGTAATGTATGAAAATGGATTATTTGATAAATACAATCTATCTAACAAAGTATTGTTAGCATAAAAACGTTGCAAAATTTTATTTTAATGATTGCAATAGTTTCATTAGACCTATAATTCCTCAAGGTTTAATATATCGGTAAGCCAGAGAATGTGTTTTCAATGGAAAACTGCATTTGAAATGCAGAGACAAAGTTACATTCAAGAACATACCTATTGCAGCCGTCAGGAGAAAGCAATTCTGGAAAATTTCGGTATATTATCACCGATCGTAACCCCCAGACACCAACACCACACACACATACATATCTGATCTTTGTTAGGCAACAGTACTCGTATATATATAAACCAATTTGGATGAGACTGAACATATGTTAAAAGCTTACCAAAATCTCGACCGAGTTCGTTCGCTAGCTTGATCCGCTCGTTTATTTCAAAATGAAGGCGCCTTAAATATTTCAAACTTAAAAAATATATAAAGGAGAGTAGAATAAAACCGGGCACCCTATTTTCTTGCTGATGGGTGCTGCCCTATGACAGCACTCGTCTTAGCTACATCCGTTAGCGTCCCCTAATAGTGTGCCATCGGCTTTTGAAATGAATTCATCCCTGTAGCCATGCAGTGCTATTCCAAATAAATTCACTTGCAAAGTTTTAATTTTTGCCATCTTTTCTGCTTTTTAAATAAATCTAGACTGACGGATCGATTTAGGTAAGTAAACCACTGTTTGCTATAACTTCCACACCAAATTCTGAAGTCAAGTGTGTGTACTTGTACAATATCATGTGTGTACGTCCAGGAGAACGACAATGTTGATTTATGGTCATCTTTTGGGGCAAAACCGAGTATTTCCCCCCGTCTTGATTTTGCATTGAACATTGCAATGAATTGTTTCTTCACTCAGCAAGTGGTGAAAGATGGATAAGAGTGGGCAGATGAGGAGTTTAGTGAAGACGAGAAGTGATGGCCAAGAAAGCCATTACATGACATCGTTAAAATTGCTTGAAAACCTGACAAAAAAGTTACTGACCTTAAACTTCATATATGTTTTAAAGTTTGATTCAAAATTTATTATTATAAAGCTTTCTCTTACTGGAAGTGTAAAAACTTAATTTCTGATTAGTACCTGGTTGTATCCTACCACTAAAATTAGGATAGCTTTTAGATGGTCCTAGAAAACACTTTCCAAAAAATTTTGTAGGGTTTTCCGATTTTTCCGCCCTTCTATACATTTGTCAACAACAGAAAACCGTTGGGTACCGATTTTACATTACATAAAAATTAGAAATCTAAATTTATTTATTTATTGCGTAAGTGTTACACCTCTGTACAAGGATTCCAAAAAAGAAAATTTCTCCTTTATTTTAAAAAACGGATGAGATATAGCAATTTGAAATTCTAGCGTGTCTGTCATTTTGAAACAAGCTTTGATAATTGTGTTTAATTTAGGAGTTATAGCAAACGTGATTTCTCGCAAATTTACTTTCATTGCTGTAACAATTGTTGCTAATCTCATTCGCTTAAAATTAAATAGTCATATTCGCTAGCGTCAAATTCTCACTAAGCTTAGCGATGTTTGTGGAAATATCGCCAAATTTGGCGATATAAATAGGTCGTCATAAATGAAGCGAATATGACGATAGCTAACGAATTTTTCGAAATCCTGATTAAGTATTGACAAAAAAGAGGAACTTTCTATAATCGATTTCTACGCATTTTAGCTTCGTATGTTTGAGTAAAATTAACAGAATTCTTAAACACAAGAAAGGAGGATTAAAAAAAAGTAATAAGGTACAATGAAGAAGATACTTTTTTCTTCCTATACAGGTCGAAAGGACGTTTTTACTATATAGGCTCTAACTTTCGTAAAATGTGGCCAATTATCACGAAAATTGAATAGGATGTTAAGATACACAATACTACATTATGTTTTTGAAATATGCATAGTTTTCGTACAGAAATACGTCAAAAACTTGAAAATACGGTTCTCTACAGCGTGTTAAATTAAGCAATATTGGCAACAATGTGATAAAAAATAATTGTGGATAACACAAAAAGACGCCACAAAAACACTTTTTAATGCCAAAATATTGTTATTAAAATAAGCGAACGGGCGTTCAATAAGTAAATATCAATACCAAAATTAAAAAATCAATTCCTTTAAGTTGGGTTTTTTTTCTTTAAAATTAGATGTGCATTTCTTTAGTATCATCTCTTTCGTATCTCGATATTATGCTAAGTTTCTACACAGTAACATTGAATAATCAATAGGCTGAAGGTAGCAATTGCACTATTTTAGAATAGAATAAGTGGCACTGAAAAGATAAAGTCCTGAAAAAAAGGAGAGTGAATGGCGCCTGGTAATTCAACCACAAATAACCGCAGAAAAGGCGTTCTAATTTGGTACAAATTTGAACGTCTATGTTCTTACACACTGTAAAAAATGGGTACTCAAAATTGAGTAAAAAGTACTCACTTTTGAATACGTCACATACTCACAATAGCTCCGTTCCAAATGTATTCAAAATTGAGAAACACATGTACTAATTTTTGATCCCATGGACGTATTCAAATATGAACTCCTATGTACTCATTTTTGATCCCATGGATGTATTCAAATTTTAAAAATTTTATGTCGTTAAAATAAAATTTATAGGATTAAAAAAAAAGTTACTTCGCGTGGACAACTTTATAAGGGATACATACATTTCTGCTGATTTTTTTTTATTCCTGCGTGAGTTTACAGTAATTAACCAACACTTGCCCATGAGAGGAATCGAACCCGCGATGTCCTGTGTACTAACCTGACGACTCAGACCAACGCGCTATCAGTGGTCACGCCTCTTTCTCAAATGTTGTTAGTTATCGTGCAAAACTTGAGTTTTCATCTGTAGATAGATTTTTTCAGTTTCAATGTTTTTAATATTTTCTTTTCATAATTTTCAATATTTTGCTGTATGATTTGGTGCCTTATAACAGATAAATTACAATTTATTATGTATTATATGCGTAAAACATTGCTTTAAAAATACTCATTGCTTCTTTTTGCAACAGTACCAACAATTTCTTTATTCGAACATATACTTTTTAAAAATTATTTGCCTGATTATCTATTTATCAATTCTAATAAAAACAACAATTATCTTAATCAGACGTGCTTATTCATGCTATTAAAATATTTTTTTAATGTCTCATTTTAAAAAAATTACGTAAATAATTTTTTTTTATAATAAATTAAATTATTATATTTCAGCTATGCTGAGAGCTTTTTCGTACGGTTCGGTTAAACTAAATGGTTTTAAAAAAATGATTTTTAGAGACAAATTTGAAATTAATAACCTTGGGATAGGTAGGTTTAAATCTGGACTTATTGATTTTATTTAAATTAAATTAGTTTAATTTATAAAAATATAAGCTAAAGAAATAAATTAAAAACGTTATAAAGTTAAAAACTTTATTTTTATAAAAGTAAAGAAAAAATATTAACTAATTTTATAAATTTAAGGAAAAAATTATAAACTTTGTAAAATTATAATTTATAAAATAATAAATTTTAGCGTAATTCATAAATTTGTAAGCCAAATCAGCTTAGTGTAATACCAATTTGCATAGCTATAATTTGCAAAGATATTATGTTATGAAACTTTTAAATAACACAATATTGCCTCACGTTAAAAAAGTTAAAATAAAATTTTTAAAATTAGTGGGGAAAAAAATCATAATTTTGAAGTACTATCAAGAAAAAAAAAAGTAGATGTGTAAAATATGAGAAAAAAAAAAGAGTAAATGTATTGTAGTGGATCCACTTTGATGAAAATCCCGAACAACCAGATCCACTTTTCATTTCTCTTATTCTTCGTTTTTCCTTCAAATAATAGCTTTTTAGGCTCCGAAATTTCGTCATTACACATTCTGAAATATACAAGTATATTTGTCTTGAAATATACAAGTATCTGAAATATACTGTTGGGTTTGATCATATGTTCATTTTTGATCCAAAAATACTCATTTCGAAATGAGTACATGCACTTAATCATTTTTGAGAATACATATGTTCATGTTTGATCCAAAAATACTCATTTCGATATGAGTACATGAACTTACTCATTTTTTAGAATGCACATGTTCATTTTTTATCCAAAAATACTCATTTTGATATGAGTACATGGACTTACTCATTTTTGAAAATGCACATGTTCATTTTTTATCCAAAAATACTCATTTCGATATGAGTACATGGACTTAATCATTTTTGAGTACTTCATTTTTTACAGTGCATTAACCTAAATAGAAATTTTTACGATATTCTTATATATAGATCGAATAAATATGACCTGACTACCCAACATGTGATGATTTTATCTTTAATGAAGATGAATATTAAGATTCAAGATCAAAAACTCGGGTGAAAAGAATAACACTTAAACTGAATCGTATAATGTGTACGACTCTATCCAGCTCTTGATCTGTTATGAAATACACTATATTTCCAATGATGATTGGTCACTTGCGATTTTAGACGTTTTGTTAAATATCTGGAAAGATACATGAGGAATTATCCTGAAACTTCCGGAGTGTCAACAACATGATTGACGTCATATATTTCCGCGAAGATTTTTTCCCGAAACCCATAAGGGGCCATCAACAAATTGAAGAAAAACGAATATCTTTTGGATAACCCTGTAAAAACTAATATTGCAAAAAGCATTCAAGCTGTAGATTATGATTAAGTGGTTTATTTTAATAATTTGGGTTTATTTTTATGAAGATAGCATGTGTACTCGAAGATAAATTCACGTTTTTATGAAAACAGTCCCAAATTTTATCAAGTTTTTTGCTTATAATTAACAGAGTTTTTAATATAAAAACAAGTTATTTTCAGAAAATATGACAAACAAAATTGTACACAACACCCTGCAATCAGAATTAAAAAATAATAAAAATTGTATGAAAAATGAGCTAAATGTATAGACTAACTTTTATAAAAGTCTCAAAAACATAGCTTGAAAATTCTGATAGTAATCGTCTATAGAATAAGCTCCAATTTCGCTGTTCCCAAAAGGAAGCAAAAAGATGAGGGGTTGTATCCAAATATACTAGCTTATGAAAGTTGACATAATAAGAATGAAGCGTCTCTCATTCTATATTTGATACAACCCCTCATCTTTTTGCTTCCTTTTGGGAACAGCGAATTTCGAGCTTATTCTATCAACGATTACTATCAGAATTTTCAAGCTAAGTTTTTTAGACTTTCATAAAAGTTGGTCTATATATTTAGCTAATATATTATGCACAGTATATTTTGATTGAATTCGCGCATGCGCAGTGAAACAATATTTAGTAAACCTGCTCATTTTTCATGCAATTTTTATTATTTTTTAATTCTGATTGCAAGGTGTTGTGTACAATTTTGTTTGTCATATTTCCTGAAAATATCTTGTTTTTATATTGAAAACTCTGTTAATTATAAGCAAAAAACTTGATAACATTTGGGACTGTTTTTATAAAAACCTGAATTTCTCTTCGAGTATACATGCTATCTTCATAAAAATGAACCCAAATTATTACAATAATCCACTTAATCCTAATCTACAGTTTGAATGCTTTTGCAATATTAGTTGTTACAGGGTTATCCAAAATATATTCGTTTTTCTTCAATTTCTTGACGGCCCCTTATGGGTTTCGGGAAAAAATCTTCGCGGAAATATATGACGTCAATCATGTTGTTGACACTCCGGAAGTTTCAGGATAATTCCTCATGTATCTTTCCAGATATTTAACAAAACGTCTAAAATCGCAAGTGACCAATCATCATTGGAAATATAGTGTAGAAGCATCCTGCATCTTATTCACTATAAAAGCAACGAAACCTTGTGCTCCTTATTATATTGGATCAAGCATCATCTAAATCTTTTATTTAAATATTAGGCATTATTGGGAATCGATTAAGTCTCATTTTTCTGCGGTTATTTGTTGTTGAATTACTAGACGCCTTTCACTGTCTTTTTTTTTTTTTTTTTTTTTGAGGACTTTACCTTTTTAGTGCCATTTATGTTATTCTAAAATAGTGCAGTTTCTTCCTTCAGCCTATTTTTGATTCGATGTTAATGTGTACAAACTTAGCATGATATATTAGCATGAAATACGAAAGAGATGATGCGAAATAAATGTACATGTAATTAAAAGAAAATAAAACCGACTTGAAGGAATTGAATCTTTAATTTATTGTATTCATATTTACTTAGTGATGGTGGCATAATTAATAACAGTGCATACGCGTAACTTCAGGTGCGTTGCTGAACTTGGTTGCACCGACAGATGTTGCTAAAATTTCTTTCAAAATTTTACAGCATTTTAAAATGAGCCTATTTCAAGATCTATCTATAAATTCCAATACAGAATTTTAGAGTTTAAAGTTTTACTAAAAAATCATACATATTTTTAAAACTAGTATTAGATATTAAAAAAGTATATTTTTAATTATCTGCCATAATATAAAGTGAATTTTTTTGCTCGCATTTTTATTATTACTTTAGTGAAATTACAAAATTATTCTGCTTTAATTTAAAATTTAAATATCACATGATTTGAAATTGTTTTATTTTCTGTGATAGTAAGGTATTGCAATTCCTAAGTATGTATACCGAACATCTTTTGAAAACGTACTGATACAGAATTGTTACACAGAACATGGACATTCCTAATAAAAAACGGCTATAAATGTTCATGTAAAGGTGCGCATATTCAAGTCAATTCCTAATCCAGCATAACAAAAATATTGCGGAAAAATGCATGGGCAAAAGATAAACAGTACGCAAAAATATTTCCTAAAATATCAGCAGTAAATATGACAAAAAAAAACGTTTGAAACGATTTATAACAAAAAATGTACAAAGCCGAATCAAAAGTTACAATAATAATTAATAATATGTTAATCGCTATTGTATCATTTAGAAAAGCGGTATAAACTCCATTTAGCAAAATATTATAGTCGTTAATGATTTTTTTTAATTATCAGTAGATTTGTAAAACATTGCAGCGTACCAAAATTAAATTACAAATGATTAAGCATGTTGATATTAGGAACAAGCCATTTTTTGTTATCCTATATTGTTTACCAAATACTACTTTTGGCAGGATCTTTTAAAGAAAAAATGATCACAAAATATATATCATAACTTCACAATAACCCCATAAATAATTCGCGAATTATTTTGAGACGAACAGAGTCAAATCAAAATTATATACATTCACAAAAGTAACATTTAAATTAAGATGAAAAACAAATCAATAAGGATTAAAGATATTTTTATCTAAATAAACCTGCGAACAGTTACAACCTGGAATGTAAACAAACAAATGCAAATTAGACAAAAAGAAACATGTCTAGAATACACAATCGTTGCCAAGCACGTTGCCTTACATAATACTTACACTGAGGTTCGCAAACAAGAAAAAAATCAATTGTTTTCGAATGACACATCCTTGAATAACCTTGAGAAACCAAGTACCCTTCCAATTTATCGTGATTACATTTTTTGTTTTATTTAATGAAACCATACAGCAAAAGGTTCATGAAAGGACACATGCACACGTCAGTGACTTTGAGTATGGGCAACTATATTTAAAAGTAGAGAAATATATTTTGAAAGAGATGGGTGGATATATACGCATTGATTATTATATAAGTGCCCCTATAATTCGATATTTTATAAATATGTTTTGACTGTTTCAATCAATTTTGATTGTTTTAATGTTGATTGAGGTTTTATTATATTTAATTCTGTGATTAAACTTTGTTTGAAGATTTTTAAAATGCCTTATACAAGATTAGAAATATGTTTATTTAGCAAATTTTAATGTAATTTAAATATATCGATTTTTTTTTTGTTGTTATGATGTGCTTATAATACGATTATAAATAAACACATATGTGAAAACAGTGAGGGTGTTCTGAGCACTTCTTATATGAAAAATATCAAATCTATATTATAAAACAAAAACATGCCCGCAAGTAACGCTGACGTTATCTTGACGATGGCAACAACTGAACCATAAAATTCACTTTTACTGCAGTTTTTCTTTTTCTTTTCTTTTCTTTTTTTTTCTTTTCTTTTTTTTTCTTTTTTTTCTTTTCTTTTTTTTTTTTACTTCTAAACATCGCACAATTGCAATTTTTACACCATCTAATAGGATAATAGGAAACAAAATATTAATTCAAATGCAATTTGTTTAAAGAATGTATATCAATTTACTGAATTTTTAGAGTTATTAAAGTAATTTTCAAGCATGATTTTTTAGTTAGTTTATTACAAAAAGTATAAAGCTACCTATTGCAGCTGTTCAGAGGAAAACAACTCCAGGAAATTTTGGCATATTTTCATCTCCAGATCCCAATTCCGGATTTTTTTTTTTTTTTTTTTTTTTTAGCGTTAGCTTAAAAAATGGTTGAGATATGGCAGTTTGAAATTCTAGGGTGGCTGACATTTTGATACAATCTAATTTTTGTTATTCTGTAAATCTCGTATTTATGAACTCATATGAATGTGACTGATCAAGCGCACAGGACATACCAAGGTTTCGACAGAGTTCGCTGGCCAGCTTCATGCGCCATCTTGTTTCAAAATGGCGGCACAGTTAAAGAATTTAATTTTTTTTTAAATGCAAAAGGATGTACAAAAAAATATGAATTGAAAATGTTGCTTCCGTTAACTGTTACATTGTGATACAAGGATTGCGGAGCATTTTTTGTTTTGGCTTTATCTTAAAGAATGGCTGAGATATAGCAGTTTGAATTTCTAGATTGGCTGATATTTTGAAACAATCTGATTTTTGTTATGCTGTAATTGTCATACTGAAATTCGCATTCAAATTTAGTATTAATGAAAACCGGGATTGCATCGTCTATAATCAAATCGGGTTTCAATTATTTCAGCTTCGGGCAAATAATAATATTCCCGAACATTTTTCAATAGACAATATGTTTACACATGAATATCAAAAAAGAAAGAAAACTTTAATTAAATTACGTGCGAAAAGCATTTAATTTTGAAAATTACGTCATATGTAAAACAATATATTTAAATCGATTTTCTCATAGCGTCTAAAAAGATAATACGTTTCTTCTAGACGTTATAAAAGTGTGAGAGATGACGGAAATTCCAATTAAAGGGTAATCTTCTATTCGGAATCAACTACTCTTCAATCGTCAGATAATAATAAAGTACTTTAAATTTGCAGTAAACAACTTTAATTATCTCGTCGGATATACCAACTCATAAACTGTTTTCAACTCAGCTAAGTACATGGAATAAACGCCCACGTGAAAGAATGATTATCACGTGCTATCATGTGCTTTTTCCCAGTGACGTCATCCAAGGCTACCAAGGACATGAAAAAACTCTTTAGATTTTAGTCAGTTGTTGTGTGAATTTCTTTATAAAATGTAGTGTGTGAAAATGTCAGAGCGATGTAAATGCTCTGTGTAATTATGTAATCAAAAAACGTATATTAAACCTAAATTTAATCGAAAGGAAATACTCTATTAATTCTACAGTGATTATTCAACGAAACTAATTTTATTATTTTGCAGAAGTGATCTTATAGATAATCCGGAATACTCTAACGGATAATAATATACGTGAGGAAGTTGCAACACGTCACCAATCTATTTATTGGATTTAACAATTTGGATACTCCAAGTGCTTTGATCGTCCAATCAGGTAAGCGAATGCATGCTTACTTAACTCTATTTTTGAAGAAATGTTTTTATACAATTAAAGAAACTATTTTACACATTAAATAAACTGCGCCGCCGACAGATTATGAAAGACTGATAGTATGTATTAAATAAAAATTTTAAGCACATTAGCTATATGCTGGAAAAACTCGCTTTATAGAAAATTAAAACGAACGCAAAGAAAAGCGATTCGTATTAAATTAAATTAAATATCTTTAAAAATAATTAAAGATAGAAAATAAAAATGGCTACATTTAAAGAAAGCCAATTCATCGAGAAACTAAATTCGAGCAATTATTCCAACTGGAAATTTAAGCTCGAAATGCTTCTCATTAAAGAAGACTTATTTGAAGTAATAAGTGATCAACCGCCAACTCCTTTAAATGAGGATTGGAACAAAAAAGATAGAAAAGCAAGAGCTTTAATTAATCTAAGCATAGATGACGCACAAATTGTGCATGTAAAAAATTTTACCACAGCCAGGCAAACCTGGGAAGGTCTCAAAAGTACGCATGAAAGAGCAAATTTGAGTAGCAAACTGTATTTATTACGAAAACTGTACAGTACTAAACTGCCCGAAAACGGCAATATGATTACTCATATAACAAATATTCTACAAATAGTAGATAAATTATCCGCCATAGGCGAGAATATAAATGACTCACACATATCCGCACTATTTCTATGCTCATTACCGGCCAGCTACAACACGCTTATCACAGCATTAGAGGCAAGGCCCGAAGCCGAATTATCCCCAGATTTTATCAGAAGTAAACTCATAGATGAGTATAATCGCAGACAAGAAATGTCTGAACAAAACAACAGCTCTGAAAAGGCATTTAAAACACAAAGAAAACACACTTATAACGACTACAAAAGAAATTCAAAATATTGCAGTCACTGTAAGATGACAAATCATAATAATAGCGAGTGCTATCACCTCAAGAGCAGATACACACAGCACAACAAAAACAAACACACATATCAAAATGTGAATAACTTTAATAATAAAAATAAAGCTAAACCTTTTACATCATCACTATGCTATGAAAACACAGAGAATTATAAAGAGAATACTGACTGTCACGATAACGCGAATGATCAGAAAATAAGCTCAAAAACTAATCAATCAGAAGATCGCGTACTAATAACAGAAAAATTAGGAAAACAAAACTGGATACTCGACAGTGGCAGTACCTCACACATTGCAAATGATAAGAGGTTATTTGATAAATTTAACAATTTTGAAAAATCATCAGTCACCATCGCAAACGGCAACAAACTCGAAGCATTTGGTTCAGGCGACGTTTTAATAAAAACGAAATCCCCAAATGGAGAAATAAAACTCACAAGACTACAGGAAGTCCTATACGTCCCAGAACTAGAATCCAATTTAATATCCGTAAGCAAAGCAACTAAAAATGGATGCAAATTAATCTTTGAAAATGACAAATGCGATTTAACGTTCGACGGTGAAATTTATATAAGAGCGAAGAACAAAAATAATTTATACATAATCGAACAAACAAACCACTCAGAAAATGCAGAAAACTATGCAAACGTCACACTAAGCTGTAATAATAATAAAGAATGTTTAGAAGTATGGCATCGAAGACTAGGACACCGTGATTATGAAGCAATCAAAACAATCGTAAACAAACAGCTAGCTACCGGAATAAAAATTAAAAACTGCAGACACAATAATAAATTATGCGAAACCTGCATCAAATCTAAATTAAACGACGCGCCATATCCAAAATCGGCTACAAATAGAGCAAACAAAGTTCTCGATTTAATACACAACGACGTCTGTGGACCTATAAGTACACCAACACTAGGAGAAAAACAATATTTTCTCACATTCATCGACGATTACTCGAGATATACAACTATATACTTACTATCTAAGAAAAGCGAAGTAATTGATAAATTAAAAGAATACATTGCAATGGTAAATAATCAATTCGGTAGAAAACCAAAAGAAATAAGATCAGATAATGGAGGAGAATATAATAGCAACGAAATAGACAATTATCTAAAGGAAAACGGGATATTACACCAATTCACAATTCCACACAACCCGAGCCAGAACGGCGTGGCAGAAAGGAAGAATAAAAGCCTACTCGATATGACACGTAGCATGCTTTTAGAAGCAAATTTAAATAAACAATTTTGGGGAGAGGCAATACACACAGCGACATATTTACAAAACAGATTGCCAACAAGAGCGAACGACAAAACTCCATACGAACTATGGAAAGGTATCAAACCTGATCTCAAACATTTAAGAACCTTTGGATGTAAAGCATTTGTTTACATTAATAAAATACATCGAGGAAAACTAGATAATAGAGCGCAAGAAGGTATTTTTCTAGGTTACGACACACGTTCCAAAGGATATCGCATACACACAAAAGACAAACAAATAATAATTGCCAGGACTGTAAAATTCATAGAACATGAAATAAAACACTCAAACAACATTGAGGAAGATTCAAATCTCGAAGAAATCTCCACTGATGATAGAAATCAAGAAGAGAAGAATAAAAATTACATTGAAATTGACATTAATGATAATGAAAAACAACCATGCGAGTCCAAACAAACACAAATAGAACCAAGAAGGTCAAATAGATCTAACAGAGGAGTACCACCAGATAGATTTGTCTGTTTAGTTAAAGACACACAATCAAATGAACCAAAGAATTGGAACGATATCATGGAAATGAAAAATCCACACGATAGGGAAAATTGGCTCAAAGCCACCGAAAACGAAATCAAGTGCCTAGCTAAAAATAAAACTTGGACATTAGTCGATCCGCCACCAGGCAAGAAAGTGATAGGTTCAAAATGGACTTTTAAATTAAAACGCGACAACCTAAACCAAGTGCAAACCTATAAAGCACGACTCGTGGCACAGGGATACAGTCAGAAATTCGGAGTAGATTATGACGAGACCTTTGCTCCAGTTGTCTCTCATACCACAATCCGTGCATTTCTCATAGCAGCATTAAATCATAATCTTAAAGTTAATCATATCGACGTGAATACAGCGTTTTTACACGGAAACCTACAAGAAGAGGTATACATGAAACAGCCGGAAGGCTATATAGCTCCAAATCAACAAAACAAAGTATGTAAATTACAAAAAGCAATATACGGGCTTAAACAAGCCGCCAGAGCATGGCACACGAAAATCTCTGAAAGTCTTAAAGCATTAAATTTTGTACAAAGTACATCTGACTCATGTCTTTTTATACGCGAAAATGGTGAAAACTGGACATACATTATAGTATATGTGGACGATTTGTTAATTGCCGGAAAAAACGAAGATATAATTGAATTAATAAACAATCTCAAAAGGGAATATGAATTGAAAGATTTGGGAGAAGTCAATAACTATCTCGGAATAAATATAAAAAGAGACGATAAAAATTTCTACTTAAACCAAAATTCAAAAATTGAAGAATTGGTAGATAAACTCAATCTTCAAAACGCAAAACCTTACAGCACACCTATGGAAGCAGGTTACAATCGACTCAACGATGATGAAAATCTATTACCTAACAATATTAAATTCAGACAAGCAACGGGAACATTACTCTACATCTCAACATTAACCAGGCCAGATATTTCAGCAGCGGTCAACATACTCAGCCGTAGAAATGAAACCCCTCGAGAAAAAGACTGGAAAGCAGTCAAAAGAATCGTAACATACTTAAACAACACAAAACACCTCAACCTGACGCTAAGTTCGAAAAATAAGCCTATTCTCGAAGTTTACGCAGATGCAGATTGGGGAGGTGATCCAGAAACTAGACGATCCACCAGCGGAAATATATTTATGTTAGGAAAATGTCCCATACATTGGACAACGAAAAGACAGACATGCGTTGCTCTGTCATCAGCAGAAGCTGAATACATTTCTGTAAGTAATGCAGCACAGGAAATACTATGGATGATAAAACTCCTGGAAGATTTAAATTTACCACAACAGAAACCCATAACAATATACGAGGACAATCAGCCATGTATAAAAATGGTTGAAAGTGAAAAACATACTCGAAAAAGTAAACATATAGATATCAGATTCCACGCGATAAGACAACTCAAGGAAGATGGAATAATAGATTTAAAGTATTGTCCCACAGAATTTATGACCGCAGATTCACTCACCAAGCCCAACCCCAAACCTGAATTCATTAAACACCGAAACAATCTGAACTTACTTCCTTATCCTACATAGAAGATTAAGAGGGAGTGACGGAAATTCCAATTAAAGGGTAATCTTCTATTCGGAATCAACTACTCTTCAATCGTCAGATAATAATAAAGTACTTTAAATTTGCAGTAAACAACTTTAATTATCTCGTCGGATATACCAACTCATAAACTGTTTTCAACTCAGCTAAGTACATGGAATAAACGCCCACGTGAAAGAATGATTATCACGTGCTATCATGTGCTTTTTCCCAGTGACGTCATCCAAGGCTACCAAGGACATGAAAAAACTCTTTAGATTTTAGTCAGTTGTTGTGTGAATTTCTTTATAAAATGTAGTGTGTGAAAATGTCAGAGCGATGTAAATGCTCTGTGTAATTATGTAATCAAAAAACGTATATTAAACCTAAATTTAATCGAAAGGAAATACTCTATTAATTCTACAGTGATTATTCAACGAAACTAATTTTATTATTTTGCAGAAGTGATCTTATAGATAATCCGGAATACTCTAACGGATAATAATATACGTGAGGAAGTTGCAACACGTCACCAATCTATTTATTGGATTTAACAATTTGGATACTCCAAGTGCTTTGATCGTCCAATCAGGTAAGCGAATGCATGCTTACTTAACTCTATTTTTGAAGAAATGTTTTTATACAATTAAAGAAACTATTTTACACATTAAATAAACTGCGCCGCCGACAAGAGACACCGACATTTTTTACGGAACCATTTTACACAAACTAATTTTAAAATGTGCAATGGGTGTTAATTAATCAATCACTAAAAAAGCCATCAGCTGTCACGACAGCGGTGAATGCGGTCTTGGGAAGTGTTGAATCTCCCAGTCAAATGGAAATGAATGGCAATTCGATTACAGACGAACACCGCTGGTCGTGATAATATCTTTCAATCTTTCGGATAATCTTTTTTAAATCGGAGCAAAATAGAGTGCAATGCGGATTGTGGACGGGATTTGTTGAGCGTAGCTCTCAGGGAGCGCAGCCTTCTAGTACTGTAAAAATTATAGTATAATTAGTTTATAATTAATTTATTTTATTAGTTAATATATCCTGTATTCGATATATTAAAGACTATGGATAAGTTTAGTCTGCAATCCTGGGGGTCCGCGAACCCCACCAGTGGCTTAGAGGTTCTGCTCTCAAAGCTGGTAGACGGGAGGTCCTGGGTTCAAACCTGGGGTCGCTGGGGTCGCGCTCGTTGACCTAACCATTCGGAGTTTCCCGTGGCTTTCTTCGAACCTTGCCGTAACTGCGGGTTAGGATCTCTTAGACAGACCCCCCCACGGAGGGCACTCCCCCTGCGCCTATATCCCTCGAGTAGATAATCGGCCGTCATAAATCAACCAACCAAGCAACCAACCTGGGGGTCCGCGAAGAGAGGGAATATACTTCGAGGGTTCCTAGGTAACTAAAAGATTAATAACCACTAGAATATTTTTACAAAGAAATAAAAATGATAAACTGTAAAAAAAGTTGTTTCTTTCAAACGTAATTATTCGGAAAATAGTAATTTTTCATTTATATACCGCATAAAATTTTAAAAACATCTATTCAGAAAAATATCAAATATGAGGTATGCAGCATAGAAATGTGAATTGAAACAGAAACTACCGAAATAAGATAAATTTCTTCATCATTTATTTAATAATACTTTTGTTTGAATAATTCAAAACTCAGAACTGAAGGATAATCAGAAAGAGAAAAAAAGTATATTCCTAGAAACATTTTCCCCACATTTTTTGTCTGTATAGCTGAATTGTAAATGGTATCACTATAAATAGTAGCAGGATAAACTACAAAATAAGATGAAACAACGTAATCAAAAATTAATGCTGTACTTAAATATTTGGATTGTTTGAAAAACTTCTATAATCAAAATTGTTATAATACTTAATCTGGTAACGTATATATTTTTAATGACTGAACTCTATTTTACAAGTATTTTTGTTTTATTTAGAAATATATAGCTAGTCAATATATAGATAACACAAATATATAGCTATACAATCATCCAATATTTATGCAGAGTTAATTGCTTGAAAAAAGTAAAACAAAATATTCAATGGTTAGAGTATCATAGTTGAGGTTTATTCTAGCAGGGTGAAAAATGTCCAGACCAGGATTCGAACCGTGGTACCTTGGCTTGCCGTGCCAATGCTCTTCTTACTGAGCTACCCCAACGATATCCTGACTGGCATAATTCCCTTTTTATTTTTTTGTTGGACATGGCTGCGAACTGCAGCGCTAATTTCATTCATCTGAGCTATAATTATGGCATTTATTTTTAATGTTGAAAGTATAATATAACATGGAAACTCATGAATACGATGTAATTAGGTCATAATGTAGAGAGGAAAGTTTTTGCAACTAAGGAAATCATATTCAATGGTTGGAGTATCATAGTTCAGGTTTATTCCAACAAAGTGAAAAATGTCTGGTCCAGGACTCGAACATGGGTACCTTGGCGTGCCATGCCAATGCTCTTCCTACTCAGCTACCCGAACGATATCCTATTTGTTCTTAGTTTTGAATTATTTATAAACAAGCAATATCAAATAAATGCTGAAAAAAATTATCCAACTTTGATGGGATATAATAAACAGAAAGGAATATATTTCGTTGTACATTCCTGTGTTGCACAGTTTATTAATTTTTATGTTTTCTTACTTGATATTTATTAAAATTTATGCTGGTACATAAATTAGACATTATTTACTATCCTGGAAGAAATTACTTTTCAAAGAAAAACCTATTCAATCCATTTTGAAAACCGTCCAGTTTGATTTGAAAATTAAAAATAAATATATAATCCAAAATATTTTTTTTAGCATTGTTGAATTATTTAAAACGTTACTACAAATAGCAGTACTAATATCAGTAATTTAATATGGTTTACCTAGTTGAAAAAACCTTCCTCTCTTCATTATGAACTAATTACACGGTATACAGGAGTTTCCATGTTCTATCACACCTTCATCATATAAAAAAAATGCTACAGTTATAGCTCAAGTGAATTAAATTAGCGCTGCAGTTCGCAGCCATGTCCAACAAATAAGAGTGAATTATGCCAACCAGGATATCGTTGGGATAGCTCAGATTTTCAAAACATTGGAAATGCTCTGTAATTATTAAAAATATTTCATTATTTTTTTATTTTATCTATTAGATTGTAAAGTCATATATTGTGAAGCAAGGGAAATCAGCATAATAAAAGATATTATGAATATCAGCCCAATACTCATTAATTGTTTACTACTTCGGTCGATGCTTAAGTTTTGAAAATTACTTTTTCAACTTTTAGGCCTGTAGTCGTAACTTTACATTCATCTTATTCGTTTTTGTTCTTTAATGAAATCATTTTACTTTTCCAGATCATTTCCAGCTAAAAGTGCTAACTGTACACCTGTGCAATGTTATCCTTAACCATTTTACTCTTTCCCACCGTATTCCCCTTCTTATCCGTTTTGTTATCATACATCTTTGTTCTCTTGAGACACTTTCTTATAATTCAATAACTAATATTCTTTTCACTCTACGTGTTCCTTATTGATTCCCACTTGGAATTCTTAGAGTTTTAATAATAAGGCTTTTTCCTCTTTACAATTTTCCTATACAGCTGCGCATCCAGGTGCAATATATATACTGACTTTGAATTGAATTTGCTGAATGTTATCCGAGTATTTTACAGCAGAATAGTGAGTATGATATCGAAAGTAATCATTATGTCTCTCATACATTGAGTTTGAGTTACAAAATGATATAGTAAATGAATGACACTTGATACTTAGAAATTCTGAATTTTTGCATTTGCGAAACACAATCGATTTACCAATAGTATGTATTAAATTAAAAATAGCGTTTACTAAATTTTTTGGAAGAGAATTCGTGAAAGGAAGAATTTGAGATAATTAATAAACCAACTGCAACTTTCAGTAACTTTTAAAAATTCTTAAGTCGTAAATTACAAATTCTTAAATTTAGTTTGTTTGTCTGAGTGCTATATTTAAAATGCGTATCACTTCCTTATCCAAATTTACCTGTTAAACGTTCATGCTTTTGTGCAGTATGGAGGTTAAATAAGTAAACTGTAATAAAGGGTACAAATAAATGTAATATATTGCCTGAAGGTGCGTAAAAACATACATAAAAACATTTAAAAGCACATTATGTATGTTTTTACACATCTTCAAGTAATATATTTACATTTATTTGTGTCTTTATCAATTTAAATTTTAAACAAGGTGAATTTGCATTGAAATTTTAACTTTTTATTGAATTACAATAAAGGCGTAAAACGAATATAAACAACTAGATTGCAGAAGGTAAGATATGATTCAAATATCAGTAATTGACACAATCAGCCCATATTTAATTTATTTTTCTAAGGCCAATATTTAAAATACATATCAATTAATGTCCCAAATTTATATATTTACCATTCATGTATTCATGAAGCATGATGACTAAATAAATAAAATTCTTATCGAAATAAAGGGATTAAAATCTCTCTTTATCGTACATTAAACTTTCGCACCTTCCAAGTTTCATAAATTCTACTCAGAATTTATGAGCATTGAGGCGAGAAACAGTAATTGTTATTTGCTCATCTATATGACATTTTGAAAGAATATTTAACATATTCACTACGCATAAAATTACCTTACCACCTTCTATTTCAACACTCGTATGATCTTTATTCGATACTTTACTATTTAAAAAATATTCACAATGAAATGTCAGAATTATATTTATAGTGGCTTTAAAGTGGAAATATTTGCGATTAAACTCCAATATTGCAGGAATACTGGTTTTACATCCGAAACATTTGCAATGATATGGTGAAATACTTTTTGCCATTATTGGTGCAATTTAGTAACATGCCTTTATGACGTTTAAACACCCTAATATTAGAGTAAAAATATGTCCTAATTTTAGCCAATTTTCTTTTGATACTAGGGCTTTGTTCATTATTTTTATAAACTGCAACTGTTTTCAATCACTTAATTTTATTTGTTTTTGTTTTGATAGATAAGCTTTAACAATTAAAAAAATTGTAACAATAAAAAAAATTTAAAAATTTATTTTTTTTTTAATTTTAGTGGTTTTAATTGTTTTCCCTCAAAATTCTTCCCCCTTTTTCAAGCTAAGTTGAGTACCAAAGTTTCGGCACTAAATTGTCCAGCCCCATTCCAACTATCATGACGAGTATGTGGCGTGCGGCAACAGATCTCAGAATACTAAAACCTAGGAGTAATCAACCCAGTAAAATCCGGACTTTATTGGTCAGCCGACCTGGGTACTTGTCATTGTGGATCCCCCCATGAGGCGATCAGGTGAATTTCGCCGCACTCTCCAGGCACTCAAACCCGTCAAACTGGGTCGAATTCCGGTAGGTAGGGACCTGGTCAGCGGTCTCCAAGCTTTAACTTTTTCAGACCTGAGGTACAAAAATGGTGACTATATTCTTTTCCTCATAAAAACTAAACTGTTTGATTTTTTAAAATTTTTACTTTATTTCTATATAGCTGAATGTTTTTTTCTTTGGAGCAAAACCAATAAATGACAGCACTGATGCTTATTTCCTCATAAAATAAATGTTATTTTCATTTGAGTTTGCAAAATGCCTCCAAGATGTCAAGTAAGAAATTTTCAGGATTATTTAACTTAAACACTTTACAATAAATAGTTTTGAGGATTTGTAGATCACTCAATTGTTTAAAGCTCCCCGAAATTTGTTATTGCTTGAATTCAGGTTATTGATAACTAAATTGATATTTTAAGGGAGCTAGTTATTTTTAAATCCATACTTGTGAACCTAAATTGCCAGTCCCCTAAAGTATCAATTTTGTCATCTACGAAATCATTTGGTTTCTGAAAAAAGCGAAGAATGTGAAAAAAGCAAAAACTAAACTGTTTGATTTAAAAAAAATTTTTATTTTACTTCTTTGTAGCTGAATGATTTTTTTCTTTGGAACAAAACCAATAAATGACAGCACTGATGCTTATTTCCTCATAAAATAAATGTTATTTTCATCTGGGTTTGCAAAATGCCTCCAAGATGTCAAGTAAGAAATTTTCAGGATTATTTAACTTAAACACTTTACAATAAATAGCTTTGAGGATTTGTAGATCATTCAATTGTTTAAAGCTCCCTTAAATTTGTAATTGCTTGAATTTAGGTTATTGATAATTAAATTGATATTTTAAAGGATCTTGTAATTTTATATCCATACTTGTGAACCGAAATTGCCAGTTTCCTAAAGTATCAGTTTCAGAAAAAGTGCTCTTTCTACCATCTACGGAGTCATTTTGTTTCTGAAAATGCAAATAATGTGTATTTGTAGTGTTATTTTAACTTCAAGTCTCAAGAGGTTAATTTGGTGCACATCGCAGTGTTAGTTTTTATGTCCTTCTTTTGTTTTTTTAGAACACTTTAGACTAATTTCCCGTATGCCTCTAGTGCATAACTTAATAATAAAAAATAACTGTGTCGGATATTAGAGAGGGAAAGAAAAGGATAATTTCATCTGCAGAAAAGTATATTTTATCTTTCACAAAATAAGTTAGGAATCGTAATAAATGTGTCTAATGTATAATATTATTAAAATATGACGATGATTAAAGATTATCTCGAGGGAATTTCATTCTATGCTAAAGTTATATATTTTTAAAAGAATTAATAGATTACATCATTTTTCATTGTATACAAAAGTTATGTATTTTGAAGAATTGATAAAGTACATCATATTAAAGAATTTTTTTTTCTGAAATTATCAAATGATCCTATATATTATTTCTGTTGTCAACATCACTTTTTCTCAGCAAATAAAAAACGCAGAATAATAAATGAGATACCACATGAAAGGATTTTGTTCAGGCTTCTGACATAGTGCACTCACATTTCGTTAAAACAGGTTTTTTGATTAAAAATTGCCGTTAATTAAAAATTAAATCTGCTTTGTTTTCATAAATGATTGTTTCGTAAAATGTTCTTAAAAAGCTAAACTTGAATCTTGACAAAAAAAAAAAAATTCTGTGTGCTTTGAAAGTTTTTGGGAATATGCATGCGCCAAGAGGACCAAAAGAATGTGGCCTTTCCTCAAACAAGTTATTTTTCTTAAATCTGTCAGATGAATTTGAAAAACGGAGTATCGCACATGTTTTGAAATAATCCATTTTTCTTGTTATTTAATATTTAGAATTCTTTTCAAAAGTGTTTCGGTCTAGTGCATAATCAAAATACTTTTGTAAACAAATATCGCACTTATGCAAATATAGTAAAGAAACATCAAATATTAATGGAAACGTTCATGATTAGTGATTTTTAATTAAATAATTATTAATGCAAACAGATAAATAATTATTGTTTCTGAATGTATATATTCAACAAATATTTAAGACCCTTTAGCTAGCTTGACTTAAAATAAATCATTTTCTGTTACAAAATTCGAAAAAAAAAATGTGTTTGGGAAAACTGCGGAAAATATGCATGCGTCAAGAGGACAGACAAAAAAATGTGTTTCTTGAAAGAAGTTAATTTTAATCTTCGGATCAAGATAAAGAAACAGAATGTCACAGATGTTTAGAAATAAACCATTTTTCTTGTTATTTAGTACTAGCCCCCTAAGATTTTTGCACGTATTTTTCCGTTTCCCATAAACAACTTAAATTGGCTCTAGTTAACAAAATTGCATTTTAAGATATATAGAACACAAAGAGATATGAAATGTATTTTAGAAACAAACGGGAAAAGAAAATTTAAATTAAGTTTTACAAATATTTTTATGAAAATGCAGGAAAGACCTCAGACGCTCAGAGGGCTAGAATTCTTTTTAAAAAATATTTTGATCTAGTCCATATTCAAAGTACTCTTATAAACAAACAATAAATTATGCAAATTTCATTGTTTGTTTACAAGAGAAAAGTCACATACAAGAGAAAAATCAAATATTAATTTTTTCTTGATATGGAAACTTTCTTGACTAAAAAATTTTTAATTAAATAATCAGCAATGCAAATAGGTAAATGATTATTGTTTCTGAACGTATATACCGAACAAATATTTAAAATCTTTTAGATTGACTTATAATAAATGTTTTTTTCAACAATTCTTTAAAAAATAACTTATTATTATTATTTATAACTAGGGAATCCAACCCGTGCTTTCCGGAATAGAGAAGATATGTTCAAATCATTTATTTATTATTATTGAAAACTAATATGTTTTTTATATTTAATATTTTTTTAGATTGTTCGCTAACAACACCAAAGAGTATTTTTATATGAAAGATGTTAATTATATATTAAAATGAAATTTTGAAATTTATTAAAAGCAGTAATTTTGCATTGCTTTCGTGCCAGAAGTTAATAGCCGAAGAAATCTCAAAAATTTACGTTATCTGCAGCAATGTTTTATTATGGTATTTTAAGCGGTTTTAAACGCTTATTTCAAAACACATATTTAACAGAAATGCATAACAATGCATAACAATGTAATTATTTATACTGTTGTATTTATTGCTTAATAAAGTTTTAATTTCGTTATGGAATATTAACTGGAAGCTATTTTTGAACTTTTTATATTGTGTAAAGTTGCAAACGGATTAATATTTTGTAATCGTCTATAAGCGGTAGAGATATGATTTTAAAAAAGTCCTTCCGGCCTGTACCGGGAGGAAAAGGTAGCTTTCCTATATCTTCGTTTTAAAATTTTAGCTAATGTTACACGAAAACAGCAAGTTAAAATACAAAGAAACGTTTACAAAAGATTCGTTAATACTGAATTTGAATAAGAATTTCGTCAAATTATTGAGCAATAGCCAAATTGGCTTCATTTATAAAGACTTATTTTGGTCGCAAAATTTGGCGATATTTCGCCAAATGTCACAAATTTTGCCAATGTCGCCAATTTTGGCGCTAACGGATATGAATATATAGTTTTATACGTATGATTGGGAAAATTATAACAATGAAAGAAAATAATTTGCGAGTAATCACATTAATGTGCTGTTTTGTTTCAAAATGTCAGCCACCCTAGAATTTCAAAATGCTCTATCGCAGCCATTTTTTAAGATAGAGGTAAACCAAAAAATGCTCTGGAATCCTTGTATCAAGGCCTAACACGTAATTAAAAAATAAATTTGAATTTTTAACTTTTTTGTATATTTATTTTAGTTTTAAATTTTTAAATGGCCGCCATCTTGAAACAAAATGGCGGACCAAGCTGGCCAACGAACTCGGTCGAGACATTGGTGACCTTAATACACACAATTCGTTTCATCAAAATCGATTTATAAATACGAGCGTTATCGTATGACATAGGTCAGATATATATATGTGATCCAATTTTCCATTGTGTATGGTTCATATTTAATTTGTTAATCCATTTGTGTTTACTTAATTGCAACTCCAATTTATAATTTTTTTTTTCTTCCCCTTTCTCTCTATTTCTTTTTTCAATATTCTTTTGGTATGAGTAAAATTTGGCCAATTACCATTGAAGCATCAGCTATGGTAATATTATGTTTGCACATGTTAATTATTAGCTATGTGGTATTCTGTATACACAGTATCATTGATTATCTCTTTGGAGATTTAAATAGAATAGAACTTGATATGTTTTTTGAAATTCATAGATATTATAATTATATATATATATATATATATATATATATATATATATATATGGATATATATATATATATATATATATAAATCAACATTTGAACGGAGGGTGGTTTTGGAGTCTGGGGGTCATGATCGGTGAAAATATATCGAAATTTTCCGGAACTGCTTTCCTCCGAACGGCTGCAATAGGTAGCTTTATACTTTTTTGTATTGAAAGCTACCTAAAAATCATGTTTGAAATTTAATTTAAATACCATAATAAATGAGTAAATAGCGATACAGTTTTCAAACAAATTGCATTTGAAAGTAGATTTTTCCCTTATATAACTATATAAAACGAAAAATATGCGATGTTTAGAAATTTAAAAATTGCAATAACAAAAATCGCAAAACCGAAATTTCAATGTCAAGTGTTGTCATTCGCAAAATAACGTCAGCGTTACGCACGGACACGTTTGTCCTTTATAATATAGATAACATATTGGTACAATATAATAAAGCAAGGAACTTCTTAATAACATAATAACATCATAAATTTAAGAGATGCCATCTCTTAAATTTATGATGTTATTAAAAACTTTGTTTGCTTTATAACTTTTTCTTGACAAAAAAAAAAAGAAAAAAAAATATATGTGTTTTGAAAGCGTTTGAGAATATGCATTCACCGAGGATCCAAAAAAGATGACTTTCTTCAAAGAAGTTATTTTTCTTAAAACTTCAGGTGAAGTTAAAGAAACAGGATGTAACAAATGTTTTGAAACAAACGATTTTTCTTGCTATTTAATACTTTGAATACTTTTAAAAAAATGTTTCGGTCTTGCGCGTATTCAAAATAATCTTGTAAATAAATATTGAACTTATGCAAATTTACTAACAAAAATCAAATATTGTCTTGCTAATATGGAATGGAAAATTTTAATTAAATAATTATTAATGAAAATAAATAATTATTGTCTCTGAACGTATATACTGAACAAATATTTAAAATGTTTAGGTTGACTTATAATAAATGTTTTTTGATACAAAATATGAAAAAAAACATGTCTTAAATCTTAACATTAACAACAACAAAAAAAAATTTTTATTTCTTTTGAAAACTTTTGAGAATATGCATGCACAAAGAACACCAAAAGAAAGTTACTTTCTTCAAAAAAGTTACTTTTCTTAAATATTCGGATACATTTGGAAAAAAAAAATAAAATAAAAAATATAAAAAATGAAATGTCACAGATGTTTTGAAATAAACATTTTTCTTGTTATTTGATACTTAGAATGTTTTTCACAAAAATGTTTCGAACTAGCTCATATTCAAAATAGCCTTGTAAATAAATATTAAACCTATGCAAGTATACTAAAGAAAAGGAAACAGTGATGTTTTGCTGATATGAAATCTTCTATGAATAGAAATTGTTAATTAAATAATTATTAATGCGAATTGGTAAATAATTATTGTTTCTGAACATGTATATTAACATGTATATTCTGAACATGTATACTGATTAAATATTTAAAATATTTTAGCTTGACTTATAATACAGGAATTTTAACACTTTGCAACATATTTGAAAAGTGTTTATGAACTCGGTTTGTCCGGCTGTCTGTCAGTACTCTAACTCTCGTAAAGATGCTCAGATTGCAGTGAAATTTTAATATGTGATTGAGGTTTACTATAGCATGTTCGGTATTGAAAATGTAGTGTGTATGATCTATAGTTTTTTTACAGGAATACAAAAAAGAATTCCATTACATTACTGTCTATGGGAAACAAACGTTTGCGCTGCATTTTATTGATGTTACGGTATTTCAAACATAATGAGAATTATCTACATCACTGAGATGGCCTACAATAAGCATTCTCAGGAGTATAGAATAAGTAGAATTTATAGATCATTTACAGGGACGCACAAAAGGATTCCATTCCATTATGATTTAGGGGGAAAAACCGTTTGTTCTGTATTTTATTGATGTTATGATACTTCAAATAACTTAAATACACTGCATGCTTTCTATAGTTTATAGAGGGCATACCATTTATCGTTCATTTACAGAGTCGCACAAAAAATTTGGATAAATGACTTAATAAGATAGACAATTGTAAGATAGAAGTACGTTTATCTCTGTGGTTACGCATTTTTAATCTGATTTAATTTTGAGTGTGTTAGATGGTGTGTATAAATTCTATAGATTGCATACAGGGATGCACAAAACACTTTGCACATATTATCGGATATGGACAGAATCTGCTGAAAGTGGATTTTTACTGAGCTATGTGTTTTTTAAGTTACTTATTTAGATATTTTATTTCATTCTAGGGAAAAAAGAAATTCCTTAAAAATGTTAGTACTGGAAAGTGTTTCATAATCTATGCTTGATGCATGCTATTTTTCTTGTTTGATACAAAGTATAACAAAAAAAAATAACTTTTGTTTAACAAAATTAAATTTAACAAAAAAAAAAAAAAACTGTAGGTGTTTTGAAAAATATAAGTATATTGCATGCACCTCAAACATTGTGGCTTCCTTCAAACAAGTTTTTTATCGTGAATCATCGGATGAAATTAAAGAAACGGAATTTTAAAGATGTTTTGAAATAAACATCCTTCTTGTTATTTAAATACTCGAAACTCTTTTCAGAAAATATGTGGATCTAGCGCATATTAAAAATACTCTAGTAAACAAATATTGAACTTTCGCAGACATGATGAAGAGAATGAAATGAAATATTAACGGTTGGCTGATATGAAAACATTTAAGGATAACATTGTTTTATTTTATAATTATTAATGCAAACTGATGAAGAATTATTTTTTCTTAATGTACAGGGTCTTCTCTCAAGTCTAGTCCATACCCATTAATTTCCGAATAGCGACAGCTTTAGTCACGATTTGGCTTGATTTGCTTACTAAAATAAACTGTACTTTTCTTACATGCATTAGATTTAACGATAAATGTGCGTCTGCCTTGTAATGCCGCACTTCTGAATGCAATGAGTGGAATATATGGATTTTTGAGCTGGCGATTGGCTTTTAAAAATTTAAATTTCAGTTCTTTTAATAAAGTTATTTTTACAAGTAAAACTGCATTTAATACGAGGGCATTTCGAAAAGTAAAGATACACCGTACGCCGGAGGAAAAGAAAAGTTTTGGCAAGCAAGTTGGCAACACAGGTGTTAACCTTGAACCGTTAGCTTTCTTCTCGCGGTCGTTCGGCATTTCAACGTTGATTCTGGTTGGAGTAGGTCGTGTTTAAATTGGTTCCGCCGATTCAGAATCCCGCCAAATGCGAAGTGCGCTCCGTCATACGTTTTCTTCGTGCAAGAGGTCAGCGACCAGCGGATATTCACAAAGAAATTGTTTCTGTTTATGGGAACATTATGAATCGACAAAATGTAACGAAATGGTGTCGTCATTTCTCTGAAGGTAGGACCGATGTTCATGACGAACAAAGAACAGGTCGGCCATCTGTGATCTCTGATGCCATTCTTCAGAGAACGGAGGAAGCAATTCCTGCGAATAGACGTCTCAAATTGCAAGAATTGCATCAGATCATACCGGAAGTGTCAATGACAATTCCACGACGATGATGAGATCAAAGATGAAGTTGAAATGTGGTTCCGACAACAGGCGGAAACCTTCTACGACTGTGGGATACAAAAGCTTGTGCCCCGACTTAACAGATGTTTGGATAACGGGGGTGATTATGTCGAAAAATAATAAATAATCCAGTTAATAAGATGTAACTTACGTTTTGTAAATAAATGTTTTTTTTTTTTTTAAGGAATGCGAGCCAGTGTATCTTTACTTTTCGAAATGCCCTGTACTATATTGAAGAGGCTCCAGAACTTACAAGGGGACCACCAAACGTGATGCGCACAGATTTTGATGATTTTAAAGTATGTTGTAGGGGTCATACCCCTAACTATTCAGGTCAAAGGTTTCCATCAAATGAGCTTTAGTTTTCGAGAAATTTCGGGTTAAAGTTCAGAATTCATTTCAAATACCCATTAGTTCGCAATCTTGAACAAGGTCTCCGTGGCTTAGAGCTAGCGCTTGCGATTTGAGAGCCGGAGATGAGGGTTCTGTCCTCTCACGTGACTTTTACCTTTTTAAAATAAATTTTATATATTTGTCGCGTTATAAGTTTTATGCAGAATTATGAATTCTGCATCTTTGAACTTTTTGATATTTTCCTAATAAATTCAATTTACATTTTCGAATTTTTCGTGAAAATTTATAGTTTTTTATAGATAGATATATTCAATACATGTTGTAATGTAGTTCTAGTAATTAATACGTTAAAGTACGAAGGAGCTAGTCGATGGACAATTTAGCAGACAATCTGACAAGACGATAACTTTTTTTCCCTGTTTCAATAATATAGTTTTATCAAACCTTATTGAAACAAAATCAGCCCACTGATGACACGTATATAAAATTAAAAAAAGAGTAAAACTGTATAAATGCACAATAGAAAATTTTTAATTATAAATATGCTTTTAATAATTGATGAGTATTTGGAAATAGGACAACGATCCTAAAATGTTTGAAACAACATACTTATATACATATAAGTGCGGATCAAATATAAAGGATACTTTTTTCTTTATAGAATGTTTCTTTGAAATAGTATTTAACGAAATTATACCATTTTTTACACATATGTTTCTTTAACATGTATAACGTTTCTTCATCATATTGTGAGTTTTTTTTTCATTTTTCTATGACAAAATGAACTAGAATGTGTATGAGTGACACTGCACAAAAATTCTTTGATTTTTATCTGCGAAAGTCTTGCTCCTTCTAACACTTCTTTAAAAGGATCCAAATAAATGTAAGGAAAAACATGATCAAAAGTTCGGTCTATAAAGAAGGTGAGCGAGTGATTTGCAGTGAAATTTCTGTTTGGTTACACATGTTGTGGGAGGTATTGAATTTTCCCGGACAAGATGAACATTTGGATCGGATTGCAACATTTTTAGGATCGATGTGAAACTTTAATTTTTGTATTAACATTACAAAGTGTTAAATATTGACATTATTACACTGCATTATGCGTCGTCCAAGAAGAAAATTGACATTCAAAATACCCTGTAAATCCCCTGAATTATTAGTAAGAATATTATTGTCAGTTTTTGCTTCAATGGAAAAGTTTCACTTTTTTTGCTCTATTCCATGGTGTAAGCCTTTATTTACTTTCTTTACGACCATTTTTAAACAAATTGTGCCATTTACATCCTTGAGATCTCGATAGGGTGTCATTTCCGAATTGTACTATTAATCTGTGTCAAATTTCAATAGGGTTGATATTTTTATTTGTTAAAAGTTTTCTAATTATACTTTGCGCAAACGCACAAGGTACTTTGTGTTTATTCATTATATTAGCGGCTAAATAAATGAATGTATGAAAAATGAAACGATGCAAAATAAATTTTTAGATTGTAAAGAACATATCATAAGTGCATGACAACTTGTATAAAAAATTTCAATTGATAGTAGAAAGGTCTTCTTTATATTTGGTCCAACCAATTTTATTTCCCAGTTTGATACATACATACAAACACACCCACACATCCACACACACACACACACACATATATATATATATATATATATATATATATATATATATATATATATATATATATATATATATATATTATACACAGTAAAACCTCCATAACAGTCACCACGAAAAAACAGACACTTCTATTTAACGATACCCTTTTTTAATCTACAACATATACATATCATAAGAGACGGTAGTTTCTTGAGTGACGCAGCGAAAAACCGAAAACCGAAAGCCCTAAACCGAAGATTTCCGTCACTCTATATATACACGTAGTTTGAGTTCAAAGGAAAAGCGAAAAGCCGACATTTAATATCTCAGCAAATATGAGGCACATCGTTTTGATTTTTTGACAGTTGTCTTACATCTCCGGTCTAACTCTATCCTGAAATTTATAGATTTCTACATGCAGTAGATTTTAAGATCTGGAAATCAATTTTTAAGTAAAATGGGAAGTTTTTCGCTCTGCATGTAATGGTGTCATGGTGTAAGAATCGTATCTCGAAATCCGCCCGAAGGAATTTTTTTTAATTAATATATGATACTAATCGGTTTTATATGAAGTGATTCCCCCTATCCACTTAAATAGGAAAACTCTAGTTTTGTATATAATCCACTTTTAAAATCGGACTATTTTCCTACGAGATTTCTCATAAGAATACATGGGACCGAATCACCTCTTTTGACTGCTCAAAGATAAGGTTAAAAATTGGTCTCGGTATACAGTTAAGCTCGGAATAAATTTTAGCATGTAGCTGATGAATTATTTCGACTCATTTTTTCATACGAAAATATATTTTTAATTTATAATATATATTGTATTAAATTAAATTGTCGCTTATATATTTTTCTTTTTTGTTCAGAATATATTTCGCATTTCATATATCTGTATTTCGTTGTGAAACTATTTAGATTCATTTTTTAAATAGGGGAAATATTTTTTTAATTATATGCATTCAATTTTACTATTATTTATAACAAGGTTTTAATTTTTTAAGGATAATATATTTTACGTTCCTAAACGGAAGTCTGTCTGACAACCAACCAACTGTTCTTTGGGCTTGTTTTCATTTATTCATACGCGTGCCGTGCATTCCCAGTACGTTGAATTGAAACAGACAAAGTTTTAAAAGATTTCATTCATGAAATCAACAGTAAAAAGAACTCCAGTTCAACATGAATTGCATAAGATCATCAGTAATAAGTAGTATAGATTTAAAAGAAATGGTCTAATCTATGTTTAATCTGCATAAACATTTGTAAACAAAAGAGGAAAACCATTACTTTTTTTTCACAGGTAAATTTTATTTTTTTCGGTGTTTCGTTAAAAATCTGAATTTTTGATATGTCTGTGTAGTTTTAACCATTGTAATACGCAAAAGAAGCATTAATTATAGTGATTTTAAAACTTTTTTGTCTGTTTATTTATTTATTTTTAAAAGAATTTTATTTGTATTATACGTTAAGTGAAATTAGTAGTCAGATGAGTCTTTAAATAAAAATACTAAATTGATCATTTTTGCTTTCGAAGTTTTTATTTTATTATTGATAAATGAAAAAAAAAAAAAAAAGAATGTAATATCGCAGAATGTCTTAAATGTATTTTAAAATTAATTTAATGTGAAAGCATGAAGTTAAAATAAATAGCCATAGATATTATTTTATATTTTTTAAAATTATAATAAATAATAATAATTGTTACTTATATTTAACTTCATTTAGGTTAATATTTATATTTAAATGAAGAAAATCTGACTCACTGGATCATTCTGCTGTCATATATCATATATTCTAATACGAGCAAATCGTGTGTGTGGTTATATATATATATATATATATATATATATGCAAAATTTATCTTAAAAACTGCTCTAACGATTTTGACGAAATTTCGCATCCTACCGTTTTGGGGCACCAGAAAACCATTGGGCTAGGTCACATGTTCGAGAAAATTCGATTAGTGTGTCATTTTGGGTCATGGTCAAGCTAATTGTATCTAATAAACGGTTCAAACGATTTTGACGAAATTTTGAATCCGACCATTTTAGGGCTCGAGAAGACTATTGGGCTGGGTCAGATGTTCGAGAACTTTCGATTAGTGGGTCATTTTTGGGTCAACGCGGGTCAAATTAATTTTATCTAAAAAATGGCTCTAACGATTTTGATTAAATTTTGTATCCTACGAGTTTCGGGCACGATAAAATCATTGGGCTAGGTTTCATGTCAGAAAATTCGATTAGTGGGTCATTTCTGGGCCATTGTGGGTCAAGCTAATTTTTCTAAAAAGCGGCTTAGACTATTTACACTAAATTTTGCATCCTATGGTTTTCGGGCACGAGAAGATTGTTGGACTAGGTCACATGCTCGAGAAAATTCAATTAGTGAGTCATTTTGGTCATGGGTCATTATGGGTCAAGCTATTTTATCTTAGAAGCGGCTCAGACTATTTACACTAAATTTTGCATCCTATGGTTTTCGGGCACGAGAAGATTGTTAGACTAGGTCACATGCTCGAGAAAATTCAATTAGTGAGTCATTTTGGTTATGGGTCATTATGGGTCAAGCTATTTTATCTTAAAAATGACTCAGACTATTTACACTAAATTTTGCATCCTATGTTTTTCGAGCACGAGAAGACTGATGGACTAGGTCACATGTTCGAGAAAATTCAATTAGTGGGTCATTTTGGTCATGATGGGTCAAGCTATTTTATCTTAAAAACGGCTCAGACTATTTACACTAAATTTTGCATCCTATGGCTTTCGTGCACGAGAAGACTATTGGGCTAAGTCACACAATCAAGAAAATTCAATTAGTGGGTCATTGTGGTCATGGGTCATGATATTTGAACTCAAATTTAATTTTGACCGAGCATAACTCAGTCTTCCCTGCTCGTTAAATTATAATCTATAAATCTAACCTCATATGAATTTTTCATACCTTAAAAAAAAAAAAAAAAGACTATTATTAACCATACTTCTGTGGATAGAACTTTAATGGCATTTATTTCCCCCCTCAAATTTGTTTGAATAACTTAAAACCGAACGACTAAATTTAATCTAAATATTTTTTAATGTAACATCTTTTTCGCAAAAAAAAAAAAAGTTTTGTTCTAAAATTAAAAATGTGATTCTTTTTTGTATTACAATAATTAAAAACTAAACAAATCTAAAGAATTCAGATTACAGAGCACTGAAAAACATATTTATAAAATTTGCCCTTGAATAAAAATAAAAATAGTTTTCCTATTTTTGTTTACAAGTTTTATTGACAGATTTAAAACAGACTCGGGTTATTCATTTCTTTAAAAAAATTATCCTACTCAGTGATGATCTTGTCATATAAATGGGGTGGGTGTAAACAATAAAACATACAATTCTAAAGTGTTAATCTAGTGTATGCAAAATACAATTTTTAACAGCTTACATTTTCCACTAATACCAAAAAACAATTTTCTTACTTAGAACTTCAAAAGTGATGTTTGTTAAAAAGGGGGAAGGTTGCCAAAGCTGTGGATAGAAGTGAATAATGAGGGGGGGGGGTCATACTTTTTCTCTCTCGTGACACATGCACGTACAAACACACAGATATACAGGGGCCGCGCTTGTCATTCGCCTATGCGCCAAATACAAATACATCATGAAATTGGCGAATAAAAAATTACTATGGTGAAAAGACTAGCGAATAATTTATCGGAAGCTTTTCATTCTTGTAATCATGCTTTGAAACATGGATGATTTTTTTAGAAAGTTTGTAGTGAATAATATGCATTCTATGCCCAAAAAGAAACAATAATAAAACGGTACTGAGTTAAAATTTAATCAGCAGTTTTTTGGGGTTTTTTTAGTTGGCAACAGTTTAATTTTAATCTTTACTTTAAGGCAGAACTACCTACTCTTCCGATTTTTGGATACTACTAAAATTTAATAGAAATTTTTGCCTTATTTAACCATAGCATTTCGAGGATTAAATAAGGCAAAAACTTCTATTAAATTTCAGTGGTATGCAAAAATTGGAACAGTTGGCAGCCATGCTTTAAGGTAATACTTTTATTTATGGATGCACTATAACTCAAAAAAATTAAAAAAGAAAAAAAATGGGCACAATATTTGGACATGCAGCAAATGTAAAACAGTGAGAAAATGCTTTTTTACCCATTCAATAAAGTCAGGGCTGAAAGAGATAACGATAAAAAATGTATTATATACTTTCGGCTAATTATAGATAAATTTGGCTAAAAATATTTTAATTTGGCTAATTTACTGGCTAGCATTTTGTAAATCTTAGCACAGCCCCTGGATACATATGATCAAAGTATTATATAGAAAGATAAAATAGTGCATTTTCATATTGTTGGCACTATGTTTCTTATTAAACTGTTTATAATAACTTTATTTATACTAAGAAAAGAAAAAGCCGCAGAAAAAAAATTTCCTGTGTATAACTTCTGAATGAACTACCTGTGAAATAAGTGATATCAACAAGTAAATGAAAAGCTTACAGGGTTAAATCCTAGAACAAGCCAGACAGTTGATGGCATTCTTCCATTTGTTTATTAGGCATTGCTATCTGATGATAGTTTTTTTAATGGAAAATAGTCGACAGAATAATAAAGAAATACCTCCTATATTAGTAGTTTTAGAAGCACCACTGTGTGCATAAAGTTGTAAAAAATGAGCATCAGGAACTGTACTCTGCCAAATTGACACTTTAAAATAAATCAACAATTTCTTCATCAACACTATTTTAAAAGAAATATGCCCATAACAAGAGTTCCATATCCTGGACCGTACATTTGACAATTTTTTGTTAAGTGATCAGTTGCAGTCTTCAGCCTTTTGGGTTGCTTTTTTGAAATAATATTTTTTCTGTAGATGAACAAACATTATTGAAACCACAGCATATGTTTACATTAGCAAATTTACGCAAAATTTTTCTAAATATATTAACATTTCTTTTAAACGGCTTGTTCTGGAATGAACTAATATTATGTAAATATATTTTTGTGCGTTTTTAACACTTTCCAACCTAGTTTAAAAGTGTTTATGACTTCAGTTTGTCTGCACATGCTCTAACTAGCATAAATATACTTGGATTGCCCTGAAAATTTTGCATGTTATTGTCGTTTACTATTGCATGTTCCCTATTTCAACCAGGAACGTAGCTAGGGGAGGGGTCAGAACCCCCTGAAAAATTTTGAGCACCCCTCCCCCCTAGGAAAGTTGGCAAGACCGCCAAATGAAATTCTGTTTCAAAAATCCAAATGAAACTTTAAAAAATTTAACTTAGTTTTGGGGGCTCTTTACAGTTTCGCAAAAATACTAAATTGTAGTATTTGTTTAAAAACTGCAAATAAGTGCTTCAAAAGGCGCACATCCTATCTGCATATGCTCAGAATTTGCAACCTTTTGCTGATGCAAACATTGACTTTTGCATTTGTTATATACTGAAATTTTTCATTTTGCAGCATTTTCCATTATTAGCACAAAACAAAGTTATTCTAATGAGTTATAGCCAGTTTAAATACAAGTGATTTTAACTTTTGACTCTACCCAAAATAATTTTAAAATGCAAAATACACCCTTGATTATACCACCCTTGATATTCACCCATGAAACGTAACAGGCAGTCTGTTTTTGCCGCTAACTGAGTGTGGCTAGCTATCTTGTCGTGCCAGTCGAATCTCATCACTTACTTGTTTTCTTAAATAATTATATGTTTTTGTTAAAGTTTAACCTGTGTGTTCCTACTTGATTCTTCGCCATACACACGCACAGTCTGTTCTTTTCATAAGATGACAGCATGATTCTTCAAATATGAGTGGCTAGCAAATCAAGCCGCCATAATGTCAACAAGTAAAAGAAAAGCTTACAGGGTTAAATCATAGAATAAGCGAGATAGTTGGTGGCGTCAAATTTCGGGAAGCGATAAATGAATTTTTCTTGCTACCAGTTTGTTTACAAAATTACTTGTTTTTTTGCATGCAAATTCGTATTGGTGGCACAATGTTCCTTATTAAACTGTTTATAATAACTTTATTTATACTAAGAAAAGAAAAGGCCACAGAATGCAAGAATTGGAACAGTTGGCAGCCATGCTTTAAGGTAATACTTTTATTTTTGGATGCAGTATAACTCAAAAAAATTTAAAAAGAAAAAATGGGCACAATGTTTGGACATGCAGCAAATGTAAAGCAGTGAGAAAATGCTTTTTTACCCATTCAATAAAGTCAGGGCTGAAAGAGTTAATGATAAAAAATGTATTATATACTTTCGGCTAATTATAGATAAATTTGGCTAAAAATATTTTAATTTGGCTAATTTACTGGCTAGCATTTTGTAAATCTTAGCACAGCCCCTGGATACATATGATCAAAGTATTATATAGAAAGATAAATTAGTGCATTTTCATATTGTTGGCACTATGTTTCTTATTAAACTGTTTATAATAACTTTATTTATACTAAGAAAAGAAAAAGCCGCAGAAAAAAAATTTGCTGTGTATAACTTGTGAATAAGTATATAATAATAAGTATATAATAATATATATAACATAAGTATAATAATACTTGTGAAATAAGTGATATCAACAAGTAAATGAAAAGCTTACAGGGTTAAATCCTAGAACAAGCCAGACAGTTGATGGCATTCTTCCATTTGTTTATTAGGCATTGCCATCTGATGATAGTTTTTTTAATGGAAAATAGTCGACAGAATAATAGAGAAATACCTATATTAGTAGTTTTAGAAGCACCACTGGGTGCATAAAGTTGTAAAAAATGAGCATCAGGAACTGTACTCTGCCAAATTGACACTTTAAAATAAATCAACAATTTCTTAATCAACACTATTTTAAAAGAAATATGCCCATAACAAGAGTTCCATATCCTGTACCATAGATTTGGCAATTTTTTATTAAGTGATCAGTTGCAGTCTTCAGCCTTATGGGTTGCTTTTTTGAAATAATATTTTTTCTGTAGATGAACAAACATTATTGAAATCACAGCATATGTTTACATTAGCAAATTCATGCAAAATTTTTCTAAATATATTAACATTTCTTTTAAATGGCTTGTTCTGGAATGAACTAATATTATGTAAATATATTTTTGTGCGTTTTTAACACTTTCCAACCTAGTTTAAAAGTGTTTATGACTTCGGTTTGTCTGCACGTACTCTAACTAGCATAAATATACTTGGATTGCCCTGAAATTTTTGCGTGTTATTGTCGTTTACTATTGCATGTTCCCTATTTCAACCAGGACCGTAGCTAGGGGGGGGGGGATCAAAACCCCCTGAAAAATTTTGAGCACCCCTCCCCCCTGGGAAGTTGGCAAGGCCGCCAAATGAAATTCTGTTTCAAAAATCCAAATGAAACTTTAAAAAATTGAACTTAGTTTTGGGGGCTCTTTACAGTTTTGCATAAATACTAAATTGTAGTATTTGTTTAAAAACTGCAAATAAGTGCTTCAACAGGCGCACATCCTATCTGCACATACTCAGAATTTGCAACCTTTTGCTGATGCAAACATTGACTTTTGCATTTGTTATATACTGAAATTTTCCATTTTGCAGCATTTTCCATTATTAGCACAAAACAAAGTTATTCTAATGAGTTATAGCCAGTTTAAATGCAAGTGATTTTAACTTTTGACTCGATCCAAAATAATTTTAAAATGCAAAATACAACCTTGATTATACCACCCTTGATATTCACCCATGAAATGTAACAGGCAGTCTGTTTTTACCGCTAACTGAGTGTGGCTGGCTATCTTGTCGTGCCAGTCGAATCTCATCACTTACTTGTTTTTCTTAAATAATTATATGTTTTTGTTAAAGTTTAACCTGTGTGTTCCTACTTGATTCTTCGCCATACACACGCACAGTCTGTTCTTTTCATAAGATGACAGCATGATTCTTCAAATATGAGTGGCTAGCAAACCAAGCCGCCGTAATGTCAACAAGTAAATGAAAAGCTTACAGAGTTAAATCATAGAACAAGCGAGATAGTTGGTGGCGTCAAATTTGGCGAAGCGATAAATGAATTTTTTTTGCTACCAGTTTGTTTACAAAATTACTTGTTTTTTGCATGTAAATTCGTATTGGTGGCACAATGTTCCTTATTAAACTGTTTATAATGACTTTATTTATACTAAGAAAAGAAAAGGCCACAGAATAAAAATTTCCAGTGTGTTAACTAGAGCATAATTATGCTCGTGAAATAAGTGATGATGTTGTGGCGGGTTAGCTGTATCCTGAACTGTTTATCCATAAACTTTAACTCCATGTTAAACAGGAACTATATTAACTGTAATTGGAACTTAAATTTTATTGTATGACGTTTTTCATACAACTCAACGTGTAATGAGTTACTTTTAGCTGTAACCGCATTGTAACAGGCAGTCTGTTTTTGCCGCTAACTGAGTGTGGCTGGCTATCTTGTCGTGCCAGTCAAATCTCATCACTTACTTGTTTTTCTTAAATAATTATATGTTTTTGTTAAAGTTTAACCTGTGTGTTCCTACTTGATTCTTCGCCATACACACGCACAGTCTGTTCTTTTCATAAGATGACAGCATGATTCTTCAAATATGAGTGGCTAGCAAACCAAGCCGCCATAATGTCAACAAGTAAATGAAAAGCTTACAGGGTTAAATCATAGAACAAGCGAGATAGTTGGTGGTGTCAAATTTGGCGAAGCGATAAATGAATTTTTCTTGCTACCAGTTTGTTTACAAAATTTCTTGTGTTTTTTGCATTTATATTCGTATTGTTGGCACAATGTTCCTTATTAAACTGTTTATAATAACTTTATTTATACTAAGAAAAGAAAAGTCTGCAGAATAAAAATGTCCAGTGTATAGCTAGAGCATAATTATACTTGTGAAATAAGTGATAATGTCAACAAGTAAATGAAAAGCTTACAGGGTTAAATCATAGAACAAGCGAAATAGTTGGTGCTGTCGAATTTGGCGAAGCGATAAATGAATTTTTCATGCTTTTTCCATGCCCAATGGGGAAATTGCACGTTTTTCAATTTAACTTGCATCTGATAGAGTGTAAAAATATGAACATTTTGATACCATTTTTACATATATTTGAAACTTTTATAATTCATTAAATCAACTTTTAAAACCCAGTTTTTGTCGTGGCGAGAAAAAGCCGCGTCACGTGATAAAAGCTGTTCTGACGTCACTACACATGTAAACAAACCCTCGATGTATTTCTCCCTGTTATTTCCTATGGGGATGGCTTGCTTTTCGCTGAATGGCTTGCTTTACGCTTTTTTCTTTTCTTAAAAATGATTAGTATAACAAATTAAAAGTATTGTAAATTGCTGTAATAAATAAATAATACTGTGAATTCCAGGTGAGGTTTTTATTCCATCGCGTTTCTAAGAATTGTCATTTCCAGATCTCGATGTAGAAATAAAGTATCAGTACAAGTTAATACTCGTACTACAATATTGTATTTTATAGAATAATGTGTACTTTTATTTACTTGTTTTTTGTATTAATATTGCACAATATAAAATAAAGTAATACAAATAGAATTTATTTCATTAGGGAGGGTGGAATTAACTCATAAAAATGTTTTAGTATTTCTATTTTATACTCTTGAATTAAGAATTTGGCTTGGCTTCACTATAGGTTTTATCTCTTCAATTGTTAAATAAACTGTTTTGAATCTTTGAAAACAGTTAAACTTATTAGAAAGAGCGAAATGTGCTGAGGTAGCTTTAAGACAGCCTTACAGAATTTTTATATAAATATACACGGGAAAAGTTTAATAATTTTTCAAAAAATGTTTCCAGGTGTCTATCAAGACTTTTCACAGACAGGGTCCTGTTTTTGTGAAATTGTGAGAAGTATTTTACATTTATGAAAAAACTAATTATAATTTTGTGAGTTTGAAATAACTGTTATATTCAGGTTCTTGTTTATAAATTTTTGACAAGATCTTTTATATATGTAAAAGCTACATAAATAGATTCTTTGACGACTTCAGTTGTTTTATGTCAGGTCAGATTTTACTTTTAAATAATTAAATTTGTAAAATGTTTAGTTTTGAGATGGAAAAAAATTGTGAAAGGCCTATTTTTATGACAAAGAATTTTGTGAAGGCCCTGTTTTAAGGTGGAATGTTTTGTGAAGGGCCTGTTTTAAGGTGGAATGTTTTGTGAAGGATCCTGTTTTAATATGAAAAATTTTGTGAAAGGTCCTTTAAAGGACCCAATTTCTTCTTAAACAGGTCCCTGGACTATGCACAGGCAAAAAAATCAAGTAATTATTTTAAATACTGTCAGTTTTGTGAAATTTTCAGAATGTGGGATTGAAGGTTTTATGCTTTATAGACCTTTGCAGATTACAGATGATGTTTAGTTCATAAATTATCTTTTTTATTTTTGTATTCACGTATCTTTTATATTTTCATTATTTTTATTTTTTACGAAAGTTAGAGCATTGAGGAAAAGACTGATATAATTTTTTTAGAACCTGATTAATCTAAAATAGGACATTCTGAGAAACTATATTTCAAACAAACAAAAAGTTCTGCATCCATTCAAAAATTATACATAAGCAAATAACAATAAAAAAGTAATTAAATTATTTTTACACTTTTATTTAACGCAACTTGGTTTTTGTATATAAGGATGGAATCTTGTTATCGGTTGTTTACTGACTTTCTGATAAATTAAGAAATATAAAAAATAAGTGCAAAATTGTGTGTTTCCGATGACGTACAACATTTTATTATTTTTAGAACTTAATTATAAAATAATACATTAATTTTGACGCGTTTTTCCGTTAGCCCGAAACAGTTGATAAATCGAAAAATATTATCTGTGGTTACAATTGTATGCGACTTACAACAATTTTATTATGCATTAAACCACGGTGTTAAAAAAGGCTAAATGGGTGTGAAGCTGCAACTATTTTGCATACTAAAAAGTAGAAAATAATAAATAAAAACTATACAGTGTAATATATATTTTTTAAAAAATACGTTTTAATAAATTAAAAGTTTCATATTAATTGAATTATGATTATTCGTTGAGAAATCAATTTAGAAATCCTAATAAGATAGTTTAAATAATTCTTATATTTTATTTATTTTTCATTTCTCTTTCCATACCTTAAAACAGAAATAAAGCAACCATTATACATTTATTTTAATGAATTTACTAGCTCGCATTTTCTACCAAGCGTACAAAAAAAAAAAAAAAAAAAAAAAAAAAGTAGTGGTGTATTTTTGATGATCGGAATCGGTGGCCACGCCAAATTATTGTATTATATTGAACATTTTTTGGAAAAATCATGAATTACAATCATAAAATGAGAAAAAAAAAACAATAGTAATAAATTTACTCACGTATGTTGCAGTAATTGTTTTTCTGATCAGTGAATACACAATCAGTATTAAATACAGATTTTTTGTTTTTGTTTTCTGCATTATTGCTCAAAATTTCGTCTTCTCATAATTAATTTGAGTACATTTTTATCCTTAATATAACCTGCATAACACGAAATTATATTCATATCAAAACGAATTATTAAGCATTAAAATGAATTAAGAAAATAATGCATTTCAAGAACTATATAAATGCGATTTTACTTATGATTTCTTTTGTAATAAAACTATCATTCTTTTTTCGTTTAAATAAATAAGAGTAAGTAAAAGATAGCTTTAGTTTCCTGTATTTTTACCCACATGAAATGCAGTTTTTCTTCCCTAAAAAGTAAATAAACAAATTAAAAAAAAATCCGAAAGCCATAACTTTGTGTTTTTCGAATCCGACCAACTTCATCACTTTTCTAAATGAAAATTAATGCAAATGTATAAATAAATAATGCATTATATTTAGATATGTTAAAATAATCTTTTGACTTTAACATTTGTTTTTGTTTTTGTGTAAATGCGTCTTTAAAAGACGTTTATAATAAGTAGAAAGTAATGCAAAACAGCCTGCATGCATTCGACTCTAAAGCAGAATCCGCGTTTCATGTGTAGTGACGTCAAACCAATCCCGTCGCGTTTTCAGATCACGTGGTTTTGTTTTGCTTTTAGCGAAGTTTAAAACTCCAATAACTAGTTATTTAAAATTATTTTTGCGTTTCCGAGTTAAGATTTGAGGAATGTAAAGTCATCTTCATCAATTAAACATAAAATAAGGCATAATCTAGAATGAGTGCAACTTCCCCATTCACGAAATTCATGATTTTCTATGCTTGTCGACAAAATTCATAATTTTACAGACTTAATAGACATAATTCATGATGTTTTCCTACGATCTATGGACCAATTGCAAATTTTTTCTTTGTCTGTTCGTTGTAATTTGTGATTTTTCCACGCCCATTCGATGAAATTCGTTGTTTATCCATGCTTGATCAATGAAATTCATAATTTTACGTGCCTTATCGACAAAATTTGCGGGTTTTTTTCCAGTCGTTTACAAAATTCCAAGATTTTTTTATTTTTTTGAGTGATTGACGAAATTCACAACTCCGGAATTTCTGATTTTGGCATCTCTGGTTTCTGTCAATCGATTATTGAAATTTGCGTTTTTTTTTTCTTGCGACAAACTGGTGAAATTTGTGATTTTTTCCATGCCCATTCAACAAAATTCGCATCCAGTCAACGCAATTCATAATTTTATAGACCCGATAGACATAATTCATGATGTTTTTCTATGATCTATGGACAAATTGCAAACTCTTTCCGTGACTGTTTGTTGTAATTTGCGATTTTTCCACGCCCATTCGATGAAATTCGCAGTTAGTCTGGGCTCGATCCATGAAATTCATGATTTTACGTGCTTTATCGACGAAATTTGCGCAGTTTTTTCTGTGGTTTACAAAATTCAAGATATTTTTACATTTTTTTGAATGATTGAGAAAATTCACAACTCCGGAATTTCCGAATTTAGCATATCTGGTTTCTGTCGATCGATTATTGAAATTTGCGGGGTTTTTTTCCCTTGCGACAAAATAGAGAAATTTTTGATTTTGTCATGCCCATTCAACAAAATTTGCATCCAGTCGACGCAATTCATGATTTCATGCACCCGATTGACGAAATTCATGATGTTTTCCTACAATGGACAAAATTTGCAATTTTTCACGGATTATTAAGGAAATCGAAATTTCTGGATATGTTGGCATGTATGGTCTCCGTGGGCAACGAGTTACCCATCACAGGCCACGTTTAGCCCGCGGGCCACAGGTTGTGCATCCCAAATCGCGACGCAGTCTGGCTCATTCGATTCGATATCAATAAAACTTACCGAGTTTAGTTCAGAGTTTCACCACCAGGAGTGCTTTCTTATCTATGGTTATATGGGCCCAATCACGACAAGGTATGGCTCATTCGACTCAAAATCAACAGCCTCAAAAATTTCAGTTATGTTCGTATAGAAAAGATTGCGCCTCCTGGCAGTGGAAGATGGAACTAACGGATTTTGCTGCTAACTTGAGTTCTATGGGTACCTTCACGATGCGGTTTGATTCATTCGACTCGACAGGACTTATCGATTGTAGGTACAAGTTTCCCCACCAGGGGGTGCTTTTCTATCTTGAGTTCTATGGCCCCGATTACGACAAGGTTTGGCTCATTCAACTGGATTTCGATAGATTTCGGTTATGTTCGTATAGAACAGGGTGCGCCCCCTGGCGGTGGAACGTGGAACTAAAGGATTTTTCAGCTAACTTGAGTTCTTTGGGTCCCATCACAATGCAGTTTAATTCATTCAACTCGACATTGACAGGATACATCGATTTTAGTTTCAAATCTCACCACCAGGGGCGCTTTCCTATCTCAGGTTCTATGGGCCCAATCACTATGAGGTATGGCTCATTCGACTCGAAATTGACATCCTCAGTGATTTCAGCTATGTTTGTATAGACTAGAGTGCGCCCCCTGGTGGTGGAAGATGGAACTAACAGATTTTGCAGCCAACTCAAGTTCTATGGATCCCATCACAATGCAGTTTGATTCATTCGACTCGACATCGACAGGATATATCGATTTTAGTTCCAAGTTTTGTCACCAGGTGGCGCTTTCGTATCTCGTGTTCTATGGGCCCGATTACGACAAAAATTGTCTAATTCAACTGGATTTCGATAGCTTTACAGATTTCGGTTATGTTCGTATAGAACAGAGTGCGCCCCCTGGCGGCGGAATGTGGAACTAAAGGATTTTTCAGCTAACTTGAGTTCTATAGGTCCCATCACAATGCACTTTAATTCATTCAACTCGACATCGACAGGATATATCGATTTTAGTCTCAAGTCTCACCGCCAGGGGGCGCTTTCCTATCTCGGGTTCTATGGGCTCCATTATTACGAGGTATGGCTCATTCGACTCGAAATCGACATCCTCAAAGATTTCAGCTATGTCTGTATAGACCAGAGTGCGCCCTCTGGTGGTGGAAGATGGAACTAACAGATTTTGCAGCTAACTCGAGTTTTATTGGTCCCATCACGACGAGGTATGGTTCATTCGATTTGAAATCGACAGCCTCGAAGATTTCAGCTATGTTTGTATAGAACGGAGTGCGTCCCCTGGCGGTGGAACTAACGGATTTTGCAGCTAACTCGAGTTCTATGGGTCCCATTGCAACGCGGTTTGATTCATTCGACTCGACATCGACAGGATACATCGATTTTAGTTCCAATTTCTGTTTCCAATTAGTCCCCATTTCTGCATTCCAGTTCAGACCCTTTATCCTAAGGTCCTGCTCAAAACTGTCAGCTGGCCCCTTTCGGGGTCCTCACTATAGCTCCCTTAAAAATCGTCTAATTCACTAGCTTTTTTTTCTAGCAACTTCCAAGGACTTCCAGCTACTACATGAACAACACAAAATTTTCTCGGACAAAACCCGGTCCCCCTGTAACCTTTTAAGTTTTTGTGCCCTAAATTTTTAATAACTTGCCTCCTTTTTCACCGATGATCTTCGTTTTTTGGGGCCCCTTTCTCCATTTAGTTATTCCCTCATTTCTGAATTCCAGTTCAGATACTTCATCATAAGTTCTTGTTTAAAACTATCACCTAGCCCTTTTTGGGCCCCCTACTATACCTCCCTTAAAAATCGTCCAATTCACTCGCCGTTTTTTTCTAACACCTTCTTAGGACTTCCAGCTGCTACATGAACAACATTTTATTCTCAGACAAGACCCGGGTTCCCTGGACCCTTTTAAGTTTTTGTGCCCTAAATTTTTAATCACTTTACTCTTTTTTGTCTGATTTTCTTCGTTGTTGGGGCCCCTTTCTCCAGTCAGTTATTTTTCCATTTCTACATTCTAGTTAAGACCCTAGGGTCCGGTACGTGGCCCCTTGACGTTTTTGTTCCATAAATTGTAAATAACTTGACTCCTTTTAATCTGATCTTCTTCGTTTTTTGTGACCTTTTTTCCATTTAATTATTCCACCATTTCTACAGTCCATTTAGGACACTGACCTGAACCCGGTCCGGGACCCTTGAACATTTTTGTGCCATGCATTTTCATCCCTCTAATTATGTTACTCTCTCGATGCATAACTTTAAAGTTGAGTCTTGCACTCCTCTCCCCGGGCCACCACCCTCATATTTTTATTGGGGCCCTAAGGGTCTTTTTTAGCATTTCTTTAAAATTTTATTCTAATGATTAATTTATACCCTATGCTTAGTTTCGATTAATTGACATTTTCATCAATAACCTCAAAAAAGTAATGATATTAGTACAAAAACCCTTAACGGGTTAAAAGTTGTGACGCAGCATTTTCTTTTGGCTCTAAGAATTTTAAATATGGGTCTTAAAAGCAATGATATCGAATTTGAGTGACGCTATGTTAATAATATTTTTAAAAATCATCATTTTCTTTTTAGTTTTATTTGTATTCACAGGTGCAATTATTATTTTAACATGAAAAAATATATAAAATTTATTCGCTGATGCTTTTTCATTCAGATCTCTCAGGAATTCAAAATATGGGTTTTAAAAGAAATGATATCAAAATTTGAGTGACACCTTGACGTGAATTTAGTAGGATTGTTTTAAAATTCAATTTAAATTATTTTTCGTTTGTCTTCTAAAGTATATTTACACATACAAACAATACTTTTAATTTTTCAATACACTGTTAAATATATTACTTTCACTGAGCCTATATTATGTATTGAAATGTATTTATTTCAATAAAATGATTTATGTTTTGTGCCACGCTATCCAAAATCATAAGTAAAATTTATGTAAATGATTATTTTGCGTCATATTATCCAAACAAAGGGAAATGTATGCAAGTGGATAATATGACGCAAAATAATCATTTACATAAATTTTACTTATGATTTTGGATAGCGTGGCACAAAACATAAATCATTTTATTGAAATAAATACATTTCAATACATAATATAGGCTCAGTGAAAGTAATATATTTAACAGTGTATTGAAAAATTAAAAGTATTGTTTGTATGTGTAAATATACTTTAGAAGACAAACGAAAAATAATTTAAATTGAATTTTAAAACAATCCTACTAAATTCACGTCAAGGTGTCACTCAAATTTTGATATCATTTCTTTTAAAACCCATATTTTGAATTCCTGAGAGATCTGAATGAAAAAGCATCAGCGAATAAATTTTATATATTTTTTCATGTTAAAATAATAATTGCACCTGTGAATACAAATAAAACTAAAAAGAAAATGATGATTTTTAAAAATATTATTAACATAGCGTCACTCAAATTCGATATCATTGCTTTTAAGACCCATTTTAAAATTCTTAGAGCCAAAAGAAAATGCTGCGTCACAACTTTTAACCCGTTAAGGGTTTTTGTACTAATATAGTTATACTTTTAGCTTTGAATAAAGTAAAAATTCCGCACTCCCGAGATATCGACTATTGAGAGGTTTTACTGTATATAGATATGTATACATATATAAAATTAAATGAAAATACCTGTGTAAAAATATATGGAGCAGAAAATTCTAAAATTAAACACATAGAGTGAAAATGTAAAAATAAGAAACTATGAATATGTTATGGATTCTTCAGAGGAACTTCATAAGCATAATTCAATGTCAAGGTATGGTATTTCTTCAAATATTGCCAGCATTAAGCCTATAAATGACAATATTAAGCTCTTATACATACTATATATCTTTTTAATAAAAAAATTAAAATATTTTTAGATGATTTTGAAGAAATATTACCGTAAAATTCCAATAAGCAACTTTTTATATATTTTTTCTCTAAACTAATTGGTATATTTTAAATAAAAATGTTATTGAAAGAAAATTCCAGAATACATTCACTGAAAACGTCCATGAAATTTAAAGAGAATATTTTATGGTGAATAAGTTTTTGCGTGCCTTATCTCTCGTAATTAATTAGTTACAGCACTACAAGAGAACTGAGGGTAAAGAAAAAACTCAGATTTTTTTTCGTCTATGTTTAGTTAGAAAAATGCTTCGCTAATTATTTTTTGAGAACTCTTTTCATTCCACTTTATGGAACTTTATATCCTTCCACTGGATAGAAAAGAAAATATCGTATCAGAATATTTATCATGAATATTCTAGAAATAAAATTTTATACAAATTTCATATAGTTATGTACACCGTCAAATTTCGATTATGCTGATTCATTATATTTTGTACTTTAATATGTTGCTATGTATACTATATTATAAACAGTATATCCAATGTTTTGAAAAGAAAGGTTTTTCTTTTATATATGTGCTGTTGACAAATAATGTTACAGTAATAGAAATATTTAGTTTAAGTTTTGCTAATTATATTTTACAGTTAATTTTGCATATATTTCGATTGATTATAAAATAAAAATATCCAGCACTTGTACAATAAAGACATTACAAAATTACTAAAATTAGAATTTTTATTTAAAAAATTTTAAAAGTAAAATTTACTACAAAATTCAGATATTTACGTATGCCATTAAATTTTGCTTATGTTGATTCATTTTATTTTGCAACTGTGTCGATATTTGAAAATGATACTTTTAAAAATTCAACAATACAAAAAAAAAATATATATATATATAACATATATATATATATATATATATATATATATATATATATAATATATATATATATAATATATATATATATATATATATATATATATATATATATGTGTGTGTGTGTGTGTGTGTGTGTGTGTGTGTGTGTGTGTGGTATTTGTAAAATCTTTTGAAGTATATATTTACCTTTCTTTTTCAAATCTGTTTTTGTTTACTGTTTTGAATTATTTATATACAAGCATCTATACTATTACTTATTAAATAAATATGAAGAAATGTATCCAATTTTGGATAGATAGAATAAACAGAGACTAATCTGCTTCATTTCACATCTGTTATATAACTTTTTTTTATGATTTGATGTTTATTAAATTTCACCTTGGTACATAAATCAGGAATTATTTATTATGTTAGAGCAAAAATTTTGCATTCATTTTTATATTTTTTGTTTTTTGCTGAAATCAAACTGCTGGAATTTTTCTTTAGTAAGAAAAATAATATTTTTTTATTGAATAATAACGGCAGATTTCGGTAATTCAATATCGTTCAAATACCAAGATCAAGAAATATACCGATATCAAAAAACATTTAAATAATTTACTTAAAAATAGCTCATGTCAGCCAAAGTATTAAGCAAATAATAAATACTGGGATGATATTGCTTTTCTTTATTTTACAATTGCGATATTTATAGTGCAGTGGAAGTATAATAAATCTGTGTTCAATTTTCAATGTTTACAATGTATTTCTGCTAGTTTTCCAACAATGTATTTGTAGTTTGTTTTAAAATCTGTACAGCTCTTAAATAATGGCATTTTAAAACTTGTATCCCATGTTATTTGCAATGAACGTTTATTTATCTATACTTTGTTTTCTATTTTTGAATTTGCTCCAGTTTATGATTTGAATTATTCATATAAAATCATTATTAAATAGACGTTGAATAAATCTATCCAAATCTGTAGTTTATATTTCAATTCCCATTTCTGTTTTGTATATCTAAATTTTGTCATTTTCCGATTTAATGTTTATTAAATTTTATGCTTGTGTATAAATGAGAAATTATATAATATCTTGAAACAAAATATGCTTGAAATAAAATTTTAACTACAAAACTTTTATTTATTACAAAAAAAAATTTAACAATATCAATGCAGTAATTTTTATTTATTAAAGAACGTTCTGTAGCTATATCAAGAAACATGTTGAAACAAAAATAATGTAAAATTTTCAAATCATGTATGTCGATCAACAATTACGAGACACGGAATGGGTGTTGTTTTATTCCCCTTTAGATATATATATTTATACTGCTATAATATATTGATAAAATTTGAATTACATCTATAATAAATAAGATAGGAGATCGTGTATCTGCGTATCTGTTTGCAGCGTGTAGAAGAGGGCATTGTATGTAGATCTGTAGAATTTGGGCACACTGAAAATAGATAAATGTTTCATAATCTAGGAAAATATAATATAACACGAACGAAAATGTACAATAAACCTCCTCCAAGTTATCCATGATTCCTAAAAACGTTTCTTGTCGCACTCGTCGACCTAACCGTTCGAAGTTTTCCGTGGTTTTCTTCGATTTTTTTTTACCGCTGACCATGCCCCTACCTGCCAGGCTTTTTCCTAGCTTAGCGAGTTGATACCTGGCAACGGGGCGAGTATTCGCCTGCTCTCCGCTTGGCGAAGATGTGTTTGTTAAATTGCATTTGTTGGTAAGGTTTTTAGGATCCTATCAATTCTCAATTAAACGTTTTCATGTTCAACAAATATTTTTTACAGGGAAACATATTAAATTAACAGTATTAATATTAACATTAAAATTAATATAATCCTGTTACCCTTGCATGTATAAATTCAATTACGCAGCTTTAATATACCGATACTCTGGTTTGTGAAAATTAATTATTACACTATAACAGATACTCGAAAACGTTTCCAAAAACCAGTGGTTGCAAAAGAAGCTTTGATTTTATAAGTATATCTTTAAATCGTAAATATAAATTGATTTATGAGGTTTATATGATTTTAAAAAATGCTTTTTTGAAACGGGGGTGAACCAGAAAAGGTTATTGTATATTTTCGTATATGGTTATATTATATATCCGTAAATAAAAAAAAAAAACATTTGTCTTTTATTTACAGTGCAGTAAGATACCCCTATACATAAATAGGTGCACTTTGAAAACGGAATTTCCAATTTGTAATTATTTTTTAATTTATTAATGAAAAATGCAAGCGTTCATTTTCTTAACCTGTAAAGGGCAATGTTCATTGATTGCAGCAATATTTGTATAACTCCTATGTCTACACCGATTTGGAGGCAATTTACGTTGAGCGACAAAAGTTATCAGTTCATCGATTATTATTTATAACCTATTTGGAGAATGGAGAATTTTGAAGGAAATGTAATGATAGACAATGTGAATTATTTTTCTACTAATTAAAATGTCAACTATAATACATGATGGAGCAAATTTCTAGGCAAGCATGTCAAAAGGACCGATTCCCTTGAGAGTTGGGGCAGGCAGGGAATTAGTTATTAATTTTGTTACATCGAGATTAGGAAGGCGTCTTTTAAATACTCTTTTGTAGAGAAAAAGATTAAATTTCTGTTCTCGATTAAGGAAAATTGTGGAAACATTAAGCAACCACACTGCTCAGACCATACAGATAACACATCTGAAAATATTGACGAAGGACCGATTTACATGGGAGGAGGGAGATTAGCGAACAGTTTTTAGTTACATCAACATTCAAAAGACGCCTATTGAGATCCCTTTTGAAAAGAGAAAAAATTCAAATTTCTATCCTCGCTTAACCTCTTAAGACCCGAAGTTAAAATAATAGTACAAATACTCATTCTTTGCTTTTAAACAAACCAAATGACGTCATAGATGACAAAAAATATAGTTTTTTGAAATCTATGGTTTTTTAGGGGGCTTGTAATTTAGGTTCACAAATATGAACATAAAATTACTAGCCCCCAAAATATCAATTTAATTATCAATAACCTAAAATTACACAATAAATAAATAACAGCTTTAAATAAGTGAATAATCTGCAAATTCTTAATTTTTTTTTATTATAAAGTTTTTAAGTTAAAGAATTATGAAAATTACCTACTTTCTTGGATGTACTGTTTCGAAAGCATTTTGCAAACTCAGGTTAAAATAACATTTATTTTATAAGTAAATCGACATCGGTGCTGCCATTTATAGGTTTCATTTTAAAGCAAAAGCATTAAACTTTATAGAAGTGAAGTTAAAATGTAAAAATATCAATCATTTTAGTTTTTATGGGCAAAAGAATCTAGGTACCCATTTGGGTACCCAGGACTCAGGAGATTAAGAAAAAATCTGCCTTTGTGAAGGCAACCTCACTCAGATTGCGCTGACAACGAATCTGCTAAATTTGGCTTCGCGTTGAGAATAGCACTTTTGCCATTTACACATGTGGAATGGTACGTTTTCATGGAAAATAAAATGCATATAAACGCTTTGAGCGTTTAACGTCATATTCCAAGTAAATAACAGTTATAATTTTAATGGTAATAGTTAAACATATTGAATAAAATAAAATAAATTTTTAGAATATAATTACGAAGGTATTTGAAGTAAAACAAATTATTACTGTAACTCCAAACATGGATTTTACAGAATGCTTAATTGCATAGTAAATAAAAAGATTGGAATTCAAACTTTTTATACCATTTTAAATAATATCAAACTAAAAAGATGAAAAACATACATGTTTCCATATATTACAAAATTGGAGATTACGCAAACTTGTATAAGTTAGGCATATTTTTTTAGACAAGTAATGACATTCGACAAAAAGACTTAATCGTTTAAATCCATTTAAACAAATTCAGATTGAATTAGTATTATTCTTCATAAGTTAAAGAATAAGGATCATTAACATTTAAATATTGAATATAAAAAAGACAATCTTAATATAATTTTACATGCAAAAAAGAAACCATTAAATCTTTTCCTTCAAATTAGAAACATTATTTGATAAACTAATTATTTTATTTGAAAGTGAAAAACTGCACGAGACATTTAATTTATCCAAATTCTTTATTTAGAAATATCATCTCGTATACTGGAATTACAAATAGATTTCTTTAAGACCATAAAAGTTTGAGAAAATTGCAAAATATTTATATATCGAGACATTTTACGAAATATACATAAAGCTAATTTCTAATTTGGTTGTGTTAGGAGCATAATTTTGTATTTCGCATAATTTTAGAAACTTGTTTATTTTTATTATTTTGTAAAAGTTTGTAGAATAAAAGGATAATTATGTACTACATAAAATATTTATACATAATTTCGATTATTACAATGTTTTATTTAGAAATATCGTTTACAGTAAATTACCGTTAATTAAAATTCCGGATATTTCAACATTCAATATGTTTCCGAATAAAGTTCCAGTCCCATTATACTGTATATTCAATCAAATTAAAAATATTCCACTTAGTTCCAAAACAAAATTATCAGACTATGAAAATTTCTATCTATTCTGGATTTTGTTTTTCGTGAAATATAAATATTGTAACGCATATTATTACTTGTAATTTTAAATTTTCCTTTGACCTTTATTTCTTTGGCAAATGTTTCTTTTGTACGTCATCATATGTGATGTCACATTTTTTCATATGTTCAGGAACAAAAGATTTGACACAAAATTTACAACGTATTCCAAATATTACAGTAGAATATACTCTGGTGATTTTTACAGGGCCGTTTTGTGAAACTAGTACTTATACACATTTCCCTTTTCTCTTTCTATTTGAACAGGGTGTTCAAAATTATTATCGGGGATTTCTTTCCTCATAATTTTGGGTTTAAGGAAATGACGAAAATTATTATTACATATTCGTTAAGTGCAACTCAAAAAGTTCTTTAATAACACACACACACACACAAAAAAAGCTTTGCCAATTTATGTGGCAACTCTAAGGACTGGGTGGAAGATCAGGAGCATTGTGGTTTATATATGTTTATTAAAAATATTGCTGCTGAAACTGGATATAACGCCAGTAAAAAAAATTATGAAATTTTCGTGTTTTTGCGATTTATCGCTCGTTGGCGACACAATGAAGTATAAAAAAAAATCGCTTTTATGATAAATACTCTTTTAGGAAAACTTCTTTTTTTGCTCTTCACCCTGAACTAGTTTAAGTAATTTTAGCTTAAATAAATACACATTTATAAACACGCTTTTGCCATATACATTTATATGTACACTGCTCAAAACAATTAGGGAAGCACATGGTTTTAACGAAATTACTCAAATATTTACATCGATCAGTAACTTAAATTTAAACATCTATATTTTAAAGTGTAGCAGAAAACAAAAAAATAAAACTTCATATGCAAATCAAAGTTTATGACGTCAAAAACCAGAAAAAGGAGATAATTGCAGAAATCGAGATTTCACCGAGACGTCTGTTTCACTGTCTCATTCGTGAAATTCAATTGCGCAGCGGTTGTTTTGAGAAAAGGTGACTTGAAAAAGTCACACCAACGTGATTTACCGGAATCCATGGTTTGGCGTTTTAGATGGAGACTTGAATACGTGCAAACGCAGCGAAGTGTCGCGGACGCTGTTAGAGTCGCAAGAAATGTCATTGCAAGGCTGTGGAATTGATTCCAAGAAAAAAAGAAATGTTAAACGTCGACCAAGGTAAAGTCAAGAAGTGCTACCACAGTAACTGATGACCGATATATCCTGTTAAAGCCTAGTCGAAACAGAACAGGCAATGCTACTCAGCTGCAAAGACAGCTGCTCGTGGCAACAGGATGAAGGGTGTCGAGACAAACATTCCGAAATAGGCTTCATGAGGGTGGTCTCTATTCACATAGGCCAATAGTCTGTATTCCGTTGACGTCAAGCCTCTGTGCGGCCCGAAGAAAGTGGGCTGTTCAACATCGAGATTGAAGACAGTGTGATTGAAGTCAAGTGCTGTTTACAGACGAGTCCCAATTTCACTCCCGACGTGTTTTGGTATGGATGGAAACGGACATTCGAAATAACCCCACTTTCGTTCGTTAAATTGGGGCTTTTTAGATTTGCTAATTAGCTTTTTATATTGGCTAATTTACATTACAGACGAGGTGGGTTAGTGGTATGGGATGGAATCAGCATAGGTGGACGCACAGACCTGCATATCATTCGGAACGACACTCTGATGGCCAAAAGTATGCAGACGAGATGCTGAGACCTCATATCGTACCTTACGCTGCAGCCATGGGGATCCCTTTGTTTTCATGCATGATAATGCCAGACCGCATACAGCTCGACTGGTGGAGAACAAGCTTGAAACTGAAACAATACAGCGTATAGAATGGTCGTCATGCTCTTCTGACCTGAATCCGATCGCGCATGTTTGGACACACTCGGACGATGCATTGCAGCGACACCAGGGCCTCCTTTTAATGTCCGCGACTTGGAGATTGCTATTCTTGAAGAGTAGTACAGCATTCCCCAAAGTCTTATCTAAAACCTTATCGCATCAGTGGAAAAAAGGTGTGCAGCAGTCTTATCTGTTCGAGGGGACTACACGCCATATTAAACATCTTGCATCATTTCTAAACAATATTTTTAATAACGATTGATTAATAACGTTTTCTGTTGCCATATTACGCATATGTAATTTTTGTCTGTGCTATTAAAAAACCTTTTTGGGTTGTACTTTACGAATTTGTAAAAATTGTTTTTCGTCAAGTTCTTAACGCGAAAGTTATGAAGTAAGGAAACCCCGACAATAATTTATTGACACACTGTATTTTAAAACATGATTTAATCCGACATCTTCCATTTTTGAAATCGGAGACTTACACCATGTATTATTTTTACCGATTCATATACATTGCATTCTCGATTTAATATGTAAAGAGTAAATAAAATTTTAAATTGGCATAATGAATTGACGAAGTATGAATTGCTGCGTGACAAACCTAAATATTTGCTCAAGAGCGCGATGTTCTTGCGCGATTTCTCGCTCGCATTTTAATATTTTTGAATGATTTTTTTTTTTTTACATAGGATATCTGACGTCGATCTCTAACGTTGTTAGTTTTTACTTTTTTCGATTTTGGTTACAGTTTTTTTATATCAGGGTACTTTCACTTTCAGAACCGGTTCCAACCGGTTACAAAATTGATAATGTCCGCTTATAACAAAAATCAAAAAAGTAAAAACTAACAACGTTAGCAATCGACGTCAGATATCCTATGCAAAACAAAAAAATCATTCAAAAATATTAAAATGCGAGCGGGAAATCGCGCAAGAACCTTCCCATAGACTTAACATTAGCTTGAGCGTTTCTTCGCGTGACTAGCGTAGGCTCTTAAGCCTCATTACCACGTGTGTTATCATGTTTCTTAAAGACAAACCATTGCCATTTTCAACTTAATTGGAAACTCGATTAATTCGAATTAACTTTACAAGCCTCCTGACTACGATTTTAATTGTATTCCGCTGTAGTATAATGCAGCTGCAAATAAATTTCACAACGGGATTAAATGTTGGAGAGGATTGCCAGAAACATACTTATCTCTTGATGAGACATTTTATAAAGTAGATCTTCCAAAAGGTTAGTGTTTTGAAATCGATATTGTATATTTTCCGAAACTCTTGATTTATATTCTTGACAAAAGTTTATAGAAAAAATCATTTAATTATTTATTATAGGACAGAAAATCATTTTTTCTGAATGCTTCATTTAGAAATATCATCCCGTGTATAGTGCCGGTATAAAATTTTTTTTCTCATATGATAAATATTAGATAGGATTACAAAATACAGGCTTATATCCTTATTATACATTTATGAAGACGATATAAAACTCTAATTTATAAGAAACTTGTGTTTCGTTTACTTTTGAAAAAATGTTTCTTTACATTCTTTGACTAAAATTTCTAGAATAACAGAAAACAGTATTTACAACAAACAAAATTCATTTTAAAAATTGGACAATAATCTATTTCTACGTGAAACCTCAAAGTCCAAAAAGATTTAAATTATTGAAATATATTATAAACTTTAATAATATGCTTTATTATTCATGAAATTTTATCCTATTTGGATAATATCTAAATATTATTGGTAAAGGAATAAAAAAAATCGTTAACATTTTACATTCATATTAGGAACTTCGTTAGCCAAACTATTTATTATTTTTTTCTTTTAGTTAAAAACATGCTCTTAAACAATTCGTTTATCAAAATGCTTTATTTAGAAATATCATCTCGTATAATGCAGCTGCAAACAAATATCTAGAAGTGCACAAATGGTTGAGAGGATTGCGAAATATATACTAATTATATTTTAACGAGATATTTTACGAAACATACATGAAACTAATTTAAATTTTTGATGCGTTTGGAGAATAATTTTACGTTTCACGCAACTTTGAAAGCTTCTTTGAAATCGCTGATTTTTTTTTATTATGATTGATTTATTAATTATAATCTTTTTGGGGTACAGTCTTAATATCATTGTACATACATTCAACTAAATATATACAGATCATTACATTCAAATTTGGAACTCCGTTTGGCAAACTAAATTATTGTACTTGTTGTTACAAGTTTAGACTAAAATATTTTATTTATCAGAATGCCTTATTTAGAAATATTAATTCGTCCAACACAGATACAAATAAATTGGTCGAAGAGCATAACTATTTGAAGGTCAAAATACTTATTAATAATGAGACATTTAATGAGACATTTATGAAGTAGATGTGAAACTAATTTCCAATTTGTTTTTGTTCTGTGAATGATTTTGTATTTCACACAAATTTGAAAACAAATTTGAGCATGCATAAAAAATATTAAATTCACAGTCATTTATGAACTTTAATCCTATTTCAACACAATCTCAATGTAATTATACATAGAATGAAATGCGCATTAAATTTTTTCATTAAACTAGAAACTTCGTCAGACAAACAAATTATTTTACTTGTAGTTGCCAACGTACACGCAGACATTTTGTTTATCAGAATGCTTTATTTTGAAACATCATTTCGTATATTCTAGTTACACAGAAATTTCTCGAAGAGTATAATTACTTGAAAGGACTGTAAAATAAATATTTGTATCTTTATGGAACTTTTTACAAAATATATGTGGAATTAATTTCTCATTTGTTTGTGTTTTGAGAAAAATTTCTGTTATGCATGACCTTTCCACACTCAAAAACTCTATGACTAATTTATATATATTAGGGAATTACACGTCAATTTAAAGGTCTAAATAAGATTTATAAAATTTAATAATTACATTTTTAGCTTATGACTGATACATTTTAATTTAAAAAGTGGATTGATATGTATTGGCGGATTACGGAAAGTCTAGAAATGATAATAAGTTTAAGCATATCCGATTTTTAACTACAATATACTCATTTTAATTTAAAACCGAATTAGTAGAAAGAAATGGTTAATATTTAATTATCTTGTCCACAGACCAGAATGGCATAAATGATAAACAATACAGTAATCACTTACATTGCAGTAAATACTAGATACAAACTTTTTTCAACAATATATATAAATTTCCACAAAATCATTCTCTCTATAATATTAGCAATTCGTAGTGGACACGATTATAGAATATCTATAAAATTTATTGATTTTATATCGATCTGATATCTAGCTTACAGCGTACTCATTTTAAATTTAAAATTGTCATAATAACTATAAAAGCTAATATTTCGTAATCGTATTCACAACCAAAGTTTACCTTCAATGATAAGCAAGAAAATGATCATATAGTATACCTTCACTGAATAAAAAGAATCCGCGCTGTTCAGAATCTGTTACATTGAAAATTTGATGATGTGTTTGCCTTTCATAACTACTCCTACTAGAATATGGATCGATACGCGATGAAACTAACCTCAGTTATTCATATAGGTCCGAGGACATCATAATAAATCTGAAATTTTTTAAACTTAAATTAGTTTCCGGGACTTTTTTTCTTTTGTAATTTTTTTTTTTTTTGGGGGGGGGGGGGATTTCTGTAATAATGGCAGGTAAATTACTCCATTGATATAGAAAAAGAGTCAAGAAAGGAAAATATTTGGATTATTATACCTCTTTGTTACTATTCTCCCATTAAAACTGAGAAGAAAATTTATCAATTTCAATACATGCAATGCCAAGATTATCATCTGCAATCCAAGCTGATGAAGAAATATCTTTTGGCTTTTTTTATCTCTTATAAATCGTTTTAATGTTTTTTTTTTTGCTATAACTTTTCTTTAAAAAAATGAATCGCAAGAATATTTATGCAACTTACATCCACATTTTACTAATTATTACCAAAAAACTTGAAAGATTGCAAAATCCTTGTGAAATATCATTTTCCAAATTTTAAGGAATTATAAATGAATGGCCACTGATAGAGCAACGAGCTATCGTAAACTATTAGCTTAGACGACTTAGACAAGTAAAGAAATGTTATCTTAATTGAAGGTTTGCCAAATCCAATATAATATCCCCAACGTTTCCCAAAAATTTTCACATAAACATTTCGACTAATCAAATTTTATTATTACCCATACGTCGTCACTCTCTTATAAAGGCACTCTGCTGTAACTGCATAGAAATAACGTAATTTGCGAAATGTATTTTTTTTTATCAAATCTAATCATTTTTCAGAATTTTCAAGTAATCTACATTGTACGTATGATTCCTTACTTATAATGATAATATATTTATATATATGTATATATAATATTATAAACATTTGTAAAATGTTGAATACAATTAGATTTTCCTTTTCCTCAAAAATTTCAGCAATCTTATGAAATACAAATGCTACGCAAGGGTTTCTACACAGCTAGTAACCTAATAAACTTAAAATAAAAGTATGTTACACTTTATAAATTACATAAATAAAACATGGAAAAATTAAAATTTTAAATACAAACACGACAATCTAAGTATAATTTTTCTTGAAATAAAATAAATATTAAATCTCTGCACCCAAACTCGTTAGACAAATTGATTATCTATAATTATTAAGTACACAAACTTTTCCTTATCAGAATGAAACAGAAATTTTCTTTTATAAAGAAATAAACTTCGTTTAGAAGTACCAATAGAACCGTGTAAGGCTTTCGCACTGCAACCTTTGAGATTATTTCCTGATACGTGTTTTCATTAATTTTGAATCATACAACGTGTTTTAAGGAAATGGGAATGAATGTAGGTTAAGAGCCTTTTTAAAAACTTTTCAAATGAGACTTCATTCATCGGTGTGCATTTTGTATGTGCTTCGAAAAATGGATGATGACATCAGAAACAATAGATATTGTAATCTCCCATATATTGTAAATACAAGCGAATACATACATAGGATATATGTTGGTGAGGATTGAAAAATACATACTTATACCGTGTATTCAAAAATATACAGGGGTTATGACAATTAACTCTTAAACCGCTGATTATAGAAAATATACTTTAAATCACAAAAAATATAAATAAAGATAGATCATAAAAATATAAAAAATATCAAGATAGATATAAAAATAAATAAATTCATTAAATAAGTCAAGATTGCATTTTAATCCGGCATTTATTTTGAAAGGTGCTGTATACATATTAAACTGGAAATTAATTTTTGTACGGTCTTTTGGTCAAATAAAATATATTTAGAAACATTTTCACCTTGCTGAGACAAGTAAAATGTTAGTAATTCTACGACCAAAACTCATTGAGTCATAATAGTTTGATTTTTATGAAATTTCGGAGCTTTCCGACATTAGAATTGCCTGATGCCATTTTATAAAAAAGAAAAGAACCATCATACGTTAAGCATAGATTATAAAACACTTTCCAACACATTCAGAATACTGCAACGAAACAACGCTGTTTAATAAGATTAAAGATGATGTTTGGAAAACGCTTAACACATTTGAAAACCCAATTTCAGCAAATATCATTTATAGTCGGAAATATATCCGAATTCGTTTGTGCAGTCCTGTATATTACTACATAGTATGCAAATATTTAGTTCAGTTAAGAGATGCATCACACAGTTAAAAATTCACCTTCAGAAATTTCCGTCAATAAACAGAAATGTATTCGAATTCTTTTGTGCAGTCCTGTATATGATTTATAAAAATTTGACACACTACGTTCCATTCAAAATTTTACTTTTCAGTAACTATTACTTTTCAGTAACAATTACTTTTCAGTAACTTATAGTGCACCCCAGTAAACATTAAAAAAATCCTTATGGTTATTAAAATACAATGCATATGATTTTTCCCATAGATCATTGTGAAAAGAAGTTCCTTTGTGTAACCCTGTAAATGATAAATAAATGCTTTGCACCCCATATTCTACAGAAAGCATGTTTTAGTATACCTCAGAAAGGCATAACAATTTCATTATGTTTGAAATGGTATAACATTATTAAAATGCACTTGAAATGATTTTTCTCCATTTACCATAATGTAACAGAATACTTTTGATTGTCCATGTAAACGTACTATAAATGCTACAAACTTAATCTTCAATAACGATCGTGCTATAGTAAATGGTAATAGCATATAAAAATTGTAGGCAATGCGAGTATATTTCTGAGAGTTAGAGTACGGACAGACAAATCGAAGCCATAAACTCTTTTAACTATTTTGGAAAGTGTTGAAAAAGACAGATGTTTTTAAAATGATTTTATTTGATACATAGTTTTGAAAAACTGTTTATTTATATTTTTTTCACTAAAGCTTGCAGAATAAAATGATTATTATTTGCAATAGAAAAATAAATGTTGTTGTCATAATACTTTTTTTGGAAATATAAGAACGTGTTCGTATACACCCAGAAAAAGGAATTGATTAAAACTACAAAACTTGTTTTGTTGAGTACATTTCGGTTGATTTAGCAAAATTCAAGTAAAATTGAACCATTTTACTCCAATTAACAAAACATTTTTTGCTGACGATACAAAATTTTTTTTGGAATTGCAAAAAAAATTTTTTTTTTGTTGATTCAAACAAAATTTCCATTGACCTATATTTAAACAAAACTTTTTGTTTAAATATAGGTCAATGGAAATTTTGTTTGAATCAACAAAATTTTTTTTTTTTTTTTTTTTTTTTTTTTTTTTTGCAATTCCAAAAAAAAAATTGTATCGTCAGCAAAAAACGTTTTGTTAATTCAAGTAAAATGGTTCAATTTTATTTGAATTTTGCTAAAACAACCAAAATGTACTCAACAAAACATGTTTTGTAGTTTTAATCAATTCCTTTTTCTGAGTGAGTGTAGTTACAAATATATTTTTTAAGATGATAAACATTAGAGAGGACTGCAAAATGTATACTTATATGTTAATGAGACATTTTACGAAATAGATATGAGATGAAATTAATTTTTTTAAAAATTTATGTTTTAACAATGATTTTTTTCTTCCTAAAAAAAAAAATTCCAAAAATCTGTTTATTTATAGTTTTTGACTTAACTTTTAGACTAAAAGAATAACAATCTATTCCATAAAAAATAGTTTTAGAAATAATATATTTACAGAGAAGCTACAAATGAATATTTCGAAGACGGTAGACGTTAGGAATGCATGCAAATCACATACTTATGTCTTAATGAGACAATACGCAGATGTGAAAGTAGTTTCTAAAAATTTTGGTGTTTTGAGAATGATTTCGTGTTCTGTATATAATTTCAAAAACTCTATGTTCGCTTAGTAAAGTTAGTTTAGTAAAAGAATGATGATTTGCTACATACAAAAATTATTTTTGAAATATAATTTCGTTTAGTTACAAATAAATCTCTCAAAAAGTATGGAAAAATACATACTTGCATCTTTATCAGACTTCTTACAAAATACATGTGAAACTAATTTATAAAAAGGTTGGGTATTTATTATTTTTTAAATGATTTTGTTTTCGGATAATTTGGTAAATCTGCTTATTTGTATTCGTCGAATAAAGTTTGTAATAAAAAAATAATTATTTACTATATACAAAAATTAGTGTAAGAAAACTGAAACGCAAAATGAAGCGGTTTTATTTAAACCACACAAGATGAGAAACATTCAAATAATCAATTATTTACGAATTTATCTCTGTTATAGAGAATATAGTCGTTGAAATGACTCGACAAAATTCTGAAACGATTATGTAGTTAAAATAGAGTGTTATAGAGAATAACACTCTATTTTAACTGTTTTTAGTAATTTTGATCCGTTGGACGTGTGAGAATTTTGTTTTAACTGCATGAAATCGTTACCTTTCGAAGACAAAGGTCTAACTGATAAAATCTACTGCAGAAAGAAGACGCCAACTACATTTTTTAATCTTGTCTACAAAAACAAATTGGAAATTGTACGTCAAACGTGACAAATGAGGTGCGTTTGTACTATAACTAGTTTCAGTGAAATGAATAATATCGTCTGTTATTATGATAGAATTAATTTACATAATAAAATAAGTAAATTTTAAGTTGGCATCATTTTATCTCTTGTTTTTGACATTTACAGAAAATCCCAATGGGAAACCCAAGCCTAGCTTTGAAAATTTGAGAACTTGAAATCCATATTTAGACTTTTTTTTCCATTTAATATCTATTTCTTCGGAAACATCTCTCCAAAAAAACTGTCGGTAGATTATATGTTTGTTATAATTAAACAATTTTAATATACAAATTCGGTTTTTAAATTCAGTAATACGGAAATAATATGAATCCATCTTAAATATGACGTAATCACCATGGCAACGTAGAATCATTACCTAACATGGGATACCATTGAATTAATTATGTATGATATGATTTAACAGAATGAAGAATGTGACTATAACTTGGTCATAGAGGTTAACGTCGTATATGTCATATATGACTTTAACGTCACACATGTCTGATAACTTGCCGATATATCTAGGTCGCTTGACGATTAATCCCAAGGAAGTACCGATTTTTAAAAATTCCAATTACTTAATAAATATTTTTATTAATATTTTTTTAAGTTTTGATTCAATTTTCATAAAATTTAAAATGACTCGACTAAATTTTTGAACGATTATATACATTAAATTTCAAACCATTCCATTGGGTAGTTTTTACGCTGTTATATGCGGACAGACGGACAGATGGATGGACGGAGCAGACGACGACTATATAGGTGCTACGTATTTATATAATTACGAACGCACCTAAAAACACAGTTTTTATTGTTGTCTAGATACTAAGTCGACGTACAACAAATCAAATAATCCTATAATTAGCAAATTTGACAACATTCTAATTTCAGTATTGCCAATAGAGAAATGAATTTGTTATCTTATTTTCTTGAATAGATTGGTCGAAACAGTTAGATCATTGTCATTTGAAGGGGAAAAATACACATAATTTAAGGGGGAAAATGTACTTACCAAGTGATCCATCGTAGGCATTCATGTATTCCGAAGACATAAATTGTGTCACTATTGATGTTTTACCCACACCAACAGTTCCCATCATCAAGACTTTCTTAGGTGATGCAGGTTTCGGAGGATGTTCTGAAGAACACGAAGTCGTAGACGATGCCCCACCTGTAACACCTGAGGCTGTGGAAGCGACACTGTTATTGCTTCTTGATCTATGCCTGTACAGATCACCTTTGTTGATAACACCACCTTTTGAGGTAATACTAAATTGTCTAAGAGTATACCAGTCTTCATCCCACCCTCGCGGAACACTGGGACTTCTGTCTCTGTCATGCTGCCACGTAGTACCAGCGTAAGGGATGCTATTACCACGTGGTCTGAGTGAGCGAAAAGACAATGACCTGCCGTGATGTGGACTTAGAGATTTCCTACGTCGGCTTCTATGTTGCCTGGATACTGTCAGCGTTTCTGAAAAACGTCTAGACAGCACTTCAGGCTGTTGTCGCGGTACGGTACAGGCTAACGAGTTCATGTAATAGCTAGGATCATCATTCCAAGGGCTGACAGACCCAGAACTTGCTTCGTCAACCGTTAATTCCGGAGCACTTCGGGGAAGTTTTGAACGTCTGTCAGATTCTACTCTAAGAAAATTATCACGATGCACTTCACCAAGTGGAGTAAGTCCATCGGGGGCGTTCAGGTATCTGCTCCTAACCTTTTTCAACGATTCTGGAGTAACAGGTATGGAAGCAGATCTATGTCTCTGAGGTGGTGACCCGTAAAGGGGGGACCCCATTCTGGGTGACATACTATTTGGAGATCTGTTTGGAGATAAGCCTGGCGATCTCGCTGGCGATAAAGCAGGCGACCTAGCAGGTGATCGCAACGGAGATTTATTATCATTAGGGTTCATGGTTAGCATTACTGGGAGTAAATGTATTTTCTAAACTTACTCGCAATGAATTTCCTCGCGATAGAATAAAAATCTTTTCAACAATATATAATTGGTCTATTTTTGCTGATATGTTTTTTTAGGCTATGCAATAAATGAAGCTCATTTATTAGTATTTGATTCAAAAATATAATTTCATATATTTTATATATCACAAGAATATCCTAGATAATGTTACAGAAATATTATCATATATTTTTGAGTAAGTCGTATGTCTAATTATCTGAATAATTTTCTGAATCTTATTCAACTCTGGAACATCCAATTTATATAGTTGGGTATCTAGAGTTCATATTGGTTAAAGAAGGCATTTTTCTCCATAAAAAGTTTTAAGTAAGAATTTTTCAGAATTAAAAAAATGTACGCAAAAAATTAATCAGTATATCTACGAAATTCTTTCATTGCTTGAAGGTTGTAAGTAGTTCAAATGTAAATACAGTCGCAATATTCGTATTATTAAGTAAAGATGAAATATTTTCTTAGAATTTATGATGAAAACCTACCATAATATTTCAGCATAACTTTACAAGCCTTGGTATAGTATTAAATATATAAATTGTAAACAAGAATTATAAGATTAACAGAGTGCTTAACTATTCTAGAGCATTAAAAATGTATTTTGTGTTACACAGATTTTGTAGATTTACTTTTAAAAATAATATTTAAAAGTAGATAAGTTATAATATTGATCTTAAATTATTTTACATTTCAATATTTAAATCTGATATATCTACATCTACTCCTTGAAATAGCAAGAACATTTCTGTAAATCTGCTGGAATTTTAAACTAAATTAATTACATTACAAACAGTTCATTTTTCTCACAAAGCAAACATGTGAAAATTGCGATCGTAAACATTGTCGGATATATGTATTCCTTTACAAAAATATTTAGAAACTTTTTCTTACGTTCGATTATCAAATCACCTGTAATCCAAAATCATGCTAGAACTTTTCCATAGTAATCAATACATCCGGTTAGAAAAGCTTTTTTTTTGTATAATTATAAATATTTGAAAAGTCTTCACATTCGTGTACGTTGCTTTTATTATAAAAAAGTGCGTTTTCCTTTAACCACTAATCAAAGTTATGAAACGTAGAGGCAATGCAACTTTCGGAAGAACTTTTAGCTATTAAATTTGAAGATGAAATTTAGTATTCTAAATTACACTTCTGGTGTTTCAAAAAGAATTACATGAATACTTCATTATTTAAGATGAAAGAACTATAATTACAACTTTGTCACTTCTTAATCAGAAAATTCACATGAGATTCAACAGTTTGTGCCTTTAAACAAATTTCATTATTTATACACATAATGGTACAAATGACTTTCTTGGTAGCTATTTTAAAGTAAAAGCTTTTCAGCTACTAAGCATAAATTAGAAAAAAATTCGTGATAATAAATATTACATTATATTTTAAAGTAGGTTGATACATTTAATTCATTTAACATTATTTCAACAAAGATATCTCATTCATACAAACGACAAAATATAGAAAAGCCTGAAAATTTAAATGACATTTAACCTATTTCATTTACTTCGAATATCCACAATTTCTTTTGAGATGCAAATAACTAAATTCATATGTTATTAGCAGAATAACGTTGCTTCATTATTTCTTTACAACATTATTTCTTTATATTTCCAGAAGTGTTTAGAATTCTTCTTATTAACAAAATATTAGAAAATAAGTAATATATTTTGCATTATGACTTTTTATCAAAAATAACAGTTTATAAACTCAATTTTCTTTGATATATAAATTCCAGTGAAAAATAAAGATTAATTTTAATTATTATTAAGCTAACGATTTTATCCACGATAATTTTTAATACTAGAGTTACACAATTCTTTTTCTTTTGAAATTATAGCGTAACGCATTTTGACAAAGTTTTTACCGATGGCTGTGAAAATTGTTCATAATCAATTGGTAAACTAGCTTCTACATAATTATTTTGGCATAATTATCGTTACTTATTTTTAGTAATTATTTTTAATTTTTCTAATGCACTCTATCATCTATTTAGAAAATTTATTTTTGATCGCAAAAATTTTATTTAACAGCACCAGTTTGAACTATATCAAATAGCATCACAAACTTTCATAAACTTCGTATTAATCTTCAAAAATACTTTTGTTCTTTCATAAGTGCACTGTTGTACATACATAAATATGTAGCTTTATTTTAATTACTTTATATCTTTTCAAATATATGACACACAAAATCCTATAAGAATCTAATGTCTAAAGAGAAATAATACTTTTAATATGAACAAAAGTTCACATTTTTTTTTCTTTAATGAGCAAACAAACTACTATCTCTCAAAGTCAGAAGCTTCAAAACAAAAACACTTCTAATTCATAACTTTGTTTAACTTTTTTAACAAAAGTAAACAATTGCAATTAACGAATATTTACCCATTTCTACGACATCAAAACTTTTCATATTTATCTACTTTTCAAAACGATAAACTAATCCATTCAACGTTTACCGTCTTAAACAAGAAAAGGTAAGCACACAGTAAATTCGTTATTTTTCATGTAATCAGCCCTGTCACAAACAGCGCTAATGAACGCGAAACGCAGCTCCACTAAGCTGTCTCTCTCTCTCACTCGCCCGCTGAGATTTGTGATACTCTCCGTATCGGCCGAACCGACGTTCTGTACGGGAGAAACAGAGAACAGGTTAACTGGATTCATTTTATGTCCTGAAAGCGCCGCCTTCAAGATAGCGGAGTTGCAGCGCATGGGATTTGGCAACACACGATATACATTCGCAATGAGATAGATGGGATAAAGCATGAAAAATGTGATGAAATGGAAAATAGCACCTTATATATAAAGGATCAGGGTCCATAAGCCCTGTTTTTGGCTCATGAAATAGACTAAAATTCGATTTTGTTATACTGACTTAATTATTTCACTTTTTAATATTAGAAGGTTTATCCTGTACGATTTCAACAATATTTTTTGCATTTTGTTCGGATTTATATGATTTTCACAAGCTCAAAATTCGTATTATTCATAGTTTTTGATGAAAAATACGCAATTTCTCCTAATTTTACCGCAATTATTTATATGAGCGCAATTGTGCAACACTTTCTTCTTTACATATGTTATAAAATAAATCAAAATGTACAATATATGTAAAAATAAAAGTGTTGCAAAGCTGCGCTCATAGTAAAATATTACAAAATTGAGGTGCAATTAGGAGAAATTGCGTATTTTTCATCAAAAACTACGGACAATACGAACTTTGAACTTGTGTAAGTTATATAAAAACGAACAAAATGCAAAAATATATATATATATATATTGTTGAAATCGTATAGGATCTTCTAATATTAAAAAGTGAAATAATTAAGTCAGTATAACAAAGTCGAATTTTAGTCATATTTCATGGCCCAAAAACACGGCTTATGGACCCTGATCCTTTTCAAGAAATATGTATCCAAAAAGAAAGTCTTTATTAAAAACTCTTAAGTCTTAAAGCATTAAGAATATTAATATATAAACATTTTATAATACATATAGATATTTTAAAATCAAAATATTGCCTTTTATTTAAATCTACAATAATTTTTAATTTAACAATTTACAATTTAACAATGTAGGTCGTTTTATGGGCTTCGTATTTGCGGTGCAACTTCACACCCAGGAGATATGTTAGTGACATTAGGGACCCATTAAAAGAATGTCAAATAGTAGTTGAAAATTATATATGAAAATTATTTATGTTTCAAATTTAAGTAAATTAAAAATGATTAAAAATTAGTAAATATGAATTGTAAATGAAGTTAATTTTTAAAGCTATCCTGAAATGAAACAAACTAAGAAGAAGAAGAAGGGTGTATTTATTTTACAAGTATATGTTTTATGTTTTTTACAGTATATTTTGCGTTATTTATATTTTATATACATTTTACAATATATTTTATAGTGTATTTTGCGTTATATATTTTTATATAGATTTTACAATACATTTTACATTATATATGTTTCAAATATATTTTACTTTATATATGTATTATATATTATTAAAAATATATCTTACCTTATTTATATTTTATATATTTTTTTAATATATCTTACCTTATTTATATCTTATATATTTTTACAATATATTTTATTGTAAAATATTTTATAATTTTTCTTGGTGAATATATATATATGTTTTTAAATATATATATTTGTTAATTATTTCACTTTCGAATGTACTTATTTTTATTTCCTTTATAAGCTTCAATTTTATTTCAAGAATTACATGGCAGAAGATATATTTTAGATAGATAAGTTTTATGTTATTGCTGAAATTTTTTAAAATCGAAAGATATTTATTACAAACAATCAAGAAATGTCCTTTGTCCTAGAAATAATATAAAGTAAGTTGCAACATTTAAAATTATATTATAGTTTGAACATGCCATGTAATCTTTCATATATGACAGTTATAATTTAAAAATATAACATATTTTATATGTCGCAATAAGATATACTTAAAAAATATAAGTATAATGATTGCTTATAAATCTAATTTATATATATATATAATGATTTTATCATACATATATTCCACGAAGTAAGTAAATATTGATATTCTTAAAATAATTAAAAATACATAAATTCCAAATTATTGTACTTGTGTATTAAAATAAATAAAAATTGAAAAGTCTTAAAATAATCTTTTAAAAAATATTATTGGTGAAAAATATTTTACAATACAACATCTTTCGTATGTATTCGTACATAATTTTACAGTAAAATTTCCTGTGAACCGAATTTACAACACATTTCTTTCTAATTATTATCTCCTCGTTTGTTCTTGTAGTGTAGTTAACTGTATTATTTTATCATAACAATAATTTTATCATAAATACGTGAATTTTTATGAAATTAAAATCAAAATTTTATGAGTAGTACAGTGTCAAAGAATACAGATGTTTCTTTATCTAGAAAAATATAACAACCACGAACGAAAATATACGATAACCTCTTCCGAGTTATCGACGATTTCGAAAAGCGTTCTTTATCTTTAGAAACTTCAAAATCAAATATATTTTCGAAATTTAAACAAGAGTTTAAAAAATTTTTCTTTTGCTACCACTGATTTTCGGAAACGTTTCAGAGTAGTTTTTTTAGTGAGTTATTTAGTTTTCCCAATATATAATTTATAATATAAGTTTTCTGCTGCTATCAATTCCCAAGTAAACATTTTCATGAACAACAAACATGTTTTACAGACAAACATGATAAATTACCCGCATTAACATTAACATTAAAATTAATATTATTTTGTTGCTCGTGTATGTACAGATTCAATTACGCATTTGAACATATTTAATTGAGAATAATTAGCATCCTAAAACCGATATTCCGGTTTGAAAAAACTGATTAATACATCATAAATTTCTTCTTGGTAACATTTCCGAAAATCATTGGCAAAAAATGAAACTTTGTTTTTATAAATGATTCTTTAATGCTCTAAAATATATTGGCTTTTCTAGGGTTTCTGATGATAAAAAATGCTTTTCGGAAGTATGTGTAACTTGGAAGAGGTTATTGTATATTTTCGTACTTGGTTTCATTATATTTTCGTAGATTTAGAAACATTTGACTCTTTTACAATGTAGTGTCTTCTAATATTTTTTATAAAGAAATAAATCAAACAAGTATGTTTTTTATTTCTAGTTACTTATATGTATTATATCAAATATTTCTTTCAAATTAATGTTTCCTTTACCTAAAGTTTTCTTGTTTTAATAAGTTTAGTATAATCTTTTACATTAAAAAATTTCTCTATGAATAAACATAGCGAAAGAGTTTGGAGAATTTTTTTCCATCAAAATCACTGTTTAAATTACATTGCCTAACAAAATACATTTATCCTCTTAATTTAACAGATAATGTTCTTTCTCTTCAGAATAAATTTTCCTACATTTATTGATTGATCTTCTAGTTGAATTGAAACCTTTTATGTGCGAAGTTATATGTATTTCAATTTCAAGTTTTAATACTGAACAATAGATTGTAGCTTTCCATTAGTATGTATTACATCAGTGTTAAAAATGCTCTATATGGCATAAAAATTCCCATTGTGATGATATGAACTAGAAAAATTATTTTTAAAGCATGCATTAGTTGGGTTGTTCTTCAACTATTAAATTTATTTTTTAACACTTGAAATATTCAGTTTTTCCCATTCTTTTTAATGTCAATTAAAATGTACATTAGTATATATCACAATTTAAAATTTAACTTAATCAGATATTTATCATTCATTACAAAAGGTTACTTACAGATTGTTTAGGGGGAGAGTGGAGAAGCTTGAATATTTGTTTAGTTAATAATTTTTGTAAATTTTATTTTTTGTTCAAATTTTACCATATTGGTGTTACATATAGATTGATCCCTTATAAAATTAATAAAACTTAAGTCACTACAATTGATGGATTAGCAAAAATAATTGAAAGATATGCACACTTTTGTTTAATTAGACCAACTGAGTGGGACGGTTTGGGTCAGTTGAGCACAGACAAATAATCAGAAAAGGTAGTTTAATCAAATACTGAATACATAATACTTAATGATATGCAGTTTAACATTTTATATTTCATATGATTGAATTGTTTCTTTTCTAATCCAAACAAAACATATCTTTGATTTACTGTCCCTTTCGGTGTTTTTTGTTCAATAAAATATCAGTTCCACCAAGAAATGACCGCTCTTCTATATTAATATGAATAAATGACCCACCGTGGTGGCATTTTCTTAGAAAAAATCAATTCATATTCACCATTATCAGTGCACTCCATATCGCCACAAATGCAGCGAATTTTTTCCAAAGATTTTGATGATTGCACTGTTACTAATTGATAGATGTTGTTGAACATTGATGTATAACTACACTGTTATGATACTTTAATAAATAAAAAAGAGAATTTTGTCGAATGGTATATATATATATATAAAACTCGAAAGTTATTAATTAATAATTTAGAATAATAAAATGAGAAATTACTTAAATTATTTATGAAGATATCGGTAATTTTTGTCATTCAACTGTTTTTTGTTATTAGATTGTTATTTGTTATCGTAATCATTATCCATTATTCACAATTGTATATAAATTCATTTTTAAGAACTAAAAGAACAAATGTTCTTATCTGGAGTAACTTAAAATGTGTTCCATGTTTTCCCATTACTATGAATCCCAAACTGACATACAGGGGGTGGGGGGGGTCATAAAATATTTTACTCTTTCAATAATTTATTGCAGAAAAACTAATATAATTAGGCATATGCTTGTTTCAATATATTGTAAAGTTTTTACTACAAATACTTACGTCAGTAAATTTCGATGTGAGCACCCTTGGTAGCTGGAAGAATGTCAAGGTGGTAGACCATTTCTCGCCACGTATTGCCCAACATTTCGACTGTCACACTATACACAGCGTCAGTGACCCTGACCTTGAGTGTTTCAATATATTTTAATGACGTTGCAAACACTCTGTCTTTTATGTACCCCAAAAAGAAAAATGTCTTAAAGAGTAATACCAGGTGAGCGAGGAGGCCATGGCGTTGGTCCATCCCGTCCGATCCATTTTCCAGGAAATTTGTCATACCAAAAAAACTTAAGAACAGGACTTTTCCATAATAAAAACTAGTCGTTGGGGGCCACCGTAATACTTACCCATCATGGATATGCATAATGTAAAATATTAAAATAAAAATGTGTAAACTACTTATAAAATGCATTGCAATTCAAATAAAATCGTGGCTTGATGACGTCACAAACTTTAAAGGCTCGATTACTGAATTGCTTGAAAGAGGTTTTTTCTTATAACTCCAAAAATAATAATCCTATTAACTAGCAGTTTATTGTATCTGATTAAGCGTCAAATTTCCAATTAAAATATATCTTTGAAGTGAAATTTGGATGAAATACAGGGTCATGAAAAATCGAAGAGTGTGGAAAATAGGATTCCAAATATCTCGGCAACTAATTATCCGATCGACTTCATGCTTTATTCAAAATTTATGTTTTTTTATTGTCTTCTATATTCATTTCTTAAAATAAACAATTTCGAAAATTTTTATATACCTTTCATCAGAACGAATATTTCGAGAGTCCGAAAAAAATTGTTCCGGTTAATCGAGGTTATTGAAATGAAATAGGCTTCTTCCCATTATTACATACTAAGTACATACCAAATTGCAAGTCTCTATCTCAATTTTTTCGGGAGATAGAGCGTTTACAGACACACAGACACACACACAGAAACACAGACGGACGGCAAAATTTTTTTTCTAAAAATATGTTTTTCGGAATCTCCAGTGTCTGAAACGTGTAAATCCGTCAAAAAAATTTTTCGATTTTCAAAACGATTACAAGACTTACCCTATACTACGTATGATGGGTAAGTAATTATACAGTATTACATTCAATGATTGTTTCGTAATTTTTTTTTTTTTTTTTTTTTTTTTTTTTTTTGTAATCAGGGAAAGATTTTATGACGACCCTATACTTTCTTGCCTTATATATTTATCACTTTCAAACAGAGTTTAATATTGATTAATGTTTAATATTTGCCTTTTTTTTTGTTCACCTGGTCCTGTGTCCGCCTCTCCGTGCTGTAACTCTCGTAAATATACTATGATTGTCCTGTAATGTTTATGTTATTGAGTTTTAGGCTAGAATGTTCGATATTGAAAATGTAGTGTGTAGCAATTATAATTCGTTTACAGGGACACTCGAAATAATTCCGTTATATTATAGTCTATGGAGAACAATAATTTACTGAGCTATTTTTTGATGTTACAACATTTCAAACTTAATGGAATTGATACGCGTCACTGAGTTGGACTACAACGTGTTTTCTAGGGAAAATGTAATAAGTAGCGTTTATGGTTCGATTACAGGGACGCACAAAAGAATCCCATTACATTATGATCTATGGGGGGAAAATCGGTTGCGATGCATTTTAATGATGTTATAATACTTCAAACATAATGAAAATTAAAAGTAGCACTGAAATTAAAAGTAGCACTTCAACATGCTTACGATAGATTGTGGAGTGCGTATTGTTCATTTACATACAGAGATGCAAAGATAATTTGGTTACAGGACTGACTATGATCGAGAATTGCTGGAAGTGCATTTTCCGCTGTGATATGCATGTTGAAACTTATCTAATTTTTAGTGTATTTGGAGGCGTGTATAAACTCTATAGATCATATACTGAACTCCACGACAGAATTCACACAATTTACCGAATGTGGGCCGCGATAGCTGGAAATTGATTTTAGCTGAATTATGTATTTTCTAAATTGCTTTTTTTAGATATCACTTTATACAAAAATTAAACTTCAAATAATATTTTGTTACGATTGGAAAGTAACAGATCTATGCCTTATGTAGGATTTTCCGCTCACGCTACAATTTCAGCTAGTTATTTTTGAGATTGCAATAAGGTTTTTAACACATAGTAGCATGATACATATACAGGGATCGCAACGTTACTAGAATTTTCTATCTATGCTAACTATTATAAAACAGTAAACTTTGTAATATATTTATTTTTCTAGTGCAAAATGTTAAAAGAATCTACCAGGAAGATTTTTGTTCTAAAATAGTGATAGTAAATGCTAAAAAATTTAGGAACGCTGCGATGACTTCGTGTGTGTCTTTTAAGCATTTCACATTTCAATTTTGATAAACAGTGTACTATAAAAAAACTCGTTTTTTTTTTTTTTTTTTTTTTTTTTTTTTTTTTTTTTAAGTAATAACATTTTATTTAAGACGTACATTATCACAAATCATGCTATTACTTTTGACTGAAGTATCACATTAGAAAATGTTGTTTTTCTATGATTCTATACATCAACATGCAACTGCGGGAATTAAAAAATATGTATTTATTCAAATGACTTTTTAAGACACCGCTAAAATAAAATGACAACTTTGCTAAATATTTTACAAAAAATTACAAAATATGAACCGTTTTAAAATAATCATACATCGAACGTACAAAAGCAAAAACTTCATAATTAAATTATCATAAAAAAATTTTTGTATGTAGTTTGGATTATAATAAGTAAGATTCTGCCCTAATGATAAGTTAAAATTTTCTAAAATAAAAATTGGCATTATTTTATTCATGTACCACTCAAATTAATTAAATTTACGAATCAAAATTTCATTAAATTAATGGATAATTCCAAAGTACAGAAAATTATATTTCGATATTTTTCTTATTTATTTAAGGGGAACAGAGAAAGATTTGAAAGGACAAAAAATTATTATTATTATTATTATTAATCTTCTTGTTATTATTATTATGTTTGAAATTGCAATCACGAAATTCGTCAATAACAAAAAGTATCGCGTTACTGCAAACACACACATATATAATGACACATAAAAGTGTACATGTAGGACAAGAGTAAGTAGAATGATTTTTATCAGCTGTAGTGGCTGGGTCACACTTCGATTTCCAACAACTACATTTTCTCTTTACGCCGAAGATCCCCACACGCTGATTTTATCGTTTACATTTTTGCTTAGTCAGTGCTTTTAGAAGCATATCGTAAGTTCGAATATGGATTTTTCATTCAGAAAGATTTCCCTGTGTTTGATTTAGGTTTCATCTTTTTTTTTTCTTTTTTCTTTTTTTAACCCGAATTAAATTACGATTGATTTTCTGCCAATATCCATAAACAAATGTGCTTCAATTTGCACGTACAAATTTAGTTTAAATTATAAAACAATATTTTATTATTTTATGGGTTCTAATTTAAAAACATTTAGTACCGTTCGCATGCAGATGTTTCGTAAAAGTATATTTCTTTATAATTATAAGTTTTTTTTATCGTTTTTATTTAAACTGTCCGATTTTTTTATCTGAATTAAATTCCAATTTCCATTCCAATATCCATAAACAAATGTATTTCAATTTGCACGTACAAATTTACTTTAAATTATAAAACAATATTTTATTATTTTATGGGTTCTAATTTAAAAACATTTAGTACCGTACGTATGCAGGTGTTTCATAAAAGTATATTTCTTTATAATTTTAAAGTTTTTTATCGTCTTTATTTCAACTGTCCGTTTTTTTTTATCTGAATTAAATTCTAATTTCCATTCCAATATCCATAAACAAATGTGTTTCAATTTGCACGTACAAATTTACTTTAAATTATAAAACAATATTTTATTATTTTATGTGTTCTAAATTAAAAACATTTAGTACCGTTTGCATGTAGATGTTTCGTAAAAGTATATTTCTTTATAATTTTTAAGTTTTTTATCGTCTTTATTTAAACTGTCCGTTTTTTTTATCTGAATTAAATTCCATTTTTAAAAAATCAAAATTCATTAAACATATTTCTTCGAATTTCGCCTACTTCGAAAGTTTTAATTATGAAATATTATTTTAGTTAATTGCTTTTTGTCTAGCCCTCTGAGCGTTTTGAAAAAGGGTAAAATTGTAATGTTGTTTCCTCTGCATTTTGTTTTAAATGCTAAAAAAATATGATTCTTTCAGCATTATAAATAAAACTTAATTACAGATATGAATGTAACCCTTGAGAGTATTAATCATTCTTCAATGTTTTGAAAATTCATTAAATCTATAGAATTATATTATCTTAAACATTGCATATATTGCAGTGAAACCTGGAGCTTAGTGAACGGAATATTACGTTCCACACGCTTAGAGGGTTAAAAGCATAACTTACAGATCGAATATAGATTTCTATTACTCAAGAAAATTTTCTTAAGTTCAGTTAGTACTTTAAAAAAAATTACTTAAAATTTTGCTCTTTTTTCTTTGGGATTAAATTCCAGTTATTTTTTTTTTCTAAAATCAATGACTAAAGTTGATTTAAATTTTGTTTAATTAATTTTAATTATAAAATGTTATTTTATTGTTCCTCGTTACAGAAGCATATCTTACAGTTCAAATAGGAATTCTTCATTCCGGATGATCCACTTATCTTTGAGTTTCATACATTTTTAGATGTGTTTGTAATTATATAAATACGTAGCACCTATTGTCGTCGTCTGGTCCGTCCGTATATAACAACGCAAAAACTACCCAACCGAATAATTTGAAATTTAATATATATAATCGTTGCAGAATGTTGTCGAGTCATTTCAAATTTTATGAAAATCGAATCAAAACTTAAAAAGATATTAATAAAAGTTTTCCTCATTCTATTAATTCCTATCATACGTAATCTATATAATAAAAGCACAAGTCATGTGACTGAGGAAAACAAATATAGGCTGACCACTTCTTTTTTCATATGCCAAGCGGCCATTTTTATTCAAAATTATTTTTTTTAATTAAAATTACATAAAAGTTACATGTTTAGAAAGATCGCTCAAAACATTGTTTATTTGATAGAAGAGTTACATTCAAATATGTATAGATTCTGAGATATTTTCAATTGAAATTAGGTTGACAGCCCAATGTCTCAATCCATTAAAGTAAATAAACACATGAGATTTGTTCATCTTGAGTCATAAAAATATTAAACCATGAAGGTGATCATTCGCAAAGTAATATGTCAATAGTGAATTTTGCAGCGCTGTCTGGTCTCGAAAAAAAATTCGCATCTGTAAACGTGGCATACGTAATAAGAGAAAAGCCATGCTCATTTCGCTTAAAACAGACAATATAATTCATTTCACTGAAAAAATAACGATGATTTTTTTTCTTACATTGTGAAACTAGTTATAGTACGAACTCACCTCAGTTGTGACGTTTAACGTGCAATTTCCTTCTTGTTTTTATACTTCCTGAACACATAGTGTAGGATAAATATTCTAATCACGTGTGTGTGTTTGAGTGAGCACGATAACTCCCAAACGGTACTTGCGATTGAACTCACATTTGGGGAATATGTTATAAAACATACTGTCGCAAAATCTATATAGATTTTCGTACAAAACGGCCGATGGATCAGCTATTTAATCCCTTTTTAAATTATTTAAACACCATTTTGCCACTGATTCGATCGGGAAAACCAGCAAAGAAATGTGATAGAGTATAGGTGATAAATATTAAGGAGATGTTATAAAGCATTAGTATCACAGAGTAAGTATCACAGAGTAGAGACCTGCATAGGGTCCGGTAACCCGATTTTACAGGAACCAATCCGACCCGTGGTTCGCTTCTGGTCGAGTTGACGCACTTTTTTTTTTCATAGCCGGTCAGGTGAAGATCGCGTTGACTGTAAATATTTGGGATACGGGTCGGTTTCTGGTTACGTTTTGACTTTTTTGGATCGGGTTGATCACATTTTTCATAAGAAAGTCCTGAATACTGTTCAAATGGAAAAAAAATATATATTTGAATATTAATCTGTGCATATGTGTTCCTTTTTATATTTAAAAAAATATAACATTGATATTAGAGATATAATTGTAGACTATTTTTCAATAATTGTATTACAATATGGATTCATTTTCTTTCACTTCGAGTTCGTGTCGGATTCAGATTTAAATAGTCCGGGGTCAGGTTGAAGTATATCGGGTTCGGGTCGGGTTTTAGTTTCACGAATTCTTTTTGTCGGGTTCCGTTTGGGCTTTGGGTTTCGGGAACTGGTTTAAAGTTAACGTGTCCTGTTTCAAAACGGAAGGTCGAATGTTCGAATCTAACTAATTGCATTGTATCAAAAATTTTTCACTTTCTCATCGAAATTCCAAACCAGTGTTCGAAAGTCCAGTGGTGTCTCTCCAGAATTTTTACTTATGCTGTTCTTTATTTCTCGACAGTAAATTTTGAATGATTTTCTATCAATATACACAATACAATTTGCCTCAAATTTCACTTACTACTGCAGTTTTAATAATGAAATGTATTTTTAGGTTCGTTCTTAATTATATAAATACGTAACACCTATAGTAGTCGTCTGGTCCGTCTGTCTATCCGCTTATAACAGCGTAAAAACTACCCAACCGATAATTTGAAATTGAATATATATAATCGTTGCAGAATTTTGTCCAGTCATTTCAAATTTTATGAAAATAGAATCAAAACTTAAAAAGATATAAATAAAACTTCACTTCGTTCTATTAAATCCTATCATACGTAATTAATTCAATGATATTCCATGATAGGTATTGATTCTAGGTTGCCATGGTTATTACGTCATATTTAAGATAAAGTCATATTATTTCCGTATTACTGAATTAAAAACCGAATTTGTATGCTCTAAAATTGTTTAATTATAGCAATCCTATAATCTACCGACAGTTTTTTGGATAGATGTTTCCGGAGAAACAAGAAATTAAAATAGAAAAATATTTTAAATATGGATTTCATGTTCTGAAATTTTCAAAGCTAGGCTTAAGTTTTCCATTGGAATTTTCAGTAAATCTCAACAAAATATAAAATGTTGGCAACTTAAAATGTACTTATTTTATTACGGAAATTAATCCTGTCATAATAACAGACGATATAATTCATTTCACTGAAATAATAACGATGATTTTTTTTTACATTGTCTTGTAATGGATATTTGTGCATAATATAATTTTAATGTAACAGAATTGTAATTAATTGTTTGTAAAAGTGCATTGAAAGTTAATATCATAAAATAAAATTAATATCTATAATAGGAAAATCTGCTCATAAACAAAATTTTGTATTCATGCATTTATGCATAAGAGTGCATCACCAAGATCTGAATATTTATAAAACTAGATATATTAGTACGAACTTAATTTGTGATGTTTGACGTATAATATCCAAATTGTTATTTTACTTTATCGGTTCATGTTTCTTTGATTTCAAACTCAATTATTATAAAGAAAGTGTATTAAGGCGATTTCTTTAATACATTATGTTGAGGAACTATTTTACCCCTTGCTGAAAATAATAGTATGAGCCAAAATGGGTTTTCTTTTCATTATTTAATTTACAAACTTTGAAAACTAATGTTTCGAATATCTTTTTAATAAATTAGTTTTTAACCTTTTTATTTGCCGACAACGAGAAATAAATAAATAAATATAGAAAGTTATTGGTATAGATGATTTAGTTTTTTCAAAATATCAAATAACTAATTGCCTCTTCGTATTCATTGAAAAATAAAAGTCTATAAATAAAATATGAGAATTCTTTCAATAAGGACATTTTCAAAAATTTGCAGTACTTTTATTTTGTTTTTTATTTAGATTTGAAAAAGTTTCATACCGAAAGCTATCAGTGCAGTTATGGCATTTCAATGGCAGCATTAACATGTGTATTTGTTTCAAGAAAAAGTATTTAATCTTGCGTAACGCGTTGCCTTTTCTTTATTTTTATGATTTATTTATATATTTAAGGGATGTATAATCTTGATATGAAACTATTTATAGTAATTTTTTTTTAAATCTCGACTTTGTAAAGTTAATAATGCGGGACACTTTCCCTATCCTGGAATTTTTAAAAAGATTCGTCATAAAAGGTTAAACAGAACATTTACTAAGAATATTCGTGGCTGAATAATGAATAATATTGCCTTCTTTCAGAATATGAATGCAATTTTTGAACTAGAGTTCGTCTAGATATTAAAAATTGCACCAACTTCCAGTTTTCAAATCATAACACCCACTTTTAACACGTTATTTGCATTCTTCGGATCAAATTAGCCCGAAAAACTATGCAATTTCTGTATTTTTGTTACATTTTCATGGAGTTAGAAGATATCGAAATTGGAAGATGTTGATGGTAAAATGACGTGACAAACATATTTTTGGCATTTTTCTTACTCAAAAGCATAGTTTTAATTATAAAAATTATTAATAAATTAATATAAAAAATTATGAATTATATAGCCTACACGAATTTTTACATAAACAGAATGGGCATACCCGTGTAAGTTTACAGCTCACTCCAATCATTCTTTTTCGAGATATAGTGAAATTTTACTTTTCGAATGTCTAAAGAAACCACATTCTGTTATCGTCCAATCACTTATAAGAAAATAGAAAACTGTAACAAGAAATATTTTGTGAAAAAATCTTTTTAATAATAGTTGAAAATAAAAGTCCTTTTTTTTCCCTTTAATGTATCAATTATATTTAAAATTTTTCTGGTACGCTCCTTTGATATTTTAACTTCTTTTTTGTAAATTTGTGGATATACTACACACAATGACTTTTCTTTTTATAAAGATTTGAATTAAACAATATATAAACTATATCTTTTTCCAGTCTGCCTTGAACCAAGGAACTAAAATATGACATCAAAAGTAGGTTTTAACGTTTAAAAAAAAGCGGGTGTGAATTTTAATATGTAGACGACGATGCTGAACGAAAGAATTCACATACAGTACCGTCTATGGACAGAAATGTCTGAGCTTTTTACCAAGTTATGTTTTCTTTAAATTATTTATTTCGATATCTCATTTAATTGTATGAGAAAATTAAATTTCTTAACAATATTTTAATAAAGTTGGAAAGTGTTTTATAATCTCTGCTTAATGAATAATTTTTCGTTTTTTTTTTTTTTTTTTTTTTTTTTAACACTGACTGTACCTATATCAAAAGTTATCCAATCCATTAGCTCAACAAATGAAAAATAAATATAATGAGCGCTAATAGCAAATAATATGCTGATAAGATTTTTAACTTAAAACTTAATAGTAACACATTACTGCTTTTAAATTCTCTATCATTAATAAAGTTTTAATACAGAAAATTATTTGCAACTCATTACATGATCTTTAATTTATCAAAGACTTAAAAGCATCAAAACAATTACCTGAAACATCGCATGCTCTAAAAGGTCCTAATTAATTAGCTTTATAAAATTAGGCGGTATAACATTTACCATATGTAGTTAATCAGAAGCGAATAAATGAGCACATTTTGATTTTCTGTAAAAATATGAATTTGGGAAAATTAAGTTATTTTTACTTTTTTTTAAAGAAAATTAAATGTAAACATATTTCAGAAATCCCTTCATGTAAAGTTATAAACTTTACATGAATGTTTATACATACAGGGTGTTTCACAAAGGACCCCTAACTTTAAAAATCAATAATCCGGAAACGGTGATAGATAGAAACATAAAACCAGTGGTATGTTTATTAAAAAAATCGTAAGAATCTTATACGTAAATCACAAAATTTAGTTAAAAATATCACCGATAGATGGCGCCGAGAGCGCTAAGAATTCTTCTAAAGAGAGTTCAGAAGCATAGAAAGACTAGCCGTCGAATATTTCGCCTTTGAAATATGACCGCTATTTTCGTATAGTGAAAATAATTCGCATCGGCCACGTTGCCTGTCTGTTGAATTTTTTTGAAAAGCTCACGAATTGTTTTTCCATCTGGACCTTTTGCGACTTGAAATCGCGTTTGAAAACTTCTCCTTATGGTGGTAGGACTCTGATTTAATCGATGGTACTCAACACAATAAACACACGTTCCTCCACGGTATACACCACTTTCCGAATTATTTTCACTATAGGCAAATAGCAGCCAGATTTCAATGACGAAATCTTCGACGACTAGTCTTACTATGCTCCTGAACTCTCTTTAGAAGGATTCTTAACGCTCTCAGTGCCATCTATCGGTGCTATTTTTAACTAAATTTTGAGATTTACGTTTTGAGGTTTTTTAAATAAACATACCACTGGTTTCATGTTTCTATCTATCACCGTTTCCGAGTTATTGATTTTTAAAGTTAGAGGTCCTTTGTGAAACACCCTGTACATTTTTATATATTAGGAATATTTTAGTTTTTACATGAAAAATAACTTTAAATTATTAAAACTATTACCTGAGAGATCACGTGTTCTGGAAGATCCTGATTAATTATCTTGTTACACTGACTCTGAGAAGACAAATCCAGGAAATGTCCATGGAAATAATAGAAAACTGGTTGCTCAAAAACAATTTCCTGCAAAATTCTGGATTTAAATTCTAAAACATTCATAATAAAAACTGACAAAAGCAGTATATAGTAAGGTTTTCTGGATGTTTCTGATATTTTCAGGAAAAGTTTCTTAAAATTATTGAGGCAACTACCGTATATATTCGCAGATACATCGACCCCGAAAATTCGAGAGAATTAACTTGTTCTTCCATAACGGCTTTCGCCTTACTCCACATGTGGAACATTGGCATTCAAAGGAGCGTAGAACAAAAACAGCATATGATAAATCATTTATTTAAACATGAAAATAAATAAAAAAACAGTATGCAATACAACAATCATCATCACAGCACACACATTTGAATTCTAAAAGCATAGATAGAGTAAAAGACACAGCCTCTACATGTACGTTTTTTACTATATTTCAACAAGCACCAAGTTCGCAACGGCTACCAGCTATTAAACAATATGTTACAGCATATCTTTAAACATATTAAAGAAATACTTAAACTATTGTTACTGTATCACAAAGCTGATGTTCAATTTGTGAGACTTTGGAGGATAAACGGTTAATGAGAGAAGTTTATTACGAATTCTGCAATGAAAAGTATTAAAAAATAACTTGTATTAAAACGGAAAGACGTTTTATTTCTCTCAAATTTTAGGTTTCACTTATACGTGAGTATATACACAGTAATTGCCTATTTTTTCAAAAGAATATTCCTGATATTTTCACAGTGTAAAATCTATAATTTTATGTGAATCTTTACATTATTTTGAATGTTAGAAATATTTAAAGCTATTTTTTTTTTAATGAAAAGTAACAATTTTATATTTGTCAGGTTTTTTTCTACAGGTGGCTTCAGTTATTGTACATAATAGAAGCTTAAGTTTCGTTTAAAGCATATTTTTTTTTTATTAAGGCATATTTTTTTTTCAGTTACTAGTTGACAATATGGATATTCATGCATGGAAAAAGAAAATATATTCAACCTTCGAAAACTTATGTATTGAAGAAGTTAGATCTTATTTAACATTGGATGGTCTTTCAGCCTGCTCCAGTTACATTTATTTTGGTGTTAATAATAAATGAAGAAAAACAAGCTAAACTAGCTTACTTTCAAAAATAAATATTTTCAGTTACATATTATGTGATATTACACATTAAGTGATACAAATGTTAGGAATAACTTTAAAAAAGAATAATTCGTAAAAGAATAAAGATTTTAAAAAAATGTGGTTTGCACCGAACGGATGGCAAAGAAGCCGTATTTTTTTGACAAAAGCGAAAACAAAATGATTGAAAAGATGCCAATGCTTGAGAAAAAAAATATGCATCAAACCAACAATGAAGATGCCATTCTCCAATATGTGCCTGCCATACCAAAATAAATTGTGTTTAACCACTTAACAGTTTTGTCCGAACACTTCTCGAGAAAGAAGAGCTTGCTTGCTTCTTTACTAAAAGCTTTAGTATACCACTTATTTTTAACTGTAATCTTCGCTTTATTAATCGGCAGACATTTTTTGATAATATAAGGCAGATATTTTAGTACGGAAAAAATGGTGTTTTGTCCCTATTTTTATTTTATCATGTCAAAACAACGAAACTGTTAAGGGGTTAATGCTGTGAACGGTGTTGTTCCTTGTCTGACCGCTGTGCTGCTGACAGACGGACATCACATGACACAGTTTATAAGTTTACTTGTAACTTGTAAGTGACTTGTCACTTGTAAGTTATCTGTCAGTAAAAAAAAAAGAACTATTCAATCATCCGTTTTTGCTTTCCTCATAAAAAATTCGGCTTCATTTCCTTCTAGATGTTGTAAACCGCATTTTCTTTTCGAATTATTAATTTTTAATGGTGTTTCTGATTTTTAGATCGTTTATTCATATTTCAAAGGTATATCCAGTTCTATATGCATTCAAAAAATTTCATCATGGGTATATCAGACACCTTTCAGTCTTTTCGAGGTGCGTTTGTTTGGATGTTAATAATTATTAAATTTGCATTGACTGTAACAATTAAATTTCTTTATGTAATTCTCTTGAAATACAAGATAATGTAAAATTTTGATACGACACACTTTGGGATGTAATAGAATTCGTTGAAACAAATACGAAGGATACATATTTTTTTCAAGGTTCGATCAGTCGCGAAATGAAAACTACAGTGAAAATTAGATGACTCTGTGCGCAGATGTGTTGCCCAGTGTCTCTAGTATAGCCGTCGATCGTGTCAGGTCTCAGTTGTCAGTTCCGAGCTCGCAGGGAGCACGTAAATATGCCTCGAACAATAGAAGCTCCCGCTAAGTGTGAAGTGCGTGTTGCCATTCGATTTCTTCATGTTGAAGAGTGCAATGCAGCCGAAATTCATCTTTCATGAATACAACTTTCATTAGCAAAGTGCGGCAATGGTGCTGGAACTTTGAAGCAGGACGTACAATGTTCATGATGCAGGCGGGCAGGGAAGGAAGCGAGTGTCAACCGACGATCTTGTTCAGCGAATGAATCCGATTGCCATCTCTTTGCTCACATGAAACGCTGGCTAGGAGGACAGAAGTTTTACTCAGACAACGAGCAGCAGACCAGCGTACAGAACTGGCTGAAAGCACATGCGGCTGTCTTCTATGACGAAGGTATAGTAAAGTTCGTACTACGCTACGACATATGTCTCAGTCGGAGCGGCGACTATGTAGAGAAGTAGATGGGAGGTGTATCTAAATGTTCCAAATAAAACAGTTTTGATTTTCACTGTGGATTTCATTTCACAACGGATCGGACCTTGAAAAAACAATAGTCCTCGTACTTTTTAGCAGTGAATATTTCTTCGAAGCTGTATTAAGGCTTTTATAGTGCCAGACATCTGTTTGAACGGGCCATATTTTTCAGGTCCGAACGGTTAATATTTTCATGACTAGCCCAACCCGAGTAAAAATAAAAGAAATTAGACTTAAACTGACCGGCCCAAGAAAAAATTGTCTACTAAATTTTCTACAAATTTTCTGCAAAAATCATTCACATTACATCATAATCAATACATGCCATTAAAAATGCCAATATTTAATAGATAAAATTATTGTACAATTAATTTATTTTAAAAAATAAGGCATGAATATTTAAACTTTTTTTTAACAAAGCAATTTTTAGATTATATATTCGGAAGTGTTAACAATAGAATTAGTGATCATTTAGGGAGTTAAATTGAAATGAAGACTGACTAAACATTTAACTCTTAGACGGCCTTAATGTTGACAAAAATTTTGAAAACTGACCCAATGTTGAGCACCACGGCAACATTCAAGAGTGTCCGATAAGATGCTTATTTTAACCAGAAATTTTATTTAATAAAATGTGTCTTATCTCAATGTAGTATTTAAATAATATCGTTTACTAACTCAAATTTCTAGTACAAAACTTATTTATAGAACGAACTCCTTGTGCAATTCAAATACAATTAGTGCAACGCTGCGGACAAATATAGTGTGAATTGTATATAAGTCATAGTATAGCGGTTAAGGAGTTAGTTTAGAAGGGAGGAAAAAGATGGTTCAGAAAATTATAATTTTGAATCTCTATGAAGAGAAAAAAATAGATTTAAATATATATATCAATCTTTAATTTATATAAAAAAAAAGAACAAGAACAAGAACAAGAAGAAAAGATTTCTCTAATAATCTGGCGATAAAACCATTAATTTTACAAATATTTCAATTTTCTTTTTAATTCTTCCATAAATAAATGGGATCTAAAACGGACTTAATCTACAAAAATTCATAACAGACAGCTATAGAAGGCATTCCGATTACTGTTAGATTTTATTTTTCCCTAATGACTTTCTTGACAATAATTTTTTATATATGTAAATAAATACTGCAACGAATTGGAGGTGACGAAACCTACATTCAGAACTACGAACAATTTTTTTCTTAAAAGAATCTATAAATATATGTGTGTCAGGAAGATAATATTAAACACACTTTGAAATTATTTTTATTCTGTTATTGATTTTTATGCTTGGTTTAGATCACGTGAGAATGGAATTAGAACCAATGCCACTATTAAACACACTTTGAAATTATTTTTATTCTTTTATTGTTTCTTTTAATCCGTTGTACAGATCCCGTGAGATTGAAAGAAGAACCGATACTAATAATTTAGCAAACAAATTTACCAAACGATGAAATAAATGGCTACTTCATCACAGAAAAGTGCAAATTAAATTAATAAGTAAAACATCATAAATTCTTGGTACTTCTTGGTAATACCATTTGTGTGGGATAGGATAACCAATAAGTACCTAAAATCCTTTAAAATTAAATTTATAAGTACCTATAAATGGATTTTTGAAAACACTCTTAGAAGTGGTTTCAGTCTCAGCCCTCCCTCCTATAATCTATACTAATAAAAGAAAGTTTCGCTCTGTGTGTATGTGTGTGTGTGTGTTTGTTTGTTTGTTTGTCTGTCTGTCTGCGATGGCTAGCAAAATCTATCCCACCTATAAGTCTGAAAATTTGGGTGTGGATAGTCCAAGGTCTGACTATGTGCACTTGAGTCTCAGAATTTTAATATTTTGATAATTACTCAAAATATTAATTAGAATATCATTAAACATCGCATCGGAAATGCCATCTTTTAAATCAAAATGGCTAAATATAAGAACTTCTGTTGTGGATTTGCAAGCGGAAATGAACGAATTCGAAATTATTTTACTAATTAGCGAATTTTAAGAAAACTAATTAAGATATCAATTTGAAAATTTCTGAGCATATGTAAAAAAGAAATCTACATCCGACTATGTGACTTTTGAAAAATTTGACTGGTAATTTTTCTTAATTTATGCAAAAAACTGCCGGCGCCAGTGAAAAAAAATCCGAGAAAGTTTCAGACAGGGATCTGCTTTCATTAAAAACTGAACTACAAAGAGATCTGTTTCTCTGGCCGATCCCTCCATTTAGTTTGCGAAAATGAAAGGAAATAATTGCCAATTTTTACTAATGAACAAAAATTTCTGAAATTGAGAATGGAAAGTGTTGTCATCTGCCAGCTATTTTAGCGTAGCCTCTTCGTTATGTTCTAATTATCAGAAAAATTTAATTCTTTTTTTTAATGATCTCGTTAATGTAGGTGAAGGTTGTTTTCTTGAACAAATTATTCGTTATATTTGCGAGTATGGGGAGGGAAAGGGCATTAACGCCTTGCTCTGATTTGCACAAAACAAATTCCATTTATCAGAATGCGCCCGTATCAGCGGAAAGTAGAAATAAAAGATTTTCAGTCGCCATGCAAAGCAATTTTAAATAAATAATTTATACAAAATCGGGTTAAAGATATAAAATCATACAAACTTTAGATTTGTTTAATTTTATTATCACGGGCCCGAGCAAAGCCGGGTGGATCATCTAGTGTATTTATATTTGCAGCAGTTTAGTGTATTTTTGTTAGATTATCCACGCTAACATCTGCACTTCATATACACAAACAACGTCTAATTCACTATCATAGCTGGTTCGTGCAAAATAATACAAATAGTAACTATAGAAGAGAAAACCAGGTTGAATTCGAAAATGCAGAACTGCTTTCACAGCCGTATGAGCTGTTTATGGACTCAGATTAGGACTAGTCATCATGTTTACCCATGACTCTATAAAAGGGTCATAGTACTTTTACACCTTCAAAACATTCAACCTATGAAAATCTGTTTATATTAAAGAATAATCATTTCTGAACACTTTAAAACAAATTGAAAGGCACTCTTAATAGTTATTAAATATGGAATATTTGCAAAGAGAGAAACTTTAAAGTAATTTTTTCTCAAAATTTTATTTGTGGGCATTGCGCGAAAGGTAGTTAAAAACTCTTTGATACTTTCCATGCAATTTACAGGAACTATAGTGAACCTAAATTTTTATTTTTATTTTTGTTGAAAACATATTTTTGCTATTGCTAAAAATTTGAAAAATTTGTATAAACAAGATACAGCTTTATTTTTAAAACATAAAATGCTATAAAGAAACACATTTTTTTAGGTTCGGTGTAAGCACAAGACTTTCAAGTATAATTATACACCGAAAATTCTGTTTTACACGCATAAGTTCTTTTCTAAATAATGCGGAAAAACCTGTGATTGAATACAAGTTTTTGCTCGACAAGTTTAAAAACACCTATAATAATTAACTTTTCCACTATGATCTAAAAAAAATGAAATGAAAGAAGAAACATGTATCTATTACCACCTTCAAAAACTGTGTTTTTGTAATGTATAATACTTTTATTTTTATGATATAAAATCACAAAAATGGTCCTTTTTGTTTTCTCTTTTCGCCATTTTAAAAGTCCTATGACCACTTAAAAAAAACAAGTCTTAATTGTATTATAATATTATTCAAAACCTGTTTTTCAGTAATATTAAATATTTAAATGAACTTGCTTGTAGGAATTGTAAAAATTGTAAAAATAGTATTATATGCTACTTAGTTAACTGAAAATAATTAACTGTATTTGAAACCTTACTTTGCGTTTCCTAAACCATTTAAACCTAACTTTCTCCTAAACCGTTTCTTTTATTCAAACAAATTGATATTAACCAGCTATCTAAGAAGCATAATTTTATTTTTAAATAAAAATGTTAATCCCTCTGGCATAGTTAATGGACATAAAATTTAAAGGTTGATATCTCTGTTTAGGCTGGTTCTTTTAATTCTGAATATATACAGGGTGGTTAAAATTAAACTGACGGTACTGAAAGGCTCATAGCTCCGTTTCTACTAACCTGGCACCCAGCCGGAAAGCTGATGGGTATTAACGCCACTCCGGTTCTACTAATCGGATCCGAATGAAACTTAAATATATGTTATGTAGATCATGCGGCCAAGGTTTTCGTAAAAAAAAAAAAAAAAAAAAAAAAAAAAAAAAAAAAAAAAAAAAAAAAAAAAGTTTGAAATTTTGCTACCAGATGGCGCTGTATTGCTGAAACCATATGCAAATGAGTAGCTAATGTAATTTCGCTATAAAAGCGATACGTATGGTTCAAAGAAATCATTCGCCCACAGTGCACTGACCGATGAACAAGAAGGACCGCGCATTGATCGAAAACTTTTTTATCAGAATGAGAGCAATGCTTTGGTTCTGAATGCAATTTCCTCCACAATTGCCGACTCGGTTGCTCGTCATCCGCTTCCGATGCAACATCCGGAGAACCGGTTTCTGCAAACTTTTTAGGAATCGTTCCTCTAACTTCATTTTACGGACATTTTTCATCCGCCGATAAGCACGGAGTGCTGCCAAAGCATTGCTCTCATTCTGATAAAAAAGTTTTCGATCAATGTGCGTTCCTTCTTGTTCATCGGCATGTTCACTGCAGACGTATAATTTCTTTGAACCATATGTTTCGCTTTTATAGCGAAATTACATTAGCTACTCATTTGAATATGGTTTTATCCATACAACGCCATCTGGTAGCGACATTTCAAACTATTTTTTTTTTACGAAAACCTTGGCCGCATGATCTACATAACATATATTTGAAGTTTCCTTCACATCCGATCATTAGAACCGAAGCTATGAGCCTCTGAGTACCGTCAGTTTAATTTTAACCACCCTGTACAAGCTTAAAACCAAAATAATATTGCCATTAAATATTATTGGTTAAAAACGATAACACTATAACATCACCGTACTAAAAAAAAAAATTTGCTAAATATTCTTACTACACTGCTCAAAACAATTAAAGGATATTTGAAGTTTTATATAAAATAAAGATATAAACGAAATTTTTTTTGCCGAAAATAGAAGAAGAGAATCACAAATGCAAATTTTTCTGGTTTTCAAACTGTGGAGTATGCAAATTTTGAGTTCGACGTCAAAAACGTCGCTTCAGCGGCAGCGAATGAAATTTGACTTTCAACTGGATAAAAGAGAATGAAGACAAGGATGATCGGCATTCAGTGATTGCTTTGTTTCGATGAGTACGATGTCTCAGCAAAGTCATTTGACAGATTCAGAAGCTTGGAGAATTGTTGGTAGGTTAGAAGGGGGCCAAACTCAAGCCGAAGTAGCGCAAGCCATTGGAGTGTCACAAAGTGTCATTTCCAGGATCTGGAACCGTTTTTTGGAGAGTGGATGTGCAGGCCGAAGACCAGGGCAAGGTCGTAGACGGGCAACAATGCCCAATGAAGATCGTTATTTAGCGTTAACAGCTCGGAGACACCGAAACATGAACGCTACTCTTCTCCAACAACACCTTCGCTCGGATACAGGCACCACGATTTCACCTCAGACTGTCCGAAACCGACTCCATGCTGTAGGTCTGTATTCTCGCCGACCGATGGTATGTGTTAGATTAACATCAAGGCATCGTCGCGACCGCAGGGAGTGGGCAACCGAGCATGTCAACTGGAGGAGAAATGAATGGAGCAATATTCTGTTTTCTGACGAGTCCCGTTTTTCTGTGCATCCGGATAATAGGCGTATTTTCATCTGGAGGGACCGTGGCAGTAGGAATAATCCTTCGTTCGTGCACGGAAGTGTCAGATTTGGCGGTGGAGGAGTGTTGGTGTATGGTGGCATCTCCATTGACGGGCGCACTGATCTCTACATCATTCGAGATGGAGCGCTGACTGGTCGCCGATATAGGGATGAGATCCTCAGACCTATTGTAGTCCCTTACGCTGCAGCAATCGGAGATAACTTCATTTTAATGGACGATAACTGCAGGCCACATCGTGCAAACCTGGTGGAGTATTTCCTTTTCGAGGAAGGAATCGTTCGAATGGAATGGCCAGCGTGTTCTCCAGACATGAATCCAATCGAGCACGTTTGGGACGCTCTAGGAAGACGAGTTTCTGGCCGCCAACATCCCCCACTAACTCTCCAAGAACTGGAAAGAGCTCTTCTGGAAGAGTGGGGCAGAATACCCCAACTCGTCATTAATAGCCTCATTGAGTCCATGCCTCAAAGGTGTTCAACGTTGCTGTCCGCCCGTGGAAACCATACCCCCTACTGAAAATGATTTTCTTTGAAGAAAACACCTTTTCTTATTCTTTTTTTCTTATATGCACAAATTGTGTTTTTTTCCTTTTGTACACAAATGCGCAATAAAATGCATTTTTTTCTGCCAAACATGTGTAATTTATTCTCATATAACCTACTATGTCTGTCGACCATGTATCAATCAGCTAAAAAGTTTCTCAGATACAAAATCCACCTAAAACTGCAATAGCCTTTAATTGTTTTGAGCAGTGTATATAAAGTTTATTCTAGATATAATGCAAAAACTTTTACTATAAGCAACATAAATGCAAGAAAGTGACATTTGGATCCAAGAGACTATCTGACTCATATACTCTAGAGATATCTTAATTAACTTCGTGTCGCGTACATATGCTTTAATCTGGGAATCCTTTCTTTAATTAAAGGAATTAAATATCTTAAATATTGTACAAAAACATTCCTTGGATAATGTAGTATTTTAAGGTGTGATACTGAGTAATAAAATTAGTTTATCAGGCATAAGAATAAGTGCGTTTATCGGATATATTTCGTTTATTATTATTTTTTTTTATTACTCATACGTACTATCAATCACGTTTATTTAGAAATTTGTTTATATGAAAATTTCGAACAAATATGAACAAACTTTAAACAGTTTGTTATCTTTTATTCTAAATAATAATATTGTAAGAACCATGCTAAGAAAAAAAAATAATGAAGGAAAATATGCAAAATACTATGAAATATCAAGCATATTTTGTGTCTAAATCGAAACATTTTAATAATTTGCCTTACTTTTCTGGTAACAATAAAGTAGTAAACAAAATCTCTGAAAACTAAATTACATTTATCAGATGCAAACTCTCTAGCTCAAATCTAGCTAACTCTCTAGCTCTTGCCGAAAGATAATCTAATTATTATTGCATATATACGCTTTAATTTGAGAATATATTAATGAAAAGATTTTCTGATTATAAATATCGTGAAAAATATTCCCTTGATAATGTGATATTGCAAACCTTGCAGCTATAATGTGCATAATCAAATTAACTTCAGTGATATGAATAACCGTGTTTAACTCGTATGTATTCATTTAATTATATGTTTAATTCCATTATTCGAAAGTATCTTTAGAAACATGTTTACAAAATTTAGAATAAAAGTGTTTGCTTGTAACAAATTTCCGTTATTTCAATATTAATTGAATATATTTAATATTATCCATTTGAAAAATAAATGTTATTTTAAAAGATTTTATTTATGCGCCATAGTGGCTAAGACCAATAAATAATTTTTTTATTTCTTTTAAAAGATATATTTTACTTTAATTGGTGCGTAAATAAACTCCGTCATAATGAAAAAAAGCAGATTTTTAATGTTTTAAATTGACAAATTCCTTTTAGTTTTACTTTTCTCTCATTGTTCATATTTGGGATACCTGTTATTTTCCATGCTCAATTTATTTTAGAAGTTAGATTTAGATTTATATTAAATGTTAAACGTTCAGAATTAATAAAAAAATCATAAATTCAGTGAAAATAAACTAATTAATATAAAAAAATGCATTATTTGTAAGTGGTTATTATTTTTATAATAATAGGCAAATTCAATCTGTTTATTGTAATACATACAATCACAAATAATTATTTTATAAAATGCAGAATCGATTTCTTTTATCTCTCTTTGTGTGTGTGTGTGTGTGTGTGTGTGTGTGTCTATCTGCATTTTTAAATCCAAATTTTACTACAGAAATGAGCTTGAAATTTTTAGCGTTGAACACAATGCAATTATTCATAATTCGAATTCCTTATCCGTAGATATTTTGCAGTACATGACATACATTGCGTACAAGTCCTACTATTGCAAAAGATTTATCTCCAAATCTTTCAGACTCTTACGCCTCAAATAATTCAAATCATGATAATTGTAGAAATGCTTTGCTTAATACTAAATATGTCATTGTTGTACACATAATAGAATATAAAATGAGGACAGTCATGAAATTCTAATCAAATTTATAACGAACCATCACAAAAACGACTCCTTTCGAACAAAAATTAATTGTCATTGTAGGAACCTGCATTCAAAAGTTACGCGTACATGTACAAGTACACACACACACACACACACATATAGTTGTGCGTAACAGTGTAATATAATTTCTTTGAAGGTGGATTTAAACAAGCCTTTTTCTCCCATTATACTGAAAATTATGAAGCAGGTTTATCAGCACATAATCCGAAACTAAGCTATTTATTATATTTACATAAAACCATTAATCGCTTATTTATCTCATTCAGAAAAATAATATATGTTTCCATTAAATACTTCAAAGCTGGAGAAATTGCACCGATAATCGTTTTAAGACGCCAATAAATCTTTTAGAAAGAGAGAGAAGAATGAAAAGCTAACAGGCTTATCTAAAGCTTCATTAGTAATGTAAAATATCAGGATCATATTACTAGTACATGAATTTAAATGACAATTTGCGAGTGATAGTTACATTAAATACACACGATAAGATTTATACGATGTACGAAGTTTATATTTCCTTTAAAACTTCTTATTTAACTTTTGTAATTCATTGAGAGAAAAACATAAAAACAGATACTCGAAACTTATCTAATATATGTACAAGGTGTTTCACAAAGGACCCCTAACTTTAAAAATCAATAACCCGGAAACGGTGATAGATAGAAACACTTTTTTTAGATAGATAGAAACACGGTACGTTTATTAAAAAAATCGTAAGAATCTTATACGTAAATCTCAAAATTTAGTGAAAAATAGCACCGATAGATGGCGCTGAGAGCGTTAAGAATACTTCTAAAGATAGTTGAGAAGCATATAAAGGCTAGTCGTTGAAGATTTCGTCATCTGTTAGCGTATAGTGAAAATAATTCCGAAAGTGGTGTATACCGTGGAGGAACGTGTATTTATTGTGTTGGAGTACCACCGATTAAATCAGATTCCTGCTGGCACAAGGAGAAGTTTTCAAACGCGATTTCAAGTCGCAAAAGGCCCAGATGGGAAAACAATTCGTGAGCTTTTCAAAAAAATTCAACAGACAGGCAACGTGGCCGATGCGAATTATTTTTACTTTACGTAAATAGCGGTCAAAATTCAATGGCGAAATCTTTGACGGCTAGTCTTTCTAGGCTTCTGAATTCTCTGTAGAAGGATTCTTAACACTCTCAGCGCCATCAATAAGTGCTATTTTTAACTAAATTTTGAGATTTTCGTATAAGATTATTACGATTTTTTTAATTAACATACCACTGGTTTCATGTTTCTACTATCATCGTTTCCGGTTTATTGATTTTTAAAGTTAGGTGTCCTTTGTGAAACACCCTGTATAAACATATTTTAATTTAACAGAAAATAGACGATATTTCCAATTTGAAAAACTATTCGTAACGCTGAAAATAAATAGATAGCTTATATAAAAAGTAACATTAAAATAGTTCTTCCTTTTTATCAAAATAAAACTTATCAGTATTCTATTGGAAAAAATTGTAATCTATGTCAGTATTCAATTCGAATTAAAAGTAGTCGGTTGTCAGTAAGCACGTGATTTTTCGAAAACTTGAACATTGGTACTTTGCTGAGCATGTTTCTTCTGTTATTAAATTTATGAAGTCAAATTTCATGTAATTTTATCCAGATTGTATGAAGGTTTGTTTTTGTTATCCCGGAATAAATATATTCTGAAAATGTCAAAATGTCACGCATAAACTCGATGATATTCCTTAATTTGATTTCGTTCTACAGTATTTACATTAAATATATTTTTTAAGTTATAAATTCCGTGAGAGTTTTTAATTACAAAATTATAAAAATAAATTTTTCTTGACACAATAATTCAATGACGATATTAATTTATTGTGATAAATAATAAAAAAAAAAACATCAATATATTAAATTTATCAACCTGTGAAATTAACAATGTCCTTGAATGTCTTCATTTTAGTTCTCTTCTTTTTTATCACAGTCAGAATTTTTGTTTTCTGAAATATATTTATACGGTTATTTATTTATAATCACGATTGCAGCGATAACAACGGCAAAAAGAAAATACATTTTTAATAAAAATATTCTTTTAAGTTTTAAATTGGCTAAAAAGTTAAAGAAAAAAAAAGATATTATATTTAAGTTGGTTAAACAACCGAATTTATGAAGTGCTTGAATGTTCATTGGTTATTACATCTTAAGAAAAACAAAACACGTTAATTTTGAGGAAAACAAACAAACAAAAAAAGATTCTTTTAAGTAAAAAAAAAAAAAAGACTGTGGGACGCATGTTTATTGAGAATTGCAGAAGAAATGACGTTTTTGCCCGCCCACTTCAAAATCTACTTGTGTCTGTAGACGGAGCCGTCAGATTTTTTTTTTTTTTTGTAAGGGTTGGCCCTATAAAAAACTTGTCAATATAAAAGTTGTAGATACTATTAAGAGGATTTATAATAAATTTAAGCGGATTTCATATCTTGTAAATTGATGAAGTTATAAATTTTTTCTTCTTAAACCTCTATTTTTCTCCCATTGAAGCCATTTTTAATGATATCAAAAATCTGTCTTACATAAATTTTTGGCCTTTTTCCTAGATGTAATTACTTTAAACGGATTCGATCCGAATCATAATTAAGAAGTTGTGGGATTCTTTTCTGTTTTCACAACCCACCCCCCACTCCCATTTCCCCGCCCCCCTTGGTTCGATTTTTTCCATTAACGAACTTGACCGAGATTTTATGCCCCTTGATTATACGTATCAGTTTGGAAGAGATTTGTGCAGAATTATTGAAGTTATCGTGTTACATATATATAGATATATAAAGATGGAGGTGGTTTTGGGTTCTGGGAGTCATGATCGGCGTAGATCTGCAAAAAATTATCAGAAATTCCAACATAGGAGAGAATGTAATATTTAATATTTCTTACGAAATCTACCTAAAATTTCAGAAATTACAGGGTCTCATACTTGTCTTTTTTTCTACATAAAATTATTCTATATCATAATTAAATGAATATAGACAATATTTTAACAAGAGAAGATGCTTACAATAAGTGCAATTATTAATAGTTGGTGAATCAGGCGTGTAAGATTCAGTCGGACAAGAAAATGCGTTAACTTAAGTCATGTAATATTTCATCCACGAAAGAAAGTCTGGAAGGATTGTGAAATAAAGGAACGCCTATTAGACTCCTTGAAAATTGATTGCGTTCCAGAAAAGGAAGTTATTTATGCGTATGAAATTTATGAACAGGGAAATACAGCAGAACAAAAAAATTATTATTTATATCTTGGAAAATCGATTGTGATGCAGAAAGAGGAGTTATTTATTCTATCTAAATATTGAAAAATGTTTGAAGATTGGAATATACCAAAATAACAATTTTGTTCTAAATTATTTTGAATATTTTACGATGTAGAGAAAATTGTTTGACTCACAGATTTAAAACTAAAATTACAAGTTTCAATACAATAATATTCAATACAATAATATAAAAACACAATTTTCTGAGGAAAAAAAAAACATTTTCCAAAGCACGAATCTTGATCTAAAAGATATTTAGTATCTACATACAAAACAATAATTTAGAAGTCTGCCCGGGTCGAAATTTCCATGCCCGGGCCCAGCCCGAACCGTACAAAAAGATTTTTGGCCCGTCCCGGTGTAAAAGTTAAAAATTCGGCCCGAGCCCGTCCTGGGTCATACAAAAGTGTTATTGGCCCGTTCCGCCCCGTACAAAAATGTATTTCCCCAGCCCGGTCCGGTATAAAAGAAAAAAGTTCGACCCGATCTCATTCCGACATATATATATATATATTGCCCGGGCCGGTATAAAAGCAAAAAGTTCGGCCCGAGCCCAGGCCGGCCCGTACACTTTTTTTGGCCCGGCCCGGTATAAAAGATAAAAGTTTGGCTCGAACCCGGTTCGGCAAAAATACCAAATTTCTACAACACTCGCCGATATTTCTGAAGCAAAATTATACTAAATTTAAAATTATTCAAAAAGCACACTTACTTTTGCATAAATTTTATTTTCAGATTATGCTCAAAATGCATAAATAGCAAAATATCAACATTTTCAATGACCACTTAGACAATTACGTATACATTATATATTATAGAAGACACTGATTACAAAAATTAGACAATTACTGTCAAATGAAGATTCAGTAACAGAAGAAAAATCAGGAGAGAAGAATATCCGTTATAGACAGGTTCCCTTCTTAGCAGGTACATCGTCCGTTGTATACATATTATATTCTTTTTGTATGGATCAAGATATTTTTCCGTTTAACACAGTATTTCTTCATAGACAGGTTCTCTTTCCCAGGTTTTATTGTACTGTATGTTTTCGCCTAGAAATGTATGTACTATTTTGTAAAAATAATTTTAATTGCCATATAACAAATATAACAATCTATAGATAATAATAGCCATTTAACAATCTATGCACTTTTTGCAAAAAATGTTGTACCGGGATTCATTTTACTCATTTTTGCACGCGCCTGAAAATTTCGGCCCCGTGCAAACCTCTACGTAGAATGAATTTTAGGCCCAGGTTAGCCCTAAAAACAGAAATCTGGACTAGCCCGAGTTTGAAAAAAAAGAGTTATGCCCGGCCCGATCTGCAAAAAAGTTAAGCCAGGGCCTAGCCCTACATGAAAAGAATTATGACTAGGCCGGGACCGACCCTAAAGAAAAATTTTAGGCCCAGACCGATCCTGTAAAAAATGTTAGGCCCGGTCCTACCCGGAAAGAATGAAGACCAAGCCCAGCCGGCCCGAGTCTCGTGAATGAAAATTGGCCCGAGCCTGTGCAGACCTCTGCTATTCACTTAGTTCATACAAGTTATAATTTTTCCAACTAAATGAAAAAGTGCCCAGGGCGAGGTTCGAAACCAGGATTTTGGCTTAATCTGACAACGATCTTCCAACCAATCTATCCTAGACAAATCCGATGTAAACATATCACTCAGACAACCTTTTGGTAATGGCATCTGATGTGTTATCTCAAACAACTTGTGTCCCCCGGATTTGTCCAGAATAGTTTGTTTGGAAGAGTGTTGGCAGATAAAATGAAGATACAGGGCTCGAATCCCGACTTGAGCACTTTTTCGCGCTATTGAAAAAATTAAAACTCATATGATTGTGTTACCAATTAATTTTAATGTGTTAAAGTATTTAACTATAGTTAACGTAACTGTAATTTATAGATTCAAATACATTTTATAATAAATATTTCCACTAAAGTACACATATTTATGAAAAAAGAGTAATGTCTAATCTAGGCTAGTTTTTAAATAGAAAAATAACTGTAATTGTAATAATCTATGAGATCTTAACCTTTCTTTTTGGTGTTCTCCAGAAAATGCTGGCAAATGAATGAATTTATTAGATATGGACAATTTTCCCACAATCGAAGTTGCTTACAATAAGTGCATTTCTTGACATATTTAGAAATTAAGCATCTAAACGTTAGTGAGACTAGAAAATGTAAGTATATTATGTGATACGTCATCTACGAACGAAAGTCTAGAATGACTCTAAAATGAGAAAAATTAATCAAAATGGGGAAATTAAGAAAATGAAGTTAGTTATTTGTACAAAATTGAAGCAAACATGGATATATAACGCAATCCAGTGCAGTAAAAATTACAATATAAATTCTTGAAAATTTATGGTATTTCAGAAAAAAAGAAAAATTAATTTAATCAATAGAGATTTCATAAAATATTAGGAAATACTATAATATAATGGATTAACATTTTGATCTAAATAATTATACATATTGGTGGAATAATGATGCTTATTTTCTCATTTAAGCAAGATTGATTGACAGAGACAATCAAAACAAAAAATTACATTTATTTTATAATAATATTTAAATATTTTAAATAATTACAATGTTTGACAAAACATAATTTCCTAAACATTTTTTTTAATTCAAAGCATGGATACGAACATGGAAGTTATTTATAATTTGTGCTTTAGACTATAATTCATGTAATTCCAATTTATGGATTAAAGAAAAAAAAACATTTTTAATATATATTTACACTCAAGCACACTTACTTTATGAAGAGATGAGAGTACTGTGTAATATGTGCTGGTTTTTAAATCTAAAAAAAAAACCCTCATAGATAATAACTGTACTAAATTATCGAGTCTCAAATATGTTTCTTAATAAAAAAAATTTCATACAGATACAGACGATTTTACCACAAGAGAAGATGCCAACAAAAAAGTGCAGTTCTTGATATTTTGATAAATTATACCTCTAAGCGTTAGTCGGACAAGAAAATGGGTAATAGTATATCATGTAATATGTCACCCGCTAATGAAAAACTAGACAAATTCCATAGTAAAAGTGGTTTATTAGACTCTTAGAAATTAAGTTATGTTGAAAAAGATAAATTTGTTATTCTGTACAAAATTTATAAACTCGGAAATATAATACTATTTAGCAAAGAAAAGAAAAAAAAATTGCAATAGAAATTCCGAAAAAAGTTATTGTATTGCATAAAGATATGTTATTTATTGCGTACGTAATTTGGAAATATGGAAATATTATAAATAGAGCAGAATAAAAAACTAGAATAAAAATTGAGGAAAACTGATTGTGTTTCAATAAAGAGTTAAATATTTTGTATTAAATTTATTTACAAAATCAATTTTTAAAAAGTTAAAAAAAATAGCCATGCTTAAAACAAGAACGAAAAATCATGCGTCAAGCATAGATTATGTAACACTTTCCAACGCTTCCAAAATAGTTTTACAAATCATTACCATTTAATAAGCTGAAAGATAACATCAAAGTAAACAATTTGGAAAACGCATAACACATTTAAAAACGCAATTTCGTGAATTTCCAACATTTATTTCCAACATATATGTTGGAAATATGCAATATTCGGAAAAATATCCGAATAATTTTATTCAGCCCTGTATATGATCTATAGATTTGTATATATACTACATAGGATGCTAAATTTTAGTTCAGTTAAGAAACGCGTAGCACAGTTTAAAATTCTCCTTCTGGAGTTTCTCTCAATAAACGGAAATGTGTTCGCGAACTTTTGTGCTTCCCTGTATATATGATCTACAGAATTTATACACACCACGTAATAAACAAAAAGTGAGTTAAATTTAAAATCGCGTTCAGTAACTTAAAACGCACTTCCAGGAATTATTGTTAACAGGCAGTAGAGAATTCTTTTGTGTGTCCCTGTCAATGAACGATGACTGCTATACACACAATATTCTGTAGTAAGCCTCTGGTAATGCACCTTAGTGATATATATAAATTTCAATGCGTTTAAAATAGTGAAACATTATTTAAATAAACTGCAGACGATTTTTCTCCATAGACGTAATGGAACGGAATTCTTTTGACTGTCCCTGTAAAGTAACAATAAGTGCTATGCACACCCTATTCCATATTAATCTTCTTTTGTAATGCACCTTAGTGATATATATCAATTACGATGTGTTTGAAATTGTGTAACATCATTAAAATGAACCGCAAATGATTTTTCCCCATACACCGTAATGTAACGGAACTCTTTTGAGTATCCATGTAAAAAACTATAAGTGCTACACACTTCAGTTGAAATAGGGAATATGCTATAGATAACAACAATAACATATAAAAATTTCAGAGCAATCCGAGTTTACTTACGGGAGTTAGAGCACGGACAGACGGCCATACGGCCAGACAAACCGAAGTCATAAGCACTTTTCAACTAGGTTGGAAAGTGTTAAAAACGAAAGAAAGAAAAGAGGATGAAAGTCATGTCTAAAAAATGGTGTGATATCAAGTTTCTAAGCATATATTCTGGTACTTATTTAATATTTTCTATTAACTAAGTTAACATATGTAAGTGAAGTTCCTATATATAATATGTTGATAAAAATTCTTCTGTGCTGTATTAAGAACATCATAGCGTGTTTTTAGGTAGATTTCGTAAGAAATACTACCTATTACATTCTCCCCTAAGTTGGAATTTTTGAAAAAATTTTGCAGATCTACGCCGATCATGACTCCCAGAACCCAAAACCACCCTCAGTTCAAAACTTTATATCTATACATATCTATCTATCTATCTATCTATCTATCTATGTCACTTTTTTATGGACACGATAACTCGAATAATTCTTCACAAATCTCTTCCAAACTCATACATAAAATCAAGGGGCATAAAATCTCGGTCAAGCTCGTTAATGAGCAAAATCGAACCAGGGGGGGGGGGGGATGGGGGAGGCTTTTTTTGTGAAAACTGAAAAAAAACCATAACGTCTTAATTATGATACGTATCGAATCCGTTTAAAGTTAATATTACTTCTAGGAAAAGGTCCGACAATTTATGTATAACATTTTTAAATCATTAAAAATGGCCCCAAAGGGGGGGAAAGGGGGGGGGTAGAAGAAAAAAATTCATAACTTCGTCAATTTACAAGATACCAAATCCGCTTAAATTTATTATAAATCCTCTTAATATTATCTAAAACTTTTACATTGACAAGTTTTTTATGGGACCAATTCTTATAGCAAAAAAAAAAAAAAAAAAAAAAAAAAAAATCCCTTCCGGTACCGCCTGCGAACTAGTTAGATTTTGAAGTGGGCGGTCCCTTATGGAACCCAACTGCGGCATCATGGCAAAAAGGTAATTTCTTCCGCAATTTGCAACAAACAGGCGCCCCACGGTCTGCGTCTTCGAAATCTACCTGTGTCTGTAAGTCGAGCCGTCAGGGATTTTTTTTAATGATATATTTTTTAAATTATTCATCATCGGCTTGATGACCATCTTTTCATATTTTACATAAATGTCTAAGAACCCAATTGCGTAGTTAAATTGAAATTGTTAATTAAGCACAAAGTATCACACTTTTGATAACTATATATTTTACTTTTAAGATGGTCGCCAAGCTCATCATATATATATATATATATATATATATATATATATATATATATATATTATTTAATTTTCAAGAAGACGTTATGTAATTAGTATAGGAGAGGAGGATTTCTATCACTTGACGTACATAATGTAAATAAGTTAATAGAAAATGTCCAATAAGTACCAGAATATAAGCTTGGAAATTTGATGTTGCACCAATTTTTAGAAGCAACTCTCACCAGTTTTCTTTTCTTTTACTTTTTTTTTAAGTTGGCTTTAGTAGATATATTTTTTAACAGTTTAAATTAATTAAATATTCTACATGAGCTCTCATAGAACTTTTTTCAACAGTGGGAAACACAATATGCATACATTTTGTTTGTATACAGGGTGAATCTAAACTTTTGGGAAAAGCTTTAAGGGGTGATGGTACACATCAAGACAAACAATATTAAATAGGAAACTAAGTGTCCCAAACAGTTCCCGAAAGAGATAGGCGCCATTAAAGTTTAGGGTCCAAAATTTCAAATGATTATAAAAAAACGAAAAAATTGGTCGATTTGTTTGCGGTTTTCGATAAAACTATTATTTATGTCAGTATTTTCTTGAAAATAAATTTTAAAGATAAAGTTATAAAAATGCCGACAGAGAGCGCATTAGAATTTGGAGTAACGAACAACTATTTTTTATCGTTATTTTTTGTATGTCATTAAATGCTTTCAAAAGCTTAGACTTAAAACTTAAATTTTGAGCTCAAAATCTGAATCGTTGGGAGAGGTTAAGTAGCGCAAACTGAACTGTGTTCAGGAGTTGAAATTTGAAACACCCTCTTACCCCAGAACACAGTTCAGTTATTCCCGATCTTGGTGTCGTAGACCAGGCAGAAACTACTACCCCTACACGTTAATGAGAGGCTACGGCCACCGAAGGCGGTCGTACGTCATCCACCGATTCCAGGCTCTCGTAAGCCCATACGAGTCACGACTAAGAAGGAGCAGGTTTACCTGGACCCCTCAAGGTGGTGGTCTTCCGCCGGGGGAGAAGCGGGGGCGTGAGCCTTCCTGCACTTCGTCACCCTTTCCCAAATGAGTTGACGACAAAGGTCGAAGCGATACGGTGCAGCCCTAACTAGAGGACACCACTTATTTCACACTTGGGCGGATAGTGAAAGTGAATTACAGCCTCGTAGCCGGGATCCCATAGGGGAGCCGGGTCCTAAGCTCATGTTGAACACTCCCACTTCCCCTTAATGTCCCACGTCTTCCAAATATCAAATCCTAGGGAAGGAGGAATGGACTAGTTCATTTGACGTGGCTAGCAGGAGGTGCTTCTCGCCAACTTGGGACCTCGAAGAAACTTGCTCCCAAGCGCATAGTCGCGCCTGACTGGGTTGTCACCATCAAATGGAAATCCATTCAACGGGTCATGCACATATCATATCACTACAAAAGAGCAGCAGGTGCTTCTCGCCAACCCGGGACCTCGAAGAAAACTGGTCCTAAGCGCATAGTCACGCCTGGCTTATTTGTCACTCACCGAAGGAATTCCTGCGAGGCTAACCCCCCCCCCCGCCGGCTGTAGCCCAGCGACCCCCCCCTTCAACGAGATCACTCTCATAAAATATGCACTGCAACGGAAGAATGAAGAACCACTACCGCACTCTGAGGGACGTGGAAACTCCCCTCAAGCCCGCTAAAGTAGCGGACCCGGTCGAGGATAATAAAAGGAAGGTATTGTTAGAAGAAGTCTGCTGGTCCCAAACTTGTCAGGCGCAGAAAGCTCTGACTACGCAAAGATGCGCTGGGCTGGTTTCTGCCCCAGGTTCGAAAGAAGGTTTGGCCGCCGTCTTAAGACGAGCCTCCGGCCCGATTCCTCGCAGTCGAACAGTTCCTAGAAAGCTTTCGACCCCTCCCAGAGAAGGTGACCCGAGCCACCTTGGACCTGAGGGTCTTCGGTGACTCGAGGCACTCTTGGTACCAACGGGCAGTCTCTTCCCTGAACGACCCTGAAGGCGGTTCCCAACTGTTCCAGTTACAAGGGAGACTCAGTGGGCGTGAGGGTGCGGAGGGCCTACTGGACTTGCCACCAGTGCGTCGAGTCACACCGCACCCACTACCTACTTTTCGCCGCCTGCACAGCACCTAGGGTGTCTACACGCCGCCTCGCGCACAGACAGGCGTCACTACGGAACCGCCTGCGTTCCTTGTCGTACAGAGTCTGACCTCCCCTTTATCTTGCCTTAGACAAAGGTGGTGACTGTCATATCCCCGTTCGCTAGCCTTTGCCCTCACATCACCATCCCCGGCGGCAACACACAGTCAACCGCCTAGGTGCGAGGATTCAGCCTACGCGGCACCTTTTGCCACCCGGCTCGCCCCAAGACCCCGCGGAGTCGACGTTCTGCACCTGGGATCTCAAAGGACTAACCAAGGCTTCAAGCCCCTGGCAGCCGAGAACCGGCCCAAAGGGGGGAACAACCCAAGGAATGTGGGTCGCCAGTCGACCCAGCCCTTAGTGGAGTCGGCTAATCGGACACCGCTTTACCACCCGCTCACCACGCTCAGGTGGGGATTCGTCAGTCACCGGCTCCCGTCGTGTCGACGCTACTGCGCACAATGCCGGGCTCCCGGTCATCTTCCCAACTCAATGGGCCGAGTCAGGACCACCCGGAAGAGGGAGCGGGCCCCCTACACGTTAAAATAAACAATAGAGGGATGACAAAATTAAATAAAAAAATTATTCATAACAGACATGAGCTATTTCTCCGCACAAAATAAAAAGAAACAATTTGATGTACGCACGTAGTGAGCAATATGAACGAAGGTTGATACATAGAAAATGGTACATGCATGATGTACGTGCGAATCACAAAAACTGCTCGAACGAGTGCCCACCAGCAACAATGCAGGCCTCACACCGCCGGATCTCCTGAATATCGCCTGCTACGACGGCAATGCTCGCAACCAGGTTCTCGTAGGATTCTACGGGGTTTGCGTAAACAAGACTCTTCATATGGAAACAGAGGAAGATGACTAGACAGGAGGGGTCAGGCGAGCGTGTCGGCCTATTTTTCGGATCACTACGTCCAATCCATCGCCCTTGATACGCTGTATCCAATGCATTTCACACATTCGCGCTGAAATGTGCAGGCACTCAGTCATGTTGGAACCGCATACCAGCCTTTATGTTGGCTGGAACAGTTTGCAGTAGAACTGGAAGCACCTCTTGCTGGAATACCAGATACGTATCGCCGTCCAGGCGCCTTGGCAGAAGATATGGCTCGATCAAATGATCGTAGTTAATTCCGGCCCACACACTTGCACTGAAACTCCGTTGATATGAATGAGGACGGGTAGCGTGTAATTTCGTGTACGCCCAGTTGTGTGCATTGCGCGCATTGAAAATGCCTTCCCGACTGAAACTGCATTCATCGGTGAATAGAACGTGTGCGGAAAAGTCTGGTTGACAATCCAACTAATCGACACGTGGCTGATAGTCGGTTTCTTTCAAGACGTACACACGCTGTGCACGATATGGTTGAAGGCCTCCGGCTACTAATACTCGTCAAACCTTCATCTGGCTCACATTTGTAGGGGTGGATACAGCCCGCGTGCTCATTTCCGATTGCTCCTCGAATTCACGCAACACAAGCTCTTCAAGTTCCGGTGTCCTCACAGTCCTGGTACGCCCAGTGTCGTGCATCCCGCTGATAAACGAACCGGTTCTTCCGAAACGCCAATTCAAGCGTTCAATTTTTTTCATTCCGACAAGCGTCTCGAAGGGAATCGCTCCACGTACAATCGCCGGGTCTCCAGGGCATTCCCATCCGCTGCGCCATAAATGAAATGTATATCGATCATTTCCTGATTAGTGTAGCTGGCCATCTCTACAGCCGTCAAAGACGAAAACACGATGAATGCGTACAATCAGCGCTTTTATAGAACTTTTGATCATAGCGCCATCTAGAGGTTACATCCTTCTGTACTATACATTGCCGGCCAATCAGGTGACACGGACCGTTACTATGCTACGTAGCTGTAAATTTTTTCTTGTTATTTTGCGCGGAGAAATTGCTCATGTCTGTTATGAATAATTTTTTTTTATCTTCTGCCTGGTCTACGACACCAAGATCGGAAAAACTGTGTTCAGGGTGGGGAGCTCAAATTTCAGCTCCTGAACACAGTTCAGTTTTCGCTACTTAACCACTCCCAATGATTCAGATTTTGAGCTCAAAATTTAAGTCTAAGCTTTTGAAAGCATTTAATGAGATACAAAAAATAACGGTAAAAAATAGTTGTTCGTTGCTTCAAAGTCTAAAGCGCCATCTATCGGCATTTTTTAAACTTTATCTTTAAAATTTATTTTTAAGAAAATACTAACATAAAGAATAGTTTTAGCGAAAACCGCAAACCAATCGACCTTTTTTCCGTTTTTGTATAATCATTTTAAATTTTGGACCCTAATTTTTAATGGCACCTATCTCCTTCGAAAGACGTCTGGGACTCTTAGTTTCCTATTCAATATTGTTTGTCTTGATGTGTACTTTCACCCCTTAAAGTTTTGCCCAAGAGTTTAGATTCACCCTGTATAATTTATTTCTTAGAGTAATTGGTCATTTAAAAACCGTGAAAATATTTTTCTTTCGATTCATATGTTATTTAATTTTTGTGATGGATAGGAATTAAATGAAAAGCTGATAGAGTTGAAATAAAATAAGGATCTGTGATTGGTCTGTTAATTAGTTGTTCGATAAAAACTTTTTTCAGATTTTTTTTTTTTTTTTTTTTTTGCAAACACCTACGGTTAATCCAAGTGTCAGTCAAGCGTGGTATCCATCTAGATTCTACAGAATAGAAAATAAGTTCAAAGATTTATGGATCTGCCAATTTTATTCATAATGTATTGTCTAAAATACGAAAGAAGAAAAATGTATTTAATAAAAACCCATTTAAAAATTGAACGAAATAACGTATCTGCAAAACTGCCACCATTGTTCAAATCAAGTTGTGTAGACGAAAAATTAAAAATGGGTTTATACAGACGTGCATAAGTTTGAGAATATATTTTCACCCCTAAACAGATTGTCTTCAATAGGCTATTATTAAAATCATATATATATTTATTGAATCAGTTTTTACCGACAGAAAAATGTCCAATACTTGGAATCTCATCGTTTGCCAGATTTGATCCATGCATTTCACGATCGGACTCCGCGGGAAAGCAAGGGCCGTAGGGATGTCGGACATATGATGAAATCCCCGACTCCCTTATGGGGTTTCGGCGAGGAAGCTGTTTGACAGTCCCTACGGTTCATCAGGTGTCACGTGGGGAAGTCTTTGAGAGAGTAGGAATTTCCGCCGAATCGTAACGACCTCTGTCGTCGACACCAGGGCAAAGATTGAGAGGCCTCGCTGGAATGCGACCCCTCTGAATCGGTGGGAGCGCCACGGCGAGACAAAGCCGCTGGCGCGTTAAAAGTTCCTCAGAACTTGGGCACGACGAGGAGAAGGGCTCGCTCGGCGCCGTGAGGGCGCCGGTGGCGCTTTCTAGTTTTATCATATTTTTATGACTCTTTGCTAAACTTCGAAAGAAAAAGAATCACAGGCCTAAGACAGTAAACCAATTCTTTAATTATTTTTTTTTCTCAAGAAACTCATCCTGTTCATAGATTTCTAAACTAATCATTCAAAAGATTTATGTTCCATAAGTCTTGTTGTGAAATTTACATTAGCTAGGTGTTACATCAATATTATTTGAACATCATGTTAATCAATCTATTAAAGGCTTTTGTGAAATAATAGGTGAGCATCTTTAATATTTCAAGGACAATTGTCTACTTTTTAAATGTGACACTCATTTGCCATTAACCACAAATTTCCTATATGAATTAAAGATGTAAAATTATCAGATTGTACATCTATAACCTCAGGAAATATTTCATATTGAATTTTATAGCTTTGATTGTTTGAGCGTGAAGTGACAATTTTGGTACATTTTTTTTGTATAATAATAAGTAAACATTTTTACTATTTCTGGACTATTTCTCTATTTTTTGTTCAGCAATTAATTTTATAAATATACAATAATTATTTACATAATGTGTTTTCATTATCCTAATTTTTATTACGATGAAATTTAAATATACACTTATGAACATTTTTGGACAATTTCTGAGACTCTTTTAAATTTCAGAATATTTCTATACACTCGTTATTTCAATACGAATTGTTTATGAAAAAGTATCTGTTCAAAATTACTTTAAATGAGAGAACATATATATAATATAAGCTATACTGAATTAAAATTTAATTTTTCTTTTTTCGAATATTTTTATATATGCTTATTAAAAAACATATACTTAAAAAAATTACTTTTTAAAATGTCATTGGAATTTTTACCTTTTATAATTTTCCTCCTCCTTTTAGTAATGGTAGGTAGCTGGTATTTAGGTATAAAAAGTCATTTCTAAATAACTTGTATTTTTAAATACAAATATATATAATGTCATAAGAAACTTCATTTAAAATAACTGAGGTCTAATATAAATGCGCATTTCATAAAAGTTTCAAAATCAGTTCAAATTGTTATATGTTTCCAAATCTTCATCCATGCATACCATTTAAGGTTGTCCCAGACTACGTTTTCCTAACGCGGTCTCTTTATTGTGGTAAGGAGCTCTCTTTGATGTTTTATCACTTCTTTTGCATATCTAAAGGCCAAAGGTCAGCAAGAAACGTCACTGGCAGATATATCATGATCTCTTTCTTTTGTTGAGAATCCCCTTTCTTTTGTTAGTGACAACAGAATCTTTGGAAAATAATGGACATTCAAAAGATTTACCACTCTTTTAGAAAGCCTTTCTTAGCAAGCATATAAACGGAGCATTGACAGCAAACATTATTCCCAATTGACGCGTACCGTAATTTGTTTTATACAATGATTTGCAGCAGATTGGATGAGGGAGGGGGATTATTAATTTTTGCAAGACTGCACATAATATTTGATGTAATTACTTTAGTTTGAAGTTTTTCACTTTTTATCAATTTTATTTTTCCTCTCCAAACAACTTTTATATGCGGAACTTCAAGAGGATGTTTACAAAATTTCCTATTTACGGAATGACCATAAAAATATCTTAACAGTTTCTAAGATTTATTTTTCCTGGTTGCAAGAGTTATTTGAAACTTGATGATTGAACACGAATTGTAACATATATAAACATGATTGCACAGTAATACTACACAAATATACAAACTACAAAAACATACTTTAATGTAAATATTGTATTTTATTTGATTATTTCTATTAAATGGTTATTTAAAAAAAAATGCTGGAAATATAATTCTCTTGACAAATTATTGGCGGTATTCTTATTAAAGTAAAAACAACAGAAAATATTTGAATAACATCTAATTGCAGTTCTCTGTTTTTTAATAGATTCATTTTTTGAATAATCTTTCGGTATTTTATACTAACGACTGCACGTTTTTATTACACTACAATAAACTAAAAAGGAACGACAAGCCACATTATTTCATTTTTTTTAAACAATGCCCATTCACATTCGACTATCTTTTAATCCTTTTTGCTTAAATTACAAAGCGGAATCCTATAGAAAACACTATATTTACTCTACCCATGTTATTAAAATACAATTTTATTAAATTTAAATGGAACTGAAAAATAAGCCTTGTTATCCTAATCTGTTTAAGTAACATCTAATCGCAGTACACTGTTGTCAATCCATTTATGTAATTTGAATTACATATCGATATTCTGCAGAATATATTGTAAGGTGTTTCATCGATTTTGTCGCTCTTTTGCCGTATGTTGTTAATTTTAAAGTTAATTAACTCTTTTTTGGTAATAAAGGATAGACATTTTAAGTTTTTGAAACTTACCTATATAAAATCGCGTAGCTTAATTAATTACCTATCTAAAATTTTAATGCTCAATTTCCTCTACCCATTAAGTATCCATGTTATTTAAAAAACGATACTGACGACGTATAGTTCATTTACGATATAGATAATTTCTACTACCTTCACGAGAAACTTGTTTTACATCTATTTATAATACATATACAAAGTTATGTTTGACCTCCAATGAAAGAACCCCTTCATAAGATACTTCTATTTTTTTGTTTTTGTTTTAGTAGATCTGATTTTGTACGGAGGTATATTTGGACGAATTAAACAAAAATGATCTCTTCTTTATAATAAGCAGTAAGCGGTCTATTGATTGCTTCTTGTAGTTTGTTCATTTTGCAAGCCTTTTAATTTTTTTTTTAAAGTTTCCAGCAATATTGGCTTTGTTCTGCTTGATAAACATTAAATATAAAAAAATATAGCGAAATAAATTCATAATATAAAGTTAATATAAAGATAAAGTATAGAAATGTGATTATGATGCAGAAAAAGAAGGGGGGGGGGGTTCTGTATAAAATTGATAAACATTAAAACTTAACACAATGCAGCAAAACAAAAATTATAATATAAAACCTGAAATCTAATTGTGTCAAAGGAAAATAGATTTTTACATTCTGGGCCAAATTTATAATAATAGAAAGATAATATAATGCATTACACGATAATAAAAATTATTATATAAACTCTACAAAAAATTGATTGAGTTGCATAAAGGGGAGATATTTATTCTTTTGAAAATTTATTAATATGGAAGTATAATTCTATGTTGCAAAATAAAAATTGCAATATAAATCGCGGAAACTTGATTTCATTGTAAAAAAAGAATTTATAAATTCTAGTAAAGTTTATAAACATGAAAAGTTATTTCAATAAAACAGATAAAAATGTAATAAAACATTAGAAAAATTATATTGTATAGCTGAAGAAGTTTTTATGTACTCTATAGAAAAATTATAATTATGCAAAAATGTTGCAACACAATAGAATACAATTTGCAATATAAAGCTTGGAAGATTACATGCTGCGCAAGAATGTCAATTACTTGCCTTGTAAAAAAATACAAATATAGAAATATAATAATATATAGTCGAAAATATAACATAAATCCTGAAAACTTATTGTGTTGCAGAAAAACAAATAATTAATTTCGTATAAAATTTCAAAACACATGGAAATATAATATAGCAGAATAAAAAATATACTAGAAGTCATGGAAAATTTATTTATTAGAGAAAAATATTTATTTATTTTGTACAAAATATATAAACATGAAAACAAAATAAATATAACAGAATAAAAGTTATATTATATATTCTTGAAAATTGTTTGGTTGACAGAAAAATAAATTGTGTACTCTGTACAAAATTTTTAAACATGGAAATGTAATACTGTATAGCAAAATGAAAGATATAATATAAATTCGAAAACATTCATTGTGTTCTAGAAACAGATGCAATTTATTCGTTAGAAAATTTATAATTACTGAAATATATTACTATACAAAAGTATAGAAATTGTATTGGGATTTCTGGGAAATTCAATGTTGAACAGAAAAATAAGTTATTTACACGGCTTATTACAAAACTTATAATCGTAAATATCTATAATACATTAAAATAAAGATTATAATATAAAACAAAGCAGGAGTTTGTTGCAGATAGAGAAGTTATTTATTATACATAAAATGTTATAAAATATTAGAAGGTAATACAATATAACGCAATAAAAATTTTAATCTAAATTACGTTTTATGCGTAATGAAGTAAACATGATTTATTTACAGACATGTTTAAAACAAGAGTTACAATTTACACTTTAATGAGATTTAATTTGCTTAAATAATTACAATATTTGTGGAAAAATACTTTCCTAAAAAATATATTAAATCGCAAATATGAACAAAGAAACTATTTTAAATTAATACACTGCACTATAATAAGAGTTGAACGTTTATCATGGGAAAAAAGATTCCAAAAAAGTTTAACACCCCTATTTCCAAACGAAAATCTTTGTGGTAGATTCTCTACAACATTTCCAATAGAAATCTCTCACGCAGATTATCTTTTGTGAATAGTGATGACAACATTTTTTTTTTTTTTGGGGGGGGGGGGGGGGAGGGGGACTTTTTTCCGTCACAAACGTTCAACCCTAACTATATTTGACTCAATTCTTATCCATTCAAATACTCTCTAAAATATTTATTTATAGAATTACAAAAATATTACTAAATATCAATAGCTGCGCTGATTTTCTTTGCTTTTTAACAGGCGGTCCGGTAGGTCATTGTCCAAGCTACTAAAATTGCATGGGTTAGGGAATTCTGTGTAAATATATAACAAATTATTGCACATATAAGTATTAAAAGGTGTAAAATAAAACTTTAAAACAGAGAAAAAACGTTTTAACAGACTGTTCACATATCTCGGCTACATCGAAGCCGAAGACACAATGAATAAGAATATTCTAGAATTATTATTAATTAGATTTAATAAGATTAATTTATATATTTAATTATATATTTAATAAGAAAATTAAATAATGGCATTTCAAATCATTACACCATAGATCGTTCAATTTTAGAATACTTTTATTTGTTTTGATAATGGTTTCGATGGAGTCGTCACATGTAAACAGTCTATTAAAATATTTTTCTTTACTATTTTTAAAGTTTTTATTTTACATCTTTTAGCAATTAAAAGTAGAAATTCTGTGTAATCAAATATAAATTTTAAATTAAGAAAATTTTTATATTGTAATTAACTATAATGATTTTTTTTTTATTATACAGGTTTAATGATCAAAACACTATATTTGTATTACACAAAAATATAGGTCATTTCGTACAATAGTTACACTTATAATGTATAATATTTTGTTAATTTCTGTTTAATACCTGTAAAATGAAAAAGGTTTATTGTTTCCAAAAGTACTTAATAGTTATACATGGTTACCATATTATAAGTGCTAGGTTCAGTGCTAACAATGCACATTTTTACTACTTAAAAGTAAAAAAAGTATATTAAACTTTACTTTGTTTCTTCTATTAATTGTTTTAACATCTAAGCATTCAATACTTTATTTGAGAGATAGAGCGTTTTACAATGGAGCAGATGTTTACAATCCATGTATTTCGAAAATAATTTGATAAATTCGATGTCTTAGCATTAGTCGAACAAGCAAGTATGTAATACTATATCACGTAATAAGTCATCCAGAAAAGTGCTCCGATGTAAAGAGAGATTTATTACACTCATGGGAACGTGTTTGTGATGTAAAAGAAGTTATTTATCCATTTTATTTTATATGATATAGGCGGTTGCTATTTAATATTATAATAAAATAACATTTGATATAAATTATTATATATACACACATGTATAATTACAATGGAATCACACGTGTTAAAATAAATGTAAAAAATAAAAGCCAAAAAAACTTTTAAACAAGAGAATGAAAATTAATGAAAACTATGAATGTGATTCGAAATCCTCAGAGGAACCTTTATATTCACAATTCATTGTGGTTGTATAAAAAGTTTAAGGTTATTATATTCCTTGATATTTTTAGAGGGGCAAGAAAAAAATGTAAAATATAGAAATGTATTTAGCGGCAAGATGAATTATGAGATTTTGAATTTTTATGTTTCTGCAAGTATGAAACATGGTCTTATTAATTGCTATTTTATAAAGTATTATACAAATAGTTTTTCTTGTTATTGTGTTTTATATTATTGAAAAGTATCATGAGTTGTCACAATAAGACAATGCATCTAATAAAGTCCGACGTCTTTACTTTAAAAAGTGATTGTTGTAAATGCAGTATCTGCTGAAGTTTTCCTTCTGTTGACTGGACAAAGTCCAGACACATTTCTGAATGATAAATTTATATAATGTGATAGAAAATATTTTTTCTTAATAAATAAAATGAAGTGTTCAGAAAAAAAAAATGATCAAGTCCAGTGTTTCGTTCAATCGAGTTTCAGATGAATTCTTGCTCTATAGGTGAAAATGTTTTCGATGACATAATAAATTAGGGCATAACATTAAAATATGAGCTACAAATCTCCTATGATTTTGAATAAAATGCACGAGAGTCCATTAATTTTCTCATTTCCAGATAATGTTTTGTGTACTTTATTGACTTTGTTTATGAAGGACTCAAATATGCTTTAGGTATTTTTCTTTAGTTTTTATTAACATCCATACAAATGTTGTTGAAACAGACTGTGAGATTTCTGACATTATCATGATCAGATTTCATCAATGCGCATCAGTATTTAAGATTATAAACGTTTTGTCTTCTTAGAGATAAATATCTATATCTGACATACAATACTAATACTGTAATAGTTAGATTGTGAAGTTTCTGATATCATCATGATCAGATTTTCTCAATACGTATCAGTATCTAAGATTATATATACGTTTAACCTTTTCATAGATAAATATCTATATCTCACATAAAATGTACTAATACTTTAATAACTAAAAAAAAAAGTTAAATCAAACTGCAAAGTTGTTTCAGATATTATCATGATTAGATTTTCCCAATACGTTTAATTTTCTAAGATTGCATACGTTTTGTCTTTTCAGAGATGTACAATCTATGTAGTATATAAAACATTATAACACCTTTTATCCTTTTTTTTGCATTAGTTTATATTAGTACCAAGACAAATGTAGTTGAAACAGTCTGTACAATTTCTAATATTACCATGATCAGATTAAGTAGTATTACTGAACACTTCTCAGGATTTGTCTTTTGAAAGAGGAATATCTAAACTGTAAGAGAAAAAAATATTTTCTAAGTGTCAATAAATAATGTACGGATAAAGGCAGGTGAACCGTATATTTTCGCCGAGTGATTTTATAAAAATTAAATATTCTCCTTAAACTCAGTAAACATTTATTTTATTTAAAGTTAAACTTACAATTTTCAGGTGTGAAAAATCAGAATGAGTTATAAAAATATCCTTCAGACTTTTAATTACATATTTCTAGAGTTGCAAAGGCTTGAAAAAATCCGGTTTAAACATGGGAATAAATCGGTTTTTTGGGGAATAAAACGAGTTTTTTAGGAATAAACCAGGACTTTTGGAAATAAACCTGGGAATAAACCGGATCTATTGGAAATAAACCCGGGAATAAACCGGATTTTTGCAACTCTACATATTTCAGTTAGAGGGACGCTATGAACCAAAATAATATATTCCTCAATTGATAACAAATTCTTGAAGCTTTTGAATAATGATTTTGAATAAAGTTGTTTTGGTTCATCGAGTCATTCAGTGCAAAATAAAACAAAACTTTAGCGGGAGTACCATTAATACCCATGTCTGTTTACCTCCCGACAGAATACATTTCTTTATCAGAGTAGCGACATACGGCCTGTTAAATTTGATTGGACACCACGAAACTTAGAGAACCTGCCATTATCACCCATCTAATGTTTATTTATTAATAGAAAATTCGTCCAAACTAATATCAACAAATTCCTTAATACAGGGATTGGAAAAAGACTGCAAACATGAACATGGGTGTTGGACAAGAGTCGCTGCTTTGATAAATAAAGATGCTCTAACTCACAAGAAATACGGTGCTCTAGCTCTCAACAAAAGTATTTATTTTTCTATGAAAATTAATATATTTTTTTTTCTAATAACTATAATTTTATTACTTGTTAAGGTGTGTGATACTTGGGAAAAATAATGTCATGTGTCATGGCTCTGAGTGTTTTATGGTAATTTTTTTTTAAGTTCATAGTTTGTTAGTCTAATTTGTTTAATTACATTTAGATAAGGGAACTTCGGGTTTTACTGAATACTATTTATGTTTCAGGCAATACCACAGCTCGATATTGTATAAAACCGGAAAATCTAATACAATCAGAAACTTCATCTATCTGTGATTAGTTATTTGTAGAAAGAAATCATTTTACGAAATTGTATCACATGCAAACAAATACTAATAATGAAAAACTTTTTTCGAGGCTATCATGATGTAGTCGCGAAATATCAAATAGGCCATTAAAATGAAGAAAATGGAAAGAACTTGGCAAAAAAACAAATGTCATGGTATCAAGAGGGTATGATCGAAATGTAGTGTCTAAGTGGTCAGCCAATACAACTTCAGTTCATACTTCAGATTTGCACAAATCACAATATAAGGATCTGTCTTTGCGCCACCATAGTAATGGAGTATTAGAAAATATTGATGTTCCATATAACTCGACACCGCCAGATTGGGAAAAACTTACTCTATATTTATCGGTGTGATTCGCGAACTAAAAAATGAGTATTACAACTTAAACTGTTAATATTTCGGTGTACATTATGGTTCATTTCAATGTGGAAATATCATTTCTAAGAATGGCTAAAAAATACTAAAAAATTATCTCCTGAAACTTTTCAAAGGCGAAAAAGAAATATTTATTCATACAACGCGCCCTGACGCCAACCGACGAACTGCGGGTTCTGGGGGGCATTCTAGAAACGTTCTTAAATAGCTTATGATATTGCCACTTGGTGGCAGTATTTTACCAAACAGAGACGTTAGTATTCCATATTACCCAATTATTCCACAATACCCGAAATTCCTCTATACAGGGTGTTCCTAAACTCATGGTACATACGGTAGGGGGTAATAGAACATATCAAGACGAGTAATAGTAAATAGGAAACCAAGGGTCCCAAACGTCTTCCGAAGGAGATAGACGCCATTAAAGTTTAATGTCCAAAATTTCAAATAATTATAAAAAACGGAAAAATTGGTCGATTCATTTGCGGTTTTCGCTAAAACTATTCTTTATGTCAGTATTTTCTTAAAAATAAATTTTAAAGAAAAAGTAAAAAAAAAAAATGTGCACAGAGGGCGCTTTAGACTTCGGAGTAATGAACAACTATTTTTTACCGTTATTTTTTGTATCTGATTAAATGCTTTCAAAAGCTTAGACTTAAACTTAAATTTTGAGCTCAATATCTGAATCGTTGGGAGTGGTTAAGTAGCGCAAACTGAACTGTGTTCAGGAGTTGAAATTTGAACCCCCCACAACACAGTTCAGTTATTCCCGATCTTGGTGTCGTAGACCAGACAAAAACTACTACCCCCTACACGTAAAATAAACGATAGAGGGATGACAAAATTAAATAAAATAAATTTTAAAGATAAAGTTCAAAAATGCCGATAGACCGCGCTTTAGACTTTGGAGTGATGAACAACTATTTTTTACCTTCGACTCCGACACCGACCTGGTTGCGAGGATTGCTGTCGTAGCAGGCGATATCCGGGAGTTGCCCGGGGTATTCACTAATGTTCGCAACTCCCTCCGCCGGCAGCGTGAGGCCTGCATCGTTGCTGGTGGGCACTCTTTCGAGCAGTTTTTGTGACATCATGCGTGTACCATTTTTCACGTGTCAACTTTCATTCATATTGCGCACTACATACATACATCAAATTGTTTCTTTTTATTTTGCGCGAAGAAATTGCTCATGTCTGTTATAAATAAATTTTCTGTTTAGTTTTGTCATTACTCTATCGTTTATTTTACGTGTAGGGGGTAGTAGTTTCTGCCTGGATTAATTTTAACACAATTATTCAAATTGGTAAAGAAATCATATGAGTTGTAATTTTCCACCTGCACGAAAAATGTCCGAGCCAGGATTCGAACCTGCGATCTCTTGGCTGAAGCTGCCATGATCTACCAACTGAGCTATCCCGGCATGCTGTATGAATTATGCCCTCCAGATTCAACCGGGATAGCTCAGTTGGTAGAGCATTGCAGCTTCAAGAGATCCCAGGTTCGAATCCTAGCCCGGACATTTTTCGTCCAGTTGGAAAATTACAACTCATATTGTTTCCGCCTGGTCTGCTGCACCAAGATCGGGAATAACTGAACTGTGTTCAGGAGTGGGAGGGGGGAGAGAGGTGTTTCAAATTTCAACTCCTGAACGCAGTTCAGTTTGCGCTACTTAATCACTTCCAACGATTCAAATTTTGAGCTCAAAATTTAAGTTTAAGTCCAAGCTTTTGAAAGCATTTAAGGAGATGCAAAAAATAACGGTAAAAAATAGTTTTTCGTTACTCCAAAGACTAAAGCGCCCTCTATCGGCATTTTTTGAACTTTATCTTTAAAATTTATTTTTAAGAAAATACTGACATAAAGAATAGTTTTAGCGAAAACCGCAAACGAATCTACCAATTTTTCCGTTTTTTATAATCATTTGAAATTTTGGACCCTAAACTTTAATGGCGCCTATCTCCTTCGGAAGACGTTTGGGACCCTTAGTTTCCTATTTAATACTGTTTGTCTTGATGTGTTCTATCACCCCCTAGCGTATGTACCATGAGTTTATGGACACCCTGTATATTATAGGTACAGTGCCTGTAAAAACTTTAAGGACAGCAAAAAATTGTAAAATTTTTCATAAATATGAAATTAGATAATTGAAATGGGAATTTAATGTTGATCATAAAGTTAAAATACTTATATAAAAGTCAACAAAATGTATCTGTGAGCTTTTTATTTCGCAAAAATAATAATTATGCAAAAAACCGCTGTTTTCGCCAGTGTAAAAACTTTAGGGACACCACTATTTTTTGATAGAAATGTTATATATAATTATTATTGATTAGCATGTTAAAAACTCTTGTGTATAGTGATTTTAATGACGTTTTCTATTATGAGATTTGTTAAATTTGTAATTATGCTAAAAGCAAGTAAACTGACTAAATATAAAAAAGGTGCTGTTGAATATTTTTCATTGTCAGGAATTATTTGTCGGACTATTGCAAAAAAGATAGAAAGATATTAATTCGTCATTGGCAATTTTTTAAGATTAAAAGGTTTAAGGTATGGAATAAAATCGCTGACAGAAGACCAAAATTCTTGTCCCTCAGAGATGAAAATAGAGACTTTTAAAATTAGCATCAACTGGAAAATACGCAAGTGGAGAAATTTTACGAATGACTGGGTTCAATGTATGCAACAAAACAATATACAATACAATTACTCGATCGGGGAATTTCCAATAAATAGCAAAATTGTGTAAACCAACTAGATACAGAATTCAGCGTTTACAGTATGCCTGACAATTAATGATTTGAGGCGACGAAAGGCTGCAGGTTATTTTATCCGATGAAAAGAGTTGGAACTAAGATTGTTCTGATACCAGGAAGTATTGTTGGCATCATTTTAGAAAATAAAACGAAATTTTCTCTAAACGTTAATTAGGTGGCGGATCCATTATGACATGAGGCTATTTTTCGTCTAACGCCGTGATCTCATTTACATTTCTTTTAGGAAAAGTTAATCCAAATCATATCTAAAAACTCTTTCTGACAATCTTTCACCAGTTGCGACTCTATAGCAGGGGAAAAATGGATTTATGAGTAATATAATGCGTGAAGTAATGCGTGAGTAATATAAGGAATAATATATAAACTATTTGTTTCTTCATTACTGTATTGTTTTTATTTTACTGTCCTTAATGTTTTTACACAAGCAGAAATAGTGTTTTATGTATAATTACTTTATTTTCGTAATACAATACAGATAAATTTTGATGACTTTTTTATTAGCTTTTCAACTTTATGATATACATTATATTAAACTTTTTTTCATCTGATTTGAAATTTATCAAAAACTTTAAATTTTTTGCGGTTCTGAAAGTTTTTACACGCACTGTATATATATTTATATATGTATATTATCAACATGCATTTCATACAGAATCTAGTATTTTCCAAAAATGTGACTCGTTTAAAACATATAAGACAATCTAATCTTGTTTACTTCGTAAAATATATAACGTAATTTAGATTTAAATTTTTATTTCGTTACATTATAGTATCTTCTAATGTTTTATATATTATTTATAGAAGAAATAACTTCTGCTTTTGCATCACAATTGGATACCCATGAGTATAATAAATCTCGTTTTACTTCCGAAAACTTCGATTCTTTCTTTTGTAGATGACGTATTACGTGATCATGTACTACACGTTTTCTTGTTCGAGTAACGCTTAGATGTTTGATTTATCAAACCATTTTAGAAATACATACAGCCATTGTACGTATTTGTTTCTGTGTAAAATACTGTGTATAAAATAACTTATTTGAGACGTTGAGCTGAAAGTTACTTTTCATGCGTTATATCTTCTTACATTTATTATATCTATTAGAAAAAGCTTTGTTTTTTATTATTTCACGCTAAACTAATTATTAATTCTTATTGTGTAAACATACACTGTTACCAAATTAATATCGCCTCAATCTTTATTTCATTGCAATATTCATGTGGTAACATTTTCTGCATATATAGTAACCATTCTCTAAGAGAGTTTACTTAATATTGGCTAAGTATTGACACAATATCGGAAATACATATTAAGAAATAAAAGATTGAATTGGTAAAATATTGCAATAAAATATCCAATACTGGATAATTATTTGTTGCCACTATTAGCTGTATATTTATATTCGAATATTAACGAAATACTGACATGTTCATATTCTGAAATGCTACAAAAATTGGTCAAGTTGTGCAGGTGCAAAATATACAGAACGGTCAACTTTCCGCCAACACGGGTGTGTCCGCCTATGCGTACAATAAGCGATAGCCAACCATTAAAGTAAACATGTGTAAATGAAATTAGTAACGTTTAACATATTTTCAATATTGTGTAATTTTTATATGTAGCGATTATATGTGTATATAAGGCCTATATGTAGTCCTTATATAGATTGTACAAATGAGATTCGCATAGTATTATTTTGCTTCGGAAATACGTGTACATATTTTTCCTTAAAATGTTTACCTTAAAATCAGTTATTGAATATTCCTTTATATAAGAAAATACTTTTCAGGCAATGAGAAACATAAAAGTCTCAATCGTTTAGGAATTTATCAGAAACCAAGTTAAAAGCAATAATTATTAAAGTATTTTTTGTTTTAAAAGATAGAATAAATGCATTGCGTAAAAGTTATTGATGAAGGGATGACAAACTTATTAAAAATATTTAAGTATGCACAAATGCTGCAAGCACTTTATAAAAAAATTCTCTTTTTGAAGCTTTTTTACTTCCATATTTAAAAATGAATTTAGACTCTCTAAAACTATAATTCTTTGTTTTTATATATTAACTAAAGGTTCACTGTTGTATCTCACATTATAACATAATAAATAGTTTGTCAGCTCAGGTTTCACTATGTATAGGAATGTCCTTATACATGTATTATTTTTAATAACCTATTCTGAAACGATAATTAATGTACAGTTCTATTTTTTAAATCATGTGAGTATTTCAGCAAATTAAATTATTTGAAGTAGAACACGAATGAGAACTAATACAGTTTATTTATCTTACAGATAAAAAAACATATTCGATAAACGCTAATACGATATAAAATGTTCTCAAGTACTGCAACGCAGACTTACACCGAGGCACGTGGGTGTTTAAAATCCTTCATCATTAATTATCTGTAAATAAGGAAAATTAGTTGTAACTCATCACATACTTTCCAATTTATCAAACTGTTATAAAAAGCGAAACAATTATGTGAGACATTGTGCACTTCAAGGGTTTCCCATTAATTAGCTTGCAGGAGTTAGAAAAGTATATCTAGCTAATGACAAGCAATAAAGATAAGTTTGCTTTTAAAATATTATTCTGTAAATATGTAAAGTTGAAAAAGTTTAGCTTTTTTTCTTTTTATTTCATCATTTAAATAATTCAATTCATACTTCAGAAATGACCTCTTAAAGGTCTATAATTAGTTTTTAAACTTTAATTTTGTTATTTTAAAATGTCTGTAAAAGTTTCTATGCCCTTAAAGTTTCAATGATTTCTATTAAGTGCTGAAATAGCCTAAAAATAATGCAAAATATAGAGAAATGATATTTTAGTAATTAAAGCAAATCAGAGATTATGAGAATTTTATTTCATGGCATAAACACACTCCTTAACTTATATTGGTTGGGTGAATTTAGTGTTATATAAAAATACAAAAATAAAGACACACATGCATGAAAGTTCCTAGTACCAAAGTAGGCTGAGCATTTACTCACCTCGACGCCAGGTACTTTAGACCTGTTAAGCTACGTACTTTTGATCGGCAGGTAGGGGCCTGGTCATCGGTTAAAAAGAAACAAAAAGCTTTGCATTTACGCACGGAGGAGGGGGGGGGATAAAAGTGTACTATTCTAATTTTTATTTCTGAAAAAACTCAACCATAAAAAATATATAAAATGTACAATTTATATGACATTAAATAAGTACTTTTAATAATATTATTACTTCCAATATATTTTTTTAGCACCGTATTCAGAAAGATGTTATTTTTGTAAAATAGAAAAATCATCCATAATGGCGTCTTTTATGTAATTATAACAAGATTTAAGCAATAAAAATGGTAAATATTATTATTACTTAAATATAAAGCATGGAAATACATACGATTAAAATTTTAAGGCGTATTTTTAATTTTTGGTGCATGAAATGCAGTTGTAGATGCGTTAAATAACGCCTCGGGGACTATACACACAATATGATGAGCCAAAATGATAATCCTTCATACGCTTAGTCAATCTCCATTTCGGACGCTAAACAGCTTTGGGCCATTGTTGCAATGCTTCTGCCAATACTTGCCAATTTAATGGAGTATACCTGTACTAGATTTGCAAGCAGATGGAACACTGTTAACCTAGTGTGTTTCTGCTTCTGTCTTCTATTGGACGAGAGAGAATCAGTTTTGAAATATTATTCATGCTAATTGATGTTTATTTCTATATACCCCCAGCTGACGTCACTTGGGAAGATATCACCACTACGGAACATTGAGAATGGTTGTTGAACTGGAGGCTAACACACCATAATATTCAAGACTTTCTCAATAGGATTAATATCCGGTGAGGTAGGCGGGTGGAACAGAAACAAAAATTCATCAGCAGTTTCTCAAATCGCACGCATTCAATATAGTCCTTGCAATAAAAAGGTTTTCCCGCATTAAAACAACATCTCCGGTAAGAAAGGTTGGAATATAAATTTGTATACTTAGTCAACAATGATGTTCAGGCACTGCACTCGGCAAAAGAAGGTATACAGTCAGCATATACTTTTCTCTAAGAGCAACAAAATGTGAGCAATTTCATGTAAGGTCTTTAAGTTGGTGAAACTTTGTTTATTATGAAAGTTACATAAACTTATTTAGAACGCAAAGGCTAAACAAAATCACAAAATGATTACATAATTATTGTATATAATTTAATTTCTTCAAATGCTACTGTAAAAATATAGAGCCATGTCCTATCTGAGAAGAAAGTTTGAAATATTTGTTTAAAATACATCATTAATAACTTTTGTTTCTATCTTTGTCCTTCATGATTCCCTTGAATCTGTTTAGCATTGACTTAGAAAGCACATTTTACTTATTTGTATGTTTGGCTCTCAGGCTTTTCGCATAGAGTCCTTTAGTTCATATGATGACTTCATTTGAAGATTAGATATCATTATTTTCAAAATATACCATATTGTTTTCGGTAGGATTAATGTCTGAGCTGAATGCTAACCACTCGAATTGAGAAACATTATTGTCAGAAAGTAAATAATTCACTGTCCATGAAGCACATCATCTTCCATAAATATAACATCATTATCTCCAAACAGATTTTCAGTTAGAAATCAGAAAATATTCTAAAAATGAAACATATTTTTCTGAATTCTCATTCCCATTCATTAGACACAGTCTTCCATCTTCCTTAGAAGACATGCAGACCCAAATCATGATTGAATCAGGAAACGTAATCAAAAATTGTGTACAGTTTTCACTCTGCCTTTCACTTTGCAAACTTCAAACGATTTTTTCTTTTTCCTCATACTCACCAATACAAATTCTTGATTCATCGTTAAACACCATTTTGCGTTAATCGTTAAGAACCAATTCTCGTAATGCTTTGCCCCATGGTAATCTAACTTATCTGTGCACTAATATCAGCTTTGGTTTTGCATTGGCTTTGCAATAACGGTACCTAGCTCCATTTAATCTGTTGATTCTGTGTGATATCTTGGCTCTAAATGCTTTCTTCGTTCATTATTGATATCTTTAGATGGTTTTAACTTTGTACTCTTGCATAAGTATATACAATACGATACTGACAAGCTGATACAGATCGTCGTCTACCAAAACGGAAGCAGTTTTCCACATTTTTGAGCTCTATGATTTTTTTAATTTTCGAAATGATAGATTGTGAGCAGGAGTATGTCTGATGTATTTCCCTGCGATTTACCTTGCTTTAGCAGCTTAACGATCACCTTTCTGGTTTTAGATTCTCTTACACTGTCATTTTATCCATTGGTTTGTATTGAGCAAAGTAAAATAAGCCTAAAGTGGAACCTCAAGTGGAACTATGGTAGACCATAACGTAATGGTTAGCTGATCACCAGACAAGAAACTTTACATAAACAAGCGGATGATTCCAAAGTTTTTTCATCAAATCGATGTTATTACAAACTCTTTTTCCACACAAACTTTAAAAAAAAGTTACAAATAATTATTGAGGTTTTTTTTTGTGTAATTGCTTTTGTGTCTGTGTATCGAACTAATGTTTATGATTGTTCATTAAAAATAATTACAGATTTTTAATTTTAATTCAAATGTATACTTATATTTTGTTAGCTATCGTATAGAGAATGTTGATTCTATACTTTTACCACCGGCAGCTTTTAAGGATACATTCTACATCCTCAACCAGTGCATGATAACGTCACTTAGACCATATTACACGTCTACCACCGACTTGAGAACGACTCACAATACGTACGTAAAACAACTATTTGCGTGATATACTTCATAGTAGGATACAATCATTGACAAACAAAACATATGCAAAACACATGCAAAACATATCTTGAAACCCTCTGACAGTCCAGCAAAAGGGCTAAATTGTAATGTTGCTTTCTCTGCATTTTATTTTAAATGGTAAAAAAAAGTGTTTATTCCAAAATCACATAAAAAACTGAATTATATATATGAATGTAAACCTTGAATCTATCAATCATAACACAATATATTAAAACTGCATTATATTTGTCGAATTATATAAATTTTAAAATTGCTTGTATTGCAGTGAAACCTGGAGCTTAGTGAACGTATTAACACGGGCTTGTCAGTCAGAGGGTTAAAGTGTACATGTAAGATCTTTTCATTGCTGCATGGCCCGTTTATGATATTCTCCAGTCTAAGAGGTGCGTAAATAATGATGATGGTCCCTTGTTGCAGAAGCGCCGTCTAAAATGAAAAAAAGAAAAAAAAAGAATACACCTTTCGATATATTATATATTATAGATTTTCAATTATGATTAAAATTTATATATTTTATTTTTAGCTGTCATATGGAGAATGCTGATTCTATTCTTTTTGTCACGCGTCTGCTGCTCTTGTGGGTGTGCTCTGCACCATCCATCGGCACATGATAAGATCACTAAGGGCATATTGTACCTTTACCATCGATTTGTGAACTACCTGCAGTAGATGCGTATAACAACTATTCGCACGAAACACTGCGTACACTGTAAACAAACATAGATGTTTCTTCATCTAGATAAATGTAATTTAACCACGAACGAAAATTTAAAGTAACAAGTCCTCCGAGTTACTCCAGATTCGAAAAAGCATTCGTTATCTGTATAAAATTCAGAAAACAATATGTTTTCAAGATTTAAAGAATAATTTATGAACAAAGAAGAACAAAGTTTATTTTGTTGTCGCTAATTTTGGGAAATGTTTCCGAGTAGTTTTTATAGCGTATTAATCCGTTTTTACAACCAGAATATAGGTTTTTCGGGTGCTATCAATTCTAAAGTAAACATTTGTATGTTCAACGAACATATTTAACAAAGAAACATGATAAAGTAACAACATAAGCATTAAAAGTGCTATATTTGTTTACCTTTACATGTATACATTCATTTACGCAGCTGAAAATGCTTAATTAACAATTAATAGTAACCTAAAAACCTATATTTGTTTTTGCAAAAACTATTTAAAGCATTATAAAAACTACTGGAAAACGTTTCCGTAAATCAGTGGCAGTAAAAGAAAATTTGTTTTTATATATTATTCTTCAAATCTCGAAAATATATAATATTCCTAAAGATAAAGAATGTTTTTCGGATTCATGAGTATCTTGGAAGTGGTTATTGTATATTTTCGTTCGTGATTATATAATATTTTTGTATATTAAGAAACATACGTCTTTTTTTAGAGTGTCGTATGATATAACCATTGAGGTTTTGCAAAATATATCTTGTTTCAATATAGAAGCAAAAGCTTTTTCATTATTTCATGGTCCAGTTATGATGTTCTTCAGTCTAATAAGTGCGTAAATATTGATGATGCTATATTGTAGAAGTGCTGTTTAAAATAAGAGAAAAAAGAATACGCCTTTCATTTTTTGCGAATTTCTTGTAATAAAATCAGATGAAAAGTGTTGTTAGGCTTTAAATCACAACTTATTTCAGAATATTGATACTTTACTGGTATTTGGTGTCATTTACACAAGAGGCGGATGTGTGCCTGAGTGTAAAATCTGGTTTGAAATATGGAACACAAAATAATAAATTACTTATAACTAGATGGAACCCGTCAAAATTTGACGGCAAAAAACTTGATAGTACCATAAAAATAAAATTCATAGCTGCTTTAAAATGTTTGAAACTTTTGCAGAATAATTCAAATAAATAAAAAACCCACTTTGAATTAAAGCTAGGTTGAAGAACAGCAATTGGCTAAGTTTCACTGGCACATGTACTCGCGGAATTTCTTTCATCTGACACATTTAGCGCTGTTGTGCAAGTAAATGGTAAGTGCCCCCTTGGGGAGGGGGAAATGGTGGGATGGACCAAGGAGATGCATAACATGAATAAGCAGTCAAAGACCTTTCAAACGATATGTAACATGAGGGGTGTGTGCAAAATTTTAAAAAGTAACCCCTTGGGGGGGGGTAAAGTAGGGGATGGACACGGAACATGCATAATATGATTAAGTGGTCACAGACCTTTCCAACGATATATAACATGAGGGTTGTGTGCAAAATTTAGAAAAGTACCTCTTTGGGGGGGGGGGGCAAAGCGGGGAGATGGACATCAGAGATATGCATATGATTAAGTAGTCACAGACCTTTCCAACGATATATGACATGAGGGTTGTCTGCAAAATTTAGAAAAGTACCCCCTTGGGGGAGGGGGGGGCAAAGTGGGGAAATGGACATTGGAGATATGCATATGATTAAGCAGTCACAGACCTTTCCAACGATATATGACATGAGGGTTGTCTGCAAAATTTAGAAAAGTACCCCCTTGGGGGAGGGGGGGGGGCAAAGTGGGGAGATGGACATTGGAGATGCATAATATCATTAAGCGGTCACAGACCTTTCCAACAATATATGACATGAGGGGTGTCAACAAAATTTAGAAAATTGCCCCCTTAAAGGGGGGGGGGGAAGTGGCGGGATGGACCCCGGAGATGCATAACATGAATAAGCAGTCAAAGACCTTTCCAACAATACGTAACATGAAGGGATTGTGCAAAATTTACAAAAGTACCCCCTTGGGGGGGGGGCAAAGTGGGGGGATGGACACCGGAGATGCATAATATGATTAAGCGGTCACAGACCTTTTTAACGATATATAACATGAGTGGTATGTGCAAAATTTAGAAAAGTGCCCCAATTGGCGGGGGGGGGGGGATGGACCACACAGATGCATAACATGAAAAGGCAGTCACAGGCCTTTCGAACGATATATCATATGAGTGGTGTCAACAAAGAAAAGTCTCCGCCCCGTGTAGGCAAAACATACTCCTCCCCGCCTCCATAATTATTGATGCGGATTCATTTTTTAAATTCGTTCGCACCCCTCTTCTCCCGCAAAATGTTGTGAATTTTAAAAACTCCACTTACGAATTTTTTTATACCAAAAGCACTTATGTCCGTCGTCTGCATGCAGAGTTTTGTGCTTACAGACGCCAGACACAACAACACACACACAGACAGACGTTTACCGACATTAATAGTATAGATGATACTCGGTGCCTACACATTTCACCCTTTATAATTCAGCCAATGAGTTGAAGGTTGTTCATTTCCAGAAACGAAATAATAATTCTTTAGGATGAATTTTGTTTGTTTGATACACCGTGGCAGAATGCGTGCAATGCAGTGACAGGCGTCACAAACTTTTTAGGGCACCTGCAGACTAAAAACATATAATCAATCTTCACGGGAAAAAAATCCTAGATTTCGTCAAATGATCACGGGAAAAACACTAATTTCATGCGTATAAATAGCATTTTTGCACGAAAAACTAAAAAGCAGGTAAGCTTTAAGTATATGGATATTAAGGCCTAAAAAGGGAAACCTCGTCTTTCTTATAAATATATTTATAGTTTCTCGAAGATTAAAAATTTTTGAAAAAAAATATTTTTTAAATATAGAAATTGCAATAAAATATCTTTTTTTTCTTTTTTTTTTTTTTTTTTTTTAAAAAAAAAAAAGCTTTAAATTATAATAATTTTTCATTTTAATAATTTATTTTCTTAACAGTTTTTTTTAAATTTTATTTAAAGCCTTTAAATCATCCAAGAATCATTTCTTATTTCAGTGAATAGCGAAATGTTTATTTTAATCAGTGTATCTAGTTTTCCATTCATAAAATATCCATCACATTTTCTATCAAATTTTTTATTCTTTTACTACATAGTATTTTCTTACGTATATAAATTTTGTATAGAAAATTTAAATTGCCCATCCGAATTTCAATCGCATTCTCAAGAGACCAATAAATCCCTTTATTCCTCAAACACTCCTAGTCTTTCTTTCACACATGTCATGTTATGTGTTGTAGTATCACGCTTCTTTTTGTCCAAGATAAAGTTTAAGTGTCTAATTTGTAAAAATATTTTAGAAATACTGTCGTTCTAAGCATCTTCTATTTTCTAAAAATGATGTCTATGTCAAACAAAAAGTATTTTACACAGTAAAGAATGGATTATTACATATAGTTTATACATTGATCATATTTTTATTAAACTGGTTTCGTTTTTTTAATAAAAGAAACATAAGTTTTTAATAATTTCATTAAAATTGTGTTACCTATAATTTATAGACTGTAAATCATTGTGTTATTGATTGTAAAAATTAGTAAATTCCATGTAACTTCCACGCCATTTTAGATGGAGGCTGTTTTACTTTTGTGAAAAAAAATAGCTTGCAATAATAATGCAGGAACTAGCGGTTTACTATTGAGTTCTACTACTTGAAATCCTGCATATCAATATACTTTTTTTAACTAAAAAAAATTCAAAATAAAATTCAGTTTATGCAACTTTTTATATAAGAAATGAAATAATTGTGTATAAACTCATAAAATAAAAGTAACGTTTTTTCCGTTTTAAATTTCTCTGATCGAGAGGATAAAGTACTAATTTTGATATTATTGTTGTCATCAAAATTTTTAAAAGTATAATTTTCTAAACGATGTTACCGCATATTATGAGTTTTCAGTCACGTTCATAATATTTTTTTACTTACATTCATGTTCGGTTCACATGCGTCTAAAAAATTAAAAGCAACATAATTGAATTCAGTTACTTTCAAAAAAGAACAAAAGCCTCTTTAAACTTTTTTATGCATTTTTCAAAAAATTAAGAATAATCCTAAGGTATTTAATTGTTTTAAGTATCTTAAGGTGTTTCTCCTAGTCAGAAATAGTTCTTTTTTTTACAAGCTTTATCAACCAAAGAGGGTCCACTCTTTGGTGCTGGAACAGATGATTCTACGTAAGAGGAAAAAAAGTTTCGTAATGTAATTATAACACCAAAACATTAAACTTATTTTTCTTAAAAGTGCATTTTTGAAATCGGTGACCATGATTACTCAAAAATTAATGAATCGATTTACTTCTAATTTTGTTAGATCTTTTCTTATAAAATTATGCAGTCCTTCAACGAAGAATATTTTTTTCCATCTTTCTTTATCATCAAAACACTGTTACTTATACAAGACAAAAATTTAATTTTCTCTTCAGATAGACACTAAACAGTCGGGCCGAAGCGGCAAAAATGCCCCAAAGTGACATTTTTATTCAAGTGCCGTTTCTAATGGTTTTCTGTTCTTTGATAGTTGAAAAATAAAGCGCTGCTTGAATTTCTCCGAAAACAAAATTGCGCCTATACTTACTTAAATGTGGCTTTTTTTAGATTTTAGGAAATTGCTCAATTTTAGTCGAGCTTTGTTCCCCTTTGTGTACCTTTATATTAAACGATATATTTCATAAAATTTGAGGGTATTTGCCTCCTATAAAGAGGACAAGAAAACACAATTAACCCATTCAAATATTACATTACTATATAGGGAATTAAGATATACAATATTCACATTTTGAAATACCCAGTAAAATTGACTGTCGAAGCTTTTAATAAACGTTCATTAGCCTGCGACATGGCATGGCAATTGTTCTCATATACACTGTGCCAGAAAAACTGGTACACATGTCTAATATCATGTAGGAACCCCTCAAGTACGCAGAAGTGCCACAACACGACGTGGCATGGGCTCGACTAATGTCTGAAGGAATCCTGGAGGCAATTCACACCATGAATCCTGCAGAGCGGTCCGCAAATCCATAGATGCGCGAAGTAGTGGAGATGCTCAGATATGATCAATAATGTTCATATCTGGGAATTCAAGTGGTCGGTGGAAGTGTCTAAAGTAATGAGAGTGCTCCTGGAGTCCCTCGGTAGCAGCTCTTGATGTGTGGGGTGTTGCATGGAATTGGCCAAGTCCATTGGAAAACACAATGGACCAGAATGGTTTAGGTGATCGGACAGGATGCTTAAAACCCGTCATCTGTCAGAATCGTCTCTAGACGTATCAGGGGTTTCATATCATGACAACTGAACAAGCTCCATACCATCACAGAGACTCCACCCTCTTTAAGAGTCCCTTGTTGACATGCATTGTCCATGTATTCATGGGATTTTCTCCCTACTCCTACATGTCCATCCACCATGTACACCACCACATGTACAATTAGAAACTAGACTCGTAAGACCAGGCAACGTGTTTCCAGTCATTAACATCCCAATGGAGTTGTCGACGGGACCAGGTGAGCGTAACGCTGTGTGCCGTGCAATCCACAACGGCACACGAGCGGGCTTGCGACTCCGAAAGCCCATATCAACGACGGTCAGTTGAACAGTTCGCACGCTGACACTTGTTGATTCCACAGCATTTAAATCGGCTAAAATTTGAGGAAGTGTTGCATGTCTATCTTGTTTAAAGTTTTTCGTCAGTCGTCAACGGTCCCGTTCTTTCAAGGTCTTTTTCGTCTTCTGATGTTCTGCAACGCTGTCGGAGATTTGACGTTTTACCAGATACCTGATATCCATGGTACACTCGTGAAATATTCGTGCGTGAAAATCAAAGTTGCATCGCTCCCTCGGAAATACTATGTCAATGTGTCCGGCGCCGACTATAACGCCCTGTTCAAAGTCACTTAAATCGTGATAATCTGTCATTGTAGCAGCAGGAACAAATGTAATAGCTTCGCCAGACGCTTGTTGTCTTATATTCGCGCTGTCTACCGCATCACTTTACGCTGATTGCTTTCGTACCTCCGTTATTTGCATGCCTATATCTGTACAAGTCCGGCTCTTCAGTGTACATACATTCAAGAAACAGCTATATTTTTTCAGATGCAGTTATCCCCAACTGTTATATTTATTTAAGCTGCAGGTATCCGTAATTGCGACTTCCCTACTCCCTCATTAGAGGCACATAAATTAAATTATTTCGTTAAAGGACCATAATTATCCATAATTATCTCGAGAATGATTGTGGAACTGGGATTGGTTTTATTCGATTCCTCACACGAAAAAATACGTAATAATCATCTCAAACAACCCTAACCCATGTAATGTTTTGTTTTTTAAAAATTTTAATTGGTTACCCATTTACTTATTTCCTTTATTCAAAATATTATTTCATTTTTAATTAAATACTTTTTTATCGGTTTTAGCCAATTTTTCTGATATAATGGGACTAATACTATGAATTATACAAGTTTTTAGTCGAAATTCAGGGTTTCTTGACAAATATATGCTCGAATTTCAGCTTTTCATCCTTTTCAGTCTATAGTCATAATTCTCTGAAGCTGTCAAATGTGCGCAGAAAAATGGTTATAACTCGATAGTTGTGACTCGTATTGACCTGCGAATGGTTCTATTCGATTCAGCGGATAAGAAATTCATAAAAATCAACACTGAAATATATCATAAAGCAATATATTTTAGTACTGTGAAATAATCAACAATTTAAATTATCAAATATCGACAGAAAAGTGGTTATAACTCGTAAATTACAGGTCAATATGCGGGTGATCTCATTCGATTACTGTCGGAAAAAATACTCTGGAAATAGTAATCAGTAACGAATTTCCTAAAAGACGCGATGATTTGCAGAATTTTTGCCGGAAAACCGGTTTTTCACCACACTGTGCGTTATTTTGATAAAACAAAATTATAATTCCTTCGTGTAATATAATAAGTCATACTTAATTACAAGCCGCTGATTATATGAAATTCAAATAAGCAAAATATACACAATAATTATAAACACCATTTTTTCTGCATCGCAAAGTGTAATGAAAACCAGTAAAAAAAAAAGAAAAAAAAAAGAAAAAAAAGCATAAATGATATTAGAACTTATACAATAATAGCTTAAAAATAATATTAAAAATTAATAAAACACTGCATGCTAAAAATTCTAAAAATATAAATCATGTTTTATGTATAAATTAAAGAAAATGTTGGAAACAATACAATTCGAAGAAAATGAAATTCTGTAAAAATTGAATTATATTTGTATACAACAGTCTATGTGACTGAAGATCCGAAAGATAATTTAATTACAGTCTTCAGGTGCATATATGCTTTAATATGTGAATATTTTCACTAATTAAAAGATTTCCTTACAACATGAATCCAGAAAAATATATCTTGGAGAGTGTGATATTTCGTGACTTGCGGCTGTGATTATGCATAATCAAATTAGTTTCACTAATATATGAATATCTACGTTTAACTGATGCATATCTCTTTTATAAACAATTTTATGCCATTTTCCGTAAGCATAATTAGCAATACGTTTACAACATTTTTAAACAAAGGTTTTAGCTCTGTAACAGACTAATTTTCGTGAGTATATGTTGTTTCTTGTAAATATATTAAAAACAAATACCATTTTAAAAATCACTGCTTTTTTTGTTAGAAATTTCTCATATTAGCTAGCATTAACAGATACTGATCAGATTTTTTTCATAAAAACATCTTTCGCTGCAATCGATGCGTAAATAAAATTTGTAGACGGGACGCACAATTTTTTTCAAATGAGTATATTTTTAAAAATTGCCAACATAGTTGAAAAGTGTTTCAGAACTCGGTTTGTCTATGCGTCCGTTCGCGCTCTAACTCGCTTAAATGTACTCGGATTTTCATGTAATTGTTATATGATATTGAGCAAACCATGACAAGTTCAGTATTGAAAAGGGAGTGTATGACATTTATATTTCATTTACAGGGACACTCAAAATAATTCCGTTACGTTATGGTCTATTGGGGGAAATCGTTTGCAGTGTATTTTAATGATGTTACACTGTTTCAAAAATATTGAAATTGATATACAGCATTGACGTGCCGTACAAGATGCTTACCATAGAAAATGGTGTGCATAATATTTATCGTTGACTTACAGGGAAACACAAAAAAAAATTCAGTTGCACAGTGTTGTCTAAGAGCAATAATTGGTGGAAATGCGTTTTCAACTGTTGTATGCATTTTTAAATTTAACTAATATTTTATTTGATTTGTATAAGTTCTATAGATCATATACAGGGCTCCACAAAAGAATTCGAATACATTTCCACTTACTGATAAAGAGTAAATTGCTAAAGGGTAATTTTTATCTGTGTTATATGTTTCCTAATTGAACTATATTTGTGCACACTGCGGTAGTATATATACAAATCTAGATCACATACAGGGCTGGAAAAAATAATTCGAATATTTTTGAACGATAGATGCTAATAGCTGAAATTGTGTTTTCCAATAAGTTACACGTTTTCCAAATTATTTACTAAGACATGATTTTTCATCTTACTAAACGGTAAAGTTTTATTACAGTATTCTGAATGTGTTGGAATATGTTTTCATATTCTATGTTTCTTGCATGATTTTTCTTTCTCGTTGTAATTTGTCTTAATTCTCTGTCCATAATCAAGATGTCTTTTCCTATTTCCATGACAAATGTTATTTTCAGTCCTGTGAAGTGGCAAGGAAGAGCATCGTTTATTATTTTTTTTTATTAAAAAATTATTTTGATGTAATAAAAGTATGACACTGTTAAAATTTTCGTGCTAGTTTGGACAAAAATTTGGTGTTGTAGTAACTTTAACCATAAGATGGTTATAAAATTTACCATGATTTGGTATGCTACATGAACCATAAAAAGGGACCAACGTTGAATCCTATTTTTATTTTAGGTTAAGCCATAAAAATTTGAGAATTAAACCATTATTCTGTGAAATGTTGAAACCTGAATTGAGTAAATGTTAAGATCAGAACTGATATGATCTTGAAGATTACACTGGTAACCTATTTTGTTTAATCATAAAGTTATCCTTTATAAACAAGGGTTAATCAGAGTCCCTCTGATTTAAGAGCGTACGCTAGTCACACGACAGAACTCGCAAGCTAATGTTAATCCTATGAAAGCGTTCAGAAGTTGTTTTTTTTTTAATTTTTTGCTTCAGTATTTTTTTTTTTATTTGAATAGGATACCTGAAGATAATCTCTAACTGTGCCTTTTCCATCTTTACTTTTTGTAGCTTTTTTTATGACGTTACTTTTACTTTCGGAACCGGTTACGAAAAGTGAAAGTAACATCATAAAAAAATTCTGCAACAAAAATAAACAAGTTGGAAATTGTACGTCAAACGTTACAAACGAGGTGTGTTCGTACGCACGTTTTAGAATTAAATTCATGATATCCCGTGCATAGAACGGGTTAAACAGCTAGTTAAGTATATATTTTATGACACTGTTCATACAAATATCTTAACTAGTTATATAAATATTCAGATATATATGTATCAGCTAGTTATATAAATATTCAGATCTTGATGATTTTTAATTCTGTGAAATTAATTATATCATCTGCAGATTAATTTCTGTCATAAAATAAGTATCTCGGTCGCTTGACGATTAAACTTCGGAAGCTCCTATAACAAAAAAGCACCGATTTAAAAAAAAAATTCAAATTTCTTAATAAATATTTTTATTAATATCTCCTAAAGTTTTGATGCGATTTTAATAAAATTTGAAATGTCCGGACAAAATTCTGCAAAGATAATATATTTTAAATTGCAAACCATTTGGTTGGGTAGTTTTTGCGTTGTTATATGCGGACAGACAGACAGACAGACGGACGAACCAAACGACGACTATAGGTGCTACGTATTTATATAATTACGAACGCACCTAACAAGTTGGAAATTGCATCGTCTGTTATGAGCGAAATGAGCATGTCATTATTTTTTGTTATTACGCATGCCACGTTTACAGATTCGAATTTTTTTCGATACCAGAAAGCGCTGCAAAATTCGCCTTGGAGATCTTGCTTTGCGAATGATTATCTCCCTGGTTTAATATTTCTATGATTCCCGATGAACGAATCTATTGTGTTTATTTACTTTAATGGTTATTGGGATAAGTATTGGGCTGTTAACCTAATTTCATCTGAAGTTATCTCAGAATCTATACATTTTTTTAAATGTAACTCATGTGTCAAGCAAACCATTTTTTGAAGGATCTTTCTAAAAATGTAACTTTTATGCAATTTTATTCTAAAAAATAATTTTGAATATAAATGGCCGAATGGCATATGAAAAAAGAAGTGGTTAATCCGCATTTGTTTTCCTCGGTCACATGACTTGCGCTTTTATTATATAGATTACGTACGGTAGGATTAAATAGAATGAAGAAAACTTTTATTCTTTTTAAGTTTTGATTCGATTTTCATAAAATTTGAAAAGACTCTACAAAATTCTGCAGCGATTATATATATTAAATTTCAAATCATTCAGCTGAGTAGTTTTTGCACTGTTATATGCGGACAGACAGACGGATGCACCAGACGACGACTTTAGGTGCCACGAATTTATATAATTACGAACGCACCTAAAGAGAAAGGGAAGACACGTTTAGAAATGAATCTCGGCTACCCTATGCAGAAAAAAAATTATTTAAAAATATTCAAATGCAAACAAGAAATTTAAAAAGAATACTTCCATAAGATTAACATTAGCTTGAAAGTGTGTTCGCGTGGCTAATGTTAGGCTGTTAAGAGTAATACCGTCATACCACGAACATTCATACCTGACCTAGTATTCGAATTTGACACCGCTTGAGCTCTAGCCAGCGTTCTAATCAGTAGACAAGCATACAAATTTGGAGGTGTTTCAAAGCAGCATATTCAAACCATAAAACTTTTCCATACAACTTTTTGCTCAGATTCTCTTTTAAATAGCACCACATTTTGGTTTAAGTGGAAATCATGTTTGAGGTTAAAATTTTAATTTCTTTTAAAATAAAGAACGATATTGCGTACGATTCATCTATTTATTTTAAATCGTTCAATCCTTTAATTTCGAATTAAAAGTTTTAATGTGTATAAAGCAAACAAGTTCATACATTTTACTAAAAATTTTAATTCATTGATTGTGTATTTGTATTTTGAAAAATCCAAATTCATATAAAACATGATAAATATATATGCACTAATATTATAAACGAGTAACTTTTGTTTGTAGCCAAGTAATCTTTAGAACTACCAAGCTAATTAAAAAAATAATTGTGGCAAAAGGCTGGTGACTCTCTGCTCTAACATAGGCAATATTTTATATCGGTATAACAACCCCCAAGGGGTGCAGAAGCAAGAAACATTCTAACATTGTGGTTTTTGTGATATTGTTCGGTCAATAAACTTGAAATTTGGTGTGGTGGTTAATTTTAAGTTGTAAACACTCACTATGAACGATTTCTAAAAGTTTCAGAATTTAAAAGGATAAAATGAGCGATAAACGTTCTAAATTACGATTTATTGGGAACTAGTAACTTAAATTTTGACATTGCTTATACTTTTAATACGTACATGCTTGCACAGAACAGTTTCTAAAAAATTCAAAATGTGAAAGTGTGCAAGAGCATGAAACGTACTAAAATTATGTTTCATGCTGCACAGTCAGGGTTAAAAACTTAAAATTTGACATGGTAGCTATTTTTAAGATGTAAATGTTCCCAAACAATGGTTTGTAAAAAAATAAAAATAAAAATTTAAAAGGGTGAAATGAGCGGAAAACTTTCTAAATTACGATTAATTTGGAATTGTTAAGACTAGAAACTTTAAACTTGACATGACTGTTATTTTTAAGGCGTAAATATTCGCAACAGAATAATTTCTAAAAAAAATCGAAATGTATAATAGTGTAGCAACATTTAAAACGTACTAAAATTACAATTTCTGTGATACTGCTGGTGCTAAAAATTTCAAATTTCGCACGGTGGTTTCGTTTTAGATGTAAATGCTCTGTAAGAATGGTTCCTCTAAAAATCCGAAATTTAAAAAAGAGGAATGAGTGGAAAACGTTCTAAAACCATTTTAAATTACGAGTTATTTGGAATTGTTAGTGCTAGAACTTGAAATGTATAATAAAAGTATATTTATGTTTCCCTAAATAATTGAAACGCATCATTTAATTTAAATGCAACCCCGGCTTGCCTCGTAGCTTGTATTTAAGTAAAAGAATTTTCATTAACTTTTCCTACTTTTTCCGGTAACTTTTTTTCAACAAACGAAAATAATAGCTACCTTGTCGTTAAAACAATCATGAATATTTATCATTAATTTACTATCACCTTCCTGTGATAAAACATAATAGCTATTCTGCAGTTAAAAGTAAAAAAGAAAACAGAGTAAAATAAAAAATGCAATTCTTTCACAATTTTTTTTTAAACTGTTATGCGTGACATAGGGAAGAGTAGCCAAATTTGGACCATTTCACTCATTTTCAGATGTAACTCAGAGCACTGATTTTTGGATACCTGCAAAATATCACTACGCATGGTTAATCTATTCATCTACTATCTAAATAAATCTTCAGTACAATTTCTTGGTGAAAGTCTTAAGTTTTATTTTTATTCAAAAATTTTGTCAAAAGTGGTCCAAATTTACTCTAAAAGCGACATTTTCGAAACTGAGCAAAAGATACTCAAATCTGAGTATGTCACATTGTCAAAATGGCTCCAAATCAAAATTACTCAAGTTTGAAACATGTATATACTCATTTCTGAAAACATGCACACACTCAAGAATAAAACATCATGTGCTCATATTTGAGTATGTCCATGTTTCAAATATGAGTAAGAACGGACTTCTTTGTGCACAATTTTGAGTATTTCCATGTTTCAACAGATTCCAATCATTTTTTAGTATGCCTCTGTTTAAAAAATGAGAATGAGCTGACCTGTATGTGCTCAGTTTCCTGTATGTCCATGTATCAATATTCTGAGAATTTCTGGTATTTCAGAATTGAAAGCATTGGGTCGTCATATTTGAAACAAAAAGTTTCGTAACAAAATGAAAACATCGATTTACTCAGATTTGAAAGTGTCTTTTTTCTCAGTGTTCAGCAACTGGTCGCCTAAGTTGGAACCCCAGTCCTCTAAATTGGACCAAACAATATTAGGCTGTTTTAATGAGTAGGGATTATAACTAATTTTATTAAAAGCAAAATTTGAGATTAATGAAATTATGGAAATTAATAGTTACTTGAATATCATGTAAGAAGTGATGCAAGGCTTACACATGAATTTCTTTGGTCCCTTTTTATTCTAGTGCACACAACATGGAACCATATTTTGCAATTTGAACACTGATTCATTTCTGCTATTTTATTTTTATTACATATTAGACAAAAACAATTATTACTGTTTTGATTTTTCCTTTTAGATGAGGAATCATTAGACTTTTTTTTGCACGAGAAATTCTCTTTACCTTTTCTGGGACTGTAGTTCTTCCCTTCCCTCATTTTCTTTCCAGTTGAATTACGCCTATTTTTTAAAACTTGATGCTCCAATTGCTTTTGTCGTTTTTATTGTTTGTTAATTTCAAGGTTTACTTTATATGGCAAAGATGTTAACACAGCTGTTTTTTGGCTCCCTCTGTATTTTGACTTAGCTGATTTCGGCAAGGGTGGTAACATTTCTAATGATTCTTTGGGTTTTGGGGGGTTTTGTAGCTGCAACCTTCGTTCGGGTCATTCTCTTTACAATTTACTCTTTCCTTTTTGTTTCCTATATCTTTAACAACTTTTGCTGTCACTGATAGTTTTCTTCCAGACTATTTGCCTGTGTCGTTTTCATAATTTTTTTCTTCCCTTAGTTTTTGTAGGTTTTATGATTATTCTGACTCCGAAATCTTACTAGCGGGAGAATAAACGGATCTATCTGCAGTGCCTATCTACTCGTAAGGAATAAGTGCAGAAGCAGCTGCAAAATGATGACTTTAAAAAACATGCCTGTTAGGAGGCCAAATGCCGCTTCCTTTAAAAGCTTGGATGGCGGTTTCAATGGTTGCTGCTCTGTTGTAAGCGATAGTTAAAAGCTGGGTGAAAATGGTTGAGGGAAATCTTTATGAGCTTAAAGCCATGATTCTTGTGCCTCTACGTAATAGGTATTTAAGGGTTTAAGGAAGACAGCATTCAAAGGTTGCAATCTGTGGGTGTATGTCCAGGTAATTGCAATATAAAAATGTTATTTTCCCGGGCGAAAACTATAGCATCAAGGCAATGTGTCGAATGGCCATCAAGCAACAACACTATAGCATTACCATCAGCACTTTTCGTATGTTCATTAAAATGTTTTATCTATTTTAGAAATAAATCAGAATAAATCAGATCTACCCGGTATCAGATTTGTCGATCAAACCACAAGGAGCTTTGTTTATGTCCAGTTGGACACAGGATCTCACTCGTTTGAAGATGTACATTGGAGGAATATAGTGTCCTGCTGTGCTTACACAACAAACAACAGTTGTGTTTATGCCTCTTTCTCTACTTGTTAATCTTTGAATTTGTCTTTTACCTTTCTCTCTCACTATTTTTTTTTGCACAGTAATCCATTATAAAATATTAAAAAATACAAAAATAGTTTCCAAAGCGTACAGCCCTCGAAATGCATTACTTACTTTTCAGATTTATGATCGTATATCTGGTTCAATTTAAGCAATTCAAAGTGGTCCAATTAAAGCAATTGCGCTATTTTTAAAAACAGATAATCTTAAGACTAAAAACAAAAACGATATTATACAAATCCGCATGAAAAAATATGCGCATTAAACACATGAATTTAGATATGAATATGAAAACATAACAACTTACCTTAGTTTTAAAGTATTCCCTATTATGTTTGTTAGGAAAAACTTAGATCAAAACAGTTTCAGGTTTTTTGTCTGAAAGCAGCATGTGGAACGCGATTGCTTCTAATCATAAATTACGTCATTCTTATGAGTAGGATTTCAGCGGTAGATGGCCTCTCTTTCTGTAATTAAAGGCAGAATTGCAACGGTTCATTTAAAGCGGCGGTCCAAATATGGCTAAACTTCCTATACTACATAAATAATAACTTTAAACTAAAACAATTATTTTTACTGTAAAATTGAATGGTTCGGCTGAATAACAATTGGTAATTAGCAAAACGAAAATTTTGAAAGATTCAAGATTCAAGTCTTCTAAATAAAACTACAAAGAAAACTATTGTGGCTGCTTCCTCTAAAACAGCTGACTTGTAAAGACTAAATCTTCACTTAACTTATGCGCAACATTTGTAACTTATATATTTCATTTTATTACATATATGTCCAAAGAGCCTTCTTTTAAAATTCATATCTAAAATTTATCTTTGACTGTAATGGGACAGTTTGCTTAAAAAATTAAGCTTGTACTTTAAAAAGTTTCCAGAATGCAATTAAACAATTTTACATGAAAATCAGCAAAAAAATTTGAAAAGTGTCAATTACTGTGTTTTACATCCGATTTTTTCTATTATCTTGTAAATTTTCTGTAAATTCTCTTATATCACTTGCACGAAAATCAGATTTAAAAAAAAATCTTCTCAGCATTTTTTAACATACTTGAGGCCACTTAAATAACAGTTGTTATCCACTCTGTTATTTGAAATATACATTTTATCAAAATTTATTTTTTCAACTCAAATTAATACAAATCAAATAAATCAAATTCTTAAAAAACTGCTTATAAAATTATCAAATTAACAAGTTCAAATCATGAAAGCCCAACTTAATTATCAATTAATGTATAAGATTTATTTTCTAAATATTCCCTTTAATTAAATGATAAATCTGGCGAAGAATATTATTTAGATAATGCAAAATTTGTAGAGATGCTGCATAATTAAATTTATTTTATTAATATGTGAGTATCAATACCTAAATGATACATACCTGCTTCTATTAAGTTTCAAATAGCCTTACTCAAGTTACATTTGTTTTGAAACATATTTACAAAAACATTGAACACAGATCATTTCTCGTAAGAGATTAGTTTACTGGTTTAATGTCGCACTGTTTGTTAATTTTACTGTCTATCTGATATTTAATTCTTTGAAACATATGTTTTAAACATTTATTACGTTTTCATTACGCTCTCGAAATTATGACGCATAAAAGTTACATTCAAGTAATATATGAAGTAAAAATAATCTAAGTTTATAAAGATTTATTATCTGCGCGAATCCTAGTTTTTTTTCATACTAATTATTTAATGAATGTTTCATTGAATAAGGCTAAAATCAATACATTTTTGAGTTAGTTAGTTCTTTTATATTTCCCCTTTTATATATACCATTACTTTACTTTTGAATTTATTGATACAAGATACCTTAGACTTATTATTATCTGTAAATAATTAACCCCTTCGCGACGAGCGTCATTTACAGAATTTTTAATCTTTTACCACCGGTTTTTCAAAACAGAAATGCTATCATTAAATAAGGCAAAGCTTACAATAAAAATTAACTGGTGGGAATAATCGAGGATTCTGAGCATGTTATGCGTCACGTATACGTGTCGCTCGTCCCCAAGTGGTTAAAGCTGTTTAAAATTAAATTAATGAAAAATTATAATGTTTTGTTAGGATAAATTATGTCTACTTGACAACGTACTAGTAAATAATAATAGTTATTCATAATAAAAATAACTCCTTTTTAAAACTTACAGTTGCCTTTTATTTACTGAAAATAAATACAAGGTCCCCCAGGGGGATACCTTCTTTAGGTAGTCACGGGCTTCGCAGCCCCGGGCACCTGAGCGATCTTTCTCTTTTCTTTTTCCCTCTCCATTCTCTTGTCTATTCTTTCTTCTTTGTTTCACTCTCATTGTGGTTTCCTCTTCTGAGGTGAGCGCGATTCTGCATAAGCCGATATCATCCTGTTTATATCGACTTATGGAGAATTGTAAACCACCCACGCGTTTGCCGTGAGTGGCGAGCCGTGTCCCTGGAAAAGGGGATCCTGGCAGTTGAGGGAAACCAACACACTGCTTTGGCCTCTGCTTCAGGTAGACGGGAGGTGCATATTGGTCTCGTATGCATCAATCGGCTGGTCAGCTGACTTGTCTGTCACTGGCTGGGGATCAAGTGAGCAGGCACATACTAGTCATTTCGTTAAGGGTGGAAACTGAAATAGGTGTGTCATGTGAGCGTATGGGCCCTAGTTAGCACTGGTGCATGAATGTGCATCCCCTTGTTGGGCCCGGTAGTGGGTGGTGCGGCCAGGGTCTGAATTAGCTTTCACCTTAATATGGATGGAAAAACATTAACTCCTCCCATCTCTCTCCCATCTGGAGAGCAACAAATTGTGCAGAATACGTCATTCACTCGCTTTTTTGTTATACATCGTACTGACAGTCTTCCTGATAGTTCTTTTAAGAGAACTTCACCATTTCTTATTGGGAAAACATTTCAATCTGTTTTCGGAGACGGTTATTCACTTAAAAAGCTACAGTCTGGTGATTTACTTGTTGAGGTCTCTTCAGACCAACACTCGAAATTTCTCTCAAATTGCAAAGAAATAGGCACTTTTTCTATATCTGTTCAGGCCCATCAAACTCTAAACACAAGTCGTGGTGTAATATCAGAATCAGATCTTTTACTCTCTACAAAAGACGAACTCCTACAAAATTTAAAAGAAGAAAATGTCATAGATACACACCGTATTACGATCCGTCGGAATGGGCAAGTGCTTCCCACAAAGCACATCATTTTGACGTTCAATAGCCCTACTTTACCAACCAGAATTAAAGCTGCCTACCTGAGCTGTCCTGTCCGACCTTACATACCTAACCCACTCCGTTGTTTTAAGTGCTAGCGCTATGGTCATACTACAAATACCTGTCGTGGTTCTGTTATCTGCGCACGTTGTGCAGAAGTCGGGCATGATGGTAAGTCATGCGAAAAGACTGAACGTTGTACAAACTGTAAAGGTGACCATGCAGCATACTCCCGCTCTTGCCCAAACTGGACTCGTGAAAAAGAAAATCACTCAAAAACTTTCTTATCCTGAAGCTCGAAAACTTGTAGAATCTAGAACCCCATCTGTAGGAGTTTCCTATTCCAGTTTACTCAAGCAACAAACAAAATCCTTAAGACACATAAGCACTCAAACTGAATTCTCTTTACCACAAAATGATCCTTCTATGACACTAACCAGCACTAAAAAGAAAAAAACCCGTGATGTGTGCTGTCCGACTTTTAAAAAAGCCATACCTGATCTAGAACGTTGGGCACCATCATCAAAACCTGTGAAAATAGAATACCCTAATTATCGTCAATTTAAACAGTCAACCGAACATGAGTCAGGGAAAACTTCCGTTTCATCTGCAAACAAGCTAGAAAAACCCGTTTCACCTACTCAAAAAGAAAAACCCAAATCATGTGCAAAGAAAGAAATAAAGAAAACCTCAAACCAAACCTCTTCACAGTGGAAAACTGTGAAGAGAAAAAGCAGAAAATCATGTCTCAGCCCATTAATAAAGAAAACGAAGGATTCCAAACAGCTAATCCACTATGTGGAAGAGGCTATGGAGTCCGACTCTTACAGCTATGACTCAGATACAGAAAATACTGTTTTTGAAGAGTTCGAGCCGACATGATATTATTTTGTTTTTAATTATCTGTGTTGTAAATATGCCAGTCTTGTGTTGTATTATTAGATATTTTACACTTTTTTTGATAATTGTTACTCTATAGAATGCAAAGATTTGTTTGTATTTTTTAAACATTGTGAAGTCTTACCAATTGTTAGTTTTAAGATTGTCTATTTATATTTTAATTGTGAAAACGTGTTTATTTCTATTAGATGTTGTGTTACATTTTCATTGTATGATTTTAACTATACATTTATCATCATATCACCCTTTGTATTTATTGTGTTATTTTCATTCTTCTTGTTTTTATGACAAAGTTTTAAATCGATTTTATATTTCAATTTGATGTTCTTATTTTAATCTTTTTTTTTTGGCGCAGCATGTCCCTAAAGGGACTTTGTGCCATAAAACCCCAATCAACCAACCAAGGAACTCTAAGACAGTAGTTCTGCGTTAGATTTCCGATTTAGATATTTTTCACTTACAAGGGGACCGCCAAACATGATGCGCACAGATTTTGATGATTTTAAGGTATGTTGTAGGGATCATACCCTTAACTATCCAGGTCAAAGATTTCCTTCAAATGGGCTTTAGTTTTCGAGAAATTTCGGGTTAAAGTTTAGATACGTTTCAAATACCCCTTAGTTCGCGATTTTGTACAAGGTCTCGGTGGTGCAGAGCTAACGTTCGCGATTTGAGTGCCAGAGATGAGAGTTCTGTCCTCTTATGAATTCTGCTTCTTTGAACTTTTTGATATTTTCCTAATAAATTCCATTTACATTTTCAAATTTTCCGTGGAAATTTACAATTTTTTTATGCAGTTTTTAAATTAATATTTCTATTGACGAAATTCCAAACTAATTTGTCTAGATTTAGTTTATTTTTTTATTATTATTTACCCTTTATATTTTAATAACCGTTCTAAAATAATACTTTTTTTTAACTTTATGAAATTTTAAATGAAAATTTATATTTTTTTATAATTTATACAAAATATTTTTTATCTCAAATCTTCTAAAGGTATGTATGATTAGGTAATTCCAAATTGACCATGAGTCCATTGAGTTGAATGAGTTTATCTTGAAAGGAGTAATAAAATATTAAAGCAATAACGCTGATATCCAAGTTTTAGCCAGTTATATGTATGTTTTTTATGTTATTTAAATACATTTATCTGTAAAGTTCAAACTCAACATCATTTTTGATTTGCACAAATAAAAAATAATATATTATAATTAATTTTTTTTCATTCTAACAAGTGGATGCCATACAGAAAAATTCAATTAGAAATGAAAAATTGTTTGTAAATTACAATACATATAAAAAATATCTGAAAAAAAATCGTCTGCAATGACTTTTACGCAGATTAGAAGATTATTCTTATATCAGAATAAATAAAATTTTCTTTTTATCCATTTCGTTTAGCTTCCTTTTCAGACGATTACCACGTTTTAAATAATTTCTTTTTCAAATTTAATGTATTTTTTAATATATTTATCACAATTTAAGTATTTAAAGAATATATAATATACTAATTTATACATTCTTCTAATATTGTTAAAATAATTTACGTAAGGAATACAGTGGTGGACATAATTTATAAGACACCATTGAAAGAAAAGATTCAGAGTTTAAAAGTGCTTTATCAAATACGACAAAAACATAAATTTATTCTATTATCACACGTAATTGTTTTACAGAAATGATATTTTTATAGAGTTTAATTAAAAAAATTAAAAATACCATGGACAAAATTATAAGACACCCTAACATTTTAATTAAAACACCTGCTTTTTTTTTTTTCAAAATATGCAAATTTTCTGCACCCTTTTATGACGTCAGCAGTTAACTAAAGCAGACGGTAACCGACTTCACGCATTTACAAACATGGTACGAGGTACAGAATGCCCCAGCACATTTTATAGCATTCTTTAGGTCTTCGACACATGTAAACTGCCTCCCATTTCGGTAAACTTCACGAGCTAAGATTCCCCACAAGTTTTCGATGGGATTTAAGTCTGGGGAGCGAGACGGCTACGGAAGAACATTGATACTTTGCTCTGAAAGCCACTTTTTTGTTACGTGTGATGTATGAATCGACGCGTTATCGTGCTGGAAAGGGTAGTCTTCGCCACAAAGAAGTTCGCCGTATACGGCTAGCTGATCTTTAAGAAGATTCTTATACTTTTCGGAATTCATTCTTGAATGCACAGAAACGATATCGGTTTTCCCTTCAGCCGAAAAACCAGCCTAAACCATTACTGAGCCCCCACCATTTGGCGGCTCATTTGTACATCAGGAGACTTCCGTTCATCATGCCAATAATAGTGAAACCCATCAGGATCATTCAGGTTAAACTTTGTTTCATCAGAAAATAACACAGAGTACCATTTGGAGTTCCAGGCCATAGTTTGTTTAGCCAAGTTTAAACGGTCCATTTTGTGCCGCCTTAGAAGCGGTGGTTTTTTCTTCAATTTGTTTTCAATTTCCCATAGGAAGCATAATGCAACCTTCGAATGGTTCTTCTTGAACAATTCATTTTCAAATCATTTTTAATGCATGTAGTGGTCATCTTATTCTGTGTAGCGAGCGAAAGCACATGGCGTCTGTCTCTCGAGGACAAGCAAGGAGTACGTCCAGATCTTTTAATCACTGATCCATTACTTCCTCTTTTAAAAACATTTGAAATTGCACATCTAGAGCGTTTAATAAGTTTTGAAATATTATTAACTGAAGCACCAGTTCCATTTAATCTCCAAATTTCGCGAATTTCACTTTCGTTTAATTCTGTACCCCGTGGCATGTTTGTAAATGCGTGAAGTCGATTATCGTCTGCTTTAGTTAACTGCTGACGTCATAACAGCATGCAAAAAATTTGTTAATTTCGAAAACAAGCAGGTGTTTAATTAAAATGCTAGGGTGTCTTATAATTTTGTCCATGGTATTTTTAATTTTTTTTATTAAACTCTATAAAAATATCATTTCTGTAAAACAATTACGTGTGATAACAGAATAAATTTATGTTTTTGTCGTATTTGATAAAGCCTTTTTAAGCTCTGAATCTTTTCTTTCACTGTATTTCAAATTAGGTAGGTGTCTTATAATTATGTCCATCACTGTATATTTAAAGGCAACTTTTAATGCGGAATTTGTTTAGAATATTTTTGCGATATGTATCACACAATTAGTTCCATATTTAATAAACTAAAAATGTCGATGTCGGTGATGATAAATATTTTAGTATTTCAGCAGTTAACATATTTCAATATATTTAGAGCAAATCAAATATTAAAAGAATATATTATTTTGTTACTTTTTCTTAATCATTTAAATTTTTTTAAATAGAAAATGCGAATAAAAAAATGCATTATTTCATAAATATGATAAATAAATAAGTAAATATACATAAATGTAAACAATAATCATTTTAAAAAGACGAGATACCAAGACATAAATTAGTTTGGATTTTTGTCAATAGAAATATTTGAATAAAAATTGCACAAAAACTATAAATTTTCATGAAAAATTCAAAAATATAAATGGAATTTATTAGGAAAATATCAAAAAGTTCAAAGATGCAGAATTCATAATTCTGCATAAAACTTATAACGCGACAAATATATAAAATTTATTTAAAAAAAGGTAACAGTCACATGAGAGAACAGAACCCTCATCTCCGGCTCTCAAATCGCGAGCGCTAGCTCTGCACCACGGAGACCTTGTTGAAGATCGCGAACTAATGGGTATTTGAAATGTATGCTGAACTTTAACCCGAAATTTCTTGAAAATTAAAGCCCATTTGAAGGAAACCTTTGACCGGAATAGTTAGGGGTATGACCCCTACAACATACTTTAAAATCAACAAAATCTGTGCTCATCATGTTTGGCGGTGCCCTTTTTAGTTGGAAAAATTACAACTTATCTGAGAGACTAAGTATGGCTATAAACCAACTTATTTTTATTAAAAAGGAACTTTTACGGGCTGTTAAATAGATTACAAAGGTATTTAAATTAGTAAAATATTTTACAAGTGACCATGTAATTGATGAAAAAAATTCTACTACATTAATACTTATGTTTTAAAAGATTAATTAGTTGTATGTAAAATTGTTTAATTGTTGATTCCGTTTACTGAAAGGAAATAAAAAAAATGTAATTAAATATTTACTAATATTCCATGTAATTTGTGTGTACTAATATTCAATACTAATATTCAATATATGTGTACTAATATTCAATGGAAACATAAAGCATTAATTCAAGCACGTCTATCCATATTCATGAAAATTACGCATTCAAGTTTAATTTTGACCAAAATGTAACCTGGATAGCTATTGTTAAAAGGTCCCTAAATGTAATTAATCCGATATTTTCTCTTTATTTTAATGCAAGCACCTTGCAGACACATATAATACGGGTTTCAATGATTTTTAAACAAGAACAACAATTTACAATTCCCATAATATTCAGGTACCTTTGATATTCGGAATCAGTTATAAACCAAATTTACATGCAGCTAATTAATCCTTTGTAACACTAACGTAGTAGAATTATCTTTCATCATTTACATACTCACTTGTAAAATATTTTACGAAGTTAAATACCCTTGTAATTTATATAACAACCCACAAAAGACATTTTTTAATAGAAAATCTGGTTTGGTTTCCATGCATATTTAGGCACTTAGATTAGTTGTAATTTTTCCAATCAGTGAAAATGTGTCCATATTGAAGTCGAATGAGTTACCTGGCTGACACAATTCCCTCAAACAATATTTTTAGCAATAACATCTAGTGTGCCATTTGAGACAGCTCAACAGAACAAACCACATGTAAACTAACTAAAATAAATGATTGGATATGTAATTACACTTTATTATTTCAAAATGAATAATATTGATTGTCAAAGAAATTATACGAGTTGTAATTTTTCTAAGTGGAAATATGTCCAGACCAGGAGTCTAACTTCGAACCTCTGGCTTAAATTGCCAAAGCTCTGCCAATTGAACTACATGTATGACATTCAAAATTGACGAGAAAAATTAAGTAAAAATAAATTTGAACAAGAACGAAAACTCATGCATCGCAGCACAGATTATGAAACACTTTCCAACACAAACAGAATGTTATTCAGAAATTTAATTTTTTCATGCGATAAAATGAGATATCTAAGTAAACAATTTAAAAAATACATAATTCAGTAAAAATCCATTTTCAGCAATTGTTGCCCATATTCTAAGTATTTCTTGCAACCTTGTATATGATCTACAGAATTTGTAAACAACACGTAATACACTAAAATTTACATAAAATTGCATTTCACAGCGGAAAGAGCATCTCTAGCAATTACCGATCATAGTCAGTCCTTTAACTGAAATCTCTTGTGCGTCTGTGCACATGAACGATAAATCCCACACACTCCATAATCTATACAAAGTAATTTGTATTGAACCTTTGTGATCCTTTTAATTTTCATTATGTTTCAAGTATCATAACATGTTCGAAATGTATTGCAAACGATTTCCTCCATAGATCATACATAGATAAAGGAATTATTTTGTACGTCCCTGTAATTGAACGATAAGTGCTACAAATTGTATACTACGGTAAAAGCATGCTGTAGTCCACCTGAGTAATGCATATTAATTTCATTATGTTTGAAACATCGCAACATCATTGAAATGCGCAGTAAACAATTTTTCTCTATGTACCATAATGTAATGGAATTCTTTTGTGTGCTTCTTGTAAATGAACTATTAAGTCTACACACTTCATTTTCAATACGGAATATTCTATAGTAAAATTTAATAATTCATAAAACTTTCATAACAACCCTAGTGTATTTACGAGAGTTAGAGGGCAGACAAAAAAACCGAATTCATAAACACTTTTCAATTATGTTGGAAAGTGTTAAAAATAACGTTAAATAATTGGAAAATCAAATACATTATTTTATAAGTTGTCAAATTAGTAGTAATTAAAAGACAAATTAACATAATTATTGTGTGTGTTATACATTTATTTAATTTTTTATACCATCTAAAACCCATTCTTATTTCAGTGACTAACAAAATTTTTATTTTAAACGTGTCAATCAGTCTATTTAGTTTAACCCATAAAATATACATCCCATTTTCTATGAAATTCTTTATTCTATTACTATAGAGTATTTTCTTTACGTTTATAAATTTTGTATAGAATAAATAAATTCTCCAGCTGCATCTCAGTCGTATCCTCAAGAGTCCAATAAATCTCTCTTTTCTTCCGAATACTGCTAGTCCTTCTTTGACGGATGACATGTTATGTGTTGTAGTATTACGCTTCTTCTTGTCCAAGATGAGCTTTAGGTGTCTAATTTGCAGAATCACTTTTACTTCCATTATAGGTATCCTTTTTAATACGCTCTCTCCGTCAAATATATTGTTAAATACATTAAATTGAAAGAATTTCACAAGGTAAAATAATCATATTTTTCATACATTTTATCTTATCACATTCATTACTTTTTTTAAAGAATTGACATGGCAAGTAATTTTTAAAGTAAACCAATGTATTGATTTTTAAGTGTAATTACAAAACGACACTTTTATTCACAAGACTAGAATAGAATAGAACTAAAGTGAGTCGTTAATTAAAGTGATTATTGACATGAGTTGATTTCTTGTGAATTAAAGTGATTTGGAATCGAATAGTTTTAACTTTTTCGATAAATGATTTATATCTTGAATTATAACAGATTATTGTCTCATGACATTGTTTATCGGACTGTCGTGTCCAGAATTTCGATTCAAAGAGCCAACTTTGATTTAATTTTCTGAAAGATCCTCTGACTTTATTGAAAAAATTAACAAAACTATTCAATTTTGTAGTTTCTGAATAAGATCACGCCCCAATCTCATATGGTTCCGAACAAAAATGAATTCAGGAACACTGTTAAAAATCTGCAGCCAACTGTCCAGTCATTCGAACTTTTTTTAAAATAACGGTTCCTTGGACCTTATTAAAAAGCATATCTGACCATATCTTTGACCATATTATGGTCAGAATGGAGTTTGCTGTAAATTTTTAACGATGAATGTGTCAGAACATAGGGAGTTTTAGATTAATGAAGAGGATGACAACATGGAAAACTGCGCGCGTAAGGTGTGAACGGAAAGCACACATTCTTGGGATGACAAGAAGTCCACTAACTGAATTTAAGAAAAATTTCTGAAAAGATTGTCTGAAAAGAGGTTGTCTGAATTAAATAAAAGTAGCATTCAATAGCGATTATTTCATGTCATAACTTAATGTTTTACCCGTAGCTTTACTGAATTAGGTTCTCTAATATCCCCATTTTAACCCAAACGGGAAGAGCGTTCTACATCGAATTTTTAGTCTTTTATCAACAGAATTTTAAAACAGATGTATTTGTCTTATTTAATCGCTGAATCTCTGTGATTAAATAAGGCAACAATTACTGATAAGGAATATCAAGAATTCTGAGAACACTTATACGCGTATACGAGAACGCTCGTCACGAATGCGTTAATAAAGTTCGCAAAACGTATAATGTTCAATGTTTCTAACTTTGTTCAGGTGATTTACGTGTCATAATTATAATGAATGCATGTAGTAACAAATATATAACCCTAAATCTAAAATCAAATACTCATTGTACTTTACAAATGCAAAAAGATTACTGTTACTCTTTTTGGTATTTTTATGGTAGATGGGCGCCAGTGACCGTCAAAATTTTTTCTATCTCGCCAACCCTTTTTTTTCTCGACAACTTTTAAAATTAGCTAATAATAAATATTTTAACATTGCTATATAATATTTCTAAAAACTTACTTAAAAATATCTAAAATATAAACATGATAAAATACGTAAACACAAACACGTTAATACAAATAACGAAATCTCAAGAATTGAATTGAAATCAAATTTCAAATCCTTTGAATTGAAAGGGTTGTAATTCAAATGATGCCAATTGACACAAGATTTAGCGAGTTGTCACTGGCGCCCAGCTAACATAAAAGTACCTTCTTTTTATATGAGTATATAAATAAAAATTGAAATAATGTAACTTTGTTTATAAGGTTACCGTAATCTAACAATTTTTATTACCCTATGCGTAAGATTTTGTATTTGTGATAACAATTTATTCCCATATTTCTATAGAAATTTCAATGGATATGGTAGAATTCACTTTAATTAAAAATATTAAACGGTTTAAACATCTTAAAGGTTTCTGAATGCAATACTCGTTAAAAACAATCTTTAGATGCAGTCTTGAAAAGAAGAAGTATCACCCCGTATTAACTCTGCTGCAAATCCCGTATAAAAATGTAATTGGTACCAACCAGTTAGTAGTACCATATACTAATTAAGGCTAAACTTAAATTTTGATTAGAGAGTTTTGTAGATACAGAAATTGTAAAAAAATTAAAATTTTCAATTCTAGTCCCTAATTTTGCCATCATGTTTAAAGATTCTGTTATAAAACTTATAGGTTACAATTAATATTTTTTTATGAAACTTAATTTGGAATAAACATATATTTTGAAATTAATTATTGAAAAAAATATGAATTGTAATTTATTATTTTTTTAATAGAAATCTATTTTTAGAAGCTTTAATTTTGTGAATTGAAAATTGCAGCTCATTTCATTAAGTAGTTTTTGAGCATTTGTTAAAAAAATTACTCTATCGCAATCTGTTTTGAATGATTAAAAATTAATTAAGTAACATTAGGAGTTCTAATTTTTAAACCGGCATAATTCCTAAATTACTCGACTGATTGACTTTTCTTTTGGTATCCACGGGTAAAATGTACTGATGAATCCATATATGATGTCAGAAGTAAATGTTAGTGTTAAAAGTTTTAAAGTTTATTACTATTTATTTCTGTAGATGACACTGTAAAGCCGAAGATCGAAGACGTACATTTTATGTGTAGACGCATCACTAGGTAAAAGGCCGTCTGGTCATTTTTTAACTTTATTTACACACTTACAAACACAATTGACAACACAGACGAAAAAGTAAAATACTCGTAGTAACAATGATTTGTTTTAGTTTCATCACTCGGAACTACACATCTCTTCACTAGCACACATCAGACTCCGACCGCTAACTAACGCTCTCAGATTCTTCTTTTGCAAAACAGTTCAATTTCATCTCTTATTGGACGAGTACTGCCATCTATCGGTGGCCTGGAGAAAATAAGTTCTGTGAAAGAGTTCTTTACACTGAAAAATAAGTTATCTGAAAGTAAGTTCTTTACAGACTCCTCCCCACCTGGAGAAAACTTTTCACGGTCTTGACGGGGAAAAGTTTCTTTCTAAATTATTGTTCTTCAAACACTAGTTAAAAAAAAATAGATTAGTACCTTGAACCACACCTGACTTATTCCCACCGTGAAAAAAATATAAATGTAATTAATACCATTAAAATTTACAAATACTCAAACATTATATTCAAGATACAATTGAAAAATAATATATACATATTCAAAATAATAAATTCAAAATTAACTGTCATACAATTTATCATATATACATATGAGTATTCTGATCAAATTTAGGCTTTCATGACACGACTCAAACTATCAGCATTCTGATGCTGTTTTCCTTTTTTATGAACAATTTCATAATTGAAGGACTGTAGAAGTAAGGACCAACTTAAAAGTCTAGGATTAGTTCCGCTGTTTTAGGCTAACCATACTAAAGGGTTGTGGTCAGTCTGGATCTGAAATTTTTGATGTCCATCCACATAGCATCGTAGTTTTCGCACTGCAAACACAATAGCAGCGCATTCTTTTTCGGTGGTACTAAAATTTCGTTCTCTGTCTGAAAACTTTTTGCTCATATACAGTATATTATGTTCTTCATTATTTTCATTCAGCTGGGATAACACTATACCAATTCCCAAATTTGAAGCATCACACTGAAGGATGAAAGGTTTTGTAAAGTCCGGACTATATAACACAGGATTTTCAGAGAGTTTACCTTTCAGTTTGTCAAATGCATTTTGACAGTCGCTATCCCAATCTACTGTTGATTTGCGAACCTTTCCCTTTAATAAATTAGTGAGAGGCGTTGCAATTACAGAAAAGTTCGGAATATAGTTCCGATAATATCCGGCTAAACCTAAGAAAGACCGGATTTGAGTTTTAGTAGTAGGAACTGGGAACTCTCTTATGGCTTGAACCTTCAGCTCTCCTGGAGTTCTAAGACCTTGACCCACTAAGTGTCCAAAGTATTTTACATAAGCTTGGGCGAATTGACATTTAGATGGTTTAATATGCAGGTTTGCTTCACTCAGTCTTTTGAAAACGTCTTCCAGGTGTTTTAGGTGATCTTCCCAAGTTCGAGAGAAAATAGCAACATCATCCAGATAGGGCACTGCATACTCTTCACAGTTTTTCAGTAATCCGGCCATAAGTTTACTAAATTCATATGGAGCATTTTTTAAACCAAAAGGGAGGCGCAGCGGTCTGTACGTCCCAAAATATGTCACAAAAGTTGCATACCTTTGAGCACGTTTGGTTAACGGAATTTGCCAGTAACCTCTGGTCAGATCTAAAACTGAAATATATTTAGCTGAAGACACCTTTTCTATTAACTGGTCAATGTTGGGCAAAGGGTAAAATTTTGTGCGAGTCACTTTATTTAAACGGCGATAATCTATGCAAGGTCTTGCTTCTCTGCCTGGAACTTCAACTAAAATTAACGGAGAGGCAAAGTCTGATTCACCTGGCTCAATTACTTCCAGTTTCAGCATTTTCTCAACTTCGGTCTTAAGGATTTCCGTCTGTCTAGGCGACATTTTATAAGGCCGGGCACAGATTGGTTTTTCTGATTCCAGCTCGATATCATGTTCAACTAGATTCGTGCACCCTGGTTCAGTCGAAAAAGAGTCAGCATATTTTCCGATAAGTTGTCCTAATTCTTCTCGTTGACTTTCATTTAATTGATTATTTTTTTTGGATGTCTTGCCATACTTCTAACAACGCGTTGTCATTGTTTTCCTCATCCAATTTAGGAATTTCGTCCTCTTCTTCATCATTAAAGGTTGTTTTTACAGTCAGTAAATTTATATTCTCTACTATTCTTTGATGGTAAGGCTTTAGCATATTTACTTGATACACTTGGGACTTCTTTCCCTCTGGATTGTAAATAACATAGTTGGTTTCTGATAATCTCTTTTTTACTTCTCCAGGACCTATCCAACTAACCGACAGTTTAGTTGGTCTGGATGGGGCCACAATTAAAACTTGATCTCCCTCTTTAAACTCCTGTTTCCTGGCTTTTATATCATACCAATATTTTTGGTTTTGTTTCTCTTTTTCCATATTTTCCGCAGCGAGCTCTTGGCATTTCTTCATTCTGTTCATTAAGTCAAATACATAGGATATCACATTATCTTCTTCTATCTCTTGCTCAGTCAAATTTTCATAGAGTAGCATCATTGGAGTTCTTAAATTTTGGCCATGAACTAATTCTGCTGGACTGAACCCAGTACTATTGTGAATTACAGTTCTTAACGCAAAAAGGGCAGGAGGGAGTACTTTATCCCAGTCAGCTCCAGATTCTAAACAAAGTACTCTGAGTATCCGTTTCAAAGTCCTGTGCATTCTTTCAACTGGGTTACTTTGTGGATGATACACCGAACTTCGCACAACACTAACTCCAAATTTCTCTAAGAATTCCGTTGTAAGTACACTCATGAATGACTTTCCTTGGTCAGTTTGTAGTATACGAGGAAATCCAAGTCTACTGAAAATTTGTAACAAAGCCTCAATAATCGTCGTAGAATACAAATTAAGTGTTGGAACTGCGTCAGGATATTTCGAAGCTAAACAAATTACAGTTAGTATGTATTTGTTCCCTAGTGTACTGACAGGTAAGGGTCCACAAGCATCAACATTTAGCTTTGTAAATATTTCTGAAATAACAGGAACAATTTGTAAAGGTGCTTTCTTTTTGTCTTGAGGCTTTCCAACCCGTTGACAGTAGTCGCAAGTTCTAACATAATCTTCAATATCTTTAAAGCAATTTGGCCAATAAAAGGTCTTAAACAAAGCATCTTTAGTTTTAGCTACACCCAAATGGGTTGCAACCGTTTCATGGCAAAAATTTTTTAACTGCTCACGAAATCTTTCTGGGACAACTAATAATTTACTTTCAGTACCATTCCTATCTTTCCTTCTATAAAAAAGCATATTTTTCTCCAAAATAAATTTGCTATCTTTGGTATTTTTCCTTTTAGCTTTTTCAATAAGAGGTTTTAGCTCTTTGCTCTTCTTTTGTTCTTCGGAAAATGTCTTAGGAGAAATTTTTATAAGCTCTTGTACTGAGACAGTTTGACATACTGGCAAAATTGAGTCTTTTTTGATTTCCAACTTCTCTTCTTCCGTATTTTTTTTCGCATCCATTTTTGTGTTTTCAATTTCTATATTATTGCTATGATTCTTTGCTGAAGTTTCATCAGAAATTTCGTGCACTTCAGGTTCTTCAAGAGAAACCTTCTCTGCTTCCAGAATTTTCTTCTGAGCTCTGGTTTGAACAGCATTAATCATATGCTCTTTCACTGCCTTTTCTTTCTTACAATGTTCGAATAAAGCGGCTGTTTTATTTCCTAATATATATCTTCCTAAATCTACAGAGTCTCTAGAGACAGCAGCTTTAGTTATCACATGCCCCATTTCACAGTCTAATTCAATTTCTGCGAGAGGTAAACAGAATAGACCATCGTGTAAGGGCACCCGAACGCACAATTTTTCATTCAGATACATGTGTGGTTTGACATACTTTTGTGCAACTAAATCTATTGTCGCACCTGTATCTCTCAAAATTTCCATTTGTACGCCGTTTACTTTCCCCACACTAAGATAAGGCGTTATCGAAGTATCTTGTCCAACTCCAACCTTAACATGAGAAATTATTTCTGTGGATTTCTTAAGTTTATCGCATTGAGGACGAAGATGATTGCTTGATCCACATTCGTAACAACGTAATGTTTTCCTCTTGTCAAATTCTCTTTCTTTATGGTTCCCGGAAAATGATTCTGATTTAGTTTACAATTTTGGCTTATTATCCTTAGCTTCTTTCTTGTAGTCAAAATTATTTGAATTCTTAAACTGGGGTCGAGAATTAAACATGTTCTTTTTTGGAAGTTCTTTCTTTTTTAAACTATCTTTGATACTTTCATAGTCATCCAATTTCTTAGCCAAATCTAAAGGCGTCACAAAATTTAACCAATTATCAAGAAAATGGTCTTTTGTTTCTGCAGGGACTCGAAACTTTAACTGTTCTGTAATAATTAGATTTTTAAGTTCATCAAACTTTTTAATACCTAATTCTGTAATCCAGGCGCTAAAATAACTAGTGAGTTCCTGCGCATAATTTCTCCAAGACTTGTCTGGCGTTTTATGATGCCGATAAAAACATTGATTTAATTTCTCGCTATTCAACTTATATCTTTCTAAGATAAGATTTTTAACGAAATCATAGTTAATCGCATTTTCGGGGGATTCCCTGGCTAACATGTTCGTAATTTCTGTGGGCAGAACAGCTAACAAGTATGCAACACAATCAGTCTTCGAAACTTTAGCCATCTCTGCTCTTCTCTCAAAATTAATTAAAAAGAGACCCATCTCATCAGATTTTTCGTCAAATTTTGGAACAATTTGTGCCAACTATATCTTAGGTCCGACATCAGCCTTTCTTTCTGACCCATCGTTCTGTGCAGAAGTTCTTTGCGATTGCTCGAGATTCTTTAACTCTAGTTCATGTTCCTGAGCTTCCCTAGCCATACGTTCTTCCCTTTCTTCTTGTCGAATTCTTTCTTCTCTTTCTTTCTCTTCTTTCTCTCTCTCTTCTTGTGCTTTCCTATCTTCTATTACTCGGTCTAGCATGATTTTAACCTCTTCTTCCTTGTAAACCTTACTTTCTAGAATAAGTTTTTTAATTTCTGGAATCATCCTCGCAGGATCAATCTCCAACGCCAATTCACTACAAATTTCTACTAAATCTATCTTTCTAGCTTTTGCTAAAAACGCCATCGCAATTTTTGACTAAACTAAACACAATCAGAATGCTTAATTTCTAATTATAGAACACCCAAGTCTCCCCTACTTAAAACGAACAACAAAAATTTCAAGCAGATAGAATAATTTTCAATTAATAAAGCAATTCTAAATTCCACTTCTATTAAATCCTCTGCTTAGACCTATTCTTTTATAAACAAATTAAAATCTTAACCACGTAAGAAAATCGAACAATATAACGTTTTACCAAAATTCTTAGTAAATTAAACACTATGAAAATTTTTTAAACAAATTAAATAACCATATGTAATTATTACAAAAATACGATTCATATAGATAAAAGAATATTTTTAAACTCTCAAAATACACAACTGTACTTTATGTTCAATAAACAAAATTATTTCAAATCAATAATTAAATTACGCAATTAAAATTAAACTAATCAAAACCACGTAAATACGAGAATTTTTCTTAATTCTCAAACCTTTTATACAAGCATAACAAATTACTCGCTAAAAAAAATTAAAATAATCCACGAAACATTTTTTTTTACATAAAAAGAATAAATGTTAAAATATTCAACTCAAGTTCTTTTGCAAATGAAAATAACACTTTCTGTTTTCACTCGATATTTTATCATGTTTTTATTTTTTTTCCATAAATCTAACAAACAAAACAGAATTATAACTCAATTTGTTACCTTTCCCCTTTTACAACAACAAAACAAATATCAAATCTGACAATTTTCAACTCAGATATAAAAGAACAAAAAATCATTTATTCTATTTTTAGAATAAACAAATAACCAAATAAAGAAATACTCTAAAATAAAACAGAATAAACCAGAGCTTTATAATTTTGGCATTGATCCAAATGGCAAATTGGTAAGATTTGAAATTTTATTATATTTCCTTCAAAGAATGAAATACCATTTTACACATTAAACCTTTTATACAAAAGAATTATGACATCATAATTATCCCCAACAAAAAATAAATAAACTGTATTATTTATTCTTAAAATTTACTTTCAGAACAATTCTTAATATTTTCTAAAATAAAATAGCTTACGAATTCGAAATTCACATTATTTATCATCAAGAAAACTATTTAATAACTTTTCAATATTCTGATTAATTTTATTTGATGGGAATAAGTCCAGTTAATTTCAGTACTTGAATTTTTGCCCCAATTAACTCACAACTTTTACTAAAGTCTGAAATTAATTTACGAAAGCAAAATAAATGAATCAAATTAATCCAGATTAAAAAGAAATTTTATAATCGATAATAGATTCAATTCAAGGTACTAAAAAAATACAAAAAAAAATTGGAACTGGCTTACTCGCTTCATATAGACGAACTTGCTTCTTTTTAGAATATCACTGGTTATATCACCTAGGTATCGCACCGTAACTGCCACCAAATAAGCTTGTAAAGCCGAAGATCGAAGACGTACATTTTATGTGTAGACGCATCACTAGGTAAAAGGCCGTCTGGTCATTTTTTAACTTTATTTACACACTTACAAATACAATTGACAACACAGACGAAAAAGTAAAATACTCGTAGTAACAATGATTTGTTTTAGTTTCATCACTCGGAACTACACATCTCTTCACTAGCACACATCAGACTCCGACCGCTAACTAACGCTCTCAGATTCTTCTTTTGCAAAACAGTTCAATTTCATCTCTTATTGGACGAGTACTGCCATCTATCGGTGGCCTGGAGAAAATAAGTTCTGTGAAAGAGTTCTTTACACTGAAAAATAAGTTATCTGAAAGTAAGTTCTTTACAACACCTTAAGTGCAATTTATTTATAGTATTAATCAGTGAATATTATTACTAATCGATTGGTACCAGTTACATACGGTGATTTGCCGCAGAATAGATCTGATGCGTTCTTTTCACAGGATTGTAAATTAAATGACAATGGTAATGCGCATACTGTCTTAAATATCTTTTTAAAAATCAATTTAAATTAATCTATAAGCCTGATTAAAAATTCGTAATATTTAATTATAGAAGTACACTTATTTAAAATAAAGAACTCTCTATAATTTCTATAAAAAATGATTAGAATCATGATTTTTTATTTTAATTAACAAAACGTTTTGATAATCAACCTGTGCATTCTGTATTTTTTTCAGCGTAATATTTTTTTCTTCTTTTTTTTAATTACAACAGATAGTGTATTAGTTGATGATAATAAATTAAACCTTTATTCATAGATTTTTAAATTCACTACATTTTTATTTGCGTTAGTAATTTTGTCATTTTTATCGAGTGATAGCTAAAATACAATACACTCAAGCATGTTTTAGAAATATTTACTTACAAATATTACATCATTACTTTTTTATACTTTTTTAAAAATTGTTTTGTAATTTAAAAACGCTTTTATATATCTATAAATTTAGTATTGTTCTAATTGTTCCAGAACAAAAAAAAAGAAAAAAAAGGAAAAGAAAGAAAGAAATGAATAGCACTAAAATCATCTCATAGATACGCATTTAAGCATAAAGTTTTAGATTAAAATTAAAAACATTAAAAAAAATGTTTTCATGCATTAAAAAAAAGATTCAGTCAACTGTGACATTTAAACTATAATGCTGGTTTTGTAAATTGATAATTTTAATGTAATAATATTTTTTTGTTTTCATTTGGCGTAGTAAATTGAGAATTTTTTCTATTAATTAGTCTTTTCTTTAGTTCTTTAATTAGTTATTTCTTTCAGAGATTTTGTTTATTCAGAAAATCCAGATAGAATAGGCTCAATTAAAATTTATTTAAAGATTATTATTATTATTATTATTGGAGCTTTGAGAAATGGAAGGGTATGTAACCAAGTTATTTTCTTTTAACTATAATGTAATTTTTAGAAAACCAAAAGTTGACTTAACCAAACTTGGGCGATAGATTGTGCAAATGTTATTTTACACATAAAACTTCACCAAACTGGGAAAAATAAGAAAATAAACTTGTTTTCGGTGATTTTTTTAATATCAAGATTGGTAATATTTTGACATATATCTGCAACATTGGAGACAATTTAGCATTTATATGCGTGTGCGTGCAAGTATGTGTATGTATACGTAAAGAAACACGCAAGTATACATATTTACTATTTTTCAATTTTAACTCGTGCCGTAATCGTCTCTGAGATATAACATTATCACATCAGCGTTACTGATGTACACGTTTGCGCTTTAAAATACAAAGTATTCTCGGTGATTACAGAAAGGTAAATAAACTAGTTCCTCTTGCAATTTAGGATAAAAGTGTTAGCACATAGCTAATTATTAATTCATTTTCAGCAGTGAATTACGCCTATAATCCTTGAATAATAACCAGTGAATTTTTATCCTGCTTTTTCCAAGCGTAAACCGACAGAGTGAAAAATGTCCCAAGCCGGGAATCAAACCCGGGCACTCAAAATAGTGCTCTGAGGCTCTACCACTGAGCTACAAGGAACAATATCCCAACTCGGAATTTCTCACTCTTATATATGTCGGACAGGCTGCAACCGCAGCACAAGATGGAAATGTCATCATGAGCACGCGAAAATTTGCGTGATTATGTTGACATTTCATGTTGTGCTGCGGTTGCAGCCGGTCCGACATACATAAGAGTAAGAAATGAAAAATCGTTCCTTGTAGCCCAATGGTAAAGCCTCAGAGTGCTATTCTGCGTACCCGGGTTCGATTCCCACATTGGGGCAATTTTCACTCTGTCGGCTTACGCTTGGAAAAAACAGAATAAAATTCCGTTGGTTATTATTCAAGTGTTAGTATATTTTAACTTTAGAAATGTAAAACAAAAATAGGTGTATAGTAAGACAACAATGTTCTAGTTTTCAAGAAAAACGTTTTTACTCTCAAACTAGTTACACAATATTCATTTTAATAACATATTTCTGCTTCAAAAAATTTGGATTTCATAATTTTTGCAATTAAAATACGGCTTTATGCAATAGATATTATTAAAAACCCTAAAATCAAATAATTGTTATTGCGTAACTACTTGAGCGAGTAAAGTATTATAATAACATTTTATGTGATTTTTCAACAATTAAAAAAATATTTGTAAGCGATTATCAGTTTTTTTCTTCTAACATTTTAGACTTTGAAATACAGATAATAAAAAATATAGAAGCTTAAAACAATTAAGTCAAATTAATGTTTTTGGAATATTACGTGAACCATAAAAGATATACAATCACGTTTTTATGTGATCTTTTAACATTTATTTAAATTGTGCATGCGTGACTATCACAATTATTCTTAATCCTACATTTTACTTTAAAATATTTGATGCTATTTTGCATACATTTAATAAAAAAATATTAGATGCTTATTAATACATGCACTCTTCGAGTTTTCGAAGGGTAACGTAATAATTGGCAATCAATAAAAATGTTTTTTCCAGAAAATGCCAATTTCGATGACATACTTGGGTTCTAATAGGTGTAAAATGTTGATTTATTTCTACATATATATATATTTTTTACATGAGTCATATTTATTTTAATCTAGAATAAAACTAATAAATGAAATATCAAATGTGTTGGATATATACAAAATTTTTAGGTCTTTTTTAAAAGTTATATAATAAAGTTATAAAATAATGCATATATTTTTTAAACATTGGGACTTAATTTGATTTTCAAAATATGATTCCATGCTCAAAATGCATGTTTCTGTATATAATACAGAAATATTTCACAAAAGTGTAAACCCAATCTGTTCAAATCATATTACTTAACTTTATAGCAACTGGTTTATTTCCTCTCCATCGTTTTATCAGAAAAGTTAAATATAAATTTATTAACTGAAACATAGACTTTCCTATGTCCTATAAATCTCATCGTATTGATTTTATGTTGTTATTGTTCACGGATTGTCATTTAGTTTATGTATGAGCAAAAAAAAAATCCCAATCAGTATAATGAATGTTGAGATACGCCTATTACTTTTCATTCCTTTTTCTAAAGAACTTATCTCGGGCTTAGGTGAGATTATCAATGCAATTTCATCAGCTTTGCAGCAGTTTGTGAATAAGGACAAGTATTTTTTTCTTTAAGAATTACAAAAATTTATGTACGTGATTAATACAGTTACATAACAATTGGGTAAGTGTGACTGAAGATCGCACAAAGAGTTTCGTTTAATAATCCTTGCAAAACACTTTATTTTTAATTAATAAATAGAAATCATTAATTTATAATTATCTGTATCATTTATCAATAAGAACATAGATGGCAGCACCATTAAATTTGATAATAAAATGATAACAAGAGGAAGCTATTTTTTAAATCAAATTAAAAATATTCAAGAACTGCATTTCAGACAATTGTAACAGAATATGTTTGTATACCTGAAAAGCATATTTAATTATGTGATTTAATTCTAGCTAATAACAAAAAGAGAGAAAGAAACGTTTAAAATGGCAAAAAAAAAAATACGAAAGTTCTTTTAATTAAATCCATTGGACAATGGACATCGGAAATTTCAACTTCCGTCATCCAGAATTGAACTCTGAACATTTGTTTTATGAGGGTAATGCTCTACCACTAAACCATCCAGCCTTCGCGAAGATGACTGAAATTAAGACTCTGTTTTAGGATCTTACAAAACCGCAGAAATGGTCGGATGTCATTACATTAATCCATATAATTAAAATAATATAAGACTTTTTTTCAAAATTTTATCATTTGTCGTGTGACCGGAGGTATTCAGTTATAGGTTGGCAAAATTTCAAGTCTTTAACTTATACAATTTCCGAGTACGAACTGTGTGGCGGACAGACAGACAGAGGCGTGAGACGAATAGGGTTTTGTCAGATGAAAGAAACCCTAAAAATGATTGCTTTTTGTTTGCTGATAAACATGCTTTTTAATTTTCAGTGCAAAAGGAAGAATATTTTTTCTACATGTTTATTACAATAATCGTGTTATTCTGTGTTATAAACTCTGAAAAAAAACTTTAAAATATTGTATTCGCATTTTCAATTTAATAACTCAAATTTTGTAACAGAAAACATCTGAAATTGGATTTAAAAAAAAAGAAAGAAATGTATATTAATTATTGATTAGATAGTAAGCGTATTTAAGTTAGTAACATATTATACAGGTTAATATATAATAGATGACGAATAATCTTACTACTTTAGTGTTTTAATAGAATTATTATTTGTGGAATATGTGGAACTTTTTATTAAACTTGCGGTAAAATTTCTGGGATTTATAAAAATACACGCGCAGTTTTTAAAACTCTTTTCTATTCAAATTGTAAATATCTTCAAAATATGTTTTATAATTAAAGCATTATAAAGGACAATATAGAGACTATTCAGTAATGTAATTGAATGATCTTGTTTTTAGCAATAGTGTACCATGTCTCTTCGACATTTGAAATAGTAGTTTTACCAAATCTATAAACCACTCATCGTTCCTTCATCATTTTATACACTGAAAAAAAAAAAAAAAAAAAAAAAAAAAAAAAAAATGTTGATTTTACAGTATAATACTGTAATACCTTCAATTTTTTTGCAGTGTATTAGCGATTGCTTATAGATGTTTTGACGCAAAATGTTTTTTAAATTGGCAACTAAAAACGTTAAAAATATCTCTCATCTTTAGATTTCCATGATGAATTATAGTTAGTCAAATATATGTTTTTTTAACTAAAAAAAAAAGAAAATTAAAAAATTTTAAATATATTTATCCACGATAGCGCAAAACAAAAGCTGCTAATAAGACAATTTTTTTTTCTTGACAAAATGTCATTCAGATTATAGTTTGATTAATTTTAAATATAATTATTCAACGAAGAAACATGCATAAAAAAAGAATGATAGACGTATTCGAAATGACAACCTAGATTTATTTAATATCGGATAATATAATTAATTACATATCTTCGTTTCCTTTTACGGAAACAACGCAGTTATATTATACAGAAAGATAAATAGCTTTTTTGAAAATAAATAACTATCCAAATAAACGTAATTTTATAACACCAAACGCTATAATATCTCATTATAGTTTTAGTTATAAAATTTAATTTACATATATTAATATTTAGAAAAATTCCTGTTGTATTAAAGGAAAAAGTCGTATTCCATGGAAATACAGAAAAAAATAATAAAAACTATTGACAAAATTCTTATTCGGAACGTATGAAAAATTTATCGGATAATTTATAAGAAATCGATAAGGTTTCTCTTATAAAAATTACTGTCCAAATGTAGAATTTTGTTTTCAAATGTAATTTACATATGTATTTTTCAAAAGACTTTATAGAAAGGAAATTATATAGTTTGTTAGTAATTTGGCTTTGTAGGTCCTTTGTACACATGCTTCGAGTTTAATATGTTTTAATTCTTGTTACTTTAAATGTGTTATTCTTGTGGAGTTCCAATTGTACATGTTTTAGTATCTGCCAATGGTATGATTGGTCAAACACCTATTTCCATTTTATTCTGTAATAATTTGGTATATATTTGTTTTATTATTATTATTATTATTATTATTATTATTATAAATAAATATTATTATTTAATTAACTCAATATCTGAATGCAAAATATAATAAAACAGTATTAGTATATAACAAAAGTACCCACATATCCATACGTCAGTGAAACTAATTTGATTATGCAGAATCACAGCCGCAAGTCGTGAAATGTTATGTTACCCAACATATCTTTTTCTCCATTCTTATAATAAGGAAATCTTTTAATTAACGATAAGATTTATAAATTAAAGCATATGTACACGAAGTTAATTAAGCTATCTTTCTGACTTTGCACCACATGGTCTTTTTCTTACAAATGTAATTCTATTTTCATAAAATCCAATTTCCTTGCAATTGCATTCCTTTCAGAAGTAATAAAAGATACTAGAATATTTTGCTCTATTCAAAGAATATGATTTATATTTTTCAGAGAGTTTTGGAAAAAAAAATAGTTATTGCATTCTCCTTAAAATATTTTTCCTTGATATTATTTATAGTAAAAGAAAAATATACTTAAAAAATATATTTTTTAATTTTATTACATCACTTTGAATACCTATTTGAATGACCTTACTCATAAAAAATTATGGTTTCACTTTCTTTTTTTATATATATAAAGCCTTTAGTTACAGCCGAAACTAATAAAACTATGCTCCTTCCCTTGTCTCTGACTCACACATGTTACTCTTTACTGCACATGTTATGTATTGTTTCTAATTGAATTCAATTTGTAATTTTAGGTTTATTTTTTAGAAATCGACTCTTTGCAATCTCTTTGTTTATCTATACTTATAAAAGAAAGTTTCGCTCTGTGTGTCTGTGTGTGTGTGTCTGTCTGTTGGCGATGGCTCGGATAAATTTAGCTAACCTAGAAGTCTGAAAATTTAGGTCAGGATAGTCCAAAACCTGGCTTGGTGCAGCTGAGTCTCAGAATTTTAATATTTTGAAAATTAGAGTGGTTAATTAAAAACTGATCAAACATCACAAAAAAAACACTCTTCCGAAATCCGTGCGCGCATGCTCAGAAGCCCTTTTTCCGCACCTCCCGTGAAGAGAAGAAACAAAGCGATAGTCAGTCCGTTTCTTTTTTCGTTTTTCTAAATTTGCCACGGACGAACCGTCTACATAATCTCGAAGAACGTACTTTTACGTCTCGAATGATCGAGTCGGTTCGAAAAAAATTCACTTTTAACACTTTCCAAAAAAAAAAAAAAAAGAAAAAAAAAGAAAAAAAAATCAAGAAGCGTAGAATTCATGTTTTTTTTATTTTAACCCGTTTTTCGAGCCTCTCATCCAACGGACTACAAGAGACACGGAAAAACGAAGGTCACCAAATTGGAGAGCTCACTTTGCCTTTTTCAATTGGTTTATTGGTTTTAAAAAATACGAAAGTTAACTCTTCGAAAAAGTATATTTTCTGTAAGTCGTTTTGCAATTTTCGGATTTTGCAATTTTGAAAAATTTGCATCTGCGGTTCCGAGCAAGTTACGAAAAACTAAAAATACCAGACAATATTTACATTTGTTCCCTTTTCGATATTTGCAATTGTTTTAGAAAAATACGAATATTAAAACCTTCGAAAATAATTCGTTAATTGGACTCACTTTTGCGAATTCCGATTTTTTACGATATATAAAATTGCTCTAAAATAACAAAACAAAACACAAACACACCTAAAGACATCTATCGGATTCAGGCAGAAACCTTTAGTTTAAAAAAAAAAATTAACGTTAACCCTTTCGAAAACGATTTTTGAAGTAAGTCAATTTCTCATTTTTAAAGATTTCTCCTATCTTTAAAAATTTGAATCTGTGTTTATAAACAAGATACGAAAAAATAAAAATACCGAGCCTAATCTACGCGCCCTTGCTTTTTAAAATCTAGTATTTGTAAAATCGTTTCCAAAACTCACTCACGCGATATTCGTTTTTCGGCCCAGGCTTAAAAATCGTCATTGACTCGGGAAATGCAAACACAAAAAACAAAATACACCAGATCATTGATACGTGCATTTTCTTCAAAATGCACCGTTGGGTTTTGAAAAATATCTATATTAACCTTTTCGAAACCGGTCTTTTACGTAATCCACTTTGGCGATTTCCGCTATTTTGACAATGTTTACCCGTGTTTAAATTTCAATTCTACTAGGAAATTTGGTTGGGTCGAGTGTTATGAAAAGGCCTCTTCTAGAATAGATTGCGTCCCCTTACGGTGGAAGGTAGAACTACAGGAGTATCTCTGGTTCTATGGGCCTGATTACGACGGGGATTGCCTCATTCAACTTGATTTCGATAGCCTTACAGATTTCAGTCATGTTCGTATAGAAGTGATGAATACATGTTTTTGATATAGTCACTTGGTAGACTTTTAGAATTCCGTTTTGTTTGGACTAGTAAAACTATTTTCATGGGGAATGCAATATCTTTATATGAAAGTCCATTAACCAGAGAACGTTAAAAAAAATAAAACGGTTTTGATTTTTTCAAATTTTTAACACTTTAGCGTGGCCATATCAGGGGCGCTCACCTTACTTCATATTCCCAGACAATGCAGACTTAACATCTGAAATGTATTTTCTGTTTTCTAAAGATCCCAACGACTTTAAACCAGAATTGATATGCTTATCGTTTGTTCTCATTTGGCGAACAGATAATTTTATTAGCCTTTTAGGTGAATTTCTAGTCCTAGAAGTATTTTTTAATCGCAAAAAATGTCCACAACATTATTTTGTCGTTTAAAAATTGGTATTCGTGTTATTTATCTATCGGTTTACCACAGCCGTAAAAAAAAACTGTAATTCTACCCTTCATTTTTTAAATTTCAACATTCTTCTTTGATTAAAATGAACTAGGAGTATTTCTATAAATTCTACTTTTAATATATCTTCAAAGAGAGAAGTTAAAGGGATTTAGATCCAGACTATAAAAGTTGTCATTCTATTGTATTTCCAGATCATTTATCTGCATCCAGTCCAATTACGAATTCACTAAATATTGTGTTTATTCTAGAAAATGCATCCAGGTTTTATGAGGCCACGTTTCCTTAGGCATGATGCAATATTTCTTAATCATGTTTAAATGGAAAAATGTTTATACTTTTATACTTTTAAATTATTTTATTTTTATCTTGTTATTGAAGTGAAAACTTCTTTAGGCGCGTTGAGCATTTTTTGAGATGGGAAAAAACCATTGAATTCGCGACACTGTTACCGACAGCGGTACTTTTCGGTTAGCCGGGCACCAGTAATATATATACATGTATATATACACGCACACATATCTACAGATACATATATATACATACACATATATATGCATATATGGATGTATATATATACAAATTTATGTATATACATATGTATTTATATATGTACATATATCACTGGCGCCCGGCTAACCGAAAAGTACCCCGACACCTCTGTATATTTGGCGACGATTCTGCAATAGCTGGTTCAGGTAAGCAACCATAGATTTGCTTAAATTAATATCCCACTTTGACAGCAAAAGTGATATTAGTCTCTATTTAGCATTATTTGAAAGACAAATTTCTCGAATGAATATAATAAAAGAAAATTGGGTCACACATTTGTTAAGTTTAATTCCGTTAGAAATCGCCAATATTATAGCTAGAGAGCCAGAAACATTGGCGAAACAATTACGATTGTGTAAAAGATTTACTTCTTAAACGCTTCAAAATGACGCCAGAAGAATTTAGGCAGAAATTAATGTCACATAAAAAAGAATCTTCAGCCACTTGACGCGATTTAGCATTTGAATTAAGAAATCATTTGGAAGAATGTATTAGCGGTCTTTAAGTATCTGATTTCGAATCCTTAAAAGAATTAATAGTAGTAGATCAAATTAAGAAAAGGTTACCTATAGAAATGAAAGAACATTTTATTGATGATCTTCCAAAAATTAAAAATGTAGACGTATTAGTATGTAAACTAGACGATTATGATGCGGCGAGACGTAATGTTAAAACCATGAATAGAATTTCACACCACTTTGAAGATGGGTTTCTTATATCAACGAAATTTTATGTTTCAAAATCTCTCGCATACGATATTGTAACAGGGCAAGACGTGATCAGCAAACTAAAGTTGGCGATAGATGAAGAGGGAATTAAAATTGTTGGCGAGCGCAATACTTTTCAAGTACGTTGCCTTAAAGTTGTAAATAATACCGATAAAAAATTAAATTATGTTGCCAATTCATACAATGAAGCGAAAGTATCAAAAGGAAATTGTTCACGTGTAGAAAACGAATTGATTGGTATTATGAATAAAAAGTAATTCAGAAAATAATTTCAAGATAAATTTAGCACGCGCGGTGAAAACAGATAAAAGTGACTCAACTCGCGAGACCAAATCAAAAGATGAAAATGAAATAACAAAACACGGAAAATATTATAATTTAACGAGCACGAGAAAAAAAATAGACAGAAGTAATATAAAAAGAAAAAATGAAAATAATGAAATATTTCAATTTATAATATAATATTATAATGTACAATAGCGCATTAAATGAAAATTGTAATATAATTTTTGTGGTAGTAGTTTATAATAATGAATTTAAAAAAAACACTTCATTTAAAAGTATTTCCTGCACAATAAAACGTTTCCTGACGATTCAAAAAATACACACGTAATTGTTCAAGTTTTCACTTCTGTCGGCACTCCCGGAGTGCCATTGTTTTTTTTATTTTTATCTTGTTATTTGGGACACCCTATACTTTGGACAAGCTGAGTTTCATCATACATTCTTTATCAGTACAAAGGTTTTAAATGAATGTCTTTTTCCCATCGTTCAGCTGTTAAACTTTTGAAACATAAACTAATAATACTTATTGAGAAACGCAGTTTATGTAGTCTAATAGAGATTAGTTAAAACTTCCCATACAAATGTGCAGACATGCTTATAAATTTATTTTAAAATATAAAAAAAAGAGCTTCTGAAACGTCATAAAAATTCTCTTTCAAGAAATTATTTTAAACATTCAGAAAATGTCATGATTCATTCTTAATAAATTCATTAATTCATTATAAAAAATTACATTTGTCGTTTGAGAGGAAAAATTGAATTATACATCTTGTATAAATTAATGTATGACATTAAGATATGGCAATCAACATTAATAAACTAATAAAAAAATCAATATTAATGAAATATTATTGAAAGCTTTTAATAATTTCTTCTTTTCCAGTTTGATGTTTAAATTAATTTGTGTCTAAATTAATTAAAATTTTAGAATTCAAATGAAATGCATTTTAATTATTTCTTGGAATGCGCGTAATTTACATATTTTTTTTTATCATAGCAAACGCGGTAGCGTTTGCTATAATATGTTTAAGAAATAGAAAATGCAAACGTTTTTCTGAAATTTCTGGCGAACCAGTTGACATACGACAATGATTTTTTTTTAAAGATAGAACTCGACAAGACGAATAAAATGATTGCATTCAAAAAATTATTGTAGCTTACTGCAGTTTTTTATTTAACTTTAAACGAAAAAATGAAGACGAAAAGTTCAACAAACTGTAGCTAAAGTTCCACTATCTGGATTAACTTCGTATTTGTTTTATTTTTTTCCTCTTGGTAAAACTTAAAATAGATTTTTTTTATCTTTGTATGTTTGACGGTCGCTGAGAAAATCGAATTTATGTTGTAAAGCTTCGGTTGAACATTGGTTTTTCTTTTCTTTTTTCATCGTAGCAAACGCGCACGTTTGCATGAAAGTTTAAATAAATATTATTACTATTATGTAACAGAATTCATTCAAATTAAATAAATCACGTGACAAACATGCTTATTTGTTTTTATTTTCATACTAGCGTAAATGCCCATATAGAATAGTAATCGTAGGTAGAAATCGTGGTTTTCACATTAAATTTGAAATAATACTCATATACTGTTCATCGACAATGAGGAAATATATATATTGGGAAATTATATCGCCTAACAGGCTTCTGCTATTTACGTTCAAACTCACTAAGCATTTTATATGCTTATGTAAAAGAATTGTGTTTCATAATTTCATGTAATTCACGTAAAATATGCGGCAAACAATTTTCGGTACTATTATCCTGTCGACCACTTTTGATAACAAAAATCTATCGCCAAACTGCAACGCCAAATAAAAGAGAGGACGTTGCCATTGGAATATCAAAATAAATAAATAAATAAAATATAAGAATTTACGGACACAATTATTATTTTAATTAATGAAATAACTAGTAAAACATGATGAATAATACACGCAAATGTCGAATTAAAAACCACTTGATGAGATAACAATCATGTGTAATGCGTCTGACATCAAGTAAATGGGACTGCATTTTTGGCGTTTAATCTTTGAGTTGACGATAGTATTTTGTTATGAAAAGTGGTCGACGGGATGATAGAGAAGTACCCAATTTTCAATGTCGTCGTTATTAAGTCGTTCCTGTACAGCTTGTGATGTATCTTTTATTTTGGTACTTTTCCGTTATACCAACACCATGCCAAAATGTTTGCCAATCCACCAATTATTTCAACCCTGGCCGAGCAGATGTTGTCTACAAATCGTGTTGTCATGCAAACCATGCCAAACATTTTGATTTGTTATTTATTGAATGTAAAACATTTTTCGGTACTTTTCCGTTATACAAGAACCATTGTCGCCAAGCGGAATAGTAAGCGCAAAATGAAATTCCCGTGAATCAAAACACTTGAAAAAAAACAACAATGTTGAAACGAAAGTGAGCATCTCTATAATAAAACTGTAAGTCATGTGACTGTCCTCAACAGTTCCGGGACGCCGCATCGCTTTTTCATATGCCAAGCGGCCATTTTTATTCAAAATTATTTTTTCGAATAAACTGCATAAAAGTTACAGTTTAAGAAAGATCGTTCAAAATAAATTAATATTTGAGAGATGACTTGCGTTCAATTATGTATATATTCTGCAATAACTTCAGTCGAAGGATTCGCAGTTCAAATTCTCTATTCATAAAAGTAAACAAAAAAAGATTGATTCGTCGTGAACATTTAAAATATTAAATCATGGAGGTAATCATTCGCAAAGCAAGTTCTTCGCGAATGAATTTTTGGACCGCTGCCTCGCGTCAAAAAAATAATTCGCACCAGTGAGACAATCAAAGTTTACCATAATTATGTGCTGTACAACTCAACTTTCGGACCTTTTCTTGACGTAAATTGAACTCATGTAATAATATTTAATGAATCAGATTTTTAGCATTTTTAAAATCGCTAATACAGCTTTTATTTATCGCGTGTACAAATTAGAAATGATACTTTGATTTTGAAATCAAATGTTTTGATTTATGATATTATTTCTTATTTATTTATTTATTTTCTCTTTTAAATGAAAAGTGTGAAGTATTTTAAATTTATGTAATATAAGCATTTTAGATTAAAGTTAAGTATTTTAAATGAAATGAGTGACAGGTTTATAATTTAAAATTAAATTAATTGTAGTATGAATGACGGTGATGGGAACGATATTTGGCGAATTATCATCTGCTCCCGGCTAACAAAAATACTCATAATTAAAAAAAAGAATAAAAATAAATAAATGATAGTTTGTTGTAAATAAATATTGATATACATATCAAAAATAATTTATAGAATTAAAATAAAAAATAAAAGTAAATAAACAACAATTTCCATAACAAAGTTTTCGCCAAATTGGCGGGGGAGGGGGGGGGGAATCGCGCCAACGTGCGTATGTGACATTTGTGCCCAAAAAATATGCGAAATGCTACCATGATCGCAAAAGTTCATGATTTGTCTATTAGAATCTTCCGATTTGGCGAAGGATTAAGGGAAAATTAAATTATGAATAAATGTAACGTGTTGCAATGTTTAACATACATTTAAGGGAGACCAAACTGGTCGCCAGTGGCGGCTAGTTTGAAAAATATAACATTGGAAAATTAAAGACTTTTAAGCACTATTTTATTAAAATTAAAACACAATTATATACTTAAAATAAGAAAACAAATAATTGTTATACAATAAAGGGAAAAATCCTGTGCCGGTAGATTTAGTGGGCTCTTATTGGCGATAAATGTGTGATGTGTTGTTGCGATCTTGTGAAAATTCTTCAATCATATCCACATTTACACTGTATCCATATTGTTGCTATAATATCTTTTGGTACTTTTCGGTTAACCAGCTGCCAGTGAAGTATATATATACACACACACATATATATATACATACATATATATATATTTCACTGACTCCCGGCTAGCCGAAAAGTACCTCATTTTTTTGTTTCTCGCTAACATTGTCTGTAGACTCCATTACGGAATATTAGAAAATCTATCATTATTATCATCTAAACGGTCATGAATAATGTGCCATAATCAGACTGCATATTATTACACACAATTTTCATGTATGGTTTGGTGAAACATTGAACTTTAAATTCTGTTAAAGACTGCATTTTATCTCTAAAATGTGGACACAGTTATGTTACAAAGTTATGTGGTTTGAAACGATCAGAAAAACAAACAATGAATCAATGATGAATCAATGTGAATCAATGATTATAATCCCGCGATTTTGTTCATGTGAGCCGCCAATATTGACATCCAGTTTGTTGGAGAACCCAGTTTTGTGTTAAATCGTTACATTACGCGTTATATAACCAAACCGGAAAAAAATCGTAAGGAAGAGATTTGGAAGACCATTGACGAAAACAAAAGTCTCGGTGCCAGATTACGCGCTTTTGCCAGATAAAACTTGATTAGTCGAGAAACTGGAAGTTATGCAGCCGTAGACAAAATTCTCGGCCATAAATGTTTCTATTCATGGGATTGTGATGCAATCACATATTTTATTTCCTTTTTCATTTTAAAATGCTTCAAAATTAATTTTTCCCCATTTAAACTGTTTTTAAAAAAATAAAAGAAAAAAAGCATTTATTTTTATTTCTTTATTGAGTGCGTCTTCCTAAATTTGTAATAAATAAAACTTAATAATAAGACATATACTACTTTAAAAATATCATTTCTTTTCTATTTTTTTCCGTTACAGTTTAACAATTAAATTTTATACTTCTTCCCCTTTGATATTCATTTTTATTTCGGTTATCTGTTTTTATTTAAATAAAAACGGTATTTTAAGTAATAGCACAGTGGTGTCGCTAGACTAGGTGGCTCCTTATAGGGTTGTCGTACTTGGCATGTTCGTTTCGCCAAGGGCGATGTTTGTTTTCACTTTCTGCGCACTCAATTTAAAATTTTCCATTTATTTTCTATCTAACGTTTTTTACCCGTATGTTTAGTTGGGAATCTATTTTTTTCGCCAGTATTTGTGTTGGCGATATTGTTTAGATAAAAATTTAGTTAGTTATGTAACTGTTACGGTGACAAGAGGTCGTACGCTCCCCTTAATGTCGATTAAATGAAAAGCAATTATGTCCTTTTAAATATTATTTTGCTGCTGATCCTTTGACTCGTAGCTCATCTGTATTTTATTACTTCAACATTGCCTGAAAAATAAAGTTTTTGTCGAGCACGGAATAGAATTAGTTCATTTTTAAAAAATCGACCTTTTCTGCCAGTGAAAAAGGTTTTCGAACCTGAGATCCTATACGCCACTATACGAAAATGGCACACGTGATGGTTGAACGCCATCACAGGGATGCTGTGCAATACTTAAATACCAGCATGAAAAAAGACCGACGAAGAAAACTGAAAGACACCATGATTTGGTTTTATAGGCAAAAGAGGATGAACGATCTACTGAAATTTACTGTCGGAATTTTATTGATGATTATTACCCGAACAAATTGGAAAACATGTGTTTATACGAATTGGCCACTAGGTACTAATACGAACGAAATAAACCAAAGTGTGTAGAATATTACGAATTAAAAAAGAACCTCAGTTGGTTCAGAAAACGTTTGAAACCAGTTGTTTTGAAAACGCCCTATCATAACACGAAAACGGACGCTGGAATTGAGTTGTACTATCATCATTCTTTGCTGATGTTGTTTAAGCCTTGGCGAAACGAAGAAGACCTATTGGGACAATTTAAACTCTTCCGTGAATCCTTTGAGCACAATGTGAAAAAAATTTTCAGAGATGGAAGACTGTCGCGAAACAAAACAACGATTACAAGCTGCAATCGACTTGGCTGAAAAGTTGCAACAATAAAGTGATTTGCACAACCAGCTATAAAATATCGAAGAACCAAATGAAGACGTTGATAGGATAGCCGCAGATTCTGATAACACTGAAACTCACCAGGAAATTGTTATTAATGAAGATAAATTGAACAAAAAAAATGAATGCTGACCAAAGGAAAATATTCTAATCAATTATAAAGCACATAGAAGATCAAAAGAAAGACCCGTCTATTCCACCCATAAATTTAATTGTACGCGTAGTTGCTGGTAGAGGAAAAAGCTTTCTGATTTAATTACTCAGTCAGAAAGTTTGTTTAATGAGTAATCACAATAATGATGCTGCTGCAGTACTAGCACCAACGAGAATTGCTGCCTTCAGCATTGGAAGAAGTACAATTCACACGTTTTTCAAATTGCCCGTCCAACATACGAATGCAGCAGAATAATTTAAGCTTGATTCTGACGATTTGAAATTATTTAAGCAACAATGGAAATCATTGGATTTAGTAATTATCGATGAGTGCAGTATGGTTTCGAATGTACTTTAGCGATGATCAGCTAACAATATGGCGAATGTTGTAAACACAACCGAGATTACTGTTTTGGTGGCAAAAACATTATTTTGTTTGGGGATTTATTAATGCCAGCACCCGTAAAGGCCCAATTTAGATTTCAGGAACTGCTTTTAAACAATGTTAAACAAATGTTTGGTGGTGTTGGTACATTCAACTTTTGGTACGAATTTGAATACAGTGAGCTAACAATGAACATTGTGTTACATACATAAAAAAATATATATCGCGATATAACTTTCTTAAATAACAGTCTCATGCACCAAATAACGATGAAAATCAAAACTCAATTTTTATAGCATCATCACTGAACTAATCGTTAGTATAATTATCAGAAGCTAATATTCGGCCCCATTCAGCGATTTTAAGAAAGACTAAGAAGAGTAGTAAGGAAAGATACCACTGAAAGAACAACTCAGCCTAAAGCAGGCGACTTCAGTGCAGCAGAAACAGTCCATGGATACGACATGGATACGAGACAATTATAGAATCCAGTTTCTTTATGAGGTAATAGCTATGGAAAACCACCATTTAATTATTGATGTGACGGTCCCCTGACATTTGAGAGAGCAGGTAGACATGAAAAAATGCTACTTTGGCGATGAACAGTCAACGATTTGGCGAGTGTTGTAAAAACAATGTAACAATATAATTTTGACAATAGCAAAATTTTTTGCTTTTCAAGATATTAAAAAAACTTTAGTTTTTATCAAAAAATTTAAATGACTAGTATTAAAAAATGCTCTGAAGAGCACCAAAAAAGGTTAATATGTTTACGTATGAAAAAGGGTTGGACAAGTGCTTCTAATTGAGCATGAGAAAGGAAAGGGGTTCCTTCTTGGCTGCAGCTCACTGTCAATGCCAACTTTTGAAAAAATCATATTCATGCTTTTTCCATATAAATGAAATCACTCACAGTTACGATAAAAATGTATAGTTTAAAGACGTAGCCAGTAAAGACGCAGCTTGATTAGACATGAATGTAAGGCAACATAGTACCAAAAGCCTTAGTTCCTGCAGCATATCACACTCATGCAGTACTTCCAAGCATGCCTGCAGTGTAGAACTGCGCAGAAAATTGATTTGTATTGCAATGCAGAGTGTTGCAGCATTCTGAACAGAAATAATTTCGCATATGCACGCATTACAGTATACTGCATTCATTGACTGAAATTATATGCAAGTGGCTGTGGCTCCACAATGCAATATGCAGTACAGCAATGCATATGTAAGTTATAAACGAACATTAGGCGCATATACCTTTAATACTGAAGTACAAAAGAACAGTGCGGATGTGCACTGCAGCTCAAAAGTATAATAGGAGTGTACAGTGTAGTATAGTCTGTAAAGCAATAATGGTACACAGTGCACTGTACAAATTTGCATTGCAGATGCACGCCCAGTACAACAGTAGAACAGTGCAGTTGACATATAAAGCAAGTTGGAAAGTTTTACTACAGTACCGCAAATTTCTTTTATATGAAAAAGCGCGAATATGATTTTTTCAAAAGTTGGCATTGACAGTGAGCTGCAGCCAAGAAGGAACCCCTTTCCTTTCTAATGCTCAATTAGAAGCACTTGTCCAACCCTTTTTCATACTTAAACATATTAACCTTTTTTGGTGCTCTTCAGAGCATTTTTTAATACTAGTATCTATATGTGCTGACATCGCTCATCATTTATAAAATAAATCAATTCAAAAATAATACAACAGACAAATTAAGTAATCACTGTTCTTTTATTTTTTTACAGAAATCGGTTTTTTGCATGTTAATTTTCTATAATACAGAAGACGATTTTTTTTTCAAATTTTGCATCAGAAAAAATATTAAACATTATATAAATTTATATAAATATACTCAAAAAACCTATGCAAATAATAAATTTAGTAACTTCCTTTCTGTTGAGTTCAGTCATAAAGCTCAAAAATATATATTCAAAATTTTTTAGTTTTAATTTTTACGTGCAAATACTCTGTTTTAGAGAAACTAATTTTTTGCATCATAAAATGCATAAAATAATATAAATCAATTAAAAATATAAAATAATGCATTTGTAACATTATATTTGCTGAAGTCAGTTAATAATCTTCATTAATATATGCATTACTTTTCCTAGATAAAAAATTTTATAAGTTCTTAAATTTTCCAAAACGCAAACATTTTACGTCTAGATACTTCATTAAGACATTAAAATTGATAAAACTTCAGACATTTCATAAATTACTAAAATAAAATTGTAAATACAATAAAAATTAGACGTTTCGAATTCAATTTTGAATCCCTCAACAGTATACAGCATTACAGACACACAAACAATCACAAAGAGAACCACAGTCAATCAGTTATAATCCAAGTAAAACAGTATATTCAGGTGGAATCGTTCATATATGATTCAGCCAACATCGTGAACCACTCCTCTAGAAAAATGTGGCTATTATAAATGTTGCAATTCGACTTAACTATCTGTGCATTTGCAAAATCTGGAATATGACCATGCTCTAATGTATGTACAGCAATTTTTGAGTTAAGAGTTACTGTCTTAAATGAGTGTTTATGCTCCTTTAATCTAGTGTTAAGATTACGGCCAGTCTCACCAATATCACAATTACAACTTTGACATGGAATTTTGTATATGACAATCAGACATTTATAACCAGTTAAAAAAAAATTAATTCAATTCTGAGGTATATGAGCAGAATTAATATTAACGGTTTTAAACAGCAGTGATATTTTATCCGAGATAGCGTTTTAATACGGAATAGCTATGTAACCTCTTGGAGATTCACACTGAAACGGTGTGGGATGTTCATTGGCTGTCATAGAAAACTCTGAAAAAATATTTCGACACCATCGAAGTCGATAGATATTATGCTTAAGATCCATGAGAATTCTCTTTACTGCATTGTTAACAGTGATGTCATCACTACAGAAGTTAAACGCTCTGTTATATAGTGATCTCATAACTGTTTTTTTATGGGAAAGTGGGAAATGAGACAAAAAATTGAATAATCGTCAGAAGAATGTACTCTTTCTGTAAACTGATGTTGTAATATTTTGATTAATAATATTGTCCTCTCTTTCAATAATAATGTCGAGGAGCGGTAACTTATAAATCTTCTCGTACTCAATGGTGAATTGGATCGCGACCTACGTTATACACGGTCGGTGCATGACGTTTAAAACGTCACATGGAGTGGATCATTTTTACGCGCCGATTGGTGCAAAACGGGGTGTGCGCCGCTTTGCACCAATCACCGTGTTAAAATGATCCACTCCATGTGACGTTTTAAACGTCATGCACCGGCCGTGTATAACGTAGGTCGCGATTGGATTGAGGTGCAGATGGAGCTGGTTGTACTCAGAATTTCGTTAAGATATTCTGGTTCTGACACAAAGAAGACATCCTCTACATATCTCCCAAGGAACTTAAATTATTTTTTTAGAATCAGAATAATCTTATTTTCAATACATTGCATTACTATTTCAGCTATTCTAACCGATAGGGGGAGCCCATCGCTGTTAATTTGACGTGCTTATAAAAAAGGTGTAACAATAAAAAACAAAACAATTCGAAATCCGACAAAAACGGATAAGACTGTAAGCAACATCAAAGTCCAAATTGATAGTAGGAGCATAATTAGGCCACATGTCTTCAATAGCACTACATGCGAAATTAACAGATATTGATGTGAAAAGCAATATCATATCTAAAGAAGTTATTATGCAATTTTTTGAAATACAAAATCACTCAAATCATCTAGAAATTTATAAGCTGAAATAGTACTGTAAATGGAAAAAGACTCCATGTGTTTAGCTGTAGACAGGTGCTTAGATAAATTATATAAGGGAGAACGGGTGTAGTGTATGATAGTTCTGATGGGAATATCAGACTTATGAGTTTTCGGAAGGCTATAAAATCGCTGAACTAAACCTGTATAATACTTAAGACGCTTCGCCAAATAAAAATATAATTTCTTCGATTTTACCAATTCACTAAGAAGTTATTAAGATTTATCTGGATAATTGCCGTCATATCTTTTTTTAAAACACTGTAGGTCGATTTGTCTTTAAGAAGTTCAAGGAATTTATTAATATAATCGAATTTGTTTAAAATAACAGTTATCCCTTATCACTTTTGATGACAACAATATATTTATCAGAAGGCAATATCTTTAATAATCTTAAATAATGACTGTTGTCACTTGGTTTAATTTACTTACTCTTCAAAGTTATCTTGGATAATTTCGTACTTACTTGACATCTTAAAGAGGAGTTTAGTTTAAGCAGAATTGGTTCTGTTGTGATAGTAAATGATGTATATCGTTTTTTCAAGCACCCACTGAAAATTTTAATCCAATAAGTAATTGAAAGTAAAAGTAAGTAATTGAAACTAGTTATCAGAAAATTGTTTAGAAGAAAAATTCAAGACGCACCATTTCATGAATCTATTAGTAGTTGACAAAGAAACTGTAGCAGAATAGAGTTTTCGAATTTACTATTTTGCTTCACAAATAAGTTTTTTTTTATACTGTTAATTCTATTTTAAAATGATAATACCTGTAGGCAATCTGTTGGTTCTATTGAATACAAAAGACTCTGAAGGTAATTGTGTACTAATTTTTTAGTGCTTTTTAGGACACTATGGCCCAAAGATACAGTAGCACACATAAAACGATAACTGGAAGACGCGACATGGCAACCTTTTTACCATAGGCAGAGCTGTCCAAAGGTTTAACATGAAACAAGGGTGGAATAACATGAGATTTGTTGCAACGAAGTAAAAGTATGCTTTTTCACTTGAAACACGTATAATCTTCCTGGACAGCTTGGAACTGATTATCAATAATTGTGTGATCGATGGTCCATATTTAACTTTCAAATAGACAAACATTTTATGTCTGAATAATTAATTAACACGTTAAAATTGATAAAACTTCATACATTTAATAAATTGCTAAAATACAATTGTAAATACCATAAAAATTAGACGTTACGGATTCAACCCTACATTCCTCATCAGTATACAACATTACATATACACAAACAATCATAAAGAGAACTGTAGTCAATCAGTTGTTATTATCCGAGTAAAACAGTATATTCATGTAGAATCGGGGCTGCTTCGTTCATAGGCGATTCAGTCAACTTTGTGAACCACCCCTCTAGAAAAATTCGGCTATTATAAATGTTGCAATTCGACTTAATTATCTGTGCATCCGGCAAAATGGTCATGCAATTAAATGGTCAATTCGGTCATGCTCTAATGCATGCACAGCAATTTTAGAGATAAAAGTACCTGTGTTAAAGTAGTAATAAGTTCTTAAAGTTTCTATTCAGTGTCAAATGCTTTGATGTTGCGTACAGATTGAGAGCAATATACAGTATGCCCACTAAAGTCCCTTGCCACCCTCTTAGCTACGGAACGGCTGCTGCTATATTCATAAAAGTAGTGTCTAGGTATAGTAAAGTAGCCATGCGCTACTCAGTGAAACCGCCTATAGCGCCACCTGGTGGAATGCTGTGGAGTTAGCATTCCTATCTCGAAAACGGAAAGAGAGAAAAAAGTGATTTACAAAGTTTTAGAGCATCATCGATTTAGTACGAAAAGCCACATTGTGGACATTAATCAGAAAAATAGAACGGTTAAAACGCGCACTTGTTTTTTCGTGATTTCCTACACTGTGGCGTGACAAAACGATCTTAGAAAGAAACAACAACTAGTTATAATAATATACCTTTATTTTAGATGTTCAAACTTCTTTCCGTCAGCTGCAATGCATATTTGGATCCTTGTTTGAATTTCACGTTGCACACGTTGCAGCATAGATGGTGATACGTTGGTACAAGCGTCCATAATGCGTCGTTTAAGGTCGTGCAATGTTTGTGGAGGGGTCGCATACACCTGCTGTTTCATAACTGGTTGTTTCTTTCTTTCTAAGATCGTTTTGTCAGGTCACAGTGTAGGAAATCACGAAAAATCAAATGCGCGTTTTAACATTATTTGCATTATGTTTCTATTATTTGCATTAATGTTCACAAGGTGTTTTTTGCACTAAATCGATGATACTGTACAACTTTGTAAATCCCTTGTTTTCCCTATTTCTTTCCGTTTTCGAGATAGGAATGCTAACTCCGCAGTTTTCCACCAGATGGCACCGTAAGCGGTTTCATTCAGTAGCGCATGGCTACTTTACTATACCTAGACACCACTTTTATGAATATAACAGTAGCCGTTCCAAAGTTAAGAGGGTGGCAAGGGACTTTAGTGGGCATACTGTATAAATACATACCACAATTGCTTAAATTCACATTCTTACTAATATCTCTAACATTTTTTAATAATCTTTGCCAATGATTCCGATTACGGCTGATTAGCCTAAAAAGCCCTTTAGAAAACAGCCGGATAGCTTGATCTCTAAAGATTGCACTTGTGAGCCAGTCTTAGTGGAAAATAAATAATCGTTATTTTAAAATATATATTTGTCCTTCTGCGATATATAAAGAATATTTGCGGATTAAACAGAATTTCGGTGTTGTCCGTTATAATTTAATAAAATCCTAATTCAAAACCCCTAAAAACGATTCAAACTAAAAATGGCGACATAACAAAACGTAATTTAATATTTTGGTTAATAATAGTTTGGCCGTTGTTTGAAAATTTTTGTACTTTGCCACCATTAAATTTATGTAACTATAATTATGTTAAGTATTTAAGATTATCGTAGAAGCTTTTGCAATAGTATTTTTTAATTTAAGCAAATATTCAATTTATTTTATTTTATTTTATATAAAAAGGGTAAAATTCTCGGAAAATCTAAACTTTTTTTCTTGCATATTTTTTTCTAAAATAATTAAAGTTGATATTTTTCAAATTAATTACATCATATGTGTATTTAAAGCGAGAAGCGTGCATCATTAAATTAGCCAAATTAAATAAGCAGTCCCTAATGCACAGCTTTATAACTTCCAAATTAATTTCTTTTTAATTCTCGTAAGTTTACACTTGATTACATTTTATAATTTTAAAAATAAATATTTCTTGATTAAAAAATGCTTTTTTGAATAAAAACTAATTACTTTTCAATTTAAAAACATCTATCGCTTTTAAAAACATCAAACATAAATTTTAATTTAAGCAAATACTTCGAAGTAAAAATGCATTGATGAAATTAAGGAAAAAACAGTTATTGAAATATTTTTCTTAGGGAGTTTTACATTTATTTACACTCGTAAGATCGTATAAAATTCTCTAAAATAAAAGTTATTTTCAATTGATAATAGCAGTAATATATTTTTTAGAAAATTACGTTTCTTTACAACATTTAGGAAGTTATATTTGTAGAGTAATTTTATGATTATATGAAAATAAGTTTTCCATGTGAAGTAAATGTCATAATGTAATATTCAATGTTCTTATATATAATGTTTTTAGTAAATTTTTAACATAAGAAATTATCTGTTTTAAAACACTAAATAGAAACTGAAATACATAATAGGATTTTACAAAAGAGAACTAACACTTTGTCAAATATTATTTCAGTGAAAATTTATTAAAAATACTTATCTCAAGTTACAGATAAAAATGCCTGTTTATAATTAACATATTTTTTTCTAAATAAGTGATCCCGCACTTAAACGGTATTCATTTTTCAGTATAAGTAATTCTGAATAGTAATTTACGCCTTATTTAATAACATAATTTATAAGCGGAACTTACTATTTAGAACTATTTACACTAGTATTCATAACTGTTCTTACTTTTCAGAAAAAAGTGGTATGAAATGCTAATTAATGAGCATCACATATAAGTGAGAGAGCCATGAATTAATTTTTATGAATTTAGTTACTCTTTATACTACTTTTATGTACACTGTATCTTTTTATTTACTTTTTAAACTTTAATGTGTTATGTAAATGTAGCAGTAATATAATGCAACAATAAATGTAAAGTATATTTGATTAATAAAAAGAGGAATTTCAGAATATTTTCTCTAAACCTTTTTAATTTCTGTATATGCTTTAATAGAAAATGAAATATCACTAGAAAAGTAATTGAACACAAGGATATACAATCTTGTTATTTTTGCTTTTGTTGCTTTCATGTCCAGGAAATGCCATAACACTTTCCATGGCAGAGGGTTGCCAGTAGAGTTGCATAAAGAGAAGACTTGGAAGTAGACTTCTTTATTCCTACGGTTAAACCAAGTGTTTATTTTTGCAACTCTAATTGCCAGAGACTTCAGAGAGGTTGAACTTCTAAAGTGCACCCGAAATTTAGATCCTGAGATAGACGACGGCACTCTCTTCAGATACTCTGAAGAAGGACGTTGCATCCATGGTGCATTTAGTATTTAGATACCGTCAGGATACTATGAATACTGTAGCTAGCCTCGAACACAAATACTCAGATCACGGGTCCAACGTTCTGACAACCGGGATATCACAGACCGCATACAATCTTATCCTGAATATCTCTGTATACGGTCAGCATACTTCCAACAATCCGAAATTCCCCTATATATGTAAATATTTGAAATGAGACATTCCATGCGAAATCCCATCTAAATATCCTTGGCAATACAATTAAAATCATGGAAAAACAATACAACACCGTCTCCAAGACCCGTCTTTAAAACGGAGCGGGCCGGAATGTATTGGTACGAAATGGAATGTGTATATAGAATGTACCTGATAACTAATTCGACTTCGCATTTTTGCATCGGACAACAAATATTTTCTTATTCGCATTTAATTGCACATACAATATTGTCAAGCAATAAGTTTCCTGTTTCAAAGGACTTTAGACCGTTCTATCACTCCAGGTGAGACGAAATGGATACAGGTAATAAAAATTATGTACTTTCACTTATTAGGTTCATGTTCAGCTGAGCGTGGTGACCTACCGATTCGCTACAGCTCTACAATACCCGCTGAGCGGGGATATCCACTATCCAAGGACCCTAACCAAAGGCAGGGCACGGCCAAACCACCGAAGAAGTCGGCCCATGTTTAAACTATTTATACAAATATAAACAAATACAAAAGAGAAAAAAAATATATATGTACATGAATGAAGTAAATTAAAATATCAAACTAGTTACAATAATTTCTAAATTAAAATATCTTTAAATTAAAAACTTGTTTTAAAATTGAGATTTCTACTAAAGTGAGTAGACATACTTCTATTAAAGTCAATAAAATCACTTATTAGATAAAAACTGGGGGTAACCCATCCGAGTGGTCCCAACTCAACCCGGCTTACGAACTGGAGGATGACCGGAAGGTCGGCTGAGGACACCGTATCGGGCCGTTTCAGTTACGAGAGGAATTCAAAGCGGGATCCCAGACGGAGGCAGGTACCAACAGAGTCTCCACTCCCGAATCCATGGGTGTGCCTGTTCCCGTGGGTTCTGGGTGCGTCTAACGGGCACAATGGCAGTTCTGGTACCCTGGGGCCATGGGGTAGTCTGACCTGGATGCGGCATCGTGCTGTCTGTGCTACACCCGTCTTGCTCTGGTCACTCCAAAGGGTAGCCTAGATGAGTGTCCTACACCTCGGCCAAGTCTAGGGGTTGGATGGCCAATAACAAGTTATAACCAAAAATCATATTTTACTATTTGTGCAAGTTATGCCACTATTTACGACATATTTGGCCAGATTTATTGCACTCAGCAAACAAAAGTGTCGTTTTGTGATTACATCACGCTGCTTACAATGAAGAAATACATGAATTATAGCTTTAAGACAACTTTTATTAAACCAAATTTTACTATATTTATTCTTTTTACCTATGTAATATATTAATATTACAAAATCTTTATTGTGTCATTTTTAAGGAAAATTGTTTTCGTGAGAGATCAGTTGTAGCTTCTTTTATATTAATCGAAAATTGTAAAGGTACGTATATAATTTCTACATTTTATTTAAACTCATTCTAATACAATATTTCTTTATATTTAAAAGTTCAAAAAAGTTTTATTTAGAATATTTTAAGGTTTTCTGTCACATATCTTTCATATACATGTTCCAGTTTCTTGTAACAATATAAATATTCCAGTTCTGTTATATATCAGAATGAAATGTTTGAATAAACGAACCTTTAAAAATGATCTCCAATTCTCTAAACACAGGAGTATCCTCCATGCGTTTGTTTTAAAGATTATAGTTAGAAAAATGCACAATTCTGGTTTTGAAATTAAATTTCACGAGAAAGTATTAAATCGTAGAGGGTTTTGTTTTTATATACTTTTAGTTTAGATTCTATAGGTAACCTTTGATTCGAAATTTATAATTTTTATTTTAACAAATTCTAAAATAAATTGAAAAGAGGATTTTAAATTCGAATTAAATTTAAATGACAGTAGATTCCAAATTTTGTAAAAATTAAAAGTTTTATTTACATAGTCAAAAATTTTAGAAAACATTTCGTAATATTTAATTTTTTTATAATATGGAATTAGAAATTTTTCAGTGTTTTCAGTCACATATTTTTTATATAAATAATTGCGACTCCTTTAATATTGTCAGTTACGAAACAGAATAAACTATTTAGACATAAACGAATTACGAATTCTCGAAATGTGTAATTACAGGAAATACATTTTGAATTTATGCCAGTGATTACAGCTTCTATATATGCAAAACGTAGGATTTGAAACATATCCCATGAGAAGCAATTGAACCGTACGGGTTTTTCGGATTAAATATATTTAAGCTTAAATTTACCTAAATAATAAGGCATATCGAAATGAATATAATATTTATTACAACAAAATTCTTAAGCAGAAATATGATCATAAGTTTTAAATAGTTTTAAACTTTTTGTTAATTGAAATTTGAAAAGATGTATACTTTTAATTGACTTAGTAAATTAATCTTACATTTCTCTAGTGTATTATTTCTACCAAAAGGTAATACTCCTGACAATGTGTCTTTTGTGTTAATTACTTCTTACAAATTAATTCAAAATTATAAAATAAATAGTAAAATTTTAACAGAATATATACATTTCTTAAACTTGTGACAGTTTGTATTATATAAACAATTGTGAGAATCGATTGGATAAACTGGAATTCCGTTCCGATATGCGGTGTTAGGAATGTGATAGAGGTGAACAAATTTGATGTAGTTGATGGCGAATTCACGTGACTAGCATAATATAGGTCGAGGTCAAACTAGTCAGGTATTTTTCTGTCAGGATCAGGATAAATGAAAAATAAATACACCTTTACGTTGCACAGCGGATTATCACATGTCTTACATGGAAAGGCGCAAAAACAACCGAAGGTTTTCACAAGTTAATTGATTTTATGACGGCCGATTATCTACACGAGGGATATAGGCCTTCCGTGGAGTCCGTGGAGAGGAGTGTCCTCCATGGGGGTCATTCGAAGAGATCCTAACCCGTATTTACGGCAAGGTTTGAAGAAAACCACGAAAAACTTCGAACGGGTAGTTTCGACAGGCGTGACAAAGGTTTGAACCAATCACCTCCCGTCTACCACCTTTGAGAGCAGAACGTCTCAGCCACTGGTGGGGCGAAGGTTTGCACAGACTTAAAGCATACCTCTCACTCAGACACTTCCCTCACTAAAACCCGAGTATAGAATTAATATCGAAAATCCATGGAAGTGTGAAAAGCTGTTATAAAGGAGACTCATTCCTTGCATATCTGGACAGTGTGACTGACAAGCACTGATCCAAGAAAGAGGACATGGCGGTCACGAGACTCCCCACCCCCGACGAATAACGATTCAAAACGAAGAAAATTTTTATAGAATAATACATTTTTTTAAAAATATGTATTAAAGGAGTATTAATTTTTTCCGCTAAAAATTTCTAATCTTTTTTATACATCCACAGAGTTATTTTTATACAGAAATGCATGAGAATTGCATGTATTATTGTTTAAGCACCAAAGAATTGATAACGTTTTTCATTTTCTTATAATTGGGTACATTTTTAATTGTATCAAATTACTCCCTCATACTAACATTTTCATGACTGTCCTGCCCAAAAATGAGCCTAAAATGGGAACTTTGGGAACATTTTCTGTGATAGTCTTTGCTTTTATAAGAAAATAGAAACTCTGATTTCTTGCTTTCTCAATAAAATCTACGATTCTTATACATTTACGAATATACCTGCGAATTTCCTGCATTTACGAATGAAAAGGAATTCGGGTACATGTAAGAAAACCGCCAATTTTGATCTAATCTATAAAAATTGCTAATGAAGATATGTAACCAACCCTCTCCCCCTAGAAAAAAAGAGACATGAACAGGAACACCCTATAATGGAAGACTCTCGTGACTGGAAAAAAACAGTTTTCTCGTTTTCATCACCATCTTAATGCAGCATGATACTGTCAACTACTCGACGAGAGAGGGCTTCTATATCTGTGGAAAAAATGTGGGTCAGATTTAATTTTTCCTAAAAATCCGGAAGCATTAAAATACGAAGAAATAGTTGAAATTCTGTTAAAGCACTTAAGCCCCGCCCCTAATAAATTTTGTTCTAGAATTAAATTCCGTAATTCTTATCAAAATGAAAACGAATCCATACAAGATTTTGTTTCAAAATTAAAGAAGTTTTTATGAGGTTTAAAAAATGAAAGTATCCAAAGTAAATTACTTCACAAATAGATGATTTAACTTTTGAGAAAGCTATTGAAAAAGCAATAACGAACATGATATTTCTGAATTGAAAAACAAAAATGAAAATGTTAATAAATTGGCATATTCTAAAAATGTTCAACCGAATAAAATTACAAATAATTTCCAGAAACCGAAAATTAACAATGTAAATAAAGGGAATTTTGAAGTTAATAAAAATAAATTACAATGTTATAGATGTGGAAATCCATATCATCTTGCCAACAAGTGTAAGCATATAAATACAATTTGTAAAATATGTAAAAAAAGAGGCCATCTTGGTAAAGTATGTAAAAGTAATTCTCAGAAACAAACAAATGTATTGCAGACGGTTGACATTTTATCCGTGAGTCATGATAAGAGTTCTACACCTATAAAAGTGTGGGTTTTAATTGAAAACAAAGCTAAAGCTAAAATGGAGGTAGACACGGGCTCCGGAATTTCTGCGGTACCTGTAAATCGTTTTCGGAGAATTTTTCCGAATAATAAAATTTTTCCACCAGACGTTCAATTGAGAATTGCAACGGGTGAGGTGTTTACACCTGTGGGGTATGTAACAGTAGATGTTTCTTATGCAAATATTATTAAAAAGCTTAAATTGTATTTAATAAAAGAAGATAATTTCCCACTTTTATTTGGCAGAGACTGGGTAGCTGCATTTAATTTGTTTCCCACTAATTTTAAATCTGTGTATGTCAATGAAATTGCAAATTCTACTGATCTATTGAAAGCATTATTAAATGATTTTTCTGATTTATTTTCGGATAAAGTAGGGGAAATAAAAGGTTTGAAAGCAGAACTTTATCTAGAAAAAGGTTCTACGCCCATATTTTGTAAGGCTAGAACAGTCACGTATGCTCTACGTAATGCAGCAAATGATGAAATTCAAAGGTTACAGGATGAGGGTATTATTAAACCTGTCACCAGTAGTAAGTGGGCAACTCCCATAGTTCCAGTGGTAAAACGAAATGGTAAAATACGTTTATGCGGATATTTTAAAGTTACAGTAAATAAATTTTTGAAGGTGGAAAAATATCCTTTACCTAGGGTAGAGGACATGTTAGCTACTTTAGGTGGTGGTTTACATTTTACTAAAATTGATTTAAATCAAGCTTATTTTCAGTTACCTATAGATGAAAAATCACAGGAATTGTTAACTATAAATACTCCGAAGGGCTTATTTCAATTTTTAAAGTTACCAATGGGTCTTATTAGCTCTCCAGCCATTTGGCAAAGATCCATTGAACAAATATTAAGTGGTATTGATGGTGTCACTGTGTTCATTGATGATATTGGTGTTACAGGGGAAACGGATGAAATTCATTTAAAAAGACTAAAACAAGTCTTAGAAAGGTTACGTGAATATACTATTAGGACAAATAAAGATAAATCAATTTTTCTGGCTGACCATATTACATATTGTGGTTATAAAATTGATAAGCAAGGTATTCATAAAACGCAAGATAAAATTGAAGCTATTGTCAATGCTCCTAGACCAATTAATTAAGCTTTTTTAGGCTTAGTCACATATTATTCTAAATTTGTACCAAATTTATCTACAATTGCTCATTCTTTAAATCAATTGCTCAAAAAGAATGTAAAATTTATATGGTCTCCTGTTTGTGAACAAGCATTTAATAATATAAAAAATGAAATTATTTCAAAAAGAGTTCTTACACCTTTCAACCCTAAATTTCCTTTAGTATTAGCAACAGATGCTTCTCCATATGGTATCTCTGCAGTTCTTTCGCATATGATGCCAGATAACATGGAAAAACCAATTGGTTTTGTGTCCAGACCGCTTACGAATGCAGAAAAAAAGTATAGTCAGGTGGATAAGGAAGCACTAGCTATTATTTTTGGAGTAAAGACATTTTTTCAAAATTTATATGGTAATAGGTTTACTTTATTTACAGATAGCAAACCACTCGTGTCCATATTTTCTCAAAATAAAAGTATTCCTGTTCTTTCAGATGCTCGGATGCAAAGATATGCATTATACTTACAAGCGTTTAAATATGATATTTGCTATAAGAAAACATCCGAACATGGAAATGTCGATGCTCTTTCATGACTTCCATTACGTAGTGAAGATTTATCCCCACAATTAAATTCAAGTAATGTAATTGATGAATCTGAATTTTTTCAAATTAACCAAATTTCTACATTGCCTTTAAACGCCAAATCAATTGCTGTTATCTACAAAATCTGATCCTTTATTACATCAACTTTTTCATCATCTAATTTCTGGTTCTCCAATTCCTAAAAATTTCCTTTTTGGTGGCAAACAAGAAGAATTTACTCTTCAACATAGTTGTATTTTAAAAGGATGTAGAGTAATTATCCCAGAAGTTCACCGCAAACAAATTTTACGTGATTTACACTTTGGACATTTCGGTATAGTGAAAATGAAGTCCTTAGCTCGCAGTTTTGTTTGGTGGCCAGGGATTGACCAAGATATTGAAGATCTTGCACGAAATTGCACTACTTGTGTCAATTTAAAAAATAATCCTCGTAAGGTAGATACTCATCATTGGGAATGGCCTACAGCTCCATGGCAAAGAATTCACATAGATTATTTTGGTCCTGTGATGGATAAAATGCTTTTGCTTGTGATTGATGCTCATAGCAAATGGCCTGAAGTTTTTATTGTTCCTAATACTACATCAGAACATACAATTACTTGTCTTTCTTCTCTTTTTGCCAGATACGGGTATCCTATATCTCTGGTATCTGATAATGCAAAACAATTTACTTCTGAAGAATTTGAGACATTTTTGAAGAATCATGGGATTAAACATAGGTTTAGTGCTCCATACCATCCAGCTACAAATGGTCAGGCAGAGAGATGTGTGCAGATTCTTAAAAAAGTGTTAAAAGCCTTATCTTCAGAATCTGGTACTTTACAGATGAAAATAAATAACTTTCTTTTACTATATAGAAAGATGCCTCATGTTACTACGGGGGAAAGTCCTGCATCTCTATTTCTAAAAAGAAATATAAGAACGAAAATATATTTGATTATTCCAAATGTTACAAATTTTGTGCATGATAAACAAAATGCGAGAAAGGCCAATTCTAAAGTAAAAGAATTTCAAATTAACCAGAAAGTGGCTGTAAGAAATTATACTCCTGAAGCCAAGAGGAAAATTGGTCGCATTATTGCAAGAGAGGGCAAGTTGCCTTATAGAATTCAAGTTGGTTCGAATATTTGGAAAAGGCATGTTGATCAGATAACTAATGTCGGTTCGAAGATACATCTAACTAATGATTCAAATTCTGAAGAGAGTGGTACAGAAAGTCACAAAAGTGATAATGCAGTTGTTAATCAAAGTGATTCTCAGATAATGCCTCCTAGTGTCCCAGATTTTCGACCAGCTGACTCTGTTGTCCCATCTACTCCAAATCCTCAACCAGATGATTGTGTTGTCCCAGCTCCTCCAAATCATAAACCAGATGACTTTGTCCTCCCAAATACTCCAAGTCCTGCTCCAGTGGACTCTAAAGTGATCCCTTCAGTTCCGAAAACCATGGTGCCCAATACTTCTATTGATGATGCTAGAGATAATTTAATTAACTCTTCTTCTTCCCAACAGGTACCTAGAAGATCCACCAGGAAAAGAAAAGCTCCATGTAAATTCCCAAATTAAGGAGGGGAGAGTATGTGGTGTTTAGTTAGAGATGTAATTAATAGATGGCAGCACCACACCGAACTACGTCACCTACTGGTATTAAGTTTTGTTTACTGTTAAGAATGTATCTGTTACGTGTTTTGTGTAGATGTACGTGTTGTGATTTAAATTGTAAATTAAACTTGTTTAAAGTACACCTCGAGTTATCCATTATGAAGTGCTTCAATTACTTTAATTTAAGTATATAATATATAATACTGATCAAGAATCTTATACTCTTAAATGACAGTGCTTGATTACATGCGGTAGCTTTCACTCGAGAAAATAGGAAGAATTACGCATCACGCAGCATTTCAACATCCTGCCTACAGAAGCACACTTGTTATCCTGCAACAATCACATGTTAGGACCACTGATAGAGGTTCTACAGAGGTTTTGATTTTTCCAACTCGAGGGCGAAGCAGTTGTGGGGGGGCGTTAGAACGCAGTTGATTTCACAACTAGCTACCGTCATTCTATGAATATCAAATATGAAAACATTAGTGCGCTTTGAAAAAAATATGTTTTGAAATCAGGAAATTAGGTAACAATATAATATTGTAAATAACCAATTTCATATCTTATTCCAATAAATAAATACATAATTAATTCCGGTTTATGTTTCATTAACCCTCGTATTTTTTAAGAAATAATAAACGAAAAATTGCAAAAAATTAAATAAAATGTATAAGGTTTAAAAATAAAACTTTTTGTAATAATAGATTAAAATATGAAAGACACGAAATTATATGATTGTTGTTTCTTCTATTAAAAATCACACCATTCAAGAAAAAAAATTCTCTGATTTGTTATACATATCAACATGTCCTGCAACTAATCAATGCTCAACTTACTGTGAGAAGAGAAGTAATAATAAAATCAGAAACGAGAGCTTATAGAGCGATAGAGAACTGTCATATGTTTCAGAAATTATTGGGAGTCTCAGAAAGCAGATGAGTATGTATATATTTATTTTATTTTCTTACTTTGATTTATATGTCGAGACATGATATTATAAGAATGAGTTCTTTTATTTAAACAATCTACCATCAGGGTATCTACCTCGGACTGCCGGGTTACAAAACATACTGCCTGGTGATGTACAGAACATAGGTAAAAACCATGTTTAATCTCGAACACTAATACTTTTTTTTTACATATATTATATTTTTTAGATTGCCTACAAACAGCAGCAAAAAGCATTTTATTATAAAAAAAATATCAATTATTATTCAAGAAATGTTTTGAAATGTATTGTATTAAAAACAACACTTTCGTATTAATCGCATGCCACAGTTGTTAGCCAAAGATTTCGCTATTTACAACAGTCTTTTTGATAATGATTAATTCAGTGTTTAAATGTGTAGTTTCATTATGTATTTGTTAAATTTCTATTTTATTTATTTTATATTATTCATGATATTTCATTTTATTAATAAAGTTTATATTTTGTTACGGAATAATAGCTGGAAACAAATTCTAAACTATTGTTATTCCCTTAAGTACAAACGAATTAATCTACCGTAATCGGGCTGCACTCAAGGAAGCTAGATTTTTAAAAACTTCATACTTAAAAATTATTTAAAAAACAATAAAAATCGGTAAATTGAGATACAGTTTTTAGACAAATTGTATTTTAAAGTAAATTTTGTTTTCTATCCGGGGGTGTAAAAATCGCAACTGTGGCATGTTTAGAAGTTTAAAATAAATAAAAAAACAGTAAAAGCGAAATTTATTAGTCAGTTCGTTGCCACCATTAATATGACGTCAGCATTATCCAGGGTATATTTTGGCTTTATAATATAGATTAGACGTTACATTTTGTATGTAATAGAGCGCGAATATAGCCTGTAAACAATATTTAGAGTAAATAGAGCCTCCATTATTGATTGACTGCCTTAGATCGATCATAAATGACTCGTATTAAATAAGCCTGTACAAGGACTGTTTTATCAAAGAGCAGTCCATGGATTTTATCATGATGACTATGTTAAATGTCATCAAAAGTAGAATGAATTAGGATTGGTTGCTGGAAAATGAAAACTGTTATTTTGTTGTTTACTTTTTAATCTGGCAACGTGATTGAGTTGATATGGTGTGTTTATTCACAGGACTTCGACTTCATTTTTACAATTATCAGTGGCATGTTTTTGTTACTATTTTTCCTGGTACAGTATTCATTTCTTCTTGCGGTGAAGAATTGTCTGGTATGTGTCCTTGAAACATACCCGCATAGCATGCACAGTCACAGTGACGTCGCTGTGACGTCGCTGTGAGTCACGTACGTCACGTCACGTCTGTGACTAAAATGTGAACGTCTTGAACACCTAAAGAAAACTTAAAATAAAGTTTTGAACATCTTATGGCATCAAGAATATTACTTTTTGACAGCTTTAAATTTTTTTGTGACGTTGCAATGACGTCACTGCTAGTCACATAAGTCACGTCACACCTATGACCAACATGCCAACACTCTGTGACTTAACGGTGTGATCGGAGAGTGAATTTGGAAAAGAAAAAACTCATAAAATATAGAATTGAATTATGTCATGTACCTAAATCATTAATAAAAACATTGTCACACACTATTTAAATAAATTGAGTATTTCCAAAATAAAACAATAAATAAATTTCTGTCGACATGTATGAGACATATAACTTTTTTACAATTTTCATTACCATTTTCAAGAAATTTAACAATATATACTATATAATACAGAAGTAAAAATCCTTAAATGGAAATTTAGTGACGTATGAAAATTTTGGCGGAAAGTAATTCAGAAATAGATCTCCCATTCTAATAAAATTGTTAGCAATTTAGAGGTTTGTTAGCATTTTAAATACAAACATTTAGATTTTCTTTCTACTACCACATGGGACTCATTTTCTAATTTTGTAATACTACAAATATTTCTTTAAAAATCTCCTATCTTTAATTATTTTGATAGGTCACTCAACCCAATCATCAGCTTTCTGTTCAAAAAATGAGGGCACCACTTTTGCGAGTTCGATAGCAACACGGTCTGGTCGAGGTGACCGTCCAACGCTTTCGGGATTTTCCTTATACGGTATAATTAAGGTGGTTCTTAACTGACCTGCTCAACAACGCGAAGCTTTCTGATATAATTTCTGACTCATTTTTAAGCACAAAGGCATAAAATGTGCAGGACTGATTATGGAAACAATTTGGAATCAAAAAAAGTTTTTTATTTTTTGATAAATAAATTACTTATCGAGTTATAAGCAATTCGTGTCACGTGACGACCAGTTTTTCTCCTGTCTTTCACTGTCACGTCGCATATTCGGTTCAAATCGCCTACTTTGACATTATTTTCTGAAAGATCTTCTGCTTTTACCAAAAAATGGAAAAGGTTTTTCAATTACATAGTTTCTGAATAAAACCACGAGCCAATTTCATGTATTTCCGAGCAAAAATGAATTAAAAACATGTTATAAAGTATATGTCATTCCTATAGCAATTTATCCAAAACTTACCAGTGCTTAGTAAGATATCACCTCTATTAAATATATTGCTTTTTTCGATAGAGTGAAAAAATGAAAAATTTGTACTTAGGAAATTTGATTGCAATTTAAATTTATATCGAAATTACTTTATAAAGCCTATTAAATCAATTTTTATTTAAAATTTATCTTTACTTTTGACTTCTAAAACAAATGCAATTGATTAAAAAATATATAAAAATATAAATTTTCACAGCTTATTTCTAAGAATACAAAACTCTCTCATATAAAAAAAGAATATTATAGCATCGTTAGAAGTTAATTTTTCAGCCATATCAATTAGGAAGCTTTTGAAATGTCTTTATTTAAATTATTTTCTTTCTATATCATTTGCGGTACAGTTGGAAACAGCTGCTAGTTGTTATTTTGTTGTGTTTAAACAGTACTGCGCGCGCATATTGAATGCAGACGACTTTTCTCATTCCAAGTTCGGATTTAGCGTGTGTTGCGTTCTTTTAAGTTTGTAGATTTATACTGTATAAGTAACTTAATGTTTTAAAGTGAACCATCTCCATGTTAAAGTAAACCATCCATTTTAACCTCTCCCTGTGTCTAGTCGGGTGCGTTCATAAGGCCTGGATGATATTTGAATATTTGACTTCTCAGATCTATGATCACACCTCTTCTGCTGGAATACTTTGAAAATTATAGTGGATTTACCGTCTAATTTTTCAACGAAAGGGAAGCAGATAAGGACCATTCAAACGTAACCCCTTTACCTATAGATCTGCAGGTAACTTTGAATGTCTTCTCAGTTTTGTTAATAGTGCATGTTTAGTACTAGTACATTTAATAGTGCATTATTTAAAAGTTAAGATGTTTAAATTTTCTTTTAAAAAATCACTTGTATTAAATTTTATCTTTAATGTTTTAAATTTTTTAAATAGACTGTTTGGAAAAAAGCTTAAAGTATTTACTAACAATATGTATTCTAAATGTAAAGTGTTATTCATAATGAGGAATTTATTTAATATTTTGCGTTTCTTAGTTCAATTTTCATAGTTATTCATTATAATTAAAAACATTGCAATTTTTAAAACTCTTAATATTTGATTTGCAATTTGATAATTTCGTTGCTAGTGTAGGTTTCGAGAAATAATTTTCTGGTACATTTGAAAAATTGTGACAATTTAACTCATTGAATAATTTATTTGTCGAGATATGCAATGTTAGGTGCACAAAAAAAATAAATATTGATGAAACACTAAAATAACTGTTTAGTTTAAGGTAATTTTTCCAGTTGTGCTATCGAATGTTTCTATAGTAAAAATTGATATTTAAGTTCTGCATTTAGTATTCTATCAAAAACTATAAATGAAAGAATTTGCAAAGAAAAAATATATATAATTTTTTTTTTGGCGTTTATGATCTTAAGTTCTATATTTCATTTACAACGAAAACTCTTTTACTTCTTGATACAATGTTTATTATTTAATAATACCGCACAATAAGTATATATATTATTTAAATTGATTCCTAATATAAATTTTTCACAATATTTATTTTAAAATGTATACTTATATTTTCATTAAAATTGTTCTCAAATCCAAAATAGCTAATTTCTGACATATTTCTGAATTCATTTTTATTCATAAATACATGAAATTGGCAGGTGTTCTTATTCAGAATATATATAATCGAATGGCATTATCCATTTTTTGGTAACTGCAGATGATGTTTCAGAAAACACTATCCAAGTCGGTGTTTTGAACCAAATTTCTGACGCTGCGCGTCAGAAACGAGAAAAACGTGAGCGAAACTGATCTTAAGTATTACATTTATCTAAAAATGGAAAACGCTATTCATTCCAAATAGCTTTAATAATCAGGCATGCAAGTGCCATGCGTTTAAAAATTTGTTCATAAATGTGTCAGAAAGTTTCGTGATACTGAGCGGGGGGAAATATGGCAAAGTATACACATTTAAAGACATCAATACTTAAGAGCAAAATAGCATAGTTTTAATTATTGTCAATATTTTTGTTGGTTACATAAAACAAATGGAAGTAGAAGTCAATTTAAAAAGTTGTTATTTGCACAATAGAATTTCATATTATTGAAATATTTACTTTTATTATAATTTTTAATGGATTCATCTATTATTTTTATGTTAGTATGCGTTTTTTACATTTATAGTTATCTTGCTTAACGGTTACATTAGTCGGTTTCCCAATCAGATGCAAAGTTTTAATTTGAATACGAGTTGCATAAATAAAAATTATTGCCGATCCAATCCTTATCGTCGATCTTATCCAGATTTGGTAAAATCTTGTTATCCGAATCTGTGCAAAATCATTTATCAAGTTCGGTCGGGTTGTGGGCCTACAGATTTTTTTTTTGTTATTGTTGTTGGGTTAGGGTAAGAATACGGGTTGAATCGAAATATAATTTCATTCGACCATCATTCATGTTCAAGTAGACATTCAATCATGTTCAAGAAGTATATAACCGGATTCGTGCATGACTCTAGATCCGAGCCGACATCAGAAATTGTATCGTAACACAATTTCTGATAAAATCTGGTTACTCGGTCGTATGCAAGATTCTATTCCAAACAAGACTTGCAGTAAAAACATTATACCCGACTCGGCTCAGATCGGGTTCACGAAAATCAGGTCACACGACCACTAATCCAAATCTATTCTGTAGCCAAACAAATCCAAAAAGATCGATCCGAACTTTCTGGATTGGATTCGGGTAAAATCTGGTCACCCGACCCGGTGCAGTGTCGTCACAAACGTCACAAACTTGAACCATAAAAAAATTTTGATCCGAACAATCCGGATAGGATTCGGGTAAAATCTGGTCACCCTATCCGATGCAGATTCGTCACATTTTTCACATTGAAGTCGCATGGTGACTTCACAAAGTAGCCACATTGTGAGGCTCACACACAATCACTGAGGCTCACATCGACGTCACGACGACGGTCACAAAGTCACAGTGTGACTTCACAGTGACGTCGCCGTGACCTCACCATGCCTTACGGGTATTTTCGAACAGTTTTTGCACAGCATTCTGGCGGAAACCCAGCAACACAAATATATATAACTAGGGGGCTCAGCCCCTACTCGCTAACACTCACCAACCCTCATGAATTGCAATTCACATTAAGACCGCTACGCGGTCCCAGTTCATTTCGCTCGCTCGCCCCTTTTTGTTTTTGCAGCAATTCTAGCCGTAATTAGTACTGCCATAAATCATTTTAACATATAAAATTGACAATTTTTTAATGTAAAAAAAGTATTTGAAAACTTTGTTGAAAACACAATTAAAAATGCATTTAGTAGGTGCTACCAATAGGCATAAATCATTTAAATACTATAAAAAAGGGATCTTGGAAACACAATTAGTTTAAAACTCATTGCATCTATAATATTGTACAGCACTGCTTAAATTCATTTAATAAACACTACGTGACTGGAAGATAGTTTATATCATCACTCATTGTTTAAATTTCATTTGACATTTTACTGTTCTAATTGATTATAAATTTTTGAAAAATAAATTATTTTTTACTTCATCAAGACAGTAACAGATGGCAGCAGGTACAATCTATGTAATTGATATTTTTATCCTCTCCGAGTTTCGCCTGAGTGAAATTCGTAAATAAATTATAAATAAGAGTTAAGAATTCATTTGAAATTAACTATATTACTCATAATTAAAATGAGGAATCGTCTCAAACGCTTTGGATTACGTACATGTTATTTTATTTTTAATAATTGCTAGTTTCACTACTCTGACAATCGCCGCCATATTGGAGGCAGATCTTACCCAATCTAGTCTATTCATTGGTCTGAGCTCTGGAAACTATGGTTGTTGCCAAACGATAAACTAGAAATTCAGCCTTATTTCCGCGCAACGTAAGAGAAATATATATACAGATTACTCATAATTAAAATGAGGAATCATCTCAAACGCTTTGGATTACGTACATGTTATTTTATTTTTAATAATTGCTAATTTGAGTTTTACTACTCTCACACTCACCGCCATATTGAAGGCAGATCTTAACCAATCAAGTCTGTTCATTGGTCTGCGCTCTGGAAACTACAGTTGTTGTCAAACGATAAGCTAGAAATTCAGCCTTATTTTCGCACCACGTAAGAGCAATTTATACATATATAGATTTTTAATTACAGTTTCTGTTCTGGGATGCGTGACTGCTTTGACATTAACCCACTGCCGATGAGGTCAAAGCCGTTTTGGTTGTTTCAGTACTTTATTATTATTATTTTTTTTTTTTGCGGATTTTTGTACTTTATTTTTCCTTAATTGGTGGAGGAATGCTAATACAGACCGAATAATATTTTGCTAGATTATGTATATATAATACATATAATTAAAACCTGACAATTAAATTAAAACTCAATCCAGAATAATTTAAGAAATTTAATATAAAAAATGTAATGTTTGTGCTGGTCTGGTGTGGGTTTTGTCAAGGATTCACACATTTTAAGACATCACAATTTTAATAGTCAGCACAAAACAACAAAAACACATATACTTCGCAGAAGGCGCTACACACAAAACACAATAGAAAAAAAACAACATTTGGTCTCGGGACGAGATCCATTCTCAAAACTAACTACATATCATCACTCAACTACTTCTACAGAGTTACAGAACTGCGCAAAGTTATTCGCTCTCTTCAGTCCAGTTCAAACTTGGCAAAATATCTGCCAAAATTGGCAATATCGTTTGGAAGAGCGCCAAGTAATTGTGAAACCCAGAAGTCTTTAGGGACACCTAGCAATTTCATCTGACGTTCAAACATTGTCAAAAACAACGACATATCATCTTTTTCGGGAATAAATATTGGTAGGATATTTTTAATATCTATGCGCATTTGATTGAAATCCTGTTGATTCTGTGGTACAGTTGTTGCGTTATTGGTTTGAGCTTGTAGTTTAAGTTTTTCTAGTTCATACGTTCTATCAGCTGCGACACGCTTCTCCTCCAAATTTCGTTCTTCCGCGACACGCGTCTCATCTAACCTTCGTTCTTCTGCGCTTTCCCGTTTCTTTCTATCATCCACTATAGTAAGGAATGCCTTTTTCACAAATTGCTCATCATCTTTAAATAGAGCGCACTTTATAATTTTATCACGTAAGACCGCAATTATATCACCTGTATCCGGAGCAATGTCTAGTTCGTTAGCTAAATTATACAAATCAATTTTTCCCCCTTTGCCAGAAACGTCATTTTTCTCAAAGCAGTTATTTCAATTATCTGTACCCAGAATACTTAAATTACAAAATTATATGTAATTCTTGACCTAAAATCGCTAACAAAACAACTACCTTTCCTTTACAGGTAAATATAAGCAGGTAAATATAAACAGAGAAATATATCAAACTTTTATAACCACTTGATAAAACATATAGGAAATAATTTAATAACATACTAAAATTTACTACCAATTAACAATGAGCTCATTTAATCTCTATACGAAATATTAATATTCAGCCATTTACCAATTTAACTTACCGTATATAAAACTTTCAATTCAAACACAAGTATTATAGATAATCTGACTTTATCACCAATAAAGATAAAAGCAACATAATTTATAAATAAAATACTTACTTTACATCTTAAAAAAATAATATGAGAAATAATTATAGAAAGTTATTGAAATGACGTATTTTATACGCCATTTTATACAGCTAAATAATTAAAGATAAAATGTATTTTACTTAAAGAACATTTCATTAAAAAAAATGTATATAGTACCAAAGGAATAATACAAATCTTTTATGTCATTAATCTTTCGTAACTTACCAAAACTAATGAACAAAACAAAAAATATATGTACACCGTTTAAAGAAAGAAATAAAAAAAAACCGCTAAGCTCTGGATCCAGCAAAAAAAATTCTTCCAAACTTTTATAAAAATAATAAATAAATTAGAAATAGATGATCATCTCATAAAATAAACAGAGAAGTTAAAAAAAAACGAAACGCGTAACTTTCAATCACTAAAACAGCAGCGAATCTCTATAATAAAACTGTAAGTCATGTGACTGTCCTCAACAGTTCCGGGATGCCGCATCGCTTTTTCATATGCCAAGCGGCCATTTTTATTAAAAATTATTTTTTCGAATAAACTGCATAAAAGTTACATTTTAAGAAAGATCGTTCAAAATAAATTAATATTTGAGAGATGACTTGCGTTCAATTATGTATATATTCTGCAATAACTTCAGTCGAAAGATTCGCAGTTCAAATTCTCTATTCATAAAAGTAAACAAAAAAAAGATTGATTCGTCGTGAACATTTAAAATATTAAATCATGGAGGTAATCATTCGCAAAGCAAGTTCTCCGCGAGTGAATTTTTGGACCGCTGCCTCGCGTCAAAAAAATAATTCGCACCAGTGAGACAATCAAAGTTTACCATAATTATGTGCTATACAACTCAACTTTCGGACCTTTTCTTGACGTAAATTGAACTCATGTAATAATATTTAATGAATCAGATTTTTAGCATTTTTAAAATCGCTAATACAGCTTTTATTTATCGCGTGTACAAATTAGAAATGATACTTTGATTTTGAAATCAAATGTTTTGATTTATGATATTATTTCTTATTTATTTATTTATTTTCTCTTTTAAATGAAAAGTGTGAAGTATTTTAAATTTATGTAATATAAGCATTTTAGATTAAAGTTAAGTATTTTAAATGAAATGAGTGACAGGTTTATAATTTAAAATTAAATTAATTGTAATATGAATGACGGTGATGGGAACGATATTTGGCGAATTATCATCTGCTCCCGGCTAACAAAATACTCATAATTAAAAAAAAGAATAAAAATAAATAAATGATAGTTTGTTGTAAATAAATATTGTTATACATATCAAAAATAATTTATAGAATTAAAATAAAAAAATAAAAGTAAATAAACAACAATTTCCATAACAAAGTTTTCGCCAAATTGGCGGGGGAGGGGGGGGGGAATCGCGCCAACGTGCGTATGTGACATTTGTGCCCAAAAAATATGCGAAATGCTACCATGATCGCAAAAGTTCATGATTTGTCTATTAGAATCTTCCGATTTGGCGAAGGATTAAGGGAAAATTAAATTATGAATAAATGTAACGTGTTGCAATGTTTAACATACATTTAAGGAAGACCAAACTGGTCGCCAGTGGCGGCTAGTAGATGTATATTTTCACAAGATCTTTTCTTTTTCTTTTCGAGGTCAAACTACATCACACTTGAAAACACTAAACTTTTAATGCTGAAAAAACAAAGAAGGCAGGTTGCAGTGATTTTTCACAGTATAGTTTCAAAATCAGAATGATTTTTTTTTCTTCTGGTGAATGAAAAAGAAGTCACGTGAATTTCCACAAAATTAGCTCAAAATTTCACAGCATAAATAAGAAAGAGGATGGTTCTAAATAATTTCACAACACATATGGAATATTTGTTGAATATACACGTTGGATTACGTAGACGATTCACAACTTATCGTGATGATAAATCGTTTTAAAACATCTTTCAAAACAAAACTAGGATGGGCGGGTAAAATGTAGAATGCATACGATTCCTTCACTTTAAAAGATTCGAAACCAGGATGGTTCACGATTTAGGACGATTTTTTGAAATTTTGAAACCGGGGTGGTTTTCCTTTTCACAGAAAAATTGAACCGTGGTGGTTCTTTCACTTTATACGTTGAAAATCCAAACGATTTTCTCTTCTTTCTTTTACGTTGGGCGCCATTGTAATGTTTGTGCTAGTCTGGTGTGGGTTTTGTCAAGGACTCACACATTTTAAGACATCACAATTTTAATAGTCAGCACAAAACAACAAAAACACATATACTTCGCAGAAGGCGCGTACACAAAAAACACAATAGAAAAAACAACAACATTTGGTCTCGGGACGAGATCCATTCTCAAAACTAACTACATGTCATCATTCAACTACTTCTACAGAGTTACAGAACCGCGCAAAGTTATTCGCTCTCTTCAGTCCAGTTCGGACTTGGCAAAATATCTGCCAAAAGTGGCAATAGCGCCATCTATACGTTGTTTCATTTAGGGAAAGGCAGTTATTTTGTTATAAAAATGTAAATAGTAAATTGGTAGTTTTAAATTATGTTACATGTGTTGAAAGATATTTTTTAGAAAAATTTAAATGTATACAATACTGGTATATCTGTGCAAATGGTATATGGTTTTAAGCAATGTTAAATTTGTTAAATTGCTTTATGTAAATTTCATCTAATCAAAATAAAAAGTTCCACTTATTATAACTTGAACACATTTTTTTTTTAAATCAATAATAATAAAAAAGGCCTCTATTCAAAATTAATCAAGATGTATTAATTGGTATATAAACACTTTATTAAAGAGGTGTAAAGTGATAAGAAACGTAATTGGAAATTATTTTTAAAATATAATGCTGCAAAAAAAAATAAATTAAGCAGCAATTTTAGTATTTATAGTTTAGTATTGCAAGCAAACAATCAGACTTTTTTTATTTACATGAAAACACAAAAACTGTTTTTTTTTCCTAACTGTTTATTTTAAGAATCTATTTTCACAAATTAGTCTATTTCAGAAAATAGATTCTTTAAAAAAAATAAGCTGACTTTTAAATAATGTGTATGAAATTTATTTCGAAAACAAACTTAAAAAAATTATATATCTATTAACATTTTGCAGATTTTACTAAAACATTTATTACATTAATTGACAAGGCGAATGTTTTTTTGACAATATATATTTTACATCTATTTGAAAACCCTTTGGAAACAGCAGACATTAACAAGTTATATTCATTTCGCTTCCGTTCACATTAAATGATCATTTATTAGTTTCATTATTATTCAATAATTAGGTTTCTGTTTTGACTCTGAACAGAGTAATTTTGTTAATACTTTTAAGTAAAAAGAAGGAGTCTGCGATAATGATCGCCAATTATTTTTTTCATTTGAAAACTATATATTCATTTTTATCAAGTCTTTTCAATTTTTATTTGGGTTTTCGTAACATTTAATTAGAGATGATTTTAGTAATTGTACTAGGAACAGAAATTTATATATGTGGGAATTATTAGAAGTAACAGCAACAATAATATGAACTCAATGAATTATTACTTTTCACGAGCAGGGATAAAAGCGATGATCACACAATACCAAGAAACGCTCGCCAGCACGAGCGGTTGTTCCATAGATTTGAGCCATAGCGGTGGATGGATTTTTGCTCAGGGAAGCTTGCAAATGTTAATATTAAAATACAGAAGTTGGTACGTTCATAAATAATAATACTGTTTGATATTTGTACTTGAATCTTCAGTTGTATGTGCTGTTATTTTAGTAAACCTTTTTGTTTATATTATATTTGAAGAATCTTCTGTTGTATTGAAACTACATATTGGTTATCATAATCCCACATATATATATATATTAAAAGTCAGTCTTTTATGATACGTTCCATGTAAATATTATTATAAATTGATATATGACGAGGAATGAAAAGCTGGAAAAATATCACATAAAGAAAAAAATATATTAATATGTAATGGAATTTAAAGTTTAAACTTGTTGTTGGTAAATTATTTTCTTTATAATACGAATGCTTTTATATCATATTTTTATAGATAAGAAATAATATTTAATATCATAAAACGTGTTTTTACATTTTCTGTCATTTGATTAAATCCTTTTTAAAAAACACATTCCGTTGAATAAAATGTTTTGTGTGTACATTAAGAACAAATATCCAAGTGCTGAAACATGATATTTTGTATGTTTATGACTAGATTAAAAGATGAATAACCTAAGATGGATTATAGCAAGAAATTTGCTGAGATTAGCTAAATTAGTAATAGTATATACAAATTTCAGATTTTTCATGGCGACTTGCATAAAATGAGTTTCAATTAATATTAAATAAGTACAGTTCTTGCTGAACTGATCCAATATCGTTAGTTCCTACTTTTGTTTGCATTTCTAGTGCTGTAGACAATCAACAGTGAAACAAAAATGCTGATCAATATCTTGATTTTGAAATTAATAAACTGATTTCACATATGTATCATATCCTCAAGACTTAATAATATGAAATAAAGTGCATGTGTGTATAATTTCTTGTAAAAAAATCGGATGAATGCATTTATTCAACATTCAAATGGACTTCAAAATTTAAAATTTCTGGAACTATTTCTTTAAAATATTGCAAATAAAAAATTAATAAATCATGCTTTGAATCTTAAAAAATCAGTTAGGAAAACAATTAACTTAATCATATATTAAAATACAGTAATTTTAAATACTGCATAAAAGATGCAGATCTTTTTTTTTTTTTTTTTTTTTTTTTTTTTTTTGGTAAAAATGGTGATAAATACTTTCTTTTGTATTATCTTAAAATATTGTGGTACACTAAGAAAAAAAAATACCTCCTTCCACTAGAATGAATAGTTAGACTTTTTGTAAATCCCTATACCAGAAATATAGAAGTCCGAGCTATGCGAATAGGGTAAGCAACTAATAGTACAGGCAATAGGGGCTGAAAAAGGGCATATAAAGGGAAGTTTTGGTGTAGTTTTGATATTTGATTTCTATATGTTTTTTGGGTCGCTGAACACGAATCTGAAGTTTTCCAACAAAATTTTTCCCGAGAAATACTTTTTTTTTTTTACAAAAAACCAGTAAAAAAACGGACTTTTCTCTGTTTTTTCAAAGTAACTCCAAAACTATGCATTTTGAGTGAAAATCGACAATATATGAATTAAAGAGAACAAAATTTCCTACATTTTATGTATTGAACGTTTTTTCTCTGATCAATGATTTAACCGTGACAGTGCCGCAAAAATGGGTGTTAAAAACAAAAAAACTATTAAAAAAACGGGAATTACGGCACTGTACGTCGATGTAACATGAAACTAACCATTTTACGCAAACGGTAACCATTACTAATACTAACGATTATATGATTGACTATATTTTATGCATTTGAGGTAGAGGAAAAGTGCTGATCCGGCTCCAGGGGAAGGTGGTAGCAGTGGAGCAGATCTGCCTCCTCTCATGAATAAAGGGTGCTCCTCCTCCCTCGGATAGCTCGTACTCTAAGAGAACGTCAAATCCAGAGAGGGACTAAAGGACAAAAAACTGTAATAAATATGGGAATTACGGCCTTGTTTTTTGGAACATGAAAATTAACCATTTTAAGCAAACGTTGACTAAAAACTATGTGATTGACTACATTTTACAATGACGTTACCTGATAATAAATACGACGACTCATTATGAATCATTATTTAACTATAAATAGTTATGTACATTAGTAGCAAACATTAGTAAGTATAATTACATAAAGTAAAAAAGCAAATATCTTTTTTCCGCATTCTTTTATTTGAAGGCCTCTGCTGTTCATCGACATCTACAACATAGAAAATAGACTTATGGAATTAGTGGGGTTTTTTATTTACTACCAACGTTATAGAATATATGTTTTCTTAATAGGAATATATTTCATACCTAGTGGCATGGCTTGTTGTTCTTCCGTTGGGTCCACGTATTCAGTGGGTGGGCAATCCATCTTCAGCTCTGTTTCCAGATATAACTCGTCTTCCTCATCTTGATTCACCACTGAGATGTTGTTGTAGTTCCCTTCGCAGCTGAGGCACAGGAACAACAAAGACCTGCCTTCTTGCAGCCATAATTTTGTTGGCAGTTCTTTTTACACTTACAGGATACAAGCTTCAACAAAGCAGGTAAATACATGTACAGTAAATACAGGCTCAAGGACAATATTTGTTTTCTTCCATCCCTACTCATCAGCATTTTTTCAACTCTCAGCCATTGCTGTCCCTGGTGATATACTCTTAAATATTGCTGTCGTGCTGTAGCTGCAGATGGTGGTAAAGCAGCAATAATAGAACTGTTTTTAAAGGCTGTCTTCTTGTACAAAATATACCTTAGGTGGTTCAGCGAAGACACATTCGTCTCACTATAGCCGTACAGCGAGCCAAGGAAACGTTACCCAGAAGCTGCAATAATCCCCAGAGTAGCGTTCAAATCTTTGAATACTTTAACAACATCAGCGATATTTGAATTATTCACAAGAGTTTTGAAGAACTTGAGTTTTCCTTGCATAAACGGCCTCTGCTGTTCATCGACATCTACAACATAGAAAATAGACTCGCTCATAGCACCTAGGAAGAGGATGTTTTCTGCAACCCTTGAATTCGCAGCATTACTTGTAGAGAATGTCGCTGGAGAAACAGCGTCCTTCCCAGGTTTTAAAAAGAAAACTTTTTCAGCCCTGCAGAAACCTATCAAAATGACCAAGAGTTTTACATCCTCCCAAACTATAATCATCATATTTGATAGAGCCAAGGACAAAGCAATGTTTACATAGGTGTCTGCGTCTTCTTTTGCTTGCTTGCATGTAATATCTGCTGATGATAACTTGTCAATCGTCATAGATATTAACCGAAAATTGTTATTTTAGTTAGCAAGAAACTTTTCTTTGGAAATGGTAAGTCTCATTGTACCGTTAAACAATATGTCAGTTGAAGCATGTGTCTTTGCTCGCGTCATATGCTCAGCAGTTTTTGTATCAGCTTTATAAGTCATCAGGTTAGCCATTAAGACCACTACTGTCTGCGGTTGGTATTTTGAATATACATACTCAACATATTTGTCGTAGATTGTTGAAAAGACTGATTCTTAGGCCAAACAACCTTATGCAATAAAAAATACAACATCAATGACGAATTGAATGCTGAAACTGAACCACTTGTTTTTTAGCGGTTTGAATACCTTGTAGAGATTAGATATGGTTCCTATTCTTAAGCCATTGTCGAATAGGGATAAGGAATAAGGGCCTAGATCGTATGTCAAAATCTCCTGAAGGTCTTTATACGAATGCTTTGCAACCGAAATTCATTGGAACAAAGTTGTGGGATTAATAGGAACTAACTCGTCGTCTACTAAATAATGATTCATAATGAGTCATCGTCTTTATTATCAGACAACTTCATTGTAAAATGTAGTAAATCACATAGATTTAGAATCATTAATAGTCAACGTTTTCTTAAAATAGATAATTTTCATGTTACGTAGACGTACAGCGCCGTAATTCCCGTTTTTTACAGTTTTTTTCTTTTGCCCCTCCCAATTTGCCCTTCTTTTAGAGTACGAGCTCTCCGGAGAAAGAGTACCCTCGACTCATAAGAGGAGGTGGAGCTGCTCCACTGCTCCCACCTTCCTCTGGCGTCGGATCCGCACTTTTCCTCTACCTCAAATGCATAAAATATTGTTAATCATACAATTGTTAGTATCATTAATGGTTAACGTTTGCGTAAAATTGTTAGTTTCATGTTAGATCGACGTACAGTGTCGTAATTCCCGTTTTTTTTTTTACACTTTTTAACACTTTCCAACCTAGTTGAAAAGTGTTTATGACTTCGGTTTGTCTGGCCGTATGGCCGTCAGCCGTCTGCCGTCTGGCCGTCTGCCGTCTCCGTGCTCTAACTCCCGTAAATATGCTCGGATTGCTCTGCAATTTTTATATGTTATAGTCGTTATCAATAGCATGTTCCCTATTTCAACGGAAGTGTGTAGCACTTATACTTTTTTTACAGGGACACTCAAAAGAATTCCATTACATTGCGGTCTATGGGGAAAAATCACTTGAGGTTTATTTAAATAATGTTTCACTATTTTAAACGCATTGAAATTTATATATATCACTAAGGTGCATTAGAGGAAGCTTAATATGGAATAGTGTGTGCACAGCACTTATAGTTACTTTACAGGGACAGTCAAAAGAATTCCGTTACATTACGTCTATGGAGAAAAATCGTCTGCGGTTTATTTAAATAATGTTTCCCTATTTTAAACGCATTGAAATTTATATAAGGTGCATTACAAGAGGCTTACTACAGAATATTGTGTGTATAGCAGTCATCGTTCATTTACAGGGACACACAAAAGAATTCTCTACTGTCTGTTAACAATAATTCCTGGAAGTGCGTTTTAAGTTACTGAACGCGATTTTAATTTTAACTCGCTTTTTGTCTATTACGTGGTGTGTATAAATTCTGTAGATCCTACACAGGGAAGCACAAAAGTTCGCGAACACGTTTCCGTTTATTGACAGAAACTCCAGGATGAGCATTATCAACTGTGCTACGCGTTTCCTAACTGAACTAAAATTTAGCATCCTATGTAGTATATATATTAATCTATAGATCCTATACAGGGCTGATGAAAAGTATTCGGATTACTTAGATGTTATCTTTTAGCTTATTAAACGGTATGATTTGTAAAATTATTTTGGAAGCGTTGGAAAGTGTTACATAATCTATGCTTGACGCATGATTTTTCGTTCTTGTTTGTTTTTAACACCCATTTTTGCGGCACTCTCACGGTTAAACCATTGATCAGAGAAAAAAACTTTCAATACATAAAACTTAGAAAAACTACACCAAAACTTTCCTTTATTTTCTACCAAATGACTGGACTATAAACTGAATAGTCGAAATGATCGATAATTTCTAGTCTCTTGTTTTCTAGGTGACGAAACGATAATGAATCGTGTAAATTGCGAGAAATTATCACTTTATTTCTGGAATGGATTTATAAACCAGCATTATAGTTACTAAAACTAGCGTCTTGTGTTCGCATCTATTTGCAAACATTTTTAAATAAGTTTGATTACGAGAATATAGGAAAACACTCTTGAATTCTAATAGGACTCTCTGGCAAAGGGAACTAGAATTTATAGGGATGACATAGAACTATTTTTTCTAGAGCCACAATTTAGATTCTAGTTGAGAAGGTCAGATTTTTTTCTCAGTGCACCATGGAAATAAAAATACAAAATGAAATATAGCGACTCACAAATCACCTTGCTTTGGTGAGCGATTTACTAAAGATAAAATGTTTTACTTGAATTATTTTTCATAACAAAACATTCCACCTAATTAAACATTTATAAAAGACAGAAGGTGATAATGTCTGAAAAAACACTATGATATAATCATTGATAACAGTATGAAATCACATTCAGGAAAAAAATGAATTAAGACCTTTGTATTTGTATGATGAAGAATATTTTTCCAATTATGTGTTATATTTATAACTTCAATAAGCTGAAATTATATTTCCCGATGAATAACTCAAAAATTAATTATTTTCTGATTTTACAATAAAAATAAATAAATAAATAAATAAATAAATAAGCCTTATAATTAAGTGTCTATTTCTAATCATTAACAGATAAAAAAATATGGATATATAATCCATCTAAATATGCAAACAAATACGCATGAGTTTGCAACAGTGTGTTGTATTGTACACACTTAAACTTATTTTCATTACCTCATTACAAAAATAAAATAGCGTAGTTTTATTATTGCCAACTACTGCATATATAAAATATATTTGATAATATCAAATGATTTTTATTTCCCCGTAACATAATTTATATATATATATATATATATATATATATATATATATATATATGTGTGTGTGTGTGTGTGTGTGTGTGTGTGTACATATATACTTATTTAATCTGAAATATAAATATCTAATAAATAGATATCTAATACATTTTTAAATTACTAGAATAGTATTTCTTAATTACTATGAATATCAGCTTTATACAATTTTTTCCAAATCCTCCCATTTTTTGAAGATAAACTATATTGTAACTTTTAATAGAATTGATGTCTTTAAGCAAATGAAATCAAAATCTCTCATCTTATACGTCCATGAATAAATGAATATTTCTAAATATAGGGAAAAGAAGCCTTATTCATTGTGACTTTGCAATTCACGTTTTTTATCTGAGAAAATGACGTAGTTTGCAACTTAATACAAACTGCAAATACTCGGAGAAGTGCTTAATAAGTATTTTTTAAGCTTAGACAGTGTTTTCCAAATATAGTATCACTTAATTTAATTAGCCGTGAAAGATCATTTTTTGCGATTGTTCGTTTCTTTTATTATTTTTTAAACAAACATTTTGAAACAACATATCAAAATTTCTATATTGCTTACGTTTAGCATACAAAAAACATTTTATATTTTACACAGTGTTAGAAATATACAATAATTATCCTCCACTATCTCCGAAATAAATCATTGTATAAAATTGATACCAATGGCGGTCGACCGAAAGTAATGTCAATTATTAATTGTTGTGCATGAATTAAGCTTCGGAGGCCATCTGTATAATTAAGCTAGCATTTACAATTTCATAGCAACATCTAATTTTGATAACACATTTCTATTCTAACTTTATACTTATGCCCAGTTACCGTATGTCAAGTGATTTGTCTAATAAGTTTTGGAATTAAAATTTTTCAGCATTTGGGTTTTCTAATACTAAAGAACTTTTATGTAGAGTCGTCCAAGAAAATCTCCAGATTATCGCGTAAAAAACGAAAATAACAATACGATTGTAAATTGTCTTCTTTCAATGAACGTTTTAAAAATAGTTTGGGGGACCATCTTCATACTGAAATTGTACCAAACTTTAAAACTTTCAATACTAACACACAATTTTGACATCATATTTGGACTTTTCAAAATATATATATATATATCAAACATAAAATCATTGGAGGAAGTACTTTATGATTTATGTGGATTTAAAATTTTGAACTGCTGATGTAATATTCATCTTTAATCGTTGTAAAACAAATTTCAATTCCAGGAGTTTTTTATGCATAACTCATAAACTACTTGGTGTAATGACCTGTGATTTTTCTTCTAGTATCCGTCTAGCTATAATTTTGCATATTTGAAACTTCTAGAAACCAATTTATATTAAACTTTTTATAGGTAATTTAATGGTTAATTTATAGGTTATTTAATGCTATCGTACAATACATGTTTTTTTTTTAATATTTATTTCATATTTTATATATATTGTAATTAGTACTAGAAACAAATATGTTTTGTAACCTATAAAATTGTCAACATATATTGATTTTTAGAAGCGTTAAATATGTAAATCCAAAATTGCAGCTCATTCTGCCAACTACTTTATGAGTTATACTTAAAAAATTAAAAGCATTACAGTTTGTTTTACAACTATTAAAGGTGAATTTAACATTAAAAGTTCAAAACTTTAAATCTAATTAATTCCTAAATTACTACACTGAATTAGCTCCCGGCCCACTAAGACTTTTTTAACATAAATTGAAATAAGACATAATTCCCAATCGAATGGCTATTTCAGGGGGTTTTTTCTTTCTTTCTTTTTTACAACAATCCGGTTATTAAAATGCATGGGATGTTCTCTCTTTTTTTCAAATTTTTTAATTATGTAGACTAGGAAAATATGAAACTAAAAATTTCAAAATATACTTTTGCTCAGGATAAAATAAAATTTTCTAGGTTATTAAACTCAAGATGGAACCATATCACATGCTAATGCTAATATTAAAGTTATAAAAAAAAATAAAAGCTCCTTCAACTGTTAAGGATCTTCAAAGATTTCCCCGTTCAATTAATGTTTACCATAAATGCATAAATAAATATGCAGAAATTAGACAACCTCTTTATAGATTGTTAAAGAAATTCCCTCTTTGGGAATATAATTCAGATTTTCCAAATTCTCTCCAAAACGTAATATTTTAATTGCTAATCAAATTTTAAAATTTATAACTTCAATTTACCTCTTCATAAGTTTGTTCAGGCTTCAAAGGTTGCAGTACAAACTGTGTTAAAACAACCCAATGCAAAATATTTTTTCACATCTTATTGCTTATTATTCTAGAGCTTTGAGAAATAATGAACAAAATTATTTTATTACTGAAATGGAATGTCTTAGTAATGTGAATACTTTTGGCAAGTTGTACAACTACTTTCATTGATTAAAATTTAGTGCACATACTGATCATGCCATTCTAGTCGGGTTAAAGAGTGTTACAAATCTTAGAGGTAGGATATTTAGATGGTCTTTAAAGCTTAGAATGTTTTAGTATCAGATAAAATATGAAAGGGATACAACAAATGTCGAAACAGAGATTTTGTCTAGAAATCCTTTATCTCATTTTTTCTTTGGCCTGTTAGTTTATTTTCAAATAATAGTAAAATTATAAAAATGCAGGAAAAAAGTAATACTTTAGCACAAATTATAAAACTGAAAAAAAAAATATTATTGTTAAACTGAAAGGATTTTAAACAGTAGTATTTCCCATATTTGAAGATATTGCTTATGAAAACTTTGGTTAACCTAGTATTAAAAAAAAATTTTAAGTATTATATCGCATAATTAGTCTAATACGACTCAGGATGTACTCAATATGTAAAGTATTATGATATTTGTCAAAATAATAAAAACCTAAGCAGTAAAGATTTGACCTGTTACAAACTATGCCAGCCAGATATCAACATTTTGAATGTCTTTCTAGTGATACTGTTGGCGGTTTAATTATTATAATGCTAAAGGAAATACATATATTTGATTAGACCATGCTACTAGATACATTTTGGCTTTTTCAGTCTACATTAATTGTTTAAAATAAGTCTTTAGTATACAAGTTCCTCAGAAATTGCTTAGTGATAGGAATGCAGCCTTCACTTCTTCTAGACTTAAGAAATGTCTTCGCAATGATTCAATTAAACCGCTTTTAACCCCAGCTCACCATCCTTATTTGAACAGTAAGATTGAGAGGGCGAATCAATCGATATTTACTAGATTAAAATGTAAGGGCCATTCTACTACTTCAAAAATTCCTTGGACAAAATTATTAGAGCAAATTGTCTATGAGTACAGCAACAAATTTCCCTCCTGCATACCCGCTTTTTGGTCAATTATTTTAACACTCTCCTTTTAGGCAAGCTTGTTATCCTCCTGCAATTTCAGACATTAGATTGACAGAAGCGCGTACGATCAAATGTCATTTTAAAAGTAAAAGATTCTATGACAAACACTGTGTAGAACCAATATTTGATTTAGAAGACCTAGTTATTTATGAAGAAGTTAAGTAAACAAAAACTAGGAAATTTGTCCCAACTTTTAATGGCACTTTTAAAATTATTGGTAAATTACCTAATGTGAATTAAAACATTGATAAATCCAACTATTATACAAGCACTAATACTGAAATAATTCATGTTTCTAAATTACGTCGTTATAATCCTCCTGATAAATTTAAATTATCTCATGAAGAAAAGCAAACTATAGTAAAAAAAAATTATGTCAGTAAAGAATTATTATAAGCAATGAAGTAAAAAAAATACTTAGTTTTAATTAAATTTAATAATAATAGTAAAATTAATAGTATTCTGTTTAGTGTTACAGGTCTATCGTTGGTGGCCACAATGATATTTACTTGTTAGGAACTTTCATCTAGAAATATAACGTTTTCGTGCAGGCTTAATTAGGTTGTCTGTAGTAAAATTTCTAGTAATGTTAAAATCAATTGAATTTCTTCACTTATCTTGAATTACATAATTTATGTCGATAGTTATTAACCACTCGGTCACTTTTAAAAAATGGTGATACATTTTTATGATATGTTATTCATTGAAGTTAACTAAAGATTTTGCTACAATGATTTTGCTGGATGTAATAAAAGTTTCCTTTTCTTTTCGGTTTTGTATTACAATTTCTTATATACATTTTGAATAAAAGATTTTTTAATGCTATGTAAGAAGTTTATCCATGCAAAATATTGAGGGTAAAAATATAATTTTGTATTATTATTGCTACATTAAAAAATTAAACATGCTGTAAATTCAGAAATTTTAATAATAATTTAATAAATATTAATGAAACTAAGAAAATTTCTTGATGAACATTTAAAAAGATATCAATAATTAAATATTTTTTAATGTTAATCTATAAAAAGTAGTTCTGAATTATAACTACATGTAAAAATTCTTAAAATAAGAAAAATCGAGAGCAAAATGCAAATTAAAGTTTTAGTATTATTACTCATTTTGACCCCCCCCCTTCCCCAAATACAAATATTGAACATTTACTTCTAGTAGTGAAACCTTTTATCTTAGAATATTTTTATTTCTTTAATTTTGAATTTGTTATATTTCTAACGATTTATAAAGTTTAGAAACTGGCTTGTCGAAATTATATTTTTCGGATCGTACTATAACAAAATTTTTAATGATATACATGTTTAACGAAGCACTGGATCGAATATACCCTAATTAAAAAGTTGCAAAAGTCTGTGGAATATTGATAAAACGAAATATTTAACATGGACTTAGATGCAAGTGCTAGAAAAACACTAAAGAACGTGAGATTGTATGTATATATATATATATATATATATATATATGTATATAAACAAGAATACCTATCCGAGACTATATAATGCTTAGTTCTGAGTATAATATTTCTTGCGGGCATGCCACCTAGGAAGGTATAATTCAAACAACCTGGAGCCTATCATTTAATCAGATGGGCGGACAAAGGAATGTATTGCCTGAAAATGGAAGCAATTAAAAAGCAATTAAAATTAAGCCAAATGAAAGAAAACGCACTAAAACGTACTTGTTGATTCATAATAAAATATTAAGCAAAAGCGAGATTTTCGGTTACAAAAGCAGTCGAATCTACTATGAATCTTAATCATTTCTTAGTAAAACTGGTTGCTTACAAAACTTATTGCAAATTAGTTGCAGAAATAGAAATTGCAATATTTTAAAAAACTGTTTATGTTATTTAGGAGTTGAAAGTGTATCTCTAGCAATGTTTGAAGAAGGAATGATTCTCGAAGGTGGAAAAAATGCTACTTGATAAAGATAAAAACGGCTTCGATAATTTTAGAAACAAACTTAATTAAAGAAAAATAGCCGTTTTAGAAAGAAAAAAAATTCTTCAAAGAATCAGAAGTAAATTGACAAAATTATTTGTAAAGATCCAAATTCTGTAAGTTTTTTTGCAACTGGATCCCGCATACTGGCAAAATGAAGAAATAATTTTAAATAGATAGGAAACTTTCGTAACCTTTGTTTTGGTGTGGCTGTTTTAAAGAGTTTCTTTAGTGCTTGTCTTTTGTCATTTATAAACACTAGAAGATTCACCCCGGGCTTTCCGGGTTACAAAGCATACTGCCCGCTGTACAGAACGTAGATGAAAACCTTTTTTAATCGAAAACTAATATATATATATTTTTCATTTAATATGTTTTTTAGATTCGACACTAATAACAACAAAAAACAATTTGATATGAAAAATAACAATTGTGTATTCAAATACCGTTTTGAAATTTATTAAAGTGGTATTTTTGCACTAGGCAAAGGTCAGTTGCCCTGGCATTAATTGTTTACATTGTTGAAAAAAAAATCGTAGTTTCCCTGACTTCAAATAAGTCAATTGCTGGCAAAAGGGGTTGGGAATTAAAACCAGGAGGAAAAATATAGCGAAACACGAAATTTAACAGTACAATACGTGGAAACACTATAAAAATTACCTTGGCAACGAAGTTATGATTTTAATTAAAGAAAAAGAAAACCCGTGTTTTTTTTTATCATGGACAAAGTGGTCATGGATACTAGTGAAATTCAATTTATGTTAGTTTAATTTATGCTAACTGAATTTATGCTGGTTACAGCATCCTCGTTATTTAGGAATATCAAAAGCACATAAAATTCGATAATGCACCAGTCTCTAAAACGCATGCATGCGAGTTCCAAGCGTATTAAAAAAATCACTGAATGTGGCAAACTTGTTGCATAAGATTCACAAAAACACATTAAATTCGGTAATTTATCGATCGCTATAACGTCAATTGTTACTAAATTCAAACTTCTAGTAATGAAAAATTATTCCGAGATATAAATCATTATTGCACATTGCAAATATTGCACATTCCGAGATATAAATCTCGGAATGGTACCATATCTGTTAAATTTGTGTTTATATATTTAATTATTTATTGATAAAATTTTAATTTCTTTCTAGAATACTACCCGGAAAGAAATGCTAAACTGATTATATTTTTTTAATGTAGATGAATTGAATGCAACAGAGGTGGATTAAAAAAAAATCCTGTTTGAAAATTATTTTAAAAACCATTAAGAAAACAGTAAAATGAGATACAATTTTCAAAGAAATTGCGTTTGATAGTACTTTTTTTGTATTAGACTCTTTAAAAATTTTGAAATTGTGCGATGTTTTTAAATGTTAAAAAAATCTGTGGTAATACGAAATTGATTTTTTTAAATTGTTGCCATCGTCGCTATGACGTCAGCGTTACTCACGGATATGTTTTTACTTTGTAATATAGATTCTTGTCTATGGCTAGAATGCTATAAGAGACAGTAGTGAAAGAAAATTATTCTGTCTCTGAAGAGTATTTGCTTCTACGTGATTTATTTGCCACGTAGAGAAAGACCATTTGAAAGGAACAACAAATAATATTAAAATATTGAAAACATATTTTTAAAATTATTATTACTATCATTTTAAAACATAACTAATTTGGATATTTTGTAGAGGATTGCTTCAAAATTCCTTCATTCATAATTCTCAGGTAATAATTCATTATTTCCAGGGAGAATACGACTCTTTTTCCATGCATTTTTAAATATCAGATATCATCAAAAGACTTTTCAATTATTTACTTAAAAATAGTCATGATGCGAAGTATATTACGATTGAAAACATTGATGATTTCCTGTGTAACTAATGATCGATTTTATAAAACGTATGAAAATAATAATATATATATATATTTAATTTACTATACGATATTACATCTAAATACTATTATATAAAGAAAATACATAAAACTATGAATTCATTCATTCATGGCAGCTATAAAGGATTTATTGATTTTTAGATAAATGTAAACAATTTTAGTAAATCCTAAAAACAACCTTTAACGACTAATAGAAGATTTAGCCCTCTAAGCGTATTGCCCGTACTTTCCGTTTCCCAAAACAAATTAAATCCGCTGTCGACAAAAATATTTTTCACAGAATTGTATTTTAATGTATATGTAAAATAAAGAAATATGATGTATATTTTAGAAACAAACAGGGAAAGAAATTTTAAATTAGTATTAGTTTTACGAAATTTTTTATTAAAATGCAGGAAAGCCCGCAGACGCTCAGAGGAAAAGTTTACAGTGCTTTCATTGTTAAATGTTTTCTTAAAAATGTCAAATTCTTTAAAAACTTTCAATTATTTATATTTATTAGTCTGACAACGATGAACATCTGTTAATTTGTATTTACGGATGGTTTAAAAATTAAAGTTGTTCAATTGTAAATATTTGTCCTTATAATTTAAACAATTATTACTAACCTATTTTGTTGGACGTTGCGTCTCGTCTGTTAAAAAATAAATGCAATTTACGAATAACTACTCAAATAAAGAATAAATAACAAAATCAGAGGAACGTGAATACCTCAATTTATTACATATGCATTTTGAATACGAATGAAAATCAACATAATCAAGTGTTCTTAATTAACTGAATTAAATTAATTTTAATTTTTGAATATTTTAAATTTTAAGTAACGCTTGTTTCTTAAATTTGTTTCAATGAAAATGACAATACTTTTTTATCCAGCGAAATCTCATTCCACGTATTAATTAATCAGGCAGAATGCTTTTAAATATTCTTTAAATTAAGAAATGTAAATTTAAATTGATTTTCGCCAGCTTAAATCGAAAAGTTTATTTTGAACCATCGCTGATATTTCATTTAAATGGAATGAATTTAAATATATTTTAAATACATTTAAGTAGATTAATTGAAATAAATGTTTCCTCTTACTTCCTGTAATAAATGATTAATAAAGTAATAATACACATTCATTTAATATCCTAATTGTTTGCACTTGTAAATATGGAGACTTTACTGATTTAATTATGGCTTGAATCTTGATAAGCAGTTTAAATTATGTAAGATTATCGTTTTTTACAACAATTCAATTTACATGTTGTTTGTATCAGTTTGAAGAATATTATATATTTTTTTTTATTTAATGCTGTATATATTTTATCATGACCTATCTTCTACTTTAATGGGTATATCCTAACAATATATATATATTTAAGTAGCTTATTTTACTCCTGCAAGGAGCATTTTAAACAGAAGTTCACTCAGACACATGATTAGATTGCAATGCAAATGCAAATTATATCATTTACAAATATGCAGAAAATATTTCGCCCACAATTTTATTCTATGCACAAATATTCGAAACTGGTAATAAATCATGCAACAACAATAAAGCGTTATTATTCAGTGCATTAATTATACTATTGACTGCAAAAAGTATAAAAATGTTTATTTAAACTCATTTTAAATGTCGTAATTTAGACACACATGAAAGCTTAATCTTAAGTGAAATACTTATCATTAGTAGTGAGAATACAACGCAATAATATCCTGCCTTAATAGTTGATGCTAAACATTTGAGCAATTTAGTAACATTCCAAGTAGCTTTTAAGTAGTTAGATGTTAACCTAGAATCTTAGCATGCTCTTGCAAAGAATTATTGCGAGTGCATCTTGGAAGATATTTAAAGTACAATTATACTATTATATAATAATAATTTGTACAAATATACTTATGTTTTATCATTACAATGCATATACTGATCTATATTATTGATATGAATTGGAAAGTAGCTTTAATTTTTGTGATTCATAAACTTTTATATAGAAAAAGTAAAATAATTTTTAACCTTCACAATTACATAAAATGTTATTCAGAATTTCACGAAAAATTTTCAAAACAAGTTCAAATTTTCGCGACTCTTCAAATTTCCAAGCTATTCTTAAATACATTTTACTTTCTTAACGATCTTTTCTTAATGTGTCATGATTCTTACTTTTTATCTCAGAAATATTTAAATTTTTCAGTTTTACCTCTGAAATTTTTGATTTATTAGCAAATATATACCTAATTGCAAGATATATAAATAATTTCTCTTTTTTGAGATACATTCAGTAAGAGTGGAAAACTTTTTCTAGGCATAGAATTATCACATGGATTTGAAGCGTTAACATTATCCTTGCACTTATGTTGTACTGTTGTACTGTTTTAGCATATATTGTTTAAAAGTTCCATATAAAATTTGAACATTTAGCAGCTCATATGATGCGCTTTTAATAGGCAATGCGAGAAGTTACTTTTATTTTCTATGCTTATACATTATCGACTTCTCAATGTGTGTGGAACACAACATATGACACAATAAAGTTTAGTTTTCTACTTTTTGTATAATCACCTGATATGCTTGTCAGCTGACATGATTACAAAACATTTTTAGTAACACCCGACGTACGTCAGTAATTCATTGCAAAATCACTTCATTCAAAATTTACCCGAATTTTTAGTCGTCCTTTATGCCTTGGACGATTGTCCAGTAACAGTCTCATTCATATACAAGATTAAGAGAAGACTCTGGTGAGTTTATCCTGAAAGAATAAAGGAAAAAGCGTATTTACAAACAAACACTCCCGTCAACCAATCTCCACCTTTTAATGCCAATTAGACAAATTCATCTCTATTCGCACACCTATTAAATCATCTTTTGACCTTAGTAACGTCAAAGTTTTGCCCTGGGTGCCAGGTGCCTTTTCCATATATTTGGTATTTATATCCCTAAATTTCACTGCCACCACGCAACCGGCAAGAGTGGCTATGCGAGATTGGCCACTTGTCAATCGGTGTTAAATCTCCTTTTGAGGCAAATTGAAAGCGATGTGTATCCAGAATCCACATGATTATGAAACTGAAGCACACTATCAGTTATGAATGTAAATCTATCTCAATAGTGACATTCACGTAGCTGAATGTACCGGCTAATTTGGAAATCTGCTCAGATCATGAGGTTGCGGTTAATTGCAGACACTTTGAAAACATTGTCATTTTGTCTCCAAATGAATTTCAACGATTGACAGCTTCAGAATTCTCCTTCTGTAGATTTTTTACTTTTCTTACTTAATAAATCAATTACTAGTCCTAGTCTAATCTAACCAATGTAGATACAATACAATAATGCTCCAATGGCTTTTCTTCATTTGGTATTATTAGTATTCATCAAATTGCTTTATGCTTTTTCTTTGAGATATGGTTAAAAAAAAAATGGGAATGTCTCATATTTTCAAAAACCTTGGGATGTAGTTAACTTTACAAAACTTCAAACTACAGGTACAATTAAAAGTTTGAAGTTTTGTAAAGTTAACTACATCCCAAGGTTTTTTGAAAGTATGAGACATTCCCTCTTTAAGTTTGGCATTACATTAATCGCAGTCCCTCCCCCAAAGTTGCGGGTTTTGTTAAACAGAAAAATTGACCCAATCCAGGCTATCAATAGATCAGGGGTATATATTATACTATTCAAGAAAGATAACAAATATTTTATGTACGTAGGTATGACACTGAGGAAATTTCGGGACAGAATAAAAGAACTTAAAGCAGGTCTGAGATTAAATAGACCCCACACTGCGTTAGCAAGATTAGCCCAAACTGAACCTATGAAAGCAGATTTCAATGGATCCAAAATTATATTCCGCACAAATAATCACCTGGAAGCTATCATAAGAGAGTCTCTAGAAATAATATCTAAAAAAGAAACAGTCTGTAACGATGTGTTATCATATGATATCCACGCAGTCTGGAATGAATTAATACATCATTGATTACCTTTCCCATCCCACCTTATATTCCAAACCCCTGAAGTAAAATAGTTTATTCCGGAAAAGCAAGAAAACGAGAAGAGACACCAACTCAACTCAACAATTAGTTTTTCACTGATGATGACCGAATAGTTCGGTTGAAAACGTTATGATTTTTTTAAAAGGACTTTAATTTGCTTTTAAATGTTTTATGTATGTTTTTCCCCCCTTCAAGCCCCTTCAAGCAATATATTTACATTTAGTTGTATCTTTATAAATTTTTAACTATATAATAAGCCAAAAAATTCTCAAAAATGACTAGATTTTACTTTTTAGTTTTAATAGTAAAATAACATGGAAATGGATTATGCGCTTTAGAAACAAGCTAGTTGTGTATTTATATTTTTAAATTTCATAAACCATAGAATTTGCTTGTACTTTATAAAATGCGTTCATTCAGCTCCTGAAAACAAGTTTCTTAAATTTGTAATGAAAAAAGTATACTGTAATAAATGAAAATGATTTTAAAGGGGAATTAGAATGATTTATGAATTTGCGAGTCCTTTAATTAAGTTGTCATCGTACTTTTAATCCTTAAAGTAAAAATAATTTACCAAAACCTTTAATAATCATTAAAATTAATGTGCTACGAAGTTTACTGGGCACTTTCGTCATATCAACGCATTAATTTACTTATTTAATTTTATAGTGTTGTTGCAGAACAACAACAAAAATATAAAAACCTTAATCCGAAAGGAAGTTTTCTCGTTTGCAGTACATTAAAACCTCTCAATAGTGAACACCTCGGCGCTGAGGAAATTGTTCGCTGTTAGGAAGTGTGATTTTTTCAGATAAAAAAATGTACAAATATGCATGTATTGTAGTTGTGGGTCGAAAAAGGTGTCTAATAGGTGCTAAATAGAAGTGTGCGTTATTCGGGAGTATCTGTTATGGAGGTGTTAGAAAATTTGCGAATTTGACACAGCAAAGTAAAATCTTTAACTGCATCGAATTTATTGTAATGGAAAGTGTGTTTACTCTCACATTTATTTTTAATATCGTGTGTTTTGTTCTTGTTTAGCGCGCGCGATGTTGCTAAGCCTACATCAGCAACTTTCCCCAGCCGACCGTACTCCTCTTTCCTAAGCCTACCACGGCGTTTCATAGGAGCGTTTTTCGCTGGAGATGTTATTCCGATGACATCCATTTCGTTCTGCGTGCACCGAGGGACCTGACATTGTAGTCGGTGTTTCTTCCGAGTTAGCGCTGATGGAGATGGTGTATTTATGTTGCACGAATTGAGAATTGTGTTTTGGTTTCTATTTAAATTATGTGTCTTTTAATTATTAATTAAATAATACATTTGAATTTTCTCGTGATATTACTTTTGGGTAACCCTCGCCTTTATTATTTATACCTGCGTAATGTAAATTTAATCCTAATTTCAGTAAAAGTTGTGAGCTAATGAAGTTGTGTTGATAATCTTTGAGTTGTTACAGCGCGAATTTTGGGTCGGCAGTACCGGCTTCGTAATGCCGGCAACGATTTTTAAAAATGTTTCCTTTAAAAAACTCCTTCTTCTATTAAAGTGATGTCTTACTTTTATAATTTGAAGATTGCCTGAATTAATTAATAAATTTCAAGAATAAGATTTTAATCGTCATGAATTCTTCGAATGATCGCCAGCCATCTAAAATATTGCCTTTTTGAGATGTATAAAATGAAATAATTTTCCATTGGATAATTTCATTCCTAAGAACAGTGTACCAAATTTGAAAACATGATGTTTTGTCTTCCTTCTTTGATGAAATTTCAAGACAATAAACAGATCTTTCTCCAATCTTATTTGTGTCTATTTCAAATCATCGACGTCTTCTCATAAAGTAAGATCTAACCTAATATATCATTTCCTCTTCTCTAGTTTTTGAGCTCAAAGAACTTTTTACGGGATTATTGTGGTTCTCAACGCAATCCATTTCCTTCTTCCACTAAATATCACAATTAATTACCATAATTACCCCAATTAAATTTCAATTTTGTTATCAACAAATATTATTTATACAACAGAAAGGCTATTTTTTTTATATCATTTTGCATATGCGAGTTCTGAATATGATAGCAAAATCAAAATCGCTAGTTTAAAATAATAAAAATTACTACAATCCATATATTTTTTAAAGTGCGCAATTATATAGTTTTTGTGCTTTTTTGGCTTAAATGATCCATTTTCTGTGAGTTTTAAACAATTAGAAATTACCAAATGACGAATGCAATTGAAATATTCTAGTACAAATTTCAATGCATGAAAATAAATCCTTAGTTCAAGACTCGAATCACATAGGAGAAATTTTAATTGTTCCTACCAGTATCTCCAATCTTTAATCTTCGGGATAAATTCCTATGAAATATACAGCAGAAATATAGCATGGAAATAATTGTTTTGAAATAGTGGTAGGAACAACAGAATTTCTCTTATACGATTCGAGCGCTTATAACATCTCACTAAACATGAATAGAACATCAGAATTCATTATGTTATTAGTTCTATTTTTTTAAATAAATTATATTCATTCATTAATAAAGTTAATTATTCTTGACGGAGCAGGAATTATTATTATTAGTAATCTTAGATACAAACAAATGAAGCACAGATGATAAACATTTAATACAAAATGAATGCTCATTTTAGAAAATTTAAATTTAATACTGTTATTTCATTTATTAATCATTAGTTTTCTTGAAAAAAATCTATTTATTCAAAATAAAAAGAAAATCGGAACTTATTAAATTTGTGTGATATAGTTGTCTTGAATTCTTTATTAGTCGTTATTAGAGTTATCAAGTTTAGAAAGACGTTGTCCCTCATCGACAGTAAAGTTGCAAAAGTTTCCTGGTTTTCGATAGTAATTGTACGAAGTTTTTAGGATTGCGATAGTAGATTGCTAAATATAGTGGAAGTGGAAACTCTTAAATGTAATGAATCAGAGTTAGTTAAATATACTTTTTTAGGTACTTTCGTGTTATAGCGGCCCCCACAATTACGATTATCTGAAGGTTGTAGCTATAATTTCGCAAAGATTTGCAAAGCTTATATGGGAATCATATATACACACATATATACTACAAATAGTCATATATGTGCCATATACTTCATTATATAAATATTATTTACGTCCTGCCATATATACATCATATACGTCGTATTATACACATGTCATATATATACATCATATATATGCATCATATATGACTATAACGTTGCCATGTACGTCACGAAATGTTATATACACCATATATTATTATAATGTCATCTTTGCTTTATTATTTGACGATACATCTTGGTCGCTTGGCGATTTATCCTTGTGGGTCGCTATAACACGAAAGTACCCCTTTTTTATTATAGTTATACATTTCTAGACTTCTTTTAACTTACTATGGTTGATTGTGAACTAGAGTAAGCAACGAGAAAGATATAGTTTATCATGTAAGTATGCAAACTTACTTTTTAGGCCTTTTCGGTTGAATCTGTAATAGAAAATCATGTAATAGCATGGGTGATGCCAGTTTTAGATTATAAGCTAGTTTCGGAGTTCTGCCATAGATTTGGTGGGAATTTACTTATTAGTTTTGTCCCTTTTCTGTAATTTTATATTATCATTTCGGTTGAAATTAAGTTTTGTGAAGTTTATAGGGGTAGCATTTTTTTTTCAACAAGAATATTTTAGTGCAATTCTTTGTTTAGCATAAGTAACTTGCTTTTGAATAATAAATTGTAGATATTCGATCGAGACTTGTTTAAACAAAAATTTTGTTTAAGGAATTGAATAAATAACAGTGAAACATCAAATTGAAATAGTTGTATTTTTTAAACTTACAATTCAACAAGACTCACCCATATCTAGAATTAGAAAAATCTGTCTGAGTTTTTAAAAAATATTGTTGATTTTGGCTGGAATAGACAACACTGAATCAGAGACATTCTCGCGTATTTGCGTTTGATTTTTCATTTCACAATAAGAGATATTAATAATACGTTTCATTAATAAAATTAGTTTTCTTGTAGCTGCATAAAAGTTAACATTGTTATTGAAATAATTGAAACACGAGTAATGCATTTTTAATACACATTGAATAAATACTTATTTTTGAAGCTTCATAACCAATATTGATAAGTGATTTATTTTACGAAGTAAGTCGGCGTACCTAAACAAAACTAATTCCATGGAATTTCAATGGAAAAACATTGTCACAATAAAATACTTTGTCTTATATTATAGAAATGAGGTTTTAATGGACATCTTGTGCGTTATAGACCGGGTGGCGGTAGCACAGACAATCACCTCATCGAGTTCACGACTGAAATTCCAGAATTAGTTAAAACTCGATTCGCATATTAAAACGCAATCGGTCTGTCAAGTCATATCTTGGTGGAAAACACCTTCAAACCCGATTTTAGCGGTGGGCTCGTAGGTTTACCATTGTGTTTTCCTGTACCCAGTTCTCCATATTTTCATACTTTTGGGTGCAGGAAAACACAATGGTAAACCTACGAGTCAACCGCTAAAATCGGGTTTGAAGGTGTTTTCCACCAAGATATGACTTGGCAGACCGTTTGCGTTTTAATATGCGAATCAAGTTTTAACTATTTCTGGAATTTCAGCCGTGAACTCGATGAGGTGATTGTCTGTGCTACCGCCTCCCGGTCTATTACAGTGCACGTTTAAAAAAGACAGATGTTTCTTAATCTAGGAAAATATAATATAACTACGAGCGAAAAAGTACAATAACTTCTTCAACGTTCTTAACGATTCTGAAAAACGTTTTCTATCTTTAGAAACCTCAGAAACTAATATATTTTTTCGATTTCAAGAAACATTTATAAAATAAAATTTTTCTTTTGCTACCACTGGTTTTCGGAAACGTTTCCGAGTAGTTTTTATAGCATATTAGTCCGTTTTCTCAAACCGGATTTTTTGTATGCTATCAATTCTCAAGTAAACATTTTTATGTTCAACGCACATGTTTTATAGACAGACATGATAAATTAATAGCATTAAAATTAAAATTAACATTAAAATTGATATTATTTAATCTGGCATATATAAATTCAATTCCGCAGATGAAAATGTTTAATTGAGAATTAATAGCATTTTAAAAACCGATATTCCGGTTTGAGAAAGCTAATTAGTATAATATTACGACTACTCGGAAAAGTTCCTGAAAATCTGTGGCCTCAAAAATTCATTTTTTTTCTTTACAACATTATTTTAATCTCGAAAATATGTAGATTTCTGAGGTTTCTAAAGATAAAGAACGTTTTTCATAATAATGGGTAACCCAGAAGAGGTTATTGTATATTTTCGTTAGTAGTTATATTAAATTTTCATACATTAAGAAATATTTGCCTTTTTTTACAATGTGGGTAAAGAAGGTGTATTAAAGTTTTAATTACACTACGCTTAAATACTGTACACTGAAATTATATAAATAAAAACCATTTAAATTTAACAAATTTTTTTATTTCATTTTACTTTTATTGGTATATGAAATAATTCCATAGAATTTTATGCAACTATCCTAAACGTCTTTTAAAATTTCAATATTACACTATAAATGTTATACTTTTCTTTCATTTATTGTAACTCAAACTATTTTTAAATGTTACCACCAATCAAATTTAAATTATGATAATGAATTCCAAATCCCTATTTTTAAACTAAAATTTAGCGCATTCAAAACAAAACATATAAAAGATTTCGTGATTTTTCCATTAAATAGGTAATGAATAACTGTAAATGAAATTAAAGTACTTAGAAAGTAAACCACTGCAGATGCATTTAAATTAATGTTCATAAAATTTTCAATGACTTAATTTATAACAATACATTCATTCTATGTGTATAGAAAATTAGGTTGCATTATATCATTAATTTATTTTCACTTTACAATGCACATATCAATAATGTACATCGCCTTTAAAATTATTTTTGAAATAATTAAGAAATAAGACAATTGACTAATTAAATAAAAGAAACTCAAATAACAAGTCTTTCAAGAATTGAATATTATAAATTTTCGAAAACGCATAAAGATTTTATTCATTTACTTCAGTGAATAAGTTAATCTTGGTACTCAAAACTATTTCCATTAATTTTTAATCAATAGAAATCATGCGATAATGTTTTAAAAGATTCTTGTTAAAGAGAAATTTAAGCTAATGGATATATTCAAACAAAGACAAGGTTCATTAATGATTTAATTAGATCTCAAATTAATTCAATCAATTTACTAAAAGTAAAATAATAACATAAACAATGGAGTGAGGTAGTCTAGAAGCTTTCTACTAAAACCCTAATTTTATGTTATTTATGTAATAAAAAAAACATTTAAAAACTATGGAAGTTTTGTTCTTTTGCTTATGCATTTAAATTAAAAAAAATGTAGTTCAACTTAAAATTTTTTGAGCATTGTATCTCAGTTTTGAATGTGGTGCTATGTTCAAAATGATTAATTTTAAAGCATAAAATTTACCACACTCAAATTACTTAATACAAATGGAAATTATTTTATAAATTATGCATTTACTTATTATGCGGATAATGAATTATTCGTACTTGCCAAGTCTGTCGTATTTTAAGCACTACTATTTTCGAATGGAAATATTAGTTAAACTCAATAATGAATATGATGAAATAGTAGTAAATAAAATTAATATTTCTATTCGGAAATAGATGTATTAAAATACGAGTAAACTGGCAGGTACGGTAATTGTCTGTACATTACAATTAGTTGGAAAGTAAATAAAATAATGAATTAAAAGTAGTTTGAATTTTGTAGATAAAATGAATGTTATATTTTTGCGCCTCATCAAAAAAGAATCAGGATATTTTACACTAGTATTTTACATACATTTTTATTTAAAAATAAAATACATCAATGATACACATCATTTAAAAAGATTATTACTTCCAAACTAACTTTCATATGCTGCTTTAAGAAAAAAATTATTATTTCAGTAGTTGAAAAATTGATAAAACCGATTTTCTCCAAATTGAATTACTTGCTTGTTTCCAGATTTAAAAAATACACTTATATGATCATAAATTAAGGATAATTATCAGACCATTTTGATTTTACAGGTTTTGTGGAATATCTACAGAAATTCTTGACAAGTCGTCTTTGAACTTCTGGGATGATAAGAATATGTTTGACTTCATATTTTTCAGTAAAGATTTAGTTTCGAGGCAATTAGGGAGCCAGCAATAAATTGAATACAAATAATATCAGTTCCGATTACACTGTAACAACAAATGCTCTAAATGGTCTGTTACTGTAGCAACTAATTATGTGGGTCATGTAAAACGTTCGTATGTATTTGTATAAAAATATCAGGCATATTCGGGATGATATAAAGGTTTCTATAAAAAAGTAAAAAGTTTTTTTTGTTTATAGCATGCAGAGTTTTCAACCAATTTTAACGCTACTTTCCGACAACCTGACAAAGTGCAGTAGAAACATTATACGGCAATTAGAAAATAAATAAATTGAATATTTTATGAGATACGAGAATAGGGATGAGAAAAGGTTTTATCTGCGCATGTGCGAAAAATATCAAAATACAATTTCATAATTTGGTAGTAAGCTATATGGAGCAAGTTGCATACAAAGGCCAAGGAAATCTCGTGAATATTCAAAAAGATATCGGCGATATAGTGAGTTGAATTTCAGTTGCTTTCTAAAAGTAGCTAGATCAGCCATACTCAACCTTTTTTTCTCGCGGGCCGCAAACATATGTTTGCGACGTTAGGCGGACCGCAACACACTTGTATAATAATATAAAAAAATGTAATTAAAATAGTAAGATAACAAAAGTAATATAACAAAGCTATAGAATAAAGTTAATAAATTAGTAGGATGGAAGGTTTGTCATGGAAGAAAGGTTACTAAATAATTTAACACCACTCTTTCCGAACAATATACTTCGTAGTAGATTTCTATTCATAATGATGTAGAAATTCGCCGCGAAAATTTTTGTTTAGAATTAGAGATATAAAACTTTTTTCTGCGGCAAAGGTTTAACCCTATTGTCCCTAATTGGCATTATTAGCTATTTGATAAGTATAAACGTAATAATATAACAATGCAGCATTTCCAAATTTCTAAAAAAAAATTCAGGTGTTTTTCTTTAATAAAACAGTCATTATTTCATTGCAAAATCTTTTTAAAAACATATAATGCAAATTTAATTAATTTGAAATAATATTTGTTCAGTGTTGAAGATTAAGAAATATATACACCACTATAGCACAAATAGAACTACATATAAAGAGAACTTTTGACTAACGGAACGGCCTTTAACATGTTTTAAGATAATTTTAAATTAATGATTATAAATAAGAGGGTAGATTTTGCCTTTCCATGAAAATATATAAAAGAACAGTGAAGGTCTTAAAATTTTTTTATGCACATCTCAATTCATTTTATAAATAGAGATTAATGATTATGTGTTTTGGGCCGCATATTAAAGGTCGCCGGGGCACATGCGGCCCGCGGGCCGCAGTGGAGTATAGCTGAGCTAGATGATAGGGTATTTTCCACAAATTGAAATTCGGGTCACTGTATCGCCGATACATTTCTGAATTTTTACGATATCCCACTGGTCTTTTTATAAAAGTTGCCTTGTATAGTTTCTTATCAAATTAGGACAAATATATATATCATTTGCGCATGCTCAATTAAAATTAGTTTCCGACAAACACTCACTTTGCATCAAATATATTCATTTTCTAATTCCAGTACAATGTTTCCTCTGCATTTTGTCAAGCTTTCAGAAAGTCTCGTTAAATTGGTTGAAAACTCTGCGTGCTACAAACGAAACACTTTTGAGACTTTAACAGAAACGTTTATAGCTACACAAATATGCGTGCTATTCTTACACAGATGCATACAACCATTGTACAGGGCCCACATATTCATTTGATATACTGGCAGACCATTTTAAGCATTTATCTTACAGAAAGTTCGCAAATATTTTTATTTTTATTCGATTTTTTAAGGCCCCTTACCCTAATTGCTCTCTTGACTATTCTATCACTAAAAAATATGAGGTCAAACATGTTCTTTAATTCTCCGAAGTTGAAAAATAAATCGTCAAGCATTTCTGTAGATGTGCGACAAAACGTCTCAAATCGAAAGTATCCTGTCATTATCATTAATTTAGGAGCATGAGTGTGCTTCTATAGCTATTTTAGATAGTGATTTGAGATTTGCAAAAATAATATTAGCTTAAAAAATTCTAATGGAAAGAAAATTTGTAATAATAATTTAACAAGAAAAAGATTTAGACAAATATTGTAAATAGTTTGTGAGGTAAAGTAATTGTGAAGAAATAAAGACAAGTATATTAAAACTTAAATTAGAACTCGGCAAGTTGAATTCCCTTTATTGACTACGTGAATTAAATTTATCCTAAATTAAACAATGGACTCTGAGAATTCAGAAGCATTGTACTACTGCATTAAATATATTTTGCTTTTGGAAAAGAAACAAAATTCTGCAAAACCTTATCTAGATTTTCTCATATTTGTTTACAAAAAATAATAATGCTAAGAGAATTGCGCAATGTAATTTTACTAATGCTAGCTAAATCTTTAAAGTGCTACAACTATTCTAAATTCTAAATATAACAAAAAATATATAGCACCATTTTAACTATATAATTTTAAATATACATTTAAATATACATTTTAAATATATAGCACCAGTAATAAAGTGTAGAATATTCCAAGTAAAAAAAATGCACTGCTAACCGCCATAAAAAAAAAAAAAAAAAAAAAAAAAAAAAAAAAAAAAACATGCAGCATATTGAAAATTTTAAGCAAAAGATATAACTGTACTAAATGATTTGAGGTTTATTCAATTAAACAGAAGATATTAACTATTGAACTTGTGTTTTGAACTCGGTTCAAAATATATTCAATAGTTATATATTTTTTAAATTTTTCTTATAACATTGAGTTATTTCTACGTAATTAGAAACTTTGGCATTTATTACAAGATGTTATTTATTATTTTTCGTTTTACAATAAAATCGTTGAATATTTATATTATATCAAAAATAAATGTTTTTTAAGCAATAAGGTAAGAAGCAATAAAGCAAACTTTAGCTACAGAAAGAGCAGAAACACTAATAATATGCTTTTGACATGGGATTGAATATATATATATATATATATATTAATCGCTTTGATTCCATCTGTTATTCAACTTCACAGATATGTTAATCTAGATGATTTAAACTAGTTTCTGTATTTCTAATGAAATGAAAGCTGACGATGATCAATTTAAAGCTTTTAAAAGAAAAAAACAAAACAAAAAGCAATGGAAATTAGATTTAATTTCTGTGAGATAAAGGGATTCTTTTGAAATAATCGCACTGAGAAGATTTAATTAGAGTATTAGTGTTATTTTATATTTGTATATGTTGTTTGGAATTTCTATTATGTATCGTGCTTTCAGTAGACTTTTTGGAAGAGCAATGAATCAAACTTGGGTTGGAGAAAATACAGAAACTTTAATCTGAACAAACTGACTAATTGCTTATTTTGGAAACTTCATACATAACTACATTACATTAAATATTGTAAATTAGTTTTATAAATTTCCAAAAGCTAAAGTTAGATGGCAACATATTTAAACTTTCAAAACAAAAAAAAAACAACCTATTGAAATTATAATTAATGAATGTCGCGTAGGATATAGTGATGGTTTTCAAAGAAAGACCAAAGTACATTATAGTTTTAATTAGATCTCGCTGCATTATTATTTGTTTACATTAGTTTATATAGTTTAAAATGTCTTTTGTGTTTCTTGTAAGATAGAAACTCTTAAATACCTGCAATCTGTTGTGCAAACTGTTATTGAAAACACTACGTAAAACAATTTACAAAATATAAATTAAAAAAAAGCCTGGTTTAAACGTTCAAATAAAATTGTTAGAATGTCAAGTTTTAATGCTGGAAGTATAGCCTAAATAAAGATACCTATATTAACCTAATAAAGATTTAAAATTAGCTTTTGATATTATTAAAGTTATTTTTTATTTAATGAGTGCTAAACATTTTATGACGCGAAATTGTATATTTTATGTAAAGAAATCATCTTTGAAACAGATCTCAAAATTTCGTCAATGCCCTTTTTAACAACATTCTTTCACATTTCTTTGAAATGAAAACAAAAATATTCTGATAGTGATATTTTTTCCCAATATTATGTTTCACGCGAGGGTGAGTTGCCAGTTTAAATAGTTTCCCGTTAAACGAGTTAACAAATTTTACTATCAAATGGATATTTAATATTTTAATGTTTCAAGAATTCTTTGATATTTTTCTTTTTGTTTTATCAAAACACACTTTCAGAAAAAACTAAAATAACCTTGTTTTAATAGACATCCTTGTTACTTGTTGTTTTTGTTGGAAAGAATGTATAAGTAAGTCGGTTTTATTCTATTATTATAAAGGTACTTTCAAGTTTGCGAATATCTCACCTTTTTAACATCCGTTTGATATTTAATGTATCAATATCTACACTGTAAAGAACTAATGAATAGTAAAATTAACAAATTATGTTTATAAAGTTCTTCTTGCTCTTTAGGACTGACAGAGACTGGGAGGTATAATAGATTTTTCGAAACCTACAATTCACATGCACTGTTAATGTAATAAATAAATTTTCTCACCTCCTCTTTAAAAATTAAACATAAGCTATTTGTAAATAATAGCCTAAATTGTAAACTAACAAAATATACGAGTAGTAATTTTCCAACTGGACGAAAAATGTCCGGGCCAGGATTCGAACCTGGGTTGCTTGGCTGAAGCCGCCACGCTCTACCACTTAGCTATCCCGGTCGAATCTGGAGGGCACAATTCATCCAGTTAACCTTATTGATCAGAGAATCTAGTCTGATATTTTAATCAGCTCAACAGAAAAGATCGCAGGTAAAGGAACTCCAGTAAACGCTGGATACGTGATTACACTAGATTAATTTTAACACTATTTCAAATTGGTAAATAAATCATACGAGTAGTAATTTTCCAACTGGAAAATTACTACTCATGTGCCCTCCAGATTCGACCGGGATAGCTCAGTGGTAGAGCGTGGCGGCTTCAGCCAACCGATCCCAGGTTCGAATCCTGGTCCGGACATTTTTCGTCCAGTTGGAAAATTACTACTCGTATGATTTATTTACCAATTTGAAATAATTGTGTTAAAATTAATCTAGTGTAACAAAATATAAGCTCACAATTACTAGATTTATTTGAAACAAAAGACACAAATTATAAAAAAAAAATAAATTTCTAAATTACTTAATGAAACGAATTTAATTTGAAGTAACACAAAAACAACTTAAATAGTTCTTGTAAAGTTGAATTATCTGCATGAAAATTTAAGCACATAGAATTATGAGAAGCTCGTGTGATCAAGAGTAAATTAAAATAAATACGATAAATATGATAAATGAATAAGTTTCTAATTCATGAAAATCATTAATAAAAGATTAAAATTTTCTAAGTGATATAAAAACAGAAAACTCTAAAATCTAAAAAAACTTCATGCACCAAGTTGTACAATTACTTTATATAAATAATAATAAAATCTTATTTTAAAATAAAATCATAACTTAAAAATTTTCTGTCACAATCATTATGTTGTATTATCACATACTGTAACTATCTGACATTATTCACATTGTCGATGCAAAAAATGAGCTTCTTAATTGCAAGCAATATATATATATATATATATATATATATATATATATATAATTGATACACATTCTTTTGAATATTCAATTTATTTTCCGCAACTAACTTTCTAAAAACTTGAATTTGTAATGTACAAAGGAGCAACTTTTTAAAGTTTCCATAAATTAACATAGAATATATCACAAAAGTTTCGTTGAGAAAATGTAAATAAATTTTCGAGTTTTGTTACTGGGATTACATTACATTCTCACATATTAAACACACTGAGCTTATAACACGCAGAAATACTGCAAAATTTACTTGAAAAATAAATTCAAATTTTGAAATATATGTTTGTCCAATTCAAGAATACTTATCATTTCCGCTGATATATACATTTACTAACGTTAAAAATCCTTTAAAACGTTTTCCAATTATAGTATATAATTGACTCATTTTATATTTAATGAAGTATCACTATTGTATAACTTTTCCCTGAATATCTGAAAACACAATACCTATGCCTTAATATAAACCTGCAATAAATAACCTTTTTAAAATTATCTATGTTTGCCTACGTGTTATGAAGAAGAAAATTGCTGAGCTGAAATTTAAAATATTTCTTAAAAATTGATTCTTCAATGCCAAAGATCTAAAAGATATTTCTTAGTATAAATAGTAAACAAATCATTAAGAATTCAAAAATGACACGGATATTTCTAGTTTATATACATATGTATCGACATAAAAGTATAACATATATGCAGAATACGTTCATATCTGCCCACGTAATAAGTGCTTAAATAGTGTTTGATCTTATTTTCTAGATCATTTAGGATAATTTTCTTGGAAATTGTAAATAAAAATCTTTTCTGCATTGAAAAAATACATACACATATATAACACCTTTTGAAATTTTCAGATATATAAACAGAAATTAAAGAGGATCATTCATCTATTTTAGAACTTCTTAAAGAAATATTCTTCGTGTAACTTAAAAGCGTGTAATTTTAAAGATTACACGCTTAAATTAGTAAACTTGTGGGATGTGAAAAGAGAAGAGAACACTTAAATGATTTCCTTTTAGTAGCGAGAAATTTTCACAAAAGATATTTTCCTAATATTCTTTTTAATGTAAACTTTTCGCAAAATCTTATACTATACATTAAATACAGATTTTTTTTCTGTGTTGTTAATCGAAGTTAACAGAATCTAATATTTTGTTCATCATATGTTTAATATATTTTTTCCCGTTGACAAATTCTTAAAGCAGAACTGAATAGCTATACAGCCGTATAGCTATTCAGTATATATATTATATATATATATATATATATATATATATATAAACTTATTGTAAAAATTAACCATTGAAACAGAAGCAACTGACCATTATATATATATATACATGTATATATGAGTATATATCTATATAGATAGATAGATAGACAGATAGATATAGATATAGATAAATAGATAGATTGATAGAGATAGCGATATAGATAGATAGATAGATATTTAATTTTTAACTTCGCTGATGATTAGTTGATCCTCTTTTAAGCAGGACACTCCACCTAAGGGCGTTACTCTTGTATGTTGTATTATATGTTACAACTACATTTTTTGTGTTAGTAACAAAAATAATTGTATGTAATAATGATATTATTTCTAATCAATGAACTTACATGCATAGTACATTATTTGTATAAATACGAATTTTGTGTATTTTTCGAATAAATGATGTAACATATAAAATGCAATAGGACATCCACGGGTGGAGTTACAGACACATTTCTAAAAATCGCTAATTCACGTCTTTCGTCAACAATGTGTTGAAAAACTCATATGATGATTAACTTATTTTCATAGCTACTCTTTAGTTTTCGAAAAACAGTATGATTATTTTTAAAAAAACATCCATGTCAAGCTAAACAAACTAGGGGAAATGGATTAAATATTTTGTTCTTTAAAGTGAGTTATTTAAACTTTAACAAAATTTCCCTTAACTATAGTAATATATATAGTGGTGTTTTCAATAAAATATCAAACATACGAAAGTATATTTGTATAAATGATAACAATAATAGAGTTACTAAATAAAGGTATGTTATTTTTAATAGATGTGTGAATATGTTAATTTCCAGATTTTATTTTATATGTTTGTTTTAAGAAATAGTAGTTGAATAACTGCGTTTTGTATAGTAAAAGTACTAATACTTTATAAGTGTAATAATCAATAAATGTATTATTTTAGACAGTTTACGTTTACTCAGTTTAAGATTGATCTCATCTCATATTTTTAATACATTATTCAACACATAGCATATTATTCCAGTCTACAGCTTTTATTTTCTCTTTCCTCTTCCTTATTTTATTTTATTTTATTTTATTTTATGTTGTTTTACGAAAGATTAAAGGTCTCAGGTAAATACGGCTGGAGCATTTGATATCATTTTCAATATATCATTACTGCATGACTAAACAGAATTTAATAACTTCATTTTTTACTGCATTAATCTGCAAGAAAAAGTATGATGTGATGAACACTGGAGTGAAATATAAATTAAATATTTAGAAATTATTTAAAATGCTTTTTTTATTGTTTATTCAATATTTAATATTTGAATATTTCAAATATTCGAGCAATTTTAATTTTATAAAAACTGTGCGCAAAATAAGTATTAAATTCTCGAATAATTTTTTTTTCTAACATCATATCATGTGTTTTTTGTTTATATCACAAACACTTTCTGAAATATAAAAAGAACGAAAAATTATGTGTCAAGCTTATATTATATAACAATTTCCAACACTTCCAAACTACTTTTACAAATCTTTATCGTTAAAGATGATATGTAAATAAACAATTTGGAAAAATCATAACACTTTTAAAAACTCAATTTCAAGAATTACCAACAATATTCGGGAAAATGTCCGAATTCTTTTGAGAAGCACTATACATGATCTACAGATCTGCATGTACTACATAGAATGCTAAATTTTAGTGCAGTTAGAAAAAACACATTTTTAAATTTCCCTTCTAGAATTTCCGCCATTAAACGGAAATGTACACGAGAGTTTTTGTGCTGCCCTGTATATGATCTACAGAGTTTATATACACCAAGTAACAGAGGAAAAAATTATTAAATTTAAAAACGCGTTCCGCAACTGTAAACACACGTCTAGTAATTTTTGTTAACGGACAGGACTTTAAACTGAATTATTTTGTGTGCTCCTGTAAATGAACGATGAATGCTATGCACACAATATTCTGTAGTAGGCCTCAGTGATATATTTCAACTTCAATATGTTTGAAATAGTGAAACATTATTAAAATAAACCACAAACGATTTTTTCGTGGATCGTAATGTAACGGACTTATTTTGAGTGCCTCTGTACATGTCCTATAAGCGCTATGCATTGCATATTCTATAGTAAGCTTCTTGTAGTGCATCACAGTAATATATATCAATTTCAATATGTTTGAAATAGTTTAACCACAAACTGGTAAACCCCAAAGGAATTTTCCCCATACACCGTAATGTAACGGAATTCTTTTGATTGTCCCAGCAAAAGAACTGTAAGTTCTACACACTTCATTTTCAATGCAGAACATACCACAGACAACCTCAACAACATATATCAAATACATAACAATCTCAGTATATTTATTTGAATTGGAGCATGGACAGACAGACAAACCGAATACATAAACACTTTCAACTATGTTGGAAAGTGTTAAAAATAACTAAATCATGCAAAAAACATGAATACATATTTACTATTGCTGAAAAATTATAACAGAAATAAATTTCTTTGTTATCAAGTTTTAGCGATAAAGTTGAACTATATGTTCAATATTTTAGAAAAATCTATTTAGGGATATCAAAGTTGCCATTTTTCTAAAATATTGAACACGTATTTTTCCATTTTTCAGTCCGATGTATATTTCTTGAGTTATTCGACCGTTTCCAGACTTTTCAATGGAAACGATTCTCACTGCATTTTACTCAATGACAGCGCTATCTACGATTTTCCGAAAAAAATGTTAAATATAAAAGTTACGTATTTTTCCTCTTAGAATCCATATCTGCAATAAAAAAAGGAGTTGCTATCATTTAAGATTTCAAAGTTCCTCCCCCCCTTTACCCCCAGAGGGAGAGTTGTGGGGGTAACTTTGATATCCCTAATTAGATTTTTCAAAAATCTTGAACAAACATTTTTCCATTTTTGACCCGAAGTGTATTTCTCGAGTTATTCGACCGTTTCCACACTTTTCAATGTAAACGATTCTCACTTAATTTTACTCGATTACAGCGCCATCTGCGGTTTTTTGAAGAAAATGTTAAATATAAAAGTTATGTATTTTTTTCCGTAGAATCCGAATGTGCAATAAAAAAGAGGGGTTATCATTTAAGATTTAAATGATGCCCCAATTTCCCGCCAAGGGGCAGAAATGGGGGAAACTTTGATATGCCTAAATAGATTTTTAAAAAATATTGATTATGAAAGGTATATTTTCCGTTTTTCAATTAGGAGTCTATTTCTAGAGATATTACACCATTTCGAAACTTCTTATGCACCCGAAATTTCAATCATAATACAGCAAAATTCCGATTTTAGGCATCCTATATGATAGGATTTTTTCCCCTGTTTCCTGCGTGATTTTCGGATAGTCCCTATAAAAATCCTATATCAATAACGTTAAAAAATCCCGACTTCTACGTTACAATTCCCGCATCGTAATTTTGCTTACAGTCAATCCTAATGAGACTTTTCTTAAAATTTATACTAAATTTCAACTGCGATTACGACTCGTACCATTATTTAATGTGGGGTGATAGTGGGGATAAAGTTGATGAGGAACCAAATGCAATTGCTAGCTTTAAAACTATACCCCCCCCCCATAAAAAAAAAAATATATATATACATATATATTATCATATCTCAATGATTAGTATCCATCTATAATCAGAGATGGCGCTACAAGTCCAGGATTTGATATCTCTTGCAGGAGAGTTATTGAGACGAGATGTACGGAGTTAAGCAAGAATGTACGAAGTAGCGGTTCGCTTGGCCGCAATTGTATATAATGTATGATAAATCTATATAATTAAATAGATATCTCCTAGTTGCTAATCCAAATATGAATATACAAAGTTAAATCTTTAAAAAATGGCGACGATGCGGAAAAGAACCCAAGATTTTAAATAAATGTTGCAGATTTATTGAAAAGAAGAAAAAGAAGAAAAAAAAAGGCAGAAACGGAAGTTATTTCTCTGGGACGTCAGGAAGAGTATAATTCTATCGTGCCCTGGTGGATTTATGTTGAAAAAATTGACTTTTACTTCTCTTCAAATAACATTAAAGATGCGGATAAGAAGAAAAATATATTATTAAGCTCTGTTGGAACTGCAACTTTTTCGATATTGAGAGATATCATTGTACCGACTTCGCTGAAAGAGATAAGTTATGATGATTTCTTAAAGAGGGCGAAAGAACATTTTTCACCGTGTCCAAGTGAAATTGTAGAACGGTTCAAGTTTCAAAAAAGATTACGGAAGCAAGGGGAAAGTATAGCCAACTTTGTGAGAGATTTACGTCGGTTATCCGAATACTGCAACTTTGAAACTACGTTAAGCGATCGCCTACGGGACCAGCTTGTGTTTGGAATTCAAGACGAGAAAATACAGCAAAAGTTGTTAGATACGAAAAACCTAACATTCCAAACAGCTGTAGAAATTGTGGAATCATTCGAAACAGCCGAAGTAAAATCACTACAGATTAATGGAGCAACAACTGTAAATAAAGTTTAAGAAAACGAAAGTATACCAGTATTCGTCGAAGCCGAAAGAAGGGATGCATGCAACCGGAGCAATTATAAAGAGAAACATTGTTATCGTTGTGCTAGAAATCACAAACCTGTTGAGTGTCCATTTAAATCAACGGAATGCCACTTTTGTCATAAAGTGGGACATTTAAAAATTTGTTGCAGGAACCGGAACTTCTCTACAGTGAATCAAAAACTGAAAAAGAACAGTAAAATCAAAACTGTTCAAGAATACTCATTAAATATTATGCGGGACGAGTGCAATAATGTATTGTGGGGAAAATGTGTCACAATTAATGGTATTAAAGTTAATTTTGAAATTGATTCCGGAGCAGCTCATACGATCGTAAGTAAAAATATTGCCGATAAATTATTTTCAGGTAAGCCACCTTTGATTAAATCTAATATTAAGCTGCAAACGTATACTAAAGATTCTTTAACTGTATTAGGTGAATTAAATGTAAATGTTTTGATTGATGATAACTGTATACCTAATTTAAAAATGCTAGTTATTAAAGAGGAAGGTCCGAGTTTAATTGGTATAACTTGGTTGAAAGCATCAAAATTATTTTGGCCGAATGTAAACATGATAAAAAATATTTCGAAAGATGATTTAATAAAAAAAATTCCTAATGTTTTTGCTGACGGGATCGGTACGATCAAAGGTCATCCCGTTTCAATAAATTTGAAAAATGATGCAAAACCAGTTTTTCTAAAATCTCGACCTGTTCCTTTTTCTTTGAGAACAGCAACTGATTTGGAATTGGAACGATTAACAAATGAGGGTATTTAAAAACCTGTTGATTATTCCGAATGGGCTAGTCCTATAGTAATTGTTCCAAAACCAAATGGTACTGTTCGAATTTGTGGTGATTATAGAGCAACAGTTAATGTAAATACAGAAAATGATAATTATCCTCTTCCAAGAATGGAAGAATTGTTTGCTAAATTAGCAGGTGGAAAAATTCTTTACTGTGTTTGATTTAAAAGATGCCTATTTACAACAACCTGTTGGTGATGAAAGTAGTAAAATTTTAACTATTAATACTCATAAAGGTTTATTTAACGTTTTAAGACTAGCTTTTGGTATAAAATGTGCACCAGGTATTTTTCAAAGAAAAATTGAAAATATATTAAAGAAATTTGATTATGTTGGTGTATTTTTAGATGATGTAATTATAAGTGCCAGATCTGAATCCGAACATTCTGAAAGAGTTGAATGTATTGTGAAATGCTTTTCTGAGCATGGTATAAGATTAAATAAGGAAAAATTAAAATTTATGGTTTCGGAAGTTAGCTATTTAGGATATAAAATTTCACAGGAAGGTATTAAGCCTATTCCAGAAAAAGTTGATGCTATTTTTAATGCTCCTTTTCCTACTAATGTTTATCAATTACGTTCATTTTTGGGATTAATTTCTTACTATAGAAACTTTCTGCCTAATATTTCAGATGTGTTAGAATCTTTGCATAGATTATTAGATAATAATGTAAAGTGGACATGGTCAGAGAAGCATGTAAAAGCATTTGAGAAAGTTAAGCAAATTTTATGTAAATCGCCTGTTTTAGAATTGTATGATATAAACAAAGATGTTGTTTTAAACTGTGATGCATCTGAATATGGAATTGGTTGTGTGTTAAGTCACATTGTTGAGGGTAAAGGAAAACCAATTGCTTTTGCATCTAGAACGATGAACAAGTCTGAAAGAATTTATGCCATGATTGATAACGAAGCTTTATCTGTAATTTTTGGTGTAACTAAATTTCATCAATATTTAGCAGGTAGACAGTTTAAAATTATAACTGATCACAAACCTTTAATTCGATTGTTTGATCCTGTAAAAAAAAGTACCTGATGCATTATCACCCAGAATGCTGAGATGGTCGTTAATGTTAGCAGGGTATGACTATACAATTGAGTACCGCGAAGGTAAAAATAATAAAAATGCGGATGCATTAAATAGATTACCCCTTCCAGAAACTGTAAATGTAGTAAATAATCCATCGGAAATAATGTTCGTTTATAATAGTAATGAATGGCCTGTTACTTCTAAAACGATTGCAAAGTGGACAACTGAAAATCCAGTAACAAAACAAATTTTAGAGTGGGCGTTATATGGATGGCCAAAAACGGTTAAATCCGAAGAATATAAACCATACTTTCGTAGACGTGAGGAAATTTCGTGTTTAGAAAATTGTTTATTATGGGGACATAGAGTAATTATACCAGATGAAAGTCGCGAAAAAATGTTACATTCAGTTCATCAGGGTATATCTAGCATGAACGCTAAAGCTCGAGGTGTGATCTGGTGGCCTAATATGGACAAAGAAATAGAACAAATGGTTAATTCTTGTAGTAGATACCAAATGTTTGCTAGGGATAATCCTAAAATGAAACCTGTAAAATGGGAATCGGAATTTGCTTGGGAAAGAAATCACATAGATTTTGCGGTCCGTTTGAGGGTAAAATATTTTTAATAGTGGTCGATTCTTATACTAAATGGTTAGAGATACAGGTGGTACCCTTTGCTAATAGTAAATCAGCTATTAGAGTACTACGTAGAATTTTTGCTACATTTGGTTTGCCCGTTGAATTGGTCAGTGATAATGGACGTGCGTTTACAAGTGATGAATTTCAAGAATTTCTTAAATCAAATGGAATTATACATACACCTATTCCGCCATATCATCCATCGTTGAATGGACAGGCAGAAAGGTATGTTCAAAATGTTAAAAACTGTCTTAAAAAGCTAGATAAGGGTGACATAAATTTGTCAATTTCACGATTTTTATTGGAAAATCATTCCACCCCACATTCTGTCACTGGTAAGACTCCCGCAGAATTAATGTTTGGAAGGTCAGTTCGAACAGCTCTACACTTGTTATTACCATCCAAACCTAAAATACAGCAACCCTTACATAAATACAATCTTCATGAATCAGTTTTTGTTAAAAATTTTGGAAAAGGGGAGAAATGGATAAAGGGAAAAATTATAAAACTATTGGGGAGTAGATGGGTTTTAGTAAATAGAGATGACGGAATAATGTGTAAACGTCATGTTAATCAGTTGAGACAGAGAAATCAGTGAGGAAACGTCAGAGGAAAGTAAAACGGGTCAGTTTGATAAACAAAATACTGATTTTGATAGTTATGATAGAGTTAAGAGAAATAAGTGTTCTGGATATTATGTAAATAATAAAGAGCAAATTAATGCCGAGAATGCTGAAAAATCTAACCAATCTCAGTTTTCACATGATATTGTAACAGGTACAGTTGTGAATAATAATTGTGATGATACTATGGATAAAAATGTAAAGGACAATTCCGTTACAAAGAATGATGTGGACTTACAGAAGAGTGCACCTACACTACTGGCCATTAAAAATGCTACACCATGAAGGAATGCAAATAACAGAATGATATTTATTGGACAAATATATTATAATGGGAAGGACAATTGATTACATTTTCAAAAAATTTGGAGGTATAGATCCTGAGAAAACACTACCCAAAGCAGCAACCTCTGGCCGCAATAACAGCATTTATCTGCATATCCATGGTGTCGAAGAGAGATTGGATGTCATGTACGGGTACATCACTCCATGCAGCTTCAACACTATGCCACAGTTCATGAACCGTAGTAACGGGCGAGTGGTGGCGGGTCAGTCGCTCAGAAGTCATTGACAGGACATTTTCAATTGGTGAGAAATCAGGAGAACGTGCAGGCCAGGGCAACAGTGGAGCATGTTCTGTATAGGGGGAGGTCAGGATAGTACGAGCAACATGCGGTCGTGCATTGTCCTGCTAAATCGTAGAGTTTCGGAGGCATCGAAGATAAGGCAGAACCACGGGCCGTACCACATCAGAAATGTAACGGCTGCTGTTGAAATTGCCGGCAATGCGAACAAAAGGTTACCGAGACATGTATCCAATGGCACTTCATACCGTCACTCCAAGAGATATGACAGTATGCCCTTTCAAATGCAGGCTGGCAATGTGCGTTTTCCACGATGCCGCCAAATATAGATGCTGGCATCATGATGCTGTATATGAAGCAGTAATGGCGTCTCACGTCGTCTTTGATGAATCCAGGTTCTGTATGCAGCATCATGATGCTATCATCCATGTTTGGCAGCATCGTGGAAAACGCGCATTGCCAGCTTGCATTCGAATCGTCATACTGTCATATCACTTGAAGTGACGGTATGAAGTGCCATTGGATACACGTCTCGGTTACCTCTTGTTCTCATTGCCGGCAATTTCAACAGCAGCCGTTACATTTCTGATGTGTTACGGCCCGTGGTTCTGCCTTATCTTCGATGCCTCCGCAACTCTACGATTTAGCAGGACAATGCACGACCGCATGTTGCTCGTACTATCCTGATCTTCCCCTATACAGAACATGCTCCACTGTTGCCCTGGCCTGCACGTTCTCCTGATTTCTCACCAATTGAAAATGTCAGAATGAAACTGAAGCTAAAATCAAATAAGAAATAAAAATAGAACGTCAAGCATAGATTATGAAAATACTTTCCAACATTTCCAGAATACTGCAACGAAACTGTATCAGTAAAAAGCGGAAATAAAATATCTAAGTAAACAAATTAGAAAACGCAAAACACATTTTAAAACCAAATTTCAGCAATTATTGCCCATAGCCGAAAAGGTACTCGAATGCTTTTGAGCATTCTTGTACGCGATCTACAGGTTTGTATATGTTACGGCCAAAACCCGAAATCGGCCAATTAGCGAATTGGCCAACTTTGCTTTAAATTGATTGGCCAATTCGGGAATTGGACGGCCAATTCGCGAAATGGCCAGAGGCTGTCGGCAAGTTCGCGAATTGGCCCGATATCGTCGGCCAATTCCCGAAATAACTATGGGTAGTTTGAATGTAAGTGCTTGACAAGTTCGGTATTGAAAATGAAGTATGTAGAGATTATAATTCATGTACAGGAGTACTCAAAAGTAATATGTGACTTAATGGTCAACGGGGAAAATCAATTGCGGCGTGCCTTAATGGTGTTACACTATTGCAAACATAATAAAATTATAAGAATTTCTGAGGTGCACTAAAACATGCTTCTGTAGAATAAGGAGCAAAAATAATTTATCATTGATTTACAGGGTCACACAAAATAATTCTATTATATTATGGTGTACGGGGGGAAATATTTGCAGCGTATTTTAATTATGTTTCATTTTTAGAAATATGTTGAAACTGATATACATTACTGATTTTTACTACAAGATTTTTTTCTGTAGATTATGATGTGTATATCATTTATTGTTCATTTACAGGGACACATAATTGATTTCAAATACAGTACTGTATCGGTAGTATTATCTATTAGAGATGATTGCTGGAAGTGCGTTTTCAGTTATGCGTTTTTAAGTTTAACTAAATTTTTGCATACTACGTAGTGTGTATAAATTCTATTAATCCTATACAGGGCTAAACAAAATAATTCTTAAGCTTTACTATTGTGATTTTAAAAAAGGTACATTAAATATGCTTTTTAATTTGAACTATGCATTTTCAAGCATAAATATAGTATTTAGATTACTAAAAGAAGTTTCTAGAATATAAATTAAATCATATACAAGGATATGCAAAGAACTTGATACTTGGCTGCTTATGAAAAGTAATTCCTGGAAGTGTGATTTCAGTAGTTTTATGTGTATTTTTGCCTAAATTAAATTGTAGCTTAATATTTGGCGTGTATAAAAACCTGTAGGTAATATACTGGTCTTTACAAAATAATTCAAGTACACTTCTGCCCATTGGTAGAATTTTCTGAATGTGTATTTTCAACTATGTTACGCGTTTTCTAACTAAACTAGATTTTAGAATACTATATAAAATATATACAAATCAGTATACATCATATACAGGGTTTCACACAATAATTAGAGTTTTTCTCCGGCTATGTACAGTAGTGGCTAAAATCTGGATTTCAAATGTGTTATGCGTTTTCTAAAATGTTTACTTGACTATATTTTGTACTTTATTAAGCGGTTTTGTTAAAATGTTCTATAAGTGTTGCAAAGTATTTCATAATCTATGCTCGACGCATATGAATTTTCTTTCTTGTATCTTCATTGATGACATTTTATTATAACGATAAAAAATAAAATATTAATTTGCAAAAATTGTGCTTGTCAAGAGCATTAAAATTGAGCTAACATCATATATCCAAAGAAAACATTCATTTAAAAACATGAAACTGCAGCATTTTCCTATGATTGCGTCAAAATGAAATTATTTTCATATTTTTTCATTCTGCCCTCTCTGAAATTAGGTACCAAAATTTAAATAGACAAAATTTAGATTGGTATTTCATTCCTCTGATATTGACATCAGACCCAAATGTTTTACAACATGTTTTTATCAGAAAAAATGGAATCATGTTTAAGAGAAAACACACATTTTCTTCCATAAATTGATCTTTGCCAGAAATTGATGTTTACCATAAATTGCTGTTTGCCATATGAACGATTTCTGGGCGTGAAGAGTAGAGACCCGTTACAGAGAAGTTCCTCGTTGCTGTGATTGCCGTATTAAAGATTAAATGTCTAAAAGAGCACGAAACTGTATTTTGGTGATAGCTGTAGTAACAGTTAATAGGATACTTCACTCGCGCGAAAACAAACCGCTGGCTAATATTAATCCTATAGGGGATTTTTTTTTAATATCTCGTTTGCATTTCAATATTTTTTAATGATTGTTTTTTCCTTGGGTAGCTGATATTGATCTCTACGCAGTTCATTTGTTTTACTTTTTCAATTTTGTTTACAGGGTTTTTTTATTATGAGGCTACTATCACTTTTGGAACCGGTTTCGAAAGTGAAAGTATCTTAATAAAAATAATCTGTAAACAAAATCGAAAAAGCAAAAATCGGCCTGCGTAGAGATCAACCTCAGCTACCCAATGCAAAAGAAACTTAAATAAAAATATTGACATATAAAAGAAAACTTTAAAAAAATCTCCCATAGGATTAATATTAACGAGCGGGTGTTCTTCCGTGATTGAAGTAGCCTCTTAAGAGCCTAGCTAGTCACGCGAAGAAACGCTTCAGCTAATGTTAAGTCTATGGGAAGGTTATCGCACGATTTCTCGCTCGCATTTTAATATTTTTAAATGATTTTTTTGCATAGGATAGCTGAGGTCGATCTCTAACGTTGTTAGTTTTTACTTTTTCGATTTTGGTTACGGTTTTTTTTATAAGCGGACATTTTCAATTTTGGAACCGGTTGGAACCGGTTCTGAAAGTGAAATTACCCTTATATAAAAAAAACTGGAACCAAAATCGAAAAAGTAAAAACTAACAACGTTAGAGATCGACCTCAGCTATCCTATGCAAAAAAAAATCATTTAAAAATATTAAAATGCGAGCTAGAAATCGCGCGATAACCTTCCCATAGACTTAACATTAGCTGGAGCGTTTTTTCGTGTGACTGATGTAGGCTCTTAATGGTGGCGAAGCACAAAAGTCACATTAAATGAAGGGATCCCATTATACTGATCACAATTTAAAAGGTTAATAGGCGCGAAGCACAGAATGCCTATTATATAAAAGGTGTCCGTTATAATTATCAGTATTTTAACGGTTTATGAGCGAACGCTTAGGGAGCCTCATTTTTCAGGAAACCACGTTAGAGTGATTTCCGCATTAACAAATTATAAGTGCGAATTGCACAAGGTCCCGTTTTGTAAGTGACTCCATTACAGTGATTACCTTATTAACGATATATGTGCACAAAGTGACCAAAATGATAAATACTAATACTCTTGCGATAGGATGATTATGCGACGTTTAAAAAGCAACGTAAATAGCAGAATAAACAATGTAAATTTATGTTTAAAATATTTCCAGACTTCATAAGAAAACTTTTCTTAGTAGGGAAAAAAGGAGAACGAAACATGGCAACGCCAACGCATATGATCGAAATTTAATGTGATTGTGCTTTTCTTTATGTTGGTTTTATGTATTAGATATTCATCATGAAACTAATTTTCCATATACAAAACACTGGATATATTTATTTGTTAACATGGGAGTCCGCAGAACAATATCAGGAAGGGGCAACATTTTCGAACTGATGTAACTCTAATCTAATTTTTACTTTCTTCTATCTATAATAGAAAAAAATATAGTAATCGAAAAAAAAATTCGACTTTCGGTTTCCGACGAATTTACACGTTTTAGGGGTCCGAGATCCCGAAAAACAAGTTTATACAAAATGTATCATTTATCAATGCAAAATGCTTCTCATTTTTTGTTTCGAAAATATACATAATTAAAAAATGAAGTATTAACATGTATGAGATAGAAGAATGTTTTGTGATTGGCACAACTGACAAGTTTTCTTCTGTTAAATAGAGAATATAAACACGAAATAAACAAAATGTATTTTTTTTTAATCAGAACCCTACGTGCAAAACATTTTTTAAGTACATTAGCATAAATACAGAAATATAACAACACATATTAAAAATGAAAAATTGAAATAATTTACTATTTTTCCTAATCAGGGAGGGGGTTTTGCCCCCTGTATCCTCCGTTTAAGATAATTTTTAAACACATGAACATAAAAATAAAAACGTAACTAAAAACTGTCTTTAACGGGGGTCTAAGGGGACTTTGACCCCGTGACGAAAATTATTAACTGCTTCTCTTCAAAATCAAAGAGAAAAAGAAATCATAAACTTGAAAATCCAGCAAGTGGCAATTGCAACGCTGACATCCCCCCCCCCCCCCACACACACACCTGTTTTTCGAACTTTTAAACGAATAATAATGTTTTAAAATTCCTCCATACAAATACTTTGGCTTAACTTCAGATTAATAATGATAGAAATAATTACACTTTTAAACTAGTTTTTCGCAACAAATAATGATTTTGGACAAATAATATTTTTTATATGAATCATAAGAAATTGTATTCCAAACAAATATAGACTAGCCTTTTACAATATTTGAATAAATACTATACTAATACGAAGAATACAATAATCACAATAAATCCTGAGTCACAGAGTCAGGAAATTATTTCTTCAACAGATCAGAATATAATCGTCACAATGAATTTGCTGTATTGAATACTACATTGAATTTGCTGTATTGAATAAACATTATTATTCAATAAGTCACAGAAGCGGGAAATTTTTCATCAGAGAATATCTGTCATAAATATCTAAAAAGTACCCGCTTGAAGTACCCGCTAAAAGTCACAGCTTGGAGCTTCCTTTCCTATCACGTGTCACGTGTGCACGTGAGTAACCCCTATCAGACAGCCTTGAATCCCCATTTCGTATATTGGCCAAGTATTCCCGGCCATTTCGCGAATTGGCCGGCCAAAACCCGAAATGCATTGTTCATTTCACGTACTTCGGGTTTTGGCCAGGAATCTTGGCCAATTCGCGAACTGGCCAGCCAGTTCGCGATCCGCCAGCAGTTCAGCCAGTACGGCCGAACTTCAGGTTTTGGCCGTAACATATATACACCACATAGTGTGTTAAACTTTATCTTAGTTACAGAACTCATAGCACAGACGAAAATTTCCATCAATAGACGGATGTGTACACTCAAATAATTTTGTACATCCCTGTATATTATCTACAGATTTTTACATACGCCTCAAATTAATATTAAATTTAATTCATGAAAAAAAAACGCATAATACAACTGAAATCATACTATCATAAATTAACATCAATAGACGGTTCCGTATCTAGTCCCTTTTTTAACCTTAGATTTCATTTGTTAATGTAGTTCAGACTGTCTATTGTGTTTTAAGTAACCCGAAGACAATTTTTTTTAGTAAAAGCAATGAAGCCAATTTTGCCTGCAGAAACAATTAAAGAGTAATAATACATTTTGGCAATAATTCAATTATTTTATGTATGATTTTGGTCTTTTTGGAATACACAGACACAGAGAGTAAATAACTATATACAGGTCATAAGTATTAAACAATCCGTATTTTTAATATATCTTTTAACAGACAAATATAGCCGTTTAACTATATAAAACTATGAATTTCTTTTTTAATTATTACAGTTTGAATAAAAAAACAGTGAACGAACAATTTAACTTTTATTTAGAACATTTGTATTTAGAAACAAATATTTAAAAAAAATTACAAAACCACTTTGTTTTCTCAAGAAATTTCTTTGTTGTGTTATGCTAGTTGAAATCATGATAGTCAGACTCAGACGAATTATTGCAGAAAATGCCAAAAAGTATAGAAATTAGCCTTCAGTAAAGAAAAAAAATAAAGTTAATTTATTATTTATATTAAAAATAACGTTAAATGAAAATATATTTTTAACATTTATAGATGTTACATTTATACATTTTTATATCTTTTTTTTTTTCATTTTTTTCATTTTTAACATGTGTTATTATAAATAAAAAAAAATTACATATAAATTTAAAAAATAATAATTTTGTTATTGGATTAGTATAACACAAACGGAACCTTTCTTTATTATCTTCATTGCTAAAGAACAATTTCTTTATATTTTGGAGTTTTCGGCCAGAAGTATTCTTTTTATGATCGACTATATTAAGTTGCACAACAACGAAACTTCCAGAAGAACGAAGTAGATTCAATATTTATAAAACAAATTTCACTTTTATAGCAAATGGTTGAATTAAAGAGATCCCATTCTCATTTAAAAAACGAGTTGCTTATTTGATTTATTTTTTATAATTTGTAATAACTTAAAAAGAAAATAATAATTGTATGCAGTTAAACATTTCCAAACTCCAGTTTCAATAGCAAACATGTCATAGTAATCCTCAATAACATATATCAGACTGTTACTTTTAAAGATATATTAAAAAATGTTTTTGTTCAATACTTTTAGAGAAAGCTATATGTATTTGAATTATATTGAGAAACAATTGCATTAGTTGAAAATATTTAAAATCTGCTTTATAATATAAAAATTACATAAAAAATTAAAAAAAAATTCATTATTGAATTTGAATTAACTTAAAAAAATCATGCATTTTTAAAAATGTTTGTTACGTTTCATACAATTGGTAAAATTATTTATTTTTGAAGAAACAACGAAGAAAACTTTTACTGTTCAAATGACACACACTAATTTAACACTAATAAAAATATTTTGACGCAAATTGATTAATTTCTTAATTTTGAAACCTCATAAGTAATTGCATCTGCTCATTTAATTTGACAGCTACATTAATCTAGTTATTGTAAACTAGTTTCATAATTTTTGAATGAAGAGAATCTAAAATTAAATAAAAATATACTGAAGTTTTAATTCGATCTTGTCGTATTACTATTAGTTTCCATTTGTTAATATAGTTCAGAACGCTGAATAGAATGCTTGAATGATGCATAACTTTGCTCAATGTGGACACTGGACTTAAAATATCACAACTTATTTAATTTCCACCTCTTTTCTTTGTTTTTCCTTTTAACTTATTTTTCATAACTTATTTTATTCTATCAAGGCATTCTTCAACATGGGCTTTCTAGATAAATTGATTTGGTTGTTTTAAAATTATTAATTTTCTTATTTATTTTAATTTATATAAATTTTATCAATATGTACTTTACGTAAGAAAAATTAATTATTATTGAAGCGGTAACAATACAAAATTTTACTTTTTACACAACAGAAAAACTAATTATACGGTTTACGCACAGAATAAATATTTGCATATTTTCGAAAACTCGAAATAAATTACATTTGTTAATTAAATTTTAACAAATAAAGGAATCTACATGGCGTAAACTACTTTTATAATTTTCTAATGAAAAGAAACTAGTCGATAATAACTACGAATTAAAAGCTTTTAAAATAAAACATATTAGTAACAACAATAAAATTTAATGGATGTCGTGTGAGCAAAAGTGAATACTTTTAAATGATTGCAACATGTAACTGATATTTAAATTGAATGTCGTCTTACCAATGTTAGTTTAAATTTACTAATATGTTTGGAATTTTTTATGTTTCTTCCATAAAAGTAGCTCTTAAATGTCTGGTAACTAATATTGAAAATTATTCGTAAAACTCTACAGTGGAGGTAAAAATAGAAATACAAATCAAAGATTTAAATAAAAATGAAAGAATGACAACGATATTACTTAATTCAGTTATATAATTAATTTTATTTTAGGTTATTAATAGATTTTTATTTGACTGAAATTACTTCTTTTGTAATAATATGTTAAAATTGCGTTATATAAATACGCAAATATTTACATTTATGACAAAGTATTTAAAACCAGTTAATGTATTTTTAAATGTTCACTGATGCATTTTTTATTAGCCTGCTTAATTTTGTTTGAAATGACGAAAAAAAACGGTGATTTTTTCACCTTATGTCTCACATGATGTATAACTTTGCTCAAGGTAGACGGTAGACTGAAAAATTTTATTGTTATATTTTGTTTCAACAACTTTTTTTTAAAACTTATTTTATTCTGTCCAGGAAATCTTCAAAGAAGTGTTCTGTATCAATAATTCGATGCATTTACGGAAACAATTAATTTATTGAAAGTAAAAAAAAAAAAAAAAAAAAAAAGACTATTTTTAAAATGTTTGCATCCATTTAATAATCCGACAAGGAGTAATTTTAAAAAGAAATTAATAATTGGCACAAAATTGAGTTTTCGTAAAAATTCAAATATTAAAATATTTTGTTACTTATTTGAGTATGTTAATAAACCAGTATTCAAAAACGGATGAACATATTTTTTATCGTATATAATCATCAGTACCCTTTATAGATAACTGAGAAAAAAAAAAAAAAAACTCATTGAGCATTTTAAGGGGACCTGAAAGGTTAAATTGACTGAAGTTAGATCTTGGATTATAAAGCTTGTAATTAATTTAGACAATTACTTTTTTGAACTTAATTATTTGTTTTATAGAAAAAAAAATATATTTGTTAACTTTTACAAAAATTTCAATGTTGGGAGACAAAATTAATCTTGCAAAATATGTTTTGACACGTTTCTGACGAACAAATGATATATTTTTGAGTCGTCATTTCTTCTTTATGATTTGTTTCTCTATTATATCTCAAATTATAAAAAAATGTAAAAATGTATAATATAGGGTAACTCTAGGATAGATGGCCATAGTATTTAAAGATTGAAATAAAAATTCTTAGAACTCAAATAAAAAAAAATATTTATGGATATTTAAAATCCTTATACTTATACTTATCATATTTTGGGCAAAAAATAATTAAATATTGAGAACAAAAAGTGGGAAACAAAATTGAAATTAAAATGGCAGATGGCCATCCGAGCTATAACTACAGCATTTTACATAATGAATATGAAAAAACACGGAAACTCCTGTATACTATGTAATTAGGTCATAATAGCTATCATGATAGGTCATGAGCAATAGGTCAATATAGGTCAATATAGGTCAGCAATAGGTCATGAGATATCCCAACGATATATCGTTGGGATATCTCAGAGGGAAAAGCGTTGGAACGGCAAGCCAAAGTACCCAGGTTCGAGTCCTGGTCCCGGCATTTTTCGCTCTGTTGGAATAAATCTCAACTATGATACTCCAATTATAGAATATAATTTACCTAGTTGAAAATACTTTCCTCTGTTCATTATATTAAGTTAATTGAGGAAATTTATAATTATTGCATTTTATTTATTGCATATACACATTTTCCATGATAATTTATTGCTCGACATTGTTCAAACAGAAATCTAATGTAGGTTGTTTTAAAACATAACTATAAAATAGGCAAAGGATAAAGAGAAAAAGCATTGATTAGTAATTGTATGTACTCTGAAAATATTTTTTAGGTAGAAAAAGTTGTTCATCAAACTGCATATGCTCTACAATGAAAAAATAATGTATGATTACTAACTTCCTAAATAAATTATGACTTAACCTGGAAACATTAAAAAATATATTCATTAATTACTGCAAAAGATCAATTTTAAAGTTGCTATGTTTCTAGGATTTAAACTGAAATAATTGAATCAGTCGGGTATAACACATGGTAACTGACCCATTTTTTTAAAAGGTTTATCCTGACAAACTTTTAAAAGAACATTTTTTTTCTCAATTTATGCTACAATAATTATAGATAAATTTGAGATGCAAATTTTAATAACAAAGACACTTTTGCACGTAAGTTAAATAAAAAGAAATCTATGGAACAAAACATGTACATAAATTAACTGAAGATAAAGTTTTAACATATCAGCTGTTTTAAAAAGCAATCACAATAGTTCTGTTTGTTAGTTTTCTTTACAAAAGTTGAATATTGAATATCTCGAAATTTGCATTTTGTTAGTTACTACATTTGTTCGTCATTATTTTACATCCAAGTCCTTCAATTAGATGAACGTCTGTATAAACTCACAAAAATGAATTTTAAAGCCTGCAATAATTACCATAATTTTTGTTTAGTATCTTTTGCATACGACTAAGTAGGAAGCAAAGCATTCAATTCATATTGAGCTATTATAATCGTGTAAGATCAAGCATAAATATTTGGAATAGAAAACAAACAAAAATAAGGAATTCAGAAAAAAATAAAAAAACATATTTCTGGAGATTTGACAGTGCGAATGACTATGACAAATAAAGGTTAAATCGTAATTATTTGCTTTATGTCAACGAATGCGAAATGTCAACTTTAGTCAACTAATTAAAGTTTACAAGTGTCTTATATTATTTGTATTACTAAATTTGAATGTTATTTCAATCCGTAGTTGTTAGCGTCACATTAAATATCTATTTTTTTTTTTAATGAAGAAGTATAATTATTGCTATAAATCGCTGGAATATTTTAATTGGAACAGTATTAGATTACATCGTCACATATTCATAAACATTATTCTAAACCTACACGAAGTTTATGGGAAAAATAAGACTTACGGATTTCACAATATTAGTTTCATAGATTCTAAAATATATGTCGTTTTCGAAGAGATCTAAATTTAACAACATTTTCCAAAAAAATATTAATACATATTAAAGTTGCAGTTTAAACAGCTTTATCATCTTTAATAATATTCCATTATTAGTTGTTTATTAGCGCGTATTCAAAAAGGAAATACTCGTGCTGTAATAAAAATACCAAATGAATATGCTTCAATATTTATCTTTTCTGTTCATCTAAGTCAACTTACCAGTTCCACCAGAGGAAAATTATTTAGCTAAAATGTAAGAAATGTTTTTCAAATTTAACTCTTTAATGTCAAAAGTCCAAGTATATTATTTCGAGAAAATCGAAAACAAATAATTAAGAATTCCAAACATGACGTAGATTATTCCAATTTGTTTACATATACGCCGAAATAAAAGTTCAGTTTGTTTATACACAGGTAGGATAAGATAATTGCAGAAAATGAAGCATTCAGATAGTTTTTGTTCTTACTATCTTCTGGATTTAGGGTAATGTTCTTGGAAAATGTAAATAAATATATTTTAAACTCTAAAGAAAGAAACACAAATCCATAATATCTTTAATACTTTTAGGTAGACTTATAAGATGGCTTATTTATCTTTTCTTGAACTTCTTAAGAACATATCCTTGATATCAAATTATCAAAATTATCTTGATCAAATTATCATTAAAGGCAACGCTTTCATATTAGTAAATATGTGCATGTTTATTGTAAACTTCGTACAAAATATTTCACTCTAGGTTAAAATGTTTATATGCTTTTGGCATATGTAGCAGTATCTAATACTTTAGTGTTTCTTCAAATTAATATTTTCTTTCGTTGAAAAATTGTTCGTATTGAACTTAGACTGTTATGCAACAATATTCATGGGCAATGCTTCAATATTAGTTATTAATTAGTGATATTTTTGAATACGACATATTTATAGAAACTCATGTTATAATTTAAATGTCTTCAATTTATTTTAATTAAAAAAATAAGATTACTTTTGAAAAGAAGATAGACAGTAAGCTAAAAAAAAGTATTAACTTTTTGTTGTTTAACTAAAGCCCCCATAACTTCATTGTTCAAGCTTGTAAATTTTCTTTGTTGAAAAAGTCAAACATTTGAGCTGCGAACATGTATAAAAGCAAATAATGTTTGTGTCATTTTACAAAAATTTATATTTATTGTTTTTTTTCTTTTTTATTTACACTAGATAAGTAAATGACAGTTACCCAATTCGTTTTGATGCGGGTTTAGGAATATGTTTAGTCATTTAACCACCGAATTCGAGGACTGACGGAGCGCGACCGTCCAACGTCCCTACGCCCTTCCCCCGACACACTTGAACGAACTCTCTAAAGCTGAATTCAATACCGGAAAAATTTAGACGGTAAATTGCAGAAATTTAATGCCTCGAAAAGGGAAAAGGGTTGGGCTCGGGGCACTGAGATCGTCGGACGACCACAGCGGCTTCGAGCTTATAATTCGTCGATAATGTTTATATTATAATTTTATTTAACAGATGTAGTTTACTAATCCGGAGAAATAAAAAAGTTTGAAATGTTTTCTTTTATAAAATGTAATTTAAAATAATAATTTAATGTAATAGATAAAAGTTTAATAATAAATAAGTAAATAATACTGCATTGTCGAAACAATTATTTATTTTTCAGTTTAAAAAAATCTTTTTCTCTCTGGCACTTTTCATGCATAATTCAATATATGACATTTTATTTCAGCTTCTCACTTCTTCCTATTTTTGTTTTCTTTTGTACATTAAAGTACTGAGATAAAAATAGCCAGGACATATAATATTTTCAATATATCATGACAGCATAAACGGAAAGAATTTAATCACTTCAATTCCCCACTGCATTTGGCTGTACTAGATAGTGTTATTTGATAAACATTGAAATGAAATATACGGTGAATATTCAGAAAATATTTAAAATACTTATTTTAAACATATAACCCACAACAAAAAGCATTGCATTTTAAATCTTTATAAATCAGACCTCTGCGCCAGTTCAAAATAAAATATAAATCCTCTGAAACCTTTGACTATGGGTGCGAGATACATGGACTACTTTTTTATTATATTCGTGCCACTTTTTCAAAAATAATCTTTGCCATACGCTTATACTAGGATATTTTCAAGAAAAATCTACCACAAAGAAACTTTTTTTGTAAATTTTCGAATATAAAAATAGTCGCCCATAATCAAAGGGTTATTATAATGATTTAATTAAGTTTACAGTTATAAAAATGTGATTGTATAAATGGATTTTAGAGAGGCATACTCTTTTTAATGGTACATTTTTTTTCTTTTAAAACCTATAGGAGAATTCAGTCTAGAAAATATTTGGACATATTTATAAAAAATTGACACACATTTAAAATAGGAGCAATCCGGTAAATCGAAATATTTATAACCCTTAATCGAAATTGTAAAACTTATTAAAGTCACAAAATCTGTATATACTACATAACTTATTTCAAAGAGAAAAGTAATAGAATCCTCATGTGAAGATTTTTCGGATTTTTAAAGATAAAAATTGCTTCAAGAAAGTCGAAAATCCATTATTTCGGATACACATATTTGTCGTAATTTTTAAATTTTTCCGGTGTTGTTTAAAGAAGTTTTTTATATCTCCTTTGTTAAAAAATTTCTCCAACAAAGGAGGTTATACATTTCTTTTGTATATGATGTTTTTTGTACTTCCTTGTTATAGCGACCCCCGCAATTATGATTATCCCCAAGTTGCAGTTACGCGATATATATATATATTACAAAATTTAAATTTTTTCCGCAATTATTCTATAAAATTTGTCCATTCAATAATATTCGGTATATAACCCAGCTTATTAAAATAATTCTCATTCTTAAAATAGCCTTTTACTATCCATATGTAAAGCCAATTATTCCTAATCCACTTAATAATATTTATTCGAATGTAGTTATTCTAAAAATGGCGATAGCTTTTTTAATTTATTCTTTAAATAGAACATCTTTATTTTAATCCATTATTAAAATTCATTAGTATTATTCCCGTGTGGTCAAATTGCTATAACTTCTTTATTTAAATGCTAAAATATCGTATCTCTTAAAATATTCCGCTCAAAAAACCTTATTTCATAAAGTTATCCTATTATTAAATATCAAATGTCTATTAAAATATTTCCGAAAAACTTTAATTATTTCTTTTTTTTTCCCTTTTATAAAGATTCATTTTCTTTTCTTCTTATTATTTTTATTACGTATTAAATTCGAAGTTTAGCTACAGCCTCAAAAACAGATAAGCTGGTTTGTTGATATGACAGGCATCTGGTACGAGATTATGGAATATTCTGGATGGGCGTAGAAAGTTTTTGCATTTTACAACAAAATAAATCCACCGGAAATATTGATAAAGTTCCAAAAGAGACCTTTTGATTCGATAGAAGTGGGTCACGTGACGTATTCTGTATTATTACGCAAGCTAGTTTAAAAACACGATCATCCTGATTCGGAGAGGATTTTTTTCGACGCTGGTGTTTGCTAAAAGAATCGGGACGGATTCTAGAAAATAATGGAACGTTGTATTTTTTTTCGTTTAGCGTTGGCTAATGAGCATTTTCCCTGAAGAGATGTCTTAAACTGGAAATAAAAGGTTCTTCGACAAAAATATGGACTGACATTTCTTGTTGTTGATGATACCACCCGGCCTCCTGATGCGAACTAAAAGGGAAACCAATAACATAGATAACCCTATTTATCACGAGCACGACTGCCTTCTTCCCGGATTTGAACTTGGAAACACGACATTAATATAATAAGTCGAACAGGATGCTGTGATCAACAGAAAGTTTGTGTAGTTAAACGTGAAATTTGCGGATTAGAAGAATATGTTACGAGGACGTCTACGCCATTACAGCACGTTTACGTCTGGTGTTTTGTTATTTTGTAGTTTTAAAATAAATTAAAAATGGTCAAGCCTAAAAGAGAAAAGAAGAGGAAAAGTTGGCCTAAGTGAAGTTGTTGCTAGAGAATATACTATTCATCTTCATAAGCGTCTTCATGGTGTTGGTTTTAAAGGATTGCGAAAAAGCAGAACTTTTGTGTTATCAAGAAAATTAAAGATTTTTAGATGTGGGAAACTTTCCTGTGAAATATGCTCAAGAGTAACTGTAAGTTGGTATTTTTATTTATTGGTATCTTTATATGTTGATATTTATTAGTTTATGTTATATTTAAAATGTTTTATTTATTTAATAGTCTACCTTGAAATTTAAAGGTTTTATATACTATGTTATACTGATTAAAATTTTGTTTTTAAAATTTATTTCTGTTGCAAATATTTAAGTGTTGTTAAGGTTAATTAATTTATTTGATGATTTCGTGTGATACGTCATTGTAATATTATAGACAGCGGTATAATTTATATTTTCATGTTTTAAGAACAGATATTCTTAAAAAAAAAAAAAAAAATCTATTATTTTTAAAATGTTACTGAGATCGTAAATTACATATTTATTTACTATTTCGTTATTTGTATGGTATATAGTGTTATAAGTTTAAAATTTAATGTTTTTAAGATCCGGATATTTAAAAGAAGATCGAGTTAACTCTTTTGTTAGATTAAATAGTATGGCAGAACCAAAATTTATAGCATTTGATCCAGATTTAGGAGTTGAGATACAAGCGTGGTTAAAATACTTTGATGATGCTTGTGAAAAAGAAAAGAAGGATGATGATTGGAAGTTTAAAAATATTTCTCAAAATTTAAAGGGAGAAGCTCTTAAGATTTACATTAATGATTGCCTTAATTGCACTAAATACGAACAGATAGCTGATATCTTAACTGAGAATTTTATTAGGGTAAATATCCCGAAATTTTCTGAATTTTCTGCTTTGAAATTGGATAGTTTAAGTAACTTAGAAACTTATTTTAGAAAGAAAATTGAAATTGGTAGGAAATTGCATTTATGTGAAACTATATTACTACAAGGATTAACCGATGGTTTAAAACCAGAATATCAAAATTATCTAATTGTTAACCCTCCTGAGAGTACAACAGAATGGTATAGAATTGTTAAGCAATTTGTGGAAGTTTCCACCCCTGCTGTTACAAGTCCATCATTACCAAGTAAACCTAATGCAACTAATTTTGACATTCCTCGATATAGTGTGCAGCTTAATAGACCAAATTTTCAACAAATTAATACTCCTAGGCATTGGATTCAGTCAAATCGGCCCAATAATCAATTTAATTCTCCTCGAAACTGGGTTCCTCGACCAAACTATAATTTTCAAAGACCTAGAAATTTCCAAAACGGAGTACAAAACAATTATTTTCAGAACCAGTACCCATCTAGGCCATGTAGAATTTGTGTAAACAAGGGTATAATGAATGCTTTTCACTGGGAAAAAGAGTGTATTTTTAATAACAACTCAACACCCTCTGATACTCTTCCAATTGGTACTCCTAATATTTGACAATTAATTGTGTATGGATATACGAATAATTATAATTTACCATGTGTCGTCGATACCGGTTCAACTATCGCAATTTTACCATTAAAGTTTGTTAAAAAATTGAATGCTAAAATTGAAATTGTTCCTCCAGTTACTATTGGTCAGGCAAAGGGATTTTTACAAATTAATCAAAAGTTTAGTATTCTTCTTAAAGTGGGTAAAATCCAAAAATATGTTAACTTTTTAGTATGTGATACAGATTTGGATTACTGCATCTTGGGGTTAAAAGAATGTTCAAAATTTAATTTAAATATAAATTGTAAGAATTGTACAGTAAAACAGGGAAGGAAGATTATAAATAGGAGTATATCCATACATGATGAGAGATCACTTCATTTTAATACTGTAACTGTAAAAAAACTACAACAAGGTAAGGATAACTTGATAACTTCTGATTGTGACAATTTGAATTTATTTAATGATGGTAACTTGATAACAACTTATAATGAAGATACTATTTCATGTAAAGATGAGTTATTAACAAATGGTGATAGTAATGAGAGTTTAAATGGATATAATGATGAAAAAGTATCACCATATACTAATGAAAATTTTGTGAATACTCAGGACTTTTTTGCAGCTAATTACAATGATTGTAACGTGCAGCCTGATTACAGAAGTTCAATGACTCCTCAAAATTTTCGCGATATTAATGATTATAATTCAGATTTAATTGGGGAAATAAATTTAATTGAAAATGGGGATTTTAGGGAAATAGTTCAAAATTATAGGGATATTTTTGCAAAACATAAATATGATGTGGGTAAGATAAATATTGAACCACAACGCGTTTTACTAAAATCTGACCTACCTATATCTTTGAGGCCCTACAGAACTTCCCCCTTAGAGGAAAAAGAAATAAAAAATCAAATTCAATCTTTGTTAGCGGCTGGTCTCATAAAAGAAAGCAATAGTCCTTATTCTGCCCCCGTCACCTTGGCTATGAAAAGAGAGGAAGGTAAAAAGACCCGACTATGTATAGATTATAGGAAATTAAATGCAATAGTTAAAAACGATGCAGAACCTTTACCTCTTATCGATGAAATTTTAGATAAATTGAGTAGTGCCCAGTATTTTTCCACTTTGGACTTAGCCTCTGGCTACTGGCACATACCAATACATCCATCCGATACAGAAAAATTAGCTTTTGCCACCAATTTTGGCCTCTTCGAATGGCTGGTGCTCCCCTTTGGTATAAAGACAGGGCCCCCGATATTTAATAGAACCATTAGAAGAATCCTCAATAAGTATAAAATTGATTTTGCTTGCCATTATTTCGACGATATCATAATTTTCTCCTCCTCTCTAGAAGAACATTTAAATCACTTAGCAAAAATCTTTGAAATCTGTAAACTAGAAAACCTTAAACTTAAACTTTCTAAATGTAAACTAAATCAAAATAAAATTAATTTCTTAGGCTATGAGATCACCAATGGGACTTTAACTCCAGCTAATACCAATATTGAGACAATTAAAAAATTGAAACCTCCCTCTAATGTTAAAGAACTACAACGATTTTTAGGTTCCATTAATGTTTATCACAAATTCATAGATAAATATGCTGAAATTAGATACCCCCTCAATAAATTACTTAGGAAAAACACAATATGGGAATGGAACTCAGAATGTCAAAACTCTTTTGAGAAATTAAAAAATACTCTAATTGCAAAACCAATTCTAAAAATTTATGACCCAAAATTACCCCTCCACATGTTTGTAGATGCCTCTTAGGTAGCAGTAGGTGCAGTTCTAAAACAACCAGGGAAAGATAATTTTTTGCATCCTATTGCTTACCATTCTAGAATTTTGAAGAGTTATGAACAAAATTACTTTATAACTGAATTGGAATGCCTTGCTATCATAGATACTCTTGATAAGTTTTATCACTATTTTCATGGTACTAAATTCACAATCCATACCGACCATGCATCTCTGGTATGGTTAAAGAATGTTAAAAATCTAAGAGGTAGACTTTTTCGATGGTCTTTAAAACTTAGCATGTTCGATTATGAGATCAAGTATCAAAAAGGTTCTACAAATGTCGAAGCGGACATGTTGTCACGAAATCCTGTTGCTTATCTTAATCAACATGTAAGTTTATTATTGGACAAAAAAGAAATTATAGCGATGCAAGATAAAGATAATGTTTGTGACAGAAAATACAAAAAAGAGAATGGGATTATAATTATTCAGAGAAAAGGATTCAAAAAAATAGTAGTACCAATGTCACTCAGGAGAAAATTATTACATATTGCTCATGATAATTTTGGACACTTAGGAATACAAAAAATGCTTAACTTAATATCTCCAAACTATTATTGGCCCAACATGACAATAGATATTACACAATTTGTTAAACATTGTGATACATGCCAGAGAAATAAAAAACCAAAACAAAAAAGATTTGGCTTGTTACAAGCTATGCCAGCCACAGATCAACCTTTTGAATGTCTTTCTATTGATACTGTGGGTGGATTTAATTATTACAATTCAACAAAAAAATTCTTACACATAATAATAGATCATGCAACTAGGTTTGTTTGGGCTTTTCCATCCAAAAGTGTTACTACCGAAACATATACTAACTGTTTAAAACAAATTTTCAATATTCAAGCACCTAAAACAATACTTAGCGATAGACATAAATCTTTTAGGTCTCCAAGATTCAAAAAATTCCTCAGAAAATATCATGTTCAACAACGTTTTACATCATCACATCACCCCCAAACCAATGGGAAGGTAGAACGAGTGAACCAAACTATAGTTACTAGACTTAAATGTAAAGTTAATTCCATTTCTTCTAAAATACCTTGGACTAGATTATTAGACCAAGTCATCCAAGAATTCAATAACACACCACATTCCATAACCAAATTCCCACCTGCCTATTTATTTTATGGTCAATTACCTTATGAATCTCCTTTAAAACAAAATTATTACCCTCCTGTTAATAAAGCACTCAAAATTGCAAAAGCGCGAACTTGTGAATTCCACCTTAAAAGTAAAAGACTCTATGATAGAAAATTTGTTGAATCTCCACTAGAAATACAAGATTATGTAATTTGTGAAGAATTTAAATATCCTAACACTAGAAAATTAGAACCTACTTTCTCTGGACCATACAAAATAATAAATAAACTTTCTGATGTGACCTATGAAATAGACAAATTTAATTATGAGACTAAATTAAATTCAGTTATTGTACATGCGTCTAAATTACGACCCTATTTTTCACCAGATAACTTCAGACTATTTCATGAGCAACCCAAACAACAATCAAAATCACCACAGACATCACAATCACCATCACAAAATCAAACTAAAGTAAAAACAATAGAATAAATTCTAATTCTTTAAATATCTCTTATTACTCTAGTTTCAACATTATCAGGTATGTCTTTGGTGTACAACAGAGATATTACCCATTTTTAAAAGTTTAATATTTTAAAATTTAAAATAAATGTCACAGCTTTTATTTCAACATTGTGGTTATATTTTAGCCTGATCAACTAAAATATTTACTTGTTTTTGAGAGTTTTTGAGGTTGAGTAGACACCTTATGCAGGCATAAGATGTGTATTTTGATTTTAGGAATTGTCAAATTGATGTTGAAAAATGAAATTAAATGTTTTGATTCTATATCAAAATAAACTATTTTTACTTATTTACTTTTTCTTAAACCAATTGTTTCAAAAATTTAATATTATGTTATTTACTTCAATAGATAATCAAATAGTAACCGTTTATAAGTATTTCTATAATTATATAAATGATTGGATAGTGATGATGTGATTTTACAGCGATTGTTTTGGTGTGACAATAGAAAATTAAATATCTAAACTAATTGCCTTTGTATTCCATTTCTCAGCTAAAATTAACATCTTTTATTTGTTATTTACTGTCTTTATTTATTCTAAGTTTGCCAAAAAAAACAACTCTCTGCATTTAGGATATGAATACTTATAACTTAACAGTATAATTCTGTAAAAGGGTATCAGAGGAAAAAATTATTGTAAGGAACTAATGGTTGAGAGTTCAATTTCTAAATATTTAGATTTAAATTTATTTGGATTTTGAAATTATTATATATTTTTTTTTGTATACTTTCGACTGGCAAAAATACTTTCTTATATAATTAAAAAAATAAGAAATTTATTTATTTGCTATGTAATTATTTTATCCTCAACCAATATTTTCCCTAACAATAAATAAGCAAACTGTGATATTTTCTTAAATTATACTGATGTTATTATATTATTATTTCTACTATTGAATTATATTATGAATTACTACATATGTTGAGAAGTATTAGTTATATTGAAAGTTATTATTGTTATGTTTATGAATTGAATTTTATTATAGCATTTATTTATATTATTGAAGAGTTATATTATTTATTAGTGAAAAAATGTTTGACAAATATTAGTTAAAGATGGTGGGATCCCAACAGAAATATAACAAATCCCACAGGAATATAACAAAGATAACATATTCCAAGTACAATAAACGACCAAGAGATAATTTGACTTGTTTATTATGAGAGAAAATTAATGTGATACTTAAGAGAAGATGTTGTGACAAGTGCTAGCATTATAAGGTCATTATAAAGTATTGGTAAGAATGACTACAGTTTTAAAATTTTGATGGAGTAATGTCTTTATTTTCAGCCTTTACATAAAAACTGTATTTTTAAGAAAGGGACTGCAGTAACCATTTTTTTAAAAAAACAAAATGAGGACTTATCACGATCCAAGAAAGAGACTGAAATAAAACGGTTGGATCTAATGAACTCAAATTTGAATTAAGTCGAATTTTTTTTTTTAACTTTGTTTTAACAATTTGCTAGTGACTACTTATTCTAAAGCTTGTAAACTTGGTAAAAGCAAAATTCTGTTACTATTATTATCCTGTTTTTCCTGTTTATTAATATTTATTATTTATTGTTATTGTATTTTTCTTGTGCACTTACAAATGGTAAGTGAGATTGTAACCATTTCTTGTATTATTTTACAGGGGAAATGCTCGTAGCTTTATTTTTATTTATCTATTAATTTTAATTGATTACTATTATTTTATTTTTGTTTTTGGTTTTGTCTTCCAGTTCTTCAGAAATTCCCCATCTCCTTGCTGGCAGTCTCTAAATTTATACTAGCCAAAATTCAAATTTCTAAAGTATTAAATTTATATTGTCTGAATTTATAGTTACTTAACTATTAACTTCATCCAAAATCTTTAGGGAGGGGGGATAATATTACAAAATTTAAATTTTTTCCGCAATTATTCTATAAAATTTGTCCATTCAATAATATTCGGTATATAACCCAGCTTATTAAAATAATTCTCATTCTTAAAATAGCCTTTTACTATCCATATGTAAAGCCAATTATTCTTAATCCACTTAATAATATTTATTCGAATGTAGTTATTCTAAAAATGGCGATAGCTTTTTTAATTTATTCTTTAAATAGAACATCTTTATTTTAATCCATTATTAAAATTCATTAGTATTATTCCCATGTGGTCAAATTGCTATAACTTCTTTATTTAAATGCTAAAATATCGTATCTCTTAAAATATTCCGCTCAAAAAACCTTATTTCATAAAGTTATCCTATTATTAAATATCAAATGTCTATTAAAATATTTCCGAAAAACTTTAATTCTTTCTTTTTTTTCCCTTTTATAAAGATTCATTTTCTTTTCTTCTTATTATTTTTATTACGTATTAAATTCGAAGTTTAGCTACAGCCTCAAAAACAGATAAGCTGGTTTGTTGATATGACAGGCATCTGGTACGAGATTATGGAATATTCTGGATGGGCGTAGAAAGTTTTTGCATTTTACAACAAAATAAATCCACCGGAAATATTGATAAAGTTCCAAAAGAGACCTTTTGATTCGATAGAAGTGGCTCACGTGACGTATTCTGTATTATTACGCAAGCTAGTTTAAAAACACGATCATCCTGATTCGGAGAGGATTTTTTTCGACGCTGGTGTTTGCTAAAAGAATCGGGACGGATTCTAGAAAATAATGGAACGTTGTATTTTTTTTCGTTTAGCGTTGGCTAATGAGCATTTTCCCTGAAGAGATGTCTTAAACTGGAAATAAAAGGTTCTTCGACAAAAATATGGACTGACATTTCTTGTTGTTGATGATACCACCCGGCCGCCTGATGCGAACTAAAAGGGAAACCAATAACATAGATAACCCTATTTATCACGAGCACGACTGCCTTCTTCCCGGATTTGAACTTGGAAACACGACATATATATATATAAATAAATATACAAGCCATATATGCCCTAATTATTTCCAATATATCATATTTATATCATATAAGCGACCACATATATGTGATATTGAGGTTTTATGTGTCATACATATTTCATGCATACATGTAGATGTTATATATATATATATATATACATATGATATATCAATTTGGTCATATATGTTATAAAATGTCATAAATGCCATATATGACTATAACATCGTACATCTCATGTAACTTGCCGATACTTCTTGATTGCTGGGTGATTCTTCACAGCGACCGTCATAACAAGGAAGTACCACGTTTTTATATATGTTCAACCATAAATTTTGAATGAGAGGTACCAATTTTCATAATTCTCTTTTTGTTGAAAAGAGCTCATTATGGTGGTCGTCCCACGTGTTTTAACGTGATTAGAATTTTACGTTGTTGTGTTTCTGTCTGTTTTCTTTCGTTTATTCGGTTTTATTGACGCTAACCTTTGAAAAATTAGCCAATTGCCACGAAATATCAATATGGTGTTAAGGTACATAGCGCAATGATATGTTTTTTTAATTAGTCGTCATATCATGTATGTTTTTTTTTCACATGAACACGAAAAAAATGTTTAATATATTACCATCTACTGCTTATCAAACTTAAGTGATACTGGCAACAATGTGTTTTAAACTGAAGGTGAATAACAGTAAAACATTTCCACAAAAACACACCCTCTAAAATACGCCAACTTCCGTGGAAAAATTAAATATCACTGCAATAAATATACTTGTTATAATAGTAATGTTTATAAATATAATTGTGCAAAATAATATACTTGTTAAAAATGTTTAATTCAAAATTTCTTTAGAAATTTATTGCTAATTTGAAATATTGCTGAAGAAAACTTTAACATAAATTTAATATTGATAAATGTAAAGTCAAATAAATACATTTTTAAACGTTACATTTTTACTAAATTTGAAATAAACTTCTTAATTATTTTTACATATATGACAAAATCTTTCATCTTGTAGTATTCTGTCTCTTTCCTTAATTTACTCCTGTCTTCTTTGGTACATTAAACATCTGAGATAACCACGGTTGGGATATTTGACATCCTCTTCAATACATCATGACAGCATCAACGACCAGCATTTAATCACTTCAACTCCCTTACACATTTGTCTTAATAGAAAGTGTCATGTGATAAAGACTGAAATGAAATGTGAGATAAATGTAATGTTAGTAAATATTATAACTTTTGAAATTTAATAGGCCTGAGAAAACATGCAATTGGAGTGTTTTTTTACCATTTTTACACTCTTTTATTTAACTCAACTGGGTTTTTAAGACTTTCCAACATAGTAGAAAAGTGTTTATAAATTTGGTTTGTCTGTCTGTCATCCGTGTCTCCGTGTTCTAACTCGCGTAAATATACTCCTATTCCCATGCAATTCACATATGTTATTAAGACGCACTGTGGCATGTTCAGTATTGACAATGAAGTGTGTAGCATTTATAGTTCCTTTACAAGGACACTTAAAATAATTCCGCTACATTGTGGCCTACGGGAATAAATTGTTTGCTGTTTATTTTAATGATGTTTCCCTATTTCAAACATATTGAGATTAGTATACATCACTGAGGTGCACTTCAAGATGCTTACTGTAGAATATGGTGAGCATGGCATTCATTGGACACATTTACAAGGACACTGTTGCGTGATCTCCCAGCCGCTTTTTGTATGTACACTCTCTCGTGGCGATAGTAAACAGCATTCATTCAGTCAGAGCCATGATTGAAGTGTGTAAACATAAATCATAGCTCTCGCCAGCGGAGAAACAAATACATATCTAATTTATTTTATAAAAATGTCCGCCGAATAAACACATATTAACACGTGTTCAACATTGGTCCTGGCGATCCGGAAACCTGACTAGTTACTATGGATATGGATAAAAAATACACGTTAAAGAATTAAATCGTGCGCGAGGACGCATTAAATCAAAACTAACGAACAATTTTAAGTTCAAAGATGACTACGTACAATCTGATAATGAACAATCAAGCATTATGAAAATCAAGGCAAAATTAGCTTCATTGCGAGAGCTTTAAACAGATATAAGCTATTTAATTCAAGAATATTTCAACATCAATGTATGAACAGATGAAGAAATAACAAAGAATGATAAATTAATCTGGAAGGTTGAAGATGAACGATATGAATTGGAAGTGAATTTGAAATGCTTTCTCTCTAAATTTAATTTGAAAAATGATATTGTCAACTTGCGTTGTCCAGAACCCTCACGCCTAACCCCATCCCTCAGGATACCTCTGGAATCTCATAATGAGCTCTCCGATTCTGGTCGGGGGTCGGGAGTGGGATGCTTCGAAAGAGGAGAAGAGAACAAAAAAAAGACGAAGCCGTTCGCTAGTTTCTTTGTTGACATTCTTGTCTTTACCTAGGCTCTCGTAGAAGCAAGAAACTGAGTCAGAAGCAGCAAGCTTTATATTGAAATAGTTCCAATCGTGTACTATAGTTTATTATCTATGTTTTTTTTAATAAAGTTGTTTGTTATATAGAGGCATGATTTTCATCAACTCTCACTAGTACACAAAATTTGTTATCGGGAACCGACAGCACAGGAAATGCAGCCTGTGACAGATATTGATCAAGAATTTGACATAAGTGTAAAGTAAAATAACAATACTGCCAACACTTAACAAAGCTTCCTGAAATTCCTTTGCCGATTTTTAGCAGCAAAATTGAAGAATTTTCAGACTTCAAAAAACAATCAGTTTAATTGGAAAAAATGAAAATTTAGCTAACGATCAGAACTTATTTTATTTGCGCGGATTCCTTCATTCAGAAGCCAGATTAACAAAAACAAGCGAGGATACCTTTGAATCATTATTTAAAGAGCTCAAATAACAATTTGAAAATAAACGCGCTGTAATTGACATTCATATCCAGTCAATTTTAAAAATTGAAAAATTAATTTTCAAGTCAACTAAAAGTCTCATATCTATACTGACACTGTTAATAAAGTTTAAAGAGCTTTAAAGATACTAGGAGTAAAATGCGATGAGCTTTGTAATGCTATATTAGTAAATATCTTGCTAGAAAAATTAGATAAAGAAACGAGAAAGTCATATGAATTATCATTAACATCTAAGAAAACTCCTCCTTTGAATAATCTTTTAGAATTTTTTTGCAATCACGGTCTATAATTTTAGACAAATTAATTAAACTCTCATTTAATAAAACACAAAGAGGAAATCAAAATATAACAAATCTACGAAACTCTTTTTCAGTCAAGTCTATTAATGGCTTTAATAAAAGTTTTTCTAAACTGTGTGTTTTATTTTCCAATGAAGAATCTCATCCTTTATTCAAATGCCCGAGGTTCTTAACTATGAGTGTCGAAAAAAGAATTGAAGTTCTAAAAGTAAACAATTTATGTTTTAGTTGTTTCAAACACCATTCTACCACCTGGAAATCTTGTTTTAGATGCCAGTCGTGTAGTGAACTTCATAACAGCTTAATTCATTTAAATGTTTTGAAAAGTAAAATGGAAACTTTTGATTTTGAGACGAAACAACAGAGGGCACCATTCATTACACTATAGTGCCAAAGGTAACCGGTCACTTGTGATTTTAGACGTTTTGTTAACTATCTAGAAAAATACATGAGGAATTAACCTGAAACTGCAGGTGTGTAAACAGTACAGTATAGGTTATATATTTCCGCGAAGATTTTTACACGAAACCCCATAGGGGACTGTCAACAAATTGAAAAAGACCGAATATATTTTGGATAACCCTGTAAAACCAATGAAGCAAAGGCGTTCAAACTCGAGATTATTAATAAGTGGCTTATTGTAATATACTGTGTTCATTTTTATGAGAATAGCATGTATACTGATAGAAAAATTAAGGTTTTTATAAAAACAGTCCCCAATTTCGCCTAGTTTTTTGCTTATAATTTGCAGAGTTCTTAATATAAAAAAAACTTCTTTTCCGAAAAAATGACAAACAACATTATACATAATACTCTGCAATCAGAATTAAAAAATAATAAAAATTGGATGAAAAATGAGCAGGTTTACTAAAAAATGTTTCACTGCGCATGCGCGAATGCAATCAAATATAATATGCATAATGTATTAGCTAAGTATATGGAGCAACTTTTGTGAAAGTCTCAAAATCATAGCTTGAAAATTCTGAAAATTATCGTCGATAGAATAAGCTCGAAATCCGTTGTTCCTAAAAAAGAAGCAAAAAGATGAGGGGTTGTATCAAATATTTGTTGATTAGTGCCAATATAGCGCACACAATATTGCACGTATATTTGGATACAACCCCTCATATTTTTGCTTAATTTTGGGAACAACGGATTTCGAGCTTATTCTATCGACGATAATTTTCAGAATTTTGAAGCTATGATTTTGAAACTTTCACAAAAGTTGCTCTATATACTTAGCTAATACATTATGCATATTATATTTTGATTGCATTTGCGCATGCGCAGTGAAAATGTTTTTAGTAAACCTGCTCATTTTTCATCTAATTTTTATTATTTTTTAACTCTAATTGCAGAGTATTATGTACAATGTTGTTTTTCATATTTTCTGAAAAGAACGTTTTTTTTAATTAAGAACTCTGCAAATTATAAGCAAAAAACTAGGCGAAATTTGGAACTGTTTTTATAAAAACCTTAATTTCTCAACGAGTATACATGCTATCCTCATAAAAATGAACACAGTATATTACAATAAGCCACTTATTAATAATCTCGAGTTTGAACGCCTTTGCTGCATTACTTTTTGCAGGATTATCCAAAAGATATTCGTTCTTTTTCAATTTGTTGACAGTCCCATATGGGGTTTCGTGAAAAAATCTTCGCGGAAATATATAACCTATACTATACTGTTTACACAACTGCAGTTTCATGTTAATTCCTCATGTATTTTTCTAGATAGTTAACAAAACGTCTAAAATCGCAAGTGACCGGTCACCTTTGGCAATATAGTGTATTACATCATCGTCCTGTCAAAACCAGGCGAAATTAAAACATGTGCTACAGCACTCACAAGTACAGTGTAAACCGTCTAATCCGTCTGTCTCGTAATCCGACGTTCCACCTAATCCGACGCGAGCTGAATCGGACAGGTTAATTTTTCTAAACTTCTTTCTGTCATCCCTCCATAAAGTAGGATCTTTCTTCTATCCACCCCTTCGTCGTGAGACGTGGTCTTCCCCTGTTTCGTTTCTGACGCATTGCGTTGTTGTGCGTACGTTTGGTTTTTCGCTTAGACCGTACAGTCTACAGCACTGCAAAAAGTTTTGTCTCGTTCATTTTAAATTTATCATGTTTTTCAGGATGGCGTAAAAACGTAAACACGTCACGCTAACCATACAAGAAAAATTTGAAATAATAAAAAAGTTAGAGAAAGGTCATTCTAAAACAGCGTTGGGAAATGAGTATGGAGTTGGCCGATCAACGATTTTCAACATTGTCAAAAACAAAGATAAAGTACACAAGTTTGCTATCCATCTGGATAGTGAAACTGCCACTAAATCACGTAGAATCATAAGAAAACCTGATCATGATAAAGTGTATCAGACGCTGTACATTTGGTTTGTGCAATGTAGAGGTTTAGGTCTTCTTGTCAGTGGACCAATTCTGAAGGAAAAGGCAGCTCGCTTTGAACAGAATTATGGGTGGTGCAATGTTTACTGCCAGCGACTCTTGGCCATGCTCGAAGTGTATAAACATAAATCATCGCTCTCACTAGTGGAGAAACAAATAAACATCTAATTCCTTTTATAAATGTGTCCGTTTAATAAATTCATATTAACACACCTTCAACACTATTAACAATAATTGCTGGAAATGCGTTTACAGTTGTGGTACGCGTTTTTAAATTTAACTAAATTTTGGCCTCTAATTTGGTGTGAATAAATTCCTTAGATCATATACATGTCAGCACAAAAGATATCAAGTACATTTTTGTCCATTGATGGAAATTGGCAAAGGGAAATTTTAAACTGTGCTATGCGTTTCATTACTAAACTAAATGCTAGCATACTATGTACTATATATACAAATATATAGCCTAAATATAAGGCTACACAAAAGACTATTGATAATAATTGCTGAAATTGGGTTTTCAAATGTGTTATGAGGTTTCCCAATTGTTTTTCACCTTATTAAACGGTGAAGTTATGTTAAAGAATGAAGAGTTCGAAAATGTTTCATAATCTATGCTCGACGCATGATTTTCTTATTTGTTGTATGTAAAGATGGAATTGGTAATTGAATATTAAGCAACTTTCTTATATGCTATAAAAAATATGTACACAGGTGTGTTTCCGACGACAATACGTCCTATGACTATTTCAATATTTTTATAACTTAATTATAAACTTAATTTGAAGGCATTTTTCTCTTAGCCGGCCGCAGATGATAAATCGCCAAATAATCTTTATTGCTACAAATGTATACGAGTTTAAAAAACAACAGAATTAATTATGCGCCAAATCATTCTTGCCAAAATTTTCCAAAAGCCTATAAAACTACAACAACGAAATATTTTAAACATTAAAAAGTAGAAAATATAAATAATTATTAAAGAGTGTAATATTTTTTGTAAAAAATACTCTTTCATCATTTAATAGTCTAACATTATGATTAAACGTTGAGAAAACAATTTAAAATCCTGAACAGATAGTTCAATAATGTTTTTTTTCTTCTTCCCATATTTTAAAAAGAAACAAAGCAAAAATTATAATTTTTATAATAAATTCTAGTTTGCGTTTTTTATCAAGCATAAATGAATAGGTGAAGATTCAATTATCCAGGCGCGAACCAAATATACGGAATTATTCCTGCAACTACACTAATTGTAGTCATTAAATTAGGCGTGAATTTTAAGATTGGCATTGCAAGCTTACAAAAGAGGTTTTTTTTTTTTTTTTTTTTGTCACCATTCATGCTAAATATACAGGAGGCCATACAGTAAATTTACCTGTTTGTTGGAATCCATAACTAAAATTGTTTTTAAAGCTCTAAATAGTTAGATTTTTCAAGAAATGTTATAAAAATTATCCAAAATTTATTCAAAAGTTATTATTTTTTTAGTTCATTTTTACTTTATATTTAACAGTTATTTTAAACCATAGTTAAGCAAATAGTTTATACTACATCTCTTTGAGCCATACAAATAAAATAATTTAGAGATATTTTTAAAACTAGCTTAGTTAAATGCAATTTATCTGTGAAATATTTGAGACATCAGAGTCTACACATTCAAAATACAAACTTTTTTTAAACTTCTCTTTCTACATCCTTAAATTTAGTTAAAACTTTAAGCGTAAGTAACATTTTGTACATTTAAAGAAAACGCATTAGTCTACTAAATTGTTGTGTTAATAAAAAAATATAACAATAATGTAGGTGTATGAGGCAAGCAGAGTTTGCAGAATAGCACGACAAAAGACATTTATTTACAATTAAACGAAGACAAAATATATACAGCTCGTATGCGACTGAGCGCCGACATCTTTCTTAAAGTAACCAACTGCTCTCGCTTTCGGAGCATCATCATCGTAACTGTACGCGCATGCGCCATATGTGCGGAGAGGAGAAAATGAAGGTTGTATTCCAACAATTCCCCCCTTACAACGTGCATTTTCTTAACAAGGCATTAATTACTCTCCTATTATGCAAATATTATATGCAAATTACAGAGAAACAAAATATAAAATTACAATTACAAACAGTATATACTTTAAACTTATATGGAAAAAGGATACAGAATAACATTGAATGTTTTTAAACACTTAGTCCTATTAAATCACAACATTTCTTATGTTTATAGGCACTTAAAGCTTTTGTTAAAATGTCAGCTGCCATATTTTCAGTTTCTAGATATTTAACTTCTATATCTCCATTCTCATATATTTCGCGCACAGAGTGATGGCGAATGTCAATATGTTTTGTGCGAGAATGATAAATTGGATTTCTTACTAATTTTTGAGCAGACTGGTTATCGCAGAATATTAAAGTAGGTGCAGACACTATTTCAGGAGAAAGTTCATTTAAGAACCGTCTGAGATGCAAAGTCTCTTTAGCAACCTCTGATAAAGCCATATATTCTGCTTCAGTCGTGGATAATGCAACAGTTCGTTGTTTTCTCGATTCCCAAGATATAGCACCACCGGCATATTTAAAAATGTATCCAGTATAGGACTTTCTATCATTGACATCTGAAGCCCAATCAGCATCAACAAATGCAACTAAGGACTTAGTATCACGTTTAAAAATCAGTCCTTGATCTTGAGTACCTCTTAGATATCTTAAAACTCTTTTTGCAGCTATCCAATGAGGTTTGCCTGGATTGTTGTTGAATTGACTTAGGAAATTCACAGCATGAGTTATATCAGGTCTAGTTGCTACTGATAAATACACAAGAGAACCAATTAGTTGACGATAAGGAATATTATTCATTTCAGACTTTTCTTCTTCAGTTTTGGGACACATATCTTTAGTAAGCTTCACATTGTTATCAAAAGGTGTAGATATTGATTTTGATTCTTGCATATTAAATTTGCTCAGAATATCTTCAATATACTTCTTTTGAGTAATTTTAATACTGTCCCCGTTTTGCATAAATTCTATGCCCAAACAATAGTGTAACAAACCTAAATCTTTCATTTTAAAAGATTTGGATAATTCATCTCTAATATATTCATAATCTTGTTTACATTTAGTAAGAATTATGAGATCATCAACATAAACAATGATAATTGCTTCAATTGGAGATTTAGAAAAATAAACACATTTATCAGCATTTAGTGATTTAAACTTCATTTGTTTTAATTTTTCATCTAATTTATTGAACCATTGTCGACCTGATTGTTTTAATCCGTAGAGGGATTTTTTTAATAAACAAACTTTGTCAACATTAGATTCATATTTAAAACCTTCAGGTAACTCCATGTATACTTCTTCAGTTAAATCACCATTTACATAAGCCATAATAAAATCTAATTGATAAGCTGTAAAACCATTTTGAATACCATAAGCGATCGCAGTTCTGATCGAACTTAATCTGGCTACAGGCGAAAAATTTTCTTCAAAATCAATTCCTGGTTTTTGAGAACACCCCTTTGCAACTATTCTCGCCTTAAACTTTTCGATTGACCCGTCTTGTTTATATTTAGTTTTTAAAACCCATTTACTTCCTATAATTTTCTTATGTTTTGGCCTATCAACTATTTGCCATGCATTTTCTTGCATTAAAGAATTAAATTCTAATTCCATTGCATCTATCCATTCATGTTTAAATGGCCCGTTTAAAGCCTCAGAAAATTCCGGACATGAGTCAGAAAATAAATTTTCCATTACAACTTGGGATTTTTCTTCTTTTGGAATTATTATTTTAAATTCTTTCCTGGGTCTACCTTTCTTACCAGTTTTTATTTTTCTGGGCCGACCGCGAGCTCTTGTAGGGGAAGAAAGGGGGTCAGAAATTTCATCCGATTGCATATCAATATCACTGTCGCCACAGCTGTCTGGTTCATTTTTGACGGGAGGAGAAGATGTTTCTGATTCTTGCGTAATTGTTTTATTTTCATTATTTTGAGAGAAGGGAAAAATTAATTTTATTTCACTGTTTGAAGGTAAATCGTTTTCAAATTCGTTAATAAATCGGACGTCTCGGTTTATAGCAATTTTTCTGGAATTCTTATTCCACAGCCTGTACGCTTTTGATTCATTTGAATATCCAACAAAAATATGCTCTTCTGACCTAGGATCAAATTTTCCTTTACTTTGTCTTTTATTTAGTACAAAACATTTTTGCCCAAATATTTAAAAATATGATAAAGTTGGCTTGATGCCAAAAAATACTTCGTAGGGTGTTTTGTTATCACTTAAACGTCGCGAAGGACAGCGATTACGTATGTATACCGCACAATTAATGGCTTCGGCCCAAAAAGATTGTGGGAGATTGCTTTGTAATAGTAAACACCTCGCCATTTCAGCTAAAGTTCTATTGGCACTCTCTGATGTTCCGTTCTGTTGCGGAGTTAGTGGTGAGGAAAATTCTCGTTTTATACCGCTTTCTTCGATATATTTATTAAATTCTTCTCCGAAATATTCTTTGCCATTATCCGTAAGAAGAATTTTATTTTCTTTCCTACACGATTTTCAACTGCTGCTTTGTATTTAACAAATGCATTTTTAACCTCATCTTTGGTTTTAAGAAAACTGACTTCAATGTAACGTGATTTGTCGTCTATAAAAGTAACGAAATATCGCGATCCTCCGTGGGATGGAACTCTCATAGGACCACACAAATCTGAATGTATAAGAGTCAATAAATCGTCACTTTTAAAGTTTGATTCTTTAGGAAAAGAACGCACAGTTTGTTTACCTTGAATACAAATTTTACAGTCTTTAAGAGACTCATTATCACTGAAATTTAGATTTCTAACCATATTCTTTGATTTAAGTCTTTTTAAATCAGACTCATTTAAATGACCTAATTTAAGATGCCATTTTAGAAATTCACTTACCTCTGCTATCGCAGCTCTCTCGATGCTTGGGTATACGTAATACAAATCCCCATGACGGACAGCATGTACTAATGTAGAACCATTTGGTTCGATGATTTTAGCAAATCGTTCTTTAAAAATCACTGAACGATTATTGGCTGTTGCTTTAGATGTTGAGAGCAAATTACTCTTTAATTCTGGAACACACAGAACGTTCTTGAGTGTGAGATTAGTAATTCCACTCCCATTAGGTACTGTAATGAAAACTGTTCCTATTCCTGTAATTTTCGCTGTTTGATCAACTGCAAGCTGTATAGTAGAATTCGTACGAGGATGAAACTCTGAAAATAAATTTCTATCTTTACACATGTGGGATGTACATCCACTGTCTAAACACCATGCAGAAGGCTCTTGATATGCGTCATTAAATGCCATACTAGTCGGTTTTTCATAATTAGTGGCTATCATCGATCCTTGATTTCCTTTATTTAAAGATGTAAGCTTTTTATCAGCTATTTTCTTTCTACATTCGGAAGCTTTGTGCCCCATTTTCGAACAATAATTGCACTTGAAATTTCGGTAACACCTTTCCGAGGAAAAATTTTTGTTTGGATTCATTTTCCATTTTTCATTCTTCTTCTGTTCTTGATTATTTCTTTTATTTTCTATATAATATGCGTTTTGTGAATCTTGAGTGGATTTTCCTTTTCGGGCATCCCATTCTTCTAACATTTTAATTTTCAAAGATTCGGGTTTAGGTAACTCATCTCTAGATTCTATAGCGCATCTAAAATTTTCGAAGTTCTCAGGAACACTATATAGAAGTAGAATTGATAATAAATCATCCGCGATTTCTATTTCCATATTTTTCAGTTTATCAACTATTTCGAAGAAAATATTTAAATGATCAGCCATCGTTTCATTTATGGACATTTTTCTAAACAGAAGTTGTTTTAACAAAGTTGCTTTTTTGGCGGGTCCGCTCGATTCATAAACATCTTTCAGTTTATTCCATACAGCACTTGAAGTCGTACAATGCTTTATATGAGACAGTTCACTAGGATTTATAGAATGAATTATATCTGCACGAGCTTTTTGATCAGCTTGGAGCCACTTCTTTTCTTCGGCGGTTCCTTCAGCCGGTTTAATTTCTTTACCAATTACGTAATCCCAATGATCATTTTTGATTAATACAGCTTCGATTTGAAGCTTCCAGCTATCAAAATTATCTTTTCCGAGCTTTTCAATTGTCGTTACATGAGACATAATTATGCAGAGTCTCTCACAGCCAGAAATAATGCAAATGATAAACAGAATGAAGAACAATTCTTACTTTCGATTAGGCTTAAGAGTTCCAAATCCGAATGTTCGAATTAAAAATAATTTCTGCTAATTATAGCGCAGTGAAGTAGCGTCTCTGAGCCCATAACCATTTGTAGGTGTATGAGGCAAGCAGAGTTTGCAGAATAGCACGACAAAAGACATTTATTTACAATTAAACGAAGACAAAATATATACAGCTCGTATGCGACTGAGCGCCGACATCTTTCTTAAAGTAACCAACTGCTCTCGTTTTCGGAGCATCATCATCGTAACTGTACGCGCATGCGCCATATGTGCGGAGAGGAGAAAATGAAGGTTGTATTCCAACAAATAATAATAATAATAAACAAACCAAAGTACATCTGTACTGTGCTAGAATGTCTAATGTAAGTACAATCATATTCGTATTTTGGGCCACACTGAAGAAATTATTTTAATCCATCTTTATAATCTGAAGATTTAGTTGTATCGTTTCCAGTTAATTGATTTTAGCAAATTTCAATAAATTTAACTTATCAAATTACCTTACATTTATCTGTAAATCTATATCTCTTGTCAATAAGGTAAACAAATAACAAAATGGCTTAAACTTTTAGGTAGAATTAGGCAAATTTGTAATTGGAATTATCTACAATATACAATTACAGTTTAATTGTATGTGATTGATTTTAGTTGTACATATTCAAGCACAGAAATTTTGTAAAATAATGGGATGCGAATTGTTCCGGCTACAGTGCTCCAAGAATTTTTTACTGCGCATAATTCTAACTATAATTAATAACATAAAATTAAATTTTAATTACGTATCAGATAATTTCAATTACAAATTTTCCTCAAATTTCTGCTTTCAGGTGAAGCTCTCTTATCAGCTATTGTTATAAAAACATTGTTATCAGACATCGTAGTATATTCCGATTAAACTAAATTTCTCTATTTCATTGTACATTTTTTAAATCTTTGCTGATTTGGGATTATTTTTAAATGCAATCTAATATACAGGCAATTGAAATAAAATTTTATTTGAATGCATCATATTTAATACGTCGTATTCAAATCACATTTATTACATCGCATTTTAATGCCTCTTATTTAAAAAGTACTTTTCTTGTAATTACGTCAAATAAAGTTCACAATTTTTTAATTTATGAAATATATTGTGCGTGCCACTCCGCAGGACGAAACGCTCATGGGAAAAGAGACAGGCACCACGATTACGAAAAATAGATGAAGAAAAGTGACATATAAAATACAGTGTTAAATAGATTAAAAGGTAAATTTTGAAAACTTTTCTCTTCTTAAAACTTGATTGAAACTAATTGATGTTAAAAAACATACCTTTAAAAAATTATATCTAAAAAAAGTATTTAACCTTATATATTCTATTGCGTAAATAAAACTCAGACAATTCAGCAATTTTCTTTTTTATACATTTTTTTCTTTGGATAGTTTTGAAATTCTTTTTTGTTCAGAAACAATTTCTACGATATAAGAAAAAATTGTATCTTGTAATAAAAGTAAAAACAGTTTTTAAAAAAAATCCACTCTTTTATAAGCATCCAATGTTTGTTTTAAAAGTCACGCTTTATTTAATGACTGTAATTCATGTAATTTAAAAAGCATTCCGTTCCAATACGTTAATTTGAAATGAGTTCCAATTATTGAAACTTTACCGCTTTGATTTACGCTTGGTAGAAAGCGTAAACTAGCGAACGTATGAAAATTATATATATTTTTTGTTCTGTTTCTTTCTTAGGATATGAACACAGGAAAATAAAAGAAACATTATTTAAACTATCAATTCAGAATTTCTAAATTGTTTTGTTAGCGTATAATCTCATTTAATTAATATTAGACTATTAAATGATAAAATAATATTTTTTAAATATGTATATATTACACTCTTTATTTTTTATTTATGTTTTCTACTTTTGGTGATTAAAATATTTCGCTGTTGCAATTTCACAGCTAGATGGCATATTTTGGCGAGCGTGGTTTGGCACATAATTATTTCGATTGTTTTTGTAACTTGTAAATAGTTGTAACCACAAATATGATTTGGCAAATTATCACATGCTGATGGCGAAAGTAAAAATGTCCTAAAATGAATTTATTCTTTTATAATTAAGTTTTAAACATATTGAAATGCTGCATTGTCATCAAAAACACACCTGTGGACACATTTTTTATAATTCTTATAATTCAGAAAGTGGGTGAAAAATCGATTAAAAAATTCCATATTTACATACATGAATCAAGTTATGTTAAAGAAAAGAGCGAAAAAACATGTATGCAAATCGACTATTATTCAAACATTTCTTCCTAACGAAAATTAGTTTCTTGTCATCTATGTCAGCAAAAGGGTTGAACCCTTTTTACATCAAATTGTCAAAAGACGTAATTTTAAAATGAATTGTGCATGCAAAAGTGGTAGATTTTTCCTATTATCTACATAGAAAAAAATATTTAAATTACCCAGTGTCTAAAAATACAGTTATTTGTAAGTTAAACGAGAATATTTTCTTTGTATTACATTTTCGCTTGTATTTTGTATTAAAAATGTGTCCAATAGGTAAATCACTTTCTAAAATATTCATTTTATGTTTCGTTTCATAAAGTTCAATTTATATTCCTAAAGAAGTAAAACTATATAACAAAGAAAACCAAGACTTACAGTGTCTCTAGCATTCATGACTATGAATTGATAAGTTCCATCGACATAATATGCATTTGAATGTAGAATTTAAAAATTTATTTGTGTTTCTTTCATTATTGTGTTCTTTTGTATGAGATAGAAATAAATATTTTGCAAGTGCATTTAATTGTAGGAAAGAATATTTTTCCTGTTCTTTTAAACAATATATATATATATATATATATATACATATTAAGTGATTTTAATAAACAATATTAATGAAGCATTAAAACATTAAATGCATAAAATGATTCCTAAAAATGGAACTCATAAAGAAAGTATCATTTTTTGTAACTCTAAACGGTATTAATATAAGAAAAAAATATTTTCGTAGTATTTCGCTAAGCTTCTTAGAAGATTTTAAAGAAATTCTCCTTGAACAGTCTTATATTTCAACTATATGTTTCAATTCTATCTTTTATTCACTTCCTGGAATGATGTGTATTTTTATTTCGTAAGTTTTGAAGTGTCTTTGAGAGGAAAAGTGAAACAGTGCATTACATAATAAATTTCTATTGTGAATGTAACCTAATATCACTCCGACTGAATTATATTGTATTTCTTTCTTATGTAACATAATATCGACGCTACGTCTCAATTATAATGATATATGTTTTAAATACATTTCTTTCATGTGCTTTTTAGATTTCATGCATCATTTCATTTACTAATTTCTTCGTCATTTTTAAGAAATGTCGTATAGCTATATAGAGATTCAAACGCGTCCACAACTTTTACTGAAGTTAACAGTCAATATTAGATAATTAAAGAAATATCACGTTTTTCGTAAAATAATGGACGATTTGTGCAAGTACTACATTTTATTCCCATCCAACGTGTATTAGATTGTTTACAGCATTAATCATGCGTATAGTACGTTCACGCATATGTTTAATATATGACATAGTTGGATAAACTTTATATTTCTAAATCGTTTGAAAATACTATAAAAAGTACGTTGACAAAAGAAGAATTGTGTATAATTTTGTTGCATCAATTCTAATTACGTCGAAATACAACCCAAGCTTATCGTAATGTACTCGAGGTATAGGGCAACACTACAAGTATTGTAAATCCAGTATGCAAAATTTCGCTCCGGCGATACAAGTCTTTACAATGAGAAAAGCCAAAGGCGATATTTTGATGTTGATAACGACGTGCTGAAAGAAACTGTGGAAGTAAATCTTCGTTTCACAGTCATAGAATTAGCCAAACTGTTTAGTGTATAAATATTATCCTTTTATGAACAGATTTATCTTTTGGTAAATGTTAACAAGAATTACAAATAAATTAATTAATAGATGTGCAGACGCAAAGTATATTGGAAATTAGTAGTAATATCTCTATCTGAAGCAAAACAAAAAAGCTGTTTATCGCAAGTTTAATCGGCGATGAAAAATGGCATGTTTAAGATAAGTAAACGTTATAGCCAATGGCTAGATCGTAATGAACCACCAAAATCACAAACTAACCAGCGTTAATGACAAAGGAAAGTTTCGTGGATTATGCAAGGTATAGAATTTTGAATGCCGGTGAGAGTGTAACTGCCAACTTTCCGGTTTTCTTTAAAGTCAAATAAACATATTATGTACAATAAATTTTATTTAATAAAGGAAAACAAATAAGTACCGCATAGAAACAAGAAACATTTACTAAAATTCGTTTTCTAGTTTAAAATATGTTAGCATACAACAAAAATTGTGTAACATGCAGTCTTTATTGAACAGATGGGAGCATTTTTACTCCCTGTCTCATGTGTCCCAAATGGCCAAACAAATTGCTCGATATCGAACTATGAATTTTTTCCCCATTTAGTAAACTCTCTCGAATTAGCAACTACTGTCTAAATGTTTTTACATCTGATTAATTATCTGAAAGAATACTGATTTAGAAATTGTGAAGAAGTAGAAAATGCTTCTATTTTATTACATGTATGAAAAGCCAAGTTTCTTTCGAACTGGTATTGCTGCATTAAGTACCTCGTATTTAGATGCAAATTTTGCCTATTTTGAATAACAAAATGTGTTTAATACAAATAATTGTGTCTCATTCCTTATCTCTAAATCTGCTATTATTTTCAGAACTACCTGGTAATATGGATCTACGTTGAAGTGATTGGCAAAGAGAGCGCAGAGCGTATTTCTTCAATTTCAGAAGAAAGGTAACTCCTTTCTCTTGCATTAAAAAGCAAAATCTGTCTCTGGCGTTAATCGAAAAACTTTTAATTTGCTCCAAAATAAAAATAATCATAATAAAATAGGATAGATATTTAAATTTGCAGATGAAAAAAATGTTGTTTTAGTTAAGCAGCAAAACATATCAGAAAGCGCATAGTGTGCTCTAAAACAATTCTATTAAGAATAAATATATATTTCGCAGACTTTGAAAGAGGAATTAAAGGGATAGGAATTTTAAAAAGTGTATATGTACGAGGCAGAAAGCCACCTGCTTTAACGTGCTTTAACGTGCTTTTACGTGCTTTTTTGTATCACTTTGCACATCGAAAGACTGGTCGCTTAGATTACAGTGATACGGGTTTCACTGAAATCTAGAAAGAGAAGTGTTAATGAAGTGTAATTAAGAGAATGTTTACTTTCTTTGGTAATAAACAGTTTCCTTTATGGAGATTTGTTTTCTTGAACTAGGATGAAGATCTCGACTAATCTTTTTTTCATTCTGTTTATTAAATTTTAGACAAGCACAACGAATTTATTTAATCGGAAATCTGAATCTTTGCTTCATAATACGCAGAGTATGTCCAAGTGTTTTTAAACTGGCGTTTTCCTACAGAACTACTCAACTGATCACCATTTATACTTTTAATTGAAAAGGGTTACTTTTTGTCTTATCTTATATTATATATGTCTTATTTATCCATTATTACGTATAAATATAAATCACTTTTAGTAAATAATCTTTTTTTAAAGTATACTAAACTAAAAACCCTAAAAATATACCCTTTAAAATATACCCTTTTTTCTCAGATGATCACTATTTATTTTTTCAATTGGGAACATTTAAAGCTAAATGCTGGTATAAGTCCCAGAGACTATCATAACTTTCTGAATCTAATTAACAAATTGGTGTCTGGATTTAGTCGTGTGAGAAATGACCACCCGATGAGAGGACACTTGGACATACTCTTCGTCATATGAAAGAAATTTTTAAATATTTCCGATTGAATAAATCTTTGGGCGCGCCTGAACTTCAATAAACATGATGCAAAAACCACTGAATTCATAGCTTTATTTTTATTTTTATTTTTTTTTAAGAAATCGTCAAAATATGCTTTTTGTTTGCCAAAGGTATTAAGCCTTTCTTTCAGATGACATTCGAGCACCAAAAGTACAAAACAAACCAGTCGAACATTTAAATAAGATTCAGTGTTAGAGAATATAGACACGCAATAAACCACCTAGTCAACGAGTTTATGACAACAAGTTCCGTTCTTGATGATCACCAGGCAACTCATCCAGATCGATGTGTTAATGGAACATTACACTGTTAAACATTTTTTGGTACATTAACCATAATATGGTGAATATCGTTCCAAGATTTGGAGATGGTTGAACCATAACTCTAAATGTTGAAACAAGATTCACCATTTTATGGTAGCAGTTACTGCAACACTAAAAGTTGGTTCAACCCACCGCAAAATTTTTAACAGTGTGAATAAGTCCGAGCAAACCTTTTCATACTGTTTCGTTATTTTGTGACCGTTTCGGCTAAATTTGTTTTCACTTGACGTGCTTATCTCACTCGTTCTAAAATATCAGCTGTCGAGTACTTTTTCGCAGGGTGGTGTAAAATTTTAATTTGATTAACGATTAAATGTTTAATCGTTAATCTAGATTGACGATTGAATTTAGTTTCAATCCTACCTATAGATTAATGATTAATAATTAAATTTCAATCCCTTTCTCTGATTAACGATTAAATCAATTCTTAATCTAATTGATTAATCTAATTTATGATTAATGATTAAAACCATCATGTTTTGTTCCGTCTTTTCCCTTTTATTTTATTTATTTTTATCATGTTTCTTCCGGTTTTATCCCCCTGGGTTTGCAGCTAGAGTCCTGTATCTGGTTGGGTGCAATTTTACCTAACCCAACACGCCGATTGGCTTGGGAAGGGCTAACTTTAAATATTTTGTGTTTGGTTGTTACTATTTGAGGTCGATCTTGGTTTGACCGATTTTTCAAAAGAAAGTCCTGAATATTTATCAAATGAAACAAACTATATATTTTAATATAATTGAGTGTATATAGGCTCATTTTTATGCAAAAATGATAGAATAGATATTAGAGGTTTAATTGCAGACTACTTTTCAATAATATATTTTAAATATAGATTAATATTTTTTCACTTCGAGTTTGGGTTGTGTTCGGATACGATACTTTGTGTTCAGGTCCCGTTTCAGGTTAACTTTAAGCAGAAATTTCGGGTTCGGGTACGATACCCAGCTAAAAATGAACTGCAGTTGGAAAACTGTGGTGATTTGGCACAAATCTTTGCAGTTTTTTTTAAGTTGATACAACTGCAAAATAACTACAGTTTATAAACTGCAGTAATTTTGCAAAAAATTTATTTCGCTTTTCTTTCTTTTTTTGGTGGCGCCATATATGAGTCATCTTAGCATATTTCTTTGTAAATATTTTAAAAGAACATTTTTCCCCACTTGCTGAGATGATATTCGATCCGAGGGTGTAACGGTTGGAAGTCGAGCATCCTACCGACTGATCAACTGGTCTTATTAAAGGTTTGATTGAATGGGGTCATCAGAGGAGGATTATCAGATAAGATTCTGTCCTCTTTCGCCGAACAAATTCCCCAGATACCCTGTTGTTTCCTGACAGCCCCTACGAGCGAATGGAGATGACAGGGAATGAAGTTAAAACGTGTTTGAAGAAACGCGAAAAACTGAACTTCAAAAATGGGACATTTCCGAACTCTTTTCAGAAAAAATATCTTCCTCTCAAAAACGATTAGGCCACTAATTACAAGATTTCGTCCAAAGATGTTCGAGGTGACTATTAATTTCAAGATGACACTTCTCTAACCATTAAGTAAGAAAAGCAATAAACTAAACCATTAAGATAAATCCTTTCTTGTTGATTATCTTTCTTGTCAGTTCAACTTGGAAAATTACATGAAATTATATTTCTTCAGCAAAGTGGTCTTTTTACGTTAAAAACACACTTATTTTATATAAGTAGAAATTTTTTTTATTTTAATGCTTGTATTTTATATGTGTCTGAAAGAGAAGTCAAAAATTGGTATAGTTTTCTGACAATTAATGATGAATTTGCAACAATCTTCTTTGCTAAAATAATTAAGATATGTTTTATCTCGCATGTTTAATGCATTGGTGAAAATAATAATAATAATAACTATAATAATAATAATTATACTACTATTAATAATAATTATACTAACAATAATTATATAGCATTATTATAGAGAAATCTTTGATAAACACGCTGAAATAGACAGCTTTTAAATCGAAGAATTATTTAAAGAGATTTTTAATATTAAAGTCGGCCAGAATCGTTCCATTAAAAAAGTTTTTTAGGAACAAAACAATGCATAAAAATACATTTTATTTTTATTTTTTTGTAAGGATATACTTCTCAAGCTACACTGAGAAAAATGACACCTTCAAATCTGAGCAAATCGATGTTTTCATTTTGTTATGAAACTTTTTGTTTCAAATAGGACGACCCAATGATTTCAATTCTGAAATACCAGAAATACTCAGAATATTTAAATATGGACATATTCAAAACTGAAAACATAGAGATCAGTTTATACTCATTTTTGAAACATGGACATACTCAAAAATGATTAAAATCAGTTCAAACACATTTTTGAAACATAGAAATATTAAAAACTAAAGACATAGATGTCAATTTATATTCATTTTTGAAACATGGACATACTCAAATATGAGTACATTATGTTTTATTCTTGAGTGTGTGCATGTTTACAGAATTGAGTATATACATGTTTCAAACTTGAGTCATTTTGATTCAAAGCTATTTTGACTATGTAACATACTCAGATTTGAGTACTTTTTGCTCAGTTTTGAAAATGACGTTTTTAGAGTGTAGCTGTGTACAAACTGCGCTTATTTTTTAAATTTTACTAATTCTTTAGAGGTCTTTTTTTTTTTTCAATTTTTTATTCAAATTTTCATTATTTCAAGATATTTTTTTTCATATTTAGAAAAGGTCATTTTTTTTATGTTGTTGCCAATTTGTAAAATTGCGCAAAGAATTATATTTCATCTCAAATAAAAAATGTACTTACACGTAATTTGGAATCATTTCAACAATTACACGGAAAGAACAACAAACAATGTTGAGGGCTTCCACTCCAAAATGAATAGAAGGGGATATCCTATATATTATGGATATCTATTCCATAATAAATTTAATAAAGGATGTGCAAGAAGAGAACGAGGGAACTATGCGAATGCTCAGAGTAGGGAGCTCAAGAGCACCAGCATCGAAAACTAAATACAGAGAATTAAATGAAAAGACTGCAAGTTTAAAGCGTAGTTTGATAAATGACACCATTGATTTACATAATTATATTAATTCAATATCCTATTTAATACATTTGGTTGACTAGTCCTGTTTTGTTTTTCGAAATAAATACATTCTGTCTGATTTTCTGTCTATTTGATATGTACTATATTTATGAAATGATTATTTTGAAGCTTAGTGAAGATTTTATACATAACTAATAGGATAATTAACGATATATATATTTTTTTTAAATGGCAGTTTTTATTATGAGTGTCTACTTTGTCAGAAGTTTAAATTAGTGCTTGTTTTCAAGTAAACATTTTAGTAAAATTTATCATTTATATTATATCACATAACAATAAGACACGGCATAAAATAAATTAAAAGTACACAATTTCGAAGTAAATCGTGATGTTCTATCTAAATGATATCTATCATCCACCTACATATAGGGGGGCTCGTCAGAAATTGACCGGTGGCCAATAATTTTTTAATTCTACAATGGAAAATAAATGCGCAGTTGCTGACGAAATTTCATTTTGCAACAATTATCGTAAATATAAATAATGTAGAAAATGAATAAGGAAAAAGTTTCCGAATTACTAAACTCATACCTCTTTTATATATATTATATTTAGGAAATTTACAGAAAAATGTTTAACAATTTTATTGGGAAAAAAGTAATTGGATAAAAGTCTATTAAACAGTTAATAGCAGTGAAAATACTGTACTAAAAATATGAAATTAGCCTCGCATTGTTTGAAACACAACATCCAGAAAAATGCACGAAAAGTACAGAAATTAAACTAGTGATACCACATAATACCAGCCATATTCAATGTCCAGTGCACGTTCCTACTGTTTGGGCACAAAAAGTGGCAATTTCTAGAACTTGTCTGTATTTAATTTCTCATGAAGCTAGATAAGTCTCTTCAATCTTTTATTGCATTATTTTCACTTTTCAAAGGTTATTAAAAGAGAGGAGGGAGAGAAAACATATTTTATAGGAAACAAATTATTTTTAAAAAATTAAAAATTACTGAAGCATTGAAATCCAAGCTGGCTTCTTTCTGACATATTCACAAAGTTATTGTTAATGCACAAAATAAGCAGTTATTCTTCTTCATGGACTAAGGAATCGGAAAGCATTTTTCATATTTTTATAAAGACAAAATACCATTCAGAATATGCCGTCCAAGTTGGCGTTTTAAGCCGATCTGGATTCTACAACCCGGGAAAAGTTGTTTTGAGACAGCAATTAATTAGAACTCAATATGATATACAATTATAGAAAATGTAAAATACTGTTCGATTTCAAATTACCCCAATAGTCATGTCTGAAAATTCCTTACATTTATGCATAAAATGAGTCAGTGAATATATCAGTTTTGAGTTACTGAGTGAGGAAAAATATTTAACAAGTGGGTAAGTGTGATCGAAGATCGCTCAAAGGGTTTCGTTTAATATTTCTTTCAAAACACTTTATCCTTTCTTTAATAAATTCAAACAAATTTCATTTATCAACAACAACAACAAAAAAAGTCATGTTTTTTATAAAATAAAAATTTACCGGTCTATTTTTTCCTTTTTTCGAATATCTAAACCAGCCGGATCGCGGTCCAAGCCCGCTATTATATTCTGTCATAATAATATCCGTCATACGGACTACATGCAATATTTAAAAAAAATTTCAAAATTAAACAAATTGTACACCTACAAAATGTTAAAATATATTATTACATTATACGGATTTTTATCGGATTTTTATCACGATTCAATATGTTTCTCAAACTCATATATTTACTATTCTCTATTATTTATAGTGATACTAGCTTTGTATTATTCTCAAACATTTTAAAAATTAGTTAAACTTCCTATATGACGTCAGATTTTCTTTTTAATTCTCTAATGACGTGATATTAATCTGCTTTGTCCACTTACACATACTCATACTCCTTGTATTATTGAGAAATCTTAGACATTTTCCGTTTTATTACGACTATGACGTCAATCAATTTTATTTCATATTTATCTTTTTTTCAATTGGTGAAACTTTTTATTTCTTTCATTTTTCAAGTGAAAATCGTCTGATAGAAAATTAATTATTGTAGAAAGAATTTCATTGTGGATTTTAAATCTTTGGCATCTGCTATAACGAAAAATGTTTCAATTTAATAGGAAAAGACTGTTAGAATTTTGGTTTTTTATCTCTATTTATTAAAATAATACGAATTTTTCAAATTTTAATATTTTGAGCTCTTCACAGCTGCTATTCAGATTTATACACTAAGTTTCAACTCTGTAAGTTACATACTTTTTGAGAATGGCTCTGTGACGGACAGACAACGCAGCGGGGGTAATAGGGTTTCGTATGAGATAAACGAAACCCTAAAAAACCACCTTAAGTGCTGTAGAAACTTTCTAACTCTAAAAGATGCATTTCAGAGAAAGATAAGTAGCAAGTGAATGGAAATTAGAATTGTCTAATAGTAAATTGGTACAGCGCACTCAGAAAATGGCACGAAACAGTTTTGTACCAATTATGTCTAAATAAAACTCAAACTGTAATTTCTCATATAATGCGAGCACTTTTTAATCAATCTAATCTTTAGAAATATACACAAATTTTGATGTGAAGATATTTGTTTTAAATGGAACATTTTTATTTTAATCACATGTTTTATTTCAAGGAATCATCGTATATGATAAGATTAAAATCTTGAAAATTTATTACTTTACTAATTCGATTCATTCAGACTTATAAATTATCATCAAAATAAAGAGAATGTTCATCTTTTAATAACATTTCATTGATATATCGCTGCATAAATATGGTATTATCAAAATTGTTTCGCCCATACTAATAGTATTGCAAAGAGTAATTTTTTAATATAATCATAATCCAGCATAACATTTGTAGTTTAATTCATATGCTGCTAATTATTATGCTCGATACAAGTATTGTGGTAAATCAACCGTGGTTTAAATCAACTGCCCCCCCCCCCCCTTTTTTTAGAACAATTCTAATACAATGTTTCTCCCCTTTTTTGTAATTTATTTTTCCATTTTTAGGGTTAAAATAATTTCTACTTTTAATACAGTCTTTTTTCTACAACCAACATGATACATAGTCAGTGCAAGGTCATGCTTGTATGTATATTAGTATCGAATTTAGCATGCATTAATGAACCTATCGGATTCCCTAAAGAGTTATCATAAAACATACTCAACGCATATAAACATATGCACACTACATGATACAACTAACAGAAAATAATATAGATAAAAAATATTCAACATTTAGCATAAAATGTTTTCTCTCTCTCTCTCTCTCTCTTTTTTCTTTTTTTAATGGGATTATTTACAGCAATTAGTAACATAAGATGCTTTTAAAGTATTTGGTCATATTAAAAGAAAATTTTTCTCGATTGGGAAGATTATCCTTTAACAATTCGAAAAAGAATACGCAAGATATGAAATTGAATAAAATGATATTCAAAAATTGGCTGCCAGTTACAGCATTTTAGTAACACCAGTGTATCTTTTCTGTTACTTGCTGAATTTAAAGGCCAAAAATGTTAACTTACAGTTATCACTGAAAAAAAATATTGCGAAATTTTTTTAAATATGAATTTTTTTTTAAATTAAGCTCAGATACTGAGATTTATACAAAATAGTTAGCCAATCGGGTGATACTGTCTTGAAGAATAATTAGTTTATAATTTTAAAGTACTGTTTAGGTCAAGAAGAAAATATTAACTTGTTCAGTGAACTGATTTTCGCTTTAAAAAGCTTACTGCGTGGTCAATGTATCCAAAATCTATTATTGGTGGGAGTTTGTATAAATAAAATCCCACAAGAGATTGCGTAATAAAAAAAACGTTTATTTCTTCTTTTAAATTTTTAATTAAAAATTTTGTTGAATGTATAAGCAAATATTTACTTCTAAGTGAAATACATAATAAGATATATTTAAAGGCTCTTTAACAAAACGGATCCCATTATCCTGAACGAATGAGGAAAATAAGGGAAAATCAGGTTTGCTTGAGACATCAAGGTTTTCTTAAAAATAATGACTAAAAATATATAATTGTATTAATGCTTAAATTGTCATGTACAATAAATGTGTATTACAAGAAAGCACAACGTAGAAGGCATTAGTATGAAATAAATTTAAATTTCAGCATACTAAAGTCATAAAAATGAAGTAATCAGAAGATCGTGAAGATTCCTATGTTCAATAATTCACAAAATTCGGGTGGGAGATCCAGGTCGTGCTCGACCCGAATCCGCGAAAATAATTTTAGGCGACCCGCAACCCGATATATTTCATCCATCACCCGACCCGAACACGAAATACTTCAACCGGCAATCCGACCCGATCCCGACATAAAATGTAAGTAAATCATGTTTTAATGCAATGAAAAGTAATTTACAATTATATCTCTAATACCAATTTTATGCTTTATACAATAAAATGGACTAATCTATATTTTTAATATTCAAATATAGTAAAACCTCTGAATAGAAACTTCGGCATCGTGTCGGTGTAGGGTTATCCCTAATTTTCTTTTTCGGGTCAGGATGACTCTAATTTTCTTTCTGCGAGTAGGTTTCACCCTAGAATAATTCTTGCGTGTCATAGTAAGTTTTTTTGCAAGTTGGATTTTTGGTCTTTTCATAAAAAGTTTCAGCAGAATTATGTTTCCGATGAAAATAAATACCTATTTCAATCTGATTAAGCATATATTTAATTTACTGCATGAGAGTACTTTATAAAACAAGTGGGTAAGTGTGATCGAAGATCGCTCAAAGGGTTTCGTTTAATATTCCTTTCAAAACACTTTATCCTTTCTTTAATAAATTCAAACAACTTTCATTTAGAAAAAAAAAGTCATGTTTTTTATAAAGTAAAAATTTACCGGTCTCTATATTTTTGTTTGTTTGTTTTTTTCCAATATCTAAACCAGCCGGATAGCGGGCCAAGCCCTCTATTATATTCTGTCATAATAATATCCGTCATACGGACTAAATGCAATATTTAAAAAAATAATTTCAAAGATAAACAAATTGTACACTTTCAAAATGTTAAAATATACGAATATTTCCATAATCGGATTTTTATCCCGATTCAATATGTTTCTCAAACTCGTATATTTACTATCTATATATTTAAAATGCTAAGCGATTTCTTTCGACAATCCGTGAAAACAAACTACTGCATCAAATTACATCATTCTTTTTTTTAAATGAAAGATATTTGGACCCAGATTTGTTATCGTGCATTCGTTTGTTCAAAAATTTAATTAATTAACCGTAATTTTCAATTAAACTTTTACGTCTGATAATGACGTCATAATCGGATAACGCCTACTGTTCCGAAGCACAGAGTTTATTTTCTAAACTCTGTGGTTGAATAAAAGAGAAATAATAAATATTAAAAGCACGCGGTTTTAAGGCCGAATTTGTTAATTTGCAAGTTAAATTTCGGTAAAAATACTTATCCGCGTGTTTTATAAGCGAATAAAAATTCATATTTATTGTGACGTCACGGGAATATTGTCCATTGGGTTTATTTTATCATTATGCATTATAACTTTGTTGATGCCATTTTTTCATTACAATTAAATACAAAATATATTTATATTTGTGTGTTTGGTGTTTAAGCATTAATGTAAGGAATATGAAGTACGTGTGAAAAGTTTGCGCCGGTGAAAATGACATTATGCTTAGCTTGAAGTGCATTTTAACATTGATAAAACTAAAAAGAAAAATGTATATGATTGTGTTAACATGACATAATTTTACTGATTTTTGCATTCATAATTATAAAGATTAGAATTGGAGCCGTCATTGATTTCTTCATCTTGATTGCATACCTTGATTACATGTTATCAATTGTTTTTGTTTTTTAATTATAGGATAGAAGATTTTCTTTTTTAATAAAAAAAAATCACAAAAGTAAAGGATTTCAGGAAATTTAAAGTTATTAAAAATGGTGTTATGGTAGAAAAAAAATCTTGAAATAATTATTGTATTTTTTGCTAGAATAAACAATGTAAGACTAATATTTCATAGGAATTATTTTGGTAGATTTATTATAAGTTCATTTAACAATTCCTTATTAGCGCGAAGTCCTATTTCTTTCACTGTGAATTTCTCTTTCGATGTCAAAAAATGTTTTTCCACTTTTGGACGCCAGCCAAAATATAGTGGCAATTTTTAGAAATGTACAACAGTTGTGACAACAAAGGCGCTATCGGTTTAGCTTTCATCGCGCTTACATCACTTCGAAATACTACAAATTTCTATTTTTTACTACATTTTACAATTTCAATTCTTACATCATCAATTAGAAAAAAAATTAGCTTTCGATTCAAATTTATTTGAAAACTGCCGATTAATTTAACGACTTTTTAAATAATTTTCAAGCATGAAAAATTTTTCAATTCTATCTTATCAATGACCACCAGTTTACTTCAATAATGTAAAATAGCCCCTGGGAAAGTTGCCACAATTGAAAATAGATTTCCCTAACCATCATAAAAAATGAATAATAATTTTAAAAAAAGTGATAAATCATAAGATCAGATTATCCATAAGATAGAACATTTTGGCGCTAAATAAAAATCTGTCAGGAAAAAAAAAAAAAAAAAAAAAAAAAAAAAAAAAAAAAAAAAAATTATTTTTAGTTTATATTGAACATAAAATTGAAATGTTGAATTCGTTGATGAATATGTTCCATCAGATATCAGGATATGCTAGGAATTGCATTTATATATTTTTTTACATTTGCCAACTGTATAAGAGGAAAAATATCCCCGACTGTGATGGAAAAGGGATAGTCATCCTGATTATGTCAAGGAACCGAAGAAACCATACAAATAAATAAGTTACACTTGAAAACATTAAAAATCTCCCTCATCTGCAGATAGATTTATTACTGTAAAAAACTTCTTAATCTTTGCATAAAAATTGATTAGCTTAAAACAATGGATGCGTTTTAGAAGATATGGATTTGAAACGAACAATGATTAAAGAAGACATTTTAAAATTTTTAATTTAATCATTTTAAAACTTTTTTAACGTCGAATTTCTACGGTGCTTTTGGGCAGATGCAATGCACATGCGCATAGGAGCTCATTTGGTTGCATTATCACAGGGGGGGGGGAGATGTGTGCTTTATTTACTATGTTCTGTTATTTACTGAATATGATATGAACGTAGGAATATGGTATTTGTATATACTTCATAGGTCCATGAATTTTTTTTCATGCCGTGGGGAATATGGTGGTAATGTCAAACTGATTTGCATTACACAGTTATTTACGGATTGTTTGTTTGGAGTTTGCATCGGAAATAGTATTGTATTTGACTGGGGAAAAAAATTAAATTCAATATTTGAAAGACTGTTTTATACGCTCCCCTTCATAAATAATAAAGAAGCTTATTTTACTGATATTGTTATAGTATTTTTTTCCGTCAAGTTTTGACGGGTTCCATCTAGTTCTCTATTATTTATATTGATACTCGCTTTGTATTATTCTCAAACATTTGAAAAATTAGTTAAACTTCCCATATGACGTCAGATTTTCTTTTTAAATATGTAATGACGTGATATTAATCTGCTTTGTGTACTTACACATCTCATACTCCTTGTATTATTGAGAAATCTTAGACATTTTCCGTTTTATTACGACTATGACGTCAATCAATTTTATTTCATATTTATCTTTTTTTCAATTGGTGAAACTTTTTATTTCATTTTCATTTTTCACGTGAAAATCGTCTGATAGGAAATTAATTATTGTAGAAGGAATTTCATTGTGGATATTTAATTTTTGGCATCGGCTATAACCAAAAATAGTTAAATTTAATGGTACAAGGCTGTTAGAATTTTGGTTTTTATCTCTATTTATTAAAATAATACGAATTTTTCAAATTTTAATATTTTGGGCTCTTCACAGCTCATATTCTTTTTTATACACAAAGTTTCAACTCTGTAAGTAACACAGTTTTCGAGAATGGCTCTGTGACGGACAGACAACGCAGCGGCAGTAATAGGGTTTCGTGAGATGAACAAAACCCTAAAAAATGTGATCATAAATTATTTCTTCTTTAAGAACCATTTATTCTTCTCGGAATATGAAAATAATTACCAACATTTCGTCTTTCAAACAAACAAAAATAAATGTATCGTATTTGTGATAATTTATGCACACATACACTCGCACATGTGTGTGTAGATTAGGAAGTGCCCACTAATCAGAGGTATATTTAAGCGTACGAATATTTAGGAATTGAAAAAGTATTCGCTGAATAGAGGTGTCCGCTTTTCGGGAATTTCCATTATGGAGGTCTTATTGTATATAGATTTTTAACCTGAAAAAAATATCGTGAACATTACTTTGAAAAATCTCGTCAACCCGAACCCAACTCGCAAGAGTCAAAATCCGAAAAAGTCCCGAGCTGGAAACAATGAAAGTCAACCCAAACCCGGACCCGACCCGCGACGAAAATATATAGCAAAACCCGACCCGAACCGCGAGTTCGGTCAGGTACGGGTAACCCGACCCAATTGAGAATTCTAATCCAAACCGCTGAATTTTATTTACTGTTTCTTTTCATTTGAGGGGCTCGGGGGGGGGGGGGAGAAAATGTTGATTTTCCAATGCTTTTTTTTGAAGAACTTTCCTTTTTTTTATCCAGTTCTACGATTCTCCAAAAATAATAAATTATTTGTAAAACACCTTAATACAATCAAAGAAGTTATATTTATTCGTAAATTTACGAAATTAGTAGAAATTCTTATTTGGATATCAAGAAATCCAATATATATATTTTCTCTATAAAGACAATAAATTACCTTTGATAAAATAGTGTCAAAGTCTATTTTCAATAGATTATAACTCAATATGTAATAAATTTATCAATAACTTAAAATCGCTGTTTGATTCCAAATCATTCGCATATAGTTATGGCTGCAATTTTAATCATTTAATAATAAAAAAATACATACATAAATAAATAAATAAAAGACTACGGAACGGATATGTATTCACAGATGTGTATACGTATATATGTGATAAATATTTATATGTATATGTAATAAAAAATGTTTAAAAATCTGAATTGTATTTTATTTCAAAAACAATAAAAACGTAAAAGATGCTTCCGAAAAATTTTCAACAGGAAAAAAGGTAATGTGAGATTATATATTGAATATATACGCGGAGTAAGATAGATTGATACTTCGGTGATTTGAAACATTATACGTATCAAGTAAAGTTACCCCCTAATGACAATCATTCAACTAATCGATTACTAGTTTTGGGGGAAGTTTGGAGCGTGCAGTGCGGACGGAATGAGTTTGGAGGAGAATCAAAATGGCCGGCTTGGTTTTTTTTTAGGATAAAAAAAAGTTCTCTTTCAGGAGCTTTCGTGAGGTATTTTCCTACCGGAAGTATTTGATTGATAGAGACGAATTACTGCTTCTGCGAGTCCGGACTTTACCATCAGATAAGCACGATTATTTTTCGTTTCTAGGTGATTTGACGGCGTGAAAGATGGGATTTTGAGGTGAATTTTTTTAAATGCTCTGTGCGTGTGCATTTCGAAATTAATTTATTATTTAAACGTGTGGAATAAATATCTTAGCGGTTATTTATTTATATACTGAATTAATTTAGGAGATATATTTTTTTAATTTGTTATATATTTTAACTTGAAAAAAAAAATAGTAATTTCGAAAATAAAAATTATTAAAAAATAGTATGTTATTATAGAAATAGGTTTTGTGAAGAGACGTATTTTATTAAAAAAATTTTGTGTAGGACACTGTTTTATTAATAATAATTTTGTGAAGTTACTATTGATAAGGTTATTAATAATTTTTGTGAAGCTACCTGTTTATATTTTTATAGCTTGTGAAATAATTTTAATTTAATCTTAATAATTAATAACTTTTAAATAAAATAAGAAAAATAGTAGTTGCTTTTTATATTAATGCGTACTTAAAAAAAATGTTGAATTAATTTGCGAATTAGTTTTTTCCTGTTATATATATATATATATATATATATATATATACATTATTTTTTTCGATGAAGACACAGGTTTATATTGTTATAGCTTGTAAAATAATTTTAATTTAATTTTAATAATTAATAATTTTTGAATAAAATAAGAAAATTAGTTGTTGCTTTGTAAATGAATACGTAATTTAAAAAATAAGTTGAATTAATTTGCGAACTAGTTTGATTTTCTTTGTACAATTAAGTTTAAAAACGATTAAATATATATTTCATTATTTTATATAATTAAAAGTTTTAATTGAATTTTATAATATGAATTATAAGATGTGTATGGTTAATAGCACTTTCATTTTTTTTAAATTAATGTGTAAGATAATGATTTAATACTGTATGAATAGTAAATTAGTATAATAGACGGTATGGGCCCCCGAAATCTGTAAGTCGGTCCCTGGTTAGCTCTAACATTTTAACGATAAACAACATTGATTGATTTTTAATGTATATTTGTTTCAAATTTTAAAGTTTAATATCTTTAAATATTTGTTTTGTTTCACTTAAAGAAGGGGGAAGAAGAGGACTTTCACAGGTGTTCAAATTAGTTCCTTAAAATAAAAGTCTTGAAAACAGTATTAATTATTATTAATAAAGTAAATAGTGAGTCATGCAACAATAACAAAAACTGAAAAGCTTTAACATCACTTTTAAAACTACAGATAAACTACAGAAAATATAACACGAGCTTTCCATAAAGTAAGTTCTGTAAAATTACCTCACAGTAACTACAGTTATACTGCAGATACATCAGAAAATATACTTCTGCATTAATAACTGTAAAAAGACTTCAAATTTACCGCAGTTTTATTACAAATGTAAAGTCTCATTATTTTTTTAATTGATGGTTGTAAAATATATTCACATAAACTACAGAATGTTTGCAGATAATAACTCAGAGTATTTTAGAAATAAATCACTACAAAATTACTTCACATTAGCTACAAAATAACTGAAGTATTTTTACAGTCGGAAAACTTCAAAAACACTTCACTTCTGTAGAAAAAAAAACTGCAGTTAATTTTTAGCTTGGTACAGTGTCGCCAGTAGGCTACTTTTTTTAGAATTGAGATTGTTTGATTGGTACCACTTTTTTAAAATGGTATAATTCGTCCTGTGTTCGGCTTATTTGATCTGTCATTAAATAAGACGAATTTGACTTTCTCTAAAAACTGGTGGCAATCAAGAAAACTGAATTAAACAAGTTGGAAATTGTACGTCAAACGTGACAAACGAGGTGCGTTCGTATTGTAGATAGTTATATAAATATTCAGACCTTGATGATTTTTAATTCTGTGAAATGAATTATATCGTCTGCAGATTAATTTCTGTCATATCTCGGTCGCTTGACGATTAAACTTCGGAAGCTCCTATAACAAAAAAGCACCGATTTAAAAAAAAAATCAAATTTCTTAATAAATATTTTTATTAATATCTCCTAAAGTTTTGATTCGATTTTAATAAAATTTGAAATGTCTCGACAAAATTCTGCAAAGATAATATATCTTAAATCTCAAACCATTCGGTTGGGTAGTTTTTGCGTTGTTATATGCGGACGGACGGACGGACGGACAGACAGACGGACGGACGGACGGACAGACAGACGGACGGACGGACGGACAAACAGACGGACGAACAGACGGACAGACGGACAGACGGACGGACCAAGCGACGACAATAGGTGCTACGTATTCATATAATTACGAACGCACCTAAAAAAGCAGCCCACTGGCAACAGTGTTACGATATGGGCACAATGGAACAAGTGTGTGAGTAATGAATGAGCTCGAAACCGATGGGGTTATCTGATGTATTAAAAACTCTAGCTCGTGATTGAGTCCGCTGATCGGTGTGCTTAACTGAATTAACATTACTTTTAAATTTTCCGGTGGAATTTTATGTGATAATTCCGACAGTTTGAAGAAACAAAAGGGTGGGAACTGGGCATTTTCTTACATTTAGACTGTAATAAATATTTTAACCCTTTCAGGGCCAAAGTACTTATGTTTCTAAAATGTTGAAAGCATTGAATCACACCAGTATTTAACAACAAATTTATTTCAAAATAAGTAAAAGCTTTTCTTCACATATATTATAAAAGTAAAATTTGATTCCAAAATTCCAGTGTTGGGCATTTGGAAATTAAAATTAAGTGGGATATATTATATCCCACTACCCTTCAAAGGGTTTTAAAAAATCATTGTTTAAGCTTTAATTTGGAACAATTTCATCTCAAAACTTGATGGCGTGAAAGTACTGTCAAAATGACGAATTTGCGCCTCGTTCTTCTCATATCATATCAAGATATCACGAAGCAGATTGAAATATTTGCAATGTACTAGTTAAGAGAGATCGCACGCTAAAGTTTCCCGCCGTAACTCGAAATCGTGATAGTACAGTTAGAATAGAATGATTTGGCGCTCCATTCTACTAATACCGTACCAAGATATCATGAGACAGTTGAAATTTGTATTGTACAAGTTAAGATATATGATATGTTAAAGAATCTTGTCGTAAATTGATAACATAATAGTTCCATCAAAATCGCCTATTGGTACAAAATCACCCCGTTCTGCTCATATCGTACCAAAATACCGAGGCAGGCAAGTCATTTTTCATCTACTAATAATAACTTTGTCTTATATCACAATTTCATCTCGTAAGTCGCAGACGTAGTCATTTTTGTCGCCGCCGTCCGCTCTACCACAGTTGGTTCTTACAACTCAGAGAAAATATTATTTAAATATCAGATGATTAATAATTAAATACTAAATATTGATTGATAATGAAAATAATAACAAATAACAAAAACTTCTTAAATTTTCTGTATTTGATATTGCCTATCGATCCATATTTTAGGAGGAGTAACAATGAAATAAAAACGAACAGGCAGATTATAATAAAACTATTTTTGCTATAAAGTAAATAAAGCTAGTTTCATGCAGTAACTTGAAAACGTGATAGTACAGTTAAAATAGCGAATTGGCGCTCCATTCTACTAATATCGTACCAAGATCTCAGGAGGCAGATTGAAAAATACACTAACATGACTTAAACATAAAAAATCAGCGGTCTGTAAGACCGCTAATAGCAGTTAAGTGTTAAATACAAAAGAGTGGAACAAAATTATTCATTTTCCGATAAAACAAAGATCCTTTTTTAAGAAAATGGGTCAAAGTGCATATTATTTCCAAAGCATGGAAGCAAATAAAGGATGTTCATTAATTACTAAAATTTGTAAAAGGACGTAAATCAAACGTGTATTTACCTTAAAAAATTAAAACATCTGAAATTAATTTGTTTTTGAGTATATTTTAAGGATTCGCTTTGGTGAGAGGGGGTAAAAATGGAGAGGAAACCTGATGGTTTATTCCTACAGTATGGTGTAAAGTCAACATCGAACTGTTACATTTTGCTTATACAACATTTTTTCTTTTTCAGTTTGATGCAACTTCTTTATGATAAAAGCATAATATAGTATGTTTATTTGAACGCCATTTGCAGCAACAAATTAGTTATCTGATTCAGAATCTTTCATTTATAATTCTTTGAAATGTTTAAAAATTGCTAACAAATATGTCATAAGTATATTAACGATATCAATTGGTTTGTGAGCAAGCCTGAAAGATTCATTTTGGTGAAAGTGAAAAAAAATAAAGAGCAACGCTGATGATTTATTCTTATAAATTTGTGATGGACAGCCAACATTGAACTGTTATATTTTGCTTATAACATATTCTTTCTGCTCCAGTTTGTCGCAAACTTTTTTGTAATATAACATAATTCAATTTTATTTCAGTTATTTAGTTTACTGAAAATTTTATTATTTGATAACTTTTTTCGCCTTTGCCTATAATAATTACAAAACAAAATTATATCAGTTTTATAAAAAGGGACTCAACTGTCCCTTCTAATCTAAATGATTTACACATTTTGACTTGAGTGTATGTGGATAATTATGGATTTTATGTGACCCTGTATAATTTTTAATATGGAAAATCATGTAGTGAACCTTAATAACAGTCTCATAGCAATGAAAACGAATTTCAAAAAGTTAAATGGCGGTCATATTTAATTTTCGTCTGTGTAATTAGATTAATGATTAAAGTAATCGCGATTGAATTAGTTCAGATTAAATTAATCATAAAAAAATTGTAAACATAATTACCTTTTTCAATTTCAATCATGATTACACTCATAATGATTAAATTTCGTATGATTGAACGTTTAGTCGACTAATCAATCAATAAAAAAAGTAATCTGCCAACGCTGCTTTTTCGATGGTGAAAGCACACTGCTGGCAGGTGTGACAACATCTTTGGCAGTCCTGCGAAGTTATAAAAAGAACAAGTGAAATAAACTACTTTGATGTCATAAACGTAACTCACGGTTTAAAAAAAAATACACATATTACAAATTAAAAATTTAACATGAGAAAGTATCATTTAAAATTATTTAAAAATGCATTCATGCAAAACATTCTTATCGAAATAGTTAGATGTTCATTAAATGTTTATCTCGTAACTGTTGATGCCTATTTGTGAGAGAGAATTTATATACCAGCTGAATTTTATAATAATTATTACTAAAGACTAGAATCATTTTATTCAAATTTCTCTAAGAAAATTTCCTTGTAGAGAATTTAAAATAAGAGTAATTTTTTTATTTTTATTTAGAAAGGACACACACTTATAATTAGGAATTAAAATTTAAATTGTTAGTTATTTTAGGAAACAAAATTTGCGTGTTCTCTTTTAACTAATAAAAATATTTTATTGTCAATTGTATGTCCGTTTCTATAGAGACGTGAAAGAACATTTGTTTAAAAAAAAAAAAACTGAACACGAACGATAATTTAAATCTTTCTTTCAAACATCAGTTGTTAAGTATTTTTATGATATATGTAATGCGTATAAAGCATAAATTGTTTTTAGTGTGTAACGCCAATTGGTCATATTTGTAAAAAATATCATAATAACCGTGTTTGAATTGATAATGATGAAATCAATATTCTTTTCTCCATATAATCCTAACAGTATCGTCTGTTAACTTTAGATGGAGAAAAAAAAAACAGAAAATTGATTTTTGTCATTTGCTTCATCTTCATTGAACTTATATTTGCTCATGGGTGAATTATAAAATCAAATAGGTATATTGGTTTACTTATAGAAATGTAAAATGAAAAAGCTAATAAAGAATTCAGATAATCATTAAGTACTTTTTCAGATCTTTTTAGGGTTTAATATTTGAAATTACTTGAATAACAAAATATATTTCTGTTGAATGTCTGCTTATGATCAATGCATGTTTCTTCTAAAAGTCTATTTTTAACACTCTGAGGACGGGAGACGAAGTTACCAAATAGACGTTTACAATATTCATACAAATACTACACAAATACGAAGAATACTATACTTTCAATGAATCAGCTGTATCAGAATAAATCACACAGGCGACAAATGCTCCTCACCAGCCATACTCAACATTTTTTAATTATTTCGTGGGCCGCAAACATATGTTTGCGACGTTAGGTGGACCGCAACACATTTTAAAAGGAGCAATTAAAGTAATAACATAACAAAAGCAGTATAACAAAGCAATATAAAGAAGTTAATATTATCAGTAGGGTTGAACGTTTGTCGCAGAAGAAATGTTGCTAAAACATTTTACCACTACTATTTCCAAATAATAAACTTCGTAGTATATTTCCTATTGCAAATGTTGTTGGAATATGCTGTGAAGTTTTTTGTTTCGAAATAGTGGTGTAAAATGGTTTTGGTACCAATTTTTTACACGACAAACGTTTCACCCTAAAAAGCAGTATAAGCTATATAATAAATATAAAACGTAATAATATAACAATGCAGGCTTAAAAGTTAAAATAAAAAAATCAAGAGATTTTCTCTAACAAATCCATTTTTTACCAAAAAATTTCTTAAATTTTAATTGTAGAAATATTTACCGCAAATTTATTTAATTTGGAATAATACATGATTGGTAGGACTACGTCTAAAAAGGACTTTTGAGTAAGAAAACGGAATTTAAGATATCTTAACATAATTTTAAATTAATTATAAATAACAGGACAAATTTTTTCTTCCTATGAGAATATATATGGAACAACAGTTTAGATCTTAAATACATTTTGTGCACATCTCAATTAATTTGGTTTAATTTTTATGTATCTCGGGCCGCACATAAAAGCTCACCAGGCTACATGCGGACCGCAGGTTGAGTATAGCTGCTCCAGATGAACAGAATATTATAGTCGAAGCTTGTAATGTTCCCTCCTAACCACGTGTACGCCATTACTGCCTACCGGACAGCCTTGGATGATCACTTCGAATATTGACCAAAGATTTCTGTTCACTTCAGTAACTGACCGGCCAAAGGTCGAAATACACTGTTCATCGGGGTTTGGCAGGGAATCTTTGTCAATTAGCGAAGTGGCCAAACTTCGGACTTTGGCCTTAACATATACGAGTATATTGCTTATTGAGAGAAATGAATTAATAAAAAAAACTAAAAACCATTTTGTATTGATTTTATCGAATAATATATTACTAGAAAATAATATATAGTAATAAATCTATTTTTTCTATTTCTAGCCTATGAATAATAAGTATGTTTTTTTCTTTTTTTAAATATTTTTTTTATACAAATTGGCATTTCAAAGGTATTATGCAAAAGCTATAATGTTTACGAAAAAATACGTTTTTAATTTTCTTTCATTCTATGGTTTTAAAATTACTCAAATAGGATACTTTAGATTCATTTCAGGTGCGATTGGTTTGGATGTAATTGTACCACCATCAGTTTTAAAACGAGAGCAGTCCTTTTTTTTTAAACAGTATTGGCCGCGTTAGGTCTTTTTTGCTACTAGAGCCCTCTTGTGCAAAGAATTTCGAAAATTAATTTTCAATGAAATAATAAAGTTGTAATTTACTGAAACTATGCAGTGTTATCACAAGCTTTGAATTATAGGGAAGGGGAAAAAATGAACTCACACTGGTGATCATATCGCAGCGTTTTAGATGAATTTAAAATTTGCTTGTGAATATACAGCTGAAAAAAAATAGAAATGTCTTGTAACTTTACAATTTTGGAGAAGTATTTAAGATCATCTACATGGAATTTTTCCATTTTATTTCTAAGGGGAGATTGGTAAGGTGAAGATATCTCATATTTCAGGCAAAATGACCGACACACGTCAACTTCAGGGTTAATTCAATTTTCACAAACAATTACCTTATGTTTAAAGAAATTGATTTGATATTTTACAGGACAATGCTACCAATTGGGAGGGTTGAATTACAAAATAATTTAAAAGTTAAATTTCTTTCATGCTGGCTTAAAAATATTAACAGTTATCATTGAAAGATGGCTTGAGGGTTTTTTTAAACAGGAATTGCAATTAGTCGTAAAATTTGCAATTAGTCGTAATTGCAATTAGTCGAAATGTACAGAAACAATAACAAAAAAATGACATTTTGGCATATTTCACAGTTTTAAAAATTTATATAAAATTGAAAAAATGATTCAATGCATAAATATGTATTTAACATTAATCATAATAGTTATAAAAAATGTAATAATAATAAGTAGAAATGCACTTGCTGTAATTTATTAAACTTTTATGTTCACATTTAGAAACATTGGCTGAAAATGAATGATTAGATTTCAGTAAGTGCAAAAAATTACATTTAAGTTACCTTGCAATTTACTACCAAAAACAAATATAAACATAAATATTTTCTTTAAAAAAAGTTATATTTGTGTAACTTTACAAGTTTTGAACATAAAATGAGCGTGTGCTGAAATATAAAAATAAATATTTAAAAAAAGCATACTTCTTTGCTCTACCCATCACTATGTCTATTTTTTAATCTAGTGCAGGGAAAACAATAATAAATGACCAGTAAAAAAGGGTACGCTTAGAGATCGTTCCCAGCTATTCCATGTCAAAAAAATATTTTAAAATATTGAAATGCAAACGAGAAATTTGAAAAGAACTCCCCATACGTTTAATATTTTATTGCTAGTGTTTTCACATGACTAGTATAGGATCTTAGTATATTCCTGAGTTTATACAGAAATTCAAGAATTACAATATTTATGTTAACAGAAATATTTCTCTGTAAAATTTGAAGTCTCATTTAATCTCGTATATGGGACTGGATATCACTCCATTCGTTATTGTATAAATATACCTAAGTGTAAAAGTACAAGTTAAACAAAATATGACTACACTTTTAATTTTTCTTTGGGATACATCATACTTCAATAAATATTTTAAAAATGTATAGAAAAAAAATCATGTTAAAGAAAATTGATATTTTAGAACATTGATGAACATTATTTTGTAGAATTATAAGAAAATCATACACGAGAAAGAAGATTGATATTTTAGAACACTGATGGAAAATATTTTACTATGTCGCATTAAAAATTTGTACACAGAAATAAAATAATCTTTCTTTAAGTTGAATTTCAAAACTCGCCTCTTTGACTAATTTAACATAACGAATTTTACATATGAAATGTAAAGTAAATATTGACGGCGTATAGTTAAATTGTTAATCATGGAGACTTGAATTATTCTGGTAACTTCAAAATGTAATTTATCAAATGTGTATGCATATTCTCTAACCAAATCATGTCTGTTTAAACAAAGATAGATTAATAAGTCAAAATGAAGTATTACGTCTTAAGTTAATTAAATTAATTTAGTCTGGCTAGGCATAAAACTTTGGTCAAGAATTTGATTAATATATAAACAAAGAACTTTATTAAATTGTGTATTATGCTGGGTTAATTTATAACCACATATTAATTTTGGCATGCAAGCAACGTCAGAAAATCTATTAATATATATATTCGTCTCTATATTTTCTTCATATTTGTTCTTTAATATAAGATAAATTTGGGCGTTACAGAAAACACTGCCGACAACTTAGCTATCTACAATAAATTACTTGAAGTGCAAACCTTTTTGTGTGTACGTTTGTTTGTATTAAACATCTTCTGCATTCTGTATCATTTATAATACATGCAATAAATGCTATAGTAACCATATATGCTATTTATTAGCATAATGTGTTCCAGATCTAGAGCAATTAAATGTCATAAATGCTACCACATGGAACATTATGCTAAATATTCTACATTTTGTTTTACAACATCATCGAAGTATGAATCAGGCATCAATGATAAGTTTTGTAGTATATAAAAAATTTTAATGGTTAAGTTTCTTTTGTTATCGCATTTTATTTTTTATTAGTAAAATACGAATAGAAAATAAATTATTATGAAGTAAATGTATAGTAATTTATTAATTAGAGTAGACTTTCTATCATATTTTCTACTCTTCCTCAAACAGATAAACGCACTCTCTGTCAATTAAATTTTTCGAACTTTAAATTTCAATATTCTGACAATATTTAGTTTTAAACAATATTATTAAAAACATTTTTCCATTTTCTGCAATAAACTAAGCTTAAAAGTAAATGTTTAAAATTGATATTGAGCTGATTATTAAAAGACTATATAGGTATACCATTTAAAAGGTAGAAATATATTTTTTTTTCGATAAATATAAAAAAAACCAATCAATCAGTAATGATATAAATATTTTTATTCTATTTCTAGTATGCATACAAGGTTTTTTTTAGCATTTTCCTCTTTTAATTTACTGTTAATATGCAGTAATTTAAGCGTAGTGGATTATTTAAGCTGGTGATAGGATATAAAATATTTACATTTCAGGGCTTATATTCTTTCTAATAAAGTTATTTGTACAAGTAAGATATCCTTTCATAACAAATCTATGACGCTCTGCAACTTTAGAACTAGCTTCCACGGGTTTTAAAGCTAGTTCTAATATTATAGTTATGATAGTCTGTTAACGTTACGGGTTTTACTGTATATGGCATGTTGTATAATTAAAAAATATATATTTTATGTATCAAAAACAATAATTTCCATATGTAATTATATCTATGAGATGATTTTAGAGCATATATCATTTTCTATTTTTAACACTGTTATAGCTAAATTATCCCTTACCTAAACTGATATCAGAATATTGTATCGAAACAAGTTCATTTTAAATCTATATTGTTCATTTAAATAATCTTATCTCTCGGAAATAGTTTGCTTAATTACGTCGTTAAAACTTTGTGTATTTAATTGATTCTCGAGATGTATCTTTCACTGTAATTCTAAACTCGTTACTTACACTTTTCTTGTTTAACTTGTAAAGAGGTTTTTAACAGATCCATTTAAAAACTTGCATTTGTACTGTGTAAACGAAATTTCTTTAAAAAAAAATTCTAGTTTGTAAAAACTGTTCATTTCAGGATAGTAAACCTATGTAATTATTTTCAAGAAAGCTTACAACTGTATCAGTGAATAAAAAAGGATGTAAATTTATGAGAAAATCTCATTTTACTGGGGCAAAATATTTTAAAGACTTCCCTTGAAGGTCTAATAAAACATTGTAAAAAGAAAAAGACGGTTCTTGTTTTTGTAAAACATAACCTTTTTACAAATATAGAATCTGTGCTACTAATTGGATTTTATTTAAGGTAGAATCAAACGTTTTCCTATTTTCTACCAGTGAGTAGGAAAAGGAATAAATAAGATGGATGAGGGTAATATTGGCACTCTTATTTCAAACTAAAATTGTTATGAAAACATGTGTGGTAAAGTGAAAAATCAAAATCTCCTAGTATTAGTGTTGCCTATTCTCTTTAAACTTTGAAAAAAGAATTAATTTAATTTTTTTTAATTATTATTATTTATTTAAAATTTCGCACGACTTTTTTTTTATTAAGATGACATGGCCGTTGAAGATATTGTGGTCATTTTGTTTTCTCAACAAATCCATCTTTACTAAGTTTTATTTAACTTAAGCAATGGGAAAAACGCAACTTCCTTATTTTTATGAACAGAATTTTATTTCTATTTATAGGAAATCGATTGAACAATTAACAACTTCAAAAATTAAAAACCACCTCCTAAATCGATAAAAGTGTCGTGACTGTTTAAAATCCGTAATGTGGGCGTATAAAAATCTTTAAAATCTGAAACTGACACTTGACCGTATTTGAAACACAGCCTTATTACCCTCAGGTATCTTATTTAAATTCCTAATTTTAATTTTCAAAATAAATAAATAATAAATAAATAAATAAATAAATAAATAAATAAATAAATAAATAAAATAAATAAAAAGCAAAGATTTTTTATTATTATTATTTTTTTTTTAATTATTTTTTTTTTTTGGGGGGGGGGGTAATAAAATATTGTGAATAAAGAATGTTTTTGTTAATTTTTTTAGAACATTAACACTTTTTTAAATTAGTTTACGTATCACTTATTGAAATTTATTTATGCGGCGATTAAATTTTTCACTATTCCATATTTTAAACACCTATACTACCAGATAATTCGTTTTCAAAACCGATATCTAAATATGGTTTCGAAAAAAAAGTTACTGTTAAACTGTTTTTGTTCAACTAAATATTTTGAAACTTCTTATCACTCGGAAATATTTTATTTAATTATGTTATTAAAACTTAAAACTGTGCGAATTTAAGTTGTTTTCGAGCAATTATCTTTCTGCTTAACGATAAACATTTATATTTTTCTAAATTTGTTTAGCTTGTAAATAACTTTTCTTAAATTAAGTACATTTACAAACTTTTTTTATCCTGAATTTGTGAAATCTCCATTAAACTTTCAATTCGAGAAAACAATTCAGCATATCTGACTGATAAATTTATTTTCAAAAAGTGTTACATTTGTATAGAAGAAAAAAAATGCATTAAAATTTTAAAATCCCAGTTTTCTATTTAAGAACTCAAAATAATATTAATAAATTGTTTATTAAAATTTTGAGAAAACATTATGAATTAAGGAATTGTTTATTATTTTTGTATACCACAATTTATTTTTTTTATTTTATATATGGACTATTGCATTTAAGAGACCATCAAGCGTTTCTTCTTTACTGTCAGTAATAACTTTGAGGTCGAATTATTCCTTTCCAAAATAGATATCTAAATATAGATTCAAAACAAGTTCATTTTAAATCAGTTTTGTCCATCTGAATCTAATGAAATATCTTATCACTCGGAAATAGTTTATTTAATTGCGTCATCAAAACTGTAGACATTTATCAGATTCTGGAACTTTCACCTCTTTCCTTAACATTAAACTTGTCACTTTCCTTAACTTCCTCAACCCTGACCTGCAAAATATATTTTGAAAAAATATGTCAATAACAGATTTCTTTTCTTCATTAATTTTGTGCATTGAAACAAACAAAAATAGTTAAAAATATGTTATTTTCTAAAAAAGCAAAATTTTAAACCAAATCACTACTTATTTAATATTTTTACATGTACATGAGAAGAATGAATGAATTATATTTTGTCAAAATTGTTTCATTATAGCAATATAAATCAAGTGACACACTAATTTTGAAGCAATCTATTCTAAAAATGGCAAATTAAATCAAATTATACATTTTCAAAAGGAAAGCGATCTCACGATTAAATGGCAAGAAGAAGAACCATTGATTTTTCTTCTGCCCGAAGTCAGTTTGGGCATTGCAAATATGGCACATTTGAATTGCCCGAAGTGGATTCGGGGGCACAGACAAGGGGGTAAAATGAAAAAAAAAGTCTTAAACTGATACATGCGAAATGAAATTATCTAGAAACATTCATTTTGAAAGAGCTTTATATTCAGCATATCTATATATTTTTTCAAAGAATTTCTGGTAATCCAGCTGAGTTAAAATGGATGATAGCTAAATAATAGATGAGTTAAAATGGAATAAGTTTAAGGAACCAAGTCAAACAAGTATATTTTTTCCATATTTTTATTGTGTGTAAAAATATGAAAACTGGCAGCACTATCATTATTTTGAACGCGTGTGAGCAACGTGAACAACATAGCCCGGTGCAGGATTGTGATTCGTAGATTCATCTGAAACACAAAAACGATACGGATTATGAAAGTCAATTAAATTTATATGCCATGAATCTATTTTCATAGAAATTGACTCTCAGAAATCAAAATGACACTTGTTTGAAAATCAATCCACGTATTTTGCGGGGGGGGGGGGGGGGTTACCCTTACTTTGAAGTATTAAAAGAAATATTTAACAGTTAAATTTTTAATATTAAATAGATTCATGGTCTCATAAAAATTATTATATTCCAGTCGTGGATATTGTTATTATTATTATTATTATTATAATCGGTTGATCGATTCGAACGCTACACTGCATCGTGTATTGAAAAACATGGTTTTGAGAAAAACGAAGCGGTATAGCCAAACTACCTATTCTTCTCCAGAGGTATATTTCCGTTAAAAGGGGTCGTAATTTCGTAAATAATTTGAACAATCCAAACTTCATAGTTCAGGAATGGACAAAATATAAATTAAAAAAAAAAACCAATTAAATAAATGTTATTTAAGAAAGTGAAATATTCGCATAATAAGAACCAGCTGATTTGTCGATATCTCCGGCGAGGCAATGAACTTGCTTGAACTCAGAACTTCCAGGAAGATTCAAATTTGACTGCATTTAGAGAACCAAGAACAAATTTAATAAGAAGATATTTTAGAAAGTAAATAAAATTTAGCTCACTCTATATCGCGGATATATTCCTGAATTTAACATATATTTCAGTGAAATGTTTAAATATGTTGCCTTATAGAGTTGACTTTTATGTTACAAAAGGTAAAAAAGAGCTATCTAATACACGAACAGTTAAATATATTTTCCTTTTAAAAGGTCATCTTATATTCAAAGTATTCATTATAAAATTCCACATAATGCTTCTTCTATGGGTTTTAAAGATGTATCAAAGTTTTGTTAAAATTCGTTAACAATTTTAAAGCAAAAAACAGTTGAAAAAAGAGAATTTGTAATATATTTGTTTATATCTTCATTAATATACGAGGTATTCCGACAAAAATGCATATAAAAATTACACATACCAAGAAAATTTATTTGAAAACGTTACAGATCAATTCCAGAGTGTTATGATAGAAGATGACTGCAAATCTCTCATTCCATAGGGTGCTTCTGACACTTTTCTACTTAAATTAGCTTTGTACTTAAAATGTTGAAAGATAAAACGTTGAATGCTTTTATACTAAACTAAAATAGTAAATTTTAAATTTTAGTTAAAATGTTTACCTTAATACTGTTGCATCGATTTCGTAAAAGAACTTTATTATATATTTCTTTTAAATGCTAAAAGGTGTAAGTTAATAACATAATATACAGTAAAATAACTTTTATTAGATTGTTGACATGTTTAGGCTCAAACCGAGCTTTTTTCAAAAACAAATGAGAATATTCTATAACTGCAGTCTTTGAAGTTATTAATGGAAATGCTACCATTTAATTTTCATGTAATTTTTAAAAATTACACACGTTATCTTTTATTTTAACTTGGTTGTTTATTTCCATATTTGTAACCATGGAGTAACTCGAGCCACAATTTCGGTAAGTTAAAAGATACTGCATCGTTACATATTGTATTTTTGCGTGTTACTATCTCTATGGTTTATCTTATTACGGATGGATAGCATAGACCAGAGGAAAAAATTATTTTACTTTTTTTATATTTATTTGAATGGTTTCTTCTTGGTATAACCAAGTTAAAATAAAAGATAACATGCGCAATTTTTAAAAAGTACTTGAAAATTAAATGATATCATATTAAATAATAACTTCAAAGATCGTGCAATTATAGAATATTCTCATTTGTTTTTGAAAATGGCTCGGAGTGAGCCGAAACATGTCAACAATCTAATAAATGTTATTTTACTATATATTATGTTGTTAATTTACACCTTTTAGCATTTAAAAGAAACATATTATTTCAAGGCCTTATAATTTATTATAGATCATTTTTATACTTAAAAATTCAGGATGACTTAACTCGATATTCCGAAAATTTAAAGAATACTATGCGTTGAAATAAATAGTATTATAAAATAAATAAAAACTTAGATACTAATTTTACAAGATTGAAATGACCTCATATTCTAAAGAAGGCGTTGCTTTCATTCATAAAGCTCAAACTGTTTTCTAAAATTATGACCTAATAATCACTAAATTTTCATTCTGCCTGTGCTGAAATTACGATATGTTAATTACAATAAATATTGAAATTTAATTTACATGGTCATGCTAATGGGAGTTTTAAGTAGTTTTAAATATAGATATTACGCCACTGTTCCTCAACTACATGCGATACTTAAATTTACCTATGCTTTTATCACATTAATAAAACTCGCTTCAATTTTTTCTTTACTTTTAAGAAACAAAAAATTTTACTTAAGTCACGTTTTAGTGAAACATGACTATTGTATCAACATAAGGAATTAAAAGATTTAATTGAAAGACAATTATTGGTTTTCTTTGATCACAAAATGGTTAAAACTGGTTAAAATAAGGTTGGGTTGAAGGGGGGGGGGTTACATATCAAACCCTTTGTCTGATTTCTATGAAAATTAATACAGCTCTTGCGACAATGGCCTGTAACATATTCACCAAATAGGAACTCAATCGAAATCATAGTTTGGGCGATATCATGTTCACTCACATACATACATACAGACATCATCAGTAAAAACACCAAAACCGGGCTTTGAGAATCACATAACGTACAACAATACCAACATATGCGCATAAATATGGGATCATTTGTGAAAATAGCAAAACAGATTCAAAGATCCTCAAAATCTAAAAAAATACGAAACTTTCCATATTCGGGTTTTCATCATGATTACAGTACTTTCCCTACACTATTTGTGTCATGAAAGAAAAAACTAGTTTCTAAGCGTTACGGGACTGACATTTGTGTCACACCTGCAACAAATAAAATTCACGTTTTAAAATATGAATATAATTTGTTAGAAACTGGTGCTGCTTTATTGAGGTAAATAAATTTTTGAAAACTATAAAAAAAGGTAACATAATCCTTTTTATTCTTTACATTACCAATTTTTACTATCAGGCATCACTCAAAACATTATAAAAGTTCTTTAAAAAACAGTCCATCATCATAAAAATGTAAAAAACTTTCTAATAAAAACGGTCACTACAAGAACGTGATTTTATTAGAAATTTTAAACATTTTTATGATGATGGACTGTTTTTTAAAGAAATTTTAAACATTTTTATGATGATGGACTGTTTTTTAAAGAAATTTTACCATGTTTTGAGCGATGTCCGATTATAAAATTGGTAATGTGAAGAATAAAAATATTGAAATACAGACATTAGAAATTGAGATATAGGATATCCCTTTTTAATATGGTAACGTAAATGTTTGTCCTTTAAACTGCTTTAGTACAAAGCTATTTAAAAGTTCAAAAGCGTCAGACGCGCCCACACACGTCTATATGGATTAAACGAAATATTATATTTTCTATTTAAATTTGATGATTTCATAAATATTGAATTTTCAAGGTTGAATTTCTGATGGAAAGTGTGAGGAAACAACCATTGCAATCCCCATCTAAAGTGATCGCCTATCCAGTCTGCAGGCTATCTACGCCTTTAGAACCTCACACCCACAAATACATAAAATTAAAGCCCAAATTAGAAACCTTCTGCATATTACATCCCTAGGTCATGTGACAGCATGCAAGGAGATCTTCGGTAATAAATATGTGGACTTGCTAACAAAGGAGGCAAAAACAAAAACATCCATAGACATCTCGCTTCCTGCACGCCAATCCTACGTATATCAAAAGATCCCTTAAACGCGACTGCTGCAGTGGCAAGACCACTAGATCTACTCAGAGAAGGGTAGCTATACCTGTGACATAACCCCAGTGGTATTTCGCAATCTTCTTACTTTAACACCCTCAACCACTACTTTCCTAACGGGACAAAGCTCTTTCGGGACATATCTACACAAGTTTAAAAGGGCCTGCACTCTCCACTCCTATGACTCAGAGGCATCAGCTATTCACTTCTATTTTAATTGCCCCCTTACAGCTTGCTAGCACATCCGTCTCTCCTCTTCTCCTCCAAGTGGTTGGCTGGATAATATCCTCTCCCGCCCACCTCTTCTAAACAAAGTGAAAAAAATTTATCTCCTTAATGGATCTATCTATCCTGACCCGCTCCTGAGCTACGGACTTCATTCCTGATTTCAAGCATCATTCATCACATCAAGCGTCATCTTTACTGCTTAGTGCGTGGGAGGAATGTCTCCGAAAATAACTACCTGTTATGAAATTGGAGGCAGTTTGACATTAGCATGTCCCTTTCCATCCCACCCTGTGCAGCGTTTTATGACGGATTCAGCTCCGGCTGTAATATGTATTTTTTGACTTTCATAAAACCTTAATAATGGGAGGGACATCCATGCTCTACAGATCTAGTTCCCAGTCTGAGCAGTCTGAGCAGTCACTCTCAGGCATTCAAAAGAATCTACATAATATCGACATAGATGAAGGACAATTTGTTTAATACCCTTCTATCAATTCGAAAAAATATCAGAAACCCAAGAATTATTTATCTTATTCCAATTAATTTATAAGCTACTATATCACACATGGGATTCCAATTAACAAGATCAAGAATTTCAAATTTCATGTCAATAACAATTCTTCTTCTAAAATATTCGTTTCCTAAACAGATATTTCAATATAGTTTAGAAACAAGTTGAAATCTATTACGCTTAATTAAAGCTCTTGAAACATTTTATTACTCGGAAGTAGTTTATATAAGGATGCCGTTAAAACTTTATGCATTTCGTTGATTCCCAATAATCTTTCTCTGTAACATTGAACTTTGTTATTAGCACTTAACGCGTTTAATTTGTAAAACTTTTTTAAACTGATGTAATAAAAAGTTTACTTTTTCACTGTATAAATGAAAATATCTAAAATCTTTCGGTTCGTTAAAGTTTCTATAGTTAATATATTCAACAAAAGTTATAGAAGTTCATATATTCAACTTCTATAATTGTTTCGAAAGATTCTTTCAGTTGTATCTTTGAGTGAAAATAAAAATAAATCTATGAAATGAAAGTTTTTCTGCAAACAAAAACCTTTATAAAAATTTACCTTCCGTTTTTAATGAAATATTGAAGTTGTATGAATATACATGTTTAATATTTTCAGAAAAAGGGAGCTTTTTAACATGTTTATTCCCCACTTATTTAATTATACTATTAAAAAGATTCTCATATATTTTTTATATCCTATTTTTAAATACTTTTGCTTCCAAATTATACCTTTTCTAAGTAGATATCTAAATATAGCTTCAATACAAATTAATGTCAAATTATTTTCTAAATAATAATTATTGAAACCTTTTAAGTGTATCATTTAAAAATAGTTTATTTAATTACGCCATTAAAACTGTACACGCATAGTTTATTCTCGAACGGAATCTTTCTTTTTCGCACTAAACTTGCTATTTGCACTCAACTTGTTCCATTTGTAAAATGCATCTCTTAAACCAGTATAATTATCAACTTATTTTTTTCCAGTTGTAATGAAATTACGTAACCCCTTTCAGTTAATGAAAGCTCCTAATTTAGTGTATTTTACGTGTATGATCACTTTGAAAAATGTTACATTTGTAATACTGCATTGGAAACTGAGTCTTGGATATGTTAACGAGATTTTAAATTAGTGGTATTCTTGTTTTTAGGATACGAAAAAACTGAAACCTGTTAAAATTATTCCTTTGAATTTTAATAAAATATTGTAAATAGAGAAAATATTTTATCATTTTGGTAGAAAATATGCGCATTGCAGTCTATATTGTAGTACATTGTGTTTAACCTTTAGAAAATATTATAACTATTTTCTTTTCTCATGTATGAAATTAAATTTCTGTAATTTATCTTTCAATCAGACGCATCGGGGTTTCTTTTTTGGCGCCAAAATGGCGATTTTTTGCCTGGCGTGGCAACCAGGTGATTTTGGGCTTTACACCAGATAGTACTAATTAATCAAAGTACTCTCGTTAGTATTTTTGGCAATGTACGTGTTTTATAATAAATTAACATTGTATTTGTTTATAATAAAATTTCTCTGCGTTGATAAAATAAATGTATGTGTTAATAAAATAAATGTATGTTATTTATAATAAAATTGTGGGCGTTTTATAATAAACTTTAGTGTGTATTACAATAAAATAAATTGTTTCATAATTATAATAAAGCTAACATACTGTTTTAGCAGGCTAGGAATACTAACATGTATTCAACAAGTTGGAAATTGTACGTCAAACGTTACAAACGAGGTGCGTTCGTACGCACGTTTTAGAATTAAATTCATGATATCCCGTGCGTAGAACGGGCTAAACAGCTAGTTAAGTATATATTTTATGACGCTGTTCATACAAATATCTTAACTAGTTATATAAATATTCAGATATATATGTATCAGCTAGTTATATAAATATTCAGATCTTGATGATTTTTAATTCTGTGAAATGAATTATATCGTCTGCAGATTAATTTCTGTAATAAAATAAGTATCTCGGTCGCTTGACGATTTAACATCCATCGGAAGCTCCTCTAACAAAAAAGCACCGATTTAAAAAAAAAAATCAAATTTCTTAATAAATATTTTTATTAATATCTCCTAAAGTTTTGATTCGATTTTAATAAAATTTGAAATGTCTCGACAAAATTCTGCAAAGATAATATATTTTAAATTGCAAACCATTTGGTTGGGTAGTTTTTGCGTTGTTATATGCGGACGGACAGACAGACGGACGGACAGACAGACAGACGGACGGACAGACGGACGGACCAAACGACGACTATAGGTGCTACGTATTTATATAATTACGAACGCACCTAAAAACGAGTTTTTTTTCGCCAAAATGGCACAAAAACAAAAATCGCGCCAACCCCACTGCATCTGCGACATCTGTTTCAAATCGAGTATTCTGTGATGTGTAACCAGGGGTCGGAAGTATCGCGCTACAAGTAGCGAAACTGCTGTAGCTGCTACTTTTTACAGTAGTTTGAAGTGTAGCGCGCTACATTTTGAATAATGCAGTGTAGCGAGTAGCGCGATACAAAAAATCCGTAGTTTGTAGCGAGAACCGACGCTACTTTTAAAGTTACTTCAGGTGTGCGAAATGTACCATTCTGCAAATCACGTTGCCGAAATTTTCTTCTTTTGTGCAAAATTTGTTCTGCTCAACATTTTGTGAATCTCAGCTGCAAATCTCAGCGTGTAACATCGTATCGCATGAAGTGATAGATTTTCCCCACTGACACTTGCTGCTAAAATCAAGTGCTAATCCACCAAAGGAATTAATTTTCTTTCGGGCAAAACACTTGTCTATTTATTCATTATTAAGTCTTCGTGTTTTTTAATATTCGGAATTTCTTGATTGATCGACAGATTTATTTATTATCTGCATCTAGAGTTGTTTTTCTGTAATTTTCTAGATTATAATGTCTTTCTTAACTTTGCTACGAAATTTAATATGTGTATAAATTAACATTTTGGAGACAAACACAAAACATTTTCTTGTATGTTATCTTTTTTAATGCCCTCGATTATGTTGCATTTATTTAATTATATTTCGGCAGACGCCATATAACGAGTTGTCGCTTTATTATTTAATTCGTGTCTTCATTTCTAGTGTAAATGGAACTCTTTGACAAAATCTGAAAGTAGTGAAGTAGTGACTACTTTTGAAAAGTAGTTTGTAGTCGCTTCTTTTTAAAACAAGTAGTTGTAGTTGTAGTTAACTATATTTTCGATAAAGTAGCTGTAGTTATAGTTCGCTACAACAAAAAAGAAGTTTTTCCGACACCTGTGTATAACATATATTTGAATTATCTTTTCAATGGATTTTTAAATATCATAATACATTTTCAGTTACTACATTTCATTATAAACAAAATAAGATTTTGTCTACAGCTAATTTCAAGAAATTTTGAATATTTGTAAGATAAATATGAACATTTTACTACTACAGTTTTAATTTAAACTACTGCTCTAATGATTTTATAATTAAATTATTGCAGCACGATATTTACTGTACGTATACAGCAAAGACTGGCATCAAATACGAACGATGTTTTAAAAAATGTGGCTTCACATGTATGGGAGCAGTTTTATAAACATGAAGTCAGATGTTTATTTTCATGTCTAAATTATATAAAAAAAACACAAGCACTCCGGGAGTGCCGATAGAAGTGAAAACATGAATTTCAATATATATTATATATATATTATATATATATATATATATATATATATATATATATATATATATATGTACATACTTATATGTACATACTTACATGTACATACTTATATACAGAGGTGTTGGTTACAGTAACAGTGTCGCGAGTTCAATGTTTTTTTTCCCATCTCAAAAAATACCCAATGCGCCTAAATAAGTTTTCACTTCAATAAATTCTCCATCATTGCAACTGCATGTACTTTCATCAATACCACTCTTTAGGTCTTTTACATATCCATTATAATTAAACATAACACGGCCTAAAGGCTTTTCATATTTAAATGCCTTAATGTTTTTTACTTTACTCCCTGATAGTCGATCATTGTACCTGTTTAAATATTTACCAAAATTAACTCCTTTATAGCAATTCCCCACATAATCCAATATAAAATAGATCTTTTCTTCCGTACTTTTCTGGCAGTTCTTTAAATTACAATATCTCTGTAGATCCTGTTTCTTGATTCTATACCGCAATAAATCCAAGCCCAAATCGTTATTAACATTTCTTGTGCTAGATTGTAAAGTTTTTAAAGTCTCCGGTATCAATTTTTTTATATTAAATATAATTCCATTAATGTCATTTTCCCTTTGATTACTATCACAATTAAATATTGATTTTTCTATTTCTTTACAAATATTTAGATTTTTCGAAGTATTCAAATTGATATTATGTCTAATATCACTACTGATAAGCTCTTTCCTTATATTATGTTTTATTTCGTCATAAATAGATTTTGTCATCATCTTTATTTATCCAGATTCCTACTTCTAAAATTCTGTAGGACATTCTTCTTGCAATATATATATATATATATATTTATATATACTAAAATACAATTATAAATTTACACTAACCACACTATATAGCCAAAAACAAATAACATTATATCAACTGAACAGTAAAATATAACCAATTAAAACTATAATACAATTATAACCAAACACAAAATACTAACGAAAAACCAATACCAGGAAAATTAAACCTGAAGGCAGGAGCGCATGGCTAACGACATGCACCGCAGGGTTAAAACTGGTTTCCACGCAAGCAACGTCCCCCTTCTCCTGCCGAGACTAAATTAATTCAAAATATCAACCAAAACACTAAGCTACACACAGCAGTAACCAACCCTATCTGAACTCATCGAACAACTGATCTAGACCACACTTAGCATTCAAAAATGAATTCAGTTCACTTCTATATTTGCTTCTACCTATAAAATTAATCATATTTCTGTATACAAAGTTCACAGGGTAACCCTGCATCAATTCCATGTTAATCCACTCCATGAATTCGCCAACTGCATCGCCAAATCTTGAACATAATCTCTCAATACGAACTAAACCGTTTGTAAACACATTTCTAAATGCTGAAATATGCACGTTCGATTCAAAATTTAAGATCTTTAAATATTTTAAAATCGAAATCATTTCTCTTGTCATAAACCCTTGTTATCAAATTGTCATTCTCCAACTCTAAATTCACATCCAGATAATTGATGTTTTTAATATTCTGGGAGGAGAGTTCTAGTTTTAAAGTATTTGGATAATATTTAAAATCTAGGTTTACATTTTTCCTTATTTAATCCAACTATTAAAACATCATCAATATACCTATAACGCAATATTTCTCTATTTAAAATATTGTTATTCTCATATGTATGTAAGTACATGTCAGCTAAAATTGAACTGCAACTTCCCCCCATTGGGATTCCACGAATCGGTTTAAATACTCTACTCCCCTCATACCAGTAATTCTCTTGCACTACCAACTGAAACAAGTTAATAAACCAATCTTTATCTCTATCTATATTGCTGTTTTTGTTATAAAAATCTATAACCTTGTTCTTTAAATCCAGTAAGTTAATGGTACTGTATAGGTCTGCAAAATCATATACAAACAAACTCTTTGTGTTTTGATGTTTTTTTCAATTTATCTAATAAAATGTAACTGTTCTTTATAATAAATGTGGACTCCGTACTCAACACTCTATCAAACACACAACTCAAAACTCCCAACAATTTCTTATTAGCAGACTCTAGGTATGAACCATACCCACAAGTTACAATTCTAAATTTCACTGTTTTTTGTGAAACTTTGGCACTATAACAAAATATGGGAAACGTTGACTTTTCTGCTTCAACTTTTCTATATAGTGTCTTAACCCTGTTTTCCATCACTGAAACTTTCAATTTCAATAGCTCATAGTTATCGCTGTTATTATAACTTTCATTTAATATTTCACCATAAATTTTTTTACAGATTAATGCATAACTTGTGTTAGCTTTATCGACATATGTAAATATAAATTTAATCTGAAGCTCTTTAATGGATTTAGTTAACCTAGTATAATCCTCTTGAGACACCGTCACAATCTGTAACACACACACACACACACACACACACACACAAATATATATATATATATATATATATATATATATATATATATTAATATATAATTATATAAATATTTAATATATTATATTTAATTATATAATATAATATAATATAATACTACTATTTAATTTACATAAAAATAATATATAAATATATATTAAATGTAATATATAAATAATTTTCATTAAAAAAAATAGCGCACAGGCAAGCATGGGGCGCGCGACGCGCCCGCCCCGTCCTACCTGACACCGAACTATACACAATACATGTACATACTTATATACAGAGGTGTCGGTTACAGTAACAGTGTCGCGAGTTCAATGGTTTTTTTCCATCTCAAAAAATGCCCAACGCTCCTAAAGAAGTTTTCACTTCAAATATACAGAGGTGTCGGTAACAGTGACGGTTACAGTAACAGTATCGCGAGTTCAATGATTTTTTTCCCATCTCAAAAAATGCCCAACGCGCCTAAAGAAGTTTTCACTTCAACAAGGTTTAGGTAAATAATCATGCAAAACGGAGAGATACAAATATTTCAATTCACATGTAAATGATTGCCACTAACACAGACATAAGAATAAGAAAAAAGAAGCAGGTTACAACAAAATTATGCAAAGTTAAACTCGGTTAAATACAAGGGAAAGTCTATAAGTAAGTCACAAAAGACAATTAAATAATAACTTACAATGATATTCATTTCAAAACTATTTTTATTTCTCAACATATTCTGCAATAATATTTATGCTCTTATATCACCGTTTTATCATTGCCCCAACACCAGCTGCATATGATTCTTTGGGCGCAACTAACAATCAGCTCATTCCATCGCCAATATCTTTCTGAATTTTCATGATATTTGACTGGCCTTTTTCATGCAAGTTGCTTCGTAGAGTTGACTATAAAAGAATGAAAAAAATCTTTGTTATCGTTCGCGCATGCGCAGATAAAAAAATATTTCATACAGCTACTCATATTTCATCAAATGTTTAATATATTTATATTCCAATTGTATTATATTATTTCTATTACATTTTGTCAAAGTTTCTGAAACTGGCGTTAAATTTGGTTGAAAACCCTGTATGGTATAAGCAAAAAAAATGCAAGAATTTTTTAACTTAAAAAAATTCGTTATATATCCATGAATATACGTGCTATTCTTCTCCCAAATGAGTACAAAAAGTATACAATATTCATGAATTCGTGTTCTGTAGCGATATCAGATCATTTCGTGCATTTTATTTTACAGGAATAATCCCAAATATAATTATTTTTCTTCGATTTTTTGTTGGCCTCTTAATTGTCCTCCTGATCAAATCGTCTTTGATAAATATGTGGTCAAACGTAATCTTTATAATTATGAAGTTCCAAAAGAATCCGAAGAGTATATTTTTAAATATTCAACAAAATGTCTAAACTTGAAAAGATCCGGTGACGAATGGCTGTATAGTGTATATAGATTTTGAGTCAATGATGCATTACCGAATAATACTTTTAATCACTTTGCAATTCCCATAAAATGTTCTTTGAAACTAAATATGATTGTTTTGAACTCATTTATTAAACTTTTTATGTTGTTTCCTACAATTCTTTTAAAACTAAAGTTATGTTACAATAATGGATCTATAATAAACTTATCTTATGTACAAATAGAACAAAAATAAATCACAATTTCAATAAATTAAATTTCTATAATACCAGATGCAATATAACCTAACTAACGGATGGAAAAAATATTAAAACTATTTTGATAGGGAAATATACGACTTAGCATAATTTAAACTGTTTTTTTTTCAAACCCTATATACTAGCTGTTTTGCTATCAATTTTTAAAATGAGTATAGATTTCGTCACTTTAGAGAAATTGCCTAAATATTATCCTTTTGTTAATCATTTTACATTGTGTACTATTATAAGAAATTAGATAAAATTATAGTTGATTATATGCTAATTTTATTACCTATTTTGAGCAATATACAAATTTTAACAATGTATCGTATAGAAATACGTATAAAGTTTAAATATATTGAAATATAAAATTTTAATTATCATGAAACAATTGATACTAGAACAGAGAAAAGTAATTTAAACTGATGAAAATTTAATATTCATCACAGCAATTCTATATCCTCTTTTTTGGTCTAAACTTAAAATGACAATAGAGTGTATTGGCACAGCAATCGCAAATTCCCTTTAAATTTATGTCATTCCGAAATCTCAAATCGACCGCTACTCCAAATTTATAACAGTTTGTTTCTAGGGAAACGTGATCCTTTAAAAACTTTTCATTAGTGTTTGAATTCGCTCTGTTAATATAGAGATTACGTCAAATTTTTGAGGAATAGGGTTACAGTTTCTCATCACAAGACTTTATAAAATGAAATAACTGTAGCATTTTATGATTACTATTTTACATGTCCAAAACAAAATCCAAATTTAGCAAATATTCTCCATATTACAATGTGTTTTAACGAGATACAAAATAACTTTTATTATAAAATTTCAATCCTTATTGTATAGACTTTAACAAAATGTTTCATATCATGAATTTAAAAATAATTATCCATATAATAAAACATTTTAATTTATGGATCGATAATTACAGAAATTGTGAAAAATTATTTTACATACACGTTACACGTTACAGTCCGCTCTAAACAGAGGTGTTCTTTTTAAATATATGTAAGTATTATGTACTAATTTTAATTTATTACACTTGTATAAATATTAAACCTTGAAATTAGACGTTTTAGTTAAAGTAGAATACGTATATGTTAGTAATCAATTGAAGGAGTGACTCTAAACAGGAATTCTTCAACGGATAATTTTTCATTTTCTGTTTAATATTGACGTCGAAGGAAAATCTTTTCCCATATCTGAATTAAACAATATCACCTTCCGCGACACAGAAATCCTGAGATAAAAGAATTGAATTAAAATCGGGTTTTACACACGCCAAACGAATACTGAAATATGTTTGTTAACCGATATAATAAAATAAGATGTCCAAGTTTTGTTTGGTCTTCGTTCGATCCGTTAGTAAATGCCATTTAGCGAAATGCAAATGAAAACTAATTTACTTTACTTAGTGTTTTTCTACCTATTTATTTTATCATTACAATGCATTTTAATTGATTTTTTTAATGTTGACCTCAATAATGAGACTCCAAAATTAAATAAGATAATTTAAAGTATAAGATTAGCAAAAAATAACTGAACTATTTCAGAGGGCTCTGGTGTGCGTATTTACGCTCCGAATGAGACGAGATGCAAAAACAGATAACTCAAATGACGCACTTATCATTCATTGTTAAAAAAATTCTTTACGAAATTCAGTGCTTTAACATTTCAATGAGTGTTATGTAAGCTTACAGATTTTAATGTGTTCATATAAATGTTTAATATCTTTACAGTAAATTATGATTTCGGAGGTTTCATTGTCAACAAAGTGCAGTAAGTTCAAAATTATATTTCGAATTCTAAGTGTAATGCAGTCTGGTAAAAAAAAAAAAAAAAAAAAAAAAAAAAAAACACGGCAACGACTATTTTATTTCATATTTGGCACAGATACATTTATTGATGAATTCTTGCTCTACAACCTGTTATTTAACATATGACTGGCGTATCATTTTAATTTCCTGTGCATTAAATAATTTCTTATTCGAAGCAATAAAAGTATACTCATCCTAGTGCCCTCTGAAGTAAATAATTATTATTTTTTTTGTGTTTCTGCATATAGTGACTGCGAAGTCCGTAACAAAAAGGAGGAAATTGCAGTATACAGAGAAAGCAGGACTTGTACCCAGGCATCCAACCTAAAGGTTTATAGGTAGTAAAACACACAATTACCAGAGACAAATCTATTAAAAAAATCAATATTTATTTATAAATTTACATAGAATTATGAAGATTTTAAAACTAGATTTTTCAAGAGGCTTTTTTGCTTATGTAGATTGCTCACAAGGGAACTACTTTTGTTGAAGCTCATTGAGTTCTGGTGCATTTTATCGTCCTATAATCCAAAGTCAGAGAATCGATAAAATTTGTGTGCAAAGCTAGTATTATATATATGAGGAGTGTTCAAATGAAACCCGTTCGACAGTTCTAGTAAGCAGAACATGAATAAATTACACACAAAACTGAATGAAATAAGAAGAATAGTATATATTTAAACTTAAAGCATGCATATTTGTTTAAAAGAAGTCATCCATGGCGTTCATACAGGCATCCCATTGTTCTGGAAGGCATCGAATGCGTCGGCGAAGAAAGATTTCGGTTGTTGTTTGAACGTTTAATTCACTTCCCAAGTCACGAATGCTTCATCAACGATTCATCTTGGCCGCACTGTCAATATTCGCAATAATTGTGTCTCGGAAACCACATTGCGCGCCTCACCAGGACGCGGCAAATCTGTTGTTTCCTCATGACCGTAGCGGAACATTCGCGACCAATTCGTGACAGTAGTATTTGATAAGCACTTTTCTCCACACACAGGAACCATTCTCCGATAAATCTCAGCAGAGATGCATGCTGAATACAACAATTTGACCATTTACACGCTTCGAACAGGTTTCATTTGAACACGCCTAATATTTTATACATGCGTTACATTTATTTTGAAAGTAATGAGTTTTTATTGTTAATTTCGCGTCAAAAGCGTGTTAAGTCGCCAAATATGGTGCTACGAATCCCAACCCTTCCTCACACACAGCAGACGACTATTTGCTTTCGGTCAGGTTTGCGGCAAAAATTCTACGGTAATGAATAAAGCCAATTTCGTGCCGCGAAAATTGAGTTATGCATTCTGAAATATACAGCTTGCTTCTCTAGTAGTCAGCTGGCTACTGATCACAAAAAGACCCGTTTGAATACTGATTCAGACGTGAACGTTCGTACTGAACCGGATACTCCGGATAGTATGCCATGTTCTTGTTTTGGATAGCATGAACTGTTTAATTCTCATTTGCAAATTATGCCAACTAGCTCACCTACACAAATAAGCTAAATAGGAAGCTTCTAGCTCACTGTTGTTAGAATGTGGTGGTGGGTAAAATTGAAAATGAGTGACAAGTAGGTACAAGTAATACTATATACAGGATGTTCTATCAAGACCGCATAAACTTGCAGAAGAGAGTCCTCATTCAAAGTGCATAAAGAATGACCGAAGGACCCACCTCTAGGACACATATTTTTCTTGAAAATTGCAAAAGTAAACCAATAATCTTTATTGGTAAAATGAACATCGTCATTTGCATTATGATAATATGTTTGCATGGGTAGGTGCTATAAAAAAAAAACCTCTGAACATATTGAAGCATAATACCATAATTTGCATGACAAAATTTGATTGAATTTTGTTATGCATCTTTCTCAAAAACAAAAAATATTTTAGAAGTATGGTTCTTTATTCAATTGTTATATCCTCGTTCTGCATAGATTATGCGGTCTTCATAGAGTACCCTGTACATTACCGTAACTAAGCAATGCTTAAAAATTAGCTGTTACACTGGTGGTTTCCAATCTAATATATACATATACTAGCAAGCTACGCCCGCTACGCTGGTCAATTTCTTATAACGAACTTTTAATCAAACAAAATATTGACATTTCATAATTCACTTTTATATTTTAACACAATAATAGGGCTACTACAATTTGTGACTCGTGCTATAGCCAATATACACGCCAGGGCACGTCGCCCTTATCATTATCTTTTTACGCATGAAGGTTTTGCTATGGTACTCCATTGTGAAATTTGGTAATTTTTCAAATTCAGTATTTAAAAAATGGCATAATCATTAGATTTGAAATTTATATAAAAAAATACAATTTTTACCTTTCAAACGCAGTTTGCCTAACAATTTTCTGACAAATACTTTTCGAGCTATTATTGTTTTTTTCAGTAACTTCAAATGTTTCATTTTCCGAGATTAATCTGTGGCAACAATTCGCGAAAAACCCAGTCGTCAGCAACGCATAGTTTTTTATTAAAGAGGCTGTTGGAGCAGGGATTGTCACCACCAATTATCCACCATTACTTTTGAAGTCGGTTCTGTAGTTTCAGAGATTCCATAGAAATTGTAATTTAGAATGATTTTAGAACGCTTTTCGCTTATTTCACCCTTTTAAATTTCGAATTTTTTTAACAAATTGTTCTTGAAGAGCATTTACATCTTATAAGTAATTACAATGCCAAATTTCAAATTTCTAGCTCCTTCAGTATAAACAAAATCGCAATTTTAGAAAGTTTTTCGCTCCTGCACACCCCTGGGGTTAGTGACACCGACATAAAATATAGCCTATGTTAGAGCAGGGGTTGTCACCAACAATTTGCCACCATCACTTTTGAAATCGGTTCGGTAGTTCCAGAGATTACATAGAAATTGTAATTTAGAATGTTTTTAGAAAGCTTTTCGCTCATTTCACCCTTTTAAATTTCGATTTTTTTTTAATTTTTTTCTTAGAGAGCATTTACATCTTATAAGTATCTACAATGCCAAATTTCAAATTTCTAGCTCCTTCAGTATAAAAAAAAATCGCAGTTTTAGAACGTTTTTTGCTCCTACACCGCACTGGAGTTAGCGCACCGACATAAATTATAGCCTATGTTGGAGCAGGGGTTGTCACCATCAGATTGCCACCATCACTTTTGAAATTATTTCGGTAGTTCCAGAGATTCCATAGAAATTGTAATTTAGAAGGTTTTTAGAACGCTTTTCGCTCATTTCACCCTTTTAAATTTCGATTTTTATTTTATTTTGTTCTTAGAGAGCATTTACATCTTATACGTAACTACAACGCCAAATTTCTAATTTATAGCTCCTTCAGTATAGAAAAGATCGCAATTTTAGAACGTTTGGCGATCCTGCACCCTACTGGGGTTAGCATCACCGACATAAAATATAGCCTATGTTGGAGCAGGGGTTGCCACCATCAATTTGCCACCATCACTTTTTAAATCGGTTCGGTAGTTCCAAAGATTCCATAGAAATTGCAATTTAGAATGTTTTTAGAACGCTTTTCGCTCATTTCACCCTTTTAAATTTCGATTTTTTTTTTGTTTTGTTCTTAGAGAGCATTTACATCTTATACGTAACTACAACGCCAAATTTCAAATTTATAGCTCCTTCAGTATAGAAAAGATCGCAATTTTAGAACGTTTTGCGCTCCTGCACCCCACTGGGGTTAGCGACACCGACATAAAATATAGCCTATGTTGGAGCAGGGGTTGCCACCATCAATTTGCCACCATCACTTTTGAAATCGGTTCGGTAGTTCCAAAGATTCCATAGAAATTGCAATTTAGAATGTTTTTAGAACACTTTTTGCTCATTTCACCCTTTTAAATTTCGAATTTTTTTTTTTTTTTTATCTTAGAGCGCATTTACATATTATAAGTAACTACAACGCCAAATTTCTAATTTCTAGCTCCTTCAGTATAGAAAAGATCGCAATTTTAGAACGTTTTTTGCTCCTGCACCCCCCTGGGGTTAGTGATACCGACATAAAATATAGCCTATGTTGGAGCAGGGGTTGTCACCATCCATTTGCCACCATCACTTTTGAAATCGGTTCGGTAGTTCCAGAGATTACCCCCTACAAACAAACAAACAAAAAAACAATCTTTACTCCTTTATAATATTAGTATAGATTTGATAAGAACATAGAATTTCTTTGAAAAAATATGATTTCAACATTTTTCTAAATCACAATAATAAAACTTTTCTAAAATGGATAATTTTGCAATTCTTTGTGCTATTTCAAGATGCTTACTGATTGAAAATTAATTTTAAGGATTGTTGAATATTAGATAGAAAGATAATTTATTAATGCCATTATTACGCTAAAGAAACTAAACTTTATTATTTTTTAGCATGTCCATATAACATGAAATATAATAACCAGAACTGCGTCTTGTTATGAGTAGAATGAACTGTATCCATTAGATTTCAAATTGTATAAAATGTATCTTGGACATATTGTGTTAAAATAATATTTTTCTACAACAATATAATTTCTTTTACTAAATTTCGCAATACTTTATTAATGTTAAATATTTTTTCACGCAGATTCAGTTTTGAAATGTTTATATTGTTTTACCTAAATTTTTGTATCTGTTTAGAGTTGTAAAGACTGGAAAAAACCCGGTTTATACCTGGAAATAAACCTTGTTTTTTGGGAATAAACTTGTTTTTTTTTGGAATAAACTAGTTCTTTTGGGAATAAACCTGGAAATAAACCGGGTCTATTGGAAATAAACCTGGGAATAAACCGGTTTTTTGCAACTCTATATCTTTTAGAATACAGAAATCGTATTATGCTTGTATCATAGTATGTATTTCATTCAGAAAATCAGCCTTAAATTTACTTGCTACTTGATTGATGAAAGGTATTTGATATTTTTAAATTTCAGTCTAACACCGTCAGATATTTTAATATGTATGGCAACAACATTTTCATATATAACATTTCTAGTACATGAATACGAAAACTACTTGTATTTAGAAGACGTTGATACTTTTAGAGCATCGACAAATTAATGTCTATATCTGCCTTTTACGCAACTGCAAAATCTACAAAATGCTACAAAATCTACAAATCTACAAATAAGCATTATATATTAAGACATATTTATCTTAAAATTTAATATTTATCACCCCAAAAACATCTTGTTGAAGTTTTTGTAACTTTAAAATATATGTATATATTCACTAGAAAAAATTTTTGTTTCAGAAAGAAAACCTAACTAGTACAGAAGTTTTGCATATAAAGAACCTACTTTACTACATTTGCATTATAATTGTATAAAGTATATGCGTTTAAAATAAATAAATTATAAAACTTCATTTTGAATAAAACGTTCTCTTTTATACGAACCTTTATATTTGATAAAAGAAAGCAAAGAAGGAAATGTTATTCAGTTAAAAGAGACAAAATTGGAATCAATCTCATTCTTCAATCTGCAAAATGCCAAACAATTTGACTTTCAAGTTTTTCATGCAGTTAAAGATCAGATTTCATACAAAGCGTCAACTTTAGCTAGTGCCTACTTTCGTCCCTTTAATGTTTAAACCAAAGCCTACCTTTTGTGCCAAAATTTAAATGATTGATAATATTCATTGAAAGTTCTTATCAGCTGTTGGAGACATTAATCTTGTTAATACTTCATGCTTCTATTGTTTTTTAATTCTAAATTCAAGTTTTAATAAAGAAATATTCTATTCGTGTATGATAATATATAAAGTAGTAATAAAGAAAGAGATTTAGGTCAATAGGTAATTAAGATAACACTTTACGAAACTTTTTCTTAAACTGAAAATTGAATAATTTCATCTATAATTACAAACATTAGTTCTAAAAATATATATAAAATGGATTTCAAGACATTGTTTGGAAAGTAATTTTCTAAATGACAAATAATCCATTTTTTAAACGTGTAATTTCTTTAATAAAGTTAGCTATTGAATATTGAGGAAAAAATACGAACATGGGAGAAAAGGATGAAAAGTTTTGAGTTTCATCGGAAAGGCATATTACATATGGTATGGTAGATTTGAATTTCTTTACTTATCCATTGTAGTTGCACTTACGAAATCGATAATGCATGCTGTGTACAGTAATTTTATAGAAATATTTGTCTTAAATTTCACACCTCCTGAAAACCTTGATAATCACCTCATCATACGTGATAAAGTGACACTTTTGTTGTGGATTTTTCAATATATGGAAAGATAAGAGTTTGATGGGGTCATTTCAGATGAATAAGGAGTGAACACATAACACATCTGTTAACCCAAAGAAATAACATTGAAGGAAAACCGTTATTTTCAAAAACAAAATTCACTAGATTTCCAAGGATAGGGTTGCAATTTTTCCCCTTCACCTATCGTTGCAAGGCACTTCCAATGTTATAAACACTGAATGGAGCTCATCCAAAGAGATCAGCATTTTCTTTGTTTTTTGTTGTCTGTTTTTAACTTTATTTTTATGATACAATTCTAGGATTTTTTTTTTTTTTTTTTTTTTTTTTTTTTGCTTATAAATCAATTTAAATTTTTGTTTGACGAAGCATATCTCTATAGTGACATTGTTATTAAACTTTATTAAAACGATTATTCAAGGTTAACACAGTCAATTAGTAGGCTATCAATGTCGCTAGAAAAAGAACTGTGTTATCATGACTGTTAGAAATATATATATATATATTTTTTCATAGCTAGTAAATAGCGGTGATGAGGTGGTGGGTTCATGGGATGGTGTTTGTCCGAAGAAAAATAACGTAATTAAAAAGAAGAGGGTTATGGACATCGACTTATAATTAAATTGTATCTTAACTTGGTATGAGATAACGCGTTTAGACCCATTGAAACAATTAATTACATTTAACAAAATATAAAAACGATATAATGCTCATCTTAACATGTTGGAAATTGTACGTTAAACGTGATAAATGAGGTGCGTTCGTACTATAAATAGTATTACAATGTAAAAAAAAATCATTGTTATTATTTCAGTGAAATGAATTATATCGTCTTTTATGAGCGAAATGAACATGCCTTTTCTCTGTATCTCACGTTTACAGATGGGAATTTTTTTTCGACACCAGACAGCGCTGCAAAATTCACCATGGAGGTCTTGCTTTGCGAATTATTATCTTCGGGGTTTAATATTTATATGACTCGCGATAAACAAATCTCTTGTATTTATTTACTTTAATGGATTGAGACATTGGGCTGTCAACCTAATTCCAACTGAAGTTATCTCAGAATCTAACCATATTCGAATGTAATGTCATATCTCAAACAAAAAATTTGTTTGAACGATCTTTCTAAAAATGTAACTTTTATGCAATTGTATTCGAAAAAATAATTTTGAATAAAAATGGCCGCCTGGCATATGAAAAAATCCCTGACGACTGGACCTACAGGCACAGGTAGATTTTGAAGACGCAGACCGTGGGGCGCCTGTTTGTAGGGAATTGCGGAAATAACCTTTTTGCGATGATGCGGCAGTTGGAACCGCCTATTTTGAAACCTAACTTGTTTGCAGGCGCAGCCAGCAGGGATTTTTTTTTTTTAGCTATAAGAGTTGGTCCTATAAAAAACTTGTCAATATAAAAGTTTTAGATAGTATTAAGAGGATTTATAATAAATTTAAGCGGATTTGAAATCTTGGGAATTGACGAAGTTATAAATTTTTTCTTCTAACCCCCCCCCCCCCCTTAAGGCAGTTTTTAATTATATCAAAAATCTGTCATACATAAATTTTCGGCCCTTCTCCTAGAAGTAATAATAACTTCAAACGGATTCGATATTTATCATAATTAAGAAATTATGGGATTTTTTTCTGTTTTCACAAAAAGCCTCCCTCCTATCCCCCCCCCCCCTTGGTTCGATTTTGTCCATTAACGAACTTGATCGAGAATTTATGCCCTTTGATTTTATGTATCAGTTTGGAAGAAATTTATGCTGAATTTTTCCAGTTATCGTGATCAGAAAAAAGTGACATAGATTGATAGATAGATAGATAGATAGATAGACAGATAGATATATATAAAGTTTTGAACTGGGGGTGTTTTTGGGTTCTGGGAGTCATGATCGGCGTAGATCTGCAAAATTTTTTCAAAATTTCCAACTTAGGTGAGAATGTAATAGGTAGTATTTCTTACGAAATCTACCTAAAAAGAAGAGGTCAGCCCGTATTTGTTTTCCTCAGTGCTTCCTGACTTGTGCTTTTATTATATAGATTACGTATGATAGGATTTAATAGAGTGAAGAAAACTTTTATCAGTATCTTTTTAAGTTTTGATTCGATTTTCATAAAATTTGAAATGACTCGACAAAATTGTGCAACGATTATATATAGTAAATTTCAAACAATTCCGTTGGGTAGTTTTTGTGCTGTTATATGCAGACGGATGGACCAGACAACGGCTATAGGTGCGACATATTTATATAATTAGACCACACCTAAAAAGCTAATATTTAAATGTTTAGAATCTATGAAAATGAAGCAGTTCCTATATACTTTTGGTACATTTTTCTTTAAGTAAGTCACCGCATCGACAGCAGTAATTTTGATTACTAAGTATTTTTCCATAAAACAAACTGTTTTTAATGCTATCACACATTTATATTATTGGAGAATAATTCACACAGAAATATGAAATTGAATGTTGTGATTTGCAATTAAAATATATATAAAAAATTTCCAAAGATTATTTTGATATTTTATTAAAGGTCAGTTCTATTCGTATAATACATTAAATAATTCTTTCGTAATTTTGTATGCGGTCATTGAAAATCATTTTTCATGTAATGTTGATTTATATATTTACATATATATTGTCGAACTCGTTTAATACGACCACGGCTAAAACGACAACACGGTTAGAACAAGCAATTTGCATCTTAAAAATGTTTCATTATTTAAACTATATTAAGATTTTTTTATGCTACAATTCAATATAATTTTCAGCGAAAAGTAAGGTAGAATTACGAAAGAAATATATTTCTTATCGAACGCTGTTCTCACTCGGCGATAATATTTTTACGTTTCTTACACTGTCTGTCGAAATGTAGTATTTAATCAGTTTTACCAGGCATAGTTTCAACCTTCAAGGATAAACCCCACCCGAGAAAATACAAATGCATGTCCTGAAGTCTTGAAAAAATGAAAGAAAGAAGGAAGAGATAAGGAACACTGCCCCTTTGATTTACAATTGATCCATGGAAAGGAAAGCTCATTGCAGAAAACATTTATTTCTTTATTTCTTTAAATCCGGATTCTGGGCTATATTAATCAGCCTTTCCATGTCTCTTATTGCACTGTTAAATATAATGAATATGAAATCAATGGCTCGGAAATTGCCGTGACGATTCCAATGTTAGACGAGTTTTTCTGGAAAACATTATGATGTTATTAACATAACATTGTGATCTTATGTTAATTTTGATATCAAGACAATTAGAGCAATTGATAGCAGTAATTACTTTAATTAAGTACGTTTTTTTAAAATTGTAATTATCTTTACGGTTATTACAAATAACGATTAATAGGAAGATTTTTATAATTCCTTTGCTCCTCGTTTTAACCGTGTTCGTATATTTTCTAAGTAAGTCACCTAATTGGAAACAGTTTAGTGTTTATTAGTGAGTATTTCTTACGTTTCATGTTTGCTCTAAACTGTTGTTACATAGTTACATTATTGAAGAAACATTCAAACAGAAATATGACATTTTAATGATGTGCTTCAGTTATAAAAAATATAACTAAGAACTCAACATAAAATTTTTGATCAGAAAGTATTTTCAAATCTTAAATGATTCTTAACAACTTCTCCATTCTTAACAACAGGTTAAATATTTATCTTATTAGACTTATCTATTGGCAGATTTTCAGAGATTCAATAATGCAAAAATTCTATTCATAAAACCTGGTGCATAAAAATTAAAAGAAGTGTAAAGGACTTTCGTCGTGAAGGGGTTAATAACGTTTAAGTGTATTTTTAACAATTTCCAACGTAGTTGAAAATTGTTTATGAATTCGGTTTGTCTGTATGCTGTCTGTCTGTCTGTGCTCTATCTCTCGTAAATATAATCGGATTGCCATGACATTTTTATAATTTTTTATACGTTGTTGAAGTTCCCTACAGACTATTCGGTATTGAAAATGAAGTGTGTAGCATTTTTAGTTCATTTACAGGGACAAACAAAATAATTCCATTACATTACGTTCTATGGAGAAAATCGTTTGCAGTGCATTTTAATGATTTTATGATATTTCAAATATAATGAGCCTTATATACATCATTGAGACGCACTACAACGTGCTTTCTCAGGAATATAAATCAAGTAACATTTATTGTTCTTTTACAGGGACACACAAAAGGGTTCCATTATATTAGGATCTATAGGGGGGGGGATCATTTGCGGTGCATTGCATTTTAATAGTGCTATGATTCTGAAAACAAAACAAAATCACTGAAGTGCACTGCATGTTTTCTCTAAATTATAGAGAGTGCAAAGCATTTATCGTTGATTCACTGAGACACATGAAATAATTCGGTTAAAGGACGGATTTTAATCGATAATTGCTGTAAGTGAATTTTCCCCATGGATTTTTAAACTGGTCTAATCCTGAGTAAATAAGGTGGTTGTGTAAATTAAATAGATCGCATAATGCACGACATACTTTCTACACAGGGACAGCAAATTCTGAAAATTTGATTTTTACTGAGTTATGTGTTTTTTTAAGTTGTTTATTTAGGCATCTCATTCCATGCCAGGAAAAAAATGAACTTTCTTAATAATATCCTGTTAGTGTTGGAAAATGTTTCATAAACTATCCCCGATGCCTGATTTTTCGTTTTTAATAGTATAATTATTTCAAAATAATAAATTTTGCATGTCACTCCTTAAAGTTAAAAGATCGGCTATGTAAAAGGAACAAAACACACAACAAGAGAAATAAATTTTTTAAGATAAAATAAAAAAAATCCAGCTACTCAGAAGCATAAATAAAGACTGCTAGTTATACAACTTATATTTATTTTTTTATATATTATATTTTTCTAAATAAGTCTCTGAATCGACAACAATAATTTTGATTACTTAAGTATTTCTCAAATTGTGTAAATTGCTCTAACTGGTTTTACACATTAACATTATTGATGAATAAATACGAACATTTAATGCTATGCTTCCATTTTAAATTATAATGATAAAACTTTTCTACAAAAGGATTTTCATATCTTAAACGTCCGCTCCACTTTTATAAAAGTTCAATACGTAATTTTGTACGTGATGCGAAAGGAAAGTCTTTCAAATAATGTTGATTTAACGGCCACTTTAAAAGATCCATTTTGGAATATGGGATTTAGGAACACTTAACCAATAATTAAATTCGATTTCCTTTCCTCATATCTTCTATATTGTTATTGAAGCTATCCCGGGCTTCGATTTCGAAATCTTTTATCAATTTTGGCTGTTTTAACTATTGAAATAGTGACATGAAAGCAAAATTATGCCGATATAATTATTCTAGATAAGACTGTAGCAGCACGATTTGTATAAAATGTTGTTAGTTTTAATAATATCACAAATATGTTTTAAAAGATCGTTTCATTATGAAACATTTTCGCTGTCAGTTCAGATATGAACAGATTATACATATTAAAATTGATTTAACTTTGTATATTTTATCAATCTCATTTCTTCTATATGTTGATATAGAAGAATAATTAATTGTTAATTGTATAGTTTTGATCTTCAAAAGTAGTTAAATGTGTAAATAAATACATTTTCTTTATATTTTATCTACTTGACATAAGTTAATGATCAAGCTTTATTTTAGATTTCAAGGATCACCCTTGAAATCTAAAATAATTCCTTATGAAAGTTGAAAGAGGATATCCTAAGAAACCTAAATGGAATGCAAAAATTAATTGCCTCGTGAAGCAAACTACTATATTATAAAGATAGTCTAGGATCAGAGTTGAGCAAATTTGTAATTGCAATTATCTGCAATGCAATTACAATTTAGTTGTATGTAATTGATTATAGTTACACACATTCAAGCACAGACAGTTCGTCAAATAATGAGATGGGGGGCGGTTTCGGCTACAGTGCTGCAAGAATTTTTTGCGGCATGTATTTGTAACTATAATTAATTACATACAGTTAGGTTGAAATTACATTTCAGATAATTGCAATTATTATCTATCCGAACTCTTTCTAGGATTTTAAACGATTGCTGAGTTTTTCGTATGAACGTATTGTTATTGTACACTTGTGTTTGATTCACTTGATTCTAACACTTTTCCGTGAAAGAGCTATCTATTCTCTCATTTCTTTTACTTTCGCAAAGTACTGTTGAATCATCCTGAATATGATTGTCGCGGTTATTTTACGCAGTAATATGTTAATGAAGTTTCTTTGTTCGGTTAACTTGTATAAATACGCTGTAGAAGCGAGATGGGGAAAGTAGGGTACAACCGGATAGCTAACGGTTTTCCTTTGTTGAACAAAAGTCTAGAAGGGCGGAAAAATCCGAACATCCCACAAAAGTGTTTGGAGACATCTGTGCTATTGAAAAACCACACCTGTTGTCACAAGAAAATTCTTCTCTACTTGGGAAAAGACGTTTTCTTGGACCATCTGAAACAGCTCCGAAAATTGGTGACAGGGTACTATCGTAACCGAGTACGACCGGGTACTATCGTAAAGTACCGAAAGCAAGCCCCCCTCCCCTTTAGCAGATAGGAAATTGTAATGATTTTAAGGTGGGGGGCTTATAATTGGAACTTTTGTGAAAATGATGGGAAAATTGGGAAGGTGGTGGGTATATTTGGAATTTATGAAATTTCACAGTATTTATACAAATCGCAAAATAAAATCAGATCAAATTAAAAATTTTTGGTTTTAAAATTTCCTTTCATAGAAGCTAAGTAGTTTCCATTAATAAAAGAAATAAATTAATTAAACAAATATTTTAGATATGAAAGAAATATGAACAAATATTAAAAAACTTAAACTCAATAAAAATATCTATTAAATCTTAGTGCAAAAAGAAGGTACGGAAACAAAAAAAATAAGGAATTTCCTGTAAAAATAGAAGGATTGAAAGCGTCAGAAAATTAAACTTGAAGAGGAGTACTTATAAATGGAACTTTTTAAAAAAAAGGAAATATTCACATGTATGAGGGAGCTATAATCAGAGCTTGGCTTACTTTCGGTACTTTAAGGCAATCAGAAATTATGTTTTTACTCTTCAAGTAACAAAAAGGTATATTGTAATAAATTTTGAATCAAACTTTAAAACTTATATACATTTTTAAAAGTCAGTATTTTTTTTCAGATTTTCAAGCAATTTTTAATGTTGTCATGTAAAGGTTTTCTCAGCAATTACCTATCGTAACCGCTGCACTCCTCATGTGCCCAGTCTTTGCATCCTGAACATTGTATTCATCCTTCACTACCTTTTCCGTGAAGAAACAATTCAATACAAAACCATGGGTACCCGGTTTTGTCCCAGCAGACGACCAAAAATCAACATGGTCGTTCTCCTGGATAGCAAGACGTACACACTTCTATTTTGCATAAAAAATATCGTATGACAGCTATAGAAAACTGTAGTTCTTTTACCTAAGCCGATCCGTCAGGCTCAATATATTTGAAAAGCAGAAAGACCGCGAAAAATTAAAACTTTTCACATGAATTTCTTTCTAATAGATCAGTTTCAACCCCGTTATTACCAGCCCACCAAATGTTATCCAACCAATCTTAATTGTGGATTTGCAGCCCATATTACGAGCCAACCACTCGCAATCCACCATCTTTGACGGGCAAACAAAAAACAAATCTAGTTACTGCGGTTGTTGCTAGGGTGTGACGTCAGTTGAAACTGATGCGAGGCTAACGAAAAAGAAAGGTTGCCGCGGTGCTTTACGCGTATCTTTTTTTACAGACCGCCGGAGTCACTTGATGCTCAAATGCACCAATGCAGTTGTACGAAAAGAGCATCACGTCACTCTAGCGGTCTGTAAAAAAAGATAAGTGGAATGCACCGCGGTAGCCTGTCTTTTTCGTTAGCCTCGAAACTGATGTATAGCACTGCAAGGACACAGAGATTAACTCACTTCAAAAGCCGATGGTACACTGCTAAAGAATGTATTTAAGATCGGTGTTGTCCACGGGGCATCACCCATCAGCGAGAAAACAGGAAACCCAGTTTGACCAACGCCCCCCTAGAGATAATGCCTCAGGACTGGCAACACTGGATTGAATGACGTATTTGCAGATCGGCCATACGCCCTTCCCTCCTTTGTGCTGCAGCATGAGGAGACGGAGAGTAAGCCATGCACGTTGTAGCGGCAACGTGCTTCGTAATCAGAAAGTTTTTGTCTTATTCTAATTTGATAAAAGACCGGATTGCTTTCAATTAAGGTAAGTACTTATTTACAGTATATATGTGCATTTTTATGAGTATTAACTATGTTAATCACTATCTATTAAAATATGTTTACTTTTGTCCTTGTTGCACGATTAGGCTTAATCGCACAGCTTTGTTGAAGCTGGTAATGTGACAGACTTTTTTCCAGAGGTCCTGTTTTTGTGAAATTGTGAACAGCTTTTCATATTTGTGAAAAATCTAGACATAATTATGTTAATTTGAAATGATCGTTATATTCAGGACCTTATTTATACATTTTTAATAAGAAGATACATGGATGTAAAATACATATATTTTCTTTATGTATGTAAAAGTGACAGGTCAGATTTTACTTTTAAATGATTAATTTGTGAAATGTTCGGTTTAAAGATGGAAAATTTTTGTGAAAAACTTATTTTTAAGACAGAATTTTGTGAAGGGTCTTATTTTAGGGAAAATAATTTTGTGAAGGGTCCTCTTTTAGGGAAAATAATTTTGTGAAGGGTCCTGTTTTGAAATGAGAAATTTTGTGAAGGATCCTTTAAAGGACCCAATTTTTTCCTAAACAGATCCCTGAGTTGTTTCTCATAAAAAAAATGTAAATTTTATTTATAAAAATAAGTTTTGAGAAATTCACGATTGTTTCATTCTGATGCTCCCCCTCCCCCCCCCCTGTTTAATGTATTTTATCGCTAAAATATTGATATATTTTTTCATACAGAGATTAAATTATAAATTTATTAACTTAATTAAATGTTTCTCTTGTTACTAATTCATATTCAAAAACATATCAGTTAGTGAAAAGTGTAAGATAAAACTTAATATAATGTACTGACTATTGTTTGATGATTACATAATTGATTTATTTCGCCATATATGCAGTTTTTCTATAATCACCAATAAAAATCACCAGAGATATTTTACTATTATTAGAAAATATTAAATATATATTTTTACTAATGTTCAAATGAAATTATTACGGCTAGCATTCAAATCTGCCTTTGCCTTAAATATACTACATTTAGCTAATAAATGTTTTTTTAATTACTTATTTGTTATATAAATGCATGTTACATGTATACCACACTGATTACACCCTCTTCAAATAAGGTCTAAAAAACATCATAATTCCTATTACAATTTATTTTATTTTTATATTTATTATTACATAATTTATTATATTTTTGGGATTATATTTAGTTTATCTAAACTATCATTATGACATCATTATCATTTAGTTTATCTAAATATAATCACATTATTCAAATAAAATCTAAAACATCATACTTCCGATTACAATTTATTTTATTTTTATATATTTATTATTATATAATTTATTATATTTTTGGGATTATATTTAGTTTATCTAAATATAATCACATTATTCATATAAGGTCTAAAACATCATAATTCCGATTACAATTTATTTTATTTTTATATATTTTATATTTATTATTATACAATTTATTATATTTTTGGGGTTATATTTAGTTTATCTAAATATAATCACATTATTCATATAAGGTCTAAAACATCATAATTCCGATTACAATTTATTTTATTTTTATATATTTTATATTTATTATTATACAATTTATTATATTTTTGGGGTTATATTTAGTTTATCTAAATATAATCACATTATTCATATAAGGTCTAAAACATCATAATTCCGATTACAATTTATTTTATTTTTATATATTTTATATTTATTATTATATAATTTATTATATTTTTGGGATTATATTTAGTTTATCTAAATATAATCACATTATTCATATAAGGTCTAAAACATCATAATTCCGATTACAATTTATTTTATTTTTATTATTTTTCTGGTATTATTTTAGTTCATCTAAATATAATAATCACATTATTTAGATGACCACGATGAATACATAATTACATTCACATTATATGGATTTTTAGGTATTTATAATAATTATTTTATAATTAGAATTATTATATTACATAATAAAACATCTTTGGTTATATTTTGAAAAAAAATTTATTAAATATTACATGCATATGTGTGTGTGTTGTGTATAAGATGCAAATATCTAGCAATTTTTTTAGAGCTATCATTTAAATTTTGTAATTACTTTTGTGTTAAAAATATTTAAAAAACTAATTAAAAGTTAGTTTTTATCTTATCATGTTTTACATAACAAAAACAAAATATTTAAATATAAACCAAAACAAAATTATATCTTTTCAATTGCACATAACTAAAATATATATTCAATATTTTCTAATAATAGTAAACTACTACTAGTGATTATAAAAAAAAAAACACTGCATATATGGCAAAATACATGAAATTTGTAATTATCAAATGCAAATATTCTATCAAGTATTCAGCAGTGACAAAGTAAACATATTTTAATAGATGATGATTAGCATTGTTAATATTGATAAAAATGCACATATATATACTGTAAATAGGTACTTTAATTGAAAGCAATCCAATCTCTAATCAAAATATTATTAATTTTCATGAAAATATGCTAGAACTCAAATATGCGAGCTTTCATTTGCACATTAACAAAAAAAAGTGTTAATGAAACCTCAAAAGATAGCTTTTATTTTTCAATATAAATAACTATTTTGTATTTCAAATTTTGTTACATAAAACAAATTTTTCTTGATACTAAATCCTACAGTCTTTTTTTTTTTTTTTTTTTTTTTTTTTTTTGCGCGGGTGTGAAAAGCAAATAGTGTATTTTGAATTAGTTGATCTTCAATTTTATTATGGAAGTTAAAAAAAAAAAGTCATTTAGAATTTTGTTTTATCGTGGTTGCAGGAATGGTAGGATGTTATCAGTTGAATCATTAGCCGATCTGCCGTGACGTCAAAATTGAGCTCTTAGGCATTATCTCTAGGGGGCGTTGGTTTGACCCGCCAACCGGTTTTGCTCTACTTTCTCCCTCTCATTGGAATTTAGACCTATCCTTCCATTTAAGGAGAATTAGAAAAGAGCTTCATAGCTTCGGGTCTTAGAGTTTGCAAAGCGGTAAGGTGTTGCAAACTACATTTTTCCATAAAAGAGTTTTGGGATTCATGTGATTCGTTTTAAATTAGACGTATAGTCTATTCTCTCTATAATCACATACACATATTTTCAATGTTTCCAGTGGTATTGCGTATTCGTAACATTTTCATAACTATGAGTGGCAATCCACGTTGCCATTTTGTATAGATATAGAGTATAAATTAGCGAAATCCTTGAGGTTAGCTTCTCACTCTTTCATTATCTTAGTATTTGAATCTTAAATTTAATCATAAAAAATTTTCCCCCGTTCCACTACCATCGCAGCCTATCATTGATTTTAAGTAAACTGTTTTTATTGTATTCCAGTGACATGGCTACTTATTTAGTGGACAAGGTCGAAGAGTCCACCACAAAATTACTTCATTTATAGACTGTTTGGTCTCAAATCTGGTCTTCTCATGCTGCAGCGAAACAAGACTTTTTTTTTTTAATACAGTAACAAAATGTGAAAACCGAGTCGTTAGGGACTGGGAAAACTTTTGTTTTATACAGGTTTCTGTCTTACTAGGTTTATTTATATGGCATTTTTTCCGTAGAAACGGTGAAAAGTTTTCGTTTAAGAGAGGATTCTGTTGTAAAAAAGTTCCATTTTTACAACTTTTACTGCATCTTGAAATCTCTAATAATCATATAATGTGCAGAATGCATCTACATTCCAGCAGCAAAAAAAAATTATTTTTTTATATTAAAGAGGAAGACATATAAGAGATGTAATAATTATTAAATGACAATACATTTGTTCAGTGAAAATACAGGGAGTCTCATTGTAGCAGTGTTGAATTCAGAGGGTGGCCAGGAGCATCGAAATGTACCCCTGAAAATTTGGGATTTTATGCTTATTAATGCTCTAGAAGTGTAATTTTCCCATGCCCCCCCCCCCCCCACTCTAAAAAATATCCCAGTGTTCCTTCCGGAGAAAACTGTCCCTGCGTTGCAGAACACACATTTTCTAGATATTTTTTTTAAATGACATTCACAATATTGTAAAGAAAGTTGCACCTGATTTACTTTGCTTAGTGTTATATGTGATGACTATACAACTAGTCGTTGGGGGCCACCGTAATACTTACCCATCATGTATTTGTATAATCTAAAATATTAAAATAAAAATGTGTAAACTACTTATAAAATGCATTGATATTCAAATAAAATCGTGTCTTGATGACGTTATAAAAAGGCTCGATTACTGAATTGCTTGAAAGAGGTTTTTCCTTATAACTCCAAAAATAATACTCCTATTAACTAGCGGTTTATTGCATCTGATTAAGCGTCAAATTTCCAATTAAAATATATATTTGAAGTGAAATTTGGATGAAATACAGGGTCATGAAAAATCGAAGAGTGTGGGAAATAGGATTACAAATATCTCGGCAACTAATTATCCGATCGACTTCATGTTTTATGCAAAATTTATGTTTTTTTATTTGTCTTTTATATTTACTCCTTGAAATAAACAATTTCGAAAATTTTTATATACCTTTCATCAGAACGAATATTTCGAGAGTCCGAAAAAAAATGTTCCGGTTAATCGAGGTTATTGAAATGAAATAGGCTTCTTCCCATTATTACATACTAAGTACATAGCAAATTGCAAGTCTCTATCTCAATTTGTTCGGGAGATAGAGCGTTTACAGACACACACACAGACACACAGACGGACGGCAAAAATTTTTTTCTAAAAATATGTTTTTCGGAATCTCCAGTGTCTGAAACGTGTAAATCCGTCAAAAAAATTTTTTCGATTTTCAAAACGATTACAAGACTTACCCTATACTACGTATGATGGGTAAGTAAAAACCGTTAAAAGTATACAGTAATTTGCTCATTGATATTATGTATACACACTGCGGTTTACAGTTATACCTACGCTCTGACGTAAACACCGTATTAAACAGTACATCATTATTGTTTGGTACGAATGGTGGCCACTTCGTTGGCGTGATATTTCAAACAAAGCTAGATACGTAAGTCTGTTTAAAGTTCTGCTAAAATGTTATATTTATTGTTAAAAGTACGAATGAAATCGGTGGTTGACATGACATTCTTACGTTGCTTTTTCCATTGAATAAATAAATTCCAAAGTAAACCTTGTGGTAAATGTTCTTTTTTTATTATCATCGCATCACTTTTGTTTTAATTTTTTAAATAACCTTGTATAGTTAGTACTATAGAAGGAAACTTGTATAAACATAACGTTTTACTTTTACTCAACGAGGGATGGATTTTGTTTTCCGGATCATCTCCATTTAAAATTTCCCTAATATATTTTTCTTTCAGTATATATCTCCATTTTATTAAAATTTTTGTCTTTTTAAACTTGATTTTTAAAAAATTACTTTTCACATAAACAAAAAAAATTACGTCTTTATGTAGCAAACAGATAAGTTCCAGAAAAGCAGTAATCAGATTTTGTTTTATAATTTAATTTTGATATAGAATAATGATTATGCTTTCCATTGTAACAAGCATAGATGAAGAAGAAAGTATATTAAAGTTATTAAAAGAAATATACCAAGCAAATATTTTTCTACCAAAGTAAGTTAATTACTAAATCAGTTTACATTAAATGTAGTATATTAAATATTACTTAAGGAAATATTTCTTTCATTGGAATTTTTCTATTTTTTTCCCTTCGCTTCTAAAGCAAAGTTTTGTATTATCTTATATTTTTGAAAGTTGTGTATTTCATTTCTTGCCATGGAGTGTAGCAATCACAACCAAGAAAAAACATTTATTCATCCGTTATTTTGAAAAAGAACCTGAAGCTTATTTTAAATTAAAATTGAAATGTTGCTTTTTTCCCCTTTAAACTAATCTAAAGATGCTTTTCAAGATAAATATACGTGCACTTTTATATGAGTGTGTTTATTAGAATTCATGTATGCATTAATATATATGCAAGTTATTAATATAAATTATTGGTAATGAAACTGAAGTAAAAAAACTTTTTTATACATTTTCATTTTTGTTTTATATGGCTTTTTAAAAAAATTCTTTTAGGTTATGTTTATTTTATAGATTTTAAGATTATGTTTACAGTATTAAGAATTTTGTAAAAATAACATATAACTTTTTAGGAATGAAATAACCAATGAGAAAATCGTATAATATTTAATAGTCATTCTTTCAAATACTTTTAAAAAGAAGAATTTTGTTCATTACACACACATACATTTTTTTAACATACTTATTACTTTCTCTATTTATTTGAGAAATAGTCCAATTTATAACATAAAATAAGCTGTACATGAAAACGATTTATAAACGGAAAAGCTAGAATAACAGTTTTCGAAACTATGTTTCTAATTTCAAAAGAATATTCAAAAGTATGTTTAGTGAAAAATACAAAACGGTAATGCTTTTATTTCTTATTTTCATGTCATAAGAATTTAAATTTGTGATTAAAACATGATCCAATAGATTTTATTTTTAATTGTGAAATGTTTAATTGAGACTGCTTACTTAAGTGCAATATTAAGTGCAATTTTATTCTGTTTATAATTTTTTGTATGCATGTAAAAATAAATAACGTAAGGTAAGACCATATTTTGGATATGTATGACTTCAATTTACAAATATTTTGGCTGTACGAGTGCTTTGTCAAATGAAGTTATAAAAACCAGTGAAACTGTAGACAATATCATCAATGTTTTAACAATTATGTTAAAAACACATAATAATTAAGATAATTCCACAAAGTTTTCTAAGTATGTAACATTCGCTCTAGAAGAAAACGAATTGTAAATGGAAAAGTTTCAATAATAGTTTAAAATAGCATTTTCGGAACTATGTTACATTAAAATGGTCTAAATAAAAACGTGCAAAATTAAGAAAAGCAATCATTTTACTGGCAGATCATTAATTGTCTGAAATAGTTCATCGTTATAATGATATCAATATCATATAAATATCATCTGTATGTAATAAACTATCGCTTTTCTTAAATAATTATTTTTGGAAAGATGCATTGCATAAGTTATTGAAACATTTTTAACCATAACAATACACAGGGTGTGCACTAAAGTCCTGTTCGCCAATAATTTCAGAATTAGCGAACTTTAACTTCAGTACATTAACCCTTTTTTTACTTTTTTACAGGGTTTTTTTCCTCACGATTGTCAGTGCTAATACGGATCGGCTGATCTAAGCCTTTTGTGCGAGTGTTGTGTAAGAGTGGGGCCTTCCCTCCACCTTTTTCCCCATTTTATTTTCTTTAATTTTACTTTTTGTATCTGCCAAATCAACAAAGTTAAATAGAAACCATGAACCGTCAAACAAAAAAAAAAAACTGAATCAAGACACTAAAGAGCACTGCAGCGTTGCCGAAAAGGCAACGCTTATTCATATTGCATCTATACCAACCTCTTGTCGGGTAAATCACAGCCATGCAGTGATCAGGCGAATATCGTCCCACGGGAAGGTACTAAACACCAAGCTAGGTACTCAGCCTGGCAGGTAGGTCCTGGTCAGCGCTCTAAAACAATTTCAGAACGGTGACAACTATAGTCATAAACGTGGTGTCTAGCTGTAGTAAAGTGGCCATGCGCTAAGCGATGTGCATACAGTGCCACTTAGAGGCGAATTGTAGATTTAGTATTAACATCTCTAAAATGGTACAAGGTAAATCAAAAAGTCAATTACGAGTTACAGAGTCCTCGATTTCGTGTAAAATGATACCGTATAAGTAAAAATACCTTTATTAGAAGGTTTGAAATGCAATTTAAAAAAATCCAACCATTAATTTAAATACGCCAATAATTGCATACAGAAGACATTATAAGCAGATGCACATGAATAAAAAAACTGTACTATGATCAACGTGACCACCATTCCAGCTATGTATGTAAATGTATGTTAATGCATCCGTATTGATGCCGATGATGTACATTAAACTTACTTAACTTGAATTTATTATTAAAAAGAATTTACCTTGCTTGAATTCGTTAGTTTTACTAGAAAATATACATCTCCCTTATAATGCCACACTTCTAGAAACGGTTAGTGACATATTTAAACCGGTGATGAGCTATCGAAAAATTAACATTTCGGAACTTTTAATAAAGTTATATTTACATGTAAGACGTCATTTTATACTAAATCTAGAATGCTCTACACTTTTGCAATTAACATTTTTTGCTACATCTAACATTTTAGGTAGCTTTCATTACAAAAAGCTATTTATTGCAGCCGTTCGGAGGAAAGCAATTCCAAAAAAATTTGGCATGATGTCACCGATCCATGACCCCCAGACCCGCAAACCACCCTCCGTTCAAATGTTGATTTATATATATATATATATATATATATATATATATATATATATATATATCTGACATATATCATGCTGTAACTCTCTTATTTATGAACCGATATGAATGAGACTTATCATGCGTACAGAATATACCAAGGTCTCGGCCGAGCTCGTTGGCTTCGATCTTGTTTCAAAATGGCTTCAGGTCAATTTTTTTTTTTTTTAATTCAAAAAGATGTATAAAAATTTATAAATTGAAAAGATTGTTTTCGTTAAGTGTTAGATCGTGATATAAGGATTCCGGAACATTTTTTGATTTGGCTTTATTTTAAACAAATGGCTGAGATATGGCATTTTGAAGTTCTAGAGTGGCTAACATTTTGAAACAATCTGATTTTTGATTATGCTGTAACTCTCATTCTGAAATTCGTATTCAAATTCAGTATTAACGAAAACCAGGATTTAATCTTTTATAATCGGATTCCAAGCCTTTTAGCTTCGGTGCTTGAGTCAAATGAGATGAATTTTTAAAAACATGACTATGAAAGCTACCTTTTCCTCCCGGTACAGGCTGGAAGGATTTTTTTGACATGCGATCGATGACTTCCAAATTTCGCCTTTGGGCCACGCTTCAGCTTTTCTCATGTGATAGTACATAGTTCTTTTACTATAGGTAGACGTTCCATAATTCTAGCTTGAACGGTTTGAGATATTTGAATGTGTCGGAACTTTACTTTACTTCCGGATATGGTTGCGAATCTCACGCAAAGTAGGTGTATTTAACCATTTTAATTTTACCTTATGCGGAAAAGGCCCAAAATGAAACAAAAGTTTTCTTGTCAATTACGCTATCTCCTATCCAGTGGTATTAACTGTAATCAAATCAGAAGTGGCCCTTTTGAAATCTAAGTTTCTGAAAAACGGGTATAATTTATATATTTTTTAAAAGGTTTTAAAGATGAATATATTATTAAATATTTAAGTATGTTGGACACGACATTAGAAACTCTATTATATGTTCATATGTATTAATAATTGGCAAAGTGACAAACTTTTAAAGTAATTTGTTCAATAGTTACAGCTTGTTAAATAAATTGTCAAATTCATCACGACAGGCTGTTTCGCGTAGTTTAACGCCAAGTAATGTATATGTATTAATTTCTGTTTTTTAATACTACAATTATAAGCACAAACGGTTCTACTAGACTGCATATTTGCAATATGTAATTTTTTTTTGTATCATGAGCAGTAATATGACAAAATTTGAGATTTGAAAGTTTTTTCTGTCACAGTGAAATAGTGAGAGGTTTGCAGAAGCACCCCTGTTTCCCTAACTATAATACTTTCGACTCTTACAGTTTGCATATGTCCATTTCAGATTTATGTGTATGTTCTGTAGCAATTATATTAAAATTGAAGGGTCTAGCAGGAGAATCTAGGACAGATGAAATGGAATGATGCCATATATACAGGGTTCGCCAAAAATCCCAACCTCTCTAACACGGGAACACGTCGTAATCTCGGAAAACTGAAAAACACGTATCTAGTCAATTTGACATGGACATCATTTGATTACAAAAATTGGTGGCAGGAATCCATACGGGGTAGTCGGAGGAAAGGGCCCGACTTTAAAATATTTATACTGACATGTAATTTTAACATCATATTTGGATTCTTCGGTAACTTTTACTACATGATTCCGAAACGGAAAGTCATTGGATCAAGTAGTTTAGAAATGATGCAGGTTTAAAGTTTGAAACTTGTAATGTTCAATTCCTTCTTAAGCGCTTCAAAGCAGATTTCAGTGTAGGTAGCTGTTTAAGCATAACTCACGAACTACTTGGCAGAATGAATCTTAGTTTTGGATTCGGATAATGAACGTTTCTAGAAATCGATTTCTGTTAAAAAAAACTCATAGGTAAAAATTCTTATTTTTTTCTAAAAAATAATTTCGAAACTGTTTAAATTTTTTAATTAATTTCTGAATGTTTTGTATATTGTCTTTAGAATAACTCTGTTTATCTATATAATATATATGCGTTTATTCATTAGTATATTTTAACTTATTTTCCCAATGAAACAAATATCTATTTTTCGTGCTTCACTAATAAAATAACAATGACTGAAATATTCTCTAGATTTTATATGTACTTTTCTTTAACAATTAAATATATATATACATATATATATTATCTTAAAAAATTCAAATTTATTTTATAATCTAAGTAGGCAACCGGATCTCGCAATCACGTCTTTTAAAAAAATGGAAATCTAACTTTATAAGTTATTTTACAAATTTAATATTCTTCATTTACGGTATACAGATTATGTGTAATGATTAAAATGTTTCATTTGATATTTTTAGTTTAAGAAAATGTTGCAAGTTTTGCACTATGAAAAGAATTTATATGGAGAGTAAAGCTTCATTTTTCTTTCATTAATTTTTTAGTAAATGTATATGTAATAGACACTCTAACACTTGTAAATACAAAATCATTTTTCAGTTCCAATAGAAATATTTTAAAATGATATAGTATAATATTGTAGTATATCTCATATAATATCGAGAAAATAATAATTAATTAGAAAGTCTTAATATTCTCAAAAATGTCGATTTTCTATCTCATTATGATGTGTTAATAAATATTTTTGGCCCATTTAAACTTATCGTCATGTAAAATTCGTAAACAATACATTAAGTCTCATTCAAAGCAAACAAAAGATTATTATCCTTCTAACTTTTCTCATTTTCAACATCATTTTCGATTATAAAATGCAATCAGCCATGAAGAAATTCATAGTAATTCATTTTAATGAGTGAAACGTATTTTACATTTGTACATTTGACATTTTGTTGTATATATTAAAATCTTTTGATATTTAAATGGAGTATTTTCTAATATTCGATAGATTTTAAGCGAGCCAAATATATATTATAAAATGTTTTTCTTAGAAAAAAATAAAAAGGCCAATGAAATATTTAATGTTATGCTGGGACGCATGAACAATGTGAAAAGCTATTTAACTTTTTTTTTTTTTACATTAATTGTGCACATCAAGAAAACGTTTAACTAAAAAATAAATAACGATTTTACAAATGTTTAATCGATTTACATTATACTTTCAAAATGTATTTCAATATATTTTGAAAGAATAATATGGTTTGATTACATTCATTAAAAATGTACTTCAATATATTTTGAAAGAGTAATATAATTTGATTATATTCTTATTATATATATATTCTTCCGTTTATTAGTATTATTATATTATTATTATTCATATTATTATTCATATTATTATTATATTATTATTATTCATACTATTATTATTATTATTATATTCTTATTATTCATATTATTATTATTATTTGATTATTTGAAAGAAGAAGTTAATTTAACATACCGCGTATTTTAACACGTTTAGGATTAGATGTTAATGAATGATGAATGACTTAATAAATTATATTTTATTTTTGAATTTCCATAATTATTATTAACTTTTGAAATTTATCCATTTATTAACCATACATTTTTTAACAATTTCTCGTAAATATGTTAACGATTTATTGCATAATTGGGTACAATGAAATACACAAACTATAAGAAATACAACTTCAAAACTTATAGTTTCCCCCAGTATCATAAAATTTCTGTGATAACACTCACTTATATAGTATAAAATTTCTAATTTGTCTACAAGTAATCGGTAATACATAATAACTGTGCTACAGTTATTGCTTATGTAGAGTGACTTAATCACTGATGCATAAAAGTCTTATCTAGGAAATTCTGCATTTCGAAAATCAGTTTTTTAATGCACACCTAAATGATGCATATACCTTTAAGCCCCAGACTGTATGATTGTGCCGGTTAGACATTAGCTGATATTTATGCATTTTGGTTAATTGTATATAATAAGCGAAGGAAATTAACGATGGTGCTGGTTTTTAGAAACTGGATAGTATATATTTTGCTTAACAACTAGCCGCGTCAGACCCTTTTGAGTTAAAGTCGGCTTTCAAACCAATATTTACAAGCACGCATTAAACACTTGGATAAATTTATCTATCGTAATATAATTATCAGTATATTTTTAATTGTCTAGCTGTAGAACATTTTATTTAACCTTGAAAAAAGTGTAAAATAGAAAAAATAATTACACTAAGCGTTAATTGCTTTGCTTGCAGGGGGTAGTATTTCATTACCCATCCGTTCGTGCTGCTTAAGAATTAAGCTTAATGAAGTCCTCCACCAAGCAACGCAAGAGTTTTACCAGTTTTTTTTCTGTCTGAACATAAATCGCTTTTGATTTTAACTTTTGTTTAACTAAAGATTCACATTAACATAATAGTTTTAGATGTGTAAAAGAAGAAATTCTTAAACTCATAGAAGCATCAGATTTGGAACTTGATCATCTGTCAGAGGATGATCATATTGACGACATCACAATCAAACCGCGGATATTAGAAGGAGAGTTTGGATGAGCATGATATAGAACCTAATTTTACTTTAAATATTTCAGCCCAAGAAAACTTTCCTTCCCTGAAATTTTACCTGAAAATACTATCTCAAAACGTAATTGTAACTTCGATAAGAGATTTGAAAAAAGAAAAATGCAAACTATATCACTGGTTAAATATAAAATTCAACCCCGTAGTTCAGTCTGTACATTTGCATTATATCCAGTTACAGATATTTTTTTCGCTTATTATAAAGCTTAATAACATTTCCAGTATTGTAAAAGAATAAAAACATAGGCTTTTTTTAGATTCCAGAGGAGGTGAAGATTTCTTTGCAATATTTTAGGCGATACTTTCCAGACGGGATTTTCGAAGATGCTGCTAATTTTACTAATAAATTATCGATTGTGAAATGAGGAAAATCCATAAACACTAATGCACAAGAATTAAATCTACTTTTTGCTCTAAATTTGATTATGGTATGTCTGTGTATATCACTTTCTCAATTGCAAATGTACTACCAAGCAGAATGTAGCTATCCTACATTATATGATATTATTTCACGAGATAGATTTTTCCTATTTGTGGACATAAATAAACCTTCGTAGAACGTAAATAAATTATGGAAGATTAAACACACTATCGATATTTTAATATGCTGAAATTTACCATGAGACCATTAAACATAATCCGTAGATCAACAAATCAGAATCATTGTTGTGATATTGAACCAAAAATAATGTTAAACGCTGGTCAAAAAATAAACGTGAATATACTGATGTACCATGTACGTCAGTATCGAAAAAATATAATCAAAGCATGGGTGTCGTAGATATTTGCAATCCGCTAATGGAATACTACATGATTTAAAACAAAAATGAAATTATTTATTTCCATTTTATGTTGTTAGCAGTTGTAAATTCGTGGTTCCAATACACGCGCGACGTAGCTACAAAGATAATTCCGAAAAGAAATATAGCTGGTGTATTGCAATTTAAGCTACAGATAGCTGATGTTCCAGTTGTTAATAGAAAAATTTTAAGTTTGGACGCAGAAAGTGACGAAGAACAAGTTTCTACAATTAAGAGGTTGAAAAAATAATCCACCAGCAAAACAACCATGTGCAAATAAAGGATAGTGTGGGTACAACCATTTTCCACACTACTATGACATTTCAAGGTCTCGTAAGTGCTGTTATGGCAATTGGAAAAAGCATTTCAAAAACACGTTATTAAAAATACAATGTTTATTTACGTCTCTCAAAAACTAAGAATTGATTCAAATATTTTTATTGTAAAAAATATAGTCAGTATGATTATGATTTCTTTATCTGTTAGTTTCATTTTTGTAAATTATAAATTAATAATTACGATATTAGGCAATAACTTTTTTTTTTGTAATATAGTTTGAATGAGAGAATCTTGAACTCTAATCAAATTTTAAGTAATGTTCATATAAAAAAAAGGCTAAGACTCATAAGATTGTTTGAAGATGATGTTTACACAGAAAAACCTATCAGAATGATTTCGCGGATGCTCCCTCGTGTGTGGTGGGGGGGGGGGGATAAAAAATTTTAAATGATGTTTTCCAATTTCTGTAGTATCAGTGACTTCCTAAAAACTGAAATTAAATTAATTTTAAAGATGAAAACATACCTTTTCTTAAAGGAATGTAAGAAGTACAATGAACGTATAAATGTATCAGATACAAAAAAACTGTAATGCAACTTTGTAAAATAATCGTATCTAATTAAAGTATTTTTATAGCCAATATCAATGGCATACATCCCCGAAGTTGCATGTACGACAATTCCTCAGGCATGTGAAAAATTTTAATTTTATAATCATTATATAGATAAAATTCTTTTTTTTTTCAAATAATAAATAAAATTTTGTTGGACACGTTTCACAAAATGTTAAATTATTTTTTCATGGAATAATACGATATATATTTTTTCTGTTCTGTGATGCTATGTAGCTTTTTTGACCTATCAACGATTTATTTGCCTTTCTACATACTAATTTAAGAAGATTTTTTTTCTTCAAATTAGTTGCATAAAAGAGTTATCAAAATAAAATGAACAAAATTTTGCTATATATGCTACTAAAAATAACAAAACGTGAACCAGGTACATAGCATTCTTTATCAAACATACACCAGCAAAAAAACTCGTAATAAATTATTAATACATATTTTGTGCAACTTCGATTAATATAAGTTACAATTAGCATCACAAAAGAATTAAAATTATTTAAAATAAAAATTCGTAATTTTTTCTCTTTATTGCAGTAAGTTCCACTTAAAATTAATAATATTTTCGAATCGAAATAAATATATAATGACTGATTCCAATATACATAGAATATCATTTTAATTTTTGTTCTTAGTTATTTAACGCATGAAAGCGACTGATTTTATGAATCAGCGTTACTTACTTGCAGTATATTCTGCAATATATTTTTTGTATAAAAGTATGTGTAATATAAGCTCTAATATATATAATACAATAGATCTCTCTCTATATATATAATATCTATATCTATCTATCTATCTATCTATCTATATCTATCTATCTATCTATCTATCTATATATATATATATATATATATATATATATATATATGTGTGTGTGTGTGTGTGTTTGTGTGTGTGTGTGTGTATATAATATAAGCTATAAGTGTAATAAAACTCTATAATTATGATGATATCATTTTTATGCAAACGAATTGTCTTTTTTATCTGTTGTGTGAGATATTTCCACGTGAAGTTTTCGGTATTTCAAACAAACAAAGTTTATTACTCACGTTACAGCACATACAAACATTTGACACCACATTACATATACATAAATATCAAGAAGTAGATCTAGTTAAACACGTATACATATATTTCACTGTCTTACTACACTCCAGTGCTCCATCCTTTTTAGGGTTTCGTTCATCTCACGAAACCCTATTAGTCTCGCTTCGTTGTATGTATCACACAGCCGGTTCTCAGAAACTATATAACTTACAGACATGAAATTCTGTGTACTTATATATGAATACCTACTATGAAGCTCAAAGTCACAAAATTTGGAAAAATCGTATTATTTTAACATATAGAGATAAAAAACCAAAACAGCCTTTTCCTATTAAATTTAAACATTTTTCGTTATAGCAGTTGCCAACAATTAAAAATCCACAATAAAAGTATTTCCACAATAATTAATTTTCTATTGAAAGATTTCCACATGAAAAATGAAAAAGAAATAAAAAGTTTCACCAATTGAAAAAAAAGATTAATATGACGTCATATTGACAATAAAACGGAAATTTTCAAACATTTCTCAATAATACAAGGAGTATGAGTATGTGTAAATACAGAAAGCAACTTAATATGACGCCATTAGAGAATTAAAAAGAAAATTAATCTGACGTCTAACATGTCGAAGGTCTCTATACAACATGTTTAATTTTGAATTTGATTTTTTTTTTTTTTAAATATCGCATTTAGTCCACATGACAGATATTATTATGACAGAGTATAATAGCGGATAAAAATGAAATTTATTTGGATTTATTAAAGAAAGGATAAAGTGTTTTGAAAGGAATATCAAACGAAACCTTTTGTGCGATCACACTTACCCACTTCTTTATATATATCGGAGAGCTTCGCTCCACCGGCCCTTTAACAATTCTCATTGCTCTTACTCTCTCTGATCCAGTGGTAGAAAAAGAGGCGCGACTGGCAATGTTTTTGATGTCAACCAGACATAGAATAAGGCACGTTACAATGTTGCTAGATACTGCAGTAGATACTTTTTGTGAGTATTTAGCACACACTCATAAAAAGATTCATCATCCCTGGCCTATGCATTTTACGTTAGTACGTGGAGAACTAAAGATGAAAGGAATTGCTATTTATAATCTCTAATATTAACTTTTGAAAAAAGAAGATTTAGAGACGAAGATCCTGTAATATTTCTTGCAGTTATTTTCATTTCTATAAAACTATATTACTTTAGATAAAAGAATATGTTTATATGTATTTCTTTATTTGTAAATAAATATGTAGGCTGAATGAAAAGTATCGTAATTTCAATACGTAATCAAAACATTTCATATAAATGTTTCATAAAGGAGAACTTCTTTGGGAGTTGATGATATTTCAAAATAAAAATCTTTTTATGAGAAATATTGTCTGATTTGGGAGATATGACTTTTTTATTTGTCGATACTTGTATTTCCGCTTCTATTATTACATTATTTTTCATATTGGCTATGCTTTAGATTTACTGATTTCATAGTTTATTTTAAGGTATAAGTTTTCGACTTTAAATAATTTAAATATAAAGCTCGAATTTGAATTAACATACTGATAGCCGTAGTAAAGTATTGGGATAAATAATATAATTCTACTGAACGTATTAAAGATTTATTCCAAAGAATGTAATCAAAGGTATGTTTCGTGTGTAAGGTTTTATTTCTTATTTTGAAAGTAAAGAATTCATTTTGCGATTCAAACATGATACTGCAGGTTTTATATTTAAAATTGTGAAATGTTTAGTTGAAATGGCTTACTTAAGTGCAATGAGCATTATTTATCAACTTTTGTTACAAAATTCGGGTAAACTGTGGAAAATATTAACACTGTTATTACAATTATTCTAAAAACACATATTCTTTGAGAGAATTCAATACATTAATGATTTTGGATTTTTCAAAAAATGTCGATTGTAGGGTTTAGTTCTACGACAGTCCAAAACAAATAAATGTTTTCAGCAGTAAACAAAATATTTTAAACATTTATCACATTTTTTTTTTCATTTTTATCATCTTTATAATACTAAAACTGTATTAGAATAGTAAATTACTTTATATGTTTTCTTGTTAAAATCTTATCACACCTAAGAAATAGAATTGTCAGACTTGAAATATCTTTACAATTCTTTGTTTTTAAAGTGGTTATTGATGATGTTTTTTCTACTTCTTCATTGTTTAAATTATTTCTACCGGAATTACCAGACAACATATAAAAGTTGAACGAAAAACCTAAAAAATAAAACAAGAGTAGCATTTTATAAAAAATATAAATCATTTAATTAAATTACATAAATTTCTTTCAAAGATTAATTTTGGCGTTACTGTTCAAAATACTTTCTTTGGAAATATTTTCCTTAAGTTCTTTTCAATCTATCAATTACTTATTATTTGTTTTGCTTTAAACTATATTTTTATCATTTTTTATTACTGACAAGATATAAAAATTAAGGGAAAATCCTTAAAATAAATCAAGTGTACCATCTTAAGTGAACTATAAACGATTTCATTAAATAACAAAAGATTCTTTCAAAAAATAACGTTGACATTACTGTTCAAAACACTTTTCTTTACATTTTTTTCTTTCTCAAGAAACTTTTTTTTTAACTTTGAAAACAATAAAAATCAGTTAACTAAAGTTTGGTTATAATTACGAAATGAAAACCATATGATAATATAAATGTATTATTGTAATGCAAACCATTAGTTAAAAATTACATATTAAAAGTAAAATAAAATAAATAACAAAATAATGAACTAATACAAAATCTAATGACATTGAACGCTACAACTAATTGTATATGAATTAAATGTATGAAAGAATTCAGGGTTCGTACGCTATTAACACAATTTTCTAATAGATATTTTCGCCTTATTTAAATGCAGAAAAGTATTACAAATCTTGCAACTAAACGAGGCATCTGCAATTTCTACTATTTAAATACTAATGAAAAATTTTATTAAAAAATTGTGGTAAAAGCGTACAAACACTGGAATCTAAAAATTCCTTCCTATAAAAAATTTAACAAATTTAATTCCATCTGATTTAATTTCTAAATATTGCAAATTTAAAAAAAAAATATTTCTATCTTCAAGAAATCGTTTTCTGTTAAAAATGGTATATGTTATAATTCATATTTTTTTTTCAAAAATTAGTTTAGAAAGTGTAAGCATTTTTTATTTAATTTCAGAAAAAAAATGAACCTTTAAAAGTTTGAACAGAAATTGATTTCAAAAAGTTAAAAATATGCGAATCCAAAATTACAGATCATTCCGCCAAGTAGTTTTATAGTTATACTTAAAAAACCCACATTGAAACCTGTTTTGCCAAGATTCAAAATTAATTTAACATTAGGACTTCCAAACTTTCAGCCTTCATAATTCTTAAACTACTTAATCGATTTATTTACTGTTTGGTATCCGAAGGTAAATTTACCAACATATCCAAATATGCTGTCAAAATTAGGTGTTCGTATGTAAAATTTCAAAGTGTGTTACAGTTTTAGTATGAAAATGGCTCCCTTTTCTTTTCAACATAAATTGCAAGAATATAATTTTTGATTGGCTATTTTCGTTTTTCGCTATGAACTCGTTCAACTTTGTTGACAAGTAGTAAGAAACTTCCATGAACACTTAAATTATGCATTCACCCGTCACTACCCCCAACCCCTCGAAATATCTGGTCACTTTACACTTACGTTTACAGGTAAATAGTTCTTCCTATAAATGCACCAGAGCATATATTGGATTTTAACAGCATATTTGGAGGTTTTAAGTGCATATTTTTATTTATATTTTGGAAGTTTTGCGGGGCATATAATCCTCTGTCTGGTAATGATATTTCGAAAGACTGACTATACCTTGTGTGAAATGTGATGATACTGCTCAACAATTCTGCCAGTATCACCATATGTATTGAAAGTTACATTCTGAAATATGAAGCACTGCTGTTACGTTTCAGTGTTGCTTGGATGTGGATAATAGCCATTTCCGGCACTTCCCTTCTGATGTCGTCACATTTCACATAAAGCACTGTAAGTTTGTTGAAAACGTTAAAATGTCTTATTTATTGTTAAAGTTATGAATAACACCGAGTTAGTTTCGAGCGAGACAAGAAGAATGTGAATAATAAGTGAGAATTCTTCTTCCTCTTATAGGAAGATGAAGAGAATTTTTCTATGGTAAATATTTATTTGCCTACCTATGTATTATCTTAAATACTTCAATCCCTAAACGATATATTTTACATGTGCATTCCATAAGTTTTATGCTGTATTGCAGAAAAATACTGACAAAAAAATTTAATTAAAAAAAAGTTATCTTGGTTTTACAATTTCTATAAGATTTATTATCAGATGTATCTCGTTTCCCGAGATTATATTCGAGTTTTTATTCAATTTCTCCAATAGTTTCATATGTTTATTTTTCGTAGGCAAGCATGTATCGTTATTAGCATAAAATAGACATATGTTCCACAGGATACTTATACAAACAAATTCGCAATATATATATATTTGCCATAGATATAATGAAATCCTAAAGTAGTGCATTACCTACAAATTACGCGTTTAAATTTAATGCGATAATTATGAAAAAATAGGTTCTGCCTCCTAAAAAAGTGCTTTTTATCTCTTAAAAACTTGCAAGAATAAACATTCTTACGCTGTTGTTGCGTGATATCGTGTTTAAGATCTTATGCATGCTAGTCTTGCCGTGCAAACACACTCGAAAGCTAATGTTAAACCAATGGCAGCTGTTGCTACAAATTTCTCGTTTGGACTTCAATATTTTTAAATAACTTTTTTGAAAGGATATCTGATATCTTCCAAGATTAAAAGTGTCCTTAGAAAAGAAGAAAAAAAACCAGCAATTAAAATCGAAAAATACTCGGTTAGACATCAACCTTAAATATCATATACACACACACACAAAAAAAAAAAAAAAAAAAAAAAAAAAAGCATTAAAATATTAAAATACAAACGAGAAATTTGCAAAGAAGGCCGCCATTCGCTCAACATCCGCTATTGGTTTAACATTAGCCTGTGAGTGTCTTTGCGCAACTAGCGCAGGTTCTTAATGTAAAGTGTGTAAAAATTAGATTTTCTGAAACTCCGGAAAATCTTATATGCAGCATCTTATACATATAAACCAATATTTAAAAAAATGGAAATTTGCAAATTGTTGCAATTTAGATATCAAGTAAAATGAGATCAAAGTAAAAATGAATCTTACACAGCTGACGTTGAATCCCCTGATATTCAAAGTGACCAAATTAAAATTTATTTTAGAGAGCATAATTTTCGCGCTTGCTTTAACTTAGATAAATATTGTACTGTCAACAGTTTCCATTGAAACTCTTGTCAAAGAAATAAGGAGCGTGAGTGACCACTTAATTTATTTTCTCAGACACAAGCGTATAAAACTACAATATATTATATGCCATTTATTTTTCATTAATTTAAGTTGACATAGTAATCAAAATTAGTATAATAATCTGCACTCTCTGTTACTGCTAAAATTAATTCTATATATCGACACATTAACAGAAATATCAAACGAAACGAACTAATAAACAATCCAAATAGTCACAATAACGTCGTTACCCATTCTTTTAGAAGTTCTTTCATTAGAAATTAAGAACAAAAGAAAGAACTTCATTTTTTCTTCTATTTACAATCAATACATTAGCTTCATCCGAAAATGATATTTTCGAACGATATGTCAACGACGAAATCTATCATTTATTTATATAAATGTCAAAATAAATAGAAAAAGGAATTGGGTAACTATATTTTCGATTTCTTTCAAGTTGTATTATTAGAAATTAATGGGAAAAAAATCTGTATGGGTTTGTTTTATAAGTAATGGATTAACTTTCGTCGAAATGTCTATTTGCATATAATATGTCATACAAGTATATTACCTATTTATGAAAGGAATGTACAAAACATTTTTAATCAGCATTGAGAATGAGGAATAGGAATTTTCATATAAGAAATAAAAAGCACTGAATTGGGAGATGGAAAACAAACTAATATGAAAACAAAAAATAAAATTAAAATACAAGGTTAGGAAAAACTAAGTTACCCACTTCCAGAAGAACTGGACTACATTCTATTGCTAGGATTGAGATGAAATCTAAATATCAGGTAACTCGTTTGTCTACCAATAAATAAAAAAATAATAATAAAAAAAAAAATTCGGAAAGGTGGAGTTCTAAAACTCATATAAATGTTTAGCAGTCTTAATATCCAATATTCAATATTCTTTCACATAAATGCTTAATATGCCACAATAATGTTTCAATACTGATGCCATGGATGCGCTACAGTACATCATTTACACAAAATGGGATGAAGGGATTCATAAAAAAGTTTGTGTATAATTTTCTTCCTGAAAAGAATAAAAATTTTAAAGATATAATCATAAAGAAGGCATTTTGTGTAATTTTATTTTAAATACATCATTATTACTTAAAAAGGGGATAAACTTTTGTAAAAAAGGGCATATGTTTTGAAAGTGGGATTTTTCAAACACTGTGTCTCTGTGACCCAGGGTTTGAAAAGTCCAGAGGCATGATTTGTTCAATATACATCTTACAATCTCAACAATGTTCTGTATCATAAAACCATATTTCAATATGGTAAGACTGTAGCATATTATACAAGACCTGCATGTATGGCAGTTTTGAAAGAGAGCATTTGACGTATATTCTGGATATTTAGAGTGACTTACTGTGCTGAGAGGTTGACAATATGGTTCTGCGATTGCAACATGCTGTTGAAAAAATGCATACTTAGCGTTAATTATAGCATATTAAAGATTTGTCCGAAAGCATACTGTACATTAAAATGCCTTATTCTACTGATAGTATATATGAGTACTATGGAGCCACAATTCGGAACGTTTTTGTACAATCGGAGTAATACAAGTCGGAGTCTCAAGCTTTTTGAAATGTGTAACTTATTTCTGATTAGCAACGTATATCAATTTGAACTGGCGTAAAAATGAATCGGGCTGTTCATGTTCCTATCATTTTCTATATTATCAGTAACAACTCCAGATTTAACATCTAGAGAAATCTTTTTAAGTCTTTTAAAAATATTTTTTCTCACTTAATTAAATATGTGATATATGTCTATACCTATCCATCATTAACATTCAAACCAAAATTGGAATTAGACCTCGACATACTAACCGACAGATATATAGGAAGGTTATATTTGGCTTAAAGTTGATTTTACCCCACAAGAATATACAAACCAAACCCAGAATTCAAAATGTGTGTCCCAGCTATTATTAGGCAAGCAGGCTAAAATCATTAGAATTAAGCTGATTCCACGTACCACTGAATGTACAAACCAAACCCAATATTTAGAATTATCATAGAAACTCGACAGAGTTTCTCGCCAAGCATAAGAAACAGCAATGCATTGAACCGTAAATGAAAGGAATTTCCGCCAATGGATGCCAAACGATTTTACAAAAAAAAATTTTGCACTCGGTCTAGTTTATATTTTGCGGACGGGACAAAACGGGTTTTTGACACATCTATATCTCGCGTTCTATTTATGATAGAAACAAAATTCTTAATTCTATGAAACGGGGCGTGCTAAGGGACTAAGAATTCAACAGTAAAGCAAAATCCGACGAATAGGTTTTCAGTAAATGCGATTTTAAAAGTGCTGTTTTTGTACTTTTTAAATCTTGTTCAGACCAAAAACTGTTGACAGGGCTACAGCAATGTGTAATTATCGGATTTTTACGCGGTTTACGTCATTTGAATTGTTTTTATGATTAGTTCGGACCTTTGTAAGTTTCATGTAAAAATTTTAATTAGTTTTTGATTTATATTAGTTTAAAGTTATTGATTCCTATACTTAACATAGAGCAAAAAACTGTTGACAGGGCTACAGCAATGTGTAACATCGGATTTTTAGGCGGTTTACGTTATTGGAATCTTTTTTATGAGTAGTTCAAACCTTTGTAAGTTTCATGTAAAAATATTAATTAGTTTTTGATTTATATCAGTTTAAAGTTATTGATTCCTATACTTAACATAGAGCAAAAGAATAATAAATGACCCAACTCTTTTAGGAATGGTCGTATACACATGATATTAAGATATGTTATTACACTCGACCGAAGTAAGCTTCCTATTATAAAAAATCGTAACATTTAAGGTTCGTTTACAAGGTCTCACAAAAGATATTTTGATATAGGGCTAAAGAATTGTGTAATTATCCGATTTTTACGCGGTTTGCAGCATTTGAATTGTTTTTATGAGTAGTTCAAATGTTTAATATTTCGTGTAAAAATATTAATTAGTTTTTTATGTATACCACTTTAGAGTGATTTATTCCTATACTTAAGATGAAGCAAAAAAAATATTAAATGGTCTAACTCTTTTCAAAAAGAAAGTATGCGCATGATGTTAAAATATGTTACTATGAACGACCTAAGTTAGCTTCCTATTGTAAAACAGAATTGTAGAATTTACTGTTCGTTTACAAGGTAACTCAAAAAGATTTTTAAATAAGACTAAAAAGTTGTGTAATTAGCAAATTTTTACGTTGAAGTACATGATTCCTGTACTTAACACAGAGGAAAAACAATAGTAAATTGCATAACTTTTGTCAAATTGGCTATATACACAAGATATTCAAATATGTTACTACATCCTCTCTATTGTAAAGCGGCATTGAAGCATATACGTTTCGTTTACAGAGTCTCTTAGAAGATCTTGATTACATTACAACCGATGTATATTTACTGAGTGAGATGTATTTTAATGATTTTACACTGTTTCAATCTTTGTAAGGTTTCATTATCTTGCTTTAAAATTTAATATGAGTTCATTTTGTCCGTGTGAAATCTCGTCGATGTTAAGCTCTAAATCTATTAAAATATAGTATTTTCATCGATTAAAAAACTGTGTTTATTTATAAATATATACTTCTAGCGTATCAGGAATTGATTGAAATAGCGATTACAAAATTCCAACTTTACGTTCATGCGCTGAGTAATAGAATGTAAAAATGTTGCTACCCCAAGATTACAAGTTTTGCGTATAAATATTTGCCGTTCATTGAATCTCCGGCTATGACGAACTTAAAATGGTAAATTTCGTATACAATAGGTGATCGGTAACGAACTGTTCGGTTTACGAACAAATCGGTTAACGAACACTTTCGCGTGAGATTTTTATGTTCGGAGAACGAACACCTCACGAAACAAAGCCATGATGAAGCAATGCCATGTTTCATATTTGCCGAGCTAAACTTATTGCCTCTATTGTCAACTTTGAGAACATTTTAACAGTTGCATACATATGTCCTAATTAATTCATGGACTGCCGGATATTGGGGACCTATATTTTAGGATCACCGAATTGGAATGAACAGACTATATGAACAGAAATCACTTTAACCCTTAATTGCACTAGGGAATCGAACCCGGGCTTCCCGGGTTACAGAACGCAGGCGAAAATCATTTTTTTCCCTAAATCTAATAGATTTTTCATATTTTTATTTGTCAAAGTTGCTGCATTTAGTGATTTTTTTTACTGGTTTCTTTGCTTTTCTTGTGCGTGAAGCGCTCATACGCATGCGGTATCCATACAGTTTTTCTTTTTTTGATTAAGCGTTCATACATGCGGTATAGTGATCGTGACATTAACAAATTTCAAGGGTTTTGTTTATTTTTTATTTTTTTGGTATTATTAATACAGGGAGTTCGCTGCATCCAGTGATGCTTCTTTGTTAATTTATTATTCATCATCTTATGCATGCAATATAGTGATCGCGATATTAACGAATTTCATGTGTATTCGTTTTTTTCTACTTCGCAATGACCGTTAACATTATTTGTAGTACTGATGAAATATGAATTAAAACGTTGTTTCTTACTGCTCATATTAACTTTTTATATACATATTTATTAAATTTGTGAAATAATTTTTTTTTATATTTTATTCATAAAAATGCAATATCTAAAACAATATCTTCTGTTTATATTATCTGTTAAAATATCCGATGTTTGTTTATGGTGTAAACAAATAATTTTCTTTTAAATTTTTAAATTATTACAAAGCTTCCTTTTCTCCAAAATCGTCTGAACTAATCAATTATGTATCCGGTATAACGCTACTCTCATATAAAGGCACCCTATTCTTGTGACGTTTTTATTTCAAAATTCATTAATTTTACTACCTGTAACTATTTAAAAATTTATAATGGCAGCATTCTTCCATTTGTTTATTGGGCGTTTCAAAATTCATGCTTAAAAAATATTTTCTAAGCCATAATATATCAGGCAATTAAGATATAGTTTTCAAACAAATTGCATTTGAAATTAATTTTTTTTCCTCTATAACGGTGTAAAAATTGAAAATGTGCTATGTTTAGAAATTAAAAAAATTGCAATAGCAAAAATCACAAAACCGAAATTTTATCGTCAGCTGTTGCCATTCGCAAAATGACGTATGCGTTACGCACGGACACGTTTGGCCTTTATAATATAGAAATATAGATAGTGATGTAAATTTCCATCACTTTTTATATAACTTTTAATAAATAAATCAACTTCTTCGTCACCACTATATTTATATAGAAATATTAATCCAGTAAATTTCCCGTAAACTATGTTGTTGAACAAAGTTAAAAATCTATCTTAAAATTTCTCGTGTCTAATATTTAATATATGTATAAAAAAACACAATTGTAAAAGAAAAACTCATGCAAAGAAGGGTTAACAGTTTTTATTATTTTGCAAACGTTGCGAATTTTATATTTTTCAAATTCTCGAAACGTTGAGTTAAAATACTTAAACAAATAAAAAACTTCTAAGGTGCTCAGTAATTTTCACAAATAATATATTTAATATGTTAGTATAAAAATTCCTGTAAATTTTTATACTAATAGAAATAGGTTCGTAGAAAAAAAAATGTTGATTATTCTCGGTAAAGTATGCTCCATAAACTTATCATTGTAGTTGACCGAAAAAAAGTGCTTCTTATTTTTCCACATTTTTCTGAAACTATAGTATTTTAATTAGTTTATAAACTACTGAAAATCGTCTAATTTTTTCTTTTTGAATGTATATAAACGGAATAGTGATATAAACAAAAAAAAGGAAAATAAATATGTCATAAATAATCTGATGAATACAATGTAAGGAAATTAATATAAAAGTTTCCCCGTTGTTATGGTAGCGACATGTACATTGGAATAAGTCACTCAATAAATTGTATAATTCTGATGTATAATTCTGTTTATAGCATCACTATTATTTTTTTCCCTTTCATCTTTTCTTTTCTGAATAAAAATGGAATCCGTATAATTGAAATTAAATACCTTACAAAAAGGAGTAATATCTTATCAAAAACAACTCGTTGTAAATGATCCCGCCAAGCCACAAACCTAAAACGTCAGTCACAAAAAGAAGTGATATCACATAAAAAGAAGCGATATAGAAGTGCATACTCCGAGTCCCGTGTAAAAATCTATCACCACTCATAATGTTTCCAAAGGACTCGGAGTGAGGTACAGTATGTGAAAACTGCTTGGCGACCTGCAGGCTTTTATAATGTTTGCGTTTCCTGCAATTACATATGGCTATATTATTTTTATTTTCTTTTCTTTTCTTTTCTTTCTTTCTTTCTTTCTTTATTTTGTTCCCATAAAATTGTAAAAGTTGAAGCTTCTGGGTTTGCATGTCCTTTCTTATTTATGAGCTTGAAAAAGCAATTTGTTGATTTTATTTACCATTATTTAAACTAAAAACACCACTCTTACGAAGAGGATTTTTTAAGTAAACGTATAAAGATTTTGAGTTTGTAAAATATATATATATAAACCTTATAATAAACGTTAACTAAATTGAGATTTATTGCAGTAATTCTAGCGTAAGGGAATGGCATAGATCTAGGGGAAAATCCGTTCTGTCAGTTCTTTCGCATATAAAAAAATTTATAAAAGTGGTATAACAAAAATATTAAATTTATTTTTCGATTTTCAAAATTGATATACTACATATATTATAAAAGCCTGCAGGTCGCCAAGCGGTTTTCACATACTGTACCTCACTCCGAGTCCTTTGGAAACATTATGAGTGGTGATAGATTTTTACACGGGACTCGGAGTATGCACTTCTATATCGCTTCTTTTTATGTGATATCACTTCTTTTTGTGACTGACGTTTTAGGTTTGTGGCTTGGCGGGATCATTTACAACGAGTTGTTTTTGATAAGATTCATAATATGACAACAAATCACAAAAAATGAATTTGTATTTAAAGAAATGTACCCAAGAAACCAATTAATCACGTTAAGTATAGAATTCAAAAGTGCAAAAGTAATACAAAATAGTCCTTTTGATTTACACTGTCGGTAACTCCCGCCATGTAAACATGTTACACTTCACTGACAAGGAACAAGCCAGACATATTGCTATTCAGGATCAACAAAGTTTTTATATGACTCTGGTGTCCTCTGTAAAATAATACAAAGAAAACATGCTACTTACGAAGTATTTTCCAGTAGGAAAATACTTATGAAGTATTTGTCAACACCTATTTCGAGCTTCGTGCCTTAGCAATTATATAAGAAAATACAGGGTGTTTCACAAAGGACCCCTAACTTTAAAAATCAATAACCCGGAAACGGTGATAGGGAGAAACATGAAACCAGTAGTACGTTTATTAAAAAAATCGTAAGAATTTTATACATAAATCTCAAAATTTAGTTAAAAATAGCACCGATAGATGGCGCTGCGATAAATAGGCGTATCAAAAGTGATTCAACAGGTGCACCTTTTACACAACAGACTTATCGCAAACGAGAATGAAATTGTCATTGACTCTGCTGTATCTCACCGGTCTGTTTGTTGAAAATTTTTGAAAAGCTCACGAATTGTTTTCCCATCTGGGCCTTTTGCGACTTGAAATCATGTTTGAAAACTTCTCCTTGTGGCAGTAGGACTCTGATTTAATCGGTGGTACTCCAACAGAATAAACACACGTTCCTCCATGGTATACATAACTTTCCGAAGTATTTTCACTATAAGCTAATAGCGGTCAGATTTCAATTGCGAAATCTTCAACGGCTAGTCTTTCTATGCTTCTGAACTCTCTGTAGAAGGATTCTTAACGCTCTCAGCACCATCTATCGGTACTATTTTTAACTAAATTTTGAGATTTATGTATAAGATTCTTACGATTTTTTTATTAAACATACCACTGGTTTCATGTTTCTATCTATCACCGTTTCCGGGTTATTGATTTTTAAAGTTAGGGGTCCTTTGTGAAACACCCTGTAGATTAAAAAGATCTGCAGCTTAAAGATGATTCCCCACCCTAAAAACATACGAAATATACCAGAATTTTAATTTTGTACTTAAAAACCAAATAGATTTCAGTAACTCTTCACTTATTTGAATATCTACTTTTATTATTGTAATCTTTTTCAGGTCTGTTCATTTTCCTATCATTTTCTATATTATCAGTAACAACTACAGATTTACATCTGGAGAAATCTTTTTAATCTTATATCTTTTAAAATCTTTTTTTCTCACTTAATTAAATATGTAATATATGTCTACACCAATCCATCATTAACATCCAAACCAAAATCGGAATTAGAACTCGACATAGTAACCAATAGATATATAGGTAGGTTATCTTCATCTTAAATGTGATTTTACGCCACTAGAAAATCGAAACCAAACCCAGAATTCAAAATGCGTGTCAATTCAAAAAGACCTGCAGTTTAAAGATGATTCCCCAGCACAAAAAAAAAACATACGAAATACACCAGAATTTTAATTTTGTACTTCAAAATCAAATAGATTTCAGTAACTCTTAACTTATTTGAATATATACTTTTACTATTGTAATCGTAAAAATAGATCTTTTACAAAAATTTTAAGTGGAATCGGACACAAAAATGTTAAATACCAGAGGAACCCAGTTCAAAACATCTATTAAAATTTTAATTGAAATGAACAAAAAATATTTCATATTAACAAGCAATAAAGCATTCTATTTAAAACATCATTTTATAAAGTATTTTTTTGTAATTTACAAATGAATATGTCAAAAGAAATATAATTCAGTACATTCTTTTGTATTTAAAGAAAAGAAAAATATTTTCATATTATCGTTTATTTGAAAAATAAAATTTCGAATGGTTATTTTTATCTATGAACATCTAAATTGAGGAAAAATTAAAAATATTACGAACGAAATTAAAAACTGCAATTAAAAACATTTTTATATAAAAACGAAATGTCCGTTAGGATTAAAATATTACTTAAAATATTTGTAATTACTTTGAACGCTATAAAATAAAATGTTGTTTAGAAAAAATCATCTTTCAGTTCACTTACTAAGCTCTTGAATCTAAGAGGATTTGTAATCAGCGAAACATTTTTCTTTTTATCAGTAAAAAAGGGATTTGGGCATTTTTAAACAGATATAACGATTTATAAACAATGCATTTAAACTTTTTTTGTTCAGTATATATTGTTTTGGTGTGTGTTTGTGTCATTAAACGTGTCTCATTATATTATAGCATGCTTTGTAATTATGGAAATAATGTAGAAGCTTCAGAAAAATAATTAAACGATTTATTTTATTTACTAATTTTTTTCTTAACCTGAGAGTAGTCGCGCCGGGTATGACATACCCAGGGTGCGTACGAATTTTACAATTGCCATCATTATTTTTAGAAAAGTAATCTTAAATTTATTTTGCTGCAGAATTTGTAACAATTGTCTCCGACTAAATAAGGTGACGTTTATTATTTGTATTTATTTCGAACAAAGTAAAAAACTTGGATACCCTGGATATGCGCAACTTCTCTCGGGTTAACATGAAAAAAAAATGAATTTGACAATAAACATGAAGAAAAGGGTGAAATGTAGTCAATTGAAGAAGAATTTTTCTTTATATAGTAAAAAAAAAAAAGCTTAATAATTATTGAAAAAAAAAATAGTACGTTTCCATTTAAGAAACAAAGATTATGATCACTTTCCGATGTATACAATTTAGTGCTCGAGGCACATAATAAATTTCGGTTACTCCACTCATTTGCGAGGATTTCAACCTCAGTATTCACAGTTTGCCAACATTTGTACTTATTTTTTAGCTTTTAAGCATTATATAATATCAGTGTTCACTAAATTAATTTAATTTGAAAGGATACGCAGAATTAGACTCCCACTTTAAGCAACAGGATTTTTATTGTGAGACATTGCGAATATCTAAACCTAGAGTGAGAGTCAAACCCGTCTTACAAAAATCACGAGCTTCTGAACTTTGAAACACACAACGGGATTCCAATATTTCTAAATCTGCATGGATTGCTACAGGATCATTCCACAGTATTCATGTGTTACGTACGGGACATTTCACAGCAAATTTTTGAGATATTTGTACTTTTTTCAGTATCAAAATATAAATGAGAAAGTTTGCAATTATTTTTAATGCATTATATATCACTTCAACTAGATTCTTTTGAAATTTCTTTTTGTTTGAGCCAATACATACATATTTTTTTTTAATTAATAAAGTTGTGTTACATACGGGACATCACAAAAAATTGTTTTAAAAGTACGTCTAGCAATTTGGATTTTGCTCTGAATTTATTCAATATTTTCACAAATAAATTTAATGAGTAGAAGCAGAAATATACATTTTATTAATTAACTTTAATTTTTTTTAATTGCGTCATTAATTAATGAAAGATAATTATTTCTATTACGTACGGGACAAAGTTGTTTGTAACGTATGGGACCTATGACCAAATTTTTCTATATGGCTGCAAAAAAAAATGCTCTAATTTTTATTTGATTTAAAAAAGAAAATAGTATTTTGGATAAATTTTAATAGAAGAGATTTAAAGCTTTAAAATGATGTATTACACTTAACTTTTTATAAAACTTGCTTTTCAAAGTTGTGAAGCCAAATACTGTGGACATTCATCTGACAACTATGAAAACCATGAAAATTTACTGCTGTAGAAATGTCACAATTTCTATTTTTTTTTTTTTAATTTTTGAAAATTCTATTCTCTATTTGAATGCATATTCCTGATTTTTTTTTTCAAGAACGATAAATTAATACACAAATTAACCCCTTAACCCTTCTTTGCATGAGTTTTTCTTTTACAATTGTGTTTTTTTTATACATATATTAAATATTAGACACCAGAAATTTTAAGACAGATTTTTAACTTTGTTCAGCAACATAGTTCACGTGAAATTTACTAGATTAATATTTCTATATAAATATAGTGGTGGCGAAGAAATTGATTTATTTATTGAAAGTTAAATAGAAAGTGATGGGAATTTACATCACTATGCAATTAAGGGTTAATCGTCGCACCCGCTAAGTGTAGGCTACTTTTTAAAAATTCAGATAGCTTGATTACAACCAGTTTTTTTTAAGTAGAAATATTCGCCTTATTTAATAACCAGATGAAATAATGCGAGAATAAAGCCAATTATACTATTTTAAAAAACTGGTGGGAATGAAACAATCTGAATAAAACCTGCGTAGCTTAAGCTGCCCGTGAGTGTCTCGGGCACGACGATTAAGGGGTTAAACTTCAGATTTATTTACATATTCCACTAAATATTGTGCTTTTCAAAATTATTATTGTTACAGGCAAGGATATTTTAAAAAGGCTTCTACACACATATTTCATGCATCAAGAATCCAAAATATGGCTTAAATTTTTACCTTGCGTATTTTTTCTCTTTGCATATTTGCAAAATTCACATATTTTAAGTACTAATCTTTTGAATATTCGCTTAATTTATTGCAGAAATTATGCAACTGAATAAAGCGAATACTTTTATTCGAAAATATTGACCCTCACAAAATACTAAATTCATTCCGTCGAAACAAGTAAAGGGGTATTTGCACACTTAAAAATAAATCCTACAAATGTCTCCAGTTACAGGTAAATTCGAAATATTTCTACATTTTGAATACATGCATGTCTTTAATTTTTTTCCAGAAAATGATTTTATCTAAAATACAAGAATGTTTAGAAAAATGCCATATCCATAAAACAAACTTGAGACTCCTTCTAATTTTTCTCGACGAAATTTCCTCTGAGAGTTATAAAAAATAGCAGAATTGTAACATGATAAAAAGTTCATAAATATTTCCACTGTACTTATTCTAAACCATGAAGCATAACTTTCGAAATCTTTGAAAGAATGTTAATTTATTGCAAAAACTTCAGATTTATTTATGTTTTTATCAAGATTCTTTTTTTCTGAGTAAAACAGAAATTTCATAAAATTGTTTTGTCAAAGAAAAATCATGCCTTATGGATATTCTAAATCGTAAACTTATCAAAATATTTTTTAAACATAAACTTTAGAATGCTGTACATTTTTATCCAGAGTTTGCTCCTCTGAATATTGAAAAATTTTATGAAATTGTAAGATAACTTCTGTAAGAAATTCATAAATATTTACACTATTTCTACAGGCGGAAGTAGGGTTAAACCGCAGTCCAGTGAAACCAAATATCTCATCTCATGTTTGACTCTATTTGTGCAGTCCTCTAGCGGGTGATGGTTGAATTGCTTAGGTTTAGTTTAGAAGCTGGTAGAAGCCATTGTGATATCTCCAAACTGGTATTTATGTATTTTATACTTTTAATAGGTTTTTTGTTTTTGTTTTTTTTTGTTTCTTTGTTGTTAGTTAGTTAGTTAGTTAGTTTGTTTGTTTTTTGTTTTAATTTTTTCTAGTTTTCAAAATTTTTAAATATGAATACATTTGAACTTACTGAAATATTTTATGATATTTAATAAGGATCTATTAATCACTGGATAGTAGGATAGAGAAGTTTTGTAGATAATTATAAATAATTTGAATCAATTTGCATACAAACCATAAATAGTGAATCTTGCACACGAAATTACACGAATTCTTAGCTCCTCAGCAAATGACACTCAAGCAGGAATAAATAACATTAAATTGAAAAGCCATATATCTAATACTGCACATATAACAAACAATCACAATAAACATAGATGGCTTCAACAAACAAGAATTCTGTACTCATTACATATAATACAGCTAGTTCCGAACTTTGACTATACTGACAGTGACAGAAGATTAAATTTCCAATAGCAGACTTGATTAAAAATATTTTTTTCTTGAGCATTACTTTACTTTGTTAGCTGCAAATTTAATTAGTATGAATGGTCCTCTTAATAAAATCAGCTCCTAGGAACAATAGCTTAGCTTGTTCAATAATCAAGTATTCGTATAAAAATAATTTAACACATAAAATTTTCTTTGACTTGTAGACTTATAAAGCGAATAAAAAAAAAAATGACAGACGTCTACCAAATGACGAATAATGGTTTTGTCATTTAAAACTGGAAGCCAGAATGATTTTTTTCCCGCACCGAACTCTCGGCACTCGTCGCTACCTAATGCCATGTGCGTTATCGCTAGATTGTCTCATGACTTGTTACGTGGAGAAACCTAATCAACAGGATAAAAGTTTTGCTTCACCCACAATGAAACTGTTGCTAACATTTAAAAGGGGATTTTTAAAGCTTGCTTTCCGATTCATATTCTCTAGGGGTAATACCGGAATTCTACATAGGATGTAAAAGAATGTATGAAAACAAAATTATCATGAGCTGGTAAACAACGCTTGTAGAAAAGACAATCAGAACTACATGGATAAGAGTGATTTTGATTTTTATAAAGCTGATAAAGAGGCGAACATCTTTTCAGCTATTTCTCAAATGTAATAAAGCTAATTATGCTTTTATCTTTAAGTATTCAAGCATTAGGGACTTATAATTGAAATATTAATAGTTCAGTTCTTTTATTAAAGTTGTAAAATAAAAATATATTTTCCTATTCTATATATAGATACACCATTTTCTTGCACATATTAAAAAATAGCTGATATAGAGCAGTTTAAAGTTTTAAAGTAGCTGATTTTTCCATAATCAGGATTCTTTTATGAGCTTTGGAAAATATGGTTTCTGACAAATCTACTTTAATTGTTGTAACTGTTGGTGCTACTCTGATACGCTTAAAATTACATTATTATATTTGGGTCAAATTCTTTCCAAGGTTGGCGGGACTTGGCGAAATATCGGTAAATTTGGCGACAATAGTAGGTCTTTATTGATAAAGCCAAGTTGGCGATAAATGACTGTTTTTTTTTTTTTTAGAATTTCCATTCAAGTTCACTATTGACAAAAAAGGGGAACATTCTGTAATCGGGTTCCATGCATTTTATTCTCGTTTGTTTGTGTTAGCCGAATTATTAAAGGCAAGGAATAGGGAAGCTACCCTTTTCCTCCCGGTACAGAGCGGAAGGACTTTTTCATTTCCTGTAAGATTAACATAGCCGAGGGTTTTTTCCTCACCATTTGAAAAATACCGGATATTTCGACTTTTTATAAAAATGTGGTGAACTAATCATATATTTAAAATGATATTATGGTGTAAACAAAAGCGTATATGCACAAAATTATACTAAATTCTGTTGGAAATTTTGGAATCAAGGAGCAATACCTTGCTTTACCTTGTAGATTCTATATCATGACCTTTTTAAAAATTTTAAATATATAAAATAAATTTCAGTTTTATTTATATTTTCTTCTAGTATTATTATATTTCGTGTACTATAATATTTTACAAAACTGGAAAATTATTACTTTTATAGGAATATTAGAAGTATGTTGACATTAACGATTCATATTCTAAAATTATCCAGAATAATGCTATTTTACTATACTTAATTTTTATACATCTTTGTAATTTGCTTGTGCAGCATAATATACATTACACAATTGAAAAGGTCACTCACATAAGGAAAAGACAAAAGATCTCAAGCTTATGCAAATAATAAATCCTTAACGGATCAGTCGTTTGCATTCTTTGAGTACAGGTCGAGTCTCTTTAAGGATTCTACGAAAACAAATATTTACAATTCATTCCTTCTATAATATTTATTAACTTAATGAAGACTTTGAAATATTTAGTTATTGGAAAATATATTTATTTTAATCATAAAATATTAAATTAAATTCCAAGATTAAACATTTGTCAATTTCATTTCGTTAATGATAAACGATTTTTTTGTTTTCAAAAATTGTGAATTTCTTTCCCATTATATTTTTGAAGTTCGGTAGGAAATAGCCTCAGTAAAAGTAGAATCGCATAAAGAGAGAGTCTCGTATTTGCAAAAAAAAAAAATATATATATATATACCACAATAAATAGAGTTTTGAGTTTTATTGTCTAATATAGTATGAGAAAAAAAGCTAAATGATAAAATAACAATATAAAACTCGAAACGTGAAACATTTGATTTATATCTACGAGTAAAACTGTTTTTTCAACTTTTCATCTCTGAAGAACATAAATATTAATTGAAATTCACAAAACATTTTTAAAAACTTTTCCAAAATTTACTAGTCATATGATGCTAGTTTACTAGTTACAATGGCAGAATATCAACTTTTAAATTTTTATGTTAATCGTAATAAATTAACAGTTACCTAGCGCACGAAAAAGTAAAACTATAAAACTAATGATACGGTTATGTTCAATACTTAAATATGTGTGATTTCAAAAAATAATTTATTTCTGTAAATATTGTAAAAACATATGAAGCAAAATTCCAGAATCATTAACACAACATAAAGAACTTTATTATACTTTATATACAGGGTGTTTCTAAATGAATATCGGGGTTTTAACGCTTTGCAGTATCTATTATAAAAAACTTAAAATTATAATTAATACATAAAATGAAAGAGCAACTCAAACAGTTTTACTTACAAGCTTACAAGTGTTCAGTGTGAACACCTTTCGTCACACGGTACACATGAAGATGAAGTCAATAGCTCAGTTCTTCCCAAACGTTAATTAGTGTTTGTGGGGTAATTGTTGCAACAGCTGCCTCAATCCTGTTTCTTAGGTTGGGTAGGTCAGCTTAAGACTTAGGTCAGCTGGTAGTGGAGGCACATACACTCGATCCTTTATGAACTCCAACAAGTAGAAATCATATGGCGTCAGATCGGTTGAGCGTAGAGTGGCGTTTGGGAAGAACTGAGCTATCGACTTGATGTGTGCCGTGTGACGAAAGATGTTCACATTGAACACTTGTAAGCTTGCAGGTAAAACTGTTTGAGTTGCTCTTTCATTTTATGTATTAAGTATAATTTTAAGTATTTTATAATAGATACTGCAAAGCGTTAAATCCCCGATATTCATTTAGAAACACCCTGTATAATCTTTATACACTTTATAATAAATTTATATATCATTGCAATTCATTTGCAAAATTAAATTAATCCGATCAAAATTTTGAGAAAACTGAAAAATGGGGAAAAAATTGTCCACAAAATAATAATAATAATAATGATGATAATAATAATAATAATAATAATAATAATAATAATAATAGTCAGATGTGCCAATCCCAAAACTCTCTTGTATCTCATACATGTTAATATTTCAAAAAGCGTAATTATACATATTAGAATCCAAGAACTCCCGCAGAGCAGCGCCACCTGTTATATGATTTACACACGACAACCTAATCAGCACCAGCTTATGTCAATGCCTAACAGAATATGAAGTTTGGTGAAATCCAATGCATTAATTCTTGAGATATGACTATCGATAAAATCATGTAAATCCTGAAAAATGCAGCGTTTCAGTGCCACCTGTTGGGCTATTTTCAACAAAAACGATTCAGCACCAATTTATATCAAGGTTTAATTGAATGTAAAGTTTTATTAAATCCCATTCTTGAGATAGAGCAGTCACAAACTTTTTGTCACAGACACACGCACAGGAAAGACAGACAAACAAATTCACAGACAGAGCTTTTCTAAAAACAGTTAAATCGTGTTCAGAACTTTTTGAAACGTATAAATCCGTCGAAAACCGTAAGTCGAAATTTTTCATGAATCCAATATTTTCTTCTTGGAAATATAGAAGAATGTATAAAAAGGAGCAGACATTAGATTTCGTCTGAAATTACAAGTAAATATTCTGATTTTGTTTGTACTATATAAACCTCAAGGAGGCATGATGAACATTATTTTAAGACGATTTCAATTTGATATTTAGTACACTAAAGAAATGTATAGTATTATGCCTCATTAAAATTTTGTAAATAGGAATGAAACGACTTTAGAAAGATTCGATTAGAAAACTCGAATGCCTAATAATCAAAATAATGAATTTTACGAATACAATTTAACGAAATATTCACAGAATATAGTCGAATCACTACTCATTTAAACTGAAAATATGCAGATAAATTTTAAATCTGATTTGTTTACATTTCATGCCAGCTCCATTTCTAAATCTTACCGTGTTTAAATAAAGATGAAAAGTAAATAAGACTGAGGTATACAGATTGAAATGAACTAAAATTAATTTCATTGATGGTTGAAGTAGTCTTTGAATCAAAATTACCTTTAAGTCATCATAATATTAAGAGAAATGATTTAATTAACGTATATAGCTTAGATAGTGTAGAAATTCATAATCTTACCAGACAGCATATTTGATGAATTAATTCACATTTATAGCAATTAAATATGCACGAACAGGGAAGATCGAGCTATGCTCGGTCAAAATTAGCGTTGAGTTCAAATGTCATGATCCATGACCAAAATGACCACTAATCAAAGTTTCTCCAACATGTGACTAACCCCAATTGTCTTCTCGTGCCCGAAACCCGTAGGATATAAAATTTAGTCAAAATAGTCTGAGCCGTTTTTTAGATAAAATTAGCTTGGCCCACAGTGACTCAAAAATTACCAACTAATCGCATTTTCTCGAGCATGTGACCTAGCCTAATGATTTTCTCGTGTCCAAAAATCGTAAGAAACAAAATTTAGTTCAAATCCTCTGAGCCGTTTTTAAGATAAAAATAGCTTGACCCATAATGACCCATGACCGAAATGACCCACTAATAGCATTTTTTAGAATATGTGACCTAGCCCAACAGTCATCTCGTGCCCGAGAACCATAGGATGCAAAATTTTGTCTAAATAGTCTGAGCCGTTTTTTAGATAAAATTAGCTTGACATACAGTGACCCAAAAATGACCCACTAATCAAATTTTCTCAGACATGTGACCTAGCCCAATGATTTTCCCGTGTCCGAAACTCATAGGATACAAAATTTAATCAAAATCGTTAGAGCCGTTTTTTAGATAAAATTAACTTGACCCAAGTTGACCCAAAAATAACCCACTAATCGAACGTTCTCGATCATGTGACCAGCTCAATAGTCTTCTCGTGCACGAAAATGGTAGGATATAAAATTTAGTCAAAATCTTTTGAACCATTTTTTATGTACAATTAGCTTGACCCTGATCAATGGTGACCCAAAATGACCCAGTAATCGAATTTTCTCGAACATGTGACCTAGCAAAATGGTTTTCTGGTGCCCCAAAATGGTAGGATACAAAATTTCGTCAAAATCGTTAGAGCTGTTTTAAAGATAAAATTTACATACATACATACATATATATATATATATAAAACCACGCACACACACACACACACACATGATTTGCTCGTATTAGAATATATGATTTGTATATACAAATTCTCCTGCTGTATCGATTCGTACATTAATTATTGATTGGTATATTTATTTGTTCTAACAAAATTTTTATATTTGCAATGCAAAATACGAGAATTTTTGCGATTTTCAAAAGTTTTCTACGAATTAACAATCTATGTATAACTTGAAAATATATTTTTCTGTTTTTATTTACGGACTATATTTCAAGGATTGTTGTTCTGCATTGCATTTTAAAATTTAAAAAATTCGTACATGCAGATGTTTGTTTTATCTACGAATGATTTGGAAGTAGATATTTTGCTGGTGATTTTATTCGCAGATTACTGCTAGCTTTTTTATTCTATCTTAAATTTTAAAACAACAACAACAAAATCCTATATGCATAGTTATGTGTTATACGGGTAACTTGGAAGTAGTTTTTATTTTTGGATTATATTAGTCACAGGTTACTTCTAGAATATTTATTCGATCGTGAATTTGAAAACAACACAAATTCTTGCATGCATATGTATTAGATATAACACGAGCACAGTAGTGATCAGTGGTGATCAGTATCAGTATCAGTAGTAGTGTATAGTGATCAGTATCAGTAGTGATGGACATTACGTGTTCATCACTACTCTAGTATGCATTTATTACATACGGATAACTTGGAAGTAGATTATTTCTGGTTATAGTAATAACGCATTTTTTCTAACATTTTTGTTTTACCTTTAATTTTAGAATTACAAAATTTCCTACAAGTGTGTATTTTTTACAGATGATTTGACAGTAGAGTTTTTTTCTGGTTATGTTATACATTATGATTATACATTATGGTTATGATTACTTAAGATTGGTAGGATGATTATGGATTACGAAGAATTTTTTTTTTTTAATTTTTGAAAAATAATTCCTACATACAGGCGTGTCTATTATTTTCGAATAACTTGCAAAGATTTTTTTTCTCGTTACATTATTCACACTAGCTATTTAACCCGTTCTACGCACGGGAGAACATGAAATTAATTCTAAAATGTGAATAATAAAATTTAATTCCCTTATTAAAGTGTTGAGTTGTTCAATAACTATACGATTTAGAAAAATATTTTTTTACTACTGTACATTTTATTTAATGAAACTTAATTTATCAGGTTGCTATGGCAGCAGACGTTAAGACGGCATCTTTGGAATAAAGCAATAAATAGAATAAAAAGTTGTTTTGATGTTTGTAATAAAATGTTTTTCTTTATTTTTTTAAAAGGTAATTAATTAAGCGCAATTAAATAATCTCTAATTATTTGAATGTGAGGTAAAAGAATTATCGTAATACCCGCTACAGCTTCATAGTATTGCAGCGTGGTGTCCGTAATATGTACATCTCACAATGCAGTGAACATTTAGAATTGGTTAGAACTTACGCGATTACAGGGTGAACACAAAAAAGGCAAAAATTCGTTAAAAACATAAAATAAAAAAAAATCTATTTAAAATATTCGAATTTTTTGCCCCAATCGTTCATGGGCCCCCAACCAGCAACCCGTGTGCCAAATTTCGTAGCCCTGCGCCATGTGGTTTCCGAATTTTTGAGGTTACATAGATAGATACGTGCACGGATTTTAATAGGGTAGATTACTCTAGCTGACCCGCCCGGCGTTGCCCGGGCCCGTGTAATAAACTTAAATCTCATGAAAAACGAAACTCTAGCCCGGGTCTCCGATGGCTTTGGCACTGTATACCGGGCATGCTCGTACGCTCCCGAAAATCATTTTTTCCACCTTCCACCGCCAGGGGAGCATTCTGTTCTAAACAAACCTCTTTCAGAACGAACATCTGACACAGGTCCCCGATGTCTACGGCACAGTATAGTAGACGTGCTACAAAAGCGAGCTGGTTTGGAGAAGATGGGAACATTATTAGCCGAGTTATGGGAATAAGGCACACTTAGAGAAAATAACCTTGAGGGGGGTGCCGGGGGAGGGGATGTTCAAATGTCCTTCGGAAAATGACTGATTAGGAGGCTCACAATGCATCTTTAAAAATTCGTTCGTTTGGTTAAGCTAGGAACTTAATTACAAATTAGGCTTAAACTATTATTCGGAAATAGTGGTAACTACTACTCATAAATCTACTTTAATGTTATAGAGGGTGACTATTAACTTAATTATAATGTTTGGAATCACTTGCGTTGAAATCGGAATGATAGTTTCTGAGTTATAGAAACGAGGCATAGTTAGAGAAAAAAGCATTGAAGGAGGTGATCGGGGAGGAGGGGATGTTCAAGTGTCCTACAAAAAATGACTAATTAAGAGAACCACTATGCACCTTAAAAAATTCGTTCGTTTGGTTAAGCTAGGTACATAATTACGCATTTGCCTTAAACTATTATTCGGAATTGGTGGTAACTGCTACTCATAAATTTACTTTAATGTTATAAAGGGTGACTATTAACTTAATTATAATGTTTGGAATCACTTGCGTTGAAATAGGAATGACGGATTCTGCGTTGTAGAAATGGCGCATAGTTAGAGAAAAATTTTTTAAGGATGTGCCGGGGAGGAGCGGATGTTCAAGTTAACTCCAGTAAATAACTAATTAAGAGGACCACTATGCATCTTTAAAAATTCGTTCGTTTGTTTAAGCTAGGAACTTAATTTGAAATTTAGCTTAGACTATTATTCGGAAATACTGATAACTGTTTTCTAGAAATATACCCTGAAGCTATGAAGGCTGATTTTTATGATAATTTAGCAAAATGGAACTGGTTTGGGGAAATTCGGAACATAATTATCTGAGTTCTGGAAATAAAGCACAGTTAGAGAAAAAACCTTGAGGGAGGGGTCGCGAGGAGGTGCGCGGTCAACAACAAATCACTAACTTTGACTGTTGGTATGCATCCACTGAATGCAAACTCTATATTTTTATTAGGAACATAAATTTAATTTTTTCGAAAACTGTTATTCTAAAATAATGGTATTATCTATATAAAACAGCTATTAAACGTTACGGGTGCAGCTAAAAATGTTAAATGTAATTAGTTCTGTTGAAATCAGAACAGTACATTTGGATTTATTAATAAGGAGGGTCAATTAATGAAAAAGCCACAGCCAGGTGGCGCGCGGTCAAGTAAAATATATGTAATATTTAATAAAAAGATGTTTTTTCCCCACCCCTAACCATCCCCGCAAATTTAACAAATAATTTGTTAAATAAAGTTTTCTGTATTAATAATCTCTATCATACTAATATATGTCATGTAAAAAAACCCTTAAACCCAGCTAATTATCATTCATTAAGTCAATAAAATCCTTTAAAATTAAGATTTTAGCATTTAGTAACGGTTACCAATTAAGTTGATTGTCTACATGTCATATAATCTCTGATCCATCAATTTTAAACACTAGACTCCCAATTGCAACGATCCCTATCTTGATTTATTTAATGACTTCTGCAGAAATTTTATACAACCAACCAACCGAAGATAGGAAAGTGTATTTTTGAATTTTTGATGAGATCTCTTTGTAGATGGATTTTTATTAATATTTAATGTATCAAAAATCTCTTTAAAATTTTCAAATTTTTTGCCCCAATCGTTCATAGCCGCCCTACCAGCTACTCGTGTGCAAAATTTCGTAGCCCTGCGCCTTGTGGTTTTCGAGTTTTTGAGGTTATATAGATACGCGAACGGATTTTAATAGTATAGATTTTCCACAGTTGGTAAATTTTATGCTTTTTTAAATACCGCTAAAATTTAATTGAAATTTCGGCTTTATTTAATCGCAAATTTCAGCCATTAGATAAGGCATAATTTATTATTAAATTTGAGTGGTAACGCAAAAGCGTAAAAGATGGCAGCTATGTTATTACATCTGTTATATATTTGTTAAGTCCTAAAGAGTACCCCCTGCACAGTGCTTAGCGCAATACGCTGTCACACTACTGTCCAAGATTCGGTCGCACTACAGGTCATAAGCCGTGACTATGAAATAAATCCCGGGGGTTCGACATTCGGTTGACAGCTTGACCGTGATATGTGCTATATATTACACTTCAAGGACCGTGGTCAAGAAAGCAGAATTGGTCATCATCGTTCTTGCATTGTAGTAGCCCGGAGTTTAGTTTTATTTTGAATTTTGAAACAACATTAATTTGTACATGAAGTGAACGTAAATCACTTTCTGAATGTACAGCTCCAAAACTTGTATGATTTAAACAGTTTGAAGAAAATACCGTGTAGAAAAATTTTTGGTGTCACAATATCGTGCTATCATGAGAAATAACTAACATTTTTTGTACCATATAAGGACATTTATTTAGTTTAGTTTAGTTTAGTTTAGTTTTATTTTGTGGGGCGGGGGGGAGGTGAGAATAGTGTTTGCCGAATTTAATTGTTTCATTCGTTTTGTAATGTGAAAGATTTGTGCCTTATTACTACATGCATTTTCCTTTATATTTAGTCATTACTTCGTCTTATGTATGGAAAAAGGTATCTGTTTTCTTTCTTTCTTGTTTTTCTTTTTTTTCTACTTATAAAAAGTTTTTAGCATATAATCAATTACATACAGATTTAACCAAATAATAATGCTTTTTTTCGATAATCTTTCGCAATACTTTTTTACAAATATTTTTGTTGTAAAACTATTCAGTTCCTTATTGTAAAATTATTTATTCCTTTATTGTAAATTTATTAACTTTTTCGCAGAGCATCAATGCGTAGCTATAAAATAAATTAAGGTGACACAATGAATGACACCAATTCTTTTATTATTATTATGCAAGAGTGAATATAACAATGCCTGCTTCAAATAAATTATCTTGTAAAAAAGACAATTTCATTTCTTAAATAAATTACTTTGATGTAATTTCTTTTCAATTTTTACAATTTTAAGGAAAAGTAATACAATAATTAAGCTTACCAAAAATTGCTTTTGCAACAATAGTAATGATAATTTGCCGATTTTTTTAGTTAATATATTCCATGTTCCAAAAATGCGATAAATTACGATCTAAGCTGTAAAAAAAAAACTTTATAGATATACGCATTTAAATTTTTCCTTTAATAACTCTTCATAGATTTTCGATATTTTAATTTATATAAATATCGGTAAAATATGAGAAAACTCTCAGATATATAATCTGATAGTTCCTTACTCTCACAACATCACATAAATTATCGGCGATTAATTTTTAAGAATCTAATTATAATTTTTGAAGATGTTTAAGGTTTTCGTAACTGATTGTTCATGAAAATCGTGTTTTAGAAAATACGCATTTAAAGTTTTATTTCTGAAAATCTATTAAAAATATCTCCCCCTTCCCCTAACAAGGAAAGTCTCCATAGACGCATACTCAGAAATTTTTGAAAAAATTACAGAATATTCTTCTTGTGAGAATATATACGTTTATTTAAAAAATGTTGTGTAACCTCAATATAACGTCTGCAAAATATTATTAAAATTTCATGTTTTTGGCGATTTATCGCTGGGTGGAAACATAATGAAATAACAAAAATACTCTTTTAGGATAAATGCTCTTTTAGGTAAAACTTTTTCTACTCTTGATACTGAACTAGTTTAAGTAAGTTTAACTTGACTGAATACACTTTTATAACGACTATTTTATGATATACATATATGTATATAAAAAGAAAATTAACAAACGTATTCTACGGTTTAGAACAAATTTAACCTGATTAAAAATGCTTCAAACTAAAAATTAATGCCTGATTCTGAGCATTGTCAATTTGACTTCGATATTGTTAAAGTCCCGACACCAAGAAAAAAGTATTGTTGCCATGGAAACAACGACTTATACAATATCGAAATGTATCATGAGAGAGTTCTTAATCGGGCAGTTACTGTTAAAATACACTTAAAACTTATCCAGCTGGCGAAACCGTGTAAAAATAAATAACTTCAGCAACTTGTATGTAGTATTTAATTAGTAATGGAATTTCTTTGACAGCAATTACCGGTTACTTAAATACACAACTCCGATTTGAAGGCTGGAACTAAAACATCTATAACTACACTTCAAATTATCGGATGAAGAAAATAGCAATTGTTTTGGATAGCTTATTTAACAGTTTTTCAATTAAAAGAGAGAAATTAATTGTGATATTTATACGAATTCGAACGTAGTCTGTTATCTTAATTGGAAATAAATTTTGTTCAAGCAAAATACTTGAAACACTTCACCACTCGAAAGTAAATTATCTAATTTAGCAATCGGCACTTTGGACATTTATTAATTTCCGAACATTTATCGCTTTCTATAACACTTATCTTGTTATTTATTCTTAATTGCTTTTTTTGTAATGCACACTTTAATAAAAGAACATTCATTTAGAAACTTGTTATTTTCTTTATGTAACTATTATATGAAATTTTTCAATATCACAACTCATAATTTAGAGTTCATTAGATATTATGAGGATTGTCGGATTCCACTTCTCCGTCCACACAACTTCGAAATAAATCCGGTCTTTTGATATGCTGCCACCACCGATATGAATACGTGATATCGGGCACGATACTTGATGTATATTCAAGAAAACTTAACTCTTTCAATTAAAGTTAAAGTAACAATTTATTAGCAATATTTACACTTAAACTCGGATGTAAATTATCCGGTTTAACACTAAATCAAAACAATTACAGAAAACGCTCTACGTGTACCGTTAGACTACGTCAATTCATTCCGCACTGAGATTTCTATTCATCTCACACCCGCTCTCAGCGCTCATTCCCCGAGCAAACTTCACACTTCGCTGCTCCGTCCGAACTCAACACCGGTCTCAGAGATCCAACTCTGAACGACCTTACACCTTCGCTTCCTACGTTAGAACTAAGTTTCTCTGTCTTGTAAACTGCAGAGCACCCTCCTTTCTACGGGGTTTCTCCTCTGTTTCCAAGGGTCCTTGACAACCCTTCCTCCCTCTTGACGGATCTGTCTTCCTAAACAAAAGGGTGCAATAGCTTTCCCATATATGAAAGACCACATTGCAATGGAAATACTGCTTTCATTCTGTTCCACCTTCCTTCCACTCATATTCTGAGTCGCTCCCCTTCGGATTAAGATTCTTCTTAAACCAGCCTCTAACGGTACACAATAGATACATATACAATACATACAATATGCTAATCCCTTAAGAATAGCTTTCAACTCTTTCACCTGTGAGAGAAACCTGACACCCCCCACCTTAGCGGAAAATATGCCTTTTAGGGGCTAATTTTCCTCAAACTATGTAATGTCTGAGAAGAGTTCAACAGTTCCTTGATAGGTTTCTTCATTACTACAATTACATAAATATTTCAAGGTGTCTGAAAATTTAACTACTGACATCTCTAATGAACCATATACTAATGTGATAACTACAGAAAACAAATTACACAATATGCTAATACACTGTTATAAACACAAGATGCAAATACAATTATAAATACACAAAAAAAATAAAGTTACACTAGTATTATGTCATTTCAATGTCAGTCCTTAGGCTGAGATTGCTGGAGGCGGTATTACCTTTTCCCTCCAGTCCTTCCTCGTTAACTTAATTGGTACATCCCTTTTCGTAATGCACCCGTTTGAATGGCTAACTTCTGCCTCTGATGTCTCAATTAAATCTTCCCCTAACCAATCAGGCACCTGTCTGTCCAAGTCCTCTTTGTACGTAATAAAGACATTGTACAATTTCTGCCTTATCTTACCCCTCTCCGGTTTACGACCAATCCGATTTTTCTCCATTTCTACCAGTTCGATAGGACCCATAAATAATTCCTTATTTTTCCTTAAGATTGATTTTATGTCCCCAACTTGAATATTTGTTAACCCTTTTATCTCAAATCCCTTCCTGTCTTTATTTTCCGGTTGTTCTCTGTCTAACAACAGATCTTTCCTACAGTCTTCAAACTCCCCGTCACCTAACTCAACTATAACTGCAGGTCGACATATTTCCTCTTTCTCCTTATTACTCACATTCATTTCCCTCGTTAATCGACATTCTACACATGATTCACAATATATTTTAGCTTCCTTCGCCATATTTTCCCAATAAAATGAATGCTCGATTCTTTCTAACATTTTCTTAACCGTCTGATGTTCTCCATATAAGGAGGTGTGTGCTAGTTTTAGAATTTCCTCCCTTCTAATTTTAGGTATAACTAATTGAGCTACCGTTTCATCTACCAATTTCTCTTTATGATATAATAACCCATTAACAAGATAATAAGACCCTTTCTCATTTACAGCCAATTCCCAAGCTTTCTCTAAATCGTTACAACTCATTTGGGATTCCTGAAATACATTTAGACTACTTTCCGTAACTTGATTAATCTTACTCTTCTCTACCTCGGCTTTTTCCTTCTCATGACTTTGCAAATTTACCGATCTCGTTTCTACGACATAACGGCTATTATTATCATTTCTAATCCTTTCCCCTTCCTTCACTTTGTTCCTACTATCTTCCTTACATTCCCTTTCTACCGATTCTCTTAATGATTTCTCGTTGTTTAACCCTGACAATTCATTAGCCACGTCAGGATGTAAAATTACCTGTTCCTTACTATTATCAATTATCGCGCAAAGTACATCCTGATGAATTACATTAGTTTCTCCGCGTTTTGGAATAGCTAAAGGTAATTGAATTAACGGCGATTTCACTGCCTTACCAAATATCCCTTGTAAATAGATGCTCCCAGCCCCTCTTAGTTTCTCTGCTGGTGCTAAATCTTTATGAACGACGCTAATTTGGCAACCAGAATCCACCAATCCTTTTGTTATCTTCCCATTTACACTAACTTTCACTTTCTCGAGATTATTTAACTTCTCTCCAATAACTTTAGCTCTCCAATTCCCTCTTGCTCCGATTCTTGCCATACTCGCTCCCCTTGGTAATTCTTTAATTCCTCGCACTGAGACATTATTGATACTAGCCCTTGTTTCTTGTCGGTTATTAATTTGATTACTTCCCTCATTATTTCCTTTTGTACAAAATCGCTGAGCATGTCCTCGTTGACCACACTTGAAACAGGTAGGCATCGCATCGTTAGGCTTCTTATATTCCGGTTTTCTACCCCAAAATGGACTAACCTCATTATTCCCATTTTGTCTCCAATTACTACTAAATCCCTCATCTTTTGCTCTTCTAGAATATTCATTATTAACATACCTTTCTTTACCTTTATAACCCTTATAAAATACCGCATAAGATTTTTGTTTAGCATCAAAGAAATTATCACATTCCTTAGCAACTTTAGAAACTTCTAACCAATTACTGTGCTGAGTTAATCCAACATGCGTCGCGGTTTCCTCATCTAAAGTAGTTAACAACTTATCCGTGACAATTAACTGATTAACCTTCTCATACGTATCTGCACCTCTAATCTTACAATAATTTTCCCAAGTTGCTATTAAACGTGACACAAATAATACATGAGTTTCATTTTTATTCCTTCTAGCCTTCTTGAAATTTTCCAAACACGCCTTCGGTGTCGGCTCGTGTTCCCTTAGAACTAATTCCTTTAATTTCTCATAACTCTCAATTTGTTCCCTAGTAGTGTATATTAGCAAGTTATCGGCCTTATCTCCTAACATATTTAGCAGAATTTCGGCCTGCTGGGTTTCCGGTACATTTTTTGTTTGGAATGCCCGTTCTAAACTGCTAAAAAACAGATTCCATCCCTCAGTCCCTTCTGGAACCTTGATAGACAAAGTTTTAACACTTTTAATCAATTTCTCTAGGCTACTCTCATTATTATATTCTCTAGAGCCATTATAATTATTTGCCAAACTTTGAATTTTTATCCTTTCCAACTCTAACTCATGTTCCAATCTCAATTTTTCAGACCTTTCTTCTCTATCTAACTTTTCACGGTCTAACTCCCTTTCTAACTTTTCTCGTTGTAACTTTTCCTCCCTTTCTAACTTTCCTCGTTGTAACTTTTCCTCCTTTTCTACCTTTTCTCGTTGTAACTTTTCCTCCTTTTCTAACTTTTCTCGTTGTAACTTTTCCTCCCTTTCTAAGTTTTCTAACCGCTCCGTAACAATAGTGTTAGATAATTCCATAACAGCCCCCTCTTCATATTCGTCGCTCTCCACTATCTTTTTCTTAAGCTTAAACCTGGTATCATCTTCCGAGACTTCAATCCCTAACTCTTCACATATCGCCTGAAGATCCACCCTTTTTATTTTTAGTAAGAAAGCCATACCTTCTACTGATAATTATTACCACCCTACAACAATACTTAATCACAATATCAAATTAATACTTCCTCAAATCCTACCCTCATAAATTACCTCCACATATTATACTATTTAACATATTTCAAATAAGTAATAATACAATAATAAATTTCCTTAGACAATGATACCCCACAATTTGCTTCCAATAACAAAGTAACAATAATCTCAATTTGACTATAATGCAATACAGATTTTAAATTTATACCATTAAATAATAAAATACAATTTACACAATAATACTGATACGTTGCAATTTGAATAAACCACTGATGCTAATCACTACATAAAAATATCCACCTAACAAAAATTTGCATGAAATACACATAAATTCCTAAATTTAATCTCAATAAAATATTTCAATTTCAAAATTAGTTCTCACATTAAAAAGTAAATCGCAGCACTTTTTTTTTTCTCTGGGCCTTCAGTTCTTCCTTGAAGGTTATTTCAATTTAATTTAAATTCTACACAAATTCCCTTTCCTCATTTACTATCAATATTTCAAACTTAAAGCAAACAATATCACTTAATTTAAATATTACTTTAATAATAATTTAAATTTAAGAAATTTCAATTATTCATTCCAACTATTAACACAATGCATTAATTTTAATCATTAATCTTATCCGTTTAAAACAATTAGAAAATCACTTCTAGTAATTAATATAAGATCCTTTTCTTAAAACAATAGTGTAAAATGGTTGTTAATATCTCATTTGATTTAGACCAATTATTATATTGCACATAAATTATTATAAATTAACCACAACATTAACCCAAATTACCATCAATTATACACAATAAAATAAAAAAAATAGGTTCGAGAATGTCAGTAGAGTAAAGTGATCAAAACACCTTACCTCGTACTTCATTCGCTGGGGCAATTCTCTGCTCACTTTTCCACAGGGTAAATCTTGCACTCTCGGGCAACAATCACTGTAATTTGAAACACTGTGTCCACAAACACTACACACAAACACTGGAACTAACACTACGCACCGCACCAACACTTCCACTGGACGATCCGGCAAGGCACTCTGTAACAAGGCTAGCTGGCACTGGTCTACGATGATAGGGCACACACACTTCCGCTAGACGATCCAGCATAAACTGACTGTAACACGGCTAACTGGCACTGGTGGTCTACGACGATAGGGCACAAACACTTCCGCTGGGCGATCCGGCACAAACTCTCTGTAACACGGCTATCTGGCACTAGTCTACAACGATAGGGCACGAACATTCCGCTGGGCGATCCGGCACAAACTCTCTGTAACACGGTTAACTGGCACTGGTCTTCGGTGATTCAGATCCCGTCGCTGCCAACATTGTCGGATTCCACTTCTCCGTCCACACAACTTCGAAATAAATCCGGTCTTTTGATATGCTGCCACCACCGATATGAATACGTGATATCGGGCACGATACTTGATGTATATTCAAGAAAACTTAACTCTTTCAATTAAAGTTAAAGTAACAATTTATTAACAATATTTACACTTAAACTCGGATGTAAATTATCCGGTTTAACACTAAATCAAAACAATTACAGAAAACGCTCTACGTGTACCGTTAGACTACGTAAATTCATTCCGCACTGAGATTTCTATTCATCTCACACCCGCTCTCAGCGCTCATTCCCCGAGCAACCTTCACACTTCGCTGCTCCGTCCGAACTCAACACCGGTCTCAGAGCTCCAACTATGAACGACCTTACACCTTCGCTTCCTACGTTAGAACTAACTTTCTCTGTCTTGTAAACTGCAGAGCACCCTCCTTTCTACGGGGTTTCTCCTCTGTTTCCAAGGGTCCTTGACAACCCTTCCTCCCTCTTGACGGATCTGTCTTCCTAAACAAAAGGGTGCAATAGCTTTCCCATATATGAAAGACCACATTGCAATGGAAATACTGCTTTCATTCTGTTCCACCTTCCTTCCACTCATATTCTGAGTCGCTCCCCTTCGGATTAAGATTCTTCTTAAACCAGACTCTAACGGTACACAATAGATACATATACAATACATACAATATGCTAATCCCATAAGAATAGCTTTCAACTCTTTCACCTGTGAGAGAAACCTGACAAGGATATTTCATAATTTTAAATGATCTAAAGTGAAATGATTTGTGGATTTTAAAAATGGATAAATGAATAAAAAGGAAAAAATTAAAGAAGATCTTGAATTTAGAAATTTTCATATTTATCTCCTCTTAGTTAGAAAGAATAGAATTAATGCGATCTTTAATTTAGAGATTTTCCATGTTTCGTTTCTGTAGCAATTAGCTCCAGTTCAATAGAAAATTTCTGAAACAAAACATAGGAAGCACTTCTTTTATTAAAATAATAATAATGGGCAAAACAAATCCTTTTGAAAGTGTTTATAAATCCTATTTATTTGCATTTAACGTATTTTTTTTCGATTATTTCTTGTTGAATTTTGTTTTAAACAACATATTATTATTTTAATGGAAATTAACTTATAATCTTATATAACCCTGTTATTTTTTATTGAATTTGTTTTAAACTACATACTAAAATTTTTATATGGATTATAAATGCGACTTTATAATTTCTTTATTAGTTTAAATGATGTCACATGATCCTTTTGTTAATAAAATATAAAAGAAAGTTGAATTTATAATAAAAATATTTATATAGTATGTATAAACACAAAAAGATGGAGATCACATTTAATTTAAATTCAAGTTAGATTTAGTAGGAAAATGTTTGACTGATTGCAATGTAATAATGAGTATTTAGAAATCCAAAAATGGAAAATTAATGATACAGTAATTACTATAATGTGTACTAACTAACAGTTTTTTAATTATATTTTCTAAATCCAAATTTATTTCATCTTTCTTCTAACAGATATTTTCATATTTGTGAAGCTTCAGAAAATAATTTACAGCATATTATAATAAATTAATCAAAGTTATAGTTGCTAATATGCTAATTTGTAAACTTATTTTGCATGAAAATATGCATACTTAAAATAGGAATTAAGTAGATTTGCATATTAAAATAGAGATATAAATCATTTATTAACATCTCGTACTTCAATAAATAAGCACAATTAAAGTAAAGAAAATACAAATTCCTTATGCGTTTTTTAGTGCTATATCCTCGTATGTGTTGTAACAGCAGTTTGAATATGTAAAGGATTATTTAAAGTGATCGTGAATACCCTTTAAAACTTTGCCATTTAAATATTTCATATCCATTGTCAACAGAAAATACACGGATGACTATTCCTAAGGAAACAAATTGTTTTGTTTTGAAAAGTTGTCCGCTGTTTAAATCCGTCACGATTAAATATTGATATGTTTTTGAAGAGTGCATTGTTATTGAAAACAATGAGAAAATAAATCAGTTGAAATTATTTAGTATAATATTTAACTCACGAAAAAAAAACTCAAGATATTTTATTATTTAAGATTTTTATGATAGAAACCTTTTTTAATAAAACAATGAATGAAAAAATATTTGTCATCAAGTTTTTAAATTAATTATGTTTCAATCATGATTGTACAGAATTTAATAGCTTTGATAATTTTCTTATAATATTTCATCGACATAAAAATGTATAAATTTTCGGAATGTGTGACAGAAGCACTACATATTCCTTTTCATAAATTACATTATATAGAAATGACTATATTAGTAAGTACTGTGTAATATATAACTACTGTATAATACTACTGTATAATAACAAGTATAATACCAAGCTTCATTTGCGATAGTGAGGTGTACAATATTAGATTTTACAGCTATCGTCACAATTTGTTAATATAAAAAAATAATTTTATTCAATTAAAAATCTGAAAATATGAAAAATAAAATAGTGATAGCAACTCTTTCGTAAATAGTATGTATGGTTATGGTGCACTCAAAAGTTTTAGATTTAACACTTTTCTCTACTTAAATTGTTCTAGATTTAATTTACCTAACTCATTAAAACAACATGAAAGAAAAATCATGCGTCAAGCATAGATTATTAAATACTCTCCAACACATCCAGAAACCTGTAACAAAACTTCACCGTTAAATAAGGTGACAGAAGACATGTAAGTAAACAGTATAGGAAACATATATTTAAAAGTCCAGTTTTAGCTATTACCTTTCATAGTCAAAAAATGTAGTCGAATTATTTTGTGCAGCCATTTATATGATCGATAGATTTGGATATATACTACATAGCAATATACAATTTAGTTCATTTGGAAAATTCACATTTAGCAATTTTCGAAATTGGATGGAAATGCACTCAAAAACTTTTGTACAACCCTGTATACTATCTAAACACTTTTGTACAAACCCCACATTAAGCTAAAATTTGATTAAAATAAAAAACGCATAAGGCAACTTAACACAAACTTCCAGCAATTATCAAACATAAACGACAATGTACCTTGTTCTTTGTGTATCTCTGTATATGAATATCGTTATTATCCATAAACTTCTATAAGTCTACCAACTATAGTTCAGCAAGAAAATGCGTAACACAATTAAAAACTACCCTAAGCAATTCACTCACATACTTACTAAGTTGCTTGTGTAGCCCTGTATATGGTCAACCAAAATTATACACACCACGTACTATGCAAAAAAAATAGTTAAACATAAAAACGCAAACCAGTGTTGAAAACGCAGTTATCACACATAGACTGTATTTGTTGCACGTACGCTGTAACAAATATCTTTTGTGTGTCCCTTTAAATGAACGATAAACGGAATGCACACCATACTTTAAAGTGAGCAATTTATGGTAAAACCTCAGGATTGTAAATTTCATTATGTTTGAATTAGTGGAACATTAAAGTACACTGCAAACCATTTTTTCCCGTAGAACAATGTGCAACAGAATTCTTTTGTGTGACCCTGTAAATGAATAATAAATTCTTTGCACCCCATATTCTACAAAAAGCATGTTTTAGTGCGCTTCATAATTGTATATCAATTTCATCATGTTTTTTTAAATGGCGTAGCATCATCACAATGCAGTTGAAACGATAATTCCTTTGACTGTAATGTTACGGAATACTTTTGACTGTCACTGTAAAATAACTATAAGCGCAACACACTTCATTTTGGTTAGGGATCATGCTATAGTAAACGAAAATAACATACAAAAATTTCAGGACAATCCGAGCATATTTACACGAGTTAGAGCACGGGCAGACGGTTAGACGGCAGAAGGCCAGACAAACCGAAGTCATAAACACTTTTTAACTAGATTGGAATGTGTTACAAAAGTACATTATTGAAATCCCATGCTCATATACATATTTTAATAGTATATCTATCATGTAATGAGGCCTAAAAGAAGCTGCTGGATGAATATAGAATAAATATAGGATATTAATAAATATAGGATATTAATAAATATAGGATATTAATAAATATAGGATATTACAGGATAAATATAAAGGTTCCTTTAATATTAAAAGATTTTAATCGCAGGATTTAGTACTAAGTACTGTCTTCATCCAATGCATAGGAACAAAAAGTTCACAAATCTAAATCTGAGCTTCCTAATAGGTATAAAAATTACATAGAATGTAGTATTTTTGCCTTAAAGAACATTTGGTCGTCAACATGTTTAAATATTTTGTCAAATAGGTTATTTATTGTAACATTATTCTCTATTATTTATTGCTCTGTTATTCTTCATTGTAATATTATTCTTATTTCAAACTAAACATTATACTGTTAAATTGATAAAATGTTTGAACTAATTTTATTTATTTATTTTATCCAAAATATATAAGCGTTAAAGTCATAGCAACTATAGTCCAACATTCAATTACGATTGGATCCGTGGGATGCTTTTGCACTGTAATCTTTAAGATTATTTACTGATACTTTTTTCATTAATTTCGAATTAATTGCAATTTTTAATCAAACAATATGTTTTACCGAAATGTGAGTGCACTATGTCAAAAGCATGTAAATAAGCATTTCGTATGCTACTTCAATCATAGTTGTGCGTTTTGTATGTGCATAGAGAGGAATGTTGACATTAGAAATAATATATATGATTATTTATGTATCTCTTGTATCTTATCAATTTTTTAAATGATTTAAGATCTCTCAACATTTTTTTAAAAGCAAGCACATGATAAGAAAGTAAGCCAAAAGGAAGTGTCGTAAGAAATCATAAATAAATATAAAGCTAAATAACCATTTGGGGGTATTTATATTAAAAAATTTACAAATAGATATGTTTGTTTACACTTGAATTCTCTTAGGATATGGATTATTAAAACAGTAAGAATGTTTATTTTTAAATTACTACACTCATTGCAATAAAAAAAAGCTATCTATACTAATAAAAAAAGAAAGCTTGTCTGTCTGTATGTCTGTTGGCGATGACTAAGAAATTCTATCGTACGTAGAAGTCTACACATCTGTGTGAGGATAGTCCAAGGCTGATCCTGACGCACCTGAGGCTCATATTTTTTTTTTTTTTTTTTTTTTTTTTTTGAAAATTAGCCGAGATATAAATTTACGAGAAAGAAAAATCCTGCGTCCATCATTGATTATGAAACAAATTACAACACTTCCGGAATATTTTAACAAAAGTTCGCTGTAGAATAAGGTAAATAAATCTAAGTAAACATTTTAGAAAACACATAATACATTTAAAAACCACATTCATAGCATTCCGTCCATAGCTTAAAAATACTCAAATATTTTTGCGCAGCCCTGTATTTGATCTATAGATTTGTAAATATTCTACATACTTTGCTAAAATTTAGTTTAGTAAGAAAACGCATCATAGGTTGAAAATTCACTGTTAGCAATTTCTACCAATAGACAGAAAAATATTTTAATTCTTTTGTACGCCCCTGTATATTTCTTAGATATTTTTATACGCGTCACATATTAAGCTAGTATTTCATTCAGACTAAAACACGCTGAAAACTACTGAAATCACACATCCTGAAATTATCATTCATAAATAGCTATACATCAAGTTCTTTGCGTGGCCCTGTGTATAATTTATTTATATTTTATAAACATATCTTAGTATACTAAATACAGTTCAGATTGTAAATATATAACAGAATTAAAACAACCTTTAAGCAATTCACGCTCATATTCAGTAATGCTTACGAATTCTTTTGTGTAGCCCTGCATATGATCTACAGCATTTATACATACCACGTGGTATACAAAAATTTAGATAAACTGAAAAACGCTTACCTTCCAGCAAATATCGCTAATAGACAGTAGTACTTCGGATAAAGTACTGTATCTGAAATATTTTGTGTGTCCCTGTAAATGAACGACGTATGATATACACATCATATTCTACAGAAAGTAATAAGTATCTTGTAGTAAACCTCAGTAATGCATATAAGTTTCATTATATTTAAAAAATAGTGTAACATAACACTATATTTTTGATTCATAACAATTTCACAGAGTTTGGACGATAACATATATATATTTTTAAACATTCAATGTGCCCGACGACCTTCTTCCTTCCCTTTTTCCGGCATACTTCAACATTACGCATCGCCTTGGGAAGTAAGGAAAAAAAAATATACGAAAAAAAAGAAATATACCAAACGTTCATTACGTTCATTTTTATTTCCAGCTGTGAACAACGTTTAAATTTTTTTTAATACTAACACTTTGAAAAAAAATCATTTCCGAAAGTCACTTTTTTTGCTTTTCCCATTTCAATGTGAAAGAAAAAAGTGAGAAGAAGAACACTAAATATAAATATTTTAGCACTAAAATTATACACAGGCTTTGCGAATATTATATTTATAACTCATAAAGTATCAAAGAGTACGGACAGTTAGAATATTTTTTAAGTTTAAATGTATTCGATAAAAAAAAAGAAAAAGAAGAAGAAAAATCCCTCTTGCAGGACATTTTTACTTAGATTGTAGTTTAAAATTTTAAAATCCTTCATCACTTTTTAAGGTATATTTAAGACTATTATCACTGGCCTGGGCAACGACGGTTAGTCTGATAGTAGTGTAATAAAAAAGGAATTGTGTCTGAAGAAATTATCATTCTTTCGTTCTGAAAAAGCTTTAATGTTAAAACTTTTTCATAAAGGATTTTTCTTTATATCTTTGTTATATCTTAATTATAAATCCTTTTTTAGCCTTTGCATCAAAGTAATCCCTAGAAGAATTATAAGCCTTACTAGTGATTTGCAGATTAATTTTAAGAATGATGAATGTCATGGTAATGATTTTTATCATTCATAATATAGAAAAAAAACTTTACACTGTTGATTTCATTCCGGATCTACCTATTAAAATAAGGTCATAAAAAAGAAAAAAAGAAAGAAAAAGAAAGAAAAAAAGAAAGAAAGAAAAAGAAAGAAAAAAAGAAAGAAAGAAAAAGAAGGAAAGAAATAGTGAAAGAAAAAAAGGAAAGAAAGAAAAATAACGCACCAAAATATAGTGAATGTATACTATGTTCGCGTTAAATTAAAGAGCCTGGAAATTTATTAAAACATTATTTAATAAATTATTTTTTGAAAAAACAAAAACTACGATGAGTTGTGAATTTTGAATTGATTATTTTTTTAACTTGAGTTTTTACTTTTTTCCAAACATACTTGTACTTCATTTATTTAAATTTATATGAGTTTTAAAGTTAATGAATTATGGGGTATTTTCGTACTTTTAAAAACTAAACATAATGCAATGCAACATTCTCAAAATTTCATATTTCAAGCTGAAATGATCAAACATTTTCATATTTATGCGAAGAAATGTTTTAGAAGTAAAATTCCGCATACGGAATTTTATTAAAAGAGGCAATTAAAACACAGTCACATTCTAGTTCATCCGCAAAACAATGTCAAAATTTTAGCTTCTTTCCATTTACACAAGTTTTTTTTTCTTTTTTAGAGTTAGAGAAAAAGAAGAAGAAAAATCCCTCTTGCAGGACATTTTTACTTAGATTGTAGTTTAAAATTTTAAAATCCTTCATCACTTTTTAAGGTATATTTAAGACTATTATCACTGGCCTGGGCAACGACGGTTAGTCTGATAGTAGTGTAATAAAAAAGGAATTGTGTCTGAAGAAATTATCATTCTTTCGTTCTGAAAAAGCTTTAATGTTAAAACTTTTTCATAAAGGATTTTTCTTTATATCTTTGTTATATCTTAATTATAAATCCTTTTTTAGCCTTTGCATCAAAGTAATCCCTAGAAGAATTATAAGCCTTACTAGTGATTTGCAGATTAATTTTAAGAATGATGAATGTCATGGTAATGATTTTTATCACTCATAATATAGAAAAAAAACTTTACACTGTTGATTTCATTCCGGATCTACCTATTAAAATAAGGTCATAAAAAAGAAAAAAAGAAAGAAAAAGAAAGAAAAAAAGAAAGAAAGAAAAAGAAAGAAAAAAAGAAAGAAAGAAAAAGAAGGAAAGAAATAGTGAAAGAAAAAAAGGAAAGAAAGAAAAATAACGCAACAAAATATAGTGAATGTATACTATGTTCGCGTTAAATTAAAGAGCCTGGAAATTTATTAAAACATTATTTAATAAATTATTTTTTGAAAAAACAAAAACTACGATGAGTTGTGAATTTTGAATTGATTATTTTTTTAACTTGAGTTTTTACTTTTTTCCAAACATACTTGTACTTCATTTATTTAAATTTATATGAGTTTTAAAGTTAATGAATTATGGGGTATTTTCGTACTTTTAAAAACTAAACATAATGCAATGCAACATTCTCAAAATTTCATATTTCAAGCTGAAATGATCAAACATTTTCATATTTATGCGAAGAAATGTTTTAGAAGTAAAATTCCGCATACGGAATTTTATTAAAAGAGGCAATTAAAACACAGTCACATTCTAGTTCATCCGCAAAACAATGTCAAAATTTTAGCTTCTTTCCATTTACACAAGTTTTTTTTTCTTTTTTAGAGTTAGAGTTAGAAAACGCAATATTGAAATTCATCTTAAAAAATTCACTGCTATCAGACAGATTCATGCGCCTATTCTTTTCGTAGGAATGAAATATTTAAAATTTAATTATCTTAAAAAAATCTTGCTTTTATATAATTAAAAAAAAAACTTAACATATGTTGAATTTTTAACTATCAATGTCTGGCTTTCCAACATTTTTCCTACAATGGAAATGAATACGTGAATCTGAAATAGATGAAATATATAACCTAGTTTCAAACAGAACTTTCTTTCCCAGATAAACCCTTATTTTCAAGAAACAGAAAACAAAATATTAAATTCTGTTCAGTTAAACTAAAAAAATAAAAAATAATAATAACAAGAGAGAAGGGAAAATCATGCATCAAATATGCAGATGCGCAGACTATGAAACATTTTCCAGCACTTCCAAATTAACGAAATTTCACTTTTTAACAAGGTGAAAAAGATATTCTAAGTAGTTTAGTAACACCTAATACATTTAAACACACATTTCAGAGATTACTGTCCGTAGGCGGAAAGGTACTTGATTATTTTGTGCAGCCCTGTATATAATATTTAACTTTGTATATATCCTACATAGTATGATAAAATTTACATTAGTTATTAAACGCATAACACAGCTAAAAAATTAATTTCAGCAATTTCTGCCAATACACGGAAATGTACTCGAATTCTTTTGTTTAGCCTTGTATATTATCTGTAGACTGTTTATACACGACCGATATTAAGCTAAAATTTAATTCAGGAAAAAGCGCATGACACTAATAAAAACACCCTTTCAGAAATTACCAACCATAGACAGGAATGCATCCAGTTCTTCGCGTACCCCTATATATGAATTTATTTATATTCTATTTATAGTGTACAAAGACAATTCAAAAGAAAAAATACACAACTCAATTAAAAACCACCTTCAAGCAATTTACGCACATGAAGAGTAATTCGAATTTTTTTGTGTGTCCCTGTATATGATCTAATCTATAGGACTGAAACATACCACGTATTATACAAAAAATTAGTTAAACTTAAAAACGCATACTAAAATTGAAAATGTACTTCTAGCAATTGTCGCTTATAACGCACTATAACCGAATACTTTTCTGTGCCTCTGTAAATGAACGATAAATGCTATGGCCTTCATATTCTGCCGCAAGGATATTGCAATGCACCCCACAAATGTATATATAAATTTTATTATTTTTGAAAGAGTATAATATCATTAAAATACGCTGCAAACAATTTTTTTCCGGTAGATCATAATGTAACCAATTTCTTTTGTGAGACACTATAAATGAAGGATAAATACTTTGGACTCCATATTATGCTGAAAGCACGTTTTAGTGAACCTCTAATAAGCATAACATTTTCATGACATTAAAAATAGTGTAATATCATAAAAAATACACCGCATACGATTTGTACCTTTAGACCATAATGAAACGGGATTCCTTTGAGTGTCCTTGTAAACAAACTGTAATTGCTGTGCACTTCATTTCAATAGCAAACATACCATTAAACATCAATCATGCATATCAAATGATAATACGAGTATATTTACGAGACTTACAGTACTGCCAGTCGGCAGACGTAAAGACTGACAAACCGAAGTCATAAACAATTTTCAACTATGCGAGAAAATAAATGTTAAAAATGAAATCAGCATGAGAAAATTCCTTCAATGGTCAAAACAATCTGAGTAAGTAGCACGGTTCTGAATTTGATTCTTTTATGAAGTTAAAGATTAAATTTCATAAAATGTGTTAAATTATTTCTTATAAATCATTCGAGTTTCTTTCTTGCTTTCTTTATTTTATTTTATTTTATTTTATTTTATTTTATTTTGGTAAAAGTTCTTTACCATAATATTTCACTTTTATCAATAAAATTTTGTCTTGTTTCTACACGTTTCACATCTTAAAACTGTGTGAAAATAAAATATAAGAACAACTGTTTGCTTCATTAGAGAAAGAAAAAAATTTTGATGAAATTTTGCATATAAAGCTCTAAGTTTAATACATTTGCATTACAATTGTATAAACATAAGCATTTTAAATAGATGGATTATAAATTTTTATCTCGAATGAAACTTTTTTTTTCCTAAACGAAACTATATTGCGAAAAAGGAGAAAGCAAAAGATTAAATTTTGCGCCGTTAAAATAAAAAATGGAAAAATAAATCAGCTTGATCCTACAATGGCCGATGGCATCTCACTTTCAGAGTAAGGAGTGTGGTTCTGAATTGCACCCTTTTGTATAGTTAAAAATTTAATTTCATGAAAGGTGTTAATTTATATTTCTTAGTTCTTCCTTTTGAAAATTTTAGGCTAAGTATATATTTTGTACAGAAGTTTAACGGGTTGAATATTCAATGAAACATCTTTTATGCTGAAGTATTAATCTTTTTTTACGTGTTTCACGTCTAATATTTCCCATTTCCAAATGCAGATTGTTACGTATGGTTTTATTTAGGACAACATACTATAAAGTAGAAATGAAAGAGAGAAGGAGTTTAAATCTACAAGAAATTAAAACACAAAAAGCCTCAGAGTAATTATCTTAATTTTATTTTGTTTGTTAGTTAACGTTCTGATTTAGAAAAGGGCATTTATTCATTTGTCTTTTGCTAACATGCTATAGGTATATTTTTTTGTGAATAGATTTAACTGATTGATATTATTAAAAATATATATCAGCTGTTAAGTATTAAATCACGCCGTATTTTCATGCTTTCTTTAAATACTGTCATATGGAAATGAAAAAATAGTTTATTATATATGACAACATATAATAACAATGTTGTACAAAAACAAAAAAATAACTTCAGTAACATTTTCGAAACGCTTTTGCTTAAGTATTTTGATAAATTTACAAAATTTGACTATTTTGGCAAAAAAAATTACACTGAAAACTACTTTTCGTGTACTCTTAAGTTTGCTGAAAATGCAGTTTCTCTCTCTCTCTCACACACACACACAAACATAGATATATAGGTACTTTTTCATTCTAGGGGTCTTGGCGCAATTTGTGCCTCACAAACTGAGATTTGTGGCCAAATGATATAAACAGTTATGAAAACAAACCTTATAAACTTTTAAGCTTGTTTACACACATATATTATTGTTTTTTATATACAATTTACTTCAGTCTGTATATAAAATAGATAAGTGGCTTTTATATTAAATAAATTGTATAAATGTTGAAAAAAATATATTGTGTCCCTGAAGCAATTTATAGGTTGCCAGAAAATATACATGAAAAATTTCCTTATCTTCGTGATAGTTGGGGTCTTGTCTTATAGAGCAGATATATAGCCTAAACCTATAAAACGTTGACCAAAATTTAAATACTCGTACATTCATCAAAATGTCGTATTATCTTTTTCAATATACACTAATTCTTTTAGATATCAAATATCAAATATATATATAATTATTTTTATTTATTTATTTATTTATATATATATTTAATATTTGATATATAAAAGAATTAGTGTATATTTCAGAAGATAATACGACATTTAGATGAATTTACGAGTATTTAAATTTTGGTCAACGTTTTATAGGTTTAGGCTTTATATCTGCTTCATAAGACAAAACCCCAACTATCACCTATTTAAGAGCAGGTAAATTCTGTTAGAAAATGTCTTTTTGTTTCAAGAGAATGCCACCAGATGGCAGCCTCAAACAATGTTTTTTAAATGCTAAATGAAACTCAAACTTCTTTTAGATGATGGAAAGGCTGTAAGCATGTAGCATGCAAAATTCTGATAGGATTAAAAATCCTAATAATATCATAATATCCCAAAGGAATATTACATTTGTTAAATTTTCAAAGTATTTCTTCCTATTTGTGTTTGTAAATAATTCCAAGAATTATTTTTGTTTTGTTATTGTGAATAAATATATACCCAGGAAATATTCTATTCAAGTATTATATTCTACGTATACTTTTTCATCTAATAAATGTGTTTTTAGTTCATCTTAAGAAGAATTTATCTCTAATAAATAATTCACAAGACATAAAGGTAAAACGTTCAACCTTTTTTATTATTTTCTATTGAGGAACTTCCTATTCATGCCTTCATATAGAATAACATTACAACATATTTTATGGCGTGCCGTGCATGGTGAACCCTGTCTAAGCTCAGTGTCAAAGTCAAAAAGTAAGTTTAAAATCAACTTTTATTTAAAATCTTAAAGGTAGCATGATGGGTGAGTCTCATTCACTGAAATTTGAATTCTGATTGATCACTGTTAACTAAATAATCCCATTCAAGCAATGCACATACTACACTATAATATAGCTCTTGAATAAGACGAGTAAATTAAACTTTAACTTACACACAGATGAGACCTTACTTTACAACTTTAGAACTCCTTTTGCAGCGATGCGCCGCCTTCCAAAGCTTCAGTACGAGATGACGAACTATCTAAACAAAGCAGCCCGTGGCTACAAGAATAACCTTTATCGAATTCAACGAATTAAGTTCTCTTACCAAATCAAGATTCAGCTCTGCTCTATGCAAACTTCAAAATTGGAGCTCAACTTCCTCCTGGTGTTTAGAAACATTCTTGACTTTCCTTGGGGCGAGATGCGAACAAATCCAACGACACACACACTTTCACTTGCTTAAATACATTGCTAACAGACCAGAGAAGCCGAAATTTGCATAAAATTGCTGCGAAACGCAAAAAACCCACATATTCCGAAGAACACATGTATTCGTCGAAAATTAAAGTAAAATAGACAATAGATGTCGCTGCACGCACACAGATATTATTTTCACAAAACGATCTGAATCAAAACAAACGAATGCCTTTATAGGGAGTCGCCAATCCACTACAATTTCATTAATGAGATTGAAGTTTGTCTAAATTTTAAGTGTTATAATGTCACAGAAGAAAATATTATATTTAAATTCAAATAAATAATTATTTTCTGAATATTGTATTTTTTTGCAAGTGAATTATATAAACGAAAATTCAAAGAATTATTTTTACTTTTAAATCAAAAGTATTACATTTTGATATGAAAAGAAACATTTTTTATTCTATTTTGCCAGATTTTATTGACATTTTATTATTCAAATTTAAAATACAAATTTATGCATTTAAAAAAAGAATTTGAATATTTTAGAACAGTTTTTTCTGAAATCAAAAGTAACTTCAAAATTGTTCGCAAGAATTTTATTTCACTCTTTTTTTAATTATTAGCATTATATTTAGGTTTATTTTCTGTTCTGATATATTCATAAGAGAAACAGTTTTATTTTTTTCTGTAGAATAAGCAAATATTATTATATCATAATGTCTAGCCTTAAATAATATCATGATGTTTATAAGTTAACTGGTGATAATTAATTATTCAGTTTGGAAGTTCAAAATAGAACAATTGTTAATCAAAGAACGCCTGTATGACGTGGTATTTGAACTTAAAAAGTAAAATGATAATTGGGTAAAACATGATAGAAATGCTAGGGCATTAACTTGTTTAAATATCTCAGATTCACAAATTGTTCATGTCAGACACGCTAAAAGTGCCAAAGAAGCATGTGAACAAATAAAATATGTCCATGAAAGGGTAAATTTAACAAATAAACTTTGTTATCTTTGGAACTGTATTCCATTAAATATGATAAAAGTATAAAAATGAAGGAACATATAAATTCTGTCTTAGAATTGGCAGAAAAATTAAGAAGTATAGGTGAAGTAATACAAGATGATAATTTAATAGCTATTTTGCTCTGTTTCTGACCAAATTCTTATAGTGCCTTTATAACTGCTTTTAAAAGTACATATGAAACCAATTTATCGTTGAAATATGTTCAAAACACTTTAATCGATGATCTTAGAAGAGTTTAAACTAAGCAAATTTCAACGAAATTTTAATCTGTTGCTTTAAAGGGTAATAGAGATAAATCGAAGCATTTGAATAAACAAGAATTTTGTTCTCATTAGTAAAAGAATAATCACAACAGGTGAAGATTGCTTTCTTTTAAAGGGTCATAATACTAACAAACCAAAACCAAATTTTACTCAAGATAGATCACGTCAACATTTTAAGAATTCCTCTGCTTCCACTGCTAGTCAAAATGAAGAATTAACATATTATTATCAAAACTATGATGAAATAATAGAAGAATCAAGTTCTTCAAATTTTGTTATGAAATATCAACAAAACAGAAATAAAAACAAAAATTTGACTATTGTTATTGATTCAGGTGCGTCTGTTCAGTTAGCAAATTCTTTGGAACTGTTCTCAGAATTAAAGAATTCAAGTAACGATACAATTACAATTGATAATGTAACTAGATTATCTGCAAATAGAAAGGATGAATGTACTTTCAATATTGAAACTCTTAATGGTCAAACAAATAGCGTTGCATTAGATCATGCAATTTATGTCCTTGAATTGGAAACTAATTACTTTAAAACTTTATTACTTTTAAAAGTCATTATAAAAATCATTACATTTTACATAAAGTCATCAAAACTTTATTATCACTGTAATTTATCCCATATCGCCCTATGTTTAACTTAAAAAAATTAAATTCAATCAAAAATACTTAAGAATGAATTTTAATGTATTAAAATGAACAAAATTATTTGATTTTCACATTTAAACAAATTAGAATGGCGGAAATATTCAATGTGCCGAATCGAAATATTTAAAAGTTTTCAAAAATCAAAAGTCTTCAGCATACGCGTATTTTTATATTAACGAATATTTAAATTCTATTAAATGTAATTCAAAAGTAATTTATTTAAACAAGCCTTGTGAAAATCTTTTAACTTTATATTTAGATAATTTTATAAATCAAGTAGCATATCAATTCGACCATTCATCGAAAATATCTAGTTTCAGGTTCAAATAATTTTTTCATCCAAATTCTTGTCTTTTTTTAATAGTTACAATTAGTGAAATATTAAAAATACTTTATAGCTGAGTAACAGCATTTAATTCTATAAATTATCATAAAAAAGAAAAAATCACATAAAAATGTAAAAAGAAAGAAAGGATATACATGTTTCTTCATTTGAATTTTACATATTTAATTTCATAGGACTGCATATTTTAAATTGAATTTTATCTCTTGTATTTATTATAGTGATTTCATAATATTTGGTCAATACCTTATGTTTCAATGGTTCAATTGTACAAAAAGTTTATATATATATACAGGGTGCAAAATATTATATATCACCGACTTTTAATTTCTCAACCGTTGGTTGTGGACATATAGTTCCAATTACAAAAGCGTTTAAAATGAGGTAAATATTCATGTTGTAGCGTTTATTAAAGTAAAAAATCAATTTTATAAAAATTACGAAATCTAACTTTTTATTCGGTCCACCGGTCCCTATAGTTATATTTAGTAAATGTTTGCACATATCATAACAATAACAACACAAGAAGTTTGACTTCTGTACGACAAAAATTGACAGAGTTATTAAATTTCAAAGTTTGAGATTTTTCACATGATTTTGTCTTTCATTCAGGAATCAATAAAAAAATGAATTAGAGTAATTCGAAACGAAATCAGGGTGCAATGTCCTTTTTACGGCAAAACTACCTTTAGCCGATATCGCTAAATCGGTGTATCCACAAAGAGGGTTATTTCATCTAAAATTTTCAGCTGACTTTCAGGGGTCGTATACAAAGCGAAGAATGAAATATTGAAATTAAACAGAAAAAATATCAATTTATTATCTTATTAAAACGGTCTACTATAAAAAATGAATACATCAAATACCGGAATCTACTAGATATACTGCCCAAAGTGTTCTCCATTGGTGGCAATGCACAACTGAATGCGTGACAGTACTGAGTCCTGGACACGTTGGAACATAGCAGGCGAAACCACCTTTAACCGGTATCGCTAAAACCGAGTATCACCAAAGTGCTTTTTTTCATCTAAAAATTTAAGCTAACTTTTAGGGGCCAAACAACATTCAAAAGTCGAATTAGGCAGTGTTGAATTCAGGGGGTGGTCAGGAAGGGAAATTCTCCCCCCCTTCCCCCTGGAGCAATGAAATGTCCCTCCCGGAAAATGTGAGATTTTGTGTTTTCAATGGTCGAAAAGTGCAATTTCTCCCCGGAACTCAATAATGTTCCCCCGCCAGAGAAAAGTGTCTGAATTCAACACTGAAATTAGGTATACGTTTGTTATCGGAAAATAAAACCTTCCGCTCTTTTGCGAATGCGTCCAGTCTGTTTTGATTTTATCAAAATAGGGTTGAGTCGAGTTTGTTTAGCTGCGTTTGGCTGAGTGCCAGTCTTAGTGACCGCCTAAAAGAGAACGCAAACTAGAACTTCGGGAAATATTCATATCAGCGTAATACCCCTTCCGATTGTAGAATCGTCCAAGAGTGCTAGGGGCGGTTTTCAAAAACGAACAATATAATCGAAATCAGTAAAATAAAATATACTCACTAAAAACTTGAAAAATGGCAGCGGAATGCAAATGACAAACCGAAATATAACGAGCATAAAAATAAAGATTATGCAAATCAACACAACGCGATCGGATAAAACACGAGCCACTAGCAGAGGATATGCTAGTCAGTGCAGAGATTGTGATGGCAGGCTATACTTACACGCAATATACCGAAATGATACTTATTTATGGTGAATGTCAAATGAATGCCAGAGCGGCTGAGAGGGTTTATTCAGAGCGTTTTCCTAGAGATCGACATCCAACGCATGAAACAATAACTGATGCATTGCACTGTCTTAGAGAGACCGGCTCTGTTTCACCACGGCCCAGAACAAGTAAACGCGCAAGGTGTAATGTTCGAGTGACACCGGTGGAAGTGCTGGCATTCGCCCTTTTAAATACACAAATGAGCACGGCCGAAATAAGCAAGGCATGTGGATACACGCGTTAGCGTGTCTGTCAGTTATTACATGCACATGGTGCGCAGCCATACCATCCAACACTGGTGCAAGCATTGATGTTGCGTGACCACAAAAGACGGTTTGATTACTGTAATTTCATGCTTAGCCCTATAGAGGAAAATCCATCGTTCCTTTGTGACATTCTGTGGACAGATGAGGCAACGTCTACACGGAGTGGCATTGTGAACGTGCAAACTTACTGATGTCTGTTACTGATGTCTGAAAAATCCTCACATCACCCGCACAGTACGACAACAGGTACGCTGGTCAACGAGCGTGTGGTGCGGTATATGGGGAACCCAGATTGTTGGACCCATCTTCTACGATGGAACCCTAACGGGCGAACTTTACCTGCACCTACTACAAAACCCCGTACGTGACTGGTACGAAGAGCTGCCTCTCCGAAATGCATGCCGGGTGCGGTTTCAACATGATGGGGGCCCTTCCGCATAAAGCATCAAACGTCAGTGCGTATCTGGCCAACGAATTCGGTCAACAGATCATTGGATATGGTGGTCCGGTAGAGTGGCTACCACGTTCACCGGTCTTGACTCCCACGGACTTCTACCTCTAGGGATACATCAAGGCACAGCTGTATGTGACTGAGCCTACTTCTCTGGTTGATCTAAAGCAGCAAATCATCCTTGCTTGTCTCACAGTTACACCTGCTATGCTCCAGCGTGTCCAGGACTCAGTACTGTCACGCATTCAATTGGGCATTGCCACCAATGGAGAACACTTTGAGCAGTATCTCTAGCAGATTCCGGTATTTGATGTATTCATTTTTTATAGTAGACCGTTTTCTAATATGATAATAAATTGATATTTTTTCTTTTGTTTAATTTCAATATTTCATTCTTTGGTTTGTATACGACCCCAGTCAGCTCAAATATTTAGATGAAATAACCCTCTTTGGTGATACATTGATTTAGCAATACCGGCTAAAGGTAGTTTTGTCGTAAAAAAGACATTGTACCCTGATTTCGATCTCGAATTACTCTAATTCATTTTTTAACTGATCCCTGAATGAAAGACAAAATCATGTGAAAAAATCTTAAACTTTGAAATTTAATAACTCTGTCAATTATTGTCGTACAGAAGTCAAACTTTTTGTATTATATTTGTTATGATATGTGCAAACATTTACTAAACATAACTATAGGGACAGGGGAACTGTATAAAAAGTTAGATTTCATATTTTTTATTAAATTGATTTTTTACTTTAATTAACGCCAAAACATGAATATTTACCTCCTTTTAAACGCTTTTATAATTGGAGCTATATATCTACAACCAACGGTTGAGAAATTAAAGGTCGGCGATAGATAACATTTTGCACCCTGTATATATATATAAACTTTTTGTACAATTGAACTATTGAAACATAAGGTATTGACCAAATATTATGAAATCACTATAATAAATACAAGAGATAAAATTCAATTTAAAATATGCAGTCCTATGAAATTAAATATGTAAAATTCAAATGAAGAAACATGTATATATGTATGTATATATTTCCAATTTAGCTTATATCTTGCATTAGTTTTATATTAAAAGCATTAAGTTGCTGTTCAAATATTTTTTTTTCATTGAAAACCGTATATTTTTGAAAGGTAACTATAAATTAGTGCTGCCGATGCGATACGTATTTCAGTTATACGTTTAACCGATATACGTATAATACGTATTTAAGAAATACGTATACCTTAAATTATACGATTAAACGTATCCGGATACGTATAAGCGTATATCGGTTAAATGTATAATTCAAGTATACGTTTAACTCAACTATACGCATATTTCAAGTATCGTATTTACTTTTAATGCCAATGGATCTCATCAGTGTTACGTCACTGAACGGATAACAAGTTGGAAATCGGTGGCGTTGCTTTAGCAATCTGTATAATATGTTTCATACATAGAATCTTGTTATTTTTCCCTATACACAATTATTGTAAATATATAACTAAAGTAAAAAGACTTTCTGAGCAAATAAGGAGAATATACACGTTTCAGATTTATTGGTAATCCTTATTAAGTATATTCTTTTTTTAAAGTAAAAAAAATATATATTTATTTTTGAGCGCGTATACTGAAATTGCGCCGGGGGGGGGGGGGGAGGGAGAAATGTTGTTCTTTCCAAGGTGCTAATGTTTTCTACTCTGTGTTAACGGATCACGAAATTTTATTTCTTTAAACATGACACTCGTGGTATTTTTTATACAAAGTACACTGCTCAAAACAATTAAAGGATATTGCAGTTTTAGGTGGATTTTGTATCTGGAAAACTTTTTAGCTGATTGATACATGGTCGACAGACATAGTAGGTTATATGAGAATAAATTACACATGTTTGGCAGAAAAAATGCATTTTATTGCGCATTTGTGTACAAAAGGAAAAAAACACAATTTGTGCATATGAGAAAAAAAGAATAAGAAAAGGTGTTTTCTTCAAAGAAAATCATTTTCAGTAGGGGGTATGGTTTCCACGGGCGGCCAGCAACGTTGATCACCTTTGAGGCATGGACTCAATGAGGCTATTAATGACGAGTTGGGGTATTCTGCCCCACTTTTCCAGAAGAGCTCTTTCCAGTTCTTGGAGAGTTTGTGGGGGTTGTTGGTGGCCAAAAACTCGTCTTCCTAGAGCGTCCCAAACGTGCTCGATTGGATTCATGTCTGGAGAACACGCTGGCCATTCAATTCGAACGATTCCTTCCTCGAAAAGGAAATCCTCCACCAGGTTTGCACGATGTGGCCTGCAGTTATCGTCCATTAAAATGAAGTTATCTCCGATTGCTGCAGCGTAAGGGACTACAATAGGTCTGAGGATCTCATCCCTATATCGGCGACCAGTCAGAGCTCCATCTCGAATGATGTAGAGGTCAGTGCGCCCGTCAATGGAGATGCCACCATACACCAACACTCCTCCACCGCCAAATCTGACACTTTCGTGCACGAACGCAGGATTATTCCTACTGCCACGGTCCCTCCAGATGAAAATACGCCTATTATCCGGATGCACAGAAAAACGGGACTCGTCAGAAAACAGAATATTGCTCCATTCATTTCTCCTCCAGTTGACATGCTCGGTTGCCCACTCCCTGCGGTCGCGACGATGCCTTGATGTTAATCTAACACATACCATCGGTCGGCGAGCATACAGACCTACAGCATGGAGCCGGTTTCGGACAGTCAGAGTTGAAATCGTGGTGCCTGTAGCCGAGCGAAGGTGTTGTTGGAGAAGAGTAGCGTTCATATTTCGGTGTCTCCGAGCTGTTAACGCTAAATACCGATCTTCATTGGGCGTTGTTGCCCGTCTACGACCTTGCCCTGGTCTTCGGCCTGCACATCCACTCTCCAAAAAACGGTTCCAGATCCTGGAAATGACATTTTGTGACACTCCAATGGCTTGCGTTACTTCGGCTTGAGTTTGGCCCCTTTCTAACCTACCAACAATTCTCCAAGCTTCTGAATCTGTCAAATGACTTCGCTGAGACATCGTACTCATCGAAACAAAGCAATCACTGAATGCCGATCATCCTTGTCTTCACTCTCTTTTATCCAGTTGAAAGTCAAATTTCATTCGCTGCCGCTGAAGCGACGTTTTTGACGTCGAACTCAAAATTTGCATACTCCACAGTTTGAAAACCAGAAAAATTTGCATTTGTGATTCTCTTCTTCTATTTTCGGCAAAAAAAATTTCGTTTATATCTTTATTTTATATAAAACTTCAAATATCCTTTAATTGTTTTGAGCAGTGTATATGGGCATTACATGATATTACGTTTTAAGAATTGTTGTTAATCTGGACAAATTTAATTTTTTGTGTTAGTACCTATAAATTTCAATTACTTAGAGCCTGACAAATAATCATCACTGCAGGTTTGAACGCAATCACACAAGCTAAAAATGACTTGCTTTCTCTTTTCTTTTTTGCTGTAAAACGTATTTTCAAAATATTTTTAATATAGAAAAAAGTATTCTTAAATAAAATAAAAGTATGTTTAGTTAGTTATTTGTTAAGACTGATTATCTGCGCTAGGGATATAAGCTGGTGGGGGGAGTGCCTTCCGTGGGGGTCTTTAAAATAAAAATAAGATTATGAAACTTCCCAGGAGTTGGATTGATCAATGTCAGTATAAAATATGAAGTCAATGTAAGTTTGTGTTCTGCAATACTAATGTTTCGGGCGAAAACTCCATGCCATAAATCAAAATAAGCTATGTGCGTGTGTTACAAATATGTGAAATGTAAATCATTTCATAATTAATAGTTTAGATTTAAGGGGGGGGGGAACAAAATCTAAACTGAGAAAAAAATATTCCTTTTTTTCTGCACAGGACACATCGGGTGTTTTTCAAAGTCTCTGATCCGCAGACCAGCAGGAGAAAGGCATAATTTTTTAAACAATGAACGAAAACCGTTTAAACGTTTATACGTTTAACAGCTGGTGTAAATTCCGTATATACGATGTACCGTATATGCTCTTTTGTATAATACGTATAACCGCCTTGGTCGTATCATACGTATCCAAAATCTGCACCCCGTATAATACGTATTGTACGTATACTCGTATAAACGTTTAATAGGGAACACTACTATAAATAATAAAGTATTAAAATAGGCTTTGCAGTTAAAAAAATATTTTTAAAAATATATAAAACAGATATTTCATTATAAATAAAATCACTAAAGATTATTATCTTTTAATTTATGTTATAACATCCATTATTTCTCGGAAAATGAGCACTTATCCATGCTTAAGAATGTATTTCATTTAGCCAATTTGTTCAAAGTAAATTAATCTCTCTTCATACTTAACTGTTATAGAAATTTTAAACAGACCTATTCTTAATAAAAGCAAAAGAAACTTCTTAATAACATCATAAAAATAAGAAGTGCAAAGTTTTGCTACGATAACTTTGTCTTTCTTCATCAGGCGCAAAGAGTAGGTGCTACCACCTTGAAAGCAGAAGCAAAACATAATGGAGGCCCATATAATGGAGTGTTGCGCCTGGTTCCAAAGTGGAAACACATCTACTTCTCACCTGATGAAGAAATACGAAGTTTTTTCGAAAGGCCTTGCGCATTTTTTATTTTTATGGTATTATTAAAAAATGTTTTGCCTTTTTTGGGTATCATACCAGTCTTTCAACGTTTTATTGAAACCTATTTTTAGTTAAGACTTTTATTAAATAAAAATTGTAGTATATTAAAATGCCACCACAAATAATATTTTACATTATTGCATATGTTTATTATAATTACTACAATTTAAAAGGAATTATGTTTTAAAACTTTAAAATGGAAATACTTAAATCAATGTTATAGCACAATTTATATTATGGTAACACGTTTCATCAGATTTAATTATTTTCAGTTAGGAAACCTTTAAAAAAGAAAGTAATTCCTGCTTCCTATCATTAATTAATTATCACTTAATGTCTTTTAATAATCGTTATAAAATACATAAAAGTAACATAACATTCCACAAAAATTCACCATAAGATAATTTCTGTAGTTTATCTCACATCTTCCAATCCTTAAAAAAACTTCCGTTCAGCCATAAAGAACTGCTTAAGAATTCTTTTTAATATGCCAAACCATTCAAAAGTATTTAAAATGCTTTCATTTTTAAATGTTTTATTATTTTTATTATTACAATTTTTTTTTTTAATTTTTCAAATCTTGGTTGATTTTTTTAATGAAGATTCTACAACACAGATATATATATTTTTTAAAACCAAAGCATGTTTCTATTTTAATTACTATTGTTCAAAAGTAGTTTATTTTCTAAAACCTTGCAAGAAAATCTTTTAATTTTTCTTTTTGGACATTAATTATTTATTTGCAGCAGCCACTTCATAAAAAATTCATTGAAAATATCAAATTGCCGGTTCAAATAAATTTTTTGTCAGAAACTATATGCTTTTTAAAAGTAGTTCTAAATAGGGAAGTTTTAAAAATAATTTAGAAATTAATAACAGCATTTACTGTTTAAAGTTATTATAAAATATATTTTACTATGCTATAAAATATACTTTTTATTATAAAATACATAAAAATTTCATGACATTTTACCGAAAATCACCAAAAGTTTATCTTTTGAATCTATGTCACATTTTTAATTTTTTCCCCTTACAAAACTTACATTCATTTATGAAGAACTGCTTACGAGTTCATTTACTTAAACAGGACAAAATGTTCAAAAGTAATTAACTGTGCTGTAAAAAATTACTGAATTGCCTTCTAGTGTTTGAGATACTTTTAAGAATGTGCAATGTAACTCCATAATTACCCACAATTCTGGAATATTTTGCCTTAACTTTAGAAATTTTTAGGATAAGAATCACTTAAGAAGCATTGAATTTCAGTGCCTTTTCGAAATTAACAGAAACGTAGTTTTCTAAACTTGCTGCAGTAAAAAAACTTTTTACTTCAAAAACCTTTTCGTAAATTTCGGAGAATTATATTTTCAAAATAAAAGGATTATTTTCCTCCAAATGGATTCTGAAGATAACGGAAAGGTTCCCGGAAATATTGGTAACTACAGGGTTTAATTGTTTTTTTGAAAATATTTCTGGCATATATGGTTTTCATATTTAAAAGAAATTATTTTAAGTACTATAAAATTTTTGAATGCCCAAAGCTCAGATGAAACTTTTCTTGAGTGAAAATTCTTGTACTTGAAATTGTTAGAATAAATACAATTTTCTTCACCAATCACATTTCTAATTTTTATTTCTTAAAAGGTATAAAAATAACAAAACATTGCGAAAAGTCTTTTTTGAATTTCAACATTAATTTTATCGCTAAAGCAGCCAATTCATTAAAAATAATTCATTTTTACAATTATGATCGTAAAAAATGCAAATTGTCTGTTTTTTTTTTTTTTTAGAAAAAAAAAACATAATTGCTTTTCGTAGTTATAAATACTGAAGTGTTTAAAAATAATTTTTATGTTTGAAAATTTTTCATTAATTTTATTCATTAAAATAAAATACATATGCTAAAAGGGATTACAATAAACATAAAGGCTTTCAAGAACAAAGCAATTCCGTTTCTAAAATGTTGAAATGATAGACTGCCACCAGAATTTACGAATAAGTTGATTCTGAAATAAATAAATATTTTGCTTCACATACATTATAAAAACAAATTTTCATCAAAAAATTCTAGATGCTATTTGGCAGTGTCGAATTAAAAATTAGTGATGTGAATAATATACCACCACCCTTCAAAGTATTAAAAACCTTTTAATAAACTAATCGACTAGTTTCGAACACACAAAATAACAGTAACATTCTCATGATTTGTAATGATAAATAAATTATTTTCGCAAAAAATCTGAAATATTTATATTTACTGTCACTTTTAGCACATGTATTTTTTTTTATGATTATTTATTTTTATATATCTATAATTTTACAATTTTACTCATTTATTCAAACTTATTTTTAAAAAAGCAAGTTTTTACATTCATGGTTGTTTTCTTTAAGTTATAAAAGTAATTTATTATACTCTCTTAAACAATTCGAAGCAAATTAAATAATTATATTAAATATATAAAATAATTATATTAAATAATGTATTAATTGAAATACAGTTCGTCTCATAAATATAAAGACACAGATATTTTTGAAATTACATTTTATTAATTCAGTATAAGAAATTAAATTTTATACCTCATGTTAAGAATAATGAAATGAATCTGTTATCAGGGTTTAAATTTAAATAAAATAATTTCGACTCAAATAATAATAAAAAAATAAAATAAAAAATTACGCTTTCTGATAAATATAAAGACAAATTTGAAATTGCTTCATATGCAATTTTTTTTTTCGAATATGCGCGTACAGAAATAATGCGAACGCGCAGAAATGCTCTTTAAGTTACCTAAACGAGCAAAGTTGTTTGTCTAGAGTTGTTTTTCAATTGCAAAGATGACGCGAAACATTGAAATTTCTAAAGAAGAGATTTGTAAAATACGTGGATTTAAGGCTAATGGCTTAACAGTTTCTCAAATATGTAAAAAAACTGGGAGAAGCAAAGTTACAATTTATAAAGTTTTATCAAAAACTTATAATTTAAATTCGAGAAAACGATCTGGCAGACCGAGAAAGACTAGTGAAAGACTCGATCGCAAGATCATACGATTTGTTTCGTCGCAAAAAGTGTCACTCTGACAAATTTCTCAACGAGTTGATGGTATGATATCAACGGACACAATACATCGTCGTATAAAAGAAAGTAAAAAATATTGTGTGCCGGCATACGTGCAGATTTTCTTTACTGAAAAAGAACACAAAGAACGGAGGGTACTGTGGGCTAAAGATCAAGCATTGGAAGGCCGAATGGATGCAAATCATTTTTTCAGATGAAAAGAGATTTAACATGGATGGCCCAGATGTTTATTATTATTATTATTAAACCGCAGACCATTATTATACCTCATTTTTTATAAATGCAACAGCAAACAGTTTCATTATTACAAACAGAGGGCAAAATTTCTAGCATATATTTTCTTTTATTTGGTTATTGATGTGCAACAGAAGTTGCAATTAGCAAAGCAACAATAAAGGTTTCATAGGAAATTATTTTAATGGGCTTCATGATCTATGAGGCGTGTTCAAATGAAACCTGTTCGACAGTTTTAGTAAGCGGAACATGAATAAAAGAAATACAAAACTAATAAGATTAATAGTATATATTTAAACTTACAGCATACACATTTGTTTAGAAAAAGTCACCCATGGTGTTAAGACACGTGTCCTACTGTTTGGGAAAGTGTCGAATGCCGTCGGCGAAAAAAGATTACGTTGTTGTTACTTGAGCGTTAATTCACTTGCCAAGTCCCGAATGCTTTGTCGACGGTTCATCTTGACCGCAGTGTCACTATCCGCTATCAGTGTCACGGTAACAACTTTGTGCGTCTGAGCAGGATGCGGCAAATCCGTCGTTTTCTCTCGGCCGTTGCAGAAGATTCGCGACTAATCCGAAATAGTTGTCTTTCATAAGCACTTTTCTCCATTTACAGCAATAATTCTAAAAATGTATCTCAACAGGCTTGCATCCCTCTGACGATAAAAAACTGTTTTACTGCACGTTCATCTTGTTTGAACGGGTTCGTAATCACTCCAACCATCTTTAACGCACTGCCACCTTCAAACAACGAAAGCAGAATGACCGTTTCGTGCTGCATACATATCACGTTACTTGCTCATGTGCTTTTCCCACCTTAAGGGACCTCTTCCCTCACACGAAAACACCCGCTCGCTAATGTTAACCCTATCGGGCAGTTATTTTCTAATGTCTCGTTTGCATTTTAATATTTTTAAATGATTTTTTATTTGTCTTGGATAGCTGAGATCAATCCCTATATCCGCCGTTGATAACGTTTTCAATATTATTTGCGGATTTTTTTTACGAAGATACTTTTACTTTCGGAACCTGTTTCGAAAGTGAAAGTATCTTCGGAAAAATATTTATTACTATTACAACTAAAATAATCATGCGTCATCAATTAATAGCGTAATCATTAATAGCTCGAAATCGTACCACTGTATTTAATATTTCATTACACTCGTCTTAAAAATAATTAAAATTCGTTTTACCTTCAGTAGAAATATAAGCAATATATAAGCAAACGGAATAGTGGTACAAATATTATACAAATACATATTTAAAATCAATATAAATTGGCATAATAAAAGAAAAAGTTTGAAAAGGTAAGAACATACTTCTTCCATAATATCTAAATTAATGAGTCATTACAAAAACCAGCAGATTTCAAAAAATGTTATTACTGCATTTAACAGTTCATTTCACTTCTCACACTTCTGCAAACCGTAATCTAGATATAACACCCACGATAAAGATTTTCTATGTGACTTTCAGAAAAGGATTTCTGGAAAACATAATCAAACTTTTTAGTTTACTTTTGAAAAGAGAAATGTTTCTGCCTCTTCAAATACTGAATCAGTATTATATCTTTATGCCTCAGATTATTTTAAAGAAAAAATAGTAAACAAAGTTTGTTGAGAAAAAAAATTTTGAAAGTAATGTTAGAAATTTTTTTTCTAAATTTTGATAGAAAATACTTCTCATGTGGAGAAAAAATGTGTAGAAGTAAAAATACTTTTAGTGTTTTGAATATTTTGAAACTGTCACGAATTTCGTTTTTCTAACAACGAAAATAATGCTGAGTCATTAGATAAGTCCGTACATGTCACGTAAAGCTACCATTGCATTTAATAGTTCATTTGAATTCCCTTAAATATTGCCGCAAAGCTTCTTAATTTACATAAAACGCGTAGCACAAAGAATTTCGAAGTAACCTTTAGAAAAGAATTTATTTCTTATTAACATAAAACTTTCTGGATTACTTTTTTCAAAAGGCAAAACCTTTTAAACAGTTTCTATAATTGAGAAAGCTGTGCCATAGTATTAACACCTCAGGAAACCTGGAAAGTGCCTCTTCAAATTCTGAATCAGCTTTATCTAAGAGGATTTAAACTTTTACACCACAAGTTATGTTAAAGAAAATAAATGTCAGACAGCGTTTTCTACAGAAATTTATTTTTGAAAATAAGGCCAGGATATTATTTTTTTACCTATAATCAAGACACTATGAGCCTTCTAAGATTAATCTATTTCGGCAAGATATTGCATTACGTAATCATATTCAAGGCTCGCAGCAAGTCCTAAACTTTTATACCTTTGATACCATTTTTTGTATTCAGATATCTTCGTGGTCGATTAATTTAACACATGCAATAGAAATCTACAAAAAATTCTAAGAATAAAGTTGTCGTTTTAAAATAGTGGTAGAAAAGTGAGATAAATGTTAGACAAAATTTTCTTCTAAAACTCATTTATGAAAAACTGCCAAAGCTATCGTAATAATTTTCTTTCTTTTAATACAGAACATTTCCTATGTTGAAGCAAATGTCTATTACATTTGCAATATCTTTTTTTCAACTCTCACTTTGAATTTTACAATTTTTGTTTTAAAGGAGTTTACTATCACGAATTAATTCCCTGTTACTCACTAAGAAAATTGCAGATAAATTTCTTGATATAGCATAAAAGTTTAAGAAAATTTAAAGTGGCCTCATAGTTATATATTATTCCAGAAAGCTTTTCCATTTCATCCCAGTTATAGTCCTGTGTGGACCCAAAAATTCTGCTTAAACTCAACCCGAAATCAAAGTGAATTCTTGACAATTCTACAATTAACCGTAATATCAATTTAATATTTTTTGTACAAAAGAGAACACATATACACTCATTAATATTAAAATGTAGAGTTTTTTCATTTGAAAACTATTCAGGACTTTCTTTTGAAAAAACGGCTCAATCTGAACCCGACCCGAAAGAGCCATAATCCAACACGAATCCAACCCGCATCGAAAAAAATTAGTATCAACTCAAAAGGATCTGAACACGATAAAAAAAAATCGTCAACCCGAAACTCGACCGGTACCCGAAGTGAAACTTAATCCTTATGTTAATATAATTGTGGAAAAGTAGTCTACAATTAAACCTGTAATATCAATTTTATCATTTTTATTTAAAAGTTAATATATGTACACTCATTAATATTCAAACATGTTTTTTTTTCATTTGAAAAGTATTCAGGATACCCCAACACGAAAGAGTCAAAACCCAACACAACCCGCATAACAAATTAGTATCAATCTGATCCAAAAAGAAGCGCATGTTGCGTCGGAGTTGAGTAAAGCCCAGTTACCTGACACTATGCAGGATTCTAATCCCAATACATTTGCAAAATAAACCATCCGAAATTTCGAAACAAATTTTCTGGATTTGTACGGAATCTTTTCTGGAGTAAGAGAAAGAATATAAGAGAAAGAATCTCAAAAAAGATAATTATATATCTTTGAGATAATTATCTCTCTCTCTCTCTCTCTCTTTCTCTGTTTTTAAGCAGTATTTTTAATTAATTAACAGTAATATTAATTATAAGAGAGAGAGAGAGAGAGAAATATTAACTTCAGAAAAAAAACATTATATATATTTTTTCATAATTATTATTTATTCATTTAACATTAAAGTTAATTAAAAGAAATATATATAATAATATTATTTTTTTTTCCTGATTATCATTTATTCATTTAGCATTACAGTTAATAAAAAATTAAATTATTCTATTACATAAAATATATTGCTTTCAAAGGCAAAGACTCGTTGCAATAGATTATATAATGTCTTCTTAAAAATTAAAAAGACATTATTAACATTACCAAAACGATACTACTACATCTTATATTCGTTACATATCTATTTTAATACAATAAATTATTTCCTTTAGGAAAAAGTTTTACCAGGTTTTCTGGAATATTATTTTTTTTTTCGCCGGTGCACGTACTGTAAATTCAAAATTACTCCCCATGTAACAACTTTCAACATACGTGACAAGACTCTTTTTTTTGTCTCTCTAAAAAGAGAAGGACCCTTGGGCATAATTCTTAAGCAGCCTAGAATAAGAATTCTTCAGAAAATCGTTGATATGCATTAAAACTGTCTTTCTTTTTTTTCTTGAATAAAATATTGTCATTATATGTACTTATATTGTTATTTGTTTAAAGAAATACATAAGATATGCATTTTTTAAATATTTTCAGAATAATACAGTGTCATACGTGAGTATATATATTCCATTGGCAATAGCATTGAATAACCTACGTAAAATATTCTTTTGCCAATATTATGAAGTCAGGTTTCTTAGATTAAATTTTAGATTAGATAAATATATATTCTTAGAGAAATAAAAATTTTGCTTGTCTTCGAACTTTTTTTTCATAGTTTTTCAAATATTTGTTAAGAATAAGTTTTAAATGACTCAACACTGTATTTTATGTTTTTTTTTTTAGGGAACGAATATGGTACCCACAAGCATATATATTCAATAATCACAATATTCAAATAATCTCTATATTCCAAGCAAGAGTATTCTGTAGTCAGGTTTCTTTCATTATATTTTAGACTAATATATATTATTGTAATAAAGGTATTTTGCCTTATCTTCGAAATATTTTTTATACTTTTATAAATAGATTTTGTGTTATTGTTTTATTTTAAAAGGGTCGGCACTGTACTTTTAAAAGTTGTTTTTCGCTTTTCAGTGAAAGAATATGGGTCCCCACAAGCATATCTATTCTATAATCACAATATATACCAATAGTATTCTATACTCGGGTTTCTTTTGTTAAATTTTAAACTAATATATATGTGTTTTATAGAAATAAAGGTTTTACGTACCTTCGAAATATATTTTTATACTTTTTTAAATAGACTTTGTGTTATTTTTTTTAAGTAGGTCGACACTGTATTGTAAAAGTAGTTTTTTGCTTTTCAGTGAACGAATATGGGTTCCCACAAGCATCACTAAACGAGAATAAAAATATCTGGTGTAAAATCATATGTATTTTTGGTTTTGTAATGAAGTCGTGTTGAAAAACATTACAACTATATTTTGACAAACAAATTTCGTACATATTTAATGTAAGCTTCAAATGTAAGTTTTAAATAGTTGACTGCAAAATATTACTTTTTCGTATTTAAAATACTTATTAGTAAACGATTACATTGAAGAAAAACACCTTTAGTTATTTTTCTAGTACTTTTCACAAGGCAATTGCAATGTTAAAAAAATAATAAGGTAAACACTACGTCTTTTTTTTATTTTAAGGTTATACAGCTAATTTTTAGCTTTAATTGCTGGAAAAGCCTAGCTTAACATACATGTATGCAAGCATCTTCTCATTTATGATAAAAGCATACTGATTATGTAAAAAGAGCATTGTTGCAACGATTGTTATTTAGGTATTATGAAAGATTCTTTATTATTTACTATAATTCATTTGTTGAAAAAATTATTGTTATATCTATTTGTGTATTGAAAGTTGTTGCATTTAAGTACATGTAGTATGTTTATCTATAAAGCAAGTATATAACATGTTTGTCAGTATATGAAATGTATATATGTATGCAAGCATATAAATATGGAAAATATACAGCTATAAATTGAGATTACATATTAAACATGGAGTGTGCATTTAGGTAATTTAAAAATTAAAAGTATTTATTAATTTTAACTACTTTGAAAAACACATAAAATCTACAAATAAGCAAGTTTTTCAGAAACATTTGCAAGCATTTTACGAGAAATAATATATATATATATATATATATAAGTAAACGTGTTGTTGAAGAATGTTAAAAGGGAAATAAGTTTCTGTTTGTTTGAAACAATTTACATTATTGCGTTCTATATTACTGTAATTTGTAGTTTAAAATTTTAATCGTGTGATATATAAAAAAATCACAACTAGGCAAAATGCTACTTTAAGACGTAGACTTTTAGCAACTGTATTTTCAAAACCAGAATGCATTAAAAACAATACAATGTATGAAAACAATGTTTTACGCTTTCCAACGTAGTTTAAAAGTGTTTATGACTTTGGTTCATCTGTATGTCTGCCTGCCCGTCTATTCGTCTATCCGTCTACCCGATTGCCCGCTCTCTAACTCTTCTAAATAGACTTGAATTTCCATTATATTGACATGTTTTATTGATATTCTATATACTATGTTCTCTGCTGATGATGAAGTATGTATCTGTTATAGTTCGTTTACAGGGACCCACAAAATAATTCTGTTGCATTATGATCTATGGGGAAAATTTGTTTGCTGTGCATTTTTAAGATGTTACACTCGGGAAAACACAATGAAGCTTATATCTACAACTAAAGTGGACAACAACATACTTTATATACAATACGGAATGGGTAGATTTATAGTTCGTTTACAGGAAAGTAAAAAGAACAAAACGCAACAATAGAACAGAAGCATTTCGCAACATTATGGTCTAAGGGGAAAATTGTTTTGCAGTATATTTGAACGTAATAAAACTGAAATACAGCACTGAGGAAGACTACAACATGTTTTCTACAGAATATGGAATACATAGCATTTATAGTTCATTTATAGAAATACACAAAAGAAAGCTTGTTTTCAGTGTATTTTAATGACATACTGTTACACTATTTCAAACTTGAAATTGATATGCATCATTGAGGTGGAATGCAACATGTTTTCAATAAATTTAAGAGTGCATAGCATTTATCGTTCATTTACAGATACCCGAAATAATTTTGGTAAAGGACTGATTAAAAGTGATAATTGCTGTAAGTGCATTATCAGCTGCGGTGTGCGTTTAAATGCTCCAATTGTTTAATGTATGTTTTTAACAGTATTATGTATTTTCCTGCTGAACTACATTTTAGTTTTTTATGAAATGCATGTACATTAATTACATTGCTGTTAATATTTTTTTTCCTGAAGTAACTCCTCTCATTCGTGTGTTAATTCTTTAACTGCGACAGTGGAAACCTACCTTTAACTTCTCACCGCTTGCGTTCCGACCATGCATTCTATGACGAAATTTTCTCGTATGAAAATGGATTTTTAACTGTATTATTAGATTTCTAAATCGTTTATTTGGATATCTCATTTCCTGAAAAAAAAAGTTAATTTTATTCACAATATTTTAATAGTATTAGAAATTAGTTAATCCATATCGGATGCATGATATTTTGTCTTTGTTAAAATTAAATTAAATTTTATTTGTGTGTATTCTGTTACCTAATAAAAGAAATGTTAAAATAGTTAGTATGTAACAAAAGGTCAAGTTCTTTGGAAAAACTGCATTTCCTTTTCTAATAATGTAATTGTATACACAAAGGGGAAATAAAATTTAAGAATGTAATATTTCTTCTTTATAGACTGTTGAATTTAACGTAGAAGAGCGTCTTTTAAAGAGAAAAGTTTTATTTTAACATGGTTTGTAAGCGCTTAAGATTAAAACAATATTATCAGAAACAAAATACATTTTTTTTCTTTTAAATTATATATCTTATTAATACATAACTTTTATGTATTATACCATAAATAATTCATTATTTATACATAATAGTATTTATGCATTATATTATTTTATATTTAAGAAAAATCAATTTAATTAAATATGATATTTCGATAAAACTTATTTTTTTAATTATAGAATATCAGATTATGATATTTTTTTCAGAATATAATAAATCTAGTACTATTTAATGTAACTTTGAAACTTCATAATGATGAAGGAATAGAACTATTTCTATTCGTGGGACATTTCTAAAATATTTAAGAGCCTTTTTATTTATAAAAAAATAATGATGAGTCTCAACTTTATAAAAGAAACTTACTTTAAAAAAGAAAATTGACAAAAGGATGCATGTAAAAACAACAACATGCAAAAGATTTGTTTAGAAAATTTTTAATTATTTTGTTTAATTATAACAGTTTCCATATTAGAAATAGAAAGATAATTTAAATAAAACTAAATATTATAAAAATGATATCGTGTAAGAAATACATTCAATAAACTTTTACGCTGTGCATATGTACCAAATATATATAAGTTTGTAATATTAAAGAAAAACAAGAAAAACCAAATAAATAAATCATCTGAACAACGCAAGAAATGTAGCGAAATAAACACATAAGTTGATACAAAATTGGAATTTGTGTTTGATTTATATTAGAACAAAATACAACATTAAATTAAAAAATTTGAAACATATGGTATTCTAAACATATGATTTTCTAAACTTAAAATAATAACAAATCATTAAAATTATTTTTGGTTATTTTCTGTTCAGTTATGTGCTTTCTGTTCGAAGTAATGAACAATAAATGTTTTAAACGTATTTACAATAAAATTTATAAATTACAGTAAAGTACTTTCTGACAGGCGTAATGTGATGGAAGAACACATCGGATTATAAGTAGCCGTTTAGGCGGAGATTTTTAAATACTCATATTCTGTCACCCCCACACACTGCATAAAAAAGGTGTTGATTTTACGGTATAATACTGGCAGCTGGGATGCTAGTATTATACTGTAAAATCAACACTTTTTTTTGCAGTGAACGATTAAAAACAGATACTTTTTGTACAAAAAAACGCTTTTATTCATATATTCTGACCTCTTAATACAGACCAGTACTTTATAAAAATAATTTATGTACTGTCCTGTAAACTTTAAAAAATTATTACAGAAAAGTCTAAAATTAGAAATATTGTACACGTTTTAAGATATTTTTTATAATGTTTAACTAAACTGCAAAAAACATCAAATCCATGTACAAAATCAAATCAATGTAGTACAAACAGTTATAAAATAAACAAGATTTTAGCGTAAAATGTAAGCTTAATTTAGAAAAAAATATATATAAACTTATTTTACTTATCGTTGATAAATGATTTCACAAATGGGAAGAGTTAGGACTGAAATAAAAGCGTCAAAACACTTACTAATTTTAGTTTTTGAAAAAGTCTTGATGAATGACTGCTTCTCTATTCTCTCTCTTCTGTGACGACACATGACATGTAGGAGGATCAGAGATCTCGGCAGATACCTGATACCAAAGCTTTGATAAAGTAATTCCTAATTTTATTACGTAGATTTATTATTATTATTATTATTATTATTTTACTAGGCCGGATATAGTTGGCAGTCTACCGTACGTAATTTAGTCTGAATTTATTTCAAATATGAAGATTAAAGATACATGCAAAATTAGTTCTTTAGCTGATTTATATTTTATTTTGTCAAGAATGAACGTCCAGATGTCTACTAAGCTCAATTTTCGAATAAATGTCTTTTAAACATCTGTATCATGACTTTCAAATTTGCTTTTAAGTAACCTGATTTTCGCTACGCAACTTTCAAACTGAGATTATTTTACTACATAGGGATATATTTTAATATCTTTTAACTTTGCACTGTTATTTTAATTCTTTATATATATTAAATATGGAAGCATTTTCTTTACTTAGGAATAAATGTAATATTTCATAATAATAAAAAAAAAAACAGGCCTTTTATTTTATCTGAGTATCAGAACCAAAAAAGCCAGAAAAAAAAATCCCAAGTTGCTATTATCTTGTATAAGCAAAGAATTTTTAAAGTTTTTATTTTAGTTTATTGTTTTTTTTTTTTAATTAAAGCTTCAAATTCATGCAGTTGTTAAGAAAATAAACAAAAGCAGATTTATTAAAAATTCTTTTTATGGTGAAAGTTTTCATTGAAGAAACCGTCCTTTAGTATAAAATCTTTACGAAAGTACATAAATTTAAAATAAATTTCACAAAATCCTTCTTGAATGAGTATCTTTTTTGATTACTTTAAATATATTAATGCATTTTCGTTGAGCTGTATTTTTTTAAATTAATGCGAAAGATATTCTCTAATGGTGAACTAAAAAATTGAGAGTTTTAAAGATTTCTTTGTTTTATTCTTTTTTCTTCGAAAATTATACGTAATCACGAAGATGCTTTACAATAAAAGAAAATCGATAGACAAAAATGGATATGAAACTTTATTAAAAGATTAATCTGTTTAAAAAGAAATAATGAACAAAAATATAAAAGTTTACCAGTTACTGAGCCAAATTTTTTTTGACATACCATTCCAAGAAATATAACCTGTTTTAGAAAACTGTTTTTACATTCTTCAGATTTGTTTTTACATTCTGCAAATGAATCTACTAAAATAGCAAAAACAAAACTTTTAAGAGACATATTTTTTAATTTAGAATGCAGAATATAAAAAATAACATTATATTTCTGTAATGTAAAATATTTTACTACGGTAAATTTAAGCTCTTTTAATTAAAAATTAATCATAAAATATGTATTAATTCTTTAGCCATTGCAATCAGTTCAGTACTTTATATATATTTTTATTCGCTTACTTGTATGTTTTTTTTTCCATACTTAATGTTTCATCTATCAATAAATAATTTTATCTGTTAAAAGCAGAATATGTATATATTTTAACATAATCAGTAATTAAACTTCTAGCATGTTCTTTCAAGCGTACATTTTATTTCTTTAATAAGTCATTGAATTTCTGAATGGAAAATATCATGAATGTCCTTTGAAACAATTAATTCGTATATTATACCAAAGCAAGAAATTTAAAAGGATTTCTGATTAAATAAAATTGTATAAATGACATTTTTTTAATTAATCCTTTTTTTTATATGAAAGTAGTTTCAGTTCTTTTTTTCACACCTTTATTTTCACCAATATTACCTATATAATTTCTTTTTCTTTTCCCAATTCTTAGAGTTTTTTTCCTAAATTTTACAAAATTATTCTGTTTTCTTTTACTTTGATGCATCCTTCTATATATTAAAACGCCAAGCTAAAATCTTAATTTGCAGTGCAAATTCGACGTTTTTGCGCATGCGTGAGATTAAATCTAAAACCTTTTTAGTTTTAAGGTGCACTTGAACGCGGTTAGCATAGCCCGCAAGTCTAATACCTTAGTTTAAGCTCTGTATTTTTGCATACAGCATGAGTTCCGATAGAAAGATGTCTGCAAAACTTATGACTATAATTCATTTAAATTACTGTCATATTTTTAGGAAAAGAAGTTATATTCTTTGTATTTTATTTTTATTCAAATGCTTTTTAAGTAAAATTTAACACCCAACAGTATTTTTACAAATTAAAAATTGTATTATAAATATAATAATGCAAATAAAAAATATTTGTATTAAAAATATTTAACTTAAAAAAATTGCATGTAATTACACAAAAAATAAAACCAAGAAGATAAAACCGTTGTATTTGTAACCGATAAAATTTTCAATGACTTTTGCACAACAAGAACTTTTTTTTAGACTATGAAATGATCCTACGTAAAAAAAAAAAGAAAAAAAGAAAAAAAAACAAGAAAATGTCTTCTTACGAGCACTTTTTCCACTAAATATCAATATTTTTTCATGAAATTTTTATTTAAAATTATAAATTCATACAAAATCGGGTTAAAGATATAAAATCACATAAACTTTAGGTTTATTTAAGGTTATTATTGCGTACACGTGCAACGCCGGGCGGGTCAGCCAGTTTATTTCTTTAATTTCCTGTTAAATGTATTACTATTTTAGGGTAACAATCAAATTTTTCCGACCAACAGTTTTCAATTCTTTCAAGGACCATCGACTCTATTATCACAACTTCAACAATTTTTTCGGAAAGTAAAAATTATTTTAATTTTTTATGTATGAATAAGTTATATGCAAATATAATAACCGATTCAGGCGATATATAATTTAATGTATTAATTCTTCAACGACGTTAATGTTTTACACATCGTGATAGAATTATAATACTACAATTTACGAAAAGCAATCTTTGCTTTATTTAATCGTAGAAGTTTTTTCTTAAAAAGGTCACTATTAATATTCAAAAAAGTGGTTCGACATGGTACTCAAATTCCACATCTCTACGACCCCTGTGTAACCATCCAGTGAAACATGCGTTCTTTGAGATGGTCATATTCTACAATATCTATATTATAAAGTAAAAACGTCAGTAATGCTGATGTTACATTTCCGGTAGCAACGCCTGACCAATAAATATGTTTTTTACTGCAATTTTTAACTTCTAACTTCTACTTCTAACCGTCCAACAGGAAAAAAATGCTCTTTCAAATGCAGTTTATTTGAACACTTTATTTCATTTTATGGATTTTTTTATGGTTTAATTTTTTTTTTTCAAGCATGAATTTTCTTTAAATCTAACTCTGTCGAGGGCATTCCAATTACGAAAGATTAACCTTTTTGCACTTAAAAAACATAAACAGAATTTTATTCCGGCTAATATTCCATGGCGAAATTAAAACTTCACCAATAAAAAAAAATAATAATAATAATATAAATAAACTGAAATTTAACAGACATGTAATCGAACTATGTGCTTAAACAACTAAAATTATCACAATCAAAAAGCTTGCTGTAAGTAGCGAAGTCTATGGTAATTTCTTCGGTTAGTAACAACTGACATGTGGATAATACGAAAGTATCACTTTTGATAAATTTTCAAAACTTTATTTGAATATATGGTATTTTTCATATAAAAATACTGTTTAATGTTGTTAGAGCACAATCAAAAATATATTAAATGTAAAAAAAATTAGTTTTTAATAAAAGAAAAAAAACAGTTCACGATTGTTCTGTATTCCTAGCAGCCCGGTTGAATCCCCTAGTTTCTATTTAGAGTTTATAGTTTGAGAGTCGCTCTTGTTCGTAGATTCTACCAGCAAAATATATATATATATATATATATATATTTTTTTTTTTTTTAACAACACAAATTAGTAATTTAGAAATATGTATTCAATAAAAGCATATAAAAATTATGAATACAAATTACAAATATATAACATATATTATACTTCTTCTTTCAAAACAACTGTTATAAATACAAATATATTATTTCAAACGTGTTTCTTTTTGATATCATGTTAGTGAAATCACGTATGTGAAACATAGCTTAAATTAACTTTAATTAGATTTTAAAATTTCAGATGCTTACATATTTCCATAATCATATATGCCTGTGTTTTCTTCTGCATAGTAAAATTTGTCTGAAACTTTAAAACATGTACTTTAAAATATTCATATTTCTACAACAGGTTTTATTTGTGCTTTTGTTTGCACTGTTATTGAAATTCCTATGTGCAAAATTAATTTCTTTTTTATTTTAAAAATTTCTAATTTAGAATCATATTAAACAAAGGGGAATAAAATTTTCGAAATCAAAAATATATTTTTTTTAATTCTCTAAATAGAGGGAGATAAATACAAATAATTAATTTGAATTATCCTTGTTAAGACGAATTAAAAATATGCAGGCAATAAAATAAATATATCTGGTTATCTTAAACAATTGCGAAAGTAACATTGGACCGTTGTAAATGAAATATTTCATTTTTAAAATTAAACTTATAGAAAGAACTTTAAATAAAATATTATAATAAATAAATTTAACCTATAACAAAAGAATCGATCACATTTTTTTAATTTGCATAGAAACAAAAACATAACAATTGCTTCATTAATTACAAAAAAATATTCAGAAAGCTAAAATTTGTATTCAATGACATTAATATATAACAATGTATAATTTAATTACTAATAAAAAAACGTGATATTTAATAAATGCATGCGAATTGAGATTATTGTATGTAAATCATTTAACCCAGAGCTAAATTATGTGAATGAAAAATGTTTCTTATACTCTTTAAAATTCAGAAAATTAAGGAAATCATTTTTTATATGTTTAGTCTCTATATATGTTCTTTGGAGGGCAGAGTGATTGCACATAAAAAATAACTGATATAAAATCAATTTCTCGTTAGCACAAAAATCCACTAGATAAAATACTCTTTAAAATTCAGAAAATTAAGGAAATCATTTTTTTTTTATGTTTAGTCTCTATATATGTTCTTTGGAGGGCAGAGTGATTGAACATAAAAAATAACTGATATAAAATCAATTTCTCGTTAGCACAAAAATCCACTAGATAAAAATCGTAAGCGTTTCAAAAATTCCTTTTTTTTCTGACCAAGCTTTCATTGATTTATGGCTAGATCAGCGAAAATATTTTTTTTTTTTCATTTATATATAAAAAAGTATTTTTAGGAGAAAATTTTTTATTGATTATGTGAACTTGTCACGATATATATCGTTTGGGAAATGTAATAATAGTAAGTATGCAGGGTGATCCTGAATTCATGGAATAAACTTTAAGGGTTTGTACAAGTCAAGTAACAAACAATTTTTGCGTAGGAAACCGAAGGTCGGAAATCCATTTATATAGTCTAACTCCAATCCGAAGTCGTGTTTTCGGTCATAACTTTAACAGTAGTGAATATATTTTAACGAAATCCTTACTATATGCTTACAATTCATACAAAGATGAGTCTGTTGCAATTTTTGTTAAAATATCTTCATTAGGCGACTTTGGATTGGAGTGTGACGCCCTGTAATTTTAACTAAATAAATGAATTTTTGACCTTGGTTTCCTATACAATAAATGATTTTTTCAGTGGTTTAGTACGGGACACTGTAAAAATAATTTGGAACTGATGCTTTACACTCACGCAAACATATAAACATAAGCTTGGCGACTTTTTGGTTGGCGCGATTTTCAAGACCGCGCCAAATGAATAACTTAATACAATGGCTAGGTTGCCATTAAAGGAAAAAATCCCCTAAATTTGGCGACTTTTTTCCTTTTTTTACCCGATTTTTTTTTCTGCGTGAGTGTAAAGCATCTTAGCCAATAATTTATATTATAGGAAACCAGGGTCAAAAATCTACTTATTTAAATAAAATAAGTTGAAACTGGTATGAAACACTAAGAACTAAAATAACTTCTTAAAACACCATCAAAAACTTTAAAATGCGCTAGGCCTTTCAAAAGATCTGGGTCTTTCCTCATCAGGCACAAAAAGACGTGAGTCCACTATGAAAGCAGCAGCAAGACTGAAATGAGAGATGAGGGAGAGGAAACAAGCTGAAACAACAGCCAATAGGAAAGTAGAAATCAACAGCCAATAGGAAAACAGAAGACAACAGCCAATCACAGAAGAGTAAAATCAAAACAATAGAGAATATGAAATAGAAGGGGAATAAGGAAGTGGAAAAATAAAATAAATAAATAAATAAAAAATAAATAAAAGCCTAGCGCATTTTAAAGTTTTTGATGGTGTTTTAAGAAGTTATTTTAGTTCTACTTATTTAGTCAAAATTAGAGGGCGTTTCACTCCAATCCAAAGAAGTCTTTTCGTTCATAACTTTAAAAGTAGTGAAGATATTTTAACAAAAATCGCAACAGACTCATATTTGTATGAATTGTAAGCATATTGTAAGGATTTTGTTAAAATATATTCACTAGTGTTAAAGTTATAAACAAAAACGTGGCGTCGGACTGAAATGAGATGGTATTTTTGATTATATAAATGGATTTTAGACCCTGGTTTCCTATTCAAAAATTGTCTGTTACAGTGTCCTGCACCAACCCTTAAAGTTTGTGCCATGAATTCAAGATCACCAAGTATACAAAATACATATATTATTGCGAAAGCAGTCTTACTTTCCGAATGAAAGATGATTTAAAATTATGTCATGCATTTTGCTAAGAATACTTTTTGTACTCTGATTTAAAGGTAGGAAGTGTTGGATAGATAAGTATTGATTTTGGCACCCAATAGAATAAAAAAAAGTTATCTCTTTAATGTTTTGATTGGTTTAATATAACTTAGGATCTGTGTTTACTGCATCTCCGATTGATTTTTGTTTAAAGATTGTTTAAATGTATTTTACAAGATCTGAAACATAAGTTTATTTAGCAAATTCACTGTAAAAAAGAGAAATCTTTCTTGATCTAGGAAAATATAACCACAAAAAAATATATACAATAATCTCTACCGAGTTAGCCACGATTCAGAAAAGCGTTCTTTATTACTAGAAACCTCATAAAGTAATATAATTTCAAGATTAAAAAAAACATTTTAAAAAAAACATTGTTTATTTTTCTGCCACTTATTTTCGGAAAGACTTCCAAGTACATTTTATAGTGTATCAAGTTACAGTTTTTTCATCTTCGAATATAGGTGTTTTTATCGGAAGCTATCAATTCCCCAGTAAATATTTTCAAGTTTAACCAACATATTTTACAGACAAACTTGATAAACTAACAGCGTTAACATTAATATTAAAATTAATATTGCGTTGCTACTATTGCATTTATAAATTCATTTACGCAACTGGAAACGTTTAAATAAGAATTTATAGTATCCTAAAAATAATATTCCGGTTTCAGAAAATCATCAAAACTAGACATTTTCAACAAGAAAAGAATTGTCAAATCCCGAGCAACCATTAAAATGTTATGCGTGGACATACGTAAAATATCATATAACCACACTGTTAAAACTATAGAGTAATTTCTCACAAAATTTGGTGTTGTAATATCTCCAAGTTTGGTTTAAGAAACATTTCATTTCGTTTTAACACAGAACCAAGTAAATGACTGATATACATTTTACTTGGTGCAGATTTAGCAATATTTGCATCAAATACTAGTATTGGTGTACCGTTACACCATTTGAAAAATATTTTCACGTTTGTGAACACCAATTTTCTGTGGTGCCATCGCAAGTTTATTTATTTATTTATTTATTTTTACATCCCGCAATTTTGAAATCAGACCTATGTATGTTGCGTAACATTTCGTAGATCAGAGGTATGTATATTTTTAATTATTACTTAAACACTTATAGAGCAGTGGCATGCAGGAGATATTTATGCCCTACAGACTTTGTATTCCTTGTCTGAGCAGTCTCCTTTAGGCATTCAAGGATATATGTCTTGGTGGGGTGTATAAATCTATAAATAATCAATCTCTATAACAGCACAATCTCTATCACTAACATTTAATAACAAAAAGAAACAAAAAAAAATATATTGGCGCCATAGAACGACGCAATCATGTAAGATTGTACAAATCAACGACAATTTTTTTTCGTTTGAGTTCAGATCAATATAGTTCAAAAGGCGCATGCGCTGGCGAAAACATTTTTTTACGTATTAACCGGAACAAATGGTATGATAAAACATTAAGAACAGTTCTTGGTGTTTCACTACTCCAAAAATTATTGATGATGTTTCATTGAAACAGAGTATATCCACTCCACCACTTTTGGTGCAAAGTAGCTGCCACCATTTTTGTCATTTTACTTACCCATCATACGTAGTATAGGGTAAGTCTTGTAATCGTTTTGAAAATCGAAAAAAATTTTTCTACGGATTTACACGTTTCAGACACTGGAGATTCCGAAAAACATATTTTTAGAAAATTTTTTTTGCCGTCCGTCTGTGTGTCTGTGTGTCTGTGTGTGTGTGTGTCTGTAAACGCTCTATCTCCCGAAAAAATTGAGATAGAGACTTGCAATTTGGTATGTACTTAGTATGTAATAATGGGAAGAAGCCTATTTCATTTCAATAACCTCGATTAACCGGAACAATTTTTTTCGGACTCTCGAAATATTCGTTCTGATGAAAGGTATATAAAAATTTTCAATATAAAAACATAAATTTTGAATAAAGCATGAAGTCGATCGGATAATTAGTTGCCGAGATATTTGGAATCCTGTTTTCCACACTCTTCGATTTTTCATGACCCTGTATTTCATCCAAATTTCACTTCAAAGATATATTTTAATTAGAAATTTGACGCCTAATCAGATGCAATAAACCGCTAGTTAATAGGATTATTATTTTTGGAGTTATAAGGAAAAACCTCTTTCAAGCAATTCAGTAATCGAGCCTTTAAAGTTTGTGACGTCATCAAGCCACGATTTTATTTGAATTGCAATGCATTTTATAAGTAGTTTACACATTTTTATTTTAATATTTTACATTATGCATATCCATGATGGGTAAGTATTACGGTGGCCCCCAACGACTAGTTTTTAAGAGCATCGATTCACGATCCACTAGTAGGTTGCGGATTGGTCGGTTTGATATTCAGTAATGTGTAATTATTTTTATCTCCTGAAAAAATGTAATAAAAACAATAAATAAAAACTTTAAAGTAAAATATCGTGAAAAAATATAAATAAACAACTATGTGAAAATACTATGTTTTATTAAATTTTGTGTGGGGAGGAGCATGAAACTAAAATTTAAAATGTTTCAATACCAGCACAGATACCGTCATAGTTAAAAAACAATGGCTTTAATAGAATTAACTTATAAACTGCATTTTGACTAATGAATTCATTAATATATGGGGGAGGGGGGTTATAACTCCTCTTTCACACTATTCGTTTCTTATTAATGCTGTTATGAGTATATGCTTTTTTGTGTTTATCATTTCCTTAGGATAGTTTATATAAGAGTCCTACTTTAAGGTGAGTAGCGTAAGAGTAAAGTTTGGGAATTACTGATATAAATAATTTGTATAACCTCATTTGTTGGAAGTCAGTTAAAAACAACTTATGCGCTTATATTAGATTCCTGCGCTGACCGGTTTGTACCCGATCGGAACTCGAAAATGTTGCTTAAAGTCAGCTCGAAACCCTATCCGAATCCGACACACTTCAATCTGAAAACTACCCGAACTTCCAGTGAAAGAATATTAATCATATTTTAATACAATCATGGGGGGGAAAGCCTAAAATTATGCTTCTAACATAAATTACATCCTTTTTGTATAAAAATAAACATGTATACACTGATTAATATTCAAATACGTATTGTTTTTGTTTTTTTTCAAATTCGATAAATTCGTAATAGATGGAAATTGTGCGAATTAAAATGTAAGATAAATACTTAAATAAAATTTTACAACATACATTATGTGGAAGATTTAAATGGTTATTCTACATATTCACAAACAATAATCATTTAGCTATATAAGACTCTCTGCACGTAACCGAAATCTAATAGAACATTTTTTCTAGATTTTTCAGGAAGCAAGGTAATGAAAAGTACTTTATATCATAAGAAAGCTTCACAAAATTAAACAGACCAATAAAGTAATCATGTATCACTAAATGAAATTCTTTACACATGGAAGATATTCGCAAACTATTTAAATAAAATAAAAGGAAAGATAGCATCCATCAAAGCGAACAGTTTTTGTGTAGTAAACTAGGAACGTAATCCAATTCAGTCACAATATGGTGTATCACTACAAAACGAATACGGATAGTGGTTTATAACTTTATTAAAAATGAAGCTATTTCAGTGAAAATTTTAATATAACAGCATTACTTTGTGAGAAATGTGATGAACAATGGAAGTACGTTGTATTTTGATCAGTGACATCATATATATTATGTTAGTTACATTCTGAATTATAGAGGGTATATCTCAAAGTTGTTTGGACGCACATGATTGTTATAAACAGTACGACTAAGTAAATTTACTGAAAATACCGTTGCAATATCGTCAGAAATTATAAAATTATAAACAAAATCCGAGTTCGGTTTGAAATGAGACACCTTGATTTTTTCTATTGAATAGGTGGATGACGAATCTGGTGCACTGTACAGATATTGTTTGCTCGTAATATCCCTGTTATATTGTTAAAACGGTTTACGAATACTCTCTTTTCCATTAGACAACATTTTTAAATAACTGTTTATACTTTTTAAAATGTTTGTTATCACTTTGTATAGTAAAAAACGCATTTCTTTAAAAGAATTAATGAACGTCCTTGGCTATTAAGCAAAAGCTACGGAGATTTCTTTATTATTTATTGCCATTTCGCTAAATAAAAATTCAGACTGAATTTTTATTTTTTTAAAAAGAGTGCGTAAAGTACAATAAGATTCAACATTTTATACTTTATTGCGTTTAATTGTGTTTTGCCTCAAGGGTTTTTGTAAATTGAAGAATTGACTATTTTGCAAGAATGCATTAAATTTTTAATGTCCGTAATCAGGTTAGGCTAATTTACCCAAAGGCTAATTTAATATGTGAAATGAAATTTCAAAAATTATTACCGATAACAATGGAAGTTTTATATTTTGCGAATTGTTGACTAAAAGCGAAATTAATGTTTTATTTATTCCATAATTAAATTAAATTATGCAGTCAAACATTTTCGCTAACAATGCATTTGAATGGAGAACGATAACATTATCCAGAATTGTAAAGTACGAAAAAGTCAGCAAAACAGCTGATGCATCAGCAGAAATAACGAATAAATTTCATTTTTTAACATACTTTTGTACCATCGGATTGCAAATAACTTAAAAATTATTGGAAACGTATGTTATTATTACAATTTCATAACGCAAAATTCGGATTTTTGGTACTAAAACATATTAAAGAAATTTAACGACTCCGCACTTTACCAATCCGCTAAAAGAATAACGTTAATGGCTGTCACTGTTTTCTTGTTATTCCATTTTAAAATACGTCAGTTTATTTTACTTTTATCTGAGCATAGTGCAACTTCTAAGATTTTAAACGTATAATGAAAAGAAAAATAATTAAGAATAGAAAAATTTATAAATTCATAATCCAATAGTAACTTTGAAGGTCTGTTTTAACTTGATTTCTTTGTCCATTATAACTCGATGCTTAACTCTAAAAAAAAAAAAAAAAAAAATGTTGTAAGTACCAGTTTTAAAATAAATTAATGATATTATTTTTCAGCAACTGATCATAACTCTTTTGACCGTTATAAAATTTATAAATAAAAATTACGGCATATTTTAAAACTATTTTGTTTTACCGAAATTGTTTCTTGTATGCAAAGAAGGAATTTTGTAATCGATTTTTCACTCTCTTCTGGATATGCTAGAATTATAAGAACTGTGTACACGGTTGTGTTTCCAAAAGCAATACAACATTTTAATATATTTCGAACTTAATTATAAGTTAATAAATTAATTTTAAGGCATTTTATCGTTGGCTGGCAACAGGTGATACATCGCCAAACATTCTCGATGGTTATAACTGTATATGAGTTACAACAATGGATTTAATTATGCGCCAAACCAAGCTCGCCAAAAAAAACAAAAAAGAAACAACTGCCAGTGTAACAGGAATAATGAAATATTTAAAAAAAATAAAAGTATAAAATATAAATTTAAATTAATAGAGTAATATTTATATAATACTAAATTATTAGAGTAATATTAAAAAATTACTCTTTTACAAATAATAGTTTATATCATTTTAAGAATCATAAAAATGTAGTTTAAAATATACTTTATTTTTTTCTTTCCAATTTTTAAAAGTAAATTTACTACCTTGCACTTTTTACCAAGCATAAAAAAAAGCAGTGAATTTTTCAGAATCGAGTTCAGTGACCAGACCAAATTAATGTGTTGTAAAGGAAATGTTTGGGAGAAAACATGAATTATAGTCGTGAAATAAGTTATGATTTTCAAGATAAACCTTTATAGTTTATAAAAGAAAGTTTCTTTTAAAAAACTACTTTTATTTTTATACCTTTTAAAGTAATCTACGTTATTTGTTTAATACTTTACTAAAATGCCATCAGTACACCCACCTTCAGAATTGTAATTTGGTTATAATTATGCTTAAATGACAAACATCATAGTTTAAACCAATGCGTTCTTTATACATATTTCATCATGCTCTCTGTTCGCCAACGATTAAACATACTTTCATGGAAAATATTTTATTTTTGCCTTATATTTGCTTTCATATGAATTACTTTTCTTTTTACGAGAAGAATTGGGGGAGATCAACAAAAACGCTTTATCGTATTAATAACCCTCTTGGGATTCAAAGGGACACGTGTCACTCTATCCATTTTGAAGACATGGCAATTTTTAATCTATCACGATTTGTGTAACGTCGTCTACTTATTGTCTTCTAAATCACTTCAACAATGCTACATGTATGAGTAATTTCTTAGTGTTTTTCTTTAGTATTGTTTTTAAAGCATCGGAACTTTTGATCATTTTGACACCATTTTGTACTGTCCTAAAAGTATAAAAAGGAAAACACTCCAATATACTTTTAATCACCAAATTGTTCCACAGAAAAAAAAAGAAAAAAAAAAGAAAGAAAGAAAAAAAACAGCAAATCTACTGGAAATTATGTCTTCTTTCAATTTATATGTTTGTAAATATACAGGGTGTCCATAATTACACGACCGTACTTTAAAGTTATCTACAGACAAAACTATTGATCAGAAAGTTATGAAATTTTGTGAAGGACGTAATGAAGGATTGGAAATTGGTTTAAGCGAAAATAAAATTAGTTCAAAATTTCGCCACCAGATGGCGTTTTTAGTGAATTTAGCATGCATTTACGATAGTTTACATATTTTATTGCAACAAAACATGTTCCACATGACGGCAATCATTTTCAGCTACCATCTGGAATTGTAAGATAACATGTTCCACAATTGACGGTAGTGTGTTCTGGGAAATGCTAAAAGCATGTCGCGAAAAAGGTTTTATTCAACATGTTTATTCAACATGTTTTATTGTAATAAAATTTGTAACCTATCGTGTAAATATATGCTAAATGTGTAATTCATTTTTAAAAAACGCCCTCTGGTGGAAAATTTTTGAACTAAATTTTTTCTCACTTAAACAAATTCCCATTCCTCCATTATGTCCTTCACAAAATTTCACAACTTTCTGACCAATAGTTTCGTCAGTAGACACCTTTAAAGTAGGGTCGTTTAATTATGGACACACTGTATATATATATATATATATATATATATATATATATATATATATATATATATATATATATATACACTTTATTGCCAAAGGTGACCGGTCACTTGCGATTTTGGACGTTTTGTTAACTATCTAGAAAAATACATGAGGAATTAACCTGAAACTGTAGGTGTGTAAACAGTATAGTATAGGTTATATATTTCCGTGAAGATTTTTTCACGAAACCTCATAGGGGACTGTCAACAAATTGAAAAAGAACGAATATCTTTTGGATAACCCTGTAAAAACTAATGTAGAAAAGGCGTTCAAACTCTAGATTATTAATAAGTGGCTTATTGTAATATACTGTGTTCATTTTTATGAGGATAGCATGTAGAGAAATTAAGGTTTTTATAAAAACAGTCCTAAATTTCGCCTAGTTTTTTGCTTGTAATTTGAAGAGTTCTTAATATAAAAAAAGTTCTTTTCAGAAAATATGACAAACAACATTGTACATAATACTCTGCAATCAGAATTAAACAATAATAAAAATAGCATGAAAATTGAGCAGATTTACTAAAACATGTTTCACTGCGCATGCGCGAATGCAATCAAAATATAATATGCATAATGTATTAGCTAAGTATATAGATCAACTTTTGTGAAAGTCTCAAAATCATAGCTTGAAAATTCTGAAAATTATCGTCGATAGAAGAGGCTCGAAATCCGTTGATCCCAAAAGGAAGCAAAAATATGAGGGGTTGTATCCAAATATAGTAGTACGTGCAATATTGTGCACGCTATCTTGGCATGAATAAACAGATATTTGATACAACCCCTCATATTTTTGCTTCTTTTTGGGAACAACGGATTTCGAGCTTATTCTATCGACGATAATTTTCAGAATTTTCAAGCTATGATATTGAGACTTTCACAAAAGTTGCTCTATATACTTAGCTAATACATTATGCATATTATATTTTGATTGCATTCGCGCATGCGCAGTGAAACATTTTTTAGTAAACCTGCTCATTTTTCATCCAATTTTTATTATTTTTTAATTCCGATTGCAGAGTATTATGTACAATGTTGTTTGTCATATTTTCTGAAAATAATTTGTTTTATATTAAGAACTCTGCAAATTATAAGTAAAAAACTAGGCGAAATTTGGGACTGTTTTTATACAAACCTTAATTTCTCTACGAGTATACATGCTATCCTCATAAAAATGAACGCAGTATATTACAATAAGCCACTTATTAATAATCTCGGTTTGAACGCATTTGCTACATTAGTTTTTACAGGGTTATCCAAAAAGATATTCGTTCGTTTTCAATTTGTTGACAGTCCCCTATGGGGTTTCATGAAAAAATCTTCGCGGAAATATATAAACCTATACTATACTGTTTACACACCTGCAGTTTCAGGTTAATCCATCATGCATTTTTCTTGATAGTTAACAAAACGTCTAAAATCGCAAGTGACCGGTCACCTTTGGCAATATAGTGTACATATATTTAAAAACTTAGGAGATCGTTTTATTACTGAAATTGTATCAAACTCTGAAATTCCCATTACAAACACTTTATTTTAACAGCATATTTTGCTTTTTTCAGTAAATTTTATCTACAGGATACCAAAAAGCAACTCATAATAGTTTAGAAATTGCGCATGTTTTAAAATTTGTAACTCCTAATGTTACATTCTGCATCGTTGCAAAACAAGTTACAATGTGCGCAGTTTTTTAAGTATAACTCAAAAACTAATTGGCAGAATGTGCTGTAATTTTGCATTCGCATATTTGAAGCTTTTAGAAATCGATTTCTGTTTTAAAAAAAATTATAGGTTAAAACACATTGTTTATTCAAAAATTTACTTCGAAAATTTGTATTTTTCTTATCATTAATTTTTTTTAATTGAAAAAGAAAATATGCATTGCAATCTGTTATGCAACGATTACAAATAAATTTAACATTAGGAATTCCGAATTCTAAACCTTCATAATTCCGAAAATACTTGACCGAATGACTTCCATTTGCTATCTTAAGGTAAAACTTATCGAAAAAACTAAATATAATGCGAAGATTAGGTGTTCGTATTGATTATATCTGAGTTTGGTGCAATTTCAGCATGAAGACGACCCCCAAGCTTAATTTTTTTTAATATAAATTGAAATAAGGCATAGTTTCCATTTGAATGGATATTTCCGGTTTTATCCCATGACAATTTGGAGAATAAAATATATCGGGTGTTCTCTCTTTTTTTTTTTTTTTTTTTTGGTTCACTGTACTTTCTACGAAAAAAAAAAAAACTGTCTTTTTTATGTTTTGTGAGATGCAAAGTACGTAATCTTACGGTGTAAATCGCTGCCTTCATTACGTAGAAAGTACATTACGGACATTATGATCTCAATATTCAAGAAGCATTAAAAACTACACTAAATAAAACACAAATAAATTGCTCTGGTGTGTTACAGTTTTAGAAATCTCTTTGGAAAGAATACGAATACATGTAACGGTATGTAACATACATGTAACATTGCGATAGGCTATAATGATATGTTTCATCAATTTTAATGATATGTTTTATCGATTTTCATGATAGTATGACAACTTGATTTTATCGATAGTATCAATTTTTTTCTCTATGACTCCGTCAATTAATTGGTATTCTTATCCGCTATCTGATCCGATTTCATCAAGAATCGTATGCGATATGAACGAAGACTGGTTTCGCAGCTAGGGAGAAGAGATGAAGGTTGAGGGTAGTGGTAGATAAACCAGATGGATATGGATACATGATGTGGATCCAGATGAGCTTAGGAGTATAAGGTAAAAAGCACAAAAGATGATTTAAGCCAATAATGAGCACCTGGTGGTAGAGGGCTAAAATTTTGTACAAAGAAGGCAGGGCATGAATGTCAAATATGTACTAAGTTCTATGAGTAATGGTTAAAAAGAAAAAAACTTAATTGAGAAAATAAATTCAAATTCAAAGCTCCCTCTGGCGGCGAAAATATAAACCATGATTAACTTAAGGGCATGAGGGCAACAGGAAGAAAATTTCAGGAGCACTTAAATACTAATTAAATGAATCGGAGAAATACTAGTTAAATTATTGTAAAAAGTAAAAATGGCCGCCAAATGTCTACCTTTTCAACAAAAATTGCCCAGGAGGCTAAACCAAGCAGGAAGGGGGGGAAGAAAAACCCAGATGGATCAACATACTATTCAAGTTCGGTATTTATGAAGGGTTGGAAGGGGGAGGGCGAGCAGAAAAAATACGTCAGCACTAAAATACTGTGTGATGCGGAATTTAACTATACCTCCCAGCTGAGGCCATCTAGGCAAACTTTTAGTGAAAGGTATGAAAAAGAGGGAGAGAGAACTACCAGAGAGATTCAAGAAAGTGAACCAGGGAAGAGGGGAGTGAAGAGGACAGACTCCGAAAAAGTCCTATAAAATCCACCCCTTAGTTAGAACAGAAAGCTCTAATAATCCGACGCGCCGCAAACCATAAGGTCTACTTCCATTTGTTATTCCATTTTTTTTCATTTTTTATCCGCTTTGCTTCTTACAATTAGAAACAATGGGATTTGCACTTGCGGCGTTCCCCACTGCCCACTTCACCATATCGCTTTTTCCCTTCTGTCTACGATCTCATCTTTATTTTCTCTACCCCGTCAAATCGTAAAAAACAAATCATTGCGATCGATTGCGGAATTATCGATCTATCACTACACCACTACGATAAAATTTACTGCCAGACTCAACGCTAAATTTTGAAATTACTGTTTCTAGCTTATCGGTGTTACAATCGATTGTAGAACAGCTCGATAGTAGAATTTGGGAATCGATTGTTATCTTTATCAATTGCTATTTTATAGGATTGCGATTTTTATCGATTGTTGAATTTTTGAGAACCGCCCATTACTAGAATAACATAATTCGTGATAGCTTAAATATTGACGATTCTTACAAATGTCTGGAGTCAGGTACGCTTCACCGTAATACACCTGGCACAATGGTAAAATTTCCAGCAACAATGGCGAAAACCCAAAAATTCCTTCGCAAAAAAAGGTTTCACTATTTCCGCGCACAAGTGCGCATTAGAATATGGATTACTCACTCTTACTGCGTAGGGTAAAAGCTAAATGGTTCATGTAAGCACATACTTTCTTGATGCTGCATAATCAGAAAATTAGCATTCTTCACTGTTGTGCTAGATTTTTTTTTCAATGATGTTAGATGTTTTATAAAGACCTATGCTTCAGAAATGTTGTATCGGTCAGTTTTGATTGTAATTATATGTGGGTTTCAATAAAATTCATCGCCCACAATGTATGATTTCATATTTCCACACATATCTCACTGGAAAAGCTTGACATTCCACTCTATCCGGATGAAATAGTGAATGTGAGAAACAAACTGTAACATTGCCTCTACATTCTACCTCTAATTTTAATTGCTTTTTTTAAGCAAAAAATCATGTATTATTTCATTATATCATTTAATAAATGCACGAATTTTGTTACGAGAGTCGTAAAATACACAAAATGCACTTATGAACTCATAATATACAGACCCCATTTATTTATTAACGTAATTCTCTATTCTGAATATTAGCTTGAAAACAAAAACGGAGAAATATTCGAGTTTTAGTGGAAATTTCTGGAAAAATTACAACTTTGTGTTGTTAAAATATTTTTTTTCTTCTTACAGTTGCAGATTTAAATAATAAACTTTTATCTGCGACAAATTTAGAACTATACTTTTAAGTAATTTAGTTGCTACAATTTTTAAACATCTGAAAGCAATCTAAGGATGAAGTTAAAATTTCTTAAATCAATCCGAAAACTTTGTTTAAAAATCCCTTTTGGTTAATTGGTATATTACAAAAAAAGCGTCACTGCAATTTCTTTTATGTATTTTATTGTATATACAATTTATTTTAATTTATTTTACGTGAAAATGACACTTTATTTTAATAATCACCTCAAGTGCAATACACTTCGAATAAATAATTTTTTATTAAATTAAATTTATTCTAAATAAAATTAGCATTTTTAGTCTAGTTGTAAATACATTGAATATGTATCTTAAAAATCACTCTAGTTCTAAGAAATTTTAAGATGCCAGTAAAAAAGTAAAGAATGTGAATTTGAAGTATATATTAAGGAATTTATTTAAAAACGGACATAATAGAGTCTCTAATTGCAGCACAATCAAAAATGTATTAACTCAATAAATAAAGTCATAATATAAATTTCAATGCTGAAAGTATTTCATGTATAATTTAATTTTGCTCTCCTTCAATTACATTTTTATGTAAAACAGCTTTGAAATATTTCTTTAAAACAATTTTGTAGTACTAAAATAAACTGTTACCTAAGAGCAGCTTAAAATCAACTGTATTTTAATAATGCATATTTTAAATGCATGTTCATTACTTTTTTTTAAATGTTTGTTATAATTACTTAATTTTTTTTCAAAATTAACATTCTGTGATAGTTTTATCAACATGACAAGGTACATCCTGACTTATTTGCTTAAACATATTATTATTTTTATGGCGAATGCAATATATTTAAAATAATTTAAGTGAAAATAGCGCTTAATTTGATTACTCATCTCTCGAAAGTAATAAAAATAGAATAAATTGATTTTGTGATAAATTAAATTTATTTTAAGATAAGCTGATATTTTAAATCTGACTATAAATAAATTAAACATTTATCGCAAAAATTGCATAGTTCTAAATAATTTAAAAGTGACACTACAATAAAAAATGCAGCTGAAATAACATTAAATAATTGATTAAACAAGGACATAATTTGAGTATATTAGAAGTACAATAGAGAATTTTCATAACTTGATAGGGAAGATATTTCACGTTAAATTGAATTTTCTCTACTTGAATAAAACTTTTATGAAACACAATTTTGAAAGTATTTTTTTTTAAAAATTTTAATCAAAAAATTATTTTTTGCAATACATTTCCGAAAAAAATATTAATTGTAACCTACGCACTTTTTTTAAACATAAATCGACCTCTGGAAATTCCGAATATGAGAATTCATAATTACATTTCATTCTTCGAAGTAGTTTTTGAGTTATGCTTAAAAATCTACACCCACTGCAATCTGTTTTGCAATGATTACAAATGAATTTAACAATTATAATCCCTAAACTACTTGACCGAAAGACTTCTCGTTTGGTTTCCTAAAGAAAATTTACCGAAAAAGTAAAACATTATGTCAAAAGTAGCTGTTCATATCGGAAATTTCAGATGTACAATATAATTGTGAAGATGATCTCCTAAGCTTTAAAAAATAATAATATATTGAAAAAAGACATAATTTCCAATTGAATGAAAATCTCCTTTTTTTGGGGGGGGGACAATTTGTTGATTAAAACATATTGTTCTCTCTTTTTTCCGACTATACAACTTAAAATTATATGTATCATAGTAACAGAAGACTTTTAAATGTAAATTCATTATATTACTTTCATTAAAATTCCTCCATTAAGAATTTTATTCTGAAATTTCTTTTCTTATAACAGACCTCTCCCGATCTATTTTCTCCAATTTCAAACAACTAATATCTAAAAGGTACAAGGAAAGTTTTTAAATCTTTGAATAAACCTTTTTTCAAAAATCAGCGTCACTGATTTTTCAATTAGTATAAAACACTTTACTTTGATTTCATTACTTAAATAGATATTTATTTAAAGTGTAAACACAACACATTTTAACTTCTTTTACTTTTAAATGGAAGTCTATTTTATTATTCATCTATTACATTTAATACAGTTGAATGAATTCAATTTGTGTTCAACAATTTCTTTTTAGTCGAAATAAATATTTTAAATCTAATTATAAGTAAAGTAAACATTTCTTTTAAGAATTTTATAATTCTAAGAAATTTTAAGATTCCAGAAAGTTAATAACATAAAGCTGAAGTAAATATTTGGAAGTTAATTTTAAAAAAGAGCATGTTACAGACTGTAATTCAATATTACCAGTATTTTTAAAACATAAAATACCTTAACGACATATTCAAATCTTGAGGCGATTGGCGATTTTTTAATAAATAGAATCTAAAAAGGAAGAAAAAGAGGCAGACAAACGCATTCTGTTTGGAGCCCGATGAAAGTAATATTATGGGAACCACCATCAAAACGAGTTCAATCCAAAGAAGAAAAAAAGACACCCACTCAAAAGAAATGGGTGAAGAACATACGCGAAACATACACACACACATGTGTATATGGAAAGAGGTACCTCAACGCAATGATTACTTCGTTAAATACGAACAAGAACATTTATTGATATAACGAAAATGAAGACAAAACATAGAGGACGAAGCAAGAATACTAATTTAACTATCGTAACTTTGGTGAAATATAAACAAAACTCGTTATCTTACATCAATTAATTCAACTCTGGCGAATACGTCGCTATATTAGCCATTTAGTAACATCGAAAAGGGTTTTATAGTTGCAGCACGTTGAAACTGCACTCTATTTTATTCTGTTCTGCTAGTTCCCGCTTTAGCCTTGAAGCCTATTTCGTCTCATTGCAGCGTGATTCTATCGCCACCTGCACTTCGTATTCAGGTGCAGATCAAGATCCCACATGCGGCCGTCCTGACATTTAGAACTGCCTCAGCGATATGTAGCAAAATACAGTTAGCAACCGGAAAAAAACAAAAACATTAACTGTTCTTATGAAAAAAAGTTATCTGAACACACAGATCCGTCAGTACAATTGCAGTACTGTAACATCACAGGGATTGTTCATCAGAGTCATTGGCGTCACAATACACACAAAGAAGAACAGAAAAAAAATCAGTTTAGTAGGTCACGAAATTAATGTTCGTCGGGCCAATGTTTCATATAGTCAGCAGCACTGGTAATGTGTCCTTCGGCAAGTGTGATTTTCTCAGCAACGTAAGTGCCGTTGGATTTGATTTTAGACACTTTATAAGGACCTAAGAATTTGGATTTCAACTTTGGTCCTGGTCCTTGCTGTGTTCTGTGGGCACCAAGGTCACCAAGGTTATTGTTCTGGGATTTCTTATGTCTCAAATTATAATGCTTACGATTTTCTTGTTGAATTTTAAGAATATTCCTAAAGTTACGGAGGTATTCTCGATCTTTCATGAATTGTTCTTCAATTACACTGTTTAAAATGTCAATAATTTGTAAATCTTCTTTTTGTTTTCATTTTGTACCGAATAATAATTCATACGGTGTTTTCTTGATGCTTTTTTGATAAGTCGAATTAATGATTTGTTGAACTTTGAAGCATTTGTTTGGATCATCTTTTGACATTTAGAGATTACAGGAATTACGGTAGAATTAAGTCTCTCTACCTGACCATTAGCACGGGGAAGGCCACTTGTAATTGTCACGTGTTTGATATTTTCGTCTTGACAATATTCGTCAAATTTCTTACTTGTAAAAGCAGAACCCTTATCACATATGATGTTTGAAGATTTCTATCAATATTTTTCGTAATAGTTTCATATCACAGTTTAGATTATAATAAAAGTTGAAATATTATAACATTTTAACTATCGGTAGTTTTAATCTGAAGTGTATTAAAATGCATGTTAATAAAGTTTTTCTTTTAATCCTCGGACGTCATTTAACGACATGTTAATTTTTAACCCGTCGACTCCACACTTCGGTTCAGCACACGGTCACTCCACACTTAGTGATTTGGGATTCTATAACTTCGCTGGCGTATAGCTTTGTTTACATTATAGCAATAAAGAAACATAATACAGGATTCCTATACGAAATTTATTGAAAAATTGAGCTCAATTTAAAAAAGAATCGCTTGTGATATTTATTTTTATCAAAAATTTCATTTTGTTAGTGAAAAATGAAAAATTACTGGAATCATGTTTTCAAAATACGCCGGTAATTAAAATTTTAGTCTTAGCGAATTCGTACTAGTGCGGGGTTCACGGGTTAATACCAGTAAATATACGTATAGAACTTTTCGTCTTATTTAATCCAACATTCTAAGATTAGACAATGAAAAGATTTCGACTAAAATATTCTGATACTAAAAAATAAAAACCAGACACCCCCATATCGAACGTATACGTTACATTCGTCCTGAAGGAGTTAAACTTAAAATTGCTGATTTATTTTACTAAATAAAATCTCAATAAACTAGGAAATAGTTCGAGATACCATAGACTATTTTAAATTCTTCATAATAACTTCTCAAACACTTTTTTAGACAATATGCGGAAATCATAATGAGATTCTGATGTACTGTTTAGATAGGCTAAAGAGTAACATAGAAGAATAAAAAGTAACTAGATAGTACTCGCCAAAACAATTCCTTAGGGAAAATGTTCTATTTTTTATTTAGTTGTTTTTTAATTAAATATTGAAGCCAAACCTTTTAATTTAAGTATTTTAAATTCAAATCATTAATTTTAATTAATAATAATTACTTTCCCTTCTAAATTAAATTATCTAAATATTAATAACGATACAGTATCATCTTCAGTCAGAAGTGGATTTCCAACCCACGCTTTCTCTTGAGAGTCAAAGCTTATATCTGGCGCCCTGGAGCACTCAGCTAGCCTGACTTCGTGCAAATACACACTAAAACAAAAGACATTGTGGATTTAATTTTACACAGGCGTAAATTTGCACATATTTTCTTTCCAGTTATAAAAAGCAGATTTGTGTTATAACATGAGTGATTGTGCAATATATGCGGATAAAGAGGAAAAGCGTTCCATAATTATCCATAACTGAAAATATTTCTTCTTCAAAAGGCGCCAAAATATTTTCCGCCCATGGTACACAGAATCCAGGCGCCGGACATGTATATATATCATATATATATATATATATATATACAGGGTTATTCTAAATGATGGACCCATTTTCAAAAAATTGTATTTATTAAAGTACAAATACAAAATGAACAATCTTTATACCAATGAAAAGAGGAAATTTCAAAGTTTTTTTTTAAAAGACATTATAAATTTTCAATGTATCCACCGTTTGCTCACTTCTTGCGAACTCAGGAACGCAGAAAACCTTGTGCTCCACAGTAGCCATCTCACTCACAACTGACAGTGTGACACTCCAAAACGACCGCCTCTGGAACCATCACCGCTTTGAAAGCCGTGCACTCAGTAACAGCAGATATGCTTTCTCGTGTGTGGGACGAGTTCGGCTATCGCGTAGATGTTTGCCGTGCAGCAAATGGCGGACAGATTGAACATTTATAATGTCTTAAAAAACTTTGAAACTTTCTCTTTTCATTGGTATAAAGATTGTTCATTTTGGATTTGTACTTTAATAAATACAATTTTTTGAAAATGGGTCCTGTTCCGTATCTATTGGCGTTGGAACATTCCCCCCCCCCCCTCTTTTGTTTTCTGGCAACCCGTTAATGTAACCTTGTATGTGAAGTAGATGTGCTCGGAACTCGGTGGCGACAAGCCGCCGTTACTGTCTTTCTCTTTACCGTATTTATTAACAAAATAAATACTATAGTATGATATACAGTCCATTTTTTATCTAAGTTCGCACAACTAGTACGAAACCTCCGCACATTTTTGGTCCTAAGCGACCCGGAGGTAATCAGCGCATCTTCATTGTTTTAACGAAAAACTTGTGATTTCTTTATCTTCAACAAGAAGATCAACAGTATGTCGGAGGCAGTAGTTACGACTCTAAATCGAAAGCGCGGCAACATAAAGTCTCAGCTCACCAAAATATCCAAAGCGATTAATGAAGATACTTTCGAAATAGCTGAGTGTTTAACTAGAATACAAGAAAGGTTCGAAATTATCAAGGAGGATTATTATAAAATCGTGAAAGAGGACGATTTTGAACAAACAGAGGAGCAACTGTCTCTACTGGATGAGGACATTAGAAAAATAGAGGTAAGTCTTAAGACCTCTATTAAGAAATTTTATTGTGAATCTAATGTTAGCGCTTCTTCAAGTAATGATATAACTGTTAGTAATCATAAATCAATTATAAAACTCCCCAAAATTCCATTACCGGTTTTTACTGGAAAAATTGAGGAGTGGAGCATTTTTAAAACTGCCTTTAATACGCTCATTACTGAAAATTCTGATTTGAACGAAAATGAAAAGATTTTCTATCTCCGTGGTGCTTTATTGGGGGAACCCAAAAGCATACAAACCCCAGACGATAGTTATACGTCTCTCTTTAGTGCATTAGAACAACGGTATGAAACAAAAGAAGAATAGTAGATTGTCATATAAAAAATATTCTCAACTTGTACCCAATCAAACATGAATCCGCAAAAGATCTTCGAAATTTATTAGATAGTGTTAGAAAGAACTTAACAGCCCTTAAAGTTTTAGACTATGACAGAGATACATTCTCTAACGCCATATTATTAAATATACTTTTAAGCAAACTTGATCGAGACACTCGTAAACAATATGAGCTCACGTTAAAAGATAACAAAGTTCCTAACTTTGACGAATTTCTCGAATTCTTAGAACAAAGATGTCAAATCTTAAATAGCATCAGTGTTAGTTCTTCATCAAAATTCAATTCTAACTCTGACCGTTCTAAGTCTTTATTCATGAAATCTGATAAAACACAGAATAAAAAGTGCAGTCTATGCTCTGAAATCCACCCGTTGTACCATTGCGAAAAATATAAGATTATGAAATTAGCAGATAGAATAAATATTGTCAAGAAAAACAAACTCTGTTTTAACTGTCTAAATTCTTCACATTTATTATCATCCTGTGATTTAAAAAATACTTGCTTTGTTTGCAAATCAAAATTTCATCATACTTCCCTACATAAATATTCAGCGCCGCAACCTGATCATTACGAGGCCAAATCAAAAGTCGCAGACACAGCGGCGACGGCTTTTACGCAAAGAGAGCATTCTGAAAGCGATACTCCCAAACATTCGTTTTTTTCTCATGGAAACAATAAATCCGTTTTGATAAACACGGCGATAATTTATATTACAGATTCTAATGGGGTTAAAAGACCGTTACGTGGTATTTTAGACTCTGCGTCAGAAAGTAATTTTATCTCATTTCACGCAGCCACTTTGTTGGGATTAAAGAAAGAAAAAATTCGTATACCGATTGCGGGTTTGAATGATTCAACAATAAATATAAAAGCGAAAACTGCAGTTTGCTTATCTAATAAAAGCGGGGATTCTCAATGGAATATTGATTGTCTGATCACTCCGAAAATAACAAATTTCAGTCCTTCTAGAAAGATAAGCATTTCTAATTTGAGTATTCCACAAAACATAAAATTGGCGGACCCTGAATTCTTCATTCCGCAAAAAATAGATGTACTTCTGGGTGCGGAATTGTTTTTCGAATTTTTAAATGCTGATCAAATAAAACTGAAAGATAATTTAATTCTGCAATCAACTTGTTTTGGATATCTGGTATCTGGTAGTGTTTATGATAATAATATAAAGCATAATGAAACCCATTGTTTTCTAACAAAAAATTTAGAAGCACTCAATAAGACCTTGACCTCATTTTGGGAAATAGAAAATGTTGATGATTTAAAGCCGTGCAGCAGTGACGAATTAACATATTGTAATCAACATTTTGATAAAACGCATTTTAGAAAGGAGGATGGGAGATACGTAGTTGAAATGCCGTTCAAACCAGAAATTTCTGAAACTAATTTAGGAAATTCTAAAAAAATCGCATCTAAAAGATTAGATTATTTATGGCAACGTTTAGAGCGTGATCCAACAATGAAAAATTTGTACATAGATTTTCTAAATGAATATAAGTATTTGAATCATATGCATGAAATAGAAGAAAATAGTGATTTTGAAGATGGTTTTTATTTACCTCATCACGGAATCCTGCGACCATCAAACAAAACTACCAAACTGCGCGTCGTTTTTGATGCAAGTGCAAAATCAACAACTGGAAAATCTTTAAATGATGTGTTATATAAGGGAGGGGTGCTTCAGAAAGATCTCTTTTCAATATTAGTAAGATTTAGAAAGCACATTTACGCATTCATGGCAGATATCAAACAAATGTTCAGAATGATAGAAATTAACCCGTCACAGCATAAATTCCTAAAAATTCTCTGGAAGGACAGTAAGGCATCGCCTGTCAAAGTTTTCCAACTGTCAACCGTTACCTACGGGACCGCCTGCGCCCCATATCTAGCAACCAAAACTTTGCAACAACTTGCTTTGAATGAAAAAAGGGACTTCCCATTGGCTTCAAATATTTTATTAAATGATTTCTATATGGATGATTGCTTATCTGGTGCTTCAGATTTAACCCAGATGCAATTAATTCAGCGAGAATTAACGCAACTTCTCCTAAGAGGAGGCATGAGCTTGCACAAATGGTGCTCCAATGGAGTACAGTCTAAGGATCAGGAAATATTTCCCCTTGACAGAAATTCCGAGGAAATAGTAACAAAAACGTTAGGAATGCTATGGAATAGCTTCAGTGATACATTTACCTACAAGGTAAACATAAGTGAAAAACAAAACTTTACTAAAAGAGATGTCCTTTCACAAATAGCTCGTATCTATGACCCCCTTGGTCTACTTGGACCGGTGATAGCAAAGGCAAAAATCTTCATGCAACAACTGTGGCTACTCAATGTGGATTGGAACGAAATACTACCTCCACACGTTTCTCAGCAATGGGAAAACTTCATCGCAACATTACCGGAATTAGAGGCAATTAAAGTGTCAAGGTGTTTCTTAAAGGTGAACGTTAAATCTGTGGTGCTGAACGGTTACGCAGATGCTTCTTCTAAGGCGTACGGTGCAGTCATATATATTCAAACTATCGCTAACACTAATGAACTATCTAGTCAACTTCTTTGCAGCAAGTCCCGTGTTGCTCCGACGAAAGTAATGACAATTCCTAGATTGGAATTAGCTGCATGTCTTCTTGTGACAAAATTGACTAACAAGGTCTTAGAGGCCTTAAAACAACCTCTCGACTCCGTCCAGTTGTTCTCTGATTCAACTATAGCACTAGCTTGGATTGAAACTCCTCCAAATTTATTAAAGACATTTGTGTGCAACAGAGTGTCGCAAATTCAGCAGTTATCAAAAAACTATAAGTGGTCTTACATTCCATCCGAGAGCAATCCAGCTGACATGGTTTCTAGAGGACTTGACGTAAAAGCTCTTGCTGCTAGTGAAATGTGGTGGCAAGGTCCACAACTTTCAACTGTTAGTGAACAATCTTTAGAGACTATTCGTAATCCAGATATTCTGTGTGACAATTTTTATGTAAATGAACTGAAACCTCCTGCAAAAATGACACTTTTTAACATTAATGACTCTAAGTTTATGAATGATTTATTTAATTTAACTAATAATTTTTTGAAATTAATTAGAATTCTAGCCTTTATTTATAGATTTATTAGAAATTGCAAGGAGTGCGATAAATTAAAAGGTCCTCTTTCTGCCAACGAGATCCAGAAATCGGAAATTTACTTATTGAAATACATTCAGGTAAAGTATTTTACACATGAAATCGATGCCTTGAAAAAGGGTTCTTCTGTCCCTCCTGCAAGTAAGTTAAAATTTCTGAATCCTTTTTTAGATTGTAATGAATTAATCAGAGTAGGTGGGAGACTCTCACATGCGAACATAAATTATAAAAGCAAATATCCCATAGTTTTGCCAGCAAAGGATAGGTTAACTAAACTTATTTTTCAATACTATCATCTTCGTGATTTTCATGTAGGACCCCAGGCTCTTTTGAATACTGTACGTCTAAAATATTGGCCACTCAGCGGCAGAAACATTGCACGTATGGTTGTGCATGAATGTGTACAATGCTTCAAAGTTAAGCCCATAATGGCTAACCAGCTGATGGGGGATCTCCCTCCTGAGAGAGTAATACCTAGCTCTCCCTTTTCTAATGTCGGATTAGATCTATGTGGACCCTTTGAAATAAAATACAAGGGCCAGAGAAAGGGTACCCTCCAAAAAATCTATGTAACTATATTTGTATGTATGGTCACTAAAGCTGTACACTTGGATTTCGTTTCAGACTTAACATCTGAAGCAATAATTGCTACTTTAAAGCGATTTTTCTCTCGTCGTGGGAAAAGTTCAACAATTTTTAGCGACAACGCTACAAATTTTGTTGGGGCTTCAGCAGAACTTAAGCGTCTACGAAAACTTATGAATAGCGAAGAAATTTCTAACCTTTTGTCATCAGAGGGCATCTGCTGGAAATTTTCTCCTCCTAGAGCACCCAACTTTGGTGGCCTTTGGGAAGCGGGAGTTAAGGCATTTAAATATCATTTTAAGAGAGTAGTGGGTTCAGCTCATTTAACGTTAGAGGAATTTCTAACGGTAATTGCACAAATCGAGGGCATATTAAATTCGCGGCCACTTTCTCCTTTGTCGATAGATGCCGACAGTTTTGAAGTATTGACTCCTGGTCACTTCCTCATAGGAAGACCGCTTAATGCGCTTCCAGAACCAAATTTAATTGAGGTAAAGGATAACTTATTAAACAAATGGCAAAGAACACAAAAAATGGTGCAAATTATATGGAAGCGTTGGCAGAATAATTATCTTAGTTACTTACAACAACGAAACAAATGGCTATTCAAAAAGCCAAATATTTTGCCAGGTATGTTGGTATTAGTAAAGGAATCGCAACTTCTTATTTGCACTTGGTCTCTAGGCCGTATTACTAAAGTAATCCCAGGTGCTGACGCACACGTCAGAGTAGTAGAGGTACGAACCGCGAAGGGCATTTTTAAAAGATCTGTATCTAAAATTAGTATTTTGCCCATGATAGATAATGAAATTAATGCTCAGTAACTATTTAATATTTTTTATTGTTATTATTATTATTATTAATTGTATAATTATTGTGATGGTTTTTTTAATTGCTTATAATTGTATCATGTTGTTTTCTTTATTATCTGTGTTACATTTGTTATATATTGAAATACTTGTATTATTTCAACCCCGGGCGGGATGTTCCGTATCTATTGGCGTTGGAACATCCCCCCCCCCTCTTTTGTTTTCTGGCAACCCGTTAATGTAACCTTGTATGTGAAGTAGATGTGCTCGGAACTCGGTGGCGACAAGCCGCCGTTACTGTCTTTCTCTTTACCGTATTTATTAACAAAATAAATACTATAGTATGATATACAGTCCATTTTTTATCTTAGTTCGCACAACTAGTACGAAACCTCCGTACAGGTCCATCATTTAGAATAACCCTGTATATATGTGTGTGTATGTGTTAAATAATGTAAACCTCCTTTCTTGAAGTCAGATAAAAACTATATCAAAACAGATAAAATATTTTGTTCCAAAAAAACTTTCAGTAAATAGTGAAACTCAGTAATTATGCGATGATTAATCTATTTCTAAATATTTTGTAGAATTTATTTTTTTAAAGTTCATTAGCATTACCTATTTAGAAAATATAATTTGAAAATAATACATTTTTATCCATGTTACTCGCTTTCAAATACGAAAATATATGAGTATTTTAATTAAACTCGCTATCTATTAAACGCACCAGCCTTCTAATTAAGTATTTGGTGTTCTTTGTCTCGGAATAACAATATTAATTTCAAATTATTTTGATGTTAAAAACTAAAAAGTAATTTAAATATGGCAATTTCTCATAATAAGCTTAAGATCTTGATCATCCAATCACCTTTTCTTTTTTTTTTTTTTTTTTTTTTTTTTTTTTTGTTAGTTAATTGATGTAAAGTTTATTTTTATAAAAAATTTCTAATATCACAGTAAAAAATTTTAAAAATAAAAAAGCAATCTATTTTCTAAATTACAAAGTATTATTATCTAATATGGCTTATTATTTATAGCATATTTAATAAGCAATACAAGGATACTGATATTGTATTTTAAAGGATAAGCATTTATTTTGTTGAAATGACTTAGCAATTTACATAACTACTAGTTTTATGCTTTTCTAAAGCTCCTTGAAAATTTCAAGATAGTTAAATAAAATAATGAAAAAAAAAGACGACCACAAAATCCTTATAATCATCACAATTTATAAAAAAAATTGTGAGAGCATAAACAGTATTTAAGATCTTTATAAACCTTATTACTTTATACAATTTTATAGGAAGACAAAGTATACCGTGTTAATTAGAATCGTATATTATATTATTTCTGTTGTCAACATCCCTTTTTCTAAGCAAATAAAAAACACAAATAAACGATAAATGAGATGCCATATGAAAGGAATTTGAACAGGCTACTGACATAGTATACTTACATTTTTTTAAACATGTTTTTTGATTAAAAATTGCTGCTAATTAAAAATTAAATCGACATTGTTTTCATAGATGAAAGGTTTTGCTCCAATCAGTGTTGCCACAAAAATAAAATACAGCATTATCAGATAACGTCATCCTAAAATACAATTAAAATACGATTGTTAATTTATTTCTTGCACGTACTTTTTGAAAAACTATCGAGCTTTCAATCGGGTTTCTATTTCATTTTTACGCGTGCGTCACCTATTGTGTGTTTGTTTTCTTTGTTTAATCATGGCTGTGTATATGCGTACTATATTCGCAGCACCAGTAGATTACGTGATTTAAGAATTCTCTTCCATTTAGATATACAGTTCATTAGGATTTAGAAAAATTGTACTTATTTATTTTTTAATATTTCATTAAGCTGTTAATACGCCAAACAAGTCTGACGTCACTTAAATGGCTGTTGGACCACAACGTTTGAACATCCCATGTTTAAGTTCCTATAGGCTTGCAAAAAACTGCTGTACCAAATATTGATTTATGTATTAAAGACATTTCTGGAACAGTTTTGCAAAATCTGAGGAAATGCTTTCATATGAATTCAATAAACGTCTGATTCAGTGTTTCAATTTTTTTTCCACTATACGGGTCTTGGCAACCTAGAGAGATAACCTTGGCGAGAGAAGAAAATTTGTCAAAAAATTTGCTAGCAATCTATTCCCATTTTCTTATACACAAGCAATCATCCCTAATATTAAGCGCGGTAAACGTCTGTGTGTCTTTCTGTCTGTCTAACTGTGGGGTTCTAGAGATTCGTTCAGTTCGAGGTTTATCTTATTCGAGGTTTATTTTTTCTATTTGCGCCACCTGGTGGCGGAAGGCGGAACTAACTTATACTGCAGCGCGTGCGCAGCACGACTGCTATATGGTGCCGCAGGCAGCGGGGACCGAAATCACCCACTCGTGGACAGCCACCCGTGAGGTATAGGAACAATAAGTCCACGAGGGGAAAAATAAACGCTACCCGGCACCGATAGCACCCATCCGTTCCAACCCCCACCGCAGGAGGCGCCTGTTTATTAGATTTGAAACAATGAATATAATTACATAACAATAATAAAATATAAAAGGTAAAAAATAACAATTTTTTGCAAATTGAAAGTTAAATATAAAATATTTTCGAAGTACTATAAGTTCATAATGTTCTAAATTTATGGTATTTTAGTTCAGAAAGTCAATGGTCAGTTCAGTCAATTTTTTTTAAAAAATTCTTTCGTAATGAAAGAGAAATTTTTATTGAGAATATTATAATTCTCTTTTAACTTTTGAGAGTTTGAAGGATTGAAAATGATATTACGAAGGTTATATCTGAGAGTTTCGTTCTTATCAAAAGGGAAGTGATGGATCATAAGAGGGCAGCATCCGAATATGTAGTGAACTGCATCTCCTTCTGCTTTATCGCATGGACATCTAGGTGAGGCTCTTTTTCTTATTTTATGTAAGTATTGTGGAAAACTGCCATGGTTACTCAGATAATACGGCAGTGTTGGCTGTTTGCAGAGATAATTTGGATCGACTTTATTTATAATTTTATAGGTATCTCTGCCCTTATTACATGAGTCCCAAATGGCTTGCCAGTCAGAGATGGTTTTCTTTTTAAAATACAATTTTGCTATTGAAATGGGGAACAACAGATCTTTTCTTGATTGATATTGGTCTTGTAAGATGGCTTGCTTTGCTAGGAGATCAGCTCTTTCGTTGCCAGTATCACCCACATGAGATTTAGTCCATGTTATTATAATGGATTTATCAGGAATTTGAAGTAATTTATTGTAAATGTTTTTGATAATGTAGTTTCTAGGAAAAGCAACTTTTAATACTTCCATAGAAGAGTAACTATCTGTAATAATTAGTAGTTTATTGTAGTCGGAGGTAGAGAACCATTTTATTGCTTTATAAATTGCCATTAATTCTGCTTGATATATGTTATTCAGTGGATGATGTCGTATTGCTTCATGATGTATATTATTTCCATCTTTATATATGGTGAAAGCACTGGCGACACCCCCTGGCATGACAGAACCATCTGTGTAGGCTTCCACATCGTATTCTTTTGGATGGATGGATTTTCTATCTTCTATAATTCTGATATTTTGGACTCTGTAGTAATTGAGGAATCGATACGATTTTTCTTTCTGCATTATATTGTTAATGTTTAGCTGTGTGTTATTGATTAACAAATTTCTATTTCCTATTTTCAGTTGGTAGTACAGAAATTCATTCTGTATTTTTATTAGGATTGGGGGAGTTCCTGTAAGAAGATACAGAGCTTCGTGAGAGATAGTCCTATAGGTCCGTATTAAGTTTAATAATGCCAAACGCTGAGTTGAATGTAGTAATTTGCGGCCATCAGTATTCAAGTTTGGATACCAAATTTCGTAAGCATATAGTATTTGGCGTTCTATGACTGTTTGATACCATATTTTCAGGATGCCTGGTTTGATACCTTTATTAAAGAATCGAAATCCTCTAAATCCGTTTACAAAGTTTGCAATCTTTGTTCGAAGGTCTTTCATGTGATCTGTAAAATTGAATTTAGAATCTAACAGTACGCCAAGATATTTAATATTTTTTACTACTTTTATTTTTATATTTTCTAATTTAAATCTTGGAAGTCTTCTTTCGAGGAGATTGCTACCGAAAAGCATTGCTTGCGTTTTCTGAGTTGATATTTTTAAACCGAGTTCATCACATATATTCTTAAAATGGACTATTTTGTTGTTGGTTGTAACTTCCAGGTCTATTACGGTATTTCCCTCTATTGGAATCAAAAAATCATCTGCGTAAACAATAATATCTTCATATAGATTTTTATAATTTTTTATTATGTAGTTAGCTATAAGAAGCCATAAGAGTGGTCCAAGACAATATCCCTGAGGGCATCCTTTAAATACCCTATTTAAAGGATGCCCTGAGGGATCATGTCTTGGACCACTCTTATGGCTGCTTATAGCTAACTACATAATAAAAAATTATAAAAATCTATATGAAGATATTACTGTTTACGCAGACCCGAGTCGGAGGTTCGTTCAGTTAGAGGTTTATACTATTCTATGTGCAATTTAAGGGACTATCCAGTGCGTGCGTAGCACGACCGGTATACGGTGCCGAAGGCAGCGGGGACCAGGGTCGGAACGACTGCTATACGGTGCCGCAGGCAGCGGGGACCGAAATCACCCTCTCGTGGACAGCCACCCGTGAGGTATAGGAACAATAAGTCCACGAGGGGAAAAATAAACGCTACCCGACACCGATAGCACCCATCCGTTCCAACCCCCACCGCAGGAGGCGCCTGTTTATTAGATTTCAAACAATGAATATAATTACATAACAATAATAAAATATAAAAGGTAAAAAATAACAATTTTTTGCAAATTGAAAGTTAAATATAAAATATTTTCGAAGTACTATAAGTTCATGATGTACTAAATTTATGGTATTTTAGTTCAGAAAGACCCGCTGCCTGAGGTTCGTTCAGTGACAGGTTTATACTATTCTATGTGCAATTTAAGGGATTATCCGGTGAGTGCCTAGCACGACCGGTATATGGTGCCGAAGGCAGCGGGGACCAGGGTCGGAACTACTGCTATGCGGTGCCGCAGGCAGCGGGGACCCGAGCCGGAGGTTCGTTCCGTGACATGTTTATACTATTCTATGTGCAATTTAAGGTATTATCCGGTGCGTGCGTAGCACGACCGGTATACGGTGCCGAAGGCAGCGGGACCAGTGTCGGAACGACTGCTATACGGTGCCGCAGGCAGCGGGGACCGAAATCACCCACTCGTGGACAGCCACCCGTGAGGTATAGGAACAATAAGTTCACGAAGGGAAAAATAAACGCTACCCGACACCGATAGCACCCATCCGTTCCAACCCCCACCGCAGGAGGCGCCTGTTTATTAGATTTGAAACAATGAATATAATTACATAACAATAATAAAATATAAAAGGTAAAAAATAACAATTTTTTGCAAATTGAAAGTTAAATATAAAATACTTTCGAAGTACTATAAGTTCATGATATCCTAAATTTATGGTATTTTAGTTCAGAAAGTCAATGGTCAGTTCAGTCAATTTTTTTTTAAATTCTTTCGTAATGAAAGAGAAATTTTTATTGAGAATATTATAATTCTCTTTTAACTTTTGAGAGTTTGAAGGATTGAAAATGATATTACGAAGGTATACTATTCTATGTGCAATTTAAGGGATTATCCGGTGCGTGCGTAGCACGACCGGTATACGGTGCCGAAGGCAGCGGGGACCAGGGTCGGAGATTAGTTCAGTTAGAGGTTTATACTATTCGATGTGCAAATTAAGGGATTATGCAAATTATGGGATTATCCGGTGCGTGCGTAGCATGACCGGTGTACGGTGCCGAAGGCAGCGGGGACCCGGGTCGGAGGTTCGTTCGGTTCGAGGGGGATGCGAGCCGGAGAATACAAAAGTTTCGGGGCACCGATGTAAATTAGTTATCTTATTCGAGGTTTATTTTTTCTATTTGCGACACCTGGTGGCGGATGGTGGAACTAACGTATACTGCAGCGCGTGCGCAGCACGACTGCTATACGGTGCCGCAGGCAGCGGGGACCGAAATCACCCACTCGTGGACAGCCACCCGTGAGGTGTAGGAACAATAAGTCCACGAGGGGAAAAATAAACGCTGCCCGACACCGATAGCACCCGTCCGTTCCAACCCCCACCGCAGGAGGCGCCTGTTTATTAGATTTGAAACAATGAATATAATTACATAACAATAATAAAATCCGAGCCGGAGGTTCGTTCAGTGACAGGTTTATACTATTTTATGTGCAATTTAAGGGATTATCCGGTGAGTGCCTAGCACGACCGGTATATGGTGCCGAAGGCAGCGGGGACCAGGGTCGGAACTACTGCTATGCGGTGCCGCAGGCAGCGGGGACCCGAGCCGGAGGTTCGTTCCGTGACATGTTTATACTATTCTATGTGCAATTTAAGGTATTATCCGGTGCGTGCGTAGCACGACCGGTATACGGTGCCGAAGGCAGCGGGACCAGTGTCGGAACGACTGCTATACGGTGCCGCAGGCAGCGGGGACCGAAATCACCCACTCGTGGACAGCCACCCGTGAGGTATAGGAACAATAAGTTCACGAAGGGAAAAATAAACGCTACCCGACACCGATAGCACCCATCCGTTCCAACCCCCACCGCAGGAGGCGCCTGTTTATTAGATTTGAAACAATGAATATAATTACATAACAATAATAAAATATAAAAGGTAAAAAATAACAATTTTTTGCAAATTGAAAGTTAAATATAAAATACTTTCGAAGTACTATAAGTTCATGATATCCTAAATTTATGGTATTTTAGTTCAGAAAGTCAATGGTCAGTTCAGTCAATTTTTTTTTAAATTCTTTCGTAATGAAAGAGAAATTTTTATTGAGAATATTATAATTCTCTTTTAACTTTTGAGAGTTTGAAGGATTGAAAATGATATTACGAAGGTATACTATTCTATGTGCAATTTAAGGGATTATCCGGTGCGTGCGTAGCACGACCGGTATACGGTGCCGAAGGCAGCGGGGACCAGGGTCGGAGATTAGTTCAGTTAGAGGTTTATACTATTCGATGTGCAAATTAAGGGATTATGCAAATTATGGGATTATCCGGTGCGTGCGTAGCATGACCGGTGTACGGTGCCGAAGGCAGCGGGGACCCGGGTCGGAGGTTCGTTCGGTTCGAGGGGGATGCGAGCCGGAGAATACAAAAGTTTCGGGGCACCGATGTAAATTAGTTATCTTATTCGAGGTTTATTTTTTCTATTTGCGACACCTGGTGGCGGATGGTGGAACTAACGTATACTGCAGCGCGTGCGCAGCACGACTGCTATACGGTGCCGCAGGCAGCGGGGACCGAAATCACCCACTCGTGGACAGCCACCCGTGAGGTGTAGGAACAATAAGTCCACGAGGGGAAAAATAAACGCTACCCGACACCGATAGCACCCGTCCGTTCCAACCCCCACCGCAGGAGGCGCCTGTTTATTAGATTTGAAACAATGAATATAATTACATAACAATAATAAAATCCGAGCCGGAGGTTCGTTCAGTGACAGGTTTATACTATTTTATGTGCAATTTAAGGGATTATCCGGTGAGTGCCTAGCACGACCGGTATATGGTGCCGAAGGCAGCGGGGACCAGGGTCGGAACTACTGCTATGCGGTGCCGCAGGCAGCGGGGACCCGAGCCGGAGGTTCGTTCCGTGACATGTTTATACTATTCTATGTGCAATTTAAGGTATTATCCGGTGCGTGCGTAGCACGACCGGTATACGGTGCCGAAGGCAGCGGGACCAGTGTCGGAACGACTGCTATACGGTGCCGCAGGCAGCGGGGACCGAAATCACCCACTCGTGGACAGCCACCCGTGAGGTATAGGAACAATAAGTTCACGAAGGGAAAAATAAACGCTACCCGACACCGATAGCACCCATCCGTTCCAACCCCCACCGCAGGAGGCGCCTGTTTATTAGATTTGAAACAATGAATATAATTACATAACAATAATAAAATATAAAAGGTAAAAAATAACAATTTTTTGCAAATTGAAAGTTAAATATAAAATACTTTCGAAGTACTATAAGTTCATGATATCCTAAATTTATGGTATTTTAGTTCAGAAAGTCAATGGTCAGTTCAGTCAATTTTTTTTTAAATTCTTTCGTAATGAAAGAGAAATTTTTATTGAGAATATTATAATTCTCTTTTAACTTTTGAGAGTTTGAAGGATTGAAAATGATATTACGAAGGTATACTATTCTATGTGCAATTTAAGGGATTATCCGGTGCGTGCGTAGCACGACCGGTATACGGTGCCGAAGGCAGCGGGGACCAGGGTCGGAGATTAGTTCAGTTAGAGGTTTATACTATTCGATGTGCAAATTAAGGGATTATGCAAATTATGGGATTATCCGGTGCGTGCGTAGCATGACCGGTGTACGGTGCCGAAGGCAGCGGGGACCCGGGTCGGAGGTTCGTTCGGTTCGAGGGGGATGCGAGCCGGAGAATACAAAAGTTTCGGGGCACCGATGTAAATTAGTTATCTTATTCGAGGTTTATTTTTTCTATTTGCGACACCTGGTGGCGGATGGTGGAACTAAAGTATACTGCAGCGCGTGCGCAGCACGACTGCTATACGGGGCCGCAGGCAGCGGGGACCGAAATCACCCACTCGTGGACAGCCACCCGTGAGGTGTAGGAACAATAAGTCCACGAGGGGAAAAATAAACGCTACCCGACACCGATAGCACCCGTCCGTTCCAACCCCCACCGCAGGAGGCGCCTGTTTATTAGATTTGAAACAATGAATATAATTACATAACAATAATAAAATCCGAGCCGGAGGTTCGTTCAGTGACAGGTTTATACTATTTTATGTGCAATTTAAGGGATTATCCGGTGCGTGCGTAGCACGACCGGTATACGGTGCCGAAGGCAGCGGGGTCCAGGGTCGGAACGACTGCTATACGGTGCCGCAGGCAGCGGGGACCGAAATCACCCACTCGTGGACAGCCACCCGTGAGGTATAGGAACAATAAGTCCACGAGGGGAAAAATAAATGCTACCCGACACCGATAGCACCCATCCGTTCCAACCCCCACCGCAGGAGGCGCCTGTTTATTAGATTTGAAACAATGAATATAATTACATAACAATAATAAAATATAAAAGGTAAAAAATAACAATTTTTTGCAAATTGAAAGTTAAATATAAAATATTTTCGAAGTACTATAAGTTCATGATGTCCTAAATTTATGTTATTTTAGTTCAGAAAGTCAATGGTCAGTTCAGTCAATTTTTTTTTTAATTCTTTCGTAATGAAAGAGAAATTTTTATTGAGAATATTATAATTCTCTTTTAACTTTTGAGAGTTTGAAGGATTGAAAATGATATTACGAAGGTTATATCTGAGAGTTTCGTTCTTCGAGCCGGAGGTTCGTTCAGTGACAGGTTTATACTATTCTATGTGCAATTTAAGGGATTATCCGGTGCGTGCGTAGCACGACCGGTATACGGTGCCGAAGGCAGCAAGGACCAGGGTCGGAACGACTGCTATACGGTGCCGCAGGCAGCGGGGACCCGAGCCAGAGGTTCGTTCAGTGACAGGTTTACACTATTCTATGTGCAATTTAAGGGATTATCCGGTGCGTGCGTAGCACGACCGGTATACGGTGCCGAAGGCAGCGAGGACCAGGTTCGGAGATTAGTTCAGTTAGAGGTTTATACTATTCGATGTGCAAATTAAGGGATTATGCAAATTATGGGATTATCCGGTGCGTGCGTAGCACGACCGGTGTACGTGCCGAAGGCAGCGGGGCTCCGGGTCGTAGGTTCGTTCGGTTCGAGGGTGATGCGAGCCGGAGAATACAAAAGTTTCGAGGCACCGATGTAAATTAGGGGCCCGCTGGCGGGCGAACCCAGCTAGTCCCTAATATTAAGCGCGGTAAACGTCTGTGTGTGTTTCTGTCTGTCTGTGCACTCCCCGCTGTACACGCAAAGGCTCCGGGACTAATCGATGCACCGGCGGCGGACGCGGACCGAAAAATTCGGAAAAATAGCGCGGTGCTCAAGTTTCGATCGGGTCGGGATTCCGACCCTGACCCGGGGAGTTATTAATCAACGAAAGTGTTTTAATTAAGGACCGAAACCGAACTTGGAAAAGAAAGGAAAAAAATTTCCGTTCTGATAATCGCAGACATCCAAATCGTCGCTTTTTAACGCATCATCGAATTAAAAAAAATGTACCGGAGGTATCGATCCGAAAATCGGGGTACACACGCGGCCGATTTTTTTCGTTCCAAAATGTCAAATTTTTTGAAATTCGGACCGTAACTTTTCTTTATTTCGGCCAAAAACTGACCAGACATCCAACATCGACCCCAGACTGAAAAAAAGGTTGCCGTAAAGAATGCAGGGTCGACAGATCCGAGATCAAATCGCCCCATTCCTTTTTGAAACAAGTGGAAATAATGACTCTACATTCGCGAAAATTTGCGAACACGTGTATAAAAAAATCGCGAATTCAACAAAAAAAAAATTCGTAAAAATCGACCAGTAATTTTTGAAGATATCAATTAAAACTCATTAATGACACGGCAAATGAATTTATTTCTATTCCGAAGAGACAGCTTCTTTTTTATTTCAACATTCAACGGAGACAAATCGTCTGTGGATAAGTCATTTCTGAAAGAGATAAAATAGTCACGTGACTTTCAACTGCGTTTTTTCAGAGAGGGGGGCCCATTTCCGAATCTAAGGGGCGCATTAATTCCAAACTTTGACAGGGCGACTCAAAATGGATTCTGCTTTCAGAATATCTAAAAATTATTCTCATATCTTTATTAGGAGCCGATATATTATTTTATTGTATAATTAATCATCGTTATTTGTATAATTAAAGCAAAAAAAAGATTTCAATTACAGTGCCGGTACGATTTTAAGAAGTAGGCCGCGTCTAAAAACTGCCATAACGAGTATCTTAAGTTTTTGTTTTAGAGTGGCAACCAGATATTATGATAGGGAAAAGCGGGCTTCGCTCGTTATAGATTTTTTTTTTCAGTTTTAAGTTTTCCTACAGGTCCCTGTCTTTGAACAAGAAGTCCGGTAGTCTAAATAAGTTGTTTGACATCAGATTTTTTTTCCGGCAGTCTTCTTGTCTTGCAGTTGTTTAAGGAAAAGCAGTGTCCTCCCCCCCCCCCCTTCAAGTTTTTTTATCTTAACTGTGAGGTTCTAGAGATTCGTTCAGTTCGAGGTTTATCTTATTCGAGGTTTATTTTTTCTATTTCCGCAGGGAAAAGCGGGCTTCGCCCGTTATCGATTTTTTTTTCAGTTTTAAGTTTTCCTACAGGTCCCTGTCTTTGAACAAGAAGTCCGGTAGTCTAAATAAGTTGTTTGACATCAGATTTTTTTCTTCCGGCAGTCTAATTCAGTTGTTTAAGGAAAAGCAGTGTCCTCCCTCCCCCCCCCCTTCAAGTTTTTTTATCTTAACTGTGGGGTTCTAGAGATTCGTTCAGTTCGAGGTTTATCTTATTCGAGGTTTATTTTTTCTATTTGCGCCACCTGGTGGCGGAAGTCGGAACTAACGTATACTGCAGCGCGTGCGCAGCACGACTGCTATACCTTGCCGCAGGCAGCGGGGACGCGAGCCGGAGGTTCGTTCAGTTAGAGGTTTATACTATTCTATGTGCAATTTAAGGGATTATCCGGTGCGTGCGTAGCACGGCTGGTATACGGTGCCGAAGGCAGCGGGGACCAGGGTCGGAACAACTGCTATACGGTGCCGCAGGCAGCGGGGACCGAAATCACCCACTCGTGGACAGCCACCCGTGAGGTATAGGAACAATAAGTCCACGAGGGGAAAAATAAACGCTACCCGACACCGATAGCACCCATCCGTTCCAACCCCCACCGCAGGAGGCGCCTGTTTATTAGATTTGAAACTTTGAATATAATTACATAACAATATTAAAATATAAAAGGTAAAAAATAACAATTTTTTACAAATTGAAAGTTAAATATAAAATATTTTCGAAGTACTATAAGTTCATGATGTCCTAAATTTATGGTATTTTAGTTCAGAAAGTCAATGGTCAGTTCAGTCAATTTTTTTAAAATTCTTTCGTAATGAAAGAGAAATTTTTATTGAGAATATTATAATTCTCTTTCAACTTTTGAGAGTTTGAAGGATTGAAAATGATATTACGAAGGTTATATCTGAGAGGCAGCGGGGACCCGAGCCACAGGTTCGTTCAGTGACAGGTTTATACTATTTTATGTGCAATTTAAAGGATTATCCGCTGCCGAAGGCAGGTATCAGTTACGGCACCCGGTATACGGTGCCGAAGGCAGCGGGGACCAGGATCGGAACGACTGCTATACGGTGCCGCAGGCAGCGGGGACCCGAGCCGGAGGTTCGTTCAGTGACAGGTTTATACTATTTTATGTGCAATTTAAGGGATTATCTGGTGCCGAAGGCAGCGGGGACCATGGTCGGAGATTAGTTCAGTTAGAGGTTTATACTATTCGATGTGCAAATTAAGGGATTATGCAAATTATGGGATTATCCGGTGCATGCGTAGCACGACCGGTGTACGGTGCCGAAGGCAGCGGGGACCCGGGTCGGAGGTTCGTTCGGTTCGAGGGGGATGCGAGCCGGAGAATACAAAAGTTTCGAGGCACCGATGTAAATTAGGGGCCCGCTGGCGGGCGAAGCCAGCTAGTCATATATATTATTTATGTTGTCAGCATCCTTTTTTCTATGCCCATACAAAACATACAACAATGAATGAGGTATCATTCGAAAAAAATTCTTAACAAATTTCTAAGTAGTACATCCACATTTCGTTAAAACGCGTTGTTTGATTTAAAAGAAAATCAGTTAATTAAAAATTTGTGCTAAAACGTACCAGGAAATAATTTAAAATATTACAGTGCGAAAACTTCGCACGAGTCCTTCTGGTTAATTTAAAATTATGTTAAAACATCCTAAATGTAATTTTTTTTAGCCGAAATTTCTATTTGCATGTACACTGTAAAAAACGACAGATGTTTCTTAATATAAGAAATTATAATGTAACCAAAAACGAAAATATACAAAAACTTTCTCCCGGGTTAACCACGATTCCAAAAAGTACTTTATCTTTAGAAACCTCCGAAACCAATGTATTTTCTAAATTTAAAAGAAACATTTATAAAAAACAAAATTTCTAATTTATTAATCTAAAATTGCGGCTACTGGTTTTCAGAAACGTTTTCGAATAGTTTTTATAGTATATTAATCCGTTTTCTGAACCTCCACTGTAGATGTTTCGGATGCTATCAATTCTCAAGTAAAGATTTTCATATTCAACAAACATGTTTTACAGAAGATCATGATAATTTACCGCATTAACATTAACATTAAAATTAGTGTTATTTTGTTATTCTTGCATGTATATAAATTCTTTTACACTGCCGTAACTGTTTAACTGATCATTTGTAGAATCTTAGAAACCAATATTCCGGTTTAAAAAAATGGATTAATTCATTATAAAAACGACTTGGGTTACGTATCCAAAAATCAGAGGCAGTAAAAAAAAAAACTTTGTTTTTATAAATTCTTCTTTAAATCTCGGAAATGTATTACTTTCTGAGGTTTCTAAAGGTAAAAACGCCTTTCAAAATCGTGGGTAACTCGGAAGAGGTTACTGCATATTTTCGTTCGTAACTTAAATTAAATTTTCGTAGACTAATAAAAAACATGTGTCGTCTTTTACTATGTAGTCCTACTTGCGTGGTTATAGTGATTTATATATTTTCTTATCTTTAACATTAATCAAACGTTATTTAAAATATATTAATTTTGCACTGTATATTTTTGCTTTTTAAAATGAAAACAAAATGTTTTTGCATTGAACAAAAGTCTGATTTAATTATGAAAATCTCCTGATATTTTATCTTTAGAACTAAAGAATTTCTTCATTATTATAGTATTGCATTTTATACTTATTATATAGCTAATACGGGTGAGTAATTTTGTTATATTTGCTTTTTTGATACTACTCATGATTATGCTAGTTTAATTACACCTTTTTCATATTATTATGCAAGTATTAGTTGTGGCCGATCTAACGTAGAAAATATATACTTGCTCTCTGCGAAAAGAAAAGTTTAAGTAAGTATGGCTGATCTAGATCAATACCAGATTAATACGGAAAATAATTTTATTAATTAAGAAACATTTCTTGTTTAATCAACATGTCCTTTTTTATACACTACTCATGATTATGCTATTTTAATTACCCTTTTTTTACATTATTATGCAAGTGTAGTTGTGGCCCATCTAACGTAGAAAGCATATACTTGAAGTCCGCGAAAATAAAAGGTTAAGTATGACTGATCTAGATCAATACCAGATTAATATGGAAAATATTTTCATTAATTAAGAAACATTTCTTGTTTAATCAAAATGTCCTTTTTTATACACTACTCATGATTATGCTATTTTAATTACCCTTTTTTTACATTATTATGCAAGTGTAGTTGTGGCCCATCTAACGTAGAAGGCATATACTTGCATTCCACGAAAATAAAAGGTTAAGTATGACTGATCTAGATCAATACTAGATTAATATGGAAAATATTTTCATTAATTAAGAAACATTTCTTGTTTAATCAAAATGTTCTTTTTATACACTACTCATGATTATGATATTTTAATTACCCTTTTTTTACATTATTATGCAAGTATAGTTGTGGTCCATCTAACGTAGAAAGCATATACTTGAAGTCCGCGAAAATAAAAGGTTAAGTATGACTGATCTAGATCAATACCAGGTTAATATGAAAAATATTTTCATTAATTAAGAAACATTTCTTGTTTAATCAAAATGTATTTTGATTTTAGTACCATGATTAAAAAGGATATTTTGAAAATCAATCTAATTATCAAAAAATGTTCCTAAATTAGTGTATTTGTTTCAGAAACAATAAAAATTAATATCCTAAAAGGATTACAAAATTTTACTAAGAATTAAACCTTGAAAAACACAGACGTCCATATAAATAACTATCTAATTAAATTTTTGTCAAAATGTCACTAAGTATAACGATGAGCTATATTGAATCCAATTTTGACGCCTACATTTATTAAAATCCTCTTTTTAATTTATACAAAATACAATTCTTCATAAAAAGTTTTAAAAGTAAAAATAAAGTGCGTAGAACCAAATACAACTGCTCAAACGTCAAAAAACAGCCATTGGTACTCTATACTTTAAAAAAATTTTAATTTTTTTTGTTTTTTATTTTTTATTATTTTAAAACAATACTTACAAATCTAGCTTTTTGTAACATTTATTTTTTGTAATTAAAACGTGTGTGGCACTATTTTCTATTCCTTGTATACATTTCACACACATTTGTATATGAGTATACATTTGTGTGTTTGTATGTGTATCTTTATGAGTATTCCTAGTTTGCGTATACGAGCAAACAAGCTTATATAACCTTAAAGCTATATTTTCTTACGTTGATATAAATTAAATTCTTCAGAAATATTTCTAATGTATGTGTTATATTTTTAACACTAGAACGGCGGTGAGGGGTCATTTTGACCCCTACCAAATGAAAAATGTCGATTCGAACCGGATATATTTCTTTATAAAATAAGTTAAATATATACCGTACAAAAATAAGTTAAATAAATAAGTTAAAAGTCCTAAATAAAAATTCGGGTGTGAAATATTTTTATGAAATTTGAGTAAAAGTTCCCACCGTTCTAGTTTTAAAAGTTTTATTATTTCGCCTATTTTAAAAATGAATAAAAGCCTTTTTTAGAAGCAAAATATAATTTTTCTGAAAAATTACTTTACATTTTCTCGCAATTGTATCATGTTATAACATGTACAACTTGTTAATTTTTTATTCAAACTTATGACTTATTCTAGATCTTTATGCCTTGAATACTTAAATCTTTACATTATGTTTAAAGGTAGTTATAATAACGTAATTTACTAATTGTTATGTTGTTTAAACTATTTCAAAAAACAACAGATTAGTGATAGTAAATTAAATCATTGGAAATATATAGCTCCTTTTAAAAATAAAATTCACTTTTTTGAAACGTTATTTAAAGGAATAATACAAAAAGTATTTAGATTATGGAAAATTAAAAAATTTAATAGTGTATGAAACAATAAAAATGTATATAAATATAAAATTCAAAAACTTGTTATGTTCTTTAAGAAATATTCCTGAAAGAAAAGTGAAATTATAAAAAAATAAGGAATTCAATAACATATAAAAGCATGTTAAAAACGTATAAAAATTCATTTACTTTTTTATGTTCCTTAAAAAAATACACAAAAAAAAATTAAATATTAAAGATTGAGGAATTCAAAAATTTTTAACTGCTTCATATATTATAGTACATAGGAATACGTGAAATAAAAATAAAATAATAAAAATTATTGAAATACATTTAAGCTGACAAAGAAAAGATCACATTTTTTAAAATTTCACGTGACATTGTACAAACTTCGGTTCAAAACAATATATGCAAAAATGTTCGCTCGAAAGTTTTTTTACTTATGCCGGATAAAGAATGTTCTTTTTTGTTAAAAGTAATAAAAATACAAAAAACGATATTATCAACCGCAATAAAAAAAGTAATCTGCATTTAAAATCTTTTTTAAAACTTTTAAATAGAAAAGAAAATTTTACTTTTATTTAAGAGTGCATTTTCTGTCACTTTTTTTTTTATTTTAGAAAGATATTCATCAAAAGAAGCGTCCCACTGATTCAGTCCATCATAATGATTTTCAATAAGAAAGCTTAACGGTACGTTATTATTTTTTTTATAACAGAGAGTGTATACACTCAAAAGATAGATCAATATAGAGAGAAAAGCATATTTTTAAACACTGAAGAAGCTTTTTTTCTTTTTTTTTCCTTTATTTATTTTTTTAACTGCATTTCAGATAGATTTGAAAACAGTTTAAGTGTAATTGTTTTGTCGATTTGTTTCATAATGTATTATTCTTGTAAAATTATTCTGATATTTTCTGAAGGAACTCTTTGTATAGTAGAAATTTACGCATCCTCATTCAATAACGAAATATTTACCGAACTTTTTCGTGTTTTCCGCGCTGCCTTTCCCAAAATTACTGCAAATATTGGGGGTGAACTTGATATATGGGTCTTTGAAATTTAGAAATTTAAGTAGCTACTGCTCAGTGATGCATTCAGAGATTTTCTGGAGATTGTTGGTTAAACACGCCCCCCCCCCTTTCCCCACTGGAGCATCAACTCCTTCCCTTCCTCCAGAAGATTTCGGATTTTATGCTTATTAATGGCTAAAAAGTATACATTTACGACGGAACTTATCAATGTCATCCCCGGAGCCTCAGAAATTCCTCCCAGAGAAAAATGTGTGAATTCAACACTGCCGCCGCCGCATTATTCAAAATGGCTAGACGTCAAGAAAAGTCTGTAAACAACTATACACGCAGTCGATGACGAGTGTTATTACAGTTTATTCACAGATTCACAGGAAAAGTGACAAAAAATAACTTGGATGATTTATCATCTAAAAATGAATTATTAAGATGAGATAATTCATTTTTAGATGATAAGTTATTAAAGATCATTTCGGAAGATCTTATGCATAAGTGTTAGTGCATTTCGAAGTTCATTCATTCATTCTCTTAATAGCGATGATGATCTGGTATCTGCTGAAGATGAAGCGATAATTTTCACGGTATAAAGCAATAGTGGCGATTTATAAAAACAGTTTAAAGCAAAAGTAATATAGTATAGATATTATAAAGCGAAAACACGTCCGTCAATTACACTGACTTTATGAAGATGCTAGCAATGACCTGCTCTATCGCTTTCGCTTTTGTCGCAAACTTCCAAGCATCACATAGTTTCAATTTTTATACCATCTAATAGAACAGCAAATTTAGTATTTTTTTTTCTTTTGAAAAACGCAAAACAGTGTATAGATTTTATGATATTTTAAATAATTTCTAAGAAATTTTTATGTTATCTCCACAGTAAATGTTTGTTAACAACAATAATATAAAGTAACATTTACAGTGATACAGTATATATTGCGTAGCAGTGTTACCACATTTGTCAATTGACTGTCCCTTTTTGACGAGCTTTTTCTTCACTTTCTTTAGATAATCATACAAAAAAAGAATTTTCTTTCATAAAAAGAAAAAAATTGCTGACCTTTAAACTTTACCTTAACATTTGATCCTTTGAAACTTTATATATAGAAACGTTATAAACGATATTATGATAAGGATTACTTATTTCATGTAAAAATTTAGTTTTAAATACATTTCAAAACTTTAATACATCTTTGATATATTTCATATGAAAATGCTTTTTACTGTAGTTGCTGGGGAATCTAAAAATATATATTTAATTTAAAATATCCTTTATTTTTAGTGTGAACCTCCTAACCTCATTATGTCAATACTGGTCTCTATATCGTAGCTGAAACATTCTGGGCTTTTTTTTTTCTTTTTGTCGTCAAATAATCTTATTTCGAACTAGAAATTTCAAAATTGAACGAGTCTTGTTTGTGCGTGGTACTTTTTTATTTCATTTGGAAAATAAAATTTTTACTTCGAAATTATTTTAAAAAATAAACTGGGAAGTTGGCAGTTATGCTACATATAGCATATGATATGAAAACGTCAGTTTTGCATTTATCAATTTACGAAGCTATAAAACAATTATTTGTGATTACTCTGTAAATTTAATATTTACTGTTAATTTTAAACAGAATAAAACCTGTCTGAAATGTTTTTTTCTCTTACTTTTATTTTTATTTATTTATTTTATTTTATTTTATTTTATTTTATTTTTTTGTTCCAAAATGATATTTAAAAAATGCGATTGCACGTGTAACACGAGTACGTGGCATACAGGGAAAAAGACGATATATTTTATTTTAGGATTATTAGATTACAAAATAGTTGTACTTTAATTAGTATTAAAATGATAAATATAATCCTAATTACAATGGCTAAAAATTATAAATTAATGTTTTGATTTCATACATGTGAAATTGCGATGGAAATTTATTTCATATAAATTTGTTTCTAATTTATTAGTAATTATACAAATTAATTTTTTTCCAAATATAAAGGTACAGTTTATTAAAATTACTTTTAAAGTAACGAGGATTTATAATAATACATATTATAAAGAACTTTATAGCTGGTACTAATATTGACAAGAATAAAATATGTTGTATAAAGCGATTGATTTTCTCTGAGTATTTTACTTTTATTGCTATTTGTATTCTAGTTTGCATTCCAATTTTTATTATGTTTAATATTTTTTGAGAAAAATATGTAATTTTGTGCAGTATTTTAATTTTTTTTTAAATGAAGCAATCTTTACACAAAATATAAGGAAAACCCCAAAAAATCTATCTTTTTGGAGATTTTTTGAGGGGGATGCGGGAGGTAAGCACGCGCAAGCATAACTAAGATTATCAAATACTTCTTATTTTTATAATAATTTCATACTTTAATATTTTAATTTTCATACTTAAAAGTTATTTCCATACACACATACAGTTTGGTTTACATACATGCATCTTACACTCATACGTACAAGGTGAGAAAAAACCTACCTATTAAGATTAATCGGCAGTCTCTTAAATAACGCTAAATGTATGTAAAAATTTTGTAATACGTGATATGTTCGTAATATAAAGTCGAATATGTTTTTTCATTGTAATGTAATTTTGTTTATTGTTTTTTTTTCAAGTATCAAGATTGAAAAAATAGTATCCTGTAGTGTCACTATTTTTATCATTACGAATTACATTCGGCCTCCAAAAGACCGCAATGAGTGAGAAGATTGTTGCTTGGAGTTAAAGTTGGCACCCACATACAATAACCAACGAACCTGGAAAGGTTTCCAGGACTGCTCCAATTATCTCTAGCACTTCGATGTGGACGACCTTCTCCCGTGATGGTAATCATCTAGAATACAAGTTTACGTCCTGAATTTGATGACTAGAATTGTTACTACACTGAACAAAATTACTTGTTTCGATTACTTGATGCAAAATTATCTAATGCAAAATTATTTAATAACAGTATTTAGTTAGTTATATTTAATAGTAACTGAGATTTTCTTGATAGATAGGTTTTGGATTACCCTGTGTATTCATTTTGCACCCAAACATCTTACAACATACATAAATCTTACAAGGTAGATACATCTTACAATATTTGCAACAAACATACAACAACATGCAATATGTACAATTTACCATAGAAACAGCATACTTAGAATCGGGGTCGTATTCAGGCTTGTGCAACATAAGCTACTGCATAATGGCGGCAAACTCTTGAAGGCAGTATAATTTTGAAAGCGGAAAATTTTAGAGTTCGAAAACTTTTTTATTAGTAAATAAAATATGTTGTATAAAGCGATTGACTTTCTCTGAGTATTTTACTTTTATTGCTGTTTGTATTCTACTTTGCATTCCAATTTTTATTATATTTAATATTTTTTGAGAAAAATATGTAATTTTGTGCAGTATTTTAATTTTTTTTAATGAAGAAATCTTTACATAAAATATAAGGAAAAACCCCAAAAATCTATCTTTTTGGGGCAAGATATGGCATATTATTGCGACAAGTAAAAAAAATATTGATATTTTTATTGCTAATCCTTTCGAAATTATCGATCTCGTGCTGAAATAGCATGGTAGCATTGGCGCACCACTTTTATATAAGTAGTTAGCATTTAAAGTCTTTGCCAGATGCGCATTTTGGTCCATCAAAAATGCTGCTATTTCTGAATGCAGTTCCATCAAATGTTGTGATGGGTAATAATCGATAATTCAACAATCAAGAACAATCACCAGCGTAGAAAATAATAATCGAGACAACCAACGATTAATTCCCAAATTCTACCATCGATTACCTTAACGGGAAGCTAAAAACCGCCTTTGCAAAATTTAGGGATTATACCGACATCTTATCGTAATGATCGGAGAACGCAGGATTATTCTATGATCGGAGCAATTTGCTGCTGATTGAGGTTCGAAAAACATACGGTTACGCCCATAAGGTTACAGTGGTTTTTGAAGCTTTTTTCTCAGTGGAATCGGGTCGGTTTTCTTTTATTAGACTCCAGACGTGACCTGCTTGTGCTTAGTGCTTATTTTTTCCCCCGTAGACTAGGTTGAGATGTGTCAGACTTTATTCATTTCGGGTAATATTTATTTATTTATTTATTTATTGTAAAAATAATATTATGTAAATTTTTAAATGAAATCTTTATGCAATTGTCTAATAATGAACCTTAATGTTGTAATTCCACATTAAATGCTTGGGAACATATAATCTAAAAAATGCTTTAATATTTTCGTATAAATATGTATATAATGTTCTTTTTAGTTGTAGGATAATATTAGTAAAAAAAAATTTGTCGTATTCCATTAAAAATGAGCTAGGACGGGGCCGGGTCAAGCTTGTTTTAATTGATTTTTGATCGTGCTTTTCCGGCCATGAACTGCGAAAGAAAATAGACGGGCCGGACAGACCTTTTCACGTTTACATCGGGCCGGGACAGGCCAAGATAACTTTCATCCGAACCAAGCCTTAAAATTTTGGCCAGTGATGACCGATAGCAGGGGGCAACAGGGTGACATTTTTCGCGATTATGGGTCTTCTTGGAATAGTTAAAGTATATTAAGGTTTTTTTCGAAATAAGATGATTTAAGAAATGTGATATTGATGTAAATTTCCACGAAACATCTCTAATTCAAAAGTAGCAGCTTATTTAAGATTATATTTTTTAATGTACATCTGTTTAGCATTGAAAAAATAATATCGTTTTTTATGGAATATATTTTTAATTTTTTAACAACGCATTTTTTTGCATTATGTTATTTAACATAAAGAAAAATGTACACTTTTTACCTGAATATTTCTTCAAGCAGATACTGCAAATGCTTTTTTTAAGAAATAATTCAAATTAAACTAAAAAAAAAATTAAGTTACATTTATGCTCTTGCTATGTTCTTTAAAAGAATTTCATAAACAAAAAATAAAATTATGTAAAATTAAGGAAAGTCAAAGAATATAAATGCATTTTAAAATCATATAAAAAATTAAATTACTTTAGTTACTATGTGCTTTAAAGTAATTCAATAACGAAGTATTAAAATATATAAAATTAAGACATTTAAATAAATTATTTTACTTCATGTACTTTTTAAAGAAATGTGGGAAAATTGAATCGATTGTTTTGATGCAAATGTCCATTCCGTTTTGACGATAGGTGTCAATATATCGCTAAACTGAAGTGCCATCTACTTCCAACTTGGAATTTTTTTATGTTGTTTGAATGAAGGAATTTCAGTCCATAGTTGTGACTTCAAGATTTTGTGAAGATAAAAAAAAATGGCATAAAATATACAACATTTTTGACGTATGTGTAGAGTTGCAAAAATCCGGTTTATTCCCGGGTTTATTGCCAATAGACCCAGTTTATTCCTAGGTTTATTCCCAAAAGACTTGGTTTATTCCCAAAAAACCCGGTTGATTCCCAAAAAACCCGGTTGATTCCCAGGTTTAAACCGGGTTTTTTCTAGCCTTTGCAACTCTACGTATGTGTTTTTCGTTCATAAAAAAGCAAAATGCTTCGCAAACACAAAAAATATATGTGTTGGGTTTGGGGAGTGTGTCATTCACAATTTCACGTGCCATAAGTAGTTCAGAAAGTTTTGTAAAAACATTTTAATCTTAATGATGGACTCCGTTTTTACAAAACCGATTAACTCTAACCGCACCGATATATTGTCGCTAACTGAAAGTGAAAAGGGCAACAACTCGACAGTGACTCAACAGTGAAACTCCACAGACTCAACAGTGAAAAGGACATTACAATACGAGAGACCGAAGAAATATTTGGAACCAACCACTCAACAGTAACAAGACGATTTCGAAAACTTGAAATTGTTTGAAAGACAAATATATGGATATCGCATGAGTTAATGGCGAAGATTTTGACAGACCTAATTTTTGTTTGTGATTCTCTAATTAATTTGATTCATTTTTAAAACAAATATGTACAAGTGATGAAAAATAGGTTATGTATAGCATAAGCTTGAAGATATTCTTTCAATCAACGCAAAACCAGATTGCACCCAAAGAAGGTTTTGTTATGCATTTGTTGAGGCTGGAAAATAATTGTTTATTATGAAATGCTGCCTGAATACCACATTATTAATTATGAAAATATAGTACGCGACTAAATGAATTAAAGCGATCAATTGATAAAAAGCGGCCAGAATTAGCCAATGAACAGAGCATTGTGGTACATCAAGATAATGCTAAACCACGTGTGTCTTTGGCTTATAAACTTTCACAATTTGGCTTAGATACACCAAGTCATTGGCTCATACACAAAGCTCTCGCAACAATTCGCCTTCCAATTACAGTTTATTTAGATCACTTCAAATCAGTCTAGATTATAACAACTTTACTGCCTTGGAAGACATAAAAAATAACCTTAATCAATTCTATAGCCTCGAAATATTCTATAAGTATTGGATTATGCAGCTACCAGAGAAATGGAGCACGTTCTTCAAAGAAAACAGCACATAATATATTGACTAAATGTAACTTTAAACAAATATATTTTTTAAAATACCTAGCAAGAAAACGGGATGAACTTTTGCGGCAATCTAATAATAATAAAATACACCGAAATGAATTTTAACTTTCAATGGGAAGAACATAATTATTTTTAATCTTAAAGAACATTACACAAACTTTGCTGAAAAAGATAGATACGGAAATGTAACTCCATTATTTTTCTTAACTAGAATGAATAATGACTTTTTTCAATGAACTAAAAAATATATAGCACAGGATAATATTTATTGTATAGAAAATAATGATTCCCATTAAAATTATTTTTTGAAACTTCTACTGTAAATTTTATTTGTGTTTGGGAGAGTATTTTTCCAATACTCTTATGTTTTCAGTCAGAAATACATTCATAAAGAAAACATGCTTCAAACTCAGTTCAGCATAATGATTTTCAATAAGAAAACTTCACGGCTCGTTAACGTCTTTTTCTTTTTATTATAACATGAAGTGTACGCATTCAAAAGATAGATCAATATGAGTAGAAAAAGACCTTTTTTAGTTTATGTTTTTTTAAGTGAAAAATTTTCCTTTGCATCTCTTCTTTATTATGTTTAAATACGTTTGGCATTGATTCGAACACAAATTATACGCTGTTGGAAATAAAGAGAAACTCGAGAACAAAAGAGTTTCCATTTTACGCCAGGCAGTTCCAGGTTTTCACTTTCTTCACAAAAAATACGATTTTATTAAATGTGAAGTCAAGAAGCGTATGACATCACAACTCTCTTAAAGTAAAGGCGGAGCTAGCATGTAAAAATATGATATAAAACTGGAACTGGATCTTGTTAGAAAATGTCTTAGCAAATGTGATGCGAAAATAAGTTAAATTACACACATATTCATAACATGCAAACTATGCTCTAAACAAATTTGAATTAATTCGTTCATAAGTAAACTCATAAAATACTTTAAACGAAACGGAATCATTTTTCGTTTTATATACAGAAATCGTAAGTCCTAAAAAGTGATTTACTTATATAAAGTTCATACAATAATCGTAAAGAAAGAAAAATGAAAAAAAGAGTGTTTAACGGAGATTGCATTTATTACAAAGCAATTCATTTTTATTAAGAACGCGGCGTCTAATCAAATTAACTGCCTTAGTTAACAAGACTATCCACAAAGCAAAAAACTTTCAAATTCATTTTTGACGCTACGATAATTTTCAGCAAGCCAGTAACAGCCATTTCGTAACAAAATACTCCGTTTTTCCATTTGAGAAAACAATGTGGTAAAAATCGAGTTGAGCTGTCGAAAACTTCACTTCTAAAGTTAAAACCGAACGAAGGATATCAGTAATAATGCTATATTTAACCATATTCTTTCCTATTCTGAGTAATTAAAGATTCTCTTTTTGTTTCGGGAAACAGAATAATTTCTAAGAAATATCTCTAGCATTCAGTGTTTACTAATTAGTCTGAATATAATATACTCTTCTTCATTCGCAAGCATTGTTACTCCTTCAAATAAAAAATAATAATAATAATTGTTTTTTCTACCTAAATAAGGATTCTAATAAATGATGCAATCTGCTAACTAAACGTTTATTGCGTTATAAAAAAAATATAAATATTAATAGCTTCACAGTATTTTACTGCATGTAAAATTTTTATTTTAATACGGCGATTAAGATTAATTTATAGAACATCAATCTAAAATCTCCAGATATTGCATAAGTTTTCAGTGTTATTTTTTTAAATCTATTTATTTGTAGTTTTTGCTGTTAAGATTTACCTCAACAGGGAAACCTCAGCAAAATGCAGAAAAGACTGCATAAAAAACAATGATACGATTGACAGATTGCTTATTGAAAATTATACATAATTTGTTATTTAAATCTGTTGCACCTGCCAATTTAAAAACAAAGAAATTTTAACATCTTAAAAAAAATTTAAATGTAAAAAAAAAAAAGATGATCGATGATTATAAATTTAGATAATAAAGACTGATTTATCTCATTACAAAATACATAGCTTTCAAAAACAACCTTACTACAGTTTTCTTCGTATATATGCGATTCTATTATGGTAGGGAAAGGTTTCGGGGATGAGAATTGAAGAAGATTGCAGGTTAAAATATGGAAAGTGAAAGGCTTACACAGCGAAAATATGGGAAAATAACTTTCGGTGACACAAATATTCTAAGTGATGTATAGTGGTGTCCACGTCATTCCCGCAAACAAACTAAAAGCACGATGTCCTGGTGAGAACTGGATGAGTTTTGTTTGAAAAAGGAAGAATCGAGAAAAAAATTGACAAGAACTTTTCTTTATGTAATCGATGAGAATTGTCACATCCAAGAACATATTCCACAGTAGTAATAAATCCGCAGGCACATGGAATTCACGTCTTGTGTCATGACGATCACCAGAATCAATATTTTCCCAAGGGATGCAAAGTAAGACATCAAGAGTCTTAGGCTGCATACCAGAATTCTTGAAAAGTTCCAAAGTGTTTTTCGGAGAATATCACAAGGGTGGTCAAGGGGCCAAGTCATTTTGAGATGTTACATCGGCGGAAATCAGAGGCAAAAGTGAAGTGTCGATAGCGATAGAGAGAGATAGCGCGCATTAGAAAACACGCCAAACGAGTTACATTTTTGAGCCAAGAGACATGCATTTTTAACGGGTTGCCACAACCGTTTCGAATAACCACATATTAAATTTTTTAATTGGCATCAGGGACAGGTAACTACAGTTGGCAAAGAGTACACTTTGGCTAAAAAGGAAATGATTCAGAATTTTGACGGTTTTGTGTTTTGAGAACCATTGAAAAAGCATTTCTGCAAAATGTATGCTTTGACGTCAGGAAGTCGGATGAATATCTGGTATACTTTGGAAAGTCAAAATTGACCTTGAGAGAGAAAATATTTTATACATTGTATTATTTCTTTTAGATTGAGAGCTGGCAGGGAGATTAAAATACGTTAACGATAATTTGATAAAAATATCTATGATTTTGACTACATAAGATTTCGTTGATAGAGAAAGGAAAACGGTGCGCCTTTAACAGCCGGGAATGTATATAAAATGGGATAATCCAGAAAAGGGAAAATATATTTAATAAAATACTTTAAATATAGATTTCTTCAATTTTCAAAAGAATATATATGGTTTCTTTACCATATCTATAATTTTATTATTCTCAAGTACTTCTTCAATAATACATATTCTTTTCTTATACTAAATGGAATTACTTTGAAATTTTTTTCGTGAAACGCGAAAGCATACTCTGCACTTACCCATGTACTATTATATCACTTTAAATATTATTAGTTCATTACATTTTTGTTAATAAGTTATTAATTCTAAAAGTCAAACCATCCGGCCCACATCCAACCCCACTGGTGGGGTAAAACCACATGAATATCACAATCTTACAGGAAATAAAAATTTTAGGCTTTCTTTTTTAGGAACAATACATTTTATTTTACAACTTTAACTAAGAAGCTAAACTAATAATATTTCAATTATATGTCTAATGAATTAATATTTAAAGACAAAAATGTAATTGTCTTCATTACATTTTGAAAAATTGCAGAAACGAAGTTCGTGTCACATAATCATATAATAAAACCACTAATTATCATTAAAATATAGATTTAAATGCTTAAGTGATAAAAGTAGAACACAAAAAAGATTATAAAAACCTTTTACTATAATGATCGACTTGTTTTGAACACCCAAAAGACGCCATTATCAAGATCTACATGATAAAGAAATTATTCTCGCAAAAATATTTGAAAATAAACTTGAAAAACATAAGTCGTGAGATCATATGTGTAATAAAAGCAGGTGCTTAAAAATAGTCAACTGTAAACGTGACAATAAATATTTTCTTATTGCTTTTCTAAAATTGAACAAGACCTCGTGCAAGATTTTAGGTAATTCAAAAGAGGCTGATTCATTGCATATGTTCTCGCTACACAAATATATTTATATTGATTCACGGATAATAGATGGGAAATTAAATCTTGATGGATAAAATATTTCACTGTTCTTGAAATCAATTTTTAAAGTCTCGGATCTATATAATCTTGACAAAACTGTAGTTCTTCTGTCATATTTGTTATCTGTCATATGCTCTTTTAATCTTGTTATATGACAGAAGAACTACAACTTAGTCAAGATTACATAGGTCCGAGACCTTAAAAATTGATTTTAAGAATATCGTAAAATAATTTATCGATCAAGACTTTATTTCCCATCTTTTATCCGTGAATCTACAGAAATCTATTTGTGTAAGAAATCTAATCAATAGATATGAGGTTTTGTTCAATTAAAGAAAAAAACAATTAGAAAATATTAATTTTCACGTTTACGGTTGACTATTTTTAAACACCTGTTTTTATTAAACATATCATCTCGTGACTTACGTTTTCAAGTTTATTTTCAAATAATTTTGCGAAAATAGTTTGCTTATCATGTAGATCTATTTAATGACGCCGTTTGTGAGTTCAAAATATGTCGGTTATTACAGTAAAAGGTTTTTATAAGCTTTTTTGTTCTACTTTTATCAATTAAGCATTTAAATCTGTATTTTAAGAAGTTCATGTCAACGTTTTATAAATCACAATCACTCTCATTAATTTTTCCCTTTCGTTTTCATTGTTACTCTTACAATTTTGAAAATAAACTAATTTTCTTAAATAATGGTACCTAGCAAATGAAAGCCTGCGCATTAAATTTTTTTATGTATAGCAGTAATATTCATATTATTGTTTAAATTTCATTTTAATCCAAGTAAAATTTTTATTTATATAGGGTAATTCCGAACAACTAAAGACAAAATTGCATCAGACTGAAATCTCCGGGTACTGAATTCCCAGCGGAATTTCATAAAAGCCTTTTATTTATTTTATTTATATTTTTTCTGTTTATTCGCTCATGTTACTGCTACTTTTTTAAAAAAAATATTCCTCTTACCATTGTTATATAAGCACAATTTGACAAATTCAAGAAAAATTCTATAAAAGTACGACATACACAAAACTCATACATCATTCATTAAAAATAACACAATTAACAAAAAAAATAATTATTGTAAATGTATTTCGATGATATAAAATAGTAAATCAAAATGCACCGCTTTTTTTTCAGAAATGTTAACACAGGTAAGTTAAAATTTAGGAAGCTAATTGTAATTTTTTGTAAATGCAATAATCGTATCCGTAAAACAATGATGTAGGCAAAAGCACAAGACTTTGGAAATATTAATATAAAAAATAATATCACAAATCGTTTGAATAGTATAATAAAATCAATTGTTAATTTTAAATTAACCCTTAATAGCATAGTGGTGTAAATTTCCATCACTTTTTATTTAACTTACCACCACTATATTTATATAGAAATACTAATCCAGTAAATTTCACGTGAACTATGTTGTTGAACAAAAGTTAAAAATCTATCATAAAATTTCTGGTGTCTAACATTTAATATATGTATAAAAAAACACAATTGTAAAAGAAAGACTCATGCAAAGAAGGGTTAAAGTGTAATTATTGCTTAAAGTGACAAAAACATAACACAAAAGGTTTAAAAATATCTTTTAATATAGATGACATATATTTCCTTCGCTCAAACGGCGACATCATCAGATCAAAATGATAAATAAAATATTCTCTCAGAGTTTTTACATATCAATATTAGGCCTATTTTTTTATTCGTCATTATTTTCAATATCAAAGTATGTGATTTTTTTTTTACTTTGCTACACAGTGTACAACCACTTAGTGAAAAATGACCAGACCGGGGATCGACCCGAATACCTTGGTATGGCGCACCAAGTGCTTTACCATTTACGCTAAGTAGGTTTTACGTTCACTAAGTTGGTTGTACGTAGTGGAAAAAAAAATTCACATCCTTTGTTATTGTCATTAATTTTCAGACAATTCTGCTGAAAATTTAATTTGGATGTAAATCATTAATTTCATTAAATATTTGATATAAAAAGTGCTTTACCATTTAAGACACCAGGACGACATCTATTCTGGCATTTTCACTCTTATACGTTGGCAAGACCGCAAACCTGCAGCGCAAGATGGATACGGCCTTGCCAAACTTTAAGAGTGAAAATGCCAGACTGGATGTCATCCTGGAGGCTTAAATGGTAAAGCACTTGGTGCGCTATACCAAGGTATCCGGGTTCAATCGCCGTTCTGGACATTTTTCACTAAGTTGGTTGTACGCTGTGTAACAAAGTGAAAAAAAAATTTCAAATGCTTTGTTATTTTGATTGATTTCCAGACGTAATTTCAGTTCTGCTGAAAATTAAATGAGGATGTAAATTATTAAATTCATTAAATATTTGAAACATTTAAAGTAAAGAATAAAATGAATTTAAAATTTCTACATAAGAATTTTCTTTTTTGACAACTTTTTGTTTTGAAATGATAATGATAAATTGAAAGATGGAAGGCTACAATTATAATAGAATATGCAGGATACAGTTCTACTCTAAGCTTTCAGTTTTGTGGAAAAGTAAATTTTTTTTTAAACACTGGGTTTTTTATGAAACCTCTCGCAAGATTAAGCATCATAAATTAATTTTTATGAAATGAATTAACAAATAACAAAAGTGCTATTTTTATGATTTTCTTAAATGTCCTGAAAATGTTAACATAAATAAACAAGAAAGAAAAATCATGCGTCAAACATATCATTATAAAACACTTTCTAACATTTCCCGAATACCTCAACGGAATTCCACTGTTTAATAAGGTGAAAGAAGATACCTTAAGTACACAATTTAGAAAACGCATAATAACTGATGAACGTACTTTCAAAACTAACCATCCATAGACGGCAATGTATCCAGTTCTTTCCATAGTCGTGTATATGAATTTATTTATATTCAACAAACATCTCTTAGTGTATTAAATATAATTTAGCTGCAAAATTCATAACTTAATTAAAAACACCCTTAAGCAATTCCCGCTCATACAAAGAAAAGCTTACGAATTATTTTGTGTAGTCCTATGTATGATATATAGAATAAGAAATCACGTAGTACGTAAAATATTAGTAAAACATAAAAACTCATACCAAAATTTGAAACACACTTCCAACATTTATCGCTCATAGACAGTACTGTAACCCAATTCTTTTGTTTGATCCTGTAAAGGTATGTTTTGCATTCCATATTCTGTAGAAATCATGTTTTAGTGCACCTCAGAAATTCATATATATTTTATTATGCTTGAAATTGTATAAGGTAAAGCTAGGAGAGTCTGCGCACAATTCAAAAGAATAACAATAAAAAATCTAAATATTAATTTTTTGCTAAACTATCCATGAATAATATTTACTCCATTTGTTTTTTATGCATTTCCATTGCTATTTTGTTGTTATGTTGTAATTTAATGGAACAGTTATAGTAAAACCAAGAAAGTTATTTTGCGCAATCTGTCCTTATAGGGTTGGTGTAATTGCGCACATAGGTAGGAGAGATTGTTACTAATAATAACTACAATTAACTTGTTGACAATAAGAAATTAAACTTAAATGACATTGTTGTAAGATTTTCGTGAACAAATATTATTGTATTAGGAGTGAATATATTAACCTAATGATTAATGAATCAGAAAAAGGAAATAATTTTAAAAACGATTACAAAATTTTAATTAAAGAAAAAGAAAATTAAAGAATCAGATAAAGCCATTCCAGATAAGATTACAAAATAACATTAAGTTACTTGATAACACGTTTAACTTAAAAGTAGTCCATTTTAATTTTTAATTTTTTTATGCAAATTTACCAATAAGCTGCGTAATCTCTCCTAGCATGGAAACTAATGGGAACAATGCGCCATCTCTCCTAAGTAGCAGATGCGCAAACTCTCCAATTTCAGTAGGAGAGATTGCGCGGCCTTTTATATAAACATGGCCGCTACTAAAACGAATCGTTGATGTTCACATTGTTAGTCTAGATTAGTAGCTTCTGAGAAATCGTTTAAGTTAAAAATATTTTGTACTATTGACATTGTATAGAAATTCTGACGAATAGCTATAAAAATTCAAGCACTTACTTTGGGAAAACAAAACAAATAGCAATGCTTTATCTTAGACGCTCAAAACAATCAACGTGCGCTTTCAAGTAGACAAACCCACTACTGCTGTTGTACAACTACCTGGAGTCGCTGCGCGCTCACTCTACTCCTTCCCCGTGAACCTCTATGTGCGCAATCTCTCCGACCTCGCCACCTCTCCTGGCTTTACCTTAATATCATTAAAATACGCTGCAAACGTTTCCCCTCCCCTTCATCCACATGCGATAATATAATGGGATTCTTTTGAGTGGCTCTGTGAACGAAATATAAATGCTACATAGTCCGTTTTCAATAGGTAACAATACATAGTGATCCCCAATAACCTATATGTATTACATGGCAATCCAAAGATATTTACGAGAGTTGGAGCACGGACAGTATTATCGAAATCATAAACACATTTCAACTATTTTGGAAAGATAACAAATTGTTAACAAAGATAGAAAAAAAATTTCAAATATAAATTAAGATATCAGTCGTTCAGTACTGTAAAAAAAAGAACTGGGATCAACAAAAGGTCAATATTAAAAGTAATTTGAGTAATTAAGAAAATGTTCTGGTTAAGTGAAAATATATTTTGCTTCTAACAGCATGATTTTAAAATATTTTAAAAAATAAAGTAAAATTATCGGAAAAATTCCCTCTAATATTTTAATTTGTTACGTGCTAGAGAGAATGGCAATTAACTGAGATTGAAAATCCATTTTAGGTATAATTAAGGTTTGAATAACAGCAAAATATAATCAATTAATTCGAGAATAATTGTCTAATAAGCATGTGTGCCAACATTTCATTAAATATAAACGTTTATATGTTCGTTGCAATTTTGACATTTATATTTGTTGAAGTTAAAAATTTATACAAAACACAATAATTCATGGAAAATTTTATAAATTAAATTTTTGTATAGAATCAAACACAACTGTTCAGATTTCAGATTTCAGACATTTATACTTCATAATTAAGAAACACCTTTTTTTTTATTGTACTTAGTATACAACCTGTGGCCAGAAAGTTCGGTGAAGGAGCCTGTAGAGGTCGCTGCTGTACTAGTAGAATATCAACGCGCCGCACGTGGTGAAGGTCAATATATGTTTGAACGTTTGACAAGGTTCCAAGTGCGTTTATTCCCTGTTACGTTTAACGCCGAGCGCGAAAGGTTTATTGTGGATTGTCGAGGTAAACAAAATGGATCAGAGAATAAACATGACCGCCTTGGTTGTACGACAGTTCCTGCATGCGAATAGAATTATGACACTTGTTCATCCCCCTTATTCACCTGATTTGGCACCTGAAGACTTCTTCCTCTTCCCCGGATTGAAGTCAGCCCTGAAGGGAAAGATATTTACGGACATCACTGACATTCAACGCAACGTGACGGCCGAGCTCAAAGCCATTCCGAAAGAACTGTTTTACAGGAGTTTCCAGAACTTATATACTCGTTCCCAACCGTGCATTACCATCCATGGAGATTATTTTGAAGGACAGTAAATTGTATTTGATGCTGTACAATACTGTATTTGAAATAAAAATTCATTCACCGAACTTTCTGACCACAGGTTGTATTTATAACTCTAACTTTTTCGTAAGATGCTATTCTTTATATTTTATTATTCATGCATACAATCATGCATTCTTTATATTTTATTATTCATGCATTATTTTTTGTTAAGAAATATTATTTGATTTTTTATAAGGTAGGTGACCCAAAGGTGGCCATAGTTAAGCTTTGAGGATTTTTTATAATTTTCTGGTTGTGTGCGTGTGGCTGAATTTTTGTTTGTAAAACTTTACACTTATCTCTAATACATATCAAGTATACTTTTCCTTGTAAAATAAAATACGTGTACATACGTGTTTACATTTTATGTACACATACATGTGCTTTTTATATATTAATATATGTATTTGTGTGTATTTATGAATGTGAGTGCTTGTGTGTATGTATTATATGTATGTGTAAGATTGTTCCAGAAATGTTACAAATTAATACATTTTTTTAATGTCATGTTTTTGTTCCTCTATTCTGTATTAAAAGTTTGTTTAAAAAATGTTTAAAGTAACCTTTATTTTATAAAGCATTTTTAGTTATTATTATAACTCACTTCAAAATATATTCATAAGAATAAGTATGCTTTAGATCTTTGTAATGATTTTCAATAAGAAACCTTTACTGCTCGATAGAGTCTTCTGAATAAACGTAGAGAGCATGCGATCTAAAGATCAATAGGAATAGAAAAAAAGAATTGCTTTCTAAAAAAAAACTAAAAAATCTTCTTTCTTTTTATCCCTTTTTATATGTGTATTCTACAGTTGAAAACAGACTATATACTGTTGATTTTTCGGGTGTTTTTCTAATGTACTCTTTCAATAAAAAATTTCTAATATTTCTGGAGAAAGTTTATTTATAACGTTAGGTCGATTCATCTTCAATAACTAAAAAGCATGTTGTTTTCCTTAAGCATAGTAGATAAGAAAATTTTTATGCATTCATAAATACACTGTTAAAAATTTGCAGCGAACTGTCCAGTCATTTGACCGTTTTTATGGAAAATGGTTACATAACCATAATTTAACTCTATTCCGACCATAATATAGGCAATAATATGGTCGGAATGGAGTTAAATTACGGCTATGTAAGCGTTTTCTATAAAAACGGTCAAATGACTGGACAGTTTGCTGCAAATTTTTAACAGTGTATTGAAAATGAAAATTATAATCGAAAATATAAAGACTGAAAAATCTTTCCGTTTCCGTGAATAGAAACACTATTTAAGAAAATATTTTTTTATTTTTGTTAAGAAATATTTTTGATTTTTTTATAAGGTAGGTGACCCAAAGGTGGCCACAGTTAAGCTTTGAGGATTTTTTTTTATAATTTTCTGGTTGTGTGTGTGTGGCTGAATTTTTGTTTGTAAAACTTTACACTTATCTCTAATACATATCAAGTATACTTTTCTTTGTAAAATAAAATTTAATTACTTTTATAATACATTTTCAAAATTGTAGCTTGTGAGCCACCTTTGGCGCATAGTGTTCCAAAGATGGCCCATGTATTAAAATCACTTTTAAAATGTGAACAAAATACTGGGCTGTTGATAGTAATTAACTATTTTGCTTACTATTAGGATCTGATGATCCTTTCTTTCTTTTGATATCTTGTTAGTTTTTCTTCTTATCTTATGGCATGATATCTTCATGCACTTTTTCTGCACGGTAGTTGAGAGATTTTCTTCTGGAGGTTTTTTTATTCTTCTTCTGGGAATTACTGTCTTCTTCTGAGTGATCTCTGGTATTAACAATAAATGGTAATAGGTTTTTCAGATATTTATGTAGAAATTTTGAAAATGACCCTTACTACACTGATTTCCACATTTGTTTTGTAAGGTGGCCACCTTGGGAACATGCGTACGGTTGCCCTTTGCGTTGTAAAAGTATTAATCTCTTACATTTCTTAGAATTGAAGTAAATGTGGTTACAGAGAAGAAAATAAGTTTTCAGAAAACGTATCATATCTCAAAGTTCTGAGAATTTAAACACGTGTAAATTAAAATATTTTCTTACCTGTAAATTAAAACGACCACTCATCAAAAGTGAAATCAGTGCATAAAGTATCGGAGAATCAAGGTGACCTCTTTAAATACTGCCACGTGCATTGCAGATAAATGATTGACAATGCAATTGCACCATTTTGTGATTAAAAATTAAATTAATTCTATTTTTGAGGGTTGGGGTACCTTAGGGACACTGGACACATTTGGTTCATCCCCCTTATTCTGTTTATTTGGAAATTAAACTTTTATGCAAAATACAAGGCATAGTTTATTTAAAAAAAATAAAACCCTATGATGCTATATAGATATCCCTTATAATTTAACAATTATAAATTATATTATTATACACAGAAATATATCATCTGATACAGAGAAGGATTTCTCTTTGAATTTATTATTCTGTTTGAGTATTTTTTTATATAAAATATGAAATTTTTTTAAACATTTCAAATAGAATTTTACCAAAACAATCTATAAAAAAAATATAAGAAGTTAAAGGATATTGACCTTATTTCCAGATTTTACTTACGCGATAGAGTGGCTGAGTTTAATAAATACTTTTAAATTTTTATCTCACCATTTAACAATCCATACTTTATACAGTACCTCTACTTATATACGTCCTTAGTTACACAGTAACATTCCCACATCAGAAACCCCTTCACCTTTCATTATAAATAATCATGCGTCTTACAATGCATTACAGCTAACATGAATACTTACTTACTATACTGTAAAAAAAGACAAATATTCCTTAATCTTAGGAAAATATACTATAATCACGTACGAAAATATGCAATAACATCTTCCGAATCACCCCTAATTCCACGTTCTTTGTCTTTAGAAATCTCAGAAACGAAGATATTTTCGATATTTAAAGAATCATTTAAAAAAACAGTTTCTGTTGCTGCCACTGATTTTCGGAAACGACTCCGATTAGATTCTACAGTGTATTAATCGGTTTTCTGAAGCAGGAATATTAGTTTTCTAGAGGCAATCAATTCTCAATTAAACATTTTCAGCTGCATTACTGAATTTTTGCAAGATTAACGGAATATTATTACTTTTAATGCTAATATCAATGCTGTTAATTCATCACGTTTGTCTGTAAAACATGTTTGATGAGAAGGAAACTGTTTACTTTAGATTTGATAGCATAAGAAAAACTTCTACTCCCAGCTTTAGAAAACTGTTTAATACACCATAAAAACTACTGATAAAAGTTTCCAAAAATCAGTGGCAGTAAAAGAAACTTTATTTTTATAAATACTTCTTTAAATCTCGAAAATGAAAATATATTAGTTTATCAGGTTCCTAAAGATAAAGACTGATTTTCGGAAGCATGGGTAAGTTGAAAGAGGTTATTGTATATTTTCGTTTGTGGCTGTATTACATTTGTCTACATTAAGAAACATTTCTCTTTTTTTACAGTGTATAGATATAAGTTATCATACACACACACTGCAAAAAAATTGTTGATTTTACAGTATAATACTTTCATCCCAGCTGCCAGTATAATACCGTATTATACGATACAGTATAATACCGTATTATACGATACAGTATAATACCGTATTACCGCGCATGCGCGGCAGCGTATTACTGCTTATTTTACTGTTTATTACTGTTAATATTACGGTATAATACTAGCAGCTGGGATGCCAGTATTATACTGAAAAATCAACATTTTTTTTTGCAGTGCATATGCATTTTATTCTTACAATACATACAATATATGCATTGCCTACAATGCTTTTAAGGACGCTTTTACAACATATGAAAGTAATAGAGAGACTACTCTATCACTAATAGGGTTCCTCCAACCGAGCCAATTTTCATAATCCCAATTCATCTAAAACAGGATAAAAAATACTATTAAAATCAGAAATATTTCACAATCAAAATGCCCTGCAATTTTTTAGAACAATACTCTTAACAAATAAAAGATACTACTTTGTCGCCCAAAATTAACATTTCATTTAGGAACTGCATCACAAATTCACAAATTCTCCAATCAAGCCAATTTTCATAATCCCAATTGATCTAAAACAGGATAAAAAATCCTATTAAAATCAGAAATATTTCACAATCAAAATGTCCTGTAATTTTTTAGAACAATACTATTAACAAATAAAATATACTACTTTGTCGCCCAAAACAAAAATTTTATTTAGGAACTGCATCACAAATTCTCCAACCGAGACAATTTTCATAATCCCAATTCATCTGAAACAGGATAAAAAATACTATTAAAATCAGAAATATTTCACAATAAAAATGTCCTGCAATTTTTTAGAACAATACTCTTAACAAATAAAATATACTACTTTGTAGTCCAAAATAAAAATTTTATTTAGGAACTGCATCACAAATTCTCCAACCGAGACAATTTTCATAATCCCAATTCATCTAAAACAGGATAAAAAATACTATTAAAATCAGAAATAATTCACAATCAAAATGTCCTGTATTTTTTTAAAACAATGCCCTTAACAAATAAAATATACTACTTTGTCGCCTAAAATAAAAATTTCATTTAGGAACTGCATCACTAATTCTCCAACCGAGCGAATTTTCATAATCTCAATTCATCTAAAACAGGATAAAAAATACTATTAAAATCAGAAATATTTCACAATCAAAATGTCCAGTAATTTTTTAAAACAATACCCTTAACAAATAAAATATACTACTTTGTAGCCCAAAATAAAAATTTCATTTAGGAAATTCATCACAAATTCTTTGTTATGCAGTACGGTAAGCGGATAATAAACATAGCAAAATTAAGTCAAGATAAAAATAGAAAGCGATAAAAAGTATGCCTTATAATTTTGATGCTATATTTATGAATATTTCTAAACACAGGGAGAGAATAGGTTGCGAAAAGACACGTTAGGAGCTGATGAAATGTTATTATATTCTCAACACATGGCGTCTTTAATTCCTAAAAATATCATGAAAATTGATGCTTCTCCATAAAATGCTAAACAGGGTATTTTTATCAAATGGCTTTATTCGCCAGCTAAGAAAAACGTCACACGCGTTACGCCAGTTATAAACGCACGAATATCACTTTTTTTGTTATCATTAATTTGGCTTTCGTTTCTTTTAAAATGCAACGGTAAAGACCTCCACCAGTGATAAATATTTATTACAACAGCTGAAGCAATGCGCTTAAATCGAAGATAATAAAACATTATTCACTTTCAAAAGAGTTGTTAAATTAAATTAAATTATTTTGTGTATAATATATATATATATGTATATATATATCTAAAATCATGAAACAAATTTAAATAGTTTTAAATGCTCTGTCTGAGGAATAGTTGTAATGCTAAAGAGTATATTTTTATCAAATGGCTTTATTCGCCAGATAAGAAAAACGTCACACGCGTAACGCCAGTTATAAACGCAGGAATATCACTTTTTTTGTTATCATTAATTTAACTTCCATTTCTTTCAAAATGCAACAGTAAAAGCATCCACCAATGATACATATTCATTACACCAGCTAAAGCAATGTGATTAAATCGCAGATATAAATAAAACATTATTCACTGTCAGAAGAGTTTTTAAATGAAATGAAATTATTTTGTGTATCATATATATATAAAAAATAATTAAACGAATTTAAATAGTCTATTTTCTATTTATATGGTTGAATTTTTACCTAGGAAAAGATTTGTTATCTACTGTAGAAATTAAAAAAAATATTTGGGATTATTCAACAACCGAAAATTAAGTTTTCTTAAAATTTCCTTATTGTAAATTTTATGCTGACTATAATATGTTTTTTCTAAATGCTTAATTGCATAACTTAGAAAGCGAATGTGTTTTAAGATCCTGTTTTTTTTTTTTTTTTTAGTTTTATTAAATTATGTACTATCATGGTCACATACTTTTTTTTACATACGTTTAAGGTTACGTTTAATTTTTGTTTTTTAAGCTCCTTTAGGGAAAATCGCCACTAATAACAACAACGCAAAGTTACCAGTCTGTAGACATAAAATTTCTAGAAACCATGTTGAAAAATTTTTAAATTCTATACATGTCAACTGTATAGATACAAAAATTATTTAATCAAATAATTAAATTTGCTGGTTTTTAATAATTTATTCAAAGTTTTACAAAATTAAAAGTTTATAATAATCATGAAAAAACTACTGTTATTATGATCAAGTGCTAATATGCTGAAGAAAAATCATTTAATGTTGTTACATCTAATGTTCATATATTTTTATATATTTTTTTATTATTATCCTCTCATTTTTAATTCATTCTCGTGATGCATTTCAGAAGATGCCCCGTGAAAAAACAAAATTGTTTACTGTTTGATTTTTTTCTTTTTTTTTTTCTTGTAGAAAAAAGGTTGAAATATTTACCGTTGAATAAATTATTATTTTTGTGAAAGCTTAAGAGGTTAAATAACTTCTTTTGTATGATTTGAGACAGTAACTGGCTTCCGCATTATTTTTTAAAGATGGGGTGTTAAATCATCTTTTTGTACACTTTAAGTGACAAAATGTTTTCATTTTCAATCAAGAAAAATTTCTTATTTAAGGAATAAGAATTCCTGAATTAAATGGGGAAAAAAATCATTAAAATTTTTGTAAATTTATGTGAATATATTTTGAAGAATTCTTTTTTAATGAAAAATATTTATAATTTTCAATTTGAAATCCAAATTTTATCTTTTATTAAAATCCATATATATATATACAAACTTAAAAACGTATTGTTTTCTTTATAAACACGAATTTTTCAAAGGCTAAAAATAAACAGATGGACAATGAAGATAAATATATATGTTATATAAAAAAATTATTTCCTTCGCATTTATTTCACATTAGTCCTTTAAATTAATCTGACTTCTGACATAGTCAGTATTTTCTTAAATCTTAATAATCTTTATTCCTATTTAATGTCCTTTTAAAAGTAATAACCCGTATATTAATAATTATCTTATTCCAAATCTTAATCTAAAACTTTAAGTTCATTCGTAGCTTTTATCAACTCCCCAATCTATAAAATTCTGAGAGACGCTTTTGTCATTTCGAATGTTTTTAAAAGCCTTTTTTTTTTTAAAGTTTATTCCATGCTTTCCTTCGTGCGCTGGGTATTTTTCACTTCAAAATCAATGCGCCGTTGTGTTGGGGATTCTTTCGTGTTAAATCTTCTCCTTCGCGCCGCATTCGCTTGGCTTGAACTCGCCTCTCACTCATTGGTTTGTGCGCTCGTGAAGTCGTATTTAGTAACTCTATGCGTCGTGAACAAAACTCGCTTGCAAGATTTGGAGAGCAGATTTTTGTCATGTTTGGAAGTGTAACCAAATGTTTATCTGGTGTTGAAGTCACGTAGAATTTTCATATCAGCTCTTTAAGATCTTTTAAACGATGTAGTGAGCCATCGTCAAGCCTGGGGGCTATAAGTTTATACTGAATACTGTGGGAACTGTTACTTGTATCGCTCCTGCTCATAAATAAAAGATTTATCCGGAAATTGCTGCTCCTTATTGACGAAACTCTTGTAGTGTCTCATCATTGCCTAAACTCCACGCCATGATTAATGATTACGACTGCAATAATGCACAATCTTTAACAAACTGCCATTTTTTCATGGAATAAAAAACCATCTTCGTAAAAACTTCACATATATATAATAAAAAAATCATTCATCTTATTACAAAATATATTATCTGTAATGTCTTTTAGTGAAATCATTCGTGAAAGAAAGGAGTGCATTAATAATGCTGTGATTAATTATATACCTTTTTGTTCTGTATAATTAAAGAAACCTTTTTGTTCTGTGTAATTAAAGAAACCTTTTTTGTTTATGAAATATAAAATAACTTCTAAGAAATATCTCCAGCTTTCAAGGTTTACTAATTAATATGATTATATTATACCTATTGTTACTCTTCCAAATATGAAAATAAATTGGATACTCTTCTTATAAGGATGTCTAATAAGTGATGCAGTCTGCCAACTAAATATGTATTATTTTATAGGGAATATTATTAATACTATTTTATATCATTTTAATGTCAGTAAAATTTTGATTTGATTATCGTAATTAAGAATAATTAAGACAACTAAATATTATCAATTTGGAATCATCAGACACTAAATTTATTGTCAGTGCTTTGGTGTTTTTATTTAATTTTTCTTAATTTTTATAGTAGTTGTGTAGCATTAGTGCCTAGCTATTCTCTTATGAAGGTAGTCTATGATGTATTTCGAGTTTGCGTGCGATCGTATTGTCCTGAACATATGTGCGTGAATAAGCTCCTTATTCTGATATTTCTTCTACTTTTAAAAAGTGTGTTTGAATCTCCAGGAATCTGATTTTCGCCATTATTTTGAGCAATGATATAACAATTAAGTTTCTGTGGTCATTTAGCTGGTGTAAATATCGTGGTAGAAGTGAGTATCATCAGAATTTATCGTATCTCGTCCCTCGTGAAAAGTCAAGACTATAGTTATGTGCTTCATCAAACCAATCACGTACCGTCAGTAGTAACCTTCCGTTTTGACTGACTTTGGAATAAAGTTCTTCAGCTGAGAGTTTGCTTAGGTGTCGTGTAAAGTGTTGAGTTGCGTGTAAAGTGTTGAGTTTAATGCTTCAAATAAAAGTATACTGGAATGTATGGGGTTTCCTTAAATTAGTGGCACTGTCGTATTTTCTAGTGATGTTCTGTATAGTGCTATTTCAGGATCACTAGTGACATTTTCGTAGTGATCTGGGGTGAACCTTTCTTAGATTCCGAAATACGTAGACATCTTATTTTAAGTTAGTGTTAGAATTTAGAGAAAATCTTGGGGTTAGCAATCCCCCTCTCATTATTTAGTGCTGAGCTTATAATTTGATCCTCCTTAATTTAACTACCATCTCCACTGCCGAAGTCCTTTTTTATTGATTTTAAATAAATTGTTTTTATTGTTAATTTCTGTCTGATGGCAAACTTTCTTAGATGATTGGACAGAACGGTGCACCACAGTTGTTGTTTTTAAGATTTCTCTTATCAAATAATATCAGCAATAGTAAAATATAGAAAGCAATGCATGAAATCCCAGTATTGGCACTTTTGAAAGACTACGCACTAAAAATGACACATGTGTTTTTTTCTATATTTATAAATTTGAATATTGTTCTATCTCTCAATTAAAAAACAAAATAACTTTAACATCACACACATTTTAACGAAAGTTAAAAATAAACATAGAGACATTGGTTATAAATATAGATAAAATAAATCATTTATTCCATCACAATAGATACACTAAACTCAATTACATTGAAAAATCTTTTATGAATGAAGGGATGCCATAATAATGTGTTGATTAATTATAACATTTTATATCCTATGGAATAAAATAATCTTTTTTTCCAAAGCATGAAATAACTTCTAATGATTATCGCCATCATTCAGCCAAATTGCTATTTTTTTTTTAAATACATTATAGTATGTTCTTCCACGAGCATTGTAATGCTTTCAAATATGAAAATAAATTACAAAAGAAATAAAGATGTCTAATTACTGATAACAATGTAAATAAATATGCCTCACCCAGAAAAAGGAATTGATTAAAACAACAAACCATGTTTTGTTGAGTACATTTTGTTTGTTTCAAGCAAAATTTTTAGTTGAAGTAAAAAGTTGGTTTTGTTGCATTGAGAAAAAAATATTGTTAACACTTTTAAAAAATTTTAACAAAATTTCATCAATTTTACTTGAATTAACAAAATCAGTTTTTTTAATTTTACCATAATTTTGTAATTTTTAATTCCAGCAAAATTTTGTTGCTTTTACAAAATTTAAATTGTTGTGTAGTAGCCATAACTCTCTCACGTAACTTGGTTTATTTGACTTATATAGCTGTATAATTAAAGGATTAACATAATTTTTAGATAATTAAAACTTTTTTAATTGGGACGGACCAAGGTAGTTTTAAAAATCCCCCTATCCCATTTATTACTTTCTTCTATCTTTACAAGAATAAAGTATTGGAGTCATGAAAATTTTCAACTTCTGGTTTTCGATGGATTTTAGAAGGTCTTGAACACGATTTGGCTCTTTTTAGAAAATGACTGTCTATGTCTGTCTGTTTGAGACAAAGATTTTGAGGGCGCTCTATTTCAAGAACCATAATGCACGGAATTTAATAAAACTTTATATTCAGTTACTTCCAGATATAAATTGGTGCTGATTAGTTTTTGACGTAAATAGCGCAACAGGTGGCGCTGCTACGTTGCAATTTTCGCGATTTCTCAAGAACTAATGCACTGATTTACATCAAATTACAGATTGAGTTAGACCTTGACATAAATAAAAACTGATTACGTTTTGGTGTACACCGTTAAAAATTTGCAGCAAACTGTCCATTCATTTGACCGTTTTTGTAGAAAACGGTTATATAACCGTAATTTAACTATATTTTGATCGTATTATTGCACATTTTATGGTCAGAATATAGTTAAATTCCGGTTATGCGACCGTTTTATAGAAAAACGGTCAAATGACTGGACAGTTTGTTGCAAATTTTTAACAGTGTAAATAACCCAACAGTTGGCGCTACTATGCTATTTTTTTCATGATTTTCACTATAAATAAATCTCAAGAACTAATGCACGGATTAATGTTTAAATCCTTTTCAGCATTGATTTACGCCTGTAATTCTTAAATAATAACCAGTGAATTTTTATCCTGCTTTTTTTTTTCAAGCGCAAACCGACAGAGTGAAAAATGTCCTAAGCCGGGAATCGTACCTGGGTCCTCAGAATAGCGCTCTGAAGCCCCAGCATACGGCAATACAGTTAATTTTTAATTAATATTCTGAAGTGAATTGCGCCTGTAATTCTTGAATAATAACCAGTAAATTTTTATCCTGCGTTTTAAAGACGTAATTCACTGCTGAAAATGAATTAAAAATTAACTATATGTTGCCGTATGCTGGGCTTTGTATTTTCGTCTAATGTTTGTCACAGAAATTTGCATGCTCATGCAGGGCCTGTTTACCGAATAGTCCAGGAAAGCCCGTGCTTACACAAAAACATACAAAGGTGCCCCCAAATTTACTTTTCAGAATAACTTTTTAAAAAATCAATTAGGGTACATTTTTTCCTTACGAAATTTTTATCTAAGAAGCTCCCTCTTTCTAAATTGTTGTTTACTCGAAATTTTGATGGTAAAATTTCAAACTGTTGCAGCATACCAAAAATGGATTTAGTAAATAACAAAGCAATTGGTAGAGGGGGGGGGGGCAGAGTAACGTTGGACTTCCCCTACTTTTATGTCTTAAGCGCGCCCTGTGCTCATGATGACATTTTCATCATGTGATGCGGTTGCAGCCGGTCCGACAAATATAAGAGTGAGAAATTTCGAGCTTGGCTATCGTTCCTTCTGGCGAAGTGGTTAGAGTCTCAGATCGTTATCCTGAGGAGCCGGTTTCGATTCCCAGCTTGGGGCATTGTTCAATCTGCAGGTTTACGCTTGAAAAAAAGCAGGATAAAAATTCACTTGTTATTGTTCAAAGGTTACAGGCGTAATTCACTGCTGAAAATGAATTAAAAATTACCTAAAAAAATAGTTGCGTTTAAATTGGTTCTAATACAAAAAAAATAATTTTAAAGTAAATATTATAATTGTTTGTGTAATTAACCTTTTGTTGTTAAAACAAAGAAAAATCTTAAAATTACACAAAATAATTGTTCTTTAAACAAAAGTTTTTGTTGCCAAAACTGAAAAGAAATCTTAAAGTAACAGATAATTATATTTATTTTGAGAAATTTTCAACAAAAGAATTTTGCTAATTCAAGTATAATTGAAACATTTTTACTTGAATTAACAGAACATTTTTTTGCTGACGATACAAATTTTTTTGTTGGAATAGCAAAAAAATTCAACAATATTTTTCTTGTTGATTCAAACAAATTTTCCATTTACCCATATTTAAATGGAAAATTTTGTTGGGCCAACCAAATTTTTGTTGATTCAACAAAACTTTTCTCTGGGTGTAATTACTGATAACAACGTAAATAAAGATGTCTAATTGCTAATGCAATTATATAACAAAACATTGATCTATTTATGTTCAGGTTGTGTCGAACATTAGTATTTTTAACACCTTAATTTAAGTGAAATTTTCATGTAGGTTACGACAGTAAGGTTAATTATGACATTAGTACGAAATCTTCAGATATTGAGTTTGTTTTTAACGGTTTTGTGGTCATGATATTAATTTTTTCGATTTTATCATTGTTAATTTTTCTCTTATCATTGAGATATAGGCACGCTAGCAATCTAATGAAAATAATTTATAAATGTACTAGAGTGATACATGTTTGAGAAGTTATACATTAAAAATTTCCTTTTTAAGAAATAACTGCATTTATAGCGATAATGCTATATGGAGACATTTAATATTATTTAAAAATAAATTCTAGTTCTTATGTATTATATTGTTATACAAAAAGTTTTGGATCATTCCATTTTAGGAGTTATTAAAGATTCAGAGTATCCTAAATCATTTTATTCACTCTTCTTATTCCGTTATTTACCACTAGGTCTGTGTAGTAAATATGGACAGTTAATTTATAACATTTTAGAAAATATCCTAACAGTAACCATTGAGAATACCAAAATCATGCGCAACGCGTAACTCTATACTTTAATTATAAATTTCTGTATATACTTTTTTATACTATCTCCAACTAAAATAAAGAAGGAAGTTTGTGTGTATGTGTGTTTGTGTATTTGTTTGTGTATGTGTATTTGTTTGTGTATGTGTCTGTGTGTTTCTCCGTTGTGTTCTGAAGAGACCGCTGCACGCAGAGCTACAATATTTGGTGGGAAGGTACCTCTATGCCTGTAGTTTTGCACTTCGAAGCCTGAATTTAGAATTTTTGATTAGATTTTTTTTAATGTATTTTTTTGTGCTATTTTTAGCATTTTTTCAGCGTTTTTCCACGTTCCGCTGCAATTTTTCCACATTAGTAACAGGAATCCGGTTCCAATCTTTTTTTCCCAATATAGTAAATTTTATCTTCTTTTTAAGAAAGTTTATTCGGAATTCGTATAGCAGTTTTTGGAATTTTTAGCGATTTTTTTCCTTTGAAACAAAATTTTGTTCCCAAAATGCTTGATTGGTTGCCTTCCATTACAGCATCTTTTATGCTCAAAATCGTCTTTTTTTTTTCTTTTTAGAGGATTGTTGATACAGCTGGAAGTCTATCGGGCAATTGTGATTGGCGAATGAAAAGGTCACCAGCTGATTGTCATTCGAACAGCAATTCGTATGAGTTTTTCGTGATTTATTTTCTGTGATTTTTAGAGTTTTTTTTATGGACGTGACGTCTTTATGCATTTGATTTCAGAAATTGGCAACGATAATTTACAGTATTTGTATGTCAAAACAAAAAAAAAGGGTCATTTTGTTTCTGTTTCAAAAGTTAACGATAATTCTAAATGTTAAAGGTCGTTGAATTAAATTTGAGGGGGGAGCAGTGTGTCCGGTTATAATTTAACCCTTTATCTACTGACGGTACTTTTAAGTACCATCAGAGAAAACTTTGTATAAAATTTCCTTAATCTGTCTAATAATGATAATAAGGTTTTGTTTTTATGCAAAATACTTTTCTGGATCACATTTAGAAAGCACAGCAAAACAGTGAAAGCTAAATATTTTATAAAGTGGTATTTTACTCAACCTTTTACATAAGTGTAGATCTTCTCTTTTTAAAACTTGTTATATGAAAATTTTGCAACTATAAAAACCTTTCTATTTAATGATAGGATCACAATACATTTATTTAAATTGTTCCGATAAAGAATTGTGATATTTCCTTAACAGCATTCTCTGTTAATTAATCTAATTATTCTTGTAAATATTTCGCAAAAAGAACTATTACTACCGCATTATTAAATCAGTTTTAATGAAAAACCTTATTTAAATTTCATATTATTATAATATAAATTGTCTAATATACCTTCAGACATCAAGGAAGATAATTATTGAGTTTGAACAATTTGTTGATTCATAATTCGGTAAATAAAGGGTTAAATATTGCGTTAATGCTCTCATCGAAACTCCCTCCTTCCCCCCTGCCTTCCAAATCAGAACTTTTTTATTATTAGTTCGATTCAAACGAAACCTTTTCTAATATTCTTTTCAGATCTTCCAGGTATTAGATAAACTTTCGTATATTTTTTTTCAGCCGTTGGTTACCACTATTTCTGAACATTAATCACCAGGAGGGGGAGGGCATTTTCTCGGGTTCTATGGGCCCAATTTCAACGAGAATGAGTTCATTCAACTTAACACGAACTAATTAAGATATAGGTAACTAATTAAGGTACAGATTTGATGACCCCTGGCGATAGAAAGTGCAACTAAAAGATTTTGCCGTGCGTGCGCAGCACGTCTGCTACATAGTGTCGTACACTGTGGAGACACCCGTTGCAGTTTCATTCGGAAAAACGTTTTTTGGTACAGAATGCACCCCTGTTGGAGGAAAGTGGAACTAAAATATTTTGAATTTAACATTGGTCCGATTCAAACGAAATCTTGTCTTACATTCTTCTCCGGTCCCCTAGGTACTAAATAAACTGAGGTATCATTTTTTTACCCTTGGTTACCACCATTTATCAACATTAATCACTAGGGTGGGGGGATTTATTTTCTCGCTTCTATTGGCCCGATTTCAATGAGAATTAGTTCATTCAACTTAACACGAACTAATTAAGATATACATAACTAACTAAGATACAGATTTGGCGGTAGAAAGTAGATCTAAAAAAATTTGAAGAGCGTGCACAGCACGCCTGTTATATGGTGTCGTAGGCAGCGGAGACACGTGTCGGAGTTTCGTTTGAAAAGAGGTTTGCTTAGAACAGGGCGCTTCTCATGTCTGAGGAAAGTGAAACTAGAAGATTTTGCATTTAAAATTGGTCCGATTCAAACGAAATATTTTCTAACATTCATTCCAGATCTCCCAAGTACTAAATAAACTACGGTATAATTTTTTTAACCTCTTAGTTACGACCATTTATGAATATTAATCTCCAGGTGTTTGATTTATTTTCTCGGGTTCTGTGGACCCGATTTCAGTGGGAATTGGTTCATTTAATCAAAAAAGAACTAATTAAGATTCAGATTTTCAGCAGGGAGGCCTAGCATGTGGCTTTAGCCCCTGCAAGCCCTGCTTGGCAAGTTTATTTTTAAAAAAATTACATATTTTTACATATTTGACAAAGCAGCCCAGCTTAATTTGCAGAAAAGTCATACTCAAAAAGTCATACTCAAAAGTCATATTCAGCAGAAAAGTCACAATTAATAAGAGTTTAAAAATTATTTGAAATTGTCAGATTTTTAGCGTAAAATATTTTAAAAGTAGAGACAGTGGATTTTTTCAATAAACTTCTTCATCATCAGGAAAAGCATCATCATCATCATCACCACCAATGATGTGTACTGGTGGCATTTGGAATAAAAATTGGTTTTTTTCTATTAAGGACATGCAGCTAATTATCTTTTGAAGCAATGAGAAATTCGCCGAGATTGATTTGAACCAATTCGACAGAGAGATGGTGTCTGTTTTCCTCAAATGTAGAGTAGCTGTCAATGGGCATGTGAGAACGTAATGTAGCGAATCCCCTCTTGCACCACAAGTGCATCTTGAAGACAAAACTTTATTAAATTTAATTAAATAAGCCGGGAAAGGGCCATGATTGATAGCGAATATATATAGGTATCGATGACTTAGAAGATAGTCTTCTGAAACTTTTGGCTTCAAGGTATAGGTATATCGCCCAGTGGGACATAAGTCCCAATCACGTTGCCATGAGTTATGTAAAGTTTGCTTTAACATTCTCTTAAGATATGAGGATGGATATGGTATAAATTTTTCTGGTATTAATGAATTTGGGTCAGTTGCTTCCTTAGCTAACCGATCCACTAATTCATTACCTGTTATGCCTGAATGTCCTTTGACCCATTGTAGATAATTTTTTTGTGTTGCTCCTTGCAGAGATTGGATTATTTGGCTGATTATTATATTTTTTGTAGCTATATCTTTTAGTGCTGATACTGTAGATTGGCTATCTGGTTTTATAACTATTGTGCGATATTTTGATTGTTTTGACCATCGTATTGAGTCTAAGATCGCCAGCTGTTCCGCTTGATACGTCGAGTTTTCGTTCTGTATTCTTTGCTGATATGTATATTTATTTCTTCTTCTTTAAATACACAGTAGGCATAACCCGTGCCGATTTCAGTTTTTGAGCCATCCGTGTATATTTGCACATCTGTCTCTATTTTACTTTGTGCATCCAGTATATTAAGATATTCTTTTGAGGTATCTATATATTTTTTGTAAGCTTTGTTTTGAAATGTATCAGAGTGATGTGGGTGTGATAGCACTCCCAGTCTCACTATCATTCCTTGATCTGCAATCTGTTTCAGTTTTAAAGGTAGTGGAGGAATTCCTGTCAAGACATTTAGAGCCGATGTAGGAGATTTTTTATATGCTCCAGAGATTAGTAGCAGACAACGACGCTGAATAGATAAGAGCAGGCGAAAGCCATGTGACTTTTGAAATCTTGGAAACCATGTAGCTGCTGCACATGAAACTTTCTTTTCTAGAATGGAAGTGTACCAAGTTTTTATGATTTGTTTGGAAATGCCACTTGTGGTTGATGCGAATTTTAACAAGTTTTGTATTGTTGCTGACATTTCATCCTGTTTGATTCTAAGATGTGGCAAAAATGATAGGGTTGAATCTAAATGTATTCCTAGATATGGCATAGTATTTTCAGTTTTAAGATTATGTGAATCAAGTTTGAAGATTGGACGCCGTTTCAAAACTAATTAAGATATAGATAACTAATTAAGATACAGATTTGACGCCCCCTGGAGGTAGAAAGTAGAACTAAAAGATTTTGTACACGCCTGTTATATGGTGTCGTAGGCATCGGAGACACGTGTCGGAGTTTCGTTCGGAAAGAGGTTTGTTTAGAACAGACTGCGCCCACTGTCGGAGTAAAGTGGAACTAAAAGATTTTGCATTTAAAATTGCTCTGATTCAAACGAAATCTTTTGTAACATTCTTTCCAGATCTTTCAAGTGCTAAATAAACTTCGGTATCATTTTTTTCAGCCCTTAGTTACCACCATTTATGAATATTAATCTCCAGGTGTTTGATTTTTTTTTCTCGGGTTCTATGAGCCCGATTTCAACGGTATTTGACTCATTTAACATAACATGAACTAATTAAGATATAGATAACTAATTAAGATACAGATTTCGTGCTCCCTGGTGATGGAAATTGAGACTAAAAGATATTACAGCACGTGCGCAGCACGCTTGCTATATGGTGTCGTAGGCAGCGGGAACGAATGCCGGAGTTTCGTTCTGAAAGAAGTTTGTTTAGAACATAAAGCTCCCCCTAGTGGTGGAAATTGAAACTAAAAAAATTTGCAGCTTGTTCGCAGCACGTTTTCCATACGGCGCCGCAGGAAGCAGGGATACGTGTCAGAAAGTTGTTTAGAACTGATTGCATCCCCAGGCGGTGGAAGTAAAATATTTTCCTGAGCATGCGCCGAAAATGGCTAATTTTTTTTTCGAAAACGTAAATGAAATTTACCGATTTGATAATCCCAGACAACGAAATATTGTAGTTTGCTCTCATCCTCGAGTATTAATAAAACTATTGAAGATATCTATTTGATACTTACAGTATGTACGTAGTTTATTTTTCGGATCCAAAAATGGAAATTTTGTGAAAATCGAACGGTAATTTTTTTAATTTTGACCGAAAACAGACCCGCTTTGAATCAAATGATCCAGACATTTGAAGGTGTGGTATTGAATTTACTTCTGTGTTTCGGAGTCCGTCTCTCTATTTAATTTCCTAAAGACGAAAGTTTTACCTGAGGAAAGATTTCGTGCAGCGATTTTTAAGAATGATCTTGGGTTTCGTATTATTTTTTGACGAGAGAGTGCAACGCCGGGCGGATCAGCTAGTAGTAAATAATTTACAAATTTTGCTCTTCAAAATGACTCTTTTTAATGGTTAAGAATTCTTAAAGCTTTTACACGTACTTAATTTTGTACACAAACAAACATATACACCCTAACTTATATATATCTTGTTTCTCCGTATATATGTTTATCTGTGCGTACGTCTGCACAAGCTTTAATGATGTTTTTTTTTCTAATGGTATTTATATAAGCATAAACAATCATTATGACGTACATATATAGTTATATGTGAAATTTTATATACAACTATGACTAATAATGTTGAAATCTAAGTCTATTTATTTATTAATTAATTAACAAGAAATTGTGTCTATTTGAATATGTGGAAACAAGTGAGTCAAAAATAGTGTTTTTCAATCTAATAAATACAGTTATTCTGTTATTCTGTGTATGGTATACTTCGTTTTACTGTCATTTATCAGAAACCGGATAACTTAACATTTTGAAATATCTTATTATGATTTTATGCAAATAATTTACGTACTTACATTAAATGCTAGTTAAAGCAGATATAAGATAAAATTTATTTTCTTTATATTTTCATTTAATTTATGATGCTACTTACAATCTACAGTGCTTGAAAAATCCTTGATTTATTTTTTTCTTCTTCTGAGAAAATTACACATTGAAAAAAAAATTGGTTTTAAAGTGTTTATTATATACGTCTTTAACATATTTCTTTCTTTTTAAGGTTCTGTACTTAAAGAGTAAAAATGGAACCATTATAAGATCACTCCTGTGTTTGTCTGTCCGTCTGTCAGAGCCCGTTTTCTCGTAAACTATGAGACGTGGGAAGTTCAAATTTGAGAAGGTTATAAAGTCTTTTTACCCACATATTTTCGGATTAATAGACGTTCGCAAATATGTTTAAGGAAACATTTAGGGGGATAATTAAGTAACTTGAAACAAGAAGTTTTCTTTTTGGCTATCATATTAGGGTATTGTGTGAAAGATCTCGTAATACCGAACTCAAACATATATTTGTTTTTATTTTAGGTATTATATTTTCAGAGATATCGTCGAAAATGCACTACAAAAATATGCCCCACCTTCCTCTATTTTTGAATCTACTGAAATTAAAAATATGAAAAAATTAGAGATAGTAGGAGTTTATTTAAACCTTGCAGGAAAACTATAGAGATTTTACTAGGTAACATAATTTTTGAGAAAAACACATTTATTCGTTACACACAAACTTTACTTTTGGGCAGTCAGCGGTTGAGTTGACAGGCGATGAAGGTATCTATTGACGCAGAATCATCCAAGAATACTTGATACTTATTTACGAAAACTACAGTCGGTAATTAGCTGAGATATTAATTAAGTTACTTGAAAAATGATTTTTTTTTATATATCGTGTATGGTATCGTTCTAAAGACCTCGTAACATCGAACTCAGAAATATATTTGTTTTAATTATAGGTATTATGTTTTCAGAGATATTGTAGAAAGTACCGGAAAAATATGCCCCTTCCTATTTCCGAAGCTACTGAAACTTAATTATGAAAAAATTAGGGGTAGTAGGCGTTTATTAATTAATAAATAGTAATTAATAACTTCAATGTAAGGAACCCTTTTATCACGAGTTATACTCACACTTGAGTGAGTTACTTTAATTAGAAATCAAAATGGCAGGATTATAGTTGCGGAAACATTGTGATGCCAAAAATGTCAGCTTGAAGCACATTTGAAACATTTTTTTCGTATTACCTCCAAATTTTAACAACATATTCTCAACACATTTCTTTAGAGAAGTACACAAGATTATTATGATTTATCAAATATTTTTATTTTTAAACAAAGTACAAAGTTAAATTTCGCACGAAAAGACGAACACATTTTGTGCATAATTCCCGTTATTACAAATGTCGATATTTTTAATGGCTATGTGTACTTCTTTTGAAAATTTGATGTAGATTAAGAGAAAATAAAACATATTTGTTCTAGGTTTATTTGTGGGACAACTGTGCTGTATCATCGTATCGATTTCAAATAAGAAAAGTTTTTTTTTTCGTTAGGGCGTTTAAAGTATCCGTGACAAAATGCATTCAACATTTATATCATTATAGAAAATTATAATGCTTTCTAAAAACATAGGAAGAACCTTGTTAAAAAAATGTGTTGATTGGCACAAAATTACTGAAATAATAGATGATTCTCCACTTCCAACTTACATAAAGAAGCTCCTAAAAAATTATATCAGTGAGAGATTAATCGGTGTGAATAATTACACATTCAAAGAGTGGTTCAGGACACATAAAGGTTTGATGCAAGGCTCGTGTTTAGGACCACTATTGTGGTTATTAATAGCCAATAACATAATTACAAGATACAAATTAAATGCTCTTGGAATTATCGTTTATGCAGATGATTTCGTCGTACTCACTGAAGGCAATACCAGATCATCATTGGAACAAACTGCTAACAGTCGTATAGAAACATTCGTCAATATATGTTCAGAGCTTAATCTAACTATCTCAGATGAAAAAACCCAAGCAGTCCTATTTGGAAGGAACCTCCTTAATAATCGAAAGCCAATTTTCAAAATAAAACAGAAATCTATAAAAATTGTTAAAAATCTACAATATTTAGGAATTACACTAGACCAAAAATTAAAATTTCAATCGCACCTAAGCATGTTAAAAGCTAAGATAGCCCAATTTGTTTCGGGCTTTAAAAGTTTCCACAATTACAACAAGGAAATCAGTCCCTTCCTCAAGAAGATCTGGTATCAAACAGTTATTGAAAGACAGATTCTTTATGGCTCCGAATTCTGGTATCCAAACTTGAATTGCCACGGCATCAGAATCCTTAGATCAATTCAGAGAATAGCATTGTTAAACATCATAAGAACTTACCGAAGTATTTCAAATGGCGCATTAAATATTTTAACTGGAGTGCCTCCAAATACCATCAAAATACCAAACGAATTATAAGTCTATGAGATAAAGCAAGGAAACAGATTACTTAACATCAACAATACAATAATATACAATAATCTTATGCAACGGGAAGCAACTTATAAATTTCCAGATTATCACAAGTTGAAAAATATAGAAATTATAGATAACCTGACAGAAAACATAATATTGGAAAATCATCTACAATTTTTTACAGACGGATCATCTATGGGAAATGGAGTGGCAAGTGCATATACAGTCTCTCTTAATAATAACTTCATCCATGATCATGCAGTAAGACTACACCCAATTAACTCAATTTACCAAGCCGAATTATATGCAATCCAGGAAGCAATAGTTTGATTAACACAATCACAATTTACATCAGCCATTATTTTGACAGATAGTCGCTCATCCTAAGATGCACTCAAAATAATTTTTCCTCGAAACTCCATAATTTTAAATATCAACAATAGTTTACTACATAACCCCAATAAATTCATCAAAATAGCCTGGATTAGAGTACATGTAGGCACCATTGGTAACGAAAGAGCAGACCTTCTCGCAAAAAATGCAATTACAGAAGACCATTATGATGACATCTCTGTCTTACAATTTCCAGAATTCATTCTAAAGAGTTATTTTAAAAACAAAATCATCACAGATTGGCAAAATGATTGACCAACTCAACGAAAGGAAGAGAAACGTATAAAATTATTAATAAGGTAGATGTTAAATTTTTATGTGTTCAGAAATCAGTAGCATATTATCTTAGCGGCCATGGAAGCTTCCCAAGCTTTTTATATAAAATTGGTTAAAGGAAATCGGATAGATGTCCTTGTGACAAAAACCCTGGAACTCCTATACACTACATCTTCGGTAACTGCCCTCTTATGGAATACCATTTTAACTTCAATAAAAATAAAACATTAAAGAGAAACCTACAACGTGTGCTATTAGACGCTTCCAATTACGAAAAGTTAGATAAAAACTATAATGTCCTAAATAAAAACTTTTCATATATCAAAGAATTATTATAACCTATATAAAATTCTAGATCTATAAATTTTAAAAACTATGTTTTAAAAGACTTAATGGACTAGTGCATAATACAATTGAAAATTTTCAGTACAATATTATTATTGTAAATATCTGTAAATATTTATCTTTAATATTATGTAATCTTATCAGTATATTCATATAGAACTTTTATACATGTAATAACTTTGGGCTCACCCAGCAATAAGCAATATTGGGTAGCTTGTGTGATTTTTTTTTTACTTGCTGAGGACTTCGGGTCCTTGGACACTGGGGTTCCTGGTGGATATTGGTTTTCCCTTCGTGGACTATAGTTCCTATGCCGAGAGGTTGGCTGTCCACGAGTGGGAGCTTTCTGTTTCTGTTTCTGTTAAAAAATGTGTAGAAATCTAAGAGAAAAATATTGTGTGTATATGTTTTTTTTCTTCATTATTTATTTTAAATACATTTTGTTTATTTAAAATAAAAAAAACGTTTGTTGGTTTATATTTGTTTTATAGTTTGTTATTCTAAGTGAAATTATTTTAGTATCGTCTCTAACATGTACACTACTGGCCTTCCAAAATGCTACACCATGAAGGAATTCAAATAACAGAATGATATTTATTGGACGAATACATTATAATGGGAAGGACAGGTGATTACATTTTCAGAAAATTAGGATATATAGATCCTGAGAAAACCCTACCCAAAGCACCCACCTCTAGCCGCAATAACAGCATTTATCTGCCTAACCATGGAGTCGAACAGAGATTGGATGTCATGTACGGGTACATCAGTCCATTCAACTTCAACATTATGCCACAGTTCATCAACCGTAGTGATGAAATGCGTCATGTTATTTGAACTAATGCATTTGATACTTATTTTGAAATCACCACATTTCCCCAATGTCACTTTTCTGATTTTTTAAATTGATAATGTTTAAAGAAAATTAAAAATAGAGAAAGAGAATTGTACCATTTACTTTATTTATTTATTTAGTTATTGTGTAAATCGTCAATTAGTTTCTGCCATCCAAGTCTATAAAATACAGATGTTCGTACGAAAGATCTTCACATTGCGTGGAAGCAAATCCGAAATGTGTGTATCCGAATTTCACCTTGTATTTTAAAGCAACATGAATCTTTACGAGGAATGTTTTTCCGCGTTACTGAAAACGATGCAAGCGCCATTGCACTATTATTTTTTCTAATGTTTTGGATTAAATAAATAGGATTCGATAAAGAAAATCTTCGGAACAGATGTGTTACACTCACGCATAGATCTTTGGCGACTTTTTGATTGGCGCGATTTCCAAACATTGCGCCAAACCAATAATTTAATACAATAGCCAAGTTACCATTAAAATAAAAAATCCTCAAAATTTGGCGATTTTTTCCTTAAAAAAACGATGCGTGAGTGTATGACATCATAGCCAAATCTGTTAATCGTTTATGTAGTCAATTGGTCTGAATAAATTTAAGAACAACTTTTAAGACTTATCTCTAAAAGCCTTAACTATCTGTAAAAGTATCTCTAAAAGTGATAGACTCTCTAAAAGTGATAGACACAAAATACGATCTACATGATTTGTTTTTTTTCAAAATCGTAAAATATGTTATATTTGTGTCATGACATGATTTTGAAATACCATTTTAATATGAGTAGGTAGTAATTTCACCATCTGAGTGATAATGTACCCACGCTAGTACCGAACCTAGAACCTTTAGCTTAAATTGCCAATGCTTTTCCAATTGAGTTATCTGTACGACATCGCAGCCAACACATTATTCGCTCAGAACAACCATTTGGTCATGACATCTGGACTTTTATATGAAACAGCACAACAGAATAAACCGCTGGTAAAGTGGTTCCAACAAACTGTGGATGACTAAATATTAGAAATATTAACCTCATCCGACTAATTTATCACCAGAAAAACCACTTTCATTTCCTTTTTGCAAAGTGGAAAGAAGGAACGACCTTGAAAGAAAATAGCTTTCAAAGTGATCAACATTTCTTTCGAATCATAATAAATTGCTTAGTGAGATTTATGACCCTACTCAACTCTAGATAAATGTTTCAAGAGATCTACTAAATTAATAAACTGTTATTATGCGAAATAGACTAAAAAACATTTGTACAATAATTATAAACATTGTTATACTGATTACACTCTTACGTTCAGACCCTGCAATATGTGTTTTTTTCTTCTGACGTATGAGTAATTCCAATGATGCAATCATGAACTATAAACTCATTCTTTATGACTTTAATTTAGCAGTCCTCTCCAAAATGTAAACGCGTAAACAACTAGAGCGAATAAGCTCTAAAATGTCATATGAATATAATCTAAACCTAATTGTTAAATGTTAACGTTATTGTAATGTCCATCTGTTCTAATTTAGTGAATTAAATAATCAAGAATGTGTTTTAAAAGAAGTTTAATTATTTGCAGTCAAAGCCTAATTAAATACTTAGTTTTTCAGTGAAGTGTTCCATATGATCGATTTACCGATCCCTTGAATTTACATGGATTATCTTACACTTTAATGGATACACAATTGGAGATTAAATCATGAGATGCACCTTGAGAAAAGGTAATAAAATTTATCTTATCCTTTTTAATCTTCTTGAGATAACATCAGCGCTCGATCAGTGATATCGAACTCCTCCTTCACTAAATACACTAAAATAATTTTTAACACAACGAAACGATTAGTAAATAATTCATACGAGTAGGAATTTTCCCATCTGAGCGATAATGTGTCCTGACTGGGACTCAAACCCAGAACCTTTGGCTTTGGCTTTTCTGATGGTTGGCTGATTTACGACGGCCGATTATCTACTCTTGGGATATAGACCCATGGGGGGAATGCCCTCCGGTAGGGGTCTTTCTAAGGGATCCTAACTCGTATTTACGGCAAGGTTCGAAGAAAACTACAGAAAACTCCGAACAGTTATGTTGGCGAGCGCGACAGGGATTTGAACCCAGCACTTCCCGCCTACCAGCTTTGACAGCAGAACTTCTCAGCCACTGTTGGGGCTAGGCTTTGTCTTTTCATTACATATTTACTTTTTAATGACAAATATATGTTGAACCAAGTTTTACACATTTATTAATTAAACTTAATTTTATTTTTCAAATCAATGTTCTCCGCCCGGCAGCGTGGTTGGTAGCGGAGGCGTCAGCCACGGTGAGGGCCCAGGTTTCGAATCCCGGGTGAGACATGGATGTCATTGTGTGTGTATATTCAGTGCTGTCAGATTCCACGGGCTTATCCCGTCCCCAAGAAGAAGATTTATGTAATGTGTTAAATTTGGAAAACTGTATATATTTCTGTGAATAAAAAATAGGGATCATTAGAGACAACAGCCTTGTAGCTTATAGGTCTCAAAGCGACCTCTGCCAAATGTCAAATATCAAATCAATGTTTATTCTGGAAAGAAATCCCTTTATAGTTTCGTAAATATAAACAATTAGGTTATTAGACATATTTATTTAGAATGTCTATCACGTTACATTTTGAGAACACTGAAAATGTGAGCTGACTTTTGCAATGAAATCATAGTTTAGAGATGCACTAACATTTTTAATTGTATTATTCGTTCTCACATCTTGATAATTCTTTTTTTCCTTTTGTTCTATACGGAAACAGAATGTAAAACTATAAAATAAAAATTATTCTATATGATTCTGAGAATTTAAATATTTCTCAAAGTAATCAAATGTCAAAGGTAAAATGGATTTTTATACAAATTCGTTATTGAGAATTAATCTGACGTATGTTAAAACTTTCTTTTCAGAACAACCTAAAAATTAAATTTCGTTTTATAGATATTTACAAATTATCATGTCGGTGGTTGTTTAAAGTACATTTATTTTTTATCACAATTATGAGGATAAGTAAAATTAATTATTTTCTTTCCGATATTAATCATTTTTCCAAATTTTTTACTTCACATTTACTTTTTAATGACAAATATATGTTGACCCTAGTTTTACACATTTATTTATTAAACATAATTTTTTTTAAATCAATGTTCATTGAAATGTCTTATAGTTTCGTAAACATAAAAACAACTAGCTTAATAGACATTTATTTAGAATGCACCTTACAGCTTACGTTAAATAATAAGTATAGTATTTATTATTTGTTCAGTGTAAAATACGCATTCTTGCTTTTCTTTATATTTACTTTAAATGAAATTTAAATATAATATGGGATAATATAGACTATCGTATTGATAGTTGTTGGTGACCAAAGAAGCCCGTGTAGAGAACTTGTAGATAATTGTACAGAATGTTGGAAAGTGATCCTATCAAATTCATCAGAACTTTCATTAGTACTTGTGACAAGTGTTGCAAACCCCTTCAATCTTTAACGGATGCCCTGTATATCATAAATATAAAATAGCAAAAACAGTATATGAAACAGTTAAAATATCTTATAAAAGTATTTCAGCAATCTAAAAGATTGTCAGTAAAAAATATTTAATATTTTAAGAAATATTTGTTTTCTAATCTGTAATTTCTTACTTCTGTTTTATTTATCACGAGGTTTTGTAAAACAATTTTTATTTCATGAATTTGTGCCCAAATGTACATTAAACTTTGAAATATTTTCGCTTGTAAAAGCTATTGTTTTTATGTTCTAACTTCTCTAAAAAAATTATTCAAAGAGGGAATAAATTTTACGCGTTCTGAAAGTACCAAATTATATCAAGATCATTTTGTGAATTCTTAAGTACAATTCATATTTTCAGAAAATATTTTTCACTTTTCTTTTAGGAGAATTTCTTTTTGAAGATAAAAACTACTTGATCAAATTCATGACAATCAATCTTTATTTAAGATTTCGTTGCAAATTGTAGCAGTAAAAAGCAGTACCATAATAGATCATTTAAAAATAAAATACTTATTAACGATATTTGTACTACATAGTATTACTACTAACATAGCCAATTATGAGGATAAGTAAAATTTATTATTTTCTTTCCGATATTAATCATTTTTCCAAATTTTTAATTACATTCAATAATTAAATTATTATAAATTATATATATTATTATTTATTATAAATTATTAAATATATAATAGATTAAATATATAATAGATTAAATTTGCCGTTTTTTTTTTTTTTGCGCGTTTGTTTGTTTTTTAATAGATTTTGTCGTAAAATGAACTATTTACAGATGTTGACCAAGTTAAACATAATAACCTCTTTTCATCGGAATTACCAGACTTTTCACTCAACGAGTAAAATATCAACAGATGTGAAAATACTTATCTGGGAAACACTTTCATTGCATCAAGAAAACTCAAAGCTTAAAAACTCGAAATTAAAAGCAAAAGTACTTATGAATGACTTAATAGACAGTTTCCCATCAACCCATAATCAAGGGAAATAATAAGTGCTTCAAAGCCAATTGTGCTACGAAAGAACATTGATAAAACTTTCTTAATAACCTGCAAATTTTATAATATGTGTATAATAGACTGTTACAACTAACTTCAGAACAACTCGTGGAATAAGGATTTCCCGTGAATACGTCACGGGGTGAATAAAATAAAAACTTTCTTATTCAATTGAACTAAAATTTCCTCAGGTGTAAGCAGAATGTAAACGCGTGAACAAGAGCAAATAAAGCTCCGCTATAATATTGAATAATGTAGCTAACCTTTAATATAAATCCGTAGTGAGTAGAAAAGTTTGTAACTGTAAGATTTCAATTTAATATAATGCTTAAATCAACTCCTCGATTCACTTCAACTAAATGTCTACTTTAATTAAACATTTAGTTTTTCAGAAAAAAAGAAATAGTGTAATTGCACTATGCCAAAACCAGCCAATTGTTTATGTGCCATCGACAAATGGATTAAAATTTAGGATTAATTTACACTTTGAATTATAATGCATTGAGCCTGCACCATCAGGAAAGGTAAAGGCAATTTCTTATCTTAAAGTATCGAGAACTATTTTTATCTAATTTAATATTCTGAGATCGCGCTAGCAAGAGAGGACTCCGTCCTTCCGGCCATAAATAAACATTTTTTTAACGGTGTTTGGGTCGACATTTTCTTTTTCTTTTTTCTGTTTTATTGAATTACTCTAATTTTAAACAATAATTTATTTATAAAACAATTTATAAATAATTTATAAAACAATTTATAAAACAATATTCAGATCTACTTCCCGGGAAAGATATAATCTATATTACAAAGCAAAAACATGTCGGTGGGTAACTCTGGCGACATTTTGATAGTAACAACACCTGACCAATAAATTTCGTTTTCACTGCAAATTTTTTTTAATTCTAATAACCGCACAATTTAAATTTTTACACTGTCGAACAGGGAAATAAATATTCTTTCAAATGGAATTTGTCTTATAATGTGTCTCAATTTACTAATTTTTTATGGTTTTTAAATTTTCAAGCATATTTTTTTTTTTAATCTTTCTCTATCGCATGCAATCCGATTACGAAAGACTAACCCATTTGCACTTAAAACAAGATAAATAGTTCAGCATTCGTTTTCAGCTAAATTTCCATAACGAAATTAAAACTTAATCATTAAAAAAGTTAAATAATAAATAACATACATATTCCAATATGTCACAAATTTAACACATCGAAAACGCGCTTACTATTGAAATTATCAGAACAAAAAAAAAGGCTGTTGTAAGTAATGGCTAATACTTAAGAATTTCTTTTTATAAATTTAAAAACTTTATTTGATGACATTATTGATATTTTTCTTATAAAAATGATTTTAGTGTTGTTATTGGGCGCAACCTAAAATATATATTTAATGTAAAAAATCTATTTGAGTTTTCAATTTAAAAAATGGTTTTCACCCATATTCTGTAATCAAGAAAGCGCGGGTTGGATCCCCTAATTGAAATAATTTTCTCTTAAAGAGAGAAAAAATTTATACTTAAAAAAAAAAATCATTTTTATTTCAAACTCGGAATTTATTACTACAAAACCTCATTTTGTTCTTTTAAAAACAAACATGTCTTGCACATTCTAAGAAAGATGGCTTTTTTTTTGTTGTTAAGTTTAAGAATGGCTGGGACATTATCGACAGTGAATTTTTTCAAAAAAATTATTGAAACGTAAGGTGATATCATATTTCGTCTTCAAGCAAGAAAGCAAATTGAACAAGAATATTTTATTTTGTTTTTTACATAAGAATTGTCTTAAATGTTTTCATTCTTTATTAAGAACACTTATATAAAGTTTTTGATGCAGTTAGCTATTTTAATTATCAAGGAGTGGATACAATAGAAAAAAAATTACATTTGAAAAACGAGAAATTTGGAAAAAAATACGAAATAAAATTGTAAAATCTAGTAAATTCTAATCATTCTAGCAATCTTTTAAGACACCATAGAATATGTTATCGAGTGGTAAAAAGTTTTGGATGTTTCATTATGTATTAGCCAAAGGCTGAATTGTGACGAAGAACATTTTGCACGCTAATACTAAACGGAAGGTCGTATGACACAATTTGAAGCTTGCCATTCAAAAGACAGCCTTGAATTTATTGAAAATATGTCATATTCAAAGGTAGTTCTTTAGACTTTCAATGGAAAATTGATAGAATTATTTTTTATGTTGGTTATTTTAAGTGGGTCACAAAAAAGCTCCCAAAGTGAAACTTCCACAGTGAAATTTCATGAGGATTATGAAAACTCGCACATTTTTCACTAAATTACCAAACTTTCAGTCCTTTAAAAAATTATCGAAATATATGTAAAACAAATCTCTTTGTAAACAGTATTCAAGCAGCATTATGGAATTAACTCATTTTTGAAGATTTATAGAATAATATATCTCATGACATTACGAAATCCTTTCTTATTGGTATGCCAAGAAGTCGGGAGTATGTTTACCGAAATGGCAGACAAAATTAAAAGATAAAGCATTATATATTTTGTAAATTAGAATTTAGTGAATAAAATCATGTAAGTTTTCTTACAATGTTTTCCTAACCAAATGGTTTTTATTAATATGTTTGCCAAATTGTTCGCTAGCTACTGTATAGGCCTTGATATAATGTCTTAAATAATTTTTCGAAATTCAGCGAAACATATCTGGAGAACATCTTACAAGTAGTCAGATTTTGTTAAGCTTAATTAAACAAACTATTGAATTGCCTAAACTATTAGAGATAAAAGAAAAGGTGATATTATATTTTCTCTTTTCTAAAGTATTTTCATAATTTTAATTAATTAGTAAAAGGTTATGCATAAATTTCCGCGTCCCCTCTCCTTTGCCATCACTCCCATACAAAAAATTAAAAAATCAAATAATTATATCTTATATAAAAAGATTTCTGACTGAAATTTAGTGGAAATAAAAAAAATTATCCTCCTGCCCCCCCCCCCAAAAAAAAAAAAAAATTAGCTTCTTCCTTAAACCTACCCCCACCCCACCTTCACATACACAGAATAAAATCTTCAGAATTCTTTATTTAAAGAAAATAATCTGTAACAGTCGTTGACTAATAAAAATAATCATCTAAATAACACTCCTAACATCCTAAATTTACTCTTCCCCTCTCCCTTTTCCCTCGGCCAATATACAAAAAATTTTAAAAATATTATGTATAAAAAAACTTCTGTCCTATTTAATAATAATCATTATTGAAACGTTTTAATTCCTAAGGAAACTCTTTAATCTTTTTCTCAATAAGAATATTTATAAATATAATGCTTTACAGACAATCCACGATGGCTAAATAATACTTTTTTATACTCCGCTTTATTATTTATTCTTTATTTAGATATTGACATTACTCAGTATAACGCATTTGTTTTTCCTAAATTATAGTGTGATAATTTTCATTATTATTATTTAATTATATCTTGATATATTTTGGGTTTTTTTCTTTGCATGAAGATTTTCGTGAATCATATATGTTATTTCTGTTGTCAACATCCCTTTTTCTTAGCAAATACAAAATGCAGAACTATGAATGAGATACCATATGAAAGGATTTTGAACAGGCTTCTGAAACAGTACACTAACATTTCTTTAAAACACGTATTTAATTAAACAATGCACTTAATTAAAAATTAAATAGGCATTGTTTTAATAAATTAAATGAAAGGTTTTCTCAAATCAGTGTTGCCTCAAAAATAAAATAACGAATTTATCATGCTTAGCAAAAATTAAAAAATAAATAAATATACAAAAGAGATAAATTAAGATGTCTCTGCACGTGTTTTTTTTTATTTATGATTAAAAAGAAAAATTCAAATTCAAATGCTTAGAAAAAAAAGACACCATCGATCGATCGAATTAGTGGAATTTCACGTCTAGCCTAAAATGTATATTACAAAATTTAATTTTTTCCGCAATCTGTTAAATTATACTACAAAATTTTTCCATTTAATAATGTTCCGTATATAACCCCGGCTTATTAAAATAATTCTTATTCTTAAAATAATCCTTTACTATCCATATGTAAAGCCAGTTTATCCTAATCCACTTAATAATATTTATTCGAAAGTAGTTAGATCTAAAAATGGCGATAGCTTTTTTAATTTATTCTTTTAATAAAACATATTTATATTAATCCGTTATTAAAATTCATTATTACTATTCCCGTGTAGTCAAATTGCTGTAACTTCTTTATTTAAATGGTAAAATATCACATCTCTTAAATTATTCCGCTCAGAAAACCCTATTACCGTAAAATTATTCTATTATTAAATATTAAATGTCTATTAAAATATTTCCGAAAAGCTTTAGTTCTTTTTTTTTCTTCTTTTACATTAAAGATTCATTTTCTTTTTTATTATTACGTATTAAATTCGAAGTTTAACCAAAGCCTCAAAGCAGATAAATTGGTTTGTTTATACGGCATGTGTCTGGTACGAGATTATCGAAGCCTGTAGAAAAGTGTAGAAGATATTTTTACCGCCAAGGAAACTGTTTTTCGTTAAGATAATTCCACCGGAAATCCTAATAAAGTTTTTTTAAAAAACCTTGTGATTCGATGAAGGTCGGTCTCGTGACGTGTTTTATGTTCTTTCGCAAGTGAGTTTAAAACTACTCGCACGTCCTGATTCAGAGAGAAATTTGATATTTAGCGTTGGCTAAAGAACAGAGTAAAATTTGAACTGGCTTCTAATTCGCAATATCGTCTTTATAGTTAGTAATGGAGTTATTTTTTTCGACGATGGGCGGTAGCTGAATGAAAGCCAGAAAGTTTTTTCTGGGCGTCTTATCTTAACGGATTTCGGGTGGGGCGCTAAATGTCTACGGTCTGGTTACTCAGACCGATCTGTCCCACTCAGGCATTAAATATCTTAACGGGTACTTAGTGCTAAATTGATACGTCCAACTAATCTAAATAAAAGGAGTGAGTTCCAAAGAGGAGATTTATGGATTATGCAGACTGTAGCAGTGGAATATATTAATTCTTCGGGATAACTTTTAATCATCGAGCATTCCTCCTGATGTGATGTCTTCAAAATGTTAATAAATATTTTATTTCCAACTCCAGTTTGAGTGAACTGAAAATTATTTCCACCCGGCCAACTTAATGCAGTTTAAAATGGGAGACCCTGTTTCTAATTTCGACTGCATTAATTTGGAGATATTGATAATTTTTTTCGTCGACTGCTGTTAAATTCAGAGTGTGTGACTGTCAAATTTAGACTCCAGGCAGTTGTACAACAGCAGTAGTGGAGTGTCTACTTGAAAGTGCACGTTGATTGTTTTGAGCGTCTAAGATAAATCATTGCTTTTTTGTTTTGTTTTCCCAAAGTAAGTGCTTGAATTTTCATAGCTATTCATCAGAATTTCTATACAATGTCAACAGTACAAAATATTTTAAACTTAAACAATTTATCATAAGCTACTAATCTAGACTAACAATGTGAACATCAATGGTTCTTTTTAGTAGCGGCCATGTTTATATAAAAGGCCGCGCAATCTCTCCTACCGAAATTGGAGAGTTTGCGCATCTGCTACTTAGGAGAGATGGCGCATTCTTCCCATTAGTTTCCATGCTAGGAGAGATTGCGCAGCTTGTTGGTAAATTTGCATAAAAAATGAAAAATTAAAATGGACTAATTTTAAGTTAAATGTATTATCAAGTAACTTAATGTTATTTTCTAATCTTATCTGGACTTGCTTTTTCTGATTCTTTAATATTTTTTTCCTTTAATTAAAATTTTTTAATCGTTTTTAAAATTATTTCCTTTTTCTGATTCTTTAATCATTAGGTTGAAATATTCACTCCTAATACAATAATATTTGTTCACAAAAAACTTACAACAATGTCATTTAAGTGTAATTATTATTGTTAACAATTTAATTGCAGTTATTATTAGTAACAATCTCTCCTACCCATGTGCGCAATCACACCAACCCTGTAAGGACAGATTGCGCAAAATAACTTTCTTGGTTTTATTACAACTTTTCTATTAAATTACAATATAACAACAAAATAGCAATGGAAATGCATAAAAAACAAATGAAGTAAAAATTATTCATGGATAGTTTATCAAAAAACTAATATTTAGATGTTTTATTGTTATTCTTTTGAATTCTGCGCAGACTCTCCTAGCTTTACCTTATGTTTTTCTAAATTTAATTGTATGTTTTTATGTATTCAATCTATTTTTCTTCGTTCCGTGATTTTTTCTAAAACGGATGATGTCATCCTCTGATTCAGTTAAAATACGATGGTTATTTTTTTTTTCTCGCGCGTACATTTTGAAAAAAATATCGAGCTTTTAATCGAGTTTTTATTTATTTTTTATGTGTGCTTCACCTACTGTTTATTTGTTTTCTTTGTTTCATCATGGTTGTGTATATGCGAACTGTATCGGAGTACCAGTAGATTACGTAATTTAAGTATTATCTTCCAATTGGATATACAGTTCATTAGGATTTGCAAAAATTATGAGTATTTGTAATATTTCATTAAGCTGTAAATACGTAGGAGAAGTTTGACGTCAGTTAACCCTCTCACTGATAAGTCCGTGTTAATATGTTCACTGAGCTCCTGGTTTCCCTGCAATATAAGCATTATTTAAAGTAAAAAAATTATATTGATTTAATGCATTTTTAATGCGCTGAGCAATGAATAATGCTCTCAAGGATTAAGGTAAAGCTAGGAGAGTCTGCGCACAATTCAAAAGAATAACAATAAAAAATCTAAATATTAATTTTTTGCTAAACTATCCAATAATAATAATGACTTCATTTGTTTTTTGTGCATTTCCATTGCTATTTTGTTGTTATGCTGTAATTTAATAGAACAATTGTAATAAAACCAAGAAAGTTATTTTGCGCAATCTGTCCTTACAGGGTTGGTGTGATTGCGCACATGGATAGGAGAGATTGTTACTAATAATAACTACAATTAAATTGTTGACAATAATAATTACACTTAAATTACATTGTTGTAAGGTTTTTGTAAGCAAATATTATTGTATTAGGAGTGAATATTTAAACCTAATGATTAAAGAATCAGAAAAAGGAAATAATTTTAAAAACGATTAAAAAATTTTAATTAAAGGGAACAAAATAAAAGAATCAGAAAAAGCAAGTCCAGATAAGATTACAAAATAGCATTAAGTTACTTGATAATACGTTTAACTTAAAATTAGTCCATTTTCATTTTTCATTTTTAAGGCAAATTTACCAATAAGCTGCGTAATCTCTCCTAGCTCAGAGAATAAAGGAAACAATGTGCCATCTCTCCTAAGGAGCAGATGCTCAAACTCTCCAATTTTGGTAGGGGAGATTGCGCGGCCTTTTATATAAACATGGCCGCTACTAAAACGAACCGTTGATGTTCACATTGTTAGTCTAGATTAGTAGCTTATGAGAAATCGTTTAAGTTTAGAAAATTTTGTACTACTGACATTGTATAGAAATTCTGATGAATAGCTATGAAACTTCAAGCACTTACTTTGGGAAAACAAAACAAAATAGCAATGCTTTATCTTAGACACTCAAAACAATCAACGAGCACTTTCAAGTAGACACTCCACTACTGCTGTTGTACAACTACCTGGAGTCGCTGCGCGCTCACTCTACTCCTTCTCCCCGAACCTCTATGTGCGCAATCCCTCCGACCGTGCCATCTCTCCTGGCTTTACCTTACATCCATATTTGTAATTTAAGTTTTGTACATTCAATGTTGGAAAACTAGTTTTTCTTAGTATTTAAAACAAAATGCAGGGGGAAAAAACATTACAGATTTGCCCTTTTGCAAGACTGTTAGAGGGTTAAATGGCTGCCGAAACACAAAGTTTGGATATCACATGTGCCCCATGTTTAAGTTCCCATAGACTTGGAAAAAAGACGTATACCAAATATTTATTTATGTATTTAAGTCATTTCTGGAACAGTTTTGCAAAATCTGAGGACTTTCATATGAATTAACTAAATTTGTAATTCAGTGCTTCAATTCTATTTTTAATTCGTCCTTTTTTCAGTATAGGAGTCTTGGCAAGATGGAGAAATGACCTTGGCGAGAGAAGAAAATTTAGCAACATATTTTCTGGCAACCTATATTCACATTTTCATATACACAAGCAATCATTCATATGTATTATTTTTGTTGTCAACATCCCTTTTTCTATGCACATACAAAACATACAACGATGAATGAGGTATCATTCGAAAAGTTTCTGAACCGGCTTCTGACATAGTACACTCAAATTTCGTTAAAACGTGTTGTTTGATTTTAAAAAAATCAATTAAACATTAATACTAAACGTACCAAGAAATTATTTCAAAGATTGCAATGCGAAAGCTGCGCACGGGTCCTTCTGGTATCTATATAATTAGATAAATCAAATAATATAAAAATTATAATTAAAATTTTGGCTATTCTGAAGGTTGTTTGAACTGAATAGCATACTAATCTATTTTATTCTTACATATTGTAAAGAAAAGTAACATTGGAAAAGCTCAAATTTTTATTACTGTTATTTATTTCGTTATATTTTACATATTTTTTAATTTACACTGTAAAAGAGAAAAGCCAGAAGAAAGCAAATTAAAATAAAACATCATTTTCTTTAGTAAAATATGAAATAGCTTTCTAGTTTTCATTTTCTGCTTATTTTTAAATATTGTGCTCATTTATTTCGAAAACGGAAAGATATCTGCGGCTTAGCTTATGCAAATTTTAAATCCTCTTTTCGATTGAACTCAGTATGCTGAAAAATAATTTTTCATGCCAAGTATTCATAATAGTATCTCAAATAAACATAAACTCCATTAACTATATACGAAACAATGGCATCTAGTTCAAATCAGTCTGAAATATATTTCTTTTGTTTTTATATTTCCCTAATAGTTAGTTGAAATAATTTTTTCCATAATGATATATTTCTAAAGATAGAGACTTTGTTCATGGTTCATTTATTAAAAGACAGCCTTCTTTTAAAACATAAACTTAAAAAAAAAAATCAAAGGACTTAACGAAAAGGGCACACATCAAATTCTTGAGAAAAGGGAAAGTACATAAAGAAACACTTTAATAAGAGATATTTAGCTACTGTACGAAATGTTTTACTTTAGATTCTGTATCATTATTGATCCAAATTCATAACTTTTGAGAATTACGGAAATCCATACAGAACAATTTCAATAAGATGTATTTAAATTCTATGCAAATTATTTAAATTAATTAAATTAATTGTATTAATTTAAATTTTGTATCTTTATTGATTCAAATTCATATTTTTGAGAAATGTGCAAGTACATAAAGACGACTTTAATAAGAAGTATTTAAATATTGTGCGAATTGTTTTATTTTAGATTTTATATCATTATTGATAAAATTCATTATTTGCAATAAAAATTGTACATTTATATAAGATAATATTTAAGTCATTTTGATTAGCTCAGTTCTTTTATAAAATTAAAAAGAAGCATTGTACATCTATTTAGCTTAATTTCTAAAATTAAATTTAAAAATTCATTTACCCTACCACACAAGTTCAGTGAAAATTCTTGATACAGTAACAATTTTTTTTATATATGGCCAATCAGCTGCAAGAGATCGGACAGATAGTTCCTGTGATGTGTTTGCATTTACACTGATTTGATATTTAAAAATCATTTCTTTTTGGAATTATGTTCTCGTAATAGACACTTTAAAACATCAAATTCAACTGAGTCTTGTTTTTTTCTTGGAACGTACATTTTGTTTTACCTTTTGTAGCAAAATATTTTTTTTTTCTATTCTTGGAAAAATATATAGCAACAGGTATGATGAAAAACATATTTGAACCGCACAAATAATAGCAAAATTTTAACAAATATATTATATATCTGAATAGGATACCTGAATACTTATTTATCTTTTTTGAATTAGTGTTCCAGTTATATCGCTGTCGCGCAGTGTTGCAGAAAGTACAGAATATTATATTGATGCAAATATAAATGTAACTAAATATCATACAGAAAAGTACATATTAACATCGATTTTACATTTTTCTGTCCTGTGTCATTTTATAGTTATTAAGGTTATTCAATAAACTCAGTATTCAATTACAGAATTATTTATTTATTGGAGAGTAGCCATATTTAGACTGCCACTTTAATTGGACCAACGCAATATTTCCGTTGTTTTCAGTAACTGACGCCCTCTATCACTAAAATCCTACTCAACAGACTGACACTATTTTTTATTTAAAAATGCACCCATCTTCCGTGAACTGTTTTCCCACAATCTTGATCAACCTGAATTTAGCTGTTTTGTTGTAACGTTTTGCTTCTAAGCGAATTCTTTAAAACTGAGGGAAGTTGTTATATTTTCATATGCATATCTGAATCCATACGTTTATTGTGCATATTTTGCACGTGGATTTGTTTGCTTTCGTGCATGTTCTTAGTATTGAGAATATTTATTAAACAAAATGGCGAAGTTCCATTAATTTGACCAATTCGAGTTGCTTAAATTGGACCAGATATACGACCATACAACAGGACAGAAACTGTTGAAAACGCCGTCCAAGATTTTGAAGGAAGCTGTATTTCGCCTCCTAGCAGGCATGTTTTTAAAAGTCAACATTTTGCAAATGCTTCTGCACTTATTCCTGATGAGAACACAGTCAGTACAGTAAGTCCGTTGATTCTCCTCCTAGTGACATTTAAGAATCTAAGTTAGTAATCATGAAATCTGCTACAACTAGGAAAATAAGAATAAGGATGAAATAGACTAACAGTTTGGAAAAGTAGATGGGTGACAGCAAAAGTTGTAAATAATGTAGGAAATAAGAGTGGAAGAGTATGTTGTGACGAGGTTGATACGCAAGAAGGTTGCAGCTATAGAAGCTCAAAAAAAAAAGATCAAAGAATCCTTATAAATGTTATCTCCCTTGCCAAAATCAGGTAAGAAAAAGTACAAAGGGAGCCAAATAACAGCTCTGTTAACATCTTTGCGCCATATAGAGTAAATCTTGAAATGAAAAAACCCAGAAAAGATAAAAAAGGAAGCTCTCAAAGTACAAAAGCAATTGGAACAGCAATTTTTAAGAAAATAGATGCTATGCAAATGAAAAGAAAAATAAGGAAGGGAGGGATTACAACCAAAAGATTAAGAAAGCCTCAATCGTGAAAAAAGTCAAACGATTCAGAAGCTAAAAATAAAAATCAAGGCAGTGATAATTAGCTTTGCCTAATTTACAAGAACAATAAAATAGCAGAAATGATTCAGTGTTTGGATTGCCTAGAATGGTTTCATGTTGTGTGAGCTGGATTTAAAAATGAACAAAAGAATTTCATGCGTAAACTGTGCATCACTTCTTACATGGTATTCAAGTAACTGGCAACTCGTTTCATAGCTTCAACATTAGTTATGTATATATAACGACTAATATTTTGAATTACTTTTGATTAAAAACAATTACTCTTATCTTATATATTCTCTACTCGTTAAATAAACCTAATATTTTTTGGTCCAATTTAGGGAACTGCGAGTCCAACTTAGGCGACCAGTTGCTGAATTTGAACCACTTTCGACAAACCTTCCAAAATCAAATTAATCATAGTATTTTGAAAAATAACTTATTCTAAAGAACTAATTAGATAGTAGATGAATTAATTGATTACGTGTATTGATATTTTGCAGTGATTCTTAAACTTAACTGAGTAACCCCTGAAAATAAGCTAAGGGGTTCAAATTCAGCTACTTGAGATTTCTGAACTAGATTAATTATTTTTTTTATTTTACATTCAAAATTACTCGTTTGCAATAAATTATAGTGGTAGGTAAAGAAAGATATTGGTTAATAATAACCGAATATTGGTTAATCCGATTCCTGCCTAAAAGAATTAAGTGTGTAAGTATTTCGGACGTTTTTTATCGTAGAAAAACCAAAATCCGTCAGATTTGGTTAGATTTGGCAAGGAATTTTCATGAATTCAATCATTCTTACCAATAAATTTTAATATTTTAAAAACTGAATCATATTTACGTACCGTTAAAATGAGAATGCTCTAAATACGAGGTGTTTTCGAAAAGTAAAGAAGCACTCCAGACAGCAGGGAAGAAAAAGTTTTAATGAGCGCGTTAGCAACATATATTCTAACCTTGAATATTTTACCTTTCTCTCGCAGTCATTCGTTATTTGTACGGTGAGTCTGTTTCGCGTACCACGTGTTTATAATGGCTGCGTCAATTCAAAATCCCACCAAATGTGAAGTACGTTCACGTTTTCTTCATGCAAAATGTGAGCGTCCAGCGAATATTCACAAAGAAATTTTTTCCGTCTATGGGAACATTATGAATCGACAAAATTTAACGAAATGGTATTATGCTTTCACTGGAGGTAGGAACAATGTTCATGAAGAACCCACAACAGGTAGACCATGTGTGCTCTCTGACTTTGCACCCAGCGACAACCACCTCTCCTTGTACCTGAAAAAATATTTTGCAGGGCAAAACTTCCACAACGATGATGAGATCAAAATCGAAGCTGAAATGTGGTTTCATCAACAGGCGTTGAAATTCCATGACTGTAGTATACAAAAGCTTCACTAATGCGTGAATTGAACAAAATTTTCCGTTGCCTTTTCTCGTTAAAATACAAAAATTCCGCTTTGATTTGCTTCGTTTCCCGCAAAATACAGAAAACTCAACAATCCAACATAAAATATACCTGAAATTCTCCAATCTAGGTTTGCAATTTCTTCAAACCACAGGGATGTACCGACAACTATGCTGCGTGTTATTTTTCCGTATTAGAAACGGAATTTTTACGTATAAATTTTTCCTTCAAAACTCGGAAACTTCAAGAAACGAAGGTCAAATTTTCCTCTCCAGTCACAAGACAGAAATTTCTTCAAATAACAGAAAAATCTCTTGCAATCACAGGGGTGTTCCGGCAACTTGCTGTCTGTATTTTTTACGATTTTTGACGAAATTTACTTTGAGAGTGTAGTACCTAGACCTAACAAACGCTTGAAAAATGAAGGCAAATATTTCTAAAAATACGGCATATATATGCCAGTAAGAAATTTGTAATGGACATTTTATCAATTAAAAGTTTTTTTTAATGAGTATGTGGCATTGTATGTTTACTTTTCGAAAACTCCTCGTATTTTTGTCAGGAATTTAGACTACTTTTTAAACCATCGATGAATCACTCATACCCACTCGGAGCTTTTTTGCCCAAATGAATTTCAAACCTCTTTTTAAATGAATCATAGTCTAGCTTCTTCGTATGTAATCCCAGTCTGTTCTTTATTAGATATATAGATTTTTGAAATGTTCCCTAAAATTCTTTGTATGAAATCAATATTTTTGACAGATAAATAGACGAATCTGTAATTTTACCTAAGAAGTACATTCATTATTAACTATCTCGATAAAAGATGTTTTAATTAATAATACATTCGTTAGAATATTTTCAATAATGTAACAAAATTTTAGCTTAAAACCAAATGCAAAAGTGAATTAAAAATAAACAAATAAAAATTAATTACACTTTTGTTTTCTTTATGATTTTTTGTTGTTTTTGTTGTTTAAAAACACATGGATTCTAAGTACACTGCCATCAGTTATAAAAATAAAGTGAAAACAAATAGAAAACATGGACGTGGAAAATATGTCATTGATATTATAGAAAAAAAATAAAATAAAGGGTCTCTTAAAATGGTCTAAATGTTTTACAAATTAAATAGCAATTAATTGTTGACAACTATTAAAGTTATTCTTGTAGAAGACTCATGCGTGAAATAAATGTCTTTACAACGCTCCATTGTTTCAGCTCGATACATCACCGATAGATGGCACTTCATTGTCTCAAATTGTAATATTGCTCAAAATAATCTTCAATTTTAAAAAACAAAATCGTTTTCAATTAGTTAAACGAAATAAAGGCTGAAAACAGAGTGAATTTTGATCCAGTTTGTATATTAGTTTAAGCCTTCTAACAGTTTGAGATAGTACAGTTCCATCTAGCGGTGATATTTGAAACTGAAATAAAGTGGTGTGGTAATCAATATCATCACTTCGTACATTAATCTCCTGCAAAAGAATCTTTAATGTCTTTTAAGTCAAGCTTTGCTGGTTATCGATTTTTTTTTTAAACTTTAGACCTTATTACTCATATTCTAAAAGATTTAAAGTATGTCAATAGTCGTTTCTAAATAATCAAATAAAAATTTCTTATTTAGAGATATTTGAAACTAAATTGAATGCCAATATACATAAAATAATCCTGGCATTAAATATCCACTGAAGCAGCAAAATCAGACTAATACTCCATCATTATTTTAACTTTAATCTGTTCAAAACAAATCGATATATCGTAGTTCGTTTGCATACAGAAATACATTGTGTTCAAATAATACATTTATTCTGATTTCTTAAATGCCAAAATGTCATCATATATTCTAATACGAGCAAATCTTGTGTGTGGTTATATATATATATATGCAAATTTTATCTTAAAAACGGCTCTAACGATTTTGACGAAATTTTGTATCCTACCGTTTTGGGGCACCAGAAAACCATTGGGCTAGGTCACATGTTCGAAAAAATTCGATTAGTGGGTCATTTTGGATCATTTTTGGTCATGGTCAAGCTAATTGTATCTAAAAAACGGTTCAAACGATTTTGACGAAATTTTGTATCCGACCATTTTCGGGCACAAGCAGACTATTGGGCTGGGTCACATGTTCGAGAAATTTCGATTAGTTGGTCATTTTTGGGTCAACGCGGGTCAAATTAATTTTATCTAAAAATAGCTCTAACAATTTTGATTAAATTTTGTGTCCTACGAGTTTCGGACACTCGAAAATCATTGGGCTAGGTCACATGTCCGAGAAAATTCGATTAGTGGGTCATTTCTGGGTCATTGTGGATCAAGCTAATTTATGTAAAAAGCGGCTCAGACTATTTACACTAAATTTTGCATTCTATGGTTTTCGGGAACGAGAAGACTGTTGGGCTAGGTCACATGTTTGAGAAAATTCAATTAGTGGGTCATTTTGGTCATGGGTCATAATGGGTCAAGCTAATTATCTTAAAAACGGCTCAGAAGATTTGAAATAAATTTAACATCCTACAGGTTTAGGGAACGAGAAGACTATTAGGCTAGGTCACATGTTCGAGAAATTTCGATTAGTGGGTCATTTTGTTCATGGGTCATTATGGGTCAAACTATTTTATCTTAAAAACGGCTCATACTATTTACACTAAATTTTGCATCCTATGGTTTACGGGCACGAGAAGACTGTTGGGCTAGGTCACATGTTTGAGAAAATTCAATTAGTGGGTCATTTTGGTCATGGGTTATTATGGGTCAAGCTATTTTATCTTAAAAACGGCTCAGACTATTTACACTAAATTTTGCATCCTATGATTTTTGGACACGAGAAGACTTAATGACTTAAGACATGTGACTTACGCTAAGTCACATGTTCGAGAGATTTTGATTAGTGGGTCATTTTGGTCATGGGTCATTATGGATCATGCTATTTAATCTTAAAAACGGCTCAGACTAAATTTTGCATCCAATGGTTTTCGGGCACGAGAAGAGTGTTGGGCTAAGTCACATGTTCGAGAAAATTCAATTAGTGGGTCATTTTGGACAGGGGTCATGATATTTGAACTCAAATTTAATTTTGACTGAGCATAGCTCGGTCTTCCCTGCTCGTATATTATAATACGAGTAAATCTAGTGTATGTGTGGTTATGCAAATTTTATTTTAAAAAGGGTTCTAACGATTTTGACTAAATTTTATATTTTACCATTTTCGGGCACGAAAGACCCATTGGGCTAGGTCACATATTCGAGAAAATTCCATTAGTGGGTCTTTTGGGTCACCAGGGAACAGTGTCAAGCTAATTTTATCTAAAAAGCGTCTGAAATGATTTTGATTAAATTTTGTATCCTACCATTTTGGATTACGAGTAAAGCATTTGGCTAAGTCCCATGTTCGAGAAAATTCGATTAGTGGGTCATTTATGGGTCATTGTGAGTCAAGGTAATTATATCTGAAAAACGGCTCTAACGATTTTGACTAAATTGTGAATTCTACGAGTTTCGGTCACGAGAAAATCATTGGGCGAGGTTACATGTCACAGAAAATTCTATTAGTGGGTCATTTTTGGGTCACTATTGGTCAAGCTAATTTTATCCAAAAAACGGCTCAGACTATTTCGACTAATTTTTGCATCCTACAGTTTTCGGGCACTAGAAGACTGTTGGGCTACGTCACATGTTCGAGAAAATTCGATTAGTAGGTCATTTTGGTCATGGGTCATGATGGGTCAAGCTATTTTTATCTTAAAAATGGCTCAAGGGATTTGAATTAAATTTAGTATCCTACAATTTTCGGGAACGAGAAGACTATTGGGCTAGGTCACATGTTCGAGATATTTCGATTAGTGGGTCATTTTGGGTCAAGCTATTTTGATCTTAAAAAGGCTCAGATGATTTGAACTAAGTTTTGTATCCTACAGTTTTCGGGAATAAAAAGACTATTGGGCTAGGTCACATGTTCGAGAAATTTCGATTAGTGGGTCATTTTGGTCATGGGTCATTATGGGTCAAGCTATTTTGATCTTAAAAACGGCTCAGATGATTTGAACAAAATTTTGTATCCTACAGTTTTTGGGAACGAGAAACTATTGGGCTTGGTCACATGTTCGAGAAAATTCGATTAGTGGGTTATTTTGGTCATGGGTCATTATGGATCAGGCTATTTTTATCCTAAAAACGGCTCAGACTATTTGAACTAAATTTTGTATCCTTCAGTTTTAGGGAACGAGAAGACTATTGAGCTAGGTCACATGTTCGAAAAATTTCTATTAGTGGGTCATTTTGGTCATGGGTGGTTATGGGTCAAGCTATTTTTATCTTAAAAACGGCTCAGACGATTTGAACTAAATTTTTATCGTACGGTTTTGGGGCAAGACAAAATCATTAGGCAAGGTCACATGCTCGAGAAAATTCGATTAGTGGGTCAATCTAATTTTATTTTAAAAAACGGCTCAGACTATTTTGACTAAATTTTATATCCTACAGGCTTCGGGCACGAGTGAACAATTGGGCTTGGTAACATGTTCGAGAAAATTTTATTAGTAGGTATATTTAATTATGAGTCATTATGGGTCAAGCTATTTTTATCGTAAAAACGGCTCAGACGAATTGAACTAAATTTTATCCTACGGTCTTCGGGAACGAGAAAACTATTGGTCTAGCTCACATGTTCGAGAAATTCCGATTAGTGAGCCATTTTTGGGTCACTGCGGGTCAAACTTATTTTATCAAAAATAGCTCCGTTTAATTGAATTTTGTATCTTACGGTTTTCGGACATTAGACGGTCATTGTTCGAAGTCACATTTTTTAAAACAATATCGCTTAATGAGTCATTCATTTTGGGGTCATTGTGGGTCAAGTTAATTTTATCTAAAAACGTCTGAAACGATTTTGATTAGATTTTGTATCCTACCATTTCAGATTACGAGTAAATAATTGGGCTAGGTCCCATGTTCGAGAAAATTCGATTAGTGGGTCATTTTTGGGTCATTGTGGGTCAAGATAATTATATCTGAGAAACGGCTGTAACGATTTTGACTAAATTTTGAATCCTACGAGTTTCGGGCTCGAGAAAATCATTGGGCTAGGTCACACGTCCCAGAAAATTCGATTACTGGGTCATTTTTGGGTCACTATGGGTCAAGCTAACTTTATATAAAAAACGGCTCAGACTATCTAGACTAAGTTTTGCATCCTACAGTTTTCGGGCACGAGAAGACTGTTGGGCTACGTCACACGTTCGAGAAAATTCAATTAGTAGGTCATTTTGGTCATGGGTCATGATGGGTCAAGCTATTTTTATCTTAAAAACGGCTCAAGGGATTTGAACTAAATATAGTATCCTACAATCTTCGGGAACGAGAAGACTATTAGGCTAGGTCACATGTTCGAGATATTTAAATTAGTGGGTCATTATGGGTCAAGCTATTTTGATCTTAAAAAGACTCAGATGATTTCAACTAAGTTTTGTATCCTACAGTTTTCGGGAACGAGAAGACTATTGGACTAGGTCATATGTTTGAGAAATTTCGATTAGTGGGTCATTTTGGTCATGGGTCATTAGGGGTCAAGGTATTTTTATCTTAAAAACGAATCAGATGATTTGAGCAAAATTTGTATCCTACAGTTTTGGGGAACGAGAAAGTATTGGGCTAGGTCACATGTTCGAGAAAATTCTATTAGTGGGTTATTTTGGTCATGGGTCATTATGGATCAGGCTATTTTTATCCTAAAAACGTTTCAGACGATTTGAACTAAATTTTGTATCCTACGGTTTTTAGGCACGAGAAAATCATTAGGCTAGGTCACATGCTCGAGAAAATTGGATTAGTGGGTCAAGCTAATTTTATTTAAAAAAACGGCTCAGACTATTTTGACTAAATTTTATATCCTAAGGGCTTCAGGCACGAGAAAGCAATTGGGCTTGGTAACATGTTCGAGAAAATTTTATTAGTGGGTATATTTAATTATGAGTCATTATGGGTCAAGCTATTTTTATCTTAAAAACGGCTCAGACGACTTGAACTAAATTTAGTAACCTACGGTTTTCGGGAACGAAAAAACTAATGGTCTAGCAAACATGTTCGAGAAATTTCGATTATTGAGCCATTTTTGGGTCACTGCGGGTCAAACTTACAGTAGCGCTCAAAAGTATTTTGACAACAAGAAATTCTTTATTATTACGCGTTACATAGTGCTAAATAAAAAACGTTTTAGTTTATCGTTAAGTATGATGTGATTGCAGGTAATAAGTAAATAACAGGTCTAAACTTGTTTGTCACAGTAGGCGCTGAATCACAAACATGTCATATTTTGTGCTCAAAAGTATTTTGACAAGTCTTTTTGTTTCGAGTTTTCCAAAGTGTCGGTTGTAGTATTACTTGATTTGTGTTTATATCAGTTTATTGTGATTCTCTTAACATGCCGAAGGTGAAAGAATATTCCAATGACTTTAAAAAAGCTGTTATAACCGCCCTAAAACAAGGAAAAACACAAGCAGAAGTTGCACGTAATTTTAACGTGTCTCGGAAGCTTGTTAGTATATGGAATAAAGTGTTCAATAAACGAGGGACTATCAAAAACAAGTCCCGAAGTGGTCGTCCGAAAAAAACAACTCCTACTGTTGATCGCATAATAAAAAGACTATCCGCTAGTGATGTTCGTAAGTCGGCAGTAGCAATAAAAAACGAGAAGAAAGAAAATTACGACACGGATATTCATGTTTCAACCGTCAAACGTCGTCTAATATCTTATGGATTACACGGCCGTTGACCCACAAAGAAGCCTCTTATATCTACAAAAAACAAGAAGGTACGAATTGCGTTTGCAAAACGGCACAAACTGTGGACGAGTTCTGAATGGTCTCGTATTTTGTGGAGCGACGAAAACAAATTTAATTTAGTGTCATCTGATGGGATTAAGTACATTCGACGTCCTGTTAACAAAAAATATGATATCCGATACCAAGTGCCCACCATCAAACATGGAGGTGGCAGTGTTATGGTTTGGGGCTGTTTTTCACGCCATGGAGTAGGACCGCTAGCTCGCATTGAAGGGAATATGGATCGATTTATGTATGAGAACATATTAAACACGCAAATGCTGCCCTATGGTAAAGAGAACATGCCACCTGGGTGGTACTTTCAACACGATAATGATCCAAAACACAAGTCCAAGCATATAACTGAATTTTTGAAAAGTAAAAAAGTTAAAGTTCTCGAATGCCAAGTCAAAGTGCCGATCTAAATCCCATAGAGCATCCGTGGGAGGAGTTAGATCGCAGAATAAGATGTAAAAATTATTCGAATAAAGAGGCTTTATTTCAAGCTCTTAAGAAGGAGTAGGAAAAAATTCCTTTGAATCGAATACAGAAGTTAGTCGACTCGATGACGGCTCGTTGTGAGGCTGTTATAAAGGCTAATGGATATGCTACTAAATATTGATTCATTTAAAAATAAAAATGTTGTTTAAGTGTTAAAAATTTTCATTTAATTACAGTGTCAAAATACTTTTGATCAATCATGTTCTTTATTTTTAGTTTGATTTTGTAATTTTGCTATCAAACCACGATTTCTTTTACAAAAATATGTAGACAAATCAAGTTTCTTCCAATAAAAAATAGTTGTATATTTGTGTCTTTTATTTGTATTAAATTAGCCCAATTATTGTCCTTGTCAAAATACTTTTGAGCGCTACTGTATTTTATGAAAAACAGCTCCAACTGCTTAATTGAATTTTGTATCTTACGGTTTTCGGACGCTAGACGGTCATTGGGTCACATTTTTGAGAACAATATAGCTTAATGAATCATTCATTTTGGGGTCACTGTGTGTCAAGTTAATTTTATCTAAAAAACGAATCTAAAGATTTTGAATAATTATTTTATCCTACCCTTTTTGGATTATGGAAAGCCCATTAGGTTAGATCACATGTTCGAGAAAATCCGATTAGTGGATCATTTGTGTGTTACTAAGCATCATGCCTTTCAATGGAAATGAAGAATACAACAGTTATTAAGTTGCTGAATAGTTGGGAGCAAACGAAGCTAAAAATTTACATTATTTTGCCAAAAGTTGGAGAAATATTGGCGACTTTAGGCTCGAAAATTGACGTTCAAGATTACCAATGACAAATCATATACTTGGTGCCAATTGAAATATATTTCGTGATATTTAGAGAAGAAAATAGTATTTCAGAATGCGAAGGAATTTTCTAGAAATTCCCAATAGAAGCCAAGATACATGATTCAATGAATCGGATTCCAACTAAAAACGTATAATGTATTTTGGAATGATGTCCTTTCGTTGTATATATTTAAGTAATTTAAACTTAAGAAATATTTAGATAATTTTCATATTTATTGTTTTTGCAAATTACACTATTATAAAATAAAAAGCATTGTAGTAATGATACAGAGAGAATAATATATCGAGTTGAACTGATAGCTAATTTTGATCGAGCATAGCTCGGTCTTCCCTGCTCGTTTATGTTTATGATAATTTATTTAGAAGATATATTTGCATAGCTCACATTAAAAATATTTTTCTTACGAATATATATATATATATATATATATATATATATATATATATATATATATATATATATATATATAATATATATATACTTTCTTTATGTAGATAAACTATATTCATTAATTATTTATTTGCATATGAAGACTTATTTGTTTCAAAAGAATGATGGAATAAAGTACTTATTTCGCTGTGTTTTCACACTAAAATCTTATATTTTTCAGCACTAAAAAGTATATTTTGCCATAATAAATGTTTTCTGGCACAATTCACAGAGTGTCCGAAAAATATCATTACACTTTTACAAAATCATTAAAAAACTAGCAAGGATATTCACTTATAGATTTCAGTATTATAAAAAAAGTCTCTTCTTCTCAGACTGCTTATAATATTTAAATATGCACACCCAGAAATACTGCTAGAATTTTTGTCAAGGAGAGAAAATTCTCCAAAACTGTTAAAGGAAAAATACGCAAAATTATATCTGTTTTAATTTCTGTTCTTCAAAGTCTGAAATACCTTTTAAAAACTTACTGTACATTTTATGCATATCTTGTATAATTTGAAGAAATTGATCGTTTAAACTTTGATTACAGCATTGGTTCAGCATTTGTTATAGCATGGATTACACCATTTGTTTATAAATTATAAGACATGAGAGGTTACATCAAGTCATATATTAGAAAACATTATTATTTTTATTTTATTTTATTTTATTTTATTTTATTTTATTTTATTTTTTATTTTATTTATTTATTTATTTATTTAATTTGCAAATTGAAATTTTAGAGGTTTTATTAACTGAAACGCAACTACTTTATGATGCTAGAATAGATGATTCTATGTATGTAAATATATATGTAAATACCGTACTGCAATTATAACACAAAATTTTAAACTTTTTTTTTTCTCAAAAGTGCATTTTTCAAATCGGTGATCACGATTACTAAAACACAACTCAATCGATTCCCTTTTAATTTTGTCAGTTCTTTTCTTATATAATTATGTAAATATTCGACAGAAAAACTTTTCAAAACTGATTTTGTTTTTCAAAATTGCAGCTGTTTGTATAGAGAAAGTTCATTTTATTATCTTAAAAAACATTTTTTATGCTAAAAAAGAAATAAAAGGAATTAAAAATATCCTCTTTTCAGTCTCTACATAATTATATAAGAGAATAGCTGACAAAATTAGAAGTAAAGCTGAAAGAATTCTGTAGTTTTTTAATAATCGTAGTCACCGATTTAATAAATCCACTTTTCAGAAAAACTGGGTTAAAGTTCTGTGTTTACAATACGATACTTATTATTTTTACTTACATGGAACCACCTATTGCAACACCATAAACTAGTTCCTCTGCAGTTGATAAAGCCTCTAAAACTTCAACTTGTAAAATATCGATTTTTCGAGATTTATGATTAGGTGTAACCCTTTAATTTAAACATGAAGTAGCCAATTAGCATATATTCAGTAGAAATTAAAAAGCAAATGAATAATCTCATGTGGGAAGAAACATAAATTACAAATGAAATCCTTGTTAAATATATAATTGAAATTATGATAATGGAATTTTCAAAATATCAACATCCTATTCTAAAACGGTTTTAAAATGTTTAGAATATAAAAAAATAATTTAAATGGATGTAATTTTAATAAATGTGAGTAATCAACTTTTTATGTATAATTTATATGCATATATATTTGCATTCCTTGCAAAATATTTACTGTTTGTTCTTCAAATTTGCTTGCAATCAAAAAACATTTTTTGTTGATATTCCAAGTTGGGATATGCCATATTTCTTTTTGTTATTGTTTTAACTGATAAAAATTATTTTAAATGATGAATTAAAGGATATTAAAAAGTAAAATTTTAAAATATTTTATAATCATCGTTAATTATTTATATATTTATATTTATATATATATATATATATATATATGCATGTAATTTTAATAAATATGAGAATTCAACTTTTTATGAATAATTTATATGCATATCTATATGCATTCCTTACAAAATATTTCTTTCCTGTTCAATCATCAAATCTGCGTGCAATCATAAAACATTTTTTGTTGATATATATATATAATTAACGATGGTTAAAAAGTATTTTAAATATTTTACTTTTCAATATCCTTTAATTCATGTTTCAAAATATTTCTTGCACTTAAAACAACAGCGAAAAGAATTATGGAATATTTCAACTCATAAAATTTATAACTACTAAACTGAATCATTTTTATGCATTTCTGAAATTTTGATTTTTGGTTAAGCGAAATTTCTCCAAAAATAATACGAATATAAAATTTTTAAGCAAGATCCTACTAACACAGGTAAACGAAAATATTTTTTGAAAGACTCTTTTATGTCTTAGACTAAAATATTTTGTAAGCAAAACTTATCAAGAGACAACCATAAAAGTAGGTAATGTCGTATGGAAGACGAAATACTTGAGATTTTCTTAAAATCAGCGCTTAGTAAATTATGTTAAAAACATGTAAAAGTTTATAATTTTTCTTTTGAAAAATATGCCTTAAAAAGAAAGAATTTTTTAAACTAAATTTACTTTTTATCAAATGTAATTTTAATGCTCAATCGGATTGAAAAGAAAATTACCTTACTAGCCTACATTATTTACGCACCAGACTGATTCTTATGAATAAATACTTTAAATATTAAACTAACTTTATTTTAAATATATTTCAAAATCTTTTTTTTTTTCGTACTACAATGAAGTGACTGTTTAAAAATATAATGGAAAGCAAATTGCGAAAGTTAATTTTGAAGAAAATGAATGCGCAACGTCAAGAGTTTCATTACTACTCTTTGTTGTTTTAGTACCAAATGTTACCAATAAACCAATTTTGAACATTCTCAGTAAATAAGATTGATTGAAATAACTTTAAAATTTTTAAAACTTAAACGTCTTTTTTCGCTTTTTAACAGCTAAGCAGAATGAAGGGTTAAAACAAAAATAAGTGAATTTGCATCCCTCTTTATACATTAATTTGATCATTCTTACAGTGTGAGACAAAGGGACTCTCCGTGAAATTAGTTACTGAAAGAAGGAAAAATACTGAAACAAAATTCCAGGGATGAAAGCGCTGCGCTAAAGTGGGATAATTGTCACCACTAAATTTCAATAGTAATCTTCGTCTTTTTAAATCTCAGAAATTCTGTCATTAAATAAGGAAAATAATACTATTAAAATGGGTGTCGCGTCAATTCTTCACGCACAATTCATCGTGGAACAATTCATCGCGCACAATTCATTGCAGCGTCAATTCGTCGCAACAACAATTCATCGCGACGACAACTCGTCGCGGCGTCAATTCGTCGCGACGTCAAATCGTCGTGGTGTCAATTCGTCGCAAGGAAAATGTTTTTGAAAGCTATGATGATAAAACTAAAGATAGTTTAATAAAATTATTTAATGATAATTTATTTTTTAAATATAGAGAATTATAACTAACAATTTACAGGCGATTTTAGAGGAATTTTTTTTATATGTGATTTTTGTGAATTTCCCTACTGAGAACGTGAAAGTTTAATGAATTTGAGCAACTAATTTCTTATTTAAATTAGAGATAGAATAAATATTGCTTTAGATCACCGGAAAAATGGTTGAAGATTTAGGATATTAATATACTACAAGAATAACTTTAAAATAACTTTAATTGTCACCATTTACTTGTGAAGCAATTTAAATAACCGTCCATTTCTTTTAAGACACTTTGCATGTTATAAAACGTACACTATAAAAAAGACAAGCGTTTCTTAATCTAGAAAAATATAATATAACCACAAACGAAAATATGCCATAACCTCCTTCGATTTACCCATGATTCCGAAAAGCCCTCTTTATCTTTAGAAACCTTAAAAATCAATATATTTTCGAGATTTAAACAAACATTTATAAAAACATTATCCTTCCACTAATTTTGGGAAACGTTTCCGGGTATTTATATAGTGCATTAATCAGTTTTCTCAAACCGAAATATTGGATTTTAGAATTCTATCAGTTCTGAAGTAAACATTCTCATGTTCAACAAACATGATAAATTAAGAGCATTAACATTATTTTTTTGTTATTCCTGCATGTATAAATTCAGTTACGAAGCTGAAAATGTTTAGTTTAGAATTGATAACATGCTTAAAACTGATATTCCGGTTTGAAAAAACTTATTAATGCACTATAAAAACTACTCGAAAACGTATCTGAAAATCAGTGGCAGTAAAGGAAACCTTGTTTATAAAATTGCTTCTTTAAATCTCAAAAATATATTGGTTTCTGATGTTTCTAAAGATAATGAGCAATGGTAAATCGAAAGAGGTTATTGTATGTTTTCATTCGTGGTTATAGTTTAAGAAGGATATGTATTTTCAGTACTTTTGTGTTATAGCAGCTACTGAGGATGAATCGCCAAGCGACCAAGATTTATCGCCAAATTATAAAGCATATATGACATTATAATAATATATGATGCATATAACATTTCGTGACACATATTGCCCGCTTATAGTCATATATGATGCATATATGACGTATATGTATGACACGTGTATAAGATGCATATGATGTATATATGGTATATGAGATGTAACTAATATGTATATAATGACTTATGTGGCACATATATGAGCATTAGAAGTATATACTATATGCGTATATATGAAGCATATATAAGCTTTGCCTTGATCTTGGCGAAATCGTAACTGCAATCTTGGCATAATCGTACACTGAGAAAACTGACACATTCAAATCTGTGTAAATAGATGTTTTCATTATATTATGAAACTTTTTGTTTCAAATATGACGACCCAATACTTTCAGTTTTGAAGTACCAGAAATACTCAGAATATTGAAACATGCACATACTCAAAACTGAGCACATAGAGGTCAGTTCAAACTCATTTTTGAAACATGGACATACTCAAAAATGAGCACATAGAAGTCAGTTCATACTCATTTTTGAAACATGGACATACTCAAATATGAGCACATGATGTTTTATTCTTGAGTGTGTGCATGTTTTCAGAAATGAGTATATACATGTTTCAAACTTGAGTAATTTTGATTCGGAGCCATTTTGACTATGCGACATACTCAGATTTGAATACTTTTGGCTCAGTTTTGAAAATGTCGTTTTTAACACTTTCCAACCTAGTTGAAAAGTGTTTATGACTTCGGTTTGTCTGGCCGTCTGGCCGTCTGCCGTCTGGCCGTCTGGCCGTCTGCCGTCTGGCCGTCTGCCGTCTGCCGTCTGTCCGTGCTCTAACTCCCGTAAATATGCTCGGATTGCCCTGCAATTTTTATATGTTATAATCATTATCAATAGCATGTTCCCTATTTCAACGGAAGTATGTAGCACTTATAGTTTTTTTACAGGGACACTCAAAAGAATTCCGTTACATTGCGGTCTATGGGGAAAAATCATTTGCGGTTTATTTAAATAATGTTTCACTATTTTAAACGCATTGAAATTTATATATATCACTAAGGTGCATTAGAAGAAGCTTAATATGGAATAGGGTGTGCATAGCACTTATACTTACTTTACAGGGACAGTCAAAAGAATTCCGTTACATTACGTCTATGGAGAAAAATCGTCTGCGCTTTATTTAAACAATGTTTCCCTATTTTAAACGCATTGAAATTTATATAAGGTTCATTACAAGAGACTTACTACAGAATATTGTGTGTATAGCAGTCATCGTTCATTTACAGGGACACACAAAAGAATTCTCTACTGTATGTTAACAATAATTCCTGGAAGTGCGTTTTAAGTTACTAAACGCGATTTTAATTTTAAATCGCTTTTTGTCTACTACGTGGTGTGTATAAATTCTGTAGATCCTATACAGGGAAGCACAAAAGTTCGGGAAAACATTTCCGTATTATTTAACTCCAGACGGAGAATTTTAAACTGTGCTACGTGTTTCCTAACTGAACTAAAATTTAGCATCCTATGTAGTATATATACAAATCTATAGATCCTATACAGGGCTGAATAAAAGTATTTGGATTACTTAGATGTTATCTTTTAGCTTATTGAAGAGTATGATTCGTAAAATTATTTTGGAAGCGTTGGAAAGTGTTACATAATCTATGCTTGACGCATGATTTTTCGTTCTTGTTAGAGTGTAATTGTGGGTGCCGCTATAACACGAAAGTACCGTATTTTTTTACAGTGCATAAGCACTTTTGGAAATTGTTCAGTAGCAGTTAATTTTTGCCCATTTTCCATTATCAACGTTCACTATGTACAATGGATATATCACCACTTTTTTATGCAAATGGTACTGATAGCAACTAATAAAAACTACTTCATAATCCTGATTCAAATAACACCTAGTTAACCTATAAGGTAAATGCAAAAGTTTAGAACCTTTAATTTTTATTTGAGATCAACAGAAATGAGTTCCCCAAACTATTTTTTCCTCAAAAATACAATATTGGTAAAACAATAGTTTATTTTCATGATTAGAGTGAATTTATTATAAATTATACGACATTTTTTCCAGTGATTAAATGTAATAAATAATTATATGACTTTCTTTATAATTAGCTTATTGCAAATTATATAAAAAGAAAGAATTCTTTCAAATATTTAAATTAATGTTTCAATCATATTTGTTTCTTTTTCATTTTTGTTTAATTTAGGGAAATAATCGATATTAACATTTCGTTTATTTTAAATAAGAAACACAAATCAGGCGTGACATAAAAAAGTTCGTAAGTGACAAAGGAAATAAATACTAGAGAAAAAAAAGTATTTAGACAGCATTCAATAATTTTATAGGAAAAAGTTTACAAAAAGCATAACAATCACATTTAACTAACCACATTAATCACATTTTAAAATATTGAAAAATTTAGCGAATTGCGGAAATATACTTAATGAAGCACCCTAGAGTATATCGAGGACCAAAATAAAGTCAGCAGGACGAAACATTGTACGCATTTGCTATCTTAACCACAATTTCTTTTTGCAAAACCACTAAAACTGATATTTTGGCACTTACAAACAACATAATGATTGCATGTTGAAAAACCATACATTTTTTACTGTCAACAGCTTGATTATCTCCATGTGACAATTATTTCTGATATTTCCGGGATATATCGATATGGTTCGTAGATTTTATTATTTTTTATTTTTTATAATAATTAACTTCCCCCTTGTTATTTACAATGTTTCTGTAAAAATTTTAAAAATTGTTTACATGTTTCTCTACGTTCTATCCTAACTTTGGACAAGTAACCTGATGAATATACTAGTTTTTTATAATAATAATAGAAATATTCTATTCTACTAGGAATTTTAGTAATGAAAATTATTAACCTTGAAATTTATTATAGTAATTCTATATTAAATGGTATATATCAATGGAGGCATTTTAGTTCGTAAACTGCTATGCATACAAATAACATAAAATTTTGAAGATAATGGCAATGTTTATAATTTACTATTGCCATTATTGCGTATTTATAATTTATTTAACGGTAATAAAGTATGGACTTATTTTATGGGGGTTTATAATAAATAAATCGGTCAAGTGCGAGTAGGACTCGCGCTCAAAGGGTTCCATACCGTAAATTTATTAATTACTATTTATTAATTAATAAACTCCTACTACCTCTAATTTTTTCAGAAATTTGGTTTCAGTTGATTAGAAAATAGGAGGGGGGGGGGGGAGATTTTATAACTGTCCTACGTTTGAACTTCCACGTCCCATAGTTTACGAGAAAAATCTCTCTGACAGACGGACAGACAGACACAGGAGTGATCTTATAATGGTTCCATTTTTACGTTTTAAGTACGGAACCCTAAAAATAAGTAGAGATACCTCACTAACGTGTAAGTGCTCATGAATTACATCGAAATATTTATGAAATAGCCAGATGTGCAAATCTCAAAACTTTTTTCTATCTTATATGCATGGGTTACTTCAAAAGCGTATTATGTTTTTTATTATTATGCATTTTATATACAAACAAGATACCAAAGTGTGCAAAACACACCCACACCGACTTGATTATCATCTTTAAATTCTGCTTCATTTTATCAATCGGATTAAGCGTAAGTTAATCTCGATCATATTTTTTTAACAAAACCAATATTTTTCTGCATTTTGTTGTAAGTCAGCTGCTTGTGAATCACCGGGGTACTTCGATGCGAAGCACCTTTCGCTGCACTAGCAGCCGATGTACAACACACCTACGAAATTCAAGAAAACAGCACAACAATCGATATTGCAGCGTACCCTTACGTTGGAATATCACCAATTTCAACTGGGTCCTGCCGGCCATAGTCAAAAACTTATATATGAAGTTTGATTCAATTATATGTATAACTTCATACACTTCCCGATAATACCAAAAAGTAACACAAAAATCACTATCACAGCGCCCCCTTCCGGGGAAATATCCCCAATTGTAACTGGGAGCTGGCGGCCATAGTGAAAAACATATATGGGAAGTTTGGTTCAATTCTATGCATAACTTCATACACCCTTCGATGATACAAAGATGGCACGCATACGGAGAGACAGACATTCTATAAAGACAGACAGACATTTTTCGGGATCTCTGCCCCCCAAAACGTGTAAATCCGTCGAAAACCGAAAATTAGAAAAAATTCCGCTTCCAATGCTTTCTTCTGTTATAGACAGAAGACAGAAAAAATTAGATATGCAATCACTCTTTAAAAAAAAAAGAAAACAAACTACAATATGTAAAATCATCTGAAGAAGAAGGGCTAAAAAATAAAAGGAAGCAAATATAAATTGATTTGATTATTTGTTAAATTAAGATTATTGATAGTATTATATCCGTAAAACTTTTATGTACATCAAAATGTTAAAATTTCTCCAGGGATTAAAACTTTTCCAAGTATCATTGTATAAATTTATAAACCATGACTAATTATGTGAATGGGGATTAAACTCTTTCATGGATGTTTATATTAACTGACAATATGAAACATGGATTTAAAATTTATTTAATTAAAGAATCACCAAGAATATTTTTGGAAGTCTTATAAATCAATCATTATTTCCTTCGTATCTATTCATGTTGCACAATCATATCGGATATCTTAAATTATTTGCGTTATAATTTTCATTTTTTTAAACTATTGTTAAAAATAATAGTATTTAGAAACGTGCTATTCAGAAAACGCGTTACTGCAACGCACGTTGCAGATATTTTATTATATCTGCAGATAAGGATTGCGATATTTTTATTTTACCAAATCCAAAATTTTACCACGTGAATAAAATAACTCCAGATTTGAGCAGAAAAAGTACGATAAATTTAAACGAACATTTAAATGTTTCATTTCTGTCAGATTATTTTGTATGAATTCTAGTGGTAAAGCAGAAATTAAGAAAATCATGGGTTTTTTAATTTGTGCTCTTTAGTTAGAAATCTATAAGTTTAACTCTCAAAATAATAATATTAAATATATAAGTATTGTTTAAAAAAAACAATTACTACTTGTAGCTTGTTCTAGACTGTCTTCTGGGAGAGCTTCCTGCTGTTACTTTGTGTTTGTCAGCATCATTTGGGTTGTCAAAAAAACTAGTTCGAAATACATGGAAATTTTATCTAGAAAGAGGCTCTAATGATTTTGACTAAATTTTGTATCATACCGTTTCGGGGGACGAGAAAATTATTGTGCTATGTCACATATTCGAAAAAATTCGTGGGTCATTGTGGGGTCACTACGGGTCAAGCTAATTTTAACCGAGCATAGCTCGGTTTCCCCGCTGGTGAGACATTAAGGTGAAAAGAAAAATACTATATTACACACACAGGATCTGTTCGTATTATAATATATATATATATAAGTCTCACCCGATCACTTAGAAGACAAAATCTTTGAAATTAATAGGGATTATCAAAATCAGATTAGGTCTTTCAGCCTAGCCCTTTCATATCACGGATTGATTATAAACTATTTTAAATGCCCAAATGGCATATCCCTAGAAAAATTTAGATTCTGGAACAATATATACAGCGCAGTCATAAAACGATACCCGAACTTCATTTAAACTAAAATACACGAACAAAAACTCAATAATTCATTAACTACAATAAGCATAAATATAAAATAATGGGCTCATAATAATCGAGCTCATACATTTTGTAGAGCATAATTCGAAAATAGTTCAGATTTGCATAAAAGAAGGCGCTACACTTTTTCAAATTGCATGAATATTTCAGGCTGTTCTCAAATTCCCTACTCAACTATGAAAACTTTTTGACATATTTTCTTACTCATTTTAAAACATAAAGACATAAAATTGGCAGGGCTGACTATTGAAGAAATTTGGAATCGAATAGTGTTTTCTATTTTTTGATAAATGAATTACTTATCGAGTTATAAGCTATTCTTGTCACGTGACGACAAATGTTTCTCCTTTCTCGTGCTGCCGCGTCGGGAATTAGATTCAAAACGCTGACTTTGACAGTATTTTCTGAAAGATCTTCTGCCTTTACCAAAACATTTATAACGTCTTTCAATTACATAGTTTTGAATAAGAACACGTACCAATTTCATGCGTTTCCTTACAAAAATGAATCCAGAAATGTGTCAGAGAGTAGATGTTTTCGATTTCAGAACGGCATTAAATAGATTTCCTATTAAAGTAGTATTGTTTTGTGTTTTAGCAGCTAAACAGTATAAAGAGTAAAAATTGAGTGATTTACAATCCAGTTTCACACGTCAGTTTCGTCCTCATTTCAGCGCAAGCCTCATATATTGATGAAAATTTTAACTATTTCTAAAGTTACTGTAATTTAATCTACAATTCATGATATCTCATACAGTCCTACACTTGATCTTTATATTTATTATAATTAATACATTTTTGGTATACACTATTTTTATAGCAGTAAAATTCAAGGCGTGTGATTATATTGCATGAATATTTTAAAGAATCTTGCATATAATCATAAGATAAAAAAATTTAAAAGAGACAAAGAAATTTTCTTTACCAGAGTAAAAATAGGAGAAAGCTCCTCTTTTTTAATTTACTATGTATTTTTGAAAATCAAACATCTTCTTTGTTTAAAAAGCAAATGAGAAACTAGGTCTTATGTAAATTTAAAATCCTCTTTTATGCGACCGCGTATTAAATGACGCCAGATTACTTTTCTTTTAAAATATTTATGGTAGTGTGTAAGCGAAAATTAAATCCCCAAAACTTTATACGAAACATAGGTATCTTGTTCTAAGAATTATAAAATATGCTTCTTCTGTTTTTGATATTTCTCTAATGGTTAACTTAAAAGAAAAAAAATGTCTTTCTCATGATGGATATTTAAAAATAAATACTAACTTCATGTTTTATACAGGGTGATTCAAAACTTATCGTTCAAATTTCGTGGGGAGGTAGGGAATACGTCAGGAAACAGATTTCACATAGTAAAGTATGTCCGCAAACGTCATCTACATGAACAACATGGACAAGTAAAGTGAACACAAGGAAACCAAAATTTAAAAATTCATGAACGAGGAAAGTTAAAAACAAAAAATAAAATAAACTAACAAAAATAAATAAAATGAAAATGAAAACAAAAAGGAAAAAAACAAACCAATTAAAAAATAAATAAATAAAGTTTAAAAGAACCGGAAATTACAAAATTAAACGAGAAGTTTCCAGGCGTCAGATAAGAAAGGCGTTGAATAAAGGTCATTAGCGAGATTTTTGGAGTTTTTAAAGATGTAAAAGGTTTTGTGGAAGTCCAAATAGGAAGTGGAAATAGGAGAAGAAATAATACTAGCTTTAGGAAAGTCAAAACAATGATTGGGACTCAATGGAAGGTTGGGTACACACAGCGCCCTCTAAATACACATTCATACATTTGCGGACATACTTTCCTATGTAAAATAGATTTCCTGACGTATTCCCTACCTTCCCACGAAATTTGAACAATAAGTTTTGAACCACCCTGTATAATTGTTTTTTAAGTATACTGTTATCTTAAAATAAAGTAGAGGGTGTTCTAAAATGGGCGTAACCGTTTTAAAATTGAGTAATGCGTAAACAGTAACAGCAGTAAAAGTTATTCTTGCAGAAAAGCAATATGTGTCAAGTCAGGAATTTCCTACTACGCTTCTTTGTTTTAGTATAAATTATGGACGATCGATGGCATTACACGGTCTCAAAATATACTGCTATCCCAAAAATTAAGGTGCAGTGACCGGACGCTTTTGGTTTTTACACGGTTTGTCTCGAATATCTACTAAAATTCTTGATACATTGTTCGTGAAATTAGAGTATGTAAAGCACATGTGTGACTTCAAGAACAGTATAAACAGTATACTGCAATTAAAAAGTTAATATATTGAATTTTTTATGATATATGGGCATTTGTATGAAATAATTTGTAACTGTGTATGCGCGAACTATACTAAAAAAAATTTTTCATGATTTGGTAGTCAATTCTATAGAGTAACTCATATAGTTAACTCATAGAGTTACTCTATAGAATTGACTACCAAATCATGAAAAAAATCTTTGGTACAGTTCGTACATGCATAGTTATAAATTATTTCATACAAATGCCCATATCTCCTCAAATATTCAATATATTAATTTTTTAATTGCAGTATACCGTTTCTACTGTTTTTAAAGTCAAACATGTGCTTTAAACCTCGAATTTCAAGAACAATTTGTTAAAATTTTCAGTAGATATTCAACAAACCGTGTAAAAAGATAAATCACCCGGTCACTGCCCCTTAATTTTAACAGTGTATAATACTGTTCTAAATAACCTTGCAATTTCAAACCGCAAACCATCTTTTCGACGTTTCAATGCCTTTGAAAAGTGAGTGAGCTTTAATTCTTTTTCGATATTAGTTTGAACGTTCTAATATTTTGAATCAGCTCAACGCCATCTCTTGGTTATTTTTGGAAAAAAAACAAGGAAGCGTAATAAAGAAATTCTCAACTTCACGCATCGATATCCTTCAAAAATAAATTCAATAGCTGTTACCGTTTACATCTTTTTAAAAAGTTGAGTCCATTTTATGTCACCTAGTACAATCTAAGAAAGCTTAAAACAAGGTGTGTGGTGTGTGTATGTGTGTTCCTATATTTTTTTTTCTTTTTAACACTTTCCAACCTAGTTGAAAAGTGTTTATGACTTCGGTTTGTCTGACCGTCTGTCCGTCCTCTAACTCGTGTAAAAATTCTCGGATCGCCCTGAAATATTTGTATATTACTATCGTTTACTAAAGCATGTTCCCTATTTCAACTGAAGTGTATAGCACTTATAGTTCATATATAATTATGAAGCGCATTAAAAGATGCTTTTTGTAGAATATGGGGTGCAAAGCATTAATTATTCATTTACAGGGTCAAACAAAAGAATTCTGTTACACATTGTTCTGTGGGGGGGAAATCGTTTGCAATGTAATTTAGTGATATTTCACTATTTCAAACATAATGAAAATTATATGCATTACTGAGGTTCACTATAAATTGCTCTCTTGAAAGTGTGGTGTGCATTGCGTTTATTTACAGGGACACGCAAAGGATATCGGTTACAGTCCATGTGCGATATTTACAGTCTATGTGTGATAAGGCCGTATTCAACTTTGGTTTACGTTTTTAAGTTTAACTAAATTTTTTCATAGTACGTGTTTGTTTATAAATTCGGTTGTTCATATACAGGGCTACACAAGGGAATTTGTAAGTATTACAGACTATGGGAGTGAATTGCTTAAGGGTACTTTTTAAATGTGTTACGCATTTTCTGGCGGAACTATAATATATTTAGCATACTAATATAAGTTTGTGGAATATAAATAAATTCATATACAGAGTACGAAAAGAAAAAGATACATTGTCGTTTACGGTTGGTAATTGCTGCGAGTGAGATGTTTGGAATTTCTATATTTGATTCTGATAACGGATAAAATTTCAATTTCAAAAATTTATTTTTCTGCAAAAATTTTAAGAAAAAAAAGTTTGGAATTTCTTTTTTTGGATCTGAAAACGGACAAAGTTTGAATTTATAAAAATTATTTTTCTGTAAAATATTTAGGAAAAGAAAATTTGGAGAAGCTCTTTTGGAATCTGAAAGTTTTAATCATAAATATGCATTTTTTACTGTGAAAAGAACATAATTTAAATTAAACTTAGGTTCAGCTATTTAATAATGAGTTAATTCTAAATTTATATATCTAGTAGTAAATATTTAATTTATAACATTCACGTTTTCGCCTACTAATTAATTCCTAATGTATTTTCTGTTTTGCTGTATTTTATGTTATAAATTCGGTTTTATATAAATTCCAACAAAGATTTAAGGAAAAAAGCTTAAACTATACACTTTTCTGGCCTGTTTTTATTTAAGAAAGTCAAAGTGTAAAATGTGTGTATTAATAATTTAACAAATAAGTTGCTATGTTTTATCTTGACAACTTCTTACTGTAAAATAAACCATATAAACCAATAAACTTTATACAGATTAAAAAAGTACTTCTTTAACTTTGCATTAATTACAACTAAAGTTATGGTCATCACTTAAATTATTCTTAAATTTATTTTTTTATGTTCTGTACATGTAATACTATACACAATTGAAAAGAATATACATGCAAAGAAAATACATTCAAGCATAAAAATTTCAGATTCAAGAGGAGTATCGCCAAATATTAGAAATAAATAAATCTACTGATAAAGGAAAAACTAGAGATAGTGAAAAGTGTTTCTATATACAAAACGATCAAGGAATTACAATTTAGATATTTTCTAAACAAAATATCACTGAAAATGTAATAGCATTATTAAATTAATAGACTGCACTAAAATGTATTTAAAAATCATTTTTATGAATTCCGGTTACTATAAAAACTATTTACATTAAAATTTTTATGACAAATTTTATCTTAAGTATACTTCGACTTACAAGCAAACAAATATTTGTCCACAAGGATTTAGTATTCTTGAATTCTATTTGAATCCCATTTAAAGAAATGAAGTCTGAACCTTTTGTTCTGAAAACGCAAACATTTAAATAAAATAAATAAACTGTGTTATTTATTTTTTGGAAAACAATGTTTTAAACATTAGCGCGAATCTAATCAATCAGGCGCCTGAAAATTTCTGTGTTGTCTGTATTCGCGTAAAGAAAGTTACTGCGTCGTAGTTCCCCAGCCTGCATATAAAAGGAAGAGAAGTTTTATATATATATATATGTATATATAACAAAATTTTTAATTTATCGCTATCGACTAAATTATTTTCATCCCATCCTATTCTAAATTACTCTATAATATTTATTTTCTCCGTTTATTAATGTATCTTAACTCTACTTATACCAAAAACCTCATATCTAAATTCAATATTTAATGGCTAACTAACTAAATTGCGTATTTATCTTTAAATTATTAAAAGTTTCCTAATATTCATCCCTTAAAAAACCAGTATGTTTTCATAATTACAGATTTTGAATACCAAACTGATCTTTTGCCACTCTACATTAGAAGGTTATACAGCTTTATGGCTCAATTTATACCCCCATTTTAACAATGACTGATTTTCTTTGGAGTACATCTCTCTTAAATGATTAAAATCAGCTATTGCAACAGTGTTCTCATCTTCAAAGCCAGGATAATGAAAAATTAAATTTTTTTTATTAATTCAGTTGTTAGGTATGTTTTAAAAATATGAACAGAATCATAAAGCAAAAATAATGGAATATTAGAAGATGCTGGGTTGTGAACAAATTGGTAACCAAAAGGGTGTAGTTCAAAAAATGTAAATAATGATTTGATCACTTGGTTATTATCTGCAATACTTAATATACTAACATCCAACTCATGCAGCTTATGCAGTTATATATTTTTTTATTTCATATAAAAATTTTCCAGAATTGTCATGAATTGGAACAGTCGCTATTACATCTTTGTAAGATCCAAATGAGGATGTTATTGAAAACACTTGAGCAGTTTTGGCTAATTTGCTAGAATTTGTTATAGGTAAGCCAGTTAACATTCCACCTTTAAAAGATAATTGTGGGGAAATATACACTTCATCTAAAAGTAGATTAACATATTTTTCAATTGGTGTGAAAACATTTAATCTTTTCTCTAAATAATTACATTACATGATGAATTACAAACATTCTATTTTGAAGCCAATTTTCTTAAATTACTTTGATGGGGCAAAATTCACAATTTTGTTTTCCTTATAGACTTATAACAGGTTGGCGAATTTAAAAATATTTTAAAAGCCAATTCAAGTAAGAGGGAAGAAAATCTATACCTTCTTTAGGTATGTTAATAAGTTGTAACTTCTCAATTAAAATATCTAACATAGATTGTTTTCTTCATCTAGATGGCATTCTTTTAACAACTTAACTGCTTTTACGAATTTATTTTCATCAGGAGCATTTATTTTATATTCAGCACAAATTTTAATAGTCGTGTCAACCTGATGCTTATTTTTTAGTTTTTAAAAAATTCAAATCTACTTTCTGAATATCAATTTTTTCATCAAGGCAATAAATTTTAAATTTTAAATCAGAACTTACCTTTAGACATATTATAATCCTAGGTACATCCGTTGAACATAATTTTAGAATAATTAACTGATCATTAAGGAATATAAAAGACCAATTGGCTACATTCTTAAAACATTCTTCCAAATATTTTTTTTAGTTGCTTAATGTTTTGAAATTCTGAATTTGTTTCTTCAGCTTCGTACGTAATAATACTTTTAACAATAACCTCTTGAATTTTGTTCTCTTCTTTTTCTTCTCGTGTTTTTCTTTTTTGGGGAACCTGGATATTTAGATGGGGTGTCATTTTTACTTATACATCGAAATGCATCGGCAGTCAGCACTGGATTTTCCCATGGAATTATATGTCTCACGCCATTTTTGTTAATCCACTCAACTTCAAATGAAATCATGCTGTTGTCAAAGTGCTTAATCCATATTCTAGCATTTTCCGTAAATCTAAAATCCTCTCTGTGAATTATTGACAGCCACAATTTCTTTCTTTCATTATCTTTAGGAAATCAAAAATAAGAAATATAAGGTGGTTTGCAATTTGAATTAAAACCGGTTACGGAACATTTAAACGGCATTGCCTATTTAAAAAAACCCAACATTATCTAAATAAAAATGATTTTTCAATATAGCATGAAAACAACTTTAAGCGATACTTGCGAGTTGCAATAATCAACAATGGAACGTTGAAGAACAGTCTCAATGGCGCCGTCACTTTGAGTTTTTTTTTTCGCTTCAGTTCATCCCGCCTGCAACTGGTCACGTGATTTTCCGAAGTTTATTAAGCGATTTGGCCTAGCATTCAGGTGGCTGTGGAGTACTCATAAATGACGTCACTTGATGCTATTCCTACACCCCTCTCGCGTCCGCCATATTTAGCCGCGTCTTGCACTGGAGACTGTTGATTGGACCGTTATCGTTCAAAGTCGAATACGGCAGACGCTGGAGTCGGAGGGGAGGAGGGAATCAATTTTCCGGCTTCAAAGCTTTTCTAAAAAGGAAGATTGATATGTCTACTCCTTTTCATAGCTCCATGTTGTACTCCTTTTTTTTCTATTCTCCGTACCTTACTCTTTCTCCTTTTCTATCTCAGTTTTGAATGATTTCTTCTTTTTCCCACTCTTACTATTCGGATTTTTATGTGTTTTATCTGCCACTGTGTGCATGCAGATTCAATCCACATGTGGATTTTCATTCTAAAAATATCCGTTTTATATGATCCGAAACGAATTCCCAGTGTTTCTTTTTATATTTTTATAGTGTCCTTTAGCGGAGATTTTAGTTTAAAAACTACTAACTATTATTACTCGCTTGCTGCAGAGCTATATCAATTTAATAATGCACGACACCCTACTCGCTAAATATTCATTCTTAGAGATATTCAATTTAAATTTTATAATCAACTCAGAGAAATCAGATCTGACATTACTGGTATCTTTCAAACAAATTGAATGATGTAGAAAACTTGATCAATGAAGCCAGTTAGCGACAAATGAAAAAGTTCAACTCAAACTATAATAGAAAGCATCTCTAAAACAAATCTGAATACTATCTGAGCGTAATTAGATTTTGTTCTAACGAATTCAGAAAATACGCATAACACAAACATATCTGTCAAAAACTTTTGATTTAATTATGAAACTTCAGAATTCGAAAGGGAAAATCTATTATAAAGAATAATGCGCTTACAGTCGACGACTAAGCAATGCTATAGCAAATTTTAATTAAATCAGAAGTTTTGATATTAGCTCAAGAAAAACTTAAATTGTGTTTAGGACAGTTTTAGATATATTTTGGTAGCTGATTATTTGAACTCCTTTTTATAAGTTTATTCTTTAAGATCAATAAATTTAGTAAGCTTTTTATCTTTACGTATTAGAAAAATATTTTTTAGCATTAATTATTTTATTATATGAAAACCATTGGCCGAATTGATATAAGGTTCATTGGTGAACATTGATATATAACAAGATGTAGGTAACAACAGACTTAGAGGCAGAGGTAACAGCTCCAGTTTAGAGGTAACAACAGGTTCAAAAATTTTTCTAGGGCAAATAGTTTCAAATCTTCTCTTTTAAGGCAAAAAAGACGCATTTTTGTTATGGTAGGACAGTCGAGATACAGCTCAAATTTCAAAGCATAGGCTTGACACAGCGTTCTTTTACCCTATTCTAAAGTGTACGGTGCTGATATATTTTTTGCAATTAATACATATATGACTCTTATTAATATTTTTTTAAATATAAGTCAAGATAAGAATTCAATTCTTTAGAGGTAACATTCTAGTTTTAATGATTAGAGTGATTAGATATGAAACGGGTACATCAACCCCAATTGTTCTTTATGCAGACGATGGATAGAATACACTAATGTGATGGGAGATTTAACACAACACACTATTGACTAACAATTTAAAATGAAATCTAAGTTATGAAACGATATAATCCCCGCTATTTTTTGAAAGTTTTTGGAACATGGGTTGCTTAGAGACGATTTTCAAGTTTCCACATAAGTAAATATTCCAGAATATACGTATTTAATATAAGATTTCTTATTATCCAATAAAATATGTACGATACAAGTACAAATATATGACATAAATACATATTTCTATTTTAAGAACTTATCAACATATGATACAAAAGAAAAATTATACAAATTATGGGTCTTATAGATTAGAGAGTCTTATAGAACACGCTGAGCCTGATTACCGCAATGTCAAAATTCTATCATCATTTTTCAATAGTAAGTAATTAAAGTAAGAATTTCTGTCATAAATAAGGCGAAAATTTATATTCGGAAATACTAGTGCAAGTTTGCCCGTACAGTAATCACGCTTTGAGAACACGCCTCAGTCAAATACATTTGATTATATGAACACTAGTATATTCGTGACTGGTCTACAATGTGTTAACTTCTACTTTGAGGAAATTTAATTTTCTAAACTACCTTTTCCTTTTTTCATGGTAGGAATAATTGCTAGGTTCTGAACACGGAGACATGAGAACAGTTTTTTTCATAAAAGCGCACAGACATTTCTTGATGAGGCAAATGTGCTTAGGGACCTTTGCTGTTGAACCTTATTTTTGCTTGTTTATTTCTGTAGCTGCACCGTTCAATAAGTATTTTTCCTAGTAGAATTTCTGCAACATTGCATTTTACTCTTGCAATTATACAATGCGGTTCGTGCTGAAGTACGCTTTTTCTACATAACACATCTGCCAGTACACGCGTGGTGTTTGTAACTATATTTTTAAGGATAAAATTAATTTGCTTGAGAGTAATTGACCCAATCTTTTTTTGTTTTTAAAGGTCGTGAAACAGAGCTGTCAAAAGTTGTTATTGCACATTTCAACACATGCGAGGTTTTTTAGAAAAATTATAATGATTATTGTGTTAAATATAAAAACAAATATTTGTATATGTTCAGTTTAACTCTCTGTATTCCAGTTAACATTTAATTTTAAGATGTTAATGTTCGTTATAATTAGTTTTTGATATAACAAATGTATTAAATAAATGACCTGACAACGGAAATATTAATAAAACAATTTAAACTATTTTTTAAAACGTCTAATAACAGATTGATTTAGTTCTTTGGTGTAAGCTTGAGGAAAATAGCTTTTCTTTTTAGACGGCTCGAAAATATTCTTGCTGGAACTGAAATTTTAACTTTTCACTAATGACCGTAGCAAACGTGAAAAAATAAATAACAAACTCTATACAAAACATGTCCACTCATATTCATCCGGAAGCTACCGAGACTGAGAAAACAGATTCTTTGATATCTTTCTAGTGTTATCTACCTTGTATTGAAGAAGTAGGGCTAGGCTACCAGATAAGTCCGATCTTTCCTACATATGCTTTTATTGGTTCTGTGGAAAATTCACGGGAAAAATAAAGAACTTTTTGGACCTGAAAACGGTAAACTCGCTTTTGTAGAAATATGGTGTCCTTCAGCAAAGTGAAGTGATAATGTTGTGTTTAGTGAAATGACTCCTGTCATTAGCACATAAAGAATCACTGCATATAACTATAAAAATGCGATCTTGTCTCACTAGCATTAAAAATACTGAAGTCGCATAATGGGACTTAAGCAATGTTGTGATGTTTTGTATTTCATAGACTCTTCATTGCTTACATAACTATAAATTTAAAAAAAAAACTTTCCCTTGCAATTCAACCGTTTCATTACCATTATATTAATTACTATTCTCATCGTAGGACTTCACATAAAATATGATGAATAATAAACGAAGAATCATTTAACTAGTTCAATTTAACATATTATTAATGAACATAAGGGAAAATGAGACAGTGAATAAAAAATATATATTTGTTTGTTTTAAATTAAAAAAATTTTTTAATTACAATATTTATAGACGTAATAAGAATTAACATGGATTTACATCCATAAAGCACAAATTAAATTTTTAAATATTCGTCTAAATATTTTCTTTATGAATAAAAAAGAAAAACACTCGGTTTTTTTATGACACCAGAGAATACGTGCGAGACTTCTGTTCTGAAATCTTTGAAATTAAATGCTGATAGGTTCTGTCATTAATTTTTAATCAAACAGCGTGAAATGTGTGTGTATTATGGCAAACGCTTATTCAAATCTTTCAAATGATACATCATTCATTGTTGAGAATTGTGTATGTGCATAGAAAAAGGAGGATGTTGTCATGAGAAATAAGTATGATTTTTTTTCTCGTTAAAAGGATTTGTAACGGTGTTCGTCTTTTCTTTTTTTGTTCAACAAACAAATGTCGATAGAATGACATTATCCACGACTAATGCTGTAGTTGTAAAAAAAAACTGAGGGCATACATTATGAAGAGATAGTTTCTTTAAAAAATGTATGAAGTACACGGTGTACACAACCAAATGCCCTCCACTGCAACCCTGTTCACGACACGTAGCCTTTAAAGATTAGTTCATTTTATGTAAATTGGTGTTAATTCGGGTAATCGTAGATTTTTTTGCGAAAGTTCGTCACGAACTCTTCAAAATCGCTATTGTTTTTTTCCGTGTTAGTGCAGCTGCTGTTTTAATGATTCATTAAAATCACAATATTCTGCTCGTTTATGTCTTGTCCTTTTTCCTTGACTACACTCCAACAATTGCATAAAAATTTCTCTTTAAATTAGCTTTATGGTGTTTTTGTAAGAGTATAAAAGATTCAATTACCGCGGTAAAGTAAATCACTGAAAAAACCATAAATAAAAAAAAACAATCAAAACAGCGTTAAAGGGGGGGGGGCAATGTCAAGTGGGGTCTTAATATATATTTCGTTCTCAGATTCAGATTAAACCAAGCAGGGGAGAATACCATATGACTTGAGCTCTACAAGCCCTGCTCGGCAAGTTTATTTTTAAAAAAATTACATATGAGGTTTAGGCCATTAGGTTTTTACATAGTAATACATTTTCTCTTTTTGAATATTGTGCATAAATTGGATGTAAAAGTTTTTATAGTGAGTTTTTATAGTTTTTACATGAGTTTTTATAGTCCATAAATTGGATGTAAAAGTTTTTATAGTCCAAGTAAGGCCCAGATAATCCTCTGGATCCACATACGGGAGAGTGCTTTGAAAATTGTATTCGTTGCCCTCTATCAATTTTATACATTGGATAATTTTGTTTAAGGAAGTATTACTTTTTAGGATAAAGGAGAACCATGAATGAAGTGGTGTGTTTGAGATGAAAATGCGATGTAAGAGCACATTGTAGTATATAATGTAGCGAATCACCAAGCCGGCCACAGGTGCACAATGGAGACGGTTTTCTGTCGATGTTATACATGAATCTTTTTAAAGTTGGGGCCTTCAATCCGTGTCCCGAGATCAGTGAGTGACCGACAGCCCGCCGGGAGTATTGTAGTGGCCCAACGATTTATTTCGAAAATTAAGAGCGAAATATTTTCGGCGACATCGAAAGATTTCCGAAGCACCTTATAAGGGAAAATTGATAGTGGCTAACTTTTATGCTTTTTATCGCGTCAAATAAACTTCTTTTAACCAAAAACTTCATTTAATAAAATCTTATTTGTTTCTATGTGGCATTTATTTGATTTCTTTCATTGAGTAGAATTTCTGTTTCAAAATTTTTTTTAACTTTAAACAAAGTTAAATTTAGTAGCAATGGCATTACTTTACTGTGTATAAAAAATTATGAAAAAACAGAGAAAAAGCCACTAGATACATTTGATTGTAATCCTCATCAACTCGAATATAGACGAAGTGAATTTGCTTCTTTCTTGCCGTAAAATGTTAGAATGTTATGAGACTAACAGTGCCTCTTTATGCTAATAGCTCCCATTGACATAAATGCATGTTTTCTCATGCATCATTATGGTGCTGTAGGAAAGATAGTCATCTTTCGCTTTTTTTGATTTAGTGCTTATTGGCAGATTATTCCTATGTGCTACTAATATTATTCCTAAATCAAGTAACTGTATAGAATTTCTGCTGTTAAAATAAATATTGTGCTCAAATATAAATAAATAAAATATTTCTTTGTGAATCAAGAGAAAAATGAGTATTCAGTAGCTCCGCTTCCACTATACACAACCTACTCTTGTCATAAAACTTAAGGCGTATATATATTTCTTACGTATGCCATTGAACTGAATTATGAGTGACCCACGAAATTTTAAGAATTTATAAATGTAACCCTCGATTATGAAAGCTTGAATACCAGTATTTTAACCTTCTGAGCGTCTGGGGGCTTTCCTGCATTTTCATGAAAAGGATCATAAAACTAAAGTTAATTTAAATTTCCTTTCGTGGTTTCTTTCTCAAATATACTTTATAACCCTTTATTAATTTACATTATATCTTAAAATACAATTATGTTAAAAATATTTTTGTCAACAGCCAATTTAAGTTGTTTTTGGGGAACGGGAAAATACGGGAAAACAGCTCAGAGGGTTTTAAAGAGTGAAATAATAATTTAAAATCTTTCTTGCCAATAACATTTAAAACTGTTCTAAATGAAAAGAAAAAGATCGCTCAACAACGCGAAACTGTGATATATTCATTGTGTCTTCCTTATACACTAGTGTAGATAAATTACAGGGCATTGATATTTTCACATGAAACATTTGTGTGAGAGGATGGTGTTGGGAATTTTTTTCTGATGTATAGGCAAGCTTAGCAGAAATGTAGACGCATAAATAAGCACACATATTAGCTGTTATTTTAAATGAATGATAGAAATACAAAAAAAAATACCTGCTTTTGTCATCTACACACAGGAAAGAAAACGAACAGAAAACTTTCATTACACGTGTAAAGGAAAATTTAATACGGTGTATGTCCACACCTGACTGTAATTCATGATTGGCATCGGTTGTGCACGCTTTTAACAAGCATGTCCAAAATTTCCTGAGGGATCTTCTTTCATTCTTGTTTCAGAGGCTCCTGCCGAGGTCATTTGTTGAACTCGGTGGGCGATTGCGTACTGCAATGCGGCTCCCAAGATAATCCCATGTATGTTCGATAGGATTCAGATCGGGGGACTACACCGGACACGCCATGCGGTCTATCCCTTCACTCTGCAGGAGATGCTTCATGCTGGATGCGATAATATCCGGCGTTGTCATCCATAAACGTGAATCCATTTTGAACCACTACGAAAATTCCTTACAGGAGCTACCAAAAACTCCTACACAATAAAGCTTGGCATTAACATCCACTTTTTCCAATATCACTAGGACTGTATGGCCATTACTAATAATCCCAGTCAACACCATTATTCCAGATCTGCAATGGTGAACTTTAGTGATATTTTCGGTGTTAAAGGCAGTGCCGGGTTCACGCCATATGTATTGGCGCCTAGAATCCGACGATAAACTAAATCTGATTACATTTGTGAAGAGAACAGTGCTCCATTGCTGGTCAGTTCATTTTGCATGTTCACGACACAATCGATGTCGGTTGTGTTTGGTTTCTGAGGTCAATGGAATACATTTCATAGGCCCTTCTTGTGGCGTTCTTTTATGTGGTTTATCGCTGCTGTATCTACTGGTAGCTGATCTAGTTTCCAAAAATTGTTTCCACAAGCGTGCTACTACGCTTTTGGGAATTCCGAACTCATTCCCGACATTCCGTGTGGAACGGCTTTCTTAAAATTTATCCGCAATTCTTCCACATCTAAAATCATCCACATGTGTTCTTTGTGATATCACGCAACTCGCCATAGCAACAGAAAACACACATGTGCAGTTTAACGTCTGTAAAATCTGACGTCGTCTACACACGCCGCTAAAGGTTTTATCACTTTTCCGATTCCTTCGACGGTCACGTGATTTAACACATTTGTATATTCGCCAACCAATCAGTTCTATCTTACTCGTACGTTACTTAATATCATGGCAACAATTCCATCAAAAAAAGCGGGACTTTCGCGTAATGATTTTAGTATTTTAAGCGGCCCTTTAATTTTTGGACATCAGTGTATCTATCTAAGAGAAAATTTTCAGGCATTACTGTTCAAACGCTTTAAAATTAAATAGCGTTTTCTATTTTATATAAATGTATTATATATTTATTTATAATCAACTTTTCCCCACACTGTAAGAAAACTCAGATGTTTCTTGATTTGCGAAAATGCAATATGTATAACCACGTACGAAAATACACAATAACGTCTTCCGAGTTTCTAACGATTTCAAAAAGCGTTCCTTATCTTTAGAAACCTCAGAAACGAACATATCTTAAAGAGTTTTAAAGAATCATTTATAAAAACAAAGTTTTTTTGCGGCCATTGATCTTCGGAAACATTTCCGAGTAGTTTTTAGAGTCTATTAATCAGTTTTCTAAAACCCAAACATCGGTTTTTAGGAGGAAATCAATTCTTAATTGAACTTATACATGCAATCTTAATAAAACTATATTAGTGTTAATGTTAATGTTAATGCTGCTAATTTAACATGTTTGTCTATGAAACATGTCTGTTTAGCATGAAAATATGTATTTGAAAAATGAGAAATTACAGTATTAAAAAAACTTGTATTCCGGGTTGAGACAAATCGTTAATACACTATAAAAAGTATTCTGAAACGTTTCCAAAAATCAGTGGCAACAAAAGAAACTTATCTTTTATAAATCCTTTTTTAAATTTCAAAAATATATTAACATCTGAAGTTTCTAAGGATAATTCTTTTAGTAATCGTATGTAACAGGGAAGAGGTTGTAGGAAATTTTCGCTTGTGGTTATATTATACTTCCATAAGTTAAGAAACATTTGCCATTTTTTTACAGTGTGAGGGCCTTTTCCTGACTATTGTCTCGCTAAAATTGGTTCAAATTGCCAATATTGACAGTAATTGTAAAGAGTCAATTGTTTGTATAATAAAAGAAATGAACACTATTCTATTTTTAGTACCTAAATAAGAATGCCTACAAATTTCGTGAATTTAAGATTTGTATGCATTATTCTGCATTAATAATTTCGTAAATGTGTCGTATGAAGTAAGTCGTAGTCAGTAGTAAATTTGAGCTTGAGCCTTAAAGAAAAAATATATGCTTGTAAAGAATAGATACTCTTTCGCTTAGTTGCCATTCTCTAAGATACAATTGATACTTATAAGTAGAGTCGTCCAAAAAAAAAAAAAAAATCTGTTCTTTTTTTTCTGTATCTTACTGGTCGATTGTTCTACAAAAAGTATTTTGCGGTTTAATTTATTGATTTCATTAATTTTATTACATTTATTCAATTTTGTTAATGGGAAGCGTTTTCGTAATTTACTGTTTGCATAAAACAGTGTTCTTTATTTTATATTACCAATAGTTTTTCTTTTATAGTTTTCTTGGAAGCGATTTCAATTAATTTCTATGATATCCGTTTATTATTCTGTTGAAATTCATTTAAGTGCACTCGTATAGTATAATACCTTAAATTATTTCTCTTGATTTTCAGTTAAAATAATTGCGTACATTTCAAAAGTACTTTAGATTCTAACTATGCTTTCCACTTTTTATATTTTTGCTGTTTGAGAGAATTGCTTCATCGTTATTAATACCCTTTTGATTAGCATCAGTTGTAACTCTAGTGCTTGCAGAAAAAAAATCGAATGAAATAAAATAAAAAATTCTTTCTCAATTTTAATTTTTAATTTCTTTTTTTAGACATTCTTTTTAAAATCATTTGTACTCTTCATTGTATTTCACAATATCAGTAAGTAAGACTATTTCATCATCATTATTTTTATATTTTGATAGAATCACAATTACACAAAAGTAACTTTGAAGTATTTATATTACAGCACATACGATTCATCATGACCTAAAATAAATTATATTTATCATGGGATTTATCATAATCACAAAATAATTCATTATTTAGTTTTGACAATGCTTCAAAAAGATATTTACTATTACATTATTATTGGCGTACTTAATAAAAATTAATCTAAAATTATTACTGGCTATTTATTTTACAAAATATACCTTGTATCGCTAAACGTTATTACTAAATGTTTTCTCAATTTACTCTGAACATAAAAAAATTTACCTTTAAAAAATATGGCATGTTTTTTTATATCACAACATATAAATGAAAAGAGCGCAACGCATTTCGAAACACCTTATCTTTTTTTCATCAGGCACGAATAATGCTGAAACTTCGAGCACAGGATCAATACTGAAAGTGAAATGGAAGATACATTGAGATAGGATGACACATATAATAGCATAGAACAGATCAACCAATTGGAATGCAGATGATAAAAATTAACATTGGATAAGCAGATTTATTCATTAGTGTAGGTAGGAGCTGACGTAATGACCAAATGAAACAAAAATGCAAATAAAGAAAAAAAAAAGATGTGAAAGATAAAAAATAATAATAACATAAACAAATAAATTAATAAAGGGGCTAATTTAAATGACGAAACAACGAGGAGAACTGTAAGAACCATTTCCACACTCAGCCAAAAGTCAGTATCAGTTTATTGCAAAGCTTCATAACATACCTAGTCTCCCAACATTTTGGATTACAGCGTTGAGCATTAAAACCCTTTTTTTGTCTTATTGGAAACATAAGTAGTAGTTGAAGTGGCATGCAAGGAATTGAAAACTGAGTTCGCGCATACCAATCCAACGTAAGATTATACTAGAGTACCTTTATCTATCAGAACGAGCTATGTATGGCCATTAAAATTTTATTGCTCGACAAGATTTGGGACAAAATCAGACTTTACGTGCAAGCTATTGCCGCCAAGCAAATGTGTTCTAACTTCTCTAACTTACGCAAGGAAGTTTCGTCAACATCTGCAATGCATGTTGCCACATTCTGGTTCAAACCTTCTAACACGAGCACATAGACACCGGCTTCACGCACATGAAATAGGCAATCAGGCATACTTAAATCACCAATTTTGAAATTTTTTTTTGTCCGAATTAAGAACTCTGATTTATTAAGACAAAAATAACATATTAGAATGAGTGGTTTGCTTGATGTGGTGAAAGTTTGCCCCGTCGCCCCCTTTAAGTCGGCGTCTATGCATGAGCATGCGTCCAGCACGTATCTGTGTACACTGATATACAAAGATACTTCAGATCATATCAATCTGAATCCTCGAAAACTCTATCATATTTCTCTCAGGATAAAACTATATGTATTTCCACTCTTGTGCAAAATAAAATTTGAATTTTATAAAGAGTTTATCAACAGCACATTTTGATGTCTTCTTCAAAGATTTTAAATGATATAAAAAATTTCATTAATAAAACATTTCAACTACGAAAATCTTTTCCATAAGCTAATATAATATACAACATCTTCAAAAAAATATCAAATGTATTTGTAAATAATTTGATTTCGTCACCTGAATGTAGAAGATATTCATAACATAAATAAACATATGAGTTAAAGGATTCAATTAAACAAGTCTACGATTTGGAGATTTGAACGAAAACTTCACATAAAGAACAATGCTTACTTAGCTAATTATATACATTATTTCTGTTGTCAACATTCTTTTTTATGAATTTACGAAACTCACAACAACGAATGGGGTATAATTCGAAAGGTTTTTGAAGAGGCTCCTGACATAGTGCACTCACATTTCGTAAAACCATGATTTTGAATTAAAAATTGCAATGTTAATTTAAAATTAAATTGGTACTGTTTTCATAAATGAAATGAAAAGTTTTCCTCAAATTAGTGTTGTGACAAAAATAAAATATCGCATTATATGATGCTCAACAATTGTTATAAAAAAAATAAATAGTACGAAAAAGATAAAGTGGGACATTGTTGTTGCACGGGTATTTGTGACTAGCCGCCACTGGCGACCAGTTTGGTCTACCTTAAATGTATGTTAAGCATTGTAACACGTTACTTTTATTCATAATTTAATTTTTTCAACTTACGTCAAGAAAAGATTCGGAAAAAAGTTGAGTTGTATAGTACAGAATTATATGGTAAACTTTGATTGTCTCCACCGGTGTGAATTATTTTTTGGACACCAGGCAGCGGTCCAAACATTCATTCGCGGAGAACTTGCTTTGCGAACGATTACCTCCATGGTTTAATATTTTAAACGTTCACGACGAATTAATCTTTTTTTTGTTTGTTTGTTTGTTGTTTACTTTCATGTATAGAGAAATTGAACTGCGAACCTAATTTCAACTGAAGTTATTGCAGAATATATGCATAACTGAACACAAGTCATCTCTCAAATACTAATTTATTTTGAACGATCTTTCCAAAAATGTAACTTTTATGCAGCTTTATTCGAAAAAATAATTTTTAATAAAAACGGCCGCCCGGCATATGAAAAATTGAAGCGGACATCCCGGAACTGTTGATGACAGTCATATGACTTACGCTTTTATTATATAGAATTTTAATGCCTGAGGAAGACCACTCGGCTGAGGGCGAACCCAGCCGTTGAGCGTTTAATATCTTTCCAGGCTAGCTCCCCGGCGCGCAGGGATTAAACGTGGCAGTACAAAATGGCTGGTCCTGCCGGGCAAAGCCCCACGCAACAGGCGGCAGGAACTAAAAAAAATTGCAATATAGGGTCTGTCGCTGGAACAAGCGTTCCTACGCGACAGGCAGCGACAGACAGGATGATGGAGAAGGTGCGCCTGCACCAGTTGTACAGTCCGCTGGAAGAATGGATGAGCAGTTCAGTGGTATGACTGCACCACTTGTACAGTTCATAGCTGACGGCCCTTTGAAGAGGTGACAGTACAGGATTTCCACGCGACAAGGAGCAAAAAAATCAAAATTCAAATTCAAATGAGGATGACGTCATCTTCTAATGCAGTTAAAATGTGATTGTTATTTTTTTTTCTCGCGCCGCCTTTTGCTATCATTAGATCAGTTTTTACTGTAATTTTGGTAGAATGAATGAGACGATATTCTAGCTTAACTAATGTTGTTTGAAGACATTTTTCTTCGTAATTTTCATTTTAAAGTTCAAACCTGCATCTAAAAATATTAGATATTGCTAAAATAAATATTATACTGCTGTACGAAATCCTCGCACCGGTCCGCTTGTTAATACTTATTAAGCGAGGAAAAACTGTCAATGTAACTTTTGAGATTCTTATACAACAATATTGTTGCATATAGTGATATATATTTTTTTCTCTCGTGGGTGTTTTTTTTTTCGTAAATACGTTTTAGTGATCGCGGAATTACCGAATTTCTTGTACTTTTGTAAATCCTATACAACAAGGTTGCTGCATCCAGTAATGTTTTTTTTTTATGCGGTCGAAGTGCATATACATGTGCATTTAATTGATCGCGGCATTACCGAATATCATTACGTTTGAAATTCCTATACAACAAGGTTGCTGCTTCCAGTCATGTGTGTTTTTATGCGTTCGAAGTTCACATACATGCGTTTTAGTGAACGCGGCATTGACGATTTTCGTGTACTTTTGAGATTCCTATCGAACGAGGATGCTGCATTCAGCATAAATTCAGTTAGCATAAACTAAATTTCTGTATTATCTATGATCCTTTGTTCATGATAAACAAACAAACTTTTTATTTTTTCTTAGCTAAAATTATAACTTCCTTTCCTAGGTAATTTTTATAGTGTTGCCACATAACGTACTGTTAAATCTTTAACACGTCTTCTCTACATTTTTCCACATTTGGTTTAAATTCATAATCTCTTTTGCCAGTGTAATTGACCAATTTGCAGTCAAGGCAACTGAGCTATTTTTCAACAATGGGAAAATTAATATCAAGGCAACGGACCCTTACCCATTTTGATCCAAATTCCACAATATAATTTCTTTTTCTGGCTAACCTTTTTTGTTAACGGAATTCACTTTCGATCCCATTGTGGCCAACATCAAATAGAATAAAATTATACATGATACGATGATTTTATAAGTAGTACTGTGTAATTTAATTTAGTGATAACAAGTCAATTTTTACAAAAGTTAGAGCCTGGAAAGTCAAATAAAGATACAAAATTGTCAAACAAGCGAGTCATTTTTAGATCCTAACAAAATTTATACAGGATTAACATAAGAACGAGCTTTTTGAAAGAAAGAATAATTATCAAAATCGAAAAATCCATCCGAAAATTATCCGTGAACATACATACAAAATGAAATGAAATGAAATCACCCTCTCGTGGAGATCCAGCCGTTAAGCATAGGAACTTTTCTCCAAGAGGAAAAATGTTTATTGAAAATTCATATTTTAGAATACAGATGTTGAAAATTACATTACAGATTAAAATAAAATTAGTACAAAGTTAGTTTTTACAATACTAGTTCAGATCACAACATTTCTTAATATAAAAAAAATATATTGATATAAGAAAAAGTATAAAAGAAAGTAATTAGAAAATCCATGAAAAGAATACTTAATCATAATACAACTAGTAATTTTGCATGGCTCAAAGAGTAGACTGAAATAGGAACAGTATATGAGTACAAAAATGCGATCAGTATGTGAACTATAATATACAAACTTCAAAAACAAAATATATTCGAATTAAAAAGTGCTTTATAAATGTAGGAAAAAAGGATCATAGATCCTTAATTGTGTTGTTTTTAGCAAAGAGTTTTAGAGAAAAAGAGAAAATCTGGCAACCGTTGAAATAAGAGACATTTAACAACCAGAAAAAGGAATTGATTAAAACAACAAAACATGTTTTGTTGAGTACATTTTGATTGTTTTAGCAAAATTTTTAGTTGAAGTAAAAAAATTGGTTTTGTTGCTTGGATAAAAAAATATTGTTAACACAGTTACAAAATTTTAACAAAATTTCATAAATTTTATTTGAATTAACAAAATCTGTTTTCTTTAATTTTACAATAATTTTGTAATTCCAGCAAAATTTTGTTAAAATTTAAATTGTTGTATAGTAGCCATAACTCTCTCACGTAACTCGATTTATTTGACTTATTGTATAGCTATATATTTAAAGGATTAGCATAATTTTTGGATAATAAAAAAAAATTTTCATTGGGACGGACCAAGGTAGTTTTAAAAATACCACTATCCCATTTATTACTTTCTTCTAACTTTACAAGAAGAAAGTATTGGAATCATGAAAATTTTCGACTTCCGGTTTCCGACGGATTTTATAAGGTCCTGAACACGATTTGTCTGTTTTTAGAAAATGACTGTCAATGACTCTATCTGTCTGTATGTTAAAAAAAATTTGTGGGCGCTCTATCTCAAGAACTAATGCACGGAATTTAATAAATGTTTATATTCAGTTACTTCCTGATATAAATTGTTGCTGATTTGTAACAATTTTTGGCATATTTTGACAAATTTTAGCAATAATTTTTGGTGTAAATCGCACAACAGCTGGCGCTGCTATGTTACATTTTTCGTGATTTCTGCAATAGCTCTATCTCATTTTCATCAGTGAATTACGCCTGTAATCTTTGAATAATAACCAATGAATTTTTATCCTGCTTTTTGCAGGCGTAATTCTCTGCTGAAAATGAATTAAAAATTAACTATGTATTGCCGTATGCTGAAAATAAGCATAGAATGTTTTAAGGTTTAAAAAAAGATGATTTCTTGAATGTTTTACACTGGCATCATCTCCCCATTAAAGGCATTGAGAAAATTTAGAAGATCTACAATTAAAAGGAATTTAATACTTATTAAAGTAACTTAGAGCGTAAATGCGAAGGACTATCAGCGAAGGACTTGATTTGATTCAGTTAATCTATACCTGCATTCTTTTTTAAAAATATGTAACAGAATAGCATCGTTTACAAATAACTGCTTCGTAAACTTTTGTGCATTTATTTTAAATACACAATTAAATATTTTTTTTATTAAAATGACGCATCGTAAAACAAATCTCTTTTTTTATAATAAACGTTCATATTATACTTAAATCTCGTTTAGACATTTTTTTTCTCGAGATTTTAAAATAACTATAATCTTTTTTTTTTCAATTAAACGTTTGTATTGTCGTCTTATGTTTGTCGCAGAAATCTGTGTGCTCCTGATGACATTTCCATTTTGTCGTTCCGACATATATAAGAGTGAGAAATGCCGAGCTCAGACATCGTTCATGGCAGCTCAGTGGTAGAGCCTCAGGGCGCTGTTCTGAGGACCCGGGATCGACTCCCGGCTTGGGCAATTTTCACTCTCTTGGTTTTCGCTTGAAAAAAGGCAGGGTAAAATTCACTTGTTATTATTCAAGGTTTACAGGCGTAATTCACTGCTGAAAATGAATTAAAAAATAGCTAAAATTGCATATTTAACAAAAGTTTTTGTAGTCTAAACAAAACAAGTTCGTAAAACAAACAAAATATATTTTGTTGAAAAAAGAAAATAGATTGTTAAAATAACACATAGCATATATCTATGTAACAAAACGAATTTTGTTAATTCAAGTAAAATTGAACCACTTTACTTGAATTAACAAAACATTTTTTTGCTGAAGATACAAAAATTTTTTTTTGGAATTGCAAAAAAAATCAACAATATTTTTTTTGTTGATTCAAACAAAATTTCCATTGACCCATATTCAAACAAAAAGTTTTGTTGGGTCAGCCAAATTTTTGTTGATTCAACAGAACTTTTTTCTGGGTGAATCCTTATTATATTACTAAAATCTGTGTGGCGTACGTATTCAAATCCGAATACGCCGACACCGAGCTTTTTTATAACTGAATTCTAACAAAGAAAGTTATATAATTCGTTTGTATATTTGTATGAACATACATACAAATCCCGATCGTGCGTACAATCCCGATTTTATAGAATGCCGAAAACTAGCCGGCAATGTATGAAATGATTTATATTTCACCCATTTCCTAGGTATTCTATAGAATGCCAAAAACAAACCGACAGAGTACATCACCTCTCCGATAGAAACGGTTGGGCCTATATCCCTCGTGTTGATAATTGGCCGTCATAAATCAACCCAACCCAACCCGAGAAAAACGGACGACTCCGACTGAAAATACATCTCCGTTTCATTTCGCATATCAGGTGGCAAGGCACGTGACTTTTAACACTCGTCGCAGGCTCAGAATTTGCCATTTGCATTTTGGAATATCAAAATACGTTTTCGTCGTGAGTGTAAAAATTAGTTTTTGACTGTGCTGCATGAAAATAGAAGAGAAAGATGTAGTTCTGGATAAGAAGTCATGGTCAATTGACATGCAACAGTGATTCGACGATGAACTTTCCAAAGTTCAAGTTAATGCTGCAAAAAAAAGTTCGTTCTTAAACGAAACTACTCACCAGAAATTAATAAATGATGTAAAAAAGCCAATATGACTACTAAGAATTAACCCCGGGAATATTGGTTGCTGAATCGCTGTGGTGTGATGTTTGAGGAAAACAAAAGTAAACTCATTTATCTTGTTAAAGAAGGCGTCAGTACTATAAACTATTACATCACGGACTCTGAGTTATTTCACGTACTTCATGAAGCTCATTTGGTTATTGGACACGGTGGATGTGATACAATGTTAAAAGAACTTTCAACCGAATACAAAAAAGTTATATGTCATGATATTGAACTTTACATCCACCTTTGTGAACCTTACCAGAAAAAAACAGAAAGGTGTTAAAAAGGGCATTGTTGTGAAACCTACGATTTTTTCTGAATTTAATTCCCTATGTCAGGGAGATCTTATTGATTTTCAGTCTCAGACAGATAGAAAATGCAAATTTATTATGGTATACCAAGATGATACCTCAAAACTTGTGATTCTCAGGGCTCGGATGTCAAAAAGAGCTAAAGAAGTAGCCTACAACCAAATAGAAATATTCTCGTTGCTTAGAACACACTCTATATATTACAGTCTGAAAATATAAGGAAATTTGCCAATAATGAGGTGATCATCTTGAAAGAATTTTGGCCAGTACTGAAGATCGTTCATGGGAAGTCTGACCATTCACAAAGCTAGGGTAGTATAGAAAGAGCTGATCAAGATGTAGAGAATGTGCTCTGTACGTGGATGCAGGACAACAAATCTGACCTCTGGAGTGAAGAACTGCGTTTCATCCAATTTATGAAAAATCATTCTGGGATTAAAAGAACGGCTCAAACCTAAAGTAGGACTTACAACGTTCTTTCTACCCGAATATTTTTTAAAAGACATAAATACAGAAGAGCAGCTAGAAAAAATAATAGAAAACGTCAAAACAATGTAAAAAGATTAAACTAATCAGTTTATGCAAGAAAAAGAGCCTGTTTCAAAAAACATGGATGAGATTATAGTCGATAATGAATTAAAACAACATGATGATGATATGCTTACCAAAGAAATTTCCGTTCCTCCTACCTGTCGTGTGTGTTTAAAGAAAACGAGTGATGCACGTGTACGCACAAAATGTGGTAAAAAAAATCATACATTCTGCGGTCATTCTAGTAAAAATGATGAAATTGATATTTTGTGAACACTTGTTTCGAAACTGAAAATGCTATCGAAGCTAAAATTAGTTCTAAAATCAATCTGGAAATAAAAGCCAAAAAAAAATTAAAATGAATTCAGAAAAAATTCCCACTGCTTCTTTGGGAACTATTATGTGAGTTATTATGTGATAATATTATTCCTGACATCGACAAAGAACGAGGTGATGCACACAATACATTGGCAGTTGTAATGAGGTGACAGAGGACGATTTCTACCAATTTGGAAGTTCTGAAGGAATTTTAAAACAACTATATAAACTAATAATACGCGATATCACAATTCTCTTTATGCCCTAGGAACTTGCTTATAGTAGAAGATATTTCTGACCACGAAATTTCTCTCCGGCCAGTTCCAATTGCTCAGTCCAGTGCAAGCGGCCTGGGATTAGTCAAGTGGATGTGTAAAACTAAGTGCCAAAATATGAAATGTCTTTGCATAAAAAAAATAATGAAATGTAATTCAAAATGTCATTCAAGCCTACCATGTTGCAACAAGTAGGTTAATTTTAATTTCTTATTTTTCATATAAAAATTTTTTTTTCATTAATAAGAACGGCATAAAATTTGTTTTGCACAACTTTCAGTTTTCTTTGTGTATTTTGAATAAAAGTGTTTTAACGCGCTGTTTCATTATTTTTTTTTTTTTTTAAATGTATCTTTCAGGAATTCACATCTTTTAAATAATAGTCTTATCATGACCTTTTTGCATAGTTTGCCTAAATAGAATTTGACATTCTATAGAATGCTTAGGTATTATAAACAATGCCTAGAGAAAGTATTTAATAATTCTAATATTACATACTTTGCTTTAAAATGCAAGGCATTCTATAAAATGCCTAGGTGTTCCATAGAATGTCGGCGTTTCATACATTGCCGGTAACATATACATAAATAAAAACGTAAATAATAACATAAAAGCAAATTTCACATTTCGCTACCTTAGAATGACGAAGTTTTAACATTCAAAATTTCCTGAAATGGGATGATATAAACCACTGAGTGTAATTAATCTTATTTATAATTTGACTTCGCATACATTGCATTCTAGAAAGATTTAAAAAATTTGATCATATGAAGAATCATATGATATTGCATTCACTTTTCGAAAAAAAGTCGTCGAAGCAGTTAGAACTTTGTCAATAGCAACCAAACCTTTATTATAGTTCGTTTACAAGGGCACTCAAAATAATGACGTTACATTGTAGTTCATGGGGGGGAAATCGTTTATAATATATTTTAATTATGTTAAATTATTTCACACATATATAGTATGATATACCTTACTGAGGTGCACAATTAAATAGGCTTAATGTAGAATTTGGTGTACATAGCATTTATTATTCCTTTATAGCGGCACACAAAAAGAATTCGATTACAGTTCTGTCTATGAACAATATAATTTCTGAAAGTGCGTTTTTAACTGTGGTATGAGTTTCTAAAATTTACTATTTTTTTTCATATTACTTGTTGTGTGCAAATTCTATACATCATGTACAGGTCTGCACAAAAGAATTCGAATGCATTTCCGCTCATTGGGGAAATAGCTGAAGAGGAATTTCCAAATGTGTTATGAATGTACTAAATGAGCTAAATTTTGGCATACTAACTATATATACAAATCTATATATCATATACGGGCTGCACAAAAGAATATATATATATATATATTCTATATATATATATATATAGCATTCAGAGTTTTCAGCCGAATTTAACACCGCTTTCCAAAAACTTGACAAAAAATCGTCGAAATAGTATACTGTGATTAAAATATTTATTATATTGAATATTTGATGAGATATAGGTATTTTTATGAAATAAATTTTAACTGCGCAAAGATTTTTTACTACAGCAAAGATTTTTTTTTCATGATTTGATAGTCAATACTAATGAGGAACTCATCTAAAAAAACCAGTAAAATATCGTGAAAACTCCAAAAGTTACAGCAATAAGTAATAAATTGAAAAATAGGTCTCATATAATCCTATGGGTCAGATATTCGACGAAACGTCTGAAATTGGTCACTACCCCTTAATTTCTAGACACCAGTGTGAAACTTTATCATTGTGGATGTAGACCATATATGAAATTAGAAATGTTAATCTACATATAGTGCAGTTGACCTTAAACAAACAAAAAGCGGCGCTTGAAACTGTAATAGTGGCGAAGAATAGAAAAGACTTTTAGATTGCTTTGTGAATGGCTTTTTTCAATGATGTTTCTTGGATTTAAAACTGCATTTTTCCATTTACAGGGTCTCTGACTGCGTAATTCTTTATTTACATATATTTGAGATACGTTATTTTCCCATTTGTTAGCATTGTTAAAATAAAAATATATCATTGCCCATTTGTGAAAGGTTTCTAATTTTACTGAAGAAATAGCATTTTAATTGGTACAAAAAATGATTAAAAGTCCACTTTTTAAACATTTTCCAACTGTGTTTAAAAGTGTGTACGAGTTCGGTTCGCCTATCTATCTGTCTCTCTATCCGTCTGTCTGTCTAACGTCTGTCCGTGCTCTAACTAGCGTAAACATGCTCGCATTGCCATTTAATTGGTATATGTTATTGATGTGTACATGGCATGTTTGGTATTGAAAATTAAGTATGTAGCATTTTTAGTTCGTGTACAGGGGTACTCAAAAGAATTCTGTTGCATTACGGACTATGGGCAAAAATCGTTTGCGATATATTTTAATGATGTTACACTATTTCAAACATATTGGAATGGATATATACCACTGAGGCGCACAAAATGAGGCTTACTGTATAATGCGGTGTGTATAGCATTTTTCTTTCATTTACAGTAAAAATAAAATTTACAGTAAATCATTTACAGTAAAAATATAAACAAATTTATCATACTATGTAATATACATACACGTATATAATTTAGGGGAAGGTGGCCTAAAATGATCCCCTTAACCCCTTGGGGACGAGCGACACGTATATGTGACGCATAAGATGCTCAGAATCCTCGATTATTCCCACCAGTTATTTTTTATTGTAAGCTTTACCTTATTTAATGTTAGCATTTCTGCGATTCAATTAGGCGAAAATTTCCGTTTTGAAAAACCGGTGGTAAAGATTAAAAAGTCTGTAAAGGACGCTCTTCACGTAGGGGTTAAGGGAAAAAAGTGTGTAAAATAACATAACTGTTTAAATAAAACTTTGGCCCTTTGCTAGTATGTTTTACACTATATTTTGCATTATAAACATAATTTAACAATATTTTAAACCCACATTGAGTAATGAAAAAAACCAGATTTTTTAACAAGTGTCCAAAGGATCCTTTTACCCTCACCAAAGGGCAAAATGATCCTTCATTTAAAAATAACTGTAAATTGTTTTTCATCGGCAAAACTAAGTATATAAAAGTAATTATGACAATACATAAGTGTGATTTACATCTAAAAACATACTCCAAAAAGTAAATCTAGTCATCCTTCTACACATGAAAGACATATCTAACATAATATTCTGCACATATCTAAACAAATATGCTTACTTTATGACAAATGTTATAAAACCCAATTTTTCAAAGAATTCTATTCAGACACGTAATACTGCGATCGCTTGAATACCGCCATTACGTCTTCTTCACTTATCACAATTACTTTATGTGTTACCGTGTAGGTAGAGCGACCTGTCTGGAAGAAAACATATGTGGATCTTTTTGCACGTTAGTATCATTTTAGGCCACCTTTCCCTACATGGTTGTACAAAGGATTCTGATATTTTTCTGACTATTGATGGAAATGTTTTGGAAATACGTTTTGTGTTATAATTTTTTTACTTAGACAACATTTTTCACCTGATTTATCTGTAAAGATTTATTACAGTATTCTGAATTTACTGGAAAGGGTTTCATAATGTATTCCTGACGTATGGTTTGTCGTTTTTGTTTTCAGTTAATTTCACGGATACAAATATGCAGTTTTTTGTAATGATTTTGTTGGAACAAAAAGAAAAAAGTTCTCTTAAACCGAATGTGTCTACGGGGTCATTTAAAATTTTAAATTTTAACTTTTTGAAAATTAATTAGAGGGCTTTTTCATTTATATAATCTTATTTCCTAATTTGTTTCGAGCACTTTTTCGATATTTACATTGCCCACTTTTATCTCCAACAGGTAAAACATTAAAAAGCGTTTGAACCTTTTTTGGCCATTATGTAGTGTTTTGGCCTTTTGATCGATTGCAGAATTTTGAGACTTGTACTTTGTAAATCTGTTAAAATTCATAATTGTGGATTATTTTTGTATTGTACTTTTGTAATTTTTTTTTTCTTAGTATTTTTTTAAATATCAAAACACAGCAAAAAATAAATCTATTACAATTTTAAATAAAATTGTAATTAAATATCTATTTTTCTTCATTCCTTACCTCCTATAATATTGATCATTGTTCTTTATTAAACGAAAGTCTTTTATAAGATTTTTGACAACTTTTTTCCTTTCTATAGAAAAACTTCTGCTTTATCTGGGAAAGTTATTACCAGTATAAAGATAAACGTATTTTATAAGAGCTTCTGGCAAAATATATGGTCGAAAATATCTTTAAAAAGAAAAAAAAAATACTTTTTACCCTCAAGTAAGGTTTTTCGAAAGTAAGTAAATATTTACGAAGAAATAACAAAAAAAAAAAAAAAATCTGTGTAAAAAATAATTTACCCGAGACATTCTTTTTAAAACACACACGCGAATGTAATGCTCCAAAACTTGTAACTTTAAAAAAAATTTAAATTAATAATTTTATAAGATAAAATTTCGAAATTAGGTCTCCTACGCTTTACCTGATAATAACTTTGTCTTATTTTTATTTCTTCTTTTTAATTTTGCAAGTTTTGTATAAATTATAATGATGTTTTTTAAAACGTTACCATCAAAATGACCAATACCATCAAATCAAAATGTCTGGTTTAATTATTTTTCTTAAACAATTCTAACACCTTTATTTATCTTAAAAACTGAAACTTTTATTTTTGCATTTATTTAACCTGTCTGCTAACTTTAAAATTTCCTTACAGTAGCTATTGCAACCTAATCAGTTTTAATATTTTTCATTCTATTTTATCATTTATATTTTTCTTTTTCTCTCCCTCTTGTAGACTTCTGTATCTCATTTATGTCAAACAGACAAGATAGCGAGATAAACTAAAAAATTGATAAATTGAGCATTGCCATAAAAATTGCCTAATTAGTTGCTAATTAAGTAAATTGATTTTTTTTCTTTTCTGAAATGAAGCGGCGAGAAAAATTGTTATTTAATGTTACTACTAAAAAAAAGACATGTTCCAAATATTTTTAATTATCTAGAATTTATTTAATAAGCATTATTTTTAAATTCACAAATTATGTAAGCATATTTAAAAAACAATTGTAATTAAACTTTTTTTAAATGACATATATTATGAAAATACAAAACAAATTAACTCTTTTGCAGTTTTTGCAATAATTTATAGAAAAATAATTATTTGATTTATAGAAAACTTTGTATACATGAACATTATTGATCTGTTGAATTGTGTAAAAAAAGAAATGTTACCTAATATAAAGAAATCGTTTACAAATATTCATGCTCGTAGTTACTCTTGATCCTGAAAATCTTTCAATTATCTTCGGAAAATTGTAAGCTGAATAATCATTCAAAGGTCTCACAAATTAGAAAAATTACAAAAAACATTGGCGAAAAATAAATAATTAATGAAATCCTTTAACTTTAGAAGATTTCTATAATTTTCTATATATTTAAAGATGTTTAGGTTTCTGATTTTGTTCATCTTTAGAAGATATCTGACGGTAATGTTTCCGGAATCGTGGGTATCTATGTGGTTACAAGAACTTTGGTGAATGTCTCTGCTATATCAGGAAGAATTTCTGAATTTTTTTCACAATATATAAAGATGAAAAACTGGCGGATCTTATTATTTTTATAGCTGAATTTGTCTCTTAAAATTTACAAATGATCTGTGTTAAAATCCACTATGGACTCCTCCGTCTTTTCGGGAAAACCGAAATTACCCGACTCCAATTCGATCCGTGACTTGGCTTAAGTCGTGTTAACGCTAATTTTTTGGTGCGAGTTGTTGCATCCATTGGTCCATTTTTTTTAACACCACTATTTCCAAACAATAATTTTCCTGGTATATGTTTACAACATTTGCAATAAAAATATACCACAAAAATATTATTTTAAATGAAATGCCTATGAAAAGAAGACCAGTGAAACCTTAACGATTCTGATTGTGTCAGGCTTGTGTCGGTTTAGTGTTAAATCGATATTTTTAAAGTTAAAGCAGAACATTTTATCAGGTAAAAGAAAAACTATTTGAATAGGAATCAGTATATATATACATGTTATTATTTTTTTTTTAGATAAAAGATGAATTTCATATTAGCGCAATAATTATAGATTATTTTTCTGTAACTGTTTTAATTTATCTATTAAATTTATTAAATTTTCATTTCGGTTTTGGATCGATGAATTTTTTTCTAATTCGGATTGGGTTTCCAATCAGCAGGGCTGCCACTGGCGACTATTTTTATATTCTACTCGCACCACTATTAAAAGAAAAATTAATTTTGTAGTATATTTCTCTCGTGCATGCTGTCAAAGTGCATTATAGATTGTGAGCAATATATAGGTGCTCACCATTACTGTAAATTACTCTCTTTTATTTTGTAATTTTTTCCACATTATTAATACCCAATTTCTTATTAAAACTTATTACCTAAGCTATACCCCCGAAAAAAATGTATGGCCCTTTTAAGTGCACTTTATTATGCTTTTCCCGCCTTTTTCACTACTTGGAATTTATGTGCTGTTTTACGAACATGTTCCGAACCCCATTTTTTACCTTTTCAACTATAATCAGTAGTTAGTTATAACTACAGCTATACCATTTCACTTTCTTCCGTTTTTTAGATTCTATCCTTAAACTCCTTCGTTTTACTTTTTAATTCCAAATTTGTTTTCATCTCTTTTCTTAACTTTTCATCAATCCTTTTCATTGTAATTGTACTTTTTTCATGTAGTAAATACTACATCTTAACTTTTTCCAACGGCTCAATTTATTAAGAGAACCGTTCATAATAAAAACTTATCCTAAAAATAGCTTCATATTTTATTTTCTATATTTTTCACATTTTTCTTCTCCATTTTGTTTCTTTTTTTCAATAAACTTCATTAATTTGGCTTATTCCTTCCGGCAATTTTCTTCAATTCTTGACTTTGCAGTAATTACTTTTTTGTATTTTTTTTTCGTACAGTTATTTACCCTCTCTCTCTCCATGTACTCTTATTTTTCAGTTACATTAAAAATTCTAACTACATTGTTAAAAGTTAAGATTTTTCCTTTTAATGTTTCAAACACAGTTCTAGTAGCATTATAAAAATAATTTAAAGCAGTCATATATCATTTGAGAGGATTAACAAGTGCAAAATATAATTTGGGTATTTCATGATTTTATAATTTACATTAAATTTAATTTTTGTTTTATGAAACCAATTGAAAATTGTTATGGTGTGATACATGTTTTTATTGCCTTTTTCTCCTTGAATTACAAGCAACATAATGTTATTTGAAACAGTTCGATGTTCTTAAAACTATATTAAATTTACATTAATTTATTACATTGAATTATTACATTAAATAATTACATTACAATTATAACATTAAATTATTACATTAAATAATTACATTACAATTATTACATTAAATAATTACATTACAATTATTACCTTAAATTATTACATTAAATAATTACTTTACATATGGTCTTGTTAAGTGGTAAAAGTTTTTTTACTCACAAATTTATTTATACGGTAAATAAAACATTCATTAAATTCAAAGTGGAAACAAATTACCCTTTTCATACAACATTTTTTAAAATGAGTTTTTTTTTCAAAATAAGACATCTCATTAATAAAGTTGTTAAACTCAGTATTTGTAATGCAAACGTTTGCTTCTTTTATAAATTCTTAAATTATATCATTTATAGATTGAAGGTTTTTATTAACAAAAACCGCAAAGATATTAATTAAATTGTAGTGTATTTAGTACAGTCTACATTTAACGATACACATTTTAAAATTTTCTTCAATTTAACGATAAATTTTAATTGCCTTGGAATTCCTGGGTCTATGTTGAATGATCCTCGTTTTAACTATAGTTTTCTTCAAACTAACGATAATTTCGATGAATTTCAAATACTTTAAACGCTTTTTTTAGCCACAAGAATTGTCTTAAGCAGAGAATTTAGAACTTTTTCCCTCTGATGGGTGATGATGTCCGATGATTTCTGATGACCCCGATGATGTCCGATGATTTCTGATGACCGATGATGTCCAGCGATCTCGATGTGTAATGATGAAGAGTTGGATTTAGAGGAATTTAAAACACCAGATTGTTATTACATTTCTAGCTAGACTTTTTTGTATAAATATTCTGCGAAGTATAAATCACACATTCCCGTTTATGAACTACATAATATTAAAGAATTTTGTAACAAAATCAAACAAAATTCGTCTGATTTACAGTCTGATTCTGACTTATTCTGAAATTATAATAAAAACGCAAAAATTATTTCAATTGTAGCAAGTGGCACGTAACACGGCACGTAAAATTAGGACATTTATACTATAATGGCTTTGGAACAACTGAAAAATTGATGTCATCAGTTATGTTTAAGAATAAATAATGTATTTCTGAATAATATTGCATTATGAACAGTGATTATTTGATGATCCAAATACAAAAATATAATTAAATATTAATGGTTGGTATTTTTTTTTTTTTTTTTTTTTTTTTTTTTGTAAATTTAATAACCAACTTCTATGCAGTTTTAATTTATCTAATGTGCTTCTCGGTGCAACGATAACCTGGATTTAACTATTACTTAAAAGGAACTCTTTGCAATCGTTAAATCGAGACTGGTCGTTCTGATGTGGACTGTATTGAGTTGAGATTGCCTTTTTAACTTTTTATTAACACGTAACAGGACAGTAGACTTTCACACACACAAATTATTAAATTGAACTGCATTTTTACATTTAATATCGCCGCGTGAACTGGGCGATGTTTAGAGTACGTGCGAGTGCTTCATTGACCCACAGCTTAACTGAATTGTTTTACAAAATGCTCCTAGGTGGAGCTGTGATACAACGCTCACTAGATGGAGCCAAAACCGTACTTCCGCGACGGAACATGCCGCCCGGGGATGAAATATGAAATATTTCAGCAATTAATTTAAACTTAGAATATAATTAATATACATTACAGATAATATTACAATACAAAATGAACAATATACAGTGAATTGGTTATATAATTGATTAAGAATAATATTCAAGTACAATACTACATAAATGCTATTTACATTAAATTTTCAGCAATTGGCAATAGACAAATTTTTGAAATACCCCGTAAAAATTCACTCGTGGCAGTTTTCACTTTAACTGCACGCACCTTATTGTCTTTGCCGGGAACTATTTCTACAATCCGGGCCAGTGCCCATTTACATGGTGGCAGATTTTCTTCCTTTAATAACACTAGGGATCCTACTTTAACGTTATTTTTTGTGAACTGCCATTTACCGCGCTGCTGCAAATGATTTAGGTAATCAATAGACCAACGTTTCCAAATGCATTGAACATATTTAGTAATGCGTTGCCAATGATTTAATCTATTATCGGAGATATTCATAACAGTAGGCTCTGGAATACTGGTGATGGGTCGGCCAATTAAAAAATGGCCTGGGGTAAGCACTTCAAACTCATTTATGTCATCTGAAAGTGGAAATAAAGGCCGGGAATTTAGAATGCCTTCGATTTGTATGATAAGAGTTTCGAAGTCCTCAAGAGTAATTTTATTATTACCTACGGCCCTGAGCAAGTGATGTTTGAAGGACTTAACGCCTGCTTCCCAAAGTCCGCCAAAGTTAGGGGAACGCGGGGGAATAAATTTCCATGTTATGAATTCCTGGGCTAAAAAATTCGACAATTCCTCGCTGGGAGTTTTCAGCGATTTCTTAAACTTATCTAATTCTGTTGACGCACCTTTAAAATTAGTGGCATTATCTGAGGTTAGTGTACTTATCTTGCCTCTCCTAGCGCAGAATCTTTTAAGCGCCGCGATAAATGCAGCAGCAGATAAATCGCTTACTATTTCTAAGTGCCTTAGTAGACATGCATATAAATATGGCCACATAAATTTTTGAATAAACTCCTTTTCTTTGATTCTTATATTTGATGTGGAATGGACCACAAAAATCGACGCCTGAATTTAAAAAACTTGAATTTGGTGTTACACGTTGTTGTGGGAGGTCTCCCATTAATTGATCTAGTGTCTTGCGATTGTGCTTGAAGCACGTGACACAGGAATGAACAATTTTTCTTGCTATGCTTTTAGCCTTTATGGGCCAATATTGCATGCGTACTTGATGGACTAATCCCTATGCACCTATATGCAAGTACTTTTTATGGAAGAATTCAAAGATTAATTTAGTGAGTACGTGATCATTTGGTAAAATCAATTGATGTTTGGCTTCAAAGGGCAAATTGGAGTTGATTAATCTGTCACCTACACGAAGCAAGCCACTTTCGTCCAAAAAGGGATTTAATGATTTTAAGCTACTGGATGAAGGAACGGTGTGTCCTTTCCTCAACGCAGCTATTTCCGCTGCAAACTTACCCTCCTGGGCCTTTTTCACCAAAAAATGAGTACTTTTTTGAAGCTCGTTCGCCGTCAGGTGATTGCAATTCCTTTCTACTTTACGAGCATTGTCAAGAAACCTGAAAATGAAACTACATATTCTAATTAGTTTTAAAAAATCATTAGAGCATTTATACAGACGACCATAAAAAGTGTCATTTTCTTTAGAAATTGTGATCAAAGTGATATCTGGTTTCAGTTCTTTTACACAGTCAATGTCTGTGGGATTGGGACACTGTCTAGGAACTGTGATTTCTCTTTCAAGAAATTCTGGACCAAACCACCATAAGTCATTATTTATTAGATCCTTGGCATATGCACCTCTGGATATAACGTCAGCCGGATTAGACTTGGAGGATACGTGATTCCATAGATAATTTTCAGAAAGAGTCTGAATTCAGAAAGAGTCACTCTGTTGGCTACGAAAGTTTTTAATTTGTGTGGTGGAGTATTGAGCCAAAAAAGTACAATGGAAGAATCAGTCCAAAGCCACACCCTTTCGAAGTCCAACTGTAAGGTCGGAACTAATTTTTTAACTAGTTTCGTCAATAGTAGAGCTGCTGAGAGCTCTAATCTTGGTATAGTCATTGGCTTTAGGGGAGCCACTCGAGACTTGCTGCATAGAAGATTCGAACTGAACTGTTCAGTCGTGGAGATGCATCGTACATAAACAGCAGCTCCATAGGCTTTCCCTGATGCGTCACAGAAACCATGAAGTTCTAATTTTGCGATATTGTTCGACAGAACATATCGAGAAATGACAAGATTATTTATGTCTTGTAATTTAATCAAAAAATTGTTCCATTCTCGAAGAGAGTTGGGAGGCAGTGGTTGATTCCAATCAAGCTTTTGTTCCCATAGCTGTTGCATAAAAATTTTTGCTTTAGTGACAATCGGGCCAACCAGGCCTAGTGGATCATAAATTTTGGCGATTTCGGCCAATACTTCTCTCTTGGAGTAATTATCTTTAGGGATGACAGTAATTTTAAAGGAAAAATGATCCGATTGGGGCTTCCATAACATTCCTAATGTTTTTACAGAAATCTGCTGCGAAGGATCTTCAAATGCGTATTCTGAAATAGCGGTGTCTTGTAACAACTCAGGGTGATTAGATACCCATTTGTGTAGTTCCATACCACCCATTTCTAAAATCAGAATCAATTGAGATTGTAACTCATGTGCATCTTGCAAGGAACCCGCACCTGACAAGCAATCGTCAACATACATATCATTATATATCACCTTTGCAGCTTTGGGAAAATACTTTCTTTCTTCGTCAGCAAGCGCTTTTAATGTACGCGTAGCTAAGAACGGGGCACTAACTGTGCCATATGTTACCGTATTTAATTGAAATATTTTAATTGGTGCATCCTTATTAGACTTCCAAACAATTTTTTGTAAATTTCTCTGCAATGGATCGATCAGTATTTGTCTGTACATTTTCTTAATGTCTGCACAAAATGCATATTTGTTTGTGCGGAATTTAGTTATAATGGAAAACAAATCTTGCTGGACTGTTCCACCATTTAATAAAATAGAGTTAAGTGAGTACCCGCTAGATGTATTTGAGCTAGCATTAAAAACCACGCGTAGGGGAGTGGAGGTTTTTTCTGGTTTATAGACAGCATGGTGTGGAATCAAGTACGATACCCCATTGGTGTTTTCACCTTTAATTTCAGTCATATGGCCCAAAAATTCATATTGTTCCATGAAATCTCTATATAAATTAGCCATTGTTTTATTTTTATCTAATTTAGCCCATAAATTATTTAATCTTTTAACTGCAATTTCTTTAGATGACCCTAAAACTGATTCAGCATTTTCTTTCATTGGTAGCTGCACTATGAATCTACCGGTATGATCGCGTTTATATGTGCTTCTAAAATGCTCCTCACAAAATGTTTCTTCTTCACCCTTCACGAATTCGTCATTGTCTCCAGGTAAGGATTCAATTTCAAAGAATTTCTTAAGAGTATTGTCCAAACTATCTTCAGTTAAGAGACAACAAAAGGATTGATTACTAATGGGTGGAAGTGTGCCTGTCACTAAATATCCGAATTCTGTATTCTGTAAAATACACTTTCCCTCTGAGAGCCGAATTTTATCCTCCTTTAAAATATCAAAAAATAATTCGCTACCAATTAGGACATCAACTTGATCTGGAACATTAAAATTGCTGTCAGCTAATTCTATGTACTTAGGGATGCATAAATTTGAAATGTCTAATTCCGTGATCGGAATATGATTTATTATTTTTTGCAACACAACCAGGTCTATATTTCTTGAAAATGTTTCATTTTGATTGAATATATCCGTATTTACGATTCGTTTCACTTGTTGATATGAACCGTTAATACCGGAAACACTACCTTTAAAAGGTTTTGGTTTTAAATTCAATTTCCTACAAGCACTATCCGATAAGATGTTTATCGTTGAACCGCTATCGAAGACACTTCGTAATTTAATTTTATTTCCACGCGAATCCTTTATTAAAATAATTGCAGTATTTAATAACGTACAATTCTTTGAGTCATTAGTTAAAAGATTACTGCCTAATAAAGAAGAGACCTTATCCTTACTTTCGGAATCTGACATAATTGATTGTTTTTCTTTTATCGATTCTGAGGGTTTATTCATCTGCACTTCTGAAAACTTATTCACATTTTCGCAAAGTAGGCTATTATGTCGAGAGGAACATTTTTTACATGAGAATTTAGAATTACATTCGTATTATGTAATCTCAAGCAGCTTATACATAATTTATTTTTGCTTACAAAGTTTTTTCTATTAGGAACACTCATATTTTGAAATGCGATGCATTTAAATAACGAATGGTCGTGTTTACATAAAATGCAAGGCTTTACTTTATTTTTATTGTCACTGATGAAAAATGACCTTGATTTATTTACTGCGTAATTATTTTTGATCTGTTTCGAATTCACTTGTCTGGCGCCATGAGACCGAGAAACATTCTCTAACATAATACATCTTTTCTCCAGAAATGACATTAAATAATCGAACGTTGGAATCTTTGTATTTTCAAGAGAAAGTTTAAATTGTTTTTGACTTTCTTTATCTATTTTTTGTAAAATTATATTCATGAATACACTTTCTGATAAGCTATTTTGCTCACATTCCGTTATTTTTAAGGCTCTGATGTTCTTATTAATACAATCTAAGAAATTTCGTAATTCTTTAGGAGATTCATACTGGATTTTTTCATAATTTAAAATTGAAGAAATATGAGAGTCGACTAAAAGTCGTTTATTTTCATATCTATGAATGAGGGCTTGAAATAACGAATTGAAATCATCATCGGGAGATTCTAATTGTTTAGCATCATTTTTTAAAGAGGCTTTTAAATAAAATAGCCTTTGATTATCATCTAAATGATCATTATTAATGATCAAATTCGTAAATTGATTTTTGAAATTTGCGAAATCACAGTATGCACCTCCAAATGAAGGCAATGGAATTTCTGGTAAGCGTACTTTTGTTTTGTTTTCATTAATATGAATATTATTAGATTTATCATCAAAGGAGGTTAATAAAAGTTTTACACTCACCTCCAGATGTTCCAATCGGTCACTTGCGTCATCTAAATGGTGCTCAATTTCTTTTAATTGAGGTTGTGTTATTTCAGGTAATCCATAATACTGTTCCCTAATATCTTCTAATTTATTTTGCAGGTTCTCAATTTTTTTTTAAATTTCACTTGGAGTTGGCTCACATTAGTGGCCTTAGGATCTAAATTATCTTGGATAAATTGTTCTAGTTTAGTTATTGCGGCCTTGACGGCGCCTTTCGAACGATTGAGTTTATCCATAGGTCGCTGGTTCGTCTCCGGCTCGACGGACCACAAAATGGTCGTTCTGAAGTGGACTGTATTGAGTTGAGATTGCCTTTTTAACTTTTTATTAACACGTAACAGGACAGTAGACTTTCACACACACAAATTATTAAATTGAACTGCATTTTTACATTTAATATCGCCGCGTGAACTGGGCGATGTTTAGAGTACGTGCGAGTGCTTCATTGACCCACAGCTTAACTGAATTGTTTTACAAAATGCTCCTAGGTGGAGCTGTGATACAACGCTCACTAGATGGAGCCAAAACCGTACTTCCGCGAAGGAACAGAGACTATATTGTATTTTATTTTTTTAAATAACATTATACAGCCACAGCACAGTTGAGTGGTCGACCGATTTAGGTGACCAAACTTATTTTTTTATTATAATAGATTCTAAACTTATTCTGCTATCAATTCACTGTGTTTAAGGTACTGGAGATACATATGTTTTAGAATTTTAAATTTCAAAATTGGAATATTACAAATAAATATAAACTATTTATTTAAATCAGTAAAATTGTAATATAAAATTACTTCTTTCTAGATACATAAATTATCGACTAGATGGTGATGTGAGATATGCAACAGAAGCAACAAAATTTCAAATACACGTATCTTGTTGTGCGAAATTGATAATTCAAATTTAATTACCTATGTTTAATTTCACTCTTTATTGTTAAATAATTTCTTTTACTTGTTACACCAAATTATCTCTTAGTAAAAGACGTCCGAGTTCCAGCGTTTAACATTTTAGCATCAAACATAGTGTGAGCATCATTGTGAATTTAACAGAAAAGTAGTTGTGTTGAGTTACTCTTGTTTTTTTTTTTGTTTTTGTTTTGTTTGTTTGTTTGCTTGTTTTTTTCGTATCGTACAGAATCTATTGAATTTCGTACAGAGAAGATTTCTTCATTCGCCTTGTCAGTTGATACTTTGGAAAATTTTATTCTTATAATAAAGTGACAATAAAGTGATTAAACTGAGTGGTATTCTGCCAGATAAACATTTTGCGAGTTCCTCAACAAATTAGTTTAAGTGGCATAAAGAACTTTGAAAAATGTGTTCATCAGATTTAGTCTCATTCTAAAATTTTTCTTTCTATCGAGTTAATTGTGAATCGCCTCAACCCCATTACCAAAATAACTCCAATGAGATTTTTTTATCTCTGCTTAATTTTCGCAACCTCTTCTAAATGCATTAAAAAACGAGGAAATGTATGTTAGTCTAATAATAATTGTAGGCTAATTGAAGCACAATTATCAGTAACGCAATATTATTCTTTATCTGGATGGAAATATTTTAGCCTTTTGTAATGCGCTGTATAACAAGGATATAATTCACTAGCAGTGATTCTTATTGCTTCATATTGACTTTTGGAAAGACCAGTTTTAACAAACATGCACAATACCTGTATTGGAGCTAACTGATTTTTCAGGAGTTAATTGATGTATAGTCCAATAATATTTGTGAGCTAATTGAAACACAATTATCAGTAATGCAATACTATTCTTTATCTGGGTGGCAATATTTAGGCTTTTGTATGCACTGTAACAACGGTATAATTCGCTAGCAATGATTCTTATTGCTTCATATTGACTTTTGGAAAGACCAGTTTTAACAAACATGCACAATGCCTGTATTGAAGTTAATAGATTTTTCTCGTTTTGATGAGCAACAAGTATGCTTACTTGTATTTTGCTATTCGCTTTTGAATAAGGGGTAACTTCTTTAATCATTTTGGACGGATTCTTTTTCCTCACATTTCCTAATTTTACTTGGTCAGTATAAATCAGTATTTCCGTATCTGTCTGTCTAGGCAATTGCCCTGTCTTTTTTTGTTTACATGTAATACTCAATTACTATTTTTTCTTTTTTTTGTCGTTTTGCTCTAGGCGAACTTTCAGGGATCGTGAATATTCCTTGTAGCCGGTTACTATTTTTGGATAAATACTATTTTCTTGAATAAAGAGGTACATATTTATTTAAAACAGATTTAGAATGGGAAATTGTATGTTATATTTATTTTATTTGTTCATCTGAATATTTTTCGTAAGTTGACAGATAATTCTCTAAAATGTCCAACTTTTCTTTAAACCTTGCCAAATTTTTCTGCCGCATAATCTTGAACAACATATGTCCAGACGTTATATTGAAGTCCGAAGGTTTGACAATATATACCCAATTTAAACAAGAAAGAAATATGCTGTTAAAAATAACAAAAATTTGCATTACTACGTTAGTTTAACTCTATCTTAATCCTTTGATCAGACTTGCATATCTGCAATATACCTAAAAGTCAATGTTACGTCAATGTTACTTATACAGTATGCATTAAAAGAAAATTTTATTTGTTTCTGTTATCTTCCAACACCTCAGTTAATATAAATGTATCATAGAATTCTCTACACACGGCGATACTGGACTGATTTTTTAGGCCAAAGTTTTAATTATCATTTGAGCAGTTTTGCATCGTTATTGCTAAAATGAACTTAGTAAATTTTGTAAAATTAAAATGGCTGGATAGATTTTTTGGATAGATTGGAAAATAGATTTTTTTTTTTTTTACAAAGGAAAGTTAGTATTACTTTACAATTTAGTATTAGAAAATTGATAATATTTATGAGAAGTATGTAATTTTCTGTTTATTGATGATGTAAAAAAAATTACCTTTTACTCAATATATTTTTTTATGTTCTAAAATTTTTTTGTATTGTTTTTTACATAAAATTATGTACTCTAACATTTGAGTAAATATTTTTCAAATCGGAGTTGTTGAGTCACAAAGGGTTAAGAAACAGAGCATTTCTAAGGCTGCTTTTTACGAATTCATAAAGAAAAAACTGTTGTTTCTACGGAAATTAGAAAAAGTACCGGGAAATGTGTCCAATAGTACAACTACTATACTCGAGTTTACAGTAATTTCTCAAAAAAGAAACAGAAAAAAATATACTTACTTACAATAATATGCGTATTCGTAAATATAATTACACAAGACAATATAATAACACAAATTCTCTAAACTTTGAATGGCTTATAAGGAAAAGGCAGCTGACGTCACTGTTTGTCAAATTCCGTATACAGCAAAAAACACCTATCTGTTTACAGGATCAGGGCTTTACAAATTTGAAAAAAATCTGGTAGCCAGGTATAAATTCTAGTCACCAGTAAAAAAATTTAACACCCCCCCCCCCCCCTCCCCGTTATTGATTTTTTAAAAGCACAAATGTTTGTTTATGAATTAAGTCAGAAAAAATAATAGCAAACATAGTTTAGAATTATTAGTTACATAGTTTAGAATAGTACATAATTTTTAAAAATTCCCTGACGGCTCGGCCTACAGACATAGGTAGATTTCGACGACGCAGATCGTGGGCACCTGTTTATTGGGAATTGCAAAAGAAAGACCTATTTGCCGTGATGTAGCAGCTGGGACCACTCACTTCGAAATATACCTCTGCCTGTAGGCGGAGCGAGCAAGGATTTTTTTGTTTTTAATTTTTTTACCGTAAAAGTTGTTCCTATAAACTTTTTCATTATAAAAGTTGTAGATAATATTAAGAAGATTTATAATAAATTTAAGTGGATTTGATATCTTGGGAGTGGACGAAGTTATGAATTTTTTTCTTCTGAACTCCCCCCCCCCCTCCCTACAGCGGAAAATAATGGCGTTTTATATGCATAAAATGACTGGCTTTAGACAAAATGTCGTTTGTGCTCATTTTTTAGTTCGATTTTTGTAAAATAAATAAATAAATAAATAAATAAAACAAAAAAAGTCAGATAAAAAAGTTAGTCGCCAGATAAAAAAAGTTGGTTGCCAGCGACGACCTGGCGACCGCATTTGTCAAGCCCTATACAGAACTACTAATATACACATGAGTATGGTCGATTTAATTGTGTACGTGTAACATGTCTATAATATGACTGGTCTACGCCACTATGCGATTCCTGCAATGATCGCTACGACAAACACCAGGTACATCACCAAACTTTGAGAACGATTACCTCCTAGGTTTAATATTTTACACGTTCACGACGAGTGAGTCTCTTTTTTGTTTACTTTCATGGACCAAGAATTTTAACTGCCAATCTGGGCCCTCGTGGCCGAGTGGTTAAGACACCATTCCGCTAATCGCTTGAGAGCGTAGTATACAGGGCGGCAGGTTCGGCTCCCATCAACATCATTGCACACTCTTTGTAGAGTTGCGGGCTGTAATTCTTCAGTGTTTAATTTCCTTGTGTCTATCCAGTCCTCATCTTGACGAAGATTTATAAGCGGATATTTGTATCAAGCACACATATCTGATGTGTATGTTCAGTAAAACAAATAAACAAACTGCTAACCTAATTTCAACTGAAGTTATTGCAGTATATACACATAATTGTACGTAAGTCATCTCTCAAACATTAATTTATTTTGAACGATCTTTCTAAAAATGTAACTTTTATGCAGTTTTATTTGCAAAAATAATTTTGAATAAAAATGGCCGCCTGGCATATGAGCGAAACGGCCAACCCGGAACTGTTGATGACAGTCAAATGTTTTGCGCTTTTATTATATAGATGTGCAATGACATGACTTGATATAGATTCACAGTTACCTTCTTTATCACTATCGATGGCTCTTTACTTCATATTTTAACTAAAATAAACAATATGCAGTATAAAATTTAAGGGTAAAAAAAAAGAATACCATGTGAAAATACTCACACCACAAATATTGACCATATTTAAATTTGTTGTGCTCATAGAAGTTTGCCCGGAAGGACAAAAATTGAGAAGGCAGATGTTCAATAATTATTAAACTTTGTCAAGTGCTAATTATTAAAAAAAATCTGTTATTAAAAAACGACTTTTGGCAGCCTAAATGTGCTAAATACTCCAATCTACAAAGGGCTTTTAAGTAACAAACTGAAATTTCAAAAGCTGTTCTGAAACAAAATAGTTTCCTTAGAACACATTTACTACATCAAAAGTGGATTTATTTGTTTTTGGGAATATTATTTCAATAAATCTTTCTTTATTAAATATTTTTTAGAAAATATTTATCTCTTAGTACATGAGAAATTTAGAGAGCGAGATTATTTGCATCATTATATGAGTAACAAATTTCGCTAAACTTAACGTTTGAAAAGAAAATTATAGATTGGATGAAAAATAGGAAGTTTAACTCTTTTATAAATCCGTAGATTACGCCATTTTAGCTTTAAAAAATTAACAAACTATGCAAGGAAATTATTTTGAATGTATTGTATACATTAATAGTAGTTTAAACAACATACACAACCAAAGGGTTGTTGAGTATCATACTGAAATGTCAAAACTGCTGCTGGGTAACAAGAGTGTTTTTTGTTTTTAGAATAAAATTAAATACCTCAAATGTGACATTATTTGTTTCTGAGAAATTTATTTCAATAAACTCTTCTTCAGAAAACAACTTATACAAAAGTTTTCTTTTTCAGAGTATGTATCTTCGTCTCAGCAACAAAAGAGTTAAATACAGCGTGCCGTGGCGTTTGTAAAACAACTGTTCACTTGAATGAAATCCAATGTTTGACTCTTTCCATAGATTACCATAACTTAGAATTACTTCGTTCCTAAAACTCACTTGAACCCACAACAAAAGAAAGGTTCCTAAGTCTACAATATCCTAAGTCTACAATGTCCTAAGTCTACTACAACAGTCCTAATACCCCATTCCGATCGGATATTTAAGATACACTATATTTCCAATGATGATTGGTCATTTGCGATTTTAGACGTTTTGTTAAATATCTGGAAAGATACAGGAGGAATTATTCTGAAACTTCAAGAGTGTAAACAACATGATTGACGTCATATATTTCCGCGATTTTTTCCCGAAACCCCATAAGGGGACGTCAACAAATTGAAGAAAAACGAATGTATTTTGGATAACCATGTAAAGACTAATATTCTAAAAAGCATTCAAACTGTAGATTATGATTAAGTGGCTTATTGTAATAATTTGTGTTCATTTTTATGAAGATAGCATGTATACTCGAAGAGACATTCACGTTTTTATAAAAACAGTCCCAAATTTTACCAAGTTTTTTGCTTATAATTTGCAGAGTTTTTAATATAAAAACAAGTTATTTTCAGAAAATATCACAAACACAATTGTACACAATACCTGCACAATACCTTATCAGAATTAAAAAATAATAAAAATGGTATGAAAAATGAGCAGGTTTACTAAATATTGTTTCACTGCGCATGGGCGAATTCAATCAAAATATACTGTGCATAATATATTAGCTAAATGTATAGACCAACTTTTATGAAAGTCTCAAAAACATAGCTTGAAAATTCTGATAGTAATCGTCGATAGAATAAGCTCGAATTTCGCTGTTCCCAAAAGGAAGCAAAAAGATGAGGGGTTGTATCCAAATATACTAGCTTATGAAAGTTGCCATAATAAGAATGAAGTGTCTCTCATTCTATATTTGATACAACCCCTCATCTTTTTGCTTCCTTTTGGGAACAGCGAATTTCGAGCTCATTCTATCGACGATTACTATCAGAATTTTCAAGCTATGTTTTTGAGACTTTCATAAAAGTTGGTCAATATATTTAGCTAATATATTATGCACAGTATATTTTGATTAAATTCGCGCATGCGCAGTGAAACAATATTTAGTAAACCTGCTCATTTTTCATACATTTTTTATTATTTTTTAATTCTGATTGCAGGATGTTGTGTACAATTTTGTTTGTCATTTTTTCTGAAAATAACTTGTTTTTATATTTAAAACTCTGCAAATTATAAGCAAAAAACTAGATAAAATTTGGGACTGTTTTTATAAAAACCTCAATTTCTCTTCGAGTATACATGCTATCTTCATAAAAATGAACCCAAATTATTACAATAATCCACTTAATCACAATCTACAGTTTGAATGCTTTTGCAATATTAGTTTTTACAGGGTTATCCAAAATATATTCGTTTTTCTTCAATTTGTTGACGTCCCCTTATGGGGTTTCGGAAAAAAATCTTCGCGGAAATATATGACGTCAATCATGTTGTTTACACTCTGGAAGTTTCAGGGTAATTCCTCATGTATCTTTCCAGATATTTAACAAAACGTCTAAAATCGCAAGTGACCAATCATCATTGGAAATATAGTGTAGCTTAGACCGCCGAACTCATTGATAGAGTTCCACAAACTCAACTCAGTGAGTTCGAACTTTCTTCTAGTTACAGCCACTACCACTCACTTTGATTTGCTCTGGAGGCTAGCATTAACTAATTGGCTGTTGAGGCTGGCATTAACTTGTGAACTTGCGCACATTCTATTTTTTTTTTTTACAAATCTCAGACACGGTGATGTTTAGTGAGTTATCTTTAGATGAATTTTGCGGTGTGAAAAGGTATTCAATTCCTCTAGGGTACCACCTCAAAAATGGTAATATAAGATATCTTAAATATCCGGTGCAAACAGGGTATAAGTCTGCTATGTTCAGAATATTGACGTGATTCACCCAATAATGTTGAATTATGTCAATACACTCAACATAGTAGAAGCAAGACTGATATGTATATTGTGTGTGTGTGTGTGTGGATCTAAACGATCTCAGTTTAAGGTATATTATTTTTAGGTTAAAATTATTTATAATAAATGCAGAGAAAGGGTAACTAAAAAGAATTTTATAGATTTAAATTTTTAAATAACATATACAGCCACGGGGCTGTTAAGCAGCACAGTGAATTTTCAAAAGCTTTTCCTGTGATTTACCCCGTATTGTTGAATCACGCCAATACGCTCAACACAGTACAAAAAAATTGGGAGGGGAGGGAGGTGCAAGTGACTCCAGTTTAAGATACATCATTTTTAATTAAAAGACTTTATAAGAAATGCAGAGGCAGTTAATAAATGAATTTTATATTTTTAAATTTTTAAATAATATATGCAGCGAAAGAGCTGTTGAGCAGCAAATTGGAATTTGAAAAGCTGTTCGCGTGATTCACTCTCGTATTGTTGAATTATGCCAATGTGCTCAACACAGTAGAAACAAAACTTTTTTTATGGTGGGTGTGGGGTGCTGTACAAGTGACACACTAGTTTAAGATACAACATTTTTAGTTTAAAAACTTTTATAAAAAACACAAAGACATTAAATAAAATGAGTTATATATTTTGAAATTTTTAAATAATATATACAGCCAAAGGGCTGTTGAAAATTTCAAAAGCCATTCGCGTGATTCATCCAGTACTGTTGAATTGCATCAATAAGCTCAACACAGTAGAAACAAAGCTTTATTTTTCTTTGGAAGGGGGGGTGGTTTTCAGTTTAAGGTACACCCTTTTTAGCTTTAAAACTTTTATGAGAAACGAAGAGAAAGTAAATAAAATGACTTGTATATTTTAAATTATTAAATAAAATATAATCCAAGAGGCTGTTGAGCAACACGTTGAAATTTCAAAAGCTTGCCGTAAGTAACAAAACTGTTTTCCTTAGAGTACATTTTGTAAATCAAATAGGGCATTATCATTATTATAATTATTATCAGAATTTTATTTCAACAAACCCTTCTTCATAAGATAAATTTTTGAAAAGTTTTCTTTTCTAGTATACATCATCATCTGAGTAACAAAATCGTTAAACTTGGCATTTGTAAACTGAACTCTATATTGTGCAAAGGCGAAAAAGTTAGGATCTTTTATAAATTTTAAGATTAGATAATTTTAAGCTTGAGGGTTCTTATAATGAAAACGGAGGAGGTAATTAAACTGTGCTGTTATTTATTTTTGTTTTCATTATTTATTTATTTTTAAGTATATGGCCAAAAGGCAGTAAGCTAAACTTTCAAACACCCTTTTGTTAAACGATAACAAAAGCATTTTCTAGCATACGCGTTGTATATTAAATGTGTCATTATTATTCTGAGAAAATGTTTTTCAGTAAACCTTAATTTTTGTTATTACTGATTTTTATAAGTCAATGGAAGTGTTAAAATTATTTTATAAAAAAATAATATTAGAAAAAATTGTTTTAAAGTACATATAAAATTACGTTTTATAAGATCTATAAGTGGATTTTTATGTGATGAATTATGATTTTATATTTAATATATATATATATATATATATATATATATGCATGTATGTATGTATATATATCAAAATATATGTTACAGAAATAATGCTTTGTAAGAAAAGACTATCCTGTAAAAAATTACCAATGTTTCTTATTTTATGAAAATATACTATAACCACGAACGAAAATATAATATAATCTTCTGAGTTATCTGAAATTCCGAATAGTGTGTTCCATTGTCTTTTGAATCCCCAGAAACCAATACATTTCCAAAATTTAAAGAATTATTTATAAAAACAAAGTATTTTTCGCTGCCCGTATTTTTCGGAAACGTTTCTGAATGGTTTTTATAGTGTATTAATTAGTGTCCTCAGCCTGGAATACCTGTTTTTCGAATGCTATCAATTCTCAAGTAAACATTTTCATGCTCAAAAAATATGTTTAACAGACAAACATGCAAAATTAACAGCGTTAACAATAACATTAAAATTAAGATTATTTCTTTTCTCTTTCATGTATAAATTAACTTATGCGGCTTAAAATATTTACTTGAGAATTGATGACATTCGAAAAACAGATATTCCAGGCTGAGGACACTAATTAATAAACTCTAAAAACCCTTCGGAAACGTTTCTGAAAAATACGGGCAGCGAAAATACTTTGTTTCTATAAATAATTCTTTAAATTTTGGAAATGTATTGGTTTCTGGGGATTCAAAAGACAATGGAACACGCTATTCAGAATTTCGGATAACTCAGAAGATTATAATATATTTTCGTTCTTGGTTATAGTATATTTTCATAAAATAAGAAACATTGGTCATTTTTACAATGTATATAGCGCAAGCAATAGATGTGTATCTCATTTTTAAATAAAAACTTTTAAATAATATTTTAACGTATCTGAAACTAATTTTATAAACAAGGGGTATTACTGAGATTAATTGCGTACATTTCTTATATTTGACTGAATAATTTTCCAAACGATGAGTTTTTAAATGTATGCGAAAAAAAATAATTAAACTACATTTATATTTTATTTCTCCGAACAACATGTACGTTTTTTCTCAGAATGCATTTAATCCATCTAAAGCAATATTAGTTTTCTTTAAATTTATTTTAATAAACCTTTTTTTCATAAAATACATTTTAGGAATGATTTATTTTTCAGTTTACATTTCAGAAACAAAATCATTAAACTAAGCGTTTGTAAAACAAAAGTTGAATTGGATACTTTATTCTTTTAAAAATTCGTAGATTTCATACATTTCAGATTACGGACATTTATAATAATCCCAGAGAAAGTAATTAAGGTGTATTGTTTATTTTAATTTTCTTAATGCCATGTTTGGCCAAAAAGCAGATGAGAAATAAAATGAAATTTCAAAATATGTTATTGAGGAATAAATGCTCTTCTTTAGATTACATTGAAAGCTTTAAATGTGACATTATTTTTGTAAGAACTTTATTTCTGTGAATTCCAGGTCAATGTTTGCTTACTTTCATAACTTAATAGTAATACTTACGTTTATTTCTTGAGAAATAATTTTTTCACTTTTAGTCAGAGTGAATCTTTCAAAGTGGGGAAAGTATTGTTAATAGAATTGTTGGAATGTTATTCCATATGAATTCTTAAATACGTGGTACCTTAATTGTAAATAAAATAATGTGTTATAAAATAATGTAATAATAATGTATCAAGTAATGTATCAAATAATGTATAATGTGTTATCAAATTTTAAACTGGTATTTTTTTATTAAGATGAAAGAACACAAATATATTAAGTTGTAGACTTTCCTACAAATACAGAACTTTGATAGCAATAACACAACATTAAAAAACACTTGAATAGAATAATTACTTACAAATTAAGATAAAAAAGATTTAGGTTAATAATGCTTATTATTAATTTTGAAGAGAGTTCCTTTGGAACAACATCTTAGAAGATTTTGCCTCTTTTATAACCCCACAGTCTTTTACCATATTACGCAATCAAAGCCATTTTACCAACTATAACTGATGATACAGTTTAGTCAATTACATAGTTTGATTTTGTCATCTTATGGGTGTTTCAACAAACAAAAAAACTCTCTCTAACAGGATTCTCTAATGAAAAAACCCTGATCCAATGACTGACTAACGCTGTAATGCTTATACAGAAATAATTTGTTTTCTAAGAATATCATGTTTTTCTACGAATTTCCTCCTAGGTTTCTCTATCTATTTCTAACGTTCTCACTATTTTTTACTACTTCTAACTATTTAAATCTCCAATTTCATCAAAATAATTCTTTAGAATTTTTTTGTCTATTGCTATTATATCAACTACAGGAAACCAACCAGGGATCACCAAGGTATGAGACCATACTGGCGATGTACAGAACATAAATTAAAATGAGTTTGTAATTGAAAATTTCAATAGATTTTTTACATTTAATATACTTTTTTAGAATGGCCATTAAAAATTCTCAAAAGCATTTTTATATGATAAATACCAATTATATATTCAAATAAAGTTTTTAAATGTATTAAAATCGATAATTTCGTATTAGCCGGATGTCAGCGATTAACAGCATAAGAAATCGTCAAAGATTTTTCTTATTACAGCAGACTTTTTTTTTCAATTATTTCGGAATGTATTCCGGTTTAACTTAGTGTTTAATCACGTAATTCGATTTCATATCTCTTAAATTTGTGTTTTATTTATATTAATTAGTTAATTTTTTTTATTTATTAGCGAAGCATTGATTTCGTTATGGAATATTAGCCGGAAACAAACGCCGAATAATTTATAATGTTTTAATTGCAAACGGATTAAACATCCGTAATCGAGCTGTACGCGATGTAGATAGAATTTTAAAAATTATTTTAAAAAATATAAAATATTCGCAAATTAAGATACTGTTTTCACACAAATTTTATTTCAAAACACATATTTTACCTTATTCATCAATTTATAAATTGAAATTGTGCGATGTTTAGAAGTAGTGACATTTGCAAAAAAAAGAGGAAATGTATTGCCTAGATCGTAGCCACCGTGGATATGACAGCAGTTTCACTCTCATGGAGATGTATTTACTTTATAATATAGATATGATAATTTTTAAGGTTTTCTTCAATAAACATAATTTTATTTTTTTCTTCTATTTGACATTCAATGACAATGACATTCCTTTGTGACTCAACAACGCCGATTTGAAAAATAGTTACTCACAAGCGAACCACTTTTGGTGCAGCTCGCACCTAGCATTGAGGCCTGATGCATTTTGTATCTCTATACATAAAAGTTAGAAAACTAATAAAATTTCACTGTTAAAATCATATTTTATGAATATTTTTTTATGCTTTTAATTTTTTATTATTGGATTTTTAATTGTAAATTTCAAGCCAAAAGTTAGTTAAGTTGCCAAATTAGGCGCTATGAATCCAAACCACTTCTGACTTATACACAGCAGAAAATTATGATATTCGGCCAGGGTTGCCGGAAAAATTCTACAGTAATGAATGAATCCAATGTCGCGCCGCCAAAAACGCAAGCATAATATTGTATTTTTTCAAAATGAAATTCGTAGGTTTTTAAAGACATTTTTTAACTTTTTTCAATATTTTATTCTTACAATTAACAAATTTGCATTTTAAAGTACTTTTTTCAAAAAAACTTCTATGTTAATAATGCGATAAGCGGTCTCGAAAATTGCCGTTTCAGAAAGTTATGCTGCTGTAAAATAAAAAAAAATATGATTTTAACAGAAAAATGTTATTGATCCTCAAACTTCGTAATATATGGCTTTAAAATGCCCCAGTCTCAATGCTAGGTGTGAGCTGCACCAATAGTGGTTCCCTTATCACATGTTAGACTACACCATTTTAAGGAGGTAAAAAATAATTTAAAAAAAATAGAACATAAAAAATATATGTATTGACTAAAAGGTATTTTTTTTCATACCTGCAATAAACAGAAAATTACACACTTCTCATAAAAATTGTCAATTTTCTAATACAAAATTGTAAAGTATACGAACTTACCTTTGTAAAAATTATATGCCTGAACGTCTCCAGCCTTTATAATTTTACAAAATTTACAAAGTTCATTCTATCAATAACTATGTGAAACTGCTCAAATGAAAAATAAAACTTTGGTATGAAACATTAACTCCGTATCGCTGTCTTTTTTTAATTCTATGGACAATTTATATTAAGTGCTGTGTTAGAAGACAGTAGCAATAAATAAAATTGTCTTTTAAAGTTCACTTTGGAAATAACATTGATTTTGGGGTATGTTTCAGATACGCAACACGCTGATAGAAAGGGTTAATTATTTTTCCGCCTTTATGTCTAACAAGCCGTCATCTAGTTTTATAAAAAATTGCCACTTCACATGAAATCCCAACTCATCCAGAAATGTAACTAATATTTATTTTTAAAAGTTAAAATTCTTTACTCTTACACTACTTTTTTTTAAATTAAATAATTATGACCTTAAAATTAACCAAATACGAAACTTTATCTTTATTTAATGCATTTTTATGAAACTTAAAATATAGATATGCTATTAGTTTTTTAAACTTTCCAACATAGTTTAAAATTGTTTATGACTTCGGTTCTCTGTCCGTGTTCTAATTATAGGATACTGACAATGTTATTGAGGTTTATCATAGCATATTCCCTATTAAAAATAAAGTGTGTAGCATTAACCTTTTCTCGTACAGCAAAACACACAAAAATTCCGTTACATTGCGGTCTAATAACAATAATTATTTATACGATAGATAATAATATGAAATTAATGTAAAAAGTTGACATGCACTACAACTTGTTTCCTATAGTAAATGGTGGCCGTTACCGTTTGTGCTTCATTCACAGGGACAAAGAGAAGAATTCCATTATCATGCTTTATGTAGATAGCAATTGTTTGCAGTGCACCTTATAAAGCTGATAAACTTTATTAAGGTGCGCTATAGAATCTTTCATACAAAAATTAGGACATGTAAAATGTATTGTTTGATTAGAGAGCCTCACAAAAATATCCAACTAGATTATCATCTATGATGAATAATTGCAAGAACTGCGTTTCCAGCTCTGTCATGTGTCCTCCACCCTTAACCTCTTCGCGACGAGCGTCCTTTACAGAAATTTTAATGTTTTACCATCGGTTTTTCAAAACAGAAATTTTCGCTTTCTTGAATCGCAGAAATGCTAGGATTACATAAGGCAAAGCTTACAATACAAAATAACTGGTGGGAATAATCGAGGATTCTGAGCATCTTATGCGTCACATATACGTGTCTCTCGTCCCCAAGGGGTTAACTACATTTTATTGGTTTATGCCGTGTGCATAAATTCTATAGATTATGTACATGACTGGTGAACAATATGTAAATAAATTAAAATAAAACTAGGCAACGCCACAATTTTATACATGAATGTTTTTGCTCAACTGCATGCAATTAGTAGGTTAAGAAGTAATGTCTTCGCTTTGTTTTATTGAAAATTATTGGTAAATTTGAGTAATAAGATATTATTCCCCTTTTATATATTTATTTACATAAATTATATTATTCTATTTAACGAATAATTTTTTTAAAGGAAAACTAAAAACTAAACAATCTCTTAAATAGAGACATAAAAAATTTCTCGCTTAAAAAAGTGTACTACTTTAAATTCAATCCTTTAATTACAACCAACTTACACTAATTAAAAAAATACTTTTATATGAAATTTATCTAACTGGATTACTTTCTCCTCAGAAAAATGTGTTAAGTGATTAAAGAAGGTTTTTTTTTTTTTTTTTTTTTTTTTTTACTGCGATAGATAGAATTCTTAATTTAAAAGAAAAGCATACCTATTTAATTGTTATTCTTTACAAATATCGCGTTAATCTTTGTGTGTTTTTAACTCTATGTTCGATCCTAAAACAGGCATTATGTTTTAAGGTACTTTATTTTAAAAACTCTCAAAAACATTTTAGCGATATAAATAATAAGCATTCATTTACAACTAAAGAAAAGTTCTAAATATACTTCTAATTGCAGATACTTTATTTAAAAACGTCAGGGGATTCAAGTTGGAATTCCTACTTTTCTGGGTTACAGAACATATTTCTCAGTGTAAAGAATATATGTGAACATCATTTTTAATTGAAATCCTATTAGATTTTTTACATCTACTATATACTGTGATCAAAAAGTATCCAGAATACTTCATTTACAATACATCCGTAGTAGATATCGTCTGCAAACTTTTATAAACATGTTTACAACTTCTATAAACATTTGGCAATAGTCAGGAATTTAATTAATTTCATTGTCTGAAAATAAATTTGTTTTTAATGAGATAAGAATTTTCAATACGTTGATTTTCCGAAATGACTAATGTTATTGAGCAAAGAATGTGCACTAAATTTCGTTTTCGCAATGAAATTTCTGCTACAAAAGCATTTGAGATGTTGCAAAAAGCTTTTAAAGACGACTGTTTATCAAAATCAACAGCATTTGATTGGTTTAAAAAGTTTAAAGATGGTAGTCAAAGTCGCTCAAAAATCAAGGTAATGTTGACTGTTTCTTTTATTGTCATGGTGTTGTGCATTATGAATTCCTGTCAACTGGCCAGGTAGTCAATAAAAATTATTATTTAAGTGTTTTGCGCTGTTTGCATGAAGCAATTCTTCGAAAATGGCCTAATATGTGGGGAGAAAATTCATGGGTTTCGCACCACGATAATGCGCCTTCTCACAGTGCAATTATTATTCGCGAGTTTTTAACCGAACATTCAACAAATACGATTCCACAAGCTCTGTATTCACATGATATGGCACCGTGGGACTTTTTCTTATTTCCACGGTTGGTTTTGCCTTTTCGTTGTCATCATTTTGTGTCCATTATTTCGATAAAAGAAAATTCAATATACGAACTCTGAAAGGGGTTTCACAAAAACTACTTTAAGCCATGTTCTGATGATTGGAAAATAAACGTTGGCAGAAGTGCATTGAGATCGGAGGAGATAACTTTGAAATAGGTGCAATACATGTTGACTAATAAATTGATATATTTTGTTTTATGCCACCATTCCGGGTACTTTTTGATTACAATAGTAATTTTACTTTGCTCGCTAAGAATACTAAAAAGTATTTTTACATGAAAAATATCAATTATGTATCCAAATAAAGTTTTTAAATTTACTGAAAACGGAAAAGCTTTCGTACTAGCTATATTCCAGTGGTTAATCGACAAAGAAATCTCCAAAGATGTCACTATTTCTATCAAACTTTTTTATTCTGATTATATCAGTGTTGAAGCATGTAGTTTGATTAAATGACTGTTAAATTTCCAACTTATATATCTTATTTTATTTATTTATTTATTTACTGATGGTGTTTTAATTTCGTTATGGAATATTAGACGGAAATAAATGCTGAACTATTTATATCGCTTTAAGATCAAACAGGTTCATCTACCGTAATCAGGCTCCAAGCGATGGATATATTTTTTGTAACTCATACTATTTTTAATACTTTCAAACTTAGTGGTTGAAAAGTGTTTATGACTTCGGTTTGTCTGCGGTTTGCCCGTCTACCGTCTGTCCATGCTGTAACTCGCGTAAATATACTCGGATTGCCCTGAAATTTTTGTATGTTATTGTCGTTTGCTATAGGATGACCCCCTATTTAAAATGACGTGTGCAGCACTTATAGTTTTTTTACAGGGACGGACGAAAGTATTCCGTTACATTACAGTCAATGGGAAATAATCGTTTCAAGTGTATTTTGATGATGCTACGCCATTTGAAACATGATGAAATTGATATATAATTATGAAACATATTTAAACATATTTTTGTAGAATATGGTGTGCAAAGCATCTTTATTCATTTACAGAGTCAAACAAAAGAATTCTGCTATACATTGTTCTACGGGGAAAAATCGTTTACAGTGGAATTTAATGATGTTTCAGTATTTCAAACTTAATGAAAATTATATGCATTACTGAGGTGCACTATAAATTGCTTTCTTAAAAATATGGGGTGCATTGCATTTATCGTTCATTGGGGACACACAAAAGACGTCGGTTACAGTATAGATACGATAATTACGGTCTATGTGTGATAAGTGCGTTTTCAACTTTGGTTTGCGCTTTTAAGTTTAACTAAATTTTTCCATAGGACGTTGTGCGATTAAAATCGGTTGATCATATAAAATTGATTGATCATATATAAGGCTACACAAGCGAATTCGTAAATATTGCAACACTATGGGAGTGAATTTCTTAAGGGTAGTTTTTAATTGTGTTACGCATTTTCCTGCTGAACTATATTTAGTAGACTAATGGCCGTTTGTGGAATATAAATGAATTCATATACAGGGATACGCAAAGAACAAGATACATTCTCGTTTACGGTTGGTAATTGCTGGAAGTGACTTTTAAGTTTCCTTATGCGTTTTTTACCTTTTATCTTAATATGTGGTGTGTACAAAAGTCTTCAGATAATATACAGGGCTGCACAAAAGTTTTCTAGTGCATTTCAATCGATTGAGGAAAATTTCTAAATGTTAATTTTCTAACTGAAATAAATTTTATAGTGTTATGTAGGATATATTCAAATCTATAAATCATATACAGGGCTGCACAACATAATTCGACTACTCTTTTGACAATGAAAGTTAATTTCAAAAACTGTGTTCTCCAATGTGTTATATGTTTTCTGAAATGTTTACTTACATATCTTCTTTCACCTTATTTTACGGTGAGGTTTCGATACAATTTTCTGGATGTGTTGGAAAGTGTTTCATAATCTATGCTTGACTCATGATTTTTCGTTCTTGTTTTTCTTTTAAATTATGCTTCAAAATTATTTTTAAAACCATAAAAAATCAGTAATTGGAGACACAGATTTGTAACAAAAAGCATTTGAAAGAACATTTTTTTTACTATCCGGAGGTGCAAAAACGTAAATTATGCGGTATATAGAAGTTTAAAAATTTCAGATAAAAGCAAAATTGATTGCTCAGGCCGGTGCTACTGTCAATATGACGTCAGATAATATAAAATATTATCAATGCCTATATGAAATAAAATTATTTGAGTATTATAAGTGAATAAATATAATTCAGCTTCAGGTTTTTTAAAACCCTTCTTACGAATTATAATTTTTTTTCACAATTTCAGTGTCTTTTTCGTATAATATACATAAAATTTTTTATAACGCAATTTTTTAACTATCGTTTAAGACTGCCTTTTCTGTTATCGTTTGCATACCACAGAAAACACACAACTTTGAAAGTAACTGAAAGAGTACAATTATTCATATATCCGGTTACGCACTGAACGATCTTGGTACTTTTTCCTTTAAGAGCCTATGGTAGTCGACACTCGCAAGCTAATGCTAAACCTATGGGAACATTATTTTCAAATTTCTTGCTTGCATTTCAATATTTTTAAATAACTTTTTTTTGCTTAGGATAGCTGAGGTTAATCTTCAAATGGGCACTGGTTTACGTTTTTCTTTTTTTTTTCTTTTTTTTTTGGTGAGAAAATTTTTACTTTTGGAACTGGTTGGAACCTGTTCCGAAAGTGAAAGTATCTTCATAGAAACAAATGCAACCAAAATCGAAAAAATACAAACGTATCACGTTAGACATTGACGTCAGATACCCTGTGCAAAAAAAAAATATTTTACAATAATAAAATGCACCCAAGAAATTTGAACATAACACTCATGTAAGTTTAACATTAGCTTGCGAGTGTCTTTGCGTGACTAGTGTAGGCTCTTAAAATATTTTATTTTTCCAAATTAATGGATAAACCCCTGGGACATATTTTAAAACAAATATATTACAGTTTTAAGAGAAAATGCATAAACAATGTACTTTTTCTTTATTGGTTTAATCCAAGTATATCAAATATGGCATCAAAAGTGAATATTACTATTCAAAAAGTTTTCTAAAGTTTTCAATATCTGGACGGACAATTTATCCATTTAACAGTGGATTTTATTAGCGGTCGGTTGGTACAGTATTAGTTTTGTACGAAGATTTGCGAGATAATTAATTTGAGGTGTACATATATATTTCTCCACATTTATTCATGTTTCGCCGTATTCTTCGTGGTTCAGTGGATTCTTAATTATATTTTAATTTGCAATGCTAATCATAACTTAATTACTGGCACCCACTCATAGATAATTCGGGCATCATTTTCTCTACATTTAATGAAGATTAAAGGATATATACATGTAAAATATTTACATTATGTACAAGTAAAATTCGAACATATTTCTACTGTCATTTCCATCATCATACATTCTTACGCAACTTACCGCTCTCAAAGCCAGGTGGAAAAGCAACCCCATATAAACAATAGCCATCGAGATTCATTTATCGCCTTTTTGGCATTAAGAACATTACAATTCTCTACACACTCCCCACCTGAACTCATGAGAGTACATAATAATAAATCAACATTAAAATTATCATAATATATATGACTTTACACCAAACTCAAACCTCATAAAAATAAAATAAATCAATCTACACTTACTGACAATTCTATGAAATCACTCTTTCAATTTTCAACAGTATAAAGATTAAACATAAAATAATGAAATTATTATCAATATAAATACAATATAACACCTTGATAACATGTAGCTGCATGAACACATATATCTGGCCAGATTTTATACACAAAAGATTAAACATATATACAGAAATTAAATACTATCATTAACACTTCAATAATTAATCAATAATACTAATGACCATTATTATTCAATCACACCTTTAAATTCAAATAAGTATAAAATATGCATAAAATAATAAATATTCTTACTAAATGAGTAAGCAAACAAATTACAAATTTTTAAAATATTTCAGTTTAATATCATTTAAATATTCAAACATTAATAGAAAAAAAAGTAAATAAACAATTTCAAATTCACATACTGAAATCATTTATCATTTAAACAGTCTAGTTCAAAAAGATACAAAAGTTGTACTGGTTTTCTCAACAGTCCTTTAGCAGTTTTTATTATACAGGCACGAATAAGTTTATCTCTGCCAATAATCACTTCCTTAACTATTCCTAAGTCCCACAACAGTTTAGATTTAGCAGTACCATCTACTAGGACAACATCTCCAACTTTTAGATTTTTATGTCTTTCAGGAGTTTTAAATTGATGAGCTGAACTTAAATTCAATAAGTATTGTTCCTTCCACAGCTGTTTCAACAGTCCACAGCTGTTTCAACAATTTGCTTTGATAGCGCTTTCTCCTTAACAAAGTTTCTTTGGTCGAAATTTTGTTCTCTAATTCGGCAAAATGTAGAGGAAAACTAATGTTTTCTCTTCCTAGTTGAAGAAAGTGAGCTGGTGTAAGTGGCTCTGGCTCACCGAAATCACTTTTTGTGTAAGGTAATGGTCTCAAATTTATTATGGCTTCGATTTCTGCCAAGATCATTGATAGTTCCTCAAATGTGATGAGAGCTCTTCCCAAAGTTTTCATTAGTGGTTCCTTTACACTCTTTACTAGTCGTTCGTAGAATCCTCCCCACCATGGGGAACGCTCAATTATAAATCTCCATGTCACACCTTTATTTGCGATAAAATCCTGAAGTTCTTGATTTTTAATTAAATTTTCAAATTGTTGCAGTTCTTTGTTGGCAGCCTTAAAACTCTTTGCATTATCAGAAAAAAAATATTTTACAATTCCCACGTCTTGAAATAAATCGACGAAGACACAAAATAAAAGATCTTGTAGTCATGTCCTTTGCTGCTTCCAGATGTATGGCTCTTGTTGTGGCACAAGTGAATAACACAATATATGACTTCGACGTGTCTTTATTCTCAGTTTTTGTGATTATCGGACAATCAAAATCCAATCCTATAACGGTAAAGGCAGGATATTCTGAAATTATTTCTTTCGGAAGTTGGGCAGTTAATTGGTCAGCTGGATTTGCATTACATTTCCTGCAAATTAGGCATTTTCTAATAGTTTTCCTGATTAATTGCCTTCCTTGTGGAATCCAAAATTTTTTCCAAATTTGTGCAAGTGTCAAAGAAACTCCACTATGCATCAATTTTCTGTGTTCTTGCATAATTAGCAGCTCGGTAAACTTCTCATTCTTTGGCAATATGACTGGATTGGTCTCATTCGAATCAAAGGATCCTTCATTAAGCCTACTTCTTATTCGTAACAATTTATTTTCATCTAGATATGGGCATAGACAATAAATTCTTGAAGTTTTCTTAACAGGATTTCCACCTTTTAATGACTCAATTTCTTCCTTATAGTTTTTCATTTGTACTTCCTAAATTAATAATTCTTCAGCTTCTTTCAATTCTTCTGCAGATAATGTACCTTTACGTTTATTTGGGCTTCTTAAATTGAAAACAAATCTTTTAATTCTTGCCACTGTTCTGATTGCTTTCAATAGAGAACTAAAACGTTCAATCTCTATAAGCGTTTTCTGGTGTTCTGATGAACAAAGATTTTGGGCAATTACCTTTTGTTTAGCTTCTAGTTGTTTCATATCTTCATCTACTTCTCTGTCTTTCTTAGGCCATAATTTGGAGTCTTTCGCTAACCATGGAGGCCCTGACCACCACAGATCATCGCTCTCGAGGTCGAGAAGTGAGAGTCCTCTTGTAAGTCGGTCAGCAGGATTAGAACTACCTGGACAATGTCTCCAATTCATCGGATTTGTTAAAGTTTGTATTTCCTTACCCTATTGCTCACGAATGGTTTCTAAGTACTAGATGAACTCTTAATACTTTAACGTTCATTGGTTTCCCCAGGAAACCACAAAACTTTAATTACGAAACTCAACAACGACACCGGAAATTATGAACAAATTTATTTTTATATAATAAAAAAGCTATATTTCACATATATAATAAATGAAAAACATTTCTATTAAAATTCTGCTGTCATTGTTGAGTTTCGTAATTAAAGTTTTGTGGTTTCCTAGGGAAACCATTGAACGTTAAAGGGTTAATCCAGTGAAGTACAACATTTGAGTCAGTCCAATAATATACATTGCTATCACTTATCTTGAGAACAGACATTACTCGCTTACCAAGCCTAGCTCCAATCATAGCACCCATAAGTTCTAAACGCGGCAGTGTTAGCTTTTTTATTTGCGCTAATCGGCTTTTTGATGTAACAAAACTTGTTTTCACATTATTGTTGTTGCAATATCTGAGATAAATTACACTTCCAAATGCTTTAATGCTTGCGTCACTAAAACAATGAATTTCTACACTGTCATAGTTTCTCATGTCATTAAAATAATATCTCGGAATTTTTATTCTACTAAGGTGCGGAATCTGTACGCACCAGTTATCCCACTTTTTCTCTAAATGTTCGGGCAATTTTTCGTCCCAATCGATACCGTGTTCCCATGATGACTGAAAAATCATTTTAATTATAATTGTGAATGGCGATAAAAACCCAATGGGGTCGAAAATTCTTCCAGCCGCTTGAATTACAGTTCTTTTGGATTTTGTCTGACAATGAACAAAGTCTAAAAGACGCTGGTTATCTAACCTGAAAATGTATTCTTCTGTGTCCCATATTAACCCTAAGATTTTAAATGGATTTGTATCAGTCGATGTATCAGGACAAACATTCATATTTAATGACTTTAAATATTCCTTTAAAATCGCAGAATTACTTTTGCCACTTTCGTAAGGACATATTTGCTTGTTCAAAAATATCTAAAGACTCTTTCGAAAATTTTAAAGCTTCATCAACAGTATCTGCTCCTAACAGTAAATCATCGACGTACATGGAGGAATTCATTTTGGCACAGGTCTCAGGGTACGAAACTGCACACCTTTTCACATGGTGTTTAATTACAGCTCCTAACAGGAATGGACTCGAAGTTACGCCAAATAATACACGGCACATTTTCATAATTAAAATTTTCATCGGATTATTTTTATCTTGGGGGAGTTCATCGATCCACAAGAATCGAGTTAAATCTCTATCAGTTTCAGCAAGACTTATTTGCAAAAATGCTTTTTTGATGTCTGCCACTGCAGCTATTTTATTATTTCGAAACTGTAAAATTAAATCAAATAAATCAGAGTTCAAATTTGGACCCGGGAAGAGTACATCATTTAGAGAGGGTTCAGAAGGAGCGTGGGATGATGCATCAAAAACGATGCGCAATTTGGTTGTTTGCTTGTCTTTTCGAATCACAGGGTGGTGGGGTAAATAGTATGTCAAATTACCATTACTTGAATTTATTTCCTGGGGTTCAAGAATTTCTACGATTCCTAAAGCCATATATTCATGAATGATTTCTTTGTATTCGTTAAATAATGCAGCATTACTTACAAATCGTTTAATTAAACTTGAAATCTCTTTTTGGCAACATCATAATTATTAGGAAGATCAATATTGTCATATTTCATGGGTAATTTGATTTCATATCTGTTGTTCTTAAATTTAACGGAATTTTCAAATTCATCTAATATTTGTTTGTCACACATATTTTTATTTTTATCATCTTCCTGAATCCCCAACCCTTCCACAGTCCAAAATTTTTCAAGCTGCACTGACACTTTATCATCCTTATTTTCATCCCATACAGATATGTACATAGCTCCCACTACATTGTTTACATTAACTTCTTCAGAAAATCTGCCATGGAAAGTCCAACCCAATTTAGATTCATTTAAAACAAGTGTTGGTGAAATGCGTTTATAATTTCCTGTCATAATTGACCAATAGTAATCACTACCAGTTAATAAGTCTATTTTATTTTCCCCATCATTTAAGTTCTCCGAAACATCTGATAATTCTATACCTAATTCCTTAATTTTTTCATGTAATTCAGAACTGGGAGCACGAACTATATCCGAACAGATTTTCTCTGTTTCTAAATCTTCCAAATACATTATATTATCAGAATTTCTGTCTTTTAAGAAAATCTTTACTCTATTTTTTGTTTCTACAATAGGGTTTGTTCCTGCAAATGTATGAATTTTTAATGATTCCTGTCCAATTACGTCTAAATTCAAACGTTTTGACAAATTTCTGCATACAAAGCTTCGTTGTGAAGCCGAATCACATAAAATGCGAACACTAATATTTTCATTTTTTCCAATCATTATCCTTTTCAAAGTTTGAAAATAAATATATTCATCTGGCTTACAACAAAGCGAAGACACTATTATCTTTTCAAATTTCTCATTTTGCAATCCCCTCTCATGCGCAGATAAATTAGATTTCGAAAGTAGGTCAAATTTTTCTTTTCCCTTTTCATTCAACAATCGTTCGTTTGTTTTTTTGTCACAAAGCGCAATATCATGAGCTTTAGAAAAACAATGTTTACATTGAATTTTTGATCTACAGTATTGTTTTTTGTGAAATTTTTTATAGCAACGAAAACACCTTACTTGTTTTAATAAGGACGCCTTTCGTTCTTGTAAATTTAACGGACATAAATTAGCTTCATGACTTTGAGAACAAAAAGGACAGAGATTTTCTGTAATTGTATTTAATGTAAATGCCGAAGGGTTTTTAATCTTTCCTTGATGAAAGTGTTTAAGAGAATTTTGTTTAAATTTATTTTCGGATGATTTTACATTTTCAAAACTAGTAAAAGTAACATTAACACATTTTTCCCTCGCTTCCGTTTCACGCTTAAGGAATGATAATAACTCGGTTACACAAACTTCTTTTTTATCATTTTGTTCTCTGTGAAATTGCAATAAAAGATCATTAGGTATGCATTTATAAATAATGGGTAATAATAAATAGCCATATTGATCTGAATTCACATCAAGTGATTCGAGACTTCGTATTTGAATAGCAATTTCGTCACTTAATCTTCTTAAAGCCTGTATATCATTTGATCTACGCACCGGCTCTAAATTTAACAATTTGTTTGTATGCGCCGAAATTAAAACGTCTTTTTTGCCGAATCGATCTTTTAATATATTTATTGCCTTTACATAGTTTCCGGCTGTTAATGGTAGCCCATTTATAGCATCTGCTGCCGAATCCGAAATCAAAGATTTCAAATATATAAATTTTTCAATATCCTGAAGTGATTCATTTTCATGAATAGCAATCTGAAATTGAGGCCAAAATTCCTGAAACTTACAAATATCGCCTGTGAATTTATTTAAAGAAATTCGCGGTAATTTCGTATTTGATTTTAGGTGATTGTCTGATATCAAAGACGCAATTTCTTTTGATTCATTTGTAGCCGTGGAATTTTTCTGAAAACTATTTAAATATCTGCTGGCCTTTGACTTGCAGGTTACAATTGATTCCTTATATTCAATCGAACTTTCTACTTCTTATTCCAAATTATCTATCTCAGTTAGTGATTCAATTAAATCATCTAACTTTTCCAATGACAATTTATTTTCAAGGAGTGTCGCTAAACAGTCCTTAACTATTTCTGGCTTGGAATCAACTTCTTTTTGGACTTCAGCATCTATTTTTTTATTAATTTGGTTACTGTGGATCGAATTGATCCGCGTTTCGAAATGTTTCGTTTCAAATTTTGGCCTTGTCCATTTTTTATTTACTGATTCAAATTCTTATATCTTCCAATATTACCTCAATATAAGAGAAATACTAAAATAACTTACCCGTTTTATGAAGTACCAGTATTTAGCGATTGCTCAATTTATGTTGACGGCCGCTGCCCCAATGTTTCGCCGTATTTTTCGTGGTTCAGTGGATTCTTAATTATATTTTAATTTGCAATGCTAATCATAACTTAATTACTGGCACTCACTCATAGATAAGTCGGGCATCATTTTCTCTACATTTAATGAAGATAAAAGGATATATACATGTAAAATATTTACATTATGTACAAGTAAAATTCGAACATATTTCTACTGCCATTTCCATCATCATACATTCTTACGCAACTTACCGCTCTCAATGTCAGGTGGAAAAGCAACCCCATATAAACAATAGCCATCGAGATTCATTTATCGCCTTTTTGGCATTAAGAACATTACAATTCTCTATAATACATGTTTAGTTCTGCTTATGTTCTTGAAAAAAAAAATGTTCAGATTAATGTTATTAAAAAATGCTTTAGACTATTTTATATTTAGATATATTTTCGGTATATACATTAATCAAATGGCGAAAGAAGAAAATTTGGAATAAAACTGAAATATTTTTTTATTTTCTAAAAACTATTTTTATAGCGAATTAATTTCATTAATATTAGTGGCATAATTTTTTCAGAAACTGCGAAATTTTATTTATCTAATTTATTTAAAAATTATTCATTTCATTTTTTTTATGGCATAATAAATAATATTTTTCATATATAATTTAAAATAAACGAACTGGCAAAACATTGTCTTACAACTCTTTAAAAAAATTTTATTTGTTTGTTTTTACATTTCTTTAAGACATGTGTGCAAATTTGGTTCTTTTAATTTCTAATGTCAGGAATTGTTTTTCTTTCATTTTCATTGAATTCAGCAAAGGATATCATATAGTATTGGCATGTAAATTTTTATGATCAATACAATACATTAAAAAAATATTTGTTAAAAAAACTTTGTTACTGTTTTTCTAACCCTTCTAATAATTAACTTTTCTTTCTTTAATTCGAAAGTTATTTATGTTATTATATTAGACGCGTACGAGACTCAGTTCATCATAATTGTTAATTTATAATGAAGAAACTTTGTGTCCCACTGCAAATTCTTCTTATTTTTTATAATAAACAAATAATAAACTAAAAAAATGATCCAAATAAAATTTGCATTCCTTACAAAAATCTGAAATTTCCAAAATAATTATGTATTCATTGTTCTTGTGAAACTTTTTTAAGAACTATTAATAAATTATAAATTGTTAGTATTCTTCTTTGTCTTATTATACTGAATTGCTGTTGACAATTTGAAAAATATTTTCCTTATCATTTTGCCGTACTATTATTATTATTATTATTATTATTATTATTATTATTATTATTAGTTTCAAAATTTCTTTCTTTTTTTCTCTGAAACCGTTGCTAGTTAACCGTATGCTAGTAATATGTTTTATTATGATCATTATAATTAATCTATTACTAACATAAAGTAAGCCAACAATGGTCAAGTTCAAAAGCTTCCGCTTTTTTTTAGTCTTTATTGTAAATTAATATCTGCAAAAATCCTTCAAGCTGCATTTAATTTAGTTCAATATAGCAAACACCTTAATACCTTAAATGCATATTTTAAACAGACATCAGATTAACGTTTGATAAAAATTGCTTTTTTCCAATATCTTTCTTAGTCTGAATTAGCATTTAATATTTTAATCTCAAATTAACATTATGCATGGCAAATTCAATGGAAAAACAAAAATTTCATAACTAAAGAGATTTCATTTACATCTCCAAATTTGTAATTAAAAACATCATAAATTGTATTTTAACAAAAAAATCTCATAGAACAAGGCTTTTTTTTTAAGTTTAAGAAAAATAATACATTTCGTTTTCATTACATTTATATATAAAGAAGTTCTTAAAACTGAAGTAAATTAACATATAAAACAGCTAAAGTTAAATCAGATATTTTACAACCCGACATATTTAAATATTAAGGCATTTTAGTTTTTAAAAAATATATTTTTTTAATTTGTATATAAAGCTGTAAGTATGAATAAAATCTGTCTGCAGGATAATACAAGAGGTGACAATACCAATAAATGTTTACTTATCAAGTTGCGATATACTTTTCCTTTCTTATACTAAAAGTAAAGCGTTATCTTTCCAAAGTGTATTTATGATTTATAATTAATGCAAATTACACTATAAAAACTTTTTTTATTGCTTATGTAGATATTTATGAATATTTCTAAAGATAGAAAGGAAAAACCTTGAATTGAAGAAAACCTTACATTCTCCGGTGTCGTAAAATAAAATTTATATCTTAGTAGGTGACGTCTTTAGTGACTCAATACATGTCACGAAAATAGTACGTTAACATATAAGATAGTCTGTTCTCATGAAATGGTTTTCTTTTCAATCAGAGACGCAGCTAAATATGAAAAATAAGCTATAAAATGTATATCCATTACATTTGTAAAAATCCAAGAAGAAAGTAAGAACGCTAAAACAATAATCTTAACGACATCTACCTAATATTGATTTAAATGAACTTTACTACTGCACTAACTTTACTACTGCTTAAGGGGGCTTATTCTATTATTGTTTCATCCACAGAAAAAAATATATTACAAACTAACCGGGAAAATACAATTATCCAGATTCTACGGTTACTAATCGATAGATTTTGGTACTTTTCCTTTCTATTACCTCGTAATTTTATTTTTCTAAATTTATGGATAAATCCCTAGTACATTTATTTAACAACTATATGAATCTTTAAGAGGAAACGCATAAACTATGTACTTATTCCGTTCTTATTTAATCAAAGGGAATCATATCATGTCAAAAATGAGTGTTACCATTAAAATTTTTATAAAAATTTTAATATGTATACGGTCGCCAAAACCCTATTTCCTTCCATATCATTTAACATTGGACCTATGGGTTGGTACCCGTATCAGTTTTGTACGATGATTTGTGAGAGAATTAATTCGACCGTATATATATATATATATATATATACAGAGTGATTATAAAAAAAACTATCGCGATATATGAGCCCCTAACTGTCATATCGTTCACAGAAACTGAATGAAATTTTGGTTTAATGTATTTTGAGGTATGCGCTCAAGAATCACGTGAAAAACAACAGTTAAATTCTAACAGTTACGGTTCCAGTGACAAAATTTCAAAAATTTCAAATGGCAACACCTACTTTTTTTTATTGGAATGTGATCTTCATAGTGAAAAACCATAAAAAACGTTGGAACGGTACCTGTAGCACGAAAATCGCCGATGCTAGACAGACTAAGAAGAATAGTGAAAACAACCAATAAAGGACAGAGAAGCAACAGAAAGTAAAACATTTTATTGTTCAGTGGTATCCACCATCTGCCGCATGTAAAGTGTCGTCGTGTGCGAAATGAAAAATGTATGAAACACAATAAAATGTTTTGTTTTCTGTTGCTTCTCTGTCCTTATTGGTTGTTTTCACTATTCTTCTTATTCTGTCTAGCGCCGGCAATTGTCATGATACAGGTACCGTTCTAACGCTTTTTATGGTTTTTCACTATGAAGATCTCATTCCAATAAAAAAAAAATAGGTGTTGCCATTTGAAATTTTTGAAATTTTGTCACTGTAATCGTAACTGTTAGAATTTAACAGTTGTTTTTCACATGATTCTTGAGAGCATATCTCAAAATACTTTAAACCAAAATTTCATTAAGTTTCTGTGAACGATATGACAGTTAAGGGCTCATATATCGGGATAGTTTTTTTATAATCACCCTGTATATATATTCACAATTGTACATGTTATTCTTTCAGTTCTGCTTTAGTTTTTGAAAACTTTTTGAATTTTTACATTAATCATTTACTTTTACATTAATCTTATTAAAATGAATGCTTGAGAGTCTTTTATACATAGCTAGCTATATTTTCAATATAAAATTTAATCAACTAGCGAAAGAAGAAAATTTTGAATAAAAAAGTTTTTTCTTTTTAATTCAGTGAAAACTATATTTATAGACAATGAATTTAATGTTAGTAGTTTAATTTATTCGGGACCAGTTAAATTTTATTTGATTTATTTAAAATAGGTTTGTTTCATTCTTTTAATAAATGGCAAAAGAAAATATTTTTTTCATACACAAAATAAAATAAATGAACTGCTAGAACATGCTTTACAACCCTTGGAAAAAAAATCTCGTTCATTTTCGTGAAATTTTCTTTTGAAACATTCTAAAACATTTTTTTTTTTTTTTTTTTTTTTTTTTTGTTTTGTTTAACAGTAAGAAAATAAATTATCCCGAAATCCACATTTAATGTGCAAGGGGAGGGGGGAAGGGAATGATAATCAACATTTATTTCATTGAATTTGGACCTGAGGCAAAATTTATATTTATGATTTTAATGTTTGCTTTTATTTTCTTTTTGTTTTTCGGTTTTTAATTTTCCTTAAGACTTGTGCATAATTAACGTTCATTTATTTTATTTTCTAATGTCAGGAATTGATTTTCTTCCGTTTTCTTTAAATTCATCAAAGGATACCATAATAGTGGTATGTAAATATTATATATATATATATATATATAGCCATTAATGAAACATTACCGAAACACCAACAAAAACTATGAAATTATGAATTAATATGTAATAATTAATTGACAACAATAGTGTTCCCCCAACATTCTGAATATATATTCCATATACATAGTTAAAAAAAGAAGAAATTAATTTAAAAATTGAAAAAATGAAATTTGTGGAATTTAGACAGAATCTTCAGGTCTCAAATGCCTAAATACCACAAATAAAATGTGTGGTTTCATCATCATATTAGCCATAAAATTGCTAAAGAATATGATTTTGGGACTACCCCACCAAAATAGAGAAATAATCTGTGAAAATATCATAAAGTTCAAAAAATAAAAACAATATTAAGAAGGAAAGAAACCTTACCCATAAAAAAGAGAAAAAAACTGTGAAATATAATCATAAATTTCAAAATACAACAAGATTAAAAAGGATATAGGGAAAAGAAAACAACAGTTATCAGATATAATACATGGTCTATAAAGGAGTCATCACATAACACAAGCAATGAATTGCAGAAAATCATTACATTTTGCCAAAATAAGTTTTAAAAGATGATTGACCATGGAGTATTATTGTACAGCAAAGCCAAACTAAAACAAATATAGAATCAGATCCCTCTGTAGAAAATTTAAAATAGAACACCAAACATGTTTTCAAATGAATTAATAAGGTGCTGCCATCTATGAGAAAATTAGTGAATATTCTATGATTTAATAAAAGCATTGGATTACTGTAATTAGTTAAAGATTAAAACAAATACTGTCTAAAGAATGATAACTAATAGTTAAATAATAAATAAATATAAATAAATAAAATTATGTTGATAAAATATTCAATTACATTAAAAAAATGGATGTATTAATGAAAAATTCTATGTAAAAAATTCTATGTAAAATGTTGAAATTAATTGCTATTGATTAATGCTTCAGATAAATATTTGTACCAAGCAATGACAAAGCCACAATTAAATAGTTTAGCCAGAAATGCAACATCAGGTAAATTAATTTATATATATATATATACTACATAGAAAAAACTTTAAAAACTTTGTTACTGTTTTTCTCTCCCATCTAATAATATTTTTTTTTTCTTTAATCAGAAAATGATATATGTTATTTTATTAAAAGAGTTAGAGGCGTTCATGATAATGCTTAATTTCTAATGAAGAAATCTTGTGGCTCGTTACAGTTTCTTATTATTATTTTTATAACAATAAAAATATAATAAAAAAAGTTATCCATATAAAAGTTGCTTTGTTTATAAAAATCTAAAAAATCCAAAATAATTATATATTCACTGTTCAAGTGGAAAAGGTTTTAAGAATTATTAATAAACTAGATGGAACCCGTCAAAATTTGACGGCAAAAAACTTGATAGTACCATAAAAATAAAATTCATAGCTGCTTTAAAATGTTTGAAACTTTTGCAGAATAATTCAAATAAATAAAAAACCCACTTTGAATTAAAGCTAGGTTGAAGAACAGCAATTGGCTAAGTTTCACTGGCACATGTACTCTCGGAATTTCTTTCATCTGACACATTTAGCGCTGTTGTGCAAGTAAATGGTAAGTGCCCCCTTGGGGAGGGGGAAATGGCGGGATGGACCAAGGAGATGCATAACATGAATAAGCAGTCAAAGACCTTTCAAATGATATGTAACATGAGGGGTGTGTGCAAAATTTTAAAAAGTACCCCCTTGGGGGGGGGGGGGTAAAGTAGGGGATGGACACGGAACATGCATAATATGATTAAGTGGTCACAGACCTTTCCAACGATATATAACATGAGGGTTGTGTGCAAAATTTAGAAAAGTACCTCTTTGGGGGGGGGGGGGGGCAAAGCGGGGAGATGGACATCAGAGATATGCATATGATTAAGCAGTCACAGACCTTTCCAACGATATATGACATGAGGGTTGTCTGCAAAATTTAGAAAAGTACCCCCTTGGGGGAGGGGGGGGGGCAAAGTGGGGAAATGGACATTGGAGATATGCATATGATTAAGCAGTCACAGACCTTTCCAACGATATATGACATGAGGGTTGTCTGCAAAATTTAGAAAAGTACCCCCTTGGGGGAGGGGGGGGGGAAAAGTGGGGAGATGGACATTGGAGATGCATAATATCATTAAGCAGTCACAGACCTTTCCAACAATATATGACATGAGGGGTGTCAACAAAATTTAGAAAATTGCCCCCCTTAAGGGGGGGGGAAGTGGCGGGATGGACCCCGGAGATGCATAACATGAATAAGCAGTCAAAGACCTTTCCAACAATACGTAACATGAAGGGATTGTGCAAAATTTACAAAAGTACCCCTTGGGGGGGGCAAATTGGGGGGATGGACACCGGAGATGCATAATATGATTAAGCGGTCACAGACCTTTTTAACGATATATAACATGAGTGGTATGTGCAAAATTTAGAAAAGTGCCCCAATTGGCAGGGGGGGGGGATGGACCACACAGATGCATAACATGAAAAGGCAGTCACAGGCCTTTCGAACGATATATCATATGAGTGGTGTCAACAAAGAAAAGTCTCCGCCCCATGTAGGCAAAACATACTCCCCCCCCCCATAATTATTGATGCGGACTCATTTTTTAAATTCGTTCGCACCCCTCTTCTCCCGCAAAATGTTGTGAATTTTAAAAACTCCACTTACGAATTTTTTTATACCAAAAGCACTTATGTCCGTCGTCTGCATGCAGAGTTTTGTGCTGACAGACGCCAGACACAACAACACACACACAGACAGACGTTTACCGACATTAATAGTATAGATGATACTCAGTGCCTACACATTTCACCCTTTATAATTCAGCCAATGAGTTGACGGTTGTTCATTTCCAGAAACGAAACAATAATTCTTTAGGATGAATTTTGTTTGTTTGATACACCGTGGAGAATGCGTGCAATGCAGCGACAGGCGTCACAAACTTTTTAGGGCACCTGCAGACTAAAACAGGGTTCCCAGCATCATGGAAAGTCAGGGAAAATCTGGAAAGTCATGGAATTTCAAAGTAGTCAGGGAAAATTTAAAATATATAGAAAAAGTCAGGGAAATTACAAATATTTTCTAAAAAGTCATGGAAAAGTTTTGGAGAAAAAATGAAAAATGATGCAAAATTCATCATATAGTCTCGGGGAAAAAATAGAGAATTTTGAAGAGTGATCATAGAAAAAAAATCGCTAATTTTTGACAATGGATTGCAAAAATAAGTAACAAGTTTCGTTGTAGGCCTGGCTGGTCAGAGAATGTTTTGAGATATGGTCAGGGAAAGTCAGGGAATTTTTTCAGATTTGGTCAGGGAAAGTCAGGGAATTTGCGAATCATGTTTTGCTGGGAACCCTGTAAAAACATATAATCAATCTTCGCGGGAAAAAAATCCTAGATTTCGTCAAATGATCACGGGAAAAACACTAATTTCATCAAAGGATCATGTAAAACGTGAATTTTGTTAAAAGGCCACAGAAAAACGCGATTTACACAAAAGATGCGCAAATTTTGTCAAAGAATCGCAAAACAGGAAATTTCACCCAAAGATAGCGCTTTCTTGCCAAACTTCGTCTAAAAATTGCGGAATAAAATGTATTTTATCAAAAAATCGCTGGAAAACGTACATTTCGTTAAAGTATCGCGAGAAAAATGCGAATCTATTCAAAGATTGCTGAAAAAACGCGAATTTCATCGAAGGATTGCTGAAAATTCATGAATCTTATCAAAAGGCAGCAGAGAAAATGTGATTATTATCAAAGCATTGCGAAAAAAGAAAATTTCGTCTAAGGATCACAGAAAAACGCAAATTTCATAAAAGAATCGTGGAAAATAACGCAAATTTCGTGAAAAAAAAAAATCGCAGAAAAAACACAAATTTCGTCAAATTATCGCAGAAAAAAAAAACACGAATTACGTCATAGGATAGCTGAAAAAATTATGAATCTCGACAAAAAAAAGATACAGAAAAAAATGCGAATTTCATTAAAGAATCGCGAAAAAAAATGCGAATTTTGTTAAAGCATTGCGCAAAGAATGTGAATTTTTTGAAAGGTTCGTGTGAAAAATGAAACTGTCTGTATTAAAAACAGCACACACACAAACATCTATACAAACCTCAATACACACAAACATATTATAGGCAGGGCTTGAAATTCAATTTTTCCAAAGACGGGAGTCTCCCTACCAACATTTTTAAATGGAGGGGAGTTGTAATGTTTGGGAGGGAGAAAAAAAATCTTTAAACCCCACTATTCTTTTACGTGCTATTTAAAGAATTACATTAATGCAGACATGACAAAATACCATTGAAAAAATTAAGTCAACTGAGAATGATTATGTAAAATGTTTATTTTTATTATAAAAAAGGGAAGAAAGTTAAGTTTTATAACAGCAGTGTATTTTTCAAGTTCCATTAAATGTGTTAGGGACCCTTAACAATTAGGTTGTTAAATAAATTTCTGACTTTAGATTTTACTTGATTGAGATTCACCGATCGATCGTGGAAAAGACGCAAAGTTCATCAATCTGTCACGGAAAAAACGCTAAGTTCGTCGATCTGTCACCAAAAAACGCAAAGTTCGTTAATCAGTCGTGGGAAAAAAGCAAATTTCGTCGATCGATTGCAGAATAAACACAAAGTTCGTCGATCTGTCCCCAAAAAACGCAAGGTTCGTCGATCAGTCGCTTAAAAAACGCAATGTTCGTCTATCTGTCGCAGAAAAAACGCAAAGTTCGTTGATCAGTCACAGAAAAAAAGCAACGTTCGTTGATCTGTCGCGGAAAAAACGCAAAGTTCGTCGATCAGTTGCGGAAAAAAGCAAATTTCGTCGATCGATTGCGGAATAAATGCAAAGTTCGTCGATCAGTCAGGGAAGAAAGAAAAATTTCGTCGATCGATTGCGGAATAAACGCAAAGTTCGTCGATATGTCCCCAAAAAACGCAAGGTTCGTCGATCAGTCGCTTAAAAAACGCAATGTTTGTCAATCTGTCGCAGAAAAAACTCAAAGTTCGTTGATCTGTCACGGAAAAAACCACAAAGTTCGTCGATCAGTCGCGGAAAAAACACACAGTCCGTCAATCAGTTGCGGGGGAAAAAAATCACGAAATTTATCGTTCAGTTGCAGGTAAATTAAATAATGCAAATTTCTCCAAAAATGCTGAAATTTTTTGGGCGGGAGGCTCCCGCTCATGATCTTTTTTGGGCGGGATTTCAAAATTTTCCGCGCGAATCCCGCCCTGAAATTCAAGCCCTGATAGGTATAGTTTTAATCTGAAATAATATACTGAACTTGAACTAATTTTGAAAAATCGGGTTAACCCAAATCCAACTTGCAGAAATCTACACTCAGTCTGAAATCGACTCGAACCATAAAGACAGTTAACCCAACTTGCAACAAAAATAATTATTTTCTGTGAATTTTCTGATTTTTTCTTTTCTCAGAAATGCTGTAGTCATTTTGTCCCCCAATTTTGCCCTTTACAATTCAGCCAATGAGTGGAGGGGGCCAAAGGAGCGTTCCTCATCACAAACGAAAGATGAGATACGTTCGTTTGATGTCGTCGTTGAAAATTTATGGATTTCTATTATTAAAGTAATTTTTTCATTTTACCGTATTTATTTTCTTTTTGTGTTGTATGTATTTTGCTACTTTGAATTTTTTTAAACTAACCCTTTTTTTTTTTTTTTTTTTGGAGAGTGAGAGAGAGAGATTTAGTAATTTGGTGACACGAAGTTCAGCAAATTCTTAAAATCCACAAATCGTTTCCAATGTAAACAATGAAATTTACAATTAAGTTGCAAGTGCAAAATTTCAGTTTTTTAAAATTTTCATGTCATTCTGTACACATTTTAATATGTCATTCTGATCATTATACATATTTAGTTATGCATTATTAATTATTTACTTGACCTTTACTTTTAATATTTTAAATATTTCAAACTTACAGCTGAATGTAATTATTAAAACATTTGAAATACTGCATTCGAAAAATGAAATTTCAGCTTAGAAACTCGACAATTAAAAAATTTAAAGTAGAAAAGTACTTATGATATAAAAAGAAGAAAAAAAAATACACCAGAATTTATCTGTATTACGAAAGCGGGAGAAATGATTTTCTGTGCTATACGAAAAGATATCCAAATAACTCAATCATGAACATAGAAATAGGTATTGGTTTTTATGTTCAGGTGCACTCAATCCAAACTTGAAACTTTTAAAACAGTCATTGAATGAATGAAATTCATCTCCGCCTTTCACATCCAGAAAACTTGCTGTGTCGCCAATTATGTTTATATTTTATATATATATAAAAAAATAATAATTCAGGCACTTTTCCGTTATACGGACACCATTGTCGCCAAACATACATACATACATACATACATTTTGGCATAGTATCCGTATAACAGAAAAGTACTAAAGTTCATGGTTTAAAATCACAATAAAATATCATGAAATTTATTGATTAGTTGTGGGAAAATATCGGGGAAATAATGTGTTTTTCGTGAATTTTTTGTTTTGTTAACAATGTGGTTAGAGAGACAGGGAGAAATCCAGAAAACTTGCTGTGTCGCCAATTATGTTTATATTTTATATATATATATATAAATAATAATTCAGGCACTTTTCCGTTATACGTACACTATTGTCGCCAAACATACATACATACATTTACATACATACATACATTTTGGCATAGTGTCCGTATAACAGAAAAGTACTAAAGTTCATGGTTTAAAATCGCAATAAAATATCATGAAATTTATTGATTAGTTGTGGGAAAATATCGGGGAAATAATGTGTTTTTGTGAAATTTTTTGTTTTGTGTTGTTGTGTTTAATTGTAAGCATTCATTATAATTTTCAGTGCATTATTAAATTGAAATTTTTGTTTAAAATATGTAAACAAAATAGTGACCAGAAACCTGCACAATTTCTAATATAGATAGATAGATGCATGCATGTAGTACTTTTAATTATTTGGTAAAAATACTGTGATCGTCACTGAGAAAACCTGAATTTAACCTAAAAGTAATTGTCGAGTGTTTAAGCTGAAATTTCATTTTACGAATACAGTATTTCAAATGTTTTAATAGTTACATTCAACTGTAAGTTTGAAATATTAAAAGTAAAGGCCAAGTAAATAATTAATAATGCATAAGTAAAAGTAATTGTCGAGTGTTTAAGCTGAAATTTCATTTTACGAATACAGTATTTCAAATGTTTTAATAGTTACATTCAACTGTAAGTTTGAAATATTAAAAGTAAAGGCCAAGTAAATAATTAATAATGCATAACTAAAAGTAATTGTTGAGTGTTTAAGCTGAAATTTCATTTTACGAATACAGTATTTCAAATGTTTTAATAGTTACATTCAGCTGTAAGTTTGAAATATTAAAAGTAAAGGCCAAGTAAATAATTAATAATGCATAACTAAAAGTAATTGTCGAGTGTTTAAACTAATTTCATTTTACGAATACAGTATTTCAAATGTTTTAATAGTTACATTCAGCTGTAAGTTTGAAATATTAAAAGTAAAGGCCAAGTAAATAATTAATAATGCAAAACTAAATATGTATAATGATGAGATTTTTTTTTTCTTGAATTATTCAGTGAAACTCGTCTTATAAATGTACGCAAATAATTCACATCAAAATCTTAAAATAACAAAGTTTTCTTTCGTGTTTAGCTATGCTTAATAACCAAAAAAGCTTGATTAATACAAAAATTATTTGGTAAAAATACTGTGATCGTCGCTGAGAAAACCTGAATTTAATCATATCACACAGAATTACATATTAAAAGTTTAAAATTAGTTTGTTTACATCGGAAACGATTCGCGGAATTTCGTGCCACGAAATCTCTCTCTCTCTCTCAAAAAAAGGGTTAGTTATAAAAAATTCAAAGTACTAAAATACATATGACTTAAAAAGAAAATAAATACGGTAAAATGAAAAAATACCTTAATAAAAGAAATCTATAAAGTTTCAACAACCGAACAACCAAATGGACCACATACGCTTCTAGAGAGAGGAAAAAGCCTTCACCTCATTGGCTGGAACATCGCGTCTGAAGATAGTAAAAGCCTCTAGCTGATTAGCTGAATGCTCGCGCATGCGTATAAATAGCATTTTTGCACGAAAAACTAAAAAGCAGGTTAGCTTTAAGTATATGGATTATTAATTATTAATTACTTTTCTTTGTCTTATTATATTGAATTGTTGTAGAGAATTTGAAAAGTATTTTCAGTGTTATTTTATATTCGATTATTATTTTTTTTTATTATTATTATTTGATTTTTTTAAAGGTTTCGATTTTTTCCCCTAAAACCGTTGTTAGTAACCGCACTAGTAATACGTTTTATTGTGATCATTATAATTAACTACTAGTAACTAGGCCCTCCTTTTCTACTGTATTGGAAATTAATATCTGCAAAAATCTTTGAAATTGGAATTAATTTAATTCAATATAATAAACACATTAATAATACCTTATCAGATTTTAAACAACCATAAGAATAACGCTTGTTGAAAATTGTTGATTTCAAATATTTTTCTTAGTCTCAATTAGCATTTTATATTTTTTATCTGAAGTTAATATTGTGTATGGCAAATTCAATGGAAAAAAGTCCTTCCGGCCTGTACCGGGAGGAAAAGGTAGCTTTCCTATATCTTAGTTTTAAAATTTTAGCTAATGTTACACGAAAACAGCAACTTAAAATGCAAATACAACGTTTACAAAAGATTCGTTAATACTGAATTTGAATAAGAAATTCGCCAAATTATTGAGCAGTAGCCAAATTGGCTTCATTTATGAAAACTTATTTTGGTCGCCAAATTTGGCGATATTTCGCCAAATGTCGCCAAGTTTGGCGAGAATTTGGCGCTAATGGATATGAATATATAGTTTTATGCGTTTGATTGGGAAAATTATTACAACAATGAAAATTTTTGTAATGTGCTGTCTTGTTTCAAAATGTCAGCCACCCTAGAATTTCAAACTGCTCTATCTCAGCCTTTTTTTAAGATAGAGGTAAAACAAAAAATGCTCTGGAATCCTCGTTTCAAGGCCTAACACTGAATTAAAAAATAAATTTGAATTTTTAACTTTTTTGTATATTTATTTTAGTTTTAAATTTTTAAATGGCCGCCATCTTGAAACAAAATGGCGGACCAAGCTGGCCAACGAACTTGGTCGAGACATTGGTGAGCTTAATACACACAATTAGTTTCATCAAAATTGATTTATAAATACGAGCGTTATCGTATGACATAGGTCAGATATATATATATATATATAAATCAACATTTGAACGGAGGGTGGTTTTGGGGTCTGGGGGTCATGATCGGTGAAAATGTATCGAAATTTTCCGGAACTGCTTTCCTCCGAACGGCTGCAATAGGTAGCTTTATACTTTTTTGTATTGAAAGCTACCTAAAAAATCATAAATGTGAAAGAGTTGTCATCTCCAACTTTTCAATTAAAGACACCACAATTTTTTTTTAGTTTAACTATCATAGAGCAAGGATTTGTTTTGCTTTGTTTTGCTTTTAGGTTTAAGAAAAGTAATGTTTTTTTCTTTACACTTATATAAAGAAGTTCTTACACTTGAAGGAAGTCACCGTACACAAGGAGCTAAAGTTAAATCACATATTATACAACCAGAAACCTTTAAAATTTACGGCATTTTAATTTAAAAAATATTTCTTTTTAATTAAATGCAGTGTTGCAATGCTGTAAGTATGAGTAAAATGTATCTGTAGGATAATGCACGAAGTGACAATACCAATAAATGTCTGCTTATCAATTGACATAAAAGTCCTTCGAAAGTCTGTTTATGATTTATAATTAATGCAAATAACGCTATAAAAAATTCTCGTTAGTGCTTATATGTAGGTATTTATGAATATTTCTAAAGATAGAAATGAAAAACCTTGAATCGTACAATTCTCCGGTGTGATAAAATTCCATTTATCCAGTTTTACAGTCACTGATCGATAGATTTTGGAAGTTTTCCTTTTAAGTTAGTAATTTAATTTTTATAAATTTCTTCTTACCAAAGTCTTTTTATGATTTATAATTAATGCAAATAACGCTATAAAAAATTCTCGTTAATGCTTATATGTAGATATTTATGAATATTTCTAAAGATAGAAATGAAAAACCTTGAATCGTACAGTTCTCCAGTGTGATAAAATTCCATTTATCCAGTTTTTACAGTCACCGATCGATAGATTTTGGAAGTTTTCCTTTTAAGTTAGTAATTTAATTTCTATAAATTTCTTCTTACCAAAGTATTTTTATGATTTAGAATTAATGCAAATAACGCTATAAAAAATTCTCGTTAATGCTTATATGTAGATAAATATGAATATTTCTAAAGATAGCAATGAAAAACCTTGAATATTACAGTTCTCCGGCGTGATAAAATTCCATTTATCCATGTTTTACAGTCACCGATCGATAGATTTTGGAAGTTTTCCTTTTAAGTTAGTAATTTAATTTCTATAAATTTCTTCTTACCAAAGTCTTTTTATGATTTAGAATTAATGCAAATAACGCTATAAAAAACTCTCTTTAATGCTTATGTAGATATTTATGAATACTTCTAAACATAGAAATAGAAATTCGTGAATCGTAACATTCTCCGGTGTGATAAAATAAAATTTAAATCTTCGTTGGTGATGTCTTTAGTGACTTAATATGTCACGAAAGTAGTACGTTAACATATAAGATAGTTTGTTCTCATAAAATGTTTTTCTTTTCCATCAGAGACACAGCTAAATATGAAAAATAAGCTATAAAATGTATATCCATTATATTTATAACAATCGAAGAAGAAAGTAAGAAGGCGGAAACCAAAGTCTTAACGGCATCTACTTACAATTAAGAATTTTAATATTAATTGAAATGTTAACTTTACTACTGCTTAAGAGGGCCTTTTCTGTTATAGTTTGTGTCCACAGAAAAAAAAAATATTTGAAATTATCCGGAAAAAATTCATTTATCCAGATTTTACCGTCACTAATCGATAGATTTTGTTAGTTTTCCTTTTAAGATCATAATTTTATTTTTCTAAATTTACGGATAAATCCCTAGTACATTTCTTTAACAACTATATGGAGCTATAAGAAAAATACAAAAACTATGTACATTTTCTGTTCTGATTTAATCAAAGGTCAATCATATATGATGTCAAAATTGAATATTACAATTAAAAAAAAATCGGTAGCATTTCTAATATGTAGACGGTTGTCAAACCCCAATTACATGCATAACATTTATAATGCAACGTGCATGTAAAAATATTTTCCTTATTATTTTATATTGGACTATTATTTTTAATATTATTTTTATTAGTAATAGTATTAATATTTTATTTTTTAAAGGTTTCGAAAAAAAATTGTCTAAAACAGTCGCTGTACTAACCGCACTACAAATAAGTTTTATTATAATCATTATAATTCATTACTACTAACATCAAGTAGACCAGACCGACAAAGGTTAAGTTCAAAATCTTTTACCTTTTCTACTGTATTGGAAATGAATATCTGCAGAAATCCTTCAAATTGGATTCAATTTAATTCAATATAATAAACACATTAATAATATCTTATATGTAGATTTTAAACAGCCGTAAGAATAACGTTTGTTGAAAATTGCTTACCGTAATTTCGCGCGCATGCGCCGCATCTTAGTTAAGTCTTTTTCAAACCGTAAATTTTATTGAAAATAAGAAGTTAAATAAATGCTAAGCAGAAGTAAGTCACATTTTATTTAAAATAAATTCTGGTAGGAAATCGAATTGTCATATACGCGCGAAATTACGGTACTTTGAATTTTTTTTTCTAAATGTAGATTTTAAACAGCCGTAAAAATAACGGTTGTTGAAAATTTCTTATTTTGATTTTTTTTCTTAGTCTGAATTTGTATTTTATATTTTTATCCGAAATTAATATTATGTATGGCAAATTCAATAGAAAAACAAATATTTCACAAATGTGAAAGAATTTACATCTCTAAATTTTCAATTAAAGACACCAGAAATTATATTTTAGTAAAAACATCATAGATCATGGGTTTTTTTGCTTTGCTGCGTTTTTAGGTTTAAGAAAGATTATATATATATATATATTACATTTATATATAAAGAAGTTCTTACACTTTAAGTAAATTGCCATACAAAAAGAGCTAAAGTTATGTTTTACAACTCGAAATATTTAAAATTTAAGGCATTTCAATTAAATATATATATATATATATAATATTTATATGCGGTGCTGCAATTCTGTAAGTATGAGTAAAACCTATCTTTAGGATAATACACTAAGTGACAATACCAATAAATGTCTGCTTATCAATTACCATACACTTTTCCCTTTCTTATACAAAAAGCGAAATGTATTCTTTAAAAAGTATGATTAAGATTTAGAATTAATGCAAATAACGATATAAAAAACTTTCTTAAATGCTTATGTAGATATTTATGAATATTTCTAAAGATAGAAATGGAAAACCTTGAATAGTAACATTCTCCGGTGTGATAAAGTTTCAATTATGTCACTAATCGATAGATTTTGGAGGTTTTCCTCTTAAGATCATTATTTAACTGTTATTTTACGGATAAATCCGTAGTACAATTCTTTAACAACCATAAGAAGCTTTAACGGAAATTGCATAAAATATGTACTTTTTCTGTTCTTATTTAATCAAAGAGAATCATATATAATGTCAAAAATAAATTTTACCATTATAAAAAATTCTGGATAATTTTTTAATATGTAGACGATCGTCAAACCGTAATTCTATGCATAATATTTCATAGTGGATGCGTAACATTGAACCCTCCTAGTGCCATTGACCCCATATTTTTTGTTTGAAGTTTCTTATGTTTTGAACCAGAAAAAATTACAAATTAAACTTAATAAATTCAATTAAATAGACACTTCATAGGAAGAAGCTAAATTTAATCGAATTAAATTTCTGCTTTAAATCCTGCAAAATTTAGAACGCTCATCGAATTTTAAAATATGGTACTAGGAAGATTAATAGTGGACGTATCGGTTGATACAAGTATCTGTTTTGTACGACAATTAGTGACAGAATTAATTCGATCTATATATATATATATATATATATATATATATATATATATATATATATATATATATATATACTTATAAAAGAGTAGCTTGATTTTCTCTAGACTGCTCTATCGTCCAATGGAGGAAGTTGGACTGACCTTTGTTCTGTCTTTCTTCTGCCTCAGCTGATTCCCAGGTCCACCTTCTCCTCTTGCTGCTATACGAACGGTCAGAATTTCATTTCATTCGTGTCTGGGACATTTCCATCCTCCCCTTCCTGAAACTCACTTGACCTTTGGTTCTTTTCTAAGTGCTCTCCGTCAAAAAAAAAATATTTGGAAGTATTATGTTTCAAAATTTTGTTAAATTAATTGAAATTATAAAGTTACAAAAAAATAGATAATTCCATGTTAATATTTATCTTTATACAAAACTGTAGATATAAAATTTGTAATTTTATGATGATTATTTCCTGAAATATAAAACAAAATTGTCTTTATTGATATATAGTTCAGGTTATGTTTTGGGATATGAATGTAAAGTTCGTATTTGCATTATTGCGAATGATGTGAAAATACTTTACTTTCCATCAGTATCCTAAAGTAAAAGTTAACGAAAAAACCATATGTGCTGCCAAAATTAGGTGTTCATATTGAAACATTCAGAGTGTGTTACAATTTCAGTATAAAGACGATTCTCTAAGGATTTTATTTTTTATTTTTTTAATACATAAATTGAAAGAAGACAAACTTTCTATTTAAATTGGTATTCCCAGTTTTTTTAGGTGGGGGGGGGGGGACAATTTGATGATTAAAATGTATGTGCTGTTCTCTTGTTTTTTCTTTTTTCTTTTGCCGACTACACATGCACGTCAAAGTAATGAATAAAGAGAGGTTGCCGAAAGTTATTATGGGATCATAATCACCTGGTTAAGGGAAGTGAGAGAGGCCGAAGAAACAAGTGGGTAAGTGTGGTCGAAGATCGCTCAAAGGTTTCGTTTAATATTCCTTTCAAAACACTTTACCCTTTATTTTTTTTCGTTTTTTTTTCGAATATCTAAACCAGCCCAATAGCGGGCGAATCCCGCTATTAAATTCTGTCATAATAATGTCCATCATGCGGACTAAATGCGATATTTAAAAAAATAATTTCAAAATTAAACAAATTGTACACCTTGAAAATGTTAAAATATGCGAATATTTCCATAATCGGATTTTTATCACGATTCAATATGCTTCTCAAACTCATATATTTACTATTCTCTATTACTCATATTGATACTCTCTTTGTATTATTCTCAAACATCTGAAAAATTCGTTAAACGTCCAATAGGACGTCAGATTTTCTTTTTAATTCTCTAATGACGTGATATTAATCTGCTTGATGTACATACACATACTCATACTCCTTGTATTATTGAGAAATCTTAGACATTTTCCGTTTTATTACCACTATGACGTCAATCAATTTTATTTCATATTTATCTTTTTTTCAATTGGTGAAACTTTTTATTTTATTTTCATTTTTCACGTTGAAATCGTCTGATAGAAAATTAATTATTGTGGAAGGAATTTCATCGTGGATTTTTAATTTTTGGCATTTGCTATAACGAAAAATGTTTAAATTTAATAGGAAAAGGCTTTTAGAATTTTGGTTTTTAATCTCTATTTATTAAAATATTACGAATTTTTCAAATTTTAATATTTTGAGCTCTTTATAGCTAGTATTCATCTATATACACAAAGTTTCAACTCTGTAAGTTATATAGTTTTTGAGAATGGCTCTGTGACAGACAGACAACGGAGCGGGAGTAATAGGGTTTCGTTCATCTCACGAAACCCTAAAAAATGGATAGAAAATCTAGAAAAGACATAAATGAAAACAACAGAAAAGAAGGTGGGGTATTCGACAAAAAACTTTGGTAGAAAATATAAAGAAAATTTCCGGTTGAAAGAAATCTCAGCTCTGAGGTGAAATCCTAATAGAAGAAGTTTTAAAAACTATTTTTATTAAGAGTAGCTTTCATTTTTAATCACCAAAAAAATGCTATTAGATCTATGATAAAACCACGATCATAAAAATACAAGACTGCATTTTTTTTTTCAGCAACAGAGCAAGAGTTATTTTCGTTTGTTCCGAAAGTATCGTTAAAAAAATCATAGGATAATTCGATTGTAAAACGTACTTCAATTTAAATGCATATACTACTTGAATCGGGTTTCTTTTTTAAATACAACTAATCCACAAACAATGAATTAAGATTTTTAATAAAATGTCTGCTGCCTAATTTCAATTAAGATATATCGAACTTTCCTCGTAATTATACCATAAATATATATTTTTAAATTTTTCTTTTAAATATATATATATATATATATATATATATATATATATATATATCTTCATAGTACGAAAGTGAACTCTGATAAAGAAAAAGTGACACCATCTAGATTATAGAAAAAGGGACAAAGACAAAATACAAAGAAATTTTCAATTAGAAAGATTAAATATCTGACTTGCTTACAAATTTCATTTATTCGCCAGCGAAGAAAATACATCTTGTAAAACAAAATTTATAATTCTTAATTAATCTCTCGTATAAATACAGTTTGTTATTAAGGCTGTGTTTCATTTTATCCCCAATCTTTCTCTTTCAGAATTAATTATTTTAATTATTATTTTACCACCGTAATTATTTTCTTCTAGATAGCCAAGGTGCTAAAAATAGTAACATTGTATCGTGTTCTTTTCTCGATTTAATATTCACAATGACGCATTATTATTTCTTATTCCGGTGAATGCGCTCTCGCATTGACGTCATTCGTACTTTTTATGAGTATTTGAAGCGTTCATTAACTCTTTTTCTATTGCTTTAATGATTAACAGATTATATTTATTGATTATTTCAAGCAAGAATGTCGTGAAAGATTGCTAACTTGATTATAATGAATTATTTCTATTCATTTTTCAATTTATTTTGCTCAAAATAATTAAAATTTAATCATGTAAAATTTAAGATGCTGTTTTTGTTAATGATTAAGAGTTACATTGAATACTTTATAATAAAAACTTATATTAAGCATTTTAAATTTTAATTTTTATGAAATTTTTTTTCTGGAAATAAGATGTTTTGTGGTTTATTCTCATAGTTGTTGACATGCTAGTCATGTTTGTGGACAGGCAAGAAGTCATTTTTGATTCAAAACTACTTCACGACCATAGCGAGCACTGCCATGGTATTAGATAAACTGAAAGCAATTAAAAAACTTTTTATACATCCTTAATTTCTACTTTAATTGCTTTAATTTGTTTGTCCACAAGCATGATTTACATGCTCGTCCAAGGAAACGACTTTGAAAATGTACTTTTCTGCGAAAATGACCTATATACAAACAAATGAACAGACATAACTCTAAAATTCATAAAGATACAAATAAATGTAAATATACTGCTTGAAGGTGCGTAAAAACATACATAAAAACATTTAAAAACACATTAAAGTCCTTTTAAAATCAAAACGTTTTCAACCGAATTCATTCGGTCTTCATCAGTGAAAAACTGTTTTCATTGAGTTTTTCCATGATAAAGACCGAGTGAGTTCGGTTGAAAACGTTTTGATTTTACAAAGGACTTTAAATGTGTTTTTAAATGTTTTTATGTATGTTTTTACGCACCTTCAAGCAATATATTTACATTTATTTGTACCTTTATGAATTTTAGTTATTAAACAACGTGAATTTGCACTGAAATTTTAACTCTTTATTAAGACATACTTTAATTCACAGTAAATGTTCTGTATAACAAGGCTGAAAAGTAAAGAAAAAATATCGTTATAGACACTAGGCAACCCAAACCGGATTATCAAGGTTAATGCTTCCCGATTTACTGCCCGGTATATGACGGATTCATTTTTAAGATATGGCAACAGAAGAGCAAAAAGAAAAAATTAAAACTATCTATTCAGGATTTATAAACTTTTTACTTTCAAACGCACTCGTACATATAGATGGTTTAAAACGCACTCGTAGATATACTGAAATATGAAAATTTTTATAATTATTGTCTATTGCAAACATAAATTCAATCAAGCAACAGGGGGTTCGGGGAAGAGAGGGGGACGCTCTGCCACAGAAGATATGTAAATTTTTATTCTAAAAATTCCAAAACATAAGTAATTGAAGAACATATTTGCATGGAATCGTGTTTCACATAAAAGTTCTTAAAAGTTAGATTTCCGAAATGTTTGGGAAATCTTATATACTGAGAAATATGCAATAAAACTAAACATTATTAAATTGCGGATTGCAGGATGTTAGATATTGTGTGAAGTGAGATAAAAATTTAAATGTCTTGTAAAATTGACCTTGAGCCCCCGGATGTATAGACTTACTAGTTGCCGAAATGCCGTTTGCGGCTTACTGTGAAGACCTGAAAAGTTTTTGGTGCATGTTTGTCTGTTTGTTTGTCTGCTGTCAATTCCGCGATAACTGTCCCAAAAGACATCCAATTGGTTTGGTATTTGGTAGATGTATTGGTGAGGTATTAGGTGTATAGTTTTGGTTAAATTGTGTTGATTCGTTCGGAAAATATAGAACATTTTCCTTTGCCTCGCAATGTTTTTCTATGAGAATTCAAACGGTTTTCAAATTTTACTATTCATTCAAAAGAAAAAGGTGCATTTGGATAATTGATTTAAATGTTAAAATATGTATGCTAAAATTTCTCAGTGTAGGTCTTAAATTATTTCGATTAGCTTCAAATTTCGTCAATTCATTTTCCAGATTATTTTAATTCGGTGTATATCTTTTGATAAAATTTTATACATCTCTTCAAAAAATATAGAAATTTTGTTTATATTTGCCACCATACATATTTCATTTTTTCCCTTTCCCTTTATCAGTACCCTTTCAACAGTGTTTCATAGGGTATAAAAAATGAATAAAATAATCCCGATTACGAAGGATTAAGCAAAAAGTCTGTATTAGCAAATAAAAATATTAGCTAATTTTCCGTAATCGGGCCTACAGCTTAGGTTTGCGTCAAATATGAGCGATGATAGTAACATTTCAGTTCAAAATGTTGTCAGTTTGATGTAGTTATAAAATATATTTAAGTATTATAATAAACTGTAAATTTATTACCTTTTTTTTTTTTTTCCTGGTGTAAGCGTACCGCGGTTCTGAAATTAGAATTCGAAACCTTCAAATGACACGATTTTGTAAAAGTATGTAATTTAAAATATTTTATATTTCTCTAGTATGGAGATCGAGTCACTAAAACGAAATGCTTCCAGCCATGAATATGATGTCATGTTTAAAGAAAACATTTACTAATAAAATGGAAAGAAACTAGTATGTTATGACCATCACAAAACTTTTTTCTATATAAATCAAATCAATTAAATTAATTAAATATAAAAATATAATAAATTATAACACCTTGTAATAATATATTTATTTTAAATTCTAAAAGGTTTAATTAAAAACATAATATACAATAAAAATAACTTTTATTATATTGTTGACATGTTTCGGCTCACCCCGAGCCATTATCAAACCAAAAAAAAAAATCTTTTTTTATATATATAATGGCTTGGAGTGAGCCGAAACATGTCAGCAATCTAATAAAAGTTATTTTTACTGTATATTATGTTTTTAGTTTACACATTTTAGCATTTAAGAGAAATATATTATTTAAATATAGTACTAGCAATTACATTGATTTAGCAAATAGGATTTATTGTATATTATCCCCATAGAATGAAGCTAATATGAGATGGTTATGTGGCTAAAATGAGACACTATTATTTTTAAGTGGTTGTATGGACTAAGAAAATGAGAGGCCTGTAACAAAGTTGTCCTGGATCTAATGTTTCAACTGAATTATTAACATTTTTTTATTTTTCATTTTGCCTGAATTTTGGAACATCTTTCACGCGTCCAGTACTGGTGGAAACCAAAGGCAATACATTCACTCTCTAATTTATTAAATGATGATTTACGTTAAAGAAAAACTACGAAGAAAATTATCTGCAACAGTTAAATAATAGTTTTATGAGTTTTAAGAAGTAAACTGTAATTCTAGAATACCCGTTATTGAAAAAGAGAAAAATAAAAATATAGTATACGATCTTGAACGATTAATTCATTGTTAATCTGGAGGCACGGCAGTGCCTCCGCCAAGTCGAGAGAGGACGGCCGTAAGCATACTTTTCTGGAAGCAACTCAGGGCACTTTTGACCCCCCCATATCTCCGCGCTGGAGTATCCCAAAAATTTTAAACTTCAATTATAGAGAGTATTTGGCCCACAGGACCAAAATTTAAAATTACAACTTTCTGTCTTTTCTAGTTCAGGCGATATATGAACTCAAACATTCGATTTTTTGTCACTTCTTACTCACTCGTTCACGCGTCATCAAAAAGATTGGGTAGATCCCGTAGCCCCAGAAACTTGACATTTGGAAAAAAGGTAGTGTTTAGGATACAAAGAAAGGAAAAATTATAAAATCCAGAAAATTCGAAAAAAAAACATTCGAAAATTCAACAAATTCCATCAAAATTGAAAATTGAAAATAATACGATCTTGTAGTCTTGGAAACTTAAGATTTGGTGTGAAGGTAGTGTTTAACATCCAGAAAAAGAAAACATCAAAAACACCAAAAAAATCGAAAGCAAAATTGAAAAAATCGAAGAAATTAAAAAAAAAAACGAAAATTTGAAGACAATCCGATTTTGTTGCGCTAAGAAAATTCAAATTAGGAATAAAGGTAGTATTTAGGATACAGAAAAAGGAAAATTAAAAAAATCCAGAAAATTCGAAAAAAAAATAAAAAAAATCGAAAAAAATTGAAAAAATGAAAATAATTTGATACGATAACGCTCGTATTTATAAATTAATTTGGATGAAACTAATTGTGTGTATTAAGCTCACCAATGCCTCGACCGAGTTCGTTGGCCGGCTTGGTCCGCCATCTTGTTTCAAGATGGCGGCCACGGAAAATTTTAAAACTAAAATAAATATACAAAAAAGTTAAAAAATCAAGTTTATTTTTTAATTAGGTGTTAGGACTTGATACAAGGATTCCAGAGCATTTTTTGTTTTACCTCTATCTTAAAAATTGGCTGAGATAGAGCAGTTTGAAATTCTAGGGTGGCTGACATTTTGAAACAAAACAGCACATTACAAAAAACCAACGATAAATTTATGGTCAATAATGGTCAAGCAGGTGCAATCCCGAATGAATACTCCGTGTTATTATAACTGTAACTTTGACTTCGAAATTTTGATATGTTGCATTTTCTATTTGTTGATATTTTTGAACTATGATTTACGCTAAGTGAAATGTTGTTGTTGAAGAGGGATTTTCCATGTAAATCCGAAACGTCCAATTTTAATATGTTTTTAATGTTTTATGAAAGTGTATTGTAATGTCTGTAATTTTAATGATTTTAATATAAATTTACAAGTTTTAGTGAACGCGATTTCTCGCAAATTATTTTCTTTCATTGTTGTAATCATTTTCCCAATCATACGCATAAAACTATATATTCATATCCATTAGCGCCAAATTCTCGCCAAACTTGGCGACAATTGGCGAAATCTCGCCAAATTTGGCGACAAAAATAAGTCTTCATAAATGAAGCCAACTTGGCTATAGCTCAATAATTTGGCGAATTTCTTATTCAAATTCAGTGTAAACGAATCTTTTGTAAACGGTTTCTTTGCATTTTAACTTGCTGTTTTCGAGTAACATTAGCTAAAATTTTAAAACGAAGATATAGGAAAGCTACCTTTTCCTGCCGGTACAGGCCGGAGGACTTTTTTATGAGTTGTCGGATGCAATCTATGTTTTGCATTAAATAAAGTAAAACATTGAAAAACAAATCCCACAGGATGGGGATAGTTTGTTTTAGATAGATTTTAAGATAATTGTCCTATTAGCTAGTACACCTTCCGTTATTGAAAAATAAGAAAAAGAGAGAAAATGAAAATAATATGATCTCGTAGTCTTAGAAACTGAAAATTTTGTGTAAAGGTAGTGTTTAGGATTCAGAAAAAGAAAAAATTAAAAACACAACAAAAATTGAAAAAAAAAAATTGAAAAAAAAAAACGAAAATTTGAAAATAATTCGATTTTGTAAAGCTAGAAACTTAAAATTTGGAATAAAGGTAGTATTTAGGATACAAAAAAAGAAATAAATAAAAAATCTGTAAAATTCGAAAAAAAAAATTCGAAAATCCGAAAAATTGAAAAAAATTTGATTTTGTAGCTTTAGAACTTAAAATTCGGCGTAAACTTATTGTTTAGGATACAGAAAAGGGAAAAATTAAAACACAATAAATTCGAAAATAGAATAAAAAAACTCGAAAAAGATCGGAAATTTCAAAATAATTCGATTTTGTAGCGCTAGAAACTTGAAACTTGTAATAAAGGATACAAAATAAGAAAAAAATAAAAAATCCAGAAAATTATAAAAAAAATTCGAAAATATCAAAAATTGAAAATAATTTTATCTTGTAGTCTTAGAAACTTAAAACTTGGTGTAAAAGTAGTATTTACTATTCAATAAAAGGAACAATTAAAATATCCGTTAAATTCGAAAATAAAATCGAAAAATCGAAATATCTTTAAGAAATCGAAAATTCGAAAACAATTTGATTTTGTACTGTAGAAACATTAGTTTTAAGATAATTGTCCTATTAGCTAGTACAACGCCCCTAATTGTTTTATGTTATTTCCCCCGGATTATGGTTTTCTTTTCTTTCGTTTACGAATTTCGTTATAGAGAAGTTCCGCTATAGACTGCCATACGATATAGGCGATTTCTTTATAGACAGGTTTGTTTTCTTTCACAGGTTGTACTCTATGTACTTCACATATGAAATATGGATTGTTAAATGTTGTCATCCCCACAAAAATTTTCACAGCTCCCCCTACCCTCCCGACATTACTGGCTGGTTATGGCTTGATAGTCCTTTCTAAATAAAATCATGGTAACTCTAAGATTCACTTGATGTATCTCTAAATTGAACCTAAATGATCCTAAGAAGACGGATCAAATAATTACTATATTGGCATGACAATCAGGTAACTTAGAATTAAAATCGAAAAATCAATAAATTTATAAAAAGTCGAAAATTTGAAAATAATTCGATTTTGTAGTCCTAGAAGCTTGACATTTGGCAGAAAGGCAGGGTTTAGTACACAAAGTAAGGAAAAATTAAAAAATCTGTAAATAATAAAAAAAAGACTAAAAAAAACGAAAAAAAAAACATCGAATAAAGGAATATAATTTGATTTATTGGAAATTTCCGGAAATTTTAATTTTGGCTTTCTTTTCACACTAAAAAGTTCTTTTATGTTAAATATCAAGTATCTAGGGCTGCGAGTAATATCTCAGATGGATAGCACCTATCCTGGAAGCAATTGAGAGTACTTTTGACACCCCCCCTCCCATAACTTAGTGCTTGCCTAGGAACCTGAAATCTCTTTTTATCTACAGTACTTTGCAAACGAAACTAAAGCTTCAAATTTTTGATACCTGTAAATAATAGGGACAGAGTGTGGGCTTAGCGAAAATCAGTGGATGATCTCAAGAAAAGGAGAAAATCAAGAAAAGGAGGATTACTTACAAAAAGAAGTGAAATCTCATCAAAAAGTCACCTGTAAAAAATGCAGCCAAGTCTCGTAACTCATTTACCGTAAAAAGTACTGAGATCGTATAAAGCCAAGTTTAACTATCTTATTAACTCTGAAATTTTCATTCTCAAATCACTCCTAGTCTCTACATCTTTAGTTAATTATTATTTTGTGACTTGGCAATTACGCATCACAGGGAAGTTATTACACCTTACTATGTTATGGAATAGGATGGGATAATTTAATTAAGGCAAATTATATACGCACAGGGAAGTTATTACACTTTAATATGTTATAGTATTATTTGATTAAGACTAACTATATACATCACATTCTCGTGCTACGTAATTGCCAAGTCACAAAATAATAATTAACTAAAGATGTAGAGACTAGGAGTGATTTGCGAATGAAAATTTCAGAGTTAATAAGATAGTTAAACTTGGCTTTATACGATCTCAGTACTTTTTACGGTAAATGAGTTACGAGACTTGGCTGCATTTTTTACAGGTGACTTTTTGATGAGATAAATATTTATACAGCCAGGAAAATTATAAGTATTTTCCTGAACTTTAATGTGGTTTGAGGAAAAGGCAGGATAGTGATGTCTACTGCAAAGATTTCATCTTCTTTATACATGAGATCCATCCTTAGATCGATCGTTAGAACACCTCAAACCTTGGACTCTATATCTCTTCTCTTTCTCTATATCTCTTTCATCTTCTTCGTTTATGAAACAAACGTATTTATAGTGAGAAAACTTTCTAACTCGACGTTTAACATCAGCTAAAACAAAAGTTCATTTTTTTAAATATTTGCTCTGAAATATTGGTGTGCCGCCGTAAACAAATGCATCAATTTCTGTCCATGCGTCATTTGCAATGAAATTTGTGAATGATTCTTCATCACAACCATGCAAAGAAATAAATCCTTCACTCTATGTGCTTTTTTCTTTACACAATTTAGTAATCAACATCTTTTTCATCTTTTTTGATAAGGTTTTTGTATGTTTATAACTGTTTCATTTTCAGTTTAGTCTACCGGTATCTCACCTGCTATTTTGATAATGACTTCTGTGTTTGTGCAATCCATTGCATCTTAAATTTCTCCTGCATAGTTTTCAACACTTGTATCTTCTTTTACTCTTATAGTAACATGATTTGGATTATCCTTCTAGTTCTTCTTCTTTTTTTTTTCCTTTTTAGTTTTAATTTGCATTTTTTACTCATTTCCTTTAATGCACCTGTTAAGTGATTACGGTTCTTTTACATTTGATTTTTCTTCCTCATTAATTTTTCTGTCGCCTATCCACTCTACGTTTGTAATTCCTTTTAACCTAACATCGACTATTTTTCTTTTCTTTTTCGGAGCAGCATTTTTCATTATTATCTTCAAAATCAAAATCTCAAAAGAGATTGGAGAAATTGAGGAATCTTCGCTCACAAGAGTTACGAGAGGAGATGCAGATCTGAATAGCTTTAAGGCGCAAAAACGATCTATCAGTCTTACGATTTATAACTAAACAATGAATGTTTCACTATTGAATTACCTCGTTTTAGTCTCATGAAAAATTTTTTGTGGATGAACTTTTCTACTTCATTTAAATTTGTAATTTGCACGATTTTCAATGTTCAAAAATACACAGGCTTAAACCTTCAATGTCACTTTTAGCTTGAGGTGCAGAACTAAGTTGTAAAATCAACGAGTCAGCATTTCATATCTTTCGATTAAAAACCTATAACAAACATTGAATAATGTACTATTAAACTGAGGGGAATAAAAGAAAAAAACGTAATTGACATATAGAACAAAAAGATAAACGCTAACACATTTTGTTTTCATTTGTGGTGAATGTGTCAAGCTGTATGATAGAATATTATTGTTACAGCTTGAAAGCCCTGTCTCAATATTAGCCACATACACTGTCCCATATTAGCCCCATACACTGTCTCACATTAGCTCTTTGAGTTTGAGTGTTTGTAACTACGACTACATAAAAGAAATTTCAAATTGTAAAGGTTAAAAGATTCAGCATTTTTTACGAGAAAAGGTTTATTACAACGATTTAGCCTTCGAATTCGGCAGTCTCCTAGCCCACCCACCCACGACCGCCTCTCGAGATAAACATTAAGCTCGAAGCAGCTACGGTCGTCCGATAATCTGAGAGCTCCGAGCCCAATCCTTCACCCTTTTTCCATGCATTAAATTTGTAGAATTTACCGTTTAAATTTTTTCGGTACTGAATCCAGCTTTTAAAGAGTCCAGTCAAGCGTCGGGAGATAACCTAGGGATGTTGGTTGGTCGCCCGCGCCGCGTATTCGGAGGATTCTCGAATTTAATGTGTACACCGTGGACGGAATTCGGCGTACACAGGCCAATATTCCTGCGCTCTTTCCCGACACTTGACCGGACTCTTTAAAAGCTGAACCGGAAAACTTTAAACGGTAAATTGCACAAATTTAATGTCTCGAAAAGCGGGAAGGTTTGGCTCCGGGCCCTGAGGATTTCAGACGACCACCGCGGCTTCAAACTCCTCATTGCTCTTAGGTGGCGGCCATTGGTAGGCGTATTCTTTAAAAGCTGGATTCAATACCGGATAAAATTAAACACTAAATTGCACAAATTTAATGCCTGGAAAAGTGGGAAGGGTTTAGCTCGGAGCTCTGAGGACTTCGGACGACCGCTTCTGCTTCGATCTTTACATTGCTCTAGTCCAGACGTTTCTGTTGCACGTTGTACACTTAAAAGTTTTTAAGTCTGATAGAAAAGTTTCTCTTATCAAAACAGTAACGTTAATGTATACTTTTTTTTATTTTCCTTTTGAAAATTTGAATATGTTCGTATGATATAAGTAGAATGATGCATTGCTTACAAAATAATCACAAAGTGAATTTTATTACTATAAAATTGGTACATTTCTTTATTTGTCTCACATTAGACCCATTTTATGGTTGTTTCATATTAGCTCCGGTTGACGCTACTATGTTTAGTTGAATCATAATTGTTTATTGTTGAAAACTAAGAATTTATAAGTCCCGTGAGAGGGCGTCGCGAACTCCCCTCGATTTAAAGTGAAATCGAACTGAACTGAAGTTATGTTGATGTTGTGTTGGTTGAAGGCGACCTGAGCGTTCGCTCTTACTTTTGTTAGTAAAAATAAAATAATGATAAAGTCCAATATTTTTAAGTTAATGTGTTATAAGTATTAGTTTACATTTTTATGGTCGTACGAGCCTCGAGAATGAGAATGACCTATGGATGGAATAAGTTTAGTTTAATTTCGTTAAGTTGTGAGTCGCTAAGTTTCGATTTGAACTTTTTGATTGTGTGATAAAAAACTATTCAATTTATTGCATTGTGATAACAAATGAAGAAATGAAGTACCTTGTGGATTATTTTTGAACATCATTATTACGGAATCATTTTAATTCGGTGAGTACGAAACATTTTAATTCATTGTTCATTGCATCATTTTTCAATATGTCCGACATTAAAGCTGCGAAAACTAATAAAAAAAGCTTAAAGTCAAATGTTACAAAATTTAAGGACAAGGTTAATTCGACTTTAGAAAACGCAGATATAGTCCTTTTAGAGCTTTATAATGCAAAAATACTGTCCTTCGAAAAGGAATTGAATTCAGTATTTGATGCAATATTTGCGCATTGCGATGACAAGGATATAGATGAATTTATATGTGAAAAAGAGGGCATTATTGAAACCATAGATGACATTAATTTAGCGATAAAGCGAAAATTATTGGATGTAAATTCTGGAAAAAATAATAGCAATTCAAAGAGAAATGAATCCTTTTCTAAAAATAACTCTTTCTCTGAAATTAAGTTACCAAAATTTACACTTCCTACATTTTTTGGTAAATTGGATGAATGGATTGAGTTTAAAGATCTATTTTCTGCAGCTGTACACAATAATACAAATCTTACAAGTGCACATAAGCTACAGTATTTATAAAGTTCATGCAAGGGAGATGCACTTAACGTTATTCAATCCATTCCCATTTCGGATCAAAATTATGACATTGCTTGGAATTTATTAGTAGAGCGCTATTCAAATAAGAGAGATTTAATTAATGCAGTAATTAAAATGTTACTTTCCTTACAGCCAACAAATGATACCACTCAATCCATTTTAAAATTCGTTGATATTATTAATGAATGCATCCGATACTTAAAAGTATTGGAACAGGATGTAAATAACTTTGGTGAAATATTGATCGTGTATTTATTAGTGGAAAAATTAGACAGAAATACTCGATGTTGGTGGGAAAGGTCACTTAAAAGGGACAAATTAGGATCGATAGAACAGTTAACTTCATTTTTGAAAGATCATGCTCGAACATTACAAGCTTCAAAAACCAGTAACGCTGCAAATCAAAAAAAATATCAGCAGAAAGAAAAGACAACATCAGTTTACTCTAATGTGAAAAATGTTAAGTGTATTTGCTGCAAAAGTGAAAATCCTCATCCATTATATAAATGTAATGCATTTCTAAGAATGACTGTTTACGATCGTTTAGAATTTTCAAAACGATATAAATTATGTTTTAACTATTTATCTACTAATTCAACTCACTCAGCGAGAAACTGCTCTTCGAAATATTCTTGGGCCCATTGCGGCATGCGTCATAGTTCTTTGCTACATATTCAAAAAGAAAAAATAAACACTTCACCACAAATTGAGTTGAGTCAGAAAGTAGGGGAATCGAAAATGACTTCTTTTTCATTGCTTTCCCCCGACGAAGATAACCATAGCTTAAATCCAGAATCAAAATGTTTTGAAAATAAAAATAATGATTTCGTTGGCACGTCTGTAAATAATTCATCTCAGAAAAAGAAAACAACTATTTTATCTACAGCTTTGATTTATATTAAAAGTGTGTCTGGGGAAATTATGATAGCACGTGCTCTTATTGACATGGGGTCAAATTTTTCATATATTTCAGAAAACTTTACAAAATTATTAGGAATTAAAAGGGAGAAATTTAATGTTTCTGTTTCATGTTTAAATAATGCTCAAATTAACATAAAATGGAAAATTACTGCAACTATCCTAATAATATTATAAATCTGATTGTGTGCAACTGTTAGGCTGAAGCCAGCGTCAAAATGGAGCTTTTAATGATCTTGTATTTTTGCATGTAGTTTGATTATAACCCTCAAATGAACATAGACTAGGCTTTATTTATTTTATTCAAATATTTTCTTTAATAATTAAAAATTTTATTATTTTCATTGAGAATAAATGGACATTTTTCAATAAAATTTAACCATTTTACTTTATCGTTGCTAGGGCTTTGATCGTTGCCAAAAAATAAGAACTCGGAAAAATAATTTTTCCTCAACAACTAATTTTCAATTGAACGATTTTCACGTGAAAAATGAAAATTCAAAAGAATTCAAAAGAAGATGAATTTCCGTGATATTTGAAACAACATTATACATGAAGTATGAATATCGATTACATTAAAAAGATCTTTTTCTGTCAAAAATTGCGTTATAATTAGAAGGAAAAATGAACAATAATTATATTATTAAAAATAGATTTCGCTTGGACCATGGAACTATGAAAAGGATCCTCCTCGGTTTGGACAAATATGACGTCATAAATAAAACATGTAATTTCCAAATGTTCGTAATAATACAAGGAGCATGAATATCAATGTATAATGAAAGTAGATAGATAATGGACGTATTATTTAAGATGAAAAACTGAATATTTTTTATCGTTACTGATTAATAATTAGCTTGAATACCAGTTACATACAAATGTGAGTTTTCCGCTAAAATTTACGCCCTGATTGCCAGAAAAAGAAAATTAACAAGAATTATGCCATTAAAAAGATATTTCTCTGCGGAAAAAGTGACGTCATATTTGAAATAAAATGGGAATTTTCAAATGTGTTTTACAAGGAGCGTGAATCAGTTCCTTACATTAATAATTACAAGGATCGGTAAGTTTAGAAAGTAAATGAGTTTCACGCCATATTTAAAACGAAAATTTTGAAATATTTTTTTTATCTACACCGATTATTAAGCATGAATATCAGTTACATACAGATGAGAGTTTTGTGCCAAAAACCAAAGCGTAATTATTAGGAAAAGAAAAATAAATACGAATCTATTATATTAAATTCTGACCGCCTGTTTGCATTTCGCAACTACCCCTTTCAGGTTGTCGAACGCAACACGATTTACTTAAGACCCGTTATCATTGATCCGAGGATGTCATAAACTCTCAGAATTTAAAAAAATGATTTAAATTCCGAGATTTTTTTTTTTTTTTTTTTTTTTTTTTTTGTAAATTTTAACGAAGTTTCTCTAAAAATGGCAACTAAATTATTCCATTTTGGTGGATAAAAAAGAAGAAATAAAACGGATTAATATATTTTTTTCTCATTAAAACTGAAAAAAAAAAAAGAATTTATTTTCCATTTGAATAGATAGTGAAAGAAAAAAAATCTTGATTACAGTAAAATTTTTGAAAAATAAAATCGTATTTTCACATATTCAAACTTCATGAATCAATTTATTCTGGAGAACAAACAGTCGTCTCTCAACATATTTTCATTTAGAAATAAAGATTTTTTTTTTTCAGGTATAAATTAAATCAAGGAGGCAAATTTAAGCTCCTTGCAGTTAGGTCTACAATTATTGCTCCCTATTCACAAGAATTGAATTTAATGAAAAAGAATATACTATTTCCATTATCTTTGAAGGATGCTATTAAAACGTTTCACAAAGGCGTAAAAGTAAAATAGTTTACCAGGTAAGCTTGACATATGTTTTTACACAATTCACCTATTTCTACGATTTTATTTGGCCCGCCTTTTTTCATTGGTTGCAGTTTCCTTTTCGTGATTATTTGACACAAATTTTCACTTTTTTAAAACTTAGTTATGTCAAGGCCTGTATAACATAGAAATACGGTATGTCTCCTACGGAATGTGATAAAGAGTTAGTTAATTATTTACGATTCTAATTATCGGGGATGAAATATTATGCTTAATTAATGCATTTATGCTTCTTTTAATGATACGTGAACGAAGTCACGGGTAACAGCTAGTTTCAAATAATGCTGATTATGAGAGAACATTAGATTTTTTTATTGTTCCTAAAATAACCAACTTTATTCCAGGACATTACTTTAGATTTCCATTTTCTGAGCTGCCTCAAGATGTAAGATTGGCAGATCCAAAATTTAATGAACCAAAAAAAATTGACATTTTATTGGGTACTGAGTGTTTTTACGATTTATTACGAAATGGTCAAATCCGTTTAAAAAATTCTAACGTCATTTTACAGCATACCGTATTTGGGTATGTGGTGGGAGGTTCTTTCACCGATTCGAACCATGCTAATCATAATGCATATTGTGGTCTAACTTGCAATGTAGAAGAACAATTGAGTAAATTTTTCGATTTAGAATCAATTGGGATTAAAGATGACCCTTATTGTAATGATGAAGATAAGGCATTAGAAATTTTTACCGAAACAGTTTCCTGTAAAGATAATCGATACGAAGTAGCTCTGCCGTGGAAAAAAGACTGGATTAATTTGAGTGATAACTATAAGAAACGTTTCTGAGAAACGATTCAAATATTTAATTAATAAAATGCGTAATGATGATAATTTGTTTTCTCAGTACAAAGAAATTTTAAAAGAATATCTTAATTTTGATATTATTGAAAGGGTGTCAGATCCAACTAAGCCAAAGGACAGACCCATATTCTATTTGCCACATCGAGTGGTCTTTAGAAAAGATAGTGTTACAACGAAAACGCGTATTGTATTCGATGCCAGTTCTCACGATGTAGGACAACTCTCTCTAAACGATTGTTTGTGGCCTGGTATCAATTTAAACCCTGGTATTTTCCAATTGCTCGTTAATTTTAGATTAAATAAAATATGAATTTTGGCAGATGTGGAGAAAGCATTTCTCAAAATTTCATTATCAGAAAAAGACAGAGACGCTGTCAGATTTCTCTTTGTGGAAGTTATCGAAAATCCGAAAGATAAAGTGTTTGATAATTTGAATATCCAAATATATCGTTTTAAGCGTTTACTTTTTGGATTAAATTCTAGTCCATTTCTCCTAGCTGCCACAATAAAGGAACATATAAAAAGATTTAAAGATCAATATCCTGAAACCTTTCGAATTCTTGATACGTGCCTTTATGTCGACGATTTAGTGAGTGGTACTGATAGTATTGAAGAAGCTCTGAAGATCTCACATGAGGCTAAGATGATTATGAGTCAGGCCAGTTTAAATTTGAGAAAGTGGTTAACAAATGACCAATCGTTACTAGAACAATGAATAGAAGAAGGTTTCGAAATTTATCCATTTGATCAAAATCATAAGGTTATGAATTCATTGAAGGTATTGGGCATATCGTGGGACATTAAACAAAATTCTATTAGCATAGACATTTCAAGCTTAATAGAATTTTTGAAGACTAGGAAAAATACAAAACGGTTTGTTTTACAGACTTCCGGCAGAATTTACGATCCAACTGGTATCCTCACTCCATTCACTATAAGACTTAAATGTCTCTTCCTAGAATTATTGATTCGTAAACTGTCCTGGGATGCTGAACTCCCCATTGACATTTGTGAAAAGTGGACTCAGTGGTGTTCGGAACTTCCTCTATTAACGCAAATTAAAGTGCCTAGATTTGTATTCCTATCTTCTAATACAAACAATGTTGAAATTCATTGCTTTTCCGATGCAAGTCAAATGGTGCTGTTGTTTATTTAAGAGTGCAAAATTTCGACCAAGTGTCAGTTAATTTAATAGCATCTAAGACCAGAGTTTCCCCACTAAAGAAAATAACTCTCCCGCGACTAGAGTTGCTTGGTGCTTTACTTGCATCTCGCTTAGGATCACAAATTAAAAAAGTAATCGATGTAAAAAATACTTCTAAAATCTACTACTGGACAGATTCAAAAATTACTCTATGCTGGATAAAGGGATCTAGCAAGAAATTGAAATCCTTTATTGCCAATCGTGTTGATGAAATCCAAAGTTTGACAGAACCAGAGACGTGGTTTCATTGTGCTGGTAAAGACAATCCTGCAGATCTTCTTTCACGAGGAATAAGTGCTGACTCTCTTGTGAACAATTCCAAGTGGTTTACAGGCCCTGAATTTTTGATGGATCCAGAACTTTCAAGTTATTTGCAGTCTGTTTCTTCTGAAAGTGACTTACTAAGTGAAAGTGAAAATGAGAACTATTTAAGTGAAATTAAATCTTCCGAAAAGGCAAATAACTGTACAGTGACTTCATTTTTTATCAACGAGAAGTTTAGGTTTTTTGACAAACTTTTTGAACTGACTAATGACTATTTCAAACTGTTACATGTTTTTTCTTTTATTCGCAGATTTATTTTTAACTGCAGATCTCCTCTTAAAAGAAGGGGTCATTTGACCTTAGAAGAAGTCAAGGAAGCTGAAAATGTTTTAATTAGAGCCTCACAAAAAATTTAGGTGGTAAGAAGGCTCTGACAGGTAATATTAACTTTTTAAATCCATTTATAGATGACCAGGGTATAATGCGAGTTGGCGGAAGACTTAACAAAGCTTCCGTATCTTATGAGCAGAAACATCCTGCTATATTGCCTAAAAATTCAAAATTAAGTAAAATTTATTTTCTTACTATGCACAAGCGTCTGTTTCATGTTGGTCCTCAAGGACTCTTGAATTCTGTGAGGTTAAAATTTTGGCCTATAGGGGGTAGAAATTTGGCAAGAAAAACGGTACATTCTTGTGTTATTTGTTTTAAGGTAAAACCAACTCCTTGCTCGCAGTTAATGGGTGAATTGCCTTATGAGAGAATTAATGAGTCACCGGCATTTAATTGCACCGGTTTGGATCTTTGTGGTCCGTTTTTAGTAACTTAAAAAAATTAGCGCAAAGGTTCTTTGAACAAAATATTTATCTGTGTTTGTATATGTTTCGTGACTCGAGCAATCCATCTTGAACTTCTTCAGATTTAACTTCTGATGCTCTGATTGCTACTCTTAAACGGTTTATGGCTAGGCGTGGAAAATGTTCTAGGATATTTACGGATAACGCTAGGAATTTCGTTGGGGCAAATTCCAAAATGAAGGTGTTTTACAAAATGATAAATTTTCCAAATGAGATTTTGGCGAATTATTTAATTTCTGAAAATATCTACTGGAAATTCATACCTCCTAAGTCTCCTCATTTCGGAGGACTTTGGGAGGCTGGAGTAAAATCTATGAAGCATCACCTTAAAAGAGCGATGTGTGACTTGCGATTTAATTATGAAGAGTTCGAAACTATTGTTATTCAGGTAGAAGGTATTTTGAACTCTCGACCTCTTACTCCCTTGTCAAATGATTTCGACGATTTTGAGGTCTTGACTCCCAGTCATTTTTTGATCGGGAGACCAATCAATGTTATACCCGAACCGTCGTTAATTGATGTTAATATTAATCGTTTAGGCCGTTGGCAGAAAACTACGAGGGTCGTCCAGAAAATTTGGGAAAAATGGAGATTAGATTATTTAAATATGTTACAGCAGAGATCTAAATGGATTGTGGAAAAGTATAATTTAACTACAGGTTTAATGGTATTAGTGAAGGAAGATTTTTTGCCTGTATGTAAATGGGCCTTAGGCCGCATAAGTAAAATTTATACAGGAGCGGATGGCAAAATCAGGGTAGTAAAGGTTCGCACTAAATCAGGTGAATTAAAGCGTTCAATTACGAAAATAGCTGTCCTTCCTATTGATACCTAAGAAAGAATATAGTGATTAATTATTGTTAATTTTGCATTTTTATTATTATGCTGTGTATATCTATTTGTTGTGTAATAATTTTTGCTGTAATTGTGCTATGTAAATTTATATGATTGTAAGAATTCTAAGTTATTGAAATTTGTAAATTTCAATCCGGGGGAGAATGTTTATTGTTGAAAACTGAGAATTTATAAGTCCCGTGAGAGGGCGTCGCGAACTCCCCTCGATTGAAAGTGAAATCGAACTGAACTGAAGTTATGTTGATGTTGTGTAGGTTGAAGGCGACCTGAGCGTTCGCTCTTCCTTTTGTTAGTAAAAATAAAATAATGATACAGTCCAATATTTTTAAGTTAATGTGTTATAAGTATTAGTTTACAATAATTATGGAAGATTCCATATTTGCAGCAAAGTTATCATTATTATTGCTTTATTGTTGTAAAAGAATTGTTCTATGTATTGTAAATATACTGTATATTTTATGTATTGTAAATTGTTATATATACTATGTATGCATTATATATATATATATATATTGTAACATGTATGTATGCTGTAAGATGCCTGTAAAAATGCAAGATATGTAATCTAAGATGCATTATTATTACGTGAATGTATATAAATAAGGATGTATCTAAGAATAGGGGTAATGTACTGTAGCATAGTGTCTAGCTGCTGCTTTATGAGGGTACTCTGTGGGGGGGGGGGGGGGGGGGAATGAGTTTTGAATTTTGCATGCGATCGTAGTGTCTGAATTCTAACATTTGTGCGTGAATGAGCTACCTTTTCTGCCATTTCTTTAAGTTTCGCAAAGTATGTTTGAATATCCGAGAATATCTTTTTTTCATGATTATTTTGTATAATGATATGATATTTAGGTGTATGTACACTGCAAAAACAAATTGTTGATTTTACAGTATAATACTAGCACCCCAGCTGCGAGTATTATGCCATAAAATTAACCGTAATAAACAGTAAAATAAGCAGTAATACACTACCGCGCATGCGTGGTAGCAACACTGAGCGTAGACATTTTGATTTGAACCCGGTTCCTTCACAACTGTCAGCATGACCATTTTGATGTGAGCTCGGTTCCTGCAGAACTATCAGCGTTACCATTTTGATTTGAGCTAAGTTGTTGAATTTAGTGACTACTTTGGAAAAACATTGCTCCCCTCTCTCAGTCTTCAGTGATTTGAGCTTATATTTTAATGGGTTAAATTTTACTCGTTCCACTGCCAGATAGCCTTATTATTGCTTTAAATAAATTGTGGTTGTCGTTACATTTTGTGTCATGACCTTTTTTCAAGTGCGCCGCCCGTAAGGGTACTTCACAATACAAGTAATTTTTACGAAAATATAAAACCGTCATCAAAGGATTGTTTCTTACCTCCGTGTTTTAGTACCAATCCTATACTATTATCCACGTTAGAGTTCTGGACGATTACGACCTGATAGAGAAATTCTGCGATAAGATAACGCGAAATTTTCTGTAAGAAATTACTAAGCTAAGCGGATCGCTCTTACAACACATTTCTATATTACGTGAGAAGTAAAAATGTATTTTTCCATAAATTAAATATAATCTACTGAAAATATAGAACAATGTAAACGTGTCAAAAGCAGTTTATGTAACTACATTTATATTGTAAAATAGAATTTTAACAAAATAAATTTTTAAAAAACTCATTTCCAAGGTTTCCATGCAACTAAAAAACATACTTCTGAAACGTTAAAAAAAGGCTTTGAGCCATTCATTTCAGATGAAGCATGTAAAAGTATTAGCTACAATAAGACAAAGATTTCAACATGACAAAAAACATAAATAATAGCAAAATTTTTTAAATAATAGTGTTATTGAGAAAATGCATGTAAAAGTAATGAATAATAATGTGTTTAATTTTTTTTTAAGTGTCATCCTCTGTACGAAATACAACTATTGTTAATATTACTGTTATATTCATTACTTTATCATTAATTTATCAAGCATGAACAAAAAATAGAACTTTAAGATCAGTTTTTTGTTAGTTCATTTCATGTATATATATTCTTCAGTAAAATGATAAAAATCTATATAAAAGAAATATTTATAATTTTCTCTTTTTCATTATATTTAAAATTTCTTTTTTATATTGAACTATATTTAACCGCTTCGTGGTAATATTCGGAAAGAATTTTACGTTAATTTAATAAAATATTTGCTTATCACTTTTAACTTTTTTCCCATTTGATTAACTAAAGTAAAAAATAATAATAATAATAATGAAAAGTATTTTCAAAGTAATAAAAAATGTTTTTCGTAACATCAGACGGTTGGATATTTTTTAGTTTCTTTATTGCATTCTTTTTAACTTTAGACAGACTTTTTTATTGTCTAAAATATTTTCAAGATAAAATAATTAGTATAAATTAATGAAATGTTAATACAGTCATCTCTCACTTTTGCGCCTCTGAGTTATACGCGTCTATCAGTTATACGCGAATTTTGTAAGGTCCCGCCACGAGGAATAGGAAAATAATGCTGTAGATCTCTCATTTATAAGCGCCACTTTGAATTGTCTCTCTCAGTTATACGCGGAAAAAACAGTACAATTCACATTTTTTTTTTAATCATAATATTCTGCACCTGTCAAAGTCAAAAGACCGTGCGGGGGTGGAAATGATGTTACAGTTCGACTTTACACTTCCCCCCCCCTCCCTCAGTTCCAATGGTTCCTTCTTTACTTTCTGTTTTAATTTTATCAAGTCACGTGCGTATTACATTTCGTCCTTACCTTTACGGTAGCATCTAGATTCTTTTTTTTTTTTTTTTTTTTTTTTTTTTGCAATAAAAATGAGCAAAAGAAAGTTAACAATTTCGTTCAAAATGGAAGTTATAAAAGCAGCAGAAAATTATCCTAGACTGTCAAAAATAAATTTAGCTTGAAAATTCGATTTACCAGAATCAACACTCAGAGGGATTTTAAAGAACAAGGACTCGATCAAAAAAATGAATAGTGAATATTCTACACAAACGAAGAAACGATCAAGAATTCAGAATGGAAAATTTGAGATTTTAGAAACCACTTTAATTCAGTGGTTCAGAGAAATGAGAGCTTCTAATTTACCCACTAGCGGTGAGTTATTTAATGAAAAGGTACTCACTTTATCATCCAAAATGGAAATCGAAAATTTTTCGGCTTTTTTAGGGTGGTTAGAAAAAATTTAAAAAATACACGGTTTAACAAATCATTGTCTGAGTGGAGAAAGCGCAGCCGTTTCAGATTCAACTGCTAATGAAGGGATCGCAGACTTTCCAAATTTAATTCAAAACTTTGATCTTAGGAACATTTTAACTGTGATGAAACAGGTTTATTTTATCGTCTTTTAAGGGAGAAACATGCCATGGTGGAAAACACAGCAAAGAAAGACTGATTGTGCTTTTATGTTGCAATGGGGCCGGATCAGAAAAGTTACCGCCAACATTGATTGGTAAATCCAAGAATCCACAGTGTTTAAAAAATGTCAAGAAATTTCCATGTTGCCAAAACGACCAGGCACCAAAGCCTGGATGACATCGAAAAATTTTTTAGACTCTTTGAAGGAATTCGATATGAAGATGGCTAAAAAAACAGAAAAGTTCTGCTATTTATGAATCAGTGTCCAGCCCATCCTTCAGATCTCCCATTGCTGATACATACACGAGTTATATTTTTCCCTGCTAACTGTACTAGCAGACTCCAGTCCTTAGAACTCGGTATAATAAGGTCAGTTAAAGCGCAGTAAAGATTTGGTGCGAAGAATGTTTATAACACTAGAGCAGAAAAAGGAATTCAAGAAAATTTGGATTCTGGATGTCATGCATACGTTGGTTTCCTCTTGGAATAACGTAACAGCCACAATAATTTCTAACTGCTTTGGGAAAGTGGGTATTTTTCATTCAAATGATGCTGCAGTTATTCCATTACAGGAAAATGAAAACAACTGCAATGATTTTAACATAGACGAAGAAGAGTGGAATAGAATAAGTCTATATTCTCTTTCTTTTCAACATTTCGTCAATGTTGATGAAAACTTAACATCAACGGCAATACGGGATATTGAAACTGTTTTTGATGATGCGACAGCTGAAAAAGAAGGAGAAGATGATGATAATGATGAAACTGACACTGTAATTGTCCCATCTTATGCTACTGCTTTAGGAGCCCTGTACACTTTGAGATGTTACCTACAAAATGCTTATGTAGCATCAAATACAATGACGCACTTTAGTGCATTAGAAAAGGTCGTTGTACAAACGCGGCCTAAGCAAAAACAAACTACCATTGATGACTTCTTAAAAGAGGACTAATTGACATTTTTTTATGTAAGTATATCATCTTCTATGTCAAATGAAATTTTACTTTATTCTGTTTTTTGAAACTAAATTTTATAGTGAAAGTGTGAGGATTTTTTTTAGTACTATATACTATACTAATACTATTTAGTACTATAGTTTTTGTAGTATTAATATTACACCCTTTTTATTTTATAAAATGTCATTAATCATAATTCTTATATTTCAATATGTTTTTCTTTCGAATAATGTGTATAATGTGTATAAAGAATTACTACATACAACATCCTCTCAGTTATGCGTGGCTCTCAGTTATGCGTGGCTCTCAGTTATGCGCGGCTTTCAGTTATGCGCGATTTTCAATCAGTCCCTTCAAACGCGCATAAGTGAGGGGTGACTGTATTTTCATTTACTTAAGGGGGCGATTTTCTACATTCTCGGTTTAAAAAAATCTATTATTTTTCTTTAAATCGGTTTATTATAGTCTCAAAAACATGCGGACAAAGCGTTTTTTTTTTTTTTTTTTTTTGAGGGGTGGCAGGTTTTTCTGTATTAAAATTGCGTTAGAGTGAGACAGCGCACAAAATATAAAAATAGTTCATGACTCACCACTGGCAAACATCGTACCATAAAATATATCTACGTGCATTTATCTGTTGACAATTTACTCGAAAGATGTTTCGGAGCAAATACGCAAGACAATCACGAAAGTTTAAATTCATTGATGTGGACATTTGCTTCGAAACATATTGATAATCATCACGGAAAAATTATTACCACAATACTACTTTTATTGTCACGTGTATATCCAATGATATTACATAATATTACATGTTATGAATACAATAGGTATTCAGATAGGTTCAAAAGTATATGACATACAGACGCAATCGCAACGAAAATCGTTTATCTCGCTCAGAGCAGCGTATGACAGAAGACGCAAAGAAGGCCTGAATTGCTTCCCGAGAAGAAAGTACATTGATGAATACCTTGTTTGAGGAAGAGAAATGTGCCCTTTTTCTGATTAATATTTTCTGATTAATAGTAAGTTTTAAAAATTTAATACTCCCTATTTAAAAAAATGAAAAGAAAAATTAAACACGTTTTCCTTTAAACTTTTTTTTTTTGGTACCCCCCCAAAAAAACTAATCGATCGATTTGAATACAATTTTTAAACCTTGTTTTGTATGCATGTGGCTATGATTCCAAACCGACAATTTATAATACCTTTCGATATATTATATTTTTTCTGCCCCCTTAAAAATTTAAAAAAAAATTATCTTTGCTACCTATTTTTTCAGATAAACGCCATGTTGAGAAAAAATAACAAAATTATTATTTTTGTCAGTTCTAACCATAACTGTAAGCTTACAGATTATAAAACAGTTCATAAATTCTATTTCTGATCCATGAATTTGCTGGAAAGCGTGGGACATTAAAACTGGTGTGAGGGGTGCAGGCTCAACTTCGTCGCCATTTTGTAATTTAAAAAAAATTGTTTTTTTTTTTTTGCTCTAAAAAATGTAAAAAGATATGTTTAAATATACTAATTGCAAAATAAAAAGATCTATCGTAAAAGATTTTGTTTATATTAAAAAGAAAATCCCCTAAAAATGCTTAGATATAAGCAGTAGAATGTAGAAAACCCCTTAAATTAAAAGGAGGAGACACAAATATGTGCAATTAATACATAAAACAATATATTAATTCTTAGAAAAATATATAAATGTTTTGATACCGAATAATCGTATTATTTAGAGTGAAAAATAGCAAGAAATAAAAACCCATAAAATAATGGGGGGGGGGATTATAAACACCTCAAAAACAAGAAAGAAAAATCATGAATCACACATAAATTTTGAAACTCTTTCCAACACTACCAGAATAATATTTTATAAAAGTTCATGTTGTCTGCTGAATGCTATGTACCAAAATTCATATTTTCCTTAGAATATAGATTTTACAAAAAAAAACTATACCTACATATTTGATGGATCTCAAACAAATTTGGAAAATTTAAAGTGGGTTGCGGAACGATAAAGTTTGGAAACCGCTGATATAGATCATATACAGCACTACGCCAAAGAAACCGATATAATTAACATCTGAAAATGTGTTTTTAACGTTTTGCAACTGAAATAAATTTTAATATACTATGTCGCGTGAGTATAACATAAATAAATTCATGTATTCTGTCTGCATAGAGGGATATGGAAACATTGTCGTTTAAGGATTGTAATTGCAAAAAATCGCTTAATTTTGTATAATGCGTTTCAAGCTGAATTAAATTTTAAGTACTATGCAGTATGTATAAAAATCTATAGATCATGTACCAGGCACAAAATAATTCAAATACGTTGCAGTCTGTCGGCGGTATTGTTGAAAAAGGTTTTCTAACAGTTTTCTGTGTTTTTAAATTATTTGTTTAAACAACGTATGAAAATATGAAGTTTCATAGCAATATTATGATAGTATTTAGAAAGTATTTAATTTTTTATGCTTTATGCATGATTTTTTATTTATTGTTTAATAAATTATATTTAATCAACCTATTATAAAATTTCAAAAAAGAATTCGGAATCAATCCAATGATATATTCTTTTATCATGTTTAGTGTTTTTTCAATCCCATTAACCAAATTAATACAGAAAAGAGAAATTTAAAACTATTTATCTACTATATATGCTCTTATATATTTTGCAATCTATTTAATTTTGCAATAAATGTAGTCCTTCTCTCATGTAATACTATCGTTACTTTTACTATTATATTTGTCAGCTTATCATTATTTTATGAAGCATAAAAGTAAAACACAAATTTAACATGAAGTTATTTTTTTTCAGTATAATTCATATTGAATTTAAAAAAAATATTTTTACTTCTATGATCAAAATAAATATAAAAACAAATGCTCATATTTATGTTTTAAGCCTTATTTTTATGACTTATATTTAGTCGCTTCATTGTAATATCTGGAAAAATAGTTTGAAAAGTTAATGTAATTAAATATTTGTTTATCATGCTTTTTTTATATTCCATTAAATAAATAATAAAATATGACACATTCTTTTCAAAATTTCTTGAGATACAAAATATATTTTTTAACATAAAAGGGTAATTTTCCATTTTTCCCTCCCAACTATGCAAAACATGTTTTTCGTCTAGAAGATTTCCAATACCTGCAATTAAACATTTTTTTTCATTCTTTAAATTAAAAAAAAATGCAAATGAATATTTGTAATATATTAAAAAATATATTAATATCTTTATAAAATCATTTTGCTTCAAATGCAACTTAGCAGAGAAACTTACATATATAAAACTTTAAAATTAAAAAAAAGAAAAATATTAATAGACGTACTCTATATAATGCAGCTCATTAAACATTTGTATTTAATTTGAAATGTTTTATATGCTTTTTTTTTAATAGGGGGACTTTATTACCTAAAGCCGTGAAATAAATTGAATCAATTCACTTTCATTTCGCGACATACATAAATTATTTCTTGAGGGTTTTGCGTCAATTCGTCGCGCATAATTCATGACGGTACAATTCATTGCGGTACAATTCATCGCGCACAATTCATCACAGTGTTAAGTCATCCCCCTGTCAATTCGTCGCAGCGTCAATTCGTCGTGGCGTCAATTCACCGTAGCGAAAATGTTTTTGAAAGCGATGATGATAAAAGATTAGTTAATTTAGTAAAATTATTTAATGATAATTGTTTAGTGGTTTTTACCTATATTCTGTAAACCGGGAATTCCGAGTTGGACCCTTTAGTGTCATTAAAATAGCTTTCTATGAAATGTTTTGTTGATTTGTTATCTAAGACAATAAAAATACCATTTTCATGTTTCCAATTTTTTCTAGCATTGAAAATTAACACATTTCGGAGAAATGGTACTTTCTTACACAGTTTGGATGTCATATATAGATTCAGGAATGTCAGATCTATATAGGCCACATATTTGTTTTTCGGGTAGGAATTTTTGTATTTATTTCCCAAAAGTGTATTTAAAACAAATAGCTTAACACTTGAAGTCGGAGATTTAAAAACAAAAAAAAAAACAATAGAGATTAAATTCACATTAGATGTATTAGAAAAGACTTTTATTCTTTATCTGTAAATTAATCTTGCTTATTGAATTCTATATTTAAATTATTGCGCATTTTCAGCTTTTAATATATATAATCAATAACATGTAACAATTTTTAAATTACAAACAAATGCGAGCATAAATTCTATACATCAAAATATAATATAGTAAGTATAGATGTGTCGTACCCTTTTGGGCAGTGCATTTGAACTAATGTCGTGATTCAGATCGTTACAAAAATGCAGCCGTTTATTTAAAGAAATAAGCATTAGGCAATGAAACGGGAAGATTTAGCTAAATGCGGTGAAAAACAAACTCAAATTACTAACAAGAAAAAAAAATCGTACGTCAAGCAGAGATTATGAAACACTTTCCAATACATCTAGAAAACCGTAACGAAACTTCACCGTTAAATCGGTAAAAGAAGTAAGTAAACACTTTAAAAACATATAACAAATTTAAAAATCCAGTTTTAGCAATTGCCTTCCAAAAAGTAGTCTAATTATTTTGTGCAGCCCTATATATGATCTATAGATTTGCATATATATTACATAACATGTTAAAACATAGTTCAGTTAGAGAATTCACTTTTAGCAATTTTCGGCAATAAATGGAAATGCATTCGAATTCTTTCTTAAGCCCTGTATATTATCTAAAGACATTTGTACGCAACACATATTGAGCTAAAATTTAATTCAGGTAAAAAACGCATAAAACAACTTAAAACGCACTTCCAAAAATTCCCAACCATAAATGGCTATGTATATTCTTTGCGTGGCGCTGTAAATGAATTTTTAATATTCCAGAAACTTCTATTACTATACTAAGCACAGTTCGAAAGGAAAATGCATAACACAATTAAAAACTTCCCTTAAGCAATTCACTCCCATAGTCAGTAATATTAATACATTCCTTTGTGTAGCCCTGTATAGGATCAACAGAATTCATTCACACCACATGTTATGCACAAATTTGGTTAAACATGGAAACAAAAGTTGAAAATGCACTTCCAGCAATTATCGGCCATAGACAGTAATGTAACTGAATTATTTTGTGTGTATCTGTAAATGAACGATAAATAGAATGCGCACAATACTTTTGAGTAAGAAACTTATAGTGCACCTCAGTAATACATATAAATTTTATTATATTTGAAATAGTGTCACAACATTAAAATATGCTGCAAACTAATTTTCTCCGTATACCATTATGTCAAAGAATTATTTTTTGTGACCCTGTAAATTAATAATAAATGCTTTGAAATCCATATTCTACATAAAGCATGTTTTAGCGCACTTTATAAATGCATGCGGATTTCATTATGTTTGAAAATGGTATAACATCACCAAAATGCACTTGAAATGATTTTCCCATTGACCATAATGTAACTTTTGACTGTCCCCGTAAACAAACTATAACTTCTACACACTTCATTTTAAATAGAGATCGTGCTATAACGTCAATAACTTTAAAAAAAGCAGGTCAATCAGCCTCCTATATTTACGATTATTCGAGCACGGACAGCCGGACAGATAAGCCGAAGTCATAAACACTTTTCAACTATTTGGAAGGCGTTAGGGAAGTAAGGGATGCATTGCTCTCCCAAAATACTTATTAAATTCAAACACCTAGCTCAAATCAAGATGGCTTCGCTGATCGTTCTGCAGGAACCGATGAGAGTCCCTTCAACTCACTATAAAATATCACTAGAATCACTGTACTATTTCCATAGAAAAGGAACCATGCGTATTAAAATAAATCTTTATACAAATATGAAGTTTTAACTCCTGACTCTGATGACGAACTCACAGCTGAAGACTCTTGTTCAAAACAGGCAAACTCAGCTCAGAGTTGACATGTGGAGAACTCGATAACGTTCAAAATCAATTTTCTTATTATTGAATATCTGTTGTTATTATTATTTTATTTTAAAAGATATATATTGCACATCACTCATAGAATAGATATGAACACCAATCATGGAAAAGGAATAGCGCCCTGATTATGAAAAGAGAAAGATGAAAAATATCAGAAATATTACAAATACAGTCTCGGTTAAAACGTGAAAAATCTGCTTCACATGTCAATTTTATTAATGCAATTCAGTGATCTTCTAATATAAAAATTAAAATGATATTTGTTAAAACTGACTATTAGAGGTCACTTTGACGAATACCAACAAATATGTTTAGATTCGAAACAGAAATTTCTTCATAAAATAAGTTAAATATCCACACAGAAATAAGTTAAGTAGTTTTAAATAAAAATTCTGGTATAAGGTATTTTTATAAAACTTGAGTAAAATGTTTGGCCACACAGTGGAGTATTTGAGGTAAAATCCTGGCCAAAATTACTTTTCACGTGTTTTAACTGTAACACGTGTGAAATCACGTGTTTTAAAGTTAAAACCATTTCTGTTGACTTACTATTAGTAAATACACTTCATTAATTCTATACATGGTTAAACCTATACATGTGTTTAAAAAATATATACAGGGTGTATCTGAAATGCTTCAACGAACTTAGAGGGAGGATAGTACTCATGAAGAAGAACAAAAAATGCAATGGAACATGGGGTCGCAAATGACGTTTAACCCTTTCAGGAGCAGTGGTATGTTTATGAAACTACTTAATTTTAATTCCAAAACGCCACAATGGCACCAGAATTTTGCTAAAATATTTTGCATTTAATAAGTATGTGAATTATAGCCTTTTTTCTTATTTACAAACAATTTTTTTTGTAAATTCCGGTGACAGTCATTTATTTCAACATTTTAATACTAAAAGTACTTTCCCCCTGAAAGGCTTAAAGGATTAAAATCGAGAAAATGCGTCTGGAAATGGACAAACTGAGACAAGAAAGATATATAGTCTGGAAAATTATTTATTGCACAGAATAGGTACAACACAGCTCGTGATGTCCAGAGAAAACAAATATTTTACAACAATTGTTCAAAGTGTCGACCGCGGACATTATTACACATAGCGTGTCCGCCAGTCGTTGCTCCGTAGATGTACTCTTATTTCAACATTTTTCTCGATTTTCATCCTTTAAGCCTTTCAGGGGCAAAGTACTTTTAGTACTAAAATGTTGAAATAAATTACTGGTACCGGAATTTACAAAAAAAAAATATTTTTAAATAAGAAAAAGGGTATATTTCACATACATATTAAATGGAAAAGATTTTAGCAAAATTCTGGTGTCATTGTGGCGTTTTGGAATTAAAATTAAGTGGTTTTATAAACATACCACTGCCCTTGAAAGGGTTAAACGTCATTTGCGACCCCATGTTCCATTGCCTTTTTTGTTCGTCTTCATGAGTACTATCATCCCTCTAAGTTTGTGGAAGCATTTCAGATACACCCTGTATATATAATGCAACGTTTACTTAATTCTTTACTGTTTATAAGAGGAAAGTAATTGTTGATAGGTTTGTTTTATTTACAAGTAATGTTTAATAAAATGTGATTAATTTTACAACACATAAATGTTTAATTATTTATATAAACCTTTGTATAATATATATATACTACTTGCATTTAATATTTAGAAAAGCTGAGTGTCTATAGTATAGAAATGTCGGTTTTTGAGTGGTTTTAATAGGTTTGCAGTCCTCCAAAAAACATTGGTATCTAAAAAGAGCAACAACATACGGAACATTTTTTTAAATTGTCTTCAAAAATATAACCAATACGATTTTAATTCAAAAATTTTCCGACAAACCCCGACGCAGCTTTAAAAACTTTTGAATATATTAGATAATACATTTCAATAAATATATTTCAATAAATTAGATCTAAAACGGTTTTAAAATAAACCATTTGCAATATTAATTATTTTTTATTATATGAAAAGTAAAATTATTTAAATTCACATGTCAAAGTTTACATTAAAACACAATAACAACGCTGAAACATAACAAAAAATGAATGTCTTCTCACAAAGAAACTTTCATTTCAATTGAGGCTATGAGCCACCGTATATGACCCATGCTCCTAATATAGACAAATCGACGCACCAATTCGTCCAATATTATAAAATATGCTTTTTACAATTGTTGAGCAAAGTTTAATTTTTGCCTTTTTGGACAGTGTTTTGCATCAAATACTCCACTGTGGGCCGTTCAATATTAATCTTAAACCACACTAAATAAAATTTTCTAAGAAATATTTTTTTTTTTTTCTGTTGTCTAATTTTACTCCTAAGCAACATTTGTATTTTAACAGCTATTTTTAATGGTTAACAGCTCTCTCTCTCTCTCTTTCATTTTTTTTAAACACTCTTTTATTTAACTTAACTTGGTTCATGTATGTACAGATGAAAATTTATAATCAATTTTTGGAAAATAAGATAGAAAAAGAAAATAAAGAGTGTAATATATATATATTTTTTTTTAAAGCGCTTTTATTTTTTATAAAATTTACTGAATCGATTTCAAGCACTTTTCATAATTTCAGCTCACAAAATCATTTTTCTCGCAGTTTGGGATAAACTCAAACATCTTAATTTCTGTACAAAATAAGAAAAGTTACTTACTGAGTACTTCATTTTTTATTACTTTATACCTTAACAAGAAAAGAGTGGAGATCAGTTCGCTTGCAGAATCTTTCGTTTTTGCATATTCCATTTTATAAGATTATATTTCTTTTAAATTAAAATAAGTTTTCAAGAGCATAGCAAGTACAAGACGCTTTAAAGATATTATTTAAAGAAATTCGTCTTTTCTTTTCTTTACCCAGAGGAAAATAAAAATAATTCTTTGATTATCTGGGATAAGAAGCTAAAAATATTAGGCAATTTTGTATCTTTTAAATGTAGATAGAAATTTAACCAACATTTTTACAATTTGCGAAGTTATTATATCTATAAGCTTTGCACTCTTAAAGGTTTTTTTTTTTCTTTTTGTAAAAAACTTGCCATCATTTTTCTTTGTTGAAAAAGCATTTTTACAAAAAATTATGGAGCACTCTAATTATGAATGATTTCTCCATTTAAATCTGCATTTATTAAACATTTGTTAATGCGGATTATGAAAGAATACTTAATTTAAAGGCTTGTCTAATGGTTAGAATTCTGGCTACTGGATAAGAGGTACTGGACTAGAATTGCAACGCAGGCATGGATATTCGTGATGTGTCCGATTCCACATTAAACGGAGGTCCAGGTTTGCTTAGCCCTCGTGTGCAAAATATGACAGTAGCGCCCCCAACCAATCAAAAAACCTAAACTGAAAATTTCCCATTGCCACCTGTCATTTTTTGAAAATACGTTGTTCTATATATTGAATAACTTTTAAGTCGTGTATATTGTAGTATATTACATGTTGTGTGCATTGAATGCTGTTGTATGTAAGTATATATATGTATGTATATGTACATCCCTTGTAAGATATATGTTTCTAAGTATGTATGTATGGCGAATCCATTGTAAGATGGATGTGTAAGATGGATGGTATGTATGGTGCATCCATTGTAAGATGTATGTATGTAAATATAAAAGTACGGATGTGTGTAATTACAGAGACACTGTAGTAAATACCGATAAAAGTATTGAGTTAATTTGAAAATTAAAAAATATTTTTTTTTTAATCTTAATCCCAATAACGCATTAACTATGTCAGTCAATAAAGTTTTTATTGTTTTTCTGCTTCTTCTTTCTTTCATTCCCATTTTATGTAGTATCTATTTGTTGCCTAATTTTACATCAAACATTTGTTCTTTTGCTAATACTGTAGGGTTTTAATCTTTAAACATGAATACATTTCTTTTTTTATATAAAATTTAATGCATCGATTTTATGCACTTTTTAGGATATACGTATGCAAAGACATAGTCCTCTCTTTTAGAAATAAACAGCTTAAATTTCTTACATGATAAAAAAAACTTACTTACTCAGTATTTAGTTTTTTTTTATCTTACTTTGTATTATAAAAAAATGAAGGTATGTATATGTTGTAAAAAAAAAAAAAAGGTATATCACTTAGTTTTATACTTGCTGAATCTTTCTTTTCATCAAATTGCACTTTGCTACATGATATTTCTTTAAAACAAAAAGTATGTTTTTCAGAACATTAACTAGCACTGAATGCTTTCAAGACATTTTTTAACCATCCTTCTCAAAAACCAAATATACCCAATGGATAAGAAAAAATTAATTTTGAACATCTGGGATAAGAAATTAAAAATATGATTATTATGATGTAATTTAAGGGGTAGAGAAAAAAAAATAGTATTTATAACAAAATAGAAAATAAATAAATAAATAAATGGAAAGGAAAATTAAAAACTCTTTCTACTCGTAATGAGCTTGTTTGAAAGTGATTCAAAAGAGTAGCCGAAGAATGTTGTACATACCGTCATCTTTTTAAGGGTGAGAAGAATGTGTTTTGAGTTTCAGAGTCTGGTAAAAGGTCAAAAGGATCTTTTCGTAAAGGTGGCGTTTCAAGCGTAGAAGAAAATCAGCGAGTAAACTTTGGTTGCGTCTTAGGCAATAAAATTGTCTAAAATGGATTTTGAATTTGCGTTCTATAAGTATTGGCAAAGTTTGTTTACACGATGAAGGATTTAGGCAAGATTTCTATTTATATCGTTAAGTAATAAAACTTGTCAATGGTTTTTCCGTTGAAGGAAAGCCTGGTACAGTTACTAAAATATTAAAATTTTAAGAAATCGTCAGAGGGGCTTATAGCCAATAAGCATGATGTGGGAGCTGCGCGGGTAACCCCACATGCATTCTCTGGTTGGTTTTTGGTAGACAGAGCTGCCCCCTGCCGAATATTGCAAGTTCCATAAAGTTTAGGATTTTGGAATTATTCTGATTCTGGCTCCTTGCGCTCACGGATTGAGCATGAGACTTTCTTTTGCTCATGATGTCATGGGACTCATTTTTAAGGTGATTTTCGCAAGCAGGGACGAAACGGGTCTGTAGTTGGCGCAGTGAATGTCGACCGAGTTGTTCAGTGGCAGGCAAGAGAGTGCGTTGGACATAAGGGCGCTCTTACATGGGGGTGCGTTGGACTCACTTTTAAGAGGACTTTCGTAACAAGCGTTGGATCAGTCCTGTAGTGCGAGGCGTCCTGCGTGTTCAGCAGAGACCAGAATCTTACATGAGGTTTCTACTTCAAAGATACAGTAGGACTCACTTTTAATGTGACACTGGAGACCTTCTGCTAATGTGTACGAAATAGAAGCCAAAGTTGGAGTTTGTGAACTCCTATGTTTATTCGGTTACCTTGGCGACCGGTCTATGATTCTGGGGTGCATGCCAGTGATGTGATTAAAGAAATAATTGTAAACTCATGTTTAGGGACAGTTGTGTGAATTCCATCATGGAATTAACGAGTCGGATATTTATTGTCCCAACAGAAACCTACTGCTCAACTCGAGGTAAGTCTCATTTATATATAGAATTTAAGCCTAACTCTAGCAATGACTTTAAGATGAATAATTAAGTTATATCGAAAACTTAAGTAGGTAATTTCAGACTGGATGCGATCTGACTGGAAGTAACATCCTGAATGGTAATTTATATTATTTATCTGGGATGTATTTATTTACTCAACGAATCCTATTATAGGTGTATTTTCAGTTCCTTTTAGTTATTATATGACTAAACTCTTTGCTTGCTAGAAATATTTACTGCTAAACAATAACATGATTTCACTTATAATTGTCATTGAATAAAATATGTAGCGTAAGGTTGTGCAGGAGTGTACACTTTAGCAATTTCATTAAATAACAATAAATGTAGATATTTAAAGGATGATGTTATACTTTATTAATCTGGCAAAAAAAGTTGCATTAATCAACTTATAAGAAACACTTTCGCTATTATTTGAAAAAAGATTATTCTCCTGATTGCGCGCTCTTGTACAACTAATCAGGACAAGAGTGCGCAGTCAAGTGTGCAAGAGTGCGCAATTAAAAAAGGAAGTGCGTCACTTACAAACGTCCCATTTGTAGTGACTACGACCTGAGTAGTATGCGCACTTTCAGTGCCACCAGTCTCTGAAAGAAATGCACTCCATCAAATTATCTACGATTGGTTCTCTATAGATTTCTGAGCAGCCTGGACATATCCACCACTTTTTTCTTTGGTGCAGTTTCTGTCTTCTTGGATTTACTTTTACTCTTTTTTGGTAAAGGTTTTTGGCTTTTTTCCGCAGCGTCATCTTCAAGCTGCCTTTTGTGTAGTGAACTGCTTAATATTGCAGACCTTCTGTTCCTCTTGCTGCAAGATCACAGCACAGCTGAATGTGGATACCGTGATACCTCTGTTAATTTGACGTAAGATGAAGTTATTAAAGTCGAAGCTATACCTTGCGAAACCGAAGTTGGGTTAATTTCATAGTGATCTGGGGTCTTTTCTTTACATAGCTTTTTTGCTTTTCTGAAATAACATTTTTTATTGAAAGCATTTCTCTTTCCACCTCATTTTCAGTGGCCTGTGGGTCTTCTGACATATGTCGTTCAACAATTTCAGATTCTAATGGTCTTTCATTGACGATGTTTGCTAAAATTACAGTATAAAAAAGAGTTATTTTTAAAAGTCCATATACCCGTTACTTTAAATCCTTCAACAGCATTAGCAACTGCAGCAGTTTTTCCAAAAACAGGTGTAAATATTGAAGCAAATTTAAGGGTCGTTATTGTTCGACCTGGATGATTTCTCATCCAGTTTTCACACTCAGCAGAGTAATACTTTTTTAGTGGACTAAAAAACATCTATTGGCTACTATGCGCATGGCAAGGAAAGAAGAACAATGTGATATTGTCGACAGAAATCAACAGCTGCAAGAGTACAATGTGATGAATTATTGTCGAGGATCAAAAGCACGGGCTGCTCTGGAGTTGGGATGGCGTGGTTCTTAACATGTTGAAGCCAGTCAAGAAACAGATCAATTGTTATAAAGTGCTGTCAGAAACCATCCCAAAAACCAAAACCACCACAACGGCAGATGCAGGTGAATTACTTAAAAGTTCTGCTTCCATTCTCTTTCTTTTGTATTTAAAAGTAAGTGGAATAAACTGCCTACTAGCATTCATTGCACAAACCAATGTAACGTTTTACCTTCTTTCAGCACTTGAAATCTTGTTAACACATCATTTCCGTTTAGTGGATATGACTTTTGTGTCTTGTTAAGTATACTGTAGAGAAACCAGACTCGTCCATATTGAATATTTTGTGCGGTTGAAAGTGATATTTATCATAAATATCTAATATATTTTTGTAGAAGCGAACTATCTGTGGCGTATTAAATGGCTTGTTGAATGTGCCCTTGGCTCTTGCGTTGCTCATTGAAATTGGTTGCCTTAGTGATAAAGTTGGAAATAAGAAATGCTATGAAACCAAACTGTAAATATTTAAAACCCATTTTATGACTATAAGTGACAAGTAAAATAGATAACAGATATGTTGGACAAGAGTGCGTGCGCACTCTTGCAGTACCGTGACTAAATAACTTTGAAACATCAGAAACGCCATCTATTGATAAGCAAATCCAATTCACTTTGGTAACAGGTACTCCAATAATAACTTAATCAAAAAAAAATTTTTTAAAGTCAATTACCTTTGTAATCGTTATTCTGATTCTGTTTTCAAAAACCATAAATATTATAACGCGAATGCCTAAATCACTTTTTTCTGTTCAATGTTTAAAAATTTCACCAAAATATGCAGATTTTTTTTACTATAAACTTATCATGTAATTACATCGCTTACAACTGTAACTAAATGCAAAACTTTGTTTCGGGATTGGATAATCTCTCTGCGTACTCTTGTACACCGTACACTTTTGCACGACCCTACCCTATTAGACGTTACATTCGTTCTTATTTTTAGTAGCGCTCTGAATTTCATATTAATTTTAAAGGGATTTCTTCAGTTCAATTTTAAAGAAATTGAATTAATAGTAATTATCCAAGTTATTAGTGAGTATATGATTAATATTTGTCGGAGCACTGCTCCGACTTCTCGTTAAAACTTACACTTTTGTTAGCACGATAGTGCCCAAAATATTAATCGCACTGACACCAAAATTGCATTGGAAGTCTGCAGTGCCAATATCTCACCGGGGATTGAAAATAACAAAATATTCGTCAACCGTAACGCCCTGTTACGTCTGAGCCAATTTTTTTCATTTTCCCATAGAGATAACATTGTGATTGTTTGAATTATTAATTAAAATATTAGTTCCATTGTTGTAACGTATGCTTATGTTGTAACGTTGAAAAGCTGATGTGATTGCAATAGGTAGATTTCTAAAGAGATTAACCTAATAGATTGCTCCAATTATATAAGCATCCTCAATTCAAAGATATATTTATTAAGTTCTAATTGAATCGGAATTATGGAAGATTGCTTAATTGGAAGATTCCTCATTCGAATCAAAGTAGTCAAATTTGTTTAACAAGCACTGCTACGAATTGCAGGTAATGCATGAATTTTATGTATTGCAAGGTGTATATATTGTACGAGAACGTATGTTGAGCAGAAAGTTTGTGGACTGCTGATATCTCCAACTAACTATTGTACTGGGGTTTTGAGACACATGTGGACTGACATGTGGTGAGTAATAAATACGTCCGTAGAGCAGGGTTTTACCAGTCAAAGCATATCAGAGAACTGTTGGCGACATCGCCGAAAGCAGAAATGGCGCTTGAAGAAGAACATATGATTATCAAATCCTGTCAGCGTTTGGAGAAATAACCTACAAAATCATTGCACACGTTGCAGCAGATGTACAGTGAGAGAGCAATATGTCGTCTGAATATGTTTTTATGGCATTCCCAATTTAAAAAAACGGTTTTGAATCGATACTATAGAATCCACGTACTAAGCGACCATCAATGCACTTATACTAGCCCAGGGACGGCGAATTTTTTCACATCCGCGTGCCAAATTTTCCCCAAAAATATTTTTTACCTGACTACATGCCAACAACGAAAAATAAATAAATTAGATGATCCAAATTACTTGAATATTTGTTTATTGCATCAAAAAATTAGTGGTCAATGTACATGTAGGTATTACATTGTACAAAATTATAATAACAATTATATTTTAGAATGTAGTAAAAAAGTAATTGCGATTTCTGTTATTGCCTTTTGGATGACAAATAATACATATCCGGTTCATATTTGAGTTTTTCATATCATTCAATTTCGCAAATAACGACTAGCAGGTATAAGTATAAGGAAAATTTGTTAAATTTTCATAGCAAGTCGCATAATTTCATCATTGGCATTGGTAACTTATAGTACCCGATGATCTGCTTTTCACTCCAAATCGTCTCTTAATTTGCATACCTACCAACATTTTCTTCAAGTAATAAAAATATAATTTGAACCATACAAAATATTTAATGTAATATTTCTTGTTTTAATGTGGTTATTTAAAGATTCCTTTTATTGAATATGATTTGTATTTTTATTAAATTTGAAAAGAAAAAAACAACAATACGGAAGATAAGCAGATATGAAATCAATAAATTATTGAGCCCTTATTGAATTGAATTCAATAAGTTGGATTACAATTGCTTTAATTTCAGAAAAAAAAATAGAAACACCTAGCTTGTTTAAATTCGTGTAGTTTGCTTTAGAACATCAATCAATACCGCCCGCGCCGAAAATATTTTCTCGAGTACCATAGGTTCGCCGTCAATGTAACTAGCCATTCAATTCCACTCTCTACCCCTATGAAGGGGACCATTCCCCTTATTTTGTAGGCGGGCAAAGGGGAAAGGACTAGAAAACACCAGATATACATGTGTTAGAACTTAAAAATAAATTCTAATTGAATTCACTAATGAGCGTGTTTCATTCGAGAACGCTAATACCCAAACCGGCTGCCTTGTGTTCTGGAAAGCTTTAAATAAATCATGAATATTGGGATTATTTAAATACAGAATTTATAATGAAACAAAAATAATTTATCAAAATAAAATTAAAAATGAAGAGGATATTTAAGAGAGATGTGTTAATTTTTATTTTAAATAAGTTTATTTTTAAAATCGATAGATAACTTTAATTTCTGGCGTATAAGCCGCGGACAAAATAAGTCTGTTTCAAACCAGAAATTTTATTTAATAAATGAAGTCCAATAAGCACCAAGTAGAAAGGAGTTAAATTTTATTAAATAAAATTTTTGTTCGGAAACAGATTTATCTTAGCCGCGGCTTATACGCCGGAAATCACAGCATTTATACAATTTTTCTGAATGTTAAAACTTTTTCGCTCCCGTCAATAAAAAAATATGAAAAATATGATTTTTTTTAACCAACGAAAAATCTCTATGATTATAACGCGTTAACATTATAACATTGTATGAGTGCTTCGTGCCCATGAAAGCAACAACAACAAAAAATTCAATTCATTCAGCTAACTCGCTGCATTGGAATCTCTAAAAATATTAAATTTGTTAAAACCACAAACACTATAGCGCATGTTAAAAAAAATCCACGTTATATAAATTTTTAATATTGTTTAAAATTATTTTTATAACTTAATTAAATATAATGAAAAAAATTTAATTTTTTATAACTTGCTGCTACTTGGACCCGAACCTGGTTTAATGAACTGGAAGCAAACGACATACAGCTGAACCACCACGCACTTAGACCGAGATAGCTTAGAACAAAATTGTAAACAAATTTGAAACATTTTTTCCTTTCTCCACCGGGAAAATAATTGGAATATCAACTTATTAGAGATAAGGAAAGGAATTGAAGCGCTAGTGTTATATGAGGTCAACATGCGGGAAGTGGCTGAAATTGTGTGTATCAACGTGTATGAAACCATCTACGTAAGTGCTGAAGTAGGAAATTCGTACAGCAAGTTGAGGAAGCGCAGACAGAGGCAGTGCAGACAATCACATCTAAAGAAATAAAAAAATGTTTTAGCAATTGCACTCGCACTGCTAAAGTAACATAGCTGAAGAAGGGTCATACTTTGAAAATAGTTGTGAACAACGCTTACCTATCTCTCTTGTAAACCTGGTTAGAGATTTCAGTACAGTCATCGAACTTATTTTTCCTTGTAGTATGTTGGTATGTGTTGTCATTTGTTATCTCTAAAATAGGTAAGATAAATGTGTTCAAGTAGAAAATAATAATAGATGTATGTACGGAGGTAATATATTAACTATAAAATCATATATAAATAAGTTTGGAGATAATTTTAAAAATTAAAATTATTTGTTAATCCTAGCCACTTTAGCACAAAAATAATATCTGCCAATAAGACGAATTATCTCTTTTACAGTATTAATTTGTTGCCTACTCTTACTTCCAAGCCACATTTTTACTCTAATACGTTTTTTCAATCCTTAAACTTGAATCATTTTTTTAATAAAATCGCTATATTTTTATCAAATCTATGCACTTTTCAGAATATACATTTACAGATTCATATTCCTCTCAATTTGAGATTTAACTCAAACAGCTTAATTTCCCAACACAAAAAAAATCACTTACTCAGTACTTCTTATACATATATATCTTTATAAGAAAAGAATCCAGATACATATCAGTTAGTTTTGTATTTGCTGAATCTTCCTTTTCAGTAAATTATACTCAGTAACAGGATATTTCTTTGAACTAAAAATATATTTTCGAGAACATAACAAGTACAAGACGCTTTGAAGTTATTTTTAACGAAGCTACTCAGCTAGTAAAGCTTAAAAAGCTCAGCTAGTAAAGCTTAGCTAGTAAAGCTAATTTTTTTTTTCGTCCTTTATTTAAATATTTTAAATAATGTGGTGGAAACGTGATAAACTACATAAAAATATGTCCACGAAAACTTTAAAATATTGAATTACATTCTCAAAACAAACTGTTTAGTATTTTTTTCTTTTATGAATAGCAATTATTTTATGAGTTCCATTTCAGTTTTAGTAATGTATAATAATAAAATTTGTAAATTTTACATTTGCCTTGAAAACTTACCAGATACGATCTTCAATATACATGGATTACAGATAAATCTAATTATATGAAATTTCATAATCCTAATTCCATAACATAAATAATCTTGATTATAGCTTACCTATATGCGTGCACTGTGATTTTAATTAAGTTAATAAGCAAAATTGGTATTGCGATGCTATTTGTGTTATAAGTATCATTATTTTATGTACAAAATTTCAAAGTATCTTAAAAATACATTAGGGTATATATGCATTGTTTTAATAGTTAAATTATGAACACCTTAGATAAAACTGTTCTATTTATTGATGAAAAATCATTCCATGCAACCCAATTTGTGTATTTCACATGTTAGCTCTAAAGGTAAAAATATAAATATTTGAATTTTATTTTAAAATTTAACAAATTCTAAAAAGGGTTTATTTTAAGAAAAAAAATTATATTGAATATTTTATGGGTACCAAAATTCATTCGGAAAAAAATTCATATTTAAGAAAAAGTCGATTTCATTTCTTTCTTTCTTCCTGAAGGATTTGAAAGAATATGTGAATTTTGAAAGTAAGTTAATTAATGTAAGTTAAGTAAACGTGAGAAATTAGACATGCATTCAAATTTAAAATTTTCATGAATAAGTTAAACTGCTGTATTTTATGACATGATATTTTAAGCCACGTACCATTATAACGATTCTGTTTGTCAGTTGAAGTGCATTTGGGCGCACTCTTTTCTTTTCAGATGCCATCTAAGATGGTTTGTTAAATATTCCTTATAATAGGTACTTTTGTAATGAAGATTGTAAACGTTCAATTTTTAATTTCTTTGGTGATATTTTTACATACTTTTTAGCATAATTTTAAATTTTATGATTGTTATCACTTACGACCGTGGAGGCTTCGAGATCATTATAACTCTCATAAGAATTGCCTGATAAGAAATAAGTATAAGTTTATCCTACAAAGGACTCTCATATTTTCTTCTCATGAGGATATATACGTCTATAAAAAAATTCTGCGGAACCTCGATATAACGTCCGTAAAAATTTTTTGAAAATTTCGTTTATTTGGGGATTTATCACCGGTTGGCAAAGGAATAAAATTTTTAAAAATACAGTTTTATGACAAATACTCTTTAAGGAAAACCTTTTTCATGCTGAACTTGTTTATGTAAGTTTAATTTACATAATAAATACATTTTTATAACTACACATTTATATGTATATATAATTTAAAGATCGTAATTTACGATTTAAAACAAAATTTAAATTGATTTAAATTGTTTCAAGCTCAAAAATAAGCCCGATTCTGAACATTGTCAATTCAAGGAAAAAGTGTTGTTGCCATGGAAACAACAACTTCTTCGATATGGAAATGTATAACGAATGCGTTTGTCATCGGGCTTTTCTTTTTAAAATACATTTAAAAATTGCTTATGTAACCGGTGAAGTCGTTTAAATTAGAAAAAATCTTGGAATGGGGGATAAAATAATTATAAAATTTCATTCAATCGGTAATAAACAGAGAAAAAAAACGTGAATGATGTATTTAATCTGATTTAAAGAATATTTTAAATTAATATTTCTGCAAACGTACAGAGAGTAGAAAATCTTAAAAGCAAAATGCAAACTATTCTGAACAAGAGGGTATGGTACCATGAGCCCTAGAATTAACCCATTAATATATATATTTTTTTTAATCTAATAACAGTTTTACACTTTCAAATTTTACAAAAATTTCATAAATATATTTGGAAATATTAAAAAGCATTGTTGAAAAATTTAAAAAATGTACAAAAAATAATAAACTTTCATCGTTTAAGTTTAAATTCATGAAGCATTGCGCATTCGAATAATCATTTTACAAGCAATTTCCAAAATGCATTAAAACTGTTTGCGTTTGGCGATGAAAAATTTTGCTAGCCAAATCGCGTCTTTTTGCGCCAAATACTCAAGAGTATTTTTTTTTTTTTTTTTTTGCAGATTTTCTACTGGGTTTCCGCGGCTAAATTTCACTGTTCCTTTATTACATACATGAGTAGTTTCATGAGCATTTTTTTCAAATTTTTCTGAGCATGCGCTTTAAGGAGACCTTCCTTGTTAGAGGCCAAATTCTTATTTGTTAAGTCTTAATCGCTTATTGCTTTCAATCTTTTCTGCGAAAAGAAATCTGCTATATTACGTAAGAAAATATGCCAATTATGAATAAAGCTTGTCTTATCGATTGTTGTGTTCTAATGTAGGATTATGAAAGTTTCGACATTTGGGAGGACAATGAGGTACATAGGTTATTTAGAAGATATATTTTCAAATCTAGATTTAGATATTTTAAAATTTAGAGGAATTATCAGTGTCTCGCTTATCCTGTATAAAGGATAGTATCGGAAAAGGATAACCGATTGATACCGCGATTATTTACATTGCTTTTTCTCTTACCCTTTTTCATCATAAAGGAGCCATTATAAAAATAACAGGAGGTGAGGAGAATTTTTTGCTTAATTAGTGGCATCGTCTTTTCTTTAAATTTCACGTGAACAATGTCACAGGTAAACCCCATTTTCCTAGAAAATTAAATGCCAATAGCTTTTACATCAACCTACATATTTATTTAATTTTAGTGAAATCGAGATTATGGAAGATTGTTCTGTAAAAGAGTGCTTAACTTATGTACTTTTGAACGACAAAGCCCTAAAATCACCAGTTTTATTTCCAGTTTGATGTCATATTCTTCTTCTTTTTAATTCTTAAAAAAATTATTTCAATTTCATTTTTTTCACGTAGAAATCTTTTAATTCAAAATTAATTACTGTGGAAAAATTATTATTATGCTTTTTTTAATTTTTGGCAACAATAAAGAAAAATGGTTAAATTGTAGAGGGAAAATTTCCATTGATTTTTATTGAAAATATTTAAATTTTGAATTATTAAGAAAAATATTTGAATAAAGTAAATAAAACATAGCTTTGAAAAGGCATTTAATTCTCCGTTTTGACCCTGGCGGTAGCCAAACATTTTCACACTTTCACATTTATAATATTATTAGGATTAAGATACAACACAAAATTTTGTGCCATTAGGGACAAAGCGATGGGAAGAAGCTCAGAAATGAAATGGATCTACGGGTGCTACTGTGTTAAAATATCATGGAGCAGTCATACTAGAAATAAATAAGAAATGGCGTACCGCGTCCGCCTTAAATAAATCATTCAAACTATAAACATTTTAAATTAGCAGATTTTGTTTTTCAAAAGATACTAAATTTGCATAATTAATTATTTTCATACTTTTGTTTGATGTTTAAGTTATTTATTTCAATCCTAAAACTAATTACTTTCAGAATATTAATGATTTATTTTATTTATTAAGCCAGTTCCATGAAATTTTTGCATTAAGTTTTGCAAGTTTAAACGTAAAATCATCGGCCGTAACATTTTCAAATTTAAACATCATATTAGCTAAATGTAAAGAAGTTGCTGACTTATATAAATTGTTTGACTGAATATCTTTTAACTAAGCTTTTGTAAAAGTGGAATAGTTATAAGATTTAATAATAAGTTAAAGGCAGCAGACAGAAAGTCAATTAAAAATAAATATACGCAAAAGTTTTCTGCAATCAGGAAGAACACGAAGCACATTTCTGCGAACACTTTTCTTATTTTCATTTCTATGAAAAATCGAATCAACACTAACAAATTGAAATACTAGGAAACTTACATAACGACCATCACATGTTCAATTCCAAGAGTTTTCTAGAAAGATGTAATGCTTTTTTATTGTAAGTAGATGTCGTATGAATACAGAATCCGCGATTTGAACCAACTTTTTTATGTGTACAGAAAAAATAGTTGTGATGAGCAACGAATTGGCGGAAAATGAAATTGTCGCATTGGAATTTTGTAATCACGTTGGCTTATTGACTTTAAAAAAAAAAAGCTTAGCTCAGAAAAGAATGTCTAATAAAATAAAATTGATAGCAGTAAAAAAAACAATTTTAGACTTGGGGTTTAACTTGAGGGGAAATTTAACGATTATTTAAGGATTTATCATATATGAATTTTCTAAACGCATTAAATTGTAGAAAAGCATAACAACTTGTGATTATAAAATGATATTCGCTGATATTCAGATTCTATTTTTATCAATTTATAGCAAATTATAATGCATAAATTTTAATTAATATGCGATAGAAAAGCACAACACTTAACATAATTGTGAGAATAGTTTCTTAAAGTTATTAATCATGATAATAATAACAGTTAAGGGAGAGTCGTATACAGTGAGACGGCATAAGTACACGATAAAATATCGAAAGGAAGTTAGCGTTTGTACCTGTTAGGTTGTTCAATGATGCTTTGTTTGGAGTATTAGCCGACCAGATTTCACGTGTAGATGTTTTTTCGTTTGGATGTTACAAAAAAGAAAATAATTTTTCAGACATCAAAGTTACTCATTTAAGTCAGATACAGATCTTAAATCTTTGATCTAGCTGTACGTAGCATTTCAGTTCGAATATCTTGCACATGCTGAATTATTTCTCTAATTAATACCAACGAGTTAATTCTAACTGCAGAATGAAGAGGTACGTACCTCTTTTTGTTTCAACAAATCCACGTGTACGGAGTGAGACATGTAACACTAGTAAACAATGTAACAGTGTTTAACTGTATGTCCTTTTAATTATATTTATGCCATAATGAATAATATGCATTATATGACACTTTAATATGTTGTTATGTCTTTGAGACTATGCTGCGCATAGATAGGGTTATTCTCATCTGAGCACCACTTAGAACTTCAGTGTTCTCGACATCAGTTTTTGCACCCTTTAAAAGTGTTCTACAATGCGGCTGTTGATAAATGTATGCTCAAAAATCTAAGCACAACCATGTTACATATCAGATTACTGAATGTTTAGGGGAATCGCATAAAAAATCAGCACTGTCTCTTTTTGTACTAGATGTGAAATGATTGCTAATATTATTTTACCATAAGCATTTTTTTTTGTATCCATGTGCATTAGCAAATTCGGTATGCTATGCTCCCAATAAACAGATTTGTTTACTTAATTATCCTAAATTTGCTATTATTAAGTATTTGATTAAAAAAAATTCCGAACCATGACGTGTGACTTTTTGCTGAAACGTTTTGAAATTTCAGGAGTCGAAATAACTTTTTTCGACAGCTGAAAGATAGCTGAAAAACTTGTCGATTGTCATGTGATGCTATTTCTTCTTCTTTCGAGATCCTTTTATTTTTCTTTGAGAATATTATTTAATTATGACATTGTGAATGGCAGTTTTTAATTGTTTCATTAACACGTCACTATAGCTATATCGTTTTGAGATTTAGGCTTATAAAATAAAAAAAAATGTATCACCTCGTACTAAGATAACTCTTCCCCCCGCGGCATCATCAAGTAAATCATGAATATCACTACCAAACCTGTTTTTTTTCTCCCCTCTTAATCATTTTAAAAAACACCAACGCATGAACTTTATGATGTTTCTGGATTCAAATATTTTCGGGTGGTTTTATAGTTTTTTAACAAGTATCTTATTTGGATTATAGAAAAATGAGTAAATGTTAATAAAATTGAAGTTTATTTTTTAAGTTGTGATGAGTACAGAAAGTGTTTTTCTATTATTAATATACAAGGTAAATTTTTCATATTATTTCTTTTTGTTCAAGATTTCACAAATTCTTCAGTGGTGTTATAATTCCCTAATGAACTGTATAACCTCAGTGTTTAAGACCAGTTTGTAAACACTCAGAGTCCATATATTAACTCCTAACTAATGAACTCGTGGTGCAACTCTAAAGTAATTGTTGCTTTTCCTTAATGCAAACACATAAAAAGGCAATAAATAGTTACTGATCTCTTAAAGTCGGAATCGAATCAGCAATACCCCTTCATAAAATTCCGAAACTTTTTCTACACGACACAATTGCATTTAACACTTTTATAAAAATTCGTAAGTAAACAATCCAAATGTTTTAATTACGCAAACTAAATCATCTCAATCAGCCGATTCCATTCATATTTTAAAAGCTATATGACAAGTATAAACAAAAACGCAACTTAAATGTTTATTAAAATAAACTTATAAGAAAAACCATTCGCACACGCAAATTGTAAGGTTTTCCATATGCCTTACAATCTATGCAACTTAAGGAATTTTATAATCTTAAGCATAAAAAATCATTAAATTTTTGTAGTTTACAACACAAAGCCATTTAAGTTTGGTAGAGACCTCTAATGTAGTCTTTTAAACTTAAAAAAATTATATTCTTTGTTATTCATCTTAAAATGACTTGCATCAAAACTTCTATATCATAAAATGTAAATTGATAATGTGTTGTAATATTTCTACTTTGTAGAATTCAATTTCATTCCTTGAAAACTTTTCTTGAACGCAGTGAAAACTTTTAAAAATTCGTACGTGACTCGAATCGAAAGATACTCTCGGTTTGTTGGTTCCTTGAGTATTTGAGAAATATCCTCAGTTTTAGAATTTAATAGATGAGAATTTGTGCATTGAAACTATGAATAGATGAACTAATTCAAAATTCTACTATCATTGCCTTCAACAAATGTAGCAATTATTTTTCATTCAAACGTTCTTCAAAAGCAGAACAATGTGCAAAAATTAATTGCAGAGTTAAGTTTCTTATAAGTTATTTCGAAATGAAATTATTTTATTCATGTTTGGAAAAATACTTTGGAAAAATTGTAGATTATTTCATGATATACACTTTAAAATCCGCGTGGTAAGCAATTTTTAATGTAATTTGATTTTTAAGGGGGTTTTTTTCGTGTGTGACTGTATGTGTGTGTTTAATAAAATTTCCGAAGATCGGTCTTTTTACCTGTAATGTAAATAGTGTCTCTAGAAAATACTGTAATACATATTTCACACAAATTTTCTGTTTCAACTATCCAATCTACATGATTATTTCTCATTCAAACGTTGTTCAATAGCAAAATAATGTATAAAAATTAATTATAGAGATCGGATTCTTATAAAGTCATTTCGGAAGGATTTTTTTTTTTCATATTTACTTTAAAAGAAATTCTAGATTATTCTATAATATATATTTTAAAATCCACTTGGGTTGCACTTTCCACTATGATTTGGTTGGATTTTTTTCTGCGTAATAACATTTCCGAAGATAGTTTTTTAGAGTTATAATTAACAGAGTGTCCCTAAAAAATGTTATAATACATATTTTACTCAAATATGCTATGTTATGCACTTTGAGCAATGTTTTAATCTTAATAATAATTTAAAATTGTTTATTATTTTATAAATTTTCAATACAATCTCATTTAAAATGTTTACAAGACACTTTAAGTAATCTCCTCAATTTAACACTCATTTATATTTTTAATTAATTACACAAAAATGTATTTTATCTGTTTAACTTCTGTATCATTAAATGTAAATTCATTATATGTTAGGACATTTCAACTTCATATAGCGCAACATCATTCTTAGAAATCCGCCTTCAATGCTATGAAACTTTTAAAATTTCGTACGTGACCAGGATCAAAAGATCCGTTCGGTTGACGAATTCCTTCGATGTTTGAGAAATATCTTCAGTTATCAAATTTAATGGGTAAGAATTTGTCTGCTGAAACTTAATATGAATAGGCAAATAGTTTCAAATGTCTTTCACAATCATACCTTCAAAAAATAGCAGCGTTCTTCAGTCCCATGCATGGTTTATTAAACATAATGCAGACGCAATTGAAAAGTAAAAGAGAAAAAAACAAAATAATACATACAAAATAAATGCAGCTATGGTTATCATCAACTTATTTCGTAAGAAGAATTTTCTTGAACAAAATGTATTCCTGTTGAATTTAAAGTTGTTAAAGTTATTGAATTTAAAGTTATTATTAAGCAAGTTAAAAACCACAAGTTTGAAATTAGTGTCAATGTTTTGTCTTAAAGTTAGAACTTTATTATGCAATAAAACCGCCATCTTTATGCATTGAAAAAGATCCATAAGATTTTCTTGTAGAAGTACAAACGTTTACGAAGCCTCATAGTTGCCCACGATTCTAGGAAACCTTGCCCATGTCATGACAAACCTTTTGGAGAATGTCCATCCGGAAAACCCAGTAAACAATCGATTTCGCATGTTCATAGAAACATTTCGGAAGTAACACGGACCTTTTGTAACCCATAAATTTTGAGTAAAATATATCTGTTAGAAACCTATTGATTTCTGAAAATTTGAATAATTTTTCTCTTTTAGATTTCTAAAAATCAGGAAAATGTTTCTTTAATCGTGAGAAATACGAGATTATACTAAGTTTGCGTAAACGTTTCTTTTATATTAGGAAACGTGTCTGTAATTTATAAGGGTGTACAGCAACAGATTGTTCCATGATGATTATTTTTCTTTGTATCTTGACCTTCAAAAAGCGTTTGTAATAAATTCATGAAAGTGAGAAAGAACTGTAAACACAATGAATTTGTTTTCCATTTTGCAGCAATTTAATATAACTATTCTACTGTTTTTAAGTCTCCATAACAAAAGCTTTAATTTTTTTTGAATGAAATTTTTAATGCAGGTTTATTTTTCGTTATTTTGAAGTCAATTTATTTCGTTTATTTTTGTCGTGCTCTGAAAAAATGCTTTGATGTTCAACCGTCACATCGCTGCGTCACATTTTAAAAAACGAATTGAAATAGCAAACACTTTACACACATAAGGTATGATAAAATCCCATGCATTTATTTCAAAATCTAAATAAATCGATGATGAGATAACCCCTTGGCAACTGAATTACTTCAACAAAAAATTATTCTTGACTCAGGTATGAAATATAATTGAACTCAATTCAAATTATTAGGTAAAAACAATACTTTCGCACTAGTATGCAATACTTCACTAAAAAAAACTGCGTGAACTCCAAAACAGGGTTCCCAGCGTTCATAATTTTTTCTGCATTTCCTACCACTATTTCAAATCAAATTCTTCGTCGTAGTTTCCTGTAACATCTGCAACAGAAGTCTGCAATAAAGATTTCGTTTTAAAATAGTGCTAGCAAAGTGAGAACTTTTTAGGAACGCTACGAGCCTATACGAACGAAGCTGTAGCTTCTTACCATACCCAGCTGAGAAAGCAGAACATCCATATCAAAATGAGGCGTTATACAAAACACCACTTAAATCCTCATGCTTTTTACCGTATATATCTATTCTATCGACCATGTTCTAGTCACATTTGCATACATTGTTTTCATCTTGTTTACTTTCTTCGACACATATTCGATACGACAAACTTAGAAGAACTTAACAGGATAGAATACTTTTCAGACACATAAGGATAATTAAGAATAATTTGTTGGTGTGTGGGGGGGGGAGGGGGGCGGAACACGACCCCTTCATTTCAAACACTCACACAAAACAAACGCTTACCTTACACATTTTAAAATATAATGATTAACATACATAAATTTAAAAAAATCTTCAGAATTTTGCTTTCGAACTTTCTAAAAATTTCATATGTATGATTATTTTTTGCATATTTTCTAAGAAAATGTTAGTTTTTATCAAAAATAAATTGAACGTCTTCACATCAGCTGTTTTGAATGAAATGTTAATTAGGATTCAGTTAAAAAAGTTATTACTTTCTTAAAAACAAACATAATAATGCATGCCTAGGGCCTAATAAAGAATTGAAAACATTCTTCAGCCGAGTGCATATAAGAAAATAGATTTACTTTTCTTGAATGTAAATATTTTTGTAAGATCCTAAAGATTAACATACGAAAAACTTTGTTGGTGTTTTCTTAGAATTTTATACTTTTTCAATACAACGCAAATAAATGAGGAAGCAATGTTCTTAAGAAGGAAAGCTTACTTTTTTTCTGTTTAAACATCAAACTTCTTTTAATTCTTTTTTTTTACATAGCGGTTTGTTTGTTGATATATATATATATATATATACCTCTTTTTTCATTGATTCTCTAAAAAATATAATTTTTAAAAGGAATTCATTAAACTTGTGTAGGTGCAATACATACATTTTTAAATATTTATGACATATTTTATATATATTACCCAATGTTTAAAACCAATTAGTACTTTATGCAAATTTTATGAACAAAATCGATAAGCGGTAAAAATTAAAAACTAGGCTGTTTTCTTTGTTTTGCTAATAATAGAGGGAAAAACTTCTTTGTATATCAATGTGATTTTTTTTTGTTCACTCGACTATATATAAGAAGATTAAATTTCTCGTCTGAAAATGTTTGTGTGGGAAACAAAATATTAACATGCAAAAATTGTGTAGGTGTCTTTAGAAATTTATTACATCCCAATACATAGCAAATAAAATAAAGAAAGACATACTATTAAAAAGGAAATATTACTTTTTCCATCAAATCTTGTAATTAAACTTTTTGAATAGCTTTTTGTTTGTTAGTATTAGATTGCATGCATCTTTTTTTCACTGGGATGCTCAAAAAAACCAATTAATTCTTTAAAAGAAATACAATAAACTTGTCTAGGAGTTATATTTTTTGTCTAGGAGCTCATATTTTTAAATTGCATACTTTGTATATATTAACTAATGATTAATGTAAATCAACAAACTTCTATTAAAATTTTATCATAAACATTTTATGAAAGAAATCAATGAATAGTAAAAATTCAAACAAGGTTATTTTGTTTGTACTTATCAAAGAACTTCTTTGTAAATTAATGTATTTTTCGTTCTTTTACCGAAGAAATCCTATAAAGTTCGTTCAAGCCCAAGGCCGGCTTTAGAGGGGGTTAAGATCGGGCGACCGTCCGTGTCGCTAAAACCTACGGAACGCAAAATATACAAAACACCTTGCTAATAACAATTTTTAACCCTCTGACTGTCCAGTAAAAGGGCAAAATTGCAATGTTGTTTTCTCTTTTTTTATTTTACATGCTAAAAATAGATGATTATTCCAACATTATATAAAAAACTTAATTACATATGTGAATGCAATCCTTCAGAATATTAATGATTACTCAATCAATTAAAATTGCATTATGTCCATAGAATTATATTAATTTAAATAATGCTTGTATTGCAATGAAACTTGGAGCTTAATGAACGTATTAACACGGGCCAGTCAGTGAGAGGATTTTAAAGAAGTTACCAATCATACGGTTGCTGAAAAAATCGCTCCCAGGAGCTCAAGAATACTTAAACCGCTATTGAAACCTTTTCATTTACTTCGTTTAACCCTTTCCGGCACAGACAAATTCTGTTCGTAAAATGAGAAATTACTAACTGACACCGGAATTTACAAACGAATTTTTTAGAAAATTAGAATTCCTTATATTAAGCTTTTATTGTAGAAACAAAATTTTATTAAAATATTCTTGGTGCCGTATGCAAGTTTGGAATTAAAATTAAGTGTGCCCGGAGTGGCACCACTGTGCCGGAAAGGGTTAATGCAAAATTAAGAACAAATTGCGATCTTTCTAAACAAATAATTTAAAATATTTCTTGTCGTCTCATTTTTAATGCTTTTTAAAGTAGGTGAAACATTGTACGTTGTACATGCATGTTATATTGTAAAATTTTTAATGAACTTAAGAATTAGCGAAGTGAGCCCTCGAGCTCATAGTGAAAAATAAGATTTCATTCTTATATTTTACCAACTGATGCTTTAAAATAATAGTATACTGCATGGGCCAAAAATAGAGATCGACCGAAACAGGTTTTTAAGACCGAAACCGAATTTCGGTGACCTTCCCACTTTCGGCCGAAACCGAAAGTGTCAAAAAATTTTAAAAACTGATTAATACATACACAATTGCAGATAACTATTAATTATTTAATTAATTAATAACAAATATTATTAAAACACACATGAACAACGCCTGCATTCAGCAATTTTCAGAAATATTTGTATATCTTTAATAACAAATAATTAATAATTACTTCATAATAACTAATTACGTTACTAATTAATTAACTAATTATACGTGTATTAAATCACTGATCATAGATTATATCTATATCATATCTATATCATATATCATAGATTAAGTGATAGCATTAAATTTACTCTCGAAATAGAACAGGATGCAAATTTGCCTTTTCTAGATGTTCAGATTAACCGGAACATTTCTCATTTTACATACTCTGTATACAGAAAACCATTAAAAGAGAATACAGTAATACCTTTTTGTGCAAATATACCCTTTAAATATAAAATTGCTGCATTTCAGTCATTTATTAGACGAGCTTATAGAATATGTTCAGGTGACCAACTTAACGCTGAAATTGATTTTATTAAAGGTATTGCCTTAGATCATGGTTTTAAAGATTCGCAGATTGACAAGATTATTCGACAGTATAATACCCCCCTCCTTCAGGTCAAAGGTTTGTTAATAGTTTAAAGATCAATTACAGAAGTATGCATTATGTTCCGATAATATACGAAAAATTAAAACAAGTGCTTCAGACATTCAGTATAAAATTAGTAGCTATCCCCCCTCCATATCTTATATAAATTATCAGTAGCAATATTGATAAAATCCAGAATCATAAAAAAGCCGGAGTTTATGAAATACCGATTACTCTCCCAAATAACGAACGGTTAGTTTATATCGGTGAGACAAAACGAAATTTCAGAAAGATTAAAAGAGCACAGGAGGGATATTTCACAATCAAAACAGAGTACAACTCTCGCAAGGTTTTATTTTTCAAATGAAGGTAGCAAAGTTGGCTTTGATGAGGCTAGAATCATAACCCCATGCAAGAATTCTTATGTTAATAAAATTGTAGAGTCCCTTACGATTATTAAGCTTGGGAAGTATACATGTAACGATAATTTATCCTATAACATTCATAAAATCTGGCATAATATATTATAATTCATTAATACAATCTGTTCATTTTGTCTTCCACCCCCTCTCTTCACTACGGTGGTTTGGTCCACTTGGTTACCATGGGAACTTGGTGACGTTTGCGCACTCTCCGATCAAGTTTTTTCCGGGACTCTCAGACGTGTATGCCCATTTTGACATTTTAGACTTGTTTGTAACATCCTGATGACGTTCGCAGAAGCGAAATGAAACGTAGATTTTTAAATGTGTTTGTAAATTCACGATTTTAATGTGTGTACCATTTAGCAAATGTTGTATTTGATTTTAATACATTATTTTGATTATAAAAATTATGGTGCAATTGTCTTGATTTTAATTATGTACTTAAAAGTTTTATTTTTAGGAAATTAACATTGAATATGTTTTAACAATATTATAATTATAAATATTATTAATTTAATAGACGTTTAAGTTTAGATATATATTTAAATATTGCTGAATATTATTATCAATTATTTAAAATTTTGTACAAACATTTTGATGGTCATGTGTTTAAATAACATGTTTACTTGACATTTTTTTTTCTTTACATTCATAGGGAAACTTTTTATTTACAATACATTATATTATAAAAAAATTTATAAAATTTGAAATACGAATAAATAACTCACAAGAAATTTTTAATTAGATCACAATATATTTATGTATGAGTCATTATAGGTTAGTCTAAGTAAAGGGCACAAAAGCTAAAATAACTTGTTCAATTTGAATAAAAAAGGAAAATTAGCATTAAGACAACATTTTAAGCCTAGAAATTATTAATTATAAATTTTATTTTCCATTTTAATGTTCTCAAACTGAGACATGTTTAACACTATTTTGTACTTTAGCTAATTTTAAATATATATATAAGGATAAAAATGTAACAGTTGTCAATTTTCTTTTAGGATGTGCACAGTAAGATCAAAATATATATTTGCTCAATCACTGCCTCCCCCCCCCAAAAAAAAAAAGCTTTGCCACTCCCTGCCTCCCTAAGACAGTATTGAAATGGCAACCCTGTTTGAAAATTTTATCTGCGGCGCCAAGTCGACTCTCTATGCCTTTATCCAAAACTATTTATCTACCCTATATATATAAAATCCTAATGAAACAAATTTGTGAAACGATTTTATGAAACGAATTTATGAAACGATTTTATGAAACGACTGATTAAACGACTGATTATGTTTCAGGGCTATTTTTAATAAAATATTAAACGCTTGATGGTGAAATTAATACCAATTGTCCATAAAAATCCGCGGATGTCAAAACTGGTAATAGAATTTTGAAATTGGATTTTGTTTTCGAGATATTAATTTTTTTCTAATTTTAATGACATTTCTGTAATGATGGCAACTAATTACTCTGGTTTTTTTGGACAAAAAAGGGAAAAAATGAAAAGGATCCCGATAGGGATTATTGATTTCTTTTTATTTGCCATTTTCAAATTGAAATTGAATTTATCTTTTATTTCAATCAATAATAAAGACAAGATTGTGATTAAATTATGTTTTTCAGGAAAATTTGAAAAAAAAAATCACATTTCTATCGTTAAGATTCAATTGTCTGTCAGCATTTAATTTAATTTATAAACTGAAAATATTTTGAATAAATTCGTCCAAATGACGTCATTTATGTAAACGCAAAAGAAAGGAGCAAAAAAATATTTATACAATTTGTTTAGCGTAAAATGTCATTTATCCTATTTTATATATAATCAGAAGTAATTTGTATAGAAAAACAATAATAATATACGTATAATTAAAATACGCATATAAACAAAAAAAATCGTCGAATTTGTTTCCATGGCTGTTTATGTCATTTGGCACCAAATCTCACTTTCTGATGCCCGAATTGCGCCAAGCTTTTTAAAAAAGCGTCAAGACCCCTATAATAGAAAAGCACCAAAAGCTCATTGGGTTTGTTTTCATAACTTTCGGCAACAAATCTATGTATATTAACGAATCTATCCCTTTTCGAATCTCGAATTACGCCAAACCTAAAAGCAAAGGATCCTATACTGGAAAAGTACCCGATTTTCTTATGGACAATATTCAAGTGACATAACAAGGTGTAAAATTATCGCGGATAGCAAATTTGTTTAAATATGTCATCAATTGATGCCGAATAAATGCATGCATGCATGCACAAAATATTTAGGTAATTTTGTATGATAAATAATTATTAGAAAATTTGTATATACATATTAATTAAAATAAATAATTTACATATTTAAAATAACATGAAAATGTGCATGATGGTGCACTAAAATAGAGAGAAAATTAAAACCTGTTACTGAAAATGTCTTTAACAGTACTTTTCAATACCGTAGTTCTTAATGTTATTCACAAGCAGATGGAATTTTTCTCATCCTTAAACACAAAGGAAGAATAGAATACAGATCGTTGTTATAAAAGTCCGAGAGGTAGCCACAATTTAAACCTAACCATTTTATACAAGCTGGTTTTCAAGTTGTAATTGATTTTACTTATAAATCCCGAAAACAGTCGTCAGTTGTCGCAACAGCTGTGTATGAGGCCATGGTAATAAAAAAATGCCCCATTAAAACGTTAAAAGCATGGCAACCCAATTACAGATTTACCAATATTTTTAAAACAAAGCACGCTGTCATGTTTTTAGAGGCTTCGAAGTCTGAGCGGGGGTTGGCGAGCGTAGCTCGCAGGGGGGTAGGCCCCCTAGTTTTCATATAAAATAAAACGTAATTAATTTATCAATAAGACAGAAATAATTTCCAATTATACGAATTTCATCTAATAAAAAATATTCTAAGTATACATACCTCGATATATATTTTGTAATAAATTTCGTAAATCTTCATATGTTTTAACAACACCTTTCTCATAAAGCATTCGAAACAATCTGGAGTTTCAAAGTAAAAAAATTATATTACTGTTAAGTTTGCAGCTTTTAAAGATAACGTGAGAAGCGTCGTTTAAGTTTAGTCATATATACAGGGTTATTTTAAATGATGGACCTATTTTTAAAAAAAAATGTATTTATTAAAGTACAAATCCAAAATGAACAATCTTTATACCAATGAAAAAAGGAAGTTTCAAAGTTTTTTTTTAAGACATTATAAATGTTCAATGTGTCCACCGTTTTCTGCACGGCAAACATCTACGCGACAGCCAAACTCGTCCTACACACGAGAAAGCATATCCGCTGTTACTGAGTGCACGGCAGCAGTGATACGGTTCCGCAAATCGTTCAGAATTGTTGGTAGCGGCGAGACGTATACAGGACGTACACAGGACGTACAAGCCGTGCACTCAGTAACAGCAGATACGCTTTCTCATGTGTGGGACGAGTTTTGCTATCGCGTAGATGTTTGCCGTGCAGCAAACGGTGGACACATTGAACATTTATAATGTCTTTAAAATTTTTTGAAACTTCCTCTTTTCATTGGTATAAAGATTGTTCATTTTGGATTTGTACTTTAATAAATACAATTTTTTGAAAATGGGTCCATCATTTAGAATAACCCTGTACATTGCTTGATTTATAATGTACACTCGCATCATGAAAGAGCCCATGACGGATAATGATAAACAGTGGAGTTCACAGCAATAAACAGTGTCTCATTTGAGCCGATACAACTCATATCAATGAGTAAAGTTGAAAATTTCCGAAAGAAGGAATGAGATTTTGATATACAGATAGTTTCGGTAGAGTTTCGGTCAGACCGAAATTTTGCCAGCAGTTTCGCCAAAAACGAATATTTGATGAAACTACAATTTTGCACCGAAACCGAAACCGGAATTTCGGTCGCTCTCTAGCCAAAAATAGACATACTGTACGTTAATAGCTGTATTATACGTATTGTAGGAATAATACTAAACTGCAGACACTTACAGATTATCATAAAAATTCCGTTTAACAATAATTAGTTTAATTAAAAAAATGAAATAAGAATTTTTTTTCTGAATCAAAACACATAATAAAAGAATTTTTGTGTCCGCACTTGTGATTTTTTAAAAATTCTTTAAATAGTAGTAGTATTTTTTTTAATTCTTTAAGAAATCTAACAAATAATGCTAAAAATTAAAATATTTTTTCGACATACCAAAAAAGAAAGATTATCTCGATTAGCTTTATTGAACATTCACATAAAGTACAGTTGACAGTTTCATTTAAACAGGCATGAGAAAGAATCTGGTCTCGCTCTATTTCTCTAAAAAGATTTAAAGATTTTTGTTTTCCTTTGGGTTTTTTTTCTAAAATTCATGGTATTAGTGAGAATAGAAATTTAAAATTAGAGAAAAACTTTGTTGTACGGCAAAAGTTTTCCTGAAAAGAAATGCTTTCCAGACTTCTTCTACTTTTTTTTGTTTTGTTTTACTTGATGTCTATTTTTTTCGGGTTCAATATATTATTTTCTGCAGTTATTTAAACTTAGATCACTCAATGTATTGATTATCCTTTGAAATTTTTATACGATGAAATTATTATGTAAATAAGAAAATTCAGTATGTTAAATAGCGCAATTATTGAAATTTTAAGTTTAAAAAAAATTAAAGCTACATTTATTATTGATTCAAATATTTGGTTAAAATTCTTTAAATACTTTTTCATTTCATCTTATTTATTTACAAAAGACTACAAAAAAAATAACTTCTGATAGAAAATTTCTTTAAAATTAAATAACCAAATAAGAATTTAAAAAAAACTTTTTTCGACATATTAAGAATAAAAGATTATCTCGCTTAAATTTATTCAACATTCACATAAAGTACAGTTCTTTGTGTGCCAGCGTTGTATAGGGCGGTACAGCTCTGGTACTGGATCCCATCAGAGCACCGAAGTTGAAGCGGCACCGGTTACGGTTAGTTCTTTGGAGGGTTAGTTCAGTGTATTGACCGTACTGCTGTTGCGCCGCGCATAAAATACATATATTTTTTTAATTTACCCAGCCAAAAGTCATTTTTCGCACTTTTCAACTATGTTGAAACGTGTTTATGAATTTGGTTTGTCTGGCCGTCAGGACTGACAATGGCAATACCTGACCAATAAATTTTGCTTTTACTGCAATTGTTTTAACTTCTAAACATCGCACAATTTCAATATTTGTACGGTCGAATTGGAAAAAAAATGTTCTTTCAAATGCAATTTATATGAAAATTGTATTAAATTTACTGATTTTTTGTAGTTTTTAAAAAAATTTCCAAGCATGATTTTTTAATCCATCTCTATCGTGTGCAGACCGATTGCGAAATATTAATCCGTTTACACTAAAAATAATGTAAATGGTTCAGCATTTTTTACCTGAAAATTTTCCACAACGAAATTTAAACGTCATCAATAAATATGTAAATTAATATAAATAACAAGCGGAAAAAATTCTACCTTACGGCAGAATATAGATTGGCCACCCACGGCTTTTATTGTTGAGATTTTTTCAGCCAAGTCTAACTCGTCAAAAAAAAAGTGTTTGTTAGCATAAGCCAGCTTCTCCACTTTAGAATTTAGTTAACACTTTAAGATTTTTTTGTGAGGCTGGCGGAATATATTAGGCACGAACACACCAAGTTTTAAAAAGATTCGGTGACTAGAAGTATTTTTAATAATAATATAATAGTAAAAAGATGCGGCTCCAATGGGCTGAGACGTGGAGAGGTAGATGTTGTTTACAAATGTGCTGGCTTAATGACACCCTTTAAACTATTTTTAATGGTTCAAGACACTTTAACACTTAATTGATAACTTAAAAAAGGTAATGAAAAGTTCTATGATAGCAGCTTTTATGATGGATACAGCTAAGAGAAATTGTTTAACAAATGATGAGTTAGCATTAATTGACGGGCTCTTGGAGAGCGGTGTGGGGAAGGGAGGGGGGAGCTGTACAAAACACAAGTGCTTTACGAGACCTTTAAAATGAATCCTCACTTGCAATTGAGTGATGGCTTTAAAAGGGATCCCCCCTATTGCGCCCCTCGAGAGATACGTGAAAACCGAGGGCGCCAAAAGAAGCGGGGTGAGGGGGGGGAATACTTTTAGGCGGTTTACAGCTAATTTTGGTGAAATTTTGAAGAGAAATATGGGAAAAACTAAAATAATTATGAGAAATTGAAAAAAATAAATAAGAAAAATGCTCCTGACAGGAGACGGGAGAGAAGGAGGGGGAGAGTAGAACCAGACAAAAGTGCGTGATGCGATCAAATTTTTCATATGTTACATGACGGGGTTTGAACCCCTTGAGTGTCTCCCCCGTGGGGGGGGGGGGGGGGTAACTCCGGTCCTATGGGAGATAGGGCCTCGGGACCCTCTTATAAATGTCGGCCTCGACGAGTTTAACTTCGTTGGATTCTTTAGAAGAGCCAAGGTTGCAGTTATGCCAAGGTTGCAGTTATGATTTCGCCAAGATCATCGCAAAGCTTATATATGCATCCTATATACGCATATATATATTCCAAACACTCCCATATGTGCCATATACGTCATTATACACATATTATTTACGTCTTATATGTCGTATATACATCATATACACATATATATATACATCATATATGCATCATATATGACTATAACTTGACCACATACGTCGAGAAATGTTATATGTATATATCATATATTATTATAATGTCATACATGCTTTATAATTTGGCGATAAATCGTGGTCGCTTGGCGATTCATCTTTGGGGGCCGATATAGCACGAAAGTACCAAATTTACAATATATTAATGAAAACAGAAACAAAAATATTTCATCCTTGGTGGCAGCTATAACACGAAAGTACCAAATTTCTACTTTACTTTTCATATCTGATAATTTGCATCTATCCTTTTTGTAATTTTAACATTTTTGTAACGATTTTATGCATTTCTATTGCCTATTCAAAGAAAAATTCTTGTAAAGTTGCAGAATTTCGTTAAAAACGCTTAAAAAATTCTTCTAAAGTTACAGAATTTCTTTAAAAACGGTTAAAATTGTAAAATGCGAACATCGTTTGGTCCATTCTCGACCGAAAGCAACAACCGTTATCATTATCTTTTTACGCGTGAAGATTTCGCTATAGATACTCCATTGTGAAGTTTAGTAATTTTTGAAATTCATTATTTGAAAAACGGCATAATCATTCGATTTGAAATTTATATCAAGGAAAATACAATTTTTTACCTTTCTAACGTAGTTTGTCTAACAATTTTGTGACAAATACTTTTTGAGCTATTAATTTTTTCAGTAACTTCAAAAGTTTCATTTTCCGAGATTAACCTGTGGCAACGATGGATTGCTGTGACTTTTCATAAACATGAAAAATGATAGAGATTGAAAGAATAAGCCACCCTGTGGATGGCTAAAACACAAATTAAACAGATATGTAATCGAACTATAGGCTTAAACCACTCAAGTTATCAAAAGGTTGCTGTAAGTAGCGAAATATTTGGCGATCTCATCGGCTATTAACTCCTGGCATGCGGTTAATACGAAAGTAACGCTTTTAACAAAATTCAAAACTTTATTTGAATACATTATTGATACGTTTCGGTACTTTCGTATTATCCGTGCCAGGCACCACACCGACAATAGCGCTAATATTGATAATTAAAATAACCTTTATTTTTTACTTTCTACATTGCAACTGCATAGTTGATATTATATAGCTCCCATAGTAAAGTCATTTTCATAAGTATTTATATATAATTATATAATATGATATATTATATAACTAATGATATAAAACTTATAATATTCATAAATGCAGTATTTCATGTTTATGTGAAATCTAATTCTATAATTCTAAATATTTCTTTAAATTTCGGAACTATAGTTTCTGAAGATAAGGAACGTATTTCCGAACCTTTAGTAACTCAGAAGAGGTTATATTATATTTTTAAATTTTTTCTTGCTAGAATAAGAAACATTTCTCTCTTTTTAGAATGTGTGCTTAACGTGATAATTATACTTCCTATTAGAGAAGAGGGAGAAACAGACATGAGACATATTCCATTTCTTTTTTTCTGTCTTCTAAACCGTTCAAAATATTTAATTTAAAATCTTCTTGTAATATTGAATAGTGTCTTTTGATGCTTGTTTGGTAATAAATGTCAAAATACATTTCACTACTCACCTTTTATCTATAAAAAGAAATTTTTGAACTGTAAATATTTTTAATCTTTCTGCTGCAAATTTTGTGGAATATATATCAACAAATAAAGACAAATCATGCTGTTATTTTAGCTTAGATCTATGAATTTATAATACTCGTTAAAATGGTAATTCCTTGTATTTTCCTTTAATTAAGGTTTATGTCCTACTCCTCACGCCCTTAAAGGAGGAGTGGGCAATTATTTTCCAATTTCCAAATTCTCTGGAAATTAAAAATATATAACATTTTGACTTATTATATATTTCTTGAGTTTCGCATAACACTAAAAACTCTTCTATCACAATTACATTAAAAAAACTGAGTAGAATATATTGGATAAGAAATGTACTTATAAAAATTGTCTCAATTCTGCCACCTCTCCCCCTACGCTTCAGTTGTTTTTAAATGAATTTAAGACGTTTTCTAATCTAAAATTCACCTACAGAATTTTTTTCGATAATTTAAATTTATTTGAAACTCACTTTACCATATTTATTATCATTTCAAAACGTTCAAACGATGATTTTTCCTTACCGGATGTTTCATACACGACTGCTTAGCTTTAAAATTCAATAATTCATAACTATAATTATTATAAATATAAAATAAATGAACTGTTTAGGAGGTGTAATAACTTTCGTATGCAGTATTTTCAAATATTTTCAAATATTGTCAATAGACGGCTCTGTGCTCAAACTGTAAAAATACTCAAATTAACTTCAAAAGTTTTAATACAAACATTTTTTTTTCGTTTCAATTCTTAAATAGAATACAAAGTAAACACTGAGACACCTTTGATGCAGTTCTCACGTTATTTTGACCATTTTGAATTTCATTCTTATCCTTTAAGTCGTTGCAGCGCTAACTGTTGACGACTGTAACTACTTTTTAAAATACTGTACATAAAATTTTCGAGCTACGTGATAAACATGTCACTTATTTCGTATTTATATTTATAATAGTTAATGACTTATCGAATAAAAAATTTACGGATTCCTTTTTGAAACTACCTGTGTAAATGCTACTGGAAACACATAATTTCTATTGAAATCATTACGCCAATATATAAAACACCATTATAATAGAGGACATAACTTACTGAAAATTTAAATTGTTTAAAAAATAAAACTATCATTATCCATCATTCTTTCTAAATTTATTTCTGGGATAGTTAGTTAAACATAAAAACTTTCGTTAACTTCTTTTCTTATAACAAACTCTTTACAAAAACGTAAGGAAGCAGAAGAATTTTGTGATGAAGAAAATCGATTTTTTGAATTTTTGTGAGTTGATAACCTAGGATTTAAAAAATATCTTTGAAAGAGAATTTTTTTTAACTTCTTAACAAGACTTAATGACACGAGGCTTTTTATTGTCTTTTAAGATAAAAAAAAATACCTTTAGGATTTTTTTCAATAGACTTTTTTTAGCTTGCGTACACGATTCTGTTTATTCTATGATACACATACGTTTAATAATAAACTTCATGATTAATAATGTGTTATGTTATAGCAGCAAGCTATTTTTTTTTAAGAATTTTAAATTTAAAATGTTTTAAAAGCTGTTAAATATAATATTGTTAAAAAATTTGGGCATTTTTTTTAATCTGATTTGATAATTAGATTTTAAAGTAAACAACAACAAATTAGACGGAGGGGAACTGAGGGTAAGATGAGGAAGTGTCTAAAATATCGGACTCAGTTTTATGTCGTCTAGTCATACGTAGCAGCCACCGGCCTTGTGCATCAGATACCCTAGTTGAAGCTTTATATCTAACTCGCTATCTACATACGAATTTTTTTTTCAACTGAGTGAAAAAGTGTCCAAGCCGGGTTCATACACAACACCTTTAACATAAATTGCCAACACCATCAGATGGTATTGCCAATAAGGCTCTATGAGTGAATTGTGTTTGCCGGTTGTCGGTCCAGGTAGCTCAATAGGCAGAGCTTTGGCAATTTAAGTCAAAGGTCTTGGGTTCGACTCCCGTTTTAGACACTTCTTCATTCAGTCGTGGAAAAAATTCGATTCGTATAATATCTTAACCAACCAGTATGATTGAGTTAAAAATAATAAAGTGCCTCTACGAGCTCATCGTTTATTGGAGTTTCCATTGCTCGCGGTATATTCTGTTCAGATGTCTACATGGCAAACCAGATGCTATTGTCAATAAGGTTATATGAGTGAATTGTGTCTGCCAGTTGTCGGTCCAGGTAGATCAATAGGCAGAGCATTGACAATTTAAGACAAAGATCTTGGGTTCGACTACCGGTTTAGACACTTCTTCACTCAGTCGTGAAAAAAATCGATTCGTATAATATCTTAGCCAACCAGTATGAATGAGTTAAAAATAATAAAGTGTATCTACGTGCCCATCATTTAATGGAGTTTCCATTACTCGCGGTATATTCTGTTCAGCTGTCTAAATGGCAGACCAGATGCTATTGTCAATAATGTTATCTGACTGAATTGTGATGGCCGGTTGTTTGTCCAGGTAGCTCAATAGGCAGAGCTTTGGCAATTTAAGCCAAAGGTCCTGCATTCGACTTTCTGGACACTGTTTCACTCAGCTGTGAGAAAGAAATCGCTTCGTATGATAGCTTTACCAAACAATTAAAAATAATAAAGTGTCACTATGAATAATTCGCTTCCGAGAAACCTGACAGTAGTTGTGAACAAAGTTCGATTTTCAAATGTATTGTTGTAATTTTTGGACCTCACATTACAAGGAATTACTCATCTGCGATATATTTTACAATTCCTCGATAAAATATTCTCGAAATGTAAAAATTCATATGAAATATAAGTTGTTTATACTGAAGGATATACTGATAAATTTAGTTCAAACAAAAGTGGTGGTGGTGGGACAAGATGACGATGATAATTATTTTATGGGCTATTATGACAGTAAAGATTGATTATAACGCTAGTTTCGATGATTCATGTACAAATCTTGGGCTCATACTGATTGATTTGGTTGATGTGTAGATCAAGTCTAGGACAGACATTGGTGATGTGAATTTTTCTTTTGAATTTTCTATTTACAATCTGTTTTGAATAAATTATGAATGTGCGTGGGATGTTGTAAAATGCGTGAAATAAGATTTTATAGGTACCTTGATAAATATTGTTATCTATAATAAATATTGTTATTTATTCACCATGTTACCCCTTTACTGGACAAGATGGCGAATATAACTTTACTTCGTAAATAGTACTTTTTCTCATCCTTTGAGATTAGATGAAAACATTTCAAATTTTTTTTCTGTTTGAATAAAGTGTTGTAAGAAGTGTCTCATATCACCTTTTTAATGCACTTACTGAGTTCAGGAAAAATCTATACAGCTTAAGCCCGTGATTTTACATCCCTTTCCCCTATAACTAAATTTATACGCATATGTATATATATATTTCGATATTTTTTTACCTTTTCTCAAAATAAAAACGGATCTTCCGGAGAGTTAATACTTTTTTGTTATTGTTTGGTTGTTTATAGTTGTTATAATCACAGGAAAAAACGTAGGCGTATATCAGGCATACTCACACTGATGTTTTTACACAAGAAAAAGAGAGTACATAGAAAAAATTGCCTAACACAGAAAAAATCAGACATTCTCGTTAAATTTACACTAGTTCTTGGTTAAAAGCATTCGATCAAGATTTTCTATCAATATTTCAAACTTTTCTTATAGATCGGCGTTAGAAATCATTTGACTGGGTCGAGCATTTTATAAAAAAAAAAAAAAAAAAAAAAAAAAAGACAGTAGGTGTTTATCCAATTACTTCTAATTTACGGCTATATTATATTGTTTTTCGATTTACCGCGCAGTAAATGTATCGCATATTTAAAAAAAAAATTCTTCGACGGTAAGCTCCCGCTTTCAATATGTTATAATTTACTCACAGAATAAACAACAAAACAAAAACCGTCTTCTACTTTTGTGAATGCAAATTTGCAGAGTCTTGGTTATTTCATTAGATGTAAATACATAGACTGTCTACGGTAAATTTACAGAATATTTTCTCTGTTAATTTAAGGGTCTCTCTTTCGTTGTTTCAGTTTCCTGTAAATTTATATAGGACTTAAGACATTATTCTCACTTATTTCACAAAAAATGTTTTAACCGTGTAAAACTTTATATTTATTAAAGATTTTCCGGATATTTTCATTATTAAGAAATATCGTTAAAAAAAAAATTTTATGTCGAGCATATACACAATTCATATTAAATAAAAGTTATTTTCAGAATTTTTGTCGCCATTAGAGATTTTGCAAAAATAATACAAACAATAAGCAAATATTCTAACTATTTTTTTTCTATCCGAAAGCAGAAATAAAATTACTATGTAGCAGATAATAAAACAGCTATAAATCTTTTGTCATAATTAAATTATTTTTATGTCTGTGAATTATGTTTGTCATGGAAACTGCTTACACTATACAGACTGTTTGGCAAAGTTTGCAGCTAAATAAATTTGATTTGTTTTTCACTTACTGGGAAGTTTATACTAAATACATTAATAAACGAAAACTATAATGGACTTTATGGAAAATTAATTTTTTTTAAATTGTTATTTGATCATTTATAATTTTTCAAGTCATACAAATCATCTTAGATGTATTTAAGCCATATTTAATGAGTTGTTTTACACGAAAATAGAAGCTTGAAGTATATATTTATTAATGATTTTGTGGAAATGCTAATGGAAATAATTTAATATCAAGCATATAATTCATATTAAGTATAATCAATTTAAAAAGTTTTTGCCGCCAATAGAGATTCTGAAATTATATATATAATTTATTTACTTTCTTTCTGAAAGCAGAAATTAAATTACAATGTCACAGATAAAAACACAGCAATAAATATTTTGTTGCATTTGAATTATTTTCATTATTTCGGGGAATTAAATTTGCACTGGAAACTGCTGACAACATCCAGACAACTTGGCAAAGTTTTCAGCTATGGGATGTTTCGTCTATCTTTTCTTTTGATAGTTTTGAGGACACTAATAAACGAAAACTGTAAATCATATATTCTAATACGAGCAAATCTTGTGGGTGGTTATATATATATATATATATATGCAAAAATTATCTTAAAAACGGCTCTAACGATTTTGACGAAATTTCGTATCTTACCGTTTTGGGGCACCAGAAAACCATTGGGCTAGGTCACATGTTCGAGAAAATTCGATTAGTGGGTCATTTTGGGTCATTTTGGGTCATGGTCTAGCTAATTTGTATCTAAAAAAAAGTTCAAACGATTTTGACGAAATTTTGTATCCGACCATTTTCGGGCACGAGAAGACTAATGGGTTGGGTCACATGTTCGAGAACTTTCGATTAGTGGGTCATTTTTGGGTCAACGCGGGTCAAATTAATTTTATCTAAAAAACGGCTCTAACGATTTTGATTAAATTTTGTGTCCTACGAGTTTTGAGCACGATAAAATCATTGGGCTTGGTCGCATGTCCGAGAAAATTCGATTAGTGGGTCATTTCTGGGTCATTGTGGGTCAAGATCTAAAAAGCGGCTCAATTTACACTAAGTTTTGCATCCAATGGTTTTCGGGCACGAGAAGACCGTTGGGCTAGGTCACATACTCGAGAAAATTCGATTAGTGGGTCATTTTGGGTCATGGTCTAGCTAATTGTATCTAAAAAACGGTTCAAACGATTTTGACGAAATTTTGTATCCGACCATTTTCGGGCATGAGAAGTCAATTGGGCTGGGTCACATGTTCGAGAACTTTCGATTAGTGGGTCATTTTTGGGTCAACGCGGGTCAAATTAATTTTATCTAAAAAACGGCTCTAACGATTTTGATTAAATTTTGTGTCCTACGAGTTTCGAGCACGATAAAAGCATTGGGCTAGGTCGCATGTCCGAGAAAATTCGATTAGTGGGTCATTTCTGGGTCATTGTGGGTCAAGATCTAAAAAGCGGCTCAATTTACACTAAGTTTTGCATCCAAAGGTTTCCGGGCACGAGAAGACTGTTGGGCTAGGTCACATGTTCGAGAAAATTCCATTAGTGGGTCATTTTGGGTCATTTTGGGTCATGGTCAAGCTAACTGTATCTAAAAATGGTCCAAACGATTTTGACGAAATTTTGTATCCGACTATTTTCGGGCACGAGAAGACTATTGGGCTGGGTCACATGTTCGAGAACTTTCGATTAGTGGGTCATTTTCGGGTCAAAGCGGGTCAAATTAATTTTATCTAAAAAACGGCTCTAACGATTTTGATTAAATTTTGTATGCTACGAGTTTCGGGCACGCGCAAATCATTTGGCTAAGTCACAAGTTAGAGAAAATTCGATTAGTGGGTCATTTCTGGGTCATTGTGGGTAAAGATCTAAAAAGCGGCTCAATTTACACTAAATTTTGCATCCTATGATTTTCGGGTACGAGAAGACTGCTGGGCTAAGTCACATGTTCGAGAAAATTCAATTAGTGGGTCATTTTGGTCATGGGTCATGATATTTGAGCTCAAATTTAATTTTGACCGAGCATAGCTCGGTCTTCCCTGCTCGTGTTTTTCAAAGCGGAAAAACCATTCTTCAAATAAATTTGAAAATATTATCTTGTATTTTTAGAAATAAAAATAATGTTATTTCTCTTCTTTTTTCTGTTTTGCTTTGTTTGAAATTTAATTTGAAATTATAATTAATATAGATCAGCAAAAAATAATTTGTCGCAATTGAATTATTTTCATTATGTCAGTGAATTAAATTTGTCTTGAAATCTGCTGATAACAAACAGGCTACTTGGCAACGTTTGCAACTATTTCGTCACTAGCTTATTTCTATAGTTTTCAGGACACTAATAATAAACGAAAACTGTAGACGCACTTGTTAATTGTGTCGGGTGGTTGTCAATTCAGATAGCTCAATAGGCAGAGTGTTGACAATTTAAACCAAACTCTCGGGTTGAACTCCCAGCTTGGACACTTTTTCACTCAGTTGGTGAAAAATATTTCAATTTGTACGAAATTTTTACCAACCAGTATGAGTGAGTTCAAAATAATAAAGTGTATCTACGTATCCATCATTTTATAGAGTTACCGTTACCTGCGGTATATTATGTTGAGCTGCCTACATGGCAGATCAGATGCTTTTGTCAATAACGTTATCTGAATGAATTGTGTTAGCTGGTTGTCGGTCCAAGAGCTTAATAGGCATGACGTTGGCAATTTAAGCCAACGGTCTGGGGTTCGGCTCCCAGCTTGGAACGTTTCACACAATTGGGAGAAAAAAATGCAACTCGCACTATAAACGTACCCCTTTCAGGAGTAAAGTAATTCTGATGTTGAAATGGTTGAATATGTTGAAGGGGCGAGGCCAACGAGGTAAGCGCGTAACATCAGAATATTAAATTCTTCAAATTAAAATTAACTCTGGTCTTCAACATGCAGAAAGAAAAGGAATTGCTTACCTTTTCTAAGGTTTATCCAATTTTAGTAGTATCCACTGATTTATATACTTCCAATAATTGATAACTTATTATAATCACTTCTTGAATAATTCTATTTAGATGCACCACCGCTGAAATAAAACTTGTAAAAAAAAATTATATTAATGCACAATTCACATTGAATAAATAAGTTCACGTTTGGATTGATTTTAAAAATTATATTTTACATTACTTAAAATTTTAAAAGATTTACATTTAGAATTATATTAATTATAGCATCAGGAAACATTTTTTCCTGTGACTTTACAGAATGAAGGATAGTAATACACTGACTCATTTTCACAAAGTTTGGAAAGTTACGAGTAAAGTTGCATCATTTCTTTGAAACAAATTGACGTTGAATAATTGTCCTTTTAAATGTTTTAGTTCTGTAATAAGTTTATAATGGCATAATCACAAATAACAAATTATAAACATATTTCACATTATTAGAAGAGAACGATTATAACGAGGTAATAAATCTCTATTGCTTGATAAACTTGAAACTTAAGAGTCATAAATTAGGTCACTTGTTTTAAGAGATGAGAGAAAAATTATCGTTGGGTTTTTATCTGCGTGCTTCATCATTTTCTTTATTTATTTATTTTACTTTGAGTGGAAAATATTAAGTGATTGAAATGAATGGATTAGTTTTTTACAATTTCCCCCTTAATCCGTTCATGGGGATTAACTAATATTTTCATTGAATTTCTGTGTTCGATGAATCGAGGCTTGGGTAAAGGTTTGGTAAGTGCATCAGCTATCATTTTTTCTGTTGGAAGATATCTTAACTCAATTATGCCTTCTTCGCTATATTGTTTAATGGCATTAAATTTGACGTCGATGTGCTTTGATCTTTTCGTGAATTTTTCTGATTCAACCATTTTTATGGTACTTTGATTGTCTTCATATAAAGTGATTGGTTTTTGCTGTGGAAAGCCTAGATCGTCAAGTAACTTCAATAACCAAATTATTTCTTGGCTAGCATGTGCTGCGGACACATATTCAGCCTCTGCTGAAGATAAGGCAATGCAACTTTGCCTTTTCGTCGTCCACTGAATTGGGTTGTTGCCCAACATATATAATATTCCCGATGTTGATCTACGGGTTTTGGTATCACCTGCCCAATCGGCATCAGCGAATACTTTTAATATTGGTTCTTCATTAGTGTTAATTATTAATTTTAGTTCTTTAGTATGATATAGATATCTTATTATTCTTTTTACGGCTTGCCAGTCTTTTTCGCGAGGATTCTCATTTCGTCTGCTTAAAATGTTTACTGCTGCTGAAATGTCAGGTCTCGTTATGGTTGTTATATAAAGCAATGAACCAAGTGCCTGGCGATATTTAATATTATTTGGCATTAAATTATCATCATCATTTAATTTGTTATATCCTGGTTCCATTGGAGTTTTGCACGGTTTGGAGTTTTCAAGATTGAACTTTTTCGCTAAATTTTCAATCTTAATTTTTTGATCAAGAGAATAACCGTTAGGTAATTTCTGAATTTGAGTACCTAAATAGTTACTAATATTGCCTAGATCCTTTAATTCGTATTCTTGTTTTAGAGAATTTACGATTTCTTCTATTATTTCATCTTTGCTGGCGATGAGTATATCATCAACATATATTATTATGTATGATGTATGATCTTTTTCTTTTCTTGTGAAAAGACATGTGTCTGCTGTACTTTGGATAAAGTTCAAGTTGTCTAGTGTTTCAGCGATTTTAATATGCCAAGCTCTGGCGGCCTGTTTGAGGCCATAGATTGCCCTTTTGAGCTTGCAAACTTTTTCAGGAAATTGTTCGTTTACATAGCCTTCAGGTTGATTTATATATATTTCTTCATTTAAGTTCCCATGAAGAAAAGCGGTGTCAATATCTACATGTCGCACATTCAAATTATTATAAGCTGCTGCTAAAAGAAGTGTTTTGATGGTACAATGTTGTGCTACTGGTGAAAATGTTTCTTGGTAATCTTCCCCATATTTTTGACTGAAACCTTTGGCAACAAAACGTGCTTTATATTTTTGTGTATTTCCTGAACTATCAATTTTTCGTTTGAAAATCCATCTACTTCCTATGATTCTTTTATTAAGAGGAGGATCGACTAGATCCCATGTATTATTTTTCATTAACGATTGTATTTCGTTTTCAGTGGCTTTAAGCCAGTTTTTCTTTTCTAGTGGATTGTTTATTTTGATAAGCTGTTTCCAGTTTTCAGGTTCTGTTATATCGCAATCATTTGCTAAAGCAATAAAATTGTCGGAAGTATATCTTTGAGGTGGTACTCCTCTGTTTTGTCTTTCAGATCTACGAGGTTGATGTGTTTCTGATTGTTTGGGCGCGTCAGGTGTACAGGGTGTATCACCTATTTCTATTTCAATGTATTTTTTATCTTCAATTAATTGTTCGTGATCATTAATTTTCTCGTTTAAATTGTTCAGTTTTTCTTCCAGAAATTTTACAGATCTGGAAATTATTATTTCACCATTTTTAGTGAAAACGCGGTATCCCTTTGTATTATTATCATAGCCCATGAAGATACCCTCTTTTGCTGTGTCATCTAGTTTAGATCTTTTGTGTTTGTTTATGTAAGTGTATACTTTACAGCCAAATACACGTAAATAATAGAGATTTGGTTTTCTTTTGAACCAAATTTCATATGGCGTTTTATTTGTCAATTTAGTGGGGAGCCTATTTTGGAGGTGATTAGCAGTATTTATCGCTTCACCCCAGAACCTATGAGGTAAATTTGCTTCGGATAATAGGCTTCGTGTCATTTCAATTAAACTTCTGTTTTTTCTCTCAGCAATGCCATTCTGGCTGGGACAAAATGGAACTGTGTATTCATGTTTTATACCATGTTCCCTTAGAAAGGCTTCTGTTTTATTTCCTATGTATTCCCCACCGTTATCCGATCTAATCGCCGTCGGATATTTTCCTTGTCTGGTTTTGACCATTTGTACATAGTCTTTTATTTTTTCATAAACTTCATCTTTACTTTTTAATAAGTAAATAACTGTGAATCTAGAATTGTCATCTATGAATGTAAGGAAGTAATTTTTTCCTCCTATTGTGGGTGTTTTAAAAGGCCCACATAAATCAGTATGTACTAAATCTAATACTTTTGTTGTTTTATTTTCGATAGATTTAGAGTACGGTGCATTTGTTGACTTTGTTTTTATACAGGTTTCACAGTTTGTTTTATGATTACAGTTATTTATTTTTATCCCACTGGCCAAGTCATTTTTGACTAATTCTTTTATACTTTCATTATTTCTGTGGCCAAGGCGTTTATGCCAAATTTCGAGGCAATCTTTATTTCTGCAATCATGTGCAATGTTTATTTTATTTTGAGAACTTTCTTCTAGTGTTTCAACTTGATATAAGTTATGTTTCTTTAATGCTTCTAAGTATATTTTTCCATTGCACGATAGTATGCATTTTTCATTTTCGAAAAATACTTTGTAGCCATGTTCTGTGGCTTTACTTACGGAAATTAAATTTGATTCCAATTGTGGAACAAATAACACATTTTTAAGTGTAATTCTATTTATACATCCATCAGATGTTTTTGTCATTATTTGTGTTTCGCCGGTTCCGTAAGAATTTAATGTATTCCCATTAGCAATTGTTACTGTAGTTTTTTCAGTATCGTTGAATTTTGTAAATATATCCCTATCGTTCGCTATATGCGAAGACGCTCCTGAGTCAATTAACCAGGTTTTATTAGCGGGATTGACAATTATGAATGCTGCATCTTTATGTTCACTTTTATTTATTTGTACCTGTTCATCTGTTTTTGATTCATTCATTTTATTTTTACTATCACCTTTTGTATTTTCAAAACACAACGATGTGTACTTTTTGTATTTGTATTGTGTTTTAGGTGTAGTGGTCTGTGTGTTTCTGTTCTTGAGATGCCAGCATTGTTTGTAAGTGTGATTTGATTGTTTACAGTAGGTACAATATTTGTTTTGCCCTTTATAATCTTGAGTGTATTTCTTTTGTGTTTTAAACACCTTTTGTGAGTTTTCAACTTGCTCACTATTTTCTACCCGTTTATTAAATTCATCAGTAAGTTTGCTCTTGATGAATTCGGGAGTTAATTCAATTTCATTTCGGGCTTCGAGAGCTGTTATTAGAGTATTATAACTCGCAGGTAACGAGCACAATAGAAGTGCAGATAAATGCGAGTCGGTTATGTTCTCTCCTATTGCGGAGAGCTTATCTTTTATTTCCAGTATATTAGTAATGTGTTTGTGCATGTTCCCATTTTCGGGAAGTTTTGCACTATACAATTTTCGTAACAAATACAATTTACTGGACAAATTGGCTCTCTCATGAATATTTTTTAAACTATCCCATGTCTGTTTTGCTGTTTCTAAATGTTTTACATGAACTATTTGCGTATCGTCTATACTCAGGTTTATTAAAGCGCGAGCTTTTGCATCCTTTTTTCTCCAATCTTCGTTAATTGGTGTAGGGGGTTCCTGAGTTACGAGTTCGTACAAATCTTCCTTAATTAACAACATATTAATTTTAAACTTCCATATAGAATAATTATTATTGTTTAATTTATCTACTAATTGCATTTCCTTTATTGTCGCCATCTCGGAGAACTTGTTTATACAGTTTTTAAAGTTTTATTAGTTTAAATAGTTTATTAAATTCAATTATGTTTTCTTGAATTTTTAATCTAGCATAAGAGCTGAGTATTATTTTTATTAATTAGAGTCAATTATTAATCCTTAAGAATAAATTCTGAGTTCATATATTCATCAGTCTCATAATCACTGTTGAAGGGGCGAGGCCAACGAGGTAAGCGCGTAACATCAGAATATTAAATTCTTCAAATTAAAATTAACTCTGGTCTTCAACATGCAGAAAGAAAAGGAATTGCTTACCTTTTCTAAGGTTTATCCAATTTTAGTAGTATCCACTGATTTATATACTTCCAATAATTGATAACTTATTATAATCACTTCTTGAATAATTCTATTTAGATGCACCACCGCTGAAATAAAACTTGTAAAAAAAATTATATTAATGCACAATTCACATTGAATAAATAAGTTCACGTTTGGATTGATTTTAAAAATTATATTTTACATTACTTAAAATTTTAAAAGATTTACATTTAGAATTATATTAATTATAGCATCAGGAAACATTTTTTCCTGTGACTTTACAGAATGAAGGATAGTAATACACTGACTCATTTTCACAAAGTTTGGAAAGTTACGAGTAAAGTTGCATCATTTCTTTGAAACAAATTGACGTTGAATAATTGTCCTTTTAAATGTTTTAGTTCTGTAATAAGTTTATAATGGCATAATCACAAATAACAAATTATAAACATATTTCACATTATTAGAAGAGAACGATTATAACGAGGTAATAAATCTCTATTGCTTGATAAACTTGAAACTTAAGAGTCATAAATTAGGTCACTTGTTTTAAGAGATGAGAGAAAAATTATCGTTGGGTTTTTATCTGCGTGCTTCATCATTTTCTTTATTTATTTATTTTACTTTGAGTGGAAAATATTAAGTGATTGAAATGAATGGATTAGTTTTTTACAGAATATCACCAGAATTTACGTCTATTCTTCACGCACCTTATTAAAGCAATATTTTATTAAAAAATTCTTATTCTCATTTGTCAGTTTGGAATTAAAAGTAAGTGGTATATACAATATACCAGAACACTCTTCAAGTCCATTTGGCAATATTAACTTGTATTATTAAACTTCTAACAATATTGTTATGCAATTCTTTTGTATACTTCTTCTTTTGTACTTTCCAACGATCTCATTCTGCTGATATTCTCGTTTCAATTTCATTAGAAGCTAAAAATGATATGCTTGTCAGTCTGTTTTTTTTTTTCTTGGCTTTTTGACTTTTTTGAAAATAGTGACCGATCGTCATCAATTTTGAATATGGTATTAAAATACGTAGTATTACTTTACGTTTTTAAAATATTTATCGTAACGTGCATAGTCTTTTACAAGGACACTTGAGTCAAAATGAACGATATTGGCAACAATGATATTTAAAATGAATGTATGGTTTAGTGTCCTACATTGGATCAAGTAACCAATTTTATGTTCGGGTTCCAAAAATTCTGTTTAAAATCAATCCGAAATCCGACCCGAACACAAAGTAATACGAAATTAATCTATATTTTAATACAATTGTTCAAAAATAGTCTACAATTATATCTCTTATATCCGCTTTATCTTTTTTATATAAAAATGAACACATATACACTCACTGATATTTCAAAGTAAAGTTTTTTGCATTTGAAAAATATATATCGGACTTTCTTTTGAAAGATCGGGTCAACTCGAACACGACCCGAAAGAGTCAAAACCGAACCCGCAACGAAAAGAAATGTCAATTCGACCCACCCCGAACCGCCTGTCATGTCGGTTCAGGTTACCCGTTAAAATCGGGTTACCGATCTCAATGTTGGCGGTGATTGTTTCGGCTTCGATTTGGGATTTGACTCTTGCAGGTAAAAATTTCGAGTTGACAAGAATTATTTGACTTAGTTTGGATCGGGTATTACTCGACCGTTCCTTACTCAAGTGTGTATAAGGGCAAATGTTGCCCCAAAAACACAAAGGTGAGAGTTAGTTAATTTGAGGTTAAAATAATATTGATCAGCAATATTTCTTTGTTGCAAACGAATAATTTAGATTATCTCAGGAAATTTGATTTTCCGTGAAAATTGCTAACATCAACAAGACTGCTTGGTTAAGTTTGATATTGGGTCATTTACCGTTCAGTTTTTTTTTTAAGTTTAAGAGCAAACTAATAGGCGAAAACCCAAAAAACACCTTGAAGTAAGCGCAACAATTCTTGAAAATTAAATGTACAGTATTAGATCATGGATTTTTGAAATAAGAAAAATATTTTCTTACTTTTTTTTTCCTTTGTTTGATATTAAAATCAAAATGTAGATCAGGAATGCATTGTGCATAAATTGACAATAATTTGGAACCTCCTTATTTCACTTGTTTCTAGTTATGTTTTATGTTTCTAAAGTTATAATTTAATATATTTTTAGATATACGTGGAATATACGTATAATAATCATCCTATCAAAGGAATAGGATCATCCATAATTCCTGCAGTGAGTGCAAAGCGAACTGCTGTGAAAATTGCAAACTTCACCATCGCTTTACGTAGAGTTTTCAACATGAAGAAGGTGTAAGATGCTGATTCTGATGTCGGTACATACATGTTACCGAAGGATAGCACAGACCGAAGTATCGTGCAAACTTTGTGCGATCCTTGAATACTTTGTGCTTTTTCTTGCTCATGTAGCGACATCAAAAATCAGTATCTTACACCTTCTTCACGTTGTAAATTGTATATAAATGGATGTTATTGAACTCTGTCCAGAAATTGTGGTTGATCCAATTCGGTATTCCTTCGACATAATTCCTATCAACATTTGACACTTATATCTGAAAAAAAAGTACAATGAAATTAAGCATTAGAAGCAGGAGGTCCAGCATTTGAATCCAGCCCGTTCCATTGATCCCTTGTAGCCGGCAAAAAAAATTCTTTTACATTGATTTGGCAATATCAGCTAGTTTATTTTTAAAAATACAGTAAAACTTATAAAAACGAAATCGCTAAGAACCGAAAATATTCATTTTATACAGGTTTCCGTCTTAGTAACTTTATTTGCAGGTATCCCGTCTGGAACATGATTTTTTTCGTTATAGATGGATTCCGTTTTCACAGTCTTTATTACACAAATATATCATATTTCATAACTGAATTATTTTGGATGTATCACAAAATTTAACTTGTCACAGGAATTGATACACTATAAAAGAATTCCAAGAACGTTCGTAAGTGAAGATTGGTAGACAGTTATTCAAAATTTTAACATATCAGAAATTTCTAAGAAGCTTCATTCACACGCAATTGTTGCCAACTTTCATCAGGAAAGTTTTAGCATGGAGGCCTTCTGCTCATTATTCCCAACATTCTAAATAAACCGCCAATGGATATGAAATTTTTCCGTTAATTATCCAAAACATTTTCTTTTTGGCTTACCTATTATTTTAAACACGAAACTTCACTAAGGTAAAAGCTACCAGAAATATTTCAATCTAAGCTGTGTTTCTGTCAAATCACGAGGAGAGAGGGGACGCTCCAGCAACTGCACTACAAGGCGTTACTTTTATTTTAAAATGCGTGTGCAAAACGTGCACGACTTTGCGCAGTGCAATATTGTGCCTTGTAGAGTCAACTGACAAAAAAAAAACTATACGAGTTATGAAATCCCATTAAATTTTCGGAGCCATAAACCCCATTGCATTGAAATTGGCCCACAACAAACAAAAATGGCGCTTCTTGGAAAATCAATCCATGAATTTCGCAAAATCTTGGAAAAGGTATTTAAAAGTTAATTTTAACATTAAATAGGTTATTGGCACCCCTAAAACTATTATCGTTCAAAACCCGATCAATTTTGATTATGGGTTAATCGGTTCGAACGCTGTGTTGCACCATCTGTTGAAAAACGTCATTTTGAGAAAACACGTAAAGAAAAATAAATTACCTGCTTTTCAGCAAGCACATAGTTTCGTTCAAAAGGCCATAAATTGGTAAATAATTTGAATAATTCAAAATTGTTTCTGGCACATATTCTACACACCTCATAGATGCAAAAAACGCAACAATAAATAAATGAAAATAAAATAATAATAATAATAATAAGTAAGTTTTTTAATAAAACTAAGCACACATATTTTTAAACCTTGAAACAAAATTTACCACCATTTGTTCCAGAGACATGGGATCGCAATATATATATATATATATATATATATATATATATATATATATATATATTGTCTTTGCTGCGGGGCGCTAAATTTGTAGAGCAACGTCACTGTATCGGGCGATTCAAAACAGAGATTATGACGATTATCTCTTAAATCGCAGATGAACAATTAAACTTTCAAATACAAAAAGTATGAAAATCAAGTTTATCTTTTAGACATGGCATTTTTTTTAAAGTCGCTGTAGATGTATTAGAATATGAAATTTTATTTTTATATGGTCTCTGGTACCTTATCGTTATATTTAAAAAAACATTCACCACGCTTTAACAAGTACAGCACAACAAATCATTTTTGTACGCCAAAAACGTACAGTTTCGTTAGTTCGTTTTCGAATACCGATATTTATTTAAATTTGAATGTTATAAATGTTCAATATTTTCTGACAGTAAAACGAAAAAAAAGGCTATTTAGTGCCATTAAACACTGAACATAAACTTCAAAGTGTCATAACTCGGTAGGTTTTGGCCATAAAAGAATGTAATTTTTTTAATGTCCTTTTTCATATAAAGCAACATTTATCTAAGTTTAAAATATGGGTCCTATAAAACATTAAATTTCGTATTTTAATACTTTTAGAGCCCCTTGTAAAACAAATGCCATATCTAAAAGATTATTTGAATATTTTTTTTATTGAAAGTATGTTTCTAATATTCGCGGTTTAAAAGATAATCGCTGTCACTTCTAATTTGAATCCACTACTAAAGTAAAATTGGACAGAAAAATATTCTTAGTCTTCTGTCGAGAATGTGAAAAGTAAAATAAGCAAATTGCCTAACTATTTTCACTTTTCTAGTCGAAAGTAAAAATTGGATAATTGTGCGAGAAATAATTACACAGCAATGCGTCTTTCGTCGCAATTGAATTAGTTTGTTTATCTCAGAAAACTAAATATTTCATCAAAACTGCTGATAACATCCAGACTGCTTCGCTAAATCTGCATTTTTGTGATCAGTCATGCTTCACTTATTTTATTGTCTTCATAAACGACTTAATACACTAAATTTTTCAACATGCGTGTTCTGAAAATACTTCTCCTCGTAAGTTATATCTCTATTTGAGTGTATTAGGTTGATTATACTTTACGAATAGACCGAATGCAATCAATTCTTTTCTATATCTTTATACAAGGCAAAATTTTTCTCCACGGTAGCATTCGAAATATTCAAACATTTCTAATCTAATTGAAACAATCCATTTATCTTTCAAATATATCGGAAGAGTTTACTAATCAAGAAGATTCGTAAATCTGTTTGAAAATAATGGCCCTATGAAATTCTGAATAACATTATGGACAATAGGGTTATATTTTCAATTCATATTTATTCCTTGTTAAATTTCTTCAATTTCAATAAAATTTCAGGAGTTAGTAAGTGAGACATACTAAAAGAACTTCGTTGAAATTCATTGAATGGTTTGAGTTCGTGTCTCGTTTCAGCGCCTGGAACACTGTAAAAAACTGGGTTTTACAAGAATTCACTGTAAAAAAAAAATTGTAAATTCACGGGCATTCTCCGTGAATTTCTTCCGTAATTTTATGGAAAATGCCCCTTTTTCAAGGTAAACGGTCAATTTCCGTAAATTTCATGTTTTTACGGGCAAAAACCGTTTATGTAAGAGCAAAGCTCGTTTATCTAGGAACAAAACCCGTTTTCTTACGGCCATTGTCTGGAATCTCTGCTGCAGTAATTTTACTGCAGCAATTTTTTACAGTGTATTATAGCCGGTGGACGTCTTTTAAACTATGATTTCAACAATTTTTTAACAATTTTGAAATAATTAGCTATCATATACATATATATATATATATATATATATATATATATATATATATATTCGATTACATTTACTAAACAAAATTTAAAATTTCCCTACAAATTACTTTTTTTTCTCCAAAATAGAAAACCTTTTTCTTTATTAAACAATTTCATTGGAACAAACAATGTTTTGTTTTGTCTTAATAGAAGAAGCGATAAGTCAGCTTAAGTATTAAATCTGATGTATGTACTGTCCGCCAAAAAAAATGAGAACACAACATACATTTTAATCTTAAATTGTCGCACAAAAACCAAAATAGCCATTCGACTAAAAATAATGTGTTCATTCAATTTATGTTATAAAAATACGCTCAGGGGGTCGTGTTCATAGTGAATTTCAAACTCTGAAATTTTCAATACGAACACCTAATTTAAACATCGTATTTGGTTTTTTCGGTAAATTTTACCTTTGGAACACAAATGGAAAATCATTTGGTCAAGTAATTTAGATAGTTAAAAGTTTAAAGTCCTAACGTTAAATCCATTTGTATTTGTTGCAAAACAAAATTATTATTATTACTATTATTATTATTATTATTATTATTATTATTATTATTATTAACATAACTAAAAAACTACATGGCGGAATGAGCTGTAATTTTGGATTCGCATATGTAATGCTTCTAAAAGTAGATTTCTGTTTTTTTTTTTTTTTTTTTTTTTTTTTTTTTTAATCATAGCTTGCAAATTCATATTGTTTTCGAAAATTATTTTTAAAAAAAAAACATATGTAATAAATAGTTTAAGGTGCCTGACGCCGTACGGAGCAATTTTTTCCAAAAAAGCTATTTAATTATTTTTTGAACATATTTTTATTAAGATTATGGCTAGAAACTGTAAAAAAAGCAAAACATGTTTCATTAATTCATAAAATGAGGGATTTTGTGGTAAAATTTAGTGAAATTGGGCACAATACGCAAAATGCTCTAGAGAAAATTCTATTGTATGTATCTTAATTTTCTTTTTACACGTCATACTTATGACATTGATGAAGGCAATGAACTAAAATATAAGAGATATTTTAAATACATCAAAATTTATAGTGTATCGCACCTCTTTACATGCTGATTTTCATAAAATTCATCGATGTCATTCCACGAAAACATCAATTAAACAAAAAATATTTATTCTAAAATTAAATCTTTAGTTCATTGCCTTCACAATAGTGTAAATAACATGCACTTTAAATTTCATAGTGATAGTCTTATAACTTTTTGAGAAATCGTGTTTTGCGTATAGAATTTTCACCAAAAATTACATATTCCAAAAGATGCATTTAAAGTTTAGATTTATGTTTTACTACAAGAATGTACGCATTAATATGCATCTAAAAATCACTGTTTTTATGAGCCATACTCTTTTTTTCAAGTACTGACCCCACTAAAAAAAAATCTGAAGATTATCTTAAAAAAATATCTGTAGAAAATCTGTAGGTATTTGGCCCACTTTTTTTCAAATCTTCAAAATGTCTGCGAAATTTCTTAAAAAATTCTGCAGATTTTTTAAAGGTAAAGTTAAATCTGTAAAATGTCTTCAGATTTCTGTAGAATTTCTGAAGAAAGTGGCACTTTCTTCAGATAATCTTCAGATTCTTTTTAGTGGGGGAGCATTTGTTTATTTCTAGAAGGCCATATTTTTGCTTCCCCCCTGCCAGTTAGTACCTTTAAATAATACTTCCGGTCCTTTAAACAGTACTTCCAGTTTGAGTGACAGCTGTTGAGTAGTTTAAAAACTGCTACAACTCCAGTTCTATTTATCGTACAATAAAAATTAATACAGTTTTGGAAATGTAAAAAGTTGAGTTTTAATAAAATGTAATAAAATCGTTTTGACAATTTTGGTCGAAAACTACTTTTTCAAGCTATTAATTAGTTTCGAAATAAATTTACGAAAAAAATACGATTTGTAACCTATGAAATTTCTAAAAAAATAAATACATTTCTATGAACTTCAAACATTTGAATCCAAAATTTCAGCTCATTCCGCCAAATAATATTTGAATTTTGTTTTAAAAACTGTCGGCATCGCAATCAGTTTTGCAACGACTAGAATTAAATATAACGTTAGGAGTTCCGAAGTGTAAATCTTCATAATGCCTGAACTACTTGACTGGATAACTTCCTGTTTGGTATCATAAGATTAAACTTTACCGAAAAAGCTAAATATGATGTCAAAATTAGGTTTTCGTATTGAAAATTTCTAATTTTAGTACAATTTCACTATGAAAACGACCCCTATGCTTATTTTTTATAACATAAATAGAAAGAAGACGTTATTTCTAGTCGAATGACTATTTTCATTTTTCTCTGAGATATTTTGGTACGTAAAATGTATGCAGCGTTCTTTTTTTTTTATTTGACCAACTGTACTTTTAAAAGAAAGAAAGAAAGAAAAGAAAGAAAAAAGAAAAAGAAAGAAAGAAAGAAAAGAAAGAAAGAAAAAGAAAGAAAGAAAGAAAAAGAAAGAAAGAAAGAAAAAAGAAAAAGAAAGAAAGAAATCAACTTCCTTTTCCGACAGAGTAGAAAGGACATGTTTTCTACATTTGGAAACGAAATGCTTTTTCACTGTTACTCGATTTTATTACTTTTTTTTCACAATAATCAAATAAATCGAGAGATAGATCAATTATTAACAAAAATCTTTAATGCATCATGTTTGATGACAAAACTGAGCTGCGCCGCCAGGCGCCCATCCGACACGTCAACCATCGCACCCAAGTCCTGAGGCGACTTATAACGTGTACAACCAGGAGCATCCTCCTGTATGCGCTGCGACCGGCGGGAGCACCGCCACCTGCGCATCACTCCATTGAACCCAAGAGTTTGACGACATAGGTCGTTGCTATTGTGGTGATTCTGAGCCCTCTTGAGAAACCACCACGGTACACTTGGGGATGAGCCGGCATTATTTGTTAGAAAACCACCTGCACTCTTGTGATACGTGAAAAGGAAAAACATGGGAAACAAAATTTACTCCTTTTAATACACAGAACGACACTGAAACATGGCTTTAAAATCTAACAGACTTGAAAATGAATATAGTCAGATGATTTGCATAGAATTCTATTTCAATATTTTAAGTTATATTATTCTGCATACGAAAATTATCTTAATTTTTATTTATTTATTTTTACTGAAATCTTCTTTCTAAAGTAGGGGGTACGAAAAATACGCGGGGCGTAAATTATACGAATATTATTAAAAGCGATACTGTCGCATTAGCCGCATGTCAGGTGAATAGCCAAAGAAATTATCAAAAATTCGCTATTTACAGCAGGTTTTTGGATTCTGGTCATTAAGCGCATAGTTTGATTGCAAATCTGTTAAATTTGTGTTTTATTTATATTAGTTTTTTTTTTATTTATTAATTTAATGATAAAGTTTTAATTTTGTTCTATAATATTAGCCTGAAACAAATTCTGAACTATTTATATTATTTTAAGAGCAAGCGAATTAACCTCTCATAATACGGCTGCACGCGATCGAGATACATTAAAAAAAAAATCATGCTGTAAAATTATTTTAAAAACCAGAAAAAAAATCAGTAAATTAGGATACAGTTTTCAAACAAATTGCATTTGAAAGAACATTTCTCCCTCTATTCGACGGTGTAAAAATTTAAATTGTGTGATATTTAGAAGTTACAAAAATGAAATCTATTGATCAGATCGTTGCCACTGTCAATATGATGTCAACGTTTCTCACGGACATGTTTTTGCTTTATAATATAGATTATAAAACGCTAAACCTTTTTAAATTTACTTAATATTAATATTTTACTTTACATTGGAAATAACGACACTTTTCTATAACGGTACTGTTTTATGGCCCCTTCTAAGACCATTCTAGAATCGTCCCTGCATTATATACCTAGCTGCTAAATATTTCATTTTTCGAATTGCACAACCTCCTACCAGAAATATTCACTTTATTTTCTGTTAGAATTTCTCCATTTAAGTAACACGAGGATCACTATTCAGAAATAGTAGAAATAAAATTCTGAAGGTTTAACAGCTATGTATGCAATGCAGTAATACTAATAAACTTTAAATAAATTAATTTAAACTTTAAATAACTTTATTTCTTTGTTAAACGCATTCAATTATAATATATTAAAATATTATTTGCCTAATTTTATGCATTTTTTTACAATCCAAAAATGAATACACTTTTAATATTCGCATTAACATATATTATTCGATATTTAATTTGCGAATATTTCTCTGTTAAAAAATACAATGTATATTTAAGCAAATCAACGTATATTTAACATGCATCATTTGCAACGCAGACTTAAGCAAAAAGATTATTGAAACGTATTAATATTTATTAACATTTAGGCAGAAAAATAAATTATATTAAAACATGAAACAAACTGCATTAAAATATTTTATTGCCTTAACTTCATAAATGAAACATTTTTAATTTTATAAAACATTGTGAGTGTCATAAAAGAACATCTTTGAAAACGTCATAATCCTCTTATGAATAAAAGCACAAAGAAGACTACGTTTCAGGAACGTGAGGCTTCTTTGTTATGCAGATGAAGAAGCTCATCATAATACAAGAAAGGTTTATTCGTGATGTACAAAAATGCAAATAAAGCAATAACAACGGCTCCCCTGGGATATGTCTATGTATTTATGAATATTTGTAAAATTGGAAAAGGAAAAATTCAGTGATAACATTTTGTAAGATCAGAAAATGACATTTATGTGTCAGTGAAGACACGTCTTTTTGGCTAAAACAAAACTCGAAACGTACTAGTGGAATTAGAAAAAAAATCAGTTTCAATCATTAGAAGAAATGAATAATTTTAAACGTCACGCATTGTTAGAATTTTAAAAAAATGCAGTTTAAAATCGAGAAACAAAAATTACACTTTTTCTCCACGCAACTTTGCATTATTGAATATTATAAAATATATTTAGCTCACCTTTATAGTATAAGGCTACATTTATTGTGTATTACAGTTTATTTTAACTGATAATATTACGATGCTAAATATTTTGAAATTTATTTATCTTTATTCTTCAAAGCGATATGCTGAAATTTAATCTTTTCCGTCGATTACTTTTAGTGTTTTATAATGAACTGTGTTTCAGAAAGGGATTTTGATTGCATCAATAGGTTTTGATTGCATTTACGAATTTTGAGAAAAACCGTAACAGAATGTGCAATTTCGTATCTCCTTACGTGTATTTATGAAAAAAGTTTGAGATCTAACAGAATCCAGTCCAATCAATAAATGAGAGAAAACATTTGTAATCTTACCTTTACAACGTAATTAATTTTAATTGCTACTTTTGCTATTTCGAGAAAAAGTGCAGATTTATTATTTAATTATTTCATTTTTAAAAAATACACGGAATGGCTTGAATTTTGAACAGAAGTTTGTAGCATAGTGCCTAACTGCTCTCTTATAAGGGTACTCTAGTGGTTGAATGAGTTTTGGGATTTTTTGCGTGTAATCTAAATGTTAGTCTTTGATTCCAACATTATTGCGTGAATAAGACCTATTCTGTCATTTCTTTAAGTTTCACAATGTATGACTCAATCTGCTGGAATTTGTTTGTCACAGTTACTTTTGCAATGATATGAGAACATACATCTGACTTGTTGCTTGATACAAATATCTGCTTATAAGTCATCGTCGAGAAGAGGACCGGATAGACACAAGGAAATAAATCACTGAAGAATTACAGCCCGGACCTCCACAAAGAGTGTACAATGGAGGTGACAGGAGTTAAACCCGTCCTCCTGACTCCTATACGCTCTCAAACGATTTGCGGAGTGGTGCCTTAAAAGGCTACTTCACTCAAGCGATAAAACCCGCTCGCTAATGTTAATCCTATGGGTAGAGTTGCAAAAAAACGGTTTACTCCCAGGTTTATTCTCAAAAGAGCTGGTTTATTCCCAAAAAACCAAGTTTATTCCCAAAAATCCCGGTTTATTCCCAAGTTTAAGCCGGGTTTTTTCTAGTCTTTGCAACTCTACCTATGGGGGAAATTATTTACGATATCTCGTTCGCATTCCAATATTTTTAAATGATTTTTTTTTCATTGGATAGCTGAAGCCAATCTCTATGCTGACTCTTTTGTACTTTTTCGACTTTTGTTGCAGTTTTTTTATTGAGGATACTTTTACTTTCGGAACCGGTTTCGAAAGAGAAAGTATCCTCAATTTAAAAAAAAGACTGCAACAGAAATCGAAAAAGTACAAAGAAGCGTGCATAGAGATTGACCCCAGCTATCCAATGCAAAAACAAATCATTTAAAAATATTGAAATACGAACGAGATATCGTAAATTATTTCCCTCATAGGATTAACATTAGCGAGCGGGTGTTTTCACCTGAGTGATGCAGCCTCTTACCCACTCGGCCACGGAGGGCCCATGATATGATAATTAGGTATCGGTGGTTCTGTAGTTGCTATTCTGTGTATTTGGAACGCATCTCACCGTTAAGGTACTTTAGTCCTAGATTGTGAACGTCGAGTTCTATACGTTGGAAAACTTTAGAACAAAAGCAGCGATTATCTGGGTTTACTGTGAATTCTTGTTAATGCGGACTTCCAAGAGATGCCACTTTTCATCCACACTAACTGAAGCCCTCATTAAAAGATGTAAAGATTTGTAAGTTTTAAAATAATTCCTTGCATCGAATAAATTGAATTCCGTTTTTAAAGAAACTAAACAGATTAGAACTTTATGCTAAAAGAAAATTTGGTATATTTAATACAAAATATACATTAAAGATAATATTGTTAATACAAAAGAACTAGTTACTCAGAACAAACAAAATATGCTAATAAATTACCGGACTTAGATAATTTAAATATATTTAAGTTATTAAGCCACTTTCTTTAGTAATTTACAAAAAGTGATCTTTTTACAGTATTGTTTTCTAACTTTGAACAAACTCCAAAATTTGGTCTGTTACATCAGATTTTGATGGGTAATATTGCTGAACAGACAGTTTATTCTTAGAGGTCTACTAACTAATCACTAACTCATAAGACATATTATATCCACGGGATGGTACATCTATACGTATTATGTGGGATCGTAGAGTCATAGCACTAAACAAGAGTCGTTTTCAGGACAAGTAACTGTAAGAACTGTGCGATAATGTATGCAGCACCATGGATTGCCTGCATAACATTATTTGCTGCAACGTCACTTAATTATGCAACGAAACCGGGAGGGATGGGTGCTACAGTGGTGCGTTCAACATCGAACATGGAGCAGGAATGACATCACGCAGTCTTTGCAAGTAAATCACGGTTCTGCGTATAGCATCATGATGGATAGAGATTTGTGTATAGAAAGAAGGGAGCTAGATCTGGGTGCTAAAATTAAGAAACGGAAAATTTTCAAAATACTTGGTTAAAACTAATTAGTTTCTGTGGAAGATTTCATTCGTTGAAGCGCTGCAAAAAATGTCGCCCATGGCGCTATAGCTAGTAAAACCGCCACTGATGATATCTCCATATAAAAACGCTTGTATCCCCTCCAACCCCCAGTACCCGTCTCTGATACAACTTCGTGTAAAGCAATAACAAAAACTGCCATACGTGCAATCTGTAGTGCTGCAGACAAAACTCAAGCATCTCACAATCTGAGCAGACACTTGTCCAGACAACGTCCCACTTTTATGACTCGGGGTAAGTAATGTGGCTGTGCATTCCAAAAGACCGTGTTGATACGTTATAAACACAGTTCTCTTGGGATTAGTAATCGAGGACCGCAGAGATCTTTCAGCATTCTGTGTGGTCCTCCTGGTACCATCAGTTTCCTTTTTTCATGACAGTCAAGAGATCTTCACCAACCCGAACAACAATATTGTGGGAAGATAAATCACTGTCCCAGCTGGCAACAATTCTACTATATGCACAATAAACATTTTGCAAATGCGATTTCCGTAAGAGAAATTCACTTTATAATCTCCACTTGGATTTTACACATACTGTAAGCAGTGTTACACCTGCCTCCTTGGCCAACATACGTTGAAATGATAATCATTTGCATATATCAGCCTGTTCCATGTTTCTTGCAAATTTCTCATTTGTTGCGTGCCGCCTTCATGATGTAGCGATTGTAAAGTAGTGCATATTTTGACCGCTGACGAGTCGATGTTTTTCTGAACGTTTCTGGCTGAATAATTTCGTTACCAAAAGCGAAAGCATGTGTTGATTTGAATAATTATTCAATCACCATTAACTGTTTCTTTGTCCTGATTAATGAGTAAAGAAATGAGAATAATAGTTATATTATATTTCTGTATTTAATATTCATAATGGCGCAACATTTCACCTATTCTTGTCCTGGTTAATGGCTCCTGTTGTGATGTAACAGAAAACTTCAACACATAATTCAAAGCATCCGTTAAATCTCACTATACAGGTCAGCATAAAGTATTTCCCCGATTACAAAAAGTTATTGCGTAAGAATTATTGTACGCTTTATATATATATATATATATATATATATATATATATATATATATATATATATATATATATATATATATATATATATATATATATATATTGTAAATTGTAAAAAAAAGTAATCTAGTTTTTAATAAGACTAATTACCTTAGTAAATTTTAACGTGCGTTCCATTTGTATATCGGAGAATATTAAGGCGGTATTCTAGTTTTAGTTGTCCAAAATTTGCTCTATAATACCAGACAAAGCATCTATTATCACAACCTTCAATGTTTCAATATAAAAAACTAGTATGGCAAAGACTCTCTGCTCATGAAATGACACACAAAAAAGAAATTCATAGGAATAATATGAAGACAGCATGGAATCAAAGGAGCGTGTTAGTCCATTCCTTCCAACCCAACTGCCAAATTAATTTTTGATTCACTGATTACGTTTATGCTCTAGCTGCACCATCTAATCAACGTTTAAAAATTTGTAATAATAGGGCTATGCAATGATAAATAATTTTCATTAGAATCTTTAAACGGTTATTTCGTGCTAGTGTTTTGTAAGCATGGAAATATTTTATGCTCACACTGTATTTCTATATTATCGTCTGAATGGTCAATACAATCTCATCAAAAAGTCACCTGTAAAAAAAGAAGCCAAGTCTCGTAACTCATTTACCGTAAAAAGTACTGAGATCGTATAAAGCCAAGTTTAACTATCTTATTAACTCTGAAATTTTCATTCACAAATCACTCCTAGTCTCTACATCTTTAGTTAATTATTATTTTGTGACTTGGCAATTACGTAGCACGAGAATGTGTTGTATATAGTTAGTCTTAATCAAATAATACTATAACATATTAAAGTGTAATAACTTCCCTGTGCGTATATAATTTGCTTTAGTTAAATTATCCCATCCCATCCCATGACATAGTAAGATGTAATAACTTTCCTGTGCTGCGTAATTGCCAAGTCACAAAATAATAATTAACTAAAGATGTAGAGACTAGGAGTGATTTGTGAATGAAAATTTCAGAGTTAATAAGATAGTTAAACTTGGCTTTATACGATCTCAGTACTTTTTACGGTAAATGAGTTACGAGACTTGGCTTCTTTTTTTACAGGTGACTTTTTGATGAGATTTCACTTCTTTTTGTAAGTAATCCTGCTTTTCTTGATTTTGGGTTCTTTTTGGAGATCATCCACTGATTTTCGCTAAGCCCACACTCTGTCCCTATTATTTACAGGTATCAAAAATTTGAAGCTTTAGTTTCGTTTGCAAAGTACTGTAGATAAAAAGAGATTTCAGGTTCCTAGGCAAGCACTAAGTTATGGGAGGGGGAGTGTCAAAAGTACTCTCAATTGCTTCCAGGATAGGTGCTATCCATCTGAGATATTACTCGCAGCCCTAGATACTTGATATTTAACATAAAAGAACTTTTTAGTATAAAAAGAAAGCCAAAATTAAAATTTCCGGAAATTTCCAATAAATCAAACTATATTCCTTTTTTCGATGTTTTTTTTTTTTCGTTTTTTTTTTTAGTCTTTTTTTTTATTATTTACGGATTTTTTAATTTTTCCTTACTTTGTGTACTAAACCCTGCCTTTCTGCCAAATATCAAGCTTCTAGGACTATAAAATCGAATTATTTTCAAATTTTCGACTTTTTATAAATTTATTGATTTTTCGATTTTAATTCTAAGTTACCTGATTGTCATGCCAATATAGTAATTATTTGATCCGTCTTCTTAGGATCATTTAGGTTCAATTTAGAGATAAATCAAGTGAATCTTAGAGTCACCATGATTTTATTTAGAAAGGACTATCAAGCCATAACCAGCCAGTAATATCGGGGGGGGGGGGGGGGGTAGGGGGAGCTGTGAAAATTTTTGTGGGGCTAACATCATTTAACAATCCATATTTCATACGTGAAGTAAATAGAGTACAACCTGTGGAAGAAAACAAACCTGTGTATAAAGAAATCGCCTATATCGTAGCCAGTCTATAGCGGAACTTTTCTATAACGAAATTCGTAAACGAAAGAAAAGAAAACCATAATCCGGGAGAAATAACATAAAACAATTAGGGGCGTTGTACTAGCTAATAGGACAATTATCTTAAAACTAATGTTTCAAGCAGTACAAAATCAAATTGTTTTCGAATTTTCGATTTCTTAAAGATATTTCGATTTTTCGATTTTATTTTCGAATTTAACGAATATTTTAATTGTTCCTTTTATTGAATAGTAAATACTACCTTTAGACCAAGTTTTAAGTTTCTAAGACTACAAGATAAAATTATTTTCAATTTTTTATTTTTTCGAATTTTTTTTTTTATAATTTTCTGGATTTTTTAATTTTTTCTTATTTTGTATCTTTATTACAAATTTCAAGTTTCTAGCGCTACAAAATCGAATTATTTTGAAATTTCCGATTATTTTCGAGTTTTTTATTCTATTTTCGAATTTATTGTGATTTAATGTTTCCTTTTTCTCTATCCTAAACAATAAGTTTTCGCCGAATTTTAAGTTCTAAAGCTACAAAATCGAATTTTTTTCAATTTTTCTAATTTTTTTTTTCGAATTTTACAGATTTTTTATTTATTTCTTTTTTTGTATCCTAAATACTACCTTTAATCCAAATTTTAAGTTTCTAGCTTTACAAAATCGAATTATTTTAAAATTTTCGTTTTTTTTCGATTTTTTGATTTTATTTTCAATTTTTGTTGTGTTTTTAATTTTTTCTTTTTCTGAATCCTAAACACTATCTTTACAGGAAATTTTCAGTTTCTAAGACTACGAGATCATATTATTTTCAATTTATCTCCTTTTCTTTCTTTCTTTCTATTTTTTATTTATTTATTTTTTTTTTTTTTAATTTTCGATTTTTTTTTTGAATTATCCATATTTTTTAATGTTTCCTTATTTAGTATCTTAAATATTACCTTTATTCCAAATTTGAAGTTTCTAGCGCTATATGAAATCGAATTATTTTCAAAATTTCCTTATTTTTCGATTTTTTTATTTTATTTTCCAATTTTATTGCGTTTTTATTTTAACTTATTCTGAATCCTAAACACTATCTTTACCGCGAATTTTAAGTTTCTAAGGCTAAAAGATCAAATTATTCTAATTTTTTTTTTTTAATTTTTTCGAATTTTTCGAATTTTTGATTTTTTTTTTCGAATTTTCTGGATTTCTTAATTTTTCCTTATTTTGCATCCTAAATACTACATTTATTCCGAATTCCAAGTTTCTAGCGCAACAAAATTGAATTATTTGAAATTTTTCGATTTTTATCGATTTTTCGATTTTATTTTTAAAAAAAAATTGTGTTTTTGACGTTTTATTTTTCTGAATTCTAAACACTACCTTCAAACCAAATTTTAAGTTTTTAAGACTACAAGATCGTGTTATTTTCACTTTTCAATTTTGTTCAATTTTTTTGAATTTTCGAATGTTTTTTTTTTTCGGATTTTATAATTTTTTCTTTCTTTGTATCCGAAACACTAGCTTTATTCCAAATTTTAAGTTTCTGTGGCTGCGGGATCTACCCATTCTTTTTGATGACGCGAGATGGAGTGAGTGTGTGAGTGACAAAAAATCGAAACTTTGAGTTCATATATCGTTTGCACTAATTTATGGGTATTTTTTTAATTATCCATATTTTTTAATTTTTCCTTATTTAGTATCTTAAATATTACCTTTATTCCAAATTTCAAGTTTCTAGCGCTATAAAATCGAATTATTTTCAAATTTTCCTTATTTTTCGATTTTTTCGATTTTTTGATTTTATTTTCGAATTTTATTGCGTTTTTTATTTTAACTTATTCTGAATCCTAAACACTATCTTTAATGCGATTTTTAAGCTTCTAAGGCTAAACAATCAAATTATTTTAATTATTTTAATTTTTTGCGAATTTTTCGAATTTTTGAATTTTTTTTTCAAATTTTCCGGAAATTTTATTTTTTCCTTATTTTGCATCCTAAATACTTCCTTTATTCCCAGTTCCAAGTTTCTAGCGCAACAAAATCGGATTATTTAAAAATTTTCGATTTTTTTCGATTTTTCGATTTTTTTCAATTTTGCTTTCGATTTTTTTGGTGTTTTTGATGTTTTCTTTTTCTGGATACTAAACACTACCTTCACACCGAATCTTAAGTTTCTAAGACTACAAGATCGTATTATTTTCAATTTTCAATTTTGATGGAATTTGCTGAATTTTCGAATGTTTTTTTTTTCGAATTTTCCGTATTTTATAATTTTTCCTTTCTTTGTATCCTAAACATTACCGTTTTTCCAAATGTCAAGTTTCTAGGACTACGGGATCTACCTAATCTTTTTGATGACGCGTGAACGAGTGAGTGAGTGACAAAAAATCGAATGTTTGAGTTCATATATCGTCTGAACTAGAAAAGACAGAAAGTTGTAATTTTAAATTTTGGTCCTGTGTGCCAAATACTCTAGAAAAACGAAGTTTCAAATTTTTTGAATACTCCAGCGCGGAGATATGAGGGGGGGGTCAAAAGTGCCCTGAGTTGCTTCCAGTAAAGTATGCTTACGGATGTCCTCTCTCGACTTGGCGGAGGCACTGCCGTGCCTCCAGATTATATAATTCCACGGTCTAATGAAGTTATTATTTGAAACGATATCATTTAATTTTTCACATACTGATTAAAACTACGCACGTTATTTTTTATTTGTACTTAGATGTTTATTTCCATATTTGTAACCATGGAGTACATCGAGCCACAATTTTCATAAATTAAATTATGTTTATCGTTTACACATTGTATTTTTACGTGTTACAAACTCTATGGTTTTTCGGTACTTCTCTATTATCCCGTCGACCACTTTTCATAACAAAAAGCTATCGCCAAACTGTAACGCCAAATAAACGGGAGAACTTTGCCATTATAGTATCAAAATAAATAAATAAATATAATGTAAGAATTTAAGGACACAATTGTTATTTTAATTAAGGAAATAACTAATAAATCAGTAAAACATAATGAAAAATACACGCAAATGTTGAATTAAAAAGCACTTGATGAAATAACAAACACGTGTAATGCTTCTGACATCAAGTAAATGGGACTGCATTTTTGGCGTTTAATCTTACAGTTTGGCGATGTTTTTTGCTATGAAAAGTGGTCGACGGGATAATAGAGAAGTACCGGTTTTTCTTATAATACATGGTTTGTATAGATTCGAGGGGAAAATTATATTACTTTCATAAAAATGTATTTGGATGGTTTCTTGTTAATACAATCTTGCCAAGGCTGTGGTTTTCCTATTAGACTTAATGTTATCTATATGCTCCATTTTTCTGCAACTAAATTTCCTCATGCCAATATAGTAATTCATTGATCCGTTTTCTTAGGATCGTTTATGTTCAATTTAGAGATAAATCAAGAGAATCTTAGAATCACCATGATTTTATTTAGAAAGGACTATCAAGCCATAACCAACCAGTAATGTCGGGAGGGAGGGAGAGATGTGAAAATTTTTGTGCGACCAACATCTTTTAACAACAAATATTTCATATATAAATTAAATAGAGTAAAGCCTGTGAAAGAAAATGAACCTGTCTATAAAAAAAAGGTCTATAACGTAGCCAGTCTATAGCGGAACTTTTGTATTACAAAATTCGTAAACAAAAGAAAAGAAAAGCATAATCCGGGGAAAATAACACAAAACAATAACGGAAGGTGTACTAGCTAATAGGACAATTATCTTAAAATCTATCTAAAACAAACTATCCCCATCCTGTGGGATTTGTTTTTCAATGTTTTAGTTTATTTAATGCAAAACATAGATTGCATCCGACAACTCATAAAAAAGTCCTCCGGCCTGTACCGGCAGGAAAAGGTAGCTTTCCTATATCTTCGTTTTAAAAATTTAGCTAATCTTACTCGAAAACAGCAAGTTAAAATGCAAAGAAACCGTTTACAAAAGATTCGTTTACACTGAATTTGAATAAGAAATTCGCCAAATTATTGAGCTATAGCCAAGTTGGCTTCATTTATGAAGACTTATTTTTGTCGCCAAATTTGGCGAGATTTCGCCAATTGTCGCCAAGTTTGGCGAGAATTTGGCGCTAATGGATATGAATATATAGTTTTATGCGTATGATTGGGAAAATGATTACAACAATGAAAGAAAATAATTTGCGAGAAATCGCGTTCACTAAAACTTATAAATTTATATTAAAATCATTAAAATTACAGACATTACAATACACTTTCATAAAACATTAAAAATATATTAAAATTGGACGTTTCGGATTTGCATGGAAAATCCCTCTTCAACAACAACATTTCACTCAGCGTAAATCATAGTTCAAAAATATCAACAAATAGAAAATGCAACGTATCAAAATTTCGAAGTCAAAGTTACAGTTATAATGACACGGAGTATTCATTCGGGATTGCACCTGCTTGACCATTATTGACCATAAATTTATCGTTGTTTTTTTGTAATGTGCTGTTTTGTTTCAAAATGTCAGCCACCCTAGAATTTTAAACTGCTCTATCTCAGCCAATTTTTAAGATAGAGGTAAAACAAAAAATGCTCTGGAATCCTTGTATCAAGTCCTAACACCTAATTAAAAAATAAACTTGATTTTTTAACTTTTTTGTATATTTATTTTAGTTTTAAAATTTTCCGTGGCCGCCATCTTGAAACAAGATGGCGGACCAAGCTGGCCAACGAACTCGGTCGAGGCATTGGTGAGCTTAATACACACAATTAGTTTCGTCCAAATTAATTTATAAATACGAGCGTTATCGTATCAAATTATTTTCATTTTTTCAATTTTTTTCGAATTTTTTTATTTTTATTTCGAATTTTCTGGATTTTTTTAATTTTTCTTTTTCTGTATCCTAAATACTACCTTTATTCCTAATTTGAATTTTCTAGCGTAACAAAATCGGATTGTCTTCAAATTTTCGGTTTTTTTCAATTTCTTCGATTTTTTCAATTTTGCTTTCGATTTTTTTGGTGTTTTTGATGTTTTCTTTTTCTGGATGTTAAACACTACCTTCACACCAAATCTTAAGTTTCCAAGACTACAAGATCGTATTATTTTCAATTTTCAATTTTGATGGAATTTGTTGAATTTTCGAATGTTTTTTTTTCGAATTTTCTGGATTTTATAATTTTTCCTTTCTTTGTATCCTAAACACTACCTTTTTTCCAAATGTCAAGTTTCTGGGGCTACGGGATCTACCCAATCTTTTTGATGACGCGTGAACGAGTGAGTAAGAAGTGACAAAAAATCGAATGTTTGAGTTCATATATCGCCTGAACTAGAAAAGACAGAAAGTTGTAATTTTAAATTTTGGTCCTGTGGGCCAAATACTCTCTATAATTGAAGTTTAAAATTTTTGGGATACTCCAGCGCGGAGATATGGGGGGGTCAAAAGTGCCCTGAGTTGCTTCCAGAAAAGTATGCTTACGGCTGTCCTCTCAAGACTTGGCGGAGGCACTGCCGTGCCTCCAGATACATTTTATTTGTTCTTTCAAGAAAAGTAGTCATTGAAGTTTTCTCAGTTTACTGTGGTAAATTATATGCATTAATTATACGTTTTTATTAGTCTAAAATAGCAAATTAAGTCCATTAAAGAGCATTAACATTTTTAACTTTAAATTTATTAATTAGTGAAATTCATATTAGTTTGCATTGTAATGTTTATTACAAATTGTTAGTTAGTTTACTTTTAACTATCAGTTCGTTACAAAACTCCTTTGATGTTCTTTCATGGATTTGTTTTTATTTGTTTTCTATTGTTTAATATTGTCTTGAAATACAAGCAGTTTTGCTGAAATCTTCCGAAATAGTATTTGTGAAACTCTTATCAAGTTACGGCAATTTGAACACTAAACTACCGTGTTAAATATATATAAATGTTATCTAATCAATAACATAAAATCATATATAAAAAATAAGAATGTCTCTTTCTTTAAGTGTAATTCACGATGAATCAGCAAAACTTCAACAGATTTGTTTAATGAAATTTACCTAACAGTGATTACAGCGCAGTATCTCCTTGAAGCGATTCAGCCTTAAAAGGTTTGCTAATGTATGTGTTACTTTGAGTAATTATTTAATCACAATTGAATTTCTTTTTTCTTTCAAATGTTGGCGGATATGTTAAGAATAATAGTTTCAGAATCTTTTTTTTCCTATTTAATGTTCATCATGCATGCCGTAACATTTTATCTATTCTTGTCTTCGTTAATGGCTTCTGTGTTGACGTCACAGAAATATTCTATACATAATTCGAAGCATCAGGTCCAATCCATTGTAGTTTTATTATCGTCGGAATGATCAGCGGATTACATTTTATTGATTTATTTTAGAAAACCAGAAATTATCTTAATCTATCGTAATGAATTACTTGCATTTTTGTATTTATGTCTTTATTAATGCGAAATTGTATAATAACGGCATTAAAGAGTATTAAAAATTGAATCTATAAGTTATATTCATTTTGATATTACATATTTATTTTGATATTACATGCCTGTATACTGAATTGTATTGCAAACTGTAAACAATTGCCCTACATATCAATTTCAAACAGTATAATATTGTAATTAATGTAAAATCAGTTGCACAAAATCATTAATGCAAAGATGCTTATGTGTTTACTTAAATGTAACTCACAAGGATAAATCAAAATTTCAAGAGATTTGTTTAATTATATTTATCAATCAAATATTTCATTTTAATAGCTATCTTCTCTGAAGCTTGAATTATTGCTAATGAAATCAAAAGATATGTCTTGTTGTACAAGAATGTTTAATTATATTTATTAATCAAATATTTCATTTTAATAGCTATCTTCTCTGAAGCTTTAATTTTGCTAATGAAATCAAAAGATATATCTTATTGTACAAAAATATTTAATCACCATTATATATTTTAGTTTCAGATCATGAACTTAAGTGCCAACATTAATAGTTTCAGATTATTTTTTCTAGATTTAATTTTCATGATGATGTAACACATTACTAATTGTTTTCTTCATTAATGGATTTTGATTATCTGACATCAAACAAAACCTTGTATGCATAATTCGAAAAATCAGGTCCCTTATCGATTGAATGATCAGCTATTCTACTTATTGATCCTTTTAAGAGAAATAGCTATTAAAGTTATTACTTGTCTTTATTATATATCTTTAAAAGTCCAAAATTGTATAATAATTGTATTAAAGTGTATTAAAAATTAAATACATTGATTAATGAGAAAACGTATTAGTTTGGGTACTAAATTGTATTGCAAACTATGAGCATAAAACACAGTCTTTTGAATAAAGATTGTCATACGTGCTAAGTGCAGTCAGTATAATATTAATATTAAAATATTATTCCGAGCATAATCTGATATAACCTATCTTTTAACCAAATTAACTTAACATGCTATTAATTTTATGTTTAACATAAAATGTATTTTCGTTGGCAGATTTCCTATTAGCACCAAAATGCGATGTTTCATGGTTCATCTTATCTTATAGTTAATTTTCTTTTTCTCTTTATAAGTTGCTCTGGGTAATCAATTGGAATTCATGTCAACCCTTCAACTAATCACTTTACGTTATCGTAACAATCAAATGTTTATTGTTGAGATAGGATTTTACTTTAAATCATGCTTGAACATTATTTAAAAAGTCATAAAAAGCCGCCAAATTGAGCTACATTTTTCAAACAAATGTCATTTGAAAGTACATTTTTTCCCTAGTCGATAATGTAAAAATTTAAATTATTCCATATTTGGAAGCTATGTATAAGCGATAAAAACAGCCACCGGTTTTTTGGTAGCCATCCAAAAGGGGACAACACATTTCTGACGGCTACAGAAAAGTCCGTAGTCGAAGAAGTAGGGGTTTGTCCACTAATAATGAATGTATATGTATTTTCTTAAACATAATTCACAAGGGATTCACAAACAGTTTAACGAATTTAGTATTTAATCACGTGTATCTATCAAGGATTTTAATTCAATACCTATCTTCCCTGAAACGTTTTAGTGCTTATAATTTCGCTAATGACATCCAAAAATATGTCTTACTGTAAATAATTATGTAATCACCATTCTATATTTTACTTTCGGATAATGACCTCAACAGATAACGATAATAGTTTCAGATTTTTTTTCCTAGATTTAATTTTCATAATAACATAATACATTACCTATTCTTGTCTGGGTTAATGGCTTCTGTTTTGACGTCACAGAAATCTTTTATGCATAGTTCGAAGCACCAAGTCCGTCCCATTAAAGTTCGACGGAATGATCAGCAGATAATATTTTATTGATTCTTTAAATAAAAATAGTCATGGACACTTTTTCAGAGTCTGTCTTAGTAAATTTTTTCCATTTCTTATATGTCTTTATTAGTCTAAAAAGTAAAATAATCCCATTAAGAAACACTAAGAATTTAAATTTTAAATGTATTAAGTAGTGCAAAAACGTGCTAGGTTGAATTAAGAGTTTGTAACTAAAGGGAAGCAAATGTCTATGAAATTCAGCGAACTTATCGTACCAAAGCCGAAAGTAGCTGTTAAGAGAATACTCAATTCAAAAGAAAATACTTTCTAAAAAAATGTAGACAACTAATTATTGCGGTTAAATTTCATTGCCAAATTATTTCTCACAATGCGAATAATGACCGATGTCTATATACACCATGGTAAAGCCTAGCCGGACTGCTGAAAACTGCTGGGAAAGTAACCCGACAACGGAAGAACCCGCCGGAAAAATTTTAAAGCTATTTTCATTAAATAAAATACATTCAAGAGCGAGTTCGATAGTGTTTGGGCGTTTAATACTTTGATTACCGAGGCTGTTTAGAGTGTTTTCGTTGCTCTCATGTAGTGGTTCAGGGAGGGTGAGAGGGCCAACCAGCACCTATATACACTGAGACACTGGATAGCTCGATTACAAAAGATTATTGCACATGGGGTTTGCATTAGAACGTTGGCCTTTAATTACTCAAGCCACGATACTACCCCTGTCTTACTGTGATCTATGTTTGTGGTAAGTTACACTGTAGTCGATTAACGGATTAACCTCAGGCCGAGAAATCGTATTCATTTTCCTGTCAGAATGGAGTGGATATATATATAGGAAGGGTCATTCACTTTCGGATCAATTCGATCTTCGCGCTTCAATTAGTTTGTATATTTAATTTTTTAATATGGTAGTAGTTGGTTTTTAAGACGGTCTTTCTTATTATTAATTGTCATACACTCTAAATATAGCTATTGTGCTATTAAAGTATTGGGAAATTCTTTCAGAAAGTAATTCCTTTGAGAAGCGTATTGGATACAATATACTTAACAAGGCAGAAAATGTTCACTTTTTGTGGGTACAAACAGTGTTGCCAGTGGGCTACTTTTTTAAAATTCAGATTTCTTGATTAGCACCACTTTTTTAAATGGCTTTATTTGCCTTGTATTCGCCTTATTTAATATATCATAAATTAAGGCGAATTTTATTTTCTCAAAAAACTGGTTGGAATCAAGAAAACAGAATTAAAAAAAAGTAGCCTACTGGCAACACTGGGTACAAAGACATAAGAACATAAGATAAAGCTAAAGAACGTTTAAACACACAAATTCAAACTACCCTAACATTAAAACCAGATACGGCCGTTTCAAGGACAACTCAAATCCTCTTCATCAGTGTAAAAAAAAAAAAGACGAAATGAGTTCTTAGATTCAGATTAAAAGAACACGAAGATTATGTTAAAAAACAGGAATTGGATAAATCTACAATAGCAAAGCATTGTTGGAGTTCGAATCATCAATTTAACTTTTCCGGATGTAAAATTATTCAAAAGTGCAATTCGGTATTTGATCTTGACTTTTACGAGGCTTATCATACCCATAAATATTCAGATTCCTTGGATAATGACATGACTAGCACCCCTTTTATATCTCTTGTATGAAGAGATCCTGCGCAGTGAGGCCTGTTTTTTCGGTGTTTTCCTGTCAGGTACGTAACTCCTGCTTTTTCTGGTATGTAAACTCTTGCCTTTGCCATTTTTGATCAGTTCACAAGCCAGTACTCGGGACTATAGCCGAACGTGATTCTTTGAACCCGTTTTTTCTGATTTACATTGATGAAGGGGATCTCAGTTATCCTCGCAATGGCCGTATGTGGTTTTAATGTTGGAATAGTTTGAATTTGTTTATTTTTGTTTGGCTTTATCTTATACTTAACTTCAGTTAGCAAAGTAATATATATATATATATATATATATATATATATATATATATTGGAACAATAATTCATGTAAATTCTTTAATATTTTCTAGGAAAATTATGAGAATGTGTTAAGATTTTTTATTTTCGGAAAATCCAATTAACGAAATTATGCGCAGTTATTACCACTCAAGGGATGTGTGGGATGAATTGAAATTTCGGAGTAAAAGTAAATCCCTTTCAAAAACAAGGTGCATACACCCCATCCAAGGAGTATGGCACCACTATTTAAGATTAGAAGAAGAACTTGCAGAAGAACTTGCACTGAAGAACTTGCAGAAGAATTAGCAGAAGAACTTGCACTGAACGCTTTTTGTGCTTTTTAACACTTTCCAACATAGCTGAAAAGTGTTTATGACTTCGGTTTGTCTCTCCGTCTGGTCGTCTGACCATGTATCCGCCTGTCTGTCTGACCGTCTGGTCGTCTGACCGCACTCTAACTCCCGTAAATGAACTCGAATTGCCCTGAAAGTTTTACATTTTATTGACGTTTACTATAGAACGATCTATATTGATAATTAAGTGTATAGCATTTGTAGTTCGTTTACAGGAAAAATATACCGTTAATGTACGGTCAAATTGAAAAATATAATTTAAAGTGCATTTTGATGACGTTACACAATCTCAAACATGATGAAATTGATATACATTCATGAAGTATTCTAAAATATGTGTTCTGTAGAATATGGGGTTCAAAGCATTTATTATTCATTTACAGGATCACACAAAATAATTCTGTTGGAACAGGGAAAATCGTTTGCAGTGTATTTAAACGATGTTACACTATTGCAAACATAAAGAAATTTATATGCATTACTGAGGGGCACTATAAGTTGCTTACTGAAAAGTATGGTGTGCATTGAATTTATCGTTCATTTTTAAAGACACACAAAAGAATTCGGTTAGAGTACTGTCTATAAGCGATAATAGCTGGAATTGCGTTTTCGACTTTGGTTTGCGTTTTTAAGTTTAACAAAATGTTTGCATAGTACTTGGTGTGTATAAATTCTGTGGATCATATACAGGGCTACTCAAAAGACTTCATTCCTGAGTATAGGAGTGAATTGCTGAAGGGTAGTTTTTAATTGTGTTATGCATTTTTCTGATGAATTATATTTAGTGTACTAATAAATGTTTGTAGAATATAAATAAATTCATACACAGGGCTAAGTAAAGAACAAATTACATTGCTGTTTATGCTTGTTAATTGCTAGAAGTGCAGTTTAAGTTGTGTTATGCGTCTTTCTGGAAAAAACCTGCGTTACTTGAAAAAATCTCTATTAACCCTTTTTTAACCTATTTCAGCTCAATATGTGATATATACAAAATCCTTTATACAGGGCTGTACAAAAGAATTCGAGTGCATTTCCATCTATTGGAGAAAATTTCTATTAGAGAATTTTCCAATTGAACTAAATTTTAGCATGCTATGTACTATATATGCAAATATATAGATCGTATACAGGGCTGCATAAAATAATTGACTACATTTTTAACTATGGAAGGTATTTTCTAAAACTGAATTTTTAAATGTGTTATATGTTTTCTAAGCTATTTTCTTACATATCGTCTTTCACCTCATTTAACGCATGAGTTTCGTTACAGTTTTCTGGATGTGTTCATAATCAATGCTTGACGCATAATTTTTCGTTCTTGTTTTTTTTTTTACAATCTGTAGCGCAGTGATTCTTAAGCTATGGGTTGCAACCCACGGTGGTTTTCTGGTAAGCCGTGGAATAATTTATCAGTTCTTGCAAAATTTATTATAATTTTATATGTTGTAAATAATATAAAATACAATATGCTACATCTTTAAAGAAATATCGTGAAGTGATATAGGCAAGCAACTTCATGAAATGAGAGTATTTCATAAAACTTTGTGTTGAGATCGACTTGAGACTAAAATTAACAAGTTTCATCAGATACAGATAACCTCTCTGTAATAAAGAATATTATGTAAAGTAAACAATATTATCAATGTTATTTTTAAAATGTATTTTTTTACTATGCAATTATTAATAAACATATTTTTATGCTTAGTAACAGAAAGCTATGTTTTATTATTACATCAAATTATTATTATAGCGATTATTCGCTTTAGCACTACCTACTACTATTTACATACATAAGTTTTGTATGAAAATTTGTTTTTTTTTTTTTCATTGTATAGATTTTAGAAATACATCTATATACGTATATTAGCTGAGTGGCAAAAACATTTACAATTTTAGGATAAGTCACATAACATTAAAAGTTTGAGAACCACTGCTCTATTGCATGATTTGAAGTGCATGTTGTCTAAGTTTCATATCATTATAACGCATATAACTCCTTATAGAGCCTTCTATTTCAATTTGACGCACTCTGTAATGTATTTCTAGACAAAGCCACTTTGCTTTGAAGGAATTTTAAGAAACACATACACAAAATTTGGTTATTGTAAAAACTTATGGCCAGAGCAGTAAAATATTAACTGTTACCTGGCTTTTCATAATGACTTTTCATGACATATTTCTCAATACGTTTTAGAATTTAAATAAATTATGATTTAATCATGATACAGGTTAGTCAAAATTTTAAATACATTGTTTAACCATACATGACTTACGTCTTACCATACATTTAAAATCCTATTAATTTAGAAGTTACACTCTGTCCAATAAATGAAAGATATTACGCGACGAAATATAATCAATAAATCCAAAGACATAGCAACATCATCAATAAAAATACACGAAAATTAATTACGAAATGGTTCAATACGAATATCTTTTTCATGCCAAACATGATAAAATGTCTAATGGAAAATCTGCAAGAACGTGAACTTTTTACATTCTTAATCCAGGGCTTAATGAAGATGTTTTTTTTTTCCGTGATCGGAAAAAGAAAATATTTCAGAAAAAAAAATTAAATTTGACAGAAAATAGATATTCGTTTCATCACTTAGCCTTAAAGCTTGTGTTACGTATGTGGATGACAGAAAAATTATTAAAATTCCAATCTCTATTTGCACTAGACCGCCTATATATACGCATGTCTTAAAATTTTAGATACCATATTTAAAATTTAATTTAAAATTTCGTTTTAAATTAGAAGGGTGAAGATGAAATTAATTTAATAGAATTTTACTGTTTTATCTTCAATATAATAATGTTCATAATACCTAATATTATGCCATCAGCAAAAATATAATTAAAATCGGTAATTGCGTATTCATAAAATTCTTGCAATGCTTTTAAATTATAGCTGATTAGGATATTTAGAAACTAGAGTTTACCCAGTAACTAAAGGATATTACATAATAAAACCTAATCAACAAGCCTAATGAAACACCGGCATCATTAATAAAAATACACGAAAATTGATTACGTAATTTTTCAATATATAAAAATATCTCTTTCATGAAAACAAAAAAAAAAAAACTATCTTACTGAAAAATCTGCATGGACATGAGCTTTTACATGTTTAATCTGTCAAATAATGAAACTTTTTTCGTAATTCGAGAGGGGAGTTATTTTAGAAAAATAATTATCTTTGAGAGAAAAGAGAACTTTATTCTTTAACTTTGTAACCTTATTTTAAACGAAAGAACACATGTTCCGACATTAAAAATACTTGAAATTATAAAAACTGCTTGTTCTAGACCTTCTTCGTATGCATGTATTAAAGTTTTATCTATATTACTTAAAATTTTATCATAAAAGAATAGAAAGGACGTTCATTCGTATAAGCTGACTGTTTCGGTCATCAATTTTATTGTCCAAAATTTTATGTCATCGGTAAATAAAAATCTGTTATTCAGTATTCAAAGAAATTTGCGCATCTGTGAAAACGTATTCATAAAACTTGAAATAAAAAATATATAGTTACATGAGAAAAGTAAATATTGGAGAAAGATAATTTTAAAGCTAAATACTATACTCATTCGGTTATTTAATTCGATTGGTTTTCAAACATATTTTGTTACATAGATGCAACAATTTAATAAGGGGTTTTAGTTATATGCTGTTACTGTTATGCGATAACTAAACATTACAGACTTCCATAAGTAGACAAATAATAATTTGATTCAATACAAAATTTTTGAAGCAGGTATATAAGCGTAAAATAAAATAAGAAAAGTAATACAAATATAAACAGTTGAATGAATTAGGTAATATAAATGCAAAAAAAAAAAAAAAAAAAAAAAAAAAAGAAAGAAAGAAAGAAAGAAAACAAATCTATAGGAAAATAATAAAATCATATTATCCCTATCACATGAAAACAAAGTGAAGCATAAAATACTAGACGATCAGAGAAGTATGACCCGGGGGGATCGGGAATAGCGCAGTACAAGTAGCGAAACTACAGTAGTCGCTACTTTTTGCAGTAGTTTGTAATGTAGCGCGTTACACTGTGGACAATGTGGTGTAGCGAATAGCGCGGTACACTCTCAGAAAAAACTGTACATTTATGAGCGTTTGCCCTTCAATTTTTACGGGCAACAGCCTTATTTAATGAAAAATGGTCTGATCCACTACATAAGCGGCCTTATCCCTTAGATACTTAAAAAACTAAGAGCAATCTACATATTCTTACAGTTCTAGCCCATATGTTAGCAAAAATACGGTACGACCCCATAAATTGTCCTCCACTAGGGTGTAACCCTTCATTTTACTCGTGTTTCGAAAATTTTAACCCACCAAAACTGCGATTCTGTGATGATTATCTAATGTGCTACGTGCTACGTGCTACAGAACAGTAAGTAAAGTATTATTGTGTTTTAAAGTACATTATATCCTGTGCATTATAATGCTGTATTACTTTGCCCCGTAAAATTACGGGATGCACAAAATGATGGGCATGGATTTTTTTTTATTTTTACGGGGTATGACTGGAATCTCTGCTGCCGGCCTCTGTCCGTAATTTTACTGCAATTTTTTTAACAGTGTACAAAAAATCAGTAGCGAGAACTGACGCTGCTTTTAACGCTGTTTTAGGGGAGAAAAATGTGCCATTTTACAAATCACGTAGTCGTAAGTTGTTTGTTTTATGTAAAATTTGTTATGCTCAACAATTTGTGAATCTCCACGGCAAATCTCAGCAAAAGTGTACAGAAACGCATCGCATGAAGTCATACATTTTCTCCCATTGACACTTGCTGCTAAAATCAAGTACTAACCCACCAAAGGAAATAATTTTCTTGCTGCCAACACTTGTCTATATACTCGTTTTAAATTTTCATGTTTTAATGCAGGATTTTTTATTATTTCGAATTGCTTTATTTACAGATTTATTTATTGTTTGCATTTAGAGTTGTTTTTCTATAGTTTTCTAGATTATAAAAATAGATAACTCAATATTATTAGCTCTCAACAGAACTCTATACAATTAACATATTAAGGGTATATTGGAGAGTTAAGTTAACAAATCTGTTGGTAAATGCATGTCAACGGTAATTTTATAATATCAAGCAGGGCGGTCGCTCTGCCAAGCCAAGCTTAAAAAAAAAACGCCACACAAGCAACGCCAAGAACTGGAATAAAGACCGCTAATGCTTATATACAGAAAGCAACTTCGCAATGTTAAATCGACAAAACATGCCCGATTAAAATATCAGATATCAAACAAACCAAGCGTCGTAGAAAAAAAAAACGAAAACTAGAAGAATCTAAGGAAGAATTTCTTCAATTTATGACAAACTCATCTTCATAAGTGATTTATAAACAGAGATATAGCTTTTTTTAAAAAACGTCGAGTTACTTAAAATGATCACTTTTTTCTTCGTCAAACTTTTTTTTTCAAACAAGCTACAGGCCTTAATATTGGGCAGAATAAAAAAAGGATTGCATTTTTGGACAAGTAATTACGTACTCTATGTGCTTTTATAAAATTCAGTGTAAAAAAGAATTATTTTCTATTCTTAATTAGCAAAAAACTGTTAATTAACTTGGCGATTAAAAAATTATGCCAAAACAGAGATAAAACCCGCCAACGACCATGTACCATCTGTATTAAAATAGCACAAATCAGTTACAGGTTATAATATAACCACATCAAATTTCATCTGCAAGTCAGCCATTTTCTTTTGAAGATATTTTAAAAAAAATAAAACTTCATAATTATAAGAACACACATTTTATCAGACAAATAAATATGACTGCAAATTGTAGCAGATGACTGTTTCCAACATGAATAAGTATGAGGAATTGCCGCTCAAGGGTATGGGTCTGGGTGGCTCTGTCGTAGCGCGTCAGCACGGCATGCACAAGGTCCCAGGTTCAAGTCCTGCCCCCGGTGAACTTTTCCCTCATGTTTGTTTAGTGTATTTAATTGTCTGATAAAATGCGTGTTATTGTAAAATAAAGTAATCAGACGTAGTGTTTATGTTTTAAAAAATATTTTTAATATATAATTTACGTTTTTAGAAAGATCTTTAAAAATAAATTAGTTTTGAGGGAAGATGTACCTTCTAAAATGTATACATTAAGACTTATAGGCATTTAAAATTTCTTTCCAAACGTAAACAAAATTTTTTAAATGAATTAAATGTGATTCATTTATTTCTTTAAAAAAAAAAACAGTAAAGGACAGGCATTTCGTTCGCAGGAATACCTTTCACGTCATTTTCCTATAAATTAATGAAATCCAGTTGTTAAATTACACAGCTCAACACAAATCTGGGGTTTGAAGAATGGTACTTTTTTCTTAGTAAATCAGTCACGCTGATCACAAATATGACATTAGTTTTTTTCTAACACCCACAGTTTTTTCACAAAACAAAAAAGAAGGGGGTGCCTCTTAATAAAATCAATGTGTAATATTTATTAAATAAGATACATTTTTAATAAAAACAAAAATTAATTTCTTAGTAAAGTGACATTAATAAATGTTAAAATACAATACTGCACTAAAGGATGTGAAATATAAATATAGATGGCGCCACTTTATGTATTGATATTTGCCTGAGAAGGCGCAATTTTCTCCCGCGCATTTGTAGTGAGAACATGCATTTATTCTATTCGTTTATTTATATCTTACATTTGTTTTGTCAGTTTCTTATAGCAATATGGCATCAGAGGTTGTTTTGTCAGTTTCTTATAGCAATATGGCATCAAGAGGTTGTATAAATCCAGGATATAAAAAAAAGTGATTCGGCAGAACTTAGTTGATCCAAAAGAAGTCCTCTTGCCTCCCCTGCACATTAAATTAGGTTTAATGAAACAATTCGTAAAAACCTTAGATAAAACAGGGGATAGTTTTCGATATTTAAATGAAGTTTTTCCACATTTATCGGAAGGTAAAATCAAAGAAGATGTGTTCGTTGGCCCAGATATGAGATGGTTAATGAAGGAAGAAAATTTTGAGGAAAAAATTAAATCAATCGAGAAAGATGCATGGGTTAGTTTCAAACACGTTACTCAGAAATGTTTAGGAAATTACAAAGATCCTAACTACGCAACTATCATTGAAAAAAATGGTTCAAAACTTTCGAAAACTAGGTTGTAACATGAGTTTAAAAATGCATTTTCTGCACCCCTATCTTGAATGTTTTCCTGAAAATCTTGGTGAAATGAGTGAAGAACAAGGTGAGGGATTTCACCAGGACATAAAATGCATGGAAAAACGCTATCAAGGACACTGGAATGTACATATGTTGGCAGATTACTGCTGGGGGCTAAAAAGAGACACTAAACAAGCTTCAAAATCTAAAGGATACAAGCGTTCTTTTGATGATAAAGAAAAGTAATTTTACTGTATATACTAGAATATAATTTCTTATAAAACATGCACACACATTTATATATGTATATATGATTTTATTTATTTATCTGATTTTTTTTGTACATTTTTAAATGAATGTTGTGTAAATCGTATATTCTCAAATTCCAAATTCTTAGTTTCTTAATTGAAAGAAATCCTGACGTGATACATAAAAATGGATATTATTTTGAAATAAGCATAGCAGATTTCTTACAATTTACATAAATTCATGAAAACCCCAGATAAAAATTTAAATTTTATAGGCCTGTGTTATTTTTGTTTTAGAAGTGAAGTTTCCATTTAAATTTATTGTAACAGTACAATGTTTAATTGAATAAAATAATGTAAATCTAAGAAATTGCTAAGAAATTCCAAACATGCACAGGGCAACGCAAAAATAAATAAATTAATAAATAAACAAAAAATAAATAAATAAATAAAAATCAGCTTTCAGAAATTCTAAAAATTGTTCGTATATCTTAATTACAAGCTAAAGGAAGGTTTATTTCTATATTATTCTATATATAATAGTAATTTCAGCAAATATATTAAATTCCAATGCGATCTGATTTAAACTTTAAGATAGTTTATAAGACATGATTAAAAAAAAATTACAAAAAAGAGTGGCGCGTTACATTTCGGGGAGGAGATGGGGAGGGGCGTGAAAAAAATTAGGAAGTATAATAAGGCTATCTGTTTGAAACTTTACGATATTTTATAACACATAACATAAATTTTAAAAATAAAGCCGCGTCAAAAATTATAGGGAGGGGCGGAGCGTGTTTTGCCTACACAAGGGGGGGGGGTACTTTTCTAAATTTTAACGATATCCGTCATGTCACATATCGTTACAAAGGGCTGTGACCACTTATTCCTGTTATGCATCACAGGTGTCACCCTCACATTTTGCGCCCCCCCCCCCCGACACTACTCATGTGATATATCGTTGGAAAGGTCTGTTAACGCTTAATCATACTATGCAGGGAGGGGGGAGATTTCTAAATTTTGCACATACCCCTCATGTGATACATCGTTGGAAAGGTCTGTGACCGCTTAATCCTATTATGCATCTCCGGTGTTCATCCCCCCACTTTGCCCCTAAACGTGATTAGCTTTCACCATCAGGGGGCGCTTTTCTATCTATGTTACTATGGGTCGGATCACGACGGGGTATGGCTCATTCGACTCGACATCGATAGCCTTAACGATTTCAGTGCCCGAGTTTCATATAGAACAGATTGCGCTACCTGGTGGTGGAAGATGGAAATTGAGCGTGCGCAGCACGACTGCTATACGGTGCCGAAGTAGTGGGGACCCGTGTCGGAGGTTCGTTCGGTTAGAGGTTTATACTATTCGATGTGCAAATTAAGGGATTATCCGGTGCCGAAGGCATCGGGGAACCTGGTCGGAGGTTCGTTCGGTTCGAGGTTTATCTTATTCGAGGTTTTACAAGATTCGAGGCCCTGATGTAAATTAAGGGCCCGCTAGTGGGCGAAGCCAGCTAGTGCTAATAATAAAAGAGCGTGATATCACGTTTCATATCAAATGCAGCACTGACACGCTATGTACTTATTCCATTTTTATTCATTTCATGTATAAGTCAGTGATATTTTTTAACGGAGGATAACAAGTATTATAACAAGCCACATTTAGTATGTTGTTTTTAAGAGGGTATTTAGTTTAATTGAAAAATCTACTGGTATTTCTAGTTAACCCTTTAAACAATGACTGAAAGTAAAATGTAATTTTAAATTATTTCTCATGTTTAGATTATTTAAATTATGTTTAATCTATTTAAAAAAAAAGAAATGATATCTACAAAAACAACTTTTCAAAAGTAGAAAAAGCCAAGCGTAAAAAAAAAAAAAAGTTGTGGCTAAAAAATGGTGTGATATCAAATTTCCAAGCTATTATATTATTTATTTAACTTTTTTCCATTAAATAAGTTATCATATATATAAGTCGAGTGCCTACGTATATGTTAATAGAAATCGTTTTCTCCTGTACTAAATACATCCTAACGAGTTTCTGAAAATGCAATTTTTTTCAAATTATGCATGATGGGCTTGGCGGCCATCTTTCCATATTTCTAAGCATCCAAATTTCTAAAGTAAAAGAGTAATATGTTTGCACTGTAATATGTTTATAACAATTTCGAACTTCAGATTTTAACTACGGACAGATAAATTAGATAAGACTCATAGTTTGAGAAATTGATTTTTACTAGTTTGAAATTATTAATTACTCTAAAAAATGTTGTATGTTAAATGTTGTATGTATCTAAAGTATGTTGTTTTTAAGAGGGTATTTAGTTTAATTGAAAAATCTACTGGTATTTCTAGTTAACCCTTTAAACAATGACTGAAAGTAAAATGTAATTTTAAATTATTTCTCATGTTTAGATTATTTAAATTATGTTTAATCTATTTAAAAAAAAAGAAATGATATCTACAAAAACAACTTTTCAAAAGTAGAAAAAGCCAAGCGTAAAAAAAAAAAAAAAAAGTTGTGGCTAAAAAATGGTGCGATATCAAATTTCCAAGCTATTATATTATTTATTTAACTTTTTTCCATTAAATAAGTTATCATATATATAAGTCGAGTGCCTACGTATATGTTAATAGAAATCGTTTTCTCCTGTACTAAATACATCCTAACGAGTTTCTGAAAATGCAATTTTTTTCAAATTATGCATGATGGGCTTGGCGGCCATCTTTCCATATTTCTAAGCATCCAAATTTCTAAAGTAAAAGAGTAATATGTTTGCACTGTAATATGTTTATAACAATTTCGAACTTCAGATTTTAACTACGGACAGATAAATTAGATAAGACTCATAGTTTGAGAAATTGATTTTTACTAGTTTGAAATTATTAATTACTCTAAAAAATAAATCATAAGATGAATCTTTAAGGTAAGTCATCATTATCTTAAGACACAATTTTCAGAGCATACAAGTCTATAAATTAAACGCTTAAAACATTTGTTTAAATAATAATTTTGAACTTCGGATTTTAACTACGGATTTGAGTGTTTAGAATTTTGTGAATAATATGGAAAGTTGGCCGCCAAGCCCATCATGCATAATTTGAAAAAAATTGAATTTTCAGAAACTCGTTAGGATGTATTTAGTACAGGAGAAAACGATTTCTATTAACATATACGTAGGCACTCGACTTATATATATGATAACTTATTTAATGGAAAAAAGTTAAATAAATAATATAATAGCTTGGAAATTTGATATCACACCATTTTTTAGCCACAACTTTTTTTTTTTTACGCTTGGCTTTTTCTACTTTTGAAAAGTTGTTTTTGTAGATAATAAATACAATAAGAAATGCAAATAAATTTTATGCAGTGGTATGATTATGCAAAAATATGTAACATACAAGAATAGCCGTCTGTCATAGAGCTCGTTCTTACATATAGCTTTGTTTTCGCTCCCGAAAAATAAGCTGTAGTTTAATCGCATTTTTACTTTTCGTACACATACAGTGTAAGGAAAGTGTTGTAATCATGATAAAAACCTTATGAAGATATTGCTATATTATTACATTTTGCTGTGCCTTGCATCCGTTTTAACAATTTTTAGAACAAATTCATTTATATATATATGTGTATGTATGCATTTTTATTAAAATTCCCTCACATTTCGAGGTTTTCAGAGCTCTTCTTTGTAAAATTAGGATCTAAATTTTATTTATTGTTATATTATTATTTATTTGAAAAATTCTTTTGAGTATTCTGTAAAATGTTCGAAAATTTGAATGAGATCACTCCGGATTTTTTTTTAAGTAACTGTATTGAAATATCGATTGTATTAACTCTTAAGCTCACTAAGAAATTTGTAATATGTGTATAAACTAACATTTTGACGACAAACGCAAAACATTTTCTTTTATTTTATCGTTCTTAATTATTTAATGCCCTTGGTTATATCGCGCTGTAGCGTAATCGTAAATCAATAAACAGTTTTTTGGCAAACACAGATTTAATTACGTCACAATCACTCAGTACACTTATCACAATTACATAGATATTTACATGTAGGCGGTGTTTCAGGGATTTTTATCAGGATGAACGAATAGTTCTACCGGCACTAGGCGGCCGTAACAAATAGTCTCTCAAGAAGGAGAATTTTACCAGAGCAGGGCGCTCTCTCACGCACAAGTACGCGGAGTACTTCTTAAATAACCGGCAAAGTTTTTGCCTTAACCATCGGCACATGGACCGAAGACGTAGGCCTTCTCACCAGAGAAGCCTAGAAAGCTGTTGCTAGCTGCAACTCAAAACAGAATCTCCCTCTGGCCTCTGCCCGTTTCGTATATATGATCGGCAAGATCTCAAGTGTTCATGAATGTTTTTTCTCACCGGGGAGCACAGATGGCGGTTTCTGTAGTACCTCTGAAAGATGGAGTAATCTGGATTCAAGTGGCCAGAATATACGAGATCATAACTGTTCTTATAACGTCACTTCTTAGCAAGCGACACGAATTTATAACTGCTATAATTCTAAGTTTATTAGGAAGCACACATGCTCGAGATCGAGAAGTAATCTGGCGGTATGCACAGACGAAATTTTAATGCCTAACATCTGGATGCGGCACTTTCTGAAGTTGAAGGGCCTACATCTGGTTTACACTTCAGATCTCCATGTGTGAGTAGATTAAAGAAGAGAAGATTTAATTAGACTTATTAAATCTGGAAGGGGGGAATCGTCACAACCCCTCCCCTCTTCATGAAAATTTTTCATTAGAAAAATTTCACCTAATATTCCAGAGTTATTGTATTACAAGGCAAAATACAGCCCTTAAAACTTAACTTAATTTTCATTAAAATTTTGAAAAATTATGAATACTTGAATTCTTAAGAGAAGGGTGTATATAAATACAATAACACACACAAAAAAAAAATATATACACAATTTAATACAATACACAATTCTTATTCACAGAATTTCCTCTAGAATATATCTCTCAACTCATTCTTTTTCTGTTATACAACCACATAATAATTATTACAGTTAAATTCTATACTTTGTTATTCCCTTCATTAAACAAAACACATTTCTCCAAACACTCAAACACTTCAATTTCTTCTAAAATCTTTTCCATTTAAAAGTTTAAAATATAATACAGTTCTAGCATTAATTTACTTTATATACTCTGATAATATAACTGTATAACAATTATAAAAAATCTTTACTCTTCTTAAAGTTACATAATAATTCTTATTAATTCAATTCAATTCCTCTTAATTACTTATTTCATCAAAAGAAAATTTAATTTTTTCTGAACACGCGAATACTTTCAATTATTTCTAAATAATTTCACTTTATATATCACACATATATAAAAATCTTAACTTTTAAACATTTCACTTACATTTATCACACAGATAAATAACTTTCATTTAAAACCATCCACATTATATGTGAAATATATCAAATACAATAAAAAGAAATTTTTTCTCTTTCTACAAAGAACAACAACAAAACTCTTATCTAACTTTCACGACGATACGCAACTGCAAATACTACAGAACAACAAACATTTAACTTCCGCCTTTCCTAGCTAGCATTCCTCCAAAAAAAATTTTCGGGGATCTTCCATCCCTCTATCATCAGAAAGGGAGGATGCAGTGTTGACCCACTTATTCAGGCATCGCGTTACCGAAGTCCCGTTATCTCTTTTAACGAAACTTTCTTTGCTTATCGGAAAACCTCTCTGAACAGTTTCCTCGTTCATTTTAAACACACACGATGGCTTAATGCACTCATTAGAACATATAACATGTTTATACTCAACCGAATCTTTTCCGATTTCTGAATTCATTTCAAGAAACCCTTGGTTTATTACCAATCCTATTGTAATCAACATAATGAAATACAATACGTAACTTAACTTGGTTCTTACTTTAGTCATGAATTCCATCAAATTTGTATTCCGCATTATACCAGGCCTTTTCTCTGATAAATTTACCATAGCATTCTGAATGGATTTATTTCCTTCCAAATTAGTTTTAACTAATTCTAAGTTGCTTTCGGGTAATTTATCAGCTAGAATCTTCGTGTCGAAATTTTCACAAGTTTGAGAGCCTTTACTCGCATACTCTTTTGCGATAAAATTGTCTCTGTCTCTAATGGTAATCTCTTTTGGCTTGCGATGCGCCGCGACTTGTGTACCATTTTTCGAATCTTTTGACACGCGAGTATTTCTTTCAGCCTCAATATTTTTAATCTCATGCACTTCTGGTGCATTTCTAACGACTCTAGGCTCACAGCGGTTTTCGAATTTCTCACAATTCTTAACCTCGTTTAATTTCTCTCGTGGTTTTCCAACCGAACATTCGTTAACCGACTTTGAAAACTGTCTCTTAGTTAACGAAACTAAACGTTTACAAACTGTTGGCGTAACTAACGCTTCGCAGTTTAATGAAGCTACCACTGCTGCAGTGATATAAATTCGTTGCGAATTTCTACCCGCTTCATTATCCCAAAGTGACAGCGGCACTTTAACAATTTCTGCCCTAGTAATCTTTCCTATCGCAGGAATTAAGTCTACCTTTTCACCCGTGTGAAATTTCTCAGGTATTAAATTCCCTCGAAAAATGCTAAGTTCTGTCCCAGAATCCTTTATCGCATTTACCTTTTTACCCAATATATTCAAACTAACTATTGGTAAGTTATCTTTTCGAGAAATTTCTTCTCTCTCACACCCTTTCTTACTAGTCAAGTTTCTCGCACCGACATAGCTCACTCGACTTTTTACTATAGTCTCTTCCTCGACATTATTCAAGGTTCCGCTATGTTTTTCTTGCAAAAACTTTGGGCAAAACCTTTGAACGTGGTTTTCCGAACCACACTTATAGCATTTCAATTTCACGCGTCTTTCGAACGCCTTTTGCCTTTCTATATCGCTCTGCGATTCCGTGACTTTAGTGTTGGGGTTAACAGGCGGTTTATATCCCTCAGACTTTTCATAAACCATCGAACGTGTTCTTTCCTCCCTACTATCGCGAGTATCCCTCGACTTTGGACACGACGCTCTTACACTGTCATATTCATCAAGTATGTGCACTATTTCTTCTTCCGTTTTAATTTGGGACCATTTATCTATAAAGTGCTCTCTAACTTCCGGTTTGACCCGCTTTTTAATTTGATCGGCCACCATTAAATCTTTCAAACCCTCAAAAGAATTGACTTCAAGACATTCAAGCCATTCATTCAAGTAATTTCGTAATTCGAACCCAAAATCCTTCCAATTAACTCCGACATTTCTCTGATGTAATACGAATTTTTGACGGAACGTGTCTGTTGTCATTTTAAATCTAGTGAGTAATAATTTCTTTACAAAATCGTAATCCTCACATTGAGGTTCGGGTTCTCGTGCAATTATTTCTATTATATTTACTGGTAGTAATCCGATTAAATGTGATACCCAATTTTCTTTTTTTATCTTAACACGTTTTGCCTGACGTTCAAACATCACCAGATATAAACTAATATCCGTTTTTTCCGGAGAAAATTCAGGAATTAATTTTTTTAAACTGATTTCATTGACGCGAACATTTTCATTAGATGTTGTTGACGCCAGAGGGGAAACACCTTGTTCTATTTTTAGCCTTTCCAATTCATGATTTAGTTCGAGTTCCCTTTGTTTTAATTCTTTTCCAGCATCAATTTCCTTTTGTTTTAGTTCCTTTTCTACCTCTAATTTTTTTGCTTCGCTGTCCAAATTTTCCTGTCTCAATTTCTCATGTTCCTCCCTAGCTAGTTTTACTTGCTTCTCAGCAAGAATGGTTTCGAATAATTCTTTTACTACCTCTTCATCGTAATTTTCATCGGCTGTGATTAACGCTTTTATTTCAAGTAACGTCTCGTTTCCCACTAACGGTATCTCCAACTCACGCGCTAGATCTAACACATCGATTTTTTTTCCTTTACCAAAATATGCCATTTTAGCCTTTAATATTTTACTTTAATTCTAACCATAAAATTCAAAGAAAAAAGGAAAAAAAAATAACAGATACATATAATCATCAAAATACAACCTTCTCTTTCGAATTGTATTCAAATTAGCGTTAAGTTTAAAATTAATATTATTATTTCAATAATAAAATTTTGCTTACAATAACAATAACTCTAGATTATAAAATTCTCGTACTCACTCATTTTCAGATCAGTAGCGGCAGCATGATTTATATCCAATAAACTTTTTAATTCTTCGGCAATTGTTTTGCCCACAACACACACAGAGAACTTCTATTTTCTAACCACCAAAACGAAACTATTCTTCCTCTTCTTGCTTCTTTTATCAACCATCAACGTATCTCTACTGGGTCGCGCACAGCTGATCGGTGGGGGACGGAGAACTTTTCTTTTTTCTTTTCAACCGAAGATAGTAAATAGATGCTCGTAACAGATGATCAGGGGGAATCCTTCCTTTCCGTAAAACACCAAATTCTCGTGACGTCACTCGGGGAGGGGGAGATTCAGGGACCTTCCTTCTACCGTCTCGTTTCGTTTTCTTTTTTTCTTTTTCAGAAAACAAATGACAGCCACATCTCAGCACGGGAGATTCCTCGGACCACAGCAACACACAGAGGTTTTCTTTTTTCTTCTTATTCGGAAAAAAACAAATACCAGCATCTCAGCTCTGCAGACAATCCAAAACAGAAGGTTTCTTTCTTTCAACAACTTGACAATTCACAAGCGTACAAGGCCGCTTCTCGTTGAACTAAATTCTTTCTTTCTTTGCAGACACTTTTAAGAACTCACAAGGGCCGTTCTTTTCTTTCTTCGTGTACTGACTTTTCTTCAAATCATTTTCGTAATCGAATCCGACTTCTGTACACCACTGTAGCGTAATCGTAAATCAATAAACAGTTTTTTGGCAAACACAGATTTAATTACGTCACAATCACTCAGTACACTTATCACAATTACATAGATATTTACATGTAGGCGGTGTTTCAGGGATTTTTATCAGGATGAACGAATAGTTCTACCGGCACTAGGCGGCCGTAACAAATAGTCTCTCAAGAAGGAGAATTTTACCAGAGCAGGGCGCTCTCTCACGCACAAGTACGCGGAGTACTTCTTAAATAACCGGCAAAGTTTTTGCCTTAACCATCGGCACATGGACCGAAGACGTAGGCCTTCTCACCAGAGAAGCCTAGAAAGCTGTTGCTAGCTGCAACTCAAAACAGAATCTCCCTCTGGCCTCTGCCCGTTTCGTATATATGATCGGCAAGATCTCAAGTGTTCATGAGTGTTTTTTCTCACCGGGGAGCACAGATGGCGGTTTCTGTAGTACCTCTGAAAGATGGAGTAATCTGGATTCAAGTGGCCAGAATATACGAGATCATAACTGTTCTTATAACGTCACTTCTTAGCAAGCGACACGAATTTATAACTGCTATAATTCTAAGTTTATTAGGAAGCACACATGCTCGAGATCGAGAAGTAATCTGGCGGTATGCACAGACGAAATTTTAATGCCTAACATCTGGATGCGGCACTTTCTGAAGTTGAAGGGCCTACATCTGGTTTACACTTCAGATCTCCATGTGTGAGTAGATTAAAGAAGAGAAGATTTAATTAGACTTATTAAATCTGGAAGGGGGGAATCGTCACAGCGCTTATTTAATTGTATCCTGACAAATGCGATATAACAAAGAGTCTCTATATTATTTAGTCCATGTCTTCAGTTTCAAGTGTAAATTAACCCATTAAGGACTAGCGGTACCACATAGTCCCGGAATAACTTCTAACCAGTTTGTCGTTTGAATACCACTATTTTTGAAGAGAGATATTATATTTATTTGATGACAGTAACTCCATGATAAAATGAAACAAAAATTGCTATTCTGAAAAAGTGGTATGAAATGCGATTTTTGCATTTTACAAAGAAAGCTAATTCCGTCCTTAATGGGTTAGATTCTTTGACAAAATCTGAAAGTATCGAAGTATTGAGTACTTTTGAAAAGTACTTTGTAGTCGCTAGTTTTTTTTTTAAGTAGTTGTAGTAGTAGTTAATTACATTTTTGATAAAGTAGTTGTAGCTGCAGTTCGCTACAATAAAAAATATTCATGTATGACGATATAGGTTAATTTAAATTATAAAATTTTAGCTTAAATCTGAAGTGTTAGCTTTAATCTAAGTTTAAATCTACCACCTATTTAAAGACCCATTAATTTAGAAGCTACACGCTGTCCAGTATATGAAGGATACTACACGAAGAAAAAGTAATTTGCAAACCAAATACAACAACAGCGACATTATAAAAATGTATAAAATTAATTATGTAATGTTTCAGTAAAAAATAACTTTCGTATACAAACAAGTAAAAAAATTGCTAATGAAAAATCTGTAAGAACATGAGCTTTTACATGTTTAACCTAAGGCATAATGAAGAGATTTTCGTAATCGGAGAAGGAAATTAGTTCGGGAAAAATAATTAGCTATAAAATAAAGAGGGCTTCGCTGTTTCAGTTTGTAAAAGGCAGAAAAATTAATCAAATTCTAAAATCTGAATGAATTTTAATGAAATTATTTAATAATGTTATTTACATGATTCTTTATTTTCACTATCGCTCTTTTAATTTAAAATTTTGATTAAAATTAATAAAGTGAAAATTAAATTAATTTTCTTTCAAAGTAGCTTAATGTCTCGATCTTTCATGCTAATATTTTTAATACCTAATTGTATACTATTAGGAAAAATTAAATAAAAATCTGATTCTGAGTATTCGATAAAATGTTTGATTTTATTGCGCATGTGACTTTTGCAAAACGTACGGGTTACATCTTTCGATGTATTTAAATTCTAATTAATTTAAAATCTACACTTTATCCAGTAAATGAAAGATAGTATACAAAAAAATATAATCAGCAGTCTCTGTTGTTAACTCACACTTTTACCTCCTAGGTTAACCCTGATTTGCACCGCTCCCTCACTCTCTCTACATGCGAACGTTACTAAACTGGCTTAAGAAAATAAGTAGTAAATATGGGTGGATGTCTGGCAAACGTGCAGACAAGATGAAAATAACAATAACTTAGAATGCTAGAATATAATACATTAAAATTATAATTCTACGGCTAACATTTTAGATTAAAAATTAAATGTAATATTTTTCCTTATTGTAAACTAACTGAAATACCTGCCGTTGTCCCCGATTTAAAAAAAAATGTTTGTTTAGAAAAATCAATTTCAAAATTAAACATACAGTATAAAAATTATAATTAAAAAAAAACATTCGAAATGTTATACACATGCATCAAATAAAATAAAAACCAATATACAGATACATAAAATTATATAAAATAGTACTCATTAGAATTCACCTATAAATCAGCTAGCTCCCATTCATCATTGGAACAATAAAAGCTGAAAGGGAAAAGACAACCCTTTCAATTTCCGTCTGATTCATTAGTTTATATTCTCTCAACTACGTTATTAGAAATAGAAGGCAGCACCAACTCAGGGTCATTTTTAAATGTTTTATTTAATTCGCATTGTACGTTTGTATGGTTGGGATCTTGCAACATCAATTTCATCCACTTCCGATTAAACAATTAACTTGAAATTTGGCACACTTACAGATACTGCATGATAATATATATATATATATATATATATATATATATATATATATATATATATTTAAAGGGCCTTTTCCGCATATTAAAGCAACCCAAAATGTCGGCCCTTGATATTTCTCCGTAGAAATAACATTGCAATTGTTTCATTTTAATAGAAAAAAATAGCTCCATTGTTGCAACACTCATACATTTTAACCCCATTGTTGCGCGCATCATTATGACATCAGCATTGTGCGACGCACACATTTATGCTTTACTAGCCGGGCTTCGTCCGTCTATCTAGACGATCGTTTTCGAGAACCTCAGAAAAAAAATAAACGCAAGTTATTTAGTTTGAATTATTCTCTAAGTGCCGGAAACAATACAAACTCCGTGTTTCAACGTATATTTTTACAAAACTAAAATTATACGTTGATGAGAAGTAAGTTAATTTGAAGAAGCACTTTTAAACTGTTCCGAATAATATTTCTTAAAATCACACCTACTTTCATGAATGTTATTCCTGTTGTTCCAAAGAAAAAGTTTTTTACGTATGTGGCTAATTTGAAATAGACCCCGATTATGAACAATATACAAATATTCTTACAACGTCAAAATAAACAATGTTAACACTTCTGAAGATTTTATAAACTCAAAAGATTCATTCATTGTGAATATTAAACCATGAAGGTAATCGTTCACGATGTAACCGGATGAAAATAACAGTGAATGAAATTGGCAGGAAAGAGTGCCGTGCACGATGTCGAACGGTCAAACCTTCTTTTCGATTGCGTGGAAATGACTAAGGTAGAAATTGCTCCAATATGGTTATACGGAAAACTGAAAAAAAATAACGGCCGCATGATAATTAAAACATTAAAGAAAATCGCTCGAAGGTAAAGAAAAATCGGAAAGGAATGGTCGATTTTTATGAGAAAAGTGTCGAAATAAAAGTATTAAGCTAATACTAAGTATTAAATAAAAATATTGAAGAAATTTAATTAAATATAAAAAACGTGATAAGGAGATACCATCTAATATGACACTAATCAGCGTCAGAAATATTTTCATAGAAAATCCAAGAAAGAATAAAATAGGGACGTGATATGTCCCTATCACAAATCACCTCCCTATGATATGTGATGGGGACATATCATAGTCAATAATATAAACGCCGCATTTGTATTACTCTCTAAATGTCGGCAACAATACAAACTCGGCGTTTCAACGTATCATTTTAAAAAAACTAAGGCGTAATCTGATTGCATCATTTGATGAGAAACTAAGTTAATTTAAAGACACACTTTTAAACTGTTCCGAATAACATTTCTTAAAATCATACCTACTTTCATGAATGTTATTTCTGTTGTTCCAAAAAAAAGTTTGTTATGATTTGTTAATTTGAAATAAACCCCGATTATGAAAATAATACTAGTGATCTAATTACTAAATGCATTAGAAAAACATTTTTTGCAATAAAAGCGCAAAGCATTTGACTGTCATCAACAATTCCGGGATGCCCGCTTCACTTTTTCATATGCCAGGCGTTTGTAATTTTTTGTATCATTGTTGAGTCCATTTTGATTGTTAATTTTGTATTGTTGCACCTTACACACAAATATTGTTGCATCATCATTATAAACAATGTTAACACCTCTGAACATTTTCTAAACACAAAAGATTCATTCATAAACCATGAAGGTAATTGTTCACGATGTTAGCCTAATATAAAAAAAAAAAAAAAAAAAAAAAGGAAATGAAATGGAAATGAAATCGGTAAGGAAGAGTGCAGTACGTGACGTCAAACGGTCACGCTTTCTTCCCGATCGCGCGAGATTTCTAAAGTAGAAACTGATACAATATGGCAATCCGGGAAACTGATAAAAAAACGGATCTATATAAGAAAAGCACAAAGCTGTCATCAACAATTCAGGGATGTCCGCTTCACTTTTTCATATGCCAGGCGTTTGTAATTTTTTGTACCTATTGTTGAGTCCAGTGTGATTGCTAATTTTGTATTGTTGCACCTTACAGACAAATATTGTTATATCATCATTATAAACAATGCTAATACTTCTGAAGATTTTCTAAACATAAAAGATTCATTCATAAACCATGGAGGTAATTGTTCACGATGTAGCCTGGTATAAAAAAAAATGAGAATGAAATCGGCCGGAAAGAGTGCCGTGTGTGACATCAAACGGTTTGATGACAGTCAAATGCGTTGCGCTTTTATTATATAGATAATATAATATAATATAGGTTGACTTTTAGAAATTTCAACTTCTAACGTTCATTTGTTGTAACCATTGTTCCAACTCTTATACGCTTAAAGCTGTATATTCATATCTGTTATCATCAAAATTTTCGCCAAGCTTGATGATACTTGGCGAAATATCGTTAAATATAGCTACCAAAAATAAATCGCCATGAAGTCAACTTGGCTATACAGTGGTGGTCAAAATTATAAGGACAAGGCAAAAATCGCCAAATCTTGGCTACACTTGGCCGGAAAATTATGCAAATTTAATAGCTTAAAAACAATGAAAAATTAAGAATAAAGTTTTTATGGAAATATGTGGAAAATTCATATTTATAAAATGTATTATGGATTTATCGAGTCATGTGATATGGACAAAATTATAAGAACAACTGTATTTGTGTGTTCTAAAAAGTAAAATTTGCATATTTTTTGCTCTGCACACGGAACTTCCAGACGATAAAAATGCATAGTAAGCGTTTGAGTTCGTCATATTCTGTTTTTCAGTCATGCCGCTAGGTACAAAGCTTTTGGAGTTTGAGAAAGGGAAAGTGGATGCATTTAAAAGTTCAGGACTTTCTGTACGTCAAATTGCGATGAAGCTTAATAGATCAAGAACGGTTATTTACAATTATCTTAAAAATCCCGGTAAATATGGACGGCAAAGACATACAGGTAGGCCATCTTATGTTTCTGTACGGGAGAAAAGAACGATAATAAGGCAAGCTTGCTCCAAAAAACAAACGTCAACAGAAATAAAACATGAATTGAACTTAGAATGCAGTCCTCGAACTGTTCGACGTGTTTTACAAAAAGAAAAAAAAGGTTCGCTATGGCAAACATATCTCACGACCGCCTCTTACAACAGTTCATAAGAGACTGAGGAGGGAGTTTGCCAAAAAATACATTACTATGGGGAAAAAGTGGGATGATGTTGTCTTTTCCGATGAGAAAAAGTTTAATTTGGATGGACCAGATGGTTTTCGCTACTTCTGGTATGATATCCGTAGAGAAAAAGCAATTTTCTCAAAGCGTGCATTTGAAGGTGGCTCCGTAATGGTCTGGGGAGGTTTCGCAACTGGTGGAACTACTCCAATAGTTTTTGTTCAGAGTAGAATGAATTCTGAAAGTTATGTTGATGTATTGGGAGATAATCTTTTACCAGAAGCACCGTTAATAACGAGTGGATACTATTTCTTCCAACAGGACAATGCCTCAGTACATGTTTCCCAAACTCCAAAATCATGGTTTGATGCTAATTTCGTAAAACTACTTCCTTGGCCGGCCAGAAGCCCTGATCTGAATCCAATGGAAAATCTGTGGGGTATTCTGGCACATGAAGTATACAAAAATGGTATAAAATATGAGAACAAGCAAGAGCTCATGTCCTCCATCGCAAACGCCTGGTCAAAAATTTCCAAGAACGTTCTGAAGGAACTGTCAAACTCCATGACGTCTAGACTGATAAAAGTGATTGAGAAGAAGGGGGAGATTATTAATTATTAGTGTGTTTCAGGCAAAAACATTCATTGTCCTTATAATTTTGTCCAACTTTTACAATGACATATTTTGTTAATTATGCCAAAACATTCATATTTTGCATTTTCCAATGTTTTGCATTCTATAATGATTTCTAGTATAAAAAAGTATTTTATGTATAAATTTCACTTTATTTAGTTCAGAAATAATTTTTTTCTGTGCAGTTTTCAGTTGTTCTTATAATTCTGACCACCACTGTAGCTGATTACTTTGGCGAAATTCTCATTCAAATTCAGTATTGGGAAAAACTGAGAATGAATCTTCTATAATCGGATTCATCACATTTTAGCTTCATCTTTTCGAGTAAAATTAGCTAGAATCTTAAAACTAAGAAATAAGAAAGCTGTCTTTTCCTCCTGGTGCAGGCCGGAAGGAATTTTTTTCAGTTCAGGGCGGAATATTTTCCATTTGCCTATCATTTTTCCCTTCACGGATTTGTTAACAAGATTTTCAGATTTCTTGCTAAATATCCCTGGTAAAAGTTTATTAACATTTTTATCTTTAGCAGTTAGAAATGATTCTATTTTATTAAATAAGACCAAACAGTAAAAAATAAATATATAAAAAATAATTTTAAAAATAACAAGAACGAAAAATTATGCGCCAAGCATAGATTATGTAACACTTTCCAACGCTTCCAAAATAATTTTTCAAATCATTGCCGTTTAATAAGCTGAAAGATAACACCTAAGTAAACAATTTGGAAAATGCATAACATATTTAAAAACGTAATTTCAATAATTTCCAACATATACAATATTCGGAAAAATATCCGAATAGTTTTATTCAGCCCTGTATATGATCTATAGATTTGTATATATACTACATAGGATGCTCAATTTTAGTTTAGTTAAGAAACGCGTAGCGCAGTTTAAAATTCTCCTTCTGGAGTTTCTGTCCATAAAAGGAAATGTGTTCGCGAACTTTTGTGCTGCCCTGTATATGAAATACAGAATTTATACACACCAAGTAATAGACAAAAAGTGAGTTAAATTTAAAATCGCGTTCAGCAACTTAAAACGCACTTCCAGGAATTATTGTTAACAACAGGAGAGAATGCTTTGGGGCCGTTCAAGTATTACGTAAGCAGTAAAGGGGGAGGGGGGTCCAGAGTCTGCTTATTTTCTCTGACAAGGGGGAGGGGGGTCACGACAGTTCTTACATAAGCATTAAACAATGAATTTGGTGGTTTAAACAATGGTTTGTTTAATGCAATAAACAACAATATATTAAAACCATTTTGTATTTTTTGATATCACAATCCCTATATGCCTATTTATATAAATTTGTATGATTAATAATGTAATTTATTGGTAACTTTTTATCTGTCAAGAAGTCTTGATATATAAACTGTCATAAAATCTTACGTAAGCAAGGGGGGGGGGTCTAGCATTTGCTTATATTTTCTTACAAGGAGGGGGAGGGGGTACAAAATGACTAAAAATATGCTTACGTAATACTTGAACGGCCCCTTTTGTGTGTCCCTGTAAAAAAACGATGACTGCTGTACACACAATATTCTGTAGTAAGCGTCTTGTAATGCACCTTAGTGATATATATAAATTTCAATGCGTTTAAAGTAGTGAAACATTATTTAAATAAACCGCAGACGATTTTTCTCCATAGACGTAATGTAACGGAATTAATTTTGACTGTCCCTGTAAAGTAATTATAAGTGCTATGCACACCCTATTCCCTATTAAGGTTCTTGTAATGCACCTTAGTGATATATATCATTTATAATGTGTTTGAAGTTGTGGAACATCATTAAAGTAAACCGCAAATGATTTTTCCCCATAGACCATAATGTAACAGAATTCTTTTGAGTGTCCCTGTAAAAAAACTATAAGTTCTACACACTTCAGTTGAAATAGGGAATATGCTATAGATGACGACAATAACATATAAAAATTGCAGGGCAATCCGAGCATATTTACGGGAGTTAGAGCACGGACAGACGGACAGACGGCCATACGGCAGACAAACCGAAGTCATAAACACTTTTCAACTAGGTTGGAAAGTGTTAAAAACAAGATTTATTTAATTTAAATAATGCACTAAAAAATAAAAATAATTTTTCTCAACCAAAATAAGAAAAGCCTTTCTGGATATGACATACAACTAAAAATAAAAGCTTGGGGCACTCGGAAAACATTAAACTGCACTATTGGTTGATTTGCGTAACGCAAATTTTAGTAAGAGGTTACTTGGTAACAAATTTATTCATGAATAGGCCAAGTTAATGTGAACTGAACATTAAACTGCAAGATCAGCTGGTTGTAACTTTTATTTTCTGATTTGTATTCACCTTGTTCAATGTATTCTGAGCGCTCCAAGCGCTCCCAAAAATGTCTGGTGAAAAAACTGCAGTAACATGAGCTTTTACATGTTTAATCTAGCGCTTAATGAAGAATTTTTCTGAAGGAATTTCTTCAGGCAAATAGCTATCTTTGAAAGAAAAGAGGGATTCGATTTTTCATTTTGTTTTAAAACGAAATCACATGTGAGGATGGCAGAAAATCAATTAAGATTTTAAAATCCTGAAGCGTTTTCGTCTATTAGCTCCACTTTTTGGTAAGACTTAGTCATTTTCAAGGTTGAAACATAAAGAAGAGTTTGAAAGTTAAAAACGTGGAAGAAGATTCCTTGTTCGATGATTAAAAAGAACCATATTCTGATTCTTCTAACAACTTTACACCATACAATGGATCAATTTTGAATTACAAATTTAACATTGCACATGAGAAAAAACAATTGTTAATGGAAAAATATCATTTTAAATTAAAAAATTAATTACGATAGATTATTTAATACTGGTTGACCCACACGACCTTGCTCGGGCCCGTGATAATAACCTTAAATATACCTAAAATCAGTGTTGAATGATTTTGTATTTTAAACGAAAATCTTTGCGAATGAAACTTTTTTTTCGGGGGGGGGGGGGGAGCACTGCCTTAGGCAACGTACGTTCTCGAGGTTGTTTGATTTTATACTCTTAAACGAAAATCTATCCAAACGAATCTAGAGGTGGGAGTCAGCACATACAGCGAGCATGCTACACACACTCTAGTCAGTTTTAGGTAGCTTTCAATACAAAAAAGTATAAAGCTACCTATTGCAGCCGTTCGGAGGAAAGCAGTTCCGGAAAATTTTGATATATTTTCACCGATCATGACCCCCAGACCCCAAAACCACCCTCTGTTCAAATGTTGATATATATATATATATATATATATATATATATATATATATATATATATATATATATATATATCCATATATATATATATATATATATATCTCCATATATATATATATATATATATATATATGACCTATGTCATACGATAACGCTCGTATTTATAAATCAATTTTGATGAAACTAATTGTGTGTATTAAGGTCACCAATGTCTCGACCGAGTTTGTTGGCCAGCTTGGTCCGCCATTTTGTTTCAAGATGGCGGCCATTTAAAAATTTAAAACTAAAATAAATATACATAAAAGTTAAAAGTTCAAATTTATTTTTTAATTAAGTGTTAGGCCTTGATACGAGGATTCCAGAGCATTTTTTGATTTACCTCTATCTTAAAAAATGGCTGAGATAGAGCAGTTTGAAATTCTAGGGTGGCTGAGATTTTGAAACAAGACAGCACATTACAAAAAATTTCATTGTTGTAATAATTTTCCCAATCATACGCATAAAACTATTGTATTCATATCCGTTAGCGCCAAATTCTCGCCAAACTTGGTGGCATTTGGCGAAATATCGCCAAATTTGGCGACCAAAATAAGTCTTCATAAATGAAGCCAATTTGGCTATTGCTCCATAAGTTGGCGAATTTCTTATTCAAATTCAGTATTAACGAATCTTTTGTAAACATTTTCTTTGCATTTTAACTTGCTTTTTTCGTGTAACATTAGCTAAAATTTTAAAACGAAGATATAGGAGAGCTACCTTTTCCTCCCGGTACAGGCCGGAAGGACTTTTTTTTTTTTCAAACGAACCTCGAATTTGTATTATTTGTATTTTATATATTAAAACGAAAATGGCGTTTCTAAACGAACTTAGAATTGGGCAACCCGCTGTCTTCGTCTGCATCGGGCGACCTGCGCACGCTCCGGTTTGTTATGATTTTATATTTTTAAATGAAAAATTGCTGAAAATGTGGAGGTTTCATTCAGGCATGCGCAAAACTGTAAACCCCTCCAAAAATATTCTAAAAGGTGAAACGATATCTTCAAATACACAGAGGAGGAGATAATATCTCTGGCGTACACTCTCGAATTTGTATAATTTTATATTTTTAAACGAAAGTCTATACAAACGAACCTAGAGTTGAGGACTCCACTGCCTTCGGCAGCATACCGTGTAAAGCATACCATAAATTCGTCCGTGAAATAGCTTGTAGAAAATGTTTTTTTCTTTTTAACAGTAAGTAATATTTTGTTAACCAAAAATATCGCTAAAACCATTAAAGTACCGAGAATAAGAGGTTTTTATTTATTTATTTTATTTTATTTTATTTTATTTTTCTATTTTATTCGACAAAAAGGAGATGACATTTTAAAATGGAAAAAAAATGGAAAAAATAAGAAACGCGAATCGAGCTCCGAGAAATACTTTTTTTTAAATACTAAATTATAATATGTTTCGAAATCAGCGATACCGCTAGAACCGGAAACATATGTTGTATAAGTAGAGTTTTTTTTTTTTCATCAGGTTTCTTCAGTTTTAAAATGCACAAAATACAGAAAACTTGAAAGCAATCGGAAACACGGAAACAAACTTCGGGAAGCATTCTTTATTTAAATAGTAAATATTAATAACAGTTAACATAAAAAATACACCGTTAGAAAGGGAAAGATACCTCGAATATATAATTTTTTTTTTTTTCGTTCGGGAAGCGATAGCGACAGTTTCAAATTGCAGAAACATTGATGCGAATGAAGGTCTAGTAAAAATATTTTTTTGAAATAATAAATATTAATAATTTTTAGCAAAAGATACCGTTCAAACCGGGAAGGTAAGGCGAAAATTATCATCTTTTTTTTTTGGAACTCTACGGGAAACCCGTCGAACGGATTCCAAATTGTAGGAAAAAACCCAATGTCTTCGGTTTCGTCTGTGTGAAGAACCGGAAAAAGTCAGGAGATATGCAGGCACGATCAGCGGGACGAAGGAAGATTGTCATTTTGCGATGTTCATTGTGGTTTTTAACTAATATCTCGGCTAATTATCGAAACAGGAAAAATCTGAGCATCGGGTGCATTCGGACCTGTCTTCATCTATATTTATCCAAATTTTCCGACCTCAACGTGCGGTAGATTTCCCTAACCACCGCCAACAGACACACAAAGAGACAAACATCTTTATTTTATTAATATAGAGAATTAATTTGATTCATTTTCCATCATATTCTATTATGAATTCAACATTTTCTGTACTCCTTCAGTCTGTAATAAGATCTTTCAAAAACGCATTTTTTAAAAAAAGTTTCAGAACTATTTTAAGACAGCTTTTAAACAGAATGTCGTTAAATGCTGAATACAGGGTGTTTCACTAGGTAATTACACAACCTTGGTCCGGTTCTCGAATTTTAATATCCCAATTTCTGAATAGTAATCTTAGACTTATTTAAGTGTATAATGTATTTCATTAAAGAAGGCCAATATTAATATTCGAAAAAGTGATACTCAAATTCAGAAACCTACGAATCCTGTTACGTAACTACTATTCAAACGCCTGGTATCAACTTCTATAGATCAAAATAATTTCAATTTCGGCATTTATTATATTCTGCTAATAACGTTTTGTTTGTATTATTTCTTAAACAAAGATTAACTTTATCTGATTTAAATATTAACTGCAGTAGCTAGACATAATATTTTTTAATGAGTTTGAAAAAGTTATTTTCTATATTCACAGAAAGCGAAAATATTTTTTAATTATACTCTTTTATCATACGGCGAAAACGTTTGTTGATATGATAGCCTTTAATTTCTACAGAGTGGCGCAAAGAGGAAGGAGAGGGAACAGGTGGAGCAAAATCACCGGGGAGCTTGATAACATTATTAAAATTCGGTATAGGACAGTAGTGGAGAAAACTCTAACCTACGCAGCCCCAATTTGGGGATACAATAGGAACAGAGGAAGCATTGAAGTTTTATCTAGCTGTCAAGGTACTTTGCACTGGCCATACTCAGGACTCACAGAGCAGCCCCAACGGCAGCACTTCTGGTTCTCTAAGGCTCGATTCCAATTCACCTCCAAGTTAAATACGAAGCGGCTTACGGCACGGTATCTAGGCTACGCAAAAAAACAAACATACACGGTAAAACTATCCATTACACGGACTATATGAAAAACATCAACATTTTACAAAACCACCTAGCAGCAACAATAGAACCCAGAATAGAACACGACGCAAAAGACATAGTTACATACGCTAATGGTTCTACATTGGAAACAGGAGCTACTGACTCGGCGTATGTAGCGTACAAAAATGAATAAGAATCAAGACATGGTCAATACTCTTAAAATTAATCATCCAGATGAACTCACGAAACAGAATCCAATTAGCAAACGAAAAACACTTAACGAACAGATGTGAAAAGCGTATGTGCAGACTTTTACTCTAATGACGATTTTGAACTAAATAGAAAGATTGATCTCAGCAAATGTTTAGCTGATTAAAAATAGATATTCTTTCTATATTTTATTTTGTGGCATGTGTGTTTTAAACGCCACACAATTTTGTACTTCACTTTTAAATCTGTAATAGGGTTGATAAGTCGCAACCTAAAAATGTTTCTTTAATTATGTAATTTTAAACTTTAATGGAGTCTTTATCTTTGTGATACAGCATATATTAATAACATAATATTTTTTCCAGTTAATGATGAACAAATCACAAGAATATAAAACACAATTTAATATGTGTTCATCAATTAATAAATAAAACCATAACACGAAATATTAGAAAAATATAAGTGGATTTCATACCTTAACCATGCCATTAGGTGCCATATTAGATGATGGACGATCGATGACTACCTGAGCCTTGAGGTATAAAAAGGTAAGCCCATTCACTTACCTCTATTATTATTGTGTATTATAAATTGCCTCTTATTAGATTCGAATTTTAATTAAACACGAGTGAGTGCGATTTTATCTACCGAAGATTTATTTGTTTTGGCTCTTATGTCCATCATTTTTTCCAACAAATACCACTAAGGAAGTGCAACAGCGTTTTCCAAGCCAAACTGCTGGCCATACTAAAAGCTGCATAATGGGGTAATACTACAGGACAAGATTACAGTATGCGCTCGGACTGTATGTCAGCAATACAAGCTCTAAGCAAACCATTTAACGTAGACAGCACAATAGACAAATTGCAGAAAACAGTCAAAAACTCAAATAATAGAATAAGCTGGGTGAAGGCTCACGTAGGCATCCTAGGAAACGAGGATTCAGACGAACAGGCCAAATAGGCAGCGCTAAATCCACACAAAGCAACTCCCTACTACATAGAAAATCCAATCTCAAACCTTAAAAGAACTCTTAAAGAACTATCACTTAGATAATGACAGTTCGAGTGGGACTATGGTGTCACGTGCAGACTGACACACAGATTACTCAGCAGTAAATTGTTGTCACAAATCTATACAGGCGCGTTCCTGGCATACTTGCACAGATTCACACTGAAGGATTCACTGGATTGTGAGTGTGGAACTTCCAAATACTACCTCACAGCCTGCCCGCTCACTCAAGCATACCTTCTGGTCGACATAACAACAAGCAAAGAGCAACTTTGGCCTAAACAGCTAGCTCAAAACAAACACGTACGAGCAAAAGGCAAAACAGTGATAAACTGGCTGATTGACAACATAGACTACATCTCACACTAATAGGAGGCAATGTCCAATACAGGCTCAAGTCCTTCCCTCCCGCCACATACGAATCTTCAGGATTCCATCAAGCTCCAAGAAGAAAGTGGAACAAGAAAAAATGCACTGCAAGAACATTGTTATATTGTGCTGAACAGATCTATGCAAGTTATAAAATAGCTGGTTACTTTAAAAAATCTGTCCATCATGTGCCAAAACCAACCATAGTAACTTGGTAGTACATTTAGTTAAAATAAAATAAACATTTGTGATCGTTGCCCTAGTATAGGGTAACGCGAGCTTAAATAACACAAACGTTCACGTTAAAAAATTAAGTAATTAATTAAAACTTAATTTAATTCTTATGTTGTGTTGTTTTAATAAAATCTCGAATACCTATAAGCCTTCCCCCTAAATTTAATATAATTAAAATTGACATTAACGATTATTAAAAAACCTTAATTTTAATTTGCGGAAAAGAGTTAAACTAAACATACCTGTAAAGAAGGAAAGAAACCAACCTAAAGAAAATACACAATTAAACCATGATGATTGAAAAAAAAACAAAGGGAATTTATTTAAGATTATTTATTTACAGAAATATAAACATTATATACAAGAATAAGAAAGAAAAGAGAAAGCACAGTCGCTTTCTTAAGGTTTACTTCAGATTTTATGCTGATGACATTTAGTTTATTAATTATAATCATTATATTATAAATATCATGTTGACATTTATCAAATCCCCACATTACATTTTAACATTATCCATAACAAATAATTATTGGGTTGAGTTTCTGAAGATAAAAACCCTACTTTGAATTCATAGAAAATATATATAATAGACACATTTAATAGAGATGACAGGGGAAAAATGTAGTCAAGTCTCGAGACTTTTTTACCGTAAAAAGTTCTGAGATCATGTAGAGCCCCCAGGTTTATCTCTCGTATTAGCTCTGAAATTTTTATTCACAAGTCACTCCTAGTCTCTACATCTTTAGTTAATGATTATTTTGTGACTTGGCAATTATGCAGCACAGGGAAGTTATCACACTTTACTATGTTATGGGATGGGATGGGATTATTTAATTAAAGCCACTTATAAACAGCCGCCACATTCTCGTGCTGCGTAATTGTCAAGTCATAAAATAATCATTAACTAAAGATGTAGAAACTAGGAGTGATTTGTGGAGGAAAATTTCAGAGTTAATAAGAGAGGTAAACTTGGCTCTACATGATCTCAGAACTTTTAACGGTAAAAGAGTCACGAGACTTGGTTGCATTTTTTACATGTCATGTTTTTGATGGGATTAGGTTTCTTATAGAACCGAGCTCCCCAATGTTGAACCACGGCAAAACGGGTTTACTACGTTTAACTCTTTTTGGAAACTTTTTTTCAAACAATTTGAATTAGATACGGAATGATTGTGCTGCAAAACGGATAAACTAAATAACATATTATTCTTCTTCCTCATATTAATTAACTGTTTATGATTTGTATTATTATCATTAAATCTTACGCCAAATATGCTTGCAAAAAAAATAACCAAATGTGCTGTATGGGGTTTTTTTTCTGATTATAGTCATTGCATGGAAATTCTGAATTTGCGTATAACCTGTAAGAATATTTTACTTTAAAATTTGGTCTTTGCCAACACCATGAACAATCACCATTTATGCCAAATATCTTTTTCGGATCTGTACCTCCATAGTATCACTTATGCAAAATTTCGTATCTCCACAACCAAATTTAGTAACACACAAATGTTACAAGTTCACGCTCTTATTTTTGAGTAGATATTTTTAACTGTGAATTGAAATGTTCATTAATTTGGAAACTACTGTCAAACCAGTAAAGGAAAGGTTTTGCATGACGAAATCAAATAAAGTAAGGCATCATTAATAAAAGCATACGAAAACTAATTATGCAAACTTTAATACGAAATATCTCTTTCATTTAAACTGCTTTTAAACATTATATAATGAAAAATCTGCATGAACGCGAGTTTTTACGTGTTTAATCTAGCGCATAATAAAGATTTTTCGTAATAGTAGAAATAAATTATTTCAGGAGCTTTGGAAGAAAAGAGGATTCTTTTCTTTTGCTTTGGTTTAAAACTAAATCACAAATGCGGGCGGCAAAAAAATAATTAAAACTACAAATCAGTTTGATTTCGAGATTTTTCGTACGGATGTATTAAATTTTTATAAAACTTATATACAATTACTTCATAAAAGAGAAAAGAAAATGAACTTTTTATAGTAGCTTTACTCTTTCAGTCTTGAATTACCTAGGTAACCTGCCTGTTATACACAACTTATATATATATATATATGTGTGTGTGTGTGTGTGTGTGTGTGTGTGTGTGTGTGTGTGTATACTTTAAAAAAAATAATCATTACGAAATAAAACGTGACGCGACTTTGTCAAGACAAGTATGATTTTAGAATCTCAAAAAAATTTTAAATAACGCATAGTTCTTTCTTTTAGAAATTATTGTCTGTGTTATTTATAAAAGTGTCTTTTTAACACTTTCCAACCTAGTTGAAAAGTGTTTATGATTTCGGTTTGTCTGGCCGTCTGCCATCTGTCCGTGCTCTAACTCCCGTAAATATGCTCGGATTGCCCTGCAATTATTTATGTTATTGTCGTTATCTATAGCATGTTCCCTATTTCAACTGAAGTGTGTAGCACTTATAGTTTTTTTACAGGGACACTCAAAAGATTCCGTTACATTACGGTCTATGTGGAAAAATCATTTGCGTTTTATTTTAATGATGTTACACAATTTCAAATACATTGTAATTGATATATATGACTAGGGTGCATTACAAGAAGCTTAATATGGAATAGGGTGTGCATAGCACCTATAGTTACTTTACAGGGACAGTCAAAAGAATTCCGTTACATTACGTCCATGGAGAAAAATCGTTTGCGGTTTAATTAAATAATGTTTCACTATTTTAAACGCATTGAAATTTATATGTATCACTAAGGTGGATTACAAGAGACTTATTACAGAATATTGTGTGTATAGCAGTCATCGTTCATTTACAGGGACACACAAAAGAATTCTCTACTCTCTGTTAACAATAATTCCTGAAAGTGCGTTTTAAGTTGCTGAACGCGATTTAAAATTTAACTCACTTTTTGTCTATTACTTTTTATGTATAAATTCTGTATTTCATATACAGGGCAGCACAAAATTTCGCGAACACATTTACGTTTATTGACAGAAACTCCAGAAGGAGAATTTTAAACTCTGCTACACGTTTCCTAACTAAACTAAAATTTAGAATCCTATATAGTATATATACAAATCTATAGATCATACACAGGGCTGAATAAAAGTATTCGGATATTTTTCCGAATATTGTATATGTTGGAAATATATGTTGAGAATTCCTGAAATTACGTTTTTAAATATGTTATTCGTTTTCCAAATTGTTTACTTAGATGTCATCTTTCAGCTTATTATACGGATTTTATAAAGAAGATTTTCGGTGATTGACACGTTGAAGATGGTTACGTATATACGGTTGTTGACAGCACATGAAGGAAGGCAGTTGACACACGGGCACAAAGAAGAAACATGATTAGCGATGAAGGTGATTTATTTGGAACCAATAATCAAGAATAGTATTAGGCATCCAGAACAAATAGACGAAAAGCGCAAGGGGAGGTACTCCACAAAATCAGCAGAAGAAATTAACAGCTGGTCTGGTCAAATCAAACGGCCGAAGTGATGAAGTTTTAAAAGTTACATGTACGGGTGTTGGCGCGGAAAGCATGATAAAATCGCCAGTACTTGGCGAGAGAGTTTTAGGAGACAATGTCGGAAGCGTATGGGAAAAAACGATAAATGCTAGATTCTGTCTATGATTATGCATTCATTTGAGAATGGGGGGAAGGGTTGTAAAGATTCTTTCATGGAGACAAAAAGGAAAAAGAAAAGAAAGTAATTTTGGGATTGGCGTTTGATTTTGCTAAAAGACAGCTGCAATTAACGGTTACTTATGACTCGAATCTAATAACAGGGTGTGAAAGATATGAGCTTGCATATTACATTTTTAATCTTTTTAATTAATTCTTTTGAGAGCGGATGAGAAGTGCTAATGCTTGCATAAAGAATATCGGTTATACGTTACATTACTTTAATAAGTAGAGCACAGCTGCTTATATATTTTGTCTAATTTTTAAGACAGATGCACTTTTGATTTCATGAGAAGAAAACGATTGAATTAGAAATATGTGAACATTTGTAACTTATTTTTAGTATAACCGCAAAGTTAAGGATAGAGAGGTTTCTGATGTATGCGAGTGACTTGCATTTTGGAATGAAGAAAGTAGATTCGTTATCTAAATTAAATCAGAAATAGATTTTAGTTAACATATTGAATTTTGGGGGGGGGGGGATTACAGACATTTAAAATGTATAAACTATAATTATTTATTTATTTGGGGGGGAATGAATGAATCTTTATGAATTTTTTTTTATCTCTATTTTGGGGGGGGGGGGGAGGAGGAGAAGCATGAAATCAATACATGCATGCTAGATGTTGGGAGAGGAATGGAAAAGCTTATGTTAACATGTTAAAATTTTGGGGGGGGGGATTTGAACTGAAAGCAAGATATATGACAAACGTCTTTGTCATATATATCACCCCATTGACCAGAAAAGCTGTACTGTTTACAGTACAGTTTAAAAAATATATACAGTACAATTATACTCTCCCCAAGCTTAAAATAATACATACATAATATAACACAAAATACTTGTAAATTATATGAGTTGCAACAGTATAAAGGATTTTGTTACCTCATTAGTTCGTAACATCAGGCTACAAATATGTCATTGAGTGCACTACTTACGAAGATTTTTTTTTTTATATATCTCTTCGTCTTTTTATTTTCTGTTTTGTTCTTTTTGTTTCTGGTACCAGCTTTAAAAAGTTACTATTTAACTAGACATGTCTAATGATAACTGAGCACAAAACAGTACTCATTTTCTCAATTTGTTGCACTTAAATACTATAATTACTACTTAAGTATAATATGAAACACAAATGAAAACAATTAAAAAAATAAACACAAATAACACATAACATAAACATATATCCTTAAAAATTAACTTGAATTATATGAAAAAGTGAAAATGGATTAACTCAAGTGTAGTGTAATGAAAAGTTGTTTGAAAAAGGTTTAAAAATTCGTGCAAGCACAGGACGGTAAAAAAAGAGGTGCATGTGGCACGCCCATAAAAAGGGACCGCCCTTAATCTTGTCAATGCATGACAAGTGTGATGTCTCAGGCTTAGGGCCTTACGACCTAGGTGAGGAGGGCAGTGATGAGAGTCCACATCATTACAACATGAACTCCCTGCTCCCCAATGAAGATCGCACTGATCCCCACACAGGAGCACGATTCGGGAACACATATACTTTTGGGAAAAGGGAATATTGTGAATTAGTAAACTAAATCACAATTGTCTCTCTAAACACAATCTGGTGAGGTGTGGTAACCTAAGGGCAAAGATTTAGAACGGTACCACTAGCCTGAAAGGAAAAAATTAGTAAAAAAAAATAAAAAAAAAACAAGATACAAGTGTATCTTATGCAAATCCTAATGTATTGACAGTCCTAGAGTGTTGAGAGACCTAAAATATGTCATAATCGGGTATGATGAAGTGAAACTGTACAAGTCATGTAAGCAAATGCTTTAAGTTTGTTTAAGAGAACTTTTTTTTATTTATTTATTTAAAAGACCTTATTTATTTAAAATATTTGCAATGTTGTATTCAGCATGAATGAAAGTTTAAAGTGTGAGGGAAAAAATGTGAAAATATTATATTTATCTACTGTTTATAAAATTGAATGAAAAATTAAAAGAATGGTGTGACCCGATACAAAATATTGTGTAAAAGTGGTCTTCACAAGAAGACATGGACCAGCCGTGAAGTCAGGTGAAGACAAGTTATGCACAGTATACGTAGAATCCTGGCCAGGGATAAAACACTTAGTATCAGATCATAGAAAAATTTAAAAGTTTTTTTTTTTTTTTTTGTTACAAATTATCTTTTTCTTAAATTGTAGCGAGGGGCGAGAATGGTGTTAGAAGAATTATTATCTATAACATGACTTGCAGGATCACATAAATGTCCATATCGAGGTGGTGCTAGAAGAAGTCTATCAATATGTACCCTAAATGCAGTATCATCATGAGCATATAATCTTTTAATTGAAAATGAAACAGGCGAGTGTTTAAATGTTACAATATATGGACCGGTATATTTAGGTTTAAATTTGTCGACTGATTTTAAATAAACAATATCTTTTAAACATATATTTCTTAATTTAGCTTTTCGACTGTGAATTTTGTAACGTCTATCTTGAGCAGTCTTAATGTTGTTATATGCTTTGTCATATATTTTGTTTAAGTCATCTAGTAATTTATAAACTTCAACATGTTTATCTAGAAATGCTTGGTTGGTACTATGATCATATGTGTCAAAAATTAATGAAAGTTCCCGACCAAAATGAAGTAAGTTAGGTGAAAATAGTGTAGAAGAGTGTGTCGAACCATTATAAAGTGACTTATGAATAAACAGAGCATTTTCAAAAGAGTGTCCTTCTTGTAGTAATGTGGTAACAGAATATTTAATAGATTTGTTAATCCGCTCGGCAATACTATTAGATTGTGGGTGCGAGACCGAACTGTGATGTATTTTTATACCAAGAGTATCATTAAATGCATTATAGATATGAGAAGTATATTGTGGGCCTAAATCTGACAAAATACAGACGGGTCTCCCATAGGTAGTTATATAACTAAATAAGCATTTTACAACTTTGGGTGCAGAAGTATCAGTGAGAGGATAGAGTTCAATGTGTCTTGAGAAGTGATCGGTTACAGTTAAAACATGTTTATTGTTAGAGAAAGGACCAAGTAAATCTGTACTGACTGTATGACCAGGATATCTTGGTGTGTATGTAGGTTGAAGAGGTGCGGGTGGAGTGTTATGGTGTTTGGCCTGTAAACATTTGACGCATGAAGCTACAAAGTTGAGTGTATCTACATAGATGCCTTTCCAAAAATATTTGGATGAAAGAAATTCATAAGTTTTGGCCATACCAAAGTGTGACAGATGGGATATAGTTAAAACTTTACTTTTAAGTGAATCAGGAACTACAATGTGATATGAGAAAGTATTATTTATGATATCTTCCTTTTTGAACATTAATATTTTAGAATCAGGATGTATGAAGTAATTCGGGAATTTTGAAGAAGGTCCATTTTGTAATATATGATCATAAATACTAGCTAAGGTAGGGTCTTTTTGTTGTTCAGTGCAAAAAGTTTGATTTGATATCTCCAATAATGGGTCTCGTTTTGTTCGTTCACCTGAGATGAGAAAATTTACTTGACAATTGTTGTTATTAACAGAGTTACAAATATCAGGTGTTTCATGATCGACTATTGGAAGTGGTTGAGGATCATGGATAAGGTTAGGATTGGTTAGTAAATTTTCTTGGTTGTTGTCAAAATTACAGCGAGAGAAATAATCTGCTAGAACATTTGAAGATCCTGGAATGTGTTCAAAATCATACGAATATTCTGAAAGATCAATTAGCCAACGAGTGGTTATGTCTGCTGGGTTTGTAGTCTTTTTGTATTTTTTTAGAGGTTTACTGTCTGACAAGATAAGAAACTTTCTGTTGTATAAATAATATTTGAATGCAATAACAGATTTGTAAATTGCCATGAGTTCTAGTTTTAAAGCAGGATATTTTTTTTCAGAGGAATTTAAGGATTTAGAAAAGTATGCTACTGGTAGAAGATTTCCATTATGTTCTTGCAGTAAAACGCCAGAGATGGCAATGTTAGATGCATCTGTATTTAAATAAAAATTCTTGTTCCAATCTGGTAACCTAACCATGGGTGAACCGAAGAAAATTTTCTGTATTGTTTTAAGTATGTCCTGATGTTTTTCTGTCCAGATGAATTTAGTTTTAGGAGTAGTTAAATCAATAAGTGGTTGCACTAGTTTGTTAAATGTTGGAATTAATGATTTATAGAAAGTTATCAAACCAATAAGCCTTTTTAGTTGTCGTTTTGTAGTTGGTGTAGGAAATGAAGTTATTTTTACAATGTTAGAATGGATTGGTGAAATACAATGATTTTCTATTTGAAAACCTAAGTAGTTGACTTTTGTTTGATGAAAGTTGCATTTATTAGGTGAAAGAGTGAGATTGTACTTGGAAAGGAGGTTAAAAATTTTGTCGAGTTTAGAACACATTTCATCAAAAGAATTCGCACCAATGATAAAGTCATCTTGATAAGTGAAAACACCTTGTAGGTGTAGCTCGTCAATTAAAGAGTCCATTTAGAGCTTGAAAGATTGAGGCACTTGTCTTTAAACCAAAGACAAGTCTGCGGTAGGAAAAAGATCCAAACATGGTGGTAAAAGTTAGTTGATTGTGAAATTTTTCTGGTAAGTTAATTTGATGGTATGCTTGATGAAAGTCGAGTGTTGTAAAGAATGTGTAAGAAGAGAGATTAGCGATGATGTTTTGAATTTTTGGTAGTGGGTAAGATGAGCCTTGAATTACAGTGTTTAACATTCGAAGGTCAAGTGCGAGGCGAAATTTTTGTTTACCAGTACCATCTGGTTTTTTTCTAACAAGTAACATAGGGCAAGACCATTCCGAGCAATGTCTTTGTATAATTCCAGCTTCAAGTAATTGATTAATTTGATCTAATGCATCTTTTTGTAATGCTTGAGGTATTGGAAAAGGAAGTGTTTTTATAGGATAGTCATTAATAAATTTCAAATCTGGAATAATTTTATCTGTATGCCCAAGTGTATTTAGAGATTTTGAAAATACAGGGTAATATTTGAGTAACATTTCTTTTAGAATTTCAGCCTCATTGGATGGTAAGTGTTCAAGATTGAAATCAGTTGCAGATAAGTCTTCTTTTCTTTTTTTGAGAATGTCTTTAGAAGCTTGAATGAAATTTAAAAATTGTTGATCTGAGTCATCTTGACTAATTTTATCTGGGGAGTACTCAATTATTTCCTCGACCTCAAAAAGTTGACCTATTTTAGCTTTTTTTTGAAGGTGAATGGGATTATCAGAATTGTTTTTAACCGAAATCAGGAAAAATGTATATTGTTGTGGAATTTTTCTTTTTCGCTTTGGGTTTTTTGATTTTATTATAGAATCAAATCCTATTAAGTTGTCAACGGGTGAATTGTATTGAAATAAATACTCTTTGTGCTAATAGTATCTGTGAAAACTGAAATCCATTTTTGTTCCTGAGGGTTTAAGGAAACTGTACGAGTCAAAGCTACAATTTGATTTTTGAAGGAGGTGGGTTGTGTACTACATTAATTTATCTCAGATGATGGAGTAGTTTGTTTGTTTACCAAAGGAATCGATAAAGTGTTGTCAATATGAATAAGATTTTTGACAGTATTTACAACAATATTGAATCGTTTGATGAAATCATAGCCAATAATACCTTGGAAACTAGATGAATTTGGTATGTCTACTACATAGAAGTGGTGGTTGAAGTTTTTGTGCTGTAATTTAATGGAGGTTCTAATACATGCGGAGAAATCTACATCAGAATTGACTGTTTTGATGACAACACCAGTTGATAATCTCTTATATTTTAAAATTGTTTTTAATTCATCAAATAAAGACTGTGATAGTAACGAAATAGTACTTCCTGTATCGCAAAGTAGAGTAATATCTTTTTTTGCAATTGAGGCCTTTACAAGGGGGAGTGATGTTGAGTCTTTAATGACATTGTAAATAATTTTTGTAGTAGTGTCATCATATTGTTCTGTGTTTGTTTGTGTCGTTTCATGCTTAGAAATTTTTACAATATCACATGTTTGTGTGCTTACAGAGTTTACTAGTCTGTTAAGTGAAATTTTTGGTAAGGACGGATCTGGGAAAAAACTGGCTGATGTGTAAACAGTAGTGGGGTGAGGTGCAAAGCCATCAGCAAAATTACACCTCTGACTTAGTTTTCCTGTTGTCGGTTGTTGTTGTTGTGAAATTGTCCTCGTCTTTGTGTATTTAAGCGTTTCCATTTGAAACAGGCTTGCGCTTCGTGACCACTTTTGAAACATAGCTGGCAAGTAGTGCGGTTAAATTTGTTGTAAGATTTATGTGGAGAGTGGCGTTTGTTAAAATTGCGATTTTGAAATTTCCGTTCGTTGTGCATGCCAGCAAATTTAGTTTTGTAAGTTGCCGCGTCTTCTTTAATTTCTGGTTGTGTTTGGGTATTTACAGAAAGGGCGTTTATTTTCTCGGTTAGCTGCTTCAGCTGGTCGGCAAATATTGAATCAGTTGGGGAAGGGGTGGGGTGAGCATGCAAAATTTTTTCTCCGTACAAAATATCTTGTAGTGCCTGGGCCCTCAAAACTGCGGGTTGGTACTCTGTAATTCCTTCCTCTTGAATTTTAATTCTTAAATTGGAAGGAATGGTTTCCAGGAATTTCATGTACTTAATTTTGTCACGCGCATTGGCGTCATGAATGTCCGAATAAACTGTTGCAGCCAGAACATTAAGCCTATGGGCAAAGTTTTTAATGGTTTCTGCGGGTAAGAGCGTTAAGTTTGCAAGTTCGACTGCTACCTGTGATTTGCTAGGAGGGGAAAAAAAGTTAGTAAATTCTCTTTCAATAAAATTTATGTCATTTGAGAATATTAAATCAGGGTTCTGTGTTAAATATTTTAATGCAGAACCAGTTAATTTACTTTTAAGCAAAGCAATTGTTGCTTGCGGGCTGTATTTATTTATTTGACTAACAGACCGTACTTGGTCGAAAAAGAATTTGAGTGATTCATGATTACCGTCAAAGTTCGGCAAGTTAATTGGTATTTGCCGAGAAGCCATGGTGGCCAAAAATACAGTTAACTAATCTATGAAATTCAAGGAAACACTGCATGCACAATAAAATAACTAAAACAAAATCAATATACACTAGCAGATAATAAATATAACATGAAAGAAAAAAAATGTAAACTGGATTTATATCATAATAAATAATAATGACTGATCACTGTTTCTTTTTAGCGTATAGATCCCTAACGCTCATTTTTAATTCATTTTTAAAAAGAAACAGCGATGAATGAGAGAAAAATAGAGGACACAAAAAATATATATCCTTTTTTTTATAACTTTAAAATCAATTTGTATAGCATAAGATACTGTGAATAGATCTTACCTGGGATTTATCAACACAAGTATAAAAGTAAAAAAAATTTATGCAAATTATTTAAATTATTAAGAATGAAACTTAACATTTCTTTTATTCATTTAAAAAAAATGAAACCAATATTGCAAGACAATTTAAGTTTTTTTTTTTTTTTTAACTGGTTTACGAAAAATTAAAAACTCAGATTAATATTTGTATCCAAAACACCTTAAAAAAAACAATCTTGCCTTAAATATTCATAAAAATATCATATTTTACAACAACTAAAAAAAAATGCAAGATAAAATAATCATATTTATATTATTTGATGTGAAAGTTCAAAAATTAAATTAACTTAAATTTCAACCTGCATATTTAATTAAGAAGGTTTTGGTAGAAGGCAAACACAAAAAGAACATAACTAAAACTCTGTTATTGAATATATTCTTTTAAGAATAGAGATGCAATAATTTAACCAAATAAAATTTACTACTAACTGAGAGAGAAAAAAAATTAATTATATTACAAGAGAAGTATGAAGGTTGAAATGTACATTTTAATCAAAGCCAAAGCTTTTTTTTTTTTTTTTTTTTTTTTTTAAGAAAAAAATTTTTTTTTACTGTGAGTGAGAGAAAGTTACAATATACTAACATTCTATTCATCCTTCATACTTATTAATTTAAAATAAAATAAAACGCTTTTTTTTTTTTTGTGCAACCATGATTTGTTCACTACGGTTTTTTTTTATGAACATCACTTTATATCAAAACATTCTTGTACTAATCTTCTTATTTTGTTTCAAATTTAAAACTGCACTTTAGGATTATTGAAACACAGCAGCGTTAAAAAAGGAATCACGAACTCAGTAGCACTGATCTTCCGGAAAGTATACTATTCAAAATACTTTGATTGAAACTGCACATGGATCACTTATAGTAACACTGTTGATGAGAGCATTGGAATTTTAATTTTTGGACCACTATTTTGAAACGCATACACAATACACGTAACACATTCAACGGCATTGAAGCACTTGAAGGCACAAATAATTTAGGAAAATTTTAAGTAGCAGCACACATGAAATTTGTAGGGTGATTTCATTTTGATAAAAAAAAAATCGCACACCACTGATCGCACACGCAGATGGAGGGAAGAGGAGGATCCTTGATTTTATGGAACTTAACACTTATAATGCAACGACGGTAACGAAACACTTGTGGTTTTCAACGAACCACACTTTTTTTCTTTAAATACAAATTTTCGCACAACATACTGACACTTTTAGATGAGGGGAAAGCACTGGAGGAAAACAACAATATTGCATTCACGTCTTGAGTTAGCAGAGATGAGGATCAGCGAGAGAATTTCAGTTACGCAGATAAACACTAGAGTCCGACTGTCTTGAATCCGGCGAAGGGGGTGCGGGGGCAGCACTTCCAGAAAGGGCAGGTTGTCAGCAGAGATGAGGGGGTGGAGAAGGACTCCCGGTAGAAAAGCGATCCAGCATGGCAGGTGGGGGGGCTGTGATGACGAGTTCAAACTGAAGCGAGGCCGGAGTCAGATACATCGCGCTGCGAAGAGATGGGGGGGGGTGACGCGCGGAGGCAGGAAAAAAACACCGTTGAGATGAGTGAAGCGGATCCGATCAGGAACGGAGGGTGAGTCTTTGCGACGGAAAAAATGTTCAAGCAGTGATGTACGGTGCCTGAGTACCTCCCCTTGTTGGAAAAAAGGTATTCCCTAGGTAGAGAGATCGGTGAAGACGCACCAGATTTTATAAAGAAGATTTTCGGTGATTGACACGTTGAAGATGGTTACGTATATAAGGTTGTTGACAGCACATGAAGGAAGGCAGTTGACACACGGGCACAAAGAAGAAACATGATTAGCGATGAAGGTGATTTATTTGGAACCAATAATCAAGAATAGTATTAGGCATCAAGAACAAATAGACGAAAAGCGCAAGGGGAGGTACTCCACAAAATCAGCAGAAGAAATTAACAGCTGGTCTGGTCAAATCAAACGGCCGAAGTGATGAAGTTTTAAGGCAGGCCGCACACTGACAAGACAGAGCGACATGAAGCTTAAGTCATGAGACATTTTCACCCTTTTAACAAAGAAAAACCGGTTTGAATATCAGAATTTGTCTCCTGTCTTGCGCTACATGTCGCTCTGTCGTGTCAGTGTGCGGCCTGCCTAAAAGTTACTTGTACGGGTGTTGGCGCGGAAAGCATGATAAAATCGCCAGTACTTGGCGAGAGAGTTTTAGGAGACAATGTCGGAAGCGTATGGGAAAAAACGATAAATGCTAGATTCTGTCTATGATTATGCATTCATTTGAGAATGGGGGGAAGGGTTGTAAAGATTCTTTCATGGAGACTAAAAGGAAAAAGAAAAGAAAGTAATTTTGGGATTGGCGTTTGATTTTGCTAAAAGACAGCTGCAATTAACGGTTACTTATGACTCGAATCTAATAACAGGGTGTGAAAGATATGAGCTTGCATATTAAATTTTTAATCTTTTTAATTAATTCTTTTGAGAGCGGATGAGAAGTGCTAATGCTTGCATAAAGAATATCGGTTATACGTTACATTACTTTAATAAGTAGAGCACAGCTGCTTATATATTTTGTCTAATTTTTAAGACAGATGCACTTTTGATTTCATGAGAAGAAAACGATTGAATTAGAAATATGTGAACATTTGTAACTTATTTTTAGTATAACCGCAAAGTTAAGGATATAGAGGTTTCTGATGTATGCGAGTGACTTGCATTTTAGAATGAAGAAAGTAGATTCGTTATCTAAATTAAATCAGAAATAGATTTTAGTTAACATATTGAATTTTTTTTTTTTGGTGGGGGGGGGATTACAGACATTTAAAATGTATAAACTATAATTGTTTATTATTTTTTAATTATTTATAATTATTTATTTATTTGGGGGGGAATGAATGAATCTTTATGAATTTTTTTTTTTTTAATCTCTATTTTGGGGGGGGGGGGTGAGGAGGAGAAGCATGAAATCAATACATGCATGCTAGATGTTTGGAGAGGAATGGAAAAGCTTATGTTAACATGTTAAAATTTTGGGGGGGGGGGGAATTTGAGCTGAAAGCAAGATATATGACAAACGTCTTTGTCATAGTAATGATTTGTAAAAATATTTTGGAAGCGTTGGGAAGTGTTACATAATCTATGCTTGATGCATGATTTTTCGTTCTTGTTTAATCCGAAACATGTACTGAATTTGAACTGAAAGCAAGATATATGACAAACGTCTTTGTCATAGTAATGATTTGTAAAAATATTTTGGAAGCGTTGGGAAGTGTTACATAATCTATGCTTGATGCATGATTTTTCGTTCTTGTTTAATCCGAAACATGTATTTTCTACAAAAATCTTAAGGACTGATTTGATCATTTATTTTAGCCCTTTTAAACTTTTTGAAATAATAATTTACATATATTTTTTGTACTAGTGAACTGTTTATTTTATTTTATTTTATATCAGGCACTTTTAAAACACGCAGCTTTTTTCGATATAAAAAATATTCTAAAGTTCCAAACTTTTGAGTTTTCGATAGTAAAATCTATGGAAGTTATTTAACCTGAAATACCATATGGCAGTACATTTTCCGAGTGACATATTGTCATTTTATATTCTCAGTATCTGTAATACTTTTGAAAAGTCACGCACGTAAGAGCTTTCCGAGAATTCGCTAAAATGAACTGAAAGAAATATTCAACCAAATGTCTAAGTTATGGTGCAAGATATATTGTATACGATTGAATATTTCATACATGTAAGTTATCATACTTTATCTTGAAGCATTCCGAATATTCTGATTTTCAAAAAATCATTTATATATATTTTTTTCTATTTTATAATTTATGTAGCAAATAAACTTCACCTAAAACGAACTTTCGAATATTATATTACGTGTCATTTATCATGCTTTATCTTTAAATATTCAGAGAGTTATTACTGTTAAAAGTCATATATAAATATGACTTTTCTAATTGTGTGTGTATAGAAGGTAGACTTCATGAAGCACAGCGAGCGGAAGGCGAGGAAAGATTCCTGTTTATCTACTCCAATCTTCTGACAATGAAATGAACAATATTTCTCGCTAGTGTCTCGATTTGTAAACTGAATATTAAAGGTCAAAGTTCTAATGCAAACTCTATAGGCGATTTCCATTCAATTGCACGTGATTTCTCGACAATGGCTCTATCAATTGAAATTAAATGTACCACAAATATAGATATTTGTAATACAGAGATAATGTCGTGGCCTGGTTTTTAAAATTTGATCTGTCGCCTAAGTAACTAAATACCAAAGATCTAATGAAAACCATGTAGGCGATTTCGATTCAAATTCATGCGATTTCACGGCAGTGGCTCTATCATCTACAATGTAATTTACCAGAAACATAGTTCTTAATCAAACAGAGGTAATAACATTACCCTATTTTTGAAAATCGATCTATCGCCTGAGTAATTAAAAGTCAAAGTTCTAAAGCAAATCCTATGGGCAATTTCTTTTTTTTTTTTTTCTATCGATTGCGAAATTTCGAATTGGGTAATTTTTTATGTACAACAACAAGCATTAATTCTACAAATCATTTACTCCAAATATATCACATAAGAACTGTTTCTTGACCGCATCTTTAATTTTTAAATACTTTTAAGGATGTAGAGAACATTTCTAACGTGAAAATAATAAATATTTTGGGATCGTGAGAGAAAAAGTGATATCAAAATTTGGAATGGCACAGCATGGTTGGGAGTTTACGTGCAAATTTTCATAGGGATAGATTATTTTAGGGCGCGTGCAATTTTCAAATAGTAATCATTGATTTATGGGTTTTTCTTCAATTGTTTACAGTTTCTTAAAGAAACTGGCTTATCTGTTATTTGACCTTTTCTTCAACATTGATCGTTTCTTGAAAGTTGTCTCAAAGAAGTCGTGATTCCAAAACGCTTAGAATTACAGCATTTTTTTAATTTACAATAAGCTCTGTGTGACGTTTTTGATATAAAATTTCGCGAATTTCAGTCGCACATACAATCCATCGAAAACTTTATATTATATTGGTGTATTATTGATAACTTGGTATATTATTCTTCTACATTTTATTTTATATATCATTTTCATTTGAATTCGGTATTCTCTTAAGAGCTACTTTTAGTTATGAATACGATGCGTTCTTTTAATTTCAAGCTGACCTGTAGCACTTAAGATACGTATTCTCTGTTTAGCCTAGTCGCACTTCACAATCCATTCTTTTTATTGTTTTATTCATTATTATAATGTTTTATCTTTATTTTCCATTTCAAATATTGGTTTGAGAGGGGGAAGGGTTGTTTTTTCTTCTTATAAATTGAACTTTTTTCATTTTGATAAAATCAGTTTAAATTGAAATATTTGATTATTGGATATTTACAAAAATTAAATTATCAAAAGATCGTTAGATCAGGAGACAACAAACAAGTTCGTATAATAAAATCTAGCCAAAATCTCTAATTTAAAGATGGTGTGTAATTTTATTATATACTAGCTGACCCGCCCGGCGTTGCCCGGCCCGTGATAATAAAATAAAATAAACCAAGTTTGTATAATTTTATATCTTTAACCCGAGTTTGTATAAAATTATTTTTAATGACATTTAAAACGATAATGCTTATTTATTCATCAACAAATATGTGTAATTATGATCCATATACTTACTCATTGATAAAATTAAAAAAATCATGTATTTACTTTTTAATAATTTATATTCCATTAAAATATTACTTAAAATTCATTAGCATTTTCCGTGTAACCCCTGGCAGGGAAAAGTGGAACTAAAATATTATAGGCGATCGAACTCAAGTCGAATAAGTCAAATCCCGTTGCAATCGGTCTCATAGAACGCGAGATAAGAATGCGCCCCTAGCGGTAGAAAGTGGAACTAAAATATTTAAGGCTATCTAATCAAGTCGAATGAGCCAAACTCCGTCGTAATCGAGCCCATAGAACCCGAGATACTCCAATAGCTGACCTCCCACAGCCAGGGGGCGCAGTCTGTTCTATATGAACATGACTGAAATCTGTAAGGCTATCGAATTGAAATCAAATGAGCCGAACCCCGTCTTAATCGGGCCCATAGAATCCAAAATAGGAAAGCGTCCCCTACCGGTAAAAAGTGGAACTAAAATATTTAAGGCTATTGATATCAAGTCGAATAAGCCAAACCCCGTCGTAATCGGGCTCGTAGAACCCGAGATACTCTGAAATGAAATTTTAAAAAAAACTTAAGTTATTATCCAAGTTCACTTTAAAGCAGCGCCGTCCTTAGGGGTGTGCGACAGGTGCGGTCGCACAGGGCCTCGCACCTATAAAGGCCTCGCGCCCGGAAAAGGGTTTTATTTATATAATAATAATAATAATAATAATAAAGTTTTAGCATTTGCATGAATCTTGAGATAATTAGCATACATTGAGCAATTCGCTTTATTTCATGCAATGAAATCAGACACAAAACATGACTATATTTCTTAAACATTATCTTAAAATTGAAAGTATTTTAATAAATATTCCATAATATTTATGTAAAAAAAATTACATAATTTTTCAGGATATGTGTCCGTAATTCATGGAATACGGAATAATAATTCTAATCGTAGGAAAGTAAAAAAGAACCACACCATGTTTTTTTATCACGAATTTCCCCGCAGAGAGATTTTAGAAGGTAACTGTTCGATTGGAATTGTGTCTACTTTCCTAATAAGAATGAAATTTTTTTAAATCGGGGACGTCTACGTATTAAAAAAATTTCTATCTTTAGTTTCTCAAATTCACATCCACTTTTTATATTTTATTTATATATATATGGTCGCAAGAGTGCGTTATCTGAACTTTGGAATGCAAGGTGTAGCGAATTTTTAATAACTTTGAAAACAGTGTGGACTATTAATTGTTGATCCTAGACACCGTGGACATTTCATATTAATGTACTGTTTTATTTTCGCATTCAAGGAAGGAAAGACAACAGTTCCGTACATATATGTTTATATGATATAAACTCGCGTTAATTAAAAGAAATTTTTATAAGATTCTTTCTTTTGGCTGCTTTCTAAGGATTTTCTTTTCTGTGGATACCAACTAATACAGGAGATAGTTCTCTCAGACCTTTGAATAGTAAAATTTCTCCATACCTCAAAAACTAATAATTTTCATAATTAAAAATATTTTTTTAATCATAAATATGCCTGAAATATGTTTGGGTCTGTTCATTTTGTATCTTACTGAAAGAAAAACATTCGAATTGGTTGATTTTTTGGAAAGTTAAAACTTAAAATTTTTCGTGCATTTAACTTTAGAATCTTCAAATTTTGGCATCTTTTAACTCTGTAAAGATCTAAGAAAAAATATAAAAACTAAATATTTTTCCGAGCTGTGTTGATTCAAGGAAATTAAATAGTGTCAAAAGTGAATGATGACATATGAAAAATTAAAGTTGGTGCAATTTTTAATAATAGATGACCACCCCTATTTCAAAAATTGCATTAATTTTCAAAAAGGAGACACAATTTCCAGTTGATCAGTACCTGTCATATCAATAATTTGGTGATAAAATGTATGTGGGTTGGTGCATTTTTTTTACTCATGACTGTACATAAATGCTTATTTTGTTAAAATTAATGTGATTTAATGAAAAAAATATATAATAAAAAAAATTGAATTTGAAAACTCTGTAAGGGGAGAAAAGTAAATTTTTAAAAAAAATTCTTCATAATTTGTTACACCAAATTAAATTTCTTTAAACAAAAGCATAAAAAATTTTTCGAATCATCTTTTTGTAGCATTTAAAATAAAATACAGAGAAAACAACATTACAATTTTGCCCTTTTTCTGGACAGTCAGAGTGTTTTAAACTAAACACTGAAAATTAAAAAAGCCAAAACTTTGTGTGATGTTGAAGGAAACTCTAACTTATGAAGCTTAATAATTAAAAACTTCCTTCAAGGATTAACATTGTTATAAATTATTCGAAGCAATAAAATAGGTCATTATATACAATAATTAGCATATAATGCGCTCAAATAAAGCTATCAAGTGTAAATTTAAAAATCAGCAAAATGTTTATTTACAAGAAATATTTACAAACAATCAAAACAGCAAAACTGACGAAATAAATTATTCCTAAAACTGCCATAAGGCAGTAATAGCGCTTTCATTTTGAATATTCTTAATTAGATTGAACATACTATTCAATCAATTAGTTAAATTAAACAATTTTTTCTTGAATTACTTCTTAACATTCTCATGAGTTATTTTATAATATAATCATATCAATATCAGTAAGCGCTAAATTAATTAATGTAATGAAACAACAAAAATAAGTTTCTGCCCAGCAGGTAACATTAACTTACAACCCATACATCACTAAATAAGTATTAATTATAAATTTGAATAATAAACTTGAAACAAATTGGAAATTTACTACCTTCGAGGTTTGGCTGAGCATACATCTTATCATCATAAATGTACATCATCAAGGTCGCATATCAATTGAGGGTTCTCAAATCTCGTCGAAGTGATACATCATCTGAAGGATCACGGTAACAGGGGGCAGACATCATCACTAATTAATTACAAGAAAGTTGCTTGATGAGGAAAGTTTGTGTTATAGAGGTCAAAGACTCTTATTAATTATCACTCGTCGAAGATAGAACTATCAAGTCCGAACAGATTCGCTTTTCATCTCGAGTCCATCGTCCTTTCGGCAATGTCAGAACAAATCGATCAAGAGAAGTCGTCTAAAAAAACACTCCAACAAAAGTAAAAGCCTCTGTACTAGAGCTGTATCTCTATTTAATATTTTTCTGAGAGAATGAGAAAAATCGTCACACCCACCCTTGGATGTGAGTGGTGAGTTTCCCTTATCCTTATTTCTCCACTGATCGGAACTACTGGCCCCGTAGTTCAAATATATACGCATCCATCCCAAATCCAAAGTCGTAAAACTCTCAACTGTATAATGCCCTCAGCCAAAATGCCCGACATTTTTTTTTCAGTACATTAGGTTCCTATGGAATAGACAATCATATAAAAATATGAAATATAGATACATTATTAATCAAACATTTTAAAAAATTATACATTTATGATACTCATCATTGAAACAGATCATATTTGAAGCAAAAAATAATTCTTCTATCTGCATTTTCTGTTGGAATATGCATACATAAAAGTCCTATTGTGATTATTTCTCGCCAGCAGCAAGGATAAAGAAAGAGAAAAGGAAAAGATGATTTATCTTCAGCAACAATCATAAACTCTAGGAAAAATGATGCAGAGAAAATCTTACATTTATTTTGTACTGATAAAAGAATGGAAAAAATAAATACTTCCTTGCTGGCAGATTTGATTCACGAGTTAGAGTGGTTAAATTAAATAAGTACTTTTTTAATTTTAAAATTACCTTATTTTAAATATTCCTCAAAATTCTTCTTTTTCGTTACGAAACAGTCACGTTATTCATGATTTTAGTTACGAGTGGTTGAGGATAGGCGTTAATATGTGTTTCGTTGCCAATTGTTGGTATGTATTTTCTGTCAGTTCTTTTATTATCTTTAAAAAGTCTCGATTAAGTCAAGCTCAATCTCTTTTATTCATTATTCAGGATTCTCTACTACAAGATTAATTCTTGTAAATTGTTCCTCAAGTAAGTTTTAAATAGAAATAAAAAAATTTATTTTCACGTACTATTCTAAAGAAGCTGCTTTATTTCAAAATATCCGAAAGATTGCGTTTACTTTCAAACCTCACTTTGTTCTTTTAAGAGCTAATTTATGGAAAAGTACAATAACATTTCCATTCGCTAAGTGCTTGATTCCCTGTGGATGTGTCGAAATTGAAATATTCCTTTTTTTTTTTATTCCATTGAAAACAGTTTGTAAACATCCAGGCGTATATTATTTAGAAAAACGAGAAATCAATACAAAGAAAATTAGAATCCCGTCTCAAAGCCAGAAAAAACCTTCTATAAATTCAAGAAAATAGGTTTTGTTTACTACATGAAGTTTTAGAAAATTTCCTCATATAATTTTATGTTCCTTTATTGTCGAAACTAGAAGTGAAGGCTTACTAAAGAGACGAAAACTTTTTGGTTTCTGCCTGTTTGTTTGTGAGAATGTTCAGCGATAACTATAGCAAAAGGCACCCAATTAACTTGATATTTGATATATATGTTGGTGAGATACGGTGAATTCGCTGTGTAGTGTTTTGTTTAATTTGGTTGATTCATTCGAAAAATATAGAACATTTCTTTTCCTATCGTATTGCTTTTCTGTGGGAATTCAGACGAATTTCAAATATTACCACTCATTGATTCTTTTCTTCTTCTTTCTCATATTCTTTCTTCACCCTTTGATTTTTCTTGTTCTCTTCCTCTTTTCTTCTTCTTCTTTCTTTCTTCATTAATGGCACATTTGGATAACTGATTTAAATATTAAATTGTGTATGATAAAATTTCCCTCTGAGAGTCTTAAATCACTCCGATAAGTTGGAAAATTTGTCAATACATTTGTCAGACATTCTAAATTTTCTGTATATTTTTGGGGGGAATTTTGTGCAACTATGCAAAAAATAAAAACCATTTTAACTTTTCAATCTTATATTTTTGCTGCCATAAGTAATTATTGTTTCTATTTTATCTTACCAGTCGCCTAGCAAATCTATATCATAACGTGTCATAAAAAGAAAATGTATTAAAATGATTCATTCATAAAAATATAATAAATTATAACACCCTGTAATAATATATTTATTTTAATATTATATATTTATAGTATATATCTCTTATATTTCTTTAGCATTTAAAATAAATATATGAATCATTCATTAAGACTTTTCCGATTACGAAAGATTTTTTAAAAAGTTTTAATAAAATATAAAGCAGTTGTACATTTTTATTTTTAAGAAATCGAACAATAAGCGGTTGGTTGAAGGGAATAATTGCATGTAATCGTCAGCAATATAACAGTTCTTAAAAGTTAGATTTCTTGAATCTTTGAGAAACCTTATACGTTCAGAAATATGCATATCATCTAACTTTCTAAAATTACAGATTTGAGGATGTTAGATTTTGTGTGAAGTGAGTTGTCCAAAATGACGTTGAGGCTTTTGATCTGAAGATTTACTTAGTAATTACAGAGTTTGGTGAGAAGAGTTGTCTTACTATTGAAACCAAAGTTTATATGAATCATAAACTCCAGAAAAAATAATGCCGACAAAATGGCATATTTCTTTTAGGTTGTTAAAGAAGACCGGAAAATAAAATTCTTAAAATTATAATTAGATTTTATTCATGGACGGGATTGATTTAAATAAATAAATTATTTTCAAATTTTAAATCACCTTTATTTAAAATTTTCTTCAAAATCCTTCCATTGCGAGTCGGTTCGGCACAAAAAGGTACCTATCCTTCGAATTCCTTAATTTTACGACCAGTGGACAAATGTGTCAACTATTATGTTATATATATATACATATATATATATCGCCATTTATTTGTATGTCAATTATTACATCTGAGTTCATATGTCAGCTTTAACACCTTTAAGATAAATCAAGGCGTTTCATTAATTAGTGTTTTATTTATTAATTCAATTAGTTATTCATTAATTTAGTAGAAAATTCCACCACATGCCTTATTTGTGAACATTGTTCTTCAAGTGAATTTTTTAGATATTTTTTCGGAAGAGAGAAAATAACCTTCTTTTTACTTTCATAAATAAGAAAAAATACTCAAAATACTTTTCTATATAAAAGACTGAAATATCCTTTTTTCAAAGTATCCGTAACACTGTGTTTCTTTTCTGGCTTCGCTTTGATCTTCTGATAGCTAATTTATGGAAAAGTAAAATGACATTTCCAATCGCTAAGTGCTTGATTCCCTAAGGATGTGTCAAAACCGAAATATTACTTCTTTTTTTACTTCTTTAAAAACAGTTTGTAAACTCCAGACGTGTGTTATTTAGAAGAAAGAGAAATCAATACAGACGAAAATTAGAATCACGTCCCAAGGCCAGGAAATACTCACTGAACTTAAAGAAAATTTACTTTTTTTTATTATATTGCTTTTCAGAAAATTTCCCGCAATAATTTAATTTTATATTACAATAAGATTGCTTGATGAGGAAAATTTGTTAAATATTGGGGGAAAATATAAACATCTTAAACTCTAGGGAAAATAATACAGAAACAAGTTGGAAATTGTACGCCAAACGTGGCAAATGAGGTGCGTTCTTACTATAACTAGTTTCAGTAAAAGAAATTATATCGCCTGTTATTATGATATGATTAATTTCCGTAATAAAATAAGTACATTTTAAGTTGCCAACATTTTATCATTTGATGACATTTACTGAAAATTCCATTGCGAAACTTAAGCACAGCATTAAAAATTTCCGAGCTTGAAATCCATATTTAGACTTCTTTTTTAGGGTATCGTTCATCTCACGAAACCCTATTACTCCCGTTCCGTTGTCTGTCCGTCACAGAGCCGTTCTCAGAACCTATATAACTTACAGAGTTGAAACTTTGTGTATGTATAACTGAGTACCTGCTATAAAGCTCAAAATATTAAATTTTGAAAAAATCGTATAATTTTAATAAATAGAGGTAAAAAACCAAAATTCTAACAGCCTTTTCCTATTAAATTTGAACATTTTTCGTTATAGCAGTTGCCAACAGTTAAAAATCCACAATAAAATTCTTTCTACAATAATTAATTTTCTATTGAAAGATTTCCACGTGAAAAATGAAAATGAAATAAAAAGTTTCACCAATGGGCTTTATTGGCATGACGTCATAAACCACCATCATGTGACCTCCCTGCTGTGTTTATATTTGTTTGTCTATGTATCGCATGCATAAATTGGTCGATATTGTAAGAAATCACGTTTTGGTGGTATTCTTACAATCTCGAACCCAGATTCCCAATAAAGCCCATTGAAAAAAAGAAGATTAATATGACGTCATATTGGTAATGAAACAGAAAATTTCAAACATTTTTCAATAATACAAGAAGTATGAGTATGTGTAAATACAGAAAGCAGCTTAATAATGACGTCATTAGAGAATTAAAAAGAAAATTAGTCTGACGTCATAATGGATTTTTCAAATGTTTGAGAATAATACAAAGAGAGTATCAATATGAGTAATAGAGAATAGTAAATATATGAGTTTGAGGAACGCATTGAATCATGATAAAAACCCGATTATGGAAATATTGGCATATTTTAACATTTTGAAGATCTCTATACAGCATATTTAGTTATGAAATTGATTTTTTTAAATATCGGATTTAGTCTACATGACAGCTATTATTATGGCAGAGCGGGCCTGATGGTAGCGGGCTTGTCGGTTCAGATATTTAAAAAAAAACGAGAAAAATAGACCGGTAAATTTTTACTTTACAAAAAAAATGATCTTTTTTTTTTTTTTTTTTTTTTTTTTTTTGAAAATGAAATTTATTTGCATTTATTAAAGAAAGGATAAAGTGTTTTGAAAGAAATATTAAACGAAACCCTTTGTGGGATCTTCGATCACACTTACCCACTTGTTTCCTTTTAATATCTGTTTCTCCGGAAACATCTATCCAAAAACTGTCGGTAGATTATTTGATTGCTATAATTAAACAATTTTAGTATACAAATTCGGTTTTTAAATTCAGTAATACGGAAATAATATGACTCCATTTTAAATAGGACGTAATCATCATGGCAACCTAGTATCATTACCTATCATGTGATATCATTGAATTAATAACGTATTATAGGATTTAATAGAATGATACATCTCGGTTGTTTAACGATTAATCCTCGGAAGCTGCTATAACAAAGAAGTACCAATTTTAAAAACATTCAAATTACTTAATAAATATTTTTATTAAAATCCTTTTAAGTTTTGAATCGATTTCATAAAATTTTAAATGACTCTATAAAATTCTGCAAAGATTATATATATTAAATTTCAAATGATTTGGTTGGGTAGTTTTTGCGCTCTTATATGCGGACAGACGGACGGACGGACAGACAGACAGACGGAAAGACAAGACGGCGACTATGGGTGTTACGTATTTATATAATTACGAACGCATCTAAAAAAATCAGGACAAATGAGAGTAGGACTCACAATCTGTGGGTTCCTTATCGTTCTGTTATACAGGGTGTTTCAAACAGAATCATCCGATTTAAAAAAAAATACATAACTATTCAGTTTTTTATACGTTTTGATAGAACCCCACTGGAGCTTGGACGTTCGAGAATTTTTGAACAATCGCATTCCTGAACGATGGATCGGCCGCACTGGACCTTACGATTTATTTAAACGTCACTGGCCTCCAAGATCACCGGACCACTGAGTGTGCGATTTCTGCATGTGGGGGTTTATAAAAGACTACGTTTATGTGCCTCCTCTTCCACCAGCTACATTAGCCGAACTGAAGATACACATAACAGCAGCCGTGGAATCAGTCGATGCAGACATGCTAGCAAAAGTTTGCGACGAATTTGATTACCGTATAGACATATGCCGTGCATCCAAAGGTAGACATATTGAGCACCTTTAATTTGGTTTGTAAAAAAAAACTTTATAATTAGCCATGTAATATAAAATTAATCTTAAGTGTCTGTGTTCAAAATTTTTCATAATATTACGCATTTCAAATCGGGTGATTATTTTTTAAACATCCTGTATTACCATTACAAAATAATTCCATTGAAATGCGTTAATTTGGAGTTATAACTGATTATAGAAATTCATGAGCCTGTCACATAATAAATCAACATAGATTTATAAATTAATGATGTTCGGAATTTTTCCTTTGCATATGCCAAAAGACCTTCCTTCTGGCCAAATTTCAGGACTCTAGGTCAAACAGTAGTACCCTATAGATTTTAGTCTCAAAACCTACAGACTACTTCCGGTTGACCTAGAACCTTGAAATTCGGCTCGAAGGAAGATCTTATAGCACATGTAAAGGGAAAATTCCGAACATCATTAAGTTGATAACTCTAAGTCAATTTATTACATGATTTTCCATAATCGGTTTCTCCAAGCGAGACTATGAGGGTTCCATATTTTCCTTTTCGGGTACGGAGCCCTAAAAAGGAAATATTTCTCTATTACTGTTAGAAATAAAATAAATTTGCAAATTAAATTTAAAAAATAAACTTTTAGCTTTTACGCTAGTAATTAACCGTTTATTTTACCATAAATAAAATATGTCCTTTTTGCGAATTTTCTGTTTTTTAAAAGTGAAATTTTATTTTTTTTACGGTTAAAAAGCAGACATTTTCATTAATTTTTTACTAGTTTCCAATCTGACAGTTTTTCTGCACAAATTTTTACATTATTTTATTTCAATAATTACATTTTTATTTATCTATTTTATTTTACTTATTTTATTTTTTATTTAGTAGTATACATACAGATAATGTAAGTGTATGGAACACAAAATATTATTAGGAAATCTTCTTTTTCGATACAATGAAATATTACTAATATGTGTACATGCAGATTCTCATTCAAAAAAATTTGCTTTATTATGCATTCACATTTAAGAAACATTTTCTGTTGAAATGTATAATATGTAAAATGGAGTAATACAAGATTATATTTATTCACAACGTTATGTTTAAGAAGGCTGGGTTACTTAACTTAAGCAACATTACTTAATTCATTTTGAGACAACTGTTCTATAATACAAGAATTATGAGTAACACCATGCGAAAGTAAAAAATAAAAATCTTGTAACAAGTAATAATTCAAAAACGAGTGCATGTCATGCGTTCTTTAAGCATTTCATTTTGATTGATTTTAATTTCAGAAGTTGTGAATTGCATTACCTAAAATAGTGATATCTGTAAAAATGTTTATTAAACCTTTGACAACGGGTCGGAAATTATATACGTCCAAGTGGACTATTGTTTTCAATTCTATTCGTATCACTTTTTGAAAAAAAAAATCTCTGCCATACACTTATACTAGAATATTTTTAAGAGAAATAAATCTACCACACAAAGAAATTTTATTAAATTTCTAGATAATTACTAAATTTTTAGATTTGTACGATTAAATATAAAAATCAGGAGAAGTATGAGTAGAATTCCACTCTGAGGGTTTCGTACCCTTATGTTATATTGCCGTTACAAAAAATTCTGGAGTGCGTTAATTTGGCGTTAGTAAACGATTATGGAAATTAATGAGTTTCTCACTTAATAAATCGACATAATTAATAATTTGCGGATTTTTTTCCTTTGCTTGTGCTATAAGACATTCCTCGTGACAAATTTCAAGGTTCTTGGTCAACCAGAAATGCCCTATAGGTTTTACTCTCAAATCCTATAGGGTATTTCCGGCTGACCTATAACATTAAAATTTGTCACGAAGGAAGGTTTTATAGCACAAGTAAAGGAAAAAATCCAAAAATCATTAATTTATAAATCTATGTCGATTTATTTATATATGATCAGTATTCCCCACTGTGGGAATTTATGTGTTTCTCATGTAATAAAGCGACACAGAATTGTAAATTAATGATTTTCGGATTTTTTCATTTACATGTGCTATAAGACCTTCCATTGTGTCGAATTTCAAGGTTCTAGGTCAACCGGAAGTACCCTATAGGTTTTGAGAGTAAAACCTATATTGTACTTCCGGTGGACCTAGAGCTTTGAAATTTGGCACAAAGGAAGATCTTATAGTAAATGTAAAAGGAAAAAATCAAAAATCATTAATTTATAATTATACGTTGATTTATTACTTGATTTTCAATAATCTGGATTTCCGAAACGAGACTAAAAGAGTTTCGTTTTTTTTTCTTTTTAAGGTATAGAACATTAAAAATGATTGCCAGTCCTGGCCAGTAATCAAAGGATTAAATCAAAACTAAACTGTTTCATTAGTTTTACAAATCCTCTATCGCATACTTTATCAAAATAGTTCTTCAATTAAATTCTTCAAACTATTTTTCGGAAAAGAGGAAGCAAACTTCTTTTTCCTTTTCTTTATAAAGGAAAAGAAAAATGCTCAACATACTTTTTTAAAGGGCTTTTTTTTTTCATAAAATATTCGACACATTGCGTTTCTGTTCAGACCTCACTTTGATCTTTTGAAAGGTAATTTGTGGGAAAGTAAAATAACATTTCCAATCGCTAAATGTTTGATCTCCTGTGGGAATGTCGAAACCGAAATATTCCCTTTTTTTACTTCATTAAAAATAGTTTGCAAAACCCAGACGTGTGTTATTCAGAAGAAAAAAAAGTCAATACAAACGGAAAATTAGAATCAATTTTCAAGGCCATAAAATACAGTCTGAATTTAAAGAAAATCGATTTATTTTACCTGCATTGCTTTGTAAAGAATCTTCTGAGATAATTTAATTTTCCATTGTAATAAGAAAGCTTGACGAAGAATGTTACTTATTATTGAAAAAACAATTATGACGTTTGAACGATTTTTCGACATTTTAAACGCTAGAAAAAACAATGTAAAGATAAAAGCAGATCTATTTTATTCCGGGGTATGTTTTTTATGAAATTAAGTAAAGTAAAATGTATGAAAAACAAACTATCACGCAGTGTACAAAAAAGACTAATGTTTCGTAATCTACGAAAATATAATATAACCACGAACTTAAATATACAATAACCTCTTCTCAGTTATCCGAAAAGCGTTCTTTATCTTAAGACACCTCAGAAACCAATATACAGGGTACTTATAATTAAAGTTGCACATTCAAAAGGCTGTAAAAAAAGAACCACTGATCAGAATGACCTGATATTTCATCTGAGTATACGTGAAGCAATGGGAATTTTCTTTTGAGAAAGAAAAAATAAAGTTCAAAAGTTGACCAATAGATGGCTTTGTACTCGTCATAAGATGCTAATTAAAACACGTGACTTAATTTTCCCTAGGCCAAAAACCGTAGAAAAAGCAAGAACGAAATCAATTTTAAATTGTCTCCAGGCCAAAAACCGTCGTAAAGCAAAAATGAAATCGGTTTTTTATTGTCCCTAGGCCAAAAACTACAGTAAAAGCAAAAATGAAATCGGTTTTTAATTCTCTAGTCCAAAAACAAAATCGATTTTTAATTGTCCCAACGCCAAAAACCGTAGAAAAAGCAAAAACTGATGAAACCGTCAAGAAAAGCAAGTCGGCTACGACTTACTGAAGAAATGTTCAATATGCTGTTTCTCCTACGAGCTGAAAGCGCAAAACAACCGGTTTCACAACAGATTGGAGTGTTTCAGGGGTTATATTGTGAATGTGTTGCGTAATGCGTGTTTTCAGTTCACCTAAGTTCGCAATTGGACCTCCGCTCATAACAAGTTTTAGATAACCCCACAGCCAGAAGTCGCAAGGGTTCAGGTCAGGTGATCGTGGCTGCCAGGCTGTTGAAAAATGGCGACTGATAATTCTGTCGTTTCCAAAATGCAGATTCAACAGCTGCTTCACTGTTGTTCCAATGTGCGGAGGAGCGCCATCTTGCATAAAAATTGTGCTATCCGCACATCCGCGCTGTTGCAGTGCTATAATGAGCTGGTTGCGCTAAGCAGATTCATAAAGTGTCTCATTGAATGTACAGGTGACAGACCCCGAAGAACTAATCTCCTCAAAAAAGAAAGGGCCAGCGATAAATGCTGCGTAATTATCTTACTTTGGCATTGCTTTGGTAAATACGCCGCACCAACATTGGCGCCTATAATTCTAATTACAGAAAACCCGTTTTTCCTCTCTATTTTGTAACTCTATAGTTAATATTGTGTAGTAGAAATATAAAAGACAATTAAAGACGCTTTTATTGCTATAGTAGATATAGATATATATATTATATTCATAGGTATATAGTATGTGATTAGAATATATATCTCATATTCATTCCGATGGATATAACATACCGCCAATAAAACTACTATCGTAAATATGTAGAAAAAGCCATCGATATGATTTTATGCTAAAAGCTGTCGATATGATTTTATGTGTTTAATAAATGTATACTAAATTATTTTTTGTATTATTTTACTTTGATTCTATATTATTTACCACTTTTAATGATGGGCGCTTTTAGGTACAGCCGTCGCAGACAAACTTGGGTATCATTTTGGCTCCAAAATGGCGATTTTATGTCTGGGCAACCCGGCTGTTTCGGCTAGATTTTACTTCGTATGTTAATCCGGTAGAGCATATTCCGTATGTTTTATAATAAATTAAATATTGTGTGTTTTATAATATATTAATCATTGTGAGTGTTTTATAATAACATTGTGTGTTTTTTAATATAAAATAAACTATTTCATAATAAAATAAAATTAACATGCTGTTTTAGAAATGTCTAACCGGTACTTGAAAATGAGATTTTCTCGCCAAAATGACACAAAACAAAAATAGTGCCAACTCCGGTGCGTCTGCAACAGCTGTTCCATCAAAAAATTTGATTTCAAAATCAACGCATCGTTTCTAATTAGCACACGCGAAAAATAAAAGCTGGTATTGGCGATTTTAAAAATGCTATTGGCGAGACTTGCGCCCAAATAACATAAAAGTGTTTAATGGTGTTATGTATTTTATAAATGTATATTAAATTACTGTTTTGAACGCGGTTGATCATTAACAATGATAAATATGATTGGTGATTAACAATCATTTTCGGTGATCTCTCTTCCTGGCAAGTATAATACTTAAATACCAAAATAACTGATAATTCGTTTCGAAATTTGATTAATTAAATATTATTACATGAGATTTATCTGTTTACATTCAGCATACGTCAAGAAAAGATAAGGACGTTGAATTGTAGAGCACATAATTATAGTAAACTTTGATTGTCTCACTACTGCGAATTATTTTTTGACACCAGGCAGCAGTCCAAAATATCATTCACGGAGAACTTGCTTTACGAACGATTACCTCCATGGTTTAATATTTTAAATTTTCATGGCGAATGAATGTTTCTTTTGTTTGTTGTTGTTTACTTTTATGGATGTTGTTTACTTTCATGAAATTTGAACTGCGAACTTATTTTAACTGAAATTATTGCAGAATATATACATAATTGAACGTAAGTCATCTGTCAAATATTAATTTATTTTGAACGATCTTTCTAAAAATGTAATTTTCATGCAGTTTTATTCGAAAAAAACATTTTTGAATAAAAATGGCCACCTGGTATATGAAAAAGTGAGGCGGGCATCCCGGAACTGTTGATGACAGTCACATGACTTATGCTTTTATTATAGAGATGTAATGTGCGGTGCGCATGTCACGTCTTTTAATTAGCATCTTATGACGAGTACAGTGACATCTATCGATCCACTTTTTAACTTTTTTTTTCGCAAAAAAATTCTGATTGCTTCACGTATAGTCAGATGAAATATCAGGTCATTCTAACCAATGGTTCTTTATTTACAGCCTTTTGAAAGTGTCACTTTAATTATAATCACCTGTATTTTCGATATTTAAAGAAGCATTTTTAAAAACAAAGTTTTTCTACTGTCACTGATTTTCGAAAAAGCTTCCGAGTAGTTTTTATACTGTACTAATAAATGTTCTCCAACTGAAATACCGATTTTCAGGATGCTATCAATTCTCAATTAAACATTTTCAGCTGCGTAATTGAATTTATACAAGGATAACAAATAATATTAATTTTAATGTTAATGTTAATGCTGTTAATTTATCATGTTTGTCTGTAAAACATGTCTTCTATCTTTTTTATTTACGAGGGTCGAACCAGAAATAAGGTTCCCAAAGAGCTCTAGCCGCACGGGAAGGTGCGAGGCGAAATACGGCAACGGCGCTGTGTGCGGCTGTTCCTGCACTCGTGATTCTTCCAGCCGCGCTTCGCTGCTCCGCTCATTCAAGGCTCAGCAGCTCTCCAAGATGAAGGTTCCCATTGTTGATCCCGCCAAGTGCGAGATTCATTCCGTAATTCGCTTTTTGCATGGCAAAGGGACTCCGCCCGTCCAGAACCGCCAGGGAGGACGACTGACGGCTGGTGTAACGTTGCTTCACAACAACGCCCGACCTCACGTCTCCCGTTAAACCCAGGAACTTTTGACACAATTTGGGTGAACTGTCATGCCCCCCCCCCCCCCCCACCTTACAGTCCGGACCTCGCACCTAGTGATTATCACTTGTTCCCCAAGTTAAAGGAACACTTGGGTGGCCAACGCTTCCGGAGCGACGATGACGTCAAAGAAGATGTGAAACGTTTCCTCAACGGGTTGGAGGCCGAGTTCTACAACATTAGGATACAAAAATTGGAGCACCGTCTACAAAAATACGTAGAAAAAGATAGCGATTATGTAAAGAAATAGAACAAACTTTTTTCTTTCCAACGATGTAAATTTCTATGAGAATAAACAATGTTGTATATTTGTAAATTTGATGGGAACCTTATTTCTGGATCGACCTCGTATCTACTTTTCTTCTATCTTTACAAGAAGAAAATATTGGATTCTTGAAAAATTTGACACCGGTTTTCAATGGATTTATACGTTTGAGAAGCTTCTGACACACAATTTGACTGTTTTTAGAAAACGTCTGTTCGTCTGTATGTGATACAAATTTGGTGGGCGCTTTATCTCAAGAACTAATGCACAAAATTCATACTCAATTATAACTTCATATTTCGTTTTACCTTGACATAAATTGGTGCTTATTAGGTTATTGTGTAAGTCGCTCATCAGGTGACGTTGCTATGCTGCATTGTCTCCGATTTCTGAGATAGTATATCACAAGAATTAAAGCACAGAATTTCATCAAACTTCATATTTTGATAGATCTTGACATAAATGGATCCTTATTAGTTTTAGGTGTATACCTTCCAACAGATGGCGTTGTTATGTTAGGTGTACATCGCGCGACAGGCGGCTCTGCTGTGCAGCATTTTTCACGATTTCTATGACAGCTCTACCCCAAGAACTAATCCACATAATTTCATCCAACATCATATTCCGTTAGACCTTGACATTAATTGGTGCTTATTACGTTTCAGTGTAAATCACTCACCAGGTGGCACTGCTAGGCTGCATTTTCTCCGATTTCCGAGATAGCTATATCTCCAAAACTAATGCACGGCATTTCATCAAACTTCATATTCTGTTAAACTTTGACATAAATGGATCCTTATTAGTTTTAGGTGTATACCTTCCAACAGATGGCGTTGTTATGTTACAATTTTCACGATTTCCGCGATTGCTATATCTTAAGAACAAGTAGATGGTCATTTAGTTTTGGCCGCAAACGATTTGATTTATGTACACTGTAAAAAATGACCAATGCTTCTTATTTTAAGAAAATATACTATAACCACGAACGAAAATATTATATAATCTTCTGAGTTATCCGAAATTCCGAATAGCGTGTTCCATTGTCTTTTGAATACCCAGAAACATTTCCAAAATTTAAAGAATTGTTTATAAAAACAAAGTATTTTTTGCTGCCCGTATTTTTCAGAAACGTTTCCGAAAGGTTTTTATAGTGTATTAATTAGTGTCCTCAGCCTGGAATACCTGCTTTTCGAATGCTATCCATTCTCAAGTAAACGTTTTCATGCTCAAAAAATATGTTTAATAGACAAACATGGAAAATTAACAGCGTAACAATAACATTAAAATTAAGATTATTTCTTTACTCTTTCATGTATAAATTAACTTATGCGGCTGAAAACGTTTACTTGAGAATGGATGACATTCGAAAAACAGGTATTTCAGGCTGAGGACATTAATTAATACACTATAAAAACCTTTCGGAAACGTTTTTGAAAAATACGGGCAGCAAAAAATACTTTGTTTCTATAAATAATTCTCTAAATTTTGGAAATGTATTGGTTTCTGGGTATTCAAAAGGCAATGGAACACGCTATTTGGAATTTCGGATAACTCAGAAGATTATATTATATTTCCGTTCGTTGTTATAGTATATTTTCATAAAATAAGAAACATTGGTCATCTTTTACAGTGTAGAAGAAAGTTTTGTAATGGCCGCAACATACTAGTCTCTATTGGCAAGCATCTCTTTAGCTTGTAATATCGGCTCTGTATTGATCACTTTTGAAACGCCTGTTCTATAATATAAGAATCGCAGCGTACTATATTTTTTATATTTTTTCTACCACTATTTTAAACCTACAATCTTCATAGCATATTTCTAATATGTGCTGTATGAATATTCCTTAAATATTATAGCTTAAAAACAGTGGTAGCAAATATATATAAAATATAGGACGCTAACTACCCCTGATAATACCAACGCAGTTGTTTAGTTGAAATTTAAGTGTAAATATTTTGCATTTTTTTAGAAAGAAATATGAAGAATTTCTTATTTTTCAAAGTTTTTTTTTTTTTTTTTTTTTTAGTTTTAAAAAAACATTCTTTTTCCATCTTAAATTTGTATATTTTTTCCAAAAATCTTAATGATGTGAAAATTTAATTTTACATTTTTTTATCCAGTGTTAAAATTCTTAATGAAGTCTTTGAAATCGTATTATGATATCTTGTGCGTTTTGAAAACTTAGCAAACTATTATTATTTAATAATGCAAATTAAGACAAAACAGAAGTAGTACCCGCACAGGAAAAGCCTTGAGAATAATTAATATGTTTACTCTGTTTTATTTAACTTAAGATGATTTTTTTGTGTAAAGAAGGAATTTTGTAATCGATTTTTCACTCAATTCCTGATATTCTGGAATTATTAAAAAATATGTACACAGGTGTGTTTGTGATGACAATACAACGTTTTAATATTTTTAGAACTTAATTATAAATTAATAAATTAATTTTATGGCATTTTGGCATTTTTTTCGGTAGTCAGCCACAGGTAATAAATCGACGAGTAAGCTTTACGTTTATAATTATTTAAGCTTACAAAAACAATGGAGTTAATTATGCACAAAACTCCTCTAGGCAATATAGGCCAACTCTAGCCGTGACACCGCAAAAAGGAAATATTTTAAACACTAAAAAGTAGAAGATATAAATAAAAAATAAAATGTGTAATTTTTTTTTAAATACTCTTTTATCATTTAATAATTTAAGGGTATTGATTAAATTATGATTATACGTTTAGAAGACTATTTGAAACTTCTAGATAGATCGTTTAAATAATGCTTTTTTTTTTCTTTCCTGTTGCTATTTCTCAAAAAAGAAACATAGCAAAAAATTGTAATTTTGTTAATAAATTCTCTAGTTTGCACTTTCTATCAAAGCGGTAAATTTGAAATAATCGGAGACCAAGCCAAATTAACGTATAGTAAATTATTATTATTATTTTTATTATGTATAACATGAATTGCAGTCAAGAAATTAGACATTGGTTTTAAAAATGAAAAGCGAACGATTTTAAAAGAGTGCGGTTTATTTTTAACCATTTTTACTTTTACCCGTGGACCCGCGAGATGATTTCGCACTGCAGTCTAATATTTTTCAGATGCAGGTTTGCACTTCTAAAGAAAAATTAAGGATAACAATATCTGCAAACAATATCAGTCAAACCAGAATATCATCTCATTTATTCCTCCAAAGTTACAATAATAACTGATAAAAGATACCAAAAAGCACGCCCGAGAAAAAAAAAATAACAATCATATTTTAGGATAGTGTCATCATTAGAGGATAGTGTCATCTCCTTGAGGAAAAACACTGGACACAGACAAATAAATTGAATACATATAATATACACTTTAATTTAATATAACAAAGCATGCTTTTAAGCTACACGTAATATATCACTGCTTCGGTTCGATCGATGGTGTCTTTTTTTCTTTCTAAATATTTGAATTTTTAATCATATATATAAAATAAACCAGTGCGAGGCGTCCCACTTTATCTTTTTTGCACTATTTTTTTTTAATATATATAATCATTGTTGAATATAATCATTATTGAGATATAATGCGGTATTTTTTTTCTGTGGCAACCTTGACTCGAAAAAAATATTTCATTTCACTTATAAAAACAATGCTTGTTTAATTTTTAATTAACTGCAATTTTTAATCAAAAAACCTGTCTTGACGAAAAGTGAGTGTACTATGTGAGAAGCCGGTTCAAAAACCTTTCGAGTGATACCTCATTCATTGTTGTGCGTTTTGTAAATGCATAGAAAAAATGGATGTTGACAACAGAAATAATATTACATTATTAAATATTACATTAACCAATAGAAGGATAAACAATTATTTTTATTATTTAATATTGCGTTGCATAGACGAGAATATTGATTACGAATGAATTTTTAATAGATTTTAATGACAGTAGAAAACACAGACATATTCAACAGGTGATTCGAATTATAAATATACTTTTAAATTTGTTTATTCAGTATTAAAGTTCTTAATTATGTCTTTGAAATCGTATTATGTTATCTTGTGCGTTTTGAAAACTTAACAAATTAAAACTTTGCATAGATTTAACAATGGAAATTAAGACTAAACAAAATTTACCCTACAGGAAAATCCTTGAAAATAAAGAATATTTTTAGATATTACATTAACCAGTAGAAGGATAAATGATTATTTTATTGTTGAATATTTCGTTGGATACATGCGACTGTTTTTTCTGATTGAATTTTTAATATATGTTGATGCCCGTTGAAAACACAGATATACTCTGCAGGTGACTCGAATTATGCATATATTTTTTAATTTGTTTATCCAGTGTTAAAACTCTTAATGATGTCTTTGAAATCGTATTATGTTATCTTTTGCGTTTTGAAAACTTAACAAGCTGAAACTTTGCATAGATTTAACAATGGAAATTAAGACTAAACAAAATTTACCCTACAGAAATTCTTGAGAATAAAGAATCATTTTAGATATTACATTAACCAGTAGAAGGATAAATGATTATTTTATTGTTGAATATTTCGTTGCATACACGCGACTATTGATTCAGATTGAATTTTTAATATATTTTGATGCCCGTTGAAAACACAGATATACTCTGCTGGTGACTCGAATTATATATATACTTTTAAATTTGTTTATCCAGTGCTAAAATTCTTAATGATGTCCTTGAAATCGTATTATGTTATCTTGTGCGTTTTGAAAACTTAACAAACTAAAACTTTGCATTGATTTAATAATGAAAATTAAGACAAAACAAAAATAGTACCCTACATGAAAATGCTTCAGAATAATGAATTTTTTCAGATATTACATTAACCAGTAGGAAGATGAATAATTATTTTATTGTTGAATATTTCGTCGCATAGACGCGAGTATCGATTCTGGTTAAACTTTCAATATTTTCAGTTGACAGTCGGTAGAAAACACAGACATACTCTGCGGGGGATTCGAATTATATATGACCTTTTATTGATTTTGGAACACTCAATAACTTCAAAACAACTTTAGTTTACGTCACTCAAAAAGTCAACAGTACTGGATAAATTGAAAAACATTTTCTTTTTAATCAGTAAATGGAAAGTAATCTTGATACTAATAACTAATGTAATTAGCATAATTGATAAAAAGTTTTTAAAAGCATTTTATAAAATATTGCAGTTTTAATTCCAGTTGAAAGAATTTAATTAATATAATGATTCGAAATCACATTTTCAAGTTAAAGTTATTGATTTCAAATGTCGATTAAGCAAACTACATTTAATGGTGTAACTATAAAAGGAAACTTAGGAACTATTTCTAACATAAGATAAAGATTAAAACAAGACCGAAAAATCATGCATCAGGGCATAGATTATAAAACACTTTCCAACACCATCGGAATACTGTTAAGAAATTTCATTTTTATTCATACAATGAAATGAGATAGCTAAATAAACATTTTAAAAAAAACACAACGTAGTAAAAATTCATTTTCATCATTTGCTGTCCATAGTCAGTAATGGTGTGAATTCTTTCGTGCAGCCCTGTATATTAGCTACAAATCTTCTAATACAATAAAAGTTAGTTATTTTTTTTAATTCATATCATAGATGAAAACGCAGTAGTAAGCGCATTGCTGCTCGCGAGAAACGCAGTAGGTTCGTAATTAGTCCTGTTATCGAATTCTTTTGAGTGTCTCTGTAAATAAACGATAGAACCTACGTACTGTATAATCTATAGAAAACATCCTGTAATACACCTCAGTAATGTATATCAATTTCATTGAAATAGTGTAACATCGTTAAAATGCACTGGAAATGATTTTTCTCCATAGATAATAATGCAATGGAATACTTTTCTGCGTCCCTGTAAACGAACGATAATTTCTACTTACTCTGTATTCTACTTAAAACATTTTGCCATCCACTTCAGTGATGCATATCAAATTCATTAACGTTTGAAAAGTGTAACATCATTAAAAGGAATTTAAAATGATTGTTCCACGTTTATCATAATATAACAGAATATTTTTGAGAACCCCTGTAAACGAATTATATTTTCTACTTATTCTATACTCTATCTAAAACATGCTGTCGTCCACCATAGTGACGCATATCAATTTCATTAGGTTTGAAATAGTGTAACATTATTAAAATATTCTGAAAACGATTTTTTCTCATTGGCCGTAATGTAACGGAACACTTTTGAGTATCCCTCTAAACTAACCTTAAGCGGTACACGCTTCATTTTTAATCCCGAAATTGCCGTGGTAAATCTCAATAACGTATCTCAATTACATGGCAATCCGAGTATGTTTACGCGATTTATAACACGGCCAGACAAACCGAATTCATAAACACTTTTCAACTATGCTGGAAAGTGTTAAAAACAGTGCAGAAAATAAAGTTGAACATTTACAAAGACAACACCAAATTTAACGATGTAATTCTCGAAGACATTTTGAATTTTTAAACACATTTTATTTATTTTTTTTTCCATTGATTGAAAACAAATAATTGCTAACAATTATTAAATTTCTCTCTCTCTTTTTTTTCGTATACGATTATTGTTTTTTTTTTTTTTTTATGTTTTAGAAAGAAATGGGCTAATAAATCATCCATAAGTTGTTGTAACTTCTAGATCCTTTTGTTTGTTGCTGCTGTTATTACTGTTATACGTCATGTATTCAGTCACTAACAATAGAAGTTTTCGAACACGTAAAATCTAATTTACTTAAAAAATATCGAAGAACTCAAGTCAGTAGACACAATAATTAGCGAATGACACCAAATTTATCCGCTTAACTGCAATTGGATTGTGATAAAACGTTATTAAAAATTAAAAAGATAAGATTGCCAGACGGGAATCTTTACCTCCATTTGAATATACCGTTTCAATTCATTTATCGAGCGTTGAAAAACATAATATTTATTTTCGGAACTGGATTGTATTATCCATTAATAATAATAACAATAATAATAATGTGTAATAATAATGAAAAACTCCACAAAACTCATGTTTGCATTTATGTGGAAAAGAATGGAGGAAAGGGAAGAGAAAATTTGTAAAGACATTATTGACAAAAGGATCTTAAAAATGTGTTTTTTATTTTCATGCGTGTAAAGTGCATGCAAAAAACTTTAATATTTTCAAAGTGCTTTTTGCCAGCATTTTGTTTATATTATATATTCCCCTCTACTGACTTTTTACAAAGTATATATTGGTAACGCCATGCAACAAGTTTTATTATTCTCAAAAGTTATGCCAACACTTGTTTTTTACCTTATCTATTCTCATTTTTTAGAAAGTAAGTATTAATAAAACGCGTGCAAAAAACGTTGTTATTTTCAAGGTTCATTTCTGTCAGTACTTTGTTTACCTTATCTATTCTCCTCACCTCATCTTTACAAAGCACGTATTAATAAAATGCATGCAAAAAGTGATATTGTTTTCAATGTGCTTTTAGTCAGTACTTTATTTATCTTATCTATTGTCCCACTCCCACCCCCTTATTCTTACAGAGCACGTATTAATGAAATACATACAAAAGTTTTTTATTATTTTCAAGATACTTTTCGCAAGCATTTTGTTTACATTATCTATTCTCCTCATCTGATTGTTTGTGAAACGCATATTGATAAAGTACATGCAAAGAGTTTTACTATTTTCAATGTGATTTATGCAACATTTTGTTTGCCTTATCTATTCTCCTCAGCTCACTTTTGTACATGCAAAAGTTTTATTATTTTAAAGTCATTTCCGACTTGAGTAAAATTTCCTCCAGTCGAAAAAAAAAACTTTACTTTTTTGTAGTTGACTGATACACTACAAAACTAGTCCTTGGGGGCCACCGTAATACTTACCCATCATAATTATGTATATTATGAAATATGAAAATAAAACATGTGTAAACTGTATAAAATGCATTGCAATTCGAATAAAATCCTGGCTTGATGACGTCATAAACTTTAAATGCTCTATTACTGAATTGCGTCAGATAAACATCCTTATAACTCTGAAAATTATAATCCTATTAACTAACAGTTTACTGCGTCGGATTAAGCGTCTTTTTTACTAATTAAAAAATATCTTTGAATTGAAATTTGGATGAAATACAGGGTCATGAAAAATCGAAGAGTGTGGAAAATAGGATTCCAAATATCTCGGCAACTAATCATCCGATCGACTTCATTCTTAATGCAAAATTTATGTTTTTTCATTATCTTTTATATTCACTCCTTAAAAGAAACAATTTCGAAAAATTTTATGTACCTTTTATCAGAACGAATATTTCAAGAGTCCGAAAAAAATAGTTCCGGATAATCGAGGTTACTGTAATTCAATAAGCTTCTTCCCATTATTACATACTAAGTACATACCAAATTTAAAATCTCTATCTCAATTTGTTCGGGAAATAGAGCGTTTACAGACACAGACACAGACAGACGGACGGCAATTTTTTTTTTCTAAAAATATGTTTTTCGGAATCTCTAGTGTCTGAAACGTGTAAATCCGTCATTTTTTTTTTTCGATTTTCAAAACGATTACAAGATTTACCCTATACTACATATGATGGGTAAATAGAAGTATCGGCACAATCAAGCTTGATAGCACAGGCGAGTATTGATTCGCTTGAATTTTTATTATCTTTGGATACCAGTCAGCGGTAAACACGACCAGCAGGATATTCCATTATCATGACCATTTATTGATCATGAACAACGTAATAACTTCAAAACAACTGTAATTTACGTATCTAGGGAGAAAACATTTCATTTTCACTGATAAATGAATGAAGCTGTTATTTTAATGATTAATCGTAAAATCTTTTTTATTGTCAAAATTTATGTGATTCTATTGTTCAATAAAATATTATTCTTATTATTGTATGTTATAACTCTTATTAAAATCCTTAAATTGATTTAGTGATTCGAAGTATAACTTACAAGTTAAAATTTATAAATTCGAATTATGATTTATCAAAGTGTATATTCTTATAGCAAGCAAAAAATCAAAACGGAAAAAATAAATATTCGATAAGCAAATGACTTTTCATTTGAATAAATAGTTCTTCTAAAATAATATCCTTAAAGAAAATAGACTAAGCGTTCATTGAGCACCAGATACTAATATTATTGTATTTTAACAGTTTCTCAAATTGAAATCCGGGTGAAAGTGCGTAAAGAGAGATAATTTCTACGCATAAATGCCGTGTTCTTTGCAATATAATTAGAATCTATACTATAATCTTGACTATTGGCTATCGTTCTGGCTCGAAATTTTCATGTAATAAAGTTTTTCATAATACAGTCATGTCACTATTCTCTCACAATTCTTAGGCAGAACTCCAAAGACCTTTCAAAATTCGTGCATGGCATATTCCTAAGGTTCGCCACCGCCCCCTGAATACTAGGCCTACACAAAAAAAAATAAAACTTAATTTGTGTAGAAAGATTCTTAGGTATGTGCCCAAATTGGGTCATGCCGATTTTGGTTACCACTGAGTATCTATTTTGAGCACTGTTAAATACCCATTACAAAAAAAAAAAAAAAAAAAAAAAAAAAAAAAATTTTTTTTTTTTTTTTTTTTTTTTTTTTTTTTTTGCACAAACAAATGACAGTTGTTTACGGATTGTTTGTTTCGAATTTGCATCGGAAATAGTAACTTTTAAAATAAAATATTTGAAAGACTGTTTCATACGCACCCCTTCTTAAATAATAAAAAAGCTTCTTTACTGATATTGTTATAGTATTTTTTTTCCGTCAAGTTTTGACGGATTTCATCTAGTTTACTATAAAGTTCCCATGTACATTTTTACGTATTCAGGAAGAACGAATCGCACGCTTATTCAAAAAGAGGCAAAACTGAAAAAATATTTTTTTTAGAAAAGAAAAAAAAATTTCAATCATTAGAACAAATTGTTTGTTATTTAAGACATATCGAGGAATAATTCCTAAATTTTATATCTAAAATCGAAATTAATCCAACTGTCTGAAGATTTGAAGACAATAATGTTATCTAACGCCTTATACTAAAAATTATAATAGTTTTGCAATTCGGTAATTTTTAAAGATATTCAAATTTGCTTTTAATTTCAAATGTATAAAGAATTTCGTGATTCTCTCGCATCAACAAACTCGTGACGTGCGACTATTTTTTTATTCTAATTTACAGAAAATATCCTTTGTGGTAGATTTATTTTTACAGGAATAACTTTTTATTTTTTAAGAGATACGAATAAAATTTTTAAAAAATACTCGCATTTGGTAACTTTTCATTATCTTAAAAATCTCGTTTTTGAATTGTATCACCTTACGAATAAGAGTGCAATATGTTCATGATACAGTTTTAGAGTTTTCTTCGAGCAATAATAATTAAGTTCAGTCGAAATAATATAGCAAGTACATCAAATAGGATATCAGTATGTGACTTATCAAATAGTAAGATAAAGTAGTAACCAAGTAATGAGTTGACTTGATATCAAGATATAGATAACGAGTATTAATAAAAAATAACCAATTGAAAACAGATTTCTCGGAAACAAAAAATAACAAGAAAAAATCGTGCATCACGCATAAGTTATACAACATTTTGCAGTAGTATCACAACACTGTTACGAAACTATGTTGTTTACGGAATGTTATTTACGAAAGAAAGTACATAAATAAAGAATTTAGAAAATAAATAACATAGTTGAAAAACTGTTTTCAGCTATTACAGCCCATATACGGCAATGTGTTTGAGTTCTTTTGTGCAGTCTTGTATGTGATCTAAAGATTTTTATACATACAACCCAATGTAGTAAAACTTCATTCAACTGGAAAATGCATAACACAACTGAAAATTTTTCGTTAGTTACCCTCCCTAGAGGCAATGTATTCATATTCTTTTCGGCAGCCTTATATATGAATTTATTTATACTTTACTCACACTACACTACACAGTATAATAGTAAAATGTAATTCATTTGAAAAAAGCGTAACACAGTTAAAAGCACAATTTGAGTAATTTCTGTCGACAGAAGTCAATAAATTCGAATTATTTTGGGCACTTCCGTATACAATTTATCTATTTCTCATACAGTGTTGCCAGTAGGCTACTTTTAGGTAGCTTTCAATACAAAAAAGTATAAAGCTACCTATTGCAGCCGTTCGGAGGAAAGCAGTTCCGGAAAATTTCGATATATTTTCACCGATCATGACCCCCAGACCCCAAAACCACCCTCCGTTCAAATGTTGATTTATATATATATATATATATATATATCCATATATATATATATATATATATATATATATGTTATATAAAAATTTATTTCCTTCGTATCCTTCCATTTTATTCGCATTAATATTTTAAAATTAATCTAACTTCTGTCATAGTCAGTATTTCCTTAATTCTTAAAAATATCTATTCCTATTTAAAGTCCTTTTAAAAGTAAATATCCGTATATTAATAATTATTTTATTCCAAATCTTAATCTAAAATTTAAGATCATTCGTAGCTTTTATCAATTCCCCAATCTATAAAATTCTGAGACGCGTTCTCATTTCGAATGTTTTTTAAAAGCCAGTTTCTTTTTATTATTATTATTATTATGCTAAATTTTTCGCGCGCTGAGGTAGTTTCACTCCAAAATTAATCCGCTACCAGGTTCGGAATTCTTTACCGTCTTAGCTCCTCCTTCGCACCTCATTTGCTGGGCTGGAGCTAGCCTCTCACTCATTGGTTTGTACGCTCGTGACGTAAATTACTGTATGTCTCCGCTGAAGGAACAAAACCAGGTCGCATCGGTCGGAGCACTAGATTTTTGTCGTTTTCGGAAGCATAAACAAATATGTATCTGGTGTTTTTAATTCCGTAGAATATTCATCTGGCCCAGTAACATCTTAATTTAATGAAGTGAACCATAGTTAGCCCGAGGGCTATAAGTTTTAGACCTTTGGGAATTGTTTCTGTGTTGTTCGTCTTCTAATAAAATTATTTGTCTGGAGATTGGCTGGATTTATTGGAAAACTTTGGTGGACTCATTTCATTGCCTTCTACTTCGCCATACTCGCTAATATCGACTGCAACTTGCTATATCGTTGAAGGACTGCCATCTTTTCATCGAATATTATTCATCGTAATATCTCAACCTCGTCAAAATGCTACAAAAAGCCCGTTAGGATTCCATGAACTTGCGCTGAGCTATGCCAATGTTCTGATGGACGGATGAGCTGCGAATGTATTGACGGCTACTGTTGTACATGTTCATAGCGAAGAATGTGCGTCTAGTTCTCGCGAAGAGTATGTCGATTAGTTGTTCTTCTGATCGTCTGATAAACGGAGAAGCTGTGATATGTTGCTGAATGCGGATGCTGTACATTTTCCATTGTGGTGTGTGCAACTGATTCTCACCAAAATATGCATCGAATTTTTCAAAAAGTGTTGGAATAATTTATCCCTGGAAACACCAGATGCAGACCAGTGTAAATGTTCTACAATACAACATCTCAATAATGACGGAATGATCTAAATAATATTTTCTTTTACCGAAAAAAAAAATGAAAAAGTATCATTATACAAAAAATAAATAAATTGATCGGTCTCAAAAATTTCAAAAAGTAAACAGGCAGACAACTTGTGAACGGAATTACGTAAGTTTGAAAAAAGTTATTATTGTATGTATTATTTATTATTTTATTTATTTTTATGTTATTTAAGTTTCGCTCAGATTTTCTTATTTGTTGTATTATTATTATTACTATCATTATTTATTAGAGATGGAGGTATTTACATTTGTTATTTAATTTAAATTTTATTTTACATCTGTTGTGTTAATTCTCTTTAATTTTTATATTAATGTTATTGCGATCTGGACTTGTAAAAGTCCTTGGTGATGATCACAAAATGAGTGAAAACGAAATAAACATCATTCCTTTCGATTTCGAATCTGGAATGAACATTCAATCTTGGTTAAAACATTTTGACAAAACATGCCTTTCTGAAAAGAAAGATGAAAATTGGAAGATTAAAAATATTTCAAAATATTTGAAAGGAGAGGCTCTGAAGGTATTTATCAATGAATGTTTAGAATGTAAAGCTTTTGACAAAATAACTGATATTCTTACTGAAAAATTCATAACTGTTCATGTTCCTCGATTTTCAGAATTTGCTTCTATGAAATTAAATGATCTCAATGATTTGGATAAGTACTTTCGAAAAAAGGTTGAAATAGGTAGACAACTTTGTTTATGTGAAACTATAATAGTACAGGGATTAACAGACGGTCTCAAACCTGAGTACCAGAATTATATGATTAGTAATCCTCCAAAAAATACAATAGACTGGTACCTAATGGCTAAACAGCTAGTAGTAATTCCTACTTCCCATGTCAACAATAGTAATTCTAGGAGTAATTTTCAGAATTATAGATCATTGCCAAAATATGATCAGGCATCTAGACATTGGGTTCGCCCAAGTCGAAATTTTCATATGCCAAATTCCAATTTTCATTCACAGAGCAATTTTAATGCTCCAAATTCTAGATTTATCAATCCTAGGTTGCCTACTACACATTTTCAGAGCAAATACCCAAGTAGACCATGTCGAATGTGTTTAAATAGAGGTATCCAAAATGCTTATCACTGGGAGAGGAATTGTGTATTCAATGTGAGCCCTTTGCAATCTTCTGCACCCTCTCTTAGTCAACCACAACCATCTACTGATAATATATGACAGTTAATTGTATCAGGATATGTAAATAACAGGGAACTACCTTGTGTGATTGACTCTGGCTCAACCATAAGTATTTTACCTTTTAAAATTGTTAAATTGTTAAATGCTAAAGTTATAAATATTCCACCTGTTATTATTGGCCAAGCCAAAGGAACTGTTATAATAGATAAAGCTTGTAAATTATTGTTTAAATTAGGTAATTTGCAACAAAATATTAGATTTTTGATATGTAATACAAATTTAGATTATGCTATATTAGGTTTAAAAGAATGCTGTAAGTTTAATTTAATTATTGACTGTGCTACATGTAGAGTATTACAAGGAGACCTTGTTTTAAATGAATCTAAGAACATATCCAGTGATAAATTAAGATTACTTCATTTTAATGTTAACTGTGATTATCAGAGAGTGCAACCCGATTATGGAAATATCATATCTCCTCAATCCTTTGTTCCATCTAATGTTGATAATTCTAAATTAATTGGGGACATAAATTCTATAGAAAATGAAACTTTAAGGGAAAGTATAAGGGATTATTTAGACATTTTTTCTAAAAATAAATTTGATGTCGGGAGAATTAATATTGAACCGCAACGTATTTTTCTTAATTCTGACCTACCAATATCTCTGAGGCCATACAGAACTTCCCCTTTAGAAGAAAAAGAGATTTCGGATCAAATTCAATCACTATTAGATGCTGGTTTAATTAAAGAGAGCAATAGTCCCTATTCTGCCCCTGTTACATTAGTAATGAAAGGAGAAGAAGGTAAGAAAACTAGATTATGTGTTGACTATAGAAAATTAAATGCAATAATGAAAAATGACGCCGAACCCCTACCTCGTATCGATGGAATTTTAGATAAACTGAGTAGTGCACAGTATTTTTCAACTTTAGATTTAGCCTCTGGCTACTGGCGCATACCCATACATCCATCCGATACTGAGAAATTGGCTTTTGCTACCAACTTTGGGCTCTTTGAATGGTTAGTTATGCCCTTCGGGATTAAATTTGGCCCCCCGATATTTAATAGAACCCTTAGAAGAATACTTACTAAATACAAAATAGACTTTGCTTGCCATTATTTTGATGATATCATTATTTTTTCTTCCTCATTAGAAGAACACATGTAACATTTAAACCAAATATTTGAATTATGTACACGTGAAAACATTAAACTTAAACTATCTAAATGCAATTTTGTTCAAAGTAAAATTAACTTCTTAGGATATACCATCCAGAATAGCACATTAACTCCTGCTAATGCTAATATTGAAGTAATAAAAAAACTAAAACCCCCTTCAAATGTAAAAGAACTTCAGAGATTCTTAGGATTTATCAATGTTTATCACAAGTTTATAGATAAATATGCCGAAATTCGAGTCCCTCTTAATAGATTACTCAGGAAAAATACATTATGGGAATGGAATACAGATTGTCAAAATTCTTTTCAAAAATTAAAAGATGCCTTAATAGCCAGACCTATCTTAAAAATTTATGACCCTAAGTTACCCCTCCATATGTTTGTTGATGCCTCACAGGTGGCAGTAGGTGCAGTCTTAAAACAACCTGATAGTAATAATTTTTTACATCCAATTGCTTATTACTCTAGAGGATTGAGAAGTTATGAGAAAAATTATTTTATTACCGAGTTAGAGTGTCTTGCCATCATTGACACGTTAGACAAATTCTATCATTATTTTCATGGTGTAATATTTACCATTCATACTAATCATGCATCTCTTGTATGGTTAAAAATACTAAACATTTGAGAGGCAGGTTATTTAGATGGTCTTTGAAGTTGAGCATGTTTGAATATAATATAGTTTACGAAAAGGGATCCACAAATGTCGAAGCCGACATGTTGTTGAGAAACCCAGTTTCACATTTTATTCAACCACTTACTTTTCTTCTGGACGTTAAAGAAATTATAGAGAGGCAGGAAAAAGATAATGTGTGTGGTAAAAATTATCTAAATGAAAATGGACTTATGATTATTAAAAGGAAAGGATTTCGAAAAATAGTAGTCCCCCATGGCTTTAAGGAGAAAAATACTAAATGTTGCTCATGAAAAATTTGGTCATCCTGGTATCCAAAAAATGTTAAATTTAATCTCCCCTAATTATTATTGGCTTGACATGACTCATGATATAACCAATTTTGTAAAACATTGTGATATTTGTCAAAAAAATAAAAAACCCAGACAGAAAAAATTTGGCTTATTACAAGCTATGCCCACCACAGATCAACCTTTTGAATGTCTTTCTATTGATACTGTGGGAGGATTCAATTATTATAACTCCACCAAAAAATATCTACACATCATCATCGACCATGCAACCAGATATGTTTGGGCATTTCCTTCCAAAAGTGTTACCACAGAAACATACACAAATTGCTTAAAACAAGTCTTCAATATTCAATTCCCTCAACAATTATTCTGTTTAAACAAAATTTTCGATATACAGGGTCCTCAAAAGTTATTAAGTGATAGGAATGCAGCCTTTACTTCACCTAGATTTAAAAAAAGTTTGCGGAATCACAATATTAAGCAACGTTTAACCACATCACATCACCCTCAAACGAATGGCAAGTGTGAGAGAGTGAATCAATCAATAGTTACAAGATTAAAGTGTAAAGTTAATTCTACTACCTCCAAAATTCCTTGGACCAAACTTCTGACTGAAGTAGTTAATGAATACAATAATACACCCCATTCCATAACCAAATTCCCTCCTGCTTATTTACTTTTTGGCAAATTACCCTATGATTCCCCTCTTAAGCAAAATTATTACCCTCCTGTCCAGGAAGCCCTCAACATTGCTAAAAAACGCACGGATGAATTTTACTGGAAAAGTAAAAAATATTATGATAGAAATTATGTGGAGCCAAAATTTAAGATAGGAGATCTTGTTATCTATGAAGAATTCCATTATCCCAATACCAGAAAGTTTTTAGTGGTTCCTATCAAATCCTTAAAAAATTATCAGATGTAAATGTTGAAATTAATAGACAGACTCAAAATAAATTTACTGAAATAGTCCATGTATCAAAATTATGCCCTTATTACCCTCCTGACAAAGTAAAGTTTTCCCATGAGCAACAACAAACTAATGTTAAATCAATAGCTTAATATTAAATTTAGTAAAGCAAAAATTAACTAAATTTAATGAAATCAAATTATAATTGACTAATCAATTCTCTTCTGTATAACAGTATGTTCTTGAATATAGGAATTCCCAAGAACATTACTGCCAATATTTTTGCTTGAGTTAACTTTTTATGCAGGCGTAAATTAGTTGATTTGAGTTAAAAGGTTTTTATATTGGAGTGAATTGAATTAGAACAATAAAGTAAATTGGAATAGCAAATTAGATTAGAACAATACATTAAATTAAAATAATTTAATAAAAATTCACTGGATTAAATTAAATTATAATAATAGAATAAAACTCTCTACTAATAGTAATAATTAAACTTATTATCCACCATACACTTCAAGGTCTTAATTTCATTGAACAGCTTATGTTTCTCTTGTTTGACTAAAAACAGAATGAGCTCATTATCTTACTGAATTGTTGATAATTTTCCACAGATATTTCTTATTATACTATTTATTTATTTTGTTTCCTTTTATTAACCCATTAATGCCGGTTGGTACGAAAAGTTACCATTTAAGAGACACGAAATTTATAAATGTAAACACCAGTATCTTAGTAAAAAAAAAAAAAAAAAAAAAAAAATCATATTACCTAATGTGAAACTATCAGAGATTCAATCAATTAAAATAACAGTATAGGAAAACTGGTGTCAACTGGTATCGAAGTATTAAAAGAAGTGTAAAATAAGTCGGCGTTAATGGGTTAAGTACACTTTCATTCCTCTCTGATATTGAAAAAGAATGAGGAATTAAAATTATATACAGATGAATTACTGATTTAGTATTATTTTGAAGTTGTTTGTTATTGTTGATATTGATATGTCGTTATTATAATTGTTGTTGTTATTTATTATGTGATAAGATTATAAAAGAGAATATTCTTGAGAATTGTGATAAAAGAGAACCACTGATAGTATATTAGTTGATGATAAACAGTCACATCTTACTAGCAAAACATCTAATACTCATATCTAATTGATGGAACCTTATTAACTGACTAGACTTCACTTAATAAGTGCACTCATCAAGCTATACCAACTTATCAAGGCACAAAACTTATCAAGCATCACAAACCAGTACTTTAATTGTTTATTGAACTTAGTGGGGATGAAACTTTCTTATGTTTTTGAACTTTATGATTAACTGGAATTATCCTACTACAGAATCAATACACTGTATTGCCGTAAACTGTATTACTGGCGAATACTTGACATATCTGTGCCTTCATATCCATACCAAGAAACTTTTTTTGGAAATGAGAGGTCTATAACTCAGACTGTTACTGATTAAGAGGACTATTAGACATTTATACTTTTCACTGCTTAGACAAAAATGCTTTGTTTACTTCATTTTCATCCTTTTCACTATTTATGTTTGAAGAGTGAAAAAAAAAATTATTTGTTACTAACTTATTTATATTGTAATTGTACGTATTTCTGTATTTAAACAATTCCCACAGGTTTGCGTTTACAAAAATAACTATTGAATTAACTTTAATAAAATCAAATAATTTTTGGCATTAACTGGAATACCAGATAAATATTTTGTAATCCAAATTCTTGCTTGCCTTAATGAACTTGTAGATCATCGGATATACCCGTCATTCGGATTTTTAGGGGGGGGGGGGGGGATAATGTTATATAAAAATTTATTTCCTTCGTATCCTTCCATTTTATTCGCATTAATATTTTAAAATTAATCTAACTTCTGTCATAGTCAGTATTTCCTTAATTTTTAATAATATCTATTCCTATTTAAAGTCCTTTTAAAAGTAAATATCCGTATATTAATAATTATTTTATTCCAAATCTTAATCTAAAATTTAAGATCATTCGTAGCTTTTATCAGTTCCCCAATCTATAAAATTCTGAGACGCGTTCTCATTTCGAATGTTTTTTAAAAGCCATTTTCTTTTTATTATTATTATTATTATGCTAAATTTTTCGCGCGCTGAGGTAGTTTCACTCCAAAATTAATCCGCTACCAGGTTCGGAATTCTTTACCGTCTTAGCTCCTCCTTCGCACCTCATTTGCTGGGCTGGAGCTAGCCTCTCACTCATTGGTTTGTACGCTCGTGACGTAAATTACTGTATGTCTCCGCTGAAGGAACAAAACCAGGTCGCATCGGTCGAAGCACTAGATTTTTGACGTTTTCGGAAGCATAAACAAATATGTATCTGGTGTTTTTAATTCCGTAGAATATTCATCTGGCCCAGTAACATCTTAATTTAATGAAGTGAAGCATCGTTAGCCCGAGGGCTATAAGTTTTAGACCTTTGGGAATTGTTTCTGTGTTGTTCGTCTTCTAATAAAATTATTTGTCTGGAGATTGGCTGGATTTATTGGAAAACTTTGGTGGACTCATTTCATTGCCTTCTACTCCGCCATACTCGCTAATATCGACTGCAACTTGCTATATCGTTGAAGGACTGCCATCTTTTCATCGAATATTATTCATCGTAATATCTCAACATCGTCAAAATGCTACATATATATATATATATATATATACTTACATGAAGACGTTTGATTTTAATGACTTATTTAATAATATTGATATCAAGGATATGTTCAGGATTGTCAATTTATTATACAAAGAATACAAGGATTCCATAAAATTAAAAAATAACATTTCTTTAAATTACTTTAAAACTTTAACTAGATTTATTCTACATCATAATTATATTGTTTTTAATGAGAATGTATATATTCAATGCTGTGGATTACCACAGGGTGGTATTGTTTCTTCAATTCTTGCAGAATTATATTTATATTATTATGAACGTAATTCACATATTGCTAATTGTAAAATGTACCGTTATATAGATGATATAATTGTCTTCTATTTTAATAATAATTCAAATTATTTACTACCAATAAAATATCATAAAAATTTAAATTATAGTTTCAACCTTATGGTAAATAATGAAATTAATTTTCTTGATCTTAAGATAATTCTTAAAGATAATAAAATTTTGTTTGACATTTATGACAAAAGAAATGATTTTACATTTAAAGTTAACTTATTTACTAATTATAAGTCTTGTATACATAAATCAGTATTTGTAAATATTTTACTAAATTTTGCACATAGAATAAACAATCTTTGTTCTAATAATTTTAAAACTCAAAATTTAAAACTTATTCTTCAACATGCAGTAGAATATGGCTATCCCTTTTATTTAGTTAAGTCAATTTTACGAATATAAATTTTGCTTTCATTGGGGTTTATATGTTTGCACATTCTATCTGTTAAAACACTTACATTTTGTTTACTGATATATTTGGCTAAAGAATGAATTCCTTTATGTGAGAGCTGAGTGGGAATATTTTGGTTAAATATCTTTTATTAATTAAAAAAATTTAAATAGTAAATTCTAATTTTTTTTCTTTTCTAGGGAGAGAACTTTAAATATAATATTGTTCCAATAAGTGCGTTGCCATATTGGAGATTTAATGTTTTTTTTTTTTTTTCCCTTGCCAGGTAGAGAACATTTAACAATTTAGTTAAATGCGTTTTTATTTTTTATTTTTTTATTTTTTATTTTTTGCAAGATATTGGATTCAATACGTGAGGTTAACATATTGGAAATGTTTGGTTATTTTTAGCTATCAGTGTGTGAAATCTAATTTTATTTTTCAGAATAAATAATATTTAGCAAGATGTTAGTTCCATTAAGTGCGTGTAGCCATTTTGGTATTTCTTTTAAACTTGCATTGTTATTTATAAAATGAAAATCTAATTTTATTTTTCAGGGTTAATAAAATTTTGCAAGATGTTAGTTCCAATAAGTGCATGTAGTCATATTGGTAAATCTTTTAAGCTTGCATATAATTATTTATAAAATGAAAATTTAATTTGACTTCTACAATAATATTTTAGATTTTATGGGTTTATTTATGTTTTGAAATTATTTAAATGTTGACATATGTAAAAATAAATAGATAAAATAATTTTATACTGGAAAATTTACTTAATCAAAATAATTAATAGTTATTTAGATATTGTTTTAATCTTTAACTAGATGGCAGCACCATATAATGATTTTAAAAAAACTATTACTATTATTCTTTAGTATTATTTTTTAGTTATTGTTTATTATAAAACCAGATGGCAGCACCATATATATTTTCACAATTTTTTTTTCTCTTTTAACTGAAAACTTGGAATACAAGTGAAATTTTTAAATATTCCAATAATATAATATATATATTAAAATTATTTAAGTCAAAAAATATTTTTAGTAAATGAATTTATAGTTTTTATATTATTTATTTGTATTTTTATATTTTAAATTAGAAATAGTTAAAATCACAATGGTTAAATTAATAACTGCTACTTTTAGAAAATTAACTGTAATTTTAACTTGTACGTTTGAATTCACTTATTCACTTTACCATGTGCTTAGCACAAAACATTTTTGGCTTCGGATTCTGGACAAATTTATGTTGTAATGTATAGATTTTCTTTGTCTTCCTTTGTATTTATTTGTTTATAAATGGATTTATTTTCTTCCGTTTGATTTGTAGTGTTCTATTTTCAAAGGTATCCTTTTTTTTTTTTTTTTTTTCAATTTCTTTCCAATGATTGTTAGGGCTTGGAATTGTCACAAAATTTTGGCTTTAAGCTTGTGACAGTTACAGAAAACAATCATTCTTTGCTTATAATGTGGTTTCCCAGCCCTTGAAAAAGTAAATTACATTATAAGCTTGCATTTGTGTTTTTTTTTTTTTTTTTTTTTTTTACTTATGTTTCACTTTTTGAATAAATACTTCATTTGTTAGGACTATGTTTTATAATGTGTAATTTGACATAGCTATTTGGGGTAATAATTTCATTGCATTTGGTCAGTTATTTCTGTTTCAATGGTTAATTTTTGCAATAAGTTATATATATATATATATATATATATATATATATATATATATATATATATATATATATATATATATAAGCCAATATATATATAAAGCCAATTTGGCTATTGCTCAATAATTTGGCGAATTTCTTATTCAAATTCAGTATTAACTAATCTTTTGTAAACGTTTCTTTCCATTTTAACTTGCTGTTTTCGTGTAACATTAGCTAAAATTTTAAAACGAAGATGTAGGAAAGCTACCTTTTCCTCCCTGTACAGGCCGAAAGGACTTTTTTAAAATTCAGATTGCTTGACTGCCGCCACTTTTTTGAAACGGAAATATAAGCCTTATTTAAGGGCAGATTAAATAATTCGAGAATAAGGCAAATTACACTATTTTAAAAAAGTGGTGGAAATCAAAAATTCTGATTTTTTTTCTTTAAGTAGCCTAATATTCACATAAACTAATAAAATTTAGTTAAGCGTGAAAAAGCACAATTCAATTGAAAACACACTTCCTTCATTTTTCGTTCATAGACGACAATAATCGGAATATTTTTGTGCTCTATTAAAAAACATGTCTACAGACAACGATGCAATCGAATTCTTTTTTTGCATTTGTGTAAATCAATAAAAAGTTCTATGCATACGATTTTCTGGGCTATAATGCATATCAAAAGTGGATATCAATTTTGCAATGTTTGAAGAAATTGACATCATTAAAAGGTATTTCAAATAATTATCCCATCCATCATAATGTAATCGAATTATCTCGAATGTCTAGTAAATGAACTATAAATGTTTATTACTTCAATTTTAATAGGGAAGGAGCTATAGGTAACCTCAAAAACATGTATTAATTCCATAGGTATATTTACAAAAATTAGAGCTCGGACATACGGACAACCAAACCAAAGTCAGAGCCCGATTAAGGTTTCCTGGCACCCAAGACCCATCATCTATTTGGGGGCCCCTTCAATCGAAAATGGTACTTAAAAAATTTTTCGGGAGTATTCAGCGGTTTTCTTGCATTTTACAAAAATGAGCGTGAAACTCAGCTAATTTAAGTTTTTGGGTGTGCAATTCCAACACGAAGACTGCGCAATAAACAGAAAATGAGACTGTTTACAATCGTACGTATTATCTACAATTTTTATGATTAGGTGTTACGATATGATTGAAAGTTAAAGAAAATCTTTTTTACATTTTGAGCATATCGTTTCAGAAAGGTGTATTTTTACGAAATTTTTACGAAATAATTTTATTCAATTTTGGGTTCACATCCACGGTGGCCCCAAATCAGTAGCGTACTCCGCCTGTGCGATAATCAAATTATAGTAACAAATTATAGAACAGTGCAGTTATTTATACCGAAGTCATAAACACTTTTCAATTGTAGTCGAAAGTGTTAAATACGGAAAAAAAATCTTATGTTTCAAATAATAGATAATAGATGGCAGCACTAAAAGATTATCTTTTTAGTTTAATTTTCATAAACTGTTAAAAAACAAAAGAAGAAAGTTTTTGGAAAATGCAAACATACCATTAAAATATCATTAATAAAAAAGTTAACCTACCGCCTATGGAATTCCTAACTTTTCATTTATTTAGTGTTTTTATGATATGGTAAATCTGATAATTAAAGATAAACTAATTGCTCTTTCAATTACCTCACAGTCCTTCCACCCCTATCTTAACCCCTTAATCGTCGTGCCCGAGACATTCACGGGCAGTGTAGGCTACGCCTGTTTTATTCAAATTGTTTCATTCCCACCAGTTTTTTAAAATAGTATAATTGGCTTTATTCTCGCATTATTTTATCTGCCTATTAAATAAACCGAATATTTCTACTTAAAAAAACTGGTGGTAATCAAGCAATCTGAATTATTAAAAAGTAGCTTACACTTAAAGAGCGCGACGATTAAGGGGTTAAGAATGAAAAATTTCCCAATGTACTTATATGGATACTTTCAGATTAATAGTAGTTGGATATTCATATTGAGATGAAGATTAATATTTGAAAGGTGAAGGGTTATTTATCTTTATATATATATATGTGTGTGTGTGTGTGTGTGTGTGTGTGTGTGTATAATCTAAATTCTAGAGAAATATATTTTTTAAAAAGGAGAAAAGGTACAATGAAGGACTAATTAAATTTAAATTGAATGTTTTTGAACTAATTTGGAAACAATATTATAAAACACATAAATATAAATTTTTAAGTTTAATATATGTAATCATATAATTATATTTTGTCAACTATAGTTAATAAAAATTAGTTTTCTAATTTTTCAAACTGAAATATTTTATCAAGTTAAAAATCAATTTTATGATTTCTATGAGCTAACAAAATTCTAAACAACACTTTAAAAAGTGGGGGGTGGCATTCCCCGAATCCCATTAGTGTTTATTTGCCGCTTTAATGTTTAACAACTGAGTAAAATAATTCATTTCCAAAAGCAGTAATATATTTTTTTATTTAAACTTAAACTGACCAAAGATTTCGGGTACTAGGAATGCATGAATGAACTAAAACTGTAAGAAAATATGGTATGTTATTCGGGAGCAAATCACGCCAATAGCATTTATTAAAGCAGCTTTAATTTTTCGTATGTGTAAATTAGAAACAAGTGTTTGATGATGAAACAAAACGTAGTTTTATGTTGGCCGGGCGCAAATCTTGCCAATAGTATTTCTTCCCCTTACCGATAGCAGCTTTAATATTTAGCTTGTGTAAATTAGAACAAATGCTTTGATACTAAAAAATAAAATTTCATGGTTTATGGTAATATTTCTTATTTTTTTCTTATTTTCTTTAATTATTTATTTAGTATTTTAAATTAAATGAGTAAAACACGTGTGTATTAAATGAAATGAATAAAAGACATGTATTTCATAATGTATGGATTTTAAATAAAATGGGTTAAAGGATTATATTCTAAATAAAATGAATGTAATACGAATAATGGCGATGGGAACAATACTAGGTGATTTTTCACTTGCGCCCATCTAACATAAAAATAAGAATTGTTCTTACATAAATCCTGTAAATCCTTTCACATTTCAAAAATTCATAAAAAATTTAACATGTTTTTGTATGGTTTGCAGTATATATATATATATACAATTTATTATATATATATATATATATATATATATATATATATATATATATATATATATATATATATATATATATATATATATATATATATATATAATTTATTATATATATATATATATATATAATTATAATATCTATGAATTTCAAAAAACATATCAAGTTCTTGTATCATTCTACTTAAATCTCCAAAGAGATAATTAATGATAATGTGTAGACAGAATACCACATAGCTAATAGATTAACAAATGCAATCATAATATTACCATAGCTTGTGCTTCAATGGTAATTGGCCAAAAATACTTAAAACATGAAAAAAATTTAAAAAGAGAGAGAGAAAAATAATAATAATAATAATAATTTGGAGTTGCTATCAAGTGAATACATATGGATTAAGAAATGAAATATGAACCATATACAATGGAAAATTGGACAACAAGAGAATTAAATCAGAATTGGATATGAAAAAACCACATGTAGATATAATCATCAGCCTGGATGTACCCACATATGTTTTAAAAAATAATTCAGTATTTCATAATTCTACTGGCATATATGCTAAGATCAGTAGAATCACCCAGGTATACTGAAATATTACCAGAAAACAATTGGAAATATTAAAATTGGAAATAATAAAATTGGAAATAAAAAACCCGTAAAGAATAGACAAAATATTTCACTCACATCAATTATCCTAAAATCTGTATACAACACCTCACTGAATTACTACCTGATATCAGTTTGAAATAATAAAATTGGAAATAAAACCTGTAAAGAGTAGATAAAATATTTTACTCACAATAATTATCGAGAATCCTTAAACATCACAAGTTCTTAATGATATCACACGTCCACATGGCACACATCATGAAATATTTTAAACTTGTTGACATAGTCGAGTTGAGAGAAATTATTTGAAAGTCAAGTTGAGAGCACATCTTTTGAAATATTACCCTAACTATGACACCCCAACACAAATTGATTCAAAAACACACAAATTTATTCCTGTGATAATACACTAATAACAAAATTATATCCATGAATATATAAATATTCCATTCAATTTTAATCCCTAAAAGTAAAATTAATATACAAGCGATAACGCCCTCTATAGGTAAATTAAATATAATATTAACAATATTACCAACATCTACCTGACAAGTAAGGTGCCTCCATCTATTGGTATGATAATTATTCAAAATTAAGATTGAGTTACATATCCACTATATTAGATTTAATTATATATATAAACAGTAAAAAACAATAATACCTTGTAGTTTTACATAAAAATCGTACAAAATCCCACTATATGAATAAATTTACCCAGAATTAAATCCATCTTATACAGCATTTCAAATATTCTTAACAAGAGTTTGTATTATTTAAAAGAGATATTATTAATACAAAGTGCTGGTGCTGCCATCTGTGTTAATCCACTTATATATATATATACTATAGAATTTATATAAAATAATTAATGTTTTATTTTTTAATGTTTTATTTTACTTCTACATAAATATATTAATGTTTTATTTTTTATTTTACTTCTTAAATATATTATAGAATTTAGAGATTGATTTAAATATCAAATTAAATATATCATAAACAATTTAAAATATCTCAAAATATATAAAAAAAAAATTAAATTAATAGTATTACTACTGTGTTGCAATCTTTATAATGCAATGCAGTATTTAAAAGACTTATTAAAATTAAACTTAAAAAAAAACTATATATAACGTATAGATATGTTTGTGATTTATAATCATCAATGTTATCCATGTATAATTTTATGTGTTTTTTTGTATAAGTTAATTTATATATGTTTTAAAAATGAACATCAGTAACACTTAAAACAGAGGTGATCGGCTAAACGCACTATCACAGACTATATAAAGTATATATAATGTTCAATCAATTAATAAATGTCCTTATATGTTTTAATTGTATTTATGTATGTTATAATTGTAATTTGCTATATCTTTTGTTATATGTTATCGCACACTAAAACAATAATTTAATACGTACCATGTTTATATTTATATGATATAATAAATGTTATTTAAAAGAGTTGATGATTGAATTTATCATAAAAATTGGATAACCATATATTTTTGCTTGATCTCGTATAAGTCTAATATTTTAGTTTTTATTTATATCTGAGCATAGGTATTTTATACGATGAAGATAATTGATAATTATATTTTTATAAACTGATTTATGTAAACATGAAGCAAAATTGGTAAAAATATTTACTTTAAATGGAAAATCAAATCTCTTATCATAAATATCAAAAATTAATTTATAATTATCATTAATATTAATTTTTAAGTCAAGAAAATTTATATTATTGTTAATTAAATCATTTTCGCTTAATTTAAGCTGATTAGGATAAAAATTGAGTGGTGATGTGCAATTTTTATCATTGAAATAAAATATGATAATGTCATCAATATAGCTATAAAATACATAATCATTGTTCAGACTAATATTTCTTTCATAATAATATAAGAAAAGGTCAGAGAGAATTCTAGAAGCGGTCCCGCCCTGCGGAATTCCCTGGCATTGTTTATAAATAATATTGTCATATATGATGTAATTATTATGCAATGTAAAATTTAGTAAAGTTTTAAAAAAATTAACGTGAAATATGTTCTTTTAATTTTAATTGAGATTTAAATTCTTTAAATAATATACACATTGTTTTATGTAAGTCTTTTATCTCAATATTATTAAATAAATCATTAAAATCTAATGTTTTTATAAATTTTACCGGATTGATATTATGTATTTATTAATAAGTTGAAAACTGTTTTTACTAAAAATCAAATGTAATAATTTAATTTATCCTTATCTTGTTATAATTCCAAAATTTCATAAAAATCCAATTAAATTTCGCACAGTTACTATCGGGTGTAACACATATAATAATAATGCAAGCAATTTACTACTTAATATTTTAAAGCAGATATATGATATAGCGTTAAAACATAATAACCAACATTGCCTAAAAAACAGTTTTCAACTTATTAATAAAATACATAATATCAATCCGGTAAAATTCATAAAAACATTAGATTTTAATGATTTATTTAATAATATTGATATAAAAGACTTACATAAAACAATGTGTATATTATTTAAAGAATTTAAATCTCAATTAAAATTAAAAGAACATATTTCCGTTAATTTTTTTAAAACTTTACTAAATAATAATAATAATAATTACATCATATATGACAATATTATTTATAAACAATGCCAGGGAATTCCGCAGGGCGGGACCGTTTCTAGTATTCTCCCTGACCTTTACTTATATTATTATGAAAGAAATATTAGTCTGAACAATGATTATGTATTTTATCGTTATATTGATGACATTATCATATTTTATTTCAATGATAAAAATTGCACATCACCACTCAATTTTTATCCTGATCAGCTTAAATTAAGCGAAAATGATTTAATTAACAATAATATAAATTTTCTTGACTTAAAAATTAATATTAATGATAATTATAAATTAATTTTTGATATTTATAATAAGAGATTTGATTTTCCATTTAAAGTAAATATTTTTACCAATTTTGCTTCATGTTTACATAAATCAGTTTATAAAAATATAATTATCAATTATCTTCATCGTATAAAATACCTATGCTCAGATATAAATAAAAACAAAAATATTAGATTTATACGAGATCAAGCAAAAATATATGGTTATCCAATTTTTATGATAAATTCAATCATCAACTCTTTTAAATAGCATTTATTATATGATATAAATATAAACATGGTACGTATTAAATTATTGTTTTAGTGTGCGATAACATATAACAAAAGATATAGCAAATTACAATTATAACATACATAAATACAATTAAAACATTATAAGGACATTTATTAATTGATTGAACATTATATATACTTTATATAGTCTGTGATAGTGCGTTTAGCCGATCACCTCTGTATTAAGTGTTACTGATGTTCAGTTTTAAAACATATATAAATTAACTTATACAAAAAAACACATAAAATTATACATGGATAACATTGATGATTATAAATCACAAACATATATATATGTTATATATAGTTTTTTTTTTTTTTTTTTTGAAAGTTTAATTTTAATAAGTCTTTTAAATACTGCATTGCATTATAAAGATTGCAACACATGTAGTAATACTATTAATTTAAATTTTTTTAATAAATTTTGAGATATTTTAAATTGTTTATGATATATTTAATTTGATATTTAAATCAATCTCTAAATTCTATAATATATTTAAGAAGTAAAATAAAAAATAAAACATTAATATATTTATGTAGAAGTAAAATAAAACATTAAAAAATAAAACATTAATTATTTTATATAAATTCTATAATATATATATATAAGTGGATTAACACAGATGGTAGCACCAGCACTTTGTATTAATAATATCTCTTTTAAATAATACAAACTCTTGTTAAGAATATTTGAAATGCTGTATAAGATGGATTTAATTCTGGGTAAATTTATTCATATAGTGGGATTTTGTACGATTTTTATGTAAAACTACAAGGTATCATTGTTTTTTACTGTTTATATATATAATTAAATCTAATATAGTGGATATGTAACTCAATCTTAATTTTGAATAATTATCATGCCAATAGATGGAGGCACCTTACTTGTCAGGTAGATGTTGATAATATTGTTAATATTATATTTAATTTACCTATAGAGGGCGCTATCGCTTGTATATTAATTTTAATTTTAGGGATTAAAATTGAATGGAGTATTTGTATATTCATGGATATAATTTTGTTATTAGTGTATTATCACAGGAATAAATTTGTGTGTTTTTGAATCAATTTGTGTTGGGGTGTCATAGTTAGGGTAATATTTCAAAAGATGTGCTCTCAACTTGACTTTCAAATAATTTCTCTCAACTCGACTATGTCAACAAGTATAAAATATTTCATGATGTGTACCATGTGGACGTGTGGTATCATTAAGAACTTGTGATGTTTAAGGATTCTCGATAATTATTGTGAGTAAAATATTTTATCTACTCTTTACGGGTTTTTATTTCCAATTTTATTATTTCAAACTGATATCAGGTAGTAATTCAGTGAGGTGTTGTATACAGATTTTAGGATAATTGATGTGAGTGAAATATTTTGTCTATTCTTTACGGTTTTTTATTTCCAATTTTATTATTTCCAATTTTAATATTTCCAATTGTTTTCTGGTAATAATTCAGTATACCTGGGTGATTCTACTGATCTTAGCATATATGCCAGTAGAATTATGAAATACTGAATTATTTTTTAAAACATATGTGGGTACATCCAGGCTAATGATTATATCTACATGTGTTTTTTCATATCCAATTCTGATTTAATTCTCTTGTTGTCCAATTTTCCATTGTATATGGTTCATATTTCATTTCTTAATCCATTTGTATTCACTTGATAGCAACTCCAAATTATTATTTTTTTTTCTCTCTCTCTCTTTTTAAATTTTCTTCATGTTTTCAGTATTTTTGGCCAATTACCATTGAAGCACAAGCTATGGTAATATTATGATTGCACTTGTTAATCTATTAGCTATGTGGTATTCTGTCTACACATTATCATTAATTATCTCTTTGGAGATTTAAGTAGAATGATACAAAAACTTGATATGTTTTTTGAAATTCATAGATATTATAATTATTTAACATTCTATAAAATTATGCTGCATTGCGCAAATTGGTATGGAATGGTTTTTACATATTCTTTTCAATAATTATCTAGATGAAATTATTGATTTTCATATGATACCATAATTTAGCCTATTTGGCTCATAAATCACTTTGATTAACTTCTGTTTGAAATACATAGTTATTATAGCTGCATTGCGCTTTTAATGGTGTATTTAATAATAATTTAATAATAATAATTATATAATATTACTATTATTTCTTGGTATCATTTGTTCATCTATTGAATTTTCAAATGCATCTTTATAACATCTTATTCAGGTTCTTTTGGTTCTTTTTTTTTTTTTTTTGCCAACATTAATTTTGTATTGACTTATGACTGCTAGGTGATTTTATATTGTTGTCTTTTGATGTTAGTTTTCTTAATGGGACTTTATGTATATATGTATATAGTTTTATTATATTTAATCAAGTATTAAACAATAATTAATCTTATTATTTTTTCTTTTATGGTTATTCAAGTACTTTACAAAAAATAAACAATCATTAATCTTATTATTTTTTCTTTTATGGTTATTCAAGTACTTTACAAAAAATAAACAATCATTAATCTTATTATTTTTTCTTTTATGGTTATTCAAGTACTTTATAAAAATAAGGTTGTTTCAAACAAAATTTATTAATATATGTTATAATTATATTTTTATATGTATCTCTTGCAATTTTTATTGCTTTCAAACAATATGGCAGTTATAAGTAAAATGTTAGATACTGGCAATTTAGGCCTTGGTGGATCCAGGACTAATGCTCGGTACAGGAAGATTATTAGGGATCTTCCTGGATCGTTATCAGATAACCTATTCTATTGTCCCAAGCCTGTACTATGTTTTCGAGAGTGTGAATCTAAGCGTTGCCTTACATGTCCTTTAGCTGATAAGTCCCAGATTTCAAATAATCACAATCTTAATTTGGTAAAATTTTGTAAAGCATACAATGTAATCTATTCATTGAAATGCAATTCGTGTAATATGGAATATATTGGACAGTCTTGTCAAAAATTACATAAGCGGCTAAATTTACATCGTTCTCATATTGATAAATTTAAAAAATCTAAATTTCAAACTACTCATAATATTGAATATACTCATTTCAAAAATCATGATTTTAAAAATATTACTATTAAAATACTTAAAATAAAAAAATTTTTACTGAACGACTTTTTCTAGAATCTAAATATATAAGACATTTTAATACTACCTATCCTTATGGATTAAATCAATTAGTATACAAAAAATCACATCCTGTATTTTCAGATTTAACTAAATATGAAAATTATAAAAATCTTTATTCAGGATTAAATTTTTCAAACATAAAAAAAACTTCAAGATCTGGTAGAGGTAAACATAATAACAAAAAATACACTGATGATATTGTGATACAACAGGAGCTTGATGATCTTGAGGCACAATCTTCTAATGATTATTGTTGGCTTGCTATCAGAAAACATGTTTTTAGTATTAAAAAGAAATATTTAAACCAATATTTCAAGGTATTTAAAAAGAATCAATATTCTCCACATTTTTGTGATATTTTTTATGATATTCTTCATTATAGAGCAAACCTATTAAATACAAGTCTTTCTAATAAACCTAAATATAAACCTAGTAATACACAACTAATTATAAATTTTTCCAATCATGCATTTAATAATATCAATTTACACAATATCATAAACAACACTACTAATAATTTTCCAATAAAAAATTTTACCATTCACAAGACATATAAATATAATCGCACACTTGGACGTAAAATTTTTAATTACAATTCTTTTGCAAAACAATTGGTCTCTTCAAATAATTACCCTTGTTATTGTAATGACCCAAAATTTCAAAAGTACATAAATACAACACATGGTCATATCATTACTGGTGATCTTAATATTGTAGAACAACCTATTTTACAAAACTTAATACATAATGGAACAAAATTTCGCCTTCCATATAGGTGTAATATCAAATCCATAATATTGCAGTTTATTCAAGATATTGATTTATTTATATATAAAATTGCTATTGATAACAATAAACCAATCGAGTATTTTAGTGAATGGAGATTTTCTGTAATAGATAAATCAAAAAATGAAATTTTAAAAAATTATCAACATATTACACATGCAGCTTTTAAAAATATAAATAAACATATATCAGAATTACAAAACAAATTACAAACAAAAATTATCAACATATTACACATGCAGCTTTTAAAAATATAAATAAACATATATCAGAATTACAAAACAAATTTATAATTACTTATGTAGATAAATCTCCAAATAATTATGCTATCATTTGTAAAGAGTACTATAAAGGGTTAATTCACAATGCAATTAACACAAGTAATATTTTTAATAAAACTAAATTAAATATTGAAATTAATAATAGAAAATTATTAAATTATCACAAATTACTAAAAATCAAATGTAATAATTTAAATTATCCTTATCTTGTTATAATTCCAAAATTTCATAAAAATCCAATTAAATTTCGCACAGTTACTATCGGGTGTAAGACATATAATAATAATGCAAGCAATTTACTACTTAATATTTTAAAGCAGATATATGATATAACGTTAAAACATAATAACCAACATTGCCTAAAAAACAGTTTTCAACTTATTAATAAAATACATAATATCAATCCGGTAAAATTCATAAAAACATTAATATATATATATAATAAATTACAATGACCTTAATGTAATGCAAGAATACGTATTAAAGAAGAAGTTTTTGTCATATTACATCATTTGGCCCAGAAAAAAGGATAGAAAGACGTTTCATCTGGCCAGGACATATTGCAACATAGTTTTTTACAATTCTATGTATGATTATTTAATTAAGTTGTAGTTTTTTCAATATGTTTATTCTTTCTGTCTAAAGATGGCAGCACCATTGCAGATCGGTGAAGTTATTTTATTTTTATTATTAATTTATAGATGGCAGCACTATTCTACAGTATTTTGAAGAAATTATTTTCATTTCCTACATTATTTTGAAGATGGCAGCACTAAAAATAGCGATGTCCTAATGGAAAAATTTGTAATTCCTATCACATGGGATGTGAGGGTCAGTTTACCGAATAGGATCGTGAAACCCGAGCTTACCCACTGAAATATAAAAGGGCCTCCAAATTTACTTTCAAAATTAATTTTTAGGGAAAAAAATTCAGTCAGGGTAAAAAATGTATTATTATTATTTTTTTAATTATAGCTAATAAATTTTCCCTCAGACTATTACTGACACATTTATACTCTTTTTTTTCTGTTGATATAATAAATGGTGTAAAAACAGTGATTAAATGCAACTTATTTTCATTTTTCTTATGTTTTACATTTTTATTTCAAACGTGCTAATAGAAAATTTAATCTGTGTAATTATATTTTGCTTGTATTCATAAAGAGTGGAGAAATGATATAAAATATGGAAAATAGGCTATTTAAATAAAGGGGAAAGTAATTAGCATTCAGTGATACCAAATTTATGTTTATAAAATAGAAGCAAAATTGTGTTGCAGCCAAGCATAAATTTACTCCATGTTTGTTGTCCCTGCATTTTCTTAGCACTGTCAAATCCTGCAATTTGTAAAGCATAAAATATATTTTGAAGTTCAAATATTCGCACATGTTCCATATTTGAAAATTCATTTACAAAATTAATTTGTTATGTATAATTATGTATATATAATCAAATATTTTTTTATGTCTATAGGTAGTTAGTTTTAGTTTAATTTTAAAAAATACAATTTAATTGTAATTACAGTGCAGATAATTGCAATTACAAATTTGCACAACTTTGACTAAATGTACTTTAAGGATACGTACTAAAGAAGAAAATTTTGACATATTACAACATTCAGCCTAGAGAAAGGGCTTAAAAGGCGACTGCCCGGACTTAACAAAATTCGAACAAAGTCGCAAACAGCATTAAACTACAAGTTTTGCAAGATTTTCCTTCTCAAATAGAAACCTTGTTATATTGCAAAAAAAAAAAAAAAAAAAAAAAAAAAAATTCAGAAAATTTTCCTTGTATAGCTGAAACGCTTATAAAAATGTTATGTAATAGTGCAGTTATTTATAATTCTTGAAACCATTTCCATATCTTCAAAAATCATTTGGAGAACGACCAATTAAAACTTTCATATAACAATAGATTTAAGGGGGTTACGGATGCATTTCTGAAATGAAAGTGTCCATTTGCTGCATGTATATTTCGAAAAGATGTTTCTGTTAATTTCTGAATGTGTTGGTTTGTGAACTTTCTAACTGGTTATTATACCAAAGTTTTCTCAAGATAAACAAAAGATTTCCAGCATCGTTAGGTTGAATTTTTGTAAACTTTTCTTCTATATCATGAAACTGATAATTCTATACTTTTTACAGTGCATCATAACACAGGCCCTGTTTATCCCAAAAAGCTCGTCCTTCTTGCGTTGAAGAAGCATACACATTATTTAAAATATTATTCACTTTTCTCTTAAAAGGTGGTTCTGAAATGACCTGCTCAACAAAGCGAAACTTCCTGACATATTTTCTGGCTCGTTTTTAAACACAAAGGACTAGTTTTCCATAGTCTGGAAGGTCTGACTATTGGAGCGAATTGGATTCGAAATGAGTTTTCCATTTTTTGATAAATCAATTCCTTATAGGGTTATAAACAATTCGTGTCACGTGACAACGCGTTTCTCTCCTTGCTGGCGGTGCCGCGACGGGAATTCGGTTTTGCATCTAATAATCTTCACAGATATATATGGAAGAAGACATCAAATCAAGTTGCCGTGTTTCATTGCTCTGATGAGTTATCATCAATTGGTTGGTTGATTGATTTTATGACGGCCGATTATCTACACGAGGGATATAGGCCCTAGGGGGCAGTGCACTCCATGGGGGTCTTTCTAAGGGATCCTAACCCACGGCAAGGCTAAAATAAAACCACGTAAAACTCCGAACGGTTAGGTTGACGAGCGCGACAGGAGTTTGAATCCAACACCTCCCGTCTACCAGCTTTGAGAGCAGAACCTCTCAGCCACTGGTGGGGCAAGTTACCATCAGAGTTGTATGATCATTAACATTGTCTGTACAATGATTCGAAAAATTACACTGCAAAAAAAAAAAAAAAAATTTTAATTTTACGGTATAATACTGGCGGCTGGGATACCAGTATTACACCGTAACATCAACAATATTTTTTTTGCAGTGTATATATATCAAATGTTTTCAAAAATCAAGAAAGGTGACGGATTGGAGTAAGTATTCTTGTTAACTGTTTTATATGTTTAGCAATTTCTATACAAATCCCTGTCTCGTAGGTACACTAGTTGTGACTACAATACCATGAAAATATGCCATTAAATGTCAGAAATAGAAAAAGAAAAATAAGCCGAATTTTTAGAGAATTTAAAAAATGTACAAATATAAATACTTTTTCAGTCGTTCATAGAGAAAGATGAAGATTCTTGTTATGGTTAATTCAGTGACAGATTTATAATTATATGCAAGGTAAATAATTAATTTCTTTTTATTCCAATATAGATTTTAAATACTATTTTACCTATTCTTTGAAAAATAACAACTTTCTTTCCTCCACAAAATAAGAGTTCAAAATTAAGCATTTATCTAGAATTATAAGGATAAAATAGGTGAAAAAGAACCTCTTTCCTCTTTCTACTTGTAATATGCCCTTTTAACAATCTGAATTTACTTTTTGTTTTAAAGAGCTTTTTGCTTTTAGTTAAAATTTAGAACAAATTGTCCGCTTTTTCCAAACTGGTGGTGAATACTGTACATCACATGTTATAGCAAGGTTGAATAGTAAATATTCATTCTTGTTCTTCCTAATGATATCAAAACGGGCCAAATTGGACGTTGGTATCATAGAATGGCTTCTTGACGCTCAAACTTTTGAGTTTCCAGCATATCCGGTATTCAAATAAAGGCTATTCTCAAATCCAAAGGAGCTAAATCCTGACACATTTTTAATTTAGTTTTGTTCAGAAACGCATGAAATCGACAGGTGAACTATGAACTATGTAAACTATATAAAAACTATGTAATCGAAACACGTTTTAAATTTTTTGGTAAAACCAGAAGGTATTTCGGAAAATTCTGTCAAATATTTCGGATATTTCGGAAAATTCTGCCGTTTTAAACCGAATTACCGCCACGGCACCTTGAGCAAGGAGAAAAACGTGTTGTCACGTGACACGAATTGCTTACAATTCGATAAGTAATTTATTTATCAAAAAATGGAAAACTCATTTCGATTCTAAAACGCTTCAATATATGCCTTTGCGTTTAAAAACGAGCCAGAAAATGTGTCAGGAGGTGTGTAACGAAAAAAATGCGTTTTACTCTAAAACTATGTAACCTAGAAAATCGCTATAGTTTATGTGCAAGGTTTAAATAAACTCCTACCACCCCTAGTTTTTTCATAATTTTAGTTTACGTAAATTCTGAAATAGATGGCGGGTGGGGGGTGGGGACATATTTTTGCAGTGTATTTTCGACGATATCTCTGAAAATGTAATATCTAAAATTAAAACAAATATGTTTTTGAGTTCGATATTACGAGATCTTTCACATGATACTCCACACGATATACAAAAGGAAAATTTGTTTTTACACGTAACTTAATTGCCCCCCCCCCCACCCCTAAATTTTTCCTAAACATATTTGTGAAGGGCTAATATTCGTAAAATATCTGGGTCAACATGTTTTACAAACTTCCCAAATTTGAACTTTCCATGTCCCATAGTTTACGAGTAAAATGGTTTTGACAGACGGACAGACAGACACAGGAGTGATCTTATAGTGGTTCCGTTTAAACTTTTTAAGTGCAGAACTCAAAGAATCAGATTTTCACCATCATAAATTTAGCGTCCGATAAATACATGACTTATTATGCCTTAATGGCTTTGACAGACGGACAGACAGACACAGGAGTGATCTTATACTGGTTCCGTTTAAACTTTTTAAGTGCAGAACTCAAAGAATCAGATTTTCACCATCACAAATTTAGAGTCCGATAAATACATGACTTATTATGCCTTAATGGCTTTGACAGACGGACAGACAGACACAGGAGTGATCTTATAGTGGTTCCGTTTAAACTTTTTAAGTGCAGAACTCAAAAAATCAGATTTTCACCATCATAAATTTAGCGTCCGATAAATGCATGACTTATTATGCCTCTATTACGTTTTCAAAAAGTGTGTCCTTAAATTTTAAGTATTTAAAGAAAAATAATAAACTTGAAAAAAACAAAAATCGCGTTTTTAGTGCTAGAAAAATGCCAAAAATTAATAAAATTGAAAATATCAGAACTTGGTAAGTTTTGGTCGTACAAAAATGGATTTTTTATTGCTTTACTTGTTAGGGCACGGAGATTTTTCTTATTCTTATAAAAGCAAAGAATCTGACAGAAAATGTTCTCAAAGCTTGCGTTTTAAGCCAATTTTCGTGTCTCAACAGTCATGTTGAGACAATGACAAATTTATATATAAAATTTTCCTCCATTAAAATTATAAAAATACTTTATTGTATAACATGTAAATGATCGATTATTTATTTTGAATTTGAAAATGAATGTACAAAGTGACCATAATTAATCTAACAGTACTCAGCGTGTTCTGTAAAGCGATCTAATTGCGAGAATGAAGACATATTTTGTAGGATGACTCAACAATATATAAATAGGGTATATATAGGGCTATATCTAGGGCATATCAAGGGCATTCTATATATAGAGCAGAATATATATATAATACAGAATAATTTTCACTGTATTTATATTAAGCAATTATACCGAGTTTCTCCTGAGGGATAATTTTGTTGTAATTCAAGATGTACTACATTTATGAAAAATGAAAAACGTTGTTCGATTCTTTGGTGCTTAAAGAGCCTTAACCTGCAATTTTCAAAAGACTAAAAAGAAAAAAGAAAAAGAAATTGTATTTTAAAAATATATACTAGTTTTGATGTAAATATCTTTAAATGTGATAAATAACATGATCCAAAGTTTTTTTAATTCGATCTATATCTCTATATCTAACGCTTTAGGAGCTAGATATTGCACGACGAACAGAGAGCACACAGTGTCGTGTATACAGGGTACCTGTACATAAAAGGTAGCATATCTGGAAATATCGGAAACCGCAATTTCTTTTTTAATTAATAAACATTTTTACCTAATCTGTGTAATAAATATTACAGAAAAAGTACTAATGCTTCTATTACAAATTTCTTTCAGAAATTATTATGTTTTATTACTAATTACTAATATATAGAATTATTTCTTTCGAATTTTCACTAAGTAGTGGGTTTCCTCGACCACAAAAAAGTATTGTTGGGTGTTCCTTTCCATTCCTTCCTGTCCAAGGCAATACGATATTTTTTATAACGCAATTTATTACAATTGTACATACAATTATTTAATTATATTATTTTTTTGCAATCTGTTTATTCCTTCTTGCTAAAGATGGCAGCACCACTGTATATCGGTGAAGTTATTTTAATTTCAAACATTATTGTATAGATGGCAGCACTATTCTTCAGAATTTGAAAACTCAATTTTAATTTCGTACATTATTTTGAAGATGGCAGCACTATAAAAAATATATTCATCTCTTTTCAAAATAGGATGTTTTATTCTACTAATAAGAAACTTTCTTATAAACGCTTATAACGTGCTTTGTGCTTAAAAATGTAAGAAGATGTAACTATTTAAAATGCATCCTTTCGGGAGTGGGCTTTTAAGATCCTCTCCCCTCATATGAAAACACCCACTCGCTAATGTTAATTCTACGGGGCATTATTTTTCTAATATCTTGTTTGTATTTCAATATTTTTAAACAATTTTTTTTTTTTTTTTTTTTTTTTTTTTTTTGCATTGGATAGCTGAGATTAATCTCTATTTCCGCCGTTAATAAATTTTTCTATTTTCTTTGCGGTTTTTTTTTTTTTTTTTTTTTTTTTTTACGAAGATACTTTCACTTTCGGAACCAAATTTTTTTTCATGTGATTTTTCTTTTTTTTTTTTTAATCTTAAATCCAAATTTGAAATTTTCAGATATATTCCCAAAGTTATTTTCATTTTTTCATGCATGAAATTTGCAGGTTAATTTTTGAAATTTTCAAGTTCAATTCCGATATATATATATATACAGCAAAAAAAATCGCAGAGTTTTCCATTTTCTTATAAAAGCAAAGAATCCTACAGAAAATGTTATCAAAGGTTACAATTTGAACCAATTTTGGTGGGGTGGGGGGGGGGGGGGGGGCTCGAGAGTCATAAAAATTTCACTTTTTTATATTAAGCAATTATAGCGAGTTTCTCCTGGGAGAGAAATTGGTTGTAATTTAAGATGTACCACATTTACAGGAAAATCGCAAACGTTGTTCGATTCTTTGGTGCGTCAAAAGCACCAGTCTGCAATTTTCAAGAGACCTCATAAAAATTAAAATTTCGTAACTTAAAAAAAAAAAATGGAGTAAATGGCTTTTAATGTGGTGAAGAATACCGTTCAGAGGTTTTGAAATTGCAACTATACCTCTACAGCTAACACTTTAAGAGTTACCTATTGCACAGCGATAAGAGTATCTGTAAGAGCACCTGTATAGCACCTGTATAGATAATAAGAAAAGCATTGTTTAGATAAAACGATAATTACTATATAAAGATAGTAAGAGCACCTGTATAAATAAAACACAACATGTCTGGAAATACCGAAAGACGCAAAGTTTTTTTTTTTTTATGTATAAGCATTTTTACCTAATCTGTGTAAAAAATTTTACGGGGAAAGTACAGATGCGTCTAATACAAATTTTTTTGAGAAATTATTATTTTGTGTTTTATTACTAATTACTAATATATACAATTATGTCTTCTTCCTTGGGAATGTTCTCTAAGTAGTGGATGTTCCCGGCCAGAAAAGAGTTATTTTTCCATTCCTTTCTGTCCAGGGCAATACAATATTTAATACAACACAATTTATTACAATTGTACATACTATTATTTAATTATGTTTTTTTTTTTATTTTGCGCAGTGTGTTTGTTCTTTCTTCCTAAAGATGGCAGCACCACCATATATAGGTGAAGTGTTTTAAGTTTACAATTTATTGCATAGATGGCAGCACTACTCTACAGTATTTCAGGAACTCTGTGACAGTATTTTGAAGGAGTTATTTCAATTTCCTACATTGTTTTGTAGATGGCAGCACTATAAAACATTTCTGTCATCTCTGTTTACACGGAATGTTTTATTATAAATCTTATACCAATGTTAAACTTTCTTATGAACGCATGTAAGGTGCTTTGCGCTTACGTCTTAAAAATATAAGACGGTATGAATATTTATACTGCATTCTCTCAGATGTGGGCTTAGAATGGTAAAACTAACTTATTTTAAAACTTTAATTGTTTAAAATAGTTAAAAATATCTAAGTATGTAAAATTAGTATTTACGCACCTATGAAATGCATATAAATGTCTGTGTCATATGTGTATCTGAACGCAGTCATATATCCATCAGTGTATGTACAAACAGAGGCGCATCTAGGCCTATATTTAGAGGGAGGACCATGTCTTTTTTTGGGAAGGAGGGACAGTTTACAAGTCTTCATGAGTCATTCGTACATTCATGAAATTTACAGGTATAATCGTAAATTTATAAAATTTTCAGGTTCTATTCAGGTACAAAGAAATTGAACAGTTTTCCATTTTCTCATAAAAGCAGAAAAATGTTCTCAAAGTTCGCATTTTAGGCCAATTTTCGTTTCTCGACAGTCAGGGAAAGTTCACTGTTTTTGTATTAAGCAATTATAACCAGTCTGAGGAAGAAATTTGTAAGATGTACCCATATTTACAGGAAAATGAAAGAAGTGGTTCGATTCTTTGGTGCTTAAAGAACACCAATCCCGAGCCTGATTATCCAAAAGGCACGTGAAGCACATGCTTTCCCTCTAAAATTTAAAAGGGGCACCAAAATGACTGTGAAGAGGGCTCTCTAATTCGCCTTTTTCATTTTTTTACATTGTATATTTTTAATTATTTTGGAAAAGAAAGTTTGCTTAATCCAAGAGGAAATCCACGCAAACTACTTCACGAAACTTATTTAACAGGGAAATATGAATGTCATCAATTAGGATGATAATTAATCATATAGCATCCTGATGCGACTGTTAGAAACCAACGGGGTAATTGAGCCTACAGCTGTAAATACTAAAAATAACTGAAGTATATACAGGGAATATAACAAAGTTGTTTAATAAAATATATGTGAGCTCGGCTAAGTTACTCCCGGGAATAATATTAGCATCATTGATGAGTTTTCATGAATGAAGAATTAAGAAATATTTTTCCAAATGAAAGGGCCCCCCAAAATGATACCGTGATTTCCCTAGATTCAGAGATTAATCGGGCCTTGCACCAATCTGCAATTTTCTTGCATTTCTGTATAATTTTAAACTTTGTGAATATGTAAGGAATTTTAGTGTTGCTAAGCGAGAACTCAAGAAAAAAATATTAAAACACTTTTAATGTATATTTATATTTCAAAAATATATTGTTCAGCAAAAATTTCTTCATTTAGACGGGCCATGACCTCCGTGACCTCCCCTTTGGTTCCGCCATTGACATAAAGATATATGCCTACCGATGATATACCTCGACGCAAAAGTTTCGAAAATGATCATATTTGTCCCGGAATTAACCAAATGTTATGCTATAAAAGTATAATTCGCATTTTAAAAGACATTTAGAAGAAAATGGCTGGTAAATATCTTTAAATCTGCTAAATTATTCAATTTTTGCAACTAAACACAAGTTAGCATAACGCAAAAATTTAGACAATTTTCTAGAGAGATCTTGAATGTGTTAAACTTTCAGTCTGTAACTCGATGACGTGATAGTACCGTCAAAATGAAGAATTGACGCACCCGCTCTGCTCATCTCGTACCAAGATACGACGAGGCAGACTGAAATATTCGTATTCTATTAATCGGTATCTTTAATGTGGTAAAATTTTATGCCGTAACTCGATGACGTGATAGTACTGCCAAAATGACGAATTGACGCCCGTTCTTTTCGCATTTCACGAATATATACCGAGGCTGATCATTTGTTCCATCACGTACTGTTAATAAATTTTTTCTTTGCGATTACTTCATCTTAAAAGTCGATGGCGTAATAATATATAACGCAGTGTAATGTAAAATATTATGTTTATTGGGTCTCAATTGTACTACATGACGTATTTTTCTGTCATAAATTTTAGTCTGCCGAGGGAGGGGGGGGGGGGGTCTACCAGGATATGCCCAGGCAGACTAAAATGTTTTTAAATACTATCTTTAACCTTTAATTTGGCACAAATTTCATCTCGTAACTCGATGACGTGATAGTACCGCCAAAATGAAGATTTGGCGCCCTCTGCTGCTCATATCGTACTAAGATATGACGAGGCAGACCAGTCATTCCTTAATCTACTCCTAATAATCTTGTCCTACATCACGATTTCATCCCGCAATTCGATGACGTAGCATTTTTGTCCGGTCTATTCATTTGTTAGAACTGGTCGTGAAAAATTGCAAATTAGAAATGAATGATATCACCTCAGAGGTCTATGGATATCATACACTTCTGGTATTAAGTTCACCTTGCGATGGCTTAGTTATACAAGATGTCGCAAGCTAAGAAGATTCAGCCAGAAGAGGTAACTAGAATATGGAAGTTAAAATCAGAAGATCGACGTGTTTCAGTAATCGCTGTACTTTTAAATCGTTCAAAGTGGTTTGTGTACAATATCGAAGTAATACATACATAGCAAAATGCAGAACTGGAAGGCTAAGACGATATAAGGAAGACAGGGACGACACAAGTGTTCGGAGGAGGGCATCTACACAAAAGATCACTCTGTGACTAATTCTGGATGACCGGGATCAATTTATCTTGGTATGAAAAGACAAAATTTATAGATGAATAAAAGAAACAGGTGTCATAGTTCAATGCAAAATGAGGAGGCACTCAGTTTCAGAAAATTGAATGGGCCTATAGGCCATAGTTGCACATCATATGAAGAAAAGTAGTATTTAGTAATAATCAGCGACAAAGAATAATGGAATCCACACGGTCTGGATGGCTGTTTCAAATACTAGTACGCCTTAGATAATGCTCAGATACATAAGTCACACCGTACAAAACACTGGTTTAATTCGCAGAAGATTAAAGTTTTTGACTGGTTATCTTATATCCCTGATCTTAACACACAATCAAGAACCTAGAAGCATTATGACTTGAGAAATTTACGAAATTGATCGGCAATATGCCTTTCGGGACGAACATAAAGCTTCATTCAAGAATTCTTAGTACGAAATCGAGTCAGAAATTATACATCTCTCATTTTTTCAATGGAAACTAACATATTTGAACTGGTAGGGAAAAATAGGAGTCCCATTAGAATTTGATTTTTTTTAATTCTGTTAAATTTAGACAATTTGTCAACCTTTTTTTTTCTTTATAAAATGCGATCATTTAACGTAGAATAACTTATTAACGATCGAAAATTGGGCTAAAAATAAACTTATCAAGCAAGAAACAATTTCTTTATTAAACAAGAATTAAAAAAAAAAACACATAGATTCAAACATAGATTATGAAACACTTTCCAACACTAACAGAATATTAATAAGAAATTTCATTTTTCATACAACGAAACTAGATATCTGAATAAACCATTTAAATAAAATACACCGCAAACGATTTTACCCCGTAGATTATAATACAAGGTGGCCATAATTAAACTGACGGTACTCAGAGTGTTCTGTAGTGCGATCTAATTGCCAGAATGGCGCCAAATTTTGTAGGAAGATTAAACAATTTGGACGAAGGATTCCGCGAAAAAAAAAAATTAGTTCAAAAAGTCACCGCCAAGGGAATATGTGGCGCTGTGTATTCGAAAAAGCGAATTTCAAAAAAAAGGAATCAATACTGAAATAAAATTACCGTTTATTTAGCACACTCAACTCAGGTTCGATGTGGCCGCCGTTTTTGTGGACCACTTATTGCATTCTGTGCACAGCATTTACAACAGCAGAGAATAACATGTCTGCAGGAATCTCCCGTACAGTTCGCGATATGTTATCCTTCAACGTAGCAAGGTCCTGGACACCTCCGTGAACTTGGACTTTAGGTAACCCCATAGTCAAAAGTCGCAGGGTGTAAAATCAGGGGACCGATGTGGCCATGCAGTTGGAAAACAGCGGCTAATGACTCTTTCTGTTTTGAATTTCTGTCGTAGCAGCTGCTGTACCCGCAAAGCAATATGTGGAGGGGCTTCATCTTGCATGAAAATGATTTTCTCCAGGCACTGTCTTTGCTGAAGTGACGGAATAACAAAGTTGTTTAGCATTTGGCGATATTTGTCTCCGGTAACAGAAGAAGTTACAGGTCCTGTCGCAGTAATGTTCTCATAGAAGAATGGACCTATGATCATATCTGCTGGGAAACCACACCAAACAGTTATCTTTGGTGAATGCAGAGGAATTTTCTTGAATGCTCTTGGTGACTTATTATCCCAAATTCGGCAGTTCTGGGTATTTACAGTTCCATTCAGGTAAAAGTGGGCCTCGTTTCCCCATAAGATTTTCCAAAGCCAAGGGCCAAGCATCATCCAACTCCATTCTGGCAAGAAAAGTGAGAGCAAAAGTCAATCGCTTATCATGGTCGGTATGACGTAACTCTTGTACACGGCTGATCTTGTACGGATAGAAGTGGATAATCTTTCGTAGAATTTTCCATACCGTACAATAAGGCATATCCAGATTCCGAGCTATCCCACGAGCGCTGGAAGTGGTAGCAATATTGTCTGGTGCTCTGTCGACAATCGCTGTTGCCACTTCTTCGATTGTATCCTGTGATACGGGTTTTCGTCCTCTGCCTGACTGAACATTTAGAGAACCTGTTTTCTCAAACTTCTCAACCATTGCTTTTAAACCATTAACTGACAAAGGACCGTTACCTTTACGCATTTTTTGTGTTTTCTAAAAGCACGAAGAGCGGCTGGCGCATTGCACTGGTTGAGGTGAAAGAATTTGACTAGTAGAGCTCGCTCGACAAAAGAAGGAGACATTATGAAAGATAACTTTCAATGAAATTGCTTCTAACAGTAGCACATTACCTTTTAAAGCCGAACAAGCTGGCACTGGGCCAAAAGATGTAACGTGAAATTTGAATAACGAACTTCTTCTTCTGCTGTTGCTTTCTTTAGGGCTCTGTAACTGAAATTGCAGATAAAGAAACTTTAGCAGTGTTTATATAAATTTTTAGCTTTTTATAAACTGTTACCATTTTGAGCTTGGATTAAATTGCTAAATTTGTTAAATAAACGGTAATTTTATTTCAGTATTGATTCTTCATTTTTTTAAACTTTTTCGAATACACAGCGCCACATATTCCTCTGGCGGTGACTTTTGGAACTAACTTTTTTTTCGCGGAATCCTTCGTCCCCCGTCTTGTTTAATCTTCCTACAAAATTTGGCGCCATTCTCGCAATTAGATCGCACTACAGAACGCTCTGAGTACCGTCAGTTTAATTATGACCACCTTGTATAACGAATTCTTTTGTGTATCCCTGTAAACGAACAATAAATGCTACACACTTCATTTTCAATTGCGAACATTATATAGCCGAGTATATATACGCAAATTAGACCACGGGCAGATGAACCGAATTCCTAAACTCTTTCAACTATGTTGGGAAATGTTAAAAACATGTTTGTCATCCAATTATTTTCATAATTTTTCAGAAATATTAATTAATAAACATTAAGTAAGAAGACTACTTTCAAATATCTCTTTATATACCATATTATAATATTGAAGAAGGCTATTTCACATTTCACAAGCTTCCATAAAAAATTTATATAAAAGATTTTCCTCCATTAAAATTATAAAAATACTTTATGGTATAACATATAAATGATCAATTATTTATTTTGAATTTGAAAATGAATGTACAAAGTGGCCATAATTAATCTAACAGTACTCAGCGTGTTCTGTAAAGCGATCTAATTGCGAGAATGAAGACAAATTTTGTAGGATGACTCAACAAGACGGGACGAAGGATTCCGCAAAAAGAAACGCCACATATCCCCTAGCGGTGACTTTTGGAACTATTTTTCGTGTCCTCCATCTTGTGTCTTGTTTAATTATCCTTCAAAATTTGGCGTCATTCTCGCAATTAGATCGATCTACAGAACACGCTGAGTACTTACTGTCATTTTAATTATGGCCACCTTCTATTTTAAATATATTTAGTCTCTAAAGTAGGTAACAGCTGGAATGTCGAAAATTTGTTATATTGTATATTCGCCTAAACTGAAACATTATCTATTCGGTGTCAAGAACCTCGAGATATCAACAACTTCTCCAGCTGTTTTGATTCGTTAACATGATCTATGATATTGTAGACTTCCGAGGAAAAATATTTTATATCTGTCTACGACAACAAATACAATGTGTGGTAATGCAGGAAACATTAACCAGGAAGTGACTCGTCAACCTAAAACTGATATTTTCTATAAAGATAGTCTAATTTAAAAGCGAAAGTTCGAAGGAATGTATTTTTTCCGGAACTTTTTGTTTTAAAATTTTGTAGAGATTTTTTTTTAGCAATAATTGCAGTTAGAGAAGAACCCAGATGGGATCAGTAAGATGAAGTCAATAAAGTCAGTATAAGCATCTGTTTAAATAAATGCAAAGGAGATGGTAGATACGCATTCATCCCCCCACCCCCCTGATAAGGTCGTTTTTTTTTCTTTTAAGACTTTCCAACATAGTTAAAAAGGGTTTTATGAATTCGGCTTGCCTGGCCGTCTGTCTGTCTGTCAGTGCTCTAACTCGCGTAAATGTAGTTGCATTTCGATATAATTGATATATGTTATAGAAGTTTATTATGACATGTCCGGTATTGAAAATGAAGTGGATAACATTTATAGATCGTTTACAGGGCAAAAAAATGCCGTTACATTATGGTCTATAGGGGAAAAACTTTTATAGTGTATTTTAATGATTAAACTGTTTCAAACACATTTATTGCAAAAGGCCCCTGATTTAGGATAGAATTGCCTCATCTACCCCTTCTTGAACACTAATTTAAAAATTACCTAAAAGTGCTCATTTGGGTTAAAGGGGTCCTCGGTGAACAGGAAAAAGTATGACTGAGGTATTTTCAAATGTTCAATTGTCTTGGTGTTTTTAATAACTGGATTCCAATAAAAACAAATCTTATTGCATTAATAATTCGTTGGAGGGGTGAATATTTCATGGGGAATCTTTCCGGAGGAGCTTAACCCATATTTACGATAGGTTCAAAGTAAATCGTGCAAAACCGAATCCACCTTCAAGTAATCTAAATAAAGAATTAAAAAAAAAAATGATAATGAAAAGATTCGGTCGATAGGGGAGATTGGGATAGGGATTTTTCAAAGAGACAGGTAATTGAAATTGATGTAGAATAAAGATGCGACAAGACTAAAAAAGTTGAGAAAGCCTATGCTCAAGAAATTGCCTTTTTCATAGTTTGTTCAGTATTTTATATAAAAAAAAAATTGTTCCCACTGTCATTACCAAAGAAAACTTATTTTATATATGTTAGAAAGGAAATGAATCAGGAAGGGAATGAGATAGGAATAAAATATTCGATGCATAAAACTCGTTTACATATTTATTCCTTCTGAGTACCATCATATTTTCTAAGTAGAAAAGAGGATATTTCGAATTTACACATGCGCTTTAATCAAAATATAAAGTTATCTTGCAAATGCAACAAGCGACACTGCGATTAATACCTCAACAAATATTGCAGTGTTTTCTTCGGGTGCATTATCGGAAATTTTCAAAGATACTTGCAACTTATACTTTTTTGTAAAATATGAGGCAATAACAAGAAAATTTTGAAATCCATAGCCTTTAAACATATTCTACTTTACACTAATCATGCTCAATGACTGAATGTTTAGAATCTTATTTAAAAAAAAAATTCTGTGATTATCTGTAAAATTTAAATTTGAAAGACCTACGTTACATTAAACATAAAATTTACAGTAAAATAAAAATCATCATTCAATATTTATAAAAAGTGATGCTTTCATATAAATCTGCATTTTAATCTCGAGCCTTTATGTAATAATAATTATAAAATATGATGACACTCATAAGGAATAAAGATGTAAACGATTCCGACGTATCAAATATTTTATTTTAATCTCTCAAGATCGTTTCGTTTCTAGCAAACGGATTTTTAGCAGGCTGATATTTGCAGCAAAGAGTTGAATTACTACGAAAATGATCTTGTTAAAATTCACACACTATACTTACAAAAGAAATCTTATTTTATACATGCTAGAAAGAAAATGAATTTAAGCGATCAAAATAAAATAATCCATACTTCAGAATCGTTTACATCTTTATTCTTTCTAAGTAGCATCATATCTTCTAAATGTAAAGTACGATATTTCGATTTCACTTTCACATGTGCGTGTTTAGCAAAATATTAATATTTATTGTAGTTGCAACAAACAACCTTACGATAAACTTATTATACTACAAAAATCATTGCACTGCTTTCTTCTCATACCTACCAAACCGCTCATACTTTGATAAATCGCATAATTTATGCGATTTAATAAAGCGAATATTTCTATTCGGAAATAGTGTCATTTAAAGTATAGAGACTTGGTAGGTATGTCTTTAGCAACTTTAGGGAGATTTTTCGAAGATTATAACTGGAAATTATATGGTAAAATTTAGCAATAAAATATTGTGAATCATAGCCTTTAAATGTTTTTATACGTATTATAATTTACATTGATTTAAACAATTTGATTACAATGATTTAAAATGTCTTTTACATTGATTACATCTTTTACATTGATTACATCTTTTACATTGATTTAAACAATTAATTACAATGATTTAAAATGTCTTTTCATAGTATGTTTAGCATCTTGTAAAAAATAATTTTGTGGTCATATACAACATTTTATTGAAAAAAGATTACTTCAAAATTGCAGAAAAGAAAATCCTCATTTAATATTTATCGAAAGGAATGCTTTGATTATAAATCAGGCTTATAATCTCGAGTCTTTGAACTCTTTACCGCGAATATCAGACTGCTAAAAATTAACACACTATCTTTACCAAAGAAAACTTATTTTATCCATGTTAGAAAGGAAATGAATTTAAGAGGATCAGAGTAAAATAATCGATAAGTCGGAATCGTTTACATCTTTATTCCTTCTGAGTGGCATCATATCTTCTAAGTAGGGAACACGGTATTTCGAGTTCACGTGTACGCGTTTTGGCTCTTTTCCAAATCATCCGCTAAATCACGAAATCAAATTGTTTCGTTTTTACAATGAGATGGAAAATGAAACACACACGAGGACCGTTATTCAAGAAAAAAATTATATAATACTTTCTTCTACATTAACCAAGAAGTATAATCATGTTCCTTAAAGACCCTAAAAATGAAATTCGGAAATGGGAAATGAAGGATTCAAATTAAAGAAAAACAAAGTGAGAAAGAATGAGAAGAGAGAGAGAGAGAGAGAGAGAGAGAGAGAGAGAGAGAGAGAAGTAGCTTCTTATTTGAGAAACATATCGAGTCACGTAATATTAGCAAGTGATGAGGGGGGGGGGTCATACCATTGGGGTCAGCTGACCCCTTAATATATTTTGTTTTTCTTTTCAATAAAAATTTCAGTTTTTCTCAAAGTTAAAAAAAAAAAAGTTCCTCCCTTTTCATTGTATAACAGTATTGACAAAAGTCTATAACCTTTGTAACACCCACTTTCAAATCGGATTCTCTATACATGGAGATCCTCAGTCTTATAGAAGGTGAACGAACATGTAATAAAGTCCAAACATAGATCTCAAAAAATATTATACACTAGTAAAAAAAGACAAATGTTTCTTAATTTACTAAAATATAATATAAGCACATACGAAAATATAAAATAACCGATTCGGAATTACCCTGAACTCTGAAAAAAGTTCTTTATCTTTAAAACCTCAGAGACCAACATATTTTCGAGATTAAAAGAAACACTGACAAAACAAAGTTTTTTTTGTTGCCACTGTTTTAAGACATAAAAGTACGAAATTTAAGAATATGTCTTCTTTTCTTCCGTATCACGAACAGTTCAGCCGATGGACGGGCAAACTAGTTTCGCTAAAGGAAAAACATTGTCCATCCCTAATCTTAACAGTAAAAGGTTGCAGTCAAATTATGTAACACATTAGTGTGTAGTTAATATGAAAAAAAATCATAGATTGCTTTTTTTTAATTAATAATTAGACCTCTCTTTTAAACTTTAAAATGTTTTCTACCACTACAGAAACAATAAAAATGAAAATTTTAAATTGTAATTTGAAAAAGATTTTATGAAAACAATGCAAAAGAATATCACAATTTATTTTACTACTCTGTCATTATGAATAATCTTTTGTAATATCATCATACGAATTATTACAAATCCGTCATTCCACCTTTAAAAATTTCATTTTTATTTAAATTGATATTTGATTTTATATTATTCTGCAACCAGGAAAACTTCACAGAAAAATATATAGGATTTTACTTTTAACAGGGATTTAATTAATATTTTTAACACATTATTTTGCCACTTCGTGCAAAGCTGCCAATAAGAACGGATTGGCATAAAAGGAAAACAAATCTAGAATGCTGTATTTTTCCCCATTGGGTTCTTTCCAAATGTCCACAGTTTGCATTTTTTTAAATGAAAAGTTGCTATAGATCTGAACACAAAATTAACTTATTAGTACAAAATGAATCAAAATATTGCATAAAAAAGCGTTCTATTCTTCTTTTTATATAACTACAGTCTGTCTCAAACGTTTAGGAACAACACCAGATAAATATTATTTATTAAATAACAATACAAAATTAAACAATACACATTATTCATTATCAGATTTTGTAAAATAATTCAAATAAATCAGGACAAAATGAATGATTGGGTACAATACGATAACTTTGATAAAAAAGAAAGATCATAAAAATCTGTAAATGTACATTATCACAAAAGTTTAGGCACAATGACAAAAACCCATCATTCGACACTTTTACAGAATGCCTTTTATTAATAGTATATTCCTAGTTTCCTTTAACTCCAAATAATCGCATTTCCATTGAATGAATTAGTTTTTGAAATAACATTGGTGGTATTTAACTGTAACCCTGAACTGTTTAGCCATAAACTTTAACTCCATGTTAAACATGATCTATGTTAACTGCAATTTTAACTTTTATTTTATTGTATTACATTTTTCATACAACTCAACTCAATTTGTAATGAGTTACTTTTAACTGTAACCGCAACGGAACAGGCATTCTGTTATTGCCGCTAGCTGGAGTATTGTTGCCTATCTTGTCGCGTCAGTTCGATCTCATCTCTTACTTGTTTTGCTTGAATAATAATATGTTTGTTAAAAGTTAAACTCGTGTGTTTCTAATTGATTCTTCGCCCTTCACACACATCGTCTGTGCCTTTTCATAAGATGACATGATGACTCTGCAAATATGAGTGGCTAGCAAACCAAGCCGCCATAGTGGCAAAGAATACTATGCTTTTTCAATGGTTACTTTTAGTTCTTTATTACAGTCATATGGTGCTCCATTCTTGTATACTTCACGGGTTAAGATACCCTAAATGTTCTCAAATGGGTTTAAGTGTGGGTTTAAAAATGGCCAATCTAAAACGTTAACATTTCGCTCTGAAAGCCACTGTTTTGTACTTTGTGAGTTGTGGATTGAAGCAATGTCGTACTCAAATCTCTACTCAGGGCCCCCTAAGTTGTCACCACATGGAAGTGGATGCTGCTCTAGTGTCTCTTGATACTGTTGAATTTCCCTTCCCATGGAGGTTTAGCCATTAAAGCCAACCACCCCAAAAAACATCAGAAACTTACCGCCTTGTTATCTACTGAAGAAAGTGCGTGATTGTTTCTAGAAGTATGCCAGAAGCAAGTCCAGCCCACTGAGCTCCATATAGAGGGTGTTTCTAAACTCATGGTACAAACTTTAAGGGTAGGTAGAGCACACAGTAACAATCATTTATTGTATAGGAATGTATGGGACCAAGTGACGCATTAAGGTAAAAACACCAGGGGGGCAATTAGGCCCCTTTTTTTAATTTTAAAAATTTCTCATTCATACCAGAAAATTTTTATGCTATCCTTTTCTTGACATTTCATAATTACTTAATAATAAAATTCTTCTTTGAAAATTTTTGGTATGAAATCGAAATTTTTTGAATTGAAAATGGAAATAGAAATAGAAATTTTTTGAAATAGAAATGGAGTTTTTGGTTGATTCCACTGGCGGTAGAGGGCAGTAAATGACTGGTCTCCGTTCAATACCATGCATTCAAGTAGAAGAAATCGCCATTTTTAATTGTGCTATCGTTCGTCATGGAAGACTTTACATATGCCGAAAAAGCCGACATGCATTCCATGCATGGTCGTGCAAATGACAACGCCAGGGCTGCCCTACGAATGTATCAGGAGCAGTTTCCTCGCAGAAGAATGCCTGATCATAGAATGTTTCAGCGCTTACACCGTCAGCTTTCTGAAACAGGTTCTTTTCACGTCACTAGACAGGAAACTGGGCGAGAAAGAGCTGAACGCTGTGCAAGCCTGGAAGAAATTATTTTGAATTTTGTGCGTGAAAGGCCCGAATCAAGTACAAGAGCTGTTGCACAGAATTTAGGTGCGAGTCATCCGACCGTTTGGAGAGTGTTAAATGAAAATCGATTTCATCCCTTCCTCACTAAAAATAATCTGAAGATTATCTTAAGAAAGTGCCACTTTTTTCAGAAATTCTGCAGATTTAACTTTACCTTTAAAAAATCTGCAGAATTTATTAAGATATTTTGAAGATTTGAAAAAAAGTGGGCCAAATACCTACAGATTTTCTACAGATATTTATTTTAAGATAATCTTCAGATTTTTTTTAGTGGGGTTCCGTTTTCAACGTGTACAAAATTTGAATCCGGAAGACTCTCTTCTGCGGTTGAACTTTTGCCAGTGGGTTTTGCAGCAACATGTATTGCAGCCAGACTTTACTTCTCATATTCTATTTACAGATGAGGCAGTATTTACACGCGAGGGTGTATTTAATGCGCACAATTTCCATCTTTGGACAACCAATAATCCACATGCAACGCGGCCACATGCTTATCAATAACGATTTTCTGTGAATTTGTGGGCGGGTATTGTTAATAATTATTTGATTAGCCCATACCTACTACCAAAGAGGCTGGATGGTTGCTGTTACCTTATTTTTTTGCAACATATTTTACCAGAACTGCTGCAAGATGTTCTGATCGCCATTTGTAACCGGATGTGGTTTCAACATGATGGAGCGCCCGCGCACTTCACCACTGATGTGCGCAGTTACCTCAATGCCACATTTGGGACGCGATGGATTGGGCGTGGTGGACTAGTTCTTTGGCCACCGCGATCTTCCGATTTATCGAGCCTTGATTTCTTTTTATGGGGACATCTGAAGAGTCTTGTTTATGAGACTCCAGTTGACTCAGACGAAAATCTAGTATCTCGCATATCCGAAGCTGCTGCACGTGTGCGGGAAATGCCTGCCATCTTTAGAAGTGAACGCCAATCGTTCCACCGACGACGCTGCGAAGCATGTATCACAGTTGGTGGGCGCAATTTTGAACACTTATTGTAATATTATTGTATGCATTATTATTTACTTGTAAACTACATTGTAAATAAACATTTTATCTTTTTTATTCATGTATTTCGTTTGATAAGTTTGCCAGTTTTGCGCTTTTTTTTAATTCAAAAATTTCGATTTCATACCAAAAATTTTCAAAGAAGAATTTTATTGTTAAGTAATTATGAAATGTCAACAAAAGGATAGCATAAAAATTTTCTGGTATGAATGAGAAATTTTGAAAATTAAAAAAGGGGCCTAATTGCCCCCTGGTGTTTTTACATGAATGCGTCACTTGGTCCCATACATTCCCATACAATAAATGATTGATACTGTGTGCTCTACCTACCCTTAAAGTTTGTACCATGAGTTTAGAAACACCCTGTATAATAGGAGTTCTGAATCGGCGGTCAGAAGATTGCAAGGCAATTGAAGCATGCACGGCAAAGGTAAAAAAAGGTTTGCGTTTTCAATGTCAGACATTAGTGTTCTCATTTACTATTATCCTAATTTATGCTTCTGTAATTAAGCTATGTTTATCTAATTAATAAATGATTCTCTAATCATGTAAGGGAATGCGATAAGTAGTATGTTTTGCCACTCATGCAAACTAAAATTACCATCACTGTATCCTCCCGCAATAGGAAGACAGATCTCCTGTTATAATATGGAGCTCAGTGTTCCAGCCATCAGGACCATCCAGATTCCTCTTCTTTTCGTCGCTGAATAATACGGTAAACAACAATCTATTCTGACCCGTTTATGATGTGGTTTTAGACGCGGTTTTGCGAGATTTATTTTCAAAAACAATGTTCTTGCAATCTCTTATTAGCCTATGTATTATGTCTATTAAGACATTGACATTGATATCATATTTTATTTGACTTTTGGACATATTTTATTTTGACACCAATCTTTCAATTTCTCTATATCTGAATATTGGTTACACGTGGCCGCCCGCATCTTGGTTTTTGGTCGAAATTATTTCTAGCAAGTATTTTGTATATTCCTCGCTTTGAAAGTTTAAAATTCCAGTTTGAATAACGGCTTATTTTTAGATTCAATTTAAAAATCTTTGAGTTTAAAAATATTTATTTATTTATTTATTTACACTATTTTTATTATATTTTTATTTTGTGAATTTTGTAGCTTTTGGCATCTTAAATAACCAACTGAAATTGAATAAGTGCTGTTATACTGCTCAAGTAAAACGGTTAAACGGCTTGGTTGAAACAAATCCAGCTTTTGCTAAAATTTGCATAATGCGTTTATATTTTTTAGGCAGTAGTTTTTTTTAACAAAATAAAGAAACACGTATTTTTTTTAATAAATAGTGCTTATGTAATCATTCTCATATCTGTACTATGTTTCATTTCAATTACATTTTGAGCATTCATTATAAAATTATTCATATATCTCTCTTTCCAATTTCATTATCATATTTCAGTGTGTGCATAAAGTTTTGAGACATATTGTATCCTAAAATACTACATTTGATAATTGTAATAATTAATTGCTAACTATAGCGCTTACAATTTAAAAATACTGCTCTTACATAATTTCATATTGCCGCCTAAAAGAGGAATCAGCTAATTGCAGAAACTCACTACTGAAAAATTCGAATGTAAATATTTGATAATATATGTTCAATGTAGAATTTGTTACAATAGGTTGATATTTTAAACAAACTATATGTGAATCTATATTAGAACTGCAATGGTTAATGCAGCTACAGAAACTTATGAAGAAAATAAAAAAGCATATTGGTGCTACGAGGTTGCAAAATTGATGACTTTTAACTCAAGAATTTTGTTCCTTTAATTAGAATGGTGAGAAAAATATACAGATTAAATAAAAACATCTGCTAAAGAAGTCTAAAATTACAAAAGAAACATTATATATGTAATATATTTTTTAACTGTAAGATCAATTAAATTTCTTAAAAAACCCTCTAAAAAAGAAAATGATTTTTTTTATTATTAAATGTAATCTGAATAAAATAAAATACTATTCAGTTACGTACAAATAGTTTTTTAATATCGAATTTATGTAACACAAATAATGATAATAATGTTTTATTTTGCTTTAATAATTAGATTAGTTTGTAAATTGCAATTGTATAATATTAACCCATTGACAACCGGTAATTTTGTATGCAATCTGGGTTTTAAAACAGTAGAAGCTCCACCCTCTTCTGAAAGTTTTTTTGTAAATTGGTTTTCTTGATAAGCTTCTCAAGTTTATGCATCAGTAAATATCTTTCAATATACGGATATAATATAAAATGTCACACAATCTAAAAAATGAGGACAACGTGATGTAACTATTTTCTGTAAGGTAGAAGCCACGCCCTTAGTCAATGATGTTTAGTTAAATAAACACGAGGATTCTCGTTCCCGGTCTCCAATGTGTTAAAATAAAATGTAACTGGACATAAATTAGTATAAAAACTCAAAATGTTAGTTATAACCAGAAAAAAATAACAAAAAATAAATGTAATAATTTTTTTTCTAGTTGTCCTACCATTAACTATTATTTTGTTAAATTTTCCGTTTCGCGCAAAGCTGTTCGGTTAAAAAAAAAAAAAAAAAATCCTTAATACTTGCATTCTTCGTAAGCCAATCGACTGTAGGATGAATCTTAAACAAAAAAAAAAGTGACATACAAGAAAATAAAATTTATTTATTGGTACGAAGACAATGAAAATATTGTATAACAAATAATACGATAATACTGCTCATTCAACTTTCATAAAAATTATTTTACTACTATCCGTTAAGGATCCTGGTCAGCTGTGTAGAATTCTGCTTTCTTGACCATGGGCCCTGAGGATCTATATAACTTAACACGGAACGATCAGTATTTAGTTCCCAAGCTTGGTACTCATTTTATCCACCCTAAATTAATGAAAAGTTGGAAATTCAAATGTTTGAAATTTGAAGTAGAATTAATCTTTCTACCAGCGTAAAATTTGCAATAATAGGCTGTTCAATTGAAAATATCTATAAATCAACATTAGATGCAACGATTGATGCAGTTGCAAAAACTTTATGCGAAAAATAAAAGCATACGGGTTCTAAGATGTTGAAAGCTTACATGGTCCAAAATTCAAGGTTTCTTCTTTTATAATTAGAAAGGTATAAAAAATATACATATCAAACAATACATGTTTCAACAATTTGTTGAATTTGAAAGTTCAAAAAAGATTTTTATCATGTGTATCTAAAACCTTAGATAAATTTCTTCGAAGAAATGCTAAAGGAAAAAGAAACGACATTAAAAAAATAAGAGTATATGTAACCTTAATCAAATTAAATAAAATATGATTCAATTACATATAAACGTGTTTTTTTTTTTATATTGGATACATTTAACATAAATAATAGCAATGATGTATCATTTTTAATTACAATAATTAAATTAATAAGTAAATATCAGTGAGTAATAGTCAAATATAATTTTAATTTAATTAATATGTAATGATGAAAATTTTAATGATTTATCCAGAAAATATTTCCATTGAAGAATAAGATGATTAGGATAATCTAATAACAACAACAACAAAAATATTTGTATTTTATTTTTGTACTATTCATTAAACGTATTAACATTATCAGATTTCCGACGGATAATAATACTGCTAAATAGCATTCTTCAAAATAATTGTGCTTGCTAAACAATGTGCTCCAACCTTTCGTGACTATAATTGTCAAAACATTGGTTTAAAAGCCAACATTAAAAAACATTTTCAGAAAAATGTTTTATTTTTGTATGGAAAATGATAAATATTATTAAATTCCCGGCAACCTAAATAAGAATATATGAATGTTTTGCAAGTACAGCTAAAAATTATTTTTGTTATTGTATATCTGTCATTATAACACTATCCTGTTTGGATTTGAAAACATCCTTAAAATTATGATAGTTCAAACTTCTCTTAAAAAATACAATGGTTGGTGGCTTTAATTATTTTCATCTATGGTATAATGGCTGTTGTCTCTTTTCAGTTCTAATGTAATAGCTCAATGGCTCTAATTCCCATTAGCTATGATATAATAACTAATGTATTAAATTCCTTCAAATTATGATATGGAAGCGATGGCTCCAATTTCTTCAATTCTAATGTAATGGCTGCAGCTCTAATTCCTTCAACTTTTTACGTGACGGCTAATGGTTCTGTTTTCTTCAAACTCTGATATAACAGCAACAGGATTTATTTCCCTCGAGTTTTCATGTAATGCATCTCTTCCATGTGTTACCCAGCAGTCAGTATCAGCACATAAAAACACTCAAAAGAAAACAAATAGTTTAAAGCAGGAAAACAGGCATTATAAGTACACAATCAGGCCTATATTAAGGCATGGACACACGGGTTACCGGCTCCATCCAAGAGTACTAGCATTTTCGCAGAATAATTGCTACCTTATTTAAATGCAGAATTTCTGCTATAAATAAGGCAAAAATTACTATTTGGAAATAGAGGTGTGAGTATTCTCCGGTTTCCATTAGTGCTTAGTACAATCCTGTAAATTATATAAGCAATCATCGTTAGTAAAGAAGTATGGAATTAAATATAAAAGAATATTATATTAAAAATATTAAAAAGTGTAGACGAGGGGAATAGTAAAACATTCTAATTGCTACGCAATTTATTCAGCCTAATTAATAAATTATACCTGAAACAAGGTTATAAATTCACTTGCCTACGTCTTGAATTTTATATAATAAATTAAATAATTCTGTTATCATCAACTCTTAAACCAATTTATTAGCTTTGGATTATGGCTATACTTTCTTTTAGAATATTTCGTCAACATATATATATATTTTTTTTAAATCCTTTTTTATGCTTATTTTATACTTTTCGACCCTCTTTGAGAGTGAAAACACAGGCAGAATTAATTTTCTATAAGAAACACTTGCGCAGAACTTCAAGATTTAGAGAGCCCCCAAATTTACAAAAATTGTATGAGCTCCCCAAAATTTCCTTTTATCCAGGGTCCCGGATTGTCATGTTCGGGTCTTGAGACCAGAGCCTATGCTTTGAATGCTCTACAGCAAATGAGGTTCAGTCAAGGTAGAATAAAATTTCTGTGATTCAATTAGAAACTAAAACGAAATTTCCCGAAATATGTAAATGAGATACACTTCAATCAGGTGGTCCCAGTGGTCTATATCCGCAATAGCAAACATTCTCAAAGAGAAAATACGCAGGTTATCTCCCTCAGTCCTGTCGTTGCCCGCATGAAACATTAAAGAATACTTTTTCAATTAGTTTAAATGTTTTTAGATTTATCGAAATTACGTCTAGACTTTTTTAATAGATGGAAGCATATTATAAACATTAATTGATTCTGAAACATATTTGGAACTGTTTTACAGTCTTTTGACAATATTTTTTGTGGTTTTAGATAATGTTGGTATTTAAGACTGAGGGGGATAATAGCAAAATGTCAGGAATATTGTTAAAATAATCATTATTGCTAAAGCAATGAGGAATTAGAACGGAATCCTCTGATAACTACTGATTGCATGGACCAAATTAATAAATCAGACGGATTATAAATTCACTTGCTTGGATTTTGAAATTTATCTAATAAATAAAAAAAATCTCCTATCATCAAGAACAGCACACAATTGCTGTAATTTAAAAAATAAAATAAAATTTCTCTTCAGAACGAAGCAGATAATGGCGTAACTACATGTTGGCAGAAATGAAAATGCCATGGGCACAAAGGTTCAGAGAGACAATGCAAAAAAAAAAAAAAAAAAAAAAAAAAACGCTAAATCAAAATTTTGCATTTTTTTGATTGGAAACAACAATATATTTTGTTGCAAAAAATTTTTAAAAATGCATATAAATTTTGTCTATAATAATAATAATAATAAGCAGGCTAAATATAATTGTGCACAGTTGATGTATATTAAAATTTATCTTTTGTGTTCTAAAGTCTCGATGTTTCTTTCCCTGCATTGTTTGAATTGTTCTTTTTATGTGGAAAAATTTACTATATGAAATATCGCTATTTGTGTCGGTGTTGTGATCCAAAAGTCACAGAATAAGTATAAATTTAATAATTCAAAAAGTAAACACAGTAACAGGATGCGTGTTTCATAGAAATGTTTAGAAAGACATGTGTATATATTTTTTTAAATTATGGAAATTTTATTGATAGAATAATTACGTTTGCCACCAAGAAGTGGCGTTTTAATTGTGTCAGCAGTTTGTACAGCAGCACAACACAGTTCACAATAAAATTGTTCTAGTTGACGTTATTTTAATTGTTATAGTGAGAACACTTACCAGACTTGTCAAGATATTCTTCAGACCATCTGAAAAGATTTTAGTTGTAATTCCTGTCCATTAAGTCTTAAATAGCGACAGACATCAGTTTGGGAACCACTACACTTTCTGAGTGTCGGTCACAAATGCAGCTATTCTGGCTTTTTTTTTCCTGCATCAAAAAGTCCTACGTCTTTTTGTGTATTTGCGTGAAAACTGCATCGTACTGCTGTCTATACTTTTCGAATCATTGAATGTTTATTTCAGCTGTGACTTTTGTATCCCCCTTTTTATCATATTTTGTTTTTGAGAGGGAGCTCCAAAACAAGTTCGAGCCCGGGGCCTCAAGGAAAGACTAAACATGAATGCATATAATCAAAAATAGGGACTCACAACACAATTTCCCCACAGATCTCCTCCTTCTCCCGCCCATAAACATAGTTACGCCACTGGTAAGCTGTCCAGGGATCTGTATTGGCAATAGCAAAAATGCTCAGAGAGAAATAAAAGATATAATAGCCAGGGGTCAGGCATTGTGTTTAAACAACCATTATTTTTGAAGGTAGTGTGGAAGTAGACTAGAACCCTCTGATTACCACATGATTGCGGGCGCCTAAGCTAATTAAAACAAATCTAATTTGGCGTGTACAATAGCTTACATGCTGCTTACATTATTTTTTAGTCACCATGGAATGCCGTTCTCTGCGACAGGAGGTTCATCATGTGCCTCGCGTCTCTTATATCAGACGCCAGTAATCAGCAGAAGCACGACCCTTCGCCAAGCAAAAGCTGAACAATTGTCTCTTTTGCTTTTATTCTGTCTTCAAGGCGTCAGTTAGGCGCCGCTCTCAATTATGGCGCCGGGCCAGAATGCTAATCTTCACCACACTGGGCCAAGATCAAAAATTAAAAAGACAATAAAAAGCAGTAAATTAAAACAAAAAGGGTTGCAAAGGGCTGATTAGTAAAGGTAGCTTCCGCCTAGCACAGTCGTGGAAAAAAAAGTGGAAAGCAATTAGAGAAGTGGAATAGGAAAGACTGATTGAAGACTTATAGCTCTACAATTTCTTCTTTTTTTTTCTTTGCTTAGGTTTCATTTTTTTTTTTTATGACATGGGTTTAATATACGCATTCTTGTCGCAAGCTTAGAAATAAAAGAAAAAAAACAGTGATATAAGGTGCGGCATCAAATTTCTCTTTTGGCATTTAGCGTGAAATAGAGAAGAGCCTGAGAAAAGAAGGGAAGTAATGGCAGTTTTATTGGTATTAATGCGCAATAATCTTTCGTAATTCTCGTATAATCTTTCACTTAATGCTGCCAAAGTAAATGTATCCATAGTATATTTATTAGTATAAAAGTTTACTTTTTTTCCGTTACTCGTTTTTGACTAAAAGGTTAAGATTCGGGTTAGTGCTGATTTTGAAAAATAACGTTTGAAAGAAGATGACTTTGGTGGATTTTTTTTTCTTTGTATCATTACGATTTTTTTTTTCCTGAAGAAGAAGCAGAGATAAACGGAATTATTGGAAAGAACTGTAAACTGAACTCTCATTGATTATTACTCAGATTTTTTTTTCTTTTCTTTTGAATGGAAAAAGAGAGAAAAACTGACTAATTGGAAAGAGAAGTAAACTGAATTTTCCTTGAGAGTTGGGAATTTAAAAGATCCAGTATACAAAGTTCAGAAACGGAAATTGATCAAAGTAGGTACTTCGTCGAGTTGGTAAAAACTCAGATGTGTATATCAATTTTATTCATACTTTCTGTATTTTCTGATGTTTCCGGAAACTTTTATGTTGCAACATTTTTGCACATTTGTTAAAATTTAAAAGGAATTTATACATGCAATTACTTATGCACATATGCATATTTAGTACAGACTTTAATTATGTATACGCATATTTAATCGATTCTTTAATATAAGCGTTCTTGTTACAAGCTTATACAGAATTGGGAAAAAAAAAATAAAAGAGTGATATTAGGTTAGGTGAAGAATCAAATTTCTCTTTTGATATTCAGTGTGGTATAGAGAAAATAAATGACGGCGGTTTTATTGGTATTAATGTGCAATAATGTGTCCCTATTCTCGCATAAACTGAAAAAAAAAATTATCCAAGATGAAAAAAAAAATGTGTACACAGATAACATTCTCATCCACGTTACTAAACGGTTGATGTTGCTTATTTTGTTCAATTATATCGTTCCATTTACATCATTATTCTTTGTGCCAGAGGTACGAATTACCTGCGTTTCGGCAGATTTCCACTTTTGAAAAAAAGTTTATCGAAATCCCTCCTCCTTCCCCCAAATTTCCTGTCTCTCTTTAACCCCCCCCCCCCCCCCCACACACACACAAAATTAAAAATCTTTAAAACTCTTCATTTTTTTAAAACTTGTTCTGAAAATGTTGTCCCCACAACACCAACACAGTTTAAAATCTTCCAAATTCTTAAATTTTTATTTTATTTTTCTGTCTTATTTACTCTGTAATAAGAGAAAAATAAACAATGATTTAAATAAACCTACCTCTATCCCCTCAAAATTTCCGCTTCTCTCTTTTGCCCACCCCTAGCTTTCAAATTTCAAAGTCTTTAAAACACAAAGCATTAAAAATTTTATTTTTTTTTACTTAATTATATATATATATATATATCTTACTTTGTTCTAACAATAAATAATCATCTAAATTTCGTGCGATCCCCCCCCCCCCCCCCCCGCTTCCAGCACACAAAGTTTAAAATCTTTAAACCTATTTTTTATCCTATTTCTCACGTTGTAGCAACAATAAATAAACAATCATGTAACCCCCCACCCCCGCTTGAAATATTGCCTCCTCCCCAAAAATGGAAAAATTGTAGGCATGGAGAGGAGCAAAGTAAAAAATTTTCTCTTTTTTGTAGTTTGGCTGCTTTCACCCCGCTTCAGAGATGCATTGCTCCACATTATTTCAATCTATCATCAGCCAAAGCCACAGCAAGGGTTATGTGAACGTTTCCCAGCACCAGGCACCAAGTCTGATTAAAAATGTAGGTTAAAGATCGATTTTAGAATCAGCGTTTTACAACAAATCTATTTTCCTAACCATTTTTTGTTTCGGTTGGGTTACAGTTTTCTGTTGCTGATTAGCGAAATTGCTGATGTTGGTCAAAAGTCAACGATAAACCTGGTAGCAGCCCTGGGAGGGCATTCCCTAACTGGAGTATCAAAATGTCCCCGCAGGAAGCGTTCAGATTTTGTGTTTATTAATGGCCTAGAAGTGCACATCTTCTACCCGGAGATTCAAAAATCGCTCGTTGAGGGAAATGTCTGAATTCAACACTGATGCTGAATTTAAATTGAGCATAAAATTTTAAAGATCCAATAGGTGAATAACCGAAAGGGAAAATAATTGAAAAATGTGATGTTTGGAGGTTGTGAAAAATTAGGATGTCTTTTTCATCTTTGTCACACTTTACGAAGATGCGAAACCCTTGAAATAAGTTTCATGTTCCAGAGAACCTTCGTGATTGCAGTATTTAAATAATAATGGGAAACTCAGTAGATACTTTACTTTACTGAATAACAATAATTTAATGGATCTAGATTACTATTACACTTCAATATTATACAATATAATTACAATATTTACAAAGTTAAGGGCAAATAGGGGCTTTTGCTGAGACATATCATCAGTTTTAACATCGGAGATATGAGAGCGTGATCGTATCGTCCGTCCAAACCAACTTCTCGTCGCACTCTGCCGCGAATTTTAACAATTAGTTCTCAGGCTAGAACTCCTCAAAAATTATGCTTCAGCATATCCGTTTGTGTTGGGTCTTTACGTCAAAGCTCTACACTGGGAACCTGCTTAGCTCATCTTGTTGCTAAGTGCGTGCCGTGGGAATCTCTAACCACAACCATATTTATGGAAATTTATTAGAATAAGGTAGATTTAGTGCACATACCAATGTTAATATTGTAAAATTGAAAGAATTTGCAACTAAGCATTATTGGTAAAATATTTAGTATACGTGGTGTTGTCGTAACGTTAGCCAAAAAAATAATCTATAAAACTCAGTCAACGAAATAGACAGATCGTGATACTACCACGCCGCTTGGCGTCCACGTTATCAAGGTAGGCTGATCTGTGAGATTTTGATAAATCTCGGTGTTTTTACCAACAACTTAAAATAAATAACTAAATCACAAGATCGCCTCTTTAGACAACATATCTCTTTCTTTCTTTTCTTTCCAGATTACTTTGTGATATGCTATTATAATGTTAGGAAAATGTTTAACTTTTTTTTCTTAGTATTGTAATTACATGCTTCAGGATATAGAAAAAAATTAATTTAAACCACACATTTAATATTACTAAATTTTTTATTCATCATTTAACAGTCCCGTCGTCAAGCATGTGACCAATTTTTTTTTCTTTTCTTTTCTTTATTTTGCCTTTATTTTACTTATTTATTTACTTTTTGTCATTGCGCAAATTTTTAGTAAAAACATCATACGTTCTAAGCTATGCAAAATACGGTTTCAACATCAAAAAGAAATAAAATTAAATAGTTGAAGCCATTTTTAGTTGTTAAAAAAGCCTGCTTAGTCATAAATAAGAAGACTGTTAAGTGGTTAAATTATTTGTTTGACATTAATTTACTGACAAGAGAATCTGAAAATTGGTGCAATTAAATTTCGTCAAATACATAATAAAATGCTGTATTTTGAGAACGCATGTGTAAACCTGCTCCTTGATAAGTAAAGTACAATGGAAGTCGAACTGTTTGATTCTGGTTGATCTTGCTTTGTAAATTATTGCACAAAAAAAAAACAATGATCATGATCACCAATTATATATACACTGGACAGACATCATTATATAAATGACAGCGTATTTCAATGTCTCAGGCACAAAAGGCATTTATCACTTTATTGAACTGTCTGGGATGAGAAAATTATATGTGCTTTGTAATATGTGGCTAATTTATGAGAAACTTTGACTTAACCTTCCTGTTCTGTCTGTGTGTATAGGTTATAAATGTATAGACCACTGATAAAATTAAATTACTTACTATAAACACCAAAGTTTTCAGGACCACAAAAATTGTGAAGCCTGGTACAGATGTATCTCCCTGAAGTTTAAGTTTATGAGCCCCTGATACATACCATATATCAGTCCCTTAAGGGATCCTTTTCAGCTTACGTTCCGGTACAACTGTACATTTTCTCCCCCCCCCTTCACATTGTGCATACCCCTATCCCCCCCCCCCCAAAAAAAAAAAAAAAAGACACTAACTAAAATTGTTTTAGAGAATTTTTTCAATTTTTTAGAATTGCAGAAACTGAATAAATTTGAAAAAATTTCCGAATATAAAACAGTATAGATATATTATTATTGTCATATAAACTTATTTAAAACATAGTAATTAGTTAAGTTTCTATGAAAATTATAGGGTAAAAGACTATAAGCCAAATTTACTGTCTTTAAAATTAATGAGAATTTTGCTAATAAACAAGATTTAATCAACTAATATAAGGAGACGATGGAGTTTTGAGCCTGATGTAATGGAATTTTATCAATTATGCAACAAAACATATTCAGTTTTGAGAAGTGAAACCCGTGCGTGAAACTTCTTAACAGGTAAAGCACAATGGAAGTCGAGTGTTTTTTTTTTATTATTCTGGCTGCTATTGCTTTCTAAATTATTAGATGAAAACAATGACCATCGAAAACGATCGTACATGCTGAACAGATAGCACTATATAAATGGTAGCGTATTTCAGAGTCACAGGCATGAAAGGAATTTATCACTTTATTGAACTGTCGGGGGATAAGAAAAATATGTGTGCTTTGTAATATGAGGCTTGTTTTATGGGAATGTATAGTAAGCGTTGCTCAAATATCGTGCCCTTTGAAATAATATTTCTGTTCTACGATACCGCTGTTTAGTAATTCCTATACAACATGAATGACATTTTCTTTTTATTAATATAGATAAATTTATGGAAAATGATAACATTAAACTGCTTACGGAACTCTCAGACAAAAACTCAGAGTTTCATGCAGTGTTCTCGCTTCCGATCGCCATTACGCCAAATCGCAACAAAAAGCTTTATTTGGCGAGGAAAAAAACGATCAAAAGCGTCAAATTGCGAGAGCTGATTTTTTTTCTACATGTGTGCACTCTTATTCACGTAACTAAAAAAATTGTGCTGCTTGCTGTCATTAATCGTACCATACCCTTCCTCAAAAACCCCCTTCCCACACGCAACATAAAAAGTAAAAAATCTTTACAACTTTGCAGTTATTTAAACTTTTTCTGTCAATTTTTTAAACTTTATTTTAGCAATAAATAACCAATCATCTAAGTCCCCTTCTTAAATCACCACTTCGTTTTATGCTGCCACCTCCACCAGCATCATGCACGCAAAGTTTAAAATCATTAAAACTCTTTATTTTTCAATTTTCGTCCGCTTTGTAACTCAGTAATAAGGAAACAAATTAATAATAAAGCATCTAAATAACAGGCTCCCTCCAAAATTTCCACTTCTCACCCTTTGCTCCCTCATTTCTCAAAATTTTAAAATCTTTAAAGCTGTTTACTTTATAAAAAAATTTTGCTACATTTGCACTTTTTTGTAACAATAAATAATCATTCATATAAATTTCCTCTTTAAAACTATTTATTTATTTTAAATTTTTGTACTATTTGTTACACTTTGTCAACAATAATTAACCCGTCTTCTAATCTCGCTGACATATTTCCCCCCTACCCCAAAAGGGGGAATTTCTAGGTATGGGGGGGGGAGTAAAAGCCTCTTTTGCAGATTGACTATTCTCACTCCTTCTAGACATGCATTATTCAATAGCTACAACACTTTAGCATCAGCCAAAGCAGCAGAAAGTGTTGTGCCTGCGGTGTCCCGGCACCAGGTGCAAAGCCTAATTAAAAATGCGGGTTAAAGAATGATTTTAGAATAGTTTTACGATAAATTAATTTTGTTAACACTTTTTTTTTTCATTTCGCTACACTTTCTTTTTGCTAATTAGCCAAACTGCTAAGGTTACTCAAAAGTCACCGAGGTTCCATGCATTTTTATGTAGGATAGAGCATCTCTCTCATCTTTTCACAACTGCAGAAACTAAATAAATTAAAAATAACTTCCAAATATAAGAAATTTTAACTAAACTTCACAAATATTTTTTTTTCAAATTTCTCTTGGAGTCAAAATAATATTTGTACTAATAGTAATTTATAGCCATTTTATTGAATATAAAATATTCCATTTAACATTAAAACAGGTATTCAGTACGGCTGACCCGACCTTATTTACTAGAAAATGCGAGGGCGTGGTTTGGCGCCCTTTAAATTTAAAATCTGTTATAATGACGGTCTTTGAAATAAAGATGCTTTGCTAGCGCGGCGGCTTTTTTTCTCTTGGCACCCCATGTGAATGCATCTGTCGCGTGCGCGCCCAGAGTGCAAAATTTTATCAGTCAAGCGGAATTTAAATCATTTTCCAACAGTTAAAGTTTGCACACTATACGACTAGCTTGGATCGTAAACTATGTCCAGTTTAACTATGAGTAATTTTGCCAGTTACCGCGCATAACATTAGTAAAAGGCGATGGGAGCGACAAACAAATTTAATCCACAGTTACATGAATAGCAATGATATGTATCGGTCTCGGTACCTGTAGTCATTTCTAACATTTGTATGTATTGTATAATAAAGTAACTTATGCTTTATAAGTATTCATAATTTCACTTGAAGTTCTAACCTGTTATATCACGTTATATCAAGTGAATTCTGCCGCAAGTTTAATGTTAAACTCTTAAATATTAAAATCCGCAAAATGTTCTGTGAAAAATTACGTTTTTACACTTCACGATTTTTTTTTAGACTTTTTCTCTATTTTTTCACCAAATCATTTTTGAGGAATGATCCCAGGTCGTCACATTCGAAACCATCACGACGTTTATCCTTTATTTCAAACTAAGCAGTGATACGCGGCGTACAAAGTAGCGCTTTATATATACAATATTCTAAAAATTCAACAAAAACGAATTCAATTCGTTAGCAGTAATTAAGTTTCAACTGAAAAACGTTTATAAAAAATAGAAATGCACAAGGTGGTTCTCAAATTCTCTGCTCAACAACACGAAACTTTCTGACACATTTTCTGACTCATTTTAAACGTAAAGACATAAAATTTGCAGGCCTGACTATTAAAGTGATTTAGAATCAAAAAGCGTTTTCAATTTTTTGATAAATAAATTATCGAGATATCAGCTATTCTTCTCATGTGACGACAAGTTTTCTCCTTTCTCGTGCTGCCGCGTCAGGAATTAAGTTCAAAATGCCCGCATTGGCAGCATTTTCTGATAGATCTTCTGTCTTTACTAAAAAAGGAAAAACGCCATTGGATTACACAGTTTCTGAATAAGAATACCTGCCAATTTCATGAGTTTCCGAACAGAAATGAACTCAGAAATGTGTCAGAAAGTAGCTCCTTTTGATTTGAGAACACCCGTAAGAAACGTGTTTCATTTTCTCAGATTCAGCATATTTTTCAAGAGCTTTTCTACGGCTGTTTTCAAATCAAAACGAGCTACTTTCTGACATATTTCTGAATAATTTTTTGTTCGCAAACAAATGATACTGGCACATAATCTTGTTCAGAAACTATGTAATCGAATGGCGTTTTCCATTCTTTGGTAAAGACTAATCTTTAAAAAAAATGCTGTCAAAGTTTTGAACGGAATTCTCGATGCGGCAGCGGAAGAAAGGAGAAAACTTGCAGTCACGTACAATAATCGCTTATAGCTAAATAGTAATTTGTTTATCAAAAAATGGTAAACGCTATTCCATTCAAAAGCACTTCAATAGTCCGGCCTGCCGATTTTATGTCTTTATGTTTAAAAATGAGTCAGAAAATGTGTCAGAAAATTTCGAGCTGTTGAGCAGGGAATTCGAGAACCACCTCAAACCTTACTGTGTTCCTGATACCCTCTCTTCCAATCCTATCCCCAATGTGTTTTCCACCTTTACACCAAAAGGTAGAAAAGTGAAAACTGATGAACCTTTTCTAGGTTACCGGTTTATAGGTAGAAAAATTGTACATACACAAACAAGTATGAGTTATTCGCACGGTTGGAAAAAGGGCGGGGGGTGGGCACGTTTGGTGGGATTTCCGGAGATATTCGTAAAGGAAGAAAAAGGGGAGAAAGGAAGATTGAACATCAAAAAGATGTTTGGACCGGAAGCTGATTTTTTTCTAACAGGTGAGATTAGAAACGCTCTCACGGTCACTTCCCGTTTTCCGATCTTTTACAGTTTGCAAAAGATGTTGATGATACTGCAAAATTTACCTATAACTGATCTAATACTATATTTACTGATTACTACTATTACTTTTATTTTAATTTAACTTTGAAAAGAGGTGTATTTATTTGTGTCCCTTCACACGATTTACGTGTGTATGTATCGAGTTAATGTATGTATATATATTAATTATATCTTAAAAATTACAATAATGCATTTTAAATAATATTATCGTGGTTATATTCTAGAAACTTAGAAAAATAAATAAATAAACAAATTATGGCTATATTAAAAATGGCCTTGCAGGCAAAAGGAGGCAGTTCCAGTTGAAAGAAATTTCGGAAAACAAGGATCGTAGCTTTAAAATTTCAGTATTTAAATTGAAACAAGGCAAATCTTACGTGCTAATAAAGCATGAAGTAACAGCGCATTTTTTATAAAAATCGGGAGGTTCTTTTTTCCCTTTTTAAGTTGGTCTGGGGAACAAAAATCTAAAATAAAATCCTATTTTTAATTTTTTGGCTTAAAAAATACTCTGAAGTTATTTAGAATAAAATGACACAAACCACATGCAAATAGGATAGTTAGATCAAAAGATATAATGCTTTTAACACTTTCCAACATAGTTGAAAAGTTTTTATTACTTCGGTTTGTCTTTCCGTTCTCTAATTCTCTTAAGAGCCTACATCAGTCATGCGAAAAAACTCGGACGCTAATGTTAAATCTATGGGAAGGTTCTTGCGTGATTTCTCGCTCGTATTTTAATATTTTTAAATGATTTTTTTGGCATAGAATAGCTGAGGTCGATCTCTAACGTTGTTAGTTTTTAGTTTTTGGATTTTGGTTCCAGTTTTTTTTATATAAGGGTACTTTCACTTTCAGAACCTGTTCCAACCGGTTCCAAAATTGAAAATGTCCGCTTATAGAAAAACTGGAACCAAAATCAAAAAAGTCCTTCCGGCCTGTACCGGGAGGAAAAGGTAGCTTTCCTATATCTTCGTTTTAAAATTTTAGCTAATGTTACACGAAAACAGCAAGTTAAAATGCAAAGAAACGTTTACAAAAGATTTCTTAATACTGAATTTGAATAAGAAATTCGCCAAATTATTGAGCAATAGCCAAATTGGCTTCATTTATGAAGACTTATTTTGGTCGCCAAATTTGGCAATATTTCGCAAAATGTCGCCAATTTTGGCGAGAATTTGGCGCTAAAGGATATGAATATATAGTTTTATGCGTATGATTGGGAAAATCATTACAACAATGAAAGAAAATAATTTGCAAGTAATGTGCTGTTTTGTTTCAAAATGTCAGCCACCCTAGAATTTCAAACTGCTCTATCTCAGCCATTTTTTAACATAGAGGTAAACCAAAAAATAAATTTGAATTTTTAACGTTTTTGTATATTTATTTTAGTTTTAAATTTTTAAATGGAAGCCATCGTGAAACAAAAAGGCGGACCAAGCTGGCCAACGAACTCGGTCAAGATATTGGTGAGCTTAATACACACAATTAGTTTCATCAAAATTGATTTATAAATACGAGCGTTATCGTATGACATAGGTCATAGATATATATATATATATATATATATATATGGATATATATATATATATATATGGATATATATATATATATATATATATATATATATGGATATATATATATATATATATCAACATTTGAACGGAGGGTGGTTTTGGGGTCTGGGGGTCATGATCGGTGAAAATATATCGAAATTTTCTGGAACTGCTTTCCTCCGAACGGCCGCAATAGGTAGCTTTATACTTTTTTGTATTGAAAGCTACCTAAAAGAAAAAACTAACAACGTTAGAGATCGATCCTAGTTAGGGATCCTCAGCTATCCTATGCAAAAAAAAAAAATCATTTAAAAATATTAAAATGCGAGCGAGAAATTGCGCAAGAACCTTCCCATCGACTTAACATTAGCTTGAGCGTTTTTTCGCGTGACTAGCGTAGGCTCTTAAATGTACTCGGATTGCAATGTAATTTTTATATGTTACTAACGTTTACTAACGCACGATCACTATTGAAAATGAAGTGTATAGGGTTTATAGTTCGTTTATAGGGACACTCAAAATTATTCCGTTACAGTACAGTCTATGGGACAGAATCGTTTCAAGTGCCTTTTGATGATGTAACATAAAAGAATTCTGTAACGTAATAGTCTACTGGGAAATATCGTTTGCAGTGTATTTTGCTAGTGTTACAAAATCATGGTGTGTACCAAAGTCTAAATAACATACAGGATGTCCAAAAGAATTCGAGTGCATTTCCATCAATTGTCGAAAATTGCAGCATTTTCTAACTGAATTAAATTTTGGCATGCTGTGTAGTATATATGCAAATCTACAGATCATATACAGGACTTCACGAAATAATTCGACTACTTTTTTGACTTGCATTTTTAAGTATTTTATATGTTTTCAAAACTGTTTACTTACATATCTTCTTTCACCTTATTTAACGGTGAAGTTTCGTTACTGATTTTTGGAATTGTTGGAAAGTGTTTCATAATCTATGCTTCACGCATGATTTTTCTTTCTTTTTTTATGTTGTACTGTATGATAGCCATTCCTTCTTCCGGGATTTAAATCCATTTATCTCACAATGTATTTTTTCAAGTTTTGTCACATTTAAAATGATATATCTAAATTTCTGTGAAAGATAAAGTTATGAAAATCCATAGAGCATTTTTCAGTTATATATTCTATAAATTGTCTTCGGAGTTTTTCTGTTGAGAAAAAATTTTGAAGCTATTTTTGTTGTAATGATAAAAAACTCATTAAAAAAGTTTAAAAAATTATTATTTTTTTAGATAAATATTTTTGTAAACCCGAAGACAAACTAATCTTTATTCTTTTCTGTATTATTATATTTTTAAAAAGCAAATTAATTTTTTTTCTCGAGAATTCACATTTTAAGATATATATATATATATAATAAAACTTTTTGTTAGTAATAACTATTGAGTCACATGAAACTCTATGTATGAACCAATAATTATAATACAATACGAAAATGTAAATCGAAGTATGCAGAATTCACAATTTGAACAAATTGAAAAATAAATAAAAGTATGTGGAGAAAAAATCCTACGAGCAGAATATGAAAATATTACCCGAAACAAATTGAAACTTGTATTGCGAAAAACGTTATCAAGACCAATATCCCACAATACAAGTAAATTGTAATTGATTTCTGTTTGAGTAAAATAAGCCATTAAGCCTAATTTATTTTTCTCAAATTGCCCGATCAATCACGAGACCAGATATTATAGAATTTGTAGTAAGAATAGACAAATAAATGGATAAAATCAGGATATTAGAGATGCAAAATCAATTACACGAAAGCATTAAAAAATCACAAACTAATGTAATGCAATGATTATAATCGAAAAAATAAAATAGAGAATCTAACGTACCATTTCAATTTGAGCATACTCACCATTCTATCAATTTCGACATGCACGTTTATTGATTGTATAGTGACAATTACAGTTAAACAATTAAAAGAATTTTTAACAAATTATAAACTAACCCTAAAGTATCAATAAATTAAATCCATTTTAAAACTATTAAATCTATTAAACATTATCAACTATGATAACCCAATTAATTTATAAAAAGGTAAAAATAAATAATTTAATTCTTGATATTCATAATAACAACATTTCTACCCTCTATAAACAAAAGTGAAGCCTAAAAACACATAACAATTAATTTATTGTGACATAAGTGGAAGGAATAATATTTAGAAAAAATATATAACCAAAAAGATTGAACAAAAAACTATGAAATTAGTAAAAAAAAAAAAAAAAAAAAAAAAAAAACCACAATTAATCCCATATTAAGAATCGAAAAAAATATCAAAAACTAAAAACACAGGAATTGAAGATATTGAAAATAACACTTATTTGATATTTTTAGTTCATACCTTGCATGGTGTTGCCCGCTATAGTTGAAATATAAAAATTTTATTAATATATATGTAAAGTATTGCATTTTATAATAAAGAGATCGAATTTAGCACTCGAGCATTCCGTAAAAAACATAGCAGTAGCAGTCGATGATTCCAAAGGCAAGACGATGGTTTATGAAAAACATGGAGTTTTCCCGTGGAAATAAAAAGATGAGGAGTTAGTATCAATTCTTTTATTGACACGATACTAAATTAAAGTCAATTACACTAATGAAAAATTTCAGAGTTCATATCTGATCGTATTAAGCCATAAGAACAGCATGCAGATGTTAAAATGATTAGAGATATTACACCAAATTGACAGAATTTCTCCTCCAGGTGATGTGCTTTTTATTGGCAGTTGGAAAAACGTACAAATTCTGCTCTCCAAGCCTGTGTAACCGTGTTTTAAAGGTAGCGAGCGTATGAATATTTTCGCTAATGCAGGAGAGGACTAGCCAATAAGCGGCTTGCAAAGCCGTGGAACTTATTACTATATACGGCATAATTTTGAGGTGAACAGGTAGACGCGCGAGCCGAAATGATTTATGGGATATCGAATGATAATATAAATAAAAATAAAAATTATACTAAGACACGTTCTAAAGAAATAAAAATTGAATGTTTCAAAAGAAGAAATAAAATAAGGTTTTGACAAATAGGTGTAGCTTTTAACATATTAAGATTTTTAGAATAATAATTAAAAGAATATATTGATTAAAGCTATGAAATAAAAATATAATTTAGATTTAAGAGATATTTTAAAAGACAGGGAAAAAAATTAGAATTGTAAGAATTTGAAATAAATTAAAGAAAAATGGCGATTTTTTTTTTAATTATTACATATATATATATATATATATTATATAATAAACATGCGTCTAGTGTTAAAAATATTTTGAAGTATCCTTAAAGAAGTAAAACTTTATTAAAAGTAATAAGACTTACTTAAAATTATAATTAAAATGTTAAAAATAATCAAATTTAATAAGATAAAGAAATGGCTATTCATTTCTAGCTAAATGCCACACCATTTAAGTTGAGGCTATCAAAACAATTTAATTGTATTATAACATATCAAAAGTATTATGAAAATTCAAAAAATTGAAAAGATAAAATTAAATGCATGAGAGAAATTGAAAAATGCACCCCAAATATTATTACAGTACAATTGATGTAAAATAAAAATTTTAATATTTATCCTATTAAAATAAACAATGACAGTTATCATACATAAAAAAAACCAGTAAAAATTTGATGAAAAAACTTACAAAATGAGCAAGATAAGTATATTTGCGATTATAAATATATTAATAAGTATATTTGAGATATAATAAGATAATAAGATATATTATATTATAATAATATAATAAGATTATAAGTATATTTGCGATTATAATTCAGAACCGCGCGTTTGAGACGAGGCAAACATGTCTGAATTGCAGAATTGTAATATGTTGTCAATTTAATTAAAATTTCAAGACGATCTGAAAAATAAAACACATGACTCACGACGATTGATTGATAAGCTAATGAATTGCAGAAAATAAGCAAAAGTGAATAAATTTAGCCAGTTGAATTTATTCAAATATATTTCATAAATAAAATTATTAGTAAAAAATACTTATGAATTAAACAAAAGAAAAAGCAAAATTTTGCATCAAGAACATTTGGACCTGCTTTCTTTTTCGCAACAAATCCTTTAATTACTTTTCTTTCTAAGAATTCCATATATTGAATCTGTATATTCTTTGATCTCATTTTTAAGTAGTTCTACACAACAAGGAAGTAAAATGCTTTCAAGATGATATATCGATACTTTTTTTCTCTAACTTAAGTTTGGAATGTATTTACATAGACAGATAATTGTGTTTATTAATATCCTACGTAAATTTTATACTTTTTATAAGGAATTATTTGAGTACGAATGACTTCATTTAGAAGTACAATGAACCAAGCTCAAGTTTTTCGAGTTTTATTATTCAAATACATATTAATTTACACAAACTTGATAAAAAAAAAACTCTTAATAAAAAGTCAGAATATTGTTTCATTGAATAAAAACTATATATTTGAATACGAATGAGTGTATATCATATTTGTATTTGTTTTATTTCATAAAAAAATTATGTTGGAGATGTCAGTAGATTATATTCGTAGATCATTTTTCTACAACTTGAATGCTGTATTAATATTCTTTCATTGCTGGATTTGGTTAGGACATGGATTTAAATATTTCGGTTTCGGGTCTCTTTCCGCCTCGGATAGGGTTTAAAGTCCTGCATCGAATCGGATTGGCTCAAATTTATTTGTTGCATGTGGGACTGAGGTCGTGTAGACTCTAATTTTTCTGAAATATTGAGTTGGATTTTGGTTTTTGAGAGTTCAGTTAGGATTGCATCCCATTATTCAGAAGAAAAACCAAAATATTGTTTCCCATGAAAAAACTTTATATTTTTATGTGAATGAGTTTATAATTTTTTTTTATAATATAAAATTAATATTGGAGACATGAATGTAGACCTTTTTTTATAATTGCATTAAAATATCGTACTAATTTTCCTTCATTTCAGACTTCGGATCGAATTTGGATTCATGTATTTCGAACTGGGATTGGGTTGAAGTTTGTCGAGTTTGAGTGAACGAGAGTTATTTTGCCTGGTTTGAGGATAAGAGTTTACAGTAACGACATAGGACATTCGCATGCTAATGTTAAATTTTTCAAGGGCAGGTGATTGTGTTTTTGTAATTTTGAATTTTCGAAAAAAGGTATTTGAAAATAAGGAAATGAAATTTCACAGCTTTTTATTACCAACATTATGAAAGCAAAACATAGCTCAAAATGTCTGGTTCGAATCTTGATTAAAATTAAGTGGTATAAAATATATTCCACCGCCCTTCAAGGAGTTAAACCAATTTAAGCTTCTCCACAAATTTCTACTAGTTTTTTTCACTAGTTTTTTCACTAGTTATAAATGATTCTTTTTGCAAAAAATACCGGAGATCGACGGTTCTTGTTGTAGTTCATAAAGGAAAATAATCGAATTTTGCTGGTATGTAATTTCACAAGGCCATAAGAAAACAGTGCCTCGATCCAGAGCGGTACCGAAATTGAAATTGCCCTCAGAATGAAATTGCCAAAGAATTAAAAAAGTACAAAACTCTCACATTAGCCTTCGACCCCAAATATACTATTCAGAAAGAATTATTTTAAAATATTGAAATGCAAAGAAGAAATTTGTAGTAAACGCTTAAATTTGTTTAACATTGGAATTTTCGAGTTCGAATCGGGTTGACGAATAAAAATCACATCTACACTATCAAATCGAAATATACAGGAGTTGCTATGTAGCGTACCTAGCAAAGCCGCTACCTGTAAGTTCAGCCCTTACTCAGATTTAAGATTTAAAACACTTTTATTGAAGCGAAGCGGGCAATGACAGTGGCAGAGTTCCTTGACAAATTTGCCCTATGTCATCCGGCGATTAATAAAGATCAAAAACTAACTTAAGCTCCAATAGAAGTGACTAGAAGTTTTACTAAAATAACAAAGTTTCACTTAAGGGTAGAACAATGGCAATTTAAATAACTAACAAATCCAGCGGTCAACCAATACTTTAAGCTAAAATGCAAGAATCACTCGCAACACCTTTAATACGATCTACCCTCTAATAAACTAGCAGCCCGTGGTTGCCGAATAGCTTTTATACAAACTATAATTAAAAGTATCTTACCAAACGACTAACTTTAATTCAGCAAAATTTCAACTTCGTTGACACGTGTTGAAAGCACAACTTTAGCTCATCAGTGTAGGCCTTGTTTACCAGCTAGGGAAAGATTCGACCCAAATCCGCCGAAACAACCTTTCGCTTCAAGTTATATACTTTGCAGATAGACCAGCAAAGCTAAATTTGCATAAACTTAAAGCGAAAGACAGAAACCGAAAACTTCGAGAGTATCAAACATACTTTGAAAATTAGAGTAAAAGACAGTATAGATGTCGCTGTAGCACACACAGGTTAGATGCTGACATCACGTTCGTATTCAAAACACTAGAACCCCTTTATAAGAGAGTTGCTAGTCCATTACTGCCATAGAAATACAAAAAATGAAATTTAATAATCAGAAACTAGTTACATCCCATTTGCAAAATTTACATAATTTAAATCGAAATATATGGAGACACAATGCTCCATTTCATATTTAAAACGCTGACAAATCGCCACATTTTCTCAAAACTGAACAATCAAAGCAGCTTCTTTCGCTCCGCTCTAAACTGAGAGTGGATTATGAGAGTGAAAGTAGAAGTAGAAGTTCATGGCATCGCAGTGCCGCCTAATTGAAGGATTTCTTTTTCTACAGGGTTCTACCAAACCCTTGTACGACTCTAGTCGGGTTTACGGGTGGGCGAAAATCGTTTTTGGGAGTTCAAATCGATTTGAGAGATTAATTAAAATTATTTTGTATAGTTTCGTTCGGATTTTGTATTGAATTCAAATGAAATTTTAAGACTGTAGTATTAATTATGTTGTTTTATCTCTTTTTTTTCTTTTATCCGTTTATGCACATGAAAACAAGCGGAATCCATGGAAATAATACGCGTTCTATTAATGTTTTAAATCACTTAATAATGACGAACAGACTTCCTTATTTATATCCCATGGCATTTTAAGATTTATATAATTAAAATACTTTTTCTCATACGTCAAAATTACGATGTAGTTTAAAACACTTCAAAATGTCTTAGTTCAAATACTCTATCATACACTGAAAATACGAAAAATTTTATAGAAATACCATTACAAGAGGAAAATACACTGCTCAAAATAATTAAAGGATATTTGAAGTTTTATATAAAATAAAGATATAAACGAAATTTTTTTTGCCGAAAATAGAAGAAGAGAATCACAAATGCAAATTTTTCTGGTTTTCAAACTGTGGAGTATGCAAATTTTGAGTTCGACGTCAAAAACGTCGCTTCAGCGGCAGCGAATGAAATTTGAATTTCAACTGGATAAAAGAGAATGTAGACAAGGATGATCAGCATTCAGTGATTGCTTTGTTTCGATGAGTACGATGTCTCAGCGAAGTCATTTGACAGATTCAGAAGCTTGGAGAATTGTTGGTAGGTTAGAAGGGGGCCAAACTCAAGCCGAAGTAGCGCAAGCCATTGGAGTGTCACAAAGTGTCATTTCCAGGATCTGGAACCGTTTTTTGGAGAGTGGATGTGCAGGCCGAAGACCAGGGCAAGGTCGTAGATGGGCAACAACGCCCAATGAAGATCGGTATTTAGCGTTAACAGCTCGGAGATACCGAAACATGAACGCTACTCTTCTCCAACAACACCTTCGCTCGGCTACAGGCACCACGATTTCAACTCAGACTGTCCGAAACCGGCTCCATGTTGTAGGTCTGTATGCTCGCCGACCGATGGTATGTGTTAGATTAACATCAAGGCATCGTCGCGACCGCAGGGAGTGGGCAACCGAGCATGTCAACTGGAGGAGAAATGAATGGAGCAATATTCTGTTTTCTGACGAGTTCCGTTTTTCTGTGCATCCGGATAATAGGCGTATTTTCATCTGGAGGGACCCTGGCAGTAGGAATAATCCTGCGTTCGTGCACGAAAGTGTCAGATTTGGCGGTGGAGGAGTGTTGGTGTATGGTGGCATCTCCATTGACGGGCGCACTGACCTCTACATCATTCGAGATTGGGCTCTGACTGGTCGCCGATATAGGGATGAGATCCTCAGACCTATCGTATTCCTTTACGCTGCAACAATCGGAGATAACTTCATTTTAATGGACGATAACTGCAGGCCACATCGTGCAAACCTGGTGGAGGATTTCCTTTTCGAGGAAGGAATCGTTCGAATGGAATGGCCAGCGTATTCTCCAGACATGAATCCAATCGAGCACGTTTGGGACGCTCTAGGAAGACGAGTTTCTGGCCGCCAACAACCCCCACAAACTCTCCAAGAACTGGAAAGAGCTCTTCTGGAAGAGTGGGGCAGAATACCCCAACTCGTCATTAATAGTCTCATTGAGTCCATGCCTCAAAGGTGTTCAACGTTGCTGGCCGCCCGTGGAAACCATACCCCCTACTGAAAATGATTTTCTTTGAAGACAACACCTTTTCTTATTCTTTTTTTCTCATATGCACAAATTGTGTTTTTTTCCTTTTGTACACAAATGCGCAATAAAATGCATTTTTTTCTGCCAAACATGTGTAATTTATTCTCATATAACCTACTATGTCTGTCGACCATGTATCAATCAGCTAAAAAGTTTCCCAGATACAAAATCCACCTAAAACTGCAATATCCTTTAATTGTTTTGAGCAGTGTATATATTGATTTCAGTGCCACGTTTATTTTTCCTGCGAAAAAGAAAAAAAAATTATTACGTATTGAGTGCTTTATTACGTATATAGATGTTATTTTTAATGCATTTACGCACGTCAAAGCAAATAAAATCCATTCAAGACAATCTTTTGTTTTCTTTATCTGTATGATAACGTGAATCTCTCTATATTGACTTTATTTGTATCCAACAAACATATATACGTATGTATTTTAAATATGTCTTTCCGCACTACCAAATAATATCTTATATTACGTAGAATCGTATCTTATATTACGTGAATATTACGTAGGTTTATATATATATACTACATATATTGTGCATTTACGCACAGCAAAACAAGTTAAACGTAAAACTACATTTTTACCTGATTGATTTTATGAATCTAAAATATATACGAGCAGGGAAGACTGAGCTATGCTCGGTCAAAATTAAATTTGAGTTCAAATATCATGACCCCTGACCAAAATGACCCACTAATTGAATTTTCTCGAACATGTGACTTAGCCCAACAGTCTTCTCGTGCCCGAAAACCATTGGATGCAGAATTTAGTGTAAATTGAGCCGCTTTTTAGATCTTGACCCACAATGACCCAGAAATGACCCATTAATCGAATTTTCTCGAACATGTGACCTAGCCCAATGATTTTCGCGTGCCCGAAACTCGTAGGATACAAAATTTAATCAAAATCGTTAGAGGCGTTTTTTAGATAAAATTAATTTGACCCGCTTTGACCCAAAAATGACCCACTAATCGAAAGTTCTCGAACATGTGACCCAGTCCAATAGTCTTCTCGTGCCCGAAAATGGTCGGATACAAAATTTCGTCAAAATCGTTTGAACCGTTTTTTAGATACAATTAGCTAGACCATGACCCAAAATGACCCAAAATGACCCACTAATTGAATTTTCTCGAACATGTGACCTAGCCCAACAGTCTTCTCGTGCCCGAAAACCATTGGATGCAAAATTTAGTGTAAATTGAGTCGCTTTTTAGATCTTGACCCACAATGACCCAGAAATGACCCACTAATCGAATTTTCTCGGACATGTGACCTAGCCCATAAATTTTCCTATATTAAAAGCTAGTAAATCTGCAGATCAGGAGCCTCAACGTCAGCTCTAAAAGTCATTGTTTTTTAAACTCACTTTTCAGATTATTTAGCATCTTACAATCCGCAATTTAATTTTCTATATTACTAGGGGGCTCTGCCCCCTGCTCGCTACGCTCACCAACCCCCGTTCTGATTTCACAGCCTCTTAAAACCTGGTAATGTATCCTGTTTTAAAAAGATGATGATGATGATATCACGAACGGCGACTATCTTCTGTAATCAGGTTATAATGCTTTTTCATTTAATTCATCTTTTTTCTTTTTAATATTCATGTGTAAATACAATTTTTATGATGTAATTTTCTTTATTTCCTGCTTTCAACACGTGATCATTTAATTAATATTTTAAACTTTCATTATTGTTTTTAATAGTCTTGCGCAAATACATTTTTTATTTGAGATAAAACATAATCCTTTGCGCTTATTTAGAAATTGGCAACAATATAAAAAAAATGACTTTTTCAATAAAAGATTTTTTACTCGTTTTTTAAGAATTTTTTGAATTTTTATTGTCCGACCGTGATAATTTTTTGAATTTCTGAAAGCTTGTTATATTTCGCGTCTGGTGGTATGATTTTCGAATCCGTAGGATGGCTAGAAAAAAAGTAATAGCTCCTCAAAAAAGTCCCTAGTAAAAAAGCGATGAAAATAACCCGAAATCTATGCAGAATTTGATTGGTCCAATTTGACTGGTCCATTTCTAAATCGTTTTTGGCTCAGTTCCAGATTACTTTTTTTTAAATATAGAAGGACTTACATATTTACAGGCATATAACATACTTCGGAGGTTTTAGAAATTAGAAGCGTCAAATTAAACACGGTTTATGCAATGCTATTCTGAAATTCTTATGAACTTCTTATTCGTGTAACTTTTTAGATAAAAAAATTAACTTGTATTAAAATAAATTCTCAATTTATGTTAATAGAATATAAAAATAATTTATTTTGATAATAAAATATCGCAGCAAAACAGTGCGAGTTACTTGAATTTTATTATTTTGATATTCTTTGAAATAGGATTGCTAAGAAACTAATAAATTAAAGAGCAAAGTAAAAAGAAAAGCATTTTAAAATTTGTAAAAAATATGAAAATAAAATGTTTTACATTTCCCGAACAGATACAAAAAATTTTCTTATAATTTAGCAATTAATTTCTAAATTCTAATGAATGTATCAGCATATTTTTGAAGCTATTGGATATATTTAAAACCTCCATATCGAAAATTTAGCATTAATAATTTTACGTTTAAATCCATTATTCAACTATGCGATTTTCATTTCAGTTAAAAATGAAATTTGAAGATCGTCTGCATTCCCATAGGAAAGCATTATGACCTAAAAAGAAATGTTCCATATTTTTCGAACGAATGAACCAAATGTAACTAAAAACTATACAGATAATTCCGGGTACTTCACCAACATACCCACCAAAAATCAATCTAATAGGATGATTTTTATGGCAGTTATCGCGGAACAGACAGACAAACAGACACACACACAGACGGAAACCCAAAAACTTTTCGCGTCTCCACAGTGAGTCTCAACTGACATTTCGGCACTTACAGTAATGCAGATTAATGACTGCAAAATGTCGTTATTCACATGTTCTACTAAAAAGACTTTGAGAAAAAGATATTTTTACCATAAAAACATCAGTATACGAAAGTAAAATATATTGGCTTTAGTGGTATCACTTGCTTATTCTGTAAGAAACTACATTTAGAATACAAATTACGCATTGCAATATCTTATTTACACAACAAAACAACAAAATTAACTGAAAATGATTTTGATTTTATATATTAAATTAATACGTGAGCTATGACATTTAGGAAATCTTGAGTGTTTTGTAACTTTTCAGAATTCTAATTTGAATTTCTTAGTATTGAGATCTTCATTTACGTCCCACGCACATTTTACATATTTCATGAAAAATATAAATTCGTTTATAGCCGAAAAGTTACAATACACAAGATTTCTAAATGTCATAGTTCACGTTACATAGTTCATGTTAAAGGGAAAAAAATATTTCAAAATGTAATTGGTTTAAAAAAATAACAAAATAAAATAAAATAAAATAAAATAAAAAGATAGAAAGATTTCAAAATCAAATTGGATTTCCCGGTAAAAAATTGAATTTTAAGTACTGATTACGTATTTGTTATTTAATTTTTACACATTCGTGCAACTCTTCAAAATGTTACTCTTTTTTTTTTTTTTACTTAGGTGACATTAATACTGACGTCATATTACATTAATACTGACTTTAATACTAGTATTAATACTCACGAACAGGGATGCTTTTGTTTAAGTCCCCCCCCCCTCCTCCCACACACATTTTATATATTTTTTATAACAAACATACATTTTCACTAATATCTTTAAACTTATAGTAAGACCCAAGATTTCAAAATGCCATAATTACTGTGTCGATTTTAACAAACATGAAACCCGAAAATATATATCTATATATATTTTTATAATAACATCAGAACAAAAATAAAATATTTCATTAACAGATTTTTTTTTCTCTTTTGTTTGCATAATATTTTTAACAAATGTGCACAAAAAATATTTGTTTAATAAAAAAAACATTAAAAATAAAATTTTAAATTTAAAATCAAATTGGCTTTTCCGGAAGAAACTGCATTTTCAGCTATGATTAAGCACTTTAATTTTATTTCTTGTTCTACAAAACATATTTTGACTTGAAGAATATGTTTAATATAAAAACATCCATCCAAAAGTAAAACAGTTTTGGTTTCAGTGTACGAGCTGCTTATTTCTTAAAAAACTACATTTTGGTTACTAATTATGGATTGTGATATCTTATTAATTATACATTTGCACACAACAAAACAAACAAAATTAATTAAAAGAAATTTCAACAATTTCCAATATAAGCTAAAAAGTGTTTAGAACTTCGATTTGTTTGACCATCTGTATGGCCGCGCTCTAACTCTCGTGAATATACTTGGATTTTCATGACATTTATATGTATTATTGAGGTTTACTACATCATGTTCACAATTGAAGATGAAGTATGTAGCTGTTATCGCTCGTTTACAGGGACACACTAAAGAATTCCTTTACATCATGTTCTAAAAATCTATTGCAGGGCATTTTAAGGATGTTACTATAATTAAAATATAATGAAATTAATATACATCACAGAGGTATACTACAATGCATTTTCTATAGCTTACGGAGTGCGTAACATTTATTTTCGTTTACAGGGAAGTACAAGTAATTGCTACTACATTGTGATTTATAGAGGGAAGTTGTTTTCAGTGTATTTAAATGAGCAATTGCAGCATATTTCATTACATTAAACGTAATGAAATTAATATGCATCACTGAGGTACACCATGCTTTATATAGATTATTGAATATCATACATTTACACAGACACACAAAAGTATTCGGTTACAGTTGTGACTATGAGCGATAAATGTTGTAAGTTAATTTTGAGATGTATGCAGTTTTAAGCGTAACTAAATGTTAGTGTATTACGTGGTGTGTATAAATTGTATAGATCATGTATAGGGCTGCACAAAATAATTTGTCCATGCATTGCCAATTTGGCCGTGAATTTCCTAAAGTGTATTTTCAACTGTCTTACGCATTTTTCAGCTGAACTATATTTTAGTGTAATAATCAATGCAAATAGATTAAAAATAAATTCATATACAAGGCTGCACAAAAGAAATAGGATGCATTACCGTCTATGGACAGAATTGCTTGGAGTGCAATTTTAATTGCGTTATGTGTTACCAGCAGAATTAAATTTTAGTACATTAAGTGATGTGATAAATTTTACAGATGCGGGTTTACCCAAAATAATTCGAATAAACGTCTATGGAAGGAATTTCCTGAAATTACACTTTCAACTTTTTTACGCGGATTTCAGATCAACAAAATTTTACAACATGAATAATTCATATACATGGCTGGGCAAAAAAATATGTATGCATTGTTATCTTTGGATGATAATTCACAGAAAAGCGTTTTTAGCTGCGTGATGCGTTTTCACAATGATTTAAATTTTAGTTTTACTATGCGGTATGTATAAAAAATTATGTACACGTGGGTTACAATATAAGTATCTCTATTTGGAGCTGTCTGTAGCTCGAAGGAATAACCCGAATGAAACCAAAATCGGTACACTTACTATTCGAAAAGGGGGAAGAAGAATGGAACAATAAAAAAATAATTGCAATAATCACCGACAAATGGCGCTACTGAGTCCGAAATGTAATGTGTAATACAAGAACAAAAAATTAAAGCGTCAAACCGGATGGCACATCTAATTTATTGGAAAATGTCACAGTGAATGTGGTTACGCTTTCGCATGGCGGTACCGATTATGTTCAGGTTCCACATGGCCATTGTGCTGGAGGACACAATCCAGGCGGTGAACTACGTGCTCAACTGCGGAATGCAAAGCATCAGGAGTGATGTTTCGCACATGTTGTAATATTCGGTAAAGTCATTGAGGTCTGCGACACCTCTATCTACGCAGTATTACACATTACATTTCACACTCAAAAGCGACATCTGTCGGCGATTATTGCAAATATTGATTTTTATTGTTCCATTCTTCTTCCCTCTTCTCGAATAGTAAGTGTACCGATTTTGGTTTCATTCCGATTATTCTTTCAAGCTACAAACAGCTCCAAATAGAGATACTTATATTATAACCACCCGGTACATATACAGGACTGCACAAAAGGATTTGAGCATTATCGGCTATGGTCATCAATTGCTGAAAATGGATTTTTAATTGCGTTATGTGCTTTTTAAATTGTATATTTAGATATCGCATTTAATTGTATGAAAAAAAGAAATTTCTAAACCACATTCTGATAGTGTTAGAAAGTGTTTCATAATCAATGCCTGATTTTTATTTCTTCTTATCAGGAACTTTAATTTTTTTTAATCAAAATGATTATTTGAATTTCTTAGTAGTTACTGATGTCTTTATTTACAACCTACGCACTTTTTATGTTTTTCGAAATAATTATACATAAACTACGTTTGAAAAGTTGCAATAAATCCAAGCCTTCTAAATGTCAAGGTTCACACATTAAGTTAAATAAACGTGAACAAATAAATGTAATTCTTTTTTCAGTTGAACCCTCATTACTAAAATAAAATTAAAAAAAATACTTCAAAATCTAATTGACTTTTCTGGTAAGAAACTGTATTTAGAGTACTCATTACGTATTTTGATTTTATTTTTTACATATTTGCGCATGGCAAAAACCCTTCAAGTTCTATTTCTTTTTATTTGGCTGACATTTTGAAACTCTTAATATTGACGAACAGATGCGTTTGTTTATGTCCCCCACGCACTCTTTATATTTCATCTTGAGAGAAATTGTAACTTATATAATTCAGACACTAGGTGAATGACGTCCGGAGCAATGACACCTACGCAGGTAAAAATCTGCGATCGATGCTGGTGTTGTGACGTCAAATATATACGGGTTAAATATAAATGCGAAAAGAAATAAAAAGATAGCTTTGTGCTGATAAATATAAATGATTCCGTAAGGCGGTAAAATATCAGTTACGATTTTGGAGGAACAATGGAGATTTGAATATAAATACTCTATTTTTCCTCTAAATGCATGTGGATTTCTACATTGTGTCATTCTGATATATTTGGTACGTAATGAATGCTGTGAATAAGTATGACGTGTGGTAAAATGATAAACAGATATTTTACATGAAAATTACATGTTTAGAAAAATAAGTTTAGAAATGCAATTCCTCCTTAAGTTATATATTTTTAATTCAGACTGTAATGCCTAAGTGTATTTAAGGCCAAAAATAAATGTATTTTTCATTTTAGAATGGGAAATAAAACCCCACAAGAATGAGACAAAATATACTCGAGCCGAACCCGAAATTTCTTCTTAAAATAAAAACGGAACCGGAACCGTACCCGACAAATAAAATTTCGTAAACCTGAACCCGAACCCAAACCCGATGTACTCCAACTCGAATCCGAAAGAAAAGAAACTTAATCTATATTGTGATACAATTATGGAAAACTTAGTCTACAATTATATCTCTAATATCCATTTTATCTCCTTTGTAAAAAAGAACACATATACGCTCATTAATATTCAAATTGTATGTTTTTTTTTCATTTGAAAAATATTCAGATGATGAGATTCAGATGATAAAAAGATGAGTTGAGTTTATTTATTTATTAAATAAAATTTGATGAAGGTATTTTATACAAAAATGTTACTTTAAAAGAATTAATCATATCTTGTTTTGAAAAATTGGTCAACTCGAACCCGACATCGAAGAAGCAAAACCTAAATCAAACCCGAAACATTTAAATTCAACCCGGCACGAACTTAACCAACAACGAAAAAATTTAGGGTAAACCCAACCCGATGCAGGACTCTATCTCCTTGGCCTTTCCCTTCAGTATGTAAATATACATATTACTCTACATATTTCTTCACATTTGCACAGAAAGCTATGTCTCATTCTTGTGAGGTTTATTTTGTTCTTTTCTAAAAAAATTGAGTTGATTCAAAATTCAAAGTAGACATTATTATGGTTTTGGAGAAAGCAGAAAAAAATATTTCGATTTATGTTATCTCGATTTGTCAACGCATGAATGCTCCCCTTCTTTAATGATAATGATTCATTATCACAGTTTATGCCATTTAAAAAAGACAAATTCAATATGCACTTAAAAAGGTTAACCGATAGTGAGGAAAAATCAAAACATGTATCTTAAATTTTACTGATCGCAAAGTTGTAAATATCCCTTTGTACCCTGACATAAAAGTTCAATGAACACGCTCGACAACCAATGAACTCTGAAAAATCTGGCTTGTTTTCAATGATTTTGAAAAAAAATTCAACTAATTGTACAGTTTACACAAACAAGGTTCATCCCAATTATATGATATGCACATGTCTTTGAAGAATATTCGTGTTTCAAATTTAAATATATGTCAGGGGCAGTAGAACAGTTACTAAAATCTTAGGTTGAGATAATGCCAAGGATAGTTGAAGCTGATGAACTGGAAAGTATGGAGAATCGATGCCAGAAAAAGTCACTTTATTTTTATTTTAACAACTACAGCCTAAAATTCGTCAAAATCCGTAATAGAGCAAGTATTTTTTAGATTAATGAAATTTATCGCTCACATTCTGCTTTAACCCTGTTTTGCCTTCTTCTGTGCACTAAAAATAAAATTTCTTTAAAATATAAATTTCAATGGGAATATTTTTTCTTAAATACAGCATTCAGGAGCGTTCACGGATATTGTGAAACCCGATATATATTACACTTTTAGGCTTTTTCATGCCCTAAGCACACACACACACACACATATATATATATATTAAATCTACCTTTGATGAAATGGCTTGGGACCCTGCAACCGAATAAAGGTAGTTTATATGCGGCTAGGTACGACGGTCCTCCTTGACATATTTTCCTCTGTGCACGTCTTTAACCAGGAAACGGCCACCTTAACGAAATATTTACACTCTTCAAACGTAGTAGACATTAGTTCGATTTTACACATCGTATGATCAATTTTGCAAAGTATAACCAATATGGTTGTTCGAATTTCTATTGGATGTTCCTTTAATTCAAAACTTGTCCTGCTTTATGTCTTCCAGCTTTGATTCCTGAAATGTCTTCTACTCAGCGACGATAGATCTATAAAAAAAAATAGCATCTTAGTCTATTGTAATAAGGCTGAATAAATGTGAACTTTCAAAATATACAGTGAATTTAATGTTTTCAAATATTTTCAATCGATTTTTGAAGTGAAAACTTGTACCGGCGGATCGCAATTTTTTTTCTGGGCTCCTCATCATAAAGCTCATCCGCCATGTTTACACATGAAACGTTTATTTATTTTTTTTTAAAAAACACAGATGCAATCATACATATTTCTTGAGCAGTAAGTAAAGATCATCCATTACGCTTCGAAGCAAAACTCTTATATATGCAACAAAACCCACAGCGACAACTAAAACTGATCTATTTTCGTAGATTTTATTTATAAACAGTAATACTTGGGTATTGATACATATTCACATATACACACAAGCACGAGTGTATTACTGCTCCAAGTTGTCGACGAGCTTGGCGGTACTTGTCAAAATATCACCAAATTCGGCGAAAAAGATAAGTTGCCATAAACAAGTCCCAAATTGCCGATAAATGGTTATTTTCGCTAAATTCATATTCACATCTGTTTCTTACCATATCTAACACTCTTTCATAACCGGAGTCCATTTCAAAGTGACGCATTTTGGATAACTGCAGGGGTGAATTTTTATGAAAAAAAGTAATTCTTATGTGAACTATAATTTTGATGATATATTTGTTTAATAACTATACCTTAATTGCAATAAGAATTACTAAGTTTTCCTATATTATTAAATATTATGAGCGTGTGTACTGTCGTAGATAATATATGCATGCACATGCATGTATAAATATTTAAATATTCCTTTTTTTTTAGATTGGAAAATTGAAGATGGATCAAAATAACTAGTTCAATGATAAATCGAAAAAAAAAAAAAAAGAATTGGCGATTTTCATATAATACATATTATTACTTCGAATCAATTACGATCGCCACAGAAGTTTTCACTTCGTCTGTGCTGTTCAGAACACTCGTATTTTGTTTAGTTTTATTTTAAAATACCGACTGTAACTATCCTTTAAAGAATCCTCGTATAGAAATACTTATATAATAGCCAAAATTATCTTATATGAAGAGACATGAAATAGACAACGATGTCTAATGAAAGATTAGAATACAGCCTAAAAATCTTCAAAACCTATAAAAGATCAAGTATGTTTAAAAATCAGGAAAATTCCTCAGCTGATATTTACTTTTTCGGCTAAATATTGTTTACGTCTTTTTCTATACACTAAAGATAAAATTCGTTAACGGAAAATTTCAACATTGTTTTTTAAAAATCACATCATTCGAACGCTTTAACCAGAAAACAAACATCCTAATGGGGATTTTACATTCCTCAAAATATTACTTAATTGCATAATTATGTAAGAAAATAACTTATTACCACTAAAGTTATTAATTATTATCATATAATAATAGTATTATTATTATCACTTTAAGCAAATACATTTTTACTTTATTGAAAGATTACTGTTGAATTTTCTTTATGATCAACTTCCTCAAACTGCAATTGGTATGAATGAATGAATTCATTTACTTGTTATTCCTTTGATACAAACTAATAAACTACTTAAAATATCTTTTAGCCTGAATTGCTGGCATGGTTTTCGGCCATAGGTAATGGATTTAGTATCTTAGTCTATACTAATCAAACTAGTCGTTGGGGGCCACCGTAATACTTACCCATCATGGATATGCATAATATAAAATATGAAAATAAAACATGTGTAAACTATTTATAAAATGCATTGCAATTAAAATAAAATCGTGGCTTGATGACGTCATAAACTTTAAATGCTCTATTACTGAATTGCGTAAAAGAAACATCCTTATAACTCCAAAATTGGTAATCATATTAACTACGGTTTACTGCATCGGATTAAGCTTCTTATTTCCAATTAAAATTTATCTTTGAATTGAAACTTGAATGAAATACAGGGTCATGAAAAATCGAAGAGTGTGGTAAATATAATTACAAATATTTCGGCAACTAATTATCCTATCGACTTCATTCTTTATGCAAAATTTATGTTTTTTTATTGTCTTTTATATTCGCTCCTTAAAATAAACAATTTCAAAACATTTTATATACCTTTTATCAGAACGAATATTTTGAGAGTCCGAAAAAATAGTTCCGGATAATCAAGATTACTGAAATTCAATAAGCTTCTTCCCATTATTACATATACTAAGTACATTCCAAATTTCAAGTCTCTATCTCAATTTGTTCGGGAGATAGAGCGTTTACAGACACACACACAGACAGACGGACGGCATTTTTTTTCTTCTAAAAATATGTTTTTCGGAATCTCCAGTGTCTGAAACATGTAAATCCGTCAATTTTTTTTTTTCGATTTTCAAAATGATTACAAGACTTACCCTATACTACGTATGATGGGTAAGTAAAAATGTATGTGTCGTGTCTGCTTTCAATATACACATCAAATGTCATGCCTACAAAAAGGTTTTTAATAAAAAATGTAGCTATATTTAAAGAAGTGACGACTTTTAAATATCCTTAAAAGAATTCTTATTGAAACAGCTTGCGCGATTGTCAATATTAACTCCTACGCAGAGATATGAGTAAAACGTCACGTTTTCAAAATACGAACCAAAACCTTTTGCGTATAGATGAAAGGTGAAATGTTATGACAGACGCTACACTAATTTCCGTGCTTGGACTAAAATTATATTATCAATGATACATTGTGAATTTATTTTATTTTATTTTATTATTGTACAAATATTTTATTGCACGGTCACTTAAAAAATGAAGAAACAGTAATCTACTTCGAAAATTTATTCATAATAAATAAAAAGCCTTTTAACTGGTGTAAACAAAACGTAAAACAGTTCTATGGAATTTTCCAGTCACGAATTTGTTTCCAGAGTTTAAAAAGTTGAATGAACCCTCTGATCAACCAATCGACTCTGAGAAATCTGGCTTCCTTTCAATGATTCTGAGAAACTCGAACCGATTTTAAAGTTTATTTAAACAGGGATCATCCGAATTGTACGGAATCCACTTGCTTTTTAAAAAATATATTCGTCTTTACGATTTAAATTTATGTCAGGGGCAACAGGACAACTGCTAAAAACTCGGGTTGAGACAATGCCAAGGATCACCGTAGAGCTGAAGCTGATGAACTGTAAAGTATGAAGAATCGACGCCAGGAGCACTTGTTTTATTTTTTTAAACAACTACAGCCTAAAATTTACGGAAACATCAAAACAAATCAATATACTACCATGTTTTACATTCAATAATTGTCTATTTTTTATACACAATAATTTACATTTATCCATATACGTATTCATATACACCAATCTATATTTGTTCAAAAAATGACAATTATTAAATTACATAATGACATTATCGTCTTTAATACCAACATAAAACTCCAAACCGAACTCTAGCCTAATTTTCTTATAAAACTATTAGCTCTAGATTCTCCTGTACAGCACTACAACTCTCCTAACAAGTACCAGTCTTTCTTGTCCAAGAAGCTTGATCGTAGTGCAGTGGCTACAAATCTGCTACTAATTTTATCACACGAATTCTTCAGCCATGTTTATAGTTTCAAAGATTGATAAATGATCGATTTAAACCTGTAAATGGGATGTTTTTTCAACGCTAACAGCAAATGCATGTATTTTTTAAAGCCTGTATAATACCTTAGATATTGACTATCTTAAGAATGTGATATGGGCTTATATTACGAGTATCCTGAAAAATCATACTAGGTCTTATTTTCCGATTAGATCTTATCTTTGGGGAAAAACCATAGTTAAAAGTCGGTAATTTGATAGTTCATATTCTTCTTTAAGTACGGACTACTTTTTGTGAGGATTCAGGATCAAGATTAAAAAAAAAATAGATTTCAGATTTTAAAAAAATTAATAAATGCACCATCACTCAAATACTTTCAAAAAAGGGCTTCTTCAAAGAACGTTTATAGACCCGGGAAATTGTAAAATATCTGATAAAAAACTATACTACGAATCGAAGTTTTTGACACGATTTTTCTGGCCAACTAGGATCCATAGCAAGGGTCTAGTATCAATGCGTCATTTCTTGCTTATCTTTCCTGTTTGCCAGACTTGTCTCCCATCGACTATGTTTGGAATATTTGCAGGCATCAGCTACTTCAGTCGAAAAACGTCGATGAACTAGCAATACAATTGCAGCATACCTGGCAAGTAATTTCTTTAGACAGCATTTTACATTTGTATGATTCCATGTTGAATCGCATATACTAACGCATTTTCACAACAGGTACAATCATACACATTACTTAAAATTTACGACTGCGAAACCTGCATTTTCTAAATAAATTCAGTTTTTCATTTTAATTTTCAGTTATTACTCTCACCTTCTTTCATCAATATTATTCTTTAATTTCATAACGATTCAACGATTTTTTTTAGACGAGCGGAGTTTTTTCCACATGTTGTATTACAACCGTAAAAATCATTGAAATAGAATTAGTAACATTTTCATCTTACAATCATATTATTAAGTTTTCCAAGGTAATGCACTACCGATGGCTGTAGATTGGCTGCCTTTAGAGAATAATTTTAATGACTGTAATATTGTGCGATATATTTATACTGTTCAGCTAGAATACCATGACCTTTCACTACTGTATTCATTTCAGTGCATCTGAGTGACGCTTATGGAATGTATATCATGCCAAACAAGAGGATGAAGGAAAATCATAAGTGCTGAAGGAGAATTGTTTACGGCACCACAAATAATTTTATTAAAACACTGGAAAGCATTTTTTTTTTACCTTTTTCATCTCTGGATTCCCATATAAAGCATAGGTCATAATGCTTCAATTCTGATTAACTGTACCTCTTCAGCGTATCCGGGCGTACAATAGGTAAATCTGTAGATTAATTGATTTTAGTAAAGACCCAGATTGTGTTGGTCTGTTAGACCAAAATTAGTATGTCTGAAATTTCACATCGACATCTTGTTGGTTATTCGCGAACTGCTGACATTAGTAGTTTTAAAAAGTGTAAGAATGGTAAATAATAAACTGTTGGACGGCAAATCGTTGAACATGTACAAAAAATTATGTACGCTTCGGACATTTCTCTTAGATCTTGCTTAGAATATCTAGCAGTTTGAGGCTCAACTGATACGTGGTTTTCCTGTATATCAAAGTGCCAGTATCTCTGAGTTTATATACTTAGTTCCTCGTATTTTGCTAGATGTAAAATTATGCAGCAGATGAATCTTAAAAAAAATTTTATGATTAAAAGTCTTTGGCATCTAAGACTGCTGATGTGGCTATCATATCTAGACTGCAAACAATGAAAAATAGCTGTCTGGTCTTATAAAATTCTCTTCATATTGCATAAAATCGATGGGCAAGTACGAATACGGTGTCGTATACTTGCTACTTGTACAGCTAGAGCACATATTGATAGTAGCTCTATTATACTTTGATAAATGTTTTCATATTGAGCCGTTTTTCTAGTACTTGTTGCAAGCCGATGAAAGCTATGTTATTGTCATATTATGACTTACTAGTTATGCCCACTTGTAACATATGTCTTTTCTCAAAGAAATGAAATATTTCAAGTAACCGAATCTTAATGCCTCTTAGTGTAAAATTATACCATGCATGTTTAAAGAGGATAAAAATTAACTATATTGTTTATATATCTCTGATAATTTATCTTATCCCAATATTATTGAACAGATGTGTGTTCTAAAAGGAATTAAATCTTTCAAATAGCTAAATATTGATATCTCAAAGGCCAAAATTATACTATATATGTTTAAAGAGGATGAAGTTAAGCTATGTTAATAGCCTGATCTCTTAAATTACCTTATCGCAATATTGTTGAACAGATTTGGGATTTAATAAAGAGGTTGGAAGATTGTAAAATGTAATATATACGAAAAAGATTACCTAAGCTTGAATATTTGATGAAATCTATCTTTGGAATATTGAAAGTATTTATAGATTTCATGCTAATACGAATTGTCAAATGTTTTGCCAAATGGACCAGCATACTTCGTTATATAAATTGTCATATTTTCTGACTTACCAGTGCATTCCCTGTTCAGAAAGTTTTTGGCTCATCCAGTAATTAAAATATCTTTCTTTTCTGATTAGTAAGCTGGCAAAGATGCCGGAATGGATTTCGTCTTTGCTGCTTTTTGCTCAATCTAAGCATACGTTAACAATACATATACTGAACAAAAGTAAAAAAAAAAAAGTAAAAATTTAACATAAATTCAGCATATAAAAAAAATAAAAGAAAAAATAAAGATAAAGAAATATAAAATAAAAATGCGAAATGTTGAAAATACAATTATTTTTAATATTAATAATTTCCATAAGAAACATACCAATATTTTGCAGCTTGCATAATCGTGATACAGCATCAGAAAAAGGGATGTAGGTAACGATTATATCGACGTGAGGAATGCCAAAAGCTATTAGAATTTTTCTGCTGAATATAAGTTTTAGCATAAGCGATGCCGATGATATTAGTTATAAAACGCTATATTTTATACATAAATATTTCGTCAGTGAAACTAATAATAGTCAAAGAACTATATAATATCATGTTTCATAATTTCCTGCAAAATTTCAAATGCATCATTTTACCCCTTTTATTGGTTCACTTTACATATAAGGGAACTTTTATACGGCTCTCGAAAATAACCTTTTATAGACGTTTGACTGTAATCTGATTGATAATACATGGAATTGTTTTATTATTATTATTATTATTATTATTATTATTATTATTATTATTATTAATTATAAGATATTTCGAAGATATTTTGCACCTTCCACAAATACCATAACATTCTAATTAGAAATATGTTTTTATTGTAAATAAAAGTTTTAAAAATTCCCGAATTAATTCATCAATATCTACAGTTTAACTCATGCATTTTCCAGGACAACATATATCGTTCCCTGCCATTGATAGTGGCACAAATAAAAAAAGATCGCCGGTAATTTCCCTAACTACTGCAATTTCTCTAACAATCTGCCACTGTTTTCGCCAAATGAGTTTAAGTTTATACTGGCATAAATGTACAGGACGCCCCTGTGCAGACATTTATTTTATACCTCTGAACACGAATGAATTAGTGTTATTATGTAGAATATTTCTTATACAATCTGCCATACAAAATCCATTAAAAACTTACAATGGAGAACACTAATCTTTGAACTAAATCAAATAATAATTTTGCCAGAATATAAATTAAAATTTTGCCGCCTCGCTGAAGCATGTTGCACATGCCTAAATACGGCCTTGGCCAGTAGTGCAACTTTCCTTTGATATAAAAGCGAAAAAATTATAAATGTGACATTTTACATTATAAAAATATAACGCATGGTTGTACACTGCAAAAAAAAAAAAAAAAAAAGTGTTGATTTTACAGTATAATACAGACACCCCAGCTGCCAGTAATGCGCGGCAGCGTATTACTGTTTATTACTGTTAATTTTACGGTATAATACTGGCAGCTGGGATGCCAGTATTATACCGGCCAGTGTAATTTTTTTTTTTTTTTTTTTTTTTTTTTTGCAGTGTATAGATGTGTATGATGTGTTGTAAATTTTCACAGCAGTGCTACATTTTCCATTTGTATTTTAACTATGACTACCAAGGTCAAACAATGAAATTTAATTTTTATTCTTTCTGATAAGTAAAAAGAAATGCATATGTCATCTTTAGGAGACTGGTAATAATATGAAAATCAATAGAACAATTATGATTTTTTTTTATTAGATATGATCCGACAGGACTGGCGCCAGGATGTTACGCATGTCGCTGTGATCCATCATTTCATGTCCTTCGTGATAGTTAAACAGATACGAATCGGTTCTATCTGCTCTTTATTGACGCCTAACTACTATATTTAACAGATATGTTTCTTACAAATTAAGTATTATTTCCATTTAAAAGGACAGCTACCGCGAAATCTCGGCGTCTTATTGGAATAAATATACATATAATGAACACTATCATAATAATTACATAATACAGCTTTGGAAAATAACCAGTAATGGGTAGCATTATTATTCTACGCCTAACAAACAATCATTTCTTTTATTCTAAAAATAATAATAATTTTCTAAAAAAAACTAAAAAAAACACCTTTTACTAAAACATCTTTTACTCTGTACTAAAAAAACATCTTTTTGGTGTACTTTTACGCTAGCCGGGCGAAAATTTTGCTAATAGTTTTTCTTTTTCTCGGCAACAGCAGCTTTAATTTTTCACGTGTGTTAATTAGAAACAACGCTTTTATGTTGAAATAAAATGTTTTAGCTCATAGTATTATTATTATTACTATTATTTTGTATTTTAAAGGAAATGAGTGAAAGGCGTGCATTTTAAACGTGTGTAATCTATATTTTTTAAATGAAAGTTAAGTATTAAATGAGTGAATGACTTATATTTTAAATGAAGTGAATGCAATAAGAATGATGGCTATGGGAACAATTTTTAACGATTTATCACCTGCGATCGGCTAACATAAAAACGTATTTTTGGCATTTTTCATACCCAATCGCTTGATTTAATAATAATAATAATAAAAATAATATTAAATTTTTAACTCTAGCTAAAAATTATGATTCCTGGTTTTATTATTCCTTTCAATCAATTATTTCACGAAGATATTTCAAGAACTTTTCAGATCTTTTCAATTCTTTGGAATTAAGAATAAGATTTTTAAACCTGGATGCAAAGGTTTATGGTTCCTGTTTTCAGTGAGTATTTAATACAAAAACTGTGTTTTTACATTATTCTATCATTCTTAATATGATTTCAGTAAGACATCTGAAACTGGACATTTTTAGATCTAGCGAATTCTTTTGAATTAAGAATAGCATTTCTAGCTCTGTTTAAAAAATCTTTATAATTCCTGTTTTAAATTGTATTTTCCTTCAATGATTTTAATTTCGTTTCTGTCATCGTTAATATGATTCCATTAAGATATTTCGAGAAATTTTCCGACCTCTGGAATTATTTTAAATCGGGAATAAGATTTCTAATGCCCGAATGAAAAATATTTATGATTCCTTTTATCAGTGAGTGTTTTAATCAAAAACTGTTTTTTTTACACTATTCTATTATTTTTACTATGATTTCTCTAAGACATTTGGATAAAGTTTTAGATCTTCAATTCTTTCGATTAACAATAGAATTTATAGCTCTGGTTGAAAAATTTTTGTAATTCCTGTTTTAAGTTTGTATTTTCTTTCAATCAAAACTGGTGATTTTAATTTTTTCTGTCATTCTTAATATGATTTCATTAAGATATTTTAAGAAATTTTCAGACCCTTGAATTATTTTGAATTATGAATAGGATTTCTAAGCTTTAATGAAAAATGTTTATGATGCTTAATTTCAGCCAGTCATTTCTTTTAATCAAAATCTGTGTGTGTGTGTAAAATATTTCACGGACTTTTCAGATCTCTTGAATAATTTTCATTAAGAAATAGAATTCTCGATCCTTGATAAAAAAATTTTATGATTCCTGCTTTCAGTCAGTCTTTCCTTTTAATCAAAAACTGTCTATATGTTTTGTTACTATTTTATTATTATTATTATTATTATTATTGTGACTTCATTGCGACATTTAGAAAAAAAACGGTCTCCTGAAATATTTTGAATTCGGAATACAATTGCTAATTCCTAATAGAAAATTCTTATAAATCCTGTTTTCAAATCCGGAACAGAATTTTGAATTCTTAATGGAAAATTCTTATGGTTCTTGTTTTCAGTGAGTTTTTTCTTTTAATCCAAAACTATGTATTTATTTTTATTTCTATCAAACTTATTAGGATTTCACCAAGACATTTCAATTAATTTCCAGGTATCTTGAACATTTTGAACATTAGAAAAAGAATTTCTATTCCTCGATGAAAAATCTTTATGACTGTTAATTTATGTCTTTATGATTCCTTTTCAAAATCTTTTCTTTTAATCAAAAACCGTCGCGATATTAATTTTTTTTTGCTATCATTCTTAATATGATCTCACTAAGACCATTTTAAGAAATTTTCAGGCCTCTTTGATTCTTTCGAATTAAGAGTAAGATTTTTAATTCTGGATGAAAAATATTTATATCCCTGTTTTCAGCCCAACTATTATTTTAACCAGAAACGATCATTTTGTTTTCTGTCATTCCTCATATGATTTCATTAAGAGCGTGAAGACGTACATTTTCAGATATCTTGAGAGCTTTTGAATTACAAATAGGATTTCTAATCCTGTATTTAAAAAAATCTTTATGATTTCTTATTCTTAATTGAAAATTCTTATGATTCTTGTTTTTAGAGAGTTTTTTTCCCTTTAATCCAATACTATGTAATTTTTTTTTTCTATCATACTTATTATGATTTCCCTTCAGTTAATTTTCAGGCAGTTTGAACAATCTTATTTTAATCAAAAACCGTTCCGATTAGTTTTTTTTTTTTTTTTTTTTTTTTTTAACCTATCGTTCTTAATATGATTTCATTAAGACCACTTTATGAAATTTTCAGACCTCTTGGATTAATTCGAATTAGGAGTAAGATTTTTAATTCTGGATGAAAAATATTTATATTCCTGTTTACGTTCTATTCCCGTCTATTTTTTTAAACAAAAACGGTCATTTTGTTTTCTATCGCATTCCTCATATGATTTCATTAAAACGCGTGAAGACGTACATTTTCAGATGTCTTGAATGCTTTTGAATTACGAATAGTATTTCTAATCGTGAATTTAAAAAAAAAAATCTTTATGATTTTATATTCTTAATGAAAAAATTCTTATAATTCTTGTTTCAGAGAGTTTTTTTTTTTAATCCAAAACTATGTAAGTTTTTTTTTTTTCTATCAATCTTATTTTGATTTCCCTAAGACATTTCAATTAACTTTCAGGCCCCAAAGCAGAATACTTTGTGATGTTCTGCAACGCAGATTCATTTGACCAAAATTGTTCTGCAAGATAAATTCATATATTATAAACTTATCTTCAGAATGTTATCAAAAAAACATTTTCTTTATTATGTGAATAATGCAAAGAAAAGTCGAATTTAATGAAATGCAATCAAATTTTAAAACAGAAAAGGATTATATTTCAATATATACATCTTCATTCCTTTATGCACACAAAGTCTAGTATTTAGTATTTAATACCATGGTAGTGATATAGAATTCGTTGTTTTATGAATTACTTTTGATGCAAAATATTTTGACATATTTCCTCTATGCACAAAATGTTTATTGAAAAATGGTCCATACATGGATACTAATCCAGCCTTTAAAAGTTTTCTCAGAGAATTGTGTCCAGATGGAGGGCCATTACAAGAAACGAACATTCGTTGGTCTTGCCTTGAATCGACAACAAAATTTTATTCAAGATGTCTTTATTCACAGAAACAATGTCTTCATTCTGATTGTCATTTTCATTCACAGAACTTAAATTATTTTCATACAAAGAAGTGGTTATGGCTGTTGATGAATTTGTTAAATGTTCCTCCTTCATGGGTGCAAGTTTGAAATGTGGCCAGGACTGAAAATATTTTTACCTTTCCCCCCCCCTCCCCTCCAAGTGCACACGTGTGCACACACAACGCATGTTTTGACTTTGAGATGTGGCAAAGACTGAAAATATTTTGAATTCTCCACCCAGACCTCCTCTCCGAATGCACGATGCACACACCATGCCCACTTAGACAAAACGTCGAAGGATCTAAAAAAACGGCAAAATTCGTCGAAGGATCTCGAAAAAACGGCAAAATTTGTGGAAGGATCTAAAAAAAAAAGGCAAAATTCGTCAAAGGAGCTCGAAAAAACGGCAAATTTCGTCGAATAATCGCGGAAAACATGCAAATTTCGTCCACATGCCGAGGAAAAACGGGAAATTCATTAAAGGATCGCGAAAAATGGCTGATTTCGTTGACAAACCGCGAAAAACCACAAATTTCGTCAAATGGCCGCCAAAAAAACGCCAATTTCGTCGAAGGATCGTGGAAAAAACTGCTAATTTCGTTGAAGGATCACGGAAAAACGGGCAATTTCGTCAAAGAATCCGAAAAAACGGAGAATTCTGTCGAAGGGTCGCGAAAAAACGGCGAATTCTGTCGAAGGATTGCGAAAAAAACAGCAACTTTCGTCAAAGGATCTCGGAAAAGGGCGAATTTAGTCGAAGGATCGCGGAAAAAACGCGAATTTCGTCCGAAGACCAAGGAAAAAACGCGAAATTCATCAAGGATCACGGAAAATGGCTAATTTCGTTGACAGATCGCGAAAAAAAAAATTCGTCAAAGGGCCGCGGAAAAATGTGAATTTCGTCAAAAGACTGTTAAAAAAAAAAAAAGAAAACATGAGTTTCGTTGAAGGATCGCGAAAAAATGCGAAGTTCGCCGAAGGGCCACGGAAAAACCAAAATTTCGTCAAATGGCTGCAGAAAAGAATACCAATTTCGTCAAAGGTTCGTAGAAAAAAGTGCTAATTTCTTTAAAGGATCACGGAAAAACGGCCAATTTCGTTTTAGGATCGCGAAAAAACAGCGAATTCTATCGAAGGATCTCAAAAAACGACATATTTTGTCGAAGGATCTCGAAAAAACGGCATATTTCGTCGAAGGATCTCGAAAAAACGGCGAATTTTTTTCCGTTCTCGGCCATTTTTTCCGTCCTCGGAAATTTTCAAAAGACGGAATTCCGTCCTGTGGACGGAAAACTTGCAACCCAACCTTGCTTACACTAAAAGTGCTATTACACGAGGCGTCAAGTCGCCGCCACTTCCAGGCGACACCCATGTAAACCTATGGCTTCAGAAGAGTTGCTCGGTAGCAAGCAACTTTTTTCTGTCGGAGCAATTTTGTCGCTCGGCTACAGGCGATATCGCGACCATGTCGCCACCAACAGCCAATCAAATGCTTAGGAATCTGACGTCACGATTTCACTCTCTAGATTCTTAAAACATGGCGGCTGCCGAAGCTCTGTCTCAGCTCGACGGAGAGCCTTTTTTTCATTTATTTTGTCAGGCAATATCTTTTAAACCTCACAGACACATCTATTTCTTCAAAACGAAAAGTATAGTGAAAGGTTTTCGTCACATAAGCCGAGAGTTGCAAGATACATATTCTGCTTTCCTCTTCATAGTTGGTAAGTGTCACTTTTCTATTTATCTTTTTTATTCTAAACCATCTTTTATCTAATGTCAAATACAATAACAATTAATTTCTTTAATTCATTCTCCTGTTCATTAAAATTATTTCATTGTTGTTATTCTTATTAATGTCGTAATTTCCGTAATGATATTTTGGCGCTATTTCAAAACTTTCTCGCCAACCTGTTTGTTTACATTCAGCGATATATATGTCAATGTAATGTTAAAAATGCAATTTTACTGTTTTCTTGCCAGGTTGAAAATAAAAATTTAATTTTTGGAAATTTCTTAAAATTTTGACTATTAGCCAATTATCCAATATTTGTAAGACCGAATATATATCAGAAAATTAAAATCATTAGAAAATTGGTAGCACATATTACCAGTATTTTATATGCACAAACATTAATTTCTAAGTAAACATACTATAAATAACATAAATATGCACTAACATAAATAAAAATTCTAACAGTAAGATATATTTAAAGAGCTAATTCCAGATGTACATTTTTTGACATTCGCAGCAATAATCTAACAATTTTAATGTAAAGAAAGTAGTAATCTATTATTTTCCTTTGTACTTGGAAGTTTTTGATATGGTAAAAGAGCTTAGATTATGTCTACTTCTTCCTCATTTAAAAGCTGTTCAATTGGAACTGGAAAATGGATGCAAATAAGGGTGGGGTAGGACATGCCATTGCTCATGCCTGTAATTTTAAATTTAATTTAAAAAATTTCCCTATTCTCTAATGAGTTTTGGAAAAAATATGTAATTTATTATTCCCGATTAACTTAACGTAATGAAGTATTACAAGAGAAAATAAGCAATGATTTTTTATGAAAAGGGCACGGCCCCCTTAACATTTTGTATAATATAAAATTTATTTTTTGTTAATTTGTTTAAAAATTATCTAAATTAACGAAAGATAACAAATGAAAAAACTGTTTCATTATTCATTAAAAAAAAAAAAAAAAAACTAGTATAAGTTTACTTTTTGATATTTACTATTGCTTGTTTGTTACATTTCTGTATTACTTTTTATGTTTAAAAATTCTCTGTATGTCAAAAATTCTTAGTTTTGCTTATTTTGTATTTATATGCTTCATTTTAAGAAATGTGCATCTATTTAAAAATCTCACGCATCAAATGCACAGAGCCATCGCTATGACATATTATTAGGGAGAGGCTTAAAATTACCATGACAATTATTGGTGTTTGACAGCTGTCTATTTAACCAGAAAGTGTAAATATGTGGAAATGTAGGGGAGACTGGTACATAGTGGACCACCCCCTAACATTTTATTTATTTGATTTTTTTAAAGCTTCTCTTCTAATAGATAACAGCACTGCACTGATTATTTATAGCCTTCAGAAAATATGTTTAGCTCAGATTGAACTATTTTATATTGATTGGTTGTTTTGAGCTTCTAAAAGTAAAATTTTTCATCATCATATTTTTATTTTTTAAGTAATTAAAGGTTATAGATAAATAAGATAAAACAGCTATTTTGCAAAGCTAAGATACTTGTATTTATTTAACTTTAAAGTTAATATGTTTAAAAGAATGGACCACCCACTCCTGGGGCACAGTGGTTCACAATCCACTCTGCTCCTGTAATGCAGAATGTTCAAAATATTTATCAGATGCTTATTTTCTATAAAGAAATATTTTAAAGTAGTTATTTAACGGTAAAATAAAGTAAACAAAGAAAAATAACAATTTATTTAACATGGTAAGAAATATTTTGTTCTGCATTTATTTACTGCCTTTGATAAATGTAACTGTAGTCCAATTGATGATGATTCTATTCAAATAAGATTTGTGAGATGCAAATTGAATGGAAATCAGTTTTTTTTTTTTTCCAAAACTGTAGATGAATCTGTTATTGATATCAATGATTTCATAATGTTGCTCCCAGACCCAAAAGTATTTCAGGAATATTCCAGGCTCAATCTTACTCATAAGTATTTTGGAATTTCATTTGCAAATTTTAATGTGCGCTGATTTTTTTGTACTTAAGTAATAACTTCAACTAAATTGCAATTGTTCCTGTATTAATCTGTTATTATTTTCAAAATCTAATTAATTTTGTTTTTGTTTCAAAATGTTACTTGTAAATTTATATTACTATGTTATTTTGCAGGTAAAGGGGAAATGAAAAAGAATTAGATTAATGAAAAATAGATTTATATTGTATTTCAGATAATACCTAATAGCGGTCCACAGTACCCCGGTGGGTGGACCAGTGTACCCCAGAAGTGGGGCACACTGGTCCACTTTACGGGGGCATATAATTTTTTTTTTTTTTTTTTTTTTTTAATGTATTGAAAACTATGTTCTGAGAAAATTATGATGGATGTATAGAGGGGGGGGGGGGGGAGCTTTTTGTGAAAACAGAAAAACCCCATATTTTCTTAATTATGATACCATTTAATCCGTTTAACGTGATTATTATTACTTCTAGGAAAAGGGCCGAAAATTTATGGATGACAGATTTTTGATATCATTAAAAATGGCCCGGGGGGGGGGGGGGGGGCTTAAATCTGCTTAAATTTATAATAAATCCTCTTAATATTACCTAAAACTTTTATATTGACAAGTTTTTTTTATAAGACCAACCCTTATAGCAAAAAAAAAAAATTTAAAAAAAAAATCCCTGCCGGCTTTGCCTGCAAACAAGTTAGGTTTCAAAGTGGGCGTTTCCAAATGACGCATCATGGCAAAAAAGTCATTTCTTATGCAATTCCCAACTAACAAGCGCCTCACGGTCTGCGTCTTCGAAATCTACCTGTGCTTGTAGGCCAGACCGTCAGGGATTTTTTTTATTATAGGTTACAGTTTTTTGTTATTTATTATTATTTATTTTGTTTATTTATTTTATATTATTTACCACTTTCAACAATTTTATGTATTTAACAATATTAAATAACTGTTTTGCACATTATTGACAACAATTTTTGGCTATCTATCTCCTATCCCAGATGTCAGTACCAAAAAATCTTCCAGATAATACTAATTTTGTTTTGAGTATGCCAACAGCAAATTTAATGCTTAGTTTGCTTGTATTCAATAGAAAATAACAACGTCACAATATCACAATATATGGTACTTTTCAGTTAGACAAGTTTTATTTATTCATTTTATTTTATTTTATTTCTTTTTTTGGGAGGGGGGTGGGGGGGGACACAATGTAGTTCTTATGGAAAGAATTTAAACTCTTATATTAAAAGGGAAAACACACACATTAAAAAAATGTTTTCACTCCTTCATTTAAAATAACAAAAACAAAATGTTCTAATGAGAAATTCCTTGAATCAAAAGTATTTCATTTCAACATTTACATTGTTTCTTATTTCCATATGCAAAGATCAAAACTACTGTTAGGGGCATTAATTAGGGGCAAAAATATTTTAATAACAACAGATATCCTATCTCTATATATTTATAAAAGGGATAAATTTAAGAGTGTTTAACAAACATTGAGATTTGTGATCATAGGATTAATAATATCTAATATGATCATAAAAAAATTTCTTTGAACATTGTTCATTATTATATAGCACGGATATATTTGAAAAACAAATTATGCTGGCCATAAGAAACTTTAGTAGTTGTCATAAAAACATACTAATTATTTTATAAACAACTTTATGTACTTTTTTTAATCTAAAATGTAAAAGGCAAAAAAATCTGTTAAAAAATTAAAATAGCTGTACAAAAATCCTGACAAAGTATGTAAACATGAATATATCAGTACAAAAACCATTGATTTTCATTAAAATCGGATCATATGATGAATGGGCTTAATCACATCACAATGTCAGTAATGGGGATTGAAGCATTATTTGGTGATCTGGCTAACAAAAAAAGCACTCAATAAAAAAAAAAAAAAAAAAAAAAGTGTAGTGTAAAATTTGAGTGACAGGGTTTCTAGTTACATTGTGAATGTCATTTTCACATTAGCATGTTTAATGCCAAGGTTGATTAATCTTATTTAAACGTCATACTCAAACTCACATTATTCTGTTTTCATAATATAAGTTTTGTTTATTATTAACTGACCCATCTGGCGTTGCCCAAGACCATGATAACCTTAAATAAACCTCAAATTTGTATAAATTTAACCCTTTTTAAAATGGAATATTCACATATAGATAAACAATGAAGATAGATCATTTACTTGATTTAATTTTGATATTTTTATCTAATTACTCATAATTCATTTTCCTTTTAGGTCCAAGAAAGCTGTCGTAAATAATACTGATGAAGAGGTAATCCCGAGGGTCAGCTAAGAATGACTAAACGACAACTGAACTGCTGAAAAAAGTTCTTCTTCAATAGAGAAGAATTCATCAAAGATGACGTAAGATACCATTCTTGTGTCATATACAGCATCATGATGCTAGCATCCATGTTTGGCTGCATCGTGGAAAATGCACATTGCCAGCTTGCATTCGAATCGTCATACTGTCATATCACCTGTAGTGACGGTATGAAGTGCCATTGGATTTTTGTTTCGGTAACCTCTTGTTCGCATTGCTGGCAATTTCAACAGCAGACGTTATATTTCTGATGTGTTACGGCCCGTGGTTCTGCCTTATATTCGATGCCTTTGCAATTCTACTTTTTAGCAGGACAGTGCACGACCGCATGTTGCTCGTACTATGCTGATCTTCCTTGATACAGAACATGTTCGACTGTTACCCGGGCCAGCACGTTCTCCTAATTTCTCACCAATTGAAAATGTCCCGTCAATGACTTCTGAGCGACTGGCCCGCCACCACTCGCCCATCAGTACGGTTGGTGAACTGTGGCATAGTGTTGAAGCTGCATGGACTGATGTACCCGTACATGACACCCAATCTCTCTTCGACTCCATGGCTAGGCAGATAAATGCTGTTATTGCAACCAGAAGTGGCTGCTTTGGGTAGTGTTTTCTCAGGATCTATACCTTCAAATTTTCTGAAAATGTAATCGCTTGTCCTTCCCATTATAATGTGTTTGTCCAATAAATATCATTCTGTTATTTGCATTCCTTCATGGTGTTGCATTTTAGATAGCTAGCAGTGTATAGTGTATAACAGTGATAAAGTTATATATATTTTAACAGAAAAATTGAAATTGCTGTTTGTAAATGATATTAAAATTTATTTTGGCCAATATCTTTTTTAATATTTTTAGTACCATTATATTCTTTTAATAAATTTATTTTGTATTATTTACTGTGCAAGAGATTAATTTTATTGTTAAGGCTGTTAGTCAGTCAACTTCCCAATTTCCCTCGCTAATGTTAAACATTATGGGTGTAGAATGCGCCATATATTTAAAATATCTCCTCGGGAAATTTATATTTTTAACTCATTTTTTCTTTGTATTTTTCTTAAAAGATGTCTCTTTTTTTTATTAGTTCTCAAAATATTTCTAAAATCTATGCTTAATTTAATATTTTATGTGTTAAAAGCTGGCGAGCTGTCAGTAAGATTTTAACACCTCACAAATAAAATTAAGTGTTTAATTTAGAAATATTTTGACAACTAAGTAAATAAAAAGAGAATCCTATAAGAACAACAGGAATATACACAGAAAAAAGGTTAAAAATATTAATTACCTTAAATATATGAATGTATTTTATGTCCTAAACTTTTACGTTAGCGAGGGGAATTCGGAAGTTGACTGACTAATAGCCTTAATTCTTGTTTCATGTTTATATCGTTCTGACTTATTTTTCCTTTTCATTAAAATATATATTGGTAGAAGTGTGCAATATCAGACATTTTTAACACACATAAAATTTAAAAAAAAAGAAAAATATAACACAATTTGTTGATGTAAGAGTCATTCAGAACCAAAGAAGATCAAGTCAATTTTCTCATTAAACCAAGATTCTTGCTCTAGGCAATAATTTCATTGATGCCTTCAGGGCCCCGGGACCAACCCTTCCCGCTTTTCGAGGCATTAAACCTATCATATCAGGCTTTTACATTTTACCAGTGACATCTTTATTTCGCATCTGGATGTTGGTCAGGTATGTCACGGTAAAGGGCGTAGGGACGTTGGATGGTCGTCCAATGTCCGTATGCCCTTTCCCGACACTCTACCAGATTCTTTAGAAACCGGATTCAATATCGGAGAAATTTAAACTCTAAATTCTGCAAATTTAATGCACCGAAAATGGGGAAGGATTGGGCTCGGGGCTCTGAGATCATTGGACGACCGCAGCAGCTTCGAGCTTAATGTTCATCTTCATAATAATATTTCAATGTTAGCTGTCTAGAGGAAATTTTGAGTAACTGCAAACAATGTGTGTTTATTCTCAAAAAATAAATAAATTATTGGATATAAATAATTTTTACTTTTAACACTTTATTCTTTTAAAATTGCAGATTATTTATGACAAGTAATAACATAAGATGATCTTTAAAATTTTGGTCAAGCTGTAAAAGAAAATTTTCTCGATTGGGGAAAATTATCCGGTACTTTTCGGTTAGCCGAGCGCCAGTGATATATGTGCATATATATATATATATATATATATATATATATATATATATATATGTGTAGATATATGTGTATACATGTATATATATGTGTGTGTATATATATATATATCACTGGTACCCGGCTAACCGAAAAGTACCGATTATCCTTTAAGAATTAAACAAAGAAACTAAAGATATGAAGTCGAATAAGAATGCATTAAAAAATTGGGTGCTAGTTACAGCATTTCAATAATACCAATCTATCTTTTTTGTTACTTGCTGAATCTGATGGACACAAATCTAGACTTGGAGTTATCACTCAAAAAACAAAATCACATGAAGTATTTTAATATAAAAAATTCTTTAACAATCTCAGATACCGATAATTATATTAAACAAAGTTAGCCATTTTGAAGATGAATTTGTTTATAATTGTGAAGTAATGATTAGGTGAAGAAGAAAATTTTAAAATGTTCAGTGAGCTAGTTTTCACTGCAAAAATATACTACAGTCAAGGTAGAAAAATCTTTTATTGGCGTGGTCTCCAATAATCAAAATCGCACAATTTAAAAAAAAAAAAAAAAAAAAAAAAACTAGAAAAAAGTTTGTTTTTCTTTTATATTTTTAAACCAAAATTCTGTTGAATAAGCACCTGTTTACTTTTAACTAAAATATGAAACAAGATGTATTTACATGCACAATCAAACCCACTATCTTGAACCTAACAAGAAAATGAAGGGAAAATCAAGATACGGTTTGTTTTAGACATCGTTTTATAAAATATTGTCTAAAAATATGTTATTAATATATTTTTTTTCATTTAAAAGTAATGTGTATTACAACATAGCTTAGAAAAAAAGCCTGTTTTTAAAGTCTGATGGCTGTTTAAATTGTTTAATGGATGACATGACAGTTTTTGTAAAACTACTGTGCATTTTAAGAACAATATTTTTAATGGTTTAAAAAGCTGGTAAATGTTTTTCTTTTCTCTGCTAATTTTACTGCTGCCTTTTTTTTCTCCTCCATATTTATAGAAGAACATGTTGAGGCTGATGAGGAAAGTATATTTTTTAGATTCTTAAAAGCAGTTTTCAGATTTTTAAGACTTCTCTAGTCCAAACAGGTTACTTTATGACAACTTTTTTAATGAATTTTTGTTCGCAAATGCATGAAATTGGCAGGTGTACTTATTCAGAAACTATGTAATCTGAACACGTTTTCCATTTTTTGGTAAATGAAGAAGATCTTATAGAAAATACTGCCAAAGTTGGCGTTTTGAACAAAATTCCCTACGCGGCAGCCAGAAAAGTGCGAAAAACGTGTTGTCACGTAAACCAGAATCGCTTATAACTCGATAAGTAATCTATTTATCATAAAATGTAAAACTCGTTTTGATTCCAAATCGCTTCCATAGTCAGGCCTGCCAATTTTATACCTTTGTGTTTAAAAATGAGTCTGAAGTTGTGTCAGAAAGTTTCGCATTGTTGAACAGGTCATTTAAGGACACTTTAACACCTTAACTGCACATTTTGAATTCTGAAGGACACTCTCTTCAAGATAAGAATGAATCAGTTGTTACTATGCAAATAAATTTTTTAATACAAAGGCATTATGGGCAAAATTTTTTTAACTGAGGGGCAAGAAGGGTGCTTATTTTTATACCAAAGGGAAGGCAGGGTCCTGAAACTTGGGGGGGAGGGAACTGTAGTATAGGATATAACTTAGCACCAGGTTTACATCATGGTAATACAGGTTTTGTACACTTTTAACACAATTTTTTAATAGAATTGTTTGCCTTATGTAAATGTAGAAAAGTATTATGAATGCTGTAATTAAACAATGTATCTACAATTTCTGCTATTTAAATAGTAAATTAAAAAAAAAATTATTAAAACATTGTTGTAAAAGTGTACGAACCCTGTAATATGCAAAATATGATTATTAAATAAAGTTTTTGGCACACCTTCTATAGCTAGCAGTTTTTAAAGGACTTCCATTCGCCGTGTTAGAAAATCCACTTATCTAGTGGGGAGTAAAATGATGTAATCCCTACACTTTGTAAATAATTAAAATTCTTAATATCAAGTTTCAGATAAACATCTTATCCCCGTGGCAGAATTGCAGCGACAATGTCGCAGAATAGGAAAGATTTATTGCAGAAATAATTCTCATTTGGAAAAAAAAAAAAAACATTTTTGGGAGAGAGAGAAGATTTATGCAACAGCAAAAAGATATTCTGTATGTGTTTCGCTTCTGCAGAACAATATTGGTAAGAGGTGAAAATCTTCTGAGTTTCGGCAGATTTTTGTCCCTCCACCCCCGAAATTTTTGTTTGTCCCTTCCCACACTCCCTAAACTTTAAAGTTTAAAATATTTATAATTGTTAAGCTCTAAGTTCTGCTCAGTTTCTTAATAGGGTTTTGCAGTAGTTTTATTGTTACAAAATTTTAGTTTTCTCTTTCTTTGCAACACCCCCCCCCCCCCCCCACCTCTCTCTCCAGCATTAACCTTTAACTGCTGTGACAAACACTGTTGCATAAGATACTGTGAGCGATCTCTGAGACTGCTTGTTCGAAAGGCGAAAAAAAAAGCTCGATTTACTCATAGGATACTGTTTATGTACTAAACTTTAGTTCAGGACCATTATCATTAAAATCCACTTATTCAGAATTCTCTAGCAATAGTACTAGGGCTTCAAACGAAATATTTCACTATAGTTAAATCATAAGTATCTATAGTTAAACTATGAAAATTGAAAAAAATATATAGCTGCCTGTGAGACAGCTAACAACAGTTAAGTGTTAACGTTGTTAATATTAAAAAGTCTCTATTTTTAAAATTGTGTCCCTTTTTTAATGTTGTTTTGCCTTAGTTCTTTTATTTTGAACTCGTTACTTCTGCCTTAGTTCTTGTTACTTTAAAATACTAATACATAAATATCCATGTAATCCCCCCCCACTTTGCTCCATCATCACAATTTAAAATCTTAAAAAAAATAATAATAATAAATGATAAAAATCTGCCGTATTTATTACGTTGAAATAAATTATCACCAACACCCCCCCCCCCCCCCCAAATTTGTAGCTTCCCTTCCTCCTAATAAACAAAGTTTACAGTATTTAAAATTATTTCTTTATGTTTTTTAAGTTTCCTTGTGTTTTTTTACATAAACAATCCACAAATATATTTTTTTAATTGTTCCCTGAAATGTCTACTGCTTGTTTACCCACCCCCACCCCCGCCCAGCATACAAAGTAAAAAATATTTTTGGCAACAAATCATTCTATATTTTCCAAGGGGGATTTTCTAAATATGGGGGAGGTACAAAGTATTTAAACTTTTTTGTAGTTTGGCCTAATATAACTCTTGTTTGACTTCAGGACTGTTACTGAAGAAAGATTTTGCGGTTAATAAAGTTTGTCGCAGAAAGTACAGTAATTTTCTGCAACAGTGCATCTTATATTATAACAGGTGTGCTAAAGGTAAAGTTAAAATAATCATGACTTTACATATTTTGTTACATTATATGCTTTCATAACTTTACATATTTTATATGTATATTAGGATAAAATGTTCTTTAATGATGCCATGAATTATTGAAAAAATTGAATTAATATTCTCATAAAATAATTTTGATACTTTTTGAAAAGAAATGATAGTAGCTTGCACTATTGCATTACTGTGATCTGACATGGCTTTTATAAATATTAAAATCACCCTATAAATTATTTTAAACATCTTTTTTTTTTTTTTACTCTTTTAAGGGTTGGGTATGCGAGTTGATCTTTTCAGAGGTCTATCTGGTTACTATCCTAGGTGGGACAGCTTAGTTTGTGAATTGTACATTTGGTTGCATTGTTCTAAGAATATATAAATGAAATTGAACTTCGATAAGTGGGAACTGAAGTATCGACCAATCCAGCCATAATTAAAATGGTTTCTCTGTTATATAGGTTCAACAAGTGCTTATTTTACTAATAGAAGTTATCAAAGTAATAGTAACTACTATAATTAGTAAAGGTATTATATCTGTGTTCTCAATTTTAACTGTCAATCATGTGGGACTTTAATAACAAGTAAAAACAATCTCAGTTATGAAAGTAATAATCACTTAATACAGAAATAAAATAATTTCCAGTAGAGGTTTCATTGGCTCAATAACAAAGCTTTTTCTTTCTAAAAATGCAGTGGCAGAATAAATAGCAGTAATAAAAGTTTCTCACTTATCCAGTTTTGCCTGTATTACATTAATACTGTTTATGATTCTTTAAAAGGAGCTTTCCATGATGGTTTGGAAAAGGATACAAAATTATATCTGTTATCTGTACACTATGGATTATTTTAAAAATCTAATTTATAAAATTTAATTTGGGTGTAGGGCTAATGATTTATATTTTTATGAATATTATAGAAATTGGTGCTGATAACACACACACACACACATATATATATATAATACAATTTTTCTATTCAAACTTCCTTAGTATCGCTAAAAATTAAAAAATGTCAGAGGTCAAAATTTATTATACTGAGTTAAAAGATTGAAACAGGATTATTTTTACGAATGTCGAAAAAAAAAAAAAAAAACCTCTGAAAATAGCATGTAAAATTTCGTGAAAATTCAAAAATCAAGGTACGAATTCGGAATAAATTTTATTCAAAAGAGTTATATTGCGCTAGAAAATTTAAACTGGATTCCTTTTAACGAATGTCAAAAATTTGCCGCGAAAAAACGCTTAATATTCCCCTGTATTAATGCCTAATCGCATCTGTTAATTTCGTGTATATATCGGCATTTTTAACAATAAACACAACCAGCGAACTTATAAATCATATCTTTAAACTTTGTTATACAAGTATTTTTTACTAAAGTTCGAATAAATGTCTGTTTTATACAATGTGCTATTAAAATTTAACCGAAAATCTTGTTAAAAGCCGCAAAACAAGTTCAAAAACCATCATATTGGTACGGTCGCTCGCTTGGCTGCCAATTTAGAGCGATGAGTAAAGCAGCGCGGGAGCGGATTCATATATTATTTTGGCAACCCAGGCAGAATGATCTGGTGGGAGGAGTTTGTGGAGGCGATTTTTTGTCGCTCGTAATTCACGTGTAATAGCGCTATAATGTTCCTATAACGGCAGAGTGGTCTCAAAACTTTTCCAGCGCTTTTTATATCCTGTTTCTCTGAAGAAATTTCATAGGCGTTCTCTTCGGCTTTCTTTTAAGTGTACTAAACAATTTTTCAACGCTTGTTTCATTAATGGAACGATGTTTCACAGGCTTAGAAGGATGAAAACGCTGATAGTATACTTTTAAGTTTTTGAAAACTATTTGAGCATTGCATTCGAAGCAGGATATTTTATCTCTAGCCGACATATTTATCGTATTACAAAAACTTTGAATGAAATATTTTATTCATTTTTTCAGTACTCAGTCATACTACAGAAAAAAAGCGTGAAATTAAAATTTCCGACAGGCATACTTGATCGAAAACGGAAACATAAACGCAAAATCGGATGATGCAATCTTCTCTTCTTCCGTGCCTTACTGGGGAGCTGGCCGGACGCAACTACATTTTCCTCCAATCATCGGAGAGCTCTGAGATAGTGCTGATCAAAGCATCTTGCATTAGAGTCCATTTTTTTAGAAAAGGCGGTTAACCTTGAGAACCACCTTGACCGGTTACAATAGAAATGCCCCAGTACAATGACGGAGTACAATAGAAACGGTCTAAGGGAACTGGAAGGTCAATGAAGGGTAACCGCCTCCGTCGCGGCGCGGTGTTTTCCCTCGGAATAACGGCACATTGCTCAACTTTTATGTTCTCAGAAAAGCACGGTAGCTTCGGCGATTTTATTTTGATTTATATTTTCCACATTTGAACAGAATTGTTCTGCAGCTCATGCGTCTGTTCTGCGACGTACGTCGCAAATTTCGTAGCATTCTGCTTTCGGGCTTTCAGGTAGCTTGAACATTTTGAACATCAGGAAAAGAATTTCTAATCCTCGATGAAAAATCTTTGATTCCTGCTAATTTATGTCTTTATGATTCCTTTTTACAATCTTTCCTTTTAATCCAAAACCATTCCGATTTTATTTTTATTTTTTAATTTTTTTTTTTTTTTAACCTATCATTTTTAATATGATTTCATTAAGACCGCTTTAAGAAATTTTCAGACCTCTTGGATTCTTTTGAATCAGGAGTAAGATTTTTAATTCTGGATGAAAAATATTATTCCTGATTTCAGTCCGTCTATTATTTTAATCAAAAACAGTCATTTTGTTTTCTATCAGTCCTCATATGAATTCATTAAAACACGTGAAGACATTTTCAGATGTCTCGAATGCTTTTGAATTACGAATAGGATTTCTAATCCTCGATGAAAAATCTTTGATTCCTGCTAATTTATGTCTTTATGATTCCTTTTTACAATCTTTCCTTTTAATCCAAAACCATTCCGATTTTTTTTTTTAACTTATCAATTTTAATATGATTTCATTAAGACCGCTTTAAGAAATTTTCAGACCTCTTGGATTCTTTCGAATCAGGAGTAAGATTTTTAATTCTGGATGAAAAATATTATTCCTGATTTCAGTCCGTCTATTATTTTAATCAAAAACAGTCATTTTGTTTTCTATCAGTCCTCATATGAATTCATTAAGACGCGTGAAGACATTTTCAGATGTCTCGAATGCTTTTGAATTACGAATAGGATTTCTAATCCTGTATTAAAAAAAAAAAATCTTTATGATTTCTGTTTTTAGTTGGACATTTCTTTTAATCAAGAACTGTGACTTTATTTTTTTTTTATTTATTTATTTATTTATTTTTATTATTATTATTATTTTGTAGTTTTTAATATGATTTAACTAAAACATTTCAAGAATTTTTTGTATCTTTTGAAATCTTTTGAATTGGGAATCCTAATTCTGTATAAAAAAAAAAAAAGTCTTTACGATTCCTGTCTTCAGCCTCTCTTTTCTTTTCTTTTAAATAAAGCTGAGTCTTTAAATTTTTAAATTATTCTTAATATGCTTTTACTAAGCTATTTCAAGAAATTCTCAGATCTCTAGAATTCTTTTCAATTAGTGATAGGATTTGAAATGTATAAGAAGTTTTATGATACAACTTTCTTTTTCGGGTTTTTATATTAGGATACCAGCAACAGTTTTTATACATACACTGGTATCCAGAAATTAAGGAGCAGTGACCATTTTCAGACGTTTCGTCGAATATCTTACTGAAATTCCCGCCCGGAATGCCCTTGAACTTTGAGAATGTAAATAATATGTTTGACTTCATGTTTTTCAGTGAAGATTTTCTCATGAGGACAATTAGGGGGCATATAATAATTTGAATAATAAAATAATTTTTTCGATCACCCAAGTAACAAAAAATGCTAAAAATAGTCTGTCACTGTAGCAAATGACTATATAGGTCCTGTTCAACATTTGTGTGCATTTGTGTAAGCATAGCACGTATATTCGTGAAGATGTTAACGTTTCTGTGAAATTTTCAAAAGTTTTTTTTTTTTTTGTTTGTTTTTTTTAGTATACAGAGTTTTCAGCCGAATTTAACACCCGTTTCCAAAAACCTGACAAAAAAATCGTAGAAATAGTATATTGTGATTAAAAGATTAATATATTGAATATTTGATGAGATATAGGTATTTTTATGAAATAAATTTTAACTGCGAATGCGCGAACTACAGCAAAGGTTTTTCGTCATGATTTGATAGTCAACACTATAGGGCAACTCATATAAAAAGACCAGTGAAATATCGTAAAAACTCAAAAAGTTACAGTAATAATTGAAAAATTGAGGAGGTCCAAGTGTTTGGAAAGTGGTGTTAATTTCGGCTGAAAACTCTGCATGATATAAAAAAAAAACTTTTGCATTTTTCACAGAAACGTTAACATCTTCACGAATATACATGCTATGCTTACACAAAAGCACACAAATGTTGAACAGGACCTACATAGTCATTTGCTACAGTGACAGATCATTTTTAACACTTTCTGTTACTTGGGTGATCGAAAATATTATTTTATATTAAAATTATTATTGCCCCCCCCCCCCCCTAATTGTCATCGCGACAAAATCTTCACTGAAAAACAGGAAGTTAAACATGTTCTTTGACAATGTCAATGTCTTAGCAAAGTCAATGAAATGATTGAATGTCACTTGAATTTGCAAACCAATTGATATGAAAAGAAATAAGTCATTTTCTTCGCGTACGTTATAAAAGCAAAATTTTATTAAAAAATTCTGGGTGTCATTTGGAAGTTTGGAAGTAAAACTAAATGGTATAAATAATATACCACCGCTCTTCAAAGAATTAAACGCACTCGTCCAAAGGAGTACCGTCTAATTAGTGAGCCTGCCGTTATGATTTATGATTTTTCACTTCTTTACCAATGACAAAACATTGTTGCTTAAAATTTTTTATTGTTACTTTAAATAATTAAAAAATACACTTTTGAATGAAAACTTGAATTTAAATTTTAACAATAAAAAAAGTCAAACGTATAGAAATACGATTATTTGTCGATGTTATAGACGATAAAGTGCTGACGAAGTCGGGATAATTGATTATGAAATACAACAATCAACAATCAGTCTAATTTATATACTATAGATATTTTTCTAGAATATGAAAATGAGACAAAATGAGAAGAAATTTTTCGAGACTTTGTAGAATTATTTACCGATTATTGAGAAAGACAGACATTTCCCATTGAAAATAAGAAAACTATATTCAATAACATTTTTATGTCGAACCACTTTAAAATGATTCACTGTAAATTAAATACCATCGTTTAGTAAAGTTTTAAACAAAAAGTTTTTAAAAAAGTTTTAAATTAAGTAAAGTTATACGTTGTGGAGACACAATTTTAAAATGCAGGCTTTGGCGCGTCCTTAATTAACGACGCGTCGGTCAATCAATTAATAAGTTGTATTTCTTTTTTCTTTAAATTAATCTACAAATAAATATTGAATGGAGTATGGAGAATACCATTTAATATAAATTATTTGATATATTGCATAACATGTAGTCAACGTGGTCGTTTTAATGTAAGTCTCATTCTTTTTTTCCCCTCTTTTTAATTACTACCGCCTTTTCTTTTCATTTCTTAAAATGTTTTAAAATACTTTTAACACTTTCATTCCTTAAAGAATGTAAAAGATTTATTTATAACACTTTTTCCTGAAAATTACACTTCAGTGGGAAAATCGTAAAAAATGACGTAAACACCCACGTGATCTCCAACGCCCACAACTTCCGATCGATGATTTACCTACGTCACAACCTGCGCGGGCAGAATATTGCACGAAATATGTAAGTAGGTACACAGAATCGGAGAATTTCATTTCCAAAATAGTGGTGGCATCATTTGAACCTCTCCGGAATCGGCAGCCAGACGCTTGGCGGAAAATAGCTGCGGCCCCGGCTATTTTTGGACCAGGGCGTAGGATTTCCGGAAGTAGGAAGGGGGCGGGAAAAGACTTGGGTGACAAGTGATTCACCCTCAAAGTATCGGAAACTGTAAATAAATATAAGAAACTGACAGTCTGTAGCAGGACAAAAAAGCTTCAAGGAATTATTTTTTTTTTCTGTATGGGTGTGTGTGTCTGTGTTAATTTTTAAATATGTATATAAATCACTTCAGCAAAAAAAAAAAAAAAGTAAAAGAAAAGTGTTATTGCTTACATTTAGATTAAGTATTTTAATATTGTTCCTATAGTTGATTCGCTCGTATCATTCTCGATTTGAACCCGAAAATTTCATCTGAAATCAATCATTTTTATCAGCCCGCAAACAACCTGAATTTATATACCCGATTTCCGTCGACTCGCAACCTGGCCTGAACCGAATGCTCCTTAACTCGAAGCCCTTTAAACCGAAACTGACCCAAACCCGACACGAAACAGGAAATGAAAGAAAATTACTTCCATATTTAATTACAATTAATCAAAATTATAATTATAGCTCTGATATCAAATTTATCTCTTATGAACTAAAGAAAATTCACACTGAAATACCATTGCCTTAAAACGACAAGGTTCTAACAGGCAAAATTGGCTAAATTAAGATTGCATCATCTACTGAGTGTCTTTAAAATTTTGTTTACAAATTAAGCAGACATACACCGCATTCTAGCGAGTATCTCAAGAATTACCGAATTTGATCAGATTCCAACAGCAATGCTCCTAATAAAAATGAAATTTTCATTTCACTCTTTTCAAAATCGATTGAAGCAGTTAGAGCTTTTTCATTCCAAGTTCAGGAGAAATAATTTTCTTTCGTTATGAACAATGTTCTGGAACTTCTGGGTATCGGGTATACACGAACCGAACATACGAGAACCAAATCTCAATCAGATATATCGACCCTTATCTTAAAATGTTAGGGCCAACTCGACCCGAACCTGGTACACGGCACACAGCAAAATAATAGTGTGAACCCAAACTAAACCCAACCTGCAATAACAACAACAAAATATATATACATAGCCAACCCGACTCGATGTCGACCCGCATTTTGGGTCGGATCCGAGTAGAAACCGATTATCAGACCCGGCCCACGACTTTAATACAGAGTTCAAACTTCAAACTAAAGTCACGAAACACTGTAATAACGTCTAAACAAATAAAGCTGGAATTATCCCACAAATGTCTACCTATAATAAAACGACTATATGATATCAGATGAGAATGGCTGGCATCGTTCCCAGGGGCGAATTTTGGAAGTTATCAACCCTATCTTGAACACTAGGAGAGATAGCAAAATAAAGTCAGTTACAAAAGTATAGAGCACTTTCAATTTAGTATGAAATGACTTCTTGCATGTAAAAAAAAAATTGTTAGAAGCTCTGAAATGTATATTTTGTGATATTAATTCACCAACTTAAATACAGGGTGACCAGAATTAAAACACCCCTACTCCGACCTCTGTATATATCGAACAACTCAGTGTATAAGCTTCAAATATTGTGCACATACTATTGAAGACATGGGGAAACGGATTACGCGAAAAAACTGTTCTAGAAATCAACGATAGATGGCACTGTACAACTGAACATATGCGGAAAAAACACAAAACACATTTTTTTTTTAATGTGCCAAACAATCGTATGACAAAGACTTTTTTAAAGCAGGTAATGCCGCTCAATATGGTTTCATTTTTGAAGATTTAAAATCTGCACTCTGTGGACAGATTGTTCAACTGCAGTTCGTAACTGGGTCGACTGAGATGCTTCTCACATGCAGTGTGAGACTTTCTTTAAAGTCTGGTAAGTTTACCAGACTTCCTCGATAATTTTTTAAGTGTCAACACAGCCCAAAATCACACGGATTAAGATCCGGAGATCGAGATGGCCAGGTTGTCGGAAATGCACGACTGATTACTCTATGATTAGTGAACGTTGCTGGTGAAACTACTGCAGACAGGATCCAATATGTGGAGGCGCTCCATCTTGCATAAAGATAAATGATTCAAGACATTTCCGCTCTTTCAAATGAGGTACAACAAAAGTTTAGAAGTTTGCACCTGTTGGATGTCACATTGCATGTAACAGGGCCATCGCGAACAACCTGTTCGAAAAAGAAAGATCCAAGAATGAATGCGGCACCACCAGAATCCACACCATACTGTAACTTTCGGTGAGTGACGTGGAATCTCTTGGAAGGTACATGGGTTTTCAGTTTCCCAAATGCTACAGTTATATGTATTTGTTTACCATCTACAGTTATAGGGGTTCAAAGTTCTACTGAGGTGGAAATGGGCCTCATCGCTCCACAGAATCATCCAGGGCCACTTAAACTCTTCAACTTGTCATTTTTTTTTCGTATTTCCTGTTGTAGAGCGCCATCTATCTGTGCTTCTGGAATTATTTTTTCCGCATAATCCGTTTCTCTATGTCTTAAATAGTATGTTTACAAAATTTGAAGCCTTTTCACTGAGTAGTTCGATATATAGGGAAGTCAAAGTAGGGGTGTTTTAATTCTGGCCACCCGGTACATCACTAATCTCGTGCAAAAGTATGACATTATGAGTAAAATACACATTTACTAATAAAACTAACACGCGTAAACGAACAATTTATTTTAATAAGAAAATCCATTGTTTATGCTTATTTTGTTTACCATCTGCAGTAATGAATGCGTATCATGCATGTGTATTGTTGCCAATGGTAGACACACTGAATATACTTAACTTGATTCTCTCATCAAAATAAATCATACCTTATTTACATGTGTTACTTTTATTAGTAAATGCGCGATATGATGTCATACTTCTGCACGATGTATTTAAGCCACTGATTGGTTATCGGAAATATCACATTTCAGAGCTTCTAATAAAGTTAATTTTCAAATGTAAGACCTCATATCAAACTAACAAGGGATCCTAACCCAAAAGGTACACACCAATATCGATGAAACTTTTATCATAGAGAGTACTCATGATATGATGAAGAATGACACCAATTTTATCGGCCATCGTCAAGGTTCAGTATTTTTAAAATATTCGTAAAGTATCTATGGTGCAATTAATGAAAATAGCTAAATGTTTTATACAGAAATATTCCAAAAATTTCAAACAACGTAATCGTCACAGAAATGATAATTAATATAGGAATAAGTAAAACATGATGAATTTTTACATAATCCACAAATTACAAAATGAAATTCTCCACATTCCTGACATTCGATTCCATTACTTGTGAAATAAAAATCAACTGGATTCTGGAAAGTCATATTGGGTAAATCATTGCTCCTTTCTATACTAATTATCATTTCTGTAATGATTACGTTGTTTGAAATTATTGGAATATTTTTTAATAAAACATTTATCGATTTACATCAGTTGCACCATAGATATTTTATAAATATTTTTAAAATACTAAACCTTGGCGATGGCCGATAAAATTGGTATCATTTTTCACCAAATTATGAGTATTCTCTATGCTAAAACTGTCATCGAAATCCGGTTTATCTTTTAGGTATGGTCCCTTGTAAGTCGAAGACGCTCGACAGTTTTGTAATTGATTTTTTTTCGCTATGTCTAATAGTTTCCGAGATATTGTGGATAACTTCCAAATTTCACCATTAGGTGGCTCTACAGTCATTATCATGTGATTAAGCATAGCCGTTTTACTATAGGTAGACATTTGTTCCACATTTCTATCTCTATCCGTCGGGGTGTTAATTGAGTGTTTTTTGACTTATTTTACAGCCTGTATATATAGTTTACATTAAGGTGATTCTCAAATTTCCTGTGCAACAACGCGAAACTTTCTAACGCATTTTCTGACTGATTTTTAAGCATAAATGCCTAATGGCAAGCCGCACACTGACAAGACAGAGCGACATGTAGCACAAGACACGAGACAAATTCTGATATTCAGACCGGTTTTTCTTTGTTAAAAGGGGGAAAATGTCTCATGACTTAAGCTTCACGTCACTCTGTCTCGTCAGTGTGCGGCCTGCCTAGACTGGCAGGCCTAAAAATTGAAGCAATTTGGAATTGAATAACCTTTTCCATTTTTTGATAAATGAATTACTTGTGAAGTTATAAGCGATTCTTCTCACGTGACGACAGATTTTACCCTTTATCGCGCTGCCGCGTCTGGAATTTGGTTCAAAACGTCGACTTTAACAGTATTTTCTGAAATATATTCTGTCTTTACCAAAAATGGAAAACGCCATTTGATTACATAGTTTCTGAATAAGAACACCTGCCAATTTCAAGCGTTTCCAAACAAAAAAGAATTCAGAAATGTGTGAAAAAGCAGATCTTTGATTTGAGAACAGACTTAAGACGATGTTAGAAATTTTTACTATTGACTATTATAGTTTACTATTAGAAATATTTACTAGTATAAATGATAGAATAAATGAAGGTGGGTCAAGAAAATCATATGGTAAAGCCCCATCTCCCTTCATGTTTTCAATTAGCTTACGTGAAATAACCATTTATTAAAGAAATCGCTCATTAATAATTTTAAAAGAAAAGCGCATTCTAGTCCAAGTATTGATTGTATGTTTTCATAAAGATGATACAAGATAAACAAATTTTTAAAAAAATGTCCGAATTCAAATAGCAATTGTGTATATAATATCCATATGAGATATTGATATAAATTTTTGATATAAGATATTTTCCTTGAGATATTTGACAGAATGTAATTTTGTCTAATGTCTTGAATTTAAAAAACGAATTTTATCTATTCCTTACATATCGATTATGTATTCTTGTATTTCTAATAGAATTTCTACAATATCTCTTTTCATAAATCCTTTTCTTTTCTTTCTGATTCGAATAAAGTTTCAAATGATGTTTTATTTGAGATAAATTATATTACGGAAGAAAGGTAATATTATTGACTCTATCTAATAAGTTGCGTAATATCAAAATATGTTTTTAGAATTCTACTATTTTTCCCCCTCTCTCTTTTTTGTATCCACTTTCTTCTTCCTTTTCTTTTATTATTTTTTTTTCATATTTGGCCTGAGTGGACAAACAGAGAGAATATATATACATATATATTATTTCATCAGCATATAAATTATTTAATTTCTTATGTGGGTTTCAGAATTTCTATAAGTATTATTTCTTAAATTCATTGTAATTTTTTTAATGAAATTGATAGGAAATTTTAATGTAATACGGCTTCTCATATTCCAGTTACTTGAAAAACCTTTCATACAAATATATTTTCTTATCGTATTTCTAACTTTTTTTATCATTTTAGTTTCATTTTTCTTTTCTATTATTAAAAAATCAAAATTCAGATTGAAATTGTATTGTAAGGTGTTAAAATATATATTTTCTTAATGAAAATTATTATATTATTACTATTTATAATTCATATTTCATTATTAAAGTTTTATGTAAACGTGGACGTGTCAGATGACAAGTCGCCAAACCCACACTGCAGAAAATATCCTGTAAAATTGACAAAAAAAATTGTAAGCTGGGTTAACAATAAACTATATGTTTATATTACGAAAAAAATATTACAAACTTTCTGTTTTTTGACAGCCAAATATTCTTTTTACACTTTAAAAACGTATTTTTTTTCTCTTTTTTTTATTTGTTGTACTTTTTGTATTTATTGTAAATTAAAGTCGTTTTTGCTATCATTGCAATTAACCGTTTTTTTAAACACTTTCCAACATAGTTGAAAAATGTTTATGAATTCGGTTTGTCTGAGCGTCGGTCCGTACTCTAATTCGCGTAAATATAGTCGGATTGCTATATAATTGATATATGTTATGCAAATTTAAAATGACATGTTCGGTATTGAAAATTAAATGTGTAGCATTTATAATTCATTTACAGGGGCACTCAAAATAATACCATTACGTTGTGGTCTATGGGAAAAATCGTTTGCAGTGCATTTTAACGATGTTAAACTATTTCAAACGTATTGAAATTTATATACATCACGGAGATGCCACTACAAGATGCTTACAGAATTGTGTGTGCATAGCATTTATCGTTTATTTAAAGAGGCACACAAAAGATTTCTATGAGGCTAATTGCTTAAAGTGCGTTTACAATTGTGAAATGCGTTTTTAAATTTAACTATTTTTTTTATATTACTTGGTGGTATAAATTCTATAGACCATAAACAGGGCTGCACTAAATAATTCGAGTACATTTCCTCTTATCGACGGAAATTGCTGAACGTGAATTTTCAATTGTGTTATGCGTTTCCTATAAGTTAGCTAAATTTTGTATACTACGTAGTACATATAGAAATCTACAGATCATATACAGGGCTGCAGAAAAGAATTGAGACATTTTTCCTACTATAGAAGGTAATTGCTGAAATTGTGTTTTCAAATGTATTCGTTTTCCAAATTGTTTACTTTGATATCATTTTTCACTTTATTAAGTGATGAAGTTTTGTTACAGTATTACTGAATGTGCTGGAAAGTGTTTCATAATATATGCTTGACGCATGATGTTTCTTTCGGGTTTTTTTTTCTCAATTTCACAAGATTATTTTTTCTTGCAGTGTATTAGCAAGTTTAACTGCCAAATCCATGGTCACGTTTTCTAGAATAATATGCTTGGCGTAGTTATATCCAAAACTTTCTGGCCTCATATACAAAAAAAAACATTAGGCAATGAATTTTTCTTGCAGGCTGAAAGTTTCGATAGTGAAAGCGTTTGAATGTTTTTTTCTCTGTTTATAAAAAAGGGAAGTTGTAGCATCCCGGGATTCTTTTTAATAAATGATTTTCGGACATTTTTTTCTCAACTTTTAAACAATGAACTTTGCATTTTGTATGATCCCTTGGCTAAAAGTATTTGCTATAAACACTTCATAACAACAACAACAACAACAACAATAATAATAATAATAGTAATAATAATAATAATAATAATAATAATAATAATAATAAGTGATTGAAATAGATGCCTTCGAAAAAAGGTAATTAAAAGAAACTCCTTCAACGAGCCCAATCTGGGATAGGTTCGGACACAATGTTTTACATATTATTTGTATTGCTGAGACTTATTATTCAGCAAAGAAAGATTTGATCTAGTGAATTTAATTAAAAATTTTCGTACATTTTTTTTCTCAACTTTTACAGAATGACTGTTACGTCTTATTGTATCCCTTTGTTATAAGTATTTGCTATAAGCATTTGTTTTTAATAATAATAATAATAATAATAATCTGTGATAGGTTGAAATACAATGTTTTATATACTATTTACACTCTTGAGGCTTATTATTTAGTAAGAAGGATTTCATCTAGTGATGTATCATAGTGATGTGGTCTGGAAACTCAGTCAGTAAATTATAAATTATAATCGTTAAAAAATGAATAGTTTGTTGACAGTCAGACGGAGATGTCTAAAAATCCAGACAAAATTGCGGAAAAGCAGACAGACTAAAGTCATTAACCTCCTCATATATGCTAGAATTTTTTTTTCTTTGTAACCAACACATTTTTAGTAACATTTCTTTGGAATCAAATTTTTGACCATTTATCAAAGTCAGTTAAATAAGCATTCATTGCAAAAAGTCATGAAATAAATTCCAATACACGGTAATACTTCCTGATTTCATTTAACAAGGATTATGTTTGCAACAGCTGTCAACGAAAAGCGAAAATGTGTTTTTTTAATACCTTTGATGATATACCATATTTTACTCTAGGGATTATATTACTGACATAAGCTATTTATTCCCAACTCTTTCATCTCCTATATACCGCACATCGTTTTAATGAATTATTGTAATGAAATTGAATAGGCGCCATTACGTCTGTTGACAGGAAGTTCCAGAGATCCTGTTAGATTTCAAAATAATGTAGGATTAGCTTGCTATCAAGCCGACAAGAGATGATAAAAAGGAACAAAATATATCATATACATACTTGCTAACATTCCTGTATTCTTCCGTAAAACTGTGAAAATTTGTCTCAAGAAAGAAAAAAACCTCTGAACCAGAAAACTTATTTAATAAAATGTTTCTTGTTTCTATGTGGTACATATATAGGTGGGGATTTTAACGGTGGTAACTATGTATATATGAAGGATACAGAAGAGATACAAGGGGAAAATTTTTATAGCCCTTCAAAGTAGTAACTAGCATTGTCTAGCACCCGTTGCCAGCGTTCTGCAAGCTGCAGGATACCGTTGGCAACGCCTGTTCTGTTGATCTATCAAATGGAACGGTCTACCGCCTGCAGAATCTCTGGACCAGGGCATAAAATAACATATAAAGTAGGCGACACTTGTGTTGCCCAGTGACAGGGAATGGTGCCGGCAATTTTTGAAATAAAAAATCTTTGAATAACAAAAACTGTCTTTGTGCTTCGGATAATATGCGACAGTCGTTACAGCAGATACCGAGTATAGGCAGGGACAGTACGATACAATAAAGGACAGTCTGGGATGGCGGGAAGTACCATGTGACCTATGGCCTATGGGACACATGCCGTTGTTGTGACCTTTGTGTTTCTGCTTGAAGGATTTATTTTCTGACAATCCATCCAGTGATGGGATTAAAATAATATAACAACCAGTTCGCTTCACGAATGATTTTGGATGCATTAACAATAAGGGAAAATGGAGCATCACACATAGATTATGAAACACTTTACATTAAAATAACAACATAAACGTTGATCTTTAAGTATAATGGGGGGAAAAAAATCCCGAAACATGTTTTCTTATAAGGACGTAATTTGTTTAATAAATATCAGGCAATCATCAAATCCTGATCAAAATTTCTATCAGAAAATGAATCAAAACTTGATAATACAATAACGATAATGGAAGAATAGCAGACATTTATGAAATGTTGAATAAGCATGCTATATAACCAGGGAGTTATCCTAGGCTGCCGATTTAGATCCCCAAATTCTTCAAATCGTCAAAATTTCAATGTTTTTTGTTAAGTTAAATTGGATTCTCACAGGACTGAAGAAGGTTTTTTTTTCCAAATTAAACATTATTTAATGAAACAATTTAGAAAATGCCACAGTGTTATATTTTAAAAATGCTGTTGTGCAGATGCACATTAAAAAAAAAGTAAATTAATGTAAATACGATTTTCGCATTTGAAGTATTTTAACAACCAGTTCGCCGAACTCCACACAAATTAACAACTGGTGCGAACCAGCTGAATCCCACCACTGAATCCACCCACCTTCATCCACTGCATCATGGCCTCAAGACGAACTTAGAGTTAGGGCTCCACTGTCTTCGGCAGCGTATACAAATTATTATTTTTCATCTTCAAAATTGTCCTCATATTATGGATGAAAGATGATGAGCAAGAACGCATGGCTTGCCTAATGCTAGATCTGCTGAAGCACTTTGAAAATCTTCAGAAAGATAGTCAAAGGTGTTTCATTACACTGCCTGACATAGAATTGTCAAAGAAAATGTTTACGAATGCTTTGACTCTTATCGAAGATGGATGTTATCCTGGTGGATACGAAGAGCAGTTATACAGATGGCCAAAAATGAAGGTACTAAGGAATATGAAAGTGACACGTATGTTGAAGAAAATCCTCGAGGGCGTAAAGTTTGCAACTCATTAGTTTCTACCAAGAGCAGTGAGAAAAGAAACTGTATTGAGTTGCAAAGAATTTGTTTCTCAAAGATTGGAAGAGAATCAAATGAGCATCTACAACAGGATAGATGCTTTCTTAAAAGCAAGAAGACCAACAGAGGTTGTTAGTGCAGCCCGCCTTGATGTTGAGAACCTTTTTGGTAAAGACAAAGTTGCCGATTTTACCGATAATGTGGTTGCTTTATACGCGGGTGAAAAACTGCCTCCTCTATCAGATATGACCTCATCAACAGCAAGATTCTATCACTACTTTAAAGCATCTCAACCCCACTCAGTTTTTAACAAATTGGTACAATCATATGTTTTTTTAACACCTCACAGCGCGACCTAGAAAGATCTGTGTCCATACATATAATGCTTAAATCTAACAAACAGTCGGGACTATCAAGAGAAGCATTAAACTCAAGAATGTTTATTTCTCTTAATGGAATTGGAACAGCTTTTTATGATCCAAGACCTGCTGTTGCAAGGTTCCTAGAGAGCAAAGAAAGAAGGAGAAAGCTTCCAGACAAAGAAGGCTATCAAACACAAGAGTTTGACCAAATATTCTTTGCAATTGATAATAACTTGTAAGAAAAAATTAAATGATTTTAATTATTATTGTAACATTTTAAAACCTTTATAGAAATTTAATAATTTTTAACTCATTAAAATATAAAGAACGAATCTATTTCTTTATTTAAATCCATTATTTCCATAAGAAAGTCTTTTTGTATAAAAATTTTAAACTCTTGTAAATATTTCTGTAGTATTTTGGAAATATTTTACAGTTAGAATTTGATTTTTTTTTAAACATGAAGAGTAAAATCGATTTCCTTGTTTAGTTCACTCTTTTCAAAATACATTAACATCTGAAAGGCTAAAGATGTTTAATCACTTTAATTATTGTTCATTTGGCATTTTGGAAACATGTTATAAAATTTAACATGGTATTTTATTTATTTAATGTTTTTAAACAGCAAGAGAAAAATCTTTTTGATTAGTTCCACTTTGGGTCTAAAAATATAGTTATGGGAAATTAAAAACAAATATTTAATGATTCAGCTCAAATTTGCTTTTCAACTTGAGAATTTATCCCAGGCTTCAAATACCAAATTGGTAGATGTAATACTGTTATGTACAAAAGTCAAGTGTAGAAACAGTAAAAGGTAAGCAGCATTTTAACATAATTTTAGGGAAAAATTTCATACATAAATTTTTAATTAGGTACAGAAATTTGGTAGGTTGGTTATGTTTGATCCATCCATTTATATGACTAAATAACAATTGCTAACAATTAGTCTGAACAGTGAATGTAGACTTTCTTTAATGCTATCTAGCTATAAATGAACGGGTTTACATGATTCAATGAAGACATCATTATTTACTTACCAGGTACCGAAGAAGTAAAATAGACAGAATTAATAAAACAGAATTATAGAAATAGATATTCTAATTATTTGGTTTGCAGTTATCGGTGGGGGGGGGGGGGTTGCTTGGGACAACAGATCAAACCTATTGTCGCCCAGTGAGAATTCCTTAAAATATGGTCTGCTCTGGATGGTATGGAAGCGAATTACACGGAACGGTTCCTTCATCTTGATGATTAGATCAAAGTCACAGGAACTTAAGTCCGAGTAATATGGTGGATGATAAAGCACTTCCCAGCCCCAGCGAGCAAACACGTCAGCCATACTTTGTACTGTACGCGCACGAGCATTGTCATCCAAGAATTTCACTGGGTTAGGCAGAAAGTGTTACCGTTTCTAGCTCAATTCTAGTCGTAGGTTGTGTGCGAGGAACAAACAATAGTACGACGCAGTAGACGATACAACGAATTATTTAGTACGATAGACCGTCAGCTAAAACATGGCGGTGTTCGTCCTGTCACTTAGTAAGCATATGACACTTGTGGGGAGAGCGCATTTGCTCTGTGGTAAGACAGGTATGTGACGTAAGTGTGATGTAAGTTGGATTTTTTTCTTTATATTTCTAACTATTGATCCTTGCCTCAGAAATAAATGATTAATTCAAGTATATCTCTCGCGTTCTCATTGGCCAAAAAATATAGCTTTATTTCTGCTTTATCAATGAATTTATGCTTTGAAAACGTCTTAAAAACCAATACTTCATCCTTCAGCATGATATCAATTGTTTTGTTAAATGAAAAAAAAAATAATCTTACCTCTTCTACAATTAGGGGGCGACAGAGAAATACCATACACCATAGGAGGGCGGTGCACCCAAACAGATTGCGAAGTACTACTTTAATATAAGGAAAGGGGGAATTTATAGAATAACATAAAATATTTTCCCCTTGATAAAGGGGCAAGGAATAGGAACATAAAATAAGGATTTCAAATGATAACGCTAATTTGATTCGATTACAAATGTTGTCGGGTTTTTTTTTCGTAAGTGTATTACGAAATCATATAAAAGAAAAAAAGATAGAGCTTAATTTTATGGGTGTTACGCATTAAAAATGTGCTAAACACAGCTAGTTGAATAACTATTATTTTTCAGTATTTAAGCAACATAAAAATAGGGAGGAAATATCTATTTTTTTTATTTACATGAAACTGTCCTTCAGCGGATAAAATCTAGAATATTTTCTCCAGGAGGGATTTCTGAAGTTGGGGTGGGGTGGGGGTGGGTTGAGTTCTAGGAGGAAATTTACTCTTTTTGACAATTAATAAGCATAGACATTTCGATGCTACGGGAAAGGAATATCTCCCCACACCAGGCCATGCTTGAATTATTTGAGTACACTAACTTAATCTAAAACCGATTAGATTTTAAAATTTGTTTCTACTTTTTATAGCTTTAAAAGTTTTATTTGTAACTTGTGATTCAAAGCAGCCAATGCGATTCTTAACCCATTTACTTTTTAAGAAAGTAACAACAACAACAACAACAACAGCAATAATAATAATGAAACAATTTACATATTTCGAAATATATATGCACTCTTGAGCCACTTTGTAATATAGCAAAAAAGAAACTCAGAAGTGACAGCAATTATAAAAATGTAAAACACAGTAAATAGTGTATGTAATAATAATAACATTAATAACATTAACAATAGTAAAAGTAGTATTATTGTTAATTCAAAATATCGTTTGTGTATTTTTTTTATGGTTAAGATGACTATTAGGTAGCTGTCGTGCAAAAACTCTATATGCATTTAAATAATGAAAGGAAATGAAAAGAAACGGAAAAAACCAAACTCGCCACCAATTGATCAGAAAAATACGAAAACATCTGATTATTTGGGGTAAGATAAATAACAAAATAAACTGAGCAAGTTGATTTCAGATGTTTACCTTCGATTTAAATGGACAAAGGACTGCAATGGTTTTGTTTATTTAGATGCAGTTCTTATAAATCGTTCTTGATCTTTTGAATGCATTAAAAGATATCGGCAGACTAAAATAACTACGGAATACAGACATCTGTTGATAAAAAACTTTTGTTAGAAGGATGTAGTAAATTGAGTGCGAAGGATATCACATTCATATAACGGAAAGCAGCTTCCTTGAATCGTTTTATAGAGATATCAAATGTCCTCAGTTTGTTCAAATTTGTGATAACGTATAAATCAGTTTAGAAGAAAATCAGAGCTCTTCTATTTATAAAAAATGGGATAGCGGAACTTCACCAAACTCATTCAATTAATAATTAATAAACATAAATTAATTTGATATTTTATTATCAACGCAATAAAATTGTAGAATTATACTGGTATAATCTAATTTATGTAAAGTAAATATGGTACTACTCAATATTTAACTAATTCTTTTTTTTTAAGTATATTATACTAAATACTGTTCTTCGTAATATTTTCAATTAAGTCACTAATAGGCTAATAGCATACTATAAAATAAGCCATTATTCAGGATGTAGTAAATTGAGTGAGAAGGATATCACATTCATATAGATATAAAAGAGGAAAGCTGCTTCCTTGAATGGTCATGTATGTGGCAGAATCCTGCCTTAAACGGAAAAATTTCTTAATCTCGTCGAAGTAATACCATGCAATTTTATCTTATGAAACCTGTCAAATACGGAATTTTTTCCAGTTTCGAAAGATTTCGTCTTCATAGGTTTTACTGTATTAATTTATTTGATATTTTCTGTTTATATCAATTAAACTTATATACATTTTACCGGTAGTTTTAAATTTTGGAAACGTAAATATTGCATTACTCAATTTTTTTTTTCACATTAAATACTTAATATAGTTTTTCAAAGAAATTATTTTTTAATGGAGTTAATAATAATAAAAAAGAGTAGCACAGTATAAAACAAAACTTTCTGTAATTATTTATATAGTTAAATTTACATAGTAAAGTAACTATAGAATACAGATATCTGTTGATGAAAAAAAGCTTTTGTTAGGAGGATTTAGTAAATTGTCTACGAAGGATATCACATTCATACAACAGAAAACGGCTTCCTTGAATCGACTTTATGGGCGTATCAAAGGTCTCAGTTTGTTCAAATTTGTGATAACGCTTAAAAAAAATAGAAAGATGTGAATTCTGATATTTTTATAAAAGAATGAGCAACTAAAACATCATAACACTTAATAACTGTTAAATATTTGTATAATATTTTATGATTGTTATTAAAAACTTTTGTTAGAAACTCATATCATATATCATTATAAAAACCTTTTGCTAGAATGATGCAGTAAATTAAGTGCGAAGGATATCACATTCCTTCAACAGATAGCAGCTTCCCTGAATCGCTTTAAAGGGATAGTAAAAATCCTCAGTTTAGAAGAGAATCAGCTATCATGTATTTTTACACCCATTCTCATTAAATTAAGGATATTAACCAGACATTTTCGATTTTAGCTGTTTTGTCGAATACCTACAGAAATACTTGATGAATGATCCTTGAACTTCGGGAGTCTAAATAACATGTTTGATCTTTTCTTTTTCAATGAAGATTGAGTCACGAGGGCAATTAAGGGGCCAACAATAAATTGAATAAAGAAAATAATATTTGCCATCACACTAAAACAGAAAATGCTCGAAATGGTCTGTTACTGTAGCAAATGACTATGTGAGCAACGTTTGTATGCATTTGTATAAAATTAAAGCATATATTCGTAAAGATATAAACGCTTCTGTAAAAAAAATCAAACGCTTCTTGTTTATAGCATAGAGATTTTCAGCCAACTTCCACTTTAAAGCCACTTTCCGAAAACTTTACAAAATGCAGTAGAAATGTTATACTGGAATTAAAAAGTGAACACATTGATTATTTGATGAGATATAAGCATTTGTATGAAATAATTTTTAACCAAGCGTGCGTTAACCATGTCAAAAACTTTCTTTCACAATTTTGTAACTAATTATACAGAACAAATATAAAAAATCCAGTAGAATATCGTTAAAATTCAGAAAGAAGTAGGCGATACAGTAATTAACAAATTGCGAAAAATCTTTTATTATAAAGAACAATTGAAATGCAACTCACTATACGCTAATATATTTCTTTCGCTGTTTGATTGGCCTTTTATGTAAATTGACCTACATAGCTGACTACCAAATTATGAAAAAAGTGGTATTGTTTGCGCATGCGCAGTTAAAGATATTTTCATATAAATGCTCATCAAATAATCAATATATTCATTTTTTTAATTCCAGCATAACGTTTTACTGCAAATGAAAACAAACATTGTACAGGATCCATATAGACATTTGCTAGTGGATAGACCATTTCTTGCGTTTTCTATTACAGAACGATAGCAAATATTATTTTTTTTATTCAATTTATAATTGTACCCCTATATGCCCCCTTCACTAAATTATCACTGAAAAAAATATGAGGTCAAACATTTTCTTTACATCTCCGAAGTTCAAGGACGATTCGTGAAGCATTTCTTCAGATATTCGACAGAACGTCTAACATCGAAAAAGTGCGATCATTATCCTTAATTTGTGAGTGTGAATGTAATATTTAAAAAGAGAATAGACAAGTGGAACAACACCCAATTAAGAACTGTAAAAGGTTTATAATATTTTAAAAACACAAATTGCACAAATTGTGCTTATTAGTTGCTAAAATCAGTGTAAAAATTGTTTTAAACTCATAAAAGAGCTAAAATCCTACATGTTTCGGCTTTAAACTTAAAGCCATCATCGGGGAAGAGGAACAACACAAACGACTACTGATCTTTTAATTTTCGACACGAGAAAATTGAAATCAACAGTATGGAAAAATTTAAATAAAATAAGCGGGCGCTCTCTGTTGCCAAAGAGCGGAAAACAAAACAATGAATTAACAAGGGGTTAAAAATGTATCCCATAGACTAGGTATGTTGAAAGAAAAGTTATCATTACAAATACAATCTTTTCTAATTTTGATTTCCAATGATTCCCTAATGGCGGCTTTAAATGGGTTATTGAACCTATGGATAATTCTTGCTTTATCGAAATTAATTACAGTATCATTATTTTTAGCGTAAAACCGGGAGAGTGCAGTGGATAACTTTCCAAATTTTATGTCGTTTTTATGCTCTTTTAACCTTTCCAAAAACTTTCTTTTAGTCATACCAATGTAAAAAATTATACTATTATTATTTAAGCTAATGGGGATTTCATAAACACCTGCGAATTGATCAGGGGGGATAGGATCTAATTTACATGAAACTAAGTCAACCAATTTTCTGGGAGGAACAGCAATAAGATGGATATTGTATTTACGGAGGGCCCTTTTAATCCTTTCAAATATAATAGGTATATATTGGAATTTACGATAGTTTGGTTTATTATTGCTAGGGACAGGATGCTGAATTAAATGGCCATTGAATTTTTCTATAATTTTCTGTACGTGATGAGCGGGGAAACCATGGTCAATGGCGATATCTCTGATAAAATTAAGTTCATCTTGGATGAATTCACTTGAACAAACCAGAAAAGCACGCTTGATGAATGAATTGAAGGCAGCAATCTTATAAGTGAAAGTTGTAGAGGCATTAAATGGGATTATTGTGTTACTTCTCATCGGTTTACGATAGACTTTACGTTTTAGGTTGTTGTCATCTTTAATTAATTGAATATCCAGGAACGGTAGTGATGAATTTTCTTCTATTTCCAACGTAAACTTAATATTTTCATCTATTTCGTTTATTTTTGAGAGGAAAGATAGGAGTTCTTGCTTTCCATGATTCCATGTGATAAAGATATCATCCACGTATCTTAGCCAAACTTCTGGTGTCAAATTCAAACTTTTAAAAATAAATTCCTCCATCGGTCTAAGTTTAAATTCAGCCAACAGACCGGAAATAGGAGATCCCATAGGTGCTCCATTATTTTGTCTGTAAAATTTCTTATTAAACATGAAAACGTTGTTATTAATGATAAGGTTAAGTCCTGACTTTAGAGATGTTTTTACGCTATCACTTAAATTATTTTGTTTATCAATTTCCAAATTAATATTTTGTACAACTTCATTTGTATTAATAGATGGGTAAAGAGACACAATATCTAAACTAGCTAAAATAGTTCCTTTAGAAATCTGAATATTTTCTATTTTATGGATAAAATCTTCTGTTGACTGTACAGTTTTGCTTGAACTTGGTAAAATTAATTTTAGGAATATAACGAAAGCTTTTTCAATAAAATATGTTGGGCCAGAACACCTAGAAACAATAGGTCTCATAGGGAGATTTGGTTTATGGTCTTTGAGTCTACCAATTAAACGAGGGGTAACTCCTGTATTGTTAATTTTAATAAGTTTTTTCATGTATTCTGGCCAGGCTCCTCTTCTAATAAGTTCTTGTGTCTTCCGGAAAATCAAGGGATTCGGGTCTTTCTTTAGTTCTGTGCAGTCCATTGTGTCAATGCAATCATTCATTTTATTAATGTAGTCTGTTTTATTTAGAATAGCCATTTTATTAGATTTATCCGTCTTAAGGAAAATAGTTTGCTTGTCTTTCTTTAACCTGGAAATAGTTCTAATAGGTCCGGTATGGATTGTATTTGAACAGATTGGATATTTCTTAATTAGATTATAAATATAGTTACGTGCTTCTTCTCTATTTGTGGTTGATACAGAATTAATAGTAGATTCCACTTCCGTAATCAAGTCTTTGATATCAAGCCTTTCTTGAAAAATAAATTTAGGGCCTAATGATAACACCTGGTTTTCTTTATATGAAAACACTTTACTTGAATAATTAACAAATGGCACTGGCTTAACTTGATAGTGATTAGGCTTCTCAACTTTGGAAATTAGACAACTTAATTTTTTATATTGGTTAGCCACTTTAGCTTTACGCTGAGAATGTCGAAAACCCTCTAGTAATACTAGAGGGTTTATAATAGTACTTACTATTTACTAGAGGTTTATAATATGTTTAATACTTTAAATTTATTAAAAGATACTGGTATTATACTGGCACTACACGAATTATACTGGTGCTACACGAATTTATATAGGATAAATATTGTACCATTTAACATATTTTCTAAATTTTCTTTTAAAATATTATTCTAAATATTTTTAAGCAGAGGGGAAGATGGAAGCAATATATATATCATTAACGAGTTAAAGAATACGAAAAAATTATCCTTTTCATAAAAATTTATGTGTTTCTTTTTCTTCTTATACAGTAAAGAGGTACAATAGATTGTTTAATGGTAGTATTTTGACCTCCCAGCGTTAAATTAATTTTAAATATTTTCATTCGTATTTTCTCTAAAAATTATTTTTGTGATGCTTATTTTCAGCATGAAGTATTTTTATTTTCATGCAATTATGTCATTTTTATGTATGCAATATGCACGCATGAAAATAAGTATGAAATAATGTATCCAGAAAACAATATCTGGCTAAATACTTATTTTAATTTTCTGTGTTAGTACTTCAAATGCCTATAAGCAAAAAAATCAATATGTGATTCTGCAGCGAATAAATAAACAAAATAAAGAAGTGTGATCACATTTGCTTTCAACCAAACATTTATCATCGAAACCTGGTTATTTTATTTTTCTGGTTTTATTGTTTTTATTTTTCCGATCATCACACGCTGTGCCTTGAACTTAATACCTTGGCATTTGTCGTGAAAATAGACTGGAGGCACGCGACTTTTATCGAACTGTGTGAGTTTTAATTATAAACAATTTCCTGTTTCTCCGGAAAGGTCGATCTCGGTCGGTTCAATCACGTGTTGATAAGGTTTAATGGAATTAATTTTTTTTCTGGTTTCCTTTTTCCTTTACATTAGGTATATCCTTCTTCCCAAAAAGGGACAAGAACAAGAAAATCTTGTGTTTCCTAAAGTATTTTCAAAGGCAATAAAATTATATTTCAGTTTCATTGGAGGTTCTTATAATCAATGGGGAGGATTGGGGGGAGGCAAGAACGACTGTTAGTAAAATGTCCGGGATTCTAATTTTTTGTCTCATAAGTTAGGCATGTAGGTCAGTGAGATCTCAAATTCTCCCCCTTGCTAATGTTAAACCTATGGGAGTGTGATACATTCATACGTTTTAACATATATCCTCAGGAAATTAATATTTGTAACTTCTTTTTTTCTGTGTACTCTTCTTAAAGGATGTCCCATTTTCTTTAGTTGTCAAAATATTTTTTTAAATATATACTTAATTTTAGTTAATGCGTTAAACTCTTACTTAGCTTCACTAAGATTTTAACACATAAAATTATAAATTAAGTATATATTTTAGAAATATTTTGATGACTTAAAAAAACAAGAACGAAAAATCATGCGTCAAGCATAGATTATGTAACACTTTCCAACGCTTCCAAAATAATTTTACGAATCATACTCTTTAATAAGCTAAAAGATAACATCTAAGTAATCCGAATACTTTTATTCAGCCCTGTATAGGATCTATAGATTTGTATATATACTACATAGGATGCTAAATTTTAGTTCAGTTAGGAAACACGTAGCACAGTTTAAAATTATCCGTCTAGAGTTAAATAATACGGAAATGTGTTCCCGAACTTTTGTGCTTCCCTGTATAGGATCTATAGAATTTATACACACCACGTAATATACAAAAAGCGATTTAAAATTAAAATCGCATTCAGTAACTTAAAACGCACTTCCAGGAATTATTGTTAACATACAGCAGAGAATTCTTTTGTGTGTCCCTGTAAATGAACGATGACTGCTATACACACAATATTCTGTAGTAAGTCTCTTGTAATGAACCTTATATAAATTTCAATGCGTTTAAAATAGTGAAACATTATTTAAATAAACCGCAGACGATTTTTCTCCATAGACGTAATGTAACGGAATTCTTTTGACTGTCCCTGTAAAGTAAGTATAAGTGCTATGCACACCCTATTCCATATTAAGCTTCTTCTAATGCACCTTAATGATATATATAAATTTCAATGCGTTTAAAATAGTGAAACATTATTTAAATAAACCACAAATGATTTTTCCCCATAGACCGCAATGTAACGGAATTCTTTTGAGTGTCCCTGTAAAAAAACTATAAGTGCTACACACTTCCGTTGAAATAGGGAACATGCTATAGATAACGATTATAACATATAAAAATTGCAGGGCAATCCGAGCATATTTACGGGAGTTAGAGCACGGACAGACGGCAGACGGCCAGACAAACCGAAGTCATAAACACTTTTCAACTAGGTTGGAAAGTGTTAAAAAGAGACATCCTTTAAGAACAGCACACAGAACAGAGAAGTTTACAATATCAATTTCCTAAGGATATTTTTTTTTAAATACGAATGGATCACATGCCCATAGATTTAACATTATCGAGGGGCGTTTGATATCTCACTGACCAACATCTTTAAAATAAAAGTACTCTGTGGTCTAGCTGAGGACCACCAAAATAGTACTGCCTAAGACTCCTATAATAGGAGCTGACGCATATCCATTTTGTTTCGGATTATTGGTGCTCAGTTCAGCATCAATCTACCGCAGCCGGAGTTTGGGTTGCCTAAGACTCGGTTCTGATTGGCTGAACCGGTTCTGATTAGCTTGGTTTTTCGACTGAACTTCAATTTGAGCACCAAATCTGCGAGGATGCGTCAGCCTCTATTATAGGAGCTCTAGTACTGCTCAATAGCATAACCACCGTCATGCTCCTCTAACCAACTCTTCTTTATATATCCACAGCGGCACGAAAAATTATTAGCGAGAGAGAAGGTATTATTTTCAGTTATTGAAAGATTATTATTATCAACAATTTGGAAATTGTACGTCAAACGTGACAAATGAGGTGCGTTCGTACTATAGCTAGTTATAATAAATATTCAGATCTTGATGATTTTTAATTCTGTGAAATGAATTATATCGTCTGCAGATTAATTTCTGTCATAAAATGAGTATCTCGGTCGCTTGACGATTAAATCTCGGAAGCTCCTATAACAAGAAAGCACCGATTATTATTTTTTTAATTCAAATTTCTTAATAAATATTTTTGTTAATATCTTCTAAAGTTTTGATTAGATTTTCCTAAAATTTGAAATGTCTCGACAAAATTCTGCAAAGATAATATATCTTGAATTTGAAGCCATTCGGTTGGGTAGTTTTTGCGTTGTTATATGCGGACGGGCGGACAGACAGACGGACGGACCAGACGACGACAATAGGTGCTACGTATTTATATAATTATGAACGCACCTAAAAAGCAGAGAGCGCATCGATTATGGAAAATACCTCAATTTATTCAGTTTACTTGAACGAGGACTGTTTTAAGATACAATATAATCCACGATCAAGGAATTAAATGATTGAATGAAATGTGTCATTTCATGTAAGATACACAACTTTTTTTTTGGTAATTGTGCAATAATATCTATATTTTTTTAATCTGGTTTTCTTTTAAAGAAATATTTTTTATGCCAATATATGGAACGGAAAGAAAAAATCATGAAAAATCGGACAGGCGCCCTAATTATGGACAAAAAAAAAATGCCAAGAAAATTACAAAACGATTGTTGATTGAAAATATTTTTTTTTAAATGTTCTTTCTTCTAGACTAATTTCTATAGAAATCGACTAATTGTAGTCACTTCGTTTATACATTTATCTATCTATCTACATTTAAGGCAAATCTTGTCATCACTATAACGTCCGAAATACTGAACCAATTCGAACATAATTGGGATACTGTATTGCTCTTCCAAGTATCTTGAATGAGTTAGTTACTTAAGTATGTTGGTTAAAGGGTTAACAGTTCGTTTACAGAGATACACAAAAGCAAAACATGCATAATTTGTCATCATGATAATATCCGAAATACTGAACCAAATCAAACATAATTAAGACCGTATTGATCTAGAGCAGCCATATTCAACCTGTGGCCCGGAGACCTTTTATGTACGGCCCGAGACACATAATCATTAATCCATATGTATAAAGTTAATTGAGATATGTATAAAAGGTATTTAAGACCTTTACTGTTGGTTCATGTATTTTCATGGGAAGACAAAATCTGTCCTGTTATTTCTAATTAATTTAAAATTGTGTAAAACATCTTAAATGCCATTTGCTTAGTCAAAATTTCTTTATACATTATAGTCCTATTTTTTCTACAGTAGTGTATACATTTCTTAATCTTCAACACAAACATTATTCCAAATTAAATAAATTTGCACTATATATTTCTACATTTAAAAAATTAATTGAAAGTTTTTGCATTGAGCAAAAGACTAATTTATTAAAGAAAATCTTTTTTTTTTTTTTTTTTTTTTTTTTTTTTCTAGAATTGGAAATTTTGCATTGTTATATTATTACGTTTTGTACTTATTATATACCTAATGCTGTTTATTGAGGTTGAAAGTTTGTCGAGAGAAAGAAAACACACCAAAAACTTTTCACACTACTATTTCCAAACAACAATATTCGTGACATATTGTTGCAATATTTATAATAGAAATCTACCACGAATTATATTGTTTGGAAATAGTGCTGTTAAATTTTTTGGTAACATCTCTTCCGCGACGAACATTCAACACTAAAGATAATATTATTAACTTTCTTACAATGCTTTTTAATACTAATTTTGTTATCTTACTATTTTAATTACTCTTTTTCTATATTATTATATAAATGTTTACCAGCACACGAAACGTCGCAAACGTACGTTTGCGGCCCGCGAGAAAAAAGGTTGAGTATGGCTGATCTAGAGTTGTATTCTTGGATGTATTCAGTAATTAAGTACTTTGCATAGTTCGTTTACAAGGGTACACAAATGTTTTCGGTGGTATTCATTGAATGCTTTAGGTAATATTACAACCATTCAATTACATACCATTTAAATCTCATTTAGTAAGCCTAATTTAAAATTTCCCTGCAAATTACCTTTCTCGCCGAAATAAAGTTAGAAGGAATGAGACCAATTTGTTTAATTTGTATTAAATGTGATGTATCCACCTTAAAAGAATAACAATTAATCTTCACTTCATACTGAGCCGGAAAGCCTTGTTTAACTTGAACTCAATGTATTTAATAAGGTATACCAAGGTTTATACCTTGGTTTTAATAATATCATAAAAAATTTATTCTTATTAATATTATATATAAAGAAATATCTCACGCGAAGGTAAAATAAATGTCAATCTTTCATATTACTGTTTCAACGATATTTAATTGATTGTTTTTAAATACATCCCTAAAGTAATACAAATAGAATTAAAAAGAACTTTAAAAAGAACTTTTCAAGCAGAAATATATTTTATCCAGAACTTAAATCCAATTTTTATTTTCAAGTGATACTAAGGGAAGATGATCTTAAAATAAGCAAGGATTTTTATCAACAATTCATCAATTCATAAAATAATATCTATAGACAAAATAACTATTGACATTGAATGTGGAATATTATCATCGAATATATAATCAATCATAAAAAAAAAAAAAAACTGATTTTTTTTTTAAACACTTGCTTTTTGATTTTCGATTGACATTCGTACTGATGAAAAGTCTGCTTTAATTGTTTTTATTATGTGATATTATTTTTGTGTTTAGTTTTATTACATGTCTCATTTTAAAATGGTCTTTTTAATTTTAATATTTCTTTATTCACGATTTACACTAAAGCCTAACTTTTTTTTCACTACAATTCACCAACGGATTTCTGAAATCATATCGGCTCCATATGGTCTGCATTTTTATCTTCACAAAATTTGTAGTACAGACTCTCAGATTTGGCACTTTGATAGGACTGATACATTTTATACTTGATTTTAGTATCTTTTAAAGAACAGGTGGCATATTTTTGGACATTAAGGTCAACTCCTCTCTATGAATAACAAACTACACAAGAAGGATTTTTGGATTATCTTCTTTATCTGAAACCATTTTTCTTTCCCATCAGAATATACTTCTCTATTAGAAGGCTTTCCCTTCCCATAATCGTCAGTTGCCCACCATGTATAATATAATTTTAAATTTATAAATGTTTATATTATAGAGAGAGAGAGAACGCGTTCATATACTAAGATTGAAGTTTGCTTCAAAGGCGTAACACCTTTTCCTTTGTGGTACTTATTTGGGAGTGTTTACAAATTTTATAAAGTTGGTAGTGTACTCCCTTTACACATTTAAAATTTTTATGAGAATAAATGTGATCAAGACAGTCAGTTTTAGATATAGCTTCATATAGTTAGACGGCTTTCTATTAGAAGTCCTTCCATTCCCATAATCGCCAGTTGACCGCCATGTATAATATAATTTTCAATTTATAAATGTATATTTATAATGTGTTCATATACTGAGCTTGAGGCTTGCATCAGAGGCGTAAGAAATTTACTATTAATCCTTTTCTTTTGTGGTACTTATTTGGGAATGTTTACTAATTTTATAAAGTTGGTAGTGTACTCCCTTTACACATTTCAATTTTTATGAGAATAAATGTGATCAAGACAGTCAGTTTTAGATATAACTTCATATAGTTAGAAGGCTTTCTATTAGAAGTCCTTCCATTCGCATAATCGCCAGTTGACCGCCATGTATAATATAATTTTCAATTTATACATGTATATTTATAATGTGTTCATATACTGAGCTTGAGGCTTGCATCAGAGGCGTAAGAAATTAACTATTAATCCTTTTCTTTTGTGGTGAGTACTTATTTGGGAATGTTTACTAATTTTATAAAATTGGTAGTGTACTCCCTTTACACATTTCAAATTTTTATGAGAATAAATGTGATCAAGACAGTCAGTTTTAGATATAGCTTCATATAGTTAGAAGGCTTTCTATTAGAAGTCCTTCCATTCCCATAATCGCCAGTTGACCGCCATGTATAATATAATTTTCAATTTATAAATGTATATTTATAATGTGTTCATATACTGAGCTTGAGGCTTGCATCAGAGGCGTAAGAAATTTACTATTAATCCTTTTCCTTTGTGGTACTTATTTGGGAATGTTTACTAATTTTATAAAGTTGGTAGTGTACTTCCTTTACACATTTAAAATTTTTATGAGATTAAATGTGATCAAGACAGTCATTTTTACATATAGTCTTATATAGTTTCAAGTGTAAAAATTTCATCATATGACATGTTTCAGAGCAAACAGTAATACATAGCTCGTTTAATAAATATTCGAAAAAGTTGTGTACATTTCTAAAATGCAGCAGTAACTAGAAAAATTAAAAAAAATTTGAACATCAAAATGTATCTTGAATATATTTAAGAGTTTCTCAGCAATTACAGCTGCTTTGTATTGTGTTTTCCGGAAAGTTCGTGCCGGTTGGGAAAATCAATTCGTACCGGGAATTTCTACCCGTTAATTATTAGACATTAGATATCGGAATCAGTGTTTAATAATTAAATGATAGGATTTTACGGTACGAATTGATTTTCCCAACCAGCACACGAACTTTCTGGACAACCCAATATTATGAAGTTTTAAACAGGATTTTTTTTTTCAAAATTGAATGAAATGTTATTTTATTTATTTATTTTTGTGTGTGTGTGTGAAATTTACATGTATAGCTTTTCTTTTTTGCCTACAAGATTACTTTTCCAAAAAGAAATAACTTACCGGGAATCAGAATGTGTTAGTAATTAATCTGGAATATTCCTCCATTCAATCTTCCCCTTTCCACATCTGGGCTGTACGCCTCATATTTGGTAACCACTGCTCTTAAGATAAGCTGACTTAACAATGCAAATTTTAATTTATTTAATAACCGGGAAATTTTTAATATATACTTTTACTATAATTTTATTTTTTATAAACTTTTCTATAAGATTTTCCTTTTAATTGATGTGTTTTAAAATTTTGATACAATAAAAAGTGGGAATTACATTGATATCCGCCATAACCTTATGAGATGATAAAAATATATGATTATTTTAATGTCGTCTTACCTTACTGTCACGTATACTGCCATTTACAACCACAACCACTTGATCGCTTAAGGACATTTTCAGTTTTTAGATACTGCCTTCAAATAACATGAGTAGGATAAATCTTTAAAAGCGATTTTGCAAGCAGAAATGTATTTTCTGTAATACTTAAGTTTAATATCGTTCATAAGTGACACTAAAGTAATCTGACATTAAAACACTCAGCCATATTTTATTTTTTATCAATGGTTCAACGACTTGTAAAATAATATTTGCAGACAAAATACATATCGATATCGGACGACAATACCGAAACAATAACACTCACGAATAAAAAAATAAATAAATATTTCCATACTCATCTTTTAAGGACATTTTATCGGTATATTTTACAAATACAACCTTAAAGTAATATAAATAGAATTAAATGATCGCGCGGCAACTTCAAGGTGGCAGTTCAAAGCTGGCAGGTATCAGCATCAGGTGCCTTGCAATGAGGTCAAAGTCGGTGGTTGAAAGATAAAAATAAACAAGTAAACAAAACAATAGTTTGGAAGATATCCAAGATCTTATTTCTCCACACATGATAAAAAATTAAACCGATTTTTTAAATTTATTTTAATCGGAGCATACTAACTGTATTATTCAGACTTTTTATCAAGGTACTGCATAGCTAGTAAGGTTCTTTTTGTTTGTTTTGATTAAAAATAGTGAGAGAAGGTTGAAAAGTGTGCATCTGACTTTTTTTCTTTATTTATTAGGGAGGTGTGTGTGTGTGGGGGGGGGGTGTATTTTAAGAGAAAAAGTCTTATACGACATTTGGCGAATCGGAAAAAAAGTCACAGAAGTAAAAGAAAATTCTGCGAAATGAGCAAAACAGTACAAGAATCTTGGCGAAATGGAAAAAGAAAGAACTGTCGCGATTTCGAGACGCATAGATAATGCTACGGTTTTCCAAGCCACAAGAAGGGCGGTAACATGCAGTAGATGCCCCTACTGCAAATAAATGTATTAAGTATTTATTACACGTACTATCAAGAGAATGCAAGGAGAATGGTCAAGTCCAACCCCCCCCCCCCCCCCAATTTTAAAATTTTATATATATTCCCTTCGCTGACTTTGAGAGGAAAAGGTAGATTTTCTCCCTGGTGACTTAATTATTACACTAAAATAACACTATTAAAAACACTATTAAAACACTTATTAAAACACTAAAAAAGAAAATTGCCAGTAAATGTAAAAGGGGTTTTAAATATAAAAACACATCGACTTATTGCAAAATTCCTACAAAAAATAACTTCCACCCGTTTGAATTTTGTTTAGTTAGTGCCCATATTAAGTTAAATTATATTTATTAAAAATTTTTTAGACCGCAATTTCTCAGCAGGGATGTGGCAATGATTTGTCCTCTTGAAACTTCATTGACGTTAGACACCCAGAAAAGGGATTAGTTGAAAATATATACAAGTTTAATATTACATTTTTAAGCAAAACCGTCTATTGCATATTTAATAATAAACAGAGACTAATTCAGTCAGAGTTGGCACATGCTTAGTGCCCCCCAGACGTTGGAAGACACCCCAAAAAAGGAACATTAATTTAAAAACTTACATTTTTCTATATCTCCAAAATATAATAATCCAAAAAATATACCAAAAATATTTTAACTAAAATTATTTTTTTCAGGCGTTTCTTTAAAATTTCTACAAAATGACAAACAAAAGTTTATTTGCATTAGCATCCTGTTATGCACGAGTTTTTATCCCAGATTTACTCAATCCAACGAACAAATTTCATGGAAAATCTCGTTGACGAGATTTTGTAGATCAATTCGAGATTTGTGAATAAATTTATAGGAAGAAGGTGAAGATTGAAGATTTTCTGGAAATTTGCATTCTTATGATTTGAAATATGCTGCTTTATATATATATATATATATTTTTTTTTTTTTACTGAATCTGCACAAAAGTACTTTAAGCACTATTTCTTTTTTTCTTTCTTTTTTTTTCTTTGTAAGAATAGTTTTTATTTTTTATTCTGATGATGAAAAAAAATAAAAAAGACAGTTTCGATTATCTGTTTGTTTTCAGTGCTGGAAAGTTCCGAAATTTTATAAAATTTAAAATTTCATTACCCTGTGCGATTCAGTCATAGGAGAATAGAAATTTTACTAATTTACCTGTCAGAACACGGAGAAAGTCTATCTAAATATAACGTATAGGACTCACAGAAGCCGTATAAAAAACTAAATTTCGTATTTTAATATGTATACAGCACCTTGCGAAATATATGCCATATCTAAACACTTTACTTGATTTGTAAACTTTTTGTAATTGGAAGTACAGTATGCATCAAAAGTGTATGGACAGGTGATTTTTTTTTAATAACAGTCCAAAAAATGAAGCAATAATCACGAAAAACGTAATTAGCATATGGAATTATACATAAGTTTATTACAATACAGAAATGTCATACTTATATCACAGATTGTTTGTAAAAAAATAAAATTCAAAATAAGCTGTCGCAAAAATATATGGACAATGAAAAAAAAAACTTTTATTACCACCGTATCAAAACAATTTGCATATTCTGCCTTCTGTACATGTGAAGTAATCACTTTGATGTATAAAACACTGCTCCCTCTTCAGTTCTCGAATAATTGAAAAATGCCTCGCAACATTCAATTCTCTGCAGCTGATGCTGCAGAAACAGCTAAAGTTTGCTGTTTAAAGGCTCAAAATGTTAAAGTTTCTGATATTTCTAAACAAATAAAGCATAACAGATCTGGAATTTATGAATTTTTATCGAAAGGTGACAATGCGATTATAAAAACGCGTTTAGGTCGACCACGAAAGACATCTCAGCTACAAGACAGAGAAATTTTGCGAGCAGTTTCAATACAAAATAAGTCTGTTAGTGAAATTGGCCTTTCCCATTTTGAGATCCACTGTTCACCGTCTCATACAGCAAGCAAATTTCATAAATATCGCAGAATGTGGCAAATTTCATAAATATCGCAGAATGTGTCGGACACTTACGCTGAAATTGCACCATAGAAAGACACGCCGTTCTTTGGGCTAAAAAACACATGTATTGGAAGGATGAATGGTTAAATGTTTTCTTCAGTGACGAAAAAAAATCATTTTGAATGGTCCTGATGGCTAGGCATACTATTGGCATGATCTACGATGAGAACCTCGCTTGTTCTTTAGTCGACAAGGAGGGAGTCCTCTCATGGTGTGTATCGCGTTTTGTTTCAATGGAACAACGAATATTGCTTTTCTTAATAGTTGACAGTGCTCTGAAGATTATCAAAATGTCCTCAAAAGCAATCTACTTCCAACTGGAAACATTTTAGGAGAGGAAAACTGGAAATTCTAATAGGATACTGGATCGATTCACAACTCCCCCTCAACAACAGCTTGGTTTACGCAGAATCAAGTGACTGTTATAGACTGGCCAGCCATCAGCTCACACCTGAACCCAGTTCAAAACCTTTGGGGAGTACTTTCACGGAAGGTGTATGTATGCCCATGGTCGTTAGTTTTGGACTATTCTGGAATTAATGCAACACGTAGAGCAGGGTTGGTTCTCTGTACAGCTACCCATTCTCCAAACACTAGTTCGAAGCATGCCTGATAGAACTTTTAAAAGAATTTAAAGGAATGGATCCAAAATTTGAATTTAAATACAAAATACTCGAAAAGTCCATATATTTTTAGGACAGCCTACTTTTATTTAATTTTTTTTTTACAAAAATTCTATAAAACTTATACTGTATTTTTTTGTTGTAATACGCTTACATTATGATTCCATACGCTTATTACTTTTTTGTGATTATTGCTTCCTTTTTTGAACTGTTATTTAAAAAAATTGCCGGTCCATATACTTTTGAGACGCACTGTATCTTTCTATCATCAGCGGTGAAGACAAAACACTGGCGCTGAAGAGAGATAAATTCTATTTTGAATCATCAGCTATAACTCGCCTTACTTTTTGCTTTGATTATCAATAGAGCGCGCAGATGTTCTCCAATTTGTTTTATTATTATTCATTGCCACTACAACTTAATGTTAAATTCATTTCAAACGTACTATACTTGATATTCATTGACGACTACAACTTCATGTTAATCCGGGATCACTAAAGCTTCTTAAAATTACGTCGTCACTAATCCCTCGTAAATTTAACGACACGCCAGATTTTTTAACTTAACTTCTTGATTATACTTTATTTTATACCTCAGCAAATTTAAATTATTTTCTTGGTATTTTATCATGCCATTAAAATTATTAGCTACAATTGTTTTAAAAAATATTATTAAAAATATATTTTTTTTTCCAACTCTTCACTTGAAAAAAATTACCGCCGGCTCGGCCTACAGGCACATGTGGATTTCGCAGTTAAATACTAATTTCACTAACAAAAACTAAATCAAGATTAGAGATAAATAATTGTTTCACTAAATGGACCACACATTATATTTTAAATTCTAACGTTCTTTTTATTGAGACACATGTGCTTTTAATAATGCAACCCTACATACAGCATCTCTGAGGGATGTCAAAAATTTTCATCGAGCCAATGATACTTTTTTATCGCCTTAGTGGCGGACTAACGGAGATGAGATTTTTTTTCTTTTACCCCTCCCCCCCCCCTTTTTTTTTCACTTAAACCCCTATTTTTTCGCCCCTTGAGGCCATTTTTATAATAATATAAAAAATCTGTCATTCATAAATTTTTGTCCCTTATCCTAAAAGTAATAATAACTTTTAACTGATTCGATATGTATCATTAATCAAGACATAATGGGTTTTTTTTTCTGTTTTCACAAAAACGCTCCCCTTTTCCACCCTCTCGGTTCTATTTTGCTCATTAATGAACTTGACCGAGATTTGCTGCCCCTTGATTTTATTCTACTTTTTTGGTCCAAAATTTCCTATAAAAATATGTAGGCATTATATGCGAATAAATATAGTGTTTCAAAGAAAAAATTCTGTTTTTAACTGTCAAGTCAGTTTGGAAGAGATTTGTGCAGAATTATGGGAGTTATCTTGTCCATAAAAAAGTGATATAGATAGATTGATTGATAAATATATAGATAGATAGATAGATAGATAGATAAATTTTGAACTGGGGGTGGTTTGAGGTTCTAGGAGTCATGATCGGCGTAGATCATCAAAAAAATTTCAGAAATTCCAACATAGGGAGAATGTAATAGGTAGTATTTCTTACGAAATCTACCTAAAATTGAATTTGCATGCATACACTAGAAAAATGTAAAAAAAAAAAATTATTATCGAATTTCCACTTATTATAATTAATTTTCAAGGTTACAAAAGGTTTTGAAATTGTAGTATTATTAAAGAAATTGCTAAAAATGACGAAAATAAACATAAGTGCTAAGTTGAATAAAATACTTGAAAACACAATGAAGGGGCGGAGCTTCGTAACTAAGATCGATGTTATGCCTTGAACGGTATCTGAGACGGGTAGCAATCTACTTTATAGGTATAATAAAACATGCCTTTAAAATAAGATATTGAATGACGGCAAATAATTATTTGCCCTTAGAAAGAAAAGTGTAGCAACGGTCTTGTTTTGGAAACACTATGAGCTTTTTTCAGACACTATCGTAAGCACCTCCTCCCTTTGAATGATATAAAAAAACAATAATAATATATTTAAATTTATTTTTAATATTTTAATTACTGAGTCGTAAATATTTCACTTTTCTTTATTGCATTGTATACAACACATGATTTTGTGCTCGGCATACGTCGTGTGGTTGCTGTATTTGCAAAATGAAGCTGTCATTATTATTATTCTCATTATTCTATTTATGTTACGCGTCCGTACTATAATACCTCAAAATTAAAGGTTTCCGAAATCTGCACATTTCTCCTCTTGTGAAAATAATTTACATAAAACACAATAAAACTATAAACGTAATTAGCATAAAAGTGCAATTATCTCAATTTTACTAAATATATCTACATTTGACAGTTTTATCACGAAATCTATGTGTTTTATTTAGTGATCTAGTGAAAGCATATGATTTGTTTATAATTTATAGGAAAATTACTGGTTTAATGCGTATTCTACTTTCTAGGTCCAAAATTTCCTATAAAAATATGTACGCATTATATGCGAATAAATACAGTGTTTCAAAGAAAAATTTCTGTAACTGTCAAGTACATTTGACTGCTAAAATAACAGAAAATTCATTTAAAAAGCATTTTTTCAAAAAATAAAGTTTTTTACTGTCAAACGTCAGTATTTTTCTATAAAATTAGCGGATTTTTTTTACAGTGATTACATTATGCTTCAGATTATACAAAGGTTGCCGCGAGGGCTTAACTCCGTCCACCTTATATTATGCATTTGTATGAATACACATCAATATGCATTGTGATGCATTGTGACTCAGACATGGTAGCGTGGTGATTTCGGTGTTTCTGTATAGAGTTTGTTTAAATCGATCGATTTAAATAATAATAAATATATTTTAGACAAATTTCCATGTAAAAAGTTTAAGTAAGTGTACGAAAAAGTGACAAAATTAATATGTGGGACTCAGACCGGTCAAGAGCCAGCCGAAAATATCGTCACATATCGCCAACAGGGGGTTTTGAGCCACACACAGATACATTGATGCGTATTCACAATGCATATTAATGCATTATGATGTGTATTCACATCAATAATGCATTGACACAATATGCCATTGATCTAAATTAATATGTAAACAATAGAATGTGTAATCTAGCGTAATAATTAGATTAGATTAAATATTAGATATATTGAATATTAGAAAACATATCAGCTTTAAAACATTTGATAGTTTAAATTTTTCGCAATTTGTTTTATAAAATTCTATTTTATATATAACAGTTGATTAAACCGAAAGTAAAAACAGAAGAAGAAAAAAAAACTAAAAAAGTTACATGATATTAAATAAATAAACTATCCTGTCTTATGCTGTGTTCATTAATCCGTACTAAAAATACGGAAAATTTTAAATGATTTTTTTCTTCGTTAAGCCATTACCGTGCATTTCAAGGAATTTTTTTTAATTCAGAAATTCCAATTCCATACCGGAAATTCTGAAAAAGGGAATTTTTACCTTGTGTAACCACGAAACGTCTGTCATTAAATAAAAGCAAAAATTACTATTAAGAATTTCTGGTACAAATCGGAATTTCTGAATAAAAAATAAAATCCTGAATTGACGAATATATGCGTAAATGATGCAAATGGGTTAATCACCAATAACTTTTATATTTGACTACGCGGCCACCGAACACACTGACTTGATAGAGTTTTCTGAATGACTGTTGATCAAACGCTACCAATGAGTTAAGACACGGGAGGAAACAGCTTGGGCGTGCATGGTTGAAGCTAGGCATCTCTTTATTTACAGCGTCGTACAAATAACAAAGAATTAGTAACCCCGAGTTAAAGTCAAAGAAACGTACTATACTTCCTATCCATAGCTGTTGGTGTGTAATAGAACTATTTAAATCAATATATTAAAATGATATGCGAGAAAGTTTTGCGACAGAAACAACATATTAGTTTTGACGTGAAACGTCTTTAAAATCACACCGAAACATTCGAGTACCAGAACAGAAATTTGGAAAACGTCTACATCGTTTTGTCTTAATAACTCCCTAACTATTAGCCTCAGAGACGTAAGAGCAGTGTCGTGTTTTAACATATATGGTCAGCTCGATAATACGACCTTAAATTTGCATCGCGCGGAAACGGAGTGGTGAAGAGAGCGTGCAGCGCTAAGTGGCCAAAACCGGCACTATTGCTCTTTTTCAATTGGTGTATCTCACGATTCTGACAAGGTAGCGTGTTGATTCGGGTTTTTCTGTATAGATTTTCTTTAAATTGATCGATTTAAATTATAATAAGCATACTTCGGACAAATTTTCATGTAAAAGATTAAAGTAAGTGGGCCAAAAAGTTCAATATGTCGGACTCAGTCCATGCAAGAGCCAGCCGAAAATATAGATCACGCATATCGTCGTAAAGAGGAAGTTATGATTTACGAACAAGTACCACAATATCCGGCGCTGAGCAAACGAGAATATCTCGGAAGCGGCGCAAAGTTGACAGGGCGTGCTCGGTGAACAACACCGCGAGCATCTCTGCCGCTGCTGTACCCGAACCGATTGACATAGCGAGTGAAGATGACACCAATATATTAGTGGAAGACGTGTCCGAGCTGATAAATATCAACATCGAAAAATGCGATACAGGACCATTGGCGTACAGCAGCCGAACTCTTCAAAAATGTTCGGTTTCAACTAGGTGCCAACCACACTGGGCAATATCACGATCGATTGTACCATCACCAGAAACAACTATGTTGATTATTATGCCCTTATGTATATTACTGCTCACATCACAAGCCAATGTTAAACAAAACTGTCGTTGAATACTAGTGGAAATAAATTCCATGTACCATTGAGTGCTTGTTTTATGCTAAAATAAAATTTGGTACGCAGCCAAAGTCTCATTTTCATTTCAATAGAATATGCTAAAACAGACTCGTTGCTATAAACATTTCGCATTAACCCAACAGCCGTGCGCATCGACACAGCCCCGCCTGATTTTTTTTAATGTATCTTTTGCTAAATATCCAAAAGGTCAAATCCATAGAATTCTGTTTAAAAAAATTGATATCAGCTTACACCAACCAAAGTGCGAGCACATTATTTGGGAATACCTTTTACAAGGTGACGGAAAAGTCGGGCAACCCCAACTTTGTAGAAGAATTGTACAAAATCAAGATTCTATAATAATCCGATTATTTTTCGATAGATGGTATAGCACTATAATATAGAAAGTCGTATAACAATAGAAATTGGTGTTGCAATTTATGCTGTTAGATGCTGTTGCAATTTATGCAGTAAGAAGCGTGTGCTCGGTATAAGAAGTAGTGAAATTTTTCCACGCACAAAATTTTTTTATGATTGAGCATGATTACGCTGCGGCATCTTACATTAATATTATTAAAGTGTTTTAAAAGACATTGCTCTAATGTAACAATGTTATTTCTGAGAGGTTTTTTTATGAACATCTCATTTCCAAATAACTCTGGCCTCTGCCTCCCCGATTTGTCAGCCCCTAATTTATTTCTATGGGATTACGTAAAAGCACGTATTTATGAGAAAAACCACATTCTATCGCTGATCTGAAAGCAAGCACTAAACATTAGATTCAACACATAAGCTTTCAAACATTGTGGCCTCAAATGTGGTAAAATACATTCGTGCATGTATCCAAGGAAACGGGTCGTATTTTGAACATCTCTTATAACAATGTTATTTTTTATTTTAATTAACTTTCTCAGAATAAAAACTCTTTGAATTTAGTATCATGTTTGTATTTTGAATCATGCTTAATACTTTTAATCATTTTAAATAAAGTATTTTTTCACGGGTTGCGTGACTTTTCGATCACCCTGTATTTACCATATCAAATATATATGGATGGATGTCTGTGATGAATATACGAGAATAAATACATAAACAATATTTGCCAAAGAATTTAAAATAATAATAAGAAGAAGAGAAACAAAACAATAATATTGAATAATAAATTGCAAAACAAGTCAGTTGAATGCGTAGTTTGCCTCTAGAAGAATTTCAAGAATTTTATTTCCCTAAGCTTTGCGTTCATAGCCATTGTCATACTGTACGAAGGGACCAGTTTGTCTCCTTTATGCGTCACAAGAATTGAATGGAAGTAATATTAAACGTGGGAAGTAACATTATACACTATTGTTCCTTACACTAGGGAATTTTGAATCTATAAGAGTAACTTTTAACTTTTCGTGTTAATGACTTCTGTTCTACTCCTACCGGCTTCTTTTATGTATTTATTATTTATTTACTTACTTAATTTTTAAAAAAAATAGTGTTCCAAAAGAACGGGTCCAAGAAGAAGGTTACAAATGCTTTGACCCCAGTCTGAACCAAAATGTTTTGTAAATTTTTTACAAAACAGCACATCTTTCTGCATGGAAGTACGCAGAAATATTGAAAGAAATGCTTCATTAAGAGACTCATCTCCTCTAAATGGACGATTGGATCTATAAAGAAGGTTTTATTTGGACGTGATCTTCTAGTAAGATTACAATGGTAGAAAAATGAAACATCAGTTATGCCATGTAATCCAAAGTTCGGCTAAATGATGAATTTTTCACAAAGATAATAAAATTATTTATTTTATTCATTTTCTGCATGCATTAGAAATTGCAAGCTAGGTTTATTAACAATAAACACAAGGTACAAGATCAGGAACAGTATTAGAATATGGCACCGATGAAAATTCCTATCGGCTGTCGGTGACACTTGTGATTATTACTTATTTTTAAAGATTATATGATGAGTGATCAATATTCATGTAAGTAACGAAAGATTTTCTTAACTTTTTGCTTTGTATGGTGAACTTTTGCCCGATAAATGTGGCAATAAATATCAGAACATGTCGGTGTAAATGCAAAGGATTAGCCTAGAACACTATCTTTTTTTTAAACTTATTAGATTACCAAACATCAAAGTTTATCTTTTGAAAAATAATTACATCGCCAAAGTAGGCGTTACGATAAACATCTCGATAATCGGAATCGCCTAAACAATTTTAAAAATGCTTCTCGGAGACATCTTTGGTCTATGAGAAGAATGAAATGTGTGCTAACTAAATGATAAACTGAATCACAAAATACATCTGGTACATTGCATTAGAATCCTGCATCGGGTCAGATAACCTGATTTTACCCGAACCGCAATTCGGGTCCAGTCGGATTAACGTTAACTTCTTTTCATTTCGGGTCGGGTTGACTTAAATGTTTCCGGTTCGGGTCGGTTTCGGGTTAGGATTAATCAACCCATCTCTTTGGTGTAGCGTTCGTATTGATTTGGTTTGGATTGATTTTAAAAGAAAGTTCTGAATATTTTTCAAATGAAATAAAATATATGTTTGAATATCAATAAGTGTTATATATGTTCATTTTTATACAAAAAAAGATAAAATTGACATTAGAGTTATAATTGTAAACTATCTTTCTATAATTGTATTAAATCATGGGTTGATTTTCTTTCACTTCGGGTTCAAGTTGGGTTTCGGGTTTATGAATTTTTTTTTTTTGTCTGGTTTGGGTCGGGTTTTGTGTTGACTTTGAGAAGAAGTTTTAGGTCTCTATATTGCATTCAGGAAAGTACGCTAAATTGAATGCAGTACAAAGGGAATTTTGTTTTCCTTTATTATATACAGACAAAAAAGAGTTTCCGATTGCACCAAAGGAAATGCATTTTATGAAACTGAGCTAATGCGTACTGATGGGCGATAACGATATGTTTTTATTGTTTGTTTGTTTGTTTGTTTTTATCGGTGCCTACATGCGGTTAATAAAGTAGAATTTATCCGAATTTTATTTCATTTGCTTTTAAATAAATATAGAATACTGAGGGGTTAAATTTGGAAAAGTATATAGCTCTTTAAAAGAAGAAAAAGTGATATATATGTGTGATTCAACATCACTTTTAGGAAAAATCGTATGACTGGAACGGGGGAGTTATGACCATATCCTGCCTGACTTTCAGACCAGGTTTTTTGTCTAAAGGAATTGAATTTTCACAACTGTGCAAAAAAAAATTCCATAAAATATATGGCTAATGTATTGGCAATCTGGCTGTAATAACAACTTCTGTATTTTTGAGGAATTTGTTCAGTGAAAACACAATTTAACTAGACTTTTAGGCACTGCTATCTGTCAAGGATGTTTTCAAATCAATAGTCGCTACTTCCTGACACATTCACGAAATCAGTTTTTTCGAAAAAATATGAAAATCGTGCTGGCAACGCGATTGAAAGTGTAATTTGCACATTTCTTCGGGGTTTTTATGCGGATTTTTTTAAAGATATTCCTTTTCCACGTTCGACAGCGCAAATTTTGTTTTTTCCACTAGCAAAATTATTTCATTTTTACACTATTTTACTTAGAAAAAGAACTTTAATGAAAATGAAATGGGAAATATGTAAACATTTCACTGTACTAATAAAATAAAGTTGTTTCTCTCTCTCTCTCTCTCTCTCTCTCTCTCTCTCTCTGTGTGTGTGTATGTTTCTGTGTGCGATGACTAGCGACATTTACTGCACGTATAAGTCTGAAATTTTGGATGCGGATAGTCCAAAGCGGGTCCCGCTGCACCTGAGGCTCAGATTTTTATTTTTTTAGAACCCGGGCCCCCTGGGGCCCCTTTACATTTTTGTGCCCTAAATTGTTAATAACTTGCCCCCTATTTATCCGATCTTCTTCGTTTTTGAGCCCATTTCTCTATTTAGTTATTCCCCCATTTCTATATTCCAGTTCAGACACTAGCCCCTTGGATCCCGGTAAAAGACTTCTTGAAGTTTTTGTTCCCTAAATTGTTAATAACTTGTCCCCTTTTAATCCGATTTTCTTCGTTTTGGGGGCCTTTTCTCTATTTAGCTATTGCCCCATTCATACGTTCCAGTTAGGACCCTGACCCTCTGGGGTCTGGTCCGGGGCTCTTGAAATTTTTGTGCGTCATGCATTTTTGACCCCCGTAATTGTGTCACCCTCTCCTACATAACTTTAAAGTTGAGTCTTGAACTCTTCTCCCCGGTCCACCATCCTTATATATTTATTTTAAGGATCTCATTTTAAGTTTATTTATTTTACTTTAAGGACCCTTATAGTTTTATTTTAAGGGCCCTAAATCCCTTTTTTAAGCATTTCTTTAACATTTTATTCTAATGATTAATTTATACCCTATGCTTAATTTCGACTAATTGAATTTTTAAAGCGCAAAGGTACAAAAGTACTAGGACCTTTTAAGATGTTTCTGTCTTAGGGTCCTTCTCAAAACTGTCAGTTGTCCCCTTTTGGGCCCCCCTACTATAACTCTCTTTAAAATTGTCCGATTCACTACCATTCCTTTTCTAACAACTTCTTAAGACTTCTAGCTAGTACTTGAACGTCAAAAAAAAGAATTATCGGTCCTCAGCTACCCCCAATTTTGAATATTAATCTCTTTCTTGGGGCCTTGGTGTAGCTTCTTTTTTTTAAAAAAATCACAGAAACTTGAGTTCTGTTTAAAGTTATTATCACTGGCCCAGGCAACGCCGGAAGGGTCAGCTAGTACTAAATAAAACTCTGCGACATTACAATCGATTACGGATTTTGGCCTACAGTGTCCAACTCTGTTTTCTTGACCTACCCTAATATGCTTTACAGCATATGTCCCGGTCAGGTGGTCAAGCTACAGTGGAACCCTCAGTGTTTAGTTCTCTAGAAATCTTGGTGTTGGTTTTATCGATCCTGGAGGAATGTAAGGTCGAGAGTCCGGTGTCGAACGCTTGACCTGTAGCGTGGCAGCACCACACACTGACCACTCAACTACCGCGCTTCTGCTACTGGGCTTTCACTATACTACCAGCCAAATATCATATTATTAATTAAAACTTATTCATGGATTAATTAATTATATTTATGATAAAATGGTACATTTTAAACAGATTTATGGATTTTCCCAAAATGTTAAACACGCTTTTAGTTCATAAAGTTAAATAGAATGTTGACCAATTTCTGTAGACCAATTAATGAAAAATTGTATGGAATAATTTATACTTAAAACAAACTGTGGAAATATGTTAATTATTTTGGTGGTGTTTGAAATTTCGTTATAGTAATATAAAAATTCTTTTGTGGTATTTTTATAATATACAAAGATGCTTGTAAATGCTTGAGGCAAAATGCACAAATAAATCTACGACTATATCATGACCGATTACCAATAAAGCGTTGTCCGAAAAATTCTGAAAATGTTTTGTAGATGAAAATTTCAGCTGTGTATGGATATTTGTTTGTTTGCAAATAATCGTTTTTGAGTAGAATGATAAAGTAGAAAGTGTGCAAAAATGATTGGTCTAGGATTTATCCTCGAAGATTATATTTGTAGAGAGTTCCATATATGCTCAAAAGCTACATTTTAAACACCTGCAGCTATTATTTTTAAATTGTGAAGATAATGCTGCTGAATTTTTTATAAAAGCAGGCATAGTCTATAAAGATCGAATTTTAAGTGATCCAACAGTTTATTTGCGGTTTGTAATGATTGAAATAAAAATAAAATTCAGTTTGCAACATCATAATCTGAATGGATGACTTATTGTTGCGGATAAAGATGATAAAATGAAAAAAAATAGAATAAAACCCAAAATTGATCTCAAGACTTAACAGAATTTATGAAAATACTTACAAGTGCAAACCACAAATATTTGGTAAAACTGGGGGCAGATTTTTCAATAAGATATTTGAGTACTATAATATCTGTCGAAATAAAACTACATGGACTGAGATTCAATGAGCAACATGCCTCTGAAACGGCATTATTTTTGAAAAGAATTACTACTGGAGGTAAAAAAGGATTATACATGATAATATGGTGCAAAACAAAATTTGAAATCAACACACGGGGTCGCTTAAATAAGCAGCAGAGTGCAATATCCATGCACAAAAAATTATGTCTGGTGGAACACCAAAACTATTTTTTTTCTGCAGATTTCGTTCATCAAATCATGATAAACTCCGATGTCTACTTTTCATACACAAAGAAACTTAAACAATATTCGTCAAGAAAATAAATAAAGAAAAGAAAAAGAGTAGTGCTCCACTACGATTTTATACGTTTTCAAATGTCTTTGATCGCCAGAAAAAACACATGAAAAAGGCTAAGATGCTTTTACACATCCAAAATATTCGCCATACATCGATGTTTCTTCAGTCATTTGTTTTGCTCTCTTCACAATTTTTTAGTTGAAAAATCATTTGCTGATGAAGATATGCTCTTAAAACTTCAATAATTTGTTGTCTTCAGGACAGTTCATTTCTGAACTGATAAAATTTTGAAACAGCATGAAATGGGGTTTAAAATTGGAAAAAAGACAGACCATACTTTGAAATGTAAAGAAAAACCGTATGTGTTTCAGGAAAACTTTCCGAACTGTTCAATAATATGTTTATGTTTTTGATACAACTTTACTCAAAAGCGACGAGAGATATTTTCAAATATTTGACATTTTTTCTCTTCAATTGGTGATCTACGTAAAAAATATATATATTCATGAACTTATTTATTATGAAAACGATGTTCCGGAAAATCGTTTAACAGCAGATTATAATTGCCAAATGAAAATGTTTTTTCTTTCTCATGCTGTTACTTAAAATAAAATGCGAAAGAAACTTGAACTTAAACTTTATCAAATATCTTCGTTTTTAGATTGAAAGCTTGATTACATTTTGTTTACATATCACATCATTTAATGAGCCTTAAATAAAAGAAATATTTGTGATAAAAACTTAAATGTTTTTCTATTAACTCTGCAGTTTCGATTGACGTTTTAGTTTTTACGTAAACCGAATTCCATCAAAACAAATGTGAGAAAAATAAAGAAAATCTGTGTTTGTCGCTTATATAGTTCTGCTTAAGAATTAGAAGTATAAAAACCAATATCCTTGAAAGTTTTATCAATCAAATGTAAGTTTTAAGCACTTATAGTTCTGATTTTATTTAGAAAGAAACATACTATCCCATACAATGTAAAAAATGTGGAATGAAAATTATCATTTTTTTTTACTTGTAATCTCTACTTTTTTAGCTTACAACAAAACCTTTTAAAAAGCTAATTTATATTTTTTTTTCCTAAGAATTCTTTTATTAGCATTTCGTTGTAAAGCATAACAGTGAAATTAGTTATTGAATAATCCTGGATAAAAGCAAAAACTCGCGTATAGTGAACAAAAAACATAAAACGTTCCTTACATTAATTTTTAATTTTATTATGTGTTAACAAAGTTTTTATTACATGCTGCATTAGTGCCAGTTTTGTCGATATTTTCTGTGTCTAAACGGGAATATTGTTCAAATTTAATTACCTTTGATCACAAATTTGGATAAGCATGTGTTAAACTATGAAGTAGCCATTTTCTTTTGCCTTAAAGAATAAAGGAAATTTTCTTATTTTAATTGTATAGCATATTTCATTACTCAAATAATGCACATGTTATTTTCAGCTAATGGAAGGTCCATATCACCTACAGTACCCATACATCTTCTAAATGTAATTTGTTGTACGAAATCACCACAGTGATGAATATACTCCATTTGTGTGCTCCAATGAAGTATCTTTAATGTGTAGATCTTTATCATAATTTGGAGAACCTCCTAGTACAGCTTTCTCATCCAACAATAACCCAGCTACAGCGCCTAGAATACATAGTGTGGAAAACGGCTACAAAATAGTACTAAAAATTTGAATCCGATAAATGTAGAACGATGCTGAAAAGATAACGGGTTGATCGCAGCGACATCTTCTACCAGTGGCGCAGACAGGGTGGAGGTCCAGATGGTTTGGATACCACTAATTTTATAAAAATATTTTTGCCTTATCTAATCGGAGAATTTTCTGCGTTATTGAAGAGAAGAAAATTGTATAATATTACTGGTTTCCAAAGCATTTGGATACCACTCTCTGGCTACGCCACTGTCTGCTAGATCTTTTCAACGCAAACATTGTAGCAAATAGTGATTTTCATAAGCTTTAAAAATATGAATGATATTGATCATGGCCGAAAAACGTGATACGCATTCTTTTGTGCCTGGTTGCAGTGCTCGATACAAGACAGCAAACTAGAAACTATCCCTATTTAGCATACCAAAGGATGAATCTCTGCCAGAAGAGTGGAAAAGATTAATTACCTGATATGATAAAAACTAACTTCAAGATCAGTTACATCTGAAATATACACTTGCAAGAAGATTTTATTAACAGAAATTATGTTGATGTTGTCAATAGTGAAACAGTTACTTTTGCTAGAGATAAATCTATTTTTGAAGAAGATGTCACTGCGATCGCCTTATTATTGTACCGCATCGTTGCACGTTTATCGGCTACATTTTTTAACACTTTTTAAAGCATTACCAGTTTGGCTTTTTTTAAATTCCGAAATTTGGCATTCATACCAGAAATTCCCTATAATGTTCATTTAGCTATTTAATGGCAGATATTTCATGACTTCTTAAAATAAAAATTCTTGTTTCAGAATTTCCGGTTTGAATTCGAAAATTTTGAATTAAAAAACGGTAAAACCGTTTTTCGCACTATGTATTTTAGGCGCTGTAACCCAGCGACAGGATGTTCCCATCTTTAATATGTATATGTCTATCATTTGTACGTACACGGCAGCTTTCTGGATGACATGTTCGAACACGAGACCTCTCGATACCATCCTTGATTTTAATGAAGTCCACTGAGACATTTGTAATTTAGATTTAACTTATATTAGAAAGTAAATAATAAAAATAGGAAACTGCGCCAATTAAATAATTATTAAGAACGGTGCTATTATAGAACACCATAAAATGCACTATAAATTACGAAAAACTTGCACGTCGTGTTTACCACCATCACATGCGATTTTACGAATTGTATGCTACTTTCATTGCATTCAACTGTATTCCATTGTTATTCTACCTTGTCATTGCATTAAAGAAGAAGTTACACATTGTTCTGAAAAAGTTCTTCGATTCTAGGTGATGGAGACTTCATAAAGAACTGAGTTAGTTTTTTAAGTCCGAATTGTGCGTCAAAACCAATTCCGTTTTGTATGGTGTTCTAAAGTGTTATTCGATCCAGTTGATGGAAACTTAAGAACTTGACTAATTAAGAACTAGGCTATATTTTTTTTCATCCGAAATGTTCGCCGTAATCTTTTGTTTATTACATGTTGTCAGCAAAGTAGACGATGTAGAGAGTATAAATCTCTACCATAGCATCAGGAAAATCCCTTTTAATTGCATATTAAACATTGAAAAAGTTTTATGTAATAACTTTTATAAGCAAACATAACTGGAAACCTCCAGCAGAAAATGAACCTCGCTGCATAATTGTAATAATAGTATACATGTATAACATATCCAATTATAAAAATAGGTCAGTACTATCACATTGAAACACCTATATCTCAACAGTCAATTTGTGCAATCGATAATACTATTATGTTACTGTTAATGTTCTAGTATGATATCGTTGAATATAAATGGAAACAATCAATATAATGTATCGGAGTAAAAAGAAAATTAAAGGTCATCTATATGACAACCATATTGATAAAAACAAGTACATTTTCCTCCATCGTTCAACATTCAATAAATCAATACAATATTTGCATTGCAATGTTAGTTACATTTGTTTTCAAACTTTCAAACATTAAAAACATTTTTCTACTTAATAATGCGCTTATGTTAAAACTTTTAATTATTTTCAGAAAGATTCCTGTAGTAGACGAACGAATAGAACGAATATAAATTAGATTGCATACTTTATTTAAGGGGAAAATTTATGATTTTTACTTAAAATGGCATTGCCAGAAGATTTTAGCTTTTAATAATTTATCTCATTGATACATTTAAAACAATCTTAATTTTTTAAATTGGTATCTAGATATATTTTTTAAATTTCAATGTTGATATGTGAATATATATTTCACCAACAGTCTAGAAAATTAATTAAGTATATATCCACACATTGACTACAAATTAAATAAGTGGTATTTTAAAAAATCAATTAGTAAGGCCCTAAAAAATGTAACACATAATGAAAGTTGATATACTTTATTTTCTGCTTAAGTAAAACAATATTTCAGAAAAAGAATTAACGCAGAAAATAACGCAGAAAAAGAACTACGCAGTTTTGTTTTTAAAGAAAACCGAAATTGCGTATTAGTAAAGAAACATTACAAATATGAAAAATCGGGACGCTCCCAAATGTGTTTCCAAAAACCAAATTATGTAAACTATCTGTTATGAAAATAATTATCATGAGAAATCTGTCAGAGTCCCGGCAATTTCCTCAGATGTTTTCCCCAGAAATGTTTGTTTTAAATATGTAATGCGCTATTAAACTTTAATTTTTTCCCATACAAGATGTATTAACTCTTGACTGCTGTTAGTGGTCTCACTGACCGCTGCTTTTTTCAATTTTCAGAGTTTAACTATAGATACTAGTGAAATTTTGTTTTGTTTGGAGTCCTAGTACTATCGCTAGATCTGCATAGGGAAATTTTAATTATAATGGTCCTCTACATAGAGTTTAGTACAGCATTAATTTAAATAAAAATCGTTTACTTTGAAAATTAAACACGCAACAACTTAAAATAATATTAAAAATGAATACCCCTTTTTTAATGCAATATTTTTGAATGAAATGTGTCCGAAATTTTCTTCAAATACTCATTGAGTTACTCAAAGAATATCAGATCTTTTTGTTAGAAATCGGCTTGTAATATAGATTTACCAATTCCTCCTTCATCAAAATATTGAATTATAATGTTTTCTCGAAGAATGTCATAGTATTCAAACATTTTCAACAAGAAAATAAAATTAAATAACTGTAAAAAAAATGAAAATTCTAGTGCATTTTCTTTATTTTTCAAAAACTTTTTTCTCCAAAAAATATCACTATTATTTCTTACAAGTAATCTATCTAAAATAAAATAAAAAACTGAGTAAAGTGGCTCGATATGTTCTCGACTGGTTTGCAAACATATTACTTTAGTACTTCATATTTAGAAAAAAAACTGGTTTCAAAATACAAAGGACAAAAGACCGTTGTACTGGAAAAAACTCAAGTAATTGCACGAGTATTCGGCTCAAGAACTTGGATGAAAAGAATGGTGGTGAAGGTCTTATACTGCTAAATGGTTTAAATATTTAGAGATTGATCTAATGAAATCCTCATTCCTCATTCCCATAGTGGCAATGTTAAAGAAAAAAATTATACCACATGACGTTGCCTGCCTTTTGCGAATTCTACAAATATTTTTCGAATTCTTTCCTGACTCGATAGAGAAAAGGCAGTCTGCAAAAATACTTAACAAAAAAAATTTTTTTTTGTTTAATGCTGTATACTGCGTTGTCTTTGGAAGTCTATAGTGGAGCCACCGTGCTTGTAATGCGGTAGTGTTTTCTTTTTTTGGGCTCACAGGAATCACGATTGTTCTCTCAGTTTCCTACTTTTCTCCTTTCATTTGCATTTAGTTGTTTTATTCGATACCACAGTAATACAAAGTATCACTTACTATTGCGTGGAGTCCCGTAATACTGAGTATTACTTAGTATTGCAGGGGGTATCGGTTGATTATGTACGCTACGGTCATCTTTTGCACACGAGACCCGAGGGCTAATCAGACCCATTTGGATTTGTTTGATTTTCATTTTTTTTAATTATATTTTCTGTACTGCTACTATCGTGTAAGTAAATTCCATCTCAAAAAAGCCAAAAAGAATTTTTTTTTTTTTTTTAAGCGAAAGTAATTGTGAATTTTAATTTTCTGACATTCACGTTAAAGTCTGTATCTGTTTCCAAAATATTTAAACTCAGTTTTGTATATTTTCTTCGTTATTTTAAACTAACAAATATCATCACCTTGAATGCGTATATTACAGGCGTAGTTCAAAAATGTTTGAAAAAAAACATTGCTTGGTGTAATCTAAACGTTAGATGAGATTTTTGGTGAATATTTTTTTTTTCTTGTAGATGAAGTAAAAAAGTGATAGTTTTAATAAATAAAGATTTCACATAATGTTGTACAATTTAGAATAATTAGAAATCTATACGAATACGTTAGATGAGATTTCTGGTGAATAATTTTTTGTAGGCGAGGTAGAAGAGTGACAGTTTTAATAAATAAGAATTTTACATAATGCTGTACACTTTAGAATAATCAGAGATCTATACGAATACCTCTTTACTTGGAATGCCCTAATACGTAGAGTAACTTTAGCTCTAATAATGATAATTTTCTTTCTGTCTTTCTCTCGCTTTTCACTTTGCATCTTTCATTTTCCTTTTAAAAGTTTTCGTGGTTTTTTTTTTTCGCTATTGCTATATAAGAAGTTTTCATTTAAAAAATACCAATTAAAAGGGAGGGGGGAGCTAAACATAATTATGTATTTAATTTCTCTGACATCCACCTCCTAAAGTTTATATAGTGTTTTTTTTACTTTTGTAAATATCGCCCGTTAGTTTAAAACTCCCAAATTTCATCACCTTGAACGCGGATATGACAGGTCTAGTTCAAGGAGACGCGAAATTTTTTTTGGCTGATGCAATCTAAACGTCATATTACATTAGTTCGATCCACGTGTCTTAAGAGACCCTCCAAGAAGATTCCTTATCGTTCGACCACGAGTCTTGACAAAGTTTCAAAGATGTCTTCGAACACTTTTGGCCGTGTGGAGTCGAAGGTCGGGTCAAGTGAACAGTGCGCAATCGATAGGGATTTGCCCATAAATCGTTATCAAGAAGATTTAGCATGCAGTAAAAAGAAAAAAAAAATGTTATCAACACTGCATACTGACTCTTCTGTTTTTCTTGACACGTTTTTCGTACGAAACTACGCAGTTTTGTTTTTAAAGAAAACCGAAATTGCGTATTAGTAAAGAAACATTACAAATATGAAATATCGGGACGCTCCCAAATGTGTTTCCAAAAACCAAATTATGTAAACTATCTGTTATGAAAATAACTATCATGAGAAATCTGTCAGAGTCCCGGCAATTTCCTCAGATGTTTTCCCCAGAAATGTTTGTTTTAAATATGTAATGCGCTATTAAACTTTCATTTTTTCCCATGTAAGATGTATTAACTCTTGACTGCTGTTAGTAGTCTCACTGACCGCTGCTTTTTTCAATTTTCAGAGTTTAACTATAGATACTAGTTAAATTTTGTTTTGTTTGGAGTCCTAGTACTATCGCTAGATCTGCATAGGGAAATTTTAATTATAATGGTCCTCTACATAGAGTTTAGTACAGAAACAGTATCCTTTGAGTTAATCGAACCTTTTATTCCTATTTCGATCAAGCGGTCTCAGAGACCGCTCACAGTAGCAATGCGACAATTTCTGTCACAAGAGATAGGTTAAGGAGTCAAAGAGTCAACAGATGGGTTAAGGAGAAAACATGGTAAAACATGACTAATGTTACCATATCCAACTCCAATGTTGCAAGTAGCGCGTCAGGAAACAAAAACAATCGGCCGATCGCGTCTCAATCCAGATAGAAAAATAATTCAGTTCAGTGATGAATTCCGGGGGTGATCCTGTGAGGCATCCCCCGGAATATCAATACCTTCTTTCCGAAACTTTTCAGATTTTCTATATATTAATGATCTGAAAGTACAAATTCCCCCTCCCCCACTCAAAGCTGCAAAAATTCTTTCCGGGGTAAAATGAACGAATTCAACACTGATTCAGTTGCCTTTCATCTTATTAAGTTTATTAGAATAAAACAGTTCCTAAGGAACATAGTATCAAGATAACTAAAATATCTTTGTAATAATCAGTAATATCCGTATAAAAATCAGTGTTCACAAATGGTATTTAAGCAATAACAGTCTTATGAACATACAAAGCTAGTAATATGATATGCTGTTAATTCAATTTTCCTATTTAAACTTTGACAAACCTCCACATCAATTAACATTCTAATAAAATGAAACTCGGCACTCTTTTAAAAATTTCAAACAAGAAATATTATTTGGGTGTTTTGTAATTTTACTTGCCTCAAATGTTTCTTTTTAAACATTCTTATTTCTTTATTTGGTTATATATTATATTTTGAACTAAGTACAGAGTGTGTATAAAAAAACTATCCCGATATATGAGTCCCTCGCTATCATACCGTTCACAGAAACTGAATGAAATTTTGGCTTAAAGTATTTTGAGATGTATGCGTTCAAGAATCATATGAAAAGCAACAGTTGAACTCTAACAGTTATGTTTACAGTGATAAAATTTCGAAACATATATATATATATATATATATATATATATATATATAGAGAGAGAGAGAGAGAGAGAGAGAGAGAGAGAGAGAGAGAGAGAGAGACGTATGTGTCCCTATATTTCAATTTGCAGCCAAAACTATCCAGCGCAGACCACTGGTGTTTGTGTGTGGTAGTAGCCATCGTGCACTATGGTGGTTGCATTTTGGTAACTGTGGGGGATGTAGGAGATATGGTGGTTGAAAGTGGTTGACCTAGGGCATTTTCATAATATTTCGACCAAAGTGTTCTAAAAAATGTTTGGAATCTTCTAGAATGTACTAGAATGTTTATGAATGTGCTAGAATTTTCAAGGATGTATTAAAATCTTCTTTATATTTTATCCATACATATATATTTTTTTACATACATGCATATACATATTTTTTATTAGGTTTACATAAGGACCGGAAGAATCGAGAACGTGCTGGAATGCTCGAGGACCATTGTGTGGGGGTGCAGTGATATGGTGATTGAAAGTGGTTGAACTAGGGCATTTTCATATTTTGAGCAAAGTGTTCTAAAAAATGTTTGGAATCTTCTAGAATATACTAGAATTTTCTATAATGTAGAGGAGACCGGGGCAAGATGACTATGTTAACAATTTTTTTTGTTTATTAATTTATTTTGAAGTAATAGTAAAATTAATTTTACATGAACTGATAGAGTATACCTTTGTAGTATAAAATACATTACCATTTAATTTTTCAAATAAAAAAAATAAAGGATAATTTTATTTTTTCATAACAGTAACAAATCGTCATCTTGCCCCAGTACTGGGGCAAGATGACTTTGGCCTTGAGGCAAGATGACAACACTGAAAAAGATTGAACATATTTTATCTTTTGAATATGTTACATGGTTTAACAAATGATAACTGTGTTTTTACATCTTACAAAGTATCAAACTAAGCATAATGCAGTGTAACGTAATGTTGAAGTGTTTAGTTGTGCAGCTAACAATAGTCACAAATAAAAATGCCATTTTCATAATTGGAACATTCCTCATGCCACCACTCTTGGCATTTACAGCACTGGATCTATTCTTCTGTTGGTGGGTCACAATGTCGAAAGTTGGCCTTAAACGCTTTTTGAATTTTTTGGGAAGAGGGGGACCAGCGAGGGAGGGGGAGTTCTTGACCTCGTCGAACGGTACTCTCCTCGTACCGATCGGACGCTTGGAAGTAGAGATACGGACCCCGATAGGGTTTATCTTTCTGGAGGATAGGGGGGGGGGCTTAGCGGATGGCAAAAATGTCTTCCTCTGGTCGCCCCCTTTCGAACGACACCTCCCCCGATCCCATGCACCCCTTAGCCCCAGAGGAGATAGAAGCGCAAGGTCGCGCGAACAAACACACAGACAAACAAGCGTTTACAGGATTTAAATAGAATGGACAACATAGTTATTTTAATAAATTCCGAAACACGGGGTCAGATGACGAGCTCGTCATCATGCCCCGGACTGCTTGTTTAAAAATATTCGTTTTCATTGCCATGAAGGAAGGCGATTAATTGACATTTATTTATGGTAGTAAGTAGTACTTAAACTAATTTACTCGTAAATATTAAAGAGAAACGATATATCTTACCTGTATCTGTAGCAGAGCTTATTTACACATGCATAAAAGTTATAACGTGGCAGCGGAAAACAATCAAAGCTTCACAACTGACACAAAAATGGCGATTTCAGCGTCTCTATAGTATTGTTTAACGAATGGCCGATAGGAAAGCCAGTAGTGTCCGGTTGATGCTGCCACCTATCGGAAAACGGAAAAATTAAGACATTCGTCATCTTGCCCCACTCTTCATCTTGCCCCGGTCTCCCCTACTAAAATGTTCTTTTTATTTTATACATCCATATATATTTTTTATTTTTACATATATATAAACATACATATACATATTTTTTGTTAGGTTTACATATGAACCGGAAGGATCGAGAACATTCTGGATTGTTCGATGACCATTCTGTGTGGGGTGTGGGAGTTATGATGGTTGAAAGTTGTCGACATAGGGCTTTTTCATATTTTGCCCAAAATGTTCTAAAAAATGCTTGGAATCTTCTAGAATGTAGTAGAATGTTCTTGAACGTACTAGAATTTTACAAAATGTACTAAAATATTCTTTATATTTTATACATACATATATTTTTGTTACATATATATATATATATATATATACGAGGGTTGTAAATTAAATAGTGGCAACTTAACCTTGAAACTCGCAGAAGGGCGAGCATGCGCAAATAGGATATTGGAGCGGTGAGGTGGCGCTGTTGTCGATGTGTAGAGTGCAAAAAACAGTCGATCTGCTTAGAAGGGTAGTTGTTGTGTGGCGTTAAAGTGAGGAGTTTCATTTCCATCGCTCTAAAGCATGTTTTCAAAAGGTGATCAAAGGTCGTGGCTTAAAATCGAGGTTACCCATGGCAAAAATGCAACAGAATGCTATCGAGGATTAGTGGAAGCCTGTGGCACAAATGCTTTACCGTATAGGACAGTAGCACGATGGGTTCAAGCATTTCGTTCGGGTCGCAATGAGACTGCGGATTTGCAACGCTACAGGTCGGCCTTCCATTCTTCAAGAGCTGATTGACATCCTGAGCGGTCTCCTTACCATAGACCGCTGATGGACTGTCCGAGAATTATCCTTACGCCACGACCGCTGATCACATTTTGAAAACATGCTTTAGAGCGATGGAAACGAAACTCCTCACTTTAATGCCACATAACAACTACCCTTCTAAGCAGATCGACTGTTTTTTTTAACTCTACACATCGACAACAGCGCCACCTCTCCGCTCCTATATCCTATTCGCGCATGCCCGCCCTTCTGCGAGTTTCAAGGTTAAGTTGCCACTATTTAATTTAGAACCCTCGTATATATATATATATATATATATATATGCATACATATACATATTTTTATTACGTTTACATATGGACCGGAGATATTGAGAACGTTCTGAAATGTTCGAGGACCATTCTGTGGGGGTGTGAGAGATATGGTGCATGGTTGAAAGTGGTCGACTTAGGGCATTTTCATATTTCGACCAAAGTGCTCTAAAAAATGTTTGGAATCTTCTAGAATGTACTAGAATGTTCTTGAATGTACAAGAATTTTCTAGAATGTACTGAAATGTGCTTTATATTTTTTACATACATAAATTTTTTTTAATATATATATACATGTATATACATATTTTTTATTAGGTTTACATATGGACTGGAAGAATCGAGAACGTTCTTCAATGTTCGAGGACCATTCTGTGGGTGTATGGGAGGTATGGGGATTGAAAGTGATCGACCTAGGACATTTTCATATTTCGACCAAAGTGTTCTAAAAATAAAAGAAGAAACAAAACAAGAAATGTCTTTTAATGCACGTCTTCTATATTAAATGTAGAAAAAAAAACTACACAGATACAAAAACAAGAAAAAAAAACAGCGGAGCGGTTAAATACTGCAACATGATTTATGGAAATAATTTTATTGTAGTTATAGATGCAAATACAAGATTTACATTAGTAAATTTTATTTAATAATATATTTCTAGTCGAACAGCTAAAATATTATATTCATTGCTAATATTTGAAAAATTTTATCGATTTCTGACTTTACTAGACTGCCTACAAATTTATTTTTTTAAACAAATCAATACAAAATGGAAATTTAACAAAAATTTCCAGAACCGACTAGAGAATCAAAATGTCAACAGTCGCAGTATTTCATTTCTCATCTCGATATCTAAAATATTATCTGTATATGTAAACAGACGACGTTTTCTGGGCTTTTCTAATATTTGAATACTGTAACAAGATCTCTTTTTGACCTTCAAACAGTTTCAGAAAAAATATTACTGATTTAAAAGAAAGGAAGCGGTGATTCTTTTTTATTCAAATACTATTTCCTTTCTTGTTTTTCCTGTCCATTCAAAAAGGGTTTCTCACGAGAGATTTCGCGTAGAAGCATCTATATTCGGTTTTAGTTATCAGCTTACTGAACTTTAACTCTAACTCCTGTCTCCAAGACTCCAATTTTACTGTCTGCTGGGTTTCCCAGTACGAGTGCACTAGTTGCTATAAAGTCGCGAATTTTGAATTTTTTTACTTTGAGTTAAATTATGCTTGATTTTTGTAGACTGAAATAAGTACGTAAATACAATAAGTACGTATACATATATTATAAGTACAATAAGTACGAATAAGTACGTAAATAAATGTACACTGTCGTTGTATATTTTGATATCGTAAAAGTCGTTCTTCCCATGGTAAAAATACTTTTCGTAATTGATGTCTCCTACACCGACGATATCGAAATCTTACATACAGCGCTCAAATTTGGGCCTAAATCATCCTTAGCTACAAATCTAATACTTTACAGTGATTTAAATATAAGTAATTCTTCTCTAATAATGCCAGCAATTTATTAAGAATTGTTGAGAATAAGAGTAAAAGAGAATGGTGATCATACAAAATATTATTCTATAAGATTCTGATTCTTAAAAAAAAAAAAAAAAAAAAAAACTTTATTCCGTACAAACAATAAGCAGGATAGTTTATCTCGGTCGTAAATAAAATAATTCATCAAATCTCTTAAAAAGATAAAAGGGAAGTTAAATGGCAAAATAATTATTCAAAGAAACTCATTAGAGTGATGATAAGTTCTTTTGCATTTGAATGAATACATTGAAAACCATTAAAATTACTATAATATGAAGAAAGAAGTTAAAGAATATTGAGATAATTGATTGAGATAATTTTTTTAATCGTATTTTTGATGATTTGCGATTAGTGATTTGTCTTTATTCTTTGAAAACATTTCAATTGTTTCAACTACAAATGCAGATTTATTCAATCTCAAAAACTGAAAATTCTATAAAAAATACACAATAATTTCTAAAATATTGCATATATATGTGCAATTACGACAATATCATTAAAAAGAGTAACAGAAAAACATCGTTTTTATTACTCCTTAGTAATTTGAACACAATTACTTCGAACTTATGGCTCCTTATAAATTAAAAAAAAAAAAGCATACCGAGTTACCTATCATATAAAAATATCTTAATGCTGAAAACATTAAATTGTGATTTTGTAAAATTTCAGATAAAATTCGGAAGGTATTATTTAACTAGAACCTTTATACAATATTAAAGATTGCGTGGGCTCAGCCGCACATTCACTGCTAGAAAAGTAATTAAGCGCTTAACAGAAGCCGAGAATCACGCTGAAAATTTTTGCGATTTACTTGTCGAATAGACGATATGGGAGAACCAATTTTGGCAGCAATCATGAAAGTTCCAGAAATCAAAACCTCACGACGTAGAAGGAAAAGCCGATACATCGAAATAATTGTAAATTACCTGAATTCAGCGAAGGGGAGTTTTTTAAAAATGCTCTGGCCAGTTCAAATTACTGTTCAGCTTCTAAGTGTCTATTCCAATTCTTTATGTAACAATTTTACGACGAGTTCAATAGTCGCTCTGGCCTCTTCTACGTACACCACTTCTCGAGATGACACCATAGAAATTTGCAGCCAGAATAATCTCTCCAGGATGTTACCTCTCATGCAGATTTATCTTACATTTAACTTTTTTCTTCCTTACTATTATTGATGATATTCACTAGCGCATCTCGCACATTGTCTAGCGTGGCTGTGGCTTTCAGTTTCATGAAAGGTAGTTTGATTGTGCATCAGTGGTCTTGTAGACTGGATGCTAACTCTTCTATATTTTCAAATGAAACTATTCTCTAATCAATGGGCCCATGATGGAGTTGCTTACCATCAAACTGAGCAAGAAAATTTCAAAATAGAGTGTAGTGATGTTTTTCGTCACAGGCCATAGTTCTTTAAGATATATGTTCAAGAGTAAAATTTAGTTGCACCGAGGCATACATCATGCAAGATTGTGGTCTCAAAATAACTCAGGGAAGAGAAGAGTCTTATTTAGGAAAACTACAAAAGTGGCTTTTGATGATGTTTAATGGCAATTACGGGAAAGAGATACATATGCCGACGGGAGTGATCCACTCAAAGCACAACAGCTTTTGAGGATTACATTTCCAAAGGAGAACAGGAAAAGAATGAAATTGATAATTATTCCAAAATCCTTGACAGATGTTAGATAGTTGGCGTTCCCCGAACTACATAGAGCTATCAGAAAGCAAATTCAATTGACCAATTAAAAAATACGAAATGAAATAGAACATAACACTTTATTGTACATTTAATCACAAACCTTGGACTATGTTTAATATAATTGTCACACTTGTTGAAGCATACATCTTACAGAAATATCATAATTTCTATCCCATATTGTCGGACGATGCCACCATTGATGATATCTAAATAGTAACAGATTGTCAGACAAAATCGTCACCCTGAAATCTCTGACCAGCAAGAAAAGCCCTTGTATGCAAAAAGGGTCTTCGCTTCTAAAGCACGGATCAATTTTCACCAGGAATGGAGAGATTGTCGCCCACTGCGTTACTCATAAAGCAGACTGTTCCACCTTTGATAATCTGCCACACCCATCTTCGTGCAATTGAATCACGCATGATTTTTTTATTATACTCTTCAGAAATTTGACGTTGGATTTCAGCTACTGAGACATTCTGTGTATTCAAAAACTGTATAACTAAGCGTTCTTTGCACGCAGCGGGTGTATGAATATTATTGTCAAAAATCCATGAACTCCCAACCAGGCATCTGCACTGCTGTCTTCTGTAACAGTGGCGTTTCTCTTTTAGTGACGAATCCAAGAACTCGGCGTGCATGAACTTTGTTGCGATTACTGAACTGCTGCATTATAAATTGGAAACGGAACTTACTTTCTGGAGGCTTTATGTATAAATCCCCATATGTCCCAAAGAACTGTAAAACTAATACGTGCAATTAATAAAACTATTATCTCCAATTTTTCTATACACAATGGAATTCGCGACAATGAAGGCGCATATAGGCTCACAAGTGACCGGACCAAGAAATTTAAAATCGAACACTACCCTTCTTTTCCTCGTTCATCCTTCCTTTGGAAAACTAAAACAAAAAGTTATTAAAAGTGGTAAGAACACTAGAATGATTCCAGGAAAGAAATCTCGTGCAATTTTATATCAATTACGTCGTTGGATGACAAAGGAAATGCATTTGATTTCATAAAGTTTTCAACTAAAGTGCAAATACGTTGTTAAGGTTCATAAGTTTTGGTCACAGTGCTTAAGAAGGTAATATTCAGAGGAACATTTTATAGAAAAGTGATCCAAGTTACATTTTTTTGTGAGGAAAATTCTCAGAAACTTTACATACCAACGTGAAATTCAATTTCATATTACTTAATACTCATCATGCTGATCTGACATTTTGAATTCGCAAATTTACTTTTAGGAAATATTTAGTATAGGATTTGAAACAGTCTTCTAAATTCATGTAATTCAGTTATCTTGAACATAAGAAAGGAGGCAAAGAATTGGTGTTTGTATGCGAGGTTTCAAGTAACTAACTATCTTACATAACTAGTTATCATTCGTTGGCATTAAACATTTAGCAATAGTCTTTCTAAAAGTGTAACCACAGCAATGAACTAGAAATGAAATAAAAATAATTTTCATTGGTCCGCAACCCTACAAATAAACATAAAAAAAAATAATTTTATCAACGCATAATCCGATCCGAATTCGAAGGAATTTCACACGAAACCGATCAGAGCGCGACCAGTTTCCTGAAATCAAAGATAATTAATATCATATTTACAATCAATTTTGGAAGAATAATCTGTAAACATATCCGTAATGTCAACTTTATTTGTTGAGAAGTAAACTGAATATACAAAAATTAATACACTCAAACATATATAGTTATATTTACCTAAAATGTACTTCTGGACTTTTTTTTTGGAAAAATTCATACATACCCAAATTTACATAAGTATCATAAGAATCATATAATCGTAATTAAAAGTAGTTTAAATAGTCTAAATTATTTTATTCCCTACATCAAATTTTAGAAGCCTTAACTAAAATGCTAAAAATTCTATTCTTTTCTGAACTAATCTTTCCTTCCAAGTTATTATCGCTTCTCACGTTTAAACCACTTAAATAAATAAAAATAAATAATTTCTGTTCCATAGCTTTTTATGTTATTATCTGACACAATCATTAACTTTCTGCAGATGGAATATCCATGATTTAATAAAAAGTAAAAATAAATAAAAAAGGACTTTTCAAGCAACACCATATCGTTTCCGGACTCTCTCTATAAACAAAAAGGCATATGAATTAGTCTATGGCCCCTAATGTAAATTCTTTTACCTGAATTTCAGGGGTTGCCATTCTACTACAATTTACAGCTTAACCGCAGAATATGGGAAGCTTGCTTGATCTAAAATTTCAAATCATCCCATTATTGGCGAATGTAACGAAATGTTTGGTTTAGGTTATTGGTCACAGTAATAACACGATTGAAAAATATTGGCTTGATATTGTAAAATGTTAGCGTTCATGGGAAAATGCTTTTTCGACATCTCGCTTGTTTCTGTCATGCTTGAAGATTGTATGCCATTTGAGGAGGGCCATCCTTCTCTATACTTCATACAGTAACTGGATTCCTTAATCAACAATAAAGAAGATCTAGGACTTTACTGTGAATTATTTTTTTCTTATCATCATTCTTCACCAGTGTCTCTATTCATAGGAAACAGATTGCTGTGTATTGCTTTATTTGATGCCTGCAATGTACACGTTTAATTAGACAATCAGATAATCTCACTTTCTTTCAGTAATGATAACACGACCCAATGACAAAGAATTGACTTTACTACTCCTTTATATGACCACGCTCTTCTATGTACATGTGCACCATATCAAGTCAAATAAGCTTAAAAAAACATCCAAATGTAGCCTACAACAAAGAAATATAAAGTCAACTCGAGCCGAAACTGACCCTCAATAAAAATTTTTAGTCGACTTGACCTGAGCTAGATTCGCAGTAAAACAAAATCAATCCGACATGGCCCACGGGTCGCGAGTCATGCCCATGGGAAAAGTTAAGAGCACGGAAACTCTTGTTTAAAATAAATTGTCATCAAGAAATAACAGTTCAATTCTTCTTGTTAGCATACAAGAAAAACTCTTTTTTATATTAAAAATAGTTAAACGAATAAGCTAATGTCACAGAAAGCTTTTCTGCCAAATGGTAACTGTCAAGAATAAAAAATAGGTAATTTTTCTATAGTATATCACTCATTCCTTGACACGTCAATTCTTGCTTTAGACTTCATTTAATATTACCATTCATGAATAATTTGGCTATGCATTACGCATGTGCGCGAATCAAGCGATGTCAATTGTCGAAACTTCATAAACAGCATCTGTTGCACAAGTGTTCTACATCCTAAAATAGATGTACCAAATGTTATGTATAAACTTCCATTTTAATCATTTCAATGAAATGTAGGTTTCATTGATAAAGGTCAGAAAATACGCAAATGATCGGCATGTGTTTAAATATACACTCTTCAAGTGATTGATTAGTGACTTTTTTAAACCTTTGACCTTATATTCATTTACATTTTATGTATTGTTTCAAATAAATTTTGAAGGTATTACCTATTATTATGGTATAGATTATGAATGAAAGAAACGTTGGCCTTGTTTCAATAACATTATCTGAAAACAAAACAAAAGAAATAAAAAAAAAGAAATATGATAGAGGAAAATATTATTTCTTTCCACTTGTAATTAAATTACAAAAACAAATAAAAATTGTTTCCTGCAAAACTGAGCTTCAAAATGCCACAATAGAAAATTTGATATTTCTGTGATTCTCTTTTAATTTTTCTCATTTAGCTTTTATACTGCGCAATCTTCGTTTATTAAATATTTATCCCTAAGGGTTTATTCTGGAATATTATTGAATCTAAGACGTATATTGAGTGAATCATATTTGAAAGAAGAGAAGCAGAATTAAACATTACCTATCTTCTTCTAGAACGTAAACATCGTAAATTGATTTTGCAAAAGTGAAATTTGATGTTTTTTCTGTGCAGACAGTCTTTATCCGGTAGGAATTTGCTCTCGTTTAATGGAATTTTCTTTCTTCTATTTTGATGAAAGAGATACTATCTCCATGAAGCTTCTCATACGTTCAGCAATGCGATCATGATCGGCCATAAGAGGGGGTGCGGCAGGTAGGTGCAATGTCCCTAGCCATGGCCGACTATGAATTTTGGTGACCGCGGGTAGCATACACTTGATATGGGCCTTTATGCAGGGGTGATTGTGTTCCAGTATTTTGAACACCACTAAATTTATATAGCAATATTTTTCTTCTTTAATCGATAATTCTGCGATGACATACTAAGAATATTGTTACATAAATTTAGTAGTGTACAAAATTACGGAACACAATCACCCCTGCTTTATGTTTGTGTAATGCAGTAAGATGAAATATGCGTCTTCTCTTGCATACATTTCAATTGTAATCATAAGTAGACATTTTTAATGTCAAAAACAAGACGAAATTATTGCATACAGCTCATAAAAATGTACTGTATTTAACATATTCTTGAAAAAAAAAACTTTTTATTAAATAATAGACAGTTAGATTTATATACATAATAGTAAAAATATAAAGCGACAGGGTACTTTCATAATAATATTGAAAGAGGTGTAAATGCATTTTTTTGTCTTATATTTGTTAAGTTTTCTAATATGATAAGATTGGACAGTATCGTTAAGTCTAAATCAGCATAACAATAAAAGGTCAGAATTTTGAAAAAAAAACATATATTATTGTTCTATAAACTTTTACAATTTTCTATGTTGTAATAATACAACATTAAGCTATGTAAATAATGAAATTCGACTGCAGATTTTAAACATAATTCTATATTTTTGGATTCCTAACTTTCGAGGACACGAGCACATGTCTATTCTTTAATTTGGCCCTAATACTAGTCCGGTTAATCTTGATCCGCTAACCTAGATCACCGCTAACCCTTGATCCCAAACCATAACTAAAATATCTTTTCTTGGTTTAAAAAAAGTGAGGACCTCATATATTTTTTTATAAATGAAGGCTCCTTTAAAGAGTAGACTGGCCCTGTATGTAATTCCAGTTTAATAAATTGGACTCCAAAAGTTGTGATACATCCATTTTTCTTTTGTCTAACTAACAAACAAATTAATAAAAATGTAAGACATTTTAATGGACATTTCTCCAAAACAATTATTTATGTAATTTTACACACGTCGCGCTTACACATTATTTACAAATAAATAATTAGATTTTTTTTTCGAATAAGTTCATGCATGGAGACATAGAAAAAATGAAAGGTTTTGTTAAAAACATTAAATGACGAATGCGTATTATCCTAGCTGTAATACATTTGTGCCGGTCGTCGTAAAAATATTGGCAACAATGTTTTCAAAGACCAGAATGAGAAGTAAAGAGCATATATCAACCAAACCTTGTTTATTGAACGAAGTTGGTGGAAGACATTAAGTAGCCATCTGTCTTCAAAAATAGTCCCAAAGGTGCTTGATAATATTATGGACCGGAGATTGAGTTGAGTTAACCAATTGTTTCATACCTTCAGTCTTAATACACATTTTGAAAAGCTTAGCTCCGTGAAATTAAGTCTGTCAATAACGTTGTATTGGTAATACCTGGTAATTTGCTCTCACCAGATTGGTATACGATCTCAATTACTAACCAATATAAACCCGAACTTATATAAAGAGCACAGTTCTCCATATAGAGTAGTCCAGATTACGTGACATCTTACTTAAATAACAGGGCATTGTCGTATATGAAGAGAAGCGGACACAAGTGATCTTCATGCATGCGGTCCTCGATGATGAAGATGTTTTATCACAATAGGAATCGATGTTCTTATCTTTGCGCCAAGAAAAGGATTTTCTACGATGAACAGCAATGCAGGAAGTTCATCGGAGAGAAGAGCTATAAGGCTATCTTCAGAAAGAGGTTATCATTTGTAACGCAAAACTCTTTTGGATTCAAAATGATCTTAAATTTTTAGACCACTCTGTGAGAAACATTAAGACGACAAAAATATCAGCTTGTAATATACATAATTCTATTTGCTAGATCGCTCTCCATCTTAACGAATTCGGTCATTAATTTGTTCTTTATAGTACCAGCACTATCATTATAACAAAAATAGTAAATCATTAGACGAAAATTCGAAATACATAAAATTTAAGAGTCAAGTGTATAAATATATATATTTTTTATTTCTATTTTATCAAAATATTATATGAATATTACCTAGGATTCTTCATATAAGCCATATTTTCACCTTTATTTCCGCTCTGATAATAGCAAAGGTTAAAAAAAATAGGTTTTACCTTAACTTTCGATGTTATTATATTTTTTATAATATTTTTTCTAGATTCTCTTGATTTTCAAGTTTTTAAGTTCTATTTTGTCAGATTCGAGCGGAGTGCTTATATAAGATTTTAATTGACCGGAAAAGATTTTTCGGCTCATTTTCTTTTCAAAGTACCTCCCTATGGACAATCTTTTTAAAAGCCTTCCTTTATAAAATGGACGAAATCGGTCGGTAGTGAAAAGGGGGGTTTACTTCTCCGGGAAATTTCAGAAAATACATTTACTTCATATCCGGGATTCGAACACAGAATTGCGTGCAAATAAAGAATGAAGAAATCTGTTATTCAACAAATTGTGTGATTTAAATTACTGATTAATCTTTTAATTTGTATGCATCCGAAAGTAGAGTATTTACAGATAGTTTTCGCGCAACCACTTATGAAAATAATTTTAAAATCGTCCTATTCAAGTATACTAAAGAATAAGTCACGCAGTGAGGGCTTCGAAGTAAAAATTTTGGCTCTCGACGGTTCAGTACAGCTTTCAAGAATTTTGACTGGTTTTCTTGGAAAATAGCATGCATATGGATTATTTTTCCATTTACAAATTCTCCATAGAAGGTAAATTCTCTCTTATTAAATATTCTGCTAACAATTTTCTTTAACGCTATTCTTATCTCCTACCTGAATACTTTTTGACACATTCACGAAGTCCTTTACACTCATAAATATATACAATTTGCAAGTATACATATTCAGATACCAAAAAATCGAACAGTGTTACCATTTTCTTACAGAGGAAAAGGATATTTCGGAAAATGAAGTCGAAGCTGGCATTATTTGCCGATTTTCAGGAACAGTCTCACAGTTGTTGTCATCGGTGAGCAATCAATTATAATGCAAGATGTATCACATTTTACAGGAAAATAAAAAACCTTTGCTCCCGTCTTTGTCACTTTAAAAGTAATGTCTGCAAATATAGTGCATTTATATGTAAAAAGGACTTTGCGAATGTTTCAGTAAGGTTCGCGTTGTTGAGCAAGAAACACGGAAAAATTGAGAAAACCCAATTGATAAACTTAAAAATGTTACTGAACCGTTTCAATTTTTGTTTAGAACGTTTTACAAGAAAACGTTAATATATTTTACAAGTAAATAGGAAAAAAATCAGGTTTTTTTTTTTTTTTTTTTTTTTTTACATGCTCCTTTTAGAATCAAACAATGAGTAATTTGGAACTGACTATGCACGTTCAGTAAGTAGATGTGCAGCGGTTGGACCATCCTATACATTTTATATATTTCCCTATACCACGCTTTCCAAAAAATAATATTTGAATTGGATTTATTTAACTTTTGCAATAAAAATCTACCACGGATACTATTTTTTTGGAAATACGTAGTGGTATAGAAATAAATAAAACATATAGGAGGCTCTTGATGCATGATATGCGAAAAAGTACGAAGTTGAGATCACCCTTAAACAGCAGTTGATAGGCTCAAGAATGTTATTGAACTGTTTTAGTTTTGCTTAGAACATTTAACAACAATACGCTTATAAAAGTTCCCAAATAAAAAGAAACAAATTCCATTTAATTCATAAGTGCATTTTAGCAACAGCAAATGAATGAATTTAGAATGTTCTTCTCAAGTTCATTGAGCATATATATTGCACATGGAAAAGATTCAGAAGGAAAATAAAAAGTATTTTGTAATGAAATAGTCATTTGAAAAAAGGGAAAACTGGCTCTTCGTCAGCTAAATTCACTTTTTCCTCCATAAGCGTGGTTGAGTGTTTACATTATCCCCAAGAAAAGTATTTTTATAATGCCCCCATAAATAAGCAAAATACATCTAAGTATAAAGAGAAAAATCATATATTTCTCATTTGAAAGAGATATATTTTAACAAGTCTAAAATTTGAGAACAATTTAGAAATTCAAAAAATGTTGTGTCTGTAATATCTAAATTTTTCGAAACAGTCTGATGCATGAGGAATTTGTACTGAAGGATTTAAATTTAAATTGAAGGATATCAATTTATATGAGGAATATTATATTTTTAGCAACATACTATTCATATTACTCCTTAAATGAAACAGTCATATTCACAAATCACCAATTTTCAGTTATTTGTATAGTTGGAATGTACTTTTCTATCAATTTAAATTGCATTAAATTCATTTCTATAAATTAAAACTTTAACATTAGAAGCACTGCATGTTGTTATATCATCTGATTGATGAATTAGTGTTACATCGATACCTTGGTAGATTTTTATAAACTTGCAAATAAAATTTAAAAACGTTACTCTTATTGACTACTCTACGAAGATTTGCCAACAAAGTTGATTTCAAGTGTATGGTTCTTTAGTAAATATAGGTAACCAAAACATTTCAGTTGCAATTTTTACAAAACAACGCTTTTTGAGTTATGACCCTCCGCTATTATAGTTAATGAGAGAAGTCCATATTGTCTCTTAAAAAAATGGAATATTAACTAATGTGGTATCAGATTAAATGCTGAAATGTATAGTTACGTACTATTGTTTTCAAGATGGAAATTAATTGATTAAACGTCGGTAAAGTATACTCACAGACCACAGTGGTCAATTTGTTTGACTGTATTTTTGACCAGCCGTATTTTTCTTAATTTCGAATACGCTTAAATATATCTTAAACCCGCCTGAGCTGAATATGCCAACGTCCATTGTCACCTCGAGGTGACACGTCTTTGAAGGAACCTCTAGGCTTAGATTATAAGCAGGGCTTAAATTGCGCCAGAGCCGGTACTTCTCTACTTTTAGTAAATATTTAAATATTGGTCGGAATTCACCGGAGCCTATAAATACTGGGCCCCGGAGCCCAGTACAAGCGCTTCCGAAAAACCGAACGGAAAACGGTTTCGGTGAACGGTTCCGAAAAACCGAGCCTAAATCACCCTTTCCTTTTCCTCCCATATCGACGTTTATATCAAAGTTCATATCTTCGTTCGATTCTTCAGCATATAAATATTAATTTTTGAAAATTTCATTCATTTTTTCATAAAAATGCATAGCTGCGAACTATTCTTTTTTTTTGTGTTAACACTATTTCCGAATCACAATCCTTACTTTATTTAATCGCTGAATTCTGCGATTAATTAACATTAAAATTAGGCAAAGATTTCTATTCGGCCGGAGTGATAACTAAAAAGTGGAATAATTGTCAGCTAAGTAAATGTAGATAGATATATTTAAACTTTTTATTTTGCTAAAGAAAAAAATTGCTTTAAATTTTGCAAATACATATAATGTATGAAATATAAATATGCAGATTGGAGTGACGGTGGAAGGGGGGGGGAAGGGCACGCTACGGTTATTAGTACTGCAGAATATTAGGGCTCCGGTACTTTTTTTTGTTAGAAATTAAGTCCTGATTATAAGTGAATACTTACCGTGTTGCCTGTACTGGGATCTAGTTTTACCTAATCATAAAAAAGGTCCCATATCTCTCGGATTTTCTGATATGATACTATAAGCTTCTAAAATTTTGTATATGTTCCAAACAAGCAAGAACTAGAGTTGGTCTTCTTTTTTGAGATAAAAATGTCAAAAAATTAATGTCTCATTTTTTTTTTTCATGGATGTTAAAATTAACTAAATTTGAATGTATATTTGTAGGATTTGGCATGTTTTATTAAATTTTGTTGCGGTGATGTGATCTTGAATTTATGTGTTATTTACTTGATAACGGGTGCTGTTTGATAAAACTTGTTTTTTATTAATCTTTTTTAATAAAACCAATACAACCTATGAACTAGAAAAATATATATATGAGTAGTCTTAAGGACGTTGGAAGGTTAATTTTTGAATCAATTTCTATAGTAAGCATTCGTTTCCGCCTGAATAAACCATGAATACTTCTTAAATTTGAGGTTTATCTTCTGCAGAAAGCATCAATTCAACTCGCCCGTCAGTGACATCACGAAAATTTCTAATCATTCCCTTACTTTTTTCATCCTTCCCCAATTCCCAAAAATCAATCACGTAACAAATTTTGTGGATAGACGAAATTTCTGTCCCCTTACAATTTTAAACTGAAATCGAGAAATTAGTAGCTATTTAGTCCTGTTATTTCTGAAAAAGCCCACAGTCCGTTTGTTTAGCACGTTCTCTTAAAATGACTCGCTATTCTTTAAACTATTTTTTAAAACTTTTCAACATAGTTGAAAAGTGTTTATAAATTCGGTTTGTCTGTCTCTCCGTGCTCTAACTCCCATAAACATACCCGGATTGCCATGAAAATTTTTCTGCTACATTACGGCTTATGGGGAAAAATCGTTGGCTGAGCATTGTTTTATCACGTTCACATCCGGGTTAACATTACCGGAATTTTATTTTATTTATAAAGTTCGAATTCATACCAGAATTTACTAATAGCAATATTTACTTTATTTAATTACAGACATTTCGTGATTACATAAAATAAAAATTCTTCTTTCGAAATTTCCGGTATGAATTCGTAATTTTAGATTGAAAAACCACGAGTATACTCGTGGTTGGCAGCGATTTTTCAAACATAATGAGATTGATATCTTTAAGAGGGACTAAAACGTGCTTTCTCAGGAGTATAGAATAAGTAGCATTTGTAGTTCGTTTACAAGAATTCACAAAATAATTCGATTACATTATGATTTATAGGGAAAAATTTAATTGCGGTACATTTTAATAATGTTATGATACTTCAGAAATACCGAAATCACTGAAGTGCCCTGCATGTTTTCTATGGATAGGGTTCTATGGTATGGGTTCGTAGCATTTATTGTTCATTTACAGAGACACACAAAAGAAATCGCTTAAAGGACTGACTAAGGTCGATAATTGCTGGAAGTGCGTTTTCCTCTGTTGTATGCATTTTTAAACTGATCGAATTTTGAGTGTATTAGATGGTGTGTGCGTATTCTATAGATCACATACAGGGCTACACGAAAGACTAGACACTTGTTACTGGATATGGAATGCAGTTGCTGAAAATGACTTTTTTTTACTGAGTTATGTAGTTTTTAAGTTGCTTATATAGATATGTCATTTCATTCTAGGAAAAATTAAAATTTCTTAAAAATATCCTGCAAGTGTTGGAAAGTGTTTTATAATATATGCCTGATGCATGATTTTTCGTGCTTGTCTTTATTTAATTGTTTTATGATGTTTTTATGTCATCTTATTAAATGGTTTTGTGAAAGAAAATGACATAATCAAGATAAATTTACAAATTTCTTGGTCAAGTTTAAAAATTGAAAATTTGTTTACTAAGAAAATTCTAAAATCATACTTCTTCTGCAATTTTCAACTTTTTGCAACCTTTCTTTTCCATAATTTTCTTACAAGTGTTCTCTATACGCTGTAAAAAAAGACAAATGTTTCTTAAGATACGAAAATTTAATATAACCACAAACGAAACTATAGAATAACCTCTTTCGAGTTACCCACGATTCCGAAAAGCGTTCTTTATCTTTAGAAACTTCAGAAACTAATATATTTTCGAGATTTAAAGAAGCATTTATAAATACAAAGTTTCATTTGCTTCCACTGATTTTCGGAAGAGTTTCCGAGTAGTTTTTATAGTGTATTAATCATTTTTTCTGAAACCGTGATATCGGTTTTTAGGATTCTATTAAATCCCAATTAAACATTTCAGCTGCGTTAATAGTATATTTATTCAAGTAAGATACAAAATAATTTTCATTTTAATGTTAATGTTAAATGCTGTTAGTTTATGATGTTTGTCTGTAAAACATGTTTGTTGAACATGAAAATGTTTACTTGAGGATTGATAGCGTCCGAAAAACCTTATTTTTCGATTGAGAAAACGGAATAATACGCTATAAAAACTAGTCGGAAACGTTTCCGAAATTTATTGGAAGCTAAAGAAACTTTGTTATTATAAATGCTTCTTTAAATCTCGAAAATATATTGGTTTCTGAGCTTTCTAAAGATGAAAAAAGTTTTCCGGAATCATGGGTAACTCAGAAAGGGTTAGTGCATATTTTCATTCGTGGTTATATTTTCGTTATATTAAGAAACATTTGTCTTTTTTTACAGTGTAATTATAAAGACCGTATTTTATATAAATAAAATGCATTGTGTAAAACATCAATAAAAATGACTATTTATTTAACTTTTTTTTTAAAATAAACTATTTATATTGCTGAAAATCCGATTCTTAATTTTATGAAATGCACCATAAGAATCGCCCATTAAAAAAAAAAAAATTAAAACGAGTGAAAGAAAAAATATATGTTGAAATTTTAGCATTTTGATCACATTGATATTTGGAAAAAAATACAAAGTGAGAGAAAAGAATTTAAATATTGTACATTCTGACTCATTTAAAGGCAAATGAATGTAGTAAAAATAATTTTAAAATTGTGCATTCTGAATCATTTAAAGGCGAATGAATGTAGTAAAAATAATTTAAAGATTGTGCATTCTGAATCATTTAAAGACAAATGAATGTAGTAAAAAGAATTTAAAGATTCTGCATTTTGAATCATTTAAAGGCAAATGAATGTAGTAAAAATAATTTTAAAATTGTGCATTCTGAATCATTTAAAGGCAAATGAATGTAGTAAAAATAATTTTAAAATTGTGCATTCTGAATCATTTAAAGGCGAATGAATGTAGTAAAAATAATTTAAAGATTGTGCATTCTGAATCATTTAAAGACCAATGAATGTAGTAAAAAGAATTTTAAAATTGTGCATTCTGAATCATTTAAAGGCGAATGAATGTAGTAAAAATAATTTAAAGATTGTGCATTCTGAATCATTTAAAGACCAATGAATGTAGTAAAAAGAATTTAAAGATTCTGCATTTTGAATCATTTAAAGGCAAATGAATGTAGTAAAAATAATTTTAAAATTGTGCATTCTGAATCATTTAAAGACAAATGAATGTATTAAAAATAATTTTAAAATTGTGCATTCTGAATCATTTAAAGGCGAATGAATGTAGTAAAAAGAATTTACAGATTGTGCATTCTGAACCATTTAAAGGCGAATTAATGTAGTAAAAAGAATTTAAGGATTGTGCATTCTGAATCATTTAAAGGCTAATGAAGGTAGTAAAAAGAATTTAAAGATTGTGCATTCTGAATCATTTAAAGGCGAATGAATGTACTAAAAATATTTTTGTGGCACATTTTTAATCATGGGATCTTTACGAGACTTCGTCAGAGTATACTACGCATATCTAAATTCATTTTAAGAAAAAAATAGAAAAATTAATATTTCTGTCCCTTATAATAAAATAAAGCATATTGAGTCCCTTTAAAATAATAGACTTCCAACACGCCCCTCTCCTCCCCTCTTCTCCCTTAAAAAATTGCCTCAGGAACATCTCAGATTAGAATTTATGAAGTTAAAAGAATGTTTCGTGAAGAATATATTGCTAAAAATATTTCTAGAATTTCCCAATCCTCCCTCTGCTCCCCTTGCCCCATTGTCCCTTCCTTGAAAAAGGAAGAATATGAATGAATCTCAATGAATTTAGAGGTTATGCGAATTCACTGAACCCATGGTGACCCCAGAACATTCAATATTCCTGTTATTGACCTCTAGTTAAATCCGAATATTCGACCTATAACCTCTGCAATATTTGGATACAAAAGCGGTCAAAAATCTGTGAAAAGCTGGGAAAATCATGAATGGAGGGCCAGATATGGGATTTTCGAGGGGCACACAAACCTGCAAAAGGGGTTATTCACACCATTAACGTTCCAAAGTTTAACTGCTACCCACTTATTAACATGACTAAAAACCTCGAATAGTCTGTTATTGTGTAATTTTTATCGTAGATGAAACAAAAGAAAGAATACCCCTAAACAATGTTATTAAAAAGAAGGTGGAATTAAGTATTTTTTATTACTTACGTTATTCCAACAAAAATGTTTTCAAAGTACAATAAATTAAATCAATATTTGAAAAAAAATCACTTTACTATTTGTTTTTTCATTTAAAAGCTATTAATTAAAAGCTATTCAAAATTCAAAATTCTCCATCGCTCCAATTTTCAAAATTTGCTTTCCTTTTTTTATCCTTTTTTTTAAATTACTTAGAAGGATTTTTTTTTTAAATGCGCATCCATATTTTAATCTGACAGAAAATTGTTTTAAAAAATAAAAAACTCAGAAAAATGTATTTTTATTAAAAATTCACATGTTATTAAACATTATTACTAGTTTGAAGACCTTAATAAACCAACATTCAAAAAGAGTTGTTGTAGTATGTATAAAGAAAGATTATCCCTTTATAAACTGTGAAACATTTGTTTTAAAAAATGCATTTGAAATACATTATGATATGTTATTTTCGTTTATATTGTAAAAAAAGACAAATGTTTTTTAATATATGAAAATATAATATAATTACGTACTAAAAAATATGCAATAACCTCTTCCGAGTTACCCACAATTTCGAAAAGAATTCTTTATCTTTAGAACACTCGATACTTTAGAGATTCAAAGAATCATTTATAAAAACAAAAGATTTTTTTTTTTTTTTTTTTTTTTTTTTTTTTTTTTGCTGTCACTAATTTTCAGAAAAGTTTCTAAGTAGTTTTTATAGTGTATTAATCGGTTTTCGCAACCTGGAATATCGTTTATTTTAGGATACCGTAAATTCCCAATTAAATATTTTCAGTTGCGTAATATCCATACATGTAAGAATAACAAAATAATATTAATTTTAATATTAATATTAATGCTGTCAATTTATCATGTTTGCTGTAAAACATGAGCAAAAGAAGCTTTGTTTCTATAAATGATTTTTTAAATCTCGAAAATATATTGTTTGATGGGGTTTCTAAAGATAAAGATAACTTTTTGGAATCGTGGGTAAATAAAAAGAGGATATTATATATTTTCATTTGTATTCATGTTATATTTTCATAGATTTGAGGGAGTTAGAATGACAGTGGAGTAAGTCAAAAAATTGAAGAATTTAGATAATTATATTTTCTCTGAACGTATATTAATTTCTGTTCAATGTGCCAGTCAAATAAGTCATAGTTCACTTAGGGAGTCGCTAGAGGGCAAAACAAGTTGGACCACTTAATGCAACGGCAATACGACAAAACCCTTCTTTTCTCAAATTACTAAATGTTGACTTACTCCATTGTTATTCTAATACCTTCATTTGTCTTTAATTATAGTGTACACGTATCTTTAAGAAGCATGAAACCGCACTTTCTGCTAGGTACATGGCAATGTGTTATTATTTTTTTAACTTTAATAAATTAACTCAAAAGCAAAAATTCGTATTTTTAGACGATTTTGCTCATTTAGAAGTCCAACGTCTCCTTAACCCATTTTAGGCCAAGCATAGAAATTTTATAAAATGTGGTATTATTTGCATTGAAATTTGCTTAAATTACATTCATTAAGGCACCAAAGAAGTTTCGTGCATGGAAAATAATATTTTATTCAATTTGACGTTACCATTATTAATTTACATTTACTAATTTACCATTAAATTTAAATAAAAAAATTAAGTTTTTCTTCTGGCATTTGTTTTATTTTTATTTTATTTACAGAATTTGCAACTTTACTCCATTATAAAAACATATGATTAATCTCAAGTATAATAATTATACATTTTCAAAAAGTCGAATTTGTCAATAACCGTTTCAACTAAAAATACAGCGTATTTTGAAAATTTCTCAACAGAAAGTGATTACTTCAATTGAATTACTAATATTTTATAGAAGTCTCCAGAACCCTTAAAAATGGCAGAAAAATAAAATTAGTGAAAAATATACGTCACAGTGTTAATAAAAATATATTTATTGAAATGGTACGTTTACGCACCTTTGGCCGAAAATGGGTTAAGGAGAATTAGAATCCTTTGTGTGTGTGTGTGGGGGGGGGGGGGGGAGTAAGCTTTTTATTTTTTTAAAGTTATAAAAAAAGGTTAAGCCATAAAAAAAAAAAGTTATAAAAAAACTTATTTTTGTTTGATTTTTGCTTGAAGTCCACCGTCTCCTTAAAAGAATTTCTATAATTTACATAGTTTAGTAAGAGATTTTAATTTACGTCATTGAAATAGTGACTGCTTAAAAATTGGTTTTTCAGCTACAGTTAATTCTGTTGTAAGTTTTTTTTCTTTTTTCGTCTCGGGGGGACATGTTGGTTTTTATCAGTTTTGAAAAGTTTTAAATTAAAGAATCGGCTTTTGTTTAAAGTCCACCATCTAAATAAAAGAATTTGTATAGTTTATATTTTTAAGTAAGAGATCTTAATTTACGTCACTGAAACAGTGACGGCTTAAAAGTTGGTTTTTCAGCTACAGTTAATTCTGTTGTAAGTTTTTTTCTTTTTTCGTCTCGGGACAATGTTGGTTTTTATTAGTTTTGAAAAGCTTATAAATTTGAATATGAGGCATCTGCAATGGTTGTGGGTGAAAGACCTTACATTGGAGAGGCCCACAAAATTGAAGGGGGCCTCATATGCAAGATTTGAATGTGTGAAGGGAGATCACTGAACTACAATGCTATTGAACCCTGGATATCAATAACCCCGATAACTGACCCCTGCATGACCTTTGTATAAAAATGTGTGCCCGAGTCAACCTTAATAGAAATTCATTGCAGAATATAGTACAGTCCATAATATTTACTATGGTTTACTATAAGTTGATATTTTGAGAAATCAAAAATTTAATTTCCAACGTAATATAAAAATAATTAAGAACTATCAATTTATGTTAGTTATAAGTATAGTAATTTTTGATTGAACAAATCTACTTCTAAAATAGGTTCTGATTCAATGAAGAGGATGAAGAAAATATACGGTGAAAATACAATTATGATTTAAACATAATATAAAAACAATTAAGAACTATCAATTTACGTTAGTCATGAATATAGGAATTTTTGTATGAACGAATCAACTTCAATAACAGATTCAGATTCCAATAAGAGGCTCATTCCATTATAGGGTGAAAATTACATTATGATTCGCATTTTATTCTTGCTAATTTGATTCTATTAATCTGACATTAAGAGTTTTGGCAAGCTGAGTATTTTAATTCAGATTTCTACCACTATTTCCGAATAGTAATATTGATTTCTTTAACGAAAGATTAAATAAGACGAATATTGCTATTATAAAGAGTGGTATGTTTAAAAAATCCGCTAAATTTACAACGCTTGCCATTATATAAGTGCAATATAGAGCTTTGTAAAAAATGAAAATAAATAAATAAATAAATAAGGAAGCAAAATCTTTCTGTAACTAGAATTCATGCGAATGTTTTTTTTTCCAATTTGAGGCTTTGCTTGTTTATCAACCTTTCGGTTGGGCGTTTAAATAGGCGTTTCAATTAATTCATATAATTCATTTGAATTTAAAAATGAAGGAAGCTTATTATCACTTGAACAGATAAGATCAATGAGCAAGTATTTTTTCATCGAAATACACAAAACCTCGCATTTTCCTCTGACTTAGCTTCATCTCCACATTCTCCACTGTATGAATACTACAGATGAGTGAATGCGCGCTCTTTTTTTTCGCAGCCCAAGCCCTATGTTCATATATAGAGTACGTTGTAGAGGTTTATATATAATATAGGAGGGGGGAGGAGGTGTTGCCCAAGCCCGTCCAAACCCGACGATTTAAAAACCGAGCCAAACCAAGCTCGAAAAATTTTCTTACTTAAAAAAAGCCCTTCTTACATAGAAATAAGTATTTTACTAATAAATACACGTTTCGTGATTGTTCGGCAACGTTTCGTGATCTCCATGTGGCCCGAAAATCTGTTTAAAATTCAGATATAGAGAGATGACATTTTGAAAACTTTAAAGATCATTTTCATTGTAATTTAATCATTTAATCACTGTAAATAAAGTTTTCGACCTACCAAAATATTTGTAGAATAGAAAACATTTTACTTTAAAATTAGTAAAGGAACATTTAAACTGTACTTCTACAGTATATTTAAATGTTGTTATGATTTCAAAATTTTCACGAAAGTCACAGTGTAAAAAAAAAAAAAAACATAACATTTAGTTATGAACAACATAATATATTTCCCAAAATGCTTGATAAAATACTAGCTTTAGTACAGTGTTTTTTGCATTTAATTTAATTTTAATTAAATTATTTAAAATCATCAAAAACTGATGTAAAAAAAATCATGATAAATAAAAACATATTTTTAAAGTAATATATCTTTAATGAATGTAAATGGAAATTTTACCCCACGTAGAAACTAATTTTAAAAAACAATTCTATCAATGTTAGATATTTTTTAAATTTATAAATTAAGTGGTCGTTTAAGTACAGTGTTTTAGTTAGTTTTGCTATACCCATTTTGTCGCAAGTTTGCTTTCAATCCATCTCTGAAAATTTCGGCCTTATTAGTTTTTAAAACTCACAAATTTAAGTACGATGTAACTCCACAGTTTGGGGGTGAAAGACCTTAGACTGCAGAGGCCCACAAAATTGATGGGGCCTCATATGGAACATTTATATATATATATAGGGAGTTCGGTTAACTATAATGCTATTGAACCCTTTGATAACTCCAGTAACCGCGTTGATCGACCTCATGACCTCTGTATAAAAATTTTTACTCGAACCAACCCTGTTTGAAGCCCATTTTCAGGGGACCACAAAATTGAAAAGACCTCATATGGGATATTTGTGTTTCTGTAGGGTGCTCAGTTAAATACAGTGCTATTGAACCCGCCGGTAATCCCAATAACCCCGTTGTTTGACCCCATGATCTCCGTATAAAAATTTTACGTGAGCTAATCCAACCTGAAACTCATTGTATAACTACTTGATTTAAAGCTGATGTTTAAGAAGCTTTATGTTTTTGTGTATGTTTTTAAATTAAAAAATAATCGAAAGACATGTTACTTGTGTTACGTACGATACGATACCTGCTGATAAAAACAAAAATAATATTTTTAATTAAAAATTATTATTTTTTAACTTTAGCAAAAACTGCCTAAAAGAGATTTAGGTTTGTGCTTAATTGTTTTTTTTTTAAATTATTTTAATATTGCTTCATATATTTAATATCTGTTAATTTAGACTGCATAATGTTAATTATGAATAACTAGGGGTCTCCGCCCACTGCTCGTTAACGCTCGCCAATCCCCGTGAACTGCGACGCAGTTCACATTGGGTCCGCTAGGCGGTCCCAGCTAGCTCGCTACTTTTTTCAGGAACTCTAGCCAGAATGAGTACTATCATAAATCATTTTAACATATGAAATTTACAATTTTTTTTTATGTAAAAAAGGTAATTGAAAACATTGTTGAAAACACGATAAAAATGCATTTAGTTGGCGCTACCAATGGGAGCAATGCGTTTTAAAAAGACAAAAAAAGAAACCTATTTTTTTTTAACTTGCATTGAATGATTTTATGAATTGAATTGGAAGAGGATAAAAAAGAAATATGAAGAAAATAAACCTATAGAATATCCAAAAATGTTCACAACGTAAAATTTGGAAAATGCGTTTTCCGCGATCAACAAAGACGTACAGATGAGAAGAAATTTATTATAATTATAACACTTCTCAAGAATTGATAGACAAATATAGGTATCACTGAAAACTAAAGAAATTACTACGTTTTCTGCTGTAAGTATTAATGTTAAAACATATTTTAACATTTTTATTGATTGTAGTATAAAGCTCTATGCCTGTTTTATAATTTATTTATTTTTTCCCTGACTTACGATGTTTTCAAGTAACGATGGGTTTTTTTTTCGGTCCGAAACACCACTTTATAGTAGGAGAGCGCCCGTTATATAAAAGAATATTGTGAAAGTCATTCAGCTAAACAAAAAAAAAAAAAAAAAACACCTTACGAGTTAATTTGAAATAATTTTTTTAAAAAGAAAATTTTTTTTTCTCAAAAATATCACCATAACGGTATAACCAAACGCCGTATAAAGATATTAAGATATTCAACATATTAAGACTTTTCTCGCAAAATTTCCAAACAAAACAGTGGAAGTAAGTTTCAAATTCATTGAGTAGAAGTTAAATTTTGTCTCTTTCCCATGTTGGGCTCTAATACATAGATTGGATATATATACAACCCTTTTTTCGACAAATGAAATAATTAATGACTAATGGAAAATCTATCATAATCCAAATCAACGACGCAATAATCTCTAAAACAAGGAAAATCTATCATAATCCAAATCAACGACGCAATAATCTCTAAAACAAGGAAAATCTATCATAATCCAAATCAACGACGCAATAATCGCTAAAACAATTTTATCCATGATCAGGAGGAATGACACAACGCTGCGATTGAAAGCAATAGGTAATTCTGTCGCATACAAGAAAAAAGAAGAAGAGAAAAGGGAAAACTAATTAGTCTTTGAACTTTACACAATTTAACTCTAAAAAAAGAAAGAGAAAAAAAAAAAGAAGAAAGATGGGTAATACGAACGCCAAAACATGACAGAAACTTGGCACTCTTGATCGCTTTGTTTATGTATGCTCCCTCACCATCCAGGGAATCCCTCGCGTTGCACATTCAACACCAGAGCACGCGGGTACGGTTACAGTCAGACTCTATTTTAGAAATAGACTTTCCACTCAGAGAAAAAAAATTAGAAAGAGACGAAACACAAAAAGGTAAACGTTCCTGTCTGAGATCTCTAAAAATGCAACCCATGAGATTCTATGTTATAAATAGAACTATGACTTTCATCGGCCTTAATTAATTATTTAATTTATGCAGCGACGATGGCAATAATGTCGCACTATATTTCTTAAAGGGGTTTGCGTGAAATTGCTGGTTAGATCACGATGATGTAAAGTAATTTAAAAGTAAATAAAGCCCTTGAAGAAATTCCCTATGACACTTTAGGGAGACTTCATATTTATTTTTAGCATTCTTTAAGTGGATATTCCTTAAATAAACTAAAGGATTCCGCGGAATTTGCATTTTGTAAAACTAAGATTACAAGGTATTTTAAGTATGCTTGTATAACCGAGATTTAAAACAACAATTTTTGACGGTAAAATGTTTATAATGTTGTACTTTAAAAGCGTCCTTAAAATCTTAAAATATTAAAATATCGTTAATCTCGAAGAACTTCCATTTTAAAGACTAAAATATACGAGATATTACAAGTACACTTACATAACGGACATTTAAAATAAATTTTTGCGGTAGGAAGATTTTTACAGTATCGTACTTAAAATCTTTAAATAAAACAGGGATTTTTATAGCATATTGTAAGATGAACTGTGAACCATTTGAAAAAATACATTATTGTTATTTTATATCAGCATAAAAATCAAAATTCAATATTATAATCATAGTTCAGAGAACTGAAACATTACATCATAGTTCAAAAACTTCGAACCCCGTATGGCAATTTACAGGGACTCTAGTTTTAGAGTGCTTAACTAGATTATCTGTAAAAGAGAAAAAAAAGATTAAATTAAGGAATTAGACAATGAAATATATATTTTTTCATTATATGTATCGGTTAAATTATTTTACAAATATTTCAAAGAATTTACAATTTATACTTCCAAAATTTGTAGCAATGGTTAATACAATAAATATTTTGTTCAACTGTATGAAATTAAAGTAAAATATTATGATCATAATTTAAGATACTTATCACTGAAACGTTAAATTACGGTTGAAAGACATCAAGAACTCCGTATTTTGAAACGAGTTTGTTTATTTTTAAAGCTGTTTAACTAGATGTTCCCAAAATAAACAAAAGAATTGCGAAGAATTTGTAATTAAAATAACTAACATATACAAGATATTTCAAGGTATACAAGATTTTAAAATCAAGTCATGTATTATTAATTAAGATATTTATAGCTGAGATATTTATAGCTTAAGATATTTATAGCTGAGATATTTATAGCTTAAGATATTTATAGCTTAAGATATTTATAGCTGAAACGTTAAATCATCATAGAAAGACTTCAAGTTGCTTAAAATTTGCTTATTGAAATTTTAAGAGGATTTATATTTATTTATAAAGTTGTTTAACTGGTCATTCCCAAAATAAACAAAAGGACTGCCAGGAATTTCCTCTTTAAAAAGCTAAGTTATATAAGGTATTTTAAGTATGATTCTATAACCGAGATTTCCAAACGAATTTCGGCTCGAAAAATGCATACATAATATTATGTCTTAAAACAGTACTGGCAATACTTAACTATTAAATTGTATTTTTTACAGACTATTACAAGATATACTTTGACATAATTTTACTTTGTAAAGGGCTCCCAGTCAGTCAGTTTTTTTAACACCACTTTTTACAAAGGAAAATATTCCTTTTAGATTTATCTTGTAAATTTTGTAGAACCCTACCCCGAAGGTTATGTTTATTGCAAATGTTGTTAAAACCTACCACAAAATATTTTCTTCAGAAATACTAGTATTCAAAACACGGACTAGTGGGAACCTATTAATATTATTATTATTCAACATCATAAAAATCTATTCAAATAGGATGAATATACTTAAAATAATTTTCACAAAAATAATAGATGACTGTTCAAAAACTTGAAGTTTTTTAAAATTTTCATAAGGTAGTTCGAAAAGAAATCATATTTACCTTTTAAATTCTTTAAGTGAGTTTTTCAAAAATAATCAAAAAACATGAGAGAAATTTACATTTTAAAATGCTAAATTATAAAAAGTATCTTACGTATGTTTGTGTAACCGAGATTTAAAAATTATTTTTTGTCAGAAAGATGTTTATAATGTTGTATTTTAAAGAAGTCGTAAAATACCTTAAATTTTAGTTAAATAGATTTCATAGATTATGATATTATAAAATATTATAAGAAGTTTAAATCATTTCACTCGTTTTACACTAATATTTATACGTAACAACATTTAAAAAAAATAAATCAATTATAAAAAGTTAAATCATTCATACGAAAACTTCCAAACTATGTATTGAAGAAAGTTTGCATAAAATAGCTGGTTAGATCATGATGATGCAAAGTAAATAAAGCCTGTGTAGAAATTTTCTATGATAGTTTTAGGATATCTCTTATTTATTTAAAAAATGAAAATATACAAGGTATATTTTAAGTATATTGCAACCAAGATTTAAAAAAATAATTTTTTATTTAAACTATTTATAATATTATGTCGTCAAAGGGTATTTAAAACACCTAAATATTAAAATAAACATTGTACATCCTATTACAAGATGAAGTTTGAAATCCTTTTACTAATATGTAATAATATTATTGTGAAACAGCATGCAAATAAAGTCAAATATTATGAACATTGTTTATGATACCTTTCAATGAAACATTAAATCACCGTTAAAAAATTTCAAGTTGCTTAAAAACACCGTATGGTTGTTTTAAAAGTGTTTATATATTTTTTTTAAGTTGTTTAACGGAATGTTCCAAAAATAAACAAAAGGATTGAAAGCAATTTCTGATTTTAAAAACTGGGATACACAAACTTTTTTAAGTATGCTTGTATAAAAGAAATGTTAAAAAGACTTTTTGACAGAAAAATATTGATAATATTGCATCTTAAAAGAATCCTTAAAATCTCTAAATATTTAAATGCTTTTATCATAGCAAATTACAAGATTCACTTTAAAAGTCACTTCACTAATTTACATTAATATTTCTATACAAAAGCATAAAAATAAAGTAAAAGATTATGAACTTAAGATATTTTTCATTGAAACATTAAATTACTGTTGAAAGACTTAAAGTTGCTTAAAAATTCCGAGTTTATATCTATTTTTAAAGTTGTTTAACGGGATGTTAAAAAAAAAAAAAAAAAAAAAAAAAAAAAAACTACGAAGAATTTGCGTTTTAAAAAACATAGATCTACAAAGCGTTTTGAGTACGATTGTACAACTGAGATTTAAAAAAGAATTGTTAGTAGAAATATAGTTCTTATAAATGTGTATATTAAACAAGTCCTTAAAACCTTAAATCTTATAATATTTTAATAACATATTACAAGATTCGTTTTGGTAATTACTTTGCTAATATTTACTAATGTTTTTATGCAAAGGTTGATTTGGAAGGTCAACTATTATGAACGTAACTTAAGATATTTTTTAATGAATCGTTAGTTTACCGTTCAGAATCTCCAAGTAGCATAAAATCTTGTTATGGTAGTTTGACGAGAGTTTATTTTAAAAGTTGTTTATATATTTACAAATAAACAAAAATGTTGCGTGTAATCTGCATTTAAAAAAATCATACAAAGTATTTTAAATATGTTTGTTTATCTGATACAGAAAAAAGTTTTTGACATAAATATATTCATAATGTTGTACCTTAAAGGAGTCTTTAAAAAAATTTTTAACACCAAAACACTTTTTATAATAATATTACTGGAAGAATATTGAATCTTTTCACAAATATATACTAAATTTAAAAATACTTACTAATTTTTAGAATTTTAAAATAAAAGTATAAGTGTGCATTTAAATATTAAAACATTCCAGTAATAAGTAATTAGACTTCAAGATATTAATCAATACTTCTATGCGTATTGTATGTAAATATCGTCTTAATGAAATTGTCTAAAGCTAAAATAATGGATCCAAAATGAAATATCATTTCAACTATTACAAATTTAATTTGCACTTCTATCTCATTTGATATTCTTGATACAAAAATTGTATTTAATATAAATTTTTAAATGTTTAAAGGTTTTTAAAACTATTGCTGAATCTAAATTCTAAATTTCTTAAAATTTTGTTAAAGTTTTCTATTCACAAATATTGCGAATAAGTATAGTATACAGATTTCATAAATATTAAATATTAAAATACTAGAATTTTGCATCAGAATTTAAAATATGCAGAATTAATTTAATCAGTTATTAATTAAATTAATTACATACTACATTATAATTTAATTGGTCAGAAATGCAATATTTTAAATTGATTAAATTAATGCATTAAGTTTTGTGATTACTTTGGCTTAATTTTTCTACATCAAATAATTTTATTTAACATGCAACAACAGTCAAATCTTTCAACAAATTTAGTTTCCATATTTTAATATTCCATACTCACACAGAACTTAGATACACCAAACTAATGTTGTCAAAGAAATATAAATAGCATAAATATGTCAAAAAGTGCCCTACATTCTTCCAGCATTTCTAAGAAAAGTTTTCCAAATCATATGTACCTTGCACGATTGCTCTTTTTTAAACGCAAAAACGTTCTCTGCAAAAGAAAACAAACATAATGTATTTATTTTCCTTAAAAAAGAAAAATACCAGGTCAGTTAACTCTAATCCTTCTTGTCTTAGCTGTTGACATGTTTTTCAAGTAATGTTTGAGAATTTTCCTTCACCTTATAGAGTTTGTTTGAAAACATTTTTTTTTTTTTTTTTTTACAAAGAAACTGCTAGAAATATTTTGTTAAACAAATGGACCTGTGCCGAAATATTCCTGTCCCCATATAATTCAATATCTAGAAAATTCGTTTTTCTGAAGCTTAATTTCAAAAGTTCTCATAGCGAATTAGTAATCTTTACTCATGACATATGATTTTAATGTTACTGAGTATGGTAGGTCTAGTATAGTAGGTATAGTATTTAATATGCTTCCTTTTTTTTTAATGTTGTGAATATGGTGCCTTTTTTTTTAGAAAGAAACTCCTTTAAACTTTATGCAGTAAAACCTGTGAAAACGGAACCTGGCTATAACAGAATATTGTATTTAATAAATGACTTAGTATAGTTGAGAGGAATACCATCCAGTTATACATGCTAACTCGACTAAAACGGAAAAATCTTTGGTCCCTTGCTATTCCATCTTAGCAGATGTTACTATATTACAAAATTGGAATTGTGTCGGAAGATACGTATACATTAGGAAATTCAATATTTAGAATATTTATTGCCTGAAGTTTAGATGTAAAATCTGTCATATAGAATGAGTGAATTCTGAGTGCACAACTTTTAGATAAAGCTCTTGGTAAAATTAAAGATGCAACTTATCACTTAAGACGTGTCGTATGTTTTAAACGGAACCTAGTTACTCTATGCAAAGAAAAAAACCACAAAGTTTTCGGTATTTTTTTTTTCAGAAAGATACCAGGTCATCTAACTCTAATCCTTCATGTCAGATGTTGACATGTTTTCCTCTAATGTTTCAGAATTTTCCTTCGCCTTATAGAGCTTGTTTGAAAATATTTTTTTACAAAGAATCTGCTCCAAAATATTTCGTTACACAATTGGATTTTTGCCGAAAGTTTCATTATATGATTCAATAGCTAGAAAATTTGTTGGATTGAGTTTAAATTTATTACAGCATGAGTAGATCCTAAATGAACTTTTTTTTTACATTAACTCAGTCGTCAAATCAACGATAAAAAGTAATATATGATAAATATTGAGCAGAGTATTAACAGCAATGTCTAAGGCCTTTCGTGTGGCTTTAAATATAGCACATTACAAAGCAGTTCAGATGGATACATTTATTCATTCAACTTGAATGTTTAACTTAAATAAAAAGGGCACTTACATGTACATCCAATGTTTGCTGGGAACAGGGGCGGATCCACCCCTCTATTTAGAGGGGAGTTGTGACTTTATTTTTTAAGGAAAGGGTCACATCTCTTCATGAGTAGTTTTTATACCTTAATTTTGCCCACAGCTCAAAATTGTCTTATATATGACACATTCATGAAGTCATTTTAATTCGTAAATACATAAAATTTGCAGGTATATTCATCAGAATAAAAAACTTAAATTTCTTTCCAGACACCAAGAAATCTGACTTCTTCCCATTTTCTTAAAAAGGGTCACTTTTTCAGGAAACGTTGAAAAATGTGGCATTTTAAGGCCAATTTTGGGATTTGACATCCACGGAATGATCATCATGAGCAAATAATTGGTTATAATTTGAAAATGTATTACATATAAGAAAAAAAGAAACATTGTTTAATTTTTTGGCACTTAAAGGATACTGTCTAAAATATTTCATGCATTTTCGTTTTAAATGATTTCTTCCACAAAAAAAATTTTGCATTGTTAGCAGAAATTTTTTATTATTATTTTAACGCACTTTATATGCATTTAAATTTTAAAAAAAATGTATTGTTGTATACAAACTCTTCGTCCAGAGGGGGTTTATGACACCTAAATCTCTCCCTTGGATCCACCCTTGGCTGAGAACTTCTTTATCATCACATACTTTCAAAAAATTTAACTTATACGAAAAATTAATCTTTCTCGCCAGTTTACCCATCTCCCTGTGATTGAAAGGAGCTTCGTTCATCTAAATATACTTACTCAGTTACATAAAACAAGAAAGAAATATGCATACAGTTACAGGTAAAAGAAGGGAGTGCCTTTACGACATAAACGGAGACAAAAGCAGGTTCGGAATGACATCACTTCCGAACACACCACACAAAATTTTGGGGGACAAAAATTTGTCCAGACTTCCAACATGTACAAGATGTTGCTTAGACTTGTTCATATTTCAAAAATTCATAACAAATTAACAAATTAATAATGTACAAATTAATGTATTAATGTAACAAATTAATGTAATCTGTGTGGTTTGCACCGAACGACTTGTCAAAGTGTCCTATTTTCCATGGTAAATTAAAAAAGAATAATTCGAATTTTCTTGGAATTATATTTTGCCACAAAATTTTTGACGAATGCTGACCAATGCTGCTTACAGGGCAATGGTTCACCTTGTATTCCATTGCCAAGTCTTATAGTGCAAACTGTACTCTAATACAACAATTAGTAACATTTTTATGAGTTTTTGATATGTGAACGGACATATGAAACTCTTAAAACTATTTTTTCTCTGCTATGTTTCTATCAAAATATTTACATTTGACAAGTCTTATGGTGTAAACCGCACTCCGATATGATGGTTTCTTAAATATTCATGATTTTTTAGAATTCGACCTTACTTTTACCTCTTTGATTTACCTCTTTGACGTTTTAGTCTCTGTTGATACAAAAACTCCAACCCTTTCACAAACCTTGTGATGAAAACTGCACTTCAATACGACTATTTTTTTTTTCAAAACGTAAACAAACTTATGGTACACTGTGTATTTTTCATTGTTCGCTGAATAGTCTTTATTTTAAAAAGCCTGTTATATGTTTTAAATATTATTGAGTAAGTTGGGAATTTTCTTTTTGGAAGAAACTATTCTGGATTTTTTTTTCTATTACACACTTGAACATGTGATGGAAGATTTATTTGTTATTCGGTATCTGGAAAAGTCGTTCTGAAGTTTAGATGGAAAAGCTCCCATATAAAATGATGGGGATCATGAGTGCATTAAGCCATTCATAAAACTAGATATGAAAATAATTCCCTTCTGTATTACATTGTTCATTGAATAATCTTTACTAGAGAAAAGGTCATATGTTTTTGATACTATTATGTATTTTATTCGTATAGATTATAATAGAATTAGTTTGGAAACGATTTATTTTATAAAGAAACCACTCCAAAATATTTCATATCACAATTAGGATAATACAAAAATATTCATGTCCAAATGTAGCTTAATATCTGAAAAATTTGTTGGCTGATGTTTAGATGTATAAGTTTCCATAGGAAATGATTCATTTGATCCTGATTGCGTAACTTTTACTTTAAGTCCTTAGTAAAATTGGAGGAGATAAAAGTTAATCTCCTACGTATTAGGACATTGTTCATTGAGTAATATTTTCTTTAAGGCATATGTTTCAGGTACTATTAACTATGTTTAAATTTTATTTTTCAGAGAAACTGTTCTAAAGCGAAACAAAACTGGTTATTACAAAACTGGAATTTGTCTTTGTGTTGAATTTCCAAAATGAAGCCAATATGTTTTGCTAGATGAATTTTATAGCTTCATCTGATGGTGAGAGCACGTGCCCATTAAATAAATAGCTGGCCGTTTAAACATTAAATACTATAAATCAATTATAAATTTATCAACACTTACGCACTATATATTTTGGCTTTGCGATTTAATACAAGGTATACTGATACCAAATAGTGCATCATAACATTAAGAAATATCTGGAGTGACTCCACTTGACTCTCCGAACACTTTATAGAATATTTTGCCTTCCCAGATAATACAAAAGTAACTGAAAAAATATATAAAGCAATATATGTAATATATTCTACTAAAATCCTGCAATTATAGAGCTAATCTTCTGTAATCGAATTCATAGTCAAAGTGGGCGTTACATGAGCAATCCTGGCAACAATTAATTTCAAGTAAATGAGAATTACAGACATTGTTATGGATGTAAACAACAACATGACCAAAAAGGATTTTTACATTGTACATAGCATTAATGCATTCAAATTGTAAATTATCATAAAATACTTCTTAATAACTGTTTGTAATCATATATTCTAATACGAAATTTTATCTTAAAAAGGCTCTAACGATTTTGACAAAATTTTGTATCCTACCGTTTTGTGGCACCAGAAAACCATTGGACTAGGTCACAATTCGAGAAAATTCGATTAGTGGGTCATTTTGGGTCACCATGGGTCAGAGTCATGCTAATTGTATCTAAAAAACGGTTCAAACGATTTTGACTAAATTTGGTATCCTACCATTTTCTGGCACGGGAAGACTATTGGGCTGGGTCACATGTTCTGGAACTTTCGATAAGTGGGTCAATTTTGGGTCAACCCGGGTCAAGTTAATTTTATCTAAAAAACGGCTCAGACTATTTAGACTAAATTTTGAATCCTATGATTTTGGGGCACGAGAAGACTGTTGGGCACGGTCACATGTTCGAGAAAATTCGATTAGTGGGTCACTTTGATCATGGGTCATTATGGATCAAGCTACTTTAATCTTAAAAACAGCACAGAGGATTTGAACTAAATTTAGTATCCTACAGTTTTAGGGAACGAGAAGGCTATTGGGCTAGGTCACATGTTCGAGAAATTTTGGGTCATTTTGGTCATGGGTCATTATGGGTCAAGTTATTTTTATCTTAAAAACGGCTCAGACGATTTGAACTAAATTTTGTATCCTACGGTTTTTGGGCACTTGAAAATCATTGGGCTAGGTCACATGCTCGAGAAAATCCGATTAGTGGGTCTTTTTGGGTCACTGTGGGTCAAGCTAATTTTACATAAAAAGGGCTCAGACTGTTTTGACTAAATTTTATATTCTACGGGTTTCGGACACGAGAAGACAACTGGGCTTGGTCACATGTTCGAGAAAATTTGATTAGTGGGTCATTTGGGTCATGGTTCATGATATTTGAACTCAAAGCTAATTTTGACCGAGCATCGCTCGGTCTTCCCTGCTCGTAATTATAATATTAATATAAACCCCATATGATATTATCTTTTAGTAATTTTGAAATAAATAGATCAATAAAAGAAAAATCGTTCGGAAAATTGTAGTTTTCCTCAACAAAGTGACTTAGACTTTTTGTAGTGCCGCATGTTGTTTTTATTTGACAGATTTTTTATGTAATCGTTATGTTATTTTCTTACGTGCTTTTATCATGAAAATCTCTTATTTTGATCTGATGTCGAAATCTAGCTGATTCTTTAGAGGCTATGCTATCAAGCACGTATTTAATGTTTACAGTCACATCCACACAGTTTGCAATTTCATAATCTTGGATAATATGTTTTTTTTAAATCGTGAGCATATTATGTATATATGTTACATGTAGCTAATTTAAGGAAGTGCAAATAATTAGGAAAGTTTCGTACAATATACTTGGGAAATAACAAAAAAACACATTAAAGTGAATGGTATTTATAAATGAATTAATTGGTTTAATTAATGATTATCAAGTACTATAGAAAGTGTGCCAAAGAAGGTGGATCAAAATTTAAGATATATTAGAGACACATGCAACAAAAAAAATTGTATAGGGAACTAGAGTCGTGATCCTCTATGTAATTGTGAAATGGAATTTCTAGATTTTAAGATATTATCATTTCTTTAATTTAATTTATTATGCTAATTAATATTGAACAGTGAAGAAACTAAAATAAAAATCTGCTCAGTTTATAGAAAATTGCAATGGGCATTCCTAAAAATATTTGCACAAAACTAAAAAGGATCAGTAAAATAAATTTATATAATTAAGTTACATCTAAATGTGGAAAAATTCATTTTAATTTATAGATTTTAGATTCTAAGAATCCGTAGCGATTTATAGTGAATCTGCTAAAATCCCTAAAGATGTAGTAAAATACACTTTTCGTAAAAGCATAAAGGTAAGAGTGAAAAGGATTTTAGCGCAGGCGCCTCACAAATCTTTATTATAAATCATTATATTTTACTTTAATCATTTCTAAAAATATTTGTCAAAAAAAAAAAAAAAAAAAAAAAAAAAAAAAAAAATCAGTAAGAGAAATTTACATAAAAACTTGCATCTAAATTTGAAAAGGATTCGTTTTAATTTATAGAGTTTAGATTCAAAGAATTTCGTGCCAATTTGTAGTGATTCTGTTAAAATTTCTAAAGATGTAGTAAAATTATTTTTTCTTTAAAAAAATCGAAGTAAGGAATATATCGCAGATAGGAAAAGGAATATATAGCAGGCGCCTCACAAATCTTTTTATATAATTCATTATATTTTCTTCAATCTAATTTTTGTGCTAATTAATATTCAACAGTGAAGAAGCTAAAATAAAAATATGTTCATTTTATACAAAATTATAATGGACATTCCTAAAAATATTTGTCCAAAATTTAAAAAGATCGGTAAGATAAATTTATATAAAGAAAAGTTACATTTAAATGTGGATTAGTTTTAGATTTTAGATTCTAAGAATTTCGTAGCGACTTGTAGTGATTCTGGTGAAATCTCTAAAGATGTAGTAAAATACACTTTTCTTAAAAATATCAAAGTAAGAATGAAAAGAATTATTCATCATCTTTTCTTCAATCTGTTATGCTAATTAATATTTAACGGTGAAGAAGCTAAAATAAAAATCTGCTCATTTTATAGAAAATTATAGCGTACATTTCCTAAAAATATTTGCATGCGGGTGGTGACAACATTCACCATTTCTCGTGATATCGTTACAATTTACACAAGAGAAGGTAAGTCTGCTGCGAATTTCGTTAAAATATTTTTATTATTGTTAAATTTATATAAAAAAAAAGAATTCCGCTTTCGGGATGAGGCAACCTGTATTTTGTATTTTTAATTAAATAAACTGATTGCGACCCAGGTTACCTATACAAAAATTAATTGTTGTATTGTGCTGTACCTCTCCTCGAATTTGATACGTGAAGTTCTGGGGCACCCTTGTATAACCTATACTTTTAACCTTTTGAGTACGTTCTAGGACTGGCGACTACTTTTATATACACTCGTACCACAATTTAAAAAAAAAAAAAGTTATTTTTGGTAAATTTATTTTGAATGTATCGTAATATAAGTGTAATATAAGTGCTGAGATTATTTTTGAAAAAGTGGTGTGAATAGAATAAAGAAATATTGGCTGGGACAACATATGTCTCAACCCCGTAATCAAAGTGTTAAGGCATGTCGTACATAATATACATTTAAAAAAAGATGAAAGTTTGCGCTCCTTTATTTAAATAACACCAAGTTTGTTTGGAAACAATTTTCTTATCGGGAAGGTGACATAAAATGTAGCATTACACAATTGAATTTCTGCCAGCAAACTCATTATGTAGTTCACATCTAGAAAATTCGCTGGCTGCGATTTAAATGAAAAAGCTCCCACATTAATGGATGACCCTGAAACTCAAAATTTTCCCACGACATTTTTGGTAAAATTATGTCTGCAAAATTAAATGCGCATGACTTCTGAAATTGTTCACAGGAAATTGGTACTGTATATAGGAAATGTCCTTATGTTATTAAATTGAAATAATGTATCAAAAATTCTATTGATATTGAACTCTTAAATTAAAACAGAAACCCTTCTATTTCAACTTAAAACCTTTAACTAAATTTCTTTTAATTATTACAGTTTCCTTTGTTGCCTCATTTCTGAAATTCTAAAAATCTCACTTCACTCATTCTTTTTACTTACCCATCATACGTAGTATAGGGTAAGTCTTGTAATCGTTTTGAAAATCGAAATTTTTTTTTTGACGGATTTACACGTTTCAGACACTGGAGATTCCGAAAAACATATTTTTAGAAACAAAATTTTGCCGTCCGTCTGTGTGTCTGTGTGTGTGTCTGTAAACGCTCTATCTCCCGAACAAATTGAGATAGAGACTTGCAATTTGGTATGTACTTAGTATTTAATAATGGGAAGAAGCCTATTACATTTCAATAACCTCGATTAACCGGAACATTTTTTTTTCGGACTCTCGAAATATTCGTTCTGATGAAAGGTATATAAAAATTTTCGAAATTGTTTATTTTAAGGAGTAAATATAAAAGACAATAAAAAAACATAAATTTTGCATAAAACATGAAGTCGATCGGATAATTAGTTGCCGAGATATTTGTAATCCTATTTTCCACACTCTTCGATTTTTCATGACCCTGTATTTCATCCAAATTTCACTTCAAATATATATTTTAATTGGAAATTTGACGCTTAATCAGATGCAATAAACCGCTGGTTAATAGAAGTATTATTTTTGGAGTTATAAGGAAAAACCTCTTTCAAGCAATTCAGTAATCGAGCCTTTTTATGACGTCATCAAGCCACGATTTTATTTGAATATCAATGCATTTTATAAGTAGTTTACACATTTTTATTTTAATATTTTACATTATACATATACATGATGGGTAAGTATTACGGTGGCCCCCAACGACTAGTTTACTTCAAAATGCAGATTGTCTAATCCTTTCGCGGTGAGTATCAACTGTAATTTTTATATTCTTTCAGAATCACTATTTTCATATTACATTTTGTGCCTTATTTAACAGCTGAAATTCTACGATTACAAGGACAGTTAGGGTGTTCTGAAATGATGATGTTGAAGCTCAACAATTCCGTGCAGCTTATGCGACACGTATACCATACGCGTATACCATCGCGAAGGAATTAAAATATAACGATGCTTTACATTATAAGGTCTGCCCCTCTACATATGTCAGCGATCGCCCATTCCTTTAGCTCCAATTTAAAATTAATCGCGGTGTATATACTCAGTCCCCAGCTAAATTTGTTTAAAAATTTTACGGGGATGTTGCTATATTAGAGGTTTTCAAATTGTTCGCACTCTGCAAATGACCATACGAATTTAATGGCAGGGCGCATAATTTTCTGTGGATATTGGGGCTAGAATGAATACAAAGGTGCCTAGGGGGACACTTGGGGTAATACAGAGGTTAAAACATAAAGTAATCATAATTAAAGTTTCAATTTGAAACACATATAAAATGAAAACTACTAGACCAAATAATACCAAACTTGGAAATATTAGAAAAGAAGTTATAGAATTTCATATCCTGGAAAAAACAGTTAAAAAAATCACCACTAGGTGGAAAATTGCGATTTACTCCTGGTATTGACGGCATAATACATTTTTTAAATAAGGCATAGCAGTACAGGTTCAATGTGTTGCCATGATTTTCTGCAATCGCATTAAAGAATAATATCGTGCTCTCAACAGTAGCTTGAAACATAATGTTACGAGCATGATGGCAGATGCCATCTTTCAACTCTAAAAAATTTCTAATGATGTCACCATAAACGGTGCTTTTGAGATAGTCCTAAATCCAAAAGTCAGCGAGGTCTGGTCACCGAGGCAGCCATGAAATGGAAGAATGTCGACCAATAAATGAGTCGCCCGTAAAAAGTTTTCAATGTAACCTTTTCACACATGAACCACTATCATATGGAGCCCGTCATGCATAAAAAATGTGCTGCCTAAAATGCCATGCTGTTAAAGATCAGGTACCACGAATATTCGTAACATGGAAGCGTAACTTACATACATGTCAGTAGCATGTGATGTGTCCTGCCCTGCCTCAGACAGTTCTACATTAAAGAATGATCCAGTTACGAAAATGACGATAAAACCAATCCAGACGGTGATTTTTGTTGAATACTGTGACATTTGATGCAAAAGGTTAAATATTTCTTATGTCCCATTTCTTGCGGCTATGTGTGTTTATGGTCCCATTAACGTCAAAATGTCTTCATCTATCCACCAGATGTTCAGGGTTGAGTATTAGCATCCATTCCTGCAAGGAACTTCCTTTAAAAAACTTCCCTTTGATCAAGATCAGTGGGTTAGATTTACTGAACACAACTGATTTTGTGAGGAGAGTAACGCAGCAGTTTACGAACGACCCTTTGTTCAATATTGAATGATATTCTATTGGACGTGAAATGCCAATTGGTGTGCTTTCCATGATTTCTTCCTCATCTGCTAATACAAAAGATTCTTAAGTGTCTTACAGGAACAGGCTTACTTCTTCGTCCAAGTATTATGGATAACGCACCTGTAACTTTAAATTTATTCATCGTTTTATTAAATATCGGAGAAGTAATTAATTGGTCTTTTTAGTAAGCCTCTTAAGGTTTGATATTGTTTCAATGCAGGCTGTTCATTACTATTGAACTGACAATATCACTTTACACGCAAATCTCGACATCTCAAAGAAAAAGGCATAATCGGTTTATAATGACTAAAGGCCGGAAGAAAAATCTGTGTTTTAGAGTTGAAAAACTATATGAATTGTAATGTGAATTAACATTATTGCGTTTGAGGAATATTTAATTCTAATAATTCTATAAAACTGATTTCTAATTATTTCGCCAAGAAAAGAATAGAAAATATAAATAAATAAAAATTCTACCTGTATCTGAAAAAAGGTCCCAGTGTCAACATTCAATATTGGCTTGTGATTTTAATAATTAATTAGTTGAAAATAAACTAATTAAACAGAAAAAATTTAGGAGTGAAAATTAAACAAATGCTTCATTTGTACACAAAATATATATACACGGACGATTTATAAAGACAAACTTTGACGCACAAAACTATTTACAGTAAAGAAATGTTTTAAATTTAATTTCTTCTGAAACTATTTCTCAGGGTCATAATTAAAGTTTTATTTTAATATAATCTGACCTGAGAGGTTCCATATTAGAAAAATTTTAAACGTTCTAACGAAAATATCTTTTTTATTTTGTCTGGACAAGTGACAGACACTCATCTGACTGTACTTCTCATTTTTCCCCTCTACTGGACAGTTCACTTGTAGTCACAGATAGAGCAAGCGTTAGAGGGGGCGATACTCACAAATAGCCAAGTAGATAGAAATTTGAGTTAGCGAGAAACATAAATCTGCAAAACTGCATTATTTTCCAGTGTGTGAGTTCTATTTTGTGCCCTGCAGCTTACCTTTGACAAGACATTGACAATTCTCATAGATACTGGAGAGTTCATAAAAAAGTCAAAACCCTGTATACAGCATACAGCGCCAATTTCACCCTGGTAGTGATTTTTTTAACTTTTTCCTATGATATAAAAATCTATGATTCTGTTTATAATATATCGAAGTTTGGTAAAATATTTTTCATTTTACAGAAGTTTGAAACTGAAATTTTAATTATCATCACACTGTAATTCTAGAATGAACATAATAAAAATTAAAAGGGTTTTCTTTTCATTTAAATTAAACACTTTCATTTATCAGTGAAAATGTCTGATTAGAATAAATAAATTTCTGCAAAGAGCTCCGTGGGCCGTCAATTGGATACCCCTGTAGTAATAGATGACTGAAGATTAACTCGGAGTGTCATTTAAGCATTATTATTAGGCACATTAGTCGGGTGTTCTATCTCTTATTAATCTTATACTCTTCGCAACGAACTATATTTCTTTTAGTTGATCACTCCGACTTAAGGGGTCAGGTATCCTTTGAACTCCCAAAATACATTAAAAAGGGGACCTCTATAATAATTATAGTATCCCCGTAGCTAATTGACTTTGAATTATAAAATTTAAAACACATATTAATAAAGATTTATTTTATAAATGAAAATTCTCAAAAAATGTATACATTCATAAAAAGCTTTTTAATTTATTTTAAAATATAATACACCTTTTACGAAAGAATTACTCTTGCATGCATTGCGCGCATGATTTTTCACATTTGAATTGCTAAAACCAGCCAATATTTTTTTTTATGAGAACAGATAAAATTTGTTCTAAAAATGACCTACTATATAAAAATATAATGATCCTGAAAAAAAAAAAAATAGAGAAATTCGAAATATCGAGTTTTTTTATGCAAAAGTAGTCTTGAATTCTAAACTTGTTACTTGAGAAACATAATAATATGTCATTTTGTGTATCTGTATTTTTAATACATTCAATCGAAATTTCATGAAATTCTAACCAAACAGTTTTCAGAAATCGTGCGCGCAATGGCCAAAATCGCTGTTTTGAGAAAATTGTCTTTAAAGATCAGACTACCCCTTGATCATATAGGAGCTGACACTGTTTTAGATGTAACTTCTCTTCTAAAGTGATTTTTTTCATGGTGTTTATTTTAAAATGTTCCTAAAGAATCATATTTAATTATAAGCTAATGAAAATGTCGAAATTTTGACACATTAAAGTGTACCTGACCCTTTAACGCGCAGAGCCGCTTAGAAAATCGATGTGAGACCCTTTAATGTGGTACTACAAAATAAACTTTCTGAATAATTATTCTTTAACAAGTAAGATATTTTTGCTTGAAATTTAAATATCACTATATTTACAAAATATAGAAACAAAATAGCATTCATGGCCAAAGATTTAGCAGTCGTATACCTACTTTTTTACTATCAAGGGACTCTTTAAACTAGGGCACCTCTGTTCTTCACCCCTTAGACAGTCTGTAATTGCATACCTCTAAAGGTTATTGTATACGTACTAATGCATTCAAAATGTACAATTGTAAATAATTGTCATTATAATGTTAATCTCAAAATGAAATATAAATAACTAAAATTAAAGTTTATGTAAAATATCAATTATTGTAATAATTTTAACGTTCGCCCAGCCTTGTGGCAAAATTGGGTAACGTTTATACTTTGTAAAAATTGTAGTTTAACTTGTAATTATTGTAGCTAGCGCCGGATAGTAATATTTTTCCCTCCCTAGGCTTAGGGGTTCGTCCTGGCCATTAGCCAAAAGCTGGTCCCTAGGGTGGGCGCTGTCTGTCTGTCTGTCTGTCAGTCTATAATTGCACCACTGTTGATGATTTAATATTAAATGGAAATTTTTACTTTAGTTACTTTTTCTTAGTAAGTAGTTTTCCTTAGTAGTCCTCCTCCCTTACTTTTCCTGTGTAATAATATTAACATGCACAAGCTACACGACTGAAGATTTAAGATTTTAATTTTTTACTTTTTAGTTATTTTAACGCGTAAATTTTACGTAAAAGAGTCTTGAGTCTATTTCTTTGCTGTTTTATTATAAAACAGAAGCCGAGATGAATCGTGTAAAAGAGCTTGGCCCCTGCAATTTGTACTGGTTCTGTCGCTCTTCTCTATGGCCTTGTTAACAATACATACATTCTACCAGTACGTCACATTTATAGCTGTAAACTCCTAGTATGTATCAAACTAGTGTCTTGTTCTCTGCAACTAGATTGAAGGAAAATTAGTTCGGAAAATTGTAGTTTTCCTCATCAAAATGACTTCGAATATTACGCACTGTTCTTGTTTCATACACAGATCATATTAAATATTAAATATTCTATTTCATGTGATTATTACGGTATTTTCTTACGTGTTTGGAAACGAACCATTTTAATCTGATGTCAGATTCTAGCTGATTTTTTAGATGTTTTGATATCAAGCACGTATCGAAAGTTTACAATCACGTTTACACATTTCGCGATTTCATAATATTACATCATCTATTTTTTTTTTTTTTGTTTGTTTGTTTTAATCTTGAAGCGTTTCATGTAGTTAATTTAGGAAAGTGTACGCAATTAGGAAAGATTAGTGTAATGTAATTGGAAAATAACGCCATTTTCTAGCGTAATAATTGATTTGAAAAATTATTATCCAGTACTATAAAAGAAGTTGAAAAAAGATTAAAAAAATATATATATATTCAACTAAAACTTCTTCAATTAATTGTTATGTCAGTTAAATTTGTGCAGAATAAAAGGGAATTTTTTTAAAAAATTGTTATATTTTAATTAATACCAAATAAATGAACAAAAATCCATAACTAATGTAATTGAAATGCTCTTATAAATTATAGCATTTTAACATTTAACACCAAATAATTGGCGAAACTCATTAATGAAAGCAATTAAAAAATTATTTGAAATTTAAAAAAGAACGAATACATTACGCATAGATTTATTAAACACTTTCCAGCAGAAACATAATATTATTAATAAATTTCCCTTTTATCATACAATGAAAAGGGATTTCTAAATAAGCAGTTTTAAAAACACATAACTCAGTAAAAATTTATTTTTAACAAAAGCCGTGTGCTCTAATGTGTGAAAATTTTTCGTGCAGTCCGGTATATGATCTATAGAGTTTATACACACCACGTAATCTCCTAAGAATTAGATAAGTATTGTTTGAAAGTATTGTTTAAGTATTGTTTAAGTATTGTTTAAGTATTGTTTGAAAATGCATACCACCATTAAAACTCACTTCCAGCAATTATCGATCATACTCAGTCCTGTCCTAATTTTTTTGTGTATCTCTGTAACGATAAATGCTACGAACTCCACAATCTGCTGAAAAGTTTTTTGAATTGCACCTCAGTGCCTCTTTTTAATTTCGTTATGTTTGGAGTATCACATAGCATACCACAATGGAAAACTCACTTCCAGCAATTATCAATCATACTCAGTCCTGTCCTAATTTTTTTGTCTGTCTCTGTAACGATAAATGCTACGAACTCCATAATCTGCTGAAAACTTTTTTAAATTGCACATTTCTCCCAATAGATCATAATGTAAAGAAATTTTTTTGTGCGTCCCTATGAACAAACTATAAATGCTACTTATTTTATACTCCAGATTAAGAATTTTGTAGTCCACCTCAGGGATGCACATCAAACTTATTGTGTTTCAAATATCGTAATAAAAAAAAATGAACAGTAAACGATTTTTTCCCATACATCATAATGTTACGGAATTCTTTTGTGTATCTCTGCAAACGAACTATAAATGTTACACACTTCATTTTCAATGCCGTCTACTAAACTCCAATAATATATAAAAGTTACATGGTAATCCGATTATATTTACGAGAGTTAGAGTACGGATAGACGGACATAGAAACAGTCAAACCGAATTCATAAACATTTTTCAACTTTGTTGGAAAGATTTAAAAAGAAACGGTATTTCCCAAATTCCTTAAAACTGGCACACCAACTACCATCAAAATCTGCGATATAACATTTATTATTCTATTTATGTGTCCTGTTCCTCTCAGCGGATTAAAAGACCTCGTGAGATTCCACGAAATATTAATTCCTTTACGTAAGAAATAAAAATGAGAGAAAAAAAAGGAAAAACCAGTTCAAAACGTTAATAGAAATTTGTAAATTTGATTTGGACATTTGGCTATTTACACGTATCTTTTTATAAAGGAATGGATTTAATCCGACGATGTATGTTAATAAGTGATAAAAATGTAGAAACTTTTTAGATGAGACGTGTGATTGATTCTATTTTAGAAAATAAAAAAGCTGAAAGTTGAAATGATTTTTTTTTTCTTTTTTTCTCTGAGGATTTTCGGATTTCAGAGAAATTACGCTGCTTTCCTTTAACAAGTTTGGTATTCAATGCCAACTTAAAAAGATTACAAGAGATTAAGATTAACACTTTGGTAAATTCTATGATCGTTTGTATTTCTGACATAGGTAACCTTACACAATATTAACACATTCGGGACCATAAGTGGATATTAGGTTGGATCAAATAAAAACGGAAAAGAAGCCACAGGATGAAATTACATAGTTTATTTTTAAAAAAATCTCCAAAACTACACAAGAACTTGTCCTACTGTTTCACCAAGCAATGAATACTTTGCTTGTAGAAGTCCTATGACTGAAATTGGAACCAGTTTCGAACATTGTCCATGACTTCGCTGTCCGAGTAAAAATAGCAACCCATCAATGCCTTTTTCAGAGGATCAAAGATGGGAAAGTCATATGGAGAAAGATTTAGGCTATATGGTTGGTATTCCAACACTATCTACATAAACTTCACTAAATTTCCTCGCGGAAGTGCTTGTGTCCGTCCGGCACACGAGTCAATGACAGTGCATGTTCTCCATACACTGCCTTTTTTCGTCGATGCACTTCGCAAAATTCAACTCGTTCTGTCACTAAATAAGAAGGACACTGCGTTGCTCCCTTTTTTTTTTACTCGCAAACATTTCACAAATGCAAATGAATAGCAACAACAACCGATTGCGGGCCGGAAGGTACTTTTGGCCGACTGCCAACGCATATCAAGTGCTTCTAAGTGATTATCTAATTCAAGTTCATTTCTTCAGTAGGGATTATCTTCCTTACTTCTTGGTTTACCTCAACATAAAGTTTCACTACACTCATACAAAAATAAACTAAATTATAACCATTGTTCATTTTTCATTTAATCCACCCTTATACAGGGTGGTTCAAAACTATATGTCAAAAATGTAAAGGCAGGTAGAGAGGACCTAAATAAGCAGATTTCGTATAGGAATGTTTGTGAGGAAATCCAGCGTTGAGGCAATAGTAGAGAGCGCTGTTGAGTCCGGCGGATGAAAGCGTATCGCTGGCTTGAATCGTCATTCCTCGCACGGATTTCGAGCAATATGCATCGTTACACCAATGCGGAGCTTGCCGACGTGCATTTCATTTATGGAACTGCGGAAGGAAATGTAGCGGCTGCTCAAAGGATGCGCACGTTAAACGGCTGACGAGCTTGTCGAAGAACTATCCTCTTACTGTGCGTAATACTTCTTCTAATGCTGGATTTCTGCTATATCTTTCAGTGTCCGTATCACGCCTGGAAGCATAAAACGATCCAATCGCGCACAACTCGCAATGAAGACGCTCAAATGTTCGGCAATACAGCAGATTCCTATCCAGGAATCGTTCTATAGACATCCTTTGAGCTGTCGCTTCATTTCCTTACGCAGCCTCATACATGAAATGCATGTCGACAAGTTCCGCATTGATTTAGCGATACATGTCGCTTGAAATCCGTGCGGGGAATGACGATTCAAGCCAGTGATACGCTTTCATGCACCGAATTCAACAGCGCCCTCTACTGCCTCAACACTGTATTTCTACTCCCACATTTTTATACGAAATCTGCTTATTTAGGTCCCCTCTACCTGCCTTTACATTTTTGACATATAGTTCTGAACCACCCTGTATATGTATTCTCAAAAGCTACATACAGCATTTGTTTTTGATACCTATTATAAAGAAAAGTAATATCTGCATTATACAATTAGGGCATTTCCGTAATTAAATAGACAAAGGTAACTGTTTGAAACAAAAATGTTGCTGACAGAATAATATTCGTTTATGGAACCCTGGTCCGAACTGGTTAAAAAATAAATTGTTCCAAAAGAAGTTAGATAAGTTTTTTACTGTCGTTAAACTTCAACAAATTTGGTTTTAAATTCAAATTTTTAGATTAATCAACTCGCAAATATTATAATTTCTGTTAAACAATTTTGAACAAATTGTTGTGCATCATTTTGCAATAAATAACAGTTAATAAAACAATAAAATCATATTGTTTTATTTCTGTCAAGATTATTTAATTTTAACGAGTAATCTAATAGCAAAGCAAAAACTAAACTAAACTAAAATCTTTCAAAATAACACAAAATAATCCAGCCAACTGAAGCAAGTTTTCTCCAAACAAATACTATGTTACTTAAATGAATGCAAAATTAAAGGGATAAAAAACTGTTATAAATTATAGTGTTCTAATTTAGCACCAAATAATTTCAGAAATGTCACTATGGAAAGTAATTGAAAAAACTGGTTTGAAATCTAAATACAGAAACGGTATTTCCCAAATTCCTTTAAACTGGAACACCAACTATGGTCAAAGTCTGTGATGTAACATTTATAATTCTATTCATGTCTTGTACCTCTCAGCGAATTAAAAGTCCTCGTAAGATTCCAAGAAATATTAATTCCTTTACGTAAGTGATAGCAAGGAAGAAAAAAAGGAAAAACCAGTTCAAAACGTTGACAGGAACTTGTAAATTTGATTCAGACCTTTGGTCTTTACACGTGTCTTTTCGTGCATCAATGAATTTAATCTGATGATCTATTATATTAATAAGAATGATAAAAATGTAAAAACTTTTAGATTAATAATTCCATTTTAGAAGCAAAGAAAGAAGCCAGAAAAGAAATAAAAACACTTTTTTTGAGTTTTTTACTGTAAAAAACCTTTTTTTTTTTTATTATTACAAGGAAATTGACTGTTTTTATCTTTATTGTGTGTGCATTCATTATTAACATAAACCACAGCAGGGAAATAACTTTGCTTTATTATTAAAACTATGGCATGCAACCCGGGCTTCCCGGGATACAGAATATATGAGAAAACCATTTATTTATTTGTTTTTATTTATTGAAAACTCTAATGGATCTTTTACATTTCATAATTTTTTAGATTGCCACCTAAAACACCAAAGAGCAATTTTATATGAAATATGTCTATTATATATTCAGATAAAATTTTGAAATTTATTTAAAAGTGATAATTTCGTATTGGCCCCGTGCCAGAAGTTAATAGCCGAAGAAATCGCTAAAAATTTTGTTATATAGAGCAGTTTTTTTTTTTTATTATTCTGATAATTTCAGCAGTTTTAAGCTCTTAATTCAATTACATGTCTGTTAAATTTGTGTTTTATTTATACTGTTTTATTTCTTGCTTGAAGTTTTAATTTCGTTACTGAATATTAGCTGGAAACAAATGCTGAACTTTTTATATTGTCTCAAGTGCAAACGGATTAATATTTTGTAATCGTCTTCAAGCAATAGAGATAGATTCAAAAAAAATTAATCTTAAAATTTAATTTAATTGCTATAATAAATCTGTAAATTAAGATACCGTTTAAAAAAATGCATTTGAAAGTAGATTTTTTCCCTATATAACTGTATAAAATTAAAAATGTGCGATGCTCAGAAAAAAAAAAAAAAAAAATGGAGTAGCAAAAATCGCAAAACTGAAATTTCATCCTCAATTGTTGCCATTCGCAAAATGACGTCAGCGTTACGCACGGACATGTTTCTCCTTTATACTATAGATATGGGTTATTCATTACTTTCCGATAAAAATGTACAAATAATAATAATAATAATAATAATAATAATAATAATTTATAGGCAAATAAATTTAAAACAATTTTTTTTAATAAATTAAAATGATATATTATTAATTTACCAGTATAAATAAATTTACGAATATATTTTCAGACGTGGAAAAAAAACCGCAATGCACGTTGTTACTACATCATAAAGCAATACGTTTTAAATGAAAATTATGTTCCATGAGGGTAATTTCTTTTTCTTAAAACAAAAAGACTGAGAAACATATTAAAACAAAAACGAAAAACCAAGCATCACACATAGATTATGAAACACTTATTTAAATTTCATTTTCTGTTCATTTAATGAAATGAGATATCTAAATAAGCAATTTATAAAACACATAATTCAGTAAAAATCTATGTTCAACAATTCATGTCCATATATATGTGGGCAAATTCTTTTGTGTAACCCTGTATAGGATCTACAGAATGTATACACACCACCTACACCCAAAATTAGATATGTATAAAAAGGCATACCACACAGGAAAACGCACTTCCATAAGATATCGATCTTAGTCAGTCTTGTAAACGAATTTTTTTGTACGTCTCTGTAAGTGAGCAATAAATGCCGTTTCCACAATCTACAGAAAACGTTTTGTAGCGTGATTCTTTTAAATTCCATCATGTTTGAAGTATCATAACTTCATTAATATACATCGCAGACGATTTTGCCCCATAGACCATAATGTAACGAAAATCTTTTGTGTAACTCTGTAAACGAAATATAAATGTTACACATTAAATTTTCAATACCGAACATTCTGTAGTAAACATTAATAACATATAAAATTTTCATGGAAATCAGAGTGTGTTTAAGAGAGTTAGAGCACGAACAGACCAAACTGACGGCAGACAAATAGACAGACAAACCGAATTCATAAACACTTTTTAACTATGTTGGAACTTATTAAAAAGGTGACAACATAGGCAAAATAGTGTAGCATATAGAATATTTTTATTTATTTATTTCAACATCTATTTATATACTTTGATATCATCAAATCTTATATGACAAAATAAAATTTTCCCAACCCTTTCTCTTTGTTAGCATTTTCCAGTAAACATGGTTGAAAAGAGTTTGTGACTTCGGTTCATCTGTCTGTCTGGCCGTCGCGTCCGTTTGGCCATCTATTTGTCCATGTGACAAATTGCCCACGGCCTAGCTTTCTTAAAAATGCTTGTATTATCATGAAAATTGGTTTATGATATTGAGGATTACTAAAGCTTTTTACCTATTAAAATTGAGTGTGTAGCTTTCATAGTTCGTTTACAGGTACACTCAAAAGAATTCAGGTACAATGAGGTCTATGGGTAATAATTGTTTGAAGTTCATTTTAACTGTGACAAAAGTTGTCGCATACATACTGTGAGCGGCCTCTGAGATCGCTTTATCGGAATATGAATAAAAGACTCGATTGACTCATAGTATATTGCTCCTGTAGTAAACTTTATTTACAGGACTACTATAATTAAAATTCATCTGTTCAGAAGTCTCCAGTAATAGTACTACGGCTCCAAACAAAACAACAAAATTTCACTAGTATCGCTAGTTAAACTGAAAATTACATGTTAAACTGTGAAAATTGAAAAAAGCAGCGGTCTTTGTGGCCGCTAACAGCGGTTAAGGGTTAATGATGTTACATAACTTCAAATATTACAAAATTGAAATGCATTATTGATTTGAACCACAACGTGTTTCTTACAGATAAAATTGTACGTAATATCTATCTTTTAATTTTAAAGGAATGCATACAAGAATTCGATTGTATTATTGTCTTTAGGCAGTATTATAAAATATACAAAAATGCTGCTTGTAGCCAGTGCTGCAGTCGTAAAAAAAAAGAATAAATGCTATAAGTCGAGAGTATACGCTATAAGCTTTATTTCAGAAATAGAGAGCATGCGGAATTCTTTTAAAAAATCCATAAGATATGTATCATGGTATACCCTCCACTACAGCTCTGCTTGTAACATTTAATGTTATTTTACATGGTCGCATAAAAGGATCATTGTTGTCTATGAGGGATTGTTACTTAAAACGCGATTTCAGTTGTATTATGTTTTTTTTCAAGCTGAACAAATTTTATTACAATATGTGATATGTATTAATTCAGGGGATCATAGACAGAATACACAAAAATATCCGAATACATTACCTTCTATGGACGGGAATTGCTGAAGATGTGCTTTCAACTGTATCGTGCTTTTTTTTTTTTTAATTAAATTTTAGTATACTCTGTTTCTGTGTGTAATATAAATAATTTCGTATACATGCATAAAAGATCGAAATAAAAGAATTTAGCTATTCCATCAATGGATAGAAAATGTGGGAAATACGGTTTTAATTGTTTGTCATGTGAATAAAATTTTAGTATGTGGCGTGTATAAAAATCTGTAGATCATATACAGGAAAATTAGAATATATTTAATGCCTAAGCAGGCCAATCGTCCTGGCAAAGCCAAGACATGGAGCGTATAGCCTCTGCCGGGAAACTCCATGGCACGTGGGGATTTGATGGGTGACTTCAGCCGTTGGCGGCAGGGAAAGCACAGCATAGGGGTCACCAACGAACACGCGGGTCCCACCAAGAAGAATTCAGTCCAAATCGTTAAAGCCAAGATTTGAATATATTGTCGTCTATGGGTAATAGATTCTGCAAGTGGGTGTTTCAGTTGTTTTATGCTTTTTTCTAAATTGTCTATATTGTCTAAATTGTCTATAGCTGTTTCCTTCGCCGAATGAACAGGTCCTAATTACCGCAGGGAAATATATATATATATATATATATATAGCACGTGCACAAGGCTTCAAGTTTTAAGTGATCTACCAAACGTACTAATGAATTTCAGCATAAATTTAACAATGGTTAATTTTTAATGCAGAAGAAAATGTTGTTACATCATTTAATGAAGCTTTACAAATCTATGCTTCTGAAATTTGAAAAAAATTTACTACTTTTTTTCTATTTTAACATTATTTTGATAGTGTTGGAAAGTGTTTCATAATCTATGTGCGGCACGCTATTTTTTTCTTCTCATTATCTATACCCACTATGCCATAGAAAGTTACTTAAAAGAGCTAACTTTCAAAGATCCTCTTTTAAGAATTCATCACAAGAAAGAGTTCTCCGTTTACCCTTTTGGAAAAAACTCAAAAGTTCTTCCTTTCGGACTCGACGACGCCGTATCTAATCCTGGAACTTCTCATGCGCACGCACCTTGTTCACATTGTTGTAACTTTTGACTATTATCTATTTTAGCCTGACGGATACTGACAATAAACAATATCCTGGGAGAAGAATAGAGGCATCAAGGTGGTAGAAGCCAACTTGTGGAAGCACATTCCAGCTCGTGCGAATCAGTAAAGTAGAATCACAGTAATGCCATTCGCTGTTAAAGTGTCTCAGAAGTCTTTCCTTTTGAGAATGAATAAGGTATTAAAAATAGTGCTCGAGGTTATAGGTGGTTCTCAAAAAAAAAGTACAGGGTGATTAAAAAAGGTTGGAAATTTTTTAAAAAGTAGTAGTGCACACTACATATAAGACGGACTCAGCCAGAGCCGGACACGAGCTCGGGCTCAAAGTATTTATTTCATTTTTCACAAATTTGAGAAAGAAAAACACAGCCTGTCATTTCAGAAACAAGAATGTAAACTAAGTTTCTTAAATTTTTTACAATCCTTTGAAAATCAGTTTGAAAGGGAATTGAATTATTATTGATGGGATATAGGAGAAATATTATATCTGATTTGTAGCATAAAGAAATCGTGGGATAATCCCTTGTCTATCCTAGCTTTCTGTTTTAAATCAAGGAATTACTTAGAATAATTCAAAACCAGAACTCATGTGTTTCTACCATAGTTGTACAATGATATTTTAAAAGAATAAGAATTGTGTCTTTTGGAGATTTCTCCCAGTGATTGGGTATAAATAACAAATTTGCTATTTTAAATGAATTTTTAGGGGCATGCAAATCACGAAATATTGTCGTGTTTACTATACTCTGTTTTTCTGTGTAATATAAATAATTTCATATACATGCATAAAAGAACTGAACAAAAGAATTGAGATATTCCATAAATGGATATTAATTGTGAAAAATACGGTTTTAATTGTTTTTCATGTGAATAAAATTTTACTATTCTAGGTGGTGTGTATAAAAATCTGTAGATCATATACAGGATTCTAAAAAGATTTGAATATATTGTCGTCTATTAGTAGTAAATTCTGCAAGTGGATGTTTCAGTTGTTTTATACTTTTTTCTAAATTGTTTATTTCAAATCACGAAACATTGCCGTGAAGAGTATTTATTATAAATACTTATTTTTATGTAAGACGAGATTTTTAAAAGAGCAAATAAATCTTGAAACAATTTTAAAATGTTACTAACAATTTTCTACTGTGTGATTTCGGTATCCGGCTGAGCTCTGATGACACAAATTTTTCCTGCTCGGGGGGACAATGGGGGGAAGGCTCGTATTTCAAATTTGAAAAAAAAAAGAGCCCGAATTCATCTGTAGCGGACACTATGACAAACAATTTCTGTATAGAAAACAAGGGTCGGAATAAGTTTTGTAATCATGACTAAACCAGAGGGTATACGCTGCGCTAAACGGAAAGATATACTTCGCAAGTATACGCTATAACTTTATTTGAGAAATAGAGAGTACTAGCGTGGAGGGAATTTATGAGAATCGTGCACTTTGTGAAAATTCTTTGAAATTTGGTATAGTCTTAGGTATGGCCTTAAGATTTTAGAAAACCATCGCAAACAACTTGTGCGCACCCTCTGGTGGCCTGTTTGCTAGAAATCCAATATGGCCGCCATCTGTATTGGTATTGTTAATAGATGGGCTTCCATTAGACACAAAACCTCAAGTAATACCACTTTTTATAGATTCTAGAATACGAGGAATCCATTTCTTAGAAATCAATTTCAAGGTTATAACGTATTTGACTTGGCAGTAAAATTCAACATAAAGAAGCAATTTTTTAATTAATTCAATGTAATTTATTAATTACAAAATATAAATAAACATGAATGGTTGACACAAATATGACAGAATTTGACGTAAGTTACAGCTTTACAACATGATGTCTACTTGTTACTTCATGTATTATGTGAGTTGTTTGTACAGCCTTCTTGACACTTGGGCATAATATGGGCTGCAGCGAATCCCGGCTCGATAACATTTACATTTGCCTGTGAATGAGACCAAAACCCCACAATTCAGTAGCAAAGAACATCCATGGCTTGCACCTGGAATATCAGTCCAGTTGGGTGCCCATTCTTTGGTTCTATCAATCCATTCCCAACCCCATTTACTATAATCAGGAATATTAGGTGATTTGGACAGTGACATCTTCCAAATGAATGCGGTAATGAGAAGAGCTCGCTTTGTATGCTCAAATAAAGCACATTAAGATGGTGGTATAGATTCAAGAAATTTTAGGCTTTGGGTAAATATCAATTTCCTTGCATCATTGACTGAATCTGCACCACAGATTTGCTGTACATCAGAACTGTAAAATGTTCAAGATGAGACATGTGCTGTGATTGTAACGTGTAACTATTCGGTGTATTTGTGTTGTCAATGAACGTGTCAGTGATCTCAGGATAAACAGCCCATGTATTCCATGTCGTCTTTTTACCTATTCCAAACATCGATGATGTTACATCACACCCCGTAAATGCATGAAAAAAGAAAAGGGCTTTGGAGAGTTCAGGTCCAAGCTGTTGACAGATGTGATGGATTGGAATCTCTTTAAAAGGTCTTTCCAGATCCAAAGCCTAGCCATAACTCTGACATATTCAACCGTTTGAAGTGATATATGGCCAGAACAACCACGTCTGTGTCCACTGTGTTGAGGTACGCTTTGCATGTCCTTGATCAGCTGCTTGTTGAAAGTGTAACATTATTCTGGTGCCTGCTTCTTCTTGCTGGCTTGGAGACATGGCTGATATGTCACTCGTTCTGTTGCTTATCACCTGATTATCCTTTGGGGTGAACAGTTGATACCGAGCACCAGTAGTAAGTTCAGCCATTTTCTCGCTGAGGAAGTTAAATAAGGCTTGTTTATTGTTGGAGTTTATAAAAATTTCTGCCATGCTGAAAAGCTTTGTTACAGGTGTTTTCTCAGTCACACTAGTTCGACGCCCTGAAATGTCACCTCGTTTGTGATTTGAGACTACCATCGTGATATGTGTCCAGACTGTATTTACTCTTGTGATGTTAGACGTCATTTTGCTTTCTATAAATGGCAGTAGGTGCATATATATATATATATTCCCCGAAACTCTGGCGCGCAGTGGTTTTATAATATGAATCACTGCCGGCATATCGAGTAAAAGCACTGATGCCTCCTTGAATCATTGACAGCGTCCTGGGTCAGGTATACCAGGCAGGCACCCAAGAAGAGCAGATTTCGTTCCTGACAGTAATTTTCCCTAATTAGATAATGAAGGCGGATCACACTGGTTCTCGTGTCTGAAGAAATCATCTATGTCAGCTTGTGTTCATGCTTGCAGATTTAGAAATAGCTTCATGATGAGCGCTGCATTTGACTTCGCTGTTGCCAACATACTGGGTCCTTTTTTCAGATTTGCAGGCGACCGGTTGCTGAATGTGTGTGTGGTTGCCCTTTGAATTGCGTTTCAGAGGTGTTTTGTAGCACTTTGAATTCTGTCCCTCACAAAGTCCTTATAGATGGTTTCTCCCGTCTCCTTGGCTTCCTTCAGGCACGTAGCAACAACAGGATCCATGATCTCACCAGTATCCAATGTGACGAGTTCCATACCTGTCTCTTTAAACGGATTTACAATTGTTCCATCTTGTACTACATTAAGAAGGGCATTTAGTTGTTTAAGAAATTTTGTCTGTTCAGCGGTCAAAGATTCCTGATTAATGGATCGTAAGTTTCCTGATGGAGAGTGCTTTTTGATGAGTTCTTGGCAGCACGGGCTTCAGTTTTAAGTTTGGTATAGAACGGTGCGTGATAATGAATATCCGCAGCATGGGCATCTTCAGCATTGCTTGTAGTATTCAATCGTGCATGCACTACCAATTCTGAGATTGAAGTGACCATATGAACAAATTTTTGCCGCAGTTAGCACTACTGACGCGATATATTTGTTCATAACCTTGCCCTTCGTGCTTCTCACAGTAGACACACTGGGTTTTTTTGTTTTTTTTTGCATCGAGGGTTGCTTTGTAATTCAGTCGAGTTTTTTTGTAACTCACAGTTGTAGCCGAATCCATTTCTCTCTTCTTAAGTTGTCGTTGCAGCATACAAGAGCGAAAAAGCGCCCGGCATCCATTATGGTATATGTTGCCTTATTTGTATTCATTGTGTTCGCAATCCCAAAACCATCCCACTCCATAATCACGTCGAGAGGCATAGGCATCTCATTAACAACAAAGTTTTTCAAGTCTGCTTCTAGTACATCATTATGCTTTGTCATGACACTCTTTCTTACATGGACATCGTAAGTCGTTTCGGATATCTTGCTGGCACAAACAACGCAAAGTCAAATTTGTCATTTTTTCTATTTTTTACTAAATTCATGTTTATGTTTATGTTGATATGAATAAATATACTGTAGTTTTTCTGAAGTCACTGTTCAGACTGTTCAGAACCTATAAACCAAAAAAAAGCACTATTATATATTATACTGCTGTTATGGTATTATATTACTCAATTATTATATATTATTATATTATTGTAAAGATCATATACTATATTGGTGTTATATAATTCATTTATTATTCATATATTTCAAGATGTTGTGTCTAATAGAAGCCCATCTATTAACAATACCAATACAGATGGCAGCCATATTGTATTTCTAGCAAACAGACCACCAAAGAGTACGCACAAGTTGTTTGCGACGGTTTCCTAAAACCTTAAGACCATATCTTATACTACACCAAATTTCAAAGACTTGGCACAAAGTGCACGATTCTTATGAATTTTCAATAATTCCAACCCAGCTATACAGGGAATTTCTTTAAAAATCCAGAAGGTGTACAGCATATACCACTGTATATCATCCACTACGCTCCTGGTCACAATCCTTTTATTTAGTCAAAAATACAAGTTGTCTCACGAATTTGGTTCTTGTTCATAACTTTAGCAATAGTGAAGATATTATAACGAATTTTGAAGTAGACTGGCCTTTCTTTGTGTGAGTTATAAAGATATCACGAGAAATCATAGAGGTGGGTACCATCGTTTCTCAAATAGCATTGAACTAGACGATCCATATTTCTGAATGTAATTAACAGGTCAGGTGGTTTCATTTACCTTAATGCCGTCCCGCTCGCTCCTCCGAGTGTTCTGGAATCGACCCTCTGAGTAAGGGAGAAGACCCGGAGCTCGGCATTGCGCGCAGTAGCGTCGACACGACGGGAGCCGGTGACTGACGAATCTCCACCTCAACGTTGGTGAGCGGGTGGTAGCGCGGTAGCGGAATAGCCAACTTCACTGGGTGGTGGGTCGACTGGCGGCCCACAGAACCTGGGTTGTTCCCCCTTTGGGCCGGTTCTCGGCTGCAGGGGCTTGAAGCCTTCGGGCGGCGAAAAACTACCGCATAGGCTGAATTCTCGCACCTAGTTGGTTGACTGTGTGTTGCCGACTTGGATGGTGATGTGAGAGCAAAGGCTAGCGAATGGAGATAGGACAGTCACCACCTTTGTCTAGGGCAAGATGGAGGGGAGGTCGGACTCTGTATGACAAGGGAACGCAGGTGGTTTCGTAGTGACGCTTGTCAGTGCGCGAGGCGGCATGCAGCAATCCTCGGTACTGTGCAGGCGGCGGAACGTAGGTGACGGGTTTCGATGAGACTCGTACGCTCCGGCGTCGAGTCTGATGCCCTTCGAAACCCCATACACCCACTGCGTCTCCTCTTGTAGCTGGAGTAGTTGTGTGCCGCCCTCAGGGTCGTGAGAGAAGAGACTGCCCGTTAGTACCAAGAGCGCGGGCGGTCGTCGAGGTGCCCCATGCCCAACATGACCCAAGCGCCCTCTCTTGGAGGAGTCGAAAGCTTTCTCGGAACTGCTCGACTGCGAGGAACCGGGCCGGGGGCTCGTCTTAGACGGCGACCGAACCTCCTTTCGACCCTGGGGCCGAAACCGGTCCAGCGCGTCTATGCGTAGTCAGAGCTTTCTGTGCCTGACGGTTGGGACTAGCAGAACTCTCATAACAATACCTTCTCGTTACTAAACTCCAACCGGGTCCGTCTCTTTGGCGCACTTGAGGGGATTTTCCGCGTCCCTCAGAGTCCGGTAGTGGTCCTTCCATTCTTCCGTTATTAGTGCATTATATGAGCGTGATCTCCCAGGAGTACCACGTCGCTTGGATCTCGATGCCTCGCGGGTGCTCCTTGGTGAGGGACAGCCCAGCCAGACGTGTCTATGCGTTGAGACCAGTTTTCTTCGAGGTCTCAGGTTGGCGAGAAGCACCTCCTGCTCTTTTGTAGCGATATGATATGTGCATGACCCGTTGAATGGTTCGCCATTCGGCGGTGACAACCCAGCCAGGCGTGTCTATGCGCTAGGGACCGAGTTTCTTCGAGGTTCCGGGTTGGCGAGAAGCACCTCCTGCTAGCCGCCCCAAATGAACTAGTCGCTTCCTCCTTCCCTAGGATTTGATATTCGGAAGGGGCGGTAAATTAATGGGAAGTGAGAGTGTTCACCATTAGGCTGAGGACCCGTTTTCCCTTATGGGATTTCGGCAACGAGGCTGGGGTTCACTCTCGCTATCCGCCCAAGTGAAAAGTTAGTGGGCCTTAGAGGGAAGGTTCCACTAATGTTGCTTCGACCTAAATGTCATCAAACTCACTTGGGAAAGAGAGCTTGAAGTGCAGGTAGGCGTACGCCCCCGCTTCGCTCTCCGGCCGAAGAGCACCACCTAGGGGGTCCCCGGGTAAACCGGATCCTCCATGGTCGTGACTCGTATGGGCTCTCCGGAGCCTGGAATCGGCGGATGATGCACGCCTGCCGTCGGCAGGCGCGACCTCTGTCTTACTTTAATGCCGTGCATTTCTATTACTTTTCATGACAAGATTGTATTTCATACAAAGCAAGGTAAATTAGTAGATAGCTCTTCAAAATTCTTTTTATTTTAGTCAACGTTATGAACGATAGTTATATTCGTATTGGAGTGAGGCCCCCTGTATTTTTGAGTGAAAAAATGGTTTACACGACCTTGGTCTCGTATACAATTTTTTTTTTGTTTTGTTTTGATGTACACTACTATTTATTAAAGTTTCTTCATACCTTTTTTAATCACCTTGTATTTTCCCCACGCACAACAGAAAATTTCTAATACTTAAACTGAGTTAATACGGAAAACCACAAATTTGGCAGGAATCACTGTTGAAGTGATTTGAAATGGAAGAGCATTTTTCATTTTCAGATTAACAAATATATATATCTTGAGTTATAATCAATTGTGTTTTCATGACGGCGTTTCTCGGGCTTACAGCGCCCTGAAATTTTGTACAAAACACCAACTTTCGCAGCATTTTCTGAAAGATTCTTTGCGTTTATCTAAAATGGAAACCACTATCTGATTTTATAGTTTCTGATTAGGACCACCTGTACATTTCATGCATGTAAGATTGAAATTAACTTTGCGAATGTCTCAGAAAGTTGTGAGTTTGGATGTGCATTGGGTCGGGTAATTCGCTTTCAATCGAAGTTGACCGTAATTGAGTTGTCTCTAATATTTTCATTCGTGTTGGATTCAAGTGGAACACTAAATTTTTTGGGATCGAATCGGTTGGTTGGTTGGGTTTTAATGGCAAACATTACGAATGATAGATGAGGACCACGTTAATTAGTTAAATCTGAAAATAATAATTATTCTCTTAACTAAGTAAACAAAAAAAAATCTGACATTGAAAATTTCAAATCCATGTAACAGGTTGCCGAAAAAGTTTTGGAGGCTCAATCAACAATACTATCAGGACGAGATTTTGCAGAAAATACTCAAGCCTTTTGCTGAAATACATTTTTCTGGACGAAATTTGTGTTTCAGCAAATCTTTGCACAAGCCCATCGTGCGTGCAAGACTCTTGACTGGCTTAGGGCGGAGAACATTGACTTCATTTCTCCCGATGAATAGCGCGACATCAATCCAATGGATTTTTCCATTTGGAGAATTTTAAAGACAAAGGTCTCAGCTACTTCCTATCAAAGTTTGGATGATCTGAAAACAAAATTGATTAAGGAATGGACCAATCTTCCCGATGAGACACTTCGTGACGCAGTCAATGATGTTCCAAAAGGGCCTAGGGCATGCATCAATGAAAAAGGCTTATACTTTGAAATCTAATCTGTTTTTCCATTATTTACATGTTAAATTGAATATATTTGTTAATAAATTGTAGAGACATTTATGGTTTTCTCGAAAATAATGGATTTTATGCCCATCCAAAAGTTTTTCCGCATCCTGTAAATATAGTTACTGAAAAAAGACACGGAAATATGCTAAAATTATAAATTTTAAGAATTCACGTCGGTGTGGATTCTTCTAAAACAGTATTTTCTTCATCAATATGATAGCATTGTAGGAGTCTGATTTCATAGCTTCCTCCGCATAGTGGTGAAGTTGTGTGTAGTCTTAAATATTGAAAACGGTGGACCAAGACATGTTGTTTTAATTTCCTTTTTCTCATTTATTTTAACACTTTCTCGACGAGCGTCGCGCATACGTGACGTATAAGGGAGTTTCGAATCCTTGATTATCCCTACAAGTAATTTTTAATAGTACGTTTTGCTTAATTTAATCACAGAGTGTTTTCGATTAAATTAAGAAAACTTTGTATTTGGAAATTTGGTGCTTTGTGATTTTATAAGCAATTTAAAAAAAAGGTATAAAAATGCAAACACTTTTATGTTCTGAACATACTTATCTCCTTCTTTTAATTCTATATTTACTTTCTGAACTCATAGTGTAAGGAAAGTAATGTAATTATGATTTATGTGTGTGTGTGAGTGTGTGAGTGCACGTGATAATTTCCAAATAGTACTCCCGATTGAGCTCCCATTTGGCGAGTATATTATAAATTACTGTGGTAATTTATACGATGTGGATATAATTGATGGTAATTGATACGAATGTGGTATCTTTACAGATTTCGTACAAATTGTCAAACGGATCAGGTATTTATTGAATTTTAAAGCATTTTTCACCCTATTCTACAAGGAAAAATATTAAGGAAATGTGACAGAGTATAATTCGGAAAGTCGAGTGTACTAGTATTTTGAAATTATAATTCAATATCTCAATGTTATCAACTCAGGATGATATAAATAATAGCTTGCAAATGAAAAAATAGTTAGTTTTCCTACAATTTTTAGGTGCGTTCGTAATTATATAAATTATAGAACTTATAGTCGTCGTCTGGTCCGCCCATATGTTCGTCTGTCCGCATATGACAGCGCAAAAACTAACCAACCGAATGGTTTGAAATTTAATATATATAATCGATGCAGAATTTTGTTACGTCATTTCAAATTTTATGAAAACCCAATCAAAACTTAATCAGATACTAATAAAAGTTTTCTTCATTCTATTAAGTCCTATGATACGTTATTAATTCTATTATATCCCATGATAGGTAATGATTCTAGGTTGTCATGATGATTACGTCATCTTTAAGATGGAGTCGTATTATTTCCGTATTACTGAATTTAAAAACCGAATTTGTATACTAAAATTGTTTATTTATAGCAATTATATAATCTACTGACAATTTTTTGAGATGTTTCGACGAAATAGATATTAAATGGAAAAAGAGTCTAAATATGGATTTCAAGTTCTGAAATTTTCAAAGCTAAGGCTAAAATTTCCCATTGGAATTTTCAGTAAATGTCAACAAAAGGTAAAATATTGCCAACTTAAAATGTACTTATTTTATTACGCAAATTAATCATTTCATAATAACAGACGATATAATTAATTTTTTTCAGTGAAATAATAACGGTGATTTTTTTACAATGTCTTGTATTGGATATTTGCGCATAGGATAATTTTAATGTAACACAATTGTAATTAATTGTTTGTAAAAGTGTGTTGAAACTTAATTTCATAAAATAAAATTAATATCTATAATATGAAAATCTGCACATAAAATAAATTTTGTATTCGTGCATTTTTGTATAAGAGTGAAACAGCTATTGCACCAAGATCTAAATATTTACTAAACTAGTTATAGTGCAAACGCACCTCATCTGTCAAGTTTGACGTACAATTTCCAACTTGTTAACACTTTCCAACATAACTGAAAAGTGTTTATGAATTCGGTTTGTTTACTGTTCGTGCTCTAACTCACGTAAATATACTCGGTCTGCCATGCAATTGATATATGTTATTGGGGTTTATTATGGCTTGGTCGGTATTGAAACTCAAGTGAGTAGCGGTTATAGTTCGTTTACAGGACATTCAAAATAATTCGGTTATATTATGGTATATGGGGAAAAATCGTTTGCGGTGTACTTTAATGATGTTATATTATTTCAATATATTGAAATTTATTTATATCACCGAGGTGCACTGCAAGATGCTTGTAATAGAATAGGGTGTGCATAGCATTATTTACAGGGCACACAAAATAATTTAGTTACAGTACTGCCTATAAAAAATAATTTCTGTAAATACGTCTTCAGTTGTGTTGTGCGTTTTTAAATGTAATTAGTTTTTTGCATATTATTTGTTCTGATATAAATTCTATAGATCAAGGCTGCACAAAAGATATCGAGTACATTTTCGTTTATTGGCGTAAATTGTTGAAGAGGAATTTTCAACTGTCATGTGTTTCCTAACTGAACTAAATTTTAGCATACTGTATAGTACATATACAAATTGATAGGACATATACAGGGTTGGTCAAAGAAATGTGGATATTTTTTCTGACTATTGGTGATAAATGCTGAAATTGGGTTTTCAAATGTGTTATACGTTTTCCAAATTATTTGCATAGACATCACCTTTCACTTTATTAAACTGGGAAGTTTAGTTACAGTAGTCTGGATGTGTTAGAAAGTGTTTCATTATCTATGCTTGATGCGTGATTTTTCGTTCTTGTTAGTCATGGCTTAATTGAACTCCACCGTGATTCTCTAGCATAATTCAGGATATTTTAATAAATATAACGGATGCAATAAAATTTGAGAACAATACAATATAGCACTTCAACTGAATGATAACATTTTTAGAGTCTCATTTATTTAAGTAACATACAGGGGAAAAAACTATAATAGGATTAAACGACAAACAGTTTTTAACAGTCTCTTCAACAAAGGTTGGTGACCCAAAAATCAACTGTTGTCCTCCCATTGATTCACAACTCCATGAAATACTCTGCGGGAAGCTGTTAATATTTGGATGCAATTCTAACAATAAGGAGTGGCTTCCTTTTTTTCTTCTTCATCTTCTTCTTGTTCTTCTTGCCTTTCAACAAAGCAATTTCTTGACTTTCTTTTCTTTATCGCAGACACACCCACTCTTCACATTATTCAAGAAATCACGGGAAGACAGTTGCGTTTTGCAACTACATCCGTCAGTTTTTTCGTTTTTTGTTAACCTTAATTTTAAGGCCGCAATAACTAAGCATGTGAATAAATTATCTCTTTATAACAATAGTGTAGTATAATTTAAAAAAAAAATAGTTTTCAATAATTTTTATTTAAGGCTGTTATTCAATTCACACTCGCAATTTTCTTCATATTCCCAAATTAATTTTTATTCTTAAAAACATGAAACTCCTAGTGACCTATTTCATATACTAAGGAATCAAAAAGCATTCTCTTTTAAATAAATAAATAAAAACTTTAAAGATGGACATTACACTGTTGATTAATATATCGGGTTGTTCTTAATGTTCCTTCTGTTTGGGAAAACGAATTCCTCGCGGAAAATTCTGCCCGTCAATCATTAGGCATTAGATATCGGAATTAATATATAATAATTAAATGATAGAATTTTCCGGTACGAACCAACTTTTCCAAACAGAAAGAACTTTCCGAACAACCCAATACAAATTAAAAATATAAATAGTGCATAACTCTACTTGTCCTTTGCTAAAGGCAGTGTAGAATGGAAGCATTAAACACTTAGTAAAAAGTCACATTTTTCAAACAGTTTTGGCTAAAACTCTATAGACACCCTCAGGGATATTCAAAGACATAACTAGTGATGACCAGTCGATTGGTGATCATCAGTTATGTCTGTGAATATCTTTGAGGATGGTTACCGAGTTTTAGCTGAAACCATTGGAAGAATTTCACTTTTTATAAAGTTTTTAATGTTTCCATTCTACACTGCTTTTAGCAAAGTAGAAGTAGGGTTATGTACTGTGTATATTGTTAATTTGCATTTTCTTTTAACTATAAAAATCTAATGGGCCTCCCAAAAAGGAAGTCAGAGTGGAGGATTTGGGCTAGCTTTATAGATACTACAATAACAGAAAAGTGTTAATCTAGAAGCAATCTATTATAACTCAAGACGTAATATACTTATAAGGAAAACGAATGACACTATTTGATTTCAAAACAGTTCAGTACCTCTCACATTCTTACGTACAAAAAGGACTCTTTTATTTTGACATAAAGGTTGACGTTGTTGAGCATGGAATTTTGTTGTTCAAGAATAGCCTTAGTGATGAAATAAACACCTCACATTTCTCCAGAATAACTTAGGACACTTCAAAAAATCTTTAGGGATGCAAGTACAATTAGAGAACAGCAACATAAAGCACTGCGAAAAACTATAACATTTTGGAATCTTATTTGTTTGAGTAACAAACAAAAAACCCCACTAGGATTAAAAGACAAGATAATCATTCAGTTTTTGGTTGTCGCTTCGACAAAGATTGGTGACCCAACTCTGTGAAATAATCTGCGAGAAATATTTGAATGCAACTCTAACAACGAGAAGTAGCTTCCTTTTTGCAATCTTTTATTTAACTCAATTTTGTTTTTGCACGTAAAGATGGAATTTTGTAATCGATTTGTAACTCATTTCTTGATAGGCTAGAATAATAGAAATTATGTACACAGACGTATTTCCGATGACAATACAACATTTAAATATTTTTGGAACTTAATTATAAATTATTAAATCAATTTCAAGGAATTTTTCCGCTAGCCGAGAGCAGGCGATAAATCGTCAAATATTCTTTATGGTTACAACTTTATACGAGGTGCAACAGCAATGGAGTTAATCATGGCAGTGAAGCTGCAAAAGGAAATATTTTAAACGCTAAACAGCGGAAAATAAAACAAAAATAAAAAATAAAGAGCGAACAATTTAAAATATATACACGCTTTTTCTTCTTGTTGTTCTTGTCGTTTAACAAAACAGTTTTTTGAATTTCATTTTTTTTTTATCCTACCTTACCAGCATAACCACGATTTTGTTTCGAGGGGGGCTTAGCAAGATTGACCTTACCTGGAGCTATGAAAATGGACAAAATATGTTCATGATTAGATAATTCTGAAGTTGGGGTACTTCAGGCCCTTAGCGATGCTCCTTTCAGATACATTCACTCTTCCCATTCAAGAAACCCATAAGAAAACAGTTTGAATTTTGCAACTACATCCGTTAAGTTTTTCATTATTTGTTAGCATTAATTTTAAAACTGCAATAACGCGACACGTGGATAACTATTTGACAATAATGCATACATTATAACTATATTTTCAATTGACTTACTACGTGTAAAATGTGATTACACCACCAGAAGTGCTGGAAGCGTCTACAATAAATCAGCCAGTGATATTACATGTACTCTAAATTATATTCTGAAATATAGAACATTTAGCGCAGTTTTGTTTGGACGCAGTTTTGTCTCTTCCAGAACTTTCTTTTACCTCACTACATTTCAGACAAATAAAGGCAAGTCTGTTGGTAATTTCGTTAAAATATTTTCATTATCTTACAGTCACATGCCAACGTTTTCAATTGGAAATACGAGAGTTTAGTGATTTATTGGCAAGTATATTTGTTATTTATTATGTGTCTTTAATACGGTGAAACACTTTAAGAACCAAACTGTGAAAGTATTAGATTGTTTCTCTATTTTACAGGGACATTTAAACTGTGCACTGTCAAAAAATTTTCAGTTATGCACTGAAATAGAGGTTGAACTTGCATTTACATGTCAGTGTTCTCAATTGGAAACACGGGAGTTTATTGAATTACAATAAGTGCGTTTGTTGTTTCTTATGTTTCTTTAATAGGTGAATCATTTTAAGAACCAGAAGTATTACTTGGTATTTAAAATATTTAAATTTTGCACTACAAAAATCTCTAAAAAAGTCACATTTTATACTTTTTTCCCCATATCTCCTTTTATGTCTGAAACGTAATTTCTATCTCAAAAGACATTTTTCAGTAATAAGTGCTAATTTATTTTAAAATTAATATGAAATAAATGCAAAATTTTAAGGGGGCGATGGACTTAAATACTGGTGAAGAACTGATAATTCAAGAAATCCAGACTACTGATGGACTGAGATAAAATTGTCTAAAAATACTAATCTTTCTTTTTGCGTTATTAAATTTTTAAAATGTAAATATATATATATTTATTACCATATATTTCATAGAAAGTGTGTTTTCATATATCTTAAAGGTAAGTAATGAATATAATATATCATAATGTATTTCAAACACATTTTCTCAAAACAAATTTTTCTCAATCTATACATCTAAATGCTTTATGCGTTTTAATTTTTGCTCAAAATTCCGAAAATATTTAAGGAACAATGCAAATACATATTACAATAAATCTGTCCATCTGTTTTGTAATGTTGGTTTATTAAGGCCCTCAAATTATTAATAAAGTACATTAGCATGTGAATTTTTAATAAAAACATAAAAATGCAGGCCAGTTTATTTATTTATTATTTTTTAAATAGCTGTGTAGCAACCCGTTATGTTGCATTTATATTTTGAAAGATCTTTTGAGTTTTTGGGAGAAAATATTACCAAACCAGTTTTTAAATTTAAATGTATAATCCATAAGCTAAAACTCTAATTATTATCATTTATTAATCTTAATTAAACATTTCAAACGCCGTAAATTTATATAATTCCTTAAAATTGATCAATTAGTTCTCGAGGTTTTTAATATTAAAAGATTGGTTGATTGGTGAATCGTTTTGTTTTTCCCTGTTTTCTCAAAAACTATTTTAGATATCTGAATGCGACAACCTTCAGAATTTTAAATGTTATTTTTGACTATACATCGTCTAACCAGTCGAATAAACTTAGAAATATGTGTTTTTATAAAAATCACAAATTGACTCGAGTCAATCTGGGATTCTGTGATCTGGATATCTCCACTTTTATATAGTATATGTATAAATAAGTGTACCTCTGGTTAAAAAGAAACACATTTTATAACAAACTCCTTTTAAATAATATAATGAAGAAATGGAAAAATATTTTGAAAATTGGACCGTACGGATTACTTTAAACTTAAAAAAAAAAAAAAAGCTAGTTGATTAGCTTTAAAAGATTTTAATTTTTGATTTTTTTTAATTGAATTTATGGTGCACTTCTTCGATAACTTTCTTGTTGAAATAACATAGATAATGAAATATAATTTTTAAAGTCCACCACCCATTAAATGATTTTTCAATTCCAAGTTCCCAATTGAGAACGTTGACCTGTACAAGGTTAAGGTGCATAAAAAATTAACTACGCAGTCGAAATCAAATTTTAAAAAACTGTGTCTAAAGCATAATGATTGATTATTAAAATTTCATTTGCACTGAATATTCGTATGACCTTTAATGATTTTTCTCATGGGAAAATTTTTCGCTAAGTTGAGTTTTAACTGAAAGAACAATGCCCTCGTGGGTATTAAATTACGCAGAATTTGCGTCAAAAACACATCATTTGAACAAATATAAAATCGTCTAAATCAAGAAAAAATGTATACAGTTGGTAATCATAATGTCTCTTATTGCTTTTTTATGATCATTAATGTTCTTGGCAGGGCTACGAAACAGAGTTCTGCACGTGTCAGTTTACACCCGAGCTGAACCCGACAAAATAATTTTCGTCTACCAGAACCCGACAGATTTCAATCCGACACAGACTCCAAACGCGAAATGAAAGTTATTCCATATTTTTATGCATTTATAAAAGATAATATACAATTATATCTCTAATATTAAGTTTATATTTTATGTAGAAAAATGAGCACACACACACACACATAAGCTTTTACATCTGAAATAATATTCTGAATTTTCTTTTGAAAAATCGAGTTAACTCGAACCCAATCTAAAACCCGCAATAATTAGTACCGAACCGCAACAAAAACAATTATCGCTAACTTAATTCGAACCGTAAAATCGCGATTCCCAAACCTATGCAGGATTCCATGATAATTGAAACTGAAAACTAGAGTTACACCGTTATTTCTGATAGAACAAAACCGTTAATGAAGCTAAAATGTCTTTCAGTCCCAAAATCGAACCTACATTTTTTTTTTTTTTTTTTTTTTTTTTTTTGTAATACAGAACCGTAAAAATACTTTTATTAAAATATTTTTGCTGTTAATTCGGCCTTATTTAATCGCAGATTTTTGCGATTAAATAAGGCAGGTAAATTTTTCTTCAGAACTACTGGTGACGAAAAAGCAGCTATGTGAAAATGATTAAACTGCCAAATAGGAAACTATATATTAACTAAGATATTAGGAATAAACCATCTTAACAGATGCAAAGTACTAACCTGAAAAACGTACCCTTACCGACAAAGTTTTTTTCTCCTTTAATTTCAAGACTAGATATGTTTTTAGAACAAGATGTAGGATTGTCATTGCCGTTTATGAAATTAATTGAATATGAATGTTTAGCCCTTCATAATAAAACAAGACTTTTCTAATTTGTGGAAGGGCGAAAAAGAAATTAGAATTTGACAGTTTGGTATGATAGTATTTTATATTAGTTTAAGTGTACATATTCTGAAAATTTGTTGAAATTCTGTTTTATTTTATTTTAAATTTTAATGTTCATTGAAAATTTTTACGGAGTGTACTTTGAAATGTCACAGAGAATTATAGATTGACATTATAACATGATAAAAGTACATGACTTCAAGCTGGAAGCAAATCGAAAGCAGTTGTTTTTAAGGGTGGAACCGGAACTCAAGTGAAATATATATATATATATATATATATAATATTTTAAATTTCTATATTTTTCCCTTTTATATTATTTATTTCCACCTTAAAATACTTTTTTCTACACTATTCCCCCATCTGAAAATTCCATTATTCTACACCTAGTGTCTTAGTTTTCCCGTAATAAAATCATTTCATTTCGAATAGTCTTTTTCTTTCATAAGCTTAGTTTTTTATTTTTCGGAGCGCGTTGTAAGATGTTTTTCGTGCTTATGTACACTTTTTTTTTTTTCATATGCGTTTACATAGTCCCTTCGGGTAAGCTGATTAGCTGGGGGATGCAGTTTCGTTGGTTTTTAGACTTGTCTTTGAATTTATGCACATACATATCCATAAAAAGTCATGTACGGTTTCAAAACGGGAATTTTTAACTAGTTTAGTTGTCTCAAAAGTCACAGCAATGCATCATGTCAGTCTCTGAATAAAATATATTTTATTTTTACTGGAATTCCATTTTCTGTTTATATGCCTTTCTAATAAGTTCGATAGATTGACCGATTTAAATGTTTTTTCTTGAACTAGAGCCTCTCAGTTACTGTTGATTATGATCTGTACGAAGTTAATAATGCTATTCGTTCTATAACTCTTGACTGTTTCTTTTGTAGGGAACTTGCTAATAGAATTCATATCATTTGTCATGTTTTTAAGCCCCGACTCGATTGCTTTAAATATTTGCTAGGTTCTTCTAGTAAATAAAATTTACGACGGCAATCACGGAGTATTATGAGTTATTCTGCTAACATCTTCTAGTGTGAATTCATTTCACTACAACCCATAAAGTCTATAGCATTTACTAATGATAATATTACCTGACTATCAAAACGCGACAGGATTTACATTACATGTATATTTTTGTAACTGGGCATCAAGGATAACCGGATCAAACAATATTGCGTTTCCAAACCCTGGGTTTTAGATCTTTGTTTACCAAAAATATTGAAGATAAATATGAAAAATCTGCACAGAGCTAAAAGATGATGTGATCTATTTTGTTGTTCCATATGACATGCTAGTTTTCAGTGGGACTGATTTTATCTTCTGTTAATTATTTAGTATTAGCTATTACAAATGACTTTGCACACGAGAGATTCAATGTAAAACTACTAACTGCTGATTGAGCAACAAATTTCTCTCACATAAATTCCCGACAGTTAGTCATTATCACGACGTATGAAAAAATAATATAAGTACAAAAATTCCTACAAAGTTAAATTTTTGAAAATCCAAATAAAATGTAAAAAAAATGAAAGGCATTCTCACTCTCATTTTGGAAAGCAGACTGTTGTGACTGAAAAGTGGTTTGCTTTTCAGCCATAACATAAAACTACACAGACGGACAGACAAACTCCTTATATATTATTGTAGATGATTCTTTTTCTCATACTTTAATCTATATAAACATGCGTTTTTATTTGAATTGGTCTAAAAATATTGAAAAATTCTGTCTTAAATGTATCCCCATCCCCTTCTTTTTTTTTTTCTCTTTCTTTACAATTCAATAACGAAAAATTTCTGACACATTCACGAAGTCCTTTTTATCCGCAAATCATTGAACTTTACACAGATATTAGTAAGTAATTAAATGCCAAAGAATCGTACAAAGGTTTTCATTTTCCTATAAATGTCATAAATCTTAAATTATAATAGATTGCTTTCTGGTGGCAACCTTTCCCAGACTGTCGGGTTCGTAAAATCGTTAAAAAAAAAAAAAAAAATAAAAAAAAATAAAAAAAAAAAAAAAAAAAAAAAAAAAACACGTTTGATTTCCTTTTTTGAAAAGTATCTTGGACTTATAGAGAAAAAAAGTGGTGTTATTAAGTTTCCCTGTGTTTTAATAAGAATAACTGCAACTGTAAATTATATGCATTTAAAAATAAAAATAATTCTGCGAATGGCTCAGAAACTAACGACTTTCAACTTGAAAATATCCCGAAATAAAATCATATAAAATCACAGGACATTGGGCTCCCTTATGCTTATTTATGAATTTAAACTTGAACATTCTGCTGCTTAAGCAACACGGAACATTGATGCTACATTCGAAAATTGGATATGATACTGCTAATGAAACGGACGTTTTAAAAAAAATTCTATTTAAGAGTCGGATTTGCCATTTGTTATTTTTTATCACAAGCGTATATCCTTTAGGTATGCTGTTATAATATTTGTACTACTGCATTTTAATTAATCAAGTTATTTAAAATTTTTAAATATGTGTATTTTTTCCTCTTATAAAATAGCGTATGATACATTTGGCACATCCCATAATATAAGAATTACTATACCCTCTTAAGACTGTTCATCAGTGAAGGCTCGTGTTCTTCTAGCTAATGTTAAACCTATGGACATGTGATGTATTCGTATTTTTAAAATATCTCCTCGGGAAATTACTATATTTAACTTATTTTTTCTGTGCACCCTTCTTGAAGGATATCTCTTTTTTTTTCAGTCGTCAAAATATTTTAAAAATATAGGCTTAATTTTATTTCAAGTTTAAAATCTTATTCAGTTTTGTTAAGCTTTTAACACATAAAATTATAAATTAAATATATATTTTACAAATATTGTGACAACTAAGAAAGAAAGAAAGAGACATCCTTAAGAAAAATATAAATTTCCTAAGGAGATATTTAAAAAATACGAATGCACCACATGCCCATAGGTTTAACATTAACTGCAGAAACGTGAGACGCCACTGACGAACAGTCTGAAGGCGGTTCTCAAAAAATACTTTTCTCCACTCAACAACGCGAAACTTTTCCTGACACATTTTCTGACTCATTTTTAAACAAACAAGAACTAAAAATCATGCGTCAAACATAAATTATGTAACACTTCCCAACGCTTCAAAAATAATTTTACAAATCTTTACCGTTTAATAAGGTGAAAGATGCTATATAAGCAAAGAATTTGGAAAACCCATAACATATTTAAAAACCCAATTTCAGGAATTATCAACAATATTCGGAAAAATATCTGAATTCTTTTGTGCAACCCTGTATATATTCTATAGATTTGTATATATATATTACATAGAATGATAAATTTTAGTTCAGATAGGAAACGCATAGTACAGTTTAAAGTTCCCCTTTTGGAATTTCCGTCAATAAACGTAAATATATTCCAGAACTTTTGTGCTGCCCTGTATATGATCTATAGACTTTATACCCACCAAGTAATAGACAAAAAATGAGTTAAATTTAAAAACGCGTTCTGCAACTGAAAAAGTACTTCCAGCACTTATTGTTAACAGATAGTACCAAATTCTTTTGTGTGTCCCTGTAAATGAACGATAAAAGCTATACGTACAATATTCTATAGTAAGCCTCTTGTAATGCACCTTAGTGACATATATAAATTTTAATATGTTTGAAATATAGTTAAACATTCTTAAAATAAACCGCAAACGATTTTTCCCCATAGACCGTTATGCAACGGAATTCTTTTGAGTGTTCCTGTAAAAAATTTTAAGTACTAACATACATACGATATTCTATAGTAAGCCTCTTGTAGTGCAGCTCAGTGATATATATCAATTTCAATATGTTTGAAATTGTGTAACATCGTTAAAATAAACCGCAAATGATTTTCCCCCCATAGACTGTCACGGAATTCTTCTGAGTGTCCCTGTAAAAAAAACTATAAGTGCTACACACTTCATATTCAATATCGAACATGCCATAGTAAACCTCAATAACATGTGTCAATTTCATGACAATAGGTGTATATTTACGCGAGGCATAGTACGGACAGACAGAGAGACAAACCGAATTCATAAACACTTCTCAACTATGTTGGGAAATGTTATAAAGAAAACTGCCCAGTTAAACTGATGGCATTGAGCTCACAGGCTATTCACACTAATTGTATATTATGCTATTTTTTTTCACAGAATAATGCCACTCGAAAAATAAAGAAATCGACAATAAATTAAGGTGGGGAGGGATAAGCACCCGTTCCCACCCTTTATACTTAACCAATAAACCCCTAAAATCTAATCAGGCAAGCGCCTTACCACATTGAATCTATATACAAAATTTGAAAAAAAATTCGGATAATTCTGCTTGAAAACACATTTATCTAAATTAAGGGAGGTTAGCCCCCCGTTCCCCCCTTTATACTTAACCTACGAAAACCCAAAACTAATCAGACAAGCGCCTTACTAATATGAATCTATATACAAAATGTGAAGAAAATCTGATAATTCTGCTTGAAAAACCCATTTAACTAAATTAAGGGGGGGTTAGCCCCCCCCATTCCCCCCTTTATACTTAACCAATGAACCCCCACAACTAATCAGGGAAGTGTCTTATCATAATAATCCTATATACAAAATTTGAAATTTTTTTTATAATTCTGCTTGAAAACCCCATTTATCTAAATTAAGGGGGTTAGCCCCCCCCCCGTTTCTCCCCTTTATACTTAACCAATGAACCCCAAAAACTAATCAGGGCAGCGCCTTATCACAATAAACCTATAAACAAAATTTGAAGCTAAACGGTTATTTCTATCAAGAGTTATTGCGTTACGTACATACATACGTACATACATGCATACATACATACGTACATACAGAACCGGCGGGCACATTAGCTCTCAGGCTTTGATAGCTTGTGAGCTAAAAAACCATGATACTTGCATTGCAAGTCAGATTATTGAACTGATTTGTGATCGAACAGTGATTGTTGTTTCAGGTAGGCAGATTTTTCTTTCCTTTTCCTGTGCGATCGCGTTTGAAAATTCGGTACAAAACACCAACTTTGAAAGCATTTTCTAAAAATTATTCCGCCTTTATCAAAAAATGGAAAAAACGGTAAGTTCGATTACGTAGATTCTGAATAAGAGAACCTGCCAAGATACGTTTGCGAACAAGCATGAAGTAAAAAATGTATCAGAAAGGAGCCAGTTTGGATTTGAGAACAGCTTTAATGAGCAAGCAAGATTTTTGAACATGTTTGTATTATTTTCTATTTATATATTAAAAAAATTATCTAAGTAATAAAATCAAGTGATGACACTGTTTTTAAAGAATGAAAATTCCTCTACTGACATAAAAAAAAAAAAAAAAAAAAAAAAAAAAAAGATAGGACAAACCACAAATGGGTGAGTATCCAAAATAAGTTTATTTGAACTAACCTATTTATGAAATCAGAACAAACATTTCTTTACTACAACTGTTTACTTTTTAAACATATTACGTTCTTTGAGGTACTATATTTGATTGTGTAATTTGATCTAATTCGACGATTCTCCAGTCAGTAACTATAATTTTTCAGTTAATTAAAGTATTTAAATAACAGTAAAAATAGTTTTTTTTCTTTTAACTATTCTTTTATAATCATTCAATGTTTAGCTTAAAAAACACGCCTAACTTCATGATTGCAATTCATGTAATTCCAAAAGGTTAACCTTTATTGAGAGTTGGCCGTTTGATTTATGCTTTATATAAAGCGCAAACTAAGTGAATTTATTTTTAAAAACTATAATTTTTGCTATGGTTATTTTTTAAGATATAGCAACAGGAAAAAAAAAAAGTATTATTTAAATTATCTATTCAAAGTTTCATTTTTTTTCTATAAACACATAATCATAATTTAATTAATATTAAACTATTAAAGGATTAAATCATACTTTTAAAAAGCAATTATTATTATTTATTTTTTATTTATATTTTCTACTTTTTAGTGTTTAAAAAATTTCGTTGTTGCAGTTTTAAAGCTGGCGTATTTTGGAGAGAGCGGTTTGGCGCATAATTAACTTCTTGTTTCTGTAACTCGTAAACAGTTGTAACCATGAAGTTTATTTGGCGATTTATCTCGTGCGGTCGACTAACGGAAAATGCTTTAAAATTAATTAATTTGAAATTAATGTTTAAAAGTGTTAAAATGTTGCATTGGCATCGGAAACACACCTGTATACATAATTTTTATAATTTTAGCATATCAGGAAGCGAGTTAAAAATCCATTACAAAATTCCATCTTTACATACAAAAACCAAGTTGTGTTCAATAAAAGAGCGTACAAAAAGAGTTTAATATTCAAAATAAGTACACAATTTGCCATCAGATAGCACGTGCTATATTAAGACAAGATTAAACATACATTGTTGACTGGTCTGCTTAAGCAACAAACACAAAATGCTAATTTCTGAACACATGAGTACTCAAAAGGAAATTCTATAAACAGCAAGTGTAGAAAAGAGGTACTACCCTAACAGCACGGCCAGTCGATGTGAAGTCCCCTTGACGTCACACATGGTTAGAAGTTACACAATCGCTACGGTGAATCAAAATATGGGATATTTCACTGTCTCATTATTACTCTCAAATGATTGTTAACACTGAAAAGTCACTGTGACTGTCGCTTTGTGATAGGTCACCAGGTGACATTACAATGAAGTCACCTTGTGATTTTCAAGTCACTGTCAGTTGAAGACTGAACTTTGAAGTCATTGTGAGCATTGCATTGTGATGAGTCGCCAAATAATGTCACAATGAAGTCGCACGGTGACTTTCCGGTGATCGACACTCTATTGTGAAGTCATCATTGCACTCCTTTGTGAAAAGTCACCAGATGATTTCATTTTCTGTCACTTGGGAACTCGTCACAGAACAGCTATCATGATGACTTTACAATGGAGTGTCAAAATGACAGTCACATGAGAGTCACAAGATGACTTAATTGTAAAGTCACCTGGTGACTCGTCAAAAAGCAGCAGTCATGGTGACTGTTCAGTGGAGTGACCAAATGAGAGTAAAAATGAGACGAATGAAAGATATCACATTTCTGTTCATTGTAGTGACTGTGACAATTGTGACCATTTGTGATGTCAAGAAGACTTCACATCGACTGTCTGTGCTCTTAGGGTAGTACCTATTTTCTACACTTGTTGTTTATAGAATTTTCTTTTGAGTACTCATTTGTTCAGAAATTAGCATTTTGTGTTTGTTGCTTAAGTTTAGCACACTAGTGTATAATATTAGATGTTGTGTATTGGTGTATAATGTAAGATGTTTACGCATAGTAAACTCTTTCAACGTCACCTGCCTTATTGTCATAGACAGAATACAATATATATTATTAAAATATTGTCTAGAATTATTTTTTTTATGTTTTATATTTAACTGAACCTCGACGATAACCGTATCAAAGAATATTGTGTTTTGTTTTTGGATCTCTATTTACCAGAAATATTCAAGATAAATGTGAAAGATCGATACACAGCTACAAAAGTGAGTACAAAAGTTAATAAAGTGCTATTAAATCAGAAATAAATTAACCCGGTTTTAATGACATTTATACAGAATTACAGTAGATTAACTTATAGTTAATGTGCATTTATATTTGGCAATGAATCACAGTTTTACTTGGCGATAGAAAACACTTTCAGATTTACGTACACAGCCGAACTCATTACTAATTCTCGTATTGTGACGTTAATACCTCTTGTAACGTTATTCGTCTAACGCTGATTCTAGAATAAGTTGACAGTTTAGTGAGAGTTATTTATGGTGTAAAGCAGAACTCTTTGCGAATTTTCATCTAGTCTGACGCCGGCTGATTTTTCTCAGGTAAGAAAGATGTTTACCTGAAAACTGTCAACAGACTACTGGCGCTGAATAGAGACCTTTGTAGAACATATTTTTATAAATGTAACTTTTAGTTCTAGAATGATCTGCTATCGAATCAACAACAGAAAATAAAAGAAAAAGGAAAGGAAAAGAATGAAAGAATGTATAATGAATGAAAGGAAAAAAGAAAAGAAAATATCTTGGAAGTTTCAATGTTAGCTCTAAATTATTTTCAGCATTATTTGGTAGCTTTGACAAAACAGGTTAAAGACAAAGATACCCACAAGCATGGCTCTACAAATTGTAAAAATGTTGGTAGCCAGTAAAAATATCTAGTTACCAATAAAAAAAAAACACCACTCCTCCCCTCTACACACACATAGCCACACCGTTGTCAGGGTTTTTATTTTCTTCTTTTTACTTTCTTCTATCTTTACAAAATAAAAGTTTTGGATTCGTGAAAATTTTCGACTTCCGGTTTTCGACGTATTTATATGTTTTAAGGTCCTAAACACGATTTGACTGTTTTTAGAAAATGTCTGTCTGCGAGTCTGTCTGTATGTGACACAATTTTGTGAGCGCTCTATCTCATGAACTATTGCCGTCAAGAACTATTGCCCGGAATTTAATCAAACTTCAGATTCAGTTAGACCTTGACATACATTGGTGCTGATTAGGTTTAGGTGTAAATCGCCTGACAGGTGGCCCTCTTATGTTGCATTTTTTATGATTTCCGAGATAGTTATATCTCAAGAACTAATGCATAAAATTTCACCAAATTTCATATTCTGTTAGACCTTGACATAAATAGATCCGTATTAGGTTTAGGTGCATACTACCTAACAGGTGTAGCTGTTGTGCAGTATGCACGATTTCCGCGATAGTTCGATCTCAGGAGCGAACAGATTGTCATTTAATTTTGGCTGCTGACGATTTGATTTATATAGAAGAAAGTTTTGTGATAACCACAACATACTTTTTTAAATTTTAATCATGGGTTTTAAGAAAATACAAAATTTTGATGAACTGATTGAGAAAGAATAACCCCGAGCATAGTAATGATATAATCATGAACTGCCTTAAATTTTCAACCCAGTTAATAAAATAATTTTTAAACATAAACTAGCTTTTTCAATAAAACTTATCAAAATTATATAAATGGAAAAAAAATACATACAGTAGAAAACCGATTACCCGAACTCCAATTAACCGAACTGTCCAATTATTCGAAGACCACTCTTTTGTTGTTTAAATTTTTTTCAGGACGGTTTTTGAAATCCAAAACATTTTCCAGATCCAGGAATCGACAGGAAAATACTGATCCTATTCAACTTATGTATTTAAGAAGAATTCGTGATGTAGCAGCATTGAAAAGAATAGCTTTTTTAAAGCAAAAATCTATCCAAAACATTTTAGCTTAAATTTAAAATTTTGCAGTTTAGAAAATGATAACACAGACAAAGAACATTAAAAAGATTTAAGAAAAAAGGGCAATAATTAAATAAATAAAATCCACTTTTTAAATATGCCAGTCCTAACCGGGTTAAAATGTGAAGGGAAATTGTGTACACAATAGAATTTTTTTATTCTACCAATCCACTGCTATATCTTTTAAAACATACATTTGCTCCCCAAAAAAATTGTTACATGTAAAAAATGCATTTTAAGCATTTTGGCATAATTAGGAATGTCCAATTATCCAATTTTTTGCTTATCCAAACTAACCCCGGTCCCGACAGGTTCGGATAATCGGCATTCTACTGTATTCCAAATTTGAATGAATATAAAGTATGCAAGTCGTAAAAAAAAAACAAATGTTCCTAACTATGTTTTTTTTCTTTGTTTTTTTTTTTTTTTTTTTTTTTTAGGAAAATTACTTTGAAAGACATTTATTTTGCCTAAACACTGAAGAATATCCTTAAATTGACAGCTTTAAGGCACTTTACCACAGATAAGAGTTTTACAAACAGTTTTTCTGAAAATTTTGCTGTCGTAATACTTATTTTTTATTCAGATGTTTCCACCAAAATATTAAAATTAAAAAAAGTTGAGGTACCGAAAATGCTATCGCCAGTTAAAATATTTTGGTCGCCAGTGGCGACTTGCCGACCGTATTTGTTAAGTCTGCCCATAAGTATTTAAACTAAAATTGAAATAGTAATCGAAAGATTTTTATTGGAATATTAGGTAATTCTTTTCATATTTTTACAGCCATGAATTTAACACTTTTCAACATAAGTTGAAAAGTTTTTATGAATTCGGTTTGTCTGCCATCTGTCCGTGCTCTAACTCACGTAAATATACTCTGATTTCCACGCAATTGATATATGTTATTTAGATTTACTATGGCATGTTCTGTATTGAAAATGAAGTGTGTAGCATTTATAGTTCCTTTACAAGGACACTCAAAAGAATTCCGTTACATTAAAGTCTATGGGAAAAAATCGTTTGCGATGTATTTTAATGATATTACTCTTTTTCAAACATATTAAAATTAATATATATCACTGAGATGCCTTACAAGATGCTTAATATTGAATATGCTGAGCATATCATTCGTCGTTCATTTACAGGGCCGCACAAAATATTCTCACAGTGAAGTCGAATGAATTTTTATATTTTTATATTCTAAATTAGCAATTCTTAAACTATGTTCTGCGAACGCCAGGGGGCAGTAGAGCATGGTTCGGGGCGAGCGAATGTTTCTCCTTATATAACATATTGGAGAAATCTTGTGAATAAATTGAATATAAAAATTAAGAGTACTGTTTAAAAATATAAACACTATGAAAAACATTGCTGATGTAAAGTTTTACTTTTGATGGAAACATATTGTATTAAAAAATTGTACATTTTTACTTTCTTCTATCTTTACGAGAAGAAAGTATTGGATTCATGAAAATTTTCGACTTCCGGTTTTCGACGGATTTATACGTTTTAGAAGATCCTGAACACGATTTGACTGTTTTTAGAAAATGCCTGTCTGTGAGTCTGTGACTCTGTCTGTCTGTCTGTATGTGACAAAAATTTTGTGGGCGCTCTATCTCAAAGACTAATGCACGAAATTTAATAAAACTTTATATTCAGTTAGTCTTTGATATAAATTGGTGCTGATTATTTTTTTGTGAAAATCGCCAACAATTGGCGCTGCTATGCTGCATTTTTTGCGATTTTCGTAATAGCTCTATCTCAAGAACTAATGTACTCATTTTCATCAAACTTCAGATTCAGTTAGACCTTGACATAAATAAACGCTGATTAGGTTTTGGTGTAGATATCCCAAAAGGTGGTGCTGCTATACCAACTTTTTTCATGATTTTTATGATAGCTATATCTCAAGAACGAATGCACGAAATTTCATAAAACTTCATATTCTGTTAGACTTTGACATAAATAGATGCTGCTTACGTTTTGGTGTAAATAGCCCAACAAATGGCGCTGCTATGCTACTTTTTTCATTATTAACGCGATAACTATATCTCAAGAACTAATGCACGGATTTTCATCAAACTCAGATTCAGTTAGATGTTGACATAAGTTGATGTTGATTAGGTTTTGGTCTGAATCTCCTTACAGGTGGCGCTGCTATGCTGCATTATGCAGGATTTACACGATTTTAGCGATAGTCAAATCTCAATAACTAATGCACGGAATTTAATAAAACTTTAGATTCAGTTAGACCTTGATATAAATTGGTGCTGATTCTTTTTAGAGTATGCGAAACCTGTGTGAGGTAGAAGAAAGTTTTGGGATTGGCACATCCGACTAGTTTGTTATTCCATTCGCAGATTTTTCAAGCCCCATAAATTTCCAGACCCTGGACCAATGCCTCTTGTCTCCCTTTCTAAATATGCACCTGTTTTGTTTTTTTTAAATGCTAGATTTTGTCTTCATTTTGTTATGTGTGAGTGTATGTGCACCAAACGATTGTATATAAAGCATCATAGCAAATTATATATTAAAATTATGATTAGCTTCTTAAAATTAACTTTTAAAAAATAGATGAACACAAAGAATATGAATAAGAGGATAAAAAGAAAGCTGAGAAAAAAGAAAATGTAGGAGAGTAAAACAAATATTTTACTTTCATTAGGCAAATATTTTACTATGTGTTTTCAAAATTATGGGTGTGTATGTGTGTGTATTCTAATAGTGCTGTCTTTGGAATTATAAAGGAAATAAAAAATTTCTTAACATATTAGCCCTATAAAACGTATCCATTATTTTTTAACAATTTTTGGGGAGATTTTATTTTATATAAATATCATTATTGAAAGAGAATAAATATAAAAATTCGTTCATAATCATTAATATAGTGTTCAATGCCCATTAGAATGGTTATGACACTTCAACAGAAAATAATAGTAATAATAATAATAAAGGGGGTGGGGGAAGACGGTTAAAGCGTTCTGACAAAAAAAAAAATGGAAAAAATGTTTTGATTTTCCATTTAAAGAAAAATCTGTACAAAAATCATACCTTTGAATTTTTAATATTTCTTATTTGTTAGATTCCTATGTTGATTTTTTTTTTTTTTTTTTTTTTTTTTTTTATGTTGATATACTTAAAAATTGTCTTGGACGCTGAGTCCAGATAAAATCCTTACTTTAGCTCATTTCATGTTTACATTCTCCATTTTAAAAATAAAATGGCCCAGGCTGCGGATAGCAGGCACATCTTTTCCAAAATCTTGCTCCGTACCAAAATTTCGTTCTACCGGTGCCAAAGTATGTAAATGAAACATTGTAAACATGTTAATGCGAACGGGGTATGTAGATGGAGGTCTCAACATCCTTCTTTCCGACAGGTGTCGACTAAGGTGTTCGCAAGGTCTAATCACCAACCGAATCGTCTTTTTTTTTCCCTTTATCTTTCTGGGTTTTTTTTCTTTATTATTATTCTTTTCTTTTTTCTTTTTTTCAAAACTCTTTTCTCTTTTTAAACCTTCTTTACTTAGCAGAGTGAGTCGGCAAAAGTCGAAAGAAATTTCACTCTTCCTTTCTTTGACTTTTGATTCCCAAATGTTTGGGACCATTCCAGACCTTAGAAAATAGATATTGGGAGCTTTGGCAAAATTAAAACATGAAACGTCATACATTTAACTGCGCCATAATTACAATTCTGACGTCTTTAAAGGGCTATAAATTACTCTTGTAAAAAGCAAGATGCTTATATGTCTTAAAATAGTATTACTTTATTAATAAAAATTTTTAACACTTTCCAACATAGTTCAAAAGTCTGTCTGTGCAGACTATCTGTCACTCGTGTATGTAGCATTTATAGTTCATTTTTAGGCGCACTCAAAAAAATGCCGTTACATTATCGTCTACGGGGAAAAATTATTTGCGCAGTATTTTAATGATGTTGCCTATTTTAATAATATTGAAATTTATATACATCACTGAAGTGCACTACAAGATGCTTACTATAGAATATGGTATGTGTATCACTTTTACTTCGTTAACAGAGTCACTCAAAAGAAGTCAACTATATTTGATGTATTTTAATCATGTCACACTGTTACAAATATTGCTTTGAATTTATAAGGTGCACTAAAAAATACTTTTTATTGAATACGAAGTGTAAAGCATTTATCATTCATTTACAGGGCCACACAAAAGAATTCGGTTACACAATGGTGTACGGGGAAACATGTTTGCAGCGTATTTTAATTATGCTACACTATTTCAAATATAATGAAATTTATATACAATATACTTATATAGGTTTACGATAAGATGTTTGTTACATAATATGATACGCATAGCATTTATCGTTCATTTAGGTGGACACACAAAAGAAATTGATTCTTGTATTGTCTATGAGCGATTATTAGTAAAAGAGCGTTTTCAGTTGTTATATGCGTTTTTAAATGTAACGATTTTTTCCCACATGCGACTAGTAATTCCTGGAACTGTGATTTCAGTAGTTTTTAAGCGTGTTTTTGACTGATTTAAATTTTAGCTTATTATTTGGCGTGTATAAAAATCTGTAAATAAATACAGGACTGTACAAAATAATTCAAATTCATTTCCGTCTATTGGTAGAAATTGCCAAAGTTGAATTTCAATTGTATTATGCTTTTTCTTACTAAATTAAATTTTAGCATATTATGTAGAATATATGCAAATCTATAAATCATATACAAGGCTGCACAAAATAATTGGACGATAATTGCTTTTCGGATATGCCGTATTTGGGTGGAAATTGGTGAAATTCGGTTTTCAAATGTGTTATGCGCTTTCTAAAATGTTTACTTAAGTACCTTCTTTACCTTATTAAACGTCGAAGTTTTGTTAAAGTATCCAGGGAGTGTTTCATGGGTGTTCAGGAAAATGTTTCATAATCTATGCTTGACGCATGATTTTTCTTTCTTGTTTTAACGTTTTCAGGAACAAAGTAATTATTATGCTAAAATATTGAAATAATTGATTGCCACCGGAAATTACGAATAAATTGATTTGAAAATTAATAGTAAATGCTTTCTGCACGTACATTATAAAAGATAACTGTTGATAAAAATTTCTGGTGCAATTTTTGCAGTTGGGTATTAAAATTAAGTGGTATAAATAATGTACCACAGGCTCTTCTAAGGATTAAATCACCAAAATAATGATTTCCAAATTTTACATTTGGAAAATAATTTGATGAGTGAAATTTTGAAGATGACAGTTTTAATTGAAATTACACCCTTTAAGAATATTCTCAAATCCAAAGGAACTACATTCTGACACATTTTTTAATTAATTTTTCTTCGAAAATGCATGAAATTGGCAGGTGTTCTTAGAATCTATATGTAATCGAATAGCGTTTTCCATTTCTTGTAAAGGTAGAAGATCTTTCAGAAAATAGAGTTTTGAACGGAATTCCCGACGCGGCAGAGCGGAAAAGGGGAAAAACTTGTCGTCACGTGACAATAATCGCTTATAACTCAATAAGTAAACTTTTTATCAAAAAATGGAAGACGTTATTCGATTTCAGATTGGTTCAATACTCAGGCCTGCCAATTTTATGCCTTTACGTTGAAAAATGAGTCAGAAAATATTTCAGAAAAGTTTTTGCGGTTTTGAGCAGGGAATTTGAGAACCACCTTAACCAAATTGTAATGAACTATATATTTATCATTGTTTTTTATCTAATTTCTTCAAATGTTTGCAAATTGGTCTTGTAACGATTAGATTAGCGGGAAATTTGCATTTTGAGAATGCTCCATAATTTTCTCATATAAAAAAGAGTACGAAAGAAAATACTTATTTCTCAAAAGTTTTAAGAAATAAGGAAAATTTTTAAATAACTAAAATTTGCTAAATAAGAAATGTTTTTGTTATTTTTTTTTCATTGTAGTATTGAGTATAATTTTATCAACTGCATAATTAGCATTATTTTTTTTATAGATACCTTGGTGTAGACATTAAAAAAGAGAAGGCACAGACTCACAGGAAATTAAATGCAGAATCTGTCAAAGAAGAAAGGTTGTAAATTTTATTTATTAAATTTTATTTATTAAATTTTATTTGGTGAAGTGAGAAAATATAATATATACAACTCTATTGTAAAGAGCATATTGTTATATGGAGCAGGGGTATGGAAAATTATGGAGAAAGAAAGAAAGAAATTAGTATAGCAGTAGAAATGGAGGCCCTAAGAAGATCATGCAGAATATCAATAATAGAAAGAATAAGAAATGAAAAAAATCAAAGAAATGATGAAAATAAAGGGAACCGTATTAGACGATGTCCAAAAGAAGCAATCAATCTGGTATGGTCATGTTAAAAGAATAAGTGACGAGAGATTACCCAAAATCGCATCTAATTAAAGAACAAACCGAAAGAAGAAACGAGGAAGACCACGATGGACCTGGATGGATGGTATAAAAAAAAGTCATGAGGGATAGAGGTCTGGAGAAGGAATGGAACCTTGACCGGAAGAAATGGAGTGGTCTCTTGTAGATTTTTCGGATGGCGGCACCTGACGCCAAAAACCGAGTTTATATATATATACTTCTTCGAATATTTGTAAATTGCTTTTCTAAGGATGAAATTAGGAGGGAAATTGCATTACATTTATTATTCAAAAATCGTTAAAAATAATTAAATGATAACGAATTTCTTACTACACACTATAATTATGTAATTTGATTTTTAAAAATACTTGAAAAATATTTTTTTTAATTTGATACACTCTTCTTTCCATGCTAATTTAGATCAAATTTTGTTTCGTTTTTAATCTCATTTATTCGAAGGTCCATAAACTATATAGATGAAAAGATATTAAATGATCTACACGTAAATTAAGGAGTCGTCCACTCAGAGAAATAATCTTTTTTCTAAGAAATAATCTCTTTATTGTAAGGTCTATGGTCGTCCATCAATACGTCACATTTCAAGCGGGTTTAATCTGTTGTGACATCATGTTTAAAATATAAAAATAAATAGGATTTAAACACAGGATTATATTGCAATTAGAATATTAAAGTTTAAAAATATATATATGCAATTTTTAATCAGATAGCATTATGTATTTTTTCCATTTTCCCTTGAATTGCAACAGTTTGAAGTAACAGCACCCAAAATACTGACGGTTTTATAGTACAGTATTTGGAAATAGGAATCCTACCGGATCGGGTTGTACCCGAACCGAACCCAAAATTTCTGCTTAAAGTCCACCCTTAACCCAACCCAAACGCAAAAAAAAAAATTGTCAACCCGAAATATTCAAACGCGAAGTGAAAGAAAATTAACTATATTTTAATATACAGGTTTGCACGTGCTGGGCCTTGGCCCGATTTTCATTGAGGACACTCAAGCCGGACCGGGACTGGTCTTCACTTTTCCGGGACAGATCTAGTCATCATTCTTTCCGGGCCTAACTTTTTGCTGCAGACTCGGGCCGGGTCAGGTTTCTTTTTCTGGACCAAGCTGGGCCTAAACTCGGACTGAAATTTTCAGGCCTGTGCAAAAATCAGTAAAAAGGAGGACCGGCACAAAAGTTTTTGCAAAAAATGATAGATTTTTAAATGACCATTATTCTACAATTAAAAATCTTTTTAAAGAATAGTACATACATTTCTAGGCGAAAAAAAAAAAAATTAAAGTGCAGTAAAACCTGGGAAATAGAAGTTGCCTACGACGAAAACCTATCTTAAACGGAAAATGTCTTGATCTGTGCAAAAAGAATATAATTCATATAGAATATACAATGTACCTGATAAGAATGGAACCTGTCTATAACGAATTTTTCTTTTCTCCTGATTTTTCTTCTCTTACTGAATCTTCATTTGAACATAATTGTCTAAGTCACTTTTTTTTATCAATGTTTATGTACGTAATTGTCTAAATGGCCATTAATGTTGATATTTTGCATTGCATCGCATCTATTTCGAACATAATCTGAAAATAAAACCTATGCATAAGTAAGTGATCTTTTTGAATAATTTTAATTTTAGGATAATGTTGCTTCAAAAACATCGACATGTTTTATAGAAATTCAGTCAGGCTGAGCCGGGTTCGGGCTGAAATTTATCTTTTATCCCGGGCCGAGCCGGGCTTGGGACAAGGTTTTAACTTTTATACCGGGCCTAGCCAAAAAATGTTCGTACGGGCCGAATCGGGCAAGGGTCGAACTTTTTGCTTTAATGCCGGGCTGGGCTGGGTTGGGCTGGACCATAAAAATGTTTGTACGGGTCGGTCCGGGCTCAGGCCGAACTTTTTGCTTTATACAGGGCCGGCTCAATATAGTTTTGTACGTCCCGGACCGAATTTTAACTTTTATACCGGGTCGGGCCGAGCCAAAAAAAAATTATGGTTCGGGCAGGGCCGGCTTGGAAATTTCGGCCTGTGCAGACCTTTACATTTAATACAATTGTAGAAAAATAGCTATAATTATATTGCTAATATCAATTTTATCTTTCTGGTATTAAAATGAACAGATATGCACTCATTAATAATCAAATATACAGTTTTTTTTTTTTTTTTTTTTTTTTTTTTTGTAAAATATTTAGGATTTTCTTTTGAAAAATCCGGTCAACCTGAACAACCCGAAAGAGTGAAAACCTAACCAAAACATTTAAACTCAATCCGATACGCAACAAAAAACAATTATGGTCAACCCGACCCCGACCCGAACCGTTGGTTGGGTCGGGTTGCGTTCTGTTAAAATTGGATTACCCGACTCGATGCAGGATTCAATATGCTCCTCGATGCATGACTTAATTGATAGTATATAACTTTTTTTATGGTTTCGTACAAAAGTAAAAACGGAACCATTATAAGATCACTCGTGTGTCTCTCCGTCTGCCACAGCGTTTTTCTCGAACACTAAACATGGAAAGTTCAAACTTGGCAGAGTTATAAATGCTATTGACCCACATATATATAGATAGCCATTCACAAAAATTTTTAGGAAAAATTTAAATGAAGAAAGGCTAATTAAGTTACTTGAAAGTTACTTTTTTTATCATGTGGAGTATCGTTCGAAAGATATATTTGTTTTAATTTTAGGTGTTATAGTTTCAGAGATATCGTTTAAAATGTACTGCAAAAATGTGTCCCCCCCCCCTATTTTCGAATCTGCTGAAACCAAAATTATCAAAAAATTAGGAGTAGTAGTAGTTTATTTAAACCTTGAAGGAAAACTACAGAGATTATTCTAGGTCACATAGTTTTCAGGAAATTGCATTTTTCCGGTACGCACGCGGGCGTTCAGCGGGGAGTTGGCGGCTTCTCGAGGTTCCTATCAACGCGGGATCATCCAAGGATTGTTGATAATGATTTTTGAAGAAAAAAAATGTTCTGTAATTAGCCGAGACATTAATTAAAAACCTAACTAGAAAATTTCGGTATGGACCAAGGCGGAGTTGCAACTTTGCGATCTCCTTTCGAAACGCGCTTGGCACAATTCCAAGTTTAATCTCTGTATAAGGTCTTTGTTTTAGGTAATACGAATCATAGTGATAACTAGTCAATGTTTTTTAATCCAATTGAATTCAATTAAAGAAAGTAAATTATAAAAAAATAATTCATAGAATAATTCTAAATTTTTACAAAGTCTTATTTTTCTTTTAGCAACGATTTTTTGAATATTTTAGTTAGTAATTAATAAATTTCTTGTACGGAACCCTTTGGGCGCGAGTAAAACTCGCACTTGATTAATTTTTTTACATAAAATTAGCTCTAAATTAATTGTTGCACAAAACGTGATGTCACAACAGGGGAGGGGGGAGGGATCATTCGAGTGTGATAGCTTGTGACACAGGAGGAGCGAGAGGTAAAAAACCCTCAAAATTAGTGTGATGCAATTAATGGATGGCCCCTTACAGTTATATTTTCTAAAGAAAAAATATACTAAAAAGAAACTATTGTTTTCAATATTTCAGAATAACTATTTAGTCGTGAAATTGTCTGATAAGATTTCAAGTCTAAAGCATTTGTTTTCTCCTTAATATAATGAACAATCCAAGCGTTATCCTTCTTTGAGCTATTTTATTTTGAAAGTTTGTGAATAGTTTGTACTTTAGTTTAAATTTTTTAAATAAAATGGAGCATGGACGAGAAGTCTAAAGTTTCTAAATTTCTTTTTCTGAAAACTTTTCTGAAGAATATATATTGTTTTCGTTATTTAAAATTTTTAACTATTCGTTAACCCGATATATTACATGATATTTGAATAGCAGTTCACGTCTTATTTCTATCTAAAGTGACAGTATTAGCTTAAAAATAAAGTATGTAATGTTAAATGAATAAATAAAAAAGAACTTAAAAGCCTTGAGTAACATTTTTTCCCCTCATAGCTTAATCCGGATGCATAAAAAGTAACTGCACAATAATAAAAAAATACCCATACTTATTCTAGTGTGACTCATTCTAGTTATGTTGTGTCTAGGAAATTTATAAAAAGAAAAATAAAATAAAAAAATTGTTCACAACAATGCACTTCTTAGACTTCTTTATACGAAAAGATGAACATCCTCAGGCAGAAAAAAAAAAAGAATCTCTCCTAGAACATTGATTTACATTTTGAAGTTTGGCAACGATTTTATTGTTTGTTTATAAACAAGATTTTGTTATTGTTGTTGGTTATGATGACGATGATGGTGACTAAGTGATAGTTTTCTATTGTTTTTTCTGTAACTTCAAAGCAAAAAAGCATCGTAATTCAATTTTTAGATAACTTTTACTGTTTTTCTTTTTTCTTTACATCTAGTCATCTATTTCTAAATTTACGTTTGCAATTATTACTTCGATATACAGGGGGGGGGGGGGGAGAATTATAAAGAGGAAATATTATTTAATTAATATTTTAATTAATTTTATTGAACAAAAGTTTTTTTTTCTATGCAGGGTAACCCAAAAACATTGACCTCGGCTTTTATTCCTTAAATATTGATAATAGACATATATTATAAGTTACAAAGTTACTTAAGAAAGGTACAAAATTTTATGAAATCGATTCAAATTTTCAGGAGATTAATCTTGAAGAAATATAAAATTTATATTTTTATACGGCTCCCGTATAAAAAATTTCCCAATTAATAAATTGTGCCCCATACACTTATAAGGTCATAAATTAAAATGTAATTAAAATGTAAATGTTGACTAAATGCTAACTAAAATGCTAAAGTATGCAATCATTGTTTTATTTCGTAATTTGTGTACGATCCCTGAAATGCTATTATTTGGCATGGTTTTTCTGCTTTGTGAACTCATATCCAGGCATCGAAGCATTTATGTATTTTCATATCTTTTCGACTTTTGATCATAAAATGCTGAAATTTTGTACACGATCTTATTAGTGTATGGGGCACACTTTACTCATTGGGAATTTTTTCTACGGGGTTCGTATAAAAATTTAAATTTTGTATTTCTTTAGATTTAATCCCTGAAAATTTTAATCAATTTCCTAAAATTCTGTACTTTTTTTTACATAACTTTGTAATTTATAATATATGTCTATGATCAATATTTAAGGAATAAAAGCCGAGGTAAATGTTTTTGGGACACTCTGTATATACCTGTCAATTCTACTTAACACTTTCGAGACTGATGTCGTCTTCAAATAAAACTATCCAGCAATGTTTGTGTAATTCTAATAAATGATAAAAGGAATGGAGTTATAATCGGTCAAAAAAATATATTTATTGTGCAGATCTAAAGTTTAGAACGTTAAATTCAATTTAGTTTAGTTGCAGAAGAAGCTGCAATGCGGGTAGTTTTTAAGTATAACTCAAAAGTTACCTGGGGTGAATAAAAGGAAATTTGGATTCGCATATTTGAAGCTTTTAGAAACTGAAAAAAAAATGTTTAGGTCATTTTTTATTCAGCCATATTCATTATTGAATATGGCTGAACAAATTCCCCCAGTTAACCTTAATGATCATAGCATCTGGTCTGATATCTGAATTTTATTCTTTTTTTTTCGAATATTAATTTCATATAATTCATTTTTTTAAAATTCATATTTGAAAATTTTGACGTACAATAAAAAGAAGATATAATTCCAAATCGAATGGGTATTTTCGTTTTTCTCTGCTTCTGTTTGCCGATAAAATAAATGGGGGATGGTGGAATAAAGTTTATTTATTTATTTATTTAAGACTGTACATAAAAATAATAAAAATACACTCGATTAATTTTACCACAATTATTTCTAATTGGTAAGGAAATCTTATGAGATGTAATCTTCCCGATTGGGCGAAAAGGTCTGGGTCAGGATTCGAACCCAGGATCCCTTAGCTGAAGCTGCCAATGCTCTACCAACTGAGCAATCCCGGAATAATATGGCTGAACTAATTCCCCCAGTTAACCTTAATGATCATAGCATCTTGTCTGATATCTGAATCAGCACAACAGAATAAATCACAGGTAATGGGACCTCCAATAAACGCTGGAAACGTGATTACACTAGATTAATTTTACCACAATTATTTCTAATTGGTAAGGAAATCTTATGAGATGAAATCTTCCCAATTGAGCGAAAAAGTCCGGGCCAGAATTCGAACCCGGGATCCCTTAGCCGAAGCTGCCAATGCTCTACTAACTGAGCAATCCCGGAAGAATATGGCTGAACTAATTCCCCCAGTTAACCTTAATGATCATAGCATCTGGTCTGATATCTGAATCAGCACAACAGAATAAATCACAGGTAATGGGACCTCCAGTAAACGCTGGAAACGTGATTACACTAGATTAATTTTACCACAATTATTTCTAATTGGTAAGGAAATCTTATGAGATGAAATCTTCCCAATTGAGCGAAAAATTCCGGGCCAGGATTCGAACCCGGGATCTCTTAGCTGAAGCTGCCAATGCTCTACCAACTGAGCAATCCCGGAAGAATATGGCTGAACTAATTCCCCCAGTTAACCTTAATGATCATAGCATCTGGTCTGATATCTGAATCAGCACAACAGAATAAATCACAGGTAATGGGACATCCAGTAAACGCTGGAAACGTGATTACACTAGATTAATTTTACCACAATTATTTCTAATTGGTAAGGAAATCTTATGAGATGAAATCTTCCCAATTGAGCGAAAAATTCCGGGCCAGGATTCGAACCCGGGATCTCTTAGCTGAAGCTGCCAATGCTCTACCAACTGAGCAATCCCGGAAGAATATGGCTGAACTAATTCCCCCAGTTAACCTTAATGATCATAGCATCTGGTCTGATATCTGAATCAGCACAACATAATAAATCACAGGTAATGGGACCTCCAGTAAACGCTGGAAACGTGATTACACTAGATTAATTTTACCACAATTATTTCTAATTGGTAAGGAAATCTTATGAGATGAAATCTTCCCAATTGAGCGAAAAATTCCGGGCCAGGATTCGAACCCGGGATCTCTTAGCTGAAGCTGCCAATGCTCTACCAACTGAGCAATCCCGGAAGAATATGGCTGAACTAATTCCCCCAGTTAACCTTAATGATCATAGCATCTGGTCTGATATCTGAATCAGCACAACAGAATATATCACAGGTAATGGGACCTCCAGTAAAAGCTGGAAACGTGTTTACACCAGATTAATTTTACCACAATTATTTCTAATTGGTAAAGAAATCTTATGAGATGTAATCTTCCCAACTGGGCGGAAAATGTTCGAGCCAGGATTCTGGTCTGACATTTCAGATATCAGACCAGATGCTGTGATCATTAAGGTTAACTGGATGAATTAGTTAAGCCATATTCGTCCGGGATTGTTCAGTTGGTAGAACGTCGGCAGCTTCAGCCAATGGATCCCCGGTTCGATTCCTGGCCCAGACCTTTTCGCCCAATCGGGAAGATTACATCTCATAAGATTTCCTTACCAATTAGAAATAATTGTGGTAAAATTAATCGAGTGTATTTTTATTATTTTTATGTACAGTCTTAAATAAATAAATAAATAAACTTTATTCCACCATCCCCCATTTATTTTATCGGCAAACAGAAGCAGAGAAAAACGAAAATACCCATTCGATTGGGAATTATATCTTCTTTTTATTGTACTTTTTCGCCCAGTTGGGAAAATTACATCTCATAAAAAAAATACGTTTTTGGTAATTCTTATCATAGTTAATATCATGAATCATGGAATAAATTTTGGCTGGAGACAATTTTAATAGACTCAATCGTATACGAGCGACATTTTGCATGATCCACACAATAATTCAGGACTATACGTTTAAGATATAGCATAATACACATAGTACGCGGTTATGGAGGCAAGACTTTGTTGGCACCGACTTTTTGGACGAGATTTAGCATGATCTACACAGTGAGACAGCGGCAATGCAGGGTTAGAGAAAAATAAATTGCCCATTTCAGATCTGTGTGGATTGCGTTCTGCTGCTCCGAATCAGACGAAATGTAAGCCACAGTTAATTTAAATGATATGTTTTCATATGCTTAGTAAAAATTTTGTAGTACAAAAATTCACCCATAAATGCATTCAGGATACAGCTATGAAGAAAAAGCATTTGTTGCCATGTTTTCGTTATTTGACTATACTCACAGCACATAACGATAGAAAATATGTTTTTGCGATTACAGCACGTTGTTGACTATAAAGGCGGACATAGTGAGCATTTATCCTAATCATATTAATCATTTATGTGGAGGAATATTACGCATTAAATGTATAAGCCTACTGAATACTTATTGGAAAGCTATAACACCATCTTCTGCCGAACTTTCTTATATTTTTTTTTATTTAAAAAAGGACAAGTGCATCATTTAAGTTTTTTAGTTTAATTTCCGTCTCATTTGGAATATAAGAATGCGCTCCAGTGCCCTCTGACGTGTGTAACTTATTTTCCTCTATCCTTGTACATATGAAATTTCGCAAAATCCATACGGTGAATCAGCAACTATGCAGATGAGACTTTATGTTACCCTCATGGTGAGTTAACAATTATACATGTGAGATACTACATGATCCACATAATGAGCTAGTGGCTATGCAGGTGAGAAATGGTGAAATCCACACCGATTATGTATATCAGATTTTACAGGACACGCATAGTGAATCACCAACTATGAGAGTTAGCATGACGACTTAAACTGCGAGTCAGTGGCTATGCTGGTGAGACTGTGTGACCTATCTCCACAATGTGAGTGCGATTTTCCATGACCTGCACGGTGAGTCACGGGCTATATGGATAAGACATTGCATGCAGATAATCAAAAACTATGCGGTTTTATTTCACATGACCCATACAATAAGGAAAGGACAGCTGATGTCATGAGTGGCAAAATTACATTTTATTGACTGGTCGTCTTTACACAGGAATTCAGACGATCTGATTGATGTATGAATAACTCGTCTATGATACGATTAGTCCACATCATCAGTATTCAATTCCTCCAATGATCGCGAAGGCAACAATGCAGTATGTAAATTGGTTGACGGGAGTGTTTGTTTATAATCATGCCCTATCCTTATAAGTCTCAGATTATATACGGTTACACATAGCCTCGAGGTGAGTCAATTTCTGTACAGATGGGATTTAGAAAAATTAAAGCCGAAAAGTAAAGATTAAAAAAATTATAGAAAATGAATTCAAGGGAGGAAAATAATCAACAAAAAATCATAGCACTTTGTTATTTTTTTCTTTTATACTCACAATAAGAAAATCAACCTATTATTCTCATAATAAGGATGCATTTAGCCACTGTTGGGATGATTGTCACTCAAGTAATTCAAACAAAAGCCCAGACATATTTTAATTCTTGTCATTAGTTGAGAAGGAAATCAGTATTTAGTCTGTCACTGGAAGAGATGAACGTGGGAAATAAAACAAACCATTTAATTAATATTGCAATAGAAATTAAACAAGCACAAATATTGCAAAAATAAACAATCAAATATTGGTATACATGGGGGCCCCTAATTCTATCGATGAAATACGTAGAGTGATAATACACGTTCCATCAAGCTAAACATTTTTCCAATGGAACGCGGGATAGCAGTTCGTTTATTCAGTCAAAAATACATGGTGTTCCATCCCAAGCCTAGGCCGAACTTTTGTTAATAACTTTAACAATAATAAAGATATTTTAACGAAATTTTCCATTGATTTACTTAGTTTATGTGAAATCTGATGACATCACAACAATGCTTGAAATACTGCGTAACCGAGTGCCATAAACTTTAGGAGTACAGATGGCCAAATTCGGAAAAGCAGAGAATCGAGATCAGTGTTGTTAGACGCGTATGGTGACTACTTAAAATACATATTATGCTATCCTAATAAGTTAGAGGCTGTATTTTAACTATAATAAAGCACATCAGTACAATTGATTGTTTAAACTTCACTTTATGACCCTGCATCAAGAATTATTGGGGGAGGGGGCGAAAGTTTTAAATGTATAATAATATCTTACAAACTAAAATTATATGTAACCACATACAAATCTATCAATTTTGCCAGGATGTTCACACAGTTTGCTTCGTGTTTATTTTAAGTCTAGGCTTACCACACATTGTCCCATTGCGGAATGTCCCAGACGGCCAGGGAATCAGCAACTCATCTGGGACGGTATATTGAAATGTTCAATAAAAATATAAAAGTTTTTTGTCGGAAACAACAAATATTTTCGATCCATGAGTCTCGCCTGTTTCCCATTTCCATTCCTTCTCCCTTTTCGTTGTTTCGGGTTTGTTTATGCTAATCCTATTTATAACTCAAACTCCATTAATTCGGCGCTAGGATACAGGGTTGTTCATGCAACCATTAAAATAGCACTGGTGTCATCAAGAACAAATCTACCATCAAGTTAAATTTTTTTTATTATTGTTATTTACAGTCAATATCGCAGTTTATAAAATAATTGTATGTTTTATAATATTTTGATATATGTTTTAATGAGAAATATAAAGGTATAAACACCAAATACATATATTAATTCTAGATCTTAAACTTGACTTCTTGTTTTAAAATTTGGATCAAGTCATCCGAACTAATAATTTAAGTTCAATTCAATTTAAGTTTTATAATGTAGTATAATTTCAGAAAATTGCAGTGCGTATTAATTACTAAAATAATATTCATTTTAACGCAGAAAAAAAACACAATTTAATTAGTTAAACTGTAGATTAGTAAAACCATAGGTTTACAGCTTACTCATGTAATCGACTTCAAAACACATTTACAACTAAACTAAAAATAAAAACATAAAGGTTATGAGAATTGGAATATTTTGACAAGACAGAAAATTTCGCCAAGGCACAAAATACCCAGGGTTCAACAACATATAAGTTCTGATATAATCCAATTTTCTTTTTCAGTGTCTGTTAACGACTTAGCTTTGTGGCGCAAAATTAATATTTAGATACAGTCAACAAATCTGCAACTAGAAAGCAAAGGTACAGTCAGGGAGAAGCCGGGGAAAGAAAAGATCTCACTTTCAGAACAGAAATTTTCGCTTTATTTAATCGCTGATTTTTTTTTTTTTTTTTTTTTTTTTTTAACAGTTAAAGAGAAAATTTCTGTTCAGAAAAAGTTGTGGGATTCCTTTCACCCTACGCCTTTCACCCTCCGCCACGTCATGGCGATAAAGCTTAAAAGATTGATTCCTATTCATTGCAATGCCATACTTTACCGATTCCAATTATTCAGATATCATATTCTTGTTGAAGACAAAACATAAAAGAATAGAAGATATAAGGTGGGACATTCTGAACAACCATTCACATTTCTATAAATTACTCCATCGCAAGAAAGGAATCATGTGAAGGTTCAAAAATCTTTATTGAAAAGTTGTGGACATTTTTTTTTTAATTAACAACACCTGCAGAATTTGAGCAACATAAAAATTAGAAATGTAAGTCGCCTTTTAGGTAAAATTCCTTTTCAGTTATTTATTTATATATTTGTATGTAAATAACGTTATTGAATTTAATTATATGTAAACTAGATAGATTTGGCCACTCGTAAGTAGTTTTTGAACTTATTATCTTAATGGTACAAAGATAATATAGTCCTTTTTATAAATCAGAAACCTACGCAATAAACATCTCGCCAAATTTGGATGTTGTTGCTAAAATACAAAACTTATGTACTCTCTCAGAAACATCTCTACACATAATACGTCTCTAGAAAAAAGGGGGTGGGGACAATCTACTCACCATTAGCCCATACACAGCTTTAAATTTATGTAAATAAAGTGAATAGATTTGGCCACTCGTAAGTAGTTTTTTAACTTATTATCTTAATGGTACAAAGATAATATAGTCCTTTTCATAAATCGGAAACCTGCGCAATAAACATCTCGCCAAATTTTGGTGTTGTTGCCAAAATACAAAACTTATGTACTCTCTCAGAAACATACCTACGCATAATACGTCTCTAAAAAAAAGGTGGACAATCTACTCACCATTAGTCCATACACAGCTTTAAATTTATGTTTCCTTGAGAGATATTTAGAGTCTCAAGAGTAAAAATTAATCAGTTATGATTTGTTCTGTCAGATTTTTTTTTAACGGAGAACTAACGGGACTTTAACAGATAACTAAATCTTAGTAGATATAATCATCAAATGACAATGATGAAGCACAATAATTGAGTGGAAAATTATCAAATAGTGATTCGATTTTAACATTTTATTCTTTATTTGATTTAACTATTACTAATTCGATTTAAGATAGAATAAAGAAACGTGTTTAGATATGAACAAAAAGGCTTGAAGATTTTATGTTGAAGGCTTTATGTTCATAAGATTATATCATAGGGAAATATTTTTCAATTTCAACAAACAAACACATGAAAACATTTCTTAAATTGTTTTACATTGTACATTGCAAGCTACAGCGATCTAAATCTTGAAACGTGCACTCCGGAAAGCTGTTATTAGAAAAACATTGTAAAATGTAGTCAAATGTCATCCCACCCCCTACGGAAAGGTGTAACAACAATTGAGTAATAGCAGATACATGTACCGTTTTTAATTGATTCACTGTCACTGTTATTGACACTATCCCACATCCAGGAGTTCTGCATGAATACTATCATTTTCGTGGTATAAAATAATGTGGTGCCATATCCTATGTAACATTTTACGAAGCTTTGGCGATCGTTATAAAGACTGTCCGAACAAGTTGTATTGTATGGATAATTCCCTGTAAAATACTGCTGCTAAAAAATATGCAGGATTACAGCTTAGTCATTGCAACAATATTACACGGGGTGACAAGAAAGATGGACCATCATATATTTTGAGGACCTGCCCTGAACGTCAATCAACACAGCTATTGTACTGCATATAAAAAAAAACATTTAAAAATTTGCCAGGATTTTTGTGCTTACAAATATATGAAGATAATTTTGAATGATCTTCATATACAAAAAAGAACGCGAGAGAGAAGCATTGTTGTTAAAGGTCTTTAAATATTGTGTTTATTATTATTATTATTATTATTATTATTATTATTATTATTATATTTTTAAGTATCTCTTTCGCTTTCCGTCACTAAAGATGAATCACAAAATATTTTTCAATTTCAACAACTAAGCGCATGAAGACACTTCCTTACCTTGATGGAGTATCAAAGTTTCATGTTTATTAAAAGATAACTGCTTAGCATTCAAATTATTCGAAAAGGAACGTGTGTCTAATTTCTAATAAAACCCAATCGTTGATCAGCTGGTTATAGCTAACGGATTTTATGAAGGACCATTTACAAATGTGATCCTCAGAAGCATAAAGAGAAAGGCAGGAAACATTGTTAATGAAAGCTTAGATAATGTATGTTTTTCATTCAATAGTAAACAACCCTTTCTCTTTTCTTTCTGATAGATAAATCACAAAATATTTTTCAATGTCAACAAATAAACACTACCAGACACTTCGTTACCTTATTTGAATAACAAAGTTTCATGTTTCTTACAAATAAATACTTAGCATTCAAAGTATTCAAAAAAGAAAAAATGTATCTAATTTCTAATAAAAGAAATTAAAAAAAAAACAATGCGCTGATCAGCTGATTGTTACTAAAGGATTTTAGTTATTCATTCATTTTGAAATGAGGTCCTAAGATGCAGAAACGAGAGAGAGATAGCATTGTTAATGGACTATAAAACAGAGTTTACACTATATCCGATCAGACCTGGAAAAGAGTTCGACCCCGAGCCCCCGCTTATTTTTTTTAAAGCAGACTGGGACCGTCCTTTCCGAACCGTGTGTAGCCTATAATTCTTTTATTTTTTAATAATAAAGATTTTGTACATTTGTTAATTGAATCTTTGGAAATTTGCTTTGGTTTAATGCCTTACAGCAAAATAATCTTTAAAAAATTTACTTGTTTATTGTTGAACGTCAAATTGGTTATCTTTTTCATACCACATTTTTACTTTATTCTAAACTATATTATTATTATTTTTAATGTATTTCTTTGAAATGATCAATAATGTTGCTATTGCGTATTCCATGACTTACGGACATATAATCTGAAATATGTTGTAAAAGTGCCGCATAAATATTACAGACGAGTTCGAGTTCTTTTTTTTCGGTGCACGAACCCCGCGATTTGAAATCCGAGCCCGCCCAAGCTCGAAAATTATTTTGTCCTCTTAGTCTGATATCGAAATTACGCAGCAGAAAACTGTTAATAAAATTTTAAAATTGGTTTAAGATTATTTTTTCTTTCATTTAAAATTCTCTTCTTACATAGAAATAAGTATTAATCCTAAATTCTTCCTCATGACAACGTTTAGTAATTTCCATGTCCCTGAAAATCTGTTTAAAATAGTACATTTATTATGTTTACCCAATCACTGACAGAAATCTGCAACAGTCACAATTCTTATTCTTTTAAAATATCATTATACAACTATTGCAGAAAGACATGAGTTTTGTTTTCCTGTTATTCTGTAAAATAACTTAAAAAAGAAAGCAAGGTTAGACAAGGGATATCCCGTCGCTTCTTCATGTTACAGACACTGGCCGTACAAAGTCTTTAGAATCAGGTAGAATATTTCTCCTTATATCCTACCAATAACAAATCAATTTCCTTTCAAACTGATTTTTAAAGGATTGTAAAACATTTTAACAAACTCAAACTACATTTGAGCTGTAATTTCCCGAATGGGCGAAAAATGTCCGGGCCAGGATTCGAACCTGGGATCTCTTCTCTGAAGCTGCCAATGCTCTATCAACTGCTGAGCCATCCTGGTCGAATCTGGAGGACCTATTTCACCCAGTTAACCTTATTGATTATAGCATCTGGTCTGATATCTGAATCAGCTCAACAGAATAAATTACATGTAATGGAACTCCAGTAAACGCTGGATATGCGATTACACTAGATTAATTTTTAACACAATTATTCATATTGGTAAAGAAATCATATGAGTCGTAATTTCCCAACTAGGCGAATTAGGTCCTCCAGATTCGACCGGGATGGCTCAATTGGTAGAGCATTGGCAGCTTTAGCCAAGAGATCCCAGGTTCGAATCCTGGCATTTTTCGTCCAGTTGGGAAATTACAACTCATATGATTTCTTTACCAATATGAATAATTGTGTTAAAAATTAATCTATAGGTCAAACTACATTGTTTGTTTCTCAAATAGTAGGGTGTATTTTTATTATTATTATTCATAAGGCAAAATACCCACAGAAACTTTCTAAATTATGTTCATCTTAGATTTTATTACTTTTTATGTCATTTTAAACATTTAGAATATTTATGATTGTAATCAATGATTTTTTTTAAATCATTAAATTTAAAACATGATTTAATCTCTGATTTAAATCATCAGATTAAAATCATTGACACCCTATCAAATGGCAAGGTTTTCTTTCTTTTCATATTTCAATTTGTGAATAAATAAAACTTTTATTTTAAGCCCCAGAACATCCGAGCCCAAGTGCGTGTGGATTCCGAACTCGAGCTGAGCCTGTCTCATCTCTAATAAATATGTATGCAGTATTTTTTTTTTTTTTTTAACGTGATTGTAGGTTAAGAAATGTCGGCATTTTTCGTTGTAGAAATTGAGTCGTGCCAGGTGAGATTACTTTATTGATTTTTGTACGGGCTCGATCGTCAACTGCGAAAATATAAACGGGTTGGGACCGGACTGATATTTTAGCTTTTAAACCAGGCCCAGAGCTGAAAATTTTGGCTCGTGCAGAACGCTACAAGTTATTTTTGTTTTATGTTTCTTTATTTTATAACTCAGGCTGATGCTTTAATGATACCTCTAAATACTATAAAGTTCAAACTCGACACCATTTTTAATTTGCACAAATGAAAAATTACAGATTGCATTTGATTTTTTTTTTTTATTCTATCAAGTAAAAACACTGTCGACGTTATACATAAAAATTTAACTGAAAAAGCAAAAATAGTCTGTAAATGAGAGACAAAATTTAGAATACATAAAATAAATATTTAAAAAAAAAATCGTCTGCTGCGACTTTCGTGGAAATCAAATATATCATAGCCCTAAAAGTACATTTTTTTTTAAATCCAGGCGCCAAATATAAGCAACAAAAGTAATAAATTGCCAAATATTTCTTTAATGGCCGTCTTTGACATTGAATACTTCTTTTAAACTGTACAAAGATTCCTTTCAAATTTAAATTAAATATCTACGTTTTATAATATTATTTCTCATTAAAACGTTTTACTTTGTATTTTAAATAAAATCTTTAATAGTTTTATATATATATATATATTTCGAGTTGTTTGTAATTTTTTTTTATCTCTAACTGATATAGTCATTTAACAAAGACCGTTAACTAAAAGATAGCATCACAGAGTAAGGAGATTTAAACAGAATCATCTCTCATAATCTGCAATGGCAACTTCTTTAACATGGGATTACATATAGACAGTGGCGATTGCTGCGGGTGACGCAGAAACTACGGTCATATCAGAAGCAAGGTTTCTAATACGGCTATAAATCGCTTTCTTGGCGACAAATTAGGGAAGGGGAAAAAACGGCGACTGCTTGTTGCGGCTTGTTTTTTAAATCTCATTTTTGATATCATTTAACATCGTACAATCCGCAATTGTTATTTTTCAATTGCATGCATATTTATAAGCATATAAAATTATTCAAATGTTCCAGAAATTAGAATCATTAAATTAAACACGGTGTTATACAATAATATTCTGAAATTCTAATGAATTGCTTATTCTTTTAAAATTTTTTTTTAAATAAACAGGTATTCGTCCCCCCGTAGTCTCATTAAATTTACATTCGTTTTGATTTTTTTTTAAAAACGCTTTTAAAAATTGTAAAATATATGAAAATAAGATGTTTATATTTCCCGAACAGATGCAAAAACATTTTCAAATATTTTAAGCAATTAATTTCTAAATTCTATTAAATTTATCGGCAAAATTTTAAACTATTGGAAATCCATATCGAAAATTTAGCATTCATAATTTTACGTCTAAATCCATTATGCAAATGTTCCATTTTCATTTCAGATAAAAATGAAACGTGAAAAATCGTCTGCATCCCCATAGGAAAGCATTATGACCTAAAAAAAAAGTTCTATATTTTCCGAACGAATGAACCAAATTTAACCAAAAACTATACAGCTAATTCCGGATACCTCACCAACATACCTACCAAAATTCAACCTAATCAGACTTTTTTTACGGTAAACAGATGGACCGAAACCAAAAACTTTTCGCGTCTCCACAGTAAGCCAAAAATCTGTCATGAAAATAAATCACAACTTACCGATCTTTGGGAATAAAAAATAACTTTTCACTCTTGTTCTTACAAACAATACAAGTATCTCTTCGTAGCATTTTGAAGAATTATAATAACCTATTTGATCTTCAAAGAATAATTTTAATAATAAATATTAACCAAGATTTAAAAATCAAATGGCGAACGCCGAAAACTTGCGCATGTGCAAATGACAACAGCAAAAGACACCAAGCAGAATAGGGTTACAATTAAACGGAAATCACGAATTTAAAAATCGCCAAAGCGATGATTTAGTTTTTAAGTCATCCGCCGCAGTCGCTCTTTTCAGGCGAAGTTGGGTCTCTGTTTAAATCTCCTTACTCTGTGGATAGCATAATATACCGTCGCCAAGATGAAAACAACATTTTAATAGAACAGGAAACATATACACTGAAAAAAAAAATTGATTTTACAGTATAATACTTACATCCCAGCTGCCAGTATTATGCCGTAAAATTAACAGTAATAAACAGTAAAATAAGCAGTAATACGGTGCCGCGCATATGCGGTAACGTATTACTGCTTATTTTACTGTTTATTACTTTTAATTTTTACGGTACAATACTGACAGCTGGGATTCCAGTATTATACTGTAAAACAACATTATTTTATTTATTTATTTATTTATTTATTTTTTGCAGTGTATCAATGGTAATTTTTTCGTCCAAAATAAGGATAAAATACCAAATTTTATTATAAAAAAAATCATGGTTATATCGGTATATTATACATCCTAATGAGCAGGGAATTTTACTTACCCATCATACGTAGTATAGGGTAAGTCTTGCAATCGTTTTGAAAATCGAATTTTTTTTTTTGACGGATTTACACGTTTCAGACACTGGAGATTCCGAAAAACATATTTTTAGAAAAAAAATTTTGCCGTCCGTCTGTGTGTCTGTGTGTATGTCTGTGTGTGTGTCTGTGTGTGTGTCTGTGTGTCTGTAAACGCTCTATCTCCCGAAAAAATTGAGATAGAGACTTGCAATTTGGAATGTACTTAGTATGTAATAATGGGAAGAAGCCTATTTCATTTCAATAACCTCGATTAACCGGAACTATTTTTTTCGGACTCTCGAAATATTCGTTCTGATAAAAGGTATATAAAAATTTTCGAAATTGGTTATTTTAAGGAGTGAATATAAAAGACAATAAAAAAACATAAATTTTTCATAAAGTATGAAGTCGATCGGATAACTAGTTGCCGAGATATTTGGAATCCTATTTTCCACACTCTTCGATTTTTCATGACCCTGTATTTCATCCAAATTTCACTTCAAAGATATATTTTAATTGGAAATTTGACGCTTAATCAGATGCAATAAACCGCTAGTTAATAGGATTATTATATTTGGAGTTATAAGGATGTTTCTTTCAAGCAATTCAGTAATCGAGCCTTTAAAGTTTGTGACGTCTTCAAGCCTCGATTTTATTTGAATTGCAATGCATTTTATAAGTAGTTTACACAATTTTTATTTTAATATTTTACATTATGCATATCCATGATGGGTAAGTATTACGGTGGCCCCCAACGACTAGTTTTCTATGCGATGATGCAAACCGCAAAAAAATTCATCGGGTAGTTTTTCAAATCACCCCGGACATACACTTTTATGATTTCTTTCTTTATAATATGTAGGATAACTCTTACCACTTACATAGAAACTCTTAAATACATACATAGGCAACACTTTCTCCTTTCTTTACTGAAAATAATCACAAAATATTTTTCAGTATCAACAAAAACAAGCAGACATTTCTTTACCTAACTTAAGTATCAAAGTTTCATGTTCCTTACAAATAACTGCTTAGCATTCAAAGTATTCGAAAAGAAAAATGTATCTAATTTCTAATATAAAAAAAAAACCAATCGTTAATCAGCTGATTGTAGCTAACGGATTTTTACGAGATATTAAATAACAAATTTTATTTTAAAGTCTTTGAAATGCCATCCCGTTAGGAGAAAATCCTTTGAATAAAAATTCGAAATGACGATTAGTGTCAAGGGCAGCCTGTGGTTAGAATTTTTTTTCTCTATAAGTAATGAAGAAATCTTTGATGTAACTGATATAAGATTCCATTTAAATTATTGGTATTTATTATTCAATTCTTGAGTTGTAAAATATTTTCTTACGGTGTATCTATTACAATGAAACCGGGAAAAAAATGTTACTACGTCTGCTAAGTGTTTTATATCAGGAAAGTGAACTGAGAGCGTATTAGCTTCTTTTTTTGTAGTTTTTGTTAATATTATCGATGCACGTCGTGTTTATGAATCGCCATTTTTTCATAAATTGCTGTATTGAATAATTAACGTTTTTCAGTCAATTATTAACAGTTTTGCTTTCTAGAAATGTTAATCTCTTCAGAAATTTGTACTGCAAGAACGTCGCGTTTTCAGAAATTCTAATATTGAATAAATAATTTTTTATTGAGTTTTATTTATTTTTTTTTAATTATTTAGTTGAGTCCTATTTTAAAATTTATATCAGAACATCGCCGAGTTCATGATTCATATTTTTTTCCTCAATTTAATGTGAATACCTACTATATTGAATAATTCAGCATTTTATAAAAATATTAGAGTCTTAGTCTTCTAAAAAAAATTAATCCCTTTCTCTTTTAAAATTCGTACTGAAAGAAGGGCGTATTAAGGAGTCATCAATTTTCAAAAGATATAATATTCAACAATTAATCATTTATTGATTTGTTTTCTCTTATAGGAATTTTAATTAGTTTCGATATTAAATTTCCTATTTGAACAATGCCGAATTGATTATTCTTCATTCTTTTTTCCAGAAACTACGCTTATTGACTCGCTCTATAAAAGGTTATTGAAGCAATATCAGGCAAAACACTCCCGATAATCCAACAATTTCGGTTAACCGATACCCCTTAAACATTTCAACATAAAAGTGTTTGTAGTTTACGTTTGTAATTGGCCTGAAAAATATTAAAATTTTATTTTGAATACCAGTATTTTCGTAGAGAAATATTTGCGTTATTTAGTTACAGAAATTTTGCAATTAAATCAGGCGAATGCGAAGACAGTGGTACTCAAAATAAAATTTTAGTATTTTCCTGACAACCCTGTTGTGACTGCATTCCAAAATTTCAGGCGAAAATAATTTTTTTTTTAACTTATAATCTTATAATTTTTTTATAATCTTGTAATTTTTTTAACTTATTAAATTTTTAAACTTTTTTATATAGCTTTAAACGTGGTAAAAAAAACTGCGATTTGGTTAAAATACTGTTAAATTATTTTAATTACATTGATAATTTTATTAAATAATTCATAATTTCGTCGCAATCTATATATTTAAAACGAAAAGCTCATTCTGTGAAATTTTCCACACGAATATCGTCTCTTTGCGCATGCGTCAACCTTTTTTGAAGGTTTCTCCCCTCAGAAACGGGAAATCAGGTTGATTAGTCTCTTTAGCCTAGGGGGATTGAAAAGGGTTGATTGAAAACGGATGGAGGTGTACCACTGCATTGAAAGCATAGACCTTCTAATATATTTTTGCTCTGAGGTTGAAAGCTAAAGCTTTCTTTTTTTTTTTAAGAACTCGTGTTTTCACTACTAAATATGCATATATTTTCGCAAAATTTTAAAGAGAGCTTGGATACAGTTATATTTATAACCAATTGAAATGTCAGAGAGTTCGGAAGATGAGAACTATTTTTTTATTGCTATATTAAAGGAACCGACGCGAAAATAAACAAAAAAAAAGCGAGAAGAAAACATTCCTTTTACAACTGAATAACAATATTTTTTCACGAAATTTTTAAACGGACTGTAAAACCGTTTTATTTATCACCAATAAAGATTTTAAAGAGTTCCGACAAAAATAACTTCTTATTTTAAAACTATGAAACAAACAACCTTACATAAAAAAACAAGAAAATGACTGCTTTTATCACTAAATATCAATATTTTTTCGCGATTTTTTTAATCTTAAAATATAATTTCATACAAAATCGGGTTAAAGATATAAAATAATAAAAACTGGATTTTTTTTTAAATTTATTATCTCGTGCACGGGCAACGCCGGGCGGGGGTCAGATAGTAATCATTTAAAACAGTTCGAATAATTTCGGAAATGTGGAGGAATTCTCACTAAAAATCACTCCTATATTCTAATTATCATACGTTGCAAAAATGAGTTGAAAATGAGGTAGAAACAGGTGTAGCTTTAATGCTAGAATGTGAAATCTTGCTGCGACCAAATCTAAATAAGTATAAAAGTAAAAATAGCTTTTTAAAATACATTATTTTATAAGCATTCAATAGTATCTTCAAAATCGAAGAACCCCCCCCCCCCCCAAATATATATATATATATATATATACAGTGAAACCTGTGTATAACGATACTGTCTATAACGATAAACCTGTCTATAACGATATTTTCCTTTGGTCCCAGCGAAATTCCTATTTATTCAATGAATTTTGAACCTGTGTACAGCGATAATCAATTTTTAGCTGCACCTGTCTACAACGATATTTTTTTATCTTTCGAAAGCTGAAGGTTCCCGATATAACCAGATTTTTTCTTGGAAAACGACACCCTATCATCCGGAATATAAAATAACAAAAGTCTGTGCTTATCTCCGTGTCCAAGTGTTGACTCTTTCTTCATTTTGACCTCTTTGTAGAAAGGATTAGGGGATGTTGGGGAGGGGGTGTCACTTTGCTGCGTCTACGGTGCATTAGTCTTTACAGCTAATCAATGTCAAACTTGTTTTACTAGATAAGGAATTGGAAGGGATGTTACATCTTTTTTCGAATTCGACTAGTCACTGTCGAATCTTTTCATTCCTAGGTTAGACACCCCTCACTTCGGATTGACCACTTTTCGTTGCAATTCATTTTTATGTGCTCGTATTTTTCATTCTAAGTTCGTATTTTTGATTATTCGTTTTAAGAGATGGCTCAGCGTAAAGCATTGTCATTTGAAGAAAAGTTAAAAATCATTTCGGATATTGATCAGGGAATGAAAGAAGTTGATTCTGCTAAAAAGTATGGGATTTCACAGTCAGCGATAGCTACTTTTTAAAAAAAACGAAAAGATATTGAAGATGCTGTGGAAAAAAGTAAAGTGGATAGCAAACGAAAAAGATTTAAACTTGCCGTAAATGATGATGTTGACAAAGCTCTCCTAAGATGGTTCCACGAGATGAGAAACCAAAACGTGCCCATTAGTGGACCTATGATTTCTGAAAAAGCAAGAAAATTCGCCTCTTTGCTAGGTAACAATGATTTCAAAGCCAGCAATGGATGGCTTACTTCCTTTCGTGAACGTCACGGAATTGTTTTTAAAACTATTGCGGGAGAAGAAAAGTCAGCTCCAGTTGAGGCTGCATTATCCTGGAAACAGCGAGAAAAAGAGAAAATTGAAAAATTCTCTCCAGACGATGTGTACAATGCTGATGAAACTGGTTTGTTCTATCAGCTAATGCGAGATAAAACAATGTCCTTTAAAGGAGACAGCTGTAAAGGTAGGAAGAAATCAAAGCAAAGGCTGTCAATCCAGCTGTGTTCAAACAGTACTGGAACCGACAAATTGAAGCCTTTAGTGATTGAAAAGTAACCGAAGTCAAGGTGCTTTAAAAATGTAAAGAGTTTACCAGTTCACTGCAAGGCAAATAAGAGGGCCTGGATGACGGAGGAAATCTTCAATAACTGGCTGCTTGATGTTGATAAAGAAATGAAAAATAAAAAGGAGAATGTTGCTCTCATAGTTGATAACTGTACACCTCACAACAATTCCCCACGTTTGAAAAATATAAAAGTGTTTTACTTTCCACCAAATTGCATGTCGATCCTGCAGTCTTTAGATTTAGGCATTATCAAGCATTTCAAGGTACATTATCGAAAAAGGTTAGTTCAGAACGTTGTTTATAATCTGGATAACAATCTCCCAAATCCAGATGCAGTTGATGTAAAAAATGCATGTGGTTGGGTCTCCGGAAGTTGGAATTCGATAACAGCATCTACAATCCAAAATTGTTGGAAGAAAGCTTCATTCTTTGAAGACAAGGCCAATATTGACTTTACTGAAATCGTTAAGGAAGAAGAAGAATGTGTGGAGAGTTTATCCACAGCTGTTAGAGCTTTCCAAAGCTCATCAAACCTATCTTTTACATTAGACCGGGAGCCGGCAGCACAGACAATCACCTCATCGAGTTCACGGATGAAATTCTAGGATTAGTTAAATCTTGATTCGCATATTAAAACGCAATCTGTATGCCAAGTTATATCTTGGTGGAAAACACCTGAAAACCCGATTTTAGCGGCTGACTCGTAGGTTTACCATTGTGTTTTCCTGCACCAAAAGGTATGAAAACAAGGAGGACTAGGAGCAGGAAAACACAATGGAAAACCTACGAGTCAGCCGCTAAAATCTGGTTTTCAGGTGTTTTCCACCATGATATGACTTGGCAGACCGATTGCGTTTTAATATTCGAATCAAGATTTAACTAATGCTAGAATTTCATCCGTGAACTCGATGAGGTGATTGTCTGTGCTGCCGGCTCCCGGTCTACATTGAATGCTGAAGAATTTTTAAACTTAGACAATGATGTGCACATGTTCAGCGGTGCAGGCGATGAAGATATTTTAGCAGAATTAATTCCAGGTAATCAGAGCGATGAAGAAGAAGCCATTGACTGTTCACAAAACAAAACTCAAATTTCTCCTGAGGATGCTATATCCTTAATTAGCACTCTTCAGGATTTTGTTGCAACAGTACCAAATGTTTCGGACGTGCATCTGAACGCGTTAGACGGGTTGAAACATATGTGCATGCAGCTGTCATTTGCATAAAAAAGTAAGCAAACAAAATTAACAGATTTCTTTTCTAAATAATTTTTATTTCTGCAATTTTCTTACAAAATAAACTTATGCTTGTATCTTTTACGTATATTTTTAATTTGTTTGCTTATTACGTTTACGTATTACTTATTTAAGTTTAAAAATATAATTTTATATATTCAATCTGTCTATAACGATAACCAGTCTATAACGATATCTTATCTGGGTCCCTACAGTATTGTTATAGACAGGTTTCACTGTATATATATATTACCGTTAGAATACATTAATTTGTCGTTGACACCGAACTCGATTATTGAAAATTCCCTGCTATTTTTACTCTTGGTAAAAAGCGCAAGCAAGTTAATTTATTAAAAATTATACAATTTTTGCTTTGTTTCTTTTTTAAGATAAGGCAACTGAAAAGAAAAAATTAAACATTATTTAAACTATCTTTTTTAGGATTCCTAAATTGATTTCTCAACGCATAATCGTAATTTAATTAATATTAAACTGATAAGTGATTAAAGCAGCCTCAAAGCTATAGCCCTCGAAACAGCTACCAAATCCATAAGTCAGTCAATCAATAACATTTTAAACTTTTTAAAATGTAGAATGTTTGTAATTACAATATTTTATGTACGACCAATAATAAAGAATTATTTTTTCGCTTACCATTGCATATTCTTCCTAGAAAACTTATATCATTAATATAAATAGATCTAAGACTTATAGTAAACAGTCGAGCTTGAAATAGATCTCATTAAAACTTATCATATATTCTAAATTTTTAAATTTAGAAATTATTATTCGTGACGTAAAAACATTCTTAAACTATAATTGATCATAATTGGTAATCGTAGGTAACATAATATAATTACAAAAAAAAATAATCTCATAATCTGTAGAAAAATAACATTCCTTGTCAAGTTTTGCTACATGAGGAAGAAAAGAAAGATAAGATAAGAAAATTCGCTTTCCTATTAAATCTACAATTACAGTATAATAAACATTTATAAATATTAAAATGTATTACAAAATTTTACATTGTACCCATATTATTATTAGGGATGACGAATAGTGATTTAGCCGAATAGCCGAATACCGAATATTCGGCTAAACTTTTTAGGCCGAATATCAACTTTTATTTATTTATTTATTTATTTTCAAAAAAAAGAAAACAATTTTTGATTTTAAATATTGTTTTTAATTTTTAAAATGTAAAAAGAATTAAACCCAAACTTTTGTTTTATTATTTGTGTGTTTAAAATTTTTAATACTTTTATGTTTTTTTTTTTTTTTTTTTTTTTTTTTTTTGTAATATTTTAAGCACATTGATACTAACAATAAAATAAGTTTGACTACATCTAAATTACAATAGCATAATTTTATTTCCTGGAAAGAAATTCATAAACATTTTATGTAAAATAGGAACTCATTAGTCATTACCTCTGTAAAATGTATTTTTTAAATTTATTTTAAATTTAGAAAAATTATTCTAGCACAAAACAATTAAGAAATTTCATTTCATTCTTAGATATATCAAATTAATTTTTTGTAAGTCAGAATTGTAAGTTATTTCCATTTAAATATAAAGAATGTACTTCACTTTTACTACCCAATGTTACTTTTATCCTTTCTTACATTCAAAATCAATTATAATACTTACTCTCTCTCATAATTCATAGTGAGATATTTGCTGAATAAACTTTTTGTCAAATAAATTTTATTATGAGACGTCTGTGTCCCTAAGTGATCAACAAATTTGTAAGAAAGAGTCTTTGTTCTGAAATCAGTCTTACAGATCTGAAATCTTAAATTACAGGTTAAATTAAAGTAAGAGGTATGGTTAAAGTAGAACATACCTGTGTAACAAAATCTTTGATTTAAAATATACACTAAAACCCTTTTTATTTCGCTTAAAAGACGTCAACATATCAATATAAACATCAAAGATGTTAAAATTTAAAATTTACATGTTTCGATTTGTTCATCAAATCGTCATCAGAATATACACAAACCACAAACACAATGTACATAAAAACCAGAGAGTCTGAACAGTCACTATGTGAAAGAAGGTACAACGCTATCTATACTTTTAACACCGCTCTTAGCTCCATCTACAGACCGCTTTCCACTATTATTCAACCACTCAACCCAAATCTTCGGAATATTAAATGACAACGTATCATTACATTACTTCTTTCACATAGTGACTGTTCAGACTCTCTAGTTTTTATGTATATTGTGTTTGTGGTTTGTGTATATTCTGATGACGATTTGATAAACAAATCGAAACATGTAAATTTTAAATTTTAACATCTTTAATGTTTATGTTGATATGTTGACGTCTTTTAAGCAAAATAAAAAGTGTTTTAGTGTATATTTTAAAAGTTAATTTTAATGGACGTATTTTGACTCTCCACTTTATATGAAATATAATACCATTTGAAAATCTTTGCTATTTGAACCAGCATATACAATGTACACAACGTTGCAGACATTAATGAATATTCAAGTGTTTTATAATCGAACGGTGTTTTTAATTTTTCTATACGATTATTTACATGAAGAGTTGTAATCTATCATTCCTTAATAAAGACATTTTCCTGACAGTTTTGTCTCTAAAGTCAGTTTAAATCTTAAACTTGGACCCCCATTTTCTAAAAGATCCTTAACTGTTGAAATGGTTTATGATTTTTTAGTATCCAAATAACGATACATTTTGTATAGTTAAAAATGAAAATGACTTCATGAATGTTGCAGAAAGTAGCCAGTGTAGATTAGAGAAAACAAATTACAAATATCGAAATATATATATGTATCCTGAATTTATTCGGCTAGATAGCTAGCAATATTCGACGAGATATCAACAATATTCGGTGAAATAGTTCACAATATTCGGCCAAGGTATTCGGCTAAAGCATTCGGCCAACCTAATATTCGACAAAACTGCCGAATTGGCCTAATACCGAATAGTGGCCAAATATTCGTCACATCCCTAATTATTATATAAAATTTATTATATAAGTTTTTTTTAATGCTTTTTAGTATGATTATATAAGATTATTTCTCCATACTCAGAGGTTATTTAGAGAAAATTTACACTTCTAATATAAATGTACGCATATAAATAGTAAACATCTGATCTTGCAACAAATTTCATAAGAAAAACAATTATTTATTTTAATTATATAAGAACCTTCTAGAAGACATAACTGATCCTAATCAATTATCGTAAACAGCAGAATATAATTACAAAGAATTAACTTATGGTAATCTTTAGAAAATTTGCTTTTATCTACGTCAAACTTTATTGCAAAAAGAAAAGGAAAAAATCGCTTGTGAATATTCTAGCACTTTCCTGAAAAAATAAATAAATAAAACTCAGACTAAGAGGTAAGGACCTTGATCCACCACCCCATAAAATATAACGATAGCCTTGACTTTCAAATTATGCCTGGGGTTGACTTCAAAAAGACAGTTTTATGAACTGCCGCTTGTAGATCAACTCTTCCGAATACTGGCAGCCAATTTGATAATGACGTAACCACCGACGTAAAATCTCTTGAATTGAAGTTCTCTCTTTCTTACTATTGTTTGATGGATGTAATTAAGTTGTTTATTATAGACAAATAGAATTTACCAGAATAATTATAATACTTTTAAAGAAATAACAAAAAAAAATTAGGGCGAGGCAATAGTGGCGTCAATGAAGTTGTGCAGGAGGATTTTCACATATATATTTTTTTTTACTTTAGGATCTGGATTTCGGACACGTTTTGATATCTAAGAAAATGGTGACTCTCATGACATCAATGCTCTTGCCAATTGGTGTTTTAATTAGATTGTTTACTACAAACAAGTACTAATTGCCAGAAAAAATATAATACTTAAAATAAGCATAATTTTGTTCTGAACGAAGCTTTGGAGCTACAAAATTGTTTGGAGCGATTCTTATACAGGTATGGTTCAGAAAAACTGTTTAATAAATTTCACTAAGGTCGAGTATATAAAACCAAGCAATAATAACATAGAACAACTGGGTGGCAATTTACTTATTCAATCAAAAATAAATGGTATTCCACCCTATCCACAGCAAAGTTGAGTTTCTGTTAATAACTCTGAGAAAAGGGAATAATTGTAATGACAATTTGAAGAAATACTTTTCTTTGTTTTAAATGTGTTAGCATAGTGCAGCCATACTCAACCTGCGGCGCGCGGTTTGCGGGTTGACCGTTGTTTGCGGGTTTGCGCGGTTGACCGGAGCGCGCGGGGTTGCGTGCGGTTTGAAAGTTAACCTTAACTTTCATAACAACTTGCCAGTCACTGATTTCCTTATCCGCGCAATTATTTTATATCAAAACCGTCATTCTTCAACATATTCCGAACAGTGTAAAAAAAAAAAATACAGATGTCTTTTAATCTAGGAAAATATAATATAACCACAAGCTAAAATATACAATAACGTCTTCCAAGTTAACCATGATTTCGAAAAGCGTTCTTTATCGTTAGAAACTTCAAAACCAATATAATACATCGGCTGATAAGTTCTCGGTCTGTCACATAGATGGAGTTGCAATCACCGAACCGATGCATTTTTTAGTAAATACTAACCTTTAAAAGGTAGCAGAAAAAATGTAATGACGATTCGCAGTGTGGATAAAACGTTAGAGTGGTTTTAGTTGAACGACTTTGTTGATAAACAAAAAAAGGGATAAACAAGAATTTCAAGAATTGTTATTTGATGGGAAAAAACACCGTTCAAACAAAAGGTTGGCTTTATAAGCGTTATCCGGACACTGCACCAGGTAAATCAACCATTATTGACTGGTTTGCTGAATTTAAACGTAGTCGCACGGACACCAGTGATGCACCACGCAAAAGAGGTGGTTACTCCGGGAAACATAAAAAAAGTCCGCAAAATCGTTTTGGGGAACCGTAAAGTGAAGTTCCAGGAGATAGCTCAGATTCTGAAGAAATCCAAGGAACGTGTAGGTTTTATTTTGAATGAACATTTGTCTATGAAAAAGCTGTTGTCAAAGTGAGTGCCGCGCGTGTTGACTTTTGACCAAAAACAACAACGAGTCGCTCAAACAACACTGTTTAGAGCTTTTTCGTTATAAAATTATGTTACTTATTATAAAATTATTATTATTATTTATTTATTAAATTATTATTATTAAATTATTATTATTATTTATTTATTAAATTATTATTATTAAATTATTATTATTATTTATTTATTAAATTATTATTATTAAATTATTATTATTAAATTATTATTATTATTATTATTATTAAATTATTATTATTTATTATTAACGTTATGTTATTTATTAAAGTTTTAAAGTTATAAAATTATGTTAAAAAGTTGTGTTTTCTTTATTAGACCGGGAACTTATCAGCCCATGTGTTATTTTCGAGACTTAAAGAAGCATTTATATAAAGATTTTTCTTTCTCTTTTTTCCACTTATTTTCGGAAACGTTTCCGAGTAGTTTTATACTGCATTACTCAGTTTTCTGATCCCGGAATATAGGTTTTTCGAATGCTATCAATTCTCAAGTAAACATTTTCATGTTAGACAAACATTGTTTTAGAAACAAACATGAAAAAAAATAAAAAGCATTAAGATTAACATTAAAATTAATATTATTTTGTTACTCTTGCATGTATAAATTCAATTACGCAGCTAAAAATGTTTAATTGAGAATTAATGACATCCTAAAAAATGATATTCTGGTTTGAGAAAAGTGATTAATACACTATAACAACTACTCGATTTTTTTTTTCGAAAATTTCTTCTGTTGCCAAAGCATTTGCTTTTACATATGCTTTTTCAAATCTCGAAAATATTTTAGTTTCAGAAGTTCCTTCAGATAAAGAATATTTTTTAGGAATCTTGGGTAACTCGGAAGAGGTTATTATATATTTTTGTTCGTAGTTATATTATATTTTCGTTAATTAAGTAACGTTTGTCTTTTTTATTAGTGCATGATTCAAATACCTGAATTTTTGGCTTTTTAATGATATATAATAACTCGCAGCAATTTATTTTATTATACTGTAGCCATGAATCCAAATACCAGTCTAATATTGGTTGAATACAGTACTTGTATAATTTACATGTATTTAAAATGTAATATAATTAATTCTGAAATATTCAGCATTTTACTGTAAATATGTCCTGTTAAATCAAACTTTTTCAAAATTGACATTTCATATAATTTTTCTCAATATCAGATGCATACGGTCTTCAGTTTTAAGCACCACTATTTCCATATTGTAATATTCGCCTTATTTAATCACCGAATTTGTACAATTTTTGCTTAACCTCTTCGATTAAATAAGGCTTAGATAGCTACTCTGAAACAGTGGTGCTCAGAAGTAAGGACCATACACACCCTGAAAATACAAACAAATTCTAAAATATTGATATATTACTCCTTAGTAACATTACTTATGCAGTTACATTATGCTAAGTATTTACCAATATTTAGTAAACATTAATCAGCAATACTGACTAAGCTGTAGAAAAACGCGATGAAGTGGCCAAATACTTTACTTTCATTGTGGTAGTACAGCACCAATATTTACTTGTGATTAAAAAAGATTGGAATTGTATTGATATTTTTAGAGTGTAAATGCTACTTCGTAATTTTTCCGTAAATCTCAGGAACTTATTGGTTTCTGTGGTTTCTAATTGGATCTTCTCTTATGGTTTCAATAGATAAGGGAATTGTTACCGGAATCTTAGATAACTCTGAAGTTTTACATGGTTACATTAAATTTTCGCAAACGTTTCTGCTGTATCGAATTACTCAATTTTTTACAATATTTCTATTTTTTTTCTCTTTTTTACAGTGTACCCAAATAGCACCATGATCCAAGTTTGACCAAAATGTGAAAGAGCAGTAAATGCAATGTCCAGATTCTCTTCAAGTGGCGTGGAAAATGTGTCGCATTTACGTCACTGTAAAGTCGATCTGCACCATTTTGTGAAAAGGTACATGTGACTCAAGTACCGGTCACTATGACTTCATAGTCGAGTGACGAAGTGAGGATCACCTAAGAGTCATAATGTGACGAAATAACGTCACCACCTTTTGCTTAGTGTTGTGACTTTGACTATTTGTAACGATTGTGACATCACCGTGACATCACATCAACTAAGGGATCGAATGGACTATAAGGATAGTTAAAACACTAATCGAATCAAGTACTATATCTATTTTTTGAGGTTATAAACTAACTAATATCTTCTAGAACCTTATCAGCATTTATATGATTTAAAATAAACACAGATATAGGGGGGGGGGGTTGATCATTGAGGGAAATAATTAAATAATTATTTTTTTATTTGCATTGCATCATGGTGAATTCAGATGTTAATATATCAAGATTTTTAAGGGTATTAATTTAATAAGCTCAGGTTCTAAAAAAGCGTATTACTGTGAAAGATTTTTCAGTATAATATTTAATGAATATTATGCGTTCATTACAATTTTTTCCTTAGATTACAACATTGTATGATGTTATAGTTACAAGTAAGGAAATTACAGACTAATCTTTTAACCCTTTCAGGAGCACTTCTGTTCGTAAAGTGGTGAAATGATTGAATGACACCACAATTTACAAAATATTTATTTGAAAATAGGTAAAATCTTTTCTTCGCGTACGTAAGGAAAGGAAAATTTTCATTCCAAAATTCTGGTGCCAATGTGGCATTTAGAGATAAAACTTAAGTGGTCCAAAAAATGAACCACTGCCTTTCAAGGGGTTAAAAGAATATTTAATCGTGTAAATAGTTTTTACTGTCTGACTTTTCGTTTAGAATTGTGTCTACAGAAAATAAGTGTACACTATATGGCCAAATATCACCGGAAACTTTTGTCAACTTTTTGTCGAATATCTACAGAAATACTTCAGGAATTCTTCTGGAACATCAGGTATATAAAGAACATGTATGATGTAGCGCAGGTTTTATCACGAAGGCAATTGGGGGACCAACAGCTAATTGAATAAGATAAATAATATTAGCGATCGCGCTGTAAATTAAAATGCTCGAAATGATCTGTTCCTGTGGCACATGACTATGTGAATGTTGCAGAACATTTGTGTTCATTTCTGTAAGAATAGCACGTACATTCATGGATATATAAAGGTTTCTTTTAAAAATTCAGTAGCTTTTGAGCGTATTTTAGGATACAAGGTTTCCAACCAAATTTAACACCGTTGTTATGAAACTTGACAATGTACACTATAAACAATATACTACAATTATATTTAAAATATATTAAACTAGATGGTACCCGTCAAAATTTGGCGGTAAATAACTTGAAAGCTCCTTTAGAAATATACTTTTATTTTTAATTAGCTGCTTTTAAATTAATTAAATATTGAAAATTTTATGAACTGTTATATTGTATAAGCGATTTTTATAGATGTTTATAGATGTAAAACGATATATTGTGTTGTCAGTCCAGCCTACTCAACGAATGAAGTGAAATAATTTTAAGCTTGTAATTTACATCCTATTATACTTGAATTATTTTAGCAAGAATTTAACTAAAAATATTAATTGAATGATTTATTTTTACTTACTACAGTCTCAAAAAATGAAATATATATATATATCAATATTTAGTATTTTCTATTTTTTTTTTTAATTACGCGGCCTTTAAAATTTTTCATTAATTTTACTTTTATCAGCCTGACTCTAAAACCCAGATAAACCATGATACCAAGCTCTCTTTAAAACTTTGCAAAAAAGATGCATATTTAGTAGTGAAAACATGAGTTCTTTAAAGAAAAAAAAAAAAAAAGCTTTAGCTTTAAACCTCAGGGCAAAAATATATTAGAAGGTCTTTAAATCAACCCTTTTCAACCCCCCTAGGCTAAACAAGCTAATCAATCAAGTTTCCCGTTTCGAGGAGAGAATCCTTCAAAAAACCGTTGACGCATGCGTAAAGAGACGATATTAGTGTGAAAATTTGACAGAATGTGTCTTTCGTTTTAAATATATAGATTTTTGATGAAATATGGACATTTGCATGAAATACTTTTTAACTGCTCATGCGCGATTTTTTTTTTTTTTTTTCATAATTTAGTAGTCAATTATAAAGGGCAACTCATATTAAAAAAGAGGCTGTCGAATATCATGAAAATTCATAAAAACTGTCGGCTATATAGTGAATTGAATTGCAATTACTTTCTAAAAGTAGCTGGATAAGGGATTTTCCACAAATTGTCATTTTTTATTAACTGACTTGCAACAAAAGAATTAGTACATAACGCATGTCCACGCGTAGATTTAGAATGGATACTTCCATTTTTATCATTCTTGTTTTGTTAGAATGGGCTCATTCTGGACAATTCTTTTGAAAATTTAAAGTATCTATGATAGAAAAATGTCAAATTTGTTTAGAATCCATTATCATCCAACTACTTTTATTAAGCAATTAAAATTCAGCTCACTGTATTACCGAGATCTTTATAAATTTTCACATGGACTACCTTTTTGTATGTGTTGCCTCATGCAGTTGCCTACTAAATTATGCAAAAAAAGCTTTGTTATTGTTAGCACATGCGCAGATAAAATTTATTTGATATAAATGCTCATTTTTCATCAAATATTCAATATACTTATATTTTAATTGCTGTATATTGTATCTACACTATTTTTTCGGTTTTCTTGAAAGGGGTGTTAAATTTAGTTGAAAACCTTGCATGCTAGAAAAAAGAGATAATTTCTTGATTTTTTAAAAATTATTATTATACCTACATGGATATACGTGCCATTCTTATACAAATGTACAAATAGACATGTGCTACAGCTACATACCATTTCGAGTATTTTATTTAACAGGGTGATTACAAATAATTTATTATTCAATTTGTTGTTGGTCCCCTAAATGCCCTTGTAATGAATCCTTCGCTGAAAAAAAATAAGGTCAGAAATATTAATTGTTTTCCTGTAGTTCCAAGAAAAACTTGTCAAATATTTCTCTAGATATTCGAGAAATCATCTAAAATCAAAAGTGATTTGGCAATAACTTTTGGTCATATGATGTAGTTTTTTCTTTCTTTTTTTTTTACAATTTGGCTTATCAGGTTAACGTGCGCGTGATAGAAAATAGTTATTTTGAAATGAGAAAAATTTTAACTACTGGAAATTACAATTGAAAAAAATATATATATTTATTTATTTATTCTAACAAAGGTAATATATCGTCACTTTATCCTTCCTTTGACCTGTAGATATCCTGACATACGTTTCTATTCACACAGATATATAACAATTGAGGCACTTTTAAATGCAATTAATAACGAAACAGGCAACAAATGATAAATGCAGAGGGGGAGATAAAGAAAGATATGAAACAATAGTTCTTATTTTAAAATTGCTATTTCAAAGATTTGTTAATCAATTTACCAAAGAATAAAAATGTGTTTCTTATCTTCTGATAGCCCATCAAATTAAACAACCATAATCTACTCACGTGCCTTCTGACACATCTAAAATTATTATGTGATCATATGAAATTTCTGCTGCAAAAAAGCGCATAATATAATCTACACTTATACATAAAATTGAAGTTTATGTATGTGATTTTCAGAAAACTGTCTTTTTCTAAGTTTATTCGACTATCTAAAGGACACATTAAAAAAAAAATTTTACTGTCTGTCTGTCTGTTAGTCCCAAATGGACTCAGAAACGGTTGCCTAATGAAGTCTAAACTTATCAGGGGCAGATAGAGAATGTATCTAGCTACAATATACAGTTTGCCGTATTCATATCTAAAGAAGTTTTTGAGAAAACATGAAAAAACAGGAAGAATCAATACACCAAACAGCCAGTCTTTCAATACGCCGAAATTCGATAACTAATCACTTGATTAGTGAACATTTTTTAACAATCTTACAGCGATTGAAAGGTCTAATTAAGTTTTATAAATTATTATTCTGGCTACAATCTACAGTTTGTTGTATTCCGATATCTAAATTAGTTTTTGAGAAACCAGGGAAAAACCTGGCGAATCAATCAATCAACGAATCTTTCAATACTCAAAAACTCGAGAACTAACTGATCAATTTTAATAAATCTTTCGTGGATTGAAAGTTCTAAATAAGAGATGATAATAATTATATTTTTAGCTTATGACTTATACATTTTAATTTAAAATCTTGATTGGTAAGCATAAGGAGCGAATATTCCAAAATCGAGTCCAAAGACAAAGCTTGCATCATTATAAGTAAAGAAATGATCACCTACGACAGGGACTTCGAAGCTATGGCATACGTTTCATAAGTGGCACACGACAGAATATTTTCGGCACGTCGTTGATTGAGCTGCTAAATCAAAATATAACGAAATTACACAAAATACACGAATTTAAACAAGTTGAGCTTGCCTATTTCTTTATTTTTTTTTTCTTAAATTGAAGAAATTGAAATACAATTTATATTAAATTTCCATCTTTTTCAATATGCGCTCAATAATATACCAAATTAAGGGAAGATTTGGAGGATATCGAAACGAAGTATCATCAAGCGTTGTAAGTAAGAATCCAATGATTAAATTATGATGATTTGATATAAAATTTAAACATTTTGACAATTTTCCCCTCTACCTACGCCTATGAAAAATCCTGATGATCCAGAAGCATGGAAATTCGCAAGTGATTATCGCAAGTTAAATGTACCCAGTGTCCAATCGCAGTAATACATAAAATATTGGCAAATATCCCGAATACTAGTTTTATGTGCACTCTAGATTTGACATCTATAGATATTCAAATTCCAATGAAGCCAAAGGATATATTTCTAAAAGTTTTGAATTTAAACGAATGTGGTGCGCTTTTTCGTTTTCAGAAAATCAATTATACTGTCTTTAAACCCTTGTCCGTTTTTGTCTATTTTGACGATATTATTATAACAGCAGCTATTTTTGGAAAACATTTGCAACATTACGAAAAGTATTCAATTTATTACGTCGTGCTGGTTTAACAGACAAATTGGAGAAGTGTAATTTTTTAAGGCGAGAAATAAAATATTTGAGTGACAAATTACTACGGAATTAAAACCAATTCCAAGAAAATTGCAAAAAAATTCCAGGAAAATTATTTCCATAGCCCATCTTAAAAATTCTAAACCTGTTGTAACCTTCTTGAGCGTAATTGCCTGTTTTTCGAAATTTATTCCTCGTTTTTCGGAGTCGCCTGAATTTTTGTTTGAGTTAAAAAGGAAAAGAGCAAAGTTTATTTGGTCAGCAAACGCTCAGAAATATTTTGAACTATTGAAGAAAGCTTTCATCCCCCCCCCCTTCTGGCCCATCCAAATTATTCACTGCAGTGTGAAATTTACTGTGGTGCTAGTTCTGTTGGGGTTGATGCAGTATTAGCTCGGGAAGGTAGACTTATAGCCTATGCGTCAAGGATTTTTAATGCAGCGGAACGGAATTATTCTATTACGAAAGAGAGTATCTTGCAGTTATTTGAACGTCGAATAAATTTCATTGCTATTTTAATGAAATGCTGATAAACATGATTACCGGCTTTAACTATGTTAACGAATGGTAAATATTTGTCAGTAAGAATTCTACGTCGGAGTTTAAAATTATCTGAATATAATGTTGATATTGAACATTGGGCACGAAAAGAAAATGTTCTTGTTGATGCCTTATCTCCACCATTCTCCCCAGAATTCCCCTTAAACTCAAAGGCTCTCGCTGAGTTTCCTGGGGTAGGCATCCCTGCCTTACCTCCACAGTAATGTATGAAATTATTTGATGATGTAAAAGTGTGTATGTAGTCGCGTTGGTATTGAGATAGAGGGAACAATCGATCTAAGAGTATAAGAAATATCCTGAATTTGGTGGTATGTATCGTTTTTTGGAGGATCCAGATGAGATAGATACTTTAAATGTAGCCATTTTTGCCAATTGTTCAAATTGATTGCCTTCTTTTTTTATTCCAAAATTGTTAATCAGCGAGGATAACTCGGAGTTTTTATGCCCTCTAGCCTTCGTAAGGTCCTTCTTAAGGAGTTTCATGTCCAGTAGCAGGACACTTAGGTATTCGAAAAACATATTCCCGAATTTGTGATTCTTGCTATTTTCCCAACATTAGGGAAATACTGCAGAGTATTTCTTCATCTGTAGTATCTAAATAGGTAAGATTTTCTTATTGTAATATAAGTCCGGCCGGAACATTAATAACAATTAAAATAACACATCATCTACAGACCGTAGGCCCTACCTCATTGATCCATATTTGATTTCTGATCTTGAAAGATATATATATATCCTTGTAATAGTAGATTATTTTAGTAAATTCAAGAGCAGTCGCCGACGCCTTCACCGATAGCTCCGTTTTTAAATATGATGCACCAGTAAAATTGGTTAGCGATCATTGCCCAAGTTTTCTTTTATACCTATTTTGTATCCTTATTTTGTTTTTTCACACAAAGTCCATAAGGCTGAGTGTGTTAAGATAAAGATGTTCCATGTTTTTACATAGTCCTATTGAAAACAATCGAACATAACCAAAAGAGTGAACTTCACGTTAATTCAAAGGATTGCATCCTACATTGACTTGCATCATACAGACTGGGATAGTTTTTTGCAGCACTTTGCTTATGCTTTTCGTACGGCTGTAAATGAATCGATTGGGAAAACGCCTGTCGAATTATTCTTGGGTAGAAAATTTATCCCTTCCTATCAAATCTTGGTCCTGGTGTCGGATTCGGACGACAGATTTGTCTGCCAGAATTTGGATAAACTGGTAAAGAGACCCAGGTTCAGATAAGTAAGGCGTAAAAGCGTCAACAGTAAGATGAATCGAAGAAATCTAGAAATAATAAATATTGGGGGTTTTGCGTTGCTTGAGAAGCCTTGGCTTAGCTCACGTCGCGTCGTGAGAAAAGAGTAGCTAAATTTGAGCCAAAATTTGTAGATCCTTTTAGGTTGTTGGAAGTGATAAATAATAATTTTGTTATATATATTGAGGGTGAAAGAATAACGGTTAACTTACATCAGGTCAAAGTCTATAAATTTAGGGATGATGAGTCTTTTCGAATGTCGGGTGGAAAAACGCAACTCCCCCTATCACTCAATTCTTCTACTTTTTCTTATTTTTTGTCAAAACATTAACGTTCTCCAAGAAATTTTTATACGAGTAATATACCTCATGGTTTATCTGCAAGTAATTCTACTCCAAACGATGATAGGTAGCAAAATGGGCGGCATTGTGTCAAAACTAAAGAATCTATTAAAAGTGAAAAGTGATATAACAATAAACATTATAGGCAAAAAAGTTTTAAAATAAACGCAGGCAGGTCTATTTCTTCTAATCCTCCGTTGAAAAAACAACAACTTATCTGTAATACGGAAAAATCAACTCCCCCCCCCCCCCCCACTTCCCCTCTTCCATAATAAACTTGTGAACAATGAACATCAAACTAATAAAAGGAAAAAGACTGCTGAAACTTCAAAAGTATTGACTGAACCTAAACAAAAACGTTCTAACTCCAATTCATGCCTGCAAAAAAACGTAATCTATCTAATAATTCTGTAATATATTTTCCAGCATTTAAAAAGAGGTGAACTGTACCTTGGAAACAACCATTGCCGTCAGTCAACATTAACTTCAAACTGGGATCGAGAAAAGTAAAATCAAGCTTCACTTCCTCTTCCTGAGACGACAACGAGTTTGAGATTTTTTAGAGGACCCGCAACCTGGTCCAATAAACAATAAACCTAGTCCAATAAACCCTTATGGAACAACACTTCAAGCCAAAAGGCTTACGGTAATCTTCCTCTACAGCTCAGAGGACGAGAAATCCGTCATCCAAGCCTTCTGAGACAAACAACATCAGTCATCCGCGAGCCTTAAACCTGCAAGTTTGAGCTCTCAGTATGATTTGAGGAAAGCATTCTTTATTCTTCTCAATCAATGTGGATGAGAGAGACCCAGCAACAAGATTGATTTAATTTCTATTTTGAACTTATTTGAACTTTCTAAGCGGTTTCATTGAAATAAGAAACTTTCTTAAGGTGTTTAGAGTGTTTCAAAAATTTTAGTTATCTTGCATAATTTCATGTCTAAACTTCATTCTGTTATTTTAAATATTGCTCGATATGTATTATAACTATGTTAAAATGTACTGTTTTAGGGAAAAAAAGGTAATATGTTTCAGTGAATATTTAAAATGTATGTGTTCCTATTTTTGTAGGTAAACAAGCAGGCAGCTCGGAACTTATCAGTTTGTTTGAGATTTTTAATTTTCGTTTTTAGAATGTAGAAACACTTGAGACAAACACACCAAGATCAAATAAAGTCTTTCTTACCTGATTATTCTACTATTGTACTAACCTCGTATTTTACGTGAAATACTGGGGTAGTTGTTTTGTGAGTGGAATTTTGTATAATGGACTTTTTAAACCTGTATTTTTATTTTTAACAAGGTTTTATTTCAGAGGAAGTGACCCTTTGTCCAGTATACTCTCAAACCCATTGTGGTTTTCTTTTTTATTTCAATCTGATACAGAAGAAGCAGAGCTTTATCTCATGATTGAAATTATATGTAAAAATAACAAAATTTTAAACTTAATTTTTTTTTTATCTCCGCAACACAAACTTGCTGTCAGTATGTATTTGCCCTATAAATGGCAGTGGAGCTTTTCTCATTTAGGCATGCAATAATAACTTGCGAAACATTGATTTAGAATTGACGCAGAATTAAAATTAACTCATAACTTAACGAGGTAACAGGTTAAAGTTGTGAAGAAAGTGATTTTTTAACTTTTGAAGTTTTGAAGTAAATTTACATTAATTCTGAGCATTATGAAAGCTGTTTTTGAAGTCAGAAAAGTCTTTTTATGGTTAGTTTTCCGCATCCTTAGCACGCGTCTAAGTAATTTCAGCGATTTTTTTTTCTTTCGACTGGTGAGATCTTAAAGTTTAAGCATTATAGAGTTAAAATTTGTAATGAATTAGATTTTTAAGGTGTGTGTCTTTATGACTGCAGTATTGATGAATGATAATTGATGAAATATAAAAAAAAAAAAGAATTTTGGACAAAATTTTAAAGTAATCGCTTATCACATTTTTATCGTTTTTCGGCTGTAAATTTAAAAAAATAAATAATCTCAGACCATGTTTAGCCCGAGAATTTTCTCCGATTACGGAAAGAAATTGTGGAAGTATGCCTGGTCGCTCTTTTATAAAAGTACTCTAGTGAACAAGTGAGTTTTTGTGATTTTCCGTGCGATAGCAACTGTCCTGAATCGCTAATATTTGTGCGTGAATGAGAAATCAATTCCGTCTTTCTTTAATTTCGTAAAGTGCGAAGGGATCTCCGGTATTAGCTGTCAGGGTTGTTTTGCACATCACCAGGGCTACACTACATACCGGGCTTGCTCATTCATTATGATGACGTCAAAGAAGGTGGCTGACTAGGAGGAAAGACATACAGCGATTGGCACAAAACGATGGGCGCGTTGCTTTGGACCAATCGCTGGTCGCGGTCAGCCACCATTTGTGACGTTTTGAGAGTGAATGAGCAAGCCCGGTATCTAGTGTTGCCTTGACATCACATATTAAGTTACTGTAGTTATTTAGTTGCTATAAATAGTGTTAAAATTATTAATTGCTATAAATGTGCATTAAAATTAACTCGTAACTTAACGAGGTAAAAGGTCAAAGTTGTGAAGAAAGTGATTTTTTAACTTTTGAAGTTTTGAGGTAAATTTACATTAAATCTGAGCATTATGAAAGCTGTTTTTGAAGTCAGAAAAGTCTTTTTAGGGTTAGTTTTCCGCAACTTTAGCACGCGGCTAAGTAATTTCAGCGATTTTTTTTTTCTTTCGACTGGTGAGATCTTAAAGTTTAAGCATTTAAGAGTTAAAATTTGTAAGGAATTAGATTTTTAAGGTGTGTGTCTTTATGACCACAGTATTGATGAATGATAATTGATGAAATATAAAAAAAAAGAAATTTAGACAACATTTTAAAGTAATCGCTTATCACATTTTTATCGTTTTTCGGCTGTAAATTTAAAAAAATAAATAATCTCAGACTTGTTTAGCCCGAGAATTTTCTCCGATTACGGAAAGAAATTGTGGAAGTATGCCTGGTCGCTGTTTTATAAGGGTACTCTAGTAAACAAGTGAGTTTTTGTGATTTTCCGTGCGATAGCGTCCTGAATTGCTAATATTTGTGCGTGAATGAGAAATCTATTCCGTCTTTCTTTAATTTCGTAAAGTGCGAAGGGATCTCCGGTATTAGTTGCCAGGGTTGTTTTGCACATCACATACGTTAATTAAGTTACTGTGGTTGTTTAGTTGCTATAAATAGTGTGGGGTTAACAATAAACTTTGGATTTCCAGTGGATCTATCCGTATAAGGTACTCTAGCTGCAATCGAAACGTTTCGCGGAAGTGTCTTTTCTCCCGATCTTGATGAACTAAAGTCATGCTGAAATTTTTGCTTGTCACAAACAAAGCGGAATTATTGCAAGTCTATGAGTGTTGGTAAGAATTTGTGTATTCATCTACTTAGAAAAAGGTACTATTTAGGCTCACGCAGTCCAATTAGTTGAGTGATATTAAATGAGGATTGTGCTTCTAAAAAAGTTGTTTTAGAAACCTTTGGAATTTAGTAAAATAGTACTTGGATGCTAGCGAATCGGGAAAGGATGTCTTCCCTTCTTAAAGTTTTTTCTTTATTACGCTTGCTTGGAACCATCAAAATAAAACTTATTTACTTACTCCACTACTCTTTACCTTCTTAACCCTTTCGGGACCGGCGGCTTTTACACAAATTTTATTCTGTAGGCACCATTTCTTTTATAAAAACTACCTTTACTTAAACTATCACAAAAATGCTCTAATTAGAGAAAGCAAATATTACTTTTATTTTTTACTGGTGCCTAAAACCAATTCTGTATGCTCTTTTTGAGGGTGCATATACGCACCCATGGTCCCGAATGGGTTAAAGTATGGGGTTATCACATTGTTGTTTAATTTAATAAATTGTTGTTTTTGCTGTTAAATTGAAGTCGTGTTCTCTTTGGAAGCTAACAGTCCTGAAAGGTCTGTTACAGACACTATTCTAAATGTATCAAAATCAGATAATTTTCAGTTATACTACATTTTAAATGTAAATGTTACTTCTAATAAGAAATTTAACAAAAGTATTATTAGAAATATTATTTTTAATCTAGAAGAAAATTAGATCTGCCCCCCAAACCCCCCCCCTCAAAAAAAATCGAATGGTGTCATATAATGCAAATGCAACTCATCAGGTTGTTATCCAGTTAGTAATATACAAAAAAAATGTTTTGTACTGTTCATAAAAAGACCAAAGTATTATTTTCTTTGTTTTATTTATTTTTTTTAGATATTTTGAATTGTTATTATTGTTGTTTGTTTTCTTCTGAAATATATGCTTATGTAAATAATAATAAAAGTTATAATTTAGTATTTTGTTTTATTTTATTTTATTTTATTTGAAAAGTAAAAAATATTAAACTTGTAAGTTTAATATTTTAGACAAAGTATTTAAATAAATAAATAAATAAATAAAGTTAGACAAAGTATTAAAACAGTGTAATTCTTTAAAAATATTTTTAATATGCTGCTAAAAATACCTTAATTGATTAAACAAATATCATTTTGAAGCAAACTAAGAACGATAATAATAATAATAAGTTTTTTGTGAACTTAAAATTTATATTAAACTTCAGATCTATATGAAACTCTGTTAATATCCACTTTATCGCTAAATAAGTTTGAAACTCTTATTAAAAAGACTAAGTGGACCCGACATACTTTTCGGTTCACATACATATGTAACTATTGATACATTTTGGAATGAAATAAGTAATTAATAGACATCTAATGACAAATGTAGAAGAGAGGATAAAGAAAGATGATGAAACATTTGTTCTGATTTTAAAATCCCTCTTTTATGTTTTTTTTTTTTTTTTTTTTTTTTTTTTATCAACGTTTAATACAATGAAAAAGTGTTCCTTATCTTGATATAACAAGTCAATTAATCTATCCACACACATTTTGATATCTCTAAAAATACAATGTAACCCATGAAATTTTAACACTAAAAAATAAACAGTTCACTTGTGTATTTCAATTGTAAAGCACCTAAGACATAAAATTTTATTTATTTTCTTTAATATTACTTTTTAGGTGTTTATTTATTTATTTATTTATTTATTTATTTATATACAGGTCCAGCACGTAGTGTATGCCAAGCATGCAATGCACACATGCGCCTTGGTCCAAAGGGCGCCTGCAGAAATTATATAAAAGTAAACACAATTACATAATCTAAAGAAATGTTCAAATTTTTTTTTAAATTTTAACTTATAAATGCGTAATGTCTTTGGTTACTTTAAAATTCTTAAGAGCAATTGTAATTTTTTTTTACTAAGCTCGATACTCATAAGTGTCTATAATTATTTTTTTTCTCAAAATTTCATTAAATATTTAAAACATTATTATCTGAGAGGAATAAATCAAATATGATTTGAATTTATTTGAAAAAATATCATTTAAAAGGGTTAAATAATTATAATTTTTCAAAATATTTTTTTAGATGGACTATAAATTGTTCTCTCTGAAAAGAGTTATTGCATAATTATAATTAAACAATTGGAACTCTTTTCTTTAGAATTAGTTGTTCTCATTTTCGAATTGTTTATTACTCATTGCATTTTTCTCATTGTTCGAATTCTCGTTTAAAAAAGAGAGAATACGAAATTTTACATTATGAAATCAAAAATTGAACCATTGTATATCATTCTTTAAGTATGAAAAGTTTTCCTTAAGGTATTTAATTATATGAACTTAGTAATATCGTCATCAATCGTTAAATTTAGATAGTTATTTAAATACAAAAATTATTTCTTAATATCTTCATATATTATTTTGCGACCATTCATATAAAAAGTCATTTATATTAAAAAAAATAATAATAAATTTAGGTAATTTTTTTTTAAATGTGACATTTTAAACCAAACAAGTTTTTTTTCTGTTTCTACCAACAACTGATTTTACACAACTTTTTACGCTTAAAAAAATATGCATTTCCTAACTCTTTTGTAAATAGCATTTTGTAACAAAATGTAATTAATAATAAAATATTTAAATTACAGTATCTAAAATTCAATTTTTAAATTTTATTTTCTGTAATTTAAATATACATCATTTTAAAGTATCAACCTTTTTATTAGGTGCTGTTTTTGCCTAATTCTTTAAGTTTAAAAAATATGTCCTTTAAGTGCATATGTAAATATCACTTTGTGATAAAATAAAATAATAATTAAAAATTTTATTTTCTGAAATTTATAGATATACTATTTTAAACAAATCAACCTTTTCACCCTTTATAATTCTTGAAATCTACAGAAAAAAAATACATTTTTTAGCTGCTTATATGAATATCATTTTATGACAAATTAACATTTTAACTATTTTTTAAAAAATATTTTCCGAAAATTAAAAATTTGACATTTTTAACCAATCAACATCTTTACCAGATGCATTTTTTTTCACACTGTTATTTAAGAACAACAAATATACCCTTTAAGAACTTATTTAAATATTGTTTTATGACCAAATAAAATAAAATATTTAAAGCTTTATTGTTTGGGAATTAAAAATATAAAATTTTAAAACAATTTATCTTTCTAGCACCAATTGATTTTGCATAGTAATTCTTTAGGTGCAAAAAAATGTTTTTTTTAAACAGCTAATGGAAATATCACATTGCATCAAAATGGGATTACAGTTTAAAACTTGCTTATTTGGAAAATAAAATATCATATTTGAAACAATAAATCAAGTTTATCATCAACTAATTTTGCATATATTTTATGTAAAAATTGCTTGTGTAACTATCATTTTGCATCAAAACAAAATAAAATAAAATAGAAATTTAAAACTAAAACTATTGAACTTTAATGCTGTATTCAACTTTTTACCATTTGAAAATAATTATATATTTGTTTAACTATACACTCTAAATAAGAAAGAGTGACTATTCACTCCGGAGGAGTGGATATTCACTCTATCGCAGAGTCAAAATTTGCCCAACCTCTTTAGAGTGACTATTCACTCTAGGCAAAAGTGAAATTGTTCACTCTCTGAAAGAGTTAATACTCACTCCCGAGAAGTGAATATTCACTCTAAACAGGGGTGGTTACTCACTCTTTCAGAGGAGTGACTATCCACTCTTGCAAAAAGAGTGGATTTTTTCACCCTGATAGGAGTGAATAATCACTCTTTCATAGGAGTGGCTATCCACTCTGTCATAGGAGTGACTATTCACTCTTGCAAAAGGAGTGGATTTCTCACTCCTGACAGGAGTGAATAGCCACTCTTTCATAGGAGTGAATGTTCACTTTTTATGGAGTGAATTATTTTTTTTATGTTTCTTTTATGGACATTTTAAAAGAATCATATATTTTAGAGCATGCAATGAAAATAGACACAAGCGTGGTAAAGATTGGAATAAAGTACTTTATTTTCAATATTTATTTAATTCATAGTTTGTAACAGTAATTGAACTCTTAAGGAAAAATTCAATTAGAGTTACATAATGAATTAAATTAGATTACTGACAGAAAACTAAAATATTTTATTCCAAGCTTATCACTATTGTGTTTGCTTTCATTGCATGCCTTATAAAGACATGATAGTTTTAAAATGCCCATAAGGGCAAGTAATTAACCAAAATCTTAATCAGTTAATATTATTTCTTTCCTTTTCAAATACCCATTAAGTTGTATTTAGTATTTTAATAATTCCTGTGATGTACGTTATTTTATATTTTTTTCATGTGTAATTCAAATTTTAAATCTTTAGATCTCTGTATTAATTGCTAATGAATTTAAATCTAATCAAACATTATTGTTTACTGTATTTTAAAATTTTTTTAAAGTTTTATTAATAACTATTTAATAGATGGATATTCTATGACTAGCAATGTGTGATTTCACTTTAATTTTTGTTTTAAATATAAACTCTTATCTTTTGACCGTACTTTTCAGTAAATTAGCGCTATTTTGCAAAGTCCTATTATTCTAAAATCATATATATTATTTCTGTTGTCAACATCCCTTTTTCTATGAATTTACAAAACACACAACAAGAAATGAGGTAGCCTCCTTCGAAAGGTTTTTGAAGCAGCTTCTGACATAGTACTACCCCCACATTTCGTTAAAACATGGTTTTTGATTAAATATTGCTATTAATTAAAAATTAAATCGGCATTGTTTTTATATGCAAAATTTTTCCTCAAATTAGTGTTGCCACAAAAATAAAATAACCGCATTATATAGTGCTGAACAATGATTAAAAAAAAAAAAAAAAATAGTAGTACAAAAAAGATAAAATATCAATTCTCCACATATATTTTTTTTACATTTATGGTTAAAAAGCAAAATTAATATTGAAATGTTTAAAAGAAAAAAAAAAAAAGACAACATCGATCCATCGAAGCAGTGGTATTTCACGTGTATAATAAAAGGTATGCTTTTTTATATTAAATTTTATTTTAAGTGCATTCAATTTTTTTTTCATGTTTTCCAAGAAGCGGATGGATATCTTGTGAATTGACCAAAGTTATGAATTTTTTTCTTCTTAAACTGCTATTCCGCTGCCCCCTCCCCCCTTGAGGCCATTTTTAGTGATATCAAAAATCTGTCATACATAAATTTTCGGCCCTTTTCCTGGAAGTAATTATAACTTTAAGTAAGTAATAAACGGATTTGATACGTTTCATAATTAAGAAGTTATGGGGTTTTTTTCTGTTTTCACAACCTCCCCTCTCTATTTCGATTTTGCCCATTAACGAACATGGCCGAGATATCATGTCCCTTGATTATATGTACACTGTAAACTGAAATGTCTGAAATTCAGACACTTAAGACATTTTAACCATCCGCTGAAACGGATGGTTAAAAAAAGAAACACTTTAAAGTATCTTAATTTTTAAGACACTTATTTGTGTCTGAATTTAAGACATTTGAAACGTCTGAATTGCAGCCATTTTCGTGCTCTGATCTGTCGGTAATAAGTAGCCATTTCTGACCACATTTTTTAAAGCATTAAATGGAGCCATATTTGACCACATTGTATCCTCAATAAATGGGAATATATTTTACCACAAAGCAGAGCTGGTAATTTTTCCAGAAGAAGAACCTGATTAAAGCATGAGCAAACTGGCCCATGGCACTACCTGCCACCCCCCCCCCCCTCATACACACCCGATTTTATGAGGCCTAAAATTTAGTATGCAATTTTCGTAAAGCTGATATTTTAAATCTCTTTCGACATTGTACTGATTATATTCAATGTTTTGAGCTTTTACAGTAAGATAAGATTGAAAACAAAAAATATATTTATCTAAAAACAGTAAAATCTTTCAACAGTGGATACCTCGGGACCACAGAATTTTTCCGCTATTCGGAAGTGTCCAATTTTAGAGTGAAAAGTGGACACCTCTATTTAGCGAAAATCCACCTTTTCAATCCACAACACATACATGTTTGAATATTTTTACATCAGAAATGTGGACACCTCCGAATAGTAGACAAATTTTGTAGTCTCGAAATGTCCGGTATATCCTACTCTATAAGTTTAAAATATTGAAAGAAATGTCAAATTTGGGAGGCACCTAAAATCAGAGGGGATAGGGTCAGAGCCGGAGAAGCGTTTTCCCATGCATTAATCAGGTCGTGCTTCTGGAAGCAACCCAAACCTGATTTATAGTTCGCTAAATGGAGGTATATAGAGAACAATTCCAGCAGTCCCGAGGTAACCACTATTGAGAATTTTAACTGCATAAATTCATTTTGCAGTTCATTTTCTTAGTAGAAAGTACAAGTTTCTATCCTTTAAGTAGGTTTTAAAAGATTTTAACATTTGAATAGAATAGTTCAATAATAATAATAATAATAATAAGGAAAAATCAAGTTTTCATTCTTTTTCTGAATGTTTTATATTTTTATTCAAATATTAACATCCATAAAAACCACGCTGGTGTTACGAGCCCTTCTTATTAAAATAAATAAATAAATAAAAATTAATAAATAGATAACAAAGATTTTTTTTTTTTTGTAAAAATGTTAAGAGTATATTAAAATTTATTAAGCAACTTTTTTTTTTTTTATCTTGAAGCTAAAATGTCCATAGAATTTCCCATATATATATTTCATTTTGTTAACATGAAAACATTAACTTCAAAATTATAATGTGTAACAGAATTAAATGATTTGTCATTAAAAATAAAAATTCATATGCGAAATCATACCAGCAATACCTGTAAATGAAAATTACACCTGAAAAACACATTAATACAATATCATTTAATAACTTTATACTTTAAATTATGTTGTCATGTTAGTAATTTCTCTTATATACATCAGATGGTAATACCAGAGTTACTAAACTGTCATTAGAAAATTAGATATATATTTTTTAATAACATGCAGGAGAAATATTTTCTAGCTTCAAGATCATTTTTCCTTATATATAGTACATTTTATCATACACAATTGTTATTTTCTTATCTTTCATGTAAATGCATAAATAAACTATACAAAAAATCCCCAGCAATTTTATGTGAAAAATGTAGTTATGTAAGTAAATAATATAAAACACTTACCTTTTTCCAATTTCAAATTAAAATCTGAAATCACTTTTTTACCGGAAGTAATCGAAAAATCAATATTAATATTATTTTGCAACATTTGAAATTTTGCAAAATCAAAATATCAAATTTTAAGCTAAAAAAAAAAAAAAGAGTATTATTATTATTTTTTTTTTTTTTTTTGGCAAAAATATAATACGAAAAATTTTGCCAAATATGGGTCCGAATAGAAGCAATAAAAGCAATCCTCTGCTTTTATGTATTCGAGCAATAATCAGTTTACTTACTATTAAAAAAAAAAAAAAAAAAAACATTTATTTATAAAGTGGATGATTTAAGGATTATTAAACAAGATCGTTAATCCTGGAAATGATATAAGTAGAAAATAAAAAAAATAAATACATAAATAATAATAAATAAACACAATTCTTGTAACACAGAAAAATATTTATTCGATATAAAAATATACAAATAAGATAATACATATTATTCTTAAAAAGGTAATTTAAATAATTAATATTACAGAAGTAATAATATTCACGTAAAATTTCCATTTCGAAATAAAAAATATATTTTTGTAAATAATCGCGCAAGAACTCTTACCTTTGTAAAATATCCATAAAATTGTAAATCCATTTTGTACAAATATAACGCGAAAAAAAAAGCACTTTTTCTTGATCTTATATCCTTCTTTAAATATGCATATGAATGTTGAAAAATAAAAAATATATATATTGAAGAAAATTTTTATATCGTAATTCATATGTTATCATATGCTATTCATATCGTTATTCATATGTTATCATATCGTTATCATATGTTATTTTGATAATTATACCATTTAAACCATGGCATTCCAGAACTTGTTATTTCACAAGTACTTTATTCTTCAGAAACAGAATCTTAATTAATCAAATATTAACGATTTAAATAAATCTGAAGAACAAAAAATGCACTATTACACGCACAACCACATTATTGCACAACCACAATATAAATATGTATTTAAAACAGGGTAAAACTCCATAAAAGAGTAGTTAAAACTCCATAAAAAATCTGGACAAACTTCGTCAAACAAGTATAAATCATTGAACTGCTTCTTTTAACGCGCCAAATCGTCAACGAACCAACGTCTACTAACAGAAGAAAATAAGTGACGTCAGCATTTTTAATTTAGCGTTGTCACTGGCTCACCCTAGGTTTATAATATGAAGAGCTTTTTGATCTCATTACTTTTTATCAGCGAGAAATAGACCATTGTAGGAGAATAAATTAGAAACTTTTTAATTTCTTTATTTGGTATATTTTTCGTAATGAAACTTGCATTTATCAATTTACGAACACTGATATTTATAAATTATTTGAGTTTAATTACTATTATAGTTTTAAAAAGTTATAAAACATAGTTTAATTAAAGATTTCGTCGTAATACTTGCAAATAACTATTGAATTTTCATAAAACATAAGTGCCAGCAGGAGGACAGTGGAGGCCGTTGCCCCTCTCAGTATTTTGAAATTTAATTTATTTTATTTTCTTTATGCTTGATTATTAAAAAATATGATTTTTTTTCTTCCAAATGGAAATATAATAATTTATAGCTGAAGAAAAAATTTTAGTAAAAATTTTTCATCAGAGACTCTTTTCTGAACACACCATATAGAAGACAATTTTAATTCTGTTCCTCTTTTGATTTATCTTAAACCGGGAGGGGGGGGGGGGGGGGTTATTCAGGACGAAAAAAAAAACAGTTTTATTTCTCTATTTTGAAAAATGTCGTTAGAAACTTATTTTTCGATATTTAATATTTCTTAATTGTTAAATTTTTCTATTTTTTTATGTAGATATTTTTAAAAATTGTCTTGAACGAGGAGTTACGACAAAAAATTCTTAATGTAGCCTATTTCAGTTTATATTCTGCATTTTAGAAAAGTGAACTAAGCTGTGGACCCCAGGCATATCTCCAAATCTTGCAAATCCCCGCAATTCTTTCTGCCGACATTCATATTTCTTAGAATTTTTGGGTGGGTAACCGTTTCTTTCACTACTTAATACGAAATTTAGTGGATAAAAATATATTTTAAACATCTTTCCTCCATTGAAAAACATTTTCTGATGGTGTTGACATATAATATTGCAATGCAATTGTATATACAGTCACCACACAGTAATATACAGTATCGCATTCAGACACTTAAGTGTCTGAATTTCTAACTGTCTTAATTTCAGACATATCACTATTATTCAGACATTTTTCTCAGTTTATTTTAAACATGATCATAGTAAGACACTTATGTGTCTCAAATTTAGTTATCTATGATGTCTGAAATTTCATATTCAGACACTTAAGTGTCTAAATTTCTTTTTCAGTCACATATGCGTCTGAATTTAAGACACCTCTATTTGCAGTGTATCAGTTTGGAAGAGATTTGTGCAGAATTATTGAAGTTATCGTGTCCATAAAAAAATTATATAGTTATATAGACAGATAAATAGATAGATAAAGTTTTGAACAGGGGGGTGGTTTGGGGTTCTAGGGGTCATGATCGTCGTAGATCTGCAAAAATTTTCAGAAATTCCAACATAGGGGAGAATGTAATAGGTAGCATTTCTTACGAAATCTACCTAAAAAGAAAAAGAAAAAATGATAATTTCATTCTCTCAATAAATAAATATGGACAAAATTATATAATGCCAGGCTTTCACTCTTCAATGGAGTGAAATATTTCACTCTTGTCAAAGAGTGAGACAGTCACTCTCGACAACGGAGTGACATATTTCACTCTTTTCTAAGGAGTGAAAAATTCCACTCTTTAAAGAGTGTACTTTTATAAAATTCACTCCAAAAAGAGTGAAAATGCCTCTCACTCTTCCAAAGAGTCAACTTCTCACTCCTCCCAATTTTAGAGTGTATAATCCTTAACACACTAAATGAAAGATTCCTTATCTTATTCAAATCTTACTTTTCAGCTAAAAAAATATATATAAATCGAAATTTTAGATTTTAAAATAGATATGTTAAATTTGAAACCAATTTAATGTTTAATTGCAAAATTAGAAACATTAAATTGGTTTTACTTTTAACCAAATTTGCTTGATTCTTTATGCTAAAAAAATTTCTTAATATGCTTTAAAAAGATTTTAAAAGAGAAAAAGATATCTTTACTTGACAGCTATCGCTGCTTAAAAACATTCTTTAAATTCAAACAATTTAAATTTTGCAATATGAAATTAAAAAATATTAAGTTTGGATCAATTGATATTTTAACGGATTAGAAAATTCGCACAATTCTTTATGTTTTAAAAATTCTGAATGTACAGAATAAAAGATTTTCTTTAATTTCTGATGTAAATATCACACATACACTCAGAGAAAAATATAATAAATAAACACGCTCCTAAAATTAAAATTTGGCAATTGCAAAAAAAAAAAAAAAAAAAAAAAAAAAATCTAAACTATTAATTTTTTGACCAATTATTATTATTTTTTTTTATTCTGTAAGTATAAAAAATATTTTTAGTATTCATAATAAGAAATAATAAGAAATTATTTGATTATTGTTTAAGGAATTATTACTTGCGTATGCAAGTTCTTAAGTTTTTACATCATATCTCTCGTCAAATATGTCTTCCAATAGTTAAATTTTTAAATGCATTAACAATAATATATTTGTAATTTAAAAGTTGTTAATCACGATATTCCTCTATTTACATAAAATATCTTTAGAAATAAAATGTTTAAAACCAAATAATTTTTTGCAGTAATAAAAATAAATTTTTATACGGTATTTTACTTTACAAATGCAATTATTAATGAAACCTTTCATCTTATTCTTTTCTTTTTTTTCAGTCTATTAGAATTTAACTAATCGGGTAATAATTCTGATTTCTTTGATAATAATAAATATACTAACAAAGAAAAATTATCTGTTTAAGAAATAATATACAGCATATCATGCAACTAATTGCTAATTAACCACATTCTGCATTCTTGGCAATAATAAGAATAAATAATGTACATAAAATACTATTTCTATTTACCATTTCTATACATAAAATATCTATAGAAATAAAATTGTTAAAACCAAATACCTATTGCAATAATAAAAAGAAACTTTTATACTTTATTTTACAAATTCAATCATTAATGAAACCTTTCATCTTATACATTTTTTCCCAGTATATTACAATTTAAAACTGCAAACTAATCAGGTATTAATTCTGATTTATTTGGGAATAATAAGTATAGTAATAAAAATGTATATATTTTTTTAAGAAAAAATATACAGCACATAATGCGACTAATACTAACTAATCATATTCTCAATTCTTTGGGAATAATAAGTATAAGAATAAATAAAAAAATTTTGTTTAAGAAACAATTTACAGCACAAAATGCAAGATTTTTCTTATATTTTTTAATCAAAAAAGAAATCTGTCCTTAGGACAAAAGAATATGTGCATCTACACTAAACTCTTTTAATTTTAACATACACGGCGCCAACATGACTTACAATTCAACTACATTTATTCTCTAAACAGCTGGTTTTTCAGGAAATTTGGCGCCTGTTTGTTTCAGAACAAAAACCACGTTTCGTAATATTTTATTGCATAACTAATTAATCCTACGGCATAATCTATTACGACAGTATTGAAAGAGCAATATCGCTTGCAACATATGAATGATAGTGAATAAAACAGCCTTCTTTGCAGAGTCCTTCTAAATTGGCAGCTGAATAGAATAAAATGTTAAAATTTTTATTCCAGGAAGCTAATTTTAGTTCTATTATCATTATAACTGGCGCCAATGAACATAACAACTACCGACAAATGAAGACTGAAGAATAATTTAAATATATATTTATATATATTGTAGAAACTTTACATTTTATAATCAGCGTTTTCAAAGTATTTTATCGTAAAATATTTTGTAAATACCCTAACTCATTTTTTTTTAATTCAGAAGCATATATCAGAAAAACAGATTTACAGACGCAGTTAGATTTAGGAGTTACTGTTGATTTTTTTTTCGCCTGCAAATCATTGAGTATTTATTTATTTATTTATTTATTGTAATATCAAAGTTTTGAATTTCAGAATTTTAGTTCAATGTTATGCGTTGCCTGCATCAAAGAAAAAAAAACAAAAAAAAAAACGAAAAGACAAAGACAAAGGACAAAAGAAAAGAAAAAGACTAAAAGTATTTTTCAAAAAACTGGACTCCAGTTTTTCAATCAGAAGACGTTTGTATTCAGAAAAACAAAACAGATGAAGTCATATATTATGAGTTACTTTGATAATTTCTTTCTTATCTATTTTACAAAATTTCTTTATCTACTATCATATCAAAATTATGTACTGTAGTATTTCAGTTGACTTTCACGTTGTCTTTATAAATAAATTATTTAAAACCTCTTTCCCTGAATATGCCGTGACACGCTTTTTCCACCAGATGAAGTTTATATGCAGAAAAACAGATTTACAGGTGAAGTAAAATGTCGCTACTTTGAAAATTACTTAAATATATTTCTTTTCCTCTGTAAGTCATTAAAAATGTATTTATTTGTTTACTGTTATGTCCAACTTTTAAATAGTAATTTATTTTAAATAGTATTCTCCTAGTATTTTAGTTGAAAAAAAACTGTGCATGATCTTTACAAATAATTTCCTTAAAATATTTTTCAAAATACCAGAACATGGTTTTTTCTAAGAATATTGTATTAACAAAAATTATTTTACAAACGAAGTAAAATATTACGCGTTATATCGATTTTTTTCGCATGTACAAGTCATTAATTATGTATTTATTTATGGTGACCTGAGTCAAAAGAAGTTTGTATACGGGTAAACAGATTTGCAGATAAAAAAGCAAAATGCTGCTAGTTGTTTTTGTTTAAATTGTTTATATCATCTATAAATAACTTTTTTATGTGTTGTTTATTTACTAATATATCGAAGATATTCTTCTAGTACTTTAGTTGACTGATAGACACTATATGGCCAAAAGTCACCGGATAGTTTTAATTTTAGACGTTTTGTCGAATATCTACATAAATACTTGATGGATTCCTCTGGAATTTCAGAAATTTAAAGAACCTGTTTTACACCATACTTTTCAACAAAAAATTGATCATGAATGCAATTAAAAGCAGCAACAAATTGAATAAAAAATAATATTTGCGAAAATTCTTGTAAAATTATATACTCGAAATGACATGTAGCTGTAGCACATGAATTGCACGGCAAAAGTCATAAATTATTTCTTTTAGCTTTTCTTTTCCAAAGCTTCGTTCAGATCACATTTTCACATTCTACGACTAAAAGTCATAAATTATTTATCTGGGCTTTCTTTTCCAAAGGCTCAGTGGTTGTGACTTTTTTTCTTGCTCTTCAAAGGTTTGGAAGCAAAGCGCACAAAATCAACAAAATGAATTCTCCCAAGGGCTGGTGATAAGCATGTCAGGGACCATCGTCCGAAAATATACTTCTTCTCTTGCAACGCGACAGAAGACTCCCCACATCAAAGAGGCCGACAAAAGAGCCTCCTTCCGTGAATGTGATCCGAATGGACCTTAAAACTGCATTTATATGTTTTTTTTTTTTTTTTCAATAATCCGCGACGAAAAGTCGTAAATTATTCTCCTGCTATTTCTTTTTTAAGAGTTTTGTGGTCATCAACAAAAGAAAGAGGTGGTGATAAACATGTCAGGGATCTTCTCCGGTGACTTCTGTCCTCTAGACCAGCGGTTCTCAACCTGGGGTACGTGGTGGGCCTGTTGGGGGTACGTGAAAATAATATCGGTAATGACAGAAAATCACTAAACTGGTTCCACTGAAAGCGCATAAACAAAGTTGATAGTTTCACGCGTAACTCCAAATGTTACTCTCAAAATGAGGGAAAGGCCCCACTAGATATAGTAATCCATTGACAATTCAATGTTGCTACCTTCGTCCAGCTCTAATCAAATTGCATTATTACTTTTGTTTCCCCCAGTTTTCGCGAAAGTTGAAGAGTACCGAAAACTTAGTGAAAAGCGGGTTGAGTTGGGTTGATTATTGACGGCCGATTATCTACACTAGGGATATAGGCCCGGGGGGAGTGCCCTTCGTGGGGGTCTTTCTAAGGGAACCTAACCCGTATTTACGCATGGATAAATCCACGGCTCGAAGAAAACCACGAAAACTCCGAACGATTAGGCCGACGGGCGCGATTGGGATCGAACCCAGCACCTCCCGTCTACCAGCTTCGAGAGCACAACCTCTCAGCCACTGGTGGGGCCTTAGTGAAAAGCATTAAGATATTTGTTATCTTTCACAAATACAGAGCTTCTCGAAAGAACATCTCCGTCTTATGCATATACTAAGTATGCGTGTATTAAGCTTGACGCTGCTTCTGACTTGGGATTAAATCTGTCTTCGTTTGAATCTTATTTTAAAAATGTCAGCTCTATGAAACATGCCCAAGGATCCCATTGAGAATATTAAAAGCCATTTCTGGCTACTTGCATATCATAACAGCAATACTGTTGTAAACTTTCATAGCAATTTTTTTTTTTTTTTTATGTTTGCTTAAAATTAACTTTAAACTCAAGATAAAAAAAAATAAAAGGTTAGAAATATCAATGAAATTTGAGTCGCTTGTTTAGCTTTGCTAAGAATATTAATAATTTAATAAAACAAGCATGTTTGCGTTGTGTAGGTGAAGAGGATTATGTTTATGAGAAAAGAGGGCACTCCTAAATGAAAACACCTAAGAATGGTATGATGTTGAATCATATATATCTTAAATTAAATTTATATTCTAAGTTATATTTTATTTTTCATCCCTTCTTTCCAAAATTAAAATCCCATTATTCTTAAAAGAACGAGGTCATTTTATTTAAACTCATTTTATTCTGCTAGGCAATCTCTCAGATCCGTTATTCTATCAAAGCGACCACATATTATAACAAAAAAAAATAATAAAAAGGAAAGAAAAGCGCAATAGTCATAAAGTATTGATATCGGCATTCACCATATGTCTGCTCCGCGTTCAAAATGAAATAATTTATAAAAACAAAAGATGTTGTGGCATGTCGCTTATATGTAAAACCCTAAACATTAAAGATCGCAGACGCCTTCTTTTGATAAACTTTGATGTAATAGCATATGTTCTTTCGGCCTTTCCCATAAGGGTTAATGTTATAAAATTCATGGTTTTCATCGCTCCTGGTAGCTTAACGTCGCGCCAAGCAAATTCAAACCACCCCCATTTGATTAACATTAACGAATTTTTATCTGTTGTACTTTGGCATATTTTCGCAATCGCCATGACTCTATATTCTAATCTTGGCTGTTAAAATGTAACCGCGGTTCAAGAATCACTTTACCGCCTCTACTCATAGAGTAAAGTTCTAATTAACAAATCAACTGCGAGGCCATCCCATGCTTGTATTGTATTTATATCCCTTGACTTCAACCTTTGCTTTAATATCTTTCCAATAAACGACAAATATGCAAAGAAATCAACACGTTTGGACTATTATTTACATCTTTCCAGGATTATTCATTTTCAGGATCTACTGACGTCTGATGGTTATTTGCGGGAACAACTAATTTCAATGTTGTTGTACGATTCTGTCACATATCTAACGCCAGTAAAAGAAATCATTTCATAACAATTGAATATCTATCGGCACTTCAACTTCACAAATGGGGTACGTGAAAGAAAAAAGGTTGGGAACCGCTGCTGTAGACCAAAACGACAGAAGACTAAAAACATCAAAGCGACCACAACAGTAAAGGGCAAAACTGGGAGATTTCATTAGTGGCCAGTGGGCAGTAGCAGCAGTTTTATAATTGGCCACTTTCATTAAACTAGTGGCCACTTTTTTATTTAAAAGTTCTAAACAGTAAACTTTTGTTAAATTTCAATTAGTATTAATCTAAAAATAAATAGTCCAAATAAATATGTTAATATAAACATATTTCAACCAGCAAAAGAAGAATCATTGATGAAATATATGCAAATAATTTTACTCTTTCCTTGTAGAAAAGTGGCCATAAAGTGGCCACTGACATACATTTTTTTAATAACCACTTTTTCTCATTTAGTGGCCCTGTAGCCGGTGGCTAGTGCTAAATTTGCCCTTTAGGCAACAGACGTTCCTATCAGGAAAAAAATAGTCTGTTCGGACCTCAAAGGCTCTGTGATCAGTTTTAATTCTTTTAACACGCTTTAAAGTTTATACAGCAAAGCGTATAAAATAAACAAAAACGATTCTCTTCTGGGAATATGATAAACATGTGAGGATCATCAACAAATGCAGGCTCGGACTGGCCCGCCGGCCCATCGGCCCGTGGGCCGGTGCGCCCTCAGCCAGGGAAAGTTTCGCGCCCCTAAGTCGCTCCCATAATTTTCCACACAGATATATTCTGATTAGTGTACTAAAATTCGAGAATTTTCTTATGGATAATCATCAACTACTATACAGATAGCAAAAGAGAGGGATTTTTATTATCATAAAGAAATTGAAGATGCATCGAAGGAATTTTCAGAATCGGAAACTGAAGCGGACGTGTTTGCATACGATTGAGGATAGAAAACGGACACCTAGGGAAAGTTTTAATAGCCCTGACGCGCCGAGACTACTAAAGCTCACGCCTATGTGCTACTCCCGCGCCCCGAGAGAGATTTTTTTCGGTTTTTAGGATGATATTTTTAAGGTCTTAATCTCAGATCAAATATTTTGCGTACTCTCTATTGTAGCACCCAGGAGACCTTGCGCCCTTTTAAAGTCGTCCCTGACTGGACCTATATAATTGAAAGCATGCTTTTCGAAAAACAACTTTATAGAAGAAAGATATAAATATTGGAAGGCTAAAACGTTTTTTGCGGATTTTGTTGTTGACTGGAAAAGATAACCTGTCTTTTCGTTGAATACAACCTCGGTGTCACTTCTGGATTGCAATTCTGAAAGCTGGAATCCCGCGGCCAGTGCTTTTTTCATTCAAAATACCTACCAAAATTTTTGGTTATCTTCATTTAATGACAGCCTTTCCGTAATTAAATAACTATTTGGAAATTCTGGTATGTATGAAAAAAAAATAGCCGATCATTAAATAAAGCGATGATTACTACTATTCAGAAACTATTGTAGGTGTTTTGGATTATAAAATGCTGGCAGCAAAATTCTGTCGCTTGCAGGATTTATTTCAATTATGGAAACTTAATTTCCCTTGATAAGAAATTCGCAAATCATGGGAAGAGTGTGCTGAGAAAAGTAGATTTACTCAATTATTTTAGCGATTTAAGGCTACTAATTGCTATTTTTGATGTCATTTTTCAGTAGAAACCTTTTTATAGTGCGATATCAATTCAGCATTTTAAGGATGCATAAAGTCAGTTTTAAGCACACAAAATTCCTCTTTCTTCTCCTGCCTCTCCTTATCCCAAATGCTGCAAGTGTAACATTTTCACAAGCAAGTGTGATTTCCCCATTCAAATACCCCTATATTTGGACATTCAAATACTGCTAAAATATGTGGTGCTTTTTCAAAAGAAAAATCAAGCATGAGTTTTAGTTTCAAAATTTCTATTTATATACTGAAAATACATTTTTGTTCTCGATATAAATATTTTTTGAACGAATATTGCATACTGAATCTTTATTTTGTATGTGTGATGAAGCAGACACCGTCAAAGACCACATTTAAAGATGCTATTTTACTAAAGAAAAAAAAAGCTGTAGAAATAAACAGCATTTTCTGTCAGATTATATCAGAAATTCATCTATACCATGTTTATAACTGACTTGATAACTAATTCAGATTACGTCAAATAAATATATTTTTTTAAATAGAGTTTTAAGCTCTTAGCAGTGATATTCTTCCATTTTAGTAGTCATAAAAGTAAAATTTTATATAGCATAATAGTTTTAGAGATATTTGTTTAAATACAAATGGTAAATGAGGAAACATTTCTGGAAACAAGTAAACCAAATTAGAAGCAATTTCAATAGGTAATTCTAGAAGCATAATTAATTTTGCCTAAAAAATCAACAAATTAATTGAAGTCTCTAATTAAAATAGGATCAATTATTTGATATTTTAATATTATTATTAGCGCAGTTTTGCCAGTAAACATAACTGTTGGTCAAATGGGAACTCATATCTTTAGACTGACGATCAGCTAACCGTTGGCTTAGTTATCGGAAGCAGCAAAACTCAATCGTTGGCTAACGAAGCTAGAAAACAATGGACTAATGATATCCAGCATTTCTGTGTTGCTTGAGTGAAAAAAGAATTGTACAAAAGGGAAGAGTTAGTCAAGTCATATTTCACAGCACGATGACTGTTTAAAAAAATCACAAACATCGTCAATCTTGTAATAATATGGTCTAACATTGCTAAAAAAGTAAAGCAAGATTTTTTTTTCTGCGTTGATGGACTCAACTATGGATGGATCATCATCATAATCATCATCCCAAAAGATGGTTTAAGGCTATAGGCCTGTTACGGCCTCAATCCATCTCTTTCGCGGCCTTCCTCTGTCTCTTTTCCCCCTTGGTTTATAATTAAAGGCTGCTTTTGGTATGCGATCAGAATCCATCCTTTCCATGTGGTCTCTCCATTTCCTTCTGTAATTTCCTATTTTATTCAATATTGCATAACCTCAAGCTCTCTTGTAATGTAGTCATTCTTTGTTTTGTGCGTCATCCCTTCACACTCCTCAAAAATTTCATCTCTGAGGATTGTATTTGTCTTTCATCATTTTTTTGTGAGTGTCCATGCCTCACTTCCGTATAGTAAAATTGGTATTGCCATTGTTTTAAATTTTTTTATTCTTGTGTATTTTCTTGTATTTCGAAGAGTTTCTTCTTAGTACCACAGATGTATTGAAATTTATAGAGCTTATTTTGTATATCGTTGTCATAGTCATAAGATGTATCACAAATTAAGTAATTATTTGCACGTTGTAAATTGTCTTCATTATCCTGAAATAAACAAAGATCATCTGCAAATGGATAGATCAAGTGTGTTAATTTACAGTCCTGAAAAAAAAAGTGATCACCCCCTACCAATTCTCCTAAAACTAATTTTAAAAATTCTATAGGCACTAATCGATTGGAAATAACGACTACTAATTAAAGCTATGGATTAAGTATGTTACAAGAGTCATCTACATATTAAAAATTATACTAACTTTAAATTTTCAAATAATGACATCTATTTTTAAGATCCTATTTGAGTTCCTTGTATCGAGAAAGCCCGCGTAAAGGAATAGTTTAAATACTTTATGTTAAATTTTCATAGAGCTAGAAGAGTTTAAAATTTGAGGATGCTAATGTTAAATCCACTTGAAAACTTATAAAAATCATCCGATTGAATTTTTATTAATTTTTTAATAAAATACACTTAATAGACCCAAACATATTCCAGGTTCTTTTGTATCTAAGGGCATTTTTTTTATTATGGAAATTATTAATAAATTCATATTAAAAAATTAAGAATTATTACCTACATTAATTTTTGTATAAAAAAAACTGCGTGTAAGTGTACAGCTCATTTGAATAATTAGTTTTCGAGATGCAGAGAACATTCTTACAGTCTAAGAGGATCGTCTTCTGTGTTCAAAAAATTTACAGAAAATAACATGTAGACACTTACCAGGAACATTTTGTAGTATTTACTTTTATAAAAAGAAATGTTATTATAAATTTAAAGTTCGTGTATAATTTTACTGCTGACTCAATGAATGTTCAATACTTTTTCTCGTAAGATTAAAATTTTACTTTCCGAAATTTTTAGATAACTCTATTTATAACTCATTTTTATAACTCATTTTCTTTTATAACTCTATGAAGAATTAAGATAAGTATATCCCCAAGCTGTCTTTATCCACGGAACTCAAACGTAGGTGTTACAATTTGAAAAATCAACGTTCGTGCATTTTTTAATATGTAGACAATCTCCGAAACAAAATGTATAAATAGAATTTAATAGTAGAAATTATTCCCAATAAATTGGTACCTATGTATTTTTTTATACTTTATTTGCAGGATAATTAGTAAGGAGTGATCACTTTTATACCATGACTGTTCTAAGGTATCTATTGACAAAAGAATAAAGTAGGAAAGTCCTAGTCTACAGTCAATCTACTACAAGGTAATCTGTATTCAACTTTCAAGAGTTTTTGGATATTACATGACATAGTTTGAAAAACTGTGTAGCATTGTGTAGATTTAATGGAACTTCAAACATGCACGGGGAATATAGCGAAGTCGTCTATTTAAACTCAGGAATATAATATTAAGCCTTTTTCTTACTTGGTGTTATGCGAATGTGTTAAACTTTGTCAATTCAGACATAACACAAGTAAGTAAAGTTGATTTAAGGTCGTTAAAAATTTTGCGCCCTCTGAAAATCTAAGGTCTGCGCCCTTTTCCCCGGCCCAGTCCGACCCTGAACAAATGTGATCCGCGACAAATCGCTAGCTTGTCGCGAATCACATCCTCATCAAATAACGCAATGAAGAATACCTATCCCATCACCCTTTGTCTTCGCGCAGACTTAAAGGTAACGTTAAGTTTAAAGGGATATGATAATACGAGATTGTTGAAAATGTCGTTGTCTTTCTTAATAACTCGGTAATGAATTGAATATAAAGCATCATAATCATTGTAAACTGTCGGTACTTAAAAAAATTATCATAGTGTGTATTATGTCTTTTGATTCAATCTTAAAACATATACAAAAAGAACTATCATACATCTATCATATGTGAACTATCATATGTGTGAACTATCATATATGAGCACTTGTACTACAATTAATATTTGAATTTATGTTTGCCATTTATTTTTTAATTAGAAATTTAACATATTCCATCTGTGATAAAAATGACAATTTGTTTAACTGACAAATAATATTTTTGTCTTTTCTACAAGTACTTGCAATGTTTCGGTAGTATAAAAAATTTTTAAACAGTTTTATCACATTTCAAACATTTTAAAAATGACGATTAGTAGAATTTTTATTCAAAAGCTGTCTTTAAAAGATTTTATTTCCCTAGGTACGCTTAACTTAATCGACCATCGAGGGCCAATATAAACAATATTTGGAAAAACTTGTACTTAACATTCTGTACTTTTCGAAATGTAATAAAATAAAATTAATTTGAAGAAAGGCTTAAAAAAAATAAATCCATTAATTGAATTTTCCTCCAAGCAGGATTTCGGAGGCAAAGAGTACAACTCGAGCTCTAATTTGCCTGTATAAACGGGAGGAGCGAAGACGTGTCAGACATAAATCTTAGATCTCCGTCTTAACGCATCATAAAACACACAAAACCACGTGGTGTTTCAGTCTCAGGCCTTGAAATAGATATCATTTTGGATTTGTCATGTTGCTCTGACATTTGCCTTGCGATCTCTTTTTTTGGTTTCTTAGCAAAATGAAATAGACGAAGTACTTTACCGTCACGTGGATGGATGAACATGTGACGAGGTTGGCGCTGAATGAAGCAAGGTCTCTGAGTTCTGGGTCAGTCGATGTTAAAGGTAATCGGTGTCAAAGGATCTCTTCGGCTTTGGGGAAATATACTTTGATTCCGAGGTAAATTTCCCTTTCAGGTCATAAATAGACAGAAAGTCCGAAATCTTCCAGGGGAAAGGGCGGTACCTCAAATCATTCCCTGAATTCGCCACTCCTTATACCCAGATATACATTAAAAATTTATACACAGCGTTGAATTCGGACCCATTCTCCTAGGATGGAGAAAAAGTGAATATTGTAGAGTTCCGCGTAAGAATTTTCTCTTCTAAGCCATTAACATAACAGACAATTTGAAATTTCCTTGGAATTATGTTTTGGTCTCCATGGGAATGAGAAGAAAATCTTTTGTAAGAATCCCAAAAATATATTGCATTTTTTAATGATATATTAACGGGTTTTTACTTTCTTCTATATATACAAAAAAAAAAGAGTATTCGATTCCTGAAAAATTTCGACTTCTGGTTTTCGACGGATCTAAACGTTTTAAAGGGTCCTGAACACTGATATTAGAAAATGTCGGTACTTTTCGGTTAGCCGGGCGCCAGTGATATATGTACATACACTCTAAAATTGGAAGGAGTGAGAAGTTGACTCTTTGGAAGAGTGAGAGGCATTTTCACTCTTTTAGGAGTGAATTTTATAAATATGCACTCTTTAAAGAGTGGAACTTTCCACTCTCTAGAAAAGAGTGAAATATCTCACTCCGTTGTCGAGAGTGACTGTTCACTCCGTTGACAAGAGTGAGATATTTCACTCCGTTGAAGAGTGAGGAAAAACAGTTTTTTCCAATAAAATCACAAGATGGCGCCAGCTGACGGATGAGAATCCGAGTAATCTCCGTTATCGAAACGAAACACCTAAAATGAAATCCTTTATATATAGTAGCACGATTTTTAAAAAAACTGAAAAAGATATTGAAATAATAAATGAATCGATAGAATTATGGACAGGAAATATATTTTATGCTTTACAAATTGCAGGATTTGCCAATGCTAAGAAAAGTGCAGGGAAAATAAATATTTGAAGTAAATTTATGCTTAGCTGCAACACAATTTTGCTTCTATTTTATAAACAGAAATTTAATATCTCTGAATGCTAATTATTTTCCTCTTTATTTAAATAACCTATTCTACATATTTTATATCATTTCTAACCTCTTTATGAATATAAACAAAATATAACTATACAGATTAAATTTTCTGTTATTTTTAGCACGTTTGAAATTAAACATAAGAGAAATGAAAAACGTTGCATTTAATCACTGATTTAATAACATTTATTATAGAAAAAAAAAAAAAAAGAGAGTATAAATGTGTCGGAAATAATCTTAGGAAAAATTTAACAGCTATAATTTAAGAAAAAAGAAAACGTTTTTTACCCTGACTAAAATTTCCCCTCTAAAAATTAGTTTTGAAAAGTAAATTTGGGGGCCCCTTTGTATTTCAGTGAGTAAACTTCGGCTTCACGGGCCTATTTGGTAAACAGGCCCTGGGCCTCGGACAATCTTAATCGGGCTCTAATTATGAAAACATTATTAGCAAGAAAAAAATGAATGAATAAATAAATAACTGCTTTGTTGTAACGGAATTTTTGTCATAGCGGAAATGTACAGACGGGTGTTCGCACATTTTTTAGACGATTTCGGCGTTGTTGTTTTTAACGTTTAAAATATGAATATTGCTTTCTGAAATAATCTGTATGATAATCTTGTTTCTTGATTCTAATTCTGCATAATGCTTTCGATGGATATCGATGGATGTTTTCGATGTAAGATAAATTTGCGATAGTTATAAATCCTTACTTGAAACTTCGTTTTCCGCCTTGAAATGGGCTCTTTTTTTCCCTGTTTTTTTTTTTTTTTTCATCTGATATCTTTTTACTATGTATATGTACTGATTTTTGGAATAGCACTTTCCAATCAATTGTTATGTTTATTTCGCACTAAAAAGTTTTTATATTATGCGCTTTGCAATCATTTTAGACTGTGGAATTAGCATACTTCTGTTCGGAAGAAGAAAAAAAAAAACGCAAACGCATCTTCCCATTCACAGCTTTTTTAGCATGCGCAATCTTGAAATAAGAATAAATTTGAAATTATCAGACGATAATATAAATTACACATAATAAGTTTTTGTCAGAATTTTTTCCTCTAAAAGAATTCCATCTTTTTAAATAATTTATCAAATTTGTCTAAAAAATGTGCGAACAGTCTCTGTATTATATGATACAAAAAGAAGGTTTCAGTTTCTTATTTACACAGTTGAGAAACACCGTAAATATTTATGATTTCTACACAAATTTAATAAGTGTGTTCGAATATCACAAAAGAAACAAAGCTAAAATAATGTAATAAGAGCTTTTTAAATTGTAAGCGGCTGTAGCAAGCTGTAGGTACCAGTTCTCGTCCGAGCGCAGAAGTCAAGCAGCAGCGAGCTCTGTTACCACTTGGCATGTGTAAAAATGAGTTTCTCTTTTTTATTCAAGAATTTTAGTCACTCCTGAAAGAGTGACTGTTCACTCCTATCAGGGGTGAAAAGACTCACTCCTGAAAGAGTGAGTATTCACTCTTTCAGGGAGTCAAGAATTTCACTTTTTCCTAGAGTGAATAGTCACTCTAAAGAGGTTGGCAAATTTTGACTCTGCGATAGAGTGAATATCCACTCCTCCAGAGTGAATAGTCACTCTTTCTTATTTAGAGTGTATATAAATACATATGTATATACATATATATGTATATATATACATACATATATGTACATGTATGTGTATGTATATATATGTATACGTAGATATGTGTATATATGTGTGTGTACATATATACATGTATATATATCACTGGCGCCCGGCTAACCGAAAAGTACCAAAATGTCTGTTCGTAAGTCTGTGTGACTATCTGTCTGCATGTGGCCACAAATTTTGTGCGAGCTTTAACTCACGAACTACTGCGTAGGATAGGATGAAATTTCACATGAATTTCTATACTTATGTGAACTAGTGCTGATTAGTTTTTGAGCAAAATCCCCCAAAAGGGGATGACGCAAATAAATGATTTGTTTGATTTATGTGATGCTTATATCTATGTGCACAAAGTTCAACGAAACTTCACTCTTAGCATACTGAATATAGAAATGCATTGCGTAAAAAAAACCTAGCTGCTGAATCGATTTAGTTTCTTGTACCAATTAAATCATTTATTTGATTTGATTTATATAGAAAAAAGTTTTGTGATGGGCACAACGTACTGGTTTCCTTACAACGTTATATGATTCAAAGATACTTTTCCATCTTCTTTGAAATTTCCGTAAAATCTTCATACACCGGAAAATTCTTTACTACAGTGGAAACGTTCTTTTCTGTCGATATTCCCACCTATGGATATTACCATTTCACAAAAAATATTACGGCAGTTAATAAAATGCATTCATAGTATTCGTTATTGGGTAGTAATTGACCTATGAGCCCCGATGAGTCAGTAAGAACTTTCAAAACATCTTTATATGCTTGAATTTATACCAAAATCTAAAATACAAAAAGTATCTTTTGCATAGAAATGAAGCATGAAAAAATAACGCCCAAAGGTGGAGTTGTGACTTTAGGTTGTGATTCAGCCCAACAAGTAAAATATTCAGCGCTTCAATTATAAAACACCAACTGAGAGTTAAAGCATTTGAATAATTCTCTACTTTTAAAGAACCAACTGCTTCATTCGGAAGTATTATACATATTATTCGAGTAGCCATAAATCGAATGAAAAACCACACATCGTATAGAAATAAGCCTTTTTTTTTACAGTTTTAGATTATTCAGTAAAAAAGATTAAGAAGAAGAAACTAGACAGCTTACAAAATAATACCCATCCTTACTACAATAAATATACTGTATGCAATAAAGTAAATAAGGGGTCATTCTTCAATTACGTCATGCAGATTTCGTAGCTTTTATTTATTCTTTACAGTTTACACCCCTATGACGCAGGTTATCCGACTCTCAAAAACAATTTCCTCAAAAAACATAAAAAGCACAAGCAACAAGTGGCCGGAACATCCCTGTTCTTGTAAGTGATTTTTTTGTTATTTGAAAAAAAATCTGTCTTTTGAGCGGAGCATTTCAAGATATTTTGAGTTTAGATTTGAGAAGTTTTCGTATTTTGAGGTAAAAAAGACATACGAAAAATTCCGATTCTAATACGAAAAAGTACTAGGCAGCACAGTTGCCGGAACACCCTTGTTATTTGACGTAACTGCAACTTTAGATTCGAGGATTTCATTTAATATTTTACGTTATATTGGGAACTTTTCTGTATTTTGGAGGAAAAGAGGAAATCAAAGCGGAAATTTTTTTTTTCGTGTATTTACGAAAACAGACAAACTTGTTCAATTCATGATTTTTTTTTTTTTTTTTTTTTTTTTTTAGTGCTTACTTTAGTGATACCTTCCCAACTGCTGTGAGGTTACATTTTTGCCCACCAGGGTGCGTACAGTTCTACCACACTTTATAATAGAATCGATTTTTCTCCTTCTTTAACCGCAGAAAAATATTAAAAATTCTGTGAATAAACGAAGTGATTACGAAATTTGCAATTTAAATATTAAGTAGAAAAATGCTTATCTTAAATAGCTGTGGCTGCTTGGAAGTTCTAAGGAGTGTGCGCATCTTGCTGCTAATGTAGAGAGAATGTTATACGCTATAGAAAAATTATATACGATATATTATCTACTGATATAAATAATGTGCTTTTAATTCAAGCTTTAGACAAATGTGTCCAACATGCGAAAATATACAATATTTGTATATTAAGTTCATTATACTGCTTGATTTCATATTTTGAATGTTCCGTTACAATGTGATACCCTCTCCCCTCCTGCTGTCACACTGTGTCACACTTTGTGGACACCCTCTGGGAGTGGGATGTAATCTATGGAACATCCCTAATAAAATATATCCTTTTAATCACAATTAAAAGATATTTTTTACTGTACTCTTCAAATGTTAATGTTTTTTCGAAGGTATTTACGATGTATTGTTTACGCAACATTTAATTTTTATATTGTTTCCACGATTCAAACGATGCAAACTATGATACCAGTTTCCATCAAATTAATGGTGCAAATCAGTCTTTTCCATAATTACATTTTAAAATTATTTAGAAGAAGAGACCAACAAAGATTATCTGCAAATAAAGTTAGTCCTTGCTACAATAAATATCATATACGATTAGAGTTATTAATAATTCATCTATTTTTAGAAAAGCTGAAAGTGGCTTTTGTCGTTCTTCTTTGATTTTAATCCTTTTTACTTTCATGAGGATATTCACCTGCATTGCTTGCGTTATTGTCATTATTTTCATAAAAATAGGAACTCCTACCCTCAACAGAATCTCATTTAGATAATTGGGGCTCTAAGTACAGATATTATATAAGGCCTTAATATAGTACTTGTCTTACACAATATATTTACAGATGTCTTCGAATAATGAATATAAAATAAGAAAAATACGTAGGTTAAAACACGAATTATACTATACGAATGAACATAAACTGTCATTAAATGAAAAAAAATAATAAGAAGAAAAATATAGTGAATTTTCTAAGCTTACTTAAATATTAAATTGATTTATAACTTCGCTAAACAAAAATTTAATATGGTATTTAAAATTAAGAGCTCCTTAAAGTCTGCATTGCCTAAGCCTTAGCCTACTGTGGTTCGTAGAAAATCAGGACCTAAATTTCTGTAATTTGAAAATCTCAGACTTTTATAAATGATAAATATCCTATTTATTATTATTATTATTATTATTATTATTATCTTGGAACTATTCAGTAGTTCAATTCAAATTGCATCAGTAAATTGTATGACATATATTTCAAATAGATATGTAAAGATTATTTGTTTATGATGTATTTGTAGGCATGTATTGATTGTTAAATGAGTCTGAACTGTCAAAAATTTGTAAGTGTATACCTGACAAAATCTATAAAATTAAAGAAAAAAAATCATGAATAAACAAAATTTCTTCTACAAGGAAACTACAAATATTTTAATATCCGAGACATAATTGGAGAATTTTGTTTTACTTGAACGTGACAAACCAACTCAATCACAGTTTGTTAGCTTTCAAGAATGTCATGTAGCATTAAACGGAAATATACATACTATATTAAAAAAAATTTTGAAATATTTTTATTGGAATATGTTTAAATTTTAACATACATTTCAATTCTTACCATAAATTTTTTCATGTACAAAACCAAATGATTTATTTATAAATGGATATTTTCTTTTAATCCGACTTAATTTTGCTAAGCAGAGTTATTCGATCATCCATCTACACAAAGGGTACAAAATAATTCATTAAAATAAGAAATGAAATAAGACCATTTTCTGCGGTTGAATTGTTTCTTTTATTATAATTTTACTTATGTATAATGATTTAAAAAATAAAAACATGCACAGCTTACAAAATTTTATGTGCAATAATTTCGCAAACGAAACCAATATATTATGCATTCAAAAATAAAAATTCCCATTTTTTACCCTCTTAAGTAATAAATTTGTTCAAGAAAAACATTCAATAATTTAGAGAGCGCACTTAATTATATAAGAAATATGACACATATGTTTAAGACATAAGGCAATGCGTGTTAAAATTATATCAGTGATATCTAAAAGCACCATGCAATATATACGCTGAATTTTTTTCACAATCGGTTCATTTATTCCCCTTATTAACGAAGCAATGCAACAAAACTAGTGACTTAGTTTATGACGTAGGGTGATGCACATTGGAATTACACGAGTGCTGTCTCTAAATACTACGAAATAGTACTTGAACATTTTACACAATCGATTCACTTATTACCCGCTCTGCCACGTGAACAAAAATCATCGCGCGTGGTTCTGCAATTATCAAATATTTATCTTACTCTTTCTCACCATATAAGAAATTCGTAAGTCTTGCTAAATAGGTTTCTTTCAAAGCGTTTCACTACTGCGCATACACGCGATTTTGCCGGCAGTTAGTATTTTATCAGAACTCCGTGGCTAACTTTTATCCCAGACAGAGCGTCTCTTTCCTTGACTCAAGAATTTATGTTTACAAACAATGATTGGCATTTTAGAAATCGTTTTCTCAAAGGATGAAGAGAATTCTTGTTCCTTATCGAAATAATCCAGCAGCGTGGAATAAACGCTGCCGAAGTCAATGCTCTGCGCCTGATGAAATGCAGATGCATAATCTTAAAAAGAAAGAAAAGAAAAAATTCAAATAGGATTTGTGGAAATGATTGATAACTCCCGAGTTTTTAAATTTGGATCGGAAAAGGAATTTTACGTTGAATGATGTCCAGATGAAATGAAATGTCAAAAGTGTTTACCAAGTTCTTTGGTTTCTTGTCAAAGAAAAAAATATTCTAAAGATCTAAAACTCCGAACGGGTAGGCAATTCGGCAGAGGCCACGTGTCTTTCAGTGCACGTGAGACGATAAAATTGGTATTCGACTAAAACAAATCAGGACATTTCGATGTCGACACAAAACCTGCAAGTTCGGTCCAGGAGTCATTCCATTTCTGTATCTCTGTCATTTAGGTCCACTGTCATTTCGGTACTGTTACTGTTATTTCAATATAGCCTTTTTGGTACATTTAGATTTTTTTAATGCGCCTATCTGTTAACTTTTGAACAATGAAGTGTTTTTAGAAAGACTTTGGTTAGTACGTATTGTAATCAAGTCTATGAGAATCAGAGGTAATCTCTCCAGTTTCCAAATAGAAGCTCCCGAGTCCGAATTCAGCTGTTCTATGATATCAGATAAAAATGCAAGTTACATTTAAAATTTTACACTTGTTTATTCATTTGTTTATCCCTTAAATTCATTTTCTAGAAGTTTCCAGAATATTCTTTAGTTGCTATAGCAAGAGTTTCTAGAATATTCGATTGCAGTTAAAAAATTCTTACCACTCAGTCTGAGGATAATATATTCCATAGTAATCTTTGGAAAAAGCATTTCAATGTGTTTCATTGTTACGCTCTGTCACCAGTCGGTCCTGTTCATTTAATATTGACTATATTAATAATAAAACTATGCAAATATCACTGATAAGCATAGAAAATTAATTTGCAGAAGAGATACTATGTGAACGCAGTAGTAAGTTACACTTTAATTATAATAAATTGGATTAAATTATTTAATAAATATAGCTAAGGAAAGTACTTTTAAATTAAAAAAAATACTCTACGTGAAAAAAAAAAATACACGAAAAGGAGAAAAAAGGAGAAAAATCACTTTATTGCATAATAATTGAGGTACATTTTTCATTTTCCATGTACGATAAGAAAATAAGCTCCATTTGACAACAAGAAAACATATGAATGTCGAAACATTCGCATCAATATTTGATGAAATTTAAAAAAAGTAATAATAATAATCTGATACTGGCCACACCACCGAATCCAACCAAGAGATAGATGCACATCGATGGATTATTGCCCATACACATATAAGGCATTCTCATATCAGTCTGATCAGTCTCCACTCTTGACGAGATGAATATTAGCATGTGACCGCTTTCTTTATCCCCAGACATTTACCAAGTCGACTGACCAATTATTGATATAATTTCCCATAAGTATGTATCGGCTTATAGAGAATCATCGAGTAACCACAATTATTGTTAAACGGAGAGAAATAAAAAATTATTTAAAAGGACAAGTAAAAGGGAAAAGGGAAAGTTTGCTCTGAATTTCCACCAGGACTCGCTACTACTAATCTGATACGAAAAATATACTTCTTCTGAAGCACTTGGGAAACAAGGTGCCATTAATCCTTCTTAAGAATTCATTATACGTATTTGTACCTCTCCGCTTTTGCTTTTCGGGTTTGGTAACTACCCCAAATCGGGAAAAGCTCGTAATAAATTTTTAGAAATATTTTCATCTGCTGCTATGCATCGCTGCTTCTCAATTTTTTTATTTTTTGTTTGGTTAACAATACATTTTGTTTTTATTAAGAATTCTGATACATAGCGCAATTTGTTATAACTTGAAATTATCAGAATATATTACTAGAGTACACTTTATAAAATTTTGTTAAAATTTGTGTGCTGGGTTAAATTAACTTTTGGTGCTGCTGTAGCTGCAACCATAAAATGTTGGAGTTAGAATAAGGACCTATAAGGAAATATATACCGAAACTCAAAATTACTACTGTTCCGTCATTCTAACATATTCAATCACATCTCCCCTTGTACGTAATCAGAAAAATGATTGCTGTAGTTTCTTTTATTTTAAAAACAGAGTTATTTTAAATTATAAATGTGCTTATTTATATATATGTACATAGGTCTGCAGGAAAAACAACACAAAGGGTCGTAGACTTATTAGCTTTTGACTGCATCTTCCTGTGTTATTTAACACTTACAGCATTTTTTAAATGCTGCTTTTTTTATACACATTATCTTTTATATACACATAGTTTCAATCATTTTATGGCATAAGTATTTAATAAGATCTTTAATTTATACAAACAGGAAAACTTTCCGTAACACTGAAATTGCGTTTCTCACTATTTAATTTTGGTACAGAATGTTCAATTACACAAAATTGCTAATACCTCACAATTTAAATAATTAATGACGACTAAAACTAAAAAATAAACAAGAAGAAATAAATCTAGATTTTATTTCAGATTTTAGCTATTCTATGAAATTATATAATTAAATGCGTTTACATAATTAAATGCATTTTATTTCCCTTATTCTGCTTCTTTGTTTTGAAGATCTTATAATACATTGCATTCTCGTAATGAATCTTCTCATACTCTTTTTATATTTATTTTGGATAATTTATTTGATTTGAAACATTATTTCAGTAGCGCCAAATATTAGATTCTCGAAATTTTATGTATTTATATATTATTTTATATTATTTTATATTTTTATGTATTTTCTGACGTTTGTAACATTTGTATGGAAATTTACACCTATCCTACTATCTAGATGATCAAACCACATACACGTGGGTTAAAAACAAATACCTTTGCATCGTTGCAGCTATTAACAAAAATGTTTTGACGGCTTTTATTCTGTCATTATTTGAGATAAAACATATTTCTTTTTGTCTTACGACGAAGAACATGAATTTGCATTTATCTAGCACTTATTTACTATACTTCCTTTTACACCTGCAGATCTTATCTTAAAACAAATCATAACAAACCTATCATAATAAAATGATAGGAAAACTTTCTCTCCACTTATCACTTAAACTTCATTTACTAATTGCATTTTTAAGCTGTCAGAAACATTGAAAGGTCGATTGCAGAATAATATTAATAAACTTAAAATTACATCTTATTTGAATGCATTTGTATAATTTATTTGATTTGAAACTTTATGCACTTATGCATGATACTTAATGCACTAATAGCATTTATTATTGCGTATTTTCTCGCAACCAGCACCAACGCTCGTTTAAATTTGAACATGATTCAAGATGTAATTTAGTTATTTGACATTTTTAATTTATTTACCTATCCCGCAATCAATTCCCCTTGACATGGTAATCGTACCTTAATGTGGATACGAATTGTGTGATTCAAAAGCAAGAAAATTTGAAAATTGAGGAAAGTCAATAATTCGCGAACTAATGAAAAGGGAAAGATAACATTTACACAAAATGGATGGAAATAAAGCGATTTTTGTTTCGACAACTGTTGTCAACATAGTTTATAGTGTCGAACGCTATGGCAATACAATTCTAGTAGTTGTACAAAGGAGGCATCTGGTGCGTTACATGAGATATCATTGGAGGAAGGGCTTGCAAATGTTGAATGTACAAAGTGTCCTAAAGAAAAAAAAAAAACGCTAGTGGAAATTTAAATAATCTATATGTGAATAAAGCAAGAGCAAGAGATTTTTGAAAATCGACAAATACAACACTGAGGCCAACTATATTAGCGGCGAAATCGGAGTAGTCAACCGAGTTCAGAAAAGGTCGAAAAACGCGCACGTGTGTAATACTTCAACATGGTGTTTTCTCTCGGAAAAGTGTTATTACATTAATAAAGTTTATTTTTCCAACAATAAATCTTTCAAAGAAGTCAGAAGACTGTTCCGCGGAAAGGTTGGTGAAAAGTGTGCGCTATCCGGCTCAACGATTAACCGAAAAATGCGGCGACTTTGTAATGATCATACAATAATCTGACATGCTGAAACGAGTCTTCGTGAACATTATTAAGCATACACATGCATGTCTTGAAATTGCTTAACGGCAATTTGAGCATCTGTTATGAACATATAAATACGTTTTTAGACCTTCTTTGTAATTTTTTTTTCGAAGTTTCACTATAGCGCTTTTTTTAGAGAGGGTAGACGCGGAGGACACCATCCATTATTCATTAGAACAGCTATCAAGTCGGTCACCGCAATTCTCACATCATTCAGCAACATTTCAGTTGATGTACCACGTCGATGAAACATGTAACATGTTTTGGGCATCATTGAACGACGCCAATTTTTCGTGATACACTTTTGATTTCAAGTACTTGACACACCTAAAAGTCACAAGATGTCATATCGGAGATCTGTGTGGCCACACAGAAAAAAATTGACTGATGTCACAGTTCTTCCCAAATTCTTAACGTACCAATCGTTGTAATGAGCGGTGGTGTTCCATCTTAGATAAAAGTAATTATATGGAGTGTTACCATTTTCTGCCTCAAGAGTGACGTTGTTTGTTCTCAATTAGTTATTCATATCTCAAATCTCGTATTTTCAGATGTGCCACTTTACGAATAAGTAAATGATATGTAAAGCTAAATTCGAAGCTATCTGCGATGTTACCATGACGTATGAAACCTATGTGGTGATCTTTCATGAAAGATAAGGTGTATTCGAGAAACCTAAAATAAAAGATTGCACATGTTAAAAAGGCTTTTAAGAAATTCAAAAGAAATTGAGATACATATAAAATACCATAATAAATCAGAATGTATTTTACATACAGATAATGAATTTCTATTTCCAATTTTATCATGTGCGCAGCACTTAATGATTTCCATTTACGTATTAGTGATATGAATTTTTAATTTTTAAATTTAAATATTATTTTTGAAGCTAAAAAAGCTTTGAACAGATAAATGTAGAAGAAGTACTTTACACGCTAATTCATTAGAAATTCGTCCATCAGGACACTATTTTCTTTTGACAAATCTCTCAAATATAAATACAAATACAAATTCAAATACTCGCCTTATACTAAACAAACCAAATTAATCACCAGCAATATTTTGTAAAAAATCAGTTTCAGATAAACTACTTTATTTATTGGTGGTGAATTAAAGTCAGTTTAATGATATTCTCTAAGTATTTCTGAAAATCTCATATTTTCCTAAACACGTATAAACTATTTTAAATAAAAGTATGCATTCCATGAAATATAAATGTTTGTGTCATTTGTGAAATTCCCAGATTCTAGAAACACTCCTCTCAGAGTAATACGGTTACAATCTCGCTTAAAACCTGTAACAAAAAAAATTGTGTTTTCCAGTATACGGAACAACTGTAAAATAACAGGTGAGGTTTTTGTGTGCTTGTTTTTAACCGATAAAAGTGTTTCAAACAGTATTTCTTCCTGACGGACCAAGATATGAAGATTTAAGATGCCACAAAACGAAGTTCAGATTAAAGCCGTTAAATTAAATAAAGCCTAGTATAATTGAAAGTAAGTGGATATTGAAACTTTAACATGCGTTTTTACAGATTAGGAAGTTCTGAGTGCGCGTCGACTGTTATTACTTTCAAATTATATAAGCTACAGTTTTAAATGTTTAAGCACATGTGCTATAGTAAAAATATATTGGCAGATGTGTGTTAATTCGAGTTAAAATTACGTTGAAGGTATACAAAACAAATAATTAGTAAATACAATATTTTCCTAATTATTTCACAACTCAAAAACTTTCTATAAGAAAATCATTTCTAGAAATTGTATACTAGCATAAATTTAAATCTATAGGTATAGGCTATCACTTTCCTAATAAAATACGATCAATAACTCAATATTTTATGCATTATTTCAAACACATCATTGATACCAGATGTAGCTTTAGTATTTTAATGAACTTAAAATACTACCATACATCTTAGACGGAAGAAAGGATATGCACTTGAAGACTGTAATAACCAAGACCATGAGCAAGTTAGTAACCAGTTATCCTGCAAAATCTAAAACACGAGCTTCATGACCAATGATAGACTGTTATCGGAACACAAGGTTTCAAACATATGGGTTTATGCAAATTAAATAATAATCACATAAATAAAGATTACGAGTGGTTACCGGTCAGATTTCTCGATTAATTACTTTTCTATCTGACCATATCATTAATAACTCTTAAAAAGCTTGGTTGCATCACGACCCTGATGTATTACCCTAATCCTTCTACGGTAACCCCATTCTCCGTAACCTTATAGGCGTCTCTTGGGCAAGGTCGTCTGCTTTTCTGAATGAAACAGTATCAGAAAAAAAAGATACGCGCGTGTGCCGTAAGGCCTCTTCCTCATTACATACTGCACAAAAGTAGCTGAAACTGGAAAAAGTAAAAGGCGTTACAATTAAAGGTTTCGAAATGTAGAGTTTTTTTTTAATTATCGGAAGCAACATTCTTCTTGGAATTCTGAGAATCTGTACGTTTTGAAATGTGGACAAATATATAGTCGTCTTCATAATATTTGTGATTCTTTTCACATCTTGCTCTACAAGAAAAAACATCAGAATAGACGAATTCCAAGAAGACCAATTTTATGGTGACCTTTGTTGTCACATTAAAACAACTGGAGACTAAAATCATAATTAACATTTTCCGTAAGTCGCAAAAGGGTACTGTACTTCCTTATTATAGCGCCCCCCCCCCCCCGCAATTACGTTAATGTCATGGTTGCAGTTGCGATATCACCGAGGACATCGCCAAGCTTATGTATGCATCATATAATATACCTAACGCTCATATATGCGCCCTATATGGTAATAGTATGTCATATTTACGCCTTATATGTCATATATTCGCAATATACGTCTTGGACACAATTCATATAGGTGCATTATATATGACAATAACTTGGACATACACGTCATGCAATGTCATACACATCATATATGATTATTGATGGTTAAGAGTTCCAAAACTTACTTCTGAATAATTCCTAAACTGATTTACCTAATACCCTCCCGTTTGGTATCCGAAGGTAAAATGTACCAAAAAATTCCAACATGGTGTAAAAATTGGATGTTCGTATTGAAAATTTTAAAGTTTGTTTCATTTTTTTTATAGGAAGACAACCCTTTAAGCTCATTTTTTTAATGTTAACATAATTCTAAATCCAATGGCTATTTTTGTTTTTCTCAGCATCTATATGTGGTGATAAAATAGATGGGGGGAGGGGGGGGGTACTTTTTTTTTCCTTTTTTTATTTTTATTTTTATTTATTTTTTTGACCGACTGTACGTGTACATCTCTTAGTATACGATATAATCCAGTTAAAATAATGTCATGTATGTCTTATAATTTTGCGATAAATCTTGGTCGCTTGAATATTCATTCTTGGGGAATACTATAACAAAGAAATACCCGGAAATGCTTTAGTCGTATTATAAAAATCAGTTCTGTAGTACGACTAAACATGTTGGGGATCTAAATTTCATACACTGTTTAAACGACAATGCGTTTTCAATTTAAACATAAATATTTCGAAACAAAATTTTATTTTACTTATATCTAGCAGTGGCGCTGATACGGGGATAATTGGTGGGGAAAAATCCCCGGGCCCCCGAGAAAATGAAGGGGCCCGTTATTGTAAGTTTTATGCAATTGTATGGGAAGAATATTTTTTTCGGAACATTCAAAGTTTAAATCCTATTTTTGAGCAGAATAGAAATGAAAAATACACTGCTTAAATCTACAAATTTATAAGTTTATTTCTGAAATAAAACATCTTATTTCAAGATTCATGGTTGATATAAGCTTCTCAAAGAAAAAACTTCATGTATATATAATGTAATATGCCATCATCTGTTTAAGATGGTGTGGGAAATTACATCCAATTTATTTGTATAGATCATAAAAGAAACATACGTTTACATGTTCATAGTTGTTGTCTAAATAGTATTTTGCATGGAAATCACAAATATTACATAAATATTTATTAAACGTTAATTTGATTTACATTTGAATTAATTAAAAAATAGTAATTGAAATTAGTTAGTAATTAAAAGCATTATAAACATATGTATTAAATAAAAACTTATTTAATTTTAAAATAACGAATTTAACAAATATTGTTAATATTAATACCTCCTAAAATTTCTCCCCCTTCCCCACTTCTATATGAATACATACATGAAGGCACGTGGGAGACTTTAACCCCGGGGCCAAAATTAGCTCTCCGATTTCTAATACAATAAATATTTAATGCCTTAGGAAGACCACTCGGCAAAAGACGAACAAATATAATAAATATTTAGTGAAAATGTAAATAGAGATAAGTAAAAAAAATGATTATATCTGAAGAAAAAGCAAACACATTATGAAGTTAAAGAAGTAGTGCACTATATTAATCTTTTATTTTTCATAATTACTTTAGAAGCAACATAACATGCATTTATTAATGGTCTTATGCACGATACGTATCTTGCATCTTCAAATAAAATACGGTGCCGTATATAACTTGATTTTGAGCGAAAGATATGGTGCCAAATACCAAGTATTACTATCATGAAATGGTATTTTTCTTTCATATTGAAACACATCTACCTAAAGATTTCAGAATCTTTTATAGAAATTCCAACTTTGTCAACTTTAACTATATAGTAACAGTGCGTAATATTTATATATACAAAAAGGCCTGTAGTAGACTAGATAATTTAAACTACTAGAAACCACGTTATTTTAGAAGCATCGAGGCTAACGAAAAAGACAGGCCACCGCGGTATATTCCAGTTATCTTTTTTTACAGACCGCTAGTGTGACGTGTGCTCTTTTCATACACTTGCATTGGTGGATTCGAGCATCACGTGACTCCCGCGGTCTGTAAAAAAAAAGATACGCGTAAGGCACCGCACCGCGGTAGCCTTTCTTTTTCGTTAGCCTCGAGAAGCATGCTGTCAAATCTGTTCAATTGATTGGTCAGTTTGTCTGGTTGCGGTGCGCACGCTATGTGCAGTACGACAAAATAACGTTTTCTGAAAAATTATCTCGATTCCTGCCTAAAAGTATAAGCGAACATGTTAAATACATTTTGAATTCCAGTTTTATTTTTATCCATACATTATTTATTACTGAATGTATATGAATTTCAAAATGTAGCATACTAAACTTACATGTATTCTGTGTTTGTCTTCTGCGATTTATTATAGATGAATTCCGGTCTGATTAGATATGAACATTTCCAATTAGCTGAAAACTAGATGATGTAGTGTCACTGCTCGAATGAGATAACGAGAATCCATCGCCAAAAATTGCTAATTAATATCATTAACATAGGATTCCAATGTGTGGTATAAAAGGTGAACTGTTATTTTCGGAAATAAATTGCACAATAACAGTTCCCATTCAAACAAGTGGTTTTTTCATTGCTAAATTGAGCGTTAAGCTGACAGGGTGAAAAATGCCCCAAGACGGGAATCGAACTCGGGACCCCAGAATAGCGCTCTGAGGCTCTACCATTGAGCTACAAGGAACGATATCACAACTTGGAATAGACTTGTAGCTCAGTGGCAGAGCCTCAGAGCGCTATTCTGGGGTCCCGGGTTCAATTCCCATTTTTCACTCTGGCGGCTTAACGCTCAGTTTAGCAATGAAAAAATCCACTTGTTTGTTACTCATTAGTTTCGGGCGAATTTCACTCCTGGAAAATTAATTGAAAAATTAATTGGAATTTACTAGTTTCCCTTCATTTACATTTTTCAGTGAAGAACAGTATCCCATTTAAACCAAAACTTCACTTTGCCCAATTCCCAACTACAAACACACTTGCATAATTTACGAGGAAATATATGAATGAACAATTGAATATTTAAAATGATATGATCGTAATTCCCTATATTACTGATATACCTGAGTGGAATGTTTTGCTTTCTATAATTATCAGATTTACAAGCGACATTGACAACATCTATTAAAATCATTTTACGTTGTATATCTTATCAATGGAAAAGGCGTAAAGTTTCGTGTTCAGTTTTGTGTAGGAATCTAACGTCCGCAGTCGAAGGAAAATGCGGTTCGAACTGGAGTGTGTCAAGGTGGTAGCAAAGTCATTGCGCCCGAATGTTTGATTGACCAGCTGGACAGCTGCACAAACTAAGCGGCGCCAGGCAGACTAGTCTTCGTGTGCCGCGAAAGGATCTACTTGCTTTGATATAAAAAAAGAAAAAGAAAAAGAAAAATAAAAGAAACATTCCTACAAGTGAAAGCTTAATTTTATTATTTGCTCAATTTCATTGCGAATTTTTTAAAGAAGGAATAAGTCGCTAGAAAGTAAAAGTTCATATTTGAGAAATAATAATCCAGTCTTTAAAACCTGCCTGAAATGGCTTCAAAGCACCGATTCATTAAAAAGCTAACCCATAAGAAGGGACATCCAGATTTCCTGATACTATTTACACAGGCCATCCCCTACTTTCTGCTCCTTACTGGTCTAGGAGGATAATTTTCTCATTGTAGAATTTACAGTTTTCCCCCGTTAGGGTACTGCACTGGAAAATTCAACAATTTTCCAAGAACGCACTTTGACATCGAATATACAAAATATTTTGAAAATATTTTCAGAAAAAAATAAAATTGTAAAATCACGATGTGCAATATAAATAAATGAAAACAGGAAGCTTCAATTCCATTACTTTATTTCTAACCTTTTACAGTTCCTGTATTATACATTTTAATGCCGCTAAATCTGAATTATTAGTGATACTCATGAAAACACCCACAATTTCAAACTAGAAAATTTGGCCCTAAACCATACAAATTTAGAAAACTTATCGATTTGTGTCACACGCAGGCATACATATGTGAACACTTTTCATATAAGACCATTAATGGTCATAATAAACAAGACTATAGATTACTGGAAATGTTGACTAACCAACTATTTCAGAAGCGCTAACTATTGGTGTTTCTATATCATAATTATCAGACGGTATAAGACTCGAAGACCAGTTAAGCATATTGTAAGCAATGCTAAATAGTCGACGTAAACATCAGGGTCTGTCAGTTTTTGTCACTAGACCTCATGGGAAAAGTCACTGACGCTGTTGTAGTACATGTCTGCACGAGGCCTGGCGTCTGGCATGTATTTGCCAACACCTAAGTTTTATTTTCTAGTTTCATTGGCTGTTAGAGATGATAACCATTTTAACCCTTTCAGGGACAAGTAATTGCTATAATGTTTAAATCACGTTAAAATTTTCAAAATAAATTATTTGAAAATAAGGAAAATGCAATTTTATAACTTTGCTTCCCCAGTCAAAGGAAAATGCGGTTTGAACTGGAGTGTGTCAAGGTTGTAGCAAAGTCATTGCAATTTTACAACTTTGCTTCCCCAAAGTTATAAAAGTAAAATTTTATTCAAAAATTCTGGTATACAAGTCTTGATTAAAATTAAGTTGTAAAAAAAGCCATCGCCCTTCAAGGAGTTAAAAAGGAAAATAAATTGCGAAAGATGCTTACAATTTTATTTCTAAATATTTTTATATTTAATAAACTTGTGTTGTATGGCTTATCAGCTATTCTTTCAAGACCTATAGCATTTTATAGAGGTATTCATGACTTCATTGTTATGCATTTTTGATCTAATATGTGGATTCAGACACTAGATTATTTTACACAAAAGATGTCTTGACCTGTACTATTACCTCTCAGTCTGTTGTCACATTAATTGACCACCTTATATGTACAATTTTACACATGCAGATAGTCAGGCGTTCGCATTTATATTTGTTTAACTGCATTACTCATGCTAAAGAAAATAATAGTTATCATCATACAAATAGTTTTCAAGAGATATTATTTAACACTTTATTAAGTGATTGATAATCTTTCAGAAATTTATAAATATCTCCTAGTTGCGGTACATAACTTCCTTAAATTCGCTTGGAAAAATTAAAGAGAAAAAATAACAACTTGACTTCATTTTATCTGGTCAAAACAAACTTTCACGCTGTCTAGCATATTACCAAACAGTTGAACGAACTTTTCCTTATCTTAGGAAGAAACTGGTAAACTAACCTCTGCTGAACAGTTAGAGTATAATTTTAGCATGAAGAACTAACTGCTTTATTATGCAGGACTTGAATGGCACAGTTAATGAGGTTACCGAGTCAGCAAGGTTTCAAAAAGAATGGGAATTAAGTTTGAAAAACGATTTTACGAAATAATTTAGAAAATCTCCTGAAGCACATGAACTTTCTGTTATATTATGCAAATCCTTAAAAATTGTTAGTAATTTAAATAAATGATTTAGTAACTAATCATTAAATATTTACTCATTGCATCTGGATGCAAATAAGCGTGTGACAAACAAACAAATAGAAAAAACTTGGGACGTTTGACAATTGGTGAGATTTGACACACTGCTCTTTTTTTATTTATTTTGCTAACTAGCACTAAATAGCAGCATAGTACAAGTCATTTATACTGGTTACTGATTTTTCAGCAATTTGCAGTGAGTTTAAAGAAGAAAAACAGGTATTTCGCAATTTTCAACCAAAAATGTAAGTTTTCCATGTGTTAATTGTAACCTCCTATACTAGTTATAAATAAAATTAATGAAGATATTTCTGGTTTAAAGTGCACTGTACTTAATAATTTGAAAGATAAGATGATTAATTAAACACTGACATAGAAATTGCCATGTGCTTTGTGCTTCATTTTCAAAAGGCAGCTTTCGGATGTAGTTTAATAAATAACACTTTACATTTTCAATACTAGAATTTGAATTAGGCAAAAAATAATAATAATTATCTTATTTCAGTCATTAATACCACATTTTAGATCGATCATTTTCAAATTTTAAATATAATGCAATGGCTAGATTCAAACTGTATTCAAATACGCCAATTAATTAAAGAATGCGGTAAAATATAACGTAAAAGATGTTTTACAGTTTTGAAATAAATTATTCAGAATACAGCTGAATACATCTTAATATTAATATTGTATATATAATATGTAAATATTGGATCAAAGCTTATTTGGATACACAAACTTTATCAGTGCTATTGATGATAACTACAATAACTGTTATTAATATGGCCTGAATCCTCTAGTTTAAGTAGAGTAATAGGTTAAGGGTTATACATTAATTATGTCAAACAAATTTCGTGATTATTTTACCCTTTCCTCTTTCTATGTCAGAGATAGTCACACTCCAGTGATATCCCGCCCGCCATCATTTTTTTTATGTATTTAATTTTTGTGCAATGTTCATTTTTAGTGTGTCGAACTTCCCTAAAGTATGTAAGTTGTAAGTTTAACTCAGTTTACATAGTTATAAAATATACATATGTTAACTCTTTTTCATAATTACAGCGCTATAAAAAGATATAATACAGAGTGGTCATTAAAAAAAAATGCTGATATACGAGTCCTAAACAATCGTACCGTTGAAGGAATTAGAAAGTAATTTTGGATGCAATACATTTTAATTTTAAAGTATTCGATCGAGAAAAAAGTGAAAACTACAAAACAGCTCTCACAGTTATGATTACAGTAACAAAATTTCGAAATTTTTAAATGACAATACCATATTCTCTTCATCACTAAATGAAGATCCAATGTTCTTCCACAGTTAAACCATAAATGACTTTGATTTGTATCAGTAGCGCTAACAATGGCGATTTAAAGAAGACGCAAAAACAGCAGTGGTAACAACGTCGAACTTCCCTAAAGTATGTAAGTTGTAAGTTTGACACTGTTTACATAGTTATAAAATATACATATGAATGTTAACTCTTTTTCATAATTACGACGCTATAAAAAGGTATAATACAGAGTGGTCATTAAAAAAAAGGGCTGATAAAGTCCTTAGCAATCGTACCGTTCAAGGAAATAGCATGCAATTTTGGATGCAATACATTTTAATTTTAAAGTATTCGATCGAGAATGAAGTGAAAACTACAAAACAGCTCTCACAGTTATGATTACAGCAACAAAATTTTCAAATTTTCAAATGACAATACCATCTTTTCTTCATCACTAAATGATGACCCAATGTTCTTCCACAGTTAAACCATAAATGACTTTGATTTGTATCAGTAACGCTAACAATGGCGATTTAAAGAAGACTCAAAAACAGCAGTGGTAACAACAAATAAACCTAGACAGGCCACAAAATACAAAATGTTATTAGGATTAGAAAATTTTCAAGTGTCTGCCTTCATAGACGACGTCACATCTCATGTGGGGGGATTGTGATAATAATAAATCATGGCATAAAGACAATACAGAATCTCACGTCTAATGTCTTTCATGTTATGACGTAGCAAGAAATAAGCTCAGGAAGGCAATTGTTAATGAACAAGATTACTTTATTCACAATACGCACAGCAACAAAAAAACATATACAAACATAGGTATAAAAACACGGATAAGTAAGACTGAAAGTCTCTTGGCAAGAATTTTATCCTGCCCGTGGGTTCTTTTTCGTGGGATAGTAGAATACAATGCCGTACTCTCTTTCATATTTGTCTTTAAAAAAGACATCCGCTTGAGTGTCCCCTCTAGCGCGTTCCGGTCAAAATTTTCCGGTCAAAACCAACGCTTTTAGCAGCGAAGAAATAAGAACTGCCCGTCCGCAAGTTCGAATGTTGAAAACTCAGACGTTGTTATTACTTATATTTTTTTAAATCTTTATTCTTTTAATTCTTGAATTCTTGTGTTTATAATTAGAATAACTATTCATATACTTAAAAATAAGTTCTAAAAATATATTGAATTACGGAAAATAGTTATTACTAAGGCAGTAAACACAAAACCAAGAATCCGAGATTTTAAAAAATCATAATAAAATTTTAAAAGTATACTTTTAAAATATCAAGAACTATTTAAAATATTTGTATAATAAATTTAAATTAAAATAATATATTATACATTTATATAACGTACTTTAATTTATTTATCTGTCACAAATAGTAGATTATTCATTTAAATAACTGTAAATAATTTTAAATAACAGCAGACATTTCTGGTCTATATAAATATGAATTATCCTTTTTTTTTCTTTTTTTTTTTTTGTTACTTTTATTATACATTTAAACATGCATAATTTCATAGTTAAAACTAAAACTACACTTATATGCTACAATACATATATTTAATTTATATTTTTCGTAAATTTCAATGATTATACATATTTTTTCAATTGTAATTCAAAATTAATTGATAAAAACTTTTGCTGCGAAAGGTAAGTCTATCTGGTAATTCGAACACAAAAACCTCGAATCTAGCACGTTAATGGCCAGGATACAAGGACGCTTGCCAAAGGAAGAAATTTATCCGATTATAAACTGTGACGCAAACTTTGAGACCTTTTTTCTCAAGACTCTTTGGGTATTGCACTTTATGGCTTTCATATATTTATATACTAGCTATACTCTATCAATACATAAAGGTTCGCCGCCTTCTGTGACGCCGATCTCGGAACCTCTCCTTGTAAGTGAAACAAGAATGTGCTTTCTTTGGTTATGTGAAAACAAAATCCCCAAAGACAGTTCAGAGACCATTCAGCAGCGATTTTCATAAATATCAACCAAAAGGAATAATCAATTAAATCATGGTTGAAATATTTTCAAGAATGAAAAATTCCCAGATCAGTGGATTAATAAAGGTGGATGGATCAATTACATGGCCTCTAACACTGTAAAATCTCATCCAGAAAATAATGGGCAGCTGGTTTCTCAAAAAAGAAATTTGCTAGTAAATTTTGGTTTTCTAGAATAAAAAAATTCTTGATCAAAGTTGACAAGAACAGTGTCTGAATCGATCTTCCTAGAAATTTCTAAATTTTCCAGAAACGGTTCTTGAAATCTTTTGGGCAACTTATATTATTTCTAATAGTTCTTATCTGAAGTTGTTCTAAGCCGGTTTTTTCCATGGAAAATTGCATTTTGACAAATTTGAAGTAATAGCTATCTCAGATGAAGACAAGTACGTATAAACGGTTTTACAATTACTACAATACAGGCTGTACATCTATAGTACAGTTGTTATGAACTTTTGATAGAAATGTTTCAGAATAGAAAGCCAAAATTTTCTAAGAAATTGTTTTGAGGGCAACCAACTATCTATTATTTCCTAGTATTTATTATTATTATTATTATTATTATTATTTTACAGACTAGAGGTCATTATTTCCAAGGAACAATCGTGGATCTTTTTTTTTACACTCTACATAATTAAGTAAGAGCAGACTATATTCTGCAGAGATTCATGACGTGGTACTAGAGGAAAATTGGGAATAAGCTTGATGTTTTCTAAGAAACTGATCTTGCTCATGTTAACCCTTTTTATCCTGACGGTACTTATAAGTACCACTTTAACCCCTTCGCGACGAGCATCTTTTACAGAATTTTTAATCTGTTAGCACCGATTTTTCAAATGAGAAATTTTCACCTAATTGAATCGCAAAAATGCTATAATTAGATAAGGAAAATTTTACAAAAAAAAAAAAATAATAACTGGTGGGAATAATCGAGGATTCTGAGCATCTAAAAAGTAGCTGGAAAATTAATTCAGGATATAAAGGGTTAAAGTCTACAAAGCACATTTTATGTTTGTAAATTATTTCATGAAAAAAATAAATCTTTGAATTATTTACACATTCAGCGGACGTGCCGTAGTTTATGATAGGGTTGTTACCCTCTTATAAGTGCTAGATCTGTAATAGTAATAATATGAGAGAAGTTTGAAAAACAATTATGCATATTAGAAATAAAAATTAAATTTTAATTTCGCCGCCATGTGTCAGAATAATGTGTGAGAAATATCATGTTTGGCGTAAAATTTACGATAATACTCGCTAAAGATTAATAAAACTCAAAGAAAAACTATTTGTCACTTATTACTTTTTTATATATAAAAACAACTCTTTATGCAGTTATTAATCTACAGGCACCCTGTATCTCTTATCTAGAGTTCTTCTAAACTAGATTTTTCTATAGGAAACTGTATTTTGACGAATGTGAAGTAACAGATATCACTGGCTAAGTCGCCAGCGTCCGTGCAACAGTTGAGTGACTTTCGTCAAGGATGTCTTTCTGGCTCTTGGTGTAGTGTTTAGAAATGTCGCAAACAAACAGAATCCAAATTCATATCTTTTTGACCTGAATTCCGTGGCATCTGATGAAAGATGATCTGCATTTGTTTGGATATCAGTGATTGAATTCGGGTGGTTTTTAAAACGATAGAATTCTAGAATCATTTGTATTCAAAGCTCGTGATATTTTAGACTAAAAACACAAAGAAAACGTCGATTTCGCTTATAATTTTATGATTTTTCTGAGATTCTGTATGTGGTACATTGTTGAGAAAAAAAATTACTTATTTTTGAGTATTTTCTCACATTATAATTTAAGTTTCTAGTTATTAATCCCCAGCAATCCGGTATTATTTGTCTGAATCTTGAAAACGTATATATACTCATGTTTTTAATATTGGAACCTGCAAAAAAATACCCACCTTTGTAAAGTGATCTTCTTGCTAAGATGACAATTTTTGCATAATGTTTCTTAGTAACGATTTGAGAATCCTCCTGTATAGTGAAATTATAGTTTCGATCACCTGCATAAGGTGACCAATTTCCTCATTCCCGAAGGTGTTCACATTAGGTAGGTTCCACTGTATTTCACTAATATGAAAAATCTCAACTCTTATAACTTAGCTTTTACGAATGATTCTATGATAAATTACTGCTCCAGAAGCAATGTAAATAAAACGGGACACATTGTCACATATGGGTGCGATACCAGTGCCGAAACTAGCCATTTTGGCGCCCGGGGCAAACATGGATTTTGGCGCCCCCCCCCCCCCCCTCCGCAAAGAAAATTTCCAAAGCAAATTTTTTCTAAGTTTCTAAAATTTAAAGTATATAATCAGAAAATCTGTAATATTGAACTAAGTAATCAGCTTTGTCAAATACTGACTCGTTAAAACCTTGAAAATGGAATCGAAAGGAACCGTAAAATATTCCGCTTTATACAAGTTTTCATCTTAGGAAGTATAGTTATTGATATTCTCAGGGGCGGATTTAAGGGGTCGCGATGGTCTCAAAGGGCCTCGCATTCAAAGGGCCCCCAATATCCTCTTTTGAGTTCAACGAAAAAAAATATTTTTTGATCAAAGGATTTTCTTAGCACTTTTTTTTTTAAAATTAGTATTGCTTCATAATTTTCATGTAATTTAAATAGAATATGTTTTATACCATTTGCAATTCCCAGAAATGTTTTAGTTATGTTTAAATGTTTTTCCTAGTCTTCTTTTCTATTAGCAATTATCAGAACTGTGAACGGTTGTGGAGGGTTGGGGTGAGACTCAAACTTGGATCTGAGCTGAACGGAACACTGTTACTGTTAGAGACTTTTATGACGATTTAATTACACAGATTCAGAGTCTAATTAAATCAGATCTGATAAATCTAAATCTGGATCGTGACACTAGGGCCCCTGATTTAGGGGTCCCTCACACTTGGTATGCTGTTTACATAAAGCTGATATTCAGAATACATTTGACTTTGTTACTGATTATAATCGATATTTTGCATTTTTAGAGTATGATAAGATTAAAAACAAAAAGAAATCGAGCTTGATTATTACAGGGGTACACGATGTATTTGTCCCGGAAATTTACATCTGGATCTAAAAAAATATTTACAGCAAAAGAATGGGGCGGCAAAACACGTAAGAATGGCAAAAAGACGAAAACAATTTTTTTTTGCAAAGACGACTTTATTAGCCATGGCACCCTGTGCGAGGTTCTTTTCTGCGTCTCTACAAATGCTATATTCTTAAAAAAAGGGGGGGGGGAGGAGAGGTTACTATTTTATCTTGCATATGTTTCATCTCCTTAGTTTTTAGTGTCGTTAGTAATAGCCAACCTCGCGCCCTTTAAAGCCGGATTTGTATGTAAAAAAGTAATTGTAACAAATGGTATGGCGGCATTTTTCATTTATCTGAAAATGGCCAAATGACGAGAAAATAATTTGAGAGAATAAAGGCTGGGGCGGCTGCGGTTTTATTAGTCATAGCAACTTGGGTATGGTTTTCTCCCTGCACCCCTACAAATGACATTCTTTTTCAAAAAAAAAGTTTTAACAAAGAGTTTTATTTTGCGTATTTTTCAAATTATCCTTTCAAATATTATTTGTTTTTAGTACCCCAAGCAGTCGCCCAACCTCGCTCCCTCTAATAATACTAGATTGGATCTGGATGAAAAAGTAATTTTAGCAAAAGTAACAGGCCGGCATATTCCAGTTGCCGCCAAGGACGGCAAAACGCTTAGAAAGCTTTCGCAAAAAGACAGTAAAAAACTTTTTGGAAGATAAAGCCAGGGTGGCGCCCTGTACGAGATTTGATTTTTTACTGTACCTTTACAAATGCTATACTTAAAAGAAAAAGATTTTACTGAGAATTTTACTTTGGGCATTCATCTCCTAATTTGTGTTTATTGTCCACGGCAGTCACCCCTCGCCCATGACAAAATGGAAAAAGAAGAAAGCTCCATGCTGTGAGAAAAGGGAAAAAATAGAACAGCCTTCGTGGAATATTTTTATCTAATAGAAAGGTCAAAGTGAGGGAATCGTTTGCTAATTATCCATGCTGGACAGTGCAGTACCGTATCCAGACGACGTTGAACAGTGTCATATACAGACATGAGTAGGGACTGACCTTGAAAAATGTTAGTGATTCTCCTAAACCACAGGAAGATATTTAAATGATAGACGGTATAGACGGGATATATTTGGAATGGGAGAAAGAAAATAGCCTAAGAGAACAGTTCCTTTTTTATTCATTTGCTATCTTGTATTGTAGACGAATCTTTTTATCTATTTGTCTATTTTAATGCATTTGGTTCAGTTTTTCTTTTGGATTTTCCGGCTGCGAGACTTTTTATACAAATTTCATATATATATATATATACATTTCTATATCAAACAACAATCAAAACCTGCATTTGGCGCCCCCTTCGCCTTCTGTTCTGCTGGCGCCCGGGGCTCGTGCCCCCTCTGCCCCCCCCCCCCCCCTAGTTTCGGCCCTGTGCGATACATCCGCCAAAAGATATAATTCTTTAAGTTTCAAGTGTGGAATTTTGACTCTTCAAAGCATTCAGAGAAACAACTGCCAAATTGTACATGCACATTTATTAAACAATTTACTTTGAAATCTACAGTAGGTGAAATATAGTAATACGAGATTATATTAATATTTGATGACAAATTTATTTTTAAAAATATGTTTGATTACTTAAATTTGAACATGTCATTTTTGAGTAGATTTTTTTAAAGTGTATTGTTAACATGTTAATTATCTTTAACGTGAATTTTAACAGGTTTAAAAAATATAAGCTGAAATTTATTTTTTGAAATTTATTGGCATAAGATACAAAATTGAGGATACAATATAATTTTTCTACATAATCTCCTGATTTCAAAAAGCATTTATCCAGTAGATTTGTAATTTTATTATGGGAAGCGGCACCCGGGCCCCCTGATCACAGAGAACCTCAACGAGACAGAAATACCCCTTTATTTTATTTTTTTCGATCGATAACAAAGTTCCAAGTTACGATCCAAAAAGTTTTGCACCCGAGTTCTTTACTTAAAAGGCCTTTAGGGAAACTAAAATATTTTTCGTTTTATATTTGAAAATAATTTAGGGGCCCCAAAATCAATATGTTCAAAAGTCAAAGAATACAGAATAAAAACACTAATGATTGCTTAGACGCTTTCATTCAAATAAAAACTCACTAAAAATCAATGTACTTTAGATTTTAAAAAAAATGGCTAAAAACATCATAAATTTTAAAGCTGTATAATATTTTTAAAAAGTAGATTTTTGGAAATATTTCTGTGTAATTTATTAAAGTATACTTCCAAAGATTCCGTTAAGAAAAGTTCATTATCACTATTATTTTTACAAAACTAAATAAATAAATTTAATAAATAAGTAAATATACTAAATAAATAAAAAAGCTTGCCTGACACATTTTGGGAACAACTAAGTCCAGGTCCGGCCCGGACCAAGTCTGCCAAAACAATTACGCCCAGCATCAGACACGATATAACTGTTCGATACTAATCTCTACGCTGGACATGTAAAATTTCTGTATTGATGTTGTCAAACTAGCATTAGATCGTGCAGCACATTTATAATTATTTTTGATCCGCCATGCCCATTGATAATTGTTCATATTTTGTCGGCTTAGCTCGACTCTTTAAAATCTGTTATATTGGGCCTGTCGGACCGCTTTATTTTTTTTTTATTGGCCCATCCCGGCCCGTTAAAAACTGTCTTTATTCTGCCGGACTGGTCCGTTTGAAAGTTTGTCTTCATTTTGTTTGGTCAGGTTGGGTTAGGTATGTGCCTCGAGTCAGGTTCGAGCCCGTGCAGATCTCTGCAAATGAGTTATTCCATACCGTTTCTTCTAATCGGAGGCTATGGAATTCACAGCCTTTAATCTGGATTGACGCGTGATAGTTCTCTCATCTGCCCCTTCCCCGCCGAATCCTCTCATCGGTAGCTAACTTATTTCCAGCATCCAACTGCGAAAAACTGGGAAGGGGCGGCTCAGTTTCTTTTAAGTAGGTCGAGTGAGGTATTGTTTATTATGTGTTTTTTAATCTGAATCAAATGACACCATCCACAATTAGATACGATCAATAGTTAAAAAGTTATGGCAGGTTTTATGAATACAAAGTTCAAAATTATACTTTATGAGAGAGCCCAACTTTATTACACTTATTTTACGTTCAAAACATGGTCTTTATATTGAAAAATCTTAAACTTACTAAAGGTCCTCAAAATAGTAATAATAAAAATCAGGGTCATCTGAGTCTTTTTCAAAGTAATCAAAGTTGTGGATGTAAAATAAGTGTAATAAATTTGTGCCATAAAATATAATTTTGGACTTTTTATTCATAAAACCTGTCTTAACTGTGTTACAAGTGATTGTAGTGACTTGCGAATGGCGTCATTCGATTCAGAATTAAAAAATACATGTTAAATAATATTCCACTCGACATATTTTTTTTAAAAGTTGAGTCTCCCCCTCCCCTCCCCTCCAGAATTATAATGCCCCCCAAAACCATACTAAAACAACTTTATACAGTGATACCTCGGTTTTCGTTGATAATTCGTCCGAAAACAATCGGCGAAATCCGAAACCGACGAAAACCGAGACAATTATTTCCATATTAATGTATGTAAATTGAATTAATTAATTCTAAACATTCCGAAATACGTACCAAAAACACATCTTACAGAGAATAAGTATAGCGTTTAATACTAAAATCAATAAGAAATTAATATAGTGTTCTTGGCTTATAATATCAAGGGGTCACTTCTCTTTTTGGTCGTTTGGCAGTAGGACTAGCTTCAAAATCAAAGGACCTATGTCGCTCAATGGAACTTATTGTGGGTGGCGATATCCCATATATGCGGCCGATTTCAGCAATCTTAATGCCGCTCTTGTATTTTTGAATAATTTCCTTCTCCAGCTCGATCGCGTTCCTGGCTTTCTTCTTTAAAGGGCTGCTGACACTGGAAACTTTCTTTGGTCCCATGATGGAGTATTCGCAATCAATAAAAAAGCACAAAAATACACTGGAAATAAACAAAATTGTTTGGGTGATACACACCCGACGAGAAACAACGCCACACGCACACTAAAAAGGAGAACGCATGGGTTGCTCCCTTTGTTTATGGAAAATGCAGTGAGATCGCCTGGGTACGCCGACGAAATCCGAGGCAACCGACGAAAACCGAGACAAATTTTTCGCCAAAAAAAATCGACGAAAACCGAAACCGACGATATCCGAAATCAACGAAAACCGAGGTATGGCTGTATTTGGGTACTCATCGGATCTTCACTAAATTATGTCACTAAGTTAAGACTAAAACGAACTTCTTCCCAATTTTTCGTGCATGGCCACCAGTTGTTGCTGTAAAATTTTCTACACTAAAGTACAGCGCCTAGAATACATAGTGTGGAAACCGGCTACAAAATAGTACTAAAAAATTGTATCCAATAAATGTACAACGTTGCTGAAAATATTAGGATGAGTTCGCAGCGCCATCTGCTAGCTCTTGACATTGTATTAGAATGTTTCGGCTGGTGGTAAGTATTTTAAATACTTAAATAATATCATTTTCTCCTCTGACTTAGTGATTTTTATAAGTTTTTTTTTAAATTATGAAAGCATGGCTAAAAAACGTGATACGCATTTTTTTTGTCTCTGGTTGCAACATTATCGTAGGCTTCGTAGGAGCACCGTTGCACATTTATAGGCTACAACTTTTTAGCACTTTTTAAAGCATTACACCATTTGCCGGTTTCCACACTATGTATTCTAGGCGCTGTAACTAAAGTATAATCTTCGACTTTTTTATTCATAAAACCTTCAGTAACTTTGTAACAAATGGTAGGATCGACTTACGGATGGTGTCATTTGATTCAGAATTAAACAATAATTCCCCACTTGACCTACTGAAAAAATACCTACTGAAAGTACTTGACCTACTGAAGTCCATCTGAGAGTCTTTTTGCCCCCAAAACATGGTAAAACAACTTTATTTTGGGGGGACTCATGGGATCTTCATTTCTAGTGCCAAAATGAAGTTATTCCCAAATTTTGGTGAATGGCCATCAGTTGTTTCTGAAACACCCTGTTTTATCTGTATTATAGTCTCCCTTGCCTCCCGTGATGAGCCGCCCCTGCAAAGAATACGTTTCAAAGAAAAATATTCGTTGTACAAACATGTCGATATTTACTTTTGCTTAAATTAAAGGTAACTTTAACAATTAGAAAGATATTTTTAGTTTAAAATCATTGATTAACATTGATAGTATGTTGAATCAATAGTTCCTCTTCATTTGTATATACCTAAATTTTTAACAACTTTTGATCTGTGGATTTTATTTTTGAGAAATTACATATTCCTTTATAGCAATACTCACTAAAACAAACGTCCCCCTTTTACTTCTTTTTATGAAAAAATATTCGCAATATTCCTGGACCTGATTAAAACGCGGACCTGTGGGTCCGTGGCAATGGGCTGCCCATTTTGGGAACACCAAATTTGTTAATATCATAACGGCATACCAGAAATGATCGTAACAACATAACATCTATGTGTTCCTAACGATCAGGGGGAAATTTTTACATTTGGGTTTTTTTCTGCAGTATACGATTAGAATACTCTTATATGATGTATGTTTGAGTGAATTATTAATATTTTTAATTACTACTTCATTTTCTATCCTTCAGTTTTACTCAGGTTCCGAACCTTTGCCGACTATATTCAATATTTTGCACGTTGATAAACATTAAAAATGCATTCATTCATTGAATTCTATTCATTTTAACAATTTACTATTAATGAATAATTCAATGAACAAACTTGTAGAATGTATCTAATGCTTCACTGACGATTGTCCTGCTTTGTTCGAAGTAATGTATTATAAATAAATATAAAACAGACCTGAAGCTTTATCATTAACAGCATAATTATAAAAGAAAGGGCCAAGGGAACTAATATAAGGATCGAGTAATATATGCATTAACATATAAGCGGGGGGGGAAATCATGATCATGAAGGGTTGGATGGCCTTCAAAATATTTATTATTATTTACTTCATCATATTTAATCAGGCCTTCAAAATATTTGTTATTAATTATTATTTATTTATTTCTATCTCGATAAAAATCAAATTTTGGTGGGAGGATTAAAACCAGTTTCGAGTTTCGCACATCAATTTAATTCAAATCTAAACTTTTATATTTTTTTTTCGAAATTAATGATTTTTAATTTTCATTTACTAGCTTACACGTTTCCATTTTTTTAATTTAATAACTCCTTAATAAAGCAATGTTTCGAGTGCGAATTATTGTGAAATGTAATCATCATAAATGAAAAAAATGAAATGGCTGATGTTTTTATTCATGAAACATATACATTATAGAGATACAAAAGTTCAATAAAAAAGGCTACAAGGCATGATGATATTAGAACTCGAAATCAATTTCAGTGATTTCCAACGTCCAATACATTTTAAAGTAACACACGTTTCCAGCGAAGATTTCCACATTTTGGAATATTACTATTTTTTAAAATATTTTTCAGTACCTTATTTTGCGATACGTATTTTTATAATAATGCATATTTGTCGATATTTGTGTAAATATAGTTGTATATGTGCGGAACAGCATATTCAGCGTCAGAGCTGAGTAAATTTGGAATGTTTTCAAAGTGTGTTTTGTCATTTATATTAGAATTTTAAGGGAGAAAAGGTTGGTGGGAAAAATCTAACTTTTAGTTGATCTGAATTTATTTCATTGAATTGGGAGGAAGGAAAGAAGGATTTTTTTTTCTGAACTTTCCAGTTTTTGCCATATTGCCATAGGAAAGAGGTGCCTTCAGTGAGAACTTTTGATGGGAAAACCAGACTTTTTGGCACAAAGAAAATTCCGAAAACTTTGCACAGCCATCCCACTTTGACAACATTGGTATCAATCTAGAAAAATTAATCTCTGATCTGAGCTTCTCTTTTTGTTGGCCAATACGCAAATCATTGGACAGGGTGGAACCTCACACGCTTCAGGGAATGGCCCGGGAACAGCCTCTGGAGCACCCCCCCCCCCCTCCCATTTCGGCAGGTTTCGAATTTTCTGCTTTATTAAAATCTTACGCTAGTCACGCGAAAACGACGAAGATACTCATAAACTAATATTAAATCAATCGCAACATTCTTTAACATGTCTTATTTGCATTTCAATATTTTTAAATGATGTTTTTTTATATAGGATAGCTGAGTTTGATCTCTCACTAGGGGATTCCGAAAGTGAAAGTACCCTCATAAAAGAAAAAGAAAGAAAAAACAGCAACCAAATCGTAAAAGTAAAAAAGTACCCGGTTAAAGATCGACCTCAGCTATCCAATGCAAATAATAATAATTATTATAATCTAATATAATGTCAACAGATAACACCTCCGAGCAGAACGCTAACAACAATCGACAGCAGATCCATGCTCTTAAATGTTTCGCGCCAGAAGCCGCAATGTGATCGAATGAATAAGACGTATGCTGGTTGCCTGCTAAAAACATAACAAAAAAGTTACATGGCTGAGAATTTGTTTGTTCGGAAACGACGATCTGTTTATTTAATTATTAATCTGTAAATAATAGTTATGTTAATATAATATTTAAGCTTATTTAAGGAGTATTCACTGTCTTTAACTCAACATGGTGGCTCACTTTAACTCAACATGTGTACATGCCGATAGAATACGTAGATGAAAAGAAAATCCCCTAGACCAGGCCTTTCCAACCTTTCAGTAAACAGGGGCGCATCTTAGCTGATAGCAATTAATGGAGGGCGCCATATTTCACATGGTTCAAAACATGTATCAATATTATCGTCGTGGCAGTGGTACACAACACTTCCTATCGGTGCAGTGTTGAATTCAGGCACTTTTCTCCGGGAGGGATATTTCAATACTCCGGCGGGGGGAATGTTCCCCCCCCGGACCACCCCCTGAATTCAACACTGTATCGGTGTTATCAATGTATCGATTTTTTTATTAAAAATATTTTAGACTATTTTAAAATCGTAATCTTCTCTTTATTTAATCACGGAATGTCTGAAATTAAACGAAGCTAAAATTACTATAAGGAAATAGTGGTAGATATGACGTGTCTAATTGCCAATAATGCGTCTTATACGATGCACATACATCTCACAGTGTAAAAAAGGATCCTACTGCTCAATAAATCCATGTAAGAATAATTTGCAGGAAAATAATCATAAATCCTAGTGGAAAAAATGACATAAATCCTAGTAAATTTAGAAGCACACTTTTCTGCATGGGGACCTATCTCAAAAAATTTTGTAATGGAAGGAGCCTTAATCGCACCTATAATAATAATAAAACATGCAAATATTATGGATTTTAAAGAAAGCATCCTTTAAACAAGATTTTTGTTTTTAAGAAAAAATTGTAATAAGAAAGTAAGGGCGCCAAAAAAATCTACAAAGGGCGCCATGGCGTCCGCGGGCGCCGCGTTGGACAGCCCTGCCCTAGACAACCCTCAACTGTTACCGACGACGGCTAAAGACGAAAGACGATGCTCAAGTTAATAATTTTGGTACTTTATTTCCGAAAAAGAACCGATCCTTTGTCAGAATGATGCTTTATAAAGTGAATTCCACAGTAAATAATAAAAAAAGAGGCCCATTATTTCATATTTCAACGACGCAACTGCATTTCTTTTTCTTCATTCCAAAAGGATATTTTGCGGCGAGTTTCTTTTTACATTTTACTTTCAATTATGAAACTAGTTGATATCCCAGAACTGGATTTTGGGTTCAAAAATAAACGAACCAATAAAATAAAACTTTTGCATAAATTTTGTTTGATTCGGAAGGTGATAGATCTAATAGGAAAAGGATTCGGGACTTTTCTGGATTCGATTTCAAACACATTCTTCCGAATTTAAACAGAAAGTGGATCGCATTCAAGCTGAACTTTCTTTAAATGATTTAATCGCTTTCATTTATGTAATTTACTTTGTATTGATAATGAAGGATCTATAGATGAACTTACTACTCGATTAACTACTTATTCGGATTTAAGTTTGCTTCAAAATAACATAATTCAAAATTAAAATGATGCTGAATCGAAAACTGAATTAAATTCAAATAATGCTGAGAATAAACTATATGATGCATTGCTTACAAGTACTTTAGGCAATAACGTAGAATTAATTGTCTTGTTCTAATAACAATAAGCGACTTCCAGTTCAAAGTTTTTTGCCATCTATTGTCAATTTTCATGATAGTGAAAGTGTCATAACTCCTTTTAATGGTAGTTCTTTCCAAAGTATTATCGCATCTCAAGCGACCGATGATTTCATAAGTAGTATGAAACAAGCTGTTGAGCATTCCCCCGTGAATGATATTTTTCTTAAAGAACGGTGTACTTTATAAACTTGACCATAACCACGAACTATTAGTTGTCCCACAAGCTATGCAAAATCAAATTATACAAGACGCACATTCTAAAGGTCATTTTTCAACACAAAAAACTGCGGATATCATTAAAAGAGACTATTACATTCCAAATCTTAATAAGCTAGTACACGTACAAACTGTCATTTCAAATTGTGTACCATGCATTTTGTCTTCCAGGAAGTCTGGATAGACCGAAGGTTTCCTTCACTCAATTCAGAAAGGTGACACTCCTCTTGATACGTACCATATAGATTTTATAGGACCACTACCCTCAACAAACAAAAACTATAATCACCTCTTTACAGTGGTCGATGCATTCACATCTGCCCGTGATGCTTTAGACAAGCTTAAACTACAACAAACTGTCTTCGGAAATCCACGTCGCTTTACTTCCGACAAATGTCCTGTTTTTAAGTCGAATGATTTTCTAACTTTTTGTGAAGAAGAGAAGATTGAATATGGTTCGATCGCTACTGGTGTACTACGTGAAAATGAACAAATCGAACGATTTCATGCCACTTTGATCCCACTTCTCACAAAATTATCTGAATGATCTCACCAAATGGTACAAACATGTCCCTTCGGTACAAAAAATTATCAATAGTACAAAATCAGATACCACACAGTTTTCCCGTTCGAATTGTTGCTTGGGGTTAAGGGGTCAGGTAACCTTTAAAGTGTGAGAAATTTGAAATTTTTTTTATTAGCTTATAATTAAATATGATTGTTTAGGAACATTTTAAAATAAACCCCATGCAAAAATTCACTTTAGAAGAGGAGTTATGTTTAAAAGAGTCTGAGCTTTTTGTACATGATCAAGGGACAGTTTGATCTTTGAAGTCAATTTTCTCAAAACGACGATTTTGGTCATTGCGCGCACGATTTAAGAAAAATTATTGGTTAGAATTTCATGAAATTTTGACTGAATGTCTTAACCAAACAGATGCACAAAATGACCTACGATTATGTTTCTCAAGTAACAAGTTTAGAATTTATGACTACTTTTGTAGTAAAAAAAACTCGATATTTCGAATTTCTCTAAAAAAAATTTTTTTTCTCAAGAACTACTCATTTTTTTTTTTCATCGTAGGTCATTTTGAGAACACATTATATATGTACTCATTAAAATTTTTTTGAATGGTTTTAGCAATTCAAATGTGAAAAATCGTGCGCGCAGTACATGCAAGAATAATTCTTTCGTAAAAAATTTATTATATTTTAAATTAAATTTAAAAGATTTATGTGAGTGTAAACATTTTTGGAGAATTTTAATTTATAAAATAAACCTTTATTAATATGCATTTAAAATTTTATAATTCAAAGTCAAATAGTTACGGAGTTATGATAATTCTTACAGAGGTCTCGTTTTCATGTATTTTGTGAGTTCAAAGGTTACCTGACCCCTTAAGATGAAAAATAAAGATGACATTCGCATGAAACAACTCTTAAAGAAGAACTTACCAAATTAGCATTGCATAATAAAAACGAGTTACGAGAAATTGCTAAGAATAATATCCTACGACACCAATAACAAAGTAAACGGTATTATGACAAACGTAAAAAAACACCCAAAATATATCAAGTTGGTGACTTAGTTGAAATTTAGCGTACTCAATTCGGACCTGGCCTGAAACTTAAAATAAAATATTTTGGCTCGTATAAAGTCAAATCTGTTAAAAGTCATGACAGATACGAGGTAGAAAAGGGTAGACACCAAACACAACATCCACTGCAGTTCACATGATGAAACCGTGGTCAACCACGTAATGGAAGAAGTTTAAAGCTTTTGTTATTCTGTACATCTTTCTACATTTATGTCATAAAATTATTATTTAATTATTATTTAATTATTCAAGTATATTTTTGTGTTTTTCATTTTTTGTCAAGAACACCTCTATTATTACTTTTTATTCTGCAAGTGTAAGCGTATTATGGGGGAGTTGTCGTGTTCATTTATGCATATAGAAGAGTTTATCGTGGGAAGTAAGTTCAGGGGTTGATTATTGAGAAGATGTCAAAGTTGGCGAATCCTTTGAAAAGACCTAAAGGATTTACTTTTACGGAGTGAAACAATTTGTTAAAACAAGAAGGTATAGTGGCACTTGGTTGTTTTGGCAATCCGCAGAGTGCGTTTCCTGGGTACTGAAGTGCTAAACTGGAGTGTAGTTTTCCCTTATATTTTGTATGGTGAAGCAAGGAAGACGAAAATCACATCACTAGAGTTAATGTTCTTTAATTGGAGAAAGATGTCACACTTCACAATCTTCCATAATAGTAATATTTTGATCAATCAAAGTTTCAGATTTTTTTAAATGAATCTGATGAATATTGGTGAGGTGACATTTTAAATTTAAAGTCAGGGGTGAAGAACACAAACATAATCCAAAGAATAATCCAGAAATGCTGTTGAACGGGTCCGATCAAGTTCACGTAATCCAAAGAGTTTTTAAGCCATCAAGAGGATTTTTCATTATAAAACCAAAGGGTGGCCAAAGGGGCCAAGACATTTTTAGATGTTTATGAGATGAAGATCAGAGGGCAAGTGTTCTATCCGATATGAAAGTGGGCGCAAGGAAAAACACGCCAAGCGAGATACATTTCAAGCCAAGAGAATCGCATTTTTTTGCGTGGGAAATGTAACCGTTACTTATATACATATCAACTTCATAATTGACGTCATTGGAAGGGAAAAATCTTTTGGCGAAGATTGCACTTTGGCTAAAAAGAGAGATTAAGAATTTTACCGTTAATTATTGTTTTGGGAACAGGGCTTTCGAGGAATGCAGCAAAGGCGCCGTTTAAATGTTATAGACATCTGGAACAATATGCGAGACAAAGCTGACCATGAAAAGGAAAACATTTTATGCCTTGTATAATTTCATTTCTTTTGATATGTGGGAGACCGAATAAGTACGTTAATGATAATTTAAAAACAATATGCATGATTTTGACTAAAAGTCTTTCGTTGAAAGAGAAAGATAAAAAGGGTGCGCTTTTTAACAGCCGGGAATGTATATGAATTACGATTATGCAGAAAGGGGAAAATATATTTGATAAAATACATAAAATATAGATTGCTTTAATTTTTTGAAAGGAATATATATGGTATCTTTACCATACGTATTAATATTTTGTTTTATTCAAATTTGATTTAAGAAGACAAGTTTTTCAGTACATGAAAATTTTTAGGATGTATACAGCAAGATGAAATAATGTGTTCAATTACAATTCATACTACGAATATGATGTAATATTAAGATGATATGGTGATATTAAGATGAATGTTAAGACGGTCAACACTGACAAAGGATGAAAAAGGATGTTCAAGAATGAAAAATTACAGCTGCATTTTTCTTTGAAGGTTTTCTCACGTGATTTTATTTATCAACAAACATGAGCATGATAAATGAGTCTTTAGTGCACAAAATATTTGTATTTGCTTAAAAAGTTCACAAGTTTGCACTATATTATTAAAAATCTTAAATGAAATGTAAATACAAAAATTTCAAAATAAAAGAAACACAATTACAATTATACAATGATAATATAGAGATTATAAAGATTATAAAGATACATATATAAAATATTAAACGTAAAAAAAGTTTTCGTGTAAAGACACAGGAGAGATAATAATGATGCAAGACATGGGCATCGAAAAAAATATCTCCCCTTAAATTTGTTGTAATAACAAGGAAGAGACCGCAGTTTAGGACATTGGTCATATTCGGGACAGGGCGTATTTAGGGAGAGGGGTTTATTTTTGGTAAACCCCCCTTGCTCCGCACATATTTGGAAACTCCGCCTATGATTGGAGCGACTCGGGTTCATCTACGGGTTTGAAAAAATAGTAAAATTGGGTATACCAATTTTAACAAAGTTTTGCTCTCATACACAATGGAATAAAGACCCCCACATGGGTAATAATTTTGAACGGGGCTTATTCCGCAAGGGCGAATAAAAACTAAAAAAAATGCAAAATAAATCAAAGTTTTTTTTGTTCAAAAACCTAAAAATCCTTCCATAGACACGTTCTAGAGTGAAGAGAGCATAAAGTCACATTCGGGATAAATATATATTGTTTCGAAAATTAAATTCTCAAAATAACAATTCATTTATTTTAAGTTATTTAAAAATTCAAAGATTAAATTAAAAGGAAAATGAGTATTAAATTCAAATGAGATAATTAATTTGATTTTTTTTTTTTTTTTTTTTTTACAAAATGCTAAGTATACTTACAAATGCAGAGAGTGTTAATAGAATTATCAAATGTTTAAATTTATAACAATACCTATTATTCTTAATTTATATTATCTATTTTTATTTATTTATTTATTTATCCATTTATTTATTTATTTTATTTTTATTTTATTTTTTTAACAGGATTTTAAATTATACGAACTTGCTAAACAAGAATATGGGTGGAAAAAAATCTTTTTGCCAAATAAACAAGTTCTGCAGTACTGCTACATAACACATAAACAATGGACCAGCCATATCACAATAAAAACAAATAATACAATACTACATAACATGCATGCATAAATACACCTGTTACCATGGATAAGGAGCATTTATGAATCTGGCAACAGAAAATTTTATATTCATATTAATATTTTATCACCTTTCGAGGACGTAAATTATAGGAATGAGCACTTTGTTCAATATTGTTATTACTAGGAGTATTGTTATGAACATTATGATAATTTAAGTCAAATAAATGGTTATTTCTAGGAGGTGCAAGTAAAAGTCTGTCTATATGAACTCTGAAAATTGAATTGTTAATATGAGAATTCAGTTGTTGAATTGAAAAAGAAACAGGTGAGTGTTTCTTTACAACTACATAAGGTCCTGTATACCTTGGCTTAAATTTATCTGATGATTTTAGGTATACAATGTCTTTCTCAGTAATTGGCCTGAGTTTTGCCTTTTTTTTATGATATTCGTTTCTTTTAATTTGAGATGCTTTTATGTTATCATAAGCTTTGTTGTAAATACCATTTAAATCATGAAGGAGATTGTAAAAGTCTACATTTTGGTCTAGAAAGGGTTGATTAGCATTTAAATCATATGTATCAAATATTAGAGATAATTCGCGTCCAAAATGTAAAAGATTCGGAGAGAAAGAAGTAGAAGAATGTTTAGAACCATTATAGAGATTTTTATGAATAGCAATGGCATTTTCAAAGGAATGTCCTTCTTTCATTAAAGTATTGATTGAGTATTTAAGAGATGTGTTTATCCTCTCGCTTATAGAATTGCTAGCTGGGTGTGAGACAGAAGAGTGATTTATTTTAATACCTAGAGTATTATTTAAAGTATTATACACATAAGAACGAAATTGGGGCCCAAGGTCTGATAATACGCAGGCAGGGCGCCCGAAAGTTGTCATATAGGCAAATAAACACTTTACAATTTTAGGTGCAGTTGTATTGTAGAGAGGGTACAGTTCAATATGTCGAGAAAAATGATCCGTAACTGTGAGAATAGTTTGACCGTTTTTAAAAGGACCAACAAGATCAATTGAAATGGTATTTCCTGGTTGTTTAGGGGTATATGTTGGTTGAAGTGGGGCATTAGGTATACGATGATGTTTAGCCTGAAGACATAATAAACAAGAAGATACATAATTTAAAGTATCGGTGTACATACCTTTCCAACAATACCGTGAAGAGAGGAATTCATATGTTTTAGCTAAACCAAAATGAGATAGATGGGATATTGTTAAAACTTTAGGTTTTAAAGAATTGGGAACCATAATTACATACACGAAAGTATTATCCGCAACATTACTTTTTTTTAACATTAAAACTTTAGAATCAGGATGAATGAAATAAGATGGAAATTTTTTTGAAGAACCTGATTTTAAAATCTCTTCATATATTGGAGCTAATTGTGGATCTTTTAATTGTTCTTGGACAAAAGTTTCATTAGAAATTTCAAGCAAAGCATCTTTTTTATTTTTACTATTAATGATTAAGCAATTCACAATTTTGTTGTTGTTATTTTCCTCAAAATCATTTTCAACAATAGGTAATGCCTGTTTATCTTCAGAAATGAGATTAGGATTAGAATTCAAAGTTTCAATATTTTCTTCAGTAAATTCGCATCGGGATAAATAATCTGCTAGAACATTAGAAACACCTGGAATATGTTTAAAAGTAAAAGTGAATTTTGATAGCTGCATGAGCCAGCGAGTGGTGATATCTGCCGAATTAGTGGTTTTTTTGTATCTATCAAGAGGTTTACTGTCCGATAAAATTATGAAAGGACGATTATAGATATAGTAATTGAAAGCATTTACAGATTTTACAATGGCCATAAGTTCTAACTTTAAAGCTGGATATTTCTTTTCGGAGGGTTTGAGAGATTTTGAGAAGTATGAGACAGGAAGCAACTGATTATTATGCTCTTGTAATAATACACCAGAAATAGCGATACCCGAAGCGTCCGTGTTCACGTAAAATTCTTTGTCCCAATCTGGTAGACGTACCATTGGTGGTTGAAAAAAGATTTTTTGAATACTATGAAACACATTTTGATGCACCTCTGTCCATTTAAAAGTTAAGGATGGTTTTGATAAGTCTATGAGGGGCTGAATAAGTTTAGAAAATTCTGGAATTAAACTCTTATAAAAAGTAGCTAGTCCTACAAAACTTCTTACCTGCTTTTTTGTTTTTGGAACAGGAAATGACTTAATTTTTAGAATATTAGCTTGAATTGGAGAAATAGTGTGGTTATGAATATGAAAACCAAGATAATCAATATTATTCTTGTGAAAAGAACATTTAGAAGGTGACAAAGTCAAGTTGTATTTTCCTAAGATTTTAAGAATTTTTGTTAGTTTATCGTACGTTTCCTGAAATGAGTTAGAGCCAAAAATTAAATCATCTTGATAGGCATAAATTCCTTCTAACTGCATTTCATCCAATAAACTATCCATAAGGGCTTGAAAATATGCACTTGCATTTTTTAATCCAAAACAGAGTCTTTTATATTTAAATGAACCGAACATAGACGTGAAAGTGACCTTATCCTGATATTCTGAAGGAAGGTCAATTTGATGGTAGGCCTGTTGGAAATCAAGGGACGTGAAAAATTTATATTTAGATAAGTTGGAAATAATATTTTGTATTTTAGGGAGAGGGTATGAAGAAGATTGTACAACTGTGTTTAACATCCGTAAATCCAAGGCAAGACGAAATTTTTGTGTACCTGATCCATCAGGTTTTTTTCTGACAAGAAGGATTAGACAAGACCATTCCGAACATGAGCGTTCAATGATACCTGCATCAACTAATTGGTTTATTTGTGTTAATGCTTCTTTTTGAAGTGCTTGAGGAATTGGAAAAGGAAGTGTTTTAATTGGGAAATCGTTAATAAATTTAATGTTTGGTTTAAATTTATCAGTATGACCTAACGTTTTCATAGATTTTGAGAAAACAGCAGAATTATTTAATAATAACTCTTTCAATAGTTTAGCTTCAGTATTCGGTAAGTGTTGTAAATTAAAGTCATCTTGTGAGAGATCACGTTTTCGTTGATTCAAAATATCAGTAGAAGCCTGAATGAAATTTACAAATTGTTTGGTTTCTTCTTTGAAATTACTTTTAACAGCCTCTAGCTGTTGGGCATCTTCCACAATCTGGTCAATTGGCGTTAAGAAACCAATATTTGCTCTTTTATTTACATGAACATTTTTAGTTGTCATATTTTTTACATAAATTTTAAATTCATGTGGGTTTGATTTATCAGTCTGAATAATCGAATCAAAAGCAAGAATATCTTTTACAAGCATGTCATTCTGAAATAAATATGAGGTATCATGAGAAATTTGTTTTGCGCGTACAGAAATACATTTTACCTCATTTGGAGAAATAACCAGTTTGTTTACTAGACAAACATTATGAGAGATATCAGTTTGTACATTTACGTTATGACATTCCGCTGATTCTGAGTTATCATCTATGTAGATAAAGGGAATTCTCAGATTATCAAGTTGCATTATTTTGTTACCTAGATCTAATGTGATGTTAAATTTCTCAAGAAAATTTAATCCCAAAATACCATCAAATTTATACTCTTTAGGAATGTCAACAATGTAGAAGTAATGCGAAAAGTGTTTTTGTTCAATTTTGAATGAAATTCGAATACATGCTGTAAAATCTATCTTAGAATTAACTGTAGTTAAAGTCACATTAGTCCCTAAACGTTTATACTTAAGCACATGTTTAAGTTTATCAAATAAAAGTACAGATAAGAGGCTAGTGGTACTTCCAGTATCCACAAGTAAAAAGGTATCTTGTTTTGCGATGGAGGCCTTTATAAGGGGAAGTGTGGGAGAGTACTTATTGACATTCAAAAGAATTTCATGAAAGGAATTACCGCTCTGTGTTGTATCAGTGACACTGTGAGAATCAATAAAATTTTGGGGAAAATCAGTTTGTACAGCTGTTGTATTTGCAATGGAAATATGCTGAGAAGTTTGAGAACCTGTTGAATTAACCAGTCTCTCAGCCGACAATTTTGGAAGAGAATTATCAATGTAAAAACATTTATCACTGTGTGCTGACTCATTTTCACATGCAGACATACACTGGTCAGCCTTAGCATACGTCTCTAGGGGTTTAAATTTTTATTTTGTGGAAACCTGTCATTTCTATCACTGTTATATTTACTAAATTTTTGATCATAACGCGCGTTCGCTCTTTGCCATCTGAAACATTTCTGCGCTATATGCCCAAAACGAAAGCATAGCTGGCAACGATCATTATTTCTGGCCCAATTATTTTGTCTAGTTTGTGGCGCTCTATGAAATTTTGACTTATAACGAGCCTGAAAATTTTGTCTATTGTCATGTTTACATTGTTTTGGAGACTCCGATTTTCTTGATGTTTGAGAAAAATTTAAGTTATTAATTTTCTCCGTTAATTCCTTAATTTTACTTTCTAATTGATTGCATTCTACATGCGCCGAACTGCTAGCAGACAAAACATTGTTATTTATGAAAATCTCTTGTAGAGATTGTCCCCTGTCAATTGCTTTATCATATGTGTTGATGCCTTCTTCTTGCAATTTAATTTTAATGTCCGAAGGTAAACAATATATTAATCTAACGTATTTTATTTTATTTAATGCGTCTTTGTCAAAAATTTCGGGGTATACCTTTGCTACAAGCACATTAAGTCTATGAGCAAAATTTTTTACTGTCTCCTGTGGTAACATAGTTAAACAATTCAAATCGTTTAAAGTTGCAGCCGAAGAATTCTGTGAAAAGAATTTTTGAATGCGATCGCGAATAAATTCAAAGTCTTGTGCGTTATATAGTACAGGGTCTTCAAGATAATATTTTTTGGCGGGACCTTTCAGTTTAGTTTTAAGATAATCAACTGTTTGTTCATTAGTTATTTCCTTAATTTTCTGATAAGTTAAAATTTGGTTAAAGAAATGGTTAAGTAATTCGGGGTCGCCGTAAAAATCATCAACAACGTACTCAAAATTCTTAGAATTAGCCATGATGATATCACCTTAAAAGTTTAACTTTTTTTTTTTTTTTTTTTTTTTCAGACACAGGTAAAATATGATAAAATAAGAAAATAAAAAAGCAACAATTTTAAACAAACCACACTTGATAATTTATTTAAAAAATCATTAAATATTTAATCATAGAAAACTTCAAGAAAATTTAACTAATAAAAAGATTGGTTTTAAATACTGAAAAAAATATAAGATAGTAAAATAGAGCATATGAGAAAAACATATTTTTCCGTCATAAAATTGTCATATAAAATGCAAAATAAAGTCTCTATGAGTGTAAAAGATCACTTTTATCTTACCTGTACCTAATAAAACTTATTATAATCTATTAAAACCTTTTTGAAATATTTACAGTATAAGATTTTTATTAAATAATTAAAAGTTCAATTTCTTTTTTTTTTATCAACCTTTTACAAGAAAAATTCTTACCTCTGAACATATCCATGCGCTTTTCTGCAAATAATATCAATATAAAAAAAAAGTACTGCAAATTCTTAACAAAAACACTGAAAATCCTTAAAAATAAAAGAATGATATCTTTTATATTAATCTTTCATTACCGCGTATTCTCAAATCACTTTTAGTATTCTTTCTTTGAGTCAGAAACAATAAGAAAAACTACGATGAAAAATATATTGTGGTTAAGTAGTATTTGGAACACATGAAATCATTTGATGAATGAATAAGCGTCGAAGACCAAAGTTCTTCCCATATAATGATAATTCTAGCTAGCACAGCGTAATTGGGAATCGAATTATTCAGTATTCTTTTAGTTCACAGTTACACGGCAATTTGAAAAAGTTTTTCGATGATTGTGGAAAGAATAAATAAAAAGAACATAGTAGAAGTTCACGATAAAATAGGATATTCAATGTAGATGCGGGCGCAGATTTTATGAATGAAAAATCACTCATTGAAGAAAACCACATGTTCAAAAGCACTTGTTGAAAGGCCTAGATTGCAGGTTCTCGAACTGCCGAAGAAAAAAAAGCACAAAAATGCACGTCTTATACGATGAATATATTTCACAATAGTACTTTGCGTACACCTTATGGAATAAATGATTCAGGAAAAAAAAAGGTTTCTCATCCTAAGAGCTCGGATATCTTTAGTTATATGATCCACATTTGCATATCTCACGGAAAATGGTTAAGTTTGAAGATAGTAACTTTTGATGATGAGTAAAAGAACAATCACAAGCAGCCTCCAACACAAGCATTTTCAGAATGAAAAATATATGTAATCAGAAAAGTTGCAAATAAATAGGAAAATTTTTTTTTTCGTTTCATGGCCCCAATGACACACCCTTTAGAAATTGTCATGCGAAAAAGATCACATCCAGTTTAAAAGTCAGGCACCATTATTTAATATGGGGGAGTTGTCGTGTTCATTTATGCATATAGAAGAGTTTATCGTGGGAAGTAAGTTCAGGGGTTGATTATTGAGAAGATGTCAAAGTTGGCGAATCCTTTGAAAAGACCTAAAGGATTTACTTTTACGGAGTGAAACAATTTGTTAAAACAAGAAGGTATAGTGGCACTTGGTTGTTTTGGCAATCCGCAGAGTGCGTTTCCTGGGTACTGAAGTGCTAAACTGGAGTGTAGTTTTCCCTTATATTTTGTATGGTGAAGCAAGGAAGACGAAAATCACATCACTAGAGTTAATGTTCTTTAATTGGAGAAAGATGTCACACTTCACAATCTTCCATAATAGTAATATTTTGATCAATCAAAGTTTCAGATTTTTTTAAATGAATCTGATGAATATTGGTGAGGTGACATTTTAAATTTAAAGTCAGGGGTGAAGAACACAAACATAATCCAAAGAATAATCCAGAAATGCTGTTGAACGGGTCCGATCAAGTTCACGTAATCCAAAGAGTTTTTAAGCCATCAAGAGGATTTTTCATTATAAAACCAAAGGGTGGCCAAAGGGGCCAAGACATTTTTAGATGTTCATGAGATGAAGATCAGAGGGCAAGTGTTCTATCCGATATGAAAGTGGGCGCAAGGAAAAACACGCCAAGCGAGATACATTTCAAGCCAAGAGAATCGCATTTTTTTGCGTGGGAAATGTAACCGTTACTTATATACATATCAACTTCATAATTGACGTCATTGGAAGGGAAAAATCTTTTGGCGAAGATTGCACTTTGGCTAAAAAGAGAGATTAAGAATTTTACCGTTAATTATTGTTTTGGGAACAGGGCTTTCGAGGAATGCAGCAAAGGCGCCGTTTAAATGTTTTAGACATCTGGAACAATATGCGAGACAAAGCTGACCATGAAAAGGAAAACATTTTATGCCTTGTATAATTTCATTTCTTTTGATATGTGGGAGACCGAATAAGTACGTTAATGATAATTTAAAAACAATATGCATGATTTTGACTAAAAGTCTTTCGTTGAAAGAGAAAGATAAAAAGGGTGCGCTTTTTAACAGCCGGGAATGTATATGAATTACGATTATGCAGAAAGGGGAAAATATATTTGATAAAATACATAAAATATAGATTGCTTTAATTTTTTGAAAAGAATATATATGGTATCTTTACCATACGTATTAATATTTTGTTTTATTCAAATTTGATTTAAGAAGACAAGTTTTTCAGTACATGAAAATTTTTAGGATGTATACAGCAAGATGAAATAATGTGTTCAATTACAATTCATACTACGAATATGATGTAATATTAAGATGATATGGTGATATTAAGATGAATGTTAAGACGGTCAACACTGACAAAGGTTAAGACGGTAAGATGACCAAGAATGTTAAGACGGTCAAAGCTGACAATTGTTAAGCTGGTCAGATGACGACGAAGACGAGAAAAAAAAGATCACCTGTATTCAGCAGTTGCTATTTTTTTTTTTTTAATTGTTTGTTTTCTTATTTGCTTTCTCTTGCTGTTGCGTTTTTCTTTTTGAATTTTCAGTTCCTGGCTACGTCGTCGCCATGAGCACATTGCATGCAGGATGGATGACTGTCGACAGATGGCACTTCCAAGCAGAACGCTAACAACAATCGACAGCAGTGCTATGCTCTTAAAAGTTTCCCGCCAGAAGTCGCAATGTGATCGAATGAATAAGACGTATGCTGGTTGCCTGCTAAGAACGTAACAAAAAAGTTACAAGGCTAAGAAGATATTTGTTCGGAATCGACGATCTGTTTATTTAATTTTTAATCTGTAAATAATATCCTGTAAATAGTTCTGTTAATATAATATTTAAGCTTATATAAATCGTATTCACTGTCTTTAACTCAAAATGTTGACTCACTTTAAGATACATAAGTTCAACATACATATACTAAAATGCAAATAGGAATTTCGGTCCGGCTGCTTATAACCTAAGTTCTGCTGTATGGATTTTGATGTGACTTACACTGTTTGTCAGATAATTTTTCAGGGAATGTTTTAGTATATAACATATCGTTCTACGTTACTTAGTTATAGAATTATGGGAGAAAGTTCTATCATCAGGTGAACCCAATTTTGAACGATTAGCCTTTTTAAAAAGTTCTACTGGACGGATTTTGATGAAACTTGCATTGTTATTTATACAGTCTTTCAGGGAAGGTTTTAGTATATAACATATTGTTCTACGTTGCTTAGTTATAGAGTTATGGGGGAAAGTTCTGTAGAAAGTTGGATTCAGGTGAACCAAATTATGAAAGATTAGCCTTTTGAAAATGTTCTACGGGCCGTATTTTGATGAGACTTGCATTTTCACTTAGATAATTTTTCAGGGATTGTTTTAGTAAATTGCATCTATCATTCTATCATTCTTATCATTCTATTGTTCTTTACTAAATCCTACTATAAAAGATCAACTAAAAGAGTTGGTCTTTAACAGCCCAAATTTTGTCTGACACATTAGAAAATATAATAGCACAATGGTCTTTGTATCGTTTACAGCAATGCAGAAGGATATTCCAGGTAAAAGTCCATATTGATTCAAAACACAAGGTCAAATTCACTGATATATTTCCTTTGACGTAAGGTTTGTTTGGAAAATCCGGCCAGCATAGCGATCGAAGCCTGTTTATAATAATAATAATAATAATGGCTTAAAATATTCATATGCAAGCGAGAAATTTGAAAAGAACATCTACCCTATGTTTAATATTAGCTAGGGAGTGTCTTGATGTGACGTCAATTTTCCTCTAGGAACTCCATAATGTGTTCCCCTCTTTACTCGGACGCATATAAGCAACCGTTACATGAATACGGATATGGGAAACAATCTTGCGCGTGATTGGCTAATGGTATAAGGGTATAAGCCAACATCACGCGTCACGCCCACATTTTTTTGGCGTAGTAGAGGAGAGAATCGCAAGTGTAATGGCATCGCTTTTTGGGTGATAAACATGGTTATTTATATATACAAATGTAGAATTTCAATGAAAAAATATCAATTTGTGCACGATTACTTACTTCTGTTTTAAATTTTGTTTATTATAGCTGATAAAGCGACTCAAAATCAAATGAACTCCAGAAAATCAACATTAGCTTTATTGCTGGATAAATATTTACAATGCTTTATCTGCATTTTTACAACATTGCAACAATACGGAATGATTGCTTTACAAGACTAAGTTTATTTTGATACAATACTAATATAAAAATATCCAGCTGGAATGTGCTGGGTAGGGAGGAGGGGAGGCTACAAAGTGCATATTTCGTTTCAGTCTCTAAGTACATACTTGCTAATTCATTGGTTATAATAACCACTTTTAAATGAAAATAGACATTTCAATAGTCATTTGACAAATACAAAACGGACCATTTGCTATTTTCTAGAAATATTATGTTTGCTTCTTACCAGGAAACCACGCCGTTAGTGTAATAATGAAAAAAGATCTAAATAAGTAGCAATCGAAAGAGCATAGTGAAACGTGTTTTTGGATGTATTAATCATTTGCCCTTGTTTCCCCGTTATCGAGATATAAAGTCTTAAAATTTGCTAATTTGTTGATTTAATAGGATGGAAGGAGGAATCATTACGTTTTCAACATAACACCATCATTAAACTCCAGTCACTTGTCCATTTCCAGTTTAGAGCGCCGCAATACTCCGACATGATTCGGTATGCTTGGTACAAGTCTGATACCATTGTAATCATTGCACTAGAATTAAGTTGATGAAATGTTCTTGGCATCAATATATTCAATGCTTCAATCATTTTTTGGTTCAGTACCATATTTGTCAATAGCCTTTTTTTTAATTACTATATTTAAATATGTTTTGTATTTTATATTAATTTGATTACTAAAATTTCTGAATCAGAACCACGTCTTTTCTCCCTAAATTTATCAAATAAATTGACAAACCGTAAGACTTTATATCTCGATAACGAGGAGATAAGGGCAAATGATTTATGTGTTAAAAAACACATTTGACTATGCTCTTTCGATTGCTGCTTACTTAGATTTTTTTCATTATTACACTATGGCGTGGTTTCCTGGTTAGGTAAATTAATTTTAATTCCGTACTTTTTGTGTGATTATAATATTTTGGACCCAGACTACATATCGCCTGTGCACCAGTTTCTCAGTTCCTCGTTATATTTTGCATTTAACCTAATCTCACCATGTTGGTATCGAACCATCGAACTTCAACTCCGAGCATATTACATCATTTTGTAGACAAAACGCTAATTACTGGACTGAGTGAAATTATTTTTTCTAAATTAGAAATAAGGCAACTGATTCTTTTTCTCCAACGGCACTAACGATTTCCTAACCGCTTCAGGTGAAAAGTATTTCTGCTGCTAAAACGGTGACATAATTGGTGAATTAACACCAGAATTTACGAACAAATTTATTTGAAAATAATTAAAAGTTTTTCTTCACATATATAATGACAGCGAAATTGTATTAAAAAATTCTGGGTACCATTTCGCAGTTCGGAATTAAAATTAAATATTCCCACCATGCAAACACTGCCCTTGAAAGGATTAAAAAAGTTTTAAATAACCCTTAATAAAATGAAAATAATATGTTTTAATTTAATTATTTTTAATTAAAAAACACTTCCTTTTTAGTAAAAATAAAAATTTTTAAGTAACAGTCACTGTCAAAAATACTTCTCCATGTAAAAGGAATCATTGAATGTAGGAAGAATATGGTTTGATTCTTTTAACAATGATAAATACGATGCTTACCCGTACATCAGACTTCATGTCGCCTGTGCCACCAGTTTCACCAGTAGCATCAGATGGAGCAGATGTTAGCAGTAGCAGATGTGAACAAATTTCCCTTATTTATTGAATTGAGCGTACGCCAAATGGACACATATTCCCACCTGCTTTTTTTACAAATTCACCTGAGATGCAAAGTAATGTCCAAGTTGACCTTCATATGTCCAATATGAATAATGGCAGGCTACTGGTTTTTAAATTTTTCGCATAAAACCATCCCAAAATTTATTTTACATACGCATTCAGAAATCAAAATAATATTCATAATAATTAAATATTTATAATCTATAACAATAAAAATAGAGTGTGCTGTTTCGAAAGAGATTGCTGCGCGCAGAGCTACAAGATTTGTCAGGAAGGTACATGCATGTCTCAATCTCAAATCATTCATCTCTAAGCCAGTTTTTGGATTTTTGAATTAATTTTTTTTTCTTTGCAATTTTTAATGTTGCAGCGATTTTCCGACATTAGTAAAAGAAAATCGGTTATCTTTTAGCCTAATACAGTAAATTTAGTCATCTTTTCAGCTAAAATTTATTCGGAATTCGTACAGCAATTTTTGAATTTTTCGCGAATTTTTTATACCGGATTTTTAGCATTTTTTCGCGTTCTGCGGATGTTTTTTACAATCGTAAACGTAACCCGTTTTCAATATTTTAGCCTAATACAGTAAATTTTGTCCTCTGCGATTTTCGAAATTTCACGAAATTTTTATGCGAATATAGTGTTTTGCGCCGATTTTTTTGACATTCGTAAAAGGAACCCTATTTCAATCTTTCAGCGCAATATGGTACATTTTGTCTTCTGCAATTTTTGAATTTTTCGCGACTATTTTTATGCGACTATTAGCGTTTTTTCGCACCTTGCGGAGATTTTTTGACATTCGTAAAAGGAATCAGGTTTTAATCTTTTAGTTTTTAGTAGACCAATATAGTAAATTCTGTCCTTTGCGATTTCTGAATTTTTCGCAATTTTTTATACGATTTTTAGAGTTTTTTCACGTTCTGCTGTGATATTTTGACAATTTTTTTCTGAAACAGGAAGAACTTTCCGGTAAGTTTTGCTATTGCGGTGATAAAAGTCAAGTTCGAAGAATGTCAAATCGATTCTTATACCAACAACTTATGTGGACAACCATGCTGAAAATTTGAATGTAATGTGAGTCGAAATAAAATATCACCATAATCCAATGTTCATTTGAATCGAGACGGGAGCGGGTGTAGCTCGAACGGGTGGACGCTGCCAAAGGCAGTGGTGTCCCAAACTCCAGGTTCGTTTTATTCGAGGTTCGATTGGAAAAAACCGACCAGCGAAGCGGACGAAACACCGTTAGTAACTAATGTATCTTGTGAAAACGGAAACTGTCTATGGCGAAATCCTGTCTTAAACGAAAATATTTTTATGATACAGACAAAAGAAATATTTTAATTATTCCAACTAAAATGGACTTTTTTTTTTTTCGACCCGTACCGATTCCGTTTTACATATTTTACTGTATTTTTTCCCTTACAAAAATGATAAAGCAGATATTATGTAATGCCAAATTAACCAAAATTAAACCAGAATAATATCCAAGTTGACATTTATGTATTTTTTTTATACGCATAAGGCATTTATTTATTTTTATACGCTCTATTTTAATATATACAGAGAAGATATATTTTGCATGCCAAACCCAAAGACGGCAAGAACCTTGATCATGGATAAAAGTACACAATACGCGAAACTCTATTTTGAAAAATTGGCAAAGAAAAATTACTGATTGTCAATGAAAACATTAAAAAGCTGCTTCATTGGCAGACTTTAAGCCCCATTTGGGTGACAAAATATATCTTTTGAAAAAAAATTTAAAAGTGTCTTATAAGCCTTAACCACTCCCATCTGTAAATAAATTCTGCCAAATAGGCAGTTTTATTTATACTTATATGCATTATTTATTTATTTATTTATTTTTAGAAGTGAGTTACGCTAACTCCCAAGTAGCAAAACATCATTGTGTCAATATTATTTGTATTGGTTATATCTTGTCAATATTGACAATATTAGCATAAAATATTGTTCCAACATTGGGGTGCTTTGTGTTTATATTTTGTTAATATTTTACAAATATTAGCAAGAAATATTTCATCGTTTCACTGCCAATATTGCCAATGTAAATCCAATACTTCTGCAATATTGGCGTTTTATTGGAACTATTTCCAATTTAAAGCCAAAATTTCTCTAATAGTGGCATTTCACTGGAAATATAGCAGCCATTAAGGCATTTTTTCTTTTACATATTTTTTCCCCCATTAGATTGGATTATTTATTTTTCTTTTAACGATTATTGACACAGTTCAGCCTGCAGACATCTTATTCATAATGACGCAAGCACCCTTTGATTCATTCTTACCTGTACATAGTACGTATTTCATTAATATTCAATTTCCCTCAAGACACGCATTCTGAATAGTTCAAGAATTATGTACACACTCATATCAATGTGTGTCCATATTCCACGTGTATCAAGCGAATACCTGAATAAATCCACCTGCAGCATTACCTCATAGCTCTGTCGGACAGTATTCACATTTTATGCCATGTGTGTTTGTCTACCTGCCATCAAATGTAAATATTAATAATGAAATAGGCGAAGCTCCAAATCTTTCAAGAATTCTGATAAAAAGAGTTAGAAGATGCAATTCATAAAATCAAATACAGTCGAACTCGGTTAATACGAGAAGCAAGGGAATTATAAAAATTCTCGTATTAACCGTTGCTCGTAATACTCGTGAAGATAATAAAAACCTTTAAAATACACACGTGATTACACCGATTACTACGATTAAATACTCTAATTACCTCAATACTAAAATTATCTTGCTATCATAAAGTTATCATAACCTATATCCCTTCCTTTCCGTGGCTCAGTTTTAAATCTTACAAAGAGGCTATAATCGACATGTCGATATCTCTTCTTTCTTTCTTTCATTCTTTCAAGACCTCAGGACATTCATTTGTGTTTTATGGGGTGTTGAGTTGTCTCCGTGAAGCTTGAAATTCTGTCTGGTAAAACTGATCAGTTATTACATTTTGACACACAGTTAAAATTTAAGAAATGTTATCGCTGAGAGAGAAGACCGATAAGAAAGGGATTGCTTTCCCAATTCTTCTCTACTTTTCGCCGAAAATTGCATTGGAATGAACGTATGTTTTGCTCGTATTAGCTGTGATGCTGCTTTCGTAGCTCGTAAAAATCGTGAAAACCTTTACATAGTTTAAATGATGACCAATTGCTTAATGTGCAAATTGCTTGTTTTAACCGTGTCCGCGTTTTAGACAAACTTGTATTAAAGAGTTCGACTGTACTATAGAAATGAAATAAATTTTCACTCCAATCTTGGGCTTATATATAGGTAAAGCACATACTCTTTGTTATTGAATCGTGTTATATTTAGACAATAACGCCAGGATTTGAAAAGAATTTTCAAACGCGAAAATTTTGAAGAATAGATGTAATTTATACTAATATAATAAAGAGAGAACTCCTGACTGACTGACTCATCAACGCAGAGCTCAAACGACTAAAGTCAGGATCACGAAATTTGACCGTAGATTACTGTTTTGACATAGGCAAGCAATAAGAAAAGATTTTTGAAATTCACCACCTAAGGCGGTTAAATGAAAAGTCGAAAGTTTTAGGTCATTTCGTCATATGTTAGCAGCAGTTTAAGGTTGGAGAGTAAAATGTGCAAACCTACTAAAATGAACAAATCTACTAAAAAACTAGTTAAACACGTATTTCAGTGATTTTAGAAATTCAACCACAAAGAGGGGATAAACGGGGGAGTCGAAATTTTTAAATCATTTCGCCATATCTCAGCTGCACTTTGGGGTAGGAGCATAAAATACAGCTAAACCAATCTGCTAAAAAAATAGTTAAACACATAATTCAGCTATTTCACCCTCAGCCCTCAACATCAGCTATGAACCCAATTATGGAAGATTGGACGAATAAGACAACTATTGCCAATTTTTGACTAAATATTTTTCGTAAAACATTTTTCCAAGGAAAAGTTTTTTTTTTTTTTTTTTTTTTCATAATATATATAGATGCCATACAAAATAGAGTTTCGCTAAATGCTACGCCATTTGGGTGATTTCTTTTTCTTTTCGTATTGTTAGGGAAATCGTATATTTTTCTGTTACATGCACTAAACAAAATGCACATTCTCTTTTATAAAGCCTAGGTTTTCTTTTATGATCGCGTCAAAGTAACTTCATTTCTTCCAGATTGTCTTTTAACTATACTATATTGCCAATTGTGACCGGTAACTTGCGATTTTAGACGTTTTTTTAACTATCTAGAAAAATACATGAGGAATTAACCTGAAACTGCAGGTGTGTAAACAGTATAGTATAGGTTATATATTTCCGTGAAGATTTTTTCCCGAAATCCCATTAGGGGACTGTCAACAAATTGAGAAAGAACGAATATCTTTTGGATAACCCTGTAAAAACTAATGTAGCAAAGCGTTCAACCTAGAGATTATTAATAAGTGGCTTATTATAATATACTGTGTTCAGTTTTATGAGGATAGCATGTATACTCGTAGAGAAATTAAGATTTTTATAAAAACAGTCCCAAATTTCGCCAAGTTTTTTGCTTATAATTTGAAGATTTCTTAATATAAAAAAAAGTTCTTCTCAGAAAATATGACAAACAACATTGTACATAATACTCTGCAATCAGAATTAAAAAATAATAAAAATTGGATGAAAAATGAGCAGGTTTACTAATAATGTTCCACTGCGCATGCGCGAATGCAATCAAAATATAATATGCATAATGTATTAGCTAAGTATATAGAGCAACTTTTGTGAAAGTCTCAAAATCATAGCTTGAAAATTCTGAAAATTAACGTCGATAGAATAAGCTCGAAATCCGTTGTTCCCAAAAAGATGAGGGGTTGTATCAAATATATGTTGATTAGTGCCAAGATAGCGTACACAATATAGCACGTACTACTATATTTGGATACAACCCCTCATCTTTTTGCTTCCTTTTGGGAACAACGGATTTCGAGTTTATTCTATTGACGGTAGTTTTCAGAATTTTCAAGCTATGATTTTGAGACTTTCGCAAAAGTTGCTCTATATACTTAGCTAATACATTATGCACATTATATTTTGACTGCATTCGCGCATGCGCAGTGAAACATTTTTTAGTAAACCTGCTTATTTTTCATCCAATTTTTATTATTTTTAATTTTGATTGCAGAGTATTGTGTACAATGTTGTTTGACATATTTTTTCAAAATAACTTTTTTTTATATTAAGAACTCTGCAAATTATAAGCAAAAAACTTGGCGAAATTTGGGACTGTTTTTATAAAAACCTTAATTTCTCTACGAGTATACATGCTATCCTCATAAAAATGAACACAGTATATTACAATAAGCCACTTATTAATAATCTCGAGTTTGAACGCTTTTGCTACATTAGTTTTTACAGGGTTATCCAAAAGATATTCGTTCTCTTTCAATTTGTTGACAGTCCCCTATGGGGTTTCGGGAAAAAAATCTTCACGGAAATATATAACCTATACTGTACTGTTTACACACCTGCAGTTTCAGGTTAATTCCTCATGTATTTTTCTAGATAGTTAACAAAACGTCTAAAATCGCAAGTGACCGGTCACCTTTGACAATATAGTGTATTTATGTGCGGGAATGTCCAGAGATCCGTTATTGTGATCGCCATATTATTGCATTTTTATTTATTTTACCTGCAATGCCCTCATGTTTAACATGGGCAAAGCCAGGTGGATCTGTTAGTTCTGACATAAAAGTGGTAAAAATAATTATTGCGTGTTTAAAAAAAAAAAAAAAAAAAAAAAAAAAATCCATAAAGAAATCGTGTGTCTGATATTTTGTTCACGGCTAGTCGAGTAACATCCTGTGAAATTGCTATACAAAGGTGCGTGGGAAGTGACAAGTTTAACCTTCCTTCTGATTAAACATTGTATTACAATTTTTCAGAATGAAACATATTTAATTTTTAAAAATGCTATAAATAATTCCTGTTTTCTTGATATTTTGTTCTTTACCAGTAATATGACACTTTTTGACATTGCTAACAACAGTGCATAAGTTGTAAATTAATTGACCTTCTGACTAAACATTGTATTAAAGTTTTTCATAATGAAACAGAAAACATCTTGTGTGTTCTAATACAATAAGAATTCTTCCCATAAATAATTCCCGAATTGTATTATAATTTGATCTTTAGAAGTAATGGCAGGCTCTGTGGCATTATTTCAAATATATATAGTCGGACAAAAAAAGAAAAAAAGAAATCCACTCCATACATTTTAATCTCTAAATTTTCACTGATTAAAAAAAATAAATAAATAAATAAAAACAAAAATAGCGGTTTGATTAGAAATTATCTATTTTTTTTTTTCATTTTATGTAATAAACAAGTAATATAAAAAAAATTTGAAAGTCAATTCCTACTTAGGTCAAGAAAGAAAAAATTTATTTTAGTTACTTTTTATTTAAAAAAAACTGTATTAACATCAAGTGTCAACCACTACAAGTTTTAAAAAATGTATTTGAACTTGAGTGGATGAATAAAAACTATTTTATTAACGATTGAAAATTTGAACAAGATGTATAATTATATATAGGGAGAGTGTGAACTAATAGTAGGAATTGAAAAAATAATGAAAAACTTAGAGGTCGTCTTCATACTGAAATCGAACCTAACTCAGAAATTTCCAATACGAACACCTAATTTTGACGTCATATTTGGCGTTTTTGCTATATTTTACTTTAGGATACATGTCATTCGGTCAAAAAAAATAGGAATTATGGAAGTTTAAAGTTCGAAACTTCTAATATTAAATTCATTTGTAATCGTTGCAAAACAGATTTTAAGGCGGATAGTTTTTTTTAAGAATAACTCAAGAATTACGTGCCGGATTGAGCTGTAATTTTGGATTTAAGTTTCTAGAAATCGATGTCTACTAAAAAAATATATATATATAGGTTACAAATCAGAATTTTTTCAAATTTTTCATTTTTTTTTTTTCGAAAAAAAAAAATTAATTGTAACCTATAAAGTTTTAAGCAAAAATAGATTTCTAGAAGCTTCATATATTCAAATCCAAAATTACAGCTCATTCCACTATGTAGTTTTTGAGTTATGCTTAAAGAACTACTCGCAGTTTTGCAATGATGAAAATTAATTTAACATTAGCAGCTCCAAACTTAAAACCTTTATAATTCCTAAACTACTAGACCGCATGACTTCCCGTGTCCTAAAGTAAAATTTACCATAAAAGCCAAACAGGATGTCAAAGCTAGGTGTTCGAATTGAAAATTTTCACAATTTGGTACCGTTTCAGTATGAAGACAAAAGTAAAACGAAAAAATACATAATTTCCCGTTGAATGACTATTTCCGTTTTTTTCTGTGACAATTTGGAGATTATAAAATCTATGGAGCGCCTCATAAAAAAATGAGTCAAGTAGTCTTCTTTCTAAGTATTCCATTCTTTTCATTTATTTATTTTATTTTATTTTTTTTTTTTTTTTTTTTCTGAATGAACCAGAAATAACTTTTGTTTGGGTTCCAACAAAATAAGGGATTTTTCTATAAATAATTGCAGTTTTCTTTATACAATAAACTATAAAAGAGGAAACCGTCTAAACGGAATCCTGATTTAAAGAAATAATGTTCACGGTCATAGCAAAAAGAATGCAGTATACTACAATACTTGCCGTGACAAAAACCTGTATAAATGAGAATTTTTCTCCGGTCTTTTTCAATTCCGTCTTATAAGGTTTTACTGTATTTAATTCCTTAGCAGTAGTGTGACGTTTTGTGACGCTGTTACAAAGGTAGACTAGAAGTAGGTTAATCTTCGTTATGCTGTGTTGAAAATTTTCATAAAGACATAGAAGTAGTTTTTGTGTGTTCCAACAAATTTAAAAAGAAAAAAAATCAGAAATATTTCTTTTCCTTATTTTTTTATTTAGCATTAACATAGTCTTTGACTTTGATGAACACGTACATAAAAAGTGACTCGATAAATCTGCTTACCATACTACTGTATATATATTTTTTTTTTCATGATGGAATAGAGACAGTTTTTGTTTGTTCCAGCAAATTAAGACATTTTTGCGCATACAATTCCAGCCTTCATTTATATATTGTTGTTAAGCAGTAATGTGACATTTTGTGACATTGTTACAAAGGTACATAAGAAGTAAAACAAATCATTTCTTACTTAGAAATACTCATACTAAAAAAATATTTCCAGAATGAAGCAAAATTAAATTTTATGCTTCAAAATCATTTCTTACTTAGAAATACTCATACTAAAAAAATATTTCCAGAATGAAGCAGAATTAAATTTTATGCCCCAAAATCATTTTTTATTTAGAAATACTCATATTAAAAAAATATTTCCAGAATGAAGCAGAATTAAATTTTATGCCCCAAAATCATTTTTTACTTAGAAATACTCATATTAAAAAAATATTTCCAGAATGAAGCAAAATTAAATTTTATGCTTCAAAATCATTTCTTACTTAGAAATACTCATACTAAAAAGATATTTCCAGAATAAAGCAGAATTAAATTTTATGCTCCAAAATCATTTCTTACTTAGAAATACTCATGCTAAAAAAAATATTTCCAGAATGCAGCAAAATTAAATTTTATGCTTCAGAAAAGAAAAAAAAATCCATATAGGATAATAAATCAAACAGTCGGCCACAATGAAATAAAATGCTATGCTTTTATAAAATAGTTTTTTTTTTCTAATTAATCTATTTTTTTCTAATTTTTTTTCTAATTTTTTTCTAATGAAGTACTAATTTCTTTTTTGTACTTTTCTAAAATCTTAGTATTCTAGTATTAATGATGTATAGTATAATGAGTATATGAGAACATAGTATAATATAGTTAAAATGATAAATAATCTAATGTTTTTTAGTATAAAAAGTAAACAAATCTGTTAGTCTTAGTTAATTCTAATTTTAATGAGGTTGAGTATTATATTTTGTTTTGTTTATATTTAGTACATTTTATCTTTTTCAGTTTATTTTTCATAATTTGATAGATATAGCTTTATATTTAAATAATGTGTAGAAAAAACATGTTATCTGGTTGATTTACCCAATAGTCAGTCCACCTATCAACAAGGGACTGACTATTGGGTTTTAAAATCCTGCACCATCTATAAAACTTAAATAATAATAATAATAATAATAATAATAATAAATTAAGCATTTTTCATGAGTTATTTTCAAATGAATTGCCCATTTAAGATTTACAGTAATTAATTTGGTTTAAATGTAAAAATGCATTGTGTTATTAATTTATTGTAGGTTACCATTCAATAAGAAAGTAACCATTTTGGAGTTTTATTTTAATATTTAAAAAATAAAAAATATATTTATGACTAATGATTTTCGATCGATGTTACTCTGAAATGAGAAAAAAAATCATGAGAAAATAAATTCTCATGAATGAATTTTATCATCATGAATGAATTGTTTTTCTCATATATTTTTTTCTCTCATGAGGACTCATGAGAAAAATAATCATGAGTTTCTCAAAATAGTTTAATAGTCTTGACCCCCCCCCCCCCCCAAAAAAAAAAAAAAAAAATAAATAAATAAATAAATAAATAAATAAATAAATAAATATCGCTCTTAGAGAGATAAAGTTAGGCCTAATAATTCTACAATTATAAAAAATATTTACATAATTCTTAAGCAAAAAATGTTGATAATTGAACAAATAAGTACTAATAAAATATATAGGCGATACTCATAAGAGGTCATAAAAATTCTTATATTGATATGAACTTTTCAATAAATAAAAATAAATAAATAAATTCCATTTCTTTGTTTACAATAAATATATTATAGCAGTTTCCTTTAGCTGTATTGTCAGCAGCAGATAACAAAACCTGTGTAAAATAACTATTGAAACATTTTTAAAATACCGTAAATGACACGTAGAAAAATCAAATATTTAAATTAATTTTTAACAATTATACAAATACGTTAGGAAAAAGTGCTTATATTTTCATAGATCTATTGTTTCAATCTATTGTCATAATTTTGAATTGATATACAAAAACTAATCTAGCTAAAAAAATTTGAAAAGGGCTTTGTTAAATTAGGCGTTTTGATTTAAAACACGAACATTTCTGTAGTTTTTTAATTTTAATAATCTAATAATCAAATATTTAAAAATCTATACACTTATATAACTTATATAAGTTTATATAATTCATATAAAATAATATATTTTCGATAATTCATTCTCGATATATAATATAATAATTTAGAGAACATCATTTTACCTTTCACTTTATAATTGCATTGAAATTCAGTACATTCTTTTGCCATTACAAACACCTACCATTGCTTCCGAATAAAATAATTATCATTCAACGCTATTTCTCTTTGTTATTATTATTATTATTCATAACTCAACCTTGACCAATCTGTTACTTCTAGCAGGAAAGAAATAACGGTCACATGCTCAAGTATCTCCCTCTCTCAAAAAAAATTTTCCTTTCGAGAAAAATAAATAAATAAATAAAAATTTAAATTAAAAGAAAAAAAATATATATATTATGAACGAAACTTTTTTCGAAATCTCAAGTCTGCTCGAGAAACCAAAACTTAAAGCATTTCCTCACTTTCTGCGTGCAAATTTTTTTATTTGAAGCTCAAATCATTCATTTTCAATGTTATATAATGAAATAAACTTTCAATCCATTGAGAAGATTTATTCATCAACTCATAAAATTTTGATGTCTTCAAATTGTCACCATTATTTAAAGAAAATATAATTTCAATTAATTCAGAAAATATATTCTACCATTCATAAAATTTTTAGGTGCGTTCGTAATTATATAAATACGTAGCACCTATTGTCGTCGCTTGGTCCGTCCGTCTGTCTGTCCGTCCGTCCGCATATAACAACGCAAAAACTACCCAACCGAATGGTTTGCAATTTAAAATATATTATCTTTGCAGAATTTTGTCGAGACATTTCAAATTGTATTAAAATCGAATCAAAACTTTAGGAGATATTAATAAAAATATTTATTAAGAAATTTGAATTTTTGTTTTTTTTAAATCGGTGCTTTTTTGTTATAGGAGCTTCCGAAGTTTAATCGTCAAGCGACCGAGATACTTATTTTATTACAGAAATTAATCTGCAAACGATATAATTCATTTCACAGAATTAAAAATCAGAAAAGATCTGAATATTTATGTAACTAGTTATAGTACGAACGCACCTCATTTGTCACGTTTGACGTACAATTTCCAACTTGTTATATTTAGAACTGTTAGTGTTAATATTATTTGAAGAAAATAAACTTTCAGGAATTCAGCAATTTAACCTTCACTTCATACTTTCCATGATTTTTGGCAAATTCGCCAAACTCTACCAACACCTACCATTATTTTCAACCAACAGAAAATATATTCTACCATTCATAAAATTTTTATATTTAGAACTGTTAGTGTTAATATTATTTGAAGAAAATAAACTTTCAGGAATTCAGCAATTTAATCTTCACTTCATACTTTCCATGATTTTTGACAAATTCGCCAAACACTACCAACACCTACCATTATTTTCAAACAAAACAATTGCTCATCATCTTTATTATTATTATTATTTATAACTCAACCTCGGCCAATCTGCTACTTCTACCGGAAAAGAAATACGGGGCACATGCTCAAGTATCTCTCTCTCTCTCTCAAAGAAAGTATCCTTCCGAGATAACAAAAGAAAAAACAACCAAACAAATATGAAAGAGGGGTTTTTTTGACATCTCAAGTCTGCTGGAGAAACCAAAACTTAAGGCATTTCCTCACTTTCTACGAGCAAAATTACAAAAGAAAAACCAGTTCCCTATCATAGAAATGGTGTCGCATGTGTGTTAGTTCGAGATCAGTTTCATTCTGCTAGAGGAAAAATGAATGAACCGCGATGGAGGGAACCTCGTGGACTAGGCATGTAAACAGGTTTCTTTCGATTTGTTTGTTGACACACAATGACTGGAATGTTTCGTTCTTGTTGCAAATGTAAACATTAAAAGATGCTAGAGATAGGAGCACATTTTGTCTGTTGTTTATGTATAATTATGTTCAAGGAAGCTTTTCATTTTCTTCACAAAGAAAGAACAGCATTTCTACCTACAGAGTATACTTTATTTTGCTAAAGTTAAAACTGAAGATTTTTAAATCTTCCTATTCTAAGGAAATCCATGACAAACCTAACTTTATAGTAAAAGAACCAACATCGGTATTATAAAAGTCTGTTAAGATTTTCTTATGCAGGACTTGAACAGAGGTCAATGCCATGGAAACAATTACCATAAAAATGGGCCAAGCTACTAGATGTACAGGTGCAACAAACATTATGAAATAAATAGTGAAAAAAAAATTATAAAAATATTTAAATTTTTACCTTGGAAATACGATCGAGTCACTGGGTTTCATGTTTTATGTCTGAAATATTTCGTTCACGTTGCAAATGTAAACATTAAAAGATGCTAGAGATAGGAGCATATTTTGTCTGATGTTTGTGCCTGTTAACTGAAAAAAAATTTAAAATCTTAGGAAATTCCCATTCAAATGATATCTATCACTATACACATTGAAGCCATCTGGTAAAAGAACTATAGCATCGGATCATAAAATGCCATTAAACTTTTCATATGACTTGAACCGAGGTCAATGCCATGAAAAACCATTACCGTAAAAATGGACCAAACTATTTACGTATGCAAATAGCTTGAAATAAATCGCGAAAAAAAAAAAGCATTTGTTGCATGGTGTTACAAAAAATATTTAAATCCGTTACGATCTTCTTATTAGTGCCCCATAAATAATTAGCAAGTAATGTGTACAAAGAGATATATAAATCCAACATATTATTGGTATCACGTTCAGTATATTTACTAGTAAATGTGCAGATCAGGAGCCTCAACGTCAGCTCTAAAAGTCATTGTTTTGTAATCTCAGTTTTCATATTATTTAGCATCTTACAATTCGCAATTTAATTTTTTTGTTAGATACATATTTATAGGCATATAAAATACTTCGGAGGTTTCAAAAATTGGAAGCGTTAAATTAAACACGATTTATGGAATGATATTCTGAAATTCTTATAAACTTCTTATTCTTGTTATTTTTTTAGATAAAAAAAGGCATTTCTTATTTTGATATTCTTTGAAATATGGTTGCTAAACAACTAATAAAATAAAGAGGAAAGAAAAAGAAATCCATTTTAAAATTTGTAAAAAAAATAAGAAAATAAAATTATTTATATTTCCCGAAATATTGCAAAAATTTTTCCAATAATTTAAACAATTAATTTCTAAATTCTAATAGATGTATCGGTAAATTTTCAAGGCTATTGCATATATTTAAGACATCCATATCAAATATTTAGTATCCTTAATTTGCGTTTAAATCCATTATTCAAATATGTGATTTTCATTTCATTTAAAAATGAAATTTGAAAATCGTCTGCGTTCCCATAAGAAAACATTATGACCTAAAACGAAATGTTCTATATTTTTCGAACGAATGAACCAAATTTAACTAAAAACTATACAGCTAAATCCGGGTACCTCACCAACATACCCACCAAAAATGAACCTAATCAGGCGCTTTTTACGGCAGTTATCGCGGAACAGACAGACAAACAGACAGACGGAAACCAAAAACTTTTCGTGTCTCCACAGTGAGCCTTCACTGACGTTTCGGCAATTATATAAGTGCTTCACAAACAATAAATACTAGTAAATCTTCAGATCAGGAGCCTCAACGTCAGCTCTGAAAGTCATTTTTTTAATCTCACTTTTCATATTATTTAGCATCTTACAATCCGCAATTTAATATTTTTATACTGCATACATATTTATTGAGATTTCAGAAATTAGAAGCGTTAAATTAAACACGGCTTATGCAGTGATATTCTGAAATTCTTATGAACTTTCTTATTCTTGTAATTTTTTAGGTAAAAAAAATACATTTATTCGAAAATAGTTTATGTTGCTAATAGAATATTACAGCGAAATAGAGCGTGTTACTTGAATTTTATTATTTTGATATTCTTCGAAATATGGTTGCTAAGCAACTCATAAAATAAAGAGGAAAGAAAAATAAATGCATTTTAAAAATTGTAAAGATAGGAAAATGAAATGTTTTATATTTCCCGAACAGTTACAAAAATTTTTCCAATATTTTAAACAATTAATTTCTAAATTCTAATAGATATATCGGCAAATTTTCAAAGCTCTTCGATATATTTGAGACATCCATACCGAAAATTTAGCATACTTTTACGTATAAATCCATTATTCAAATATGCGATTTTCATTTCAGCTAAAAATGAAATTTGAAAATCGTCTGCATTCTCATAGAAAAGCATTATGACATAAAAAGAAATGTTCTATATTTTTCGAACGAATGAACCAAATTTAACCACAAACTATACAGCTAATTCCGGGTATCTTGCCAACATACCTACCAAAAATCAACCTAATCGGACGTTTTTTACGGCAGTTATCGCGGAACAGACAGACAGACGGACAGACAGACAGACAGACAGAAACCAAAAACTTTTCGGGTCTCAACAGTAAGCCTTCACTGACGTTTCGGCAATAAATAATACATAAAGGGAAAATTATAAACCCACCAAATTCGTATGTATACCGCATTAGTTAAAAAGCTACATCTATAAAATAATTTTCTCATAAAAATCTGAAAATTTTGTTACAAAAAATCAATTAAAAAAAATAAGATTAAAAAGAAAAAAAAAAGTTAGAATAATGCATGGAAGAAGGAACTATTAGGTTCCTTGTTCTCTGTGTAACAGATAATGTAACAGAGTTGTCGACTGCCTGGCCATCGCATCTAAAGGTATTAATTATCCAGTGGCGACTCGTTTGAATGGGAACGTGTTGTTGTTCTTGTGTGCTAACTCCTGAGCGTAAATGTCCGAATCTTTCCTTTCTGCTTTTTATTACTTTCTCCTCAATCAAACTGATTGATAAAAAAATCATATTTCAAATGTAAGCATTAAAAGATTCTACAGATAGGAGTATATTTTGTCTGATGCTTGTTCCTGTTAACTGAAGAAAATGTTAAAATCTTTAAAAAATCCCATTCTAACGAAATCTATCGCTATATACATTGAAGCCATATGAAAAAGAGCATCGCATCATAAAAGACCATTAAACCTTTTATATAAGAACTTGAACGGAGGTTAATGCCATGAAGACAATTACCATAAAAATGGACCAAACTACTTATACATGCAAATAGCTTGAAATAAATCGCGAAAAAAATAACATTTGTTACACGGTGTTATAAAAAATATTTGTTATCGTTGATCCAGTAATACTGGTAGAAGTTTTCCCTGCGGTAATCAGGTTCTCAAAAATTCAGAAGTGGCGACTAAAATTTCAAGCCCAGACTTATATGACAGTTTTATGGATGGATATGTAAACCTAAAAACATAAATATATATTAATCGTAATGAGCAATTTTAATTAAAAACCCTTTCAAAATCGTTTTTCGTTTTTCCTACAGTGGCCGTTTATTAAAAATTATCAACACTCAAGCAGCCATTTTAGAATACATTAAACAATTAGACTTATCTACAGTGTCTCACAAAAGTGATGGGACACTTGTGCTTTATAAAAAGAAACTGCAATAAAATAAATAAACAAACATGTGCAAAAATTTTTTGGGTGTGTTTCATATTTAAAGTTAGTAACAATTATTACATAACATACATTTTGTCAAAATATTAAAATATTAATTTAGTAAAAATACAATTGTTCAGAACGGAGCAAAAAATGGCTCACATAAGTGATGGGACACTTACTTTTCCATCAAATATTTATCCAAAAATTTTACTTTTTAAAAGGTTTTAATATTTTGTTGGATTTCCTTTTACTTTTAAAACATGATTTAATCTTTTTGGGATGGATTCGACTATTTTTTTTGTGATTTCTGGAGTGATTTTACCCCATTCTTCTTGAAGCACCGATTTTAGTTGTTGTTTTGAAGAAATGGTGTGTTTGCGAATTCTTGATTCCAATTCTTGCCAAATATTCTCTATGGGATTTAAGTCTGGAGATTGTGGTGGTGTTTTTATTATTTCAGGACAGTTATATAGCAGCCAGAGTCTAACGTTCAGAGCAGTGTGCTTGGGGTCATTGTCCTGGTAGAATTTAAAATCGTTATGAAGGTTCAATTTTCGTGCTGAAGATTTCAAATTTTGCTTTAAAATATCAATATACTTGTACTGATCCATTATACTGTCAATAAAAACAAGATTACCAACTCCAGCGGACGACATACACCCCCATACCATAACTCCTCCTCCACCATGTTTTACTGTTGGTACCAAGTTCTGTTTGCGAAGTTCTTCCCTGGGTTTTCTCCACACCAAGATTCTACCGTCAGAACCAAATATATTAGATTTACTCTCATCAGCAAATATAACTTTATTCCAGTAATCAGAATTCTTATTTATGTTGGATTTTGCGAAAGCTAGTCTGAGTTTTCTATTCTTTTCACTTACGAAGAATTTTTTCCTGGCTACTCTACCGTGATATCCAGCAGATCGAATTACCCTTCTAATAGTTTCAGGATTAACAATTATTCCATATAATGCTTGTAAATCAGCAGCAACTTTTGAAGCACTAATTCTTGGATTTTTTTTAATATTTCGAACGATAATTCGCTTTATTCCATTGGATAGCTTTGATGGTCAGCCAGGTCTTCTTTTATCCTGAATCATATGATTCTTTTTATATCGTTTAATGATATTGAAAACTGTTGAACGACTCAAGTTAACTGTTTCAGCAGTTTTTCTAATAGATTTTCCACGTTCAATATGCAAATTAATAACTAATTTTCGAATTTCAGGCGAAGTTTCTTTTCGTTTAGCATTCATGACTACACAGAGCTAAAAAACACAAAAATTCCAAAACAAACTGGAGAGAAATACTGCAGACGATTTTATAAATTATTGCCAATTGCTTTTAAGTAAAAATAAAACCCCAAAAAATATTTTTATTGCTTATTTCAGACGATTTTTGTTGCATATATAATGGTGTCCCATCACTTATGTGAGCTATTTTTTGCTCCGTTCTAAACATTTGTATTTTTATTAAATTAATATTTTAATATTTTGACAAAATGTATGTTATGTAATAATCTTTACTAAATTTAAGTATGAAACACACCCACAAAAAAAATGTGTACATGTTTTTTTAATTTATTTGATTAGTTTCCTTTTGTAAAGCACAAGTGTCCCATCACTTATGTGAGACACTGTATATATAATAAAATATTTATGAGAATAATTAATTCTTCCAACTAATTGTAAATGCTACTACCACGAAATCAATATTTTAATTATTTTATATAAAAAGTTTGAGATACTGATTTAAAATGAATCAAGAGTATCAAATTAAATAGATAACCAGGGAGGGGGGGGGGGAGGCAGAAGTCCCTTGAAATAAATAGTATTTGATCAAATAAAACATTTTACAGGAAAACAAAAAAATAGTGTTGAAGTATGAGTGCATGTAATCGTATTATCCGTTACAATTCATAAGAGTTAAATCTATCTAAACTACTGGGAATCTTATTTGCAGCAATACTAAAATGAAGGAAAGGAAACTGTGGTGTGTAAATTTCAAATATTAAACAAAATTATCTCAAAATAAAAATGCGACTTGAGGCAATGGACGTTGCAGCTCCTGATCTGCAGATTTACTTGTCAGAAATGTAATCAATATTTAAACTACTTCTTTGTGGTCAGAGTGGTTTTTTAAAAGATGAACTATAAAACATTGAACCCAAAAAAATAATAAATCGTCCATTAATACCCGAGTAGCACAGTTTGTTTGGACCATCGTATAGAATGTTTGTGGTAACTGTTGGGAAATGGTAGGGTTGGAAGGTTGGATTTGATAGGTTTGGGAAATGGTAGGTAATTTATATTAAGAGTAATATAATAATTATATTATTATAATATATAATAATAATATATAATGTAATTATATAATAATAATATATTTATATTAATATTTATATAATAATAATTTATTTCAGGGATCCCCCCCCCCTCCCTTACTTTGATAGTCTTGATTCATTGAAATATAATATCTCAAACCTTCTATCTTAAATAATTAAAATATTGATTTCGTGATAATGGCGTTAACAATTAATCTGAGCAACTAATTATTCTCATAAATATTTCGTTATATATTGATAATCCTTACTCTGCTTAATTTATTGGAAAATGACAGACTGAATCCTCCTATAATTTTTTAATTGACGGCTATTGAAAGAAAAACGGGCAGAAATGGGTTTGAAAGAGTTTTTAATTAAAATTATTCATTACGATTAAAAAATAAAAAACAACATGCTTTTAGGTTTACATATCCTTCCATAAAAATGTTATATAAGTCAGGGCTTGAAATTTTAGTCGCCACCTCTGAATTTTTGAGAGCTTGATTACCTCAGGGGAAAATTTCCACCAATATTACTGGATAATTATCTTAATATAATAATATTATATATTATATAATATATTATGTAATATTTTATATATTATATAATAACATTTATATAATAATATTGATTGTAATTTGTAGTACGCCTGTAATTTGGAAAGTGTATGAGTAGGATTCTGAGCAGCTGTTGGACCACTATTGGTCCTTTGTTAGAAAATACTATGGCAAAACTAAGATGCGCCGCTAAGCGCCTGAGGAGCATCCAGCGCGACATTCGACCACCGGACCCAAGTCCTGAGGGACTTATAACGCGCGCATCGGCGATCACCGAGCGCGCTACCGGCCGGTCCGGAGGACCGTCATCCAACGGAACCTCCCAACCTCTTACCCGAGCTCGCGACGACGAAGGTCATTGCGATCGCGCGGAAGTTCCAAATCTTTGAGGAGACTTCCACACAGACACTCGATGAACCGTCGAAACTGCCCAGCGATTTCGTCGCCGAAACCCCAGAAAGAGAGTCGGTCCCTAAGTCACATGCTAGACATCCCGACGACTCTTGCTTTCCCACGGCGTCCGAACGTTGGCATGTATGGAAAAATAGTATGGCAAGGCAAACATTTCTTACTATGGGCCAACAAGGAACAACAATTAGCCAACGTTAGCCTAATCATTTTTGTGCTACTTGGGTGGTCTTTGATAGAACTCTTGTGGCTTAAAAAACGTGTTAACTTTTATGCTGAAATCTTGAGTTTTCTCCCCATTTCCTACGCCCCAAATTTTTTTTTACACATCCCATTTCAGTAAGGCTAAATCACGCATAACTGATATTATATATTCCACATTCTGTAACATGAAGTCATGGCAAACTTTCACAAGCCATGACAACTGTTAAAAATCATTTCACTAATAGAGAAGCCGATATAAATAAGACCTGTCACAGGACACAGATGCACCCTCTGTTAGTTCGACAGAATAAATGAGGTTTCCGTAGATATAAATGCTAGTAACAAAAACGATTATATAAGAAAGTATTTTACGCCACAATTTATGTGTCATTGTTTAAAAGTAGCAATGCATTACACTCTCTCTGATTCTTGCTTAAATTCCAGAAAAAAGCTGCATTCAATATAACACAATGCATCATTAATTTTGTCGGACATTCTAGCTAGTAAGAGTCAATATCTTGTGTAGTGGATATGCAACCAAAGAAAAAAAAATACGATTTAGACTTGAAACAGCAATTGTAAAATATAGCAACATTTTAGGGAACTAAACGTTTATAACCGTGAGATTTCTTGTAGCAATCCAATTGAAATCTAGCACGGCAAATAAAACATTAAGTAATAAAGATAAATGATAATAAAAACAAATATTTTCAGTTCAGTCGGAAGAGTAGGTTAATTCCTTTAAGGTAAATGTATCAATAGTGAGCCACTTACAGACATTTGTCTAATTATCATAATTGTATTAGGGAACTCCTAAACATACGAGGGGTGTTCAAATGAAAAGGTACGAAACACTGTAACTACCAAACCGGTTGAAATTTGAATATGCCTCTTTGGGATAACGTAGTGAGACATCTAGGGACGCGAATGGAGCGTCCCGCGTAGTTGTGCGCATGCGCGGGCGCCCGCGCATTGTGTGTCCCGTTCAATTGACGCGGCAGCGCGTGTGAGGACATCATGGCGTTTCCATTGCAAAATTCGACGACTGAGGAGCAGCAAGGTGTTATCAGATTTCTGACTGTGGAAGAGGTTAAACCAGCCGATATTCATCGCCGGATGGTGGTCGTATACGGGGGAGACTGTGTGTCCGACGTCAATGAGAAAGTGGAGTACCCGTTTTCGTGAAGGCCGAGAGTGTTTGAGTGTTGATCCGAGAGCAGGCCAGGCAAACACGGTAATCACAATCGAACTCATCGACAAGGTGAACGATCTGGTGATAAGTGATACACGCACTGCCGCGTCAATTGGACGGGACACACAACTGCTTGCTTCTCTTTCCTCCATCATGCGCGGACGCCCCGCACATGCGCACAACCATGCAGGACACTCCATTCGCGTCCCTAGATGTCTCACTACGACTACGTTATCCCAAAGCGGCATATTCAAATTTCAACCAATTTGGTTGTTACGACGTTTCGTACCTTTTCATTTGAACACCCCTCGTATATATTGTTTTAGCCTAGCCCTAACCTTCACCTATCAGAATAAACATTCAAGCTCCAAAATATATTCCTTGGAAAAAAAATAAAAAAATAAAAAATGTTACTTTCTTCTATGCTCCAATAATGAAACTAGCCAATACGGGGATGCGTCACAGCTACGGGTTTTTCAATCATTAGTGCGAAAGGGTGTATCAACGAGGTAACATTTAACACCTAACGAGGAAAAGGTAACATTTTACTGTTCCGAAGGGATAAATATTAGGAAATGTAGCAAATTTCTAATATTTTCATTCATATGTAGATTTAAGTTTTAAGTAAGCTATTAAATACATTTCTGACAAAATAATTTTAATATTTAATTTTAATCTTTTAATGAATATGGGTCGAATGTCCCCTCCGTGGGCATCCTTTACATCTGACACACAACATTCATTTGACTGACGTTTAACCAAATTAAATTGTTTTACAATTTCTTTTTCAATAATAACTAGTTACATGTCTGTAGTTAAGTTCTAACATAATATAGTTTTAAAAAAAATAGTTTTATTTTTACTAAGGTATTAACTTATAAACTTTGTCCTTGGCCAAAATAGTCTCCCTTCGTGGACACTGAAAATAAATTTTTAAAAGTGCCATAGATGACAGCATATTGCCAAATCATCATTAGGTAAGTTTGGGAGAAAGAAAACCTTTTTGTTTTTTAGATATAACTCCTTGTTCTGTTGTGAAATTATTGAATCTTTTCCAATTTATTAATTTCATTTGGAGTTTGGCAAAGTTCTCCGTGGTCATCCTAAATAAGGCAAGAAAAGGTTCATTTACAATTATAATACAAATTTTAGACAGCTTTAACAATGCATTTAATAAAAAGAAATGCTCCATTTTAGCCAACTGAAAACCAGAGTAGCTAAAAATTGAAAACTTAATTTTTGTCCCCTCCGTGGACTTTGGCATATCCAATTTTACTGATATTGTGTAGTTTATCCGTCATTTATAAATCATTGTGTATGCAGTATAAGGAGGTATCAGATACAACAAGAAGTTTGAAAAGTAATGAAATCCTGATGCGCGTTATTTTTCAGAAACTTACATTCTATAAATTCAAAAGTTTAAAACAATTTTTTAGCCAATTTTACCTTTTCTATGAGAATGACCCATAACAGTTTAATTATGAAGAATAAATATGTACCAACTACGCCCAATAATTACTCAATTATGTCTTCATTTAAACTATTGCAATATAAAATTTCCCTTTCCATGGCCTCTATGCCCATGTCAGAATTTTTAAAAAATCAAAAACTTGTGAAAAATAAAATAGAAAACTTGACCACAAATATATAAGGTTATTTATTAAGCATAAATTTAAACATCTCTGCAATTCTTAAGTTCCACCGTCACTGGACGTTCAAATAGAAAATGTTGTTCTCTGGTCCGACTCCACGATTTCTCTTGCATGGATTAGAAAATTCCCACATTTGCCAAAAACTTTTGCTAATAATAGAGTTGCCGCTATCCAATACCTTACGGACACGTATCAATGGCAACACATATCATCGGAAAATAATCCCGCAGATGCCATATCTCGAGGACTGGATGCCAAGGAACTTTTAACTTGTGATCTTTGGTTTTGTGGTCCGAAACTTCTTCATGAAGAAATTAGTCATGTAGAAAAGCATTCAGTAGATCTTGAAAATAACATTGGCGATGCAGCAGAACTTAAATCAGTTCAGAACTTTAAAGCTAGCAATTAATACTAAATTTTCTTTGTATAATTATTTATTTACTTTGACTAATATATATTTTTTAATTAATTCGCATTATTAGTTACATTTTTAGATTTTTAAGTAACAGTCGAAATGTTATAGAAAAAAAATATATTATATTAAGCACTTGTGAATTAAATAAAGGAGAAGTATTCCTCATGAAACACACGTACAATATTCTTTATTTGCTGAAGAAATTAAAAGTTCGAAAAACCAGAGGAATCTTTCATATAACATTAAATTGAAATTTCTGAATCCATACTTAGATTCTGAAGGAATCATTAGAGTTGGGGGTCGCTTAGACGTAGAAAAGAAACACCCTGTTTTTCTTCTTAATAACCATAAATTAAGCTAAATCATTTTTTAGGTAGATTTCGTAAGAAATACTACCTATTACATTCTCACCTAAGTTGGAAATTTTGAAAAATTTTTGCAGATCTACGCCGATCATGACTCCCAGAACCCAAAACCACCCCCAGTTCAAAAGTTTATATATATATATATATATATATATACAGGGTGTTCCGTTAAAGGGGTCCAATATTAATAGGGGTAATAGAGGAGATCACACGGAGCATAAATCAGTATATAATGCCTGGCCGGATCTCAATAATTTTCAAGTTACAGCAAATAGAATGAAAAATCGGAAATTTGTAAAAAAAACCCTCATTGCTAAACTATCGATAATGCTACATAAAGACGAAGCACATATTTAGAAAGAGCAGAAAAAATCCTACGAAATGACATAAGTTGTTTTAGAATATTGAGAATTAATGGCGAGTTACAAGCTCTGAAACAGTCAAAAAATACAAAATCAAATATTTAGCAAAATAGTTAATCGTTAATTCCAAAAATGCAACTCTACCTACATCAAGGAAAATGTTATAAAATTTGGTCCATTCCGAAAGCTTTCGAAGAAGCTGACAATAAACCATATCAGTTTAATTGTATGGGAGAAATCAAGCAGTTCCCTAGTTACAACTCTGTACTGTTGCACGCTCGGAAAGAGCGAAACTCCACCCATGACGATTGTAAACACCCCGTTTTAATATCTTTCAATTATACATTTCTGATCAACCTCTATCAATACCCTTTCATTATTCAGTCTGGTCAAGTGAATGACATATTGTGCAGCTCTCGCCTTGTCTTAAAGCAAACTCCGTGACTGCTGCGTTTCCTCCATGAACTTTCAGGATGATGAAGAAGAAGTACTTTTTATGCAAATTTTCTATGTGTATAGGAAGAAAAGTGTAATAAAACAGCAGTCATCAGTGGGCGTTATGTTAAAGGGAGGCTGTTGTAAGTGGGATTGTAGTAAGTTGATGTATAATAATTATGCCGGAATACTCTAACGAAGAATATGCGGACATGCATCTGATGTACGGGCAAGCTCATGGAAATGCATGTCTAGCACAGCGCATGTACCGTGAGCAATTTCCAAGGAGACGTTGCCCAAGTTCGAAACTCTTCATAAAAATCGATAGACGATTACGGGAGACTGGATCGTTTAATACAGCAAGCATTGATGCAGGGAAACCTCGACATGTACGAACACCTGCAATGGAAGAAGATGTACTGAATATTTTTAAAGATAACCCCTCCACGAGTACACGAGCTGCTGCGTCTGAAGTCGGTGTTTCTCACCAAAGTGTGTGGCGTGTTCTGCGTGCAGAAAACGTGCACCCCTTTCATGTGCAGCGGGTACAACTGTTATCAGTAACAGATTGTGCTCAGCGGACAGAATTCGTACGCTGGTTGCTTAATGTAACAGAAAATAATCCACAATTTCTGGAAAATATTTTATTTACTGATGAAGCAACATTTACGAGAGAGGGCGTGGTAAACACGCACAATATGCACACATGGTCATATACAAATCCGCACACTGTTTTCCCGTCGAACGCACAACAAAAGTTCAGTGTGAACATATGGGCAGGTGTCCTCGGCGATTATCTCATAGGACCATATTTACTCCCAGATGTACTCAATGGCAGTACGTACTTGGTTTTCCTACGGGATATCTTACCGCAGTTACTGCAAAATGTGCCAGCAACATTGCGCCACAATATGTGGTTTATGCACGATGGCGCACCGGCACATTTTTTCATAGGTGTTCGCAATCACCTCAATTCAACATATCCTGGGAAATGGATTAGACGCAGTGGACCTGTTGCTTGGCCTGCACGCTCTCCAGACCTCAATCCGTTAGACTTTTTTGTTTGGGGACACCTTAAATCGCTGGTGTATGAAACGCCTGTGGATACACCGGAGGATTTACTAGCGCGAATCGTTGTCGCTGCAGGAGACATTCCCAACTCCGTCGGAGTTTTTCGGCGTGTTCGCCAATCTTTACGACGTCGCTGTCGGCTGTGCGATTCTGTTAATGAGCTCAACTTCGAACACCTATTATAATAATGTCCGTTCGTCTGCCTTCCGACATTGAACTGTGCAGCGCAGGCCAGAAGACTATGCTTCACATATGTCATAAAGTACGTGGAATGTAATTCTTTATTTCTCATTTTTCTTTTATTTTCAACACTTTTTGGCACAGTATTTTGTAAGTCACAGACTGTGGTGTACTCAAATTGTAAATTACAAAGTTTGTATGAATTAATTTAAAATTTAGTGTCTTTTTTAAATTTATAATTAATAAAATTATTATGCTATTTGTTATTATTATTTCCTATCATAAATTATGATGCACATATACATACAATAATTGTCCATGTAAAACATGTACTGAAACTTCTTGCATAGTTACAAATCGCAATATTTTTAATTATTTCCGAATTTTCACCACCAGTTTAATTTTAAGGAATTTAACTTAAGCTTTATATCAATAAAAGACCACTTTAAAATGTAGACTATTATTGTAAAGTTATTTTGGTTCATTCAACTCTTGAATAATTAAAAATGTTGCATCTCAGAAGAAGCATGATCGAAAATGTATAGTTGAGAGTAATTAAAAAGGCGGTGTTTCCAATCGTGATGGGCGGAGTTTAACCTTTGCTAGTGTCAAAGAAAGCGGAGTTGTAACTAAGAAACTGATTAATTTCTCTCACACAATTAAACCGATATGGTTCATTGTAAGCTTTTTCGAAAGTTTTCGGAATGGACCAAATTTTACTACATTTTCCTTGTTGTAGCTAGAGTTGTCTTTTTGGAATTAACGATTAACTATTTTGATGTATATTGGATTTCGTACTTTTTTCACTGTTTCATGGCTTGTAACTCGTCAATAAATATTGCTATTTTAATACAATTGATGTCATTTTGTAGGTTTTTTTCTGCTCTTTCTAAATATGTGCTTCGTTTTTATGTAGCATTATCGATAGTTTAGCAATGAGGGTTCTTTTACAATTTTCCGAATTTTCATTCTATTTGCTGTAACTTGAAAACTATTGAGATCCGACCAGGCTTTATATACTGATTTATGCTCTATGTGATCTCCTCTATTACCCCTATTAATATTGGACCCCTTTAACGGAACACCCTGTATATATATGTATATATCTATGTCACTTTTTTCTGACCACGATAACTGGAAAAATTCTGCATAAATCTCTTCCAAACTGATACATAAAATCAAGGGTCATAAAATCTCGGTCAAGTTCGTTAATGGGCAAAATCGAACCAAGGGGGGGGGGGGAAATGGGGGGGGCTTTTTGTGAAAACAGAAAAATCCTCATAATTTCTTTATTATTATACGTATCGAATCCGTTTAAAGTTATTATTACTTCTAGGAAAAGGGCCGAAAATGTATGTATGACAGATTTTTGATATAATTAAAAATGGCCCCAAGGGGGGGAAAGGGGGGTTTTAGGAGAAAAAAAATCATAGCTTCGTCAATTCACAAGATATCAAATCCGCGTAAATTTATTATTAATCCTCTTAGTATTATCTAAAACATTTATATTGACAAGTTTTTTATAGGACCAACCGTTATAGCAAAACAAATTAAAAACAGAAAAAATCCCTGCCGGCTCCGCCTGCAAACAAGTTATTTTTCGAAGTAGGCGGTTCCAACTCCCGCATCTTTTCGAAACTGATACATAAAATCAAGGGACATAAAATCTCGGTCAAGTTCGTTAATGGGCAAAATCAAACCAGGGGGGGGGGGGGCTTTTTGTGAAAACAGAAAAAAAACCACAATTTCTTAATTATGATACGTATCGAATCCGTTTAAAGTTATTATTACTTCTAGGAACAGGGCCAAAAACTTATGTATGACAGATTTTTGATATAATTAAAAATTGCCTTAAGGGGGGGAGGGAAGGAGGGTTTTAGAAGAAAAAAATTCATAACTTCGTCAATTCCCAATATTTCAAATCCGCTTAAATATATTATAAATCCTCTTAATATTATCTAAAACTTTTATATTGACATGTTTTTTATAGGACCAACTCTTATAGCAAAAAAAAAAAAAAAAAAAAAAAAAAAAATCCTTGCTGGCTCCGCCTGCAAACAAGTTTCGTTTCGAAGTAGGCGGTTCCAACTGCAGCATCATCCGCAAAAAGGTCATTTCTTCCGCAATTCCCGACAAACAGGCACCCCACGTTCTGCGTCTTCGAAATCTACCTGTGCCTGTAGGCCGAGCCGTCAGGGATTTTTAATATTATCATATAAAGTTTTTCCATCTAAGGCCTCGGTCGTTGTTACATCATGTTAGACAAAATTATTGGATAATTAATTGAAGATCTTTGGCTCGTAAAATAATTCACAAATGTATAGCCTGTTTCAGAAACAAACTCATGGAGACAAATCAAATTATGGGAAATTTGCCCTCAGAAAAAAATAAATCCTAGCACGCCATTTCAAAAAATGTGCGATAGATTTTTGTGGACCCTTTATGATTAAGTACAAAAATCAAAGAAAGGGAAATTATAATAAAATTTTTGTAGACATATGTTGTTTGTCTCGCGACAAAGGCAATCCATTTAGATATAGTAACAGATTAAAAAACTAAATCATTTATTACTACCCTAAAACGGTTTTTCGCTAGAAGAGGTAAAAGCTCAACTATCATGTCAGATAATGGAACTACTTTTGTAAGTGCATTTACGGAATAGAAAAAATTACATGTCCTGGTATTTTTTTTTTTAGACCGGCGACCAGGCCCCTACCTGCCAGGTTTCCCTAGCTTAAACGGGTTTAGCGCCTGGCACCGGGGCGCGTAGCGCCACTGAAGAGATGCCGCATAACGGCTGGTCATTTCTGGCAGGACGGCTATGTGGAGATGAAGCATTGTCTAATCATTTTACCTCCGAGGTTGTTACCTGGAAATTCATCCCTCTTCGTTCACCCAATTTGGGTGGATTATGGGAGGCTAGGTGAAATCTTTCAAGTATCATCTTAAAAGAACCTTTGGCAATTCTCGAGTCGCACTCGAAGAATTTTGGACTTTAATCACACAAATAGAAGCAACTTTAAATTCTCGACCCTTAGTACCTTTGTCGCCAGATCCAAATGAAATTGAAGTATTGGCCCCTGCCCATTTTTTGATAGGCCGACTAATCACTTCAGATCCCGAACTTTATTTGACAAAAATTAACGATAACAGGATATCAAATTGGCAGGCAATAGCGAAAATGACCCGAATGATATGGAAAAAAGACTATTTGGGTCATTTACAGCAAAGAACCAAATGGTAAATTGAAAGAGAAATCTTAAAGAAGGATATGATGATCATCCTAAAAGAGGACAATTTACCTCCCGGTAAATGGTCATTAGACCATGTCCTTAAAATAATACCTGGTTCTGATAAAAATTCTTAGAAATTAAAAGAGCAACAGATGTAGTTACGAGGTCTATAGTCTGTCTCAAAAGTTTAAGCACTCTGCAAATCTGGTTTAAAATAATTGAAGAAGAAAACATTTTATGCTAATTTACAATAAACACTCGACATTTAATCAAAATAAAATAAAATAAGCCATTTTGGGTGGTTAAAATAAAAAATATATTTATTTTTATTTAATTTTTCTCTTTTTCTTGAAGAAACGCTGTCTCAAAAGTTTGAGCACTTTATGAAATTTTTTTTAGAAACACGGGATTGGCCGTGTGTAATGACGTTGTATGACATCATATTGCACTTTTATAAAAGTATAAAAGGTGGAGAAATTATTTCCTCTCGTTTTAAAAATGCCGAAGGATAAAGAATTCACAAAATGTGAGATTTTGAAAGTTTTTAAATTGAAATCGAAAAATAAATCTGTTTCTGAAATTTCAAAAGTTTTAAATCTATCAAAGTGAGGTATATATCAAGTACTCTCTAGAAATTATAATCTTAAGCGGAAAACAAGATCCACATCTTGTTTTCCTGTTTCTTGTTTTTTTCTTACCACGTATGACGACTGTTCAGACTGATCGGAGAATACGGAGATTGGTATCTAGACAAAATATGTCCATACGGCAAATTAAAAATAATCTCAGTGTACAGGTGTCCAAGGACACTGTACATAGACGTATTAAAGAGTGTGATTACATCATATTAAAGAAAATGGGTCGCAAACCGTCTCTCAAATTACATTACAAACAGGCAAGAATTCACTGTGCTAAAAAACACATGTCCTACGGGGACAAACGGCTTACTGTTTTATTCAGCGATGAGAAAAAGTGGAACTTAGATGGCCCTGATGGTTGGAACGCGTATTGGCATGATTTACGAAAGGAACCAAGGGCATTTTTCAGCAGGCAGCAAGGCGGTAAATCTATTATGGTTTGTTGGGCATTTGGATTCAATGGCCAGATCTCTCTGGCTTTTCTAAAAGGAAGACAAGATTCAAAAAAGTATCAAGAGACACTAAACCAACATTTGCTTCCATTCGGTGACATTTTGGGGGATCCTGAATGGACTTTTCAGCAAGACAGTGCCTCAATCCACGTATCACATTCTACAAAAGTTTGGTTTTCTCAGAAAAATGTTAAAGTTCTTGACTGGCCAGCTTTAAGTCCAGAATTAAACCCGATTGAGAATCTCTAGGGTATTTTAACCCGCCAGGTTTACGACAATGGAAAGCAGTATGACTCTATTGAAGAACTTCAAGAGGCTATTGAGAGAACATGGTACTCTTTGCCACCAGAAACCCTACAAAAACTAATAATTTCGATGGACGCACGTTTATTTGAACTAATCCAAAATCACGGAAAAATAATTTGTAAGTAAAAGTTCTGTAAAAATTATAAATCTGGTTGTTGTTGACATTGTGCATAAACTTTTGAGACAGTTTTTTTTAAACATTTTTTTAGTTATATTTTTTACAATTATGTAATTTATTTTTTTGTACTGTTGATATCAGTTATTTAAATAATGTTGCGAAATCTGCAAATAAAAAAATGTTATTCATTCTAACTTTTGATAATTCTTTGAAAATCGACATTTTATGCTTGTGCTTCAACTTTTGAGACAGACCTTATCTCAAAAGTTTATCCTCTGCCATTAGAAAGTTGCTAACATCCATAATCTTGAATCCTTAACTCAATTGTATTACTATCATTTATTGTATATATATATATATATATATAAAGTTTTCTTTTTTTTTAAAGGTTTATTATGCATATTAAGTATATTTCTTTAAAAGTTAGATATGTATTTGAGTGTTTTAAAGTGTTATGTAGGAGTTTTGGAAGTTGTATGTAATTATTTTTTAAGTAACTTTTATTTTATGCAATTTGTTTATTGATATTTAGCATTGTATTTGTATTGAATGTTGGCACATGTCAATGGGGGCTGGTATGTTACGGCTTCCCTTGACCTTGGCTGTTGCGCGTGCCTCCACGGCGCATTCTAGTGTAATTTGTGTTTTGCCATTAATATTCTTCATTAGTTTATTTATCGGCGATCTATGCGGACTTATGGTAAATTTTCTGAATCCACATCTCTGAATACAATGTAACCATAATTTTGTATATGATATTTCGTGTATATCAATAGTTTTAAAGTAACCCTTTGTTTTAATTGAACCAGCGACTATTAGCAATATTATTATACTCGCACCATTTTACAGCAAGCATTGAGAAAATACAGGAAATTTGAAAAAATATATAAGATTTTTTTTCATATTTTTGCAGTGGGGAAAATAGTGTGTTTTTTACACTAAAAATCTTTTCATACAAAAATTTCAAAATACCAATATTCGGATATCATTTCAAAATCGCAGTAAAACTTTATCATATATCATAATTCAATCTAGAGATTTACTTTTTTAGTAATTAAAATTTAGTGGAGTTTTCCAGTAATGAGTAAATAAGAATCGTTTCGTACATACGTTTTCAAAATATGTTTTTATAATATATTTTCATAATCGCAGTGAAACTTCATTACATCATCCTCCGATCTCTACGATAAACTGCCTCCTCACTGACTTAATGTCGAATCATACGATAAGACATCTATCTATCTATACGTATAAGGCACACACTAAAAAATGAACAGTCACGCACATACGATGGGAAGATGAAATCGCGTTGTGATATATGACATGTTTACAAATGGTATAAGTGCATATTGGTGCAGTATGAGTGGGTGATAAATGAGACGGGTTCAACCCGAGCCCGAACCCAAAACGGGCTGGGACTCGATTTTTACACCATTCTTCGGACTCGGGTTCAAAGTGAAAACTTTATTTAATGACAAATTGAAACAAGAAATAAAAATCACGCGCCAAACATAGATTATGAAGCACTTTCTAACACATTCAGAATACTGTAACAAAACTTCACCGTTTAATAAGGTGAAAAACGATCTCTTTTTGGAAAACACATAAGACATTTGAAAACACAATTTCACCAATTACCATCTATAGTCGGAAAAATATCTTTTTTGTGCAGCCCTGCATATATAATCTATAGATATGTATATATATACTACATAGTATGTCAAAATTTACCTCTGTTGGGAAACGCATAACTAAGTTGAAAATTCCTGCTCAGCAATTTCTGAAATGCACTCGAATTCTTTTATGAAGCCCTGTGTATGATCTTATATGATTATACTGATTCTGATTTTATACACACAACGATTTAAATTTATGCACACCAAGTAATATGCAAAAGAAAAAAAAATCAATTTAAAAACGCATATCGCAATTGAAAAAGCACTTCCATCAATTATTGCTCACAGTCAGTACTGTGTAAGTCAGTCACAGTCAGTACTGTGTATTCTTTTGTTTATCCTTGTGAAATGTAAATGACCTAATTTGTGAATGCTATGCACAAAGTCTCTAAAAGTCAGTTTGAAATGGAATGGAATTGTTATTTATGGGATATAAAGAAGAATATTCTATCAGATTCTGAAGCCTTGGAACGGACAATGTTAGTAACACAAGAAAGCCGTGGGATATCCCTTCTTCATTCTCTCTTTTCGTTTGAAGACCGTTTTCAGAATTATTTGAGAACAGAACTCGTGTCTCTCGGTCATCGATAATTGTGACTTTTGTAGATTTTTGCCAGTGGTTGGATATGAAAACAAATTTGCTATTTTAAACAGATGTTTAGGGACATGAAAGTTACGATAAGTCGTGATAGAAGAATATTTATGATTAGTGACAAAATTAATCTCGAAACAATTTTAAAATGTTATTAACAATTTTCTACTGCATACTTTCGGCATCGGGCTCGGTTAGCGAATTGTCGGACTCCGGCTCCGAAAAAAGAGCCCAAACTCATTTGTAGAGTGGGTGCGTACTGTTGCGGAAAAAATAATTTCAGTTAGATAACCACTGCGTTCGCTATGGACTTCAACTTCCACTTTCACTCTCAGAACACTCTGCTGTTTTAGAATAGAACGCAACGGATGCATTAGAATGTTTTTGTTTGTGATTCGAAGATGTATGGCCTTTTTTGTCATAAAAAGATGAATATGAAAGTGGAGCATTGTGTCTCCCAGAATTATGTTTCAAATCTTGTATATATGTAAGATAGGATGTAAATAGCTTCTTATTAAACTTTTATAGTTATAATATTCCATGGCAAGGTTATTGACTTTTGATTTTGATGAAGTGATGTGAATTTATTTATTTACCAAGATTATAATCAAGACGATTCTCGATCCTCAATTATTATTTTTTATGGTGCGTACTCGTTGAGAGAGTATACGAGTAGATATCTCCTCCATTCTTAAACCCAAGAAACCTTCCATTCTTAAACTCGTTCTAGATAACAAAGTCTAATGTGAAAATGTTTTCTAAAAATATTTTAGAGTTCTGAACAGTGCTCTTACATGTTGCCAAGGAGAAAAAAAATCGGTCGGCTTGTTCGCTTCATGATACTATTCTATTATTTTACATACACGAGGAGTAAAACAAATAGATCCTCAAATTAAAAGGAATTTTAATCCACTACTGATACCCAAGATAAACCAAAATGTGAAACTGTGCAGCTATCGTCGAGTAGTCGGCTCTTTAATTACAAGATTAGCCATAATAGTAGGCCCCAAATCAGAATTCGCGTTTTCATCAAGTTTTAATTAAATGTACAGATGCCAGGTACTGATTATACTTACGCCTCTTCTACTTCTCTACATGTTCAAAGAGCGTTTTTTAAGAGCCAGCGTAGCTATTGTTTTAAATTGCTGGGGAAATGACACTAAAAGCATCCTGATCATGGAAAGTGGGCGAACAATTGTGGAAAGAGGACGAAAGCTGCGACAACAATTAAATATATTTATAAAACTGTTGATGATATTCTTGTATTCATGGCGACTTATACCAATAGCAAAACAAAATAAATTGAATAGAAAATATAGAATGGAAAAGGCAAAAAATCATTAAAAATAAATCCAATTTAAGAAATAAAACAGAGGAAAATCTTCACTTACCAATACAACTTTATATATATATACACTGGCGAGAAAAATTAAAGGAACAACCATAAAAAGGTGCTTTATGTGAATTCTATTGCGGGAACTTCAATGAAAGGTGATTGGTTGGTAACTCAGTGTTAATGTTATCACGTAGTCCAATGGGATTAACCTTTGCTACAGAAAAATATGCAATTTTTTGAGTCCGTTGTTTCTGCACGTTTGAAACGGGATACACGTGGGTGATTTGAAGTCTAATTTCAAGGATTTTACGTGTATATGCATAAAATTTTCGCTTGTAGTAGGTGGAATATGTCATCCAGAAGACATTTGACCGATTGTGATAAATGGCGTGCGATAGAGAGAATGGAAGCAGGACAGACACTGACAGGGGTCTGTAAAGACTTAAAAATAGCCAAAAGCTCCATGTCAAGAATCTGGAAACGGCTTAAAGATACCGGTAATGTACAGAAACAACCAAGTCAAGGTAGAAAACGTGCCACAACAGACTGTCAGTACCGTTATTTGGCAACGATTGCTAAAAGAAACAGGCAACTGACGTCAGTTCAGATTGCAAGGGAGTTCGCTGCAGCAACAGGAACTGGACTATCTAGATTTACTGTGAGTGACAGGCTGCATAAAAGAGGGCTGTATACAAGGAAACCCATGATTTGTATTCCACTAACTCCGGCAGCGAAATGAGCCCGGTTTAAGTAGTGAAGAGATCATCTTCATTGGAGTACCACGGACTGGAGCCGAGTTCTCTGTACCGATGAATCCTGATTTTGTTTGGAGAGTGATTTCAGACGTGTTACCATATGGAGGGCGAAAATACATGCAATAAGGCTGCAAACATCCGTGAAAGGCATCGATACGAAGGTCCTGGAATCATGGTATGGGCGAGAATCATTTTGAATGGCCGCACTGACCTACACATTTTTATCAATGCAACTGTGAATGCTGAAATATACAGAAATGAGGTTCTTGATCCTCATGTTAAGTTGTTTCGGGTGCATTCGGTAATAACTTCCTTTTAATGCATGATAATGCGCGACCTCATCGTGCCGGACTAGTGACTGATTATCTTGAGGGCGAAAGAATACAGCGAATAGTGTGGCCTGTATATTCTCCGGATTTAAATCCGATAGAACATGTGTAAGACGCACCAGTACGCCGACGTGCATCTCGGCAACCCCCAACTAGCACTCTCCAGGAGCTTCGGAGTACTATTCATCTTGAATACACATTGGACTGCAATTGTTACTGCATTGTTATTGCAAGCACTTCTGATTAATCTAATCCACAGTATGGAAAATCACTGTAAAACTTGCATTTCGGTCAGGCGTGACCACATACCTTATTAAATTTCTCTGTGTTTTTCTAAAATATTGTAACAGTACAATTTCCTTATCCCCTCTTATATCACACAGTCCTATGTTTCTATGTAAATTTATTTTTGGCAGAAATAGGCAATTTTGCATTTTGAATATATCTCAGGCATGACAAAACTTGTGCAAGTTTCATGTTCTTACCTGCAAAATTATTCAAGTTCGATGAGTTTTTATAGTTGTTCCTTTAATTTTTCTCGCCATTGTATATATATAACCTATATATGTAAAATCTTAATTAAATGAATTTGTGTAACGATTTTATTAAACGACTGATTTTATGAAACAACTAGTATATGAATTCGAATAGATAAGTCGAATTTATTAAACGCTTAAATTCTCGCGTTCTAGAAAAATTTTGATAGATAGATAGATAGATAGATAGATACACAGACAGATGAAGAGAGGCAGAGATAAAGAAACAGAGAAATAAAGAGAGGCAGAGATAAAGAGACAGATAAATAAGGAGACACAGATAAAGGGACACAGATAGAGTGACAAAAATAAACAGACAGTCAGGGCCTGATTATCCAAAAAGTAACATGAAGCACGAACTTCTCCTCTAATATTTAAGAGGGTCCCCAAAAGGGCTATAAAATGGGGTCTCTAATTCCATTTATATATTTTTTTTACATTACCTTTTTCATTTATTTGGAGGGGGAAGTTTGCCTGTTGCAAGAGAAAATCCACACTACTCCAAGAAACTTATCCAGCCGGATAATTCGAATGTGAATAATAAGGCTGCTAAACAATCATATGACATCCGATATGCGCTGGTTAGAAATAACTTTGTACCTCAACGTACAACAACTATGTATACCACAACTATACTTTATATACATAATACACAGGAAACATAAAAGGTGTTTGATGAAATATATGAATTCAGATTAGCCAACCCCCCCCCCCCCTTGGAAAAATAATTGTTGCATTGAAAAGTTTCCATGAATGTAGAATTTAGAAAGCTTTTCCCGGTTGAAAGACCCCCCCCCCCTTCCCTCGAAATGATACTGTATGCTTCCTCTATATTCAGAGGTTAATCGGACCCTGCAGACAGAAATAAAGAGATACAGAAAAAAGAGACTGGGGTAAACAGATGTAGATAAAGAGAGAGACAGCGATAAAGAGACAGACAGTGATAAAGAGACACGGATAAAGAGAAAGATATAAAGAGACAGGCAGCAATAAAGAGACACGGATAAAGAGAAAGATATAAATAGACAGACAAAGATAAAAAGACAAATTTAAAGATACATGGATAAAGAAACATACAGCGATAAAGAGAGAGATAAAGAGACACATATTAAGAGAGAGATAAAGAGATGAGCAAAGTTAAAGAGGCACAGATAAACAGACAGGAGACAAAAAGACAGACAGAGATAAACAGACACATATCAAGAGACAGACAAAGATAAAGAGACACGGAAAAAGGAAGAGAGATAAAGAGACAGACAGGGATAAAAAGACAGAAAAAAGAAACAGAAATAAAGGGACAGAAATAGAGACACAGATAAAGAGACAGATATAAATAGTCACTGATAAGGATACAGATATTACAGAGATACGAGTAAAGAGAGAGAGATAAAGAAACTGACAAATATAGAGACAAAGATAAAGGGAAAGAGACACTGATACATAAACAGACATAGATAAAGAGACAGAGATATATAAAGAGACAAAAATAAAGAAACAGAAATAAAGAGAGACAGTTAAGGTGACACAGATAAAGGAGACATAGTAAAAGAGACAAGGATAAAGAGACACAGATAAATTGAGAGAGAGAATATAGAAACAAAAATAAAGATACACAGATAAAGTGACAGGGTAAAGATACACAGATAAAGAGACAAAGTTAAAGAGGCAAACATAGATAAAAGAGACATAGATAAAGAGGCAAACATAGATAAAAGAGACATAGATAAAGAGACAGATGTAAAAAGACAGACAGAGATACAGAGGCACGAGTAAAGAGAGAGAGATGAAGAGATAGACAGTGATAAAGATAGAAAGATAAAGAGCCATACAGAGATAAAGAGACACAGATAAAGAAATAGATAAAGAGATAAATAAAGAGACACATTTAAAGATACAAAGATAAAGACAGGCAGAGAAAAAGAGATAGAATAAGGAGAAGACGGGGATAAAGAGAGACCGATAAAAAGACACATATAAAGATACATATAATGCTTGCGGTGTGCAGTGTGTACTTATTTTTTTCAATTTGACTAATCTTTTGAGGGTCAATTTTCTATTCAAAATTTCATCATTTTAATGGAGATTTATTTCATATTTCGAAAAAAAAAACATCTATTTAAATCGTTGCCAATTTCTAAAATAGCACACATAATAATATCCTTTTACAATTAAAAAATGTATTTACAGATTCTATTAAAAACTGAAATAAAACTTTAAAATAATAATTAAATGATCACGTGTTAAAAGCAGTAAATGGAGAAAATTACGTCATAAAAAATGTAACTTGCGCGTGAATATCAAAAGAGAAATAAAACTTGAAAATAATAATTATTAAATTATTACGCGTTCAAAGCATTAAAAATGGAGAAACTTACGATATATTTAAAATGCTCAGATAACAATATTTCCAAACAGTTTCAATTAAAATATAGATTTATACGAGAGATTCATTTATTTCGACAATTTTTTTTTTTTACCTATTGTTGCAAATTTTAAAACGGCGTAAATAATAGTATTTCTCTTCAATTAAAAACTATATTAATGTCCAATAATGCTTAAAGTGATAAAAACATAACTCAGAATATTTAAAATTACCTTTTTTAATGTACACTGCTCAAAACAATTAAAGGGTTGGGTTGGGTTGATTGTTGACGGCCAATTATCTGCACTTGGGATATAGGCCCGGGGGGAGTGCCCTTCGTGGGGGTCTTTCTAAGGGAACCTAACCCGTATTTACGCATGGATAAATCCACGGCTCGAAGAAAACCACGAAAACTCCGAACGATTAGGCCGACGGGCGCGATTGGGATCGAACCCAGCACCTCCCGTCTACCAGCTTCGAGAGCACAACCTCTCAGCCACTGGTGGGGCAACAATTAAAGGATATTTGAAGTTTTATATAAAATAAAGATATAAACGAATTTTTTTTTGCCGAAAATAGAAGAAGAGAATCACAAATGCAAATTTTTGTGGTTTTCAAACTGTGGAGTATGCAAATTTTGAGTTCGACGTCAAAAACGTCGCTTCAGCGGCAGCGAATGAAATTTGACTTTCAACTGGATAAAAGAGAATGAAGACAAGGATGATCGGCATTCAGTGATTGCTTTGTTTGGATGAGTACGATGTCTCAGAGAAGTCATTTGACAGATTCAGAAGCTTGGAGAATTGTTGGTAGGTTAGAAGGGGGCCAAAATCAAACCGAAGTAGCGCAAGCCATTGGAGTGTCACAAAGTGTCATTTCCAGGATCTGGAACCGTTTTTTGGAGAGTGGATGTGCAGGCCGAAGACCAGGGCAAGGTCGTAGACGGGCAACAACGCCCAATGAAGATCGGTATTTAGCGTTAACAGCTCGGAGACACTGAAACATGAACGCTACTCTTCTCCAACAACACCTTCGCTCGGCTACAGGCACCACGATTTCAACTCAGACTGTCCGAAACCGGCTCCATGCTGTAGTTCTGTATGCTCGCCGACCTATGGTATGTGTTAGATTAACATCAAGGCATCGTCGCGACCGCAGGGAGTGGGCAACCGAGCATGTCAACTGGAGGAGAAATGAATGGAGCAATATTCTGTTTTCTGACGAGTCCCGTTTTTCTGTGCATCCGGATAATAGGCGTATTTTCATCTGGAGGGACCGTGGCAGTAGGAATAATACTGCGTTCGTGCACGAAAGTGTCAGATTTGGCGGTGGAGGAGTGTTGGTGTATGGTGGCATCTCCATTGACGGGCGCACTGACCTCTACATCATTCGAGATGGAGCTCTGACTGGTCGCCGATATAGGGATGAGATCCTCAGACCTATTGTAGTCCCTTATGCTGCAGCAATCGGAGATAACTTCATTTTAATGGACGATAACTGCAGGCCACATCGTGCAAACCTGGTGGAGGATTTCCTTTTCGAGGAAGGAATCGTTCGAATGGAATTGCCAGCGTGTTCTCCAGACATGAATCCAATCGAGCACGTTTGGGACGCTCTAGGAAGACGAGTTTCTGGCCGCCAACAACCCCCACAAACTCTCCAAGAACTGGCAAGAGCACTTCTGGAAGAGTGGGGAAGAATACCCCCAACTCGTCATTAATAGCCTCATTGAGTCCATGCCTCAAAGGTGTTCAACGTTGCTGGCCGCCCGTGGAAACCATACCCCCTACTGAAAATGATTTTCTTTGAAGAAAATACCTTTTCTTATTCTTTTTTTCTCATATCCACAAATTGTGTTTTTTTCTTTTTGTACACAAATGCGCAATAAAATGCATTTTTTTCTGCCAAACATGTGTAATTTATTCTCATATAATTTACTATGTCTGTCGACCATGTATCAATCAGCTAAAAAGTTACCCAGATACAAAATCCACCTAAAACTGCAATATCCTTTAATTGTTTTGAGCAGTGTAGATAACATATGTTTCGTTCACAACTATCGGTGACATCTTCAGATCTTAATGATAAATATAAAATTCTCGCATATTTGAAAATAGTAAAACATATACCATGAGATCGCATGTCCAAGGCTAGTAGGTGCTTAAATTGGCCAAAACTGGGAAACGTGAAAAAATCTATCTATATATTTAAAACGCTAAGCGTTTTCTTTCGACAATTCGTGAGAACAAACTATTGCATCAAATTGCATCATTCTTTTTTTAAATGAAAGATATTTGGACACAGATTTGTTATCGTGCATTTGTTTGTTCGAAAATTTAATTAATTAGCCGTAATTTTCAATTAAACTTTTACTTCTGCTAATGACGTCATAAAGTCGGCAATTCGGATAACGCCCACTGTTGCGAAGCACAGAGTTTATTTTTTGAACTCTGTGGTTGCTATAGGATAAAAGAGAAATAATAAATATTAAAAGAACGTGGCTTTTAGGCCAAATTTTTTAATTTGCAAGTTAAATTTCTGTAAAAATATTTATTCGCGTGTTTTATAAGCGAATAAAAATTCATATTTATTGTGACGTCACGGGAAAATTGTCCATTGAGTTTATTTTATCATTATGCATTATAACTTTGTTGATGCCATTTTCCCATTACAATTAAATACAAAATATATTTTTATTTGTATACATGGTGTTTAAGCATTAAAGTAACGTGTGTGACGTACGTGTAAAAAGTTTGCGCCGGTGAAAATGACCTTATGTTTAGCTTGAAATGCATTTTTACATTGATAAAACGATAAAACTAAAGAGAAAATGTATATAATTGTGTCAACATGACGTAATTTTAGCTGATTTTTCCATTCTTAATTATAAAGATTAGAATTGGAGCCGTCATTGATTGTTTCATCTTGATTGCATACCTTGATTGCATGTTACCAATTACTTTTTTTTTTAATTATAGGTTTGAAGATTTCCTTTTATAATAAAAAAATACAAAAGTAAAGGGTTTCAGGAAATTTAAAATTATTAAAAATAGTGTTATGGTAGAAAAAAAAACTTGAAATAATGATTGTATTTTTAGCTAGAATAAACAATGTAAGACTAATATTTCATAGGAATTATTTTGGTAGGTTTATTATAAGTTCATTTAACAGTTCCTTATTTGCACAAAGTCCTATTTCTTTCACTGTGAATTTCTCTTTCGATGTCAAAAAATGGTTTTCTACTTTTTAACGCCAGCTAAAAGACAGTGGCAATTTTTAGAAATGTACAACGGTTGTGACAACAAACGGCGCTATCGCTTTAGCTTTCATCGCGCTTACATCACTTCTAAATACTACAAATTTCTATTTTTTACTACATTTTACTATATTTTACAATTTCAATTTATCAATTAGAAAAAAAATTAGCATTCGATTGAAATTTATTTGAAAACTGCCGCTTAATTTAATGACTTTTTAAATAATTTTTAAGCATGAAAAGTTTTTCAATTCTATCTTATCAATGACCACCAGTTTGCTTCAATAATGTAAAATAGCCCCCGCGAAAGTTGCCACAATTGAAAATAGATTTCCCTAACCATCATAAAAAGTGAATAATAATAATAATAAAAACAGTGATAAATCATAAGATCAGATTATCCATAAGATAGAGCATTTTGGCGCTAAACGAAAATCTGTCAAAAAAAAAAAAAAAAAAAAAAAAAAACTATTTTCAGTTTATGTTGAACATAAAATTGATATGTTGAATTCGTTGATGTATATGTTCCATCAGATATCAGATTATGCTAGGAATGGTATTTTTTTATTTTTTAAAGATCCATTTGTCAACTGTATAAGAGGGAAAATATCCCCGACTGTGATAGAAAAGGGACAATCATCCTGATTATGTCAAGGAACCGAAGAAACCAAACAAATAAATTACATTTAAAAACATTAAAACTCTCCCTCATCTGCAGCTTGATTTACTACTGTAAAAAAATTCTTCATCTTTATATAAAAATTGATTAGTTTAAAACTATGGATGTGTTTTAGAAGATATGAATTTGAAACGAACAATGATTAAAGAGGACAATTTAAAACTTTTAATTTGAACATTTTAAAACTTTTTTAACGTCGAATTTCGACGGTGCTTTTGGGCAGATGCAATGCACATGTGCATAGGAGCTCATTCGGTGGCATAATCACAGGGGGAGGGGAGATGTGTGCTTTATTTACTATGTTCTTTTATTTACCAAATATGAAATGGACGTATGAATATACTATTTGTATACTTCATAGGTCCATGAAATTTTTTTCTTGCCGAGGGGAATATGACGCTAATGTCAAACTGATTTGCATTACACAGTTGTTTACAGATTGTTTGGTTGGAGTTTGCATCGGAAATAGTACTGTATTTGACTGGGGGGAAAACTTTTTAAATAAAATATTTGAAAGACTGTTTCATACGCGCCCCATCTTAAATAATAAAGAAGCTTATTTTGCTAATATTGTTACAGTTTTTTTTTTCCGTCAAGTTTTGACGGGTTTCATCTAGTTATTATTTATTTTTATTTTTATTGCTTTTCCATCTATCGATCATCGCGTGCCAAATTTTAGCTAATTCAAAGGAAACAGTTTCGTTACAAATGCAATCTTTTCGCAAATATATTTCTATAGATTCACGGATAATGGACGGGAAATAAGCTCTTGATGTTTTACTATTTTCAAATATGCGAGAATTTTGTATTTATCATTAAGATCTGAAGATGTCACCGATAGTTGTGAACGAAACATATGTTATCTACATTAAAAAAGGTATTTTAAATATTCTGAGTTATGTTTTTTATCACTTTAAGCATTATTGGACATTAATTTAAAGTTAACAAGTGATTGTATTATATTATTTAAAAACTATATTTTATGTTTAATAATAGGGAGAAAACTTTGGTGAAAATTACGTCATATTGGAAACAATACATTTAAAAGTCTTATTGAAAACAATTTTATTATACCATCGTTATGAAATACCCTGGTGCAATGACATTGTTTACTTAGCTATTTTACACAAGTTGATTTTCAAACGTTTAGTTGATCTTATTTAATCAATCACGAAAACAGTTGTTAGCTATTTAAAAAAAGTTTATTCGGCCTTAAAATCCCTCAGACAAAGGAAAATGAATGGAAACCCGATTACAGAAGATTTACTGGTCGTTTAATTATATTTCAATCTTCCATAATCGTTTTCAAGCCGATCAAATTAGAGTGTTTTTAGATTTTGCGGTGTCAGAAAGAGGGTTGTCAAACGTAGCTCGTAGAGGACAGAGGCACCTAGTTTATTAAAACACAAACGAAAGAGGATTATTGATTAACAATGCATCCATTCATTACTTGTTATTCTTTAGTTGATTCAGAAAACTTACTTTCTAGCTAACATAAATGATTTCATACCATCTACTTTAAGCAGTTTTAATTTAATTATTATTAATATTTAATTACTTCTTCGATTTTGTGGGACAATGTCATATATAAATCACTTCATCAATCATTTCACTTTAATATAACTATATTTGTCCTGTTTAAATGTTTCCTTCACACCTTTATTTATTATTATTTTTTAAAGATATATAATATTATTTCTGCACTGTCATAGAATTAATTCATTTATTTAATTTTCTTTTACTATATTTTATACATAATATTATTAATCATTCATTTAATTAGTGTATTCTTCTACCTCTCAACTTATTGTGGTGCTCGTTCGGGACTCCTTTTTTATGCTTTCAGATTAAACATTTTTTATGCCTTAATTGTTTAATATTTTTTTCATTTATTTTCATATACGTGATTTCATTTAAATTACATGAATATATAAATACATATTATTAACGATTAGATTCCATCTTTTGTGTTTAGTGTTATTCCACTTAAGAAGTACAAACTATTGACTATAATTACTATAGGATCAAAAACAGATAAAAAAAATAATAACTTTTTAAAATTTTAAAATTGCATACGAAAGTTAGAGGCACTCAAAATCGGGGAGGGGAGGGGGGGGGGGGAGATAGTCCTTTTTAACCTGAGCCGTCCTTAGGAGTGGACGACACAAGGCCCCGCGTCCAAACTTTATTATTATTATTATTTTTAATATTTAAATATTTGGCATCATGTGTTTGTTAAATGTTTAAATAATTAGCATTCGTTTAACAATTCTCTTTATTTTGCATAAGGTTTTCAAATGTTAGGTAAAAAATGTATATATTGTGTGTTTTATTTGTTAAATTTAACACTGAAAAAGGAAGTTGATTCTTCTCTTTTCTCAGCATATACGACATATCTTATTTAAATGTTATTGTTACAAATGCGATATCGTTCAGAAATGAAATCAAACTGGTTCATGTCACTATTCTCAAGACAATCAAGATAAGCTAACTGAGCTCTCATACGGTACTAATGCTACTGATTTATAGCCCATACTACACTGCAAAAAATAATTGTTGATTTTGCAGTATAAAACTGGCACCCAGCTGCCAGTATTATACCATAAAATTAACAGTATTAAACAGTAAAATAAGCAGTAATACGCTGCCGTGCAAGCAGTAATACGCTACTGTTTAATACTGTTAATTTTACGGTATAATACTGGCAGCTGGGTGCCAGTTTTATACTGCAAAATCAACAATTATTTTTTGCAGTGTATATGTACACTTGTAACTCATTTATTATTTTTTAAGTTTCAATATGAACTGTTGACAATCTGGTGCTGATAATAAATTTCGTTAAATGACAATTATAATAATTATTCGTAATGCAATAACATATTTTTCAAAGTCCTTTTATGATAATATGCTAAAATATGCTACTTCTTATTTTATTTTTTGGAAAAAGGATTGAAATCTTCAAAAAAAAAAACTATTTTCTAAATGAAAAAAAAAAATAGAATGTTAAAAACAAATAGTATAAATTACATGAAAAAGAGATCGGTAAAGAACATGAAAAAAAAAAAAAATATATATATATATATTGGCTTCCATGTACGAGTAAAATCGGCAAGTTTTCACATTGTTGATTACAATTTGTAGTCAACCTTATTTCATAGTGAAAATTTTCTCTTTAGAAAACCTAGTGTTTGTTAAATCATTTTAAGTTACCTCCCATATTTATTCATAATGGTTATATCACCTTTCAACTGTTATTTTTCCTATATGCAAAATATTTTAGACAAAAGTAACTTGTTTGTCAAATATTGAGATCAATATTATTAATTAATCTTTTTTTTTCTTTTTTTTTTAATCCTTGTCTTCGCCAAGAAAAATGAAAGAAAGAAACATGTCCTTGAAATATGAATAGGGTGTACTGTACATATGTTTGTTTGTAAAGTTGTCTTTGAAAATGTATTTATAAAGTCTATAATTGGATATTTTTAATTCTATATTTTTATATTCTTAGAAAATTGGAAAAATTCACTTTTATTTTAGAAATTGTAGCTGAACTTTCAAGTGAAAACCAAGCATTGTTGAATACACGTATCTCCCTCTATCTCACTTTATGCAATTTTGTTATAACATGATTTAGGTTTTAAAAAATGCCAAGAATAACTTTCAGTACAAAACGTTGCAAAATTAATAATATTAAAAAATAATTATAAATTCGCCTTATATTTAGAGAGCAATTGCCCTCTTTTTTGGCAAATATCTTTCATGTGTGCTCATTTAATACATTAAAAATTGTGTGGTAAGTATCACAAATGTGTACAAATATGAGTAAGAATTTTTATAATGCAAGATTTATGGTTGGGCTACATCACTGTTCCAAATTCCACCTTAATACTTTCTCTTTCTTTAATGTACTATAATATTTGCACACAGAAATATTTTATTAAAAGAAAATGCCTGCTAAACATATTTTTTATTTAAAAAATATATCATTCAATTTTTTTGTAATGAGATATTTAGAAATATTTCTTATTTTTATTACATTTTAATACATTTGTTGTTGTGTGTTTTGTAAATTCATAGAAAAAGGGATGTTGACAACAGAAATAATATGTATGATTTTAGAATAATAGGACTTTGCAAAATAGTGCTAATTTACTGAAAAGTACGGTCAAAAGATAAGAGTTTATATTTAAAACAAAAATTAAAGTGAAATCACACATTGTTAGTCATAGAATATCCATCTATTAAATAGTTATAAATAAAACTTTAAAAAAAAAACTAAAATGCAGTAAACAATAATGTTTGATTAGATTTAAATTCGTTAGCAATTAATAGAGATCTAAAGATTTAAAATTTGAATTACATATGAAAAAAAAACCATAACGTATATCACAGGAATTATTACACTACTAAATACAACTTAATGGGTATTTGAAAAGGAAAAAAATAATATTAACTGATTAAGATTTTGGTTAATTACTTGCCCTTATGGGCATTTTAAAACTATCATATCTTTATAAGGCATGCAATGAAAGCAAACAAAATAGTGATAAGCTTGGAATAAAATAATTTAGTTTATTTCTGTCAGTAATCTAATTTAATTCATTATGTAACTCTAATTGAATTTTTCCTTAAGAGTTCAATTACTGTTACAAACTATGAATTAAATAAATATTGCCAATAAAGTATTTTATTCCAATCTTTACCACGTCTATTTTCATTGCATGCTCTAAGATATATGATTCTTTTAAAATGCCCATAAAAGAAACAAAAAATAATAATTCACTCCATAAAAAGTGAACATTCACTCCTATGAAAGAGTGGCTATTCACTCCTGTCAGGAGTGAGAAATCCACTCCTTTTGCAAGAGTGAATAGTCACTCCTATGAAAGAGTGGATAGCCACTCCTGTGAAAGAGTGACTATTCACTCCTATCAGGGTGAAAAAACCCACTCTTTTTGCAAGAGTGGATAGTCACTCCTCTGAAAGAGTGAGTATCCACCCCTGTTTAGAGTGAATATTCACTTCTCGGGAGTGAGTATTCACTCTTTTAGAGAGTGAACAATTTCACTTTTGCCTAGAGTGAATAGTCACTCTAAAGAGGTTGGGCAAATTTTGACTCTGCGATAGAGTGAATATCCACTCCTCCGGAGTGAATAGTCACTCTTTCTTATTTAGAGTGTATTTTATTGTTTAATCAAGTTTAACTTTTTAATCGGTTTCCAAGGAAGGATGTTATGCAATTCGCTTGCATCTTGGATTTAAAAAAGATATGTTTGTCTGTTATTTTTTTCTTCGATTTCGTAGACTTTTACTTTGCAAAAAGTGGCCAATCGTCACGAATTTTGTGTATGGTATATTACTGTATACAGTACTACTTTACGTTTTTAATTTATGCGTAGTATCGTGTATAGTTTTTTTTTTAAACAGAGGCACTTTATATTTTTTCATTTATCATCTACTGCGCGTCAAAATAAGCGATATTGGAAACAAGGAGAATTAGAACGAATATGGATTAGAGTCCGGCAAACGGTTCCATGGTTCGGGGCGTATTGACAATATGTTTTTTTGTTGCAGGTCGGGTCGAGCAGGCTTGACTCTATTTGTTTCAGGTTGGTTTTTGACTCTTGCTGGTCGGGTTATGTAATCAATTTTTTCAAAAGAAACTCCACGACCACAGTATCTTTAAATATGAAAAAACTATATGTTTGAATACAAATGAGTACATGTGTATGCATGTAGTTTTTTACTTAATAAATAAAACTGATGTTAGATATATAATTACAGAGTATTTTTTCTATCTGTATAACGGCAGTAAATTGTTTTAATTTATACACATTTTAAGAAGTATTTACACAATGAACTGAAGTATAATTGTATATATGATTGTTATTTTATTTTAATAATTTATAAAATATTAAAAATGATATATTCAACTAACAAAATATGTATAAGTTCATTGAATTACTTAATAAATAAAATTGATGTTAGATATATAATTACAGAGTATTTTTTCTATCTGTATAACGGCAGTAAATTGTTTTAATTTAGACACATTTTAAGAAGTATTTACACAATGAACTGAAGTATAATTGTACATATGATTGTTATTTTATTTTAATAATTTATAAAATATTAAAAATGATATATTCAACTAACAAAAAAAAAAAAAAAAAAAAAAGGAAGAAAGAAAGAAAGAAAGAAAAAAGAAAAAAATGGTAGGCAGTTTGCTAAAAATGTTAATCCAAATATATCTGCTGAATTTATGTGAAGAACAGCTATTAATTTTTCAAAACAAATATTATTTTTGGTAGTTTTTGAATGCTTAAGACCCCCCCCCCCCATCTTTTTTAAGGAAAAAAATTCTCCTCCATGCTAAATATGTGTACATCAAACTGATATTTGGTTCAGGAATACATCACTGAAACTACCCAAAAGTGTATAAATGGGACAAGATATACTATTTCAAAAAGAACCTTATGGAAACTTTCTTTCCCTTTTAAAGACTAAAGAAAACTTCAATCTGGATCGACACTAATAACTTCATTAACATGATTTTCAGATGTTCATAACATAAGCTGACATTTGACTTGATAGCTAATCTGTACATCAATTCAGAAATTCCAAGGTTGTATGTATACAAGATGTCTGAGAATTAAATTTACCCCCCCCCCCTTATATGCTTCCAGTATTTTCTTTGCATTTTTGCATCAATCCAGCTACTGTCCAAAATTACTTCCAAAAAGGTGGAATTCCTCCTTTAGGAGGACCTCTTTCATGCCTGTCTAATATAAACAACAATAAAGGATTGCCACAAAAACACGAAGGTAAGAAACAATCCGTTGAAGTAGTTTTTATTATTATTGTTTGTTAAAAATTACTTTTTCAAAAATCCCTGTTCATCGTCACACACATACACATATCATAAGAGGTTTAAAAAAGATGATTGTGTTGATAGGAAGTGTATGAGTGTGTATATGGGGAGGGGGGGGGGGGAGAGTTGAATCAATTTGGAATGAGAGGATCTCGCAAAGTTTTTGCACAAGGATTCGCTTTTGGTGGGGACGGCTCTGCTCACTGTTGAATTCAGGGGGGGGGGGGGGGTAATGCCCCCGCAGCATTGAAATGTCCCTCCCGGACAATTTGAGATTTTATGCTTTTTAATGGTCAAAAGTCCAAAAAATCCCCCCCCCCCTCCAAAACTCTATAACGTCATACATTGTTAACTAAAAAGTGTCTATTTAACACTGTTTTTCGACATTTAAATTGACAATTTAAGCATATTACAGTAACACACATACAAATACGAATCTCTGTTTACATGTATGTAGTATGTTTATATGACCAAATGTATCAAAACATTTCTTCAGGTCCTCACATTGCTTACTTTTACACTATCTAAGTGAAACTCCAATATCTGATGTTCTGATCGCTGATTAACTCTCAATCTCTTCGGTTTTATGTCAAATCATACGATAAGACATCTAACCGTGTATGATGCAATGTCATAATTAAAATTGTTGCAATGCAAAAGATGATAAAAATCACGTGTTGACATTTGACAGGCCTCAAACCATGTGGTTGTGTGTATGTGTGTAATACGAGCGGGAGCGTACGGGTTTTAGAGTACACGCGCCTCCTCTCCATTCTTGATTCAGTTCCAGGGTTGCTTTCTCCAGCATTGGCGCCAAGAATCGATTTCGCCGTGCGCATCTCCACAAGCTACGTTCTTCCGGAAGGAAAGGGATCAAAAAGAAAAATCAAATGGCAGGGGATCAGGGGGATGCAAAAGCGATAAGGGGGGTTTTAACTGGGCGTGGTTTGCCGGCGAATCATCTCAACCTCTGTATATTCGTACTCTGTAGTATCTCTTTAGCTGGTAGAAAAAAAATGTTTTGTTTTGTTTTTTTACTTTTCTATTCTTTTATGAGAAATAATACAAATTTAATCTTTTTTGAAATAAAAAAAGTTGATTTTAAAGGAGTAATTGATCAGTCCTATTTCACCCTCAAATTCGGGTTAATTTTACTTTTTTTTCTTGTGGGGAGGGAGGATCGCTGATCAAGTTCGGGTTTTGTTTTTTATGGGATGGATATGACATTTGAGTATACTCGTCATAAAAATTTTCACCAGAAAGTCCAGAATTTTGATATTTAATCAAATGGAATCGCTAAATATGAATTAAATTCCACTATTCTAGTATAAAGCAAATCGATGAAAAAGGATATCACAAAAGAAATATTGCCGTACACTCAAATTAGACAATTTCTGACTTAAAATTGTAGCAGCATAAAAGAATCGTGTAAACGTACTATCGTATTAAAAGTATGTATTTACGCATTTTTTATTATTTATAGATTTGCGACTTTTTTTTTTTATTTATGGATTCAATCTGTTGCAAATTTCAGAGTACTTTATTTTAACCGAAGGAGGTGTGTGGGGGGGGGGGGGGGGGCTACATTTCTTTAGAAAAGTTTCCTAATCATATTAATGTGCATTTATATGCAACAAAATTTGCTCTTTGCTCTTTCGTGCTAATTTTCTGTAGAGAGGAGTGGAGAGGTTCATCGAAAATCCTAAACCCCAGCCGTTCCCCCTTTCTCCGCAGCCGCTGTAGTAATATTTGCCGGATTCTTTCAGCCTTTAATCGCGCAACATTTCTGAAAGTTTATATATACTCCATATCGTTTTTTAAATATCATTTCTTTTTTCTCTTTTTTTTTAAATAGTAAATATATGTGTACTTATATATTATATATATAAGTAGACACACTTTTTATATTTAACATTTTAAAAAGAAAACCTGAATGAAAGTCATTGAAATTTCGTAACTTTCGTAACTTGAAATTTTCGTTTTCAGATTAAAAAAATAAAAAATAAATAAATAAAAACTTGATACGGCATTTTCGGTTGAACTCCCAACCTGCAAAATCGCTAACTACAGTTTCATGTTCTTGATATATTTTGGCAAGTAATGCTATCTTTTATATTTGGACCCAATGATGACCACCATGAAGACACGGTGTTGAAGAAACTCCCTAAATAATGATGCAAAACCCCCCAAGAAAAACTGATATTCCTTATAAATTGAAATATTTCGGCAATAAGGAAATAAAGAGATTATTTTTAAAAAAATACGTAGTTTAATTAAAGAGGTGTATATTTCATTCATATTAAATATTTCCATTGCAATATTTATCAATAACAAACACAATAAACTGTTTGGCTAAAAGAAAAATGAAGTTGAAATGTATCATTCGATTACTTAAGAGATTGGAGAAGCGCCGTCACTTTTGACCATACATCATTCAAAAAGTGCTTTCAATGTTAACATTTTAATTATCCATTTTTGTGCAAGGAAAATTCTGAAAAACTTTACACAGACAATCCCGTTTTGCTTGAGCAGGTTCAAGATAGAGTCACTGACTCAAAATTTCTGCTTAAACAGTCAATCCGAAAACCCAACCCGACCCGAACCCGAACACAAGGAGAAAAAAAAAGGTATTTTTGTGTTATAGCGGCCCGCCAAGGATGAATCGCCAAGCGACCAACATTTATCGCCTAATTATAAAGCATATATGGAATTATAATAATATACGATGTATACAACATTTCCTGACGTACATGGCCAAGTTATAGTCATATATGACGCATATAAGATGTATATATATGACATGTGTACATGACGTATATAAAGTATATATGGCATATAAGGCATAAATAATATGTATATGACTATATGACACATATATGAGTGTTTGGCGTATATATATGCGTATATAAGATATATATATGCGCTTTGCGATGATCTTGGAAAAATCATAGCTGCAACCTTGCCATAGTCGTAAATGTGGGGGCCGCCATAACACGAAAGTACCAAAAAAAATGTGTCAACCAGACACCAAACCCGACTCCCGAAGTGAGAGAAAATTAATCCAGATTTTAATACAATTATGGAAAATTAGTCTATAATTATACATCTAATATCAATTTTATCTTTTTTTGTATAAAAATGAACATATATACATTCAAATACCGGTTTCCCTCGATTAGTGCGGTACGTACATTGTATGGAAAAAACTGCAATAAATCACAACCAACTTTCTCAAAAACCTAATATACGTAAATAGACAATGTAATCCAGACCTTATGGATGTACTATGGATCTTGGTTTTGCTATATTATTGTTAGAAAGTACATATTACAGCTTCATTTGGAACTTTAAATAAAAATGTACCTAATTTTCACGAATTTCCATTAACATAAACATCTGAGCTAATTTAATAAGTAGCAATCGAGAAGTATTGAAAAATCAATTTTAAATTCTGCATTACTACAATTCTTTAGGTTTAGGTTATTTAATTAGCTTACTTTTAAAAGAATACATAATTTGATTTAAAACGCAATAATACAATTTGATTACTTTAAATTTATAGACATTTTAATTTATTTAAGCAAAAACTTGTTAATTGTGCAGTTTTTTCTTCGTTTTTGAATACATCTTGCGGTAACACAAAATTTTATTTTCTTATCCTTGGTACACTTACGTAATTCCACTGACGTCTGGGTCTATATATTTATTAAATGGCTGTCTAGAGAATTCTAATTTTTGAAAAGCTTCTTAGAATTCTTTAATGTTATTTCTTTTTTCGACATTTTCTGCAATTTCATTTTTAAAAATTCGATGACATCTTGCTACGAAACACAAATAAATAAATAAATAATCTATTTCGTGCTTTGCGCCCTAATCGAGAGAGCATCTAAAAAAAATTATCGAACGTTCTGAAAACGGCACTAATCTAAACCGTACTAAGCGAGGGATACCTCAATATAGTTTTTTTTTTTTTTTTTTTTAACTGATAAATACTCAGCATTTTCTTTTGAAGAATCGGATTAACCCGAAAAAATTACAACCCAACACGAAACATCTAAAGTCAGATTGAAACGTAACGAAAAAAAATTTGCGTCAACACGGTCCACACCGAACCGCGGTGCGGGTTGTGTCGAATTTGGTAAAAGCGGGTTATCCGACCCGATGCAGAACTCTAGTTTTCAAACCCGCGGACTTCAGCTCTAAGTTCTTCAATTGTTCTTCTTTGAATCAAGATTTTAACTAGAATTTTCTAACAAAATTTTACTTTATAACATGGGTAAAAAAAGCTGCAAAATTGGATTTTCTTATTTTTAAAAGGAGATGTAGGCCAGGCCAGGATGCAAACATTTTTGGATCTAAATTTTTTGTTTTAGAGATTATAAAAAGTATTTTAGTCCCGTTAAGGGTCTCTATAAGTACTGTGACAAGGGTGCTGCTGTATCCGCCTTTATCCTCCGGTTTTTGCCAGCTTAGGCAGCAAGATAACCACTGACACCCCCCCCCCCCCCACTTTCAAAGGTTTCTTCCGAATGTCCACAGAGTTGCAGCAGAACTCCTCCTTACATTAACAAACAAAAAAAAAAAAAAAAAAAAAAAAAGAAAGAAAGAAAAAAAAAAAGAGGGATAATAATATAATAAAATATAACACCTTGTAATAGTATATTACTTTTAAATGCTAAAGGTGTAAAATTAACAACTATAATATAAATTAAAATAACTTTTATTAGTTGTTTTACATGTTTCGACTCTTATGAGTCATTTTCAAAAACAAAATGAGAATTTTGTTATTATTTTCATTTCGATTCTGGCTTTGTATATGAAAATATAGCTGATTGATAACTAGGATTTGTTTATTTATGGTTTTCAAATCAAAACAGAACGTGGAGTGAGACACAACAGCGACTTCATTTTTATTTGTTTAAGAATTTCTCATTTTGTTTTTGAAAATGACTCAGAAGAGTCGAAACATGTAAAACAACTAATAAAAGTTATTTTAATTTATATTATAGTTGTTAATTTTACACCTTTAGCATTTAAAAGTAATATAGAGGGATAATAATTTAAATTAAATATGAGTATATATTAAAATGAATTGAAAATCCCGCTTGAGGGAGTACCCCCTCCCGGCAAATTTCAGATTTTTCGTCTTTACTGTAGAAGTGCAATTTTTTCTTGGAACTCCATAATGCCCCCCCCCCTCCCTCTCTCTCACACACACAGAAATCATTCCCAGGTAAAGATGTATTACCACTGTATTTAACAGTGGTTTATAAGATATTCGATTAAGCTTCGATTTGATATTTATTATTTTGTTTTGGATAACTACTATCTATAAAGATATTTAATTTGAATACTATAAAAATATTCAGTTTGAAAAGTTCAATTTCATTTTATAAGTTCAAATTTAATGTACACACACAGGACTAAATTTTTATCATGTATAAAAAATAAAAAAATTCATCTAATTTTTCAAAAAAATATTGGAATAAAAGTATGTTTTCTGAAAAAGATCTCTATTTTCCAAATTTCCCAAAGCAATTCTCGACATCTCAGCATCATTCCCCAAAACAACACACACGTATCATCCTAAATCAAATAGTATATTAATTAATCGTTCTCTAAATTTAAACCTCCCAAGAATATTTATACACACAATAATATTTCGAAAAAATAAATAAACAAAATAGAAAAATACCTAAAAAAAAAAAAAACCTGATGCAAAAGCTATACATATTAAGAGAAAAGTACTTTATTATAACCAACTGCAATAACTTTTCTTTGAGAATAATTATAGGATCCTTACAGCAGAATTATTATTTTTTTTATGATAATAATAATAACCACTTTTATAAACATATCTTTCGCCTGCCCTGAATTTCTTGCAATCATAACGCACCGAAAGATTTATAAATATTGCAAAGTATACATTCATTGATTGAACGATTTCTTTTTAACGTCTAGAAATTTCAATCAGAATCTCTTTTTTTTTTCTCTCTCTCTCTCGTATCTAATTTATCAACATCCTACTGTCGCCGAATTTTGTCTTCTTTTTTTACCCGCCATTCCCCGAAACGAGCGATGCATTTCGTCTACTGGTTTCCCTTCATTTATTGCTGGCGCCGTGCCCACGCCATTCATCCAATGGGCGCCGGGCACCGGTCCTGTGACGTCAGCTACGTTCTAGGTCACACGCATCCGTAGCATCATCCAATCATTCTGTGTTGGTAAATCAAGCAGAGAAGTCGCTGTTGTGTCTCACTCCACGTTCTGTTTTGATTTGAAAACCATAAATAAACAAATCCTAGTTATCAATCAGCTATATTTTCATATACAAAGCCAGAATCGAACTGAAAGCTTCATTTTAGCTTCGAATTTCGAGTTATCAGCTTGAGAGTAGTCGAATTATCAGCTTGCCGGATTCCAACGGTTTTTCTTAGGAGAGCATCCCGGGTTACTCTGATTCGATTTGTTGGCTCTTTGAAAATCGGTTATAAATGTTTTCTATGCCAATGACTCTGTCTCTGCCATCGAAGGCGAGTTTGAAGTTTTGGAAGAAAAAATCCAATACCATCACAATAACCGATTATGATCCCACATATAAAGCTATATATTTGGGAAATATCCTGACTCCTTATGCCAAGGGGGAAGGGTGTACCGAAAAACCATTATCCACCCTATGGAAGGCTTATACCAGCAATCCTTACAAAGCTCAGGTGCCTATGGAACTTACTGTATGTAATTCTGGAATGAAGAGCTCCACTGAAAAATATGGACTTACTGAATTCTGGGCTTACAGGATAACTCACTGTTCAGCGCCAAAAGAATATCCTGGAGTATTTTGCTGGATATACAGACATGAAAGGCCGAAAATGAAGCAAGAACTGAGATGCCATGCGGCACTATGCCTGAAACCTGAACATGCACAGGAATTGACTGTAGTGCTGAAAGAACGTCTAGCACTGGCGCTGCAAGAGTTTCGGCGGGAAAAGGTAATGGCGCTTTTATTGATTACTTTGGTTCAGTAGTGTGTGTACTATGTTTCTAATAATATCTTTAATTTATAATGGCATGTTCTTTTTTTCCCCCTTTTTACTTTCGTTGTGTTATTTACTACAAAGTCGTACTATAACTTGGAAATGCTGCGTTTCATTACAGTAATCTGAAAACTTTATTAAATATTTAAAATTTGTTTATGGATTAACGTAGTTTTAAATACATCAGAAATTATATTGATGAAGTTTTTAAAGTTATGAAGTGTAGAAAATTGCTTCGATAAATTTAATTTTAAGCAAAAATCCTCAGCATTTAACACAGAAATTTTTGTTTCATTATTATAGTATTATTTTTTATTTTATCAAAACAACCTGCTTATTAAAATCTAGCCTCTCTAGAAGTCTTGAACTTTCATTTTATAAGTTTTAAATTTAATAAAGTCTTAACTGATTCAGAAATTTTAGGATTGTATTTATTCACTTTTCCTCCTTGTTAAATCCCTTTTTTAAGACCATTATGAAATAATAGTAATATTATGATTTTCGTGTGTGTATATACCAGAGTTTAAGAAGAAATAGTTTAATATTTCTAAACTGAATTCTATTTATAATAGTGACATGTTTTGCAATTCATATATTCAATATTTTAATTATTGCGTGTAAAATTGCTTAATTATGTAGTGTGTAAGAATTGTATGTAAATGTTACCGTTAAATTAATCAATTGAAACACCGTTGTTTTACTTTAATTAACTTTTTTAAAGTAAAAGTTATGTCATATGAATATTTATAAATTGTTTAGTGAATTTAAAAGGAATGTACTTCTGGTACCCATTAAAATATTTAAATTCCAAAATAAATCTTCGTGAATTGTTAAAAGGCCGGGGAAAAAAACAATAACTCTTATTTTATTTTTTTTCCTCAATAAATCAAGTGTGAAAAAAAAAGATAAGTCTTGAGTTATATTACTTTAAATTGATCAACTTAATAAACACTTGTGTTTATTAACTATTTAAAAGTAAACAAAAAATCATTACTTATTTTTCTTTAATGAAATTTACGTAATATTTACACAAATTTTACTTCTGCTCGCTAAGTCAGTTAAAAGAAATTTATCTTAAATAAATACATGTTTTGTTTTCATTTTGCCAAATATGTAATTATATTTTGATTTATTGAATACTAGCTGTTTTATTTATCAGTTTAGACGAAATGGTAATTGTTTGAATATTTTTTGGAATTAAAAAAAATACTTTTAAAAAATATGGGTAAAATTTACACAACCCATGGAAGAACTATGCAATTTATCCTGGTTAAAAGAAGTGTATCTGTAGTATCAATTAAATTCTAAAAGTAATCGCATAAATTGCATTTTTATTATACCTGTTGTGAAATATAAATTATTTTTTGACTTATCGAAATTTATCACTATTGTTTATAGAACAGAATTTAAGTTCTTTAAACAATTTTTGAAATTTTGAATTATTTATAAAAACAAGGATAAAATTTACACAACCCTTGGAACGATCATTAAAAGGAATGCATCTGTGATATGATATCCATCAGTTACGCGTGGAACATTAGCTAACCCCGCTTGACAGAAACATTGTTATCTCGTGATCTATTATTACCTGTTAAAGGCCGGGGGGAAGGAATTTTTTGAATAACTCGACCAGTTTTTCCGAGTAAGGCGAGAAAATACGGCGCCATGCTTCCGAAAAATCCCGCACGCCAAGGACTCCGAAGGTCAACGCTTTTCGCGCTCAATTTTGGCGTAATTTTTGTTTTGTTTATGGAACATGCCCAGTCTGACTGTCTGAGCTACGGCGGTTTATTGATCCAATGCTGTCTGGGGAAATCGCTATGAGGAAGGGGGTAAAAGTCGGCGGGAAAAGCTAGAATATTGATTTATTATCATAAATCAAGTGTAAATGTGATATCTTAAATGCAGATCGAGTCAGGATACAAATGGCCTAGAAAGATCCCGAGATTCCTTAGCGTTGGATCGCGAAGTTCATTGCTTCAATTAAAACACTAACCATGTTTACACTGTCATGATGTAGGTATAAATATACGATTCGTAGATAGTGCTCGTGTAATTCAAAGAAAGATGAAGAAAAAATGCGAGCTTAATACAAAATGTTTTGAAAAAGGTTACATAAATGTGATTTTACTGGGTATTTATTCAACATAACCAAATTATAAAGAGTTTTTAAAATGGGAAAAATGTTCGAGTTTATAATATAACATTGCACAGTTAATATTAGGATTGTAGAATAAAACCAAAGTATGTTATTTTATTGTATAAATTTGTAAACACTAAAGTTTCATAATTAACAATCTTCAATAATTCTAGTTATCTTACATGACACATGAGTGTATTATTAGATTAAATGGACTTTCGTAATGTAAATCCTTCTTTTAAATGTTAATGTTTAGTGATCACATTCAGTAAACAGTGTGAAATATTGCAAAAACTTGCTCGTTTAGATATAATTTAAAAAATTGAACAAAGTTCGTTTTATAATAGAAATATATTAAAAATATTAGTTTGACAGATTAGTACTTAACTATTTGTGAGTAAAACCTCAGAACAGCAGTGTTTGTGAATAAAGGTATTTGAAATTTCTGTGTTTGGGATATAACACTTAAAATGATTATACATTATATCGTGTTGTGTTTTGTACTACTATGAAGTCTTATTATTAGGTTAAATTCAGTGTCAGTATAAATTAATTTCCATATCATTAAAAATAAATTAATAAAAGTGTTGTTTTCAACATTGTTATGAATTTTAGAGGTCTTTTAATAAATTTTTGATTTATGATTCGGCATAAAAAAAATGGTGCTTATCTAAACTTACTAAATAATAATAAAAAAAATAGTGGTAATCATATGAGAAAATTTCAATATGCATAAAAAAAAATTTACAATGCTGTTTTAACCCTTCTGTTCAGCACCCACACACTCAACACTAGTGTGATTTGAGATTACATAACTTTAAATGTGTATAACTTTGTTGGCAACATAGTGATAGTGCAATATAATGCATGATTCCTATACAAAATTTAATGAAGAATCAAACTGTGTGTGCTATTCACTTTTATCAAAAATTTCATTTTGTTAATGAAAGCAGATTTCTAAAAAAACGTCAGCATTTAAAATTTTGGTCGGTGTGAATCTGCACTTGAGAGGGTTAGAATCAGGGTTGTAAAAAACCCAATTTTTTTATTTAAAAAAAAAACTACAAAGGCAGCTACCCACTACAACCCTTATGGTTGTAAAAAAAAAAAAAACTTTTTTTTTTAACCCAGCCCGGGGGAGGGGGGGGGTAGCTGGGTAGGTACCCGGGCAGCTACCCCCTACAATCCTGGTTAGAATGACAGTGAAGTAAGTCAAAAATTTAGAAAATCGAGATAACTATATTTTCTCTGAACGTATATTAATTTCTGTTCAATGTGCCAGTCAAATAAGTCATAGTTCACTTAGGGAGTCGCTAGTAGAAGGCAAAACAAGTGGGACCACTCAATGCAATGGCAATACAACAAGTTTCATAAAACTCTTCATTTCTCAAATCACTAAAATTTTGACTTACTCCACTGTCATCCTAACCCCTTCACTTGTGTGGAGTTCATGGGATAAGATTCCTTTCAAGTTTTATATTTACTTATGGGTGCCTGTAAAACGAAGCAGAGGATCATACCCCCCCCCCCCCCCCATTCCTCACCTTGATCCCCTAAATTTTAAAATTGTAGCAAAGGCAGTTCTAACTTTGATTTTGGAAAATAAATAGTATGGTATAATTTATTTTCTTGAGGTGACTTTAAAGAATTAAACTAAAATGAAAAAAAATATATGTTTAAGAGTAAAAGTATATTTATTTAATATGACATTAGATGATTGTAAAACTCAAAATTATTACCCAACTGCCTCCACACGTACATATGATCACAGTAATATGATCGTTTTGCCAGTGTCTGTTATTTTACTTCAAATACACTGTAATTTCAGCATATTTTGCTAAGTTTATTGTTTAAAATTTATCTGTACTAATATTTTCTTTTTAGCTTATCCTTGTTAGCCTTAATAATGTACTTAATATTTCCTTTCTTTCTTTACAGCTAACTCGACAAAAGGCCAGGCTGTCTCTTGCCAATGCAGTCTATGAATGTCCATCAATGCCTCATCGAAAACTACTGCTATGTCGTGGAAGCATCAATTTCAGGCCTCCCATAGAAATGTCTCAGATAGCCCCAAAACTGACTGTCATCGATGAGGACGACCTGGAGGAAGAATATGATGTTGAAATAGGAACACCACCTAGTGACGATGACATGTACATGTTCAACTCAGAAGCGTCATCACTATCATCATCACCTGAGGACGAAGAATTGATTACGAGGTATCTCCTTAGAACTAGGAATAGAAATTCCATTGGAGAGACATCAGGCTCCGACGAAGACCTATGTTCAGAAGACTCCAAAAGCAGCAATTCTGATGATCTCATAAGCTTTTCATGATAAAAGGTGTCAAATTTGAATCCAAACATAACCACAAATCATTCAAAAGACAGAAAGCCAAAGTGTTTATTTTATTTTTTTTAACTTGTAAAGATAATTTGTAAATATATTGTTTTCACTCATTTTTAAAAGAAGGTGATTTCAGTACAAATATCGAGTTTTAAAGCCTGATATAATTGTGATCATTCACTTGTGATATTACACCAGAAATGTTTTGTTAATGAATTAAATTATGATTTGCTATTAATTTTATGTTGCAAAAAAGATTATTATATGGGAAAATTATATTTCTTTTATTTTTAAATAGATTTTAATCTTGCTATTTTTATAAATTGTCTTGGAAAAAATCTTATATGCTTATAAAAGTAATTAAAATTGACAGACTTACTGTTAGCTAAAAAAACAAAAAATATTCTACTTATAAATAGGATTTAATAAATAATTGAAGTATGAAATTAATAAACTGCAGTATAACATGAAATAAAATTTTAAAAAAGGCCTTTTTTGCTTTTTAAAAGTACTTTTTATTTTTAGATATTTAATAAATAATTTCTGATATCTATAGAGAAAATGCTGTCTAAATTCAATGGCATAAATTAATAAAAACTTTTTTTTAAATCAAATTTCAGAAGGGGAAAAAAAAGATTTCAAACATCTTTTTTAATTAAAATTATATATCTAAACTTTTCTTAAATTCAAAATTTCTGTGTGAAAAATGCTGTTTAAAATTAACTGCAGTTAATTAATGAAAACTATAGTATCATTCCTTTTTTTGTAACAAGAAAGAACTTAACAATATTATTTAATTATAATTCAATTTCTGCTTTAAAATATTCTAAATTTCTGTGTAAAAATTCCAAATAATGTGAAGAAAATTGTGTCAAAAACTTTACTTGAAAAATATTTAATATTTCATTAATTTAAAATATACATTTTCTTAAAATATGGCAATCAATTTAAATATTTATCTGTTCTATAATTAAATTATTGATGAAAGTATCTGAAGTGCCCAAATAAAGAGTATTGTCTTGTTAAATATAGGGATATACCTATTGTATTTATTAACATCCATAACTATCGAAGTGTAGTTAGAAGTTTTATATTAAAATGCAAATTCTAAAAAAATTTTGTATTTTTATACATAGTTATTTATTGTTGAAAAGAATCTGTTTTCTTTACGATATCTGTGCCATCAAAAACATATCCTGTGTTGTGCATTTGAGCAGCTTCAAAAAAAGTAATTTTGAGGATGAGGAAAAACCTTTAAGATCTGTTTCATTATTATTATTTTTTTTTAAGAGTTTAAATTTTTATATCAACAAAATCAAATTACTGATTTGCTCAAAAATTTTTTTATTAATGATAGACTGAGACTTTTGAATATATAACAAATTATAAAACAAATTTAATATTTATTTTAATTCTTTAATTTGATTAAGTCCTGCCAACAATATAATTGTTGATGATGGTAGAATTAAGTTAACAGAGAAAAAAGTTAACTAAGTAGCAAGCATATATGTATTGATAATTTTTCAAATCAGTGCTTGCAGTCATAATAATTACTATTCAAAAAGTCTTAAGTAAAGTATTTTTTATGATACTGTTTTAAATCAAAGCTTGCAAGTACAACTACAATTTTCTAGTTAAAAAGTCTCAAAATGTAAGAAATATATAAATGTGGTTTAACATTAATCTTTAAATCATTACTTGGACATTATTAAAATAAAGTATTCAAAAAGTTTGAAACAAACAAGAAATGTTAAATCTTTTAATATTTTTTTTTGTAATTCATTACTTTAATTATAAATACAATCAGAGCCTGATTAGGATATCTGAGGCCCAATGCCCTACAACTTTCCAGGGCCATGTCAAATCAAAATAGTAGCTAGAAAATTTTATCAGAAATTTTCCTGCATTTTTTAAAAGGTTAACTTAAAATTTCTTTTGCTGTTTGATACTATAATACCTTAATATCTCTTCATCTAAAATATTTCTTAAAAATATTTTAGGGGTATCTGTCAATTGGATATTGGAACTTGAAATGAATTTTTTTTCTAGGATAATTAAGACATTTTTTCTGAATTATTTTACTCATTTTAAAGCCCCCGTCTGTGGTGGGTCTAAGGCTGTGGCCTAGTCGGACTGTTCGATAATCAAGCCCTGATTACAATTCATTGTTCAGAAAGTCTCAGTCTGTTTTTATTAATATAGTGAGAACTTTTTAGCATGTTTAACTTAGATTAAATATGAAGTGTGAGATACTTAGTATTTAAAAGTCACCTTTTAGTAACTTCAAGGTAGTAGCTTATAAATCATTAGCGTTGTGCAATTTTTACAACTAACTAAGAAACTTTGTTCCTCTGAAGTCTGCTATAAATTGTTAGCAGCTATTCCTTGTAACTAATAGTTAAACCCCTAATTTATTTTTCCTGTGGTTATTTATTGTTTGGCCTTCCCAAATGAGTGTGGTAATTCTTAGAGATGGTCTTCCTTATTCCCTAGTCTCTTAGAAATGCCATGTTAATTTATTTTCTTAGTCATTTTTCATTTTGTGATGACAATGACTTTTGTAAATATGTACAAATTTTTAGCTTTGTTGTTGTTGAAGTTTTGTAAATATTGTTTGTGTAAATAAATGTTTTAGTTGAAATTATCTGGTGTGTTTATTTGATCTACATAGAATGTACGTAATTAATTAAAGTAAACAGCATAAATAAATATATACATATACATAGGTGTAGGGTTATATGGGCTCGTGGGGATTGAGCCCCTCTAAAATTTTCGAAGATTTTGTGTATATTATTAAATATAAATTGTTAGAAAATATATTATAAAAAGTTAAATTTTTTGTCTAATTATTTTATAAGAAAATTAATGCACTTTTTCAGCAGATTATTTTTTTTCCCCAAAAAGGTTGTTTTTATTTGATTATTTGAATTTTTTATAATGTTTTACGTTTGTTTCTGTAACACATTCAATTGTGATTCTTTTTAATAGGTGGAAAAAAAAAAGTATTAAATAGGTATAGTAAAAGGGTTGAATTGAGACCTCTCAATAATTTTGAAAACTGTATGCCTATGTATATATATATATATATCAAAATGCTAAAAAGAATATGTAATAAAAGTTAAAACTGAAATGAAAAATATGTAGCAGAAGCATTTGAAAAAAAAAATAAGTTCAAAAAATGAAATGAAAAGGTACAAAAAAAGTGAAATGAGGAAAAATAGAATAAAAAAGAAAGTACAAAATAAATTGTATCATTAAAAGGAAAGTTTGTAATAAAACAGTATTCCACCTATCTTTATTTTGTAAGCACATAATCTCCACATCCTAACTTAATCTGATTTAATTGTAAAATATTCTATTATTAAATAAGCCAAAGATTATCTACCTATTCAGAAATAGTAGAAGTAAAGCGTTTACAAAAGTAAAGACAGTGGCAAACCTGTAAAAAATATAAATTGATAGAATAAGTTCAGGTACATGTTAATTGTTAACATGTACCAGAGACAATCTAACGAAAAGAAAATGATAAAAATTAAATAGAAGTACAATGTATAAAAAAAGAAATCTACATAAAGTAATTTCAGCAGTAAAACCTGTAGAAAATGAATATCAATTACCCCCCCCCCCCACCCCCCAAAAAAAAAAAAACTGCTGTAGAAAGTTTAATTGTATTGTGCGGTATTCCTTCCATCGGCATTATTTTTTTTCCCTTTATAGACAAGTTCCGTTTCTACAATACTGTATATCAAAATAATAAACTGGATTCAATGTTGTTAATTTCAAGACAGTAAAAGAAGACATAATTTTTAGTTGTACTACATACGAATTGCTTTAAAAAAAAAAAAGTCAAATCTTAACCAGGCCAATCTAGACTGAATCTAACCGTTAAAAAAAAAAAAAAAAAAAAAAACATTTTTTTACATTCGTAAATTTTTTTTAATTAGTTTTAAATCGTACTTATTTTGTAATTTAATCGTAAAAAAAATAATTAATACATATAACAAGGATATTAAAACAATTACAAGCATTATCTGCCTATTAAAAAGTTTTCTTCCCTACAATATATAGAATTTTGTGCATTTAAAAACAAAAAATATGAACTTTAAATGAGAGTATGGTTTAAAAATTATTTTTTCCCCTAATATTATTACTATGAAGAAAATTATAATAATGGGTTCAGTGGAAATCCAAATTAAATATTTAAACCACAGTCTACTCTCCCCCTCCCTCCCTTTTTTAGAAATCCTATAAGTGGTTACGTTTCAGAAAAATAGTCTTTCATACACTATTTAAATTGCTTGACTAATTCAATTTTATAAAATACGATGGACTCTTAATTTCTGTCGTTCCTGACCTCGACTGTAGATCTTACACAAGTCACCCCCCCCCCCCCCCCAAAAAAAAAAGAGAAAATGTAAAATTCGATAAGTGTCAATATATCGATTTGGAAGAAACGCGAAATATGGCCAACAATTAAAAATGTATATAAATTTCTGAAAATATTGTTAATAGCCTGCAGTTTTTAAAAGACTGCCTTAAAAATCATACGCCCCCTGAGGAAATCCGGTATTGACGAGTAGATAGATGTAATTCTCTATTCATGATCTGTACATCGCAGTGGTGCTTTCAGGATCCTCATCAACCATTGTTACACATAAAACGAGCCATTTTGCTGTGATTGTGATGTCCATTAGGTAGTGTTTTTTAGTAAATAGGTGATACATAAAAACCGACGTAATGAAAAGCACAAACTACAGTAATAAATTCAGCATTTATGTGTTTAAAGGTTTCTTAAAAGTTGATTTCCTTCAATATTTAGAGAAAAGAGCGGTAGCAGTAACATACGTTCTACTTTGCTACTGTTGTTCCTAAATATTTTTCTTTTCTCAATTTTATGTTGAAATAGAGACTAATTATTGCCTTGAAACTGTTGAATAATATATATATATATATATATATATATATTTACTTTGGTTTTCATGCATTATATATTTAACTTAACAGAAGGGATTTTTTATGCATCTTATCAGTTTTTAAATGCTCCGAAAGAGACTTTAACCCCGAAATCTCACCCCTCCCCAACTTCACTGCGCCGCCAGTGAGTGCATGAAAACTGGAAATGCTCTTCATGAATTATAAATAACCGAATTTGGGGCAACAGGGATAGAAAGGACAATTCAATGTTACTTTTCACAACAAGTGTAAATAAATATATCTTCTTAAACGGAAAAGAAGGCTGTTAATCCTTAATGCTCCGACGGTACTTTTAAGTTTTAAGCACCATTAAAGAAAATTTAATATAAAATTTATTTAATCCGTCTACTAATAAAAGTAGATTTTACTTTTCATACAAAATACTTTTGCCCCATCACATTTGAGGGTGTTAGAATGACAGTGGAGTAAGTCGCAGTAATTTGAGAAATGTAGGATTTTGGGAAACTTGTCGTATTGCCATTTGTTTAGCCCTCTAGCGACTCCCTAAGTGAACTATGACTCCTTGAATGTCACACTGAACAGAAATTAATATACGTTCAGTGAAAATATGGTTATCTAGATTTTTCAAAATTTTGACTTACTCCACTGTCATTCTAACACCCCTCATTTAGAAAACACAGCGAAACAGTCGAAGCTAAATGTTTTTAAAAGTGATTATTTTCTCTGCTTACATAAGTGCATCTTTTCTCTAATTAAAAATGTTATATGAAATTGTTTCAACTACAAATACCTTTCTATTTACGGGCAGGATCCTAATGCATTTATTTACATTGCGAGATTTACATAACAATATAATTTTGTTAATTAATTGAATTATGCTGGTAAGTATTTTACAAAACGAGTTAAAACTACTGATTTCTTAAATCAGTTTTAATGAAAAAGAAACATCTAAATTTCATATTATTTATTATATAAATTTTTCTAATACCTCTTCAGACATTAAGGAAAATAATTATTGAGGTCGGGCAATTTTAAAGAGACTAGTTTCGAGGGTAATAGTTTTATAGCTCTGATTTTTAATTAGATAAGGCAGCGGTAATCTTTTGCTTACTATGGGCCCTTATTTTATCATATTAAGTTAATTGATTGTGTGTTTTTGAGATATTTATTTCCCAATTATTTGAATTTTGAGATTATTTCGTTATCTTCACGGATATTACGAGTAACGGTTAAGACGAGGACTTTTACAATTCTTGTTTCAACCGAGTTCAACTGTAATTTATTATTTGAAAAATAAAATTAATTTAAATATTTTATGACTCAAACTCTGCCTGCCGAACCCCGCTAGCCCATTCGCTTAAAACGATACTTCTAAAAGCTAAAACTGTCTTTTCTAGGGAAGAAAAAAAGATGAAATATTCCAGAAAATCCTCAACAATTTTCATTTTCACCGCGTAACCGTCATGCCTTGTTAATCTTCTCTTTCTCCCTGCTCTGTCGCCCTCCCTCCGCCCTTTGCTCCACTGAATGCGCCCTCACAACCCTCATTGAGCAGGAACTTCTTTTTCTCGAACATTCTGGATAGTTGGAGATCTATATACGAAGCTCTTTCCTACGCATGCTTCATAGCGCCGGCTGTGAGGGCAGCGGAAGAATTCGTGTCAGCGCCCCCGCGCATACTCAGAAAAATCATTTTGTAATCAAATAGAGGAAAGATTCTGCTGCATCCTCTGCAGCATTGCTACTTACTACATACAAAATATATAAATGACAATGTATGCCATCGGGGAGGCGTTGAGGGGGAGGGGGGGGGGTTAAAATGATGCCATCATTCTCCCTCCTTCCTCTCAATGTGTCCGGGACACAAAATTTTATTTTTCTTATTTATAATTACTAGTAGTCCAGGGGAAATGTACATGTTACCTTGCAAAAGGTCGGGTAGAAGATTTTATTTTTTTGACTTGTATATAATAAGGCCAGCATGAAAAAACCGAATTATCCAACAAAATTTCTTAAGGGAGAATTTTCTGTGGCCAAAAAATACCAAAATTTTGGGACTTTTATTGTTGTTTTTTAAATATCTCGAGACCCGTTGTCGTAGCGTATTATTTGTTAATTACAATGTTAAAGATGACAAAATTTTCTACAACTTTCATATTTACAACTTTTTTATACACTCAATAGCAAGCTCAGTACGACATTTAAAAAATAAGACAATTTTTTCAATTTCCTTAAAAACCGTGAAAAACGTAGTTTTGGCCCGATGATTCAAATGTTCTTTACGAATTTAATCATGGATGTCATCTTCTGCATATTGACAGCAGAAAATTATCTATTATTTGTACACTCTCTTCTTCATTTTCATCACAACAGACATATTTTAAATTCAATAAATCTATATAATTTAGTAAGTAGGGGAGAGTGTGAATGACTAAGACAATGTTCATATTAAGACAATAACTTTAAGTATATACAATTGTTAATTTTAAAGTATTGTTTAAAATAATATTTCAGTATTTAGTAACTTATTGGCACGACAGTTTCAATAAAAAAAAAAATCTTGTTTAATTTTAATATTTATTTTTATAATGCATACATATTGTTCATTATATTCCATAAACATTTTATTCTATAGTACAATGGTATATTTTATTTACCGATTATTGATGACATATGTTTTAATGTTTTACTGTTTTAAGTATATCAAACATTGGATTGTAGCTCTATATAAAAGGAGGGACTCAAAAAATAAATAATCTTATGTAACAAATATTTTTACCTTATAAAATATCTACAATAAAAATGACAACATATTTCATTAACTAATATTATCCATTTATATCTCTTGTAAAATTTAAAAATTCTACCAATAAAATATTTAAGATAACTATTTTCATAAAAATTTACAAAATATTAGTTTTAGTAAATATTGTCAATATTTTCCGACTTTTATTATATAAATATAACAAGAAATTATAACATTTTAGCGTGCAAAAATATATAAAATTTTAAGATTTTATCTATTAAATGCTTTAAAGCTCAAACAGAAAAACTTACTTTGGTTGTTGAAAAATACACTTTGTGGAATCTTCTAATCTTCTGTAATATGTACTGTTTTGAAACTGTATCTGTTGAATTATCTCAGTGCTACCATCTATCAAATGAAACACCGAATTATTTATGATTGTAGACCATATAAACATTTTTGTTGTTACATTCAACCCCTATCTCATTCAAGTCCACTTTCCCTACACAATAAAGTAAGGTACGCAATATGACTGCATAAGCTAAATGAAAAAATGTATTTTAATAATAACAATTTCTACGGGATATTTAACAATAGTTTTGTCTCTTTGATGGGACTGTAGGATTATTAGCGTTCAGTTTCCTGGAAAGCAGATATATCAGGATCATGTTCTTCTAGAGCAGGGGGTTGCCAAACTTTTAGACCGACGTACCACTAAATCAAAGTTCATACTTCTGCGTACCACCCAGATAAAAAACGTAAAGCTAGTATAGAAAAACCTATAAAAAGGAACCTGCCTAAAACGAAATATATCTTCGGTCTTTCATGTTTCCGTCATAGCAGGTTTTATTGTATTTAAAAATGAATGATTACATAACTAGATTGGTACTAAGATTGGCTGCTTTGTAATAACATTCAAGTAAAAAGTAGTATCACCATTAAATTTTAATAATGCATACAATATAAAAGAAAAATGTTTCGGTATAGGAAAAAAGGCACAATACTTAATGACATATTGGCGCACACTGATTCATATACTGTTACAGTAGGCTAATTTGCTTCTATCGCTAATGAAAAGGGTGGACTTGTTTTATCAAGCACAGCTTCCTCATGTCTGGCTCAATATTAGGTAGTTTTAGTCATAAGTCGCATTCGATGTTCAGTTTATTCCTGTGTTTGTTTTTGATGTAACGAAGGGGGGGTGGGGGGGGAGCACATTCACAGATGTATGTTGTGCTAAACACAACCAGATTTTGACGATATCAAACGGTACTCTCATATTTTCGCCAACAAAAAATCTGTGACATTCATCTGTTTGAATGTCACACCAGTAATAATGGACACCAGTAATTCATCACAGGAAAGCTGAATAAGTTCACTTCCTACCTCTATCGTGAGATACAGTGGCAGGGTGTCTCATATGATATGCTGCTTTCTGTATTTTATTCCACGTACCAGTATCGGATTTCTGCGTACCAGTAGCCAGACCTTCCTGTACCAGTACTGGTACGCGTACCAACCCCTGCTCTAGATGTATCTTTTCTTTCTTCCCGGCAGTTATTTGTCACCCGTCCCCTCTTCCTCATACCCACTCTATAATCGAGCGGGTATGTAAGTTGGAAAAATAGCCTCATTTTTGAAAAGCCGTTCTGCACTTAAGAATAGGAGGGGGAGTGCAAATAACAGATAATTTATTGCGATCAATATGTAGAAGATGACATCCATGATTAAATTCGTGAAGAACATTTGAATCATCGGGCCAAAACTACGTTTTTCACGGTTTTTAAGGAAATTGAAAAAAATGTCTTGTCTTTGAAATGTCGTACTGCGCCTTGCTATTGAGTGTATAAAAAAATTGTAAATATGAAAGTTGTAGAGAATTTTGTCCGCTTTGACATTGTAATTAACAAATAATACGCTACGACAACGGGTATCGAGATATTTAAAAAACAACAAAAAAGTTCCAAAATTTTGGTGTTTTTTGGCTACAGAAAATTTTCCCTTGAGAAATTTTGTTGGATAATTCAGTTTTTTCATGCTGGCCTCATTATATATAAATCGGAAAAACAAAATCTTCTACCCGACCTTTTGCAAGGTAACGCCTTTTTTTGGTACATTTCCCCTGGACTATAGGGGATCCAACCCGGGCTTCCCGGGTTACAAAAAATAAATTAAGAACTACTTTTTTTTTTTTTTTTTAATTGAAAACTGTAATAGATTTTTTTACATTTAATATATTATTTTAGATTATCCACTAACAACACCAAAGAAAATTTTTATATGAAACATATCAATAATGTGTCATAAATAAAGTTTTAAAATTTATTAAAAGCGATACTTTCGTATTACCTTCATGGCAGGAGTTAATAATCGTCAAGGATTTTGCAGTCATTTTCATTCTGATAATTTCAGAGGTTTAGGCGCGTGGTTCGACTACATGTCTGTTAAATGTGTTTTAGTTATATTATTTTACTTATTTATTGACGAAGTTCTAATTTTGATATGGAATATTAGCCGGCCGCAAATGCTGAACTTGTTTTAAGTACAAACGCGTTAATCTTTCGTAATCGTGCTGCACACGATAGAGTTTTAAAAAATTATGCTTGAAACTTATTCTAAAAACCATAAAAAAAATGAACAAATTGAAATAAAATTTTCAAACAAATCGCAATTAAAAGAATTACCCCCCCCCCCCCCCCCTAAATCGACGATGTAAAAACGAAATTGTGCGATGTTTAGAAGTTGAAAAAAGTTGCAGTAAAATGCGAAAATTATTGGTCAGATGCTTCCTGCATGTGTCACTTTTAAATGGTCACCAATGGTTTAACAATTTTATTTTCTAATGCCCTATTTACGGGCCCTCATTCGAATTAGATCCAAGGCCCTTAAACCTTGTCTGCGGTCTTATATATAACTGAAAATAATTGTTCGAAACTTTTACCTTTCATAAATTTTAGATATTAAAGTTTAAATATGACGAATTAGAAAAAACTTTCTGAGAAAAATGGATTTGGAGTGCTAAATATTCCCCTAGACAACCGCAGGCTGAAAGTTATTATGACAGTGTGAATTATAATAGATTTAATTAAATATCAATATTTAATGAAATGGTTTTCATGCCTGATAAAAAATTACTATTTTCAAGCCTGTTTTAATTTATTGATTAAAAGCGAAATTAAGCTATAGACAGAAAGTAACACTTTCAACAATTGTTCAAATGTTGAATTGTTTAAATAATTGTAAATAATTTATTTAAAGCATCTGTCATTTATTTAATAGGCAAAGTTTATTTAAAAACAATGCAAATTATGTTCAGATTAGATTTTAATACTTTTATATATTTTAAAAATTAAGGAAATTTATGATTTAAATCATTGATTCTTTTTGAAAAATCATCCGAATTAAAATCACGATTTAAATCACTGATTCAAATCATCTTATTAAAATCGTTGATGTGAAAGATAAAACTATTTGACTTCGTACAAGTATTTTCAATTGTATAAGGTTTTTTTTTTTTTTTTAAGCGAAATATTTAAAAATAAGATTCTCAAAATTTAAAAAAAGTACTTTTTTTTTGTCTAAATATAATATTTTTATAATTTCTAAAGGTAAATTAATATATTAATATTTATTCTTTTCTGTACTCAAAATGCAAACGTATGTAAAAAGCGCTATCCTTTCAGAAGATATAGTAATTTTTAAATATGACTGACATTAATCATTTTTAATTAAAAAAAAAATAAACTTTTAAAAATAATTTACATTTTAAAACGTATATATATACAAGGGTGACTCAAATATAAAATATACTTTTTACATATCAATAGAAAGTTTTTATACTAGTTGACATGACAATCATAATAAGTTGCTTACGGTTTAAAAATTCGTTTATTCTTCATACGTTCATTTATTTCAGATCCATACAGACTCCTTAGGCTACTTAGAAACTTCTTAGAAATGAAAAAGTTTCCAAGGAGTACTTAGATCTCCTTAAATAAATAAAATACTCCTTAAAGACTTTTTAAAGTATCGTCAAGTATAATTTAGCGTTGAACAATGATATAGATGAAGTATATGGAAACTTATATCTTACACGGTGAATAATACTGCTTAGGCATGTATGGCTTTGAAGATATAAACCTTTAAAAGAAGTAAAATAAAAATCTTCTCGTGTTTACAAAAGTTCAAGTGATCATATTCAAGTAATTACTGTCATTCTTAAAATAACAAGTAAAATAAAAAAAAAATTAAGTCAAAATTCCTACTTTTTAATCATAAATATATAAAATAAACCCGTGCAGCATTAATGTCCCACGTTATCTTTATTGAACATTATTTTATAATCATCGTTGCGGCATTTTATTTTTTGTTGGCATCACTCATTTGAGATAAATCTTTCATTTCATTTATGAAAACATTGGGAGGAATTTTTTTCTCCCATACAAAAATTAAAATTAATTAATTAAATTTAACTAATGAATTAATATTTGAAAAAACTGTATTAACATAAAGTGTCATCCACAACAAGTTAAAAAAAATTTATTTGAACTTGAGTGGATGAATAGAAAATATTTTATTAACGATTGAAAATTTGAACAAGATATATAGAGAGAGCGTGTGAGCTAATAGTAGGAATTTAATAATAATAATAATAATAATAAATAAGTTAATGTATTTTATTTATGCTATGTGTTTCCCTTCAAAATTTACTTTTAAAATCTAAATGCATGTAATACATGATGAATATTTGGGATTTTACTGGCCTCTGTATATATGGCCATTGGTCACTTCATAAAATAGTTGACAATTTTGTATTCAAATTTATGTACCAGTCAGCAATGCATTGTGAATACTTGCAATACAAAGCTATATTTGCTCTACGAAGCAATAAATTGTGAATAGAATAAAATCTGTTTTCTATCTAAATGAGTTATTAAAAATTAGGATGGATGCGCATGTTACACAAGGGCACGGCATACATGAAAAAATACGGTAAGTTCTTTAACCCTCCTAGTACCTGGTTTTTAATTTTGATGAGCGTTCTTAGTTTTGCCTGATTTGAAGCAGAAATTTAATTCTATTAAATGTATCTTCTTTCTACGAAATGTCTATATGATTTTATTTATTAAGTTTAAATTATGATTTTTTTTCTCGTTTGAAACTTAAAAATATTCAAAACAAAAAAATAATGGTGTCAAATAAGACCCCAGTGGTACCAAGATGGTTAAAGTTTTTGTATTCCTTACAATTTTTCTAGACTCCTTGGATTTTTTTCTTCTCAAGTCTGTATGAATCCTGTTATTTAGTCACTACCATTACAAGTGGACATTTATTTATTAAGTTATACCTAGTGCGGCTGCGCAAAGTATTGTGGTAACGTGAGACGATGTATATATAATTAATAAAATCCATTATCGTTTGAAACGAAAAAAAAAAACTAACAAAAGTAAAAAATATGATGAACATATCCATGTTGTAAAAGTATAATGTCAGAAAAAAACATTCTGAGGTCCGCTCAAAAAGAACCTTTCAACAACTCGTTCAACATCCAACTCCCGTCTCCTCTCAACAAACCTCCTGCATCTCCAGATATCTCTTAGTGACTTCCCTCTGGAAACTGCTCTTTTTCTATGAGGAAAGAAACACCCCATAATCTCTTCTGATTGACGATCTTTTTTAATCCTTTACTTCCCAGTCTGAAAATTGCACTTCGTAGGGGCCCAGTTCTTTGTATCCAAAAGAATTGCTTTTACAATTCTTATCTACTCATTCAGAGAGCCTTCAATGCCTTCAATACAACAAATACATTCCAGCTTGGCTTATCTCAAGGTGACGATGAATTTCACCATTCGATAGAATTTTTCTCAAAAGAGATCAATCTATCAGATTATTTTCATTCCTAGGAGATTATCCCTTTTCTACAAGTAAGGGATTAGTTGAATTATGTCAACTCATCACAACACCTCCCCCCTAAGAAAAAATTTCTGGAAGAAATTTGGCATATACATGAATAGAATAAGCTCCTTCAATCAACTTCTAAAGAGGTCATCAAAGTATAAAGGAATTTAGAATAACACATGAAATCCCTACAGAATACACATTCCCATACTCAGTATTTGATAGACCACACTGTCAATAGGATTTACTATAATCTCTTACCTACAATACCTAAGTATAATTCCAGGAATAATTTATACAATTGATGCCCTAAGAAATAATTTTGAAATACTTCACATGCATATAATACCAAATACAGATTACACTTTATATGATTCTAAAAAAAATAATAAAAAGAAAAAGAAAGAATAAATCTATATATAACACAATGCCTAATACAATTCTCCTAAAAACCTTTTGCATAAAAGCTTAATTTTGGACACTTCTACAAACAAAAAGAAAGCATACTAAATTATGCAATTATTAAATTAATGAAGTTTTACTATTACGAAAATATTAAGCATTAAATGATAAATAAACCCAATATAGATATTATAATAATGAGTACTACCAAATTTAGAATAAACCTTAATTTAGAGAATTCTCCCAAAAACCAATATCTAAATTACTTCTATCAGAAAATCTTTTCGACAATAAATTTCGCTTTACAACTTCATAATCATAATTTGTCCTTTCAAAATCTTGTTTGATTTTAATAAATCTTTCTTTGTGATCCGTTTTAAAAGCAGAATGCTCCATTCTTTTTAACTTTGATTTTTCATATCTATTTTCTTGGCATTTAGCCCCCCAATTTACTCTATTATTATCTTTCATCCCAGAGTTAATTTTTCTGGCCACAGTCATAAGTGAACTCATTTTTTTTCTAATTCTATTTCTAACATGCTCAACTCCCATACTACCAACAAAATACCTGGTTATATTTAAAGCATGCTCAGAATTCTTTTCCCGAAATTGACCTCCCTTACATGACCTTTTATCATTATTCGTTTGAGACGCATCATCTTTTGTATCGATCAATTTAGACCCTTTTGCCAAATTCCTATCAGTCACGTCTCCCGATGAATTTACCTCTATCTCATTAACTGACTTATTATCCCTTTCACAGATTTCATTTATAACCATTTTTCTAACAAATTTTTGCTCATGATCGCTAGACAATCTGAAGGTTCCCTGCCCATTTAATTCTCTCTGATTTTCCACCTGTTTACACACTGAATTTTGCTTATCCATATTTCCTAACTTTAATAATTCATAAACGGCAGGTGTTATAAGTGGCGGAGAATTTAGTTTTCTCACAACTGCAACCACCACATTCTTTTCAACATACTCTTTTTTCATCTTCTATCAAAGCAACCGGCACGGACACCAAATCCGCCTTTTGTCTACTTCCGAGGGCCGGTATAAGAAAGACATTTCCCACTTTCTTCGGACTCCACGGAATGTCATTAGCATCAAAAACCGCAATTTACGCATCTGTGTCCTTAATCGCTTTTTCTTTCTTACCATTCACGCATAAATCAACCATAGGTAATTCGGTTTCCACACCTGCCCTATTATTTTCACTTTTCCCATCACTAGTAATAATCCAAGCTATGTTTTTGTCCTCATAATTGGATTTGCTTTTTAACAATTCCGGACAATTTTGACGAATGTGACCAACTTCCAAACAATTGTAACATTGGACTTGTCTGCTTTTCGAAAGCATTGTCCTTCTTAAATTGGTCAGTTTTCCCACTCTCTTTTGAACTCTCAATTTCCGATTTAGGTTTAGTTTCATTTCTACTTTTAGAATTAAAATTGTCTTTTTGCTTATCCTGAAAAGATTTATTTTCCCAAGGTTTTCTATCTGACCTCTTAAATTCCCTTCTTATATTTTCATACCTATCTGATTTTTCCGCTAGCTTAGAAGCAATCTTTATTTCCTCCCAATCATCCATAAATTTTTCTTTTATCTCAAAAGGGACACGTTTTTTCAATTGTTTCGTGAGCATTAGTTCTTTTAAGGATTCAAAATCCCTCACTTCTAATGACTCTAACCAATTATCAAGATAACCTCTTAACTCATAAATCAGATCCACCCATAATTCACCAGATTTTCTTTGATGAGTTTCAAATTTTTGTTTTAAGGCACCTGTACTTAGCCTAAACCTATCTAACAAAACTTTCTTTATATGTTGAAAATCATCACATTTGTCTGCTGGTTGTTTTACTATAATTTCGGCAATATCAGAAGGTAACAAAGGAATTAATTGACTAACGAGCTCTTCCTGAGAAATGTTAGCTTTCTCGGCTTGCCTTTCAAAAATCATAAAGAAAAGAGTTATATCAATTAACTTAGAATCAAAGCGCGGAACTAAATCCTTTAAATTTACCTTAGGAGTTCTATGAAAATCTACATTTGATTCATTAGATGAGACGCTAACAATATCCGCAGAATTTTGAATACGCAATTTTTCTAATTCAAATTGCTGTTGTTTCTCAAGTTTTTGTAATTCAAGTTGTTGTTGTTTTTCAAATTTATCTGCCTCAAGTTGTAGTTGTTTTTCAAATTTATCTGCCTCAAGTTGTTGCTGCTTTTCAAGTTTATCTGCCTCAAGTTGTTTTTCAAGTTTATATAATTCAAATTTCCTAAGTTTATCCTTTTCCTCTTGCGCAATCCTATCTAATTCAATTTGCCTCTCTCTTTCTTTAAGATCTTTTTCAATTTGTTTTTCCTTCTCTTTCCGCTCTGCCTCCTGTTCGAGAATATATTGCAAGCGAAGTTTTGCGTAACTTTCTTTATAATCCTCAGCACTAACAATAGCCTGAATTATAGCTTGATTTTTACACGTTTTTGACACACTGGTCTCAAATTCCTCTGCTAATAATAGCAAGACGCTTTTATTATATTTTACTAAATAGTCTGCCATATTTTCCCCAAAAATATAATAAACTTCAAAATAACCGATGTATTCAATTTACAATAATACAATAAATACAGAAATAGATTTTTTTTTTCACTATACGTATAATAAAGTATTAGAAAACGACACACTTTCACTATAGCAAATTATCATGCAACAGTGACGTCTTTCAAACTGAGTATATCCCCCAAAATAAATTTTATATCCAATAGTACAGTATAACAATTTATTTTGAAACATTAATCATAATCCTCTACAGTATACCCATAAAATTAAGCTATAACTTTACTACTGTAATAAATAAAATGTATATAAACAAAACTCTTATTTCCAAAGGTTTTATACAAAATTATGATTAAAATACCCTGATTAATAATCTCAATTAATCAATAACAATTTACTATACCCCAGGTAAATTTTAACATATACACAAGTATACAATTTTCTTAACCCAATATTATACCTAACAGATACCAGAAAATCAACAAACATAAAAATTCTAACTAAAAATGTAAGTACCAAATTAATAGCTTCCCTAGAATTCTTAAATTTTTCATAGAGTTTTGTTCCTCAAAATTAAAATTTATACACAATATTTAATTTAAAACAGACCTCTATAGAAGATTTCATAAAGGAGCTTACCTCCAGATGCAGATATTTCCTCCACACTGATACCAGGCTTCCAAGCATTTTTAAAGATGACACACACACAGATGTTTGAAGATTTGAAGACACTCAATTCACTGATGAGGCACTAATTTCACCTTAGATCCGTATGTAGACAACTGAGATGGTACGCCGCATATCTTCATTCCACTGTAGATTTTGAAGCACAAATACGTAGCACCAAGTCTATAGTTGACTGTTCATACACCACACAGCTTTAGTCGATAAAGTTCTTTTACCAGTTCTCTACTTGCTAGAACTCCGAGAAAAACCACGACTCCAATTAGACTTCAAGACTCCTGAATTCTGCTTATCCGTTTTCCACTGGCTCTTCATCTGTTTAATCAGGTTAACGCATAGATCCGTAATCTAATTTACTCTAGATTACATATCCCACCGCTGCCACCAATTTATTATATATACTATAGCTGTGGTAACGTGAGACGATGTATATATAATTAATAAAATCCATTATCGTTTGAAACGAAAAAAAAACTTTATTGTAAATTAACATTAAAAAAACAAAAGTAAAAAATATGATGAACATATCCATGTTGTAAAAGTATAATTTCAGAAAAAAACATTCTGAGGTCCGCTCAAAAAGAACCTTTCAACAACTCGTTCAACATCCAACTCCCGTCTCCTCTCAACAAACCTCCTGCATCTCCAGATATCTCTTAGTGACTTCCCTCTGGAAACTGCTCTTTTTCTATGGGGAAAGAAACGCCCCATAATCTCTTCTGATTGACGATCTTTTTTAATCCTTTACTTCCCAGTCTGAAAATTGCACTTCGTAGGGGCCCAGTTCTTTGTATCCAAAAGAATTGCTTTTACAATTCTTATCTACTCATTCAGAGAGCCTTCAATACCTTCAATACAACAAATACATTCCAGCTTGGCTTATCTCAAGGTGGCAATGAAATTCACCATTCGATAGAATTTTTTTCAAAAGAGATCAATCTATCAGATTATTTTCATTCCAAGGAGATTATCCCTTTTCTACAAGTAAGGGATTAGTTGATTCATGTCAACTCATCGCAGTATAATTATCAAACTTTCAACAAACTAAAATGTCAAACCTAATGAAATTTGGAACAGCTGGAACGTACAATTAGGAAATGGTGCAAGTTGTTTAAAAATGGCCATCCAGAAGGCGAAATAAGGCGATTTCGTATGGAACGGCTGGCGTAGAAAATATGAAGCTGCTCCACGGAAACAAACACTGATAAAGTTCTCATTTAATTAGTATTTTTTTAGATCTACAGGGTATTGTGTACGTCGATTTTCTCCATGAACGATGTACATATTGTCCCTGTGAATTTCTGAGGAAGATTAAAGCAACACATCTGTACTAAAAATGTTCCATTCTGATTCCACTGTTCGTCTCAGTGTTGCCAAATTGGGGACTTTTTTAATTCAGAGAGTTTGACTGTCACCACCATAGAATTCTTCTATGTTCACCACTTTTTAGGTGCGTTCGTAATTATATAAATACGTAGCACCTATTGTCGTCGTCTAGTCCGTCTGTCCGCATATAACAACACAAAAACTACCCAAACGAATGGTTTGAAATTTAAGATATATTATCTTTGCAGAATTTTGTCGAGACATTTCAATTTTTATGAAAATAGAATTAAAACTTTAGAAGATATTAATAAAAATATTTATTAAGAAATTTGAATGAAAAAAAAATCGGTGCTTCTTGTTATAGGAGCTTTCGACGTTTAATCGCCAAGCGATCGAGATGCTTATTTTATTACAGAAATTATTCTGCAGACGATATAATTCATTTCGCAGAATTAAAAATCATCAATATCTGAATATTTATATAACTAGCTATAGTACGAACGCACCTCATTTGTCACGTTTGACGTACAATTTCAAACTTGTTTAAAACGGTGTATAACGCCTTATTTCTCAGAACATTTAATTTGTCATTAAATAGGCCGAATATTTCTATTTCAGAAAAGTGGTGACAGTCAAACAATCTGAATTAAAAAAATCCCCAATCTGGCGACACTGGTTCATCTTTTCCAGGATAATGCAAGATCTCACAGATAGCAAAGCAAAAATCAGAAAAACTTCGCTGGGCAACACTAGATCATCCTCCTTCTAGTTCGAAATTATTAAATAATATTTAAAAAATAACTTATTAAAATAGTTTCCTTTATATTTGATCCATCCTCATATAAATAAATAAAAGAATAAAAAAAATTTTAAATGAAAAAAAAAAAAAAAAAAAAAAAAACAATAAAATCAGTGTTCCTGACCACCTTAATATTTAACTTTTTGTGATTTAACAACTCCTATTTGAAAAATTTTTACTCAGATTTTAGAATATATCATTTTAAGCATGTAAAAAATAATTTAAAAAGAATAAGAACATAAAAATGAAAAATTATTGACTAAAAGGAACTTTTTTCCCATCTGCAATAGAAAGAAAATTACATACTTCTCATAAGTATTGTTAATTTTCTAATACAAAATTGCAAAGTATACGAAATACCTTTGTAAAAAAACTATTTTTGGACGTCTCCAGGCACTTTACTTTGACAAAATTTACGAAGTTTATAGCGATGCGAAACTGCTCAAACGATAAATAAAACTTTGGAATAAAAAATTAACCCAGTATCGCCGTAAAATTAACAGTAATAAACAGTAAAATAAGCAGTAATACGCTGTCGGTAGCGTATTACTGCTTATTTTACTGTTAATTTTACGATATAATACTGGCAGCTGGGGTGTATACTGTATATTATTATATACATATGCATATTATACTGTAAAATCAACACTTTTTTTTTCAGTGTAGAAACAACAAATTAAATCGTCTTTTAATATCAACTGTATAGGTAACATTGACTTTTCGATATGTTGCAGATATGCAATGCGGTGATACAAAGGGTTAATGCAGATTTTATTTTTATTTATTATTATTTATATATAGATTAAAGTTGGATTTTAAAAAGCTGATTTAAAATTCGCAAAATTTCTGGTCCCAAGCTCTGCGAGAATTGAAAAAACGGTACTCTACTTTTAACTTTACCTACATACTTATAAATCTTCTAAAATCGATCCATATTCAAATACGAAGTTGTTTTATTCATACAGAAAATATTTAACTTTCAGAATTCAAAATCAATTATTCTTAAAAACATGTTCTTTTGAAATAGATGAAAGTTTGCTGAATTGTAAGTTCTCGTTTTCTTTTGAAGTTGCCGTCTCTGATTTTTTTCTCCCTTGCAGCATCCAGTTTAAAAAACTTTTTAAAGGAAATTCCTTTGAAGCAATTAAATTGACAAAATATGAAGGTAGATTATGATACATAGTATTAGCGATTATTATCATTGCGTAATTTATTTTAATTAAGGCGGCAAACTTTTTGAAAACTACAATGCGGGAGGCCATTGATGTCTGAGCCAAATACAGTAGGCTCAGGTTAATTCAAACATGATAAATTCGTATTCTTTTCTCTTGAAAGTTGAATTGAAAACGATGTCAACAATTATTAGATAATTTGAATTTTCAATCTATTATTTTGAATTTGTCACTCTTTTATATGTTAGTCGTGGTAACGTCCATGAACAAAGTCACAAAAGATTTCTAAGTAAGGTAAGAATGAAAATCTGAACTGATATTAATCTGGTAGTTAACTATTGTGAGTTTACTAAGTTTTGTGAACTAGGCACGCGATGTCGGATACACTCGATACGATGTGTTTGAGTTTTATCAAACACAATGATGGGTTCGAAATATTTTACTATTCAAGCTTGTTTTGATTATCACAACATTTATTTACATACTTAGATATAATAGATATGGGACATTCGAAGATATGTTGATATTGACAGTTATTTACATATTTACAAAATTACAGATTAATTTTACCTTGAATTCGGATCGTCGTACTTTACACCAAAAAGATGTGTTTATATACATTCTATTAAATTATCGTCATGCTTTTACAGGAAAATAGACGGAATTCTTCTAAATTACATGCATAGTTACCGACGACAAAAACATTCTTTTTTTAACTACTCAATAAAAGCAAATGCCAACTTTTATTTCCTAAATTTTAACCTCTACTCGTGAGATAATAAAATATAAAAGAAAAATAAAAGAAGAAACCATAGCAACGAAATAAAAGAAACAATTTTATCGGCATTGGCCAAAAGTCGTCTGCATAAATAAAAATACTAATTTACCAATTCCTAACAGAGCCTATATTGCATTAACATTAGAGATAAAGTTGAGATTATATACGGGACGTTGAATGTGTTGTTTACAGTTTTGCGCAGAACCACAAATTTCATTTAAAGTCAACCTGCAAGTCGACCCGAACGCAACAAAAACTTCTTTCATTTGCCCGAAACCCAACAAAAATGCTCTCGTCAACACGCATCCAGATCCGAACAACAAAAACAAATACTTCTACCCGAACTCAACCCGAAACTTGAATTCAAAGAAAATGGATCCATAATTTAAAACAAACATGGGAAAAAATACCTAATAATGATATCTTTATAATTAATTTTATCTTTCGTGTTGATATGAACATGTAAAGAGTCATTATTATTCAAATACATAGTTTTGCAAATGAAACAACATTCTAGACTTTCTTTCAAAACGGTTAACCGTACTCAACCTAAAAGAATAAAATGCCCACCCGAAACCAAAACAATTAGATTCAACCCAAGCAGCAACGAAAGAAATAAGTGAAAACCCGACCGGTGTGGGTAAATTCGGGTTACTCGACCCGATGCAGGATTCTAATGTGCTGTTAATGTAAAACAGTGATGCTAAAAATTATGACATACTCCTTAGTATGTTATTACTTATATAAAAAAGAAAAGAAAGAAAAACAACTACAAAACTTGAGACTAAGTAAAAAAAAAAAAAATAAGAAAAACATTAAAGGTGATGAATTTCCTTAAGTTCGATGACGGTTTTGAGAGGTTTTTTTAAAAATTTATTTTTCATCTACTATGTATATAAAATGCAAATGTGAATTTCGCTCCGGCAGCTTATAATTTGAATGGATTTTGATTGGACTTGCACTGTTATAGATAATGTTTTAGGGATCGTTTTAGTGTATTACATATCGTTCTATGTTGCTTAGTCATAGAATTATGGGGAAAGTTCTACAATCCGGTGAACCCGATTATGAAAGATTATCTTTTTTAAAAAGTCCTCGAGGGCGGATTTTGATTAGACTTCCATTGTTAGTTAGATAATGTTTCAGGGAAGGTTTTAGTATATAACATATCATTCTACGTTGCTTATAGTTATAGAATAATAGGGAAAGTTCTACAATCAGGTAATCCCGATTATGAAAGATTAGTCTTTTTTAAAAAGTTTTGCTTAATGGATTTTGATGGGGCTTGCATTGTTAGTTAGATAATTTTTCAGGATTGGTTTTAGTATACTGCATATCGTTCTACTGTTCTTTACCAAAGCGTACCGTAAATGATCAACTAAAATAGTTGTCCTTAACAGCACAAATTTTGTCTGACACACTAGACAATATTACAGCGCAATAGCGTTCGTATCGTTTTCAGCAATGCGGAAGGACATTCCAGGTAAAGGTCCATGTTGCGTTAAAACACAAGGTCAAATATACCGATATAATTCGTTTAATTCATGGTTCGTTTGGAGAAACCGACCAGCGTAGCAGCATATATAAAATAAAAATTCGTATTTCATTCTGACCGCTTATAGCTCACGTTTTACTGAGCGGGCTTTATTGGGCCCTATACACTGTTAGTTTGGAAATTGTAAAGGACAGATTTTACTTTATAACACATCGGTCAAAGCAGCGCAGTTATATAATAAGCTTATGGGACAGCTACGGGAGAAAGTCCTGTAATTAGGTAAACCCGATAATTAAAGATTAAGTTTTGAAAATATTAAAATGTTGTATTGACACTGGAAACACATTTGTGAACTTTTATATATATATAATTCTATGAGCTAGTGAATGAAAAACCAATTACCAAATTCCATCTTTACATACATGAATCAATTTATGTCAGATAATATAATGTAAAAATAAATCTTTTCTAAAACATAAGTGTCAATGTAGAACAAAACATTCACATTGTTAACACTTTCCAACCTAGTTGAAAAGTGTTTATGACTTCGGTTTGTCTGCCGTCTGGCCGTCTGCTGTCTGGCCGTCAGCCGTCTGCCGTCTGGCCGTGCTCTAACTCCCGTAAATATGCTCGGATTGCTCTGCAATTTTTATATGTTATTGTCGTTATCTATTGCATGTTCCCTATTTCAACGGAAGTGTGTAGCACTTATAGTTTTTTTTTACAGGGACAGTCAAAAGAATTCCGTTACATTGCGGTCTATGGGGAAAAATCATTTGCGGTTTATTTAAATAATGTTTCACTATTTTAAAGGCATTGAAATTTATATATATTACTAAGGTGCACTAGAAGAAGCTTAATATGGAATAGGGTGTGCATAGCACATATAGTTACTTGACAGGGACAGTCAAAAGAATTCCGTTACATTACGTCTATGGAGAAAAATCGTCTGCGGTTTATTTAAATAATGTGTCACTATTTTAAACGCATTGAAATTTATATACATCACTAAGGTGCATGACAAGAGGCTTACTACAGAATATTGTGTGTATAGCAGTCATCGTTTATTTACAGGGACACACAAAAGAATTCTCTACTGTCTGTTAACAATAATTCTTGGAAGTGCGTTTTAAGTTACTGAACGCGATTTTAATTTTAACTCGCTTTTTGTCTATTACGTGGTGTGTATAAATTCTGTAGATCATATACAGGGAAGCACAAAAGTTCGCGAACACATTTCCGTTTATTGACAGAAACTCCAGACGGAGAATTTTAAACTGTGCTACGCGTTTCCTAACTGAACTAAAATTTAGCATCCTATGTATAGTATATATACAAATCTATAGATCCTATACAGGGCTGAATAAAAGTATTCGGATATTTTTCCGAATATTGCGTATGTTGGAAATTCCTGAAATTATGTTCTTAAATATGTTATGCGTTTTCCAAATTGTTTACTTAGATGTTATCTTTCAGCTTATTAAACGATAATGATTTGTAAAATTATTTTGGAAGCGTTGGAAAGTGTTACATAATCTATGCTTGACGCATGATTTTTCGTTCTTGTTAAAAATATTATTAAAAGTTGCTGGCAAAATTTACATTCTACATGAGCGGAAGTACGGGCAAAAGCTAGTTTATTTATAAATTAGAACGTAACAGATTTCTTTCTTTCTTTCTTTCTTTTTTTTAACACTTTCCAATCTAGTTGAAAAGTGTTTATGACTTCGGTTTGTCCTGCCGGCTGCCCGTACTCTAACTCGCGTAAATATACTCGGATTGTTCTGATTTTTTTTTTTTTTTTTGTGTTATTAACGTGTACTATAGCACGATCTCTATTCAAAATGAAGTGTTGAGAGCTAATGTACCCGCAGGTTCTGTATGTATGTACGTTACGTAACGCGATAACTCTTGATAGAAATATCTGATTTGTTTCAAATTTTGTATATACGTTCATTCTGATAAGGCGCTTCCCTGATTAGTTTTGGGGGTTCATTGGTTAAGTATAAGGAGGGGGGGGGGGAACGGGGTGCAATTTGTTTTAAGTTGCCTTATGCTTTTTTTTACCTGAATTAAATTTTAGCTTAATATGGGGTGTGCACAAAAGTTTTCAGATAATATACAGGGTTGTACAAAAGATTTCGAATGCATTTCCGTCGACTGGCGAAAATTGCTAAATGTAAATTTTCTAAGTGAAGTAAATTTTATCATGCTTTGTAGTATGTATCCAAATCTATAGACCATATACAGGGCTGCACAAAATAATTCGACTACATTTTTACTTTCTTCTATCTATAATAGAAGAAAGTATTGTAATCGAAATTTTTTTCGACTTCCAGTTTTCGACGGATTTACACGTTTTAGGAATCAGAGATTCCGAAAAACATGTTTTTACAAAATATCTGTCTGTCCATCTGTGTGTCTTCATTGTATCATCGAAAAGTGTATGAAGTTATGCTTCAAATTGAAACTCATTTTTTTCTATGTTTTTGGCTATGGCAAGCATGTTCTATTAGAATTTGGGAATATTTAGACGAAAGGGGGCGCTGTGATCGATATTTTTGTTCCATTTTCACTATTGTACCATCTAAAAGTGTATGAAGTTATGCTTCAAATTGAACCACATTTTTTTCTATGTTTTTGGCTATGGCAAGCAGGTTCTATCAGAATTTGGGGATATTTCGACGAAAGGGGTCGCTGCGATCGATATTTTTGTTCCATTTTCACTATTGTACCATCTAAGAGTGTATGAAGTTATGCTTCAAATTGAACCACATTTTTTTCTATGTTTTTGGCTACGGCAAGCAGGTTCTATCAGAATTTGGGGCTATTTCGACGAAAGAAGGCGCTGCGATCGATATTTTTGTTCCATTTTCACTATTGTACCATCTAAAAGTGTATAAAGTTATGCTTCAAATTGAACCACATTTTTTGTCTATGTTTTTGGCTACGGCAAGCAGGTTCTATTAGAATTTGGGGATATTTCGACGAAAGGGGGCGCTGTGATAGCCATTTAAAGATTTCAAATTCAAAAAGATGTGCAAATTCAAAAAAATTAGAAATCCTAAAACTTTTTTTCGTTAAATGTTCGGCCTTGATCCGGAGAATCCGGAGCAATTTTTGTTTTGCCTCTATCTTAAAAAGTGGCTGAGATATAGCGGTTTGAAATTTTAGGGTGGCTGACATTTTCAAACAAGACAGTAGAATTCATCCATAAACGGGTTTAATTTATGAGTTTTAGTTAACAGGGTTTCGGCAAATTTTCTTTCATTGTTGAAACCATTAATCCTATTATATGCTTATCACTATATATTTATATTCGCCAACGATAAATTCACGCCAAACTTGGCCGGAATATCGCCAAATTTGGCGACCAAAATAAGTTGCCATAAATGAAGCCAACTTGGCTATAGAGGACTAATTTGGCGATATTCTCATTCAAATTCAATGTTGACGAGAACTGGGATTGAATCTTCTTTATTTAGGTTCCACGCATTTTACCTTCGTGTTTTCCAGTAAAATTAGCTAAAATCGTAAAACCAAGGAATAGGGAGGCTATCTGTTCCTGTCGGTTCAGGCCAGAAGGACTTTTCGTAGTTTAGTATACATCGGTTGTTCGCATCCCTGTAACCCGACGATTCGCAAGCAGCTGACGTACAACAGAATGACGAAAAATATTGATTTTATTGGCGATGTGATAGCGAATTTTGATGTATTAACATGACTGAGATAGAAGAAAGTTTTGGGATTGGCACATCCGACTAGTTTACTATGGAAGGTAATTGCTAAAACTAGACTTTTAAATGTGCTGTATGTTTCCTATACTGTATACTTACATGTCTTAATTCACCTTATTTAACTGTGAAGTTCCGTTACCGTTTTCTGGATATGTTGGAAAGTATTTCATAATCTATGCTTGACGCATGATTTCTACTTCTTGTTTTTTTTTTTTTTTTTTAAGATTGATTTGGAAGATTGTTTGTGCTGTTTTCAACTCGATGAATGAAATATTAATTTCAGCTAATCACGTTTGGCTGTCCAATTCCCTTCTAACATGTGCAGGTAATTGCTGAAGTATACCTTAACGTCTAATTTGATCGATGAACATCGTCGCGCATGAGAGGATTCACATAAACACATGATTCAAAAGTGAACTTGTAGATAGTACTATACTACTATGCCCTCAGGGGCGGATCCAGCCCTCAATTTAATGAGGAGGGCTTCACATCTGTTTTGGAAGGATTCACATCACTTAAGGTAGTTCTCAAAAGAAATATTTTTCCCCTGCTCAATAACGCGAAATTTTCTGACAGATTCACGCAGTCCTTTTCATAAGTAAAAGCATAAAATGGGCAGGCATGACATAACTATTGAAGTGATTTGAAATGAAATAGTGTTTTTCAGTTTTTATGATGTATTATATCTTCAGTTATAAGAAATTATTGTCTCATGAAGTCCTTCCTCATACTATAGCTACTTCAAAACGCCAAATTTCACAACATTTTCTCAAAGGCATTTGTCGAAACATGGAAAACACTATTCAATGTCGTGGTTTCTGAATAAGAGAACCTGCATACTTCATCAGTCTAAGATTAAAATTTACTTCGAGAATGTGTCAGACAGTCGTCAGTTTGTATTTGAGCTTGTATTGATTTGTAGCTTTAAGGCGCTACTTCACTTAGGCGAAAACACCGGCTCACTAATGTTAATCCTATGGGGGGAATAATTTACGATATCTCGTTAGCATTTCAATATTTTTAAATATTTTTTTTTTCTTATTGGATAGCTGAGGTCAATCTCTATGCACGCTCCTTTGTACTTTTTCGATTTTGATAACAAGTTTTTTTTTTTTATTAAGATACTTTCACTTTCGGAACCGGTGTTTCGAAAGTGAAAGTATCCTCAATAAAAATAACTGAAACCACAATCGAAAAAGTACAAGGGAGCGTGCACAGAGATTGAACTCGACTATCCAATGCAAAAAAAAAAAAATCATTTCAAAATATTGAAATGCGAACGAGATATCGCAAATTATTTCCACCATAGGATTAACATTAGCGAGCGGATGTTTTCGCGTTAGTGAAGTAGACTCTTAATAAAAGTAATTTTTGTATATTTATCTGTACATATAAAAATGTTTTGTTCCATAGAACTTTCCTTCATTCAGGAGAAACATGGCCATAATCTCACACTTAGATTCACCCATGTATAACCCCAACTCCTACATAATTTCAGCGGAGAACTTGCTACAATATTTTCCTTCTAAGTGATTGAACTTTATACACAGGAAAACGCTTTTTTAATGGTTATAAATATAATAGTTTTACAGCCCATGTAAAAATTACGTCTGAAATATTGCTATCTGTTTGTAAAATAAATATGTTTTCTTCCCGGGAAAACACCCTTTTTAAAATTCCATAGAAGGGGAGAACTCCTCCCCTCCCATTTCCCTTTCCATTTCTGCCTTCAAAAAAGGTGAAAGAGCTTCCCTCCCTTTTCCATCCCCCTTTCCCCTTTCAATCCCCAACTGCCTTTTGTTCACCCCCTCTCTCAAACAAAGCGGGTGGAAGAATGGATGCTACCTCCAGGAAGGGGAAACAAGAATAGAATTAAGAAGAACTTAGAAGGAGTATTTCCTAGCGGTAGAGTTGTGAGCATTGCAGACCAATAGGTGAGCTATTCTTTCTCCAGCGCTCTTGATCCTTCTTAATTCTATTTCCTTCTTTATTTACCGTTCAAAAAAAGTTGAGGCATGCGCAGTAAGGTCGAATGTGCACTGAAAAATTAAGACTTTTGCTTCTTGCTTTAATATATTGGATACATGGACTTCATTGAAACATATTTCCTTACAATATTAGTAACTTCATTAAGAAATTTAGAGTCATGTTTATTAATGGGGCGAGTAGAGTCGTGTGTACCAAATTTTACTTTAAAATAAATCAGCAGTTTATGCATATTAAGTCTTCTAGAGACTATTTAATTAACATTAAAAATGATAAGGCGAATACTCATAACTTAACACTTCATAAATAAATAAATAAATAAAAAATATATAAAACACCAATTTAATATATGCGTAATCGAATTACGCGCTCCAGCACTGAAATAATCAGAATAAAAAAGTTTGCTGTAAAGTAGCAAATTTTTTAACGATTTCTTCAGTTATTAACCTCTAATACGGCTAATACGAACGTATCGCCTTTAATAAATTTAATAAATTGTTGAATACACTATTGACATTTTTCATTAAAAAATGCCTTTTTGGCGTTGCAATCTAAAAAATTGCATTAAATGAAAAAAAAAACTATTAGAGTTTTTTTTAAAAAGTTGTTTTCACCTACGTTCTGTACAGTTGAGCAGTATGCTCTGTAACCCGGGAAGCATGGGTTGCATTCTCTGGTATTAATAATTTTGAAATTATTATTTTTTCTGTCTCGATTTCTTAAGATGTGGAAACAGCATATATATATATATATATATATAAAAAAAAAAAAAAAAAAAAAAAAAAAAAAAAAAAAAACGTGTTATATGAAAGATATTAATTATACTGAATTTAAGTAACGAAATTTTAAATTTATTGCAAACCTACGCGCTTAAATAAAAACAACAACAACAACAACAAAAAGACAGCCTATGTCATTTTTTAAAATTATAATTCACTTAACTAGAAAGATTAAATGTAATCAGTTCAGCTATTTTGATGACTTTGGTTGATAACGGAATTTATTACGCTAATTGAGAAAAATGATGCTATTGGCTGAAGTGCTGTAGACGTAAAAATAACCAGAGAGTATACCCAGCGATTACGCTACGCTTTTGTTTGCGAAACAGGCGGTATATGGAGTTTCTTAAAAAAAAAATCTAGAAGATATGTGGCGAATGCAACAGTATACCCTCTATACAATACAGATTGCAATTGGCTGTGCCTGAACTCATTCCACTTTTCTCTTACCATTTTATTTGTAAGAATTTTTAATTGACTGCAATTTTTAATCAAACATTATATATATATTTTTACGAAATGTGAATATACTATGTCGGAAGACTGTTCAAAAATCCTTCGAATGATACCTCATTTATCATTGTGCGTTTTGTATGTGCATATAGAAAAACGGACGTTGACAACATAAATAATATATTTAATCACACACATCTCAAATATATTTTTAGTAGATCTTAATAGAAAAGAAATCATTAAGACTTTATGTCTGCATTCAGTGAAGAACTCTTTGTATTAGTTGATTATATGTATAGATTACAATAACAGAAATGAACGCAGCTTTATAAAAGTCATTCTTTTGTTCATTAACCCCTCTAATGAACGTTAAATTGACATAATTATCAATTAGTTGTAAATCTATCCGTTAATATTCGAAAGTAAATATATCCTTTCTCTTACAACGTTCCAAATAAGTCTATTGTCTACACACATTTTAAATTGAAATTGATTACTTTAATTACTTTGCGATCTTGTAACAAATAATGGTGTATTATACTCATCAATGTACAGTCTAACACAATAGACCGTGTATGACTGAACTGCGATTATGGTTCTATTCTTAGAATAAAAGGAGAATTGGGTGTCCAAACGGAATTCGATAGCATTAGAGAGATCGTTATTAAGAACCGCTGTAGAGTCGTTGTTATGCGATAGACAGCCCACAGAAACGGTCAAGATCAACCAAGTGTAACTGTAACTGCACGCAATAATAACGACGTTACGCCTGCTGACGAAATAGTCGTCATCAGTGAGACAGAAAGACGACTGTTACATCGATATATACGTCTGTATAATCAGTCTTCAAAATCAGCTTATATAATAACTGAAAAAATAATTAATTAAAGTAAAAGTAGTTTTTTAACACTTTCCAACCTAGTTGAAAAGTGTTTATGACTTCGGTTTGTCTGGCCGTCTGGCCGTCTGCCGTCTGTCCGTGCTCTAACTCCCGTAAATATGCTCGGATTGCCCTGCAATTTTTATATGTTATAATCATTATCTATAGCATGTCCCCTATTTCAACGGAAGTATGTAGCACTTATAGTTTTTTTACAGGGACACTCAAAAGAATTCCGTTACATTGCGGTCTATGGGGAAAAATCATTTGCGGTTTATTTAAATAATGTTTCACTATTTTAAACGCATTGAAATTTATATATATCACTAAGGTGCATTAGAAGAAGCTTAATATGGAATAGGGTGTGCATAGCACTTATACTTACTTTACAGGGACAGTCAAAAGAATTCCGTTACATTACGTCTATGGAGAAAAATCGTCTGCGCTTTATTTAAACAATGTTTCCCTATTTTAAACGCATTGAAATTTATATAAGGTTCATTACAAGAGACTTACTACAGAATATTGTGTGTATAGCAGTCATCGTTCATTTACAGGGACACACAAAAGAATTCTCTACTGTATGTTAACAATAATTCCTGGAAGTGCGTTTTAAGTTACTAAACACGATTTTAATTTTAAATCGCTTTTTGTCTATTACGTGGTGTGTATAAATTCTGTAGATCCTATACAGGGAAGCACAAAAGTTCGGGAAAACATTTCCGTATTATTTAACTCCAGACGGAGAATTTTAAACTGTGCTACGTGTTTCCTAACTGAACTAAAATTTAGCATCCTATGTAGTATATATACAAATCTATAGATCCTATACAGGGCTGAATAAAAGTATTTGGATTACTTAGATGTTATCTTTTAGCTTATTGAAGAGTATGATTCGTAAAATTATTTTGGAAGCGTTGGAAAGTGTTACATAATCTATGCTTGACGCATGATTTTTCGTTCTTGTTATATTTAAAAAGAGCACATTATTTTGTAAGAATTCAATGTTTCTCTTAAAAATCATGCCTCATTTCATGACTGTAATTTATGTAGTTCCAAAGAATTTCCGTTACAATACGTTAATTTGGTATGGGCCCCGATTATTAAAAATTCATCGCTTTGATTTACTCTTGATAGATATGGAATAATGTAAAGGCTGTTATTGGATTTTCTATAGTTGCTGAGCAACTTTACATTCACACTGTAAAACATTTGTGTAACGTTATGGAGTTTTTTTTTTTTTTTTTTTTTTTTTTTTTCAAGATGGAAGCATTTCATTTATAAGTCTAATTGTTACAGAAATACATATTCTGATGATGGTCATAGAAGTTGACCGAAACGTCAATTTAATGTAATTTTATAATATAATTTTACATAAAATTTTTCATACACCATTCAGTAAAATCGTGTGTTTACTCTACACAATATTTTTGTTACATTAATGTTTTGATGGTGTAACGGTCCAGCTCAATCATGGAATAATGGATTTCGTTATATAGAGACTTAACTAAAAAAAGCAATATGATTTTTTTCATCTTTTTTATTTTTTATTCATTGAAGAATATGTAAGAGAAATCGATACCTTTGCAGAAAAAAAAAATACTTGTCTTTTTTTTTCCTTCTTTAGATATCATAAAATGAAATTGTTAAATAAAGTTATTTTCACGACAAAAAATATGATATCATGACTAGATTAAAAAAAAAAAAAAATAAAGAATTGAGCAAGTTTAAAAAATTTCCTCCTTTTTCAATTTTTAATATTTTTACACATTTTTTTCTTATATTCACAGGGATATCTTTCATCCCTTTAGTATACTCATCAATTTACAAAATAAAAAATGAAACATCCTTATCTGTGGTAAAATTTACTGAAAAACACGAATTCCTTTATATTTATACAGGGTGTCTATAAATTATTGTTGGGGTTTCCTTACTCCATAACTTTTGATTTAAGAAGATGAGGAAAAATATTATTACATATTCGTAAAGTACAATACAAAGAGTTTTTTTAATAACACAAAGTTACATATGCGTAAAGCTGCAACTCAAAACGTTATTAATCAATTAACGACTATAATCAAATAATAATTAATATTAAAATTTTATCAAATTTATCAAAAAGGTATTAATGAATTATAAGCACATAGTTAGATAGTTTCCACCCTTCCTTTTTGATAAATTTGATAAATTTTAATATTAATCATTATTTGATTATAATCGTCATCTGATTAATAGCGTTTTAAGTTGCAACTTTACACCTATGTAACTTTGTTTGTGTTATTAAAAAATCTTTTCGGGTTATACTTTACGAATATTTAATAACATTTTTTGTCATGTTCTTAAATCAAAAGTTATGAGGGACAATAAGGAAACTCCAACAGTAATTTATGGACACCCTGATGTATTTAAAAAACGAAAAAAAAAAGGTTTTAATTTTATTGTAAAATCCACCCCTAATAATTTCATTGAATATGAACATACCTTTTTGAGTATGTAAAAAAATATGTTTGTCATTAGGTCATTTCTTAAATATCTGTTGAAGTTAAAACATTTCAAAAATGTCAAAACTTAAAAAAAAAAAAAAAAAAAAAAAAAGTACTGAACTGAGAAAAATGAATTTAAAGATTCCAACTTTGATACATTTAAAAGAGAAATGCGCACAGTAAATGTCTTTTTTTTTTTTTTTTTTCAAATTTTTTTATTTATATCTTAAACACACTGTCGCGTAAATAAAATCTGTTAATAAAACAGTATGTTTTTCATTCTTCTTCTTCTTCTTCTTCCTTTTATTATTATTATAATCATTATTATTACTTTCATTATTATAACATATGTTTAGTATGTTCTTTATGACAATTTAACGATTTTTTTCATTGTTCTTCTTCTTATTATTATTATTATAATTATCATTATTACTGTCATTATTATACCATATGTTTAGCATATTTTAACCTGTATGTTCTTTATTGCAATTTAACAAAATAACATGCAATATAAATAGTAATATCTCAAAAACTCTTATATTATTATTTTTTTTATATTTATAAGAATAAAGTATCGGATTCGTAAAGAATTTTCATGGATTTATACGTTTTAGAAGGTTCTGAACATGATTTGACTGTTTTTAGTAAATGTCTGTCCGTGAGTCTGTGTGTCTGACTGTCTACCGGGATGCAGGCCCTGACTGTCGCACGGGCATCCGGGGCCCATGCCCTGGGAACAAAATTTCTGAGGGGCATGAAATTTTTCATAATTTCATCTAAATTTCCATTAAAAAAATCATTTTGTCAACATTTCTTTGAGTAGTTTTGTCTGCTCTCAGTATCAGCTTAATTTTATTATTTAATATCAATAACACCATTATTAAGTAATAGACTTCTTATCATTATTTTCTAGTAATTGATGTTATGTTTTTTTTTTCTAGTCATTCAATTTTATCATATTGCCCATTTATTCGAAAAGTGACACAACTGAAAATATGTGATATTTGAGATTAAAATACGATAAGTATATAACGATAATATGATACGATAAAATGACAAAAATATATCTCAATCTATGGTTAAAAAAAACACATTTCAATAAATAAAAAAAATATTTTATTTTTATTCCTGGAACCGTTTTTTAATTTTCTGTTAAATGTAATTTTTTGAGTTGACACTTTTTGAATAAACGTGCAATATGTAAAAAATAAAATAAAATAAATAAATAGCATGAGTAAATCAATTAATCTAGCGGGGGGGGGGGGGGGGGGGGCACGAAAAATTGAAAATGAAATGGGCACGAAAACTTGCTAGTCGGGCCCTGTCGGTAGGTGATACAAATTTTGTGGGTGATCTATCTCAAGACCTATGCACATAATTTAATCAATTTAATTGGTGTTGATTAGATTTTGGTATAAATCACCCAACAAATGGCGTTACTATGCTGCACTTTTCACGATTTTCTCGTTAGCTATATCTCAAGAAGGAATGCACGTAATTTCATCCAACTTGATATTCTGTTAAACCTTGACATAACCTTATTAAATTTGGGTGTATACCGCCGAACAGGTGTTGCTACTTTCCTCTATTTTTCACGATTTCCGCGATAGCTATATCTAAGAAACGAATAGATTTGTCATTTTATTTTGGTTGCAGATGACTGGATTTATATAGAAGAAAGTTTCGTGATGACCACTATAGAAGTTTCGTTTTTGAAACACTGACAAAGTAGTCGTTAGGGGACACCGTAACACTTACCCATCATAGATATGCATAATATAAAACATGAAAATAAAACATGTGTAAACTACTTATAAAATGCATTGAAAATTCGAATAAAATCGTGGCTTGATAACGTCATAAACATTAAATGCTTTGTTACTGGACTGCGTAAAATAAACATCCTCATAACTCCAAAAACAATAACCCTATTAACTAGCGGTTTACTTCATCGGATTAAGCGTCTCATTTCCCATTAAAATATATCTTTGAATTGCAATTCGAATGAAATACAGGGTCACGAAAAATTGAAAAGTTTGGAAAATAGGATTCCAAATATCTCGGCAATTAATTATTCGATCGACTTCATTCTTTATGCAAAAATTGTTTTTTTATTGTCTTTTATATTCACTCCTTAAAATAAACAGTTTCGAAAATTTTTATATACCTTTTATTAGAACGAATATTTCGAGAATCCGAAAAAAGTAGTTACGGATAATCGAGGTTACTGAAATTCAATAAGATTCTTTCCATTATTACATCTTAAGTACATACCAAATTTCAAGTCTCTATCTCAATTTGTTCGCGAGATAGAGCGTTTACAGACACACACACAGATAGACGGACGGCAAATTTTTTTTTCTCTAAAAATAAGTTTTTCTTAATCTCCAGTGTCTGAAACGTGTAAATCCTTCGATTTTTAAAACGATTGCACGACTTACCCTATACTACGTATGATGGGCAGTGTTGAATCCAGGGGGTGGCCCGGGGGGGGACATTCCCCCCCGGAGCATGGAAATATCCCCCCCGGAAGATTTGAAATTTTATGCTTTCAATGGTCAAAAAGTGGAATTCCCCCCCGGAACTCTATAATGTCCCCCCCCCGGAGTCACAGAAATTCCTCCCGGGGAAAAGTTTCTGTATTCAACACTGATGATGGGTAAGTAAAGGGACAATTTCTTTTCTTTTTGAGAATTGCAAATGTTGACACAATTTACTGGCATTTCGTGGCAATGCTCTTTAATCTTAATTAAATGATACATATGCTGACAATTAAAGAAAATATCAGTGCCGTAAATCGTGAGCTTCACGTGAATGCTGCAGGAAGACGTTAATGAGTTTTATGACACATAAAGCTAATTTATTAACATCATAAATAGGGGCAAATTGTTGATCTTCTAAGATGAAAGAATATGCACAGTTCTCAGAAGATAAAACACTGTCACAAATTTCGTAGAAAATCATTATTGGTAACATTTTTCGTAAAGGAGGATGACCGAACATGCTCATTAATGCCCAATGAAGTTTTAATCGTTCTTGATCTTTAACACTAAATATTTCAGTTGGCTCAGAACGTTGAATATGTCAGTTACCTCATTTCCATAAGGCTCTGAAAAATTCCACAAAACGATAATTTCATTTTCAGGTGATGTTACGCTGAATGCAGTTTTTGATTATTTTTCTTTTTAACACATTCCAACATACGTTCAAAAGTGTTTATGAATTCGGTTTGTCTTGCCGTGCTATAACTCGAGTAAATATAGTCGTATTGCCATGTAATTGATATATGTTATTGAGGTTTACTATGGCATATTCGATTTTTAAAATGAAGTGTGGAGTAAAATGTAAATGAAGTTACAGGGATACTCAAATGAATTCCGTTACATTATGGTCCATGAGGGGAAAATCGTTTGCAACGTATTTTAATGATGTTACACTGTTTCAAACATTATTGAAATTGATATACATAATTGATGCGCACTACAAGATGCTTACTGCAGAATAATAAGTGCATAGCATTTATGGTTCATTTACAGGGTCACACAAAAGAATTCGGTTACAGTTACGTATGAGTAATAATTGCTGGAAATGCGTTTTCAATTGTGGTATGCGTTTTTAAATGTAATTAATTTTTTGCATATTATTTGTTATGTATAAATTCTATATATCATAAATAAATGGATGCAGAAAAGATTTTGAGTGCATTTTATTGACGGAAATTGCTGAAGCGAAATTTTTAACTGTGTTATGCGTTTACTAAATCAACTAAATTTTTGCATACTATGTAGTGTATATACAGATCTCTAGATCATATACGGGGCTGCACAAAGAATTCGGATATTTTTCCAACTATAGATGGCAATTGCTGAAATTAGAATATCAAATGTGTCATGCGTTTTCCAAATTGTTACTTACCCATCGTACGTATAGGGTAAATCTTGTAATCATTTTGAAAATCGATTTTTTTTTTTTTTTTGACTTATTTACACGTTTCAGACACTGAAGATTCCGAAAAACACATTTTTAGAAAAAAAAATTGTCGTCCGTCTGTCTGTGTGTGTGTCTGTAAACGCTCTATCTTCCGAACAAATTGAGATAGAGACTTGAAATTTGGTATGTACTTAGTATATAATAATGGAAAGAAGCTAACTGAATTTCAGTAACCTCGATTATCCGGAACTATTTTTTCGGACTCTCAAAATATTCGTTCTGATAAAAGGTATATAAACATTTTCGAAATTGTTTATTTTAAGGAGTTAATATAAAAGACAATAAAAAAACAAATTTTGCATAAAGCATGAAGTTGATCGGATAACCAGTTGCCGAGATATTTGAAATCCTATTTTCCACACTCTTCGATTTTTCATGACCCTGTATTTCATTCGAATTTCAATTCAAAGATATATTTTAATTGGAAATGAGACGCTTAATCAGATTTAATAAACCGCTAGTTAATAGGGTTATTGTTTTTGGAGTTATGAGGATGTTTCTTTTACGCAGTCCAGTAACAAAGCCTTTAAAGTTTATGGCGTCATCAAACTACGATTTTATTCGAATTGCAATGCATTTTATAAATAGTTTATACATGTTTTATTTTCATATTTTATATTATGCATATCCAAGATGGGTAAGTATTACGGTGGCCCCCAACGACTAGTTTACTTAGCCATCATCTTTCACCTTATTTAAGTGTTAAGTTTTGTTACATTCTGAATGTGTTGGAAAGTATTTCATAATGTATGCTTGACGCATGATTTTTCTTTCTTATTAAATTGTTATAAATGAGTCATTTTTTTCCCTTCATGTCGTCGACGTTTCCTAAAACATGAAGTCGCAGATTTAAAAACCCAAATTCCTTTATATAGAGTAACCTCAAAAATCTAAATCATGGAATATAGTTTTGTAGATTGGATTTGAGTGTATATGAAGTACTTTTTAATTATTGGACTAGCTTTGACTTTTGCCCTTTGTTGCCACTTTTCTGTATTTTTGAATAATGGTAATTCAAATATAGGAAAAAATACGAGAACTGTAGTATACATTTTTATTCATTTCATTAGTTATTATTCTTACTGAGGTTTATCATTTTTATTGTAACTCAAATAATTCAAGTTGAAATATGCAGATATTATGCATCGGATACTTTTTTAAATATTGAAACAGCAAAAATTTGTTACATATAGAAGCTCCACAGAATCAAATTTAAAAGTACGAACTAAATTACGTATCGCGATACGTTCATTCAGAAAGCTATTTGCCTAAGGAAACAGAACTTCAAAAAGATTTTTATTACTTTTAATTATTAAAAAAATGGCAACAAAATTGTTACAATTTTGACAGCCTATTACAAAGTGATACAGCTGCAGCATCTGTAACCAGAAAATATTTACATAGAATATGAACAAGTATAATTAATAGTACATAATATATAAGAATACGTGGTGTAACTTTATAGTTGTTGAAATGCTTGGGATTAAAAAGGTCCCCAGACCTACCTATTGTTGCTTATCTGTGCTTTCAAGAACAGTGAAGAGTGCAGTTTTGCCACAGGTCCCCATTATCCTTGTTATACGTCATTTATGAGAATATAATGAAATGAAGCACCTCTATAGACAAGGCCTGATTTTCGCTTAAACCATTAGGCTCGGACCATGATTCCCGGAATTTTGAAAGCCACCAAACCCACTTAGCTTATTATTATTTTTCTTTTTTACCTTATAATTAAGATTTGATATAATTTTTATTTGTAAACTGCTAGAATTTAATAAACTTTGAAATTCTTTAATACATAATAACTACGTACAAATATTGGAAAGTTACGAATACTCATTGTTAACTGCATACAATCAATCTGTAGTCTGTAGTAGAAAAAAAAACGCCGAGGGTATACGCAATAGGCAAAATGTGTACAGTAGAGAAACAGAGGTCTATAAGAAGTCTCTTAAAAAATAAAGAAGTATACAGCGTATACCAACGTACACCCTCCAATACAGCCCTAACATACAACAGAAACCAATTGACAAGTAAATGAGAATAGATGGCCCCGAAACTCATAATGTTCCTTTGACCCCAAACCCTGTATGTCGGGTTCTGACTACAGAGATACTTTAACTTTTTAGTAAAGTTAGATAATATGGCATTATAATATCGCATACTCGCTTTTTTTTTTTTTTTTTTCAGTCGCTTTGTTTCTAATGAATCACCTTTGAATATTTCAGCCTGTCAGAAACGTATCAGCATACAAAGCAGGTTCTATTCATTTTTTGATAGACACATAAGCTTAATAACGCCTCTTACAGCTATCAGTTTTCGCTACTGTAACCATCATGTCTGGTGCGAAATGGTTAGATAGGAGAGATTCGTACACACTGAGACGGATTAAAAAAAAAAAAAAAAGTTATTTAACAATTAGATATAATCGACGGAAGAAATTTTAGACATTATGTTATATAAATCGGCTTATTGGGAGCATCTTGTATACCTAATTTACTAATACACATGAAAATAAAAAATTACTTTGAAATATCATTAGAATTTGTCTCATTATGTGCATCACACTTAGTACACAGTGAGATAGTGCTGATGTTTTATATGTTTCACTGACACATTCAGCAATCTGGTATATGAGATGGTTGTGAAGTCATTTCTGAGGAACCATGATCAACCGTCGCATTAGAACGTTTTAAAAGGTGTAAAAACTAATAAATCGAGTAATTGGAGTTTAGCTGCACTGTTAAAAATTTGCAGCAAATTGTCCAGTAATTTGACCGTTTTTATAGAAAATGGTTACATAACTGTAATTTAACTCTATTCTGACCATATTATTGCCCATATTATGGTCAGAATAGAGTTATGGTTATGTAACCGTTTTTTAATGTGACTGTAACAGTTTGCTGCAATTTTTTAACAGTGTGTTATGTGGTGGAAAGGTGAGAAAAGTGGCTCCTATTTATATGCGCCCATGTCTCAAGCACACATAAACATATTAAAGAAGCATATAATGGATATTATTAATTATAGAATATGTATAATTTTAATACTACACTGTTTCATTGTGTACCAGAGTTTCATGTCTCACTGTATATACCAATTCGATTTGTTTATAAAATAATGGTTACAATTACCTCTTCCATCGGCTTTGTTCCAGTTAAGTTCGTAGTGTTCAATGGAGAAATAGAGCAGCATGTGTATAAGATTCAAACTTAAATACTGCATACAATTAGATATTTGATCTGTAATAGAGTTTAATGAGTGACTTTCTCTGTCTCGCTGCGTCCCAAAATATACTTTCATATCGTATTTTTTATTCCTTCAAACATCCGAACTTGTGGTCGGCTACATTCCAAGCTAAGTATCTTTGAACAGCCTGGCATATTAAGCGCTACAGACATGAACTATTTTAAAAAGTTAATTTTTTTTTCAGACATTTAAAAAATAAAAAAGTACAAAATTATGTCACACACACAAAAAAAAAAAAAAAAAAAAAAAAAAAAAAAACAATTTTTGTAAACGTTTCAAGCTCCAAACGAGCCCCACATCAGTACAATGTTGATCGATAACCAAAAGTTGGTTCAACATAATCGCTGTCAAAATATGCAGCTAAATCAATAAAACACTATGGATTTATTAACGTCAATTTAAACGTCATGTTTTAACGTATTTAAACGTCAGTGTTTTATTTATTTAACTGCATACTTTGACAGCGAACATGTTGAACAACAACTTTAAGAATCGATCAACATTGTACTGATGAAGGGCTCGTTTGAAGCTTGAAACGTTTACAAAATTGTTTTTATTGTGTGATATAATTGTATATTTTTTTGTTCTTTTTGAAATAAATTAAATGTTTTTAACTCGTTAATGCTTAAAATTTAAACATCAGTACATTAACAAAATGTAAAAAAAAAAGAAAAAAAAAGACAGAAATAGCATCCAAGATATATTTTTAGTGCCACGGGGACCTCTGAAGTGGGAGGGGGAGAGGGGGGGGGGCACTGCTAATAAGTTATTAGTAGATGGGAGGAAATAACAATTTTTTTTTCTTAGCACCGTGTAATAACATTAAAATGTACATCTTATACGACGCAAGTTTCGATTTTTAAATCGTTTTCTTGAAAGTAATTACAATAAAAAAAAAAATACCTTTAAAAAAGTTGCTTGAATCTACTCTTTTCTATTTTATTTTTAAAATTTTTTTAAAGAGATATCTCTTTAAGAGGGCCCAGCCCGGGTAGTTTGTACCGGCTTTAACCGGGGCCTCCGAGATGTCGCTGTGTGTCCTTAACCGGGCCTGCTACAAGTGACGTCACAACCTGCTGACGTCAAAACAGTGATACATAATAACTTAGAATTTTTCATGTACTTTGTTCGTTTGTACGGATTGTTTACGATAATATTTTGATTTTATTTATTGTTTTATATAGTAATTAATAATATTTTTCAGTGTATTTAGATTATAATGCTATCAATAATTATTGATTATAATTATTAAAGAAAGTGTAGATTATATCTATAAAATAATGAGAAGAAAATGTTGTGCTCCTAGTTTCTAATCTAAGTCTTCAAATTCGCTACTGATAATGAAAAGAAGAAATTTTAGCTACGAAAATTACCTTGTGATAATTTTATTTACATTTCAACAGAAGTAGTCTGCTTTAAATGTTTCGATATACGTTTCATAATTCGTGAAGCTAGAATTAATATGATGGTATTGAACTTGCTGTGCTGAGAAAAAAAAATAACCCTAACAACGAATGTCCATCCTACTGTAATGGAAATATTCCGGCATATTTGAATGAATTTGTACTTCCAAATCAAAAAGAGTCAAATGATCTTTAGAAAAAAAAAAAAATAAAAGAAGCAGACCATAAACAGTTTAAAAAATGATTTTGAAGAAATACTGTAATAAATTGAATGAAATCTGGATACATTTAGTTAGAAGTGAGTGTGCTTTGTTTATAAAATTAAAAGTAACTGATTTACACAACTTAGTAGTTCTACGTAGTTCCATTTAACATTTTAGCTAACTTAAGTGTACAAATATATTATGAAAATAAAACTTTTGATAAGTTAATTTGAGTGGTTATTAGGTCCTAGACCCAAGTACAATAAATAGACAATTATTAAAATATTACAAGTCAGTTACAAAGTTAAGATAGAAAATTGGGTACTTTTCGGTTAGCCGAGCGCCAGTGATATATATACACATATCTACACACACATATATGTATGAATTAATATATATATATTTAGATATGTACATGTATCACTGGCGCCCGGCTAACCGAAAAGTACCGAAAAAGGCTTATGGCGAGAGAAGGAAAGTTGGCAACATATTTTCTGGCAACCTATTCGTAGTTTCATATAAATATTTTTTTTTTCAATATTTATATAATTTATTTAATATAAAGAAGCCATATATCTCTTTTTATATGCAGGTAGAACAGAATTGTATATATAAATAATTTTATATATATAAATAAACATAAAAGTTCATTAGGTTTGTTTTCATAATTGTATATATAATTTAAAAACATATCTAACTTTCTGAAGCCCGGATTACGCCAAAGCGTTAAAAAAAAAGATCGAAGGTCTCTATAGTTAAAAAATGTCGATTTCTCTATTTAAATTGACATTTATTGTGTTTTGGTGGTTAAATTATGGTATGTAGTTGTAAAAGGGAGGAATGGGATTGATTTTGTAAAGTTTTTGGTAGATTTATTATATTTTTTGTACGTATATTTATTGTAAAATAATGTGTTTAGGAAAAGGTAAGTCAATGGGTTCAATCTGCTTTATTAATCTTAGCATTTTTTTAAATTTAAAACTTTTAATTTCCTTTAATAAAACAAGTGTATTGATTCCCTTTTATTTCACGATTATGAAATTTAATATTATTTATGTAATCACAAATTATAAGAGCGGAAATGCTCTTTTTATCACATCTTTCTGCTGCGATACATTGACCAAAGTGGATCACTACTGTGACGTCACTAATGAAGATTGTACACATATAATAAAAATATAATGAATATAAAGAGAATAGTGAAAAACTTAACTGCCTTTAACTGTCACCATTTGAATTTATTACAGAAATACCAGTTGAGATATGTACAAATAAAGTTGCGATACATACGTGTTGTTCACTGAATATTTTATTTTTAAAGTAACTTTTTGTCCCAAAATATTTTTACTATATTGAAAATAATAGAATCAGATTTTAAGGGACAACTTAAATTTATTTATCATGATATATATATATATATTCTCCTAGAGACATTTCCATAGACAGAGAGTGCTTTAAGATAGAGATTTTTATTCATAAAAGAGAGATAAAAAATAGAAGAAATGACAACAAAGTTGTTTATGAGAATATCATAGAATAGGATACTTCTATAGAAATAGTTGTAAGGCCAGCTAATAGAGCATTGTTACTTCCCAATACATACAGTAAAACATGTGAAATCCGAGTGTAATGAAATCCTGTCTTTAAAAAAATCATGATTCCTGTGGAAGGAACGTCATTCATTTATGCTTGCTAAGAGACAGAAACCTGTCTAAAACGGAAATTTCTTCTAGCCCCTAAAGGTTTCGTTTTGACAGGTTTTATGTAATTTACACTTTTTTGCACATACAGTGTGAGGAGGGTACTGTGACCATGTTTAAAGCACAGCTATGGAAATATGGTATATTTTTACATTTTGAGGTTCCTTGAATCCGTTTTTGGTAGTTTTACAATGATTCCATATGTATGTGCATATTAGAATTTCCTTACATTTCAGTTCCTCAGAACTCGTTTTTGGTGTTTTTCGATTATGTCGGTGATGTTGACGATTTGCGTGAGTGAACTCGATAGCGTCCAAAGTAAGCTTTCGATTAGCTCGCATTTGGTGAATATTTTACAGGTCAGTGTCACAAGAACTGTATTCATTTTCGCAGAAATCGGTCAACGGTTTTAGTATAAACTTTTCATCAACTATTTTTCAACCATTTTGAGACGATAATTGATAAACATTTTCTCTTATATCTCAATTAAATAATTTTTATTGCTCACGTTCATCTTATATCGATACAACTATGTTTCACCAGAACATGACTTAATTTAGTAGAATCCTTTTTCTTATAGGCCTTAATTTCAGCACAGTCGGAATGAAAATTTATTGAAAATTACCTCATTAGAAAAATGTTTAAGCTTTATTAATAAAAATGCACGTTTTCTTTAAAACATGACGTCACTTTCACAAGTGGAAATATTTCACATTCGTAAAATTTGTCATCTAAGTTTTAATTTATTCTTATATTACTATTTATTTGAACACACAGTATTCTGGAAAGGGCTCGTAAAGTCAAATGGAGTACTTCTAGATTTTTTTTTCTTCTTTGAGGTAGCTTTACTTCTAATGAATCACCTTTAGATATTTCAGCATGCCAGACACGTGCCAGCTTACAAAACAGATTCTATTCATTTTTTGATAGATACATGAGCTTAATGCAACCCTCTTATACTACAGCTATCAGTTTTCGCTACTTTAACCACCATGTCTGGTGCGAAATGATCAGATATCTGATTCCTGGGACGATTTGTTATCAACATTGTATGCAGATCAAGTGTTAGTCCCGTCAAATAAAAAGAAAGACTAATAATGTAGAAATGCAGATGGAATTGTGGAACAAACGCTCGACCTTCGCATATGATTGGGATCGGTTTGCACCGGTTGGTTCCACGAATTTTTTCAAGAATGAAATATTTTGACAACGGAGATTTTTTGCATAGTTGCTACGGCTGGAAAAAAGGTAGAGAAAAAAATGGCTTTCCGCGTGTTTAGAATATTTATCGGACTGGAATTAAATTAGATTCCAATGCTTATATTTAATCATTATGCAAGAGTGCGGGATAAATAATTGAAAAAAAAAAAAAAAAAAAAAACTTGTTCAAGTGTTAAGTTGCCTTTCGGTGCAAAGGGAGTTTATACTCCTGGGAGAATAGTATTGAGGGGTTCCCTTTCCGGGCAATGCCGCAATTGCAAATTCAAAATCATTCAGTGGGCTCTTTTCCTCCTGGGTCATCCCTTGAATTCATCATTGTTTTGTAAAAGTCTATTCTTTGGTAAAGTATTTCACAATTTACATAACCACAATTTTTTTTTAAAGCATAATACGGAATGTTAAATAATGAATATTTATATATTTTTCCTGTACGAAAAATGTTTTGATGGTTACTTTGGCGATAAATCTTACAAGAAAAGCTTCAGAAATCTACTTACGACACATAAACAAGTCGTGATATTTAGAAAGTTTTAGAAAACTTGAGATGACACCATCAGATTTCATTGCCAAAGTTACTCCCCCGGTAGTATATTACAACACCCAGCAACAAAAGTTACAATGTGACAACCACCAGTAACAAAAGTTACAATGTGACAACCACCAGTAACAAAAGTTACAATGTGACCACCACCAGTAACAAAAGTTACAACGTGACAAAACCCACGATAGTGACATAATAACCAGTGAAACTCTCGAAAGAAGACCAAGATTCAAAATGTGACAACCAGGTAACAATATATCAAGAAAGAGACAAAAATCCAATGAATGATAGATAAAAACAACCCACAACAGGGGTGAGCCTATAGAAACGCCAAAAAACCTTGACAGAGACAAATATAACAAGAAGTGAAATCAGCCCATAAAAGAGGCGATAAACACTACAGCGACAACCTACCATGAACAAGATAAGCCAACAGACACGGTAAATATGTAAATCTATGTACGCTAATGGCGCCTGGTGCATGTAAAATCCGTCGTGGGTGCAAAGCCCTCCAAGTTACCTGTGAATTATACCTCTGGGGGTGCCTAGTCAGGTGAGGGTCTCGTCACCTGATCAAGGTTCTAAATTACAAGACCTATTAAATCTGTCAATTCAACAAAGTTAAACAGAAACCTTGAACCGGCAAACAAATATAACTGTAGCAAACTACAAGAGAGCAAGCACAGCAGCGATGTGAACAAATCTATAGTCAGGTGGATCACAGCCATGCTGTGATCAGGCGATTTCCGCCCCGCACCCAGGTACTAACCCGTCAAGCTAGGCATTCATGCCGGGCAGGTAGGGGCCTGGTTAGCGGTATTAAAAAAAAACTGAATGAATGCATCGATCAGTGAGTTAGTTAGTTGAGTGGCAAATGAAAGGTGGTACTTTGAGTTTCTATATTTGTTCGCCCGCCGACGGTGAGGAAAGTGGTCACCTTTGTAGGCTTTCCATGTTCCGAGCTGGCGGTACCATAGACCTTCTAATAATAGTACCTTCTTATAATAGACCTTCTAATAATACTAATATTTACTCTGAGGCCGGTACAGTAATACTCAGGCACTGGTTTCTGGCTAGTCCTTTGGTTCGCTCCTGTGGGCTGTCATTCGTAACGTTGGGACGATTATGCCACTGGCTTAGCTTGGGGACCGGACCTGCCCCGGCTCCTCTGAGTGGGAGCCTATCGCAACGGTCCGCAATCGGTTAACCCGGTTATGTCTAATAGTAGATGAGTTCCGTAATTAAGTTAACTTTGAGTCGCTATAAAACATTGTACTCTGCGAACAGTCAATGTGTTGTTGGGCACTAGTTACGCCAATCGCAAGCTATCCTCTAAAACAGAAAATTCCACTCTAATACTGAAGTGAATTAGCATGGAACATAGTAATTGAGAGGATCAAGTACTGGTCCTGGTACCACATGGGAACACTGTCTATCGTTGGCTGTCCTATGGATGCCATGTACCTGCCCAAAAAATCAGTAGTATGAAAAGTCTACTTGCTGGGGAGTTGTGATAGGTGGGAGAGAGATACGGAGCCAGGAGATTTTTCGCTTCTAGTAACTATAAAAAATGCGAAAACTTCTGGAGCAATGAAATGCCACAAAATGAATAGATCGGCAGTACCATTGAATGTGTAGAAAGTTGTGAGTCCTAGTTGTTGCGGGTGTCTTTACAACATTTTTGTATTTAGCCTTATTATATTAAGTTTTTACATTGATTTTAGTAGCTCGATATTTTGTGCGTCGAGATTCTCGAACATTAAGGAAGTAAAAGTGCAGTCATTTATTGAGAATTTGCTTGTTTATTTATAAAATTTTTCTTTTTTTTTTAACTTGTTGAAATAAGAAATTTCATAAAAATATTAATGAATTATTTATCAAAAAACCTTTTAAATAACTATTAACAGAGAGTGTTTACTATTCCTCATAATTTAATATCTATACAAAATACAGAATAAAATCATTTTGAGATGAAATCAGTTTTTTTCTTCTTAAATATATAGGAATTACGTTTAAGATGCAAATGCAGTAATAACTTTCCTCAAGAAAAGCTTAATTCACTTTTTTTTAATAGTATTAAGTACTTCTTATAAAATTCTTAAGACTCTCAAGATAGTTTTATCGAAGAAAGTTAAAATTTTCAATTGGATACTTCATCTCAAGAAAGATAAGTGCTTTATCTTAAAAAACTAGAGCGGCCAGTGACATTTCTAGAAAAAAGAAAAGAATATGTCTGTTTTTTATTTATTTATTTATTTTTTTTTTTTTTTGCTATCTATACGCTACCGTTTTAAAGAAGCTTCTTTTTTTTAAAAAAAATCCATTAGTGAAACTTCATAAATAAGATAATTGAAATATTTATGCACCACCGTTCATAATACTTATTTTTTTAACTCTTTCAAACATAGTTGAAAAGTGTTTATGAATTCGGTTTGTCTGTCTGCCTGTCAGCTGTCCGTTCTCTAACTCGCGTAAATATACTCGGATTGCCATGCAATTGATATATGTTATTGAGATTTTCTATGGCTTGTTCGGTATTGAAATGAAGTGTGTAGCATTTACAGTTTATTTACAGGGACACTCAAAAGAATTCCGTTACATTACGTTCTATGGGGGGAAAATCATTTGTAGTGTACTTTAATAATGTTACATTATTTAACACGTATTGAAATCGATATATATCACTGAGGTGCACTACAAGATATAGAATAAGGTGTACACAGCATTAATCGCTCATTCACAATATGAAACACACAAAATAATTCGATTACAGTACAATCATTTTCAATAATAATTGAATAATAATTGCTGGAAGTGCGTTTTCAGTTGTGGTACGCGTTTTTCAATTTAACTCACTTTTTGCATATAAATTCTATAGATCCTATACAGGGTTGCACAAAAGATCTCGAGTACATTTCCGTTTATTGGCGGAACTTGCTGTAGGGGCATTTTCAATTGTGCTATACGTTTCCTAACTGAAGTAAATTTTAGAATACTATGTAGTATATTTACAAATCTATAGACCCATACAGGGCTGCCCAAAACAATTCGGATACTTTTCCGACTGTCGATAGTGATTACTGGGTTGGTTTTTCAAATGTGTTACGTATTTTCCAAATTGTTTATTTACACATCATCTTTTGTCATATTATAGTGTGAAGTTTTGTTACAGTTTTCTGAAAGTGTGGGAGTGTTTCATAATCTATGCTTTACACATGATTTTTCTTTCTTGTTTTAAATATGAATTTATTAGTAAATTATCACATTTAAACATTTTTTCTCTATAGCTTGTTTTATTCTATTGGTTGAACTACTTGTGGTGGAAATTGCGTGCTATATTTCATGGAAACAAAATTTTATTGGATTAAAGTTTTTTTATTACTTTATAATTTAAAATCTCTAAAAATTTTGCTCCCAAATTATCCGGGTTTAAAAATGCTAAAAAAAAAAAAAAAGAAAAAAAAATTAGAAATTCTCCGTTTAACAACGCAAAACTTACTGACGCTTTTTTTAAGATAAAAGCATGATACTTGCAGGCATGATTATTGAAATGGTTTATAATCGAATAGTTGTTTTTTAATTTTCCGATAAATGAATTACATCTTTAGTTACAGACGATTATTATGTCCGGACGGCAGTTTTTTTTTTCTTTCGCGTCCGGAAGTTTGGTTCAAAACGTCCACTTTGACAGCTTTTTCTGAAAAATAATCTACCCTTACAGAAAAATAGAAAAACTTAGTTCGATTACACAGTTTCTTAATATGAGCACCTGCCGATTTGATATACGTTTGTGAACAAAAAGGAATTTAAAAATGTGTTAGAAAGTAGCCAGTTTCGATTTGGCATAGGAAAAAACATAAACGATTTCAAATTATATATATATATATATATATATATATATATATATATATATATATATATATATATATATACGGATATTAAACAATTTAAAACTAGTTCATTCGAATTTGGTGTCATTGGTGCATTCTGGCCGAGTTTTTTTAAAAATAATTATAAACCATTTTAATTTGTAAGCATGTTGTAAAAAAATCACCATTTTGTGACAAATTTTGAGTTTTATAAGAATCGCCCAAGAAAAATTTAATAATAATAATAATAATAATAATAATAATAATAATAAATGTGGTATAAAATTTATGTTGTCATCACACTCATTATAATTATTTTTGTTGAGGGTTTTCGGGCGATGTGATTGAATTTTTGATAGAAACAGCTCCGCAAATCATTCATATTTACTTAATGTTTAACTTGCTGATAAAACTCATAATATGTGAGAAAACGGTGATTTTTTTTTTTTAATTCATATTTACAAATTAAATTGTTTTGCAGATTGTAAGTATGAGGTAAAAAAAAAACCGTTCTCTCACATAATGAGTTTCATCAGAAAGTAAAACAATAAATAAATATGAATGATTTGCAGAGCTGTTTCAAAATAATTATAAAGAATAAGTCTTTAAAAATGTAAAATCAATGTTATTTCTGGCAGAGTTTTTTTAAAAATAATTATAAACCATTTTAATTTGTAAGCATGTTGTAAAAAAATCACCATTTTGTGACAAATTTTGAGTTTTATAAGGAACGGACATGGAATGTGGTATAAAATTTATGTTGTCATCAGACTCTTTATAATTATTTTTGTTGATGGTTTTTGGGCGATGTGATTGAATTTTTGATAGAAACAGCTCCGCAAATCATTCATATTTACTTAATGTTTTAACTTGCTGATAAAACTCATAATATGTGAGAAAACGGTGATTTTTTTTTTTTTTTTTTTTTACTTCATATTTACAAATTAAATTGTTTTGATGAAAAAATACATCCTACACTGCACTGAATGTTTTAATTTCTTAGCAAACTCATAATGTTTAAGAATTATTTACATTATATTGATTTCGACAACAGTTGATGAGGCATATCAGTTTAAAGTTGTATCTTATATATGATTTGTTAATTCAATGATGTGAAATTTATGATTATTTATTTATTGTTATTTACAATTTTTCTTTCTGTTACTGTCATTGGACTACATTTTTAGTTCCCAAGAACGTTGTAATATGCGATAAATTGTAGAACTGTACATTTTATAGTAAAGTGTAAGATTAATTTGATTCATTAAGATTTGTTATTGAAAACAGTTTGTTTCATTTAAGAGCATGAGCTGATATGTCTAGCGCTATGAAAACATTCAGTAAAGTGCAAAATATATTCTTACCAAACACATAATATATGGGGGCAACTACGCATACAAAGAATGAATACAATTGAAACTAACTTATGTGAACCTCAATTATCCAAAAATATTACCTTTTCTTTAAAATAAAACTCAAACATAAACAAAACAATGAAATCTGTGGCTAGCCGCTTTCAGCTGTGAACATGAACTGCCGTCGCTGGATCCTGGATCATCCCATATTCACACCTGCTCTCATTGGCTGTCTGCTTTGTTGCTGTGGATTGGCGGAGAGCATGGAATAGCCTCGAATCCAGAATTCCGTATGCATGTTTTAATAATAAAAAAAAAATAAATCTAAATTGAAATTAAAAAATCAGGTCTAGGTGTTATAATTATGGTGCTTTCCTCAGGCAGGAAGACAGAATAGGTTTGTTTGTATAGAGGTTTGTGTGTGTGCTGTTTTTAATAAAGACAGTTGCATTTTTTCTGCGACCCTTTTACGAAAGTTTTTTCTGTGAACCTTTCACAAAATCAATATTTTCCCCACAATCCTTTGACGAATTTCGTACCTTTTCTGCGATCCTTTGACTAAATTCAAGTTTTTCCTGCAATCATTTGACGAAATTCGCTTTTTTTTGTGATCCTTTAACGAAATTCGTGTTTTTTTCACATATTTTTGTCGAGATTCATGTGTTTTCAGTGATCTTACGACGTAATTCGTGTTTTTTTCAGCGATCCTTTGACGAAATTCACATTTCTCCTGTGATCCTTTGGCGAAATTTGCGTTTTCCCTGCGATCCTTTGATGAAATTCGCATTTTTCCGTGATTCTTTGATGAAATTTGCCTTTTTAATGATCCTTTGACAATATTCGTGTTTTCTCTGCTGCCTTTTGACGAGATTCATGTTTTTTTAGCGATCCTTTGACAAAATTCGTGTTTTTTCAGCGATTATTTGATGAAATTCGTGTTTTTCTCGCGAACCTTTGACAAAATTCACGTTTGCCAGCGATTCTTTGATAAAATATGCTTTTTTCTATTATGATAGGGAAAAGCGGATTAGGATAGGTAGATAAGGAAACCCCATTATCGGATCGTGACATTAGATGTAATTAAGAAACATTTGTATATTTGTAATAATTAGCGAAAATGGCGAGATAAAGGGGGTGGGGGGGAACGACTTTTTATTAAATATCGCATTTGTTCTACATCAACAACCTCTTACCACCAGGGGGTGCTTTGCTATCTCTGTTTCTATGGGCTGGATCACGACGTGGTATGGCTCTTTCCACTCGACAACAATAGAGCTTACTGATTTTAGTTCGGATTTTCACCACAGGGGGCGCTTTCGTATCTCTGGTTCTATGGGCTGGATCATGACGGGGTATGCCTCATTCGACTCGACATCGATAACCTTAATGATTTCAGTTATGTTCGTATAGGGCATATTGTGCCCCCTGGTGGTGGAAGGTGTAACTAAAGGATTTTGCAGCTAACTCGGGTTCTATGGGTCACATCACGAGACGGTTTGGCTCATTCGACACAACATCAATAGAGCTTACCTATTTTAGTTCTGAATTTCACCACCAAGGGGTGCTTTCCTATCTGTGTTTCTATGGGTTGGGTTGATTATTGACGGCCAATTATCTACACATGGGATATAGGCCCAGGGGGAGTGCCCTTCGTGGGGGTCTTTCTAAGGGAACCTAACCCGTATTTACGCATGGATAAATCCACGGCTCGAAGAAAACCACGAAAACTCCGAACGATTAGGCCGACGGGCGCAGTTGGGATCGAACCCAGCACCTCCCGTCTACCAGCTTCGAGAGCAGAACCTCTCAGCCACTGGTGGGCTGTTTCTATGGGCTGGATCACAATGGGGTATGGCTCTTTCCACTTGACATCGATAGAGCTGACTGATTTTAGTTCGGATTTTCACCACCAGGGGTGCTTTCCTATATCTGGTTCTATGGGCTGGATCACGACGGGATATGGCTCATTCGACTCTACATAGATAGAGCTTATCGATTTTCACCACCAGGGACGCTTTTCTATCTCTGGTTCTATGGGCTGGATCATGAAAGGGTATGGCTCTTTCGACTCGACTTACGGTAATATATGGGAGTGTGTATGTGGGGCCCCAACATTAGATTTGTTTAAAAATAAAAAAAATGTTCAACACTGATTTCAGGTACATTTAAGGTTGTTGGCACGGGCAACGCCGGGCGGGTAAGCTAGTAGTTTTATAAATATTAAGATCATGGTTCAATAGCGGTTGCAGTCTTACGCAAAAATGCATGAATACAAAATTTATTTTATGTGCAGATTTTCATATTATAGATATAAATTTTATTTTATGAAATTATGTTTCAATACACTTTGACAAACAATTAATTACAGTTCTGTTGCATTAAAATTATACTATGCGCAAATATCCAATACAAGACAATGTAAAAAAAAATCATCGTTATTATTTCAGTGAAATGAATTATATCGTTTGTTATTATGGTATGATTAATTTCCGTAAAAAAAATGAGTACATTTTAAGTTCGCAACATTTTATCTTTTGTTGACATTTACTGGAAATTCCAATGGGAAACTTAAGCCTAGCTTTCAAAATTTCAGAACTTGAAATCCATATTTAGACTCTTTTTTCCATTTAGTATCTATTTCTCCGGAAACATCTATTTAAAAAAAAAAAAAATGTCGGTAGATTATAGGATTGCTATAATTAAGCAATTTTAGTATACAAATTCGTTTTTTAAATTCAGTAATACGGAAATAATATGATTCCACTTTAAATAGGATGTAATCTCCATGGCAATCTAGAATCATTACCTTTCAGGGGATATCATTGAATTAATTACGTATGATAGGATTTAATAGAATGAAGAAAATTTTTATTGATATCTTTTTAAGTTTTGATTCGATTTTCATAAAATTTGAAATGACTCGACAAAAATCTGCAAAGGTTATACATATTACATTTCAAACCATTCGGCTAGGTAGTTTTTTGCGCTGTTATATGCGGACGGATGGACGGACCAGACGACGACTATAGGTGCTACGTATTTATATAATTATGAACGCACCTAATAATAATAGTTATTTCTTGTGGAATATAAATAAGAATATTTGAAAATGGTATTCACATGCATATATAATGTTTTTGCAGTTAGACATAGAAAGTTTAACCGCTGTAACTAAAATCGTATTTTCGTATAAGGAAGTGATAAAAGATTTAAAATCGCCTTTAAATAAAATCACACTTTCAAAATAATTTCCCTTTTTCTTTTTCTTCACTCTTTTAGGTAGCTTTCAATACAAAAAAGTCCTTCCGGCCTGTACCGGGAGGAAAAGGTAGCTTTCCTATATCTCCGTTTTAAAATTTTAGCTAATGCTACACGAAAACAGCAAGTTAAAATGCAAAGAAAACGTTTACAAAAGATTCGTTGATACTGAATTTGAATAAGAAATTCACCAAATTATTGAGCAATAGCCAAATTGGCTTCATTTATGAAGACTTATTTTGGTCGCCAAATTGGGCGATATTTCGCCAAATGTCGCCAAGTTTGGCGAGAATTTGGCGCTAACGGATATGAATATATAGTTTTATGCGTATGATTGTGAAAATTATTACAACAATGAAAATTTTTGTAATGTGCTGTCTTGCTTCAAAATGTCAGCCACCCTAGAATTTCAAACTGCTCTAACTCAGCCATATTTTAAGATAGAGGTAAACCAAAAAATGCTCTGGAATCCTCGTATCAAGGCCTAATACTTAACTAAAAAATAAATTTGAATTTTTAACTTTTTTGTATATTTATTTTATTTTTAAATTTTTAAGTTGCCGCCATCTTGAAACAAAATGGCGGACCAAGCTGGCCAACATATATATATATATATAAATCAACATTTGAACGGAGGGTGGTTTTGGGGTCTGGGGGTCATGATCGGTGAAAATATATCGAAATTTTCCGGAACTGCTTTCCTCCGAACGGCTGCAATAGGTAGCTTTATACTTTTTTGTATTGAAAGCTACCTAAAAGTATAAAGCTACCTATTGCAGCCGTTCGGAGGAAAGCAGTTTCGGAAAATTTCGATATATTTTCTTCGATCATGACCCCCAGACCCCAAAACCACCCTCCGTTCAAATGTTGATTTATATATACTTATATATATATATATATATATATATATATCTGACCTATGTCATACGATAATGCTCGTATTTATAAATCAATTTTGATGAAACTAATTGTGTGCATTAAGCTCACCAATGTCTCGACCGAGTTCGTTGGCCAGCTTGGTCCGCCATTTTGTTTCAAGATGGCGGCCACTTAAAATTTTAAAACTAAAAAAAATGTACAAAAAATTTAAAAATTCAAACTTTTTTTTAAAGTAAGTGTTAGGCCTTGATACAAGGATTCCAGAGCATTTTTTGGTTTACCTCTATCTTAAAAAATGGCTGAGATAGAGCAGTTTGAAATTCTAGGGTGGCTGACATTTTGAAACAAAACAGCACATTAACGCGATTACAAGCAAATTATTTTCTTTCATTGTTGTAATAATTTTCCCAATCATACGCATAAAACTATATATTCATATCCATTAGCGCCAAATTATCGCCAAACTTGGCGACATTTGGCGAAATATCGCCAAATTTGGCGACCAAAATAAGTCTTCATAAATGAAGCCAATTTGGCTATTGCTCAATAATTTGGCGAATTTCTTATTCAATTTCAGTATTAACGAATCTTTTGTAAACGTTTCTTTGCATTTTAATTTGCTGTTTTCGTGTAACATTAGCTAAAATTTTAAAACGAAGATATAGGAAAGCTACCTTTTCCTCCCGGTACAGGCCGGAAGGACTTTTTCTTTTTCTTCACTCTTATTTTACTCAGCTTGGTTTTTGTATGTAAATGTGGAATTTTCTGATCGGTTTCTCGCCTATTTCCTGATATGATAGAACTATAAAAATTATGTACTCAGGTGTATTTAATATGGCAATACAATTTTAATATTTTTAGAACTTAATTAGAAATTAATATATTAATTTTAAAGCATTTTTCAGTTAGCCGGCCGTGGGTGCTAAATCGCCAATTATTCTTTAGAGTTGCAACTGTATACGAGTTACAAAAGCAGTGGAGTTCATTATGCGCCAAACTACGCTCACCAAAATATACGAATTGGCTGTGAAACTGCTACAATGAAATATTTTAAGCACTAAATGTAGAAAATATAAATTAATAATTAATCAAATAACAATTTAATATTAAATTCTGATTATACGCTTAGAAAATAATTCAGAAATCTTAAACAGATAGTTTAAATGACGTTTTTTTATCTTTCCGGTTGCCATATGTTAAAAAAGAAACTGAGCAAATCTTTTTAAAAATAAATTCATTAGTTCGCGCTTTCTACTAAGCACAAGTCAAAGCGGTGACTTTTCATAATTGGGACCCATACTAAATTAACATATTATAACGAAATTTATTTGGTACAACATGAATTGCACCCGTCAATTAGGCGTGATGTTTAAAGATAAACGTCGAATGCTTATTAAAGAATGTTTTCTAAAAAAATATTTTTACTTTTATAGTTATTGCAATTTTTATTTCGGCATGCTTGAAGCTTCTGCACGTCTTTATTTTAGTTATTAATGCTTCATATTTCAAACATAAACAGTATAATTATTGCTCAAAGAAAGAAAGAAAAAAAAAACATGCTGCATTTAATTTGAAAATAAATATATAAATACCGTATATATCGGCGTATAATGCATACTTTTGATACTAGAAAATTGATCGAAATTTACATGTGTACATTATACGCCAGTTATGAAAATGAAAGATTAAAAATTAAGGAAATAAAGATGGTCACAAGAACTAAAATTTCTAATTTAAGGAATTTTTCGGAACCGGTTTCGGAAGTTAAAGTATCTCCCTAAAAAAAATTCGCAAAGAAAATCGAAAAAGTAATCAACGGCGGAAATAGAGATTGATCTCTTCTATCCAATGCAGAAAAAAGCGTTTAAAAATACTGAAATGCAAGCGAGATATTAGAAAAAATAATGCCCCATAGGATTAACATTAGCAAGCGGGTGTTTTCAGGTGAGCCAGCCCCAGCCCGGTTATAAAAGGAGTGTTTTTTATTTCTGTCAACTATTGCTAACAAATTCATTATGTAAAAATTTCTGACATTTTAATTATGTTATGAACCTTTTTTTCTGTAAAACGTCATGTTTTGACTTGTACAATCTAGTACATTAATAAAATACCTTTGTTAAAGAAATAATTTGCCAAAACATGAATATTTATGGATATCTTCTTATCTGCACACTTGAAAAGAAAGAGAAAAAAAATTGTTGATTTTACAGTATAATACTGGCAGCTGGTATTACTGTTTATTACTGTTAATTTTACGGTATAATACTGGCAGCTGGGATGCCAGTATTATACTGTAAAATCAACATTTTTTTTTCTTTTTTTGCAGTGCATAGAATAAATATTGTAGTCTGCCCAAGTATACCTCAGACCCTATCTCTCAAATCAGGATATGAAATTTTCAAATCTGGAAACTACAGAAAAATCTCATTCAACCATTAAGAAGTAGTTTTAAATTTTTCATTCGTTACACAGAGGCCGATACAACAATAGGATTCATTTCATAAACATGCCTTGAGAATGAAAGCATTTTAATTTCGGTTTCGGAAATCGAAACCAAAACAGATTATGCAAAAGGAAGGATAGCAGCGACATCTGTTGAGATGAGAAGGAATACTGTTATAGCTGCAATGATAATTCGGAGGTCATAACCTACATAAAAGCTTTCAAAGTTTCAAAGATGTTTATGTCAGTTTTTAGGTTATTTCATTTAATGAAAAATGATGTAATTAGATTTCATTACTAAAGAAACAAATTTGAAATTCTAATTTTAATAATTATATAGCTAGTAATTGCATTACTACTTAGTGCTTATAGATTGCAAGTATTTACTAGTTATCAATCAGTAGTAATGCAACTATCAAACTACATAATTATTAAAATTAGAATTTAAAATGTATTTTTCAAGTAATAAAATCTAGTTACAGCAAGTAGTAAGATTATCTTCCGTGAGTTTATAACTATTTTTGAACAAAACATTAAAACTAAATGAAAGTTCATCAAGAAAAAGGTGAAAAAAAAAAAAAAAAAAAAAAAAAAAATACAATAGAAAGTGTGTTTACACATCTTTATAATGATTTTGATTTTCTCTATGATTTAAATTTAAATGAAAAAAAAAAAAAAACTTATATGGCATTAATTCGGAATAGAGTTTAATTATTGTTCACATCATTAAAAGTATTCTTTGCTTTAAAATGTCACTGGAAAATAAACGATGTATCGAAGGCTATATATTTGCTCTTTACAAAGAGAAATACTCTTATTTGATTATTAAAGTGTTAAAGAATGGTTTTAATATTTCTACACGTAAAATAAGTGACATAATTAATAAAAAGAAAAAAAAAAACCCAAAATTGACATGACTGTTAAAATATAAAAAATGCATACCCAATAAAGGTACATTCATCACTTACTATATCTAAAGTCGCATGTCATTTTAAAAGAAAATCTAGCCCCCAAAGAATTATCGCAAAATCTTTAAACATCTCTATAAGAACTGTAAACAAAATTGTAAAATCTGATTTAAAGCTAATCAAAAGGATAAAACATATTTCCCAGGGTAAGACTAATGTGCAGATTGTTGTATAAAAATTATTTGGCAGGTGAAAAATGGAAATATGTAGTTAAAATTGATGAGGCTTGGGTGCATTTAACTGATTGCAATACAAGAAGATAGATTTGCTACCGAAAAAGAGGATAACCCCCCCTAAAATAATGATTCAGAGGAAACAAGGAAAGTTTTGCTAAAGGTTTTATGATTTTTGATGGATTCTTTTATAACAGAAAACTTAAAATAAGGAAAGTAGAAAAAAATGTAAAAATTAGCTCGGATTACTATCAGAAATATGTTTTAATACTTGTTTTCAATGAAGACATTCCAGCACGTTACCCAAATAATCTTCATTGTATTAAGTTCCATCATGATAACGCTACCAGCCATACCTCTAAATTCATTGCTATATTTTTAGGAAAATAGAAACCGGAATTGAGGCTATTCCATTTAAATCAGAGATGAGATTGCTCCGACTTTTTGCGCACTAGTATAATCTTAGAGAAAATATTGTTCTGTTAAATCGCAGAATATTCGGATTAAATAAAAATATATTTTCTCTAAGATTATACTGGTATGCAAAAAGTCGGAAAAATCTCATCCATGACTTAAATGCATCTATCCAAGTCCCCCGACTTGTCTCCTATGGATTACTGTGCATTTGAACTTTTAAAACAAGTTCTTTATAAGTAACGGCGTCCCAAAACATTGGATGGACTCTAGAAGATGGAGGAGGGGAACAAAATCAACCTTGATATTTTAAGAAAAGCTCTTTTATCTTGGAAATCAAGATGTAATGCGATAGTTCAACAAAAAGGCCATCAGATTGAACGTAATACAAAATAAAATTCTTATCTTTGTTTATATAGTATTTAATTTTCCAAAATCCTTACAAAAATGTTTGAACACCATCTGTATACAGGATGATCCAAAATTCGACCGACAAATTAAGAGAGCAGATAGAAGGCATCAACAGGATGAAAACTTACTGTAGAACATGGGGTCGCAAACCATGTTTAGTGGGAGAAAATCGGAAAAATAGTTATGAAAGATGTGACGTCAAGTGGAACAAAAAGGGTAAAAAATAAGTAGAAAAACATTTAAATATGACGTCAAACATGATTATCACCGACAGACGAAGCATTGCCGGACGCGTTAAAACATATTCCTATAAAAATGTCTCGTCATCTCCTTTCCGACATTGAACTGCAATGCATTCTAATCATGCTTTACGTCAAATAAATGTTTTTTTCTATTTATTATTGGTCCTTTTTGTTCCACTCGACGTCACACCCTTCATAAACATTTTTGCGATTTTCTCTCACTAAACGTGGTTTGCGACTTCATGTTCTATCGTAAGTTTTCATCCTCTTGATGTCTTCTATCACCCCTCTTAATTTGTCGGTCGAATTTTGGAACACAATGTATGTATATATATATATATCCCATTATATTTACTAGGAGAATACTTCTAAAGTATCATATGTATGCAATAAAACATTACAAAGATAATTTTCTTTTACGTTATCTTGAAGAAATTAGATATTAAAATGGTCAAAAATAGTAAAAGTGACCAAATACTTTAGAAATACTGAAAAGTACGGTATTGCCAAAAAAGCATGAAAATCTCCATATAAGTTTTGTAAGTTAATGATTGAATTGATCGCAGCTTTTATATTATAAAGAATTACCTTCGTTTTACTTTGAAAGATTTATCTCCACTGTCTCAAGGGTAAAAGATTAAACTACTTCATTCCATTCAAGCTAAGAAAACTTCTAGAATTTATAACAAATTATTTTCCAAATCGTATTCTCTTGAAATTGTCGGATATCGAACTGAGTACCTCCTACCTTGCTAAGTGAGCTATATACCATCGGACCAACACCCCGGATATTCAATTTCAATCACCAACCTTCTGCATTTTGAAAATACTTTTCTATAAACGTATTGAAAAGTTACTGAGTCAGTAATTCAGGAATTACGATGTTTATATTAAAGATCAGTGTTTACCAAATGCCGGGCCGCGACCCGGGAATAGAGCCCACGAAGCTTTTGCTTAAAGTCAACCCGAATCCGAACCCGAAGTGAAAGAAAATTAATCCATATTTTAATACAATTATGGAAAAGTAGTCTACAATTTTATATCCAGTGTCAATTTTATATTTTTGCATACAAGATGAATGCATATACACTCATTAATATCCAAATATATAGTTTTTCCTTGAAAAATATATTCAGGACTTTCTTTTGAAATGTCGGGTAAACCCGAACCCGACTCGAAAAAAATCAAAATTCAACCCGAAATCGAAGCGTTTAAAATCAACCCCAACTAGATCCGAACCCGACCCGCACCGAAAAAAATAGCGTCAACTCGAAGCCGACACGAAAGAATAAAAACTCAACACAAAACCGATCCGAACCCGACCCGCACCGAAAAAAATTAATGTCAACTCGACTCGACCCGAATTGCGGGTCGGTCGGGTTCGAGTAAAATCGGGTAACCCAACCCGATACAAGACTCTGCCGGGCACGGTCTGCGAAATCCGAATGCTGGTACGAACGCGTAAAAAAAGTCTCGAGAGAAATGATTATTCATTTTTGGAATTTTGTTTTCTCATGAAAATAAAACGTTCAATAAATATACCTAGAACGGTTTTCTGTAACCTACTTACCCCTTTTTCACGAAAACTTCATAAAAGCGGGAAGAAAGAGTTGCAGAGTGGTTGAAATAAGTTCACATTAATTGGTTTGTGGCATTCTTTTTCCTATTTTTCTAAGAGAAAATGCTTTTTTATTGAAAATTTGAATAATGTATTTGATCTTTTAAATCGGTTTTATTTACCAATAGATATTATTACGTATAAAAAGGAGTAGGTGGTGGTGGTGAGGTACACATTTTAATGAGCTGCGAAGAAGAGTACACAGTGAATCGCGCCACATGAAAAAAAGTATGAAAAAGGCTGAATAACAAATATTTGATTTTTTTTTTTAAATTTACGTAAATATAAGAACAAGTATCAGGACAGTGATTGGGAAAGCAAAGTTTGTGACAAATTTTAGTTGTAATTCATACAATCGAAAATAAAGAAAAAAATAATAAATTTATGAATATACTTTTAGGTTATAAGAATAATGAAGGTGAAGGATTTAGCCAGACCCTGCCAAAGTACAAGAAGGTTTTTTTCATACAAATGTAAACAGGGGACGTAAACAATTACACAGAGACTTTCAAATACTTTCCTTATGACAAAAATAACTATGATAGCTCGAAGAAACATTGCAAGATGATCGATGTTCATTACATGCATATATTTTATTTCATATATATTACAAATAGAAATCTGCAGAGAAAACATAGTGCAAATAGAATTTTTCAAGAACTGGAGGGAGGATAATAAATTGAATGATAATAAATTAAATGATAATAAAGTATATTTAATGAATCAATCTTCTTTATTATCATTTAAATAAATTTTCACAAGCTAGTACATTTCGAGCTCTTATCCAAAATATTATTCCGATGGTACTACTGTTTTATATAAATAAATATTTAAATGGTATTAAAGTTATGCTATGCATCGTGTCAATATTATCTTTAACAATAACATTAAAAAAAAATCTAATCATTATTCAAATTATTATTGCAGCTACTTTAAACATGTTTAAATATGTATATATATGTTAAAAAAGTAAACAGAGAAAATTAAGTAGGTGTTATCTATTAAATTTACGTTACCCTGAAAATGGAAAATGATATTTAAAGCAATTCATTTTATGCGGAATTTAGCTTCATTTGTAGTTAATGTGACAAAATTTACTCATGAAGATGTTCTATCATGTTAGGACGGTGCACTTTGACTTTGGATGTCTAGGACTTTGTATATCTAAGCATTCAGTTTTGGGTTAATTATATCGAAGTAGGAACTATAAATACTATCAGAATAGTCCAGGGCCTTATTCTGTTAAGGCTCTCCTCCTGTATTATAACAATAAGTTAAACATGTTCGATGCCTTACGTAGACTACATATATGAACACAGAAATAATATTTAGATAAATGTATCTTTTGTTTTTAACATCATTTTACTCTAAAAGTACAAAAATTGATTGTAATCGGTACAAGGTCAACATCGGATTAAAAAAAAACCCGCATAAAATCTCATACTGGAAGAGGAAATAACATAGGGGCTGTACATATATAACGATATCAACTTTTTGGTAATTTTGAACCCCCTCCCCCCCCTTACGATATCATACGTTATCATTCATCGACACACCCACCCCTCCCCTCTCCCCTATGATATCGTTATCAATGTATAAAAACTCTTTATTTTTACAAATTTTTCTATATATATTTGCAGAGATACAGATATGCTTTTACATTTGTTGTTTACTTTACTGATTCAAATGAAGAGAAGAAGTCAATAAAATATCAATATTATATATGAAACAACTGTATACCATCTAATACTTAAAATAAAAAGTTACTATTTAAAGGTATTTGATAGCTTTTCGTTGCATAATGCATTCAACAGTAATATATTGTCTTCTTGCACTTGCCCCCCGCACGGGGAGGGGCAAACAGAATTTCTTATAAACAAAACAGGTGGACAACGTTCTTTCTTTATTCTTTCTAGTAATATCTTTTCAAACATACTTCGCTCTTAGTTTCTCTAACAGCAGATGAATAGAATAGGAATGTCAAACAATAGGATTATTCCATGTTTTAGAATGAAATGATTTTATAATCATTTAACGGTTTTAATAACTTTGCATTTTCATGAAAATAAAAGCTAAAAAACCCGGACTATTTTGATGTAAAAAAAAATACCATAAAAAGAAAAAAAAAGAAAAGAAGAATTGATTAAAAATGATAACGATATCAAAAGACAATCCCCCTCCCCTTAGAGATAATATATAATATCAAGAGCTTAACCTCCCCCTCCCCCCTAAAGTGATAACGCTATAATTTCTGTTAAGAGTCAAAGTTAGTAGAATACGGAGTCCAAAGGCCACACTTACGTGTTTGCAGTCATATGTCTATTCTATATATTCTAATGAAATACTATTATTTACTAATCATTAATACGTAAATATTAACTTTAACCCATGTTAACAATTTAATATTAATGGTTAAGGTTTATTAGCTAATCTGGAAGGATCCTCAAAGCCTGAAGGTGAGATGGAACACTATATTTGGTTTGTTTGGTTAGTTGGTTGGTTGATTGGGGGTTTAATGACACAAAATCCGACATGTTGCGCCAAAAAACAAGGTGAAACAAAAGAATAGAATTATATTTTAAAATTTAACTTAAAAGCTCGACATAAAAAGAAGATGACCAAAAACAAAACCTTTTACTGAAAAAAAACAGTGCGATGATGTCCAGTTAAAATCATTTAATGAAGGCAAACTACCATAGTTAAAAGACACATGGAAAATCTTTGCAATCTGTAAGGTAACGATTGGTTAAAAAAAAAAAAAAAAAAAAAAAAAAAAGTATAATGGAACGATATAAACCAGACTTGCGATATTCTATTCCAGTTATTACTTGAAATATATATACAGGGTGCGTCAGAAAAATGTGTACATACACTGTTTAACGGGTCATAACTTTCTAATTTTTCTTTCTTTTCAAAGTGTAATTAATTAGAAATAATGAGTGGATGAACTTTTGAAAAAGGTAAAATTTATTTGTAAATGCTATTGTGAGTATGAAAATGTAGCAGAAGTACAAAAACAATATCGAAGACAGTTTCAAGGAAGATCCACCTATGCGACTTGCAATTAATTCATCGGATAAAAGATAAGTTTGAAACGAATGGATGGTCATATGGTTCCAGGACCGCAATTGGGCAAGAATGCCCCGCGACACCAAATTAAATGCTTGTTGAAGTTTGTGACTAGCCCATCATTATAAGCATTGTATTGGCCAGAACGGTAATCATTTTGAACATCTGCGGATGGAGGAAAATTTATACATTTTATGTAGATTCTTTTGAGATTTAAATATTAATTATAAGTGAATAAAAACTGGAGTTATAATCATTCGAAAGGTGTATAATTTTTTCTGACGCACCTTGTATAATGAAGCCTTATGTTTATTTTTAGTTCGAATTTTTAAAATAATTGTGAAACCTTTAAAAAATACATTTTGCAATATATATTTAAAACACGTGTATACATTTACACACACACACACACACACACACATATATATATATATATATATATATATATATATATATGCTCAACTTGCGGGGTAACGCAGTAAGTACCGCTATCTTTGATAATAAATATTTTCATTTTTGTCAGCTTCGGTTTGTATAAGTTATGATGCAAATGGCTTGTATTTTGTCTTTTAAATAATTTAAATTTTATAAAGTCAATTATTTTTCTTTCTTTCTTTTTTCTTTTTACGGTTTAGATCTGGAGCACAAAATTATTTCTAATTCAGTTCCAGTCGGAAACCCTTCATTTAGTACTCTATCTTAGCTATGAGGATCGAGTTTTATACCTCCCCAACCAGGGATAACTTTAGTAATTATACATATACGTACAGACTCGCACGGCTATGCTCATGATAACCATGGGACCTTCCGGGTTAAAAAAAAACAAAATTAATATCCTAAAAATAAAGCGATAACAATAACGGAGCTGCGTGCCCATAAATTGTTAAAATGACAATCAGAAAGAACTACGTTATTTTGACCAATCATAGTAAAATTTCTCAGTTATATAAATGAGAATGCACGTTGTCTTTGGCATGTATTATAACAGAAAAATATAAAATTTCCCGGACATTAGGAAAAAAAAAAAAGAGGAAAATTTAAAAAACGATTGGACACCGAGCACCACAATCTAGTGAAGTATGTGACTGCAAAATATGGTAAACTGCTATGTATGGCTTTCGATACTATAAAACTTATGTAACGGAATACCTTGGTCGATTTTAACATCGAATAGCGTTCAAAATAATTCACCAATTCAAAAACATTTGTTTCAGCCAGTTTATAGTACATTCTCCATAAAACTACAAGTTTTCGTATGCAATAGTTTTTGCAGTAGCTGAAAAAGTGAAAACCAACAGCAGTGTTAGTAACTTTTTTTTTTTTTTTTTTTTTTTTTTAAATAGAGATAAACTAAATCTACAATGATTACATGAAAATGACGTCATTTTCTTTGCTTTATCTAGTTAGTACGGATCCCAATTTGAATATGCATAATTTACTTCCATAGAAAGGGACGTCATATTTAGGAGATTACTATTATTTTTCTCTCCTGAAATTAAAATATCCGCATTATGTAGTAGATGTTTTAATTCCAAATACATTTAAATAAAAGTACTGCACAATTTTAACGCATTTATAGTGTATATTTAAAAATTTTATGTATGAAAAATGCGCATTATCTGCTTAGAATGGCATACTTTTTGCAAGCGAAAATATAGCGAGCGGTTCTGAATTTTTATCGGATTAAAAACAAGGCACACATATTTAGTAAGTAAATAAATAACTCAAAAAAGCTACGTGTTTGAATATTGTTATATATATCCTTTTTAAAGAACCTGCCAAAAGAAAAGAAAAAAAAATGCATTAAAAAAAAGGTTTGTATGGCAGGTGGGTTAAAGTTTATTCACTTTAACCACCTGCCATATAAACCTTTTTTTTTTTTAATGTATTTTTTTTGCATTTGAAAATTTAATTAGGGTGGTCTGATAAATTTCTAAAGTAGCCAGTGTGTTTTACTGAGTTCTAAAACATATGTATGTCGCGATTCTTGCAAATCGGTCAAAAAGTGTAGATTTGTATAAGAAACACACACACAAACTTTGACTTCCATATACATGTATTGAAAATAGATAATTTATTTCTAAATAAGTAATAGATGGCAGCACCAAATATGTTGTTTCATAAAGTCTTGGGAACGAAATTTTACTGCAGAATGTAAAAGGTACATAACTCAAAATAAGTAAGTACATTAATATATCAACACAAATCACATCTCCATAGATGGTCATTAAAAATTAATAAAATCACATACATTTATAAAAGACTTCTTCACTAATCAAAACATCATTTATTTTTTTTGCATGAAATAGAAAAGTTCACTCTATACTTGTGGCAAATGATAACAGATGGCAGCACCACACAATTTTAGCAATAACACCAAGTTTAAATTTGTGTAACTGTTCAAGCAGCAATTAAAAAACTTTCATTTATATTTCTTGTTTATTGATTTATGATTGATATTTTTTTAATATTTCATATTCATTTATGCCCATCACATTCTTCCATATCCAGTAGTTTTAATTAGGCATTTCAAAATATCTCTTCTTAATTTCTTCACATTGTAGGAGTCTATCACATTTTAAACGTCAGGACTGTTTATTACTTTCAATTGAAGGGAAAATATCATTACATTTGTGATAGAAGCACCCTGCTCATGGAAAGAAACCATTGTTGTGTTATGGATTAAAATTATGAAAGATTCCTCCTGAATTACTATTGCTGACATTTGTACATTTGTTGAGAAAAAGATTGTTATATATATCTAATACATGCATTGAATTCCAACCATGGGTAAAGGTCATAACATCTACTGAACAAATTTCAAAGGTACTTACTTGCACTGTTAAATTTGTGAGAAATGTTTTAATATGCTGAGCATCTTTATATGATGTTTGTTAAAGTTAAGGTGACATTAATGAGGCAAGTCATTGAAAACTATACAACGAACAATGACAGACATATTAGCACAGAAATATACAATGGAAAATAGGAGACTGAATGGTGATATTGGGAATTTGGTGGATAGTATGTTTTGTACTACAGATACTCACGAAAGAAGGATTTTGAAGAACAGTTAATCACAAGTAAAGATAATTTGATAATGATAAGTATTTAACTTAATCACACTGCAGTTAAAATGCATAAATAAGGCATCTTTTTTCAAAGTACTTCAGTTGAGTATATTTAGGATCTTCCCAATAAATAAACTTCTCTGACCAAAAATGAGGCACAAAAAATAAATTTCACTTGTTCGTCATGTACAGTGTTATAGTAATTAAAAAGTAGGTAAAGTAAAAATACGATTCTCAGATGCTTGATTCATAGCTCAGTTTTATGGAAGATTGCTCCCCACCCCCAATTTTAAACCATTTTAAGCGATATATAAAAAAAAAAAAAAATAAAAAATTAATGCCTGAAGCTAATTTTTTGTAAATAATGTATTATCTTAAAGCTCTTGCATTTTTGTATATTATAATAAAAACTTTTTAATTCAACATGTTTTACAATTCTAAATACTATAAAAATGTTTGATTATGTGACAATTCGCCATGCACAATTCCTTGAGGCTTCTATTAGTCAAGCCAATGACACTAATTGGTAAAAAAAAAAAAAAAAAAAAAAAATTTGCTTATCTGCAAAGCAAATATACAAACTATATAGATCTTCAGATATTCTTAAGTTTAATATGGCATCCAAATTTCCCCAGCACATATCATTTTTCCAAGAAACAGTTTTATAATAATAACAAATAGTACAGAATTGTTATATTAATTTACAATGCTAGATATCATTGGAAACATGAAAAGGATATTTTCACTCTCATAGATAAAAAATCAATAAATAAAATATATCGGAAAAAGTTATTTTGTTGATATTTGTCTTGTACATTGTTCTTTTTGTGTCTCCCCCTCCCCCTCTATCATGTTCAGCAGTATCCACAAACATATTTAAAACTTTTCTGCCAATTTACCTTGACTAAGGTTTTATATAAATTTATTTATAGGTTTTTTACATATTATATGCAATTTCCATTAGTTTTAGTAAGAAAAAAAGTACCTTAATTTTAAAAGCAAATCTTCCCACCTGAAAAATAATACGTGATACAGTAATTTCATTATTCTATTTTGATTTAGTAACACGGAATCTATAAGAATCAATATTTTTTCTTACAGGGAGAATTTTGGTGCTAACCAGTGTAATTAATTGTGACACAGATATATAGAAAGTCCTATAACAGGATTGCCAAGACACTTTTTTTTAGGTTTTCAATAACATTTTTTTGATGATATAAGATGTCATTGTTAGGAAGTGATGCACCTGGACAAAAGGAGACAATGAAGAATGTTGAAATATATTTCCAATTGTCATAGCCCAATTTTTGAATAACATAATTCATGATAACCAAATTCATTTTTTTTAAAAATAATACAAACAAATTATCACTAGTTTCATTATCATAAAAAATAAAATCATTATTTCCACAATGAACTGATCCAACAGCCAAATGTTTCATAATAAGAATAACAACTAGAGATGTAGTGGATGTCAGTTTGACTGGATCAAAGATACCCTGCTTCTGAGAAAATTTGCGGCAATATGTTTCCATCTTTCTCCTTTTAACTTATATGAAAGAACAGTCAGTCGAAGGCAAGCAAAGCTTCCTGTGCATCTGCTCTAATCTGAAAATGAAATGGACACAATTTCTCTGCAATGGCTCAATCAATTACAATGTAACTTAACACAAACATAGATCTTAGTAAGACAGAGATAATGTGACCCAGTTTCTTAAATCTGTAGCCTGAGAAATTAAAGGTCTAAATTCCAATACAAACCTTATGTGCAGCAGTTTTCAGTAATTGGGCTAGACATATAGGTGTATATTAAAAAGTGTCGTCGGCCTTTCCATCCTCCCCAGACTGCTTCTGTGAGCAATGAATAAGCTCGAGGAAGTCTGGGTCATCAATATATTTAATTCATTTAAGTTATCGTAGAATTTTATTAAAAAAATTAATTCAAAAAGACTGTAAATATTTTACTTACTAGAAAGACAAATCTGAAGCGTCATTTCAGATTTTGTTTGGAGGAGCAAAATTCTTTTGTTGGATAAATCTAGATTTTCTGTTAATTTTTCATACATATTTTCAAAGGAATACTTTCAATGTTATAATTTATTACATTAAATAACACTCACCCTCTATCATTTATTACCTAATATAACTATCAAAATTTGGTTTTCATCATCAGGAAGGTAGACATTTGATGTTGACATACTGTGTCTTTAAAAATAGTCTCTTTAAATTAAAAATATATTTAAGAAGACTATAAATTTTACTTATTAAAAATTTCAAAAGGTTATTGCATAAAAAAAAAAAAGACTTGAACTTAAGGAAACTAATTTTTAAAAATACAGTACCTTGTGTAAAGTCTCCATTCAATTATTTGTGGATACTAGATGAGGCTTATCATCTTAACATTATTATTTCTCATGCTTAGAAAGTACCATCTCTTTTCACAGACAATACGGCAGACTCAGCGTCGCGTACATTCAAAGATGCGTGACAAGAAAAATTCGTTATGGCTGGGAGGTGAGTACTTAGTTTCTCCTTTCGAAATATGTGAAGTGGAAGTTTTCTCTGGTCTACCATAGACAGGAGTTAGCAACGACAGCGCCAGATAAAAACTCAAAGTTCCTAATCAGGACAGGCGAGCAACTTTATTGGAACTCTTACATAAACAGTAAATGCCCAATTCCCCCACCTGGGCCTGAGAGAAATGTTTTTCTGGATTGGATTTGAGAGGCAGTTGAAGAGGTTCGAAAATCTTCGGACCTGAGAACAAGGGAGAAACTCTTTATCTGAGATGACGGAGAAGTTCATCTGAAGTACGGGACGCCTTGTGCTAAAGGTTTTGCAGACTGCTATCCATTGCAGGCAAAACAATAGACTCGTTTATACAATTTCTGACTCTCATCAGGAAGGGAAATATAGATCCCAAAACACGAACTGAACTCTACTCAGAGTTGGGACTTAAATCACAAAGAACTCTTATGGCCCCATTAATTAAAATTGACTGAACTAACACTCCAACAGTGTAACCCATTATTATTTTAAGTGTTTTATATCTCAATAGAATAAAAATTTATTCTAAGGAAACCAGTGAGCTGGTTTGTTTCAACGCTACCATTTGAAAATCATCCTGCAGACTAGGTCTTTACACTTGATATCAGGTGTAAAAACTGTCATGGTGAAAACAAATTTTGATAATTATATTAGGTAAGAAGTAATCCTCTGTTAAAATTTCCCCATGGTTAAAATTGGATTCATGATTGGAGAGGATTTCTAAAGTAACTCTAACCTTTTCAGGATGGGTGGATTAAATATTGACCAGAAGGCATCTTTTTAAAAAATAATAATGACCATATAATCTACTGAGCACTAATTTTCACCACAGTTATTGTTAACCTGTGCTTGAGGATGGCATGATTAACAATAATTGCGAGAAAACAAAGGACTTGCTAGATTCTTAAGGTAGATTTAAGTCTTAAGAAGGAATTAATCCTCGCCGATACTTAAAACACCCATCCTTAAAAGGTTAATATCACTACAAAATTTTTTATCATGGAAGAGTATCTATCACTAAACAAAGTTATAAACAGCCAAATAAATATAATCAATATTTATTTCACAGAAATAACAATATCAATAACAACACAACTTGACATAAAATTTACATTGACTATTTTAGGAAAACATTAAATACATTTATTTGAATGAAAAATATACACAAATGTTTAAATTCAACAAAAGTTTAAAAAGAAAAAAAAAATTAGCAAACAATGAAATAAAATGCAAGTATTATTAACTAAAACAACAAAAAGCAATGTTGCATGATACCTTCTAAGGGAATTCAAATTAATTTTCTTTTCTTTTTTTTCAGCTACAACAAAACTCTCAAAAGATCATGTTACATTAAAAATAAAACAAATAACAATAAAGGAAAAATAATTAATATATAGATGAGTTTTGTACAACAATTAAAATATAACCTAACAAATATAAAGATAACAATCCCATAATCCAAAGCTATACTTGACAACAAGAACAATGTTAGCAATTATGGTTAGTAATCATAAAAAGTGTTACATGATTATCACAAAAGTCAATAATATCTGATAAAAAGCATGCCCTAATTATATTAAACATTTACAATAACAAACAAAACAAACCTATTAAAAATAATAATAATAATTTGTCAGGCAAAAAAAAAAAATAAATAAATAATAATCTTTATTCTATTCTGTAAAAATTTTTATATTTCTGAATTATATAATATTGATAAATAATGTTAAATATTATTTTCAATTAAAAGTATAAGATTTTGCTAAGATAAAAGTAAAAACTTATGATTAAGCAATAATTTTATTGAACATTTCTATTACAAATAAAACAAACAACAACAACAAAAAAAAACTTGATTTACTACAATTAAAAAAAATAATTTATCAGTCAAAAATAATTTTTATTCTCAATCTATAAAAATGTTCTATATTAAAATATTTCTGAATAATATAAAATCAATATTAAAAATTATTTTGCAATTAAATAAATGATTTCACTAGAATGAAGAGCAAAAACTTATCTTACGATTCCATATTTTATACTTATTTTTCAAACTAGTAACAATCTCTTAATTCAGGGCTTTCATAGGAAGTTATTTGTGCATTTTACCTGACAGCAACATACATGAAAGAAAACATTACTCATATACAGGCATGAAACTGCAAGCTGGACAAAACAAAAATCTGATCTGCACACAAATACAAAATTATCACAATGTGCACACATATATGTACAGTATACGTTCTTAGGCCAGGATTTCTCAACAGGTTTTGCATCAATCTCAAAAACAGCTAGAAAGGCATTCAAAAAAGCAGATTTCTGTGAAAACACAGAGAACTTTCATGCCTGCATGTGCATATATACCCTAAGATTATTTATAAATAGTTTCTTATTTATTATGACATTAGCATGAATACATTGCATTTCAAGGAAAATAATTGGTATTCAAAAATAAAATGTGTTATTATTTAGTGCCTAAGTGGGACAGATCGGTCCGGCAGAGCCAGACCGTTGACCTTTAACGTCCCACCCGAAAATGTGTTATTATTATAATAACCAATTCAAATATCTCTTAAAACTAATAATTCCTTTTTACACTGAAGTGAATTATTTTAATTTTGTTTCTAGGCTGGGCCCAGTTTGCCAGTTTTGTTTAAAAAGTTAGTTAATAATTTGATCTTTTCCCCTTTCCTTTTAGATTTAGAATTTGGACATCTTGGAGCTTTACCAGCAAAGATATACAGCTGAATAAAAAAATATTACAGTATGGAACTATTTATTTGGAAAGCAGTTATCCAGAATGATATTTTCAATTACCTGATTTAAGAACCTTTCCAGAAAAAAGTACCAATTTCAAAATGTGCATTGCTTGATATATTACAACATGCGTGGTATAACTTGATGCCAACATCTTGGAATTGAAATGGAATCATATATAGTTATATATTGCGTGTTTTGATTTTTATACAGAATTGTTGATTCTAAAGGATTACTATAAACTGCCTTCTTTCAATCTCTGATTAATCTTTGATTGGATCTGATTCTTCTTAATCTGCATAATCTAATAATAAATTTGAAATCTGAAACAATGCCACAACCACATATATTCTACGAATCTGATCAAATGGATGTTGCTCTAATGCCCAATCAGTTATCCGGAAGGCATCTTGACCATTCAGGATAAATGGTTCTATACTGCCTCAAAACCAATGATCTATTATTGTGTCTCATAAAGCATATTGCCAATACTTTAACGTGAGCTAGGATAAAAGTCAGAAATTTTTCCAACACTGAAATTTACACGAGTAAAACATGCTTAGACAGAATCACAAGGGGCTGGAGAAAAGTTAACATTTTAGACAGGTTTCCATTTTAATAGATATTCTGTCTATTCGAATTATATCACATTCTTTTTTTGTCAGGAGCATGAAATATTTATGTTGGAGGCAATATAATACAAGAGAGGCTTGTCATAGAGGTCTACACGGGGCCGGGCTGGCAGAATAGAGGCAATTCCCTTAGCATGCCGGGCTGATAAAAAATAATAAACAAGACAGCAGGATGAGAAAAAAAATTAAACAGTCCAGCCAGGCCGATAAATAAATTAAGCAGCCCGACCGACCCAATATAACAAATTAAAAAAAATCAAACTAAGCTGATAAACTATGAAAAATTTCTAATAAACATGACTGGTATAAGAATAAGTATAAATATGCTGCATGAGTGATGCTAGCTTGAAAACATCAATACAAAAATGCAGTGTAGAAATCGGCATCGGACGGTTACATTGTGTCTAAGCCTGGGCTTAATTTTTTTAGCAGACTCGGGCTAGGCCGGAACTGTCCTTAATTGTTCCCAGGACGTGTCGAACAAGCAATTTGTTTTGTAAAAATAGTAATAGCAATAATGAACTTCTGTTAACCGAATCTTTGGAAATATATTTTAATAAGTTATAAAGAAACATTTTCAATTTTATTTATTTATTATTTATTTTTTAATCAGCATAAATAATTATTGATGCTTTTAAGAATTTTTTTTTTTAATTCTAAACAATATTAATTTTTTAATGTCTTATTTTGAATTTAATAGTCTGATAGTCTAAGAGCTAATTAATGTTCCTATTCTGTATTCTATATGGCTTGTGAACATATCGTAATCTAGGTCACAGAGAAAGAACCTGGAGGGGAAACTAGAATACGCGAGGATATTGATAATGCAAGTCATATTTTTTAAACGAAAGAGGGCGCTGTAAAATTTGGCGGCTGCATTTTAACAGAATGTCATTAGATTACATGTTAAATTCCGAAAGTATTTTACTTGGTTATTTTTAATTAGAGCAATTATATGTCATAAATTAAAGATGGGGTATAAATGTTTTATTCCGGGATGTAGATCGGGCTATGATGATGAGATAAATCGAAGGAAAAAAAAATTAAGTATGTTTAGAGCTCCAAATGTGAATGCTTTTTATTATACTTTAAAGCTAAATGCATGTAATCATTTTTAAACTAAGAATTTTTTTTCTAGTATATCGATCTTAGTGTATATGTTTTTAATTTATTTGAGTAAAAGTATTTTGGAGCTTCACTCAAAAATGCAAGTGTAAGAACTTATTTAAAAATAAAAAATCCCCCCCTCACCCCTTTCCGTTCCATTATATCTAGAGTAATTAAGGATTTATTTTAACAGTTAAATTTACTGAAACTACTTGACATATTACTTGTAGTAAAAAGTAAGTGAAAAATGTAGTCTGCAGATTTACTAATTTCATTCGACTATAAATCTAATTAATATTTCAGTAGTTTTTATCTACAGAGTTGAATAATGAAATATTTAAACTATATTAAAAACAATAGATTTTTAACAATTGTCGCTTAAAAAAAGTCTTTATTTGAATGGGGAATGCTTGAGCCCCATAAGCCCCTCCTTTGTATATCTAGATTAATTAGGGATTTATTTTAAAAGTTAATTTTACTGAAACTACTTGATATATTACTTGTAGTAATTAGTAAGTAAAAAATGTTAGCTGCAGATTTTCTAATCTTGTTCTTATTAGATTCATGTAAGTGCAATTTAAAAATTTAATTTGTTTAGTTAGCTGTTCAGTTCAATCAAAAGATTTAATTTTAAATAGATAAAAGGGCAGTTACAACAGAAAAATTATAAAACTACATTTAAAACTGAATTCTATTAGTTAGAGGTATTTTTAAGGAGTTAAATAGCTATAATTTTATTTATTTATTTTTGTGCATGGAAAAAGGAGAGGGGGGATGGGGGTCCTAAAAACTTCATCTTAATCAAAGAAAAAATGGTTAAAATGTGCTCCTTATTTTGATAAAACTGTGTTAAAATAAATAAATAAAGTGTCTGGAACAGTTTGGGTCCTGTGACATCAGAATCATTATTTTATCCATCAATGTAATTCATTTGTAAACTAAAAAGTATTTTGGGGCTTCATTCAGAAGTGCAAGTGCAAGAACTCATAATATATATATGTATATATATATATATATATATATATATATATATATATATATATATATATATATTTGCCTCTCTCATAAGTGCAATTTAAAAATTTAATTTGATTACTTAGCTGTTCAATTAAATCAAAAGATTTTATTGATTGTAAATTAGGAAAAAGAACTCATTTAAATAACAAATTTAATATTCACAAAGAAAAAAATATTTAGGTATATATGGTTTTTAATAACTGTATAATTTTCAAATTGTAAGGTAAGCATGTTACCTTTTCTATGTGCAGCAGTGTTTATGAAAGAGGAAGCATTTATGTATGATAAAAAAATGAGAGTTTTTGGACCATTCATAACTAACATTATATTAAAGTCACAATTTACGATTCTTGCAAAAATTAGTTAATAGACACTATTATTTATTCAAGTTTTATTTCCCAAATAATTAAGATAAAAATTTGTTTTTAAATGTATATAATATTAATTGCATAGATATAAAAAGTTATGAGTTATTAAATTATTCAAAGGTTATCGATATATGCGCAAGATTAAAACTTATTCCAGAAAATTTGAATAATACTTTTAATCTCTAAAAATTATACGTCCATTCCGTATTTCTTCGCAGTACAATATCCGTGATATTTATTTTTAAATGACTATTCAGATGTTTCTGTCAGGATGAACTCTTATTTAAAGAGTTATAAAAAGCAATCGAAACGCCAAATATCTATTAAAATATATGCAAGGTGTGAAGAAAACTTTATTTAATGAAATTTCTACTTGTTTGACTTTTTTTTTAAAGTTCAAAATTTCAATCAAAAACATTTAAAAAAATGAATGCTTTTCGCATTGAAAAGCATTGCAGAAGCAGGCTAAGATCGCCGTCAGTTTACCGTAGCGCCATCTATGAGGAGAAAAACTGTATTGTAAAATTTCAACGTTACTTTCCCCTCCATCTATCTTACTCCGTGATCTAGGTAATAAATCTTTTAAATTTCCCTATAAATATGTATGCAGTATTCATTAAAGAATTGTATGGTAAGAAAAATCGGAATTTTTTGTAGAAATTGAGTCGGGTTAAGACAAATTTGATTGATTTTTGCATGGGCCAGGTCGTGAACCGCATAATTATAAACAGACTGAGCCCTGGCCGAACTTTCAGAATATTGGGCCAGGCTGAGCCTAGGACTGGAAATTCCGGCACATGCAGACCTCTAGCTTGTAAGACATTATTGAATGATGAATATAATTGTCACATTCCCAAAATAGGTGAAGATGCAAATAGAAGAAATTATGTGTAATATGTAACGGAAGTATAGAAGTATACTTCTGTTTATTAAAAAGCCATCAATCTTCATCAAATATATATTTTTGATGTGTCTTGTATTATATAAAACCTCTAAAGCATTAAAAAATATATATATATTCTGTCAAAATGAACTACAACCTACCAAGAAAGTAAAAATTTTTGCAGAATGACCGATACATTCTGTTTAGACAGGTTATACTGTAATACGTTTCTGTAACACTAGGATAAAACAGATGTCCTGTTAGGGATGAATATTTTTATTTAATTATGTTCCATCTAACTAAACATAAAACACAATTCCATCCATGTCATGAGATTCTCACAGATATGACAATAGATAATTTATGCGACAAAGTATTGTAGCTGATTATTAAACTAGTGATTAGGAACTTATTTTCAATTACAAAAAAGTATACAAATCAAATATAGCTTTTAAATAAGAAATTTGTATTACAAACTGTATACATATTAAAATACACAATTGAATTTTTTATACGATTCCCCCTTTACCAATAACTTATGTTTAGAGAAATGCTGCCTTGCATCTAAGAAGAATATTAGAACAAAAAAAAAAAAAAAAAAAAAAAAACTAATTCCTTTAAGACCAAAACTTACTGAGTTATGATACTTTGAAGTTTATGAATTTTTAGCATTTTCTAGTCCTAATAATAGAAAGATTTAAACATGTAGTTATTTCATAAAATTCAAAGCATCGTAACTTGGTAAGTTTTGGCCATAAATAATGGGTATTTTTTTAAGTGCCCTTCTTAGATACAAAGTGACATTTTTCTAAAAATAAGTTATTTAAAAAAGGGATCATATAAAAAATAAATTTTTGCATTTTAATATATATATACAGCTCCTGGTAACACAAATGCCATATCTTGCTACGCCTAATTTGAATATATTTTGTAATAGGAAGTATGTTTCAATGTTCTGTGAATGGGGGATCATTATAACCTCTATTTTGAATCATCTGGTATTTTGCATGCTGTCTTTACAGCAAAGAATAGGGAGCATGAAATAATTGAACACTGATTGTGAAAAAAAAGTTCTGCCATTGCTATTTTTTGTTTAACTGCTTAACTCAGCATGGTAAAACTTCAAATTGTCTGGGATTCTGAATCTAATAGGAAAGGAGAAAAAAAAATTATTAACTTTTTAAAAATCCTCTAGTGGGAACAACTACAAAAACTTAAGACATTGTTATAAAAATTTGAAAACTATGTATTTTAAGATGAACTACATATATATTTTAAACACATTATAAATTAATTAAAAATATTAAAATAACAAAATGTTTTACACAAAAATTAAAAATACAATTTACATTTCCATATTGAGGGCTTAGTGCCAAAAGGCTAAATCATTTAATCTCCAGTTTTTGAATTATGATTTCCTTTAGCTTAATCAAGTCACTTTTCATTTAGTGCCAATTCATGTCCCATATCCGAGATAACCTAAACATTATTGTAGATAATGCTAAATGCAAAACAAAATCTCTAAATATTTATCTTGTAAGCACTACTTTTAAACATACAGTGCTGTGGGACAAAAATCTTGATATTGACTGCAGTAGATTTATATAAAAAGGTCATTACATTTAATTAAAATTTCATTTCAGTTCAGTTTCCTTCAAAATAAATTTTTAGCCTTGTGACAGTTAGCATAGGATTCAATAACACATGAAAAATGGCATAAGAATTTAATATTAATTAACCCTTAATTTAGTTAAAAATATAATTTAATTTCCTTAACTCATAACAGGGATGAAAAATAAAACATAACAAGGGGCATCCAGTTTCAGAGACTGCATTTATTTATGCATCCAATGAAGTTTCCTTATTTAAATATTAGCATGAAATTGTACACATGTGCAGGGACAGATTTTTTAAAGGTGAAACAGGGTGCATGCTCGGGCCCCAAAGATGAAAGGCTCCCCTCGCCCTCCAAATTAATTGAACTAAGTAACAATAATAATTATATGTTTAAAATTCAATTTCAAAACAAATAAACAGCTTTTTTATCGAGCAAATTGCTGGTGTTATGTAACTCATGGATTATTCACATATTTTATGCACTACCTACCTATCAGTTAATAGTTTTGGATATTCTCTCTGTATATAAACATAAATACAAACATTTATAAACATCTTCACTCAATGCACATTTCCATTGATATATAGCTCATGTTTAACTTTCCTATAATCAAAATCTCTTACGTGTTGCTGAATTAAACTTAAAAAATTAAAATACTTATATTATATTTAATGATGTGAGAAGATAAGTTATACATTTTCTAATAATGTGTGAGGAGAGGAGGATGTAGTGTAATATGTAGATGTTTCCTGAGGAAGATTTAAAAAAATATGTTCTTCACCATTCCTATAAATTTCAAAATTACTCTAAGAAAAACCTATGAAAAGATACAAATATTAATATTACTTTATTTTTTTAAATTTTAAATTATAATTACTGGCTGAAAATGCACATTGTTCCCTAAATTCATATACCTGGGAGCAGTGTTGTGGAGGAGCATAGTCATTCCATTGAAAATTGTGAGTTTGATTCACCTTCTGTTAGTTTTGAGCCGAGTTTGATTGTCTTTTTGAAAAGCGAGTATGAGTTGAGTTAGACTAGAAAACAATTGCAAGTTTGAGTGAAAATACAACTCAAACTCATACAATTTTTTTTTTTATTTCCTGAAATTTTTTCTCATTGTTAAAAAACACATTTTCCCCTTTAAATACCAGTTTCAACAAACTAACAGAACTCCAATGTAGAATTCTCTACAGAAAACATACCAGGTGTTCTAAAATGGACTGACTGATTTTAAAATTCAATAACTTCCAAACGGTGACAGATATTAAAAAATTCTTGCAGGAGAGTAATGTATGCTGTCAGGGTTTTTTAACTGCAATTCCTGATTTTAGTTTGAATTAGCAGCGATAGGTGGCACTGTGAGCAATAGACATACAATCAAGACAAAAGCAGAAATCACACAGCATTGATGTGATGGAAAGAGGTTCAATACATTGAGTGGGTCTCATTCACCAATAAAATCTTATTCAGATTCGGACCTTAAAAACAAGATTGTATTAGCGAATGAAACCAACTCCATGTATTGAACCTCTTTCTTTTGCATTAATGCTGGGTGATTTTACTTTTGGCTTGGATTGCACTACTATCGATCGCAGCGCCATCTATTGCAGGCAATTCGAACAAAAATCAGGAATCGCAGTAAAAAAACTCCTGACATTTTACATTACTCTCTGCAAGAATTTTTTAAATATCTGTCACCATTTGGAAGTTATTGAATTTTAAAATCAGTCAGTCAATTTTAGGACACTCGGTACATGTTTTCTTATAATTTCTTAAAATTACTTCACAGCTTCTTTGTTGTAGCATTTTGTAATTTCATTAGTCTCAAAATAAGAAAGCCATGACAGCATTTAAACTAAAAAATTTAAAGTTATACTTTTTTAATTTCCTAAATGGTACTTTGCGTAGTAAATTATTCTGTAAATTAAATTCAATGAACTGAATACTAAAACCTCTCAAGTAATTTAAGATTAATTGGCAGAAATGAATTATATTAATTACAATATTTCAATTATGCCAGAGTATTTTAAGTTTGTTCAAATACTAAATTAAAGAGGTTTTAAAAATCCTTATAGTAAGTTTTCAAAATATTTTTTCCCTTTTTCCTTATGATTTTCTTTTTACTTTTCTTAAAAAAAAAAAAAAAAAAAAAAAAGAGAGAAAAGAAATCTTTAGTGAGTTTTGCTCTTTTTTAAAAAATGAGTTTGAACAGAGTGAACTTGTTTCATAAATTTTGAATTTGAGTGCAAACTTACTCATTTTCTAAAAAGTGAATTTGAGTTATCATATATTCCGGCATATAACGCACACCTATGATTTGAGACTATATTTTCTATTTTTAAGCATATTCGCTGTATTACACACATCCCCCTTTCTTTGCAAAGAAACCGTTTCAGATATGTAGCTCAAAAATACTATAAAGAGCATCAAAAAATATAATAACTAGTACAAACGATTTTTTTTCTAGCGTCTAAAAGAAAACTTAAGTCTGGGAGGAAGCAACATTTTTTACTTAACCAGTTTATATAAGCTGATTTACAAATGTATGATAGATCTTACTTAACCTTTTTATTGCAGGAGTCGACATCTAGGAGTTGGGTGCTGTAGACTACATTAAGCATCAACAAAAGTCGCCTAGGCATTCACAGCGTGTGTTGAGCTCACTGTAATGCATCATGGGCTTAAGCAGTGATGACATATTGCGCTTGCGTAGTGCAGTAATTTGTCTATAACCAAAACCAGTAGCGTACCTTTCATATAACCATAAGATATGATTTTTAGCTTTGTATTGGGTCGTTCAGAAAGTCGCGTCCGTTTGGGAAAATCAATTCGTACTGGAAAATTCTGCCCGGTAATCAGATAAATAAATCGCTTTTTTGGTCAAAATATTCCGCACAAGGCATTAATCCCCCAAAATAAATTCAACACAAAAAGGGTTAATCAGTCATGAACACCGCCATCAGCTGTCATGACAGCAGTGGATGCAGTCTTGGGAACCCCAAAATCCCCCAATCAAAGGGAAATGAATAGCAACCCAAATACAGAAGATCACCACTGGTTGTAATAATACAATCTTCTGTAATTAGGTAATCTTTTTAAAACAGGGAAAATTAGCATGCTTTTAGAGACCGTTGGGTCTGGATTGGGTTGGCGAGCGTAGCTTGTATGAGGTAAAGACCCCTAATATTATTAAAAAAATCTCAGTTCTTATGCTTAATTTTTAAGCTTTCACTGTTTATACTCAGTGCATAATTTGCACCTGTAAAATTTGACCAATTTTCTTGTTTCAAAAGTGAGTGTTATATGGCAGAATATGCGCCAGTTTCTTTTTTTGGTGAGTTTGTGTGCACAACACTGTCTTAGAACAAACTACTCTATTTGCTTCTATTTTTAACGCTGTTGAGTAAGGGGGTGGGGTCATAATGAGTGCCTTTGCCCTGGGTTTCCATTTCAGTAAGTCAGTCCCTGCAAATGTGCACCTGGAATATTCAACATACAAGAGAAAATAAAAATTTCCAGTTTTCGCAGATATTTTTGCACACATTTTAAAAAAATTGTGTCTGTTTCATGAAAAGATCTCAATAGGCTTAGTCGACACACCATGGTCTCAGAGACTGCACCTCTTTTGTTATAGGTTAAAAACAAAGTTCTCATTCTCAAATCAACCAGTTCTATTCTCAATTATATTTATTCTCAAAAAAAGATATTCAATATAAGATAGAACTATGTCCATGCAAACAGTCATTTAAAAATTAATTTCATATTGAATAAAAGCAATTTGTTGTGAGTAAAGTTCATTTTCTAATAAAACCTAATTTTTTAAAATAGTTCAAAAATATGATATTTAACTTAGATATATTCAATCATGTCAACTAATATAAAAATATAATATTATCGTGACTACATAAATACAGTGGTATGTTCAAAGACAGACTAGAAAACAAATGAGCAGACTGCATATTCATATGAGTTTCACTATTCAAATAAAAAAACATGATGAAAAAAATAATTGACATACATGCAGGAAGATAAAGTTCAATGAATTTAAATAAAATGTAGAAAATACCGCAAAGTCTTCATGCAATCTTCATAAAATAATTCAATAAAAGATTTTAAAAATAATTCTTTTCCACTATTAATAAAAATCTTTACTGTAATTTTCTCATGTATTTTGAAGAAATATTTCACCAAGAACCCTAAAAAAATAGAAAAGGATTGCATAAATTATTGAAATAAATTGGAATATGTTCAATGAGTCATGAGATAGATATAAAGAAAATTTGATAGCCTTCTTTGTCGTAATATAATTAATTCAAAATTCAAAGATATTCAACGCTATTTCACATTCAATTAAAAAAGTTTCACCAATTACAATTATCTGATAACAATAATACTGCTAACAATTTTTAAAAACTGTTGATTTTCTAATATTTTCTTCCTAAGTATTATCACCTCTCATTTAAGCATTGTATAAATAAAGAGAAGCAATTGATAATGCTACAGTTTATGTCAATAGAAAAAATATTTAATTTCTTTCATGGCAAACATTTTTCTAAACTGTTTTAAAATTTTATGCAAAACTAGTATAAAAGGCTTTCAGCCAGTGAGTTATGCTGCCTGTTGTAGTATGCTGCCTTACATAGCATGCTATCTGTTGCAGTAATGTGCTCCTCTAATAGTGCATCTAACTTGTTAGGTTAAGTTACCTTATTCTTTGAATATTATAACAGAATCATGTTTTGTTAAGTTACTTTTAAATTTCGTCTTGCGTATAGAATATGAAATGAATAATAAACAATTCTATTTAAAACTACAAAATGATAAGCAAGACAAATGATAGCAAACATAATTTTTAAACACTACTAGGGAACTCAGCCCCCTACTCGCTAATGCTCGCCAACCCCTCGTGAATTGCGAAGCATTTTAAGTAAACTAAAAGTAAGTTTTTATGTAAACTAAAAGTAATTAAAGAAAAAAAAAAGCTGTTACATAACTTAGAGGAATTCAAGTATTAATTAATTGTATTTCAAGTATTCATTAAAGTATAAATTCAAGGTTACAAATTTATTAAATTTATTAGTCGAATTTTTTTTTTTTTTTTTTTTTTTTTTTTGTATTTATAGACTACACAACACAATTTTATTAAATTTTTGTTAAAGAATTAAAAAAATAAATAAATATAGGAATGCACAAGCATATTTTCAAGATAAAATCAAGTAATACAGATTCTATTCTTACTTAACAATGAATATTCATCTACCCAGACTTTCCAGAATTTTCTAATGTGCTTTCAGGCTCATCATCAAACTTCAGAATTTTTTTAGCACTAAATATTCCAAAAAAATTAAAAAATATATATGTTTGACCATTAAGCAAAGATATAAACATAAAAATTAACAGATTCACAACTAATTATTATTATATTACTATTATTTAAATACCTTGAATATTCTTTAGAAGTTCCAGGATCTTCATCAGAGAACTGAAGTCTTTTCTTGCCTCTGACCTCATCAGCTTTTTTAGAAGGATGTAACACATTTAATGTGTCATTGATGGTTTTTAATGTCTTTGGTGACTAGGATAAAAAAGTATTTTATTAATGATCTCATAAATAATTTCACACTTAAGTTTTCATGAATATGAGTTTATTACACCCTTTTAAAATGCCAATTTTAATTTCATGTCATATTTCTTAAATTTTTATTACATTTTATGATGATAAGAGGAAAAGCAAACAATGAATTACACCAAAAATTAACAGTGTTTTAAAGCACAGTGTGTGTGAGGGGTGGGGGATAATAAGATGTAATGAAACTTTTTAACCTTCTAAGCGCTTGAACCATCTTTTCTGCCTTGTAATTTCTGAATTAAATAAAAATGCAACAAATTGAAAAAACATGCTGATTTTTTCCTGTGCGTATGATAAATATGTAAAATATTCAAATACAAATCCTCATATTGACGCTTTTCATAACCATTACTTTAAAAATCCTTAAACAGTTATGCAAATATACTGCCACAACCTAAGAGGTTTAAATAACAGGGGTCGATCCAGGCAAAATATGAGAGCTATTTGGGCCCTTCACAAAAAAATACATTTAGCAAAACAGGCTCCTTCACAAAATTCCTCTTAATAAAACAGGCCCCTTCACAAACTTCCTTTTAATAAAATAGGCTACTTCAAATAATTCAATTCCGTAAAAACAGTCTTCACTAATTTTGTTAGGTTTTAAAATGTGTAATTTGCAAACAAAACAAGTTCACCAGAAAGGAAACATAAGCAAAGGAACTTAAAGAAGTTATTAATAAATGCTTGGTTCAAACTTGAGTAACTGGGCTTCATCTTTCATTACAAAATGTTATTTTTTCAAAAAAATCTAATAAATTTCACAAAAATAACTTTTATTTTTCACAAAATGAGTCCCCCCCCCCTCCACAATTTTATTAAAAAAAAAAAAAAAACCTGCATTGACCCCTGAATATTTATGCAAGACTCTCAAATAACTCAAAAAATTTTTTCATATTATGCTTGGGATAAAAAAAAACAATACAGTCGAACCTCGTTAACACAAAACTGAAGGGACTGCGAATTTTTTTCGTGTTAGCCTTCATAATAGTGGCGCCACCTATGTTAGATATAAAAACTAAATAAATTAACCTACAAATATATCCCTGCTCATAAAATCATAAATTAATAAGAAATAGAAAATTTCATTAACAAACTAGTCATCATTTTTTAGGCAATAATAAATTTATTTACTTGCTAATCATTTTTTTAAAGTCCGTTATTGACTTTTGCTTTAATTTTTGTAGAGTAGTTCTTTTAGGAATGTATGGACCTCATCTAATTTGTTCAAAGTTCAGGAAGCATCCTGCTGTTCCAGAAGGAAATGTTGTACAGTTTTCAATGCTGTGGTAGATTCATTTAATGACACAAAACTTTTCCATTCTGTGTCAATTTCTTCATCCTAGTCTGACACTTCAATGTTGTCATCTTTTTTTTTTTCACAATTATTTCTTCATCTGTTGTCCCATCCGAAGTCAGCACATCTTCCTCTATGCAAATGTACTCAGAAAAAAACAATGTCTAAGTAAGAATTTCCCGTTTTTTGGCTATATATCTTCTTGCAGACAATTTTATGACGCTCTTTAAATCTTGTCAGCCATCTGTTAGAAGATATGAAATCGCTCTCACTGAGAGCATCATCAAAAGCCTTTCCTTTCCCTTGCAAAACTGAAAAAGTTAAAACAACAATGTTCTGGCTGCTTGCCTCTTTTATCCACCGTAAGAGAGCAATTTCAATTTATTCATTCTTTCTTCTGCACATTCATTTTCTTGCTGGTTTCAATTGACTCACTGCATAAGTTGCTTCAATCTTTTCACGATTCTTTAAAATTGTAGATAAGAACAATTGTAGAAGAATTGTATGTATCCCATACTTCACAGCATTTTCTGATATTTTCAGCACTTTATCGCTAACTTCATTAAACATTTTTTGCTTGGTTTCTAAGATACAGCTTGTTGTTTTCAAATCATCTTTCACAGAATTCTACAGAGCAACTGCGAACAGCTTCAATTATGTTAGACAGGTAGTGAAATAAGAGTTGTCACAACTTCACTCATAGATAGGGGTATTCGTAAACCCAGTTTATGGTTTATGTCACTTGTCACTGTCAATACAGTCAGCCGAGTAATGGAATAATCACTTTAAAAAAAGAAATACTTTCACACAAACTTTCATTGTGACTGATCTATAGCTAATATGGTTAATGTAAGGACATTTACGCATATCCGAGATCAAAGAAAAGCAGGGATTAGCCAGGAATTCAGTATTTCACAATTTTCTGAAACCCTTTATTACTTTAGATCTTTTTCAAACCATGAGAAAATTCCATTTTTAATAAGAAGACCTGGCATGTAAGTTTAAAATATTGAAAACATTGTGTAAAGAATCGTGCTTTGACTTTGGAGCAAAAATAATTTTTGCCTTAAGCAGGATTTTCTGAAATTCTATTTCATGTTAAACGAAGTAATTGACATTGATTTTCAGACTCATCCGACGGGACCTCAGTATTATTTAGTGTTAAGCGAAATTTCGCGTTAAGTGATTTCGTGTTAACAAGGTTCGACTGTATATATGTATTGTATTTATTTATAGACATCATAGGGGGAGAGGGCCGTGCTTATTATTTAGCCATAATTAGCTTTAGAAGAGAAAATGTGCTGATCTAAACTGTTGAACATCCAATTAAGAGATATACAATTGAAATATGCAAACATTTTAACAATCCTATATACAATATCAATTTTGATATCACAAACTAATCTTAGTTTTCATATAAACTGATGTTTATATTGGAAATTTAGACATTAAATACTACTTATTTTCTTGCAAATACTCTCATTTCTAATACATTAAATTTAATACAAAAAATGTGAATAGATTTTAGAGATTTAGCACACTAACATAACAGGAGGATTTGAATGCTTGAGATAAAATAAATGAAAACCATGAATGAAGTATCCTTTTAAGATCAGACAACTAGTAGGAATCGAATGAACATATGAATAAATAAATATATATATAAAAAAAATATATTCAATTAAATATATATAAAAAAATATCAAAAATTACTGATTAAAACAAATAATTAACAATGAATATAATTTATGTTATCATCCTAGATCAATTTTATCTAACATAATGACATTAAAATAATAATTATTAAGAATACTGAAAGAACAGAAGTAAGCAAGACCTTACATTACAAAAATAAAACTGTGAATTAAATTCCATCAGGATATGCAGACAGATTTTACACTATATTTTAAAATTCATAATTAAAATTAAATATTATTTCTTAAGGTAATTTATTATAAATTATAGAAGTGGTTAATACAAATGCCTTCAAAATGATTTTAAAACATTTATATTTAAGAGTGTTTTTTCTTTCTAAGAATATTTATATATTGTAAATGACAATACAGGAAAAAAAATAAAAAAACGATGGATGAGATATACTCAGTGAAAAAAAAGTAAATCATCCATCTATTTAAAGCAGTTTGCTAATAATGTCAAATATTCCATCGAATTTCGACCGAGTACGCATGCGTCAAAAAAGGACCGGCCAATGAGACGAGGGTATATTCCTGTCTCCAAACGTATTTGGGATCAAGATCAACTCCTGTTGCTGTTGTTTTGATCTTTGATGGCTTCCTCAACGTTGCGTTAAACATAGGAATATATTTATATAAAAAACTCTGGAGTGTTTAGAAGGTATTTATTGTTGTATTTATTGTAATTTGTATGAATACTTAGGTATCCATTTCGGATTTACTGTGTAACATGAATTTAGGTTCATTTAACGTTCGCGAAATCAAATCATTTTGTTTATATAGTACAGAAAATAATTATTCAATCGTAAATAAAAATATAGTAGAACATGTAATACAAAATTGGACCACTTATATTCCGTTTATGATCAGGTATGAATCTTATGGTGTTCCGATTGCTAATGAAAACTATTATGTAAATATAATGTCAAAAGACAGTACGCACGGTAGTAATATTTTTATTATTATGTGTTCGAAAAAAGCGAATCTGAGCGCCTGAATATAAATTATAAAATATTATTTCTATATTTAGCAACTAAATATTTAATAAATATGCAGGAATGTGACTAGCTTTATGTGAATGTATAATATATGTAAGTCTGAACTTTAGCATTATTTTTTAACAGAAATATATTATCTCTATTCGATTTAAAAGTTTTGTCATTACATAAGTGTGCTATTTTATTTGTAAAGAGTATGTATGCATTATATTGTTTGTATGTATACAAATGTTTAGAATGTTTTGATTTGCAAACTCTTAATATTTGAATAATGTTTACATTATATTTGTTTGTATGTATACAAACAATATATGTATACAAAGAAGTATATATACAAACGATATTAATATTTACATTGTATTGTTTGTATGTATACAAATCTTGAATGTTTTAATTTATTACATTCATTTTTTACCAGTTTGCATGTCCGTTCATGGGCGATTCATATGAAACTCATAATTTGTCACAAATTGGTGATTTTATTGATTTAGTGCTTTGCCCAAGAATGTGGAAAAAAAAACTATTTTTGACATCGGGTGAAATGAATGAGGTTATTTCGGTTTTTATTTTGTATATAAAAAATGTTATATGTAAAAAAATCCTGCCCATTAATCACATTGTTTTTTGTATATTTAAAGACGATTACTTATTCTTTGTAATTATTTTTTTGCTGGGGGTTTTTGAGCAAAATAATATTACTTCATAGCTAGAACCAGTTCCGCTAATCATTAATATTTTCTTAATCCTTTGACCGCTGAGCAAATGGGCAAATTTGTAATGTTTTTTCTGTTATTTTTTTTAAATGTCAAAAAAAGATAAATTTTCAAAATTGGTATAAAAAACTTAGGTACTTCTCTATTATCCCATCGTCCACTTTTCATAACAAAATCCTATTGCCAAAATGTATGATTAAATGCCAAAAATGCAATCCCATTTACTTGATGTCGGAAGCATTATACGTGTTTGTTATGTCGTCAAGTGGTTTTTAATTCAACATTTGCGCGTATTAATGACAACGTTCTCCCGTTTATTTGGCGTTACAGTTTGGCGATAGTTTTTTGTTATGAAAAGTGGTCGATGAGATAATAGAGAAGTACCAAAACTTAATTACGTATATGAGTAGATTCCTTGACTATATTAATCATTACTCAATATTTTAAAACTGCATCATATTTGTAGAATTATATTAATTTAAACAATGCTTCTATTGAAGTGTGAAGAAGCACATACTTCTATGAAGAACCATATATTTACATAATCGTTTTCATTAGCAATCGGAACACCATAAGATTCATCCCCGATAATAAACGGACTATAAGTGGTCCAATTTTGTATTACGTGTTCTACGATATTTTTACGTACGTTTGAATAATTATTTTCTGTACTATATATACAAAATGATAGAGATCTAAAAACACAATTTCCATCGGGATTGATTTCGCGAATGTTAAATGAGCCTAAATTCATTTTTAGACAGTAAATCCGAAATGGACACCTAAGTATTCATACAAATTATAATAAATAAAATAAATACCTTCTAAACACTCCACAGTGAGTTCTATATAAATACCTTCCTAGGTTTAATGCAACGTGCAAGAAAAAAAAAAAAAAAAAAACAGGAGATGATCCCAAACACGTTAATAGAGACAGTAATAGACTCTCACCTCATTGGCCGGCGATTTTTTTGACGCATGCGTATTGGGTCGAATATTGTTGAAAAATGATTTTGAAGAAAAAATCGGGAAATTCACAAAATGGTTTCGGAAAAAACTTCACCAAATGGTTTAAAAATTCTTTGAGTGACAGCGGGAAAAAAATTTCGTTTTACATTCAATCATCGCAATTGGCGAGTGTGACTATTAAGTTTAGCCAGTACTGGCAATAACATCAATTACCAATTTTCAGTAATACTCGCCGATTGGTGAGTGTTAATTTTGTCTTATATCATAAACTGTATTTACATATACTACTAGAGATATAATGATTATGAACCATGATTTTTCTATTATTGGGCGAGATTCATGTTTTTTCAGCAATTCTTTGACGAAATTCATGTTTTTTCAGCGATCCTTTGAAGAATTTCGCATTTTTCTCGTGATCCTTAACGAAATTTGCATTTTCCAGCGATTCTTTGATAAAATACATTTTATTCCGCAATTTTTAGACTAAATTTAGTAAAAAAGCGTGACCTTTTGGTGAACTTTCCTTTTTTGCGATTCTTTGACAAAATTTGCTTATCTTTCACGATCCTTTTGCATAATTAATGTTTTTTCTGATGTCTTTTAACGAAAGTCATGTTTCCCCATGATCCTTTGATGAATTTAGTGTTTTTTCCTCAATCATTTGACGAAATCTGTGATTTCCCCCCCCCCGCGAAGATTGGTTAGATGTTTTTAGTCTGCAGGTGCCCTAAAAAGTCTGTGACGCCCGTTGCTGCATTGCACACATTCTTCCATGGTGCATCGAACGAAGAAAATTCACCCTAAAGAATCATTGTTTCATTCTTGACATTTCTGGAAAGAAACAACGTTCAACTCATTGGCTGAATTGTAAAGGGCGAAATGTGTCAAACATTAGCGGAAAGAAAGTGCGCAATTTGTTCGTTCATGGATAAAATCATGAAATTCATTAATCGATAGTTGATAAATTCGTCAATCGATAGCGGAAAAATCGCAAAATTCATTAATCGACAGTGGAAAAATCACAAAATTCATCAACTGGTTTCGGGAGGAAAAGTTTTCGAATATCGTCAAATGGCTTCGAGAAAAAAAATCACAATCCGTCAATTTAAGAGAAAGAATCGTGAAATTCGCCAAATGGTTTCGAAATTTGTCGAGCGACAGCGGAGAAAAAAAATCTTTTTCCATTCAATCATCGCAATTGGTGAGTGTGACTATTATGTTTGACCAGTGGTGGCAATAAAGTCCATTGCCAAATTTTCAGCATTACTCGCTGTTTGGCAAGTGCTAATTTTGTCCTATACTTCAAAACCCTTTTGATGAATTTTGTGATTTTTCCATTATCGATTGACCAATTTTACTGCTATCGATTGTTGAATTTTATAATTTATCAACTATTGATTAGCGAATTTCATGATTTTTTCCATGAACGTTTGACGAATTACGCAAAATAATTAAGAATATCGTTAAATTGTCTTGGGTAAAAAAAAATTTAATATTGTCAAATGCCTTTGAAAAAAGTTGCAAGTTGGAACGCCTGTGACCTCTTTTTCATGTTATGCATCTCGGGTCTATCCCCCCAAGTGGGACACTTTTCTAAATTTTGCAGACACCTCTCATGTGATATATCGCCGGAAAAGTCTTTGACCGCTTATTCATGTTATGCATCTCCGGGGTCCATCCCGCCACCCCTCCCCTAAGGAAGGCACTTTTATAAATTTTGTTGACACCTCTCATGTGATATATCGCTGGAAAAGTCTTTGACCGCTTATTCATGTTATGCATCTCCGGGGTCCATCCCGCCACCTCCCCTCCCCCCCCCAAAGGGTACTTTATAAATTTTGCACACAACCCTCATGTTATATATCATTGGAAAGGTCTGTGACTGCTTAATCATATTATGCATCTCGGGTCTATCCCCCCCCCCCCCAAGTGGGACACTTTTCTAAATTTTGCAGACACCTCTCATGTGATATATCGCTGGAAAAGTCTTTGACCGCTTATTCATGTTATGCATCTCTGGGGTTCATCCCGCCACCGCCCCTCCCCCTAAGGGAGGCACTTTTATAAATTTTGTTGACACCCCTCATGTTATATATTGTTGGAAAGGTCTGTGACTGCTTAATCATATTATGCATCTCCGATGTCCATCTCCCCACTTTGCCCACTTTATAAATTTTGCACACAACCCTCATGTTATATATCATTGGAAAGGTCTGTGACTGCTTAATCGTATTATGCATCTCTGATGTCCATCTCCCCACTTTGCCCCCCCCACCCCCCCAAAGGGTACTTTATAAATTTTGCACACAACCCTCATGTTATATATCATTGGAAAGGTCTGTGACCACTTAATCATATTATGCATCTCAAATGTCCAACTCCCCACTTTGCCCCCCCCCCCCTCACCCCCCAAGGGATACTTTTCTAAATTTTGTTGACACCCCTCATGTCATATATTGTTGGAAAGGTCTGTGACTGCTTAATCATATTATGCATCTCCGATGTTCATCTCCCCACTTTGCCCCCCCCCCCTCCCCAAGGGGTACTTTCTAAATTTTGCACACAACCCTCATGTTATATATCATTGGAAAGGCCTGTGACCACTTATATCCTATTATGCATCTCCGATGCCCATCTCCCCACTTTGCCCCCCCCCAAGGGGTACTTTCTAAATTTTGCACACAACCCTCATGTTATATATCATTGGAAAGGTCTGTGACCACTTAATCATATTATCCTCCCCACTATGAAATTTGTCAAGTTAAAGCAACTATAAATTTTATTTTTATGGTACTATCAAGTTGTTTGCCGTCAAATTTTGACGGGTTCCATCTAGTTATTATAGATTTCTAAAAATGATTTAATGAAATTTAATATAATTAACTCAAAACTGCATACATTACACAACCCAGGGCACCAGCAGTAAAACAAAGTGCAACACTGAGATTTAACTTAAGAGCCTACGCTAGTCACGCAAAGAAACGCTCAAGTTAATGTTAAGTCTATGGGAAGGTTCTTGCGTGATTTCTTGCTTGCATTTTAATATTTTTAAATTATTTTTTTTTGCATAGGATAGCTGAAGTCGGTCTCTAACGTTGTTAGTTTTTACTTTTTCGATTTTGGTTCCAGTTATTTTATATAAGGGACTTTCATTTTCAGAACTGGTTCCATAATTTAAAATGCCCGCTTATTAAAAAACTGCAAGAAAAATCAAAAAAGTAAAAACTAACAATGTTGGAGATTGACCTCAGCTATCCTATGCAAAAAAAATTGTTTAAAAATATTAAAATGTGAGCGAGAAATCGCGCAAGAACCTTCCCATAGACTTAACATTAGTTTGAGCGTTTTTTCGCATGACTGATGTAGGCTCTTAAGAGTTGAACACAAAATTAAAAAAAGTAAATACTTCAACTTAGGAAAAAAAACCTCAAAATTACATGCAATAAGGAATTAGAAATAACTCATTAATCACATGCAATAAATCAAATTTAAACTGTCATTTTAATAACATTAATAGCTCATTTAAATAAAGTCATAAAAAGTAATTAAAAAATATTTAGGCAATAACTCATTCTATGTTTTCATTAGGAGCTCAATAATTAAAATGATTTTTTTTTTTACATTATTAGTAAAAAATGATAATGATACAATTAAAGAATGCTTTGTGGCAAAAATTTTACCTCAACAGTGTTATCTAAACCTACTGATAGATAATACAAACTAAAAACAATTTTTTAAAAGTTAAATAGTTGGTGTAGCTTTGAATAGTTTCCCATAGATCTAACACAAAATGAATTTCCCAAATATTAAACATTTTAAATGTAAATTTTTCATATTTGAAAACGTTTAAAATTTAAGAGATAGGTTGTAAAAAATAGCTCAAATTTTCATTATTGGTTTTAAAGAAAATTTTCAATTTGTGTTATTTTTATTTGAATCTTTTCAGAAAATACTATATTCATATATATATATATAATGAACCACGATGTAAGTAGATATGCAACAAATGTCAAGTCGGCCAGATACCGGACATCCAGGCACAGTATGAGGGTAGTTTGATAGTCAGCAACTCAAACCCATTAAACTGGGCCAAATCCCGGTAGGCAGGGGCCTGGTCAGTGGTCTCTGAGGGTAGTTTGATAAGTTCTCAGCCTGACACAGAGATAGGACAAGTATGACTAAATGATAATGATGTTTGTAAAGTATGATCCTTTAGATGACTTGCTGCCGAGTTTCAGACGCGTGAGTTTATTGGTTATTACTGGATGATAAAGTAAAATAAACAAGTTTCGACATTTTCTAAAAATGGGAAAATTGAAGTTCGAGCTGTCATAAAATACTTTGTTAAAAAAAAGGTTTAACCCCCCCCCCCACCATGGACATTCAAAAATAGTTACATTTCACCTTAAAAGATTCTTGTCCTTCATATTCGACGATAAAAAAGTGGACTGCTGAATTTAAGCATGGTAGGAAATTAATTCACGCTGATGAATGCTCAGGATGCCCAAAAACAGCTATGACTGACGAAATTGTCTAAAAAATTCACAATACCATATTGAATGATCGTCGATTGAAGATACACAAACTTGCTGACATTGCAAACATCTTGATAGACTGTGTCCACTACATTTTACATGATGTTTTGAGTATGAAAAAGCTTTCCACTAGATGCGTGCCGTGTTTACACCATTGACAAAAAAAGTCAAAGAATGAACATTTCTCAAGTCTTCTGAAGTTGAAAAATGAAATTATGTTAAAAATCTTGTGCTTTCACTGTCAGGCCGAGTACTTATCAAACCACCCTCGTATGTTTCAACCTCTCCCTTTTTTATTTATATTTATTTCTACAGAAATTAGCCATGGGTATAGATTTGCTAACTAATACTATATATTTTCTTTTTAAATTTTCCATTAACAAATATTTTAAGGATTATTTCAGTTTCAGTGCCAATATTATAGTTATATCATTTTAAATCATTAGTTATACCAGCATCAGCTAATTAATTTAATAATAGTAAATTATTTTTATAAGAAAACTTACAACTGAATACATTTGAAAGAAAATATTTAGTACTTTTATCTTCCTTTTTTATTTAACAGAGTTTTTTGCAGGCTGTAAACATCCTCATTAACTGTTATTGCTTTACTACTTAAAAAGAGAAAAACTAGTCGGTGTTGTGATAATAGAAAACTTGACCTTGCTTCTTGCTACTAACATAGCAGCTTAGTACTATAACAAAATTAGTAATATAAAAGCAAATTAAGATATCAGTTTCATAATAGTAAATTAATTTCATAAAAAACCTAAAACTTTATAAATACATTTGCAGCAGAATGCTTTATTTAATATACCAATTTACCTTCATCCATTGCAAGAGAGAACTGTGACTACCACTGTAGGTTTTCATGTCTCTCGAGTTTTGGTAGAGCAAGTGCGGGTCGGGAAAACTTGACTAAGGCCTAGGATCTGGCATCCTTTTGGGTATCCAGTCTCGAAGCTGTTGGGGGACCCCAGCTTGTCCCCAAGTGTAACGTGGTGGTTTTTCAAGAGGGCTGAGAATCACCACAATCGCAATGACCAATGTCATCAAACTCATAATCGCCATAAATATAAGTAAATTACTTTTAGTTTAATAAATTAATGATTAAACTATCAGCTTTATAATCTGAAAATATTAATAATGAGTTCATGAACAATAAAAGAAAGGCATGGCTTTATAATTTCAGGCTGAATGTACTGCTGGATAATCATAATATCAGCTTACTGCCAATTATCCAGCAGACTGGCCGGATTGATGAAATGCAGTATGGTCACTGGATATCTGTCGTATCTCTAATTAAAAGCATAACTGTTTTGTAAATATATAGTAGTACAAATAAATTATCTAACGCATTTGTTTAAGATATAAAGCATTTAAAAGTATGAAAAACCTCTTAAATGATAAGTAACTGTGAGCCCTTATTTTTCATTTTTTTTTTATTGCATATATATAAAATGAATAAAACTTTTAAAACTCACCTGGGTCAATGAACCAACAGAATAGGAAGGAAACAATTTATTCATAACTTCGTTGGGATTCTTGAAAGGGGATTGTTTAAGAGGTGAGATGAAGATGTTCTTTTTACCAGGAAGACTATAATTGAAATTGAAAAAATTAGACGAATAGTACAAAAAGAAAATAAAAGAAAAATCATTCTGTGGGATAAGATGAAACCAAGTAATATTGTAAAATAAGGGAAATGTTTCAATGAACAATAAATAAGATATTATAATTTTATTCAGAAAAAAAGCCTATTGGGAGATTTTACTTATGTGTCGAAATGTTTAAAATAAATAATTTTTCTAATTATCTTTTTATTAAATATTCTTTAAATATTTCCTTTATGAATACCTACATTACAAAAGGTACCCTTCGAACAAATCTCATGATTTTAGGATCAGAGTCTGAGACAGAGAATTAATATATCTGTCATTATCAATTGTATATATATATATATTTGACTTGAGTTATGGATATCGGCATACCCCTACAGATAAATATAAAGATGTTCAATATATTAAAACCTTCCTCACAAAATTACCTAACTAACAATGCAAGTACCTGTCACAAATGAACAAATAATCATTGTGATAAACGCATGACAAAGTTTAAACTAAATATACAAAACGGAAGTGTTGCCAATCTAAAGAAGCAATATAGCAAAACATTCCTTCACTGTTTATTCACATGTATGGAGATATGAAACGATAAGTTAAATGTATTGATTAGAAAAAATACTCAAAAGTTTATTAGAAGAATTTAGAGTCATAGAAAATTTATTACGAAAGTAGTGGTATTTTTCGTTTACGGACGTTACTTTGCCTTTCCTTCTAAAAATGCTGAAAAAAAAAATGATTCGAGCAATGTATATAAAACCATAACTTTTCACAAATAATTGTGGCTCTTTTCTTTATATCTTCATGGAGGTAAATAAACTGCATATTTTCTATGTTGTTTCATCAGATTGGCAACAGTTCTGCTTTGTTTATTTGTCCACGTTGTAGAACTAGCATGGAACACAAAAATATTGCTGTAGTTTTATACAGCATAATAGATTTAAAAAATATATACAATAACTATAGCACTTTTCAGTGAAATACTAAAAACAAGACTACTATACTAAATCATTAATTTAAACGAAAAAAAAAAAAAATACCCCAGAGTTAAAAATACTATGATAAATGGTGCTTTTTTCTAGAAAGATTCGGCAGATGGCTGATCAAAAATACGATTCTGGTTAAATTTTTACTGGATAAACGGTTCCATACTGTATATTTTACTTCATGTTTCATATATTAACATATCTTAAATCTATTGCAGTGTTATAAGCGCTTCATACTGAAAGAAAAAAAAATATATATAATTGAAATATATTAACATTTACTAAATAAATTTATGCTGCTGGTCTTGTACAATACATCTAAACAATCTTCAATCAGAGAGGCAGTAAATGTAGATTCTAAACAATATTGAAGCAATCAAAATATTTTAGAAAAAATAATATTTTATTTTTCTCTTTAGAAGGTTGGGGTGGGGGTGGGGGGTGGGATATTTATCTACCCATCTCCTTTATTACTTTCATAACCTTATGACTGCATTCATGACATTTTCAGAAATAAACTCAATGATGACTTCAAAAATTCTCGAAAGGAAATACATGACAGTTTTGAAAAGAGATTATTTTATAAAATAAAAGTAATAAAATAAATAGTAAAAGTTGGCCAGACAATGTCATTTTAGAAGGATGCTCATAAAATTAATTTGCATACAAAATACATAAAATTGTAAGATGTATAACTATTAAAATACATTTAATAAGATTTCAGAAAAAATAAAGATTATAACAAATAAAACTGATTACCAACAGATTATTTTTAAAAAAATCAATAATCAGACATGTTTACATAAAATGCTCTGTTTTAGAATGAAAATTTCAGTTTTTGCCTTTTTTTCTTTTTTTTTTTTTTTTTTTTTTTGTTATTTGACACACAAGAAATTGTAATAAACTAGGCTAAATCAAGGTTTTGCAACTGAAGTGCAACAAGTTAGCTCGTATCTATGAAATTCAGAAAAGTCATATCATATATTATCATATGAATCATACCACAGCTGAAAGTAGCACTTCAAAGAATACCAAAAAAAAAAAAATATATATATATATATACCTTACAAAAATAAAATGTAGAAAACTAAACCACTACTCAAATTTTGATGAATTGAGTGAATGATTGAAATTTATGAAGTTTTATTTCAAAGAAAGTCTTATAGAGTTTATTATAAATTAAAAAGATGTTGTAACTCTAAGTGCGTTGAAATCAATGACTTCTTAGAGTAATTTTCAGTAAACAATCAATGTTGAAGGACAGGTGAAATAACATTAGTCCAGTTTACTTACACATGAGCAACTGACATATGTTAGTCCAAGTGAGTTTCTATTGATGTCCACAACTGCTTTGTCGAGTGTAAGTTCCTATGATTGACAAATACTTATGGCATATGCCAGAGACACAGGAAATTGTTTTCTGGTGCAAGAAATAATGTTTTTTCAGAACAAGGATGTAAAACATATGATAGCGGCCATAGGGTTTGCATTAGAATTTTTATCTTTAATTGCTTAGGCCACAGATCGTATTTAAAAAATCAGGTCACATTACAAACCCTGTCTTACTAAGATCTATGTTTGTGGTTTGCAATTTATCGAGCCACTGCTGAAGAAATCTTGTTCATTTCATTGTCAGATTGAAGTCAATATATAGGAAGCTTTGCTCCCCTTTGTCTTAATGTACTTCAATAATACTGTTTTTGGCAGTTGAATTTTTTAAAATTTAAATTCCAGCAAACTTTTGTTGCTACAACAATAAATTTTATAATTCAGATTAAATAATGATAATAATGTCTATACACTTACAGTTAAATTGAAGGATTAAAGTATTCTAATTTTTGGAAGCATCTTGTATAGACGTGCTGATTATCATTAATCAGAAAAACAGATTATTTCTTTGAATAAAATATCAGTAAAAGTACACAGTTAAATATGCTGCCTGAAAAAACTATAATTTTGATCAAGTACATTAGCATGGCAGTCATAATTAATTTAAATAAATTAACAAGCACAATTCTGGAGATAACAAAATAATTTTTTATTTACCTAAATGAAGGTGATAATTTTAAAGGTGACTGCAAACTCTTTAAAGTTGGTGAAGAATCAATCTATAGATACATAAAAAAGATTTTTTAAAGGTTAAAATAATAATAATAATTCAAAGGAACAATACAGGCTCACAGAGTGCAAATAAAAAATATATATGTTTTTTAGTAATAAAAATTTTAAATAGTTCAAGCAATTCACAAACCTTATTTTTATTTCCAAATGAAGTCAAAACGAAATCCTTCATTTCTGTATAAAATTCTTTGTTATAGTAGGTGATAATATAATCTTTCTTGCCTTCAGATAATACATACTTATATGTCTAAGTAAAATAAACATAATAAGCTATATAAATCATTACTAATTGAAATGAAAGAAAAAATTCAGATAAGCTAGTAAAATGAAAATATATAGAATGTAAAAAAAATATGAATATAAAATACTACCGATAAACATACATAATGCATATAAACACCAGGGTTTCAAACAGTAATATTATTGTTTTGATTGTCACTCCAATCCAGTTAATAAAGCATATTGAAACTGGTTTTCAATATACTTTATATTATTATAAACAGTTATGTTATAACTGTTTGGTTTCTGTTCACTTGTTTTTACCTCCTTTTATTCCATAAAAAATAGTTTTTTTTTTTTTTTGGTGTGTGTGTGTGGGGGGGGGGGGGGGAGGGGGAGGGGGGGTTGTAACTATAATTTCAAAATATTGTCAAAATATGTACACCTACACTCCTACAAAATAACATCATGCTAAATTAACAAAATATTTTTTTCTTACCAAAATTAAACAAAATACAAAATTCTTGTTTTAATATAGAAGATTAAAGTTTCATATTTATATCCAATTAACTTCCTTCTTAATCTTAATGACAATTAATCTTGTCCTAACAACATATCTAGTCTTAATATTGGAGGAAAAAAAAACTTTGTAGGTATTAGGCCTATTTTTCTGGTAGATGCTTTGGACACATATGTATTAAGAGATGGCACTATTCATTCCTATAATTTAGTTAATAAACATTTTCATTTTTGATAGTTCAATTAGTTTCAATTACATAATTTCTGATTTAACTTCTAGCATGTTTTATATAAAAAAGTTAAAGATCAGAAGTAAATGATATCAATGGTTTGTATTTTAATTTATCTTTTAAACAAATGAAATTTGATAAATCGAATTTTTAAAAATAAAAATGTTTTTGCTATGATGTTCCACAGCAGAAAAATAATTTTGGTTCAGTTCTAGAACTAAAAAAACAATTTCAATTTCACCAGAAATAATGTTCTTTTTCTAATTTTTTTTTTTTTTAAAGTTTCAGTTTAAAAAACTACTAAACATTCAGCCAAATAAAAATGAATAGCTTATATCTTTCTTACTATAGTTGATTTCGAAACATAAAAAGAAAAATTCTAAAAGTAAATAAGACTTCAGAGACTATTTGAACAGTGTGATGCTAAAATCACTTGAGGTGTAGAACCCTGTACGGATCAGGTTATACTCTACCTGAACGCGTAAACAATTTTAAGTCGACCCCCAACACAACAACAACAACAACAACAAAAATGTTCGTTGGCCAAAAACTTTGCCTGAACCTGAAATGAAAGAAAATTAATCCATGTTTGAATGTAATTATGGAAAAAGTCAACAATTATATCCCTAGTATGAATTTTAGCTTTTAAGCTTACTCATTAATATTCAAATATAAAGTATTTCATCAGCAAAAAATTCTAGACTTTCTTTTGAAAAATCTGATCAACCTGACACACAATTAAAAAAAAAAAAAAAACTACCCTAATCCAATTTGAAAAGTAAAATATAAGTCAACCCAACCCGAATCGAAAAGAATTAGCATCAACCTGAATTGACCTGAGGGTTGGGTTCGGACAAAATCGCGTTATCTGACACAATGTAGGACACTATTGGGGTACTCTCTATTGTCAACAAAATTTCTTCAAGATTCATTTTTTTTTTTTAAAGTAATTTTGAAAACAATAATTTTTATAGTTTTCTTCATGAAGAAAAGCATGCATGTGATACTCAAATATAAACTTGTATCCTATATTTTGGAAACCATACTTTTGCATTGCCTGATGAATGAAACTATACAATTACTGCTTTATGATCTTCTACTGAATGGCTGTTTTAAAACAATTCTAAAGTTTTAACAATTATTGTTATTAGGATAGCACATATCCCATTTAAAATGTAAGTAAATGCATTTGCTGGCATACATATTATAACAATTGCTCACATTTGTTTTTACTGGCATCCACATAGCATTTATGAAAATACAATAAGTAAAATATCATAACTTTATATGAAATTGGGAGAAATTATATATATATATAAATATCCCCCCCCCCTTTAAAATAGCCACAATTTAAAGTTGAGTACTGCAAATTATCTCCACCAATCAAGTACATGGTTGGAAATATTAAATTGAATTTTTAAGTTTTTTTAATGGGAAATTTTCAAAATTTTATAATTAATTTAGCTTAAACAAGAGAAATTTCATTACTATCCAACAGGGTGAATAGAGGGGGAAAAATCAGAACAATTTTACAGAAATTTAACAAGTTCTTTCTTCTCTATATCATTATCATGTTTTCAAGCATATTTATAGTTTTTTCAGTTCAGAAAAAAAGATATTAAAAACTTAAAAAAAAAATAATGAAAAATATTACCATTTTTTCAATATAATAAAAAAGAAATAATTGTTGGAATTTCCAATTTAATGAATATTCAGTGATACAAATGTTTTATGAGAGACTTTTTTTTTTCTTCTCTTTAAATATAACCTACTTTACAAAAGTAATGTTTCAATTATTCAATTAAAAAATAACAGTTTTACTTAAACTTTCTGTATTCAAAATTCTTAAAATAAAACAAAGCTTTCTTACTGAAACAGAAGTGTTAGGCAGTCTGCTGTAACATGAAACAATAGCTTTGAACTTTACATCATGCTCCAGGACTTTGCAAACAGCAAAAATGCAGCACATAATTAACTGTAATAACAAATCACTTCTTATTCATCAAATTAGTATATGCTGCATGCAATTACAACTATATAAAATGTCTAAGAAAATAGCAAACTATAACTTACATAATATTTTATAAAATTTGCATCTAGATTTTCATAAAATGAATATTGTTAGATACGTTAAGATATCTGCAAACAAAATACACCTAAATGCATTTTTATATAAAAGATATCAATTATGTATTCAAATAAAAGGAGTTTTGAAATTTATTGAGAACTGCATGTTTAAATGAAATCAGCAGTCTGTGTTCTAATCTTGTTTATAATATATCTATATACAAGGTTTCAACGAAATTAGTTTAGCCATATATCCATTTCACAAAAGGAAATATGCCCTTTTTTTTTGGCTAGGTGAGGAAAGTGAATAAGAAATTCATGAGAAGTTTGGGCAATCAATTGCCAATTGTGCTAACATTGTCACTTTCTTCTTAATTTTACATCTTTATTTATATTACTTCAAATGTTATTTTACATTATTGTAGCAAACAAATGTTTATCGTTGAATCATGTAATAACAAATAAAAAAAAAACTCATGCTAGAAAATTATTAATAAAATAAAATAAAATAATAAACAAATTCAGTTAGTTTTCAAACAGATTTAAATTTCAAAGTACATTTTTTTGTCTAGTTGATGGAGTAAAAATTTAAATTATGCAATATTTAGAAGAAAATATATGTGCAGCATAATTAGCTCTATCACTGTAGTTCTCAAACAGTTGTAACCACATTATTGCCACATTATGATACCGGCATTACTGACAGATATGTTTATATAAACAACTAAAATATTAGAAGAAATTATTTCAAAACTCTTTTTTTTTCAAGAGAAGCAAAATCCTTAATGAGTTTTTCATTTCCCTTTCCTGATATATTTTTTAAATTTTCAATTAATCTATTTGATTTATCTCTATCACTTTATGTCTTTCGAATATATATATACACATATATATACAGTCAAACCTCGTTATACCGCCATTATCCGTTACGAGTTTGGCGGTATATCGAATTAAAATACAATAAAAATTAATTTTCATACTATTATACTAATATTATTATTATTATAAAAATCAATATCAGTAATGCCTTTTTATTAAATTATCCAATGGTATATAGTATATTATAATAGTATAAATTAATATAATATAATTAATATACATAATATAATTAATGCTACATGATTCAAAATTATCCAATTAATGTATGAAATTAACATGCACTTACCTCTTTATATAGTCAATTTTAGATAAAGTAGATAATTATGCACATAACAGACACACACATACATTAAATATCACACTGAATTATTTTACTTTAATTATCTTTTACAGGAAAATATTTTAATATGCTAGTTTGAGTTTTCCTTTCAATATTGATTTTTTCAATATCTTTTTCTACAACTAAAAGATTGTTCATCATTTTTTTATCAGTTGCATGTTTTTCTTAGAAAATTCTTATTTTCCCAATGCAATTTTTAACTTCATCAGATGTAACATGCGGCGTTTCAGCTTCTTCAGCTTCGCTGTCAGATGAATTTTCATTTTCATTTTGATTGGCAACAATTTCTTCGATTGTCAAATCTTCAAATGTTGAAACACTTTTGTCTATATTAATGTACTCAATTGCCGATAGAGGATGCTCAATTTCTGTTAATTTGTGTATTTCGTCTTGTAGTTCCTGAAGTGCTGTACTGTTTTGTTTTTTAGTAGATCCTTCAGGTTTAATCAATCCAGTATGTTTCCAGCAGTTAACAATAGTTTCTGATGAAATTTCATCCCATGCTTTTTTTATCATGCGAATAGCATCATGTAAAAGGATTGGAGAAAAATCATCTTTATTGATTTTTTCAATGATATGGCGGACGTGATACTTTCGATAATGAGCTTTGAATGAGTTTATTATACCAGCATCCAAAGGTTGCAAAAATCCAGTACAGTCAGGAGGTAAAAATTCAATGCGGATATTACTCATTGGATATGCTTTGTGACAAGGGGCATTATCCAAAATCAATAAAATATGGCGTTTGCTTCTTTTCATTTCTATGTTGAAATTCGCTAACCATTTTTGAAATAATGCTGAAGTCATCCACGCTTTGTTATTATTCTCATAATCTACATAAAGAGCAGGATTAAAATTTTTAAAACATCGTGGCTTAGCTGATTTTCCAATCACTGTCATAGTTCTTTTATCAGATCCATCACTATTCGTACAGAACACAAGAGACACACGATCTTTTTTTTTTTTTTTAATCCTTTAGCAGGCCCACTCGAAATTGTTTTATCTGGCTGCAAGCGGTAAAAAAGGCCACTTTCATCCATATTGTAAACGTCCTCTTGTTTATATTCTAAAATCAGCGCACTCAGTTTTTTGCGACCATTTGACACAATATCTTCATCAACACCTGCAGTTTCACCACTTCGTATGTACTGAGAGAATCCTCGTCGCTTTTTAAATCTGTTCAACCAGCCACTACTGTATTCGAAATCTGTAATATTCATTTGCTGGCCAAGAACTTTTGCCTGCTCTCTGATGACATCTCTGTTGATAGTGGCATTTTTAGCACTCATTTGTTGTATCCATGTGCAAAGGGCATCCTCTAAGTCTTCATGTTTCGCTGTTTTCAGTCTTTTTACAGATGATTGCAGTTCGTTGGTGTTAATCCATTCTTCTGTATTCATCAAAATGTCTCCGATGCAGCGCCTGCTAACAGGCTTTTTCCAGAGTGTAGAAAAATGATTGGAGATGTGTTGCTGCGATATTCACATTTCTTTCTTTATATTCACAAATTTCCCGCTTTTCTGAAATTGATAAAACTGCTCTTTTCGCCATAATGAGTTAAAATAAAGAGACAGAATTTTATTTTACAGATTTAGCTGGTGAATTCTTCGATGTTTCAATCAATGTCCGACCAAAATTTTGAATGAGAGATTTTGCACTGCACACCGTTTTCTTTCTAAGAAATCGACATAAAGTACAGGGAGAAGTTATTTTTTACATTGTTCTCACCTGAGAGAGGAGAGACCCTTTCAGCCAATGGCGTGCCATGCCTTGTTTTCTCCCCGCTCCAGAAGCGGATCAGATCACGTGACTCGCCAGTCTGAATCAGAAGTTTTACTTGCTCGGCACTCAGTGCGCATTATTTTTCTTCTCCCAATGACAAGTAGAATGGGTAGCAGGTGCATTTTGGCAGGTGGTGAGAACAATATAAATTCTTTGCTATTCAATAAAGTTTGAATTGAGCTTGAAAACATCTAGACACATGAAAAGGAAGTGACCTTTGAAATTCTAACAAAAAATTTAAAAAAGAAAGATATGCAAAGAAAATACAGTAATTTCTAGACATTTTTTTTTGGCGGTATATCGAGTTGGCGCTTTAACGGATACATTACATTGAAATTCCTATTTGGCAGATTTGTTCATAGACGCAATTGGCGCTATTTCGAGATGGCACTAAATCGGGGTTTGACTGTATATGCAGGGTCGGATAAGTTACTTTTTACTGTAGCGAACTACAACTACAACTGTTTGTTTTAAAAAGTAGCGACTACAAACTACTCTTCAAAAGTAGTCACTACTTCTCTACTTTCAGACTTTGTAAAAGGATCAATTTACACTAGAAACTGAAGACACAAATTAAATAATACAGTGATCCTTCGTTATATCGTGTCTGCCAGGATACAATTAAATAAGTGCGATATATCCAAGGGCATTAAAAAATTAAGAAAGATAACATACAGGTAAATGTTTTGTGTGTCTCGAAAATGTTAGTTTATACACATATCACAAATTTCTTAGCAAAATTAAGAGAGATACATATTACAATGAATACTTAAATACAATTTACAAAAAATAAAATCTGGAGTGATTCCACTCAACTTTCCGAACAAGAATACTGAGTGTTCAAATAAAAAGTAGTATTACAGTAAATAAAAACTTAAATCCTAATTTTATAAAGATGTACTCTGGGGACCTGAAAACATGATTTTTTTTTAATATACATGCATACATATGGAATCATTGTAAAAATAGCTAAAACTGATTCAGGGCACCACAAAATGTAAAAATATACTAATATTTCCATAATCAGATTTTTATCATAAATACAATACTTTTCTTGCACTGTATGCATACAGAAAGTAAAAATGCAATTGAACTACAGCTTACTTTTTTTGGGAGGCATGGAAACAGAGCTCTCTCTATATATATACAGTAGAGCGCCGCTAATCCGCAATCAATATATGAATGTAAACAAAGAAATTTAATTCTTGAAAAATGCTTCAATAGTGATAAAATTTTGAAATTTGAAATTTTTTTTCACCAATTTTAACATTTTTCTTATCTTTATACATAGTATTATATATCATATAACATTCTTCTTTATAGTTTAAAATGAAAGCACATTTAATTAGTATATTATTTTATATATTCATTTCTTCATACAATACTTGTAAAATACAATTTGAGCTTTTGTGATTTTTTTTTCAATGATATAAAATCCTTACTTAGACAATATATTTTATAATTTATTTATTTTTTCATTAAATCATAATTATAAAACTGAAAAACTCATTAAAAATACATATATATTGCTTTTGAACTCTTACTTAAAGATAAAATTCAACACTATAAACCAAATGTCTTAAAACAGACAACAATTGAGGCCATATTTAAGAAATTTAAAAAATAAATTATTTTTTACATAGTTAATTACTTTATCTATATATTAAAATGTGTAATTTATTTATTTTTTAGTATTAGCAATCTAAATTTGTCTAAAATACGAATTTAAATAAATGTAAACAATGATTAAATAGACATGGCCTGTAATCTGGAAAAAGCCTCCAATCTGCACAACACTTGGAACCAAGCTTTGCGGATTAGTGGCTTTCTACTGTATATATACCGTATATACTCGTGTATAAGTTGACCCCCCAATTCTTACGCAAAATTTTGGAAAAAATTGAATTTTCGTGTATAAGTCGAACCACATTTCTGGTAGTATGTTGAAAACTGATTTGTAATCGAGGATAAAAAAAAAAAAAATAAATTTTCATTAAATTAGTAAATTTTTTTTTTTACGTTTCTAATCAGACTTTTTTTTTTAATTCAACATTTTAAAATTGTATATTTATGTAAAACTGGAGAAGGTTAAACTATTTTGAAAGCTATTCACATCAATTTAATGATTACTTACTTTTTTTTTCTTTTTTAATCTATTCAAGCCTAATTTACAAGTGTAAACAACTTCTTAAACTGCTAAAATATAGTACTTCTTTGTATTGTAGGACTTTTAGGAGAGAAATCTAGAAGCATCCTCAAGTTGACATCTTTTTAAAAAGGGGATTAAAATGTTGAAAGGAATGCCCCTGTATTGAAGGGAATTCTATTCCAAGAGAAAATTAGTGCAGAACAATTACAGAGACATTATTGTTGAGCTTTTTTTTTTAATCAATCACCATTGTCAGTTTTTATCCGTCTCTCCAACCTAGACCCATATGTGAATAATTAAAAGACTTGCACATTCACCAATTATCTGCGAAACTATAACTCCGGTATTTCACTCCGCATTTTTTTTTTTTTTTTTTTTTTTACTTACTCGTGTATAAGTCGACCCCCCCTTTTCAGCTCCCAAATTTTGTCTAAAATTCCTCGACTTATGCACGAGTATATACGGTATATATATATATATATATATATAACCATTAATGAAACATTACCATGAAATTATGAATTAATATGTAATAATTAATTGACAACGATAGTGATCCCCAACACTCTGGATATATATATGAACGAGCAATATAACAAAGGGCTACTCTTGCATATAACATGTTTATGCACAATCATAACTGCATAAATTTTATTTACTATTCTGACAGTAATTATTCAATGTGATATAAAATTACTGTTGACATGTATTTACCAATAGATTTGTTTATTTAACTCTCCAAAATACTCTTAATATCTTAATTTTAATTTAATAAGTTCTGTTGAGAATTAATTATAATGAGATGTCTAATTTTATAATCTAGACAATTACAGAAAAAGAACTTTAAATGCAAACAATAAATAAATCTGTAAATAAAACAAGTCCAAATACCAAGAAACATGGCATTAAAACTTGAAGACGTAATAACAAGTAAATAGACAAGTGTTGCCAGCAACAAAATTAAATCCTTTGGTAGGTTAGCACTTGGTTTTAGCAATAAATGTCAATGGAAAAAATCTACGACTTCATGTGATGCGTTACTATAGACTGCAGTTGAGATTTGCCGCTGAGATTCATAAATTGTTGAGTAGAACAAATTTTGCAGAAAAGAAGCAAGTTACGGCCAAGTGATATGTAGAATGGCACATTTCCCCCCCGCCCCTACCAGAAATAGCATTAAAAGTAGAGTTGGTTTGCAATACAAACTACTGATTCTTTGTATTATGTTACTCGCTGCATTACATAATTAAAAATGTAGCATGCTACACTAAAAACTACTATAAAAAGTAGCGATTAACGTAGTTTTGCTACTTGTAGCTCTTTACTCTGTATATACATATAATACCTCTGTATATACATATAATCATTATAAGATAACACAAATACATTATACACACACACACACACACACACACACATATATATATATTATTAGGACTACAATTTTAATTTGTAAATTTACAGGGCTCTTTGGTATCGGGATTTCAGTGTATGTGGTCAGTTTCTTATGTTTCAATGGTTAAATTTTACTTAAAGTTATATATATATATATATATATATACACACATATGCACAGGTCTGTATTTAGGTATGTGCAGTTGCACAAGATGGCAAAATTTTGGAGGCCAGTAGTGAAAAGATTAATAATTTTTTTTAATTGCTTCTAGGAGTTTCTGTTGGTTTTCTGGCATTTTATAGAGATGATCAGGTATTTAGTTTGGTGAATAAAGGGAAATTTAATGATATGTTTGGAATTTATTTAAGAGTATAATTATTTTCTGTCTGACTACATTTCACAGTTTGCTAATCCTGAAAAAAGGTTCACTTGTCACCAGCAACATAAGATTTATTACAGCGAAATAAATGATAATGAAAATAGTCCTTCTAAATATTTTCTGTCATAGTGGATTCCATGCCATAATAATCAAAGTGTAATCGTTAGATATTTAACTGAAAATGCTTCTCAGTTAAAAGTGTTTGTTGTTTTATTAAAAAGAAAAAAAAATACAAGTCATACTGGAGAAAAATTTTATGAAGCAATTTTGAAATCATTAAAACTGCATGACATGAAACTTGACAATCATAAGACAATGCGGCCAACATGTTTGGAACATATTCAGTCTTGCTGGCAAAACACAAGGACATAAACCATCTTTTTTTTTTCTTCTTTAATACTTGAGCAAAATGAATGAAAAAGGAAAATAAGCAACTATTTATTAATAAACTTTGCACCAGATTTTTAATATAATACATTATTGTTAAATGGTTATTTCGACACATTATAAAATTTATTTGATGTATTATTTATTCTCCTAGCAATGATGTTCCATTTCTCAAATTAGCAATAAGTGATATTTTAGAAAATAAAATACATTTTCTTTATATCTCTAGTTAAACAATAAAGGATACTTCATTTTTATTGAAACCTTGGTGCTTTTTTAAATTGGCGTTGGTGCAGTTCGGGTTTAAGAAAATGTGACATTGTCAAATGACATAAACAGCCATGAAAACTAATCTGATGAACTATTATGCTTGTTTATGTAGGTATTAAAACATTTGCTTCTGATTACACATATTAGATAAATCACTTTTGCTTATATATTATAACAAACAAATTGAGGAATATTGAACAAATTGCTTGTGTGTATGAAACAGTGAATAGGTTGCCAGAAAGTAAGGGTGAAAAATGTTCTTTATCCAAGACCATTTTATAGTCCTACCAAGGCCTATAAAAGAACGTACTGAATAACATAACTAATGTGAAACAAGCAGTTACCTGATCCAAATGCCTGTCTTTTAGTAGATTATGTTTCTTATAAATCACATGTTCCAAACAAGTCCAAATGCTGGATAGCTAAAATGTATTAATAGAATAAATATGTATAAAAATAATTTTGTGATATAATTACAAACACATACATATAAGAAGATAATTAATGAAGTAAGTTAATAAAAAATATTAAAACAATTATATCTTAAATAGTACTTTAATGCCAATAAAACCATGTTTTTAACAGTTAAACAAAAGTTCTTATGAGAAGATTAAAAGCATTCAAAAAAGGTTTTCAACTACTTTTGTACTTTAATGGATTGATGCAAAAATGTTCTTAAAAATAAATAAATAAAAACTTCTATAAAGTAAACCAAAGTCAATTAAAATTGCTATAATTTCCATAAGTAACATGAATTTTTTTTTAGTTTTTACTTGCTACTCTATAAGAAAAGTCTCAGTTTTATTTGTAGAAGCAGCTGTCTTCAAAGTAAGTTTTTTACAATGAAAAAGTGCAAAGAGGCCACACAACATTCTCTCTATTCTAAAAAAAGTAACAAATGTTGCTGCTGCCATAATTGAATTTATTGTGACAGGGGCTCTTTCTTGGTTCATATTAAAAAAACTATTGCATATAAAAACATAAAAAATGATAGTTTTATAGAGAAATGTATGACTAACATGATAAAGCAGGCAGTTTTTAAATCAGAGAGTTAGTTTAAGCACTGTATAATGTTGAAATTGGTCAAGATAGTACAGTCACGTAAGTTTTATAGGATGAAAAACTATGCACAGCAATTTAACCATCTTTTGGTGACTATATTGTGGTGTGCAGTGCTCAATAAAAAAAAAAATAAATAAAAAAATCTATTTTTTTTTGTTTGTTTGTTCTTAAAATTTCAATATCTGAAGAGATTTATTTCATATTTCGAAAAAGCCGTTTTTTTTTATCTATTGTTGCCAGATTTAAAAAATACCAAATAATATTTCTAAATATTTTTCAATTGAAAAATATATTTACACGTGAATATTAAAAAAGAAAGAAAACTTTAAAATAATTAAATTATTACATGCGAAAAACATTTAATGGTGAAAATTACATCATATTTGGAAATACTATTATTTGGGCCTTTTTAAACACTTTTTAATTGAAAATATATTTACACAGGAAGAATAAAAGAGAAAGAAAACTTTAAAATAATTAAATTATTATGTGCAAAAAGCATTAAATGGGGAAAATCATGTCATATTTAAAACAACTTTCTTATAGCATCTAAAAAAGAATTTTCTTCTAGACATTATTATAAAAGTCTGGGAGACAGCAATATTTTTTTTACATAACCATTTTATGCAAGCTGATTTTCAAATATGTAATACTAATCATCGATCTTACTTAATGAATCATGAAAACAACTGTCAGCTGTTGTGATAGCAGTGGATGTGGCCTTGGAAACTGTATATTACAATATGATTTTATTTTGAAAACTCCTTTTGTGCCTTGGGACTTTACTAGGATAAAATCTTATTTCTCGAATGAAGATTGTACCAGAATGATCAAATTAATCATTAGATTTAAATTTCAGTCAGAAAGCATTTTTACTTTTTGTAGTTAGTAAAACAATTTTGTAAATTTCATTAAATAAAAATGTCATACAATATAAAATAAGATTAATGTTATAATACAATGAAGATTCTATTTTTTCTATTATAAAATACTTCAATATGATAATAGCATAATTTCAATCCTTATATACAATTGTTTAGGGGTTCTGAGCAGATTTCTCTTCCTTTCATTTACTAATGCAATAAAGAAATTTATGTTGATATATTTGTTTTGTCTGTTTATATATATATATATTATATAATCAATTTATTATATTAGTTTATATGTGCTATTAAAAGTAATGAAAATAAATTTGAAAATCAAATAAATAAAAAGAATAAATAAAAAGAATAAATAAATATTTGACAGAGAATAAAAAGTAATATCTCATTGTAAAAATATAAATATTTGTATAATAAGTACAATTGATGAGATTTTAATTTAAATTATTTTTATAAAATTTATATAAAAATATAAACAATTTACATGTATACCAAAATTAAAATATTATTTTACAATTTAAATTCTGGCACATTTTGTACTTCAATTACATGTATTTTCAGTGTAACTGATTTCTTAGTTCAAGTATGATAAATTATTATTCTTACTTCACCATGGAAAATTTATATATTCTATTTACTTTTAATGTATTTCCCAATGCATTTCCTTTCATGTATTAACCACTGTACTACACTTTCAATCATGGGGCTAAATTTCTCTATCCGATCATTGGCTAAATTTTTCTATCTCATAATTTCAAAATCAAAATTTAAACTTTCAGTGATTATAATTCAAAATTTCTCTATCACTATTATTTTAGAATAGTAACTACCTTTTCTATTTTTTTTTTCCCTGACAGGCATTGGTTGTGTTTTAAGTCATATTGTTGAGAGTAAGAAAAATCAATAGGAAGAGTCAGTGGCGTAGCTACGTTTTTTGGTGCCCGGGGCAGGAAGAAATTCTGCGCCCCCTCCCCTCCTCTAATAAAAAAAAATATTGACATTATTTTTTTCTTAAGACGAAAAAATGTCCTTGCGTCTTGTACCATGAGGAAAAATGTACCTACGTTTTTTGCCGCCCGGGGCAAGAAGAAATTCTGCGCCCCCCCCCTCCTGTAAATAAAGAACGTATTGATATTTTTTTTTCTTAAAACGAAAAAATGTCCTTCTGGCTTGTACCATGAGGAAAAATGTAGCTTCCCTCTTTCTTGTTTTTAAGATTTCGGCTAATTTTACTCAAACACACGAAACTAAAATTCGTGCAACCCGATTATAGAAGATTCATAGTTTTCGTCAAATCTGAATTTGTATGGGAATTTCAAAAAATTATTTAGTTGTCGGCAAGTTGACTTCATTTATGGTGACCTGCATTTATCGCCAAGATCTTTAGCCAAATACCGTCAAGCTTGGCGAGAATTTGATGTTATGACTATGTAGTTTTAAGCGCATGAGAGTTGTAACACAAATGATTACAACAATGAAAGTCAATTTACAAGAAAGCACGTTTGCTAAAACTTATGAATTAAATCCGATTAAGGAAAAAAAATCTGCTGCCTTGTTTCATTTACAAGGTGCGTACACTCTTTGGGATTTCCAAGGAGTTCCATATGTCCTACGTAAAAAAATAAAAAATGTTTTTCAATTGACTCATTGTTTTATGTTCTTTCTTTCCTTTTTTTTTTTATCTTTTGAACAATACATAAGGGGCATTTCATAAAATTTAAAATAGGATTCTCAGCAATATAAATATAGTTTATTTTGTAAAAGCAAATATATTAAGTAAAAAGTCTTTTTTATTGTATTTTAAAATTTGTCATGACATTTTAACTAATTAACTTTTTGAAAATTTGGTTCTTGCAGTTATAGAGAAGATTTGTAAAGAAAGTATGAAAAAAAATGTTGCATAAAGTTAAAAATTGTAGGAAAAGTGTGGTTTTAAAATTTTCTTAAAAAAATTTCAATTAAATACTTTTAAAACAAAATTAATTTTATCTGAAAAATTACAATTTTGCTTTCTTACAAATCATAAAATTTTCTTAAAACATTTACTAATATCAATAAAAATTGCTTCTTAAAAATTTACAACGGTGGACCTTGTTTGTAGATTTTAAATACCGTAAACTCTTTACATTGATTTGAACGCTCTTTACAAAGATACATATTCATGCCCATTCAGATGAAATTCTGTTATTTTCTGCCTATTTTGCTTTCTTTTAATCATGATGGTTAATCCTGGTTTGAAAAACAATCTAATAACTATTTACAAACTTTATGGGCTTGTTGTTTAAAAGTAGCGGCATAACTTCCGCTGTGTCTCCGAAAATTATAATATTGTGACTTAGTCATAAAATGTATGCAGATGATCTCTGCAATAGCATATCATACTTATAATAAATCCCGGATACAACGAGCGAGAAATTTGATTTCCAAAATAGTAAACCTCCAATTTTTTTTTATATAGTCTCTATCCGTTTTTCTAAGAGCAACCCTTCCCCTCCATCTTTCACAAAATTTGTTAAAAGCATTGACACACAGAAAAAAGGTCACCAATTCTTATTTATTGTCAAAATATGTGTGATAATTTCTGTTTAAAGCGCCTCTCAATTGGACGCCCCCAACCACAGAGTTCAGAGAAAAACCCTGTGGCCCTCAACATATAATCATTTTGTGCCTCCTTTCAGGTACGTAATCAAGTAAGGTATAAATTCATTTGAGAAATCCTGAGAAACATTCACAGAAGCTTTTTATTTCATTATTTGGATGTATATAATAAAATATTTTACTAAAGAAAACATTCACACACACACACAAATATTTATTGTCGAAAAATGTGGGATAATTTTGGTTAAGCGTCTCTTAATTGGGCACCCCCAACGTTTAATCATTTTGTGCCTCCTTTCAGGTACGTAATCATGTAAGGTACAAAGTCTGTTGAACTATTCCTAGAAACCTTATTCACAGAAGATTTTTCTTTCATTATTTGTACATAATAAAATATTTTACTAAAGAAAATATTCACACACACACACACACACACACACAAAAGCAATTTTTATTTATTGTCAAAATATGTGAGATAATTTCTGTTAAAATTTTTTCTCAATCTGGCGCCCCTTGACTGCGGCGCCCGGGGTGGACGGCCCCCTTGCCCCCCCTTAGCTACGCTACTGGGAAGAGTAGAACTATGAATAAAACCGAAATAAATTATGCAAGAAGCTTTATCTGTAATATTTGGAATTACTAAATTTCACCAATATTTAGCTGGTAAATGGTTAAAAATAATAACAGATAATAAACCTGTTAAAAAGGTACATGATACATTATCAACTAGAATATTGAGATGGTCACTAATGTTAGCAGGATATGATTATACTACCGAGTATCACAAAGGTAAAAATAATAAAAATGCTGATATATTAAGTAGATTACCTTTCTCAGAAACTGTAAATGCAGTGAGTAACCCATTTGAACTAATGTTTGTTTCAAATAGTGGTGATTGGCCTGTTACTTTTAAAACTATTGCAAAGTGGACAATTGAAAATCCAATAACAAAACATATTTTAGAATGGGTTTTATATGAATGGTCACAAAATATTAAATCAGATTATCAATCATACTTTCATAGATGCAAGGAAATTTCATGTTTAGAAAATTGTTTATTATTAAGACATAGCATAATTATACCATATAAAGGTCATGAATATATGTTAAAATTACTACATTCAGTTCATCAGGGTATATCTAACATGGAAACTAAAGCTCGAGGTGTAATATGGTGGCTTAATATGGATATAAAAAATTAACAAATGGTAAATTCGTGTAGTAGGTTCAAATGTTTGCAAGGGCCAGGGATAACCCTAAAATGAAACCTAAAATGAGCCTTTGAAATGGGAATCAGAATAAGCTTGGGAAAGAATACAGATTATACAGGTCCTTTTGAAGATAAATATTTTTCAGTAGTGATGGATTCTTATACTAAATGGTTAGAAGTACAGATGGTATCCAATACTGATTGCATGTCAACTATTAGAGAATTAAGAAATCTTTTTTTCTACATTTGGATTATCCATAAAATTGGCCAGTGACAATGGAACTTCTTCTCAAACCTTGAATTACAAGAATTTCTCAAGTCAAAAGGAATTAAATATATACTTACTCCATCATATCACTCATCGTATAATGGCAAAACAGAAATGCATACAAACTACTAAAAATCTATACAAAAGTTACATAATATTGTAAATTTTACATTTTTGTTGGAAAATAATTCTATCCCCCATTCTGTGACTGCTAAGACTCCAGCATTAATGTCTGAAAAGTCAGTTCGAACAGTCCTTGATATTACTATAAAAACCAAAGATACAGCAACCCTTGCACAAATATATTCTTCATGAATTTGTTTTATTAAAAACTACAAAAATGGGAAATAATGGATAAAATTATAAAATTAATGGGGAGTAGATGAGTTTTAATGCATAATACAGAATAATGTGTCAACATCATCGTAATCAATTGAGACATAGCAGAGAAAGGACATCATGAAAGGAAAGAAAAAGGTGAAGAAATGGATCAGAGTTATAAATACAATGATTATGATAGGATAAACAAAAACAGATTGTCTGAGCATAATGAAAATATAAAAGAGTAAATTCATAATGAGAATGCTGTAAAATTCAACCAATCTCAGCTTTTGCGTGATATTGTAAAGACCAGACTGATAAAAACAATGATGTCAACATAGAGAAGAATGCTCTTGCAAAGACTGATCTACATGATAGTTAACCAGTTTGAAGTAGTAGTCAACATAGTAAATCAGTGGTCTGTTTAAACCAGCCATACTAAACCTGCGGCCCGCGGGCCGCATGTGGCCCGATGAGCTTTTATGTGCGGCCCAAGACTCACCTATTAATAAAATTAATTGAGATGTGCATAAAATATTTAAGATCTCCACTGTTCTTTTGTATGTTTTCACGGGAAGACAAAATCTGTCTGTTATTTATAATTATACTAATTTAAAATTATGTTAAAACATCTTAAATGCCTTTTCCTTAGTCAAAAGTTCTTTTACGTGTAGTTCTATTTGTGCTACAGCGATGTATACATTTTTTAATATTTAACACAAATCAAACATTATTTCAAATTGATTAAATTTGCGCTATGTATTTCTGTATTAAAAAAAAAAAAAGGTTTTGGTGTTGAGCAAAAGACTGATTTATTAAAGAAAATCTCCTGATTTTTTTTTTTTTTTTTTTTTTAAACTTGGAAATGCTGTATTTGTTATATTATTACGTCTTATACTTATGTTGTGGCTAATAAGTTGTAGTTAAATGTTTGTCGTGGAAAAAATAACTGGCAACTAATAGTTTTACACCACAACTTCCAAACAAGAATCTTCACGGCATATTTCTACATAAAAATCAGACAGAAAATAAATTGTTTGGAAATGTGGTGTTAAAAATATTTTTAAACATTTCTTCTGCGACAAACATTCAATCTAACTGATTATATTAACTTTATTATAATGCTTGGTTATACTGCTTTTGTTTATCTTATTATTTTAATTACCCATTTTTTACATTAGTATATAAGTGCGTTGCGGCCCGCGAGAAAAAAAGGTCGAGTATGGCTGGTTTAAACTATGAGAGGAGGGGTGTTGCATCCCAATGAAATAATAACGAACTAGAACAAAATACGTCAACAATACATGGACATTTTGTAAAACTCATGCATGCAAAGCAGTAGTGCCAAATTGTATCATTATCATACAGTCATAAAAGCAGATAGTATTGCATTTATATATAGTATGTAAATAAAGGTATTATAGATTAATAGAGATGGTTCCTTGCTGTCATGTAATTACAAAGATATATTAATATCTAAGCATAAAATATTTATAATGCAGTCAGATATACAGCATATGTAACTAATATAGATATTAGAAACAAAATTGTAAAATAAATAATTTTTTAGTGGATAACTAACATAATTATGTCACCAATTTGTAATCCCACAACCAAAGGATTAAAAATGCATATTCAGCAATTTGATTTTGGGAGTGTATAAAAGAATTGCAAATTAGGTATTTTACTAAATGACAAACTTACCAGGTGTTTCACGAAGGACCCCTAACTTTGAAAATAAATAACTCGGAAATGGTAATAGATAGAAGCATGGAACCAGTGGTATGTTTATTAAAAAACCCGTAAGAATCCGATACAAAAACCTCAAAATTTTAGTTAAAAAAGTGTCGATAGATGGCACTGCAGGCCAAAATTACGGGTCCATATAAAGAGAGCTCAAACAGTGAAGATTTTAGCCATTGAAATGTGATCGCTATTAGCGTACAGTGAAAGAAATTCCGGAAATGACACTGAAGGACATTGTGTACTGCAACAATCCTTTAACACTCGATGAGCTGGAGGGTTATTTGTCAAGCTTGTGTGTTGATTTCCGGTGACATACTACAGAGAGCTACTGACAATTTCATTCTTTGTTTGTGACATGTGTGATGTGATTCAGCATACGTATCATTATACCATCTGCAGTGCCATCTATCGGCGCAATTTGTTACTAAAATTTTAAGGTTTCTGTAACAGATTTTTTTTTTTTTTAAAATAAACATACCACTGGTTTCATGCTTTTATCTATCACCATTTCAGACTTTTTTATTCTTAAAGTTAGGGGTCTTTCGTGAAACCCCAGAAATTTTAAATCAATTCAGAAGAGATTTTGTATATTAAAGTTTAATAAAATTATTAAACTATAAAAGAGAGTTTTTAGTAGTTTTTATTTTAAAATGAAAATTTCCTAACAGGTTTTATATATAAACAGAATGAGAGGGAAAAAACTAATGTAAGATAGGTACTTACAGTATCTTTAGATATCTCCAAAAGCACACATAGTTTTTCAAGTCGTTGGTAAGCAAGTCTACTAACTGAAAAACAAAAGTTAATCATCATTTAAAATGCTTTTCAGATAATATCTGCATATTCAAAACATACTAAAGGAACTAACTTCAATTTAAAAATTATTGATTATACTAGGACTTACCTTTATTCAAAAACAAATTCACCGCATGACACAAAGTAGGAGAACTGCCTGAGCTGTGAGATCCACCTTCAGTAGGTGACCAAAGCCTAAGAGTAAAGAAAAATTCTTTGCAAAAACATTCCTTCTAAAGTAAATATATATATATATATATATATATATATATATATATATATATATATATATACTCTGCATTCCTACGAATAATAATGAACAGAATCCTACTTTGGAAAGCTTTCATGAATGTTACAAAATATTTGCAAAAAATACAACCAATTATTACTGACAAAATAATGATACAATAAAATCTGCTGAGACGGAACTACAAGGTAAGGTACCGTAAAAAAATCTGCTTTAGGCTGGCTTCAGTTTTAGCAGGCATACTATCTTTTATAATTGCATTGTATTGTTTTCATCAAGGCCATGAAATTTTTTAAGACAGGATTTCAATATAAACACAGATCTGTTTCACAGGTTTTACTGTAGTTTACTTGCAAACTCTTACAAATGTTAACTATTGCTTTATTGTATAACACAGCTTGATTTATATTAAAATTAATTTTACCTATAAAATAAGTACTGAAACCAGTGTTGAATTCAGACTTTTTTCTCTAGGAGGGATTTCTGCAGCTTGAGAAGGGGGGGGGGGGGGCACTGTGGAGTTCTGGGAGGGAAATTGCACTCCTAGACCATCAATAAGCATACAATGCTAGATCTTCCAGGGAGGACATTTCTGTAAAGGAAAATGCACTTCTAGACAATTAATAAGCAAACAATCCCAAATCTTTATTTATTTATTTTTTATGTCCCTCCTGGACGCATTCATTGCTGATTGATACGTTGTTTGAAATATTTTCTTCTTTTTTTTTTTTCGTAATATTCAGCACACTCCTGAAAATCCATACCGCTTGAGACAAAGGGCTTTGCAGATTTAAAATCATTGCTCTTTTTACACTTTAAACATTCATCAGATATGTTGCATCATTATGAAATAACTAAATGTTATAAATATTAAATGCTAACAAAAATCAATAAATCTAATAAAATATGAATAGTCCATTAAAAATATATATTTAATGAATAATTTTGATATTTTGTAATTTCTGTTTTGTTTAACTTATACTTGTAAACATTTGATAAATAAAAGTGAAGAATACAGAGACTGCATTATGTATCACAAATAATTTCTTCATCTTTGAGATGCTGAATGATTGGTGTTTCATTGGCACAGTCACCTAGCTTAGAATCAACAAAAGTGCTTGATTTTTTTTTCAACATTTTAACTTTAATGGAAATAATTTGTATCAGATGATAAAAAATAATCAACATACTTAATTAGAGACTTTGATGTATCTGGCACAGCTTTGCAGGTAGGACTACAGCCAAGTCCAGATAAAGCTTTAAACAAGGAAGATCCCTGTTTAAAATAAAAATCGATGAATCTTAGAAAATAACTTTATAACATGTTCACATTTTAAATATGAATGATAAAAATGCAGTAGAATAGTCTTGAATAAGCATACAATATTTATACCTTTCTAAAAATATCGAAATTTCATAAAAATAAATAAATAAATAAAAATCAGAAAAAAAAATACATTTCTCTCTACAGTATAAAATTCAATTTGTCAGATTACAATCCACCAATCAGAAGCATGCTTCCTTCAGTTAATATGACATATTTAAAAGAACAAATGAATCACATTCATAACACTCAAACAATTCAAAATAATTGTGCTAAATGGTAAACAAATCTTTGGGAGCAGAATGGTTCCAGTGGTGAAAATGATGCCATTTTCAAAAGAAAAAAAAAAAAACTCTTTCAACCAAGAAAATATAATATTTACTATGATTCTTGTCAATATGATGGCCTATTCACTAATTTAATTTTTGCATGTAAAAAAAAAAAAAAAAATCTTACCTTTTATTATTTATTTAAAGATCTTTGGTATACATGGAATAAAATATTTTTAGAAATGATGCACAAAGCATGGAATAAAAATAATTTCTTCTTGGGAAAAAAAAAAAAAAAAAGTAAAAAAGTAGCATTTTCATTCATGAAAATAAAATATTTTACTATGATTGGGTCAATATGACATTATAATCACTGGCCTTTATTTATAGCGTACAAGGAAATTTCTGATTAATATAATCAAGTTTCTATTATGTGTACCTTTTATTCTGATTTTATAGTGGTGCTCAATGGATTTTTCCAGGTGGTAGCCAGCAGGGAGCAGAACCCCCTAGGCTAATATATTTATACAGCCTGATTATTTTTTTTGTGTTAGTAGCAAATGTAGCCTTATAACTCACCTTTCTAGTGATGCAGTCCATTAAAAAATATTCCACCCCCCCCTTTCATTTTTCGAAGCCTAATTTGGGTCTCCTGAGATTGTTTCTATTTGAAATACAAGTAAGCAAAATATACCAGGCATATGTACATACTTTTATCTTTCCAACGATGCAATTCATTAAAAAAATATATCAATATTAATCCTTTCAAAAATAATTTTTCAAAACATCTTTTTTCATGTTTTTTCCTCTTTTCTGTATTTTGAAGCCCACTTCGGCCAACTATTCAAAATAAGAGAACAAAAAATACCAGCCTATTCTGTAGTATTACAGAATCTTGGGAATCAGCTTCTTCCCATCTATAGCAGTAGTATTAATACATACTGCTATCTTTCTAATGGTGCAATTTGTTTAAAAAAGTATCAATATTAAACCTTTGAAAAAAATTACTTTCAAAAAGTCATCTATCATATACCCCCTTCCCTGTTTTTTGAAGCCCGATTTGGGTTAACTATATAAAATACTATGAGAAAACAAAAAATGCCAGGCTATACGTACATACTTTTATCGTTTTAATGATGGAATCTGTTTGAAAAATATCAATAATAACCCTAAATTTTTTTGGAAGAGCCATTTTAGCGATTTTAGAGAAATTTACAAAATCCTGAATCAATTTTCAGAAACAAAATACAAAGAAATTAAAAATACTTACTTATAAATAGTACCTTCTTTTTAATGATATCTTTGTTAAAAAAAATAATAATAATATTTACTATTTAAAAAAATATATATTTCTGGAAGTCACTTTTAGAACACCCTTCACGCATTTGCGAGGCTTCTTTTTTTTTCTCCATCCCTCCACTGTAGAATATTTGCCAAGAGGTTTTGTTTCTGCGCACGTGCTGGCAAACACATCTTCAAAAGAGGGAGATATTTTCAGTTTAAAAGAGGGAGGGGGTTTGGGGGATTTTATATTTAGGTTTTTTCATGAACTTTTGGTCAGAATTGAAAGTTTAATATATCTAAAATATCAGAAATTAAATCGGCAATCTCTACAATGAGGACGCTTTATTTAGCTAGGATAGGTTTTTGATTAAAAAATATAAAATCATGGAAATTAAAGAGTGTATACTGCCGAAAGCAGCAGGGTCTCCAACATTAGGTTTGCTTGGAAAGATTTTCGTTTAAATATATAAATTCATTTAAAAACTGATTTTAGATATATTTGAGATTATTATCATGAGCCCAGGCTATGCTGGTCTTTCGGTTGAAAATACAAAATCAAAACAGACTGGAGTGTGAATGGCACACTTGGTGTACGCTGTCGAAGGCAGTGGGACTCCCAACTCGAAGCTCATTTGAATAGATTTTCCTTTAAGAATATAAAACCATACAAATTCGAGGGTGTATGCTTCCAAAAGTAGTGGGACCTTCAACATTAGGCTCATTTGGTTGGTTGATTGATTGATTTTATGATGGCCGATTATCTACAGGAGGGACATAGGCTCTAGGGGGGAGTGCCCTCTGTGGGGGTTTTTCTAAGGGATCCTAACATGTATTTACGGCAAGGTTCGAAGAAAACAATGGAAAACTCCAAATGGTTAGGTCGACGAGCGCAACAGGGGTTTGAACCCAGCATCTCCCGTCTACCAACTTTGAGAGCCGAACCTCTCAGCCACTGGTGGGGCCTTAGGCTGATTTAGAAAGATTTTTGCTTTAAAGCAAAAATTCATTCAGCACTGAATTTAGGTATATTTAAGGTTATTATCAAGGGCCTTTGCAATGCCAGGAGGAATCAGCTAGTGCTAAATAAGCAAGTTGAAATGATTTATATCATGATATTCGGGGATCGTGATGAATATAAAAAGAAAACTTAATAAAAAAGAGTGAATCACCAGCGACTGGCACCAGAGTGATTCCAAAAACCTAAAAATTTAGACTAAACATATATTCAACACTTTCCCCAAATACCATCATAGGCGTGAACGAAAGTGGTAGTACGAAAGAGATGTCATAAAAATATTACGTTGAATCTTAAGTTAAAATACATGTTATTATTTAGTAAAATTGAATAAGTGAAGTTATATTAGTATCACTGCTTGATCCTGGTGAAATGAAATATACAAAGAAAAAAAAAGGAAAGACTCACCAGATAGAAGATACAGAGATATTTATTTGGATTATCAATGCACTGAATAATCATAATAAATCAAATAAGCTTTCATAAAATATTACCACAATTTTCATAATCATATCTATGATCCATTTAACAATCTGCATCACATTTATTTATACATTAAAATAGGAAAGTTCTCAGTTCATTTTTAAATATTGATTTTAATTTTTACTTGATCTTTATCTTAATTAATATGGATAATCCTATACGTTTTAATATGGAAGTTCTTTGTCGAAGTTAAGTCTTGAAGAGGTTAATAATGTCTAAAAAAAAAATGGTAGCTGCAACTGGCGAATTAGAAGGAATGTTCTACAGATGAAAAGTTTGTTCGTTTAAATGATATAGAAAATCGGCACAAGGTGGATCTTTATATACCGGAACCTAATTGAAGAAACATATATCTCATTAAATGCCTCACGACGAATATAAACGATATCTCATAGAACCGATGACTGAAGAAGTTGTTGCAAATCTATAGAAGGTGAACAGGATTTCCAACTATATGAACGAATTTGTGTTAAATCTGGAGAACTTTAAATGATGGCGTGACTTCACACAAAATTGGCTGTTGCTATCAGAAAATGGAATTGACGGTGAAGTAGTATGACGGAGAGACTGCAATAACTGGATACTAAGTCCAGAGATAGCACATCTTCGTTGTCGAAGAATAATAAAAAGGCAGTTGACGCTCTGACGATTGCACGCTCAACATATAGCTATCCGCTACCAGGCTAGAAGCCCAGCAGCCTGACAAAAAAAAATGGTCTTCTACATGCCGGTGTTTGGTAGAGAAGAGAGCTCACACGGCGCTTCCGAAAAATTAGAAAACTTACGATTTTAAAAATCCCTCCAATCAGATAGCAGCATTTCCCAACGATTACAAACTTAACTGTCGCGGTCGTGACACCACCTGATGGATTTTTTGAAGAAGCTCACCCACGCGGTCAAAGTTAAATATTAACTGTCTTGCACCCCTCACGACACGTCATTGCAAATGTTCCATGAGATTCCATCCGTCACCTTGAATCAGCCTGATAATGACCTTGCCTATCGTGAGTCACTGACCCAGATACAAATGCGCGGGAACTAGGAAATAACGCCTGCTTGTTTACCTGAAACATCTAAAAACTTGTCAATGGCGTCTCATCGCGAATCTCGACGATGATCAAAATAAAATAAACGAAAGCAATTAAAAATCTATAACTGCCAAACTAATGGATGAAAATAAATGAAATTTTAGCAATCTAAATAAAATTAAAAGTTCTTTCCACCAGATATGTTTTTGAAAGTAAAAATATTTAATTTAAGAAATTTTGAAAAAGTAAATATTGTACTTAGAAATTTTTTTGAAACGATATATGGAAAAGTTCGTTATTCTGAAAGATTTTGCAATGTATCAAAATAAATGAATTTGAACTTTCTGAAAAGAATAAAATTAGCAATTAACCATTTTTTTTATAAATATTATTAAAAAGGAAATACACTATATTTTAGAATAATTATTAAATTTAGACTGTATATTATTTAAAAATTAGAAAAAGTAAGTTAGACATATTTTCTTTTAAGATAATTTGAAATGAAGTTTAATTAATATTGTAAAGTGAATAAATTGTAAATTAAAATTGAAATGAATATCCTAAAACATATGTAATGGAAAGATTCTGAAATTAAATTATACTCTCACCAAAAGTAAACAATTTAGAAAGAATGTTTGATTTAAAATGCAAAAATGAAATTTAGCTTAATTAATTTAAATAAATTTAATGAGTTTAATTAAATTGATGAATAAATTAAAGTTAAATATTAAAATACTGAATAAATTAAGAGTCAAATTTTTAAATCATAACATTTTACCTCCAGAAAATGGAAAAAAAAAAAAGAGTAAAAAAAAATTTTAAGCCAAAGGGATGAAGAAAAAAAAATGAAAATGTGAACTGAAAACCTTACCAAATACCCAAATGTTGCAGTCAACTGATCGACAAGTCCAAACTATAGTTGCATAAATCATAAATATACATAAAATAAAATAATAGTGCAAAATAAATTATGAGATACTATTATCCAGTTATCAAATTCATTACAATATTAAAAAAAACTGACTTTTCTGAAAGTTGGCTGATGAAAGTTACAAATAAAATCAGCTGAAAGTACTAAAGTATGATTTTTATCATCTGAGCAATAATATAGGTACTATACAAAATTTGTGGAAAATATCTATTGCACTTTTAAGAAATTATTTATCCCTTGCAAAATACATAAATAAATATTGAAATTACACCATTTACAAAACACAGCATATTATATAGGTATATGGATCTGAGAAGAATAATATATCTATAGCAGTTAAGGAAGACTGAAAAGTTACATGTAAGTATATATATGTATGAAAATTTACAGATGTCATCAAATTGAAGTTATAAGAATGAAACAGTTGTAATCAATAAATATACATTAATTATAAAATAAATACAATGTGAGAATAAATTTTATATTGCAACACAAATAAGAATACATATTGCAAGATATGTGTACTAAGAAGTTAGTGAGATATGTGACTGTGAAAATAAAATTTAATATGACTCTCCAAGATTTCAAATAAAAGTAAGAATTTTTACATGAATAAATAATATTGTGAATCATTGTTGTTCAATGATTTCTAGATAAACTATCAATTTTTTTTTTTAAATGAAGAAATAAACATTTTATAGCTCCCAAATTTTGCACACACTCCAAATCACCAAAGATACTGTTCGGCCAGTAAACAATATCCCTAATAATCCAAAATCCTACGCAAAATATATCAGTAAAGTTATGTAAAAAGGAATTTTATTAAAGAAAATCAGTTGTAGAAATGCAGATCTATAAAATTTAAAAAATAGGTAAAAATTGATTTATATAAAAGTAAAGATGATTTGCTGAGGATAATAAAAGCCGAAAAACATTGAGACTACCATATCTTAATGGTTCGTACACTTAGCCTATTGCTCTGTGGTAAGGGAACTTACCGATTCTCAGCATAGTATTTACCAACAATGGCGGAAAACAAGTCATGATTAAATTTGTATCTCTTGGATACATTAGCCATCCACAATTTTTTAAAGTGTACACTGTAAAAGGAAGAAACTGTTTGTTGTCCCCAAAATTAGAGTAGCCCGCGCGTAAGCTATTGATCTCCAAAATTAGTTAAACTTCACAAGAATCTTAAAAAAAAATACAATTCGCCTCAATTTGATAGATACTGTCGGATCATAATATTACTATGTATAACAGCCTGAGGGAAAGGAAAAAATTTTGAAAGCTCATGACATTTTATATTATTTTTTATTTATCAACCATTATTTTTGATATATTTCTTTATACATCAATTTTGATTGATTTTACATTTATTTTTATTTACAATTTATCCTTCATCACATTTCTCCAGTCTCAAAAAAAATATTTTCATCATATTAATTTTTCTTTAGGAATTATGAGCTGTACTCATTTTATATATAATGATGAATTTTATTTACAAGTAAATTTAAACATTATTCCCCAGCGAAATCAAAATCTCTATGACACCAAAAAAAATAAAATATATTGTACAAATAGAGGATTTTAAAGTATGAAAATGTAAAGTTGAACTATAGCAAATGAATTTTGGAAAAAAAAATCAAATTTTTTTTTTACTGAAGTCCTATGCCATCATCCGAAAACAAGTAGGTCCAATGAGGCGCATTCTCATTTGTGCGGATCCTTGTGTTATCCGGAACAAATTATTGTTTCAATTTTACCAGACAGCACACAACAAAAGCAAAAGTAGGAAATTAAATTTAATCTATATGATCGACAGAAACGCTTCAGGATTTTCTGCCACCTGAGATTTCAAACTATGCAACTCTCAAGGGTTAACACAATTAAATTTTCACAATATAATATTGACTTGTGCCTTTATAGTGACAGTCGATACAAGAGCACTTTCCTAGTAATTTAAAACTATATATATCTTAAATATATGAAAAATAATAGGGAGGAATAATTTTAAATTGCTATAGTTAAAAAAAGTCAATTCTAAGGAATAATGGTGTCATGAGGTAATTTTACAAATTTGTTTAATAATTGAATTTTGTTTTAAATACTCTTCATAGTTTTTCTTTTTTCAAATTAGTAATTTTATATCCAAAATGTTTCAAAAATCTATCAGAATTTCAAAATTAATAATGTTCACTCTATATCATAAGGATTTACCGTGAAGGATTTGTCAGAGGGGAAGAATGTGTCATTCTCCTTTTAATTCCCATGCTAGGCTGAGTTTCCCTTCTGTGTGTATTCTCCTACTACAACTCTTTGTAAACAAATAAAATTCCGAAAAACCTCTATATTCCATTTATCAAATTAAATATAAATAGTATCTTATTTCAAATATTTTTTAAAGAGAATCTTTTATTTCAAAATATCACTTTTATGTTCAAAGAAGTATTTAGATAATAAATAAAATCTTTATTCATTTTAAAGTCAAAGTAAAATAAAACAACTTTTAGCTTCTGCAAATATAAATTATTATTTTAAGCCATTTATTCTCCCAGATTTAATAATTAATTTTAAATAATATGGCTTTAAAGTATTTGCCAGAAGATTCTACCTAACCTGATTTTCACTGAAATAGAAAATTTAAACTGAAATTTATTACATTAATGAAATAATTGAAAACTTTAAATTTTCAGTCAAATTGTCAGAGAAATTTTTTGTAATATAAAATTTGACTATCAAGTTTTATTTAAAATACTGTAGTAGAATATTTATTTAAGAATACAATCATATCAATCTTTAATGGAGAGTCAAACAAATAAAAAAATTTAAATATTGCACTTTTAAACTTATTGTAAATGAATTGAGTCACATATGAAATAAGCAAAATTAATTTCAATTCTAAATGAGATAAATAATCTATAAAACTTTTATGTACACATTAAAAATAAAATTGCACAAGTTTATATTCCACACAATACAAATTACTTCCAACATCCTAGATGCTATTTCAAAAATTTTGTAAAATTTAACACTTTATATGAATGGAATAAATTTTATAAATGATTTCTTTTAAATCGATCATAAAATTAGTTTAATAATTTATAATATTTATCATTTTAATATACATAATTTAATATTGCCAGTATTAGAAATTACCAAATATATATATTAAAAAAAAATGCATACCATATTATTTACCTGTAAACACATTGAAAAATAACAACAATCAGACCCAATTTATTTTTACCAACTGTGCCATCTAAATTTTTTATATTATCAATTTTTTATTTTGAAAAAAAAAAAAATTTTAAATTATTGCTAATAATTATGTTATCACAATATCTACTCTTAAAAAAAAAATTAAGTTGAAATTACCGTTTCCAAATACTTTAATAAATAAATTTATTATGTTTTAATTCATTTCAAAAGTAATAGTATTTTTATGTAAAGTTAATTTTATCTGCAATTAATCAATTAATTTTTTTTTTTTTTTTTTTTTTTTTTTATATCTGTTATCATAGACAAAAATATTTTAACAACTGCAACCACTAGACAAATTCAAATAATGTTACTGTTTACTCTTAATAAAATAAAATAAGTTTCAGAAATAGCACAATAATAATCATTAAAGTTTGAGAAGTAAAACATAATAAAAATGAGATTCACATAATATTGCATGAAAATATAAATATTGATAACCCAAGAAGAAGACTGCGTCTAAGGCACCAATAAATATCATGATATTCGGGGATCGTGATGAATATAAAAAGAAAACTTAATAAAAAAGAGTGAATCACCAGCGACTGGCACCAGAGTGATTCCAAAAACCTAAAAATTTAGACTAAACATATATTCAACACTTTCCCCAAATACAGTGGAACTCCAGATATACGTTACCTGAGTTGTAAGTTTCCCTCAGTTATACGTTTCAACTCAGCGGTCCTGACCACTTGCCATTAAAAATTAGCTGAGTTATACGTTTTGAATTACACATTTCCCTCAGTTATACGTTACGTTTATGCGTCCCCGGATGAATTTATTTTTCATTTATCCATTTTGAAACCGGAAACATTGACGGCGCGGCCGAGGAGTCTGATTTGAAAGATCCCACTCAAACTTCAGAGTTGATGTGAAAGCTTTTGACGTAGTAAATCGGTTCGTCAGTAGTAAAAGCAATAAACATAAGGCGGCTGCATTATTAACAGAAATGCAAAATTTGCTGTTCAGTGTCGGCTCTGCCGAAAAGAAACAACCGAAGATTAGTGATTATTTCAACAAGATTCAATAAACTACTGAAATGTCTTTTGATAAATGATTTATATGCCAAGGCGATTCCAACGCTTTCTTTTAAGTACTCTAAGTGTATTAAACATAATTTTAATAAAGCTTTTAAAATAAAATAAGTTCATGTGTACTTCTCTTATGTACTTTTTTTCTTCTCATTTCCATCTCCAAAAAATTATGTCATGGGTGCTTACTTAGGAAACTTATGTTTTCAATATAAAATGTAGCAAACACCTCAGCTGATCAAAGTTTTCATGATATATTTAAAAAATTGTTCCGGTAAACCATTAATTGAGTTGTACGTTTCGTTTGTCCGGTCCCGGGCAAAACGTATAACTGGAGTTCCACTGTACCATCATAGGCGTGAACGAAAGAGGTAGTACGAAAGAGATGTCATAAAAATATTACGTTGAATCTTAAGTTAAAATACATGTTATTATTTAGTAAAATTGAATAAGTGAAGTTATATTAGTATCACTGCTTGATCCTGGTGAAATGAAATATACAAAGAAAAAAAAAAGGAAAGACTCACCAGATAGAAGATACAGAGATGTTTATTTGGATTATCAATGCACTGAATAATCATAATAAATCAAATAAGCTTTCTTAAAATATTACCACAATTTTCATAATCATATCTATGATCCATTTAACAATCTGCATCACATTTATTTATATATTAAAATAGGAAAGTTCTCAGTTCATTTTTAAATATTGATTTTAATTTTTACTTGATCTTTATCTTAATTAATATGGATAATCCTATATGTTTTAATATGGAAGTTCTTTGTCGAAGTTAAGTCTTGAAGAGGTTAATAATGTCTAAAAAAAAAATGGTAGCTGCAACTGGCGAACTAGAAGGAATGTTCTACAGATGAAAAGTTCGTTCGTTTAAATGATATAGAAAATCGGCACAAGGTGGATCTTTATATACCGGAACCTAATTGAAGAAACATGTATCTCATTAAATGCCTCACGACGAATATAAACGATATCTCATAGAACCGATGACTGAAGAAGTTGTTGCAAATCTATAGAAGGTGAACAGGATTTCCAACTATATGAACGAATTTGTGTTAAATCTGGAGAACTTTAAATGATGGCGTGACTTCACACAAAATTGGCTGTTGCTATCAGAAAATGGAATTGACGGTGAAGTAGTATGACGGAGAGACTGCAATAACTGGATACTAAGTCCAGAGATAGCACATCTTCGTTGTCGAAGAATAATAAAAAGGCAGTTGACGCTCTGACGATTGCACGCTCAACATATAGCTATCCGCTACCAGGCTAGAAGCCCAGCAGCCTGACAAAAAAAAATGGTCTTCTACATGCCGGTGTTTGGTAGAGAAGAGAGCTCACACGGCGTTTCCGAAAAATTGGAAAACGTACGATTTTAAAAATCCCTCCAATCAGATAGCAGCATTTCCCAACGATTACAAACTTAACTGTCGCGGTCGTGACACCACCTGATGGATTTTTTGAAGAAGCTCACCCACGCGGTCAAAGTTAAATATTAACTGTCTTGCACCCCTCACGACACGTCATTGCAAATGTTCCATGAGATTCCATCCGTCACCTTGAATCAGCCTGATAATGACCTTGCCTATCGTGAGTCACTGACCCAGATACAAATGCGCGGGAACTAGGAAATAACGCCTGCTTGTTTACCCGAAACATCTAAAAACTTCTCAATGGCGTCTCATCGCGAATCTCGACGATGATCAAAATAAAATAAACGAAAGTAATTAAAAATCTATAACTGCCAAACTAATGGATGAAAATAAATGAAATTTTAGCAATCTAAATAAAATTAAAAGTTCTTTCCACCAGATATGTTTTTGAAAGTAAAAATATTTAATTTAAGAAATTTTGAAAAAGTAAATATTGTACTTAGAAATTTTTTTGAAACGATATATGGAAAAGTTCGTTATTCTGAAAGATTTTGCATGAATCAAAATAAATGAATTTGAACTTTCTGAAAAGAATAAAATTAGCAATTAACCATTTTTTTATAAATATTATTAAAAAGGAAATACACTATATTTTAGAATAATTATTAAATTTAGACTGTATATTATTTAAAAGATAGAAAAAGTAAGTTAGACATATTTTCTTTTAAGATAATTTGAAATGAAGTTTAATTAATATTGTAAAGTGAATAAATTGTAAATTAAAATTGAAATGAATATCCTAAAACATATGTAATGGAAAGATTCTGAAATTAAATTATACTCTCACCAAAAGTAAACAATTTAGAAAGAATGTTTGATTTAAAAGGCAAAAATGAAATTTAGCTTAATTAATTTAAATAAATTTAATGAGTTTAATTAAATTGATGAATAAATTAAAGTTAAATATTAAAATACTGAATAAATTAAGAGTCAAATTTTTAAATCATAACAATTTACAACACATACATAAAACCTGAAAGATCATTTGTTATATACAATTCTAAAAGCCCCCATATCAGTGCCCACAAATTTATATACATACAAAAGGATGCTAAGTGGATTATCAGGGGGAAAATAACAACAACAATAGCATGATAAAAGTTAATTTTCAAGATATGCAAAATAATTAATCGAGAGTGGCTATATTTGTTGAGCCCATTTAAAATCACTCAAATATCAAGATGCACTAAATTAATATAAAGATATTCTAAGTTGATAAAAATATGCACATATGAGAAATAAATACAGCTAAGTGCAAAATAGACACTTACAGACTGCCAAGCAAGATGTTCCAAGATTTTGTCTTCAATTTCCTTGAGATGCTAAAAATTATAAATGTTTTTGCTTACATTTCATATATTACAGATTATACATGCAATTATAAATAAACAAAAATATAATGACAGCAGTTGGATTTTGTGCATTACTGAATAAAAGATAAACACACAAAAGAAAACATTCATTTAGAAAAAGTATAATCATGAAACTTTTAATCAAGGTTTCATACCTCCTTTCACAGAAGAAAAATTAAGCAAACAAGTTAACCAAACTTCAAACATCTTCTTAGAAATTTCAGAAATAAAAATTTTAATACTACAAAATACTGTACAGTGTCCCAAAAAGATTGAAACGCACTTTAATTTCTTATTTGTTGGAGATATGTAATCAATGTAAATAACAAAAGGCTTCAAAATAATGTAAGAATTCAGTTTATGTTATTGAAACAATCCTAGCATTAATCTTCAAAAAATTAAATTTCTTTAATTTTGATATGATCCCTGGGTTCTATATTAAAAAAAAAAAAATTGTCTGTGCTCTTATAAGTACAACAGTAAAAATTCCATTTTTCTATGACAAATATGACCAAATTATGATATCTTAAAATGTATGAAAATTCAGTTTTTTAGCACTAAAAAATTGTTTGTCAAAATTCACAGCAGACTCATCTTTGTATAAATTCTAAGGATTTCATTAAAATATCTTCACTACTATTAAAGTTATGAACAAAAATGCGACTTCAGATTGGAGTGTGATGCCCTGTAATTTTGACTAAATAAATGGATTTCCGACACTGGTTTTCTATACAATAACTGATTACTATAGTTTCCTGTACCAACCCTTAAAGTTTGTACCATGAATTTGGGATCACCCTGTATATCACTGAAGTGCACTACAAGATGTTTAGTACTGAATATGGTGTTCAGAGCAATCGTCGTACATTTACAAGGACACTCAAAGGACATTTACGGTCTATGGGAGGAAATTGCTTGCGGTGTACTTTAATAAAGTTACACTATTTCAAACATATCCAAATTGATATATATCCTTGAGGTGAACTACAAGATGCTTACTATAGAATAAGATCTACATAGCATTCATTGGTCCTTTACAGGGACACACAAAAGAGCTTGATCATAGCACTGACTATCTATAATAATTACTATAAGTGTGTTTTCAATTGTTGTGTACACTTTTGAATTTAACTATTTTTTTTTGCATATTACTGGGTGTATCTAAATTCTAAAGATCCTATACAGGATTGCACAAAAGATTTCGAGTGCATTTCCGTCTATGGGTGCAATTTGCTGTAGGGGAATTTTCAACTGTGCTATGCATGTCCTAACTGAAGTAAATTGTAAAATTATATGTAGTATATATACAAATTGATAGATACTCAGGACTACACAAAAGATTTCGGACGCTTTTCTGACTATTGACAGTAATTCCTGACATTGGATTTTCAAATATGTTATGCATTTTATAAACTGTTTTCTTAGACATCCTCTTCCACCTTATTTAATGGGGAAGTTTTTTTTAATGGTATTCTGAATGTGTTGGAAAGTGTTTAATAATCTATGCTTGACTCATGGTTTTTCGTTCTTGTTTCTGCAGACTTGGGCTAGTTTGAGACTGGATCTCTTTTTTGCAGACGCAGGCCGAGTCAAATGAAAAAAAATTGGCCCGATCCTGTGTCATGGTGACAATTTTCTTGTAAAAATAATAGTGATATTGTACATTTGTTTAACGAAATCTTATGAAATTTAATTTGGTTTAATTAATAACAAAGAAATATTTTTTTAAAAATTATCTTTTTTTATTTATAGAGCTTTAAAATTATGATTGTCTTTAACCATCTTTATCTTTCATTCTAAACTACATTAATTTTTCAATGAGCGTTCTTGTAAATAATTGTCTTTAAATGATCATGAATATTGTTATTTATTCTATATTGCTTGGATTGCAGATATATACTTAGGACGTACCTTAAGTATATACCTTAGAACATTTAGCTGTACCTTAGAACGTTTACATAAACATGTATGCAATATTCTTTTCAAACACTTTAATTATAAGATAATATTGGTTAAAAAATATCGACAAGTTTTACCGAAATTGGGTCGGGCTAGACCCATAAACTACAGACGCACACAAAAAAAGAAAAAAAGCACAAGCCAGGACTGGGTTGACTATTTAGTTTTTAGAATGAGCCAAGCATGGGTAATAAAGATTTTGTAGAGTTCGGGCTGATTGTTTAGCTTAAAATGGACTGGACCGAGTCTGGTCCGGACTAGGAAATTTCAATCTACGTAGATGCCTCTTCCCCTGCCAACTAGAAACATTTAATGTTTCTTCTGCTGAAAAAAAATTAAAAAGCAGCACAGCATACTAAAAAAACTTAAGCACCACACAAAAATTGCATTGTGAGGTCATAAAATGTGCAATCATAGAATCAAAAATATTTTACTTTTTCCCTTACAAAAAATAAATAAAATATTTGTGTCACACAGGTTGTTTTTAAAAACAGACAAAATATAACAGATGGTAGAGCAAACTATAACAAGCAATTTTTGCATAGGAAACCATAAGCCCTTTATTCAAACAAAAATATAGGGTATCTACTTCAAGTCGAACCCTGAAATTTATGCAGAAGTTTAACCAGAGTAATCCTTCACACAATATGACAAAAAATGCAGGAAATGCACAGCAATTTGATCAGTGACATTGTATTGAATTTAAACTACATTCTGAAACATGAAGCGATTAGTTTAGTGCTGTTTATATGCAAATGATAACTTCAACCAATTTTCGTGATATTGTTATATTTAAGATAAAGCAAGGCAAGTCTATAGACAATTTTGTTAAAATAGTCTTATTATTGTTAAATTTATGAACAAAAATTCAAGTTCAGCTTGGAGTGCGAACCCCTTGTTTTTAATTGAACAAATGGATTGCAACTTGTGTTGTCAGATCCAATGCTATAAAGACAGGGAGACAAAAAAAGTGGGACGACGTCTTCTAAATCAGGGCATAAAATCATAGTAAATTCTATTGAAATTAAACCTGTCTATTAAGGAATCCTGTCTTAAACATAAAAATTTCATGGTCCCTACAGTAGGAACACCATACAATTATACCTGCTAAGATAAAAACCTGTTCAAAACGGAATTTTGTCCCAGTCTTTGCAATTCCGTCTTAGAAGGATTTTACTATACTAAATAAACACAACAATCTTATACAATAAAACTTGAGAAAGCAGAATCACTAAGGATTGAAACAAAATTCCAGCAGGCATAATTGTATAACATTATTATCATAGGGACCATGAAATTGTTATTTTTAAAATAGAATTCCATTATAAACAGGTTTTGTTTTCACAGAGTTTACTGAACAAAGTACAGTAAAACCTGTGAAAACTGAACTGCTAGGAACTGCAAAAAATTCCATTTTAGATTGGTTTCCATCTAGACAGGTAGATTTGTAAGGTATTCCCTTTCAAAGGGACTGTAAAAAAAATTCTGTTATAAACAGGTTTTGTCTTCCAGGTTTTACTGCATTAAGTTTCCCTTGATGCAGACCACGGGTGCAAGAAGTGCCTCCAAGGCAAGACTGAAAACTTTTCTGAGTACTGGGAATAACCAAATGGAAATGGAACAGAGTCTCTCTGTCTTGTGTCTGTTATGGCTAAATATTGATATCTTACAATAAAAAAAAGTTCTTGATAGTAAAATTGCTATTATTCATGTATATAAAGTAGAATTTACAACCAGTCAAAACTCTCTCCAAGACTGAAATCAGCCCTGAGATTGAAGATCTTACAAACTAATGAATACCATGTTGCAAAAATAAATTAAAAAGAATTTGTGCATCATGAAAAGTCAAGACTTTTGGCATTTTGCGTAGTGGTTATGCAGGGCAGCTGGGGCAACAGAAAATTGGGACGTTCCGTGCAAATTAGACTATCTGGCAATACTAACTGCAACCCTGGTTTCTATACAAAAATTATTTGCTATAGTGTGTTTAGTCTTCCCTTAAAGTTTGTTTTATCTTTGTTGAAACAATGCACAAAAATGTAACATTAGTTTTATGTTATTTCATTGGTGCATTTTAATTTTACATTTTGTAACTATATTAGTAAATGCTGTTTAAATGAAACATGTCTAACATAGTTGCTGATTCTAATAAATTAAAAAAGTAATATTATTAATATATTAAAAAGACTGATTCAATTAACTTGTGAATCTACTAAGCAGTGAAAAATTAAATTGTCAGTAAAAGAAAAAATAACAAAATGATATTGCCTTCATTCATTAATTTATAAATTCAATAAATAAATACAAAAAAAATTATGATACGAAAAACATTACAATAAGAAAAAATTAAAAACAATTACGTCAGAAAAATAAAACATATTTGTGTACAAATTTTATTTTGTTTCAAGTTTCATTAAAAAAAGTTAAACGTAGTTTAATGCCATGGTGTTATTCCGGAGAAATATGGTGAGCAGAAAACTGACTAGCATTTCTTTTTTGTTTTGTAAAATTGAGCATAGAAAAATTATTTCTATGCTAAGAATCGGCGAATCCGCCATTGCGATCAGCATCAATAATAACAGGTTATGGAAAGTTGCCAGATTACGCATTGATTTTAAGATTTCCTTTTTATACATAAAATAATAGTTACTTGATAATTTGTAAATTTAGATTTGAAAAAATTTTCACAGTCAGAGGGATTTTCTCTGAATAAAAAACTAAAATTCTTTTTTCGAATATACTTCCAGTAAATTTTATACACATGACGTCACACTCCAGTATGCGCAGCCGCAATTCACTCCAGCAGATGATCTTTAGCCTCAATCTAGGGTACTTGTATAAATTTTAAACAAGCTGGATAAATGACGGCAGTTGATGCCGTCGCTATCTCCGAATCAAAACATTCTGCTCCCAACTCGCAAAATGAAATTTTATTTATTTTTTGTAATTTAGAATGTTTTTTATTTTTATTTTGTGCAAATATTGTATTAAATGAACAAATTTATAAGTAATGTATTTACATCTATTATTCATATTTATCACTATTTTATGAAATTATTTCGTACATTTTTTATACTTATAAAAAAAGTGTTCTGAATTACAGAAAAACCCTTTATCCAGAATACCCCAGGTCCCAGGCATTCTGAATAACGGATCCTATACTGTATACTTAAATTGTTTTGGTCTAACACTTGACTTCTATATTGTTATGATGGTATCATACAATACCTAATTTTCAGATGACCAGCAGGTATAACAAATCATCCATGCATGCACTTTCATTTTCTTTCAACTTAATTCTATAGAGAGGAGAGACCACACTAAAGTACAAATATATGGTGTTCTGACTTCCAAAGAGGTTATAAGGCAGAAACAATGTCACATAAAAAAAAAAAATATTTTTGCAGATTATTTAAAATAAGGGTTTTTTTCCAATTTGGTTTATCTAATTTATTTTTAACTACTGAATTGGAAAATAAGCACTCAGCAACCTTTATTAAAGAACAAGCATTTTTGAAGATTTTTTTTTTGGCTCTCTTAAAATATCACGACTTTCAAGGACCATATAAAATCCTGTTTAATTCATTAAAATGGCCTTATACTTAAGATAGTTTCTAAATAAGAAAACAGCAGGACTTACTTTTATAATTTGTGAAGTAATAGTTGGAGCTGTTCGAATAAAACTTGGGATAATTTTGAAGAAGTAAAATGGTTCCAAGTTAAATACATTTAAAATCCAAGGAAATGTAACACCTTGAGCTTGAGTATTACCTCCATGGACTAGTGGTGTAAAAATAACTGAACCTGTGTGATTGCATAAAACATTTTATCAGTACTCAAATATATTTACAAATGATTCTTATTAAATGTAATTATAAAAATCAACTAGAAATATATAAATAATAAGAGGAAAACTACATAGACAGAGATGACTACAAAAAACAGCCGCAGATAATTTGTTTTCTCACAATCACATATTTTGCAAAACATATCTTAATATAAAGTTTCTAACCCCACAGAACATTCCAGATGATGAGTATAATGATACAATTAAATTAGTAATAATAAATAAATAAATAAAACTGATTTCAAATGACTGTCTACTTTGTCTATTTATTGTACACTTATTGGCATGTTTTAGCAAGAAAGGTTTGGCTCAGCAGATTGTTTTTTGTTACAATCCCTTATTGCTATCTACATTCACTTTAAACCACATTGTTTCAGATATCACTCACGTTTGATGCACAGTAAACAATTCTAAATTGAAAATTTTGACGTATTTGTAAAAAAAAAAAAAAAACTATACATAATTCAATAACTATTTTTAAAACAGAAGTACTGTACTTTAACAATATATATTAGAATTTCAAAAGAAAAGAAAAAAAAAAAATGCAGCAAATGTATTTTTGGATCCTGATGAAAGGAAAAAAATCAAAACAAGCCCTCTCCAACAAAAAAAGAATTATCAAAATCTGAGCATCTCTTCAAAAGATATGTATGGACATTCATTATTAAAGAATGTGTGTACAAACAACTGTATAACCTTTCTTGTTTGAAATCGATTAAAATTATGTTCATAGTATGTGTTAACTTAAGAATATAAAAAGATAAAACAACAATAACTATATTATTACTACTAGATTAATTAAGACACGATTATTCTAATTCAGATATCAGACCAATGATCATTACGGTTAACTGTGTGAATAAGTTCAGCCATATTCGTCTGGGATTGCTCAGTTGGTAGAGCATTGGCAGTTTCAGCCAAAGGATTCTGGGTTCGAATCCTGGCCCGGACTTTTTCGCTCAGTTGGGAAGATTACATCTCATATATTATTACTATGTTATATTAGGCAGAAAACATAACGTATTACATAATAGTAATGTAACGTTTCATGGTTGAGACTGCAATAGAATTTTTCAAAAAAAGATAGATTAAAGGCCTTTTTTACCATTTATTTCTTGAAATTATACTTCTCCTGCCGTACAAAAATTTTTGACCAATTACACTTATGATGAATGCAGTGTCATGGTATTTGAAGTCAGTTAAAGCAAGACCATATACTCTAATCATTTTGATATTAAATTACAATGTGAAATAAGAGGAAAATAATTTCTAAAATGCCATTCTTTGGGAAACAGCTACATTTTAATTCAAAGGTAAACCTTTATAATTCGGAAATACAACAGGTACTAATTAAAAAAATTTCCAAGTTAGATTACACTGCAGTCGTAAAATCTAAAAATAAGAAAATTAACCACATAACAGAGCAACATACACTAGATATGTGAATAAATAAACTTCATTTATACTTACTGACATTTCCACAAGACATAAGAGTAATTTCGAGGCAACAAGAAAGCAATGACTTATGAAATGGCATATTTGTGATAAGTGAAGTAAATTCTGGTATAGGTAAACGTTCAGCTTCCTAAAATTAAAAAGAAGAAAGATTAAAAGCTTTACAAAATAACTGCTGATTGAAATTTTCTCATGCATTTATAAAAAATGTTATAAAACTTTCATATAAAAAAATATGAGTGCTAGAGGTCTGCACTGTCTTAAAATTTCATAACTACATATCAATCAGCCTGGTGTAAAAGCTAAGCTCAGTTTATGGCTCGACCTCATTCAAATACTAAAGGAAAACAAGAACGAAAAATAATGCACCAAGCATAGATTATTAAACACTTTCCAACACATTCAGAACAATATAACAAAACTTTACAGTTTATAAAGTAAATAATTTAGAAAATGCATAACACATTTAAAAACCTAATTCCAGCAATTACTACCAATAGCTAAACAAAATATCCAAATTCTTTTGTGCAGCCCTGTATATGATCTTTAGATTTGTATGTATACTACACAGTTTCCTAAAACTTAATTCAGTTAGGAAACACATAGCAAAATTATTAAAAAGCAAAATTAAAAATTTTGCTTCAGCAATTTCCGTCAATAAAGGTATGTGGGATCTTTTGAGCTGCCCTATAGAATTTATATGCACCAATTAATATGCAAAAAATTAGTTACAATGAAAAATGTGTACCACAACTGAAAGTGAGCTATTAGCAATTATGTTTCATAGACAGTACTGTAATTCTTTTGAGTGTCCCTGTAAATGAATGATACATTCTATGCATACCATATTCTACAGTAAAATCATTGTAGTGTAACTCAGTGATATGTATCAATTTGAATATGTGTAAAATATTGTAACATCATTGAAATACACTGCAAACAATTTTCTTCATAGACCGTAAAGTAACGGAATTTTTTGAGTGTCCCTGTAAATGAACGATACATCCTATACATACCATTTTCTACAATAAACGTCTTGTAAGTCACCTCAGTGATATGTATCAATTTGAATACATGTGAAATAGTGTAATGACATTAAAATACGGCATAAATGATTTTTCACCATAGACTAATGTAACGGAATTCTTTTCAGTGTTCCTGTAAAAGAACCATAAATGCTACACACTTCATTTTCAATACCAAACATACCATAGTAAACTCAAATAACATATATCAATTTCAAGGAAATCCGTGTATATTTACGCGAGTTAGAGCACGGACAGACGACAGACAGACAAGATATTTCTAGAGATTCAATTAACAAACATCACTAACTTTTATAAAAAGAAAAGTTTGGCGGGGGGGGCAAGATGCAGATAATAAAATAAGCCAAGCCTAGTTTGGCCCAAATTTAATAAATGAAAATTGGCAAAAGTCTGACCAGAAGGCCCTTGCAGATTTCTAATAGGTGCATATTTATTAGTGGTGGTTTGTGGCAAGAGTAGGAGTGATACTTCCGAAAAAAATATTTCTATATAGTTTTAAAAAATCCTGTTAATTACATTAAATATATGTAAACACAATACACTTACATTACTTTTACAGAAAAATCAAATAACTATGAAAAAATGTAATGGTTTTATGCGTTAAAGCCACTAAACAATTACAAGAGAACTGAGGTTTTCACAGCCTAGCCATAAAAAAGATTTAACTAGTTGAAGATTATGTAAAAGATTACACACTTATTGAGTGCTTTCAGTTTCAATCACAGCAAGAAACTAATGACCTTGAGAGTTTGTGCTCTATGTAGCTCTCGCCAAAAGTGATTTTTTTTTTCACCATTGGGAAAATGGTTGTTGTTTTCGGTCGAGAATGGGCCTTTTGGCGTTGTCACTTTATTTTTAAAAGCATTTTTAACAAAATTCTGTAACTTTAGAAGATTTTTTTTTCTTTAAGTGTTTTTAACGAAATTCTGCAACTTTAGAAGAATTTTTCTTTGAAAAGGCAATAGAAATGCATAAAATCGTTACAAAAATGTTAAAGTTACAAAAAGGATAGATGCAAACTATCAGATTTGAAAAAAAGCTGAATTCAAAAATTGACGTTGGATGAGAAATCGCCTTATAAAGCAAAAAAAACGTGGTCTTCAACTTTAATTTCCTCAAAATACCTTTAGCTCAGACATCAATCTAAACAAGAGTTAAAGTTATTGTAGAAAGGACCTGACAAAATACTAAGGTATATATTAAGGATAAGGTATAGTAATGGAAAATGCGTTTCAATAACTGTGGTGATGGTTCAAAAGAATATTTTTGCGAAGACAGGGAATGCCAGGATCTCTTTAACTGTAGTAATGGAAAATGCGTTTATTTGTAGATGGTTCTGATGAATATTTTTGAATAATTAATACTTTTAATTAATTTGAATTTTTTTTTTCTTTAGCTGTTGGAACATTTTCTCAATGGTTGTTATAATTTGTTAAATTACAATTTTTTTTTCTTTTTGCTGAGCAAGAACATAATGTGATTTTGCTCAATTTCTGCCCCCTCCCCCCATAAATAAAACAATTTCAGAATACAGCAAACTCCCATTAGTGCAGACTTCCAAGGGAAGCCAATTTCTTTGTCTGTACTAAGAAAAGTCTGCATGAAATGACATAAATATTTGAATGGTTTAAAATAATCTCTTTCGTTAAATACATTAAATTCAGCTTTTGGCAGAAATTAAGTAGGTTACCAACTTAATGTTAAAATACACAACAGTTCTTTAATTTAGTAATTTTAATTAAAAATTAGTAACAATTTGTTAATACAAAAGAATAAATTACTAAGGACAAACAAAATATGCAAAGAAATTACCATGCTTACATAATTTCACTTTAATTAAAGCAATCCTTCTCTTTTCTTTGAACAATTGATCTTTTAACCACACCATTTTCCAATTTTGTGGCACTCGAAAATTTAGTCTGTTATTGGGTTGTCAGGAAAATTCATGCCATCTGGGAAAATTAATTCGCACCAAAAAATTCTGCCCGTTAATTATTAGACATTAGCTATCAGAATTAATGTCTAATAATTAAATGATAGAATATTCCAATACGAATTAATTTTCCCAAACGACATGAATTTTCCGGACAACCCAATATATCATATTTTAATTGGTAACAGCCATTAGCAGTTTTTGAACCTCTCATGTTTTTGATGGTAGAAAGTTTTCTTTCTCTTTATTAATGTTAATGACAATTTCTTGATCTCAGAATAACCAAAGTTACATCAAAGTTGCTTTTGAAAAAAATTATGTACTAACCTCTTGAGACCTGAAGTTAAAATAATGCTATAAATACACATTCATTGCTTTCCAACAAATGAAAAGACACTATAGATGACAGAAAGAGCCTTTTTTCTGAAATTGACACTTTAGGGGACTGATAATTTAGATTCACAAATATGGATCTAAAATTACAAATCCCCTTAAAATATCAATTTAATTATCAATAACCTAAATTCACACAATAGCAAATTTAAAGGCTTTAAACAAGTAAATGATCAACAAATCCTCATAGTTTTTTTTTTTTTTTTTTTTTTACTGTAAATGGTTTCAGTTAATTGATTATGAAAATTATTTACTGTCTTGAAGGCATTTTGCTAATGCAGATGAAAATAACATTTATTTTGTGAGGGAATAAACATCAGCTGCCATTTATTGGTTTTGTTTTAAAGGAAAAAAAAACATTCAGCTGCATAGAAGTAAAGTAAAAAAAAATCAAACAGTTTAGTTTTTATGAAGAAAAGAATAGAGGTTTACATTTGTGTAGCTCAGGTCTGAAGGGGCTAAAGCAGTTTCAATTGCACTCGTTCAGCTTGTGAAAATATTGTGTGCATTATCCGATGATTAGTGCACTTTAAGAGGTTACTTCACTAACGTTGAAACACCTGCTCGCTAATGTTAATCCTATGGGGGAAATATTTTAAACTATCTTGTTTGCATTTCAATATTTTTAAATCTTTTTTTTTTTTTGGCATTGCTAAGGTCAATTTCTATGCAGGCCCTTGTGTACTTTTTCGATTTTGATTAAAGGTTTTTTTTTTATTAAGATATTTTCACTTTCGAAACCAATTTTGAAAGTGAAAGTATCCTAAATCTATATAATAAAAGTGTAAGTCATGTGACTGTCATCAACAGTTCCGGAATGTCCACCTCACTTTTTCACATACCAGGCGGCCATTTTCTTTCAAAATTATTTTTCGAATTAAACTGCAAAAAAGTTACATTTTTAGAAAGATCGTTCAAAATGAATTAATATTTGAGAGATGACTTACGTTCAATTATTCAATATTCTGCAATAACTTCAGTTGAAACTAGGATCGCAGTTCAAGTTGTCTATCCATGAAAGTAAACAACAACAAAAAAAAAGATTTTTTTGTCGTGAACGTTTAAAATATCAAACCATGGAGTGTAATAGTTCGTAAAGCAAGTTCTCCGCGAATGAATTATAATAATCGCTGCTTGGATGTCAAACAAACAAAAAAAAATGTAATAAAGATGTAATAATATTTAATGAATGAAATTTTGAAAAGAATTCTCAGTTAATTTCGTTTTTATGTATTATACTTTCCAGGAAAAGAGATCACGGAAAATTATTGGTAATTGCCAATCATATTTACCATTGTTATGACCAATCAAGTTCAAAATAATAATTTAATATACATTTATAAAATACATAACATCATAAGTACATTTATGTTAATTTGTGCAAATTTCGCCAATACCATTTTTTAAATCGCGGATACCAGCTTTTATTTTTCACGTGTTCAAATTAGAAAATATATTGTGATTTTGAAATCAAATATTTTGATTTATGATATTATTTCTTATTTATTTTCTATTTTAAATTAAAAGTGTGAATGACATGTATTTTAAATTGTATGTAATATAAGTATTTTAAATTAAAGCTAAGTATTTTAACTGAAATGAGTGAGAGATTTATAATTTTAAATTAAATTGATGCAGTATGAATAGTGGTGCTGGGAGCAATATTTGGCGATTTATCATTTGCTCCCGGATAATAAAAATACCCATCATAAAAAATAGTAAATAATATAGAATCAAACTAAAATAATACAAAAATATCAATGTGTATTTCAATGCTTAACATACATTTAAGGGAGACCAAACTGGTCGCCAGTGGCGGCTAGTAATAATAATAAAAAAAACTGTAGAAAAGGGCCTGCATAGAGATCAACCTCAGTAATTGTTAGTATATCGTTTCGTAATTGTAATCGTAGCATTACATCTGAAATTTTATTGGATGATACTTTTGTGTAAGCTTTCTTGCACGTCCGGGAAACATGACTGCAGCATCCCAGACGAATTTATAAATATAAGTGATGTTCAATTTTCAGTTTAGTTACTATGTTTTTGTCATTGTGTAATGTTCTTTCGTAACTCAATATATATATTCGATCCAAGGCCTCGCCTGTTTATTTGCTTTGTTATTTCATCAGCAGAGCGTGGTTTAATTCGCAGACAGAGTGACGCTAGTCCCTTTTCATATTTATTGCTGTGGTTTTGAGAGAGAAAATTTATTTTTCTTTTGTTTCTGTTTTTTTTACCCAGCGATGAAAAGTGAAAAAGAATTATATGGAGTTGCTCTTTTTGACGGGGACGGTACAAAATTTTCTGTTTGGAAAAGGCGTGTCAAAGCCATATTTGCGGCGAAAGATTTGGATAAGTTTTTAGACAATGAAGCGACAACTGAAACTGCCAAAGTTGTAAAATCGAAAAAGGCTTATTCTTTATTATTATCGCTTTTAAGCGATGGGGTTCTTGCGTCATTGCAAGAAGAAAATACTGCACATAAGATATGGAATAAATTAGAACGAACATATGATACTAAGCGTGCAGTTAATCAAATTTTAATTAGAAAGAGGTTAGCAACTATTAAAAAGGATCGTGCTGCGTCTATGAGAAGTCACATTGATGAAATAAATAAATTTTGGAACTTAAAATTTCCGGTGCTGAAGTAAGTGAAACCGATACTATTGTTTATATTCTAATGTCGTTGCCTCAAGAATTTGAAAATGTTAAAACTGCATTAGAAAATCAACCGAATACTGTTTTGACTTTAGATTTTGTCACACAACGGCTGTTAGATGCTGAAGCACTTCTGCTCGACTCAAAGAAAGAAAAAGTGCAGTCCAAAACTGCTCATGATAATACCGCATTTGTACCAACTCGCAAAGAATATGTGTGCAAAAACTGTAATTCAAAGGGGCGCATAGCTAAATACTGTAGAAAGAAACTTACTTGTTTCAAATGTGGACTTCCTGGCCATTTTAAACGAAACTGTAAAGCTGTTAAAAATTCAAATGAGGAAAAATTTGCTTCTTCAGCGGTATCTTTTGTTGCGGGGAACGTTAAAAAGAATGAATTTATAGTGGATTCTGGAGCGACTTCCCATATGTGCTCTAATGAGAAATATTTCACGTCTGTACAGCCATCTTCAGGAACTATTAAGTGTGCGTCGAAAACAACGAATCTTGAAATTAAAGGTGTTGGAAATATTATTGGAAAATTATCAAACGGAATGGAAATTACACTAAATAATGTTCTTTACGTACCAGATTTAAGTGGACAGTTGATTTCCGTTAGAAAAATCAAAAATGCAAATTATGCAGTTATTTTCAAGAATGAAAAGGTGTTCATAGAAAAAGGAAGAAATCGTTTTTGTTTTGGTGAACGTGATTCAAATGGACAATATGTTAGTTATTTTGTCCCAAATTATGAAATTGTTCTCACATCAAAAGAAAGTGATTCTGAAATTTGGCATCGCAGAATGGGCCATCCAAGTGACAAAGTGTTGAAGGAAATTAAACTTCCAATACCACTTTCTTTTTGTGATATTTGTGTTCGAGCAAAACAGAGTGCAACACCAATGGGAAGAGGACCTAGGAAAAGAGAAAGTACTCCAATGACCGCTATTCATTCTGACATATGTGGCCCTATTGTTCCGAAAACTTTTTCTGGTGAATGCTATTTTATGACTATCATAGATGATTTTTCACGATTTACTGAAGTTCGATTATTGAAGCATAAAAGTGAAGCTTCAGAGGAATTGAAAGTTTTCTTAAAAACTAATCCTACAGTAAAGAAAATCAGATGTGATAACGGAAAAGAACTAGTGAAGAATCAGAGGATTCTGAAGAGAAAGAAGATAAAATGAGAAAATCCGAGAGATCAAGAAAACAACCTATTCGGTATCCAGCTCCTGAGGTGTATGAAGCATTACTTTGCTAACAAGAAACTTTATCTTTTGATGAGATCAAATTTCTCCCTGTTGATGAACAACATTTATGGAAGGAAGCTATGGATGCAGAGATAGAAAGCATGAAAATCAACAACGTCTGGGATCTCGAAAAATTACCACCTGACAAACGAGCTATTTCCTGCAAATGGGTGTATACCATCAAAAGAGATGGACGTTATAAGGCTCGACTTGTAGCCTGTGGATTTATGCAAAAAGAAGGACTAGACTATAGTGAAACTTTCGCCCCTGTAATAAGTATGCCTGCTTTACGTTTAGTGCTTTTTGTGATTTTAAATGATGACTTACATGCATTTGTTTTGGATGTAAAAACAGCTTTCCTGAATGGTAAGTTAAATGAACTTGTTTTTATGGATCAGCCGCAAGGCTATGATGACGAAAGTGGGTTAAAATGTAAACTCAAACGGAGTTTATATGGCCTGAAACAGGCCCCACGACAATGGTTTGAAAGGTTTCTTGAATTGTTTCAAAATTAAAATTAAAATCTCTTGATAATGAACCTTGTATTTTTATTCGTTATAGTAATGGTTATAAAATAATTTTTGCTCTGTATGTTGATGATATGCTTATAGCAGGTTCAGATTTAAATGAAACTAATGTAGTTATTTCTTTACTCTCTAAAGAGTTTCATATGTCAAAATCAGAATGTGTTTCAGAATTTCTGGGTATTCAAATGAAATTTAAATCTGATAGTTTAATAATGGATCAAGAGTCTTATATAATTAAATTGTTAAGTAAATTTAATATGCTAGAATGTAAACCTAGTGATATTCCTATTTCTCTTAAATCCACTACATCTGATTTCAAAAATGGAAAACCATTTAATGGTCCATACCGTGAACTTGTAGGTTGTTTATTGTATTTAGCATATATTTCACGACCTGATATTTTATATAGTGTTAATTGTTTGAGTCAAATGCAGGAAAATCCTACTGAAGTTGCATGGATTGCACTAAAGAAAATCTTAAGATATTTGAAAGGAACTTTGTCCTTAAAACTTGTGTATAAAAAGCAAAAATCTGATCCTAAATTATCTATGTATGTTGATTCTGATTGGGGTGCAAACACAAATGATAGAAAATCAGTATCAGGTTACATTTTAATGTTTTGTAACATGCCTGTTCTCTGGTGTTTTAATAAACAAAAATCAGTTGCATTATCTTCAACTGAAGCTGAAGTCATTGCCTTAACTAAAAGTTTGCAAGACCTGTTGTAGTTCAAAAATATTGCTTGTGAAATTGTAAGTATTAAGGATTTAGTTATTTTAGAGGATAATCAGTCTTGCATAAAATGTATCAGTAATGAAAGTAGTTATGGTAGAATGAAACATATAGATATAAAACTAAAATTTGTTCGTAATGTTGTAAAAGAAAATAATATCAAAATTGAATATATTCCTAGAAATATGCAAATTGCTGATATGTTTACAAAGGCATTGCCTAAAGTTAAATTTTATGAATTGTTGGTTCTTTGCTGTTTGTATAAGTAATGTTTTAACTCTGTCATACTTTTAATGTTTGTTTATTGTAATTTTTTATTCTGTGTTTTTCTAATGTAATGCTAGATTATGGGTGGGTGTTAGTATATCGTTTCGTAATTGTAATCGTAGCATTACATCTGAAATTTTATTGGATGATACTTTTGTGTAAGCTTTCTTGCACGTCCGGGATACATGACTGCAGCATCCCAGACGAATTTATAAATATAAGTGATGTTCAATTTTCAGTTTAGTTACTATGTTTTTGTCATTGTGTAATGTTCTTTCGTAACTCAATATATATATTCGATCCAAGGCCTCGCCTGTTTATTTGCTTTGTTATTTCATCACCTGCATAGAGATCGACCTCAGTAATCCAATGCAAAAAAAAAAAAAAAAAAAAAAAAAAAAAAGTTTTAAAATATTGAAATGTTAACAAGATGTTTTAAAATATTAAAATGTGAACAAGATATCTTATAACATTTCCTCCATAGGATTAACATTAGCGAGTGGATGTTTTCGAACAAGTGAAATAGCCTCTTAAGTGATGTCCTTAACATTTACTGAAAATGGAAAATGACAAAGAAAACAAAATTGCCTTCATTAACACGAAATGCGTTTTAAACAGAGATGTATTACTGACAGTCTACTGTACTTATTAGCCTGACTGCATGCAGTCATAATCCAGACTTTGTCTAAATGCCTTCATCACTTGATAACATGTTCTATGGAGGTAGCTTTCTGTTCTCAGACTGGCCTCTTTTTTTTTTTTTGCTCCTAATATGGCATTTAAAAATAAGGAGCTTGTTTTGGCTTTCAATTTCTATAATATTTTGTGTATAATTATACTTATATAAATAAGAGGCCTATCTTTGCGAAAATAAAATTATTATATGGGGTCAGTAACTTTGTCTACGAAGTATGTTATGTTACAATATTAAAAGGAAAGTGGTATTAAAAGATACAGTGGCTACAGTTATAGTTAGTTTACATATTATATACAGCCATAGTTAGTTTTCAAATTATAAACTCCCAAACTATAAGAATGCAGATTTACACCATTAATGATCACTCAGACAATTACATTCAAATGAAGGCTTAGAAAACATTTAATGCAGTTTAGGGGGTGGGGGAAAGCTGGTTAAAAATTACAGGTGTATTGTAACCACAATATATATATATATTTTTTTAAATGTCATTTTTTTCTCTGTACTATATAATTAAACATAGAACTAAAGCAAAACAAAAGGAAAGTAAGGTTAGTTAAATTTATTCTGGTAATTCACCTTTTTAAGGAGAGCTTCCAACATGATGTAATAATAACGAACTGCAAGCTGGAATCTCTTTAAAGCTAAATTTTGATTTCCTCCTTCTTGAGCATTTATGAAGGCTTCAACAAATTCTTTTTCAGACTTTGTTATAAAGTCTTTTATAGTTGCATAACCATTTCTAGCACACTTCTAAAAGACAGAAAAAAAAAACAGGTATGAGTACATTAATATACATACATTTAAAAAAAATAGAATTACAAGAGAAACTTTCCATGAGCTAAGAAAATTTAAAAAATGTCCAAGAGAATGCTCACTTGTAATATAGTCTTTAAAGTAAGAGGAATTTCATCAGGTATAGATAGTAAAATTTTATTTAGAGCTTCAGCTGTGTCAAGAGTTCTTCTGACTAGAGATAAATTTTGTTTACGAGGTGAAGAACTGTAAAAAGAAAAATAGAAGAATATATAAAGATAACACCAGAAATAAACTTGAAATTTTATTTCCAATAGGAAAGTAACTCATGATGTAACAAATTACAGAGGCTATTTGCACATTTTTTAGATGAGTTTGTTTTGACGTTTAAAAAAAATCATCTGCATAGAGATATTATTATTCATAGCTAATATGTTTTTGAAAGTGTAAATTCTTGTCTGGCAGCTATAATGTTTATATGCAAAATGGCACTTTTAAAGAACTGATGGATGGAAAGCTATTTTTCTGCAGATTCCAAAGAGAATTATTCGTATTTGGTTATTACAAAACGCTGTAAAAGGTCTGGTTTTTCTGTATCTAAAATCACTAGATAATATTGTCAATAAGACAGAAAACAAATGTGAATATCAGGCTTCAAGTGGAAAAATTTTTCAAAATATATATCCAAAAACAAAAAGGAATTCCTCAAATATTGCAAAGGTAAGATCTTTTATGGTAAAAGAAAATCTTCCAAGTCTAAAAGGTGTTGCTAAATCATTAAAATGCTTAGTGTCATCTGTTAAAAAAATCATTAACACAGATTTGAATTTTAAAAAGGCAAAAAAAAAAAAATGTCCATTGTCTTTCTCCATGACATATCGCCGAATGTAGAACACAATGCAGAATTCTTTAGGAGAAGCATTTATGCGGAGAAAAAAGTTGTTACAATAGATGAAGCTTGGGTCTATTTAAACGATTGTAATAAAAAGAGATCCATTTATTACCATCAAAGAAGAGAAAAAAAAAAATCTTAAAACATGGTTCAGTGTATCTAGAAAGTTTCAGCAAAGGATTTATGATTATGACTGGTTTTGCATATAACAGCAAATTAAACATAAAAAGAGCGGAGTAAAATGTTAACTCCACATACTACCAGAAACATATTTTACTCCCAATCTTCAAACATGACATACCATCTCTATACCCCTAGTGCCATGAATATGTTGAAATGCATCAAGATAAAGCAAACAGCTACACATCACAACCCACTGTTAATTTCCTGGGAAAAACGAAATGGGAATCAAAGCTTATATCCTTCACTGATATACCTGCTAAATCTCTTGATGTTCATCCATGGATTTTTGGACTTGGGTTTTTAAAAAGTGCTTTATTCAAACATCGATCAACAACCTTTGATGGACTTGGGAAAGCTGTTCCAAGAGGAGTGGGCCAAAATACTTCTTCCAACAAAATCTACAAAAGGCATTATTGTCATAGAAATTATGGTGTAGAAAGGTAGTTTAGAACAAGGGTTACCAAACTGAACATTTAAAACACAAATATTGCATGTAAAATAGTTCTGTAAGCATAATGAAAATAGTCTAAAAAATGTGCAAACACAGTCTTGTATTTAAAATATGAAACTAAAGATGCAATAAAGGAATAAAAGAATCTGATCAGAAGCAGCATAGACAAATTATAATATGTAAATTAGACAAAAAATCTAGAATGTTGTAGTTATCAAAAACTTTCTTCGATATCATTCTAATACATTAATTTAAATAATATACCACAGAACAACAATTATGGAATGATAATGCCTTTTTTTGAATTTAGAATAGAATTACAGTGTTCTTTAATAGTAATTCAGAAAATCATGCTTGCTAAATTGCATCGATTGTGTACAAGATTAGGAATATTTCCCCAAACACAGGATACAAGCAACCCCTGTTGATTGATCAAAGTCAAAATTTAATCAGCCTTCATTTATGTCAAGGTCTAACATAATATGAAGTTTGATGAAATTTTATGCATTAGTTCTTGAGATATAGCTATTTTGAAAATCGTGAAAAATGCAGCTTAGCAGTGCCACCTGTTGATCAATATACACCCAAACCTAATCAGCATCAATTTATGTCAAGGTCTAAATGAATCTTAAGTTTTATTAAATTCCATGCAACAGTTCGTGAGTTAGAGCATGCACAAAATTTGTGTCACATACAGACAGACACACATTTTCTCAAAACAGTCAAATCGTGTCAAATGTATAAATCCATCGAAAACCAGAAGTCTAAATTTTTCACGAAACCAATACTTTCTTCTTGTATATAGATAAAACTAAAAAGATGGGAAACAGAAAATAAATTAGAATGCATCTATAATACAGCATTTCTACTGAAAAAAAAAATCAAAATTTGATGAATACTTTGAAAAAAGCATAGTAGAAATTAAAAAATTTTTTTTTTTAAATTGTTGACTGTAAAAAGAAAATTGAGAATAGCGGTCATCATTTACCTTACCTTTTTATATCTTTATGTCTCACATGAGTTAAGAAAAATTTCCCTCTTAATCCTTTAACAGGGATGTTATTTTTAAAATTTGAATAAAAGCAAGATAGTTTTAGAACATTTTTAGAAGGTCAAGAGATAAAAATTTCTAAAAGTTTTGTCTAAAAAAAAAACACTGAAAGACAATTCTAAATTACACAATAAAAAGATGCTTCGTAGGAATTTATCTTTTTTTATTCGCCACCTAAAGACGTCCTACCACTACAAGAGCAGAATGGAGACTTCTTTCTGCTCTCGTAGTAATATTACATACTACAGATAAAACATACAGCACATCAGATGTAGCACTTTGTAGGGAGAGGTTAGCGATCTACTCCAAAAATGGCAAAAGATCCAACAGTGGATGAAAATACTAAACAATACAGGCTTCCAGTGGAATGGAGGAATGAGTAGGAATGCTGAGATACATGAATGTACACAAAAGAACCAAAAAGACATGTTAACTCTTTAGAGAAATGTTTGGAAAACTTAACCTTCGGTGGGAAACTAAACTTTTGGTGGGAAACTATTTCACAAAGAACTATAAAGGGTTAATGACAGTTATCAGTTTATTTATATTTTAATTTACCTTAATTTGTACATATATTTTTGATTATTTTACAACCATGGAATTTTTAAGAGCAAAACACCTTCAATCAGTAGATTTGATAAGTTCATTAGCACTGGAGTGTTGCATTTATTTATATTAATGGGTTGGCTGCACTGTGGTACAGAAGTGCCTCACTAGGCTTCACAGGTGGCACTATAATTTAAAAAGAATAATAATAAAATGTGTGTATATATATATTTATTTATTTATTTGTTTACTACTTCAAAATAACAAAAGAAAAAAAAATTGTATCTAAATAAATAAAATAAAATATCAAAAGTGTTGGCATACAGTATAGGTGCAGATTCACGGTCGCCAGTCGCCACGTGGCGACTGGATTTTTTTCTTTGGCCACTAACTTTCCATGTCTAAGTCGTCTAAGTGTCTTACAGGGATGCCCCTTTTCCACAGACTGTCAGATTTCCGCCTTTTTAAAAAATGTTATTTTTTAAATCAATTTCGCACATTTTCTGCAATATCTACCGCTTTTTTATTTTTTCTGTTGTCCATAATTAAAAAAACATGACTAAGCATGGATACCACATTTCTGCAGAAATACAAATTTCCCGTTTTCTTCTTTAAAAAAAAAAAAAAATTCCTGAATGTCAAAAATTGTTTAATGTATTTTATTAAAATCTAAAACTTAAATAAATCTTCTCCACATTTTTTCATATATATATTTTCTTTTGATTTTTATAGACATACTTTTTGATGCAAATGCCCATGTTGAGCATTTATTTTCAGCTATGAAAAACACCTTTGGGGGGGGGGGGGGGGATTTATTTATAGAACAAAAAAGTTAGAGAATCGTTTATATGGGACCTTACATTACAAATATTTATTCCTACAAACTGTACTGTATACAATTATATGGTTGGAAGATTCTGTAAAATCCTGTTGCCCAATTTTAATAAAGAAAAAAACAAATCATTTATTTATTTAAGTTTTGAGTAAATTTTAATTAAAAATATACTGTTTATTACTTTTAAGCTTTAATAGTAGACAATAAACCCCATGTAGCCATATAAATACTATTGTTTTTATGCGTTTGTTTCACAATGTGGCGACTGGATTTTTTGGGTTTAGACGCCACTGGCTCCTTACAGACTTTGGGAATCTGCACCTATAGCATACAGGTGTATCCTGAGTAACATTTCAATGTTTTGTAAATAGATTTTGTAAATAGATATGAAAACTTAATTAACATTTAAATTTTAATATACGAAAATGAATAAAAAAATGGTTAAAGCTGCAACATATTTGTGATAAAATTAAATAAAACTTTGAATAAAATTACACAAATTAAGGAAATGTATTATTTATTATGATAAGACAATTACATCAATTCAATTAATTTTAATATATTCATTTGAAAAAAAAAATAATAACAACAATGCTATTTTATACAGTTACAGTGAAACTCCTCCTAAAGACCACTTTTTTCATTCCATGGATTTTATAGAAATTAGACTTAATAAGCTAAACATGCTCCCTATTAAGCGACCACGTAAATCTATCTTCACGACCAACATCCATTTTTTCTAATTTTTTGAAAGAAATTTCAGAAAATCAGAGACAAGGCAACCGAAATTGTGTACTAGTGGGATTTACAAAGCTATTCACCACCTTGCATTTATCTATATTGGTCAGCCTTTGATCATGTGACAAACAGGTGCAGTGCAATTACATCTATCTCTTTACCTCTCCCTTCCTATTACCATTTTTAGAAATGCCTGTTGGGGAGAGAGCAGCAAAGAAGGATTACTGAATGAACAGAAAGAATTGAGCTGTACATATCTCGTTAACTGTTCATACAGTCATGGCTTCTAAAAAAAATGTTCTAAGTTTGGAAGAAAAAAAATCAAAGTTAGAAATTGAACAATCATTAGGAATTCAAGATTTCAGAGCTAGCAATGGCTAATTAGAATGTTTTAAAGTTCAACATAACATCAATTTTCGTAAGGTATGTGGGGAATCAGCTGATGCAAATAATGATGATTGTGATGACTGAAAGAAATGCCTGCTCATTATTCATTAAGAATATGATGATTGAAACATATTTAATAGGGATTAGACAGGTTTGTTTTTTCGAGTGCTTCCTTCCAAGACAATAGAATTTATGAAAATTGACTGCAAGGGTGGTAAGTTAGCCAAAGAACGTCTAACCATATCATTTTGTGCAAATGCTTTAGGAGAAAAAGAGAAACTTTTATTTATTGGAAAATCTAAGGTGCTGCGATGTTTCAAAAGAGCTATACCTTCAAGTATCATGTGGCACATTAGTCGCAAAGATTGGATGACCCAACATATTTATGAAGATTAGCTACTTGATTTCAATCGAAAAATTTGTCTACAAAATCGAAAAGTGATTCTATTTATTGACAATGCCTCATGTCATGTTGAACAAGAAGAAAAGTTGTCAAACGTGAAAGTTCGTTAGCTTCCACCGAATACCACTTCGAAATTACAACCATTGGATCAAGAGGTAATAAAGCAATTTAAATTAGAGTACAGTAGACGAGATCTTAGATATTTAATCACAAGGATAGATGATTGTAACAGTGCCTTTCAGCTTCTCAAGGAAATGACCATATCGCATGCAGTATCCTGGATAAAGTCTTCATGGGAAAATGTAAAAATTGAAACCATTAGAAAATGTTTTAATTCATGTGCTCTTTCCACATCTGAAGAAACAGAAAAACAGAAAGAACATCTTCCTGAAGAAAATGATAGCTATGATGTTGAAACAATCAACGATGAAACAGACTTTGAATTTTTGACCAGAGCTGCAGGAATCCATGATTTTGATCCTGATGTAGTAACAGAAATCGAGTGGTTTGACGATTTGTCTGAAAACTGGGAATGTTTTTGAGAGGACGCAAAAAACGTAAGTTATTTTTCAATATACAGCATCTGTATCTATAATGTTAGATAAGTTCTACATACTTTAATTTTAATTCATCACTGTCGCAGAAAACAATAAAAACATAATGAGGAAGCTGAATTTCCTAAAATCCCAAACAAAGAGACTTTAAATAAACTGAAAAAACTTTAAAGTGTACTTTTAAGTTTCAATCAGAACTGTGCTGACAGTGAAAAAAATTCAAAATATATTTTATAATTTAAAGGAGGCTGTAACAAGTGTTGTAAAGACCCAATTAAAAAATATATAGAAACAAGTATTGATGATTTTGTAAATAAAAATGTATACTTCTTTGTTACTCAACATCTCATATTTAGCTTAAAAATTCTACAACTCCCCATTAAGCGACTACCCCTCTTAATGGCCATTTTCACATGCAACTGACAGTAGTCTTTTTAGAAAGATTTCACTGCATTTATAAGAAATAAAACCTTTATAACCAAAGTGAAACAGATACCTTTGTTCAGAGTTCTGTGGTAAAAGATGCCAGTCATGGTTTAGAAACTGAGATTCATCTATATCACCACTCTGTAGATACAATTGGCTATAAATATCTTGAAGACAATCAAGCTACAAAATAAAAGGATACTATTTTAAATCACTTGATCAAACAAGTGCTGATATATTAAAAATATGCGTTAAAAATCAAAGCATAATTAAGAGGTTACAAAAAATTGTTAGCTTAAAAAAAAAAAAAAAAAAAAAAAAAAAAATTACTTTTAGAATATTTGATTTTTTTTTTTTTCTAGCAGCCTTTTTAAAAGTTAAACACATATAGAAATTATATAACTTTCTTGTTATACAGTGTATGATCAAGCAGTACTCACCGCAAAACTTTAAATATGATTTTCTTGAAGCAATAATGGTTAAGTCAGTACCTCAGAAGTGGATTAACCAATTTCCTTTTTTTTTTTTTTTTTTTTAAATTGAAAGCTAAATATATTTTTCTACTGATGCTTTTTATAAATTTTTATTTTTTTATTTTATTAAAAAAAAAAAAAAAAAAAAAAAAAAAGATTTTTTGTTAAAAATTAAACTGATACATTAAGAAGTAGTTTGATAGACTGCCTTCATGCAAAACCTTCAAAAGATAAAAAAAAACAGTCAGTCAAGGAATAGACAATTATATATAGTTTTTTTTAATATGTTTTTCATTTCATTAGTTTGGATGAAACCACTCAGAGAAATCTTCATTACTGCAGAATATTACACACCAAATGTGCCATATCCAAGAAAAGCAAATCCAAAAGATGCATATTTCAATAAAAATTAATAAAAATTGGTTTTTGAAAGTTAAAAAAAAAATATTTTTTTTTAATTCAAAAATTTACATATTTTTTACCTCGTTCCTAGATGTCAAAACAACTTTGTAAAATATATTTATTTTTCAAGCTGAAAAACTCTCATAACCTCCTATAAATCAGTACAACGTATAATTAAATGACACAAAAATATATCAACATGTTCTTTATTATTTTAACAGAAACATACTAATTGATAAAGGAATCATACAAGTTGCAATTTTTCAATCTGAGAGAAAAGTGTCAATGCTGGGAGTCAAACCCAAAACCTCTGGCTTTGATATTGCCAATTGAGCTATCTGGGTGACATCAAAGCTGATACAATTCACTCTGACAACTTTTTAGCAATAACATTTGGTCTGTTATCTGAAACATCTCAACAGAACAAACTGCAGGTAAAGGAAGTCCAATAAATAATGAATGCGTAATTACACTTTAATATTTTAACACAGTCATACTGATTGGTAAAGAAACCATACAAGTTGTAATTTCTCCAACTGAATGAAAAAGTGTCAATATGAGAGTCGAACCCGGAACCTGGTGTGTCATCCAGGCAGCTCAATTGGTAGAGGATTGGCAATTAAAGCAGAGGTTTTGGGTTTGAATTGCTAGCCTGGACACTTTTTCACTCAATTTGTACCAAAAATTACAACTTTTATTATTTCTTTACCAATCAGTATGACTGTGTTAAAATAATAAAGTGTAATTATGTATACAACGTTATTGGAGTTCTTTTACAGATGGAATATTCTGTTGAGCTTTTCAGATAACAGACTAGATGTCATTGACAAAAGGTTCTCTAGGTGGTTGAAATGTCATTCAAATAGTTCAACTAGTAAAGCATTTTCAATCAAAGCCAGACGTTCTGAGTTCGACTTCAAGCCTGGACACTTTTTCACTCAGTTAGAAAAATCACAACTCATAGGGGCTGTACATGTATAATGTTATCAACATTTAGGTAATTTTGCACCCTCCCCCTTTATGATATCATTCCTTGAACCCTTCCCCTCCCCCTTAAGAATGTTGCTATCATTATTTAAAAATTCTTTTTATTTTTACAATTTTTGGTCTTTTTTTTTCTTTGTATATTTTGCAATGATATACAGATATGGATATACATTTATTATTCACATACTTTATGGATTCAAATGACTAGAAGAAGTCAATAAAATGTCACTATTATACATGAAATAACTTTATATCAAATAATATCTAAAATAGATAGTTACTATTTAAAAGTATTGAAATATAGCTTATTGTTATATAATACATTCAACAGGGTATTGTTATATAATACATTCAACAGGGTATTGTTATATAATACATTCAACAGGGTATTGTTATATAATACATTCATTAACTGGGTGACTCCAGTGTCTGTCTTCTTGCACTTGTCCCTTGCACGGGGAGAGTGAATGCAGAACTTCTTATCAACAAAACAGATGGACAATATACTTTCTCCTTCTTAACTAGTAAACACACCAAGTATAATTTCAAACATATTTTGCATTTGCTTTCTTCAACAGCGAATTATATGTGCATAAGGCAGAAGAACAGAAATGCCGGACGTTGGGGTATTCCACATTTTGGAATGAAATGATTTTAAAATCATTTAATGGCTTTAATAGTAACTTTTTATTTCTCGTAAAAATAGATAAGACAAAATAACAGACTGTTTTGATGTAAAGAAAAAAGATGAGGGGGTCGGGGCAAGAAAATGCCAAGCCACAGTTTTGGTGAAATTAATCCAACACTGTAATATGTTACTTAATATTATAAATTTTAATATCCAACATATAATTTGTTTTTAATGTCACTTGGTGGCAGCATATGTGAGAGGTTTCGTTTTTGCCTCAGATGTTTATGCCCCAATGAAGATAGCTAATTTACAAAAAAACATAATAGTAATATCATTAAAGTAATGCCCTATTGTTACTCAGAATATCTCAAATGTTACTAAGACAATGGGGAAAAAATTTTAGGTTATATAACTTGATTTGAGTATTTGATCAAATTTTCAAATTGAAATATCTCAGAAGTTCAAAAATATGGCTTGGCACTCTCTTGCCCTGACCTCCTCAAATGTTTGTAGAAAAATGATAATATCAAAAGACAAAACTCCACTAAAATTATAATGTTATACATGCACAGCTCTATATCAACATGTTATTGGAAGAAAATAAGGCAGGAGAAATCTAGATTTTACATGGTTTCTTTCTCAAAGTGAACAATTTTAAACCATTGTGCCATGGTATGGTGTAAGAGGATTGTAGGAGTGCCATGAAAAAATTTAAAGAATGTTAATTGTTTTCAGTTATTTCTCAAAAATAAATTTTGAAATATTGCATAAAATTAATAAATTAAACTAAATTAAAGTAATCGAAAGTATTTGTTTAATTTTCAATGCCATATTTGTGTGGAGCGAGCTTTTTCGTGATAAACTATCAAAAATAAAACAATGGTTTGAATAAAATGTCAAGCTCAGGTTAAAACATGTTAGTTAACAAATAAGTTAGAAAATCTCAAGCTCATCTATTGCATTTACTATTTATATATGTGTGTACATATAAAATAAAATAGATGTTATTTATTTTATATGTGAACATATAATATAAATTAGACTATGTGTGTGCATTTACATATATACAATAAAATTTTGTGCTAGCATTTCTATAGGAACAAATGACAAGAACAGGCAAGCATCTTGAAAACAGAAATATTCAAATGGTTGATAATTTAATTTATAAGCATATAAAATTATAAATTACAAGAAAGATTCTAGTAACTCAAATAAATAATAATATACAAAAAAGGAAAAAAGATGCATATATAATATATATGATAATTAGAAAAATACATCATTATATTTATTTATTATAAAAATAGAGCTTTATTGCACAGCGCTTCATAATTTTAATAGTAGAAACAAATTTTGAGTAGTTTTTAAGGTTCATTAAAAAACTGTCTTCAGATTTAAATAACAGTAAATTTAATATAGAATTAACGATGAACATAACAATAGTTCTAGTTGTAAACAAGCATATTGAATTAAAATGATTTGTTTAAATTTAAAATTAGCAAGTATAACATTTAAACTAATTTAAATAATGTATAATTTATTTATATCAAACATATTAATCGTACCTCAGGTAACTTAGAATCCACTATTAGTTCATTGGCAACATGAAGCCAGCCATCATGTACAGCAGTGACCTAATAAATGCAGAAACCAATACATAAACAAACATGTTCAAATACATAATATATATATATATATATTTTTTAGTGTACAACATATAAGGAGTAGGAGTCATCTCTTAATTATGTCATACAAATTTTGTGGTTTTTTTTTACCCTTTCCTCCTCTCATGTCACTCTCCAGTAATACCCTATCCGCTGCTGTGACATCACATTTTTAATTTAGAGATAATTTAAAGCAATATATATATATATATATATAAGAATGGTAAATAGTGTAATAACTTAACCACAAAATATTTCAATTGACCATACTGGATTCAAGACCAGCACATGCATTTAATTGAACACACAGTACATAAAGAAACAAATAGTAAATGGTTGGATAGTGAGTTAACACTTGATTAAATATAGCCACATGTCGACTTTACAATAACAACATTACAGAGAAGCACTTTTGCTTTTTCCATATAACAAAACCAGCCATCTCTGCTAAGCCTTTCTTAAAAATATCATTATTTTACTGATAGCATCATCCATCATCTTCTTGGCTTGTGAATCTTTTCTGTACCACAATCAAGTTGAGATGTTGCACGTTTAGACTCAGACATAGATTGTATGTATATATATTCTCTAAGGACAGATAGCGGCACTGCTATTTGTTCTTATTTTTCCATGTAATGAATCAGCAAATCTTTTTGCAAAAGTGTGGTGTAATGCAATGTTTTTTTCCTTTTTTTAATCTGGCTGAATCATTCCTACATCTTTTTTTTGCTGATGAGTTGTGTGTATTATTTTTTGGTTTTTTAACTTAATTTTTTGCTTATGGATAATTACTTACTTTTTTATTTATTTTTGTTTTAATATTTCTTGAGTTTCATTTTGATATGTTTATAAGGGGCATATTGTCATTTTGACAATATTTGAGGAAATAACAATATTTACTATGAATTATACTTATGATGTACCTCTGATGAATACATAAGTTATTCACAGTATTTCATACTTGATTTCATCTTTTTAGGTTTAATTTTGTACTATCATTTCATTTGAATTTTATACTTCCTCTTTCTTAATTTTTCACACATGTGATTTCATTTTAACTATATTCATATATATATTTATTATTTCCAACTGTTATCTGGTAAAAATATTTTATCTATTCTTTACAAGTTTTTTATTTCAATTTTTATTATTTCCAATTGTCTTCTGGTAATAATTCAGTATACCTGGATGATTGTACTGATCTTAGCATATATGCCAGTATAATTATGAAATACTGAATTATTTTTTAAAACACTTGTGGGTACATCCAGGTTGAAAATTATATCTACACGTGTTTTTTCATATCCAATTCTAATTTAAATCTCTTGTTATCCAATTTTCCATTATATTTAGTTCATATTTCATTTCTTAATCCATTTGTATTCACTTGATATCAACTCCAAATTATTAACATTTTATGGTTTATTATATATACATATTTATTTTTATTTATTTTTCATAATTTTCTCTCTCTCTCCTTTTAAATATTCTTTATATTTTCAGTATTTTTGGTCAATTACCATTGAAGCACAAGCTATGGTAAAAATATGATTGCACTTGTTAATTTATTAACTATGTGGTATTCTGTCTACACATTATTATTAATTATCTCTTTGGAGATTTAATTAGATTGTTACAAGAACTTGATATGTTTTTTGAAATTCAAAGATATTATAATTATATATATATATATATATATACACACACACACAATCTATTATCTACTGATATAAATATTATAAAACTGCTAAGATTTTGTGTGCTTTTATTGATGCTGCTGCAAATCAAACAAACAGGGAAAGAAAATATATGTAGTACAATTAAAAGAAAAATTTATATATTTTTAAAATGAACTTTATGATGCTCTTCCAAATAATGAATAGTTAGTTGTTTTTATATTTTAGATGTGATGGCACTGTCATGTTAATAAACATTAACATTTAATTAAGAAAAGTTTAAGAGCTGTGAATAACTATTTTAAACAATAACCTTGCACAAAGTGCATTGTTCTTTAATGAGAAAAAATATATATAATGACATGGATCTCCCTTAAATCATACAGAAAGACAATAAAAGTAGTCTTGAATAAATCACTTGACTTGGGAACGAAACTTATCTATTATAAATCAAACTTGGAAAGAAACATTGTTCCGATGATATTCACTGACATAGTAATAAAAATTCCAAAAATTTTGGAAATCTTCTATGTAGATTACAAAGAAAATATTACAGATGGCAATTGTCCAGTAAAAATCTTAAAGAATTCATAACTTAAAAAACGAAAAAAAAATGGCAAGCTCTTAAAAAATTTTTGGCAATCAATAATCACAGTATCATTTCACTACACGTAATGCTAAACTTATAAACTGGCATATTTAATCAAGCTTGGCAATTTGAAGCTGATAAGATCGACTAAATTCTGGTTAAATTTTGAGTGACATGGTATTAAATACCAGTACATAGGTAAGCCAAAAGTGCTGAAGTGAGAAATTAAAAATGATTTATTAAATAAACAATGACGAAATTTTTGAAAGAATTGTGTAGTAAATAATCCAAAACCAAAATGTAACTTTTGATACACCAGTGCTGATAAAACCATGCACTCAATAAGAAAATGCCATAAAAAATTTTACTATTGGCATTGGCACACATGCATGCCATGGGATGGAGCAGAGAGCTCGCCTGGAAATGGTGGCCAATGGAGAAAACATTATAGTAAGTCTAGCAATTAAGATTGCTGAGAAAAAATGGCGAGGAATATAGAAATGTGCATGATCAAAAACAAAATGATGATCGGAAATTAAATGCACAGTTATAAAGGAAGACAAGAGTTTTCTCACAATCGCAATGAGGTAAATCCTCCCCTGCCCATGTCACACTTTGTGCCACCTCTCTGGAAGTATGATATAATTAATGGATGACCCCCTAAAAAGATAAATGATTTATATTTCTCTACCACCAAGAAAAATTGGTAAAGACTTTACTACTTTGGCATTTATAATAGGTTTTTGGCTGCCACAATTTTAGCTATAAATTTTCTAAAACTTGAACCCACTTTTCTGGGCAACATATATAATAACTATAGCATGCAAATATTGGTAGATAGTATTCATTTACTAAAACCGATAAAGTAAAATTTTATAGTAAAATAATAACCTCTTCAAACTTCGTTTTCACATGATTGCTTAGAACTTTGAGAATAGTCAAGGAATCTTCATTTTTGGCAACTGCTGTATCTGAAAAAAAAAAAAAAAAAAAACATTAATGACAAGTAGCAACATAATAAGATTCATTTTATTTTTATATTATATTAAAAAGAACCCCGTTTTAAATTATATTTTAAATCAGACTTTACTGACTGAAAGAGTTGCAGCTATTCTGACATTGTAACATTAAGTCATTAAAATCTGTTATACAATTTATGTTAAGGACTGCAATTTATACAGATGTTGTAAGTATTTAAAAATCTACAAAAATCCAAATTTGATTAAAAACTATGCAACATTTTAATAATCAAATACAGTAAAACCTCTAAATAATGGACACCTCGGGAGCATGGAATTTGTCTGCTATTTAGAAGTAAAAACATACAAATAACACACGTGTTGGAGATTGGAAAAGTTTGCTAAATAGAAGTGTCCACTATTCGGAAGTCAACTGTATTTCAAAATTTAATTTTAGATAAAAAATGTATTTATTAATTTGTTTTATATTTAATTGTTACAAATATACAGAAATAAAAGAACATGCATTTCTACTTACAAAAAAAGAAAAGAAAAAAATCTTATGTATTTCTTTTAAGGAGGCAATAACAAGTGTGAAATCCTATGGAAAACAACTGATATTGAAGTTTTTTTTCTTCTTCCGAGAACTACTAAAGTGATTTCAATATTTATTTTTTTATAACTGATTGTTCTGTAAAATAAAAATAAAAAATGAAATACTGAATAATTCTATTTTTTTTTTTAAGTAATGATACGAAAAAGGAGTTAATTTTCCAGAATAGCAAAGTGACCAAAATATATTAAAAAAAAAAGAAAAAAAATCATCTCAATAGTTTCCAAGAAAAAGGTACATCAATGTAATAACTGCTATTTACCATAAGATTTTAGAAACTTTTGCTGCCCTCTTATGATGAATTTATGAATGAAAATTATTTTCAGAATTCATGAAACAATAAATACAATTAACAAATAAATAGATTAGGGGGAAAATATATAACATCTGATAACTTATTGCTGAAAAAATGAAGTAAATAATTATATAAAACCAAATAAAAATTTTGATGTCTACTTTTAAACTAATCTTTTAACTATAGCTCTCTGTTCATGAACGATGATTGGGTCACATACACACGCAAAGGAGTAAAAAATAACAATCGTATATACGGGAAAAAAGGACTGAAATTGTAGAAAAAGCGATTGAAAATGCACTCAAGACATCTGAATATAACGACATTCCAAATGAGCACAAAATACGCCGCGAAAAGAAAATGGCTGGGGAACAAGGTAGAGATGAAGGAGATTCGATTTCATTCTGAAATTCAGACTCGTTCAAATGCCATTCAAGGTATAGCTTAAAGATTTGAAGTGCTAAAAATCAACAATTTATTATTGACAAGTGGGGAACAGTTAAAAATCCGTGTACCAAAACTAACTTCCTTCTATGACGAAGTGTCTGTAAGAGAAATTTGCCTTCAAATACCAAGGTTAAGAAGACATTTCAAAGCTGCCGATCTTGATGTTCCAAAAACCAAAGATTGGGTTGCCTTAGACTTTTTGAAGTTTATTCTTGAATGGGGATTTATAGAATCTCTTTCAAACTTAGTTTTATCGTTAAAGTTATTTTTAACGAAATGCGTGTCAGTCGCATCTTGTGAGAAGAGTGTTAATAAAATGAAGCTGATTAAAACTATTTGCGGTCAACAATGAGTAAGCTGGTTGAGCAACTTGGCTACGTTGATCATATAGACAGGAATGTAGCTAGAAGTAAACAATAGGGGGTGCTCAAGAAAATCTCTGCACGCACAAAAACAGATATATATGATCAAAGTATTATATAGAAAGGTAAATTAGTGCACATTCATAGTGTAGGCACTATATTTCTTATTAAATTGTTTATAACTATATTTGATGCTAAGAAAAGTAAAGGCTGCAGGCAATGTAATGGAGGATATATGGTGGATATGCAGTATACTTTTTGGATTATTTTAAGGAATACCGTATACCCTCTTCTCAAAAACACTATAGCATATACTTTTTAGGGTATACCCTCTGCCTAAAGCGTATGCCCTCTGGTTTTTTTATTACTACATCACTGGCTGCATAATGAACATTTTCAGTGCATAACTATACTAGTGAAAAAATAAGTGATGATGTCAAAAAGTAAATAAAAAGCTGACAGTTCACCTGTTTCAAAAGAGTTGCAACCTTTAATTTTATTCTGAATATTCCTTGCCCTTAAGGATTCTAAAGTTATATTTTTATATGATAAAAAACATTATAACAATCAAGGGTGTATTTTGTATTTTAAAATTATTTTTGTGTCTAGTCAAAAGCTAAAACCACTTGTATTTAAATTGGCTATAACTCATTAGAATAACTTTGTTTTATGCTAATAATGGAAAACGCTATAAAATGAAAAAGTTGAGTATATAACTAATGCAAAAGTGAATGTTTGCATCAGGAAAATGTTGCTAATTCTGAGTATGTGCAGATAGGATGTGCACATATTGAAGCACTTATTTGCAGTTTTTAAACAAATGCTGCAATTTAGTATTTATGCAAAACTGTAAAAAGCCCCCAAAACTAAGTTCAATTTTTGAAGAGAGTTTCATTTGGATTTTTGAAACAGAATTTCTTTTGGTGGCCTTGGCAACTTTCCCAGGGGGGGCTCAAAAATGTTCAGGGGGTGCTGAGCCCCCCTGGCACCCCCCTAGCTACAGCCCTGCATAATAGACCATGAGGCTGCTTAAAATATAGACTTCGACGAAGTAATTTCCAACTTTTCTTGTATGAAAACATGGAAAGAGAATATTTAAAATATATTAAGTCGTGCACAGTTAATTACTTTTAATTTAAGATTAGTTAAACTGTGTTTACAGCTGTTAATTTGATTATTGTGTAAAAGAAAAGTAAACATAAATAAAAAAAAATTAAAGTTCAGGTTTTAGTTTTATTTTTGTTATAAATAGTTACATTACTATGTAGTGTTAATTATTGTAACACATAAATTTTTACTGTATTTGAAATTTGAAATATAATAAATAATTATTTTCTTTCTGCTCATATTGGTGATATAAGGAAAGGGCAACTGACGTCACTGTTGGTTAAATTACTGTTGGTTTGGGAGAAAAACCTGTTCGTTCTTTACGACTCCTACAACACACATGAGATGGAGCGATTTGATTGGTCTACGTTAAACTAGTCTGTGATATGATTGGCCTACGTCGCCATGACGATTCCTTCAATGATAGCTGTGACAAAAATGTAGTAGTAGATTGGTTGATGGAACTGTTTGTTTGTAAACATGCCCTTTCATTATAGGGCAGTTGCAATTGACGTCACCTTGGAGGTAAGCAGTACAAATAGGCAGTTCTGATTGGTGGAATTATCCTTACCTCCAAGTGAATACAATGGTTGATCAGCTAATTGCAACTGCCCTATTGGTGTGTGGGGGGTGACACCATTTACATCCGCCCCGGGTGTCACCCATCCAAGCTACGCCACTATATATATGGATGTATATAAATCAGCATTTGAACAGAGGGTGGTTTTGGTGTGTGGGGGTATGATTGGTGAAAATATACCAAAATTTTCTGGAAATGCTTTTCTCCGAATGGCTGCAATAAGTAGCTTTTTACTTTTGCAATGAAAGCCACCCAAATGATCAACTTTAATTCAATTTTCATCTTTTCTAAAAATAACCCTACCTACATCATGACTTATTAGAAAAACTTATCAGTATTGATAAGTATGTGTGACAAAACTGTCACCAGTTCCGCATAACTAAAACAATCTTAAGACTGCTGCTCAGTAAACTTACCAATTCCCCTCGCTAATGTTAATCCTATGGGCGTAGGATACATTCGTATATTTAAAATATTTCCACGATAAATTAATATTTTTACTTCTGTTTTCTGTGTACTGTTCTTAAAGCATGTCTCTTTTTCTTAGTTGTCAAAATATTTCTAAAATATGTGCTTAATTTATAATTTATGTATTAATTTTATGTATCTTACCACAACTGAATAAGATTTTAACACTTCACATAAAATGAAGTATATATTTTAGAAAAATTTTGACAATTAAGAAAAAAAAGAGACATCCTTTAAGAAGTGTACACAAAAAATAGAAGCCAAAAATTTTAATTTCCCGAGGAGATAATTTAAGTATACGAATGCATGCTACACCCATAGGATTAACATTAGCGAGGGAAGTCGGGAAGCTCACTGACGAGCAGCCTTAAGGGTTTTGAGGGATAGAAAATCGACAAAAGTAATTATCACGTTACAGATACCTTAATGTGCAACATGTCAATGTTTTAATAAATGTATGATTTTTTTTTTCATTAGATTGTCATAAATTGATTCCCGATTTTTCACATTTGACTCATATTTTATTGTTGAGACTGATTCACAGTTTAGTCATACTGATTCACAAAGTTTATAAGCAAATTCTGTTTAATCACTGAAAACATAACAAAATCTTAAAATTTAAAGAATAATTACAAAAACAATGAGGAGAACAGGTGTAATAATATTTTAAACAATCGATCTTACCAAATGGAGGCAAAAGAAGAAAAGTTGGGGTAGATTTAACAACTTCAGAAATACAACATAGCAGTAAGTGAAAAGTTGCAAGAAGCTCTTGTCGATGCCAAAGAACTTTAGCTTTGGCAACTATAAAAAGCATCCAACAAAGAGCTTTATACTGTTTCAAAAGATCTTTCAACTCAGAATTAGAGCTGGAGACACTGGCCTGTTCTGTGACTGAATTATCCTCTGCACAAAATATTTCACCTATCATGCTATATCCAGGATAGAAAATCTTAATTAGAAAAATTACTTACATCACATTTTATGAGAATAATATTGTTAATATTGGCAAACATCTATAAATACACAACACAATAATAATTTAGATATCAATATGAAAAACAACTGTAATCCAATTTATGGATAAACCTGGTTTATTTTGCCCTATAAGATTTATACAATAAAAAATATATACCACCCATTGCAAAGAATCCCAAGGTTTACAATATTTATGTAATATAAAACTAAGTCAAAAGTTATTAACTTTTAATATCTCATACATCCTGTTTATCTGAAAATAAGACTGAGTCTTATATTATTTTTTACTACAAATGATGCATTAGGAAATTTTCAAGTAATGTCTTCTTATTATTATTTTCATTTTTAAAGATTTGAATGAAAACAAGCATTTTTATGTAGAAAATTTACATTTTATGATGATTACATCAGAATGATGAAATTTTATTGTACCTACGGCACCAAGATCAGATTTCTGACTCAATAGATGCTTAATTTTTCACTTTCTCTACTTTAAAACTGTGGGGGATTTAAACGCAGAAAATTGAAACACTTGTGTTAGTGAATATGGTGTTATGCTTAAAAGAAATCTCAATTTCAGTAATTGAACTTTTACATTCTAATACAACTGTGCAAAATGATGTAATTTACATTAAATGTTTAATCCATAGGACTTGAGATCAAGGTAACTGTCTCAGAAGAGCAAAATGTTGCAGTACATGATGTTTTGTTTAAAGAAAACATTTATAAAACTGAAAAAGGAGAAGCATGGGGAAGGGGGAGGGGTATTTTACTTTTTATTTATGCTTTTTCTTGTAAAATATTTAAATTGGATTTTAAAATTTATTTCAATTTAAGTATATTTTGTTAAATGCCTCATAATTACATACATCTAGAGAGACCAAATTATATTTGAAGTAAGTCTTATTTTTAAGGATAGGGCTTATAAAACCATCCTGAAATATCACTCATTTTAAGTAAAATTGTAATATACCTGTATACAAAAACAAAATTTCTTTTAATAAAGAAGAAAAAAACAAACAATATACATACTTTTCAAATTTATCAAACAGCGCAGAGACAATAAGATATTTCCTTTCCAGAGCAATAAGGCTCTGTTTGCTTGAATCACTCAGATGATGATGATGTTTCTTCAATAAACATGTTACAGCAAAAAAGTCCATAATACTAAAAAAAGTAAAGTTCAAGTATATGAATAATACGATGTTGATATAGAATTCAATCAAAGATGAAACACTTAAATACAGTATCATGTACCCTGAGCTATCGTTTCAAATTACATATTTTGAGTTCTTTGCCTGTTCCTTTGTGGCAAAAGTCATGCAGTCGTAAACTTGAACAGAGATATTTTATGTATACATGCTTCTCATTTTTGTAATTTTTAAAAGTATTTATAAACATTATACTGTACTTTTCGTTAACTGCACTTTATTTACAAAAATATTGTTAATTATATGTTGACAAAAAAAATCTACATTATTTTCAAATTAAAGAAGGAGGAGAGAAGGAAATTTAAACTTAAAACTGTTACAAATGTCATTATTTAGAAAGCTTACCAAAAAATTGCCCCAAAACTAGTCTTCTTGATTCAAAAAACAAACAAGAAAAAACCTTGCAATTTTTTTTTGTTTTTTTTCTTTTATTGTTTTCTTTGACAATTACTTTACTTATAAATTTATTGATTAAGAATGCTGAATTGTTTATATATATATATATATATATATATATACTGATGCTTTAAAAATTAGATTGTTAAAACTTGAATACAAATTGAATTTTTATGGAAATCTGTACTCTAATATGATACTTTTGTGTCCCACCTATTACACAACTCAAAGGTATTAGACTGCTAGAAGTTTAAACAAATATATTTTACTTAAGGAAAAATATATTGGAATTTTAAATTAGCAATAAAAACTTATCCTAAAATACATGCACTATCTAAAATACTTTAAAATATATTATGTACTTCAATTATATATACACAGTATATGTAAAAATATACAGCATTGAAAGTAACACATTAAACAAGCTAAAGCATCTAAAGCAAGAGTGTACATTTGTCAATGGGCCATAGCTCCAGCTATTCAAAGTAGTGGAAAAAAAAAAAAAGAAAAAAAGAAAAGAAAGTTGTGTTGTATGGTTGTTGCTGGTATGTCTTTATGGAGAAAAAAATATTCAAACTTCAGTATTATGTCTGCTCATACATAAGTGGTCATGAAGGTAGACTGAGTTTTAAAAAGGTGACAGAACAATTCAGGAGAATATTATTAACAAGAAGGCATAATATAGCACATTTTTTTTATGTCTATCTATTGTTGTCATGAAATTTCATCATTTTGATTAATGAAATTTTTCGGTAGTGCATTGTATCAAAGGAATATACATCTCATACCTGCCCTATTCACTTTTATTCCAGGGTATGTCTGATAATATGTGTGAACAATACGAATGCTGTCAATAAAGAAATGGTGCATACTTTAAACATTCACATTACACATACCATGCTAAATCGACAGACTAATATGCTAGTTTTTTACAGAAAAAAATAAATGTACAGACATCAGTATAGTTACATTAATTGGGATGTCTGGCAAAACTATACTTTGAGCCCTCGAACCTATTCTTTACAGTATACATAGACAAAATTAGGGAGGTTTAGGCCTTCTGATTGTCAAGCCTATGGCATTTGCCATCCTATTCACCGTATAAATTACCTGCTGTATAACATTCCTAGTGGCTTTTGACCAACCTTAGCAATTTGAGTAATCATAAAAGCAACACTTTAACCAAATGAAAATATGTAAGCAATAGATTTGTTATGGAACATTGATTTTAAAATTGTTCGTTAACCTCCTTTTACTTTTTCAATATTTGTAATTGTATTTAGATCAGTTATTGGTCTAATTCCAACTGTTGGCTATGGAAACTAATAAAACAAATGTACACTAGATGCTTTTAAAAGTTGAAAAAACATTCTAGCTGTTCTTTTAAATAGTGTTATGAAACGGAACTTGAATTAATTTGGGATAATATGACAATGTTTTAAAGGGAAAAAATAATAATAAGTTCTGAAAAGTTCAAAATATAAATAAATTACATTTACAAAACCTTTTAATTGTTCATTAATGTGATTGATAATGTTACTGTAAGAAAAAGAAAGTTTTTTGCAACTCTTTAAATTTGGTTATTTCAATCTGCCAAATACCCTGCCATACATACAGATGATAAACCAGTATTGTCATTTCCAGAATTACATATTTTGGGATATAATGTATAATGGATGCACATTTGATATCAGAAAACATTTATTTTAAAGAATAGAACAGTTTTTTCTTTTCTGGGTGTAATATGGGTGCAGTGCATGTATGTATGTAATGTATGCGTACTGTACTTAGATTGGTAAGGTAAGCTAATAAATTTCACTAAAAATATTGCATATTTGTTACTGTAGTTTTTACTTTGCAAATTAATTTTTAAAATGTTCTTAAAAGTTTAATTATTTGTTTGTGAGCACTATATTCTGATAGGTGAATGTAATCCTGCCATAATTCCGGGTTCGTACACTTCAATGACTTTCAAGCCCCTTTTACCAGAATTTTCGTAAAGTAATATTTAGCTTATTTAATGAAAAAAAAATCATCTCCTGAATCCCCTGATGAGTACGAACCCTGTAATTAAATAGTGTAATAATTGTAGTATTATTCCGCATACATGGTCACTCCGCTTATATGGTCTAATTTTTCTGGCCATATAACCGATACGGACTGTATATTTTTTTTTCATATACAGAACATAATGTTCGTTGAAATAAAATAGGCATCAGAAAAAATTAGATTATCAATATACTGTCAATTTTTATAAGTTAAATTTAACACAGCACTGTTACAAAATATTAAATTTTTTTAATTTACGTATAGCAAATGAGTCAAATACAAATTTTGTAACTATCTTACATACTGATAAATGAATAGACATACCTCATTCCAGCACTTTCTAAAAGCTTTGATACAGTAAAAGACTGCAGAATATTATCTTCTGTTTTAATGTGCCCACTAGAGCTAAAAAATTTAAACAAACTGAGAAAAATATAATAATGGACAAATGATAAAGGTTTAAAATAGAAAATCATTGTTTAAAAATGAAATTAAATAATTACAAAACATTATAGATGTATACATTTTTCAATCAAATAAAGAAAAGTTAATTATGAAAATAGCCTCCTCCATAGCATAGAGTGCAAATAACTTTTACTAAATAACAAAGAAATTTTATCCCTATAATAAATAGTATGATGTGGCTATCACCAGTGATGTAAAGTACTTGGGTATATGGTATATATTTTTAAGGGTAAATAATACCCATTTTGGGTATTTATCTGGGTATTTATTCTTCAATTAAATATCATGCTGAAATATTGATATTAGTTATAATGGCTTATTATAAAAGAAAAAAAAAATTAAAAATTTTGACTTCTTATAACTCTTAATTTTTAAAGACTCAACATTTCACATTTAAATATTGAATTTAATCACATTTAAATGTTGAATTTAAATTATAATGAAGAATGTAAAAAAGCTAATGTATTTATTGAGATGTTTTAGCTCACAGGCTATCAAAGCTTGAGAGCTAATGAGCTCAATGCCATCAGTTTAACTGGGCCCTTTTATTTTTATTTTTAAAGTTACTTTTTATTAAATTATGTAACAGGTACATTTAGTATGTGCAACACTACACCAGCCAAGGTATTAGTACTATACAAGTTTCTGCAATAAAGAGGATATATTCTCTAATCTTTCGCAAGACTCTTTTTTCCTGGATACACTCTTTTTCTCTGCAAGTAACTGCATATATCTCTAGCTGAGTGCTAATTTCATATGATGACCAATTTCATAAATAAAGGTCAACTATCAAAAGTAAATCTGGTGGTTTTGATAGCCAAATTTGATGTCAGAATTAGATGTTCATATTTTAAATTTCAGAGTTTTGTACAATTTCAGAATGAAGCCTATCAATAAGTCCATCAATTGACACACATGTAGTATGTAATAAGATTTGTGATGATATTGAACAGATAGAAGAATTTAGTGATGATATGAAAATAACAATAAAAAGAGGACTTAATCTAATCATCCATAATAACTATTTCACATTCAATAGTAAATATTATAAGCAGAATCACGGAGCTCCAATGGGGTCACCTATTTCAGGTTTATTAGCTGAATATACTCTTCGCCCATTGGAAAATAAAGTTTTTGGCACATTTCACTTAACACCTTACACTTGGCTCAGACATGTTGACGATATTTTTATAATTTGGCAGCATAGTCTTGATGAACTTAAAATATTTATAAATCAATTAAACTCAATCGACAATAACATTAAATTCACTATTGAAATTGAACATAATAAAAGTCTTCCATTCCTTGATGTAATGTTAACAAGAACAAATAAATCTATCGACAGAGCTGTTTTCCGGAAAAACATGGCTAACCAATCTACAATAGCAAGTAACGCATGTTCTCCCTTTACATACAAAATTTCAGCCTACAGATTTCTCATAAGACGAGCCTTTATAATATGTACTGAAAATAAATTGAATAATGAATTAGATAATATTTGTAAAATTGCTTATAATAATGGTTTTAAAGTACACCATATTAATAAATTAATTACGGATATCACCAATTTAAGAAACCAGAAAAGAAAGATGATTCGCAAAAATACAAACTTTATACTCTGCAATATTATCCAAGCTTTTTTGAAAAATTAAAACACAGCCTTAAACGTTTCAATATCTGCTTAATAGCCAAACCACCTAAGAAATTAAAGAATATCGTTTGCAGTAAAATTGACCCAATTAATTTTGAGAATTATTCAGGAGTATATGAAATACCTTTTATTAAAGACGGAACCAAAAATTACTACATAGGCATGACCAGCAGGAAATTTAATTGCAGAAAAAAAGAGCATATAGCTGATATTAAATACAATAGAAAAACTACAGCCCTGGCAAGATTATATCAAGAAACCATCCAAATAAATTTCAATGAAAGTAAAATAATATTTCCCTCCAGTCTATACTATCCATCCATAATAAGAGAAACCATAGAGATACTCACGCGCAAAAATACAATATGTAACGATGCGGCATCTTTTAATTTATCGAAACTGTGGCTAGAATTACTCCATGGTCAAAGATATGAAAATAAACAATCAAGTATAAAAATAATAGATAACATGCGTAATTTTAAAAAAAGTACATGAAAATAATAACTTCAAAGCCCGTGCAGCTTTAGAATATTCTCATTTTGTTTTTGAAAATGACTCGGAAAGAGTCGAAACATGTAAAACAACTAATAAAAGTTATTTTAATTTATATTATAGTTGTTAATTTTACACCTTTAGCATTTAAAAGTAATATACTATTACAAGGTGTTATATTTTATTATATGGAAATATGAAGATTTAAAATTTGGAACTCCTAATGTTAAATTCATTTTTAATCATTGCAAAGTCGATTGCAAGTTGGATAATTTTTTTTCAACAGAATTCCAGAGCTACTTTGAATAAGAATGATAATAAATTAAGAATAAGATAAGAGAATAAGCTATAATTTTATAATTCCTATATTTGAATACTTAAAAATTGATTTTTGTAACAAAAAAAAATTAATAGGCTACAATTTAAATTTTTTTCAAGAAATTTTCGAAAAAAATATGATATGTAACCTATGATTTTTTTTTTTTTTTAAACAGAAATTTATTTCTAAAAGCTTCAATTATGATAGAGTAAAATTACAGCTCATTCTGCCAAGTATTCTACAGTTATACTTAAAAAAAAAAAAACTAATCATATTGCAAATCTGATTTGCAATGATTACAAATTGATTTAACCATAGAAATTCCAAATTTTAAACCTTCATAATTCCTAAACTACTTGACCGAATGACTTCCCATGTGATATCCTTTGCTAAAATTTACAGAAAATACCAAATGTGATATCAAAATTAAAGGCTTGTGTTGAAAATTTCAGAATTTGGTACAATTTGAATATGAAGATAACTAAACTTACTTTTTAAAATATAAATTGAAAAAAGTCAATTTCCAGTCGAATGACTATTTTTGGTTTTTTAGCGAACAATTTCAACATTAAAATGTTTTGTTGCTTTTTGCCCGACTATACCTCTTTGTATCGCTAGATTTAAAATATGTGTTGCAAGATGGAACGAACTAATACAGGATTTTTTAAAATTATAAATTTGTCCTGAATAAGATTTTCTTTCTTTTTTAATTTTTGCAGTAAAGTTGTATTAAGTTTTTTACATAATAAATGAATGTGAGGTTCATTTGATTGAAGAGATTCAATTAGTTCTGCAATTGATTGAAAAATGGAGGCAATTTTTTTCAATACAGAATCAAAACACATCAACTAAAAGTTTTCTATTTAGCTGATGAGCTTCTTCATTATAATTTCTAATATAAACTTAAACTTATTGTCTTTTAACTCTTTATAGTTAGAGTAGAGGTTACCGGGTATAAACTGGCCCTCTCTGGTAGCGACCTCGTATGGATTCACGAGAATCTGGACTTGGTGGTGAAGTACAACTGCCTTTAGCAGCTGTAGCTTGTCATTACCCATTTGTCCATATGGCTGGATACTAGTACAGCCTGGTTTCCTCCACTGTTGGAGCATAAACAGTGCTATTTTTTAGGCTTCTTGAGTAAATCGCTGTTTCTCCTTACAACGTGCTACAATTGGTATGATGTATATCGTATTTGTATTACGTACTACCACTACGAGAACGGAAAGAAAACTTTCTACTGAAGTACTAATTTGTAAGATGGGCTTTTTGTGATTGATGAAGAAAATTTTTCGAAGTGCATTGCATTAACTTCTTTTTATTGTGTATTTAAGAAGGGTCTTTATTTGGTATTATGAAACTAAACTTTAGAAATCTTTATTTCTTTGATGTTAGAAAAAAATCTTGCTTAAATGCAAACTTTAAAATAACTGCATTGTTAAAGATTTAAGACAACACAAACAACTTCTCTATGTAGTTTTTCCTGGCAATTTCAAGGAATCAGTTGTTTAACATTCTTCCCCTTGAATTCCAATGAACATTACATGTAAACAGTTACTTCATTTGATGGTGCTCACTATATCAATTACATTTGTAAAAAAACAGAAAATGCCTAGTTGACTGACATCTTAAAGTATCAGAAAATAGTAAATGTAAAAGATGGGCAAGACCACTCAATTGGACAACATGCAGGTGATTTTCTTTAACTAAAAAGAAAGCTGTTATCATATTTGAAGCATTGTAACCTATGATTTCAAAAATTTTATTTATTTATTTTTTTTAAAATCAAGATTAGGATTTTTTACAATAAAATATGAAAATACACATTTTTTGTGTATTTAGGTACTCCAGGATCGGGTAAACTGCCCCAAAATAAATACATACCTACCTGCTGGGTTATTTACCCTTCATATCACTGGATATCACAAAACTTTTTTTTATACCATTCTAATATATTATTATTTTATAATAGTATCAACATTTAAATATAAAGCATAGTGCATTTCTTTCAATTTAACATGGAGTTACAGTGATCAGTGTATTAAAAGAACAGAACATCGTCCCGTGTTGGGTATTAAAATTTAAAATTAGATCAACTTATATATTTTTAATTATTAAACTCAAATATAAAATTTGGTAAATTTCTACAAAATAGAAAACAAGATACAGCTATGTTGTTTATCATAAAAAGTATGATTCAAATACCTAAAAATAAATATTAACTAAAATTTGATGATTTTTTATTTAGGATATTGTTGGATCAAATGGATGATGATGATGGATGTGCATTTTTTTGTTTGTCGTAATAAAATATAAACATTATATTTATTTGGTTTTGCTTTCAAGTTAAGTAAGGGGGTCTACTTTCTCCAAGGTCTACAACAGTGATGAATTCAGCAGGGTGATACACAGAGAAATTCTGCCTACATCACCACAATGTTCACTCAGTAATCCACAGAAATGTAAAAGTTAAGTTAAATGTAAAAAGTTAAGTTAAATGTAAAAAGTTAAGTGTTAAGTTTCCCCTCTCCCTCCAAGGAAAAAAGGTCTAAATTCAACACTGTCATATAACTCTGATAAATAATTAATTATGATTAATTCATAACTAACAAGAACTAAAAATAACAACAGTAAGAACAAAAAATTACTTACTGGTCATCTTGAATTATTATGTATATACAACAGGCAAACAAGACTTTCTGGTTTATCTATAAAACATAAAGATAACAGATTAACAATACAATATTAATAATAAAGCTATAACATCATTCAGAAAATTCAATTTTCTTTTTCACAAATGCTTCTTAAACAACAAGTAGTCTGGTTAGCTGAAAATAAAACATATTATTTCAAAAATTTATATTTAAATACATTTATTTGTTTATTCTTTAAAGTTAATTAAATTGTGTAGTTTCTGAGTTTATATTTAAAGTAAGATTGGCAGAATATTTCCCACTGCTGGTAAATACTACAATAAAATACAGTATTTACCGTCCTGGACAGAGCCGGATGATCAAATAGGCTGAAGCCTGGAGGCCCTAAAGAAAATGGCCCGGCGCTGAGAAATCCTTTCAATATTTTGCAAGTCTTTTTGTAACGCCAACATGTTTTTAAGTTTATTTATAATTAATTATTATTACAGATTGTTCAGGAAGCAGATCTTTTTTATCACTAAAAAGAAACAAGGCATACTTAGTATGCTCAAAAGTAACTAACTAAAAATTGATCAGTCTAGCAATAATGTACATAAAATAGAATATACTACATTCAATGGATAAACATTTAATTATTAACGGCTTTGCCAATAAAAATGTGAATAAAAACACAGTAATGCGAAATATTAAAACAAAATTACAATTAATGTGTAATATGAAAATTATTGTAGTAAAATTTATTATTACATGACTGAAGTAAGAAAATTTTCTTTGTAGAGGGTGTTAACAGAGAATTTTACATAAAAATAAAATTACTGTAATTTTTTTCCTTAAAAAAAATGTATATAAAAAAAAATTAAATACTTTCTTAGAATTGTATTAAGTATCTATAAAAATATGTGCATAATTAAACATATATTATTTTGAGCAAAGGCAAATAAAAGAGCAAAGCATAGGGATCCAGGAGATGGTTAATCCGTCACTGGTTAAGGAAAATATTTGGTTGTTACCACCTGGAGAAAACTTATAATTTAACTCTGTGTTTAAATAATGTAACAATTAATGGCATGTTTGAATGACAAAAAATAAGTTGTTAACTCCTTATCAATCATGCCCTGTTCAAATTAATTATTGTCATCATCACAAGATCAACATTTCAACTATTCTACATAGAAGATTTAAAATGCCCAATTTCAGAGAATTACAGTTATCACATTATGACTATGGAAGGTTTAGGGTAGGTAATTAAAAAAAAATAATAAGAAGAAAGAAATGTCTTGGAGTACCAGTGCATGAAATTTTATATCCTGTTACAATTCTTAACAGTTAAATTTCCTAAAACTACTTGATAATGTACTTGTTATAGAAATGAAACTGCACAGTGAATGCTTTTAAATACTAGATAAATAAAATATTTCAAAATAAAACTGGAGAACTGGCATTTGAGACCCCTGATCTAGAGTTTTACTAGTTTCATTATTACAACAAACATAATTAATATGCATACTATTTTTTATTAACAGATTTGTTTCATCAGAGATGAATAATCAAACATTGTAGACAGAAAGTAATAGATTTTTAACATCTCATCACTTAAAAAAATTGCCTATTTGAATGGGAAGGGGTTAAGCCCTATGAACCACTCTTTTTGCTATGCCCTTGAATTTAATTCTCTGCTTCCTGACTGGTTTCATTGGTTGCCAGATTATAAAATATGTAAGACAGAGTTATATAAAAAGAAATTAATCTGGTTTAATATTAAGAAATTTATTAACTACATGAAATTAATTAAAAGCAACTATTTTTAAAAATGGCCACAAGGAGAGCCCATTGCTGGAAATTGACAAATTAAGCATTCCAGTAATGGACACTGGTCCTAAAATCTTTAAAATAAATGAAATTTTGAAAATGGCCATTAGTATATAAAATTCAGAGTTTTCTATTATTATTATTATATATATATATATATATATATATATATATATAAAGCAATTTTTCAAGAAAATAAATATTATAACTAAGTAAAGACAGTGTAACTGTGAAACATTATTTTTTACATCTTGACTGGTGTGACTAAGATTGTCAACAATAACTCAAATTATAAAATATGCAAGGGAGAGTTATGAAAAAAATAATAAATACTGAATTTTTATTGGTTATACTTTTTATACACAAAACACTTTGCAGGGTGTCCATTACTGGCACATTTACTCTAGGTCAAAAATTAATCAGTCCTGAGCTTATGAAACATTTTAAAATTAATATATTACCTTATTACAACTATTGAAAAATGTATCATCAAATTCTTGTAAAAAAACCAAAACTTTTTCAGAGAGTGATGCAGGAAGACTGATATTTTCAGCAAACAGAAAAAATTCTCTTAGCAGGTTCTTCATAATTTATCTGTGAAAGGAATAATAGTAGTAATAATAATAATACAAGAAGCTACAAGTTAATATAATTTTCATAGCAATAAATAATAATTTAATTATATTGTAAAGTATTCAGTTTTTTTTTAAACTGAACTACACTGTGAAAACAATATACTATGAATTTTTCAGTAGAGCAATGTTCTAATAACTTCATGAAATGAATTATTAAATAAATTTAAACATAAAAATAACACAAATACATATGATATAGATAGTTTTAAGTACACTAAACCTTGGTTTTCACTAATACAGATCTCGTGAAAGGAAAACAGTACACAAATAATTTATCAAAATTTATATTGTATGTAAAACATTGCGCAAAAAAAATATTAAATGTACATTTCTAGTGAAATTTTTACGCTGATAAAAGCTAAAATATTATTTTTCAATATTTAAATTAAAGACGATGTTGCAATAAAATTTATTAAACATATTCAACGATAGTACAGAAGTAAGACACGTATGAAAATTTTTCATTTAAAAGATGAATAGCAATTTATCTTTAATAAACCGCATGTTTTATAATGCGATCAGGACATAGACAGTGATAAACATGAAACATATAGTGATGATAATTGTTTAAATCATTCAACATTTTCAAATATTCTTACTTTTAGAGTACTCTAGAACTGTTTAAAAGGCCTGAATTAAATAGACATGATACAAACTAGGCAAAAACTTAATAAACATGAGCGAATCACAGCACCGAAACCTAGCCCTGCCTACTGAAAAGCCCGCGAAACATGTTTCCTGGACGTAGAAAATATTTAGCATTCAACCTACTTCAGACAATACAAAACTCCTTTTTAATGAGTAGGCAACAATAAATAAATAATTTGTAATGAAATAATTTTTATTTTATTCGGAATTACATGTTTTTTTTAATTTTTAAACAGAAAAGAAATGTATGATGTCATTCAGTAAATCAAAACTAATATTTTACTACTCGTTGTAACCGTAACGGATTGGGAAAACACAACGCAATCGTCTGCTCCGTAAGCTTGTTTACGACTTAACAGCTGATGAGCTAATAGGGAGATCCCGCCAATTGTCAAGCATTAATATCTGTAGTGCAGGAATTTTTACACTAATAAATTGAAATAACTCATTATCGAATTGTGTATCAAAACATCATATTTTAAACATAAATAATAATAATAATAATAATAATTTGTTTGCAGCTCTCAATGATGGAATAAAATTATCATACGGGAAAATAATGAAAAGAAATTTTAATTTCCTTGTTGTTAACTTTTAATTGTTTATGATATTTTTAACGTTATTTCTACTCTCGTCATCAAAGTTTATCGGCTGAAAGGAAACAATATTTCAAAATTTTACTTAACTCTATAATAATACAAAACAAATATTTCTTCTTCCTAATGATTTCATCAAATTTAAGTTTTCCATATTTCAGATATTTTATTACAATACTATAATTACAATACCGTTAAATACAATAATAATACTTTCGTATTTATTAAAGCGATACTGTATCTAATACACCCAGCACCAGTAGTTTTCAAATATTCTTCTAGGTGAGATTTCATAGAAAACAAACAACACATTATTTATTTTGAATACCCGTTATCCCATCTGTAGAATATTAATTTAATGAACTTTTTTATTAATTTCATTCGATAAATATTAAAAATATTTGTATCACTACTAAAATTATACCTCTAACTTCAAAGTAAAACGCTAGATGGCAGCACCAAATATTTTTCAATAAAGCTACCAAAGCGTTTCAGACATAATGTTGTATCAAATTTTCATCTTTGATTGACATAGTAATTTTTTTCTTTTTCTCAGAATGTTTTTGAAAAACAAGTCTTGCTTTTAGGTAGCTTTCTTATCATTCTGTTTTGCTAAGAAAGTCATAATATTCTTTTCTTATATATTTTTTTTATCATTTCACATGCAGTTTATACATTATGCATATTAACCCTTTCGCGACGGCATCCCTTACAGAAATTTTATTTGGTTGGTACCACTTTTTAGGGTTTCGTTCATCTCACGAAACCCTATTGCTCCCGCTGCGTTGTCTGTCTGTCACAGAGCCATTCTCGAAAACTGTGTAACTTACAGAGTTGAAACTTTGTGTATAAATCAGAATATCAGCTGTGAAGAGCTGAAAATATTAAAATTTGAAAAATTCGTATTATTTTAATAAATAGAGATAAAAAACCAAAATTCTAACAGCCTTTTCTTATTAAATTTGAACATCTTTCCTTATAGCAGATGCCAAAAATTAAAAATCCATGATGAAATTCTATCTACAATAATTGATTTTCTATCAGACGATTTCCACGTGAAAATAAAAAGGAAATAAAAAGTTTCACCAATTGAAAAAAAGATTAATATGAAATAAAAATGATTGACGTCATAGTGGTAATAAAACAGAAAGATTTCTCAATAATACAATGAGTATGAGTATGTGTGCATGTACACAAAGCAGATTAATTACACGTCATTAGAGAATTAAAAAGAAAATCTGACGCCATATCGCAAATTTAACGGATTTTTCAAATGTTTCAGTATAATACAAAGCGAGTATGAATATGAGTAATAGAGAATAGTAAATATATGAGTTTGAGGAACGTATTGAATCATGATAAAAACCCGATTATGGAAATATTCGCATATTTTAACATTTTGAAGGTGTACAACATGTTTAATTTTGAAATTTTTTTTTTTTTAAATATCGCATTTAGTCCACATGACAGATATTATTATGACAGAATATAATACTGGGCTTCACCCGCTATCGGGCCGGTTCAGATATTCGAAAAACCGAGAAAAATAGACAGTTTTTTTTTTTTTTTTAGAAAATGAAATTTATTTGGATTTTTTAAAGAAAGGATAAAGCGTTTTGAAAGGAATATTAAACGAAACCCTTTGTGCGAACTTGGATCACACTTACCCACTTGTTTTAAACTGTTCCCTGTACTTGTAAAATACCAACAAATACTCTAATTAAAATAGACAAATATTACAATTATTTATTAGTGGTGCCAAAAACATATTCCACATACAACTTTTGACGATGCATATATGCATCACCCGTCCCGAAAGTTATTGAGTTAATAATTTCCCAAAAATGAAAGTCTAAAAAATAACGAAAAAAAAATAATGACTTTAAATGGGCTTAATATTGTTAAAAATAATTTGTAAAACAGCTTTAGGGAAACATTGAAGTGGAGCACACTGTATCAAAAAGATTTTAGTTTAACTTCAATGGATAGAAAATTAGTTTAAAAATGTCGTATAAAAAAATATCCCTGAAATATATGAGTCATACTTGACTTTGTTATCAGTTCTAAATATTTTATTATGTAAGAAAGCCAATTAGTTTCTCATTTGCAGTCTAAATGCCAATATTTAATGATTGATGATTCTAAATCACAATTTTCCTTATGAAATTTAAATTTTGTAACTGGCAGGATTATTCCTGTGATAATTAGACGTTTGATTTCTTCATCATTTACAGAGCACTGCAGAAAATTTCTTAATGTAGCAGAAACATTCACGAAAATTCAATGTAATTTCACAGTTATCCACGATTTTGAAAATATTTTTAAATTTAGAAACCATTCGGTGAAGGACTAATCAGAAACCTCAGAATAGGATTCCTAGGTTTACGGAAACGTTTCTAAAAAAGACACTTTGCTGTGTATAAATTTTTGATAAATGCAGAAAACTATTGTTTACTAGGGTTTCGGACTGCTTCTTTTCTTAAAGGTTTGTAAAGATAACGGAAAGGTTTCCGGAATCGTATGCGATTTCACTTAATTTTCATAAACATTTCTTCTTTATCAGGAAAGTTAAATAATTTTTTTTTTTTTACTGTGTATTAACTACAATGTTTGAATTATACGAGGATTTTCGAATGATTTTTCTTTAATATATTGATTTTTTTTAAATATTTGTATTAACAATGGAATAGTTAAGTAATGTACTGTATTTACATTTTATGCGCTTAAAGACAAAGTGGTGTAAGTCACATTTTCTTAAATATTGAAAAATAAGGAATTTTTATTACTCACTACAATAATTTCCCTACAGGATTAAATAAACCCATGCTCATAAATTGCTGATAATGACAGTTAGTTTGTACGGAATAACTTTATTTATTTATTTTTAACTCAATCATACTGATATGTGTCTATATAATATAAATTGACATTTTCCCAACTGAGTGAAAAAGTGTCCAGTCCAGGAGTCGGACCCAAGACCTTAATCGGAAATTGTCAACGCTCGGACAATTGGGCTCCCTGGACCTACAACCGGCCGAAAAAAATCACTCAAACAACTCTCAGACAATTTCTAATATTGCTCTGACAATTGCTTGTGTCAGCCGGTTGTAGATCCAAGTACCTCAATTGACAGACCGTTGGCAATGTAAGCCAAAGGTTTTGAGTCCGACTCCCGGCTTAGACACTTATTCACCGAGTTGGAAAAATGTCAATTCCTATGTACGAAATAAGCCTGAAACGCACAATAGAATTGATGTAACTAAAAAGCTTGTTCAATACAAACAAGAACGAAAAATCATGCGTTAAGCATAGATTATGAAACACTTTCCAACACAGCCAGAAAACTGTAACGAACTTCACCGTTAAATAAGGTGAAAGAAGATATGTAAGTAAACAGTTTAGAAAACATGTAACACATTGAAAAATACAGTTTTCGAAATTATTTCCAGTGTCAAAAAAGTAGTCGAATTATTTTGTGCCCTGTTTATGATCAATAGATATGGATATATAGTATCATAAAATTTAATTCAGCTAGAATATTCCCGTTTAGCAATTTTCGCCAATCGATGGAAATACACTCAAAATCTTTTGTACAGCCCTGTCTATTATCTGAAGACTTTTGTACACACCACCTATTAAGCTAAAATACAACTTAAAACTCACTTGCAGCAATTATCAAACGTAAACGACAATGTATCTTTTCTTGCGTAGCCCTGTATATGAATTTATTTATATTCCATAAACTTCTATTAGTCTGCTAAATATAGTTCAGCTGGAAAATGCGTAAACACAATTAAAAACTACCCTTAAGCAATTCACTCCCATAGTCTGTAATACTTACGAATTACCTAGTGTAGCCCTGTATATGATCAACCAAGTTTATAGACACACACGTACTATGAAAAAAAAAATAGTTAAACTTAAAAACGCAAACCAAACTTGAAAACGCACTTATCACACATAGACTGTAATTATCGCAGGTATACTGTATCCGATATCTTCGGTGTGGCCCTGTAAATGAACGATAAACGCAATGCAGCACATACTTTTAAGCGAGCAATTTATAGTGCACCTCAGTAATGCATATAATATTCATTATGTTTGAAATAGTGAAACATCATACAATTACACTGCAAACGATTTTCCACGTACAAGAGTGTGTAACAGAATTCTTCTGTTTGACTCTGTTTTGTTAGACTGTAAACATCACACATGTACTGTAACCAATATCTTTTGTGTGTCCCTGTAAATAAACGCAATGCACACAAGAGAGCAATTTATAGAGCACCTCAGTAATGCATATAATTTTCATTATGTTTGAAATAGTGAAATATCACTAAATTACACTGCAAACGATTTTTTCCCCATAGAACGATGTATTACAGAATTCTTTTGTTTGACCCTGTAAATGAATAATAAATGCTTTGCACCCCATATTCTACAAAAAAGCATGTTTTAATGCGCTTCATAATTATATATCAATTTCATTATGTTTAAATGACGTAGAGACATCAAAATGCAATTGAAATGATTATTCCCCATTGACTGTAATGTAATGGAATACTTTTGACTGTCTCTGTAAAAAAAAAAAAAAAAACTATAAGGGCTACACACTTCAGTTGAAATAGGGAACATGCTATAGTAAACGACAATAACATATACAAATTTCAGGGCAATCCGAGCATATTTACGGGAGTTAGAGCATGGACAGACGGCAGACAAACCGAAGTCATAAACACTTTTCAACTAGGTTGAAAAGTGTTAATAAAAAGGTACAGAACACAAAATACGATATATCTATCACAGTACCCAATAAAATAATGAATTATACATGTCTTGTGCGGTTTTTGTGAAAGTTAACAGGCTATTTGTTTTCTATGTGTTGCAATATAGTCAGTAGAAAGTCGTGTTATGCTGATCACCAAATTATCTCTGGTCTTGAAGTAAAGCCATGCTACTCTTGAATGATATTGCTATGTAAAATCTACTCACACGTGAGAGACGGATGACATGCTGCAATACGTCGCCCGAGCATGTCTTATAGAAGTTCAATTAAAATTTTGAAATTGTTTGTATTCAAATTGGGAGAACCATCATAAACGGACGATATCCTCTTCTTCAGTCATTCGTCCACGATAGTTGCACAGTGAGGACGAGCGTTGCCATCCATAAATAGAAAATCTGCGCCCAATGCACACCTGAACAGACAACCGCGTTGTTTCAGAATGAAAGCCCTATAATTCTAGCTTGTGAGGTTTCTTTTTCGGAAATAGAGAACAGTTCGAGATCCGCGGATAATACCACTCCAAATCAGATTTCCACTGCTACTCGGTGGTGTTCAATGACATTTTATTGGTTGTAACGTGTCCCTGGTGCTCCCGATATGACGACATGCCGTAAATCAGTTTACAGGGAAATCCTGGATTTGCCAGTAAACAGCACAAAGACCCACTGTGCTGATGTCCTGTTAAACACGTTTTTTGTACTAGGCAAACCGGAAACGGTAGTGAGCTGCTGTAAATGGAGTATATCTGACAGGCCTATGGGCATATATGCCATCGTCTGTACATGATGTGTCTAAAAACTGCAATATCCGTGGATATCAACAGGTGTCTGCTTTACTCTGTCTGTTTCTTTTGACGGTTACTGCCAAATGCCCGTCGTTGTGCGGCATTGTATCCCGTTGACGACGTATACTCACAAGGAATTTCTCCAGAAGCGCATACTCAGGAATTTTTGAAAAAATTACAGAATATTCTTCTCATGAGGATGTATAAGTTTATTAAAAAAATGCTGCGGAATCTCGATATAACATCCGTAAAAAATGTTTGAAAATTTCGTGTTTTTGGTGATTTATCGCTGGTTGACGACACAATGAAGAAAAAAAGATGTTATGATAAATACTCTTTTAGGAAAAACGTTTTCTACTCTTTATACTGAACTAGTTTAAGTAAGTTTAACTTAAATAAGTACACTTTTATAACTACGGTTTTGCCATAAACATTTATATGTATATCTAAAGAAAATTAATGATCATATTTTACGTTTACAACAAAATTTTAATTTATTAAAAATGATTCAAACTAAAATTTAATGTCTGATTCTGATTATTGTCAGTTTGACTTCTATGTTGTTAGTGTTGGAAACAACAAGAGAAAAGTATTGTTGCCATGGAAACAACGACTTAAAAAAAATCGAAATGTTTAATGAGAGCGTTCTTAATCGGACAGTTACTGTTAAAATACATTCAAACTTATCCAGCCGGCAAAACCGTGTAAAATTAAATAACTTAAGCAATACTTAACTTGCATATATATTATGTAAGCTTATAAAAAAATATTAAACTATATAATAGTTGAAGTTTAAATTGATAAAGTACTACGCATTTAAACACTCATTTAACCAGGAATTTTCAAGTCCATTAAAATCGCTTGCATTTGGCGAGGAAAAAGTTTTGCTCGCCAAAATCACATCTTTTTGCGCCAAATACTCGAAAGTATTTTATTTATTTAAGAATTTTCTACTGGGATTCCGCAGCTAAATTTGACTGATCCTTAATTACATACATGAGTAGTTCCATTAGCATTTTTTTCAAAATATTCTCAGTATGTGCGTTAAGGAAACTTTCCTATCGTATTGATAGGAAATTTGGAGATTGGGAATTCACCAAAATTCACAAATATTCCACAGTTTTGAGATGACATTTTGTGCGATTCCCAGTTTTCAAGATACTTTCATCTGCGTGTGACCACATTGCAAATGACAGATAATTGAAGGGGTCGGGGCAAGAGAGTGCCAAGCTACATTTTTGAACTTCTGAGATATTTTAATTGGAAAATTTGATCGAATACTCAAATCAAGATATATAACCTAAAGTTTTTTCGCCAAAGTCTAAGTAACATTTGAGATATTCTGAATAACGATATGGCATTACTTTAATGATATTACTATTACGTTTTTTGTAAATTAGCTATCTTCATTGGGGGCATAAACATCTGGGGCAAAAACGAAACCTGTCACATATGCTGCCACCAAGTGACATTAGAAACAAATTATATGTTGGATATTATAATTTACTATATTAAGCAACAGATTACAGTGTTAGATTTATTTCACCAAAAATGTGGCTTGGCACTTTCTTGCCCCGACCCCCTCGTTCTGCTAAATGAAATATCGTCCATGCGTTTCTTGTGAGACACAGTTATTCGTTTATGGCAATCTCCGGCATATAGGACGACGTATATGGACTCGTTTATGACGTACTGTTAGCATCATCTGTTGGCTTATTTCCGCTTGAAACATAAACCCGTTATTCCAGGAGTGAAGTGTGGTCCTATTCTACCAGAAATTCTTGCTCTAGAGCACTTTATTTCTGTAATTCACAAATATCCTTAATTTATGAACTATCACTTATGTCGAGATTACTACAGTGGTGGACATAATTATAAGACACTTACCTAATTTGGCATACAGAGAAAGAAAAGATTCAGAGCTTAAAAATGCTTTATCAAATACGACAAAAACATAAATTTATTCTGTTATCACACGTAATTGTTTTACAGAAAATGTATTTTTATAGAGTTTAATAAAAAAAATTAAAAATACCATGGACAAAATTATAAGACACCCTAACAATTTAATTAAAACACCTGCTTTTTGTCGAAATATGCAAATTTTCTGCACGCTGTTATGACGTCAGCAGTTAACTAAAACAGACGATAACCGACTTCACACATTTACAAACATACCACGAGGTACAGAATTAAAAGAAAGTGAAATTCGCGAAATTTGGAGATTAAATAGAACTGGTGCTTCAGTTAATAATATTTCAAAAGTTATTAAACGCTCTAGATGTGCAATTTGAAATGTTTTGAAAAGAGAGATCTTTTAATCACCGATCTATTGATCGGTGATTAAAAGATCTGGACATACTCCTTACTTGCCCTCGCGAGACAGACGCAATGTGCTTTCTCTCGCTACACAGAATAGGATGATCACTACAGTTATTAAAAATGCTTTGAAACTGAATGGTTCAAGGAGAACCATTCGCAGGGTATTGCATAATGCTTCCTATGTGAAATTAAAAAAATTGAAGAAAAAACCACAGCTTCTAAGGCGGCACAAAATGGACTGTTTAAACTTCGCTAAACAAACTATGGCCTGGAACTCCAAAAGGTGCTCTTTGTTATTTTCTGATGAAGAAAAAGTTTAACCTGGATGGTCCTGGTTGGGTTTCACTATTATTGGCATGATTTACGGAAGTCTCCTGATGTACAAATGGGTGGAGGCTCAGTAATGGTTTGGGCTGGTTTTTCGACTCAAGGGAAAACCGATATCGTTTTTGTGCATTCAAGAATGAATTCCGAAAAGTATAAGAATCTTCTTAAAGATCAACTAGCCATATACGGTGAACTTCTTTGTGGCGAAAACTACACTTTCCAGCACGATAACACGTTGATTCATACATGACACGTAACAAAAAAGTGGCTTTCAGAGCAAAGTATCAATGTTCTTCCGTGGCCTACTCGCTCCCCAGACTTAAATCCCATCGAAAACTTGTGGGGGATCTTAGCTCGTGGGGTTTACCGAAATGGGAGGCAGTTTACATGTGTCCAAGACCAAAAGAATGCTATAAAATGTGCTGGGCATTATATACCTCGTGGCATGTTTTTAAATGCGTGAAGTCGGTTATCGTCTGCTTTAGTTAATTGCTGACGTCATAACAGCGTGCAGAAAATTTGCATATTTCGAAAAAAAAGCAGGTGTTTTAATTAAAATGTTAGGGTGTCTTATAATTTTGTCCATGGTATTTTTAATTTTTTTTTATTAAACTCTATAAAAATATCATTTAAGTAAAACAATTACGTGTGATAACAGAATAAATTTATGTTTTTGCCGTATTTGATAAAGCATTTTTAAGCTCTGAATCTTTTTTTTCACTATATGTCAAATTAGGTAGGTGTCTTATAATTATGTCCACCACTGTATATGCATAGATTGATATCTATAGACACCATCCATGCACTTAACTCAATTTATCAAAATTAGTGAATTATACCACTCTGATTTTAAGCGTTTCATTTTTTGATAATCAATTTTTAAATTTTTGAATTATTTCCCAAATTTGTTTTCTTTTTATTATGATGTACTTAGAAAAAGGAAAGAAACAAGCTGAATATTTAACTTTTCTTATTGATAAAAACTTTCAGTTTTATATAGCAAAAACTATAAAAGTGATAAACAAAATATTAGGGCGTATAAAAGTGTTGTATTTTTTAACAAGTTTATTCAATGCATTTATTTTTACTTTTATTAAAACAGTACATAAAGTGAAAGTCTGCCCATCCATTCGAAGTTCGAAATGCCAATAAAACATGAAACTTTGACTCGTGACCTTTTTTTCCCTGGCACTAGAAACATCTGTGAGACACATCAAAAAGGATTTTTATGTTTTTCTGAAAAAGTTTGTTTGTTTTTTAATTTATTCTTCAAATAAAACTTTTGCATTCCTACTAAATGGTAGAGTAAGAATATTGTAAGAATTAGTTTTTCTTTTCTTTTGACTTATTGTTAAAATGTTTAAAACTTTGAAAGTAATTCAGTAATAGATTGTTTAATTAACTTTTTCTGGTTTATCTAATTGATTATTTGTTTGATCGTCTGCTCGCTCTTTATAAATGTTCATAAATATGCTGATACCGGGTGTCCCACAAATGACTGATGGATTTTAAAATTCAATAACTAGCAAACGGTGACAGATATTAAAAAAAATTCTTGCAGGAGGGTTATGTATGATGTCGGGAGTTTTTTTACTCTGATTCTTGATTTTAGTTCGAATTTCAAACAATAGATGGCGCTGACAGCGGTTGGCGCTCATTAGAGGCATTGCCAACTATAATACATAAGGCCTGATCATTTCGCTTTAATGTATGAAGCTCTCCGCCAGAGGACTCTCAAACCCTGCCCAAAATTGAATTATGACTCTGACCGTAACTTCAAGCTATTTGGGCAGGGTAGAATGTAAACAAAGATGATATTTTGTTGGAAGTCTGTGGCGTGGTTTGTAAACCACGTGCTTTATAATTATCATCTTGAAATTTAATTAGTTTTGTGGAAATTTATTTTGTCTGCTGACTTTAAATTCGTTAGTGGAGTTGTTTTTTTCTTTTTTCTATACCTGAGAAGCTGTTTATATTTCTGCTCTCATGGGTTAGTGCGTTCACGTATGACTACTAAATAATATTTAGCTGAAAACACTTGAAAACTAAATTAAACAGCTAATTAAAAGATTTTTATGTTAATAGCTAAAATCTATGTGAACATTATGTTTAAGCAAAATATGTGTATTATGTAACTTCAAATATAATTTACTGTAAGAACACGAAGTATTTAACTTTAGAACTTTTCAGCTTCTTCATGTTGGTCATCCACTGATTATCATTACAAGTTGTAACATTGGAATTTGTAGAAGACGCCGCGGTAGAGATACTGCTGTGGTCTGCAAAATATACGCGCGAAAACATCTCGCCAACTGTGGAGATAAACTTGCATTCGTCGTAGCGCCGAGAAAAATGACTTGAACTCATCTGAATTCAGTTTTCTAGTTAGTACATAATGGAAACCAAATTGAAAAATAAATTTAATACATTCTACAGTTAACTCTGTTGTAATTTTAGTAGCTAAATATCTTTCTTTACTTATAGAGATACGTTTTCACAAGAATTTTTTCATTCTTCTAAATACCTCAAAATGTGTGTTTAAGCCAATCTAGCCTGTCATCATTCAGCGATACGAAATGCATGACATCAGAATTGTTTGATGTTATATGATCGTATGTGTTCGTAACATTTAAAATACAGAAGCATTTCTGTATTGTCTCTAAAATACTATTGTTTTGTAGCTGTTGCAGGGGTCGTACTTGTCCTGAAATTCCTGAAAAAAAAATAAAAACGTCCGGAAATGTCCTAAAATATGGTAGTCTGACCTAAAATTTATGAAATTTTGTACTATATCGGCATTTGAAATGATCAAAGATAAATAGATGTAAATGGTAGATGTACCTTTTTACTGGCGCAAAATGATCACGAAAGTTGCAATCTTTTTCAATCTATCGTTAAAAATAGTGATTTTCGTCGATTTGCACAAGAAAAATCACAATTTCTGGTGATCAGTTACCAAAAATCACAATTTTTATCGATTAGTCATTAAAAAAAGTTTCCTATTTTTGTCTGTCAGTCACAAAATAAATCGCAATTTTCACCAATCAGTTATTAAAAAAAAAAAAAAAAAAAAAAAAAAAAAAACTTTTGCAATTTTTGTTGATCAGTGATGATAAAAAATAGAGATTTTCATCCTTCAGTAATGCCAAAATCTCAATTTTTTAGCAGCTTGGTCAAAGGGTTCTGGTAAAATTACTTTTCTTTTAAATGTATACTTTTAAAACAAAAATAATTGTGTATATAGTGTACTATTTATGATAATAAAATGTATTGAAGAGAGAGTTAAGGGTTTTTTCATTTAGTATGCGAAGCAAATGTGTCTTGAAATATCACTAAGGGCTAGTACTACCCCTGCTATTGCTTCAAGAAAAATTTGCTTTCCAAATAATTACAGAATTTTGTTTCAAGAACTGCAGTTCAAAGACCATTTCAGTACTGAAAATTTTAAGGGCCCTTGAAACATTCATTTTTTTTTAAGATGAAGGATAAACATGTTTGAAAGTAAGAATTCTTACAGGTTTTATAACATTTCACTTTTGCATGCCATATAACATCTTTATGAAATCTGAACTAATGAGTTGCCCTTTATTAAACATATTTCTTAAAAAGATTTCTAAATTTTTTTTCAATGTGGCAAGGATCAAATGATAAAAATAACTTTCTTGGTGGATCTATTGGGTGTGTAATGACTGGCTTACGGATATTATCTTCAGATAAAATACTGAACATCTTTACATAGGATTATCTGCTATGATTCTGGTAACTTTGAATCCAACATCTTTGACATTTTTAAAAACTTCTTTTGTAAATGCAGCTAACTCATCACCATTTGTTCCCTTAAAAAAACAACAAGCTATTGGTAATCTAAAATGAGTAGGAAGTCTTGTAAATATAAAACAAAGAAAATGATTAGCAACTTTTTTTCAATGCCAAATTCAGAAATATTTGATTTAGTTGTTACAAATCTGGTAAATTCTTCTGAATGTTTATTGAACAGGTTTTATATTCATCTCATCGATATTCAGTGAGCCAAAAGATTCTACATTTTTTGTTAACATCTTAGCCTCATGCACCAACCTCTTTCTAATTAAGTGACAACACAGCAACACCTGAGGTCGGGGCAATTTTTTCTTTTTAGTATAGATTTGCATGGGAGGGAAAACATATTTTTCAGTTGTATAAGGTTGTAAGCAGTTGATCTGCTATGTAATAAAATTAAATACTGTATTGTCCTTTCAGACCAGTGAGGTGCCTAAATATTGGAATTTCTCCATTAATAGTTTACCTTTTACACTTTTGGTTGTTTATAATTTCTGAACATTTAATGCTTTAAGTTTCTTCTTTATTTTCTGCAATCAAACTTTTTATCATATGATCTTTTTTCTTGGTAACTATTTGGACTCTTCTGAATTTCTGTGTAAGAGATCTGTATATTTTATTTTTTTTTTTGAATAGGCAATATGTTATTTGAAAGACTAGCTAGTATAATTTTAATGACATGCAGATAGCATTCGTTAAAATGTAATAAGTGTAAATCAATGCATAACTAATATATTGCTGATCAATTTAAATTAATGCATGGTTAGCGTAAAATTGTGCGTAATTATAGATAGTATTTTTCTAAAAAAATGCATTTAACGCCTTTTTTTTTTTTCAAAATCCATACTCACAGGCAGGTCTTAAATTCTAGAAAAAAAGAGTACCGGAGCTCATACATATACGCTATAAGCAAGGACCCGAAGGCTCTCATCCTGTGAAGAAACATATCGGAGACTTGAGGCTTCCATGAAAAAAAAATATTTTATTTGAAGAAAGAGAATTGAAAAAATGAGGCGGTCCCCCAGCACTCAGAACGTCTATATCTTCACATCATGAAAACTCGAAATCGAATGCCTTTTTTTGAGATGCCACAAATTTATCTGCGTCGACCCATAGGGTACAGAAGAAAATTCGTTAGGGAGAAGCACATTCTAATTTTTTTGAACGCAAACCGCCAAACCAGATTACCATATATCAGCATCTTTATAACAACAGAAAACTAACTTTCCGAACTTAACATCTGCAGGAATTTTAGCATGCAGATGTATCGAGAAATAGACGTTGCATTTTATCTTTCTTTATTTATTCTGTGATCCAAAATGTATGCTTTAGGAAAGCGCGCAGATGCCAAACTGAAAATGATTTCATTTCTCATATGAAAACCGCAAGCACATACGGAAGAAATAATTTAGACATGTACATTAATTGAGAAAGGATCACTTCAAGCTGGGATAAAAGAGTTTAAGAATTGTTGAATTTTAAATAGAAAGGAAAGAGATTTTCTTTTCACAGAAGCGCGATAAAATTAAAAATAGCTAAAAGAGGAACCACAACTAATTTATAAAATTTTAACGATAAATATATGAATCTCCATCATAAGCAAGACGTCGTTGCTACATTACCAACAAATGAAATATAGTCTTTAAATTTGTGTACAGACCCCCTACGAAAGAAATGATTCGAAAGAAACACCGATTGCAAAAATCTGCTCATAATCGAAAAATAGCTTTTTATAACTTTAAGTACTTTTTTTAAATTCTTACTTTTGCAAAGATTTTTTTCCTGGGTACGCACATAGCTTGGTCTTAGATATAACTGAGAGCAAAAAACGCAAAAAAAGCCGCTTGAAATTGAGAGAGACTTACAAAGTGTATGTTTTTTTTTCTCTGGAATTCGATGATCTGTTATTGTTTCAAACGTGGGACAAAGACAGAAATGCAATTAAAAAACAGACTACTGTATACTATATAACTCAAAGTGTCTGTGTGAGAGTAGACAAAGTGACGCAGTCCAAAAATCAAGTTTTGACATAACCTATGCGTGTAATATGCGCTTTCACAGTTTTAAGTAGAATTTTCGCCATTTAATTGAATCACATTGTTGAATAGAATTTGATTTAAAAAAGCGGTAGATTCTGCCAAGGCGGAAAGGCCAAAAAATTTAATTTTAACTTTAGTAGTTTTGATTCATATAAGCGGCAATTATAGTAATTTTTTTAGCTCCGGGGGGTGTTTTAACCCCCAAACCCCCCCCCTTGGCTGCGCCACTGCCACTGTGTCTCGGTGGGTGGACCAATGTGCCCCACTTCAGGGGCACACTGATCCATTTTATGGGTGTATATATATATATATATTTAAAAATGTATTGAAAACAATGTTCTGAGAAAACTATGATAAATGTAAAAAGGTTTAAGGATATTCAAAAATATTTTCAAGCAGATTCGTCTGTTCGTCAAAGAGAAATAAAAACTGAAAAAGTGGCCCACTGTGTACCAGACTCCTCTACATTCTAGCTAAGACATAGCTGTCAATCTTCTGTGTTTTCTTCAAGTAAAAAAAAAATAATAATAAACTTATTTTGAATCGGAAAACTTATTTAATAAAATGTTTCTTGTATATATGCACTACTTATTTGATTTTATTTATTAAATACATTTTCTGGTTCAAATTATGTTTGACTAGCAATGGTACTTATAGTATTTTTCTTTTTTTATATAAAACTTACACTTGAAGATGGTTGAGAAGAGAGAGAGGGTTACAGACATCGCAAACCATTAATAAAGCAAATTTACAGCATTTAGGCAATAGTTTCTAATATTCAAACTATAAAATAAAGTGTACCTTAAAAAAATTTTCATTTCCTTGTATAATTTTGTTAACATTTAATATTTTTTTTTTCTCTAGATAATTTTAAAATAGATTTTTTTTTTAATTTGTGACTGTATGAACTTCTCATCTACTTGATATTCTTTTTTGAAATAATTTTTATCTGTATATGCATAAAACTTATGTATACAAAAAATAAAAATAGCGCTTCAATAAACTTATCTTAAAATTTTATTCATGTAGGAATGAAAACGATTGTTATTATGACACAAATCTGCATTGCTGTAATAGCAGAAAAGATGAATTTTTAATTTCTTAAATGGTCATCTAAAATCTGTTTGTTTTATATAGACAACAAATATGTCGTACTCGTTGATATTCGAATACTGTAAAGCCTCTAAATAGCAGACACCTCGAGGCTGCTATATTCCTTGAAAAAAGGTTTCTGCTATTTGAGAATGTATGTTATAGAATTTTTACTTTTTTGAAAAAATATGGTCAACCCAAACCTGAAATAATAGAAGTCAATGGTTAATGTGACTCTAGATCCATCCTTGGTTCTGCTTACAGTTAGGCAGAGCATAACGGTTGATTATATTCATAATTTATTAATCAGATTAGCAATTTTAAAGAGAATTGTCAATTAATTATTTGAAAACAAAGCACAAATCTACCACTCCTCTGCTTTTCCAAATCTAATTTCATGGTACAAATACCCAGAAGTGTACTCCTGGAAAAAGGAATCAAACTTGATTTTAACTTTCATTTTAAATTGCAGATGAAAGTAATTGTAAAATTAAACACAGTTTAAATTGAAATTTGTAAAGAAAAGGAATAAAATATAGCATACACATTACTCGGAATATACATGCTCACAAAAAATCAAATTTTAAAAAGGTGAATTGGGATATAAATCTTTTTTAAATCCTTGTCATCACAATTTTAATGAAGCTCCCTTTCTTTTACCCCAATAAATTTGAAAATAAATATAGCACTTGTACTTGTAAATGTTCACTCAGAACATTTTTTTTAAACTAAAATTTAAGCAGAAATATTTTAAAATCGACTTCTGAAACTTTCAGCGCTAGAAACTGACAAGCCAAAATCATAACAAAATATTTCTGGAAATTGCATCATTTTGACTAATTGCAGTCTAGCACTAGCAGTTCAAGTTATTTCAATTTTTATATTTTACTTTCACTATTTTAAGACTTTTAATGAAATATTTTCAAAATGACAGCAATCTGTTGATTCCATTGCTGCAGAGAAAACGGATATCATGTAAATTATTATAATTCGCAAGTCAATATCATCTGTTAGAATTGTATTTTGTACTTTTCACTAGGATAGTGAAAATTGTAATTAGATGTTGGAGTAGATATATATTTATATGAAATAAAATGTGAAAAAATAAACAAATTAGTTTAATTTGATGAAGTAATACAGTAAAAGAATTACAAGATAAGGTAACATCCGACATGGGTACCCATTGTAGGGAGTTGAATGAACTAATTCCCATCGAAATCGGGGTCCATAGAGCTCGACAAAATGATGCACACCCTGGCAGTGGAAGGTGGAACTAAAATCTGTAACACAATTGAAAACTAAGTCGAATAATCCAAACCAGATTGTGATTGGCCCATAGAACCCGAAATAAGAATGCACAGTTAGATTAAAAAAACTTGTAGGATTGTCACCCAGGGGGTGCTTAGCTTGGTCAAGTGCTGAACAACAAATCATTTACTTTGATTGTTGGTATACATCAAGTAAATACGGGTTGTGTACTTTCATTAGGAACAAAAATTCAAATTTACGAAATAGTCATTTGAATTTTCTGTTATTCTCTATATATAACATTTATAAAACACTACGGAAGAAGCTAAAAATGTCAAATTTCTTAAATGGAATTTGTGTAAATCAGAGCAAGATGTTAACCCTTTCCCTCTTCATACCCGCAAATATAACAAATAATTTGTTCAAGAAAACCACCTTCCTCTACATTAACGTGATCATTAAAAAAATAATTATATTTTTCTGATAATTAGAACATAACAAAGATGTTACCCTAAAACAGCCGCCAGATGGCTACCCTTCCCATCCTCAAATTCAAATCTATATCTTTATTCATTAGTAAAAAATGGCAATTATTTCGTTTCATTTTCGCAAACTAAATGAAGGGATCAGCCAGAGAAACAGATCTTTTTGTAATTCAGTTTTTAATGATAGCTGATCCCTGTCTGAAGCTTTCTTGGATTTTTTTTTTTACTGGCACCGTCAGATTTTTGCAAAAGTTATGAAAAATTACCAGCTGCATTTTTCAAAAATTACATTGTCAGATGTAGAAATTGTTTTTATATATGCTCATAAATTTTCAAATTGATATCTTAATTAGTTTTCTTGAAATTTGCTAATTAGTAAATAAATTTCAAATTCATTCATTTCCACTTGCAAATCGAGAACAAATGTTCTTTTCTTAAGCCATTTTGATAAAAAAGATGGCATTTTCGATGCAATGTTTAATGAGATTTGAATTAATATCTTGGGTAATTATCAAAATATTAAAATTCTGAATCCCATGTGCATTCGATCCGGCCGAGATCTGCACGGGCCGGAATTTCCAGGCCCGACCCAGCCCGTTTATATTTTCACAGTTCATGGCCTGGCCCGGCCCGTTTATATTTTCACAGTTCATGGCCTGGCCTGGCCCGTACAGAAATCAGTGAAAACAGGCCCGATATGCCATGACACAATTTCTACTATTTCGAAAAAATTGAGATTTTTAGCATATAATTCAGATTTCTTTAAAGAATACTGTATACATAATATTTATGGGAAAATTTTACAGTATATTTTAAAATTGCGATGAGTTCGCAAGACAGAAAATACACAATAGCAACATTAATGATTACTTAGATTCTAAGACTTTCAACATTCAAATAAGGATTTATTAAAAAATTAGTTTAAAATAAATGGAAAAAAAGAGGGTTAAAACATCATAACTTTTGAAGCTGTATAATAAAAAGTAGATTTATAAAAATATTTCTCTGTCATTTATTAAAGCTTTTCTCAAATCCAAAGGAGCTACTTTCTGATAGATTTCTAAATTCATTCCTTTTCGGAAACGCATAAGATTGGCAGGTATTCTTATTCAGAAACTATATAATCGAATGGCGTTATCCATTTTTTGATAAAAGAAATATATCTTTGAGAAAATACTGTCAAAGTTAGCATTTTGAATCGAATTTCCGTAAGCAACAGCATGGGAAAGGGGGAAAATCTGAAGTCACATGATAAGAATATCTTATATTTCGACAAGTAATTTATTTATCAAAAATGGTAAACTGTATTTAATTCCAAATCCCTTCAGTAGTCAGGATTGTCAATTTATGACTTTACAGTTAAAAATTAGTCAGAAAATGAGTCAAGGTTTCGCATTGTTGAGTAGGAATTTAAGAACCACCTTTAAGGTATATTTTTAAAGATTACGTTAACAGAAGTTCATTATTGCTATTAATACTTTTACAAAACATATTGCCTGCCCTACACATCCTGAAAACAATTAAGTCCAGTTACGGCCCCGCTCGACTACGTAGCAAAAAAAATGCAAGCCTGATCTCGGGCCGGCACGAGTCTGCTAAAAAAATATTAAGGCAATGTAACTGTCCGATGTCGATCAACTTGCATTTCTGTATTATGTTGTCAAACTAGCATGGGCTCGTAACGCTCATTTATACTTATTCTCGCGAAAACCATATTCTTTGAAAATAGCTCATATATTTATTGGTTCTGCTTAAATCTTTATATCGAACCGGCAGGCCCGCTAAATTTTTTTTATCGGCCTGGCCTGGATGGCTCGTTCAATTTTTTTGCCAGCCCGGCCCGTTGAAACTTTTTTTCTAATTCTGCCGGCCCAGCCCGTTAGAAAAGTCACCCTCAATCCGCCAGCCCGGAGCGAAACATTCTTTTATTAATATAGATTGGTGTGTCATTTTATTTATTTTTGAAATGATGGGGAATCATTTCAGTTAAAAATAGCTTAGGCGCAAGCTTCACTGTTTTTTGATAGAAAGTTTGTATGTATTCTATGAAACGTTCCATAATCTGGACCACAGCCAATTCGCATATCTGGGTGAGCATGTTTTGATGTATAATAAATTTTCTTGTTACAACTACCATGCATTCCAAAACACATTGTTGTCAACATCGTTCCTGTTAAATGTGAACTTTGGCTCTGGATTTGATTACGAGAGATTATCAATGTTTTCATTTATTATAAAGTATCAGCAATCTTATCACAAATCATCATCATCAAATTAATATCACAAATTTTCACATATCATCAGATCACAAATTGTATCACAGTATCATACCACTAATTTTCTAGAAATAAAATCTCGCCTTTCAGTCTGCTCGTGCAGAGGATTTTATCAATCTAGAAATTCTGGAAATATCAGCTGAATGTGTGAAAATAAACATAATTAAAACTTTTATTTTAATAGTTTCATGTAAATAAATTTGAGTGTTTTTTTTTTTTCTCTTTACAGAGACCGGTAAAATTTGGATTTACGAAGAGCGACTTGAGCCATGTGTTATAAACAGTAGCAAAAATGGCCCTATATAATAAATATAGTTTCATTTAAACATGTATAAATTATAAATATTATTGTTTATGTAAGGACCTATTGGCTTGTTATAGTAAATGCAACTTAATGCAAAATTAATTTAATTTTTTAACCAATGCTGTAACTACTGCATACTTGGAATCACATTGCCCTAGCATCGCTCATATTTGACACTAACCTTGACTGTGGGCCTGATTACAGACGATTAGCTAAAATGCTACATTATATAATAATCAATTTTGTATGTAAATCTTCGATTTCAAAAATGTTTTTGACGGCTAGAAATTCTGCGAAATATGTTTTTTACGTATTTGTTTTTAATAGAATTTAATTTTTTTTTTTTTTTTTTTATTGTTATTAACACAATATTTTTTCATAGCTACATTGTTTTCTTATGCAGCTGTTTACGAACTAGTATTGGTAGAATGCACCGGGCAGCGATACTTTAAGGAGAAAGTCAGTAAATAAGTTGGGAATTACCTCGGACATTTACACCCATAGACATTCACCAGATTGTGAGGTCTGAAGTATGATAAAGGGGTCTTGACCCTAACAAACTCAAGGTCTTTTGGGGAAAGTTTTTTAAATTAAAACAGCATTTAGCCTTTTTATTCAAGTACTTTTTGAAAATAAAAATGCAAATTGAAACATTTGTTTATATACAAACAAACAATAGGTGCTTTTATGTTAGCTGGGCACAGATGATAAATTGTCAAATATTGTTCCCATCACCATCATTCATGTTGCAATTCATTTCATTTAAAATATAAACCTTTCATTAATTTCATTTAAGATGCATAACTTTTATTTAAAATACATATAATATATGCACTACATTTAAAATACATGCATCTCACTCATTTTATTTAAAATACTCTCCTTCCCTCCCCCCCCCCCCCCCCACACACACACACAAAAAAAAAATAATAATCCAAAAATATAATACCATCATTAACAAAACATTTTAAATCAACATCAAAGTATTGTTTCTAATTTAGACATGTGAAAAAGTACAAGCTTTTATTGGTGAGATTTGTGCTTGGCTAACATAAAATACTCAAACATACTAGTTCTGATTGCATTCAGAAAAGATTTATTTTTTATGTAGAACTCGAAACATTCTTTACAGAAATAAATTCTGCATAAAAAGTTTTTACTTTTCAGATGTAGAATTCGATTCTTGTCAAATATTATAAATAGCCAAGGAAACGAAGCTGTGAAGAAAGACAAAATTTCCATCCAATTTGAACCTATTTTAGATTTTCACAATCATAAAATTTATTTTTGAAAAATTAACATGTTTTTCATGTTTTTAAAGTTTTCTATATGTTTACTACTTTCAATTTGTAAATTCAAAATACATCAAATTTCAAAAATATAGTATAAGTTTATAAATTATAGGTAATTGCCAAATTACAGAATTTCCTGTGTGGGAACAGAAAAAAAAAAAAAAAGACTGGTTTCTACATCAGCAGGTCTTTCTTTCAGTAGACAATGAAATTCTCCATTTGGTATCATTCATTATCGGCAGGTTCCATTTTCACAGATTTTTCTGGTGAGTTACTTTGAATGCAAAGGCAATCATTTATGAAGGCTCTAAGACAGCCATACTTAACCTGCGGCCCGCGAGAAAAAAAGGTTGAGTACGGCTGCTCTAAGGCAGGCCGCACACTGACGAGACAGCGCAAGTAATGAGACATTTTCACCCTTTTAACAAAGAAAAACCGGTTTGAATATCAGAATTTGTTTTGTGTCTTGCGCTACACGTCGCTCTGTCTTGTCAGTGTGCGGCCTGCCTTAGACATCCAAAGCATTCACCAGGCCATCAGATCCCACCCTTACAAGGTTTACTCCAATTTGATAACCATTGAAATTTATAATCTTATAGTATATTTTTGAATATCATTGTATTCTGAATTTAGAATTAATGTGAATGTACTATAAATAAATATAATCTTGTTCTAATTAATGTCGAGTTAAAAATTAATAAAATAATAATAATAAAGAATATAATAAATTAATTTAGAAATTAAAACAATTTTTTAAGTGCAAATTTTGCTTTTTGACAGGTGCATAAAAAGTAGAAAGTAGAAAACAAACACATACTGGGGAAAAAGGAAAATAAGCACAAGGGTGTATCCAAATAAACAAAAGTTGTTTAATAAATTACTGTCAGTAAATAACAGGTAATCACAATACCAAATACAGCATAAATGAAATTGATAATTAGTATTCAAAATAATTTAATTTAAAGACTAAATTTAAGATTGCAGCTGTTTTTGTGAATTCGTGAATTAAAACATAACAATCTTAGTATATGATTACATACTGTTATTTCCAAGAAAATATATTGTAAATTAATGCTTTACATTCTGAATGTATTAATATTGAAATAAACTTATTATAATATTCAATATTCTTACAAGAATAACATGTTGTTCAAAACAAACTAAAATAACAGAAATGGGAAATTACACCCTTACCTAAATTGGTACGATATTCATTTTCATTTTAACAGCAAGTTTCGACAACAAAAACTTGCTCGGCACCATGTCTGGTTTTAAATTTCTCCTTTCATTACATGGAGCAAAATCTTCATCATTGAAATGATTCAAACATAACACTAAGTGTTTGTTTGGTTCAAAATTATCTCTTTTTAGCTTTATTAGCCATTGCCTTAGTCCATTTCAATCTATCAAAGGAAATCAGTGAAAACTAATATTTTTCTGCTGACAATCATACCCGTATGCAATTCAAAATCTCAGCATGTCTCAATTTTTTGATAAAAGATGTTGCCACATGAACTGTATGAGATACAATTGTAAATAATGACGGACAGTGCTACGCTGTCTTTTATTACAACATTTTGTGATATCCCATAATCTCTTAGCAAACTGGGTATGGCATCCAGTGTTAGGGTTAACACAGTTATATTTGTGTAGGATTTACTGTGGAATGTTTACAGCTAGCCTCTCGCAAAAAAACTTTATGTATAAATCCATTGCACTGATGGAAGAATTTTCTTGCAGCTTTCTCATCATCAGGTAACTGCTAAATAGTAAAATCCATCTTGGGGAAAAATGTAACTTAATAAAAAATATTTTCAATTTCAAAATTAACAAATTATGATGTTTTGTATGGTTATGATTAAAGAATAATAATAATAAAATGATTCATATTCAATAAACAGCGAGTCACAATGTTTGGCACAGTTTGCAATAAAAACCTTTTCACGGTCAGGGTTGAAATAAATGGTGTGCTAGCATGCATTTTGGCATGATGTTTAATAATGGAAAAATACCCATATATTTCTTTCTAAACATATGAATTTTTTTTTTTTTTTTTTACATACTTCAGCAAAATGTGTGTTCTAACAACCTAACATTTTTTTACATGCACAGATCAATTAAGTCTCTTTAACACTAACTGCTGTGACATAAATTGTCACATGGCTAAACTGTGAAAATTAAAAAAAGCAGTGGTCTGTAAGACTTAACAGCAGTTAAGGGTTACTATAAACTGTCAAAAACAATGTTAATGTAAAGTTCTATTAAGGGGATAATATAGTGTATTTTTCTTTAAAACTATTAAACCAACAAACATAGAAATAATATAATATAAATAAATAAATAATAATAATAAACACTCAGTCTGAAAATGTCAATGTCACCAATTTATTTATACTTTTAACATTTGTTAAAACAATAAAACTAATACAAAAAGATTAAAATATATTAAATTACTCATAAAATTGTTTTTAAACATTAATGAATTTTATTTCTAAATAAAAAAGTATTTTACATGATTTAATCAAAATTGTTTGGGTTTCACCGGATATTGCAAAATTAATTAAATCCATTATTATTGTTTCTTTCTCCGATTAAAAATAAGAATATTTAATGCTTAACGAAATACAATTATTTCATCGATCAGAATTTTTTTTCTTAGTTTAAGCTGTACCAACAACGAACATTTTACAGGTTACAGTAAAATCGCCAAAAATGTCTGCTTCATCTGCAATATGACTGTTGAAGTTGGATAAAATCTAATAATCTTAATTTTACAACGTGTATGCGAAATACTACAGAGAACACATGTAATATTTAATTAAGTAGTGGATATTTTGAAAGAATAACAGAACTGATAATCTTTATTAATGTATCGCATGAAAAAGTAAACAAATAAGTACTTTCGCAAATCTTTATAGTTAAGAAATATATATTTTAAAGTACAGAAAAATATTCTTATAAATCGTATGAAATTCAAGGACATAAGTATTTAATTTGAAAATATGATTAAAGTTTTTGAAACTTCGACGCTAGAAAAAAGCAAATACGTGTCGCTATCTGGGCAGGGTATAAATGTAAACAAAGATCACGTTGTTATATTTTGGTTCAGGGTCTGTGTTCAGAGCCGGTGTACGGTTTTTCGAAGGATTTTGGCGAAATGACCAGGCCTTATGTATTATAGTTGGCAATGTTAGAGGCCGAAACTGACGTCACTCAGCATTGATGCGAAGAAAGGAGATTAAGGCTATGGAGTGGATCTCATTCGCCAGTACAATCTTGCTCTAAGGCCCCGATTCTGAACTCATTTAATATGATTTCAATGGAATGAAATATTGCCATGGAAACAACAAATTCTTTGATAGTGGAATACAGCGTTCAGATCAGGGCATGAATTTAACAAGCAGTATTCGAGTTGCAAGCGATTTTACATTTATGAAGTTTTATTTTTCGGGATTAAATTACTTTTTATGGCCTGATTTAAAGAATATTTTATGCATCATATTTTAAAACTAGGTGAAGAGATCTTGCTACAATATCTGCTAGTGAGTACTTTTAAAAGCGTGTACACTATTTATTGAAAATGGTTTATTTCACCTAGTAGTTTTAAAATACGATGAACAAAATATTCTTTAAATCAGGCCGTAAAAAGTAATTTAATCCGGGAAAATAAAACTTCATAAATGTAAAATCGCCTGCAACTCGAATACTGCTTGTTAAATTCATGCCCTGATCTGAACGCTGTATTCCACTATCAAAGAATTTGTTGTTTCCATGGCAACATTTCATTCCATTGAAATCATATTAAATGAGTTCAGAATCGGGGCCTAAGAGCAAGATTGTACTGGCGAATGAGATCCACTCCATAGCCTTAATCTCCTTTCTTCGCATCAATGCTGAGTGACGTCAGTTTCGGCCTCTAATGAGCGCCAACCGCTGTCAGCGCCATCTATTGTTTGAAATTCGAACTAAAATCAACAATCACAGTAAAAAAACTCCCGACATCATACATAACCCTCCTGCAAGAATTTTTTAAATATCTGTCACCGTTTGCTAGTTATTGAATTTTAAAATCCATCAGTCATTTGTGGGACACCCGGTATGTACTGTCTTTCATAAAAGCATTACGTTATTCAGATAGTTTATTCAATGAGTTTTTTATTTTTCTTTTATTAGAACAATACATACAGCGCAACCGTTTCTTACTTCAATTCTGCCCATTTATTTGAAGTTTGAGATCAAAATACTTTTTTTATTACTCATGACCTTTCCGTTGGTAACAGAAACATGTGTGTGAAAATGCATCAAAACGATTTTTATGTTTTTATGAAACAATTTAATTCTTTTCCAGTTTGTTGTTCAAATTAACCTTTGTATTCTTTCTTCATTATAGACGAGTATATTTGATCTGTAAACGTATAACTGCTGAGTGCGAAACTGAAATCTAAACATTTGGGATTTAAATTTCTTTCTTTTTTTCTTTCTTTTTCTTTTTTTTTAAAGAAAAAGTAAAAAGTGTTTTTAATTATATTTGAGATTTTTATAAAAACAATGTCGAAATATGCTACCGACATTTTAATATGTTTCTTCATATATATTTTGTGCGAATTGCTTTACTGGAATTGTACTAGCTACATTGAGTAAAAAATTATGATGTAACATTCTTATAATTTAGCACCAATATTATGCAGTTTGTTATGATGAGGAAAACAAATCTTATTTCAAAACGATGAAAACAAGAACGAAAAATCATGCGTACAGCATATATTATGAAACACTTTCCAATAGATTCAGAATACTATAACAAAAGTTCACAGTTTATTAAGGTGAAAGATGATGTCTAAATAAACTCTTTGGAAAACGCAAAACGCATTTAAAAACCCAATTTGTGCAATTACCATCAATAGTCAGAAGAATATCCGACTTTTTTTTGTGCTTCCCTGTATATGATCGTTACTGAATGGTATGCTAAAATTTAGTTTAGTTAGACGCATAGCACAGTTGAAAATTCCCCTTCAGAAATTTCCGTCAATAAACGGAAATGTACTTTAGACCTTTTGGGCAGCCCTGTATATGATCTATAAAATCTATACATACCAAATAATAGGCAAAAAAATAGTCAAATTTAAGAACGTGTACCACAACTTAAAAATCACGCCCAGCAGTTATTATTCACAGTCAGTAGTACTATAGCCAATTTCTTCTGTGTGTCCCTGTAAATGAATGACAAATTCTCTGCACACTATATTCTACAGTAAGTGTTTTGTAGTGCACTTCAGTGAGATATATAAGTTTCAATATATTTAAAATAGTGTAATATCATTAATATGCACCCCAAGAGATTTTTTTCCCTATAGACCGTAATGTAACGGAATTCTTTTGATAGTCCCTGTAAACGAACCGTAAATGCTACACACTTCATTTTAAGTACTGAACATGCTTTAGTAAACCCCAATAACACCATAATAACCTGCAAAACCCCACCATATATCAATTTTATGGCAATCTGAATATATTTATGCGAGTTAGAGCGCGGACAAACGGCAGACAGACAGATAAACGGACCGACAGACTAACCGAATGCATAAACACTTTTCAACTATGTTAGAAAGTGTTAAAAAAATCAACAGCATTTTCAAATTTCAAAGGCAATTGTCTAAATAGTAAACACAAGATACTGCAGTGATTTATTTCGATATTTTCATCTTATTCAGTTTTATAAATTGAATATCACTTATTTATTTTGGGAAAAAAGTCATTGAATGTTTTCTTAAAATTTCGATAAAAGTTGGTGCTAAGTTCTGACATGAAAAGTATTTTCCGATATCGTAAGCCAAGAAAGGAATTTTGACAGATCTCTTTGTTAAGATTTCCGTTTTTGTGAACATAATAGAACTTGTTTGACATAGTTATATATAGTACATTTTTTTAGCAAAAAGAAAATTTATAAAGTGTAAGGCTAATGATTTGTTCATAAAAGCTCATAGGATAACTTATAGGGTAATTTAGCAAATATTCTTCGACACTAAAAAAACCACTAGTAACAAAACATTAATTGGAAATATCGCTTATACAGGGGTTAATATTGCTCCAATATTGAATTCATCTGAAATATTTCAAATGCAATACTATGAATATGGTTAAATATTAGCTTTACATATAAAATATTTGCAATAAGATGCCACCGATACAATGGAAATATTTACAGTGAAACGCTAATATTGCAAAAATATTAGGGCCGAATTATGTATCAAAATTGTTTTCAGTGGAAATAATTCCAATGAAATGCCAATACCTGTTTGTTTTACATTGAAATTATTAGCTTTACATTGATAATATTTGCAATGAAATGCCACTATTACAAAAATATTGGCTTTACATTCGAAATATCTTCTATAAAACGCCCATATGACATAAATGTTGGGGTTCAATAATGCACCCCTATAAATTTGATATAAAATACCTCTAATGAAATTGTAATATCGGTTAGCTTTACATTGAAAGTTACACAAATATTGGCATTATTATTAATAATAATTGCCTAAATATTACATTCAGCTCAGACTAGACTGGGCCAGAGAAACGGATGCAAACCTTGGATCTTAAAAGGGCACAAATATTTTAAGCAACTGCAATCTTTTTATTAAGTCAGTCATACTTAAGTAGGACAACTTAAGTAGTATCATTACAGGTTTAACACATGCGCATGTTGATAGAACCAAGTATGAAGATAGCTTGAGTCTGTATAGGAGAATCTGCTATTTTCGCGGTGCCCATTTGAAACTTCATCAAATCCATTTGGTATGCAAATTTCTATAAAAAGTCCTCTAGTATTCAAAATCTCAAGAAATTATTTGAACAAAGATTAAGTTGTTGTAGACTGACAGATACAAACGGTAGATTTTCGATTTTAACTGTTTCATCAATAGTATTTTTTCCTAAATACATTAATTAATTCATTATAATTTGATAGATCCACGGCTATGTACATTAATGCAGAACAAGTTTCCTTGTTTTGTTTCGTTAGCAGCATGTACTAATAATTGATCTTATATCAATTAGAAACTTCAACTGATTTGTAGACTTCTCAACAAAAAAATATTGATGATTCTAAAATTATTTCCATGATGCTTTTATAATATAATTATAGATAATTCTATATTTACTGGTTAAAATTGCTTATAATATGATTTCTGTAATTTAAAAAATACTTTTACAAACATTCCACTTAATTTTACTACATTTTATTTTAACATTAAAATTTATATTTTTCCTTCTATATTAAAAAAAAGTAATCTGGAACTGAGCCAAAAACGAAATGGACCAATCAAATTCTGCGTAGATATTCCGGGTTATTCTCATCCCTTTCTTACTAGGGACTTTTCTGAGAAGCTATTACTTTTTTTCTAGACATCCTACGGATTCGAAAATCATATCAACAGACGCGAAATATAACAAGCTTTCAGAAATTAAAAAAAATTATCACGGCCGGACAATAAAAACTCAAAAAATCCTTAAAAATCGAGTAAAAAATCTTTTATTGAAAAAGTCATATTTTTATATTGTTGCCACTTTCTAAATAATCGCAAAGGATTATGTTTTATCGCAAATAAAAAATGTATTTGCGCGAGACTATTAAAAACAATAATGAAAGTTTAAAATAATAATTAAATGATCACGTGTTGAAAGCAGGAAATAAAGAAAATTACGTCATAAAAATTGTGTTTACACATGAATATTTTAATATTTTAATGCCTGAGGAAGACCACTCGGCTGAGGGCGAACCCAGCCGTTGAGCGTTTAATGTCTTCCCCGGCTAGCTCCCCGGCACGCAGGGATTAAACGTGGCAGTACAAGCTTCGCCAATGGCTGGTCCTGCCGGGCAAAGCCCCACGCGACAGGTGGCAAGAACTAAAGACATACAAAAAAAAAAAAAATTATAATTTAATACAGGGTCTGTCGCTGGAACCAGCGTTCCTACGCGACAAGGAGCGACAGACAGGGTAGACGAGGTCCACAGGTGCGCCTGCACCAGTTGTACAGTCCGCTAATTTAGTAGAAAGGTGCAGTTCTTAGGTAAGACTGTACCAATTGTACAGTTCGTAAATGACGGCACTTGAGATGTGGACGTGCCAGTGTGAGATTCCCACGCGACAAGGAGCGCCACACAATTGCGCTGGAACCCTCACACTGGATGGAGGCTGGATGCACTTCGTGTTAGATGTAACGATACGTTGCTTGCTGACCAAACTTGCGGTTCCCGATAAAAATAAATTAATTAATGGGGACTCAGCCCCTGCTAGGAAGAGAACATTACTTGCGGATGAGAGAAACAATTAAGCTGCAAAACAGCTAAATGGAGAAAGCTAAGCAGATAAAAAATGATAGAATGATTACGTTAAGGACTAAAATAAGCGAGTTATTATTATTAATTTATGGAGAAAGAAAACTGCTTTGAATGATTAAGTTATGTTAGATAGGTGTGTTAGTAATTTGTAAATTTCTGAAAGTTTATGAGTTAAGATGGGACGCGTAATTATGTTCATCAGCCAAGAAGGAGGTGGGTTAGAAGGAGCAGGCCTAAGATGCCAAGCAACAGTCAGTGGGCAGGAGAAGTAATAATGCATGGGGGTACCACTATCGCCGCACTCGCACACATTGGTTCGTGAAATTTTAAATTTGAAGAGGTAATTTTTAAACGGACCATGCCCGGATAAGAAAGCACTTGTATAAGGAGTGAGGTTAAGTAGTTCTCTGGAAACTTTTGGAATTAGGTTGTAAGTGTGTCTACCTTTTGTGGAGGTGTCCCAGTAGATTTGCCAGTTGGGGAGTATTTTAGATTTGAGTTTTCTGCGAATAAAAGATGGGGGTACCGGAAGAGAGAAGTCTATTGATTGGCGTTTGGTGGCTTCTTTTGCAAGGTTGTCCGCCAGCTCATTGCCTGCTGTACCAATGTGTGCAGTGACGTGGCCAAGGGTAACTTTTTTGTACAGTTGGTGAAGTTTAATTTTAATTTCCAGTATGAGAGGGTGTTTTGTCCGTAGGGCAAAAATTGCTTGAAGTCCAGAAAGACTATCACTGAAAATTTTAAAATTTTCCTGCGTGGGGGAGGCAGCAATCCATTCCAAAGCCTTCAGAATGGCAAACAGTTCAGCTTGATATACTGAGTTATCGTCTCCAATTCTGGAAGCCCACTCATAGGTCGGCACCCCATTTACCATGGCGCAGAAGGCTGCGGCCACGCCGGTTACACATGAATATTAAAAAAAAAAAAAAAAAAAAAAAAGATGAATTAAATGAAAAAGCATTATAACCAGTTAAATGAAAAAGCATTATAACCTGATTACAGAAGAAATTCGCCGTTCGTGATATCATCATCTTTTTTAAAACAGGATACATTACCAGGTTTTAAGAAGCTGTGAAATCAGAACGGGGGTTGGTGAGCGTAGCGAGCAGGGGGGCAGAGCTCCCTAGTAATAATAAAAAAATATCAATAATACCTCCAATGAAATATTAATATTGGTTATATTTACACTGAATGTTTCACAAATATTTGCTTTACACTCTGAGTCAGACTGGGCCAGAGAAACGGGTGCAAACCTTGAATTTTAAAAGGGCACAAATATTTTAAACAAGTGAAGTCTTTTTCATTAAGTCAGTCATACTTAAGTAAGCCAGCTTGAATAATATCTGACATTAATATCATGACAATAATATCAAATAATGCAATATTGCAATTGCATACAGAATTTTTTAACACAATATTTTTTATTATAGTTGAATTTTTTTTAAGTTGCGCTCGGAAGTTTTTCAGCAGTTTTTTTTATTATTTTGTGTTGACGAAAAAAGAAAATCTGATTTGTCAAGTTCGCTGGCGAAATTGTGGCATTTTGGACAATTTTGATGACAGGAAATGGAACACAGGATTTATTTTTATTTTAGGGATTTGAATTTTGAATCGTTTTTACAGAGATTATTTTTGGAATGCTTCGATTGCGTAATGCGTACTGCCATTTACCATGAATAACAGTATAAAATGAAACATTAGCTAATTCTAATTATTTTGATGCAGATTTAAAAAAGTTTTATCAAGGCAGAGTGGTTTGTATGAATTAAATTTATTACAATGTTGAAATTGTAATTCAAGGTCATCCCGGGCAACTCCAGATGGGTCTGCTATTATATATTATTCTCATGTTAACAAATGTTTAAAGTGTGAATTAAAATCAATCATCTCATGATTTCGATATGATATCAGATTCTAACAATTGTATAAGTCATCTGAATGTTTTTAATCTTTTTTACCATACTTTTTATTTCAAATTTATTTATCACTAGTTGGCACTCCCGGCGTTGTCCGAGCCCGTGTAATGAACTTAAATCTCTTAAACTCTGGCCATGGTCTCTGATGGCTTCGACACCGTATACTGAGCTTGCTCGTATGCTCCGGAAAATATTTTAATTCCCCCTTCCACCGCCAGGGGAGCATTCTGTTCTAAACAAACCTCTTTCGGAAAGAAACTCTGAGACAGGTCCCCGCTGTCTACGGTACTGTATAGTAGGCGTGCTACAAAATTGAGCTGGTTTCGAGAAGATGGGAACATTATAAGCCGAGTTATTGAAATAAGGCACAGTTAGAGAAAATAATCCTGAGTGAGGTGCCGGGGTGAGGGGATGTTCAAATGTCCTTCAGAAAATGATTAATTAGGAGGACCACGATGCATCTTTAAAAGTTCGTTCGTTTGCTTAAGCTAGGAATTTAATTACAAATTTGGCTTAAACATTTATTCGGAAATAGTGGTAACCGCTACTCATAAATTTAGTTTAATATTATAGAGGGGGAGTATTAAGTTAATTATAATGTTTGGAATCACTTGCGTCGAAATCGGAAAGATAGTTGCGGAGCTTGAAACGGTACATAGTTAAAGAAAAAAACCTTGAAGGAGAGGCCGGGGGAGGGGGGGAGGGGATGTTCAAGTGCCCTTCAGCAAATGACTAATTAGGAAGGCCACTATGCATCTTTAAAAATTCATTCGTTTGGTTAAACTAGGAACTTAATTACAAATTTGGCTTAAACTGTTATTCGGAACGGTTCTTAAACCGTTACTCATAAAATTAGTTTAATGTTATAAAGGGTGACTATTAAGTTAATATAATGTTTGGAATTACTTGCGTTGAAATCGGAAAGATAGTTGCGGAGGAGTCTGGTACATTGAAGGTATACCGATGACTTTTCTAGGTTAGTTACCTCGTTAGATTATGGCAACTTGAAGCAGCAAAGGAGGGATAGGGTTGATAGTTATTGTGGTCTATCATTATTTTGGCGCAAAAGTATTTTATGTTTATGTGAAATAAAAATACTACTTTTCTAGGTTAGTTACCTCGTTAGATTATGGCAACTTGAAGCAGCAAAGGAGGGATAGGGTTGATAGTTATTTATTGTGGTCTATCCTTATTTTGACGCAAAAGTATTTTATGTTTATGTTTTTTTTTTTTTTTTTTTTTTTTAAGAGATAAAACCGAGATGTTTTTGTTTACGTCATCCATGTTTTTTTTTTTTTTTTAATTAAAACTCCTTTTACGTTCAATAAATAAATTTAAAACTGTAAAGAAAACTAATATTTAATCACATGGATATTTATTTAATTGTGCTTTATTTATGTATTATTATGTTGTTAAGTACATTTTTGTAGCTTTATTTTAATTACTTAGATAAAGATATATCACCATGCTCATATTAGAAGGAGACACAAATTTAATAGCAGTAAACTCTTATCAAATGATAATAAAAGTTTTTTGAACTGCGTGTATAAAGTAGAAATAGTTAATGTTTAATATATGATGCCTTGATACTTTATGTAAAACAATAGCTGGAAAATTATTTTAAGGAACAAATACTGTTTTCATATTCTGATAATATTTTATTTTAATAAATTATCTAAATGAATGTTTTACATGAAACTCAAGTTGCTTTTTATGTTTAAGCTTTTTATGTAAGGGGGTATCAATATACGTATATATATATATATTTTTTGCTTTAGTTTGACGAAATTTAATAGTTTTAATGGATATTTTGGCTAAACGTTAATAATCAGGTGTCGATGTAGGTTTTGTTGTTTGTTTGTTTGTATCTTGGAACCCATTTTGAGAAAAATAAAAGTTATTTTTGTGAAATTTATTACATTTTTGTGAAAAATAACATTTTGTTACGAAAGATGAAAGCCTCAAATTCAAACCAAGTATTTAATACTAATAATTTCTTTAAGTCCGTCTGCTAAAGTTTTCCTTTCTGGTGAATTTGTTTTCTTTGCAAATTACACATTTTAAAACCTAACAAAATAAAAATAATTAATGGAGAGTATGTTTTTATAGAATGGAATTTTGTGAATTTAATTAAATGAATTTATTTATATCTTATCATGAGTAATTTTGTGTTTTATTAAGAGGAATTTTGTGAATGGGCCTGTTTTATTAAATGGATTTTAGTGAAGGTGCCCTAAATAGGCCTCAATTTTTTCCTGGTTAATATAAAAATAACTTATAGTTATTTGAAGAAAACAAATTTATAATTGTGCAATTTTTTTTCCACATATTCAAAATTATTAATATGAAAAAAAAGGGGGTGGGGTTAGTCATTATTATTGCTACTTGCAAAAGAAAAGTTAATCTACTTATATAAATGTGGCTGAAAGAAGGGCTATAAAATATTAAATTTTTATCCAATTAATAAAAAGGAAATTTTAAAAACTGGACACATGTGGAACATATTTATGTGCACAGAAATTGCATTATTAAGTAATAAATTCACTGATGACAGAAAACACGGCTAATAGTAAAAATACTTCATAGAAAATAACCATTTTCTAAAACATAAAAAGTTTTTTAATATAAATTCTGTACATCTGTATGATTATCATAAACTGCACACATAAAACTAAAAATTACTTTATTATTTCTAGGCAGAAATACTTAATATTTCTTTTAATCTCATTTCTATTTGAATAAACACACAATACTAGATATATATTCATCAAACATCTTAATGTTTAAAATGGTAGGCTACCATATCTTAATACAGTAATCTTATTAAATAAGACTATCATACCGATTAAGGTAATGGTAATGTTGTGTACTTCTGTTGTTGTTGTTTTTTTTTTTTTTTCAATGTACAATATCTCAACGTACAATATACAATGTCTTATCAATTTTATTTGCACTGCCAATTTGGCCATTAAATCCGTCTATTAAAGTGTAGGAAGCACACTTATCTCATGTAACTATTACAGTCAATTGTTGCATTTTCACCTAGGGGGGAGAGGGGTGGAATGTGACCCTTTTTTCCCAAAAACATTTTTTATTTATTATTTTCTGCTGATACAGCAGTAAAACTTTCTGAATATCAACATAAAACATTTTTACATATTTAAAATATAAAAAATGAAAAAAATATCATAATGTTAGTTTTTTAAAGTAATTAAAATGACAAGAAAATTGCCCCATCCCACTCACATATGTGGGAAGGATGGGACATACTTTGAAATTTTTCAGATACCTGAATATTTTCTATGTACTTATAAAATAATATACAATTTATTATAGTAGTAAGAATGTATTTTCACTCAGAGGGAGTTCTGAAATAAGTTTTTCATAAAATTTGACTTTTACCATGATATAGTTTAAGCTATGGTGATCATAGTAGATTTTATTGAATTGACAGCTGTAATAATGAATGAAATAGTATTATTATTAAGAGATTATATGTGCTGAGACAATTTGGAAAAAGCTTATTCTGATATCTGGAGTTTAATGGATTCATCTAAAAATACAACAATTGAATTAATATCTATATGTGTATTATCTTCATTTTCTGGAAAAATGAACATTGTATCCACTTTTATTTGTAAATGTTACAACTGATGTAAAGTCATTTATTACATTGGTTACTTGACCGACATATCTTTTATCCAAGAACAACTTTCATGTGAGAATCTGACAACTACCCAACATCCAACAGAGACTTTTTTCACTTTATCCGTTTGAAGATTACTTAGTATGGTTTCCTCGTTATTCTGGATACTATAACCACCATCATCTTGTACATCACGTCACATTTAGGTGCAAAGAAATTAAAGATGATCCCTTATCACTAGACTCGTCTTCTAAAAGCTACATTTTCCTTTTTTTTCGGTTTTGTCTTTTTAGTTAAATTTTCTGGTTTTTTTTTTTTTTTTTTTTTTTTCTGCATTCTCTCAAATGTTTCTCTTTCAATTCCCTCTTTTTTTGTTGCATAGCATATTAATATTATTGAATAATAATTCATGATTTAGTAAAATTATTCTATATTAACCATGCTACTATTGTTTAGCCTACAACATAATCAAATTATTTTAGCTAGAACAAATTTTTAAGAAATTAAAATTCCTTCTTCAGTTTTCCAAATTTATTGTTTATTACATGATTCAATACCAAGATAAAATACTTATAAAGCATTGATACTTATGTATGTGTATAGTTTACATAATAATTTCCTTAAATGGATCAAAGGGTAAGATGTGACATGTCCCATCCCTCCCTGATCCTTGATGTTTTATCCATACCATCACATAACATTTCAATAAAATAACTTGTAACTAAAACCATGTTGCTTTTAGGCTTAATTAATTGCTGCTTCATCAAAGTTATATCACTGGATTTACAAAACATTTATTATATATGTTTTTAACTTTAAATGAATTGATAAATTATATTGAAACTTGAGATAAATAATTACTTTTGATGTAGCAAAATAAGCTTTTTCCAATTTAACACCTGTGAACATGCAACTAAAATAATTCCTGCATATAAATATGATGCTATAGCTAATTCATATGATGGAAAAACTGGAAATAAATTGAAGTGCTTTATTTAAGCATATTTGCAGCTGTCCTATCCCTCCCCACTCTCCCCTATATACTTTTTTTCAGAATTTGATGTATTTTATTTCTTCTGCCTAACACTATATAACTTTTTAGCCCTTTTTTTTTTACAACTTTTTATAATGAGATTGTATCAATGTCAGTACTTGGTAAATCAAAGACTGGTTTCGTATTTACTAAAAAAAATACAGGTGATTTAAGGAACAAAAAAATACAACATGCAATTAAAAAAAAAAAAAAAAAAATTCTGGAGCGTCAGCTAAAAAGCAATATGACAATAATATGAACACATGCTGTTTCTTTAGAACTGCGAACCATTTACAATTTTTTTTAACCTAACTTGGCATACAAGGTATGTGTAAAGTTGTGTGCTGCTCCCAAGCAAATATTGCAGGTCTGCTGCAGCAACAAAATGTTCATATTCATAGTGTCCATGTCCATATGGTCTATGAAAGTGAATAAAAATCTTTTATTTTATAAGACGATTTGGCTATGATGTCATACACTCAGTTTTTTTTTTTTAGTTTTTTTTTAAAAATCTGTTATAAAAAAGAAAAAAAGTCGCCAAATTTAGGGGATTTTTTCCTTTAATGGCAACCTAGCCATTGGTATTAAGTTATTCGTTTGGTGTGGTCTTGAAAATCGCGCCAACCAAACAGTCGCCAAACTTCTGTTTATATGTTTGTGTGAGTTTAAAGCATCTGTTCCGGCGATTTTCTTAAATTTGTTTTTTCAAAGGTGCTTATTTTTTATAAAGTTTACAAAGAATTTAATACATAAGAGATTGTTGTTAGATAAGGCATATATAAAAACAAAAAATAAAAATATATGTTTTAACATTTGTTTACACTATGTCATTTCTTAAATATGGCATTTTCATGAGGCTTTCTGCTTGTAAAAGATCCATATTTTCTTAGAAAAATATTTTTTTTGCTCAAAGACTGACAGTATGAAAAGATATATACAATTAAATGAGAAAAAAATAATGTGAAAAAACATTGAACATAAAAAATTAAAAATATTTCTTGTACTCAAAATGACTTCAATTTTATAAACAAGAGTATTTGTTATATGATTTTTTTTTAAGTATTTTTAAAACAAAATGGAAATAAATTCATTGAAATTAAGTTGATGATGCGAAAATCCCTGTTCCTGTCCACACACATACTTACGTTGAGTGTTTTTAAAAAAAATATATGATTGCATAATGATAAAAAATGTTAGAAAAACTAGCAGTGGTGCCAACTTATATGGGCTCAGGGGGTTCGAGCAGTGCCGAACCTAGCCTTTTTGGCGCCCGGGGCAAACATGGATTTTGGCGCCCCCCCCCCTCCTCCGAAAAGAAAATTTCCAAAGCGAATTTTTTCTAAGTTTCTAAAATTTAAAGTATATAATCAGATAATCTGTAATACTGAACTAAGTAATCAGCTTTGTCAAATACTGATTCATTAAAACCTTGAAAATGGAATCGAAAGGAACCGAAAAATATTCCGCTTTATACAAGTTTTCATCTTAGGAAGTATAATTATTGATATTCTCAGGGGTGGATTTAAGGGGTCACGGTGTTCTCAATCGCGAGGGGCCCCGCATCCAAAGGGCCCCCAAAATCCTCTTTTGAGTTCAACGAGAAAAATTATTTTTTGATCAAAGGATTTTCTTAGCACTTTTTTTTTAAATTAGTATTACTACATAATTTTCATGTAATTTAAATAGAATATTTTTTATACCATTTGCTATTCCCAGAAATGTTTTAGTTATGTTTAAATGTTTTTCCTTGCCTTCTTTTCTATTAGCAATTATCAGAACTGTGAACGGTTGTGGAGCGTTGGGGTGAGACTCGAACTTGGATCTGAGCTGAAAGGAACCCTGTTACTGTTAGATAATTTTATGACGATTTAATTACACAGATTCAGTCTAATTAAATCAGAACTGATAAATCTAAATCTGGATCGTGACACTGGGGCCCCTGATTTAGGGGTCCCCCACACTTGGTATGCTATTTACATAAAGCTGATATTTAGAATGCGTTTGACTTTGTTACTGATTATAATCGATATTTTGCATTTTCAGAGTAGGATAAGATTAAAAACAAAAAGAAATTGAGCTTGACTATTACAGGGGTACACGATGTATTTGCCCCAGAAATTTACATCTTTATCTAAAATAATAATTACAGTAAAAGAATGGGGCGGCAAAACACGTAAGAATGGGAAAAAGACGATTTTTTTTTTTGGGGGGGGGGGGGGCAAAGATAAAGGCAGAGACGATTTTATTAGCCATGGCACCCTGTGCGAGGTTCTTTTCTGCGTCTCTACAAATGCCATATTCTTAAAAAAGGAAAAAGGGGAGGAGAGGTTACTATTTTATCTTGCATATGTTTCATCCCCTTAGTTTTTAGTATCGTTAGCAATAGCCAAACTCGTGCCCTTTAAAGCCGGATCTGTATGTAAAAAAGTAATTGTAACAAATGGTATGGTGGCATTTTTCGTTTATCTGGAAATGGCCAAAGGACCAGAAAATAATTTGGGAGGATAAAGGCAGGGACGGCAGCGGTTTTATTAGTCATAGCAACTTGGGTATGGTTTTCTCCCTGCACCCCTACAAATAACTTTTTTTCAAAAAAAGTTTTAACAAAGAGTTTTATTTTGCGTATTTTTAAAATTATCCTTTCAAATGTTATGTGTTTTTAGTATCCCAGGTAGTCGCCCAACCTCGCCCCCTCTAAGGATACTAGATTGGATCTGGATAAAAAAGTAATTTCAGCAAAAATAACAGGCCGGCATATTCCAGTTGCCGCCAAGGGCGGCAAAACGCTTAACAAACGAGTAAAAAACTTTTTGAAAGATAAAGCCAGGGGTGACACCGGCTTTACTAGCCATGGCGCCCTGTACGAGATTTTTTACTGTACCTCTACAAATGCTATACTTAAAAGAAAAAGATTTTACTGCGAATTTTACTTTGGGCATTCATCCCCCAATTTGTGTTTATTGTCCTGGGCAGTCACCCCTCGCCCATGACAAAATGGAAAAAGAAGAAAACTCCACACTGTTAGAAAAGGGAAAAAATAGAACAGCCTTCATGGAATATTTTTATCTAATAGAAAAGTCAAAGTGAGGGAATCGTTTGCCAATTATCCATGCTGGACAGTGCAGTACCATATCCAGACGACGTTGAACAGTGTCATATACAGACATGAGTAGGGACTGACCATGAAAAATGTTAGTCATTCTCCTAAGCCACAGGAAGATATTTAAATGATAGACGGCATAGACATGATACGTTTGGAATGGGAGAAAGAAAATTGCCTAAGAGAACAGTTCGTTTTTTAATCATTTGCTATCTTGTATTGTAGACGAATCTTTTAATCTATTTGTCTATTTTAATGCATTTGGTTCAGTTTTTTCTTTTGGATTTTCCGGCTGCGAGACTTTTATACAAATTTCATATATATATATATATATACATTTTTATATCAAACAACAAACAAAACCTGAATTTGGCGCCCCCTTCGCCTTCTGTTTTGCTTGCGCCCGGGGCACGTGCCCCCTCTGCCCCCCCTTAGTTTCGGCCTTGGGTTCGAGCCTACCTAATAATTTGTTCTCCTGAATTTTCTATTCCGTTATATTTTAATACTATTTTTTTTAATCACTAAAAGAAAATTTTGTTCTGTTGATGTTCGCAAAATTATTTTGTTTGAAAATCCTAAGGACAGCAGTAACAGACACATAGGAACATGGAAAATATTTTCAGAAAACATATAATTATATTATTCAATAAAAATAAACCATTTCTGTATATTTTATCACTAAATATAAGTCAATGATCATCTGTTTTAATGCTTTGACATCCATAAAACACTTACACTGAAATGTTTAGCTTTTTTAGGCATTGAACTTGTAGTAATAGAATTATAGTAAATATTAGTGTCTTTATTAGGAAATACACATGCAAATATAATTTAATAAAATTCCAATTTTATACTTCTGTACTATATATGTGTTTATAATCTAAGTCAAGTTATGTTCTTATTTTTTTTAAAACTAAGTATTGTACAGAAGTATAAAGTTATAATTTTATTAAATTATATTTGCATGGATTCATTCTTATAAAGACACTAATATTTATTAGAATACCATGAATAATCAATCATCTTTTCCCAGCCCTCCCCACTTCCCAAATTAAAAAAGAGCTGCCCGTGTAATTTGACCCCAAAATGTTTGATCCCACCCAATATTTTTGAAAAGTTGGTGCTACTAAAAACTAGTCTGAAAAAGGAAAGGCGTCCTAAAAGTTCTTGCACCAGGCAGGACCGGCGCTACCATCAGACAGACAAGGCAGCTGGTGTCCTGCATCAATTTGGGTCTTGTTAGGAGCCCTGACTCTCTCTACAAAATTTGAAATACCATTCCTCTATATAAAATAATAATATTTTTGCTGTAGATTTGTTTTTAAATTCATGAGAAAAAAAGTGAGTATTAAATTATTTGTTAAAGGCAAAGTTGATATTTTGTCGATGACTGTATAGATTTGATAATCCTGAAAGAAACCGTGAATGAAAACAAATAAATATTTAAGATTTTACGAAATTAAAAAAATAATTATGCACATTAAATGTGAAAGCAGTAGCATTTTTCATACATTGTATTATCTTTATTATATATTACTAGCTGACATGGGTATGAGCAGCTGATGTTGCCCATACCCATGATAATAAATTTAAAAAGAAGCATCAAGTTTATTATTTTATATCTTTAACCGGATTTTGCATGAAACTATATTTTAAAATGAAAAATTCACAAAAAAATATTGCTATTTAGTGATAAAAGAGCTCATTTTCTTGTTTATTACATAGGGTCGTTTCATAGTTTTAAAATAAAAAGTTCTCTTTTGTCCAAACTCTTTGAAATCTTTATGGGTGTTAAATAAAACGGTTTTTACATCCTGTGTCAAAATTTCGTGAAAAAAATATTGTTATCGAGTTGTAAAAGAAATGTTTTCTTCTCGCTTTTTTGTTTGTTTGTTTGTTTTTCTCATCGGCTCCTTTAATATAGCAATTAAAAATTAGATCTCATCTTCTGACCCAGTGTTGAATTCAAGGGCGGTCCGGGGGGGGACATTCCCCCAGAGCATTGAAGTGTATCCCCCCCCCAGGAAGATTTGAGATTTTAAACTTTTAATGGTTAAAAAGTGCAATTTCTCCCCCGGAACTCTACAATGTCCCCTCCGGAACCACAGAAATCCCTGCTGGAGAAATGTATCTGAATTCAACACTGTTCCGAACTCTCTCACATTTCAATTGGTTATAAATATAACTGTATCCAAGCTCTCTTTAAAATTTTGTATGTAATTACATTTTAAAATGAAAAATTTGCAAAAAAATATTGTTATTTAGTGATAAAAGCGTTCATAAGGGTTTCGTTCACCTCACGAAACCTTATTACTCCCGCTTCGTTGTCTGTCCGTCAGAGAGCCGTTCTCAAAACTTATATAACTTACAGAGTTGAAACTTTGTGTATATATAACTGAATACCTGCTATGAAGCTCAAAATATTAAAATTTGAAAAAATCATATTTTAATAAATAGAGATAAAAAACCAAAATTCTAACAGCCTTTTCCTATTAAATTTGAACATTTTTCGTTATAGCAGCTGTCAACAATTAAAAATCCACAATAAAATTCTTTCTACAATAATTAATTTTCTATTGAAAAATTTTCACGTGAAAAATGAAAATGAAATAAAAAGTTTCACCAATTGAAAAAAAAAATGACATCATATGGGTAATAAAACGGAAATTTTCAAAGATTTCTCAATAATACAAGGAGTATGTGTATGTACAGAAAGCAGATTAATCTGATGTCATATTGGAAGTTTAATGGATTTCTCAAATGTTTGAGAATAATACAGCGTAAGTACCAATATGAGTAATAGAGAATAGTAAATATATGAGTTTGAGGAATGTATTGAATCATGATAAAAACCCGATTATGGAAATATTAACATATTTTAACATTTTGAAGGTGTACAATGTATTTAATTTTGAAATTATTTTTTTTAAATATCGCATTTAGTCCACATGACAGATATTATTATGACAGAGTATAATAGCGGGCTTCGCCTGCTATCGGGCTGGTTTAGATATTTGAAAAAATAGACCGGTCAATTTTTACATTATAAAAAACATTACCTTTTTTTGTTGCTAAATGAAATTTATTTGGATTTATTAAAGAAAGGATAGTGTTTTGAGAGGAATATTAAACAAAACCCTTTGTACGATCTTCGATCACACTTACCCACTTGTTTTCTTGTTTACATAGGGTTGTTTCATAGTTTTAAAATAAAAAGTTCTTTTTGTCCAAACTCTTTGATATCTTTATTGGTGATAAATAAAGCAATTTTGCAGCCTGTGTAAAAATTTCGTGAAAAATATTGTTATCTATTTGTAAAAGATGTTTTCTTCTCGCTTTTTTGTTTGTTTTTGCGTTGGCTCTTTTAACATAGCAATAAAAGAATTGTTCTTATTTTCCAAACTCTTTGACATTTCAATCTGTTATAAATATATAGCTGTATCCAAGCTCTATTTAAAATTTTGAGAAAAAATATGTATACTTAGTAGTGGAAACATGAGTTCTTAAAAAAAAAGCTTTAGCTTTCAATTTCAGATTAAAAATATATTAGGTCTTTCAATGCAATGGTGACTCCATCCATTTTCAATCCCCTTAGGCTAAAAAGGTGAGGGCTAATCCATCAGGTTTCCCCTTTCTGAGAGGAATAAGCCTCCAAAAAATGTTGGCGCATGCACAAAGAGACGATGTCCGTGTGGAAAATTTAGCAGAATGCACTTTTCGTTTTAAATATATAGATTCTAAGTTATATACAATCTATACCAATAAAATGAAGTTTTACTCTGTGTGAATGTGTGTGCGTGTGTTAGCGAAATCTAGCACACCTAAAAGTCTGAAAATTTAGGTGAGGATAGTCCAAGGTCTGTCCTGATGCACCTGAGACTCAGAATTTTAATAATTAGTCGAGATATTAATCAAAACTAATTAAATATCGCAAAAATGCAATCTTTTTATCTGAAAATGACACTAACCACAAAATAATAAATGAATGCAGGTGTAGATGTTTCACTGAGATATGAAAGAGGTTGCCACAATGGTTTACCAGCTAAAGATTCTAGTTAGAAATTTTAAGGTTTGTACTAATTTTTAAAACTATATAAGATACAGATTTGAAAATTGGTATATATATACACAAAATCATATGCTGATTAAGAGTAGTGAAAAAATTGGCCAGTAAGTTTTTATTTTATATAAAAAAAAATTCATTTACTTTCAGATACAAAAGATAAAAATAAACAATGCTTAAAAAAATTAAAAACCACACTCAAAATTCAATGTATGTTCAAATTTTTAAAACTATATATGATAGGGATTTAAAAATTGGTATATATCCGCAAAATCATATATTATATTTAAGAAATTCGACTGGTAAATTTTTATTTTAAATCTGATTTTTTCATGGGAAAAGAAATTTATTGTGCTTTTATCGTATCTTGAATCCACAAACCTTAAAAGGGGTGGCAGGGTCGGAAGTAAACTGACATTTTAATTTTTACTTCTTCAGTCCTTGGTTACCACTCAGAGGCGGATTAACCACCTACCGGGCCCCTAGGCTTAATACATTGGGGCCCCCCCTCCTGCTCTATATGTATATACATTGACATACAACATATATATATATATACAAATATACATACGCACACACAGATATACATATATATTTTTTAGGACAAAAAAAGGTCACAAACTTAGCGCTGGGCCCTTAGTTTGTCGGGACCCTAGGCTTCAGCCTACTCAGCCTATTTGGTAATCCGCCTCTGTTACCACTATTTCAGAATATTAATCTCCAGCGGGTGAGGAATTTATTTTTTCAGTTTCTATAGGCCCGATCACGACCGTGTTTATCTCATTCAACTAGATTTTCGATCTCTTTACAGATTTTAGTACCTCCTTTCACCGCGAGGGGCGCATTCTTATCTCGGGTTCTATGGGCCCGATCAAAACGGGATTTCGCTCATTCAATTTTGTTTTCGATCGACGTGCAAAACAATCAACGTGCATTTTCAAGTAGACACTCCACTACTGCTGTTGTACAACTACCTGGAGTCGCTGTGCGTTCACTCTACTCCTTCCCCCCGAACTTCTATGTGCGCAATCTCTCCGACCGCTCCATCTCTCCTGGCTTTACCTTAAGCCCTTTTTTTTCGCCATTTACCCTGGGCTTTCTACTAAGTCAATTCTTGTTAAAATTCAGATTTGAGTTTTATGCGTTCATTGATGCTCATATGTGCTCACTTGATCGGATCACATGTGAATTGAACTGTCGTTTTATCATTAAAAAGTAACTAAACTCTCTGTGTGTTAAAAAAATTAATAAGGACTGTTATCTAAATTAAGAGTTTGTATTAAGAGTTTGTATTAAGAATTTGTGTTATTAATTTGTTTTCGTTTCGTAAGTTCTTTTTCACATAGTGCGTTCTTATATTATTAAAGTAAATGTATATTAGTAATCAATCGACTTCGTAATATTTTGAATAATTTTAAATATTATTCGTTTAGTTGAAATATATTTAGTTGTACATAAACCATCACTATCTATTTATGAAATAATTCCCATTTTTATATTTTATTTTCAGTTTTAAATGATGTTAATGGAATTTTTTCAAATTAGGCAATCGGGTAAGTTCCATCGATGCAGTAAAAAATCAAATCAAGAGGTCCTTATCATAATATGTAAGGATTATGTGTAAGGAGGCTTTGAATGAAATAATAGAGATTAATGTATCTTTATTAAAGCCATTGTCTAACTTTCGTTTCTTATTTTTTATTTGAATAAAAAATGGCGTCATGTTTTAATGAAAACGCACATATTCATTCATACAACTGTTACATTTCAATACAGTTGATCAAACAAGATTTTCTGTATTTTTTCGTTTCGCCAATTCTGAATATTTTATCCTTATCTCAGAAATGTTTGATGCGAGTTAAAATGACGTCATATTTGAAAGGCAATTAACATTTTCATTGATAAAACTAAATACTTTACTACGAATGCACATAAATGACGTAAACTTCAAGAATTTTAACTCGCCCTATTTTAAGATTAGGACCTCAAGTGAAGATGCCCATAAAATAGAATATAAGTTCGCATACAAAGTTCTCGCCGGAAAAAAAACACTAGTTTTGGTAATATAATAACCAGCTAGCAAAACCCGCGGCTTTGAACGCGTGATTGTTGAAATATGCTAAGTGGAATTGGTATGTCTACTAATATGAGGAAGAGTTACGAATGCTCACTGCTACGAATAATTTAAATATTACTAATTCAGTCGAATTTTGATCAAACTTCATTCTTGATCGCATTACAGGGGACAGTGAGACTTCAATTAATGACAAAATCTTCATTCCAACCCACGTCCTTCCAAAAAATAGCTGTAATGTTGTTGGGAAATCTGTTTATCAGTTACTTGGGAAGTCTGTTTATCAGTTACTTGGGAAGTCTGTTTATCAGTTACTTGGGAAGTCTGTTTATCAGTTATGGTACGATAAAAGAATTCTTAAAATACGTTTAGTAGACTCAGAGCTTATTTTATACAGCAAACAAATGTTACTTTTTTACAGTATTAATATAATTTTTCACTATAAAATCAAAATACTGTTAATCAAGATACTAATACATTGGAAAATATTTGTTTAATATAGTTAACCGTCCTTTTTGTATGATGAGAGGATAAATATAAAGTACTTTCTTGCCTAGTTGGCAATCATCTTTCTTTATTACTACCATGCTAATTCATTTGGTACTTGCGCTTCATACCACTGCTCATAAAGTTGTATCGAACAGCGGCATGACAAATAACTGATTTATCTTCTCTTTTACATTTTAAAAATTTACATTTATGAAAAACATTGTTATACGTCTTAGAAGTTATCTCTATGTCAAATTTAAAGTTTCTAGACTAACAGTTTCAGAGAAAATAATAGTGGAAATATAACTGCAGAACGTTTGTCTTAAATTTCACTCATTTAAAAGTCAAAATTTTTAAAAAGAGTTTCTTTGCTAGCATCCCGTCATATGATCACGTCTCAATAATAACCTGCACGTCAAATTAAAATTTTTTAGCCTTGATAGTTTCAGAGTAATCATGATTATAGAGTGTTTTCAAATGATTTCATCATTTCAAACTTCTAACAATTTAAGAAATGTTCTAAGCAAGCATTTATATCTTAAAACTAAGCACCATATCAAATTTTACGTTTTCAGCTTCAACAGAAATCGGAATTTTAGAACATTCTTTGCTTTTGTATCCTTTTGACGGTAGTTTGTACAGAAATAAAATATAACCTATTTTTATACAGAGACGATCATCGTTATTATCTTGAGATAAGATTTGAAATAGGTTCATTAGTTTGAAAATAATCCGGATTTTAGAACGTTTCCTGCTCATTTCAATTGCTTTAGAAGCTGTTCTGTGTGAGCATTTACGTTTTAAAAGTAACAACCATACTAAATTAGTCGTAACAATTCCAAATAAAGCGCAATTTAGAAAGTTTTTAAATCGTCATCTGCCCATTTCATTTTTTTGAATTTCGAATTTTTTAGAAATTGTTCTTAGAAAGCTTTTACATGTTAAAAGTTAACCATCATGCCAAATTTCAAGTTTCTAACCCTAAAAATATCACAGAAATCTTAATTTTAGAATTTTTTGGATCCTGTACACGTTTAAATTTCAAATTTTTTAGAAATTATATTCTGTGAGCATTTATCTTTTAAAAGTAAACAGCCATGTGAAATTTCAAGTTTATAGCCAACTGTTCCAAATATGGCGTGGGTTAGAACGTTTCTAAAACGCCTTCCGTTCATTTTTCCCTTTTGAATTTCGATTTTTTTGAAATCGTTTTTAGCGAGTGTTTACATCTTAAAAATACCCACCATGCCAAATTTCAAGTTTCTAGCCATAACAATTCCAAATAAAGCACAATTTAGAAAGTTTTAAATCGTCATCCACCAATTTCATCCTTTTGAATTTCGAATTTTTTAGAAATTGTTCTTAGAAAGCTTTTACATGTTAAAAGTTAACCATCATGCCAAATTTCAAGTTTCTAAACCTAAAAATATCACAGAAATCTTAATTTTAGAATTTTTTGGCTCCTGTACACTTTTTAATTTCGAATTTTTTTAGAAATTATACTGTGCGAGAATTTACCTTTTAAAAGTAAACAGCCATGTGAAATTTCAAGTTTATAGCCAACTGTTCCAAATATGGCGTGAGTTAGAACGTTTCTAAAACGTCTTCCGTTCATTTCGCCCTTTTGAATTTCGATTTTTTTTAAATCGTTTTTAGCGAGTGTTTACATCTTAAAGTAACCACCATGCCAGATTTCAAGTTTCTAGCTCCACAAGTATCACAGAAATAGCATTTTACAGCATGTTTTGCTCACGACATCAAATATAGAGAAGAGATTGTCACTATCATTTTGCCATTATAATTTTTGAATTCAGTTCGATAGCTCCTAAGTTTAAGCATGAGGGGTTAGTGCGCTTATTTCCCAGGACTGTACATGAAATGATCTAAGCGTTTTATCATTTAGTTATCATTCTTAACCCATTGTTAACCGGCACTGTTACACAGAAGCTATCTTATGTCACCAGCTATTATTTCGTAATTGAAGGTGCAAATAAAGCAATTTAAATAAACCTAAACTTTACTTAATCAATTTAGAACGGAACTTTATGGACATATCTTTTGTATTAACTTTTAACACTTTGTTCACCGGCAATTTTGCATGAAATCTTGATTTTAAAACAGTAGAAGCTCCCTCCTCTTTTGAAAGTATTTCATTAAATGGTTTTCTAGATAAGTTTTCCAAGTTTATGCGTCAGTAAATGTCGTACAATGTACGGAAATTATATAAAATTTCTTACAATCTAAAAAAAAAAAAAAAAAAAAAAAAAAAGGAGAAAATTATATAAATGCATTTTTTTCTTTTAAATAAGGTAAACGCCGTGCCATTAGTCAATGATGCTTGGTAAAACAAACACGAGTTAACTCCTGACCGGTCAACAACGTTTGGGCATGAAAACAAGAGTTAACTCCTGACTGGTCAACCAGATGTTAAAATATTTCTAATTATGTTTTCAATATATTTCCAAATTTGACTTTTTAAAAGAAATATTTACTTTTCATTATTGTCAGGAAATTGAAATTGGAAGTTTTGTTTCGATAATACGTCATCACTTTAATTACACACTATTTCATATATATATATATATATATATATATATATATATATGTGTGTGTGTGTGTGTGTGTGTGTGTGTATCATAGGACTAAATTGTGTGACTGTTATCCTGCTCACAGTGTGTCAATTTTTGTGAAAATATGAAACTACTTGAGACTTAAAATTAATAAAAAATAAATATGTTTATTTTTTTGGAAAGCAAAATTTAAAAGAGAAGTATTGTTTAAATCTTTCTTTAACGTTTTGTACAAATGAATGTAAACGTTTATGGAAATACGAGGGAAGGGTGAACATTTTTGTGACCTACTGGAAAAAAAAAAGAATGGAATTTCACATTAGAATTTCTTATTACATTCACCCTCTATTAGAGATGAGACGGGTTCAGTTCGAGACCATGAGCCCGAGCTCGGGCTACATTTTTATACCAGGTTTTCCGGCTTGGTCTCAAAGGGAAATTTTTATTTCTTAACAAATTAAAAAAGAAAAAAAAAACACTTGCCAGATTCTATTTGAAAAACAAGAATATAGTGAAGTTTCTTAAGGTGTTGTCTAAGAATCAGTTTGAAAGGAATTGAATTATTATTAATGGGACATAAAAAGAAATATACTACCTGATTCTGAAGTCTTGGCATGGTTAGTGTTATTAACACAAGGAAGCCGGGGAGTATCCCTTGTCTATCCTTTTTTTCTATTTGAAATCCTTTTTTAGAATTACTGGAAAAAAGAAATCACGTCTTTCTGCCATAGTTGTACAATGATACTTTAAAAAAATAAGAATTGTGACTTTTGACGATTTCTGCCATTGGTTGTGTAAAAATTACAAATTAACTATTTTGAACAGATTTTCAGGAATATGAAAATCATGATACGTCGCGATGGGAGAGTATTAATAGCTATTTCTATCTAAGAAGTGATTTTTAAATGAGAAAATTAATATAGAAACATTTTAAAATAATATTAACAACTTTCTACAGCGGAGGACTTTGGAGCTGTGATGACATAACATTTTTCGGGATTGGACGATTTTGAATATTCGGGTTTGGGCTCCGAAAAAAAAAATAAATAAATAAAATAACTCTACGTTTTTATATCAATGCACTTACGCATTCGGTGCTGAAATTTGTCTACACGCATCTGATAGGATTATTTGATCTAAACCTCACACAGCTTAATATCTTTCATAACGAGGAGAAGAGACGTCCTCAAAGTGAGGTTTTCAATGCAAAGGAAATATGAGGGAAGTCCGATGGGGGTTGATAGAGCGAATAATGTAGTTGGGATAGTACTGTGTACCCACAATCGAGCTTGCGTAGTCACGACATGGTGAAGTTGTCTGGATGTCATGAAAATACATTGCATAAAAAAAAATATTTCTTAAAATTTGTCACAGATTGTTATAAAAACATGCTATACAATCTTTTTAAATTATAGATATCTAGCACCAGTCTTCCATGTGAAACGCACAACGTTTCGCGATCCTCTCGTAAGTTTTAAAACTTTCGATAACTTTTGACATTTCAGAGGTCCATTACCTATTAAGTGAATTTTTGCGCAAATATCATGCTGCTCTTAGCTGCCATGGAATTCGAGATCCAAAGATAAGCGTTTTTGGATGTCATGGAAACGGAAAGAAGGAACTGCGTAAAGGATAAATGGATCATTTCACTGATGATGTTTGACTTTTTTTGGAAAGAAGAACAGTTAGTATATTTAAGTAATGCGGAGAACATTAGATAGTGTCAATGTATAATTTTTAACAAATTTCTTTTTAAGTGCGATGACATTGAAATTGAAATTGTTTCGAGAAAACATATTCGATAAATGACTAATATGTTAAGAAATTTCAGTGGTACTCATTACGTGACCCTCGAGTTCATTTCATGTGACCCCGCAAGTGGAGCACATAATTATATATATATTATATATATAAGTAGATACAGATATAAATGTAATTTTTAAAGACCTCGCGATTGTTTTTAAAATCCGGTTAGGTACATACAGATATAAATATATTTTTTAAAGACTTCGAGATTGTTTTTAAAATCTGGCTAAGTATATACAGATATAAATGTATTTTTTAAGGACCTCGTGATTGTTTTTAAAATCTGACTAAGTATATACAGATATAAATGTAATTTTTAAAGACCTCGCGATTGTTTTTAAAATTTGATGCGATGAAAAAAAAAATGATTTTTTATAAATTTGTTCTATTGATTTATTCAATGGCTCTTGTACTTTTTCCTTTGTCTATAAGATTTAAATATTATTTATCTAAATTTATGAGTAAGCCCCTAAAACATTTTCTTTTATAAATTTTATAAGATTTAAGAAAAAAATGTGCAAACTATACTTTTGATACAAGATACTCAAATGTAGTGCACAAATTAGTGTTACGACTGAAAAAGCAAAGATAGCACACTTTTTAATATGAAGACGGCCTATAAAACCTTATCAATGCATAATATTTAATCTAGATACTATTACTAATCAGTTGGTATCCAATGAAATTTTACTGCGATAATTTTCGGTAGTTAGTAGAGGTGGAGATATAATTTTCCCACGATTGTACGTACAATTAACATGCAATACATGTAACAAACAACAGTAAATGCTATACATACATAAGCCCTCTTTAACACTCTTTTATTACACTAAACCTGGTTTTTGTATGTAAAAACGGAATTTATAATGGATTTTTAACACACTTCTTGATATGCAAGAATTATAAAAATTACGTTTCCGAAGACAGTACATTTTAATATTTGTAGAACTTAATTATAAATTAATTGATTAATTTTAAGGAATTTTCCGTTAGCCTGCCACAGGTGATAAATCGCACAATTCACTGTAACTCATACAATTGTATAAGGGTTGAAATAATGGATTTAATCATTTGCCAATAAACGCTCGCCAAAATATGCCAAATGGTTGTGAAACAGCAAATACAATGAAACATTTTAAAAGCTGAAAAGTAGAAAATAAATTATAAATAAAAAATAAAGAGAGTAATATATTTCGAAAAAAATATACACTTTTATAAATTAATAGTTTTATATTAATTACTTTGCGTTTATACGTTGAGAAATCAATGTTGAAACTCTTAAAAATAGGGTTTAAATAATGTATCACTTTTTTTTCTTTACTGTTTCCATATCTTAAAAAAGAAACAGAGCAAAAATTATACATTTTTTAATAAATTCATTTGCTTGCGCATTTTACCAAGCGTAAAAAAAAAAAAAAAAAAAAACAATGAATTTTTCATAATCGAGTTCGGTGCCCACGCCAAATCATTGTGTATAATTTAAACGGAAATTTTGGTGAAAAAACATGAATTGCAGTAAAAAAATTGGCGTGATTTTCAAGATGAACACTGAATGTTTATAAAAGAGTATTTTTATTTTTAAAAAACTTATTTTAACTTTTATATTTATTTAAACAAATAAAATCAACAGTGACTAATAAGGGAATAGTGCATAATCTTAGTTCACAGCACAACAATCAATAAAATTATTATTATTGTTATTATTATTATTATTATTATTATTATTAAAATCTGATTAGGGTTATTTTAGCGTAAATGATGCGACGTTTTGTACTTAAATGTAGGCAGAAATAGAATTAGAATATTTGCAGTACATTTTTATTTTATTTAACAATTTCTAGAGAAAATTTCTAGTATATACGATAAACTTTGAAACAATTTTTATCACGAATATATATTCCAGATTATTCTCTCTTTTACTATAGAAATGTTTTGTGCTTTTATTTTGGAAAAAAAATTAAGTGTTTGATGTTTTTCATCGCTAAAATGAAAGTCCTGTAGATGAATTGAATTGTGTTCCAATTTTTATCCAAAGTTTCATCGATTTTTTATTCTACTAACAAAAATTGATCTTTCATATTTCCCCCTTCAAATTTACACTTATGTAACACTTATAATAGTTAAATTATTAAAGCTGATAAACTAGCTTTAAATAGATATAGTGCATTTTAATAAATCCATATTATTATTATTATTATTATTATTATTATTATTAAATTCCTACTATTAGCTCACATTCTCGATATATTTATATATCTTGTTCAAATTTTCAATCGTTAATAAAATATTTTCTATTCATCCTATCAAGTTCAAATAAATTTTTTTAAACTTGTACTGGATGACAATTGATGTTAATACAGTTTTTTCAAATATTAACTCATTAATTAAATTTAATTAATTAATTTTAATTTTATATTTCATTTCTGTTCAAAAGTATAGACTCACTCCATATTTATAGTCTCACCTTCACACGTAAAAAGATAATGGGTCTGTTCACGGACGAAGATCAGGCGGCTCGCGGGCAAAGGAGACTATAAATGTGGAGTGAGTCTATACTTTTGAACAGAAATGAAGTATAAAACTAAAATTAAATAATAAAATTTAATTAATTAATTAATATTTGAAAAAAAAACTGTATTATCGTTAACTGTAACATCGCTATGGCACTTTATTGTGAAGTTTGGTAATTTTTGAAATTCAATATTTGAAAAACGGCATAATCATTAGATTTTAAATTTATATCAAGAAAAATACAATTTTTTTAACTTTCTAACGCAGTTTGTCTAACAATTTTGTGAGAAATACTTTTCGAGCTATTAATTTTTGGTATTTTAGCTATTTATTTTTTATTTAATTTTTAATACATTTCAAAAATTTCTCTTATGTAAGATATTTAGCAGGATATAAATTTAGGAATAAATACCGTCAGTGGCGAAGCGTGTAGATCGCTGGAAAAAAATTTCTATTTGACCTAAGTAGGAATTGACTTAAAAAAAGTTTTTATGTTACTTGTTTTTAAACATTAAACTGTGTGTGTGTGTGAGTGCATTTATTTTTGACGAAAAAGCTCTTTTATTTAAAAAAAATGCGTAATTACGTTTATACTAAAACACTTTTATTTAAAAACACTTATTTAATACATTTACTTTCTTAAAAACAGAAAAACTTCATTTATAAAGACAAACCTTTGTGCGATAAATTATTAGAAATATTTGAAATTCCTTTTAAACCACAATGTCGGAGAAAATGTGTTAAGGGAAAAAGGGAGTTTTAATTTGATAAAAATTATACACTACTTAAAAAATAATTTAATTTTCCTCTTTTTAAGAATTAATTTTTAAATGTAAGAAAAACAGGATTAATTTTTATTTCCAGTGCTACAATGATGCCTATATACAATTTTCTAAACAAAATATTTATATCCGCTGAAATTTAAACGAATATTTTCCGGTAAAAATATATATTAATGGATATTTTTTTAATATAAGGTTTTGTGTTTTTATTTTTGGGGAACAATAAGAAAATTTTGATTCTTGTATGATAAAAATGAAAGTCGTGTAGATGAATTCAAGTATTGTGTTCACAATTCGTCCAAAGCTTCATCGATTTCTTGCTATACTGAGAAAAGTGTTCTTTCATATTTTTTTGTTTTATAAAAGTAATAGTTAAGGATATATATATATCAGTACAAAAACCCTTAACGGGTTAAAAGTTGTGACGCAGCACTTTGTTTTGGCTCTATAAATTTTAAATATGGCTCTTAAAAGCAATGATATCAAATTTAAGTGACGCTATGTTAATAACTTTTTTAAAATCATAATTTTCTTTTTAATTTTATTTATATTCACAGGTGCAATTATTATCTTAATATGAAAAAATATATAAAATTTATTCGCTGATGCTTTTTCATTCACATCTCTCATGAATTCAAAATATGGGTTTTAAAGGAAATGATATCAAAATTTGAGTGACACCTTGACGTGAATTTAATAGGACTCTTTTAAAATTCAATTTAAATTATTTTTGGTTTGTCTTCTAAAGTATATTTACACATACAAACAATACTTTTAATTTTTTAATACACTTTTAAATATATTACTTTCACTGAGCCTATATTATGTATTGAAATGTATTTATTTCAATAAATTGATTTATCTTCTGTGCCACGCTATCCAAAATCATAAGTAAAACTTATGTAAATGATTATTTTGGGTCATATTATCCACCTGCATGCATTTCCCTTTGTTTGGATACTATGACGCAAAATAATCATTTACATAAATTTTACTTATGATTTTGGAAAGCGTGGCACAGAAGATAAATCAATTTATTGAAATAAATATATTTCAATACATAATATAGGCTCAGTGAAAGTAATATATTTAAAAGTGTATTGAAAAATTAAAAGTATTGTTTGTATGTGTAAATATACTTTAGAAGACAAACCAAAAATAATTTAAATTGAATTTTAAAAGAGTCCTATTAAATTCACGTCAAGGTGTCACTCAAATTTGATATCATTGCTTTTAAGACCCCCATATTAAAAATTTATAGAGCCAAAACAAAGTGCTGCGTCACAACTTTTAACCCGTTAAGGGTTTTTGTACTGATATCATTACTTTTTTAAGGTTATTGATGAAAATGTCAATTAGTCGAAATTAAGCATAGGGTATAAATTAATCATTAGAATAAAATTTTAAAGAAATGCTAAAAATGACCGCTTGGACCCCAATAAAAATATGAGGGTGGTGGCCCAGGGAGAGAAATCCAAGACTCAACTTTTAAATTATACAGCGAGAGAGTAACACGATTAGAAGGATGAAAATGCATGGCAAAACACGTTTGTTCCATCTTCCTCCGCCAAAGGGCGCAATCTTTTCTATACAAACATAACTGAAAATTTTCAGGCTGTCGATTCCGAGTCAAATGAACCATACCTCGTCGTGATCGCTCCCATAGAACCCGATAGGAAAGTGCCCCCTGGTGGTGAAACTTGGAACTAAAATCGAAATATCCTGTCGATGTCGAGTCGAATGAATCAAACTGCATTGTGATGGGACCCATAGAACACGAGATAGCTGCAAAATCCGTTAGTTCCATCTTCCACCACCAGGGGGCGGACTGTGTTCCATACAAACATAGCTGAAATCTTTGAGGATGTCGATTTCGAGTCGAATGAGCCATACCTCGTCGTGTTGGGGCCCATAGAACACAAGATAGGAAAGCGCCCCCTGGTAGTTAAACTTGTAACTAAAATCGATATATACTGTCGATGTCGAGTCGAATGAATCAAACTGCATTGTGATGGGACCCATAGAACTCGAGTTAGCTGCAAAATCCGTTAGTTACATCTTCCACCACCAGGGGGCGCACTCTGTTCTATACAAACATAGCTGAAATCTTTCAGGCTGTCGATTTCAAGTCGAATGAGCCATACCTCATCGTGATCGGGCCCATAGAACACAAGATAGGAAAGCGCCCCTGGTGGTGAAACTTGTAACTAAAATCTATATATCCTGTCGATGTCCAGTTGAATAAATCAAACTGCATTGTGATGGGACCCATAGAACTCGAGTTAGCTGCAAAATCCGTTAGTTCCATTTTTCACCACCAGGGGGCGCACTCTGTTCTATACAAACATAGCTGAAATCTTTCAGGCTGTCGATTTCGAGTCAAATGAGCCATACCTCATCGTAATCGGGCCCATAGAACACGAGATAGGATAGCGCCTTCCGGTGGTGAAACTTGGAACTAAAATCGATATATCCTGTCGATGTCGAGTCAAATGAATCAAACTGCATTGTGATGGGACCCATAGAACTCGAGTTAGCTGCAAAATCTGTTAGTTCCATGTTCCACCACCAGGGGGCGCACTCTGTTCTATACAAACATAGCTGAAATCTTTCAGGCTGTCGATTTCGAGTCGAATGAGCCATACCTCATCGTAATGGGGCCCATAGAATACGAGATAGGATAGCGCCCCCTGGTGGTGAAACTTGGAACTAAAATCGATATATCCTGTCGATGTCGAGTCAAATGAATCAAACTGCATTGTGATGGGACCCATAGAACTCAAGTTAGCTGCAAAATCTGTTAGTTCCATGTTCCACCACCAGGGGGCGCACTCTGTTCTATACAAACAGCTGAAAATTTTTAGGCTGTCGATTTCGAGTTGAATGAGCCATACCTTGTCATGATCGGGGCCATAGAGCCTGAGATAGAAATGCGCCCCCTGGTGGTCAAACTTGAAACTAAAATTGATATATCCTGTCAATGTCAAGTTGAATGAATCCAACCATGTTGTGATGGGACCCATAGAACTCGAGTTAGCTCCAAAATCCATTAATTTCCCGTTCCACTGCCAGAGGCGCAATCTGTTCTATATGAACATAACTGCCCCTGGTGGTGAAACTAAAATCAGTAAGTTCTATCGATGTCGAGTCGAATGAGCGAAACTGCATCACGATTAGGAATGCACAACCTGTGGCCCGTGATGGGTAACTGGTGGCCCGCAGAGACCATACATGCCAACCTATCCAAAAATTTCGAATTTCCTTAATAATTCGTGAGAAAAATTTGCAAATTTTGTCCATAGATCGTAGGAAAATATGAATTTCATCGATCAGGCGCATAAAATCATGAATTGCATCGACTGGATGCGAATTTTGTCGAATGGGCATGGAAAAATCCAAATTTCGCCATTTTGTCACTAGAAAAAAAAACGCAAATTTCAATAATCGGTCAACAGACACCAGAGATTCCAAAATCGGTAATTCCGGAGTTGTAAATTTCGTCAATCACTCCAAAAAAAAAAAAAAAAAAAAAAAAAAATCTTGAATTTTGTAAATCAATTGAAAAAACCTGCGAATTTTGTCGATAAGGCACAAAACCGTGAATTTCATGGATCGAGCAGCGAATTTCATCGAATGGCGTGGAAAAATCGCGAATTTCAACGAACAGTCGCGGAAAAAAATTTGCAAATTGTCCATAGATCGTAGGAAAACATTATGAATTTTGTCTATCGGTTCTGCAAAATTATGAATTTTGTCGATAGGCATGGAAAATCTCAAATTTCGTCAATTGGGCGTGGAAAAATCAAGAATTTCATCGAATGTTTGTGAAAAAATTGTAAATTTCAACGAACGGAAAAAAAATTGCGAATTTCGCCATTGTCTAGAGAAGAAAAATTGTGAATTTCATTCATTGGCCGACGGAAAGCATATCAGTTGAAAATCATGAATTTTGTCAATCAGGCACAGTAAAAACATGAATTTTGTGGATCGGGAGAAAGGAAATCATAAATTTTGTTGAACGCATGCATAAAAATCATGAATTTTGTTTATCGGGTATGTAAAAATCATTAATTTCGTCAAACGGATGCATAAAAATCAAGAAAGTCATCAATCGGGTGCATAAAAATCTTGAATTTCATCGATCAGGCGTGTAAAAAATCATGAATTTCATCGATCAGGTGCATAAAAATATGGGACAAAATTGCCATTCGCCAATCGGCGAGTAATACTGAAAATTTGGCGACTGACTTTACTGCCACCACTGGTCAAACTTAATAGTCCCAATTGCAATGATTGAATGGAAAAAGATTTTTTCCCCGCTGTCGCTCAACAAATTTCGAAACCATTTGGCGAATTTCACGATTTTTTTCCCGAAATTATTTGACGGGTTGTGATTTTTTTTCTTCTCGAAGCCATTCGACGATATTCGAAAAATTTTTCCCCTGAAACCAGTTGATGAATTTTGTGATTTTTCCACTATCAATGAATGTTGTGATTTTTCTGCTATCGATTGATGAATTTCGTGATTTATCAACTATCGATTAATGAATTTCACGACTTTTTCCATGAACGAACAAATTGTGCACTTTCTTTCCACTGCCATTCGACGAATTTTGCAATTCTGTTCTGCGATTGTTAGACAAATTTCACTATTTTTCTTCCGAGATCATTTGACGAATTTTGTGATTTTTTTCCCCCGAACCTATTTGACGAATTTCTCTAATTTTTTCACGACAGTTAGACATAATTAATTTTTTTCCTGCAATGCCTGATTTCTTTCCCGAGACCATTTGACGAATGTCGTGATTTCTTTCCCAACACTATTTGACAAATTTCGCCGTTTATTCCACAATCGTTTGACAAATTTCGCCGTTTATTCCACAATCGTTTGACAAATTTCTTAAATTTTTTATCAAGTATTTGTAAATTTGTTATTGGTCAGTGCTGAAAAACAGGAGTAAAAAAATCCATGTACTGGCCAGTGGCCACTGAGTAAAATAGTTGAAACCTATACATAAAAGTTGAACCTATACATAAAAATCATGAATTTTTTAGAACGGGCACGTAAAAATCACAAATTTGTCAAGTAGCCGCCTAAAAATCACAAATCCATCTAGTGGGTGCATTCTTCCAAATTTGCAACCGAACAGTGCTGTATGTATGGATAATGCTAATTATCCCCCCCTCCCCCCAACATCTCCTCAAAACAAAATTCTCTCTGTGCTACTGATGGTGGTCCTCGGCAACCCAACAATTTTTTAAGTGGCCCTGCGCCTAAAAAGATTGGGCACCTCTACTATCAATTAACAATAAATTAACCTATCGCTTGTGTCATGTATTCATGAGCAGTGATTGCGATGCAAATTCTTGTTTACAAGAATAAGACTCATATTAGGTATTTTATTATTTATTTATTGTTTGTTTACTTATTTTGATTTGATTTTCTTGTCCTTTTAGAAATTGACTTTAGATTGTTACTTAAATGGTGAGATGGTTGTCAATTACCTGTTTTATCGATAAAAATGATACAAGGTAAGGAAATTGCATCGTGTCGAGTGAATATTTAGGAATTATTTTAAAAACCGCAGGCTAAAGAAGATTTGTGTTTTACTTGTTAGCTATATTTTGCAACTTATAGCCATATTTTCCAAATTACTGCAATGTAAATATAGTATGAGGTTTTATCCTATACTAAACTTTCCTCTGTTGTATAGATAATTTTATTGGGAAAAAACTCTGAAAATGTATTGTTGTAGTAATCAATTATTTTTGCAGTTGTGTAAATTCTGTTATAACAATTTTCAACTAAGGGAAATCTTACATTGGACATTTAATCACAGTATTTTAAATAAGAAAACTTAAAATATTCGCAAATTAAAGAAATGAATGAAGAGATTTTGTTTAAAATTACATATAAGGATTTTTTTTTTACAAAAAATGCAAAATTCGCCAGTCATTCGGGAAATAATCACAAAATTCTACTAATAAAATGGGACTGTAAACAAACCGGTTCAAAATGTGTCCTTTTTAAAAATTAAATTCCATCCCAGCGGCCCTGTTGTTCTAGAGTCACAGACAAACCTTGTATTAAATGCTTTTTATTTAAAAATAGGGTACTTAAATGTTAGTCGAGCACTAGCTGATTGACAAAATTTTTTAATCTCGCCAACCTTTTTTTTCTGACCAATCTTTAACATAAGCTAATAAAGTATAGCCAACATTTTAACATTGCTATATAGTATCTTAAAAAACTTACTTAAAAATAGCTGAAATATAATCTTGATAAAATACGTAAACACAAACATATCAATACAAATAACAAAATCTCATGTGATCGGGTATATTAATGATAGGCTTAGTCAATAACAAAAATGTTAAAGTAAGCCATAACATAAATTAGAAACATTGTATTTCATAATGAAAACATCGTATCTAATTTTATATACATAAAAGTGAAAACTTACGTTATATAAATTCCCTATATAATATACCACAGTTTCATCACAATTAAACGTATTTCAATCACGCTGAAATAAAAAGTTTTAGTTATTAAATTTGTGTGAGGTGAATGATGGGAAAGTTTGATTTGGAGAGTTGGAAAATATAGCTAACAAGTAAAAAACCAATCTTCTATAGTCATAAGATTTTTAAAAGACTTCTTTAAAAGATTCACTGGCCATAATGCAATTTCCTTAAATCATTTTTTACGATAAAACAGGTAATACTATTGACAATTATCTCACCATTTACGTCACTAAATCAAAAGACAATTTCTAAAAGGACAACTTAATCAAAATAAGTAAACAAACAATAAATAAATAATAAAATACCTCATATGAGTGTTATTCCTACAAACAACATTCGCGACTCGCTCAAAACAAACTGATGATTGATTCGTTGATTAGTGTCTGTTTCAAATTAACTGATAAAAAAAAAAAATCTGAATCTTTTTTTCCTTTAAAAAACGACAAATTAAATATATAAATAACAATTAAATTGTATATATTATAATTATAAAATATTTCAATATTTTAATCAAGGGATCTAAATATTTTTCGACTTAATGAAGATTTTGAAATAAGAAATTCTTTATTATAACAAAAAAGAAAAATATACAAACAATAATTTAATTTAATACATATATATTACATACTAGGACTTCCCTCAAAGGGATTAGTCTGAGTGATATTGCTAAGAACATAGGGTTAACAATTACAATATAAAGAAAAAGAGCAAATTAAATGATAGAATTACAAAATATCATATATAAATTCATATACACTGTTAAAAAAATAGAAAAGAAGTACCGTTCATCAGATGTGTTGTCATAATTTTTTTTTAACATGTGGCAAAGAATCTCATTTTCTTAAGCGCGTATTGCGCAAAACTTGGAAAAAAAAACAAAACGCCGGATCTTTTAAAACGCCAAGCTTTTTAAAGTTACGTAATTGGATTTGCAGCCAATAGATTATTCTATCAAGCGTGGCCTAACGCAAATTTAATTTCATTGTTGCACCTTTTTTTTTGTGTGTGAATTTAAAATTTTTCTTCCTTGATTATATATCTATTATTTGTATAACTGTTTATAGAAACTCTTACACTTCAAACCACATTGATAGCATGCTTTACTACAAACCAGATTGCAAAACTATAGTCTAAATCACTATTAAAGTATACAAAAAATCTTTCGATGACTTCTGTAAAATAACTTTTACATTAAATTTCCATATCGGCAAAATTGAAAAATTATATATATTTCAAAGTTAAGCTTAACAGATACTTCTTGATTATTCTCTAGGAGGCTCTGCCCCCTGCGCCTTTACTGCGCAAATCCGCAGACTTTGCTTTTGCCTGTCTGCCTGTCTCTCCACAATCTGTCAGTTTCCCTATCCATTCTTCTGCCCGTCTCTCTAACCGATTGCCCATCTCTCTACACGTCTCGCTACCTGTCTCTATATTTCTCTACCGGTCTCTCTACCTGCCAATCTATTTCTCTAACCGTCTGTCTATCCGTCTAACTACTTGTATGTCTAGCCGTGTCTCTATCCACTTCGCTACCCATTTGTCTATCTGTCTCACAACTTATCTGTCTGTCTCTCTACCCGTCTGGCTATACGCCTCTCTACCCATCTTCTTACCCATCTCCGTACCCATCTACTGTCTCTCTACTCCTCTGTATACCCGTCTCACTATCCGTCTGTTTTTTTACCCGACTCGCTACCAATCTCATTACCCATCAGTCAACTCGTCACTGTACTCATCTCTCTACTCGTCTCTTTATCTACCACGCTACGCGTCTCGCAACCTTTCTCGCAACATTCCTGTCTACCGGTGTCGCTACCCGTCTCGTGACCCATCTCGCTACCCCTCTGTCAACCCTCTTTTTACCTTTCTCTCTAGCCGTCTGTCTATCCGTCTAACTACTTGTATGTCTAGCCGTGTCTCTATCCACTTCGCTACCCATTTGTCTATCTGTCTCACAACTTGTCTATCTGTCTTTCTACCCGTCTGGCTATACGCCTCTCTACCCATCTTCTTACCCATCTACTGTCTCTCTACTCCTCTGTATACCCGTCTCACTATCCGTCTGTTTTTTTACCCGACTCGCTACCAATCTCATTACCCGTCAGTCAACTCGTCACTGTACTCATCTCTCTACTCGTCTCTTTATCTACCACGCTACGCGTCTCGCAAACTTTCTCGCTACATTCATGTCTACCGGTGTCGCTACCCGTCTCGTGACCCATCCCGCTACCCCTCTGTCAACCCTCTTTTTACCTTTCTCTCTAGCCGTCTCTCTATTCGTTTCGCTACCCGTCAGCCTACCTATGTCGCTATTCGTCTCTATACCCGTCTGTCTACCCGTTTCTTTACTCGTCTTTCTACCTCTTACTACCTCTTCCCAATATTTAAACAATTCATTTAATATACAGAAGCCGTTTATCACTTATTAAATGCAAACAGAAGTAATTTATCTAATGTGTAATCAGATGCAATTTTTTTTAAATACATACACAAACCTGAAGAATAATTCATCAGTTTTTTGTTCATAGTTGTTTATATCATTTGACAGTAAATCTCAACTTCTTAAACCTGAATTGTCTCAAGCTTTTTAAAAAAACCACAAGGTCTGTATAACTGCAAAGTACCTGAGGGCTATATTAGCTACATGTTATTAAGTTAAGTGAAAGTTTCGTTATCGCGTTTGCAGCCAATTGCTTATGTCAGAAAGCGTGGCTTAACGCCATTTTAAATTTATTATTGTAACTTTCTTTTCTTTTCTTTTTTTTGCCACCATGCCATTTTTTTGCCACTCACCATTGCCACAATGGCCACCATGCCATTAGTGTTGTTTGTATTATTAACTAATACCTTGTAGAGCGAGCTTCATTTGAAACAAATGTAAAAGACTTCTTCTACAGTTTTTTTAGGAGAAACTTTCGTAATTGGGCCCAAAGCCAATCGGAGCAGTTAATATCATTATTGTAACTCTTATAGAGTTAAAACAATATTGTTGCTAGCTTTACTCTTGTTTGAGACCAGCCTTGCCTGTGTATCTGAATGGGGAAAAGTTTCGTAACCTATGTCGGTTGGCGAAAAAAAATTTAAATGGTGCCAAAAGGTAGTTTTAGCATCTTACAAAATTTTTCAAGAGATCGGTAAAACAAGTTTTTCAAATATTTACAAACATACGTTTATTAAAGCATGTTTTTCACAATCTTAAAAATTTAAGCACGATGCTAAAATAAAATTTTATCGCCATATTCGATATTTTAATAAGTAATGAAGATACATAAACAAACTTATTTAACACACCTAAGAGGCATTTTTGTGATAAATAATTGTTATTGTCAGGGGGGTAAATTGTAAACAATTAATAAACGGCTAGTAAATAATAAATAGCATTTAAAATCTAAAAATGTAGAAGTGGTCCGTATAAAAATGCAAAACATAACATGATACGCTTGATATATGTAAATCTTTTTTTATTTTTTAATATTTCCGAAGGCACAGATAAAAAGGTAAAAATCTATTTTCCAAATGCCAAATAGAAGATATACAAAATAGAATGCCACATATACAAAATAGAAAAATATCTGCAAAAAATATATTTACATAATACTACATCTGCAAAAAAAATAAGATTTAGAAAAAGTAAGCCAAATCTTGCAGATCCCAACAATCACATCAAAAAACTTATCACCAAAAAATAACTCGCCAAATCTTACGGCACAGGAGATGGATTTTTCCCTCTGAATGCAGAATATTAGTTTTTTTTCTTGTACGATGGGTGATTATAATATAATTGTTTCATTTCACATACTACATACCGTTTGATATATTGGTACTTTTATGTTATCCTGGCGCAGTTGATAAATCGTCAAATATTGTTCCTATAACATTTTCATATTGAATTCAATTAAATATAAACCTTTCACTCATTTAATTTAAAATACATGTCTTTTATTAATCCCATTTAAAATGCTAAAAAGAGAAAAAAAAAGAAATAATGCCATAAATCGAAACCTTTTATTTAAACACCAAATAATTTTTTTTTTTTCAATTTACACACACGAAATAAAAAAAGCTGCTATAGCTGAGATTTGCGCCAAATCTCTAATACGAAGTCTACCAAGTTATTGCGGGGTTTTTCTTTCAAACAGAAAAAAAACAGATTAATTTTCGATTTCTACTAAATTGAAATATATTTTATTGTGCTGAATATTAGTGCGTGCATATTATTTTGCTCCATGTACTCCATGAACTTTTCAATTCCGATTGTGTACAAAAATCTCCCGCCGGTGAAAATGACGTACGCACAAAATTTTCGTGACGTATGTACTTTAATTGTGCTTTTTTATCTATTTTTTAATATAATTTCCAAACGGTTTGACATTTATTTTTGGTAATAAATAGACGTCGTTGTCACCTTTATAGGTACCTGCTGTAAAAATTTGAACGAAATCCGTTAAATATTTTTTGAGTTATGCTTGACGAAAGGTTTTAATATCCATCGTAGCTATATATGGGGCAAAGTAAGACTGCGCTGTGTATGAGTCTTCGTTGCACTCAGACAATTAAAAATTGCATTAAAAACTGTTTTCGTATTAAAAAAAAAAGAATCTAAATAGTTTTTCAGCGATATGGAGATGCTTTAACGTTTAACTGTAACCGTGATAGCCATGAACATCCTTATTGCGGAGTAATAAAAAGTAGTGAAAAGTTCCAAAATCTGTAATGTTATTCAATGCTAAAAAGCATAAGAAAAGAGTCCGATTTTGAAACTGGATTATATAAAAAACAAGAGTTTTCCTACGTTAACTCAAAATCTTATTCGCTTCATCTAAAACCGATTAATATAACATATTAAGTTAAAAAAAATCCTTCGAGCCGTTTTGGAGATAACAGATGTGTGCCCATTACATCTCTCATTTTCGCTTAAAAATTGGTTTCCAGATCTCAAAATCTACTGCATGTAGAAATCTATAAATTTCAGGCTAGAGTTAGGCCATAGGTATAAGACTAATTTGAAAAAAATCGAAACGGTATGCCTCATATTTACTGAGATATTAAATGTCGGCGTTTCGATTTTCCTCTGATGTCCTGCTAGCTGTATATATGAGAGTGGCGGAATCTTCGGTTTTGGGCTTACGGTTTTCGGTTTTTCGCTGCGCCACTCGAGAAGCTACCGTCTCTCATGATATATATATATATATATATATATATATATATATATATATATATATATACACGATGTCCCAGGTTTATTGGGACAAACTTTAAGGGGAGGTAGGGGACATCACAAGGATTCAGATTTGCATAGCAACCCAAGGTCGAAAACGGCTTCGTTCGCCGTTAGGTTGTGTTGTTCACAAGAGCATTGGAGGAAACCAGCGTTCTCAGATTAGAGAATTTTTTAATTCAGAATTCATACCAGAAATTGTACATAGCATGTTTGAATAATAAAATTAAAGTTATTGCCTGATTTAACTCGAAACGTTGGAGTAAACAGACCTGTATTGCCGCAGTCGTTTGAGCTGTCATCGCCCGCAGAGGAGTATGCAACATTTTACGAACACCGAGCTGCGAGATTTGCACCTGATTTACGTATTGGCACACGGATATACACGAGCAGCAGAATGAATAGCGAAAGGTACTCACAGAGAGATGCACCGAAACGTCGGATATTTATGAATTTGCATCACAATTTCTGTGAATACGGATCATTACGAGGTAATAGGCATAGTGAGGGCGGTCCACGAGTGACTCGAACTCACAGCATAGAACAAAATGTGTTGGATACTGTTCAAAGAAATCCAAATACCAGCGTACGAGCCGTCGTTGCTGCCGTACGAGGATCTCGGAGGAGTATTCATCGTGTTTTGAAACGTGAAGGCTTACACCCATACCATCTGCAAAGGGTACAGTCACTGCTTCCCATAGATCATCCTGCGCGTGTGCGTTTTGCACGGTGGTACCTCGACCGATGTCGCCAAGACGCGCGCATTTCCTATTCTACGTTTTATTTACGGATGAGGCGTACTTCACGCGAGATGGTGTTTTAAACCACCACAATGTGCATTTATGGGCTGGCGAGAATCCCCATGCCGTGAGACCACATGTTGCCCAACATCGCTTTTCAATGAATGTTTGGGATGGTGTGGTCGGCGACTTCTTAGTCAGGCCTTACTTGTTGCCAGCAACTCTAACATCTGCAGAGTATCGCATCTTTTTGCAAGAGGTGCAACCAATCTTACTTGACACTATGCTACAACATGTCAGATGCCTTATGTGGTTTCAACATGATGGGGCACCTCACTATTATGGAAGATGTGTTCGTTAACATTTGAATCACGTGTTTGGTCACCGATGGATTGGCCGTGGTGGAAAGGATTTCCTTGCCACCACACTATCCTGATTTAAACAGCATAGATTTCTTTCTTTGGGGTGCACTGAAAAGTGCTGTGTACGCAAAGCTTGTGGATTCCGATATGGATCTGGTTGCAAGACTCGTCTGTGCTGCTGCAGATATCCAACAAAATCCAGGTGTATTTGAGCGAGTCCGCCAATCCATGGTCCGACGGTGTCATGCATGCATCGCTAGCAATGGTGTTACATTGAACATCTTTTGTGACATTTTCACACATCATCTACCACAGCACATGTAATATCTTTGACTAATAAATTATTTCAGATGGTCTCAGTCTTGTGTCTGTTCGTTTCTTGTACCTGTCATACTACTTTCCCACGACGTTTCCGATCATGCAAATCTGAATCCTTGTGATGTCCCTACTTCCCCTTAAAGTTTGTCCCAATAATCCTGGGACTCCCTGTATATATATATATATATATATGGAGAGAGAGATAGAATATTTCCCTAATTTTAGGCACATTCGCTGTATTATGCCCTCCCCTTTCCTTGCATAGAAACAGTCACGTGTAGAGGAGAAAAGAGCAAATGCGAATTGAGATTATGCGATATATACAATATTCATTAATGAAGAAATCTAAATTTTTATTCTCACTTAAAAAAAAAAATCTTTCCTATTTATACCCGCCGTATAACGCGTAAATTTTGATGAATTTTCTTTGCATTAAAAGCATACATTATACGCTAGAATGTACGATACACGTTATTAAAAACGATATATTTAACCACTCTCCTCTGAATTCCAACGAAAATACTAAATTAATGGAATATTTGATTTTTGATCTATAAAAAATGATAAATGATGGAAGTTTCATATTTCGTTTCTTTCCAAAAATGCATATATTTAGGTGTGGCACCCTCATGGGTGGGCTTTGATGCATCAAAAATATCATCAATAATAAATTTGATATTGCCTGAAAATTTAGATTGATTATGACAGCCGTGTAATATATAACCTAAAGAGTTATGAAATTTTCAAAAATTATGTAATGTTGAAACATTTGCATATTTTTAAATATATATGCAATAAATGCTTATTTATTTATTTTTTGTTTTTATTGCTGTAACTATATTAATTGTGCAATACTTGTCTAATGAAATTTTGATTCTTAGAACATAAAGACTTATTTTAAGCAAGTTGGAAATTGTACGTTAAACGTGACAAATGAGGTGTGTTCGTTTCTTGCTATAACTAGTTTTACAATGTAAAAAAATCATTGTTATTATTTCAGTAAAATAAATTATGTCGTCTGCTATGAGCGAAATGAGCATATGCCTTTTTTTAACACTTTCCAACCTATTTGAAAAGTGTTTATGACTTCGGTTTGACTGCCGTCTGCTCTCTGGCCGTGCTCTAACTAACGTAAATATACTCGGATTGCCCTGGAATTTTTGTATGTTATTGTCGGTTACTACAGCATGTTCCCAATTGAAAATGAGGTGTGTAGAACTTATAGTTTTTTTTTCACAGGGACACTCAAAAGTATTCTGTTACATTACTGTCAATGGGAAATAATCATTTACGTACATTTTGATTATGCTACGCCATTTGAAACATGATGAAATAGATATATAAATATGAAGAGTATTCAAAAAGTGCTTTTTGTAAAATATGGGGTGCAAAGCATTTATTATTCTTTACACGGTCAAACAAAATAATTCTGTTACACACTCTTGTACGGGGAAAATCGTTTGCAGTGTAATTCAATGATGTTTCACTATTTCAAACGTAATTAAAATTATATGCATTAATGAGGTGCACTATAAATTGCTTGCTTAAAAGTATGTTGTGCATTGCGTATATCGTTCATTTACAGGGCCACACAAAATATATCGGATACAGTATACCTGCGATAATTACAGTCTATGTGTGATAAGTGCGTTTTCAAGTTTGGTTTGCGTTTTTAAGTTTAACTAAATTTTTTCATGGTACGTGGTGTGTATAAATTCGGTTTATCATATACAGGGCTACACAAGGGAATTCGTAAGTATTAGGGGAGACCGGGGCAAGATGACTATGTTAACAATTTTTGTTGTTTATTAATTTATTTTGAAGTAATAGTAAAATTAATTTTACATGAACTGATAGAGTATACCTTTGTAGTATTAAATACATTACTATTTAATTTTTCAAATAAAAAAAATAAAGGATAATTTTATTTTTTCATAACATTAACAAATCGTCATCTTGCCCCAGTACTGGGGCAAGATGACTTTGGCCTTGGGGCAAGATGACAACACTGAAAAAGAATGAACATATTTTATCTTTTGAATATGTTACATGGTTTAACAAATGATAACTGTGTTTTTACATCTTACAAAGTATCAAACTAAGCATAATGCATTGATTGTAACGTAATTTTGAAGTGTTTAGTTGTGCAGCTAACAATAGTCACAAATAAAAATGCCATTTTCATAATTGGAACATTCCTCATGCCACCACTCTTGGCATTTACAGCACTGGATCCATTCTTCTGTTGGTGGGTCACAATGCCGGAAGTTGGCCTTAAACGCTTTTTGAATTTTTTGGGAGGAGGGGGACCAGCGGGGAGGGGGGAGGTCTTGACCCCGTCGAACGGTACTCTCCTCGTACCGATCGGACGCTTGGAAGTGGAGATACGGACCCCGATAAGTTTTTTCTTTTGGGAGGCTAGGAGGGGGGCTTAGCGGATGGCAAAAATGTCTTCCTCTGTCGCCCCCTTTCGAACGACACCTCCCCCGATCCCCTGCGCCCCTTAGCCCCAGAGGAGATAGAAGCGAAAGGTCGTGCGAACAAACACACAGACAAACAAGCGTTTACAGGATTTAAATAGAATGGACAACATAGTTAGCTTAATAAATTCCGAAACACAGGGCCAGATTACGAGCTCGTCATCTTGCCCCGGACTGCCTGTTTAAAAACATTCGTTTGCATTGCCATGAAGGAAGGCGATTAATTGACATTTATTCATGGTAATAGGTAGTATTTAAACTAAGTTACTCATAAATATTAAAGAGAAACGATATATCTTACCTGTATCTGTAGCAGAGCGTATTTACACATGCATAAAAGTTATAACGTGGTAGCGGAAAACAATCAAAGCTTCACAACTGACACAAAAATGGCGATTTCAGCGTCTCTATAGTATTGTTTAACGAACGGCCGATAGGAGAGCCAGTAGTGTCCGGTTGATGCTACCACCTAGCGGAAAACGGAAAAATTAAAACATTCGTCATCTTTCCCCACTCTTCATCTTGCCCCGGTCTCCCCTACGGACTATGGGAGTAAATTGCTTAAGGGTAGATTTTAATTGTGTTACACATTTTCATTCTGAACTATATTTAGTACACTAATAAAAGTTTGTGAAATATAAATACATTCATATACAGGGCTACGCAAAGAAGAAGATACATTGTCGTTTACGGTTGGTAATTGTTGCGAGTGAGTTCTAAGTTGCATTATGCGTTTTTTACCTGGGTGCGTTTTTTACATTTAGCTTAATATGCGGTGTGTACAAAAGTTTTTAGATAATATACAGGGCTGTACAAAAGATTTCGAGTGAATTTCGAACGATTGGCGACAAATTGTTAAATGTGAATTTTCAGACTGAACTAAATTTTATCATGGTATGTAGTATCTATCCAAATCTACAGGTCATGTACAAGGCTGCACAAAATAATACTTCTTTTTTGAGAACGGAAGGTAATTGCTAAAAATATTTTTTTCAATGTGGTATATGTTTTCTAAACTATTTACTGTCATATCCTATTTCCCCTTATTTAAAGGGTGAAGTTTCGTTACAGTTTTCTGGATGTGTTGGAAAGTGTTTCATAAAATATGCTTGACGCATGATTTTTCGTTCTTGTTTTCTTCTTACGTATGCCATGTTTACAGATGCGAATTTTTTTTCGACACCAGACAGCGCTGTAAAATTCACCAAGCAGATCTTGCTTTGCGAATGATTACCTCCATGGTTTAATATTTCTATCACTCACGATGAATGAAGCTTTTGTTTATTTACTTTAATGGATTGAGATATTTTTCACCGAAGTTATCTCAGAATCTATATATTTTTGAATGTAACTCATCTCTCAAGCAAATGATTTTTTTGAATGATCTTTCTAAAAATATAACTTTTATGCAATTTTATTCGAAAAGATAAATCTGAATAAAAATGGCCGCTTGACATATGGAAAAAGATGTGGTTAGCCCGTATTTGTTTTCCTCAGTCACATGATTTGCTTTTTTACTATATACATTACGTATGATAGGATTTAATAGAATAAAGAAAACTTTTATTAATATCTTTTTAAGTTTTGATTAGATTTTCATAAAATTTGAAATGACTCGACAAAATTCTGCAACGACAATACATTAAATTTCAAATCATTCGGTTGGGTAGTTTTTGCGCTGTTATATGCGGACGGACGGACCAGACGACGACTATAGGTGCTACGTATATTTATATAATTACAAACGCACCTAAAAAACTGTTACACGCTTTTTAGGTTTTCGTTCATTTCACGAAACCCTATTTCACCCGCTCCGTTGTCTGTCCGTCACAGAGCCGTTCTCAGAAACTATATAACTTACAGAGTTGAAACTTTGTGTATATATAGCTGAATACCTGCTATGAAGCTCAAAATATTAAAATTTGAAAAAATCGTATTATTTTAATAAATAGAAATATAAAACCAAAATTCTAACAGTCTTTTCCTATTAAATTTAAACATTTTTTTAATAGCAGTTTCCAACAATTAAAAATCCACAATAAAATTCTTTCTACAATAATTAATTTTCTATTGAAAGATTTCCACGTGAAAAATGAAAATGAAATAAAAAGTTTAACAAATTGAAAAAAAGAGTAATATGAAATAAAAATGATTGACGCATATTGGTAATAAAACAGAAATTTTCAAAGATTTCTCAATAATACAAGGAGTATGAGTATGTGTATGTACAGAAAGCAGATTAATATTACGTCATTAGAGAATTAAAAAGAAAATTAATCTGCCATCATATTGGAAGTTTAATTGATTTTTCAAATGTTTGAGATTAATACAAACCGAGTATCAATGTGAGTAATAGAGAATAGTAAATATATGAGTTTGAGGAACGTATTGAATCATGATAAAAACCCGATTATGGAAATATTCGCATATTTTAACATTTTGAAAGTGTACAACGTGTTTAATTTTGAAATTATTTTTTTAAATATCGCTTTTTGTCCACATGACAGATATTATTATGACAGAGTATAATAGCGGGCTTCGCCCACTATCGGGCTTGTTTATATATTCGAAAAAACGAAAAAATAGACCGGTAAATTTTTACTTTATACAAAACGATTTTTGTTGTTGCTAAATGAAATTTATTTGGATTTATTAAAGAAAGGATACCGTGTTTTGAAAGGAATATTAAACGAAACCCTTTGTGCGATCTTCGATCACACTCACCCACTTGTTTATATTTATATTTTATTTTCTACTTTTTTGTGTAAAATATTTAATTGTTGCAGTTTCACAGCATGACATATTTTAGCGAGTATTTAACCATCTCCAAAGAAACTTTGATTTAAAATGTAATATATTTTGTTAAAATGTGTTTAACGTATAATTTATTTACATAAAACATCAAGTTCAAGAGAAAGTAGTTGGAAAATAATTTTGGCCAACTAGAATCGGTGAATATGCCACCGTGCGGCGATACTTGTGAAGGCAAAACTTTAAACTCAACTATCTTGAAACACTGTTTTTTGGTGACTTTGCCCCGATAAATTTGAACAAGTTAACGGATTTACATGTTTCTTTTTTTATTTATTTATTTTTAATAAAGAAAATTGAATTCGCGGCAATTTATGCATGAAAAACAAACAAACTTTTTTTCTTAAGTTGTAATGAAAAATATGATCAGTTTTTTATGGATTTTGGAATCTTTTATTATACTTTTTTTTCATATATGTATATGTGTTGAATTGACAAATTGGAGCTGATAAAGGTTGTTGGCGAAAATCTATTTAACTTGGGTTTCCATGTCTCTAAACACAGGCATTGGCCGGATGGTTGCATGACTCAGTAATTACGACGTAAATGTATGGACTCCATAAATAAGCAGTCGAAGTTTCAAATCAACATTTATTAACATACTCCAAAATCACGCAGGAGAAATGCTGTAGCAAGCCGATTTAACTGATTACTTAATCATCGTTATTTGGCAGTCTGAGTTTCCAATAATCTCTACATTATGAGGTTTTAAAAAAAGCTTCGAATAATATTTTAAACTCTCCGAAAAAACATTTTGAATCCCCTGTCTGACTTCTCTCTAGTTATCGTCACCATCTAAAAAGCCGTTCGATTATGCTGCGCTTGAGTATTTATTTTTAACACGCACAAAGTGACAAATAAGGTCACGTGGTACCTCTACACCAATAATAAATGATTTAAGAGGGACTTATTTAACAGTTCCGCTGTATTAATTTTTAAGTAAATTGACTTCCGCGCGCGAAAAAAGCCTCTGGAACCTTCTAAAGCTCCGACCCAGGTACACGTCATGTAAACAAATAAAAAGCCCTGAGTCGAGAGTGTTGCTAAAAATAGATTTTAGACGATGCTTTAGCGCGCAGCAGAAAAGAAAAGAATTTTTTGATGCGGAATAATAATAATAATAATCTCTATAATAAAACTGTAAGTCATGTGACTGTCCTCAACAGTTCCGGGATGCCGCATCGCTTTTTCATATGCCAAGCGGCCATTTTTATTCAAAATTATTTTTTCGACTAAACTGCATAAAAGTTACATTTTAAGAAAGATCGTTCAAAATAAATTAATATTTGAGAGATGACTTGCGTTCAATTATGTATATATTCTGCAATAACTTCAGTCGAAAGATTCGCAGTTCAAATTCTCTATTCATAAAAGTAAACAAAAAAAAGATTGATTCGTCGTGAACATTTAAAATATTAAATCATGAAGGTAATCATTCGCAAAGCAAGTTCTCCGCGAATGAATTTTTGGACCGCTGCCTCGCGTCAAAAAAATAATTCGCACCAGTGAGACAATCAAAGTTTACCATAATTATGTGCTATACAACTCAACTTTCGGACCTTTTCTTGACGTAAATTGAACTCATGTAATAATATTTAATGAATCAGATTTTTAGCATTTTTAAAATCGCTAATACAGCTTTTATTTATCGCGTGTACAAATTAGAAATGATACTTTGATTTTGAAATCAAATGTTTTGATTTATGATATTATTTCTTATTTATTTATTTATTTTCTCTTTTAAATGAAAAGTGTGAAGTATTTTAAATTTATGTAATATAAGCATTTTAGATTAAAGTTAAGTATTTTAAATGAAATGAGTGACAGGTTTATAATTTAAAATTAAATTAATTGTAGTATGAATGACGGTGATGGGAACGATATTTGGCGAATTATCATCTGCTCCCGGCTAACAAAAATACTCATAATTAAAAAAAAGAATAAAAATAAATAAATGATAGTTTGTTGTAAATAAATATTGATATACATATCAAAAATAATTTATAGAATTAAAATAAAAAATAAAAGTAAATAAACAACAATTTCCATAACAAAGTTTTCGCCAAATTGGCGGGGGAGGGGGGGTGGAATCGCGCCAACGTGCGTATGTGACATTTGTGCCCGGAAAATATGCGAAATGCTACCATGATCGCAAAAGTTCATGATTTGTCTATTAGAATCTTCCGATTTGGCGAAGGATTAAGGGAAAATTAAATTATGAATAAATGTAACGTGTTGCAATGTTTAACATACATTTAAGGGAGACCAAACTGGTCGCCAGTGGCGGCTAGTTTTACAATATTAAAGCATTGAAATATTAAAAAAAAACATTTTGATATTTTACTAAAATAATGAATTTAAATAAATAGGTTTTTTAGAAAGGGATAATTAACGAATTATGACATTTTAGCAATTAAGTAAAGAATTTAGAAGGATTGTGATATATACGGGAAATAATAGGGAAATTTAATAGGGATGTAAATAACAAAAGGGGTTTTATTTAAGGAATATAAGTAGTTAGCGCCATTTTTAGATTTAAGCAATTTGGAATAAATATTATTAGGTGGATTAAGATTCTATACCTTTACATATGGAGATCGATAGATTAATTTAAGAATAGGTTTTAATTTAATAAGACGGTATAATATATGGGATATTATTAAAAGGAAAATTTATATAGACTAATGTTAACCTTGGCGAAACAAATTTTAAATTTTGTAACATATATAGTTTTTTTTTTTTTTTATGTATAATCAAGAGACAACGTCATAAGGAGTGTAATAAATAAATGACGTCTCATCTGGACTTTAAATTCGTAGAAGTCATTTTGCAAGATTAATTTTGCCGTATAATATTAAAACATTTGTTATTGTTTTTTACAATTTAACACATATATTTTTTATTTCTATAAAACATAAATAAATAAATAAATGTAAAAAAATAATTAATAGTATAATTTAACTATAGGGTTCTTAATACACGATCAAACTTCAGTCAATTTTCGCCACTCCAAACCTTAAGGTAATTTTAAGGAGATAATTTTATCAATCAATATTCTTCAATTAATATTTTTCCGTTATTCCCAAAAGTCTTACCGGAAGCTTTTTAATTACTTGAGAAAACAAAACTAATCAAGCTTTATGAAAATGTTTAGTAACACTTAATTATACCAGACTTCGAATCGATTTCAAGAAAAATGTATGTATACAGCTGTGCTTCTTATGGAAATACAAGAATCTAATATTTTTTGAATTTAATTTTAAATTAATAAAGTAATTTTAATGCATTTTTACGTTAGCCGGGCGCAGGTCTAAAATCGGCAAATATTCTTTGTGGTTACAAATATATACTAGTTACAACATAATGGAGTTGATTATGCGCCAAACCACGCTCGCTAAAATAGGCCAACAGATTGTAAAAATTGCAAAAATGACATATTTGAAACATGAAAAGTAGAAAATAAAATATAAATTGAAAATAATTTGTTTCGAAAACATAAATTAAAATAAAGAGTGGATTATATATATATTTTCTAAATACGCTTTTATTCTTAATACTAGCTCACCCGCCCGGCATTGCCCGGTCCCGTGTAATAACTTTAAATCTCTTAAAAAATGAAGCTCTTTCCCGAATCCCCGCTTCCTTTGTACCGTATATCGGGCCTGCTGTGTGGGAAATTTCATAATTCCCTCTTCCGGCTCATTCTGTTCTAAGCAAACCTCTTTTCAAACGATCCTGCGGTACGGGTCCCCGCTGCCTACGGCACCGTATAGAGATAATAAGGGACAAAGATTATTAAATTTTTATACTGTTAAAGGATCTCAGAACACGAAAATAAAACCAGGAAGCTGTAGCACCAACTGTCAGAAAATTTTATTTTATTCGGAAATGCTGGTGATATCTGCAGGCGACAAAAGTGCAGGAATGTAATTGAAATATTATGAGGGAGTTATATCCCAATTCTCAAGAAAATCTGATAATTATTAATGTGAAAAAAAAGAAACACTGCAAGAAAAAAAAAGAAGATTGTTATTCGAAAAATGTGGTAGCTGGAAGCTAATTAATTTTTTTTTACTGTATATAGTAAGCAAGAGTACCTAAGAAGTTGATAAAAAACGCCCCTAGCAAATCAGTCCCCAAAAGGAATGAAATGGGGCTACTTATTAACATGAACGCGATATTTAATAAAAAATCGTTCAGCCTCCCTCTCCCATCCCCTCAAATATAACAAATAATTTGTAAAATTAAGTTTTCTTTATTAATTTATTCATTGTCAATCTGATATCATACAACTTATATCATACAAATCTTATACAATTCTGACATTTTGTTCAGGAAAGTAAATGGAGGAACGGGCTCCGAAGTGCCCGATGTAGTAGCAAATTCAATACGATCCCCTCTTCTGTCTGGGTGATTTTTATCTTTTTGTCGTCTTTGGGTTAATTTTTGTTTGTAAAAATTAAGAAGAGTTACGGTCCGATTTTAACAAAATTTGGATTTTTGGTATCATAAAAATACCCTATGTATGTATTAAAAGTTTCAAATCTATATCTCGAATATTTGTCTTAATATTCAACAATAAGTTGAAATCAGAAAATGTTACATTCTGCGATTACAAATCTTTTGTTACTTTTGCGTTTGGATATTTCTTCAGCGCCATCTACACTAATAAAAGAAATTTGCTTGTCTGTGTTCTGTATGTCTGTGTGTGTGATTGTGTGCGATGACTAGCGAAAATTGAAAATAGCGAAGTGGGAAAATTTAGATGATGATAGTCCAAGGTCTGCCCTGATGCACCTGAGTCTCAGAATTTTAATATTGTGATATTTAGCCAAGATATTAATTAGAAACTCATTAAACATCGTGTAAAAAATGGAATCTTTTTATCTGAAAAATGGCGAAGTTCATTTCTCCTTAGAATCGTACCCTGCTGCGAGACTCGCAATCGACCAATGGAATTTCGTTTTTCACATGCACCTCGAAAATTTTCATTCTGGCTGCGGTAAAATGGCGTACTGTGCCTATAATTTGGAAAATTTCCCCTCCCCCGGGGGCGCATTTTGCCCCTTAATTGAAATAGGGAACAATGGACTCCTGTAACGTATCAGGCAACGTCACTTTATTTTTGGCGAAGATTTATTTCAGGTCTACGTCACCAGAGAGTACATTTTGAGAAATTAAGGGTACCATAACTCGGTAAGTGTCTGAAAGAGCCAAAACCTCTTAGAAACGTTAGGAATGGATGCAAATGTAACTTTTAAACGTTCATTACTCATCAGTTACTAAGATTATAAGCTATAATACCCCGTAAAGGGTTACTGTAAGCTAAAATATTTGTAAATCGTTTATAAAAAAGCAAATTTTAAATCATAAATTTATATCAATATGATTTATTAAAATAGAGCCTTGTGAGAATTACCCAAAATGCATAAGTTAACCTAGTACGTCAAGAGGAAAACAAATAACAATTAACTTAAATAGTAGTTTACTACTCCAAAATAAAGGTTTTCTCCAGACTTCCTACATAAATCCCATAATTCTTTGCGTACTCAGCGAAATAAACAAATCCCATGATTAAAATTTCTTAATTAACTAAAAATTATTTCTTATATTAATGTCCTAGGAATAGCCAATAAGCTAGCAAAAAACTGTAACATGTGGGTAAGTGTGATCGAAGATCGCACAAAGTTTTTCGTTTAATATTCCTTTCAAAACACTTTATCCTTTCTTTAACAAATCCAAATAAATTTCATTTTCCAGAAAAAAAAGTCATGTTTTTTATAAAGTAAAAATTTACCGGTCTATTTTTCTCGCTTTTCGAATACCTGAACCGGCCCGATAGCGGCCCGCTATTATACTCTGTCATAATAATATCTGTCAGGTGGACTAAATGCGATATTAAAAAAGTCAATTTCAAAATTAAACATGTTGTATAGAGACCTTCGAAATGTTAAAATATGCCAATATTTCCATAATCGGGTTTTTATCATGATTCAATACGTTCCTCAAACTCATATGACGTTATAATCACTTGCTAACGTCATATCTACTTTCTTTCTCTATTACTCATATTGATACACTTTTTGTATTATTCTCAAACATTTGAAAAAGTCCGTTAAACTACCAATATGACGTCAGATTAATTTTGTTTTTAATTCTCTAATGACGTCATATTTACCTGCTTTCTGTACTTACACATACTCATACTCCTTGTATTATTTTGAAATGTTTGAAAATTTCCGTTTTATTACCAATATGACGTTATATTAATCTTTTTTTCAATTGGTGAAACTTTTTATTTCATTTTCATTTTTCACGTGCAAATCTGTCAATAGAGAATTAATTATTGTAGAAAGAATTTTATTGTGGATTTTTAATTGTTGGCAACTGCTATGACCAAAAATGTTTAAATTTAATAAGAAAAGGCTTTTAGATTTTTGGTTTTTTATCTCTCTATATTAAGATAAGATTTTTTCAAAATTTTATGATTTTCAGCGTGATAGTCGGTATTCAGCTATAAGCACACAAAATTTCAAGTCTGTACGTTACACAGTTTCTGAGAACCGGCTCTGTGACGAACAGACAGAGAAGCAGGACGAATAGGGTTTCATGAGATGAACGAAACCCTAAAAAAAAGGAATTCTGAAAAATCCATTGGTCAGCAGCCCCAGAACACTGACTATCCTCATATACTCCATGTGATAGAAGACCATAGTTAGATTGCTTTGAAAGCTAATTTGCCAAATGCAGACAAAAATCACCAAACACTGATGAAGAACAAGCCCAATTTTAAATTCAATCGAAAATCAACCTTCCAATTCAAAGTATTGGATAAAAGTAAAAATTAAAAACAAAATTAAAAAGAGAGAAAATTAAAAATTTATAAAAATTTCTTCACCAGTGTCTAGTATAACTAATCAAGAATAATTGAAGTTACAAATTTAAAAAATCGGAATATATTAAGTATTTTATATAATTTTCTCCCAAAAGATAGTTACAATGATTTTTTATGAGACAAGCAGAAAAAAAAATAAACTAACATCCATTCACGAATTAAATTAAAATCTAACACGGCATCATAGCAAAACTAAACCAAAAACCGGAGCATCCCAAGACTATGGGAAAAGAAAATCCAGCGGTTAAATTTAGAAAAAAAAGAGTTTAAAGTGAAAAAATGGCAAGTTTAATAAGTTAATATCATATTGTATTCCCTATGAGGCCACCATTTGCATAAAATATAAAAAACAGCATTTAGAAATAAACACCTACAATACATCATTTTAGTCAAAAATTCAAAATGAATAGCACTAAATATCTCTTCATAAAATTTTGCACAACTTTGTTGTTATTTCCAGGCATTAATAACAAGATTTAATTGATTAAAGTGGGTGCAATGAATATATTCTTTATAATGAAATTTCTATGGGAAAACTAATGCTAGAACAGCAGAAGAAGAGCGAAAACAATGTTTACTAAACCATAACATTTACATTATACTTAACATGTTCAAAACTTAATATAATAGGTACCAAATTAAATGGCTATATTAAGTGCACTGGCCATATTACCATCAGATACCTTATATCGAAAATCTAGTACACAGATCTTTTTTAATAATTTATACATAATAAAACTGGCACAAGCTTTATTTTTTTTTGTGCTGTCCTAGATGGTATCATTACTCACTCGTACAAGGCAAAAATTAATCTGAACAATTCCACTTTCCAGGCTGAGTTTATGGGAATATTTGAGTCCCTCCGATGGTTTGTGGGCAAACATTATCAAAATGTGTTGATTAGACTCCCTTTCTGGCTTATTCGCTTTACAAGATTTACATTCTCAAGATCTTCTGGTGCAGGAAAGTATTCATTTCATACAGTCCACTAGAAAACTAATTCTTCTCTGATGTTTTCGAGCACATGCAGGTAATTTCGGTAAAAAATTGGCGTACACATTGGCTAAAGAGGCAATAACAGATAACAAAAACTCACTTTGTTCACCTCTCCCTACTTCTCATTTAAAATAGAGCTTAAAAGAAAACTATTCACAAATTGGAAAAATAGATGGGAGGGATAAGGTACACACATAAACTCTTACCAAAGATCCGCACAAGACTTATTTTACTACATAAAAATCTTTAAATATTCTGTGCTGCGCATATCCCTTTTAATACATTTAATTATAATATTAACAAAAAGCACTCTCCTTTATATTTCTACGGTTCTTAATCAACCCTAGATCACTATATCATTGAATTGTCATTAACACAAACATGTACAAACTTTGCAAATCATCCCCATTACAGATCGACCAATGGTCCCATTAATTCTTCAAAATCATTCCTTTTTAAGGAAAATTATACAAGTTGTTGACATACTAAATGTGAATGAAACCTTTTTTAAAAACTCTTCACTCTATTTCTCATCCAAACACTGCTTATCCCTATCAAGCACCTCTAATTCATAATGATTACCTTGCTGCCGACTATGGACGGTGTCATCCTTCACCTACATGAAGATTTTGTGCACATACTTATATACAATATTTTAGTTTGTTATGAGTGTTTTTTTTAACATGTGCCCTATATATTTTGCAATGTGCATATATATTATGTAAACTGTATATGTATTATGTAAGCTGTATATTAATTTGAATATAGCATAGGATATAGATATGTTCAGACCCACGAGACAACTAGTTGCCTCGAACCAATTGCTCATGACCGTCTCCTGTTGTGCATCTATGCATCTATTCTAGCACATAGCTGAAATCGGAAAAAGTTCCTGATTTTATTTCATTTTTTTCTATGACGTTATAGTAATTTTTAACTTATCTAAAATTTTTACTCTAGTGCAGAATATACTACTGCTTTACATTTCAATATTACGTCTGTGAGATTTCTGCGGTGGAAAGAATAACCTGAAATTTAATACTCTAATTACTTGTTTCTTATAAACAAGTAATATAAAATTTTTTTTAAAGTCAATTCCTACTTTTTAATCATAAATATATAAAATAAACCCGTACAGCATTAATGTCCCACGTTATCTTTATTGAACATTATTTTATAATCATCGTTGCGGTATTTTATTTTTTGTTGGCATCACTCATTTGAGATAAATCTTTCATTTCATTTATGAAAATAATGGGAGAAATTTTTTTCTCCCATATAAAAATTAAAATTAATTAATTAAATTTAATTAATGAATTAATATTTGAAAAAACTGTATTAACATCAGTTGTCATCCAGTACAAGTTAAAAAAAATTATTTGAACTTGAATGGATGAATAGAAAATATTTTATCAACGATTGAAAATTACAACAAGATATATATATATAGAGAGTGTGAGCTAATAGTAGGAATTTAAAAAACGAAGAAGATTCTACTATTTATAGAGCTAAACAGAATTAGATGAGATGTTGTAAAATAACGTTTCCACAAATTTATGAAAAATAATTACTTAACGATATATATTTCAAAAGAAATTTGTAGACAATTATCAGATTTAATTGGTCACCAGCGGGGAACACCGAGCAATGCTCGTTTAAAATTAACTTTGTGTGCAATATAACAAATTCTCTGTGCAACATATAACAACCAGTTCTATGTATCCCGATTGGTTGAATTCTGTTTTCAAGAACTTTCTATGGGCGCTGATTGGTTGAATAATGTATTTCTGCTCCTATTGAGAATTTCTAGAAAATTCCTTCAGATTCTGTAGTAAATTTTTTCGCCATATGTGGCCAAAAATTTGGCGAAAAGTCGAAAACTTGGTGACATTCTTTTATTTGGCACCAAACATGTGTTTTGCCATTCGTAATCTTCAAAGTCAAATATCTTGCCAAATGTCAGCAATGTCGCCATTATTTCTCAAAATGTTGCAATATTTGGTGAAATGTTGCCAACTTTGTGACTTCGTTTACTGCCAACTGTTCAACAACGTAATACCGTTTCAACCTTCATTCACATTGAAATGCATTGACCCGTAGTGACCCCAAAATCACTCACTAAACGAATTTTCTTGAACATGTGTCTCGGCTCAATGGTCTTCTACCCCAATAAGGTAGGATACAAAATTTAGTCAAAATCGTTACAGTTGTTTTTAGATAAAATTAGCTTAACCCGTTGTGACCCCAAAATGACCCACTAATCTATTTTTCTCTAGCATGTAACCTAGCCCAATGGTCTTCTTGTAATCCAAAACGGTAGGATACAAAATTTGTTTAATCCGTTTTTTCCCTAAAGTTAGCTTGACTCTGAGCCACATTGACCCAAATTGACCCAATTTTGTTGAACGTGTAACCTAACCCAATTGTCTTGCCATGCTCATAAACGGCAGGATAAAAAATGTAGTCAAAATCGTTTCAGCCGTTTTTCTATAAAATTAGTTTTATCCTGACCCGTAGTGGGCCAAAATGACCCAGTAATAGAATTTTCTCGATCATGTGACCTAGCCCAATGGCTTCTCGCGCCCAAACACGGTAAGATACAAAATTTAGTCACAATCAATGCAGCCATTTTTTGAGAAAATTAGCTTGACCGGTAGGATCCAAAAAGACCCACTAATCAAATTTTCTCGAGCATGTGACCCATGTGTCTTCTCGTAATCCAAAACGGTAGGATACAAAATTTAGTAAAAATCATTAGAGCCAATTTTATATAAAATTAGCTTGACCCGTTGTGACCCTAAAATGACCCACTAATCGAATTTTCTCGAAGATGTGAATCAGCCTAATGGCCTTCTCGTAATCCAAAACGGTAGAATACAAAATTTAGTCGGAATCGTTAGAGCCGTTTTTTAAATAATTAGCTTGACCTACAGTGACCCAAAAATGTCCCATTAATCAAATTTTCTCGAACATGTGGCCTAGTCCAATGGTTTTCTCGTGCCCGAAAATGGTAGGATACAAAATTTAGTCAAACTCTTTTGAGCCACTTTTTAGATATAATTATCTTGAGCCTGACCCATAGTGACCAAAATGACCCACTAATCAAATTTGTTTCGAACATCTGACCTAGCCCAATCGAAAACGGTGCTCGAAAACGGTAGAATACAAAATTTCGTCAAAATCGTTAGAGCCGTTTTAAGATAAATTTTGCATACACACACAGAGAGACACACATAGACACAAGATTTGCACGTATTATAATATACTAGCTGGGAAGACCGAGCTACACTCAGTTAAAATTAACTAGGGGGAGAGATGTGTTGCTTATTTATTTACTGAATATGATATGGATGTAGGAAAAGACTATTTGTATGATACTTCATAGGTTCATGAAAGTTTCTTAGTTGCAGAGGCGTTAATGTCGAACTGATTTGCATTGCACAGTTGTTTACGGATCGTTTGCTTGGAGTTTGCATCGAATATAGTACTGTATTTTACTGGGTGGGGGAACTTCTAAAATAAAATTTTTGAAACACTGTTTGATAGTCTTTCCCTCTTAAATAATAAAGCTTATTTTACTGATATTGTTATAGTAATTTTTTTCCGTAAAGTTTTGACGGGTTCCGTCTAGTATAGAATAATTTCGGACACATTGTATTGTCACTACTATTGAACGGAACAGTAATTTCTTATTCATTAATTAGAAACATTGTCATAACTCACAGGAATTTGTTTATTTATCCTTCTTGTTCATTTGATTTGTTTTGCTATCGAAGTTTAGTACTTAAAATTTGAACACCGGAAGTCTTTTATCATAATTTGTTGGATTTTAAAGGAATAAAACAACTAAAATTCATTAAGATACAACTAAATGTAAATATATTGCTTGAAGGTGCGTAAAAACAAACATAAAAACATTTAAAAGCACATTAAAGTCCTTTTAAAAATTCCAAAATGTTTTCAACCGAAAACTCTGTCATCATCAGTGGAAAAACTAGATTGTTGAGTTGAGTTGTAATCTCTTTGCGTTTTCTTGCTTGCCCGGAATAAATTATTTTACTTCAAGGGTTTGGAAATAAGGTGGGATGGGAAAGGTAATCAATGATGCATTAAATCATTCCAGACTGCTTGGATATCATACAATAATACATCGTTACAGACTATTTCTTTTTTAGACATTATTTCTAGAAACTCTCTTATGATTGCTTCCAGGTGATTATTTGTGCGGAATATAATTTTGGATCTATTGAAATCAACTTTTATAGGTTCAGTTTGCGCTAATCTTGCTAACGCAGTGTGGGGTCTATTTAATCTCAGATCTGCTTCATGTTCTTTTATCCTGTCCCGAAATTTCCTCATTGTCATACCTATGTACATAAAATCTTTGTTATCTTTCTTGAATGGTATAATATATACCCCTGATCTATTGATAGCCTGTATCGGGTCAATTTTTCTGTTTAACAAAACCCGCAACATTGCCGCAAACTGAACCTATAAAAGTTGATTTCAATAGATCCAAAATTATATTCCACACAAATAATCACCTGGAAGCAATCATAAGAGAGTCTCTAGAAATAATGTCTAAAAAAGAAATAATCTGTAACGATGTATTATCGTATGATATCCACGCAGTCTGGAATGATTTAATGCATCATTGATTACCTTTCCCATCCCACCTTATTTCCAAACCCTTGAATTAAAATAGTTTATTCCGGGCAAGCAAGAAAACGCAAAGAAATTACAACTCAACTCAACAATTTAGTTTTTCCACTGATGATGATCGAGTTTTCGGTTGAAAACGTTTCGGAATTTTTAAAAGGACTTTAATGTGCTTTTAAATGTTTTTATGTTTGTTTTTACGCACCTTCAAGCAATATATTTACATTTAGTTGTATCTTAATGAATTTTAGCTATTAAACAAGGTGAATTTGCACTGAAATTTTAACTTTTTTTGAATAAAACAACGTTTATTTAAATGTGATTATTTTTATGCGTTTAATTTATGTGTACTTTTGTAAGTATGCTTGTGTGTGCGCATGCGCCCGTGCAAGCGTGAGTGGTGTTGTTGTTGGTGGGTGGGAGGGGGGATATAATACTTCAGAACCTTCAGTGAAATCTTGTCCCCTCCTCCTCAGTCTAAAAACCAAGTTTCGACTGTGATTATAATGTGTGTTCCTAATTAAAAGAAGAAAAGAAAAGGAAAAGCCTATTCCACTTTTCACAGAGCTAAGTAGAACTATTTAAAGATGCCATGGAAAAACGTTTCGAAAAAATTATGAAGAAAAGTTTACTTATTAAAGTTTAGTCCAAAATATTTTTACAGACATTTTTCAGATTTAATTGCTCATATCTATTGTTAAGGTAGTGTTTTCTAACACTTTCCAACACAGCTGATAAGTGTTTATGAATTCGGTTTTCATTTTGTCAGTCTGTCTGTCCGTACTCTAACTGGCGTAAATAAACTTTTATTTTCATAAAATTGATAAATGTTAATGAGTCTTAAGTAAAATATCACATTTAATTAGACATAAAAGTTACATAAAATACATTAAAAACATTAAAAATACTGCAAACGTTTCAGACTATAATTTAGCCCCTCATCAGTGCAACTACGTACGTTGACCGCAGAATTTTCAACTATGTTTACAGTTAATAAAGTTAACCAGTTAAAACTTGAAAAATTTTCGACGAACTTCCATTAGAGCAAGATCGTGTACTCAGGTGGAACAGCACAAGATTCATTAATTGGCGAAGTCTGTTTACGAGTGAACTAACCCTCAAGAAATACTCTACTCTTAACGTTATTGCAGCTGGATCTGATTACTGCGATACTTGCGAAATCCGGAATATGGTCCGTATCCAAAGAATGCTGTACTAGTTTTGATTGAAGGCTACCAGATTTATAGGCACGTTTATGTTCGGCAAGACGGATGGCGCAAGTACGACCCGTTTCACCAATATAGGCAGAGTCACAGACCCTACAAGGGATACTGTAGACCGCGCCGGTTTTAAGTAGGGGAGGGATTCTAGTTAAACTTACAAAGCAATTCTTTTAAAACATTCTGTGGCCTGAAGGCTGTACTGATATTATTAGACCTGTGTAGACTAAAATTTTTTTCAGAAAGATCTTTGTAATAAGGAATAGACACATACCCAGTGGGGCTTCTACGAACTAAAGAGGTTGACAAGCGATGCTCAGAAAATAACCTTTTCAACCACCGCAAAGGTAAGAGTAGAGTATTTCTTGAGGGTTGGTTCACTCGTAAACAGACTTCGCCAATTAATGAATCTTGTGCTGTTCCACCTGAGTACACGATCTTGCTCTAATGGAGTTCGTCGAAAATTTTTCAAGTTTTAACTGGTTAACTTTATTAACTGTAAACATGGTTGAAAATTCTCCGGTCAACGTACGTAGTTGCACTGATGAGGGGCTAAATTACAGTCTGAAACGTTTGAAATATTTTTAATGTTTTTAATGTATTTTATGTAACTTTTATGTCTGATTAAATTAAATGTGATATTTTATTTAAGACTTTTATTCATCAGACGTTAAAAAATGTTTAGTTATTTTAATGTTAATGAGTTTTACTATGGCATGTTCTGTATTGAAAATGAAGCATGTAGCACTTATACTTCGCTTACAGGGGCACTCAAAAAATGCTGTTACATTGTGGTCTATAGGGAAAAATCATTTTCAATGTATTTTAATGAGGTTACACTATTTCAAAGATATTGAAATTGATATAGGGTAGATGTGCCCGTAATGGACCGCCTTCCAGTAATGGGCCACCTTCAACGTTTTTGGTTTATAAAAAAATAACCAATAAAAATTAAACTTTTTTTTATTTCATTAATAAGTTTTCTTTAAATTCTAGTTTTAATACAATCATAATATCAATTATCTATTACTTTTTGTGGGGTGTCCATTACTGGAATTTAGGGTGTTTTGATTTATTTCTGTTATTAGGTGAGTTCGTAATTATATAAATACGTAGCACCTATAGTCGTCGTTTGGTCCGTCCGTCTGTCTGTCTGTCTGTCTGTCCGCATATAACAACGCAAAAACTACCCAACCAAATGGTTTGCAATTTAAAATATATTATCTTTGCAGAATTTTGTAGAGACATTTCAAATTTTATTAAAATCGAATCAAAACTTTAGGAGATATTAATAAAAATATTTATTAAGAAATTTGAATTTTTTTTTTTTTTAAATCAGTGCTTTTTTGTTATAGGAGCTTCCGAAGTTTAATCGTCAAGCGACCGAGATACTTATTTTATGACAGAAATTAATCTGCAGACGATAGAATTCATTTCACAGAATTAACAAGTTGGAAATTGTACGTCAAACGTTACAAATGAGGTGTGTTCGTACTATAGCTAAGTTATATAAATATTCAGATCTTGATGATTTTTAATTCTGTGAAATGAATTATATCGTCTGCGGATTCATTTCTGTCGTAAAATAAGTATCTCGGTTGCTTGACGATTAAACTTCGAAAGCTCCTATAAAAGAAAAGCACCTATTTAAAAAAAAAATCAAATTTCTTAATAAATAATTTTATTAATATTTTCTAAAGTTTTGATTCGATTTAAAAAAAAAATTGAAATGTCTCGACAAAATTCTGAAAAGATAATATATCTTAAATTCCAAACCATTCGGTTGGGTAGTTTTTGCGTTGTTATATGCGGACAGACGGACGGACAGACGGACGGACCAGACGACGACAATAGGTGCTACGTATTTATATAATTACGAACGCACCTAAAAATCATCAAGATCTGAGTATTTATATAACTAGCTGATACATATATATCTGAATATTTATATAACTAGTTAAGATATTTGTATGAACAGTGTCATAAAATATATACTTAACTAGCTGTTTAACCCGTTCTACGCACGGGATATCATGAATTTAATTCTAAAACGTGCGTACGAACGCACCTCGTTTGTAACGTTTGACGTACAATTTCCAACTTGTTTACAATCAAATTTCGATTCACATTGGGAAATGTGACTATGAGCTAGGTTAAATATTGTTGGTAGATTAATATAATATTAAAAAATATGGAATATAACAATTATAACTATTAATTAAAAAATAATTTTTAAAGAAATTCCTTAAGGGTGTCCATTACTGGCACATCTACCCTACATAGCTGAAGTGTATTGCAAAATGTTTACTATCAAAAAGGTAAGTGTAGCACTTATTGTTAGTTTACCAAAGTACTCAAAATAGTTCCTTGTATTATGGTCTATGGAGAAAAATCATTTGCGGTGCATTTTAATCATGTTACACAATTACAAACATAATAAAATTGATATCAGTTTCTGAGGTGCTCTAAAACATGCTTTCTATAGAATATATCGTGTAAAGCATTTATCATTTATTTACAGGGCCACATAAAAGTATTCGGGTATATAATACGTTACGAGGAAAAACTGTTTGCCGCGTATTTGGATTATGTTACAGTATTTCAAATATAATGAAACTAATATACATTAATGAGTTTTACTACAAGATATTTGTTGTGTAGTATGATGTGGAAAGCTTTTATCGTTCTTTTACAGGGACACGCAAAAGATTTTGGATACAGTACTGTATCCGAAGTACTGTTTATAAGCAATAATTGCTGGAAGTGCGCTTTCAATTAGGTATGCGTTTTTAAGTTTAATTAAATTTTTGCAATTTTAATTAAATTCTGTGTGGTGTGTATAAATTCTATAGATCATATAAAGGGCTTCACAAAAGAGTGCGTAAACATTACTGTGTATCAGCGTAAATTGTTTAAAAGGGGTTTTTAACGGAGTTCTGCATTTTGTATGTGAACTATATTTAATGTAACAAGGAATGTTTGTAGAACATAAATAAAAGCATAAACAGGGCCATGCAAAGAATTGGATACATGGCCGCCTATGTATGATAATTTCTGGAAATGTGATTTCAGTAATTTTCCGTGTGTATTTTCCTGAATTAAACTAAAGCATACTATGTGGTGTGTATAAAAAACTTAAAGTAATGTACAGAGCTGTACAAAAGAATTCAAGCATGTTTCCGTCTATTGGTAGAAACTGCTGAATTTGAATTTTCAACTGTGTTATGTGTTTTATTACTAAACTAAATTATAGCATACTATATAGAGTACAAATCTATAAATTATATACAGGCCTGTACAAAAGAAATGGAGTACTTTTCTGGCTATGGACGGTAATTGCTGAAATCTGGTTTTCAGCTGTGTTATGCATTTTCTAAAATGCTTACTTATGTACCTTATTTACCTTATTAGATAGCGAAGTTTTGTTAAAGTATTCTAGAAGTGTTGGAAAGTGTTTCATAAGCTATGCTTGATGCATGATTTTTCTTTCTTGTTTCACTATTCAGAGATTTATTAAAGTGTTTTCATGATTAAATAAAACTATGACCAAAAAAAACAATGCACTTTAATAAAAATATAATTAATTTTTCAAAAGGCCTTTACAGAGGGTTTTAATCGATTTTTTTCTCATTTGTACAACATAAGCCTTTCAAAACATTCCAAGAAGGTTTTGAAAGGCTTATGTTGGATAACTGATAAAAAATCGTTGCTAGATTTGTAAGCTATTTTGGCGCGTAACCGAAATTATAAAAGAAAAATCTAGGTTTTGTTTTACTTACGTAACTTTTGACTTTGTAGCAATTTTCTAAACAGCTTAACTTTCACTCCTACACAACGCTTAACTTTTCAGTGTTACATCTAGGGGATTTACTCCTTTACAGTGGAAAAAAAAATTGAAATTTAATACTAAAACTACTTGTTTCTGATAAACAAAAATATCCACCGAGCTAAATAGAACTAATTTGAGTTTCCGTGAAATAATGTTTTCAAACATTTAGGGGAAAAAATCCAGTTAAAAAACTATTGAACAAACTTTATTCCAAAAGAATTTTGCAGGCAATTTTCAGATTTAATTGCTTATTTCTATGGCTAAGGTAACAGTTATTTCTTTACGCAGAGTATTATAAAAGTGTTTCCGTGATTTAAAACAATCCACGACGCAGAAACAATGCACAATAGAATTAATTAAAAAACCCCAAATAATTCGAAATTCATCAAAATTTTTAGGAATTTTTTTTAATATTAAAATAGATTATTATGGTAAAAATATGTCACTACTTAATTTCAGTGTCCGTTCTTTTATTAGAAAATTATCTGCAGCTACTAATGAATGAAATCTTTAAAAAAATATACGTACAGTCTGAATTTATCAAAAAAGTTTCTTACATGTCACGACTTTTTGGACGATTATAAAATTGTGTGATTTTTTTTCTATCTGTATATTATATCTAAAGTGATACAGTTAAATATCTGAATAGCAATTCATTTTTAGGTGTGTTCGTGATTATATAGATACGTAGCACCTATAGTAGTCGTCTGGTCCGCCCGCCTGTCCGCATATAACAGCCCAAAAACTACCCAACCGAATTGTTTGAAATTTATATATATAACTAGCTAACCCGCCCGGCGTTGCCCGGGCCCAAGATAATTACAATCTTAGAGAAAGGCGTTAACCCCCTCCCTTCCCATACCCGCAAATATAATGAATAATTTGTTCAAGACCTACATTAACGCGAGTCACCTACATTAACGGGAACATTAAAAAAAGAATTACTCTTTTCTGATAATTAGAACATAACGAAGACGCTACGCTAAAATAGCCGGTAGATGACAACCCTTCCCGACCTCAATTTCAAATCTATATCTTAATTAGTTATTTAAATTTTTGTTCATTAGTAAAAATTGGCAATTATGTCCTTCCATTTTCGCAAACTAAATAGAGGGATCGACCAAAGAAACAAATCGCTTTGTAGTTCAGTTTTTAATGAAAGCAGATCCCTGTTTGAAACTTTCTCGGATTGTTTTTACTGGCGCCGACAGATTTTTGGCAGTTTTTTGCATAAATTAAGAAAAATTACCGATCGAATTTTTCAAAAATCACATAGTCAGATGCAGATTTTTTTTTTTACATATGCTCATAAATTTTCAAATTGATTTCTCAATTAGTTTTCTTAAAATTCGCTAATTAGTAAAATAATTTCCAAAAATGTTCATTTCCGCTTGCAAATCCAATTCGCCTGTTCGTTTCTTTCGCCATTTTAATTTAAAAGATGTCATTTTAGAAGCGATGGTTAATGAGAATCTAATTAATATCTTGGGTAATTATCAAAATATTAAAATTTTGAGACTCAGCTGCACATGGCCAGACCTTGGACTATCCACACCTAAATTTTCAGACTTCTAGGTGGGCTAGATCTTGCTAGCCATCGCAGACAAACAAACAAAAACACACCCACACACAGAGCGAAACTTTCTTTTATTAATAAAGATTGCTGCTGTATTTTGTCGCGCCATTTCAAATTTTATGAAAATCGAATCAAAACTTAAAAAGATATTAATAAAAGTTTTCTTCATTCTATTAAATCCTATCATACGTAATTAATTCAATGATATCCCATGATAGGTATTGATTCTAGGTTGCCATGGTGTTTACATCATTTTTAAGATGCAGTCATATTATTTCGGTGTTACTCAACTTAAAAACCTAAAATTTGTTTACTAAAATTGTTTAATTATAGCAATCATATAATCTACCAACAGTTTTTTGGATAGATGTTTACGGAGAAATAGATATTAAATGAAAAATAATCTAAATATGTATTTCAAGTTATGAAGTTTTCAAAACTAGGCTTAAGTTCCCCATTGGAATTTTCAGTAAATGTCAAGAAAAGAAAAATTTTGCCAACTTAAAATGTACTTCTTTTATTACGGAATTTAATCATATCTTAATAAGAAAAGACGATATGATTCATTTCACTGAAATAATAACGATGATTATTTTACATTGTCTTGTATCTTGGATATTTGCGCATAGTATAATTTTAATGCAACAGAATTGTAATTTATTGTTTGTAAAAGTTTATTGAAACTTAAAATTAATATCTATAATATGAAAATCTGCAATTAAAATAAATTTTGTAGTCATGCATATTTGGATAAAAGTGCAACAGCTATTGCACCAAGATATGAATATTTATAAACCTAGTTATAGTACGAACTCACCTCATTTGTCACGTTTGACGTACAATTTCCAACTTGTTTCGTTCTTCAAGCATTTTAGATTTCATTTTATTCTTTTACACAAAAGGGATTGCCTATTGTAAAGTTAAACAGTAAAAATAACCAGAAAAACTGTAAAGGGAAAATGTATAAGTTCAATCCGAGTTAAAAAGAAAATAGTCAACGCGTAAGATTATCACTATCTGTCCCAAACAAATGGCATTGACTTTAATAGCATTGTTAGTCAATATAACATCATTTTGAAGTCACAAATGGCAAGAGTGTCACAGTCACAATGAAGAATAAAATTTAAATCATTGATGATTTCTTCTAATTATATTACTGATTCTCAGATGACCATCACGTTGTTATGCTACTGAAGTCTCCGTGATCTTTAATCAGTAGCAACTCGTCCTAAAATGGGATACGTAGGCCTAACCTGACTTGTGTACAACTCATTTTTCACGACATTAACGAACTAGTCGTTGGGGGCCACCGTAATACTTACCCATCATGTATATGTATAATGTAAAATATTAAAATAAAAATGTGTAAACTACTTATAAAATGCATTGCAATTCAAATAAAATCGTGGCTTGATGACGTCATAAAAAGGCTCGATTACTGAATTGCTTGAAAGAGGTTTTTCCTTATAACTCCAAAAATAATACTCCTATTAACTAGCGGTTTATTGCATCTGATTAAGCGTCAAATTTCCAATTAAAATATATATTTGAAGTGAAATTTGGATGAAATACAGAGTCATAAAAAATCGAAGAGTGTGGAAAATAGGATTACAAATATCTCGGCAACTCATTATCCGATCGACTTCATGTTTTATGCAAAATTTATGTTTTTTTATTGTCTTTTATATTTACTCCTTAAAATAAACAATTTCGAAAATTTTTATATATCTTTCATCAGAACGAATATTTCGAGAGTCCGAAAAAAAATGTTCCGGTTAATCGAGGTTATTGAAATGAAATAGGCTTCTTCCCATTATTACATACTAAGTACATGCCAAATTGCAAGTCGCTATCTCAATTTGTTCGGGAGATAGAGCGTTTACAGACACACACACAGACACACAGACGGACGGCAAAATTTTTTTTTTCTAAAAATATGTTTTTCGGAATCTCCCGTGTCTGAAACGTGTAAATCCGTCAAAAAAAGTTTTTCGATTTTCAAAACGATTACAAGACTTGCCCTATACTACGTATGATGGGTAAGTAAAAACAAGTTTGAAATTGTACGTCAAACGTGACAAATGAGGTGCGTTCGTACTATGGCTAGTTATATAAATATTCAGATCTTGATGATTTTTAATTCTGTGAAATGAATTATATCGTCTGCAGATTAATTTCTGTCATAAAATAAGTATCTCGGTCGCTTGACGATTAAACCTCGGAAACTCCTATAACAAAAAAGCACCGATTTAAAAAAAAAAATCACATTTCTTAATAAATGTTTTTATTAATATTTTCTATAGTTTTGATTCGATTTTTATAAAATTTGAAATGACTCGACAAAATTCTGCAAATATAATATATTTTAAATTTCAAACCATTCGGTTGGGTAGTTTTTGCGTTGTTATATGCGGGCGGACGGACGGACGGACAGACGGACAGACAGACAGACGGACGGACAGACGGACAGACAGACAGACGGACGGACGGACAGACGGACAGACAGACAGACGGACGGACAGACGGACAGACAGACAGACGGACGGACCAGACGACGACAATAGGTGCTACGTATTTATATAATTACGAACGCACCTAAAAAAGGAGTCACGGTGCACTAACATTTTGATCGTATTTTGTCTCGGTACTATAAAGGAAGGGACTTAACTCCAAGGGACTGCCTATGCACAGGGCCTGTTTACCGAATAGGCCCGTGAAGCCCGAGCTTACCCGCTGAAATACAAAAGGACCCCAAATTTACTTTTCAAAACTAACTTATAGGGATAAAAAAATCCGCCAGGGTAAGAAATGTATTTTATTTTCTTAAATATAGCTACTAAATTTTCCCTCAGACTATTACTGACACATTTATACTCTATTTTTTTTTCAATTGATATAATAATTGTATAAAAACAGCGATTAAATGCTACTTATTTTCATTTTTCTTATGTTTTACATTTTAATTTCAAACGTGCTAAAAATAACAGAAAATTTAATCTGTATTTTGTTTATATTCATAAAGAGTGAAGAAATGATATAAAATATGGAGAATAGGTTATTTTAATAAAGGGGAAAGTAATTAACATTCAGGTGATACCAAATTTCTGTTTATAAAATAGAAGCAAAATTGTGTTGTAGCCAAGCATAAGTTTACGTCAAATATTTGTTGTCCCTGCATTGTTCTTAGCTACGGCAAATCCTGTAATTTGTAAAGCATAAAATATATTTTGAAGTTCAAATATTCGCACCTGTTCCATATTTGTAAATTCATTTACAAAATTAATTTGTTATGTATAATTATGTATATAATAAATATTTTTTATATGTATGTAGGTAGTTAGTTTTAGTTTAATATTAAGTCTTTTTTTTTTTTTTCAAAGCAATAGCACTTAGACAGACATCTATACACAATTATATGCCACCAAAACAATTGAACAATAAACAGAACAATAAACGAAACAAGAGTGACATACAGAGACTTTAGAGAAAACAAAAAGTCTACTGTATACAGGGAATACAATCAATTAGGCTGATGTTCTGAAGTTCTAATTAGTTCCCTGGTCTCCCAATATCTGCCAGGTATACTGTTACTTGATAGTGCGGGGCACAGTGGTAAATGCTGTGGATTCAAGATTACATCCTCTCCACGAATAGGGCAATTTGGACTTTCAAGAATACCAAATCTGAAAAGTTAATTAGGTAGACAATCGTGTCCCGTGGCAAGTCTAAATAAGGCAACACTTGTTCTTCTTGATGCTGTAGGGACATGAGTTATTGCATTTTTTACTTTCTGCATGAATCTCTGCTGAGTTTTTAACTTTCTTAATTGTTCAGTATTATATTCTCTCTAGTAAGTATTTGAAGGCAGTCTAATAAGTTTCTTAAATAAAATTAATGCCTTTTCTTTAATAATCTCTTCAATAGGCTTATTATTTGTCAAACACTGCATTGTCTGGATCAGTGTGGTTTTAACCGCACCGGTTATCAGTCTTAAAGATATCTGTATTTAAATATCTGTTGATTAGTGCCAAGATAGCGTACACAATATTGCACGTACTACTATATTTGGATACAACCCCTCATATTTTTGCTTCCTTTTGGGAACAACGGATTTCGAGCTTATTCTATCGACGATAATTTTCAGAATTTTCAAGCTATGATTTTGAGACTTTTACAAAAGTTGCTCTGTATACTTAGCTAATACATTATGCATATTATATTTTGATTGCATTCGCGCAGGCGCAGTGAAACATTTTTTAGTAAACCTGCTCATTTTTCACCCAATTCTTATTATTTTTCAATTCTGATTGCAGAGTATTATGTACAATGTTGTTTTTCATATTTTCTGAAAATAACTTTTTTTTATAATAATAACTCTGCAATTTATAAGCAAAAAACTAGGCAAAATTTGGGACTGTTTTTATAAAAACCTTAATTTCTCTACAAGTATACATGCTATCCTCATAAAAATGAACGCAGTATATTACAATAAGCCACTTATTAATAATCTCGAGTTTGAACGCCTTTGCTACATTAGTTTTTACAGGGTTCTCCAAAAGATATTCGTTCTTTTTCAATTTGTTGACAGTCCCTTATGGGGTTTCGTGAAAAAATCTTCGCGGAAATATATAACCTATACTATACTGTTTACATAGAAGCAGTTTCAGGTTAATTTATCATGTATTTTTCTAGATATTTAACAAAACGTCTAAAATCGCAAGTGACCGGTCACCTTTGGCAATATAGTGTATATTGCTAGGCGATAGAACTCGTATTTATAAACCGATTTGCATGTGACTACGCAAGTGTAGCGGGCTTATCAAGAATCTTGGCCGAATTCGTTGGACAGCTTGATCCTCCATCTTATTTGAAAACGGTGACCACTTAAATATTTCAAACTCAGAATAGTATAAACAAAAATTACAAACCCAAAATTTCTCCTTTCTTACCTGTTAGGCCTTGTTACAAGGAATTCAGAGCATCTTTTGTTTCGCTTCTAACGTAAAAAAATTGCTTATATACAGCAGTTTGAAGTTATAGGGTGACTGACATTTTGAAATAAGACAGCAGATTAAAAATAAATGATTCTCCCGCAATCGTGTTCACTAATAATTTATGTTTTAATGAACGTGATTTCTCGCAAATTTAATTGTTATAACTTTTGTTGAAACTCTCAGACGGTTAAAACTATACATAGTCATATCATAAAATGATGTCATATTTACTAAAACATAGTATATTGGTACTCATAAAATATTGCACACATTGGCTATACTGGGCGATATATCGTCAAATTTGGTGACCAAAAAAAGTCGTCCTAAAGGAAGGAAACTTTATGATGCTGACTAATTTCTCGAAATTCTCATTCAAATTCAGCATTGATGAAAACTGGTAATTTTCTACAATGGCTCCAAACATTTTAGCTTTCGTATTTTCAAGTAAAATTAGCCAAATTCTTAAAACTTAAGAATAGGGAAGCTACCTTTTCCCCCCGGTACAAACCGGAAGGACTTTTTTATTTGTAAGCTGAACACAGAATTTCAATTTTCATACCAAGTTTTCATCAATAAACGAATAATATCAGAAAGTAATAAGGAACTACAAATTCAGCAGATTCTTCATATACCAATGGATCAGTAAAACAAGAACTAAAAATCCTGCGTCAAACGTAGATTATGAAACACTTTCCAACACATTCAGAAAACTGTAACAAAACTTTACCGTTAAATAAGGTGAAAGAAGTAAGTATACAGTATAGGAAACATAACACATTTAAAAGTCAGCAATTACCATCCATAGTGAAAAATGTAGTCGATATGTTTTGTGCAGTCCTATATATGATCTATTGATTAAGATATATACTACATAGCATGACGAAAATTAGTTAAGTTAGAAAATTCACTTTTAGCAATTTTCGCCAATCGTTGGAAATGCATTCGAAATCTTTTGTACAACCTTGTATATTATCCAGAGACCCATATTAAGCTAAAATTTAATTCAGGTACAAAATACATAAGGCAACTTAAAACAAACTTCCAGCAATTACCAATCATAAACGACAACGCACCTTGTTGTTTGCGTAGCCATGTATAGGAATTTATTTATTTTCCACAAACTTCTATAAATCTACTAACTATAGTTCAGCAGGAAAATGCGTACCACGATTTAAAACTACCCCAAGCAATTCACTCCCATTGTCTGTAATACTTACGAATTCCCTTGTGTAGCCCTGTATATGATCAACTGAATTTATACACACCACGTACTATGAAAAATTTTAGTTAAACTTAAAAACGCAAACCAAAGTTGAAAACGCATTTATCACACATAGACTGTAATTATTGCAATTATACTCTTACCGATATCTTTTGTGTGTCCCTGTAAATGAACGATAAATAAAATGCACCATACTTTTAAGCGAGAAATTTTTTATGCACCTTAGTAATGCATATAATTTTCATTATGTTTGAAATAATGAAATATCATTAAATTACCCTGCAAGCGATTTTCGCCAGTAGAACAATGTGTAACAGGATCCATTTGTTTGACCCTGTAAATGAATAATAAATGCTTTGCACCCCATTTCTACAACAAGCATGTTTTAGTACGCTTCATATTTTTATATAAATTTTATCATGTTTCAAATGGCGCAGCATTATCAAATTGCACTTCAAACGATTTTTTCAAATTGAGTGTAATGTAACGGAATACTTTTCATTGTCCCTTTAAAAAAAAAACTATACATATGCTACATATTTCATTTGCAATAGGGATCATGCTATAGTAAACGTCAATAACATATAAAAATTTCAGGGCAATTCGAGTTTATTTACGCGAGTTAGAGCACGGATAGACGGACAGACGGCAAACGGACAGACAAAGCGAAGTCAAAAACACTTTTCAACTTGGTTGGAAAGTGTTAAAAATGAATGAATTAGAAGTGCGGTAAAACCCTCAGAAAATTTTACAATACACCTTAAAAGCTAAACGTGGATAAGAAAACTACAGTGCGTAAAGAGTGTTGCCAATATAGCCCCTGTTAAAAAAATTACTGCTGGTAAAACGGTAGTTTTTTTTTAAATAATAAAGGAATTAAATTAGCAATATTGGGTTCGACAAAAGTTCCATTATGTTTATTAAGTGTTGAAATAATGCATTAAATGTGAAATATTCAGTAATATGATAGTTAAAATGTGTTAATATTAACCTTTCTGGCACTTAACTAAAATCTGTCACTAACCAGATTTTCTGTCATTCTTGTTTAAAGCTATTTCTTTTTTAAATAGAAAACCCCCCTATTTATGTCCCCTTTTTAAATAGACTTTTGAATAATTACTTGCATTTTGCCCTGCGGGAATTTTAATTTAGCTTTCAACATTCTATAGGAATGTGTTATGCAATAAAAGATTCGAAATAACAAAGCTTTGTTCATACCGAATCGATTGATTTCACAATTCTTAAAATTGAATTTTTATTCAAATAAAATCTTATCAATCTATAGCTACACAAAATACAAAACAGTTAAAGCAGCTCTTCCTGTTTAATTGTGAAAAATTAAATGAATTAGATTAAATGAATTAATTGAATTTCTATGAATTAATTGAAATGTTTAAAGAATAAATAAAGAAAGAATAAGTTTTAACTTTATTCTCTCCTAAATGTAACATGGTCGTTTTCTGCATAACTGTAATTCAATAATCCTTTCAAAGAAATCTTTGACGCTAAGTACATACATCGAAAATACGTTAGGAAAGAAATATCTTTCCTTTCGCAGAAATTCATGAATTGTTATTGGGAATCAGGCTGAATTACTCCATGTGTTCGGAATACAGGGTGAGCATGAATTATTGCGCGCATTTCAAAGTTCGATAAAACCAAAACAAAGTAATGTAACAACCGCTGTTGTCGTTTAGACGAGAGAGTGGTTTAAATAGTTTGTTTTAAAACTTCGCTGTGCATATTCTTGACGAATCTTACAGAGACAACTCTTTCTTATCGAAAGTCATCTTCTCGGATAAAGTAGCGTTTCACATTTACAGTTATGTCAACCGTCATAATTGTCGTATGTGGGGGTCAGAAAAACCGCATGTAGTAAGCGAACACCAACGTGATAGTCCAAATGTTAACGTTGGTGTGGATTGGTCGTGGATGAAGTGATTGGGCCATTTTTCTTCCATGAACCCACAGTAACTAGTTGTGTGTATCTCGACATGTTACAGTGTTACGCTCTGCCTCAGATGGAACATCGTTAGTCACAAGTTTACGTCCAGCAAGATGGGGCACCACCACATTGAGGTACCACTGCTAGAGACTACCTGCAGGAAACATTTTCCCAACGATGGATTGGTCGAGGTGGACCGATTCCTTGGCCTGCATGATCACCCGACATAACACCCCTAGATTTTTTTCTTTGGGGATTTGTCAAAGACCGGGTGTACGCAACAAACGTTCGCGATATTGATGAACTAAAGCGACGAATCACTGAGGTTATCGGAGGAATAACGGCTGAGATGCTTTGCAACGTTTGGCGTGAAATTGACTATAGATTTGATATTTTAAGTGCGACAAATGAAGCTCATGTAGAACTTATTCAATGCGTTACACAAAACTGTTTAAAATCTGCTTGTCAATAAAACATTAAACCTGTAAGTACAAAACTTTGTGTTTGCATTTTGGGACTCTGAAATGCGCTTATTAATATATGCTCACCCTGTATAGAATGTTTTACATATTAAGACTACGTATTTATGTCTATAATAGTGAAGTCAAACAAGCTTAATAATTAAAGTTACTATTTCGTATCTCGTGAAAGTTCTGGCAGTTATATCGTAAAAGTGTACAGACATATAGAAAACATAAGGAATAAATATCAAAGCAGTTCTTCTTCGGTAAATATGTAAAATGCGCGAATTAATTGAATCAAGATTAATTCCTTAATAATTTTCAATCTTTAATTTCTCCCTTTTGTAAATGTAATATGATCTCATTCTATATAAATGCCATCAATTTGGAAAAACCTTCGACGCGACGTACTTATATCAAAGTTTTGGTCTACAAATATATCTTCACTTTCACAGAAGTTCATAAAATGTTGTGAAGAAATTAATCTGTACTGTGTCACGTGTATAGAATGTACAGAATGTTTCATTTATTAAAATAATATATATTATAATAGCGCAAATAATATGATTGTACTAAACAGGTACGTGGCTGACCACCTTGCTTTTCATATGCCAGGTGGTCAGTTTTACTCAAAATTATTTTTCGAATAAAACTGCATAAAAGTTACATTTTTAGAAAGATTGTTAAAAAATATATTTTCTGAGACATGAGTTACATTCAAATATTCTGAGAAAACTTCATTTGGAATTAAACTGACATAAAGATATATTTTCCATCGAAGTAAACACAAGAGATTCGTCCCTCTTTGAGCGAAAAAAAATAATTTATGGAGGTAATCATTTGCAAAGCAAGTAATCCAACAATGAATTTTGCAGCCCTGCCTAACGTAAGAAAATAATTCGCACTTGTACGTCCACCACAGTTTAGCATAACTCTGTTATAAAAAAAGCTCTATGCACGAAATCATATTCGATAAAATACGCCACTTTGGCAGTGAACACAATCGCAGATTACATAATATGCTTAAAGTTTCTGCATAAGTGGAGCACTAATTGCAAATTAAAGACTAGTAGACATTAAGCATAGATGCGGAAGTGAGTGAGTTACGCAGTTATGAAAACTCCTGAACTGTATAAATAATGGAGTTTAAAGAGAAAACAAAATCGATAGAGATCAGCATCTAGAAGAAAGTAAATGCATTCTAATCAGATTGCACGCTGAGGGAGAAAAGTGGTCAAAAGCGGGCGATATCGACAGCAAATATGGTTTAAAGGGAATATGATTATCATTAAATGGCTTCAGTACATAAATTGGATGTCCTTTAAAAAGATGTATCTTCTCTCTCGCAGAAATTCATAAGAAATAAGGTATTAGATTCAAGTACGCCCACATGTATAGAATGTATAGAACGTTGTTTTATTTATTAACATAATTTATGCTATTATAGTTCATACTTGCGAAATCTCCTGTTTTTAAAAAGAAATTCACTTGCGATGTGACTGTCTCTTTTTTTCCCTATATTCAAACGTTTCTCTGGCTTGTTTGTTTTTTAGTAAGTAGTATATATATATATATATATATATATATATATTATTAACTATGTGGTATTCTGTCTACACTTTATTACTAATTATCTCTTAGGAGATTTAATTAGATTGTTGCAAGAACTTGTTATGTTTTTTGAAATTGAAAGATATTATATATATATATATATATATATATACAGAGTTGCCAAGTCTCCGGCTTTTTGGACACCAGTATTTTAGTACAGAAAATGTTGTTTTATGTAATCGGAACATTCTGCAATTTAAAAGAACAACATTTTCTGTAAGATAATACTGGTGTTCAAAAAGCCGGAGACTTTGCAAGTCTGTATATATATATATATATATATATATATATATGTAGAGATATCTTATGTTAAATATGCTCGGTTGTCTAAATGGGTATAAATAAGTCCACGGGAGATTCTTAAGGAAATCTTACTCATTTTAATGTTCTTGGTTATATGTAAAATAATTACAAATATTTACAGGTTTACAGATAATATTAACAACATTGCAGCTCGTGAAGGCCGTTTTCCAATAAGCCGTTACTCAGCTCAGCTCGCAAAGGCTGGCCGCGGAGATCTTAGAGCATCTCTCCGAGAGTCCGTCTGACTCCGTCTCTCGACTCCTTCTGTTCTCACGCTGTAAAAATTACTGCACTCATCAAAACCAATTGTTCGGAAGTTTATGTCTTCATCAAGAGCCTCATTAGAGAATTTGCTGGCTTTGCGGTACAGAGTCCACAGAGTCCATTTCTAGTTACTACATATATATCGACAATGTTTCAGAAACTTCTAACAGAACTACAGATTTGACCAAAATTTTCAGAAAGAATTTTCATCTAAAGCTAAAACTATTGCTGCAGTACACAAAACGATATACAAGATCAGTTGGTAATGAGCACAGTCATTATCGCAGTATTTAGAGTTTAAGTAATTTTTTCTAAAGAAAATATAATTTTTTTAAAGTAAGATTTATGCTAAAATACAGGTTTTTGCTAGAAATAATTTATCCACTTCAGAGGGATTTGGGAGGAGGCGTTCTACTGCTCCAAATTTGACGAGACTTGAACTACAGATAATTCAAAGATGCGCTTGTCATTTGTTAAAATAATTTTCCTTGCAAAAATTCGTCGAGAGATGGCACTGCAGCATTCAAATAATTCTTCACTATGCTTATACGTGTTAACGTCTAATATGCCTTCACTTAATGTTTAACATGCTTACAATAGATACTCAGCAATCAATGTATTGTAATTGCAAAACAAATTTTCTTGCAACTTAAGTGCAGTGAGTGATACCAAATATTAAAAAAAACATGAACTGCTCTTTTTCATACCTGAACAGATACATTTACTGGTCAGTTTTTGTACTAGAAATTTTCTTCTTTAACATATTACTGACTCATTGTTTGCATAATCTGTAATTTAAGTCTCATCAAATTCGGAGCTGTAGAGTGGCCTCTCAAACGCCCTGAAGTGGGTAAACATGTTATATATTATAGTGTAAATTTCTGAATGAAAAAGTGCTGACAACCAAACTGCAAGCTGATTTTGCTGCGATTTTCTCGTTTCTCTTTTACTGCGTGGAAAAAAAGTCATAAATTAAATCACTGACAATGGTTCTTTATCTTTTTACGAAATAATTTATATGTACGCTTTGGGTCGAGTGAAAGCTTATTTATCTACGTTAATATTTCTCATCATCTAGGAGAAAAATCGTAGTCAATCTGTTTTCTCAAAACAAATTTAAGCAAACATAAACCGATTTTTGATTTGAAATTCTTCAATTTGTTTTCAAACTTTTGCGTTTTCAAAGTTTAGTGATACAACAAACATGACAAGTTCAAAACGGGAAACACTATCATGATAGAGGTTTGGAATAAAATAATTATAGGCCGATTTGTTGTACACTCGTTTTCATGGCTAATCTGCCGGGATACAAGTATCGTTATAAGCAATATCGTTATAGACACTTTTCACTACACGTACAGGGTAGATTATATATACGTACTAGATTCTGAAATTGGTGCATTTTAAAGTTAAAAAAAACTCAGAAACAATCATTTATACTTCAGTCTATTCCTAAAGTTATACGAAATTCAAAAATATCGAAAATGTGTTCCTTAAAAACTATTTGGAACAAGTTTTCAGACACGTTCTGACACTGGTTGGTATCATATTAAAATATATCACGAACACTTAGAGATAAGTATACCTATCGGAATATTTACTTTCTCAAAATCCTTTACACTGAAATTAAAAAAAAAAAAAAAAAAAAAAAAAAAAAAAAAAAAAAAAAAAATTGTTGAATTTACAGTATAATACTGGCACTCCAGTTGCCAGTTTTATACAGTAAAATTAACAGAAATAAACTGTAAAATAAGCAGTAATACGCTACCATGCATGCGCAGCCAATATTATACTGTAAAATCAACATTTTGTTTTCAGTGTAAAAATTGAAAAACAACCTCAAATAAATAAATTTTGTAAATGTTTTTCGAAAGCAATCTTTTTTAATTATTTAATTATTTTATAATAAATCATTAAAACACTCATAGAATAGAATTTGACATATTACAGAAAAATCCTCAAAAATAAGCATCGTTTTACAATGAACCGAAGATTAATTAAATTGCTTCCGGCATAACCTTAGTTCGCCATTTTATTCAACATCCCTTAAATTCGACATTCGTGCTTACTCTTTCAAATTTTCCCATGCATACAAAAAATTCCCATTAGCAATTTATTCATTAAGTAATTAATTTTATAAATTAATATTTAAAATTACCGTAGGTAAATTATTATATTAAAAAGTGTCTTTTAAATTCTTTGAATTAAGAAAAGTCTTCAGTTTTACGATATTAAAATTTTTAAGATATTTACCTATGTTTCACAAGGATCAGTTTTCTTCAGATTAATTCGATTAAAACTAACTCTTCATAATTAATTATTCATGCTAATTATTATATTACATTATTAGTTGTAATATCAATGAATAAAAACTTAAACAAGAAACTGATAATATTCAGCATTTATTGAATATTAAACATTATATAATATACTATAATAATACTACTACTATAATATCATAACAATACTAAACACATATTAGTTTTAATACAGCCACAAAAGTTAATTTTATTTTTATTTTTTGGTTTTTATTAAGTACTAGCTACCCGCCCGGCGTTGCCTGGGCCCGAGATAATAACAATCTCAGTGCAAGCCGTTAACCCCTTCTCTCCCCATACCCGCAAATATGACGAATAATTTGTTCAAGAAAACCACCTTCACTTACATTAACGCGATCATTAAAAAATAATTAAATTTTTCTGATAACATAACGAAGACACTACGCTAAAATACCGGCAGATGACAACACTTCCCATCCTCAATTTCAGATCTATATCTTAGTTATCTAAATTTTTGTTCATTAGTAAAAACTGGCAATTATTTCCTTTCATTTTTGCAAACTAAATGGAGGGATCGGCCAGAGAAACAGATCTCTTTGTAGTTCAGTTTTTAATGAAAGCAGAGATCTGTCTGAAATTTTCTCGGATTTTTTTCACTGGCGCCAGCAGATTTTTAGCAGTTTTTTGCATAAATTAAGAAAAATTACCGGCCGATTTTTTCAAAAATTGCATAGACGGATGCAGAATTTTTTTTTACATATGCTCAGAAATTTTCAAATTGATATCTTAATTAGTTTTCTTAAAATTCGCTAATTAGTAAAATAATTTCGAATTCGTTCATTTCCGCTTGCAAATCCAATGCGCCGCCGGCCGGTTCGTTTCTTTCGCCATTTTGATTTAAAAGATGTCATTTTAGAAGCGATGGTTAATGAGAATCTAATTAATATCTAGGCTAATTATCAAAATATTAAAATTCTGAGGGTCAGGTGCATCAAGAGAGGGTTTGGACTACCTAAATCTAAATTTACAGACTTCTAGGTGCGTTAAATTTTCCTAGACATCACCAACAGACACACACAGAGAGCGAAACTTTATTTTATTAGTATAGATATCATATATAAATCTACACCTAATTTTATCAGTATATATGAACAATATTTTAGTGCCAGAAGCTTATATGTCTAAATCATAGAAAGAATGGAATTTTTACTGTTTTACTTCATACAGATGGAGAAATTTTTTTAATATAACTTAGCATTTTATACATACATAAATGTTATCTTTGTTCAGCCATTTCTGACAATAAAAATTCGTTTTTCCGTTTTTATGCCCCAGAAAAGCCAAAAATCCATAAAATGCAAAGCATCGTATCGCGGTGGTCGTAGAAGAATGGAATATTTGTTTTTTTACATTTGTTAGAGCATGGAATTTTTTTTAATATAACTTATATGACTCGGAAACTTTAAAATTTCATATTTCGTATTAAAAAAAATAATAGTGACTATTTTGACGTAAATGTATTTCCATAGGATGAAAAAAAACATTTGAAACATTTTGCAATTGGAATAGTGCTTCTAACACAAACTTTTAAGGAATTAGTTATTGGTAAACGATAAGAAGGGGCACTCTGTATAAAACATAAACAAGTTATAGAAATATTTTTTTATTATTTGATAATATATGCCTTTTTCATTTTTTAAAATTCAAATTAACAAATACTTTAGTTAAATACACTCTTATAAATGTTTAACATTGCAAATGTTTTGAATAATTGATTGGCTACTTATATAAAACATTTTTGTTCAAAAACGTCGACTTTTAATGAAACACTTTGACGTTTATCGGTTTCGAAAACTTCCTAATTGTAGCCAAAACATAAAAAGGGAGGTGTCCGTTATAGTTAAGACGAATCTAACTTCTGACCAACACTTTTACCCTCAAATTAAAATTTAAGTATATGCTAATTTATCCCCTTGCAAGTAAGAAAATTAGCATACAATACGGCTAACATAAATGGGCTAATTTTGCTACAGATAAATTCATTACACTGATTAGTTTAATTTTCATGTCACTTTCTTGTCTCTATATGCAGCAAATGTTTGGCAATTCTTTTAATTGTTTTTGTGTTTTCGCCTTTCCATTCATTAATCCCTAATTTCACGATTTTTTATATTCATTTAATTGAAAAAAAATACCATTGATGCATTTTAGTGTCTGAAATGTGAAAAAATACATTAAAAAATATATTTAAAAAATTATTGTTGAAAACCAATTAATAATGGATTGTATCTACAGATATATGTTTTCATAATTTTCTTCATTTATACAAAATAATATAAAAAAATTATGATTTAAATAATTTCTACACGTCTTTTTAATTTAAGAACAAGTAATATGAAAACTTTTTTTTAAAGTCAATTACTACTTAGGTCAAATAGAATTTTTTTTCCAGCGATCTACACGCTTCGCCTCTGACGGTATTTATTCCTAAATTTATATCCTGCTAAATATCTTACATAAGAGAAATTTTTGAAATGTATTGAAAATTAAATAAAAAATAAATAGCTAAAACACCAAAAATTAATAGCTCGAAAAGTATTTCTCACAAAATTGTTAGACAAACTGCGTTAGAAAGGTAAAAAAATCGTATTTTTCTTGATATAAATTTAAAATCTAATGATTATGCCGTTTTTCAAATATTGAATTTCAAAAATTACCAAACTTCACAATAAAGTGCCATAGCGATGTTACAGTTAGCGATAATACGGTTTTTTCAAATATTAATTAATTAATTAAATTTTATTATTAAATTTTAGTTTTATACTCCATTTCTGTTCAAAAGTATAGACTCACTCCACATTTATAGTCTCCTTCGCCCGCGAGCCGCCTGATCTTCGTCCGTGAACAGCCCCATTATCTTTTTACGTGTGAAGGTGAGACTATAAATATGGAGTGAGTCTATACTTTTGAACAGAAATGAAATATAAAATTAAAATTAATTAATTAAATTAAATTAATTAATTAATATTTGAAAAAAAAACTGTATTAACATCAATTGTCATCCAGTGCAAGTTTTAAAAAATTTATTTGAACTTGAATGGATGAATAGAAAATATTTTATTAACGATTGAAAATTCTAACAAGATATATATAGAGAGAGTGTGAGCTAATAGTAGGAATTTAAAAATAGCTAAATAGCCTCTTAAAAACAAGTTTTCTGCGAAAATATATAGGGTGGTCACAAAAAAAACTTCCCCGATATATGAACCCTTAGCGCGTAACCTCTCAACCAATCGAAAGGAAATTTCAGATATTGTTATTTGATGGTATCGTGGTGATTTAAAGCAATAGAGCTCTCACGGTTACTCTTACAGTGAAAATATTTCGAAATGTTTGAATGGCAACATCCACTTTTTTCCTGTGCAGATTCATCAGCGTATTAAAAAAACATAAACGGCGTTGGAACGATGCACGTATGACGAAAACTGCCAGCATAAATCATTTGCAAAGAAGAACATTGTAAAGGACCAATGACAGCACAAGAGAGAAGAGGAAAAAACATTTATTGAAATTAGCAGTTTTCAACGTGCTCACCTTCGCAGACGATAACGCATTGCATGCGGGAGATTGTTGATAAGAATGCGAACGTAACATCGCAGTAGGGATCTGCATATCTTCACGTTTTATGGCCTCTTTCAATTCTGACAAATATCTTGTATATTATGTGTACACCTTCAACTTCAGATAACCCCAGAACCAGAAACCCACCGGAGTGAGGTCAGGGTATCTTGGTAGCCACGAAACTGCAAAGTTACGGAAGATGACTCTATCACCAAGGTGCTGTTGCAGCTTTTGTCGAACACATGTGGTGAGGTGCATTTCTGGAATTACGTATTCTGAAATGTTGTTGTATACCGAACACTTGTGATAGAGTACGTTTTCATATTTGTGCAAGTGACCTGTTCGAAAAACTACTCACCGAGAACGAATGTGCTTGCGATGCCGCACCACACAGTTACTTTAACTTTGTGTAAAGGTATTGGTGCCACATCGTGAGGATTTTCGTCGGCACAGTGAACTCAGTTCTTGTAGTTTATGTTTTCTGTTAAGGAGATATGTGCCTCATCCGTCCATAATATCCACAGCGGCTACCAGCTATCTTCATCTTATCTAATGAGGAAATAATTCGCAAAGTCGAAACGCGGTTGCTCGTCTCCGGATTGAAACATCTGGAGGCGCTGGTATCGATAAGGAAACATCCGCAGAACAGAGAGCAGAATCTTGAGGACTGTAGTTTTCGGTACATCAAAATTGCGATCATCACTTTTTGCAGTATGTACTGGACCTGCAGTAATCATATTATGGACATTCGGAACAACTTGAACAGGAACAGATGGTCGTCCGGATCGCGGTCTCTCACATGTGCATGCAGTTTCTTCATTTTTTTTACTAAATCCCGTACAGTTTTTACGGAACATGGGACTCGTCGTAGCTTATGATTTCGCCTATAAACTCACAGTGCTTCGGCAGCATTTTCCCCGTTCAGTTAAAACAGCTTTATCAATTCATTTCGTTGTTTCCCCGTAAGTACCATCTTGCTGGCACGTTCAAACACCTGATTGAAGAAACAATCTTCCCACACTGTTTATTAAAGTTTTTACACACGAAATGCTTTGCACAAGGTGTTCTGTGATTGAGGCTTCTGTGATTGCTGTCTATCCCTGTGAATTATAGAAAGTCCTTCAATGCACCTTCTGTCTGTGTTGTCATTTGTCCTTTACAATGCTCGTCTTTGCAAATGTTTTACGAAGGCAATTTTCGCCATGCGTGCATCGTTCCATTTATGATTTTTCAATGCGCTGATGAATCTACGCAGAAAAAATGGGTGTTGCCATTCGAAAATTTCGAAATTTTTTCACTGTAACTGTAACCATGAGAACTCTATTGTTTTAAATCATCACGATATTGAACGTATACCTTCAAATAACAATATCTGAAATTTCCTTTCGATTGGTTGAACGGTTACGCCACTATGAGTTCATATATCGGGCAAGTTTTTTTATGACCACCCTGTAATCGACTTGCCATTGATACAGTTAGCTACTCTAAATATTTATCATAACAATCTTATGATGTAATCGGTGACCATTATTTTATACTATGTGGTGAAACATGAGTGTATAAAAAGGGATATAAAAAAGTATTTACCAAAAAAAAAAAAAAAGAAAAGTTCCATGTTATATATAAAACTAATATGTAGCAGATTATCTAAACAATGAATTGAAATGTTAAAGAAAAGTAATGTATGATTAATTGTTTAATATTTATTTAATTCAGTGAAAAATAAGTAAGACATCTTTTAATACTTACAGGGTATCTACGCCTCGGGAGACTTGAATACCAGATTTTTCGTAAAGTAATATCTGCTTTATTTAATGATGAAATTCTATTTTTAAATATGGGGACCATTTCTTTTCGAATAAGCTGGTATTCAAATCCCTTGAATTCTACAAACCCTGATTTAGGTAAGATAAAATCTCGCTTACCTTGTTTATCATATTTCGTCTGTAATAATTCGAATTATTAGCTATGCTTCGAGATGTATCTAGGCTTTAAGGTGTTTGGCTTTGGAGTTTATCTGTCATAAGCTAACCGAGAAATTCGACTCTTTGTAAAGGACCTAGACTTTTAGTTATTTGAATTTGTACCCTTAATCAATTCATTAAAGGTAGCATCTCATTTTCATTACACTGTTAAAAATTTTGTGCTGTGTTGAATCAACTTTTGGTTCTGCAATAGCGCCATAAGATGCTGAAATTCCTTTCCAACATTAGGAGCTCCAATTGAGCTAAAGCTCCAAATGCTGGAACGAAATTTCACAATTTTATGATTGCAGCTACTACAGCACCAAAAGTTGGTTCAACACAGCACAAAATTTTTAACGTTACTACTTGTCATGTTCTCAGCAATATCGTTCTGAATAATCCCTCTGAGGAAAGGATCACCGCGAAAACTAATACACGACGCAAGACAAGTTTGTTGCTCTACTACGCCAGCTATTAAATCCTTTTGTGATGCATAACTCAAAACATTTTGAGAGATTTCGTTCTGAACCTCCTATTACTAAGAAAAAATTCATATTGTTGGGAAATTAGATTTAAAAGAATGACAAAAAGATAATTTAAATAAACGAATTAACCGCCTTTCTGACATACGTCACGAAAGTTAAGTGAGAACGTCATTTTCACTGGCGAAAATATTTCGTTGACTAATTAGATTAGAGCTCATGCAGCACAAAAATTTCGCCCGCACATACATTAGAATACAATAAAATTTATTTCAATTTAATTAAAATAAATCGCCATATTTTTTCTATTTGAAAGAAAGAAAAATAACGTTCTGACTCAATTGTAGAGACTGATTTTCATCATGAATTCTATTTTGGTTATTCAGCTGAGTCAAATTTATCGATACTCTTTATTGTAGGAAATTTTAACTGTTTCTGTCTTTAAAAGATTAAAATCTCAATAAAGGAACTTGTTTACATTTAAAAACGTTTTCTTATGTAATATATTGAAAAATAATTAGCTTCCACTGTCTGTCTTTAAAAGTTAAGTGCGTGAAAAGAGCTTTGGTGTAATATTTTCCAGTAAACTCGTTTCAGGAAATATATCGAAGATTAATTTAAACTTAATGTTAAATAATTTTCTTCATTCATCATAATTGATGGACTTTCATCTTGTACTTATATAAACTTCTTTTTTCATGTCATTACCTTTTTTCTATGTGTCCTTTTTATTGTTACGTTGAAAATGAGGAAATATATTTCAAGTCCTGGTAATTGATATAATTAAATGTTAATAAACACTTTCATAAAGGTTTTTAATTTTTATTTTATCAAATAATTAAAAGCTTTCGATGCATGTTGCGGGAATTTTCCATTAGCAGTATAGAAAATTGCTTGTTAAAATTACCCACGTAATCAAGAAAGAAATGTCAAATGCTTGATATTAATTATCCAAGTTTTCCAAATAGTATATAGAAATGACTTTGAATTAAACTATTTTTTGCTTTGTTTCCGTTAAATATAGCTCTTTAATACGAGTACATTACAATCTCATTAAGAGAATAGTCTACATTCGAAGAATTTTCTTAATTAATATATTGACAAAATGCAGTTGCTTGCAGTTGAGTCCTGATTAATAATTATAAAAATCAAGGAAATTTTATGCAGATTTCTATGAATTAAAAAAAAAGGGTAACATTTGACACTTTCTCTAAACGAAGTTCACTTAAATACACTGTACTTGTAACATTTCTGCCCAACTGGAAACTGAACGCCAGGTCTCTTCTCCCAAACGAACTACTGTGACCATTGAGCTAATAAGGTGCTGAGCTGTGGATTTAATTTTCTTCTTGATGTTCGACATCATTACATACTAAATACACTTTAATTTATTCTAAGCTTCAAGATTTTCTTTTATATATTTTACTGCGTAATGAAATAAGAAACATGATTTGAAAAGCTTATTTTAGTATTTCAATTTGTGTTAAAAAGTCCTTTCATCATGGTAATGATTGTTATCTATGCTAATAAAAGAAAATTTCTCCCCCTCTCTCTGTGTGTGTGCGCGCGCAATGCTTATGAAAATCTACAGCACCTAGAAGTCTGAAAATTTAGGTGAGGATAGTCCGAGGTCTGTCCTCATGCACCTGAAGCTCAGATTTATAATATTTTGATAATGAGCCGATATATTAATTAAAAACTCATTAACCATCGCTTCGAAACTGCGATCTTTTTATTTGGAAACTAGCTGACCCGCCCGGCGTTGCCCGGGACCATGATAATATTAAACAAACCTAAAGTTTGTTTGATTTTATATTTTCAACCCAATTTGGTATGAAATTATTTATTTAAAAGTGCTGCGCACGCGACGAAAAATCCCGTCTTCGATCTTCCACCAACAGGTGGTCTCGAATATGATAAACCTTAAACGGAACGGACCTCTGGCTCGGGTTCCCGCTGTCTTCAGAAACGTATACCGGGCGTGCTGTGCACGCACCGAAAAAACTCTTAATTTCCACATCGAATAGAATAAACCTCTAACGGAACGAACCTCTTGCTCGGGTCCCCGTGGCCTGCGGAACCGTATAACAGGTGTGCTGCGCACGCGCTGCAAAATCCATTAGTTCTACCTTCCACCGCCAGGGGACGCAATCTGTTTTACACGAACCTCAGTCACGTGTCCCCGCTGCTTTTGTAGGAGATACAACTTTTTTTGTACATGCTGTTTTACTTTGTTTATGTGCCATTTTTAAAAATTTTTAAAGTTCGTCTAAGTTTGCATCCACTTTATCCATATTTCCTCTATCGATAACTGGTGGAGACAACAACAAAGTTGTGCAGAATTCCTTCTCATTTAATTTGGTGCCTATTATATTAAGTTTTGAACATGGTAAGTATGTAAAAGTTGTATTTTAGTAAACATCGTTTTCGCACTTCTTCTGCTGTTTTACTATTGGTTTTCGTATAGGGAAATCATTATGTCGAATTCTACTTTTTCACCCATTTTAAACATATAAATTTTCTTAATAATGTCTGGAAACAACAACAAAGTTGTGCAAAATTTTGTGACAAATAATTTAGTGTCAATCATTTTGAATTTCTAAGTATTTTTATAAGTTTAAGGTGTATATTTCTAAACGCTGTCTAATGCCATTTTCGAAATTTTTAAAAGTTTGTCTATGTTTGAACCCAATTTATAAATATTTTCTCTATCGATAACTAGTGGAGACAACAACTGAGTTGTGCAGAATGTTCTCCCAATTCGTAATACTGTTAATAATCTGAGTGAAAAAAAATGACAGTTTAATCCAGTCACGGGAAGTCAGAAGAGTTGGTTTAGCCCCGCTTTGGCCGCATTCCTGGGCCACGTGCACGAGAGAGCAGACATCGTTGTTGGCATGTTATAAATTTGTCTCTGGTAGGTTTGTTATTTATCTTAGTTGAACAAAGTGTTTACGAGTATTTGTATACATGATATTTTAGCTTATTTAATGCTTTTTTTAGCTGCACAAATGAATTTCAACATCGCAGTGTGCCGACAGAATAACGAGCACTTTTATAAATTGGTTTTCGTTGGCAATATGGCCAGGCAGGTGGCTAAAGCTATAGATAGGAGATTATGTGTTGTCTGTCATGATTATGTGTACGGTGTCGGACTTACCAGTAAAAATGCAAAACATTTTATTTGCCCTACATGTGCGGTTACAATTAAATTAAAAACATTTTTTACCGTAAAATTTTCAAAATTGTTTTAAAATGTTTACTAAATTTTCATCATGATTATTTTTTTTATTATTTCTATAAATTTTCAAATAATAAATTTTGTTTTGTAATAATTGTTCTTTTTTAAACGTTCAATATACATCTTTCCATTTTATTTCACCCATGGACATATTACCTTCATGTGGCCATATTACATTCATCAACTCACTTTTTCATAAACAAACTGCTACAGAAACAAATTTTGACTAGTTTAAATTTTTAATATACTTTTCCAGTGCTAAAAAGGGTCTGCTTTATTATTCAATTTGTATGTATTTTTTAAACCAGTTATTATTTCCGTTTCAAAATTTCTAACTTTAGGGTGGCCATATTACCTGCAGATACCTTATTTAAAACTTTACTTGTATCAATTAATTTTTGTCATATCAAGAAGGTATTGAAGAGGATCACATGAGTTACAGAGGGTATTATGGCGGGTCACCAAAGCAAATGTTGTTTCGGTTCAAATCTTTAAGTTTAGAGGAGGAACGATGTTGATGTTAAGTACTTACAGATCTGAAGCTATGTGCCCGAATAGCTTACACAATTGGGAATGACTTTTTTCTCAGTTAACCCACATAAGTCTTTCAAAATCTTCTTGTTGTATATAATAAAGTTTTGACAAATTATATTGTTTTCCGTCTAGTTTTTTTTTAAATCACGGAAACATTTTAATAACACTCTGTATTCATAAAAAAGTTATCTTATCATATAAATAAGCAACTAAATATGATAAGCCTGCAAAATGTTTTTGGAAATATGTTTAGAAAATTTATTTCATAACTTTTTGAAGATATTATTTCAAAGCTTCTCAGAATAATTCTATTTAGTTCTGAGAAAAGCATAGCATTCTTTTTTTTTATGCGGAACAAGTAGTTAAAGTATTAAATTTCCGATTATTTTTTAAATCGTAGAGATGTAAAACCGTAGAGATGTAACCGTAGAGATGTACTGCTGCTTGATATTTTATTTTATTGAAGATTGGAGATAAAATATGTCCGTAATATTATTTGGAGTTGATCTTAACGTTTTTCTCCAATCTCATCATTGCGTACTTTCTACTATAAGAAGAAAGTATTGGATTCGTGAAAACTTTCCAAGTAAGGTTTTAATGATCTCTAACTCAAAAACTAATGAACGGAATTTCACCAAACTTCACATTCTTTCATACCTAGACATAAATAAATCCTTATTAGGTTTGGTTGTTGTTGCGGCCAGCTCCATCTGTTTCACTTCGCAGTGACTCATGAATTAAACTGAAACTTTTCCTTCGCTAATTGAACTGAAATGAACTCAAAAACTTTAGAATGTAGAACTTTTTTTTTTTTTTTTTTTTTTTTTTTTTTTTCGACGAACGAAAACGAAGAATATAGCGGCATCTTATTTGTTTTTAAGAAAGTGCTAAATGTTAAAAGAGTGAATATTTGAAATGATATCTTTTTTTTAAATGTAAATACATAGTTCGCGCGTGTAAATATTTTGCTGTAGGTTTAGTCAAGATCCGTAATTAGAATATAAAAGTTATCTTCATTAGATCTATCGTCATTCCATCGAGGTCGTCACTTTGCTTCTTAATTTAACGTTTCCACAGCTGTATACCGCTCAACACGTATTGCTGCTATGCTCTGTATTTCACAATTCCCGCGTTAGCTTACATCTCAAGAACGAATAGATTGTCTCTTAATTTTTGTTGCAGATGATTTGATTTGTATAGAAGAAAGTTTTGTGCTGGCCACAACATACCAGTTTTTTATTTGCCATTATATGCAAAGCCATTAACAATCATAATTCCCTAGATCAACAATCATAATTCCTTTTAAGAATCTTTGTGTACAAAAATCAATTTAAAAATTAAACATGTTGTACAGAGAACTTTAAAATGTTAAAATATGTCAATATTTCCACAATCGGGTTTTTATCATGATTCAATTCGTTCCTCAAACCCATATGAAGTTACATCCACATGCTGACGTCATAGCTATTTGCTTTCTCTATTACTCATATTGATATTCTCTTTGTATGATTTTCAAACATTTGAGAAGTCCGTTAAACTTTCAATGTGACCTCATATTAATTTTCTTTTTAATTCTTTAATCACGTCATATTAACCTGCTTTCTCTTCTTACACATGCTCATACTCTTTGTATTATTGAGAAATGTTTGAAAATATCCGTTATATTACCAATATGACGTCATATTAATCTTTATTTCAATTGTTGAAACTTTTTATTTCATTTCAATTTTCAATGGAAACCTTTCAATAGAAAATGTATTATTGTAGAAAGAATTTTACTGGGGATTTTTAATTGTTGGTAACTGTTATAACGAAAACTGTTTACATTTGACAGGAAAAGGCTGTTAGATTTTTGGTTTTTTATTAATTAAAAATTAACTATACATTATTTCGATTCCGGATTACTTTAGTGGCTTCTGACGTGTTTTAATACACCTATATGTAACATGTCACAATTCTGGCTTCCAAACTGTTGATTTGTTTAAAGGGCAGACAGACCGACAGACAAATTTTTATTTTTATACAGTGAATAGATACTTCATTTTATAAAGCGATGTTTATTTGTACGAAAAATGTTAGGAATCTAATGAAGAGCTTTTTTTTTATACACCAGAAAGTAAAAAAAAATGTAAATACTGAAATAGGAATTATTACAATTTTATCCAATTGATATGAATTAAATATAGCTAATTATTATTACTGTACCATACAATTTCATAAATCTAAATTTTTGAAATAGGATAGTAATAATATTTATTTTTCCTTTTTTTTTTAGGTGCGTTCGTAATTATATAAATACGTAGCACCTATAGTCGTCGCTTGGTCCGTCCGTCTGTCCGTCCGTCCGTCTGTCTGTCTGTCCGTCTGTCTGTCTGTCCGCATATAACAACGCAAAAACTACCCAACCAAATGGTTTGCAATTTAAAATATATTATCTTTGCAGAATTTTGTCGAGACATTTCAAATTTTATTAAAATCGAATCAAAACTTTAGGAGATATTAATAAAAATATTTATTAAGAAATTTGATTTTTTTTTTTAAATCGGTGCTTTTTTGTTATAGGAGCTTCCGATGGATGTTAAATCGTCAAGCGACCGAGACACTTATTTTATTACAGAAATTAATCTGCAGACGATATAATTCATTTCACAGAATTAAAAATCATCAAGATCTGAATATTTATATAACTAGCTGATACATATATATCTGAATATTTATATAACTAGTTAAGATATTTGTATGAACAGTGCCATAAAATATATACTTAACTAGCTGTTTAACCCGTTCTACGCACGGGATATCATAAATTTAATTCTAAAACGTGCGTACGAACGCACCTCGTTTGTAACGTTTGACGTACAATTTCCAACTTGTTTTAACTAGTATTATCAGATTCAATTAGCAATATTCAAAATAACAAAATATGATGCAAAACTATACAAAATGTAAAACTATTGTAATTATAAAATTATTTTCAAAGATGTATTATTTTATAACCAGCTTTTGAACACAGTCCTGCCTGTATTAACAAAATTATTATATTTTATGTTTTATTTACTTTTTTTTACTCGAAAATAGTTAACATTTATACGTTATATAACGAGTTGGGAAAAAATAATTCTAGGTACATTTCAGACGAACTTATTGAAAAATAAATTGTCAATAACTGTTATAAATTAGTTTGTTATTTGTAGTTCTATTAATTTCTGCTATTTTTTTAAAACATTTTTCAACATAGTTGAAAAGTGTCTACGATTTCGGTTTGTTTGTTCGTCTGTCCGAATTCTAACTCTCGTAAGTATGCTCGGATTATCGTGTAATTTTTATATGTTATTGTCGTTTACTATACCATGATCGCTATTGAAAACCAAGTGGATAGCATTTATACTTCTTTTACAGGGACAGTCAAAATTTATCTACTACAGTACGGTTAATGGGAAAAAAATCGTTTCTAATGCATTTTAACGATGTTACATCATTTCATAAATAGTGAAATTGATATGCAATTATGAAGTGTACTTAAACATGCATTCTGTAGAATATGGAGTGCAAGACACATGTTAATCATTTACAGAGCCGCACAAAAGAATTCCGTTACATAGTAATCTACGGGGGGAAACTGTTTGCAGCGTATTTTAATTATTTTACCCTATTTCAAATATAATGAAATTGACGCGCATTACTGAGGTTTACTACAAGATACTTTCTGTAGAATATGATGTGAATGTTCATAGCATATATATTCTATTTACAGGAGTAAGCAAAAGATTTCGGATACAGTATCGTATCGGAAAATTTTTCAGTAATGGCATGCGTTTTTTAGGTGCGTTCGTAATTATATAAATACATAGCACATATAGTCGTTGTTTGGTCCGTCCTTCTGTATGTCTGTCCATCAGTCCGCATGTAACAGCGCAAAAACTACCCAACCAAATGGTTTGAAATTTAATACATACATTAATGTTGCAAAATGTTGTCGAGTCATTTCAAATTTTATGAAAATTTCTACAATAATTAATTTTCTATCAGACGATTTCCACATGAAAAATGAAATAAAAAGTTTCACCAAATGAAAAAAAGATTAATATGAAATAAAACTGATTGACGTCATAGTCGTAATAAAACGGAAAACGTCTAAGATTTCTCAATAATACAAGGAGTATGAGTATGTGTAAGTACACAAAGCAGATTAATATCACGTCATTAGAGAATTAAAAAGAAAATCTGACGTCATATGGGAAGTTTAACTAATTTTTCAAATGTTTGAGAATAATACAAAGCGAGTATCAATATAAATAATAGAGAATAGTAAATATATGAGTTTGAGAAACATATTGAATCGTGATGAAAATCCGATTATGGAAATATTCGCATATTTTAACATTTTGAAGGTGTACAAATTGTTTAATTTTGAAAATATTTTTTTAAATATTGCATTTAGTCCGTATGACGGATATTAGTATGACAGAATATAATAGCGGGCTTGGCCCGCTATCCGGCTGGTTTAGATATTCGAAAAAACGAAAAAATAGACCGGTAAATTTTCACTTTATAAAAAACATGACTTTTTTTTTTTTTTTTTTTTTTTTTTTTTTGCTAAATGGAATGTGTTTGGATTCATTAAAGAAAGGATAAAGTGTTTTGAAAGGAATATTAAACGAAACTCTTTGAGCGATCTTCGATCACACTTACCCACTTGTTTTATATTACATACATATTTATGGGCATATAAAACACTTCGGAGGTTTCAGAAATTAGAAGCATTAAATTAAACACGATTTATGCAATATTCTGAAATTCTTATGAACTTCTTGTACTTGTATTTTTTTAGATAAAAACATGCATTTCTTATTTTAAATATTCCTCAGTGATGTTCTTTGAAATATGGTTGCTAAGCAACTAATAAAATAAAGAGGAAAGAATAATAAATGCATCTTAAAATTTGTAAAAAATATGAAAATAAAATGTTATACAGTGTCTCACATAAGTGATGGGACACTTGTGCTTTACAAAAGGAAACTAATCAAATAAATTAAAAAAAACATGTACACATTTTTTTGTGGGTGTGTTTCATACTTAAATTTAGTAAAGATTATTACATAGCATACATTTTGTCAAAATATTAAAATATTAATTTAATAAAAATACAAATGTTTAGAGCGGAGCAAAAAATAGCTCACATAAGTGATGGGACACCATTATATATGCAACAAAAATCGTCTGAAATAAGCAATAAAAATATTTTTGGGGGTTTTATTTTTACTTAAAAGCAATTGGCAATAATTTATAAAATCGTCTGCAGTATTTCTCTCCAGTTTGTTTTGGAATTTTTGTGTTTTTTAGCTCTGTGTAGACATGAATGCTAAACGAAAAGAAACTTCGCCTGAAATTCGAAAATTAGTTATTAATTTGCATATTGAACGTGGAAAATCTATTAGAAAAACTGCTGAAACAGTTAACTTGTGTCGTTCAACAGTTTTCAATATCATTAAACGATATAAAAAGAATCATATGATTCAGGATAAAAGAAGACCTGGCCGACCATCAAAGCTATCCAATGGAATAAAGCGAATTATCGTTCGAAATATTAAAAAAAATCCAAGAATTAGTGCTTCAAAAGTTGCTGCTGATTTACAAGCATTATATGGAATAATTGTTAATCCTGAGACTATTAGAAGGGTAATTCGATCTGCTGGATATCACGGTAGAGTAGCCAGGAAAAAATTCTTCGTAAGTGAAAAGAATAGAAAACTCAGACTAGCTTTCGCAAAATCCAACATAAATAAGAATTCTGATTACTGGAATAAAGTTATATTTGCTGATGAGAGTAAATTTAATATATTTGGTTCTGACGGTAGAATCTTGGTGTGGAGAAAACCCAGGGAAGAATTTCGCAAACAGAACTTGGTACCAACAGTAAAACATGGTGGAGAAGGAGTTATGGTATGGGGGTGTATGTCGTCCGCTGGAGTTGGTAATCTTGTTTTTATTGACTGTATAATGGATCAGTACAAGTATATTGATATTTTAAAGCAAAATTTGAAATCTTCAGCACGAAAATTGAACCTTCATAACGATTTTAAATTCTACCAGGACAATGACCGCAAGCACACTGCTCTGAACGTTAGACTCTGGCTGCTATATAACTGTCCTGAAATAATAAAAACACCACCACAATCTCCAGACTTAAATCCCATAGAGAATATTTGGCAAGAATTGGAATCAAGAATTCGCAAACACACCATTTCTTCAAAACAACAACTAAAATCGGTGCTTCAAGAAGAATGGGGTAAAATCACTCCAGAAATCACAAAAAAATTAGTCGAATCCATCCCAAAAAGATTAAATCATGTTTTAAAAGTAAAAGGAAATCCAACAAAATATTAAAACCTTTTAAAAAGTAAAATTTTTGGATAAATATTTGATGGAAAAGTAAGTGTCCCATCACTTATGTGAGCCATTTTTTGCTCCGTTCTGAACAATTGTATTTTTACTAAATTAATATTTTAATATTTTGACAAAATGTATGTTATGTAATAATTGTTACTAACTTTAAATATGAAACACACCCAAAAAATTTTTGCACATGTTTGTTTATTTATTTTATTGCAGTTTCTTTTTATAAAGCACAAGTGTCCCATCACTTTTGTGAGACACTGTATATTTCTCGAACAGTTGCAAAATTTTTTCCAAAATTTAAACAATTTCTAAATTCTAATAGATGTATCGGAAAAATTTCAAAACCATTACATATATTTAAGACCTCAATATCGAAATTTAGTATCCGTAATTTTACGCTTAAATCCATTATTCAAATATGCGATTTTCATTTCAGTTAAAAATGAAATTTGGAAATCGTCTGCATTCCCATAGGAAGGCATTATAACATAAAAAGAAATGCTCCATATTTTTTGAACGAATGAACCAAATTTAATCAAAAACTATACAGCTAATTCCGGGTATCTCGTCAACATACCTACCAAAAATCAACCTAATCGGACGTTTTTTATGGCAGTCAACGCGTATTTATCGCGGCAGTTTATCGCGGAACAGACAAACAAACAAACAAACAGACGAAAACCAAAAATATTTCGGGTCTCAACTGACGTTTCGGCAATTAATCATGTATGGAGTTGAGCAGCGTAGAGATAAAAATAAAGGAATAATTATTATATCTTATTCAGTTACTGGCATTTCTACTAACCCTTTAAACTTCGACTATTTTGGTCGTGAAAAAGGATTTATCTTTTCATGTAAATATATAAAAAAATAAATAAAATAAAGCTGTAAGAAATGTATTAATGAACAAACGACTGTACGCATATTTCTTAATAAAACCTGTTTAAGAAAAACTAGTCTTCATTCATTTTTTCGTATTTATAAAAAAAATAGCACATTTTGGAGATCAGCCTCTTATGAAGAACAGATATTTGTGTATAAATTCTAATCTTAGTTAGCCACTGGAGCAATTCAATTAATCTTTTAAATTTTATTTCTAGTCGACTATCATGAGCAGAAAACACCATCTTTCTTTTAATGTAAGTAACTAAAATAATGAAAGAAAAAAGGAAATAATCTCTGAAATAAAATTACTTGTATGAATAAATGTATGAATAAATGTGAAATAAATACCATACTCTGTATATGTAAATGTAGAATCAGTCTGAAAAAAAAAATCATACTTTCAATTCAATAGAAATTCTTCACCAAATTCCATAAGTTTTGAAATGTACAGGTTTCAAGTGACAAAAGAAAAAACTTTGCATACTGGGAAGGAAACGCAATCCCTCTTTTGACGTAAATTTAAGAAAATGAAAAAAATCGTCTGCGTGAACAACCTCTGTACATTTAAAAAAATGAAATCCGATAGAAAAAAAAAGTACGATTTGTTGAATTTTTTTCATCAAAATAGAGGTTGATCACGTTATTTCAGAAATGTTCATGTGTATAGAATTCATATGACAACAGAAACATTTCTTTTATAATAGGCGTAAACACAAGATAAATAAAAAAAATACTGTACATGAATGAAATTTATATTTGCCTTAAGAAAAGTAATCTTTATATCTTCTTTCATTTTGTCAGCTCAATAGAGATTGATCACATCATTACAGAAATTTTGATGTGTGGAGAATTCAAGTGAACATAGAAACAACTTTAAGTAACGGTCGTATATCACAATTTATCTTTTGATATAAATAAAAAGAATGAAAAGTTTTTTTCTGAATGAATGGCGTCTGCATATTTCTTAAGAAAATCATTCAGAAAAATAATATCTATATTTTATTTCACTTTTTTAGTTCAATAGAGATTGATTACGTTATTCCAGAAATTTTGATGTGTACAGAATTCAAGTGGCAACAGTAACAATTTTGTATAATAAGCAAAACACATATTTTCTTTTGATATAAATAAAAAACAAGCGGGTTAGTGTGATCGAAGATCGCACATTGGGTTTTGTTTAATATTCCTTTCAAAACACTTTATCATTTTTTTAATAAATCCAAATAAATTTCATATTCCACAAAAAAAAAAAAAGAAAAAAAAGAAAAAAAGTCATGTTTTTTATAAAGTAAAAATTTACCGGTCTATTTTTCTCGTTTTTTCGATAATCTGAACCGGTCCGATAACCCATGACGTCGTTCATGTAACATTAAAAGAAAAACAAGTAATATAAAAACGTTTTTTTAAAGTCAATTCCTACTTAGGTCAAATAGAATTTTTTTTCCAGCAATTTAGACGCTTCGCCACTGACGGTATTTATTCCTAAATTTATATCCTGCTAAATATCTTACATAAGAGAAATTTTTGAAATGTATTAAAAATTAAATAAAAAAATAAATAGCTAAAATACCAAAAATTAATAGCTCGAAAATTATTTCTCACAAAATTGTTAGACAAACTGCGTTAGAAAGGTAAAAAAATTATATTTTTCTTGATATAAATTTAAAATCTAATGATTATGCCGTTTTTCAAATATTGAATTTCAAAAATTACCAAACTTCACAATAAAGTGCGATGTTACAGTTAGCGATAATACAGTTTTTTCAAATATTAATTAATTAAATTTTATTTTAATTTTATATTTCATTTCTGTTCAAAAGTATAGACTCACTCCACATTTATAGTCTCCTTCGCCCGCGAGCCGCCTGATCTTCGTCCGTGAACAGCCCCATTATCTTTTTACGTGTGAAGGTGAGACTATAAATATGGAGTGAGTCTATACTTTTGAACAGAAATGAAATATAAAATTAAAATTAATTAATTAAATTTAATTAATGAATTAGTATTTGAAAAAACTGTATTAACATCAATTGTCATCCAGTACAAGTTAAAAAAAAATTTATTTGAACTTGAATGGATGAATAGAAAATATTTTATTAACGATTGAAAATTCCAACAAGATATATATATATAGAGTGTGAGCTAATAGTAGGAATTTAATAAATGCATTAATTAAGGAAAACGTTTCACCCCCGATAATTAAAAACACATGTAATTCTCTTTGTAACAAACTCCAGTTTTTTCGAATATCTGAACAGGCCCTATAGTGGGCGAAGCCCGCTATTATACTCTGCCATAATAATATCTGTCATGTGGACTAAATGAGCTATTATAAACAAAATCAATTTCAAAATTAAACATGTTGTATAGAGACCTTCAAAATGTTAGACGTCAGATTAATTTTCTTTTTAATTCTCTAATGACGTCATATTAAGCTGCTTTCTGTATTTACACATACTCATACTCCTTGTATTATTGAGAAATGTTTGAAAATTTCCGTTTTATTACCAATATGATGTCATATTAATCTTTTTTTTTCAATTGGTGAAACTTTTTATTTCATTTTCATTTTTCACTTGGAAATCTTTCAATAGAAAATTAATTATTGCAGAAAGAATTTTATTGTGGATTTTTAATTGTTCGCAACTGCTATAACGAAAAATGTTTAAATTCAATTCTCAGGAAAAGGCTGTTAGATTTTTTTTTTAATCTCTGTTTTTAAAATAATACGATTTTTCTTAATTTTATGATATGCAGCTTCATAGTAGGTATTCAGCTATAAGTACCTAAAATTTCAAGCCTGTAAGTTATATAGTTTCTGAGAATCGGCTTTGTGATGGCCAGACAACGTAGCAGGACGAATGGGGTTTCGTGAGAAGAATGAAACCCTAAAAATGTTCTGAAAGAAATATGTCTATAAATTTTCCTTAAGAATATGCACGAGGAAAATAATCTATACCTATATCTTCTTTCACTTTTTAAATCTAAATCTAAATTAATCCTGCCATTACATAAATTTCGATACGTATATCATTCAAATAACAAGCAGTAATGTTTTTTTAATAATAGGCGTAAACAGAATCTCTCTTTTGATGTGCCTCATGATAAAAAATTATAAAACATAATATTGCAAGTATGCTTTGTATTTAATAAGCATTGTATTAAACTAAAAAAATAAAATCTAATCTAAATATAATTTCGTATTTCAGAATGTAATAATATGTTCGAAATACACTCTTTACATCTCCGAATAAAAAAAATTTCTATTATATGTACAGTCGTGGGAAAAAAAAAAAACTGAACACCCCCCACTAACTCTGCAACAAATTATAGTAGAAGGAAGTGACTGGTGCCAAACGATTGGAAATAAAGTCTACTTTTAAATGATGTATATAAAATTTGCTTAGGGGGACATCTACATATAAAACCACACCCAAACTTTGTTTTTTTCAATAGCAAGACTCAAATTTGACAACATATTTGAAATCTGCAGTTCAAACTATGCCTAGATACCAAATTTCATTAAATTCCTACGATTAGTTTCTGAGAAATTAATTACTTTATAATGAGCATATTTAAGGGACTGTATCCAAATTGAAGTTCGGTTCTCGATTGTTGAAATGCTGCAGAATGTCACTTCTTTTAATGTATTATGTTTTACCGATATGACCATTTTACTCACTTAATAAGTTTCGGTTATTGTTATATGCGGTAAAATAATGTTTACAACTGTTGAATTATCCGATTTTAACCCCTTGGGGTCAAGTGACACGTATACGTGACGCATAAGATGCTCAGAATCCTCGATTTTTCCAACCAGTTATTTTTTATTGTAAGCTTTGCCTTACTATATCTTAGCATTTCCACGATTCAATCAGACGAAAATTTCTGTTTTAAAAAACCGGTGGTAAATTATTAAAAATTCAGTAATAGACGCACTTCACGAAGGGGTTAAAAAACCATAAGATTATTTGTAATTAAAATAGTTTTAGAATATGTAAATGTTATTGGAATTTTACAGGTGCTTTTATAATGCTGTTTCTCAGATTTTGCATCTATTTAACTCGCCTTTTTTTTTAGTTTATTGTCAGAAACGTGAATAATAGTGACAAATACAAAATGTAGAGTTTAAAAAAATAGTATAAAGCAGCGTAAGGAATCAAAGTAAAAAAAAAAAAAAAAAAAAAACGCAGATAAATTGTTTTTTAGTCTGAAAATAAATCCAGACATTGCTTTTTTTTTAGTAGCGAGGGGGGGGGGCGGGGGTGTCGCAGGATTTATATTCCGATTTATTTGAAGACCTAAAACTAAATCTATGTTATAAAGACATCTGAATAACTTTACATTCGTTATTCTCCTTCGGAATAGGGTTAATAATTCTATGATTAAACCTATTCTGGTAGTTCATTTGAAATTTTACAATTAACTCATTAATGCCTCTTGGCAAGAAAACTTACCGTTTGCCATTTATTATTATTATTATTATTATTATTATTAGATTTTTTTGCACACTGCTAGTGATTGGGAAATAATCTTGCCTATCAGAAAACCATAAAAATAACTTGTATTTTTTTTTTCAATTAGCCTGTTTAATCGAATAGATCTAAATACGAAAGTTATAGAAGAAAAAGTTTAATTATTTTAAGTTCGTTATTAATGGAATAAAAACTTCACATCCATACATATTTGTAAAGATTACAATTTTTGATTGATATACAAAAGTTAATAAAAGTTTAAATTAGCATTTTTAAGTAACAAATACTTTCGCGTTAATACTTTATCTAACAACCATGTAGTGTAATATTGCAAACAATTTAACAAGATTTGAGAAAATCTCGTTTTAATCCCAGCCTATGAGTATAATATTTTCTCAAACAGGGATGAGCGCGCTCCGACCCGAATATCGATTCTTACCACTAAATTTTAATAGTATTCTCCAACGTAAAGAATTTCAGAAATTTTGTTCTTGAATAAGGTAACAAATACTATTAAAATTTAGTGGTGTCAATCGGGATTTCGAGTCGGAGCGCTCCCATCCCTGTTCAAACTATGCTTTAATGCACATCATAGACACATTTCCCCTTAAAGCAGCATCTTGCCGTTTTTTAAGCGTAATTTGAAAACTACTTGGTAGAAAAATTTAAAATTTTGAATACACATAAAGCAGGACATAATAAATATAAATCCATCAAAAAAATTGTAGGTTGCAATTCATAATTTTTTCGAATATTAATTTCATAATTCATAATTCATATTATAAAATTATAAAAATTACAAATTTGACATATTTATGTTTGGGCTTTTTAGTATTATAACCAAAAAAAAATTAACACATTAGAATTATAATCTCAGGAGATATTAATAAAAATATGAAAATGTAATTTAACATTAGAGGCTCTAAAATTTGAATGTTTATAACTCGAAAACTTATCATCCAAATGACTTAAAATTTTGTATCTAGGCATAGTTTGAACCGAAGATTTAAAATATCATGTCAAAAGTGGGTGTTGCCATTGAAAAAAATAAATTTTAGGCTTGTTTTAATATGTAGATGGCCCCTTAGGCAAATTTTAGGACTTTATTTCCAATCGTTTGGTACCAGTCACTACCTTCTACTATAATTTGTTGCAGAGTTAGTGGGGGGTGTGCAGTTTTTTTTCCACGACTGTACATACTGCATTTAATTCTCAATTTCACGTTTTCCAGCCACATTGTTGTTGATTTATATTAATTAGTGTAAAAAGAAAAAAAATATTTTAATTATTCGTAATATATTTAAAATTAAGTACGCCTGTGAAATGCGATCGTCAATTTTTTTTCCGGAAATTTTAACAATCATTTATTGTTGTAAATAAAACATCATGCAATAGAATTTCAAATTATATGAACAAATTCCTAATCTAAATGGCATTTCGAAAGAAGAAAATAAGTAATATTAATTTTAAAATACTAATTAAAGATCATTTTTGTAATACTTATTGGTTGAATTTTAATGAATAGAAAATTTATTAGCTGTAATTCATATCTACAAGCTAAGATAATAAAACAAAAAAAAATATTTTCTTTTGAATCTTAACTTTATAAGAAAATCTGTAATTAATAGAAGATTGGCTATTATTATTCGTTTGTTGAATAAGCATTGTTATCAAAGTTATAGGGCACTGCGGTTACAGATGATTATTCAATGCATATTTATCGAGTTTTAGTTGATTATCAGAGTTACAGTTGATTACTCATTAATGATAGAGTGGTCGTTATTATGTCATTTGTTAAAAAAGCATTGCTGTATGTAAGCGCACCGGACAAAACATTAGTCACCCTTAAGCGGCGAAGGATAGTTTCGTTACACTTACACAAATTGTTTTGCAGAAGTGTCAACAGGTTAACAGAGCCTGACCTGCTACTGCGTGATCATAGCAGTAACGTGGAGCATGTAAGTCTTTCAACAACATTACATTCTTTTCAGGTATGTCCTTTAACTATTTATTTTCATGACAAAAAAATCTGTCATCCATGTCCTTAAAAGTTTGATTTAAATATCTCCTGTGTCGGTGATTCCTCCTGGATCAAATCTCAAAATGCACGAATTTCATTAAGATTAATGAACAAATTTTTCAAAACAGCTTTCCTCCTCCTTTTTAACTTTTTTTACTTTACTTTTGTTTTCTCACTGTGTGGTGCTCTTTACTTTGATTTACTATGTGTATATATTAATGTTTCTTTTCTTTTATGTATATATTAGTACAATCTCTTTTTACGTTGATCAATTGTTGTTTTCTATTCATATTGGTTTTACGCAATTGAATTGTTATATGTTTGTGTCTTCCCGGGCTTGCGCTAAAGATGTATTTAAAGATATAACGTTTAACTTCCCGTGGTGGTTATCCAGTTATCCAGTAGCGGAATAGTGCGTTAAGAATTTTAAATACAGGGATGTGTCACAGTGGCAAGAATGTACTATCATGTTTGGGCATGACAACGACCACACAATGAGCGAAGTAGCCGGATTTGTTCGTGCATGGAAGCGGACTGTACAATGTTCTGTAAGGAATATTGTCCAACTGTAGAACAAGAAGCACAAAACTGGGGTTGGAAAAATAACCAGAGAGACCAGAAAAAGTGTGTCACGCTTTGTCGATGAAAATAAGTCACAAACCCAATAGGAATTGTTTCCGTCAGTGAATGAAGGTCCGTCTCAACCTGTTTCCCAGAGAACATTACGAAAGGAATTGCGTGAAAAAGAAATTTGGAGTAGGGTACCTCGCAAGAAACTTCTCACAGCAGCACACAAAGTTGCACGTCTGTAATGGTTCCAAAAACGCACAGTGTGGACAGTAACTAACTGATTGTCGTCAGACGAATCATAAATTTGTCATTTTGAGAATGACGCTGAATACACAATTGTTGTTTTCTATTCATATTGGTTTTATGTAATTGAATTCTTATATATTTGTGTCTTCCCGGGCTAGCGCTAAAGATGTATTTAAAGATATAACGTTTAACTTCCCGTGGTGGTTATCCAGTTATCCAGTAGCGGAATAGTGCGTTAAGAATTTTAAATACAGGGATGTGTCACAGTGGCAAGAATGTACTATCATGTTTGGGCATGACAACGACCACACAATGAGCGAAGTAGCCGGATTTGTTCGTGCATGGAAGCGGACTGTACAATGTTCTGTAAGGAATATTGTCCAACTGTAGAACAAGAAGCACAAAACTGGGGTTGGAAAAAGAACCAGAGGGACCAGAAAAGTGTGTCACGCTTTGTCGATGAAAATAAGTCACAAACCCAATAGGAATTGTTTCCGTCAGTGAATGAAGGTCCGTCTCAACCTGTTTCCCAGCGAACATTACGAAAGGAATTGCGTGAAAAAGAAATTTGGAGTAGGGTACCTCGCAAGAAACTTCTCACAGCAGCACACAAAGTTGCACGTCTGTAATGGTTCCAAAAACGCACAGTGTGGACAGTAACTAACTGATTGTCGTCAGACGAATCATAAATTTGTCATTTTGAGAATGACGCTGAATACACAATTGTTGTTTTCTATTCATATTGGTTTTATGTAATTGAATTCTTATATATTTGTGTCTTCCCGGGCTTGCGCTAAAGATGTATTTAAATATATAACGTTTAACTTCCCGTGGTGGTTATCCAGTTATCCAGTAGCGGAATACTGCGTTAAGAATTTTAAATACAGGGATGTGTCACAGTGGCAAGAATGTACTATCATGTTTGGGCATGACAACGACCACACAATGAGCGAAGTAGCCGGATTTGTTCGTGCATGGAAGCGGACTGTACAATGTTCTGTAAGGAATATTGTCCAACTGTAGAACAAGAAGCACAAAACTGGGGTTGGAAAAAGAACCAGAGGGACCAGAAAAAAGTGTGTCACGCTTTGTCGATGAAAATAAGTCACAAACCCAATAGGAATTGTTTTCGTCAGTGAATGAAGGTCCGTCTCAACCTGTTTCCCAGCGAACATTACGAAAGGAATTGCATTAAAAAGAAATTTGGAGTAGGGTACCTCGCAAGAAACTTCTCACAGCAGCACACAAAGTTGCACGTCTGTAATGGTTCCAAAAAGCACAGTGTGGACAGTAACTAACTGTAGGAGCTCATTGTGGTCAGACGAATCATAAATTTGTCATTTTGAGAATGACGCTGAATACACCGACGGCCAAATTGTCCGTTTAAGTTGCAATGTTTGGAGACTGTAATCCAGTCAGAGGCGATTCTCTGATAGTTTCGGTTTATCGTGCTATGACTTGAGCCATTAGTTGAGCTGACCAGGTTGTTTATGTGACCATTTTTGATGATCAGGTGTTACCATTCATTCAACATATTCCTGATGGATATACCATGGACACCCTTTATTTTATAAGATGACACAAGCCTTATTCACACGGCTGCATGTATACTAGTTTGATGAATGCTCGACTGGCCCATAGGATCTCTTGATCTTAGATGGAGAATATTGAGAATAATGAGAACTTTTGGTTCTTGGGGGAGGGGGGGGGAGGAGGGATTTTATTTTATTGCACCTTTAAAAAAATAAATATAATAATAATTTTATTAAGTACTAAATTTAAAATAATAAACCATAATTACAAAGTAGGATAAGAGTTTTCTCAATAAAAATACACATTGTCAAGAGCATTTCGTTATTTCAAAATTCGCTTCTAATTTCAGAGCTGGTTAATTAAAAATGACGTCATTATACTGAACTTATGATATCGTTTGAACGCACTTACTCAAAGATATTACACGTTTATGAATTAAAATATGTTAACATAATGTCTCACAAAATTATAATTTTTCTCGCTAAACCATGCAACATCACTTACCTAATTAACTCCATTGTTTTTGTAACTCGCAAACACTTGTAACCCTAAAGATTATTTGGCGATTTATCACCTGCGTTCGTATAACGGAAAATGCCTTAAAATTAATGTATTAATTTATAATTAGGTTCTAAAAATATTAAAATGTTATATCGTTATCGGAAGCACATCTTTGTGCATGATATTTATAATCCCAGCTTGTCAGGAAGTGAGTGAAAAATGATTACAAAATTCCGTCTTTACTTACAAAAACTAAGTTGCGTTAAAGAAAAGAGTGTAAAGGCAATTGAAAATATGAAAATTGCTCCAGAAGATCTTATGTGTTATTTGAAAGATTTAAAACAAATTGGCAGAGAAAGAGAACGATTGGTAAATAAGGTAACGAACAAAAAGTGGCAGTAAACAATCGTATCCCAGCAATCCCACGCCGCGTTACAAAGACCACTTTTAAGGCTTTTAAGAAGCTACTTCACTCAGTCGAAAACACCCGCTCGCTAATGTTAATCCTATGGGGGAAATACTTTACGATATCTCCTTCGCATTTCAATATTTTAAAATTATTTTTCTTGCATTGGATAGCTGAGGTCAATCTATATATCCCTTTTTTACTTTATCGATTTTGGTTGCAGTTTTTTTTTTTATTGAGGACACTTTCACTTTCGAAACCGGTTCCGAAAGTGAAAGTATTTTAATAATACAAACTTGTGATCAAAATAGAAAAGGTACAAAGGAGCGTGCATAGAGATTGACCTCAGCTATCCAATTAAAAAAAAAATCATTTAAAAATATTGAAATGCAAACGCGATATCGTAAAATATTCCCCTCTTAGGATTAACATTAGAGAGCGGGTGTTTCTGACTGAGTGAAGCAGCCCCTTAAGTGTACACGACTATTTTGATGCGCATTTATATGGTTATTGGAATTTTCATAAGTCCAAATCGTATTCTACATAAACTGGTATTGAATTTAATAGTTACCATATTCCTAACTACTTGATCCTTTCTGGTAAAGACGTCCACGGAAAGTGTACTGAAAGAATACTGATGATGTGTATATACTCTTTTCACTTTGCTGATTTTAGCAAATAATTTTGACAAATGTCAATGAAGTTTCATTTATGACTTTATATACTCTGACTTTATTTGCCATTGAGTGCAACATGTGACAGTATTCATGTGAGTAATACATGTGCAGCCTGAATATCTTTGCAATAAAAGAAATGTTTTATAGAGGAAGTTATGGACGTATTTATGTTTTGCAGCTTAAAACATCAATAAAAAAAAAAAGAAAAGCAAAAAGGCTGCTATTGTTTTCTTTTTAGCTGGAGAATTTTATGTTTCTGAAAAATGGTGCTTTGTAATGCAGAATTGTTTTTACATTAACATTAATATTATTTTGTTACTCTTGTATGTATAAATGTAATTACGCAACTGAAAATCTTTAACCCATTTATGCCCAGCGTCGATGCTTTAGTAAAATGGGAAAAAGTGCATTTTACACCCCTTTTTTATAAATAGAAATTTGGTGACTTATTTTATGGAGGACTCCTCGATAAAATAAGACACCTAAATTTTATTTAAGAAAAAGTGGTGTGAAATGCACCTTTTCCCATTTTACTAAAGCGTCCCAAAATTGGGACGCTAGGCATAAATGGGTTAATTGAAAATTGACAGCTTTCTAAAAACCGATATTTGGGTTTGAGAAAACTGATTAATAAACTATAAAATCCTCTGAAAGTCAGTATGAACAAAATAAACTATTTTTTATAAATGTTTTTGTAAATATAGAAAATATATTGGTTTCTGAAGTTTTAAAGAATAAAGAAAGCCTTTCGGAATCATGGGTAACTTGGAAGAGGTTATTGTATATTTTCGTTCAAGGTTATATTATATTTTTGCAGAATAAGAATCTGTCTTTTTTTAAAGTGTTCCATTTTCAAATTTAGAGGAATTAAATGCTGCACCAATGCTACATTCCCTTAAAAAAATCAATGCAATAAATTATTCTCATTCAGCAATTTCAATTATCTAACTTCTTGTAGTTTAGGTCTCACAATAGGGAATTAATGCACATGCACTAATAAAAGTGAAACAATTAAATTGTTTCTCTAAAAACACAAATAAAATGATTCTCTACATGTTAAAAGTTCGAAATATCTTAAACTAATTTTGATCTTTACTCAAACCATAAAAAATAAAAAATATTTACAAAACACCTTAATATTTAAATTGTTATTGCAAACATAAGTAAAAAATTTACTAATAGATGAAAAGCTTATTTATTATTCACAACAATACACCACAATTTATCAAGTTATGGTAATCTCTTTTTCAAAGAATGTTACACTGCAAAAAAAAAAAAAAAATAAAAAAAAAAAAATAAAATAAAAATAAATTGTTGATTTTACGGTGTAATACTGGAAGCTGGGATGCTAGGAATATACCGTAAAATCAACATTTTTTTTTCCAGTGTAGTGTCTAAGCTTTGCGATTTTGCTTTTCTTCCTGGAAAATGTTGAACGCTTCAGATGCAAATAAGTAAATAAAAATATTGCCTACTAGAATGTATAGAGATAAAAGTAGGAAATCAATGACGAACAAAATAAATTCAGTAAATACACATAAAAAAAATGTAAGAAAGTGTAAGCTTAATGTAGGTAATATTATGGTTATAAATAAAGTTGAATACATTGTGAATACATTTCGATTTGACACAAATGTTACAGCAACAAATTTTTGAGATGATGTGGCAAATTAAATTTACTGCAAAAGAAATCGTTTCCGTGGTTACTAGGACATTATATATATATATATATATATATATACCAGAACATATATATTTAACTCCAGGCACATAAAAGAAAATAAATCTCACGAAAAGAAATTCTAGGGTCTTAGAAAGAAAGTTAAACAAGAATTTATTCGAGGATTTGCTAAGATATAAGGATCTTTCTCAATACAGTATATCTCCTTCATTTGTTTTTCTTATTGACAGAATTATAATGTATCATCATTTTTTATTAAAATCAGAAATGGAACTGTCGAGCTTAATCTTAATGATTTTATAGAGTTTTTCTAAAAATATCCTTGAAAAATTTTATTAAATCATATACATTCATAAAAATCTAGCTTTTATAATGTATCATTTCTCTAAAAGATAAAAAACATATATATCGTAATGTTCCTGTGACGGTTTTTAAGCCTAAAATGAGTTTATTAGTGTAGTAAAACTGCATTATGATTCGAAAGTTTTAATAGCGAAATTTATGAGATAATGTATGAAAAGTCATACACCCGTAAAAAAACAAGAAATATATAGAGTTATTGAAAAACATTGACGGGATTATACATGCATAAAATAAACAGTATGAGACAAAAGAAATAACACATATATGCATTATTCCTCTGCTAAAATCACAGAAAATATACAAAGACACTAACCTATTGTGAGAAATTAACTATATCTCACCCAAAAACTCCTGTTTCGAAGCCTAAATCCAGATATAGGGAAATCCCATGTGTTTCGGATTTTCCTTCAATTTAAAAACTAACTCCATAGATCAGCCGGTGGACAACAAAACCTTCGTTCCATCATTACCAATCTTCCTTCTTGAAGGTTTCGAGACAGCTGGATGAATGGAACGAGCAGAACGGAGCGTGTTTTATCACGCCGACGACCGCCAAGTATGATGTCAGCTGTAGAGAGGATACGTGAGAAATCCTTTTCCTCCTATCATAACGGACTTTCTACATGACCTCATCCAGAAGAGCTTCTAGTGGCTGGAGAGACACTTATTGTTCTAGGGGTAAAACAGAGGTGATATAAGGAGAAACAGTTAGTCAAGAGTGAGGAGTACTCGAGTTAGGTTTCAGGCATCTGAACCTAAGGAAACGGAGTCATAACTCCGGTTGAAATATGTTTGGGTGATTGCTTGAATCCCTGGGTAGAGAAAACCTTTCTCTAGCTTATAATTTTGAGGTTGTTACGTGACAGCCTTGTGAACCGAGTGTGGACAATTCCAGTTTTGTTCGGGGAGCGAAAACCTCGAACCCCGTCCCGTATTCAAGAGAAGATTGACAGGAGACTCTTTTTGTGAAGGCCTCACTAGCGAGCCGATTTTCAGCTCCCGTGCCCACTTTGGAGGGGAACATTACATCTGTTTCGTATTGTAAACATAGACTTTGATAAAAGCTGGACTCTTCTGAAATTGAAATATGTTCATAAGCTAAACGAGCCCGTAATATATAATTGTGCAATCCCACTAATCAAGAATCTGTATTTTTATTTGTTTGACGTGCGGAATTTAATAAAATTAATTTCGATGATTTATGGGAGCGGTTTATTTAAAGGTTCTACACTACCTCTTTAATTTATACCATCTTGGACCCGTCACATTATATTAACATATATACACATATATATGTTAATATAGTGTACAAACTATATACACTGTACACATCATATTAACATATATATTACCATATATACCTACCGTAATACACTATAGGCGGGAAATCTATTAATAGCTTTCCTTATAGGTTGGCGGTAAAATGGGTTTTTTGCACCAGAAAGTTTGTACAGAGGAAAACAGGTATTATAATGGAATTAATTTCTGTTTAAACGTTTAGTATAATAGTTATCAATTTTTAGTATTTTCTGGAAGTTTTATTCAAGCGCGTCTTTCGATGTCGACACTATGTTAATATATTTCGATTCATTAATCAATAAGATTCATTTTTCGAGCATTAATCAATATATATAAGTCAGGAGGATAATTAATCTGTTGCCTCAATTTTACAATTTTACAATCATGTTTTGCCTTACTGGGCAAGTGCAATTGCAGATGTGTTTGGAGTTTCGATGTCGTATGTGGCTGAGATCAATTAATTTTATTCTATTCTGGACCGAGATAAATTATTTCTGCTCTAATTTTTGTGAATTTTCTGACAATTGTTTTGATAAATTATGTTTCATAATCAGAATTATATTTCTGAAACTTTTATCGTTTTAAGTAACATAAATTGATACGCCGCCGTTTTAACAATCAGTTGTTGAAAAATTAGGATATATACCAACGAATATATTTTCCTGCGGCAGTAAACTTTAAGTAATTTTTCGAACAATATTTGTTTAACATTTCACTTTAACATTTATTCTTTTAGCTCTATTACTGTAGGCACCAATCGCTTTTATATGAAAAATTGGCACGTGAATGACAAGAAATGTAACACAAAATAATCAAATTGTACCGAGAGCGATTTTTTATTCGTTATTTAGTCGTCAAATTTAGTATTTATAAAAGAAAAATTACCCGTTCCATTTTTATTCGAATTATTCTTTTTACGATATATTTGCTGACCTATCATAACTGTAATCTTTCTTCCCAAATTTATCTTGAAATGTCATCCACTTTTCAAAAAATGATAAATCAATTTTACCCTCCCTCGTTTCTTTTTTCACGTGTTTCTCTTCTATTTTATTTCTACTTCTTGAATCTAGCTGAATTATATTCTATGGCATTCCTTTGATGAATGTCACTTGATCATAGTAATGGATTTCAATATATATGATTGTTATCGAATAAACAAGTATATTTGGCAAAACAAAAAGAATAGAGTAAAGTTTTAAATTATTAGCTTAAAAATTTCTTGCCGAAGCTGGTTTTTGTCACTGTAAAACATCCACTTCATTTTACTTAAAGGTCAAATTCAATTGTTCTAAATATTAACTATTATGTCTTTCCAAATTATATAATAAACAGTAACAACATAATTTTTAGGACAATTTGTGAAAATGTTTACAGATATAAAAATATAAAAATAGCAGCACCGATATTAATGTTTCATTAATGTTAAGAAATGTCTAAAATTAATGTTCATGTAGATTTGCATTTTTAGAACATGAATGAGGGCAAGTATAGCGTTCTGTGGAACTATAATCACAGATATTTGCCAAAATTCTTACCAATTCAAGGCCACATTTGCTTCTTGCGCATTCATTTCTGAAATCGAGTGACTAAGAAATATGACTAAGAAAAGCGATTAAAAGAATCCAGATAAACTAACATGGCATTATTTAAATATGAGGCTTTCAGCATCAAACTGGATCATGTCCATAAAATGCTATCCAAAGATATTTGTAGATAAAGTTAACGGGTTCTACATTGGAACGGGTCCTTTGGGGCCGTCTTTGAGTTAAGTTAAAACAACAAGTTTATTTAAAGTTAATAAGTAATCAAGACTGTAATGGGGCGGGCAGAAATCTAAATACGGTAACTGATTCAATCTCAGCACACCCTGGAAAGAAAGAAATATAAATTTACTACTCTAAAATTTCAACTTACGCGGGAGAAATGGCTACTCACAAGTGCATCCGAAGCCAACCGCTATGTCGACGACCACCATCTCTGAAAATACTACAACCAACAGCACTCCACAATATACTGAATGTCGTCGCTAACTAAATGGAATCTCGTGGATCCCAAAATGCACTTTATTCAAATACGTGGGTTAACACCTTACGAAAGGCACGCCGCTATTATTCAAGCAAATTTTCCATCGCGTCGTACAATTCCTAAGGTGATATCAAAGCGCGCCAAATTATCAAATGTCAAAGTTTATCGCGCGCATATTTCGAATATTCAAACTTTATGATTTAACTATATAGTTCATTCTACAGGTGTGATTTTGAACCGGTGTGCCGTGAGAGAATCTAAGAAGTTATTTAAGTTAAAAGAAACGTCAACCTTCTAAAGTGCAGCATTTTAATTTACGAGATTTCCTTTGTGTATAGGATACAAATAGAGTGCTGCATCGGGTCGGATAACCCAATGTTACCCGAACACAACCCGACCCGTCGTTCGGGTCGTAACACGATTTTTCGAAAGGAAGTCCTGAATATTTTTCAATTGAAAAGAAAATCTATCTATACTATTAAAAACCGTTCGCGTATCTATCTATGTAACTTCAAAAACTCGAAAACCGCAGGGCGCAAGGCTACGAAATTTTGCACACGGGTAGCTGGTAGGGCAGTCATGAACGATCGGGACAAAAAATTCGAAATTTTTAAATAGATTTTTGATAGATTAAATATTAATTAAAATCCATCCACAAAGAGATCTCATCAAAAATCCGCTTTTTTTCATTGGTTGGTTGGTTGTATAATATCTCCACATAAGTCATTAAATAAATCAAGGTAGCATTTGCAACTGAGATTCGAGTGTTTAAATTCAATTGATCAGAGATTATATGATATGTAGACAATCAACTTAATTATTAACCTTGCCAAATGCTAAAAACGTAACTTTAAAGGATTTTATCGACTTAATGAATGATAATTAGCTGTGTTAAGGGTTTTTTTTTTGAATGACATATATTAGTATGATAGAGATTATTAATACAGAAAACTTTATTTAACAGATTATTTGTTAAATTTGCGAGGATGGGAAGGGGGGGGGGGTAAGCGACTTTTATTAAATATAAAATTTATTTTATTTGACCGCGCGCCACCTGGCGGCGCCTTTTTCATTAATTGACCCTCCTTATTAATAAATCCAAATCTACTGCTCTGATTTCAACAGAACTAATTACATTTAACAAATTTAACTTTTTTAGCTGAACTCGTAACGTTTAATCGCTGTTTTATATAGATAATACCACTATTTTAGAATAACAGTTTTTATAAAAATTAAATTTATGTTCCTAATAAAAGTACAGAGCCCGTATTCAGTTGATGCATACCAACACTCAAAATTAGTGATTTGTTGTTGAGCACTTGACCGTGCGCCTCCTCGCGGACCCTCCCTCAAGGTTTTTTCTCTAACTGTGCTTTATTTTCAGAACTCAGATAATTATGTTCCTAACTTCTCCAAACCAGTTCCATTTTGCTAAATTATCATAAAAATCAGCATTCATAGCTTCAGCGTGTATTTCTAGAAAACAGCTACCAGTATTTCCGAATAATAGTCTGAGCAAAATTTCAAATTTACTTCCTAGCTTAACCAAATGAATCAATCTTTAAAGATGCATATAGAGGTTCTCCTAATTTATAATTTGCTGAAAGGCACTTAAACATCCGTTCCCGCTCCGGCCCCTCCCTCAATGTTTTTTGTCTAACTTTACACTGTTTCCAAATCTCAGCAACTAATTTTTCGATTTCAGTCAACTGATTCCAAACATCATATTTAACTTAATAATCAACGTCTATATCATTAAAATAAATTTATGAGCAGCGGGTACCCCTCTTTCCGAATAACAGTCTAAGACAAATTTCTAATAAAGTTCCTAGCTTAACCAAAAGAACGAGTCTTTAAAGATGCATAGTGGTCCTCCTAATTGGTTATTTACTGAAGTGAACTAGAACATCCGTTCCTCCCCGGCACATCCTTCAAGGTTTTTCTCTAACTATGTCCCGTTTCCATAACTCAGCAACAATCATTCCGATTTCAACGCAAGTGATTCCAAACATTGTAACTAACCTAATAGTCACCCTCTATAACATTAAAGTAAATTTATGAGTAGCAGTTACCACTTTTTCCGAATAATAGTTTAAGTCAAATTTGTAATTAAGTTCCTAGCTTAACCAAATGAACGAATTTTTTAAGATGTATAGTGGTCCTCTTAATTAGTCATTTTCTGAAGGACACTTGAACATCCCCTCCTCCCTGACCACCTTTTTCAAGGTTCTTTTCTCTAAATATGCCCCGTTTCCACAACTCAGCAACTATCTTTCCGATTTCAACGCAACTGATTACAAACATTATAATTAACTTAATAGTTACCCTCTATAACATCATTTCAATCTATAACATTGAAGTAAATTTATGAGTAGAGTTACCACTATTTCCAAATAATAGTTTAAGCAAAATTTGTAATTAAGTTCCCAGCTTAATCAAACGAACGAATTTTTAAGGATGCACAGTGGTCCTCCTAATTAGTCATTTTCTGAAAAGGACGCTTCAACATCCCTTCCCCCCGACACCACAGCAAGGTTATTTTCTCTAACTGTGCTTATTTCATTAACTCGGCTAATAATGTTCCCATCTTCTCCAAACCAGCTCACTTTTGTAGCACGTCTACTATACGGTGTCGTAGGCAGCGGAAACTTGTGTCAGAATTTCGTTCGGAAAGAAGTTTGTTTAGAAAAGAATGCTCCCCTGGCGGTGGAAGGTGGAAATAAAAGATTTTCCTGAGCGTCCGTTATACGGTGCCGAAGACATCGAAGACCCGAGCCAGAATTTCGTTTTTTAAGAGATTTACGTATATTACACGGACCCGGGCAACGCCGGGCGGATCAGCTAGAATAATCTACTCTATTAAAATCCATGCGCGTATATAAATCTATGTAACCTCAAAAACTCGAGGGCTCAGGGCTACGAAATTTGGCACACGGGTTGCTGGTACGGGGCCCAATGAACGATTGGGTAAAAAAAATTCGAAAATTTTAAATAGATTTTTTAAAAAAATTTATGTGTTTGACGAATTTTTGTCATTTTTTATGTTTAACCCGTAATCACTCGAGTTCTAACCAGTTCTAAATGTTTACTGCAATGTGAGATATGCATATTATGGACGCCAAATGCAGTACTAAGAAACTGTAGCGGATATACGATAATTCTTTTACCTCGCATGGAAATAATTAGAGATTATTTAATTGCGCTTAACTACTACCTTTTTTAAAAAATAAAGAAAAACATTTCATCACAAACATCAACAAAACTTTTTATTATATTTATTCCCTTATTTCAAAGATATCATTTTATCGTCTGCTGCCATAGAAACATGATAAATTAAGTTTCATTTAAAAAAATGCACAGTAGTAGAACAATATTTTTCGAAATCGTATATTTATTGAACAACTCAACACTTTAACAGGGGGATTAAATTCATTTTATTCACATATTAGAATTAAGTTCATGAACTACCGTGCGTAGAACGGGTTAAACAGCTATTAAAAACCGTTCGCGTATCTATCTAGTATGTAACCTCAAAAACTCGAAAACCACAGGGCGCAGGACTAGGAAATTTTGCACACGGGTAGCTGGTAGGGGGCCCATGAACGATCGGGGCAAAAAATTTGAAAATTTAATAGATTTTTGATAGATTAAATATTAATTAAAATCTTTCCACAAAGAGATCTCATCAAAAATACGCTTTTTTATTTTCGGTTGGTTGGTTGTATAAAATCTCCACAGAAGTAATTAAATAAATCAAAGTAGGTGCTGATTGCAATTCCCAGTCGAGTGTTTAAAATCGATGGATCAGAGATTATATGAGATGTAGACAATCAACTTAATTATTGACCGTTGCCAAATGCTAAAAACTTAATTTAAAAAGATTTTATCGACTTAATGAATGATAATTAGCTGGGTTTAAGGGTTTTTTTACATGACATATATTAGTATGATAGAGATTATTAATACAGAAAACTTTATTTAACAGATTATTTGTTAAATTTGCGGGGGATGGGGAGGGGTGTAAGGTAAATGACTTTTTATTAAATATCACATATATTTTACTTGACCGCGCGCCACCTGGCGGCGGCTTTTTCATTAATTGACCCTCCTTATTAATAAATCCAAATCTACTGCTCTGATTTCAACTGAACTAATTACATTTAACAAATTTAACTTTTTTTTATTCACCCGTAACATTTAATCGCTGTTTTATATAGATGATACCGCTATTTTAGAATAACAATTTTCGTAAAAATTAAATTTATGTTCCTAATAAAAGTACAGAGCCCGTATTCAGTTGATGCATACCAACACTCAAAATTAGTGATTTGTTGTTGAGCACTTGACCGTGCGCCTCCTCGCGGACCCTCCCTCAAGGTTTTTTCTCTAACTGTGCTTCATTTCCAGAACTCAGGTAGTTATGTTCCGAATTTCTCCAAACCAGTTCCATTTTGCTAAATTATCATAAAAATCAGCATTCATAGCTTCAGGGTGTACTTCTAGAAAACAGTTACCAGTATTTCCGAATAATAGTCTAAGCCAAATTTCAAATTAAGTTCCTAGCAAAACCAAATGAATCAATCTTTAAAGATGCATATAGTGGCTCTTTTAATTTATCATTTGCTGAAAGGCACTTGAACATCTGCTCCCCCCGGCCCCTCCCTCAAGGCTTTTTGTCTAATTGTACCCTGTTTCCATATACAGCAACTAATTTTCCGATTTCAGTGCAACTGATTCCAAACATCATATTTAACTTAATAATCAACGTCTATATCATTAAAATAAATTTGTGAGTAGCGGGTACCCCTGTTTCCGAATAACAGTCTAAGACAAATTTCTAATTAAGTTCCTAGCTTAACCGAGCGAACGAATTTTTAAAGATGCATAGTGGTCCTCCTAATTAGTAATTTACTGAAGTGAACTTAAACATTCGCTCCTCCCCGGCACCTCCTTCAAGGGTTTTTTTCTCTAACTATGCCCCGTTTCCATAACTCAGCAACTATCTTTCCGATTTCAACGCAACTGATTACAAACATTATAATTAACTTAATAGTCACCCTCTATACCATTAAAGTAAATTTATAAGTAGTAGTTACCACTATTTCCGAATAATAGTTTAAGCCAAATTTGTAATTAAGTTCATAGCTTAACCAAACGAACAATTTTTTAAAGAGGCATAGTAGACCTCCTAATTAGTCATTTTCTGAAGGTCACTTGAACATCCCCTCCTCCCGGCACCCCCTTTACTGCAATGTGAGTAGAGTTGCAAAAATCCGGTTTATTCCCGGGTTTATTTCCTATAGACGCAGTTTATTCCCAGGTTTATTCCCAAAAGACCCAGTTTATTCCCAAAAAACCCGGTTTATTCCCAAAAAACCCGGTTTATTCCCAGGTTGAAACCGGGTTTTTTCTAGCCTTTGCAACTCTAAATGTGAGATATACATATTACGGATGCCACGCTGCAATACTAACAAGCTGTAGCGGGTATTACGATAATTCTTTTACCTCGCATGCAAATAATTATTTAATTGCGCATCATTATTTAATTTTTTTTTAAATAAAGAAATTTTTTTTTATCACAAACGGCAACAACATTTTTATTGTATTTATTCCCTTATTCCAAAGATATCGTTTTATCGTCTGCTGCCATAGCAACATAAATTAAGTTTCATTAAAAAAAATGCACAGTAGTATTTTTTTTTCTAAATCGTATAGTTATTGAACAACTCAACATTTTAACAGGGGAATTAAATTCTTTTTCGCAGAGTAAGGAGTTTTAAACAGAGAATCAACTCTCATACACTGCAATGGTAACTTCTTTAACATGGGATTACACATAGACAGTGGCGCTAGCTGCGGATGACGCGAAAACTACAGCCGTAACAGAAGCGAGGTTGCTAATAGAGCTATATATCGCTTTCTTGGCGACAAGTGAGGGAAGAAAAAGAAAAAAAAAACGGCGACTGCTTGCTTCTTGTTTTGGTTGGTTGGTTGGTTGATTTTAAGACGGTCGATTATCTATCTACGCGAATGAAAACAGATTTATTATTTTTAACATGTTCTGAAACAATCGGAATTTAACTTTATTTTAAAATAAGTACTGTGGTAAATTTTTTTCCAAGTTTGAAAGGAAAATTTGATTTTTTTAATTCTTCAAAATGTAAGTTGTAATTTATTTTCATGTGTTATTTTTGTTCTTGTTTTTTCAAGTTCCATAATGTTTGAAATATTTTATATATATTGAGTGTTGACAGATTTGTGCCGAAACGTCATGTTAAGGCTCACTGTGGAGACGCGAAATGTTTTTGGTTTCCGTCTGTCTGTTTGCCGTAAAAATGGTCCGATTAGGTTGATTTTTAGTAGGTATGTTGGCGAAGTATCCGGAATTAGCTGTATAGTTTTTGGTTAAATTTGGTTCATTTTTTCGAAAAATATAGAATATTTTTTTGTAGGTCATAATGCTTTCTTATGGGGATGCAGAAGATTTTTCAAATTTCATTTTTATCTGAAATGAAAATGGAATATTTGCGTAATGGATTTAGATGTAAAATTATGAATGCTAAATTTTCGATATGGATTTCCAATAGTTTTAAAATTTTGCTTATAAATTTAATAGAATTTAGAAATTAATTGCTTAAAATATTTGAAAATGTTTTTGCATCTATTCGGGAAATTACTTTCATATTTTTTACAATTTCTAAAATCATTTATTTTTACTTACCACTTTAATTTAAGGATTCTATTTTCTGGAACATTCGAAGAATTTTATATGCTTATAAACATGCATGCAATTGAAAAAATAATAATTGCGGATTGTACGAAGTTAAAATGAGATTTAAAAAAAATGATCTGCAGATTTACTAGTATAGGAAAAAACTGAGTACCATGTTTACATTGCGATAGAAAATGTATATGAATAAAATTTTATATAGAGAAATTTTTTTAACATGAATGAGATTTATGGTATGGCAGTTATTTTAACGATAATATAAAGTCAAAATTTGTTAAAAATCTGCCAACACTGAATATATATATAAAATATTTCATACAAAATGGAACTTGAAAAATAAAAACAAAAATAACACATAGAAATAAACCACAACTTACCGATTCTTAGGAATAAAAAATAACTTTGACGTCTTGTTCTTGCAAACAATACACTCCTCTCTTCGTAGCATTTTGAAGAATTATAATAATTATAATCAACTATTTGATCTTCAAAGAATAATTTTAATAATAAGTATTATACAAGATTCGAAAATCAATTAGCGAACGCCGAAAATTTGCACATGCGCAAATGACAACATCAAAAGACGCCAAGCAGAATAGGGTTACACTTAAACGGAAATCACGAAGATAAAAATCGCCAAAGCGATGATTTAGTTCTTAAGTCATCCGCCGCAGTCGCTCTTTTCAGGCGAAGTTGGGTCTCTGTCCTTACTCTGTGTTCGTTTTATTCACATTTTAGAATTAAATTCATGAACTCCCGTGCGTAGAACGGGTTAAACAGCTAGTATTTGAATATTATTGTGAATATATAGAGGATATATTATATATTATAACTAGTGAAACGTTTATTTTTATACAAAAAAGATAAAATTGATATTAGACATATAATTTTTGACTTTTTGTTTTCATAATTGTATTAAAATATGAATTGATTTTCTTTCACTTCGGTTTCGAGCTTGAATATTTGGGGTTTAAGTTATAGTTTAGAGTTGAAATGTTTCGGGTTGAATAATTTTTTTTGTCAGGTTTCAGGCCGACTTTAAGCAGAATTTTCGAGTGCTTGACAAATACAAGGTGCAGGACTTTAATACAAATTATGGGGCTGCTTAAAAAAGTCCAACCTTTAATTGACATTCTTGCAAACCTTTCAGTGGCACTATCCAGAATACAACAACTTACGAATTTTGGTAAAATAAAGTTGAATTTCTTGTAGGTTCAATGTTTTAGTATTCTTATTAAAACTATGCAGAAAAATCACGAAAATATGACCACATTATGCTTTTAAGAAAAGTTCTGATCGTGGTAAAAATAAAATAAAAGTGGAATGGAAACATTTGAACTAATTAACATGAGTATACGCTGGATAAAAATTTCATAAATTTTAGAAACTTTGGAGTAAAAACGTGACAAAGGATTGCAATTGGCACATCGAACAGAAACATTATAACATATTAGATTAGATTTAATGCAAGTTTTAAAATTATTATATTTTATTTTTTCTTAAGATGGAGTTTTCAAAGGGAGAACAGGAAAACTTCCTGTTCTAAACGTCATATTTGTATGAAGACGTTTGCTGTTTGTCAGGTTTCTGACTTTAACAAAACTTATATTGTATATTTCTAATTAATTTAAGTAATTTTATTTATTCATTATTATATATTACTGTATCCTGATATATATTTTTCGTTTTCTGTAAAACTTCCGTATGTGATTGACATTGGAATGTCTCTGATTCGATTATATATTTGGGGAATGGTCACGAGATCATTGTGAAAGTAGAAATCCGGCTTTGGAAAGCAAAATAGAATGGGCACCGGATTCCTAGCGAGCTGGAGTTCAGAGAAGATTGCATGGGTGGAGTGGTCGAGAAGAATGCAGGGATGGAATGGTAGAGAAGAAACGCTTCTACATGTATGGAAGCTCCATGAATGAAGAATCACAGCCCCGTTGATTTGGAGTGTGGCCTGGAGAGCGAGAGACGTGTCATTCGTGGAGGTGCAGCTAAGAGTGAAGGACGACAGAGTGGATGGTGTGCCGTGAAGAGCGTAGGACGCGAGGGTTGTCATTGTAGAGCGTAGAGGATAGACCCCAGCAAACACATACCTTTTGGTACACGATCGGACCGCAGCCGGCAGTGTCGGTTGGGTGTCGGCAACGGCACAGTGGTATCGGTCCAGTGTCGGTACCTCTTCGGCAAGTGATACTAAGTAACCGTGTGTTTTCGTATGCCGGTTAATGTTATCGGACCCCTAACGGTTACATATCGGCAAGTGATTCATATTGGCAAAGTGACGCTGGACCGAAATCTGATGGCCGAAAGTGGTCCGATTAGATTTGCCAACATCGGTCCGAATTTGGAATATTTTATTTTAGCCGATGCTTTTTTTAAATTTGTTTAAATTTTTTGGGAATATTAAATAAATAATTTTTCGAAAAATTAGTGTAGAAGTATGAAATAAAACTTATAATATTCCCTTTTTTTTTTTTTTTTTTTTTTTTTTTTTTTACAAACACAGATGTAGGGAAAATAATGGAATGTTTAATCGTAGCGGATTTTTTTTCTCTCCTTTTCATTGTTTTCTCTTTGTTCGAAATATTAAATAAATATTTTAAAAATTAACATATGCAATTTTTTTCTAATTTTTCTTAGAAGAATCACTATAATGTTATGATCATGATTTGTTACAGCAGTATAGCTGCGCTAGGGATATAGGCCGAAAGGAGGGGGGTTACCTCCGTGAGGGTCTTCTAACCCGTATTTACGGCAGTGTTCCAAGGAAACCACCGAAAACTCCGAACAGTTAGGTCGACGAGCGCGACAGAGGTTTGAACGCAGCACCTCCCATTTACCAGCATTGAGAACAGAACTTATCAGCTAGTAGTGGGGTATTTAATCGTAGCAGGTGCTTTTTTGCATTGTTTGCGTTTTGTTAGGAATATTAAATACATATTTTTAAATTTAATATATATTAAAATTTTCTAATTTTTCTTCGAAGAATCAGTGTAACAACATGAAATAAAAACATGATATTCGACTTTTTTTCCCCATTTTTCTAGGATAAATAATAGAATATTTATGTAATTCGGAATATTGAATCGTAGTCGATGTTTTTCTTTTGCTGATGTTTTTGTTCGTTATTTGTGTTTTCTTGGGAATGTTAAATACGTTTTCTAATTTTTATTCGAAGAATCAGTGGAACAATATAAAATAACAACTAAAATAATATTTACTGGGTTTTTTTTTTTCATTTTCTATCAAAAATTGATGTGGGAAAAATAATGGAATATTTATAGTCTTAGCCGTCATTTTTTTTTTCAATTGTGATTAACCGGCATTTTTTAGGTAGATTTTGTAAGAAATACTATCTATTACATTCTCCCCTAAGTTGGAATTTTTGAAATATATTTGCAGATATCTAAGCCGATCATGACTCCCAGAACCCAAAACCACCCCCGGTTCAAAACTTTATCTATCTATCTATGTCACTTTTTATAGACACGATAACAGCAATAATTCTGCACAAATCTCTTCCAAACTGATACATAAAATCAAAGGGCATAAAATATCGGTCAAGTTCGTTAATGGGCAAAATCAAACCAAGGGAGGGGAGGAAATGGGGGGGGGGCATTTTGTGAAAACAGAAATAACCCCAAAATTTCTTAATTATGATACGTATCGAATCCATTTAAAGTTATTATTACTTCTAGGAAAAGGGCCGAAAATTTATGTATTGCAGATTTTTGATATCATTAAAAATGGCCCCAAAGGGGGTAAAAGAGGGGTTTTAGAAGAAAAAAATTCATAACTTCGCAAATTCAAAAGATATTAAATCTGCTTGAATTTATTATAAATCCTCTTAATATTATCTAAAACTTTTATATTGATAAGTTTTTTATAGGACCAACCCTTATATATATTAAAAATCTTGCCGGCTCCGCCAGCAAACAAGTTAGGTTCCGAAGTGGGTGGTTCCAACTGCCGCATCATGGCAAAAAGGTCATTTCTTCCGCAATTCCCAACAAACAGGCGCCCCACGGTCTGCGTCTTCAAAATCTACCTGTGCCTGTAGGCCGAGCCGTCGGGGACTTTTTTTTCGATTGTGATTAAGTCTGAGTTTTGTTACTAAATGCATGTTTTTTTAAAATAATGTATATTATATATTTTTACTTTTCTTTTGAGGAATTAGTGTAACAATATCGAAAAAAAATATTATTATTTATTTTTATTTATTTTTTAATAAAAATTGTGGAAATATAATAATTTATATTTTTAAAAATGAAATGTAAAATGTATTCAATATTTTACACAAATTTTAAATAAACGTATTAGACGTGATGACAAATACATATATGGAAGGAGGATTGCTTGCTTTGTCACCCCCCCCCCTCCTCCCCTCCGACTAACGAGCACGGTGTGAGGGCGATATTTAGATGATTGATCATACATTAATTTTACAATAATCTAAAAAATTTAAATTCTAGATTTTTTATTAAAAATTTTTAAGTACTGTACCATTAAACCTGTTTTTTTTTTTCCCAACTCAAAGGTCATTTAAAAAAAATAAAATTATGTAAGTATCCATATAATATTTTTATTAAACATGAAATAATAATGCATTTCTTCTAAGCATTTATCAAGAAAGTTTCGGACTTTGGGATAATTTGATGATGGTCAATGATATGAGACATGCTTTCACATCCAAAAATTGATTATGACAAAGCGCCAATACAGAACTATCACGCCAAATCTGGGATGATATCTGCTACTCTATTGTCTATAAGGTGGGCGCGTAGTAAAGGGAAAGCGATGTGATCACTGCGCGCGCATGCTTGCCAAACTAGGTTTTGACTTTTGAAGAGGGGCAATTGCAACCATAGAATAGACGCTCGCGTTTTTATGTACTGCTGATTTGAGATGCGTGAAGCGTGACACATGCAGAAGAAATAATAATAATGGTAAGTCTGCTTAATTTTGCTTTAGTTAAATCTAAATTAATCTGAATTAAGTTAATTATTTTTGCATACATTTTATTGTTTAAAGATTTATTCTCTTTTAACGATTAACTTTGCGTAGGAATTATTGTTTTAGAAAATGATAAAAGGGTTAAATTAGAAAAATATGTTTATGGAGTTTTTATCTTTTTATTATACAAGTTTTTATGACATGTAGCATATTTTTAATTATTAATAATTAATAATAATTAACGAATCTTGATAATAATTAACGAATTCCTAAAACGTTTCTTTATTATAATAAATGCAGAATGACATTTGGTTATGTGTTATCCATTTGGTGCTCCACAATTTTACAATACTCGTGTCGTTTATGTATTTAAAAAAATAGTCAAAATTTTCGATTGCTTAGTAATGATAATTTGCATTTTATTGTATTTGAACTTTAATTTATTCAAAGTTAACTAATTCATTCATTTTTTAAATTACTTAAAGCGATTTCTTTTTCACGTATCCTGAAACTTTTACGCTGCTGTTTAAAAATGCCTTTCTATTCAAGAGCAGATGATTTCATTTGTGCTTTAAATTTATTAAACTTGTTTAATACATTTTATTTCTATCAAATTTAAAATAAATGAATTTTAATTAAATCAATGTATATAAATATTTGACATTTCCAATGTATATAATATACATGAGCGATTTTGAAAGTGTATATTTATATTTGAAAAGGAAAGATTTAGAAAAAAAATTAAGAGCAAAAAGGAAAAACAATATTGTAAATAATGTTACTTTATTTTTTAAAAATGTAATTATGGAGCATCAAATTAGATGTAATATACAAGATATAAATGATTTAGAAAACATTTGTCCTTCTGTATAAATAAAAAATATGTAAAGAATTTAGTAAAAGCTAAAAATAAGTAAATATGTAACATGCCATTCATATATATATATTTTTAAATAAAGTTACAAAAATGTATTTTTCTAATCTTGCCCAGAAATTACATAAACTCTAAATTTTGTTTTTTATATTTTTAAAAAAGAGAATAATATTTACTAAATTACATTATGCAAAAATATTTAGCTTAGTTGAGATGCTGACGGATTTAATAAGGCTAAAACAATTGAACATAATTTATAGCAGACTTATCATTTTAAGAATAATAAAAAAGGAAAAAGAAAAATCACAAACATTCATTTAAAGCGTTCACAAAATAAAATAATAACAAACAGGGTAGATTAAATTTTTTTACAAAGTTATTTAAATTCATTTTTTATTTTCTGTGTAAAATTAAAGTTCGATTTTTTTAATTTATTAATAAATAGTAAATTACCGGAACGAAATTTAGTTTATTTGACTTAAAAAATAATAATAAAAAAAATCTGAAAAAAAATTAGATGTATTGTTTAATAGTTTCCTAGAAAATATTTTATTTTTTTAAATCTAGTTTTACAGCGACACTTAGAAAGGAAAATGTATCTAAATTTTACTTATTGTATAATAAATTTGTTTTATACAGCTTTATAGAACAAAAATTAAATGTATTTATAATACTTATCACATTTTGTAAAAGTGAAATACATATATATACATATATAAATATACATATATACATATACATATATACATATATACATATATATACATACATATATAAATATACATACATATATCATAGTTGCCAACCTCCCGATTTTTTGTATACCAGTGAAATCATACAAAATTTTTCGGTTTATTAAATAGCAGAAATTGCACAATAAAATAAAACAAATATTTTTTCATAAAAATACTGGTGTGAAAAAAATCGGGAGGTTGGCAACTATGCTATATATATATATATATATATATATATATATATATATATATAAATCTATTATAAAAAATCTATATCTATCGATTATAATAAATCTATCCCGATATATGAGCCCCTAGCCCTTTTACCTTTCGCACAAACTGAATGAAATTTTGGTTTAAGATAGTTTGCGGTATGCTCTCAAGAATCATATGAAAAACAACAGTTAAACTCTAACAATTACGGTTACAGTCACAATATTTCGAAAATTCCATTTGGCAACGCCTACATTTTTTTAGAATATGATCTTCATAGTAAAATCCCATAGTAAATATTGGTACAGTACCTGTAGCACGAAAATCGCCGGCGCTAGACAGACTAAGAAAAAAATTGAAAAAAACAATAAGGCCAAAGAAGCAAAAGAAACTTTTGCAATTTTATTGTGTTGCACTAATTTACTACGTGACCTGCTTAACAGACGATGACAATATGCATGAGGCAGATGATGGATAGCACTGAAGCACGTACCTAGGCAAGAGGGATCTGTTGAACCTGATGTCTGATGGCATCTTTCAAATCAGATGCACTTTGCGGTTTAAATGCATAGAGTTTGGATTTCAGGTATCCCCACAGCCAGAAATCCATTGGGGTGAGATTGGGAGACTTTGGCAGCCACGGAAACGTGAAATGGCGGGAGATAACTCTGTCACCAAACTGTTGTGCTAAGAAAAGTTTGACACAAGACCCCACATGTAGGGTAGCGCCGTCTTGCATCCACACGACGTCAGATAGAGCATTTCGCCGTGCAATTTGGGAATTACGTAATTAGTCACCATTTCTAGATAGCGAGCATTCGTTATCGTACGCGTTATAAAAGTAACAACTCGGCCTGTACGGGGAGGAAAAGGTAGCTTCCATAGTGCCTGTTTTTAAAAGTTCAACTCATTTTACTCAAACACATAAAGCTAAAAATGCTTGGAACCCGATTATAGCAGATTCAATTCCGGTTTTCGTTAATACTGAATTTGAATGCGAATTGCATGAGATTTACAGCATAACAAAAATTAGATTGTTTCAAAATATCAGACAACCTAGAATTTCAAATAGCTATATCTCAGCCATTTTTAAAGATAAAGTCAAAACACGAAATGCTCCGGAATCCTTGTATCACGATCTAACACTTGACGGAAACAATTTTTTCAGTTTATAATTTTTTGTACATCTTTTTAAATTTTTAAAAATTAAAGAAAAGATTAACTGGTTGCCATTTTCAAACAAGATGGCGGATGAAGCTGGCCAACGAACTCAGTCGAGACCTTGGTATGTCCTATACATATACTCAGTCACGTCCGAATCGGTTCATAAATACGAGAGTTACAGAATAACAAATATATATGGATATATATTAATCAACACTTGAACGAAGGGTGGTTTTGGGATCTGGCGGTCACGATCGGTGAAAATATACCAAAATTTTCCGGAAATGCTTTCCTCCAAACCGGCTACAATAGGTAGCTTTTTATTTTTTGTAATGAAAGCTACTTAAAACTAAGGAGCGAGGATGAAGATGATTGTTATACCGCACCACACATTCACCTTGCCTTCGTATAACATAAGTGCAACCACATCATGGGGAGTATTGTCTGCCCAATGCACGCAGTTCTTCGAATTAACGTTACCAGTCAACGAGAAATGGGCCTCGTTTGTCTACAGAACACGTAAAGGCTAGCAGCCATCCTCGTCATACCGCATGAGGAATTCATTCACAAAATCTAACCGTTGTTGCTTATAACCCGCTTGCAATATCTGGGATGCTCGAACCGATATGGAAACATGTGCAGAACACAGTGAAGAATCTTGCGGACCGTAGAATTCAGCAACTGCAGAACGCAGGAAATACTGCAAGAGGAACATTCCTTATCGTCTCATGGAATTTTGAAACAGCCTTGATAGGAACTGAAGGTCGTCCAGGACGAGATCGATCACATGTGCAACCTGTTTCTTTGAATTTGCGTAGCAAGTCCCGTGCAACTTTTACAGTACACGGGCCTCAGCTTAGCCCATGGTTTCTGCAGTAGACACGCAATGACTCTGCGGCATTTTGCCCATTCAAGTAAAAAAATCTATCCAATTTCCAATCGTTCTTTCCCTGTAGGCGACATGTTGTTGAGAGTGCAAGAAAGCAAGATACGCGGCACGCATTTCACAGTGCCCTTTCTTTCATGTAGTGCGACGACGTTGTCTTATGTCGAATCAAGAAATTTGCGTACCTTGATCTCTTCTTCTTGGTTCGAGGATGATTCAGTAGACTGGGTTCAGAGACGAAGACACAATGTGAAATGTGACGTCATTAGAAAAGAAATTCGCGCTTTGGTGATCGCCGCGGTTGTTTTCTCTTTTTCCTTAGTCTGTCTATCTATGGCGATTTTTATACTACAGGTACTGTTCCAACGCATAGGTGGATCTGCCTGAAACTTGCTGTGATACTGTTTTTGTACTTCTGCTATATTTTCATACTTACAATAGTATTTTAAAATAAATTTTCTTTTTTCAAAAGTTTATCTTGTTCCACTTATTATTTCTATTTAATTACATGTTGAAAATAACGAAAATTTACTTATGAAACAGTGTATGTAGTCTACATTTTTCTGACGAACCATGTATATGTGGAATAGGTGGCGCAGACGCAACGGCGTTGGCTCGATTTTTTTTGCGCCATTTTGGGAAGAAAATTCTATCGAATACCTGTTAGGCCTAGTGTCCAAAAACAGCACGTTAATTTTATTCTATTATGAAACAGTTTATTTTATTATAAACACGCATACAGTTTATTATCAAACACACACAATTTTATTTTAAAACATGCACAATTTTTATTATAAACACACACAAATTTTTTTTCTTAGAAAAATCACGCCAAAATATCCGGGTTGCAACGCCAGGCAAAAATTGACATTTTGGCGCCAGAAAGAAACACCGCTGCGTCCGCGACATCTGTATTATATAACATAGCTGCCAACTTTTACGTTTTTTCCTACCACTAAAATTTGATAGTAAATTTTATCTTATTAAATCGACAAAATCGTGTGATTACATAAGGAACAAATTTCTATTAAATTTTAGTGGTATCAAAAAAGCGTAAAAGTTGGCAGCTATGTATTATATATACATATATATTTCTTTATATATAAATCACACATACATATCATTCCATATTACATATCATCGTATTACATACATATATATATGTATATATATATTATATTATTACATCCCTTGCATTATATAATTTACACTATAATAAAACAAATAAACAAATAAAAAATAAAATACTTACATATACATATATATACATATACATGTATATGTATTTTACTAAAGTGAATCAAATCTATTTTTTCTTCTATTGCATGAAATAAAAAAAAAAAAAAAACATTACACGAAACTTTTCCATTAGAAATTTATCATGATTAATGTATTGCATTACGTACGAATATATTTTTATAAATCAGTTGTTTGTATTTCTAGCATTATTGTAGAAATATTTTTATTTAATAGTTATATTTAATTCATAGTAGTTACAGTTGTCATTTACGTCAGTAAAGTCATCCTTCGCTTTTTGTTCCTGGAATCCATCGCTAATTAAATAAGGGAAGAGAAGTGTTCTTGGTAAGGGAGATAAATATATCGAGGAAATATGTCGGATTGAAAATGCTGTGCTGATTATGATAAATGCACTTATTGTACATCGACGTTGATTAATCTGTGACACAGAAATAGATACACTAGAAATACATTCACTTGGGAAATGAAACAGCAGAAAAGTTTTAACGTTGTTTAAAAAATATATATGCTCTAAAACCTCTATATACCGGAGACCTCTGGACAATCCCTGGAATTTACACGCTATTTAGAGATAAAAGCATATAAATAAATAGGTACAGAGATAAAAGAATACAAGTAATGGATTAAAAAAGTGTTCTGTAAATAGAGATGTCTGCTATTCAGAAGTATCTGTTAAAGAGGTTTTACTCGTCCAGCATTATTAATTACCCTAAAATTATATATTGACTTAGATAACGAAACAGTAGAAGGGTTTTTAACTTTAATATATTATGTAAAAGTTCTATGTAAAACTCTTGTTCTTAAAAGTGTTCGTGGAAAGTTTTTCCTTTTGAAACATAATTGTATGGTCTTTCTACCCAATACACAGATCTAAACAACTTGCACTAAATTGTCTTCCAAAAACAGCATTTTATTAGAAGAAAGATGAAATTAGATGCATATTTTATAAGTGTGAAGCTGATAGGGGGAGAGCACATTTTCCGGTAATTTTTAAGAGTTACTTCTCAACAAGTGAGAGAGAAACAAAATTTATTCTGTTACTATGTTGAGCTGTTAAGAGCCTACTAGTCAACATACGACAATCGCAAGTTAAAATGAAACCAGTAGAAACGCTCTTTAAAAATTCTAGTTTGCATTTCAATATTTTTAAATGATTTTTTTTTCTTGCATAGGATATCTGAGTTATGGTAACGCAATAATTTATTACTTTTTCGATTTTGGTGTTTTATTATGAGAACACTTTTAATTTTACAACAACAACAACAACTACTACTACTACTACTACTACAACAACAACTAATAATAATAAAAAAGCGATTTCTGAAAAGAAAAGTTATGCTAAGGACTAAAAATCTGCATATTGATTTAAACATTCATGTAGCCCATATTTAAGTCAATAAAAATGAAATGAAATGATATAAATGTTATATTTCTATGAAAACTAGTTTTTGAGATAGGGGCATTTGAAGTCTTATATATTTAATAAATTTTATAGAGGTGTTGGAATAAAAGGATATCCCCATACTAACTCTACGGCAAATCACCGTATAAAAATCTGAGTAGTACCAATAGATTAGTAATACAGTCTAATTATTAATGTTATATTTAAATTTTGCTTAGGGGTTGTCTTCACTGTAAAAAGAAATTCTCAGGTTACTAAAAATTTTTTAGTATATTTGTATTCCACAGATTTTTTTAGTAACCGGTACTAAAAATCGGTACAAAAAGACTAAAAATTTTTTTGAATTCTTACTCAGTTACAAGATAATCTGTAAGAATTACTAGAAAACAGCTAGCAACATTACTAGAAAACAGCTAGCAATGATTCCGATTTTTTAGTACCGGTTACTAAAAAAATCTGTGGAATACAAATATACTAAAAATTTTTTAGTAATTTCCAAAAAATCTGTTAGAAAAACTAAACTTTTTTTAGTAGATCGACCCATTTTTTTTACAGTGTACATACAGAAATTGAATCAAATTCTAAAATTTTTAACACTAACAGTTAATTTTAAAATCACATCTGATTTCTTCTGTTAATGTTACTTTCTGATATCAGACGGGAAGTGATTCGGTCAAGTAGTTTAGGAAATATTCAAGTTTAAATTTTGGAACTCCTAATGTTAAATTTATTTTTAATCGGTACCTAACAGATTTTAGTGCGTTTAGTTTTTTAAGCCAAATTTACAAATCTATATTGCGGAATGAGCTGTAATTTTGGGTTCGTATAATTGAAGTTTCTAAAAATCTGTTAATTCTGTTTAATCAAATCTGTTAAAAAATTCATAAGTTACTGTTAGAAAAATACAATAAAATTATATTTCCCTCTTATATGGTAACGTAGTAGTCTTTCATTTCTAAGTAAGTTACAAAGTATTTAGAATGATAATGAATGTCGTTATAAAGAGAAATACTTTCATATAATTGTTTACATATTCTCTTCCGTTACCACGTATGAAAGATTTGTAATTCTTCCGAATCGATTTGAAGTAACTGCGATAAATTCTTTAAATTTAAAAGTTACTTCATTTTAATGCGAAGATAAATAAATCATGTTAAATCTAGAAAAATCATCTAAAAATGTAATAATGTAGTATTTTCCATCAAAAGTTGCAACTCTCATAGGTCCAAATAAAACAGCATGAGCAAAAATTAATCGGTTATTTGCTCTAAACATTGTTTGTTTTGTGTACGCAATGCTTTTTTTTCTTATTTCAATGATGCCAACAACGTACTTTAAAAAATAGTTTTAAATATATATTTTCCACATTCATTTTCAAGAAAAAAAAATGAAATGTAATTGAAATTTTTTTGACATAAATAGATTTCTAGAAGATTACAGCAAAATTACAACACATTCTACCATATTAGGTTTGAGTTAAGCTTAAAAAACAATCGCATTTCAATTTGTTTTGCAACGATCAAAAATGAATTTAACATTAGAAGTTTCAAACTTTAAACCTGCCTAATTCCTGAACAACTTAATTGAATGACTTCCCATTTGGTATCCGAATATAAAATTAATCGAAAAAAGCAAATATAATGTTAAAATTAGGTGTTAGTATTGAAACTTTATAATTTTGTACAATTATTATATGTAGACGATATCCTAAAAAAATTTAAGTGGACATTATTACCTATGGATTATTAATATTATAACTTTATAAGTGGACATTATTACTTATTGATTGCCAATGGCCACATTTTTATACGATGATTTGTGGCAGAGTTTGTATGGGGATATACGTAATTTTCAACGATTGTACAACATTTAAATTTTATATCTATTAAAAAAAAACAAAAAAAAAACGTTATTTTTGTTTTTTTAGAGGTAGAATAGCTGTGGAAAATATTATAAGTTTCTGAGTTGTCAGAAGTCAGATCATTAGTTTATTTCACATGGAATTACTCACATTGAATTCGGTGCAGTTCCATGCCATGTAAGATACCGAGATATGACATCGCATCCTGAAACACCGGCATTCGTCCCTTTACATTCCCCAAAATCTAATAAGTTTCAATTTATTCTGGAATTCCACACATTCAATTCTTGAGTTACAGTGTTCAGAAAATTCGCGGGACAGATAGACACTAGGCAGATGCTATAGATTGGTCCAAGACTGACAAACCGTATCCCAACATCCCAAAACGTCTAATCTATCATAAACCGGAATTCAAAATTTCCTCGAATCCACTGTTCTTTTCTTATGAAAACAGTTGAAAGTAAGAAGGAACTCAACACATTTATCCCATTAAACAGTCTTCGTTTAAATTAATTAAAAGTTTGCAGCCTATGATGAAAGATTTACCTCTCTGAACATGTTTTCATTAATCCGCGTTTATGCAACGCTTTTAACATCATAAATAAAGCAGACTTGCATACTTCCAAATTCCACACACTTTTCACATGACACAGGCTGTCGCTAATTCCTCTAAATCTTTCACAAATTGTTGCTTGGGGTAATGAAGAGAGAGATTTATTTTTGAAATACCTTTCATTAATAAGCTGAGGCTAAAGATTTATTTTAAAAGGTATTACAAGAACATTGAAGGAAGTTGAAGGTGCAGAAAAATAATGTTGTAAGAAAAATAATGTACAGAATTAAAATTGCATAAACTTTGCTTTTTTTTTTATTTAAAGCTTAGAATGATTTTGCAGCATCAAATTTTCTTTAAAAAAGGCCCGTTGATTAAAATAACTTTTAAAGAAAAAAGTATGACAAAAGTACACAGGCTGTCGCTAATTCCTCTAAATCTTTCGCAAATTGTTGCTTGGGGTAATGAAGAGAGAGATTTATTTTTGAAATACCTTTCATTAATAAGCTGAGGCTAAAGATTTATTTTAAAAGGTACTAGCTTACCCGCCCGGCGTTGCCCGTGCCAACAACCTTAAATGTACTAAAAAAATCAACGTTTGACACACAATAACATCGTGTAATAAACAGACGCACGTTTCATGAGTATCCTGGACTCATTTCCTCAGTGTAAATAAACTAAACCCTATTGTATCCCCCCAAAGACATGAAAATGAATCTAAAAACCCAAATGAAAAACAACAACACACCGAGAAACTCCTCCAATCTGAAGGTAATCAGATTGGAGGAGTTTCTCGGTGTGTTGTTGTTTTTCATTTGGGTTTTTAGATTCATTTTCATGTCTTTGGGGGGATACAATAGGGTTTAGTTTATTTACACTGAGGAAATGAGTCCAGGATACTCATGAAACGTGCGTCTGTTTATTACACGATGTTATTGTGTGTCAAACGTTGATTTTTTTAGTATATTTATCCACACAAGATTTTTTCATTAACCTTAAATGTATCTGAAATCAGTGTTGAACATTTTTTTTATTTTTAAACAAATCTAATGTTGGGGGCCCGACTACCTTAGACAGCAAACACTGGGCGTGACATACACACTCCCATATATTACCGTAAGTCGAGTCGAAAGAGCCATACCCCTTCATGATCCAGCCCATAGAACCAGAGATAGAAAGCACCCCTGGTGGTGAAAATCGAAAAGCTTCTTCTATGTAGAGTCGAATGAGCCATACCCCATCGTGATCCAGCCTATAGAACCAGATATAGGAAAGCACCCCTTGTGGTGAAAATCCGAACTGAAATCAGTCAGCTCTATCAATGTCAAGTGGAAAGAGTCATACCCCATTGTGATCCAGCCCATAGAAACAGAGATAGGAAAGCACCCCTTGGTGGTGAAATTCAGAACTAAAATAGGTAAGCTCTATTGATGTTGTGTCGAATGAGCCAAACCGTGCCGTGATGTGACCCATAGAACCCGAGTTAGCTGCAAAATCCTTTAGTTACACCTTCCACCGCCAGGGGGCACAATATGTTCTGTACGAACATAACTGAATTCATTAAGGTTATCGATGTCGAGTCGAATGAGGCATACCCCGTCATGATCCAGCCCATAGAACCAAAGATACGAAAGCGCCCCCTGTGGTGAAAATCCGAACTAAAATCAGTAAGCTCTATTGATGACGGGTGGAAAGAGCCATACTGTAATGACTTAACGAACTCCAGTGATCCCAGGTGATGATTAACATCCAGCACTTTTTATTAGGCATCGTTGATACACAAGTTAAAATAAGATGAACAATTAAAAAACATTACACTCTGCCATCAAAACCCCAGCGTACACAACCATCATATACTGTTCACGCGCACACATCATTTTCCGCTCACCATCGTCTGTTCAACTCTCTCTGCATCTCTCTTAGCGTAGCTCGGTTCGCTTTTTTTTGACCTGCCAACTAACATCTCTTGCAGTCTCTTTGCATATCGAAAACTGTCCTTTCGATTCGATTACACGGCAGTCAACCTCCGAAGCTAGGCGACAAAACCATGGACAAAAACTGGACAACTCTAGGCCAGCAACTTACGAGTCAGGGTAGGTCATAGATTTCTTCAGTCGTTACACTGCTCTCATTGGCTGGCTGCTTCGTTGCCACGGATGGCATTGCCGAGGCTATTTCATGGGACGAGCTTGAAATAGCCTCGAACCCAAAATTCCATATACACGTTTTAATTTTTTTTTAAAAATCTAAATTAAAATTTAAAAATCCGGCCGCGAGGTATACTGTCCGGTGACAACATCTACACATGACAAAAATTTCTGAGTCCTAGGTGTTATAATTACGGAGAAATCCGCGGGCAGGCAGGCAGACAGACACTTACTCTTTTATAGAGATAGAGATTACAAGAACATTGAAGGAAGTTGAAGGTGCAGAAAAATAATGTTGTAAGAAAAATAATGTACAGAATATAAAATTGCATAAACTTTGCTTTTTTTTTTTTGCTTAAAGCTTAGAATGATTTTGCAGCATCAAATTTTCTTTAAAAAAGGCCCGTTGATTAAAATAACTTTTAAAGAAAAAAGTATGACAAAAGTACACAGGCTGTCGCTAATTCCTCTAAATCTTTGACAAATTGTTGCTTGGGGTAATGAAGAGAGAGATTTATTTTTGAAATACCTTTCATTAATAAGCTGAGGCTAAAGATTTATTTTAAAAGGTATTACAAGAACATTGAAGGAAGTTGAAGGTGCAGAAAAATAATGTTGTAAGAAAAATAATGTACAGAATATAAAATTGCATAAACTTTGCTTTTTTTTTTTACTTAAAGCTTAGAATGATTTTGCAGCATCAAATTTTCTTTCAAAAAGGCCCGTTGATTAAAATAACTTTTAAAGAAAAAAGTATGACAAAAGTACACAGACTGTCGCTAATTCCTCTAAATCTTTCACAAATTGTTGCTTGGGGTAATGAAGAGAAAGATTTATTTTTGAAATACCTTTCATTAATAAGCTGAGGCTAAAGATTTATTTTAAAAGGTATTACAAGAACATTGAAGGAAGTTGAAGGTGCAGAAAAATAATGTTGTAAGAAAAATAATGTACAGAATATAAAATTGCATAAACTTTGCTTTTTTTTTTTTTGCTTAAAGCTTAGAATGATTTTGCAGCATCAAATTTTCTTTAGAAAAGGCCCGTTGATTAAAATAACTTTTAAAGAAAAAAGTATGACAAAAGTACACAGGCTGTCGCTAATTCCTCTAAATCTTTCACAAATTGTTGCTTGGGGTAATGAAGAGAGAGATTTATTTTTGAAATACCTTTCATTAATAAGCTGAGGCTAAAGATTTATTTTAAAAGATTTATTTTAAAAGGTTACGCATGTGCAAACAAAGCCAGTCTGTTTCTTAAAAAAAAAAAGAGGTGAGAGGTTGAAAAGGTTTAATCCTATTTCAAGGCACCATTTGGCGCTTATTAAAAATGATGCCACGATGGCGATTTCTAAATTGTTTACTTACATTTATCATATTGTAACCCACAATAAGCAAGTGGTAAAATGTTGCCATACTTAATTTTTAAATAGTTATACATAGGGAAGGTCATAGATTTAGTGATAAAAACGTAACTGAAAAATAGATTGCATTTATACGAGAGTAACAATGTAACGAATGTAAAATTTTATTCGTTCAAAACAATTTGGACAAAAGAATGATAATTTAAATACAGAATTATTAAATTAAACCATACACAGTTGATTTTTCTTAGATACTGCATTGATGAGTGAAATAAAATATTTTATTTGACAAATTTAATAAGATGCATATGACAAAGATAATATGAGCAGTAGAAAACAACGTTTTTATACACATTTCATCGATATTACATAAAAGTTAACGATTAATGTGAAGTTGAAAAAACGAAAATACACGAAATTCGTTAATGCCGCGATCATTGTACCGCACGTATGATCGCTTCGCGAACACGAAACCGAAAAAAAAACATCACTGGATACAGCAACCTCGTCGTATCGGAATCCCAAGTAATACACGAAATTCGTTAATGCCGCGATCACTGTACCGCACGTATGATCGCTTCGCGAACATGAAACCGAAAAAAAAACATCACTGGATACAGGAACCTCGTCGTATCAGAATCCCCCAAAAATACACGAAATTCGTTAATGCCGCGATCACTGTACCGCACGTATGATCGCTTCGCGAACATGAAAACGTAAAAAAATCACTGGATACAGCAACCTCGTCGTATCGGAATCCCCAACAAATACACGAAATTCTTTAATGCCGCGATCACTGTACCGCACGTATGATCGCTTCGCGAACATGAAACCGAAAAAAAAAACATCACTGGAAACAGCAACCTCGTCGTATCGGAATCCCAAAAAATACACGAAATTCGTTAATGCCGCGATCACTGTACCGTACGTATGATCGCTTCGCGAACAGGAAACCGAAAAAAACATCACTGGATACATCAACCTTGTCGTATCGGAATACCCAAAAATACACGAAATTCGTTAATGCCGCGATCACTATACCGCACGTATGATCGCTTCGCGAACATGAAACCGAAAAAAAAAATCACTGAATACAGCAACCTCGCCGTATCGGAATTCCAAAAAATACTCGAAATTCGTTAATGCCGCGATAACTGTACCACACGTATGATCGCTTCGCGAACATGAAACCGAAAAAAAAAATTACTGGATACAGCAACCTCGTCGTATCGGAATCCCCAAAAATACACGAAATTCGTTAATGCCGCGATCACTGTACCGCACGTATGATCGCTTCGCGAACATGAAACCGAAAAAAAAACATCACTGAATACAGCAACCTCGTCGTATCGGAATCCCAAAAAATACTCGAAATTCGTTAATGCCGCGATAATTGTATCACACGTATGATCGCTTCGCGAACATGAAACCGAAAAAAAAAAACATTACTGGATACAGCAACCTCGTCGTATCGAAATCCCAAAAAATATACGAAATTCGTTTATGCAGAGATCACTGTACCGCACGTATGATCGCTTCGCGAACAAGAAACCGAAAAAAGACATCTCTGGATGCAGCAACCTCGTTGTATAGCGATCACAAAAAATACACAAAATTTGTAAATGCGGCGATCACTATATCGCATGTATGGTCGCTTCGTGAACATGAGACTTCCATAAAAACTGCAGTCAATTAATTTTTATACTGTTCTAAAGTAACAAGAGTAACCACTCACAAACATAAAAAAAGAAGAAAAAATCAAGCTTTAAAGAAACAAGCAGATGATGAAATTTTTTCAATGCTTTTCTTCTTTTAATATCATGACATATCCATTTAATGACGTAAGTGTTATTTAATTATATTTAAAAAATGTTTTAAATAAATAATAAATCATTAAACATCATTAAAATACAAATAAACATTGAATATAGAATCACTTGATGACGTAACAAATACGTCATACGTAACAAACGCGTCATCACAAAAAATATCATAGCTCAGCCTTTTCAACAATAAAAGAGCTACATCTGACTGACTATCGACGATTTGGCAAGATTTCGCCAAATGGTGCCCACAAATTAGAACCAACCGGCGGAAAAAATAAGTTGAATTTTCAGGTGCTGATCCTCTTGTTATTAAATAGTGTTATTAAAAAAATATATACGTTGATTAAAATAGCTTTTCAAGAAACTAGTCTTTGGGGGCCACTGTAATACTTACTCATCATGGATATGCATAGTATAAAATATGAAAATAAAACATTTACAACTACAACAGTTGAAGTTGACAACAGAAGATTTTATCCATAAAATAGAAAATATGCAGATTTCTAAAGGAACTATTCTAGCTAGTTTAGATATTGTGTCTCTTTACCCATCTATTGATACAAATGAAGTTGTACAAAATATTAATTTGGAAATTGATAAACAAAATAATTTAAGTGATAGCGTAAAAACATCTCTAAAGTCAGGACTTAACCTTATCATTAATAACAACGTTTTCATGTTTAATAAGAAATTTTACAGACAAAATAAAGGAGCACCTATGGGATCTCCTATTTCCGGTCTGTTGGCTGAATTTAAACTTAGACCGATGGAGGAATTTATTTTTAAAAGTTTGAATTTAACACCAGATGTTTGGCTAAGATACGTGGACGATATCTTTATCACATGGAATCATAAAAAACAGGAACTACTATCTTTCCTCTCAAAAATAAACGAAATAGATGAAAATATTAAGTTTATGTTGGAAATAGAAGAAAATTCATCACTGCCGTTCCTGGATATTCAATTAATTAAAGATGACAACAACCTAAAACGTAAAGTCTATCGTAAACCGATGAGAAGTAACACAATAATCCCATTTAATGCCTCTACAACTTTCACTTATAAGATTGCTGCCTTCAATTCATTCATCAAGCGTGCTTTTCTGGTTTGTTCAAGTGAATTCATCCAAGATGAACTTAATTTTATCAGAGATATCGCCATTGACCATGGTTTTCCCGCTCATCACGTACAGAAAATTATAGAAAAATTCAATGGCCATTTAATTCAGCATCCTGTCCCTAGCAATAATAAACCAAACTATCGGAAATTCCAATATATACCTATTATATTTGAAAGGATTAAAAGGGCCCTCCGTAAATACAATATCCATCTTATTGCTGTCCCTCCCAGAAAATTGGTTGACTTAGTTTCATATAAATTAGATCCTATCCCCCCTGATCAATTCGCAGGTGTTTATGAAATCCCCATTAGCTTAAATAATAATAGTATAATTTTTTACATTGGTATGACTAAAAGAAAGTTTTTGGAAAGGTTAAAAGAGCATAAAAACGACATAAAATTTGGAAAGTTATCCACTGCACTCTCCCGGTTTTACGCTAAAAATAATGATATTGTAATTAATTTCGATAAAGCAAGAATTATCCATAGGTTCAATAACCCATTTAAAGCCGCCATTAGGGAATCATTGGAAATTAAAATTAGAAAAGATTGTATTTGTAATGATAACTTTTCTTTCAGCATACCTGGTTTATGGGATACATTTTTAACCCCTGGTTAATTCATTGTTTTGTTTTTCGCTCTTTGGCAACAGAGAGCGCCCGCTTATTTTATTTAAATTTGTCCATACTGTTGATTTCAATTTTCTCGTGTCGAAAATTAAAAGATCAGTAGTCGTTTGTGTTGTTCCTCTTCCCCGATGATGGCTTTAAGTTTAAAGCCGAAACATGTAGGATTTTAGCTCTTTTATGAGTTTAAAACAATTTTTACACTGATTTTAGCAACTAATAAGCACAATTTGTGCAATTTGTGTTTTTTAAAATATGTAAACTGTTTATAAAATGCATTGCAATTCGAATAAAATCGTGGCTTGAAGACGTCATAAACTTTAAATGCTACTTCTAAACTACTGAAATGCGTAAAAGAAACATCCTTATAACTCCAAAAATTATAATCATATTAACTAACTGTTTACTGCGTCGGATTAAGCGTCTCACTTTCAATTAAAAAATATATCTTTGAGTTGAAATTTGAATGAAATACAGTATCATGAAAAACCGAAGAGTGTAGAAAATAAGATTACAAATATCTTGGCAAGTCATTATCCGATCGACTTCATTCCTTATGCAAAAGTTATGTTTTTTTAATTGTCTTTTATGTTCACTCCTTAAAACGAACAATTTCGAAAATTTGTATATACCTTTTATCTGAACGAATATTTCGAGAGTCCGAAAAAAATAGTTAAAGGATAATCGAGGTTACTAAAATTCAATATTCTTCCCATTATTACATACTAAGTACATACCAAATTTCAAGTCTCTATCCCAGTTTGTTCGGGAGATAGAGCGTTTACAAACACATAGACACACAGACATACAGACTCACAGACGGCAATTTTTTTCTTCTAAAAATATGGTTTTCGGAGTCTGCAGTGTCTGAAACATGTAAATCCGTCATTTTTTTTTCGATTTTTAAAACGATTACAAGATTTACCCTATATTACGTATGACGGGTAAGTAAAAAATATGACAAAAAAATTAGAAAATGCAGGATTTATTTACGAGCCAGAGTTCTGAAATTAAAACATATTTTTTTTTAACACTTAAAGGAACCTGTGTTTGTAAGAAAAATAATGTATTGAATATAAAATTGCAGATACTTGGAAATTTTGTTGATTGACAAAATGTGGATAATAATCCAGCTACTTTTAGAAAGCAACTCACTATATCGCCACCATCTTTCTAAATTTTCGTGATATTTGACTAGCCATTTTACATAAGCTGCCCTAAATAGCTGACTGCCAAATTATGAAATAAAAATTTTGGTATCTTTAAAGCATGCGCAGTTAAAAATTTATTTTTTAAAAATGCCTATATCTCATCAAATATTCAACATATTAATTTTTTATTTTCAGTATACAGTTCCTACTGTTCTTTTTTATATTTTCGGAAAGTGGTATTAAATTTGGTTGAAAACTTTGTATGCTATAAACGAAAAACATTAGCAATTTTCGCAGAAATGTTAACATCTTCACATATGCAAGCTATGTTTACAGAAATGCATACAAACGTTGAACAAGACCCATGTAGTTATTTGCTACAGTGACAGACCATTTTGAGCAGTTTCTGTTACTTGGGTAATCGCAAATATTTTATTATTAAATTTATTATTGCCCCCCTAATTGCCCTCGCGAATGCTTATATCTCATCAAATATTCAAAATAGTCATTTTTTATTTTCAGTATACAGTTCTTACTGCTCTTTTTTATATTTTCGGAAAGTGGTATTAAATTTGGTTGAAAACTTTGTATGCTATAAACGAAAAACATTTGCAATTTTCACAGAAACGTTAACATCTCTTCACATATGCAAGTTATGTTTACAGAAATGCATACAAACGTTGAACAAGACCCACATAGTTATTTGCTACAGCGACAGACCATTCTGAGCAGTTTCTGTTACTTGGGTAATAGCAAATATTATTTTATTATTAAATTTATTATTGGCCCCCTAATTGCCCTCGCGACTATAACACCCAGAAAAAAGTTTTGTTGAATCAACAAAAATTTTGTTGACCCAACAAAACTTTTTGTTTAAATATAGGTCAATGAAAATTTCGTTTTAATCAACAATTTTTTTTTTTTTTTTTTGCAATTCCCAAAAAAAAATCTTATATCGTCAGCAAAAAATGTTTTGTTAATTCAAGTAAAATGGTTCAATTTTACTTGAAGTTTGCTAAAATAACCAAAATGTACTCAACAAAACATGTTTTGTAGTTTTAATCAATTCCTTTTTCTGGGTGAAATCTTCACTGAAAATTAGTCAAACATGTTCTCTATATTCTCGATGTTCAAGGACAATTCGTTGAGAATTTCAGTAGATATTCAAAGAAACGTGTAAAATCGAAAGCATTTTACACGTTTGTTACCGGCCTTTAATTTTTAGATATCAGTGTAATTATATTTAAAAAGTATTGTTTTTTTTAAAGGTGTAAATAAATAGCGTTCTGAAAATACGGAAGTAATGTTACTTATAATAATAACAAAATAGACTGAAAACGTGTTTAATAGTTCAACAAGAAAACTATCTTTAAACGGTTTATTTATTTACAGGGAAAATTAATTTTCTTCCTGTCCCTAAAATAAATTTCCTCAGTGGAACTTTTGAAATGAATTTATGAGACTGACCAATGCTTAATATTTATTTAATTACAATATCTTTGATAATAGTTCATTGTTATCCATTTTGTTAATTAATGTGAAACAATTATAAATTATATATTCTTGACATAAATTTACACAATATTTTGGAAAATCATTTTGTTATTCGTTAAAATTGCTACTATATGTTTAAATGAATGAGGAACACGGATGCTTTGATACATTTAAATTTATTTATCAATTTGTTTTATAGAAATTTAAACATATTAAAGCTGAATTGCAAAATTCTACGAAAACGTCATCGATTTTTGGATTAAATTTAGAAAGTGGATGGGTTGGGTTGATTATTGACGGCCAATTATCTACACTAGGGATATAGGCCCGGGGGGCGTGCCCTTCGTGGGGGTCTTTCTAAGGGAACCTAACCCGTATTTACGCATGGATAAATCCACGGCTCGAAGAAAACCACGAAAACTCCGAACGATTAGGCCGACGGGCGCGATTGGGAACGAACCCAGCACCTCCCGTCTACCAGCTTCGAGAGCACAACCTCTCAGCCACTGGTGGGGCTAGAAAGTGGATGGAATATGTTATGAATAGGATGTTTCAATAGAACGTAATGAATGCTTGAATGTCAATATTTTATGTACACGTATGCATGGAATATATTTCACATTATTCTGCTATATTTATCATTTGAAGTATTAGAAAATAATGAATGTGCTTTACTAAATTTTTGAATGTTTTGTGGCAAATATTGAACATTTTACAGAATGATACTTTTATTTATTTTTCCTTTATTACACATGTTTCTTCCTATCTACTTTTCTCATTGTAATATGCAACAATATTCACTTCAATCTCCACTGTTATTAGCATAGATAACTTTTGCCTTGAATCTTTGGCATGTATTTAAATTATGAGAAATTGTCTTTAATATTTAATAAATGAAACGCCTTTGTTTTCTTTTACTAAAATATACGATTTCTAAATAAATTATGTTTTTTATTATAATATTTTCATTCTGTATATGTAGCACTTCAAACGATGTGGAAATTGAACAAAAAATTTCGGAATTGATTTTTCAATGGAAGGTAATAAAGTCATGAATGATTCATTTAGGAATTCTGATGAATTTTACAGAAAACCTTAAAAGGAAAGAAATATTTACACATGGGATTTACGGTTGCCTACAACATTCGATTTATTGTAAAATAGATTTCTTGCAATAATGTATAATTCTTCAATTTTAATGATGAAAATTTAATCTTTATAATCCTACAAAACAATCCGTAAAAAGTATTTTATGATTAGGTTGCTTTAGGTATTTGTGATTTTTAGCAATCGGGTGTTTTAGTATTCGTGATATTTTAGTATTAGGATGTTTTAGCATTTGTGAATATCATATTAGATTATTAATTTTTTTTGACAAATTCGCAGTTCTTTTCAGTTATCGTAAAAATGGTGTTAGATTTATGGTGCATCCCGATCATGGAAAGGTGCTGTATAAATTTTTGGAGATAGAGTAGTTGTTTTCATTTGTTGGAAAAGCAATTTACCAAAAACTATATCCATATTTGAGAGATTCTTTAATTTAAATCTACATTTACTAAGTTCTGGTTGAATAGTTTTTTAAACATAAATTAATCTCCGAACAAATAATTAAAATTTTGAATTGAACGTGTGATTTTATTTAAGATATATCATTCTTGTCTTGCAATTATATCATTATAATTTTTCATTTTTAAAAATATTTCGAAATTCATTGGACAGAAAGGAACCCAAACCATGAAAAAAAGAAGCATCCCCCTAACTATGGATAAGGAACAAAAGAAGAAAATTTAAAAGAAATCGCCAACTGAAAAATCTATCTCATTTGCTGAATTTATTGAAGCAACAGTCACAGACAAAATATATGTTCTAAAATAACATTTCAAAATTATTTATTAATCTTAACCACTTTGGCGCATCAATAAATTATGACGATAAGCTGGTTTCCACTTGATTTATTTTATTTTAAATTGAATATTCCGGATATATTTTCACAAACTATTTTCAAAATTCAGAGACGCTACATTTTACCTAGGTAAGGAACGTGAATGATTTGATACATTTAAATTTTCTCGTCCGGGTCTTTTATAGAAATTTTAAACCTATTCAAACTGAATTACAAAATTCTCCGAAAGCCTTACAAATTTCAATATATTTTAGATAACATTTGGAAAGTGCACAGAACTCGCTCTGATATTTGTACTTCAATAGAACGTAATAACTTCTTGAATTCTGTTTTTAGAGAATGCTGATGAATCCTTTTGAAACCTTAAAAAAGAAAGAAAAATATGCTTAAATGATATTAACAAATACCTACAACATCCGAATTATCATAAATTGGATGACATGCAGTGAAGTATAATTTTCTAATTTATTCTCCAAAATTTAATAATTATAACATTCCAGTTCCCAATTCATACTCCAGGGGGCGCCTCTTTTTAGCCCAGTAATTCATGGAAAATTGCTACAGGGTAGTTCAGGTCCATTTACTAGCTTCTTGGAATACTAATAAAAGTGTTGCAACCTAAGATACACTTGTTGATATAACAAGATGCTTTTTATAACTTTTCAAACTTATTTGTGCCTTTTAACTCACGACACCTCTAGTTCGCGAGACAGTGTCACTTTTTTGAAACCAATTTTAGAGTAGATGATTTTCTTGCGGGAGTGTTGACACAGCATCATCACACAGTCCGTTGCAATGTGAAATGGATGGAAACTTGATTACTGATGTTACCCCGACTCGCGGGCAATCATCCGTAATCGGGTTGGAATTAATTTCACATTACGAAGGCAATGGGATGTTGCTTTGGCAACACACCCTGCTGGTGTGCTATCCCATTGACATTTTCGTTATCTATATCATTTAATTCTACCATATACATCAAAATCATCGACCCTAAAATTTGTTGCAAAAATCTGACGCTGCTCCTCGGACTATTCGACGTTTCCTGAGTTTTGTGTTTACTGATGCTTGTAAAAGGTGATTACGGATATTTTTTCGTGATTTATCGTTAGCGTAATAATTTAAGGAATTTTTCTGTAAAAATTGTCAAAGAATTATTACTCCAGTGTCCAATGTACACAGCCGAGTACCGAACTATGCCAACCGCATAAAAACATTAAAACTGCATACATTTGTCTGATGCAGAGGTTAAATAACCAAAAACAATTAAAGGGAAATAGAAAAATGATTAGATAGATCCTGCGTGGGTATTGAAGGGTTAAACTCAGCGATGGGATTCAGCCGGTTCGCGCCGATTTGGTGGAACCAGTACCTAAATTCCTGTCGAGTTTGGCAAACCGTTTTTTAAAATTACACTTTTAATGAAAAAATTACAAATTTTACATACACTGTAAAAACAAACTCCTGTGAAAAAACGGAAAAGGTACTGGCAGCAGAGTTGCCGTAACTTTTCCGTTTTTTCACAGACATTCACTTTCGTGGTTTTTTTCCGTTTTCGAAACTGAGTAGTTCCGTTTTTGAAACTGAGAAGTTCCGTTTTCGAAACTGAAAAGTTCCGTTTTCGAAACTGAAAAGTTCCTTTTTCGAAACTGAAAAGTTCGTTTTTCGAAACTGAAAAGTTCCGTTTTAGGAACTGAAATGTTTTGTTTTAGAAACTGACATTTTCAGTTTTCAGGACGGTTATTTTCCGTTTTACAAAACTGATATTTTCAGTTTTTATTATCTGTTCGATATTTCTCCCATAAAGGGGAAAGTGAGATCTCAAATTCCCCTCACTTATGTTAAACCTATCTGTGGCGATTATATATATAAATAATATATTTTTTTTTATTCTTAGGAATTAAATATTTTTAACTTTTTTTTTCTTTGTACTCTACTTAAAGGATGTCTCTTTTGTAGTGGTCAAAATATTTCTGAAATATATATTTTATTTATAATTTTATGTGTTAAAATCCTAGCAAAGCCAAGTAATATTTTAAAACTTCAGATAAAATTAAATGTATATTTTAGAAATATTTTGACAACAAAAAGAAAAGAGACATTCTGTAAGAATTGTACACAGAAAAAAGAAGTTAAAAATGTTAATTTCTTAGGACATATTATTAGGAAACTTATACTTAATATACAAAATTTTATAAAAGGCAATAAATGTGATTTAATTTAGAAATGAAAAAAAAAAATTTCAATTTTTACCACCCCCCCCCCTTCTCACTGTTTATATATTTTATTTTTTTCTTATTTCATACTGAGACATATTTTAAAGACCTGGGGCACTAAGTGTTAGCTCTTATTTGTTTATATCATTGTTTTAACAACATTAGTCTGTATAATGAATTCTGTTATACATATGTAAGATAGAAATCTCGTTTTTTGAAGACAAAAATTGGACTCATTTGCCTAGAGAGAGAATGAAAATGTATTTCAGTAAATCATAAAAGAAAAATGTTACTTGTTTTTTAGCTTTTAATTCGTTTATCCGTTACTTTGTATTCGAAAATACTTGCTAATTTAAATCATATATATATATATCTATATATGCTATCTATGTATGTTAAATTATTTTCTTTACCTATTTAAAGTTTTTGTTTATTCAATGTAGTCATAATCCCCCCCCCCCCCACACACACCCTTACACGGATGTAAACACTTTCTGGTATTTAAACCAACAAATAACAAATATAAATAATTAATAACGAGGCCTTATTGTACTCAAATTGTTCACATCGAAACTATTTTAATTTAAAAAAAAATGCTACAATAATTTTACAAGTCAACCTATAACTCTATAAATATCGTTAGGTGCTATTGAAAAATGAATGTGAGAAAAAGAAAAAAAAAATAACACTTATAAGATCAAACAACTATCAGCATTCTCTAATCATAAAGAGAATAAATAGTAATAATAATAATAATTTGTCCCCATAAAATCAACTTTAAAATTAAGAGTAAAAAAAAAATAATAATAAAACAGTGCATCCAGATTACTCATAGTAAATGATTAGAAACTGTTAGAAAGTAAAATAATTATATGATTTAAAAAGTATATTCGAATACAAACGCATAAACTGGAATTTTGAAACGAAATAAAGCAACGAAATAAAGTACGATAACGTATAGTATAGTATAACGTATAGTATAGTATAATAACGAAATAAAGCATATAGCTAAAGATCGGGGATTTTTTTTTTCCTTTTTAAATCTGCATGAATAAAGATTATCTTAAGACACGTATTACACATAAATTAACAACAAAGTCCGGTTAGGAAATAGTGAGTTGAAGTAAAATAATAATCAGATAAAATGCAAAATTACTTATTCTAGGCAAATGATTGAAAGCTATTGTCGTAATATACATGTGGTTTAAAAACTAAATTTATATCTTACAAACATATAAAGAAATTATACATATAATGTTATTAAAACAATGATATAAAAAACAAAGTTAAAACTTACTTTTATTCTGTAAAATATGTCTACATCCAAAGTTTCTTTTCTTATTATTACAATTGTAAATTCTAAAATACACGTGCTATCGCATATTACTTCGGACTACCGTATCGGCCATATTGCTTCTTCAGGAGTTCTATAAGGGGGTCGTGGTGTTGACACAGGACAGGACCAAAGAAACTAGATACTTATAGTAATTCATCTTCTTTGACAGGACACAGGCTGACAAACTAATATATCCTCCAATCAGCGTCGGAACAGAACGTGTCTCGCCGGAAAAGCTCCGTTCTCCGAGACCTACGGAAACTTTCAGTTATATCTCTAGCAGTAAATTGAAAATTTCCGTTAATTTCAGGAAAAGTTACACTTTTTACCCAAAACGGAATTTTTCAGGTAAAAAAAGGAAAATTCACAGAATAACACCTGTTAATTTCAGGACATATTTTTACAGTGTACCTTGTACCTTGCGTAGTCTAAACATAACATTGTTGTATGTTTTCATTTGTTTAAACATCCCTTTCTTGTAATTTTTGCAGCTTTATTTTAGGTCCAAAATATTTCCACTAATAAATGTTACTGATGTTCTGTTGAGTTTCTTCATAATAGAATTAACGACACACGCACAGTATGGATGTTTAGATCCGCGAAGATCTTGTTCAAACTACTGATTTCAACTTTAGGGGCTAAGTTTGAATTTCATCTATTTTTCTGGTCTCTTTATTGTATTATGCTGATGTAAAGAAATTGATAGAAATTTTGATAGAAATTCTCTGATATAAATTCTGATAGAAATTTTTATTGGTGAGTTACTTGACGTGATTGTCAAATTTTTACTAACTAAATTGCCGCCTTTTATCAAAAAACATCACCGTTAAGGAAATATTTTTTCACTCTACCACAAAAAATTAAAATTTTAAACGTAAGCCCATATCTAAATACATCCTAATCCATTTAGATAGAAATAACATACTTAAATAAGTTAAAAATAACTATATTTGGGGGCTTTTAAACGTATTACATAATCATCCATAATCGCGTCCATTGCCAGCTGGCTATTTTAGGACAAGTGATTTGGCGATATAAAGTGGTTTTTGTGACAGCCATTTAATGGTATGAATATTGAATTTAAACGGTACTGTTACAATCATCTTTCATATTTGAACTAAACTCAAGCTGTAGACCCGATTACAGATGATTAGCTAATTTTTTATTTCCCTCATCCAGACTTTTTGCGTAATTTTTCGTAATTGGAATTGTTTCAATGATTTTTTTATGCGCTATCAAAAATACAGTTGCTGCGAAACTGCTAAAGGAAAATGTGAAAAATGAAAAATATATAGTGGCAAATATGTAATGTAAACCTCCATAATGGTCACTTCCGAATAGCGAACACTTTCTAATTCCCAACATATATATTGTTTGTATGTTTTTATCTCTGAACAGCGGACAACTCCGAATAGCGGACAAATTCCTCGTTTCCGAGTAGTCCGCTATTCAGAAGTTTTACAGTATTTTATATTTTTCGAACAGATGTATAAAGTTACGTCAACAGTTACACACCTAATTAAAAAAAATTGACAAATGTTTTGACAAAATTTCAAATTTATCGAAGTAATTTAAGCCTCCACTGGCGAATTTTAGCCTCCATAATTTAACATTTAAATCAATTATGACATTTATTTTCAATGAATGGTAAAAGTCGAAAATCATCTGAATTCACATAGAAAAGCATTATAAGGTAAAAAAAAAAATGTTTAGCGTTCAATATTTTTTGAACGAATGAACCAAATTTAATCAAACACTATACAGCTAAATTCGAATTCCAACGGTGCGCGGTAAAAAAGGGCAATGGTAAAAAGGACAACGGTAAAAAAGACAGTGGTATAAAGGGAACAGGCAAAAAGGGCAAAGGTAAAAAAGGGCAACAGCAAAAAATGCAACGGTAAAAATGGCAATGAAAAAGCCAAAATTAAGATGGAAGGTTGCCGCTAAGACAGAAGGTGGAAAACTTGAGGGGAACACATTTGATGAAAAATTTACAGCAAAATAACCATGTACGTTTAAACAGAAAGACAAGTTAATATTAAAATAAAAAATAACGAATATTATATTTTACAGGAAAATCAATGCTTAAATTCGTCAGTAAATATTTAATTAATTATTCAATATAATTAATTATTGTTGCAGTTATAAAAAAATTACATTAAAATTAAAATTACTTTCGATTTATTCCAAATGGGAAAAGAGGGGTGGATTTTAATTAGAAAAAAATAATAACTCAAGCCAAAATTATGCTCCGCTAGGACAGAAGGTGGAAAACTTGAGGGGAAAACCATTTAGTAAAACATTTACAGCAAAATAATCATATACGTCCAAACAGCAAACCAAGTTAATATTAAAATCGAAAGTAACAAATATTAAATTTTCAGTAAAATCAATTAAGTGCTTAAATGTTTCAGTAAGTGTTTAATTAGTTACACATAATCGATTATTGTTTCAGTTATTAAAAAATAAAATTAAAATTAAAAGTGCTTTCGATTAGAAAAGTAAACCGAAAAGCAAAATTCATATTTAATCATGAACAAAAATATTAATACAATTTTAATCAATGCTTGAATAAAGCAAAAAAAAAAAAAGTTAAGCCTTTTTTACCTGTTGCCTTTTTTACCATTGCCTTTTTATTTAAATTCCTTACCAACATATACCGAGTGTCCTAAAATGAACTGACTGATTTTAAAATTCAATAACTTGCAAACGGTGACAGATATTAAAAAAAATCTTGAAAGACAGTAATATAAGATGTCAGGAGTTTTTGCCCATGATTCCCGATTTTAGGACACAGCAGCGATAGATACCACTGAAAGCATTAGGCGCTCAATCGAGGCCAAAACTGAAAACACCTAGCACTGATGCGAAGGAAGGATGTTAAATATATAGAGTAGGTCTCATTCGCCAATACAATCTTTTTCTTAGGGCCCAATTCTGAACTCAGTCGGTATAATTTCGATGAAATGTGTTGTTGCCATGGAAATAACCGAGTTCTTCGATATAACAACAACGTTCAGAATTGGGCATGAATGTAATAAGCAGCATTCGAGTGAGCATACTATTTTACATTTATGAAGATTGTATTGGTGAATGAGGCCCACTTCATATATTTAACCTCCATCCTTCGCACCAATGCTGGGTGATTTCTGCTTTTGACTCGATTGGTCGTTTATTGCTCGCGGCAGCATCTATTGTTGGTAATTTGAACTAAAATCACAAAAAACTCCTGACATTATACATTACTCTTCTGCAAGAATGTTTTAAATATCTGCCACCGTTTGCAAGTTATTTAAATTTAAAATCAGTCAGTTCACTTTAAGACACCCAGTATATATATAATTCCAATTTCAAGCTAATCGTATGCTTTTTGTGACAGTTATCGTAGAACGGATTGACACAAAGAAGTTATCGTCTCTACACGTTGATCCTCAACGTGACGTTTCGACAATAAAAGCGTGTTGTAATGAAAAGAATGCTGTGAACTTTTATTAATGTCTTAAGCCTAATGAAAACAAACTATCATTATTTCTTTCTAAAAGCAGCTGAATTAAGGAATAATCGCTTTTACGGCGATGCGCTTAATTGAAACTGACTACTAACATTAAAATTGAGTTCACGTGGCAGCTGAAACAACACACGATTAATGTTATGAAGGTCTTTCTGATGACTATTATAGTGGATGTTTTTCAGAAAAATATGCAGCCAACGAGGTTTTATTACTCCAAACTCGGAAAATTTCACCTTGAATAGCGATGCTACAAATAAAGTTGCAAGACGTAAAAAATTATAGCTTGAAATCTTTAATCAAGAGGGCAGATAATAATATATATTTTTTTTCTCTTATGTTCTTAAAGTAAACGTTTGTATCAATTTAAAAATTGGAGATTTCTTTTAAAAGATAAATTCAGTCAAACTCAATACCAGCACGGCTAAAACGAGAGCGAGCGCGGTTAAAATGAGCAGTTTGTGTGTTGAGAGTGGTTCAGAATTTTAACTACATTATCATATTCGCGCTTTTAACGAGATACAAATGAAGGAGCGTAGGTAATTCGGAGAAAAAAAAGTATTTTCAGAAGGAGTAATGCCCGTAATTAGATTAGACAAACTTCAAACCATACATTCTATAAATATAAAATTAATTTGATTATCAAGAAGAGATCATGAGATTTATTTACAGTCAACAGCACAGCATCTTTCTGACTGCTTGGTAACGGTTGTTATTATTTTAATATTTAAATGAAATGTTAGAAAAAAGCAAAAGGTTTCCTTTAAAGCCAAGTTTGACTTCCCCTCCGCCCCGCCCCCCATATTCTCCAGAAAAACAAACAAACGAAACAAGCATATTGAATGGATTACCAATGGTTAGATACTTTTGCTGAATTAATAACTTTACCACACTGCCCGCCAGTTTAAAAAAACACCATTTTGAGAAAAAAAATATTTAAAAATTTTGGTACAGGTATTGCTGCTTCTGCAAACGACGCAAACAAAATCCTGTAAAAGTGCATTTTTAATATTTTCAACGTAGTTTAAAAGTGTTTATAAATTCGGTTTGTCTGACAGTTATAGTTTGTCCGTGTTCTAACTCGCGTAAATACACTGGAATTGTCATTTGATTGATACATATTATTGAAGTTTACTATGGTATGTTCGTATTCAAAATGAATTTTTTTTTACTTTATAGTTCGTTTATAGGGAGACTGAAAAGAGTTCCGTTACAGTATGTATAAGGGGAAAAATCGTTTGCAATGTATTTTAATTATGTTACTATATTTCAAACATATTTAAACTGATATATATCACTGAGGTGCACAGCACGATGATTAGTTAGAATATGGTATGCATAGTATTTATCATTCATCTACAGGGACACACACAAAGAAATAGGCGATAATTGCTGGGAATGTGTTTTCAGTTGTAGAATGTACTTTTAAATTTAAGTTATTTTTTGCAAATTACTTGGTGGGTATAAAATCTATATATAATCTACAGGGCTGCGCAAGAGTATTTGCGTACCTTTCCAATTATTGACGGTAATTGCTGAAGGGGAATTTTCAACTGCGATATGCGTATACCAACTGAACTAAATATTGGCATAGTATGCAATATATATGTAAATCAATAAATCATACACAGGGCTGCACAGAAATATTCAGATATTTTCCCAACTATATATGGTAATGGCTAAAATTAGGTTTGCAAATGCGTTATGCGTTTTTCACATTTTTTATTTACATTTATCTTTTATCTTATTAAATGATGAAATTTTGTTACAGTATTCTGAATGTGTTGGAAAGTGTTTCATAATCTATGCTTTATGCCTCCATTCTTGTCGAAATTATTGATTTTTGTCTGTCTTTTAAATACGGAATGAATGCAAATATCAATTTTAAATATACAATTGTGAATTTTTTAAACAATATTTTCAGTGCAATGCAGATAACTTAAAATGCATAAAATGCATGAATTAGTATAAGCGTTACCTCTGGGGGTGCCAATCCAGGTGCAGGTTTCTCATCTGGAATTGGCTCAAAATTAGGAGACCAGCTGTAAAAGTCCAACCTGTTTTGAGGCTCTGGCACCCTTTCTTTCAGAGACGTGCCTTGGCACTTTCTCTGACACGCCAACAAGAACAACAACGCTCCTGGAATGGATTAGTATATATCTGAACTTCGCGAACACTTTTTAATTCACAACAATTATATGTTTGTATACTTTACCTCTGAATAGCGAACAAATGCCTCTGCCCAGAGGTGTCCGGTATTATTGAGAATTGAGGGAAACTGGGTATATTTATTAGTCTTTGACAGTCATGATATATTTGATCGACATAATTCATATACATATTATTTTTTCGTAGGGGCATGGGAGGGGGGAGGATTAATGTTTCAAGTAATATTTTCCTTTTTTTCTTAAAATATACTACAGAAAAGAAAAAGAAAGAAATGAAGGAAGGAAGTAAAAAAAAGAAAAACTTGTACAAGTAAATTATACAGGTAAATTGTAAACAGTTTATAAGTTTACTAAACTGAAATATGTATTTGTTAAGTGTATACTTTACTTAGTGGCTCAGAGAAAGGGGGGGGTAGGGAGTTTGGGGTTAAAACCCCTCCCAGAGTTAATTAAGATACAGTTATTGCCTCTTATAATAATCATTGTTCAATGAAATTATCTACTTCTATAAATTAATCAAAACCAAAATTAGTATTACTAATTTTACCTTAATCAGAATCCACTGCTTTATTGAATCGAATTCTATTCAACAAACGTAATTTATGAAAAAGGGCCGTTTATGTATTTAAAATGGAGAAAACACACATGCCTGTAAAAACTTGACCAGTTGTTTCGGAAAACGGCGTTGTTTGCATTATCCCGAATAAGGTCAAGGCTATATGAATGATCAATTCTTATTGTATTGTTGTACAGTGGGAATCTTTAAATTGCATTTCTTTTGCTTCTTTTTCCGAAATGAGACTAGACGATCAAAAATTCCACGAAAAAAAAAATAAACTATGGTAAATTTAAAACGTATCAAAATGAAATTTTTACTGTTTTAGTTTTTAAAACAGAGGGAAATTGTTTTAAATATAATAAAACCTGTGGAAACTATTCTTGTCTTCAACCCAAAATATTTTATGCTTTCAACGGAAGAAATATAAACAATTTTATCTTCTAAGATGGAAACTTCTTTAAAGCTGAATGTTTCCGGTTTCTAGCTATTCCGTTTACACAAGTGTTACTATACAACTAAATTAATTATAAGCCTTTTTATAGTTAGGTCTGGGACAAATTTTCTCTTCATTAGACTTGGGCCGGAAGAGTCTGTACTCACCTTTTTTTTTTTGCAGATTCGGACCAGGATAGGTTCTTAATTTTTTCTGCAGACCGGTCCGAGATTGAAGCTCATTATTTTCAGATGCGGGGGAGAGTAATGAAAAATAATTGGCCCTTTTTGGTGGCAGTTTTATTGTAAAAATAATAGTGATATTGTGCATTTATTTAACGAAATCGTTAGAAATTAAATTTGGTTTAATAAATGGCATAGGAAATATTTAAAAAAATGTACCCTTTTGTTTTCCTTATAGACATTTAAAATTATGATTTTCTTTAATCATATTTTTTTCAAATAAGCTACAGTAGTTTTTTAATGAGAGTTCGTGTAAATAGTCTCAAAATGATCATTAATATTATTATTTTGTATTTCATGGATTTTCCTTAAAATTAGAAGAAGAATTTATACACAAGTTCTACAAGAAGTTTTTATTTTCTTCTTTTGCAGACTACTGTAGAATTTGAACCATCGAAAGTTTGGTCTCCCGAAGCTGAGGAAAAAAAATACTCTCTAAAGAATGTTGTGTAAAATATTTGGTGGATAAAATTGTCCTGGAATTTCCTCTTTTCCAGCGTCATAAATAGAAAGCAATAAATTAACACTTTCGCAGCGGACAAGGAATAGTCTAAGATACGATCACATTACAGCACTGATAAGATACATTTTTGAGCCTACAAAGAAAGTAGTTTTCCACCACTGACAAAAAAAAAAAAAAGGTTTTAATTTATAAAAACTTTGAGGAAAGAGATGTTTTTACGCTTTGTTACAAAGTTGCAAATATCCATATCAGAGTGTCTCGATGGGTCAGCTTGAGCAATGATTTCTTTTTTTATGTAGATTGTAGATAGATAAATCTATACTAATAAAGGTTTCATCCTGTGTGTGTGTTTGTTTGTCTGCGATGGCTAGCAAAATCTAGACCACCTAGAAGTCTGAAAATTTAGGTGTGGATAGTCCAAGGCTGGGCATGGTGCACCTGAGTCTCAGAATTTTAATACTTTGAAAATTTTAAAAAAATATATATTAATTAAAAACTGATCAATAACCCATCTCTTTTTTTGCGAGCCGGCTTTCAGAACTTGCGCATGCCCAGAAACCGATTCACCACAGCGCACGAGAATGAAGAATCGCCCCTCAATAGCAAAAGTTTAGAGATACAGACAAATCAAACATATGCTCTTAGAGTTGATACCTTCTACTAATAGACGGTATAGTTATTTTTATTAAATACGGCATTTAACCTTGTAAAAACACCGGCGAACGCAGATCATTTCGCACCTCACGAGAATATTTTTTTTTTTTTTTTACGCTAAAAGATACTAAATGTTTAGTGTTTCGACACAATCTTTTTAGAACATCTCAGTTGACCAGATTTATATCCCCTACAACAATTTCGAAGCGTTTAGGCGAGAACAATAATATAAAAAAATAAAATCTGAGATATTTTCGGCGAAAACCCATAGTAACGGGATGTTTTCCGCTGTCACGCTCGGTTTCGTGTAACGTTTTCACTATTTAAAATGCATATATTTTCACATAATTTTATAGAGGACTTGGAAACAGTTATGTTTATAAACGACTAAAATTTCAGAGAGATCGAACGACAATTAATATTTTTTTTTATAATAACGGACCCGACGCGAAAAGAAAACGTATTTATTAACCGACTTAAAAAAAGGAGGAGGTTATCAATTCAACCCGTATGTATGTATTATGTTGTTCACGCATAACTCTCGTAAATGTGCATCGATTTTGATAATTTTTATTTTGTTTGAAAGAGTAAGAGTCCAAGGTGGTCCCATTTCAATTTCGTCAAAATCTGATCATTAGAACAAATTATTTTATTCAAATTTCCATTATTTTACAACCAGATAACAATATTTCTGACTTATTTTTTACACGGGCTGTAAAACCATTATATTTATGATCATTAAAAATTTCAAAGGGTTTGGACAATTAAAGCTATATTTTAAAACTGTATAACGATCCTACGTGAAAAAAAAAGTAGATTTTTTTTTTTGTTTCTCTCTCTCTCTCTCTCTCTCTGTTTTTTTGTTTGTCTGCGATGGCTAGCTTCTGGCCCACCTAGAAGTTTGAAAATTTAGGTGTGGATAGTCAAAGGTCTGGCCTGGTGCACCTAAGCCTCAGAATTTTAATATTTTGATAATTATCCAAGATATTAATTAGAATCTCATTAACCATCGCTTCGAAAATATCATCTGTTTCGGAAAATGGTGCAAAAGAAATGTGAAACCGCAAAATGAGGTGTGTGTTGGGAGAGGAAAGAAAGATTTTAGGTTTAGTGGGAAAAGGTGGAGTTACCAGAATGACATTTAACTATGCCTTTTAGCAGTATGTCGAAATAACAGAAGCTATTAGTTCTTTCGACTCGAAAATTTGCAGATATAGATAAACAAAAGATCGTAAATTCAAAAAAATCAAATTTCAAAAAATTCCATTCACAACTTTCAGAAATATTAATTAGAAATTAAAAATTTTTTCGAGCGTTTTAATCTTGCAATCAACAACACGTTTCTGATAAAAATTTTAGCCGCCACAGGTGTCTGGATAATGAATCGGGAAAGAAAGAGGTACTAAGAGATTTTTTAGGTGACTCAAATTAAAAGTTCAAATTAAGCTACGATTTTTTAACAAAGAAAGATACAAAAACTTGGAATAGTGTTATTAGAGGCTGTATAAAATTATTAAAAATCTTGGATTTTTATATTGGAAAATTATGCATCCTTTCTTAAAACAGGCTAAGAATTAAAATTTTCAAAAAATCAAAATAATCCAACAATAAGTTTTTTATTATAAGATTTAATCATAAATCCACTGCTGGGAAAAATTTGGTGAAAATAATATTAATTTTTAGATATTTTGTGTGCTACAAATAAATGTTTTATTTACCTTGCGCTCCAGAGATAAAGATTGGGCACATTTCATTTTTTAAATGTTTATTTTTCTACTAAAGCTTTAAAAATGTTTATATATTATATAAAACATATATAATATGACCATATATAATTTTGGTTGAGAAATATTGATATTTAGGATATAAAAGACCTGTTTGAAAGAAAAAAAAATAATTGACAATCTTTTTTTTTTTTTTCAAAATCTTAAAAATTGTACTTTAACTTTGAAATTTGTAAATGTTAGATAAATTATATTTATGTAGTTTGTGTTATATTTTGATGTATTCACAATGATTTGTTGGATGTAAAGGGCTCAATTATCTATTTTTCAGTTTTAACAACTTTATACCTTGTTACAAATGAATTAGTACTTAAAATTATCCCTGTGTTTTGAAATATATGTATGATTTGATAATCACGATTCCGCTGCGTGGGAAAGTAACGAATTTTATCAAATTAAAGAATGACTCGTATATGATAGTAATCTAAAGTGGAGGCAATTCTGTATTATGTCAACTGGTCTTCTCAGCCCAGCTGAGACCATGGGCGTCACGTGACTACTCTAAATTGGAGAAGCGCAGTAGCCCGTCTTTCTCGTTAGCCCCGGACTTACCCTATACTACGTATGATGGATAAGTAATAAAAGCTTATTTGATGGTGGGAGTGATAATTAAAGAAACGTTTGCATCGGGGTTTTCTTGAACAACTTATTCGTTATACTTGCGGGTATGAGGAGGGGGGGGGTGGTGGTTAACGCCTTTTTATTTAGTATCACATTTATTGCACTTCATCGAGCGCCCCCTGGCGGCTACTTTTTCATTAGATGAGAACTCTTATTAATAATAAAAAAAATGTATTGCTCTGATTTAGACAAAACAAATTCAATTTAAGAAATTTAACATTTTTAGCCTTACCCGTAGCGTTTTTTAAATGCTATATATAGATAATACCAGAAATTTCAAATAATGATTTTCATAAAAATAAAATTTATGTTCCTATAAAAGTACACAACCCGTATTCACTTGATTCAAACCAAAAACCAAAGTAAATGATTTGTTGTTGTGCACTTGACCAACCGCCCCCTGGCGGGCAATCGTACAAGTTTTTTCTCTAACTGTCTGGGATTCTATGGGCCCGATCACAACGGGGTTTGGATAATTCGACTTGGTTTTCGATCGCGTTACAGATTTTAGTTCCACCTTCCAACGCCAGAAGGAGCATTATTTTCTCGAGTTCTATGGGCCGATTTCGACGGAATTGGTCCTTCAACTCCTTTGATATAATGGGTACCAGTGTCGGATGTTCGTATAGAACAAATTAGCGTCCCCTGGCGGTGGAAGGTGGAACTAAAGGACTTTATGGCGCGTGCGCAGCACGCCTGTTATACGATGCCGGAGGCAACGGGGACACGTGTCGGAGTTTCCTTCAGAAGGTGGTTTGTTTGGAACAGAGTGCACCCCTGGCCGCGGAAGGTGGAACTAAAAGCTTTTGCAACGCGTGCGCAGCACACCTACTATACGGTACCGGAAGCAGCGGGAACACATGTCGGAGGTTCGTTTAGATCAGAATGCGCCCCCTGTCGATAGAAGATGGAAATAAAGGATTTTCCGTCGCGTGCGAAGCAATTTTAAATAAATAATTTCATACACAATCGAGTTAAAGATATAATATCGTACAAACTTTAGGTTTGTTTAACTTTATTATCACGGGCCTGGGCAACGCCGGGCGGGTCAGCTAGTATTTATTAAAAGTTTCTAAAATTGTCAAACCATGCGCTACAGTAGCAGATGATTCTACAGGATCTAGTAAAAGTAAAAAGTACGTATTCAAACGTTCTTATTTATTATACTGCAGAATTTACTTTCATTTTGCTTTATCTGCCTCGCAAAATCATTTAAAATTGCTCTCATATCCAAACTATCTACTTTCTGACATATTTTTCAATTCATTTTTGTCCGGAAACGTATGAAATTGGATAGTGCTCTTATTAAAAAACTATGTAAGTGAACTGCTTTTCCGTTTTTCATAAACACAGAATTTTTTTCAGAAAATGCTGTCAAAGTAGCATTTTTTATTCCGAAATTCTGGACGCGACAGCGTAGAAAAAGGAAAACTAATTGCTGTCATGAAACAACAAACGCTTATAACTGAAGATGTAACTAATTTAATGCAAAATAAAGCAACTATTCTATTACAAATTACTTCAATACTCATGCTTTTACATTTAAAAATGAATTTGACTGCACGACAGGGATTACTCAGACTAGGAAATCATGTCTGTAGAGCATAAATGTTCCTTCAGATCCCCTTTATTGATGTTTCAAAAAATTTACAAACTTCAGCCGAAGTTGAGCCCGTCTGTAAGCGCGACATTGTTTGAGGGGATGAACAGTAGACCGATCGACATAGGGCGGAAGCAGAAACTTTCAGGTGAGAAACAATAATTGTCAGTAACTGTGACAGAGAATATGAGCCAGTACTGCAAAATCGGAGATCCAAAATACGAAAAGTTCAGTAAGGTATGGATTGAAAATAATGCTTAGAAGAATGATGAATTATACAACCCGGTGAACATCCATACATATAACACTATGGTAGGAGGGATGGTTCAAAAGTTACTTGTTTAACACGTAGTAAGTAGTTCACGATAGATTCAATAGTTCAATAATGAGGACAAGTTGAGAACTAGGCAGATAAAGAAAGCATAACTAGGTTAATTGAGGAAATGAAATTAATGTAGTAGGTCATAAGACACCATTGTGGAGGCTGAGGATTAAAAATAAACCATGGGGAAGGGGAGATGGGGTAATGAGCTGAATGATCTCTCTATGGAGCAGGAACAATTTGATGATAGGATGAATTGTAGGTACTTGATATTTGAAATTCATTATCGAGAAAGGGTATTTTCGGTAGACAAGCTTATAGCAGGGACATTCGGAATCTGAAGATTTATGAACTGGATCAAAAGAAGTGCCAAACCTATTACAGACAGTGAAGACAGTTGGGGGAGTTACGGCAAACCATGTCAATATCTTTCAAGCTGCAGTTAGCATAACGAATGGAATTAGGGCATAAATGGGAAAGATGCCCAAGTTCTGGCATTGAAAACAGCGAATGGAATTTGGATATAAATGGGATAGATGCCTAGTTCTTGGCATTGCAAACATCTATAGACCACAGTATGGGGTCTGATTCTATAGAGAGAATGCCCAATGTAGAGGCCACCTAAATTAAAAAGCGATTTTACATTTGATCTTGTAGTGAGAAAGAGCCAGTTGTTTTTATCAATTGAAAATTTTGAAGGTTTAGAGTCTATGGAAAGAAAATCCATCGGGTTAAGATATTTTTTTATTATTGAAGATTTGATATCTCTAGAAGTAATAGTAGTCCGGACATTAAGAAGGATATGGTACTTTGAAATTTAAAGGGTCTATTGCAAGAGGAATTTGGATTATCAAGGCATATTGACCTCTGTGTAGTCTCCACTTGTGGAACTTACATTGGATTGGTTTTTAACTGTAGGTTTGAAGATAATTCCTCCTGTATGTAGTTGGTGGGAGAGACTCGTGGATGATATCGCTAATTTATTGTAGAATATTGCTCAATTCATTCAATCGAGTTTGAGTGTCCGTCTAGAGCCCTTCAACTATTTTGTGAAGGTTTTCCACAAAAAGGAGGATAATTGTCTGAACCAGTTTGCACATCAGGTGGTTTTTGAAGATTGAAAATGAGAATTTCTATCTTTTCTAGAGTATTAGTGGATAAAGGGTTACACGAAGTCGATGATAATGATTCTTGCAATTTCTTTTTGATATTTTTTACTTCATCAAGATGGTGGATTGATTTTATAAAGAATCCATAAAATATTTCTTGTAGGACATAAAAGGGGTTAGCTAAATAAAAATAAATGGAAATGAGAACAATGGAGAAAAAATGAGAATTAGATGGTGCTAAATGGCTAAATCGAGAAGGATGTAATCTGATGGACAGGCGACTGAGAAGGACACATTGTTATAAACAATTAGTAAAAGTTAAGGCCATTAAACAGAAATCCTGAGGTATTAAAAAATACATTGTTAAGATCATTTGAGAACTAATGGCTGTAAGAATGTTGGAACAAACATAGAATAAATATAGAATAAATTATAGTGTCAAATTAAATGTCGACACTGAACAAATGAAGACACACTGTGATTCAAGCTGCACAAAGAGAAAGAGGATAAAATTGGGAAAAGGGCATCATGTTAATTAATCTTCCATAGGAGTCATTAAGGTGTAGATTTATAAAGGCATAATCTGACTCATTCTGCAGTAATAGTAAGAAATTAAAATTTGTTAAATGGCATTTTCTAACTCATTAAGTCATACCCTATTAAAAGTAGGAAAATTAATTTCGGAATGGCATCTTGTGATTCACAAGAAAATAATTTTGCAGGGGGGAGTTATTAGGGGAGTGAATGCGAAAGGTACCTTGCGACTCATACATTCTTTATTATAAGAAAATGGGGGGTTGATTAGATGGGCACAAATACATCTTGTGATTCGTGCTGACTACGACAATAAAATGGACTGTAATTAATTTACTATCTATAAAATTTCAACTCTGTTTACTTAACGAACCCTTTTTTTATTTACGACGTATTGGTTTTCGGAGCTCCCCATGGAGATAACCGAACGAAACGAAGAACAAACGACTTCTGATTTACATTTATCGCCAAGCGATATTAGAAGCCAAGAGTGGCGCCAACATACCGGCCACCACTGAAATATTTCTTTCAGCAACATATCTTAACAAATGTCCTTCGTTGTAAACAATTTTTTTTTAACAATAAATCTTTAATTATAATGAAGTTTCAATTCAATCAATAATACAAATATACAATTCAATTCAATTATAGTACTAAAATACAAAGTTACTGCAAAAAATTTTCAATTATAAATGCACAAGAAATATAAGAAAAATAAATATTTACATTATAACAAAGGATCATTTATGGGCAAAATTCAAATATTAGAAATTGCTCGTTTGAATATACCATTTGGAGTTTTTACAAGCACAACCCTAATTTTACCAACGCTCCCTTAAATAACGTCTTGAATGCGACCGACTGACCAGGTACACATGGACAAATTACTATCCTTTAATAAAACCATAGTTCCGATTTTAATATTTTCTTTTTCAAATAACCATTTTGTTCGCTGTTGCAGATTATTTAAATAATCTCTACTCCATTTTTTCCAAATTAATCGATTAATTTTTGTAATTTGCTGCCAATGACTAGGTTTATTATTGGCATAGTCAGTCAAGTTTGGTTCCCATATGCTATTTATAGGGCGGCCTATTAAAAATGTCCTGGGGTTAACGTTTCATAATCGTTTGGATCCGAAGATAAAGGTATTAGAGGCCTACAGTTTAAAATACCTTCGATTTGATTAACGACAGTTAAAAATTCCCCAAAAGTTAGTTTTAAATCTCCAATAGTTCTTTTTAAATGGTGCTTAAAGGATTTTACTCCTGCCTCCCACAAGCCACCAAAATTAGGGGATCTAGGAGGAAGGAATTTCCAAGAAATTGAATTAGACAATAAGTAAGCAGCCAATTCCTCGAATTGATTTTTTACAATTTTATGCAATTTTTTCAAATCTGAATTCGCACCAACAAAATTAGAGGCATTATCGGAAAAGATGGTGGCACAAATTCCGCGCCTAGCTACAAATCTTTTTAAGGTGGCTATTAAGGCTTCAGAAGTTAAATCTGTTATTATTTCTAAATGAATTACACGAGTAGCAAAACAGACGAAAATTGCGACATAAATTTTACTAAAAACTCCTTTACGTTGGTTTTTGTATTTTATATAAATTGGGCCACATAAATCAATGCCTGAATTTGTAAAAGGGGGATTGATATTTACCCTTTCTTTAGGTAACGAGGCCATAATTTGTTCTGCTATTTTAGGTTTGTTTTTAAAACAAACAATGCAATTATGCACAATTCTTCTGGCTATGTTTCTGCCATTTAAAGGCCAGAATTTTTGTCTCACAAATTGAAGCAAGGCTTGAGCACCAACGTGCAAATTTTTTAAGTGAAAATACTGGAATATTAAAAGTGTAAGCCTGTGATCTTTGGGTAAAATAATAGGATGTTTTTTATCATAAGATAAATTTGATTGATCTAAACGACCACCAACCCTAATTATTTCATCCCTATCAAGAAAAGGATTTAAATTACTCACTCGACTATCCTTTAGTTTCTCACCTTTCTTGAGCGCCTTCATTTCCCTGGCGAAGTACATTACCTGAACTAGTTTTACCAATTTTAATTTTGCCTGGTGAAATTCCTCTTTTGGAATAGGCCCTACAATCCTTTCTTTGTGCTTGCAATTTTAAATAAATCTATAGATATAAACTAAAATACAAATTAACTTAAAATAACTGTTACTTAAGTCACAAAAATTGTTCAGAAAATTATTAAAGTCCTGGTTAATTAGATGCAAATTAATATTACAGTTTGATTTAAGTTCGTTTAAATATGCATCATCATATGGAAATTCAGTTTTTTTTTCCTTTTCTGTCAAGTCCAAGATATTATTAGTCAATAATGGACCTTTCCACCACAGTTCCATATCTGAAAGTTCTTGAGGAAAAGTTCCACGAGATATTATATCAGCTGGATTATCACTAGAAGGAATGTGTTTCCATAAAAATTGTTCAGTGAGAGACTGAATCTTTGAGACTCTATTTGCGATGAAAGTTTTTAATAGATGAGCAGAGATTTTTATCAATGCCAATGCTATAGTTGAGTTTGAGAATAAAATTACTCCTTGAATGTCTAGTTGTAAGGAAGGGAGAATTTTGGAGACAAGTTGAGAAAGAAGCAGACAGGAACATATTTCCAGTCTTGGCACAGAAATGGTCTTTAGAGGTGACACTCTTGATTTACTCGCAATGAGATTTGATGTGGTCGAGTTGGATGAATTCAAACAATACACGTAAACTGCAGCACCAAAAGCTGTTATGGAAGCGTCAGCGAAACCAAGAACAAATATTGCTTCTGTGGAAGGAGTTAAAATGTATCGACTAACTGTTATATTTTCTATATTCTTTAGTTGACTTACGAAGTTACACCAATCACTAGCAAGAGGTTCCGGAATGTTTTCGTCCCATCCTAATTTATACAACCACAATTTTTGAAGATAACACTTGGCCTTGGAAATAATTGGGCCAATGAGCCCAAGAGGATCATGCAATTTTGCTATGACAGAAAGAACCTGTCTTTTGGTGTATGATTCTTGTTCTTTCACCGAAACTATAAACACAAATTGATCGTTATTGGATTACCAAACCATACCTAAAGTTTTAGCTGAAGTGTGTCAGACTTAGTGCAAAAGGAAACATCTTTGATTTCATCATGATTTAAAAGCTCATTCAAATTTGAATTCCACTTGTGCAAAGCCATTCCACAAGAACGAAATATGTCAATTAATCGATTTTTCAGGGCTATTGCCGACTCTGAGTCTGGGGATCCAGTCACGATGTCGTCCATGTAGCTATCAGATAGAATAGTTTTTGCCGCAAGAGGAAATCTATCCTTCTCATCTAAGGCCAATTGTTTGATGCACCTTATGGCCAAAAAAGTGGCACATTTAGTTCCATAAGTGACCGTGTTCAATTTAAAGGCAATTGTGGAATTATTTTCGTAATCCTTCCAAAGAATGCGTAGAAAAAAATTTAATTGTTCAGTTTGAATCGGCATTTCGACAATAAATCTTCCGGTATCATCTCGTTTGTGCGTTTTTTGAAAATGAGATTCACAGAATTCTTCTTCTTTACTTAGAAAACGGTCAGGTGAAATATTTTCTATTTCCCAAAATTTTTTAAGATTAGATTCGATGTTCTCAATTTCATAATTAAATGTTAATCCACAATATGAGTTAGAAATCTTGATTTTTACAGTTCCAGTAGTAATAAGGCCAAACACCGAATTTTGAAACATTAAATTTGGTGAAATGCGATTTTTTCCTTCTTTTATTATCTCATAAAAGAGTTCTGCCCCAATTATTAAATGAATTTTTCACGGTATGTCAAAAGTAGGGTCGGCTGGCAATACCCTATTTGGTATCAATGCCTTATCAATTTTAATATTTGAAGTAGGTACACAGTCAGTAATTTTCGAAACAACAAAAAATTCGCTTACTGAAGATAATGAAGAATTCTTATTACGAATTTTCGTATTAACTTTCCCTTTAACATTAAAGGCATTTCCACCTAATCCACTAACGGAAACATTTATTCTTTCTTTTTTCAAGCCCAAATAGAGGCTATCTTTTTCGTAATATAGTTAGCTTGGCTCGCGGTGTCGTGAATTCCCCGTGGCTGGACGAAACACTTATGTAACGGACTATAAATATAAATATATGCCGTAGACAAAAGAACTGCCTTTTTACTTTCATTATTATGTGATGAAAAACTCTGATATATTTCCGATAAATTTTGTTTATTTGATTCATCATTTTCTTTACCAGAACGAAGTTCGTCTGGCGCCGATGATATTTCAACTTCAGAATCGGGGCTTTTTAATGACGTTTTATTTTGAAACGATTTATTTTTATCTCGATGAAGTAATACGTTATGTCTGATTTTGCACAGCTGATAGTTATATTTTGAACCACATTTCGAAAGCAGATGCGAGTCATTTAAACAATTTATAGAAAGTTTATTCTTTTTTACTTCATCAAATCTTTGAATTGGAGTCATTTTTAGAAAAACAGGGCACTGGTGTAATGCATGTAATTTTTTACAAACAAAACAGGAATTAGATTTCAGAATAAAAGTTTTTTGTTTGTTCTGGGTATTAAATTTTTGCGAATATATTTGTGTTCCTTGTAGATTTTCTAATATTTGAACAGGATTTTGCAAGAATTCGATAAAGTTATCCCATCGAGGTAAATCTGTCTTTGTTAATGTCATTTCGTATTCCTTACATGTTGTTCTATCCAATTTTGTCAAAATAATATTAATCAATAAATTTTCACTAAAATTGTTCATTTCGACATTTAACACCTTTAAAGCTCTTACATGCTTTAAAATACAATCAAGCAGCATTCTTAATTTTTCAGCTGATTCAGTACAAATATTATCTAACATTAATAAAGATTTAATATGACTGTTAACTATTAATCTTTTATTGTCAAATCTTTTTTTAAGTGCTTCAAATAATGACTCATATGTGTCATCAGTATTTTGGATTTGCTTCGCTGTCCCCACAAGAGAGTATTGCAAATAAAAAAGTTTCTGATCATTAGTTAACAATTCGTTCGAATCAATTATACTATTAAATTGAGTCTTAAAGTTATTCCAATTTTCATACGAACCATCGAATTTCGGCAATGGAATCTCCGGTAATTTAACATTTAAATTTTTGGAATTATTAGCACCATTATTTTCATTTATTAGATCAACATTTTTAGTTTTAGAAATCTCAATAAGTCTTTTAAATCTTACCTTGAGATTTTGGAGATCTTGATCGATTTCTTCAAATTCGGCTTCACACTTATCTATTTCTTCATCTTTCAAAATTTTATAGTACTCCATCTTTAAATCGTCTAATTTATCTTCTAACTTGTTCAAATTTTCGATTTTGTTCAGAATTCCACTGAGTCTATTTCTTGTGCCTCATCGGCTATAAGGTTTGATAACTTTGTAATTTGGGCTTTTATATTGCCCCTTCTTCGATTCAGCACTTTTACATCCATTGTTCCGACTTTTTTAAAAACAAAAACGCAATATAATTCAACGATCACTGTTTCTTCACCGGCTCGACGGACCACAATGTTGACTACGACAATAAAGTGGACTGTAATTAATTTACTATCTCTAAAATTTCAACTCTGTTTACTTAACGAACCATTTTTTTAATTTACGACGTATTGGTTTTCGGAGCTCCTCATGGTGACAAGCGAACGAAACGAAGAACAAACGACTTCTGATTTAAATTTATCGCCCAGCGATATTAGAAGCCAAGAGTGGCGCCAACAATTCGTTGAGACAAATTTTAACACGAGAAATTTATAGGGGTAATGAGTTAGAAAGGCATATTGTGACTCATACTGTACAAGTAATAAGATAAATAAAATTTAGAAAGTGGTATTTTGAGAAAAATTTTAGCAACAGGAGTTTTAAGGGGTGAAGAATTAGAAAGGCAAATTGAGAGACTCATATTGTACAAAAAGTAAGAAAATAAAATTTGAAAATTATATCCTGTGACTTAAGGAAAATTTTTGGCAGGGGGAGTCTTTAAGGGTGATCATTTAACAAGGTACGGTACATTGTGATATGCTTTTTGGTAAAGCAGTATTTTTAGGGGGGGGGGGATGATTAAAACGTACATTGTGGCTCATATTGTACAAATAATAAGAGAAATAAATTAGAAAAATGTCGTCTTGTGGCTCATTATGAAAAAAAAAATTGCAAGGCGAGTCTTTAGAGGTGTTGATTAAAAAATCACATTGTTGTTCATTATATACAATTAAGAGGATAATTAAAGGTTTGTGCAGAGATACCCTGACGAAAAATTCTTAATTCTTCTTTCTTTTAGTGTTTTATTATTTTAAGTCAATTAGAAAAAAAACATTTTTCTATTTTTTTTTAAATCATCAGAGGTAAATAAAATTTAGTTAATTAAATTTCAAAATACAGAGGGCAGCCCTGCCCGTCTGTGTTGGCATGTACTATACCTATATGTATCAAATAATCAATGAAAACTAAAAATATATTACACAATCGCCATTTTGTGTTTGCGAAAATGTATAAGGAACAAAATGATAAGAATACTTTTTAGTACTATATAACCTCTTATACTCATTAGACTTTTTTTCTTCTTTTAATGTATAAATATTTCATTAAAAATAATAACACTTTAAAGAAAAAACACTTATCATGCACGTGCAATATATATTTATATAAATACATTGAATAACCAAAATATTAGTTCAGGATACTTTCAAAATTGGGAAAATAAAAGTTTTAGTATACTTAAAAAAAAAAAAAGAATCTTTAGGGAGTTACGCTGTTTGTAACACTTTCCAACATTTAGTTGAAAAGTGTTTATGAATTCGGTGTGTCTGTTTGTCTACCGTCTGCTTACCTATCCGCACTCTAACTCGTGTAAACATACTCGGATTTGCATTAAATTGATATATATTATTATTATAATTTACTATGGCATGTTCGGTATTGAAAACGAAGTGTGTAGTACATATAGTTCCTTTTCAGACTTTCTCAAAAGAATTCCGTTACATTAAGGTCTATGGGGAAAATCATCTGCGGTTTATTTTAATGATTTTACACTGTTTCAAACATATTAAAATTGATATATATCAATGAGATGCATTAGAGGAGGCTTATTATAGAATACGGTATGCATAGATATATAGTTCCTTTACAGGGACAATAAAAAATATTCCGTTACATTACAGTCTATGGGAAAAAGTCGTTTGCGGTTTATTTTAATAATGTTTCATTATTTCAAACATATTGAAATTGATATATGTCACTGAGCTGCATTTCAAGAGGATTACTATAGAATAGTGTGTGTATAGCCCTCATCGTTCATTTAGAAGGATACACGAAGCCATTCGCTTAAAGTGCTGTCTGTTAATAATTATTGCTGGAAGTGCATTTTGAGTTGCGGTACCCGTTTTTAAACTTAACTGATTTTTACCTAATACTTTGTGTCTATAAATTCTATAGATCATACACATGGCAGCACAAAACATCTCGAGTACATTTGCGTTTATTAGCGGAAATTGACAATGGATAATTTTCAACTGTGCTATGCATTTCCTATCTGAACTAAATTTTACCATTCTATGTAGTATATATACAAATCTATAGATCATATGATCATATACAATCTACATATCATATCATATTTGATTTGACTTAGTTCATTTTTTTTCGTGAGTTTGTCCAAGTCTGATATATATATATATATATCAGTCTTGGTGTCTGAGTCTTGGTGTGTGTGTGTGTCTGTGCGTGTTTTGTGCGTAAATTTAGTCATTACGATAGCTTCCGAATGATTGAACCAATTACAATTTAATTGGGACATTGTATTGATCTCGCAAGTATCTTAAATGAGTTCATTAATCTATAATGTAATCTTTTATAGTTCGTTTACAGGAATAAGGAAAAGTAAAAACTTTCAAAATTGGTTTTCTTCATAATATCCGAAACACTGAAACAATTTTAATCTAAATTTATACAGTGTGCTGATATTGCAAGTATCTTGAATGAGTTATTTAATCATATATGCGGCTCATTTACAGAGACTCACAAAAATTTTGATGGCATTTATTGAATGGTTTGGCTTGTATTAGTGCCTACGGACGATTTTTAAACGATGATTTCCTTTTTTTTAAATTTTTGATATAATTGTGTTATATCTATTACATTACATTTGGTAAAATCAATTAAAAATTTCTCTGCCAAATTATCTTTTTCGCCAAAATAGCGAGATTAGAAAGTATGAGACCAGTTTGTTTAATTTGTATTAAATCTAATGTATGTACCTTAAAATGAAAATAAAAAAATAAAATAAAGACATCAATGTATTTTTCCGACTAAGCCGGCATGACGTATTTCAGTAATCCAGCTGAACTGACGACCTTCAAAGAAAACTATATTCCAGAAAAAACAACTTTTATGTCCTGAGGTATCTTGCGTCATAATACCATAAAAAATTACGAACAATCTTTATTATATTGATCCAGGAATAGCCATAAAAAAGGGATAGTAAAATCTTCTAATATTTAAGGAGTCACCAAGTATAGGTAAACTTATACTGCAAAATCACTGCAAGCTTTCAAAATGTTTCTTTCAACTTCTTTATTTAACATGAGGCTCTTTGCAAGTACAGCATTTTCTATCGGGTTCCATTATTAAGGGAGTTGTGGAGTTTAAAATAAGCAAAAATTGACCAACAAAACAAAACACATTTTTGTTTTTGTGTTGGAACGTATTAAAATTTTAAAAATATTTTTTTGAAAATTGGAAAACTTTATACTGCAAAAACACTGAAAGCTTCTAAAATGTTTCCAACATTTGTCCAACATTTAGAAACGTTAAAGAACTAATTAATAGTTTTAAAAAATTAATTTTCAGAAAAAAGTATTTTTTTCAAATATTTATTGAATTTATACTACAGTACAATTCGATGACAAAGTTATTATTGGAATAATATAAATAAGGAAAATAACCTTTCAAAATCCATTGTCCTTTTAAAATCATTTGAAGGGAGGCGCTATATTATTTATACCACTTCATATTTATCAAAATTATTATCAGATTTTTTAATAAAATTTTGCTTTTTTAATTTACGTTATAAAATAAATTGCATTTAGTTGTACTCAAAAATTCTGTGTTTAAAACATTCTGGTGAGGTTTCAGCTTTAGAGTAACAGAAATTTGCTTCTGAAAGGATTACGATAGAGTAGGAAAATAAATTCTGAACATTGGCCATAACTCTATTTCTAAAAAATGGCAGAATAAAGCTGTTTGCACCAACATCACTTATTTATTGTTTTTTTTTTTTTTTTTTTTTATATTTAGAGTAGGCTTTTGTTTATTGAGGATATTTACTTTATTTTTCTTTGAACTCTAAAATTGTCAATACTAATATGCTTTTTTTCTTCTTTCATTCGATTTGTCGTGCTTTATTTACTACTAGCTGACACGCCCGGCATTGCCCAAGCCACTGAATAATAACCATAAATAAATCTCAAATTTGAAAGATTTTATCTCTTTAAACTGATTTTGTCTGAATTTATATTCTTAAACGAAAAATTCGTGAAAAAATATTGATATTTAGTGGTAAAGGACTTCGTAAGAAGACATTTTCTTGATTTTTTACGTAGGGTCGGTTCATAGTTTTTTTTTTTAAGTTCCTGTTTTCCAATCCCTTTGAAATTTTTATCGGTTATAAATATAACGGTTGTGTAGCCCGTGTAAAAATCTTGTGTAAAAATATACTGATACCTAGTTGTAAAATAAATATGTTTTCTTCTCACTTTTTTTAAAAAAACATTCCAACATAGTCGAAAAGTGTTTATGAATTCGGTTTGTCTGTCCGTCCGTCCGAGATCTATCTCGCGTAAATATACTCGGATTACCATTGTAATTCATATTTGTCAGTGCAGTTTGCTGTGGCATGTTCGGTATTGAAAAAGAAGTGTATAGCTTTTATCTGGAGGCACGTTAGCGCCTAAACGGACGGACCCTAAAGAAACCACTATCGGACTCTAGAGGACGTGGAAACTCCCTCTAAGCGCGCCAAAGAGACGGGCCCGATCGAGACTAGTGAAGCTTAGTAGACGTGCCACTCGTCCGCCCGCCAGATGTGGAAACTTCTGGCTGCACGAGAGACGTGCCGGACTGAGTTTCGGACCAAGGTCTCGAGTTTTGGCTGATCGATGCCACGTTAGTCGGCAGCCTCCGGCCCGGTTCCTCGTAGTCACATGGCAGGACGCGGTTGTTCCCCCTCCTCAAAGAGAACGGTCTCGTCCTTGGCAGCCCATCCCTGCCTTTGGATAGTGACCGCCCCTTTGGTTCGGGCAATTCCTGCGGTGACCATTGAGGTCGGCGCACAACTCTCCAGCTTCAGAGGATGACGTGGTGGTCGTCCGAGACGACTATTTCACCTCTGCCGCCGTCACGTCGCAGATAGTTGCTACACGCCGTATCTCCCGACGCTCGGCGCACTACAGAGTCACCACACATCGTGCTCTTCAGAGATCAATCCTGCCTCCGTCAATTCCTCTGTCAAGTTTTGAGATCCGGCTGGCATTAGCTCCGGACGTTACCCAGAAACCCTCGAACGTCACTGGGAACGGCCGTACGGGATTTCTTTCCACCACCTACGGAGGAGGCTCCGAGCATTGGCCAATCCTGGCGTCGCAGAGAACCTGCGCTTACGAGGGGGAGACCCACGGCCCGCAGTCCTCATTGGGTCCTCACCCATACGGGCTGTGGCGCGGTGTCTCCGGCTTTCAGAAATACCTTCCACTGGCGGACCACGATGAGGTCGCCAGTCCGGTCGTCTCCTGACCCCGTCGTGTCGACGAACGCAAACCATGGAGAGTCCGCGCAATGCTTAGCTCCCGGTCACTTCCTCCATTTAAGGAGTCGGGTCAGGAAGTGGTTTCAAGAGATGCGAAAACTAGGAACGTTATCTAATAGAAACGTTATTTAAACCATCTTTTTTAGGATTTTTAAATTGATTTTGTAACGAATAATCATAATTTAATTAATATGAAACGATTAATTGATTAAAGCGTATATATTTTTTAAAGTTGCGTTTTTAATTTTTAATTTATATTTTCTACTTTTTAGTGTTTGTAATATTATGTTGTTGCAGTTTCACAGCCAATTGGTCTATTTTGGCAAGTGCGTTTTATCGCATCATTAACTCCGTTCTTTTTTAAACTACGCAGTTGTAACTCTAAAGAATATTTGGCGATTTATCACCTGCGGCCGGCTAAGGGCAAAATGCCTTAAAATTAATTTATTAACTTAGAATTAAGTTCTAAAAATATTAAAATATTTTGTTGTTATCGGAAACAAACATGTAAACATAATTTTTATAATTCTAACATATCCAGAAGAGAGTGTAAAATTGATTACAAAATTCTATCTTTACATAAAAAAACCAAGTTGAGTTAAATAAAAGAGTAAAAACTTTTTTTATATGAAACTAAGATTGCAATCCATTCATTTAGTCAAATCTCATTCCAAGCTGAATTTTGATTTTTGTTCATAACTTTAATGAAGATATTTTAACAAAATTTGCAGCATACATCGTTTTTTTTGTGTAAAATGTTACGATATCATTGAAATTGACGAAAGCGTGCTCCATTTGCATCTAAACAACATTGAACTAAACCCGTCAAGTTTCGGAATATAGCTCACAATCACATTATACGGTGTCACTTGCCAAATTACTGTGTTCTTCCAGCATAAAGGGGGACATTATTGTTTTTTTTTAACCGAAGCCCCCTAAATTTTAGTATAGTGCAAATATAAGGGCCCGATAACCACAAACACTTACAAGTCGGATACAAATTGTCGCAACTCACACAAATTTCGTATAGTAAATGCAACCGTTTTAAAGGGGGTGCGGTTGGGGTCGGTCGATTTTTTATAGTATCCCCCCAATACTCTTTATAAGGTTCTCATAGTTTTTAATTCGAAAATATAATTTTTTCGCGGTAAATATTGAAATGCAGCCACTGTGCGTCCTGCATGTTTGACTGGACTGTGCAAGTTTGCTCTATACCTACCTGTAAATTATTGAATGGCTGTTTTGAATCCCCCTGTAGAATTATTTTTTTAACACCCTCCTTTTTTCTTTTCAGATGCTATTGGTGTTGTTTGTCACATTGTGTTGCCAGTGCTTAATGGTGATTGCTGGACCTTCAAATGTAGGAGTGGCTGAACCAGGTTACGGACAGGGTACGGGTATCGATGAAGTATGAAGAATGAAGCATAAAGAAGGATGAACACTGTTCTCCGAATTAGCAGAGAATGTTCAACCATATCGATTTTATAGCATCATTTGGTGCAAAATAGTAGTTCAAGGAATAAAAGCCTTCATCTTTCTTTGAAATGTTTCTTTTATTATTTTCAAATACATATCAAGGTATCTAACCCGTTTTTTACTTTCTTCTGTCTGTAATATAAAAAAGTATTGAAATCGAAAAAATTTCGACCAGGTTTTTGACGGATTTACACGTTTTAGGGGTCAGAGATTCCGAAAAACATGTTTTTACAAAATGTCTGTCTGTCCGTGTGTGTGTCTTTCTAAGGGATCCTCACCCGTATTTACAACAAGGTTAGAAGAAAACCACGGAAAACTCCGAACGGTTCGGTCAGGTTAGGTCAACGAGCGCGACAAAGGTTTGAACCCAGCACCTCTCGTCTACCAGGTTTGAGAACATAACTTCTCAGCCACTGGTGGGGCCTTAAGAAGGTAATGAACTGCAATATAAGCTAAACCCTAAAATAAAATCACCCAGAGATATTTCCATACAAATATCACTTTCATGATTAGTTCATACATTTGATGTATGTGAATTTATAAAAATAGTTTTAAAATTCTCGAAAATTCGCAGGTATTTAAACGCATAGTTCATTACACTTATAACTTCGCATAAATTGTAGACGATCGTTTTCAATATAACTGTAACCAGAAATTTTTGAGAGAGATAGAATGTTTTTGTAGTGGATTGTTCATAAATATCCTGTTTTTTAGAAAACGTATTCGAAGGTTTTCTTTCTGAAACCTATTGGAAACATTCACATCAAGTTCTTAACCCATTTGGGACCCTTGGTGCATATATGCACCCTCAAAAAATCATACAGAATTTGTTTTAGGCACTAGTAAAAAATAAAAGTAATATTTGCTTTCTGTAATTCGAGCACTTTTGCGATAGTTTAAGTAAAGGTAGCTTTTTTTTAAAAAGTGGTGCCAACCGAATAAAATTTGTGTAAAAGCCGCCGGTCCCGAAGGGGTTAATACCCTCCAAATTTATATGTTCTACTTTCCTTAATCTTTATAATAGAAGCTTTTTTTTTTCTCGAGGCCCATTAAACAGCAATTTCTGATTACAAAAATACACACTTTCGGTTTTAGAGTTGAAACCAAAACAGCTATAAGTACGCTTCCAATGACGATATGAAGAAAGCAAAACCTTCTTTGCATATCCAATTGTAGAGTCTTTAAAAAAAGAAAACAATAGAAGAAACTCGTGATATGAGCGTCAAATTCTCTATTTAAACGCAGTGGGATACCTTAAATACATTGGACTCTAATACTATCTATATTATAAAGCAAAAACATGTTCGTGAGTAATGCTGACGTCATATTGACGATGGCAACACCTGGAAAAAGAATTTCACTTTTACAACAATTTTTATTACTTATAAACATTGCACAAGTTCAACTTTTACACCGTCGAATAGGGAAACAAGTGTTCTTACAAATGCAATTTGTTTGAAAACTGTAACTCAATTTACAATTGTGATTTATTTTTGTTTTTTTCAATATAATTTTCAAGCATGATTTGTTTTTTTCAATATAATTTTTAAGCATGATTTGTTTTTGAAACTATATCACTTGCAGCCCAAGTACGAAAGATTAACATGTTTACACTGAAAACAATATAAATAGTTCAGCATTTATTTGCGACTAAAATTCCATAACGAAATTAAAACTTCATCAATAAATAGATAAATAAATATGTTTTGGTGTATTGCCAGCTCTAGACACGGATCGCCAGACGCCGAGATCTTTTCTTTTTTGTTTCAGTCTGAGTTATGTCATGGAATAACCATGAAAAGTAGATCTTCATCGTGATGTGGTTTTAGTTTTAGTGGATCATTATGGAGATTATTATTATTATAATGATTTTAAAGTAATTTAATATGCTTTTTATGATACGACGATACGAGTATTGAATCCAAAGTTAACGATCTTGTTTATTACAAAGCTTTATGTTTGAAGTACTCCTGACTCTGTACTGAGAAGGAAAATACGGCTCATGGTCATGTTATTAAATATATCGAATGGAGCTGCACTATTATAGCATAACTATAATTTGTGCTTGCTGACAATGTGGACGTTCTGTCTGATAATACTGTTTTAATAACTATATTAATCCATATCTCCTCGTGAAGTTTATTTTATTCTTGAGATGACTTATTCTTTTCGTGAATTTGTGAAGTGAATATTCAAAATAATAAAATATAAATAAAACGTTTAAACTACTGTAAATCTCAGAATCAAAAAGGCTGCTCTAAGTAGCGAAATGTTTGGCGATTTCTTCGGCTATTAACCTTTAGCATGCGGCTAATACAAAAATATCGCTCTTAATAAATTTCAAAACATTATTTGAATACATAATGGATATTTTTCAAATAAAATTCTTTTTGGTGCTGTTAGTGGACAATTTAAAACAATATATTAAATGTAAATATCTAATCGAGTTTTCAATAAACCCTGCAATCAACCTTAATCAACCCTACAATCAACATTAATTTTCGTTCATAACTTTAACAACAATGAAGATATTTTATTGAAATTTTCAACATAACTTTTTTTTTCATGAATTGTGATAGTATTAGAGAAAATGCTAGAAGTGCACCTTTGATACCGTATGTACAGTTAGCATGAATTCCTAATTATGAAGCATCTAGTTATTAAATTTTAAAAAAAAATTATTAACTAGAATTAAATTAACTAGAATTAAATAATTACAATTTTAAAAACGCGAATTGTGGCTGTTTATTTCCTGCACTTCTCAAATGATGTCATACGTTATACAAAATACACTTAATCTGTTGAAAAAAATAATTTTCTTGTTAAAGTTATGACTGAAAATCCGTGTTTGGTTTGGGGTAAGACATACTGTAAGACTGAATAAGCAGATTTTGACCCTAGATTCCTTTACAAAAACTGTTTGTTGTAGTTAGCTGTCCCACTACTTAAAATTTGCCCAGCTCTTATTGAAAAATTTTATATACAGGCTGTCTTCTTATCTCTGACGAATAGCTCTTTTAAAACTGTAATTTTAGAGTTACTTTTTCTTCTTTTTTTAACACTTTTCAACATAGCTGAAAAGTGTTTCTGACTTCAATTTGTGTGTCTGCTGTCTGTCCTCTAAATCTTATAAATTTTCTAGAATTTTCATATAGTTGATATAGGTTATTGAGGTTTACTAGGGCATGATTGCTATTAAAAACTAGTCGAATATGCCAATTCCAAAACTTTCTTCATACATGTTGATACTTCAAAATTCATTACCACACCGCCAAAAAATCAATATTTTTCGTCATTTTGTTGTACGCCAGCTACTTGCGAATCGTCGGGTTACCTAGATGCGAGCAGCTGATCTATTATACTAAATTACGAAAAGTCCTTCTGGCCTGTACCGGTAGGAAAAAATAACTTCTCTATTGCTTAGTTTTAAGATTTTAGCTAATGTTACTGAAAGACACGAATCTAAAATGGAACCCGATTAAAGAAGAGTCAGTCCCAGTTCATTATTGAATTTGAATGAGAATATCGCCTAATTAGACAGACCTATCCAACTTGGTTTCATATATGGCAACCTATTTTTATCGCCAAATTTGGCGATAATTCGCCAATTGCCGCCAAGCTTGGCGAGAATTTGACGTTTGCGAATTTAGTGGCCAGGTGTTTTGCCACCATCGAAATAACGCCCGCGTTACTCCCGGGCATGTTTTGCTTTATAATACATAACAAAAGTCTTATTTTACTTTCGTGGATAACTTTCTTCAATTGAAAAAACTACAGGGTGTCCCAAAAGTCCTTAACACATTTTGAAATTCAATAAAAAAATTAGCAATTGGCGTACAAGAGTGCGGTTTGTACGAAAATGCTTCTTTTAATAGAAAATTTTCTTTCTAATATAACATAATATTTTTATTTCCCATAGATGGCATTACTTCTGGAAAACTACCGAAGAGGTAGAATGACTTTATACATAACAGTGACGAAATACGCACAGTGCGTATGCATAATTTTTGCCAAACTATGGCAACCCACATTCCAAAACCTAAAAATACTCACCTTCATGAATTCGATTAGACGAGTGAGACAAGTCAACAAACGTTAGTTTGGAGATAATAGGAAACTCGCCAAGATTTATAGGATGCTTCTGTACGATAATTGCGACATACGGACAAAAAAAATCGATTGGCCGATACGATTTTGGAAAAACAATGAATCGCCAAGCAACTTACCGAGCTTTCTATTATCGTCAAACTAATGTTTGTTGATATACAATTATTATAATACAGACATACATACAATAAATACAATAATCCAACATGGAGTGAAAATTAGCCAGAGCCAGGAATCGAACCTGGGTCCACTGCGTTCCGGGATGTGGACGCTGTGGACCCAGGTTCGATTCCTGGCTCTGGCTAATTTTTCATTCCATGTTGGATTATTGTATTTATTGTATGTATGTCTGTTTTATAATAATTGTATATCTTTAAATGCTGAATGAAGGCGTTGTTTATGTGTGTTTTAATAATGTTTGTTGATTTATCTCACTCGTCTAATCGAGCTCATGAAGGCGAGTATTGTTAAGTTCTGGAATGTGGATTGTCATACTTTGGGAAAAAACAGTACATACGCGTCTTTCGCCACTGTTATGTATTCTACCTCTTCGGCAGCTTTGCGGAAATAACGCCATCTATGAGAAATTTTGGAAACTAATTTTTATATATATATAAAATAAAATTTTCGATCATAAGAATAATTTTTGTCCAAACCGTATCCTCGTACGCCAATTGCTTAATTTTTTTATTGAATTTTAAAATGTGTCAAGGAGTTGTGGGACACCCTGTATAACAATTGAATTAGGTAAAATTGAATATGTAAAGGAATTTTATGTTACAGAAATAAAAATAAGCCTTCACTATTTTAAATTCTAAAAAAGTACATATATCTTGTACAATAAATGCATTACTGAACTAGAGTAACATTTTAATTATTTTATCTGGATTATATCTATATCTACTACTGCTGGGTTATTTTAGTTACATATGAAAAATGAAATTTAATTGGCCATTTGAAAACTTTTTCGAGGGCCTCCTCGAGGGAAACAAACTTTCTTCTTTGCTTTTTTACTTGAAAAACTTTGAAAATAATGTTAGACAGAAGAAGTTTAAAATAAAACACATTATATTTTTTAATTCATCTCGTCTTGTTGTTGAAAAAAATCTTAAAAGATCGAAAGAAAAAGTAAAAGATGATGTAAAACTCGCTTAAGTTTGAAATATTTTGAATTTTTAAAACAAATAATTTAAAAGAAATAATAATAAAACAGACTTGAAGTGATTATTTCTAAAACTAAAACATGCTTACCATTCTGAAATATGTTCCTGTAAATTAACATTGCCTATTATTATTTTTTACTTTTTGATAGCCATTTGGCGCATTTTAGAGCGAGTAGTTTAGCACAACTATTTTTTTTGGTAATAACTCGTTATTTCATTTATATCTAGATTATCTAGATTAAACATAGTTTAGGATTTCTAATTTTTTTATACATATTTTCGAATTTGAAATCTTTAAATGGCTATCACAGCGACCTCTCCAGCCCATTATCCCCAAATTCAACTTGGACATGCAGGCTATAGTCAAAAACGTATACAGGCATCCCCCGACTTACGTACACTGCGACTTACGTAAATTCGCAGTTACGTTAAAAGTTTTTTAAAGTTACATTTATGAGCTCACTAGCGCATTTGATACGCCTTTGCATACTTTTGATAATTATTTTATAAATAAAATATGTAGATAAAAATTATAACTATAATAATATAGTTTTATGTATTAGAGAGAGTTATATTTTTGTTGGGAATATATAAATTAAAATGAGGCAAAAAAAAAGCTTGTGTTCAACCGTTATCATTATGTTAGCTGAATCCAAGCCAGAACAAAAGTTGTTATTGCGACTTTCAAAGCCTACTATTTGCGGCATATGTTTTCCCAAGCAATCAAGGCCATTGATAGTGGTGAAGGCATTACTATTCGTGATTTCTAGAAGCATTATAATATACCCCATGCTATAAAAAACATCGGGCTGGCATGGGATGAAGTCAAGTGGATAACAATGAATGATGCGTGGAAGAAACTCTGTCCGGAAATGGCGTAAAATACTTTGCAGACAGTAAAGAAGTTAATGACTGATATGGGCAGTGAATTGACAGAATTTCAGCAAGCGATGGATTTGTCTGTCCAACTGGCTGATCAATTAGAGCTTGAAGAGGATAATGTTGACATTAATGAGCTTATTTTGGCTCAAGATGAAGCACTTACCAATGATGACCTCATTTTCAGTGAGAAGCATTCCAGAATTCTGAAGAAAATAAGTGCCGATTGAAACAACTCCAGACAAGAAATTTACAACAATGGGATTAGCCGAGGCTTTCAATCTGATGGACATGGCACTAGCAAAATTCGAATCTTTGGATCCGATCACTGAGCGGTTTGAGAATGTTAGCCGACGTATACGTTCAGATATGTCTAGCTACAAGGCCATCTACGTTGGCAAAAAGCGTGTGACCACACAATCTACTCTAAATAGGTTTGTAATATGTCGCCCACAGCAACATCAAGATGACAACCCCGACAACCCTCAGCCTTCAACATCGACAGGGGTAGAATTTACTATAGAGGACAGCATTTCTGTTCACAATCATCTATCTCCAGCGATGACTGTCCCACTACAGAACCAAATTAACTGTCACAGATACCAATACAATTTTGATTATGTGAACTAGTATAAATTGTATTATCATAACAACGAATCTTTATTGTTCGTTATTCATAGTTGTCATCTAATTCTTAATAAATACAATTTTTGCTTATCAAGAATTATTTTATTTTGTGGGTGCTATTCATTTGTCTTGTCATCGAAAATTCATGGAGAAGAGGTAAATCAGTCCTCTTTAATTATTTCTTATTTTTATAGCCGTTTGAAGTAATCTCAAAATTTTTATAAATCACTTCATCAATGTTAAATTTATAAATCCCAAATTCCACAAGAGATTTTTTATTTTAAAAGTGTTTTTTCAGTTTATCTTTATATTTTTTCATACTTGTATAATTTATATCCGAGCAAATACTGCTGCATGATGCTTTATTTAAAAATTAATACTGTGTAAATAATCTATATATACACATATATATATAATAAATATTGCAGTTTCTTAGAAAATTTTACTTAAGCAAATTACACATTCGACTTACGTAAAATTCGAGTTACGTAAAAGTCTGTGGAACGCATTAATTACGTAAGTCGGGGGATGCCGGTACAAAAAAATTGGTCCAGTTATGCGCATAATTTTATTCACTTTTCGATGACACAATAGTGAAAATGGAACACTTACTCGTCGGTATATCCCCAAATTCAATTGGGTTGGGTTGGGTTGCTTATTGACGGCCAATTATCTACACTAGGGATATAGGCCCGGGGGGAGTGCCCTTCGTGGGGGTCTTTCAAAGGGAACCTAACTCGTATTTACGCATGGATAAATCTATAGCTCGAAGAAAACCACGAAAACTCCGAACGATTAGGCCGACGGGCGCGATTGGGATCGAACCCAGCACCTCCCGTCTACCAGCTTCGAGAACAGAACCTCTCAGCCACTGGTGGGGCTCAAATTCAATTGGGACCGGCTGGCCATAACCAAAAACGTTTAAATGAAATTTGGTTCAGTTTGAAGCATTACTTCATACACTTTTCGATGATACAAAGAGGATATACACAAGGACAGACGGACACACGGACAGACAGACATTTTGTAAAAACATGTTTTTCGGAATCTCTGACCCCTAAAACTTGTAAATCCGTCGAAAACCGGAAGTTGGAAAAAATTTCGATTACAATACTTTCTTCTATTATAGATAGAAGAAAATAATAAAGTTTGTTATAGTTCGTTTACACTGAAACTCAATTTCCGTTACATTATGGTCGTAAAAGTAGTTTGCGATGTATTTTAATGATGCAATAACATTTCAAACAAAATTAAATTCATATTAATTTCAGAGGTGCACTAAAACATGCTTTCTGTAGAACATGTTAATGCAAAGCATTTATTATACAGAGTCAAACAAAAGAATTTGGTTACATAATTGGCTACGAAGAAAAAACTGTTTGCATGTTCCAGTTATAAAATGCTTTTTTAAATGTCAGTAAGTGTTTGCATACTATGTGGTGTGTATAAATTTTATAGATCATAAACAGAGTTAAAAAAAAATATTTGTAAACATTATTGCGTATTGGCGTGAATTGCTTAAAGGTGGTTTTTAATTAAGTGTTGGATTTTTCAGCTGAAAAGTATTTAGTATACTAAGTGTTTGTAGAATATAAATTAATTTATATACAGGACTATGCAAAGAACTGGATACACTGTCGTCTAAGGATGGTAATTTCTGGATGTGTGTTTTTAGAACTGTTATGCACTTTCATTAAATTTTAGCTTAATATGTCGCGTGTATAAAAATATGTAGATAGCATACAGGGCTGCATAAAAGAATTCCTGTACATTTCTGTGTATTGGCAGAAATTTCTGAAAGTGAATTGGAACTGTTTTATGTGTTTTCTGGTTAAACTAAAGTTTAGCATACTATGTAGAATATATAGAGATCTATAGTTCATATGCAAAGATGTAAGAAAGATTTCGAGCACCTTTCTGAGCTGAAATCTGGTTTTCAAATATGCAGTGCGTTTTGTAAATATTTTACTTAGATATCCCCTTTCAATTTATTAAACGGTGAAGTTAGATATTGGAAAGTGTTTCATAATCTATGCTTGACGCATGTTTTATTTTTTTTCATATTTAAAATAGTAACTGTACCAATTTTAGTTTCATTTGAGTTCCTTTAGCTATTGAGAGCTCTGAATACAGATGCCTATTTTATAGCTACCCGGTTAATGCAATGTAGTTAATATTTCGTACACAAGGAATACACTTTTATCCGTTGTGTTTTTCTGTAGCATTTGACAACATATTTTATTCTTTCAAAGCCTAAATTATGTGCCAACCAGGACTTAATTTCTAAGGAAAAAAGTACCTGAGCCCTAATATTCTCCAGTACTAACACTCGTAGCGTACACCCTTCCCTCCGCCGTCCCCCGAATATGCATATTTGCATTTCATGCATTATTTCCAAAATGTAAAGCATTATTTTTTATTTAGCAAAATAAATATTTCAAATACATCTCTCTGTGTATACTTAGTTATCAACTACTCCACTTTTTAGTTATTAATACTTCCAAATAGAAACCTTTATCTAATCTTAATGTTAATTAATTGCAGAATTCTGCGATTAAATAAGCTCAGTATTATTATCCAGAAATAGTGTTAACACAATTTGTGAATAGTTCGCAGCTTATGCATAATAGAAAAATACTATTTCTGTTTTTGCTTTATCTTGTTCAAAATAGCATTAAAATTATTTGAAATGGGAAAAAATTAAATTTTGAATTTAAGACAGATTGAGCTCGAGCCTGCGAAAAACCGAGGACTGATATAAAACTTGAGTCTGTTTCATCTCCATCTCTTACATGAGTGACACATATAAGTGTTTTGAAAGAAAAGAAGGCAAAAGATTGGAGATGGGAGGGAAAGGAAAGGGTAATTTAGGATTCGTTTTTCGGAAGCGTTATTGCACTGGGCTCCGGAGTGCAGTGTTTATGAGCTCCGGTGAATTATGGCCAATATTTAAATATTTACTAAAAACAGAGAAGTACCGGAGCTGAGCGGCGGTGGGCTCCGGTGCAAATTAAGCCGTGGTGCCAACACCGTTTTAAAAAATGAAAGCTGTTATAAAAAAGATATACCGAATAATCTCTATGTAGGAACTCTTATTTAAGCACGCTTATATTTTAATATTTGTTAAACATCGGCGAGGTTTGGCCATATTGCTATAGAAGTGATACCTTCAGGGTTTTTCTGAAAGCAAAATGTCTCGAATTATCTTTCTATAAAAGGAAAACCCTGGAAATTTTGCAGAGCCATCCCTCCCAGATCGCGCTGGTTTCGTACCAGCGAACATTGGAGCAAGTGTCTCGTTTTGTGACCAGCATGCTAACCAGTATGCTGAGTGGTCCTAAAGCACACTGCAAATATAAAACGACACTCATTTTTCTGTAGTTTTCAAGAAGACTTTTTAAGTTTTATTATCTTCCATTAAAACAATTTTGTTGTCTTTTCAACAACAATAAATTAAACTTCCTTTCCTGCAAAATCGTAATATCTATAATAATCTTTATAAATACTTTTGATACTTTTTGTATTTGTGCCTGGAGCAAAATAGAGATTGAAGACAGTTTCAATTTATGATAGGCATGTCGGAAAATTTCTGTTTAAAACTCAGTTAGAACTATGAAAGTAATTAGAACTCCCTAAGGGTACTAAGTAATGCAATAGTTCGAAAGTCGAATTCAACCTACTGGCCTCTCAGCAAGTTTCAGTTTTTCTTACCTTCGGATTTCTAGATAATTCTAATAAAGTAGTTTTTATTCTTTGAAAGTTTTAGTGATAAAAAGAAAGTAAGGAAAGTTAAAATCGCTTACCCGTATTCTCAGGTGTCAGGGTACCTATCCTTAGTGTAATCCAAAAATGCGTGTACGTATCCGATATGGAAAAAAAATGATGTACTCACGTTTCATACACAATCTTGTATTCATTTTGCACCTAAAAATATTTAATATACTTATTAATACATTTAATTTTATAGTTACAGTATGGTATAAAGAAATAGTAAGGTTAAAGTTTTAAAGTTAGTAGTATTTATATAGTTTTTAACATCGAGAGCTTATTAAATGAATAACATCACATCTTGGGGTATAGAATTAAAGTAAAATGTTATTCAGTTTATTAAAAGGTTCATTACACTAGTTGTTGCATAAGAAGCAGTAAAAATCATTCTCTTTGGGGAAATCATCGGAAAAAACCATTACGTAGTTTTGAAGTAAAATCTGATCTTTCATCATTTCGGTCGCAGCACTACACTGTTAAACAATTGCAGCAAACTGTCCAGTGATTCGACCGTTTTTATAGAAAGTGGTAACATAAACGTAATTTAATTCTATTCTGACAATAATATGGGCAATAACATGGGAAATAATATGGTCAGAACAGTGTTAAATTACGGTTATGTAATTGTTTTCTACAAAAGAGGCCAAATAACTGGACAGTTTGCTGTGCATTTTTAACAGTGTAATTTATTGTTCAATTTTTTCAAAGATCACTCGCGATTTCTTCTTAATTGGTGTTTCGGTGAAAGGTTTATGACTTACTTGAGAGATTACAAATTGAGGGATTTCTATCATGATTTCATTATGCAGGTTTTGTGGCATCCACGCAAAGGCAACAATAGCTCAGTGTTTCCGGCAGGTTATCCCCCAAAATACGAACCACGTCTATTGCTGCTGGATTGCGATGTTTGGATTAGAACTGGTACTTTACAGCATTGTGTGCCATTGTCCTTTTCATTAGGGATAGACGTTATGTTTAAAGAAATAGGCGCAAGCGCATTCCTTCCTGTTTCACCAGTGTCTTCTTTCTTCTTCATATGTTATGTTGCTTTTCGCTGCACGTATATTTTAAATTTTTGATCACCTGAAAAAAAAAAAAAACAGGATCAATGTTTTCAGTCCTAAACAAACGCTGCGATTTTCAAAATTTTAAGATGTTATTAACAAATTATACTTAAAACTTTTTAAAGCAGCTGAAAAGAGCTCCAGAAGCAGCTTTCATAATAATAATAATTAAAAAAATGCAAGGCCGTTATAAGAAAGAAGTAGCGAATTCCTACACAGAAAATCTTATTTAAATACTCGCGAATTATCCATCGAAACACCCTTTTTACTTACCCATCATATGTAGTATAGGGTAAGTCTTGTAATCGTTTTGAAAATCGAATTTTTTTTTGACGGATTTACACGTTTCAGACACTGGAGATTCCGAAAAACATATTTTTAGAAAAAAAAATTTTGCCGTCCGTCTGTCTGTGTGTTTGTAAACGCTCTATCTCCCGAAAAAATTGAGATAGAGACTTGTAATTTCGTATGTACTTAGTATGTAATAATGGGAAAAAACCTATTTCATTTGAATAAGCTCGATTAACCGGAACTATACTTTTCGGACTCTCGAAATATTCGTTCTGATAAAAGGTATATAAATATTTAATCAGAAATGAATATAAAATACAATAAAAAAACATAAATTTTGCATACTGCATGAAGTCGATCGGATAATTAGTTGCCGAGATATTTGGAATCTTATTTTCCACACTCTTCGATCTTTCATGACCCTGTATTTCATCCAAATTTCACTTCAAAGATATATTTTAATTGGAAATTTGACGCTTAATCAGATGCAATAAACCGCTAGTTAATAGGATTATTATTTTTGGAGTTATAAGGATGTTTCTTTCAAGCAATTCAGTAATCGAGCCTTTAAAGTTTGTGACGTCATCAAGCCACGATTTTATTTGAATTGCAATGCATTTTATAAGTAGTTTACACATTTTTATTTTAATATTTTACATTATGCATATCCATGATGGGTAAGTATTACGGTGGCCCCCAACGACTAGTTTCTAATATCATGCAAAATTTATTTACCATTTACTATCTTCCTTTAAAATAATTTTTATTACCTTTTCAACAAAAATAAACGAAACTTTTTTTTTTTTTATAACAGTTATAACAAGTATGTATTTTTCATTTTTTGTACTCGAGTGCCTGGAGAGAAATAGGGATTTAAAAAACTTTCGATTTATGAGCCATATTTGAAAATCTCTCTTTGAAATATAGTTTGAACTAGGAAGGTGATAAAAACTCCCTTAGGGTTCTAAATAATGCAGAGTTGAATTTAAGGATAAAACACTGCTTCGTCTAAATATTCTTTAATCCTTACACTAGTATTTTTGTTATTGGAAAAACTGAGCGTGTTTTAGTGTGTGCATGTTTTCTACGCTTAGCGGAGTTTAATTATGTATGATTTTTAGAATAACTACGCACTTATTTTATAGTATCGTATTTTACAGTAATTTACTTTTAATACGACGTGTGCACTTTATTAACAAGTGGAGTTGTGTATTTAATTCCGAAATAAATTTAATTAAAATCCACTCACTCACACTTTGAAATATAAATATTAGTAACACAGATGTTAATAAACATTTTGTTTTTAACATAGATATGTATTAAGCACATGAAATACATGAAAATACATGACGAAATATCACTAAAATTATTTACATACGTGCGGTACGCATCGCTACTAATCTTCAGGGTTTTTTCAACTCAGACAAACATGATTTGAAGCAGAAATTTTATTTTATAAAATGCGTTTTGTTCCAATATAGTACTTATTTTCAAGAAATATACAATCTCAATATTGTTTTTTTCAGATGAAAGTCAGTACGGAAAGATTCGGAATGAAGGAAGTAACAGGTTTAGGCCCGATCCAAGCCTAATGAAAGATAATTGGCCAGAGCCTATGGAGACATATCTCTGGTGCTTCCATTTCACGTATGTATTTAGAAATGAAACATGACGGAAATTTTTAATGTGCTTCAAATTTTATAGCTTTTTACTAAATTATGGTTACATATAAGATCTGTGTTTTGTTTTACTTTTATTTTCACGAATATAAACTTACGTTAAGTTTTCGAGTCGATGGATTGTATGCGACATTATATTGGTAAATATTTTTGTGGGAATACATGGTAAATACATGCTTACAAAAGAAAAAATTTAATCGTGTTGACACAAAAGTAAAACAGTTAGAAAAGATACATGCAACTTAGGACGATTTTGATATTTCCAATACGTTTATGTTTTGCACCAATCTTTAAACATCTGATTTTCTATAATATTTGTATTATATTTATGTATTTAACACTTTCGATTCCGTGTCTTTTTAGCACATAAAGCAAAGAAACAAAAAATGTTTCGCTGTTCGAACCTGACGCGCTTGTTCTTGCCTTATTAACAGATTTTAAACACGGAGGTTCCACACATAATGTTTGAACGGATGTTCTGAGTTTGATCATTTTTGCTATGGGAAATAGAGAGTTTAGATGGTAGTCTCGTATACATTTCACGAGGATCAGAAATTGTATGCAGGGCCTGACTAAAGCAGAGACATGCGGAGTCAGCTACTCCGAGCCCCCCGCCCCCAATTTGAGGGGCACCCATGGGCGTAATCAAGATTTTCATCATTAAAAGGGTGCCAAATGATTAAATTAGCCGAAAGTGGCCAAAAGTTTTATAATTTGGAAGATTTAGGAAGGGAGTGTTGCCCTCCGCTTCTTCTCTGTGCTTCCTGTATGCAAGAATGATCTATGTTTACTTTTTAAAGGCTCATATGAATCTTTATATTCCTATACAAAAAAAGTGATACCTTGTGATACCCTGTATACGAGTGATTCTCAACCGGAGTGCCGCGGCACACTGATGCGCCGTGAGAGGATCTCAGGTGTACCGCAAAAATTTCGGTAAAGTTCAGTCAAGATTTTATGAATTAACAAAAGTACCATTGGTTTAAAATGAAATATTATAAATTCTACCATTTATATGTATGAGGTTTAGTGTCATAGAATTGCATTTCTTGCACATTTGCTTTAGTATTTGAATCTTCTTACAAACAAACAACAACAAAAAGAATATATATTAATGCATTTTTTGGAACACGTGGATGATTCTGCCGACTGAAGATTAAACACTCAGATGTCGCTTTGTTTTTCATTTTCCATCATCATGCTTCTATATTTTATTTTTGTTCCATTTTATGATTGAATACTTTTTATTTAATTTTTTGTTTCGCATCATCTATCTTTAAAATGTTTATGATTCTTAATATATTGAGATTCCCTGGTAGGTTATATTTATAAAGATGTTTTATATATGTATATATATACTTTATGTATATATGCATATGTTGTTTAATCATGACTATGGGCTCAGATATTCAGATAAAACTAATACTTCCAGAAAAAAATATTCCTCCTTCAAGAAAGGAATTACAATAGAAAATTCAATAGAAATGTTCGAATTTGTGATGAATTGTAAACCAGATAAGATGCTTATTAATCAAATTTTACGAACTTTAGGTTCAAGGCACAAAATTTTGTAGAACAAATCCACTCATTAACAAAACTTTTATGAATTAGAAAAAATTGCTTTTGTTTCAAGTGCTGTAGTGCATGCTAAAACCAAATTTAGCTATTACAGCACAGGAAAGGCTCTCCCATGTTTTTAAATCATTATAAGTTTAGTGTTCGGTGGAAGTTTAGCCATGGGTTCAAGTGTGCCGTGAGATAAAAAAAAGTTTGAGAATCACGGCTGTATACACATGCGAATTGTACCTTGTACGGATACATACAATAGGTATGAAGTTTAGTACTAGTCACTTCAGCATAATTAAGGAACAATTTCTATGGATAGATAGAAGAGACCCCATCCCCCCAGAATGATGCTTGTCTCGGTGGACTACATAGTCTAAGTCAGGCCCTGATTGTACGTTTATTTGTCTGTCTGTTGTTTTATTTGTTTAGGCTCTAACTTTCGTATTGTCATATGCTGGCAATAATGTGGTTTTAAATTAATTTAGATATAAATCAAATAACGAGTTATTAAAAAAAAAAAAAAAAAAAAAGCTCTAAATGGCTATCAAAAGTAAAAAATAATAATAGGCAATGTTAATTTACAGGAACGTATTTAAAAACTGTAAGCATGCTTTAGCTTAAAAAAACTATCACTTCAAGTCTGTTTTATTATTATTTCGTTTCAATTATCTGTTTAAAAAATTCAAAATATTTCAAACTTAAGTAATTTTTTACTCATCATTTATTTCTTTATTTCGATCTTTTACGACTTCTTTTGAACAACAAGACGAGATGACTTAAAAAATATAATGTGTTTTATTTTAAACTTCTTCTGTCTAACATTATTTTCAAAGTTTTTCAAGTAAAAAGCAGAAAAGAAAGTTTGTTTCCCTCGAGGATGAGAAAATGTTTTCGAATGGCCCATTAAATTTTATTTTTCATATGTAACTAAAATAACCCAGCAGCAGTAGTTATAGATACAATCCAGATAAATTAATTAAAATGTTATGCTAGTTCTGTAATGCATTTATTGTATAAGATATATGTATTTTTTCAGATTATAAAATAGTGAATGCTTGTTTAATGTTACACTACTTGAAACAAAATTAATTTTTTATACATAATTGAGGTGCTTACAATATTCTTATTGTAGAATATGATGTGCATAACAGGTATTGTTCAGTTACAGAGACACACATAAGGTTTCAGCTACAGTACTTTTCATAAACGATAAAAGTTAAAGGTCTGTTTTCGGATGTGGTAAGCGCTTTTTATGTTTAACTAAATTTTTGCATTATACGCGGTTTGTATAAATTCTATAGATAATATACAGACCTATACAAAATACTCCGTAAGCGTTACTGTGTATGAGCATGAATTGCGTAAGGAGGTTTTTTTTTAATTCAGTTATGCGTTTTCATGGTGAAGTATATTTAGTATAGAAACAGATTAAAAAAATATATATAAATAAATTCATATACAGGAATACAGGGCTATTAAAAGAACCATCTATGAAGCCGTCTATGAAGAGTAATTCCTAAAAGTTTTTTCAATTTTGTTGGGCGTTTTTTTCCTGAATTAAATTTTAATTTAACATGAGAAGTGTATAAAAGTCCGTAGCTAATATACAGGGTTGCACAAAATTATTTGACTGCATTTCTGTCTATTGCTGGAAATTGCTGAAGGTGAATTTTCGACAGTGTTATGTGTTTTGTAACTAAGCTAACTAAACTTTAGTACACTATGTATAGTATGTATACAGATGTATAGATCATACACAGGGATGCACAAATTAAATCGCGTTCCGTTACGGTGGCTATAGATGGTAAAGGCTAAAATCTGGTTTCACCTGTCAAAACGATTAAGCTCCGTTGCAGTATTCTGGAAGTGTTGGAACGTGTTTCACAATCTATTGATTGACGCAGGACTTTCCTTTCTTGTGTATTTCTTCAATCAGTTTTATTAGCATCTTTTATCTAATCTAGGTTTCAGATTGTTTTTTTTTTATTCTACAAAACTGTTTTTTACAGTATATTAATGACATCATTTTAAGGTGGTCTTTTTTGTTATTGTTATCATGACAAGTATATGAGTTTTCATAGCTTCTCTGAATTTAATTAAATTTGAAGCCTTTTAATGATAGAACTATTTTAATTAAAAATGTGTATTTTATGGCATTTTGCATTCATTTTTTAAGTTCATTTATATTAATTTTTTAATAACTATAAAATATAAAAATAAGGTTTCGCAGAAAAAAAGTAAAAAGGAATAAAAAACACAGCGAGAAAAATTTTTAATTAATCAGTTTTGTTTTAAAGTTCAGCAGAATTAACTACAACTTGCAGTTTCGAAAATAACTGATGCATCGGGCGAAAATAATTAACGAAGTTCGAAGGAAAATAAAGAGTTTTCTGTTTACATTAAAATTGTTTATGTTTTTTCAATATAGATGATATATATAAAAAAATCGTTGGCAAACGAGAATTTCAATAAAAAATAAAAAGTTGCACAGTATAATTTAAATTTTAGAGTTAGAAGGCTCTTAGCGACGGAGTAATTATTCTTCTCAATTACCGGGGGAAGTGTGTTAAATTTATCTAACAAAAACATAACTGTGAAAAAAAGGAACTAAATTCTGTAAATATATATATATATATATATATATATATATATATATATATATATATATATATATATATATTGATAGCATACTAATAATAAATCTAGAAGTTGGCAAGTTTTTACCAAAGAGTCATTTATCTTTATTAATGACATAATTATATCAAAACTTGTTATTTCATGTTTGGACGCCTTAATTTGAGTGTATTGAGGCTCCTGAAAGAGGTGGAGTCTATAGAGTGATGACCAAGGACAAGCGTAAGTGTATCTGTCTTTTTGTCAGGCCTTAGTCTGTATTGAGGTTTCCCGGAGTGGGGGTCGCTAGAGTGATAATCAAAGACGAGTTATTTGATAAAGTTATTTGATAAAGACATTTATTTGGCACACAGCATACAAACTTGAAAGTAAACAGACAGGAAGTGTATCTGTGTGTTTATTTGTTTATCAAATCTTTAACAAGTCATTTGTTTATAATAATAACAAAATTAAAAATTATTATAATGACAGTGTTATTAATATTATCGGCATCATTTTATTAAGACATGAAAATGATAAATATAATATTTATCAAAAACTTGCCAAGTTCTAGATTTATTAATAATATGCTATCAATAATTTTTATTTTTAAACAATTTAAACCATTTAAACAATGCTATAATACTTCAGTAGGTAAGTTTGGGTGAATTTTATTTGAAATTGGCACCCACTTACATATCACTTCTTTTCTTGTTTTATTTTATTTTATTTTTTTTCAGAACTTGGCTCTTTTTTTTTCACAGAAATGTTTTTGTTAGATATCATCACTTTTTGTACAGTTGCAATATACTTAAACACTTTACTTAATGGTTTTTAATGTGTTTACAAGTGACTATTTTATTCACCAGGCCACCTTCAATTTAATTTAAATTTCCTACAATAAAATATTTGGCTGTCAATTTGCGGCAGAAATCTGTATTTTATTACTGCTGTATTTAATGTTTGTTTTGAAACGAAATGTATTGATTCGAAATTTTTATTATTTCTGAAATAACAATAATCATATGGACACAATTTTATGTTTTACCATTACAGACTCTGCAACATGTAAATCAACAGTCCGATTCATATTTACAAATAAAATGACGAAGCTATCCAAATAATATCAAACAAATAGTATAAAATTTAAACAAGCACTTACCAGAAAATCCGGCTGACTTTTAGCCCTTACCAATGTAAATTTTTAGTCTGGTGAAAGAAAGTATTGGCTCAAACTATAATTAAAAGAAAATGCTAATGCACCTTTTGCTTAATTATAACATTTATTTGGCACACAGCATACAAACTTGAAAGTAAACAGGCAGTAATTATTAAAATTCGAATTCGTCCACCAAAACTACAGCATAGCAAGAATTTGCATCATCAAAACCCTCCGTATCCAATAGTTTGAAAGTTCGTGTCGCTATCGAAAGACATCGAGATGATACTAGATAGTCCTCTGCAAGTATTATCTTTATACTCAGCGACAATCGGTAGAGTACCTTTATCCGCAGTGGAAACTGATAGAGTACCCGGAGCACTGGCGTTGAGAGTCCGAGACACCGCAAGGTTGTCCACAGCTACACTGCCTAGACCCACGGTAGCCACACATCCATGATCAATATTTATTTGAATCATAGGAATGACTCTCTTTTGTTGACATTTTTAATTACGGGATTAGACGAATTTCAACTGCGAATGTATAGAAATATATGCGTATTTCGATACATGTATTCTCTCAAGATATTTTTATTTTTTCACAATGTGTCTAAAAAGGTAAATTTTATGCGCCATTACTCAAAAAATCAATTCTTTGAAATTAGCCAAAAATGGCTGATAATCAGGTGATTTTGCTGCAAGGTCTGCCCGGATTCAACATTTGGCGCTTTTTTGGCAAATTAAAATTTCGCCTAATAGACATAAAGTTAAAATAAAATGCACACCCCCATGTGGTAATGAATCGATTTTCAGATTTGTTTTTCGATTCCTTATAGTGTAAACGAACTTCGTACCAAATTTGAAGTCCGTAGGTGTATTAGAAAATTTCAAATATCATTATCTCTGAAACTAAGTATGCGTTATTTATGAAATTTTGGAGTCTGGATAATTAAGGGGGTCTTACTACACATCTAAAATTACAAGTACGTAGGTCAAATAGATTTTCAGTAGTAGAGTGTCGGAATTTGGCGAAAATAGCTCGAAATGGTTCGTGTAATATAACATACTAGTATGTCAGACGAACTTGGCTGACACACTGCCGTGTGTCTAGATGATGAAAGCATCCTAATCATGAAAAAAAATCGTGATATTATTGTTCTTCTTTCTTTATTTTAGGGTCACATTATCTGTTACTTTTGCTTGTTGAAATAACATTCTTACCAAAAATTATTGCACATTTCGATTAGGAAGATCCCCGAGTTTAAATGCATATTAAGATTGATCACAAAATGATCGAGGAGCAATAAATTCGAGATTTTTTAATACAATATCTGAATTCATTTAAGATGTATCTACACTCTTTTGTAATTACATGCTAATGGTGTTTTTAATATTTTTTTTTTTTTTACATTTATTTATTTTATAAGATATATTTTGCATACCAAGGCTGGAAATGAATTCATATATAATTGAGTAATGCCTGCTTAATAATGTTATTTGTTCAAAATGAAAAAAGATCACCTAAACTTTGCTAGAGAGTTTGGATATTATGTTTCCTCAAAAGTTTGATTGGTCGAGATGGGATAGACTCTCACATCTCCATATCTAACGCCTCTGGATATTTTGTATTGAGGATGTAAAAAAAAAAAAAAAAATGAAAGAAAAAAAAGAGCAAGCAAATAAACAAAAAAAAATCGATTGCAGTTTAGCAGTGAGGGATTGGGATGATTTACACCAAGGCGCTGGTGGTAATTTGTCCGTTGATTTTGAAAGAGTTTGCAATGATACGGCGAAAATAAGTTGTCAACAGTTACAAATGGTTCAGAAAATGCATTATTTAAGTACAAACTAGATTATGCTGGTTATTAGTATTGATGATTATCACCTTTGATTGATTATCACCTTAATTAATGAATAAAATCATACATATTTGCATTTATCATTAGCAAAATTATCACTAACGAAAACTTTTTTTTAATATGCATTGTAATAAAAAAGACAAATGTTTCTTAATCTACGAAAATATTACATAACTACGAACGAAAATGTTCAATAATCTCTTTCGGGTTGCCTATGATTCCAAATAGGGTTCATTATCTTTACAAACACGTATATTTTTTTAATAAAAAAAAAGCATTTATCAAAACAAAGTTTCTTTTACTGCCACTGATTTTCAGAAACATTTCCGAGTAGTTTTTATAGTTTATTAATGAATTTTCTGAAACCGGAATATCGGTTTATCAGATGCTATCAATTCTTAATTAAAGATTTTTAGCTTTGTATAATTTATACATTTCAGAGTAACAAAATAATGTTAATTTTAATGTTAATGCTATAAATTTAACACTAGCTGACCCGCCCGGCGTTGCCCGGGAAGACTGTCATTGAAAAATATAACAAAAAATTAAATAAGAACTAAAATTTCAAAAGTATAACAGTTACGAAACGGTCATGGAAAATTATTACACTTACTTTTAAAGAATGAAAAGGTCAGGGAAGTTCTTACGGTTGAACATAAATGGCATATCGGTATAAGATCGAGGCTTGATATATGACAAATTAAGATTTGTGAAATGCTAATGTGATGCATTTTATAAAACTTCATTATTGCCATTAAAGAATTAACAAATAATCGCGATTCCTGTAAGAAAAGTCTTGGCTGAAATTGCACGTCTCACTTATTAAAAATTCAAAAATCGTGGAGGGATAAATTTTCTATATTAGGTCACTATTGAAAACGGATGCCTTATATTTAACAACATGTATTTCAAAAAATGTCAGAGAGATGACGCCACATGCCCGAACCGAGATTTCCAAACGAATCTGTGGCTTGAATCTCCTCAACAAATTCGTTTATTCTGAATGAAAGTGACAGAAGTCATTATAGTATAGTAGTCTCTTATTAAGCTTCAAATCTTACATATTGTTTATCAAATTCTTAAAGGATAATTTCCTTAATCAAGAAAGTATTATTTTTCAGCTTCACCAAAATTTTTAAGATCATCTTATGTTATTAATTGTTGTATTTAATTAGCATTTAAAAAAATGAAAATATTGTATGCTAAATATCGAACGCATTTATCTATTTTAGCTTTTTTCGTTTCACATGTTTATATGAGTTGAACATGATTTAAGATAACTCTTTAGAGCATCAGATATGTTCATCAATATACGGTAATTTTCATCCAACATGTATACAAACATGACCTAGACTAACTATACTCTATACTGATTAGTAAGATAAAATGTTAAAAACTGGTCGTTGGGGGCCACCGTAATACTTACCCATCAAGGATATGCATAATATAAAATATGAATAAAACATGTGTATAATACATATATAACAACTTATATATGACTTACAACGTAATAAAACATGTGTATAATACATATATAACAACTTATATATGACTTACAACGTAATAAAACATATTTATAAAATGCATTGCGATTCGAATAAAATCGTGGCTTGATGACGTCATAAACTTTAAATGCTCTGTTACTGAATTGCGTAAAAGAAACATCCTTAAAACTCCAAAATTGATAATCATATTAACTAACGGTTTACTATTTCGGATTAAGCGTCTCATTTCCAATTAAAATATATCTTTGAATTGAAATTTGAATGAAATACAGGGTCATGAAAAATCGAAGAGTGTGGAAAATATGATTACAAATATCTCGGCAACTAATTATCCGATCGACTTCATTCTTTATGCAAAATTTATGTTTTTTTATTGTCTTTTATATTCACTCCTTAAAATAAACTATTTCGAAAATTTTTATATACCTTTTATCAGAACGAATATTTCGAGAGTCCGAAAACATAGTTCCGGATAATCGAGGTTACTGAAATTTAATAAGCTTCTTCCAATTATTACATACTAAGTACACACCAAATTCCAAGTCTCTATTTCAAATTATTCGGGAGTTAGAGCGTTTAGAGACACACAGACAGACGGACGGCAAATTTTTTTTTAATGTGTTTTTCGGAATGTCCAGTGTCTGAAAAGTGTAAATCGGTCAATTTTTTTTTTCGATTTTCAAAACGATTACAAGACTTACCCTATACATATGATGGGTAAGTAATAGAATTTATTTATATCTAATAAATTTAAAAACATAAATTACAAAAAAGAGCAAATATTACCTTTGAGTAGTTCTAAAAAAAAAAAAAAAAACCAGTTTGTTTAAACCGTGCTTTAAACAATGGTTAAAATCGCTGAGTTTAAACCTGCCAAAACCCTGTCAAACAACGCTAACCATTATCACAGTAGATGTTTAAAATCCATTTTATTATTTTAATACCAAAACAATAATGTCAATTTCCTGCATCAGACAAACATTAATATGGCTCACTATAAATCTTTTTGTATCAACGATATGATTTTTACATACGAACGATTTTTAAAATTTTTATTAATTTAATTAATCATCATTATTTCAGAATTTCTATTTCTGCATCTCGTTTTTTACTGCTTCTCTGCTTGAAGAGTGCAACAAATTTGATCACAACCTATTTATATTTAAGAAAAAATGTTGTTTTGGAATGCTTCTAATGTATAATAAAATCTAATTTACATTTAATTAACATTAACTAAACATCTCGAATGTTATACTTAATTACGATAAATATTCAACGCATGAAAAGCAATATTCAAATGTAAATGAAGGCGAGATATTAAAAGTCAATTAAGTATCTTGGGAAGCCTCAACAGATTAAATTGAATCACTGATATTTAAAACGAAAGTTGCAAGCACATTTATTTTTCATCGCTATAAAATAGCCTTTACTTTTGTTTTTTCATTTAATGATAACAGAACAATTGAATCTAATGTACACATAATATATTTTGTTAATATGATTGCAACTTTTTTTTTTTGTTTCAGAAAATAAAGCTTATTTTAGTATGTTCCTAATGTCTAAATAATCTAATCTAGATTTAATTAACATTAATTTATCGAAAGTTAAAATTAGTTACGATAAATATTCAACGCAGGAAAATCAACATTCAAATATAAACAGAGGCAAGCCATTAAAAGTTAATTATGCATCTTGAGAAGTATAAATAGATTAAATTGAATTATACACTGACTAAATTGATTAAATTGGAAAAATGTTATAAACAGAATAAACTAGAGCATAACAAGAATGTCATATATATGAATTATCCAATGAATTCGGTCTTACTTCTAAAACAGCATAATGTCAGTAATCGGAAAATTCGTTGAAATTTTTTTGTTAAAATTTTTTTTTATTATTTATGTTACATTGTTATGTTGCACTGTACAGTCATGGGAAAAACCCTACTAACTATACCGAAAATCATAAAAATGCAACTGGTATCAATCGTTTAGTAATTTACTAATTAACGCTGAGCCCAAATTTTGACTAGTGGAGTCGATTAAATATAGAAATTGCAACAAATGTTAAACTTTTCAAAATTAACACCTAATTTTTACATAATTTTGGGATTTTCGGAAAATTTTTATTTGAGATGCCAAACGGGATGACATTCGGTGTTTATATATTATGCAGGTTTAGAGATTAAAATTCTTAATATTAAATTAATATTTATTCATTGCAAAATAGATTACAATGTATATAGCTTATAAAGCCTAACTCAAAACTGCTTGACAAAATTATATATAATTATGGATTTGCATATCTGGATCTTCTAGAAATATATTTTTGTTAAAAAAAAATACTACTACTAATAAATAAATAAATTAAAAACTAAAATAAATAAAATAAAATAAAATGAAATGAAATAAAATTAGGCTACAATTATATTTTTCGAATATTAATGTCAAATTATATGTAATTTGAAATTAATATCTGAAAAAAAAAATAAAAAAAAATAAAATAAATGAACGGGAATTTTAACATATACATTTTTTTTCAGAAATACATTTCTAGGAGTTCCAAATAAATCAATCAAATATTACAACTCATTCCGTTAAATATTTTTTTCAGTTATGCTTAAAAATCTACCTACATGGCAATATGCTTTGCAATGATTACAAAGAAATTTAACATTAGGACTTTTTGCAGAAATACATTTCTAAGAGCTCCAAATAAGTGAATCAAATATTACAGCTCATGCTGCAAAATATTTTTTCAGTTATGCTTAAAAAACTACCTACATGGCAATATGCTTTGAACTGATTACAAAAAAATTTAACATTAGAACTTTCAATCTTTAAACGTTCATAATCCCTAAACTACTTGACAGAATAACTTCCCGTTTAGTACCTAAAAGTAAAATGTATTCAGAAGTAAAGAATCCAAATATGATATCAAAAATATATATTATTATTGAAAATTTTAAGGTTTGTTACAATTTTTATATGTAGACGACACTCTAAGCTAAATGTAAGTATAGCAATTATTAGTAAACGTTATTATTAATCGATTGGTACCAGTCGCATTTTTATACAATGATTTGTTGCAAAATTAATAGGAGGTGTGGTATATTTTTACCCCATAATTGTACATCTAGAAAGTAAGTTAAATTTCTCCTAAAATAAGAATTCTCATCAATGATATTTGAATTAGAAAATTAAATGAATAAAGAAACAAAAATTTCCTTATAATCTATCGATCATATTAAGGTACTATCCATTGAAATTTATCTTATTTCTTTAAAAAAACAAAAAGAGAAACAAAAATCAATGATCAAGAAAATTCTTTCAAACATTTTTTCTTCGTAAAATCTTTATTTATTGTACATTGGGAAATAAAGTTATGTTTTTTTAAAATTTCAAATAGCAATTCTCAACATTCATATGTCAAATAGAAAATTAAACGAAAAAGTAAATGATAAAGTTATTCTATTCCATTAGTCATATTAATATATTATCTAATTAAGTTGCTCTTATTTCTTAATCAATAATCTGGAAAATTATTTGAAATATTTTTTCTTAAAAAAGCTTACATATATTACACTGTACATTGAGAAAGTAATCTATTTTTTGTATTAAATAACAAATCTCAACTTTCGTAAAAGAAATTGGAAAAAAGAATCATTGGAAGAAAAAAAAAATAAAAACTTCCAACTGATAAAGTTCACAGCAATCTTTATAATCACGCCCATGTAAATTTTCGGAAATTTTAAGATTTCTGTTGAAATTTGTAGGATGAATAGTATTCATAAATTATAAGTGGATATTAAACTGTTATTTTATAGAATGTATCCCTGGCGGTTGTTAAGTAATATTTTATAATGAAGTTTGCTATCATCAAGTTTGTTACGTTGTATTAATTTAACCACTTGGTTTGATACTTATTTTCTTGAAAAAATATTGTAAGGTATTATTTTGAGTCTATATTAATGAACAGTACTACTACAGTAATAATAATTAAAAAATACTACTTTCTCTAAATTTTCTGTAAAGTTTATTTTACTTATTTTTTTGAAAGAATGCGTAGATATAAACAAATTTGACTTAATGTGTAGTCTATCTGTATATAAACTCTGAATGAAAATTAATCCGTGCAAGTCAATTCTGTGGAAACAGTTTAAGATTCAAAATTTTAATTTGGCATGAAAATATTTCATACTGCAATATAAAGAAATTTTCAGTGTCTTTTCTTTTAAAATTTGAACTAGATTTTTATTGCATTTTAAACATTTTTTTAATGAATTCGTTTTTCTTTTAATCATCATTCATCTCATTCGTCTTAAAAAAAAAAAAAAACTGTTTAAATTTAAACAAATGAAATACCTCATTTGTCTGCAGCTAGCTTCCAGTAATTATCAAAATACGTGATATGCGTTCTTTCCTAGCAAACATGCTCTCTTTTTTTTTACACTAGATTTTATTTCACAAAACCTTTCTGCATTATTCAGGTATGCTTTCTAATAGTGATCCCCAATGTACAGTTGCCCCCCCCCAAAAAAAAAGAGAACACCCCGTACATTTTACTCCAAATTGTCACATACTCCAAATTGCCACAGAAGAAAACGAAAATAGCCATTGAACAGGAAATAAAGTTTTCTTTCAATTTATGTTATAAAACATAAGCTTTGGAAGTCATCTTCATACTGAAATTGTATCAAACTCTGAAATTTTCAATACGAACATCTAATTTTGACATCATCGGTAAATGTTTCTTTCAGATACTGAACGGGAAATTATTACGTCAAATAGTTTAAGAAACTTTTACGGTTTAAAGTTTGGAACACCTACATTGGCGGTCAAAAGTTTCCGGCCAGCATAAAATTTTTGATTAATTTGTAAGTATACCCATAGGAAGAGGAATCTTAAAGTGATACTTATACATGTTATTGACACGATAGTTAGGAATTTATTTCTGAAATAAAAAATAAATATCAATAAATTTAATGGACAAAATTAGTAGCAAAGGAAAATGCATGTTCTCAAAAGTTTCTGGCTATTTGGCAAGTTTGGAAAAAATGGTGTTATAGTAGAAAATAACAGTGATCAACAACATTTACAATTAGTATTTTGTCATCATACCTTTAGCAATAAGTACTGAGGCGTAGCGATGAGGAAACGATTCAATGAACGGTTGAAGATCGTCCATGGTAAGTTTTGTCTGCTCTTCTTGCAATGTTTGGGGGAAATTATGCTGAATTGGAATATTTATAATTCTGCACACATTTTTCAAGTTCGTTCTAAAGATTTTCCATTGGATTCAGATCTTGTGATTGGGCTGACTATTTCAAAAGCGGATTTTTTTTTGTGCGAAAACCACTGCTTGAAGAGCTTGCACGTGTGCTTTGAGTCGTTATCATGCTGAAACAAATAGCTGTGACAGCATAACTTTTCCTCGGCTATGCTTCATTGTAGGTATAACATATATCGAATCATATCTTTTGTTTTTAGGTCATCGGACGTAGTGTCTGCCATCACTCCCAAAAAGATTGAGCTTCGATTCATCGGAAAATAGTACTTTCTTCCAGTTTTCACTTGACCAGTCTTTGTGTTCCTTAACAAACGCCAGTCGGGCTCGCTGATTTTTTTTTTACTTACAAAAGGTTTTTTAACACCAAAACTTCCATAAAGTCCTACGTCACACAAGCGTCTTGACAGGGTAGACCGATTTATTTCAGGAATATTTTCACTCCGTATATCGCAGAATACTGCAGCGGCAGTTTTATGCGTGTCATCAACTGCTTTTCTCTTGATAATTCTGTGCACACGAACAGTCGTTTTCTGGAGTCTACTGGACCGCGTAAAGTCTTGAAGCCCACGGTCATCTTTATATACTTTTTAAATATCGTTCACAGAAGATTTTTCGATCGATAACTTTGCCACGAGAAGATTGACCATTTAGCGAAAAACAAATCACTCGTTTACGAACAATAATTGTTGAACTTTTCCTTTTTGAATTTCAACTGTGTTATTCACGTTGATTAATAAACAAACACGGCCAAAAAACCGCTTTAAAGATAGCAAAAAATAACGAATGACGATTGGCCGGAAACCATTGCACAGGCAAACCTTGAAGTCCCCCCCTTTGCGTCAAGTGTCTTCAGTATCCAATCAAAATGGTCATAAGGTCATAGGTCATTTTCATATTCCTAACTTTTGGAGCAGTTGCGATTCTTCTTCGCTGTAACGTTCTGGCAAACAAATCAAAGAAACTAACTGGGCGGAAACTTTTGACCGCCACTGTAATGTTAAACTCATTTGTAATCGTTGCAAAAAAACTTGCAATGATGGTAGTGTTTTAAACATAACTCATAAACTACTTGGTGTAAAGAGTTCTAATTTTGGATTCGCATATTTAAAGATTTAAGAAATCGATTTTTGTTAAAAAAATTATAGGTTGCAATTCCTATTTTTTTTTCAAAAATTAATTAAAATATATGTATTTTCAAGAAAAAAAATCGAAAAAATTATGAATTATGTAGTATTATTAAATTAAAAAATTATGTAGTAAACCATGATTTTTTTAAAATAAGAAATCGATTTCTAGAAGCTTTAAACATGCGATCTAAAATATCATTCAATATCGCCAAGTCTTTTTTGAGATATTGTTAAAAAACGAGAAGCATTCCATCTCGTTTCGTAACTATTAATGAAATTAACATTCGAGCTTATATCGGTATAATTCTGAAAATACTTCACCGAATGATTTCCCTTTTGGTATAACAAGGTAAAATTTTCCGGAAAATCCAAATTTTATGTCAGAATTACGTGTTCGTATTGAAATATTGTGAAATTTCAGCTTGAAGACGACACTTTAAGGTTATTTATTTTTAAACATAAATTAAAGGTAGACAATTTCAAGCCGAATGTCTATTTCCGTTTTCTTTTGGACAATTTGGTGATTAAAATATATAAAATCTTCTCTCTTTCTCTTTTTTTGGTGACTATAACAGGTTGGCTACTTAGCATTACATTTAATAATTTTTACTCTGATAATCTATTTAAATATCAGTAAAAACAAAGCTTAATTCTCTGTTTTTTTCTGCAATCTACATGCTCTTCTAAAGGACATCAATTCGTTTCGAGGTAGGGATGTAATTTAATTTTTATGTATAGTTATTTATTTATTAATAGTTATATTATTTATATTATTACTTATATTATTTATATTATTACTTATATTATTTATATTATTATATATATTGTTATTTATATTACTTGTGTATAACCCCATCAAAAATGACGGAATTATGATCTGCGTTTCAATTTCATAAGATTTAATACATACAAACACCACGAAGATTTTACTATTGAAATGTTTGCATTGTAAAAAATTACATTTTTAAAATGATTTCTACATAGACAAATGATGAGCGTTTTTTTAAAACTCAATATTCAATTTCTGAAATACACTCGTTTCCAAAAATTAAGGAAAAATCACAAAAATAGCGATAACTAAAAATGTTACATGTAGATTTTAATGAAACTCAGCCACAATATAAAACTCATAGTAAGGTATAAAATAACATGAAAAGAAATTACCAGACAATTATGGTGTTTCAAAAAATAGCATAATTATAAAATTAGCAAAATCAATTTGTCAGTTTGGTATAGGAAAAGTAACTTTAATAAGCCGTATGATCACCCCTAATAGCAATACAGCACATACAGCGATGTGTCATACTGTGAATTATGCGGTCGATGAGTTCGCTTGGAAGTGCGAGCCATTGCTCTTGCAAAGCAGTTGTAAGCGTGGCAAGAGTATGTGGAGGGGGATTGAGAGTAGCAACACGTCTTCCTAAAGCATCCCAAACATGCTCGATGGGATTCAACTCCGGTGATACAACTGGCCATTCCATGCGCTTAGTTGTCTGGTGCTGAAGATAATCTTTCACGATGCGAGCCCTCTGCGGTCTAGCGTTCTTGTCCTGTAACAGGAAATCATTGCCTATTGAACCGGTATAAGGGCGCACATAAGCATCAAGGATGTCATCTCTATAGATGTAAGCATTCACGGTTCTACGTGGAAAGACACGGAGGTCTGTGCGTCCACCTAAAGAGATACCACCCAAAACGCAGACACTGCCTCCTCCGTATGAATCTCTTTCACGAATGTTTGATGGAGGATAACGTGTTCCCTATTCTCTCCAAATCAAACAACGCCTACTATCGCATTGGAGGCAAACCGGGACTCATCCGTTAAGAGAACACGCCTCCATTGATCATCGTTCAGTGGACATGTTGACGTGCCCACATCAAACTTTCCCTCCGGTGACGTGAGGTGAGCGGCACCCAAATTGCTGGAGCCTTCGTGAAGTCCACCTTCGTGAAGCCTTCTACGCACAGTTGACATTGACACCAACCTTCCAGTGGCTGCAGCAAGTGAGGATCTAAGATGAGATGGGGATATTGTGGTTCTATTCATTCGTACACATAACCGCAAATATCGGTCATCGACGCTTGTCGAAACCCTTGGCCGTCCGTGGCTGAACCTTATTGAGCCCAAACCAGTGGTTTGAAATCGTTACCAAAGCCTATGAAACACAGAAGGACTCACATTTAGCCATCTATCTACCTCTGTCTAACTTTGTCCAGCCTCGAATCTCCCAATAGCTCTAAATCGCAGTTCTGCGGTCAAATGATGCCCTGAGGTCATTGTAATGAATTGGCTATCCCAGATTTATAATATCACTATCACAGCGACAGCTGCAGCCTTGCTCTCTAATGTGCAATTTTATGTTCCCTACAGATGACGCAATGCAATTGCAGCGCCACTAATTTTCATTTGGTATATTTATTCAGCATCTTTTGTTTTACAATATATGCAAATTTCATACGTATTGCTTTACTTTTGAACGAGTAATAGCTTTTTTGTGATTTTCCCTTAATTTTTGGAAACCAGTGTAATTCAACGATTGGACAAAACATTCAAATTAAAAATTAAAAAATAATCCATGTGCAAAAGTGTTTCTGAAAAAAGTATTATCAACGAGTTTCTAAAGAGATTAGCTCATCACATAGCTCGTAATGGTTTAACGATTGCACAAAACATTACAATTTTGTTAGTTTTAAATTATCTAAGTTAATAGTATAATAGAATTTTAAAGCACTTCTGCATTAAATCAGTTATTACAAAATCATTGCTTTGTTTATTTACACTTTAATTTTTATATTGCTAGTTGTATTTTAAAAATTACTATAAATATTAAATGCTAATAAAAATAAGTATTTCTAATTGAAATCAATAAAAAATATCTATTTAATTGATAATTTTGACAAATTATAATTACAATTTATTATAAGTATTTGAGGTATATCCAAGGAGTCACTCTCTTTGATTCCTCGCTGTGTTTATAGATGGCAGCACCAAACAGCCAAAGAAATGACGTTATCGTAAGAGCATGTATTTTCCTGAACATTTCTGAAGTACAGAGATTTTGGGTTGCTCATAACATCTTTTAAGAACATCAATAGCTTAAAGATTCAACTATAAAATAATTCTGTATAGATTACGAACGATAAACCCTCAAAACAATGTTTAGGTCAACAAAGATTTTTAAACACTCGTTGCCAATCAGCATAAATAATTCTCAATACTGAAATAATTCTCAAACAAAGTTTCAAAACTGAATGCACAGCAGTATTTATTACAATAATCATAATAATCAGCGAAATGAAACACAATTTTTGAAGATTTAAAGGCATGCATAAGACACAAAAGCACATTAAACTAACATTGTATGCTTATTATTTATTATAGAATAAATATCGTTGTAATGCTACATAATTAGATACTGTTTCACCGTGTACTAATGTTCCAAGTCTCACTGTATGCCAAGTCAATTTGTCGAAAAGAAAATGGTTACGTACTTCTTCATCTTCCGGCGTTTCATTTTCTTCTATCTATAATAAAAGAAAGTATTTAAATAGAATTTTTTTTCAACTTCCGGTTTTCCACGGATTTACACGTTTTAGGGGTCAGAGATTCCGAAAAATATGTTTTTACAAAATGTCTGTCTATCCGTGTGTCCTCTTTGAATTATCGAAAAGCGTATGAAATTATGCATAGAATTCAACCAAATTTCATTTATAGGGTTTAACTTATGGCCAGCAGGTCCCACATAAATTTGGGGATATTCCGCCTGAGGGGGCGCTGTAATAGCGATTTTTGTGCCATTTTCACTATTGTATCATCGAAAAGTTTATGAAATTATGCATAGAATTAAATCAAATTTCATTTTTAGGTTTTTGGCTATCGCCAGCATGTTCCAGTAGTATTTGGGGATGTTTTGCCGAAAGGGAGTTCTGTGATAGGCACTTGCAGATTTCAATTCAAAAATATGTACAAAAACATTAGAAATCTTAGAAGTGTTTGCTTTTAAATTTTCTGCCTTGATCCAAGAATTCCGGCGCAATTTTTGTTTTGCTTCTATCCTAATAAATGGCTGAGATATAGCAGTTGGAAATTTTAGGATGCTGACATTTTTTAAACAAGACAGCAAGATTTTTCCATAGAAGAGTTCAATTTATGAGTTTTAATGAACATGGGATTTTGGCAAACTTTCTTTCGTTGTTGTAACCATCGTTCCACCAGTATATGCTTAACACTTTACATTCATAAATGCCATCGTAAAAGTTTCGCCAAGTTTGGCGATAATTGGCGAATTATCTCCAAATTTGGCGCAAAAAATAGCTTTCATAAATGAAGCCAACTTGGCTATAGATGTCTAATTTGGTGAAATTCTCATTCAAATTTAATATTGACGAGAACAAGGAATGAATCTTCTGTAATCGGGTTCCACGCAACTTAACTTCATGTTTTCTAGTAAAATTGGCTAAAATCTTAGAACCGAGGCATAAGGAGGCTATCTTTTCTTGCCGGTCAGGGCAGAAGGACTTTTCGTAGTTTTGTTTTACACCGGATGCTCGCATCCAAGTAACCCGACGATTACTGCAGTTGACATACAACAGAATGACGAAAAATATTGATTTTATTGGCGATGTAGTTAGAGGATTTTGAAGTATTAACATCCATGGCATAGAAGAAAATTTTGGGATTGGCACATCCGACTAGTTTAGAGTTAAATCCTAGGTATATAGGAGAAATATTGCAGTATAGTACAATATTCGAACTCAAGTATACCATATAATTAGACTGAAGACATAGGATCTGTAAAAGAACTAAATAAGTAACTTTCAGCTTAAAAAAAGTACCCTTTTAACCGTAACTTGAAACAAAACAACATCCATACTTGAAATGCGGTCGGCGAACACTCCAATCAAAGTATTACTCAACAGTGAAACGTCTAGTGAAACAAACACAAACTTCATTTTAAAAGCGCCTCTCTTTCACTGTGTACAACGTCTCATTCTATACAACTCTCCCCTTTAGTTTCATATTGTGTATTTCAATCAAAGAAGCTATGTGTGTGAAGGGATTTTTACAGGAAATTCAAGTAATCACGGATATATATGTATATCTATCTATATATATAATAAATATACTGCTTTTAGAGTAATGAGTGAGCTCGAAGCCGCCGCAGTCGTCCGGTGTATTAAACGCCCCAAACCTCCCGAGACCGCTGGACGATATCTGAAACTTACTGAATTTAGTTTTTAAATTTTTTATGTGGGATCTTCCGTGATCAGGTCTACCTTCTTTTCCAACACAGTCTTTAAAGAAGCGGGGAGCGGCGGCGGTTCTGCGCGAGTAACGGCTCATATATATAATTAAAAAACAAATTAAGAGCGTATAACATGATATTATGAGGTTTTAAGAATGTTATAAGAATGACATATGGCCCCATTAAAGTGACCGCCGTATTAACGATTTATGGCTGCTAAGTGCACATGTTCCGAATTGTTTTGATCACAGTGTTAACAATTTATGGACGGGAGACGCGCAGGGCCTAGTTTCAATTGATCGCTATATTTGTTTAGGTGTCAATTTTTGTTTATTTGACCCGCAAGCGACTCCGCCTCATTAGATTAGCACAGACAATGCCGTGGGGTCGTGTCTGCTAGTATATACTATACTTAATTAAAAAAAAATTAGCATAATGGGATTTAATAATATGCATGCATGTATATATAGCGGCCATTTTTCACTCTACGGAAGAAAACATCCTTATTTACGTAAATACCTATCTCCATTCTAAAATTTATTCCATGTTTATCCAAAAATGTTGCCAATGAAACAACTTCATTTCATATTAATCTAACAAATTAAAAATCTATATTTAAGTAAAATAAATTAAAACTTTTTGCTGTAGTATTCAGCTTGAAATTAACCAGATTTATGTTATAAGTCGATTAGTTATATCTATAAAGCCAGAACAAAATGTATAGTAAAATTTAAAAAGAAATTTTAATTAAATTGAATATTTCAAAAGGACAATTGAGAAGCTACATCTGATTTCCCACCTAAAATATTATTGAAGTATAACATTGTTCGAAATATCTTAATGAATATAAGTATGCATTTTTTAAAGTATGTCACGATACTTTTAAAAATTTCCATTGAAAAACATATTCAAATATTAGTTTTAGTTAACTTTGGTTTGAAAATATTATTTTAAATTTTAAATTTACCTTTCATTTGGTATTTTTAACAAAGTATAATGTTTTGTAAAAGATGAATAAATAATGGCAGAGATACAATAATATTTCACATGAAGGAAGAAATTAAATCAAATATCTAAAATTTAACCATTTCTATATTTTCGTCTCAAACTATTTTCTTTTAATAACAATACAGATTATAACGTACATATTAAACGCAGTATATTTCAAAAGTTAAACTTTGTTCTGGATAGAATATGCAAATTTTTAGTTGTTTCGTATTGAAATATCTGTCAAAAATGTTTATGTCTAATTAATAATTTAAAAGTTTTCTCTAAACTTAAAAAAGTATTTTTAAAGCCTTATTAATATTTTCTTTCTATTAAAATGATGTTAAAATGTTAATATATCAAAGTTATTTCTCTTTAAAATTAAAGGATATAGTTAAACATAATAAGCTAGTTATAATTATAGCCTGTTCCACGAAAATTCAATAGCCCCAAGGAATATAACTATTTTTTCCATTTCACAATTTCTAACACTTTTTCTGAATTCAGTAAGCATAGATGAGATAAATAAATATTACGGTAAGATCTTTTTAGACTTTTGTTTTTAAAGAAATATTTCTGGACCATGGGTGCAAGAAGGCCATCCAAGCCAAGACTGAAAACATTTCTGAGTATTAGAAATAACCAAATAAAAATGGGCTAGAAAAATTATATGTCTTGCATTATGGCTAAAAATTTATTTCTTACATTAAAAGTTCTGGATAGTGAAATTACTATTATTTAAGCATATAAAGTAGAATTTACTATCAATCAAAAATCTCTCCAAGACTGTTATCAGTCCTGAGACTGACGGTCTTGCATCCATGTTCTGGACCAATAATTTCTGTTTGAGTTAAACAAAATCGTGGAATATTAGAAAAAAAAGCTTAACTTCCCCAAAAGCTACATTAAAAATATCTCATTAAAGAATGTAATTACATTAACATTTGATAAAGAAAAAAAATGAGAAGCTAAATTTAGAGTAACTGTATAATTGGACTACCATAGTATTGCTATTAAGTTTACTGGTAAAGGTGGTCAGAAGAACAAAAAATCTCTAAAAGTGAAATTTTTAGGTTTTAAATTAAAATATATTCTGTAGCTTATAAAATATAATGAAGGAAACCGTATAAAAATACGATTAGATGAAAATGTACAAAGGTTTTTTTTAATGTTGTACTATTCATGATTTCCGCGCTTTCTTCCAGGATAAATGCTTTTATCTAGAACTGCATTGTTTCAAGATTTGTCATACTTAAACTGATATTTCCAAGTATCTATTAAATTTGTAGAATGTTTGATATTTTGTATTTTTAAAAAAATTATATATTCTTCATAATAAAAAAAAAATCATAAATAAGTGTAAAAGTGAAAATAGTTTATTTTTTAAACACTCTTTTATAAAGCATTCATTGTTTATCTTCAAAAATCATACCTAATTTCATGACAGCAAATTCATGTTGTGTCAAAATATTGTTGTTACAATACGTTAGTTTGACGTGGACTCGAATTATGTGAGTATTATTATTAAAAAAATATATTTTTTGCTGTGTTTCTTTTTTAACCCCTTGAAGGGCGCCGGTATATTATATATACCACTTAATTTTAATCCCAAAATGCCACAATGACACCAGAATTTTATAAACAAATTTTGAATTTATACGATACACGAATAAATGATTTTACTTATAAAATAAATTCGTTCGTGAATCTTGGTGTCAATCAATCATTTCAATATTTTAGCTCCAAGAGTATTTTGCCCCTGAAGGGGTTAAGATATGCCAATAAGGAAGGAAAAAAAGCATTCTTTTAACTAATGATTTCTAAATTTGTTTCTTGATGCATAATTATAATTTAATTATTATTAATTTTATGTACTCTGACAGTACGATTAAAAACCATTAAAGAAATTTTAATGCAAAATTTATTTATTACGTCCATTAAAAGTAGATTTTACTTTTCATACAAATTACTTTGCTCTATCAGATTTAGGCCCCACTAGTGGCTGAGATGTTCTACTCTCGAAGCTGGTAGGCGGGAGGTGCTGGGTTCGATCCCAATCGCGCCCGTCGGCCTAATCGTTCGGAGTTTTCGTGGTTTTCTTCGAACCGTAGATTTATCCATGCGTAAATACGGGTTAGGTTCCCTTAGAAAGACCCCCACGAAGGGCACTCCCCCCGGGCCTATATCCCAAGTGTAGATAATTGACCGTCAATAATCAACCCAACCCAACCCTATCAGATTTAGAAAGCACTGCGAAACAGTTGAAGTCAAATATTTCTTAAAGTGGTTATTCTCGTAACTATTTACATAGATGCACACTTTCTATTATTAAAAAAATCCCTGACGGCTCGGCCTACAGGCACAGGTAGATTTCGAAGACGCAGAACGTGGGGTGCCTGTTTGTCGGGAATTGCGGAGAAATGACCTTTTTGCGATGATGCTGAAGTTGGAACCGCCTACTTCGAAACGAAACTTGTTTGCAGGCGGAGCCAGCAAGGATTTTTTTTTTTGCTATAAGATTTGGTCCTATAAAAAACATGTCAATATAAAAGTTTTAGATAATATTAAGAGGATTTATAATAAATTTAAGCGGATTTGAAATCTTGGGAATTGACGAAGTTATGAATTTTTTTCTTCTAAAACCCCCCTTCCCCCACTCCTCTTAAAGCATTTTTAATTATATCAAAAATCTGTCATACATAAATTTTCGGCCCTTCTCCTAGAAGTAATAATAACTTCAAACGGATTCGATACGTATCATAATTAAGAAATTATTGTTTTCTTTCTGTTTTCACAAAAAGTCCCCCCCCCAATCCCCTCCCCGGTTCGATTTTGCCCATTAACGAACTTGACCAAGATTTTACGCCACTTGATTTTATGTATCAGTTTCGAAAAGATGCGGGAGTTGGAACCGCCTACTTTGAAAAATAACTTGTTTGCAGGCGGAGTCGGCAGGGATTTTTTTGTTTTTAATTTGTTTTTGCTCTAACGGTTAGTCCTATAAAAAACTTGTCAATATAAAAGTTTTAGATAATATTAAGAAGATTTATAATAAATCTAAGCGGATTTGAAATCTTGAGAATTGACGAAGTTATGATTTTTTTTCTTCTAAAACCCCCCTTCCCTCCCCCCCCTTAAGGCAATTTTTAATTATATCAAAAATCTGTCATACATAGGTTTTTGGCCCTGTTCCTAGAAGTAATAATAACTTTAAACGGATTCGATACGTATCATAATTAAGAAATTATGGGTTTTTTTTCTGTTTTCACAAAAAGCCCCCCCCCCCCTGGTTTGATTTTGCCCATTAACGAACTTGACCAAGATTTTATGTCCCTTGATTTTATGTATCAGTTTCGAAAAGATGCGGGAGTTGGAACCGCCTATTTTGAAAAATAACTTGTTTGCAGGCGGAGCCGGCAGGGATTTTTTTTTGTTTTTAATTTTTTTTGCTATAACGGTTGGTCCTATACAAAACTTGTCAATATAAAAGTTTTAGATAATACTAAGAGGATTAATAATAAATTTACGTGGATTTGATATCTTGTGAATTGACGAAGCTATGATTTTTTTTCTTCTAAAACCCCCCCTTTTTCCCCCCCTTGGGGCCATTTTTAATTATATCACAAATCTGTCACACATACATTTTTGGCCCTTTTCCTAGAAGTAATAATAACTTTAAACGGATTCGATACGTATAATAATAAAGAAATTATGAGGATTTTTCTGTTTTCACAAAAAGCCCCCCCCATTCCCCCCCCCCCCTTTGGTTCGATTTTGCCCATTAACGAACTTGACCGAGATTTTATGACCCTTGATTTTATGTATCAGTTTGGAAGAGATTTATGCAGAATTTTTCCAGTTATCGTGGTCAGAAAAAAGTGACATAGATAGATAGATAGATAGATAGATAGATAGATAAACTTTTGAACTGGGGGTGGTTCTGGGAGTCATGATCGGCGTAGATCTGCAAAAATTTTTCAAAATTTCCAACTTAGGTGAGAATGTAATAGGTAGTATTTCTTACGAAATCTACCTAAAAATGTTATATGCAAAATCTGCAACTAGAAAAACCTTTCAACTTGCAGACAGGATCACAAAGCATTTATACATTATATTTATAAGAATTGCGAGATTTCATAACGGTATATTTTGTTAATAATTCTAACTATTCTTGTAAATATTTTACAAAAAGAACTGTAACTATCGAATTATTAAATCAGTTTTAATGAAAAAAAAAATCCTATTATTATTACATAAATTTTCTTGAACGAGGTCTTCGTGGCTCTGCGCTAGCGCGCGCGATTTGAGAGCCGGAGATGAGGGTTCTGTCCTCTAATGTGACTTTTACCTTTTTTTAAAATAAATTTAATATATTTGTCGCGTTATAAGTTTTATGCAGAATTATGAAATCTGTATCTTTGAACTTTTTGATATTTTCCTCATAAATTCCATTTACATTTTCAAATTTTTCGTAATAATTTACTTTTTTTTTCTTTCTTTTTTTTGTGCAGTTTTGAAATTAATATTTCACGAAATTCCAAACTAATTTATGTCTAGATTTTGTTTATATTTGTTTATTATTATTTACCCTTTATATTTTAATAACCGTTCTAAAATAATACTTTTTTTAACTTTATGTAATTTTAAATAAAATTTTATATTCTTTTATAATTTACACAAAATATTTTTATTTCAAATCTTCTAAAGGTACGTATGATTAGGTAATTTCAACAACATATATTGAAAGGAGTAATAAAATATTAAAAGAATAATGCTTATATCCAAGTTTTATCCAGTTATATATATATTGTTATTTAAATACATTTAACTGCAAAGTTCAAACTCAACATCATTTTTGATTTGCACAAATAAAAAATAATATATTACAATAAATTTTTTTAAATTCTAACAAGTCGTTGCCATACAGAAAAATTCAACTAGAAATGGAAAATCTTTTGTAAATTACAATAGATATAAAAAATACCTGAAAAAAAATCGTCTGCAATGACTTTTACGGTAATATCAGAATAAATAAAATTTTATTTTTATCCATTTCATTTAATCCTTTGCAGACAATTACCACGTTAACAATTACCACGTTCTTTTCCAAAATTAATGCATTTTTTAATATTTATCACATCTTAAATATTTTTAAAGACAATTACCACGTTTGAAATAATTTCTTTTCCAAATTTAGTGCATTTTTAAATATATTTATCACAATTTAAGTATTTAAAGAATATATAATATGCTAATTTATACATTCTTCCAATATTGTTAAAACAATTTACGTAAAGAATATATTTAAATGCGATTTTTAATGCGGAATTTGTTTAGAATATTTTTGCGATATGTATCACACAATTAGTTCCATATTTAATAAACTAAAAATGTCGATGTCGGTAATGATAAATATTTTAGTATTTCAGCAGTTAAATATTTCAATATATTTAGAACAAGTCATATATTAAAAGGATACATTTTTTATTAATTTTTTCTTAATCATTTAAAATTTTTTAATAGAAAATGTAGCTAAAAAAATTCATTATTTAATAAATACGATAAATAAATAATTAAATATACATAAATGTAAACAAGAATCATTTTAAAAAGACGAGATATCAAGACTTAAAATAGTTTAGATTTTCATCAACAGAAATATTAGAATAAAAATTGCGCAAAAACTATAAATTTTCACGAAAAATTCGAAAATGTAAATGGAATTTTTAGGAAAATATCAAAAAGTTCAAAGATGCAGACTTCATAAATCTGCACAAAACATATAACGCTAAAAACATATAAAATTTATTAAAAAAAGGTAGAAGTCACATGAGAGGACAGAACCCTCATCTCCGGCTCTCAAATCGCGCGCGCTAGCACAGAGCCACGAAGACCTCGTTCAAGATTGCGAACTAATGGGTATTTGAAATGCATGCTGAACTTTCCCCCGAAATTTCTCGAAAACTAAAGCCCATTTGAAGGAAACCTTTGACCTGAATAGTTAGGGGTATGACCCTTACAACATACTTTAAAATCATCAAAATCTGTGCGCATCATGTTTGGCGGTCTCCTTGTTAGTGTCGAAGGAAAAAAATAAAAAATAATTGTACGAAATTTCGCATAAACTTTATTGAATAGAGGATAAAATGTACTATATTGGGCTAAAAGATTGGAACCGGATTCCGGTTACTAATGTGCTTAAATCGCAGCGGTACGTCAAAAAACACTAAAAATCGCATTTTTAAAATCATGATTTTTATCTGTAAAGAATTATTAACTTACTAAAAGCTAAAAAGCGTCAAAAGCACTAAAAATCGCATTTTTAAAATCATGATTTTTATCTGTAAAGAATTATTAACTTACTAAAAGCTAAAAAGCGTCAAAAGCACTAAAAATCGCATTTTTAAAATCATGATTTTTATCTGTAAAGAATTATTAACTTTCTAAAAGCTAAAAAGAGAGAAAAAAATAACGATTCTGAGCGTATCGGAGGCTGAAATGGAAGCGCAACCACCGAACCAAGCAAGCATTCTTGCAAAATTTCTTAGTGTCGAAGGAAAAAATTCACCAAAAATGCAAAAATAGCTGTAAGAATTTAGCTTAAACTTTATTGAAAAGAGAATAAAATTTACTATATTGGGCTAAAAGATTGGAACCGGATTCCCTTTACTAATGTGGAAAAATCGCAGCGAAATGTGAAAAAACACTAAAAATTGCATTAAAAATTAAATTAAAAAAATCTATTAAAAAATTCCAAAATCTGGTTTCGAGATGCAAAACTACATGCATATAGGTATCTTCCCACCAAATGTTGTAGCAGTCAAATGCGTGCAGCAGTCTCTTCAGAACACAACCGAGAAACACACAGACACACACATAAACTTCCTTCTTTATTACAGTTGGCGATTTTTTTTGTCATTTAAATATACGCTATTTTAAGGAGTCTTCTTTGCAGAAATTATAAAAGTAAAAAAAAAAATAAAATAAAATAAAATATCGTATTTGGAAGTGCTGGTGACTTTTGAGTATAACATATTCAGTATAACACCAGCAGCCAAAATAAACACAAGTATTTTATTCCGGCTCAAATTTTAGAATTGAAAAAAAAAAAAAAAAATTTTTTTTTCGTAATAAACAAGCAGATTTTGAAGTTACAAAATCGTCATTCTTTATGAGTAAATAAAACTTCGAGCATGCAATCTCTACTATCAAAACATTTTCCATTAACTTTTTCACTGAAAGCTATATTTGATGTAAAATTTTAATTAAATTTTAATCTTTATTATTTTTGCTTTTTTCCTAGAATATATAGTATAACTCACAAAGGGCTTCTATTTACTTATGTAAAAAAGTTATGGATTTAACGACAAACTTTGTCACATATCTAAACATAAACGGTATGTGAATATTGACTCTGCTTCGAAATTAGTTAATTTCGAAATATTCCTTTATCTAATTACTAAAACTGTATAGTACGTACAGTAAACAATTAGAACAAAAATGTTTGAACAAGATGTTATCTTTTGCATTTATGTGTCTGATAAAAGTAAACAAATTTAATTATAAAATTGTTATTAATTTATTCAAAAGATACTAGTAGTATTTTTAGACTCTTTGTAGAAACTTCCCCCCCCCCAGAATTTTATTTGATTGTGACTGCAATAACTTTGATCTAATAATAGTATGTAGTAATAGGGGAAATAATCTGTTTCATTCAGTATTTACTAAAATCGTTAAAATTGTTCTTACTGCATTTAAATCTTTTAAATCTTAAGGTTCTCATATAAAATTCACATTTAGCGATTTTTGCCAATCGATGGAAATGCACTCGAAATCTTTTGTACGGCCCTGTATATTATCTAAACACTTTTGTACACACCGTATATTAAGCTAATCAGGTTAAAAACGCATAAGGCAACTTAAAACTCACTTCAAACAATTACCAACCGTAAACGACAATGTATTTTGTCCTTTGCATAGCCCTGTATATGAATTTATATGTATTCCTTAAACCTATATTAGTCTAATAAATATAGTTCAGCAAGAAAATACGTAACATAATTAAAAAGTTTTCTTAAACAATTTACACCCATACTCCCGAATTCCCTTGTGTAGCCCTGTATATGATCAGCCGAATTTATACATACCATGTAATATGAAAAAATATATATATATAGTTAAACTTAAAAACACAAACAAAACTTCAAAACGCACTTATAACACATAAATTGTAATTATCGCACGCATACTGTAAACGATATCTTTTGTGTGTCCCTGTAAATGAACGATAAACATAATGCACACCTTACTTTTAGGTGAGCAATTTATAGTAATGCATATAAATTTCATTATGTTTCAAATAGTGAAACATGATTAAATTACACTGCAAACGATTTTCCCCCGTAGAACAATGTGCAACAGAATACTTTTGTTTGACCCTGTAAATGAACGATAAACGCAATGCACACCATATTCTACAAAAAGCATGTTTTAACGCGCTTCATAATTATATATCAATTTCATTATGTTTTAAATGACGTAGAGTCATCAAAATGCAATTGAAACGATTATTTCCTATTGACTGTAATGTAACGCAATACTTTCGTCCATCCCTGTAATAAAAGTATAAGCACTATACACTTTATTTGCAATAGGAAACATGCTGTGGTAACCACTTCAGGGCAATCCGAGAATACTTACACGAGTTAGAGTATGAACAGACGGCGAGACTGCAGACAAAACCTCATAAACACTTTAAAACTAGGTTGGAAAGTGTTAAAAACAGAAGACATAGTCTGAAACACCACACTCTTACGTCTCAAATGCTGCATTTAATTAAAAAATATTGATGTTAACATTTTGAAAAATATTTTTCACAAAGGGTCTTTTTTCCGATTTGATGTATTCCTCCTTACGGCAATGCCCCTCCCCCCCCCCCAAAGGGCTCAATTTTAGAGGTACCGACAAAAGACTCGGATACATTTATATTTATAAACTACTAAAATTTCAGAGAGTTCGGACGAAGAAAACCGTTTTCTTTTTTGTTTTTTTGTTATGTTATCGGAAAAAAACCCCAGAAAAAAACAGTTTTTTTTTTTTACAATTAACTATTAATATTTATTCACGAAATTTTTACTCGGGCTGTAAAACAGTTATGTTTATAATCGATAAAAATTTTAAAGAATTCGGACAACAAAAAGCTATAAAAAAAAAAGAACTATAAAACGACCACACTTGAAACTAGTCGTAGGGGGCCACCGTAATACTTACCCATCATGCATAATATAAAATATGAAAATAAAACATGTGTAAACTATTTATAAAATGCATTGCAATTCGAATAAAATCGTGGCTTGATGACGTCATAAACTTTAAATGCTCTCTTACTGAATTGCGTAAAAGAAACATTCTAACAACTCCAAAATTGATAATCATATTAACTAACGGTTTACTGCGTCGGATTAAGCGTCTTATTTCCAATTAAAATATATCTTTGAATTGAAATTTGAATGAAATACAGGGTCATGAAAAATCGAAAATAGGATTACAAATAGTTATCCGATCGACTTCACTTCATTCTTTATTCAAAATTTATGTTTTTTTATTGTCTTTTATATTCACTCCTAAAAATAAACAAATTCGAAAATTTTTATAAACCTTTCATCAGAACGAATATTTCAAGAGTCCGAACAAAATAGTTCCGTATAATTGAGGTTACTGAAATTCAATAAGCTTCTTCCCATTATTACATACTAAGTACATACCAAATTTCAAGTCTCTATCTCAATTTGTTCGGGAGATAGAGCGCTTACAGACACACAGACACAAAAACACATATACAGACAGACAGACTGCAATTTTTTTTTCTAAAAATATGTTTTTCGGATTCTCCAGTGTCTGAAACGTGTTAATCCGTCATTTTTTTTTTTCAAAAAAAATTACAAGTCTTACCCTATACTACGTATGATGGGTAAGTAAAACCTAGAAAACGTCTTCATACGAGCAGTTTTACCCATAAATATAAATAATCTTTTGCGGATTTTTCATTTAAAAATATAAATTCATAGAAAATCGGGTTAAAGATACAATATCAGACAAATTTGAAGTTTATTTAAGGTAATTATCACGGGCCCGGTCAGATCAGCTAGTTGAATAAATAAAAAAATATTTACTTAAAAATCTAATTGCATTGTTATTACCCCTCTTAAGAAAAACACTAGCAGTGTTTTGGAACGTTGGCATTAGAAAATTTGAAATAGCATTTTGTCTCACTTGCACGTATATGTAACTAAAAAAACAAAAAAAACAAAAACATAAAAAATAAATGTTTTAACTGCCAAACTCTGGCAAAGAGATTCGAGAGGTACTGTTCGATTCACAGTTGTGTTTATTTTCCGAATAATTTTTTGAAAAATTGTATCAACTTTAAATTTTGAAATGGTATCACCCCCTTTTGACACCGTATTTGAGTTCCTTGGAACAAGGCTCCCTGGAAAAAGTAACGGTTTCTTAAACCTTAATAGAGTTAGAAAAGTTCAAAATTTGAAAAAAAAAATAATATTAAATCTATGTGACAAAATTTGATTTAGCTGTTAAAAAAATATATATATCCGATTGAGAGAAAAAAAATACAATGTATAGACCCAAATATATTTCAGGCATTTTTTCGATTCAAAAACAATTCAACAAACAGTAATTCATTTAGGATATTTTTTAATAAAATCCCATTAAAAAATATGAATTATGATCTGCATTAAGTTTTGCATAAAATGAACAACAATCGTCATAAATATGAATGTTTAAATGTACAGCTCATTCCAATCATTAGTTTTCGAGACATAGATAAATTTTACTTTTATTGATTTAATTTTTTTATTGATCTGATGAACACTTTAAGCATTTCATGGGCTTCCTATTTGACACTAATTTTACACCCTGTCTAGGAGGTATTTCTTAAAGTGGATTTAATATATATTCAAATCTTCTCCGCAATTTGTTTTGGAAATTAATTAAATATTCTAGGTATTTCACTTTGTAAGATCTCGATTTTATTTAACTTTAACACATTTTATTTTATAACTTTGGTAAGGTCGGGTCGTCCAATTTTACCTGAACCGTGGTTTGATTCGGGTCAAGTTGGCAATATTTTTTTTCGCTACGGGTAAGGTTAATTCTAATTGTTTCGGAATCGAGGTGTGTTTTGACTCTTAGGGGTAGGATTTGAGAACCCTATATCTACAGTATTGTTTAAGAAAGAAAAAAAATTATATATTTTAATATAAATGAGTATATAGATATATATATGTTTATTGTTCAATGTAAACGATAAAATGCATGTTAGAAACATAATTACAGAGTTTTTTAAGCAACTTCAACGAAGGAGGATATGCAAATCGTTTGTATTTTTTTTTTGTATGTAAACGCATAACTCTGGCATGGATGGTACGATTTCCATACTTTTTATTGTTGGAAAAGTCTTAGCCTGCAGATAGTCCCGTTTCAATATTATTATTATCTAAAGAAGGCGATATGTTTGGTTGTCTGCCTGTTTTCGTGTCATTTTCTTTGGCCTGATAGGCTTTAACTTTCATTGACCAATCGTCACGAAATTTTAATAGGGCGTTAAGGTACACAGCGATATTTTATGTTTTGAAATAGTCGTGGTATCGTGCCAAGTTTTTTACAGGGACATTTCAAAACAGTTAAGGTATCCTTGTTTACTGCGCGTCCAAATAAACTATATTGATAGCTATGAGTTTTAAAAGGAATATGGATTACAGTGCTGCATCAGATCGTTTAACTTGATTTTACCCGCAGCCGACCCGACCAAAATCACGGGTCAGGTCCGGTTAGCAATAATATTTTTCTTTGTGAGACGAGTCAATTCTAATTGTTTCAGGTTCGGGGTAGGTCTTGATTTTTCCGGGTTAAGTTTAATAACCTGTATTTACAAAAGGGTGTCGCATCAATTCGTCGCACACAATTCATCGCGCACAATTCATCGCAGCGTCAATTCGTTGCAGCGACAACTCATCGCAGAGTCAGTTCGTCGTGGTGTCAATTCGTCGCAACGAAAATGTTTTGAAGGCTGTGTTGATTACAGATAAAAAAAAATATTCCTCTAAAAATCTTCTGTAAATTGTTAGTTATAATTCTCTATATTTAAAAAACTAATTATCATTAAATAATTTTACTAAATTATATTTACTTTCATTATCATAGCCTTCAAATTTTATTTCGTTGCGACGAATTGACGTCGCGACGAATTGAGGTCGCGACGAATTGACACCACGACGAATTGACGCTGCGACGAATCGACTTTGCTATGAATTGTGCGCGATGAATTGTTCCGCGATTAATTGTGCGCGACGAATTGACGCAGAACCTTACAAACGAATGTCCGCAGCATTGTTTGAATAAGAAGGTGTAATATATATGTTTGCCTTTTAACTCAAAAGGTAAAATTTAGGTTATGAATATAATTACACAGTATTGTTTCTGAATTGCATTTCAGTTGAAGTCAGTGTTAAAAGATGCATGGGGTTGTTGTGAGTCGAGTTCAGTTCGGGTTTTGGGTTCACTTGAAATAAAATTTTCTCATTCAGGTTGTATAACCAGAATAATCGAGGAATTTACTAATCGAGTAATTCCTCCTCATTCTAATGTGCAGAATCATACAGGATTGTCACAGAAACACGAAGATGTGTAACAAGTGCAATTACGATGTTTCAGAAACAAACAAAAATGGTTTAATTTTTTAAAATTGACTTTAGAAATTCGACAAACTTTATTTTTACAAAAATATATTATTATTATTATTGTTGTTGTTGTTTTAAGTAAAATTTAGAAAAAAAAAGCAAAATATTTTCTTAAAAACCACATTTTTCAGAAAAAAAAGAAATACGAAATAAATAAATAAATAAATAAATAAAAATAAATAAATGTTCACCAGATAACTACAACTCTCACGCAGCTTCACTCCTTATTTGAAGTCGATAGCTTAATCAGTAATTTTTTCATAATGCCCATCATTTAAAGAAACACAATTTTGAGGAAAATGCGTTTAGAAGTTTTAGGAGAGATATTGGCGCTTTGTCAGACAGCGGCGAAATTTCCGTAAATGATGGGGTAGCTCGAAGACATATGAGTTTTACTATTTCTACGCAAAACCTTGCATAATTGTATATCACTGTATGCTCACTTTATTGCGCAAAGAAAAATTCATTACAGTTTATTTTAGTTTATACCATCGTTGATATTGATTATTTTGAAAATAATTTATCTTGTTCAAAACGACGCACTGATAATTTTTTGGCAATACTTTTTAGTATTTTATGGTAGACTGTGCTTCACGAAAAATGTATTAGTAGATTTTAATCGTAAGCAATTAGAATTTTTTTGAAAAAGCCACTACATAATGAATAATTGCATAATATGAATAGTTGCACATTTTTATGCAAAACGTTTGATATTCAACTGAATCCAGTCAAATTAATGAATTAGTGTTTGTAAAGTTAGTGGTTTTGAGAATAAATTGTTGTTTTCTTATTTCATTTTTTGCTCATTAAATACACGAAATTGATTGGATTTTGTACAGAGACTCATACAATTACAATATGGTACCCGTGAACTTTATGTTTTACAAAAGACAAACCCCTCAGTTATTTAGTAATGCGATATTCCAATTTGATTATTAACTTGTTTTCAAAGAAGACCCAGAAAAACGCACAAAGGTTCGAGTTTTGGTTAAGACCTTATGGAAATTTGTTACTCCGTCACGCAATTGAAATACTGTAACACAAGGTCTTTGGAAGCGCGTTTTTCCTTAATTAAGCCCCGGACAAGGAATAAAACAGAATTTTAAAAGTTAAATTTTTTTTGTAGATTTAAAAATAACATTATGGTCACAATGTGACTCCATATCCTTGTAGTTTTGTGGTCATATTTGTGACGTGACGTTCGTGACTTGCAGGGATGCATTTGTCATAAAACATTTATTTACAATATATAATAAGTTTTAATGAATCTTATTCTTTTTATTAAATTAAACTTTTTGAAGAAGTTCCCTTTTTATTCAAAATGGGACATCATCGACAGGTGGCATTTTAGTAACAGATGTGACGTGACCACTGTGACTTGCAGTAACGTCACTGTCACCAGGCTTGCTATACGGAAGGATTCTACCCCAAATTACGCAATAAAATTTGTAGAGGTGTCCTTATTTCGTTTCTAAAGCTCATTAATACATGGTATAAAAATGTATTTTATACGGTACCTGAAGAAACAAAATTCAAATACTAAACTTTTATTCGTTATTTAAAAGTATCCGTCTGAAATATGTTTTAATAAAGTATTTAAAATTCTGCGATAGCATTCAAATTAAATTGCAGGAATTATTCCTATTAAAATGAAGAAATAAATGCAGTTAAACAGAAGCATATATAATCGATCCAATTAAATAAAACGCGGTGAATTAATTATATGTTCAAATCAAAAAATAATTATGAAGTTGTGCAGCTTATTTATCGACAATTTTATCAGTTATTTAAATAAGGGAATAAAGTACCCTATGATTAAATTTAACATTACGTCAAAAGATGTTTCATCTACAACATTCAGACGAAAAATTTCTTTAATTTTAAATACAAAAACTGTTTCTATGCAGTTTAAATGAAAAAGTGTAATGAACAAAAATTTATTTTATTGTTTTAATTATGAGTGAATATTTATATAGGAGTATTAAAAAGTAAGAAATAATACATTTTATGTTGTTGAACAATCTAATTGTAAACTCATATTTCTTATACTTATTCTTATTATGAATCCCATGTTTTTCCTTTACTTAAGTTTCAAGCAAAGCCAAAACTATACTCATTTATTGTTCATTGTAATGTATACATATAAAAAAGTGTGTCTGTTTCCTGTAAAAAAATATTTTTTAATGTTATTTAAAAAAAAATGTGTTTATTAAATTACATTTAACGAATATAGTGTATAAATAACTTTTAATAACATTCACAACTAGCGAAGCTTTGCCCACTTTGCTGGTCGCCAGAACATATATAACATTCTCCCAAGTTGAATTTAATCATTGCAGTAGCAGAGTTTACTGGAGAGCTCTTTGTGATTAAGAAAAAACAAAATGCAGAAATCTCGCCAAGAAACGCTAAAAATTATATGAAAAATTCACAGAGGGCAAAATTAACTATGATGGGTAAAATACTGAAACCTTGATTCCTTTTACGAACTGATTCCTTTTACGAATGTCGAGAAATCGCCGCGTAACGGTCAAAAACGCTAAAAATAGCATACAAATTTATCGAAAAATAAAGAAATCGCAGAAGACACAATTAACTATATTGCGTTAAAAGATTGAAAAGGGGATCCTTTTACAAATGTCAAAAACTCACCGTAAAATGCGAAAAAATGGTAAAAATCGCATAAAATATTCATGAAAATTTACTATATTGGACTATACGATTGAAAAACCAGATTATTGTTACAAATTTTAAAAAATCACAACATTACGCACGAAATACTTAAAGCCTCATTACAAATTTGGGGAAAATTTCAAAAACCGTTGTACGAATTTCGAATAAACTTTGTTGAAAAGAGGACAGAATTTGCTATATTGGTATAAAAGACTGAAATCGTATTTCTTTCACTCATGTGGAAAAATCCTCCGGAAAGCAAGACAAAAACCCGCTAAAAACTGCCTAATAAATTAGAGATGGAAATCTAATTAAAAAAAAATCCATATACTGGCTTAAAGGCACATGACTTCAGACATACGGGAGCATTCCTCAGAAATCTTGTGCAACTGTGCGTAGATGTACACAGCACACAGACACACACGCACATATATCTTATTTTTATTATATTAATAGACAGATATATAGATAGATAGATTCAATCTAAATTATATTCTATGGCCAATTTGGAAAAAGAATTTTCAAATTTTAATATTTTAAATGTTAGTGCTCAGATTTTCTGCATATTTATAAATTGCTAAATATCATATACGCAATAAAAAACTGCTCATACAAATAATTCTTAGAGAATTTAAAATGCATTGAAATTTAAAACAAGAAATAATTGTTATCAAGCGCTTAGAAAAATTGTGAATTACACTTAATAAATGTGTGAATTCTTAGCTTGCAATTAAATCTGCGGCATTTTATTAAGAATGGATCATTTTCTAGTTTCCAATGAAAGTAAACAATAAATGTACAGGGTTATTCAAAACTGATAGTTCAAACTTTAAGTAATGGTAGAAAATACTAAAACAAAACAAAAAAAAAAATTGCACAGAAAAACAGTGTCGAAATACATTTTTTTTCACTTAAAAATACAAGTTACCTCGCTGGAATCCGAATTCAGATTTTTTTCATAATTTTAAGAATAATGGAGAAATTTTAACGAAAGCTGAAATCTACTGACCTTTCTTTGTGTGAAATGGATGGATATCATGAGATGTGGTAGAATTCATATTCTACCATATTCACATTTCGCAAAACTAGATGCTCCATATTTCTGATTATAATTGAGAGTTTATACGGTTTCGGAAACCACTACTTTTTATGATATCATTGATTTTCATATAAGAAAACTAAGCCTTTTGAAAATTGCCTTTAAATACATTCATTTTTAACACTTTTTACACTTTGCAAAGTGTTTATTTTAGTCTTTTATTTAGTGGTTTGTCTGTCCATCTGTCTGATCATCTGTCTGTCTGTTCGAGCTCTAACTTGCGTAAATACAATCGGATTTTCATGTAATTGATATACGTTATTGAAGTTTGCTATCACATGTTCGGTATCGAAAATGAAGAGTGTATCATATATAGTTCGTTTACAGGAGCACTCTAAAGAATTCTGTTACATTATGGTCTGTGGATACAAATCATTTGCAATGTATTTTAATGTTGTTACACTATTTCAAACATAATGAAATTGATATACACTACTGTAGTACATTACAAGATGCTTGCAATAGACCATGGTATGTGTAGAACCTATAGTTCGTTTACAGGGCACTCAGAAGAATTCCGTTATATTAAGGTATATGAGGAAAAATTGTTTGCAGAGTATTTTAATGATGTTACGCTATTTCAAACATAATGAAATTGATATGTATTGCTGTAGTGAACTAAAACATACTTACTGTAGACTATGGAATGTAAAGAATTTATCATTCATTTACAGGGCCGCACAAAATAATTAAGTTAGGTAACGCTGTACGGAGAAAAACTGCTTGAAGCGTATTTTAATTACGTTACACTATTTCAAATATAATGAAATTGATATACATTATTGATGTTTACTACAAGATACTTGCTGTAGAATATGATGTGCATTCATCGTTTAATTACAGGAACACACAGAATATTTCGGATACAGTACTGCATCCGAAGTACTGTCTGTTAACGATAATTGCTGGAAGTGCGTTTTCAGACGTGGTGTGCATTTTTAACTACATTTTTGCATACATACTACGGTGTGTGTAAAATTCTATAGAACATATACAGGGATACACAAAAGAATTCGGAAGCATTACGCAGCATAAGCTTGGATTGCTTAAAGTTGGCTTTGTATTGATTAATGCCTTTTCAAGCTGAACTATATTTAGTGGACTAAAAAATGTTGGCTGAATAAAAATAAAATCATCTACATGGCTACGCAAAGAACTGGATATATGGTCGCATGTGGATGGTAATTTCTGGAAGTGTGATTTCAGTAGTTTTAAGCGTTTTTTGCCTGAATTAAATTGAGGGGGTCGGGGCAAGAGAGTGCTAAGCCACAGTTTGAAACTTCTGAGAAATTTTAATTTGAAAATTTTATTAAATACTTAAATCAAAGTATATAACATAAAGTTTTTTTGCCAATGCCATACTAACATTTGAGACATTCTGAGTAACAATATGTCATTATTTTAATAATATTACTATTACTTTTTCGTAAATTAGCTATCTTCATTGGGGGCATAAACATTTGGGGCAAAAATGAAACCTGGGACATATGCTGGCACCAAGTGACATTAGAAACAAATTATATGTAGGATATTATAATTTACAATATTATACAATTTTTACAATATGCAGTGTTAGATTTATTTCTTTAAAAATGTGGGTTGGAACATTCGTACTCCGATCCTGTCAACTGTATGTTAATATGTGGCGTGTATAAATATTTGTAGTTAATAAATAGGGCTGTATAAAGAGTTCAAGCATGTTTACGTCTGCCTGTAGAAATGCTAAAAGATAATTCTAAATTGTGTTTTTCGTTTTCTTACTAAACTAAAATTTAGATTACTAAGTAGAACATACACAAATATATAGATCATATACAGGGCTGCATAAAAGAATTGGAGTACTTCTTTTGGTTATAGACTGTAATTGCTGAAATATGGTTTTTAAATGTGTGATATGTTTTCTAAAATGTTTACTTATGTATTGTCTTTACCTTATTAAACAGCGAAAATTTGTTGAAGTATTCCAGAATTGTTGGATTGTGTTTCATAATCTATGCTTGACGCATGATTTTTCTTTATATGCATTCTAAACAATGCAAGAGAATTTAAAGAATTTTCGAAGGATATGATTTAGATTGGAATGAGACACCCTGTATTTATGAGGGGGGGAAAAAGGATTACGACCGTGGTTACCAACATAAAAAAGTTTATTTTGGTATGCTTTACACTTCTCGAATAGTCAATTTGTAATCAGCCTGAAGAAATAGGCTTAACATGGAAATAGCTACTTTCTACAAAAATACATATCATTTTTAATAATAAAAGCTTACAATATTTTAAAATGTTCATAATTTATATTTAAATATTTATTTTAACGAACATTTATAAAGTTTCTGGACAGATAAATAATTTTGATAATGATTACAAAAACATTATAAATATATAAATATAAACATATAATATATAAATGCATAAATCATTATATATTGATTTTTCCCATTCATAATAATACTACTATTAACTATATTTGAAATGCATTTTGAGCATTAAAAAATATCATTTGCTAAACAACAGCATCAATCACCTATAATAGAAAATAAATGCAATAGGTTTTCATAATGTGTTTTATTCCGGTACATTAAGCGTATAGTTAAACAAATGATACATTTATTTGAAAAATGTATAAATATAATCTGAAATTATTAATAAAATATAAATCGGCCGCGGCTTTCAATATTCATTTATCAAGAATATTCAAGATATAGTTATTGCCCTTTTTATGGAACGTAAATATTACATATTTTTAAAAAAGTCATATTTGTAGGTCAAAACGTTCACAAGAAACTAAACATCTAGATTTGGCTAATGTCATATTCATAAACCTTTAAAGAGATTAAATAACATATTTTAAATAGTTTATTTTCACTATTTTTTTAAAGTTTTTGTTACTTTTTTGTAAAAAAAAGTTTGTCAGCCTAAAAGATTTGAGCCGTTAAGGCCTTTAAAGCGGTTTCTGCAATCTATACTAATAAAAGAAAGTTTCGCTCTGTGTGTGTGTGCGTTTGTGTGTGTGTCTGAGATGGCTAGGGAAATCTAGCGTATTTAGAAGTCTGAAAATTTAGGTGTGGATAGTCCACGGCTTATACTGATGCACCTGAGACTCATAATTTTAATATTTTAATTACTTACCGAGATATTAATTAAAATCCACAAAGAGATCTCATCAAAGATACGCTTTTTTATCTTCGGTTGGTTGGTTGTATAAAATCTCTGCAGAAGCCATGAAATAATTCAAAGTAGGGATCATTGCAATTGCGAGTCGAGTGTTTAAAATCGATGGATCAGAGATTATACGACATGTAGACAAAAAACGCAATTATTAACCGTTGCCAAATGCTAAAAACATAGTTTTAAAAACATTTTATCGACTGATAATTAGATGGGTTTAAGGGGTTTTTCACGTGACATATATTAGTATGATAGAGATTATTAATACAGAAAACTTTATTTAACAGACTCTTTGTTATATTTGCTTAGATGGGGAGGGGTGGGGTAAACGACTTTTTATTAAATATCACATTTATTTTGCTTGACCGCGCGCCACTTGGCGGCGGCATTTTCATTAATGGACCCTCCGTATTAATAAATCAAAAATCTACTGCTCTAATTTCAACAGAATTAATTACATATAACAAGTTTAACATTTTCAGCCTCACCCGTAGCTTTTAATTGTTGTTTTATATACTGAATACCACTATTTTGGAATAACAGTTTTCGTAAAAATGAAATTTATCTTCCTAATAAAAGTATACATACAGCCCCTATTCAGTCATACCAACAGTCAATGTTAGTGATTTGTTGTTGAGCACTTGACCACGCGGCCCCTCCTTCAAGGGTTTTTTTCTCCAACCGTGCTTTATTTCCATAACTCAGCTAACAATGTTCCGAACTTCTCCAAACCAGTTCCATTTTGCTAAATTATCATAAAAATCAGCATTCATAGCTTCTGGTTTATTTCTAGAAAGCAGTTACCAGTATTCCTGAATATAGTATAAGCCAAATTTAAAGTTAGTTCCTAGCTTAACCAAATTAATCAATATTTAAATATGCATAGCGATTCTCCTAATTTGTCATTTGCTGAAGGGCACTTGAACATCCGCTCCCTCCCGGCCTCTCCTTCAAGGTTTTATCTCTAACAATGCCCCGTTTCCATAACTCAGCAACTATCTTTCCGATTTAAGCGCAACGGAATCCAAACATCATATTTAACTTAATAATTAACCTCTACAACATTAAAATAAATTTATCAGTAACAGATACCACTATTTCCGAATAACAGTCTAAGACAAATTTCTAATTAAGTTCCTAGCTTAACAAAACGAACGAAAATTTCAAGATGAATAGTGGTTCTCTTAATTAGTTATTTACTGAAGGCACTTGAACATCCGCTCCCCCCCCCCCTGAACTTCCGTCAAGGTTTTTTTTCTCTAACTATACCCCATTTCCATAACTCAGCAACTATCTTTCCTATTTAAACGCAATTGATTACAAACATTATAATTAACTTAATAGTCACCCTCTATAACATTAAAGTAGATTTATGAGTATTAGTTACCCCTGTTTCCAAATAATAGTTTAAGCCGAATTTGTAATTAAGTTCTTAGATTAGCCCAACGAACGAATTTTTAAATCTTCATAGTGGTCTTCTTATTTAGTCATTTTTATGAAGGACACTTGAACATCCCCTTCCCTCGACACCCCTCTCAAGGATATTTTTGCCAACTGTTCCTTATTTCAATAACTCGGCTAATAATGTTCCCATCTTCTCCAAACCACCTCTATTTAGTAGCACGCCTACTATACGGTGCCATAAGCAGCGGGAACCTGTGTCAGACGTTCGTTCGGAAAGAGGTTTGTTTAGAACAGAATGATCCTCTGGCGGTGGAAGGTGGAACTAAAAGATTTTCCGTAGCGTACGAGCATGCCCGGTATACGGTGCCGAAGCCATCGGCCCCGGGCAACGCCAGCCAGGTCAGCTAGTACTCATATAAATTTTAAAGTATATAATAGTAGAACAATTATTAACTAACAGTAAGCAATGAAGTAGTCAATAACCGTGTAATTTGCTGAGCTTGGCATAATAAGGTATTTTATTTTTGTGGCAATACTGATTTGAGAATAACCTTTCATTTCATTTGTGAAAACAATGCTGAGGTAATTTTTAATTAACTGCCGTTTTTAATTAAAAAACACGTTTTAATGAAATGCATGTCAGAAGCCGGCTCAAAAATCTTTCGAATGATACCTCATTCATTGTTGTTCGTTTTGTAAATGCATAGAAAATGGGATATTGGCAACAGAAATGAAATATATGATATTAATTTAAATAGTATTATTACGCACCAACAATTACACAGTATAGTGCATTTCTTTGAATTTACCTCGGATTTACCTCGGAGTATAAAAAAGCGCATGTCAACACCGCCTTATGTTAGGTATTCAGATACAAAATTGAATCAACTTGTACAATTTTACATAATAACTTCAAATATAAAATTTGGTGTCTCTCTAACCTAATAGAAACTGAGATACATTGAATAGAAAACAACCGCTAAATTTGTGGAGCCGCGGACGCGCGACCGTCTAATGTCGCTATGCCATGTGGAACACAAGATCCCTTGCTTTAATGGGAATGTGCTATAATGTTTGTTGTTTATGTTTGGTTCTTAAGTAGACATTATCTTTTTCTAAATACTGGAAAAAATATTGCCCAGACCAGTTCTGTATATGTTTCTTATCTTCTAATTTTTAAGTCCAACATTTACCAGAATTTTCATCTTTTCTAAATAACACATTGACACGTCAGTACTACACTGTTTCTGCTTCGACCAAGGTCGAATACGGGATTTCTTGCTCTTCAGAGAATTTTTCTGAACAGTAAACCATTGGAGTGTTAAGCAAGTTGTGGTTTTAGATCTGCATATTGCTTTAACCGTACATAGTTATGTATATATATATATATATATATATATATATATATATATATATATATATATATATATATATATTATCGTCATTACTTTTCTCACCAATACGTATGTGTACAGAAAGAAAAGTAACATTGTATCATAATTTGTATATAGCATGCGTACATGTACCATTATAATGTTCATCGTAAAAATATCAGGGTCACTAAAAATGTAACATAGCAACGCTCTCTATTGAGTGAACAGTAAAAAAAAGAATAAATGTAGTTCTAATAAATGTCTTACATGTTAAATTTGGTGAAACTTCATCTAAAAAATGCCGAGATATAGCTGTCACGAAAATCGTGAAAAACATAGAATAGCAGTTCCCCCTGTAGAACGAACAAAGCCGAACTGAAACAATATAATTTTTAATAAATGCTTTCATGTAAAATTTAGTGAAATTCCATTCCAGAAAATACGAGATATAGCTATCACGGTGAAATCCTTAAAAACACACCAGAGCAGCGCCGTCTGTTGAGGAAGATGCATCTAAATATAATCAATACCTACTGATGTCAAAATCTAACTGAATACAAAGTTTCATGAAATTCCATCGTATACATGAGGAGATATAGGTATCATGGAAATCATGAACAATATAACACGACAGCATCAATTGTTGGGCTATACACGCCGAAGTCAAACCAGTATCCACTTGTATCAACTAACTCATTATGAAGTTTAATGAAATTCTATCCCATAAATGCCGAGATATAGCTAGGACGGAAATCGTGCAGAATACAGCATCGCAGTGCCACATCTTTATACACGAAAATCATATATTCATAAAATGATCTAAAGTAATATTTATGAAATTCATCCATTAGTTCTTGAGTGGTATCGATCACAGAAATCGTGAAAGATGCTGCATTGCAGCGCCATCTGTTAGGTGATATACATGCAAACCTAATCAGCGCCAGTTCATGTAAAGGTCTAATACAATATAAAATTTTATGCAATTGCACGCAATAGATCTTGAGATAGAGCGTTCACAAAACTTGTGCGCCACACAGACTAATAGAAAGTTAGACAGGTATTTTTTCAAAATTAGTTGAGTGTTCAGGACATCCCAAAATGTGTAAACCAATCAGAAAACGGGAGACGAAAATTTTAGAGATTCCAATACTTTCTTTTAATACAGATATAAGAAAGAAAGAGAAAGATATAGAAGAAAGTAAAAAACAAATATTTGCCTTACTCTTCTTTTTTTTTTTTTTGCAGTGTATTTCCTTATCCTCAACTTCAAAAGTTTCTAACATTTTTTTTAAACTCATGCGAGAAATTTCACTGCTGTTATTTGATGCCAAAGGGATATATATCTGTGATATATGTATGTGAGTGTATATTACATATCAAATATGAAATCTTGATAACCCCTTCTGCAAACTTAAAGAAGCTAGTCGGTTTGAAATAACTTGAAACTTTATTTTGTACATTATATGCACTTGATTCAATTTACTCTTATGAATGATCCCTATTTGTTTTGTTATGGCTTTCTTTTCCCAAGAGAACATTTTGAAATTTTATTTATTATTTTTATTTTTTAAAAATTCTGTTCTTCAAATATCCTTTCAGAGTAAATTCTGCGTAAAACATTAAATCGATAACATTCTACAGATGCGTGTTTATTTAACTGGAGTAATGGATGCCTTTTACAGAAGTTGTTGGATAAAATATTTTATGGGATATATTTTGCCATTAAACTTTTTTTCAATATTTATAGTGGGGATCGAGAAAAAAATATAAATAAATAAAAACAACCAAAAAGAGACGTGGGAAAATGGAAATGGAAACACACTTTCCAACTTTGTTTTTTAGAAACCTGCAAAACATTTAAATCAATAGCACTTTAGATTAGGGTCTACCTCTGCCACATAGTAGGGCAAAAGCCTTTTTTAGTGAAATTGCCCGAAAAAAATATTTTTCAAAGTATAATAAAGTATATTTTTGCTATTAAAATTATATTTATTGAAAAAGGTGAATAAATTAAAATAAATAAAAGAGCAGAAGCTAAATGGAAAAAAAATAGCTGTGGACTTTATTTCATAAAATCTATTCGTAAAAAGAATAGTAATAAATAAAAAACTGTTACAAAAATCCGTTTCTGTAACACTAACAAACTTTTCTCTGTATAAAAACAAATGAATCAAAAATGGTAACAAATTCCGTCTCATATTGATTTATCCTTATGTGTTATCCCTATCAGTTTCTTAATAACTTTCTTTTTACTTTATTAACATTTTCTAACATAGATGAAAATTGTTTATGCATTCTGTTTGTCCGTTTGTCTGTCTGTCTGTCTGTTCCTGCTCTAACTCTCGTATATATACTCGGATTGCCATGTAATTGATATAAGTTATTAAGAGTCACTATGGCATCTTCGCTATTGAAATTAGAGTGTGTAGCGTTTTCAGTTCGTTTACAAAGACACTCAAAAGTATCCCGTTACATTACGATCTGTGGAGAAGTATCGTTTTCGGTGTATTTTAATGTTGTTATACTATTTCAAGCATAATAAAATTGATATGTATTTATGAGGTGCACTAAAACTTGCTTTCTCTAGAATATGGAGTGAAAAGCATTTTACATTCATTTACAAGGTCACGCAAAAAATTCGTTTCTAGAATAGAAAAATAAATTCATATACAGGACTACTCAAAGAACTGGATTCATTGCCGTCTATAGATGTTTATTTATGAAAGTACGGTTGCAGTTGTTATACGTTTTCCAAATTGTTTACTTGGACATAATCGTTTACCTTTTTTTTTAGACCGGCGACCAGGCCCCTACCTGCCAGATTTCCCTAGCTTAAACGTATTCAGTGCCTGTCACCGGGGCGCGTAGCGCCACTGAAGGGATGCCACGTAGCGCCTGGCCATTGCTAGCAGGACGGTTATGTGAATGTCTTTGTTTTGTTCCTATTTTTGTTTTGCTGCTAATTGATGTTATTCTTTTTGTATGGACCTGGGCTTGGCATCACACCCATACGTCATGCCATCGCTATGCGAGATGGTCTCGTAATTTAGAACCTTGATCAGGTGACGAGGCATTCACCTGACTATGCACCTCCAGAGGTCTAATTCAGAGGGAACTTAGACGACTTTGCATCCCCGACGGATTTTACATGCACCGGGCGCCATTAGTGTACATGATGAAAAAAAACCTGTAAGGGAAGAGGGTTAATACAGGTTTATTTAACTTTACATAAAAAAAAATTGAAAAAATTGATTACTTTTACCTGTGTTGGATTTTTTTTCTTTTTCCTTTTCCCTTTTATTTTCCCTTTTTTTTCTAATTAAACTGCGAAGTTCTATTACAATATTTTGAAAGTGTTGGAACGTGTTTCATAATCTATGGTTCACGTATGATTTTCCTTTCTTTTTTTTTCTTAAGAGAACATCTTGAAATTTTAGCGAGCGATTTACTTACAAATAGACTCAGTTTTTCTTTTCTTTAAACATCCTTCCCAACTTTTATTTTAAGGAATTTTGCGTAAATCAGTAAATCGATAACATCCCAGATAAGCGTCTGTATTTACAGATGCTGAAGTAATAGAGCCCTTTAAAAGAGGGTGGATGAAGAATATAGTTTGTGGAGTGTATTTTGACATTAAATTTATCCGCTTAGCATACTAAAAAATTAAAGAATTCTACTTTAATCTGTAAATCGATAACATTCCAGAAAGGCGGCCTTGTTCAGTATGTAATAGCGTAATATTTGCTTAAAAAGGAGAATGTTAGACATTTTTTTATAGAGTTTATTTTCTCATACTTACTGTATTTACCAGCATTAATACACATAGTTTTCAATTCCGCCTCCGTTTGTTGAGATATATATTTTGTTATGCAGGCATTCCCTTCATTTTATTACATCAATTTTGGTGTTAAATAAGACGCATATTACTATTCTAAAAAAGTGGTCTCAACAAGGAGAGACGTTTGCAGCTGCGCCAAAATATATAAATAACAAGTTAAAAATTGTATGTCAAACGTGACAAATGAGGTGCGTTCGTACTATAGCTAGTTATATAAATATTCAGATCTTGATGATTTTTAATTCTGTGAAATGAATTATATCGTCTGCAGATTCATTTCTGTCATAAAATAAATATCTCGATCGCTTGACGATTAAATCTCGAAAGCTCCTATAAACAGAAAGTACCGTTTTTTTTAATTCAAATTTCTTAATAAATATTTTTATTAATATCGTCTAAAGTTTTGATTCGATTTTCATAAAATTTGAAATGTCTCGACAAAATTGTGCAAAGATAATATATCTTAAATTTCAAACCATTCGGTTGAGTAGTTTTTGCGTTGTTCTATGCGGACGGACGGACAGACAGACGGACGGACAGACGGACGGACAGACGGACGGACCAGACGATGACGCTACGTTTTTATATAATAACGAACGCACCTAAAACGGCAAAAATAAATTTAAACAAAAACGGTAAAAATAAATAGAAACAAAAACAGGTATATTACAGGAATAAAAAATCTACAGTGAGGTATACTAAATATCCAGATATATGTAAATAAGCAATTAACAAAAATCATTGCTATAACATACACTTTCATAGTGTTCGGTTCTTAATATAACCGTTGGGTTAACATAAACCCAAAATGGACCTTGTACAGATTTTTCAACTTGTGTACTCAATTTCTAGGATCCGTTTAAGAGTCATGGTCAAATAATGGACAAACAAAACATGACACACTGAAAAAAATATTGTTGATTTACAGTATAATACTGGCACCCTAGCTTCCAGTATTATACCGTAAAATTAACAGTAATAAACAGTAAAATCAGCAGTAATACACTGCCGTGCATGCGCGGTACTTACATGCGCGGTAATTACATGCTTAAATTGGTGTAAGGACGGATGTAAAAGGCGGAAACATACTCAGATCCAGTTAGTTTGTCGTAATGCATAATTACAGATTTCCGATTGATTACCGTATTTACACGTAGTATAATAAGGCTACGGAAAAAAGTTTAAGATCGAGTGAAAATGCCCATGTTTGGGTTATGTTAATTTTGCAAATGCAAAATACTTAATGTAACAAAAATGCCATTCGATTTCGAACTGTGAAGTGATGATATTGAAAAATAATTGTAAAAATGGGCCGACAAATTAACATGTTTAATTTTTTCAGAATTTTATGTTGGAAAAAAGTATAAGGTCGCGACTTTTATTTGACTCATATGAAAATTACATCATTCTGTGCATGCTTCAAACCTTAAAGTTACAGTTACTAAGCGTTTCGCAAACATTGGACGGTTTGTTTCTGCTGTTGATAAGAAAGCCGAAATATAAGCATTTGTTTAACGCAGACTGTGTCAAAATTCTTGGCATGAAAGCATGTGGAATGAGTGGGGTTTCTATTGTACGATCTATTGGTCGGCCAGAACCTGTTATTAATAATTTCTTTTAAGTCCTTCAAATTATGGAAAAGTCAAGTGCACAAGTAGACCTTGCTTATTTTCGAGACGCCAAAATCAGCAGTATTTCAATTGGTAGGTTATAAAAAATGTTTTTGTCTCAAATAGTTAATGATTTAAACTTACCATGTACCAGTCGAACTGTTCGCAAACTTTTAAGTTCAGATGGAAGGGTAAAGTATGTAAAATTGAGACTTTGCTCAACTTTAACAAAGCAGAATAAACTGACTCGTGTGCAGTTTGCCAAATATGTTCCATTTGAAGATAAATGGAAAGAAGTTGTCTTTTCTGACGAAAAGAAATTTTATTTGGATGGGCCTGATGGATTTACGAAGTACTGACATGATATTCGAAAAGTAAAGCCTTACCTCTCTAAACACCAATTCGGAGGAGCGTCTGTTATATTATGGGGAGCATTTGGAGCAGTTTGAACCCTACCCATTGTCGTCATTGATTATAAAATGAACGGAGAAAGTATCAATATATCTTGTGGGAACATTTTCTACGCAATGCATCCCTTATTACATCTGGAGAGTCGATATTTCAACAAGACAATGCCAATATCCATGTTTCTCAGTCAACAAAACAGCTTTGTTTGAAGCTAATGGCGACCAATTTCTTATGTGGCCTTGCAAGAGTCCTAACCTGAATCCAATGGAAAATCTTTGGAGTATTTTGTGCAGTCTGTTAATAAAGATTTTCGACAATACCGAACCAAACGTGAACGCATCAATAGCATCAAGACTGCTTGGAGTAATATAAAAAATATAAAATTAGTAATATAAAGGTAATTTAAAAAAAGGTGCATTTATAGGATATTGGCTTAAAAAAATCATTAGGCGGCCTGATACTTATTTCCTTGATAAAGTGTATGAAAAATTAAAATATGCCATCATTTTTCTAATCGAAATTTGTATAGTTTTGAAAATTGTGTATTTCTATTAATTTTGACTTAAATAAACTGAGTTTCTTACTTCTTGTCATTATATTTTCTAAACATTTTTTACTACAATTTTTTCCACAATCTTAAACTTTTTTCCAGGGCCTTAGATGAAATAAGAAATGTTTGATAATAGGGGGTGTTTAATCTATTGCTTTATTTATTTTTTTTAAATGTTGTTTTCTGATAATAAAAAAGATGGAAGAATATTACCAGCCTTTTTTACTCTTTAATGGTGTTTTTACACTTTCGAACAGTTGAAAGTGATTTGAATTCGGTTAGTCTGTTTGTCTGACAGTGCTCTAACTCATGTAAATATACTCGTATTGCCATGCAAATAATATATGTCATTCAGGTTTACCATTGCGCATTCGGTATTGAAAATGAAGTTGAAGTGTGTGGAATTTGCAGTTCGTTTACAGGGTCACTGTAAAATATTCAGTTACGTTACAGTCTATAGGAAAAAACGTTTACGGTGTATTTTAATAATGTTACACTATTTCAAACATATTGAAATTGATATATATCACTAAGATACAAATAAAAATGATTCTTTTACAGGGTCAAACAAAATAATTTGTTTACAGTAATTTGTCTGTGAGCATTAATTGCTGGAAGGGCGTTTTTAGTTGTGGCACGAGGTTTTAAATATAACTAATTTTTTTGCATATTACATGTTGTGTTTAAATTATATAGATCATCAAGGCTACAAAATATATCAAGATATATACATTAAAATATATCAAGAGCATTTCCGTTTATTGACGTAAATTGTTGAAAGGCAATTTTCAACTATGCTGTGCGTTTTCTAATTGAACTAATTTTTAACATACTATGTAGTATGTATACAAATCTATGGGACATAGATAGAAATGCACAGAATAATTCAGATAATTTTCCTACTATTGATGATAATTTCTGAAATTGGTTTTTCAAATGTGTTATGCGTTTTCCAAGTTGTTTACTTAGACATCATCTTTCACCTTATTAGACTGCGAAGTTTTGTTACAGTATTCTGAATGTGTTGGAGAATGTTTCATAATCTATACTTGACGCATGATTTTCTTTCTTGTTTAGTCATTTGCAAGGCTAATAAAAATAAAGTGGAATATTTTGCAATTTCCCAACATAAAAAGATTTTTTTTTCATTCCTTATATCCTATGTTGGTAGCAAATAATATTAATGAAGTATTTTTGCTGTCTAGTTTACGTTATTTTTCTCTGAGAGTCTTCTTGTACTGGTACGCGAGTCTTCTTATAATAGTATGCGAACCTTCGATTCTGAATGCAATATGATTAGGTAATTGCTTTCATGGTCTCTACACATTTTTCAAAAATATATATTTCAAAAACTTTATCCTTCGTTGTGGGCTTTTTAAATATCGGGAAATTATACTTTTGTGCAATTTTATTGGTATAAACAAAATAATAAATGTACTTTCAGAATTGTTGCATAAATGTTATCACTTGTTCATTATAAAGTTTTATCTAATAACATTCTTTCATAGAGGGTGAGGGAGGGGGGAAACCAGCTATCACAGCTCAAAATCTTGAAATCGGTATTCTAATCAAATAAAAATAATTAACACACTGGTGTGATATAATAAACCAAAAGAAACTTCTTAATAACACCATAAAATTAAGAGACGCGCGAGGCCTTTTGAAAGAACTTTGCATTTCTTCATCAGGCGCAAAAAGACGGGCAACCACTTAAAAGCAGGAGCAAGACTTCTTGCTTCTGCTTTCGAAAGACCTAGCGCATCTCTTCATTTCATGGAGTTATTAAGACTTTTTTTGCTTTATGGTATACTAATCTCTGTTTTTTTATGATTATTTTCCAGAAAATTTATCAACAGATTTTTTAAAATCAGAAATCCTTTTCCATTGGCGATATTTTGTTATAGTAATTGACGAGAATGAAAAAGAACTTATTTTCAGCTGTTCTATACAAAGTAAGCTTTGTATAATTTTTTTCAAACATGACTCAATCTAAATCAGGTAACTAAATATTATTGGATTATTTTGACTAAAAATATATTTCATATCAGATCTCTTTAACAAATATCTTTGACATTCATTACCTTATACTGTCATCAGATACAATTTTATAGCAAAATTATCAAAAGAATGATTTTACGTGCAAACAAAGCATTTGGAATAACCTGTCTGAACTACGAGTGCATTTCGGAGCCAGATCGTATTCAGGACATCCCAAAAAATATGCATATCTATCAAAATCCGGAAATCGAAAATTTTTACAAATCTAATACTTCTAAAATTTCTTCTTCAAAATCTGTATATATATACACAAAAATAGACGTGTGTGTACGTATATTTTACTTTTCAGCCAAAACTACTTAGCGCAGACCACTGGTATTTGTATATGGTAGCAGCCTGGAGTCTTCCATCCTGCCCTATGGCGGTTGCATGTCGGTAGCTGTGTGGGTGTAGGAGACATGGTGGTTGAAAGTGGTCGACCTAGGGCATTTTCATATTTTGACCAAAGTGTTAAAACAATGTTTGGAATCTTCTAGAATGTACTAGAATGTTCTTGAATGTACGAGAATTTTCTTGAATGTACTAGAATGTTCTTTATATTTTATACATACATATATTATTTTTACATATACATATATATATATACATACACATGCATATTTTTGTTATGTTTAAATATGGATCGGAAGGATCGAGAACCTTCTGGAATGTTCGAGGACCATTCTGTGGGGGTGTTGGAGATATGGTGGTTGAAAGTGGTCGACCTAGGGTAATTTCATATTTGGACCATAGTGTTCTAAAAAATCAAAGAAGAAACAAAAAAAAGAAATGTCTTTTAATGCATGTCCCGTATATTAAATATAGAACAAAACTGTCCCGATGTACCAAAAAAAAAAGAGAAAAAAAAAATCAGCGAAGCGAGTTGTCTTCAGCTGATATAGAAATAAAAAGAGACGATTGTACGTTCCCCTTTTTATTTTAATGTGTATATCCGTATAAATTGAATGCCTCTTTTATGAATCCGAGTCCCTAAGAATGGACAATTAATTTTTACATTACAACATCCAACCACTTACTTTAAGGAGATTCTAAATATAGAATTCCATATAAAGCATTGTGGGCGTGAAAATAAGATTTCGGATAATCCGAGTGAGTCGTAAAGTATTTTGGAATTCCAACATAACTTTCTTTATGAGCCATCATTTATCGAGAATTCTTTGAATCAATAAAATAGATCTCATTGCAGGAAAGATATTAAAAGATATAATGGTAGAGAGGGATGTTGAAATTGTTTAGAATAGGCCATGAACAGAAATAAACCTTGTATTAGCTGGAATAAATAAATACTTTAAAAGTACTAGAAGAAGGCGCCTTTGCAAAATTTAGGTTATAAATAGCAAGTTGCAGTAGTCTTGCTAGTTTCACATTACTTTTGCATATTTAGTGTTTGGAACAGAAAATGTTATTACTTACCCATCACACGTAGTATAGGGTAAATCTTGAGATCGTTTTAAAAATCGAAAAAAAAAATTGACGGATTAACACGTTGCAGACACTGGAGATTCCGAAAAACATATTTTTAGAAAGAAAAAATTGCCGTCCGTCTGTCTCTGTGTGTGTCTGTATGTCTGTTTGTCTTTAAACGCTCTATCTCCCGAACAAATTGAGATAGAGAATTGAAATTTGGTATGCACTTAATATGTAATAATGAGAAGAAGCCTATTGAATTTAAGCAGCCTCGATTATCCGGAACTATTTTTTCCGGACTCTCGAAATATTCGTTCGGATAAAAGGTATATAAAAATTTTCGAAATTGTTCATTTTATGGAGTGAACATAAAAGACAATAAAAAAACATAAATTTTGCATAAAGAATGAAATTTATAGGATAATTAGTTGCCGAGATATTTGTAATTATATTTTCCACACTCTTCAACTTTTCATGACACTGTATTTCATTCAAATTTCAATTCAAAGATATATTTTATTTGGAAATGAGACGCTTAATCCGACGCAGTAAACTGTTAGTTAATATGATTATCAATTTTGGAGTTATAAGGATGTTTCTTTTACGCAATTCAGTAATAGAGCATTTAACGTTTATGGCGTCATCGAGATCCGATTTTATTCGAATTGCAATGCATTTTATAACTAGTTTATACATGTTTAATTTTCATAATTTATATTATGTATATCCATGATGGGTATTACCATGGCTTCCAACGAATAGTTTTATATTATTGTAGCAAACACATGTTTATTATTACGTCACGTGTTTATATATTAAAAGAATACATGTCTGAAAGTTATTGTAAGAAAATCCTCAAACGTTGGTAAGTTAAGTTACAGATTTCACAAAAAAACTATCTGAAAGTACATTTTTTATTCTGTTTGATGGAGTAAAAACTCGGTATATGCGATATTTAGAAAATAATATACATGAAATGAAAGAGATAGCCTTAGCGCATGTCACGATACTTAGTGTTACACTTGTGCTTAGCGTTAACATATGTACATGGGTACACATTTGTTATTTATAATGTATGTTTATGACAAAGCCGTATTTAATATATTAAAAAATTATTGTATTGCACTCAATTAACTAGAATTACTCAGAAAAAAATTTTTCCAAAGAAAGTAAGACCAAAGGAGCTTGTCTAAAATGTCTTTGGATGGATCAAAACATGAAAATCTAAAATTATAATATTGATAATTTTGTGGCGTGAGAGTTCATGGTTAATCCAGACTTGCTCAGTAAAAAGTCAAAAAATGAGATAAAACAAGTTTTTTTTTTTAAACTTTAAGAGCAAGGACGATGGTTTAGTCTCATTCCCAGAAATTTAGCTCTGACTGATGAATAGTATCTAAATAAGCCCACTAAACAAATATCTTTACTATACAGTCATAGAAATCGCCTGATAAGATGAGTAAATAAAACTTTCATTTACGGACAGATGGACACTGAAACCTTCCCAATCTTAACTTCAAAACTCTGGAAATATCATTTGCTGCGGCGTAGGCCTCCACAACTTTCCTAAATGATGGCTAAATATCTAAAATCATAGTAGACCATTGCCGCCAATACAACTTTATTGAAATAATCAATCTTCTTACCAAAAGCTTCTACTCTACGCAAGCTTCACGTCAGAAGCACAACCTCTTTACACTAATCCACCACCTTCTTGGTTGCTGAACATTACAACGCGTCCCATCCTTACCCATAAACTACTAGAAATATTTAAAATTTTAATTATTCTGTCAAATAAGACCTGATCAATCTCCTAACACAGCAGCAAAAGTCTTTTAAATCCTTCTCTTAAACTTTTTACAATTGTAAATATCTAACTTCCTGCAACTCTTAATGCCTTTTTAATGTTAACTCTTTTCTAATCTCATTTAGTATCATAATTCCTTAAAAAATTCTACCTAACTGGTGCAAAGTCCCCTCTCTAGTCAATACCCTCCTAACTTGGGAACTGCTTCTCTGGTCAGCATCTCTGGCATTCAGCATCTCCAATCGTCAGTGCATCCTTTCTTCAGCCAGTGTGAAGATTTCAGCGCAATTAGTGTGGCGCTCCCTCTGAAGCGTGGAAATCTCACATTGGCACCCATTAGCCACAAGTGCCGTCATTTACTAACTGTCGTACCTAAGAACTGCACCCTACAACTATATTTTGCGGAGTGCAGGCACACCTGTGGACCTCGTCCATCTTGTCTGTCGCTCCTTGTCGCGTGGGGACGCTGGTCCCAGTGACAGACACTTTCTTGTAAATATCTTCATCCATGTTTGTCCTAAGTTCCTGTCGCCTGTCTCGTGGGGCTTTGCCCGGCAGAACCAGCCTTTTGGCTAAGTTTGTATCATCACCATTTATATATTTAATAAATGTTGGTGATGCTGGCTGGCTGGTGCTGCGTTTTGTCTGGTTTCTTCTGGCGGCGCTCGTGCCTCTGCCAGTGATTGGGCGTTCTGTTCATCGTGGCGTTTTTCTTGGAGGAACGATTGTGTGTGGCGTTGGAGGCCTCTGCACGCACTCTCTCTGCCCGACGGTCCCTGGAGTCACCCACCAAATCCCTGCGTGCCGGGGAGTCATCCGGGCGAGGCCGTAATGCTCAACGGCATGGTTTGCCAAGCCGAGTGGCCTCCCTTAAGCAATACACTCCCTTAAGCAATACTCTTTACACTGTCAAAAGGAGTTCTTGTATTCCACTATGGCGAGATACAACCAAATCCAACGCTACACCCATTTGCACCTGCTTAAATACATTGCTGACTGACCAGAAAAGTCAAAATTTGCATAAAACTGCTTCGAAATTCAGAAAACGCATAAATTCCGAAGGACACAGGGATCCGTTGAAAGTTAAAGTAAAATAATCTACATATGTCGCTGCACGCACACAGATGTTATTCTCACAATACGATCTCAATCAAAATATACGACTGCCTTTATGAGGAGTCGCCAATTCACTACAATTTCTAAATGAAATTTTGTCCATTCAGGACTGAAAGATCACGACCCCACAAACGCAATTTTATTAATAACAAGAGATCACTATAATTTAAATGTTAAAGATGATAGTGAAAAATACTTAATATGCATGTTTCACTGCTATGTTGAAAAAAATTAAATGCCTCCTTTAAACTCTATTGTGCGTTCTTAATTCATGCTCAGAAAGCTGAATTGTGAAAGAATTGTGGAAAACAAAATTTTTTATATAGGAAAATCTATTTAATCAGATTATCTAAGATAATTATAGCGTTCTGTTTCAGTCAATGTCCGAAAGTTTGTACTGAGGAGACGTGTAATGCATTTTAATTTTTCACTGAATGTGAAATAATATAGACAACGATTATTACTACTTTCTTCTGTCTGTAACAGAAGGCAGTGTTGTAATCAGAACTTTTTTCGACTTCCGGTTTTCGACGAATTTACACGTTTTATGGGTCATAAACGCCAAAAATTATGTTTTTATAAAATGTCTGTCTGTCTCTCTCTCTATGTGTGTGTCCTTTTCGTATCATAGAAAAGTGTAAGAAGTTATGCAGATAATTAAATCAAATTTCATATATATGTTTTTATTATAGACGTCAGGTCCCGGTTGAAAAGGAGGATATTCCCCGGATGGTTGCGCTGTATTAGCGATTTTTGTGCGGTTTTCTCGATTTTTTGCAGTTTAATTGAAGAATTTAGGAATATTTTTCAACAAAATCTTACGTTTAGATGTAATGTAATAATTCAAGTTTCGTATACAATTTTGGAAAAAATCGACCTGAAGGTGGTACTTTGATAGCGAATGTTGTTCGATTTTTGTGGCAAAAAACTTGAAGAGTAATAAAATTAAATAACATATGTTATCTAATCATTTTTCTGTTTCTAAAATTCATAATTTAGAAAATTACGTTTTTTGAAATACTATTAACATGTATGAGACAAAAGAAAGTTTTGGGATTGGCACATCTATTTTTTCTTCTTTTTAAGTTTGAGTCAACGAGTATTTTTGCTCACTATTGACTATTTTATAAATCAAACAGTTTCTAATTTTCATTTTCTGTAATTAGTCATTTAAAAAAAAACTTTCATGTCGTTTAAAAAAAACAAAAACACCAATATATTAGATATTGGTTAAGATATCTAAAGTTTTTAAAAACTTCTGACATATTGTTGTGTGCGTTTCTGCCATAGCGCTAGGCGGACAGACAGACAGATTTTTATTATTACAGATTCTGTATAAATATTTCAAATAAAACGTTGTAAATAATACATTTTAGTTTAATTAACATAAGCCTATGAAATAAATTTTATCTGCTTTATTCCACAAATTGAAAAAAGAGATTTAAAATTTTCTTTTATTTATGTCAAATAGCTATGCAGATTTAGTTCCAGTATTAATTAATGTTAATTAATTATCTTGAATTTTAAATGCTATAGTTCATTGATTTTGTTTTACATTCTGAAATTTTATCTCATTTTTCAAAATACATAATTCCGTTTTATAAATTATAGATTAATGTAAGTGAGTAAAGTAGTATTTTTTCTGACAAAAAATAATGATAATTTTCAGAGATTTAAATGAAATTAATTACTGAAAATGTCATCTACATTTCAAAATATTTATAAAATAAAGAGGATTATTTAACTAAGATTCAAATCACGGCACGTGGACGAACAAATTAATGAATCTGAAATGAATTCCATACCTTATTTTATTTATTTTTTTGTCCTAGGGAAAAACAAATCTTTGAATCAACAATTTGTTTGAAATATTGTGTTTCTTGTGTTATTTTAAGTCGAATATTTTTAATTTAAATCTTTATTTTCGCAATTATTATACTTTAAATAAATGTTTTGAAACTTTGATATGTTGAAAAAGTGTAAATAATATTGATTAAAGAATAAATTTACCTTTAAATTGATCTGTATACTTATAAGCTTTAACAATTTGAGATTTGTTGGAAAAATGTTGTTTCGATCTATTTAAAGGAAATTACTTTAACACTTTCCAACATAAGATGAAAAGTGTTTATGAATTCACTTTGTCTTGTCGTCTGGTCGTCTGTCTGTCTGCACTCTCAGAAAAAACTGTAAATTTATGAGCGTCTGCCCTTCAATTTTCACGGGCAACAGCCTTATTTGATGAAAAACGGTCTGATCCACTAAATAAGCTGCCTTATCCCTTAGATACTTAGAAAATTAAGAGCAATCCACATATTCTTACAGTTCTATCCCATATGTTAGCAAAAATACGGTACGACCCCATACCTTGTCCTCCGCTAGGGTGTAACCCTTCATTGTATTCGTGTTTCGAAAATTTTAACCCGCCAAAACAGCGATTCTGTGATGATTATCTAACGTGCTACGTGCGACGGAACAGTAAGCAAAGAGTTATTGTCTTTTAAAGTGCATTATATCCTGTGCATTATAATGCTATATTACTTTGCTCCATAAAATTACGGGCTGCACAAAATAATGGGCATGGATTTTTGTTTTTTACGGGATATGACTGGAATCTCTGCTGCCGGCCTCTGCCCGTAATTTTACTGCATTTATTTTTACAGTGTATCTGCCTGTCCGAGATTTAACTCGCGTAAATATAGTCGGATTGCTATGTAACTGATATATGTTATTGAGATTTACTATGGCATGTTCGAAATTGAAAATGAAGTGTGTAGCATTTATAGTTAATTTATAGGAACACTCAAAAGTGTTCTGTTACACTATGGTCTATGGGGGAAAAATCGTTTGGAACGGATTTTAATAATTTTCCACCACTCAGCCAGCGCACTTCACAGAAATGAAATTTCACCATACGCACTTCATGAAATATCACCACACTCAGCTTCCAAATTGTCCAGGAAAGCAATGAATGCTCTGTGTCAATGGGCTTTATTGCCTACCCTTATTAAATTTACAGTATTTATAACAGTTTTCATTGGCTCACTAAGCCTTATAATTTTTCCACAGAGAGCCTCCTGGTGTATAACGCAGTGGAAAAACAAACAAGCCATGCCATTTTCTTTACACAGTCCTAATAATCCAGTTTTATGGCCAACCATTGCTTTAGCTCCATCTATTGCAATGGCAGAGCACTTCACAGAACCTCTCTATTTAGAAACATCATCCAGTGCGTTGAATATGTCAATACCTTTTTTGCTGGTTTCTAATGATTTCAATTCCAACAGTTCTTCATGAATTTAAAATTCTTCGTTTATTGTTCTGACAAAGATAAGGAGCTGGCTGATGTCAACTAAATCTGTGCTCTCATCTAGAGCTAGAGTAAAATTCCCATTTTTCCAAAATGCCCGTGATAGAACCTGAAACTTCACCACCCATATCATTAATTCTTCTACTTACCGTCTCATGAGGCAAGGAAACTGTTTCAAAATGTTTAACCATCTTATTATCTCCAAATAAAGCTGCCATTTTTACAGCACATCTCTAATTGAGTTCACCATCCCTAAAAGACTTTTTACTTTTAGCTAGCTCTAAGCATGCCTCATAAGATGCCTTTAAACCAGCAGTGTTTGATGATAACAAGATATTCTGCTGTCTAGTTAGTTTCAGCTTCAAATAATTAAATACACAACTTCTGGCATTTTCCTGGTATTGATCGTATTTTGATTTATGCAAGCTGGTATAGTGTCTACTCACGTTATACTCCTTCGAAACAACTAAGATATGAGAACAGATAACACACTGTGGTTATCCACTTTGTTCTGCAAAAAAGTAACTTTCCTGCCACTTTGACTAAAATTGTCGTTTCTCATCTCACGCCGTTTCTTAAGTTTCGCCATTTTAGGTACTGCTCTCACACCAACGACGACAACAATTTCTCGTCGTACTATATCTCTCGAACAACGTCTCTCGTCAAAAACCACTTAGAACTGCCCTGCGCTCCGTTTTATAGGGAGACCGAAACCTTCCAGAAAACTATCCGCAGCACACGAACGATCGAGAACCTATCGGCAGTCAATCACTGGCGACTATCCGTTGTTAAACCTATTGTCCATGTTTTATTTATTTCCTTTTTTATCCTCTCATCTTTTATTCTCGTGATTCATATATTTATAATGTTCTTCAGGATCTTAAACAAATTAAATGAAAGGAAAATTAAAAATAAAAAACAAATTAAATGAATTAAATAACAAATGAATGAAATGAAATTAAATGAATTAAAATGAAATGAAATTAAATGAATGAAATGAAATTAAAATTAAAATTAAAATGAATGAATTAAAATGAATTGATTAAAATGAATGAATTAAAATGAATGAATTAAAATGAATTGATTAAAATTGATTAAAATTGATTAAAATTAATTGAATGAATTAAAATGAATTGATTAAAATGAATGAATTAAAATGAATGAATTAAAATGAAATGAAATTAAATGAATTAAAAAACAAATTAAATGAAAGGAAAGGGGAAGAAAAATCGTCTCTCAATGAAGTAAATATGGCTAATGTCAGTAGAGCAAATGAAGTAAATATGGCTAATGTCAGTAGAAATCCCAAGGTCTTTCTTCAGACACTCAAAGCAAAACTCACTTCAGATAACAAAAAGAAAGTTGTTCGACTGATTTTAGACTTAGGTTCTCAGAGATCGTATATTTTAAAGCATTTAGCCGAAGAAATGAAGTATTTACCTCTTCGAAAAGAAAAAGTCGCTCATTCTCTTTTTGGCGGAGTTATAACAAAAGAATTTAATCATAACTACTACAAGATAAGATTAAGCGATTTGAAAGAAAATTTTAAATGCAATTTTGAGGTTTTGCACCAAAACATTATCTGCGAAAATGTTATGCCTGTAGGGAAAGGATCCTGGTATAAAGAATTATCGGAAAAAGGCATCACTCTGACGGATATTGGTGAGACTCCTGAATCTATTCAAGTATTGATTGGAGCCGATGTAATTGGAAAATTACTGACGGGTCGTAGAGAAATATTGTCGTCTGAACCAGTAGCACTGGAAACACACTTAGGATGGACCTTAATGGGAAAAGTGCCTCAAGATAACGTATCTAAAGAAAACTTAGCTTTAACAGTTACATCTATGTTCGTGAATGAAGCAGAAATTAGCGATTTATGGAAACTAGATTTACTTGGAATAAATGATCCAATTGAAAAACACTCTAAAATGGAGATCGATCGTCAGGTAAAAGAGCATTTTTTACAGACAGTAAATATGAATGAGGATAATCGTTATGAAATTTCTTTGCCATGGGTGGAAGATATACCACCTTTACCCGATAATTTGAGTTTAGCCAAGAAAAGATTAATTAATGTTACAAAAAAGCTGCTTACCAATAACCTTTATCAAAAATATGAACAAGTGCTTTTAGGCTGGCTTGATGATAAAATTATTGAGGAAATTCCCGAGTCTGAAATGAATCTTTATGGAAAGTATTTGCCTCACCGACCAGTAATAAAAGAAAGCAGTACAACTCCCATTCGTCCAGTGTTCGACGCATCAGCTAGAATCCAGAACCATCCATTTCTGAATCAGTGTTTGCATTATGGACCAAATCTCATTGAATTAATTCCTGACATTCTCTTACGTTTTAGAGAAAAGAAATTTGGCGTTGTAGCTGATATCAGGAAAGCATTTTTACAAATCGCTGTACGGAAAGAAGATCGGGACTTTTTGCGTTTCCTGTGGTGGAACGATCCAGAAAAGAGAAATATTAAAATGTTTCGACATGCTAGAGTCGTGTTTGGAGTCAAAAGTTCCCCATTTCTTCTTGCTTTCGTCATAGAATATCACATAAAAAACGATGAAGAATACGATCCACATCTTAAACAGCAATTGCTGAGAAGCTTTTATGTTGACAATGTCATTGCTAGTGTCTATACGCAAAAAGAATTAGAAGAGTTTATTGCTGATTCTAAGTGTCTTATGGCTAAAAGTGGATTTGATTTGACAGGATGGGAACATGCAGAAGAAAGAAAAAATAGCGAAAATGGCGAAGAAACTGCTGTACTGAGATTACAATGGAACAGATTTCTAGACGCTTTGAAGGTTAATGTAAGCTGGACGAAAGATATAAATTTAGAAAAAATAACTAAACGAATCACGCTATCAGTTGCACATAAAGTTTTTGATCCTATTGGTTTTACGTCTCCTGTTATGATTTGTCCCAAGATAATGTTGCAGAAAACATGGAAAGAAGGTATCGCCTGGGATGAAGAAATTGCAAGTGTTCTAAAATATAAGTTTATTGAATGGTTTCGTGAAATGAATATTTTACAAGAATTTCAGATTCCAAGATATATTCAGTTCATCCCAGATAATGTAAAAGATTGTACTCTTTACACATTTTGTGATGCAAGTCAATATGCGTATGCTGCTGTTATATTTTTGAGGATTGCAAGTAAAGATCATGTTGAATTATTACTTCTTGCTTCGAAATCCCGCATAGGTCCTTTAAAATGCGCAACCATACCTAGAATGGAACTTTCAGCTGCTTCGATTGGTGCCAGATTGTCTAAATCAGTAATTGACGCATTAGGCTGGAAAGATATGGAATGATATTTTTGGAGCGATTCTACGACGGTTCTTGCATGGATATCCAGAAAAGAGAACTGGTCTGTCTTTGTTAGAAACAGAGTTCAAGAAATCAAAAATTTGAGTGACCCTGCTTTATGGAAACATATACCTGGTGAAATGAATCCAGCAGATCTGCCATATAGAGGCTGTAAAGCAAAGAAGCTGGTATCTCTCAAATGGTGGGAGGGTCCATCTTGGCTTCGAGATCCTGAAGAATATTATAAATATAGGAATTATACATGTCAAAACATAAATGAAGAAGAAATTGAAAAAGAGAAATTGAAGTCTATAAAATTACTGGGTAATGTTGATGAAAGTCTAGAGAAAACCTAGTACTACCGGTATTTTTCCAGTTATGAAAAAATCGTGCGTCTTGTTGGTTGGATACTACGTTTCAGACATAATTCTTCTAATCCAAAAGAACAAATTAGAGGAGAATTGACAAGTCATGAATTTAAGAAAGCAGAAACGAAGATAATTTGGATGATACAACAGGAATGTTTTACCCATGAAAGCGACGAGAGATTGAAAACTCTTGAGACGTTTAAAGATCAACAAGAAATAATACGTGTAAAGACTAAAATTATGTATAGACAAGACAATATGGATTTCCTCACACCTATGGTTGTTCCTTCAAATCATGAAGTTACCAAGCGATTAATTTTACATTTTCACTTCAAAAATTGTCATGCAGGTCCCCAGATTCTTCTAAATTTGCTCAGAGAAAAATACTGTATTCGGAATGGAAGAAGAACTGTGACTTCTGTTTTATCCAAATGCACCATTTGTAAAAGATTTAATTCTAAGAGTTTGGAATCTTCTCCTGTTTCTCTACCAGAAAATCGAATAAAAGATGCAGCAGTATTTCAAATTATCGGTCTTGATATGGCTGACCCTCTATTTCTTAAAAATAATCAAAAGAGTTGGGTTATCATATTTACATGCGCTATCTACAGAGCTGTACATTTTGAACTTGTTACTTCAGCATCTACAGAGGCTTTTTTGATGGCTAGAAGATTTGTATCACGCAAAGGAAGATGTTCTATTATATATTGCGATAATGGCTCGAATTTTATTGGTGCAGCTAATTTTTTGAAAAGATTGAATTGGAGTCGCATAGTGAAGTATGGAGCAACCAATTCAATTGAATGGAAATTCAACCCACCGACTGCTACATGATGGGGCGTGTTGCCGCTAGAAGCGCCGTCTATGTAAAATGTTTAAAAAAAAAACTACAACTTTTTTGTGAGTTGGGTTTGAGATGCCGATCAGTGAAGTTGTGTAAATCTCGGCTCTCGACCATTTTTATTGAGTGTTGTGAGATATTAAATGAGATACAGTCCGCAAGTGAGTTTATTTTATTTTGAGAGTGTGTGTTTTTTATTTGTAGTGATAAAATATTATTAACTGAGCTATCGGCGTAACCATATTATTGGTCTCCTCTCGCCGGAGAAAGAATGGAATTATTCGATGTTTATGTTTTTTCGGGAATCGTCTGCAGAAGATAAATTGTGTTTGGAATTCTATCAAGTAATTAGAATGAGTAAAACGAAAATTAAATCATCGTATTATTTATATTAAAGTACAAAATATTGTGATTCAGAATTCTCTTTGTGAATATTGTGAATAGAGTGTGAATATAGAAGAGTGTCAATATTGTGAAGTGTTTTTTTGTTTCCAGAAGAAAAATAATTTCGATTAACCTGGAGAATTTCGTAATACGGAAAAATGAACTGTGAATGTGTTTGCGCAGAAAAGAACCGATGTTCTTTATTATTGAGCTAATTTGAGAATTGAAAGAGTGGATTAAATCTTTTCAATGTGGAATTATCCGATTTGGAGATTTATTAATAGATAAAGGAATGTCAGTTTTATTTATTTATTTATTGTGAATTGTATTTATAATACAATGTTTAAAGGTGCAAAAAAGGAAGATTATCAGCGAATTGCTGCTGAATTAGACATAGATATATCAGATTCCAAATTAACTATTTATGATTTAATAAATTTAATAAAGGAAAGTTCGAAGTATAAAGCATATAATAAACTGGTTGAAGACATAGCAAACAGTTTTATTGAGGAAAGAAAAAATGAAGAATCAAAATTACTAGATCTTGAGAAATTAAAAATTGAACATGCAAAGTTAGAAATTGAGTTGGCTAAGGCCCGTGCAGAAACTAAAAATGATAATTTAAGTGATCTCGAGAAAAAAGATAATATAGAATCTTTAGACTCTCTGATTAAAAGTGTAAGAACGTTAACGATTAAAATTCCATCTAAACCAGAAGGTTGGAGTTATTTTTTTTCATCGTTAGAAAGAGCATTTATTTCTAAAAATGTCCCAGAAAAATATAAATCGGAAATTCTACTAAATCTGTTAGGAGAAAGGGCAACAAACGTAATTACGTACATAAAAGATGGGGAATTAGAAGATTATTCAAAAGTAAAGGCTATAGTACTTAGAGAATTTGAGCCATCCCCCCAGACTTGTTTAGAACATTTTAGGAAAGCACAACGTCATCCTAATGAAACATATGTACAATTTGCATCCCGATTAACAACTAGTTGGGATTATTATTTAAAATTGAGGAATGTGACAGATTTCGAAACTTTAAAACAGTTAATAGTTTCTGATAAGATTTGTCAAACGCTTGATAAAGATGTCATGTATTTTATAAATGTTAGACAAGCAGAATCGTGGTTTTCTCCCATTGAATTATCTCGGGAAATTGATTTATATACGTCTAAGGGAAAACCCGTGGTTGACAATTCTAGAGCGAGTAATAATACTTATTATCGAAATGTTTCTAAAGTTTTTCTAACTGACGTAAAAAATTCTAAATGTGTTTTGTCATGTAGTGAAAATCATCCTTTGCATAAATGTCCTGTTTATAAAAACATGTCAGTGGGTAATAGAGTTGAGCTGGTAAAATCCAAAAACCTTTGTTTTAACTGTCTTATGAATCATAAAGTGATTGATTGTAAATCTAAATTCTCTTGTATTATTTGCAAGAGAAGGCATCATGTAACTTTGCATTTCCCGCGTGAACAAAAAATAAATAAAGGTGAAAATCCAGAGATAATTTCACAGGAAATGAGTTCTAAAAACGAAGTCGGTAATAAATCTAATTTGGATGCTTCAGCTGCAGTATTCCAGCCTTTCCAAGTTCATAACCAAAGCAATTTATTTTCAACGATATGTAATTTGTCTAACGAGTTAAAAGCTGTGTTACTTAGCACATTTGTTTGTTTAATAAAAGATGAATATGGTAACTTTCATGAAGCACGTGGTTTATTAGATGTCGGTGCAAACTCTAATTTTATGAGTAAAAGGTTAGTAGATAAACTAAATTTGAAAAGAGAAAAGACTAATATTTGTATTTCAGGAATAAATAATTTGTCTCTTAATGTTAGATCTAGAGTTAACACAACTATTTCGAATAGAGATAAAGATTTTTATTTAAAATTAGATTTTTTAGTCGTTCCGAAAATTACGGAATTTACGCCTTCTAGACCGCTTGAGATTTGTATTTCATCGTTAAATAACATCAAATTAGCTGACGAAAAGTTTAATGTGCCAGGCTGTATTGATTTGTTTTTGGGTGCAGAAAATTTCTATGAATTTTTAAGGCCAGGTCAAATTTACCCCCAACCATTAAATACTAGAATAGTGTTACAAAACAGTGTTTTCGGTTATATTGTTAGCGGAAGCCTTCCGGCTAAGGTTGAAAGTAATATACATTGTGGGTTGATAACAGATAATTTGGAGTTAGAAAGAGTAATTCGAGATTTTTGGGAAATAGAAAACATTGAGAGAGAATCTGAAGTTTCTAGAAATAAGGAATCAGAAATTTGTGAAGAACATTTTCTGAAAAATTATTCCAGAACTGCAACAGGGCAATACATGGTAAAAATGCTATTTAAGGAAGACCCATCTTGTCTTGGAGAATCAAAGAAAAAGGCTATGAAAGTTTTAAATTCATTATGGAATCGCTTAGTTAGAGAACCTAAATTTAACGATCTTTATAAAGTCTTTATGCAAGAATATTTAAGTATGGGTCATATGGAAGAGGTGATAGAATCTGAAGAACCCGATATCACTTATTACATACCCCATCATTGCGTGTTCCGTGCTGAATCAAGTAGCACACCATTAAGAGTTGTCTTTAACGCTAGCTCCTTAACTTCTACCGGAAAATCTCTAAATAGTTTGCAGTATAACGGAGGAACAATCCAAGATGAATTATTTAGTATAATGTTGCGATTTCGAAAGCACAAATTTGTTTTTGTAGCAGATATTAAGAAAATGTACCGTATGATATTGATACATCCGAGTCAAAGAGATTTATTGAGAATCTTGTTTAAACCTGAGGTACATGAACCAGTTAAGGTGTATAAATTATGTACGGTGACTTATGGCACAACGAGTGCCCCCTTTTTAGCAACAAGAACCCTTACCCAGCTAGCTAGAGATGAAGGAAAGGAATTTCCTTTAGCTGCAAATGTATTATTTCGAGACGTATATATGGATGATATTTTGACAGGTGCTGATGATCTAGACACAGCTAAAGAGATCCAACAACAACTGATATCTTTGTTAAAGAAGGGAAGCATGGATCTTCACAAATGGTCAGTAAATAATTCTTCTCTTTTGTGTAATAATGCAATATCTGAATATTCATTTTCCAATGAGACAAAAACCCTAGGAATATTGTGGAAGCCGCAACCAGACTGTTTCGGATTTAATTTAATTATAGAGCTAAGTGAAAGGTATACCAAACGCTCAGTATTATCACAAATTGCCAGAATATTTGACCCGTTGTGTTTGATAGGTCCAATAATTACGAAGGCCAAGGTTTTCCTCCAAAAATTATGGTTGCTAAAAATAGATTGGTGTCATTATCTTCCAGTGAAAGAAAATATCGAATGGACTAATTTTCTCACTTCCTTAAAAACTGTAAATATGATCAATATCCCAAGATTTGTATTTATAGAACAGTCTAATTGTGTGGAATTGCATGGTTTTTCAGATGCTTCTGAACTTGCTTATGGTGCGGTCGTTTATGTAAAATCTATTAATTCTTATGGTGATTCTGCTATCAAACTGCTCACTAGTAAATCTAGAGTGGCTCCTCTAAAGCCTATTACTATCCCTCGTCTAGAACTTTCTGCAGCAGTCCTATTATCTAAGTTGATGCAAAAAGTGTTAAGTGCTCTAAAGCAAGAAGTTTCTAAAACTTGTTTTTGGACAGACAGTACTATTGTACTTGCATGGTTAAAAAAGGAGTCGAATGATCTAAAGACATTTGTCGCAAACAGGGTATCGATTATACAAAGTTTAACTTCGATTGATCCGTGGAATTATGTACCTTCCAAGAAAAATCCTGCAGATCTCATTTCTAGAGGCCTAGATCCCATCAAGATCCAGCAATGTGATTTATGGTGGTTCGGTCCATCATTCCTACAACAGCCTAAGATGGTGGAGTCTCCTGATATTATTTCTGTTGAAACCAGTGAGTTGTTTATCCGTGAATTGAAAGCACCATCAGTAACTCAAGTATGTACATTAGTTAACACTGTTGAGCCTTTAGACATCATTAATAACAGTTCTTCATTCATAAAACTGCAAAGAGTAGTAGCATGGTGTAATAGACTCATCCATAACTGTAGAAATCCCTTGTATCCCAAAGGTGGAACTTTAACCAGCAGTGAACTCTCTCAGTCCTTATTCTGTATAGTAAAAAACATCCAGAAGACTTCATTCGTGAAGGAAATGCAGTATTTGGAAAAGGGTAATGCAATCCCTAACAGTAGTAAACTGACAAACTTGTGCGCGTTTTTAGATGATAATGGTATAATCCGAGTTGGTGGTAGATTGAAAAACAGTAACTTAACTGATCATCAAAAATATCCAATGATTATTCCTTCAAAACATAATTTTACTTTTTGTGTAATTATTTTCATAATTTGTATTTTCATGCAGGTGCTGAGACTACTCTTTCTCTCATCCGAAACAAATTTTGGATCTTATCTGCTAGAAATATAGTTCGTAAAATCATTTTCAATTGTATGACTTGTAAAAAGGTAAATTCTAAGAATTCAGAGCAACAGATGGCTGATTTGCCAGCTTCTAGAGTAACAATGGCCCGAGCATTTATGCGTACTGGATTGGACTACTGTGGTCCCTTTGAAGTCAAAAACTTCATAGGTAGAAGTAAACAGGTAAAAAAAGTATTTATTTGTGTATTTGTGTGTTTTACTACAAAAGCCTTGCATTTTGAAATAGTAAATGATCTAACAAGTGAAGCATTCTTAGCAGCACTTAAACGCTTTATAGCAAGGCGGGGCAAACCTTCTGATATATATAGTGATAATGGTCGAAATTTCGTTGGTGCCAATAAAGAATTAAGAGCAATTCTCAGATCTTTATTTAAAGATAAAAGTGAGGAGGAGATAGAAAATTATTTAGCTAATGAAGGTATTAACTGGCATTTTAACCCCCCTTCAGCTCCTCACTTTGGAGGTTTGTGGGAAGCAAATATCAAATCCCTTAAATACCGTTTAAAACGTGTTGTAGGTAAAACTATTTTAAGTTATGAGGAATTCTTGACTCTTATTACTCAAATTGAGGCAGTTCTTAATTCTCGACCACTCTGCCCCCTTTCAAATGATCCAAATGATGTTGAAGCTTTGACACCTGCTCACTTCTTTATTGGTTCCTCTTTAATGGCCTTACCAGAACCAAATTATACAGAAATTCCTATGAATAGGTTGAGCAGATGGCAATTAGTTCAAAAATTAACACAACATATTTGGAAAAAATGGTCATCAGAATATTTGAACAGGCTCTTAAATAGACCTAAATGGTACAAGGGAAGGGTAAAGATAAAAGAGGGAGATTTAGTATTAGTAAAAAATTCTGATAATTATTGCCCTTTAAAATGGCATTTGGCCCGATGTATCAAAATTCATCCAGGCCAAGACAATATTATAAGAGTTGTCACCATGAAGGATAAAAATGGCACATATAAAAGGCTAGTGACAAAAATTGTTGTTTTGCCATATGTGAATGATGGTTTATTGAGTACTTAAATTCATACATTTGTTTTATTAAACTATATACTTTTCCTGCAGTGTATTACATTCTTGTGTTTATATTTGTAATTTTAGTATTTTATTTAGTGTAGTATTTTTTGAGAAGAAATTGTGTTTTTTGAGATTGTATTTTTCACTTAGAGATTGTGTTTGAATTATATTGCATTTATATTATTGAATGTTAGCAACATTCAAGGCCCGGCGGTATGTTGCCGCTAGAAGCGCCGTCTATGTAAAATGTTTAAAAAAAAAACTACAACTTTTTTGTGAGTTGGGTTTGAGATGCCGATCAGTGAAGTTGTGTAAATCTCGGCTCTCGACCATTTTTATTGAGTGATGTGAGATATTAAGTGAGATACAGTCCGCAAGTGAGTTTATTTTATTTTGAGAGTGTGTGTTTTTTATTTGTAGTGATAAATAATAACTGAGCTATCAGCGTAACCAGGGCGGATGGTGGGAGAGACTGATTAGAGTGATGAAAGATCTATTAAAAAGAGTCTTAGGACAAGCCTGTTTGAACTATGAAGAGATGATAACTGTATTGACTGATTGTGAAAGTATTATAAATTCTCAACCACTAACTTACATGTCAGAGAAAGAATCTATCAAACCCATATCTCCAGACATGTTTTTGAAAGACATTCAGGAGTGTGATTTACCAGACGTTGATGCAATCGAGGAAAACTCTCTCACTAGAAGACTTAAATATAGGCAAGAACTGCAAAAGGAGCTAAGAAATCGATGTAGATCAGAATATTTAGGTCTACTTATCCAACGGCCGATCGGGAGACGATTCCAACGTTCAGTGGCTGTAGGAGATATAAACTTGGTGGGAGCAGATAACAAGAAAAGAATTAACTGGCCCTTAGGACTTGTTACAGAGCTCATTGCTGGTAAAGATGGAAAAGTTCGCTTTTTAAAGTTACAAACGTCTCATTCGCAGATACTTCGGCCTGTTCAAAAAATTTATCCTCTAGAAGTGTCATCGAGTGATTGTACCAAAATTAATTTTCCTAAACCAACTTTGAATGAAACTCAGGTTGAGCCTTCAAAGAACGAATCTCAAGTTAAAAAGACTAGATCTGGGAGAATGATAAAAATGCCAGAGAGACTTGATTTATATTGTTCATGTAAATGTATTTATTTAATGTGAAGTTTTGATTATACGACATAATCAAAAGCTGGGAGGATGTTAAACCTATTGTCCATGTTTTTTTTATTTCCATTTTTATCCTCTCATCTTTTATTCTCGTGATGCATTTTTTGTAATATGTAACGTGAATTAGAAATTGTTTACTACTGTTTTAAATATTTTCATGGAATAAGGTAGAAATTTTTACAGTTGAATAAAATATGAGTATTTTGAAAGTTTAAGAGGTTAATTGACTTCTTTCTGTATGCTTTAAGTTATTAATTGGCGTCCGCATTATCTTTAGAAAGCTGAGGTGCTAAAATAACATCTTTTTGAACGCTTTAACTAACACCCGTAGTCTGGAGGCAGGGCCGTTTCTCGCCTCCCACCTGCCTTCTTCGTAACATAACTGAATAAAATACAGGGCACTTTCTGATTGTGGACAGAACCCCGTTTTCTACACAGTATCTAACAAGTTACTGCTGATTTTATTTATGTGGAAAAGTGTTACTAACTAGGATGCTAATATGGATGAAAATTCGAAAAAAGAAATAAAGAAATTGCACACTGTAAATAATTTTCCGGAAGGTTCCGGAAAAAAATGGTGGCATTAAGATGCTACGGCTTTTTGCTGTAACGTTTCACAACAATGTAGTGAAACATTTGAATTTTTCCGAAACATTCCATATTATATACTCCGAAACCTCTTATATAAAAATACAAAACTATTTCAGCGTCACGATACGCTTTTTTCCGGAACCTTTCATATCAAAATACTGAAATTATCCAGTTTCACAAAGCGTCTTTTTTCGGAACTTTTTTTTATAATTCTGAAAATATTATTTTTTATTTAACAGGTAACAAAATTTAAGCTATACAACAAAAATATATTAATCGAAACTCATTACTAAACATATAAAAAATATTTGCTAAAACTGAATTCCACGCTCGGACTTGCGCGAGTAAATAAAGTGTAAAACTGTTAATTGTATTTTTTTTAAATGCAAACATTATTTTTATTCCTATATTAAAATCATAAGTTTTTAGAAAATATAAACTTTCCTTTTAATAAATTTTTTTCTGATTTAATAATTTACACCCTTGTTAGAACTTTCGATAAGCAGTACAAAAGATAAATATAAAACGTGCAAAAACGTCTTTTATGTGCTATTTCCCTCCCCCCCCCCAAATTTTACATAATAAAATGAGAGAAATAGTACATTACACTTATTTTACATATATCATATTTTATAAATAGGAAAGGCGGGACGTTAAAAATTCTAAAATTATTCCAACTGCCCCTAAGAAACAAATTTATAATTAAAATCATTGTTTATAATTAATTAAATGAAAAAAAGACAATATATGGTTCTATCAACGGATAAGATTTTTGAAAACAATTTAGATATAACATAGGCTTAGTGATGTATTTAAAGAACATTTCAATTAATTTATAAATTAAAGAAAGTACAAAAACTGATTAATAAAATACATAAATTTTTGAAAGATAGCAACAGTTGAACATGGACTTGATTTTATTACTCATTTAAAAAATACACAATAAATAAATAAACAAAAATACTTGTTGCTTGAACCTTTAAGAATGATTCCAAATGCATTAATCCACTGAAGGGCACCGATATATGTCAAAAGTACGATGTTTTGCAACCAGTATTTTTCTATAATACTATAATATATTTTTACGTGTAAAATCTCCAAAATATAAAAGCAAAAATTTCTATTCGAAAATACGTGTGGCAAATTTGTGAATTTTTGGTGTTTGCGCCATGCAAACGGCACCCGTTAAATGGTTAATCAAGAACGGAAAATCATGCGTCAGGCGTAGATTATGAAACACTTTCCACCACATCTAGAAAACTGTAAGGAAACTTCACCGTTAAATGAGGTGAAATAAGATATTAAATAGTTTAGGAAACATCTAACACATTTAAAAATCCTGTTTTAGCATTTACCTTCCATAGTCAAAAAAGTAGTCAAATTATATAGTGCAGTCCTGTATATGACCTATAGACTTGGATATATACTAGCATTATAAAATTTAGTTCAGTTAGAAAATTCACATATAGCAATTTTCGCCAATCGATGGAAATGCACTCGAAATCTTTTGTACAAACCTGTATGGAACATAAAACATGAAGCACGCATGCGCAGAATGTAGTTTACGGAAAAGTTGAAACCTCTCAAAAATATTACACGAATTATTGCCGTAATTGACATGGGACATAAAGAAATTCGAAATACCGGTAAAATATGCGAAATGTTTCAGGATAATTTCTTGAAACGTTCCGAAAATTTTTTACAGTGCAAATTAAGTAGTTCAAGGGAGTGGATCAGGGGGTGGCTGTATCTTAAATTGGACCAAATTTCCTTCAGAGAAGTTGAGGGGAAACAGAACTCATGGGCGAAACTTTAAGAAGTGGTAGAACAAATCTAAAAAAAGCTATTTTTGCCATTCAATGCATGGGCGTATGGCAAACGGTGAACTGCAGTTGCATGAGTTACGGCCATGTATTGTACAGTGTTTCGAGCTGCTCTAGGCGTGTTCTATTACCCCTTAAAGTTTTGTTCAGGAGTTCCAAATCACCCTGTATATATTTTATAGTTATAATAAAATGATATTTCTTGAAATAACCTGAACTTCAATGTTTTAGAAAGAAGAAAGTAGGGAATTTAAAAATTATATAACCTTATTTTCTATTATTATTCAGTAACTGGAGTTATTTCTAATGACATAATAAACTTTTCACAATACCTGATAGAGTTATTTTTTTAAGAGTTTGTTTTTTGAAGAATATTTTCTAGATAAATGCTTTGCCGCTGGAAAAGTAGACGAAGTAACCCACCTTTATAAATGTAGTAACCAGTTGCATTACTGAAATAAAATTTTGATGAGCATTTTGCATATTTTTTAGTAACAATAATATTATCCATGATAAAAATTATTCATAATTAAATAAAAGCCATTGAGGCCATATTTAATCGCAGCTTTGGCGATTAAATAAGGAAAAATGTGCTATTAAATTTTAGTGGAAAGAAGAAAGCAAAGGTGGCAGCTATGCAAAGGCTGTTTTAAGTATGGTCATGTATGAAACAGCTGTTGCCTGAGTTTGCACAAAAATGTACATAACTCGCTTGAAAATGATCGTAATCAATTTTTTAAAAATCGGAATCTATGGTTATAAACATGGCTATTAAGCTAAAAATAAAAAAGTCAATACTTTGAAGGTTTTTTCGTATTTGAAAGTGAACTGTACTTTTAAGTTTTTGTTATTTAGATAAAAGATCAAGTTACATGTTTGACTAAATTTGGCAAAATTTGAGTAAAAGAAAATTTACAAAAATCATGAAACGAAATTTATCTAGGTGCCCCATTCTATAGAATGAATAGAATTAAAAATGACAAGTTATAACTTGTCATTTTGAATGAATTTCAAAGATGTTTCAAAAAGAGAAAAATACTCATAAGCAGTTTAAAATAAGTTTTTTAAGTAATTCTTATTTGCTTTTTTTTACATAAAACAAAATTGATTTTAAAATATTCCAAAAATGATTTTGATCAAATTTCTTTGCAGAATTATTAGCGATTGACAATATCAATTAAAGTTTTATTGAACGTTAAATGTTATTGTTCAATAACTTTCTTTTTCTACCTGGAGATTTTATCTCATTTTTTAAAAAGTAAGTATTTTTAATGCTCTGTCTTATTTTGTACTTGGTTGGTAAATGAAACATAATATAGATATTTAAATAAAAGGAATTATTGAAAACACTAGCTATTTTTTATTACATATACATATTTATAAAAAACATAACAGAAGGGAATATTTTAATATGATATCCCAAATTCTAAACCACAGCAAGTGTACGAACATATTGTGAAATGTATATCACAAGCTATATTAGAAATATAATTGAAAATTTTTTTTCAAAGTATGCATCATAGTTAAAAAAAAACAATACGCGTTATATTATTCCCTTAAAAGTACTTTATTTTTACTGAACATGAGATAAGTGGTCTCTGTTTAAAATATTTGTCTTTTCTAATAAAAAAAAAAAATCATTTAAAGAATTCTGCTTATGACATTCTTCAAAAGGATTAAATTATTTTACATTTTTTTCTTTTTTTTTTTCTCCCTCGGAAATGACTAAATTTTAATTCAGCAATTTGTTTGAAATAATATATTTCTTACGTAATTTTGTAAGAAGATTTTTAAATGTAAACCTTTATTTTCACTATTAGTATATTTGAAATTATTATATTGAAATTGTTCAACTGCCAAAAAAGTAACTAATTTTGTGTAAAAAATAAATTACATTTTAATTGATCTGACAGCTTTCTTAATTTGAGATAAGCGTGGAAAATATTTTTTCTATTATTTGAAGGAAATTAACTTTTTGTATTCTGTTAATGACATTTCTCAAGAATGCAAAACAAATTAGGTATATATATTATTTTCTATCATACGTAGTATAGGGTAGATCTTGTAATCGTTTTGAAAAAAAAATTTTTTTTGACGGATTTACACGCGACTGTAGATACCGAAAAACATATTTTTAGAAAAAAAAATTGCCGTCTGTCTGTCTGTGTGTGTGTGTGCCTGTAAACGCTCTATCTCCAGAACAAATTGAGATAGAAACTTGAAATTTGGTATGTACTTAGTATGTAATATTGGGAAAAAGCTGATTGAATTTCAGTAACCTCGATTATGCGGAACAATTTTTTTTGGGCTCTCGAATTATTCGTTCAGATAAAAGGTACATAAAATTTTTTGAAATTGTTTATTTTAAGGAGTGAATATAAAAGACAATAACAAAACATAAATTTTGCATAAAGAATGAAGTCGATCGGATAATTAGTTGCTAGGATATTTGTAATCCTATTTTCCACACTCTTCGATTTTTCATGACTCTGTATTTCATTCAAATTTCAATTCAAAGATATATTTTAATTGGAAATGAGACGCTTAATCCGACGCAGCAAACCGTTAGTTAATATGATTATCAATTTTGGAGTTATAAGGATGTTTCTTTTACGCCATTCAGTAATACAGCATTTAAAGTTTATGACGTCATCAAGACACGATTTTATTCGAATTGCAATGCATTTTAAAAATAGTTTACACATGTTTTATTTTCATATTTTATATTATGCATATTCATTATGGGTAAGTATTACGGTGGTCCTCAACGACTAGTTTAAGAGGATTTAGTACCTCACATTTTGACAAAAATGACAAAGATGTCGAATTTCAGATTTTGATCCTAAAACAAATTTTAACATCTTTAGAACATTATGCCCAAATATCTTGAAGATATGATAAATAGTATAGGAGGTGAATACATTTAGATGACATTTAATATCTCTCTTTTGTAAATGAAATATTTAAACTCATTCTTCTCAGTTTGTATTTTTTCATATTCTCTATGTAATCAAATGTAGGCGAAGTCGTAGGCGAAGTCGTATGGCTTCCACAATAATCGAAAAAATTGTCGGATTTTTTGAAATGTATCTTTAGATTTTATAAGAGGTAACTGAGTATAGATTTTTTTAGATCTTTAAAATTTTTGTTTACAAAAAATCTTATCTTAAATATGCGATTTTCATCAGCTTTTTCAATATACATCCAATTATCATTTTTTTCTTCTTCTGATCTAATCTTTCTATTAAAAATACGATACTTAGGCTTGTAGAACAAAGTACCCCGAGAATAAGCTAAAAAATGTAGTTTGAAATACCAAAATTGGAAAAGAAGAAATAATTTTAAAATTATATGAGATGTAATCTTCCCAACTGGGCGATAAAGTCCGGGCCAGGATTCGAACCCGGGATCCCTTGGCTGAATCTGCCAATGCTTTACCAACTGAGCAATCCCGGACGAATATGGCTGAAGGTTAACTGGGTGAATTAATTCCGCCATATTCGTCCGGGATTGCTCAGTTGGTAGAGCATTGCCCCTATTACATTCTCTCCTATGTTGGAATTTCTGAATTTTTTTATGTATGCCGATCATGACAACTAAGACCCAAAGCCAACTCCAGTTCAAAGCTTTATCTGTGTCTCTAGGTATCTATATCTATCACTTTTTTAAGGCCACTATAACTTCCATAATTCTGCACAAATCTCTTTCAAACTGATACATAAAATTAAGAGGCAGGAAATCTCGGTCAAGTTCGTTAATGGGCAAAATAGGATCAAGGGGGTCGAAATAGGGATGGGTTTTTTTTTAAAGCAGAAAAAATCCCGTAACTTCTTAATTATGATACATATCAAATCAGTTTAAAGTTATTATTACTTCTAAGAAAAGGGTCAAAAATTTATGTATGACAGATTTTTATGTCATTAAAAATAGCCGAAAGGGAAGAGAAAAATAGGGGTTTAAGAAGAAAATAATTCAATATATCGTCAATTCACAAGGTATCAAACCCGCTTAAATGTATTATAAATTTTCTTAATATTGTCTACAACTTTTATAATGACAAGTTTTTGATAGGATTGTAAGCTCTTAAAGAAAGAAAAAAAAATTAAAATTCCGGCCGACTTTGCCTACAGGCACAGGTAGATCTCGAAGTGGGAAGTCCCAACTGCCGCATCATAGCAAAAAGTTTCTTCTTATTCAATTCCCAATAAACAGGGGCCTCATGGTCTGCGCGAAGATGCAGAATCGACTGTCATTAATTTCCAGGTCTTTAATTGTGCCTACCTTAGGTATGGCGGAATTGATTCTTAAAAGCTATGCCACCAACGAACGTAGCCGTAAATTAAAGATAAATTTAGTTTATTGTCCAATTTCGTACATTAACAAGGCTAAATAATTGAATAAACAGCGGAGAATTTTTATAATTATTCACAAAATAATTGGGGTATAATGGGGAGGAAAAACTCGTCAAAAGCGGCCAGATAAAATTGTTAAACTGGGTTTACTTCTAATCTTGATATCGTTTTTGTTGGTGAAATTAGGACTTAACTTCAAAATCTACCTGTGCGTGTAGGCCGATCCTGCAGGGATTTTTTTTATAGTGAAATGGAAACACACAAATAGCAACGGCAATTTATGTAACATCTTTGATCCAAAAGGAAATATAACTGACCAGTTAGAGCTTTTCTTTTTATTAAGGCATATTGGCAGGACTAGATGAGCATAATTTACAAAAATGCAGGAGATATGCATATTTGAAGTGCGTTTAATGTAAACCAGTGAGAATGGAACTTTTTATTAGTAAGTAGAAGGTGAGCAAAATTATCACATCATAAGCAAATTAGAAGGCTGCTATTTGAACTTCAAGAACACAGTAGGCGTATTGTGTATGCCGAGGGTGGCGATTTCGCTTGCCTGCGGGTCAATTGTCATCACTCTTTCTGAATCTTTGACCTATTTAAAGACAGCAGTTCTAAAATTAATATTTCAGAAAAGAAAATCAAAATTTTCAAGGAAATGCTTTAATTGTTGCAAAAAAACTTGAAAAGGGTAAACGTTTTTGGAATGTTCGCGGAATGTTTTCTATTTTACAATCTAAAGGTTAAAATGTTTAAGAGCTTTCAAATGCGTTCAATAATTTTACTCAACTTTTACTTTCTAATGAAAATTCTATACCTACCATTTTCCATAAATGCAATGTTAAAATATTTATTTCTCCAACATTTTTTAATTATTCTTGTTGGGCCTTAGCTTGTTTGGGATCTCTACACAAATTCTTAACCTAAAGTGCATTAACTTAAATTGCAGAATTTTTCAACTTAAAAAAGTTAACCATGATTTTAAAAAATAGTACGACATTCTCAAAAATTAATTATAAAAATTTATTTACAAGTATTAACACATGTACATAAAAAACACATCAAATTAACTAATCTACAAAATAGCTTCATTTTTGGATTTCTTGATCCTAATACTTCTAATTAATTGTAATCTTGTAATCATTTATTGCTTCACAATAATATTTTCTATAAAGAAAAAAATAAGATTATTTCTATTCATTTTATCCATCTGCGTTTTACAAATATTTTGTCCATCACATATTGTATGAATTTATTAATGAGAGCCATAACTCAGACTAAGGTATCAATCATTAAACAATTTTTAAAGTACTTGAACATAAACTGGAATGAAATACACGGAACTCCAGCGGACACCGCTGGAGTTTTGGGATCTCTCCGGCAGATGATTCCTCAGATCATCTGTCTTCCCTGGAACTATGCATACATGCACTAATGTAATGGTAATAATAGACCCATATGTCCAAACATATCATAAATGTTATAATTTAGTAAATAAAATAAAGGCTCCATAACTGTGGAGAATAAGTTTGAGGTAGATTCTCGGTGGATTGCTGAGATGAAAGCAAAGAAGATAAATTGAAATCTTAATCAAAATAGCTGAATGCAAACGAGAAAAGACTAAATTTAATGGAATTAACCTTTTTTCTCATCATTTTAGACATCGTGCTCTCGTATACAGGGTGGTTCACTACCAGACTGACAAACTTGCAGGAGGTGTATGGGGCACAGAGACGACTCGGAATCACATAGCAATGCAGGGTCGAAAATGACGTAGCTGCGAACTATGGTTCAAAGAAGCAGAGAAAAGTAACAGAAACAGCAACACATTAATAGGACAGAAAATATTTTATTGAAAGTTTGTACTACGGAAGGTGTTCGAAATTACGACCAGAAGTCGTCAGGTAGATTTGACTGAGGCGCCGCATGGATTTCCTTACGTTCTGGAAGATTCCTGGCGTGTCGCGTATCCTCCCAGCAATTACAGATATTCAAGCGGCCTTCCGTTCAGCGCCATCTACCACAAAACTGCAAGCGCCGCTTTTAAGCCTGCCTGATGACTTCTGGTCGTAATATCGAACACCTTCTCTAGTCGATGAAGAGATGTTGAGTAAAGAAAATGGGATGCAGCTAACTTGCCAACACATTCCGCATCGAAAAGTCTATATACGCAACTAGCAGTTGCTAGGAGCGCGTTTTCGCTGCAATGTAAATGTTTATTAATTATAATGGAAAATTTACTGAATGATTCTGGTATCTTCCGCTGAAATATCACTAAGCTTTCTGTGAAATATAAGGAATGTTTTTATTGTCAATGGAAATGTCAATAAGCTTCTCGTAAAATGAATAGAACAATTCCTGGTGTTTCGCAGGAAGCTTACTTATAATTTAGTTGAAAATATTCAGCAAACGTTCAGTTATTCACAGGAAACGTTTTTTGGAAATAATAAATAACCCAGCTGCCAAGTGTTGCCAGTGAGCTACTTTTATTTAATTTAGTTTTCTCGATTCCCACCATTTTTTTGAAAGAGTTAAATTCGCCTTATTTAAAGACAGATTAAATAAGGCGAAAACAAGGCGAATTATACCATTTCAAGAAAGTCGTGGCAACCAAGCAATCTGAATTATAAAATGTAGCCCACTGGCAACACTGCAGCTGCCCATTATTTCCAAGGAACTTTCTTAGATTTTTGTATAAATGTACACGCAGCATCGTAATAACACAAAATTGAGAAATAGTGAGTCCAACAGAAGCATTTTCCTATAAAATGAATACAAATATGGTTTTTGAAAGTTCAAAATAAGTTTTTAAATGAAAACATCTACATATTTCTATCTCGTTCTTACATGTCAAAAACTACTCCATAAATTATGCTTATTTTTCAAGCACAAAAACTTCCATAAACCTTCAATTCATACATTTGGTATGTCGTCTAGGCAGAGTTTTGATAAATATTGTGAGGCCCGCACATTACTCTAGAAGTCTCTTAAATGCATGTAAAGTTTTTAAAATGTTACCACTGACTGTTCCTTATTCAGCTCAGTCGCCACTACAACTATATTCTTTGTACCCCTCTGTCCACTCCCCTGTGTCTAGAGAATCATTTTGTGCATTTATTTAAAAATGTCGATATATCTATAAGTGTGTGCAGTTTGTTATTAGTCACTGCAGTTTATGACTTTGTACAAGCGAATTATGTATGCTCTTAAATTAATTCACAGTCTTCAATGCATAAGACGGCTAAAAATCCGGACTTTTAAGTGGAAGAGTTTGCGGCTCGGGATACTAAAGAAATCACTCATTCGAAAAAAAACATACAGTAGAAACTCTTTAATCCGGCACGTTTGGGACCACAGCCATGCCGAATTAGCGATTTTGCCGGGCTTACGAACGTCAATGCATTTTTTGTATTCATCTACATTATCAACCTGTGCAAGTTGTATAAATATATGACAAATACTGTTTCTGTATTTTGTCGTTCTAACAACTGTGAGAATTAAAGAAAACATAGAATACAAAATTAAATTCCAATTATTTAATATATGCTGTACATGTACATTACATTGTATGTAGTAAAAAATTAATATGAACATTACATTTTTAAAAAGTCTCTGACATCACGTTGCTTCCGCGATTCGATTTTCTTCTTAAAAAAATCGTTACGGATTATACACAGATTTATGAGCTCTGCAGAGTTGTAGATTCTGTTCGATTCGGAACATTTTATGAATGTATCTAATGCATCAGAAGCCTGTTTCCGCGATACTTTAGATTCATCTGCCACGGCTCCTTCTTCATCCGATTCCACTTCCTGAATCTGGTATTCTTGTGGGTTCAAAACACTTTGTATAATCAGTGCGTCACTAATTTCTTCGACCACTAACACACTGTCGTCGATTTCAATGCAGTCTACAACTTCCTTACGTGGTATATTTCTGAAAGGGTTATTTGGTAAGGTTTCTAACAAATCTAACAATATATTTTGGTCATCACTTCGAACATTTGAATCTTGACCATCATCTTCGCCATTAGGCCACAATTTGAGCCAGCACAGCTGTAGAGTTACTTTTTTCACTTGATTCCATGCTAAGGCAATTCCGAAAATTGCATCTTTGACATTAAACTGTTTTTGGGAATATTTTAATTCACAGTCAGAGTTCAAAAGTCCTTGCACGAAAGACCTTCTACAGAAACATTTGAAATTTTGAATCAAGTGTTGATGCATAGGCTGAATCAAGAACGTGACATTTGTTGGTAGGTATTCATCAGAAATATTGCCGGAAACTAAATCACAGACGGAGGAGGATGAGCAGGACAGTTGTCTAACAATAAAATCGCTCTACTATCTTCTGACATTCCACGCTTCTTAAAGTTTGCCTTTACTTGCGGTACAAAATGGTGAAAAAACAGTCCTTAAACAAAGCTGCTCCCATCCATGCGTTTCTCTGAGCATCATAATGTACCGGCAAGTTTAAGACTCCTTTTAAAGCTCTAGGTGTTTTATATTTACCAATAACGAGAGATGTCAGTTGATGATCACCAGAAGCATTTGCACACAACAGAACAGTCAATCTGTCTTTATTTTACTTGAATCTCTTAGCACATTTTTCATCTCCACCTGCCAAAGTAGACGTAGGCAAACAGCACCATAAAAGGCCGGTTTCATCGGCATTGTAAACTTGACAACGGGTTAATTCCCACTGTACAACAAGGTTTCTAAAAGTGTGTTTACAATCTTATGCGGCGTTTTCATCAGTTGATCTGCTCTCTCCTACCACCTCCAGCTTTCGGATTCCGTGCCGAGTTTTAAATATTTGAAGCCAACCATCGAAAAACACACAAACATTTTCTATTTTCAGATCAAGATAAAACTTTATTGCTTGTTCGATGATTATAAGGCCAATCACAGGTTTTCCCTCTGATCGTTTTGCACTAAACCAAGTGTTCAAAACACTATCAAGAATTTCAAGTTGTGTTTTCATCAAAGTATGTCTTGATTCTGTATTCTTTGACGTTTTACATCGAGCAGCAAACTTCTTCAGTTCTTCATTTTGTTTTTTAATGTCGTACATTGTCGAAGAACCAATATTGTAATCATGCATTATAAGGTTTCTGTTTTCCCCTTTTTCGAGACGATTAATTATCTCTAGTTTCTGCTGTATAGTGAGAGTCACATGCTTACGCTAATTATTAGTTTTATTATCACTTGAAGAACTTGTGCTTAGCTTCAAGAACATTTTACACTACGCAGTTATTCTGAAAACGTAATCACTCTAGAAAACATTATACGCGGTACTGAAAAGTATAACCAGTCACGATAAACACTGAGCGAACTAAACTAAGCACACAATAGCGAGACCTAGTGGTCAAGATTAAGAGACGTCTGATTACTGAGGGAACTGATCGCAACCTTGCCTTGTGATCACAGTCAAAAAAGATCGTAAAAAAACAAACAGGCTAGCGTGTCGGATTATACACTAGTGTGCAAAACTGAAGCAATAATCACAAAATGCTAATTTCTGAACACGTGAGTAGTCAAAAGTAAGCTCTATAAGCAGTAAGTGTAGAAAATAGGTACTACCCTAACAGAACAGCCAATCGATGTGAATTCTCCTTGACGTCACACATGGTTACAATTGTCACAGTCACTACGGTGAATCAAAATATGGGATCTTTCACTCGTCTCATTGTTACTCTCAAATGATTGTTATCACTGAAAAGTTACTGTAACTGTTATTTTGTGATGGGTCACCAGGTAACATTACAATGAAGTCCCCTTGTGATTCTCATGTGACTGTCATTTGAAGACTCCACTTTGAAGTCATTGTGAGTATTATATTGTGACGAGTCACCAAATAATGTCGAAATGAAGTAGCATGGTGACTTTTAGGTGACCGACACTCTACTGTGAAGTCACTATTGCACTCCTTTGTGAAAAGTCACCTGATGATTTCATTTTCTGTCACTTGGGAACTCATCACAGAACAGCTATCATGATGAATTTACAATGGAGTGTCAAAATGACAGTCATAGGAGAGTTACAAGGTGACTTCATTGTAAAGTCATCTGGTGACTCGTCAAAAAGCAGTAGTCATGGTGACTTCTCATTGGTGTGACCAAATGAGAGTATAAATGAGACGAATGAAAGATATCACATTTCAGTTCATTGTAGTAACTGTGACAATTGTGACCATTTGTGATGTCAAGGAGACTTCACTTCGACTGGCTGTGCTGTTAGGGTAGTACCTATTTTCTACACTTGCTCTTTGAAGAATTTCCTTTTGAGTACTCACGTGTTCAGAAATTAGCATTTTGCGTTTGTTGCTTAAGTTTTGCACACTAGTGTAGAATATGCCAAACCATACAATTCCGGATGAAAGAGCTTCTACTGTAGATGATAGGTGGTCAACTATAGAACAACTGTAGAAATATGAAATTCTGTTTCCAATTACCACAACTGACCTCAAATAACAAAATATTAAGTTTTAAAAAGTGTTAAACGGGTACGGTTTACGCAATAAGGTATGCTAAATTTTATTTATTTTCAAATTCAAAGTCAAAATACGCATGTATAAAATTTTAATGCTTATTTTAATTTTTTATGTATGAAATGCGTTTGTAGAGGCGTTAAAAATATAGCTGATTGCATATGTAACCGTTCCATAAATTTCAGAAGCTACTTGTAGTCTCTTACTAATTAGTTATTTACTAATTTTCAATTATAATTAAGTGCTTTCCTCCTGATACCTGTTCTACGAATGGGAAAGATCCAAATTATTCTTAATTATTGTTAGAGCATCGAAAGAATATACGAACGTATATTTTTCTTTATGTAACAGGTGAACGAAAAATGTTTTTAAAGTTTTGTATTTACTAATTTATTTGTTTTACATTTCAAGTGTCATTTCACCGCGAAAAAGACATAAGCTTTCGAAATTTCTTTCTTTTTTTTCCGATAATCTTTTAAAATACTCCGGAAAGAAAAGTTTTGCCTTAAGCACTTTATGTTCCACATTATCTTTCCTTAATCGTGCCCTAGAGAGTCTTAAATAATGTAATGGGAAGGATAAAAGCTTAATCTTATGGAATCGTCTTATGTGCTTCTATTTCTCTAGCTTAAGTACAGTGGAGAACACAGGACATTGTCAGGTTACTGAAAAGAAAAGAAATTTTTTTCTTTATCTTAAGCCATTTGATTCAGATAAATTATTATAATAAGCGGCATGCTATATTATCCACAATCACACGAATGTGTTTATTTAACAACATTTAAAAACATTAAAAACAAAAATTACTTTAAACATTTCAATAAAGGTATTTTCTGAAAAAAAAAAATCAGTTTGTTAAAATTAAAGCATATTTAAATCCAAATTGCAACATTTTTTTAGGCTTGAAAATGTAAAATGGTTCAAGTATAAAATATCTATCTCCCATTTCTATTATACCTATAATTACTACATTTTCAAAAAGAAAAATATCCTATTTATCTTCGCTAGAAGTAATAGTTATTTTTGTGAAAGCTAAACATTTTTTAATTTTTATACGATTATATTTAGAAAATTAAAACCATTATATTTTTCAAATGTTGTTCTTGATCTAAAGCCATTTACATCAAAATAGTTATTTTTGTAAAAGCTTAAAATTATATTTAGAAAATTAAGACCAATAATTATTTAATAGTAAATCTGCAGATCAGGAGCCTCAACGTCAGTTCTGAAAGTCATTGTTTTTTAATCTCACTTTTCATATTATTTAGCATCTTACAATCTGAAATTTAATTTTTTCATATTACATACATATTTATAGGCGTATAAAATACTTCGAAGATTTCAGAAATTAGAAGCATTAAATTAAACATGGTTTATGCCATGATATTCTGCAAATCTTATGAGCTTCTTATTCTTGTAATTTTTTAGATAAAAAAATACATTTCTTCAAGGGGGTTCTGAATTACTGGGGCCCGTAATCTTCTTAAATTTATATTCAAAATTTCCTATATATTGTGTGAATGATTCTAGTATATCTTGTCTTTCCTTCCACACAGTGGTTTTATTAAGATGCGCAATAATTTCGAAAATAATATCCTGTTATTCCTATGCCCAAATAGCAATGTTTACTTATCTGTCAGCCACGAAACACCTGCATCTGATGAATAAATTAAATAATATCTCATGTACAAAAGCAACGTATGGAAATCTAAACTAAATCTATTATATTTCACTTATAAATATTTTAGAAATCTAGTGTTATTACAAATTTTGTTTTAGAAAAACAGTTTTGATGATCATTCTATAATATTTATCTTATCTAAGTACATCCTGATCTAACTCGAGGTCAATAGCATGCTAAAATATCCCAAAAATAGGCATATTCGAAAACCTTTAAACCTATTGGGTAATCATTCATAATCGTGCCCACTGCCAATTCACTAAATAACAAACGTGATTTAGTGCTATAAAGTAATGTTTTGTGATAGCTTCTTTATTCTGAACTTCCAGTAATTGTAATATTTCAGGATTTGACGATATGTATGGATGCGTGTTACTATTATAAGTTCTTTAGTTTAGCCACCTCGTTGTACAAGTGATTTTATCCTATTTTTAAAAGAATATTAACTTTTCAACGACGAAACATCCACATCTGTTCCAGAAAATGAATAATATCTCATGTAAGAAATATACTTATGCAAATATATGACTTAAATTACACGTTCAATATTTTTGTAATTTTCTTTTTGAAAAAATATTTCGGTAATTAAAAGGTAACTTGTATCAAAATAAATTCTCATTTATGTCAATAGAATAGTAATCACCCGAAAATAAGTTATTTTGCTCATAAACTATTGCAGCGAAATAGTGCGAGTTACTTGAATTTTATAATTTTGATATTCTTTGAAATATGGTTGCTAAGCCACTAATAAAATAAAGAAGAAAGAAAAAGAAATGCATTTTAAAATTTGTAAAAAATAAAAAAATGAAATGTTTTATGTTTCCCGAACAGTTGCAACAAATTTTCCAATAATTTAAAGAAGTAATGTCTAAATTCTAATAGATGTATCGGAAAATTTTCAATGCTATTGGATATATTTAGACCTCCACATCGAAAATTTAACATCCATAATTTTACACTTAAATCCATTTTTCAAATATGCGATTTTTATTTCAGTTAAAAATGATATTTGAAAATCTTCTGCATTCCCATAGGAAAGCATTATGACATAAAAAGAAATGTTCTATATTTTTAGGACGAATGAACCAAATTTAACCAAAAACTATGCAGCTGATTCCGGGTATCTCACCAACATACCTACCAAAACTCAAACTAATAGGATGTTTTTTACCGCAGTTATCGCGGAACAAACAGACAGACAGACAAACTGATAGACAGAAACCAAAAACTTTTCGCGTCGCCATAGTGAGCCTTCACTGACGTTTCGGCACAAATGTTGTTCTTACATTTACATCAAAATAGTGATTTTTTTTCTTTATAAATTTTTATACGATTATATTTATAAAATTAAAACCAATATACATATTTCTTTTCAAATGTTGTTCTCGATCATGTCTAAAGCAATTTACACCAAAATAGTTATTCTTGTAAAAGTTACAATAGTTACATTCTTACACGGTCCTTGTTCCTTATAAATCCTATTTAAAAAAATGAAAATTATAAAAATTTCATTTTTATTTTATTTTTCATAAAATTGAATTTTTTTTAAATAAAACTTGTAGAATCATATAAAACTTATAGAATCATATAAAACTTTTGATTTTACAACTTTTACAAAAACAATTATTTTGATGCAAATGCTATTTTTTATATGAAAAACTTTTTCAGTTTAAACTATACCTCTAACGGTAAATTCCTAAACTAACAGTTTAGGAATTAGCCGTACTACAAAAATACGATTGGATACCTTTTATATACTTGCGCTGTGTGAACTTTTGTGTGAAATTAATGGAGAGTATACCATGCAGTGTCATAGACATGAAAGTCTATTTAAGGCAAAAGTTTCAAGGCTCTATTATAATTCTACGGTTACAATTTTTAACTAAAATGATAAATGAACTGTTTAAAAATCTTATTTTAAAAATTTCTAAAATTGAATATCATAAAAAAAAGAAAAATCACGCATTTGGCATAAATTATGAAAGAATTTCCAAGACTAACAGAATATTGTTAGCAAAGTTCATTTTGGCATATAATAGAAGGATATATGTATTTTAATACATAATTTGAAATGCACGTAGCACAGTAAAATTTCAATATTGAAATTGCTGTTCATATCCAGTAATGTGTTCCCTCTGTATGTTAGCTATCATACCACGTATTATGTATATTACATGGTGTAATAGATAATAAAAATACTAAAAATTACTTAAATAAAGTTAAGTTAAAAAATACATACCACAAAATAAACTTCCAGGAATTATCGATCATAGTCCGGCCTGTAACCGAATTGTTTTGAATGGCTGTCTAAACGAACTATAAATTCTACTTGTTCCATACTCTACAGAAAGCATGGCATAAAAACTGAGCTAAGGCGCCCGCCAGGCACGTACGTAAACCGCCGTACCCAAGTTCCGGAGAACTTTTAACGAGCACGACCAGGGGAGTTACTGTACACTCTACTACGGGTGGGGGGCGCATATATTGTTGCAGAAATCCACTTCCAACAAGTGATAAAAACACTGCATTTTAATTAAATATTTTTTTACCAATCTTTTAGAAATTTTGTAAATATAATAATGAATTTAAGAAGAGGGTTGAGGTTAAGAAAATCCCCCCCCAAAAAGTGTATTCATTGAAAAAAAGAAAAAAAAAAGGTAAAATTGCAAATGAATATTGCATGACATAAAATTTTAAGCAAATTCGCTTTAAAAAATGTTTTAACAATTTAAACGGAAATACAATTATCTATTTCAAATACTTAACATGAGCAAAGAATTTTAAAATTCATTATATTATACTTTGTTTTCCTAAGCCTATCTTTATATCTTGCATTATTGTATCTCACATTAAAATATTTTACGTGCGTGAAAGAAAATGCAAATTTTATGTTTTGGCACACTTTTTAAAGAGTTCTAAAACAAAAGTAAGGAGAAAATTTTCTGCGAAGTTGCAGAAACTTTTCGTAATTTTTTTCCATAACAAAGAATGTTTCTGCAATTATTTTACATTTAATATCCAATACAACACGTACGTAGTACGCATCATTATTTATCGAAAAACAAGTTTTAATAATTTAAACGAACATTCAAAACAATCATGTATTTTTACAAGGAAAAAAAACACAGTCATTTATTTTAAGTAAGTGTTATTTGCATGACGAATTTTAACATGCGTTATATCATTCATCTAATATATAAAAATGAAAATTTGTGTGTCTGTATTTCTACACAAATCCGCAGTTTAGAAGCGAGTATCGTGAAACTTTACGTACAGGCGTATTAAAACACTGCCGAGGCAACTAAAGTAATCCGAAATCGAAATAAATGATAGTTAATTTTTTATTAATATAAAAACCACGAATCTAACAGCAATTTCTAATCAAATTTAAACATTTTTCGTCATAGTAGTTGTCAACAATTAAAATTCCACAATAAAATTCTTTCCACAACAATTAATTTTCTATTGAAAGATTTCTATGTGAAAAATGAAAATGAAATACAAAGTTTCAAGAATGAAAATGGAGATAATATGACGTCATACTGGAAGTAAGACTTTCAAACATTTCTCAAGAATACAACATGAGTTAAAAAATGGGATTTTATGGTAAGTTTTGAAAGCATGTGAGTATTACGTCATTAAAATAATTAAAAAGAAAATTAATATGACATAATATTGGAAATTTAACGCACTTTTTCAAATATTTGACAACCATATAAAGAGAGTATCAATATGAGTAAGTATAGAAAGCAATTGGGTATGACGTCAGCAGAGGAATATATTGTCATATTTGAAATAAAGGGATCGATTACAACGGGAATTGGATCATTCAACTTATAATGAGATTACGATTGTCTTAGATATATTAGTTCCACCTTCTACCGCTAGGGGGTGCCTTCTTATCTTGGGCCGTTATGGGCACGATTACAACTGGGTTTGGCTCATTCAATTTCGCTTTCAAATGTCTTACGGATTTTAGTTCTACCTTTCACCACCAGGTGCGTATTCTTATCCCGGGTTCTACGGGCCAGATTACAACGGATTTTGTCTCATTCAACTTGTTTTTCGATTGCTGCACTGATTTTAGCTCCACCTTCTACCACCGAGGGGCGCATGTTTATCTCGGGCTCTATGGGTCCGATTACTACGGGTCTCATTCAACTTTTTTCGATTGTCTCCTGCGACACTGCCGTAGACAGTGTTGACCCATGCCACAGATTCGTCCAGAAAGAGGGTTGTTTGGAATACATTAGAGATTAGACTCTGCCGAAGTCATTAAGACCCCGGAAGCTTGGTTCATTTGAAACACGGACCCACGAAACTAGGTTCGTTTGAAAGATTTTCCGAAGATATGAAGTCGTACAAACTTGAGGTTTACTTGTGGTTATTATCACGAGCCCTGGCGACGCCTGGCAGTTATTTATAAAAGCTATTATCTATCCTTTGCATTATTGTACCTATTTTCAAAGTATTTTATGGGCGTGAAAGAAAATGCAAATTTCATGTGTTGGTATATTTTACAGTGCTTTAAAATAAGAAATGTAAGAGAGAAATTTCTGCGAAATTACACAAGATTTTCGTAAATATTTCTGCTATATCAAGGAGTATTCTGCAATTATTTTACATTTAAAATTCATTACAATAGGTAGTACGTATCATTATTTATTGAAAAAAGTGTTTTAATAATTTACACTAACACTCAAAAGAATAATCTATTTATAGAAACACAAAGATTCAAAATAATCATCTATTTTAAATGTGTTATTCGCACGACGAATTTTAAAATAAGTTCTATTATTCATTATTTACACAAGCTTATCTTTATCCGTTGAATTATTTTACCTCTCTTCAATGTATTTTATGCGCTAGAAAGAAAGTGCAAATGTTACGTTTTGGCTTATTTAATAAAGTTCTAAAACAAGAAATGAAACATTTCAATATAAACGTATTTTATCACTTTGAAGGTCTTTTATATAAAGCAATCTTATGTTATAAAAATCAACTTTCGAAACAGAATGTAACTAACTACCCCTCAAGAGAATTTCAATTGCCTTCACAGTTTAAACAATGTTTCAAGAAACATTTGTCAGTGCTACCTTATGAATTGAAAGTTTCTTAATCTCGTTTAGGCTCTAGGCGAACGCGTGTAAAATAACAAAATGATTTTATGTTAGATGAGAAAAATTGAAAGGAATGTCACTGTAAATTATTTTTCATGGGAAAATTAACGAAGACGTAAATGGAAGAACACTCATTAACAGGAATAAATCTTGTGTGAAAATTAAAAAGAACATAAATGCTTACATAATTCTTGCAAGTTTAAAATATGAATTTGTATGGAGGAAATTATTTATTTACTCATTAGAAAATGCTATACTATGACATGGATAAACAAAAACTAAATGTATGTTTTACACGAATATTTTTACCTATTTTATATTTTGTGTTCTGTATATATATATATATATATATATATATATGTTAGGTTCTGCTATTTTTTTAGATCCATCCAGCAGTCGATGAAAAAATATGGCAAGCTTCTTAAAAGTTAATGCAGTCGTATTATGAAATTTAAGCAGTAGTAGCCGAATAAAATGTAGGTAGAAGAAAAAGAACATGATTGCACTCTAATCTGTTTATTTAAATCTAATCATCTTAAATTCCAAGGGAGTGCTCTCTCCTATAACTATAATCTTAGCAAATCTCTATGTTAGGACATACTAGAACTCTACTAAGTGTCTGATTGCTCACTGCAACGCAAGCTACATTTTATTTTAACACTCACTTCGACGGCAAAATCCCTTCTCTCTCTCTCTCTGTCAGCTAATTTTAAGCGAGGAGTGCGGAACAAGAATTTCGTGATAGGTGACCTATTTCAATTAATGCATATTCAATTTCACCTCGCACTATCTTTTATCTATAAATTAATATTGAAAAAATGCATCTCTCCTATGCTTTTGGCGGGAAAAGAATTTTCTAGAACATTGCCGAAATTAAAAAGCGTGGGAAATTAATAAATATAGTTTCGGCTTTTGCGTATGGAGAATATAAGTTTCTCGATAACAAAACAATTTAAAAGAATGACTTTTTAGACTATTAGGAAAGGGTGAATGGCGAATTTACACAGATTAAAAGAAATAAAAGAAATTTTAATACGAGAATAGATAGGAATAATTTAATATAATGAAGAATTTAAGAAAATAGGTTTTTTAAGAAGAAATATTGTTATGAAATGTGATTTTTACATCTTATTTGTCGGGAAATACAAAGTAAATTTAAGTAGATTATGATTAAAATGTTTTAAATATGGACAGTAATGGCATAGTTTAATAAACTACGGTTGTAAATGGAATATTAATAAAAAGAATTTTTTATATAGTAAATTTAATAGGGTATGGAATTTTAATTTTTGTAATATATATATATTCTGATATAGCTTAAACATTCACGAAAAATCAGTGTAACTTCATACTTATTGACAGTTTTGAAAATCTTTCCTGCATCCTCAAAAATCATATCGAAAAGGACCGATCAGAATCTTGAGAAAACTACAGGTTACTGAGAATTACGAAAAGTTTCCTTAAATAAAACGCTTTTATGTATAAATTTAGAAACGGTTGTATTATAGTTCGATGAATTTACAAGTTGAAAATTTTAAACCTGTTTACAGCAGACATTTCTTGTGATGGATTTTTAAAAATATATTTCTTGATTTGAAAAAATGATTTTGGAAAACTTGATTTTTCTTCTTAAAAATAGGCACTAATGTATTTTTTTAAGAAGGAAAATGAAGTTTTAAGTAAAAAAAAAAAAAAAAGATTTACAGAGAATTTTTTAAACACTTATTTATATAGTATATTATATATTTAAAACAAGCCTTTATATTCGAACATATATGAAATTGTGAAAAAAATTTAGTAATATATTTCCTAGTTTTACAAAACACGTTTTTAATAAAAATTAATCTCTCTACGTATAAGTAAATGTGCGTGTGTATGTTCCTTATACAAATCTACAATTTTTGACCGATTTGCACGAAACTTAATATACATACGTTTCAGAACTCGAGTAAAATTACTAGCTACTTTACACATATCACAGATCAATCTTTACCCTCTTTTTTCAACCACCTACCATGATTGACCTTTACATAAATCTTTTTCTTTTTTAATTTTCAAATGCATTTTTTTAATTTGTTGCTTCAGGAAAAAAACTGCGTATATGGACAATAATCTTATAAGTCAATAAAAAAAATCCGACTCACTTGTCATATATTTGCATCCGACATTTACGTAATTTTGGGCAGATAATGTACACTTTTCGTACATAAAATTTAAACAGTTTACTATGAGTGCGTTAAACCGATGTAGTACTTTTATTTAAATGTATTTTGAACAAAAATACAGACATTTTAATTTCAGGAAAAAAATAATAGTCTCCTAAATATGACTTTACTTTCAATGGGAGAAATATAATGAGGAATTAAATTAGGATCCACATTAACTAGAAAAAAGGTAACAAGGGTAATGCTTGGTATATCTACTAGTTATTTACAAAGCAAATTTATATCACAAAGACTAATTAACAATATTTCAAATATAATACTAACTTTACTTTTCTAAAATGGGAAATATTAAAATGTTGGATAAAGTGTATAGTTTAAATAAAAACACAGATATTTTGCAGTGAATTGTCTTTATAAAATGTAGAATAAGAACTTAGTTTTAGTTACGACATGGCGTCGGATTTCTGTATTTATTAAAGTAGTCACTTTAAGAGCGACAGAAGGAAGGAGGGGGATGAGGGCCTTTCAACCAATGAAATTAAGGAAGACAGTAGATTCTTCGTGTGTTTTTTGAAAAATGTTGAAAGAGTGAATGATTGACAGAGAGGGCGGGGATTAGCTGCAAACGTCATAGCTTCTAGAAGTTAAGACATTGTCACTTTACGTTAGGCTCTCATTTCAGTTTTGGCTGTGATAGGCTATTGTTGTGTGTCTATTGTTTTCATTATTTTTCACTTGTTTGTGACTAACATGGCTAAACAAATTCGTACTTTAGAGGAAAGAATGCGTATCATTGAAGAAGTAGAAAAACATCCGTTTGAAAAAAGGAGTTCAAATTGCTAAACGTTTAAATTTACCACCTTCAACATTTCTATAATTTTAAAAAAAGTCGAAATTAGAAACCAGTTTGATAAGTAGGGTATTTCGTCGAAAAAACGAAAAACTGATCGAGAATCAATATACACAGGTTTAGAAACTGTTTTGTACGACTGGTATCGTCAAGCTCGAGGATCACATATTCCAATAGAAAATACAATTCTGCGGTTGGTTGGTTGGTTGTATAGGGTTTAATGGCGCAAAGTCCCTTTAGGGACAAGCTGCGCCAAAGAAAAAATGTATTAAAAAATCCACAAGTAATGCTAACAAAAGCTAAAAAAGAAACAAAGTTAATGAGAAAATTATCTGGATGGGAAATAATTCTGCTGGAAAAAGCCGTAGAAATCGCTGCTTTAAAAGTTATTGAAAATTTCACAGCCTCAAATGGATGGCTTTCACGCTTTAAAGAGCGACATGGATTAAAATTAAAAACATTGTGTAGTCAAAGAGCAGCTGTTGATGACAGAGTGGTTGAAGATATGTTTTCCAAATCACCGGCATTAACTGAAGGATATGACTCTCGTGACATTTACAATGCGGATGAAACGGGGCTTTTTTATAGATGTTTACCTGACCGTACTCTGGCACTAAAAGGAGAGACTTGTCATGGAGGCAAAAGTTCTAAAGAAAGACTGACTGTTTTAGTGAGTACAAATAGTAATGGAAGTGATAAAAGAATGCCGATTTTTATCGAAAGTCAGAAAAGCCAAGGTGTTTCAAAAACATCAAAAATTTACCTGTGTCGTACCGTGCTAATTCAAGAGCATGGATGACAAATGAAATTTTATCTGAATTTCTGAATGAGTTTGACTAGTCAGTTGGAAAAGAAAAAAGAAAAGTAGTTTTATTCATTGACAACTGTTCAGCGCACCCTCCGGATATATCTTCATTAACAAATGTGACAGTTCATTTTTATCCCCATAATTGCACTAGTAGGGTTCAACCCCTGGATTTGGGTATTATTCACAGTTTCAAGCGCCATTACAGAAAGAATTTAGGTAGAAAAGCTCTAGCTATGATGGATGAAGGAAAATGCAGTAGCGTCAAAATTGATGTTTTACAATCCATTTATTTCGTTGTATCTGCCTGAGAGAGAGTAACCCAAGAAACTATAATTAAATCGTTTAATAAGGCTAAGAGGGATGTCACAGAACTCGAAAATGTAACTGCTGATGAAGAGGAAAATGATTTATCACAGTTGGGGCAAATGTCTCGAACATCACCTTTGACGATTACACAATAATTGATGAAGAGGTTGCGACATGTGGCTTGATTTCTGTTCAAGAAATGATCGCAGAGAATGAACAAATTGATGATGATACCGATGAAGACGAAAATGTCAATACAGAACCAGTTCCAACGTTTGTTTGCTGAAGCACTTAAAGGATTTGAAACAATGAGAAATTTTCTTTATTCACATGCATTAAGCGAAAGAGAGCAGAAAGATGTCACTAATGTCGAAAATGTATTGTTTGGGTTAAGAAGAAAACATTGTTTACAAGCTAAAATTTCCCAATATTTCCAGTAAATAAATAGATCTATTCCTCTTTATTCTGCTTCGTAAATGTTTTGTAGTAAGTAAGTATTTTTCTCCTTCAAATTTTCTACATTTCAATGTAATAAATTTATTTATGCCATATACTTTTTCTCACAAAAATATTTTATGTTGACCCGCATTAATCGTTTTCCCGTAACTATCATTTGAAACGAATGGTTTCTTGAGAAACGATCGATCGCGGTTCTACTGTATTAGAAAAAGATGCAAATTGAATGATTTTTCTGTTTTTTTAGTTATTATACTAACGCACCAAATAATTTATTTAACGGTAGTATTATAGTTCGATGAATTTACAAGTTGAAAATTTTAAACCTGTTTACAGCAGACATTTCTTGTGATGGATTTTTAAAAATATATTTCTTGATTTGAAAAAATGATTTTGGAAAACTTGATTTATCTTCTTAAAAATAGGCACTAATGTATTTTTTAAAGAAGGAAAGTCAAGTTTCAGTAAAAAGAAAAAAAAGATTTACAAAGAATTTTTTAAACACTTATTTATATAGTATATTATATATTTAAAACAAGCCTTTATATTCGAAAATATATGAAACTGTGAAAAAATTTAGCAACATATTTCCTAGTTTTACAAAACACGTTTTTAATAAAAATTAATCTCTCTACGTATAAGTAAATGTGCGTGTGTATGTTCCTTATACAAATCTACAATTTTTGACCGATTTGCACGAAACTTAATATACATACGTTTCAGAACTCGAGTAAAATTACTAGCTACTTTACACATGTCACAGATCAATCTTTACCCTCTTTTTTCAACCACCTACCATGATTGACCTTTACATAAATCTTTTTCTTTTTTAATTTTCAAATGCATTTTTTTAATTTGTTGCTTCAGGAAAAAAACTGCGTATATGGACAATAATCTTATAAGTCAATAAAAAAAATCCGACTCACTTGTCATATATTTGCATCCGACATTTACGTCATTTTGGACAGATAATGTACACTTTTCGTACATAAAATTTAAACAGTTTACTATGAGTGCGTTAAACCGATGTAGTACTTTTATTTAAATGTATTTTGAACAAAAATACAGACATTTTAATTTCAGGAAAAAAATAATAGTCTCCTAAATATGACTTTACTTTCAATGGGAGAAATATAATGAGGAATTAAATTAGGATCCACATTAACTAGAAAAAAGGTAACAAGGGTAATGCTTGGTATATCTACTAGTTATTTACAAAGCAAATTTATATCACAAAGACTAATTAACAATATTTCAAATATAATACTAACTTTACTTTTCTAAAATGGGAAATACTAAAATGTTGGATAAAGTGTATAGTTTAAATAAAAACACAGATATTTTCTAATTGTTATTTATATAAAGTATTATTATACAGGGTGATTATAATTAAAGTTTAAGTTTGAAAACGCTCTAAAAAAAGAACCACTGATTAGAATGGCGTCAAAATTGAACGGCGTATTATTAAAGAAGAGGGAAAGAACATGAAAAAAAATCCAAATTTTAGTGACAGATGGCGCTGTAAGCGTCAGAAGATGTAAATTAAAATACCTGGCATGCGCACGGCCATTTCAGGTGTTATAAAAGCGTTGGGTAAACGGCGTTTCCTCGTTTCGCGTATCACACGTTCGCCTTGAGTGTCTCAATGAAGGACCGCGCTCTGCTTGTAAAGCTTTATTACAAGAACGGCGATTCTGCACCAGTAGCTCTGCAGAAGTTCAAGACCCTCAAGGGTATAAAAAAAGGCATTGGACCGATGACTGCCATGGGTCTGGTGAAAATGATGAAACAATTCGACCATACAGGTTCGTTTGATGTGCAGTCTGGTAGAGGAAGGAAAAGATGTGATTCGGCGGTAGTTGAAGAAGTGGCCACAGCAGTTCAGGAGGAGTCGAGCGGTGGTGTGCAACCATGCAGTGCACGGAGAATTGCCCGAACATTGGACAGGCCTGTGAGCACGGTGCATAACATTCTACGACTCACCCTGCAATGCTATCCGTACAAAATTTGCCATGTGCAGGAGGTGTTTCCTTCTGACCTGCCAGCAAGAGAGGGTTTTGCTTGGGAATTTCTTGCTCGCATGGAAGTGGACAATGATTGGCCGTGAAAAATTCTGTGGACAGACGAAGCCCATTTCTATCTGATGGGATATATCAATACACAGAATTGCCGAATATGGGAAACAGGAAATCCACTCGCAACGTACCCAGTACCACTTCATTCTGCAAAGGTCACTGTGTGGTGCGGATTTACGGCATCATTTATCGTAGGGCCATATTTTTTCGAGGAGACGGGTGCTTTCTGTCCTGTTACCGTTACCGTCAATGGTCAGCGGTACGAGTCTTTTTTGCGTAATGACGTCATTCCAGCTCTGCAACAGCGTGGGTGTCTGGACAGTATAATTTTTATGCAAGATGGCGCTCCTCCGCACATTGCAAATCGAGTGATACAGTTGTTGAGGCGGCATTTCGGAAATGCTAGAATTATCAGTCGTCATTTCCTACAGCCTGACCGGGTTCCCTACAGCCTGGTTCTTCCCTGCCGCCATTGCTGACTGACGTGTTTCTTTGAGCTCCTCAGAATCTAAGTCTTTTTGGTGGTAAATATGCTAATTTTATAGACTATTTCTGCGTAATCATTTAGTTTAACCTATATTAATGCTTTTGTGCTATTAGTTTTACATTATTCTGTTTTTTTTACCTGTTTTTCAAGGACTTAGATTTTTTGGTTCTGTATCGCGTAGCACGCTTTGCAGACAGAGCCCTTTACATACTAATTACTAATTATTTAACTTATATATTTTTTAATTAACTCTTCTATAAGTATTAATAGGTACTTACTGCATCTTTTGGAGGTGGTTTGAGTTTATTTTATGCATTAGTTCTTTAGTTATAGCTGTTTTCAATCTCCGGTATTCAATGGCGGACGTATGTCTTCTTGTTGACATCGGGGAGTTTTGTTGAGTGAGTTAAGTTGTGTTGTTTTTCGCTGCTGGCGGTGTCTTTAGTTTTTGGTCGGTAATTGTGATTGGTGGACAGTGTAATTTGTGTTTGCGTCATTCCTTAGTGTTGTGTCATTTTGGTTGACGTGTAAGCTTTAATTTCCTTTTGGGTTTGTCTGCGGCTTTAGGCGTGTTGGCTTGAGTACTTAATTTGTTGATAAATGGTTGTTGCTAGGGTTGTTGGAGCTAGAGTACCTTTAGATGGTTGCCAGGGTAACCAATTGATTGTTTATTTATAATTTTGTGTTGCTAGGGTCACTGGAGTTAAAGTGTCTTGGTAGTTGCTGGGGCAACTATTTGTTTGTTTATTTCAGAGTACTTGGGTTGCTAGAGTTAGAGTGCCTTTGGGCTGTTGCTGGTAATTATTTGCCGAATAGTCGTGTATTGTGCTCATTTTTCCTTACTGGATCAGTTGTTTTTGTTCGTACCCATCTGGTGTACGTTACATATATACTCAAAGTTTATTCACACAGTGACCGCCCTTTGGGACTTAGCTGAATTTATTGTTCTAACTGTGAAAGGTTTCTCTTTGAGTGGTTTTGCGAGGTTTTGATATGGAAGCTATAGAGAAGATGTTGAGTGATTTGGAGGGACAGGAGTTTCCCGTTGCAATTTTGAGTGTTTTCTCGAAACTTTATGATATTTATGAGAGTAAAAAAGGCGGGAGCTCTAGAGTAACTTTGGAAATGGTTGCGATAACGAAGAGGATGTATGACTATGCAACGGAGAAGATGATTGCGGTGTACAGAGAGAATATCGTGCTTAAGACTAGGATGGAAGAGGCCGAGAAGAGATATGTGGATAATTTGGCTTTGGCAGAGAGAATAACCAGGAAGTCGACGGAAGTGGTGACTGAGGAGAGAGTGGAGACTTTGGGGCAGAAACGACCGCCGAGGGAGGATCATGCGGTTATCGTGACAGCTAATGATTCAAATCAGGATATGAATATCTTGAAGAATGAGATAAAGGAGATATGTAAGGCAAGATCAACTATTCCGACGCCAGGTGATGCAGTGGTTACAAAACAGGGACAGGTGATTTTGCGAATGAAGAATAAAAGTGATGCAGAGCAGGTGAAGGAAGTTTTGACGGAATCAGAGAATTTGAAAGAAAAGGCTAAGGTTGTGATGCCGCTTAGAAAGAGAGAAAGGGTTCTTGTGCTTAGTGTGGAAGCGGACGTCGAGGAAGACAAATTTAAAGAGGATTTTGGAAGAGTCATTGGGGAATTAAAGCCAGATGCAGATTTTGGTATAAGTCTGAGGAATAAATTAAAGAATCCGGATTTGACAGGAGAAGCAAGGGCAACTATTGAGGAACTATATGCTGATCATAAAATAGAGTTCAGAATTATTCGCAGGTCTAAAACTAAGGCGGGAAAAATGAATTGGTTAGTAGATGTGGACCGGGAGACGAAGTAGAAGCTGATTCAGAGAAAGCGGATCTGTATAGATTATGAGAGGTATAGGGTTGTGCAACATATAAATATAATAAGGTGCTTTAGATGCCAGGCCTTCGGGCATATGCCGGGACAATGCCGTGGAGAGCAGAGGTGTCAGAAATGCTCTGGGGATCATGTGATAACTGACTGTAAGTCGAGTACTGAACAATGTGTTAATTTTTATTTTAGAGGAAAGGAATCAGAATGCTCTCACCGGGCAGATAGCGCTGCATGTCCTTCGTTTATTGAGTATCGGGATGGTTTGCTCCCTCCACGTTTATAAGGGCGCCCTTGGCGCATTGGACGCTGGTTTGGTGGGTGCGAGTGCTGTTGATAATGACTTTAGGGTCTTACAGGTTAATCTCCATCACTGTAAGGATGCTAATGCTAATCTTTTTTCTTATGTTATTAAACATTCAATTGACTGTATTATTTGTCAGGACCCACATGTTTTTAGATCAAGAATTTCTTCTATTCCTGATGAATGGTCTTGTTTTATTTCTAACAATTTAAACTCAGCTATTATCTTTACTAACAATGATTACGTAGTTATTAGTGCTAGCGTATTTAATAATTCAGTTTTTGTTAATTTGAGTTTAAAAGATGCGACATCAATCATCATTGGCTCTCAGTACTCACCTCCGTCTTCTGATATCGATGTGGACTGTAATGAGTGGTCATCTGCTTTCCCAGACTTTGAACGAATCTTAATAGGAGGTGACTTTAATGTGCATATGAAGTCACTGGGCTATGCACGAGAAAATCAACGTACAGAGGAATTTATAGAGCATTTGGTGACAAATAATCTTTTCATAATAAATGATCCAGATTCAGACTACACGTGGTCCGTGGACGATAGACATGGACGGCCAGACTTGACTTTGGGTGGTGCAGACATATGCGGTAGTATTGTTTCATGGTTGGTGGATGCGGACGAGTGTTCTTTCTCGGACCATAAGTATATTCGTTATGTGCTGAATTATAGCCCTGTCAGAAGATTACAGACAAGATATAAAACTAAAAATAAAAACTTTTATAAATTTAATAGATTGTTTAAACGGGCAATTCCTGTACTTACAACTGCTCTGACGGAGGTTGCCTCATGTGAAGAGCTAGAGAATTGGATGGAGTTATTTTATGAAGAGATTATAGGTGTGACAAAGAAGTGTTTCAGAAGGGGAACTCTCGCGTATTCCTCAGCCCCGAGTTGGTATACCCCGGAGTTAAGGTCAAACAGAAATCGTGTAAATGCATTATATAAGCGCTGGAGTAAAAATCCAGATCTGATTGAATATAGAGAGACATATAGATTGGCAAGAACTCAATATAAGAAAATGGTAAGAGAAACGAAGAGAAAAGCATGGCATGATTACTGTAGTAAAACGGCAAATGCATATGGTAGCGTTTTTAGATACGTGACAAATAAGCAACTTCGGCATACTGATTTGCTGTTTACATCATTAGGGGAGTCAGATGCATTTGATACCTATGATGACGTTGTTCAAATGTTGCTGAGGGAGCACCTTAATATAGATCAGGTCCCAGATAATGTTCATTCTTATACTCCTTCATTACCGTTAGGTGATGATGATGATTATAATGAATTTACGGTGAGAGAGCTTCGATATGTACTTGCCCAGCAACATAACAATAAAGCGCCGGGATATGATGATCTAGATGCCCTGATTATTAAGAATTTGTGCTATAACTATACTGATCTTATATTAAGTCTCTTTAACAGATGCTACCGTATGGGGTATTTTCCGAACATTTGGAAAAAAGGCCTTGTGGTCTTTTTTAGACAGCGAAACCGTGATCCTTCTTTGGTCAGGTCTTATCGACCGATCACTTTGCTTCCCATTTTCGGTAAAGTCTATGAGAGACTGATTAAAATGAGAATCATGACTACTTTGGAACACTCAGGGTTTCTACATGTCGCTCAGTTTGGATTCAGGGAGCACAGAAGCACTACTCATGCGATGTTGAAAGTACAGAACATTTTCCGTGAAATCTTGCAGAGCAACAAATACTGCTCGATGGTGACTCTGGATATTGAAGGAGCGTTTGACGCAATGCCATGTTCTCTCAAAGTTAATTGATGAATTGCCGATTCATTGCTTTTTAAAATCAGTTATTAAAAGTTATATCTCATTAAGAAAAATTGGCTTTAGATCATCTGATGGCATTAGATGGTTTGACACTTTTTTAGGTTGCTCGCAGGGCTCTTGTTTAGGCCCTTTGTTATGGCTTATTGTGGCTGATAAAATATTAAAATGTTACTCAGCAATGGACACTTCCATCGTCTCATATGCAGATGATTTTGTTGTTTTCGGAGGAGCAAATACACGTCGTGATCTTGAAAATAAGATAAATAACAGGTTGGATTTTATGTGGAGCATCTGTACGGAATTTGAGCTAAAGCTGAGTCCAACAAAATCTGAAGCAATGATGTTCGGGCGATTTAATCTGGAAAGTAGGCATCCTATTTACAAATTGGACGGCATCTCGGTACCTGTTAGGCAGAACATTAAATATCTTGGCTTTGTATTGGATTCAAGATTTAACTGGCTGGACCATCTTGATGCAGTGAGGGAGAAGGTGTCTTCATTTACAATGAATCTGAAGAGGACAAATACTAGGGATTTTGGTTCTCCTAACTCGCTGCGCAGAACTTGGTACCAGTCGGTTATTGACAAGCAGATTACCTATGGTTTTGTTTGCTGGTTTCCAGATCTTAGAATTCATGCATTAAGACGGCTCAGCTCGTGTCAGAGAATTGGACTTTTATCAATTTTAAATTCTTACAGATCGTTATCAACAGATGCGCTTTGCGTACTTAGTGGTGTTCCGCCGATATCCATTGATTTAAAATATAGGTTTTTAAAATTTGAAATGTTGAATACAGAAAAACACATTGAATTGGATGATATTGAAATTAGAAGCAGTGATATATCTCCAAAGATAAAATCTTGGGATTTCCCATATTATTATAAGTTACGTAATATAAAACTGTTAACAGAATATGAATCTAGTGAGCATGGACATGCAGAGGTTACTATCTATACAGACGGCTCACGCATGGAAGAGGGAACTGCATGTGCATTTACTGTTCAACATGGCGGAGAATTTATGTACGACGAGAAATTACACATGAGAAAACAAAATTCGATTTTCCAGGCTGAGTTGTCAGCCATTAGGGGTGCAATTGATTGGTTTATCAATTCACCGTATAGTTCACTGTCATTAAAAACGGACAGTTTATCCTCAGTCAGGGCATTGGAGAGAGCATTTCCAGATAATGAAATTACTCTTCAGATTTTTAATAGGTTATTGAGTAGCCCCAATAAAGAGGTCACAGTTGGATGGATTAGGGCCCATGTTGGACATATAGGAAATGAGAGGGCGGATACCCTTGCAAAGGAGGCTATCAACCCACAGGTTGCTGACCGATCTCTTACTATTCGCTATCCTAGATCAATTATGAATTCCTACTGCAGGGACCAATTGGTGAAGGCCTGGCAGCAGAGCTGGATGGTATCTGACAAGGGTAGAGAGACCCATCGATTTGTTAACAAGGTTAACAGGGATTTTGTCTGCAGTAATAGAGTTACAACATACTTCTTATCGGGACACGGCAGTTTTCCGCAATATTTGTTTAAAATAAAACGTCGTAACACGGATAAGCGTGACTGTGGAGAGGTAGGGTCCGTAACTCACTACCTATTTGGTAGGTGTCCGGAGATGCCTCATTTTTTCACGTTTTACAGAAGTAAGTCTCTTAGGGAAAACGCAGTCCGTGTTCTTCTCAAACATGACAACTATCAGAAACTATGCGATATTTATAATGTGCTGAATGAGAAATATTCCTTCATTAAGTACAAATTTTGACTTATGATAGCGGCGTTAATAATTATGGTTCTTTTACATTAGGTTTCTCTGGTAGCTTACAGAGGTTGTCTAGGAGGTTGTCTAGGTCACAGAGGTCTGTTTTTGTGGACTAGTCCATGCTGCTCTTGATTTTCAGTATGTGTGGAAACAGTTTGTCTGATATTTTATTAGAATGGGCATACAAATACTTGAACTGGATTAATGATATCTTTATAAGAATAAGTAAGAGTTTCGCCTTTACAAAGAACTTAGTTATAGGAGGGGGTGTATGTAGAATGTGAAAGATAGTCACTGAATAAAGTAACTGTTGTATAAAACTTTGATGTGCAAAATCGTGTCAGTATGACGAATCAATGAAATATAATGTAACACAATGGTTTATAATTCAGGAAGCTCTTCAGGAACTTTGAAACTTCAGTGTAAAAATTTAAGAGATGTGATTTAAAGTTACTAAATATGTTTTTCTTTAATTCATAGTTATTATTTAAAAGATAGTTGTATATTAGTTTTATACAGACTGTTGAACACGGTCTTTAAAAGTTGTCTTGTCAGGTTTACCTGTTTATTAGTGTATTATAGTTTTAGTGTTAAATTTTGATATTCGTTTTTCATTTTCGATATTTTTAAGTTTAGACAGACTGTTGTATACGGTCTTAAAACCTTGTGGATTTTGATTTTCATAGAGTAGTATGGAATTTCTTTTTATATTTATTATAGTTATTATAAGTATCCTGCATGATGTATGCAGTCTGAGTTGTATTATGGTTTTGGTATAGCTTTATAATTGCTCATTGATTTCCAGGTCTGTTTCTTAGGTTGTGGTTGGCTGGATGGTAGGGGAACTTTCTGCAGGAGATTAATCACCTTTGCCTAACGGTTGGTGCTCCTGCAGGTGATTCCAGTCCCTGATTCCAGTTCCAGCCTGGCCGGCCCGATCACCTGATCTTAATCCGTGTGATTTCTGGCTGTGTGGTTATCTGAAAGATGTTGTGTTCAGTACTCCGATTGCCAACGTAGCTGAATTGAAGACACGCATTGCTCAACACATTCTGAACTTGACCCCGGTGACACTTCTATCGGTTGTGGAATATGCTGTTTCCCGATTTAATCTTGTTGCACACAACGGTGGACAGCATATTGAACATGTTTTGCGCCAGTCTCGCGAAACTTAAAAACCGATTAGATGGATGCTTTTTATGCGGTTTTTGGCCTCAGGACAATTAAAATCCGATGTGATACGACCTTGCCGTGATGAATGGGCTTACGTAACTAACGGTATCACACCTGTACAGTCATGCACACTGAACAGTACAGTTGGTTTATCGTGTAACTTACGCCTTAGCCGTTGTTTTACGATTTGTCATGTGTAGTCGAAATTATGACACTTACAACTCCATCTGTCGCTAAAATTTGGAACTTTGGTTTTTTTGGTTCATGTTCTCCTTTCTTTAATAATACGCCGTTCAATTTTGACGTCATTCTAATCAGTGGTTCGTTTTTTAGAGCGTTTTGAAACTTAAACTTTAATTATAATCACCCTGTACTATAAAAGAAACCTGATCTCAAACGCTTTTGTATTCGTTAGCTAAATACCTTTAAAGTTTATGAGGCATGTTATTACAAATAATTCACGAAATCTTTAGACAGTAAGTGGTGTAATTATTCGTAATTATGCTGCATTAATTATTTCTAACAGCTAATAATATTTAAAAAATAAAATGTACTAAATATAAGTGTAAAAAAGTAATTTGAAAGTACACTCAGCTCAGTGAACAGTTCCCCACTGAAGAAGATCGCGTTAGTGATAGAAAGTCTCGGGATGTAAATGTTTGTATTTTAACGTTTTTAACATCTTTTGTCACCTTTTAAGCATGCTTTAATGCATACTTTATTGACTTTAAATAGAAAGTGAATATTTCATTCCACTTAAATTTCGTTTTTATTTCGAATTTTCTGTTCTGTTACAAATATGTAGTACTCCCTTAAATCATTAGCGAGGTGAAACAATTATAATTCTTGCAATTATATATGTTAACAATATTTATTGTAATTATAAACGATTATTTTTATAAAAATATAATGCCAACTTGAAGATCAAGAGTCATATGTCTCAAAGAGCCATTCAGCAATGTATTACAGAAAATATAACTTACAGTTTTTAAAACTATAAATTTTCAAACATACTAAATTTAACATAAAAATGTTAAAAATAAAGTAATAATACAGATTGATAAAAATTATAAATAAAGATATTGATAAAATTGTAATTGTAGTTTTGTAAAAATCTTTAACTTCATTAAAATTAGTTTGATGTACCTCACTAGAAAATGTATTGCAATTTTATGCGTTCTGTTGACTCTTTCCCTAACCCTTCAGTTCCCACATCGATTCTATCGGAGTAACTTTAAAAGTTATTTAGTCTTTAATTATTAGAACAAAGTGCAAATTGAATGATTTTTCTGTTTTTTATTTAATTATTAAACTACCGCACCAAATAATTTATTTAAAATTAACCTGAAATATCTGACTAGAAAATATATTCTAATTTTGAGAGTTCTGGTTGACTCTTTCCGTAATCTTTCAGTTTTCGCCAAGTATCTACTGGAGCAATATTAAATTTTTCAGTTGTTTTCGGTTATTTATTTTGTAATTAAATTAGAAATATATGAAATTTAATGATTATTTTTGTTTTCATTTAGTTATTAAAGTACAGCACACTATAGTGCGCATCAAGCACTGGAGCAGCAATATCTTCATAATTTTCAAAGATTTTACATATAAAATTATTATACTAACGATAAATTGTGCGAAATTGTCAGTACTCATCTTTTATAAGTCATGGCAAACACAAATCTTAGGCATCGTCAAAGTGTCGGGAGTTAAAAAGACGCGAGTATGTTTGGAAAGTTATTAAAAGCAACTGGTTGTAACGACACTTTGATTAATTCTCCAAAATGCAAATTGATAGGCCTGAACTAGCATGCGGCGATTTTCTCCAGAAATACGGAGCAGAAAAGAGATACATCCTGGAAGGTGTGCTAGGAACTGAAGCGTTAAAACTCTTGTTCTACCTTTCGATAGCATTTTAGAAATTACAAACATATTTTGTCAAATATTTCCCACCAATCCCAAAATTGATACTAATAAAAGAAAGTTTTGCTTTGTTTGTGTTTATGTCTATGTGTTGGCGATGGCTAGCGAAATCTAGAGCACGTAGAAGTCTGAAAATTTGTATGAGAATAGTCCAAGGTAGCTTCTGACGGATCTGAGGTTCAGATTTATATATTTTTTTGATAATTAGACAAGCTTTAAATAAAAACACGTATTTTCTTTCTTTCTTTTTTTTTTTTTTTTTTTTTTTTTTTGCAAAAATCGGCAGACCCGTTGGCGCATGCTCGCCCACTCCTTTCTTTCCGCAAAGCCTAGAAGGGAAAGCCAAAGCCTATATTTTTGTCTCAGCCATCGGCCGAACCGTTTAAAATATGGAAAAAGGGACGACATATTCTTAAAGTTCGTACTCTTTTGTTTTAAACGTCGCAAACATTTGTTAACCCTTAGATTTTTTTTCCAAAAAAGTTCGTTTTCGCAGTTAACTCTTTCTTCCTTTCGGTGCCGGTTCCCCAAAGTTGAATTTCAGAGATACCGATAAACAAAAAAAATCTATGTAAAGCTGAGACCTCTGTCTTTTCAACTACGCAATCGGTTTTCGAAAATACGAATTTTAACCCTTTCAAAAAGTTTGTCACCGTAAGTCACTGCGCGCTCCCTGCAGACGATCTTTTTTATACGATAAAAGTAAATAAATATCCGTATTTCGACACAAGCTTTTTAGAGCATCTCGGCAGACCGGATGTAAATGACCTACAAAACTTTCGAAACTTTCGGACGAGTAGAAGTATTTTAAACAAAATAAAATCTGGGAAATTTTCGATGAAAACGGTAAAACGCGGTGTGTTTCGGCGCCACTTAGCTCCGTTTCAAATTTTAAAGAGGGCTTGCATACAGTTATATTTATAACCGATTAAAATTTCAGAGAGCTAGGACTAGAGGAACTTTTTTTTTGTTATGTTGAAGGACCCAACGGGAAAACGAACAAAAAAACAAAACAAAAAAAAAAAAAGCGAAAAGGAAACATTTTTTTTTACAACTAGATATCAATATTTTTCCACGGACTGTAAAACCGTTATATCAGGGCTACACTAGATCCCAGGCTTGCTCATTCATTATCATGACGTCACAAATGGTGGCTCGGCGCGAAGAAAGACATACAGCGATGGGCACAAAACGATAAGCGCGTCGCTTTGTACCAATCGCTGGTCGTGGCCAGCCACTATTTGTGACGTCATGCGAATGAATGAGCAAGCCCGGTTTCTAGTGTTGTCCTGGTTATATTTATAACCGGTAAAAACTTCAAGAACTTTTTTCTTTTAAATAACCTTTTAACCTACATGAAAAAACAAGAAAATATCTTCTTACCAGCACTTTTATCATTAAAAATATCAAAATGTTTTCGCGAATTTTTCATTTGAAAATATAAATTTCTAGAAAATCGGGTAAAAGCTACAAAATCATACAAATTTGTGGTTTATTTAAGGTTTATTCTCACGGGCCCGGGCAACACCGGGTGAGTCAGCTAGTGAAAAATAAAAGTAAAGGAATTTAGCAGAATGAATTGTTTAAATTACACAGGCTAAATGCGCATGTATGAAAACAGAGAAATATAATGAAAACATTGAGCATATATGTTCTTGACCCAATCAGCTTTTTAAATATAAAATTTTGACAATACTTCTTTTGTTATGTGATAAAATATTTCTGCAGACTATTTTGTGTTTAAAGTTCTTTTTCTTTTTCTTTTCGTTTAAACGAGACCAATGTTTTTCTATATTAAAAATGGAAATTTGCAAGGAGATGAAATCAGAATATCTAAATATTTTGTTTTTACAGACAGATACAAACTATTTCATTATGTGGATACTGTTACAAAATGTCAAAAATAGTTTCCCTGTACTGAGAATGCTGTCGTTATGAAACCAGATTTACAGGCAATAATGTAAAACATTATGAGACAGCCATGTGTCAGCCAATCTACGGCATAATATAAGACAATGCATTTACAGGAAAATAATAGGCCTTATAGGAGAAGATTTTAGTGACATTCATGGCTATGTGACAAACTTGTTATGGCAAGGTAGATGTGAATTAAAAGAATAAAGTGTTGTTGAAAAAAATAAAAGAAAGAGAGGGAATAGCCCTAGTATCCCTGAAACAGCGCATCGCATAAAAATATAAATGCGACTATAGTATTAATTGACTAGATAATGTTTACTAACTGAACTTTGAAATGCATTAAAAAAATTCTCTTCTTATTACTCTGAGGAACAATTTATAACGATTTACCGGAATTAACGACAGCTTACGAAGAGTCAGAATTGGGTAGAATACGTTAATCTTGATCAAGGAGGTGTCTATATTTAGAAATCGTACCAAACTCGAACATTTAGATATATAATTTGGAAATCATATATGGATTAACCGGTAAGTTGTACCTTTGAATAACAAACGACAAGTTAATCGGACAAGTAGTTTAGTAAATATACAGGTTTAAAGTTTGGAACTCCTTATGTAATATTAATTTCCAATCGTTACAGGACACATTATAAAGCGGGCAGTATATGAAGTGAAGTATAACTCAAAAAGGCAGAATGAGCTTTATTAGCACTTTCCAACCTAGTTGAAAAGTGCTTATGACTTCGGTTTGTCTGGCCGTCTGTCCGTGCTCTAACTCCCGTAAATATGCTCGGATTGCTCTGCAATTTTTATATGTTATTGTCGTTATCTATGGCACGTTCCCTATTTCAACTGAAGTGTGTAGCACTTATAGTTTTCTTACAGGGGCACTCAAAAAATTCCGTTACATTGCGGTCTATGGGGAAAAATCATTTCCGGTTTATTTTAAAAATGTTTCACTATTGTAAACGCATTGAAATTTATATACATCACTAAGATGCATTAGAAGAAGCTTAATATGGAATAGTAGGTGTATAGCACTTAGAGTTACTTTACAGGGACAGTCAAAATAATTCCGTTACATTACGTCTATGGAGAAAAATCGTCTGCGCTTTATTTAAACAATGTTTCCCTATTTTAAACGCATTGAAATTTATATAAGGTTCATTACAAGAGACTTACTACAGAATATTGTGTGTATAGCAGTCATCGTTCATTTACAGGGACACACAAAAGAATTCTCTACTGTCTGTTAACAATAATTCTTGGAAGTGCGTTTTAAGTTACTGAACGCGATTTTAATTTTAACTCGCTTTTTGTCTATTACGTGGTGTGTATAAATTCTGTAGATCCTATACAGGGAAGCACAAAAGTTCGCGAACACATTTCCGTTTATTGACAGAAACTCCAGACGGAGAATTTTAAACTGTGCTACGCGTTTCCTAACTGAACTAAAATTTAGCATCCTATGTAGTATATATACAAATCTATAGATCATATACAGGGTTACATAAAAGTATTCGGATATTTTTCCGAATATTGTATATATTGAAAATTCCTGAAATTACGTTTTTAAATATGTTATGCGTTTTCCAAATTGTTTACTTAGCTGTCATCTTTTAGCTTATTAAACGGTTTGGATTTGTAAAATTATTTTAGAAGCGTTGGAAAGTGCTACATAATCTATGCTTGACGCATGATTTTTCGTTCTTGTTTTTTTACTAAAAAAGTGTAATAGTTTTAAAAGTTCAACATAATCTAAAACTGACATATTTCATATTCAAAACGTTATTTTCATACCATAATAATTTTAATTTACTTTAAAAGTTCTTTTAATTCTTTTAAAATAAATTTCTGACGTCAGCGCATAAGTGAAATGCATTTTTAAAAATTTCTCTTTCTATTACTCTGAGCAACGATTTATAACAGATTTAGCGGAATTAACGACAGCTTGCGAAGAGTCACAAGTGGGTGGAATTTGAAATTAGGTGGAATAACGGTATTAAATAGGATATAATATAAAATAAATATGCTCTTTAGTTAAAATTTATTCACGTTATGTAAATCTTTCATTATGAGTTCCAAGAATTTTAATTACTGTAAATTAATTCAGATGCAAGTAAATAATGTATTAAAATATGGTCTGTGCTTCAGTAAGAATTTGGATCGAAAAGAGATGGAATTTAGATATTTTTTAAAAATAATCTCTTCCCCAACCATTTCCCCCTGGATAATTAAGATTATCCGATATTCCGTATTGTATGTCGCTGATCGCTATCGATTGGTTTTCATGTAAGATTGTCGACTGAGTGAGGTATAGGTGCTAATAACTGTAGGAGATATGGGGTGTGTCAAAATGATAGAAAATAATTAGCATATTTTTGAAAATAACTTTTTCAGGGATATTGGATAAACTTTGTTGATTTTTTTGGATTTTGACGATTTTATTTAATATATTTATTTATTTATTTATTTAAGTACTTGTAAAATAAAATACTGGTAAAAAAAAATCACCGAGTATTTAGTGATCTCCCACCCACTCTATATCTTTTCTATAGCCAAGCTAAGGTCTACTGGGAGTGTCTTCTTTATATATATATATATATATATATTTTTTTTTGTGTGTGTGTGTGTCTATGTGAAATAGTACTTATTATCAGTTAGGTAGCTAAAAACCTGGTGGTCGTTAGCCTCACTTGGTCGGACGTTATTGAAAATGCATCCTTAAAAAAATAATAGAGCTCTAGATTCAACCACAATCGATACCGGTTCGTAGTCATTTTTCGACCACTGAATCTTTCGACAGGTAGTTGTTAAAAACAGTAAATAAACTTTCATATGAAATCAGCCTAAATTATCGATTGAAATTTACAATATTTGCATGATGTTTGAGATAATTTAACGACCTTTTAGAATGTATATTGAAATATTCTGTATTTTTAATTCTGTTTGTGTTGGAAAGTAAATTATGGGAAAACAGGAATCCTCAAGGATAGGCAGTATAAAGTCTTGGTCTTATTATGGGGAATTTCATTTTAATCGTGTATATCATTAACAAAGCTAATTAAACATTTTCTGTGTCAATATTTGTAGAAAACTATGGAATCTATCAAAGTATTTGTATAAAGAGAGCTCAATAGAGTGAAGATCAAATGGAATCAGCAGTTTTGGCTGTTATAAACGGCATGCCTGAAAATAGAGAATTCACAGCATGTTGTATTACGAGGAGAACTCATTGGTTTGTTATATTTTGGTGTAATACCTTCAAAATATCTGTTAGTTAAAATTAAACCGTGTATTTAGAAAATTATGGCATTATTTAAAGCACATAATCCTAATGAAGCCTGAAACCACTTTATAGTGTCTTTTGTTTGGATCTCACCTGCTCACACTTAAACAGCGACAAGACTATGCATGACTTTATATTGTAAATATATATATATATATATATATATATATATATATATATATATATGTTAGATTTTAGCTGTATGATTTAAAATTTCACGAGAAACTGGCAGCTGGTTAAAGATGGTAATTGATTGCAGTCGATAGATCGAGCATTATGGCGAGGAGTGTAGGCAATGAAGGTACCCATTGAGAATTTCTCCATAAAACTAAGCCAGTTATCCGAATAAAAGCATTTATTTAGGCTCAGGATAGATGACGAAACAATTATCATTACAAATATCATTAACAAAGCTAATTAAACATTTTCTGTGTCAATATTTGTAGAAAATTATGGAATCTATCAAAGTATTTGTATAAAGAGAGCTCAATAGAGTGAAGATCAAATGGAATCAGCAGTTTTGGCTGTTATAAACGGCATGCCTGAAAATAGAGAATTCACAGCATGTTGTATTACGAGGAGAACTCATTGGTTTGTTATATTTTGGTGTAATACCTTCAAAATATCTGTTAGTTAAAATTAAACCGTGTATTTAGAAAATTATGGCATTATTTAAAGCACATAATCCTAATGAAGCCTGAAACCACTTTATAGTGTCTTTTGTTTGGATCTCACCTGCTCACACTTAAACAGCGACAAGACTATGCATGACTTTATATTGTAAATATATATATATATATATATATATATATATATATGTTAGATTTTAGCTGTATGATTTAAAATTTCACGAGAAACTGGCAGCTGGTTAAAGATGGTAATTGATTGCAGTCGATAGATCGAGCATTATGGCGAGGAGTGTAGGCAATGAAGGTACCCATTGAGAATTTCTCCATAAAACTAAGCCAGTTATCCGAATAAAAGCATTTATTTAGGCTCAGGATAGATGACGAAACAATTATCATTACAAATATCATTAACAAAGCTAATTAAACATTTTCTGTGTCAATATTTGTAGAAAATTATGGAATCTATCAAAGTATTTGTATAAAGAGAGCTCAATAGAGTGAAGATCAAATGGAATCAGCAGTTTTGGCTGTTATAAACGGCATGCCTGAAAATAGAGAATTCACAGCATGTTGTATTACGAGGAGAACTCATTGGTTTGTTATATTTTGGTGTAATACCTTCAAAATATCTGTTAGTTAAAATTAAACCGTGTATTTAGAAAATTATGGCATTATTTAAAGCACATAATCCTAATGAAGCCTGAAACCACTTTATAGTGTCTTTTGTTTGGATCTCACCTGCTCACACTTAAACAGCGACAAGACTATGCATGACTTTATATTGTAAATATATATATATATATATATATATATATATGTTAGATTTTAGCTGTATGATTTAAAATTTCACGAGAAACTGACAGCTGGTTAAAGATGGTAATTGATTGCAGTCGATAGATCGAGCATTATGGCGAGGAGTGTAGGCAATGAAGGTACCCATTGAGAATTTCTCCATAAAACTAAGCCAGTTATCCGAATAAAAGCATTTATTTAAGCTCAGGATAGATGACGAAACAATTCCCACAAGACGCAGATGTTTTCTAAAGCCCCCAGGCTTGACTACGATTAATTACATCGTTGAGTTGATCTTAAATGGCTGGTTTAGAACTTCCTGGTCATAAGAACGCCAGATAACCTTTTGTTCAGCACTTGAAAACAAGATAAAATTATGCTCTCCGAAGTCTTGCACTGGCTTTTTGTTAAATGCGCGGATAGCTACATAAGCGACGTAATACGTACACGAACCATTCAGTGAGAGGCGAAATTTTAAAATTGACGGCTAAGCGAATGACGCGCGATGGAGAGGTTTTAATAAGAAAGAATCCCGGATTTAGCGGTGCATTGCTTTTGAAGTAAAAAAAAATCTGGCGCGCGAAGCCAACCTGTGGAATAAAATAACAAAATGGCTTTTAAAAACATTCGAAATGAAAAATTAGCGTCTCTCAGAATATTACGTATTGGATAGATGATAAAAGTTACGAATTCACTTAAAGTTTTAGATTAAGATTTGGAATAAGATAATTATTAATATACGCGTTTCGAATTGTAAAAGGAAATTAAATTGGAATATATATATTACATCCAACAATATTTAAAACGTTAATTCTAAAATAACACAGTTCATTGTGATTTGAAACCTTAACATGGTCTTATTTGGTACAGGTACCTTATACTTCCCAAAATGTACACCCATCACAAAATATACGTTTCTATTTCTGTACTTAAGCCACAATTAACTTTAACTTAAAAGTCCCGTTTATTTTTTAATTTATAGTAAAAAGCCATTACAACTTTAACTACCTGTAACTATACTAGAACTATTATCATTAATATATTGAATGTTACATTAAATTTAAGCGAACTTCACGGCATATTCTGCACTTTAATAAAATGGAAAACGAATTGTGTTATTTTTCGAAAGCGAGTGAATTTTGTAATTTAAGATTAGAATTTTATTAGAAGCTTGAATTTAGTTTAAGATTCTTTTTGAATTGAAACTAAGAATGACGGAAGATGAAAAAAATATCTCCGGAAAAGCGTTGTTTCTGCTTGACCACAAAAACTTTCTTGGCTTATAACGAGGACATGGTTGCTCGTTTCTAAATACATTCACAGCGTTGTGTGTATCGTTTAAAACATTTAATATTGGATTTTTAGTTCATTTTCGTATCTATCAGACAAGTTCTGAATTTGTTGAAGACACCTAAATCCATACAAACAGCACATTCTAAATGTTCAACCATTAAAACAAGAAATACATTATCACTCTTGGAAATAAAGGCCAGTTTGAACGGCACTATTAATTAGATTGTATATTCTTCATTAATCGCTATTTAAAAAATAAAAGTTAAAAAAAATCTCACTGTAAACAATAAATTTCAGTACACAGTAAAAATATAAACAATAGTAACGAGAAATTTTGTTATAAGCTAACTGTTTTCAGACATACAAAGAATATGAAATAAGAACTTTTTCCGCTATAAATTTAATATTCGGTTTATTGCTACATAGTTGAAGATTTTTCTCTAGTTAGCTATATAAAACTTTTCTTTATAACAAAAATAATTCAGAGAATTGGTACATTATTTTCTATTGAATATGTGAGAAATTCCGTTTCAAAGAAATCAAATTTACTGATAATTGGAAAAATGTTTATTTTTTTCAAACGTTTCATAAATGAAATAAATTATGAGTTTTATATTTGGACCATGAATTGAGTAATTTGTTTCACAAAGAAAGAACAGTAAAATATTTCAAATAGTTCAGAATATGAAAAGAAATGCTCGAGATGTTATATTTTATATTTCTAAGTAAAATGTTTTTTAGAGTTTCTGTTTAATTTATAAAAACGTGCGAAATTTAAATTAGAAGATGAATATTTTTATCAAGTTATTGCTTGTTATTCTTGAATAAATTATGTATAAAATGAAGTTGAAAACATTTGAAATGAATAAATATTTATAATTCAAAATATAGTTATCTATACTTTGATAATAATAATATCAATAAAAATAATAATAAAAATAAAAGTATTAGAATTGCTTCAATAGTTAATTTTTAAAAAATTATATTCATATCAACTGGTTTTGATTGGATTTTGCAAGTGTTGTTTCCCTTATTGGGGAAAATGCTTCAGTGAACATACAGTACTTATATAAATTCCGATGAAATGATGTTGCGTAAAGTTGTTAAAAATGTCTTTAAACAGTTATCGATGATAAACCATAGTGTTTTCAAAATCTATGTCTATATAAAAGGAATATAAATTATACATAGAACATTTTGCATCGTGAATATGCTGTATTAAACTTCTATAACATATATCAATTTCATGCTCTTTCAGTTAGTTTAACGTTAAAAAAATGCAATACAAACACTTACCTCTCATAGATAGTAATGTATACGAATACTTTTGTGTATTACTGTATAAAAATATAAATACCAGGTATATAAGTTTCTATTCATATTATGAGAGGTGAACCACAATTACACATACTAACTTCCTTTTGCCTCTTGCACTGTTAAAAACTTGCAGCAAACTGTCAAATGATTCGACTGTTTTTATTGAAAGTGGTTACATAACCGTAATTTAAATCTATTCCGACAATATTATTGCCCATATTATGGTCAGAGTAGAGTTAAATTGCGATTATGTAACCGTTTTCTATAAAACCGGTCAAATGACTGGACAATTTGCTGCAAATTTTTAACCGTGTGTGTGTGTATAGTATAACGTAAATAAGGCGCTCTTCAAATAGTTATTGCCTGTATCCAAATTATTTCGTGCCAAACATGATGTTGTTACGTTAATAACAGATTTAAGTTTTATGACAACACAAGTATGTTTGCGAAGGTTAAACTTCAGCCAGACTAACGATCCGAAGTCATAAATATTTTATAATACAGTAGAATTTCGTTAAAACGAATGCCACTTTAACGAATTTTTCAGTTTAACAAATATTTTTTCGAATGTTAAAAAACTTCCTATTTTTTCACTTTATAAAAATATTCACTTTAACGAATTTCATATCAACGATTACTAAAAATATATATAACTTTATATATAACATATAAACGAAATTTTTCAAATTAACGAATTTATTGAAAACTTAAAAAGAAAAGTTATTTCAGTTTTACGCATGTTGAGTTGACAAGAAAAATTGAAAAACTAGAATTTGGAACAAAACTTTTGTCGGAAACTTAATGAAGGAGAGGCAGACGACAGTGAAAATGATGTTGATGCTGATTATCCATCAAGTACCTAAGATTGTGTTGTACGATCAAAAAGGGCTCTATAGCACATTGAAACTCTTTAAAAGTAAATATCCCATCAAAATATTGTTACGAAAACCTTTTATACCATTTATTTTGAAAAATGCATTGTCAACTTCAGTACATATAGAAAAAAACGTTTTGTAAAGAATTAAAGTTACATTAATGACGGATGTCGGTGAGGTTTTTTTAATCCGTCAGGTATCTAAGATAAATTATAATTCCTTTATAATAGTTACGATTAAAATATTCAAACTTAATGAATTTAATAATTATTTGATTTCAAACTCATAAGTTCACATTACAATACTGTATTTTTATTATTTACTGACGTATTTGGATGTTAACCGAAATTTAATATAAGTGTAGTAATAATGTATTTTTTTATTCAATGTACATGCAAATTTCATTTTAATAAACGCCATATTGGAAATTCACATTAGCGAATTTTTCAGTATAACGAATTTAAGCGGTTGTCTCAAAAAATTCGTTATAACGAGATTTTACTGTATGTTGGAATTAAAGTAGAGATGAATATTTTAAAAATATTTTCATATTGTACGGAAATATCTGAAGGAGACCAGAAAAGTTTCAAATGACGAAAAATTGACGAATGTATTATTATTTTTTATAATGTTTGAACTTTTAAGAATGTAGTACGGAACAGAATTACGGTCGTACGAGCTGTAATGTTGAACCGCGCAAAGCAGCAATACCTGCAAAGCAAAAATTTTAAATTCAGTTATCTAGGAACACTGTTTTTAGCAATTTTGACACCATAACATTTGAACAAGTTAAAAGAATCGCATGTTTACATTTATAAAATATACAAAATTATATTCTCTGCAAACTATACCGAAAACAAACATTTTTTTAAAAGCTATAATAAAAAACTAGTTGATCCACCCGGCGTTGCCCGGTCCCGTCAAAAAATAGTACGAAACTCGAAAACTCTCTAAAAATCGCTGCACGAAATCCTTCCTCTGGTTATTCTTTCGTCTGTCGGAAAGTAAATAGAGAGACGGACCACGAAGTCGAAGGCAATATATTCAATATACTGCCTCAATAATACTGCCTCAAATATTTGGGTCATTTGATTCACGGAGGGTCAGTTTTTGACCAAAATTAAGAAAAGTTACCGGCCGATTTTCACGAAATTTGCATCTTTGTAATCAGAAAAATAAACTGCTTATATTCTGTGAGTTCAGAATCGATACATGCAATAATTCTCTTAATACATTAAATAACGAAGCCGGCTAAAGTTAGGTTTAGTAGGTTTGATTTTCTAAACAAATCACTCGTTGCAATCGGCAAAAGAGAAATAACCGCTTTTTCGTCACCATGTACCTTAACGTTTTATATATATAGTTATGATCAACTTTTATAAATTTTAAAACTTTTATTATAATTTTTAATTTCTTTTTTCTTTTTTGACGCATAATCGAGGGACAACGTAATAAGCGGTGCAAATAAAAAATGGTAACCCGAGAAAAGGAGAAGCTGATTTCAAAATCATGTCTTGCAAGAATAATTTTCTCGTACAATATTAATTTTTTTTTTTTTTTTTTTTTTTTTTACAGTTTAGCAAATAATTTTTTTTTCTATAAAGCACATATAAATAATTTTTAAAATATGTAATAGTTTAAATTTATTACAAGCTTCCTAATCCACGATCAAATTATAATCAATTTTCGTCATTTTAAAGCTTTTTGGTACCGGTAATTTTATATCATTTGTATTAAATATTAATACATTAGAGTTTGCTTTGTTTAAGTATTATTTCTGCACATTAAACAATTTTTATTGAAATAAAAATTCCATCAAAGAAGAGCAGCAGAGACAGAGAATTATTTTTCAGATCTTGAGAACGCTTCAAGTTTTTGCAAAAAGAAAAGTCTCCTTGAATTACATGGTAATGAGAAATAATTATAAGATCTTTCAGCGAAGGAAAAATTATTTTCAAATGCTTTTTCGTGAAGAAAAGAAAAGACAAATTATAAAAACCGACTTATAGAAGTTTTTTTTAACAGTACAGCTTTCGAAAGAGGGCGAAATAATTATTTTTAATTTATTTAAAAATTCAACACTTAAGAATCCAAAAATTAAGCAGTTTCGGGAAACAGATAATTTAAAAATACAAATAAAACTTTTCTGAGAAAAGTTGTTTATTTAAAAATAACTCAAAAATGAATAAATTATTTTAGAGACTTAAAACAAACTTTGTTAGAATATAAAACTTGATCTAGTATAAAACTTCTGTTTATTCTAATAATTCAATATTTTTTTTCTCTCCAAGTATCTGAATGCTCGTAGGCGAATAAAATGTATATTATACTAAAATTAAAAAACAAAAATCTTCTAAAATACAGACTGAATTTTCAAAATAAAAATGAAAATTTTCTCTCCTCTCTTACTCTCTCTCTTTTTCACCCTCCCCTCTCTCTCTTTAATTTTACAGTGTGCAAACGATATTCTATTTCTTAAAATTTTGTATTTTTGGTAGAGTAATTATTTTAATAATCACGTTTGATGATATTATAACAATATTTGAAGATATAACAATAATCTTTTTTTTAATCACTGATTTGTCATGTTGAAATAAAAAAGAACCGAAACCAGTTCAACAAAGGAACGGTGGCATTTAGAAGATGCAAAAATCGACCAAAAATATGAAATTATGTTTTTGTGTCTTGTTAAAAAAATAAAAAACAAAAATATTATCATATACTTGACAGAAAGTGCGTTTTGATCTTTCTTAAAAGTTGGTAATGAAAGTAATATATCATGATGTGTCTCAAATGCATTTTGTTTTCAAAACTAATTTTACTCACTCGAGTAGCTGCCAACTGCTACGATTTTTTTGTCATCTCTATTTCCAAATAGAAATATTCGACTTATTTTATAGAAGATTTTTGCGATTAAATAATTCCTACTAAAAATTGTGGTGACAAAAAAGTGTGACAGTTGGCATTTATGCACTTTATACGTCTTTAAAATTCTCCATGCATTTAAATTTTTGTTCAAAATTCTCAATATGCCTAAGGGACAATCTTAATACACAATACATTAAATCTGTTCATTCGTTTAGAATCTTGGTTTATAAGGTCTTCAAATTAGTAACAAAGTTCAGTCGGCTAAAAAAGAGAGAATACCCTACAGCTTTTAATCACCAAATTGCCTCCCTCCTCCTGAAGCAAAGAAAAAAAAATAATATATATTTTTTTCAATTTATGTTAAAAAAATCTGAGTCCTTTTCAAACGGCAATTGCAGTAAACTCTGAAATCTCAATACGAACACACAGACGAACACACACACACGCATACACACACACACGCACACACACATGCACACATATAAATTAACATTATTCTTCGAAAAATAAAATGAATTTGTAGCATATAAATTTGTTAACAGAAATAGATTTCTAAAGGATTAAAAAATATACGAATCTAAAATTACATTTCATTTTGCCAACTAGCTCTTGAGTAATGCATCCGTCAAGCTACCCGTAATGCATTCTGTTTTGTAACGATTACAAATGAATATAATGCAATGATTTCCGAATTTTAAATTTAATTCTTAAACTACTTGACCGAATTATTTTCCGTTTGGTATCCTAAGATAAAATTTACCGACAAAGAGAAATCAGAATTAGGTGTTCGGATTAAAGTTTTTCGAATTTGGTACAATTTCAGTATGAAAACGTCCCCGTAGTCTTAATTTTTAAACATAAATCGAAAAAAAAATCCTGTCGAATGTCTATTTTTTTTGTGACAATTTGGAAGTTAAAATGTATGGGGTGTTGTCTTTTTTTCTTGTACAGGGTGTTATAATTAAAGATACCCTGTTTAGACCTACGTAGAGTCCGCTCTGGTTGACATATATCGATGAAACTTGGAATATAATTTATATGGACCATGGGAAAATGAAATCTGCTATTAAAAAAATTAATGCAAATTTCGAGCGATAGATGGCGGTTTTCATCTACGAGATGCAAATTTGGAGCAGTTTAAAAAGCCAGTAGTCACTGCCGTAAAGTCATTCTGCATCATGCCGTTACAGAAGAAGGAACGAGCGTTACTGGTGAAGTTGGTTTATCAAAACGGCAGTAATTTGTCAATTGCACGGCGAGAATATCGACGCTTGAAAGGCTTACGAAAAGGACCAATGTCGAGGCAGGCTTTGAAAAAGATGATGTCAAAATTCGAAGAGACTAGGGGGCTGGGTGTGCTGCAAGGAAGAGGACGGAAACGGATTAAATATGAAACTGACCGAGAAGTCGGTCTTGCCGTAGTCGAAAGAGCGTCTGGTTCCCAATATTCTTCGACAAGTGCTCGAGTGGTGTCACGTGATTTGTTTCTCCCTTGGTGTACAGTACGAAAGGTTCTTCGATCCATTAAAAAATGGTATCCATACAAGATTCACATTGTACAAGCGCTGAACCCTGCAGACCCCGGGCACACGAACTCAATTTGCGAGGATGTCTTTGACCAGGATAGCCGTTGACAATGCATGGCCTTGGAACACTTTGTGGTCGGACGAGGCGCATTTTACCCTAGATGGAGCAGTGAATACTCAGAACTGTCGCGTATGGGGTAATGCAAGTCCTAATATTGTTTATGAACAGTCTTTGCACCTTGATTACATTACCGTATGGTGTGGCTTTATGACTGATTTCATTCTTGGTTCCTTTTTTTGAGGAGAATACTTCTCAGGGTCGTAAAAGGTGTTTCATTACGGGTACCCGTTACTGCGACTTCCTTCAGCAGCAGGTCATTCCATCCTTACAAGAGCAAGAGTGTTTAGAGAATACCGTATTCATGCGAGATGGTGCACCGCCTCACATAGCCCGAGCAGTGACGGCACTGCTGCGTGCGCGCTTTAAAGATGATCGGGTAATTTCGGGACGTTTTCTGACAACTTGGCCTCCTCGTTCTCCGGACTTTAATCCCTGTGACTACTGGTTGTGGGAATTCCTGAAAGATCGTGTGTATGAAGGAAGCATACGGAGTCTGCCTGATTTGAAAGCAAGAATAACTCGCCATGTTGCTGCCATTGCTCGAGAAGCCCTTCGCGCTACTGTTGAAGACACTCTATAATACGCTTTGAACATGTACTTGACGCAAATGGAATGCACATTAAACATATGCTGTAAATACAAAAAGTTTTGTGTTTCCAGTTTGAGATTATTGGTCTTCATGTGCCTCCTTCTCACCTGGTGATCGAAATTTGAACTAATTATTTTTTATTGCAGATTTCATTTCCCCATGGTCTATATAACTTATATTCCAAGTTTTATCGATATTTGTCAACCAGAGCGGACTCTACGTAGGTCTAAACAGGGTAACTTTAATTATAACCACCATGTACATTAAAATGTGAGTTTTTAATAAAAATTCAGTTTCTTTCTAGGTTTTTTTATTTTTTCAACAAAGGAACAGTTTGTATAAATACAAAATAGATGTACATTTTTTAATGAAGTTTTTTTAAGTTTTAAAATGCAAAAATTTTATTTAAGTCATAAAAATATCTCTTTTTTTTATTTTTTTTAACCAATCTTTAGAATTTTTTGTAACATTATTAATAGCAATACGTTTTTTAAAACTAAAAGCGTGCTCACTAAAAAAAATATGTTAAAAAAGTAAATGACAAAAAATTTTAATAAAGTACCAGATTAAAAAAAATTGCTATTTTAAATTAATTCTTAAAATAATAATCTTTTTAAAATAATTACAATGTGTATGAAGAATTTTCAACTTATGCATTAGTTTCAAAAACCTACCTTTATTTTTGACATTATTGTACCTTTCTTTAAAATATTCTCTACGCCTGAAGAAAAATGCACATCTTATGTATTTGCATATTTTATAGAGCTCTTAAAACAAGAAATGCAAATTTCCCATTTAAACATATTTTGTCACTTTGAAGATCTTTTATACAAAGCAACCTGGTGTAACAAAATTTAACGTAGTATGTTCAATTTAACTTGCTACTGCTCAAGGGAGTTTAAATTACATTTGAATTTCAAACTATGTTACAAGAAAAATTTGCCTGAGTTGATTTATAAATTGAAAGTTTCTATGTTGTTTACGCTTCAGGCAAAAACATGTAAAAATACCAAAAAGGATTTTATAGTCTTATGTGAAGGTATACGACAGGATTATGTTAATTTAAATCAGTTTCATGGGAATAGTAACAATTCATTTGTTTGTCTACAGAACCTCCAGGACTCTCCATAAGATAGTCACAGAGTTCTTTAACATTCCTATATCAAATCTATTAGTAATGTTCCTATATTTATTAACTTATACATAACTTATATATTTGTTAAAGTATACGCTCTATTTTTAAAATAGGGCTATCGGATGTTGAAAATATTTCATCGCTGTTTCTTTGCTTAAGGTATTATGTTTTGCAGAAATAATTTCTTTTTGACACAAACTCATACTGTGACTCACACACTAACATTTACAGAATTCTGTATTAAAATTGTATATATTTTTAATTTAATAGAAAATATTATATAGATATTAATTGCAAATACATTATTCTGATTTTGAAATGTAGTACATACCCTAGTCTTTTAACATGCGATTACTATCCTCAGAAAACTTTCGTTATTGTTGTCGCTGTATCTGTGAGATATATGACAAACCTAATTTCTATTTTTATACTCTTTATACGGCAATATTTTGGGGGAAGGTAGTGTTTACCTAGAAACATATTTTCCTTTGCCTTTAATCACAAAAAATTGAAAAAATTATACGTCCCCGCACAAATGCCAAATTTCACAAGTTTAATGTACCGAAAAGTGGGAAGGGTTGAGCTCGGGGCGCTGAGTGCGTCAGAAGACCACTGCGGCTTCGAGCTTATTATTAGTCTTTTAATTACATTGCAAATAACTCCACTCTACAACACATAAAGCACTTAAAATAGAATCACAATCTTTTGTTCTTTGGAGAGTGCCGAGAAGAGAGTTGTTTAATGCAAGCAATAACTGTATAATCACTGCTAAAATAGTTTCACCTGTGATATAAGTTAAAAGGAAACAACCTCACATAATATCAGGGCTATTAAACTAAGCAGTAGCAAGGTTTAATTTCTGGTCAGTTAAAATATTAAAGTTGAATTGTGGCCACCCTTCCTATTGCATACACATATGTGCATAGGTTACAGTGTTGTGTCATTTTTGAGCTCGCATCCTGTGCTCCGGTGGTAGGAAATATTACATTGAGAGATTGTTGAGTTAACATAACTCTATTTTACTAGATTAAAGTAAGGGTTGTAGTTTATAAAATAATTTAAATACTAAGTGTCAATGCGATATTGTGAGTTAGTTACTATGATTGTGACTTTTGTTTTTGCTGATTTACTTTAGTTGAGTTTAAACCTGATAAAGATTGTGAGCTATTGTTCCGAACTTACACTTTCGGTTCAGCAGGCTTGCTTTTAGAAAAATCCAACTTTTTTTTGTTGAAAATGCAACCATGATTCCCTATTTCTATTTTAAAATAAGCTGTTTTTTTTTACTTCAGTTCAAGCTCTTTTTAATTAGCCATTGCACCTGCTAACAGTAACAGATCCGAGGAATATTTATAATCAAAATATTTGGACCTGACATATAAAATATTGACCGAGCGATGGTAAAACTAATAGATCAGCGAACACGTATCTTTCCATCACATAGAAGAATAGAAATGATGTTATTTCCTCCCTTTTTAGGTGCGTTCGTAATTATATAAATACGTAGCACCTATTGTCGTCGCTTGGTCCATCCGTCTGTCTGTCCGTCCGTCCGTTTGTCTGTCCGTCTGTCTGTCCGTCCGTCCGCATATAACAACGCAAAAACTACCCAACCGAATGGTTTGCAATTTAAAATATATTATCTTTGCAGAATTTTGTCGAGACATTTCAAATTTTATTAGAATCGAATCAAAACTTTAGAAGATATTAATAAAAATATTTATTAAGAAATTTGATTTTTTTTTTTAATCGGTGCTTTTTTGTTATAGGAGCTTCCGAAGTTTAATCGTCAAGCGACCGAGATACTTATTTTATTACAGAAATTAATCTTCAGACGATATAATTCATTTCACAGAATTAAAAATCAGAAAAGATCTGAATATTTATGTAACTGGCTATAGTACGAACGTACCTCATTTGTCACGTTTGACGTACAATTTCCAACTTGTTTGTACAACAGTTGGAAGTGTTATTAACGAAAGAATTTGATAAGACTCGAAAAGTTGTGAAATGGAGTTTCTACTTCTCATTATTTCTTACTGCATTTAGACATAAGAAAACGGTAAGTCGTTTTATAGATTTACTGTTGTTACTGACATAATTTGTCAACAAACTGCTTACTGTTATTTTCTTCTTATTATTTTTATTATTCTGAAAAACGTTGCTCACAATTCCCTCTTTATGTTTTGATTACGGGATAATTGTACACATTTTTACTTATATTATTTTCGTCTGAGGAGCCAGCAAATATCAAATTTTCACTAAAAGAAGATCTTCCCATTGGATCATTTCTCAAATTAAAGGAATGCTCTCAGACAGCTAGGGAATGCTTATTTTTTTAATGCGGCTCATATTTCCAGGAGAAATATTACAATTATATTGACAATGCCAGAAAAGTGTGTACAAAAGTTTGAATTCGTAGTAATGGCCTGCTACACCCGATGTAATGATGTAGCTACAGTAAGTCATTATTGACCACACTTAGGCACCAAAATCTGAGTCCAAGAGAGGGTTCTATACTTGCGTGATTTAGAAAATTTTGGTTCGGACTAATCTTTTTTGTTTTTAAAAATGTCTTACAAAAATTTTAATTGAAATAAAGTTAAGTTGAAAGAGTCGAAAATGTACGTTTTCTTTTAATCCATACGCCTCACTTACTGTAATCAGGTATCTGCAGCCTCCTTTTCAAACTTAATCTATATAAAAATCAAAAGATTGAAATTGGGGTAACTATAAGTTGTCAAATGGGATAATTGCAAACCTCATATAAAAATTAAGGAAATAATTAAGACAAGTACCCTCTGGTACTTATATGCAACCGCAAATGATTTTTCTTTTCATCCTCTTAGAAAATGCAAAATTTGCATTTAAACCTAAGTGTCCAGTTTAAAGGTTAAAACTTAGGGTATTAACTTTTATAAACCTATTTATAAACAGGGTGTAATTAATGTTAAAATACTTTTCGATAATTTATTTTTCGCACACATTTGTTCAATATTACTGAAATAACAACTGAACGATAAAATAAGGGACCTTATGAAAATAAAAATTCAGCCTTCAATGAAAAATTCAGAAATTTGTTTACAATTACCCCAAACGATCCTGTTTACAAAGAAACTCCATATAGCGCACAGCTTAATTAACCACATTTCACACATAACACGAATTTAACATTTCAAAAATAAATTCTTTTAAAAACATTGGATAATGCATGTATCCTCCGCAAATACATGCCTCCGCAAAGTATTTAAAAAATATATTAATTTATTTAAAGAACTAATACACTTCAAGCGAAATCATCTGACCGTACGCCCCTCTACATTCGTTATTTAAATTAATTTTAAACATCTGAGGCATTTCACTGAATTACTTAAATCTTCAGTAACACGATAAATATTAGTAATTAAAAATGAATTTTTAATAGATGTTAAGGTTTTGCAGATGAAATACAGGTAAAAGTGAATAGTTATCCCTTAAAGTATTAGCGAAGAATCAATATTAACAGTTACTTATATAAAAGCACAGTCAAATTTTAACGCAGGAGTCATATGCGTACATGAGGCATTCAAGAACATATTATGTCTAATAATTTACAGTTTCGAAATAAATCTAACACTCTAAATGTATTAAAAAGTAAAATCATTTAATTATTCAGTAATAAAAATTTAAGTATGCAATTGCCTCAAATTTAGTCCCAGAAGTTAACAAGAAAATTTAATTCGTTTTATTTGACAATTTGTTTTCAAATATACCGATACCCTCTCCCCCCACCCTGTATGCGTACATTATTAAATACGTTAATTTTTATTTATTATAAGACTTGTGCATAGAGCAGTTAAAAATGTAACATATTTTAAATAACTATAAATTCAAAGTGGTCCTTGAAACAAAATTGTTTCTGTTTAGGGATGACGATAAAAAAAAATAAAAAGTACCAAATGATAAATAAATAAATGAATAAATAAAGTAGATAGAAAGTTAAAAATAAAAATATTGAATTTTTGTTTTAATATCTGTTTTTTAAATTAACTTAAAACGAACATCTATCCTCTCTAAGGTGCGAAGCAATATAAACTAAGTGTGGGAATCGTGAAAAGTTTTTTAAATATATATTTTTCTTTAAACATTATTTTCTAAAATTATTATTTTCTATAATTATTATTAATAAAATAATTGCTTTAAATCTGAAATCATTGCTTTAAACTTACTTACTTTAAACTACTTCAAATTTATATTCCCTACATTATTTTTGATAACAAAAAAAAATAAAATAATTATTTCTCTACGATTCTTTAATATTTATAAAGAATCTTTGGTATCAGCTTCTAAAAGAAAGTTATTAAGAAAGTAAAATTCTATTTTTATTACCCTAAGGAACCATTTATAATAGATTTAAAGTAATTAACGACAGCTTCTAGAGTCTCACAGGTGGATAAAATTTGAAACTAATAGCAAAGATTATTTATGGTGTTACGTAAAAGAGTTAGAAAGTTACGCGCTGATATAAAAATATTGTCGAAAGTAAATCTTTCATTTTGAGTTACAAGATTTTTAAATTATTAAAATAAAGCCTGTTTAAAAGGAACGATGTAGTGATTAATTTTTTTTCCTTTGATCATTAAAAATTTCAATTCAAAAACTAAATATCTTAATTCACGTTGGTTGAATTTATATCTTCTCCCTTTCCAAGAACATTTTCACATTAAAAAAGAAAGGAAATTGTGGAAAATTTCAATTATTTGGTATTATTAGAGTGTTTTCGCTTAGTTAAAAATGATTGTTATTAAATATCATAGACTATTCACATTATGGAAGATTCTTAATTAAAAATGTATATTTCTTAAGTTTTAACTGAATCAGTATTATGGTAGGTTTCTCCAGTGGAAGATTTTTTTCATTAAAGATACAGCAGGCGATATTATTTTCATTTGTGAAAAAACATTGTTGCACACTTTGTAATTAAGTTAAATCGGGAATTATCATTTATTTCTGTTCTTAAAATTACAAATCCTTCTTTGCTTAAAAAAACACTTTGCTTACAAATAACTTTATGTATTCTATTGCATGTGCAAGCAACATACAGGGTTATTCTAAATGATGGACCCATTTTCAAAAAAATTGTATTTATTAAAGTATAAATCCAAAATGAACAATCTTTATATCAATGAAAAGAGGAAGTTTCAAAGTTTTTTTTAAGACATCATGGATGTTCAATATGTCCCCCGTTTGCTCACGTCTTGCGAACTCAAGAACGCAGAAAACCTTGTGCTCCACAGTAGCCATCTCACTCACAACTGACAGTGAAACGAAATCGCGGCCTATTGCCGCGCGACCTCTACCGGCCACCTCTGGAACCATCACCGCTTTGAAAGCCGTGCACTCAGTAACAGAAGATACGCTTTCTCGTGTGTGGGACGAGTTTGGCTATCACGTATATGTTTGCCGTGCAGCAAACGGTGGACACATTGAACATTTATAATGTCTTAAAAAAACTTTGATACTTCCTCTTTTCATTGGTATAAAGACTTTTCATTTTGGATTTGTACTTTAATAAATACACTTTTTTGAAAACGGTCCATCATTTAGAATAACCCTGTAGTTGGCTACCTTATTTCTTTAAAACGTTATTAAATATAGAGACGGTATAGAGAATAGTATGAGAATTCTCATCCCTCCTGCATGATTTGAGATATTTTAGGTTGTTTTGACGCACTCGTTTTCTCAATTGTGGTATCATTTTTAATGAATACACGCATAATCAGGCAATACACAGCATTATATTAAGTACTGGATGAGGATTGGTGGCATAAACGGGAACACTTTTATTTAACTACGTTATCAAAAATAAATATGACAGTTCAGTTATAAATAGTTAAACTCTATAAGTTTTAAACTCAAAATTCAATACAACTAAATTAATTAAAATGATTTTTTTCAAAGAATTATCGTAGCTATCGAATTTAACATCCTTATTATCGAATCCCATACCAATAACTTGATATGGAATGGAGCAACTTTCCTTCACGAATCTCTTAACGCAAGGTTGGTCAATCGACGTGTCACTACTATTTCGAATAGGAATAGTAATCTTCACTTTATTTAAGGTTTAACACCTGCATTCCCAGCCTTCCCTATGTACAAGATTTGAGAATGTTAAAAGTTAATGAAATAATTAAAACTAATTAAAAGTTAATAAAAATTATCTGATGTACTAAAGAAAAAATAAATCGAATAATTAATAATATAAAACTAACTCATTAAAATGTTGAACCCAATCAAATCAAGTTCCCATTTGTTGACAAAAAAAACCATTTAAGTATTGTACTCCAGAATCACTTATGAGATGGCGTCTGTGACTTCCTAAGTAGCGTACCTCGATATGAAAGTGACGATATACAGGGTATAAAATTTGATTCGTCGAGGCTATTCTGGACAAAAACCAACTGAACCAACCATCGTGGCGAGCCTGCCATTATCGCTAAGCTAATGCTTGTTGTCTCACTGGGTATAATCGAACTCGTCCAGGCAAATACCGCCATGTTCTGGAATAGACAATGCCTAGATATACTATAGTTTGGACAAACGCGACTGTTTAAGCACAGTCTGAGCATCGTATGCCGTCACTTTCATATAGAGGCATGCTATTCCCTGGAATGTCATCCTCGGAGTTAGCTCCGTAGGACGTTCCTGGCAGCTCAATCCTATAGAAATTATAAAAGTCACTTCCTTTGGAATCATGATCATAACAGTTCAGTATCAGAAGGAATTTGAGATGACTTGGAGCTCCTGAGGAAGTATTCATGAGCTTTTCGGCTGTATGTTCTAGTTGGCTGTAAAATCTAGTTTACAACCAAGGTTGGAGTCATACACGAGTGATCTTGGCAACAACGTTGTTTCAATTGAATGTGAAAAATTATATAAAGGTAAAGGCAAAAGTTTATATTCAAATATAAATGATATAAGCATGGATTCTAGAATTAATTATACAAACATCACTTATATGAACAGAGGAACAAATGTTTAAATTCAAGTGCAATTGTTTATCGCACACAAATGCGTCAATTGGCTACAAATCGAATTACAAAACATTCCTACATACAATGTATACAATATGAATACATAGATACAAATTTAATAGTACATACATATATACATAAATACGTGTGAATACATACATACATATATACATACACATACATGCAAAATAGAAATATACAAATAATACGTACATGACCTGAAATCTTTGGCGATTTCTTTGGCGATTATTCGCTGGAATGCGTATAATACAGAAGTACCGAGTAATTTTTAGGCTGTGTAGCTTATTTCGAAATAGTTCGATATTTGTTTTTTTATCAATATATTTACATCCAAGTTTCTCTTCGATTTTATGTACAGCCCGGGAACAAAATAGTGATCACGGCTAATTCTGCTGCAAATGAACATTAAAATGGATATAGGTATGAACAAACCCGGAATATTGTCTGCTATTAAATGCCATTCTTAAATTATCTTTGAGGTCGTCTACATATTAAAAATTGTACCAACTTTCATATTTTCAAATGATAACATCTACTTTTGCCACTATATTTAAGTTCTTTGGATAAAATCAGCCAGGCAAAATGTATAGTTTATGCTCTTTTTTTTAAATATTTATAGAGTTATAAAAAAAAATGTGGGAGGTTTATTCATAAATTTAGCAAAACAATATTAAGATTTTAGAGGGAAAAAAATTAGAATCATTCAAATAATATCAGTGAAAATTGTAATATAATTTAATCATATCAATTAAAATATTATTATTAATGGGATCAACCTTACATACGTTTATAAAAATTTTATTTTACGCATTTATGAACGTACAGTATTACAAAAGCTCGAGTAAGAATATTAGAAACTTTGCTTAGGTATTATCAAATCAAATTTGGTTAGATTAATGAAACTGACATTCGAGAACAGTATGGAGTTTCTAATTTGTAAAATATAGTATATTTTGATTAGTTTTAGCATTGGAAATTTAATTAAGTTCATCTGAACTGGAAGAATATGTTGATAAGTTTTCAGAGGCTATAAATGCTATCATCGAGGAAATTGTTTTCAGTAGAATAATTTTGGGGATATATAGCTGATTTGAAATTATTTTGATATTTTCTTGTCTATCATTCTGTTTACATGCGAGTTTTTTTTTTACGCCAGTATGCACTTAAAGGTTTTTCATATGAATTATTCTATTAAAAAAATTATTGCGGTATTTATTATTTTTTACATTTTTAACTGTAGCATAAAAATCAACTAATTCAATGCTTGCGAAATATTTTATGTTTAGTCTTGGAAAAAAATGTGATTACTCCCTACTAATTGTACTGTAAATAGCAGTATAGACAACATATAGGTACATATTGACTTGGAATAATGTCTATTAGTTTATGCTATGCATAAATTATGATTCGAGGGGCGTTTAAATTTTAAGAATTTTACCAAATTTCATTTTTTAAATAGTAACACCCTTATTTTTGACACATTTTTTGTTTCTTACTCAAATTAGTCCAGAAAAGTATATAGTTTTGAACTTTTTCATAAATTTTCATAGATTTGTAAGAAAAGATGTGAGAGGGAGTTATCAATAAATTTAGAAAAATAAAATTAAATTAGTTTGCTACTTACAGTGAAAAGTACCAAGATCATTTAATTAGTAAAATCATTTCAATCATTGTCCATTTTCTAACAAAAGTAAATTATAAAATGAAATAATTTTATATAAAAGAAAATTTTACACAAGTTTTCTGGTTACGTTATAAGATTTTCTTACAACAATTATAAAAAGATAGCAAAGGAACCTCTCAGTTGCGAAAAAAAAAATCGATTTCAAGCACTAGTGAGGAGTGGAAGTCAATTATGATGGACGTTTTACGCATAAGTAGTGTAAAAAAATTTATGATGGCAATCAAACAGATCCAAAGTGAAAATTAAGCAAATGAATTAAAGGGCAGACAAGTAACTAAAGTTACAACTACAGCAAAAACTTCAACAAAATCTGGCGCATCTAGTGAAATAAGCCACATAAAAAATGACGGACTAACGGCCAAGGAACATGCCCCACCCCATTAGTGCACCAAGCCTTTCAAATAGCTCAACAACAATGATGCAAAAATAAGTAGTGATAACAGCCATTAGGTTCAGTGGACTGATTGCCAAAGAGCGCATTCACTCAGTGTAATAAATCATGTTCCCCATTCCACTAAAAACAAGGAAACAAAAAAAATGTGATACGAACCACGAACATCACAGTGAGAAAGACAAATCCCAGCGACAAGCTCGCAATGTGACAAAACCCAAGACAGTGACAAAATGACAAGCGACAAGCTCGCAACAAGACGACTACCACGACAGAGACAAATCACACCAGTGACGAACTCGCAGCAAGTCGCAGTCATCACTCTAGAGACAAGAAAAACAATACAAGGATGTGTCCATAACCGCAGCAACAACCCTGATAGCAACAACAGCCTAAAACAAGTAGGTAAGTGTGATCGAAGATCGCTCAAAGGGTTTCGTTTAATATTCCTTTCAAAACACTTTATCCTTTCTTTAATACATCCAAATAAATTTCATTTAGCAACAATAACAGAAAAAAGTAATGTTTTTTTATAAAGAAACATTTACCGGTCTATGTTTTCGTTTTTCGAATATCTAAACTAGCCCGATAGCGGTCGGAGCCCGCTATTATATTCTGTCATAAAAATGTCTGTTATGCGGACTGAATGCGATACTTAAAAAAATAATTTCAAAATTAAACATGTTGTGCACCTTCAAAATGTTAAAATATGCGAATATTTCCATAATCGGATTTTTATCACGATTCAATATTTTTCCCAAATTCATATATTTACTATTCTCTACTACTCATATTGATACTCGCTTTGTATTATTCTCAAACATTTGAAAAATTCGTCAAACTACCAATATGACGTCAGATTTTCTTTTTAATTCTCTAATGACGTGATATTAATCTGCTTTGTGTACATACACATACTCATACTCCTTGTATTATTGAGAAATCTTAAACATTTTCCGTTTTATTACCAATATGATGTCAATCAATTTTATTTCATATTTATCTTTTGTTCAATTAGTGAAACTTTTTACTTCATTTTCATTTTTCACGTGGAAATCGTCTGATAGAAAATTAATTATTGTAGAAAGAATTTTATCGTGGTTTTTTAATTTTTGGCATCTGCTATAACGAAAAATGTTTAAATTTAATAGGAAAAGGCTGTTAGAATTTTGGTTTTTTATCTCTATTTATTAAATAATACGAATTTTTCAAATTTTCATATTTTGAACTCTTTATAGCTGGTATTGAGCTATATACACAAAGTTTCAACTCTGTAAGTTACATAGTTTCTGAGAATAGCTCTGTGACAGACAGAAAACGGAGCGGGAGTAATAGGGTTTCGTGAGATGAACGAAACCCTAAAAAGAGACGATCCCGTAAAAGTGGCAAGAACTATGAAAGTGATACCAAGATAGCAACACGCCGACAAAGAGGCGTCAACCATAAAGCGCACAAAAACAAAGAAGAAACACTGCCAATAACAACGGCTATAACCATCTCAGTGACAACCCCTAAAACATAAGTAAGTTATATTTTAGGTATAGGCTAGTTAATTAGTTAGGTTAGAATTTAGCTTTTACATTTAGCAACACTAGTAAAAAGTAATTCCTCAACTCTGGTATTATTATTATAGTAATTTAAGAACAACATCTCCAGTCTAATTAGAGTTAAGTACCAGGCAAGTAGTACAACAATGGATCTCAGGTGTAGTTAACATTTCTAAGTAATCCTTGAGTTATCAATATCTATTTTAGTTTATACATCGGTTGTCAGTGTTAGATTATAAACTTTAATTTTAAGTTCCTATTAATTGTAGCTAAGCAGTTCCCGCATAGTTGTAATTAAGTTAACTTATAAAACCCTATTTTTCTGTTAAGGGCCATACATCAATTTGGTTAACCTAGTTAACCTTTAGGGTAGCCTTTGTTAATAACTGTAACGTTTAATAGTCTAGTAACAACTAATTAATGGCCTAGGTAACTTTAGCAATGTAAGTAAGTGTATTTCCATTGTTAGTTTAATATCTAAGTAATCATTAATAGTAGTCTAGTTAGCCATAGCTTCTTTTTTTTATAAATATAATAAACATGTTTAACCACATTCTCTTTCAAGCTACCCCCTCGAGTATGAACCTGCTGATTGATACAGTGGCAGCAGTGGCCCAGTTGGCATAGCATCGGACTTGTAGCCGGAAGTTTGCATGCTCGAGGCTCGCCGCCAGCTAAAAATCCGCCATGTACGCTAACGGCACCTGGTGCATGTAAAATCTGTCGTGGGTGTAAAGTCCTCCACGTTCCCTATGAATTATACATCTGGAGGTGCCTAGTCAGGTGAATGTCTCGTCACCTAAGACTCAAATTACGAGACTACCTCGCGACAAGCAAATCCACTTTAAGTAATCGGCCAACATGGCAAACAAAGAAAACTGCAACAAACCACAAAGTAGCACTGCAGCGATGCCAACAAGGCTCTTGACAGGCGTCTAGGTACTAACTTGTCAAGCCCATCAAGCATCAAGCCTATGCATCAAGCCCGGCAGCTAGGGGCCTAGTAAGTGCTATACAGGGTGATTCATAAAAGATGGGCAGAACTTTAAGGGGTTATAGTACACTTAAAGACAAATAATATTAAATAGGAGACTAAGGGTCCCAGACGTATTCCCAAGGAGATAGGGGGCATTAAAGTTTAGGGTCCGAAATTTCAAATGATTATAAAACATGGAAAAATTGGTCGATTCGTTTGCGGTTTTTGCAAAAAATTTTCTTTATGCCAGTATTTTCTTGAAATAAAATTTTAAAGTTCAATTTCAAAAAATGCCGATAGGGGGCGCTTTAGACTTTGGAGTAACAAACAACTATTTTTTAACGTTATTTTTTGTATTTCTTTAAATGATTTCGAAAGCTTAGACTTAAACTTAAATTTTGATCTAAAAATCTGAGTCCTAACGAGTAGTTAAGTAGCGTAAACTGAAATTTGAAATTTGAAACCCTTCTCCCCCCAGAACAAAAATCAGTTATTCCCGATCTTTGTGTCGTAGATTAGGCTCTAACTACTGCCGCGTTTTGCTAAAATTATTCTTTATGTCAGTATTTTCTTGAAAATAAATTTTAAAGAAAATTTTCAAAAAATTCCGATAGAGGGCACTTTAGACTTTGGAGAAACGAACAACTATTTTATACCGTTATTTTTTGTGTCTCATTAAATGCTTTCTAAAGCTTAGACTTAAACTTAAATTTTCAGCTCAAAATCTGAATCGCTGAGCGTGGTTCAGTAGCGAGGGGAGGGGGTTCAAATTTCAACTTCTGAACATAGTTCAGTTTGCACTAATTAACCATGCCCAACGATTCTGTGCTGTGATACGAGGCAAAAATACAACTTTCGTCAAGGACTGCATAGTCGGAATTCACTCATAAAGGCACTGGCACAGTTGGAAACGTCGCTCATGCAAACGTTAAAGCTCCATTCCTGACGCTAGTCACCGGGTGAAGAAGGAAACAGAAAGTATGCAAATGTCAAATGGGGAAGAAGAAGAACACGTATGCAAAATTTCGACACGATTCAGGCATAAAAACCACTGAACGGTGAGTCAAGTGTAAGTCGCTGTAGTAATGAATCGGAAGATGGTGCCCTTCACGAATAAGGAAAAGGCTGAGATGCATTTAATTTACGGAGCGGCAGATGGAAATGGTGCAGAGGCACAACGAATGTACGGAGAGCGATTTCCTAACAGGCGGTTGCCTAACCGCAAAACTTTCGAGCGCTTGCACAGACAGTTGTGTGAGACGGGATCATTTCTCGCTTCCCGGTCGAATGCAGGTCGTGCAAAAAAGGACGAATCAGTAGTTGTTGCAGAAGCCATTCTGGATGTAGTAGCGGCGCAGCCAAGTACAAGTACACGAACAGTGGCTAGCCAGGTGGATACCTCACAGTCCACGACTTGGAGGGTACTGAAGGATGAACATTTGCTCCCGTTTCATGTGCAACGAGTCCAGAAACTGTCTCCAGGGGATTATCCAAATCGTATTGAATTCGCCCGCTGGTTTCTGCAGCAGAACGCGCTAAATCCACATTTTGGACGAACTGTGCTTTTCACCGATGAATGTACCTTCACACGTGAAGGTACATTTAACACACACAATGCACATGTATGGGCGGATGTCAATCCACATGCTACGTATCCACATGCTCATCAGAGACGCTTTTCCATCAATGTTTGGGCAGGAATCCTCGGAGACCACCTAATCGGACCGTACCTTCTTCCTGAACGCCTCAACGGTAAAACATACCTCACATTTCTGCAACATGTGCTGCCAGACCTGTTAAACGTTGTTCCTCCACGCATCCGGCGGGTCATGTGGTTCCAGCACGATGGAGCGCCAGCCCATTACGTACGAGACGTCCGCAACTATCTGGACATCACATTTCCGAACAGATGGATTGGTCGAGGTGGTCCTGTTGCTTGGCCTGCTCGCTCGCCAGATCTTTCACCCCTCGATTTCTTTTTTTGGGGACGATTGAAGGCTCTTATGTATGAGACACCCATTGAATCCCCCGAGGAACTGGTCGCCAGACTTTCCGCCGCTGTAGGGGAAGTGCTCGAAAAGCCTGATGTTTTCGCGAATGTTCGCCGTTCCATTCGTCGCCGTTGTTCTGCGTGCATAACCTCTGGTGGTCACAATTTTGAACATTTATTGTGATTACATGTTAATAAATATGCTTTGGTAACATAATCCTAATTTGTGTCTTTTTACCTCGTATCACAGCACACAATGTGTGGACATGGTAAACTGAACTGTGCTCAGGAGTAGAAATTTCAAACCCCTCTCCCCAGAAACTTAACCACGTCTAACGATTCAGATTTTGGGCTGAAAATTTAAGTCTAAGCTTTAGAAAGCATTTAATGAGACACAAAAAATAACGGTATAAAATAGTTGTTCGTTACTCCAAAGTCTAAAGCGTCCTCTATCGGAATTTTTTGAAAAGTTTCTTTAAAATTTATTTTCAAGAAAATACTGACATAAAGAATAATTTTAGCAAAACGCGGCAGTAGTTAGAGCCTAATCTACGACACAAAGATCGGGAATAACTGATTTTTGTTCTGGGGGGAGAAGGGTTTCAAATTTCAAATTTCAGTTTACGCTACTTAACTACTCGTTAGGACTCAGATTTTTAGATCAAAATTTAAGTTTAAGTCTAAGCTTTCGAAATCATTTAAAGAAATACAAAAAATAACGTTAAAAAATAGTTGTTTGTTACTCCAAAGTCTAAAGCGCCCCCTATCAGCATTTTTTGAAATTGAACTTTAAAATTTTATTTCAAGAAAATACTGGCATAAAGAAAATTTTTTGCAAAAACCGCAAACGAATCGACCAATTTTTCCATGTTTTATAATCATTTGAAATTTCGGACCCTAAACTTTAATGTCCCCTATCTCCTTGGGAATACGTCTGGGACCCTTAGTCTCCTATTTAATATTATTTGTCTTTAAGTGTACTATAACCCCTTAAAGTTCTGCCCATCTTTTATGAATCACCCTGTATAAGATATTTTACCTGTGGATGCAAACGATAACATGAGACGTTCCCCTTACATAGTCGAAATGTAAAAAATCTCTATATCTCGAAAACTAATGCTAGGAATGAGCTGTAAAAGCACATACAGCCAAATGTTCAACGGAGCTAAGTTTTTTTTTTTATGTAAAAATTAATATAAGTTAAGGTATCTACAGGTAATATGGCCACCCTAAGGTTAGACATTTTTAAACAGTAGTAATAACTGATTTAAAATAATAATAATAATAATAATTGACTAAGAATCTGGGCCTTTTTAGCACTGGAAAAATATTTTAAAATTTAAGTTAGTCAAAACTTACACCTGTTGCAGTTTGATAAAAAAGATGCTCGTTGATAAAGGTAATATGCCCATAGGCGTCATACAATGGAAAGGTCTATATCTAACGCAGAAAAAACACCAATTAGTCAAAAAATTACATTATGAAAATTTATAAAAATAGCAGAAAATTAATATAAAGTAAAAATTTAGACAAAAAATAAATAAATTTACGGAAAAACGTATTTTTAATTCGTTTTTTAACGCGTAGTGCAAATGAAAACTTTTGTATCTTAACTGGTAAGGCCGAGACATTTATCATGCACTTAATTATGACAAACAACACATAATCTCATATCTATAGCTTTTTCGCAAATTTGGCCATATTGCCAACAAAAACCAATTTTATAAAAGTGTTCGTAATTCTGTCTGCGCACTCCAATATTGAAATTCGTTTATACAGTTAAAAAGAACATTAAACTAGCTAAAATATTATGTATAACAGTAAATACAAATGCTTTGTTTAAATAAGAAAAATAACAAATTTACCAGGGACAAATGTATATTATGCCAATGCAAGTAACAACGAACCAACAATGACTGCCTTCCCGTGTACGTGATCAAGGATTGGAGGCAACCCGGTACTAAACTATGTTCTTCTGACTTCCAGCGACTAATAGAAAAAGAATATTTACGCTTGAATTTTTTTTTTAGATTCAAGCGCTATCCTTTGGGTTGAGGGTTAACCATATTACCAGCATTGGCCATATTATCATCAGATACCTTATAATACATATTTTTTTAAATATGAATCTCATTAATAAAATAAAGTTATTTTTCCGTATGTGCGTCGGTCTGTTTGTTGGCGATAGCCAGGAAAATCTATTGCACGTAGAGTTCTGCAAATTCTGTTCCGCATAAAAGAAGACAGATCCTAATGCAACTGGGATTCAAATTATTAATTTTCTGATGATCAACCGTGATGAAAATTACAAACCCTAATCGAAAGCTAATAAATGAGTTTCGACTCTCTTCAACTCACGCGCCTTGTGATTTACTTCTACGCATGTCCAGGGAAAAAGCAGAACTTCAAGCAGAAAGGAAGAATTATGATTGTTTTTTTCTACCGCTTAAAATTGCTATCATGCTTCAATTTTTAAAGTTGTTCTGAGTTGTAATGTAGATAACAAATTTCGGATTTTTTTTTATTGTATCTAGCAGTTTTCGAGAAAAATAGTTTTAACTACGGGAAAATAGAAAAAATAGCTAATAACTACACATTGACATTTTTGTAGAAAATAACTTTCATGTTATTTCAAACTTAATTCTTAAACTTCTTCCGTGTGATATGAGGTTGAACTCGAGATAAATTTGAATTATGTAAACATTTTAGCAAGCCATAATATTTTCAATATGATAATAATAATAATAATAATAATAATAATAATAATAATAATAATAATAATAATAATAATAATAATAATAATAACAACAACAACAGCAACCGCAAAAACAGAAACAACAACAACAATAATAATAATAATAATCACCGATGATATACATACACATATACGAAAAGAGGTAAATGTATTTATATGGGTGATTCGGAACTTCAGGGGAAATTTTAAGTGATGATAGAACATGCCTAGACAAGTTCAAAACACCATACAATCGTCAACTGGTAACTCAAGCTGTGAAGCACTGCATGGCACTTTCGGATTGTGTAGAGAACCCTGTTTACTATACAATTAGGACTTCCAGAGCACTCAGAACCGCAGCATCATGCATTAAATGCACGGCTGCTTTTTTCTGAATAGTAAAACCAGCCATCTTTTTTGCAATCCACGGTAGAAATGACGATATGTGGAAAAAACTAGTGCTTTGTGTGTTTAATGATATTGCCATCTATCGGTTCGCCACTCGCGATACGCCTATGTATTGTATGACGAAAAAGACTTGCTTAGATGTGTTCCGTCTTCCCTTAAAGTTTAGCCCATGAGTTCTGAATCACGCTCAACTTCTCTGAAGGAATCTTGGTCCGATTTAAGATACAGCCTCCCCGCACTCTCTTGAGCTACTCACTTTGCAATTCCTTTATTTCCTCTTCTAATTTACACCCATATTAGCATCTTAGTTATTATCACTATTCTGAGTTAAAATCAGCAATAAATTTCTAGATATTGACCTAAAACATGGTTCTTTCCACAATCAGAAAAAGCATTGTAGTGCTTCACTGCTTAAATTACGACCATGAATTGTATGGTGTTTTGAGTTTGTCTAGGCGTGTTTCTATCACCCCTTATAATTTTGCCCAGGAGTTCCAAATCGCCCGGTATAACTCATTCATTATTTGAGACAACTGTAGTTGACGATTTAAGGGTAGGACTCTGAAAAATTTCTTGACATACATATATTAGAGTATATGGACTGTTTTCGTTTAAAAACCCTTACTCGAAAGTTTCATTAAATTTCAAAAATTTTCAAGGTACTGATTTCCTTTTCAGTTAGAAAATCTTTTTGTTGCACGCATTTCTTCTAAATTTTACGTTTGCTAACTTTTACGGGCGCAATTTGTTCCATACGAACATCCAACACGGTATAAAACAACCGTTGTATAAAGGGAGTTGAATGAACCAATTCCCGTCAAAATTAGGCCCATTGAACTCTAGAAAATAATGCGCCCCCTGGCGGTGGAAGGTGGAACTAAACTCTGTAACGCGAACGAAAACGAAGTCGAATCATCCAAAGGCCGTTGGGATCGGAACCATAGAACCCGAGATAAGAATGCAGAGTTAGATAAATAAACTTGTAGGATTGCCCGCCAGGAGGCACTTGGTCATGGTCAAATGCTCAACAATTCATTTACTTTGATTGTTGGTATCTATCAGGTATATACGGGTTGTGTACTCTTATTAGGAACATAAATTTAATTTTTACGAAAATTGTTAGTTGAAATTTCCTGTATTCTCTATACATAACATTTATAAAACGCTACGTTAGAAGCTAAAAATGTTAAATATCTTAAATGGAATTTGTTTTGTGGAAATCAGAGCAAGGCGTTAACTCCCCTCCCTCCCCATACCCGCAAATATAACGAATAATTTGTTCAAGAACCATCTTTACCTACATAAAAGGGAACATAAAAAAAATTTCTGATAATTAGAACATAACGAAGACGCTACGCTAAAATAGTCGGTAGATGACACCCCTTCCAATCCTCAATTTCAAATTTATATCTTAATAAGTTACCTAAATTTTTGTTCATCAGTAAATATTGGCAATTATTTCCTTTCATTTTCGCAAACTAAATGGAGGGATCGGCCAGAGAAACAAATCTCTTTGTAGTTCAGTTTATAATGAAAGCAGATCCCTGTCTGAAACTTTCTCGGATTTTTTTCACTGGCGTCGGCAGATTTTTGCATAATTTAAGAAAAATTACCGGCCGAATTTTTCAAAAATCGCATAGTCGGATGTAGATTTTTTTTTTCATATGATCAGAAATTTTCAAATTGATATCTTAATTAGTTTTCTTAAAATTCGCTAATTAGTAAAATAATTTCGAATTCGTTCATTTCCGCTTGAAAATCCACAACAGAAGTTCTTATCTTTAGCCATTTTGATTTAAAAGATGGCATTTTCGATACGATGTTTAATGAGATTATAATTAATATGTTGGGTAATTATCAAAATATTAAAATTCTGAGACTCAGGTGCACATGGCCAGATCTTGGACTATCCACACCTAAATTTTCAGACTTCTAGGTGATCTAGATTTTGCTAGCCATCGCCAACAGACACACAGACACACACACAGAGCGAAACTTTATTTTATTAGTATAGATATTTTAAAATTTAAAAACAAATAACACCCAAGTGAAGAAATTTATTTATGTATGATATTTAAAGCATTCGAGTGAAAATCCTAATAGTTTAAATTATGTTTTGTCTAAACAGAATGAAGTGAATTAACTGAATTTATTGAGTAAAACTAATTCTACACTTAAAAGCCAAATTAAGTTATTGTCTAAATAATTACGTAAGCTAATTGACTAACTAAATTTTGAGTAAATAAACTAATAAACAAAATAAAGCAATAAAAAAATAAACTTCACATATCTAAAATTAAACTAATAATTCATTTAATTAAATAAAAACAAAAATGATAAAACAGTAATTTAATTTAATAAAATTTTTATATTAAGATGAGTTGAACTTTTAAACTAATACATTTTTAATTACTATAAAGAGGGAAATTTTTGTTTTTTTCTTTAATAAGTGTTTTAAGAAAAGAGTAAACTAAGTGAAAAACTATTTTTTGAACTAATGTTTGAATTAATACTTCAGAAATATTTAATATAATGCACAATACTATCATCACACCAAAATATTTAATAAGAATGTGTAAAAAACTTTCAATCAGTTAATAATCTTGATTATCCCTCTGCAACATTTTTATTGTTTCTGCAAACACTTACCCAACCCTTCTCCCCCAGGATTGCATTAAAAATTCAAAAGCGTAAGCTGATTTCCTGGGGCAGTCATCCTCTGTTTCTGCAAACGTTCGATATTCTAGAAAAAAAGAACTGTTAAGAAAGTTATTTCTATCGAAAACACTGTTGGGTTTACAATGCGTATTTAATCTATGAGACGGGTTTTTTTTCTTACAACGGGTGAAGCAAACCCAGTACTATAAAAAAAGGACGTATAGATAGACGTTTATAGAGGACGTATTTATGATAAAATATCGATTATGTTTTTTTGATTTAGTTTCCATTTTCAGGTTCCCTGAATCCGTTTTCAATAGTTTTAAACCTATTCCACATGTACGTGTGTACGTATGCACGTATATTAGAAATTCCTCACTTTTTCAGGTCCCCAGAGTAGTTTTTTGGGTTTTTTTCGATGATGTCGATATGTATGTATATGTATGAGCTTTCAAACTGTGCTTTTGATTGAGCTCCCATTTGGAGAATATGTTATAGGTCACTCTCGCAAGAACTGTATTCATTTTCGCACAAATTGAACAAAGAGTTTGTTATTATTCAACCATTTTTCGACCATTTTGTGACGAGAAAAAACGATTTTTCTTTTTTAACTCCATTATTATATTAAACATTTTTATTGCTCATGCTCGTTTTTATAGCTCACCCTCGTTTTTATAGCTCACGCATCTGTATCTACCGGTACAGGCTTTCTTCGAAACCGATCGCCAAATCCCATGTTAACTTATGGGGAAGTTTAATTAGGTAATTAATCATTATCTAACCATCAGAAAGTAAACGTCAGATGCTGGCATAGTACGTTTTGATAAATTATTTTCCTACATTTAAATATTTTTTAAAACGCAATAAACTTCGAAATTTTCACTTATGCAAAATTTCCAAAATTTACCATATTACAACATTAAAGCAGTGAGTATAAAACATCACAAATTTTACTGAATGGCGTATACAAATTTAAAATTTTATACATGCATTAATATTAAAAATATCTACGTTCAACCACCTTCTATGGGCATCTTCAGGAAAAATTTTAAATTTTTTTTCTGAAAATGACCATAGAAGGGGGTTGAAACGTAGATATTTTAAATATTAATGTATGTATACAATTTTAAATTTGTATACACCATTCAGTAAAATTTGTGATGTTTTATACTCACTGCTTTAATGTTGTAATGTTTCATGGTGTAATCGTCCAGCATTTATATTATTTACCATATTCTTCAAAATACTTAGATGGTGGACTTAAGAAGTGTCTTTCTTTGGTATTATGAGACAAAATTTCTGAAATTTTTATTTCTTCACGTTATAGCGATATTCTAAAAAATATCGCTTAAATTCAAATTTTAAAACAACTCGGACGTTTACGGGTTAATATGAGAACGCTGACGCATGCTCTTAAGAGAAAAAAGTTAGAATGAGAATGACAATTCCCGATTGTATTAAACTCCACAGCTTCCCAAAATCCATTTTTTATAATTTGATGGAAAAAATTTCATCTCTTAAAATAATATTTTAATCTCAATAATTACTTCGTAAAATTCGGGGATATTCTTAGCAGAATACAGTTTGTTTGGATTTTACCAATAATTTTGTTATTTTTGACTAACAAGGAAACCACTTTTGATGCAGCTCGCACCGAGCATTGAGACCTGGTGCATTTTAAAGCCCTATATTACGAAGTTTGAGAATCGATAAAAATTTTCTGTTAAAATCACAGTTTTTGATTTTACAGCCGCATAATTTCCTGAAAATGCAATTTTCGGAACCACTTTTCGGACTACTAAAAAAAAAAATATTTTTTTTTATTTAAAGAAGTTAAAAATACAAATTAGTCAATAATATGTATAAAATATTGAAAAAAGTTTAAAAATTCCTTCAGGAATCTGCGAATTTCAATTAAAAAAAATACTACATTATAATCGCATTTTTGTTGGCACGAAATTGGTTTTATTCATTACCGTAGAATTTTTTTCCGACAACCCTGGCCAAGTATCACAGTTGTCTGCTGTGTGTCAGTAGGAGTTTGGATTCGTAGCATCATATTTGGTGATTTAACTCGCTTTTGGCGCGAAATTAACAATTAAAAACCAATAATAAAAAATTAAATGTATAAAAAAACGTGTAAAATATGATTTTAAAAGAGAAATTTTATCGGTTCCCTAACTTTTATGTATAGGGCTACAAAATGCACCAGGCCTCGATGCTAGGTGCGAGCTGCATCAAAAGTGATTCCTTTGTAAGTGGAAGTTTAACCCTTTCAGTGCGGAATTTTTTGGGTTTTTTTTCTGCTAAGCCCATGGCGGACTACAGTGAGCACAATACACGCCGTGAACGCCAAGGCGACTTTTGTCGACGCTTAGTGTAGTCTACAGCACCCCAACTCCTAGATGTCGACATTAGTCAACTCCGGCACTCGGACCCTTATGTCGACTTTTGTCGACTCCCGCACTAAAAGGGTTAAAAGGAATGGACTTTTGACGTCACAGTAAGTGTATATATGGGTTGTTATTGGACCGTTACTGAAAAATTTTGGCTTTAAATATAATTATTATCAGCTAACTTATTATTCTGGGAAAATGTCGCAAAACAAATCTATTTTTTACATTTTTTATGGAAGAAAATACGCCACTTAAAATAACTATGTTTATCTCAATATTTATTTCGTATAGTTAGGAAAAATTCTTAGCAACATACCGTTTGTTTGAATTTTATCAATAATTTAGTTTTATTTGACTAAGTGCGACTGTTTTGTTTTCTATATTTTCCTCAAAACGTCTTGTTCTGAATACAGTTACCCTTTTGCATAAAACTTTATATCAAAATATAAAAATCTCTACTTTTTCATCACTTGATAGGGCTACAAAATGCACCAGGCCTCGATGCTAGGTGCGAGCTGCATCAAAAGTGATTCCTTTGTAAGTGGAAGTTTAACCCTTTCAGTGCGGAATTTTTTGGGTTTTTTTTCTGCTAAGCCCATGGCGGACTACAGTGAGCACAATACACGCCGTGAACGCCAAGGCGACTTTTGTCGACGCTTAGTGTAGTCTACAGCACCCCAACTCCTAGATGTCGACATTAGTCAACTCCGGCACTCGGACCCTTATGTCGAGTTTTGTCGACTCCCGCACTAAAAGGGTTAAAAGGAATGGACTTTTGACGTCACAGTAAGTGTATATATGGGTTGTTATTGGACCGTTACTGAAAAATTTTGGCTTTAAATATAATTATTATCAGCTAACTTATTATTCTGGGAAAATGTCGCAAAACAAATCTATTTTTTACATTTTTTATGGAAGAAAATACGCCACTTAAAATAACTATGTTTATCTCAATATTTATTTCGTATAGTTAGGAAAAATTCTTAGCAACATACCGTTTGTTTGAATTTTATCAATAATTTAGTTTTATTTGACTAAGTGCGACTGTTTTGTTTTCTATATTTTCCTCAAAACGTCTTGTTCTGAATACAGTTACCCTTTTGCATAAAACTTTATATCAAAATATCAAAATCTCTACTTTTTCATCACTTGAAGCAAAGATTTTTATGTCTAATTCAGCATTCCAGAAATATGATTTCTGTCTTTTGAAATGTATACTCGAGAATCTAATGTGGCAGGTAATATATAGGGTAAAATTTATTTACTTGAAAGAAGAAAAAAATATTTTTTTTGTTTGGAGAAGGCAATATCTGGAATTAACTAATATATATTTAAAAATTCTTCCGATGAAATAATGGTTTAAAAAAAAAACTGCAAATTTTTTTGATATTTTCCTCCCCAAAAAGGTACAAAAGCAAAAACCGTTCTACAATTATGATTTTTGTTAAATTCTCAGTGCTAGATATTTTAAATTTGATACGGTTCTTTTAAGACTAGAATGTTAGTTTAGTGCGTTTTTAAAAAAAAAATTGGAAATTTTAAAAGCTGAAATGAGAAATAGCTTTTTGAAATCAATATTACCTTGGAACTACTGAACCGATTTCAAAATTTTCTCCAGTATTATAATGCTTAAATGTAGGCTTCTTTTTATCTTGGGATCCAGGGGGAAGACCTCCCAGGGGTTGAAAGATAGAATATCGTTCTAAAATTACGATTTCTTTGAAAAAGAGGCTGGAAACTTCAAATATTACATGTACATTACTTTTAAGACGTAAATGTCCGCTAAGAATTAGCTTTCAAAATTATAAACTCAAAAGAGTGAAATGAGGGAAAACATTCTAAAAGAAACTTTGAACTACAGGGTGATTAATAAGTAAGTATACAACTTCCAGATGCTGTAAAACAGGAACAGTTTGAAGCACGTTCCCCAGATGCAAGCCGTAAGGTATGTTTAAGTATAAAGTCATAAAGTTTTTTTTCCCGCTGTTGTGCAAAGTGACATAGGCGATAGCTAACGTGTCACGCAAATATCGGTAGAAATGGCTGCGTCTGCAGTGGAGAAGGCATTTTGTGTTCCTGAATTGAACAAAACGGAATCGTTCACCATAGTGCAATGGCATTTTCGAACACAATTTGAAAAAAATCTCTAACCAGAAAATCCCTTTGTGATATTAGGTTTAAAAAAATTTGAAACTACGCAAAGTGGACAGAAATGGATTACCGGTTTTATGTGTGTCATATGACTAAGGGTGCACACATAGAATATCTGTGACTGCCTTTCTGGTTAGAGGTTCTTTTCCAAATCGTGTTCGAAATGCCGTTGCACAATGTTGACAGATTCTGTTTTGCTCAATTCAAGAAAACAAAATGCCTTCTCCTCTGCAGACGCAGCCATTTTTACTGATATTCGCGTGACACGCCAGCTATCGCCTATATCACTTCGCACAGCAGAGGACAAAACTGCATGTGTACATCTATCTTAACGACTTGCATTTCGGGAATGTACCTTAAACTGTTTCAGTTTTACAGCATCTTGAAGTTGTATACTTACTTATGCATCACCCTGTATTAAGTTCCAAATTTAAATTTTATATGCAGATTACATTTAGTACGTAATGCTAAAAAAACAGTTTTTAAAAAAGAACGAGTTTTAAATGGTCCAAATGGGAGGAAAACGTTCTACAATTATGTTTTCATTCTAATTTCTCTAAAACAGCCTACAGTGAAAATTTTAAAATTAGCATAACTGTAACTTCTATTAGTAATCTTATTATTATCAAGAGCAACATAATTTTCAATTCATGTTTTTTATTACAGAGACTTTAGTTAATAAGTTTCAACAACAAGACGTTCAAATCCGCCACGGGCTTTTCTAGTATATCAATAAATTTATGTATTCATAAAACAGCTTTTCGAGAAAATATAATTTTCTTTTAAATATTTGCATTGAAACGAACTAATAAAGTTTCTTTGTATAAACATTATAATGAATTATCATTATTTGATATAATATCTTGATATCTTGTTAGCTTCCTAAAATTCAATAAATGCAGAATTTTAATCAATATTTACAGAGAAGGAGAGAAATCTTTGAAAACACAACACGAAAAGCTATTAAACTTATACAAATTAAGTAATATAAAAAATACTTCTTCATCTTGAGAATTTACTAAAATTACAAAAAACTATTAATATATAAAAATTTTATAGCTGTTGTTCATTATTCATGATTTAAAACACTCTTACTCAAAAAAAAAAAATCAATGTATTATTATTTAAATTTATGCAGAAAACAACAAATAGAACCACTAATGGCTACTTCTGAAAACCAAATACAGGATACAACTGTTAAATAGAACGCAGACGATAAAACACATTGCCAAAGGACAAGGTATAAATATGACCAAACATACTAGCCCCCGTTGAATGAATTTCATTCAAGTACAACTAAACTACATAGTTAAACTTAAATTTTAAGCAATGAATACGGCATATGCTGTTAAACATTAAATCAACAAATTACAAAAGAAAATATAATAATTTTTCTATGGGTAACAGACAAATGTTAGTAATTGTTGTTTTAAAGTTTCCTCGTTGGAGATTTTATACTTACTACTCTAATGATTCCATCATTACGTAGGAATAAGTTTACAATTCTACCTGGAGGCCAATTACAAATAGAAATATTGTCCTTAATAATCACTAAATCATTTATTAGAACATTGTCTTTCTTAAGCATGCATTTTTTTCTTAGTTGCAAGGAGCTCATATAATTTTTGGACCATTTTTTCCAAAAAATTTGAATTATTGTCGTTGTTCTTTCCTTTAATTTTAAGTTTAGAATCATGAGTAGTAGTTACTTCATTTTTCAATAGCGTTCCCAATAGATTTGTTGAGGTTTGTCAATAAGAAAGTGGCCAGGAGTCAAAGTGCTCAGATCATCTGTAACAGATGAGAAAGATACAAGAGAACGTGAATTAAGGATTCCTTCAATATGTGTTATTACAGTCAAAGGGCTTTCGTATGTTAATTTGGCATTTCCCATCACTCGCTTTAGTTGGTATTTGAAAGATTTGACTCCTTCTTCACAGAGGCGTTCAAATTTTGGAACACTTGATGGAATAAATTTCAAGTTAATACCTTCACTACTCATCTAGATAAATAATTGTCAGGAATTCCAACTAGATTATGTAACCTGTTGAGTTCCTTATTACTTACTACCTACGAAAGTTTGTACGTTATCAGAAAAAAAGACAACAATTTCTCCTCTCGTAGCAAAAAAAAAAAAAAAAAAAAAAAAAAAATCTTTAAAATTTCTATAAAAGCTTGCGAAGTTAATTCAGTAACAATCTCTGTGTCCTCTAACTATTAGTATTATTACAAGATCGGGTACAAAATACGACTATAACATTCCGTTTTATAATTAAAAAAACTGACTGTAATTTATTTTTATTGACATGATTACGGAAAAGATCAATGAAAAACTATATAATTATGTGGGTTACATTTTCATTTTCATACGATATTTTTTCTGAAAAATATTTTATTAGCAAAATATACATAGATACTTTATGTCACACATTAATGTTGCGTAAAACCTCATGAAACATTCGGTAATGGTATATAACATAGAAACTGTTTAAGTTTCTGATGTAGTTAAAATGTAACTTTCTGCAACAATGAACTATTTTTTTTGAACAGATAATATAAATTTCGTTATTATTGTTTATTTCTAACACAATATAGTGGAACCACGTTAAATCGTCACCATTTGGTATCCGACGATTGTGACACTTTAAGTGGGGTGACGGTACAAGCGAACTACTTTTGTCACACATTAATGTTGCGCAAAACCGTATGAAACATCCAGTAATGGTACATAACATAGAACTGTTTCAGTTTCTGATGTAGTTAAAATGTGTAATTATGTATGTAAAATGTGTAGTTAATATTATATTACAACATATAAGAATTTAGAAAATAAAACAAGCATTACTTAAAAATATGCCAGGGAAATCTGTTTCTTATTTAGTTCCATTGATTCGATTTCATTTTCTAATTTTATTAGCACAGCAAAATCTACCTGGATTTTTTCAGAAAAATTAAGAAAGTTACGTAAAATACTTATAGGAGTTACATCTTCGAATTCAGATTTTGTTGGTTTCTCTTAAACAAGTTCGTTGTCGCTTTCACTTAGTTCTGATCAGGAATTATTTTTCTTCAATCATTTGCAACTATCGTTTGTTAAAACTAGTCGTTGGGGGCCACCGTAATACTTACCCATCATGGATATGCATAATGTAAAATATTAAAACAAAAATGTGTAAACTACTTATAAAATGCATAGCAATTCAAATAAAATCGTGGCTTGATGACGTCATAACTTTATACGCTCGATTACTGAATTGCTTGAAAGAGGTTTTTCTTTATAACTCCAAAAATAATAATCCTATTAACTAGCGGTTTATTGCATCGGATTAAGCGTCAAATTTCCAATTAAAATATATCTTTGAAGTGAAATTTGGATGAAATACAGGGTCATGAAAAATCGAAGAGTGTGGAAAATAGGATTACAAATATCTCAGCAACTAATTATCCGATCGACTTCATGCTTTATGAAAAATTTATGTTTTTTTATTGTCTTTTATATTCATTTCTTAAAATAAACAATTTCGAAAATTTTTATATACCTTTTATCAGAACGAATATTTCGAGAGTCCGAAAAAAATAGATCCGGTTAATCGAGGTTATTGAAATGAAATAGGCTTCTTCCCATTATTACATACTAAGTACATACCAAATTGCAAGTGTCTATCTCAATTTTTTCGGGAGATAGAGCGTTTACAGACACACAGACACACAGACGGACGGCAAAATTTTTTTTTAAAAAATATGTTTTTTGGAATCTCCAGTGTCTGAAACGTGTAAATCCGTCAAAAAAATTTTTTGGATTTTCAAAACGATTACAAGACTTACCCTATACTACGTATGATGGGTAAGTAAAAAGAAGCAAATCATAAGACTAAAGTGATGATTGTACAGTACAGGATCTCTTATTTTCCGAGTGGCAGTTGACTAGGATTTTTCCCATTATTTCCTCATCTCTTTGGTCGGGCTTTAAAAAACTCACGTTATATGCCGGGTGACGTTTAAAGCTAGTAACGTTTTAACAGAGTATTACTGTCCTTAGGGATGTAAAGTACAATATGTATATATTACCACACATGCCACTATTAGCATATGAAAGATGCTAAAACATTTTGCAAAAAAATTATATAATATACAATTTTCTAATCTGAAAATTTTCTGCGACAAAATGATACTTTTTATGGAAATTCCAACAAGGTAATGTGTTTGAACGAGTATATTAGCGATTACATTAAAAATGTAGTTTGTAGTCAATACTTTTTAAAACAAGTAGTTGTAGGTGTAGTCAACTATACTTTCGATAAAGTGGTTGTAGATAAAACATAAAAAAAATCGATAAACAATAAAAAAGTAGTTTTTACGACTCTTGCTGAGAATAAAAAAAACCTAGTTTATTACCAAGACAAAAGAGAAAACATAAATCTCTTTTTTCAGAATCCAGTGAGGGTCAGTTTTAACAAATATGAAGAGTCTTCGAACCTGAATTCAAGTCAAGATCTCGATGAAGACATAGAAAAATCTTGCACTAAAATAAAATATAACATTCAGCTGAAGAAAGAATGCTGTTATGCTGTGTATTACGATGATAAGTTTAACATTCGACGTATTCTTGAAGTCAATAAAGAATATTGCACAGTAAAATTTCTACGAAAAAAAAGGAAAATTCCTATTCTTGAACATTGATAACAGACAATGATGTGGTAAAAAACTGTTAAATTTGTTATAGGCCTTTGACTGTAATAGGTAATGATATTTTTTTGTTGTTGTTGTTGTTGATATAGCTATAATTAGGAAGATAAAGACATCCTATCGCCAAAAGAAAAAAAAACAATGATTGCTACCTTTTTTTAAATAACATTTCAATATATGCATTGTGCTTGCTTAAAAGAAAAGATTAATTTTGTAAGGCTACAGTTGTTAAAATAAAAAACTATATAATGATGTCAAACGTTTATTTCCTTTTTCGTTTAAATTTAAAGTAAAGAACTTAAAAATTATAACTGTTTGCCTATTTTAATAAATTTAATTCCACGTTTTATAACAAATATTAATGTATTTTGCTTTTATAATAAGGAATAAAGTTTTTAAAAAGCATTTTAATCTTTCGAAATAAAGTGTCAGTCACTGGTTCACTTTGTGTCAGTTATTGGTGTTTCAAAATAGGGATAGTGTCAGTTACTGGAGTTTTTGACCATATTTATGAAGAAAAAATAATTTTAATAATAAAATGTATAAATTTTCAAACTTTTGCCAACAATCATTTTTTAATATATCTCTACTATCCTTTCAAAAACAAAGGTAAGTATAACATAGATTTAAATTTTTGTAATAGTGATTTGAACAAGAAAAAATTAGTTATTGGGAATGTCAGTTACTGGAGGTTTAAACCCTATGTTAGATGCATTAAAATACTTTTTGTAAACTTAATTACATAAAATGACGTATTCGGAGCGAAATGTGTATTTTCACGCATCTAGGTTATTTTAATGATGCATGGATCAGTAATATTAATAGGTACACAAGCACTTTTGCTGTTAAAAATGTAGTCAGTTTTCACAGAAAGCGTTTATTTTAATAATGTAGTTTTATTTTACGGATAATTGAAAAATTTGCTTTTATTTTTAACGCAATTGAAAGTTTTAATACATAGTGGCTTTATTTCATGTTGCTATATTTTTAAGTGAAATCGAAATAATATAAAAACGACCAACCATTACATTTTAATCGATAATGTTTATTTCAATCGCTGAGGATATTTCTTCAATATTTATTTTTAAATGGCTATTGAGTTTAATATTTTTGAGTATAGCTCGCAGCGGCAAATCCCCTCTAGTAAAAAAAAAAAAAAAAAAAAAAAAAAAAAAAAAAAAAACTTTAAAATGTTTGTCACCTTGGTGAGTAAATAAATCCGAGAATTAGACTGTATTTTAGTATTTTTTCATTCTCTTTTAATTTTCAATTTTTAAGAGATTTTTCTTATAAAATAAGATTAATTTCTTATTTAATTAAGAATAATTCCCATTTTTATTTAGTTTTAAGGTTCTTTTTTGATAAAACAATGCTTTTAAAGTGTTAAAAACGACTAAAATTCATGAAATTCATTGTCACATAATATCGACCGTTTATACCTCAAAGGTATGAGACTGGTTTTGTTTTGATTTACATATTAATGCAATTTTCTCTAAAAATTAAATATAAATTATACAACTTGGGGACTAGAAGAAAATTTAAATTTTACAATTATTTCAGATATGCATCTATCGACTCAAAACTGCCAAATATTTGTTTTGAAACTTTTGATGGTGTTTCAAAAATAATTTTGTAATTTTACATTTCTATGTCATATCTTTTCTGAAACATAGAGGATATGCAATAGACACTTATTTTTTTCTATAATAATAATGTACTACTATTATTTTCTGTTTAACAAAATTCCCAATTATTGTTAATCTTTTTAATATAATCTTCAGTGTCTAGTAGGGACGATAAACTCAATACTGTTCGAATATCAAATGCTATATATGCATTAGTGGTTTGCAAATTTGATCATCGGATACTGCAATTTCAAATGATCCTGCGAATTAGATTTAACAATATTAACTTAAATGAATACTCAGTGTGTTTCGTAATCCATACTATGTTGTGACTCGAATAACATGGAAGTGTTGCGTGTGTGTCATCATTGTTTAGCACTTTATAATCTTACATAACACTCTTTTATTTAACTTAACTTGTTTTTTTGTATGTAAATATGGAATTTTGTAATCGACTTTTCCCTCACATACTGATATGCTAGAATTATAAAAATAAGATCTACGGTATTATGGAATACCATTTTCGTTTGAGGCAATAGCTCGATATTGTTAAAAACACGAAAACTGAATACAATCACAAACTTCAACTATCTGTGATTAGTTATTGATAGACTAATATCATTTTACGAAATAAAATGAAATCACATGCAAAATCAAATAATAATAATGAAATCTTTTTGGGAGAGTATTACGAGATAGTTGTTAAATATGAAATAGGGGGTTAAAGTTGAAGAAAATGAACAGAATTTGGCAACAAACTAGATTTAATGGTATCAGAGAGCATGATCAAAATATAGTGTCAAATATACTTCAGCCAATATACTTCAGTTCATACTTCAGATGTGCACAAAGCACAAATATAAGGATATCTCTTTGCGCTACCATAGTCATGGAGTATTATAAGATATTCGTATTCCATGTAACCCGACACCGCTGGTTTAGGAAAAAAGTACTCTATATACATTGGTGTGAATCGCAAGATTACATCAACAAGTATTACATTATAAACTGTCAGTATTTCTGTGTACATTATGCTTAATTTCAATGTAAAAATATTACTTCTAATACTGAATAAAAAATATTGAAAAATTATCTCCTAAAACTCTCCAAAGACGAAAAACAAATATTTATTCACACAACGCACCCTAACGTCAACCGACAAACTGCGCGTTCTGGGAGGCATTCTGGAAACGTTTTTAAGTAGTTTATCATATTGCCGCTTGGTGGCAGCACTTTACGAAACAGAAACCTTCGTATTCCATATTACCTGATTATTCCATAACTAGCAGACTATGCCCGCTGCGCTGGTCGGTTTCTCCAAAAAAACCTTGAATCAAACGAAATATATCGGTGAATTTAACCTTTTATTTTAAAGTAATCTGTACCTTTACCTGGAATATCCAAAATAACATAAAAACAGATACTCATTTCACTAAATTATGTTTTTTTTAATACGATTTACTATTACGTTTATAATTTATTACTTACCGTTTTCCATTGATTTATATGTTTTATAGGTACATTTTTTAATAACGTGAATTAACCTATATTATTCACAACTAAAAATAAATGGCGCATCTAGTATTTGTCGAGAATTAAATAAAAATCATGCACTCGTGACATCATAATTCACTTTTATATTTTAACAGAATAATAAGGCCACTATAATTTGTGACTCGTGCTGACACATTGCTGTTATTATTCTTTTACGCGTAAAGTTTTCGCTATGGTACTCCATTGTGAAATTTGGTAATTTTTGAAATTCAATATTTGAAAAATCGCATAATTAGTGGATTTGGAATTTATATCAAGAAAAATACAATTTTTTACCTTTCTAACGCAGTTTGTCTAACAATTTTCTGAGAAATACTTTTCGAGCAATTAATTTTTTCAGATACTTCAAATGTTTCATTTTCCGCGATTTGTGGCAACGATTAGCGAAAATCCCAGTCGTCAGCAACGCATACCTTTTTATTAAAGAGGATACCTGAAGTTCCTCTACATGTGTATTTCCGATGACAATACAGCATTTTAATATTTTTAGAATTGAATTATAAATTAATAAATTACGTTTAAGGCATTTTTCCTTCAGCTGGGCATGGGTTATAAATCGCCGTATAACCACTATGGTTACAGCTGTTTACTAGTTACAAAACCAATGGAATTCATTACTTGCCAAACCACTTTCGCCAAAACATTCCAATATGCAGTTTGGCTGTGAAACTACAACAACAAAATATTTTAACCCTTAGACTCCCAGTGGGACACTATGTCCCAGTGCAACTTCAAAAATTACCACTGGACAGAGCAGTCCTTGAAACACTTGGAAAACCATGTCTGCTTGTCTCACTGGTTCTGTGGCTTTTAGACCTCATTAAAACACTGTGCTAAATTTGATTTAAAATGTCCCACAAAAAAATTGGTTGTCAAGGGGTTAAATCCTAAAAAACCCTAAACAGCTGTTTACAAGTTACAAAACCAATGGAATTCATTACTTGCCAAACAACTCTCGCCAAAATATTCCAATATGCAGTTTGGCTGTGAAACTGCAACACCAAAATATTTTAACCATTAGACTCCCAGTGGAACACTATGTCCCAGTGCAACTTCAAAAATTACCACTGGACATAGCAGTGTTTGAAACACTTGGAAAACCATGTCTGCTTGTCTCACTGGTTCTGTGGCTTTTAGACCTTGTTCCGTATCTATTGGCGATGGAACATACCCCCCTCTCTTTTGTTTCTGGCAACCCGTTAATGTAACCTTGTGTGTGAGGCAGGTGTGCTCGGAACTCGGTGGCAACAAGCCGCCGTTGCTGTCTTCTCTTCATCGTATTTATTAACTAAATAAATACTATAGCATTTGATACAGTCCATTTTTTCTAAGTTTGCACAACTAGTACGAAACCTCCGCACATTTTTGGTCCTAAGCGACCCGGAGGTAATCAGCGCATCTTCAGTGTTTTAACGAAAAACTTGTGATTTCTTTATCTTCAACAAGAAGATCAACAGTATGTCGGAGGCAGCAGTTACGACTCTAAATCGAAAGCGCGGTAACATCAAGTCTCAGCTCACAAAATATCCAATGCGATTAACGAAAATACTTTCGAAATAGCTGAATGGCAGTCTCATTTGGAGTGTTTAACTAGAATACAAGAAAAGTTCATAGTTATCAAGGAGGATTATTATAAAATCGTGAAAGAGGACGATTTTGAACAAACAGAGGAGCAACTGTTTCTACTGGATGAGGACATTAGAACAATAGATTTAAGTCTTAAAACCTCTACTAAGAAATTTTATTGTGAATCTAATGTTAGCGCTTCTTCAAGTAATGATATAAGTGTTAGTAATCATAAAGCAATTATAAAACTGCCCAAAATTCCATTACCGGTTTTTACTGGAAAAATTGAGGAGTGGAGCATTTTTAAAACTGCCTTTAATACGCTCATTACAGAAAATTCTGATTTGAACGACAATGAAAAGCTTTTCTATCTTCGTGGCGCTTTATTGCGGGAACGAACCCAAAAGCATACAAACCCCAGACGATAGTTATACGTCTCTCTTTAGTGCATTAGAACAACGGTATGAGAACAAAAGAAGAATAGTAGATTGTCATATAAAAAATATTCTCAACTTGTACCCAATCAAACATGAATCCGCAAAAGATCTTCGAAATTTATTAGATAGTGTTAGAAAGAACTTAAGAGCCCTTAAAGTTTTAGACTTTGAAAGAGATACATTCTCTAACGCCATATTATTAAATATACTTTTAGACAAACTTGTTCGAGACACTCGTAAACAATATGAGCTCACGTTAAAAGATAACGAAGTTCCTAACTTTGACGAATTTCTCTAATTCTTAGAACGAAGATGTTAAATCTTAAATAGCATCAGTGCTAGTTCTTCAAAATTCAATTCTAACTCTGACCGTTCTAAGTCTTTATTCATGAAATCTGATAAAACACAGAATAAAAAGTGCAGTCTATGCTCTGAAATCCACCCATTGTACCATTGCGAAAAATATAAGATTATGAAATTAGCAGATTGAATAAATATTGTCAAGAAAAACAAACTTTGTTTTAACTGTCTGAATTCCTCACATTTATTATCATCCTGCGATTAAAAAAATACTTGCTTTGTTTGCAAATCAAAATTTCATCATACTTCCCTACATAAATATTCAGCGCCACAAACTGATCATTACGAGGTCAGATCAAGCGTCGCAAACACAGCGGCGACGGCCTTTACGCAAAGAGAGAATTTTGAAAACGATACTCCCAAACATTCGTTTTTTTCTCATGGAAACAATAAATCCGTTTTGATAAACACGGCGATAATTTATATTACAGATTCTAATGGGGTTAAAAGACCGTTACGTGGCATTTTGGACTCTGCGTCAGAAAGTAATTTTATCTCATTTCACGTAGCAACTTTGTTGGGATTAAAGAAAGAAAAAATTCATATACCGATTGCGGGTTTGAATGATTCAACAATAAATATAAAGGCGAAAACTGCAGTTTGCTTTTCTAATAAAAGCGGGGATAATCAATGGAATATTGATTGTCTGATCACTCCGAAAATAACAAATTTCAGTCCGTCTAGAAAGATAAGCATTTCTAATTTGAGCATTCCACAAAACATAAAATTGGCGGACCCTGAATTCTTCATTCCGCAAAAAATAGATATACTTCTGGGTGCGGGATTGTTTTTCGAATTTTTAAATGCTGATCAAATAAAACTGAAAGATAATTTAATTCTGCAATCAACTTGTTTTGGATATCTGGTATCTGGTAGTGTTTATGATAATAATATAAAGCATAATGAAACCCATTGTTTTCTAACAAAAAATCTAGAAACACTCAATAAGACCTTGACCTCATTTTGGGAAATAGAGAATGTTGATGATTTAAAGCCGTGCAGCAGTGATGAATTAACATATTGTAATCAACATTTTGATAAAACGCATTTTAGAAAGGAAGATGGGAGATACGTAGTTGAAATGCCGTTCAAACCAGAAATTTCTGAAACTAATTTAGGAAATTCTAAAAAAATCGCATCTAAAAGATTAGATTATTTGTGGCAACGTTTAGAGCGTGATCCAACAATGAAAAATTTGTACTTAGATTTTCTAAATGAATATAAGTATTTGAAGCATATGCATGAAATAGAGGAAAATAGTGATTTTGAAGACGGTTTTTATTTACCACATCACGGAATCCTGCGACCATCAAACAAAACTACCAAACTGCGCGTCGTTTTTGACGCAAGTGCAAAATCAACAACTGGAAAATCTTTAAATGATATGTTATATAAGGGAGGGGTGCTTTAGGAAGATCTCTTTTCAATATTAGTAAGATTTAGAAAGCACATTTACGCATTCACGGCAGATATCAAACAAATGTTTAGAATGATAGAAATTAACCCGTCACAGCATAAATTCCTAAAAATTCTCTGGAAGGACAGTAAGTCATCGCCTGTCAAAGTTTTCTGACTCTCAACCGTTACCTACGGGACCGCCTGCGCCCCATATGTAGCAACCAAGACTTTGCAACAACTTGCTTTGGATGAAAAAAGGGACTTTCCATTGGCTTCGAATATTTTATTAAATGATTTCTACATGGACGATTGCTTGTCTGGTGCTTCAGATTTAACCCAGATGCAATTAATTCAGCGAGAATTAACGCAACTTCTCCAAAGAGGAGGCATGAGCTTGCACAAATGGTGCTCCAATGGAGTACCATCTAAGGATCAGGAAATATTTCCCCTTGACAGAAATTCCGAGGAAATTGTGACAAAAACTTTAGGAATGCTATGGAATAGCTTCAGTGATACATTTACCTACAAGGTAAACATAAGTGAAAAACAAATTTTTACTAAAAGAGATGTTCTTTCACAAATAGCTCGTATCTATGACCCCCTTGGTCTACTTGGACCGGTGATAGCAAAGGCAAAAATCTTCATGCAACAACTGTGGCTACTCAATGTGGATTGGAACGAAAAACTACCTCCACACGTTTCTCAGCAATGGGAAAACTTCATCGCAACATTACCAGAATTAGAGACAATTAAAGTGCCAAGGTGTTTCTTAAAAGTGAACGTTAAATCTGTGGTGCTGAACGGTTACGCAGATGCTTCTTCTAAGACGTACGGTGCAGTCATATATATTCAAACTATCTCCAACACTAATGAACTATCTAGTCAACTTCTTTGCAGCAAGTCCCGTGTTGCTCCGACGAAAGTAATGACAATTCCTAGATTGGAATTATCTGCATGTCTTCTTCTGACAAAATTGACTAACAAGTTCTTAGAGGCCTTAAAACAACCTCTCGACTCCGTCCAGTTGTACTCTGATTCAACTATAGCACTAGCTTGGATTGAAACTCCTCCAAATTTGTTAAAGACATTTGTGTGCAACAGAGTGTCGCAAATTCAGCAGTTATCAAAAAACTATGAGTGGTCTTACATTCCATCCGAGAGCAATCCAGCTGACATGGTTTCTAGAGGACTTAACGTAAAAGCTCTTGCTGCTAGTGAACTGTGGTGGCAAGGTCCACAACTTTCAACTGTTAGTGAACAATCTTTAGAGACTATTCGTAATCCAGATATTCTGTGTGACAATTTATATGTGAATGAACTGAAACCTCCTGCTAAAATGACTCTTTTTAACATTAATGACTCTAATTTTATGAATGATTTATTTAATTTAACTAATAATTTTTTGAAATTAATTAGAATTCTAGCCTTTATTTATAGATTTATTAGAAATTGTAAGGAGGGCGATAAATTAAAGGGTCCTCTTTCTGCCAACGAGATCCAGAAATCGGAAATTTACTTATTGAAATATATTCAGGTAAAGTATTTTACACATGAAATCGATGCCTTGAAAAAAGGTTCTTCAGTCCCTCCTGCAAGTAAGTTAAAATTCCTGAATCCTTTTTTAGATTGTAATGAACTAATCAGAGTAGGTTGGGAGACTCTCACATGCGTACATAAATTATAAAAGCAAATATCCCATAGTTTTGCCAGCAAAGGATAGGTTAACTAAACTTATTTTTCAATAATATCATCTTCGTGATTTTCATGTAGGATCCCAGGCTCTTTTGAATGCTGTACGTCTAAAATATTGGCCACTTAGCGGGAAACATTGCACGTAAGGTTGTGCATGAATGTGTACAATGCTTCAAAGTTAAGCCCATAATGGCTAACCAGCTGATGGGGGATCTCCCTCCTGAGAGAGTAATACCTAGCTCTCCCTTTTCTAATGTCGGATTAGATCTATGTGGACCCTTTGAAATAAAATAAAAGGGCCAGAGAAAGGGTACCCTCCAAAAAATCTATGTAACTATATTTGTATGTATGGACACTAAGGCTGTACACTTGGATTTCGTTTCAGACTTAACATCTGAAGCAATAATTGCTACTTTAAAGCGATTTTTCTCTCGTCGTGGGAAAAGTTCAACAATTTTTAGCGACAACGCTACAAATTTTGTTGGGGCTTCAGCAGAACTTAAGCGTCTACGAAAACTTATGAATAGCGAAGAAATCTCTAACCTTTTGGCATCAGAGGGCATCTGCTGGAAATTTTCTCCTCCTAGAGCACCCAACTTCGGTGACCTTTGGGAAGCGGGAGTTAAAGCATTTAAATATCATTTTAAGATTGTAGTGGGTTCAGCTCATTTAACATTAGAGGAATTTCTAACGGTAATTGCACAAATCGAGGGCATATTAAATTCGCGGCCTTTTTCTCCTTTGTCGACAGATGCCGACAGTTTTGAAGTATTGACTCCTGGTCACTTCCTCATAGGAAGACCGCTTAATGCGCTTCCAGAACCAAATTTAATTGAGGTAAAGGATAACTTATTAAACAAATGGCAAAGAACACAAAAAATGGTGCAAATTATATGGAAGCGTTGGCAGAATAATTATCTTAGTTACTTACAACAACGAAACAAATGGCTATTCAAAAAGCCAAATATTTTGCCAGGTATGTTGGTATTAGTAAAGGAATCACAACTTCCTATTTGCACTTGGTCTGTAGGCCGTATTACTAAAGTAATCCCAGGTGCTGACGGACATGTCAGAGTAGTAGAGGTACGAACCGCGAAGGGCATTTTTAAAAGATCTGTATCTAAAATTAGTATTTTGCCCATGATAGATAATGAAATTAATGCTCAGTAACTATTTCATATTTTTATTATTATTATTATTCTTAATTTTATATTTATTGTGATGGTTTTAATTGCTTATAATTGTATCATGTTGTTTTCTTTATTATCTGTGTTACATTTGTTATATATTGAAATACTTATAATATTTCAACGCCGGGCGGGATGTTCCGTATCTATTGGCGATGGAACATTCCCCCCCCTCTCTTTTGTTTCTGGCAACCCGTTAATGTAACCTTGTGTGTGAGGCAGGTGTGCTCGGAACTCGGTGGCAACAAGCCGCCGTTGCTGTCTTCTCTTCATCGTATTTATTAACTAAATAAATACTATAGCATTTGATACAATCCATTTTTTCTAAGTTCGCACAACTAGTACGAAACCTCCGCACAGACCTCATTAAAACACTGTGCTAAATTTGATTTAAAATATCCCACAAAAAAAATTGGTAGTCAAGAGGTTAAACCCTAAAAAGTAGATAATATACAGAGTGCTTCAAAAAATGTATACATACACTGTTTAATGGGTCATAACTTTTTCATTTTTCTTTCTTTCCAGGGAGTAATTAATTGAAAATAATGAATAGACCAAATTTGGAAAAAATAAAATTTATTTTAAAATGTTATTGGAAGTATGAAAATGTAGCAAAAGTACAAAGACAATATTGGAGGGAGTTTCAGACAGATGCACCTACGCAACATACAAGTTACAATACAGTTACTACTACTTACAATTAATTCGATAAAAGATAAGTTTGAAACGAATGAATGATCATAGACATCGTTCCGGAACTGGAATTGAGAGTAAAATTGCGTCACAACACCAAATGAAATATTTGTCCAAGTTTGTGAATGAATAGCACATCGTTATCAGCAGTGTATTGACCAGAACGGTAATAAATTTGAACACCTGCGGTAGGAGAAATAGTTATACATTTTATGTAGATTATTTTGCAATTTAAACATTATTTATATGTGAATAAAAACTGAAGTTATAAACATTGAAACTGTGTATGTATTTTGAAGCCTAATTACATAAAGATTGTACGTTGAGAAAACAATTTAGAAATCCTGAACATATAGTTTAAATAATGTTCTTTCTTTCCTATTGCCATATATTAAAAAGAAACAGAGAGAAAATTATATATATATATTAATAAATTTACGAGTTCGCGTTTTCTATGAAGCATAAATGAAAGAAATGAATTTTTCATAAGCAGTACCAATAATGATTTTTAAAATAAAAATTTAATGCTTATAAATGAGTTTTTTTTTAAAACTATTTTTACTTTTATTTTATTTTACACTAGCTGAGCCACCAGGCGTTTCCCGCGGCCATAATAATAACATTAAATACACGTGAAATCAGTGTTGAAAGTTTTTTTTCTTTTAAACGAAAATATTTCCAAACGGATCTAATATTTGGGCCATTACTGCCTTCGGCAACGTACACCTTCGAATTTGCTGGATTTTATATTTTAAATGAAAATGTATCAAACGAACCTAGAGTTGGAGGCCCCATGATTTCGTCAGTGAACATCATGCGTGCTACGCACGGTAAAAGGTTTTTACTTCTTTTATTTTCACATCATCGGGTCATTTAATTTTAAAACTAAAATAGTTTTTACTGTCTAAACTTTTTGAATTTTTTTATGAATTATAAAAATAATGTTTCGAAAGCCTCCGTGTAATTTTCGTGCAAAAGTATTGATATTTAGTTGTAAAAACTTGAGCTATAGACACCCAAGCATCGACGTTCTCAGCAATAATTGTGCAGATTTTATGTTTTTAAAAACACTTCTAATCATTCAACTGCTTCGAGATTTTAATACCTGATGTAAATTAAGTGTCCGAAGAACGTGTAAAAAGATTGTGTGGAAATACCGACATTTCAGTTAAATTTAGTATAGAAAAAATAGTGTCGCCGTGAGGCGCGAAGTGATTTCTGAACTCGAATTTGTTAAGAAGAGTTAATATTAATTTTTTTCAAAACGGTTTACACCATAGTATAGAAAAAGGTATTCGAATTAAGTAGGTATTTTTTGTTTTTCCCTATCTCGAAAATTAAGGCTGGTGTTTTTCCTCTTTTGAAATAAAGGGAAAAAATACGAAATCGAACATTTTTGAAAAATAAAATTAAAGAGTTAAAATTCGTATTTTTTTAACAGATTGCGGAGTTTGAATGGACAATGTACGAAATTTCAGAATATCTCTTTATTAGTTTTTCAGTATATAGAATGGTTTTGCTGATGAAAGAAGCCTTTAAAGAGCGTGATCCGAGAATCGGAGCTTCTCTGCTTCTCCGAAACGGTGTTTTGAACGTACCGATGCGACTTTTTTTTTAATTCCTTGCGGCGTTTTATTAATATTTAGACTAAACATCAATAAATAAAAAATCTGACCCTCATATGCATTAGGATCTGCATCGGACTACATTTCTCCAAAGTTTCAGACCTCAACGGTCGGTAGATTATTCTAGCCATCGCTCATACACACACTTACAGACAAACGCAGTTTTACAAGTTGTAAATTTCCAACTGGACGAAAAATGTCCGAAAAATATGGAAAGTGTTTGATTTGTTTTACATAGTATATAAAATTGTTTTATTAAATGTCACTTAAAGTACTTATGTATTGAATGAATATTTGCATTTCATGTATAGATATTTTTTCAGTGATGTGTTTATTGACCCAGATAGGCAACCATTCTGTGTAGAAAGCTTTAGTGACCTTTCTGATGTAAATTTGTAACTTTTGATTTTCATGGCAATTTTCTATTGAAGCTACGTATAACATGCGGTAGAATTTTTAACTTTATTTCCTTGATATTTAGGGATTATTATTTATTTCAGTTTCTTAGAATCCAGTTTATAAATACATTAGTAGTTAAACTATTTAATGTACTTTCCACTGACTAATATTTATGAGAAATTCTATGTGCATTCATATGCATTACTGGTTGCAAATTCACTCAATGAATACTCCTGTTTAGAATGAATGCGCCAATTAGGTTAATGTCATATTAATTCAAATATGTTTACTAAACTATTAATATGCTATTATTGTTTTCAGTTTGTCGAAATTCACCATTACAAATTAATATACATTTAATATCATTTCCAGTATTTAATATTGACGAGAATCTCTATATACATTGTAATATCAAATACTATTAAAGATTTGTAAATGGCATTAATGGCTTGCAAATTTGCTCTTCAGATACGCTATTTAGAAGGATTCAGCCATTTAGAATTAATGATATTAAATAAAATGTTTACTCAGAGTATTTCGTTATAGATACTATGTTGTGACTGGAATGAAATGAAAATTTTGCGTGCGATGTACCAATGGTTAGATTTTTAATTTTTAATTTAATTTTGAGTTTTGTAAGATTTATCTTTTTTTTACATAAGATTAATATTTAATTTTATGTCATCTTTATGTGTTTGGGCAAAACAATGTTTTTGAAGTATTTTACGTATTAATACATAACTGTTTTTTAAATGAAAATTGCGTATAGTTCCTGTAAATCGCAGGGAAATTTAAATTCCCTAATTTACTGCAATGTTTTTATTGAACCAAACCACTAGTTATTCTGTGTAAAAGCTTTTAATGGCGTTTCTGAAGTATTTCTGCAGCTTTAGATTTTTATGACATTTTTTTATTGAAGCTACGTATTATTATACCGTGTGGTGAACACGTTTTTAACTTTATTTCTATAATATTTAGGCATTATTTATCAATTTCAGTTTGTTCGTATTCAGTTTATACATTCATTAGTAGTTAAATTATTTAGGTAGAGTTTCGGTACACTCTCTCAAAATAAATAAATAAATAAATAAATAAAAATCCGTGAGTTATTGAAAGAATTTTTTCCGTTTATATTTTGTTAAAATGAGGTAATGTTCGCTTTTATTTGCCCATTTACCAGCAAAATGCAGAAAATTCACTAATCTGACGCAACCCCCCCCCCCCCCTCTAATCTAAAGTACATTTTCGTCAAATCACAGGCGTGTTACGGCAAATGTGCTGCCGTGCACTTCCTTATTAGAAATGAACGTATCTGAGAGCACGCATGGTAGTGCGTCCGTCAAGTCCGCACGGCCGTACATATATATACTAATACTTTTTTCAGAACCGTTTCGGCATACTTTTAACACTTTACCGACCGGTAGTGGGTCGAACATACTATGTCCTTTCACCGCCCGGTCAGCCGCAGATCGTCCGAGACACCGGCTTGGTTTCGGCCTAGACTGACGCGCGGGAATATATGCGCTTTTCTTAAACTCTGGTAAAATTGTACGCTTCGTGTTATTCTAGGGTAACGAAATTTAATAAAATATTTTACTTTAACCCCTTGGGGACGAGCGACACGTATACGTGACGCATAAGATGCTCAGAATCCTCGATTATTCCCACCAGTTATTTTTTAATGTAAGATTTGCCTCATTAAATCTTAGCATTTCTGGGATTCAATTAGGTGAAATTTTCTGTTTTGAAAAACCGGTGGTAAAAGGTTAAAAATTCTGTAAAGGACGCTCGTCGTGAAGGGGTTAACCATATTAGTGTTAAACAATATTTATTTTATCTACTACAATCGTTTTCAGAGTATTATTTACATAAAATATACCACAATCCATATAACAATATTTGACGAAAAAAGAAGTTGTTTAATATTTTTTTAAACTATGATAGCGTTCGAAACAGTCACCTTTGTGTAATGGGACGTTGCAGTATTTACAAGCGAAACCTGTTCTTTAAGGGCTAAAGCTTATAAAAAAGCACCGATTATCTGAATAAAGAATGCTTGCTGCTTGCTACTTGTCAATCTAACCTAACCAAATCTAACAGAAAGATCAAAAGTCGATTAATCGACGACCGTTCGGTAAGCGCTGGGGAGCAAACGTGGAATAATCGACGGCCGGTCTGTAAGCGCTGGGGAGCAAACGTCGATTAATCGACGGCCGGTCGGTAAGCGCTGGGGAGCAAACGTCGATTAATCGACGGCCGGTCGGTAAAGTGTTAATATCCTCATCACTTCGTTTTGGAGAGAGCTACAGAGTTTGCCTTTTTTACACTCATGAATACATATTTTGTAACGGAGAATTGGATCTTGTAAGAAAATGCATCAGTTACTGCTCCATGTTATGTTAAAAAAATTATGACGAGTTTGTACTTAATATATTTAATGCTTCGTATATTTTACTTATAAATGTGAGAACTAAAATTGGTTTTATATTCTCTTAAGACACAGCATTGGCTACATGTTACAAACATTTACAATGTATTATTTCAAAATAATATGCTTCCACAATATTCCTAAAGTATGCAATGTCAATTTTGACATTGCATTCAGCATATTTACAGTACATTCCGATATTGCTGACTATTTCAAACTGAATCCAACTATTTACAAACACAAGTGTTTGAAATCTTTCTAATGCAGTGTTAACAGTTTGGCAATTTTATGTAAATATTGATAGTGAATACAGGCCTCCACTTTCACAAATTTTATTCATTAAATACCAATTCAACATTGCGTTAATAAGTTGATTTCTTACAAAATCAAATTAGAATGATGTGATTAAAGATTCTATAAAGTCTTTTATAATTAATGCATACCTACGAAATAAATTATCTAGCAATTCATACAATGGAGATAAATAATTCAAGTTAAAAAAAATGAAACGATAGTTTTAGTAGATGATACTTCCATTGATAATTTCGCCAATGGATAACCACTTATCCTTTATTTATTTAACCCTTTATCTACTGACGGTACTTTTAAGTGCCATCAGAGAAAACTTTGTATAAAATTTCTTTAATCTGTCTAATAATGAAAGTAGGTTTTGTTTTTATACAAAATACTTTTCTGGATCACATTTAGAAAGCACAGCAAAACAGTGAAAGCTAAATATTTTATAAAGTGGTATTTTTCTCAACCTTTTACATAAGTGTAGATCTTCTCTTTTTAAAAATTGTTATATAAAAATTTTGCAACTATAAAAACATTTTTATTTATTGATAGGATCACAATACATTTATTTACATTGTTCCGATGAAGAATTGTGATATTTCCTTAACAGCATTTTCTGTTAATTAATCTAATTATTCTTGTAAATATTTCCCAAAAAGAGCTATTACTACCGCATTATTAAATCAGTTTTAATGAAGAACCTTATCTAAATTTCATATTATTATAATATAAATTTTCTAATATACCTTCAGACATCAAGGAAGATAATTATTGAGATGGAACAATTTGTTGATTCATAATTCAGTATATAAAGGGTTAAAACTTTGTAAAGGGATTATTCCTTAAATAAGATTAGTTTTCTGATTAAATAATAATCTTTTATATATTTACGTGGTCCTTAAGTGGTCATGACAGTGCTTTTGATGTGTTCAAAATGACAAAATGTCTCGAAATACAGCTTTCCTTGTAAATGGTGAAAAATGTTTGTTTTATTTTACATTTTTGTGTATGCAATTATGTTTTTTTTTAATTTGTGGCGTATTCGTTGGGTACGTCGCTTACATGAGTGGCCATTGAGACAATGTTTAAGATAAAACCACAAGTTTGTTGAAAAGCAATGTATAGTCGACCACAGCAACCTAATTAACACGTAAATGTGGAGAGAATCATGACGATTAGTTTCAGGGAGATTCAATGATACTTGCGAAAGTAAAAAAAAAATAACACAATAGGCTCGTCCACGCACAAAATATTAGAAACCGGATAACACATAATCCATTTAATTCTAGACTACCCTTATAAGAGAATAGCTAGAAAGTATGCTAAACTTAAAGTGCATAAGGATCATATGAGAACTTTTATTTGAATGTTTTTAGAAATTCATTTATTGAACCAAACAGCTAACTATTCTCTCTCAAAACTTTCGATTTTTTTTGAACGGATGCTTTGATTTTGATAACTGTTTTTATGTTGGAAATGTCTCGTTTTGTGGTGGTCCCATTATAGATTTATCCAGACCCAAAAACGATACATTTGTCTGCCCGTTTTTTTTCTTGGTCTAAGCTGTATCTTTTGCTTTGGCCAGTTGCCGAGAATGTTTAATTTTTTGATAAGGTACACAATTGTATTACTTTATATTTTTACATTCCGAACACATAGTGTAAAAAGAAAGTAGTGTAATCATGATTTGTGCGTGTCTGTGTGAGAATAAACACGATAACACCCAAACGGTACTTCCAATTGAGCTCCCATTTTGCGAGTATATTATAGACCACTATCGGAAGAACTGTATAGATTTCCGTAAAAATCAAAAGATGGATTAGGTGTTTAATCCAATTTTTTATGAGTTTCAAACCATTTTGAGACCGTTTCTATTATAAAATCAGCAAAAGAATGTAACAGAGTATAAGTGATAAAGATTGCGGCAATGTAATCAAGCATTAGTAGAGCAGAGTTAACGTCTCCCGTTTCAAAATGGTGGATCCAGCCTTCGAATCCAGCTGATCGCATTGTGTACTAAACGATTAAAGTTATTTATTAAGGAAAACCTTCCTACTGTTAATAATAGTTCCACTGTATTAATTTATTTTTTACCCGATCTGATCGCCAACGTTTCGGGCGTTTCTTCCGCACATCCTCTCGCAGATGTCTTAAAACTTCCAAATAAAAGTGCTGGTTAACATTCTGGCCAGGGAAAACAAATTCCTGATGCACAATCCCATGAACATAAAAAAAGACAATAATCATCGTCTTCACATTCGACCTCACTTGTCTTGCTTTTTTTTTTGGTCTGGGAGAGCTGGGAGTCTTCCACTGGCTTGACGCTTGTTTGATTTCTGGGTCATACTTCAAATCTCACCACATGTAATGACTTTGGTCAAAAATGTTGGATTACTTTCATACTCTTTTTTCAAGTCCTGGATCAAATTCAGTCGAAAGTTTTTTGATCCAGAGTGAGAAGGCGAGGAACGAATTTTGCGTTAACACGTTTCATTTGCAAATCCTCAGTCAAAATCCGTTGGTACGAGCTCCAACTCATGCCTGTCTCTTCTAAAATTTCGTCGATCGTGAAACAATGATCCTCGTTGATTTTTTGGCGGCTTCTTTCAACGTTTTCATCGTTTCAAGATGTTGAAGGGCGTCCAGAATGAGCATGGTCTCAACATTCATCTCATCACGTTTAAAGCGCCCAAACCATTCAAAAACTTGTGTGCAGCTTATAGCATCCTCCTTGAAAGCCTGCTGAAGCATTTGGTAAGCTTCTGTTGCCGATGTTAATAATTGATCGTATAATATGGGATATTGGTAAATTACTGCATATTATTCTGTGTTGTACCAAATTTAGGTATGGTATACCAGCTCTACTTTTCTGTAAAATAAAGTTGGTGTAATGTTAATTTGTCAAATATATTTTGTCAAATATATTTTGATCGAGGTTTAAGAGAATTTCTCACTATTTACGTCCTTGTAAGAACAGGACAAAGTTTTGATCGGGAGTCTCTGATATCAGAGGATTTTTTCGGGGTTCCGTCACTTGTATGTAGCTGGCAGTTTAGTTTACCTACCGTCAGGGATGTAAGCTAACATCTTTTTGGTAGGCCGTCATGTTCGTTTAAATAGGTCAGAAATTTGTACTTCTTCTTTTTTGTTCTTTACTGTTTGGACACGTGCCCCAGTGTTCGGAAAAACCAAGTGTAGTCACTTCAGATAGTTAAAATATACAATTTTTAAAATAGGATCACATAAAAGAAATACTATATGATAGTTTACTTCACATCAGTAAACTCGTCAAAATAAACGATATTGGCAACAATGGAATTTAATATGACTGTAAGATAAGAATGCCGCAAAACACTCTGTTATGAGAAATAATTGTTATAAAAATGCGACATCTGGCTTGTATTATTTAAATATCAGTACAATAAGGCAAGAAACAATTTATGGAGAAACCAAATATTAAACTATTTAATAGAGTTTCAAGGGTCTAATATCGATGTGAAAATTAAACCTAATCCAATATCAAATGCCATTTATACATCATAGGTTTGCAAATTTGTTCACTGGATAATATTATTTAAAATGACCACGCCAATTAGGTTATCCTAATAATTCCATTACTTACTCGGTTCGCTTCGTATATATATTATGTTGCTCCGCAAAGGATGATAGTACAAAGCTGTGCAAAGAGTATGTGTTACAGAACCTTGGACGGATTAATTTTAAAGAAGATGTTAATTTATTGTTTCTCTTGAAATAAGAAGAATGATAAATATGCTGATTAATTTTTCATTTTCTGGAAAAAAAATGCATATGATTAAATAGGTCTTCGTTATAGGGCAATTGGCTTCAAAAATGCTATCAATAATAAATTTTTTATTGTAAGAAAATTTAGAATGTTTAGGACTGCACTATTTTTCATTACATAAAGTGTTATGAAATTTTCAAAAGTATGTAATATAAAATAGTTCTATTTTCTTAAAAATATATACGTTGTGAGTAATAATTTTTATAAAAATGCGACAGTTGGCTTGTATTATATAAATATCAGTACAATAAGGCAAGAAACAATTTATAGGGAAACCAAATATTAAACTATTTAATAGAGTTTATAGAAGTGTCTATTCTAGAATTGTATTAGAATTAAGTTACAATTACACGGATCTCCATCTGTTTTCTTCAGACCTTTCCTTTTTAACACTTTCCAACCTAGTTGAAAAGTGTTTATGACTTCGGTTTGTCTGCCGTATGGCCGTCTGGCCGTCTGGCCGTCTGCCGTCTGGCCGTCTGGCCGTCTGCCGTCTGGCCGTCTGTCCGTGCTCTAACTCCCGTGAATATGCTCGGATTGCCTTGCAATTTTTTGCATATATTCAGAGTTCAGAGAACTTTTGCATAAAAAATGGGGATGATGCAGGATCCATTTAAAAAATTTCTTAGGGGTGGGACGGGGAGGGCGGCAAAATTTTATTTTGATCTTGTTGCGCAAAACTGAGAAGCAAATTGATACACCTTTATTCTCACACATATTTTTAAAACTAGCCAAAGTACTCACTGAAAATAAATTTGTTTCACTTCAAAAATGTCCAATAGCAAGACTGTAGCAAATAATATCGGTAATCACATTAATGCGTGTGCTTAAGTTGTTTAGTTAATGCTAATGCTTCTATTTTTGAACAAATATGAGAAGTTAATTTAGCTTGTGTGCATTTCTGAAAAACCTTTTCAGTCTAATCTCTGATAACTGTTACACTCTGAAATATCAAATTATTTGAGGAGGGCATTGCTATCGCTAGCCCTCCAAAAATACCACCCATGGGTGATAGTAAGCGGGAAGTTAAAAAATATTTTCCATAAAATTCAAAATACACTTATTCGGTAAAAAATGAAGAGATTTTGAAATCAAATCTAACTCAGTTTTTCGTTCATAATTTTAACAATTGATAAGGTACATGTGACGCCACGATGCATTAGCGGCCAACTAAAGACGTACTTCTCAACTCGGTATATGCAGAAAATAACAATTTTCGCAGAGCTAGTAATTAATAATGTATTATTTTCTACACACACTATTATATGTTATAACTACGTGAAAATTATGAGTAGTTTAGATTACGTTTTGCCTGCATTGAGTTAAGTAGACACGCAACAAGATGGTTTGTTGACAAACGTCCTCATTATCTATAATGTAAGTAACGATATTGTCACCAGACATATATTGCTTTGTTTGAAATGTGATGGCATCACCAGAAGTGCTGGTAGTTCACAACAATCCAGTCTGTGAATCCGTATGTACTGATTAATAAAAATGTTGTAATTAAAGTGACTCTATTCAAAGTTACGTTGAGCCTACACTAATTGACGTATCACGATTAAATTTTGTATATATACTCGTACTTTATAACATGGGGGGGGGGGGAGAAATGCGGAATAAAAAAAATAATAGTTTACAGCTGCGCCATCAAGTGAAAAGGAGAAACATAAAGAAAACGAAAAACACATGATAAACAAAAAACTTCATTCAATCACAGAATTAGCTCAATGTGCACTCCATTTACGTGAGGCACATATTCAAAGCGCATTATAGCATATTCAACGGTAGAACGAATAGATTATTGAGGAATTTCAATAATATGGTGTGCTATGCTTGCTTTTAATTTAGGAAAAGTAATTAGGCTTCCTCTATAGACGCGATATCTCAGGAATCCCCACAATCAGAAGTTATCAGGAATTCAATTTTGAACAACGAGGAGGCCAAGCATTCGGAAAACGTCTTGAAATTAACGGATCATTTTCCATTTCAGGAGCATTTATTCTAAGAAGTTCATTCTTTTATAGACAAACTAGCAAGCTACGCCCGCTACGCTGCACAGAGGAGTATTTCGGAAAAAAGCTGGACAAAAGTCGAAAAATGAACTTTGTTAAAAACCGCAATACTTTATTTGTTTGTATAGCTTAGTAGTCAGCGCTTCACGTAAACACTATCTTAGGAATGTTCGGTGACACTCCCCGTCGCGTTATCAGTCTGAACACAGCTGTTGTGCATAGCAGATGTTTCTTTTCTCAGCGCTGTGGTGAGAAGCGCATTATTTAAATGCATTTATCCTTGTATAGAGTGGAAATATGAAAAAACCCTTTTGGGCCAAAGAAGTGGAAGGTATGTGGCTTAAATTACTGTATTTAGTTTTAGCTATAAAGGAAAATAATTATGAATATAGCCACATTGTTTTAGCTTTAAAAATAAATGTAATTTTTACTAGTTCTTTTAAATTATTAGTGATTTATAAATACGTTCCGCCCTTTTCCCGGAAAAACTTTTTGTTAGAATATAAAATTTAGGTATTCCTTGTTATATTCATAAAATAAAATCTTGCCCCAATTTGCCCCAATTTGTTTTTTACCGTTTTATAAAAAAAAGATATCAGAAGATGACGATATTTTGAAAAAGAAAAATCTTCATTTTTCTTTTAGAAACTTCAGTGATAGCAAAAGATGTTTCAATAAAGTTGCTGTTTGACCTGATGCAAGATTGTTCTAATAAGAAAATAAATGGAAAATTATGTTTCATGGAAAGCACAGTTATAGAAATGACGAAATGCCCAGTAGATGAACAAGAATCAATAAAACGTTCGTTAAGCCGTTTCAGTTCGGATTTTAAAGAAACATGGGATGCTGCCAACAGGGCAAAAAGTTGCTTTCTAAAGGTAACTGAACATTGACTTAACATAAAATTAGCTGTCGAAGTTGGCGACCAATAAAAGATTTTGTGGCAGAACCCTCTACCTTCCGCTACAGGGTTCTGCAGGCCAATACGCATTCGGTTTGTTCATGAAACGAACGATATTACTAATGAAGAAATTAAATAAATTGAAAATCAAGTGAAACATCTTAAGAAAACTGATATATCTACTACCAATGGTAGTTTATATTACGTAAAACACACGCTGATACCTACTATGGTAGATGCGAAGGTTTGCAATGCTGCGACAAGTACTTCATCAACAATAAGATGCTACATATGTGGAGAAACTTCAAAAAATTTTAATAAATTGGAGAAGAAGAATCCTGGGAATCCTGATGCCTTACGATTCGGTTTATCAATTCTTCATACACGGATTCGATTTTTTGAATCACTTTTGCATTTGTCATATAAAATTCCTTTAAAAAAGTGGCAAGCGAGAACTAATGAAGACAAAAAAGTTGGGGCAGAAAAAAAAAAAAAAAAAAAACGAATTCAATGCAGTTTTAAAGAAGAAATGGGTCTAGTAGATATTCCCAAGGCAGGTTTTGGCAACACGCAAGGTGGAAATATATCAAGAAGATTTTTTGTGGATCCCAATACTGCTTCCCGAATCACTGAAATAAATATTGACCTTATAAAAATGTTCAAAGTAATTTTAGAGGCACTGTCCAGTAGACATAGAATTGATGTTAAGAAATTTGAAAATTACACCGAAGAAACTGCAAGGCTTTATGTAGAATTATATGATGGGTGGCACCCAATATCACCAACAGTACATAAAGTTTTAGTATATGGGTCCACAATAATTAAACATGCAATATTGCCTATCGGCCAACTTTCGGAGAAGGCTGCTGCAGCTAGAAACAAACATTTCGGCCAATATAGGCAAGAATTTTCCTGAAAAATTTCTCGAGAGCAATGTAATAAAGATGTTTTTAGTAGACTTTTACTAAATTCTGATCCTTGTATAAGTAGTTCAAGACCAAAGCCTAAGAAAAAAAAGCAAGCCATTTTCTAGCGAAACAATAGAACTATTACTCCCAGAAACACCATACAGACAACATCCAAAACAAGAGGAAGATGAAGATGAAGATGAATCTAAGTTAAATAATTAACTTTTTATAAATATGCAAAAAAAAAAAAAAAACTGAATATTTTACTAAATATCATAAACGTTTATTCTGAATTGTTTTAAATAGATAGTTTACTTTTTAAAAAACAAAGTTTTTTTTATAAATTCGTAAAAAAAAAAATATATGTTTTGTTAAAAAATTATATATAATGACTCTAAATAGCTTTTTACAACATTTCAATTTGATATAGCTCACAAAATATTTTTGTCCACATTTTTCATAAAATACTCCTATGTGCGCTGGTCAGTTTCTTTTAATGAAAATTTAATCAAACAAAGTATTGACATTTCATAAATAACTTTTATATTTTAACAGAATAATAAGGCTACTATAATTTTTGACTTGTGCTAAAGCCAATATACACGTCAGGACACGTCGCCCTTATCATTATCTTTTTACGCATGAAGGTTTCGCTATGGTACTCCATTGGAAAATTTGGTAATTTTTGAAATTCAATATTTAAAAAACGGCATAATCATTAGATTTGAAATTTATATCAAGAAAAATACAATTTTTTACCTTTCAAACGCAGTTTGTCTAACAATTTTCTGACAAATACTTTTTGAGCTATCATTTTTTTCAGTAACCTCAAATGTTTCATTTTCCGAGATTAATCTGGTGCAACAATTAGCGAAAAACCCAGTCGTCAGCAACGCATAGTTTTTTATTAAAGAGGCTGTTGGAGCAGGGATTGTCACCACCAATTTGCCACCATCACTTTTGAAATCGGTTCCGTGGTTCCAGAGATTTCATAGAAATTGTAATTTAGAATGACTTCAGAACGCTTTTCATTCATTTCACCCATTTAAATTTCGATTTTTTTTAAAATTTATTCTTAGAGAGCATTTACATCTTATAAAAAACTACAATGCTAAATTTCAAATTTCTTGCCCCTTCAGTATAAAAAAGTCGCAATTTTCGAATATTTTTTGATCCTGCACCTCACTGATGTTAGTGGCACCGACATAAAATATAGCCTATGTTGGAGTAGGGATTGTCCCCATAAATTTGCCACCATTACTTTTAAAATCGGTTCTGTAGTTCCAGAGATTTCATAGAAATTGTAATTTAGACTGTTTTTAGAACGCTTTTCGCTCATTTCACCCTTTTAAATTTCAATTTCTTTTTTATTTTGTTCTTAGAGAGCATTTACATCTTATAAGTAACTACAATGACAAATTTCAAATTTCTAGCTCCTTCAGTATAAAAATAAAAATAAAACTGCCCAGTTAAACTGAGGGCATTGAGTTCACAGGCTATTCACACTAATTGTATATTATACTCTTATTTCAAAGAATTTGAAATAAGCCCATCGAAAAATAAAGAAATAAACAATATATTAAGGGGGGGGGTCATCCTCCCGTTACCCCCCCCCCCATAGTTAACTAATGAACCCCTTAAACTAATCAGGTAAATCTCTAATTACAATGAATATATATACAAAATTTGAAGAAAATCGGATAATTCTGCATGAAAAACCCATTTATATAAATTAAGGCGGGATTAGCCCCCTCCGTTCCCCCCCCTTTATACTTAACCAATCAATCCCGAAAACTAATCAGGGAAGCGTCTTAACCCAATGAACCTATAAACAAATTTTGAAGCAAATGGAATAATTCTGCATGAAAAACCCATTTATATAAATTAAGGGGGGGATTAGCCCTCCGTTCCCCCCCTTTATACTTAACTAATCAATCCTGAAAACTAATCAGGGAAGTGCCTTAACACAATGAACCTATAAACAAAATTTGAAGGAAAACGGAATAATTCTGCATGAAAAACCCATTTATATAAAATAAGGGGGGATTAGCCCTCCGTTCCCCCCTTTATACTTAACCAATCAATCCCGAAAACTAATCAGGGATGCGCCTTAACACAGTGAACCTATAAATAAAATTTGAAGGAAATGGGATAATTCTGCATGAAAAACCCATTTATATAAATTAAGGGGGGTATTAGCCCCCCGTTCCCCCCCTTTATACTTAATCAATCAATCCCGAAAACTAATCAGGGAAGCGTCTTAACCCAATGAACCTATAAACAAATTTTGAAGTAAATAGAATAATTCTGCATGAAAAACAAATTTATATAAATTAAGGGGGGATTATCCCCCGTTCCCCCCCTTTATACTTAATCAATCAATCCCGAAAAACTAATCAGGGAAGTGCCTTAACACAGTGAACCTATAAACAAAATTTGAAGGAAAACGGAATAATTCTACATGAAAAACATATATATATAAATTAAGGGGGGTATTAGCCCCCCGTTCCCCCCCTTTATACTTAATCAATCAATCCCGAAAACTAATCAGGGAAGCGTCTTAACCCAATGAACCTATAAACAAATTTTGAAGCAAATAGAATAATTCTGCATGAAAAACCCATTTATATAAATTAAGGGGGGATTATCCTCCCGTTCCCCACCTTTATACTTAACCAATCAATCCTGAAAACTAATCAGGGAAGCGCCTTAACACAGTGAACCTATAAACAAAATTTGAAGGAAAACGGAATAATTTTGCATGAAAAACCCATTTATATAAAATAAGGGGGGATATGCCCCCCGTTCCCTCCTTTATACTTAACCAATCAATCCCGAAAACTAATCAGGGAAACGCCTTAACACAGTGAACCTATAAACAAAATTTGAAGGAAATGGGATAATTCTGCATGAAAAACCCATTTATATAAATTAAGGGGGGATTATCCCCCCGTTCCCCCCCTTTATACTTAACCAATCAATCCCGAAAACTAATCAGGGAAACGCCTTAACACAGTGAACCTATAAACAAAATTTGAAGGAAATGGGATAATTCTGCATGAAAAACCCATTTATATAAATTAAGGGGGGATTAGCCCTCCGTTCCCCCCTTTATACTTAACCAATCAATCCCGAAAACTAATCAGGGATGCGCCTTAACACAGTGAACCTATAAATAAAATTTGAAGGAAATGGGATAATTCTGCATGAAAAACCCATTTATATAAATTAAGGGGGGTATTAGCCCCCCGTTCCCCCCCTTTATACTTAATCAATCAATCCCGAAAACTAATCAGGGAAGCGTCTTAACCCAATGAACCTATAAACAAATTTTGAAGTAAATAGAATAATTCTGCATGAAAAACAAATTTATATAAATTAAGGGGGGATTATCCCCCGTTCCCCCCCCTTTATACTTAATCAATCAATCCCGAAAAACTAATCAGGGAAGTGCCTTAACACAGTGAACCTATAAACAAAATTTGAAGGAAAACGGAATAATTCTACATGAAAAACATATATATATAAATTAAGGGGGGTATTAGCCCCCGTTCCCCCCCTTTATACTTAATCAATCAATCCCGAAAACTAATCAGGGAAGCGTCTTAACCCAATGAACCTATAAACAAATTTTGAAGCAAATAGAATAATTCTGCATGAAAAACCCATTTATATAAATTAAGGGGGGATTATCCTCCCGTTCCCCACCTTTATACTTAACCAATCAATCCTGAAAACTAATCAGGGAAGCGCCTTAACACAGTGAACCTATAAACAAAATTTGAAGGAAAACGGAATAATTTTGCATGAAAAACCCATTTATATAAAATAAGGGGGGATATGCCCCCCGTTCCCTCCTTTATACTTAACCAATCAATCCCGAAAACTAATCAGGGAAAAGCCTTAACACAGTGAACCTATAAACAAAATTTGAAGGAAATGGGATAATTCTGCATGAAAAACCCATTTATATAAATTAAGGGGGGATTATCCCCCCGTTCCCCCCCTTTATACTTAACCAATCAATCCCGAAAACTAATCAGGGAAACGCCTTAACACAGTGAACCTATAAACAAAATTTGAAGGAAATGGGATAATTCTGCATGAAAAACCCATTTATATAAATTAAGGGGGGATTATCCCCCCGTTCCCCCCCTTTATACTTAACCAATCAATCCCGAAAACTAATCAGGGAAACGCCTTAACACAGTGAACCTATAAACAAAATTTGAAGGAAATGGGATAATTCTGCATGAAAAACCCATTTATATAAATTAAGGGGGGATTATCCCCCCGTTCCCCCACTTTATACTTAACCAATCAATCCCGAAAACTAATCAGGGAAGCGCCTTCACACAGTGAACCTATAAACAAAATTTGAAGGAACACGGAATAATTCTGCATGAAAAACCCATTTATATAAAATAAGGGGGGGGGATTATCCCCCCGTTCCCCCCTTTATACTTAACCAATGAATCCCGAAAACTAATTAGGGAAGTGTCTTAACACAGTGAACCTTTAACCAAAATTTGAAGGAAATGGGATAATTCTGCATGAAAAACCCATTTATATAAATTAAGGGGGGATTAGCCCCCCCCCCTGTTCCCCCCTTTATACTTAACCAATCAATCCCGAAAAACTAATCAGGGAAGCGCCTTAACACAGTGAACCTATAAACAAAATTTGAAGGAAAACGGAATAATTCTGCTTGAAAAACCCATTTATATAAATTAAGGGGGGGATTAGCCCCCCGATCCCCCCCTTTATACTTAACTAATCAATCCCGAAAACTAATCAGGGAAGCGCCTTAACTCAGTGAACCTATAAACAAAATTTGAAGGAAAACGGAATAATTCTGCATGAAAAACCCATTTATATAAATTAAGGGGCGGGGAATTAGCCGCTTGTTCCCCCCTTTATACTTAACCAATCAATCCCGAAAACTAATCAGGGAAGCGCCTTAACACAGTGAACCTATAAACAAAATTTGAAGGAAAACGGATATTTGTATGAAGAGTTATCGCATTACGTTTGTACATACATACATACAGAACCGGCTGGCAAGCTCTCAGGGCTTGATAGCTAGTTTGATAGCTAAAAAATCGCAATTTTAGAACGTTTTTTGCTCCTGCACCCCCTGGGGTTAGTGGCACCGACATAAAATATAGCCTATGTTGGAGCAGGGGTTGTCACCATCAATTTGCCACCATCACTTTTGAAATCGGTTCGGTAGTTCCAGAGATTACCCCCTACAAACAAACAAACAAACAAACAATCTTTACTCTTTTATAATATTAGTATAGATAGGGGGCAATGAATGTCTCATGAATATACTATTCACCCACACATATGACATACGTACGAGACCGACTGATAAATGTTCCCACATCCTTCTTAAGAACGTTTTAAAAATGTAAAGAAATAGATTCTTTAAACTTAAAGATAAATCTTTAGTAATAAAATTAACTAAAATACTGTCTGGTGAATTAAAAAAAACTGAGTTGTAATGTACAGAGTATGAGGATGACGGGTCATCTGGACTGATTAGGGCTCTGCGATCGTCTGGTCGTTACGTAAGAATAGATGGTGTTACTTTTCAAAGTACTACAGATATTTAGTTGTGGAGGACCGATATCACAATCATCCGTGCTACAAAAAAAGAAAAGCTGAACAGAACATCAAGGTCTTCACGATGTTCTGTCCACAGCAAACCGTACAAAAAAAAAAAAAAAACGACAAGCCATCTCATGATCTTCGGTCTACCAGGCTCAATTGATTTCATTATAATTATTGCTTCTTTTATTTTAGATAACATAATACAATAATATCCTTAGATTCGTTGCGTAGGGGAAGTCTGTATTCGGAACTGTTCCAGAATACGAATACCTCAAATGAGCGAATATTTAAGGTAGTAACTTTATTTCTGCTCTCGTATAAGAATTTATAAAAGTACTAGGAAGTTATTCGAGTTTCTCTCTCCCAGATTATACACAATCGTCTTGTAGAAATATGTAATAGTGTTGTTCGTAATTGAATGATTGTTCATGTAATTAAAGATCATTTCAGAAACATAAAATAAAAAGACATGGACAAAACATTTTCTAGACTACTTTAAACAAAAATAAGTTTCAAGGAACTAAAAACTTTATAAAAATAAGAAATCATTCCAAAATTTGCATTTTGCTAGTGTTGGGTACACCCTAAACTTTCAATGTAGAAAAACAAATTGCAAAGTGTCATATTTTCTACCTTTAGAGTCTAAAGCTAGAAATCCTTATGCACATATCATTTTAAAATGGTGTAAAACTATAAAATTATGTGCACCAGGTGAAATTTAGCTCTTAAGAGCACATAAACTATATATACTCTTGTATTAATATATATAAATTAATACAAGATGATAGATTATGAAATTAAATGAAATGCAGGTGCAATAACTTTTAATATAAAAAACATGAACCATAAACCACAGTTCAAAGAGTCAACAGTTCCTAGATCTTTGGAAGGTGGGAGAAGCAAAAATATCAAAAGATATTTGAAGCCTATCAGGTTTCGCAAGGAAACTCCAGCTTGCATGCTCCAATGTATATTTAAAAAGTAAGAAATTAAGCATATTTTCAGATAAATTAATAAAATTAAAATAAAAGTGTTTTTTAAAGCACAACCCTTTAATCCAAATAATATAAATATGTGTAGTAAAACTAATCCTGACTGAAGCACAAGATGTATTGAAATGAAAATAATATAAATTTTAAACATATCAAAACGGGAACAGAATTTAATTGCACTAAAAATTAGCGGCATAGTGGCATAGTGGCATATACTACACATATTTGTGTCATTATATTACACATATTTATATTCAGGCCGCGGAAGCTGGACCTTTAAATTCTGTGACGTCATCATGGTCTGGCTTGGTAGTCACGTCACTATCAAGCTTAGTTAGATAGCGTTACTTATAACTTATCTTCTTTTTTCGTATTTAAAACGTATAAGTCTACTATTATTTTTTTAGACTTCTTTTTTAGACTTTTTTGAAAATGGATTACAAATGTGGTATCTTCGAATTCACCAGAAATTAAACCCTTTCCGGCACAGTGGTCCCACTCCGGGCACACCTAATTTTAATTCCAAACTTGCATTCGACACCAAGAATATTTAATAAAATTTTGTTTCTACGATGAAAGCTTAAAATAAGGAGTTCTTTTTTTCTAAAAAAGTCGTTTGTAAATTCCGGTGCCAGTCAGTAATTTCTCATTTTACGAACAGACTTTGCCTGAGCCGGAAAAGGGTTACGGAACAGAAGTCATGGGAATTCAAGTTCGAACAAGGCAGAGGCCAAGCATTCGGAAAACGTCGTGAAATTATTTTGAATGTCATCGTTTCGAAAAGAAGAACTACAAAACACAAGATGGCTGTCCTCGACGCTTCCATTCCCTCTTATTATTAAGCGCATAGTATGTGATTCTAAGGTATGTTATTTGTACTGTAATTTTCTGATAATGCTATTCCTTCTTGTATATTTACATTGTATATATAATTCTGGCGTTATTTAAGATATTATTTTTAAGCATGAAACAAGAGTTTCTTCAATTATGTAATATTTAAAAATATAATGTAAATAAAAAATACTTTAACTGTTTTCTGAACATCATATTATGTTTGCATGCAATCATTTTTTGGAGAAATTAAAGTAGTTTATTGGGATCAATAAAATAATAATGAAAATATAGTTTTATCGTATTTAAATTCTATGATTATGTTAAGTTTTACTTTATGTAAACAAATATCAGTTGTTTTTTATACATTTATTTATTAATGAAATTTGCACATAAACACGGAATCCATGATAAGATTTTTTTTTCAACTAGCATATACACTCTATTTTTGGAAAAATGTTTCAGTACATACAAGTATTTGTTAACTTATGTTCACTTGGATGTATACAAAAGTATACGAAAAGCCGAATTCTATACTTGAGCATTTGCAGATATACGTACGTTGATGTGAGAGCGAGACAATATTTGCATTCTTCTGGCAATAGTAAACTTTATATTTTGAATATACACATTTGTACTTTACTTATTTATTTAATTATTTACTTTTTGGAATTCAGATAATGTTATATAAATAATAGGAAATAGAAAAGATAATTTTACAAATTGTAAGAAAATAATAGAGTAGTATTAAATACTATTCCTTTGCTGTAAATGACAGATAACTTTATTTATTTATCTTTTTAATTTGATTTTGTGATTTTTTTTGTTGTTGTTCATTCCTCTATGCAATTCTGAAGCCCAACTCCATTGAGAATATTTGTCTCAGATTTTGTTTTTTAGTATTAAAATTTATAACTTTAAGGCATCTGACGGTTGTTAATTGTTTAGATAATAATAAACATTTGTCTTAGATTGCTAGTTTTAGTTTCTTCAATCAATATTTCTAGTAATTTTTAAAGGTGTTTTAACATTTGTGTGAAATATACTGCTTTACATTTTTTTCTTATAATAATATATATATTATTTCATTTTCAATCATTATAGTGCTTATTATGCTATATATCCTGAACCAGGATTAAAAAGATTACATTGGTATTAGCTAAATTTGTTTTATTTATTTATTATTGTTAAATCTGTGTTCCACAAAAATTTCTGTGTCATGAGCAAAATACATTAATGAATAATAATTCCTGATTAAAAGTAATAACATTAAATAGCGCCAAAATTATATATACAATGTAAAAAAAAACAATATCATTATAAGAAGTATAAAGTAAAAAAAGAGAAAAACAAAGTTCCTTAGATATAATACTGAGTGGGAGAAAAATCTCGTTAGTGCCAGCCATATTAATTTTTACAATGCCAGGTTTAATTTTTACAATGAAATAACAATTAAAACAAAAAGAAATAACAGTATAAAAATTAATGTAAACTTAATTTTATTGTGGAAATATTATCACAGTTAAGGGATTAAGAGAGTGAAATCTTGTTTGTGCATTTACAGAAATTTAATGGAATCTGAAAATTACCAGACTAAAAAAAAAACAATGTGTACTGAATTCATACTTTTTTTTTTCTTCCGCAACGTATTCTTGCTTTGCTTCTTTGATTTATAGATAAGCGTAAAAAAGAATTTCTACTGTATATACATTCAACCTGTGTTGCAATTGATTTAAAAAAAAAACATTTATAGTGGATTGTTGAATGTAAATTTATGAAAAATACTATTAATAATAAATGCAGCGTTTAATTGCCTTGAATTTCGTCATCATTACTTTCTTCTATCTTTACAAGAAGAAAGTATTGGATTCATGAAAATTTTCGACTTCCGGTTTTCGACGGATTTATACGTTTTAGAAGGTCCTGAACACGATAGAAAATGTCTGTCTGTGAGTCTGCCTGTGTGTCTGTCTGTCTGTCTGTGACAAAAATTTTGTGGGCACTTTATCTCAAGAACTAATGCACGAAATTTAATAAACTTTATAATTCAGTTAGTCCCTGGTATAAATTGGTGCTGATTACTTTTTGGTTAAAATCGAGCGATAGGTGGCGCTGCTATGCTGCATTTTTTGAGATTTCCACAATAACTCTATCTCAAGAACGAATACACTTATTTTCATCAGACTTCAGGTTCAGTTAGACCTTGATATAAATATACGCCGATTACGTTTTGGTGTAGCTATCCCAACAGGTGGCTCTGTTATACTACTTTTTTCTCTATTTTGCGACAGCTATATCTCAAGAACTAATGCACGGAATTTCATCAAACTTCAGATTCTGTTAGACGTTGGCATAAGTTGTTGTTGATTAGGTTTTGGTCTAAATCTCACAACAGGTGGCGCTGCTATGCTGCATTTTGAAGATTTACACGATTTTAGTAATAGTCATATCTCAAGAACTAATGCACCGAATTTAATTAAACTTTAGATTCAGTTTCACCTTGATATAAATTGATATAAATTGCTGATTCTCTTTAGTGTAAGCGAAATGTTTGTGAGATAGCAGAAAGTTTTGGGATTGGCACATCCGACAAGTTTTTTATTTAAAATAATGCCATAGCTAAATTTGAAAATCCAAGAGCACAAATATTTTGTAAATGAGTGTTTTATTTGTGATAACTGACGTCTGTTCAATCATTACTTAAGTATAATGATTTCCGATTCTTGGCCTGATGTTCGTGACATAAAAAATAGTGTCATTCCTTCGTGTCAAATTTCAAGGTTCTAGATCAACACTTGAGGATCCTATGGGTTTTGAGAATAAAACCTAGAATAACTTTAATCTATAATAACGTTTTTATAATAACTTGTAACTTTAATACAACATAGCGGTGCGGAACCCTCAAGGTGCAAGGTCTTACTCGCACTTCACCTCTTTTTTTTTTGTTTGTTTTTCCGTTCCATTAGCGTATTAATTATAGTTATTATATTTTGAAATAGACTTCAGTTCTAGAAGAACTTTTGAATTTTTTACGGTTATTGTATAGGATGATATACTTGCATCCAGATACACACACACACACACACACACACAAAAGGGTGTCTTTTATTATAACATCCAATCAGACGTTCTTTTCTTATTTTAAATATGCACTTGACATCTTTTAATCTTAATACTTGATCAAATAAATCAGTTTTCATCCCTTTGTCTCTATTCCTTTGATTTTGTTGTTCAAAGAACTGCTACGATGGAGACATAAAAGGTTTTTTTTCTTTTTCAAAGAAAGTACTAGTAATGAGTTTGTCAGCTCAAGCATACTTTATCTTATTATTGTGTCTCTATGAATCACTATAATTTTTTTATGTAGCATATTTTTGTTCTTGAAATAGTTAAATTGCTTCGTTTTTTTTTAATTATTTGATGGGATTGTTTCATTCTGAAGATTTAATTTTCTGTTTATAATAATATAACAAAAAAAAATTAAATGAATTTATTTCCTTTGTTAAGTTAATATTTATTTTTTATTATCAGAAATTATATATTTATTATATATTTTCATATTGCCAGAAGCAGATATATTGAAATTAAAAAAAAAAGTGTTAAAACAATTTGCAATATTTTTATTTTAAATTAGTATGTTGTGACCATCACAAAGTTTTCTTCTATATAAATCAAATCATTTGTAACCAAAATTAAATAACAATCTATTCATTCTTGAGATGTAGCTATCGCGGAAATCGTGAAAAACAAAGTACAGCAGCGACACGCAGTGAACGGTATACACTCAAACCAAATAAGGATGTAATTATGTCAAGGTCTAGCAGAATATGAAGTATGCTGAAAATCCGTGCATTAGTTCTTGAAATAAAATTACTAAGGGAATCGTGAAAAATATAGCATAGCAGCGTCCCCTGTTGGGCTATTTACACTAAATCCTAATCAGCACCATCTTACGTCTGAGTATAACTGAATCTGAAGTTTGATTTATGGGATTGCAGACGATTTCCAAATTTCATTTTTAACTGAAATAAAAGTCACATATTTGAATAATGGATTTAAATGTAAAATTATTAATGCTATATATTTTCGATATGGAGGTTTTAAATATAACCAATAGATTTGAAAATTTGCTGATACATTCATTGGAATTTAGAAATTAATTGTTTAAATTATTGGATATTTTCTTGCATCTGTTTGGGAAATATAAAACATTTTATTATCATATTTTTTACAAATTTTAAAATGCATTTATTTTTACTTTGCTCTTCAATTTATTCGTTGCTTCGCAACCCTATTTCAAAGAATATCAAAATAATAAAATTCAAGTAACTCGAACTATTTTGCTGCAATATTTTATTATCAAAATAAATTATTTTTGTATTCTATTGACATAAATGAAGCATTCATTTTAATACAAGTTTATTTTTTTTAACTAACAAGTTACATGAATAAGAAGTTCATAAGAATTTCGGAATATCATTGCATAAACTGTGTTTAATTTAACGCTTCTAATTTCTGAAACTTCCGAAGTATTTTATATGCCTATAAATATGTATGTAATATATTGCCTATAAATATGTATGTAATATATTGCCTATAAATATGTATGTAATATAAAAAAAATTAAATTGCGGAGTGTAAGATGCTAAATAATATGAAAAGTGAGATTAAAAACAATGACTTTTAGAGCTGACGTTGATGCTCCTGCTCTGCAGATTTACTAGTATTAAAATATAAATGTAAAGCTAATAGTGGAATTTTATATTTATAATTTAATCCAACTATTTCAACAATTAGCTTCACCAGAAATAGTGTAAATTATTCTAATTTAACCTAGCATGATATAATTTAATCATTAACGTTTCAGTTAACACTTTGTGAACAGTGCTTTAGCACAACTAACAGAATCGCAATTGTTCACTCATGGTTGCTACTTTTGTATTTTAGATTTATGTGTAAAAGATATTTACTTTTAAGTTTTCAGTCACAACTTATGTAGGGGATATTTCACAAAAGACTTCTGAACATTAAATTTCCATAATTCATTAACTACAATAAATACGAATATGACATAGACATACTTATCAGATAGCTCAGGTGTTTTGTATATAGTAATTAAAAAAAAATCACATTTTTGTCAATAGGTAGCACTGCAATATTTCAAGCTGTAAAGATACTCAACTTAACTTAAAACGTTTGAAAAACAAACATTGTGTCGCGTTTAAATAGTTAAACAGAACAATAATAATAATTATTATTGATATAGATATGCTTATCAGATAGCTCGGGAGTTTTGTATATAGTAATTTTAAAAAAATATATTTTAGATTTTTGTCAATAGATAGCCATACAATATTTCAAGCTGTAAAAACGCTCAAATTAACTTAAAACGTTTGAAAAAAAAAAAAAAAAACATTGTGCCGCATTTAAATAGTTAAAAAAACAATAATAATAATTATTATTGATATAGATATGCTTATCAGATAGCTTGGGAGTTTTGTATATAGTAATTAAAAAAAATAATTTACATTTTTGTCAATAGATAGCCATACAATATTTCAAGCTGTAAAAACGCTCAAATTAACTTAAAACGTTTGAAAAACAAACATCGTGTCGCGTTTAAAATAGTTAAACAGAGCAATAATAATAATAAAAACCACTGAGAACATTATGCAGTTTTTTATACGTTTGTTTGAGCAGTCGAATTGAACAGTTTCTTACTCTGAATTACATAAATCAAATACTGAATTATGTGTGTAATAAATACATTAAAATTATATATACATTTGGCAAATGACGCGTATTATACATCCACGAAAGCTAAATCTAAATTCTATAAAGCTAATGTTAAATCATCTCGTAATAATTATGTTAACTAATTATGCATCACTGGGGTAAATCGATCAGTAATGCTACTATTCAGTCAGTTAGGTACAATTTCTAGGTATTCTACTAATACTCATACTGAATTCCCACGAATATAAACTAGTCGTTGGGGGCCACCATAATACTTACCCATCATGTATATGTATAATGTAAAATATTAAAATAAAAATGTGTAAACTACTTATAAACTGCATTGATATTTAAACAAAATCGTGGCTTGATGACATCATAAAAAGGCTCGATTACTGAATTGCTTGAAAGAGGTTTTTCCTTATAACTCCAAAAATAATACTCCTATTAACTAGCGGTTTAATGCATCAAATTAAGCGTCAAATTTCCAATTAAAATATGTATTTGAAGTGAAATTTGGATGAAATACAGGGTCATGAAAAATCGAAGAGTGTGGAAAATAGGATTCCAAATATCTCGGCAACTCATTATCCGATCGACTTCATGTTTTATGCAAAATTTGTTTTTTTATTGTCTTTTATATTTACTCCTTAAAATAAACAATTTCGAAAATTTTTATATACCTTTCATCAGAACGAATATTTCGAGAGTCCGAAAAAAATGTTCCGGTTAATCGAGGTTATTGAAATGAAATAGGCTTCTTCCCATTATTACATACTAAGTACATATCAAATTGCAAGTCTCTATCTCAATTTGTTCGGGAGATAGAGCGTTTACAGACACACACACAGACACACAGACGGACGGCAAAATTTTTTTCTAAAAATATGTTTTTCGGAATCTCCAGTGTCTGAAACGTGTAAATCCGTCAAAAAAAATTTCGATTTTCAAAACGATTACAAGACTTACCCTATACTACGTATGATGGGTAAGTAATACCTAAACATCCATAACTGAATATCACAATGTTAATATTGAATAACATGCGTTAAAATTCCATTGCTAGAGTATAAAAGATCCTGTTTTAAATGGTATGTCAAGTTCTTACTCACAAAGAGTATTCGTAATGCACTGAAGCATTTACAATGCTAGGAATATTTCTAAGTATAAGAAACATTTTGAATTAGAAGCAATTTTCAATATTTTATAATGTGTTCAGCAGAAAAGAAAGAAGCGCAAATTTCTGACTTGCTTAGAAAAAAAATTTCGTTTCATGTAAAATAAATAAATAAATAAATAAATAAATAAATAAATAAATAAAATAAATAAATAAATAAATAATCAAATTATCAGATATATAAGTTTAAAAGAAAAGCAATTTTTTTCTTTGTCAGGAAAAATTAAACTCAATATTTCAATATTGAAAATAAGAATTACTCTTATGGAGTAAAATAGATGCTAAATGGTTTGAAATATAATACATAGAGTATTCAAATTCACCATATTCTGCGTTCTATTTAAGTGATTAACATTTCAGAGTAACCGAGCATGCGCGGGAAGCAGCAATCTCTGAACTGCTGATTTAGCTACACTGTTAAAAATAAATCCGTTAATTCACGGTAAAACTACTGACAGCAAAGTTGCCGGACTTTTTATGTTTCGTTAGTAGATTTTCCGTTTTGAAAGACAACAGAAGAAAAATCTCCGTTTGAAGAAACGGTAACTTCCCGTTTTGAATGACCTCGGTTTAAAAAAAATTACCTTTCTGTTTGTGCTGCCATCTGCTGAGTACAACCGGAATATTTGATATTCTTCAAGAATACTTTCTGGTTGACCTTGGGGTTCTAACCAGAGACGATAGCGTCTCGAGCCAAGTGCTTTACCGCAAGACCAGTGGGCCCTTGCTGGAATAAGAAATTGAAACGGTGATTACGAGATTTCTTTAATTGGGGGATATTTTGTTATAAGATTATGACCGAAAACTTTATATTAATAGAGGATTAAAACATGAATTATATATATTCTTAATTTGATTGTTAGATGCAAAATATGAATATTATATTTTGAATTAAATTCGATAAAGTATGTTTGCTTTTTTGAGAAAATCGATTTTTTTTTATCTGTTATATATTTTTTAAATGTGTTCGGTTAGAATATATTTTCAGTGAGAGTGTTTTTTATAAATTTTAAAAAACAAATTACGAATAATTTCAAAGGAGTGAGAAAATTATTTGTTATTTTTTTAAAATTTGAAAGCATTATTTTTGTTTGTTGCTTTTTTGAGTAAAATCGATTTTTTTCACTTAACTATTATATATATATATATATATATATATATATATAAAGCTATTTGTATTTGTTTAGAATATATTTTAACTGTGAATATTTTTTTATAACTTTAAAAAATAAATTACAAATAATTTTAAAAACATGGGAAAATTAATCATCCCTTTTTTAAATTCCAAATAATATTTATAATAATCGAAACAATAATAATTTAAGTTTTTGTTCTTTTAAATAAACTCGAAATTTTAGTTTTTCTGTGCTGCAACATGTCAGTTTTTTAAACATTGAAAATAAATATGCAGCAGATAACGGGATATCTCCGTTGGCCACTTTCTTCTCCGTCTGTTCCGTTGTTTTCAGGAAATATGAGGAAATTTTCTGTTTTTAACGGAAAATGCCCTTTTGTCGTGAAAAGGGACTTTTTCTGTGAAATTCAGGAAAAAAATACCCGTGAATTTCAGATTATTTTTAACAGTGTACATAAATAGAATATGAATAAGGTCGAAGCCAATTTTCTTGTAGCGAGACAGTTCAAAATAGTCTATGGTTGTCTGCCAGTTCTACACTCTTTATGAGAAGTCACTATCCCTCGACGACTGCAGAGACCATACGACACGCTAATGTCCTATTCAAGCGTTCTTTACAAATATCTCACTTGTATTTTAATATTTTTAACTGTTTATTTGCATTAGGATTCCTGAGGTCGATATCTAACATTTCGCGTATTTCGCTTTTCGATTTTGGCTGCAGCTTTTTATATGAGGACACCTTCACTTTCCAAACCGGTTCTAAAAATGAAAGTATCAGCATGTAAAAAGACTGTAACAAAAATAGAAAAAGTACAAAAGCACAACATTAGATATCGACCTAAGGTATCATATGCAAAAAACCATTTATAAGTATTAAAATACAAGCGAGATATTTGTAAAGAATATTCCTATAGGATTAATATATTAGCTTGCGAATGTCGTTGTGTGACTAGTGTAGTTGCTCTTAAGAAGTTTGAACGGGTATGAATGATCGACTTTCATGATTTTATAGATGCGTTCGTAATTAGTTCAATGGGCATATACAGCATAAAAATTTCTAAAAGTTTTCGAAAGTAGTTTCTTTAATGAAATGTCTTGTAGACAAATACAAGACGTTTTCATAATTTTGAAAAAGAATACTTAAAGTAATAAAATGCTTCTGAAAAAGTAGATAGTCAGCATATTCAGCACAAAAATTCCGAAAAGTTTTACGGTTGCAGAAACTTATTACAGTTCCGTACTTTTTTTATTTACAATATGATATCATCGCTTTGAAACTTTCGGAAGTTTTTTGTGCATACAGAATTTTGCATTGAAGATTGCGAAAAGAATTTTATATTTTGGGATTGTTTTAAATAATCTATTTAACATATGTGTAAAAATAAATGAGTGGCTTTGAAATATCTATAAGTTTTCAAATCAGATTTGTTCATTTTATTGACTAGGACAATCTTTACATATAATACATTGTTGTTGTACCATATACGGCCATACTCTTAATAAGCCCATCAGCTTATATCTTGTAGAGAATGGTTTCAGACCAACATATGACACCACATACGTGACAGTTTATGCGTCATGGACAGGTGTGTATAGTTTCAGCCATAATCGGTTTCGTCGTCATTTTCGGACCACTGAATCTTCCGACACGTCGTTATTAAAAACAGTAGGTAAACATTCATACGAAATCAGCGAAATTGTTGATTGAATTTTACAATTTTTGCATGATATATGAGTTAATTTAAAGATTTTCTTAGAATGTGTTTGAAATATTTTGTATTTTATCTACTGTTTGTATTTGAAAGTGAAATACGTAAAAAACAGAAGTCCCCTAATTAGGTTATTTGATTTATTTTCCAAAAGGATATTATCTTAGATATGTGTTTTTGTTTAAAATACAAGAAGTATGCCCATAAAGAATGTGTGGGACTGACTTGAATGGACTGACTCGCACCTTTTTCTGCCTCAAATGTGAATAACATCTTTTGCATTTCTTCGTAAAATAATAATGGCTTTATTTTGACTTTTTAATCCCTACACATTGCATTTTCAACAGTTAAAATATGCAATTTAAAAACACTTTCTTTATTTTATTCTATTTCGGTGTAACACCTGTAAACTATCTGTTAATTATAATTAAATCATGTATTTAGCAAATTATTGTCTTTTTCAAAACACATACTCCTAATAAAGCCACTTTAAAGTGTATTTTGTTTTGAACTCTCCTGGCCAAAATTCAACAGCGACAAGAGTATTCATAATAATATTATATCCAACAACATTAAAAAAGTTAATGCTGATATAACATATTTTATTGTGATCTGATTCCTTAAAGTGGCCTTATTTGGTGTAGGTACCTTATTCCTCCATAAAATTTAACAAAATCATTAAAATTTATTAAGTAAATGATTGATGGGAAATGATAAATATTAGTAAAAATTATAAACACTACATCATGCGAGATAAATTAATTCTAATGAGTGAAAAATGCCCAAGCCAAGAGTCAAACATAGCATCCCTGGCTTAATGTGTTAACGATCTACCAAATAAGTTATCCGGGACAACTCTAGCCAGACACCCGTCCACAATATATCAGATGGCAGAGTGTTGGGGTGTTAAGCCAGAGTCCTAGGTTTGACTTCTGGCCTGGACGTCATTAACTCGTTAATATTATAAATTACCTCGTAAAATAGTTTATATAGTTTTACCAATATATTATTTTTATCAAAATAATTTCACAGCATCATAATTTCATGATATATATTTTAAAAGAATTACACCACATGAACAAATATTTATAAGAATATTTTAAAGAAATACATTAAATGAATATCTGTTTTATAAAAATATGTTTATTTAATTCAAAATGCTTCGTAAATGATTTGATCATTTGAAATTAATTCTTTGCGTGTGAAATTATTTTTGAAAATGTCCATTTTAAATCAAATTAATTACGATGCTTTATTTACACAAAGGTAAATAAATTAAAAAATTAAATCATATACCTTGCTTATAAATTACCTGTTTTTAAATTTAAATAGTTTTAAATGGAAAATTTCACAGGTAGTAAATATGATTCATTGAGCAAATAGAATCAACAGAAAAATGTACAGTTAATAAAATGTTTAAAATAGAAATTGTTAGTACATAATTTACATAAAAATTATAGTGAATAATTAGATTTTAAATAGTTATTAAAGAATTTCCTCTGTGAAGAGTCATGTGATGTTTTAAAAATATTAATATGTCGTAAGATATATTAATGCATGGTTATGTCGTAAATATACTAATATGATGTACCATTAAGAAGGATATAAATTTGATTCACCATAAATAGCATGCAGTAAATTTTACATATACAAGTTATAAATAGAAATTGCTTGAACAAAAGTTTTTAAAATGTACTTGTAAATAGTTGCATTTTAAATTAAAAAAAAAAAATGCTTAAGGATTTGCTTTAGGCGTGTTTTTTTTAAAAACAAATATATATTTTTTTGTACATTATTGATTTCAAACACCTTTAGGCAAAGAAAAAAAAAGAACAATATTTTATCAACTAAGTTATATTATGAACACAAGGAAAAAGAAGCTTATATTAGATGGATGAGTTCAAAAAAGGAAGAGGGTAGACAGCTTTATAGAAATTTTAGAAAAGAAACTAAGAAATAAGTACTAGAGAAAGAAAGAACATCTTGGGGTAAAAAATTCAGAGAAATTGAGACGCATATAGGAGGAAGACGATGTACAGAGGCATGGAAGTTTTTAAAGAATTTTAGAAAAGAAGGTAGTGATTCATTGCAGGGTATATCTGTTAAGAAATGGGAAGCGGTGATCTCTAGGAAAAGAAAATATAATATATACAATTCTATAGTAAAGAATATTTTATTATATGGAGCAGAGGGATGGAGAATTATGGAGACAGAAAGAAAGAAATTAGCAGCAGTGAAAATGGATGCCCTAAGAATATCATGCGGGGATATCAAGAATAGAAAGAATGAGAAATGAAAGAATAAAAGAAACGATGAAAATAAAAGGGACCATATTAGACGATCTCCAAAAGAAATAATTAATCTGGTATGGCCATGTTAAAAGAATGAGTGACGACAGACTGCTCAAAATCACATTTAATTACAGACAAACCAAAAGAGGAAACGAGGAAGACCACAAAAGACCTGGATGGATAATATAAAAAAAGCCATAAGGTATAGGGGTCGGGAGGAAGAATGGACTCTTCACAGGAAGAAATGGCGTGGTTTCTTGTAGATTTTTCAGATGGCGGCACATGACGCCACAAACCGAGTTTATATATAAAAAAGAACATTACAAAAAGAAACGCTGAATAACTACTTTAGTCTTAGTTTTTGGGAAAAATGGCCTTTAAGAAACGAAAGCAGGAATAACTTTATAATCTGTACGTGTAAACACCTGTCTCAAAAAGAATTGTTTTATCTACAATACAAAAATAATATTCCACGTAATTTTATAAAAAAAATATTCAATTTTTCCTGACGGTCTCCATTACTAATTGTTTGTCTTTGATCGACAGTAAATGATTCGTATTCCCTAAAACCTTTACAAGGACAGTTTTCTGATGATGGTTGCGGTTATTATAAACAGACCTGTAACGAAATTTGGATTAGTTGTTGGAAAAGGATTCTGATTGTTTATTTTGTTTTACTTTTTGACGTAGCAACGTGACTGAGTTGGTGGGTTGTATTTTTGTACCGGACATCAATTTCATTTATAGCTGATTTCAGTTACTTTCTTTGTGGTGCTGGCTTCATTTATTATAGTGGTGTAGGAAAGCGTCTGGTACAAATATATTGTCTTCAAATATATTTTTGAACAGTTTAATTTTGATACGCAACGTTTTGGCCAAAACCCGTTGCCACAAATACCATATTGTTTAAAATATAATTTCTGTTTGGAATACATGGCTGTGTTTTTAAAATTTAAATCTCGATCGACGACGCCGCATCCTGTTTTTGGTTGGTAATCTGTGTTTTTATTGTTTTTATTGTTTTTAGTTTTTTTATATTTTAGGTTTTGTATTTCGTGTTTTTTTTTGTTTGGTGAAAGGGAGGGGTGTGTGTTAGATCAGACCAAATACTTTATTTTGCTGGATTATTTTCAATTTGTAAGGGTTTCACTGCAGCATTTCAGCACTACTCACATAAATGTGTTATTGCTGTTGGTGGTAATTACAATATTTATAACTTATATATATATATATATATTTAAACTTCGCTATGTTTTTGGTTTATTTTTTGCGTTGTTATTTTTGTAGTTTTTTTATATTTTAGGTTTTATATTTGGTGGTTTTTTGTTTTGTTTAGTAAGGGGGTGCTAGCTCAGATATATGCATATATATATATATATATTTAAAATGAAATCACATGTGTGAAAATCGAAAGAAGAGATATTATAAAAATCAATGGAAATGAAATCAATGCAAAAATTGAGCATAATAACATGAAAAATCAAATATGAAATACTATGAATATCATATGGAATCTTCAGAGGAGTATCATAAGAATAATTCATAGTAAAGATATGTTATTTCATCAAATATTGTCAGCATTATGCCTAAAAATGACAATATTACGCTCCTTATAACATATAGAAAAAGCGAAATAAGGAACAAGAGATACAATAAATAAATAAATAAAAAAAACATGAATCATCAGCAATAGATAACAGACCACAACGCAATAGACGCAACTCGCCATGAAAACAAAGAGTGCAAATGATTAAAAAAGATAAAAAAAAACTTATGAAGAGCTGGTCCACTGATCATCACGAGAAACAGTAAATATGAAAGAGCTGAGTCATTTACTAGGCAGAATAGTAATAATAGAACAGAAATGTGTAGTGCTGTCATCTTCCACTTTATATAAAAAGGAAAAGCTGAAACTGCGAACGGTCTTTTATCTAATGCAGCCATCTATCATATAAAAGGAAAAGCTGGCACTACAAAGAGCTTTTGCTTACAATAAATTTGAAATAGTGTAGTAACTAATGTAAATAAGATTTAGATAGTAATGAAGATTAAAGGATATAAATAAGATTTAGATAGTTATGAAGATTAAAGTGGAATATAGTAGTAAACAATATTTAGCTATGTATGAGGAGACATCATGTAAATGAAAGATTTTTTAAAGTAAGATTAGATAAAACATTAGAAGAAAATAATTATACTAATGCAGCTGAACTATATCAACATATTAAATCATCTTTACACCAGGCTGCAAATGATGCACTGTGACAAAAAATAAAGGAAAAAACTATCCAAAAATTTTTTTGGTGGGACGAAGACATTGAAAAGGCTGTACAACAGAAAAAAGTAGCTTATATTAGATGGATGAGTTCAAAAAAGGAAGAGAATAGACAGCTTTATAGAAATTTTAGAAAAGAAACTAAGAAATTAGTACTAGAGAAAAAAAGAACATCTTGGGATATAAACTGCAGAGAAATTGAGACGTATATAGGAGGAAGACGATGTACAAAGGCATGGAAGTTTTTAAAGAATTTTAGAAAAGAAGGTAGTAATTCATTGCAGGGTATATCTGTTAAGAAATGGGAAGAGTATTATAAGACTTTGCTTACGGAAACTAGAAATGAATTTCAAGTGAATCACATAGATATTGAAAAGAAAAAAGATTCTCTTATTTTTAATAGTGTAGTAATTCCATCATTAATACCAACGAGGTATTAATGATGGCATGATAAATGATTGTGTAACATGCATTAAACCCACTTTATATATATACAACACATCATAAACAGTACAAGTGTTTAGTTCTTAAAATTACAAATAATTTCAAAGTGAAATAGGAAAATCTTTCTAACCCTTTTCCCTCTGCGCAGGGAAGATAAAAACCGGTGCACTATTTTTCCCTCTGCGAAGGGATAATAAAACTGTTTTTCTTTTCCTTTTTGTTCAGAGTTGAGTATGAAAACTCGACGAGTTGTGTGAAATTTTCGCCTGAAATGTGTCGAGCCAAGCCATGTGATTTTAGTACATATTAAATACATTTTACCTAGCAGAATGGCGAATTTTCGTGTTCATAAAATCTAGATTACAGTTCATTAATATTTTTGTTCAATCTGTTCAAATCATCATATGGTCCGTCTTGAGCAGGAGGTGTGAATTCAAAAGGTACTTAACTTTCGTTTTCTGCTTCGTAAGTGTATTCAAAGATATAATTATATTATTGCGCAATGTCACTTCATGTAATAATTACTGTGATTTAGTGCTTTTCGAATAATTAATTGTTCTTTCTTCTCTTGGATATTTCAAACAATAAGTGAGTGGTTTTGATTCCTTTTGATTCCTTATTTCAAGTTGTTGTTTATCTGAATTCGTACTGTATTATTCATTTATTTGTTCAGGTTTAAGGAATATTTTTGATTTTTCATTTCTGTGTTTGAGATTGTATTTCTGTTTTTGAGATTGTATTTCTGTTTTTGATATTGTATTTCTGTATTTTTGTTTATTGTGATTAATTATGGATATCAAAGCATTTTTAACTCAAAAAAGGTTGCAAAATCGGCTCTTACCCGATTAAAGAATAAAACTACGGAAAAATTGGATAGTTTAGATTCAGCTAAATTAAACGTAATTCGAAACAGATTTAGTGATATAGGAGAAGAATTAAAAACTACTTCCAGTAATATTTTTGGGTTATGTAAAGATGATGAGATTGAGAAATTTAGTAATGAAAGGGAAGAACTTTTTGAAACTTTAGATGAAATGTTGGCTACTATTGATAGAATAAATTTAAAGAGTAGTGAAAAAAGGGATGTGATAAACAATATCACTTCTAATTCGAATTATAATGAGATTAAACTACCTACTTTATCACTTCCAACTTTTTCGGGTATTGTAGATGAATGGTTGACATTTTCCGATTTGTTTAAAGCTGCTGTAATAGATAATCAACAACTTTCAGGGGCTCAGAAGCTACAATATCTTAAGGGAGTTTTAAGGAATGATGCACAAAAATAGTGCAATCACTTTCGATCACTGATGAAAATTTCAAAATAGCTTGGGACCTTTTGACACAAAGGTATTTTCATAAACGCGAAATTTTATGTTCTTTGATGAAGAAACTTTTAAACATGCCTCAATTAAATAACGAATCGTATGCTCAAATTTCAAATTTAGTTGATTCGACTAAAGAGTACGTCAGATTGTTAGAAACTTTAAATTTAAAAATCAAGGACGCCGCAGACACGATGCTTATGTTTATCGTGCAATTTAAGTTGGATCCAATTACTAGAAGTTCGTGGGACAGATCGTTAAAGGGCGATGAACTTCCACAATTAAATGATCTTCTGGAATTTCTTTCTAATCATGCTAGATCAATTGTTTCATGTAATCAGGTAGTAAAAAAAATGTTTTTAAAAATGGGACATTGTTAGCTTTAGGATTTCAAACTCAGTGTATTTTTTGTAACGGTTCTCATACATTAAATAAATGTGATTCGTTCTTAAAGTTATCCGTAAATAAACGAGTGACTTTTGTGAGGTCTAATAATGTTTGCTTTAATTGTTTAACTCCATTTCACTGTAAATCAAATTGTAAAAGTACGGCTAGGTGTCACAAATGTAAACAATCCCCTCATACTTTATTATATTTTGAGAATAATTTTGAGCCAAGATTTGATCGTGATAAATTAGTGATAAATTCATCAAATGCTAGTAGTTTATCTGCAACAGCTAAGGTGTTTCAACCTGCTGGTTCTATCGGTTCCTATAGTGATTCTAATTCAGTTAGTGAAGTTGTGAAAAACTCTAATATTACTTCATGTTGTTCTAATTTTGGCTGAGATGCTACTCTGCCAAGTGCTACTCTGTACAATAATCATGAAGGTGAATGATTCTAAAAGGGGAGTTCAATTGTGTTCAGTTGTGTCGGACACTTCTTGATCCTGGCAGTCAAGCCTGTTTAATCACAAATGATTGTCTTAGAAGGCTTGGTCTACCAAAAAGGAATGCAAATGTGCTAATTTCTTATTTGGGGGCTTCGGATACCTTTGGTGTTAATATTACAATGCCTATGTTAAAGGGTCAAATGCTATCATCGAGGAAAGGAAAGCTTTTTGCTATTCATTCAGATCTGGGTTAAATCATTGCAGGTAATGTTCCTGCACCTGAAGAATCGCATATAATTCATGTGAACAATATTCATTTAGTAAACGAGTAACTAATAAATAAGTTTTGAGAACTGGTCTCCGTTCTGACCGCCGATTTACAAACGACTGCCGAAAAGGCATGTGAGGAACATTTAGTATCAAATCATTCCAGAGATAAAACTGGAAGGTGTATTGTGAAATTGTCTTTCCATTCTTCTCTATCACAATTAGGTGATTCTAGACAGTCAGCCGTATATAGATTAAAATCTTTGGAGCGTTTACTAACTTCTAACCGTGTGAAATATGAACAGTATTGACAATTTATGAAAGAATATAAGGAGCTAGGACATATGGAACTTCCTCAATCAGAGTATGCTATAAAAGAGGCATATTACTACTCGCATCATGCTGTCTTAAGAGAATCTAGTAGCACTACAAAACTACGTGTAGTGTTCGATGCTTCGTCTAAGTCATCCACTGGATTTTCACTTAACGATTTACTGATGATAGGTCCACGCGTACAGCAAGATTTATATCCTATTCTACTTCGTTTTAGAACTTTTATAGTGGCAGTATATGCCGATGTAGAAAAAATGTTTCGTCAAGTTAAAGTACATCGGGAGGATATCAATTGGCAACGAATTCTTTGGAGAAATACCCCAGAAAACACAGTACTTGAATTTCGACTGCTCACAGTCACTTATGGGACAGCTTGCGCTCCATTTCATTCTACTAGAGCAATGCAACAACTTGCATTAGACAAAAAGGATAATTATCTTTGAGCCTCTCATGCTACTTCGAATGACTTCTATGTAGACGATCTGTTATCTGGAGCTGCATCGGAGGAAGAAGCAGTTGAGCTTGTTAATCAACTAAAGAAAATGATGAACCATGGTTTTAATCTGAGAAAGTGGAAGTCTAATGTTCTTACAATTGTTGAAGAATTGTCTGAAGATCAGCAAATGATACCCATTGATTCTGAAAGTGAAGTGAAGGTCCTCGGTATCAACTGGAATCCAAAAACAGACAGTTTTAGTTTCTCGGTATTGCCGATGAAAGAGAAGGTAGAGAATAGCAAAAGAGCAATATTATCTGAAGTTTCTCGTATGTGTGATCCTTTGGGCTTGATTTCGCCATGTGTAGTATTTATGAAAATATTACTTCAAGAATTGTGGAAGCATAAGCTTACGTGGGATTAACCAATTCCTAAAGATCTCAATAAAATGTGGATCTCATTTAGAAAAGAGCTTCACCTCATCAAAAAAATTAAGATACCAAGATGTGTTTAAATTCTTAATGCGTTCAGATAGAGTTGCACGCATTCTGCGATGCCTCTGAAAAGGCATATTGTGCTGTAGTTTATGTGCGTTGTATTTTGTCAAATTCTGACATTTGTGTCTCTTTACTTACCTCCAAGACGAGAGTTGCTCCCTTAAAGACTCAATCTTTATGTCGTTTAGAATTGTGTTCAGCATTATTACTGGCTAATGTTTTAGAAGTGATTTTGAAGGACATCCACTCACAAATCCAAAGCACTATGGCTTGGACAGATTCCATCATAACTCTAGCATGGCTGTCAACCGAACCTTATCGCTGGAAATCATTTGTCGCCAATAGAGTTTCTAAGATACAAACAACTATTCCCTCAGTGAAATGGTATCATGTTTCTGGAACATCCAATCGAGCTGATCTTGGTACAAGGGTTTTACTACCTTCTCAACTTGTGACTAATGCCTTGTGGCTTCATAGTCTTTACTGGTTAAGTCAGCCTTTAAATGGAATATCAGAGATTAACATAACTGATGCATCATCTCCGTCATAAAGTAATTTATCTTTCGTCAATCCAGAATCGCAATCGTTTAGTGGTTTGTGTAATGAAGCTTTACGAGAGCAAAGAAAAAATTATTTTTGTGCTACTGCTCAGTTAAATGAAGAAATGCCTATTCTTTTACAGATATCGTCATTTACCAAATTAAAACGTGTGATTGGTTGGTGTTTGAGATTTCATACGAATTCTCGTTTACCTGTTTCGCAAAAAAACTTCGGTAATCTTACAAATTCAGAAATTCAGTGTGCTTCAAGGTTCATAATTAAACAAGTTCAAATATCATCTTTTAGTGCATAAATTCAGTGTTTAACTTCAAATAAGTGTTTACCTAGCAACAGTAAACTTTTGAACCTTTCTCCATTCCTTGATAAGGAAGGAATACTCAAGGTGAGAGGACGTATTCGCATTCAATCTGACTCAAGATCAAATGCACCTAATCTTGTTACCTACAAGTCATACAGTAACTGTCTTAATTATCCGATATTTTCACCTGTCCCATTTTCATGCTGCCCCCCAATTATTATTGTGTGCTATAAGACAGAAATATTGGATTTTAAGTGGAAGAAGTGTTATGAGAAAAATCGTCAGAAGCTGTGTTACTTGCGCTCGTGCTTCTGCTTCCATGTCTAAACAGGTCATGGCTGATTTACCCTCTACTAGAGTGAATCCTTCACGTACATTCCTTTTCACAGGAGTTGACTATTCTGGACCTATACTATGTAAATTTAGAAGGGGTAGAGGTGGTAAATCATTTAAGTGTTACAATGCATTATTTATATGTTTTTCTACTCGTGCAATACACATCGAATTAGTTTCTGAGTTATCAACTCAAGCCTTCTTGGCTTGTCTCAAAAGTATTGTAGCCAGAAGAGGCAAGCCAAAAAAAATTGTAAGTGATTGTGCAAAAAATTTCGTTGGTGCGAGCAAGGAGTTGAAATAAATGTACAAACTTGTAACTTCTTCTCAGCATAATGAAGAAGTGGCAAAATACTTAAAAATTATTTGGCATTTCAATCATCCCTCAGCTCCTCACTTTCGAGGACTTTGGGAGGCCGGTGTTATATCTATGAAATTTCATTTAAAAAGAACCATTAGTAATTCAGTTTTAACCTCCGAAGAACTTTCAATTCTTTTAGCTGAAATCGAAGCATGTTTAAATTCCAGACCCCTTGTCCTTTAAGTTCTGATCCTAATGATTTAACGGCCTTAACGCCTGGCCATTTTTTAATTGATGCTCCTCTTATTTCAATACCTGAAGGTGATACTTCAGAGGTACCTGAGTCGAAATTGGCCTGATGGCAATTAGTACAACGAATGCTTCAGCACTTGTGGAAGCGATGGAGCAACGAATACCTCTCTAATTTACAACATAGAGGGAAATGGCTTAAGAAAGAGCCTAATATAAAAAAGGGTGATTTGGTAATAATAAAAAAGAATTGCCTTTCCGAGTGGAAATTAACTAGAGTTGTTAAAACTCATCCTGGACCTGATCAAAAGGTTTCTTGTTGTAACTGTGAAAACTGAAAGTAGTGATTAATAAGGAGTTTACGTTGCACATATAAATACTCATCAAACATTTGCTTCCAACGTAAAATTCGTTTAATAAATATGAGTTATATTAAACTACATCTATAAAAAAACCTTTATTTATATATGTAGTTTAATATAACTCATATTTATTAAACGAATTTTACGTTGGAAGCAAATGTTTGATGAGTATGAAAGTAGTGAATTACAAAGGCCGATTATTAAATTGTGTAAATTACCTTTAGAATAACTGTTGAAACCCTTTCATCTTTCAAGGCCGGGAGAATGTTTAGTTCTTAAAATTACAAATAATTTCAAAGCGAAAAAAAAGGAAATCTTTCTAACCCTTTTTCCTCTGCGCAGGGAAGATAAAAACCGGTGCACTATTTTCCCTCTGCGAAGGGATAATAAAACTGTTTTTCTTTTTCTTTTTGTTCTGAGTTGAGTATGTGAAAACGCGACAAGTTGTGTGAAATTTTCGCCTGGAATGTGTCGGGCAAAGCAATGTGATTTTAGTACAGATTAAATACATTTTACCAAGCAAAATGGCGAATTTTTGTGTTAATAAAATCTAGATTACAGTTCATTAATATTTTTGTTCAATCAGTTCAAATCAATAACAAGAAAAGAGACATTTTTATGGCGAGTCACATGCACTTAAACTTTGCTAAATGGGTAGATTCGATCCCCACAATTAATTTCTGCCGGATTACGAGAACGAATGAACAATATTTTTTTCATAACAATACAAGATACATTACTTAAAGGTGTATATACATTACTAAAACACCTTTAAGTAATGTATCTTGTATTGTTATGTATTTTAATTTAAGGTGAACGTGGATTCAAATGACATATATAGTGTTTATATTAAAATTATACAATATTCTTTAATGAAAATAATTACTAAATCTTCCGATTCATTATCACCTTTAAAAATAAAAAAATTAGAATGCAATAAATATTGGAGATTCTACTCAAGAAAATTGGAGCCTTTAGTAGAAAGCTTTGTATTTATTAGATTAGGTTGCACCTATTAAAACATTTAAAATACGTGTCTGGTCTACTGTTGTCATTAAATCTTAAAACAACAATTTACATTTCTCTTATTTTTTTCTTTCAATACCTTTATTTTTGCCTTCATTTAGTGTATTTTTAATGATTTATTTTAGCCTTTTGTCCTCCTTTTTTAACGCATTTAATATGGTACAATAATTTATAAAATCTGAAAAAATGTTAAAAGATTCAAAATATTTTTTCACTGAAGCAATTTCCGTCAAAAATTAATGTCATATGAAATACTTTAAAATTTTCTTTTTGGAATAGGAATCAAGAATGGTTTATCATAAAAATAATTTTCGCCTCCTCTTCGATCTCTAGTGCCGACTCAATAAATGAATTCCTCTGTCAAATCCAGTTTAAAGGCTGAAACATTCATGATATTTTCTTTAAGAATTTTCATTATTGTAGGAAATAAGAAATTCTGACAATTCTATTTATGAGAAAAAATATATTTTCCTTTTTCACATCCATATTATCTGTTTGTAAGTATTCGATCGTGCAACTCATTTTCATTAATATGTTTAGTCGAATGACTAGCTAGTAAGGATTTTTTTTAATTTTGTATATCATTTTAATAGTTCATTAGACTCAAATACAATATGTTTTATATAGAATCAACTCTTATTACCTTGAAAGGTCGTCGCTCAAATTCGATACATTTTTATAACAATAAAAATTTTCAATATTTAATTTATGCTGCTTCAAATACTTTCAAACTCCATCAGGATTTGTCCCTTTATTTACACTAAAAATATCACTATAAGTTTTTTACAGAAAGATAATCCACATTCAATATACTTTAACGAAAATTACACATATTTGTATAAATTCTCCGAAACGGATGCAATTTTTTCAGAGGTAAAATTTCAGATATTTGATGTACCAAAGGCATGTATAAAGGATGTATAAAGGACCAAAATGTGTACCAAAGGATGTATAAAGGCAACTTTTGGCACCTACCCGTTTTTTGTAAAAAAAAAAAAAAAAAAAAAAAAAAAAAAAAAAAAAAAAAAATCGCCCACCCTAACGCACACACATTTTTCAGAGATACACATAAAATTCGGAAATATATTATCATTTACTGCTTTTATTTTTTGAATAATTTTTAATGATCTGTAAAGCGAAATGTGATCGCTCTCCACCTACTTCCTCCCTCCCTAAAAAAAAAAAACGTAATTTTTAATTGCCAATTTCCTACACACAATAAACAAAAATAAAATAAAATAAAATAACCTAAAATAAATAAAATAATAAAGACATTGGGAATTATGTCTTCTTCTTTATCTTCTTTGCTGATGTTTATGGAGCAAAACTCAAGAAATACTTATCGGATCGAATTCAAATTCGCATATTATATATAAACTTTTAAAATATCAGAATAACTGGAGATTCAGTGCACACATAAATCCATGGTTATGTAATCTTCATTTTAATATGTAAAACGAGCTTATAAAATTTCTTCAAAGCAGCGTTTTACAGAATTTAAAAAGGTTTTACAAATATTGAAGCTAAAATATGAGTATATGTTTTATTTTTCATGATTTTCTAAAATATAGAATTTCCTTTCATGGGAAAGGTTATTTCTGTTTGCTTATAAAATTTCACTAAAATAGGAAGGTTTCTGCTTTTTTTTCATACATTATTAATTTTTTTTTATCGAAATGTAAAAATATTACATAAGATCTATAAATGTATTTAATGAGTTGTTTTCTGAGCTTGAATTAACTCCTTTCTGCTGAAATAAATTTTAAAACAAGGATAAAGAAAAAGTTTTATTCTTGTATTTATCGAGCATTTTATTTACGCGCCAAAATGATTAAGGTTATTATATATTTTTTATAATTTTAATTGTCTTTAAACTGAATACTTCATATTCAGTACTTAAAGAAAATACATAATAAATGCAAAATACGAGTATTCATTTGAAATCACATAACTTTCTATCAGGAAAAAAGTTTCAGTTTTTTACATATATAAAACGTTTTTTCACTGCACATTGATTGCACTGCAAGATAATTTCTAATTACCGTATTTACTCGTATATATTGCACACCCTATTTTTGATTGGCAACAATTACTTAGATTTTACTCTTTCATAACTATACTTTCTAAAATAACGCTATATTTTTTTCGAATACATGGTATTCCAGAAGGCGCAGTTAGTCCCAGTATGTTATCGGATTCATATATTTATTTATATGAAAGAACGTTTATTAATAGTAATATTGTGCTCTATAAATATATAGAAAGCATAATTGTTTTCAATCTATATCTCTTCCTGTAGCGTATTCTTTTAATCTAGAATTTAGGACTGCCTATTTAAATAATTCTTCGATACATTTTATGGATGTTAATATTACTTTTCTTTCTGATCATACTCTAACATTCAATATTTATGATAAACGTAATGATTTTACATTTAATGCTATTAATTTTACAAACTTTTATTCCTGTCTACATATTTCAGATTACAGAAATATTCTACTAAATCACTGCAATCGTATTAAACGTTTATGTTCCTCCCATTTTATAAGGCCAAATATATTAAAATTAGAACATACACCATTGTCATATAATTATTCCCTTTCTTTTATTTCTACATGGACTATCAAACATTAAATATTCATCTAATCTTATCAGTATGAACATTAAATATGTATAAAAGTATAAAATCGGAAAAAAATATTACGAAGGGTGCGCGTGATTTTCTAAAACAAATTATAATAAAAAAACCCACCCTCAAAAATTAAAAATAATAATAATAATAAAACTTCCCCCCCTCCCCCCCCAAAAAAAATGTTCTTAAAAAAAAGGCTTTAAAGTTCCTACAATAAGTAATTAAAACACAATAATTTTCTACGAAAGTATGTAAAATTCTCTATGAAATATATTAACAAGAACATTCGTTGTGAATTATTTATAAAAAAAATAATTATAATATATTTTAAAATAATACAAGTAAAAAACATCTGCTCTGAGATATATAGATTTTGATGGGAATATATGAATGGGCAGCGAAGAAAAATCGCTCCAAGAATTTGACACTGATTTTCTCGTTAAGTGCATTTTTGGATGGTTAAAAACTTACCATTTGGTCAAAAATAACTTTTATTATATTATAATGAAGAATATTAAAGAAATCGTTTCAGAGGGAGAGAGCTAGAAACCAAAGGAAACGTATTTTTAATAAAACTCTATTTATAATTTAATTTCTGTTATAGAAAAATGTTTTCGGTTAAGATAAACAAAAAATAAGCTACAGCAAAAAATTCCTATTAACTGCTGCAAGTCTTAACGACTTTTTCAGATGTAGCAAATTCCAAGTAATGATAAATAGATAATAAATTCAGTTCAACATGTTGGTCTTTAGTAATTTTGATTATCAAATAATTTTTCATCTTTATCAATCAGAGAAAATTTCTCTCTGTTATAAAATTGTAATGAATAGGACATTTTAAAGTTCAAGGAATTAATTGGAAATTGCATAGAAGTTTTCATCACACGACAGCAATACATCTAATGTATTCAAAGATTTTGATTTATCTTCCAGTGGTCGCATCTCAATACGTATTCAGCCTCTAATTATTCTCATTAAATTTCTAAAAAATAAAAATATACATTTTCTTTTTAATTTCTGAATATACGAATCAATTTTATTTGATAGGCAAAAGAACTTCCAAACTTGATATGATTGTAGATCTATTCACAAACTGTGATAAATGTAATTTCTGTACCTAAGATTAAACAATTTAAAAAATAAAATGATTTTTCTCATGGATGAAAATTTGAAAAATGTTTTGCTTGAAGGATCTTGGTCTAAAAAAGCACATACATATATATATATAATAATAATTAATAAACACAAATAAAAATATTTTCTTTTAAGAAGTATATCAAAATCCTATAAATCACTTTTTATTCCTTGTAAGATCTAGACCACAGGACTCTGCTTTGACTAACCATTGTACCCAGACATAGTAAGGGACGTGTTCTTATCGAAACTATATTGATAAATGCATCACAGTTAAGAAACAATAGACTCATTAGACTCTGAGTAGAACAATGAACTCAGTTGTAAAGATTTTGTTAACACTGAAACAATTTTTTAAAGCATTATTTAGAAAAATCATTTACATTTCAATAATAAAATTTTTCTAATGCAAAAATTACTTTTGGGTTACAAAGGAGTTTTGCAAAGAATCTTCTCACGTTGGAAAAATGAAACTAGTATTAGATATTAATGTTATCCCTCATTTTTTCTGAATTTGATAAAGATGCGCATACCCTTAAGCAGAGAATTACAATAAATTTTGTGTTGCAAAATATTGAAAATTTCCTATTAAGTTTAGTTTTTCTCTATTTTACTTTACTTTTCGATTTTAAATTTTCATTTTAATGTGTTTTAACAATAGAATATATTTTCTGCAGATATTTAAATTTTTTTTCAAAACTTGTCTTGCGAAAATGTTTTTGACAGGCTTGATAAATTTAAGTGTGTGCATAGTAATTTATAATATATCAAAGAGAATTCTAGGATCCATTTTTCCATTTGATGTAGATTTATTTCACAAAAGAAATAAATCCTAGCAAGGAAATGAAATTTCAGTTGAATATGTTTCCTCAAAGTCGTATATATTTTCTACAGCAAATTTGGATTAAGGTACAATTTGTAGAAAGTAATTATATCTCCGCCTGGTGTATTTCTATAAGGTTCGTTCGTTGACGGAATTTTACAGAATTTTACTGTTGTTTGCGATTGAAATATGTCGAAGAATGGAACGCTTTAAATAATAATCATGTAGCGTTTAGAAACAGACAATTTAAAAAAAGATTAAAAATATATATTTAATATTTAAAAATTTCGAAAACATCCCACGTCTCTTTTTGTTTTAACAGTTATGTAAAAAATAAAATAAAATAGTACTATTGCTCAATAATTTTAAGTTAAAACATAATTATTGACATAATTATTGACATAAATGTCATACATTTTGGTAGGCTGATTTTTTATATTATATGCTCATTTATCATTACATCATAATGATAATCTAAAAAAAATATCCAATCGAATTGTGTATTATGAAATGTATGTTATGAAGCTTACACTATGTACTATAAAGTATTGGGTTGTCCGGAAAGTTCTTGCCGGTTGGGAAAATCAGTTCGTACTGGAAAATTCTACCCGTTAATTATTAGACATTAGATATCGGAATCAATGTCTAATAATTAACGGGCAGAATTTTCCGGTACGAATTGATTTTTCCAACAGGCACGAACTTTCCGGACAACACAATAGAATCGCTCAAAAAAAAAAAAAGCCAAATTATCAAAGAGAAAACCAAAATATCAATCGACTGTGATTTATGTTTTTAAATCTGGGTGATCTTAAATTGATAAGAAAAATAAAAATAATAACATTTCGAATATCGGCAGTGGCACGATGGGGTTTTCACTGAAATGTACAGAATGTACAGACGATTTTTGAAAAAAAAATGGTAATTTCATTGCTATAATAATTACATTTGCCACAAACCAGAGGCACATAAAATCAACTTGCGCCCCGGGGATAAAGTTTCAAAGGGTATATATATGTATTCACATAAAAACCGAGAATTTTAGAAGGTATTAATATTATTTATTAAATTAACTTAATTTTTAAATTATATGTTTATAACATTTTTAAATAAACCCTTTATATTTTCCAGCTACTTTTCAGATGCTCAGAATCCTCGATTATTCCCACCAGTTAATTTATTTTTGAAAATTTTCCTTATCTAATCATAGCATTTTTGCGATTCAATTAGGTGAAAATTTCTCCTTTGAAAAACCGGTGGTAACAGATTAAAAATTCTGTAAAAGACGCTCGTCGCGAAGGGGTTAAAGTGGTACTTATAAGTACCGTCAGGATAAAAAGGGTTAAGTAATTTATATTTTTAATTATTTTTGTTTTTTAAACAAATTTGCTTTCAATTAATAATTATGTACAATTTGTATTTTCTATGAAATATACTTGTTTAGATAATAACATGCTTATGTCATTGTATATTTCTTTTATGAGCTATATTGGCTATATTTTGAATTATAGAAGCAAATTGGATGTTATTTTCCATATCAACTTAAACAGAAATTTGATGTGGAACATTACATTATTTGTACATGGAATGTATTCTTGAGAGGTCTATATCAACAATGAATAGTGAAAAAGAAGACTTTAAAATAAGAATAAACTTGAAAATTTGTAGTTTGTGCAGTGTATTCTTTTATTACTATTCTACACAACAATAAAATTTCTGCTTTAAAAGTTCCAAAAAATATTCTTCCATAAAATGGTATAAAACTTACTGTAGCGGGATTCCAGATTTTTCTCGGGTGTCCCGTGGATTCCTCTCCTATTTCTTCTCTCCTCTTTGTGCCAATGCCACAAACAAGTAGTGTTTAAATTTTGTCAGTAAGTAGATTATACAGAGGAAAACCATGTGTCAGTGTGAGTAGCTACTCTTTTATAACGATATTCTAATGATCGGGTGAGTTTTGAGATTTTATGTGCGATCGTGGTGCCTTGAATTATAACATTTGCGTTGAAGGATACATTCTGTCAAGTTTTGAAAAATATGCATGAATCTCCGGAAATCTGATTATCGCGGTTATTTTTTCAATAATATGCTAATTAGGTAACTCTGGATGTAGTAGCTATATGTAGTGCGGTAAGAGATGGAATCGATTGATTTTAAACACATCCTATCATCGGATATTCGAGTTTTTTTTTTTAGTTCTCCCGTGTTGACTGCAAGCGGAGTTTCCGACTAACAGTTTTGGATAGAGTCTTTGGCCGTGAGTTTTTGCCAGCTTGGTTAGAAATTAAGCTTTCTAATATGAATAAAAAGTCGTTGGAATCGACTGGATTCCATTTTATAATGATATTACCTGTTAAATTGATTTTTTAGGTTCCTGCAGAATGAATAGTGAAGCCATTTCCAGCTGAGTTAAGTGAATTGAATTTAATAAATTTTGGGAGAGGATTTTCCCTCCTCTTAGCAGGGGATGTAAATGAATAATGTTATATAATAAATACGGTATAGAATTGCAGAGATGTAGTGGCTGCACCAGTTGTTCCATACTAGATTAAAAAGGCGAAGCATTTTAAGCTAGTATCATGCATTCTAGCATTATTTGTGACAGCATGCCTCAAAGGAACAAAAATGTCATGAGCAAGCAATTGCTATATAATTTTTTTAAATGAATACAGAATAGTCAATGTGTTGTAAAATAAACTAAGTTAAAATATTTTTTTAGAATGCACTCAGTAAAGTTCACTGCACATAAATATAACACATTTTCACCTTATCTTCACCATGTATATTACATCAATTTAGATGCAATATTTTTAAGGTTAAATACAATAAAATATGTGAAAATCGAACCTATCTACAATATAATCCTATCTTAAACGGAAATATTTCATGGTTTATTTGAAAAGAAAACATTACAATTATACCTGCTGGGATAGATACCTATCGAAACGGAATTTTTCCCCGTTACTTGCTATTCCATCTTGGCAGGTTTCGCTGTGCCTACTAATTTACCAGTTATGGTAGGCTATCTGGACTCTACCAGTTATGCTAGGAAAGCTAGACTCTACCAGTTATACCAGTTATGCTAGGAAAGCTGGACTCTACCAGTTATACCAGTTATGCTAGGAAAGCTGGACTCTACCAGTTATGCTAGGAAAGCTGGACTCTACCAGTTATACCAGTTGTGCTAGGAAAGCTGGACTCTACCAGTTATACCAGTTATGCTAGGAGTTTCAGTAATAATTTCTGTTTTGTACCTTGAGAACATACCGAGCATATAATCTATTTATCTAAATTAGTATATAAATAGATATATTTGAAGGGAAGCAGCACCTGTCACGCTACGGTCGTTTTTATTAAGCACTCTTGCCATTTTGGGCGAAGTGATCTGTGCGTTTGCAAGTGATGGTAAGTTATTAGATTTTTGCGAGTTTTCTGGTGCATGAAGATAACTTTGGAATTACGTAGATTGTGTGAAAGTAAGTATAATAATGTTTTTAGTGTTATGTTAGATGTATGGATTACTATGACTTATACTGTAGCTGTAAATATGTCTAGACCTGACAATACGCATGACAGATAGTCAAAGCGTCGGAGCCTTCGGGTTGCATCGGACAAACGGTTGGAGGGTTATATCGGATAAAAGTTTGCAGGTTTAAAAAGTTAAATTCTTACGGTTTCTCTGTTTTCTTGTAGGATGGAGAAAATACGTCATAAGTGAGATGAAAATAACATTAAGGAAGCTATAGAAAAGTCCGACTACATGAAATGACAATCAGTGAATGATGTTGTGTATCTAAAAGCACCTTAGGTGATAAAAGTTGAAGTGAAAAGAACAAAGTTGTCCACAGCAAATAAACGACAGAATAAGAGTGTTAGGCCTAATTCTAAAACTGAAGAAAAAACTCTCTAAGCAAAAGCTAGAAAGTCTTTAAACTTGACGAAGAATTGCCGGAAAAGGATAGATTGACTCACTGTATTATTTGAAATGAAACTTTTCAAGAAGACAGGATCCAGTGTAATATTTTTAAAGGTTGTGCTCATGAAAACTGTGCAGAACCTGAGCTTAACAGGCCTTTTTTAGGAATGTAAAACTTTTTTTTTTTTTTTTTTTTAGTTTAAAAACTATAAGTGTCATAATTCAAATACTAAAATGTCTTTACTTCTTTCAACATATGATAAATAATGTCTATATATTTTATTTTCTGTATAAGAATGTAGACATATAGTAATAATAAGTTTTATCTACATCCAAAAATGACGTTTTTAAAAGCACAACACCATGTCCGATACAACCCTCCAGAGGTCAGAAAGGTCAAATTATAAGGTTTATGAAAAGTCAAAGAAAACGCAATATAGATGAGTCTTAGGAAATATGAGATTTTTTAAAGTATTGAAAAAATATGTTAAAGTTTTCATTACAGTAGAAAATGTTCAAATTGAACCATAATTGTTTTTGGAAAATTCGAAATAGCTTAAGCGTCCGATACTAGCCGACATTCCCCTACACAGGCCCGGATTGTCCTTTTATGCGCTCCTGTGTCTAATGCAGACTGCCGCCCCTCAAATTCTAATATTCCCTCCAATACCTACAAAGTAATATAGAATGCTAATAAACACCCTAGCATCATGAAATTCTTATTTTTGACTGTGCATGACTAATACTTTTGATAAAACTTTTAATATTTCTATTTTTAAGGAATGGAAATTGATTTGTCAGCTCTAGACTCATGGCAGAAGATACCTAATTAAGACATCTTAACTTAGTCAGGATTTCTATTCTTATCCAAGAATTGTTTTAAAACGGCTGAATTCTATAACAAGTTCTAAGCAATGTCATAAATTTTCCAATATTTTGGAAGACGATTATTTCATTTCAATGTGACCATGTGGTAATGATTATTAAACAACAATCAGTACTTTCAAAAGAAGACTAATATGCTATTTAACGTTTTTTTTGTTTGACAGTAAATGTTTATCAATTATACATTTAAATATTTGCCATATTCTCAAAATGAGAGAATGAAAAACAGTAAAAAAAATTCAGTTGCTGCCTCTCCCATCCTCCCAATTTTGGTCGATCATGTAGACCATGTCTAAATCTGATCCTATACATGTACAATAAAACATGCGAAAATAGACTCTGTCTATAACAAAATCTTGTCTTAAAGTGAAAATTTTCCTGGTTCCGCTGAAAAAAATATATATCTGCTAAGACGAAAACCTGTATAAAACGGGTTTTTTTTTTTCACAATTCTTTGGGATTTCTTATTGGCGGCTCTATCCCCCAAACATTTATACCCATGCTTTATAAATTTTATGAATATGCTACTGTTTCAGACCATCCATAATCCATATTTTACATGCAAAATAAATAAAATTAAAATTTTAGATTTTACGTGTTTTGAGTCGCCAAAAATTGTTTGATACTTTTTCTTGCATTGAAGAGTTCTAGTATCTTAGTATTTGCGCAAATTTTTAATTATATCTGAGCAGCACGTCATCCGTAAATTCTTTGCTGTTTTTTTTTGCCATAACTTGATATATTTGTTAAGTACTTATTTTATTTAACTGATATAAAATTTATTGCAATTTGTTATTTTATTTTAAGCAATTTTAATATTTAGAATTTCATATATTTCTAATAAATCTTCCATTTGTTACGAGTTATTGATCAAATGAATTCTCGATGAATCATGGCCAATAAAGTGATATTGGAATTCCAAAATAATTTACGATTCATTGGAATTTTCTAAACTCATATATTTACACCCACATACCCATCTATATAACTCTATATTTAGAATCTCTTTAAAAGTACGGTAATGGATGCTGTGAAATAACAGTTAATCTTTCATTGTTATAAAATCGACTGATAAGAGGGGTTATATTACACGGTTAAAAATTTTGATAAAATAGAACAATTTTAAAACAATAAAATTATTTAATGTGCGACTCTTGAAATGTTCTCTCTAAAATTACAAATAATAATAATAATAATAATAATAATAATAATAATAATAATAATAAAAGTTAACACTAAGTGAAAGAGACTCGGCTTATTGTAATAATGAAAAAAATGTTTTAAATCGTTACAAAAATAAATAATAAAATAAAACTCAGGGAAAACAGAGAAGGTGGAGATAAAAAATATCGGAGATTTAAATATTTTCTCTACAGACAAATTTTTACCATGCATACAAGGGTGTATGCATGGTAAAAATTTATATGCATACAAGGGTGTATGCATACAGGGTGTTTGTAATTTGGTTAGCGAAAATTTGAGGAGTGATAATATCCATCAAGACAAACATATTTACAATGTTGTAACCTATGACCGCAATCCACTCTGAGTGAGTGTTAGAAAAGCAAACCTGAATAACACACCTAACAAACAAAAGCCCTCACTTCTGACTGCACTTCTGCTCTGCCCTTGAAGCAGCATTTCTCCAGAGCATCACCATCAAGTATTCGCTGTATGCATATTTGTAGTGAAAAGAAGCAGCTTCGGCTCAGCGAACCGTATTTTTCTGGAGGAAATTCTACCTGGAGTGTTGCAGTTTGTACCGCTCACCACACAAATGGACACATAGGTATGACGGTGTACCTCAGGGAACTTCAGTATTGCGGCCGGACATGTCTTGCATGCCAGATATCCCGGACGATGAATTGGACATTGTGGTCTCCACCCTCACCGAACTTAAAGTCAACTGGACTTCTCCTTGTGGGATGGGGACTTGGGCACTGCCATTGAAACGACTGGATGGCAACGACTCTAGGCAAATGAGAGCATGTAGACCTTGCGGAGGATCAAGTCACAAAAATCCATATTGTGGCGGACGGGATCAGTACGCTCGTCAGAATTATGATGCGGCAGTCTTTTATTCACCCGTGTGAAGTGAAACAAGAACGAAAAATCATGCGTCAAGCATAGATTATGTAGCACTTTCCAACGCTTCCAAAATAATTTTACAAATCATACCGTTTAATAAGCTAAAAGATAACTTCTAAGTAAACAATTTGGAAAACGCATAACATATTTAAAAACATAATTTCAGGAATTTCCAACATATACAATATTCGGAAAAATATCCGAATACTTTTATTCAGCCCTGTATAGGATATATAGAATTGTATATATACTACATAGGATGCTAAATTTTAGTTCAGTTAGGAAACGTGTAGCACATTTTAAAATTCTCCGTCTGGAGTTTGTCAATAAACAGAAATGTGTTCGCGAACTTTTGTGCTGCCCTGTATAGGATCTACAGAATTTATACACACCACGTAATAGACAAAAAGCAAGTTAACATTAAAATCGCGTTCAGTAACTTAAAACGCACTTCCAGGAATTATTGTTAACAGACAGTAGATAATTCTTTTGCGTGTCCCTGTAAATGAACGATGACTGCTATACACACAATATTCCGTAGTAAGTCTCTTGTAATGCACCTTAGTGATCTATATAAATTTCAATGCGTTTAAAATAGTGAAACATTATTTAAATAAACCGCAGACGATTTTTCTCCATAGACGTAATGTAACGGAATTATTTTTACTGTCCCTGTAAAGTAACTATAAGTGCTATGCACACCCTGTTCCATATTAAGCTTCTTCTAATGCACCTTAGTGATATATATAAATTTCAATGCGTTTAAAATAGTGAAACATTATTTAAATAAACAGCAAATGATTTTTCCCCATAGACCGCAATGTAACGGAATTCTTTTGAGTGTCCCTGTAAAAAAACTATAAGTGCTACACACTTCCGTTGAAATAGGGAACATGCTATAGATAACGATAATAACATATAAAAATTGCAGAGCAATCCGAGCATATTTACGGGAGTTAGAGCACGGACAGACGGCAGACGGCAGACGGCAGACGGCCAGACGGCCAGACGGCCAGACGGCCAGACAAACCGAAGTCATAAGCACTTTTCAACTAGGTTGGAAAGTGCTAAAAACATCATTGGACGTCACTTTCATTATCTCTTTTGAGTATTTTGCTGATCGGAACGGGAAGCCATTTATGATTTCGTTATGTCTCTTTTTTGCACTTGAAACTTCAATGTGGACAGTTTACTTTAATCTTTTTGATACTTGGAATTTTATGAAATTTCAGCGTTTTTCATCACTATTAATGTGTTTTCTGTTTTTAGTACAAGAAATCGTTGAAAGTTCATAAAACTCAAAGTATCATAAGTGTCATAAAGTATCATAGAATCTGAAAAGCGAAAACTTAATAACACGTCCAACAAGCACAAACCCTCACTTCTGACGTCATTTCTGCTCTGCCTGTGAGGTCGATTTTTATAAAATTGACTCTTACAAGACAGATGCCTTCTTGCCGCAGATTGACAATAAGTTTCATGTATTTACCTATATATAAAGACCAAAAATAAAATAGGTTAAATTAATTACACACGTTAAACGCTCTAAGTAAAAGTGGAAAATGCTGACTACTCTGTTTTATTGACACTATTGCAAATGACGCAGTTATTTTATTAGAAATATCCAACAATATCAGTAAAATAATATTGGCTGCAATTTTGTATATTGAGAATTATGAATGCACAAACCAATGTGTAACTGCATCAAAAGTCTGTCAGATTTTACTTTTTATTCTATTAAAACCTAGAAGAAAGTTTGTTTTTGTGGCATTTTGTAGTTATTTCGAAATGTTTTACAGTTTGAAACAACTCAATGCCAACTATCGACGGAAATTAAAAGTATTTTTCAAAATTAATTTATAGAAAATTTATGACCGACCTGATAAACATGTCACTTATTGCATCATCTTAATATTTGAGTTAATGAATTATCGTATTTTAATGTTAGGGAGTCCTTCTTTCCTTCTACCTGCCATAACTAAAGTGGATTTATGAAAAATAAACAACATGTATTTTTGGTGATTGACTTACGATCGGAATTATGAAATAAATTTATAAATACCTGTTAACCCTAATTTACTTCCATGCTCTCAAAAGTCTCGTAAATACTAGTAACTTTAAAAAAAAAAAAAAAAAAAACATATAAATATTCTCTTAGCAAGAAAAAATATTTACGGGCTTGAGTGCGTTCATAAGGAAAAAATACTCATCGATTAGAAAGAAAAACGACTAAAAAATATGAAGTAGAATATTTGTTTTAGTATCTAACATTTGTAGGAAATCCTAAAATAAATATTTCTTTTCCACCAGTTATTCGTGAAAGGAGAAAGAAAAAAAAGTCAAGTGAAATAAAGAAAATCCCGTGAAAGAAAATCTCAAACAAGATTTTCTTTCAGGGGATTGTCAAGAAATTTATATTATGTTGTTTATGCATGGTTAAATAAATGTAAAGCTGTTCTTTATGCCATCGTATTTATGTACTCAAGGAAGCATTTTCGCACTTTTTACTAATACTATATTATAATAACACATTATGAAAGTAAATCCGTCGCAAAAAATATTAGTTTTCTCCCTTAATCTTCAATTATGTTCTTGTTAAAATGTTTATAATCCTCTATCTGTATGTATTTACTAAAGATTTCCATTTATATTTTGCTATTATTAAACTCCCTTTGTTATTTTATTATGTATTTTAATGTGTGAAACCTTTTTTAATTATGCAGGGGGAAAGTAAAAAGCTTTTTGAGAATGAAAACAAAGGATTCAAATTATCAGGTTTTCTAAAATGGATTATAGTGAGACGAAAAGTAATTGATGTACTCCGTTATATAAATAAACATTTTATGAAATGTTTTATAAAATGAATATTATTATTATTGTATAAGTTAAAAAATTGTTGTGAAAAGTAGATTATACAAGAAATTATGTATCACAATATAAAATGTAATATAAATCATTAATAAAATAAAAATAAAATAAAATAAGCGATATTTTGAATCTGTTTGTTAGAACAACATTTTCCATTGTTCGAGTAAAATTGGATTCGAAAAGTAACAAAAGTTAGTTAGTTTCATACTACGCAATGGGGAATAGATTTAAAACGAAAGTAATTACCTCAACATTTATAAACTAGGGAAAATTTAGCACTTCAAGTTGATTTTGAACATTAAAGTAAGCATAGGAAAATATGGAACTTTTTACTTCATTAGCTAATAGTTTATGGAATCTTTGTATTCTATGCCCATTTTACTGTCCTGGGAACAACAACAAAACACTAAACTTTTATGGAATCTTTTAATTCCTATGTCTTGAAGAATCAATTATGCCTTTCATTTCAGAAATCTGAATTGTGTTATTTCATATTAAATTATTTGTAAGTATGCCTGCCCATATGGTATAACTTAATATAAAAAAATGTAGGATATTAGTATTGAATTTAAAAAATGAATTCAATGAAACGCTAACCTTCATAGCTTAATCGAAACATACTGAAAAATCTTCTTGTCTACGTTAATCTTTTGGCAATACTGATGATGTATTTTAAATATTTCTACTATAAATATACACTACTAGTGGACTCGTGCGTGGATTTCGCGCTGTAGTCTAATATATACATATATATGTATTTGTATTATCTAATATTTTGTAGATGTAGGTTTAAAGTTCTAAAGAAAAATTAAGGATAAAAATATGTGCAAACAACATTAGAAAATAAAGAAAAATAAATAACCCCAGCAGTGATTTTGAAACAAGCTGTTTAATGCCTGTTAAGACTTACACGTTTTTCTCATGTGAGTAATAATTGAGAGTGTCGGGGCAAGAGAGTGCCAAGTCATATTTTTGAATTTCTGAGATATTTAAATTTGAAAATTTGATCAAATACTCAAATCAAGATAGATAACCTAAAGTTTTTTCGCCAATGTCTTAGTAACATTTGAGATATTCTGAGTAAGAATATGTCATTACTTATTACTATTATGTGTTTTGTAAATTAGCTATCTTCATTGCGGGGGGGGGGGGATAAACATCTGGGGCAAAAACGAAACCTGTCACATATGCTGCCACAAAGTGACATTGGAAACAAATTATATGGTTGGATATTATAATTTACAATATTAAGCAACAGATTACAGTGTTAGATATATTGCACCAAAAATGTGACTTGGCGCTTTCTTGCCCTGACCCCCTCAATTGTTAATTACACCCCAGCAGCGATTTTGAAACAAGCTATTTAATGCCTGTGAAGACTTTTTTCTCATGTTAGTATTAATTGTTAATTTCTTGCAAATATTGAGAAAATAGAGTCATTCATTGGTCCACATATTGCTTTAAAACATACGTGATTATTTTGTTGCTTAATTGCCTTACTAAAAGTACGTGCGTTGGAAAAATATTTTATATTTCTTGATTATTTAGTAGCATGCATATTGTTTTTAGAGTAGCAATAATGAAAACAAAATTCCAATGCATTTAAAAGCACTGAATAATATCCTTAACATGTCTCGGAAACATTACAGTGTATAATTACTAATAATTTACAATGTCTTTCTAAATTACGAACTTTCGATTTAACGAACTATTTTTGTAGTTCTATCGATTTCGTAAAAATGATAGTCTATTGTATATTTGTGTTTCTATAATTTACAAACAATAATTCAATAACTGGTTTATTCTTGTGTAGTAAAACTATAATTTTGTGATATCTTATTCTCTCTGAAAATGAAATCATTTATTTATTGGAATTTTTAAATATTTTAGCAGTGGGCAAACATATCTGTTTACATTATTTGTGAAAGACAAATATAAATTTCATGAAATTTTTATTTGTGAAAGACAAATATAAATTTCATGAAATTTATTTGAAGTAAGCTTAGATGTCTATATTGATTCTTATAGTTGCAATTGCATTGCACTTGCTTATATGATTAAAATCATTTCCAAAAGGCAATTACTCTTTCAGAGTTTGAAATTGAGATGATGGTAATATGGCTGAAAATATTTATTTTTCCTGTGGAATGAAACCCTCGAATACTTTTAATTCACTGTATCTAAGTATTGATAGGAAAAACAACCTTAAAAGAATAAATAATGAATAAGAAATTCTTCGAAAGAAATTAACTTAATTCTGTGTTTTTTTGTTCTTTATTGTAAAGTTTTTTGGTAAATTTCAGAAAAGAGTTGCAATTGAAATATTGTTCTGTTTTATATTTTGTAATGTGTGGAATTTATAAATATTTTGAAACATATTTTGCTCTTATAAACTTTATAAAAAATTATCATTATTATTATTTTAGTTATTTTTTCTAAGTTCTTCTTGGGGATGGGATAAACACATGGAAGTTGACATCACTGAAGATACACACACAATTACATCCATGCCTCACCCAGGATTCGAATCCGGCCGTTACTGTGGATGACGCATCCGCTACCAACCACGCTACTGGGCGGCATTATTATAAATCTTAAGATGAAATAAGTTGAGTGTTTAACGGGCAGTTCATAAGTTATGTACGCACATTTTAAAACTTCAGATTTTCGTCAATAGATAGCGAGGTGATATCTCAAAGTGTAAGATGGTAGTTTGTATAGAGTTTAATGACGCAAAATCAATTTACAGACATGCTCCGCCAAACACAAAGTGTAAGAATATTCAAATTAACTGGTAAATTTGCATAAAACGTATCTCAGTGTTTACTCCGTATTTTATTTAACTACTAACTGAATTGACCGACGTTATCTGGGCCCAGGATAATAAGCATTAATATACCTAAAATCAATGTTGGTTGATTTAATATTTTTAACCAAAAACCTTTCCAAACGAAGCTAATATTTAGAGCATCACTGCCTTCGTCAGCCTACACACTCGAATTTGTATGATTTTGTATTTTTAAATAAAAATCTATCCCATTGTTGGGGGCACCACTGCCTTCGGCAGAGTACACCGGTGGTGATACACGCACGCTCCGGTCTGTTTTGCTTTTATCTTTTTAAACGAACGACAACCGTGACCCGAGCCTGTGGTAATTTCTTTAAATATACCTAAAAGCAGTGTTGCATAAATTTATATTTTTGAACAAAAATCTTTCCAAATGAACCTGATATCCTAATAATACCCACTGTCTCGGCATCATACAGCTTCGAATTTGTATGATTTTATAATTTTAAATGAGATCTATACAAATGAACCAAGGAGTCCCTCGTGTACTGATTTACGATTTAATTTCTGACTCTTAGATATATTAAATTTTCAAGTGTGACCAAAAGATCCCGAGAAAACCTAAATAATATACCCCCCCCCCCCCGCATCTTTTAAAGATCAAAATGATATATCTGTCTGTAGAAAATGTAGAGGTTTCCCAGCGAATGCGCAGAAGTGAAAATCCTTACGAAAATGTTCTAAAGCAGAATGAAAACGGGAAACTATCTTCAAAGGCACTGAGAGATAATATTTTCAAACATTCTCGGGACAATACGCCAATTTTTAGTCAAATTATCCACTGATACATAAATCGTCTATTATAAAAACTTTGGCTTTGAGAGACTTGAAATATTGTGATATGGAGGTTGATTTGAATTTGGAAAAGGAAATAATTTGTATGGATTTGAAGCAAGATGCTTACCCCATGAGATGCGTTAAAAAAGTATTTAAGGGTGTTCAAGATTAGTTTCTTTCAACCTCGTCCCTGTTTCAGCGCGTCAAACCTACTATCTTTATTTCTATTCCTTACTACAATATTATGTCTGAGAAACTTTCAAGATTTTCTAAAACATTTGGTTATTACTACTTCTTTTTTAGTAGTATTATTAATTCATTATTGTTCATTTAGTACTTACTTCGATCCATTATTATTATTTACTTAAGCATCTTACAGTATTATTACATGGTAGTATTATTGCTTAGTATCACATAGTAGTATTTAGTACTGCTAAGTAGGATTGATAAATTGTATTTTCAGAATTTGTATTTTTGGAATCTTGTATTTTCAGAATTACATAGCATAATTATTGCTCAATGTCAAAAAGTATAATTTAGTAATGCTCAGTATAATTAGGTAAACAAACATGCTGGGCGGGACTAGTTGCGCTTAAGCCGAAAGGTAGGACACTCCTCCCGGTTTGACACTGACATTGCTGCTTCTTTTAAATCGCATAACGATTTGGCTTCGTGTTTCACTAATCACAAATTTCGTTATGAGACATCCAAGTGCAGCGGTGTAGTTTATCGGATCCCTTGCGACAAGTGCGATTCTGTTTACATCGGCGAAACTGGCCGATCTTTTGAGACTAGAATTGATGAGCACATATCAGCATTTCCAAATGGAAGATTGAATTTTAAAATTGTACAACTTGCTCTTGAGACAGACCATATTCCGCAATTTGATAGTGCAGGCATTGTAAAAAATGAGATGCAAGAATTATTATGAGAGAGTTTTCCTGGAGGGTTGATTTTCATACTTAGAGGATTTCACATTAAATGATTCTTGTAATATACCAGGTGACTACAGGGTTACCAGGTTACTAAATGTTTAACTGTGTTTTAACTGTTTACGGTTTTTTTCTGTGTCTTTTCCAGTGACGTTAGGCAGCATATATTTGTACTGATGAGGTGTCGCGGTGCGATACGAAACGTCTATTATATATTGTAATTTAAATGATTTTATACTTTTATTTTATCAACTGCAATTAAAAGTCTGATTTAAAATAAAATTCTTTTTTTTACTTTTTTTATTAATCGAAGCCGTTGTTAGAAAATAAATTGTACATTGGTTAAGTGGGTATTTTTTATTTTTTCCTATTTCGACCAGGAGAAAGGATGCAGACTTTTAAATATTGCAGAGAAAACGAAGAACACGTAAATGGCATCAAGAAATAAAGTGTTAATGTTAATATTTTTTCAATTGAAGATGTCATTATAAAGAAAAGGTACCCCTTATAAGTGGGTTTTTTCTTTTTCGTAGGTCTCTTTCGTGGTCTTTTTGTTTTTTCGTATTTCAAACAGGAGAGTAGATGCGGACTTGTAAACACGTGGAAGATAAAAAAAAACCCCGAATTATACGTATGGAAATTTTTTTTCAAAGGGTAAGTATTAATATTTTTTAACACCGTTAGAAAGAAAAAAGTACGATAGCCCTGGGGGTATATTTTGTTTTTTCATGTTTCGATTTGTTAAGCCGATGCAGGCTTGTAAAAAAAAAAAAATGCAACCTTTTCCCCCTCAATCGTTTCTTCTCTTCTTGCGGAGCACCGGGAAACTTTAGAAATCGCCGCGATCGTCGGCATCTCTTCATTTTGTGATGTTCATTAAAGTTTTTAATTAATATCTCGATAACTAACAAAAAGGAAAATATGAGCCTCGGGTGAATTTAGGTTTGTCTTGGACTATTTTCACCCACATTTTCAGACCTCTACGTACGGTACATTTCATTACGAAAGACACACACAGACACACGGATAAACATCTTTATTTTATTAATATAGATGAAAAATCTGAGTCTCAAGAGCATTTGGACCTGCCGTGGACTATCCTCATCAAAAGTTTCAGACATTTACGTGCTGTAGATTTGCAAGCCATCTTAGGCAGACACACGTACAAAGATTTTTCTTGTTTTTTTAATATAGGTTAAAAGAAAAAAAATAGACATTTTGATGTCAATTTCAGCATTTTTACAATTTGAGGCATTCAACGTTGCGTATTGACAACAATTTAAGTTATTTTTAAAACTATACTATACTAAATGTATGTGTTACTTGATAAGCATATCACTTATTTCATATTCATTTATTTATGCTTAATGAATTATGTAATTTTAAACTTATAATGTCTTTTAGAAACACTCTGTATAAATTATTCACACAAAAGCATTCTTGTAGGATTTTTTTTTCCTCCTGTTTTTTCTTCTTTTATTGTAAATGTGTTAAATAATATTTAAAAAAAACGAAGTTCTAAATAAAAGCACATTATATTTTAAAGCAATTTTAAAACAGATTATCCCGTCCTTAGTACCAAGAAAGTTTCAGAAAATTAAAAGGAGTTGGATAAAATCTCGATGATATGTCTAACAAAATAATTCGAATTCTTAAATTTTACTTTTTCTATTCACATTATGCGATTAGATGTTTGAGCACTAAGTCCATTAAAATTGAATCAGGATAAACTGGATTAAGAATGAATTTTATTCAATAGGGCTAAGTGCCCTAAGTGTTTGGACAAAGTGCCAACTCGATTAAAATTTATTTTTAATTCAAGTTACTTTCTAAATAAAAAAAAATCATTCAAAAGATGAAAAGTTCAAGCATAAATATGTTTTATTTTTCGTTTGGGGAACAATTTATACAAAAACATGGGTCGAGTATAAAATTAGGAGACGGTTTCTGTAATGATTTCGGAGACACTTTCCAATTTCAGTCCAAATTATAGTTCAATAAGAGGTTTGCTTTAATACTAATACATTAAAACAACTATATCAATGATATTCAAGACTTACTTTTGTTCTTAACTAGTTATTACTTTTTTAAGAATTATCAATATTCGTTTTATGCATCTGTATGACTATATCTGAATGGGGTTTCCCATCCAAGTAGCATTTCTCATTAAGCTTTGTTTTCTATTTGTAATTCTAATTACATTTATTTTAACGCAGTGTTTTATCATCACCTTTTGTGGATTTTTTAATGTTTTCTTTTAACTGTTATTTTGGCGCAGCACGTTCGTAAAGGGATTTTGTGCCATTATCCAACCAATCTTAACTAGTTGTATTTTTCCAAATAGTGCACCTTGTCGAGAAAATCTCTTCTTGACTCCAGTTTTGTCGCAAATTCTTGACAACACATGACAAAGTTACTTAAGACTGCTAACATAGCCTTGATAGTATCAGGTACAAGTTCTGATCTATAAAATGTCCACATTATGTTCATAAAAAAAAAAACACTCTCTCCTCTGAATCTTTAGTTCCTGGTAGACAGATACAGAATTCAACGAACTTTTACAGCTGTGAATAAGGAATCATCTTCCGAGAGAATTATAAGAAAATATCCCATCATACTGAACACCTCGCGTAAACTTCACGTTCGCATAAACTTCATTCCATTTAGTTACCTATTATTTGTTACATATTCTCTCAAAAAAGAAATTTCGTCAAAAGATTATCTTCATTCAGATCAACAATTTAGGATTTATATTCCAGATCATCTTTTCATTTAGATATATTCCTACTCTTGATGGAAGTTATTCGAGAAATTATTTTGAAGTTCTGAGAAAAATGCACTTCATGCATCTAATATATTTAAAGTAAGAGTTTGAAACAGTTAGATATTCTACAGCAGTAGTCTAAAAGTTGCTGGTATAGTGAGAAATTCGTCCTTCGTGTAAGAACTTTCTTTATCCAGAGACTGCAACGTTTCTTCACTGAAATTGGAATACAGTTGCCATCATTCATAGACGGAAGTTTTTCAATCAATTTGTTGATGAGAAACTATTTTCAAATATACTATTCGGGGAAATTAAATTAAATACGAAATATGCCGGAGACGCAGTAGTATGTACAAAACTGTCCCAGAGAATCGGGAACATCGCGAAATCGATCGGAACCGAGAAAATTTCCGCCGTAGACAGCATTCCACATTAGACAGAGTTTACTGTACGGAAAATTGTTCTGCGGGATTTCAAAAAATTTCCCCTTTCAACTTCTTCTTTTCCCGTCTTACATGGACTCCGCCTTTGACAGAATTTATTGTAGCTACAATTTGAATATTACATACTTAACTTCTTTCCACCATACATCATAATACTTTTTTTACTGGTATGCTTATAAACATATATCGATATGACACTGCTTTAAAAAATAAAGAAATAAGTACACTGTAGAAAAAAATGGGTCGATCTACTAAAAAAAGTTTAGTTTTTCCAACAGATTTTTTGGAAATTACTAAAAATTTTTTAGTATATTTGTATTCCACAGATTTTTTTAGTAACTGTTACTAAAAATCGGAATCATTGCTAGCTGTTTTCTAGTAATGTTGCTAGCTGTTTTCTAGTAATTCTTACAGATTATCTTGCAACTGAGTAAGAATACAAAAAAATTTTTAGTCTTTTTGTACCGATTTTTAGTACCGGTTACTAAAAAAAATCTGTGGAATACAAATATACTAAAAAATGTTTAGTAACTTGAGATTTTTTTTTTTTTTTTTTTTTTTTTTTTACAGTGTAGAGAATGAGGAATTTTTCATAATCTTAAACTTCAGTACAAAAATTTTGTCATCTCTGGTTTCTTTTCAGGATCGGGGTAATCTTATCATAAATTACAAGACTTTTTATTGACAATTGAAAGCATCAAAAATCAAAATGCAAATCCTACACTTAAAATGTATTAACTACTCTGGCGAGTAAATAAGATCTGCCGATTATTCTGTTTTATTTCCTTTCGTCTTTACTCCTTGAGATATTTTTTTTCTGTTTCTTATAATTATCTTGGGATCAAAATTTAATAAAGAAAATTTTAGTAATTTTTTTATAGGCAAATGTCCTTGAAATTTTAAACCATGAAATTTAATTACCATGAAAAACGATGTAAACTATTTAATGATATTTTTCTCGCTTATAGAATTGATTTTTCTTATTTCTACGTATCCAAAAGTAAGAACAAGATCCTTAATTACTTCTATAGAATGTTTACCAAATGTATCGTCAAAATATTGCCAACTCTCATGCATAACAGATCTTTAATTTAACAATCTCAAATTCTTTTTTTTTTTTTTTTTTTTTTTTATGTGCAGTCTAAAGAAACAAAATAAAGACCTTAATTTGTAATTTGATTGCTAGATATTTGTTTTTCTATTTAATGAGACTTTTAAATATAGTAAATGGATTTTTATAGAACGTTCTTACTGCTAAATAAAGACGAAAATTTTTTATCATTTCTTTTTAATTGCATATCTGGCCATTTCTAAAAATCAGTGTAAAACATTTTATTAAAGGTCATTAATACATCTAAATAGGAATTAAAAAAAAACATTAAAATTTTTGAGACATTAAAAATTATTCATGATAACTGACGTTAAATATTGTTTTAAGTATATTATAAATCAAATATAAACACGCACCTTTAATTGCACGTTTCATACATTTCAAGATAATTATATATTATTATGCAAAAATTTCTGAAACTGTCTTATCTTTTCAAAATATTTAATTAAAAAACATATTTTTGAAAGAACATATTTTTAAAAGAACTACAAGTGTATAGAAGTTTTAATAAAAATATTTCAGAAATAGGTTTTTTTTTGTCTGTGTAAAGAAAAAAAAATACATCTTAAAAATCGCTGTTTAATCTTTTTGTCGAAGAAAATTAATTTCACAGTACATGGTTGCCTTAAATTTACCAGATTATTGTAAAAGAACATTTGACTTAGATATATTTTTGAAAATATCTGTTATATAATTATTTTTGTTTTCCATTTGGATTTAGAGGTTTTAGTTTGCTGCGCTACACATATGTACAAAACGTACATAATTTTATTTTCAGAGCTAACGCTCAACTTTTGCTACTCAAAGTACATGATGTGGACGTATTGATGTAAATTCTCTTTCAGCGATAATTATACAGAATTTATATACCCCCTTTCAGCAATAAGGTTCTGTAGCTTAGAGTCTTGCAGCTGCTGGGAAAACGCAATTTTACCCTATCCCTACATGACCCAATCCGCGGTTTCGGTCAGGTCGGGTTGACACTAATATTTTTCGTTTCGGGTGGCGTTGACTTTATATGTTTCGGATTAGGGTGGGATGTTGAATCTTTCGTATCGGATTCGGGTGGATCTGATTTTTCAAAAGAATGTTATTGTATATTATTCAAATTAAAAATAAACAATATATTTGAATATTGATGAGTTTTCCTTTTTACATAAAACAGATAAATTGATATTAGAGATATAATTGTAAACTACGTTTACATAATTGCATTAAAATAAAGATTACAATTTCTATCACTTTGGGTTCGTTTTGAAGTTTGTCGTGTTCGGATCGAGTTTCGGTTTAACAAAATTTTCTTTGTAGGGTTCGGGTAGACATTGATCAGAACTTTTGAGTTTGGGTTGGGTACAACCCGACCCGTGCAGGACTGTTCTCTAGCTGACCAACAGATTCTACAAGAATGTACACTGTAAAAAAATTTCGTAAAATTTCAGTTGATGTACCGTAAATTAACGGTACTTGTATCGTTTTCACTCTTTATGGTATGAGTACCGTACTTCTAAGGTATATTAAGTGTAAAAAAACCGTATATGTGCCATTTCGATTATAAACGGTATTTATATCGTAAAATTATTGTGTTTCAGTAAAAAATCGCTATTTATACCGCAAAATAATTATTTTTCAGTAAGGAAAAAGCTGGTAATCCCGCCTCGGTGTACGCAACCCTGAAGTGATGCTTTTGCTCTTGTTACGTAATGCGTGCAGACCTCAGGAGACGGGGGAGTGCAGCCGGTACATATACTTTAAATATTTTACGGTACATATACCGTCCAGTTAAATTACGGTATATATACTGATCACAAAGTTGCCAGTATACGTACCGTAATTTTTGACCAAAATTTTTTACAGTGTATTGTAGGATGTGTTGAGCTTACTTGCCTCACAATTATTTTAAAGATGTGTCATGTTCTGGTGGAATAAGAGTTGCTTCAGGATATGGTCTCTTGCTTCACATTCTGATGTCCGACACCTTAATTCTTAGTGTAAAAGACAGTGTCACAAACGAATTACACATCTAGTGAAATGAGTATGTTATATTAAAACTCAATAACTTATTATATTTTCATTTCACACTTTTCATTTACTTCTTTTTGTACAAGCATGGGCGTTATAAGAAAATTCTAATTTTTCCTTTGAATTATGCACGATGTTAAGTAAGTAAAATTAATTAAATAAATATTCGACGAACATTTCGTCCAAATTTAAATTTTTGATATTAATTTACTTTTAAGTTAAACAGGAAAAACGTATTATATCAGAATATTAGAAAGTCAAAAATCTTTTTGAAACAGAGTAGATTTAGTATAAGTTGTTGCAATTTGCTATAGTATGTTCTTAGTTTCACAATCTTTTACAAGAATGCACAAAAACGTTTTGGAAATATTTTAATAATCTATGCATGTCGCACGATTTTCATTTCTGTTTTATTCTTGCATTTAAAATTAAGCCATAATTAATGATTAAATAACTCTAACTTGGTACAGTAGAGTAATTTGTTTATCAGAAATCAGAAATCCAATGTTGGCTAATATAAATTTAATTTTGTCACCAGTTGACGTTAATTAAAGTCAACTAAGGTATGAGAGAACAAAGAGGCGTATATATGAGAATAAAATTTATGTATATATACGTGTCATGTATGTTTATTAAAAAATATAAATTTCTGTAGCAATCATGAAATAAGTACAAACTTTTGTCAATCCGTACAGAAAATAGATGCTGTACTTAAAACACAAAATAATTAAAATTTCTATTTTCGAGCAGACGGAATGTATATTTGAAAAAAAAAGTAACACTGAAATTACAATTTTAATTGAGATTTGTTTGGAAATTCAACCACAAAAATCGGATGTTTACCTTGCATCAACTATAAGCACATAGTATGTGTCAAAATTAATAGAAAGTAATAGTTCAGTTATTTTGAAATAGAATTTAAATTACTTGCGAAAATATACGCATCAGTTAATTAAAATTAAATTCTCGTTGTAAAGAAAAAGTGGTGAAATATTATTTTTTCAGTGGAATGAAAAAAATGTTATTTAGGAATTAAAAAAGTCCAGGGATAGAGAAAGTCCAGTTCTTACTTCTAAATGAAAAAGGGAATTTTAATCATTTTTAAGCGATAATGTAAGGTAATTTTTTCGAATATGCTGCGCAATTCTGTGTCTCATTTCGAGAAAAACATTTGGAAAAAAATTGGAAGAAAATATTTCGGATTTTATTTTAATAGAATCTAACAATAAGCGCTAAATTTGCATCGTATTCAGAATGTATTGTGAACTTTTTTGTAAATGTAAATACAAGATTTTCTCCAATGATTATATGTAATTCCCAAATGTGATATACAGAGATTAACCTAGTCTGAAATACACTGTAAAAATATACAAATGTTTCTTAATCTACGAAAATATAATATCACCACGAACGAAAAAATACCATAACTAGCTGATGCGTTGCCCGGACGTCAGTGACTTTCTTTTGCTGTTTCGATAAAAATAGTCAATTGCGGCGTGCATTCTGTTCTAAACAATCCTCTTTCCGAACGAAACTCCGGCACTCGTCCCCGCTGACTATGGTATTGTATAGCAGCCGTGCTACGCACACGCTGCAATATAATTTAGTTTGGATTTCCACCGCTAGGGGGCGTGAAACATCTTACTTAGTTATCTATATCTTAAAAAGCTCATATTAAGTTGAATGAACGAATTCCCGTTGAAGAAGATTCCAAAAAATTTTAGAAACCTTTGGTCGAAATATGGAAATGCCCTAGGTCAACCACTTTTAACCATCATATCTTCCACGCCTCCACAGCTGCCGACATACAACCACCATAGTGCACGATGGAAATCTTGAAGCTACTACACTGTAAAAAAAATCTCTCAAATTGACTGAAGAAAACTGCCAATTTGACGCCAGTGGAAAACTGTTTGATTTACAGAAAATATCTGTAAATTTTCATTAAAACAGTCTTCTTCTGTAAAAAATATAGATTTTTTCTAAAAAAAATTACAAAATCCAAATTTTTTTCACAGAAAAAAGCTGTTTTTCTTTAAAACAGTTTTTTCTGTAAAAAATACAATATTTTTCTGTTAAAATTACAGATGTTCTAACTCACTCTCCGACAGTTTGCGTTCTATTAGTGAATATCAATCGCTTAAAGTCGTTTTTTCTTAAAAATGAATTATTTTTATTCTAAATGATATTAAAATATTCATCATTTTTTGAGCTTCGTTCATCTGACTAAACCCTATTCGTCTCACTCCTCTGTCTATCTGCCTGTCACAGAGTTTGTACTCATAAACTGTATAAGTTAGAGACTTGAAATTTTGCAGACTTATAGCTGAATACCTCCTGTCACACGACAAATCATAACATTTTGAAAAATCTTATATTATTTTAATTAAATGAATTAATTTTATGACATTCAACCATTTCTACCGTTTTTCTTAGTTCTTAAAACAGAACATTAATTTCAGTCTTTTTTGCGTAGGCTAGATGGTTCAGTGGTATCGCGTTTTCCTCGCCTTTTCGTTTTGGGAAGGTTCTTGACTGATTTCTCGCTCGCATTTTAATATTTTTAAATGATTTTTTTTTTTTTTTTTTTTTTTTTTTTTTGCATAGGATAGCTGAGGTCGATCTCTAACGTTGTTAGTTTTCCTTTTTTGCCCGGTTCTGAATGTGAAAGTACCCTTATATAAAACAACTGGAACCAAAATCAAAAAAGTAAAAACTAACAACGTTAAAGTTCAACCTGAGCTATCCTATGCAAAATACGTCATTTAAAAATATTAAAATGCGAGCGAGAAATCTGCCCAGAACCTTCCCATAGACTTAACATTAGCGTTCGAGTTTCTTCGGATGACTAGCGTAGACTCAAAAGAAATAAGTCAAATGTTTATCACCATTTTGATTGTGTCAATTTGTGACAGTTGGGATGTCAAAATGGCATCACGTCAACTGGTTAGGTCATTAGAATAATTTTTTAAAATGAAATATGCACTTGTCATGCAGTGTTGCCACTTTAACCGACAATTTTATTAATATTTCTACAACTATTTCCAAATAGTAATATTTCCCTTATTCAATCTGTTATTAAGAAAAAGCGAATGTTACTATTCAGAAGTAGCGGAATATTTCTAAATAAAAAATTCATTAGATTGGCAATGTCTGCAAACTCGGTTTCAAATGAAAAATTAGAAAGCCTATTTTTATAGAGATAAAAATAAAATAAAGATTAAAACTTGTAAAATAAGGAAAACAATCGTTCAGTTCACTGGAATCGTAAGAAAAATATTTACAAGTTTTTAGTATTTATTTCGTGAATTTACCGAACACAAGCTAGTAGAAAATGGTTTTCAAAGGAATGTTCCTAAGCATGTGATAATAACAAAGTACTGTCGAATAAAAATGGAGAATTTGTCACATTTTATTAATAAATGTATACTAATTAATAGTAATTGGCGAATACATTTTTAAAAATATTTGGCGAATAAATTTGACAAATTTTACATAACTGCATGTTTTTAACTTTATCATAATATATTTATTTTCGTAGATGTCGTAAAATCTCTGTATATATCTATCTTTATACACACACGCACGCATACAGATATATAAAAATAAATATTAATATAACCATTACATTGGTATCGCTACAAAATTTACTACATTTTCTGTATAATTCACAGGAATTATTTTCCTGAATGCAGCTTTTAAGAGTTTATCATGTTGGTTTTAAAATCCGAATGTTCAACCTTCTGTGATTTCTTTCCACTATCTATATTTAATCTGAAAATATACTATGCAAAAACACTTTCGTAGAATCAGGTAATTAATTTTCTTTAACCTGTTTTAAGAAATTGTTGAGAAAATTTTAATACTTTAAATGCTTTTCATTTATTTTTCATTCAACTACTGTCGCTGGGGATTATTATATTCGAAAATGTTTTTAAAAAACAAATCTTGAGCCTTTAATGTATAAGAATTTTATATTAATACATTAAATGAATAACATTTAAAAATAATCCTTCTTTGATGGTTAAAACGAATAGCAATTAAACATAATCAAATTTTTATGGTAAAAAATATATCCAGATTAAATGAATATAAATCTAATGAAATCTGATAAAAGAAGAAATAAAGAATACACTATAAAAGTCGTATACAATAATCTTTTTTAAGGCCATAGATTCAATTAAATTTCAAGTAAATAAATTATTCATGTAGCACTGTTTTCCATTCCCATTTTATTTAAAATAATTCTGTGAACACCAATTCTTTTCTACAAATATAATATAAGCAAACTCCATATCTAATTTTACGTTCCACAACTTTAATTTTGCTTAAACATCTTGATTTAAAAAATATTTCTTTGAAATGTGATTTGATTTTCAAGTTGCAAGATATTAAATCTATTTCATGGAAACAGTCATGTATCTTTTTGGTCGAATTTTATTGAGAAAATTAACATACTTTCAAGAAAATTTCCAAGAAATTCCATTAAGATTAACAAATGCTGATTCGTTCAGCTTGTCATTTTGAAACAAACGTTTGTAAAATCGGCTTAACAAAATATACGTTTCATGCATGTTAATCTTTAAATTGTCACAGAGAAAAACGAAAATAGCCCTTCGTTTGGCAATTAAGTGTTTTTTTTTTAATTTATATAAAAAAAATAGTTTACGGGGCTCTCTCCATATTGAATTTGCGTTGGATTGAGGAATAATTCATGATCTTTTTTTAATACTTTCCAACAAAGTTAAAAAGTGTTTATGAATTCAATTTGTCCGTTTGTCTTTCTGTGATTTATTTGGCGTAAATATATTCGGATTGCCATGTAATTCATATATCCTAATGAGGTTTACTGTGGCATGTTGTATTGAAAATCTGGTGTGTAGAATTTATAGTTCATTTACAGGGACACCAAAAAGAGTTCCGTTACATTTCGGTCTATCGGGGAAAATCGTTTGTGGTATATTTAAATGATGCTACAGTTTTTCTAACATATTAAATTGACGAACAGGAAAGACCGAGCTATACTTGGTCAAAATTAGCTTTGAGTTAAAAATATGCTGACCCTTGACCAAAATGACCCACTAATCGAAATTTCTCGATCATATAACCTAACCAAATAGTCTTCTCGTTTCCTAAAACTGTAGGATACAAAATTTAGTTGAAATCGTCTGAGCTGTTTTTAAGATAAAAATAGCTTGACCCATAATGACCCATGACCAAAATGACCCACTAATCGAATTTTCTCGAACGTTTGACCTAGCCCAACAGTCTTCTCGTGTCCGAAAATCGTAGGATGCAAAATTTAGTCTAAATAGTCTGAGTCATTTTTGAGATAAAATTAGCTTGACCCACAGTGAGCCAAAAATAATCCACTAATCGAATTTTCTCGGACATGTGACCAAGCCCAATGATTTTCTCGTGCCCGAAACTCGTAGCATACAAAATTTAGTTAAAATCGTTAGAACCGTTTTTTTAGATATAATTAGCTTGACCCGTAATGACCCCAAAATAACCCACTAATCAAATTTTCTCGAACATTGGACTTAGCCCGATTCTGTTATCGTGATCCAAAATGGTAGGATACAAAAATTAATCAAAATCGTTTACTTTATGATAGTAATTTTATCATTGCTGTAATTAGAGCAATTAATAGTAGTAGTAACTTTAATGATGTACATGTTTTTCAGATTTTCATTATCTTCACGGGTATTGAGCGTAACAATTAATACGAGAATTTTTGTAATTGCTTTGCTTCTCGTATTATCCGAGTTTGACTGTGCTTCTATATGTTAGAAAAATATTAATGTTTGTAGATTTAGTGTGTTGAAAATGAGATTTTGTATATTTATAGTTATTTAAAAATATATATCTATGTAACTATGTAACTATATAACTATGTATCTATGTGTTATTTATAATAAAATATTTTCGCCATTTTACCTTAATTATATTATTCCAAATTCTTACAATTCTACCTTTTTTCCTTGTCTTTTGATAATATCTTAAATATCATTTATATTTTAATTCTACACCTTTAATCAACATATTCTTGTAATTCTCATTCTAAAAACCTTATTCTATACGATCTCCTGCTCTTGTAGTGATATGATATGTGGATGTGCCGTTGAATGGGGAGATCCATTTGACGGGGACGACCCTAGTAAAGGCGTGTCTATGCGCCAGGGACCAAGTTACTCTGAGGTCCCGGGTTGGCGAGAAGCTCCTCATGTTCGTCACATCCGATGAACTAGTCGCTTCCTCCATCCCTAGGATTTGATAATCGGAAGATGTGGTACAGTAATGGGTCGTGGAAGTGTTCAGCGTTGGCCTAGAACACTGCTTCCCTTATGGGATCCCGGCTACGAAGCTGTTGTTCACTTCCGCGTTCCGCCCAAGTGTGTTGTGGTGGTGTCCTCTGAGTTTGGGCTCCACCGTATTATCGCAGCGACCTCTGTCGTAAATTCATTTGAGAAAGGGTGGCGAAGTGCAGGTAGGCTCACGCCTCCGCTTCTTCCCCTCCCGAAGAGCACCACCCTGGTGGTGTCCGGGTAAACCGGTTCCTTCTTGGTCGTGACCTGATATGGATTCACGAGAATCTCGAATCGGCGGTGAAGTACGTCTGCCTTCGGCAGGGTAGCTTGTCTTAACATCTGTCCTCTTGACCAATGCTGCATTGAAAAACAGGATTCAGGCCTGATCATGCTATAACGTCTTATATATAATTTTATATTATATATATATTAATCGAGACATTTTTATGCTACAGGGTAATTTAAAATTTATTATACATTTTGGATAACAATTATGTAATTGATTTTTTATGCATAGGGGGATTGCGTTATGCCTTTTGTACCATAATGAAGCGCGTAATAACTGAGCAGGGTACGTACGCCTATTAGCATAATTTTTTTTATAAAATTTTTCGCCTTCTTTAAATGCAGAAAAGTATTACAAATCCTGCAATTTAACAAGTCGTCTACAATTTCTGCTACCTAAATATTAAATAGAAAAATTCTATTACAAAATGTTGTAAAGCGTACGAACCCTGCTGAGTATTGATTTTGAAAATATGTTTCTACAAGTGCAAATTTTTTTTCAATCATATAATACTGAAAATTAAATTTCCAAAGTGTCCAGATTATCATTCTAAAAGGAAAAGAAATTAACCAAGTCAAAAGCCATTACTTTTTAGCCACACTGTATACAATATATACACAAAATTAGTAATAATCATGCGTTATTTGGATTTTTGTACATATTGCATATTTATGTTGTATTTATTTTTAAATTATGGATTTATAATTTGCATTCTACCCTACTGCGAGTTAAAATGTAATTATAATTTATTTATGTTACCTTTTTTTCGCATAAAACGTATTTTTTTTAAAATTGCATTTGTCTGTATAGAGAACTTAGAGCCGGTTATGTATTAGATGTAAATTGCTGCAATGGTTAAAGATACAAAGTTGCATATAAAAAGGTTGTGGTACCAAGGCTTCATGTTTTTCGTTATTAAGATTTTCAGATTAAGTAATTGTATTTCAGTAATGTTTAATACACACAAAATTGATGAAATATTTTATTTGAAATTAAGGAAGTGCAATTTTACAGCGTTTTTTCGCCAAAGTTACAGGTGTAATTTTTTTTTCAAAAATGCTAGTACAAATCTTGATTAAAACTAAGTAGTAAAAAATATCCCAGCCCCCTTCAAGGTGTTAAAGCTTTGTTTTATTTTTGCATAAGGGAGAATATGTGCTGGTCATGATCTTTATGAGTTTTGGATTTATCCACAAAAAATAACCACAATGTTTAAAAATCTTTGAATTAGACATTTATGTATTAAAAATATATAACAATGTAAGACTATCTTTTCAATTAGCGAACATAAGAGTACAAAATTACAAATATATAAAAAATTAACAGACTGAAGATTAAGGTATAGTTGGAGAATTCTTCAATTGTTCGTCCTACAGCTGTAACCTCTTTCGAATGTGTAAATATCTAAATAATTATAACACAACGAAGAAGTCCGTCGAGGAAACTGTTGAAAGAAGTTTTGATAAAGAACTAGCTGAACTATATATAAAGTGATGATATCGTGTATTGTGCGTTCTTAGTTGATCTTGAGGTTATTTTGCAGGGGTCCGTTCTGATTTATGGTTTTCTTAGTGAATGGAGTAGGAGTGGTATTACCGTTTTGGGGAGTTTCTTTGTCGAAAAACTTTCAAATTAGAACGATCTTTTTAAAATGAAGATTTCAAGAAGTTTTTGGGAGTTAGTCCAATGAGCTCTGAGTAAAGAAATTAAATTTAATAATGTAAACCAAATATCTTCTCTGCTTTAATGTACGATTAAAAGCTAGTTCTATCAAAATCTGTTGCATTGTTCGTACCATTATGGATAAATTAATTACACTATGGATGGGCTAGCAGTCTAGAATAATGTTGGAACGCACTCTAATGAGTAAAATAATGTAATTTTTAAAAGCGTTCTCAAAATTTTATTTTCTCCTATTAATAATGCGAAACTCTTTAATACATTTACAAACTCATTTCTCTTCCTTTACGCGTGGGTAGTCTTAGACCTACTCGTTCATGTGATAAAGAATCAAATTTATCAAAATGACATCCCCTATTAAAATGTGGTAAATTATTTAATACAGGTGATTGCTATTTAGTAATCAGCTTTCAATGAACGCTTGTGCACTCCAAAAAGTTCGGTTTATAACTGAAAATTTGAAAACAATTTCGGAAGTAAATATAAATAAATAAATAAATAAATAAAAATATATTTTATATAAGAAAATAATAATAAAAAAAACTTTAAATTCTTTGGAATTTGAAGAAGAAATATGCAAATTTTTGGCATTTGAGAATAAAACGTTTTCATTACTGGTTCAGAAAGTAGCAAATTCAAAACAGGTTTTATAAATGTACTGAACTACGTGTAGTAATTAAGATTGCCACGCTGTAAAAAAGACAGATGTTTCTTAACCTATTAAAATATAATGTAACCATGAACGAAATATACAATAATCTCGTGCGACTTATACCAGATTATTTTTGCGGTTTAAAAAAAAAAATATAGAAACAAAGTTTTTTTTGCTGCCGTTGATTTTCGGAAGCGTTTCTGAGCAGTTTGCATAGTGTATTAAACAGTTTTCTCAACCACGAATATAGGTTTCTCGAGTGCTATTCATACTCAAGCAAATATTTTCATGTTCAACAGACATCTAAAAAACGTGATAAATTAACAGCTTTAACATTAACATTAATACTATTTTAATACTCGCGGTTGTATAAAATTAATTAAGCAGCTGAAAATGTTTATTTGAGATTTAATATCATAAAAAAATGATATTCCGACTTGAGAAATCTGATTAATGCACTGTAAAATTTACTGCGAACATTTCCGAAAATCAGTGGCAGCAAAATAAACTTTTTTTTCATAAAAAAAATCTTGAAATCTCAAATTTATATTACTTTATGAGGTTTCTAATGATAAAGAACACTTTTTGGCACCATGAGTAATCTGGAAGAGATTATCGTATATTTTCGTAGATTAGCAGCACGTACAAATTAATCGTTTGTTACTTCTTATTATTAAAATATAAGTTGAAAATCATTAAACATTTGGCTAATAAATTTGACAAGTGCTACGTAACTAGATATTGTCTGTTTTACGATAATACAGATGTTGATTTTTATATTTGTTCTAAATCATTTATATATATTTGTTATTGTACAAGTCCTCGCTTTCACACTAACACACACACAGATTTTTTTGATTTACAGATTTGTTGCAAATCATTTATATGTATTTATTATTACACATGTGTTCCCTTCCACACACACACACACGATAATTAAAAAAAACATTTAATCAGACTTTTTTTACTTATTTTAAAGGTAAACTTGACATTTTTTAATCTTGATACATGATCAAATAAATTACTTTTTATTCCTTTGTCTCTATTCCTTTTACTTTGTTGATCAAAGCAATTGAATTGATCGAGAGATAAAATATTTTTTGTTTTTAAAATAAAGTTCCAATAATGAATTTGTTAACGCAAGCATACTTTACCTTATTTTTTTGGCTCCATGAATCACTAAAATTTTTTTGTGTAACATATTTTTATTCGTTAACTCGTTGAATTTGTTTCTTTTTTTGTTCTTTGATGTGATTTTTTCACTCTGATGATTTTGTTTTCGGTTTATAAGAACATAACAAAAATTTTAAAAATATATTTTAAATAAATTTCTTTAATTTTTTAGGTTAATATTTATTATATATTTTCAGAAATTATATATTTATTATACAAGGTGGCCATGAAGTCTTCCCCTGATTACTATAATTTATTGCAGAAAAACAATATAATTAGGCATATACTTGTTTAAATATATAGTAAAAACATTTATGAAGTTTTTAATACAAGTACTTACGTGAGTGATTTTCGATGTGAGCACCCTTGGTAGCTCGAAGAATGTCAAGGCGGTATTCCATTTCTCGCCACGTATGGCCCAACATTTCGACTGTCACACTATACTACACAGCGTCTGTGACCCTGAGCTTCAGTGTTTCAATATCTTTTACTGGTATTGCAAACACTCTGTCCTTTATGTACCCCCAAAAGAAAGAATCTAGATGAGTAATATCGGGTAAACGAAGACAGCATGGTGTTTTTTTGATAACAAGAGGATGAAATTTCTGCATAAGTGGTGCCCTCTGAGAACTAAAAAAACCCTTAAGAACATGACTTTTCCATAATAAAATTTTTACAGTCTTACATTCAATGGTTATTTCGTAATATTTTTTTGTAATCAGGGAATATTAATTTAAACAATGCTTCTACTGCAGTGAAAATTACAGCATAGTGAACGGGTATATCAGTTCACGGCGGTGGAAAAGGTTAAAACTAGTATGTTGTGGCCATCACAAAACTTTCTTCTATATATATTAAATCGTCTGCAACCAAAATTAAATAACAACGTATTCGTTCCTGAAATGTATCTGTCGCGGAAATCGTGAAAAACAAAGCACAGCAGCAACACATGGTGAGCGGTATACACCCAAACAAGGACCAATTTTTGTGAATCCATAATTTTCTTCTTCTAAAGATAAAAGACAGTAAAAAGTTTAAAGTATAAAAAATGCGATGTTTGTAATTTTTAAAGAAAGAATAAGATTTTTTTTTGTTAAAATCCCTTTTCTAAAGATGTAAATTATAATATTTAGTTCTAAATTATAATATTAGACATGAGTTATGAGGATAATCAGTTTAACGCAAGAAAAATGTTTATTATAAGAACTTTTATAAAGAAACCTAAAAAGAACAATACGAATTTCCAGTGGCCTTTTTAGGTAGCTTTCATTAAAAAAAGTAAAAAGCTACCTATTGCAGCCGTTCGGAGGAACGCAGTTCTGGAAAATTTCGGTATATTTTCACCGATCATGACCTCCAGACCCCCAAAACCACCCTCCGTTCAAATGTTGATTTGTATATATATATATCTGATCTATGTACGATATCACTCGTATTTATAAACCAATTCGGATGAAACTAATCTTGTGTATTACGCTTACCAATATCTCGACCGAGTTCATTGGCCAGCTATCTTGTTTCAAAATGGCCGCAACTAAAAGATTTAAAACTAAAAAATACATACAAAAAATTTGAAAATCAGATTTTTGCTTAAGTGTTAAGCCTTGATACAAGGATTCCGGAGCATTTTTTTGTTTTTCCTCTATCTTAAAAAATGGCTGAGATAGAGCACTTTGAAATTCTAGGGTAGCTGACATTTTGAAACAAGACAGCAGATTAAAACAAATCTGGGATTAATTTATGAGTTTTAGTGAACGGGATTTTTCGCAAATTATTATATTTCATTGTTGTAATCATTTCCCCAATCATACGCATAAAAATATATTCATATCCGTTAGCGTCGAATTCTTTCCACGCTTGGAGATGCTTGTCGAATTATTGCCAAATTTGGCAAACAAAAATAAGTTTCCATAAATGAAGCAAACTTGACTAAATTTCACTAATTTGGGGAGTTTCTTATTCGAATTTAGTATTAACAAATCTTTTGTAATCGGGTTCTTTACATTTCTTACATCGGGTTTTAAGCTTTGCTTGCTGCTTTCGAGTAACATTAGCTAAAATTTTAAAATGAAGATATGATATATATATATATATATATAGGAAAGCTACCTTTTCCTCCTGGTACTGGCCGGAAGGACTTTTTTAAATGTAGAGTTTTTATCATCTAAATTACTTTCATAATGAGAATATACCTAATAATGTTTGAACTAATTATTGAAAATGTGCGGAAAACCTCACATTTTCTCTTTATTATATGCTACTAATGTTCACAAAACATTGTTTAGCACATGTAAGACACTGCATGGAATACCTCTGTTATAAGCTTTTTAATAAATTTTTTTACATTCCTCGGTTTCTTGATTTGTCTATAAATTGAAACTTTTTCTATTAAGCAGACTATTTGACATATTTTATTAAAGAGATATTACATTTACCGAAAAGAAAAACATTCCTCTCGAAAATATAGGAATAAAAGTAGAGGGCAACTTTATAAATAGGCATACAGCAAGAAACTAAAGATTACGATGCCAGTATTGTTTTTATCGGCTTTATATTAAAAAAAAGTACTTTCGGTCTGTACCGAGAGGAAAAGGTAGCTTTCATAGTCCATGTTTTTAAAAAATCAACTCATTTTACTCAAACACCCGAAGCTAAAATGCTTGAAACCCGATTATAGAAGATCCAATCCGAATTTTCGTTAATACTGAATTTGAATGCGAATATTTCAGCATGAGAGTTACAGCATAACAAAAATCAGATTGTTTCAAAATGTCAGCCACGATAGAATTTCAAATTGCCATATCTCAGTCATTTTTAAACATAAAGCTAAAAGAATCCGAATCCTTGTATAATGATCTAACGCTTGACGGAAACAACTTTTTCAATTTATAATTTTTATACACCTTTTTGAATTAAAAAAAAAATAAAAAAATAAACTGGCCGCCATTTTGAAACAAGATATCGCATGAATCTGGCCAATGAACTCGGTCGAAACCTTGATATGTTCTATACACATGATCAGTCACATATATATCGGTTCATAAATACGAGAGTAACAGCCTAATAAATATCAAATTGCCCTATCTCAGCCATATTTTAAGATATAGCGAAAACAAAAAATGTTGCAGAATCCTTGTATCACGTCTAACATTTAATGGGAACATTTTTTTCAATTTATAATTTTTTATGCATTTTTTTGAATTAAACAAATTTTTTTAATTAACTGGCCGCCATTTTGAAACACGATGGCGATGAAGCTGGCCAAAGAACTCGATCTAGACCTTGGCATGTCCTATACACATAGTCAGTCACATCTAAATCGGTTCATAAATTAGAGAGTTATAGCATGACAAATATCAGATATCTACCCTATATATATAAAATCCTAATGAAACGAATTTGTGAAACGATTTTATGAAACGAATTTATGAAACGATTTTATGAAACGACTGATTAAACGACAGATTATGTTTCAGGGCTATTTTTAATAAAATATTAAACGCTTGATTGTGAAATTAATACTAATTGTCCATAAAAATCCGCAGATGTCAAAACTGGTAATAGAATTTTGAAATTGGAATTAGTTTTCGAGATATTAATTTTTTTCTAATTTTAATGACATTTCTGTAATGATGGCAACTAATTACTCAGTTTTTTTGTGACAAAAAAGGGAAAAAAATTGAAAAGTATCCCGATAGGGATTATTGATTTCTTTTCATTCGTCATTTTCAAATTGAAATTGGATTTATCTTTTATTTCAATCGATAATGAAGACAAGATTGTGATTAAATATGTTTTTCAGGAAAATTTGAAAACAAAAATCACATTTCAATCGTTAGGATCCAATCGTCTGTCAGCATTTAATTTAATTTATGAACTGAAAATATTTTGAATAAATTCGTCCAAATGACGTCATTTATGTAAACGCAAAAGAAAGGGGGGAAAAGGAATTAATAGTAATTATTATTTATTGATATCATTTTGTTATTTTTTTGTAAAATTTAATTAAACGAATTTATAAAATCACTAATTCGGATATTTGAAACGAATATATAAAATAATAATTGCCCAACTGAACGGAAGGAGAATAAAATATCCTGCTTGGTTTTCTATCCTGCTTGGTATATCCGCCAAGCTTTTTAAAAAAACGTCAAGACCCCTATAATAGAAAAGCACCAAAAGTTCATTGGGTTTGTTTTTATAACTTTTGGCAACAAATCTATGAATATTAACGAATCTATCCCTTTTTGAAGCTCGAATTACGCCAAACCTAAAAGCAAAGGATCCTATACTGGAAAAGTACCCGATTTTCTTATGGACAATATTCAAGTGACATAACATGGTGTAACATTATCGCGGATAACAAATTTGTTTAAATATCTCATCAATTGATGCCGAATAAATGCAGGCATGCGTGCACAAAATATTTATTTAATTTTGTATGATAAATAATTATTAGAAAATTCGTACATACATATTAATTAAAATAAATAATTTACATATTTAAAATAACATGAAAATATGCATGATGGTGCACTAAAATAGAGAGAAAATTAAAACCTGTTACTGAAAATGTCTGTAACATAGTACTTTTCAATACCGTGGTTCTTAATGTTATTCACAAGCAGATGGAATTTTTCTCATCCTTAAACGCAAAGGAAGAATAGAATACAGATCGTTGTTATAAAAGTCCGAGAGGTAGCCACAATTTAAACCTAACCATTTTATACAAGCTGGTTTTCAAGGTGTAATTGATTTCACTTATCAATCCCGAAAACAGTCGTCAGTTGTCGCAACAGCTGTGGATGAGGACATGATAATAAAAAAATGCCCCATTAAAACATTAAAAGCACGGCAACTCAATTACAGATTTACCAATATTTTTTAAATAAAGCACGCTGTCATGTTTTTAGAGGCCTCGAAGTCTGAGCGGGGGTTGGCGAGCGTAGCTCGCAGGGGGTAGGCCCCCTAGTATATATATATATATATATATATATACATATATATATATATATATATATATATATATATATATATATATAGGGACAAGTAGCTGGAATAGGTAGTTTTTTGTAATGAAAGCAAATAATAGCTTTTTATATTTATAATTTAATCCAAGTATTTCAACTATTAGTTTCGCCAGAAATAATGCAAATTATTCTAATTTATCCCAGCATGATATAATTTAATCATTAACGTATCAGTTAACACTTTATAAAAAGGGTTTTCGCACAACTAACCTAATGGCAATTGCTCACTCACTGGTGCTACTTTTGTATTTTAAATTTCAAAGTAAAAAATATTTACTTTTAAATTTTCAGTCACAACTGATATGTTTTACAAAAGACTTTCAGACATTTAAAATTAAATTAATTCTTTAACTGTAATAAGTATAAATGTGAAATAAATGATGCGCTTATCAAATAGCTCAGAAGTTTTGAATAAAGTAACTAAAAAAATATTTAAAATTTTTGTCAACAGGTGACTTTGCGATGTCTCAAGCTGTAAAAATGCTCAACTTAACTTAAAACGTTTGAAATGCAAACATTGCATCTTTTTAAATTGTTAAACAGAATAATAATAATAAAAAAAAATCACTGAGTTAACTTTATTCAGTTTTCTACACGTTTACTTGAGCAGTAGAATTGAACATCTTCCTGATCTGAATTACATAAATAAAATGCTGAATTATGTTTGTAATAAATCCATCAAAATTATACATACATTCAATGAAAGCGAAATGACACAGATAATAATACATCCATGAAAGCTGAGTCTAAATTCAATAAAGATAATGTTGAATCATCGCGTAATAATTCTGTTAACTAATAATGCGTCGCCAGTGTAAATCGATCAGTAATGCTGCCATTTAGTCAATTATATATAATTTCTAGGGAGCTCATACTGAATTCCCAGCACGAATATCAATTCCTAAACATTCATAACGGAATATCACAAAGTTAATATATTGAACAACATGCGTTAAAATTCTATTACGTGAATATAAAATATCCTGTTTTAATTGGTATGTCATCTTCTTACGCACATAGAGTATTCATAATGCACTCAAGCATTTACAATATCAGGAATCTTCCTAAGTATAAGAAACATTTTGAACTAGTAAGTTTCAATATTTTTTAATGTGTTCAACAGAAAAAAAGAAGCACGAATTTTTGACTTGCTTAACACAAGTTTTCGTTTCATTTCTAAAAAAAAAAAAAAAAAAAAAAAAAAATCAAATTATCAGATATATAAGTTTAAAGGTTTAAAGTTAATCTCAATATTGAAAATGTGGATTACACTTATGGAGTAAAATAAATGCTAAATGATTTGAAATGTGATATATAAATAATTCAAATTCACCACATTCTGCGTTCTATTCAAATGGTTATCATTTCAGAGTAACCGAGCATGCGCGGTCTTAGCAGCAACCTCTGAACTGCTGATTTAGCTGTATAAATAAAATATGAATAAGGTCGAAGTCAATTTTACTGTAGCGAAACATTCAAAATACTCTATGGTTATCTGCGAGTAGTAAACGCTTCATGGGATGCGCCTACTATGCCTCGACGACGACAGAGGCCATACGACACGCTAATGCTAAACCTATGCAAGCGTTCTTTACAAATATCTCGTTTGTATTTTAATATTTTTAAATGTTTATTTGCATTAGGATACCTCAGGTTAATATTCAACGTTACGCGTATTTACGTTTTCGATTTTGGTCGCAGATTTTTATATGAGGACATCTTCACATTCAAAACCGGTTCCAAAAATGAAAGTATCAGCATATAAAAAGACGGTAACAAAAATTGAAAAATATATTAACCTCAGGTATCCCATGCAAAGAAATCATTTATAAATATTAAAATACAAGCGAGATATTTGTAAAGAATTTTCCTATAGGATTAACATTCGCTTGTGAATATGTTTGCATGACTAGTGTAAGGAGTTTGAAAAGGAACAAATGATCGGCCTTCGTGATATTTTAGGTGCGTTCATAATTATATAAATACGTAGTGCTTATAGTTGTCGTCTATCCGCTTATATCAGCGCAAAAACTACCCAACCGAATGGTTTGAAATTTAATATATGTAATCGTTGCAGAATTTTGTCGAGTCGTTTCAAATTTTATGACAATCGAATGAAAACTTAAAAAGATATTAATAAAAACATTTAATAAGTAATTTATTTTATTTTTTTAAATCGGTTCTTCTTTGTTATAGCAGCTTCCAAGGATTAATCTTCAAGCGACCGATATGTATCGCCAAGTTATCTGACATGTATGACGTTACAGTCATATATGACGTATATGATATTTTATAACTTCTATAACCATTTTATAGTCATATTATTCATTCTATCAAATCCAATCATACGTAATTAATTCAATGATATTTTATGATAGGTAATAATTCTAGTTTGCCATGGTGATTACATCATATTTATTATGGAGTCATATTATTTTCGTATTACTGATTTTAAAAACCGAATTTGTATAAAAAAATTGTTTAATTATAGCAGTCATATAATCTACCGACAGTTTTTTGGATAGATGTTTGCGGTAAATAGATATTAACTGGAAAAAGAGTCAAAATATGGATTTCAAGTTCTGAAATTTTCAAAGCTAGGCTTAAATTTCCCATTGAAATTTTCAGTAAGTGTCAACAAATGATAAAATGTTGTCAACTTAAAATGTATTTATTTTATTACGGAAATTAATCATATCATAATAACAGACGATATAAGTCATTTTACTAAAATAATACCTTGTACGAAAGCACCTCATTTATCGCGTTTGACGTACAACTTTCAACTTGTTTTTTTCTTATCGTGCTATTGCAGCTCGTATAGAGCGCAATGCTACGACAGTGATGGGAGGGTGGAACAGTAGGTTCAAGCAACAACATTCTACAGATATCATCCACCATCAAGCAACCCCACAGACAACGCTTTATAGAATGACGTGGTTGTGGATCGGCCGACTTCTCAATTTGTACATACATTCGTGCTGTTATACGACATTAAGTTTGAAAATTAATTGTCAGGAATTTTATTCATGTTTATGTGTTTTTTAAAATGATTCACAAATGTAGTGTACCTTTTGTAGGTGGCAGATGATCTTAAAGTAACTATTTTTGGCTTGTTAAAATATGAAAGATTTAAAAAAAATGGATTGCTGCTATCTGTTAGAAAAATACAATGCCTATATGTTTTATCACCAGTGTTGAATTCAGACATTTTTCTCTGTGAGGGATTTCTGTGGATCCGGGGAGGGGGGGGGGACATTACAGAGTTCCAAGGAGAAATTGCATTTTTTGACCATTTAAAAGCATACAATCTGAAATCTTCCTGGGGGGATATTTCAATGCCTCGAATAGGAATGTCCTCCCCGGGCTAACCCCAGAATTCAACACTGCTTACCACCTTACACATATTTAGTGAGGTAATATTTGACCTCCATCAATTTTAATTACTCTTTAGTGACAAATGTCTTTATTTATTACTTTCATAAAATACACCTACCTTTTATCACTGAATCCTTTTAAGTTTCATTAAGTTTCAAGAAAACTCTTCTTTTAAATTTCCTTTTTTCCTTTTTATTATCTGATAAATCCGTATTTCGCTTTTCCAGTCTTTTGTTTACTGTAATATTGTAAACTCGCGGCATCTCTTGGTCATTTTCGTTCTCGTGTGTCCAATCGTAATTCGCCTATTTTCTCGATTTTGTACTTTTGGATGTTAAGAGATGGTGTTGCCCAGGCTAACGAAAAAGAAAGGCTACCGCGATGCATATCGCATATCTTTTTTTACAGACCGCGGGAGTCAAGTGATGCTCGACTCCACCAATGCAGGTGTACGAAATGATCATCACGTTATTCTAGCGGTCTGTAAAAAAGATAAGTGGAATGCACCGCGGTAGCCTGTATTTTTCGTTAGCCTCGGTGTTGCGGTGTGACGTAATCGTGGTTTGTTCTGGAATTAGTGTGGCTGTTTTACATTTGCATACGGCGGCGTTCTAGAAGCCAGGAGGCATACAGAAGGGATCACAGTGTTCAGAGGTAGAGAGAGATGCACTATACCATAAAAACAGCTTGCAATATGAAGCCGGTTATCGCTCAAATCACTAGGCCCAAACAAGACAAGCACGTGGAAAAATGGCTGAATTCATTGGACATAGAGAGGCTGCACGTGGAACAAGGACTCGAGTCTTTTGACGGGGAGAGCTTTGCAAAGCAAGCCGCCAGTTGTTTGGGCAGATTTTAGCGTTCCATTTTTAGCGTTACGACAAACGCATACATTTCATCTCTATTGTCATCTCAATTGTCATTTCATCTCTATTTATCTGAATTCTGTGAGAAGGGGTATATGCGTGAGAGGTTGTTTTATTAGAATGACGGTGGCTAATAAATAGTTGCTTACGCTAATATTCGTGGCTATTCTAGTTTCTTTTTCATTGAAGAGATGTTTGAGTGTTTCTGGTTACATCGCGGATTCTGAAATGTATTTTCAAAAAGTCTTTAAATATTCTTTTATGATGATTTTATAGAATCTATTAGTGTTTATCACGCAGCTCGTTTTTAATAGTTCTGCTTCATTGATTGAGTTTAAACTGTGTTAATAAGTAAGGTATTATGGAATAGTTTCTTAGTAAATGAAAGGAGTTGTTTCAGGAGGTAATCTAGACTCTAGAGAAACCTTTCTGGTAAACGAAACAACGTTAAGTAACGTTATGGAGAATGTGTGTTATCTTTCCCAGAGTATTGGATTAGCACATAAGAGGACATTCCATCTTTTTGTGTGTGTTTACGTTTCTACAGAAGGGATTGAAACGGCCTTTGTAAAAGTTACGTGCGATTTAAATCATCAAGTTGTTTTCCTTGTTCTTAAATATTTTTCATCTAAGGAGTGTTGGAGAACCTTATGAATAGATTATGTCAAGCTGGGTTATGTATAAAGTTATTCCAGTTTGGATATGTATATCTTCTCTAGCTTAGCTGTGACAAGTTTTTTATCCAAAGTATATATAATTGCATGGAGTTTCAGGACTGCTATTTATTTTTCAGCTATAATTAAAGTGTTATTTATATGCTTTTAATTGAAATGCTAACATAATCTGAAGTTTATTCAGTCACGCCATGATCTCTTATGTTTTTCCAGATAAGTTAATTATTTTGTTTTTCTTTAATGAATAATAAAGTTATAAATATAAAAGTTATGAAATCATTCATTTTAATATTTAAAATATGAAACCATTAAAATGGATCACAGTTTGTGTAATTACTACTATTACTACTATTACTACTAACTGTGATCCATTTTTAATAGTTTCATATTTTAAATCTTACACAAAGGTGAATTTTGTTCCAATTTTAGAATATTTTTCTATTTATTAAACATTCATTTTAAGTTTATTTTAATTTATGTTTGGTCCTTGTAAATATTTAATAAATGTATTTGTATTTTAATATGTCATCATTATTTTTAAATCACCATACACACAAGTTTTTCATTTCCAGCTAAATTACTATTTATGGACATACATTTAATTTTAATTACTTATTCATTTGGGGTTACAAAATTAGTTTTGCAACTGATTAACTTTACAACTCTGCTATGTTTCCTTTTAGCCCCAGACATTACGTTAGTAATGACCATCACTATCCATCGAAAGCATCGTGTTCCAGCTAAATAAATTCGGCTTTGTTTTAATTGCTGATTTATGAGTTTAAAATTTTCATTTTTGTGTGTTTTATTAGCTAAAAGAGAAAATTACAGGATCACAACAACTGAATAAATTGAGCATGTATCGTAATTTTTTTAAAAACTATGTGGGAAGGGATACTTTGAAATTTTTAAAATATCTGTAACATTTCTTCTTGATATTTAAATGCAAAAGTTAAATTTAACCTATTAAGCATGAATTTTCATGAGGCAGTGATAAAAGTTAAATTTTCTTATGATTTCAGTAAAATTGCATATTACTCCTTAAAAAAGACAAGCCACTTACTTCTTAAAATGTTAGATCAATAGTAAACAACTTCGAAAGTTGCAGGAGTGATTGTATCGTATCGTCCGTACGCTGACGTTGATCGGCTGATCAGTCATGGCAAATTCAGCTCTTAGGCATTATCTATAAGAACGTGTTTTCACTAGATAACCGGACGAGTCGGAAATCCGTCAGTGAGCAACGAAATTTTACGTCATCCTCTGATGATAAACGTCCGCTTGGCCGTGACGGACCGTTCAACTTAATCTCGACAGATGGAAGAACTTTGGAGCTTTGCCACAGGTGTGTCATTGTCTACTGCAACTGAGTAACTGAGTAACCGCCGGCGTCTGCTGTACTGCCGTTTACTGCGTAGATAAGTTCATTTGCACAGAATTCCCCTCATGCAAAATCATCGGAGCCAACGCCTACATTGGGCTCACCGATATACAGTAGCGTGCCGACAAGTCGTCTTTTCCGATGAATCTCGCTTTTATTTGGGGTGCAGTAATGGCCGCATCCACGTTAGACGTTATACCAGCGAACGCTACTTTTCGAAGTGTATTATTTAACGCGATATTAGACAAACGCCGAGCGTGATAGTTTGGGGCGCCATTGGATTTTATGGACGATCTCAGCCGCTAAAAACTGTGTTGATCTCAACAGCAACCAGTATATCATAGACTGTGTGTCGTCCAATGTTGTACCCTTATTTCAACGCATTCTTTGAGCTATATTTCAGAAGGACAATCCACATTTTGATTGGAATGTTCAAGCCTTCCTTTGAGCACAACAGATATAATTTATTCCTTGGCTTAGCTATTCTACGGATATAGCTTCTACTGAATATGTCTGCGATTTCATCGTTAAGGCTTTTCACTCGTTCCGTAGCTGATGCAGCTGAAATTTGAGTTCTGCATAAAAAAATCTGGAATGCTTTTCCTCAGATACGGTTTAAAAAATTGTTTGATTCGATGTTCCGTCGTACAGAAGCACTTGCAGTACGTGCTAGATTCATCAAATACTGATTTTCGATATGGGATTTTTTTTGTGCTTTATAAATATAAACTTTCATTTGTATCAATCCAAGTCATTTATGCAATAAATTTCATTCAATTCTGACGAGTCCTTCATGGTGCTGTAATTTTTAGAAACATGCGTTTACATACATTTGACTTAGTTAATGACAAATGACGTACATAGCATATCCATTAAAGCTTTACCTATATTTAATAAAGCTAATGTTGAATCACATATTAATAGCCCTGCTTAAAAATGTTCCTCTGATGAAGGTGAAATGCTCTGTATGAATGAATTAGTAATTTTATGGTTTAGCTAGCAATATATACTTCTTTGGAGCTATGTCTGAGTTCTCACGCAAATAAATTTCTACACAGCTATATCTGAATGCTCCAATGCTATGTAATAAATAGAGGTGTTTGTATGTTTGTCTGAAGTTACAGGCAGAGCTACATTATCTGTATAACTAATTTGTATCCGATTTGTAGCGTTTTTTTTGTGTGTGTATTGCGGCGATTTTGCTATATTAGTAAAAAGACTCCGGTTTCTATCTTTTGGCTCAAAATAGTAATTTTGTCCTCTTTTTAAATAAGCTTGTAATCTCCGAATAACGTACAAGGAAATTTGAATTTTTAGGATTTATTTTAAAATCCCACTTCCGCCATGAATTAGGGCTTTATATTTTCTAAAAGGATATCTATTTCAAATCTTAAAAGAAAAAATACCAACGTTATGAATGCACGAATAATACATAAAAAAGCAGAAAATAGCTATTTCGAATCTAGTGTGACAAAGAGCAAAGCACAGAGTGCTAGAAAAAGCAAGACTGGGCGAAACGACGGAGTTGCGGCGGCTTATATACCCGATGAGGGTAGAGAACGCGCCAAAAGCAACCAATGATAAAACGCAGACTGAAACAACTGTGTGGACAAGTAGACACATCTACCGGAGAACAAAAGAAACAAAAACCAAAAAAGGGAAATTAAATTAATACTTTCCAAATACATGGAAAAGTAGGAGTACTATAGATAAGTCATTGACTAATGAGTGAGAATTTTTAATGATGTGGTAAGCTTCCCAAATATGAAGATCAAGGTTAGAAGAACATTTTTGGATAATATTGGCTGAGGAAAAGTTGAACCTATGTTGAAAAGACCAACGATGTTGTGCAGTAGAAGAATGTTTAAGCTCCTGATTTTTAACATAGCCTTCATGCTCTTTTAAAAGAAATCTAAGAACACGTTTGGTGTGACCAATATAAGAGAGACCACACTGGCAAGAGATTTGTTAAGTACCCCAGTTATCTATACGATCTATGGTGTGTTTGAGATTTGAAAAAGATATTTTATTAACAGGAGAAAAAATAACATTGAATTCAAACCTTCTTAAAAGGTTAGCAATTTTCTGAGTGATTTTAGGAAAAATGGCAAAACGACTGAAGTATTAGAGTTGGAATTAAAATTCTTACCAGAATGCACGGTTTCGTCAATTTCTTATAAATATAATCTATAACATTGGAGGAATAACCACGATCAACAGCAATAGCTTTGAGATAATCAAGTAACTGAGTAAACTAAGTAACTGAGGAGTGGAACAAATATTGCATTCTCGAAAAGCAAAAGTATTCAAAACAGCAAATTTCTGGTTAGGAGGATGATCAGAATACCTGTGAGGTGGAAGACTGACAGCAAAAGGTTTACGAAAGATGATAGTCTGAAAGCCATCTTCACTGCTAATAACAGGGACATCGAGGAAAGAAAGACAGTTGTTGGTCTCAATTTCAAAAGTAAATAGAATGCAAAAATCAATGGAATTCATAACAGAGATAATATGATTAATATCCGAATTCATTCCAACCAGGACATAAGTATCATCAACAAAACGGGCTTAAAACGGAAACTTTAATATTTCAAACAAATTGACCTCAAAATCATTGACCATCAATGCATGTAAATATCGCATAAAATTGGACTAAGAGGATTGCCCATAGCCAAACCGTCAGTCATACGAAATAAATTTCCCATTAAAAACAAAAATATTTTGCCACAGGTAAGCACTAGTGAGAAGGGTAAGCTCCCCAATTTCAAAATAAGAGAAATGAAATTCACAAATCCTTTACTTGAGGCAACCTAAAGCCCCCTCAATCGGAACATTAGTAAATAATGAAGTAACATAAAAAGAAACTATCATGTGGCCCTGTGGCTTAAAACTATGAAGTTTCTTAACAAATTCAAGAGAATTCTTAACAGTGAAACAATTACTGCTTAAAAGTGGAGAAAAAACAGAAACTAAATATTTGGTAAGCTTATAATAAGCTATACCGATGTTAGAAACAATAGGTCTAAAAGGAATGTCAGGTTTATGGACCTTAGATAAAGGATAAAACCTGGTATAATGCGCAATAGAAGGAATAAGAAACCTCTTAAAATTAGCAGGAATAACGGAAAAAGACTTGATGGTGGACTTAATAGAGTTAATTTCACTAGTGGAAGGGTCTTTGTGGATATCCACATAGGGACCATCATTAATTAATTTTGGGATTTTTCCAAATATGTAAATTTATCAAGAAGAACAATCTGACCATCTTTGACAGCCTTGGTTTGAAACTTGATTATTACCAAGGCATTAAATTCTTGCATTCAATTTACATTTGAAATTGAGACCAACAATTGTTTTTCTTTCCTAGATATCCTTGTTATTCGCAGTGAAGATATCTTTCATACTACCGTCTTTCGTAAACCTTTTGCCACCTCACAGGTTTTCTTCTCCTCCTACTAACAAGAAATTTGCTGCTTTCAATACTTTTGTTTTTCGGGCTTCCAATATTTGTTCCACTCCTCAGTTACTTGGTGCTGAACTTGATTATCTCAAAGCTATTGCTGTTGATCGTGGTTATTCCTCTACACTGTTAAAAATTTTCGTTTATTGACAGGTTGTCTTCCGTAAATTTTGATCAGAAAGTTTCCGTTTTGTTAGAAAAATGGAATCTCTCCCGTATATCTGTTGCTACCCAGCTAGAAAAAGTTTGCAATAAAAGTGCACAAAATCCGAGCGTATTTGGCACCTCTACTTATGCATAAAAACTGCTAACTGAATTGTGCACAAAAAGTGCATAAACTGTATCCCTAAATTGTATACTTTTTAGACTTTTAAGATTACAGAGTTTCAAATACGGAATTATTAATATAAAAATCTATCATCCAATGGTATTGCAGTATTTTTGATCGCCACACATGCGCTTAAACTCCTTCGCGTCTGTATCGCCCCATTTATGGACTACAAAGACGGAACATTCCTCAAAAAACGGAAACATTAAGGCAACTCTGCTGCCAGTCCTTTTTCCGTAAATTGACGAAATTTTTTTTACAGTATACTGTTAAAAATAATCTGAAATTCACGGGTATTTTTTTCCTGAATTTCACAGAAAAGTCCCTTTTCATGACAAAAGGGCATTTTCAGTTACAAGCAGAATATTTCCTCATATTTCCTGAAAACAACGGAACGGACAGAGAAAAAAGCAGCCAACGGAGATATTCCGTTATCTGCTGCATGTTTATTTTCAATGGTTCAAAAACTGACATGTTGCTGCACAGAAAAACTAAAAATTCCATAAATTAAAATTTCAAGTTTATTTAAAACAACAAGAAGAAAATAGTGCTTTCGAATTTAAAAAAGCAAAAATTAATTCTTTCCATTCTTTTAATATTATTTGCAATTCATTTATTACAGTTATAAAAAAGTATTCGCACTTAAAATATATTCTAAACAAACAGATTAGTATATATATAAAATAGCTAAATTAAGTGAAGAAAAAATTGATTCTATTTAAAAAAGCAATAAACAAAAATAATGCTTTCGAATTAAACTCATTCCTTTAAAATTATTCGCAATTTATTTTTTAAAGTGATAAAAAACAACCACACTTAAAATATATTCTAAAAGAACACATTTAAAAAATACATAATAGTTAATTAAAAATCGATTTTCGCAAAAAAGCAAAAAAAAATTATCGAATTTAATTCAAAATATAATATTTATATTTTACATCTAACAATCAAATTAAGAATATACACTGCTGGACAATTGCTAAGGACGGATAACGCTATCACCCATAGCAACCACAAAATGAAAGGAAGCAAAATGTGGAAAATTAGAATAAGTGCGGGATATAGTAAGAAGAGGTATGCGTATGCAAATTTTCTTTTCCACGTCTGTTCATCACGTGATAGCGCTGATAAGAGCTTTAAAGGATTTGACGCGTGTGGACAGTTGTTCCAACTCAAAGTTTTAAAGGAAAGACTTGATTGACGAACTTGAAATTTTCGGCATGTCTTCCCGATATCACTTTGATGATTTTATGCGTGGCCGAGTTACAGGAAAGATCGAAGAAGGGCGAAAAATAACAGATGTTGCCAGGAAGTTCGACATCGCCCACAGCGTTGTTTCACGGCTGTAAATACGGCTTAAAACTACTGGAATGTGTAGCAGGCGTCACGGGGGAAGTCGTGTTAGAAGTACGACGCCTGCAGGAGATAGATACATTGTCCTATCGGCAAAAAGGAACCGACTCACCACTGCTCAGCAGGTGGCAAATCAGTTTCTTGCTGCCACAGGACAGCAAATCTCCCGAAAAACTGTCGCCAGACGTTTGAGGGACGGAGAATTATACGCCCGCAGACCTGTTGTGTGTGTCCCATTGACCAGACAGCAGCGTACTGCTCGTTTGCAATGGTGTCGTGAGCATCGTAACTGGACTGAACAGGACTGGGCATGCGTACTATTCTCAGATGAGAGTAGGTTCAGTCTGTCATCGGATTGTAGCGGCCAACTGATATAGCGTGAGAGTGGTACTGCTTATCGTCCAGAAAATATCCAGTAAAAGGGACCGATATCCGACATGCAATGTCATGGTATGTGCCGGCATCATCATCAATGGCCGCACGCGCCTACATGTGGTGGTGACTGGGACTATGATGGGCCAACGATACTTTGATGAAGTTCTACTTCCTCATGTTCGCCTTCTCCGTGGTGCTGTCGGTGATAAATTTGTTTTCATGGACGACAACGCTCCATGTCATCGAACACTCGCTGTTAAGGATTGTCTAGACAGCGAAGGTATTCAACGCCTCGTATGGTCAGCGCGTTCTCCAGATCTAAACCACTTTGAAAATGTTTGGGATGCTTTGGGGAGGCAACTTGCTAGTCGAAACTATCCTCCAACAAACAAGAACACCCTCATCCGTGCACTGACAGATGAATGGGATAAATTGACTCAACAGCTGCTGGATAATGTTGTGCAAAGTATGGTACGACGTGTAGAATGTTGCATCACACTCCACGGTGGACATGTCCCGTACTGACATCTTTCTCCAAAGTACCTGCTGACTTTCATATGCATTGTTCCATTTCTCTGTATGAAGCATCAAATGAACATTTTTTTTCTTTCATATGTTTCATAGCCTTTTGTATTTTCCAGAACAATAAATGTCCTTTATTCTAATGTCTGAACAGTGTGGCAACAATATTTTATCCTACTAGGCCTCATATCTCGCTTAATGTAATGCTGCATTGCAATTTGTGATCCGTCCTTAGCAATTGTCTAGCAGTGTATATAATTCATGTTTTTATCCTCTATTAATACTATAGTTTTCAACCATCATCTCATTACGAAATATCCCCGCAATTAACTTCAAAATTACCAATTTTCTAAACCCCAAATTGTTTAGGTCCCAAGCTGCGATTTGAAGAAATCCCCTATCATCGTTTCCTACTCTTACTCTAGCAAGGAAACGCTGGTCTTACGGTAAAGCACTCGGCTCAAACCACTAACGTCCCCAGTTCGTTCCTCAGGACGGGCAGGAAATGTTCTTGCATTATATCAAATATTAAATACTCCTGTAATAATCAACAGATGGCAGCAGAAATAGAGATGACATTTTTTAAAACCGAGATTATTTATAACGGACTTACCGATTCTTCAAATGGATTTTTCCCTTCCTTTATCTTTCAAAACGGAAAATGTACTAACGGTACGGAAAAAGTCCGGCAACTGTGCTGCCGGTAGTTTTACTGTGAATTAACGGATTTATTTTTAACAGTGTAATATTATAGATTCTATTTATAAGAAACTGCCAAAACCCGTCTATTCTGGTAAGAATTTTAATTCCAACTGTAATACTTCAGTTGTTTTGCCAATTTTGCCTAAAATCAGTCAACAAATTGCTAAAAGTTTAAGAATGTTTGAATCCAATGTTATTTTTTCTACTGTTAATAAAATCTCAAACACCCCATAGATCGTATAGATAACTGGGGTATTTACCAAATCTCTTGCCAATGTAGTCTCTCTTATATTGGTCAGACTAAACGTGCTCTTAGATTTCGCTTAAAAGAGCATGAAGGTTGTGTTAAAAATCAGGAGCTTAAACATTCTTCTATTGCTCAACAATGTTGGTCTTTTCAACATAGGTTGAACTTTTTCTCAGCCAATATTATCAAAAAATATTCTTCTAACCTTAATCTTGATTTTGAGAAGCTTACCACATCATTAAAAATTCTCACTTCTTAGTCAATGACTTAATACTCATGATTTTCCAAGTATTTGGAAAATATTAATTTAATTCTCCTTTTTTTGGTTTTCATTTCTTTTGTTCTCCGGTAGATGTCTCTGCTTGTCCACTCATTTGTTTCATGCTGCTTTTTTATCATTGGTTGTTTTTGGCGCGTTCTCTACCCACATCGGGCATATAAGCCACCACCCCTCTGTCGTTTTGCCCAGTCTTGCTTTTTCTAACATGCTGTGCTTTGCTCTTTGTCGCACTGAAGAAGAATTTCGCTTGTAGATTCGAAATAGCTATTTGCTGCTTTTTTGTGTATTATTTGTGCATTTATAACGTTGGTATTCTTCCTTTTAATATTATTGCACAAAGGTTTTATTTGCTATTTTTATATATTTCAAATATTATCCATTTAAAATTTTATTTTATATCCCTGTATGAAGAAAACCTTCAGTAATTGTTAAAAAATTAAAAAATATATAAAATTGATATTTTTTCACAAATAGACTTTATTTGGAAACAGAATTAGGGTCTAAAATAGAATTTTTTTTATATGAATTGAAAAAGACCAAATCTTTTTCTGTGGCAACGAAGCAAGGTTACTTTGTGAACTCTGTTTTCGGATGTGAGCTGTGGAAAGTTGGTAATTTTTTTCACTATTTTCGCATTAATCAACGTGACTTGGGGAAGTACAAATTCTGTGTTGCCGCCTTTAGACTTAATACACTTTAAAGATGAAAAATATTAATGCTTTTAAACTGCGTGTAAAAACATCAAAATGTAATAACTTGAGAACTAACTGACAGATTGAGATTTTTTTTACTAAAATTTTATTTAAGGAAAAGAATAATACGGTTTGCATAATGTTCGTAATAGATGGAGTTTATAAGATGCTGTGCTGATGCTAGAAAGAATAGGTCTAAAAGGAGTTTCACGAAATATAATTCCAGAGCAGATGTAACATTACAATATTATATAGGAATGACCACTAGAAAGTTTAAAACAAGATTAAAAGAGCATATGGCAGATATAAAAAATGACAGAAGATCTACACTGGCAAGACTACATTGAACCGATACTTTAAAAATTGATTTTAAAAACAGTTAAACAATCTTTTCATCAAGGCTTTATTTCCCATTTATTATCCGTAAATCATTAGAAATTTATTTGCGTAACATGAACATTTGCAATAAATCCGCCTCATTTGATTTCCTAAAATTTGGCACGAGGTACTTTTCAGTTTTAAAAAAGCAATAAATAAAAATTAATTTTCACGTTTACAGTTGACTATTTCAAGCACCTGCTTTTTTACATATATGGTCTCGTGATTTATGTTTTTCAAGTTTATTTTCAAACATTTGCGAGAATATTTTTGTTTATTGTTATTTATCTTGAAAATGGCGCCGTATATGAACGCTGAAACATATGACAATCATTAAAAGGTTTTTATAAGCCTTTTGTGTTTCCTCTTTGTATCACTTAAGCATTTTATCTATATTTTAATAGATGGACCTGTTTATCGATTACGTTTTCCTCAGCAACTATTGGTCAAAAAGTAAAATGTAATATATCAATATATCAGAAATTAATTCCTTATTAGGCAATGACTATAACGATAGCCACTTGCGTTTCTCTGCTAAAAATCTTTACAACGGTGTTGGTCCATTTCAGCACTTAAAAAAAAAATTATACAACTTCGAGGTCTGATTGAAAAACTGACTGGAGCGGGCGTAGGCTATCCAGCTGTACACTGTCGAAGTAGGTGGGCCCCCAACCCTAGGTCCTTTGAAAAAATTTTCGTCTAAAAATAAAAAATCACGATAATTTGAGGTTTGTTTGCTTCTGAACCAAAACAGGCGCAGCTTTCCCGGGTGTTAGGTGCCTTCGGCATTGGTTACCCAATCCAAATGTTTGCTTGGCAAGAATTTTTGTCGATGAACGAAGCGGGCGAGGGTCCACTAGTCTATAATAATAAAAGCAGATGTTTGTGTGTTTCTATAATGTCTGCGGTTTATGATTTGGCAGAAAGATACCTGTATGCCTGAAATGATGCACCTCAAAGGCAGATTTTTGATTTAATTTTTCATGTAATTTTTAGCGTTTTTAGTGTTTTGCGGCAATTTTTCCATATCTGTAAAAGGAATTCATTTTCATAACACAGTAAAGTAAATTTTGCACTCTTTTCAATAAAGTTTATTTGGAGGATATGGAAAAAACTTTCTCTAACTGTTTAAAACAAAAATGGAAAACATGAAATAAAGTTTCTTTGCCAAATTTTAAAGAAAGTATTATCGATGTATTGCTGAGGAAACGGAACGTCAATATCAAAGACGATTTTTATTACTCTTGTGAATTGGAAAAACGCAGAACCGGTTTCTATAGCGACTAAGCAAGTCTACTTTGTTCACTCTGTTTATCGGATGTGAGCTGGAGTGAGTTGATAATTTTTTCTCTATTTTCACGTTAGCAACCGAAAGTTCAGAGAAGTAAAAAATCTGATTTGCTGCCGAAATAGGAAATACGCTTGGCTTGAAAGCTGGAAACTTTTTGTGATTATAAATTGACAGTTTAAAAAAAACAAAATTTAACAACTTGAGAACTATTTTACCGATTTCGAAATTTTTGCATCAAGTTTTTTTTATTTAAAGAGAGGAAAATATATAGTTGAAACAGTTTATATAATGTTCATAACATTGGACGCTGTGTTTTTGATAATTTACATTCTCCTTAGGAAATATTGGTAAAAAATTCAAAGTGTAATATATCTACATGTCAGAAATGAAACCGTCAATACGACAATCCCTATAAGGTTTGGCTCCTGGTGTTTCTCTGCTATAAATCCTTAAAACGACAATTAGTCCCAAGCCTTACCTTTGTTTGGTAAAAAAAAGTATATACATTCGAGGTTTGGTTGAAAAAAACGTCCCTATCGGGCGTAGCCCACCCGGATTTATGCTGCTGATAACAGTAGGAGTTCCAACTTTACGTTTGTTTGGAAAGAATTTCGTCTAAAAATAAAAAAATCGAAATGTTTCGATGTCGTTTGGATAGAAAGTCATTTGATTCTAGATTCGCTTCGAAAAACCGACCAGCAAAGCGGGCGATGTTCCGTTAGTATTGATTAAACCTATTTAGCAATTCAATTGTGTAACTATCGAATTTCTTTTTTGAATTATTTTATTATGCTTCTTGTGCACAGAAAGCATCCGTATTCAGACAGACATTTAGAATGCTAGCAATCTTCTTAAATCTAAAATAATAATAATAATTAGAAGTAATTTCCGAAAGTTTTTAAGTGTTTAGAGAGAAAGAAAAAAATCGAATTTCTTTCTCGCATAGCACAATTTTACGTTTTCTATTCCCAATGTTAAAAACTAAAATATCTTACTATTAATTTTACAGAAAAAGCAACTTTTTTAAATAGGAAATATTAATCTCAGTATTCAAAATAAGGACTACTAATAATAGATGATGTGCTAGATGCAAGTTTACATTACAATTTACTTTTTTCATTAGAATTTGAATGCCAATATTTAAAGTATAGTAATTGTCGCCTTATTTAATCACCGAAATTTTGGATCAAATAAGTTAAATATTAATGTTAGAAAAGAGTGTTCCATATATTGTGATCACCATGTAGACGAATTCAGCTGTAATATATAGATATTCGACATTCATCCTACATAATTGTAAATCATACAGTGTTATAAACATTTACTTAACCCTTGATGTAAAACGTTTATTCAGATATAAATTGATCAAAAATAAGCATAAGTATATATTCGTTATGAATGGATAGAGGTCTGCAGAGAGTCGGAATCCGAGACGTACTTATCCCACTAGCCGGGTGTAGTCCGATTTTCTTTTATTATGCGCGAGCCTGACCAGAGCTGGACTTCATCATTTCCGGCTTGTTTCGAGTTGTATATATATATATATATATATATATATATATATATTTTTTTTTTTTTTTTTTTTTTTTTTTTTTTTTTTTTTTTGGAACATAATATAAATGTTGCACAATCATTGAAAATAATACTTAGAAATTCATTTGGTTTTATAAATTTCAGAAAATGTTTTTCAATTAATTTTTATAAAAGATTTTAAAATTCTGATTATTTTAAGCAATATTTTTATTTTTTTCTAAACAAACATTAAATGTTTTAGTGAGTGTTCATGTATGTAATTGTCTAACTGATCATTTGTTCATAGTCTGCATTTCATGGCTGCCAGATGTATAATCTAAAAAATGCTGCAATTAAAAATTTTTGCATCAATATGTATACAATATTCTTTGATAAAACATTTAATTGTAGGATAAAGTTGATTAAGAAATGTCGGCAGTTTTACAGAAAATTAGTAGGGACATGAACTGGGCAAAAGTACAGAGGATTGGCTAGAATCTGACAAGTTCAGACCTTGCACACCTCTAATACACTCTAAAAAATAATTGCGTCAAAAAACGTAAAAAGTACAAGCAGCAAGTTTCAGGAACACCCTTGTGATTGGAAGAGAATTTTATAGTTTTAAACATTATTTTTAATTTCTAACATTAAATGCTTTAGTGAGTGTTTATGTATGTAATTGTCTAATAGATTTTTCTAATTTTAAACATTATTTATAATTTCTAACATTAAATGTTTTAGTGAGTGTTCATGTATGTAATTGTCTAACTGATCTAACTGTAATTGTCTAATTATATAACTGAAAAAGTACAAGCAGCAAGTTGCCTGAACACCCTTGTGACTGAAAGAGATTTTTTTAATTTTTGAAAAACTTTTGACTGGAGAACGTAAGGAAATCTTGACCTTAGGTTCGCGATTTTTTTTTTGTTGTTTTGAAGTGAAAAGGCCCTGATATACAGGGTGATTTTTTTTTTTAAACTGACGCTATTCAGAGCCGCCGGTAGCTCATTCTAATAACTGGATTGACACAAAATTTTATAAATGGACTAAGAAAATCATGGGAAAAAAGATTCCAACAAAACAAATTAGTTCCAATCACCACCGATAGGGGGAAATGTGGCGCTGTGGTAATTTATGCAACTAAGAATTAGCATAAAATACGGGCAATAAATGAAAATGCAAATTTTTGCTTACGCAAGCGACAGTAGCGCCAATAGTTTAAGCTATAAATGCATGCGAAAAACTCCGAGAAACAATTTCAGCTCAGGTTGAAAATGAATCTCACGTTACCGCAGCGCGCGTTACTTGTGAAGTTCTATTACTGTAACCAGTGCAATGCACCAGGTGCTCTTCGTTTATTTAGAACACGCCCTAAACTGCGCAAAGGACCTTTATCCGTTAATGCATTGAAAGCAATGAATCTGAAATTCGAAGAAACAAGCTCACTAGCAGTTCGGCCAGGCAGAGGACGTAAAACGGTGTCAGAAAAAGTGATAATGAATGTTGCAACTGCGATCAACGATAGGCCACAGACTACCTCTGCTGTTTGTAGTAGCAGCGCACGGGGTGTTGCGCGAGAACTGGATTTAAATGTTTCAACAGTATAGAAAGTCTTGCGGCGAATTCTCCACTACTATCCATACAAGATCAGCTGCTTGCAACAACTCCAACCCAATGATTACGATAAACGACTGACATTTGCTCTGACATTTCTTGCAAGAATGGAAGTCGATGATGTTTTCCCGTGGAGAATTTTACAGGGAGATGAGGCCCATTTTCATCTGAATGGATCTGTTAATACTCATAACTGTGGAATTTGGGCCACTGAACAACCTCATACAGTTCTAGAAACTCCGTTACATTCACCAAAGCTCGCTGTTTGGTGTGGCTTTACAGCTGAATTCATCCTTGGACCATTCTTTTTTTAAAACATTACTGCGACAGGACCAGTGACGTGTACCGTTAACGCAGAAAGATATCATAATATGCTGACTAGTTTTGTCATTCCACAACTTCAACAGAGACAATGTCTGGATCAGATAATTTTTATGCAGGATGGTGCATCACCACATATTGGTGTAAAAGTACAGCAGCTGTTGCGCCATCACTTCAATGACCAAAGAGTTATCAGTCGTTGTTTTCAATATGACTGGACGCGCCGGTCTCCGGATTTAACTCCACATGCGATTTTTGGCTCTGGGGTTATTTGAAATCGAAAGTCTATTTTAGGGTAGTAACAAATGTGAGTATCTTAAAAGACAACACAATACATGCAGTAAGGGCTATTCCATGTGACATGTTACGCTCGGCCGTCGAAAATGTTGTACAAAGAATGCAAGGTGTGGTGCAAGAGAACGGTGGTCACATTGAATGTGGTCGAATTCGCGTCGGGAAAGTGTATATGATGAATAAAACACGGCATTTTATTCAAATTATTAATTTTGTCTGTTTCTGATGTTTTCTTTCAATACACAGCGCCAAATTGACCGCTATCGGCGATGATTGGAACTATTTTTTTTTTGTTGGAATCTTTTTTCCCGTGGTTTTCTTAGTCCATTTATAAAATTTTGTGTCAATCCAGTTATTAGAACAAACTACCGGTGGCTTTGAATAGCGACAGTTTAAAAAAAAACACCCTGTACATAAAAATTCCATTTCTAATACCAAAAAGTGCTATACAGTAGAGTTGCCGCAACACCCTTAGGATTTAAAGAAAATACAGTTTAGATTAGAGGATTTCAGGTAATTTTTAAGTTAGATTTGTGAATTTTCTAAGTTTTGAGTTGAAAAAAGACACATCAAAGCGAAAATTTTCGTGTTTTAATGAAATAAAATCAAAGGGAAAATACATGTCAGTTCACCGGGTTTTTTTTTAGAATTTAACAAGAGCGTGTTTCGTCGTAATTTCAGCCGTTTTAAATGAGTTATTATGCAAAGTTTTACTTTTTTATGATTATTTTCTGGTATACTAAAAGTCACGTATGCAGCATTGATATTGTTATATTCTACTTCCTGTCCGAAATTATTTTGAAATGGTACTAAATTGAATTTTAAGTTTATGAATTTATTTTTTTTTATTATTGTAATAAACACTATAAAAGAAACAATTAAAGCTTGCTGGTCTGTGTAATATTATCGATAGATTTGTATAGAGTGTCATGATTGGTTGATTAAACACCAAATTTTTTTGCATTGTAAAAATAGGAAAATTGTGAATCATTTTTAATATTTTCAATATTTTATGATTTTTTATTAGAAAACTTATTTTTATAATTCTAGTTCCTAAAGTAGTTTATTTAATAAAATGTTTTATACACAAATACAAGACGTCTGAATACTTTTGAAAAAGAATATGTAAAGTAATAAAATGCTTATGAAAAAGTAGATAGTCAGCATATTCTGTACAAAAATTCCGAAAAGTTTTCTAAAGAAATTTCTTCAATAAAATGTTTTATATACAAATACAACACGTTTGCATAATTTTGAAAACAATGCACAAAGTAATAAAATGCTTCTGAAAAAGTAGACAGTTAGCATATACTGTACAAAAATTCCGAAAAGTTTTACGATTGCTTAAACTTATTACAGTTCGTAGTTTTTATTTACAATATGATATTATCACTTTGAAACTTTCGGAAGTTTTTTGGGCATACAGGATTTTGCATCGAAGATTTCGAAAAGAATTTTATATTTTGGAGCTGTTTTAAATAATTTGTTTAACACACGTGTAAAAATAAATGAGTGGCTTTCAAATATTGATAAACTATCAAATCGGATTTCTTCATTTTATGGCTAGGACAAATTTTATTTATCATATATTGTACTTGAACAAAATAAGGCTATGCTCTTAATGAGGCCATCAGCTTATTTCTTTTAGAGAATGGTATCGGACCGACCTATGACAGTACATACGTGACAGTTTATGTTTCCTGGACACGTGCGTATAGTTTCAACAACAACCGATACAGGCTTCATCGTCATTTTCGAACCACTGAATTTTTCGACACGTCGTAATTAAAAACAGTAGGTAAACTTTCATATGAAATCAGCGTCAACTGCTGATTGAATTTCACAATCTTTGTGTGATATACGAGGTAATTTAAATATCTCTTTAGAATGTATTTTGAAATATTCTGCGTTTTATCTACTGTTCGTGTTTTAAAGTGAAATATATAAACGCAGTAGTCCTGTAATTAGATTATTTGATTCATTTTCCAAAAGGAACATATAGACAAGTGTCTTTTTTTTTAAATGTAAGAAGTATGCCCATCAAGAATGTGTGGAACTGACTCGAATGGAATTACTCGTATTTTTTTCTGCCTCAAATGTGAATAACATAATTTACATATCTGCATAAAATAATAATGATTTTATTTTGATTTTTTGTACCTACATATTGCATTTTTAACAGTTAAAATGTGCAATTTAAAAACACCTTCTTCATTTTATTCTATTTTAATGTAATATCGGTAAAATATCTGTTAATTAAAATTAAATCATGTACATAGCAAATTATGATCTTTTTCAAAACACACACTCCTAATAAAGACACTTTAAAGTATCTTTTGTTTTGAACACTCCTAGCCAAAATTCAACAGCGACAAGCGTATGCATGATTTAATAGTGTAAAAATATGCATAAATATTACATCCAATGATATTTAAAATGTTAATGCTGATATAATATATTTCATTGTGATTTGATTCCTTTACGTAGCCTTATTTGGTACAGGCACCTTATTGCTTCATAAAACGTATCTAAATCATCGAAATCTATTAATTAACTCATAGATGTAAAATGATAAGTGTTAGTAAAAAATTATAAAAACAGCATTATGCGAGATAAATTAATTCTAACAAGTGAAAAATCCTAGTTCAAGAGTCGAACATAGCACCTCTGGCTTAATGTTCTAGCGATGTACCAAATGAGCAATCCTAGACAACTCTAGCTTGGAAACCCTTTATTGAGTATGGAATCCAGTAGAAATGGACGTTAAATATAACAAAATATATAACACTATTAAGGTCACTGTGCCTAAGTTCGACGCAATTCCCCATAGTTTAGTCGCATTTAGAGTATATTTGGCATTTTAATTAATAAATATAAATGGTATTAAGCAGAAAATTATCGAATACTATGCCTTGTTTTGTAGTAATTGATACGTTATCTGCAATATAAGCCAACAACATACGATCGTCGCATTTATGTCATTTTTGTCGCATTTGCAGTAGTTAAAACCTAAATGAGATGTCCAAAGTCCTAAATGCGACAATGCGTTGTATACATGTCAGGTCATCTTAAAATATTCATTTAATTGTTATAAATTTTTGAATTACTTAGGAAAAAGTTGAAACACATAAAAGTGAAATGTGAATAGCTTATTAATTGAACTATTTAAAATAACTTATTTTAATAATAACTTAAATAATTTTTAAAAATCTGGTTACCCGGACCTATTCTGGAATTTCATCAGTAAAACTAGTCGGATGTGCCAATCCCAAAACTTTCTTCCATCCCATACATGTTAATACTTCAAAATTCGCTCTCACATCGCCAATAAAATCAATATTTTTCGTCATTATGTAGTACGGAACAATCCGTTGCACTGCTTGCGAATCTTTGGGTTGCCTGGATGCGAACTACCCTTCGTTGCACGAGCAGCCCATGCACAATAATTTTCTACGAAAGTCTGTAAAATCCTCTATTAATTATATTAGCAAGAACATCTGTTGCGAATTATTTATAAACAAACAATTATAATATATTTTAAAATAATCTAAGTAAAAACCATCTGGTCTGAGATATTTAGATGTTGATGAAAATATATGAATGAACAATGAAGAAAAATCGCTCCCAGAAGTTGACACTTATTTTCTCGTTAATTGCATTTTTTGGATGGTTCAAAACTTAGCATTTGGTCAAAAAGCACTTTTATTATTTTATAATGAAGAATACTAAAGAAATATGCTTCAGCGGGACAGAGAAATATACTAAAGAAAACGTATTTTAAATAAAACTCTATTTATTATTTAATTTCTATTATGAAAATAAGTTTTCGGATAAGATAAGCAAAACAAAAACTACAGCAAAATTTTCGTATTAACTACTGCAAATTAAGACTTTTTCAGTTGTGGGAAATTCCAGGTAATGATAAATTGAAAATAAATTTAGTCTAACATGTTGGATTTTATTATTTTTGATTACGAAATAATTTTTAATCTTTATTAAGCAGGGACGATTTCCCTCTGTTGTAAAATTGTAGCGGATAGTGCATTTTAAAGTTCAAAAAATTAATTGTTAATTTCATAGAAGTTTGCATTACATGATAGCAATACATCTAATGTATTCATAGATATTTATTTATCTTCTCGTTGTCGCATCACAATATGCATTCAGGCACTAATTCTGCTCATTGAATTTCTAAAGAATAAAAATATAATTATATTTCTAGTTTCTGAATATTCGAATCAATTTGATTTCGCAGGAAAATAGTTTTCAAACTTGACATTATTGTAGATCAATTCACAAACTGTGGTAAATACAATTTCTGTACGTAATATTTAAATAATAATAATAATAATAATACTTTTTCTGAAGTATCAAACTTTAAAAAATGTTTTGTTTGAAGGATCTTGTTCTGTAAAAGCATATATGTATATATACTTAATTATAATAAACAACAAAAAAAAAATCATCAATACCTCGTGAGATCGTGACGACAGGACTCTTCTTGGATTAACCATTGTACCCAGACTTAGCAAGGAACGTTCTCCAGTCGAAACGATATTGATAAATGCATCCCAGTTAAGAAGAATTAGACTCATTAGACTCTGAGTAGAACAATTAACTCAGTGTAAAGATTTTGTTAGCACTGAAATAATTTTTTAAGCATTGTTGAAAAGAATTACATTCCAATAATCAAATTCTTCTAATGCAAAAATTACTTTTGGGTTACAAAGGAGTTTTGCATAAAATCTTCTCAAGTTTGAAAACCGAAACTAGTATTAGATATTATTGTTATCCCTCAATTTTTCTGAATTTAACAAAGACTACTATGCGCACACCCTTAAACAGAGACTTACAATAAATTTTATGTTGTGGAAATATTGAAAATATCCTTTTAAGTTTAGTTTTTCTTTACTTTATTTTGCGTTTTTAAATTTTCATTTAAATTTGTTTTAACAATAGAATACATTTTCTACAAATTTTTTTTTTTAAACTTGTCTTGCAAAAATGTTTTTGGCAGGCTTGACAAATTTAAATGTGTACATAATCACTAAAAATATATAAAAGAGATTTCAAGAATCCATTTTTCCATTTTATGTAAAATTGTTTCACAAAAGAAGTAAATCTTAGCAAGGAAATGAAATTGCATTTGAATATGTTTCCTCTCAGTCGTTTGTATTTTCTACAGCAAATTTGGATTAAGGTACCATTTGCAGAAAGTAATTATATTTTCCCCATGATGCATTTATAAAAGGCATGTTCGTTCGTAGACGAAATTTTACAGAATTTCACTGTTGTTTGCGATTGTAAAATGTAGAAGAATGGCACGCATTAAATAATAATCATGTAGACTTTAGAAATTGAAACTGAAAAATATATGTACATTAAAAATATATGCATTTAATATTTAGAAATTTTTAAAACATCCCACATCTTTTTTTGTTCAACCATCATAAAAGAAACTAAATTAAATACTATTCCTCAATAATTGTAAGCGTTACGGGCGTAAATTTCATGCATTTTGACATAAAATGTTTATAAGATATAGACTGAAAGAAAGTTTTTATGGTATGCTTATTTATAATTAATCACAATGATAATCTGAAAAAATATCCAATCGAACTGTGTATTATAAATTTTATATTATGAAGCTTATATGTACTATGTACTATACAGTACAATCGCTTTACTAAAAATTCCAAATTATCACAGAGAAAATCGAAAAATATCATTCGATTGTGACTCATGCTTTAAAATTGACCCAAAATTAATAAGATAAATAAATATTTAACAGCCCAAAATATATAGGTAATTTTCAAATTATAGGCACTTTCTGCACGATGTGGTTTTCGCTGAAATGTACATAGAGATATGCGATTTTTTAAATATGATAATTTTGGGCTATAATAATTACATTACCAGAAACCAGAGGCTCAGAAAATCGACTTGCACCTCAGGGATAAAATTTCAAAGGGGATGTCACATATGTATTCACATAACAATCGAGAATTTTAGAAGGTTTTAATATTATTTATTAAATTAACTTAATTTTTAAATTATACACTGGTGTCCAGAAATTAAGGGGCAGTGATCAATTTCAGACTTTTTTTTTAATATCTTACTGAAACTCGTGAGGAAATGCCCGGAATTCCCTTGAACTTTGAGGATGTAAATAACATGTTTGACTTCACTTTTTCAGTGAAAATTTTGCCGCGAGGACAATTAGGGGAGGGCAATAATAAATAAAATAATGTTTTCGATCATCCAAGTAATAGAAAATGCTAAAAATGGTCTGTCACTTTAGCAAATGACTATGTTGGTCCTGTTCAACATTTTTAGATTTTCGTCGAGTGCACCGGAGATTTACCCTCATTTCCCCCCTTCCTCTCTGTGTCATTGCCACAAACAAGTAGTGTTAAATTTTGTCAATAGGTTATACAGAGAAAAACTATGTGTCTGAGTATCTAGATACTTTTTTATAAATATATTCTAATGGTCGTGTGAGTGTTGAGATTTTGTGGAGATCGTGGTGTCATAAATTATAACATCTGCGCTTGAAGGAGATCTTCTGGTCTTTTCTTTAAATTAAAATAAATATAGGCATGAATCTCCGAAAATCTTATTATCACGGTTATTTTACAATCATATGTTAATTAGGAGACTGTGGATGTGTAGTAACTATATATATAGTGCAGTAAGAGATGGAATCGATGGATTTCAAACGCATCCTATCTTCTGGTATTTGAGTTCTTTTGAGTTCTCATTTGTTGATTTCAAACGGAGTTTCTGACTAGCAGCTTTGGATTAGAGTTTTCGACTGTGAGATTTTGCCAGCTTGGTTAAAAGTTCAGCTCTCGACTACGAAAAAAGAGTCGTTGGAATCGACAGGATTCCATTTCATAATGATATTACCTGTTAAAGTGATTTTTTAGGTTCCTGCAGAACGAACCGTGAGGCCATTTCTAGCTAGGTTAAGTGAATTGAATTTAATAAGTTTTGGCAAAGGATTTTCCCCCTCTCAGCCGGAGATATAAATGAATAATGTTGGATAAATAAATACGGTGTACATTTTCAGAAATGCAGTGGCTGCGCCAGTCGTCCCATACCAGATTAAAACGGCATTAGTACCGCATTTTGAGTTAGTATCAAGCATTCTAGCATTATTTGTGTCAGCCTGCATCAAAGAAACGGAAATGTCATGAAGAAGCAGTCGCTTTAAAATTTGTCTTATTGAATGCAAAATAGTCGATGTGTTGTAAAATAAACTAAGTTAATATGTCTTTTAGAATGCATCCAGTAAAATTCACTGTGTATAAACATATCACGTTTTCACCTTACCTTTTTCATGCATATTAAATTACTTTGCATGCAATATTATTAAGGTTAAATACAATAAAATCTGTGAAAATCGAACCTATCTACAATATAATCCTATCTTAAACGGAAAATCTACATGGTTTATTCGAAAAGAATAACTTACAACTATACCTGCTAGGACAAAAACCTGTCGAAATGAATTTTTTCCCCGTCATTTGCTATTCCACCGTGCCAGGTTTCGGTGTATTTTCTAATTTACCAGTTCTTCTACAATACTGATTAGTTTCAGTCATAATTTCTGCTTTGCACCTTGAATACATACCGAGCATATAATCCATTTATATAGATTAGTAGATAAACAGATATAGGGGAAGACGGGTACAATGAAACAAGGGGTACAATGAAACATTACTTGTAAAATCACAGAACTTGTTGTCACAGAATGTTGCAATTTATATATATGTTATACAACTATAGCCCAGTTACTGATGTGATTTGGATGCATTCACACTTCTACAACATTAGCAATAGAAGATTATTTTTTTTTCATCAGGGAAAGTAAGTTTATTTACTAAAAGTAATTTTGTTTCTTTTTCCTTGTTGTTATAAGCAATAATTATTTTTTTTGTGCATTGTTATCTTTTGGTTGTTGTCTTCATACCTCCAAAACCAAAATAAAAAAAAATAAATATTAGAAGTTTGTAAATAATTTTTTATTTAGTAACCTCAGTGCGGGGTACAATGAAACACTTGCAGACGGGGGTACAATGAAACATGTTGGAATATGGCCTTTCAATAGAAAAATCTTTTCTGAAATGATTATTTGTGTTTGTATGTGTCAGATAGGCTTTGTCCTTCTGAAAATTATTTCCATGATTAGATTAATGAAACTGAAGAGCTGACTAATGAAGCTGCAGAGCAGACTAATGAAGCTGAAGACTATACTGAGAAAACCCAAGAATCAGAAGCGGTGGATCTTGCTATAATTTAAGTAGATCATTGCAGGTTGTTCAGCAACTATTCATGCACTAGCTCTAAACCTGTGAAGAAATACATTTCTCCTCAAGATATAAAATATTACCCCAAGGCTGGTCCAAGAAAGAAAATAAGGGTAGGAAAACAGAAAAAAAAAAAGATATTTGTTGTAACCAACGCCAGTAAAAATGCTCTTGTTGGGCAATTAAAAAGTTAAAAAGCTAAGAAGGGATTGTTTTCAAAACAAACTCTGCCTGTTAGACTCTGAAGATGACAATGATCCAGATTATTTTCCAGCTCCAGCTGATCATCAAAGTACTAAGAATGAGATATCCCCACATAACATGTGTGACACAAGCAATATCTGTATAAATGATTATGTTTTAATCAAGGAGGGTGAACAGAAACATTAGGAAATATATTTTGTTTGAGAAATCGTAAATTTAAATGAAGTCGAATGTGAAGTATTTTATATAAAAGCCCCGTGACAGAATGTACGCGTCGCAGACTTTTTAGGGCACCTGCAGACTGAAAACATACAGCGATGTAGCGGGCGCGCTACAACGCGTAAATTATGCGAAAAAACGGCAAACTTCGTCGTAGGATCGCGAAAAAAACGGCGAATTTGGTCAAAGAATCGCAGAAAAAATGTGAAATTCATTTAAAGATCGCGAAAAATAGCTAATTTCGTTGACAGATCGCGAAAAAAAACCGCAAATTTAGTCAAAGGGCCGTGAAAAAACGTGAATTTTGCCAAAAGGCCGTAAAAAAAGACATGAGTTTCGTTGAAGGATCGCGGAAAACTGCAAATTTGGCGAAGGGCTACGGAGAAAACGCCAACTTCGTCAAAGGATCGTGGAAAAAACTGTTAGTTTCGTCGAAGGATCACGAAAAAACGATCAATTTCGGCGAAGAAACAGTAAATTTCGTCCTCGGATCGCGAAAAAAACGAATTCTGCCGACAGATCGCAAAAAAGGACTAATTTCGTAGACGGATCGTCAAAAAACGGTAAATTTCGTCGAAGGATCTCAAAAAAACGGAAAATTTCGTCGAAAGATCTTGAAAAAACGGTAAATTTCGTCGAAGGATCTCGAAAAAATGGTAAATTTCGACAAATGATCTCGAAAAAACGGCAAATTTCGTCGAAGTATCGCAAAAAAATGACAAATTTCATCGAAGGATGGCGAAAAAACGCGAATTTTGTCCAAAGACCAAAGAAAAAACGAGAAATTCATCAAAGTATCTGGGAAAATGGATAATTTCGTTGACAGATTGCGATTAAAACGCAAATTTCGCCAAAGGGCCGCGGAAAAACTTGATTTTCGCCAAAAGACTAAAATAAACATGAGTTTCGTTGAAGGATCGTGAAAAAAATGCAAATTTCATCAAAGGGTCACAGAGAAAACGCAAATTTCGTCAAATGGCGGCAGAAAAAATGCCAATTTCGTCAAAGAATCGTGGGAAAAAAACTGCTGATTTCGTCAAAGGATCACGAAAAAAGTGCGAATTTCGTCGAAGGGCCACGAAAAAAACGTGAATTTCGCCAAAGGATCGCGGGGAGAAAAATGAAACGTGAATTTCGTCAGAGGTTCACGAAAAAAACGTGAATTTTGTGAAATAGTCCAGGAAAAGATGCAGAATTCCTTTAGAAAACAGCAGACATACAAAGTTCTATGTTTATTAATATAGGCATAGTTTTTAATCTGAAACAATATACTGAACTAACTTTTGAAAAATTGGGTTAACCCGAACCCAATTTGCAAGAATCTACACTCAGCCTGAAATCGACTCGAATCAAAAGCAGAGTTAATCCGACCTGCAACGAGCATAATTTTTGCCGAGAGGGGATTCTCTCCCCTCCCCCCTCTGCTGTAACCTTTCAAAATGTTTGCTGTGAATTTCAGATTTTTGTTTTTAACTCAGAAAGGCTGATAAATGCTGATGCTTTAATTAATTAGCACTACAACTACAACAGCAGCGAGAATAGATTTATATGATATATTGCGTATTGCAGACTATTTTTGAAAGCATTATTAGCGTTGCAGACACTTGAAGATAGTTCTGTATTTTGTATTTTAATCAAGTTCCTTTTTTGTATTTTATTAATTAAGTTTTGTTTTTGTATTTTCAGCTCATTGTTCATAAAATGAACTATATTGGGTGAAAAATGCTTGCATCATTTGGAGTGTTTCATTGTACCCCAGTATGTGTTTCAGTGTACCCCGCCATACTGGGTACAATGAAACACTGTAAGACATTTACTTTTTGTTATTTTTCAAGCATAAAGATATTGTTTAAAACATAATAAAAATTTATATAGATGGGGAAAATATAAGATTAAAAGTATGCATTAATTATATTTTTGTGCATGCAAAATTGTGTATAGGAAAAAAAATAGTAAATTTTTACCCCGTCTTACCCTACACAGGACCAGATTATCCTTTTATGCATCTATGTGTCCAATGCAGACTGTCGACCCTCAAGCTTTACTGTTTCTTCCAATGTCTACAAAGGTAATATAAAATGCTAATAAACACACTAACATAAATAAATTCTTATTTTTGACAGTGCATGGCTAACACTTTTGATAAAACTTTGAATACTTAACTTTCCAAGGAATGGGGATTGATTTGTCAGTCATAGCAGAATCCATTCATAGCAGAACATAATTAAGACATCTCAACTTAGTCAGGATTTCTATTCGGATCCAAGAAATGTTTTAAAAAGGGCTTCATCTTGCAATAAGTTAAAAGCAACATCATAAAATTTCCAATATTTTCGAAGATGATTATTTCATTTCTATGTGACCATGTGATTATAATTATTAAATAACAATCAGTTAATTCAAAAGGACACCGTTATACTGTGACGTTATTTAACTTTTTCTTTTATTTGATAGTAAGTTTTTTACCAATTATGCATTTAAAAATTTGTCAATTTGCCATATTCTCAAAATGAGAGAAAGAAAAGTACTAAAAAAAATCAGTTGTTGCCTCTCCTCTCCTACCAATTTTTGCTGCCCATGTGGACCATGTCTAAATCTGGTCCTCTATACAAGCATGTACAATAAAACATGCGAAAATAGTATTTAACGAAATCATGTCTTAAAATGGAAAATTTCATGGTCCCATTGGAAAAAATATACTATAATTATACCTGCAAAGACGAAAACCTGTTTAAAACTGATTTTTTTTCACAATTCCTCTGATTTCGTCTTGGCGGCTTTATCCCTTAAATATTTAAACCTTTGCTTTATGAATTTTCTGCATACACTAATTCTGCATACATTTTCTGCATTGCCTAAAGCGATCAATAATCCATATTTTATATGCAACATAAATAAAATTAAAATTTTTATTTGAGATTTTGTGTTTTGATTCGCCAAAAATTGTTAGTATCTTATCTAGTATTTACGCAGGCTTTTAATTATGTCTGAGCAGCACATCACTCTTAAATGTTTTGCTGTTTTTGCCATAAATTGACACATTTGTTAAGTACTTAATTTTCATTTAGCTGATGTATAATTTATTAAAAATTTTTTTACACAATTTTAATATTTAGATGTACTTATATTTCTAATAAAGCTTCCATTTATTACGAGTTAATGATCAAATAAATTTTTGATGAATTATGGTCTATAAAGGGATGTTGGAATTCCAAAATAATTTACGATGCATTGAAATTTTCTAAAGCCATATATTTACACCCACATTTCTATATATAAAATTTTATATTTAGAATCCTATTAAAGTTAATATAATGGATGGTTAAAATAACAATTAATTTTTCATTGTTCGAAACATTGACTGATAAAAGGGGTTATATTATACGGTTATAAATTTTGCTAAAATGAAAACATTTTCAAACAATCAAATTATTTAATGGACTCTTGAAATGTCCTCTCTAAAACTAAAAATAATTAAAAGAAACTTGATACTAAGAGACTCAGTGTATTGTATTAAGTAGAAAAATGGTATAGATCGTTTAAGATTTATATTTAAGATTATTTTGGGAAAATGGGATTTAAGATTATTTTAGGAAAATGGGATTTAAGATTACTTTGGGAAAAGAGAGAAGGTGAAGATAAAAAATGTCGGAGATTTAAATATTTTCTCGATAGAAAAAAAAACCTATTTTATGAGTTCTGCTCATTACACCTTATTAAAGTTTATGCTATATTGAACACAGCTTATGAAACTCATTTCAAATAAAAAATAATAGCTTTTAGCATGTGTGAACTCGACTACGCGAGGATTGTTTCCGCTTTCGATGGGAGAATGTGTATGCCATACGTTAGATGTCACTCGAAATCTGAACATGCGCCCTGTAAGCATGACGCTATTCTCTTTTAAAGGTATTTTAAACAAGCAGAAATTTTGAAATTAACATGAATACCTAGCATTAGCCCCGTGTGAAGGGAGAGGCAAAGGGGGTTATCAACCCGGGCGTGGAAATTAAGGGGTCGCCAAATTTATATTACCATATATATATATTTGTTTGTCGATCATTTTCCGGGGAAATTTCTTTTTCTCGCTTTGTCATTCATTTTTTTTCCTTGTATATATATATATATATATATATATATATATATATATATATATATAAACTTATTGCAAAAATTAACCATTGAAACAGAAATAACTGACCAAATGCAATGAAATATATATATATATATATATATATATATATATATGTATGCACATTAATATACCACTTGTTTTTAACAATGTTAGCGATTCTTACCTAAACATTTTTTGCATTTTCTCCGACTCAGATGCTAACAACAACTGAAAACGCAACATTGAGAAACATTGAAAAAATCTGTCGTAAAACATCGTGACTGTTCTAACAAATAAGTTTTGTTAGTTTTTCGTATGTTATTTAGTTGTTTGGAAATCCCAAAATAAAATTAAGCGTTTTAAAATTACAAAATAAATACGAAATATATATTCAATAGAATTTATTTTTGTTTCTGCATTTTATCAATCTTGTGACACTTTCTCTCGGGCTTCTTCTTCGCATGGTCCTACCTAACATTACGACTATTCAAGAATGAATTGGGAACTGAACCTGACACATTTATTTTTGTGAAATTTATGGACAAACTCTTGACACCTTTTTAAATAAAGCTAAGAATATTTAAGAAAAAGTAAGTGAACTATATCTTTTTCAGGATTGATTTCATCCGAGGAACTCAATAATGGTATGAAAAGTGCGTGTTACACCTTGAAAAATCAAAATTTTAGAATTTCGCATATAGATGACCCTATTTCACAAATTACATTTATATTCTGATAGCAGGTGCAAATCCCATTCGAATGCTAATAACAAACATATGAATTTCACGTAATACATATGAACATATATCATTTTTTAACAGAAATTAATTTCAAGAAGCTTCTAATTTGCGAATTAAACATTTCAGCTCGATCCATTAAATAGTTTTAAATTCATCTTTTAAAAAAAATCTCACACCAATGCATAATGACACAATAAATGCATTTTGAGTAATTACTATCCATAGACGTAGTGTTGTCAAATTATTTTGTGCGGCCCTGTACAATAACTATAAATACTACATACATTCTCTTCAATAAAAAAAACATGCTGTCTACAGCATGTTTGGGAGTTGACGACTGTAACATTATACTAAACATGTACAGGGTGATTTTTTTTAAAGTTGTGAAAGTAAAACCCTATAACAAAATAACCACTGATCCAAATGACCTGAATTTCACTAGTATGCTCCCAAAGCAATGGGTATTTTTTTGGCGTGGATAAAAAAACTTAAAATAGCACCGACAGATGGCGCTGTACATGCAGTAGAGTCGGGAGACGAACTTGGGCCCGGCACACGCACATTGGCGATAAAAACGTGAAGTACGCACACCCCGTGTTCATTATTCTACGGAAATCCTCGCAATGACTGCGCCATTGACGGTTTGTGTGTTGTTACTGAAACTGTATTATCAAATTAATGACAGCACAGCAACTGCTCTTAGGAGATTTAGGACACTTAACAATTTAAGAAAAGGTCCAATGACGACAGAGGGCCTACGGAAGATGGTTTCTCAAAGTACCGCCCATTGTTTTCCTCCCACTGACGATATTCTTTGTTTTTGGTACCTTACAGCGCCATCTGTCGGTGCGATTTTAAGTTTTTTTAACCATGCCAAAAAAATACCCATTGCTTTGGGAGCATACTGGTGAAATTTCAGGTAATTTGGATCAGTGGTTCTTTTGTTATAGTGTTTTACTTTCACAACTTTAAAAAAAACACCCTGTACATTAACATCCACGTTGTCCAAACCCCGCATTTTACATATATTCGTTTCATAAAGTAGGTTACATATAGTGTTATCTTTTTGTGTAGCCCCGTAAAATAATAATAAATAGTATATGCACCTTTTGCAAGAAAAAACATGCTGTAGGTGGCTGTAATAACATATTAAAATAACATTATCTTTGGCTTTCTATAAATTCCGTATTTAACATATATTCGTATAATCAGTCGTTTCATCAGTCCCTTCATAAAATTGTTTCATAAAATCGTTTCATAATTCGTTTAACTAGGATTTGATATATATATATAGGGTATATAATATCTATATTATACACTAGCTGACCCGACCAGCGTTTCCCGGGACCGTGATAATAACCTTCAACAAAATTCAATTTTGTATTATTTTATATCATCGAAAATTCTTTCAAATGAATTTAGATTATGTGGCTCGAATGCCTTCGGCATCGTCTAGTATGTCCCCAACAAAGCTGTTACCGAACGAAGCTGTGACCTGGGACCCCGCCGCCCAAGCCAACATATGCCGGAATTGCTCCGCACGTGTTGAAGACAATCAAATTCTAAATTGAATGAATTAAACCCCGTACTAATTGGGCCCATAGAACCGGAAATAAGAATGCGCTGAGATATTTTTTTGTCATTAGTGTTGTAGCTGGAAGACCTCAGAAGTTGTTAAAAAAAGGCTAGTTAATCGACAATTTTTAAGGGAGCTATAGTAGGGGATCCAAAAGGGGCCAACTGATAGCTTTGATCGGGGCCCTAAGATGAAAATTGGTATTTAGCGCTTTAGAGCTTCAATTAGTCGAAATTAAGCATAGGGTATGAATTAATCATTAGACTAAAATTTGAAAGAAATGCGCCAAAAAGGGGAAAAATACTTAAAAAAGACCCTGAAGCCCTAATAAAAATGTGAGGGTTGTGGCCTGGGGAGAGGAGTCTAAGACTCAACTTTAAAGTTATGCATTGAGAGGGTGACACAATTAGCGGAGTGAAAAATACATAGCGTACATAAAGTTCAAGGGGCCCCTAACTGGGCCGCATGGGGCCAGTGTCTTAACTGGAATGTAGACATGGGGGTTTAATTAAATAAAGAAAATGCCTCAAAAACGAAGAAGATCGGTTTAAAAGAAGGCACGTTATTAACAATTTAGGGAATAAAAACTTCAAGGGGTCCCGTACCGGTCTCCCGGGGGCCTGGGTCTTAACTGTAATGTAGAAATGCGGGAATTATTAAATGGAGAAAAGGGACCGAAAAATGAAGTGGGTCGAATAAAAAGGGTACAAGTTATTACCAATTTATGGTACAAAAACTTAAAGGGGCCCTGGGATTGGGTCTTAAAGAATTAAAAATCTGAGCCTAAGGTGCATCAGGACCTGCCTTGGACTATCCACACCCAAATTTTCAAACTTCTACATTTGGTAGATTTTGGTAGCCATCGCGCACAGACAAACAGACTGTGTTTGTGTGTGCATGAATATGTGTGCGTTCGCGCACGCGTGTGTGTGTTTACAGGATGTTTGTAATATGGTTAGAGAAAACTTGAGGGATGATAATATCCATCACGACGAACATGTTTACAATGGAATCTATGGTTGCAATCCTCGCTGAGTGTCAGAAAAGCGAAAACGTAGTAATACACCCAACACGCACAAGCCCTCACTTCGGACTTCATTTTTGTTCTGCCGATGAAGCAGCACTTCTCCAGAGTATCATCATCAAGTATTCGCCGTATTCATATTTATAGTGAAAAGAAGTAGCATCGACAGTTGCATCGCATCGGCTGATCTGACTAGAGCAGCGAATTGTGTCTTCCCAGAGTGTTGCAGTTTGTTTCGCTCACCACGCAGATCGACATATTGGCTTTGCATGATGGACCCCAGTGCACATTAGAACCGCGGCCAGTCATATCTTGAATGACAGATATCTTGGACTATGAATTTATTGGACATGTGGGCCTGTGGCGTGACCTCCGTGCGCACCGATTTAAAATCAACTGGACTTCTTCTGAGGGGACTTGACAGAATGAACTCATGAACAGAAGACTCATGTAGACTCAGCGGAAGATCTCGTCGCGAAAATCCTTGTTGAGGTGGACAGGATCAATACGGTATTAGATGTCTATGAGATGATACGCCAGTCTTTCATTCGCGCGTGTGAACTGTGAAAAGATACCTTTGCACTCCACTTTCAGTATCTCTTTTGAATCTTTTGCTGATTTGAACAGTAAGCAACTTATGATTTCGTTATATTTATTTTTTTCATATTTGAAAGTTCAGTGTGGATCGTTTACTTTAAGTTTTTCTGACACTTCAAATTTTATTATATTGCAGTGTTTTTCATCACTAAAATGTGTTTCTGTTTTTAGTACAAGAAATCGTCGAAAGTTCATAAAACTCAAAGTATCATAGTGTCAGAACAGCGAAAACTTAGTTACACGTCCAAGAAGCACAAGACCTCACTTCTGACTTTGTTTCTGTTTTGCCGGTGAAGTCGGTTTTTATAAAATTGACTTTTCCAAGAAAGATGTCTTCTTTACGCAGCTTGGCAGTAAGTTTCATGGATTTACCCATGTATGTAAAGACCAAAAATTAAATAGGTTAAAAGCGATTACACAGGTTTAATGAGTACCTTTCAACGTCCCTAGTAAAAGTTGTAAATGCTGACTACTCTGTTTTACTGACACTGTTGCAAATGAAGCACTTATTTTACTAGACATATGCAACAATATCAGTAAACAATATTGGGTCAATATTGTTTATATTGAGAATTATGAATGCACAAACTAACGTGTAGCTGCATCAAAAGTCTGTTATATTTTATTTCTTATTCTATTAAAACGTGGGAAAACGTTTGTTTTTGTGACATTTTGTAGATATTTCGAAATGTTTTACAGTTTGAAAGAACGCAGCAACTATCGATTGAAATGTAAAATATTTTTTAAAAATTACTTTATATTAAATTTATGACCTACCTGTTAAACATGTCACTTAAATCATCTTTATAGTTATTATTGTTAATTAATAATTGTATTTTAATATTAGGTAGTCCTTCCTTCCTTCTATCAGCCATAACTAATTGGGATTTATGGATAAAACATGTATTTTTGATGATTGATTTACAGTAGGAATTACGAAATAAATTTATAAATATTTGATAACCCTAATTTTTTTATGTTCTCAAGAATCTATTTAATATTATTAACTTAAAAAAATGTATATAAATCCTGTTTGATAATAAAAATATATTTAGGGACATTTTGGCTTCATAGGAGAAACAAATTCACCAAAAAAAAAAGAATAAAAATATAACGAAGAATGATTGTTTTAGGATCCAACATTTGTAGGAAATCCTCGAATAAATACTTGTTTCCCTCCTGTTGTATGAGAGGAAAAAGGAAGGACGTTAAATCAAAGAAGAAAAATCCACTGAAAAAAAAAAAACCCTATACAAGGTTCTCTTTCAATGGCATGTCGAAAAATTTATATTATGTTGTTTATGCATGGTTAAATAAATGTAGGGTTGTTCTTTAATCCATCGTATATGTACTCAGGATAAAATTGTCAACAAAGTTTTTTAAGCACCTTTTCCAAATATTACTATATTATAATAACACATTATAAAAGTAAATTTAACCAAGAAAATTTAGTTTTCTGCCTTAATCTTTAATTACGTACTTGTTAAAATATTTATATTCCTCTACCTGTATGTGTTTACTTAAGGTTTTCATTTATATTTTGCTATTATTCATCACCATTTGTTATTTTATATCTATGTCTTTTAATATGTTAAAACTTTTTGTTATTATTATACGAAAGATAAAAAGATAAAAAGCGACGGAAGATAAAAAGCTTTTCGAGAATGCAAATGAAGGATTTAAAATAAAGTTTTCGATTGTAAAGGGATTATAGTGAGACGAAAAATAATTGACGCATTCCAGCATATAAATAAATATTTTATAATATTTTTTATAACTTGAAAATTATGGTTATTGTAAAATTTGAAAAATTGTTTTGAAAAGTAAATTATACAAGAAATTTTGTATCACAATATAAAATCATATAAATCATTAAAATAAAATACTAATAAAATAAAATAAGTGATGTTTTGATAGCATATCTGTTTGTTAGAAGAAAATTTTCCAATGTCCGTGTAAAACCGGATACAAAAAGTAACAAAAGTATTGTCAGTTTCAATGCTATTCAATAAGGAATAGATTTAATACAAAAACAATTACCTGGACATTTTGAAAGTAGGGGAAATCTAGCACTTCAGGTTCATTTTTGACATTAAAATAAGCATAGAAAAGTATGGAATTTTTTATTTCATTATTATTACATTTTATGAAATGTTTATATTCTATGCATATTTCACTGTCTTGGCAAAAACAACAACAACAAAAAACAAGTGTGGTAAGTGTGATCAAAGATCGCTCTAAGGATTTCGTTTAATAATCCTTTTAAAACACTTTATCTTTTCTTTAATAAATCCAAATAAATTTCATTTAGCGACCAAAAAAAAAAGTCATGTTTTTTATAAAGTAAAAATTTACCGGTCTACTTTTCTCGTCTTTTCGAATATCTAAACCAGCTCGATAGCGGGCGAAGCCCGCTATTATATTCTGACATAATAATATCTGTCATGTGGACTAAATGCGATATTAAAAAAAAATTCAAAATTAACATGTTGTACACCTTCAAAATATTAAAATATGCGAATATTTCCGTAATCGGTTTTTATCGTGATTCAATACGTTTCTCAAACTCATATATTTACTACATTAAAGACATGAGTATAAAACATCACAAATTTACTGAATGGTGTATATGTATACAAAGGTTTTGTATACACCATTCAGTATATTTGTGATATTTTATACTCACGTCTTTAATGTAGAAATGTTTCATGGCGTAATCGTCCAGCATTTATATCATATATTTACTATTCTCTATTATTCATATTGATACTCGCTTTGTATTATTCTGAAACATTTGAAAAATCCGTTAAACTTCCGATATGACGTCATATTTTCTTTTTAATTCTCTAATGATGGGATATTAATCTGCTTTGTGTACATTACACATACTCATACTCCTTGTATTATTGAGAAATCTTACAGTTTTATTACCACTATGACGTCAATCAATTTTATTTCATATTAATCTTTTTTTCAATTGGTGAAACTTTTTATTTCATTTTTCACGTGGAAATCGTCTGATAGAAAATTAATTATTGTAGAAAGAATTTCATCGTGGATTTTTAATTTTTGGCATCGGCTATAACGAAAAATGTTTCAAATTAATAGGAAAAGGCTGTTAGAATTTTGATTTTTTATCTCTATTTATTAAAATAATACGAATTTTTCAAATTTTAATATTTTGAGCTCTTTACAGCTGCTATTCAGATTTATACACTAAGTTTCAACTCTGTAAGTTACATAGTTTTTGAGACTGGCTCTGTGACAGACAGACAACGGAGCGGGAGTAATAGGGTTTCATGAGATGAACAAAACCCTAAAAAGGAACGTTTTATGTTATTGTCTAAACTTTTTCTATTATGGTTTTCATTTCAGAAATGTGAACTATGATTTTTCATATTAAATATATTATTCCTAAATACCTGCACATATAATGGTATAAATTTATATTAAAAATCTAGAAAATTAATATTACATTAAAAAAAAGTTCAATGAAAGGCCAAATCTTCAAAACTTTTTTCACCGTTCTCCTGCTACCACGGTAATTCGCTTTAAAATGCCGAATTTGCCAATATCTTCTGCCTTTACAAAAAAATGGAAAACGTGTTTCGGTAACGTAGTTTCTGAATAAGAAACCGTGCAATTTTGTGCGCTTCCGAACAAAAATGAATTTTTAAATGTGTCAGAGAGTAGCTCTTTTGGATTTGAGATCAGCCTTATAAGGTACAGGTCGCCCTTAAATATGAAAATGTAATCTATATTTTAAAAATGAAGATTTTTGCAGATCTTTTTACTGAATACAAATTACATAAAACACTAATCATAAGAAATTGTTTCCTTTTTGATTTATCAAATATTTACTTTCTTTGAACACAAATCAAACATTAAAAAAAAAATTCTATGAAAGTAACATCATATTTCGTGCTGCATAGGATTAAAAATAAATTGTTTTTCTCAATACAAAATAAGGAAACTCAAAGTAATAAAACAGATGTGAATCATTTAAGAAAAAACAATATTTAAATTATGAGATACGTATTGTTAATGTTGAAAATTATTTAAAATTACCGATTTTTGGAAAGTGAAAATTTTCTGTGATAGACTTGCAACTGCAAGAATTTAATTTTACAGAATGTCAAAAGAATTCCTCCCTCCCCCCCCCCCCCCCACATCAACAATGCAAAAGTATTAAAGTACAAACTAATATTGTGTACTGATTCGCACCCACAACCGAATAACAAAAGTACAAAGATAAGTCATCAATCAAACAAATGTGGGGAAATATCTACATTTTTGAAAGCTATTGAGAGGAGAGAAACATCTGCCAAAATTTTACCGAACGCGTTGGGTTAATGAAATCCTACTCCCAGAATCTCCTGCTGAAATAAGAACGAAACTAGCTTCTGATGTTACTTCCAGTAGGTTCCTTCTTCCATGTATGTGGTAAATAAATAAACGCACATGTTTATTGGCTGAGATGTAAAAAACACTTTAAAAGAAGTTGATAAATTATTAAGCGAGACACAATTTGCTCAGTAACATGGAATTCCAAAGAATAGCTTATAGACATTTTTATAGACAAAGCAGACAATCTTTGGAGCTAAAACCAAAGCTTGGATGATCAACAATATTTACAAAAAGTGGTTGAGAAATATATATAGTCTTTTCTCAGCAGAGAATTCAAAGTTCTCCTAATCGTGAACAATTGTACGGAAAGGATGCAAGACTTGTTTTCAGGCAACCCATGTGGGGGTATCTACCACTAAATGCTACTTCATTTTTACAGACAATTGACCAGGGCATAATCAATAGCTTCAAGCCAAAAAATAAAATGGTTCTTTTGCAAGCTGTAATCCTTGGTTTAGAACGGAAAGAGCATAACGATATTGATATAATGCAATACGCCGTTTTCAATCAGTGATTGAATGACATTTCTGATCAGACAATATCTAATGTCTTTCGCTATTAACCTTTATTAAAGAAATAGACATACCTGATGAATTTTATGACAATTCGTCCTATCAATTTAGTGAAGTTGAGTTATACTTATACATTAATATTGCAGTAGATAAAACGTTGTTACCAGAAATTTCATTCCAGTCGTTTTAAATACTAATTCTAATATCATATGCACAGAAGATATATTGGATGATGCAGCTATTAGAAATCTTATCAATGCGACAGAACTTTCAAATCAAGAAGAAAAACAAAGAGAAATAACCCCAGCAGTGATTTTGATTCAATCCGTAGAATGCCTGTTAGGACTTAGGCGTTTTCCTTTTTAGGTCAGTACTAATTGTGAATTGCTTGCAAATATAGAGAAAATGGAGATATTCATTGCTCAACATATTTTTTTAAAACATACAAATATAGGTTATCATTTTGTTGCTTAATGTCTTATTAAAAGTACGTACGTTGAAAAAATATTTTGTGTTTCTTGCTTATTTAGTAGCATGCATATATTTATAGAATAGCAATAATGAAAAAAAGAATATAATGTATTTAAAGCACTGAATAGTATTCCTAGCATGCCTCGGACACATTACGGTTTATAATTACTAATAATTTATAATGCCTTTATAAATTACGAACTACATCTTTAACGAAATATTCTCGTAGTTCCACCGAGTTCGTAAAAATGAACGTCTATTGTATATTTTTGATTCTATATTTTATAAGCATGAATTCAATGTTTGGTTTATCCCTGTGTAGTAAAAATATACTTTTGATATGTTATTCTCTGTGAAAATGAAATAAATTATAGATTGAATTTGTAAATTCTTAGCAGTGAGCAAACGTATCTGTTCACGCTATTTACTCGGGTCAAAGAAGTTTCATGAAACTTCTTTGAAGTATGCTTAGTTGTCTATTCATTCTTATAGTTAGAATATCATTACACTTGCATTGCATATATGCTTAAATTGATTACCAAAAAGCATTTTTTCTTTCAGAGTTTGAAATGAAGATGGTATAGTAATAATGGTAATATAGCTGAAATTTTTTTTTCGTATGCAATAAATCCATAGAATACTTTTAATTCACTGTATCTAAGTTTTTGATATTTTCTTATGACAAAAAAATCTTAAAACAATGAATAATGAATAAGAAAGTCTTCGGGAGAAAGTGACTTTATTCTGTGTCTTTCGGTCTTTACTGTAAAGTTTTAAAAATATATTTCAGAAAAAGAGTAACTGAATTATTTTTTGTTTCATATTTTGTAACATGTATAATTTAAATATATTGAAATCTTAAATATTAAAATATCTTAAAACTTATATCTTATTCAATAACTTTATATATAAAAAAATCATTATAATCATTTTAGTCATTTTATCTAAGTGGTTCATATATTTTTTTTCAGATTCTCTTCTGGCAATATACAAGGTATTTCTAATGGACACCTCTACATTGAAAATTCAATAATTCATTAATTATCGTAAATATCAAGATGAAATAAGTGAAATATTTAACCAGGTAGTTCATAAGTTTTGTACCTACATTTTAAAACTGCAATTTTCTGTCAATAGATGGCGCGGCGATATATCAAAGTATAAGGTAGTTGGTTGTTTAGAGTTTAATAGTGCAATATCCCTTTACGAACATGCTTCGCAAAAACACAACGTACAAGAATGTTCAAATTAACTAGTAAAATTGCATCAAACGTAACTCAGTGTTTACTTCGTATTTTATTTAATTACTGGCTGCCCCGCCCGGTGTTGTCTGGGCCCGTGATAATAAGCATTAATATACACAAAATTAATTAATGTTGGATGATTTAATATTTTTAAACGAAGATCTTTCTAAACGAAATTAATGTTTAGGGCCCCACTGCTTTTGGCAGCGTACACCCTCAAATTTGTATGATTTTATATTTTTTAATGAAAATCTACCCGAATGAACCTAATGTTGGGAACCCCACTGCCTTCAACAACATACATGCTAGAATTTGTATGATTTTATATTTTCATATAAAATCTACCCAAACGAACCTAATGTTAGAAACCCCACTGCCTTCGGCTGCGTACACCCCCGAATTTGTATGATTTTATATTTATAAATAAAAATCTACCCAAAAAAACTTAGAGTTATGGGTGCCTCTGCCTCCAGCAGCGTTTACCGGGAGTGCTACACACACTCCTGACTGTTTTGTTTAATATTTAATGAACGACCGGTTTAGCCCGGGCCCATGGTAATGAACTTAAATATACCTAAAAGCAGTGCTGAATGAACTTAATGAACCAAACGAACCTAATGTAGGGTCCCCATTTCCTTCGGCAGCGTACACCCTCGAATTTGTATGGTTTTATATTTTCAAATGAAATTTATACAAACGATCTAAGGGGCCCTCGTTGTAGTGATGGCCGATTTAATTTCTGAGATTTTGATATTAAACTTTCAAATCTGACAAAAGTTCGTGAGAAAACCTAAATAATATAAAAGGTATCGCTTCTCCCTCTTTTTAAAATTCAAAATGATATATCTGTCTGTAGAAAATGTAGAGGTTTCCCATAGCATGTGCAGAAACCAAAATCCCTCCGAAAATGTTCTAAATAAGAAGATAAACGGGAAACTATCTTCAGAGGCACTGAGAGAGAGACAAAGGATAAAAATGTCTGGCGAATTTGTGAAGTGACTTCCAGAAAATAATTTTTTTAGCATGGAAAATATTAAAATTTTTTAAACCGAAGACGCCGTTAGAAAAGAAAATGTTCCCAAACTAAGTGGGTATATTTTGTTTTTTGTATTTTAATTTGCAAAGTGGCTGTCGATTTTTTTAAAAATGCAGTAAAAACAAAAACACCAAAACGGAATTCGGTAGATAATTTTTTGAAAAGGTTAATATTAATAATTGTTTTAAATAAGACTTATTTAGAAAAGAAAATGTACCTTGGTTAAGTGGGTATTTTTTATTTTTTCGTATTTCGACCAGTAGAGCGGATGCAGATTTTTAAATATTGCATTTAATTATTGCAGGGTCTGATGCAAACTTGTAAACACGTAGAAAAAAAAACACGAATTTGACGTATATAAAATAATATTATTGAAGTATTAATATTTTTTAAACGAATAACAGTCTTAGAAAGAAAAAAGTACGATAGTTATGTGGATAACTTTTGTTTTGTCGTGCTTGTACAAAGGCGAAAAAAATGGGAACTCACCCACCGCCCCCTTCTTGTTTCTTCTGTGCTTGCGGAAATCCCCGCTATGGTCGGCAGCGCTCCATCTTGCGATGCTCATAATGGTTTTTAATTACTATCTCAGTAATTAACAAAAACAGAAAAATATGAGCATCAGGTGCATTCGGATCTGCCCTTGGACTATCTCACTCATATTTTCAGGCCTCTACGTGCGGTATATTTACCTAGTAGTTCCGGGAAGACACACTCAGAGACGTATGAATAAACAACTTTATTTTATTAATGTACATGACATCTCTGAGCCTAAGATGCATTCGGACCTGCCTTAAGCTCTCCTCTCAATCTTTTCATAATCTTTTTTTTTATTGCTAGCCATCTTGGACAGACACGCGTGCAAACATCTTTGTTTTATTAATATATGTTGAAACGATATATATATATATATATATATATATAATGATCATGGACATGTAATCACTGGTAATCTTAATCTTGTGAATGATTTTAAACTACAAAAACTAATGGGTTATGGTACTAAATATAGACTTCCTTCTAAATTTAATGTAAATTCTATTATAAAACAGTTTACATACGATATAGACATTTTTATTTATAAAATTTCAATCTCATATAGTAAACCTATTGAATATTTTAATCAATGGAAAATACTTGTTATTGAAAAATTAAGTTCGTCTTTAAAACATAATTTATCGCATATGGTTAAAATTAACACAAAACATTTGTTCCAGCAAATTACTAAATTACAAAAAAACTATGTAATAACATATATTGACAAATCTCCTAATAATTATGCAATCAGATGTAAAGCTTATTATCACCAACTACTTACATCCTGTATTTCTACTAACAATTCTTTTAAAAAAACTAATGAAAATGTAATTGTAAACAATCGTAAAATTCACAGTTATTATAAATTATTAAATATTTCTTCTACTAACTTTAACTATCCTTATTTAGTTCTTATACCCAAATTTCATAAAAATCCAATTAAATTTAGGACTGTAACTATAGGATGCAATACATATAATAATATAGCCAATAAACATCTATTAAAAATTCTGAATCAAATTTATACACTGACAACATTCACTGATAATACACATTGTATAAAAAATAGCTATCAACTCGTCAATATTTTGAAAAATCTTAAATGTGTTAACAATATAATGACATATGATTTCAAAGATCTATTTAATAATATAGATTTATTAGATCTACATAATATTATAAATGCAATTTTTAATAAGTATCATCATTCACTTAATTTACCAATTCATATACATACAGCTTATTTTAAAACTTTAACAAATTTCATTATATATAATAATTATATAATGCATGATAACACGTTATATTTACAGAAAGTCGGTATACCACAAGGGGGTTGTACATCTATTATACTTTCAGACTTATACTTGTATCATTATGAACGTACTTTTATTAGCAGTAATATACATTTATATCGTTATATTGATGACATAATTTTAATTGCCACTGATCATACTAATATTTCTATATTTCCAGTTTATTATCCTACTAATTTAGAATTAACGGAAAACCTCCTTTCCAACAATACTATTAACTTTTTAGATCTTAAAATTACACTTAAAGAAAACAAAACAATAATTTATCTATTTGATAAACGTAAAGAATTTAAAGTTAATTCATTTACTAATTTTAAGTCATGTCTTCATAATTCTGTATATCGTAATATACTCCTTAATCATATTTATTGAATAAAAAGTTTATGTTCTTCTCAACTAATTAACAACAATATTAAAAAAATTATCTATGATGCATTACAACATGGTTTTCCAAAAAAATTCATATATTCTTTAATATATATAGTTAGTCATTAAATGATCTTTGCAACCTAATTAACACATGTGTCAAAAAATGTATAAAAAACATATAATCTTGGAAAATAGAAAAAAAAAATTATAATAGGACAGTTGGGTGGGTAGATGTTATATTGAGGAGGTGTGTGGCGGAGTTGTATGGGAAAAAACGCATGGTTAATTTATATTTAAATTTTAAAAAATGGGGCATTTTGATTTACACAACTGTTTGATATTACACATTTTATAATGGACTGTGATGTGATATTTTTATATGTATATCAATTTAGTTATATTTACATATTCATTATTTAATTAATTTAAATGAATTTATATTCATTAATATTAAGAATTTTTTGATCTAATGTATTTGGATTAATTCCTTCGGTGGACAATATCATATTAACATCAAATATAATGTATACTTTTCTAAAGTGTTAATATAATATATGTTTTAATTTTTGTTAAACATTCTACCCTTACCACTTATATTAAGTGTATATAATTTTTTAACTTTGTATGAAGAAACATTATATGTTACTAATTCATTTCAATATTTAATTAATATTAATTTTAAATCCTTTGTATCTTAATTCAAATATTTATTATTTTATTTTAATTTAATTTATGTGATGTTGCATATTTGGCACAGCTATTTAATAGTTTATGTCATTTCATGGTACATATATTTTTATGTTGCTTTAATTATTAATTTTTCCTTCTTACATCTTATTTTTAACATAGAATTATTCATTAATACATCCATTACTTTAATGTAATTAGATATTCTATTTATTAATTAATTTCATTTATTTATTATTTAACTAATTACTATTATTTCAGATAGTAATTTGGTTTAATTTTTAAACATTAATTTTCATCCATTACTCTTTTTATTCAGTTTATATTAACTTTTCACCATAATAGATGGCAGCACTAATGTTCCTGTTGTTTTTCAATAATATTCATATTATTCTAAAATCTTTTCTGGCAACATAGTAAATCATTTTCTAATTCTAAATTTGGCAACATGTAATGATTTTTTGCAATTTATTCCCTAGTTTTGGCTGTGTTCATGTGTTGTTCATGTGGTGCAAAGGTATCTTTTTTAATCAATATGGATTTTATACTTTCTGACTCTATTTCATGTTTTCTCTGTATATTATAGGTATGGCTTCTTTCCTTTTGAATATTGTATTTATTATTTTATTTTTTTCACAGGTTTGATTCAATGTTTATGAGCAGGTAGTCCCAAAATCATATTCTTTAGCAATGTATGGCTAATATGAGGATGAAACCTCTCATTTCATTTTATTTGTGGTATTTAGGCATTTGGGACTTGAAACTTCTGTCTAAATTCCACAAATTTCATTTCATTTCATTCATTTAATTCCATTTATTCAAATTTTAATTTAATTTCTTATTCTTTTAAATAAGTTTTTGTGTCCATATTCAGTGTGTTGGGGAATACTTTTATTGAAAACTAATTATTACATACTTAATCATTATTTCATTGTTTAAGTTGGTGTTATGGTAATGTTTCATTTATGGTTATATATATATATATATATATATATATATATAATTAATTATAATATCTTTGAATTTTAAAAAACATACCAAGTTCTTGTAACATTCTAATTAAATCGCCTATTTGGCTCATAAATCACTTTGATTAGCTTCTATATATATATATATATATATATATATATATATATATTAAATTTTGAAGTCAAGTGGAGCATTTTTATTATTTGAGGCAGCTGAATGTCACGTATTGACAAAAATTAAGCTAATTTTAAAATTGCTCTATACTAAATGTAGATGTTAGCTGATAAGCCTATCACTTATTTCATATTCATATTTTCCATATTCAATGGATTATTTCTTTTTAAACTTAGAGCGTCTTTTAAGAAACACCCTGTATAAATGACCCACACAAAACCATTTTTGTAGGGTCTGATGAAAAAATCTGATTTTTTATTCTTTATTGTAAAAGTGTTAAACAATATTTTATAAAAGGAGAGTTTTAAGTAAAAACATATTATCTTTTTAAAGTCCTTTTAAAGCGCATTATCCTGTCTTTAATCATGAGAGAATTTCCGAGAATCAAAAGGAATTGGATTGCTGCTAAAAATATGTCTATCAAAATAATTCGAATTCTTAAATTTTGTAGTTGCTATTCACTTTTTGCGATTAGATGTTTGAGCAGAAAGCCCATTAAAACTGAATGAAGTTTAAACTGGATTAGGAATTAATTAAATTTCAAGTGTGCTGAATGAAACCGCTGAATTTAAATTTATTTTTAATTCAAGTTAGTTTTTAAATAAAAAAATTCATTCAAAAGATAAAATTTCAATCATAATTATGTTTTTTTTTTTAATCATTTGGGATGAAATTGTTCAGAAACATGTGTCTAGTAAAAAATTACGAGAGATTTTTTTCAGTGATTCCGGTGACTCTTACCAACTTCTGCCCGAATGATACTTTGATAGAAGTTTGCTGTAAAATTTAGATAATACATTAAAATAATCACTTTAATGGAATTAAAAAATTAACCCTTTATGGGGAAGAGTACTTCTGTTGGTAAAATGTTGAAATGATTAATTGACAGCAGGATTTATAAACAAATTTATTTGAAATTTAGCAAAAGCTTTTTTCCCGTACATTATAAAATGAAAATTTTATTTCAAAATCCTGGTGTCAATGTCGCATTTTGGAATTAAAATTAATTGGTATATAATATATACAACCACCGTTCATGGGGTTAATTTTGTTCTTAACTAGTTGTATTTTTTTTTAAGTGCATCTTTTTCAGTAGATCTTTTCTTTATTAGAAGTTTTTTTTTTTTGCAAATTCTTGACAACGCATGACAAAGTTACTAAAGACTGCTAATATAACCTTGATAGTACTAGTCTGAGATGTCCACATTATGTTCGTGGAAGAAAACACTATCTTTACTGAAACTTTGCTGCCTGGTAGAAGTTATTTGATATGGTGAGGAATTCATCTTTAGTGCAAGGAGAAACTTTATCAAATACACTAAAAAAAAAAGATAAATGTTTATTAATCTACGAAACTATAATATGGCCACGAACGAAAATGTACAATAACAACTTCTGGGTTACCCATGATTCTGAAATGTGTTCTTTATCTTTAGAAACCTCCGAAACCCATATATTTTCGAAATATAAAGAAGCATTCATAAAAACAAAGTTTCTTCACTGCTGCAATAATTTTCGGTTACGTTTATGAGTAGTTTTATTGTGTATATTAATCAGTGTTCTCAACCTAGAATTTGGATTTTTCGGATTCTATCCATTCTCCAGTAAAAAAATTTCATGTTCAACAAACATGCTTTACAGACAAACATGTTTTACAGATAAACATTTTAAATTAACAACATTAACATTAACATAAAAATTTATTTTATTTTGTTAATATTGCGTGTATAAATTCAATTACGCAGCTAAAAATGTTTAATTTATAACTTATGGCATCCGCAAAACCTATATTCCGGGTTGAGAAAACAGATTAATACACTAAAAGTATACTCCGAAACGTTTCTAAAAATCTTTGGCAGCAAAAGAAACTTTGTTATAAATGCTTCTTTAAATCACGTGAATATATTCTGAGGTTTCTAAGGTCTCTAAAGATAAAGAACGCTTTTAGGAATCGTGGGTAACTTGGAAGAGGTTATTGTACATTTTCGTTCATGGTTATATTATATTTTCTTAGATAAAGAAACATTTGTCTTTTTTTACTGTGTATGATATTTGGGGAAATTAAATCACATCTGAGATATTCCGGGAACATATTTGTGAATGTGGGGACTGTCCCAGGGAATTAAGGACGTCTGATAAACTTAATTTAGCATACAGTGAACCGATACACAGCTGTACAGCAAATTCTGTCTAAGGCGGAGTCGATAGGAAATGAGACAATTTTCCTTCTTAGACAGTATTTCACCATAGACAAAGTTTACTGTTTTGAAAAGCGTTCTCTGTGTCTTTAAAATCTTTCCGTGTTAAACAGATTTTTTTTTACACAAAGTCCGTCTTAGACAGAGTTTACTATATCCAAAAGTTTAATGTTACATATTAATATATTTTCACCATGCGTCTGAATACTTTTCTTACTGACATGCTTTACACAGATATAGATGTAACAACACATTAAAAAATAAAGAAAGACTGACGAATAAGGAATTTTCCATAATCTTAAACTTAACACAAGAGTTGTGACAACCCTGGTTCCTTTCCATGATCGGGGTGACCTTAAATTAAACGATAAGAGTGTTTTACGAGATTTGAAAGCAATGAGTAAATCCTCCAAGTAAAATGTATTAATGTTAACTACTCTGTTCAGTAAATAAAATTGGACGATATCATTCAGTTTTATTTCTTTTCATTTTTTTGTCTTTCAGATGTTTTTTTTCCTGTTTCTGGTGATTTTCTTGAGGATCAGACCCTATCAGAATGTTATAAAGAAAATTTTGTAATTTTTTTTTATGTACAAATAAGTGAAATTTTAAACTATGAAATTAAATTACTATGACAAGAGAACAAACCGTTTATAATACTTTCTCTCTTATCGAATTTATTTATATTTATTTTTATTTATCCAAAGTAAGGAAAAACAACTTAATTAACCATATGGGATTTTTAACGAATGTATCATAAAAATATTCTAACTTTCATGCAAAACTGATCAATAATTAAATAACCTCGAATCTTTTTTTTTTCAATTTTTCATGTGCAGTCTAAAGAAACAAAATAAATAAATAACTTAATTTGAAATTTGATCGGTATTTTTTTGTTTTTCCATTTAATGAGACCCTTAAATATAGTAAACGATAGGATAGGATTTTTAAAAAGGTACTTTTTATGGAACGTTATTACCGCTAAATAAACATGAAGAAAAAATAATCTTTCTTTTTTAATTGCAGGTTCGAATATTGCTAAAAAGCAGTATAAACATTTTATTAATAAAAAGGTCTTTTTATGGAACGTTATTTATTACCTCTAAATAAAGACATAAAAAATTAATTATTCTTTTTTAATTGCATTTCTAAATATTGCTAAAAAGCAGCATAAAACATTTTATTAAAGTCCTTTGATTTACCTAATTGGAAATTTAAAAATACGTTAAAAATTTTGAAACATTTAAAAATTACTTCAAGATAACTAACCTGTATTTTAAGTTAATTATAAATCGAATATAAACACACACTTTTAATTGCATGTTTCATGTATTTCAAAATAATCATATATTATGTTGCAAAAATTTCTGAAACTGCCATTCTTTTCAAAATATTTAATTAAAAGAACATATTTTAAAAGAACTAGAAATGTCAAAGTTTTAATATAAATTCTTACAGATGGTTTGTTTCATTTGTGTAAAACAAATGCATCATAAAAAAAAAGCTATTAAATTTTTTTGTCGAAGAAAATTAATTCCGCAGAACACGATTACTTTAAATTTACCAGATGATTTTAAAAGAACATATTACTTATTTTTTTAATCTCTTTTAGATTTTTTTTTCTGTTCCGTTTGGATTTAGAGGAGTTTTAGTTTGCCAAGATACACATATGTACAAAACGCACGGAATTTTATTTTCGGAACCTACGCTCAACTATTTCTACTCAAAGAGCATGCTGCCAAGTTTCGGATGTAAATTCTTTTGCAGGGATGATTGTACAGCATTTATGTACCTGTTTTCATCAGCAAGGTTCTGTGGTTTAGAACCTCTCCCATCGGGTCGAGTAACCAAATATTACCCAATTTTTCCGATTCGACTCGCGACTTGGTTCATGTTTAAATAACGCTAATATTTTACGTTCCAGGTCGGGTTGAGTTTAAATGTTTCAGTTTCGAGTGGGATTTTGACTCTTTCGGATCGGGTTTGGTTTGACCGGAGCCTCTGAGATGGCGCTCTGTGCTTTTTTACGGGGCCTGATTCTAGTAATATTGACATCATAAACAACATTTGCTGCAGTCAATGTATAATAGTAGAAATATTTAATAAAGCGAGATGTTTTGGAATTTCCGCTGTTATAATTTGTGATTACATAAATAATAGTAGTAAATTTCATAATCGTGAAATAAAATCTCTTAATAAACTTGTTTTGTAAAGCAAAAGTAGAAGTTTTAAATAGAAAAAAATGTTAAGATTAATAGATCTTATAGAACACATTGACTTACCTTTTTTCTAAAAACAATAAATATATGGTTTATCCTCCAAAGAAAATGAACACAACTCAAATAACACTCGAAAAAGATTACTGTTTAATGAACAAACAACTATATTACATATTACTTATTTACAAAGCGTTCAGTTATTTACAGAATGAGGTAGCAATATCATAGAATATTAAACGTGATCTGTAGGGCAAACCTACTAAGTCTACTTTGATTTAGACTACTTCCTATTTCAATATCTCTCTCCGGCTTCCTCTTTACTATCTGAGTCTCGCGGTTTTTATCTCGCATGGAACAGCGCTCGGGGCTAATAATATATATATATATATATATATATATAACCATTAAATGAACGAATGATTAGGAATAAAAGTAAAATAACTAATTGACAACAAAACAGATCCCCCCCCCCCTCCCCCAACAAACTGAACCATAGATACCAAAAACGTAGTATTAAAAAAAAAAAAAAGGCAGAAATTGACTAGTGGAAATTAGTGGAATTTTAGACAGAATCTTCAGGTTCCAAATGCCTAAATTACCACAAATAAAATGTGTGGTTTATATATATATATATATATATATATATATATATATAATAAGATATATAAAAATAATATAACGGTAAAGACGGCCTACCGCGCTTCTCCAATTTAGAGCAGTCACGTGACGCCCACGGTTTCAGCTAAGGCCAGAAAACCAGCTGATTACTATCATATACAAGCCATTCTTTAATTTGATAAAATTCGTTTCTTTCCCAAGCAGCCGAATCACGATTGATAAATCTAGATTCGACAGATACGGCAGATTCGGATTTTTTTTTTTTTTTTTTTTTTTTTTTTTGGGGGGGGGGGGGGTTCTAGATTCAATTTCATGTCTTTGGGGGGATACAATAATGTTTAATTTTATTTTATTGACACTGAGGAAGTGAGTCCAAGTTACTCACGAAACGTGCGTTTGTCCATTGTACTATGATATTGTGTGTTAAACGTTGGTATTTTTAGTGTATACAGATAACAATATTTCTGACGTAATTTTTACATGGTCTGTAAAACCTTTATATTTATAACCATTAAAATTTTAAAAGGGTTTGGACAACAAAAGCTTTTTTATTAATGTTTTCTTACGAGCACTTTTATTACTAATTATCAGTATTTTTTATTTTGGGTTAATTCAAGGTTTTATCAGGCGCCCGGGCAACGCCGGGCGGGTCAACTAGTAAGTGTTAATAATCGAAATAAAGCAATTTTAAGACACAAAATATCTAAAAATTAATATTTTTTCGCCAAAATTTCTCCCAACCAGCGGAATTGTAATTGTAAATCGTATGAAAAGTTCAAAGCACAAACATAATTTTAAGTACATTCAATTAAAAAAAAAATGCAACCAGGTATAATGTTGTCAAAAGTGAAAAAAAAAAATGGAAATATCCAACTGAGTTTTTTGTACTTTAGAAGACATTGTAAATATCCCGAAATTTAACACAGACAACTTCAGAATGATTTAAATATTATAAATTATCATTATAATATTATAAATAAATTATATAAAAGCTGTCGCCCAAATTTAAATGATTGTCGAAAGAAAGCGAAAAAAGTGAGATTTTTTTCAAGCAGAACTTTCATAGTTTAAATATCACTATTTCTGCACGAAGATTATACATGTCCATTGGATACATATTTTATTTAATATATTATAACATTTTCAAAGCTGTATTGCGAAAACAAGACTTTAAAAATGTGCTTAATATTTACCCCTGAGAGTTAAAAACGAACTAAAACAATTTTAACACACAAAATATCTAAAAATTAATATTTTTTCGCCAATATTTTTCACAGGTAGTGGAATTATAATTGTCAAATACAAACTTCAAAGCACTGGCATAATTTTGTGTATATTAAATGGAATAAGTTGTACCCAGATTTTATCAAAAGTGAAAAAAAAAGTGAAAATATTCAATTGGGTTCTTTTTATTCTGGAAGTCATTGCAAATGCTCCAAAATTTGACACAGCCTATTTAATAATGATTATTGTAACAAATATAAAAATTTCAAAGCTGTAACAAAATTTTAAATTATTGGAAAAACAAAATTGTAAAATTTCAGTAGATGGACCATAAATTAACGGTACTTATACCGTTTTCACTCTTTACGGTATGATTACCGTACGTCTAAGGTATATTAAGCGTAAAAAACCGTATATGTGCCATTTCGATTATAAAATTATTATTTTTCATTAAAAAATCGCTATTTATACCGTAAAATAATTATTTTTCAGTAAGGAAAAGCTGGTAGCCACGCCCCGGTGTACGGCAACCCCTGAAGTGATGCTCTTGCTCTTGTTACGTAATGCGTGCAGGCCTCATGTGAGGGAGAGTGCAGCCGGTACATATACTTTAAATATTTTACGGTACATATACCGTTCAGTTAAATTACGGTATATATACTGGTCACAAAGTTGCCAGTATATGTACCATAATTGTTGACCAAATTTTTTTACACTGTTCATTGGTAAGTAACATCGATGCCAAAAATTAAATCAAATTTAATTGATCTGTCATTAACGACAAAAGTATCAACTTTAAATTTTGAGTTACCGATTTCAATTTCTGTATTGAAATAACCTGCTGGTTTAATTGATGTTTCCCCAAGCCGGTCAAAGTAATATTTGTAAGTTCTAAATTCACAACGATTTTTAACCTACTAAAACATTCTTTTTGAGTGCGTTCGTAATTATATAAATACGTAGCACCTATAGTCGTCGTCTGGCCCATACGTCTGTCCGTCCGCATATAATAGCGCAAAAACTTCCCAACCGAATTGTTTGAAATTTAATATATTTTATGAAAATCGAAAATTTTATGAAAATCGAATCAAAACTTAACAAGTTGGAAATTGTACGTCAAAATTGACAAACGAGGTACGTTCGTACTATAGCTAGTTATATAAATATTCAGATCTTGATGATTTTTAATTCTGTGAAATGAATTATATCGTTTGCAGATTAATTTCTGTCATAAAATAAGTATCTCGGTCGCTTGACGATTAAACCGTGGAAGCTCCTACAACAAGAAAGCATCGATTTATTTAAAAAAAAATTATTATTAAATGTTTTTTTTAATATCTGCTAAAGTTTTGATTCGATTTTCATAAAACAAAATTCATAAAACAAAATTTCATAAAACAAAATTCATCGACAAAATTCTGCTAAGATAATATATCTTAAATTTCAAAGCATTCGGTTGGGTAGTTTTTGCGTTGTTATATGCGGACGGACCAGACGACGACAATAGGTGCTACGTATTTATATAATTACGAACGCACCTAAAAAGATACTAATAAAAGTTTTCATTATTCTATTAAATCCTATCTTACGTAATCTATATAAAAATGTACAGATTCTGAGATTTTGACTAGGTTAACAACCGAATATCTCAAACCATTAAAGTAAATAAACACAGGAGTGCATTCATTTTGAGTCACGAAAATACTGAACCAAGGAGGTAATCATACGCAAAGCAAGATCTCCATGGTAAATTTTGCAGCGCTGTATGGTGTAGAAAAATATATACGCATTTGTAAACGTGGCATACGCAATAAAAAAAAAAGCATGCTCATTTCGCTCATAGCAGACGTATAATTAATTTCACTGAAATAATAAGGATGATTTATTTTACATTGTGGAACTAGTTGTAAAACGAACGCACCTAATTTGTCACGCTTAACGTACAATTTCCAACTTGTTTAAAAGCATTTTCTGGCTGCCCGCATCAACTAAGGAGGTCAAATGCAAAGAATAAAGGTTTACTTCTTTTAGAATCAAATTTTGAGACGTAATTGCATTAACTTGGGATTGACCATTTTGAACATTTGTATCTTTCGATTTATTACATTCAAATGACCTTTGCCCATAACTGTTAGAACGAAAACAAAGGGGATATTTATGTTTATTTTTACAATTAATGCTCTTGTAATTATTGCCACCACATTTATTGCAGCAAATATTCGACTTCACAGGCATAGATAGACCTGTTCTTAACTTCTGTTTCGGATTTAATTTTAGACTTAGTATCTACTTCATGTTTATGCGATTTCGCACTGTCATAATTTAACTGAAATTTTTCATAAATTTATAATTTTTGTATAAACTCATTTATAATAGAACAACCGTACAAAAATGATTTCTTAAAAACAGAATATTTTATTCCGTTTATTACTTAAAATATCAGTACTAAATCTTCAACATTGCCACGAAAACACAACTGCTTCATGTTTAAAAAATATTCATCTAATGGTTCATTATCCCTCATTTTTAACACTTTCCAACATAGTTGAATAGTGTTTTTGATTTCGGTTTGTCTGTCCGTCTGTCCGCCCGTACTCTAAATAACGTAAATATACCCGGATTGCCCTGAAATCCTTTTATGTTATTGACGTTTACTGCAGCATTCTCCTTATTGAAAATGAAGTGTGTAGCATTTATAATTTATGTACAGAGTACGTCAAAAGTATACCGTTACATTACAGTCAATGGAAAAAAGTTGTTTCAACCGTTTTTTGATGATGTTACGCCATTTAAAACATAATGAAATTGACATACAATTATGAAGCGCACTAAAACATGCTTTTTGTAAAATATAGCGTAAAAAGCATTTATTATTCCTTTGCAGAGTCAAACAAAGTATTTCTGTTACACAACGTTCTACGAGGAAAAACCGTTTGCAATGTAAGTTAATGATGTTTCACTATTTCAAACATAATGAAATTTATATGCATCACTGAGGTGCACTATAAATCGCGCCCTGAAAGTATCGTGTGCATTGCGTTTATCGTTAATCTACAAGTACACACAAAAGAATTCTGTTGCAGTCTTATTATGGTAATGACAGTGTATGTGTGATAAATACGTTTTCAATTTTGGTTTTCGTTTTTAAGTTTAACTAAATTTTAGCATAGTGTGTGGTGTGTATAAATTCTTTTCATCATATATTCATCATATACACAAATGAATTTGTAAGTTTAATGACAATGGGAGTGAATTGCCGAAGGGTGTTTTGAATTATTTTACGCATTTCTTGCTGAATCATATTTAATAGACTAATAGATGTTTGTGCAATATAAATAAATTCATATACTGGACTACGGAAAGAACAAGATACAGCTTCGTTTATGGTTGGTAATTGCTGGAGGTGAGTTTTAAATTGTCCTTTGCTTTTTTTACCTGAATTAAATTTTAGCTTAATATGTAGTGTGTACAATAGTTTTTAGATAATATACAGTGTTGTACAAAAGATTTCGAGTGCATTTTCCTAGATTGACAAAAACTGCAAAATGTGAGTTTTCTAAATGAACTAAATTTTATCATGCTATGTAGTATAATATCCAAATCTATAGATTACGTACAGGAATGCACAAAATAATTTGACTAATTTTTTCACTGTAGAAAGTAATTGCGAAAACTTGATTTTTAAATGTGTTATATGTTTCCTAAACTGTTTACTACATATCTTCTTCTTTCAATGTATTTAACGGTGAAGTTTTGTTACAGTTTTCTGGGAGTTTTTGAAAGCGTCATAATCTATGCTTGACGCATGATTTTTCGTTCTTGTTTCTTTTATAACAATTCAGGGAGTTCTGCTGAATTATATGTCGGGTCAAATTCATATATTAGTAATGATTTCAATTTATCTCAGGAATTAAATTTACTTTCGCTTTGTATTAATAATTTCGCTTTTCCTGACAAACGTCATTTTGCCAAAATTAATTTATGTAAGTCATTTAAATTAAATAATGAAATAAAATTTAAAAAATCGTTATTCTATAATTCTACATTTTGATATTGACTACCATCAAATTCAATAATCATGTTCTCTACATCAGTAATAATAATTGAAGATTTCAAAACAGAATCAGCAAATAGAAGCCGCGTCATTTCACTTTTTTCTACAACAAGAATAATTTTTTGAGACATATATCTATTATTTAAAACACTACTAATATTATTATCACTAGAATTTTCAATACTTTCATTAAATATATCTATTTTAGCATCTTCATGCAAAAGATTTGATATAGCACATTTAGATCACAAAGGTTAGAAATTATTCTGGCAGACAATTCATCTAAGAACCCGGTATTATCGATACTTAAAACATTACAAATCGTAATTAGTTAATTTAAAGAAACAAATTTCCGTAACTTTACGAATTTTTTCTGCATATTCTGTACAATCGATTTCAAATGGAAAGCCGGTAAATTCGCGGTTTCGTTGCCTATTTTTTCGGTCTACCGAATTCTCAAAAATTAATCGATCAATAATTTTGATTTTTGCTGATTCCTTCATGAGAACGACTTTCGTCATTTTTAAGAACAAAAAGCAAATAACTACTCACTTACAGAACCGATAACCAACCTGAATGATCACAACTTGTCAGAAGATTAATCAATTACCATTTCATAATTAAAGCACTAGTTCACAACATCGGTCCTCTAACTCAAGAATGGTACATTATTATGAGCAATTAGTTCCATAGCACTTATGCAGGCGGACATCGTATTCAAATTCTGCACACCAAATTTATGGTTTATCCTCCGATGAAACTGGACACAACTGAAATAACACTCGAAAAATATTGTTTAACGAAAAAAGAACTATATTTCATATTACTTATTTACAGGCCGTTCAATTATTTACAGAATGAGGGAGCAACATCTTAGAATATTAAACGTGATTTGTAGCGCGAAGCTACTAAGCCTTCTTTGCTTTAAACTACCTTCTATTTCATCCATAGAAGTTGCATAGTATAACTAGAAGGAAAACGACGCTGTTTTAGGCTAGAAGTACGCAGAGACTCGGTGCCACAGGTTTTTTTTTGAGGGACCTATGATACCTATAAATCACTTGAGGAGAGGGGGATAGTGTGGTTTTTAAATTTTTTTTATTTTAATATTTTATTTAGTGTTACTTTTTTAATACATGCCCCTTTTTAATCCTGTGGGTGAGTCAATCTCTCTTTTCAGTGTCAACTATTTCCCCCCCCTACGTACCCTTCAACCATAGGGGTCTTTGAAAAATTTTTTACAAGAGCAGTAGGATTGCAAGCAGTTCAGGGGCCTATTCATCCCATCAGTCTGAGCGCGCTTCAGAGATGTTTACAATATTATTTTCCTTCTATTAACCAACTTCTTTAATTTCAGCTTCAGCATATATCTCAGTCTTTTCTTATTCGTTTACTCCATCGGTTTATCTCTCACACAGAGTAAGGAGATTTAAACAGAGAATCATTTTTCATACACTGCAATGGCAACTTCTTTAACATGGGATTACACATAGACAGTGGCGATTGCTGCGGGTGAAGCGGAAACTACAGCCATAACAGAAGCGAGGTTTCTAATAAGGCTATATATCGCTTTCTTGGCGACAAATGTGGGAAGGGGATAAACGGCGACTGATTGTTGTTGCTTGTTTTTTAAATCTCATTTTTGATATCATTTAACATCGTAAAATCCGCAATTACTATTTTTTCAATTGCTTGCATATTTATAAGCATATAAAATTCTTCGAATGCTCCAGAAATTAGAATCGTTAAATTAAACACGGTGTTATACTAGGGGCAGTCGGAAAGCAAGTTTCCCCTGGCAACTGTGGACAGAGGTGTGTATGAAAGACAAAAAATGTAATGAGACATGGAAGATAATTAATTTCACATATTATATTCACATATTATATTTCACAATTTAGTGAAACTTTATTTTTCCACATAAGTACCAAGTACATTGAGACATTTATCATACCGCTTTATAAGCTTCAAAAAGCCCTCCAGGAAATAATCAGGGCTTTGCATACGGACGAAGCGTTGAACGGCTATGGGCGAAAGACGACACAGCAGATGAACGCGAACGTGCAAGACACCGATAGAGGTTGCCCGAGATCAAGCAGATGTCGCTGTCGCCTCTACCCAATGGTGTATCGGTGTCTTGCACGTTCGCGTTCACCTGCTGTGTCGTCTTTCGCCCATAGCCGTTCAACGCTTCGTCCGTATGCAAAGCCCTGAGTATTTCCTGGAGAGCTTTTTGAAGCTTATAAAGCGGTATGACAAATGTCTCAATATACTTGGTACTTATGTGGAAAAATAAAGTTTTGCTTTATCTTTAATGTCTCATTACATTTTTTGTCTTTCATACACACATCTGTCCACAGTCGCCACCCGACTGCCCCTCGTACAATGATATTCTGAAATTCTGATGAACTGCTTATTCTTTTATTTTTTAAAGTAAACAGGTATCCCCCCCCCCCGTAGTCTCATTAAATTTACATTCGTTTTGATAAAATATATTATTTATATACATATACATATATATTATTGTTTTTATATACAATTTACTTCTGTTTGTTCATAAAAATAGATAAATGCCTTCTTTATATTACACAAATTGTATAAATACTGAAAAAATTGCTTGTGTATATGAAACAGTTAAAACGTTGCCATAACATATGTTGGTAAATTTCCTTCTCTTGCCAAAGCCATTTTCTATATTCTTTTCAAATCATTCAAACTTAAAATTTTATTCGATAGGTAAAAGTTTAAACTATTGCACGAGCTTGTTGCACTATTAGCTAATTCATTTAATTTTCTTAAATATGAGATAGAAGGCTATGCCAATGTTTTACTGTTACAAATTAAACTGTATGCAGCATGAAAGATATAATAAATTTTTGAATACTACAGGATAAATTTACATAGTATTTATCTATAAAATCTTCAAAAGATGTTATAATGTCATCGTTGTACCATTTCTTAAACTGTTTATCGTCTGCTTCTTTTATTTTTCGTTCAATGATCATTTGGCTATTTTAGTTTTGGAGGAAACTGTTCAATCAAATATACGCGAAATTTTTAACACTAGGAACGGTAACGGTAGTAATGGTCCGTAGTAACGGTTTTTTTTTCTCAAGAGCGACAAACTCAGTACCATCACCTCGTTTAATTCTATCGTCACGAATTATAAAATGTTCATCAAAATGTTTAGTAAATGTACCACGGTGTAATTTTCTTACTAGAATTTCTTTTTTCCATTATCATTTGGGGATTTAGTTGACTATAGTATAGTAAAGACTATAGGCTTTAGGAGACTGTAGTATACTACTTTTCAGTATCGTAGTTAGATTTGCAACCAAGTGCACATCATTTCCACTTCATTATTTTATAGATATAATCTACATTTACTTTAATAGTTATAATCTATAGTTTTTTATAACGTTATAATCTAAAAACACTAAAAAATATTGTTAACTGTTAAATAAAACCATAAATAATATCACAACAGCGTCGTAAATAATCCGTACGATGGAACAAAGTAACTACGAAAGTTTCAGTTGCTCGGATGTTGTTTGTGACGTCACGCATGTAAATCACTCATCACACATGTAAATGAGTGCCGATAAAAAAAAAAAAAAAAAAAAAAAAAAAAAAAAGCATTTAGCGCCATCTTGGAGGCCCTGGTTTTTCAAAATAAAGTTCTATATAGGTGTATATGTGTTAATTTTTATATAAAAATGATGAAATTGATATTAGAGATATAATTGTGGACTACTTTTACATAATTGTATTAAAATATAGATTGTATTTTCTATCACTTCGGGTTCGGTTCAAATTTTGGGTTGACAAAAGTTTCTTTTTTGGATTCCGGTCAACTTTAATTAAAATATTTGGGTTCGGGTTGGGTAAAACCAGTAAATTTTACTATGTTATAAGAAAATTCTAATTTTTTTCCTTTGAAATATGCATGATGTCAAAAGTAAGTAAAATTAATTAAATAAATATTCGACAAACAGTTCGAACAGTTGAACAAATTTCAAATTTCATATTAATTTACTTTTAAATTAGACATGAAAAACTGTTTATATCAAAATATTAGAAAGTCAAAAATCTATTTGAAACAGAGTGAATCTAATATATTGAGATTTGCTATTAGCTGCACAATCTTCTACAGGAATATACAAAATTTTTTGGAAATATTTTAATAATCTACGCATGGCGCAAAATTTTCATTTATGTTTTATTCTTACATTTGAAATTAAGTCATAAATAAAGATTAAATAATTCTAACTTGGTACAGTAGAGTAATTAGATTATCAGAAATCAGTAATTCAATATTGGCCAATATAAATTTAATTTTGTTGTCACGTGGCGTTAATTAAAATCAGCTAGGGTATGAAAGAACAAAGAGGCGTATATATCAGATTAAAATTTATTTATACATACCTGTCATTATTAAGAAATTTTAATTTCTGTGGCAATCATGGAATAAGTACAAACTTTTGTCAATCCATACAGAAACTAGATGACAACAAAATAACACAAAATAATTAAAATTTATTTGTATTTTCGTGCAAAAGGAGTGCATATTTGAATTAAAGTAACATTGAAATTAAAATTTTAATTAAGATTTGTTAGGAAATCAAACCACAAAAATCGGATATTTATCTTGCATCAACTATGAACACACATGTTTCAAACTTAATAGAAAGTAATTGTTCAGTTATTATGAATTTGAGTTGAAATTACTTGCGAAATTTTATCCATGAGTTATTTGAAATTAATTTGTCGTTGGAAAGAAAAGATGGTGAAAATATTATTTTTTCAGTGAAAGGAAGAAAATGCAATTTAGAAACAGAGAAAGTCGAGAACGTATTTTGTCATTTTAGATAACATTTCCTTTTTTACTTCTAAATGAAAATGAGAATTTTATCATTTTTTAAGCGATAATGTAATGTAATTTGTTTGAATATGCTGCGCATTTGTATGCCTCAGTTCGAGAACAAAATTTGGAAAACTATAGGAGGAAAATATTTCAGATTTTATTTAATAGAATCTAACACGGAGTGCTAAATTTGCACATTATTAAGAATGTATTGTTAACTGTTTTGTAAATATAAACACAACATTTTCTCCAATGTCGTCGCTACCATGTCAAACTATCGAATGTGAAACAATGCCTTTTTCATTATTTTTAAAAATAGACCAAATTGTCACCACTAAATTTTATTCGAACTCTTCGCCTAGTAAAAATACTAATAAAATTTCTGTGAAGAACAGGGTTGCCAGTTTGGTCTCCTTTTTTATTCAGAGATGACGAATTCATACCGGAAATATTGATATATATATATATATATATATTGTTTACTTTCAGTAATCACGAAATATCTGTCATTAAATGAAGCAAAAATTTCTATTTGCAATTTCTGGTATGGATTCGAAATTTCTAAATAAAAAAAGTAGGCCAAATTGGCAACCCTGGTGAAGAATACTATTAAAATTTAGTGGGGACAATCGGCCCATTTTTAAAAGTAATGAAAAGTGCATTTTTTCATATTCGATAGGTTAACGATATGTAATGCCCAAATGTCATTATATACAGAGATCATCAGGGTCCCAAATACACTGTAAAAAAAGACAATTTTTTTTATTATTCTATGAAAATATAATATAACCACGAACGAAAATATACAATAATTACTTGAAATTTTGAATACAAAAGTATGCAAAATTTCAAGTTTCTAAGTTGTTGAATACCTCCTGTCACACGACAAATCGTAAAAGTTTGCAAAAGTCTTATATTATTTTAATTAAATGAAAATTTAATGACATCCGACCACTTCTGCGTTTTTCTTAGTTCTTTAAACTGAATTTTAATTTCAGTCTTTTTCGCATGGACTAGATTGTTCCGTGGTATCGAGTCTTCTTCCTAACCAAAAGATTCCGGATTCTATTCTCGAATACGGAAGTTGAAATTTTCGATTTTTACATTTCATCGTCCGATGGATTTAAGTAAAAGAACTTTCGTATTTGTTTGCCAATTTTAGGGTTTTTTTTTCCTTCTTTTTTAAAAAATTAAATCATATAATTAAATATGCTTTTCAGATACACAAACATATGCTGTTACAATTGTCTCAAATGCAGTTCTTGAATATTTTAAATTTGATTTAAAAAATAGCTCTCTCTTGTTATCATTTTATTATTAAATTTGTTTGTGCTGCCATCTATGTTCTTATTGATAAAGTGTATTGATAAATGTTATGGATAATTATACATTAATGATTTGGATTTATTAATTAAAAGATAAAGTGTTTTGAAAGGAATATTAAAGAAACCCTTTGTGTGATCTTCGGTCACACTTACCCACTTGTTTATTATTCTATATGCTGTTACAAACTATTTTAAACTTAGTTTACTCATTTTGGATTCTCAAATCATTTCGAACCCTTGTAGGGAGTTTCAATTACCATTAAAGTTATGTGTATGCTTTAAAACTCAAAGACACCTCATAAATCGAAATGTGCTTAAATACATTTTTCTTGTTTACAGAAATAAAAGAAAGGGCTGAAAGTAATTTAAAATCTGTTTCAAAGTTTCACATGTGTTTGTACTTTGAAGTAATGAAAGTTTAATATTGTTGAAAAAACAACAAAGATTATTTTAATGAAACATTATAAATGAGAAAAAACCTTTCTCAGTGTTACAAAAATATTTTTGTTTGTATAGATTTAACATTCAAATGTTATTATATTTCAAATAATGTGGAGAGTCAAACTACGCCCATTAGAATTAACTTTTAAATATACACTAAAACATTTTTTATTTTGCTTAAAAGACGTCAACATAAACATTAAAGATGTTAAAATTTAAAATTTACATGTTTCGATTTGTTCATCAAATCGTCATCAGAATAGAATATACACAAACCACAAATACAATGTACATAAAAACCAGAGATTAAATTAATTAAAAACCAGAGAGTCTGAACAGTCACTATGTGAATAATGTATTAAAATTAAAAGTAGAGAAGGCGTTGTACCTTCTTTCACATAGTGACTGTTCAGACTCTTTGGTTTTAATTAATTTAATCTCTGGTTCTTATGTACATTGTATTTGTGGTTTGTGTATATTCTATTCTGATGACGATTTGGTGAACAAATCGAAACATGTATATTTTAAATTTTAACATCTTTAATGTTTATGTTGAAATCTTTTAAGAAAAATAAAAAGTGTTTTAGTGTATGTTTAATAGTTTTAACATGTTGAAAATGAGAATTTCCATAGTAAGATTATTTTGAAACTTCTGCTTTTGTTGAAAGAGCTATATTGCATGAAGTTAATATACATTAAATAAATATCATGTATTGCTTGGCTTTTGGCGCAACTGCCATCGTCATTAATGTTTTTTATTAAAAGATGTTTTTGAAAATTACTACAATAAAGCGAACTGCGAGTATCAACCAATGAAAGAGTATCAACGAATGAAAGAATAAAATATTACTAACGCAATCGACACCATCCCACAAAAGAGTCAAGCCACCAATAAACGACAATGTTCAAATGACAGCGACAAAACACTAAAGACTATCAACCATCAATAATGACAACAAGCATCACTTTGAATGATAGGAACAATATAAATCAAGTGACAACTTCAATACAGTAAATATTCCGGCATCTCACATCTGCCCAGCATAGCTTCGCTACTCTGTGCAGTGCCCAATCGACTCATCTGAACATCAATTACACCCAGCCAACTTAGGAAAAGCAACGTAAGCAACAAGAAGCACTTCAGACACGGTGGCCTGGAAGTTTGTCAAAGAGATCTCCGCCATGCGGATCTTTTGCCAGGCATCAACTGGCTGGGGAAAAGTCCGGCAGGTAGGGGCCTGGTCAGTGGTCTAAAGAAAAGTTATCATTGTAATTTATATATGATACTGTTTTTGTAAAATAATATCAAGTGTAATATCTTCTTAAAGAATAGAATTGCGGGAACAAAGCAAAATATTTCTGGAATGGAGGTCGTGCTCTTCGGGTTTTCAGTAATTAAAACTGCTAAAATTATGATATTGTTCCGCAACATAAGCAAGAATATGTACTGCTTGATTTATAGTCGTAATTTTTATGAGCCTGACAACTTCTCTTTGGAAAATAGTCACAAGAGTTAAAAAGTTAAGGGTTTGAAATTTTTATAGAGTAAAAAAATGCACATGTAGGACTATGTTCAATGATCGACTCTATCAGAACTGTTTCGAAAAAAGAAGTAACTTTTACTTTGTGTTCTGAAGAGACCGCTGCACGCAGAGCTACAAAATTTGGTGGGAAGGTACCTACCTCTAAGCATGTAGTTTTGCACCTCGAAAAAACGATTTTGGAATTTTTAAATAGATTTTTTCTAATTTAAGTTTTTATGCGATTTTTAGCGTTTTTTCACGTTTTGCTGCAATTTTCCGCATTAGTAACAGAAATCCGGTTCCAATGTTTTAGCCCAATAAAGTAAATTTTATCCTCTTTTAAATAAAGTTTATTCGGAATTCGTGCAGCTATTGTTGAATTTTTAGCGATTTTTTTCCTTTGACACTAAGAAATTTTGCCCAGAAAGATTGATTGGTTCGGTCATTGCTTTCATTTCGACACCAGTTACGCTCAGAATCATAATTTTTATTATATTTTTAGGATTGAGAGAGTTGATAATTCTTTACTCACAATCATGATTTTAAAAGGGAAAGGCGGTTTATTAATTATCCCAATTTGGATTTTTTTATTAACTTTTTTTAAAATTTCATTTTTTATGAGTTTTTTAAGTTTTTTTTCATGTTTTTTGTATCCAATGACGTCACAAATCGCTCACTAGAAGTCAAACACCATTTTGAGGGCAGTTGTGATTCGTAGCTGATAGGATTGTAAGCACAGCGTGAAGTCAACCGGGCAAATGTAATTGACAGATGAAAAGGTCGGCAGCAGATTGCAATTCGAACAGCGAGTTGTGAATTTTTCGTGATTTCAATTTTATGATTATGCAATTTTTAGAGTTTTTTCATGTATGTGACGTCATTTATGCATTTTGTTATGATTTAAAAATTTGACTCTTAATTTATTCAGTATTTTAACATTTAACTTTAATTTATTCATCAATTTAATTAAACTCAATAAATTCATTTAAATTAATTAGGCTAAATCTCATTTTTGCATTTTAAATCAAACATTCTTTTTAAATTGTTTACTTTTGGTGAGAGTATAAATTAATTTCAGAATCTTTCCATTACATATGTTTTAGGATATTCATTTCAATTTTAATTTACAATTTATTCACTTTACAATATTAATTAAACTTCATTTCAAATTATCTAAAAAGAAAATATTTCTAACTTACTTTTTCTAACTTTTAAATAATATCCATTTTTCTTAAATAACAGACAGTCTAAAATAAATAATGATTCTAAAATATAGCGTATTTCCTTTTCAATAATAATTATTAAAAAATGGTTAATTGCTAATTTTATTCTTTTCAGAAAGTTCAAATTCATTGATTTTGATCAATGCAAAATCTTTCAGAATCGCGAAACTTTTCCATATATCGTTTCAAAAAATTTCTAAGTACAATATTTACTTTTTCAAAATTTCTTAAATTAAATATTCTCATTTTCAAAAACATATCTGGTGGAAAGAACTTTTAATTTTATTTAGATTGCTAAAATTTCATTTAATTTCATCCATTAGTTTGGCAGTTATCGATTTTTAAGTACTTTCGTTTATTTTGCTTTGATGATCGTCAAGATTTGCGATGAGACGCCATTTATAAGCTTTTAGATGTTTCGGGTAAACAAGCAGGCGTTATTTCCTAGTTCCCGCACGTTTGTATCTGGGTCAGTGACTCACGACAGTGCCGAAACTAGCCTTTTTTGCGCCCGGGGCAAACATGGATTTTGGCGCCCCCCCCCCTCAAGTAAATTTACAAAAAGAATTTTACCAAGTTTCTAATAGCCGACTTATTCTAAACTTAAAATATGTAATCACAAAATACGTAATACTGAACTACGTAATCAGCTTTGTCAAATATTGATCAATTACTTTCTTAAGTGCTAACCAATAGATTATTTACTACTATTTTTACTAAATTGGAAATTATGTATACAATTTCTCGTGTTAAAATTAAATATTGCGGCAAATATAAATAAATAAAATGTTTTTTTGTGAATCAAGAAGAAAGTAAGAATTCTTTAGTTCCGCAGTGCCTATATACAACCTGGCCCTGGTTTTGAAATCTAGGCGCGTGTATTCATTTCTTACCTAAGGTATTTAAATGAATAATGACTCGGGGAAATTTAAGAATTTATAAATGTGTCTCTCAAGCATGAAAGATTGAATTGTCAGGATTAGGGTTTTTTATGGTGTTAAAATAAAATTTTGATGATTCTAAGTTATGGTAGATATGAAAATAGCCTATTTTTAGAAAGACAACTATGCAAAGTTAAAAAGTTTAAAAATTCAATAAATTAAAATTATGATATTTTTTATATTTTAAGTTCCGACACCCTTTAACTTAAAACTGTTCACGAAATCATAAATGATTACTTTCGGATACATCGAAGATGTAATTTTCATTCAAAAATGTGACATTCTATTTTAAATACCAAAAAATTTAATAGCATTTTTCATTTTAGAAAATGTTGTTATAAGACAATAATAGAGACGCAGAACGCGACAGATCGTGAATAATCAATCAACAATCTATTACAATTCAAAATGGATGGCCGTTTCTACCATTAGGCAAAACTACGCGGATATCTAGGGCTGAAAATGACATATTTTAGAGGCAGATAGGCTTCTTTACTAGCCATAGCGTACCGGGAGAGATTTTTTTCTGAACTCCTAGAAATAATTCTTAAAAATAATAAAAATAAAAAAGCCTTTTACTATTTTATCTTGCATGTAATTCACCCCTTAGTTTTTAGTATCGTTGGCTCCCATTAAGGCCAGATCTGTCTGTAAAAAAATAATTGTAGTAAAAAGCATGAGTGGATTTTTCAGTTGTCGCCTACCTAGAAATGGGAAAAGGACGAAAAAATAAATTGACAGATTAAAGGCAGGGGCGGCTTTACTAGCAATGGCAACCTGCGTGAGATTTTTTTTCTGCATCCCTATGATGTATCCAAATGATGTATCCGAAAAAAAAAAATGTTTTACTAAGTATTTTATTTTGCGTATATTTTTCACCTTTTTGTTTTTAGTATCCCGAATAGTCGTCCGACTTCTTCCTGTCTAAACCTGGATCTGGTTGCAAAAAATAATAGCAGCAAAAGGAATGGGGTGTCATTTTTTAGTTGTCGCCTAGGACGGCCAAAACACAGAAATGACAAAAAAGACGAGAAAAAATAATTTTGGAGATAAAGGTAGGGACAAGCTATAGCGCCCTGTGCGAGCTTCTTTTCTTAATCTCTACAAATGGTATATTCTTAAAAAAAACGGTTTTATTATTTATTTTACATTTATTTCACTTCCTAGTTTTTAGTGTCGTGCCCTTTCAGACCGAATCTGTAATGTAAAAAGTAATTGTAGTAAAATACATGGGCGGTATTTTTTAGTTGTTACCTGCTAGAAATGGCAAAAGGATTTAAAAAAAATTGGGAGTATAAAGGCAGGGGCAGCTTACTAGCCATGGCACGCTGCGCGGGATTTTTTTGCGTACCCCCCACAAATGATATATTAAAAAATAAAATAAATAAAAGGTTTTACTAAGTATTTTATTTTGCGTATATTTTCTACACCTCTGTTTTTAGTATCCCGAGAAGTCGCCTGATCTCACCCCTTCTAAGCACCAAGGCTGGATCTGGATGCAAAAAAATATTTCCAGCAAAAGTAATGGGGACGAAATTTTCCATTTGTCGCCTAGGGCGGCAAAACACATAGAAATGGTAAAAAGAGGAGAAAACATAATTTTGGAGCATAAAGGCTTTAAGCCATGCGCCCTGTGTGAGATTGTTTACCGTACCTCTAACAAATGCTATACTCTTTTTAGATAAAGCATTGTCCTGTAGTCCTGGGCAGTCGCTCGACCTCACCCATAGCAAAACCGGGGAAAAGAAAGCTTCAGGCTGCTGAGTGAGAAAGAAAGAAAAAATAGAATACCCTTCTTAGAATTTTTTCACAGGGAATCGCTGAGCAATTATCTTTGTTGGACACTGGACAGTGACACAAAGACATGAGACTGACCTTGAAAAATGTTAGGGATTCTTACTACACGGAAAGTGATTTCCCCGATAGATAGAAGACATAGGACATGGTGTATTTGGAATGGGATAAAAATAAACTAAGAGAACAGTTCTTCCTTCTTATTCATTTGCTATCTAGTACTTTAGGCAAATCTTTTTATCTATTTGTCAAATTTAAGGCATTTGGTTCAGTTTTTTTTTTTCGCCTACGAAACATTTGTATCCAAATTTCACACATATATACATTTTTGTATTAAACGACAAACGAAATCCATTTTGGCGCCCCCTTCGGGTGGCGCCCGGGGCACATGCCCCCTATGCCCCCCCTTAGTTTCGGCCCTGACTCACGAGAGGCAAGGTCATTATCAGTCCGATTCAAGGTGACAGATGGAAGCTCATGGAACATTTGCAATGACGTGTCGTCAACAGTTAATATCTAACTTTGACCGCGTGGGTGAGCTTCGGCTGAAAATCCATCAGGTGGTGTCAGGAGCGCGACAGTTAGATTCGGAACCGTTGGGTTATGCTGTTTTCTGATTGGCGGAGATTTCAAATCTCAGAGGGAGATCGTACTTTGAGAAATTGAAGGAGCATCACTTCGCCAGATTCTCTTGATGGACGAACAACGTTCTTTTTAAGCTGTCGGGCCTCTGGCCTGGCGGCAGTTGAGTTTTATACGGCAGTGGAAGAGGTTCTCCAGCTAGATCTGCAGTTTTTTGACAGCAGTTTTCAGTCGCAATCGTCGAAGCATGCAGGCAAAGGAGAAAATTTTTTCATTAAACTTTTAGATGCTGCGCAAAAACGTACGATATTTATTTCTACAATTTCTATGATCGGTCATATTCATCTGCACTTCTGATATTATTCTCTTCGCTGAATTTTGGCGAAATAATTCTGGCGTATTAAACTTCTAGCACCAGTCAAGTTCCAGTATACTCACTATGTTCTGTTTATAATCTAGACCAAATTTAGGTCTTTGATTTCTTGTTACGAAGAATATAATTTCATTCTACAACTTCAACATCAGATCTTCGATATGCAGTGCCATTATTTATTATTCATTCCTGCGATGATTTCTCGATAGTCTGAAGCAAGCGGCGCTTGTGAGAAATATTCATCTCTTTCAATTTTACGGTTGTGTCGCTTCTATGTGCCGATTCAGTCAGCGAATATATCTTCGATCGAGATTTTCCCTTCGCCATTGGTAGCATCATAACTTTGAACTTAAACAACTAACGAACAATGGTTACCAAATTTCAGATTCAGCTATAATTTTAACGGACAATTACAATCTTCATATACTTTTCTATAATTTTAACGGACAATATCAAAATTCATAAACTCTCCTATTGCAGCGATATTAAAATATCAATAGACATTATTCTTATTTAAACGTACAGCATTGTGATTTAAATTTTCATGAACTGAACATTTTTACTTGACTCATTCTTGATATATTGAAATATCTTCATAAGTTGTGATTTAGTAAAAAGTAGGGTGAAGTAAAAGGCAGAAGATTGTGAAATATTTATAGTATAGTTTTATATTTATTTGAAATGATTTGAGTGCACGATTTCATATCGAATAATATACTGTGTGTCATCTATTTGGTGAGTTATTTATTTTCTTAATTTACATTTCACCAATTTCAGATGGATCAACTACTGGGAGAAATATTTTGAAACTTAATTCTTACAATTAAGCTTTTAATTTAAATTCTACTATTCCAACATTAAATTTTAACTTTTTTAATTTATCTTATTTTTACAACGCAATATTACTACCATTTGAGATTACGCCATATAGAGAGTTTTTGGCATAGTTAACTTGTACTCTTTTCTAAATTGAATTTTCAGATTTGGATTCAATCGGAATATTTTTCGAGAGAATCGTCACTTCGTTAATTTTTCCCGGTATAAGTTCTCCGATCCCTAAATCTCGATATATTTAATTGGTGCCGTTGACACAGTCTTTTTCTTGGGTTATTAATATTTAATTGGCGCCGTGTACCAGTTAGGATTGTGGTTATGATACTATTTATTATTATTTATGACTCTTTTTGTGCTGTATTTTAATGACTCAAGTAATTATTTTGAGTTAGGTTAATTTTTTTTTACCGTAGTTAGAAACGGTACTTAAAGTAAATTTGTTTTTCTCCTCTCAGTTTATTTAGTGTGAAAATAATAGTCAATAACTTATAAAGTGTTATTTTTTTCAAATTATTTTAATAATCTTATTATTCAGTTGATCCAGTGGTAGATATGATGTTATTTTTATAGATAATTTTGAGTTTATATTGTGTTTGAGATATTGATAGTGCTTTGGAGATAATTTTTTTGTCAAATGTTGAAGAGAATCTTAAATTTAATAATGCAATTTGATGATCGATTTCTAAGATTAGGAAGTGTACATATGTCTTAAATTATTTATCATTTTTATTTTATCTGGATATCCATGTGCTATATATATTTTTATCATTTCTCCAGTGTTTTTCTTGATTATTTATATGTAATTATGAATATATTTTGGTGCTTTTATTATTGAAATTGATAAGGGATTTAATTTCTTTGAACATCTTTGAAAAATATTTCATATTTATTTATATTCTATTATCATTTCATTTTAGTGCAGAACATTTTGGGATTGCAATAAATAGGCGAGGAAAATTTTGGGATTTGTTAAATAATAAAATTTTTGGGGAGGTGTATAATTTTTTTTTGGATAAACATGAACAACCATGATATCCAATTTCAGGCATTGCTTGCTTCTTTGCCAAAATTTCACGGGAAGGAGGATGAGAACGTATCTTTCTTCATTAGGCACATTGCGGATGTTTGTAACATTCAGCACTTGAATAATGAGAGTAGAGTACTTTTGCTCAGACTGCATTGTCGCGATAAAGCTGAGGAATTTATTTCTGGAGACCCAATTGCTAGGAATGAGGAGGATTTTGACGCTTTAGTCAGGCTTCTGAGGGATAGATTCAAAAAGGAGGAGACGTTTCAGGAAGCTTCATATAAATACTCCACTACTTGCCAACGTCCCAAGCAGACTGTTAAGGAACTTTCTGATGAGATCAGAAAGATTGTACATCTGATGGTCCCCAATAATGAGGATATTCCGCAAATGCAGGCTCTTAAAATGAACCTTATGTTTACAAAATTTTTAGAGACCCTAAGATCAGATATCAAAACTGAAGTTTTGAAATTTGGGACAGATAATTTTGAGGATCTAGTCGTTAAGGCTATGGATATTGATAAGGCTTTTGAGCAGCAGGCGTTTATGGTTAATAATATAAATGCTATTCCATCCACGAGTAAAAATACCCAAGATTCTTTAATTCAGGTATTATTAAAACAGCAGGTTGATTCCAATAAAATGTTGCTAGATATGGCGGAACAGTTACAAAAAATAAAAGACGATAAGGACGTTTGCCATATTTGCAATAAGCCGCATAAGACTAAAGATTGCTGGTATTTTCCACAATCATACAGTCATGGGAGTAGCTTGAGGAGAGATGATGGTAAGTTAAACAGTCAGGGTAACTTATCTCCACATAGTCAAAATTCTCCAAGTCAGGGTGGTAATTTTCCAGGTTTCAACCGTAATCAGGGAAATTTTTCTAGAGGCAATAGCAATCGCAGAGGAAACTTTGTGCCGAGATACAACAGAGGCAGAAATCATGGAAATTTCAGGCCATATAATCGCAGGCATCGTAGGAATTTAAACTTTTAAGGGGTTCTGGGCATCATTCTAAATTTTCCCCTCAATTTCACAGGACCCTTGATGATAAATGTTCTTTTAATGAGTTTGAGGGTGTTGATACTTTTATTTCTAATGTTAACTCAAAATATTTAATGTCTTGTAATGTGGATGCTTCTGCCCTACCACTTATTAATCTTCATTTTGGTAAGAATTATTTCTATGCTCTTTTAGATACTGGTGCTAATTTATCCTTAATTCAACCAAAAACCATTGAAATACTTAAACAATACATAAAATTAAATTTTCTTTCTAGGTCAGTCAATATTAAAACAATCAATAATGCTTCAATTCCATATTTCTCAGCTGTACAACTTAATTTTAAAATTAAGAATACATGGTTCCATAATGTTTTTTTTTTTGTAAGTCATGATAATTGGCACTCTAAATATCAAATTATCTTAGGTTATGATTTTCTCAATAGAAACAAAGTTTTACTAGATTCTGCCAATTCTCAACTTATCATGGGCAACTTAACTTTTCCTTTTGACAATAAAAATCCTGATTCCATCCAAAACTCTTCAACTAATGATATTACTGTTAATAATTCTGATAACTTAAATAATTCTCTAAATTCTGATAATAATACTTCTAATATTAATTCTCAGATGGCTGATACTAATTCTTCTAATGATACTAATGCTAATGTCAACTCAAATGTTCAATATAATTCTGACAACACCAAAAACTATGTAAGACCTAAACATAGAGTAATTCTAAGACAAAACCAAGGCAAAATAATTAAACTTAGAACTTTTCATAAACTTAACAGCTCATCAAATTATTTATTTTGTCCATCAACCACTAAATTACCTCTAAATTTAAATTACAGTCTCAATGAATCTAATGATAACAACTCTATTTTAATTTATATTCATAATAACAATAGTAAAAAAGTAATCTTGGATAAAAGAGTAAAATTAGGATATTTAAAATCAGTTAATAAAGATCAAATTTCTAAACATGGAGATTCTCAAACTTTTCAAGTAAATTCATTGGCGACTCAGGATATGTTGCAACTTAGGAAAGAGCAATTAAGTGTGGATAATTTTCAAGTTAATCATTTATCAGAGACAGATAGAAAACGTGTATTGAATATTTTAATGAAAAACTCTGCAGTATTTTCCACGTCATATCAAACCTTAGGGTGCACAGATAATGTTGTTCCTGAATTTAATTTGCTTCATGATTTTGCTTTACAAACAAAACCTTACCCCATTCCGAGAATTGCTAAGGACTTTGCCAGACAGGAGATTGCTTCACTTTTAGAAGCAGGTATAATTGAAAATTCATCTTCAAATTATTGTTTTCCAGTCATTTTTGTGAAAAAGAAATCTCTTCCAACTGATGATCCATCCAAACTTAAATTCAGAATGGTTATAGATTATAGACTTTTAAATGCAATTACTGAACCTTATAAAATATGCTTACCCAGAATAAACGATATTATGCAAAACATTGCAGGCAAAAAATACTATACTGTTCTTGATCTCAAAGCTGCATTTTTCAAATTCTTTTAAACAAGAAAGATAGGTCTAAATTAGCATTTGCTACTGAATTTGGAAACTTTGCCTCTACCAGAATGCCTTTTGGACTTGTGAATTCAACTAGCTATTTCCACACAGTGATAAATAACTGTTTACATCCTCTTAAAGGACAACATGTTCAATATTTTTTGGACGATATCATTGTGGCTGCAGATACTCTTGAGGAAATGTTGGATTGGCTGCAGAAAGTATTCGATAGGTTGAGAGAATTTAATTTAACTTTAGACCCAGCCAAGCTTCAGATTTGCAAAGAAGAGATTACTTACCTTGGTTTTAAATTACATGCCAATGGTCATTCGCCAGCAACTGGTAATATTAACAAAATCAACAAATTTCCTGTTCCTACAAATGTTAAGCAAGTACAAAGTTTTCTAGGTATGGTTAACTATTTTAGACATCTCATTTTTAATTTTGCTGAAATTGTTCATCCCATAGTTAATCTCACAAAAAAAGAGTACAAAATTTAATTGGAGTAAAGAGTGTAATGATTCCTTTCTTAAAATTCAAAGTATATTATTAAATAGTCCTACTGTTTAGAACTTCGACGATAGTAAGGAGGTTTGTTTAGTTACAGATGCCTCAATGCAAGCTATATGTGGAATTCTTATGCAAGTTCATGACAATAAATTTTCTCCTATTGAATTTTTTTCTAAACAACTAAATCCTGCAGAATCAAAATATCCTTCAATTAAACGGGAATTTTATGCCATTTATGCTTCAATTAAACATTTTCATGAATTTCTCTATGGTAGACAATTTAAAATCCTAACTGATGCAAAAGCTCTAACTTATCATCTTAATCTAGAGAAGCAGACTGAAATTATCACTAAATGGTGTATGTATCTACAAGGTTTCAACTACAGGGTTGAGCATATTCCAGGTTTCAAAAATCCAGCTGATTTTCTTTCACGTGTCATTGATAGATCTGATAATCCAAATGCTTATGTAAATTCATTAAATATTTTCATACCTACTAATGATTCCTTAACTACTGAAAATATTCTTAAAGAACAATTAAATGATACTAAACTTAAAGACATTAGAGATAAAATAATTGCTAAAGAAAAAACTAATCCTAACTATTCTATTAACCCAGATAATGATTTAATAATGTTTGCTAAGAAAAAACCAGGCAATGTAAATAGAAGTAAGAAAATAGTTATTCCCAAAACTTTAGTCAACAGTTGTATTGCTTTAGCTCATCAAGCACATTTTGGAATTGCTAAGACTATAGATATGGTGCAAAAGAATTATTTTTGGAATGGGATGGTTCAAGATGTTCAGAACTTTGTCAATAGTTGTGATAAATGTTTACCGCATAAGAGTAAACAGACTAATACCAAACCCGCATTCATTCCTAAGAGTGATTTAGCCCCTGGTGAGATGATAGCGATTGACATAGTGGGAAAACTTCCAAGATCTCATGATGGGAAATTTTTTATTCTTACTATTGTTGATCATTATTCACGCTTTCTAGAAGCAGTACCTTTAACCAATGTAACTTCTCCATCCATCATTAAAGATCTAAATTCTTATTTTTCTAGATATGGTATACCTAAATTTATTTTATCAGATAATGCGAAAAACTTCAAATCTGATTTGTTTGATCAATTCCTAAAAACTCTTAATATAAAGCAAAGAAATTCTTCAATTTATTTTCCGAGATCAAATGGTCTTTTGGAGAGGATTCATCGCTCTCTTAAAGAGTCGGTTGCCTCGCTCTCAGATAATGTTATAGAATGGTCAGATAGGCTAAAATTTTATGTTCTTCATTATAACAGCAGTAAACATGCAGTAACTAATTTCACTCCAGCTCAATTATTTTTAGGTAGAGATGTTAATTTACCTATGGATAGCTTTTTACCTCCACGGTCTGTACAGGATCCCCCTGTATATTTTCAACAACTGCAAGAGCATATCAAGACCACTAGAAATTTTGTCAAGCAAAATGAACAAAAATATTTTAGCTTGAATGAAAAATTTCTGAAAGGTCGCTCTCCTCCAAAACTATCCATTGGTGATACAGTATATCTTAAAAATTTAATACCTTCAACAACTTTTAAACCTAAAAACTCTGGTCCATATAGAATCATTGGAGCATTCAAGGGTGATAATTATTTGATAAAACATATCAATGATCAGACAGGCAAAGAAATTAATGTGAATGTAACGAAACTCATTCACGCAGGTTATTAGTATATGTGTTAGTTTTTGGATAGATTTATTTCCTTTAGAATGGTACTTATTTGTATATATTTTTCTTTTGCAATATGTTATATCTACAACTATTTATATATATATATTTTTTAAATTTTACTGGTGCAATAGTGTGGTGACTATATATACTTCCTTTGGTCATTTATTTTGTTCATATCACCTGATGCACTACTGGCCAGGGTGATGTTAGGTGTGTTCAATCTGAATTGACGACTAATTTTATGAACTTTAATTTTTCATGAACTTTCATCATCTTATTTAATATTTACTTAAAAATATGGCTGACTACACCAATTATTTATTATTGTTTGTTATATATTTAAATTTTATTAATACAAATTGTCACCACATTCAGTTCTTATATTTATTTTTATCTTGCCATTCTTCAAGGGAAATTATTTTTGTTTGAATTCTATACATTTGCTTCAGAAATTAGCTGATTGGTGTGATGTAATTTTTTTTTTGTATTATTAATGGATCCGAAAATTTATTTTATTTCTACAAAAACAACATGATAGTAGAAAGAAATAAATAAAAAATAATATGAGGAAAATTTTGAGACAAATTTGTATATTTAAAGATAATTGATATATAAATAAATATATCAAAATAAATTAAAAGAAATGAAAAGAGGATAAAGAAATTTTTTTTTAAATCTCTATTAAATGCGCATACCTACATGGTTCAGTGAGAGATTGTTTTATAAGAATACGATGGAGCAATTGCTCTAAGTTTTTTCTTGTTTGTGTTTTTTTCCTAAAGTTTACAGTGAGCACACACGGAAGGGAAATTCAGCTAGTTTGGGGTTAAAATTACACAAATCTGCCCTTCTGACAAATCCTTCAAGGTGCAGCTGTTGCATAATTTATGGGAAATTTTTCATTTGTAAATTTCATGTGTCCTAGACTTCTTTTGAAGTTCTACTAATAAATAACTTTTAAGATTAAATTAAATCTTTCGGACACTACTACTTTTTCAGTTGAGGTGTGCTCACGCTTTTCTCAATTTAGAATTTGTAGATTTTGCAAATATGATGATTGTATGAAGTATGATGGTTATTTGTCTCAGCATCACATACCAGCAGCAATTTTTACATCCTGTTATTTTGAAACTGTTTTATTTTTTAAAATCTGTGCAATATATTTTTACTTGCTTTTGAGAGGTTACTTCATTTGAGGAATGTTATGTTGTATATAAATTACATTTTTTTTTGGGTTCGCACATTGGATATCTCAGATAATTTTTTTTCAATGTTTTCTTAAAATTATGTTTGGATAATCACTGCAATAGAAATACCTGCAATACAATTAAAATGTTTTGTGCAATAGATTTCATACTTCGATGCATAAAATTAGTATTCTTATTTATCCTTATGTTTCATGTTGTTAATGTATTTGAATCTGTGTTTATATAATCAATCATTTACTTTTGAATTTTGAATTTGTTGGCATTGTGTATATAATTTTTATCTCTCATATATATATCTACTTATTGTTTTTGAATGTAATCATACTGCTGATTCTATTTGTAACGACTCGGCAAACAAATCTCAGGGAGATGAATGGTTTAAAATTGTATTTGTAAAATACATGTTGTAGGTTTTGATTTTTGATTCACATATTCGTTCATTTTGCTGTATTTTATATTATGTATGTAGAATGATATCTACAATTGATGCAATTACAATTTCTACTGATGAATCAATGTGATGCAGATTTTGTGTTGGTAAGATGTTCAGTCCATTTTTTTTTTCATCCCTTTGGCTTAAAATTTTTTTTTTACTCTTTTTTTTTTCCATTTTCTGGAGGTAAAATGTTATGATTTAAAAATTTGACTCTTAATTTATTCAGTATTTTAACATTTAACTTTAATTTATTCATCAATTTAATTAAACTCATTAAATTCATTTAAATTAATTAGGCTAAATCTCATTTTTGCATTTTAAATCAAACATTCTTTTTAAATTGTTTACTTTTGGTGACAGTATAAATTAATTTCAGAATCTTTCCATTACATATGTTTTAGGATATTCATTTCAATTTTAATTTACAATTTATTCACTTTACAATATTAATTAAACTTCATTTCAAATTATCTAAAAAGAAAATATTTCTAACTTACTTTTTCTAACTTTTAAATAATATCCATTTTTCTTAAATAACAGACAGTCTAAAATAAATAATGATTCTAAAATATAGCGTATTTCCTTTTCAATAATAATTATTAAAAAATGGTTAATTGCTAATTTTATTCTTTTCAGAAAGTTCAAATTCACTGATTTTGATCAATGCAAAATCTTTCAGAATCGCGAAACTTTTCCATATATCGTTTCAAAAAATTTCTAAGTACAATATTTACTTTTTCAAAATTTCTTAAATTAAATATTCTCATTTTCAAAAACATATCTGGTGGAAAGAACTTTTAATTTTATTTAGATTGCTAAAATTTCATTTATTTTCATCCATTAGTTTGGCAGTTATCGATTTTTAAGTACTTTCGTTTATTTTGCTTTGATGATCGTCAAGATTTGCGATGAGATGCCATTGATAAGCTTTTAGATGTTTCGGGTAAACAAGCAGGCGTTATGTCCTAGTTCCCGCGCATTTGTATCTGGGTCAGTGACTCACGAGAGGCAAGGTCATTATCAGTCCGATTCAAGGTGACAGATGGAAGCTCATGGAACATTTGCAATGACGTGTCGTCAACAGTTAATATCTAACTTTGACCGCGTGGGTGAGCTTCGGCTGAAAATCCATCAGGTGGTGTCACGAGCGCAACAGTTAGATTCGGAACCGTTGGGTTATGCTCTTTTCTGATTGGCGGAGATTTCAAATCTCAGAGGGAGATCGTACTTTGAGAAATTGAAGGAGCATCACTTCGCCAGATTCTCTTGATCGACGAACAACGTTCTTTTTAAGCTGTCGGGCCTCTGGCCTGGCGGCAGTTGAGTTTTATACGGCAGTGGAAGAGATTCTCCAGCTAGATCTGCAGTTTTTTGAAAGCAGTTTTCAGTCGCAATCGTCGAAGCATGCAGGCAAAGGAGAAAATTTTTTCATTAAACTTTTAGATGCTGCGCAAAAACGTACGATATTTATTTCTACAATTTCTATGATCGGTCATATTCATCTGCACTTCTGATATTATTCTCTTCGCTGAATTTTGGCGAAATAATTCTGGCGTATTAAACTTCTAGCACCAGTCAAGTTCCAGTATACTCACTATGTTCTATTTATAATCTAGACCAAATTTAGGCCTTTGATTTCTTGTTACGAAGAATATAATTTCATTCTACAACTTCAACATCAGATCTTCGATCCATTATTTATTATTCATTCCTGCGATGATGTCTCGATAGTCTGAAGCAAGCGGCGCTTGTGAGAAATAATCATCTCTTTCAATTTTACGGTTGTGTCGCTTCTATGTGCCGATTCAGTCAGCGAATATATCTTTGATCGAGATTTTCCCTTCGCCATTGGTAGCATCATAACTTTGAACTTAAACAACTAACGAACAATGGTTACCAAATTTCAGATTCAGCTATAATTTTAACGGACAATTACAATCTTCATATACTTTTCTATAATTTTAACGGACAATATCAAAATTCATAAACTCTCCTATTGCAGCGATATTAAAATATCAATAGACATTATTCTTATTTAAACGTACAGCATTGTGATTTAAATTTTCACGAACTGAACATTTTTACTTGACTCATTCTTGATATATTGAAATATCTTCATAAGTTGTGATTTAGTAAAAAGTATGGTGAAGTAGAAGGCAGAAGATTGTGAAATATTTATAAGTATAGTTTTATATTTATTTGAAATGATTTGAGTGCACGATTTCATATCGAATAATATACTGTGTGTCATCTATTTGGTGAGTTATTTATTTTCTTAATTTACATTTCACCAATTTCAGATGGATCAACTACTGGGAGAAATATTTTGAAACTTAATTCTTACAATTAAGCTTTTAATTTAAATTCTACTATTTCAACATTAAATTTTAACTTTTTAATTTAACTTATTTTTACAACGCAATGTTACTACCATTTGAGATTACACCATATAGAGAGATTTTGGGATAGTTAACTTGTACTCTTTTCTAAATTGAATTTTCAGATTTGGATTCAATCGGAATATTTTTCGAGAGAATCGTCACTTCGTTATTTTTTCCCGGTATAAGTTCTCCGATCCCTAAATCTCGCTATACATTTGATTTCAGAAATTGGCAACGATAACTTGCTCTTTTTGTATGTCAAGAATTTTAATTAGAGTTTTTAATTTTTTAACGTCGTTGGTTTAATTCTGTGGGGGAGGGGAGGGGGGAGGTGACGGTAACAATTTTAAAATTTTGATCAAAAAACTGACCCGCTTTGAATAAAATTATCCAGACTTTTGAGGAGGTGGTATTGAATTTACTTCTGCTTCGAGGTCCATCTCTCTATTTAATTTCAGAAAGACAAAGAATTACCAGACGAACGGTTTCGTGAAGCGATTTTTAGAGTTATTTCGCGTTTCGTATTATGTTTTGACGGACCGGGCAACGCCGGTCGGATCGGCTAGTGTACTATAAAGATATGTATTAGACATGAGGGCACGCCCTAAGTCCGAGACTGGTTCAGGCTCGATTTTTATACCAGTCTTCAGACTCGGACAGGATCAGGCCCAAATTAAACATTTCATTTATTCATAAATTGAAATATATATGAGAATATATATTTGAGAAACAAGAATATAGTCTTTCTTAAAGTGTCTCCTTCAATTCTTCAAAAATCAGTTTGAAAAGGAATTGAATTATAATTCATGGGATATACGTATGAATATTCTACCTGATTATGAGGCATTTGCACTGTCGGTGATAGTAACATAAAGAGAGGCCGTGGGATTTACCTTGTCTTTAGTTGCCTTGTATCGTTTTCTGTTTGAAGTCCTTTTCCAGATATACTAGAACACAAAATTCATATCTCTCTGCTGAAGTTGTACAATGATATATTAAAAGGATAAAAGTTGTGAATTTTGCAGACTTTTGCAGACTTCTGAGAGTGGTTGGGTATAAATAAAAAACTTGCTATTTTAATCACATTTTCAGTGTTATCAAAATCACGAAATGTTTTCCTAATGGAATATTTCTATGCACGACGAGATCTATAAATGAGAAAATTAATCTTGAAACAATTTCAAAATGTCATTAAAAATTTCTAGAGCGTATTTTCGGTATCGGAATGACACAAAATATTTAGGGCTCGGATTTCTAATTGTGTGGCTCGGTCTGGCTTGGGCTCCGAAATAAATACCGAGCTTTACCCTAGTATGTATAGAACCTCACGATAACTTGTACGATGAATTACACAAATTTCGTGAATTAAGGGAACAATTATTACCAGAAACTAGCAGAATCAGTTTTTAGTTTAATAATGCAATGCCTGAACCATGTGTGTCTATCAGCAACTTACTGTCATCAAAACAACGCTTATTTTTTCAAGGTAACAGGCAAGTTATCATGGACGGACTACATTTTTTTTTCAGTGTGTTCTAAAAATTTCTATTTTTTTCCTATTGGCAACGCAAAATTTTATGACACATTTACAAATTAATTTCCACTCATCCATTCGTGATTATGTTTCGGTGTACTATTTCAAGTATCAAAAAATGAAATCCCCTACATCTATATTTAAAATGTAGCAATTTGTTTTTAGTCGTTTGCTATTTATTCTAATAGCAACGGGACTGAAGTTTGACCAAAATAAAATTAGAAACACCACGACCCAAATGAACGTTTTTATGTCAACATTGCGTTACTAGAAGTAAACATTTTGTCCTACCTTATTTCACTGTGAAGCTGAAATATCACATTTTGTGACGCGTTCAAATGATTAAAAAATCGTTAACTTAACTAGGGAATCGAACCCGGGCTTCCCGGATTACAAAGCATAGGTGAAAACCATTTTTTTCAAACTCTACTACAGATTTTTTCTTTTTTTTGTATTTAATATATTTTTTTAGATTGTCCATTAACAACACCAAAAAGCTCTTTTATATTAAAAATATCAATAATGTATTCAAATAAAGTTTTGAAATTTATTAAAAGCCATACTTTCGTATTTGCCGCATGCCAGGAGTTGATAACCGAAGAATTTCCCAAAGGTTTCGCTACTTACTGCAGCGTTTCTGCTTTTAATATTTTCAACTGTTTAAGTTCATAGTTCGATTACGTGTCGGTTAAATTTGTGTTTCATTTATATTATATTAATTTTTGTTTATTTATTTATTGATGAAGTTTTAATTTCGTTCTGGAATATTAGCCGGAAACAAATGCTGAACTATTTTTAGTGTTTTAAGTAGAAACGGATTCATCTTTCGTAATCGGGCTGCACACGATAGATAAAAGATTTAAAAGTAATTAATGCTTGAAACTTATTTTAAAAATCATAAACAATCAGTAATCTATACTAATAAAAAAAAGTTTCGCTCTGTGTGTGTGTGTGTGTGTTTGTTTGTCTATCTGCGATGGCTAGCAAAATCTAGTCCACCTAGAAGTCTGAAAATTTAGGTGTGGATAGTCCAAGGTCTGACCATGTGCACTTGAGTCTCAGAATTTTAATATTTTGATAATTACTCAAGATATTAATTAGAATATCATTAAACATCGCATCGAAAATACCCTCTTTTAAATCAAAATGTCCAAAGATAAGAACTTCTGTTGTGGATTTGCAAGCGGAAATGAACGAATTCGAAATTATTTTACTAATTAGCGAATTCTAAGAAAACTAATTAAGATATCAATTTGAAAATTTCTGAACATATGTAAAAAACAATTCTGCATCCGACTATGTGATTTTTGAAAAATTCGGCCGGTAATTTTTCTTAATTTATGCAAAAAACTGCCAAAAATCTGCCGGCGACAGGGAAAAAATCCGAGAAAGTTTCAGACAGGGATCTGCTTTCATTAAAAACTGAACTACAAAGAGATCTGTTTCTCTGCCCGATCCCTCCATTTAGTTTGCGAAAATAAAAGGAAATAATTGCCAATTTTTACTAATGAATAAAAATTTAGATAACTAATTAAGATATAGATCTGAAATTGAGGATGGGAAGTGTTGTCATCTGCCAGCTATTTTAGCGTAGCGTCTTCGTTATGTTCTAATTATCAGAAAAATTTAATTCTTTTTTTTAATGATCGCGTTAATGTAGGTGAAGGTGGTTTTCTTGAACAAATTATTCGTTATATTTGCGAGTGTGGGGGGGAGGGGGTTAACGCCTTGCTCTGAGATTGTTATTATCTCGGACCCAGGCAACGCCGGGCGGGTTAGCTAGTCTAAAATACAGTTTTCAAACAAATCATATTTGAAAGTACATTTTTTTTCCCTATTTGGTGGTGTAAAAATTGAAATTGGCCGATTAAAGATATGTTAAATCTGTGTTTTATTTTATTTATTGTTGAAACTTTAATTTTGTCGTGGAAAATTAGCTGGAGACCAAGGCTAAACTATTCATATTGTTTTAAGTGCAAATGGGTTATCGTTCTTCCGTAATGAAACCTACACGAGATTGAAATTGGATAGATTGAAAAAAAATCATGCATGGAAATTATTTGTAAAACCGCAATAAATGAGTAAATTGCGATACATTTTTCAAACAAATTGCATTGGAGAGTACATTTTTCCCCTATACTACACAATAAAAATTCGAAATTTGCCATGTTTTGAAGTTTAAAAAATTGCAGTAGCGGAAATTGTAAAACCAAAATTTAATCCCCAGGTGTTGCCAATTTAAAGAAATACGCTAGAAAATTATTTTAAAAGCCATAATAAATCAGTCAATTAAGATACTGTTTTTAAACAAATTGCATTTGAAAGTAGATTTTTTTTTTTCAAAATAACGGTGTAAAAATTAAAAATGTGCAATGTTTAGAAATTTAAAAAAATGCAGTAGTAAAACTCGCAAAACCGAAATTTCATCGTCAAGTGTTGATATTCGCAAAATGACGTCTGTGTTACGCACGGACACGTTTGTCCTTTATAATATAGATAGTGGAATGACGAAGACGCGTTTCCTTAAGAATCAAAATGTGTCGAAAGAACGATATCAAATGTTAGTCACCATTTTGTTTGTTACTATTTGGGACAATTGTGATGTCAAAATGACGTCACATCAACTAGCTACGAGGCTAACGAAAAAGAAAGGCTACCGCGGTGCTTTTCGCAAATCTTTTTTTACAGACCGTCGGAGTCACGTGTTGCTCGAATACACCAATGAAGGCGTAAGAATAGAGCATCACGTCACTCTAGCGGTCTGTAAAAAACGATAAGTGGAATGTACTGCGGTAGCCTGTCTTTTTCGTTAGCCTTGAACTAACTAGGTCATTAGTGTAGTAATAACCTTTTATGGAATACTTATAATGAAGTGTTTCCAGTTTAACAGATTATTTTATTCGAATTTACATCACTGTTTCAGAATAGTTATATTCACCTTATTCAATTTGTCATTAAACAAAGTAGCGGAATATTTCTGAATCAAAAATTGATTAGATTGGAAATGTCTTCAAACTCGGTTTCAAATGAAAAATTATAAAGCATATTTTTATAAAGATTAATATAAAATATATAAGGCAAAGCTAGGAGAGTCTGCACACAATTCAAAGGAATAACAATAAAAAATCTAAATATTAATTTTTTGCTAAACTATCCATGAATAATTTTGACTTCATTTATTTTTTTATGCATTTTCATTGCTATTTTGTTGTTATGTTGTAATTTAATAGAACAGTTGTAATAAAACCAACAAAGGTATTTTGCGCAATCTGTCCTTATAGGGTTGGTGTGATTGCGCACATGGGTAGGAGAGATTGTTACTAATAATAACTAACAATTAAATTGTTAATAATAATAATTACACTTAAATGACATTGTTGTAAGGTTTTTGTGAACAAATATTATTGTATTAGGAGTGAATATTTCAACCTAATGATTAAAGAATCAGAAAAGCGAAAGAATTTTAAAAACAATTAAAAAGCTTAATTAAAGGAAAAAACACTAAATAATAAGAAAAAGCAAGTACAGATAAGATTACAAAATAACATTAAGTTACTTGATAACATGTTTAACTTAAAATTAGTCCATTTACATTTTCACAGTTTCAATGTTTTCTTGTTTGCTGACAGAAGTTGTCGTCGTCCACCATCTATGCAGGTATTGTTATAAATGGTGTAGCTTTCGTGCAACCAACTGCCACAAGTAAGGGGCTGTGCATATATAACGTTATCACTTTAAGGGAGAGGGGGTCGTGGCACTCGATATTGGAAGATATCTCTAGGGGGAAGTGGGTTACCTTTTGTATCGTTATCATTTAAAAATAATTATATTTTTTGTAACTTTTCCTTTTACACCAAAATTTTTTGTTATCTTTCTTTTTTGTCTGTTGTTCTTTTTTATGAAAATACAAAGTTATTAAAGTCAATAAATAATTATGAAATCATTTCATTCCAAAATAGAGAATAACCCAACGTTCGGCACTCCTATTGTTCAGCCATATACTCTTATAATCCGCTGTTGGAGAAACCAGGTGCGAAGCACATTTGATTGAAATGATACGTGTGTTTACTAATAAAGAAAAGACAAAAATGTTGTCCACCTGTTTTGTTGATAAGAAGTTCTACTTTCTTTTTTCCCCTTCAAGGGCAAGTGCAAGAAAACAATATTACTGTTGAATGCATTATGTAACAAAATGCTAATATTAAATACTTTTGAAAAGTAACCATATATTTTAGGTGTTATTTGATATAAAGTTATTTCATATATAATAATAGTATTTTATTGAATTTATCTCTTCATCTGAATCAGTAAAGAATGTGAATAATAAATGTGTAATCATTATTTGTATATCACTACAAATGTATAAAAATTAAAAAATAAAGCATTATTTAGACATTGATCACGTTACCATTATGGGGGAGGTGGTTCAAAGAATGATAACGTATGATATTGTAAAGGGGAAAGGGGGTCCAAAATTACCAAAAAGTTGATAAAGTTATATATGTACAGCCTCGAATACATTGAATCCAGTCACCGGTCGAAGTTGTATCCTGGTATAGTTCCAGATATTCAGTGCACTCATTCTCTTTGCCCTTCGTTTTCTTTCCTTCATTTTTTTTTTACCCCACTTTTTCTGGAAGCACCTTAACTTTATCTGTTTTCTTTTTTTTTTGTAGCTGGTTCCTTCTTAAGTCTTTTTTCATGTATATTTTGTGGATCAGTAACATTCGTTGCACTTATAGTTTTTTTAAAATTTTGGTGGTATTAAACTACTTAAAATGGTGAAAAGCTTTTCCAAAACTTTCGTAGGTGTATGTCTGAGATTAACATTAGACTCCCTAGAAGTTGATTGTTGACAAATACATGTAGTTACTACAATGGGATGCGAAGATACGCCTAGAATAGAAGAAGTTTGGGTTTCATTTGTTGTAACGAGTATTGTTGTTGAAACGGATTGGTGATCTGTGGATTCTGATGGTAACTCAAGGGTTTCAGGAGCAGTTTGATTCATGCCTTGATCACAGCCTAGCAAATATGCGTGTTCTGGAATCACTTCAATATTCAAAGAGTGAATTATAAGTTTCGATAATTATGTGTTTAAAAAAAATATTTCAAAATTGATTCATTCATATGTTTTACATGTAATTTGCAATTTTTGCAAATTTACCAATAAGATGCGTAATCTCTCCTAGCATCGAAACTAATGGAAACAATGTGCCATTTCTCCTAAGTAGCAGGTGCGCAAACTCTCCAATTTTGGTAGGAGAGATTGCGCGGCCTTTTATTTAAACATGGCCGCTATTAAAACGAACCGTTGGTGTTCACACTGTTAGTCTAGGTTAGTAGCTTATAAGAAATCGTTTAAGTTTAAAACATTTTGTACTACTGACATTCTATAGAAATTCTGACGAATATCTATGAAAATTCAAGCACTTACTTTGGGAAAACAAAACAAAATAGCAATGCTTTATCTTGCACGCTCAAAACAATCAACGTGTACATTCAAGTAGACATTCCACTACTGCTGTTGTATAACTACCTGGAGTCGCTGCGCGCGCACTCTACTCCTGCCTCCCAAACCTCTATGTGCGCAATCTCTTCGACCGCACCATCTCTCCTGGCTTTACATTAAAGATAAAAACTTGTAGGAGAAGGAAAACCGTTGTTAAGTTCACTGTAATCTTAATAAGAATATTTACAAGTTTTGATCATTTATGGTTGAAAGTAATTTCGTGAATTTACCAAAAACAAGCTAGTAGAAAACGGTTTTCAAAAGAATGTTTCTAAGCATGGAATAATAATAAAGTACTTCAAATAAAATAGGATAATTTGTCACTTTTCATTAATAAAAGTATACTAATTGATACTACTTTGCGAATAATTTTTTTAATATATTTGTAGAATACATTTGACATTTTTTACACAACCACATGTTTTCAATTTTATCATAATTCAGATGTTTATTTCCGTAGATGTCGTAAAATTGTTTATCTATCTGCCTTTATACATACACGCACATGCACACACACACACACATATATACATATTTATATAACCATTAAATTGATAGCACACCAAAATGTATTACATTTTCTCTAGAACTCACCAGAATTATATTCTTGAATGAAGCTTAAGTGTTTTTTATTTTGGTTTTAAAATCCGAATGTTCAAACTTCTGGGAATCCTACTATCTATATTTATTCTAAAATGTATTATGCAAAAACGCTTTCGTTGAATCAGGTAATTAAATTTCTTTAATCTGTTTATTTCTTTATTTCTTTCTTTCTTTCTTTATTTTATTTTTATTTATTTTATTTTTTGTTTAAGAAAGTGTTGAGAAAATTTAAATATTTTAAATGCTTTGCTTTTATTTTTCATCTAACTACTCTCTCTCTAGGGATTAAGATATTCGAAAATTTTTTTGTAAAAATAAATCTTGACCCTTTAATTTATAAGAATTTTATATTAATGCATTAAATTAATAACAATTAAAAATAATCCTACTCTGACGCTTAAAACGAATAGCAATTAAACATAATCAATCTTAAAGGCAAAAAACAAATACTCAGATTAAATGAACAACTACATAAAGAAAACTGACAAAAGACAAAATAAAGAATACAATGTAAAAGTCTTATTCAATAATATGTTTTAAGGCCATAGATTAAATTAAATTTCAAGTAAGGGAATTGTTTATATAGGGTAAAGCCAGGAGAGATGGCGTTGTCGGAGAGATTGCGCACATAGAGGTTCGGGGGGAAGATGTAGAGTGAGTGCGCAGCGACTCCAGGTAGTTGTACAACAGCAGTAGTTGAGTGTCTACTTGAAAGTGCACGTTGATTGTTTTGAGCGTCTAAGAAAAAACATTGCTATTTTGTTTTGTTTTCCCAAAGTAAGTGCTTGAATTTTCATAGCTATTCATCAGAATTTCTATACAATGTCAGTAGTACAAAATATTTTAAAATTTAACGATTTCTCATAAGCTACTAATCTAGACTAACAATGTGAACATCAACGGTTCGTTTTAGTAGCAGCCATGTTTAAATAAAAGGTCGCGCAATCTCTACTACCGAAATTGGAGAGTTTGCTAATCTGCTACTTAGGAGAGATGGCGCACTGTTCCCATTAGTTTCCATGCTAGGAGAGATTACGCAGCTTATTGGTAAAGTTGCATAAAAAATGAAAAATGAAAATGGACTAATTTTAAGTTAAACGTGTTATCAAGTAACTTAATGTTATTTTGTAATCTTATGTGAACTTGCTTTTTCTGATCCTTTAATTTTTTTTCCTTTAATTAATTTTTTTAATCGTTTTTAAATTATTTCTTTTTTCTGATTCTTTAATCATTAGGTTGAAATATTCACTCCTAATACAACAATATTTGTTCATAAAAAACTTACAACAGTGTCATTTAAGTGTAATTATTATTGTTAACAATTTAATTGTAGTTATTATTAGTAACAATCTCTCCTACCCATGTGCGCAATCACACCAACCCTGTAAGGACAGATTGCGCAAAATAACTTTCTTGGTTTTATTACAACTGTTCTATTAAATTGCAACATAACAACAAAATAGCAATGGAAAAGCATAAAAAAACAAATGAAGTCAAAATTATTCACGGATAGTTTAGCAAAAAATTAATATTTAGATTTTTTATTGTTATTCTTTTGAATTGTGCGCAGAGTCTCCTAACTTCATCTTAGCACTGTTTTCCATTCCCATTTTATTTAAAATAATTCTGTGAACACAAATACTTTTCAACAAACATAATATAATCAAACTCCGTTTCCAACTTTAAGTTCCACAGCTTTAATTTTGCATACACAATGCCTTGATTTTAAAAGTATCTCTTCAAAATATGAATTGATTTTCAAGTTTATAAGATACTAGCTGACCCGCTCGGCGTTTCCCGGACCCGTGATAATAACCTTAAATATACCTAAAATCCAAAATCTGTTAGTTTCTCATACCACCACCAGGGGGCACATTCTATTCTAAATAAACCTTTATCCCAACGAAACTCCGTTATTCAACAACCTATCGGTAGAAATGTTAGTTAAGGGAGTGGGAACTCAAATAAGTTTAGTGCAATGTAAGTGCCGTTGACTCGCTCTCTGGCGCTGGTGTGACTTTTGGCAAATTTCTTGATTTTTGAATGCGATTATCTCGTTAACTATGGACTCTAGAGAAAAATTTAGAGCACCTATCTTGTAGAGAATTTAATTTTCTTTATCTTTTGTATTAGCAATTTTTCCGTAGCACTTATAGATTACGGGATATTAACAAAAAACCGAAAAATGGTACCTTTTTTTACCTTCCCCCCCTCGCGCTCACCCCCCATCCATCATGACTTTTAGTATGTTCATTAGTAGACCCTCCCAAAAAATATTTCCAAGTTTGAAAACTTTCGTAATTATGTCCAGAAAAAAACCTAATTTGACTGGACTACAATGTACTTTATTTTAAAACCATTCTAAAATAAATTACCTAACTAACAGTGAAATCATATAAAAATCTGTTCGGTAGAACCTGAGTTTTAACCGATCGGAATGGAATAAGAATTTGTGTTTTATAAATATTATAGATGATTATATAATATTAGATGATTTTTGATTATAGATGATTTTTATTATAGATGATTTTTGTAATCGGATTCGTTGTCAAACTTTCGCTTCAGAATATACAACGCAGACGAAAACTTTGCTCCAGAGAAATACCAACCATCCCCACAACATTGTCTAACTAACAGTGTAAATCCCACCAAAGTCCGTACAGCAGAACTCAAATTATAAAATGTCGGAATGAAATACGATTTTGCATTTTAAATACATAGTAGATATATCTTTCATAATTGCATTCACCTTTCCCAATCACTTTCGCATTAGCTCTATCACTTAGCAACATAGGAGAATATGTTATAGGGTCATTAACCATACCTGAAAAATCACTTCCATTAAAATTTGTTCAGTAGAATTTTTTTTAAGCAATCTTTAATAATCGGGTTCACATAATTTTAGAGCTTTCCTCTTCAGATCTATAACAAAGCAACGTGGAATAGCTATACGCTAAAACCTTTCAAAAATCATTACTTGATTAAAATGTGAATATGCGGTTTATACTCATAGTAGATGATGATATGATTTTCTGTAACAGGATTCATCATGAAGATTTCGCTTCAAACATAAACGATGCTTTCAACATTGTGGCTAATACGCCAATTGGCGAGGTATCCGATTGCAGAAAATTAGCCGGAAATCGTATGAATAACTACCCAAAGTAAAAGAAAAACATGGTTGAAGACTGAAAACAAATAAAGAAGTAATACATAATACTAATCAGACCTTCGACACTTTATTTGGTACTTCTCCATTATCCCGTCGACCACTTTTCATTAAAAAAAAAACTATCGTCAAACTATAAGATTTAACGCCAAAAATGCAGTCCCATTCACTTGACGTCAGAAGTATTAAATGTGTTTGTTATGTCATGAAGCGGTTTTTAATTCGACATTTACCTGTATTTTTCATTTTGTTTTTCTGATATTTTAGTTATTTCGGTAATTAAAATAAAAATTACGCCCTTAAACGGCTGTGCCATGACATTAAAAGAGAAAATGCATTGTAAAAATGTTGCGTTTCATAGTTAAGTGCAATAGATCAATTTCAACTGATGTCACACCAGCCGAGAAGGATAATTAAGAAAAATAATGTAAACAAATAAATATCCAGAATGTTTTTTTTCTATTTTCATTAATATATTGTAATTTTTTGTGTTAAAACTTGCTGGACACTTTGTTGAGTGGGGCTTTTCCGAATTTATTTTATTTTATTTATTTATTTATTTTGATGTTCCAATGGCAACATTCTTCCATTTGTTTATTTGGAGTTCATGTTTGGCGATGATTGTTTTAAAATTATTTTATGAAAAGTGGTCGACGGTATAATTGAGATGTACCCTTTATTTTAGCAATCATATTTTATTTTAAATAGTGGCGTTTGTAGAAATAATAATAATACACTATTACATAAATATCCGTAAGAATAATATTCAATTCCCAATTGAACAGTTAATGTTTCTATCTGCAAAAACAAACAAAAATATTTAATTTGAATTTCTTCCACTGCTATAGTAACGGATGTATTTTTAGAAATTATCACTTGTATTGTTAGAATTGTTAGATTTTGACGTCAAAGACTTCGCCAAATTAGAAAAATGTGCAATATCTCACGAACTATTTGACTTATGAGTATTTAATTGATACCATTCGATTCAGCAGACAAAAATACATTAAAATATGTTATCATTTGTCACGTAACTATAACACCCGATTTTTAAGGAATTTTTTAAAAATTTGTTCCCTTTTTTACCCCCCTTAGGGGTGGAGTTTTTGAAAATCCCGTCTTAGTGCGTCTCTACATACTAAGAAGTATTTTTCCTGCAAGTTTTGTCTTTGTAGGTTCAGTAGTTTTGGCTGTGCGTTGATCATCTAGTCAGAAAGGACTTTCTTTTATATATATAGAATAAATCTATTTCGTGGAAACAAGAATGTATGTTTTTGGTCGAATTTTATTGAGAAAATTAACATACTTTCAAGAAAAGTTTCAAGAATTTCCATTAACATTACCTAATGCTGATTCGTTCATCTTGCCAGTTTAAAACAAATGTTTGTAAAATTGGCTTACGAAAGATAAGTTCCATGAATGTTAATCTCTAAATTGTCACAAAGGAAAACGAAAACAGCCATTCGTTTGGGATTTAAGTGTTTTTCAATTTATGTAAAAAAAATGGCTTTCGGGGCTCTTTCCATATTGAATTTGCGTTGGGTTGAGGAATAACTCATGAGTATTTTCTTTAAATACTTTCCAACAAAGTTAAAAAGTGTTTGTAAATTCGATTTGTCTGTCTGTCTGTCTGTCCGTCCTCTAACTTCGAAAATATACTCGGATTACCATGTAATTCATATCTGTTAATGAGGTTTACTATGGCATGTTCAGTATTGGAAATTAAGTATGTAGAATTTATAGTTCATTTACAGGGACACTCAAAAGAATTCTGTTACATTACGATCTATGAGGAAAATCTGTCTATTAACGATATAATTTCTGGAAGTGCGTTTTAAATTGTAGTACACTTTTTTAAATAAAAGTAATTTTTTGCCTATTACTTGTTGTGTACAAATTCTATAGATGATATACAAGATATACAAGGTTGCACAAAAGAATTCGATGCTTTTCTAACTATAGCTGGTAATTCCTGAAATTGGGTTTTCAAATAAATTAACCCTTTTCCAAATTGTTTACATAGATTTAATATTTCACATTATTAAACAATGAAGTTTTGTTAAAGTATTTGGAGGTGTTGAAAAGTGTTTCAGAATCTATGCTTGACGCATGATCTTTCGTTAATTTAAAAAAAAAATTGTTTTAAACAAAAGCATTACAACAAATTATTCAATAATATACCCCCCGTTGTTATTTAGGACTTCCTCCCATTGTTCAATAATTTGTTTGATGCCTCGGTAATAGATATCTTTCCGTATTGATTCCAAGAATTCGTCGAACCAAGCCTCCAATTCTACGCCATTATTGAATGATACACCACGCAAAGCGATCGAAAGTAAACGAAACCGATGAAAATGTGACGGCGCCATATCTGGAGAGTATAGAGAATGCAGAAAGAAAATGGTGTCGAACATGCTTAGTTTTTGTTCACTTGACATTCTATTTTAACGATATAAAAATACAGAAAATTAATAAGAACAAAAATCAAAATACACTCACTTGTAGAGGAGGAAATGCTTTCTTAAATAACGTAAAACATTTTGCGGATGTGTTTTATTTCTGCGTACACTTTTTAAATAAAAAAAAAAGCTCAGAAGTTATTATTCAATTCAATAAACAACTGAAAATTCCAATAGGAATACACAATTTCAGCATTATATTTGAATTTTTCGGAAATTTTTACCCTCGGATGCTAAACGGTAGTCATTCAGGGAAGTAGTTTAAAAATTATGCAGATGTTAAGTTTGGAGCGCCAAATGTTATACTTAATTTCATTAGTTGCAAAACAAACTACAATACAGATAGTTTTTTTTAAGCAAAACTCAAAAACTACTTGGCGAAATGAATGGATTCGAATATTAAAAAGTTTTAGAAAGCAATTTTTGTCAATATTTTTATTGGCTACAAGACATATTTTTTTAGAACAGATTCCTTAATTCATTTATTTTTAACTGAGGTATTCGAAAAATATAAGCATTGAGACATACAAAGATTTTAACAGAAATCTCTTTGTAGAAACACTAAATGTGCGAATCCAAAATTAAGTTTCATTCTGTAAACGGTTTTTTGTGTACTTAAAATAAATACCCGTATTGCAGATTGTTTTGCAACTAATAAGATTGAATTTAACATTAAGAGCTCCAAACTTTACATTTTGCATTACTCCTAAACTACCTGACCGAATGACTTTACGTTTGGTATGCGATGGTAAAATTTACAGAAAAAAGAAACATGTAGTTAAAATGCGATGTTGGTATTCAAATTTCGAAAGTTAGTTTGTTACAATTTCAATTTCAAGGCCTTCCCCATAGGACGGTCGACGGTCCTCCAAGCTTATTTTATAACATAAATGGAAAGAATACATAATAATTAAAGAATGGCAATTTTCGTTTTCCTCTGTGAGAATTTTGCGAGTAAATTGTATGGGGTGTGTCCCTTTTTTAACATCAAATGTACAGAAGTAAAAAAAAAGTGTAGAGAACACCTCTTACTGTGCTCCAAATTATCGTAGAAAAATGCGACTAGTACCTAATTTTATACTTGAATTTTGCTTATGGGGTGAGCTACCTATAACAATTTAAGCAAATTTTAAACTTTTCAGTACTAACACTTAGTTTTGACATCATATTTTGATAATTCGGTACATTTTACATTCGAAAACCAAACGAGAAATCATTCTGTCTAATCGTTTAAGATTTATGAAATTTAAAATGTGGAACACCTTATGTTAAAATTATTTTTAATTTTTACAAAACAGGTTATAATGTGGGTAGTTTTTTAAACACAACTTAAAAACTACTTGGCGTAATGATCAGTAATTTTAGATTAGCATACTTGAAGCTGATACAAAAACGTAGATATAGATAAGTGGATATAGATTCTATAGGTGTAGAAGTGTAGATGTAGACGCATAACTGTAGTTGTGTACATATAGACGCTACACATGTAAATTTGTAGGCAAAAGTGAAGTGTATTTTTACAATTTATCAATAAGGCAGTTTCTTAATGCCCTAGTTCTTCAATATGATGTTGCAAAAATTTTTGAAATCATTTAATTTATACGCTTAAAGGAGTATTCTAGAGCAAACTTTTAATTGATACAAATAGAGTTTAGAAATATTGTATCATTCTGTTCTCTTAGCGAGTTTTAATTTCCATCAGTGTTCTACTCATTTTTTAAAAAAAGTATTGTCAATGGTAACGGATAAATTGAAACATGCTTAAATTAATTTTTTACATGACAAAAATTCAAAAATGATCAAAAGAAGTTTAGGAATTGTTGGAAAGTTATGACAAGTATTTGGATTTTTTGAAACAAAAAGAGTTAAATTAATTTTCTTGAAAAGACATCAAAGATATTTCTAATAACACATTTTAAATTAAAATAATTACAATCGAACTCGCTTAATATGAACAGAACATGTCTAAGACGAAAACATTGTTAAAACTAACAATTCGCACGTTAAGAATGAAGAAGAATTCATTTAAAATATATTAAGATTTTCACGCTGTGTACGAGCTAGGCTCACAGACAATATCAGCAATACACTTGTTTATTTCAATATGATTTTCTGCGTAAAGTAAGGTAGAATTTTGAAAGAAATCCCTTTTGTATCGAACATTGTTCTCACTTGGCGATGATATTTCTATATTTCAACTATCTCAAAATGTTGTAATTTATCAGTTATATCAGACAGAATTTCAACTTGCAATGAGACCCCACCCAAGAATACGTAAAGGAATGTCCCGATGTCATCAAAGACTGAAATAATGAAAATAGAGCTAAGAACATTTCAAATGCCGTCCAATAGTAATATTTAACCATAGTAATATTTAGCCATAGTAATATTTAACATGTAATATTTATCCATGGAAAGGAATACGCATAGAAGAAAACCTTTAATTATTTATTTATTTAAATCTGGACTCTTGCCATATTATCTAGCCATTTCATGTCTCTTATTGCACTGTTAAAATGAAAAAGTTGTGTAAAATAAATAGGTCAAAAATTACAGTGACTACTTCAATGTTAGCCAAATTAGGAAATGATTAATTGCATTACTGTACGTCGTTCACGTTCTTTCGATTTACTAGTTTCTATAGAAGCTCTGACTTCAGTACTGTGATTTTGTCAAAAAAGAACGACCTGTCTAAAGAAAATGACACTCACAAAGGTAAGACTGAATATTTTATAATAACTTTATTATAGTAAGTAATTTTACAATTGTGGTAATCATTGTGGTAAATAACATCCACATTTACCATTGTGGTAAGTAATTTTACGATTGTGGTAATTAGAGTAATTAATAGTAGTAATTAGTTTAATTATCGGTGTGTTTTTAAGATTTTTAGTATCTTTTCGGGTATGGCGAGTAACGATTAATACGAAGACTTTTATAATTGCATCGCTTCTCGTATTATTCGAGTTCAACTGTATTTCTACATGTTAGAAAAATATTAGTGTTTGCAAATTTAGTGTGTTGAAAATGAGATTCTGCATGTTTAAGATTATTTTTTTTTAAATGTGTATTAATCGAGATAATTTTATACTACAGGGTAATTTAAAATTTATTACACATACTGGAAAACAATTATGTAATTGATTTAACAGGCATAGATATATTGCGTCCTGCCTCTTGCACCATTATGGAGCACGTAATAACTGAGTATTAGATTTTGAAAATATAGTTCTGCAACTGTCACTTTTTCTTCAATCATATATTACTGAATGGTAAATTTCCAAAGAGCGAAAATTATAATTCTTAAAGGAAACTAAATTAAAGAAGTTAAAAGCCATTACTTTTTAGCCACACTGTATACAGTGAATATATGCACAAAATATAGTAATAATCACGCGTTGTATGGATTTTTGTGCATATTGCATATTTATGTTGTATTTATTATTAAATGATGGATTTGTAATTTGCTAGTTCTCAACATTCTACACGAGTGCAAGTTAAAATGTATTTGTTATTTATTTATGTTACTTTTTTTCGCATAAAATTTATGTCTTTTAAACTTGCATTTGTCTTTATAGAGACCTTAAGAGCCGATTATGTATTAGATGTAATTTTTTTCAATGGTTAGAGATGCAGAGTCACATATAAAAGGTTGTGGTACCAAGGACAGGAGAAAGTAAATACTTATTATTTTCAGGAGCAAATAATTGTGTTTCAGCAATGTTTAACTTGTTAAAAGGATCCCACCGCTCTTCAAGGCATTAAAGCTGTTAAAGCTTTGTTCTTTTTTAATACGGAAGAATATGTTCTGGTCATGATTTTTATGAGTTTTGCATTTATCCACAAAAATAACCGCAATGTTTAAAAAGCTAATAATTAGAAATTTATGTATTGAAAATATATGCAAATGTAAGAATGTCCCTCCAATTAATGAATACAAGAGTACAAAAATACAAATATATAAAATATTAACAGACTGAAGCTTAAGGTATAATTGGAGAATTCTTCAATTGTTCGTCCTACAGCTGTAACCTCTTTCGAATGACTAAATATCTAAATATTTATAACAAAACGAAGAAGTCTGGTGAGGAAACTGTGGAAAGAAGTTTTGATAACGAAAAAAGCATTGGTCGAGCTATCTAAACGATATATAAGGTGATGATATCGTGTATTGTGTGCTTTTGTTCTTAGTTGAACTTTTTTTGCAGGGAGCCAGTTCTGATTTATGGGTATCATTTTGAATGGGGTAGAAGTAGTATTACCATGTTGGGGAGTTCCTTTGCGGTAAAACTTTCAAATTAGAACGATTTTTTTTAAATAAAGATTTTAAAAAATGTCTGAGAGTTAGTCCAATGAGCTCTAAGTAAATAATTTAAATTTAATAATTTAAAACAAATATCTGCTCTGTTTTAAAAAACAATTAAAGCTAGTTGTATCAAAATCTGTTGCATTGTTCGTACCATTATGGACAAATTAATTACATTATGGATGGATTAGCGGTCTGGAATAATGTTGTAACGCACTCTAATGTGCAAAATAATATAATTTTTAAAAGTGTTCTCAACATTTTATTTTTTTCTATTGATAATGTGAAACTCTTTAACACATTTACAAACTCATTTCTATTCCTTTACGTGTGGGTACTCTTAGACCTATTCGTTCAGGTGACAAAGAATCAAATTTCTCAAAATGGCATCTCCTATTAAAATATGGTAAATTATTTAATACAGGTGATTGCTACTTAGTAATCAACTTTCAATGAACACTTGTGCACTCCAGAAAGTTAAGTTTAAAACTGAAAATTTGAAAACAATTTTGGAAGTAAATATAAATATATAAAAAATTAATACAAATAAAATATATTTTATAAGAAAATATTGATAAAAAAAGTAATTTTTTTGCAATCTGAAGAAGAAATGTGCAAATTTTAGGTATTTGAGAAGAAAAAGTTTTCAAAAATGGTTCAGAAAGTAGCATTTTCAAAACGGGTTTTATAATGATGCTGAACTACGTATAATAATAAAGACTACCACACTGTAAAAAACACACTGTTTCAAAACCTTGGAAAATATAACATAACCATGAACGAAAATATACAATAATCTCTTCAGAGTTACCCACGATCCTACTAGCGGGTCCCTCCTGCTGATTCTGACTCGGCCCCTTCAGTGGTTAAGATGACCGGAAGCCGGGCACTGCGAGATATTCTCCGTTGGGTAGCTCCGACACGGCCTTTTCAGTGGGGAAGAGGACCGGAAGCCCGACACAGCGAGATGTTGTTCAACACGACGGGGACAGGAGACGGATGCCCCACTACCTCACCGTGGTGTGCCAGTGAGAAAGGGACGTCCGAAAAAGTCGGAGGTGCCAAAAACACTCGGTGACGCGGGCCACTGGGTCTGGGTCTTCCCTCGCAAGGGCAGATTCTCTGCGGCGCGAGGACTCGGCCAATGCTCGGAGCCTCCTCCGTAGGTGGTGGAAGGACGTCCCGTAGGCCAATCGCGGTTGCTCGGGTGGGCTCCTCGCCCCGTGCCGAGGTAGATGACGCTGGGCAACGACTAGCTAACGGTCCAAAAGCTTATCCAAGGAATTGACGGAGGCGAGATTGAACTCTGAAGAGCACGGTGTGTAGTGGCTCAATTGTGACGCTTGGTCAGTGCGTGATTCGGTGTGCAGCGACTCTCAATACTGACAAGCGGTTGGGCGTAGTTACCGGCATGTGGGGGCCGCATGGTTTGTAACCACCACGTCGTCTTCTGCTGCTGGAGTAGTTGTACGTCGACCTCAACGGTTGAACAGACAAGGAAGTGCCCAGAACCAAGTGTGGCTTAAGTCCGAACGCGGCCCCTGAGATCGCTGTGGCGAAAGCCATATCTTGTGTGTGTGTGTGGGGGGGGGGGGGGGCGCGATACCCGCTCCCTAGACTCGACTACGAGGAATCGGACCGCCGACTAACGCGGCTAACGTCGGAGAGGCTCGTCGACTAACGCGCCGGAGATCAAGTCGAAACTCGATCCTCGGGTCGAAAACCAATCCAGCGTGTCTTTGCGTAATCAGAGATTTCCGCAACCGATGGTTAGATCAGCGGGAGTCTTCACATAACTTTCAATCTACTAAACTCGATCGGGACCGTCTCTTTGACGTTTTTGGAGTTTTCTATGGCCTTCAGAGTCCGGTAGTGGTTCTTCACTTAACTTTCCGTTATTGTCTAACATTTGTTGTGTTTTTGTTTTGTGTTTGTTGTTTTTTGTGTGTTTTTTTATATGTGGATGATCTTTCACTGTAGTCGATCGGGTATAACTTGTATTTCGCTGCAAGGTTAGCCGAAAATAAAGCCACTGGGGGTGACAACCTTAGTCAGCGCGTGTCTATGCGTCAGGGACAATTTTCCTCGAGGTCTCAGGCTGACGAGTTGCTTCTCCTGCTCGCCGCAGCCGATGAACAAGTCGTTTCCTCCCTCCCTAGAACTCGATTATCGGAAGCCGCGGAAAATTAAGGGTCGTTGGGGAAGTTCGTCACGTGGCTTAGGATTCGGTTCCCTTTTTGGGGTTCTTCTACGAAACCGTCGGAGGACTCCAACGTCTCACCAGGTGTTTTGTGGTGGTGTTTTCGTAGCTTGGGCTCCACCGCATATCGCAGCGATCTTCGTCGTCAAACACGGGGGTTCAATGGGAGTGCACTTGGGTTACGTGGGATCAATGCGCATGTGGCGGTGCTCCCAATGGTTGCAGCGCATACAGGAGGACTCACCTTGTCGTGCTCGTTAAAAGTTCCTCAGGACTTGGGTGCAACTGTTGACGTGCTTGACGGGCGGCGCAGCTCAGTTTTACCCACGATCCTGGAAAGCGTTCTTTAACTTTAAAATCTTTGGAAACCAATTTATTTTTTGCGGAAAAGAAGAATGTACAGAAGCATTTATAGAAACAAAGTTTCTTTTGCTGCCGCTGATTTTCGTAAACGTCTCTGAGCAGTTTTTATAGTGCATGAAACAGTTTTCTCAAAAACGAGTATAGGTTTTTCGGATGCTATCCATTCTCTAGTAAATATTTTTATGTTCAATAGACATCTCTTTCAGACAAACGTGAAAATTAACAGCATTAACATTAACATTAATACTGTTTTAATACTCTTGGTTATTTAAAATCAATTAAGGAGTTGAAAATGTTTATTTGAGAATTAATAGCATACGAAAAAAGATATTCTGGTTTGCGAAACTGATTAATACACCATAAATTACTGCGAACATTTCCGAAAATCAGTGGCAGCAAAAGAAACTTTGTTTCTATAAATAAGTATTTAAATCTTGAATATATATTAGTTTCTGAGGTTTCTAATGATAAAGATTGCTTTTTGGAACCATGAGTAACCCGTAAGAGGATATTGTATACTTTCGTAGATTAAGACTCATTTGTCTTTTGACACAGTGCAGCACGTTAAAAATGAATCCTTTGTTGCTTTTTGTTATTAAAATTCAGAACATTGTTGCAAAAATCTTGAGATATGATAAAAACATACTCACAGAATCCAGATTCATCTTTTAATATAAATAAATAACCAAAAACTACATAAATGGTCTAAAAACATATATATCATTTTATAAAAAACTTTACTGAAGGTGTTTAAAAGATTATACTTTATATACAAAACTGTATTTTCATATAAAACCAAGCGCTTTTGAGCAAACACTTGCTTATCATCAGGGTTACAGACGAACACAAATACACAATAATAAAGAAATACATCGCTTAACTGCTAGAGAATGTAACAAACCAAAAAACAAACCAAAACGGGGAGGGAAGGTATGTTATAACCACATTTCATCTTGATCATCTTGATACTATAATTTGGGAATATTGTAGAATAATGAATCATTGCATGTTTTAACTTTTTACATAAAATTTCCATGGATTCATTATTTATTGATTCATAATAGGTTGACGTATGTTTAATTATTTTAGCTTTATGAAAATGTATTTTGATTGCTTCCTCTTGTTTTAGTCGTGAAAGTGCAGTTTTAGCTCTATTGAATTTAATATCTGAAATATGTTCTTTTAAACCAGTTTTGAAGAACATGCAATGATTCATTATGCTACAATATTAAAAAATTATGGTATAAACTCTTAAGAATTGATCAAGATGAAATGTGATTGTCACATATCTCCCTCATCCTGTTGGTTTGTTTTAATGGTTTTTTCCATTCTCTAGAAGTTAAACGATGTATTTCACCGTATTTTGTCACTGTGTATTTGTATTCGTTTGTAATCCTGATGACGAGCAACAGGTTTGCTCGAAAGCGCTCGGTTTTATATGAAAATACAGTTTCGTATACAAAGTATAATATTTTAAACACCTTCACTAAAGTTTTTATAAAATTATATCTATGGTTTTAGAACATTTATGTAGTTTTTAGCTATTTATTAAAATAGAAGTAGAAAATCTTTAGACATTTGACTAATAAATTTGACAAGTAATACGTAACTGGTTATTGTCTATTTTATGATAATACAGATGTTGATTTTCAGATTTGTTGTAAATCATTTATATCTATTTATTATTACACAAGTCCTCTCTTTCACACTAAACACAAACACAGATTTTGTTGATTTACAGATTTGTTGAAAATCATTTATATCTATTTATAAATGATTTCAATGGTTTCAATGTGTGTTCTCTTTCACACACACACACACACACACACACACATATATATATATATATATATATATATATATATATATATATATATATATTATATATATATATATATGTTTACTTTAGCTTTAAAAGCCTAATATTGAAATTTCTGTGAAGTCTGTTTACTTTCTACATTTAATTTAAAAATGTAAATTGACAATGGTTTTGCAGAATCAGGTAATTAAATTTGTTTAGCTTTTCTTTAATGTAAGTGTCAAGAAAATTTAAACATTTTAAAAGCTTCCTCTTTTATCCAAGCAACGACTCTGGAGAAAATGATTTTCGAAAATATTCTGTGAAAACAAATCTTAAATATTTAATTTATAGGTGTTTTATAATAATGCATAGAAGAAAAATAACTAATCTGTAAATAGTAAAAGTAAATATATCTGATAAATGCAACGTGAAAGTCGTATTCAATAAATCCTTTTTAAGGTTATAGAGAAAATTATTTTTCAGGTAAATGAATTATTAATATAATACTGCTTTAACGTGTATTTACATTTAATTTAAAATAATTCTTTGAACACCAATATCCATTAAATATCTTCTTAGACAAACATTATATAAGCTATCTCTCTTTCAGAAATTATGTTGTAATTTTCAATCTTACTTAGAATATATCTTTCTTTTGAAGATATTTCTTAGAAATAGAAAATGATTGTGAAATTATAAGAGAGTAAATTGGTTTGTAAAACAGTTATATGCGTTTTTGGTCGAATTTGTTTAAACATATTAAAATATTCAAGAAAAGCTTCAAGATTTTCATTAAGAATTATGAATCCGGATTCATTAAATTTGTCAATTTGAAACAAACTGCAAATTTATTTATACTTGTTATTTCTTTATATAATATGCTGTGTGAAGAAATACGAGAAATTGCTTAAAGTTTCTGATTTTTGCTGAAATATTAACGTGTCTCATTAATTCAGGACATCGTATCTGTTGAGAAGTAAGAAAACAATTAAAAGTACCGAAATGAAAATTTCCCAATATATCTGAATTTTTTAGACTTAATACAAGGTGATTTAATAAAGTACATACAAGCTATTGAAAAGAGTTGCTTCAACAAAGATATATATTAGAATCATAGAACAATGCGCAGCAGCTGTGTTAAAGCAAACGCTTTTAGATTGTTGAAAAACTTGCTGAAATTTATTTACTTATTATATATATATATATATATATATATATATATATATATATATATATATATATATGTGTGTGTGTGTGTGTGTGTGTGTGAAACAAATTTTGTCGCCGTTGGCCTCATCAATTCTATAATTCTGTTTATTTCCCATTTTACTTGGCTGCGTGTCCGTATTATAGAATTCTCCAATAGAACAAAATAACAAATCAACAAAAAATAAATATATCACTCAGAATAACAATCATAAAAACAAAAACTTACAAACTGCCGTATGCCGCCTATTGGTCGAAAGACTGTTTGGTGGCTCTGTATTCGTGAGCTTTAGCCAAAGGTTATATATTTGTTTTCCCGCCGTGAGCGCAGATTGTTGCTGGATCTCGATGTATACGGAAACCCGGCGCGTACTTCGCGACCGTGGAATATATCTCCTTGGCTACCGATAGACCATACGACGCTGCCTATTAACATCTTATGTCTTCTTCGAGTATTTAATTAACTCCTTATACTTTAACATTAACTCCTTATACTTTACGGTGGGAGTCCCGGGTGGGTGTCTTCAGTGTCTTCAGTATTTAATTTAATTCACGAAGCCTCTCCTTGGTTCTAAATGTCATTATTTATGGAATTATCATGTGAACCAGTAAAAGCATAGCCTCAGAATTTCCGGATTTTAAAGTGTGACTTGGAATCAACTGCCTATTTATTTTCTTCAATAAGCCCACCATGAGTTGGGAGTATCAGCGCTACGACTGCAAAATTCCTAGGTGGAAGTCTCTGGCCTTGATAGTGTGATTTACAAAAATAAGGTGATTCAGTGAAATCGTCACTCACACACACACACACACACACATATATATATATATATATATAAATAAGGCATAGTACAGGCGACACGGAATTCATTATACTCATAAATAAAAATCATAAAAATGAAAGATGAGATTAAAACCTTTTATGAAGCCCAAATTATCATAGCTTCCGCAAGACATGTATGATTTCAGCATTACAAGAGCTATACTAAGCTAAAAAGGTGCAATATTTTGGATCGTCTGCACTTAAAAAACGAGAAATTATGTAACAAAAAATAAAACAAATATTATGAGCAATTGAGGTAAATTTTCAATTAAAGTTCAGAACCACATGCATGATACAAGACAAGCATGCATGAACTGCAAAATAGACTATGTTGCCAAACAAATGTTACTAATTCAAGGTTAATTTAAAATGACTGAGAAATGATTCAAAAGGATTGATTGGTAGATCTCTTTCAAGCAAAGACTCACACAGAAAGAGTGCAAAATAAGAAGAGGAAGCCAGAAATAATTAAGTAAGATAAATTATAGTGCTGCAATATAGTAAGATAAATTAGAAATACAAATGAAAGGACTGGAATTTATCCAAAAATATCTCTGTATTGATAACAAAAGCAAATGAAACTTACAAGTTGGAACTTAATTTAAAATAAAATAAGAAAAATAAAGTAAAAATTAATAAGCGGGTAGGATAAAATAAATAAATTATAAATTAATATTAAAAATATGTTTAAATAAAGTTAGTTATCAAAACAGAAATATAAATATATTATAATAATTAAAAAGGGGTAAATGGGGGATTATAAAAAGGATAAAAAGGATAAAATATTATATATATATATATATATATATATATATACATACAGGGTGAATCTAAACTCTTGGGCAAAACTTTAAGGGGTGATAGTACACATCAAGACAAACAATATTAAATAGGAAACTAAGGCTCTCAAACGTCTTTCGAAGGAGATAGGCGCCATTAAAGTTTAGGGTACAAAATTTCAAATAATTATAAAAAAACGGAAAAATTGGTCGATTCTTTTGCGGTTTTCGCTAAAATTATTCTTTATGTCAGTATTTTCTTTAAAATAAATTTTAAAGAAAAAGTTAAAAAAATATCTATAGAGGGCGCTTTAGACTTTGGAGTAACGAAAAACTATTTTTTACTGTTATTTTTTGCATCTGATTGAATGCTTTCAAAAGCTTGGACTTAAATTTTGAGCTCAAAATCTGAATCGTTGGGAGTGGTTAAGTAGCGCAAGCTGAACTGTGTTCAGGAGTTGAAATTTGAGCCCCCCTTGAACACAGTTCAGTTATTCCCGATTTTGGTGTCGTAGACCAAGCAGAAACTACTACCCCCTACACGTAAAATAAACGACAGAGGGATGACAAAATTAAAATAAAAAGTTATTTTAAAAATAAATTTTAAAGATAAAGTTCAAAAATACCGATAGAGGGCGCTTTAGACTTTGGAGTGATGAACAACTATTTTTTACTGTCGACTCCGACGAGGACCTGGTTGTGAGGATTTCCGGCGATAACCGGGAGATGCCCGGTGTATTCGCTAATGTTCGCAACTCCCTCCGCCGGCGGTGTGAGGCCTGCATTGTTGCTGGTGGGCACTCTTTCGAGCAGTTTTTGTGTTTCCTCAAGAATATCATGCGTGTACCCTTTTCTACGTGTCAACCTTCATTCATATTGCGCACTACATGCATACATCAAATTGTTTCTTTTTATTTTGCGATAAAAATTGCTCATGTCTGTTATGAATAAATTTGCTATTTAATTTTGTCATTACTCTATTGTATATTTTACGTGTAGGGGGTAGTAATTTCTGCCTGGATTAATTTTAAACACAATTATTCAAATTGGTAAAGAAATCATATGAGTTGTAATTTTCCAACTGCACGAAAAATGTTCGGGCCTGAATTCGAACCTGGGATCTCTTGGCTGAAGCTGCCATGCTCTACCAACTGAACTATCCCGGTTGAATCTGGAGGGCATGAACTGGATGAATTATGCCCTTCAGCTTCAGTCAAAGGCCCTTCAGCTTCAGCCAAAGGCCCTTTAGCTTCAGCTTCAGCTTCAGCTCCAGGCAGCATCAGCCAAGAGATCCCAGGTTCGAATCCTGGCCCGGACATTTTTCGTCCAGTTGGAAAATTACAACTTATATTGTTTCTGCCTGGTCTACGACACCAAGATCGGGAATAACTGAACTGTGTTCAGGAGTGGGGTGGGAGAGGGAGGTGTTTCAAATTTCAACTCCTGAACGCAGTTCAGTTTGCGCTACTTAATCACTCCCAACGATTCAGATTTTAAGCTCAAAATTTAAGTTTAAGTCTAAGCTTTTGAAAGCATTTAATGAGATATAAAAAATAACGGGAAGGAGAACAATATCTTCTATGAATAGCTAGAGGTAAGTGATAAACTCGCTATCGAATATTTTTTTAATGCGTCAAATAATTGTTCGAAAATTGCATATTAGTACATTCGTTAGGCTAATCTTTCTTGGAATTGATTCTTATAATTAATAATTTAAAATCAGTAGTTTAGAGAAACAATTTCATTAAACTTATCGAAAATTGAGTAGTCAGGAAAATTTTATTTATCTGTCTATAAAATTCCTATTAATTACCTAAAAAAGTAACAAAAGGAACTAAACCATTCTAAACGTGTTCAATTTTCAACAAATTCAAAATAAATCACGAAATATAATAAAAATTAAACCATTTCTGCCAAGTCAAGAAATGTAAATAAGAAAATTCTACAAATAAAATGTACTATCTACTTAGTGCTAATTTTCTTTGTAGAATTATAGAGACTGTCAGCTACATATACTTTCTCTTAAATGAAAATATTGATTTTCTGACATCTGGCATTGTATAAGAAGACATTTCATATGAGGGTGAAATTAATTCTAGGAATATCTGTGTTACTTTTCCAGCAAAAGTGGGAAATTTTATTTCGAATAAATTATAGTCAGCTTTTAATCCGAGGAATTGTTCAATTTGATTTTGCTTTAATTATATTAAATTTATACTTCTCAATGAATCGCCTTGTATATTTTTTTTTTCGTGCGGGACAAATGTGTATAATAGAGATGAGTTCGGGTTTTTTTTTTCGGAGCCCGACCACGAAAAATTCTGGGCCATCAGAGCCCGAGGTAACACAGAAAGTACGATGTAGAAAATTATTAATAACCTTTAAAAATTGTTTCAAGATTAATTTCTCATTTTAAAATACTTTCTTACATAAAAATAAGTGACTCCTTCATGACGATGTTTCCTGATTTTCATGTTCCTGAATATTTGTTTAAACAGTAAATTTGTTATTTATACCCAAACACTGGCAGAAATCTGAAAAAAGTTACAATTCTTATTATTTTAAAATATCATTGTGAAACTATGCGCGATAAACAAGAGTTATGTTTTACACTAATTTTGGAAAACGACTTCACATAGAAAGGGAAGACAGGCAAGGGACATCATATGGCTTGTTTATGTTACTAACATTGACCTTGCCAAGATTTTAGAATCAGATAGAAATTTCTTCTTATCCTTTTTTTCATATTGCTAGGAGGCCATTTTTATTCAAAATTATTTTTTGAATAAAAGTGCAAAAAAGTTACATTTTTAGAAAGATCGTTCAAAAAAATTGTTTGAGAGATGACTTCCATTAAAATATGTGTAGATTCTGAGATAACTTCAGTTGAAATTAGGTTGACAGCCCAATATTTCAATCCATTTATGTAAACAAACACAAATGATTCGTTCACCGTGAGTCATAAAAATATTAAACCATGAAGGTAATCACTCGCAAATCAAGATCTCCAAGAAGAATTTTGCAGCGATGCGCAGTCTAGTGTAATAATAATAATAATAATAATAATAAATACCTGTAAACGTGGCATACGTAATAAGAGAAAAGGCAAGCTCATTTCGACAAACACGACGGAAAAAACGTATCTGGGTCCAGTATAAACCCTGAACCAAAATTCTCATTGGATCAGCGTTGTCTATGCAATAATAGGATTAAAAATCTCTGTGTTAGCGAAGATGTTGCAACTGATAAGCAAACGTACATGAAGCATAAATGCTTAAGCGATTCAAGCGGTTTTTATCAAGAAAGATGAAATGCATAATAACAAAAAATATACGAAATGCTGCCGATCGCAAACAGTTCTTGATTTGTCTATTAGAATCTTCCAATTTGGTAGCATGTTCCAAACTGGTCGCCAGCGACGGCTCGTTGTTTCAATTATATCCCATGATAGGTAATGATTCTAGGTTGCCATGGCGATTACGTCATATTTAAGATGGAGTCATATTATTTCCGTATTAATCAATTTAAAATCCAAATTTGTATACTAAAATTGTTTAATAAAAGCAATACTATAATCTACCGACAGTTGTTTGGATAGATATTTCCAGAGAAATAGATGTTAAATGGAAAAAGAGGATAAATATGGATTTCAAGTTCAGAAATTTAAAAGCTAGGCGTAATTTTCCTATTGGAATTTTCAGTAAATGTAAGCAAAAGATAAAATGTTACAAACTTAAAATGTACTTGTTTTATTATGGAAATTAATCATATCATAATAACAGACGATATAATGTATTTCACTGAAACTAGTTATAGTACGAACGCACCTCATTTGTCACGTTTGGCGTACAATTTCCAACTTGTTTCAATTTGTGAAAAAAATTAAATTTTCTCTCTGATCCCATTTTCACCACAAACCCGAACACTGGTATAAAAATCGAACTCGAGCCCGTTTCGGACTCAGGCTGAGCCTGTCTCGTCTCTAGTGTACAATTTTTGTGGCTGCAGTGTATAATTTTTTAATTTGTTTTCATTTTAATACTAAATGTGTGCTTTTCAATAAATCATTTTGCACCCATTTTTTGTGCCGCACTGAGAAAAAATTCTGCCACTGGCATCTAGAAACTAAATTGTGGCTCTAGAAAAAATAGTTCCATTTCACGCTTATAAATTCTACTTCCCTTTGCTGGAGAGTTCCAGTCTCCCCTACTCAAATTCAAGAGCGTTTTCCTATATTATCACGGTCAAACTTATTTAAAAATCTTTGCAAATAAATGTGAACACAAGAGGTTAGTTTTAGTAACTATAATTCTAGTTTATGGATTTTTTTACAGAAATCAAGTGATAATTTCTTGCAATTCAAACTATTCATAATATAATTTATCGCTTTATAACCTAGAAAACTATAGACTAGAAATTCTCGATCATTTCGTCAATTCAATTTGTTTACCTTATTCGCATAGCTCGAAAATCTATATTTATAGTTTAGGGATTTAGAAAATGACTACGTATTCATTCTAGATGAAGGATATTTAAGTTTTCTTTCAGTGCAGTTAAATGTGTACAAAAAAAAACAATCTTTAGGGGTCACAAAGAGGCTCGCAGGAGTCCTTTGTTAATTCTATCTCTAATTTGCAAGAAACTTTTTTGGTTTGCTTGTTTACTTATTCCAAAAGGAACACATATCTTGCATGTTTAAATTCTCTGTGGCAGTAGTGTTGGAATAGGTTGTGCCGCATAACTAAATTCCCGATTATCTTACGTAATTTCTCTAATATTTCATCATGTTCGTTTAATTTTAAAGACATTTTTAATTTTAAAATAATTTTTATTCATTCAAAATTATCTATTTTTATTCTTATTATAAAATGTTAAAACATATAGGGTCATTCGAGTCTAATATGAGACAAAATTCTAAACTTTTCCAGTTAATGTAGGCTAAATAATAGTTTTAAAAAAAAAAAAAAAAAAAAAAAAAAAACGTAATTTGTTTTTCTCTTTTCTTTATCGGATTATGAATTAAAAAAATTTACATATTGCTTGTCATAAAAATAATGTAAAAACAAATAAAACCCCGTCTCATATTAGCCCCACTGAATGGAGCTTATAGGAGACGGCTATGGGGCTAAAGAGAGACGCCGTTATTTTCAAGAGGTTGTGAGCACTAAACTAATGAGAAAACTTTCTCAATGTTGACCCTGGTCAAATGTTGAAAATGTATTTTGACGGGGGGCATTGCCTCCACCTCGGATTAGCTCATTCGTTACAACAGTTTAAAGTTCAAACAATGTTTATTTAAAATAATTGGGCTGGGGTTGTGGCAGAGTGCTTCACTAATTTGGCCTAAAATGAACAATGTGACCCAAGAAATCAACTACAACTATGTACTTCACTTTAGATAACTTTAGAATTCACCTAAGAAAAATCTCGTTTACATACAGCACGTCGCTAAAATAAATCCCACGTCTAAGTCTAAGAGAAAACTTCAATACTTTCAGCTGAAAGAAAATCACTAAACAAGTTGTCAAACAAAAACTTCACTTTTCTAAATACTAACTGCAACTCGTGGCTGCGAAGGATCTTTATTTCAAATAGAATCTAAAAAAATCGTACCAAAAGCTATTCTTTACTTCATACAAGCTCCTCTTCTGGACACTATCACTGCCTTCGTGGCGAAAACTGGTCTAGATTTCTTTGGAAGTGAGATGCGACCCAAATCCGAAGAAACACCCGTTCATTCCTGCTTATATACCATTGCTGACTGACCAGAGAAGCCAAAATTTGCATAAAAACACTGCGAAACACAGAAAACCCACAAATTCGGAAGACTACATACAGTCCTCGAAAGTTAAAGAAAAATAAAGTACAGAGGTCTCTATTGCGCCCACATATGTTAGTTGTGACATCACGTCCACAATCAAAACACTAGAATGCCTTTATAAGACGGTTGCTTGTCCACTACAGTATTATTAAATATTTTCTTATCTTTCCTTCTTCTGCATTTTGAGAAATCTTTCCCGCATCCAGAAGAATACTCATGAAAACCCACTGCAATAAACGACTCCCCTAATTTATTAAATGCTAAATTAGGATTAAAGAACTAAGAAAATTAGCTACAACACTTAAACAATATTTTAATAAAGACGAGCCGGGAAGACCGAGCTAAGCTCGGTCAAAATTAAATTTCAGTTCAAATATCATGACCCATGACCAAAATGACCCACTAATTGAATTTTCTCGAACATGTGACTTAGCCCAACAGTCTTCTCGTGCCCGAAAACCATAGGATGCAAAATTTAGTGTAAATAGTCTGAGCCGTTTTTAAGATAAAATACACTGCTCAAAACAATTAAAGGATATTGCAGTTTTAGGTGGATTTTGTATCTGGGAAACTTTTTAGCTGATTGATACATGGTCGACAGACATAGTAGGTTATATGAGAATAAATTACGCATGTTTGGCAGAAAAAAATGCATTTTATTGCGCATTTGTGTACAAAAGGAGAAAAACACAATTTGTGCATATGAGAAAAAAAGAATAAGAAAAGGTGTTTTCTTCAAAGAAAATCATTTTCAGTAGGGGGTATGATTTCCACGGGCGGCCAGCAACGTTGAACACCTTTGAGGCATGGACTCAATGAGGCTATTAATGACGAGTTGGGGTATTCTGCCCCACTCTTCCAGAAGAGCTCTTTCCAGTTCTTGGAGAGTTTGTGGGGGTTGTTGGCGGCCAGAAACTCGTCTTCCTAGAGCGTCCCAAACGTGCTCGATTGGATTCATGTCTGGAGAACACGCTGGCCATTCCCTTCGAACGATTCCTTCCTCGAAAAGGAAATCCTCCACCAGGTTTGCGCGATGTGGCCTGCAGTTATCGTCCATTAAAATGAAGTTATCTCCGATTGCTGCAGCGTAAGGGACTACAATAGGTCTGAGGATCTCATCCCTATATCGGCGACCAGTCAGAGCTCCATATCGAATGATGTAGAGGTCAGTGCGCCCGTCAATGGAGATGCCACCATACACCAACACTCCTCCACCGCCAAATCTGACACTTTCGTGCACGAACGCAGGATTATTCTTACTGCCACGGTCCCTCCAGATGAACATACGCCTATTATCCGGATGCACAGAAAAACGGGACTCGTCAGAAAACAGAATATTGCTCCATTCATTTCTCCTCCAGTTGACATGCTCGGTTGCCCACTCCCTGCGGTCGCGACGATGCCTTGATGTTAATCTAACACATACCATCGGTCGGCGAGCATACAGACCTACAGCATGGAGCCGGTTTCGGACAGTCTGAGTTGAAATCGTGGTGCCTGTAGCCGAGCGAAGGTGTTGTTGGAGAAGAGTAGCGTTCATGTTTCGGTGTCTCCGAGCTGTTAACGCTAAATACCGATCTTCATTGGGCGTTGTTGCCCGTCTACGACCTTGCCCTGGTCTTCGGCATGCACATCCACTCTTCAAAAAACGGTTCCAGATCCTGGAAATGACACTTTGTGACACTCCAATGGCTTGCGCTACTTCGGCTTGAGTTTGGCCCCCTTCTAACCTACCAACAATTCTCCAAGCTTCTGAATCTGTCAAATGACTTCGCTGAGACATCGTACTCATCGAAACAAAGCAATCACTGAATGCCGATCATCCTTGTCTTCATTCTCTTTTATCCAGTTGAAAGTCAAATTTCATTCGCTGCCGCTGAAGCGACGTTTTTGACGTCGAACTCAAAATTTGCATACTCCACAGTTTGAAAACCAGAAAAATTTGCACTTGTGATTCTCTTCTATTTTCGGCAAAAAAAAATTTCGTTTATATCTTTATTTTATATAAAACTTCAAATATCCTTTAATTGTTTTGAGCAGTGTAGCTTGACCATAATGACCCATGACCAAAATGACCCACTAATCAAAATTTCTCGAACATGTGACCCAGCCCAATAGTCTTCTCGTACCCGAAAATAGTCGGATACAAAATTTCGTCAAAATCGTTAGAACCGTTTTTAGATACAATTAGCTTGACCATGACCGAAAATGACCCAAAATGACCCACTAATTGAATTTTCTCGAACATGTGACCTAGCGCAACAGTCTTCTCGTTCCCGAAAACTATTGGATGCAAAATTTAGTGTAAATTGAGCCGCTTTTTATATCTTGACCCACAATGACCCAGAAATGACCCGTTAATCGAATTTTCTCGGGCATGTGACCTAGCCTAATGATTTTATCGTGCTCGAAACTCGTAGGACACAAAATTTAATCAAAATCGTTAGAGCCGTTTTTTAGATAAAATTAATTTGACCAGCGTTGACCCAAATATGACCCCCTAATTGAAAGTTCTCGAACATGTGACCCAGCCCAATAGTCTTCTCGTGCTCGAAAACCATTGGATGCAAAATATAGTGTAAATGGAGCCGCTTTTTAGATCTTGACCCACAATAACCCAGAAATGACCCACTAATCGAATTTTCTCGAACATGTGACCTAGCCCAATAGTCTTCTCGTGCTCGAAAACCATTGGATGCAAAATTTAGTGTAAATTGTGCCGCTTTTTAGATCTTGACCCACAATAACCCAGAAATGACCCACTAATCGAATTTTCTCGAACATGTGACCTAGCCCAATGATTTTCACGTGCCCGAAACTCGTAGGATACAAAATTTAATCAAAATCGTTAGAGCCGTTTTTTAGATACAATTAGCTTGACCATGACCCAAAATGACCCAGTAATTGAATTTTCTCGAACATGTGACCTAGTCCAACAGTCTTCTCGTGCCCGAAAACCATAGGATGCAAAATTTAGTGTAAATTGTGCCGCTTTTTTTATCTTGACCCACAGTAACCCAAAAATTGACCCACTAATCGAATTTTCTCGGACATGTGACCTAGCCCAATGATTTTATCGTGCTCGAAACTCGTAGGACAGAAAATTTAATCAAAATCGTTAGAGCCGTTTTTTAGATATAATTAATTTGACCCGCGTTGACCCAAAAATGACCCACTAATCGAAAGTTCTCGAACATGTGACCCAGCCCAATAGTCTTCTCGTGTCCGAAAATGGTCGGATACAAAATTTCGTCAAAATCGTTTGAACCGTTTTTTAGATACAATTAGCTTGGCCATGACCCAAAATGACCCCAAAATGACCCACTAATCGAATTTTCTCGAACATGTGACCGAGCCCAATGATTTTCGCGTGCCCGAAACTCGTAGGATACAAAATTTAATCAAAATCGTTAGAGCCGTTTTTTAGATACAATTAGCTTGACCATGACCCAAAATGACCCAGTAATTGAATTTTCTCGAACATGTGACCTAGTCCAACAGTCTTCTCGTGCCCGAAAACCATAGGATGCAAAATTTAGTGTAAATTGTGCCGCTTTTTTTATCTTGACCCACAGTAACCCAAAAATTGGCCCACTAATCGAATTTTCTCGGACATGTGACCTAGCCCAATGATTTTATCGTGCTCGAAACTCGTAGGACAGAAAATTTAATCAAAATCGTTAGAGCCGTTTTTTAGATAAAATTAATTTGACCCGCGTTGACCCAAAAATGACCCACTAATCGAAAGTTCTCGAACATGTGACCCAGCCCAATAGTCTTCTCGTGTCCGAAAATGGTCGGATACAAAATTTCGTCAAAATCGTTTGAACCGTTTTTTAGATACAATTAGCTTGGCCATGACCCAAAATGACCCCAAAATGACCCACTAATCGAATTTTCTCGAACATGTGACCAAGCCCAATGGTTTTCTGGCGCCCCAAAACGGTAGGATACAAAATTTCATCAAAATCGTTAGAGCCGTTTTTAAGATAAAATTTGCATATATATATATATATATATATATATATATATATATATATATATATAACCACACACAAGATTTGCTCGTATTAGAATATATGATATAGTAGTACATTTTCAATGGTATAACACTAATTATTGAAAAATAAAAAACCGAAAATGTACTCTACAATCTTGACAGTTAATTCATTGTTTATTATATAAATAATATTTCTGTTGTCGACATCCCTTTTTCTATGAATTTACGAAATGCACAACAACGAATAAGGTGTCATTCGAAGGTTTTTTTGTTGGGGCTTCTGACATAGTATACTTACATGTAGTTAAAACATGTTTTTTGATTAAAAAATTCTGTTAATTAAAAATTAAATCGGCATTGTTTTCTTACAGGAAATGAATGGTTTTCCTCAAATTAGTGTTGCCGCAAAAAATAAAATACAACATTATATGATGCTGAACAATGATTACAAAAAAAAAAAAAAAAAAAAAAAAAAAAAGTACAAAAACGATAAAGCTGATATCTCCGCACGGGTTTATTTTATATTTATGGTTAAAAAGAAAAATTGAAATTGAAATGTTTAGAAGAAAAAGATCGATCGATCGAAGCAGTGATATTCCACGTGTAGAATAAAAGCCAATCTTTGTTATATTAGATTAAATTGCATTTAAAAAGCATTCAATTTATTTTTCTTTGTTTCATGTTTTTCAAGAAGTGGATGGCGTCATCTTTTAATGCAGTTAAATTACCATTGTTAATTTTTTTTCTCGCGCGTGCTTTTTGCTATCTTTAATCAGATTTTACCGCAATTTTGATGGAGTGGATGACTCTGGCTTGACTAATGTTACTTGCAGATATTTTGATCCTTAATTTTTATTTATAAGTTTGAACCTGGATCTAAAAAGTATTAGATATTGCTAAAAATTATTAGACTGCAGTGCAAAATCTTCGCACGGATGCTGGTTAATATTTACGTTTTTGAATGTAGATTCAGCGAAAGGCAGACCTATTTTTGTAGTTGCGATAGTCTTATAGATTTTGTTTAAAAAAAATGTTAGTAATGTATTTTTATAATTGGTAATGTTATACGAGTAATTATCATAAAATATAAATGATAAGAAAGAAAAAATGGCTGCTCGGGTAATCAGCTCGTTCAAAGCACGTTCCTGTATAAAACTAAGCCATTAAATCAACTAGCTAGAATTTCATATCACTTGATTAAAAATCGTAACAAACATGGAAGAATATACCGTTAAGCTTAAGAAAAAAGAAAAGTAAACATAACTCACATATTAAAACAAAAAGACAATTAAGGACTTTATGTTTTTATTTGTGGTGGCTGTTTCAAGTTATGTGATATAATAGTATTGTCACAGAGACCCAGTGTTCTCTCATATTAGCCCCATATACTCTCTGATATTAGCATATTACACTGTTTCTCATTAGCCCCATATACTGTCTCACATTATCCTCCTGGGTTTGTTGGTTTATAACTCAGACTACTTTAGGCTTATTCAGAGTTTAATGGCTGAAAGGACTCGCCAATCCTTACTGAATAAATGCCAATCACAAACATTTATCTAAGATTTTACTTAAGTTTTGTACAATAAAAATTTTGAAGTCTGGCAGAATAGTTTTTCTCATCAAAATATAAGGTTATGAAAGGTATATTTTTGGGGATATTTTTCCTTAAGTTTGGAGTATATTCGTAATGTATATAAATAAAATGATGTTTTGCTTATAAAATAATCACAAAATCAATATTTTACTATAAAATTTGGTACTTATGTCTCACATTAGCCCCATTTTTTTTGGGTGTTTTATATTTGCCCCGATTGATCCTAATCAGAATCATTATACTTTATTCGTATAAGATAAAGTGGCCCCCTTGTGAAAAAAAAAATCACGGCTCACATCTCGGTACATAACTGACATTAAAATAACAAAATATCGTGCATTAGGCATAGAATATGAAACACATTCCAACACTAGAAGAATATTAATAAAAAATTTCATTTTTCATACAATGAAATAACATATCTAAATAAGCAATTTAAAAATACATTTTTCAGTAAAAATTCATTCTCAGCATTTGCTATGCAGAATGTGTGAGAATTCTTTCGTGTTAGAATTCTTTCGTGAAACTCTGTATATAATCTATAGAATTTAAACACATGATGTAATACAGTAAAAATTAGATAAGTTTAAAAATGCATATCACAGTCAGAAACTTCCAGCAATTATCGATCATAGTCAATCCTATAACTGAATTTTTTTGTGCGTTTCTGTATATGAACAATAAATGCTACGCACTCCATAACTTATAGAAAACCTATTGTAATGCACTATAGTAACTTCTTTCTTTTTGAAGTATCCTAACAGTGCTATTACACGTGATAATTTGAAGCGACAAAAATTGAAGTGACTCGTCAGTTTTCCAAGCATTTCATTCGCTGTTCAAGGAAAAGCTTTTCCCACGTAAGTTTTCCAAGCATTTCATTGGCTGTTCTGGGAGATCCTAAAGAAGCACCACAGGCGACAGCTCCAACAATAAAAAATTGCTTGGTTTGAACTCTTTTGAAGCCATAGGTTTAACATGGTGTCTCCCGAAATTAGCGGCAACTTTGACGCCTCGTGTAATACCACTTTAACATCATCAAAATGCACCGCAGATGATTTTCCTTATAGATCATAATGTGATGAATTATTTTGTATGTCCTTGTAAACCAGGCATGCCGAACTCGTTTACCACCGCGGGCCAAATTAAGTATTATATACAATGCCGCGGGCTACATAGAAAAAAGTAAACAATTTATTCCCATTGCACAAAATAAAATTTGTACGTACAAAACACAGCCAGGTTAAAGAAATATTCTCGCAAAGTTACAAAGTTATTATTATACATAGTTTAAGTTATCTTATTTTCTGAAAATATATTCAAAGCTATTTTTCCTCAACCAAATCTATAAAATTGAATTGAATTTTCTAAATTGCATTTACTTTAAAAATTGATTGTACACGCTGGTCTGCTAACCTTGATCTAACAAACGCATAGCTGTCAATCTTCCGTGTTTTCATCAAGTAAAAAATATAAATAATCATTTTTTGAAGCAGGAAATTTATTTAATAAAATGTGTCTTGTATATTTACGTTACTTATTTGATTTCGTTTATTAAATACATTTTCTGGTACAAATTGTGGTTATTAGACTTAAAAATTAACAGAAGGTTGGCAGCCACGCAAAGATGTGGTATAAAAGTGCGCTACCGAACATATCTAAAATCTACCTAATTGCACATTATAGTTTAAAAAATCGGTCGACTGATTAATAATTACAGAAATTTGGAAATACCATATCCATATATTTTCGCTTTAATGGAAATCGCACTGAATTTTGGTAATTGCAGTAATAAATTCTGAAGAATAATTTCAACATCAATCATGTGAAATAAATAGGTTAAACTGATTTTCATATTTTTAAAATTCAAAAATCTTCTTTTGAATTCATTTTTTATATATTTTTAGTATATTCTAAAATTTTTTACTCCGGTACCTGGCATTTAAAATGAAATACACTTTCTTTTTTAAAATTGTATCCCAAATGTTTATCAAAGTATTAAATTTTATTTGAAAACGTTAATACTATCAAATAAGAAACTAGCATTATGAAATTTGCGTTGAAACTGAAATTTACCCAGGTCATTTGTAATTTCAAATGAAAATTCCAAGTACTTTGTCTATTAGTGGTCCTTTAATAATCCACATTCATAATTTGTCGATATAAAATGAAAATTGTAACCTTGTTTAACAGTTCAAACAGAACTTTATTTCAACAGAACTAAATAATGAAAAACTGTCAAATATCTGTATAAGAAGGTAGATGTGTTTATTTCCAAGATATTTCCTAGATTGACGATGATTAAGCATGTGCGTACGAATATAATGTAAGTTTATGAACACTATAAGATTTTAAGCACATACAGGCCTTTTTTGTACATCTATCCGCTGTATAAAAAAAATATTTCTAGCAATGGTACGTATGTTTACAGTATTTTCAAATTTCTTTAACTGTTCTTGACATCATTTCTTCAATTTCGTAGTGAATTATTTCGACTCGCAGGACATTTAATGTAATAAAGACAATAATTCGTTTTTTAAAGCAAATGCATTTTCTTCAATGCATTTCTCCACTTTGATTCACTTTTAAGAAGTATAAGTTTCAATTCTGACAGTTTATCTTTCCAGTGATAGCCAGATTTTTGTGAGTTTTCTTTACACTTTGTGCTGCAGCACCTCGCAGTGTTACATTCTTTTCCAACGCCAACAGTGTCTACATAAAAAAAACCCATCTAATTCCAGTTTCTCTTTGAGTATAGTTGTAATGTAAATCACCTTTAAAAAAATCTGCGATGTGCATTTTCAGTTTATCATATTTATTCATAGAGGGTAAAGATCTTTCACATATATACATTTTTTAATCATGCGATGTGTGAGAGTATCTTAATAAAATGTGTGTACATATCAATAAAAATGAAAGAAAGGAAAGAAAGATCATGCAGGATTCCAGAAAGATCACACACAATTACTAAGCTAAGTAATGAAAATAATTAAAGTGCTTAAATCCAAAATCCATATGTTCGACTAAAGCTCAAGTGAAGAACCTGAATGACATATTCGGAGTTTTTGTTTCAAGCACAAAAGTGATGATTTGTGTCACTTTCAAAACTCTTTTAAAACTATTTAATTTTATATTTTGATTTTGTAAATATTTCAATTCTTCTTAGTTAATGCTTACTTTTGTTAATTTTACAATACATTTCTTAGTATTTAATAAATACACAGCATATTATTTTCTAAAGTGGTGCAAAATCAATGAGAATAGTAAAATAAAATATTACTTTCGAAAAAAAAAAATTATATGTAAAATACGTGAAAAAATTTATAAATCTTTAAATTGTCAAATTCAGTATGCCGGCGTTTTGCTACGTTCCAATTGGTCATCTTTGTTCTGCATGTTTTTATTTTTATGCTAACATGTAAAATTGAGTTATATCTGTCTCTATACAACACTGTTGCCAGATGAGCAGGATATTTTAAAATTCAGAATGTTACCTCATTCAGAAGAGAAATATTCTTCTTATTTAATGGCAGAATAAATAAAACAAATATTACTATTCAAAAATAGTTGGAGCATTCTGAATTTAAAAAAGCCCTTTAAACTGGTAACACTGATATACATATTTTTGTGATGTTTACCATCTGTAAGACCACAGTTGATGCAATTGAGTCCTTGCAAAGTTTATTTTCAGCATGCATGTTCTAACAATTAAACTCAGGTAAAATGCCAAAGGCTTCGTGGGCCACAGATGAGGTGTCGGCGGGCCAGTTGTGGCCCGTGGGACACGTGTTTGATATGCCTGTTGTAAAGGAACTATAAATGCTACTTATTCTATAATCCTGAGAAAGCATCTTGTGGCCCATGTGAATGGCTCATATAATATCATTATGTTTGAAATTTCGTAACATCGATAAAATGCACTATAAACGATTTTCCCCCATGTACACCATAAAGTAACGAAAAACTTTTTTGCCCCCTAAACAAATTATAAACGCTATACACTTCATTTTCAGTATTTGAAGTGTTTAGTATTGTATAGTAAGCCTCAATAACGTATGAAAATTACATGGCAATTCGAGTATATTTACATGAGTTAGTGTATGGATGGACACACATACAAAAAGAGTTCATAAACACTTTTCAACTGCGTTGAAAAGTGTTAAAAATGATTGTGAAATTGTGAGCAACTATGTCAAAGTGAAAACTTAATGGTTTATTTTAGATTAAATTTGAAAATATCGATTTTCTGACATTTCACGAATGCTAAATAGTAGTAAGTGAACAATATATTTATTAATATTTAGATGAGCATCGTCACTGTTATTAAAGAATACTGATATCATTGTTATAAAAATTGTGTCTGTAATATAACTCAACTTTTACAATGAGTTTTTGAATATTGATATATTCTTCAAACCTATTTTACCTCATATTTAACGTGTTTTTCAAGAACGAGCAGTAAAAGTTTGTATTTAAGGTTACTTCGATATGACAAATTTAATGAACAAATAAATTTGAAAATTACTATTATGACATTCAAAGTTTATTTAAAATTAATATGTACATAACATCTCATATTTGTTTAGCCATAACACTAATGGAAAACATCTTAAAAAATATTTTTGTGTAAACAATTTTCTCCTGCAGCTTTTGAGATGAAAGTTATGACTTGATTTTAGAAACCTCTTTGGAACATCCGAATTTACGACACGTAAACAAAATTTCTAATTCTAAAAAATCTGAGAGTTTAAAAGGATATTTTTTTATTTTTGTGGGGGCTTTTTAGAATTCTGTACATGCTTCAAATAAATATATGCTTCAAAATATGAATGAAACGCCAGTAGAGTTTTTTATTTGATGAGATGAAAAACATTTTGTATTATGCACTCACAAACAAAAGTTAATTATAGATGCAATTAAATAATTCAAAAAACAACAAACAACAACAGAAAATTAATAAATGCAGGGCCAAACAAGTATTATAAATATTTTGTTTCTAAACCCATTAGATAATTATTAAAGAAAAAAATACAGCTTAGAAATATTTTCTTTTAACATAAAATAATTATTATTATTATTTCAAATATGTTTTGCTGTTATTCATATTAAAATAAGATTTTCGTTGTAACTAAAATAAATAGAATTGCACTCTAAATTAATAAAAATCATTACTTTTTCAATTTTTAATAAAATAGTGAAGTAAAATAAAGTTCTACATCCCTATCATTAAAAATAATGCCACCATTCTCATACATTCTCCTAAATGAATATGAAAAATATTCTGAAGCACTTGAAAAAAAAAATATTTGACATAATTTTCTATTTTAAAATTTTATTGCGAGCCAACATTATCGAAACTATTTGCATGATATCTCAGATGTATCTCTTTAATTAGAAAATTATATAACAGCTTCGATTTTTAAAAAAAATAATTTTTGAAAACTGAAATGTATGCTAGAGTTTAAAAAGTTTTTGCAAGGGTTTCAAGCATTCGGAATATGTTTAAGATGAATAGGTGGATGAAATATGAATATGAATATATGAAATATGGTAATATATGAAAGAAATACTAGTACAGAGTTGTTTATTTAATAAAATGAAACGTATTTTTTACTAAGCGTTGACAAACAAAACTTAGTTAACAAAAGACAGCGACAGAAATTTAATAAATGTAGGGTCATACAAGCGTGGTAAATATTTTGTGGAAAATTGTAATAAATTATTTTGTAGATATCCATTAAATGAATAAAATGAAACTTATAAGAATTTTGAATTCATAAAAAATGATTAAAAGTGAATACTCTGATATTTTGCATTAAAGAATTTTTATTAGATTAAAAACGCTTCTCTATTTATTAATACTTTAAAGTTAAAGGAAAATGATTTTTTGAGTAATATTCGAAGAATTCTATTAAAATACACCTAAAGTTTTGTTGACTGTTTTCTACAATATTTGTAAATAATACATACATTCGTACACACACACACACATATATATATATATATCAAACGTTCGTTCTATCATTCACTCAGGACGACATCTCAGTCCCCGAACCCCATGAAATTTACCGGATGATAAGATAGATGTTGGCGCAGTCGAAGTCAACGAAATCCATTCATGACATTTTTAGATGGTATTATTTAGATTTACTTAAAAACAGTGAAGACACGTATCTGAGTACGAGCCACATCTGAAAAATGTAGTGTAAGTGCAATCGTGATAGAGCTGAGTAGAGGCAATGAATTCCAGAAGAATTTCTCCTAAAGCATGAAGGAAGACATGATAGACGAATAATGGCTTTTATTCAACAACAGATATGAAGAACAACTCCACGTAATTTCACTTCATTAAAACTTGAAACATATTAGAGCTATTGAAGAACAACTACCGACGAACCAATTTGGACAATCCCAGCGACAGCTTCTAGTTGACAATAATAATTCGTGTAAAAGTCTCTCTCCGAAGCCAGTGCAACCGTATAAATATTCCAAGATTTTGCTCAAGGTTACAGAAGCGCGAAAATGCTAGCCCACTGACAGCAATGTTCGGAGGGAAACAAGGGGATAGAAAAGGCGGGGCCTGCTCGCTAATGGTTGAAAAAATGAGGCCAAGAGGGTGTGTAACTGACGTATTGTCAAACTCTTTCTTTAGACGCGGTATTTTAAAAAGGTAAAAAACCTTGAGCGGGAAAAGCGCGAGGGATGATGCGAAGCCGAATGATAATATTAAATAGAAATAAAAAATGGTATTTTAAAATGTTCCAAAGAATAAAAATTCAATGTCTCAAAATAAGAAGAAATTAAGCAGGTGCTTTTTAGAAGCAGTGTTGCATTTAATAGAATAAGGTTTTTATAAATATGTGTAGCTTTTAACAGATTAAGATTTTTAGAATGATAATTAAAAGAATATTTTGATTAAGTTATGGAATAAAATATAAATTAGATTTAAAATATATTTTAAAAAGAGGGGGAAAAATTAGAATTGTAAGAATTTGGAATAAATTAATTAAGGAAAAATGGCGATTTTTTTTATTATTACATATCCCCCCACACAAAAGGACGAATGAACTGGTAGGTCATATGACCTGCAAGTTCATTGTAGGGAATGTTACACGGACTTGGATTACAATTTGTCAATTGGAGAAGGTCAAAATAAGTACATTACCAAAAAATTTCATTAATGCCAAATAACATTAAATTTAATAACTATAACGCGAATTAGTGGAGTTGTTAATAAATATACAATTACAAGATATTAATCTTGTTAACAATAAAAAGCTTTAGAAATATTAAACAAAATAAGAAAACCGTTGCAACAATTGAAAGAATAGATAACATACTTCAAGAATATCATATTACAAAATTTGTTGCAAATTGCTTGTAGAATTGTTTGCTTAATTTTTTTTGTTCAGTCCTCTTATGAGTGGTAGTCCATCCAATAAAGTTTTATTGCCTACCTCAGTAAACTGAACAATTGACAAATTGAAAAAGAAAAATCCTTCCAACTTTAGACCTTACTGATCTTCCTTATGAAAGTCTATTTTCAGAATTTAAAGTTCATCTGAAATGCTTTATCTTTACTAGCAACAACTCGAAAATAGTAATAAGACTAATATTAACAACAATAAAACACAATAAATAAAATAATACAATAATAATAATAGCAAGAATAATATCAACAATAAAAATTTAAAATAATAATACTTAACAATAACAATAATCATAAGTTAATTTCAAATATTGAACTTATGTCTGTCTGAAAACTCTTAAGAGAATTTTTTTTAATTTTTTTAATTTTTTTTGTCATGGTATAGTCTGGTATAGTTTGTCTGACAAATGGTAATTAATTTAATAAGGTAAGTAGGTAATGTAAGCAGTATAAGAGACTTTTTACTCAACATCAATTTTACTATTACCATTATTACCTTTATAACTTCCATTACCTTTACTACTTTATCACTTGTTTAGTTCTAGAAGTAAAATTTATATATCTCAACATATTCAAACTCAAGTAATATTCAATTTCAAGTAATATTTAAGAGAATACGTAAACAATAGTTCCTTTACGTTCTATACTGTCACTCTTCGTTAATATGTCATCACTCCAAAATGCTTGTTTACACAGGTCATCTCATATCCTGGTGGACTTTTGAAACGTTCGTTCTATCATTCACTCAGGACGACATCTCAGTCCCCGAACCCCATGTTGGCGCAGGTCAACGAAATCCATTCATGACATTTGTAGATGGTATTATTTAGATTTACTTAAAAACAGTGAAGACACGTATCTGAGTACGAGCCACATCTGAAAAATGTAGTGTAAGTGCAATCGTGATAGAGCTGAGTAGAGGCAATGAATTCCAGAAGAATTTCTTCTAAAGCATGAAGGAAGACATGATAGACGAATAATGGCTTTTATTCGACAACAGATATGAAGAACAACTCCACGTAATTTCACTTCATTAAAACTTGAAACATATTAGAGCTATTGAAGAACAACTACCGACGAACCAATTTGGACAATCCCAGCAACAGCTTCTAGTTGACAATAATAATTCGTGTAAAAGTCTCTCTCCGAAGCCAGTGCAACCGTATAAATATTCCAAGATTTTGCTCAAGGTTACAGCAGCGCGAAAATGCTAGCCTACTGACAGCAATGTTCGGAGGGAAACAAGGGGATAGAAAAGGCGGGGCCTGCTCGCTAATGGTTGAAAAAATGAGGCCAAGAGGGTGTGTACCTGACGTATTGTCAAACTCTTTCTTTAGACGCGGTATTTTAAAAAGGTAAAAAACCTTGAGCGGGAAAAACGCGAGGGATGATGGGAAGCCGAAAGATAATATTAAATAGAAATAAAAAATGGTATTAAAAATGTTCCAAAGAATAAAAATTCAATGTCTCAAAATAAGAAGAAATTAAGCAGGTGCTTTTTAGAAGCAGTGTTGCATTTAATAGAATAAGGTTTTTATAAATACGTGTAGCTTTTAACAGATTAAGATTTTTAGAATGATAATTAAAAGAATATTTTGATTAAGTTATGGAATAAAATATAAATTAGATTTAAGAGATATTTTAAAAAGAGAGGGAAAAAATTAGAATTGTAAGAATTTGGAATAAATTAATTAAGAAAAAATGGAGGATTTTTTTTAAAATTATTACATACATATATATATATGTGTGTGTGTGTGTGTGTATTGATGTATTATATACATATGTATTGATATCTATACATATATTTGTCTTACGTGGCGCGGAAATAGGGCTGAAATTCTACCTTATCGTTGGCAACAACAGTAGTTTCCAGAGCTCAGACCAATGAACAGACAAGATTGTGTTAGCTCCGCCTCCAATATAGACTGTTAGCTTTAAGGGAGGGGATGGAATTATCCGGGGAAAAGAAACGGGAATCAATACTGTCAAAGGTACTCGTTGACACTGCCTTTCACACTAATGATTGAAAACTTAGGTGTTTATTAATGGTCTTTGACTAATAATTCTATTCCTGCAACCTTCACCTCTCTTCCCAGCTGCAGCTACAGAAATACCTGCCCAAGAAAAATATCGGAATTCAACTCTGGGCTTGAGGACTCCCGGCTTTAAGCTCGCGGACCACAGTTTAAGAAATTCTGCTCTAGACAACATGCTAATTGGTCATCTTTCAGACCCGATAAATCAGAGGAAAAAAGAAAAGGCAAAATTTTACAAATTCGGCATTATTTTAGAACGCACAGAAAGTGACATTTTATTATTTTGATACTACACTGGTTTCCAAAAATTAAGGAAAAATCACAAAAATAGCGATAACTCAAAATGTTACATGTAGATTTTAATGAAACTCAGACACAATATACAACTCTTAGTGAGGCATAAAATAACATGAAAATAAATTACCAGTCAATAATGGTGTTTCAAAAAATAGCATAATTATAAAATTAGCAAAATCAATTTGTCAGTTTGGTATAGGAAAAGTAACTTCAATATGTCGTATGATCACCCCTAATAGCAATACAGCAAATACAGCGATGTGTCATACTGTCAATTATGCGGTCGACGAGTTCGCTGGGAAGTGCGAGCCATTGCTCTTGCAAAGCAGTTGTAGGCGTGGCAAGGGTCTGAGGAGGGGGATTGACAGTAGCAACACGTCTTCCTTAAGCATCCCAAACGTGCTCAATGGGATTCAAGTCCGGTGATCAAACTGGCCATACCAAACGCTGAGTTGTATGGTGCTGAAGATAATCTTCCACGATGCGAGCCCTGTGCGTTCTAGCGTTGTTGTCCTGTAACAGGAAATCATTACCTATTGCACCGGTATAAGAGCGCACATAAGCATCAAGGATGTCATCTCTATAGATGTAAGCATTCACGGTTCCACGTGAAAAGACATGGAGGTCTGTGCGTCCACCCAAAGGGATACCACCCCAAACGCAGACACTGCCTTCTCCGTATGAATCTCTTTCACGAATGTTTGATGGATGATAACGTGTTCCCTGTTCTCTCCAAATCAAACTACGCCTACTATCACTTTGGAGGCAAACCGGGACTCATCCGTAGAGAGAACACGCCTCCATTGATCATCCGTCCTGTGTACATGTTGACGTGCCCACATCAAACATTCCCTACGGTGACGTCAGGTGAGCGGCACGCAAATTGCTGGTCCACTTTCGTGGCAACTTCTACGCACAGTAGACATTGACACCAACCTTCCAGTGGTTGTAGCAAAGGAGAATCTAAGATGAGATGGGGTTGTGGTTCTATTCCTTCGTACACATAACCGCAAATATCGGTCATCGGCGCTTGTCGAAACCCTTGGCCGTCCTTGTCTGAACATTCTTGAGCCAGAACCAGTGGTTTGAAATCGTTGTCAAAACTTATGAACCACAGAAGGACTCACATTTAGCCATCTATCGACCTCTGTCTAACTTTGTCCAGCCTCGAATCTCCCAATAGCTCTAAATCGCAGTTTTGCCGGCAAATGCCCCGACGTCATTGTAATGAATTGGCTATCCCGGATTTATAATATCACTATCACAGCTACAGCTGCAGCCTTACTCTCTAACGTGCACTTTTATGTTCCCTATAGATGACGCAATGCGATTGCAGCGCCACTAATTTTCATTTGATATATTTATTCAGCATCTTTTGTTTTACAATATATGCAAATTTCATACGTATTGCTTTATTTTTGAACGAGTTATCGCTATTTTTGTGATTTTTCCTTAATTTTTGGAAACCATTGTATTTCAGGTGTCGCGTAATCGAACAAAACCCCGCGAAATTTCATAATTTTGGTTTTATAACGAGTCCGGCAAGGTCGGGAGGAAATAATAAAAACAATTCACATTTTCGGTGTTAGGTCCTACAGATTCAAAAAATCCGGGAGGAAACTAACGCCACAATTTTACAATTTCTGCGTTACTTAGTGTTAAGCAGGCCCAAAAATTTTGAATAAAAGGAAGGAGAATTTTTTTTTTAGAATTTTACTATTTCGACTCTATTTCAAATCCCGTTGCCACGCGCACACACAAAGCAGAATTTTACAATTTTTGGCGTTTCTTTGGGTTCCGGTATGGTTAAAAAGGGCGAGAAAAACCGGGTTTTTTGGGATGGATATATTAAAAATTCCCGGGAGTTTTCAGAAAGTTTTAGACATAGAATTTTTAGGCAGATTTCGTAAGAAATACTACTTATTACATTCTCCCCTATGTTGGAATTTCTGGAAAATTTTTACAGATCTACGCCGATCGTGTCTCCCTGAACCCATAACCACCCCCGGTTCAAACATTATCTATCTATCTATCTATCTATGTTACTTTTTTATGAACACGATAACTTCAATAATTCTGCACAAATCTCTTCGAAACTGATACATAAAATCAAGGGGCTTAAAATCTCGCTCAAGTTCGTTAATGGGCAAAATCGATCCAAGGGGGACGGAATAGGGGTGAGGGTTGTGAAAACAGAAAAAAAAACTAAAACTTCTTAATTATGTTACGTATCGAATCCGTTTAAAGTTATTATTACTTCTAGGAGCAGTGCCGAATATTTATGGTTAACAGATATTTGATATCTTTAAAAATGACCTCAAGGGGAAAAAATAGAGGTTTAAGAAGAAAAAAATTCATAACTTTGTCAATTCAGAATATATCAAATACGTTTAAATTTATTGTAAATACCCTTAATGTTATCTACAGCTTTTACTTTGACAAGTTTTTTATAAGACCAACCCTTACACCAAATAAAAAATTTAGAAACAAAAAAATCCCTGCCGGCTCCACCTACAGACACCGGTATAGTTCGAAGTGGGCGGTCCCAACTGCCGCATCATGGTAAAAAATGTTATTTCTTCTGAAATTCCCAATAAACAGGGGCACACCGTCTGCGTCTTCTAAATCTTCGAAAAATAGGCTGCGCGTACAGACAATTGTCTATACGCCCAATCTTAAACAGCTGGTGGAAAAATTTGCGTTTTTCGTTAAAAATCATAATATTGAGCAGATTGTCTTTGCACCATAGAGACTACGATTTTTTATTGTAGTGGTTTTCAGTTCTGATTCACACATTAAGGAATCACGCACAATTAGCATGCACCACAATTTTGCCGTTGCTTTTGGAACCTCACGGATAACTAAATTCATAATTTTAATGCCCGCGGACCCCTAATATTTTAAAAACATATGTACATTTGTTCAATAATAGTCAAAGAATTTCCAATGTTATTAATAGAAAATGCATTTTTTAATATAAGAAAAGTATAAATTCTTATTTAATTAAAATAAATTTAAAAGGAAATTGGAATCTGAATAATCTCTTTGTGTGTATGTCAATATTGTTTTATGAAGATACTCTACAGAAATCCAGTGCATTTATCTTGTCCAAGACGTAACACAAAGATGACGAAAAATGAGAAAATGTCAATGCGTTAGCGCATACGATATTGAGCAAATGGATATTTTAAGGAATGTAAGTGATTTCAGCATTACCAGTGCTATTTTAACAATCGGTTCGCCGAACTCAACACATTTTAAGTAACGGTTCTACCGAACCGGTGAGAACCGGCTGAATCCCACCACTGGATAGAATCCTGAAACCAGTGGTGTGTTTATTAAAAAACCCGTACTGATCCAGAAACCTCAAAATTTTAGTAACAAATTGCGCCGATAGATGACACTGCAGGTGGCATAACCATAAGTATCACATCTGTATCACATCATAAGTGATTCAAAATGTGCACCTTTCACACAACACACATGTCACAAAAGAATAATGAAGTTGTCAGTGACTTTCTGTAGTATATCACCATCTGCATATAAAGTTAACTAGGTATATATTTGTTTTTTCTTTATATGTAAAAGTCTTGTATAGTGTATTAGTATTTTTATAAATTAAATAGTAATATACCATTTTGAAATATTTGCATTTAGTAACACAATAAATCTATATATATAAAAGAAAGTCCTTTCTGGCTAGATGATCAACGCACAGCCAAAACTACTGAACCTACAAATACGAAACTTGCAGGAAAAATACTTCTTAGTATGTAGAGGCGCACTAAGACGGGATTTTCAAAAACACCACCCCTAAGGGGGGTAAAAAGGGGAACAAACTTTAAAAAAATTCCTTAAAAATCGGGTATTATAGTCACGTGACAAATGATAACCTATTTTAATGTATTTTTGTATGCTGAATCGAATGGTATCAATTAAATACTCATAAGTCAAATAGTTCGTGAGATATTGCACATTTTTCTAACTTGGCGAAATCTTTGACGTCAAAATCTAACAATTCTAACAATACATGTGATAATTTCTAAAAATACATCCGTTACTATAGCAATGGAAGAAATTCAAATTAAATCTTTTTGTTATTTAATTCTTTTGTTTATTTTTACAGATAGAAACATTAATTGTTCAATTGGGAACGGAATATTATTCTTACTGATATTTATGTAACTGTGTATAATTATTAATTCTACAAACGCCACGATTTAAAATAAAACGTGATTACTAAAATAAAGTTTCGAAGGTCTGTTTAGTATTATACAAGTATATTGCTTCTTTATTTGTTTTCAGTCTTCATCCATGTTTCCCCTTTTCGTTGGGTAGTTAGTTATTCATACGATTTCGGGCTAATTTTCCGCAATCAGATACCTCGCCAATTGGAGTTTTAGCTATCATGTTGTTTACTTCTCTGTTATCCCGTTGACCACTTTTCATTAAAAAAAACTATCGCCAAACTGTAACGCCAAATAAACGGGAGAACGTTGCCATTGGAATGTCAAAATAAATAAATAAATAAAATATAAGACTGTAAGGATACAATTGTTATTTTAATTAATGAAATAACTAATAAATCATTAAAACATAATGAAAAATACACGCAAATGTCGAATTAAAAACCACTTGATGACGTAACAAACACGTATAATTCTTCTCACATCAAGTAAATGGGACTGCATTTTTAGTGTTTAATCTTACAATTTGGCAATAGTTTTTTGTTATGAAAAGTGGTCGACGGTATAATAGAGAAGCATCCAATGAGGAAAAGCATCGTTTACGTTTGAAGCGAAACCTTCATGATGAATCCTATTACAGAAAATTATATCATCATCTACTATGAGTATAAACCTCATATTCATATTTTAATCTGATTATTCATGATATTTTGTTAGGTTTTACACTGTTAGTTAAGTAATGTTTTTTGAAAGGTTTTAGAGTGTAGCTATTCTACGTTACTCTGTTATAGAGATACAGAGGAAAGCTCTAAAATTAAGTGAACCCGATTATTAAAGATTACCTTTACAAAAAAATGCTACTGAACAAATTTTGATGGAAGTGACTTTTCAGGTATGGCTAATGACCCTATTATATATCATTCTATGTTGCTTAGTGATAGAGCTAATGGGAAAGTGATTGGGAAAGATAAGTGCAATTATGAAAGATATATCTACTATATATATAAAATGCAAATTCGTATTTCATTCCGATTGTTTATAATTTTAAAACTGCTGGACGGACTTTGGTGGATTTACACAGTTAGTTACGCAATTTTGTGGAGATGGTTGGCAATTATCTGTAGAAAAGTTTTCCTCTGCGTTTCTTTTTCTGAAGCAAAAGCTTGACAACGAATCCGATTACAGAAATCATGCCATCATCATCTACTATATTTATAAAACGCAAATTCGTATTTCAATCAGATCGATTAAAACTCAGGTTCTACCGAACAGATTTTTATAGGATTTCACTATTAGTTAGGTAATTTGTTTTAGAAAGGTTTAAAATGAAAGCACATTATTCTACATTGCTTATTTATAGAGCTACGGGGGGAAGTTTTAGATAAAATTAGGTGAACCCGATTATGAAAGATTACCCTTTTTAAAGGGGTGTAGTGGGCTATGTCTATAATGTTAGAATCTATATAGCAAATCCTTTCTATATTATATAAAAATCATGAGTATAATGTTAGCTCTAAAATAGAAGTTTTTCTATTTTTCTGTGTTATTTGCATTTATGACGTTTAATATTATGTATTCTGGTAATTGTAGTGTGATTCATGGTGTAAATGTTTTAAATAATTCTTACTTTAAATAGCATGTGCTTATCAAAAATTATTTTACTTATATTTAACATTATGTAATTGTATTTATAAACCCTACTATGTTCAGTTATAGCATTCAAAGAGTGCATTTAAATGTAACAAAATATATCATATTGTAATAATTTTTGCCGACGGTGGGAAGACCGAATACTTGACCTCTTATGTTCTCTAGGGAGCCATGTGGGGGTCCGAAGGTCTTCTTTCCAATCCACTACCTTCTGGTCCTGGGCTTTTGGTCTGGGGCTTGGCTGAGTCGTGGATGTGTACTTTCCCCTTTGTAACCTATTTGATCGTTAAGCTTAACGTTGGCGGGCAGGTCGTAAGTAAAATGATTCCTGTAGTATATCATGGGAAATCTACCTACTTGCTTGACAAATAGCTCGTCGAGTGTTAAAGGATTGTTGCGGTAAACAATCTCTCACAGTGTCACTTCCAGAATTTGTTTCCCTATACGCTAATAGATCACGTTTCAACTGCAAAATTTTCGACGACTAAGGGTTCTTGACGACTGAGGTCTCTTTATAGGGAACCATAATGCTGACTGCAGCACCATCTATCGGCGCTGTTTTTAACTAAAATTTTGAGGTTTCTGTATCAGATTCTTACGGTTTTTTTAATAAACATACCACTGGTTTCATGCTTCTATCTATCACCGTTTCCGACTTATTTATTTTCTCAGTTAGGGGTCCTTCGTGAAACACCCAGTAGATACAGGATGTCCGAAAAGTCTGGAAACGGTCTAATAACTCAAGAAATATACATCGGATTGAAAAACGGAAATATGCATTTTGAAATCTTAAATAATAACCCTAATTTGTTATTGCAGATTCGGATTTTTCGGAAAAAATACGTAACCTTTGTACAAAAAATTTTCTTCGAAAATCGTAGATGCCTCTGTAATCGAGTAAAATGTAGTGAGAATCGTTTCCATTGAAAAGTCTGGAAAAGGTCGAATAACTCGAGAAATATACAACAGATTGAAAAACGAAAAAATGCATGTTCAGTTGCTTTGAAAAATCCATATAGGGATATCAAAGTTGCCCCACCCCAACTCCCTAACTCTGCCTCCTGGGGGAAAGAGGGGGCAACTTTGAAATCTTAAATAATAACCCCCCTTTTGTTATTGCAGATTCGGATTTTTCGAGAAAAAATACGTTATTGAACATTTTCTTCGAAAATAGTAGATGGCGCTGTAACGAAGTAAAATGCAGTGACAATCGTTTCCATTGAAAAGTCTGGAAACGGTCGAATAACTCGAGAAATATACATCAGATTGAAATACGGAGAAATGCATGTTCAGATGTTTTGAAAAATCTATTTAGGGATATCAAAGTTGCCCGCCTCCATCTGTCCTTCCATGGGGGGAAAGGAGGGCAACTTTGAAATCTTAAATTAGAACCCCCTTTTGTTATTGCAGATTCGGACTCTACGGAAAAATACGTAACTTTTGTATTTAACATTTTCTTCGAAAAATCGTAGATGGCACTGTAATCGAGTGAAATGCAGTGAGAATAGTTTCCAATGAAATGTATGCTACAGTCAAATAACTCGAGAAATATACATCTAGAGTTGCAAAAAACCGGTTTATTCCCAGGTTTATTTCCAATAGACCCGGTTTGTTCCTAGGTTTATTCCCAAAAACCAAGTTTATTTTAAAAAACCGGTTTATTCCCAGATTTAAATCGGATTTTTTCTAGCCTTTGCGACTATTTATACATCGGATTGAAAATCGGAAAAATACGTGTTCAATATTTTAGAAAAATGGCAACTTTTGTATCTCTAAATAGATTTTCCTAAAATATTGAATACGTATTTTTTCGTTTTTCAATCTGATGTATATTTCTCCAGTTATTCGAACGTTTCCAGACTTTTCAATGGAATCGATTCTCATTGCATTTTACTGGATTACAGCGCCATCTACGATTTTTCACAGAAAATGTTGAATATAAAAGTTACGTATTTTTCCCGTAGAATCCGTATCTACAATAAAAAAAGGGATGTTATGAGTTAAGATTTCAAAGCTGCCTTCCTTTCCTTCCAGGGAGCAGAGTTGGGGACAACTTTGATATCCCTAAATAGATTTTTTAAAACTATTAAACGTGCATTTTTGGTTTTTCAATCCGATGTATATTTCTCGAGTTGTTCTACTGTTTTCATACTTTTCAATGGAAACGATTCTCACGGCATTTTACTCGATTACAGCCGGGGCCATCGCGAAAACAACTTTCCTATGTAACAGGCCTGCTTTGAGCTTTCAACCACGTGACCTGACGTCACATACGAAATCAACTCACGTGTCTAGTTTCTTTTGCTCGTGAAGTTTCGCCAGTTTTATTGCTTCTATAATTTCAGATAAATTTGATATTAAAATAGTTTTCAAAATGTGAATTTTTTAAAAGTATGTTATTTGGACTACTTGGATAAAAAGTAAGCATCTTTTTTCATCTAATTTTTTAAAACGCAAAATATATATCTATACCGTTTGTCAATTCAAGAATTCGAATGTTGTAAAAGTTATAATTTTTCTTAATACTTTAATAAAGGTAATTGATTAACCTTTCTGTTGTGTTGAAGTAAATCGGGTTTCGCCGGGATGACCGTGTATATTCTACTATTAATACTGTTAATACTATTAATACTATTACTACTATTAATCATTTTAAACATTTAATATCACTTTATTCAAACAATCTCATCGGCGAATACGCACATAAAAATATACACAGAATGTCAACAGACGATAATTAAACATTATTATTTTCCTGATTTCATTATGCTTTTATTTTTGCTTTTATTTTCTAGAGTAGTAAATATAATTTAGAATCATCAAATAGATCAAATAGTAATACAAAAGCTTTTTTTGTCTTATTTTTACTTAGAATTTCTCTTCTAAATATAATTTACGTAAATCGAAAACATTTGAAACATTAACTCATTTCCTGCTAATAGTGCGTTTTCGCACTATGCAAAATAAAGTGTATAAAAAAACAAGAACGAAAAATCATGCGTCAAGCATAGATTATGTAACACTTTCCAACGCTTCCAAAATAATTTTACAAATCATACCGTTTAATAAGTTAAAAGATAACATCTAAGTAATCCGAATACTTTTATTCAGCCCTGTATAGGATCTATAGATTTGTATATATACTACATAGGATGCTAAATTTTAGTTCAGTTAGGAATCGCGTAGCACAGTTTAAAATTCTCTGTCTGGAGTTAAATACTACGGAAATGTGTTCGCGAACTTTTGTGCTTCCCTGTATAGGATCTACAGAATTTATACATACCACGTAATAGACAAAAAGCGAGTTAAAATTAAAATCTCGTTCAGTAACTTAAACCGCACTTCCAGGAATTATTGTTAACATACAGTAGAGAATTCTTTTGTGAGTCCCTTTAAATGAACGATGACTGCTATACACATAATATTCTGTAGTAAACCTCTTGTAATGTACCTTATATAAATTTCAATGCGTTTAAAATAGGGAAACATTATTTAAATAAACCGCAGACGATTTTTCTCCATAGACGTAATGTAACGGAACTCTTTTGACTGTCCCTGTAAAGTAACTATAAGTGCTATGCACACCCTATTCCATATTAAGCTTCTCCTAATGCACCATAGTGATATATATATATTTCAATGCGTTTAAAATAGTGAAACATTATTTAAATAAACCGAAAATAATTTTTCCCCATAGACCGCAATGTAATGGAATTCTTTTGAGTGTCCCTGTAAAAAAACTATAAGTGCTACACACTTCTGTTGAAATAGGGGACATGCTATAGATAACGACTATAATATATAAAAATTGCAGAGCAATCCGAGCATATTTACGGGAGTTAGAGCACGGACAGACGGCAGACGGCAGACGGCCAGACGGCAGACGGCCAGACAAACCGAAGTCATAAACACTTTTCAACTAGGTTGGAAAGTGTTAAAAAGACCTGCCAAGCTACCACTATTTTAATATGTTAAAATATTCTTCCTTTAACCCTTCTTTGCATGAGTTTTTCTTTTACAATTGTGTTTTTTTATACATATATTAAATATTAGACACCAGAAATTTTAAGATAGACTTTTAACTTTGTTCAGCAACATAGTTCACGGGAAATTTACTGAATTAATATTTCTATATAAATATAGTGATGGCGAAGAAGTTGATTTATTTATTAAAAGTTAAATAAACAGTGATGGAAATTTACATCACTATGCAATTAAGGGTTAATGACAAAAACTTTGCTATTAAAGTTACTGAATATTATCTTACAGAATTTTTGGTGACAAACAAATTTCAGTAAACAACATTGCAGAATCCGCCCATATAGTTTCGGCAGTTATAATGGGTTCATTAATAATATTGAGTTATTATGCATATCTTTAAAAAAAATCAAACGCTTTTTGTAAAAGGTTTGTAAAACTAGTAGTGCTTTCAATTATTAAAATATAATTTTAATTTAAATAAATATTTATATATATCAATTATTTATATATATTAATTATATACGCTCAAAGCAAAAGGGATAATTTTAATTAAAAGATTTAAATTATAATACAACTGTTGTTGAAATTATAGAATTAAACATACCAGATTTTTTTTACGATGTATTTAACAGTAGGGATGTTATTGTGATTAAAAATGAAACCATGTCTGTATTTGACTTTTATTGCTGGTTATAATAACGTTTACGAGAATTAGAGCACGGATTAGCAAACCAAAAGCATAAACACTTTTCAACTATGTTGTAAAATGTAAATAAAAAAGTGATATGCTTGCATGCGTCTGTTATGCATGTAACTTTCAAGAAAATATTGTCGTCCATCAGAAATTTTCAAAAAATATTTTGAGTGAAATTTGAAATTCAAATAGAATGTCCGGATTTAAAATTAACATGTTTTCGTGAAGGTTTTAAACATTCTACACATGTATCAGATGAATACATGCATCAAAATATGAATATAACGCAAGTACAGAGTTGTTCATTTCATGAATTCAAAAGCAGTATGCATTCAGAAACAAAATTTAGTTATACATAATTCATAGATGTAAAAATTGGAGCAAATTTGACTTCGAGTTTTGGAATTTTTTTATTAATAATAACATTAACGTTTTTCTATGATTGTATTTTATACGTATGTTATGATAAAATGTTTGTTCTTCTGTCACCAAAAGATATTTTTAAGATAAGATTTCAGCTTAAAAATAAATTTATATGGGGACATACATTTGTATTAAAAAATGTAAGCAATATCAGTATATTAAATAAAAATAAAATAAATTGGAATTTTTGTAGATCATGTAAAATTACGAGTAGTAATTTTTTCAATTGAGTAAAAATAATAAAAAAGAAAATATGTAAAGTTATTAAATAATAATTAGAAAATAAGTAAGTAATTCTATGGGTATGGGCACTGAATTGTAATTCTTAACTAAAAAAAAATACGGAATTTATAACAGATGAATTCGACAAACCTATGAAATTTTACAATATATAAAATGCTGTAGTTTATTTAAACTAGTCGTTGGGGGCCACCGTAATACTTACCCATCTTGTATATGTATAATGTAAAATATTAAAATAAAAATGTGTAAACTACTTATAAAATGCATTGATATTCAAATAAAATCGTGGCTTGATGACGTCATAAAAAGGCTCGATTACTGAATTGCTTGAAAGAGGTTTTCCTTATAACTCCAAAAATAATATTCCTATTAACTAGCGGTTTATTGCATCTGAATAAGCGTCCAATTTCCAATTAAAATATATATTTGAAGTGAAATTTGGATGAAATACAGGGTCATGAAAAATCGGAGAGTGTAGAAAATAGGATTACAAATATCTGGGCAACTAATTATCCGATCGACTTCATGTTTTATGCAAAATTTATGTTTTTTTATTGGCTTTTATATTTACTCCTTAAAATAAACAATTTCGAAAATTTTTATATACCTTTCATCAGAACGAATATTTTGAGAGTCCGAAAAAAAATGTTCCGGTTAATCGAGGTTATTGAAATGAAATAGGCTTCTTTCCATTATCAAATACTAAGTACATACCAAATTGCAAGTCTCTATCTCAATTTTTTCGAGAGATAGAGCGTTTACAGACACACACACACACAGACACACAGACACACAGACGGACGGCAAAATTTTTTTTCTAAAAATATGTTTTTCGGAATCTCCAGTATCTGAAACGTGTAAATCCGTCAAAATTTTTTTTTCGATTTTCAAAACGATTACAAGACTTACCCTATACTACGTATGATGGGTAAGTAAAAATCAATTCATATTTAGTGTTTATTGAGTTATTTTTTTGCAAATTAGTATGAGGTAATTATGGTCCCATATATTACTTACTGGTTTGCACTGAAAACATTTGTAAAGCGTTACGAATATCAAGTAAAAATTTATATGAAATAGAAAATATTTACAATGAATTATTAGTGTTATGGAAATATCGAGATTTTATTGGAATTATTTCTAATATTGGAGTTTATGATTCGTTTATCATGCTTTTTAAATTTTCATAAATTTCCAGCAAAATGTCGAAATGACAATATTTCCTGTTAGAAATGTAAATAAAAAATTCTGTTCCCAATTAAGGAAATAAATTTTATTTTAACACCAAAAAGATGGTTAGATTGCTGTGTAGTTTTGATCCCATAAATCGTATGTAACTCTCGTGGCCTATTTTAAAATCGAATAACGCTTTAATAACTATTCGATTTAAAAACCATTTACTCAATGTTTATCATGTTTCAGCATGTTTATCATGTATCCTCTTTAATAAAAAGGTATGCGTTGCTGACGACTGGGATTTTCGCTAATCGTTGCCACAAATCGCGGAAAATGAAACATTTGAAGTATCTGAAAAAATTAATTGCTCGAAAAGTATTTCTCAGAAAATTGTTAGACAAACTGCGTTAGAAAGGTAAAAAATTGTATTTTTTTTTATATAAATTTCAAATCTAATGATTAGGCCGTTTTTCAAATATTGATTTTCAAAAGTTACCAAATTTCACAATGGAGTACCATAGCGAAAACTTCACGCCTAAAAAAATAATAATAACAGCAATGTGTCAGCACGAGTAACAAATTATAGTAACCGTATTATTCTGTTAAAATATAAAAGTGAATTATGATGTCACGAGTGCAGGATTTTTATTTAATTCTCGACAAATACACTAGATGCGCCATTTCTTTTTAGTTGTGAATAATATAGGTTTATTCCCGTTATTAAAAAATGTAGCTAGAAAACCTATGAATCAATGGAAAATGGTAGGTAATAAATTGTAAACGTAATAATAAACCGTATTAAAAAAAACATAACTTAGTGAAATAAGTATCCGTTTTATGTTATTTTAGGATATTCGAAGTAAAGGTACAGATTACTTTAAAATACAAAGTTAAATTCACCGATATATTTCGTTTGATTCAAGGTTCTCTTGGAGAAACCGACCAGAGCGGGCGTAGTCTGCTAGTTTATCTATAAAACTCCATGTTTTAATATTTTTATATACTGGTAGTATATACTGGAAAGTATTTGGAATATAAGTTAAGAAAGTAAAAAGCACACCTTTGTTTCAAAAACGGCAACAAATGCATAAGGAGATTTTTATTCACAATAGAGATGATCGTATAATCCTTGGTTAAAATGAAAATTTTAGCTTAAGATAATCGAGGTTATAATGAATGTCTTGGAGTAAACATTTTCGTTCGTTATTTTTAATAAAAGGGTGAAACCCCCAGTGACTGACACTTTAAGGATTCTTCCTTGTTCAAATCACTATTACAAAAATATAAATCTATTTTATACTTACCTTTGCTTGTGAAAGGATAGTAGAGATATATTAAAAATATATTGTTATCAAAATTTTGAAAAATTATACATTTTCTTATTAAAAATAAATTTTATTCAGAAATATTGTCAAAAACTCCTGTAACTGACACTATCCCTATTTTGAAACACCAATAACTGACACAAAATGAACCAGTGACTGACATTTTATTTTAAAAGATTAAAATGCTTTAAAAAAACTTTTTCTTTATTATAAAAACAAAATTCATTAATATTTATTATACAGTCCTAAGCAAAAGTTTAGACACTGGTGATATTTAACCTTTAAATAAAAAATACGAACTCTTGGATTACACAAACCAGTATTACTTATTTTAAAATATATTTTTAACATTTTAGGACGGAAATAATGATTTTAATGTAGGATAATATTTAATTGAAAAAAGTGAAATTTGCATGTTGCAAAAGTTTAGACACTTTCTTGTTTTTTGGCAACTGTTTACGGAAAAATGCAAATGTTACACCTATGACGTCACATGCATGAAGTATTTAAGTGCACCTTACATTAGCATCGGTTACTGAAGATGCCGCGAGCTAGAGAGATTCAGCCAGATGAAGTAACTGAGATATGGAAGTTGAAATCGAAAGGGAAGACTGTTGCAGAAATTTCAGCTACTTTGAATCGTTCAAAGAAGTCTGTCTATCGAGTATTATCTAAGGGTGACTCCTACAAAGCAAAACGCAGATCTGGAAGGCCTCGGGTTACCAGAAAACAAGATGATAGAAGGATCCAGAATCATCTACACAAATGATGACTGCTAGTCAGATTAAAAGTGAGTCAGGACTTTCTGTATCAACAAATACGATTTGTAGTTGAATTAAGGAAAGAGGTAAATTAGTGTATAGGAAAATGAAAAACATCCAGCTTTGAAATCTCACCACAAATTGACGAGAATGCAGTGGGCTCGTAAACATATGTCATATGGACCTCAGTGGCGTAGTGTAATAGTTAGTGACGAAAAAAAGTGGAATTTGGATGGCCCAGATGGGTGGACCTATTATTGGCACGACTTGCGTAAAGAGCCTAGGACTTTCTTTAGTCGACAACAAGGTGGTGGCTCTTTAATGATTTGGGCCTCATTTTGCTTTAATGGTCAAGTAGCTCTAGAGTTCTTCAGTGGTCGCCAAACAGCGCAAGACTACATACAAACATTGGAAAACAATTTACAGCCATTTGGGGAACTTTTAGCTGGTCCAAAGTATGAATTTCAGCAAGATAATGCATCCATTCATGTTGCATACAAAACAAAAACTTGGTTTAACTCTCAAAATATTACTGTTCTCGATTGGCCCGCGAATAGCTCTGACTTGAATCCAATCGAAAACCTTTGGGGCATCATGTCTCGTAAGATTTATGCAAATTTTCAACAACACTCCTCTCTTAATGAACTTCGAGCTGCTGTTGAACGTGCTTGGTACGAAATAGATCCACAAGTGATGCAGGATTTAATTTCTTCGATGGAAAGTCACATTTTTGAACTAATTGCAAAGAATTCAAATGCAAAAATGAGAAATTTTTAATGTAAATTCGTTTTTCTGTTTTTGTCGGTCTGAGGTTTTAAAGTAAATCAATTAAAAAAATATTTTTAGCATAAAATATTTTCTATTTTTAGAAATTTGAAAAGAAATGAAAACAAGTCATTAAAAAAAAATAATTTGCAAAATGCGTAACTGAGAAAATTGTTAGTTCTTTTTTCAATTTTGAAAGTGCCTTGGCATTTCAAAATCGAATGTTGTTTTAGATACACTACGGAAAATTATTACTTTTAAAATACAATTGATTGTTATTACAATACATTGTAATAACAATCATTTTGAATGTAATATTTATGATATTTCAATTTACTAAATTCTTGAAAGCTACAAGTAAAGTTGAAAACATGTAAAAAAAATTTCATTCATGTTTCAATCAGAAATCTTTATTTTTATGCTAATCTAAAATACTTTCAACTAAAATGTTTTTAGTTTAACATTTTTGCTTAAAAATAATTTGATCAAGTGTGTTCTTTTCAAGAACAATTTTTGTTAGAAAATATTGAGCTCTGTTTTGTTTTCACGATACAAATTCTGTGTAAATATTTCATGAGAATTTCTAAAGGGCACATCTTTTTAAATTTAAAGGACAATTTACATAATTCGTCAACAGTATTTTTTGGCTTTGGTTTGAATTCGAATATAAAAGTACACATATTTATATTAAGATTATTTTTATATGCTAAATTGTCTGATAAATATTCAACTAACTTTTTGAAAGGAAAATTTGGATCTTAGTAATTTGCTTTCAACCAATTTATTATAATTATATAAATTTGACTCTCAAAAATATTTTATTTTAGGGAAATACATCATGGAGACTATTTCATAAATAAAATGTACATAAAAAAATCTTAATTTTGGGTCATGCAAGCGAAAATCATGTAGTAACATTTTTGCACACACAAATATCAGCTCAGTTTGAGCATGAACGTAGGCAGGGAAGAACTAAGTGTACGAGAAAAGGCAAACTTGTTTGTTTGCTTTTAGAGAAATTATAAAATGATAATTATAGTTAGATAATTCTGATTATCATAAACATTATTGTTTTTATTTGAAGATTTCTTTGAGACTTAAAGCTTATTTTCAAACATGAATGTACATAAAAACTTTAGAATTTTGGTCGTAATATCAAAATAGGAGATAGTAGCATTTCAGTGCAGAACGTTATATGAGTTTGAATATGAACGTTGAAATATTTAAGAAAATAAAAATAATTGTAACAGGAAAATGAGTGGTATATTTTGAGAAAAAGGAAGTTGCAGATTAAAATATGTTGACAAAAGCTAAATTTGAACTTGATTAGAATACAAAATAATCTGTAAAAATGTGCTATTATTATTTTCAATTCGTAATTCTTTTGATGCTTCCATTTGTTTTTGAAAGATAAAACAGAAGGTTTTAAAAAGGATTTTTTCATAAAAACTTTTGTATTGTTATTAAACTATAGTTTTCATTTTAAAAAGAAAAGCCTATTTTTTTAATTTAGTAATTTACTGGATTAGAATTTTTAATTAACCACTTTTTATTATCGTTGTTTATACAGCTGTTTTTGTGTTCGACAAAAAATAAAAACAAATAAAACAAAACATTACTTTTTTTGATTTATAATCTCAGAAAGTTATATTTTTTATGTTTAACATTCAATTTTATAAAAGTAAAAATTATATTTTTTAATAAAATGCTCTAATTTATTGTAAATTTTAACACTACATTAGTTACTTACTAATCGGTTTCTCGTTTACATACGTATTTTAGTTATATGAAACTTTTTCATTGTCTACGATTGAGTAATGGGACAAAGTGCATTATACTTCTGACATAAGCTTCATTCTGAGCTACCTCTCTGCATTATGTGCATACAAATTTCGCTTTAGGCAAAATTTATATTTTACGCTAAGTGACAAAGAATTACTTTTCAGAGCTTTGGTAATAAAAAGGGTTATGAAAAAGTAGTTTGTGATGGTGTTTCTTGTAACTGTCCTAATTTTTCACACAAATGCTCGTTAAAACTATCGAAGCTCTGATCTATTATGAAATGCAACCATGCATTTTAATGAATTAGAAAACGTCGTTTTATAAACGTGGTTTAAAAAAGTAAATTAATAATGACGATTCTATTCTAAAAAAATCTTACTTATATGTAAGTACAATAAATAATATTTCTTCAGGACAAAGTATTTAATATAATTTAATGTATGTTTTTATTATCAAACAAATAAATTATTAAATGTTAATTATTTTACATAAAGTTACTCTTACAGTCCTTTGATTAACAGGTTTTATTGTACATAATTTTTTGTTCTAAAAATGTTCGTTTTTTCCTTTTACATAATTTGTATATGAAATAAAGACGCAATAAAATCTTTCTTTTATGTGTGGCTTACAGTTATGCGCCGATCCGCGAGCCCTTTCAAATACATCTCTTCAATAGCGCATATGTGAGAGGTCACTATATATTACGTATTTAGTGCAAACATCGTTGATATGTTAAATATTTTTAGCATTTATAATGTAAAAATATGTTTAAAAATATACATATATATATATTTTTTTTTCATTTTTACTAAATAAAAAAAATTGAAAATTGAAAATAGCTGTATAGTTTATTTTCTTTTTGGATGTGATTTGATTCTTTTATAGAATCAAATTTAAATACTTATAGTTGATATAAATATATAAATATTAAATATTTTGAAACTCTGTGAGCAAGATCTTTACTGTATGAATCCAACTTAATGTTAAAACGTAATTTGATTGTAAAATGTTTAAAAATAACGAATAAATAATATTTTATTTATTTTAATTGCTAAAAGCCGTAAAATAAAAACATTCTAAACAGTAAAATAAGTTTTATTAGACAGTTGACAAGTTTCGGCTTCATCCGAGCCATTAACAAAACTAATAAGAATATTCTATAATTGCATTGTCTATGAAGTTATTATTTGAAACGCTATCATTTAATTTTTCACGTGCTTTTGAAAATTACGTACGTTATTTTTAATTTTTACTTGGATGTTTATTTCCATATTTGTAACCATGGAGTAACTCGAGCCACAATTTTGGTAAGTTAAATGAGGCTGCATCGTTACATATTGTATTTTTACAACATATGGAAAAACGCATTCAAGAAAAAATACAAAATAACGTTCGTAATTTTAAAAAGTGCGTGAAAAAAAAAGAAATGATAGCGTTTCAAATAATAACATCATAGACCGTGCAGTTACAGAATATTCTAATTTGATTTGATAATGGCTCGGGTGGAGCTGAAACATGTCAACAGTCTAATAACACTTATTTTAATTTTTAGAATGTTTTTATTTTACGCCTTTTTGCAATTAAGAGAAATAGATTATTACAAAGTGTTATAATTTGTTACATTTTTGAATAATAGTTTGTTCTATCGTATTAGTCGCATGACAAGAGTAAACAGCCGAAGAAACTGCCAAAGATTTTGCTACTTACTGCAGCCTTTTTGATTATGATATTTTCAGCTGTTTAAGCGCCTAATTCGATTACATGCCTGTTAAATTTGTGTTTTATTTATTTTGTATTACATTTTTGATTTATATATCGATGAAGTTTTAATTTCGTTCTGGAATATTTGCCGAAAATAAGTGCTGGACTATTTATATTGTTTTAAGTTCAAATGGATTAATCTTCCGTAATCTGGCTGCACGCGATAGATATAGATTTTAAAATAATTCATGCTTGATAATTATTATAAAAACGTAAGCAACCGGTAAACTGAGATATATTTTTCAAAAAAATTAAATTTGAAATTACATCCCTCCCTCCCCCCTATTTAACAGTGTAAAATCCGAAATTGCTTGATTACAAATATGTGAAAATTGTGTTTTCTTTTCTCTTCTTTCCTTTTCTTTTATATTATTTATTTATTTATTAAGTTGATGAATTTTAATTTCGTTATGGAAAGTTATCCGGAGAGAAATCCTGAACTACTTATATTCTTTTAAATGCAAATGGGTTATTACTATTTCATAATGGAGCCTGCACGCGATGGAGACAGATTTAAATAATTCATGCTTGAAAATAATTTTAAAAGTCACAATGAATGAGTAAATTGTGATACAGTTTTCAAACAAATTGTATTTAAAAGTGCATAATTTTCTCCATATGAAGGTGTAAAAATTTTAAATGTGTGATGTTTAAAAGCTAAAAGAAATTGCAAGACCAAAAATTAATCGTGAGATGTTGCCAACCTGAAAATGACGTCAGCGTTACGCACGGAGTCGTTTGTCCTTTGTAATATAGATTCAACGAGAAATCGTAAATAATCAAAATATACTTCCGAATTGAACTCATTTCCGCATTATACGAATCGTGATATGAAGCTTTCTGAAAGCGTGAAGAAAATAGTTTTATTATCTTGTAAAATGTTATACTTAAATTTTTACACTATATAAATTACAATAATAGCATATTATAGTAATTTTATTACACATCTTATCCATGATTGGAGATTCTTACTAAGGAGATTCTTGTAATGATGCCCGTTTATAATCTTCCATGTATACCTTTCAAAACATTATTATTATTACACTAGGCAACACACTACTATTACAATGTTTATGCACTCCCAAAAAGATAATTAAAATTACAAAGCAGACCTATTAAGGTGCCAGGTACCTTTGAAATTGACAAATTACATGCAAAGATGACCTTAATAAGGATTGCAATAACTCCACGTCTGATTATTTCCTGGATATGAAATATCAAGCACACATTAAAGAGATATATGGTAACAATTAATTTTCTGAATAGATTCTAGATGCATATAAATCATTTTTAATATAATTTTGAAATTTAATGCTTTTTTAATAAATACATTGACCTTATATACCTTGCGCGCAAGATATCTCAAAATTGAATTGCCACAGTGAGCTGAAATCTTTTATTGAGTAGAGATTTAATATGTGTCTAAAATGACCTACACTGTAAAAAATGTAATGTTTAGTTCTTGAGAAAAAAAAAAGCTCAATATTTTGCTTTGTTTTACAATAAAAATATTTATAATTTCTAAATTTCTTATTTGTTGAACATAATAGTGGGTCATTTTATGCATTTATAAGGTTTATACATTCAGCGAAATTTTCATGAAATTATATCGAGTTATTTCGTATAAATCATGCGTGCAATGAACAAAATGACCGTTTTAAGAAAATTGAATTCAAAGATCAAATTGATTTGAACTTTGATAACATAAAAAACTCAAACTGTTTTAGACGTGGCTTCCCTTCAAGTGAAATTTTTTGCGTGGAGTTTCATTTAAAATGTTTTTAAAAAATCTAAATTTTAATATAAGCTGTTTAAAAAATTCATTTTTGTTGCACTTTAAAAGGTACCTGAGGCAAGCCTTTTTCCAAAAGCCGATAAAGATTTTCTTTTTCTTTTTGTGAGGTTTTTTTATTTTTATTTTATCAGAGTCCTTTACGGAATACAAGTATTCAAAGGTATTGCGGAAGTTCGAATAAATTGCAAACTGAAATAGGTCACTGGTAATTTCAGTGACCTCATAATTTGCATGGATCTTCATTTTGTCTCCTTCTTACGGCGGCTTCTTCTTAGCTCTCCTTTTCTTTCTCTGTTTCTGCATTTCTTAGTAATAAAAAGGATGTAGCTGATTTCAAAATGAAATAAGTGGCAGGGTAGACATCAAATCTAATGATGTTGTCTTTATATCAAGTAAGTTCTATATCTTGACAGATGTTGCATATTGCCATTACACTTTCACTTGCTTCAGTAAATCCGATTGAACAATCATCTTTCCCAAAACCTATTTTCAGAAAACACTTGCATGCAGTATCCACTTTAACTTGTTTTACTGCTAAAACAATTCAGTCAGCAGAGTCTAACTGCACACTTGGTTAAAACGTGTGGTGTGTAGAAAACACACTACATGTTTTAACCAAATTGTTCCAGAAAAAAAAAAACGGGAATAGCCATTTAACTTGACATTATGTCTTCTTTCACATTATATAATAAAAACAATCTTAGGGGTCGTCTTTATAGTAACATTGTACCAAACTCTAAAATGTTTAATACGAATACTTAATATTGATGCGATATTTGGCTTTCTCGGTTAATGTCACCTTCGATTCCAAACGGAAAGTCATTCGGTCAAGTAGTTTAAGAATTATGAAGGTATAAACTTTGGAACTCCTAATGTTAAATTACTTTGTAATCGGTGCAAAACACATTGCAATGCCGGTAGTTTTTAAATATAACTCAAAAATTAATAATGTTATAATTTTAGAATCGCATGTATAAAACTTCTAGAAATCGACTTTTGTTTAAAAAATCACTATTTGTATGTGTATAATCACAATGTTAAGTCACAATTTGTATTTTTTTAAAAATTTATTTCGAAGATATATCGTTCTTGTAATTAATTTTCGAAAAAAATTGTAATCTATTAGTTTTTTAAAACAAAAATTGGTTTTTAGAAGCTTCAAATATGCAAATCAAAGTAGTTTTTGAGTTATGTTTAATAACTCTCCTCATTATAATCTTTTTTGTAACGATTACAAATGAATTTAACATTAGGAGTTACAAAATTTAAACTTTCATAATTTTTAAATTACTTTACTCATTTTTTCCCCGTTTGGTACCCTAAAGTAAAATTTAACAACAAAACCAAATATGCATTCAGCATTAGGTGTTTGTATATTTTGGTACAATGTCGCTATGAAGAAAACTCCTAATTTTATTTGTCTAACAGAAATTGTTATAAATTCCAGCCGAATGGATACTTCCATTTTTTTTATGTCAGAATTTGTAGATAAAAATGTATGGTGTGTTCTCCTTTTATTTTTAATTTTTTTCTGCCGACTGTTCTGGTCAAAGTGTAAGAGTTGTCGGTTTCTTCAATATTTGTTATAAAATATTACATTAGATACTACCTGTAGTGCGACGTGAACGAGTAAATAAGTTCCGTGTCCATGGATATAGGGGAAGGTCGTGCAAAGGGGCCAGGGTGGGCAAAGTGGTCACCCAATATAATGACATCACCAGAGCGCTAGCTGTGCGTGGTTTGTGGTCAAACTATTTCGTTTGATGGCAATGAGTAACCAGACAATCGTTGAACAATGTGGTTCCATGCTTCATAATTTTAGAGCGCGTTTTCCAGTTTTTGAGTTTGTGATCTAAGGTAAGTGACTTATACTACATACAATTAACAATAACCTGTTGTACTTGCATTTATTTATTGAATGTGTGAAGAAAGTGCATGTTTACAGCTTCACATTGGTGGGTAAGTGGTCGCTGACTGTTCATTATTTTCCATTGTAGAGCGTAATTTCTGTCATGGTTTCTAAACGGGCAAAGTGGTCGAGGTAGTGGCCGTTGATTGGATCAAGTGATGAAGGTTGGATCAGGTGCAATGTTTGTCACCTCTGGGCTCGTGAGACTTGTTCACTTTGCGAAGAAGATGACGTGGAGTTCATTTGCGAAAAATGCAGTGTTTGATTCTGATTTATAATTATATCTATGGGTTTGTCAACTCTTATTGAATTTTCACACCATTTTCAATCTTTCATTATATTTCATACGATTTCTTATGACAATAAAAAGGCTCTAATCATTTAAAGTGCTTTCAATCTTTTTACACATATAGGCAAAGTGGACATGGAGTGACCACTTTGCCCGAACAAGACGGGCAAAGTGGTCATTTTGACCTTTTTTGGAAAAAACAAATTCTTACTTCCACAATATTATTTCGTAAAAATTATATATACCCTTACACTTCTAAGTAGTTCAATGCAAATTGTCAGTTATATATATGTATTTTAAGGGGTAACTAGAAATCACCAAACCTTAGGGTAACCACTTTGACCGGCCTTCCCCTAATATACTTATTGCATTTGGAGGGAGCCATGCAACACAACTACTGTAATGAAAAAAGATCTCCGATTTTGTTACCTAATATTAGCATTAAACCCATTTAACAACTTATCCATTATTTGATCTGATATCCACATCTTCTTGTTATAAAGCCACACAACTATGGGTTTCACTTCATTCTTTTACTTCAGTTTTCCAGTTTCTGAACCACATACAAGCGCGGATCCAAGGGGGAGGTCAGGGGGGTCATGACCCCCCCCCATCTAAACGAATAACATTTCTATAAAATACTTTTTTTAATATAAAAGGTGTTTTGATATATATATTTTCTCCTTAATAAATGCTAATCTTATTGATACATTCACAGAGTTATTTTTATACAGAAATGCATGAAAAATTGCAGTTATTCTTTAAGTATCAAAGAATTGAACAACGTTTATATTTTTCTATAAATGTCGTACATCTTGAATTGCATCCAACTGCAACCTCAAGACGACATTTCCATGACTGTTGAGCCTCAAAAATCGGCTTAAAATGTGAACTTTGGTAACATTTTCTGCAAAATTAAATTAAATAAAAATGGTAACTCCTATTTTTTGGCATAGAACATAGAACCTACAAATTTTATACATTTACCAAGGCTGCTAGGGCTCAAGGAATTTTTCATAGAAAATAGTAGTAATTTCTTATTGAAATTTCCGCCTAATCGCACGATCAAATATGGCGAGTTTTTTTTATAAAAAATTACTGGTATTTCCCCTGAAAAAAATTCTGACCAGTAGCAACCCTGATTTACGAATATACTGCAAGTGTCATGCATTTAGGAATGAAAATGAATTCAGGTTAGGTTAGAAAATAGCCAATTTAGACTTAAGATACAAAAATTGTCATGAAGGCATGTGACCCCCCCCCCTCCCGCTTCCTCCAAAATAGACATGACCCCCCTCTAAATGGAGGGCTGGATCCGCCTCTGACCACATAGGTTTCGTAGAATTTCCAAGCACACGAAGCTTTTCCAATTTCCAACCATACTTCCCCTGAGCCTCATCGCGTCTTTTCTTTGTCATTCTGTGCACTTTTCTGTCTATAATGTAAGTTATTTTGTTCGCAATGCGTGAAATATCAATACTGTTTCGTCGACGTTATAAACTTTCTTAAGTTCATAATCTAAAAACAAGTTCATGAGTTTTGGTTTCCAGAAATTCACCATACTTAAATTAACATTGTTAGTTTCTCCACATATTTCATTGACATAATGTTGTTTCTCTTCTTAAAACTATCCAAATAAACTGTTTGAGCTTTGAAATGCGAAATCTGTTTTAGATAAACTATATAAAATTACTAATTTAAAATTACGACTCAATATCCTTAAATAGTGATGGGAAATTTGTAAAGTTAATATAGATAATATTTATTTTTGCTACAATCTTACAACTTATTTATTAAACTGAAAAGACAAATAGAATTCCATTAAGATATATAAACAAAATCTTTATTTCGACGCTAATTTACAAAAATGCAAATGTTTATATTTAAAATTTATGCATATAAAAACTTTAGCTAAAGCATGTTCTCTTTAACTATCATTTCTATCAGAAAAAGTTTAGTCTTTTTTATGTTTGTGAGGCATAATTTCTATGTAAAAATTTAACTACTATCCAAAGAGAAACTTTTAAGAGAAGATTAAAGAAGGATTTGCATAATTCGCTAACAATAAGTTTTAATTTTTTCTTGGCTTAGAAACTAAAAAGAATTCAGTCATTCTTTGAAGGATAAAATAGTTCTTTGAAGTATTTTTCTACCAAGTTGTCTCATAAAAATGAATTTGGCTTTACATTTGTAAAAAAAAAAAAAAATCGAGATGACAGTTTGCTTTTAAACAACAACTGAACAAAAATTATAATAGGACAAATTTAATTCACATAAATAATCTATTCCACAACTACATACCTAGGGAACTTAAAACTATTTCATAATTGAATGTACATAAAAAATTTAAAAATTGTTAATAATGTCAAAAAGTGAGATTATTCTTTAGAATATGTCTATAGGCTAAAGAATTTGCTCTTGAAATGTATTTCTGCTAGCCAATTTTTGGGCTATAGATTGCTCTTCTAACGATAAGAGCTACAGAACGGAAAATATTAGCTATATTTCAATATATATGTTATTAATACAGACAGATAAGGTGTAGATATTCAAACTGAATTAAAACAGGGAGTTAATAATAATTTTGTTGAAAACGTTACACTCCCTCTGTAAAAGAAAATCTGATCCCTTTTTATTATTTTATTTTTATTTTAATAATAAATCTTTGAAAACATTAAAGACGTGAGTATAAAACATCACAAATTTTACTGAATGGTGTATACAAATTTAAAATTTTATGCATACATAAAAATTAAAAATATCGGCGTTTCGACCACCTTCTATGATCATCCTCAGGAAAAATTTGTTATATTGCTTCCAACGTTTCAAATGCGAAAAACAATCCGTCCGTTGTCACATTATTATTGCCGTCCACAAATTAAGAAAAAAATAACTAGGGTGACACTCAACAAACGTACCAACCAACCACAAGTAGAAACCGTGCTGGAGCACCTCCTAACGGAAAAAAATCTAACAGCTGTAAATGTATTATCGATGAAGAATTAAAAATAAAAATAAAAGCGTTATTGACTATTTCAAAATGCTCATCCAAAGTTTAGGGATATTAAATAAAATGCTATCATTACAAACTTCATTACTTCTAATCATAATTTCAATGGACTCCTTTCGGAGACCCTCAAAGACATGGAATTTTAAATTTAGCATTATCAAAATCAATGCGGCTGTCAGGATTATTAAAATAGAATTTAGCCAGGGCTGTCGTCTGTTGATAATGTGAAATATTCCTTTTATGTTTAATTATTTATGTCGTTAGACTTTTGTCCGTTAGGAGGTGCTTCTGCACGGTTTCTACTTGTGGTTGGTTGGTACGTTGGTTGAGTGTCACCCTAGTTAATTTTTTTTAAATTTGTGGACGGCAATAATAATGTGGCAACGGACGGATTGATTTTCGCATTTGAAACGTTGGAAGCAATATAACAAAAATTTTTCCTGAGAATGACCATAGAAGGTGGTCGAAACATCGATATTTTAAATTTTAATGTATGTATAAAATTTTAAATTTGTATACACCATTCAGTAAAATTTGTGATGTTTTATACTCACGTCTTTAATGTTGTAATATTTCATGGTGTAATCGTCCAGCATTTATATTATAAAACTTTGAATTCCATATGACACTTTTATTAAATTAAAATTAAAACCTTTATTTAAAACTAAAGTTTTTTCTTGAAATGACTCGGTGTTTGAAATGTAAATTTTGATTCACGTACATCATATACACGTACGTAGAAATCTTAATTTAAAAATACTATAATAATTTTTGGAACTACATTAATTATTTTTTAGTTAAATCTGTATAATATTTAAGCAGAATACCTGTAGTTGAATAAAACAATTAAAGTATGATACCATTAATTTATGACAGAAAATACTTTTTTTAGACTCTAATCACAAAATAAGTGCAACTGAAAATGTTTATTTTTAAAATTTATGCATACAAAAAATTTAGCTTAAATATGTTCTTTGAAAGCATTGTTTCTTTGATAAGTAATAAAGATTTTTTTTTTATGTTGCGGTTTTGCTAAAAATATTTCATGCGTATTCCTCAGAGAAAAGATCTAAGGAAAAATTTAAGAACCATTTGCATAATTAGTTTATATTTAAAAAAAATTCTTAGTTTAGAATCGAAAAGAATATAGTAAAGCTTTTAAGTTATTCTATATTAAAATGACTACAAAAATCCATTGGGTTTGTCCTTTTTTAAAAACGAATATTTTGAGCCTGGTAAGGGCCGTTTCAAATGTTTAAGCACAAGCATAAAATATCGATTTTTAAAGAATTATAATAAGTTAGAATAAATATTTTTTTTTAATTTGCGAATTTCGCAACTTCTTTTAAATAAATGATATCAAACGTAGAAACAAATAAATTACAGAATTGTAAAAATATAATTAAAAATATGTTCAAGCAAAACTGTCCCAAAAGTTTATACAATGGCAAAAACAGCTACATTTATCCCTTTTACAATGTTGTTACATAAAAATTATTTTTCCGTGATTTCGGATTAGTACAAATAAACGCCCGTTCATCGAAATTATTAGTTTTTGTAGGGTTTCTAATGGCAAACATTACCATATTCTTTCACTGTCCTCCTTGGAGTTCTTCAAAAGAGTCATACTGCTTCTCACTATTGTAAACCCGACGGGTTAAAATGTTCCCGACATTCTCAATAGGGTTTAGATCTGTACGTAAAGCTGGCCAGTCAAGAATTTTAACATTTTTTTCTGTAAAAGTAACAATTTTGTATTATGTGATTTGTGGGTTGAGGCATTATCTTGTTGAAAGAATCATTCGGGACCCTCCAAAATGTTACCGAAAAGAAGCAAATCGTGGTTAAATGCCTTTTGCTATGTTTGGGAATTTTGTCTTTATTTTAAAAAAGCCAGAGAGATCTGGCTGTTGAAGCTGAATGCCCCAAACCATAACAGACTTACCGCCTTGCTGCCTGCTGAAATAAATTCTTCGTTCCCTTCGTACATCATGCCAATACGTGTTCCGCCGATCAGGGCCATCTAAGTTCCATTTTTTCTCATCACTGAATAAAACAGTAAACCCATTGTCCCAGCAGGACATGTGTTTTTTGGCTCTGTTCATTCTTGTCTGTTTGAGCAGTAGTTTGAGACACGGTTTGCGAGTCATTTTCTTACGTATGATGCAATCATATTCTGTAATAAGTCTATGTACAGTGTCTTTAGACACCTGTACACCGAGATTATTTTTAATTTGCCGTATGAAAACTTTTTGTTTAGACACCCTTCTTTGTATTCATCTATTTGTCTAAACAGAACTCATACGTGGTCGTCTACATGTTGGTTTCCGGTTGAAATTATCATTTCTAGAGTGTACTTGATATGTACCTCGCTTTAATCGATGTAAAGATTTTGCAATTTCAGAAATTTTTTTATTTTGTAATTTCAGTTTAAAAACTTTTAAAATTTCGCCTTTTGTGAATTCTTTACCCTTCGGAATTTTTAAAACGAGTGGAAATGATTTCTCCACTTTTATACTTTTATATAACTGGATTACGACGTCAGACAACGTCATTACATCCGTCTAATTCCGTGTTTCTAAAAAAATTTGCATAAAGTGATTAAACTTTTGAGACGGTATTTCTGGAAGAAAAAAAGGTAAATAAAAAAAATTATGTAGTTTTTATTTTATCCGACAAAAATTTCTTTTTTTTATTTGAATATGATTAACTGTCGAGCATTTATTGTAAATTCACTTCATATATTTTCTTCTTAAATTTTTTTAACCAGATCTGCTTAAACTTTTGAGACGGACTATACTTTGCTTTTAGCTAACTCCGTGAAACAGAGTTCTAATTGGGAAAATATAATCCTCATAAATATTTTTTTTCATGGAAATAGTTTTTTAGAACTGACAGGTATTTCATAAACGGATATACGTTCAAAATGTCATTTTGGCTATGAAATGAAATAAGAAATTTCATGGGAAGTAGTGCTTAATTTTAGCTAGTAATTTTAGCACAATATGAATATGATTTTTATTAACATATTTAGCTTATTTGTTTGTATATGAGTCCTACGCAGTAAGTCGGATTTTAAAATGAGTTTGAGTTAAAAGGATAAATGGACTGAATAAATGTATTTTAATCATTACATGTATAAATCTGCGTATTGAGAGAGTGTTACATATCGAATTTACTAATACTTATAAATAGAAACAGGGGAAAAAATAATATTAGAGTCCGTCTCACCGTGTACTATACCTACAGAAGGTCAATTTTACCTTCTGTAAACGATTTTCAGATTTAATTTCTGTGCATAAATTGCGTATTTATTAAAAGTCTGTGATTCTGTTGGATAGTTGGGTCTCTTGGCTATAGCAAGTGATTGAAATGTCCATGATAGTATCATTTTTCTTATCATTTTTCTTGTTTTAAAAACATGTAGCTAGTGCTAAATGGAAATGTGTTGTACCACTGGATGAAACATGGCTTTATATACTCGTACAGGGCTGCACTAAAGAGTTCGCACACAAGAGTGTACCTTAAATGTATTGAGTTGCAAAGGGACTACATTGAAAAATAATATAAAATTATGTCAAGAATCTTGTGTTTTCACTGTCAGGTTGAGAACTTATCAAACCACCCTAGTAACTGGCTGTAATAAAAGCACAGCAAGCATTCTTGTTTATCAATCAATGAAAGAAAAAAACCCAACAAATTTGGTACGTGAATGTAAAGAAAAGAAACTCAAAAGATTCGTGGTTGCTGCTGGATTTTGCAATGAAGGTAAATTAAAGCTCAAAAAAGTATAAGTAAACCTAAAATAAATTGACTCTATTATCAGCAAATTATTTTAAAATCAATTTTCAAAGAAAAAAATTAGCTTTACATGAAAACATTATCAATAAAATTTTGCTTCATATGGACAAAGTCTACAGTCGCACTTCCAAATCAAATATATTATATTTAGCAAAAAAAATAAGAAATGGGAAATCTTTGTGTCCCATTTGCAGATATATCTGAAAATTTACTCGACGCTTCCCCCATGACATTTTCTGCAGTTGGCTTGAATTTCTGCATTTTGGTACAAACCATTCTCGAACATTGAAAAAACTTCGGAAAAGTATCCAAGAAGTATGGGATGAATTTGTCTTTACTATACTAAAAAATGCATACTACCATAGAAATTTCGCGTAGAGTCAAGAGTCAAAGCTATCCAATACAGTCAAAAGGTTTCAAGAATTAAGGAACTTATACACAGAAAAACTACTGCGAATTAACTGTGAAAATTAATGTGAAAATACATTACAAATGACTTTATATATTACACAATGATACTGTGATGAATTTTTATGTGCTCCACCGACAGATTTATCAATCTGATATATAATACGATTGTTCCTGAATTTCTGAGCATCCATGCATCAACGTCCGCATTGTAGAACGTTTCACAGGGTACAGCAACTAAAAATCGAAGGACTGAAGTTTGTAGCTGCTATGTAGTGATAAGGTGAGAAAAGTGCTCCCTCTCTAAGGGTTCGAATGTCTCAAAGACATAAAAGCATATTAAAGTAACATATAATGCCTATTATTCATTATAGAAAAATATAATTTCAATCGTACACAATCAGAAACTGTTTCACACTGTACCACGTCAATTTGTTGATTTTTTTTTTAAATACTTCTTTCTTCTCTTTGTTAGAATTAAATAATTGGTATTATGTGGAAAAATAGGGTAGCATATGTATGATATTCAAACTTAAATACCACACAGACTGGAAATATATGATTTATATATGAACTAAATAAGTAACTTTCAAGTCCAAGGAATTACTTTCTTTTCATAACTTCCAAACGGAATAAAATCCACATTTGAAATGAGGTCGGCATCTTAATCTCGAAACAAAACATCACTGAAAAGCTTAACATCTAGCAGTAAAAACACAAATTTCGTTTAAAAAGTGTCTCTGTTTTACTATGCATTACTCTCCTCTATATATATACAGGACGATTTGATTCGAAAGTCACAGAAGAAGTAAACATTCAACAATTACAAAAGTATAGACAGTATTCGCTGCTATTTTCATATAATTACACAAAAAGATACTGGATTTATTGACAGCAAAAAGAAAGAAAAACAAATTATAACTAAATATATCAAAAGCATAACTGAAATTGAATAGCTAAATTTGTCATATACAGCTTACACTGTTGTGCTCAGGACCCGACTTAGACAATCCAGGGCCCAGGGGCAAGCATAATTTTGAGTAGACCCCTTCTATCTGTCCTTAGAAATTGGTTGTGAATTATGCTTAAGTGATTCGTACTAAACTTCATACCCATTGTATATGTAGATAAAAATTGAACCAGGCCCTATTCACATACGTATACAGGATATCACAAGAAGGATGGTCACAACTTTAAGAAAAATACTTGAAGGAAACTAGTAGAACAAAATGATTGATTGGTTAACTGGTATATTTGTTCTAAAACTTTCTCATTGCTTATCTATGTATGTCATAAGATATCTAAAAGAAAAATGCCCCAACTGGTCATCATAAATGGTCTTACCTTGCTTCGTTAAAAGGAAAACATACAATAATGAATTTATCTTGAAAACAATGGCCTACTAAGTTGTTAATAAAATTTTAATCAATAGTTTTATGATGAAGTAGCTCGTACTTCCTTGGGGGGAGGCATGGGGCATATGGGAGAGCACCTAAATCTTTGAAAATGTTTTTGGTCACTTTTGGCCAATTTTAACCATTTGGAACCTTCTTAATGAAATGCCTGGTTACTCTCATGGGGCCCCCTGAAATGGAGGGCCGAAGGCCGCTACCCCGCATGCTTCCGCATTAGTCAGGATTTGGTTGTGCTCCCAAAGTTGCTGCCAGTTGTTATTTAAGTCACCATGTGACACAAATTACAGCAGAAATATTTCTTCATGCTCTGCGTTGTATTTTAAGACGTCTGTTATTTATTTATATTAGTGGTTCCCGTCAACTGGAACATTTGCAATCATTAGTTATTGCTCCACTGTACAATTTTCTGATACCTAGGAAACTCCACTTATTGAAGGCAAATGTAATTATACTTGAAAATAAATTTTTTATTGTTAAAAAATCCCATTATTTTCTGTAATTTTTTTCGAAATATTATCATGTAACCGTCTTTACTCTTTGGCATACTTTAAATTTCAATTTTGTGTGTGAAATTCGTATCAGTCGGTTATATAGAAAGATAGGAATTAGACACTTAAAGTAATCTTCTAGTTTGACATTTCAAATTAATAAAATATATTGGAGATTTAACCATCTGAACTGTTTTGTTGAATGCGTCTCTACAGGGTGAACATTTATTAATACAGAGATTTTAGCGGTCAACTATTTGGCCACCACTGTTTTCAAATATGTATCTTCATGGTACATTTCTACAACATTTTCAACAAAAATCTACTACGAAATTTATGGCTTCGAAATAGTATTTTAAGATGCCTTTAAGGTGACTAGGTACTGTTTTTATGCAGTAATCTCCAAAGTGTTCAAAAACAGTTTTCCCCGCAATATCTTAGATCCCTTAAAACATCTTGTTTTTATTTGTACGTAAAATTCATCGATGGAGCGCCGAATTTCTGCGTAGGCAAACGAATATGCTAATTGGGGACTACAGAGAGGTTTCAGAAGGATAAAATATTTTTTATTGTATTTTAAAAGACCCCAGAAAAATAAATTTTAATCTTTTTATTAAAGTCTTCAAAAGTAAATCTAAACAAGAACGGAAAATCATAGCCAAGCATAGATTATGTAACACTTTCTAACGCTTCCAAAATAATTTTACAAATCATTACCGTTTAATAAGCTGAAAGATAACATCTAAGTAAACAATTTGGAAAACGCATAACATATTTAAAAACGTAATTTCAGGAATTTACAACATATACAATATTCGGAAAAATATCCGAATACTTTTTTTCAGCCCTGTATATCATCTATAGATTTGTATATATACTACATAGGATGCTAAATTTTAGTTTAGTTAGGAAATGCGTAGCACAGTTTAAAATTCTCCTTCTGGAGTTTCTGTCAATAAACGGAAATGTGTTCGCGAACTTTTGTGCTGCCCTGTATATGATCTACAGAATTTATACACACCAAGTAATAGACAAAAAGTGAGTTAAATTTAAAATCGCGTTCAGCAACTTAAAACGCACTTCCAGGAATTATTGCTAACAGACAGTAGAGAATCCTTTTGTGTGTCCCTGTAAATGAACGATGACTGCTATACACACAATATTCTGTAGTAAGCCTCTTGTAATGCACCTTAGTGATATATATAAATTTCAATGCGTTTAAAATAGTGAAACATTATTTAAATAAACCGCAGACGATTTTTCTCCATAGACGTAATGTAACGGAATTCTTTTGACTGTCCCTGTAAAGTAACTCTAAGTGCCATGCACACCCTATTCCATATTAAGCTTCTTGTAATACACCTTAGTGATATATATAAATTGCAATGTGTTTGAAATTGCGTAACATCATTAAAATAAACCGCAAATGTTTTTTCCCCATAGACCGTATAATGTAACGGAATTCATTTGAGTGTCCCTGTAAAAAAAAACAAGTTGGAAATTGTACGTCAAACGTTACAAACGAGGTGCGTTCGTACGCACGTTTTAGAATTAAATTCATGATATCCCGTGCGTAGAACGGACACTGTTCATACAAATATCTTAACTAGTTATATAAATATTCAGATATATATGTATCAGCTAGTTATATAAATATTCAGATCTTGATGATTTTTAATTCTGTGAAATGAATTATATCGTCTGCAGATTAATTTCTGTCATAAAATAAGTATCTCGGTCGCTTGACGATTTAACATCCATCGGAAGCTCATATAACAAAAAAGCACCGATTTTTTAAAAAAAATCAAATTTCTTAATAAATATTTTTATTAATATCTCCTAAAGTTTTGATTCGATTTTGATAAAATTTGAAATGTCTCGACAAATTTATGCAAAGATAATATATTTCAAATTGCAAACCATTTGGTTGGGTAGTTTTTGCGTTGTTATATGCGGACAGACAGACAGACGGACGGACAGACAGACAGACGGACGGACAGACGGACGGACCAAACGACGACTATAGGTGCTACGTATTTATATAATTACGAACGCACCTAAAAATAAGTGCTACGCACTTCAGTTGAAATTGGGAACATGCTATAGATGACGACAGTAACATATAAAAATTGCAGGGCAATCCGAGCATATTTACGGGAGTTAGAGCACGGACAGACGGCAGACGGCAGACGGCCAGACGGCAGACGGCAGACGGCCAGACGGCAGACGGCCATACGGCAGACAAACCGAAGTCATAAACACTTTTCAACTAGGTTGGAAAGTGTTAAAAAGAACGCCTAACTACTTTAGTACTAAAGGGTATTGTATATTTAATGATTGAAACGGCCGTACTTATAAAAGAAGTTTCTTGAACAGTAATTCCATATATATATATATATATATAATTATAATATCTTTGAATTTCAAAAAACATATCAAGTTCTTGTAACATTCTAATTAAATCTCCTAAGAGATAATTAGTAATAAAGTGTAGACAGAATACCACATAGTTAATAAATTAACAAGTGCAATCATAATATTACCATAGCATTTGCTTCAATGGTAATTGGCCAAAAATACTGAAAATATGAATAATATTTTTTTTTTTTTTTTTTTAAGAGAGAAAAAAACTATATAATAAACCATAAAATGTTAATAATTTGAAGTTGATATCAAGTTAATACAAATGGATTTTGAAATGAAATATGAACTAAATATAATGGAAAATTGGATAACAAGAGATTTAAATTAGAATTGGATATGAAAAAACACGTGTAGATATAATCATCAGCCTGGATGTATCCACACGTGTTTTAAAAATAATACAGTATTTCATAAATATACTGGTATTTATGCTAAGATCAGTATACTCATCCAGGTATACTGTATTATTACCAGAAAACAATTGGAAATAGTAAATTGGAAATAAAAAACTTGTAAAGAATAGATAAAATATCTTAATCACAATAATTATCAAAAATTCCTTAAACATCACAAGGTCTACATATATACCAATACGACCATATGGTGCACATCATGAAATAACATAATCTTGATGAGTTGTGTTTTTGTATATGTTATGTTTACAGTTATTTTAATACAATGCATATTTTATAGACTTTTATAACTTATCATTAGTATCACTTAATATACAGGTGATCAGCAGACGCACATTCACCATGACTATATAAAGTGTAAACAATGTTCAACCATCTTAAATAGTCCTTATATGTTTTAATTGTATTATTTGCTATAATTTATCGCACACTAAAACAAAATAAATTATTACATAAATTGTTTATATTTATATGATGTAATAAATGTTATTTAAAAGAGTTGATAATTGAATTTATCAAAAAAAAAAAAAAAAAAAAAAAAATAGGATAACCATAAAGTTTTGCCTGATTTCGTATAAATCTAATATTTTTGTTTTTATTTATATCTGAGCATAGATATTTTATACGATGAAGGTAATTGATAATTACATTTTTATAAACTGATTTATGTAAACATGAATCAAAATTGGTAAAAATATTTACTTTAAATGGAAAGTCAAATCTTTTATCATAAATATCAAATATTAATTTATAATTATCATTAATATTAATTTTTAAGTCAAGAAAATTTATGTTATTATTGATCAAATCATTTTCACTTAATGTAAGCTGATTAGGATAAAAATTGAGTGGTGATGTGCAATTTTTATCATTGAAATAAAAAATGATAATGTCATCAATATAGCGATAAAATACATAATCATTGTTCGGACCAATATTTCTTTCATAATAATATAAGTAAAGGTCAGAGAGAATACTAGAAGCGGTCCCACCCTGCGGTATTCCCTGGCATTGTTTATAAATAATATTGTCATATATGATGTAATTATTATGCAATGTAAAGTTTAATAAAGTTTTTAAAAAATTTACGGAAATATGATCTTTTAATTTTAATTGAGATTTAAATTCTTTAAATAATATACACATTGTTTTATGTAAGTCTTTTATATCAATGTTATTAAATAAATCATTAAAATCCAATGTTTTTATGAATTTTACCGGATTGATATTATGTATTTTATTAATAAGCTGAAAACTGTTTTTTAGGCAATGTTGGTTATTATGTTTTATCGTTATATCATATATCTGCTTTAAAATATTAAGAAGTAAATTGCTTGCATTATTATTATATGTGTTACACCCGATGGTAACTGTGCGAAATTTAATTGGATTTTTATAAAATTTTGGAATTATAATAAGATAAGGATAATTTAAATTATTACATTTGATTTTTAGTAATTTGTGATAATTTAATAATTTTCTATTATTAATTTCAATATTTAATTTAGTTTTATTAAAAATATTACTTGTGTTAATTAACACTTTACAAATAATAGCATAATTATTTGGAGATTTATCTACATAAGTAATTATAACTTTATTTTGTAGTTCTGATATATGTTTATTTATGTTTTTAAAAGCTGCATGTGTAATATGTTGATAATTTTTTATAATTTCATTTTTAAATTTATCCATTGCAGAAAATCTCCATTCACTAAAATACTCGATAGGTTTATTGTAATCAATAGCAATTTTATATATAAATAAATCAATATCTTGAATAAACTGCAATATTATGGATTTGATTTTACAAATATATGGAAGGCGAAATTTTGTGCCATTATGCATTAAGTTTTGTAAAATAGGTTGTTCTACAATATTAAGATCACCAGTAATAATATCACCATGGGTTGTATTTATGTACTTTTGAAATTTTGGGTCATTACAATAACAAGGGTAATTATTTGAAGAGACCAATTGTTTTGCAAAAGAATTGTAATTAAAAATTTTACGTCCAAGTGTGCGATTATATTTATATGTCTTGTGAATACTAAAATTTTTTATTGGAAAATTATTAGTAGTGTAGTTTATGAGATTGTGTAAATTGATATTATTAAATACATGCTTGGAAAAATTTATAATTAGTTGTGTATTATTAGTTTTATATTTAGGTTTATTAGAAAGACTTGTATTTAATAGGTTTGCTCTATAATGAAGAATATCATAAAAGATATCACAAAAATGTGGAGAATATTGATTCTTTTTAAATATTTGAAATATTGGTTCAAATATTTCTTTTAAATATTAAAAATATGTTTTCTTATAGCTAACCAACTATAATCATTACAAAATTGTGCCTCAAGATCATCAAGCTCTTGTTGTATCACAATATATATATATATATATATATATATATATATATATATATATATATATATATATATATATATAAATTATCAGTAGTCGGATATATGTCGGAATTGAAAATGAATATCATCATTTTACTGACATAAATATTGTTAACATTTTACGCAATGTTGGATTATACCAAGAAAATTTTATTTAATGGAAACAGCTTTCTGATGGACTGGATAAATTGCAATCAGATTCTGCAAACTTTTCAACAGCTGTTGAAGTTTGCATTGGCTTCACAGTGAGTAATGAACTGGATGAATACAGCAATTGAACATTATTTTTGTTGTATATCTAATACATCTGTTATGCATTGGAAATAGATTGCCAGCAGAGTGCAAAAATCAGGATGCAATGCTATTGCAAATTAAAACAAGTGGGTAAGTGTGATCGAAGATCGCTCAAAGGGTTTCGTTTAATATTCCTTTCAAAACACTTTATCCTTTCTTTAATAAATCCAAATAAATTTCATTTAGCAACAAAAAAAAAAAAAGTCATGTTTTTTATAAAGTAAAAATTTACCGGTCTATTTTCTCGTTTTTTCGAATATCTAAACCAGCCCGCTATTATATTCTGTCATAATAATATCTGTTATGTGAACTAAATGCGATATTTAAAAAAAAATAATTTCAAAATTAAACATGTTGCACACCTTCAAAATATTAAAATATGCGATCATTTCCGTAATCGGGTTTTTATCATGATTGAATACGTTCCTCAAACTCATATATTTACTACATTAAAGACGTGAGTATAAAACATCACAAATTTACTGAATGGTGTATATAAACGTTTTGTATACACCATTCAGTAAATTTGTGATGTTTTATACTCACGTCTTTAATGTAGTAATGTTTCATGGTGTAATCGTCCAGCATTTATATCATATATTTACTATTCCCTATTACTCATATTGATATTCGCTTTGTATTATTCTGAAACATTTAAAAAATCCGTTAAACTTCCGATATAACGTCAGATTTTCTTTTTAATTCTCTAATGACGTGATATTAATCTGCTTTCTGTACATACACATACTCATACTCCATGTATTATCGAGAAATCTTTCCGTTTTATTACCACTATGACGTCTATCAATTTTATTTTATATTAATCTTTTTTTCAATTGGTGAAACTTTTTATTTCATTTTCATTTTTCACGTGGAAATCGTCTGATAGAAAATTAATTATTGTAGAAAGAATTTAATCGTGGATTTTTAATTTTTGGCATCTGCTATAACGAAAAATGTCTAAATTTAATAGGAAAAGGCTGTTAGAATTTTGGTTTTTTTATCTCTATTTATTAAAATAATACGAATTTTTCAAATTTTAATATTTTGAGCTCTTTATAGCTGGTATTCAGATTTATACACATAGTTTCAACTCTGTAAGTTACATAGTTTTTGAGAATGGCTCTGTGACGGACAGACAACGGAGCGGGAGTAATAGGGTTTCGTGAGATGAACGAAACCCTAAAAACGGATTATGTACGCTTTTTTCCAGCTTTCAAGATAAAAGGCATATAATTGTTTCTTGAAAGTAGTTTGCACAAATATCTAATTAAACCGTTCAAAGATTTTCCTTTAAAACGATAGCTTTTAATAGAAAGAAACACACAGAAGTTTCGAAAGTCAGCTAATGAGTTATTTTTCTTTTTTTGTCCGATTGCGTAGTTGCCCACCAAGTTTTGCATAAACTGAACTTGTGTTCGCCACATTTGATAATATATGCACAAAATTAAGAAAATAATTAAGGTAGAAAAAAACTGAAAATCTAGCAAAGCTATAGCATTTTCTAAATATAAATTACAAAAAAAAAAAAAAAAAAAAGAAAAAAAAGAAAAAAAAAACTTAAGAATAGCAGTTTGACAATGGGACATACGCATAATGCATAGTTATGTTGTACTACTAATACAGGGTGGTTTATAATGTAAGTATCTCTATTTGGAGCTGTCTGTAGCTTGAAGAAATAACCGGAATGAAACCAATATCGGTACACTTACTATTCGAGAAGGGGGAAGAAAAATGGAACAGTAAAATGAATCAATTGCAATAATCACCGACAGATGGCGATTTTGTGTGTGACTTGTAATGTGTAATATTGTGTACCGTGGCGGTGTCGCAAACTTTCAGTGACTTTACCGCATATCACAACACGGGCTACACATCACTTCTGATGCGTTACATTCCACAGTTGAGCACGTCGTGCACCGCCTGGCTTGTGTCCTCCAGCACAATGGTCATGTGGAACCCGAACATGACCGGCAAAGCCATGCGAAAGCGTGATCACATTCACTGTGACATTTTCTAATAAATTAGGTATGTCATCCGGTTTGATGCCTTAATTTTTTGTTCTTGTATTACACATTACATTTCACACTCAATAGCGCCATCTGTCGATGATTATTGCAATTATTTTTTATTGTTCCATTCTTCTTCCCTCTTCTTGAATAGTAAGTGTACCGATTTTGGTTTCATTCGGGTTGTTCCTTCAAGCTACAGACAGCTCCAAATAGAGATACTTAAATTATATCCCCCCGGTATTTATTAAAATTAAAACTAAACCATTTTCTTTATAAAAAGTGGTAGATTTATAAAAAAAAAAAAGTTTTTTCAGTTAATTTTTATGTGATTTGTTTAACTTATTTTATCAAATGATGTCTTAACGAATTCGAATGAAAAAGTGGACAATATTGTGCTTTAGCTTTTTTAATTCATTATGACCGATCCAATTGGAACCAACCCAGCCAACCCTGTACCAAACACACTTTAAGTCATATTTCTAATATTTTTTAAAGATTAATTTGAAGATTTGATTTTGAAGAACAATTTGAATTTGTATTCGGAAGTAAATGCGGCATGAGAAATAGAATGAAATAAAAAAACACGGGGCTTCGTATTGAGATTTTTAAATTTCATATAAGAAATTAGTATGTATCCGGCCGCTCAAGACAATTTCACTATAAGAGGATTAAAGATCAAAATAAAGAAGGGACTTAGGTGCAACAAGTTGGATTCTGAGGCTTTTAGAATTGGAGTAATGACCAAGAATTAGAGTAATGATTAGAGTATTTTTTCGGTTTTTATTGTACGCATTGTACATAAATCATACATGTAATTAAATTATTCGGGAAACAGGAATATATATTTTTTAAATACAATACTATACAAATACGTTAAATGTTTTAAACTTCATTCTGCATTCATTAGAAAACAATATATTTTGTTTTCACATAAAATGATTAAAAGGGCCGATACTATGTTCAAATCCTTTCTAGGGTTTCGTTCATCTCACGAAACCCTATTGCAGCCGTTCCGTTGTCTGTCCGTCACAGAGCCCTTCTCAGAAACTACGTAACTTACAGAGTTGAAACTTTGCGTATATATAGCTATGAAGCTCAAAATATTAAAAATGGAAAAAATAGTATTATTTTAATAAATAGAAATAAAAATCCAAAATTCTAACAGCCTTTTCCTATTAAATTTGAACATTTTTCGTTATAGCAGATGCCAAAAATTAAAAATCCACAATGAAATTCTTTCTACAGTAATTAATGTTCTATTGAACGAATTCCACGTTAAAAAATGAAAATGAAATAAAATGTTTCACCAATTGAAAAAAAAGATTAATATGAAATAAAATTGATTGTCATAGTGGTAATAAAACGGAAATTTTCAAAGATTTCTCAATAATACAAGGAGTATGAGTATGTGTATGTACACAAAGCAGATTAATATCATGTCATTAGAGAATTAAAAAGAAAATCTGACGTCATATTGGAAGTTTAACGAATTTTTCAAATGTTTGAAAGAATACAAAGCGAGTATCAATATGAATAATAGAGAATAGTAAATATATGAGTTTGAGAAATATATTGAATCATGATAAAAATCCGATTATGGAAATATTCGAATATTTTAACACTTTGAAGGTGTACAACATGTTTAATTTTGAAATTATTTTTTTAAGTATCGTATTTAGTCCGCATGACAGATATTGTTATGACAGAATATAATAGCGTTCTTCGCCCGCTATCGGGCTGGTTTAGATATTCGAAAAAACGAAAAAATAGACCGGTAAATTTTTATTTTATATAAAACATGACTTTTTTTTTTTTTTTTTTTTTTGCTAAATGAAAGGGTATAGCCAGGTTTCTTATTAAAATATGCCCTTGAGTCAACCAGATCGAGTCCTACATGAATCGATAGCCCTTCAATAGAGATGCGATTTTGCCAAGTTTGAAGCATATATCTCAAATCCATGGGCAGTTATGACCCTTTATGTGTGTTTTGGAAAAAAGTGCATTGTAAAGAAAGTAGTGATCGAATTTCCACGAAAAAAATCAGGGATGTGTAATATTAAAATACAAATAGTTGATATTATTTTCGGATTATTTTCTGCAAAATAGCCAGTTTTATAAAAGATTTCTTGTTTTTAATTAATTTTTTAATTAAGGATATATCGAAAATTTTCAGTGACCACCTTCATGTTTTTACCAAAAATACTACGAGGTATGATGTATATTTGGTGTGAGTTTCAACTCTCTACGCTGGGTGCATCATAGAAAAAAAATTTAAAATGTTTACTGCGAGAGCTGCAAGTTGCATGTGTTATGCGCAGTTCTATGTACAGTTTACGCATGTAGCTATGCTGTTGGTGAAAATCATCTGAAGGAAAGCATTTTATTTTGTTAGTTGACAGTTGACTGATTTTATTTTTATTTTTCTGCGCAGTTTTACTTAACACATTGCTTTTCGTCTTTTAAACATGAAGTCCCCCCCCCCCCGCCTATGGGCGTTACATTTTCTTTTTCCATTATTAAACAATAATTTTTATCACCATGTGTTTATATTGTAAAAAGATGTATGTAATAGTGCTATTGTTTCTAATTGAACTATTAATATGCATAGTACTCTAATTGTAAAAATGCGAATTTTGTGTATTTTCTTTGAGAAATAATTTAACATATGAAACACAAAAGCACCGCCCATGGGCTGAATTACATATCACCAAAAGACGTTTGATTCATGTCTCCCGTTCAGAGCCTGATTACCAACAGAATAATCTTCCACCAGTAAAAATGAAGAGAAATTTTGTTCTTATTCAAGACAGTAATTTTTTTTTTTTTTTTGTGACTAGAGTGTTTAAATAAGGCAAAAATGTCTACTAAAATTTACTGGTGGAAGTTTTCCCCGATTGTGTTTTCATCAGTGTTTAACACTGTTTTCGATGAATCAACAACAGTGTTAATTCAAACTGAGCTGAAAACTATTAAAAAAATCCGTCAACTGTCAACCAGTGTTGGGTACGAGCGCGCACATTGAACAAAAACTCGCGAACTTAGTTCACTTTCTGTGAACGTGAGTTGAACTTGACTCACTTTTTGATAAACGAACGTGAACTGAACGAAAGCTCAAAAATCTGTGAGTTTGAACGAAATTTACAACTCAAACTCAATTTTTTTCATAATTTATTTAAAATTTTTATATCCATTAAGAACACGTTTTTCCCATTCAAATGCCATTTAGAGGCCTTCACGGACTCGGAACGGGTCGAGCCTGATCATCAGTTTTTCTGGGTCGTACCCGGGTCTTGCTTTCTCTGGAGGCGCGGGTCAGGCCGAACCGGCCTTATATCTGGCTTGTGCTTTATTCTTCCTAGAAGTCTGCACCGACCGAAATCTTCTGGCATGGTCACAATAAACCTGTTTGTATGAAAATCATTGACATGTCCCTGTCTGATTCGTGCAAAAATCTATTTCAGGAACAACAGTCTTGGGTCAATATTTTTTGCCAAAAATGCATATATTTTTAAATTACCATTACTCTACAATTAAAATTCCCTTTAAAGAATAATATATATACATTGCTAGAGGAGGAGGATGGTTATATACAGTACTGTAAAACCTGTTATAAGAATCTGTGTGTGACGAAATTCTGTTTTAAACGGAAAATTTTCTTGATTGGTGCAAAATAGATATAATTCTGTTTGAAAATAAATAATACTTTGCAAGAGACGACAGACCTAGTAAAAAAATTAACTAAACTATAACGATTTTTTTCTCTCCTATGTAATTCCGTCTTAGAAGGTTTTTCGACAAAGAATTTTTCAGATTTTTAAGTCTCAAAGCCGTGTAAATGGATTAATGGTATTAATAATAATTCAGATATTTACATACAAATTAAGATCCATTTAAAAATTCAATATAGTTTACAATAGGATATATATAAAAAAATTTTGTAGTAGAAACAGTATTTTGGAACGGGAGTCCCTGTACTATGCAGTCTATGGAAGAGGTCTGTACGGGCCGAAATTTCAAGGCCCGATCCATAGAAGAAAAATTCGGCCCGACCCGGTCCAGTATAAAAATTAAAAGTTTGGCCCGAGCCCGGATCGGCCCGTACAAAAAAAAATATTGGCCCGGACCGGTATAAAAGTTAAAATTTCGGCCCGAGCTCGGCCCGGTCCAGTATAAAAATTAAAAGTTCGGCCTGAGCCCGTACGGGCCGATTAAATTAAAAGTACGGGCCGATCCGGCCCGTACAAAAAAAATATTGGCCCGGACCGGTATAAAAGTTAAAATTTCGGCCCGAGCTCGGCCGGCCCGTACAGAAAAAAAAAATTAGCCCGACCTGAATGAATTTCTACCAAACATTGATTTTTGCGTCGATTTGCTTAAAAAATTTGTCTCGTACGAGAAGTTCTGACCAAAAATACTTATCTTTGCTTTTTATTGTCATGTTTATAGTTTTTATTTTTGTAGAAGTTATTGCGATATTAATTTTTCTAATGAATCGCTATTTGTTGTATGTAAATGTTTCAGTTATCATTAATATAGTTAATCCATATTCCATGTATTGGAAAGTTCAAAATCTGAAAAATGCTATATAGTAAAATCTTCTAAGACGGAATTGCACAGGGAAAAAAATGCGTTATAGACAATTTGCGTTCTTAGCAGGTGTAAATGTATTATATATTCTTTTCTTACGTTATTAGTACATTCATTTTGCATGGATCAACATATTTTTCAGGTTAAGACAGGATTCCGTTCTAAGCAGGTTCTTTTTCACACGTTTTACTATATTTTAATATAGCTACATTTTAATAAGCCTAGAAATGTACTATTCTTTATAAAGAATAAAATATAATGATTCATTGTAGAATAATGGCGATTTAAAAATGTATGCATTTTTTGCAAAAATTTTGATCCAGGGCAAATTTTATTGATATTTGTAGGGACCAGGGCAACGCTGAGATATTTTCATACGGGCTAAGTGAAAACGTTGAGAAGATTTGGGCCCATGAAGAGTAGGAAGAATGATACCAGTCACTGTTCGGTACGGAAAACATAAGTTAAGCCCTACCCTTTTCTTCAGAAAAAAAGGCCCGATCCCGGCCCGGAAAAAATAGTAGTGACTAAAAGAATGCAGACCAGGCCCGGCCCGATTGCCGTGAATGAAAATAACCCCACGCCCGGCCCGTGCAGATCTCTGGTCTATGGCACTTACATTTAAAATGAACAATATAAACATGAAAAAGAGACTTAATAATTACTTTTTTTTGTTAGAACTGCTCGTACAAGACAAAATTTTAAACATATGGACTTAAAAATAAATATCTGTACAGAACATTTAACACTATACAGGCTGTTGATCCATTTTATGCGTCATTTATAAAAACTATCATTAAGAAATTCCAAATTCTTCCCAGAAAATTTGAATAGTTATTTCTGATTATTATAAGTGTAAATATTTCGTGAATAAAATAAAGGAAAATTAGTATTGAAAATTTTATTCCTGAAATTTCTGAGTAAAAAAATCCGCCAATCTGCTCCGACATATGCTATTGGTAAAACATTTTTGGTAATAAAGCATTTGAAAAAATATGTACAAATTTTCAAATAATGATTTAGTATTTGGTTAACACTAACGTTAATATATCATCGAAAAAACAATTAAATGATATTTTAAAATTTTTTGAAATGCAAAAAGTCTTACATTTTCTTTCGTATTTATATTAGACTGAATTATTTGAATTCACAATAAAGCTTATCAAATAGTAAAAAACAAATCTGAAATAAGACAGGAATAAAACTCTAGGCCCCAAATCCTCCTACGGAATATTAATCTGGATCGGGTCTTGCAATCTTTGTTTCACATGTTTTTTTTTCTATCTTCCTTTTTACAAGATCCATTCAACGAAAATTTTTCAGAAATCTCTTATCTCGTTTCTTTCTCTTGCTAAAAAGCGCGGGAAAAAAGAGACTAGCATGCATACTATTATATCTTAGGGTGTTTGTACTTGTACCAAAGACCTTTTGTATGTACCTCCAATGCCAATGCAAGTAGAAGGTCAAAATTATCCACAGTTTTCTTCTTTGCTTCACTGGACTCTGAAAGCAATGAGAAGGAGGGGATTGGGCGGCAGGGGGGGGGGGGTAGGGTATTGGAATGGGTCTAGCATCTTGAAGAACGGAAACGATTCCTTTGCTCCAGGTTTTAGCATATGTAAATCAGTAACTGGAAAAAAGTCACCGGAAAAAATGTGACAAGCAATTGATAAATATTGAACTTATTGATAAATAAGGGTTAACAACTAACGAGGTATTAAATGTCTGATTTATATCATTCCCATAGACAAATATTTGTGAATACTATTAGTAATAGTGTAAAAAAGTGGGAATATTTGCGTAGGAGAACGCTCGTATTCATCACTACCTGACTTTTGACATTCGCGAACGCGAACATTGAAAAGTGGTGTGAATTTTAGCAAGAAGAATACTCGTTTTAATCACTACTTGATTTTTGACATTCGCGAACGCGAATACGAACTTTTTTCGCGAATACGAGCATTCTCGTACGCGAGAATTCTTACTTTTTTACACTAATGCATTCACAAATATTTACAACAAACATTCGCCTACGGGAATTATATAAATCAAAGATTTGTTCCCTTTCTGTTAACACTTATTTATCAATAAGTTCAATATTTATTAATTCCTTTTCATTTTTTTCCCTAGTTTATGTAAATCGATATATTGAGTTACAGTTTACAAAAACTCATACTTTTCGCTAGTTAATTCATAAAATAAAAATTTTTGAAAACGGTATCTGTCTATAGCAGATCCTGTCTTAAATGAAAAAAACTTTGTTCCCGACGGACAGAAAGAATGTCATACATATCTATTAACTAAAACGAAAAACTGTCTAAAACACTAAAACATAACTCTTTTTGATTCTTAACGACTCCATTTTCAAGTTTTACTCTACTTTGTAGTTTATTACTGATTCTAAAATTAACAGATAATTAAAAAAGTAATATCTGCTAATGCGGAATTGCTAAGGGCCAAAGAAAATATCCGTTTTAGACAGTTTTACATCTTAGCAAGTATAATTTTTATTTCTTCATGAAATTTTGTCATTTAAAATAGGACCTCGTTATAGACAGTTTCTGTTTACCAAAGTTTTATTGTACTATGGGCATTTGTAATGATTTACAAGTGCAGTAAAACCGGTAAAACGAAATCATCTTAGTGAGTATAATTGCACGGCGTTCCTTGCGTATGGACTCGGGACCGGGGACCGGGGCAATGAAGTTTCTCCGTTTAAAAGCAGTAAAACCAGATAAAACTGAATCAGTCTATGACGAAATCCGGTCTTTGAAAAAAATTCATTCTGAGGAGAAATATCATGCAATTAATTAAACCTGCTAAGTAAGAAACCTATTTAAAACGGAACTTTTCTTTCGTTTCCAGAGATTCCAACTTAACAAGTTTTACTGTATTTTATTACCATTAGAATACCTCTTTATGAAATAATTTTAGTGCTTTAAAAGCAGAAAAATTATGCTGCGAACTTAGACAAAGAAATAATAGTACTTATTTCTCAAAATATTTAAAAGCAAGTACTGATACATAAGTGACATGTTTAAGCAATGAAAAGAAAAGCTAAAATAACTAAAAATTAGCATGAAATTGTTTCAAAGCTTCATAACAAGGAACTCTTTAAATGCGAAATGCAATGTAAAAGATAATGAAAAGCAGGAATAACATATAACTTTGCTTCAGAAACTATGTCATCCAAACACATTTTCCGTTTTTTGTTAAAAGCAGAAGATCTGTCAGGAAATACTGTCAAAATCGGCATTTTGAACAGAATTCCTGATGCTTCAGTGCGAGGAAGGGAAAAAAACTTGTCATGTGACCCGAATTGATTATAACTCGATAAGTAATTTATTTATCAAAAAATGAAAACCTCATTTCGATTCCAAATCACGTCAATAGTCAGGCCTGTCGATTTTATGTATTTGCGTTTAAAAATGAGTCGGAATATGTGTGAAGTTTCGCGTTGCTGAGCAGGTCGTTTGAAAACCAAATTCCTTTGTCTAACCGATTTCTTACCCATCTTTATTTTTGCCGAGGTGACTTTTCTAAGAACGGTAAAAAGGGTTTCACTGAATACGGTGCAGACAGTTCTTTAGAAGTTTTTCGATTGATTGGTGGGTATACTAACAACCAGTCCTACGCTGAAAATATCCCACTATTAAAGTGATCATCGGATAAAATAACAACAATGTCACTCTTCCATTGATAGTTTTCCTTTAACGTTTCGTAAAAACTACAATGAAAGAAAGTAAGCAAGAATATTTTTTTCATTATAACATTAAGGTACTATAAAAATATAGTGTGTGTACTATAAAAACGTAGTATTATAAGTGCAAAAGAAAACAAATCTGCTTAAAATGATTTTTGGGGGGTGGGGGGGGGGCGATTGCCCCCATCCCTTTCCCCTTGGATCCGCGCCTGTTCGTTAGAGGTAAACTAACTTAACTATACGTTAGAGGTAATCTAAACTTGTCTTTTTTCTTCTATATTTAAATATTTCATAACAAAATCTTAAATATTTAAAGAATAAACACGGAAATTTATCATGCAAGTGCGATGCATATAAAAATACTTTGAATAATGAAAAGCTAAGTTCAAAATACTTTTCAAATTTAGAAAATAAAATGTTTCGTTTTTTTTTTTTTTTTTTTTTTTTTTTTGAAAAAAAAAAAAACTTTAAGGGAAATTCGCTCGTTTTTAGTAACGAGTTTGAGTTGAGCGAGTTCGTTTGAAAAATTTTGAATTTGAACGTGAACTTGACTCATTTTTGAGAAATTGAACTTGAGTTGAACTAGTTCGTGTTTTTTGTGAGCGTGCCCAACACTGCTGTCAACTAACAAAACATAATTGTATCCTTCAAATGATTGCCACCAACAACATAACTACATACGTAAACTGTACATAGAACTGTGTATGAACTTGTAATAACACACGCAATTTGCAACTCCCCCATCCCTGGAACACATTTTTAATTCTTTATCTATGATGCACCCATCGTAGAGAGTTGACTCACACCAAATATACATCATACCTCGTAGTATTTTTGGTAAAAACATGAAGGTGGTCGCTGAAAAATGTCAATATATTCTTAATTAAAAACTTCAATTAAAAACAAGAAAAAATTAACAAAACTGGCTATTTTGCAGAAATAAATCTGAAAATAATATCCACTATTTGTATTTTAATATTACACATCCCTGATTTTTTTCGGAAAAATTCAATCATTGCTTTCTTCACAATGCACGTTTTTCCAAAACGCACATAAAGAGTCATAACTGCCCATTGGTTTGATATGAATGCTTCAAACTTGGAAAAAACGCATCTATATTCAAGGGCTATCGATTCATCTAGGACTCGATCTGGTTGATTCAAGGGCATATTTTACTAGGAAACCTGGCTATACCCTTTAATTGGATTTATTAAAGAAAGAATAAAGTGTTTTGAAAGGAATATTAAACGAAACCGTTTGAGCGATCTTCGATCACACTTACCCACTTGTTTTGTTACTTATACTATTAAATAAGGTTTTCGTAAATTTGGTTTTTGATTGAAAATTCGGATAAATACTTTTTACTCTACATTTATAAATACAATATATATAAATCGTTATTATTAGCAGTTAATTCTAATTTTTAACACTTCCCAACCTAGTTGAAAAGTGTTTATGACTTCGGTTTGTCTGGCCGTCTGCCGTCTGTCCGTGCTCTAACTCCCGTAAATATGCTCGCATTGCTCTGAAATTTTTATATGTTATTGTCGTTATCAATAGCATGTTCCCTATTTCAACTGAAGTGTGTAGCACTTATAGTTTTTTTACAGGGACACTCAAAAGAGTTCCGTTACATTACGGTCTATGGGGAAAAATCATTTGCGGTTCATTTTAATGATGTTACACAATTTCAAACACATCGTAATTGATACATATCACTAAGGTGCATTACAAGAAGCTTAATATGGAATAGGGTGTGCATAGCACTTATAGTTACTTTACAGGGACAGTCAAAAGAATTCCGTTACATTACGTCTATGGAGAAAAATCGTCTGCGGTTTATTTAAATAATGTTTCACTATTTTAAACGCATTTAAATTTATATATATCACTAAGGTGCATTACAGGAGGCGTATTACAGAATATTGTGTGTATAGCGGTCATCATTCATTTACAGGGGGACACAAAAGAATTATCTACTGTCTGTTAACAATAATTCCTACAAGTGCGTTTTAAGTTACTGAACGCGATTTTAAATTTAACTCACTTTTTGTTTATTACGTAGTGTGTATAAATTCTGTAGATCATATACAGGGAAGCACAAAAGTTCGCGAACACATTTCCGTTTATAGACAGCAACTCCAGAAGGAGAATTTTAAACTGTGCTACGCGTTTCTTAACTGAACTAAAATTTAGCATCCTATGTAATATATATACAAATCTATAGATCCTATACATGGCTGAATAAAAGTATTCGGATATTTTTCCGAATATTGTATATGTTGGAAATAAATGTTGGAAATTCCTGAAATTACGTTTTTAAATATGTTATGCGTTTTCCAAATTGTTTACTTCGATGTTATCTTTCAGCTTATTAAACGGTAATGATTTGTAAAATTATTTTGGAAGCATTGGAATGTGTTACATAATCTATGCTTGATGTATGATTTTTCGTTCTTGTTCAATAATAAAGTGAAGCAAAATTAAATACTACAACACTATTCGTCACAACAACAACGCCATTAACTCACATTCTGTAATATGCATATGAATGACGTCCCGAAACTATTATAAAAGAAATATCAATTTATCTACACGAACATTCCATCGCAACAATGATTAAAAAGAAAATTCTATAAAAACATTTCCATCTATGCGTTACAAGTGTGACATACAATTTCGTCATGATATCATCGTTTAGAATTTTTTTAAACAAAATATGAAACGAAAATGTAAGCCAAAATTTAGAAAGAATATTTCATATTTTTATAACGTCTTTAAGCAATCTAAACACATATAAGATAAATAAGTGGATTAAAATATAAAAAAATACAATCACGGTATATGTGTCAAAAGCATTTTGTACTGCATTCACAAAAAATATTTTGTTATGCATAATTCATAGACACATTTAAATCTCACAGGAAACAACAAAAGAATTTTTATAAATGCAAAATTTCATAACCAAGGTAAATATTTTTATAAATTTCCGTTAGAGATATTCATTAAATAAATAAAATGTAATTTAATCAGAATGTTAAATTCATATAATTAAATTTAAAATAAACCATTCATGGTGAAATATTTTCTCTTAAAAATTCATAACTATAAATTAATGCATTTAATATAATTTATTACATTTTAAACTTTATTAATGATTTCAATTTGAAGGGAAATGATTCCTTTGTGTAGTTTTCGAAATTATTTTTTTTTAATTACCAGAAACTCTATGATTTTCTTTACACAAAACTCAAAAAACTAATATATATTTTTTACACAAAATTATGAATCTTGTTTCTGGGTTAAAATAAACAATTCTTATAAGAAAAATTTCAGATTAAAAACAAGAAAAAAACAAAGAAAAAAACTAAAAACACTTACGGTGAAAATTTCGATTTATTAAAAATTAAAATTTATTCGAGTCAAAATAATACATTTAAATGAAACATTAAATTTATAATATTTGTAAATCACACAAAAATGTTATTATGTAATTATATTTTAATTTAAAATGATGTACTTCATTTTATGGATATAGGTGTACTATCCTTTGTAACAAGCTAAATGCTAATTTTTCAATATAATAAAAAGTGCAAATTATTTAAACTATATTCGACACGTTTGGTTTAATTGGTCCCTGAAAATTTTAATTAAATAACACACACTGCATTTATACTTCTATAGGATTTCTTTCTTCTTTTAACAATGACACAACCCTTCTATCTTACAAATTCGCCAAATGGTGGTAAACATTTATCAGGTAATTATCGCAAAATATTTTATGTAATTCACTGAAGAAAATGCATTGCAAAAGTTGTGGAGATATCGCCATTATATTGAAAATATTTACAATGGATGGATTTAAAAATATATATATTTCTAATCTTGGAGTCTGTGGTTCATATACAGTCCTCAGCAAAAGTTTAGACACTGATGATATTTAGACTTTAAATAAAAAATACGAACTCTTGGATTACACAAATCAGTATACTTATTTTAAAATATATTTTGAACATTTTAGGACGGAAATAATGATTTTAATGTAGGATAATATTTAATTTAATTGAAAAAAGTGAAATTTGCATATTGCAAAAGTTTAGACACTTTCTTGTTTTTTGGCAACTGTTCACGGAAAAATGCAAATGTTAAACATATAACGTCACATGCGTGAAGTATTTAAGTGCACCTTACATTAGCACCAGTTACTGAAGATGCCGCAAGCTAGAGAGATTCAGCCAGATGATGTAATTGAGACATGGAAGTTGAAATCGAAAGGGAAGACTGTTGCAGAAATTTCAGCTGCTTTGAATCGTTCAAAGAAGTCTGTCTATCGAGTATTGTCTAAGGGTGACTCCTACAAAGCAAAACGTAGATCTGGAAGGCCTTGTGTGACCAGAAAACGAGATGATAGAAGGATCCAGAAACTGGCATCTACACAAATGATGAGTGCTAGTCAGATTAAAAGTGAGTCAGAACTTTCTGTAACAACAGATACAATTCGTAGGTGAATTAAGGAAAGAGGTAAATTAGTTTATAGGGAAATGAAAAAACAGCCAGCTTTGAAATCTCACCACAAATTGACGAGAATGCAGTGGGCTCGTAAACATGTGTCATATGGACCCCAGTGGCGTACTGTGATATTCAGTGACGAAAAAAAGTGGAATTTGGATGGCCCAGATGTGTAGGCCTATTATTGGCACGACTTGCGTAAAGAGCCTAGGACTTTCTTTAGTCGACTACAAGGCGGTGGCTCTTTAATGGTTTGGGCCTCATTTTGCTTTAATGGTCAAGTAGCTCTAGATTTCCTCAGTGGTCGTCAAACAGCGCAAGACTACATACATACATTGGAGAACAATTTAAAGCCATTTGGGGAACTTTTAGCTGGTCCAAAGTATATATTTCAGCAAGATAATGCATGCATTCATGTTGCATACAACAAACACTTGGTTTAACTCTCAAAATATTACTGTTCTCGATTGGCCCGCATGTAGCCCTGACTTGAACCCAATCGAAAACCTTTGTGTCATCATGTCTTGTAAGGTTTATGCAAATTTTCGACAATACTCCTCTCTTAATGAACTTCGAGCTGCTGTTAAACGTGCTTGGTTCGAAATAGATCCCCAAGTGGCACAGGATTTAATTTATTCGATGGAAAGTCGCATTTTTGAACTAATTGTAAAGAATGGAAGTGCAATTAGATTTTAATTTATGGTTATTTAAATGTAAATGTATAGATTGTCTATATTTTTAAAGTGTATAATTTAAAATTTATTGTTTGTGAATAAAGGTTAAGTCACAAGCAATATATGGCAGTTGACTTGCAACAATTCGTTACATACTTCTCAGAACAGAAGCGTAATCGACCATTGTCTAAACTTTTGCTGCGCACTGTATGTGGTTTTATAATGTCATTCATTTTAAACATTAACAAGTCTTTAACCAACTGCCACAATTACGTCATTTTTTTGCTGTACAGTTGTACATACAGAAAAGAGAAACTTTAACAATTACTTCATAAAATTTAGGCGTTTCGAAAATATTAAGGCGCATTAGGGGTGCAAAGCTGGCCCGCAGGACAAAAAGCTACCATTATTTTAGTAAATAATATTTTGCCTTATTTTATGACATAAACACTGCAGTGAAATAAGACAGAAAAATCATCAGAGACATCAGATTACATTTTGGAAATTGTAGTGGCTTTCAGGCAAAAAAAAAGTGCAGCCCTATTAAACAGGATGTGCTATTGTTTACAAATAAGAGCAAATTTCAAAAGTTTTTATATTTTTGAGGGGTTTCACACAGAGTTTTCGCTGTTTGGTGCACTTCTCTTCGTGATATCGTCTAAAAAATGAAAATTCAGCAACCATTTCAATAAATCAATATCAGATTTCATAAAATGTTTTTATTAATTATACTCAATGCTAAGCAACATTTAAAAAATTGCAAGATAATCATAATTCAGCTGAATTTGCGTATTGCTTTTGGACGAAAGCAGCGTGTTCATCACTTAATTTGTTAGGGTATATTAAATGGGGCAAGAGTATATTTTCCTTATAATATCCTAACTGGGATGTTAGATAATAAAACTTCATGCCAGAAACACTTGCAATTTGGTTTGGGGTGTTTGAGACATATGTGTTGTTGAAGTTTGATGCTGAATTTAAATTCTCCATTGAAAATAAGAAGACAAGAATTTCACCATTTTTTGATTGAAACCATCAGTAATCCCTAAAACTCCCCTTAATAATAAATAATTTAAGCAAATAATTCTTACGATTCGGAATTGTAAGAAACAAACCATATTCATACAATTCGGTTTGGGTTATTTAAGACATTTGTGTTGTTGAAGTTCTATGATGAATTCGCATTCACCATTGAAAATAAGATGACACGTGTTTAACCATTTTTTTTTATTGACCTCCTCCTCCATGATCCCTATCTCAACCCCCCCCCCCCCCCGTTTAATCCTTAGTTTTCGTTGTTCTATTCAGTCTCTTGCGAATCGCTGGGGTTACATGGATTGAAGCACCATTCATTGCAAGAACACTCAATGTATAACTTAAGTATGCAAAACTTATCTTTTGTCTTCAAATGTAGCATAAATGCAATAGTATAGTTATTTATTATATCTTAATGTACTTCAATGCCAGTAAATGCCACTAACGCTTACATTACTTTACAATTTTACATTAGTATTTTCATTAACTTTATTCACATATGAAATGTAAGAGTTCGTTCACCTTCGGTCGGTCAACTAATCTAAAAAGCAAAACATTAAGTGTTTTTTCAATCAGAAACTTTTGCTTGCATTTTTAGAGCAGATTTTGTAGAATTTGTATAATATTTTTATTAACGGTGTAATCATAGTTCCAAAATTCTAAATTATTATAATTTTTATTTTCTTTTTGAAAGTCTCTTGTCGTTTTAATGTAAAATGTGTTTGCGATATGATATATAAATTTCTTAATTTAAAACTACAATATGTCCTTGACATAAGCTGTTAATGCTAAAATGACTTTTAAATCCTAAAATTAAAAAGATAACATTACATTTTTATAAACATATAAACTCATAAAAACTTTCTTCTACTGAAGTAAGGTGTCACAAAATACATATATAAACAAACAAACCACTGACATGTTTCGGTTTCATTCGAGATAACAAGTTGGAAATTGTACGTCAAACGTGACAAATGAGGTGCGTTCTGACTATATAGCTAGTTGTATATATATTTAGATCTGGATGATTTTTAATTCTGTGAAATGAATTATATCGTCTGCAGATTTATTTCTGTAATAAAATAAGTATCTCGGTCGCTTGACGATTAAACCTCGGAAGCTTCTATAACGAAAAAGCACCGATTTAAAAAAAAAATCAAATTTCTTAATAAATACTTTTATTAATTTCTAAAATTTTTATTCGATTTTGATAAAATTTAAAATGTCTCAAGAAAATTCTGCAAAGATAATACATCTTAAATTTCAAACTATTCGGTTGGGTAGTTTTTGCGTTGTTATATGCGGACAGACTGACAGACAGACGGACGGACAGACAGACTGACGGACGGACGGATAGACGGACGAACCAGACGATGACAATAGGTGCTACGTATTTATATAATTACGAACGCACCTAAAAACCAATGTCATAGAAATACATCGATCAAGACGAATGACACCGGACAACGAAATATATACAGCATACAAAACACATAATCGCCCTCTATTATCAATATAAAAAAATAATAAGGACACTGATTTAAGATTGTTTACTCACATAGCTCATCCGTGGCTCCTCCTAAGAAGATCTATCAGGGAGTTATGAGATACCTTACGTTAATGAAGTTGGGGGGGGGGGGGGGAGGGTATCATTAAATATTACGTGGGTATGACTGGAAGAAAATTTAAAATCAGAAATCTTTATCAAGATTATGTTTAAAAGGGGGCCGGATTAAAATATCGCTTAATGACAGTAAATTGATTTTTATTTCAAATTATTATCGAAAATCTATTATAAGAGAATCCATAGAAATCCAAACACGAAAAGATTTTGTCTGCAACGATACCTTTTCATATATTATTCCAACTTTATGGTTGGAATGACTAAATAAATATTTTAAAGAAAACTTGAATAGAGGGAGCCACGGGGGTAAACAATCCTAGAACAGTGTCTTTATTGCTTTTTCTGATTGGTAATATAGGACGTTTATGTGTTTTGTATGTTGTATATATTTCGTTGTCTGGTGTCATTCGTCTTATTTGATGTATATTTATGATAACGGTTTTTATCTCAAATGAAACCGAAACATGCCAGTGGTTTGTTTGTTTGTATATGTATTTTGTAACATCTTACTTAAGTAAAGCAAAGTTTTTATGAGTGAAAGTTTTTATAAGTAGTTAATTTTTTTTAATTTAATGTTATCACATTTAAACTGATAACATTAAATGTTATCAATAATACAAAAGGCTTATAATTAAATTAAAAATGTAAGTTGGATTCCAATAAAGTATTGAAAAAAAATTTCTCGACTTGCACGAAATGGATGAAAAAAAATGCAACTGAAATATCTGTATTTAAAAATTTTATGCAAAAAGTTTCAGCTTCTGTATAATTTTTTGCTACTACTATTTATTTTGGAAGTAATGTAGTTTTTTTATGTTTTCAAGATGCAATTTCTGTGCATAAATTTAATGAGCATTCTAACAAGAAAAGCTCCGAGGAAATATTTAAGAACCATTTGCATCATTCTCAAAAAATATCTTTTGATTTTGCTTTGGCTTTGAATCTAAATGGATACAGTAACTATTGCAAGTTATTTTCTCTAGAAAGTTGTCTGACAGAAATCTGTTTAGTTTTTTTCCTTAATGGAAATTTTCTGAACATAATACTTTGATTTGAGACAACTTATTGAAGTAAGGTTCTACTTAGATGATTTCAATTATCATATTTTCTTTAGAGATTTTTTCCTTATGTTTACGGAATGCAAATTCTGTGTATGTATTGAAGGAGTTTCCTAAAGGAAAAAACCCTAAAAGTAGTCTTGAGAACCATTTTCATAATTCTCCAAAAATATTTTTACATTTTGCCTTGTCTTTGAGTTTGGAAAGGATACAGTAACTGTTTCAAGCTATTTTCTGTAATAAGTTGTCTAATATAAATTAATTAATTTTCTTTTCTTTTTAACGAAAAACATTTTGATCCTGAACTTATTAAAGAAGGGTTGTAATTGGATATTTTAAATTCTCATAATTTGTTTTCAGAGACTTTTTTAAAATGTTTTCTAGAGGTGATTTCTGTGTTCGTGTTTAACCCATTGGTTTCGAGATTTTTTATTTTATTACTATTATTTACTTTTTTGAGAATCTTGTCATTTTAAACATACAACTATTTTCTATGTCACCTTTAATTAATGACGGAGTACATATTTGTCATTTATTGTTGAGTTATTGCGTTTTCTTCCTAGAAGTAACACTTACCAGTGGGTAACAAATTACATGAAAGTTCATGGGACAAACATAAATATAGTACTATAACTTTATGTAGCAAACAAAGACTTAATGTGACAGTGGAGAGTTAATTAAGTATAGACTGAATTGTCGTTTGTTTTATATTCTATGCATCTGATAAAATGTAATAAACAGGATTAGTATTGTTTTAACTTTTGAATCCATTATAATAAAATACCAATCGTCCCCTTAATTAATTGCAAATTTCTGTCATTAAAACAGACAAATATTACTTTCGAAATTAGTGGTAAGAATCCTGATAATATATGTTGGCAGGAAATACTGCCATTCTAAGCAAATGGTTTAATGAGTCTTGCAAGAGCGAAGATCTGAAGGAAAATTTAAGAACAATTTGCATAGTTCTCAAAAAATGATTTCGAACTTCCCCTTGAGTTTGAATATAAAAAGATACACAAATTGTTTAAAACTATTTTCTTTACCATGTTCTTTGATAGAAATTAAGTTTTATTTAAGACTGTGCAGAATGTTAAGAAATAAGAATTTCTAAAGATTTGTCTCATAATATCAATGTCTCATAATAAAATGAAATTTTTATTTTAATTGGTTAAATAAATAAATAAAAATATATTTGTTGAGAAATGTTTCTAATTTCATTTTTATTTTTTGAAAAACAAGCATTTATTAATTTATTTTAAAAAATCACCAAATATGTGAAAAAAGAGCAAAACTTAAACTTCAAGCCTTATTGACAACCCTTTTGTTTATTTAAATTTTCTCTTTATTTTGAATGAACTGTAGTAGAAATTGAATAAAAAATGGATACAAGCACGTGCACAAAAGAACCAGTAAGACATATTAAGATGGCCTGCGCCTCAATGATTCTTTCTATTCCCATCGAACATCGCAAAATTCCACTTTAAACTATGGGAAAATATATCTCATTTCTATTACAGTTTTCGAAATACGGTTTTTACCATTCAAAAATAGATGTCCGATGCCGTCGTATAACGTTTTCAAAATTTGCCTCCTTAAATTTTAAATATTTTTAAAAGATAATAAACTTTGCAAATTTTCAAAAAGTAGAAATTTTAAAGTTTACAGCGTTCTTTAAAATACTAAAATTTTGAAGTAGACAATTTTCACAAACACGATCTGATGGTAAAAACTGTATTTCGATAATTATATTAAGTAATGAGTAATCACCTGTTTAAAATTTACCATAGTTTAACATGAACTTTCGCGATCGACACACAGCTGTTATATAATATGTTTAAAAGAAATAATTTTAAAAATATTGTTTCATTGTTTGTTTAAAAAAATGAGTATTGAGATTCTCACTTTTAAATACTGATAGGTGTATGGAGGAAATAAAAGTAACCCCCACCTACTAACTCTGCCACAAATAATCGCATGAAAATGCTACTGGTACAGATTAATAACAACGTCTGTTAATTAATGCTATACTTAAAGTAGACTTCAGGAATTGTTGATATACATAAATTGTAACCAATTTTTTAATTTTCATTAATTTTGACAGCATATCGGTAATTTTTATGTTCGGATACCTTCGTTAATTCATGCGGCCAAGTAGTTTAAGAAGTATACATGTTTAAAGTTTGGAACACCTAATGTTAAATTCATTTTTTAATCATTGCAAATTCGATTGCAATGCGGGTATTTTTTAAACTTAACTCAAAAAATTGTTGGTGGAAACCGCTGTAATTTTGGATTCGCTTATTTGAAACACCTAGAAATCGATTTCTTTTAAACAATTCACATGTTAAAATTCATACATTTTTTTCAATATTAATTTCACAGAATTCTTAGCAAACTGTGAACATACGAAAACTTGTATAATCACTTTTGAAAAAAAAAATGGTTTTGTTAGAAATATAAGAACATTTGTTTTCAAAATTAAATATTTTTGTCTCGGATTTATTATAAGTTCCGAATGTGCTTGTAAATAAGTAATTAAAGTTATTGTGCCCATTTGGAGATGTAGTTTCTGGTGCGTTTGTCATATTTAAACTATTTTTAGCATTTTAGTAAATTACAAATTAATTCCAATGCAAGCAGAAACTAATCGAATGTCATGGTTTGAGTTTTAAAGAAGTTTCTTTTGAAGAAATTGAACTGCTGTCTGTAATCTAAACAAAACTATAGCTTTGTGTCATTTAAATCATTTTCGTCACATTTACATCAGTTTAAACCTAAATGAGATGCCTTAAGTACCTAAGTGTGACAATACATTTTATGCGTGTCAATTCATCTTACTTCTATTAATTTAATTATTATTTAATTGTTATATACTTATTACTGTATTAAAATTAAGTAATATTTTTTTCATATTCATACTTTAATTATTTAGATCAATTAATAAACATTAAGTAACTAATTTATAACCAATACAGCTTTAATTTTTCCAAAGCAATGTTTAGTACTCAATGTTTTACACAATTTTTTTACAAACAAAATTTGGATACTTAGGAATTTCTGAAACACTGTAGTTGTTTACCAAAATTTAACAACTGCGGTAGAGTAGTAACTTCTGTAATTTTATACAGTTCATAAAATATATTATCGCTCCGTTCTGTTTAATTCTAACATTTTAGACTTCTCAATTCCATTGTGCTTAGATCCTTTTCTTTATAAATCTTACTAATAACAATACATGGAGACATTTCACACCTACTCAACTATTGCATAGCTTTTGGTCTGAATATTATCATTAAACTCTTCAATTAGAATTTTATAAACTAGAGGCACTGCTTTCAGAAGAAAAAATATTTCTCGCAAAAGTTAGAGCCACTGGTGCGAAGAGAAAAAGCATTCTCAATTATATTTGTTCTTGTGGCTTTCCTTTTCCTTTTCACTTTCTGTCTATGCTTCAATGTTTTCTTTTATCATACCCGTAGCTTCGAGTTGCAATGTCGTTTCTCTCTTCAGTTTCCTCTTTCTTCACCTGAACTGTCGCACCTGAGCCGATATTAATTCAACGAATTTCAGTTTTTCACAGTTTCTACTTTTGAACATCATTATAGTTTAATATGTGAAAATGCAACATTGGCTTACTATGGTGTTTAGTTTTTATTCATAAGAATAGATGGCAGCAGTAAAACTCTATGTCTACTAAAAATAAAACTTACCTTAAGAGCCTACATCAGTCATGCAAAAAAAACGCGCAAGCTAATGTTAAGTCTATGGGAAGGTTCTTGAGCGATTTCTCGCTGGCATTTTAATATTTTTAAATGTTTTTTTTTTTTTTTTGCATAGGATAGCTGACGTCGATCTCTAACGTTGTTAGTTTTTATTTTTTCGATTTTGGTTCCAGTTTTTATATATAAGGGTACTTTCACTTTCAGAACCGGTTCCAACCGGTTCTAAAATTGAAAATGTCCGGTTATAAAAAAACTGTAACCAAAATCGAAAAAGTAAAAACTAACAACGTTAGAGACCGACCTCAGCTATCCTATACAAAACAAAAAAATCATTTAAAAATATTAAAAGGCGAGCGAGAAATCGCGCAAGAATCTTCCCATACGCTTAACATTAGCTTGTGCGTTTCTTCGCGTGACTAGCGTAGGCTCTTAATACATCTGCTGAAAGCATCTCTACATTTGAAGGGTCCAATTATTCGCTAATAGATCTTTCCAAATATCAGACACTAAAATGTGACAAATATTTTAGAACAGCTCTAGTTCAAAAGGGATCCTCATTTACCCAATTCTCTACCGGTAGATGAAAGAGCCTTCCCGTTTCATGTTATCGATGTGGTTATTTGACATTCAAAGATAAAAAATGAAGTACTGAACTGGATTTTAGAATCACTTTCCGCATTTAGAGAGTGTTGTCGATCTTTTATAACTACCGATGTGTACTGCAATGGTAGAATATCCTAGAAGAAATGCTTTAAATGCAGTGACATGTCTCGCGTTTTGTTCCTGAAACGCTGATAGCTGATTATGCCACATTTATATACGATTATTGTATTAAGATTTTAGGTACAATACTTTATCGCATTTATAGGTCATCATATTTAGGAACATTGACTTTATGTTTCAATTATAGGAACCCAGGTTTAAGAGTGAATTCAGCTGATTTATTTGTTAATACAGAATTTATAATTTTTAAGTTCATTAAAATCTTGTAAGATACTTATAGTAAAAGAATGCAAATATATATCCATTACGGTATATTCTTGCACGAAGTAATACATATTTAAAGAAAACGTTATTTCGACACTAATCAAAAACAAATTTCTCTAAAATATTTAACTTTAAAATTTAGGCTTACGAAAACGTTAGCTTAAATATGTATTTTTCACGTACATTTGCTGTTAGACGTAATTTAGATTTTTATCTTTTGGAGATTTCTGTGTAAATACTTAATAACTATTCCAAAGAGAAAGGTTTTATAAGACGATTTAAGAACTATTTGTTAGTCCGTTAATAAAACTTTTTTATTTTGTAGAGGGTTAGAATATAAAAAGATACAATAATTGTTTGAACCCTTTTTTCTCTACTAAATTGTCTTTTAGAAGACAATTTTTTCTCATTTTTAACACTTACTAACATAATTGAAAAGTGTTTATGAATTCGGTTTGTCAGTCTGCCTGTCTGTTCGTCTGTCTGCCCGTCTGTCCGTGCTCTAATTCGCGTACATATATTCTGATTTGCCATGCAATTGATATATGGTATTGAAGTTTACTATGGTATGTACGATATTGAAAATGAAGTGTGTAGTATTTATACTTCGTGTACACTGGCACTCAAAAGAATGCCGTTACATTATGTTCTACGGAGAAAATTCCTTTGCAGTGTATTTTAAAGATGTTACACTAATTAAATTATATTGAAATTGATATACATCGCTGAAGTGCACTACAATATGCTTACTATCGAATATCGCACATGTAGCACTTATAATTAGTTTACAGGATAACTCAAAATAATTCCGTTATATTATGGTCTATGGGGAAAAATCGTTTGCCGTGCCTTTTTATAATGTTACACTATTACAAACATATTGAAATTTAAATAAAAGGTGCACTAAATCATGCTTTCTGTAGAACATTGTGTGTAAATTATTTATCATTCATTTACAAAGCCGCACAAAAGTATTCGGTTACATAATGTTTTATGGGCGAAAACTGTTTGCAGCGTATTTTAATTATGTTATACTATTTCAAATATAATGAAATTAATATACATTACTGAGGTTTGCTACAAGGTACTTGTTGTATAATATGAAGCGCATAGCATTTATCTTTCATTTACAGGGACTCACAAAAGATATCGGATACAGTACTGTATCCGAAGAATTTAATTTGTCTATAAGAGATAACGGTGCAAGTGCGGTTTCAGTTAGGTATTCGTTTAACTACATTTTTGCATACTAAGTGGTATGTATAAATGCTATACATCATATACAGCGCTACACAAAATAATTCGTAAGCATTACTGTGTATCAGCGTAAAATGCTTAAAGTTTTTTTTTTTTTATCGAGTTATGCATGTTGAACGTGAAATATACTTAGCATACTAAGAGATGTTTGTTGAATATAAATAAAATCATATACAGGGCCACGCAAAGAACTGGATACAGGGCCGCCTCTGCATGATAATTTCTGGTAACTGTGATTTCAATAGATTTCAGCGTGTTTTTGCCTGAATTAAACTGCAGCTTAATGTGGGGCGTGTAGAAAAATATTAGTCTAGTTTACAGAGCTGTGCAACAGAATTCAAATATGTTTCCGTCTATTGGTAGAAACTGCTGAAGGTGAATTTTCAACTGTGTTACACGTTTTCTTATGCAAAACGAAATTGCAACATATTATATAGAGTGTATGCAAATCAATATATTATATACAAGTTTGCACAAAAGAATGGGAGTACATTTCTATGGCCTGTAATTTCTGAGATCTGGTTTTTAAATGGGTTTTGCGTTTTCTAAAACGTTTACTTAGGTATTTTACTTTCCTTAATAAACAGCGAAGGTTTGTTAAAGCATTCTGTTAGTGTTGGGAAGTGTTTCATAATCTATGCTTTATGTATGATTTTTCTTTCTTGTTAATATAAATATTTGATCTTAGTAGTTTATCACCATGTATTGCTTAAACCTGTAGGTCGAAAACTGATCAGGACGAGACGTAACACATAATATGTTAAAAAATATGTATTCACAAATAAAAGTCTGAAACGATCGATTTCTTAAGTTTAAGCGTATCATAAACGAATGCTTGTCATGTTCAAATATAAGTAGCCTTATGCATTTGTAATTAACTTTGTTGATAAATATAATATTGTATTACATCGTTTTATACTTTATGTATATCACGAGAAATTGAATAATTAATTTGTGCACTTGCAATTTGAAAATGGTTTTTCGGAACAGTTTTAAGATTAAAAGCTGCATCTTTGAAATTCAACTATCTGTTTAGCTTCCAACCTGTACGTTTTTAGGATTACCACAATTTCCCAATAATAAGGATTTCGTCTTTTTTAATCCATGTCTGAAAGTGTAAGAATGATCAAACTAAAATCAGGGATGCAGCAAATTTTACATTTTATCCACCATTTTTGTTTAGCTATGATAAAAAGAGTTTTGAAATTGTAAAGTTACTTTGAGTCTTCCGATAGTTTAAGACAGTGCAGTGCCATCTTATGCCAGATAGACAGACATTTTGCAAAAAAATTTTAGCATATCATAAAGCATGTAAATCTATCGAAAGCCGAAATTTAAAATTGTCCACTAATATAATACTTTTTTCCTACGGATAAAGAAAGTGAAAATTGTCAATGAATATTTTTACCGAAGGAATATAGTCAATAAAATACATTTGATTACAATAAATTTCAAAAGAAAAAGACTGATTTAAATTTTGGAGGTCAATAATCTATTTTCGTGATGTACATGACACATTCCTGTGGTTACATATATTTTTAATAGTGATTGATTGGGAATAAATTCGTTTTAATCTCCGTTAATTTAATCTAGTTTAATTTGCTGTAAAACTGATTAAATTTAAAATAATTATTGCTTGTTTACTTAAATTAACTTCAATTTTATTTTGGAAAACTATTTAAAACATTCTACTTATAACAGCGTTATTTTATGGGCCCTTCGCTTTGCTTTTCATATGTGGCAGATATAATATCTTTTACAATCCTAAAATTATTTCCTGCAGCTACTATTTAGAATTTCATAAAATTTCACTTATACTACAGACTTAAATATTTGTTGTACTTACTTAAACGTTAACACAATCCAAATTGAAAATCATTTAATTATGTATTACATGAAAAAACAATTAAAAGAAATAAAGTATACTTAGGAAATGCGATTTAAATTGAATGTTTCCTTTCTTTATATCATATATTATATTGCGCAAGCATATGCTGTATTGAAGGATTAAATAAAATGCTCTGTTATGAGTTTTCTATAAAGTATTCTTTATGAAATGCAATTCAAAAAAGTAAATGGAATGTTCATGCATATATAGTAGGAAAAGGGATTTTCTGTAACTAAACAGTGAAATCTAAAATGTGTAATTGGAACATTTTTCAGTAATTTTAAGAATTGCAGGTATTTTGAAATGAGATTTAACATTCCTTTTCAATGTGTTCTCTCCCCAAAAGCTACAAGAAAATCTATTGTCTGGAATTAAAGAAGCTAATTTTTATGATATGCAATAAAATTAAATAAAATTTGAATTCTGGTATTTTGAATATTGTATGACAAATCTAAAAAATATCTTTCTATGGTATTCAGATGAATGATTTTGTACGAACATGAAACAAAAAAATGTATTTATTACGAAATATATCATATAAATTAATTTTATGAAAAGCTTTTATATATTTGCAAATTAAGTAATTTGAGATGGTAGGAAATAAATAAAAAGAAAATACATTATAGAAATACACGCATTCACAAAAATATTTAACAATCGCTCTTCAACAAGATTTTCCCTCCATAGTTACAGAAAAAGTTAAATAATTTGCCTTAATTTGAAGAAATTGTTTATAACTTACCAAGTAAAATTTGTGATATTTTAAGTTCTGATTTTTTTATATATAAATAAGATAAAAACCGAAAATAAAATTTCTATCAAACATTTTTATTAATTTTTGTAATCCAATTTATGATTCTATGTAAAAATCATATTAACGTATTATGTGTTACCAAAACGAGAGATCTGAAGGAAATTAAGTGATTTGTCTCAATTAAAAGAAGTTGTTTTATATGTTTTGAAATGGTAATTTAATATTTTTTGAGTTATAATTTTTTTCTTTATAAGTCGGATGAAAACTTAAAATATTTTTGTGATATTCCTATTTATGATGTTTTTGCGGATAAATAAATAAATCTCTCTCTCTCTCTCTCTCTCTCTCTATATATATATATATATATATATGTGTGTGTGTGTGTGTGTGTGTGTGTGTGTGTGTGTGTGTATTAAGTGTTACGAAATGTATATCAAAAACTTAATTTTATTTAAAGTATTTGTATACTGTAATATATAATGTATAGCAACATAAAGAACAACAATTGTAGAACAGAGCAATATTTTATAATAGCGATCGGGTGTGTACGACTTGTAAGAACTAAGTCTCTTCTTGAATATCCCTTGCAATGGTGATATGATGATGGTTTTCAAAAAGGCTTGTTATCGTTCCATTCATTCTATTAAATATATTGCATATGTATTGAAGAAATTTATTTAAAGTATTTGTATACTGTAATATATAATGTATAGCAACATAAAGAACAACAATTGTAGAACAGAGCAATATTTTATAATAGCGATCGGGTCTGTACGACTTGTAAGAACTAAGTATCTTTTTGAATATCCCTTGCAATGGTGATATGATGATGGTTTTCAAAAAGGCTTGTTATCGTTCCATTCATTCTATTAAATATATTGCATATGTATTGAAGAAATTTATTTAAAGTATTTGTATACTGTAATATATAATGTATAGCAACATAAAAAACAACAATTGTAGAACAGAGCAATATTTTATAATAGCGATCGGGTGTGTACGACTTGTAAGAACTAAATCTCTTCTGGAATATCCCTTGCAATGGTGATATGATGATGGTTTTCAAAAAGGCTTGTTATCGTTCCATTCATTCTATTAAATATATTGCATATGTATTGAAGAAATTTATTTAAAGTATTTGTATACTGTAATATATAATATATAGCAACATAAAGAACAACAATTTTAGAACAGAGCAATATTTTATAATAGTGATCGGGTCTGTACGACTTGTAAGATCTAAGTCTCTTCTTGAATATACCTTGCAATGGTGATATGATGATGGTTTTCAAAAAGGCTTGTTATTGTTCCATTCATTCTATTAAATGTATTGCATATGTATTGAAGAAAGCGAAATACTATTTCCAAATGATTTTTTTTTCATTCGGGAACTTTTTTTACTTTTTCGAATTGCAGAGCCTTTTTGAAAACTATCACCATATAACATTATAACCAATGACGAAATAAAATTTCATCTTTACAAGCGAGAGTGGTAATATTTTTATTCACAACACGCTGCTCATTCTTTCACAGTTACAGTTTTAATAATCGGCCGGCCTTTTTTTTCTGTATGTACTTTAAAACATGACATTTTTCTCGCTGAATCTGTTTCACCTTTTTCAGGCTAGCTTATCTCCGTTATTATCACCTGATGAAGGGAGTCATTAATTCATTTCTTTCGAAATTATAGTTCTGAATTTACAAATTTTTTGGAGGAAAAGGATATTTTTCCTTTCTATTTTGTTTTTTTAGGTGCGTTCGTAATTATATAAATACGTAGCACCTATTGTCGTGCCCGTCCGTCTGTCTGTCCGTCCGTCTGTCTGTCCGTCTGTCTGTCCGTCCGTCCGCATATAACAACGCAAAAACTACCCAACCGAATGGTTTGAAATTTAAGATATATTATCTTTGCAGAATTTTGTCGAGACATTTCAAATTCTATTAAAATCGAATCAAAATTTTAGGAGATATTAATAAAAATATTTATTAAGAAATTTGATTTTTTTTTTTAAATCGGTGCTTTCTTTTATAGGAGCTTCCGAAGTTTAATCGTCAAACGACCGAGATACTTATTCTATTACAGAAATTAATCTGCAGACGATATCATTCATTTCACAGAATTAAAAATCATCAAGATCTAAATATTTATATAGCTAGCTACAGTACGAACGCACCTCATTTGTCACATTTGACGTACAATTTCCAGCTTGTTTATGTACTAGTACTGTTCAGAATCCCGTTAGCTCAGAGGTTAGCGCAAAACGTTGCCGCATTGCTTGTCCGAGCTTCAACTTCAGATTTGTACAAGAGTGACTCAAAATTTTTATTTCGCCAGGATCAATAAAATGAGTACCAAGTATGCTGGAAAACTAAAAAAAATAGGGTTCTGCGTTAGGCTGACCACTTGATTGTGGGATATGTTTTATAACACTTCAGGGTTGATGATCTAGAAATCAGAGTTGGGCACTGCGGGCCTTGATCCCTAATTTATTGTTGCGCTGCAGAGTATATTACTTACACATCATACATAGTATAAGTCTTGTAAACGTTTAAAAAATCGAAAAATAATTTTTGACGGATTTACACGTTTCAGACACTAGAGATTCCGAAAAACATAGTTTTAGACAAAGAAATTGCCGTCCGTCTGTCTGTGTGTCTGTATGTGTGTCTGCAAACGCTCTATATGTGTGTCTGCAAACGCTCTATCTCCCGAACAAATTGAGATAGAGACTTGAAATTTGGTATGTACTTAGTACGTAATAATGAGAAGAAGCCTATTGAATTTCAGTAACCTCGATTATCCGGAACCATTTTTTTCGGACTCTCGAATTATTCGTTCTGATAAAAGTTGTATAAAAATTTTCGAAATAGTTTATTTTAAGGAATGAATATAAAATACAATAGAAAAATATAAATTTTGCATAAAGAATAAAGTCGATTGGATAATTAGTTGCCGAGATATTTGTAATCATATTTTCCACACTCTTCGATTTTTCATGACCCTGTATTTCATTCAAATTTCAATACAAAGATATATTTCAATTGGAAATGAGACGCTTAATCCGATGCAATAAACTATTAGTTAATATGATTATCATTTTTGAAGTTATAAGGAATTTTCTTTTACTCAATTCAGTAATAGAGCATTTAAAGTTTATGACGTTATCAAGCCACGATTTTATTCGAATTGAAATGCATTTTATAAATAGTTTACATATGTTTTATTTTCATATTTTATATTATGCATATCCATGATGAGTAAGTATTACGGTGGCCCCAATGACTGGTTTTTACAGTTTATTACTGTAAAGAATTATTTTCATTCTTAGGCAAAATTAAATTCTTTCTGAAATTTTGTTATCCAAATGAATATAAATTTAGAATAGACTCAAAATTTGTATGGTGATGTAGCATATGGAATACATTAATTATTACCCGTTTCGCATTCTTACAGATTTCATTGATCAATTATTTATATCCTTTACCAAAAACATTTCTCTTTTCTTACTTAATTAGTCACGACTTCAATGTGATAAAATAGAAAAACGCTTTTACCGACCTAATTTGTCTTTAAATAAATGATTTAGGACAAATCATTTATTTAAAGATCCGACCAACCAAGAAATAACTACAGTAAAATCTCGATTTGTCGCTACTCAAGGGAGGAAAAAAATCTGTTAATAATTAGTATATTTTTAAGCGATATACAAAATAATTCTAAAAGTGCATTGCTATATTGACTAAACAAATATGAAATTTTTTTTAATAATGATAAAATCAGAAACTTAACAGATAAATGCTTTTGAATTAAAATAAAAAAAATAATAGAAATGTCTCTGCAATATTGTTAGATAAATTAATATAATTCTATAATAGTCACAATATGTTTATGTCGCTGTATCGAGAAGTGCATTGATCATAATCTGTCCTGCATTTTTATATATTTCGCCAATTTAATCATTTATCTCCCTTACCAGGAACATATATCTTCCTTTATTCCATTAGTCATGACTTCCATGTGCTGAAATAGAAAGATGCTTTTACTGACGCACTTTGGTATAAATAAATAATATAGGTCGAAAAATAACTACACTAAAGCCTCGATATGTAGTCACTCAAAGGATAAAATATCTTTTAATAAGTAATAACTTTTTATACCGATATAGGAAATACCAGGTAAACCAAAAGTTCGTTAAAACTTTAAAGAATCATAAAAAAGGAAGAAATTATGATAAAGAAGTGTGGTGTGCAGGAAAGGGTTCGTATGGTAGTTGGATGTTTTTTAGCAGCAAAGAAATTGTTAAAAAAGTCACCTGTAGATGGCGCTAACATGCGAAAAATTCAGCAGAATTATGCAAATTAATCCTGCAATAAAGGACCTGGAAACATGAGGATTTCTCATTCGATATCAGAATGTTATCATTTCCCGATGGAACGTTCTATCCAGATTCTATCTGTCGTGAGGTTTCTGTAATTCATTCTGACATGTTGCATTCAGCTGTAACGGGCGTTATGAGTCGCCTTAGTTTTGTCGCACAATGTTCTGGAGGTCATGTTGGACAATTGTTATTGCAAGAATAAATGGATGGATCGTACTGTTGTCCTGTTTATTGTGTTTCGGGTCGTCAGCGCCCTCTACCAGTGACATTTTTAACTAAAAACTTTTTTGCTGCTAAAAAAACCGACTACCTTCTGAGCCCTTTCTTGCAAACCGCACTTCTTTATCATCATTTCTTCCTTTTTTATGAATTTTTAAAGTTTTAACGAACTTTTGGTTCACCCTGTATTTATCAAAATGCACTGCTATATTAACTTTTAGCGGTGCCGCAATATACGCGGCATGAAACTTTTACTTATTAGGACGAATGCAGCGTACGTTGCGGAAACATTACTTTATTGTTTTTTTATCCCTTGAATGTTTAATAGCCACAATTTGAAAGAATATAAAACTTATATATTTTAAGTAAATGATTTAAAACCGTACTTCTTCACAGACATTAAAACTGGACAATTAAAGTAGTTCAAAGATTTTTTATTAAGTTATGTTCGCTTCTGCACTGAGACATCTTCATTACAAGTAAAACATTGAATGAAATAAACAGCACTTTTCTCACTTGATCTTCCTCTTTTATTTAAGTGGGAACACCACCTAGTGTGAATTTTTGAATGCAATATGCCATTACATGCCATTTCTTCATCATTATTTTTTGCTAATGCCTAGTAAATGCTAATGCCTAGTAAATGCTAATGCCTATCAAAGAATAGTTAAGAAAATCACAATTTTTTTACTTTCCTGAAATCAATATTTATGATAGATTCTTCGTTAATGCTCGTTATTGCTGTTGTGGATTTATCTAATCTTATATCGGCTTTATGTCCCTCGATTATTTATACTTTTCTCCTTTTCGTCATACTAAAGTATGAACAGCTTTTTCCGTCTTCATAAGTACAGTCAATTAAAAAAAATCCTAATATTTCTAAACGATTTATATATTTTTTGTCATATCTATTATATATAGTTAAAAAATTGGTGCATTAGGCGGTTTGGTACCTTTAAGTTAATTATTTCTGGTTTACAGATATAACATTCATAAATTGGAATAGCTGTAGTGAATTTTTTTCTCTGTTTGCGTTGAGCTGATTTAAAAAATAATATTTCAATTACTTTTAAATGTCTAGTTTTTAATGTCTGTATATAGGTGCTGTTATTCCATTATTTGTATGATGAAATGACATTATTGTAATTGTTAGGGGAACCGTCGGTAGCATAATTAATTTTCTATCTTAATAAATTGTTATATCAGTCTTCATATTTTAATATACATTTTCATCTTTCGATAATGGTAAAAAAGGTTTGTTCAGCTTACCTGAGAACTGCTTTTGCGCAAAGTAATATCCACAATAATGCACTGATATTTATCCTTTTGATTCATTGAAGTGTCGCTGTATGGGAGTAATAAACAACATTATTAGAAGAAAGTAATATTGCGTGAAGTAAGAAGTAGATCCATTTTTCTTTGAATATAATATTATTATTGTAATTCTTGGCTTTATATACACATTTAAATCGCGTTTTGGAGACTGCATAAAAGTGCTCCAATTTTACATTTTATTTGGGATATTTACAAGGGCGTCTTAACTGTTCGGTGACATTTTAGATTCTGAGGGAGAATTGTTATTGAGTTCTAGCGCACGGTATCAGCTGTAGGTTGAAGTAGGGAGGTCTGCAGAATTTTTCAGCTGATCAGTTTCGACAGTCTCTGGTTTTATTCACTATGGTTTGGTTTGCAGATGCGGTTATCACTTGAAGTACTTACAGTTAATTGGGGTCTGGTTTTTAACATGTTATAAGTATTCTTTCGATAGTTCACAACACGTGGAGATTATTAACGGCATAAAAAGGTTTCTTCGTCACTCCCCCGTAATCTCCTGTGTGGGGAATGATTGAAGGTTCAGTTTCTTACGGTGTTTTTCGTACACAGGTTTGGGAGTGGGCCTCGTGAGAGTGTCGGCTGTCATTTCTTCAGTGGGACAGTATTGTAAATCAATTTTTCCTTCTTCTTTCATCAGTTTGATGTTGTGGAAACGTATGTCGATATGCTTGGATCGCTTAGTATCTTTATCATTTTCAGTCATTTTTATACAGGACATATCATCCTCAAATATCGTGATTTGTAGTTTTTGTGGAATTTTGAGTTCGCTAAGAAAGTTTGTTATCCAGCTTAGTTCTTGTGCTGCGTTGCTAGCTGAAACGTATTCAGCTTCGTCTGACGAAAGTGCAATGCAATTCTGCCTTTTTGTGATCCAGTAAATCGGCGATTTTCCTAGCATGAATAGATTTCCTGAGGTTGATTTACGTGTTTTCAAGTCACCAGCTCAGTCTGCATCGGCGTATGCTGATAGGATGGGCTTGCTGTTTGCGATAAGAGTTAAATTCAAATTTTCTGTAGTTTTAATGAAATGATTCTTTTCACTGCTGACCAGTCCTTTTGGCGTGGTGTTTCGTTTCTACGACATAGTATGTTGACTGCGGCAGATATGTCAGGACGCGTCATTGTTGATATGTAAAGTAATGTGCCTGTGGCTTGTCGATATTTCGTGTTATTAGGTAAAAGATTATCATCGTCCTCAAGTCTGTTGAATCCAGCAATCATGGGTGTGTAATGAGGTTTCATGTCGTTTAGATTGAGTTTTTTCACTAGTTCCTGTATTTTATTATTTTGATTTAGATAATATGTATCGTTGATTTTATTAATGTTTATGCCTAGGTAATTATTCACTTCTCCTAAGTTTTTCAGTTCATATTCTTTCTTAAGTTGGTTTATTGTTTCTTCGATATCACTGTCCTTTCCTGCTATCAGGATATCATTTACATAGATGATGATATATATCGGATTTTCTTGATTTGATTTAAACTACAGACATGGATCATTTTTGCTCTGTATGAAATTATTGTTTGTGAGTGTTTCCGATATTTTGGTGTACCAGGCCTTTGCGGCTTGCTTAAGACCGTAGATGGCTTTTTGAAGTTTACAAACTTTTCTCTCATCGCCGGGTTTAATATACCCGTCTGGTTGACTCATATAAACAGTTTCAGTTAATTCACCTTGCAAGAATGCTGTGGTGATGTCAACATGTTTCACGTTCAAATTTTTGTACAATGCGGAGATGAGAAATGCACGTATTGTAGCATGCGAAACTACAGGTGCGAAAGTTTGATCATAGTCAATCCCGAATCTTTGACTATATCCTTGTGCTACTAAACGCGCTTTATAGCTTTGAATATTTCCTAAATTGTCCTTTTTTAGTTTAAAAGTCCATTTGGAACCGATAATTTTTGTTCCGGGTGGTGGATCTGTTAAAGTCCAAGTGTTATTTTTTCTTAGGCATTGGATTTCATTTTGTGTTGCTTTTATCCAATTTTGTTTATCATTAATATTTTCCATTTTTTCGATATCTTCCAAATTTTCGGGAATATTTTCAGATGAACTATTTATGAGACAAACATATCTGTCAGGAGGAACGCCTGTATTTTTCCTATTAGACCTTCTTGGTTCAATTGGTTGCTGTTTGGGCACGGATGGTGTCTCCTCACTGGCAAGTTTTATTTCTAAGTGATTTTTATGTCTATCCGGTAATTGTGTATTATCATCGGATGTTTTTGTGCGTGTGTTTACAAGCGAGAGTGGTAATATTTTTATTCACAACACGCTGCTCATTCTTTCACAGTTACAGTTTTAATAATCGGCCGGCCTTTTTTTTCTGTATGTACTTTAAAACATGACATTTTTCTCGCTGAATCTGTTTCACCTTTTTCAGGCTAGCTTATGTCCGTTATTATCACCTGATGAAGGGAGTCATTAATTCATTTCTTTCGAAATTATAGTTCTGAATTTACAAATTTTTTGGAGGAAAAGGATATTTTTCCTTCCTATTTTGTTTTTTTAGGTGCGTTCGTAATTATATAAATACGTAGCACCTATTGTCGTGCCCGTCCGTCTGTCTATCCGTCCGTCCGTCTGTCTGTCCGTCTGTCTGTCCGTCCGTCCGCATATAACAACGCAAAAACTACCCAACCGAATGGTTTGAAATTTAAGATATATTATCTTTGCCTACTTTTTCGGTGATTAATGCTTTATCTTGCGTCTGATCATTTGCGTATTTTCTTTCGTTTGGAATTTTATTTTCTCTACGAGTTTCGCTCTTTTCATAACATAATGAAGATGAGAAATTCTTTTTATTTTTATTTTGATTATTACGAGGATTTCCTGATTGTACCGTGTTTCTGCTCTTGTAGTGCCAGCATTCGTAAGTGGAATTATTTTTCATTTTACAGTTATTGCAATATTTTTGTTCTCTTCTATTTTCAGTGTGTGTATATCTCCTATTTATTGTAAATGCTCTCTCGGTGTTGTTATATCCGCTATGTGATTGTTCTGACATTTCATGTATACGATTATATTCGTCAGTTAATTTGTTTTTGATAAAATCAGGGGTGAGCTCATTTTCCGGTCTCGACTCCAACGCAGTTATCAAAGTATTGTAACTGGGGGGAAGAGAACACAGAAATAGCGCGGAAATATGTGAATCGCTAATATTTTCTCAAATGGCATTAAGTTTATCTATAATTTGCAAGATATTAGTGATATGCGTGATCATGTTTCCACCCCTCCTCTAATTTAGTACTGTATAATTTCCGTAGCAGGTAAAGCTTACTAGATAAATTGCTTCTCTCATGTATATTTTTCAGAGCTTCCCATGTTAATTTGGCAGTATCTAAGTTTTTTACATTTACGATTTGAGTATCATCGATGGTTAAGTTTATTAGAGCTCTAGTCTTTCGGTCTTTTTTGTTCCATGCGGGGTCGGGTGGATCCGGTGGATCTTGTGCTATAATATCGTCGAGTTCCTCTTTAATCAGGAACATCTGCATCTTGAACTTCAATGCAGAATTGAGTTTCTCAATAAATTGAGTATTTTCTTTTATCGCATTCATTATTTCTTTTTTAGTGATCTTTTATTTATTATTATATTTTTTAGAAATTGTTATATTATCGTTTTTAATACAGGGATATTCTTTTTTCAGTCTTTCATAATCTTTGTTAGGGGAACCGTCGGTAGCATAATTAATTTTCTATCTTAATAAATTGTTATATCAGTCTTCATATTTTAATATACATTTTCATCTTTCAATAATGGTACAAAAGGTTTGTTCAGCTTACCTGAGAACTGCTTTTGCGCAAAGTAATATCCACAATAATGCACTGATATTTATCCTTTTGATTCATTGAAGTGTCGCTGTATGGGAGTAATAAACAACATTATTAGAAGAAAGTAATATTGCGTGAAGTAAGAAGTAGATCCATTTTTCTTTGAATATAATATTATTATTGTAATTCTTGGCTTTATATACACATTTAAATCGCATTTTGGAGACTGCATAAAAGTGCTCCAATTTTACATTTTATTTGGGATATTTACAAGGGCGTCTTAACTGTTCGGTGACATTTTAGATTCTGAGGGAGAATTATTATTGAGTTCTAGCGCACGGTATCAGCTGTAGGTTGAAGTAGGGAGGTCTGCAGAATTTTTCAGCTGATCAGTTTCGACAGTCTCTGGTTTTATTCACTATGGTTTGGTTTGCAGCTGCGGTTATCCCTTGAAGTACTTACAGTTAATTGGGGTCTGGTTTTTAACATGTTATAAGTGTTCTTTCGATAGTTCACAACACGTGAAGATTATTAACGGCATAAAAAGGTTTCTCCGTCATTAATTATGGATTTATAACACTTAAATCACCTCAATATCGTATTACTTTGAAAATACAGGAAAGCTTATGAATAACGGACATCATGGGAGAGCGAAATTTGTCTGCTATTAGGAGTTAACCGCTTTTCAGAAATTAAAACGTACAAATATGTAGGTGCTGAGGATTGAAAAAGTGTTCGGGTGTGTCCGTTATGAAGGCTTTACCGTATATCAATATATTTTTTTAATGTTTGATATTAAAATCTTTAGCGCATAATTTTACGTCGTATGAAAAGTAGCTTGGAATAAGCGGTAAGTAAACTTAAACTGCTTCTGGGTCACAAGAAGTTAATTACACAAAGCTCGAATTAATTGTAATAAGTTGTAATAACAAATGCAACCCATAAATGTTATTTCATTAGATAGGAAAAATAAACAAATAAAATAAAATTATGAAAAATTATAAAATGAAAAGTTATTAATGAAAAGTTATAAAGTGTTTTGTGAAATAAAAAAGATTAACTTATTCTTTTATTTTAATTTTATATCTTTATATCTTTGATATAAATAACTCTTGTAACAATTGATAATTTATATGACAAAGAATAAATCTGTTTAAAAAAAATAGTCGATCCAAAACACCCAGCTTTAATTTATTCTTTGTCGATCTTGTAGGAACCTTTATATACTGAAAAGTTTCTGCACTGTTGAAAACATGTCCCTAAAAATAAGCAAAATGTAGGTATTTTCGTGTATTTGTTTGCCTTATTATAGTTCAGAGCATTTTACTTGTTAGAGATTGTTCATTAAGTTTGAAATACGCAACTGTTATTCTTCAAACTATCGTAAAAATATTTTTAAATTGTAAATACGTATTTATTAATACATTTTCATACAATGAATTATCTAGAGTCGAGAAAAAGATAAGTATATTACCTCTACTAATTCTGTCGCAAATCATCACATAAAAATGTGACTGGTACCAATCATATAGCAATAGCGTATACAAATCCAAAATTATAGTTCATTCCGCCACGTAGTTTGTGAGTTATGCTTAAAAAACATCCGTATAGAAATATGTTTGATCTACGGTTAAATATCAGTTTAACACCAGATGTTCCATACTTTAAACCTGCATAATTGTTACATTCCTTTACCGAATTACTCCCAGTTTGGTATCCAAAAATAAAAATTACCAGAAAATCCAAATATGTTCTCCTAATTAAGTGTTAGTATTGAAAATATTAAAGTCTGTTACATTTTCTCTATGTAAACGACACCTTAAGCAAATTTTATGTTTAGTCCAAAATAAAAATTACCAAAAAATCCAAATATGATGTCCGAATTAAATGTTAGTATTGAAAATATTAAAGTCTGTTACACTTTCTCCATGTAGACGACATCGGACCACTTTTTCGCTTTCTAACTTCTCCCCGAACTCAAAGAAGTTACATTTGCCTCAACTGTAGTCACCTGGACGTGTGTCGGGGGTTGGAATAACTTTCCTGTTTTTTGTTTCTATCCTTTGTGTTTACTAACATTTTTTGTATTTGTGTGATGTCCATTCCCTGGAAGAGAACTATAATCTCCTTCATAGGATTTCCTCGATCTCGACCGGGGATATAGCATATCTCAGTAGGTAACCCCTGAGTAGTCTCTGGACCTTTCCAGGAATACACCGGGGGTGAGGATGTCACAGACTACTTTCTGGGGACCGAACCTGTTCCGGCCCCTCGAGTACCCATAGTTTGGGTTACTGTCGTGACGGTCAGGAATCAGGTTTGTGCATTGCACGGCCGATAATGTCCTTTATGGACGGAGTTCGTATGGCCAATCAATCTTAAGCAAATTTTATGTTTAGAATTAGTAGATTAGCACCAGTCATATCAAGCAGGGCGGTCGCTCTGCCAAGCCAAGCTTAAAAAAAAAAAAAACGCCACACAAACAACGCCAAGAACTGGAATAAAGACCGCTAATGCTTATATACAGAAAGCAACTTCTCAATGTTAAATCGACAAAACATGCCAGATTAAAATATCAGATATCAAACAAACCAAGCGTCGTAGAAAAAAAAAACGAAAACTAGAAGAATCTAAGGAAGAATTTCTTCAATTTAAGACCAAACTCATATTCATAATTGATTTATAAACAGAGATATAGCTTTTTTTAAAAAACGTCGAGTTACTTAAAATGATCACTATTTTCTTCGTCAAACTTTTTTTTTCAAACAAGCTACAGGCCTTAATATTGGGCAGAATAAAAAAAGGATTGCATTTTTGGACAAGTAATTACGTAATCTATGTGCTTTTATAAAATTCAGTGTAAAAAAAAAATATTTTCTATCCTTAATTAGCAAAAAACTGTTAATTAACTTGGCGATTAAAAAATTATGCCAAAACAGAGATAAAACCCGCCAACGACCATGTACCATCTGTATTAAAATAGCACAAATCAGTTACAGGTTATAATATAACCACATCAAATTTCATTTGCAAGTCAGCCATTTTCTTCTGAAGATATATATATTTTTTTTAAATAAAACTTCACAATTATAAGAACACATATTTTATCAAATAATTAAATATGACTGCAAACTGTGGCAGATGATTGTTTCTAACATGAATAAGTATGAGAAATTGCCGGTTGCGGATATGGATCTGGGTAGCTCAGTCGCAGAGCGTCGGCATGGTACGCATAAGGTCCCAGGTTCGAGTCCAGGCCCAGGTCAATTTTTCACTCATGTTTGTTTAGTGTATTTAATTGTCTGATAAAATGCGTGTTCTTATAAATATTGTAAAATAAAGTAATCAGACGTAGTGTTTATGCTTTAAAAATATTTTAAATATATAATTTACGTTTTTAGAAAGATCTTTAAAAATAAATTAGTTTTTGAGGGAAGATGTACCTTCTAAAATGTATACATTAAGAGTTATCGCCATTTAAAATTTCTATCCAAACGTAAACAAAAATTTTGAAATGAATTAAATGTGATTTATTTATTTCTAAAAATAAAAAAACACGGTAAAGGACAGGCATTTCGTTCGCAGGAATACCTTTCACGTCATCTACTATATATACGAGGCTAGCGAAAAAGAAAGGCTACCGCGGTGATTTACGCGTATCTTTTTTTACAGGACCGCGGGAATCACGTGAGGCTCGAATCCACCAATGCAGGTGTACGAAAAGAGCATCACGTCACTCTAGCGGTCTGTAAAAAAAGATAAGTGGAACGCACCGCGGTAGCCTGTCTTTTTCGTTAGCCTCGCTATATATATAAAACACAAACGGAAATTTCGTTCCGTTGCTTTATAACTCGAGATCTGCTGAATGGAATTTGATGGAACTTGCACTGTTCGAGAGATAATTTTTCAGGGAAGGTTTTAGTATGTAACACAACGTTCTACGTATAATAGCTATCGAATTATGATAGAAAGTTCTGTTATTTTGGCCGAAAAGGTTACCATTGCTAATTTTTTGGCGATCATTACTGTTGCAGAAAGAAATGAAAAGGCTATACATCTCGAAAAATAAAAGAAAAACTGTTACTAATTTTATTTAAAAAAAAAAGAAAGAAAGAAAGAAAGAAAAAAGAGTTTTGATGAGAGAATATTATAAAACGAAAATATTTAATTTAAACATGATTAGAAATGTTCATAATGCTTAAAACATTATTCAAGGGGCAAGATTTCTATTGAAACAAATTTGGCGATTTATCTTTTGTTTTTGGCGATTTCGATTTTACTTTTGACCCCAAACAATTTGATTTTAAGCCAAAAAGTGTCTTTTTTTGTTGCAGAAAGAATTGAAATGGCTATACATCTGGAAAAATAAAAGAAAAAACTGTTACTAATTTTATTTTTTTTAAAAAGAAAGAAAAGAAAAAAAAGAAAAACAGTTTTGATGAGAGATTTTAGGCCAAAAGGTGTTTTTTTTTCAAGTGTACGACTGCATTTTCGCAGTATTTTTTTTGGTACTTTTTGGTTAGCCGGGCGCCAGTGATATATATATATATACACACACATATATACACATATATCTACACAAATACATGTATATACATACATATATATATATATATATATATATATGTGTGTGTGTGTGTGTGTGTGTGTTCATATATCACTGGTGCCCGGCTAACCGAAAAGTACCTTTTTTTATTCAAATGCAAACTATATTAATGGCAATATACTTCTATTTACTTCTACATATATGAAATTTCGTTCCGGCTGCTTATAACTCGAGTTCTGCTGAATGCATTTTCGTAGAACTTAAACTAAGATAATTTTTAAGGGAAGGTTTTAATGTATAACATATCGTTCTACGTAGCTTAGTTATATAATTATTCTGGGAAGTTCTATAATCAGATCAATCCGATTATGAAAGATTAGCCTTTTTAAAAGATTTTACCGAATGTATTTCGGTGGAACCTATACTGTTAAATAATTTTCTAGGGAACGTTTTATTATATAACGTTGCTTAGTTCTAGAATTATAGGGGGAAATTCGAAAATCGGGTGACCATTTTTTTTATCAAATATTAGCCTTTTCAATATTTGATTCCGATTATGAAAGATTAGCCTTCTAAAAAAGTTCTACTGAACGGATTTTGATGAGAATTGTATTGTTAGTTAGATGCTATTTCAGAAATGGTGTTAATGTACTATATATTGTCCTACGTTGCTTAGTCCAACAGTTATGTGTGAAGGTTATATTGTCAAGTGAACCCGATTCCGAAATATTAGCCTTTTTGATAGTTTTTACTGGGCGTATTTTTTGCGACTTGCATTGTTAAGTAGATAATTTGTAAGGATTGTTTTAGTATATTTTATATCGTTTTGTTGTTTTAGAATTATGTGGAAAAGTTCAATAATCAGATTATCAAAGATTAGCCTTTATAAAAACTTCTTCTGAATGGATTTTGTTAGTTAATTTGTTTGCATTGTTATTTCGATAATTTTTAGTGATGGTTTTAGTATATTGCATATAGTTTTATCATTCTTTAGCAAACCCTAACTGTAAATGACCAAATAAAAGAGTTGGTCCTTAACAGCTAAAATTTTGACTGCACATTAGAAAATATAATAGCGCAATCGCGTCATTTTTCAGTAATGTGGAAGGATATTCCACGTAAATATACAGATTGCTTTCAAATACAAGGTCAAATTAAACGATATATTTCGTTTGATTCAGGGTTCATTTGTAGAAACCGACCAGCGAGGCGGGCGCAGCGAGCGTGGCTTGATAGTTTTCCTATAAATTAATGAAATCCAGTTGTTAAATTATTTTTGTTTTAGAAGTGAAGTTTCCATTTAAATTTATTGTAACAGTACAATGTTTAAATGAATAAAATAAGGTAAATCTAAGAAATTGCTAAGAAATTCCAAACATGCACAGGGCAACGCAAAAAAAATAAAATAATAATAAACAAAAAATAAAAAATAGATAAATAAATAAATAAATAAATAAAAATCAGCTTTCAGAAATTCTAAAAATTGTTCCGCTATTCATATTATGTATCTTCGGGGTCCATCCTCCCACTTTCAGCCCTCCCACCCAAAGGGGGCACTTTTCTAAATTTTGCCGACACCTCTCATGTGATATATCGTTGGAAAAGTCTGTGAACGCTTAATCATAATATGCAGGGGGGGGGGGGGTATTTTCTAAATTTTGCACATACCCCTCATGTGATACATCGTTGGAAAGGTCTGTGACCGCTTAATCCTATTATGCATCTCCGGTGTTCATCCCCCCTTTTGCCCCCCAAGCGCGATTAGCTTTCACCACCAGGGGACGCTTTCCTATATCTGTTCCTACGAGTCGGATCACGACGGGGTATGGCTCATTCGACTCGACATCAATAGAGCTTTCCGATTTTAGTTCGTTTTTTCACCACCAGGGGGCACTTTTCTATCTCTGGTTCTATGGGTTAGATCACGACGGGGTACAGTTCATTCGACTCGACATCTATAGCATTAACGATTTCAGTGCCCGAGGTTCATACAGAACAGATTGCGCTACCTGGTGGTGAAGATGGAATTTCAGCGCGCGCAGCACGACTGCTATACGGTGCCGAAGGCAGCGGGGACCCGTGTCGGAAGTTAGTTTGGTTAGAGGTTTATACTATTCGATGTGCAAATTAAGGGATTATCCGGTGCCGAAGGCAGCGGAGAACCAGGTCGGAGGTTTGTTTGTTTCGAGGTTTATCTTATTCGAGGTTTTACAAGATTCGAGGCCCCGATATAAATTAGGGGTCCGCTAGCGGGCGAAGCCAGCTAGTGCTAATAATAAAAGAGCGAGATATCACGTTTGATTTCAAATGCAGCGCTGACACGCTATGTACGTATTGCATTTTTATTCATTTCATCGATAAGTCAGTGATATTTTTTAACGGGGGATAACAAGTATTATAACAAGCCACATTTAGTATGTTGTTATTAGTTTAATTTAAAAATCTACTGGTATTTCTAGTTAACCTTTTAAACAATGACTGAAAGTAAAATGTAATTTTAAATTATTTCTCATGTTTAGATTATTTAAATTATGTTTATTCTGTTTTTAAAAAAAGAAATGATATCTACAAAAACAACTTTTCAAAAGTAAAAAAAAAAAGCCAAGCGTAAAAAAAAAAGTTGTGGCTAAAAAATGGTGTGATATCAAATTTCCAAGCTATTATATTACTTTTTTAACTTTTTTCCATTAAATAAATTATCATATATATAAGTCGAGTGCCTACGTATATGTTAATAGAAATCGTTTTCTCCTGTACTAAATACATCCTAACGAGTTTCTGAAAATTCAATTTTTTTCAAATTATGCATGATGGGCTTGGCGGCCATCTTTTCATATTTCTAAGCACCCAAATTTCTAAAGTAAAAGCGTAATATGTTTGCAATGTAATATGTTTATAACAATTTCGAACTTCAGATTTTAACTACGGACAGATAAATTAGATAAGACTGATATTTTGAGAAATTGATTTTTACTAGTTTGAAATTATTAATTACTGTAAAAAATAAATCATAAGATGAATCTTTAAGATAAGTCATCATTATCTTAAGACACAATTTTCAGATCATACAAATCTATAAATGAAACGCTTAAAATATTTGCTTAAATAACAATTTTGAACTTCGGATTTTAACTACGGATTTGGATGCTTAGAATTTTGTGAATAATATGCAAAGATGGCCGCCAAGCCCATCATGCATAATTTGAAAAAAATTGAATTTTCAGAAACTCGTTAGGATGTATGTAGTACAGGAGAAAACGATTTCTATTAACATATACGTAGGCACTCGACTTATATATATGATAACTTATTTAATGGAAAAAAGTTAAAAAAGTAATATAATAGCTTGGAAATTTGATATCACACCATTTTTTAGCCACAACTTTTTTTTTTACGCTTGGCTTTTTTTTTTACTTTTGAAAAGTTGTTTTTGTAGATTTATATTACCATGAGTTTCACCAGTGTTGGGGGGATATATTTTTTTTCTTCGACTGTAGAAAACCATTTAAATCGATGCAAGCAATTAAAAAAAAAAAAATCGCGATTTACTTTAATTTTGCTTGTTGCCTGTTCTATCTGGATCAAACTTTCCAATCGATATTTGACCAACTTCCATCAGACAGATTTGCTTCGAATTTTACATACCGTATCATTGTTAATGAGAATGCATATTCAACTATTTTAGAGCCATATCTTACCAAGAATCGAATCCAGGGGTGACATTACCTTTTATATTTCTGATTGAAAACGCCTATTTAACGAACCTATTTTATTAAAATATTCCACACAAGTTTATTGTTGACAGACAATGCATAGTCAAGTTTTTCAGGACCGTACTGTACAAGAAGGAAGCTTCACGGACAAAAACGCTATGTTTCGTTTTCATGAAATTTATATTAAATTTACGATTAAAAGCGTGTTACTTAAATTTTTAAGGTGTATATCTTGTTTTATCTTTCAAATAACGCTATATTTATTTACTTTGAATTCTTACGAAAACAAAAATTGGAGCTTTATTAGTTCTTCTAATAAGTTCACTTCCTTAAATATATTGTGATAAAAAAAGAATATTGATCGACAGAATTCTCGTTAAATTGAAATCCATAAATATTGTGACGCGGGGTTTCAAAATGTTTTACGTCAGATAGAGAGTTTTCTTACGTCATATATTTTGACGATGCAATTTTATTTGTGAAATTCTGCTTTTGGAAATTCTTTAAAAGTTTGAGTTTAGATCCTGTTACATAACAGTTTAAACTTTAGTATGGTAAGATATATGGATGTTTAAAACGAAATAAGTTTTCAAGAAATCTAAATTATGTTATCTCTGGCATTTTAAATTAATATTTAATATTTTCTTATACATGGTAAAATTAAAAGAAAAAAAAGAAAAGCGAAGAAATCCTTAACCATCTATTTCCCAAATTATCAATTTATGAAAGTTCACCTTCGAAATCGCTGTTTTCCAGTAACTGAATTATAAAATCTTTCCTTTTTTTCATCCTTTTGAAATTGTTACTAAAGATATGGTAAATTGTTTTGGAAAGGTGGGTAACTCTGAGCTTACACTCAAATTTCGTAAACGCTTCTGCTACATAATGAAAAATTTCTGCAGGTTTTTACAATGTATTAATCACCATTTACATAACATAATTACAATGATTAACATGCTCGATACGTACATGCATAAGAAAGAGGATGCCAAACTTGTTAGTTATTTCCTACTTGGTCCAACAAGATTAATATGTAATGTTTTTAGTGTTTCACTTGGATGAAAATCAGAATTCGGATTGTTCTGGTGCATAAAAGCATGCCTGCGGCTTAATGGCCATTATTGGCTGCACTATTTGACTCCAATTATTCGCGTTACAAACAGTTTCAATTATTACTCTAACTTTTAGCACGTAATGCCTCTTGTTTACCACTCGCAAGCTATAGTTGAATGCCGTTTTAGAGATGTTCTTTCTAAAGTGCGTAATGAACTCTTATAAGCTCAGTCACCAAGTTTTCAGAGCTAAACTATTCTTAATTTTCACGAGCTGAATTTTTCCAACTGAGTGAAAACGTATCTAGGCCTGGAATAGAAACAAAGCCACTGGCTCAACGTGTCAATGCTCAATCAATTGAGCTGCCCTGGATCACTCTGGCAGACACAATTCCCTCAGGCGGCTTATGTGTATTGTGGTGTTCACAGTCGTCCAGGATAGTTCAGTTCGCAGGGGTTTAGCCTGTTATGCAAGAGGTCTTTATGGTATGCATCTTGTAGTGCATCTTATTGATATATATTTATTTCAATATGCTTAAAATAGTATAACATCAATAAAATGCACCGCAAAACATTAATATACACCGTTATATAACGAAATTCTTTTGAATGTCACTGTAAATTAACTATAAATTACACACACTTCATTTCCAATACCTAACATGCCATAGTAAACATAAATAACCTATATCAATTACATGGCAATCCGAAGATATTTACACGAGTTAGTGCTTGGTCAGACGGTAGATATTCAAACCGAATTCATAAACACTTTTCAACAATGTTGGATTGCAAAATGCATGCGTTTCTCTTAGCGTCATTAAGCTACTGTCACCTATGCGGTAGAAACAGAAAAACCATAAAGGTATAAATTATTCCTTTGTAGATAACTCATCGTTTTACTTCAGGATATGTCAAGAAAGGTTGTTACTGTCTATGGGGAAATGTAGCATTCTGATGATATAAGTGACCGTCCCTTTTTAAACATTTAGAATGCTAAAAATTACATGTAAAAACGCAATAAAAATCTCACATGTTTTTAAATTTATTTTTATATATTTAAATATAAAACATTTGTAGATAACTCATCGTTTTACTTCAGGATATGTCAAAAAAAGGTTTTTACTACTGTCTAAATGTAGCCTTTATGTACTAATCATATAAGTGACATATAAAGCCGGGGTTCGGTGCGGCGCGTGTCTTATTATATGAATTATATTAGAGAAATCGATAAATTTATACACTTCGATAAATGGATACATTAAGGATAAGAAAAGTTTTCTTATCTTTTCTGATGTTGCATACTCCTTGTTTTATCCACTAGCAGACTACGCCCGCTGCGCTGGTCGGTTTCTCCAAAAGAACCTTGAATCAAACGAAATATATCGGTGAATTTAACCTTGTATTTTAAAGTAATCTGTACTTTTACCTGGAATATCCTAAAATAACATAAAAGCGGATACTTATTTCACTAAGTTATGTTTTTTTTAATACGGTTTATTATTACGTTTACAATTTATTATCTACCGTTTTCCACTGATTTATATGTTTTATAGCTACATTTTTTAATAACGTGAATTAACCTATATTATTCACAACTAAAAAGAATCTAGCATTTGTCGAGAATTAAATAAAAATCATGCACTCGTGACATCATAATTCACTTTTATTTTGTAACAGAATAATACGGGTACTATAATTTGTAACTCGGGCTGACACATTGCTGTTATTATTATTATTTTACGGGTGAAATTTTCGCTATGGTGAAATTTGGTAATTTTTGAAATTCAATATTTGAAAAACGGCATAATCATTGCATTTGAAATTTATATGAAGCAAAATACAATTTTTTACCTTTTTAACGCAGTTTGTCTAACAATTTTCTGACAAATACTTTTCGAGCAATTAAATTTTTCAGTAAATTCAAATGTTTCATTTTCCGAGATTAATCTGTGGCAACGATTTGCGAAAAACCCAGTCGTCAGCAACGCATACCTTTTTATTAAAGAGGATTGTAATTAATTGGTATCCGAGCACACTAATCGGTGTCTATTCCTGGATTAACTCAGTTGTAATCATTTTAAGCTACTTCACACTTTTTCAACTGAAATAATAAATTAATCTATTAGATCACCCTTATTAAATATACAGATGGATTGATCTATTTAAATACTTATATTAAACGTTTAAGGTAACTTTTACATGACATTTACATTTAATAACATATAGCGTTTGGTAAAGCATTTGGCGGAGCTTACTTACGTTCGTGTAATCACAGTTACATTTTAGAGCACTTCTGATGTAATTTAGAGTTCTATAATAAAAAGTCTTTTAATTTAAAATTTTAATGACGTCCTTTGAGCTTTACACTATTTATGTGTTATCTTGCATGGATTGCAACAATTAATTATCCATAATATCAAAGACATAAAAGTTAGTAATGAATGTTCTTCAGCATATATCACAAACGATCAGTAGACTAACTGTTACTTTCATTATTGCGAGTTCAGGACGAAAGCCTATTAGGCACAGTTGATTACTTCCACGTTTTTCTATATGATGAATGCTAGGTTGTTTTCTGCGGCGACGCGATTTACTTTTATAGAACATCTGTTTCTTATGGTTGTTTCATCGTCGAGTGAAATTGTTTTATAATCCCGAGATAGATTAATAATTCTAACAACATGTTTATCATGTAGCTAATAATTTTTTTTACAATTTTGTCAATAGGTGGCACCGTACTTTTTCAAACATTTAGAATATTGAAACTTACATGTAAAAATGGATTAAAAATCTCACATGTTTTTAAATTCTTTTTATGTATTTAAACATGAAAGAAGTGGGTATATGTGATCGAAGATCGCACAAAGGGTTTCGTTTAATATTTCTTTCAAAACACTTTTTCCTTTTACTAATAAATCTGGTAATTAATTCATAATTATTAAAACGTTATCCTTGATCCAAACCCCGCAGTAATCGGACCCATAGAATCTGAGATACTTTGAAATGAAATAACAAAATCTTAAATTATTATTCGATAAGAGTGGTATATACAACTCATAAGTTTACTTTAATGTTATAGAAGGTGATTATTAAGTTAGTTATAATGTTTGGAATCAGCTTTATTGAAATTCGAAAGATAGTAGCTGAGTTATGGAAACGTGGCATAGTTAGATATACCTAGAAGCGGGGCTGGAGAGAGGAGATGAGACTACTTTTTGTCAAACAACTAATTAAGACGACTACCGGATTACTTGTTCAAAGATAGGGAATCGTAGAAAATGTTGCAACTGGAAAAAATTTCAGAAGTTACTATTTGAATCAATTCTTGTTTTGAGTTCATTTTAATTAAATATTAATTGATATCTCAGGATGTAATTATCTGATCTTTATGAAAATTAGATATTTAGATTCAGTGTTAAAAAAATACGCATAGATGCACAATTTTCAAATCGATAAATGCAATATTTAAAAATAAAATAATAGAGCTCATATTTTCCCGATATAAAAATTTTCTTTGTTTCCATTAGCAGACAAAATTTCTGGCATGAAAATGTCAATTCTTTTTTAAAGTTCATTTTAATCAAACATCAATTGATATCTCAGGTTGTAATTATCTTTTCTTTATGTAAATTACATATTTAGATTCAGCGTGAAACATACGCGTTCATGCAAAATTTTCATATCTATAAATGCAATATTTAAAAAAATTAACAGAGCTTTAAATCTCTCAGTATGTTAGATCTAATAATTTGCATGCCCTTTTAAAACTGCAGTTCCAAATTTTTACTGATGTATCCGAATTAACACCTGCAAATGTCATTAAATAAAAAGTGATAATTTTTTAATAAAAAAAAGCTTTCTTATTGATATCTAGAAAAGCTGTTGTTGGATTTGTTCGAAATTTGGTATTTTGAAATTGTGTTTTTTTTTTTTTTCACCCCGCAATTTTCGTGTCGATAGAGGCATTTTTTCGATACGTTTCCGAAAAGGGGAGTTCTATAAGAATGTTTCAACCCGACTGTTTCCAGCTACCCTCGCTCCAGAATGCAATTCCAGTCAAGAATGAACTTCTTTCTTTGTTTCGATAATTTATGCATTATTTTTAATGAATTTAAATAATATCTACGGTAATTAACGCCGTATTGAAAATTTTACTATTTGTCGTGTGACAGGGGGTAAGTACACACAATTTCAAGTCTCTAACTTATACAGTTTATGAGAACGGACTCTGTGATGGACAGACAGAGAAACCAGACGAACAGAGTTCTCGTAAACTCTAAAAATGTATATTGAAATTTAAAGCTAATTTGAGTATTTTTACTGTTTGGGAATAAGCAGCGATGTGTATTGCTGAAAATTTGAACTATATTTAAAAGTGTTCACCAAGTAATATTTGAGCAACCTGATAAATAAATCACTTATTTCGTATTTATATTTATTAGATTTATGCATTCATTACTAAAGTTTAAAATGAACGAGTCTTTTATAAAATACTCTGTGCAAGCTTCCAAGCAAAACACATAGACAACAAAATAATTGTCCTTTATGCAGTTATTACGTCATTCGAAGAATACCCAAAATGTCTCTCTTAAAGTGTGTGCCGTTCAGACACCTCAGCTTCAAAGAAGAAAATAATGTTTCCAGTCTTTATGCCTCATATGCGACTTCATCTTAAGGTTAATATCATAAACGTATAATTATTACGTGGCTGTAATCTACTGCCACATATATTGATATCTCGTGAGTTCCATCACAAGATTACGGAATTAAACGTGGGTACGCTATGTCAACATCAATGGCAATCATTAGACAAAGGGTCACCTTCTATAGAATTTCCTAGACCGAAATGTATCAGATGGCCTGTTATGAACCGTATCTCGGAATAGGACGCGAAAACAATATTTTTTTATCATTAGAAGTTAAATGTTAGTTATAATTAACGATATAAATAACATTACCGAATTTCGTGTATTTTTTAAGATTCCTGTACAGCGACGTTGTGCAATCCAGTGTTTATCTTCCTCTTTCATGGGCGCAAAATGCACATACATGCTCTATTGTAATCTGTGCGTTCCCGAATTTCGTGATTTTTTTTAAAAATTATTATTATTTATTTAGATTCCAATACAACGAAATTGCTACATCTAGTGATCCATATTTATATGACGCAAATTGCTCATATATTCGTCATAGAGATTGAAACTTTACGGGATTTCATGTATTTTTGCACATGACATTTTTTTAACATTATAACTAAATTCTGAACATAAAAAAAAATGGTAATTAAAAAAATTAGTTTTCAAAGTCCACTGTACCCTTAAATTCCGAAAATATTTTACTCGTTTATTTTTAATTATAGCAATTATATGTCATAAATTTAAGATGAGGTGTAAATGTTTTATTCCGGAGTGTAGATCGGGCTGTGATGATGAGATAAACAAAAGAAAAATCGAAGGAAAAATATTGTTTAGAGCTCCAAAGGTGAGTGCTTATATATATATATATATATATATATATATATATATATATATATATATACATGTGTGTGTGTGTGTGTATTTCACTGGCACCCAGCTAACCGAAAAGTACCATATATTTTTTACAGAAATAATTAAATAATTTCCACAGTTTTTATTACAGTTCTAGAACTTTTTTAACATTCCTCATTTATTTTACCGCTGCATTTTCATGATCACTGCTACTGTTATAGAAATTTCTTAATTTTAGTTTTTGTTCTGCGTTAGTTGCAGGAAAACCTTACAAATTGCTATCTACATTGGCAGATTTTTATATTCAATCCAATTCTGTTTAGCAAATCATTCAATTCAACTTCAGAGATTATTTCTGTATTTTCAGATGATGAAGGATCTGGACCAGTTTGGGCCACATGACATCAGAATCATTATTCTATCATTGAATTTAATTTATTTGTAGAGTAAAAATATTTTGGGGCTTCACTCAAAAGTGCAAGTGTAAGGATTTATTTTTTTTAAAATGCCCTCCCCCCCCCCCCCCTTCCGTCCCATCATATCTAAAGGTTTATTTTAACAGTTAAATTTCCTGAAACTACTTGATGTATAATAATTGTTTAAAAACAACACAAAATGTCACAAAAACATATATGCATCATTTATTAAAAACTTTTACTTTAGGTGTTTTAAAAATATACAAAACTGCATTTCACATTAAAAACCTAGCGCTTTCGAGCCGTCCTGGCTCATCATCAGGGTTAAAACATCACCACGCAGATACACACGAAAACAATTTGTGTGTGTTTTTGTGTGTATCTGCGTGGTGATGTTTTAACCCTGATGATGACCCAGGACGGCTCGAAAGCGCTAGGTTTTTAATGTGAAATGCAGTTTTGTATATTTTTAAAACACCTAAAGTAAAAGTTTTTAGTAAATGATGCATATATGTTTTTGTGACATTTTGTGTTGTTTTTAAACAATTATTATAGTACAGAGGTGAATTTGATTCAATTGAGTGTTGTGTTTTTCATGACTCAAATTTATTTTACTTGATATATTATTTGTAGTAAAAAGTAAATGAAAAAAATGTAGTCTGCAGATTTACTAATTTCATTCTACTATAAATCTAATTAATATTTCAGTATTTTTTATGTACAGAGTTGAATAATGAAATATTTAAAGCTAAATATTTATATCAAATATTTAAACTATATTAAAAACAATAGATTTTTAACAATTTGTGTCGCTTAAAAAATTGTCTTTATTTGAATGGGGAATGCTTGAGCTCATCCTTTGTATATCTAGAGTAATTAATGATTTATTTTAAAAGTTAATTTTCCTGCAACTACTTGATATATTACTTGTAGTAATTAGTAAGTAAAAAAAATTATCTGCAGATTTTCTAATCTTGTTCTTAATAGATTCATGTAAGTGCAATTTAAAAATTTAATTTGTTTAGTTAGCTGTTCAGTTCAACAAAATATTTAATTTTACATAGATAAAAGGGTAGTTACAATAGAAAAATTATAAAATTGCATTTAAAACTGAATTCTATTAGTTAGAGGTATTTGTAAAGAGTTAAATATCTATAATTTTATTTATTTATTTTTATGCATGAAAAGAGGAGGGGGGGGGGGGTTCCTAAAAATCTCATCTTAATCCAAGAAAATATGCTTAAAATGTGATCCTTAGTTTGATAAAACTGTGTTAAAAAAAAAGTGCCTGGACCAGTTTGAGAACCGTGACATCAGAATCATTATTTTATCCCTTAATTTAATTCATTTGTAAACTAAAAAGTATTTTGGGGCTTCATTTAGAAGTGCAAGAACTTATTTTAAAAAATATATATATATTTGCCTCTCTCATAAGTGCAAATTAAAATTTAATTTGATTACTTAGCTGTTCAATGAATTCAAAAGATTTTATTGATTGTAAATTAGGAAAAGGAACTCATTTTAACAAATTTAATATTCTCAAAGAAAAAAAGATTTAAGTATATATGGTTTTAATAACTGCACAATTTTCAAATTGTTAAGTAAGGATGTTACCTTTTCTATCTGCAGCAGTGTGTATGAAAGAGGAAGCATTTATGTATGGTAAAAAAATGAGAGTTTTTGGAACATTCATAATTAACATTATATTAAAGTCACAATTTACGATTCTTGCAAAAATTAGTTAATAGACCCTATTATTTATTCAAGTTTTCTTTCCCAAATAATTAAGATAAAAATTTGTTTTTAAATGTATATAATATTAATTGCATAGATATAAAAAGTTATGAGTTATTAAATTATTCAAAGATTATCGATATATATGCAAGATTAAAATTTATTCCAGAAAATTTGAATAATACTTTTAATCTCTAAAAATTATACGTCCATTCCGTATTTCTTCGCGGTACAATATCCGTGATATTTGTTTTTAAATGACTATCCTGATATCCAATGGCTGGAGTATTATAGTTGAGATCGTCGGGATAGCTCAGTAGGGAGAGCATTGGTACGGCAAACCAAAGTACCCAGGTTTGAGTCCTGGTACCGGCATATTTTCTCTCTATGTTGGAAAAATGACTAATTATGTCGTTCTTGCATTTGCATGAACAAGAAATGAGCATTCGAATGGTCGAAACCTCAACGTAGTTTCAGACCTTTGCAAATTTATTTGCAAAGGACACACACACATGATCAACGAAGTTAATTTTCTTGCTAAAGCGCTTGAGTACAGAGGTTGGCATCAAGTGTGTTAGGACATTGAGCGTATGGCAGTTTGCTGCCGGGGAAATTGACCTATTTTGATTAAGGTCAAATGGGCTAATTTGTAACAAAAGGGGAATTAGTGCCAGGACAGTTGATCTTACTCTTGAAAATAATTAAAAAGTTGAACGGTACTTAGGGGGAAAATATTTAACTTCAGGGGAAAAAATACATAAAATCAAGATTTGAAAGCAATTTATTTTTAATTTAAGTTTTATTTTCAGAAATTGTGGAGAAATTTAAAAGAACCACTGTAAAATATTAAAATTAATGTGTTTATTTTGTTTCATTATATATTTATTTCTTTATCCACTTAATTATTTTGATAACGATATAAAACTTATTATTTTGGAAAAAAGACAAATGAAACATACTATTGATAAAGAACTACAGAGGGAGATATAAAAACGACATCTATCAGTTGTGCTATTAAAGAAGATTTAAAATTTTTAAGATAAATTTTCTGAAATTTTGGTAGAGATTTGGAAGTATTATACAAAAATATCTCAAAATTAAAAGAGATTAATGAAAACCAATATCAGTAGAGAATATATATATATATATAGGGTGATTTCAAATTCATGGTACAAACTTTAAGGGTTGGTGCAGGACACAATAATAAACAATTTTTGTTTAGGAAAGCAGGGTCCGAAATATATTTATATAGTGAAAATCACTCCAATCCGAAGTCGTGTTTTCGTTCATATCTTTAATAGTAGTGAAAATATTTTAACAAAATCTGACACAGTATTCATTTGCATTATTTTTCTTTGCATTTTTTATACAACGTAGAAATTATTCTTTATATCTTCTCATACGTATCTACTTAAGTGTTATGTTTGAGCACATCTTTACATTGCCCATTAAAAAAAATGAAATGATTTCAGTAATTAACTATCAATATGTTATAGATGTTTTATTATTTTGTTGTTTGTTTAAATACTGTATGTTATCCTATTTCTGCTGTGGTATGAATATAATGATTATCTTTTTTTAGAATTAGTTATTTAGGATTAGTTATTTTTCAATATTGTGTGATGTAACTATGACATATTATAAAGCAAACGGGTTTAAACAGTGTAATTGTAATTAGTTATTAAATGTATTTAACAATTGAGCTTACGCATTTTCTGCATCGATTTACGTACAAGAAGTCATTCTAAAATTTCACAGTAATAAGATTCCAGAAAGAATTAAGACAGTTAATGTCAGTATTTTTCTAATGCAAATAAACTTCCAATTCTTCTTTTTTTATGTAAACATTTTATATATAATTTCGTTTTACATAGTTGTTAAAATTCGATTGCAATCCATGCACATCAGAAATACGAAATTAGACAGCAGTAGAATTTTTACTTTCTTCTATCTATAATAGAAGAAAGTATTGTAATCGAAATTTTTTTCGACTTCCGGTTTTTGACGGATTTATACGTTTGAGGGATCAGAGATTCCGAAAAACATGTTTTTACAAAATGTCTGTCTGTCCGTTCTCATTGTATCATCGAAACGTGTATGAAGTTATGCTTCAAATTCAACCACATTTTTTTTCTATGTTTTTGGTCCTACTTATATTTGGGGATATTTCGATGAAAGGGGGCGCTGCTATCGCAATTTGTGTTCAATTTTCACTATTGTATCATCGAAAAGTGTATGAAGTTATGCAGATAATTGACCAAAATTTTTTTTCTATGTTTTTGATAATAACTTGCAGGTTCCAGTTGAATTTGGGGATATTTCGACGAAAGGGGGCGCTGCGATCGTAATGTTTGTTCGATTTTCACTATTGTATAATCGAAAAGTATATGAAGTTATGAAGATAATTGAACCAAATTTTTTTTATATGTATTTGACTATAGACTGCCGATCCAAGTTGAATTCGGGGATATTTCGACGAAAAGAGGCGCTGCGATCGCGATTTTTGTTCGATTTTCACTATTGTATCATCGAAAAGTGTATGATGTTATGCAGATAATTAAAACAATTTTTTCTATGTTTTTGGCTATGGCCTGCAGGTCCTATTTGGATTTGGTGATATTCCGCCGGAAGGGGGGGGGGGGCTGTGATAGCCATTTAAGGATATCAAATTCAAAAAGATGTACAAAAAAATTAGAAATCTTAAAAGTTTTTTTCGTTAAATGTTCGGCATTGATCCGGAGAAACCGGAGCAATTTTTGTTTTGCCTCTATTTTAAAAAATGGCTGAGATATAGCGGTTTGAAATTTTAGGGTAGTTGACATTTTCAAACAAGACAGCAGATTTCATCCATAAACGGGTTTAATTTATGAGTTTTAGTTAACATGGTTTCGGCAAATTCTCTTTCATTGTTGTAACCATTGTTCCTATTCTTATATGCTTAACAATATATATTTTTATTCGCCAACGTCAAATTTTCGCCAAGCTTGGCGACAGTTGGCGAAATATCGCCAAATTTGGCGACCAAAATAGGTTGCCATAAATGAAGCCAACTTGACTGTAGAGGACTAATTTGGCGGTATTCTCATTCAAATTCAATGTTGACGAGAAATGGGAATGAATCTTCTTAGTTTAGTATACATCAGTTGATCGCATCCCGGTAACTCGACGAATCGCAATCAGCTGACGTACAGCAGAATGACGAAAAATATTGATTTTATTGGCGATGTGATAGCGAATTTTGAGGTATTAACATGACTGAGATAGAAGAAAGTTTTGGTATTGGCACATCCGACTAATTTTTTTTTAAATCATTCCTAAATTAATGTTTTTTTGCTTACTTTATTATGAAAAGCAATTAAAATCGACTAAATACTTTATCAATGGAGTATTACTTATGAAAGAAAACAAAAGTACTGCACAAGGCAAGGTTCAGTGAGTTTTCTTTAAAGGAGTGTCGTATTTAAAAGACTTATGTGAAAAAATCTTTTGTTTGTTTTCTGTATCACTTTAAATTTATCCAGAATCGATTTCATTACAAATATTAATTATAACAAAGCGGCACTAACATGCTGAAAAAAAATCTAACTTAATTAGTCATTTTTTAAATTTCAATTTACATACATTTACAAATACATTGAAGTACATGGATTTTAACTGAATAAATATTTAACTAAATTTTACTGAAAAAGTTTTAGATGTATACATAGCTAATATAACTAAAATTTTATTTGAATGTATGAACTTTAAAAAAAATTTCTTTACATATATAATTTATACTAATTCAAATAATTATTTAACGAAAAAAAAAATCTGTATTATAATTTTTTCGTCAGAGCACTTTTTAAAATTTTAGTTAATTTTAATTTAATCGTCAAAAAACTAAAAAAAATTCATTTGAAAAAACGAGTCTTTAAAGAAATTGATATTTAAATACAAGTTTTTTAACTCTCATCAGAAAAATGAAATATACATATTTTTTAATTTTAGTTCTTTGGATATATTGCATAAACGTTTCACATTACTGAAAACTGTTAAATTTCTTTTTATGTTTGCAGCTTTTCTATATAATATTTTTTGTAATTTTGTACATCGTATGGAAAAGCTCAAACAAACCTAGTTGCATGATCTATTTGTTGAGTGGTATTAATTAAATCAACCCACTGCATCAATAGAAAGACATTCCAAAGGTTGATCTGTGGCTGGCATAGCTTGTAACAATCCAAATCTTTTTTGTTTTGGTTTTTTATTTCTCTGGCATGTATCGCAATGTTTAACAAATTGTGTAATATCTATTGTAATGTTGGGCCAATAATAGTTTGGAGATATTAAGTTAAGATTTTTTTGAATTCCTTAGTGTCCAAAATTTTCATGAGCAATATGTAATAATTTTTTTCTAAGTGACATCGGTACTACTATTTTTTTTAATCACTTTCACTGAGTTATTATAATCCCATTACCTTTTTTTATACTTTTTTCACATTGTCTTTATTGTGCATCTCTATAATCTCTTTTTTGTATAACAATAAACTTATATGTTGATTAAGGTAAGCAGCAGGATTTCGAGACAACATGTCTGCTTCGACATTTGTAGAAGATTTTTGATACTTGATCTCATAATCGAACATACTAAGTTTAAGTGACCATCTAAAAGGTCTACCTCTTAGATTTTTAGCACTCTTTAAACATACCAACAATGCATGATTAGTATGGATAGTAAATTTAACACCATGAAAATAATGATAAAATTTATCAAGGGTATCTATGATAGCTAGACATTCCAATTCAGTTATAAAGTAATTTTGTTCATAACTCTTCAAAATTCTAGAATGGTGAGCAATAGGATGCAAAAAATTATCTTTATCTAGTTGTGTTAGAGCTGCACCTACTGCTACCTGAGAGGCATCTACAAACATGGGAAGGGGTAATTTTGGATCATAATTTTTTTATGAATTGGTTTTGCAATTAGTATTTTTTTAATTTTTTGAAAGAGTTTTGACATTCTGAATCCCATTCCATATTCTGGTTTTCCTAAGTAATTTATTGAGGGGATATCTAATTTTGGCATTTTTATCTATGAATTTATGATAAACATTAATGGAACCTAAAAATCTTTGTAGTTCTTTAACATTAGAGGGAGGTTTTAATTTTTTTACTGTCTCAATATTGGCTTTAGCTAGAGTTAAAGTCCCAATAGTGTTTTCCTAGCCTAAAATATTAAATTATTTTTTATTTAATTTACATTTAGAAAGTTTAAGTTTCATGTTTTTTAATTTACAGATCTCAAAGATTTGTGTTAAGTGATTTAAACGTTCTTCTAGAGAGTAGGAGAAAATTATGATATCATCAAAATAATGACAAGCAAAATCAATTTTATATTTATTAAGGATTCTTCTAATGGTTTTATTAAACACTGGGGGGGGGGGCTTTTTGACACCGAAAGGGAGAACTAGCCATTCGAAGACACCAAAATTGGTAGCAAAAGCTAATTTTTCTTTATCGGATGGATGTATTGGTATGTGCCAGTAGCCAGAGGCTAAGTCTAAAGTGGAAAAATAGTGAGCACTACTCAATTTATCTAAAATTCTATCAATCAGGTACAGAATAAGTACTATTACTTTCCTTTATGACGCCAACCACTAATATTGATTGAATTTGTTTTTTTATTTCTTTTTCTTCTAGGAGAGAATTTATGTAGGGCCCCAAAGATATAAGTAGGTCAGATTTTAAAAAAAAGTGTTGTGGATCAATATTTATCTTACCCACATCATATTTATGTTTTGTAAAAATATCCCTATAGTTTTGAACTTTTCCCCTTAAATCCCCATTTTGAATTAAATTTATTTCCCCAATTAAATCTGAATCAGAATTATCAACTTCGAGAAAATTTTGAGGAGTCATGAAACTTCTATAATCAGGCTTCCCATTATATTCATTGTCATTAACTTCTAAAATGTCCTGACTAGTCACATAAATTTCACAAGTAGATGAAACACTTTATCATCATTATATGAATTCAAATTCTCATTACTATTACCACTTGTTAATAAATTATCATCAATAAATAAATTCAAATTATCTTAATCAAGTGTTACTAATCAAGTGTTGCAATTTATTGACATTCACAGTATTAAAATGAAGAGATCTCTTCTCATGCATGGATATACTCCTATTTATAATTATCCTTTCCTGTTCTACAGTACAATTTCTACAATTTATAGTTAAATTAAATTTTGAACATTCTTTTAACCCCAAAATAGCATAAACCAAATACGTATTACACACTAAAAAGTTAACTTTTTTTTTTACCCACTTGAAGAAGAATACTACACTTTTGATTAATTTGTAAAAATCCTTTTGCCTGACCAATAGTAACTGGGTGTATAATTTCAATTTTAGCATTCAGTTTTTTAACAAACTTTAATGGCAAAATTGCGATACTGGAACCGGTATCCACAACACATGATAAATCATAATTATTCGTTTATCCATACACAATTAATTCTCAAACATTATGGATATCAGATTGTGAGTGGTTTGGAAGAGTATGAGAGGAATTCGAATTATTTTTAAAAATACATGCTCTTTCCCGATGATAAGCATTTGTTATACCTGTATTTGTGCAAATTCTACATGGTCTAGAAGGATATGGATTTTGAAAATGACTATTCTGAAAATTTCTAGATCCTTGATTCTGATATTTTTTTCGTGGAATCTAATTCCTAGGTGATTCCTTGTTCGAGATCTGTTCATATGTCATACAATTTAAACTTCTATTTCGATAGATAAGATTTGAATTTCCAATCTACATCCTTGCATTCCCTGTCACATACCTCATCAAAATAATTCAGACAGGACTTAATTTCCATTCCTGAACTAATGTCAAAATCTATCAATTTAGGTTCAGGCATCAATTCAGGATCTATAAATTCTACATGGTCTAGAAGAATAGGGATTTTGAAAATGACTATTCTGAAAATTTCTAGATCCCTGATTCTGAGATTGTCTTTGTGGAATCCAACTCCTAGGTGCATTATTGGGCTTAAATGGCAAATTCAATGCCTAGGTGGCTGAAAAGTTTGAAAGTTTTGCCTAACTGGTGGCATTTGAATTCGTGGAGTAGAAAAATTTTGTTGTCGGGGTGGTTGGTTTATTGTTTGACTTGTAACTTGATTCGTGGAAACTTCCACAAATCGTTTAGCAATCCGGTACCATTCAGTGGTACTTTCTGGAGTATTTACACTAATACTGTTTTGGTACTCGGGTTTCAACCCATTAGTTAAACCTTGCAATACAATAGTTTCACAAAAGTGGAGTTTTCTACCGATATTCAATTTTTAACGGAAATAATTTTCCAAATTATCTAAATTATCTAACTTAAGAACTGTAAAATCAGAAATTTTTTAAATATCTAGGTCGATAAATTTTTCTGTCAAAATTTTTGAGATCTGTTCATATGTAGTACAATGTAAACCTCTATTTCGATAGATATAAGATTTGAATTTCCAATCTACATACTTGCATTCCCAGTCACATACCTCATCAAAATAATTAAGCCAGGACTTAATTTCCATTCCTGAACTAGGGTCAAAAGCTATCAATTTAGGTTCAGGCATCAATTTAGGATCTACAAACTCTACATGGTCTAGAAGGATATGGATTTTGAAAATGACTATTCTGAAAATTTCTAGATCACTGATTCTGAGATTGTCTTAATGTAATCCAATTCCTAGGTGCATTATTGGGCCTAAATGGCTGAATCCTATGCCTAGGTGGCTGAAATGGTTGAAAATTTTGCCTAACCGGTGGCATTTGAATGCGTGGAGAAGAAGAATTTGGTTGTCGGGGTTGTTGATTTATTGTTTGACTTATAACTTGAGGGGTGGATGCTTCTACGAATCCTTTAACAAGTCGGTAACATTCAGTGGTACTTTCCGGAGTATTTATACTCATACTGTTTTAATTGTCGTGTTTTAGCCAAAAAGTTAACCTTGCAATAGAATAGTTTCACAAAGGTGGAGTTTTCTCCCGATCTCCAATTTTTAACGGAAATAATTTTCCAAATTATCTAAATTACCTAACTTAAGAGGTGTACAATCAGAAAATTTTGAAATATCTAGGCCAATAAATTTTTCTGTTAAAATTTTTGAGATCTGTTCACATGTCGTACAATGTAAATCTCTATTTCGATAGATAAGATTTGAATTTCCAATCTAAATTCTTGCATTCCCTGTCACATACCTCATCAAAATAATTCAGCCACGACTTGATTTCCATTCCTGAACTAGGGTCAAAAGCTATGAAATTAGGTTCAGACATCAATTTAGGATCTACAAACTCTACATGTTCCAGAAGGCTTTTGAAAATGACTATTCTGAAAATTTCTAGATCACTGATTCTGAGATTTTCTTTGTGGAATCCAATTCCTAGGTGCATTATTGGGCCTAAATGGCTCCACCTTTCAAAAATTGTGGAATAGATTTGAATTTCCAATCTTTATCCTTGCATTCCCTGTCACATACCTCATCAAAATAATTCAGTCAGGACTTAATATCCATTCCTGAACTAGCTTCAAAAGCTATCAATTTAGGTTCAGCCATTGTTTGAGTACTTTCCTCCATCAATATAAAAGAAGCGATCCTATCATTATAAAAACCTGATCTCAGTAACATTTATGATAAATTCTTTCATTTCAAATAACAAATACTTTACTATAACAATAAATAAATAAATAAATCTATACAACATAAAAAATAAATCTCTAAAACATAAGTAATAAAACAACCATAACAAGATCCATTAACCAAATCACGTTCGCTTCCTTCAGTGATGCAAAGCTCTGACGTCTAATTCCCATTCGATTATATGAATTTTTCCATTCATTTAACCAGATGTTGTTAGAACAAGATACTCAAACTGTCTTGAAGGTAGACGATCTCTTGTCCCTTTTTCTAGATCTCTCTACTGTACATCAACACGAGGACTGATAACTCCACATTAATGCTGATATTTTATCAAATAAATCCTGTCTGATTTGCTTAATTTGTGGTGATTTTGACTCCGAAGTTCGATCACTGCTTTGACAAACGTAATTAGTTGTTGATAAACATTCACCAAATTTGAAAAGGGTTTCCCATTTCAAACCGCACCAGGTTTGCCGAGTGATAATAATTCTCAATCCACGCAAAATTGAGTTGAAAGTCAAAACTTTATTTACATTTTGAAGATGGGATGCTTCAGGAGGAATCCTCGGTAAATCAAAATTATACCCAAAAATTAATAGACTACACTGCAAAATCGGCACTCTACATAAATCTCCTTTTTGAGAACTCACGATTTTTATTTAGATGAGTTGGCTGTAAAAATTTGGCATTAAGCACCCATAAAAATATTGTAGAACTTTACACCACTGAATTATAAAGGGCATATGACGATATTAGACGTCAATAAAAGTTTCACTCTTTCCTTCAGTTACTGCCAATGATCAAATTCTTTGCTGGAATCAGGGCGTGCATGTGTTTTTAGCCGAGCTTGCGTAAGGTTAAAAAACACGTTACATGACTTCTTTGTTCAAATCATAATCGTTTTAAAGGGATTGAATTAATATTTCCGGTGCATTAATTTAGAAGAAAACAAACTTCTTGGCGGGAAAATTGGCCTAGGTGCTTCTATAGCCTCTACTAATGAAGTATGAACAAAACAAAATATCTGTTTTGAGATTGTAGCTAATAATAGCTTCGAATTTAACACGCGATAAAGAAAAAGAAAAAGAAAATAAAATTAATTTTTGACGCGGAGGGGAAAAAAATATGAGAGAATTTTGAAATATTGTAATAGACATTTAATATTTAATGAAATAATAGTTTTAAAAGAAATAGGATTTTTTAGAGCGGCATAATTTAAGAGATATGACGTTTTAACATTTAAATAAAGAATTTATAGCGGTTTGATATACTCGGGTTTAAAAATGAATTTTTAATAGTGGATTAAAAATAAAAGTGTTCTATTTAAAGAATAAATTTAATCAGTTAGCGCCATTTTTAGATTAAGTACTTTGCAATAAATATCATTAAGTAGATTAAGATCTTATACCTTTACATATGGAGATTGATTGTTTAATTTAAGATAGGATTTTAATTTAATTAATCGGAATTATATATGGAATATTATAAAAAGGAAAAATTGAATAGAATAAAAGTTAATTATGGCAAAAAATAATAAATTAAAAAATATACATATGTCACGATTTAACTTGTATCACCATAATTTTTGTAGAATCATTATTCAGGCAAGGGCTTCCTCCAAGGAATTTACAGTCGGGCGTCGAGAATTCACTTCATAGTGTGAATACAGAATGCAAATAAGATACAGTCCGTTCCAGTTCACTTTTTATTCGAAGTAAAAGAAAATGGCCATGCTTTACTAATTACGTTGCTAAATCCATACATGATGATTCTAATACCGTGAATAAACTTGGTGACTTAATTTAATAATTAAGAAGACATTTTTTGTTCTTAAAGGCAGTTGTTTTTTCTATCTATCGGCAGCCAAGGAGATTATTCCATGATCGTGAAGTATGCGCCGGGATTACATGTACAACCGGATCCAGGAGCAATCTGACGCTGACGCGGGAAACTCCACGTATATCTATTATTGAACGCCCCAGAATACATTTTCATTAAACAGTCTTTTGACCAATCAGCGCTATAGGACTCAATTCTCCAGCGCTCTGATTTAGAAGCTATAAGACCGTAATCTGAAAAAAAAAAACGCGGGAAACAAATACTTCTAGAAAATTACCGCAAAATCTAATTCCTTCGAATAAATAAGAAGAGAAGAAAGAAAAAAATACGTAGGTTTTATCGAGCATGGGCAAGATGCCAAGATAATATTTTACATTAAGACTGAAGTAGCTTTCATAATTTTGAGAAAGAATATTGTTTTGTCAAAAAACATAGGGAAATAAAAATAAGAAAATAAAAAGATATAAGTTGTTATTTCAAGAGAGTTAAAATATTTTTAGCTGGGATATTGATGTTTAAAAGAATTAAATTCTAGGATGCATTTATTTAATGAAACAAAAGTGCGTAATTTTAATAGAACAGCGCGATCAGAGCCATTTTTTTAAGAGAATGAATTTAGAATAAAATATTTTAGCTAGGTGGAATTTTGACAATTGAAATACTGAAACGAGAAAATAATTTAGAATAATGGGATTTACAGAATTATAGTTTTGATGAGGCCAAAGGCGAAAAATTTTTAATTTGTTTCATATCCCCCCCCCCCCCCAAAAAAAAAAAAAAAAAAAAAAAAAAAAAAAAAAAAACAAGCTTATCTGGACAGCAGTTCCCTAACAGCAGTTCAGATAAGTGACAAAAAATTGAGAATTTTCCTAAATTATAAAAATTCTAAAAATTTTAAATCACCAAGATTACGAACAAAGCAATTCCTTTAAAATTTTGGAAGAATAGAAATTAGAAAAAAATTTAGATTAAAGCATAACCTAAAATACATAAATTTTTCAACAACACTTTATTTTTGCAAGTGTAAATAAATGAGAATACATCAAGATAAACTAAGAAATAACGAACATAATAAATAATATTAATAACATAATATATAACGAATTCAATATAATAAATAATAAAGCTGGGAATTAATTACATTGAAAAACTGAATAATACTAATACTATACATACTAATTGAGAAACTGAATTACATTGATACTGAAGAATACTAATACTATACATACTAATTGAAAAACTGAACTCTGAAGCTTCCGTAGTCTTAAACAGTCTCAAAATAGTTCTCACTAGATTTCAGTCTTTTTTCGTCTCTATTGTGGTTTGGGATTGACCCAACTCTAATCTATGGTGCCACTCTTTTCGTGGTCACACTAGAGATCAGAGCTAATTTATTCCATGAGTGGAATATTTGCGATAACTATCTTTTGTCACAATCACTAACTTTTTTGTATTTACCTTATGGTATATACACTACTTAGGTATATCACAACTTTACTACCAAAATTCTAATATTCTTAAATTCATCATATATTGATATACCAAAATTCATCAACATTTTTCTAATATATTCTCTTAATAAATAATAACATTAATAAAATTCTTCAAATTATAAATACTATCAACAAACTTCAATAACTACTCTAGTAATATATCACAGTAAATATTACATTCCATATAAAATTATTGGTTGAGGAAAAAAAAATACATAGCAAAATCTGTTTGTTTCCTTACTTGAAAAAATAAGGAAATAATTTTTTGCTAGCCGAATTGTGCATAAAAAAAATTAACAATATATTATTTTTCCAATACTAAATAATTTAGATGCCCAAATATTTAGATAGGATTCACTCAACCAACAATTGTGAACAATAATATCCCTTTCTGATACTCTTCTTTTAACTACTAAAATCTATGACATAATCTATAGCTAATTACCAAAATTTAAGTGTAGAATCATATTTTGTGTAGAATCACACTTTTTAAGTAATAAGCAAAATAATAATAACAAAAAAAAATAATAATAATAGTTGTTAGATAGATAGATGACAGAGAATTGGAATATAAAATTATTATATTTACACTATTGCAATCCTTATTTTTCAATTAATCTCTTCAAAACATTTCACTACAATATCACACTATCAACTTTTAGACTAATACAGAATATCAGCATTCAAGAATAATTCAAGACCTTTACTGTATTAAATAAAATAAATATAGCTACTGCGAATACATTCAATAATATAAATAATACTTACTAAAAACTGTAATTATATAGAAAACTAGCGAGCTACGCCCGCTACACTGGTCGATTTCTCTTAACGAACTTTTAATCCAACAAAATATTGACATTTCATAATTCACTTTTATATATTAACAGAATAATAAGGCTACTATAATTTGTGACTCTTGCTATAGCCAATATACACGTCAGGACACGTCGCCCTTATCATTATCTTTTTACGCATGAAGGTTTCGCTATGATACTCCTTAGTGAAATTTGGTAATTTTTTTAATTCAATATTTGAAAAACGGCATAATCATTAGATTTGAAATGTATATCAAGAAATATACAATTTTTTACCTTTCAAACACAGTTTGTCTAACAATTTTCTGACAAATACATTTCGAGCTATAATTTTTTTCAGTAACTTCAAATGTTTCATTTTCCGAGATTAATCTGTGGCAACAATTAGCGAAAAACCCAGTCGTCAGCAACGCATAGCGTTTTATTAAAGAGGCTGTTGGAGCAGGGATTGTCACCATCAATTTGCCACCATCACTTTGGAAATCGGTTCGGTAGTTCCAGAGATTACCTCCCGCATAGCATGCACAGTCACAGTGACGTCATTGTGACGTCAATGTGAGTCACGTACGTCACGTCACATCTGTGACCAAAATGCCACCACTTTGTAACGTCACACTGTGACCAAAATGTGAACGTCTTGGAGTATCTAAAGAAAACTTAAAATAAACTTTAGAACATCTTATAACATAAAGAAAATTACTTTTTGACAGCTTTAGAAATTTTTGTGACGTTGCAATGACGTCACTGCAAGTCACATAAGTCACGTAAAAACTATGACCAAAATGCCAACACTCTGTGACTTCACGGTGTGATCGGAGAGTGAATTTGGAAAAAAAAAACTCATAAAATATAGATTTGAATTATGTCATGTACCTAAATCATTAATAAAAATATTGTCACACAATATTTAAATATATTGAGTATTTCCAAAATAAAATAATAAATAAATATCTGTCTACATATATGAGGCAGATAATTTTTTACAATTTTCATTACCATTTTCATGAAATTTAACAGAATATACTATATAATACACAGGTAAAAATCCTTGAATAGAAATTTAGTTATTTATCAAGTTATAAGCAATTCGTGTCACGTGACGACCAGTTTTTCTCCTGTCTTTCACTGTCACGTCGGATATTCAAATCAAAACGCCGACTTTGACATTCTTTTCTGAAAGATCTGCTTTTAACAAAAAATGGAAAAGGTTTTTCAATAACATAGTTTCTGAACAAAACACGAGCCAATTTCGTGTATTTCCGAGCAAAAATGAATTAAAAACATGTCATTCCTATAGCAATTTATCCAAAACTGGCCAGTGCTTAGTAAGATGTCACCTCTATTAAATATATTGCTCTTTTCGATAGAGTGTAAAAAATAAAAAATTTGTACTTAGGAAATTTGATTGCAATTTAAATTTATATCGAAATTACTTTATAAAGCCTATTAAATCAATTATTACTTAAAATTTATCTTTACTTTTGACGTCTAAAGCAAATGCAATGAATTAAAAAATATATAAAAATGTAAATTTTCACAGCTTATTTCTAAGAAAACAAAAATCTCTCATATAACAAGAACGAAAAATCATGCGTCAAGCATAGATTATGTAGCACTTTCCAACGCTTCCAAAATAATTTTACAAATCATACCGTTTAATAAGCTAAAAGATAACTTCTAAGTAAACAATTTGGAAAACGCATAACATATATAAAAACATAATTTCAGGAATTTCCAACATATACAATATTCGGAAAAATATCCGAATACTTTTATTCAGCCCTGTATAGGATATATAGAATTGTATATATACTACATAGGATGCTAAATTTTAGTTCAGTTAGGAAACGTGTAGCACATTTTAAAATTCTCCGTCTGGAGTTTGTCAATAAACAGAAATGTGTTCGCGAACTTTTGTGCTGCCCTGTATAGGATCTACAGAATTTATACACACCACGTAATAGACAAAAAGCAAGTTAACATTAAAATCGCGTTCAGTAACTTAAAACGCACTTCCAGGAATTATTGTTAACAGACAGTAGATAATTCTTTTGCGTGTCCCTGTAAATGAACGATGACTGCTATACACACAATATTCCGTAGTAAGTCTCTTGTAATGCACCTTAGTGATCTATATAAATTTCAATGCGTTTAAAATAGTGAAACATTATTTAAATAAACCGCAGACGATTTTTCTCCATAGACGTAATGTAACGGAATTATTTTTACTGTCCCTGTAAAGTAACTATAAGTGCTATGCACACCCTGTTCCATATTAAGCTTCTTCTAATGCACCTTAGTGATATATATAAATTTCAATGCGTTTAAAATAGTGAAACATTATTTAAATAAACAGCAAATGATTTTTCCCCATAGACCGCAATGTAACGGAATTCTTTTGAGTGTCCCTGTAAAAAAACTATAAGTGCTACACACTTCCGTTGAAATAGGGAACATGCTATAGATAACGATAATAACATATAAAAATTGCAGAGCAATCCGAGCATATTTACGGGAGTTAGAGCACGGACAGACGGCAGACGGCAGACGGCAGACGGCCAGACGGCCAGACGGCAGACGGCCAGACGGCCAGACGGCAGACGGCCAGACAAACCGAAGTCATAAGCACTTTTCAACTAGGTTGGAAAGTGCTAAAAAAAGAATATTATAGCATCATTAGAAGTTCATTTTTCAGCCATACAAATTATAAAGGTTTTGAAATGTCTTTATTTAAATTATTTTCTTCCTATAGCATTTGCGGTAAAGTTGGAAACATCTTCTAGCTGTTATTTTGTTGTGTTTAAACAATACTGCGCGCGCATATTGAAGGCAGACGACTTTTTCTCATTCGAAGCTAGGATTAGCGTGTGTTGGGTTCTTTGAAGTTTGTAGATTTATACTGTGTAAGTAAATTAACGTTTTAAAGTGAACAATCTCCATTTTAAAGTAAACCATCCATTTTAACATCTCCCTGTGTCTAGCCGGGTGCATTCATAAGGCCTGAGTGATATTTGATTTCTCAGATCTATGAACACACCTCTCTGCTGGAATAATTTGAAAATTATTGTAGTGGATGTACAGTCTAATTTTTCAATGAAAGGGAAGCAGATAAGGAGCATTCAACAATAACACCTTTACCTATAGATCAGCAGGTAACTTTTAATGTCTTCGCAGTTTTGTGAATAGTGCGTGTTCAGTACTAGTACATTTAATATTGCATTATTTAAAAATTAAGATGTTTAAATTTTCTTTTAAAAAATCACTTGTATTAAATTTTATCTTTAATGTTTTAAATTTTTTTAAATAGACTATTTGGAAAAAAGCTTAAAGTATTTACTAACAATATGTATTTTAAATGTAAAGTGTTATTTAAAATGAGGAATTTACATAATGTTTTGCGTTTCTTAGTTCAATTTTCATAGTTATTCATTATAATTAAAAACATTGCAATTTTTAAAACTATTAATATTTGATTTGCAATTTAATAATTTCGTTGCTAGTGTAGGTTTCCAGAAATAATTTTCCGGTATATTTGAAAAAAAAATGTGACACTTTAATGCATTGAATAATTTATTTGTCGAGATATGTCAATGTTAGATGCACAAAAATAATAAATATTGATGAAACAATAAAATAACTGTTTAGTTAAGGTAATTTTTCCAGCTGTGTTATCGAATGTTTTTACTGTAAAAATTGATATTTAAGTTCTGCATTTAGTATTCTATCAAAAACTATAAAGAAAAAAATTTGTAAAGAAAAAAAATAATATAATTTTTTTTTTGGCATTTATGATCTTAAGTTCTATATTTCATTTACAACGAAAACTGTTTTACTGCTTGATACAATGTTTATTATTTAATAATATCGCACAATAGGTATATCTATTATTTAAATTGATTCCTAATATAAATTTTTCAGAATGTTTATTTGAAAATGTATACTTATATTTTCTTTAAAGTTGTTCTCAAATCCAAAATAGCTAATTTCTGGCATATTTCTGAATTCATTTTTATTCGGAAATACATGAAATTGGCAGGTGTTCTTATTCAGAAAAGGGTAGATGTGCCAGTAATGGACCGCCTTCCAGTAATGGGACACCTTCAATGTTTTTGGTTTATAAAAAAATAACCAATAAAAATTCAGCTTTATTTATTTCATTAATATGCTATCTTTAAATTCTAGTTTTAAGTTTCAAATGCAATCATAATATCATTTATCTATTACTTTTTGTGAGGTGTCCATTACTGGAGTTTAGGGTGTTTTGAATTATTTCTGTTATTTACAATTAAATTTAGATTCACATTGGGAAATGTGACTATGAGCATGGTTAAATATTGTTGGTAGAGTAATATAATATTAAAAAATGTTGAATATAACAATTATAACTATTAATTAAAAAATAATTGTTAAAGAAATTCCTTAAGGGTGTCCATTACTGGCACATCTACCCTATATAAAATCGAATGGCGTTATCCATTTTTTGGTAACGGCAGATGATGTTTCAGAAAACACTATCAAAGTCGGTGTTTTGAAACAAATTTCCGACGCGCAGCGTCAGAAACGGGTAAAACGTGGCCGACATTGATCTTAAGTATTACATTTATCTAAAAATGGAAAACGCTATTCATTCCAAATAAGTTTAATAATCAGGCATGCAAGTGCCATGCGTTTAAAAGTTTGTTCATAAATGTGTCAGAAAGTTTCGTGTTAACCGGTTTCTCAGTCAGATGCAAAGTTTTAATTTGAATACGAGTTGCATCAATAAAAATGATTGCCGATCCAATCCTTATCGTCGATCTTATCCGTATTTGGTGAAATCTTGTTATCCGAATCTATGCGAAATCATTTATCAGGTTCGGTCGGGTTGTGGGCTTACAGATTTTTTGTTGTTGTTGTTGTTGGGTTAGGATAAGAATACGGGTTGAATCAAAATATAGTTTCAGTCAACCATCATTCATGTTCAAGTTGACATTCAATCATGTTCAAGAAGTATATAACCGGATTCGTGTATGACTCTAGATCCGAGCCGACATCAGAAATTGTATCGTAACACAATTTCTGATAAAATCTGGTTACTCGGTCTTATGCAAGATTCTATTCCAAACAAAACTTACAGTAAAAACATTATACCCGACTCGGGTCATATCGGGTTCACGAAAATCAGGTCACACGACAACTAATCTAAATCTATTCTGTAGCCAAACAAATCCAAAAAGATCGATCCGAAGTTTCTGGATTGGATTCGGGTAAAATCTGGTCACCCGACCCGGTGCAGTGTCGTCACAAACGTCACAAACTTGAACCATAAAAAAATTTTGATCCGAACAATCCGTATAGGATTCGGGTAAAATCTGGTCACCCTATCCGATGCAGATTCGTCACATTTTTCACATTGAAGTCGCACGGTGACTTCACAAAGTAGTCACATTGTGAGGTCACAGAAAGCCTTGAAAACGGCCATAACGACCTCGCATTTACGTCACAGTCACTTCACATCGACGTCACGTGACGTCACGACGACGGTCACAAAGTCGCAGTGTGACTTCACAGTGACGTCGCCGTGACGTCACCATGCCTTACGGGCTCCTACAAACAAACAAATAAACAAACAAACAAACAAACAAACAATCTTTACTCCTTTATAATATTAGTATAGATTTAATTTAAATTTAATACATTCAACAAAAATAAGTACCAAAACTAGTTGATCAGGCTAGAAGACACCTAGTAATGTTGAGAAGTTATTGTTTATATTTAAAGTTAATTGAAATACACAAGTAGTATCCCTGTGCCGACCCAAGAATATATCTGGTAAAAAGAGTTTATTTTTATTTTTAGAAAGGTTTTTTTTTTTTCCCCAACTGAGAGAGTCAATTTTATTATTACATCATTTTGCAACATTTTGTGAGTTGTCATGGTTTCAGAAAATTTTCTTTAGAGTGGAAAAAAATGAAACAATCGTCTGCTTAAAATGTAAAATGCAATTAATTTAATCTCGTTCATCTTTCGGTTACTTCTACTAGAATGAAGATATTCTATTATTTTTTACAAAGCCCCGATTTAAATAACAATAGAATATAAATAATCATTAACAATAAAATAAAAACTCATAAAAAATATTCTAACAGCATAAAACCACAAAATAAAAATATCAACCATAAAAACATAACTTACAACTTCCGTGTCTTCTTTTTACTTGGCCGCATGTCCATATCTTAATAAATCATCAAATACTTTTCCATTTAATTCGCTCCGATGTTTACACAACTCTAAATCAGCGACACAAAAATATTTCGATCTAAACTACCACACCGTCGTGACAGCTGAAGTCCATACACAGCACCTTGTCGAACAAAACACCTTTATCTGGCATATCCGCTAGACTTTAAAAATATCTGGCCATCCTGTCGACTTTAAAAAGAATAATGTCACGATTTAACTTGTATCACCATAATTTTTGTAGAATCATTATTCAGGCAAGGGCTTCCTCCGAGGAATTTACAGTCGGGCGTCGAGAATTCACTTCATAGTGTGAATACAGAATGCAAATAAGAGACAGTCCGTTCCAGTTCACTTTTTATTCGAAGTAAAAGAAAATGGGCATGCTTTACTAATTACGTTGCTAAATCCATACATGATGATTTTAATACCGTGAAGAAACTTGGTGACTTAATTTAATAATTAAGAAGACATTTTTTGTTGTTAAAGGCAGTTGTTCTTTCTATCTATCGGCAGCCAAGGAGATTATTCCATGATCGTGAAGTACGCGCCGGGGTTACATGTACAACCGGATCCAGGAGCAATCTGACGCTGACACGGGAAACTCCACGTATATCTATTATTGAACGCCCCAGAATACCTTTTCATTAAACAGTCTTTCGACCAATCAGCGCTATAGGACTCAATTCTCCGGCGCTCTGATTTTGAAGCTATAAGACCGTAATCTGAAAAAAAACGCGGGAAACCAATACTTCTAGAACATTTTCAAAATCTAATTCCTTCGAATAAATAAGAAGAGAAGAAAGAAAAAAATACGCAGGTTTTATCGAGCATGGGCAAGATGCCAAGATAATATTTTTCATTGAGACTGAAGTAGCTTTCATAATTTTGAGAAAAAATATTGTTTTGTCAGAAAACATAGGGAAATAAAAATAAGAAAATAAAAAGATAAATGTTGTTATTTCAAGAGAGTTAAAATATTTTTAGCTGGGAGATTGGTGTTTTTTAAAAGAATTAAATTCTAGGATGCATTTATTTAATGAAACAAAAGTGCGTAATTTTAATAGAACAGCGCGATCAGAGCCATTTTTTTAAGAGAATGAATTTAGAATAAAGTATGTTTTAGCTAGATGGAATTTTGATAATTTAAATACTGGAACGAGAAAATAATATAGAATAATGGGATTTACACAGAATTATAGTTTTGATGAGGTCAACGGCGAAAATTTTTTAATTTGTTTGATATATATATATATATATAAAGGATTTGAGTTTAAACATACTTCATTTCCTTTATGACGTGTGTGATCATCAAATTAACTGACGCTCTAGTATTTTTATTAACCATGATTTCAAAGCATGAGTTATGAAAAGTTTGGATCGCGAGATCAAGATTTGAATATCTTCAAAATTGGAAAAAAGAACCAGTTTTTTCATTTTTATCACCGAGCAAGTGTCGAAGTGTGGAAGAGTCAATTAAGGCACTGCTAGGCCTAATTGGACTATGCGACACTAAGAATATTGTATGTTTAGGGTGAGACGTGTAATATATTGTAAAGAAATTGTTGTGGAATTATTTTTCTAGAATGGTATTAAACTTCACGTTTTTGTTATTTTGAAGTCTAGTTGTTCAATTAATTCAGTAAATTAACTTTTTACATTTTACCTTACTACAAATTTATATGTGATTGAGGTCCAAAGTCTCTAGTACATCATCCAATAAATTCTTATTTATTTTCTGTTTTTGAATAACAAAGTTTCTATTAAGTCAATAAATAGAGATTAGTTATATATCATGTTTTAATGGTTAAATACACATCCATCCTATAAAAATATTTCTTGCGCAAAATATTTGTCGATAAAACAAAGTTTGGCGAAAAAAAAAATCTGTTGTATGTTTTTTATAAAACGAAATTTCTAAAAAACATTTTATTTATTTTTACCAGAAAATTATCACATTGATCTTAAAATGTTTGATCCAGTAAATATTTTTTTCGATAACCATTTGTTACTATTTATTGCTATTAACAATTTCTTTTATTCCTATGCAGTTTCATCGTTCAAGACCTTTTTTGCGGACGAAAATTATCGGAACAGATAAGAAAGAAAGAAAGAGAAAAAAAAAACAGATTGTCGTTACTTACTAAACAGCTGAAATATTATTTCGCATAAAATTAAATTTATAAAATCCTAAAGAAATTAAAACTTAAGCAATTGAAATAATGTATTTTTCTGAGAAATTGTTATTGTGTCTTTGATATATAAGATAAAACAAATAATTATTTTTTTAAATATATTTTATTAATTAACAACATCAATTTCTATTTCTCCAACGATTTGTTCACTATTAATATACACTTTTATTTCTACTTTCTTCCACATAACATATTTAGTGTATATTATTTAATAGACGTTATTCCCAGTCGATTGGAAGTGGTATACACTTTAACGACTGTTTTGAGCTAAATTAATGCAGAATGTTCATTTTATTCTTTTACTTACCCATTATACGTAGTATAGGGTAAGTCTCGTAATCGTTTTGAAAATTGAAAAAAAAATTTGACGGATTTACACGTTTCAGAAACTGGAGATTCCGAAAAACATATTTTTAGAAAAAATAAGTTTTGCCGTCCGTCTGTGCGTGTGTCTGTGTGTCTGTAAACGCTCTATCTCCCGAAAAAATTGAGATAGAAACTTGCAATTGGGTATGTACTTAGTATGTAATAATGGGAAGAAGCCTATTTAATTTCAATAACCTCGATTAACCGGAACTATTTATTTTGGACTCTCGAAATATTTGTTCTGATAAAAGGTATATACAAATTTTCGAAATTGCTTATTTTAAGAAATGAATCTAAAAGACAATAAAAAGCATAAATTTTGCATAAAGCATGAAGTCGATCGGATAATTAGTTGCCGAGATATTTGGAATCCTATTTCCATACTCTTCGATTTTTCATGACCCTGTATTTCATCCAAATTTCACTTCAAAGATATATTTTAATGGGAAATTTGATGCTTAATCAGATGCAATAAGCCGCTAGTTAATTGGATTATTATTTTGGGAGTTATAAGGATGTTTCTTTCAAACAATTCAGTAATCGAGCCTTTAAAGTTTGTGACGTCATCAAGCCACGATTCGAGGCTAACGAAAAAGACAGGCTACCGCGGTGCTTTTATGCATATATTTTTTACAGACCGCGGGCATCACGTGATGCTCGAATGCACCAATGAAGGTGCACGAAAAGAGCATCACGTCACTCTAGCGGTCTGTAAAAAAAGATAAGTGGAATGCACCGCGGTAGCCTGTCTTTTTCGTTAGCCTCGGCCACGATTTTATTTGAATTGCAATGCATTTTATAAGTAGTTTACACATTTTTATTTTAATATTTTACATTATGCATATCCATGATGGGTAAGTATTACGGTGGCCCCCAACGACTAGTTTTTTCTAAATTGAATATTCATTAGCGATTGATTTCATAAAATACAGAAACCTGGAATCGCTTAGATACTTTAACTTATTGTAGATATCTGCTTTGCAAGAGATTATCTTTACTATAAGAGCCCCGTTAGATGGACCAGAAAGTTTTGAAGTGACGAAAATTAGCTGAAATTTGATTGTGGCTTAGAAAGTCTGTAATTAATTTAGACTATTACGTCTTTTTGCATTTATTTATCTATGTCTCATAGAAATAAAAAAATTGTTAAATTGTGAAAACATTAACAAAAGTTTTAATATCTTTCGACAGAATTTATTTCCAAAAATGCCTAAAAAATGTAGTCTAGATTCCATAATTTTGAGTTGTCATTTCTTCTTTATACTGCTTATTACGTTACTTCTCGATTATACCCGAAGAAAATAATATAGTTATAACAAAAATATGATAAATTTTTATGTATTTTAATTTTTTTGTTTTATTTCTTTAATTTTTTACAAATTTGTTTTTTGTTTCAGATATAATCGAGACACAACTTAATAAACTGTATAAAGAAGAAATAACGACTAAAATATGATACCTGTACAGAGTCCCGCAGGTCTCTCATCTGGAATTGGTTCAAAATTAGGAGACCTGGGGGGATAGTACAATAGACCTCTGGTCGCGGTGCTTTGGCTTTCGAGCCTCTCCCCCCCCCAGTAATACAGTACCTGTACATATGTTGCAAAGCTAGTTTTAATGTTTAATTTTGTTGTACAATGTTAAAACTTTTGTTATCTTTTTACAATTTAACAAATATATTTTTTAATTTCTATAAAACATAGAAAAATTAATTCATAAAGAAATAATAGAGTAAATTAATGACAGGCTTAAAATGTACGATCAAACTTCATTCATTTTTCGTCATTTAAACTTTTCTGGCAACCTTAACCTATGTAAATTTCATTTTAAATAATACTGAATTGAAAATGCTTTTAATGGCATATTAACGACCCAGGATTCTTACATTATTGTTCCATTCACAGTCGGTAACATTCCGCAACGATTACCAATAAGCTAGCAAATGTAAAACTGCTAAAACTGATTAACTTTTATTTTATGTGGGATCTGTCATATTTAAATTTTATCATTTGAACAGGCTAGAATATTTCTGTGAATCATTAATGTTACAATCCTCAGTTTTCACAGGACACATATTGCAGTGAATTCCACAATATACCAATTTCTTTCTGTCTAGAATAGTTTATGATCATTAATATTCACTACAAAAACTCCCGTTGTAAGTAATGAATACACAATCGTGACTTTCAACAACAGAATTATAAATAAAGCAGGAGACAGTAAAATTCGCCAATTTATAAATAAACATCATTAGGATAAGTAAACGATTATCGTAATATAGCTTGCAGTGGAATACCTTGCTTCCTTTTGTAAGGGTACTCCAATGGTCGAGTGAGTTTTGAGATTTTGCGTGCGATCGCAGTGTCCTGAATTCTCATATTTGTGCGTTAATGAAATCTATTCTGTCATTTTTTTATGTGTCTCAAAGTACCGGGTGGTTATAATTATAAGTATCCCTATTTGGAACTGTCTGTAGCTTGAAGGAATAACTGGAATGAAACCCAAATCGGTACACTTACTATTCGAGAAGGGGGAAAAGGAATGAAACAATAAAAAATTAATTGCAATAATCGCCGACAGATGGTGCTTTTCAGTGTGAAATGTAATGTGTAATATTGTGTACCGTAGAGGTGTCGCAAACCTCAATGACATTACTGCGTATCACAACATGTGCGAAACATCACTACTGATGCGTTATATTCCGCTGTTCAGCACGTCGCGTCGTGCACCGCCTGAATTGCGTCTTTTAGCGGAATGACCCTGTGGAACGTGATCATGATCGGCGCCGCCATGCAAAAGCGTAACCACGTCAACTGGCACATTTTCCAATAAATTAGGTGTGTCACCCGGTTTGACGCATTAATTTTTTGTTCTTGACATACGTTACATTTCATACTCAGTAGCGCAATCTGTCGGTGATTATTGCAATTCTTTTTTTATTTTTCCATTCTTCTTCCACCTTCTTGAATAGCAAGTGTGCCGATTTTGGTACCATTCGGATCATTCTTTCGAGCTACAGACAGCTCCAAATAGGGATACTTATATTATAACCACCCTGTATGTATGAATCTTCCGAATCTGATTGTCACGGATATTTTTGCTATGATATGTCAATTAGGTAACTGTGGTTGTGTAGTAGTTATATACAGTGCGGTAGGAGATGCAATCGATGGATTTTGAGTGCACCCTGCTTTAGATATATGAGTTTTTCACGTGTTTACGTAAAGCTTACGTAAAGTGTTTTTGACTACCAGTTTTGAATAAAGTTTTCGACTGTGAGTTTACGCCAGTTGGGTAAGAAGTTCAACTTCATATTACGAATAAAGAGTCATACCGGTCCCATTTAATAGTGGTATTACTTGTTAAATTGACTTTCTTAAGTTACATCAGAAAGAACAGTAAAGCCATTTTTTGCCGAGTTAAGAGAGTTGAATTTAATAAGTTTTTGGGGGGAGAGGACCCCCTCCCTCCGTCTGAGTGTTTTGGAATCTGAACTTTTATTTTTGATCGCCTGAAGTAAATTCATCCATCCCACTGTTAATCGCCTTGTTTGCTGTTGCAAATAAATGATTGTGTTTTTAGTTAAATCTATGTAATGACCTCTTTCACAGTGAACAGCCCGGAAGGGTATGTCACAAGTTTTCAATATTTTTTCAAGAATCTCTTATTTACAAAACACATTCTGTAAAATTCCTATAAGTCACCTCCACCCCATTTTTCAAAAGCAAAAACAGTTACATTTTGAAGGAGGCTTATAATCGAGATTAAAAAATCATTAAAAAACTATTTATTATTAATTTATATGTTGAAATGGTAAATAATTAGTTTAGAAGTTAAAACTGTAAATACAGCAGTGAGAATATTCCGCAATTCAGCGGTCTCGTAATCGTTAAAAAAGGAATAATCTAAGTCCTCCTAAAATTTTGCCCACTATCTACCAGACAACAATAACAACAACAAAAATCAACATTTTTTGACTTATTTGTTACTTTTTTTTAACAATAAATAATAAATCATTGAAATATCCCCTTCTCGAAATTACTGCCTCCTCTTTGTCCCCTTCTGGTTCTAAACAAGCATAGTTTAACCTGTATATCTCTTTAATTATTTTTTTCTGATCTATTTAATAATCTGTAGTAACAATCAATAAATAATCTATCACCTAAATTTTCCCCTACTCCCAAAATTTGTCTCCCCCTCCCCGCATCTCACGAAGTTTAAAATCTTTAAATTCCTTTAATTTTTTCTTTTCTATTTGTGATTTTGTTTTAACAATAATTAAATAATCCTCTAAATTACATTTACCCCCCCCCCCCCCAAACATACACACACCAAATAAAACCTCTTTTTTTTTTTGCTCCACCGCAACACATACAGTTATTTTTAAAAAAAATTCGCTATTTATAACTTTATTGCAACAATAATTAAATAATTATCTAAATTACTTCATCCCCACCTAACAAAAATTCCGCTTCTCATCTAGTTTGGAATAATAAAACGTCGTCGTTAAAATGCATAATATATTCGAATTCTTTCGTGTGTTCTTTCCTAAAATAAACTATTTCATTATGTAAACTAAATTCACCAAACCGGAATGAAAACATCTTTCCACTGAAACCTTATTCATACGCATTGTCTCAGTTTTCATGGAGATAAAAAAATTTATAGCAGAAATAATTTGTATGTTCTGTGGAACATTCAATATGACCAAAAAAATCTTTTTATCATTTCTTGTTAGATAAACTTGAGTTTGACTGAGTGAAATTTTAAACATGCATCGATCGTTTCGTTTTAATGCGTGAATGAATACAATTCATTTCTTAATATAATGAGATCTGAAAGTCTTTCATTCCCTTTTCAATAAATCTTAGTTGTGCCTTAAAATCAAAAAAGGGTTTTTCGATTGCAGTCACTTAATTCTGTATTTTGCTGAAGTCAAAAGTTTTAGTTAAGATTAATAAATTAGATTCAATAATATGACAGTTGATAAGTAATAAAATAATAAATAGAAAAGCTGATTCACTTTTATTTTTATAAGTGATCTGTTAAATTTAAACATTATCGCTTGAACGGATTGGAACAAACATCTGAATCATTTGATTGCAATTCTTTAATAGAAAATATTCGATAAAAAACAACAATAACATAGTATAACAATTTTAAGTCAGATAAAGTGGAATTTGACAGAGATAAATTTCAAAGATACATCGGTCGTTTCGTTTTAGTTTGATTAATGTTTGAATTCAGTTTAGTTTTTTTCATAATAAGATTTTGCAATGTCTTAAAATTACAAAATATCTAATTAAATGTCTCTATTTTACATTCGATCACTATTTTAGTTTTGTTTGAAAATTTAAATATGATTTTTAATTACAGTCGTTTAAATAAGTCAAACGTTTTAGTCAGGACTAATCTATACTAATAAAATAAAGTTTCGCTCTGTGTGTCTGTGTGTGTGTGTTGTCGGTGGCTAGGAAAATCTAGCCCACCTAGAAGTCTGAAAATGTAGGGGTGCATAGTCCAAGGTCTGACCATGTGCACCTGAGTCACAGAATATTAATATTTTGATAATTACTCAAGATATTAATTAGAATATCATTAAACATCGCATCCAAAATGTCATCTTTTAAATCAAAATGGCTAAAGAAAAGAACTGCTGTTATGGATTTACAAGCGGAAATGAACGAATTCGAAATTATTTTACTAATTAGCGAATTTTAAGAAAACTAACTAAGATATCAATTTGAAACTTTCTGAGCATATGTAAAAAAAATTCTGCATCCGATTATGGGATTTTAGAAAAAAAATCGGAAGGTATTTTTTTTTAATTTATGCAAAAAAAGGCCAAAAATCTTCCGGCGCCAGTGAAAAAAATCCAAGAAAGTTTCATACAGGGATCTGCTTTCATTAAAAACTGAACTACAAAGAGATATGTTTCTCTGCCCGATCCCTCCATTTACTTTGCGAAAATGAAAGAAAATAATTGCCAATTTTTACTAATGAACAAAAATTTAGATAACTAATTAAAAATCTGAAATTGAGGATGGGAAGTGTTGTCATCTGCCGGCTATTTTAGTGTAGTGTCTTCGTTATGTTCTAATTATCAGAAAAATTTAATTCTTTTTTTAATGATCTCGTTAATGTAGGTGAAGGTGGTTTTCTTGAACAAATTATTCGTTATATTTGCGGGTATGGGGAGAGAGGGGGTTAACGCCTTGCTCTGAAATTGTTATTATCTCGGTCCCGGGAAACGCCGGACGGGTAGCTAGTAAATAAAATAATATGAACGATGAATACAAATTTTGAATAAGAGAAAAATAGAATAAGGGAAACTTATCTTGATACTTAAAGATCAAATAGCATTTTTGTAATGTAAAAACTTTATACAGACCAGTACAAAATAATTCGAGTACATTTTCATTTATTGACGAAAATAGATGAAGGGGAATTTTGAAATGTATTATGCGTTTCCTAACTGAACTAAATTTAGCATAGTATGTAAGTATATATACAAATCTACACATCTACACATTCGCGATACCTTCCTTAGCAAGATAACCTTGACAAAACTGATGTAAGTAGGAGAATAAATTGAGCTGATATGCGAAATACAATTTCTATTTGTTTCAAGATAAAATCTTCAATAGAGGTGAGAATAATAAATCAAGATACTGTATATATGATACTTTGTCTCCCATCTCTAGAGACTGTCGAAAATTTTGAAATAGGGTATGGAAAATAAACACTGTTTATGAGAAGCGCATAACAATAATGTTTCGTGTTAGTGATAATAGGAAAATACTGAATAAAATATCGTTGTGCAAGCGTATTTTTAGTTGAAAAATGAATATAAAAGGGTCTACTATTTTTCGTTATATTCCCGGTTTTATATTTCTTTACCTATTTATTTTCACTTTTAGGAAATCCTATAAGTTCAATTTAAATTGACTTTTTCAGTTTCAGCGGAAAATATTTATGTTCACTGAATAGATATATTATTTTCACTTATGTTAGTCTAATGTATATCTCACTCGCGTTCCGCGAAAACAGTAACACAGAAAAAATATATCGCGGATTCGGAATCTGTACTATCCATGCAGTTTAAGATAGTCAGAAAATTTTCTTTATACAGCTACAATTGGATAAACAACCCATGATGACCACCATTATGCTTTTCTTTCTCACTTACAAACAAATAAATTTTACATTTTATAACATTTTTTAAAAATCACATTAGAGTGTTAAAGTATACAAAGAGATTCTATATTAAAAAAAAGATTGATTTTAATTTTATTTTATATAAAGTCATTTTAAACAAAACATATAATGTAACATAATCATTCTGTTAATTAAAATCAAGAAAGTTTTGCGTTTTTTTAAATACACTTTTATATGCAAAATGAAAACAATATTCATAATTCAAAAATAATTAGTTTTATAACTAAGAAAAAAAAACTCTGTTAATAGCACATGGACGTGAATAAAATGAATTAATTAACTCTAATTAAGTATAAGTTTATATTTAATATCCATATTTATTTGTTTTAATGTTATAAATCAAAATGGATGTAAAAAAAAAGAGAAAGAATATCATTTTTATACAGTGCAGCGTGAAAAATATAATGTAAATTAGAGAATCATTAAATATTGTAGATATTCAATGAGGGGAAGTTTTAGCCAGATGAAATAGCTTTAATTTATGTACACTGAAGAATGAGAAAGAATGTAAGATGTATATAAACAATCCACCTAATTGGAAGATTTTATTTACATGTAAAGATTGTCGTACTTTAAAAACGGAGAAGTATATATATATTTTTTAATCTAGCAAAAGTTTTATGAAAACATAATAAAACTTCATCCGAGTTACCCACGATTCCACATTTGTTTCTTTATCTCCAGAAAAATCCGAAATAATTAGATTTCCGAGAATTAAAGAAGAATTTCTCAAACAGAAATTTCTTTTGCTGTCTGTAATTTTCAGAAACATTTTCAAGTCGTGTTTACAGTGTATTAATAAATATTCTCAATCCGGTATCAATGAAATATTATCATTTTCTATGCTATCAACTCTCAAATAAACATTTTCATGCTTAATACTTTGCCGTCCGCATGTCTCGTAAAAATACTTCTATTCGTAAAATGTTGAAATGATTGATTGACACCAGAATTTAGAAACAAATTTATTCGAATATAAGCAAAATATTTTCTTCATGTACTTGATAAAAGGGAATTTTTCATTCCAAAATTCTGGTGCCAATGTAGCATTTAAGGATCAGAATTAAGTTACTTTACATGCGACACCACTGTGGTGTAGCCGGAAGGCAAAATGTTAATAAACATATTCAACAGCAAAACATGTTCAATAATAAAAGTACGTTTTACTTTTGTGTGTTTAAGAATAAAATTGGACCAACATATATATATATATATATATATATATATATATAAGTTAGTAACTTTAAATACAATATTTGCTGCATTTCTATCCTAAAGAAACTGAGATACAACGATAATGTTCATCGAAAGAAAGCATTGAAGCGCCCCCTGTTGAGTAAACAAAGCCAAAATCAACCTAATTTTTTTTATAAATATCTTACACATTAAATTTCGAAAAATTCCATCAAATAGATGCTGAGATATAGCTATCATGGAAATCGTGACAAGCATGTGCATAAGAGCCATGCCACTTATTGAGTAATATACACCAAATCCTAATCAGTACAAATCGAGTCAAAGTCTAACTGAGTACAAAAAGATTCATGAAATTCTATCTCACAGTTACCGATATTCAGCTATCATGGAAATCCTGCGAAACTCACCATAGCAGCGCCACCTTTTGAGCTATACATCAAAACGTAATAAGCAACTAGTTTATGTCGAGGTTTAAAAGAATACAAAGTTTGATGACATTTCGTGCATTAGTTATTCAAATTGAGCGGCCACAAATTTTGTGATAGATGCATACAGAGAGACAGACATTTTCTAGAAATAGTCCAATTGTGTTTAGTTCATTCCAAAAAGTATAAATCCGTCCACAAACGGAAATCGAAAAATTTCACGATTTCAATATTTTTTTTTCTTATGTATATAGATAAGAAAAAAAATATTGAAATCGTGAAATTTTTCGATTTCCGTTAATGGACGGATTTATACTTTTTAGAATGAACTAAACACAATTGGACTATTTCTGGAAAATGTTTGTCTCTAAGTAAGAAAAAGGAAAAACTGCTGAATGGGCTAGCATGTGTATGTGTTCCGCTCTATATACTTTGAATATTTGAATGAAAATGATGTATAAATAAAAAATGTGTATTAAAAACATTTTGAAAATGCTTTTAATGGATATCCGAAAAAAGAAAAAAAAAAGCTTCTCAATAAGAGTGTTTAAATTTTTCAATGGAATTATTTAGGCAATCTAATGCGCGTAACCAGAATCGGGATAAATTTCTGTATTTTTTCTTTTATGTGTATTTTTTCTTTTATAAACTATTTTTCATTTTACTCTCATTTATATATTACGTCATACAAATTTTCAGCTGGTTTCTTTATTTGTTTTTTCCTTTTTAATTTCACGCTTGACGGATTTACTTATCTGCGTTTAAAAGAAAAAAAATCAAAATAAAACTGCTTTCTCCTTTCTCGCTTTCCAGTATTGAATAGATTTTTTTATGCTTTGGAATTTTTTTTCTGAAATTTGATAAAAGAAGTTTCTTTATCATTGAAATAAAGTAGTTCTATATAAAAAAAATACGATATTTATTTTAGGGTTCATAGAAATAAAAAATAATTATTTCTCTATCAAGGGAAAAACATTTTCAAATATGGAAACTGTCACTAAAGTGAAGTGTTAGTCTCATTTAAAAAAAAAAAAAAAAAAAAAAAACCTTTAAATTAAAAAAAGCGTAATTAAACACTTTAGACGCCTAGGGTATAGAAGGGAGTTCCATATTTATATTAAAAAATAAATAAATGGAAACTAACTTCATTTTAAATAAAGACATTTTAAACAGAAAATAAAATATAATACAATCACTGTTAATTAAAATCAAGAAAATTTTCTGTTTCATTATATTTTTAATTCACTCTTTTTTTAAATCTCTTTTATTTGCAAGCTGAAAACACTATTTATAATTCAAAAATAATTACATTTATAACTAAGAAAAAAAACCTTTGTCAATAGCACATGGATTGCCATGTTTAGAAGATCACAAAACTTTCTTCTATGTTATTCAGTTGTATTAATTCAAATAGCATTGTTACATACCAATAATTATGCAGTAGATGGTATTATTTGAATTTAACTCGGGGTTACAGCGATAAGTGAATTAAAAAAGGCACAGTTCAACAGCACTTCGAGTTATACACCGAGTTATATACCCGGGTATACAAATACAGATTTGTCCCAGCATATGTATTTTTCATTAATAACTTGAAATATAAAATTTGTTACATTTCTATCCACAAGAAACTGAGATACCACTGTAATGTTCATGGTAAAAATAATGCCTCTGTTACAGTGAACAAAGTCAAAATTGACTCAACATATTTTTTAATAAATATATTACATAATAAATTTGGAGACATTCCATTCCATAGATCAGGGCCCTATTAACCTTTTAAGGTAGGGGAAGCATTGTATCATTTTTGGGCCTCCTTTCGGGAAAAATTTTAGAATTTTACATGCAGGGAAATTTATTAATGCTACGAATATATCATTCCAGGGTGTTCCAAGTCCACTTATATTTTCTTAAACAGCTCTTTTTTCCCCCATGTATATACTAGATCAGTTTATTTGTAGTATGCATATATTTGATATACATTCAATTTCCCAGATGGTTTCCAATCATCTGATCAGGACAGCATTTGATTGATTAACTGCCTATTGATCACATTCAGATTTCCTGGTTAGATAACTTTCCGAAAGTAGTGCGGTTTTTCTCTTGCATTGAGCAACCTTTCCCTTTCAAAACATTCAAAGCGCAATATAAAATAAGGAACCCATTTTACAGTAATTTTGCATACTTAAATATTAGAGGGATGGCTTGTGCTTCCCGTGCCTTTTGGATAAATCAGACCCTGCCATATATACCGAAATCAGTTATCAAGGAAATCGTGAAAAGTCCAGCATAGCAGTACCTCCTGTTTAACGAACAAAGCAAAAACAGAATCAGTACAATTTAAAATTAAGCATTTTGCATAATCAGTGTGGTGACATTCTATCCCATAGAATAAGAGCTAAAGTTATCACGAAAATCGTTAACAGTACAACACAACAGTGCTTCCAGTTGAGCAAGATGCAGCCAAGCCTAATTAGTACCCACTTTTGTCATGGTTTAACTAAACACCAAGTTTGGTGGAGTTCCATCCCATAAATGCTGAGATATAGCTAACATGGAACTAGTGATAAAAAAACAGCATTGTATGGCGCCATCTCTTGGGCTGCATGCACCGAAACCTAATCTGTACCTACACTGTAAAAAATGACCAATGTTTCTTATTTTATGAAAATATACAATAACCACAACCGAAAATATAATATAATCTTCTGAGTCATCCGAAATTCCGAATAGCGTGTTCTATTTTCTTTTGAATCTCCAGAAACCAATACATTTCCAAAATTTAATCAATTATTTATAAAAACAAAGTATTTTTCGCTGCCCGAATTCTTCAGAAACGTTTCCGAACGGTTTTTATAGTGTATTAATTAGTGTCCTCAGCCTGGAATACCTCTTTTTCGAATGTCATCCATTCTCAAGTAAACGTTTTCAGCCGCATAAGTTAATTTATACATGAAAAAGTAAAGAAATAATCTTAATTTTAATGTTAATGTTCAAACTGTTAATTTTGCATGTTTGTCTGTTAAACATATTTTTGAGCATAAAAATGTTTACTTGAGAATTGATAGCATTCGAAAATCAGGTATTCCAGGCTGAGGACACTAATTAATACACTATAAAAACCCTTCAGAAACGTTTTTGAAAAATACGGGCAGCAAGAAATACTTTGTTTTTATAAATAATTCATTAAATTTTGGAAATGTATTGGTTTCTGGGGATTCAAAAGACAATGGAACACGCTATTCGGAATTTCGGATAACTCAAAAGATTATATTATATTTTCGTTCGTGGTTATAGTATATTTTCATAAAATAAGAAACATTGGTTATTTTTTGCAGTGTACTTATGTGAAGGTCTTAGTGAATATGAAGTTTGAGGACATTCCATCCCATAGACGCCGATATAATCTTATATAATCATATCATCGACACTTTTTGGAAAATACCCACTAAAATAATCAGCATCGATCCAGGTCAAGATCTAAGAGAATATGCAGTTTTATGAAATTCTTTGCGTTAGTTCTAGAGCTATAGCTTTCACGGAAATTGTGAAAGATGCAGCATTTCAGAGCCACATGTTGTGTTATTGTACATCCACACCTATTCAGCACAAGCTCGTGTAAAGGTCTAACAGAATAGAAAATGTTGCGAAATTCCGTACATTAGTTCTTGAGATAGACCGGCCACAAACATTTTATCACACCGCAAACTAACAAACGGACAGACATTTTCCAAAAAAAGTCAAATTGTGTTCAGGATTCGAACATTCCAAAACATGTAAATCCAACCAAACAGCAGCAGTCGAAAATTTTCGCGATTGCAATACTTTCTTCGCAGAGAAAAAAGAAAATCAGTATTTGACAAAGTTAAAAGAATTAATCACAGTCGTGCTACTTAATATGGGTTTCTTTAGTAGTATGGGCAGCGTCTACTTATTGCATACTTTCTGAAATTTGTGCGTCGTAAAATTTTTTATCAAGGGAAGGTCTTTATGGGCATTAGATTTACAAATAGTTTATAAAAGATCAAGTGTTAAGTGTCTAAATTAGAACCATAAAAGTTTACGATATTGTGTGTCGTTCGAGAAACTGCACTTACCAGATGCAAGAATTTAATCAAGAAATAAATGATATCAATCTGTAAAACTTCCTAATTAATTATAAAATTTTATTTATTTTTTGTAATAAAGAACAACAGGTAAATAAATTTATCTTGCATATTCATCGTTCCTCTGTAAAAGAAACAAGTAATAATGGTTAAAAAAATTAAAGCAATATGATTCAGCAAATTGAATTAGATATTTAATAGTGTTTACCCCAAACTTGTTAAGGAAGAAGGTACCTTTAAATCTACAAAAAAGAAAAATATTTTTTCTTAGCTCATATCACAATTTAGTTGCATGTTTTAAACTATATCCCATTCAAAGTTTTGCGTTAAAACAGAAGTTATATCTAGATGTCCTTCAGCTAGCGTCATATATGGCATAATAAATTATCATTTTTATAGTCATTTTATTCAAAACGGGAGGAGGGGATTTTGTGAAGCATCGGTCATTTTCGGCCCGTATCCCAGTAGGAACCAGATGTGTTCAGTGAGAACATTTGAAGGTAAAAATGTTCTGAATTATTGTTCTCGTACAAGCAAAACCCTGAAAACCATGCACAGTCACCCTACCCAGACCGCGCAGGTACCGAACACGTAAACATCGGGCCAAGCTCTTCATTTTTTTCGTGAGAAGACTAACTGCTCGGCTCCGAGGGCCGTTTCATTAACGATTATTCTGAAACTAGCCAAAGTTTCATGAAATTTTATTATTTTATAGTAATTGCATGCTCTTGCTCAGAAATAACTTCTTCTGTATTCAGTTAATATGCTCGTGTCTTAAGAATATTCTGATTGTCCGACAATATAATAAATTATAACACCTTGTAATAATATATTACTTTTAAATGCTAAAGGTGTAAAATTAACAACATAATACGAATTAAAATAACATTTATTAGTTGTTTTACATGTTTTGACTTTTTCCGAGTCATTTTAAAAAACCAAAATATGAAAATAAACAATCAAGTGAAAAATAATAGATAACGTGCCTAATTTTTAAACTAGTCGTTGGGGGCCACCGTAATACTTACCCATCATGGATATGCATAATGTAAAATAAAAATGTGTAAACTACTTTATAAAGTGCATTGCAATTCAAATAAAATCGTGGCTTGATGACGTCACAAACTTTAAAGGCTCGATTACTGAATTGCTTGAAAGAAACATCCTTATAACTCCAAAAATAATAATCCTATTAACTAGCGGTTTATTGCATCTGATTAAGCGTCAAATTTCCAATTACATTATATCTTTAAAGTGAAATTAGGATGAAATACAGGGTCATGAAAAATCGAAGAGTGTGGAAAAGTGTTTATGACTTCGGTTTGTCTGGCCATCTGCCGTCTGGCCGTCTGTCCGTGCTCAAACTCCCGTAAATATGCTCGGATTGCTCTGCAATTTTTATATGTTATTGTCGTTATCTATAGCATGTTCCCTATTTCAACGGAAGTGTGTAGCACTTATAGTTTTTTTACAGGGACATTCAAAAGAATTCCGTTACATTGCGGTTTATTTTAATGATGTTACACAATTGCAAACACATTGTAATTGATATATATCACTAAGGTGTATTACAAGAAGCTTAATATGGAATAGGGTGTGCATAGCACTTATAGTTAATTTACAGGGACAGTCAAAAGAATTCCGTTACATTACGTCTATGGAGAAAAATCGTCTGCGGTTTATTTAAATAATGTTTCACTGTTTTAAACGCATTGCAATTTATATATATCACTAAGGTTCATTACAAGAGGCTTACTACAGAATATTGTGTGTAGAGCAGTCATTGTTCATTTACAGGGACACACAAAATAATTATCTACTGTCTGTTAACAATAATTCCTGGAAGTGCGTTTTAAGCTACTGAACGCAATTTTAATTTTAACTCGTTTTTTTTTCTATTACGTGGTGTGTATAAATTCTGTAGATCCTATACAGGGAAGCACAAAAGTTCGCGAACACATTTCCGTTTATTGACAGAAACTCCTGACGGAGAATTTTAAACTGCGCTACGCGTTTCCTAACTGAACAAAAATTTAGCATCCTATGTAGTATATATACAAATCTATAGATCATATACAGGGCTGAATAAAAGTATTTGGATTATTTTTCCGAATATTGTATATGTTGGAAATTCCTAAAATTATGTTTTTAAATATTTTATGCGTTTTCCAAATTGTTTAATTAGATGTTATCTTTTAGCTTATTAAACGGTATATTTTGTAAGATTATTTTGGAAGCGTTGGAAAGTGTTACATAATCTATGCTTGACGCATGATTTTTCTTTCTTGTTTTTTTGCAAAGGGGTCTATTAGTTTTTAAGATAGCATTCTCTAAAGAAAAAAATTAACACTGTCGCGTTTCGTTCACTAATTGGGCTATAAAAGTACTCTGTCGGCACTCGGCTTTGAATACGATTATCTTGTCCTTGCGTGCTAACTTGTGTGCGTGAATGATGGATACATTCCTTCTTGCCTTTAAGTGTCACAAAATGTGAAAGTGACCGGTGGATTTGGAGTGTCAGTTGTATCTTGTTAGTGCATGATAATTAAGTTAACGTGGCTAATTTGGAGCTGTAAATTATGAGGATTTTGCAGTAGGATTCAGGTTTTTCGCAACGAACCTTCCTTTCGTTATGCATATTAATTTCAGTATTTTACGTACAGTTTCCTGCGTGAATTTGTTCTATGTGGGAGCGATGGTTGTCTTAGTTGATGTGAATGAACAGATATGATATGGATTAGAAGTGTCAATCAAATATTGTTAGAGAAAAAGTTCTTGTGGTAAGCGTTGAAGTTTTAATAATTTCAATGAAGTTGTTTGTGAGGTTCACGTAATTTCAATTAGCTAATTTTGAAAGTGAAATTGTATTTTGAGTTAATGTTTGCTCTATGCTTCCTAAATAATGCTTGCTTTATAAATTGTCACTGATTGTGGTTAGGAAGCTAGTTTATTGTGGAAGTAGTTAATCTTTTAACCCCAAGTTTGATTTATTAAATTTTCAGACAAACTGAGTTAAATTGTGCCCTAGTCACATTTCACAGCTATTTCTACGTTTGTGTTAAATATGCGATTGTTTTTGTGTATTATTAAAAAGTTTGCGTGCTCATTTATCCAGAAAATATGGGACAACAAGAACCCACCCTTACTTGTGACATTTTATAGGTTTCTAAACCGTTAACTAGACAGACTAATTAAGACAGAAAAAATGCTATTAAATATGAAGCAATATGATAAATGTTTTCCAAAATTTGTATTGAACCAATCTGTTTTATGCCCGTGGATAAAATAAATTTTTGCTTGTGTTACAAAATGGTACATTTTTCTATGATTAATTTAACATATTTCTTAAACTTTTAATGTTTGTGTTTACCACTGAAATTTTCTGTGCTCCAAACAAAAAGTATTTAATTTAAACTGGCATGTATTAATATGTAATATTTAGAACATATTTAAAAAACAATGATAAATTTCATTATAAATAAAACCTTGTTGGATTAATAAAATGCAATATCATACGATAATAAATGTCCAATTTAATCTATTAATAAAAATTATAAAAACTGAATGCAAAATTATTACCTTCACTATAATGCTTTGTTGTATTGTCGTTACCCTGTAAAAGAGTTACAATCTGTCGTGATATTAATTCCTTGAATCCTTAATAAATGGTTGATAAAAACTGTGCCGATTTTCAAGTAAGAATCAAGAAGCATTCAGATGCTCCAGATTACACTGAAATGTTTCCAAGCTAGTAGTTTGTACTCTATGATATCTCAGATGTGCTAATATCCAGTAAATTAGAACAGTGTTCCAGTATTAGATAGAACAACAGCAACTGAAATTCAACATAGCATGTTACTTAATCCACAGCAGAACAATGCGCACTTACTTTTAGATTCTACAAAGCTTTCACGGCGTGTTTCATCACAATCACTAGCTTCAGAGCCTTCTAAAGCATTATACCAGTGCGTTTGAATACAACGTGCAGCAAATAAGCGGAGCAGCTCTTCGCCTCTAAGACGGCACATGAGATGAAGCAAAAAAAATCGGACTAGGTAACTTTTGCCATTGTTGCTTGGCCGATTTACGATGATCATGAGGTCACTGGTATCGCAAACATCTACAATTCTGGATTATCACCGTGTTTATTTCTTTACACAAGACTGACATGAGTTGCGATTCATGAGCCTCATATCTAAAAGAACTCGATGCAGTGTAGGCTGAGTAACATTTCTAGTTAGTCGAGCATTGTATTCATCTGTGAATAAGTCGCTGGCATATTTCCGATTTGTTTTCAAGAAGCATACAGTCTTCGAAGTCTGCAGTCATTCATAAAGCGTGAGCGTCCAATGCATTGCCAATCGTTCCGCCATTAGTCTTTCCAGTCTTCAACGTGCTAACGGCTTCTTGCGTACCATTTCGGAGCATTCCATCTTAGCCTTTAGGCCATCACAATCTGGCCTTGACCAAAGTCAGTATATTTTACCATTGCACATATTCTAAATATACGATGATTCATTGTCTCTGTAAATCCTTAACTACCATTTCAACATTATCGCGTGCCATCTACATTACTAAGGCGACCGCATCGAAAAAATCAAGGGGTGCTTATAAATTTTGGCTCACAGGTATATATTAAATAGTTTCGGGTAATGATAACTATATACCTATAAAATAATCTACGTTGCCATATTCGTTTCCAATTGCATTATTTATCATACACAAGTATTTCAAAAGATATTCAATTTTACTTTCTATCTGAGCATTTTGTGAACATTTGCTTGAAGAAAAAGAAGTAAAAGCTAACAAAGAAATAAAAATCGAAAAGAAATTCACAAGAATTTATCAATTAATTAATTTAATATATCACAGTTCCTTCATTACTCAGGCAAAGTATGAGGCATATCCGTCAAATAAAAGTGGTATAAAAATCAAGGATATAATTAGAGAATGACAGAAACACAGTGAAACACAATAACAGTGAAAATATTTTGCTTTAACATGTTATCTATTTCGCTTTAATTTTCTTATCTATATTAATATAACAAAGATGTTTGCCTGTATGTCTGTCTGTTTGTTAGGCTAGGGAATTCTACCGTACGTTGAGGTATGAAAATTTGGATGAGGATAGACGACCACAGCTCCGAATGCACCCGAGTCTCACATTTTTCATTTTTAGATAATTAGCCGAGATATTAATTAAAAACCATATTGAACATCGCTAAAATGGCGTGTTGTCACAGTTTTTCTGCGTAAAACGGCATCTTCGAGGATCTTCCAGCAGAAGTAAGCAAAGCGCGGAAAAACGTTCCATTTTTCTTTTCTTTTTTTTTTTTTTTTTTCATTTTGAAACTGCCGTATCCGTTTTCCTTTTCGAACTAACAAATAACAAAAAAATACCCACACCACTTTTTTTGTGGTATCTTTCCGTTTCTAACGGCCTTATTTCTTTTAAAAGTATTAGTATTTACGGTTTAAAAAATATATTTTCGGAAGGTCGATTTCATTTTTTTCGCTTTTTTTACATATTTAAAATTTTGCATTCGCTTTCCTCATCGAAAAAACAAATTATCCAGTTATTTGTGGTACCTTTTAGGTACCACAACATGCGGATCAGCTAATTATACAATAAAAGAAAATTTTGCTTTTAACTGTAAATTCGTATCTACTTCAGACTTAGAATTAGTATTTTAGGCTCAATGACATTTTGGATAATGCTCAAAAGAGAAACAAAAGTGCCGTACTTTCGAACGCGATTGATTGACACAATAGGAGAGTGACAAGTTGTTTCACGTGGACAACAAATCCCAGTCGCTGTAACCCCCCCCCCCCCCCAATAGTTAAATTCAAGAAGTAAATTTACTCCTTAAAATAATGATAAATTAAACAAAAAAACATTTAATTTTTTTTCTCCTTGCAAAGAAATTCCTATTGATATTGTGCCAAGAGCAGTAAATTGAGTAAAAATTAAGCACCTTTCAATTCGCCAGGCAATTAATGAATTTATCATCAATTATCTTACATTATACTAAATATGTACATCACACTAAAGAACCAGACATATATCAAATTGTTGGTGTTTCATCAACACTATAGGGTATGCGAAAAATAGATAAGTAACACCAAGGCAACACTAGATACCGGGCTTGCTCATTCACTCTCAAAACGTCACAAATGGTGGCTGACCGCGACCAGCGATTGGTCCAAAGCAACGCGCCCATCGTTTTGTGCCAATCGCTGTATGTCTTTCCTCCTAGTCAGCCACCTTTTGTGACGTCATCATAATGAATGAGCAAGCCCGGTATGTAGTGTAGCCCTGGTAACACCGTCAAAACTTCATAACTTACGAAAACCCAACACGAAAAACTAAACCGAACACGAACAACGACCGAAGGAAGAACGTTAAACTTATTAACAATGTTAGTAAAGTATCAGATAGAACACGCGTGTCAAGGGCAACGCTTGACCGCCAAACACGTGCACGCCTAGCCGCGGCGCGTGTAAAAAAAACCCCATAATACAATCAATTCATACTTCAAATGCAACATGTAGAATAATACAATACATACATAATATATACATAAAATATTCATAGAACAACCCTACAACAATTATACAAACAATAGTTTAACAATCTCTTGAACATGAAAGCAGTGAAACTCAAAAGATGTTTTCTGACATCATAACTTAAATTTTGGCAAAAAATTTTAAACAGAAGTTAAATGCACAACTTGTGAAGCCGAGGTACAAAATCAAACAATGGTCGAAAGGTAACTAACAGTTCAGCGGCTTTGTCCAGTCCATAGAACTTGTTGACATTTATATAGGTACTTTAAATAAGAATAAAAAATGGAACGTCGTCACCTGATTTCATAATGAAGAACTTGAAGCTTGCAGGCTCATGGAAGAACTCTGGCGGCGTTCCCAAAATCCTTGGAAGAAACTCCGTTCTGATTCAGACTGGTAACGAGAGGCTACTGTCGCTTGTCGTGCCTGCAGCCGGGTGTTGTAACCATGGTGACGTCGTTTGGGAGGAGCTCGTGTAGTGTCCACTCGACGACTGCTCGCAGATTCCACTCGACGACTTCTAGGCGGGCTTACTGATTTGTCCATTTGATGATTGCTAGGCGGGTCTCATTGATGGCTAGGATCGAAGACTGTCGGATCAAAAGGCTGTCTTTTCCGGGAGGCTCCCGATAGTGAAGTGGAATGCAAAGTTCTCTTTCTGCCAATTCTCCGGTGTCGTTTAGTTGTTGGGGGAAGATCGTCCGTGCTGCGTTTTTGTGTGTTACTTCGGAACTGTCGATGTGATGACTTCTGAGATGGTTGAATATCGGTAGATTCGTCGAGATCTGTTGATGGATTGCCGTTCCGTCCTCTCTTGGCAGGAATGTCTGTCGATGACTTTGGCAACCGTCTCTTGTGTTGTGGTCGATGTGACGTAGAAGGGTTCTGCATGAACTTCTTGTCTGGAGGCTTAGAACTACTTGTCGAGATCGAATGCGGGTGCTGTCTTTTGCCGTATTTATGAACCACTTTAGGTAATGTCTGTTCAGCTGGCTGGTTAACCCTGTCTCGGTTAACTTGAGGAAATTTACGCTTCACCTCCGTGCGTATGTTATCACTATTATTATTAGAAGAATTATTTGCATGAGAAGATTGGCTGACGTCAGAAGAATGAGAGATCTTTGACTGAGGCATAGAGGATTCACCGTCTGACGTTTGAAAACCATTTGAGCTGGTGTCCCTAAACTTATAAACTCTGACCTGATCCAAGTTTACCGTGGTATGACAACCGTCAACATCAATAATTAAATTGTTACCTTTAACTTCCAACACTTTATACGGTCTCTCAAACTTAGGTCCAAACTTAGCAACTCGTTTTTGCCGACTAGAACTTAACCAATGCTTTTCCAACAAAACAAAATCACCAACTCTAATCTCCAACGCCCTCCGACGCATATTATAATACAGCGCTTGTTTTTTCTGCGCCTTTCCCATTTTTACTTGTGCTTCCTTAACCAACTTATCAATATCCTGAATCATATATTCGTTTTCATTACCTGCGATTCTAATTAACTGTTGAAAAGGAGTTATAATCTTACGACCCAAAAACAATTCTGCAGGGGTTTTACCAGTGGACTCGTGAACTGCCGTACGCAAAGCATAGGCAAAATGCTGCAGGAACTGATCCCAGTTTGAATGATGAGTGCCAATAAAAGAAGAAATCATTTGAATGAGAGTTCTATTGACCCTCTCAGCCATATTGGACTGTGGCCGGTATGGAACTGTAAAAGAATGAGATATCTCCAGCTGTGTGCACAATTCCTGAAAAATTTCGGATATGAAACAGGGACCGTGATCACTAATTACTTGGGATGGTGCACCATATTTCGAAATAAAACCATTAAATAAAGCATTCGCTACAATTTTGCCTGAAGCTTTTCTGAGGTGGATGAACTCAACCATTTACTAAAATAGTCTACAATTACTAATACGAATCTATATCTATTGCCAGTTAAGGGATAAGGACCAATTAAATCAGCTTCGATACATTCTAGGGGAAAAGAATTTTTAATTGAAATTAATTTGCCAGCTGGTCTTATATTTTTATAATTACATTTTTGGCATGTGTTGCAGCTGGAGACATAAGCGCGCACTGCTTCCCGCATTTTAGGGAAGTAGCAGGAGTCACATAATCTAGCGTACGTTTTCCTTACACCTAGATGACCTGCTAATGGATTATCGTGAAATTCATGCAAGATGGCCTTACGAAGAGAAGCTGGAATGTAAACTCTTAGCTCACCACGAGAATTGACAGTTTTTGAATAAAATAAAAGGCCATCGATAATTTTGAAATTCTGGGACCAGTTTTGGAACATGTGCGCGTCCGCGCTTTGTACCATTTCAGCATCTGTTAAATATCTATCCCATCAAAAAGTCACCTGTAAAAAATGCAGCCAAGTCTCGTAACTCATTTACCGTAAAAAGTACTGAGATCGTATAAAGCCAAGTTTAACTATCTTATTAACTCTGAAATTTTCATTCACAAATCACTCCTAGTCTCTACATCTTTAGTTAATTATTATTTTGTGACTTGGCAATTACGTAGCACGAGAATGTGATGTATATAGTTAGTCTTAATCAAATAATACTATAACTAAAGTGTAATAACTTCCCTGTGCGTATATAATTTGCTTTAATTAAATTATCCCATCCCATCCCATAACATAGTAAGGTGTAATAACTTCCCTGTGCTGCGTAATTGCCAAGTCACAAAATAATAATTAACTAAAGATGTAGAGACTAGGAGTGATTTGTGAATGAAAATTTCAGAGTTAATAAGATAGTTAAACTTGGCTTTATACGATCTCAGTACTTTTTACGGTAAATGAGTTACGAGACTTGGCTGCATTTTTTACAGGTGACTTTTTGATGGGATTTCACTTCTTTTTGTAAGTAATCCTCCTTTTCTTGATTTTGGGTTCTTTTTGGAGATCATCCACTGATTTTCGCTAAGCCCTCACTCTGTCCCTATTATTTACAGGTATCAAAAATTTGAAGCTTTAGTTTCGTTTGCAAAGTACTGTACAAAAAGAGATTTCAGGTTCCTAGGCAAGCACTAAGTTATGGGAGGGGGAGTATCAAAAATACTCTCAATTGCTTCCAGGATAGGTGCTATCCGTCTGAGATATTACTCGCAGCCCTAAATACTTGATATTTAACATAAAAGAACTTTTTTGTATGAAAAGAAAGAGAAAGCCAAAATTAAAATTTCCAATAAATCAAACTATATTCCTTTTTTCGATGGGTTTTTTTTTCGTCTTTTTTTTTTTATTTATTTACGGATTTTTTAATTTTTCCTTACTTTGTGTACTAAACCCTGCCTTTCTGCCAAATGTCAAGCTTCTAGGACTACAAAATCGAATTATTTTCAAATTTTCGACTTTTTATAAATTTATTGATTTTTCGATTTTAATTTTAAGTTACCTGATTGTCATGCCAATATAGTAATTATTTGATCCGTCTTCTTAGGATCATTTAGGTTCAATTTAGAGATAAATCAAGTGAATCATAGAGTCACCATGATTTTATTTAGAAAGGACTATCAAGCCATAGCCAGCCAGTAATGTCGGGAGGGTAGGGGGAGCTGTGAAAATTTTTGTGGGGCTAACATCATTTAACAATCCATATTTCATATGTGAAGTAAATAGAGTACAACATGTGAAAGAAAACAAACCTGTCTATAAAGAAATCGCCTATATCGTAGCCAGTCTATAGCGGAACTTTTCTATAACGAAATTCGTAAACGAAAGAAAAGAAAAACCATAATCCGGGGGAAATAACATAAAACAATTAGGGGCGTTGTACTAGCTAATAGGACAATTATCTTAAAACTAATGTTTCTAGCAGTACAAAATCAAATTGTTTTCGAATTTTCGATTTCTTAAAGATATATCGATTTTTCGATTTTATTTTTGAATTTAACGAATATTTTAATTGTTCCTTTTATTGAATGGTAAATACTACCTTTACACTCAGTTTTAAGTTTCTAAGACTACAAGATAAAATTATTTTCAATTTTTGATTTTTTCGAATTTTTTTTTTATAATTTTCTGGATTTTTTAATTTTTTCGTATTTTGTATCCTTTATTACAAATATCAAGTTTCTAGCGCTACAAAATCGAATTATTTTAAAATTTCCGATCTTTTTCGAGTTTTTTTATTCTATTTTCGAATTTACTGTGTTTTAATTTTTCCTTTTTCAGCATTCTAAACAATAAGTTTACGCCAAATTTTAAGTTCTAAAGCTGCAAAATCGAATTTTTTTCAATTTTTCGATTTTTTGATTTTTTTTTTTTTTTAATTTTACAGATTTTTTCTTTCTTTCTTTTTTTGTATCCTAAATACTACCTTTATTCCAAATTTTAAGTTTCTAGCTTTACAAAATCGAATTATTTTCAAATTTTCGTTTTTTTTTTTCGATTTTTTTTTTTATTTTATTTTCAATTTTTGTTGTGTTTTTAATTTTTTCTTTTTTTGAATCCTAAACACTACCTTTACACCAAATTTTCAGTTTCTATGACTACGAGATCATATTATTTTCAATTTCTCTCTTTTTCTTTCTTTCTTTCTATTTTTATTTATTTATTTTTTAAATTTTCGATTTTTTTTTTAATTTTCCATATTTTTTAATGTTTCCTTATTTAGTATCTTAAATATTACCTTTATTCCAAATTTCAAGTTTCTAGCGTTATGAAATCGAATTATTTTCAAAATTTCCTTATTTTTCGATTTCTTTCGATTTTTTTAATTTTATTTTCGAATTTTATTGCGTTTTTATTTTAACTTATTCTGAATCCTAAACACTATCTTTACAGCGAATTTTAAGTTTTTAAGGCCAAATTATTTTGTTTTTTTTTCAATTTTTTTCGAATTTTTCGAATGTTTTTTTTTTTTTTCGAATTTTCTGGATTTTTTAATTTTTACTTATTTTGCATCCTAAATACTACCTTTACTCCGAATTTCGAGTTTCTAGCGCAACAAAATTGGATTATTTGAAAATTTTCGATTTTTTTTCGATTTTTCGATTTAATTTTAATTTTTGTGTGTGTGTGTGTTTGATGTTTTCTTTTTCTGAATTCTAAACACTCTACCTTCACACCAAATTTTAAGTTTTTAAGACTGCAAGATCGTGTTATTTTCAATTTTCAATTTTGTTCGATTTTTTTGAATTTTCGAATGTTTTTATTATTATTATTATTATTATTTCCGGATTTGATAATTTTTCCTTTCTTTGTATCCGAAACACTAGCTTTATTCCAAATTTTAAGTTTCTGTGGCTGCGGGATCTACCCAATCTTTTTGATGACGCGAGAGTGAGTGAGTGTGTGAGGGACAAAAAATCGAAACTTTGAGTTCATATATCGTCTGCACTAATTTATGGGTATTTTTGAATTATCCATATTTTTGAATTTTTCCTTATTTAGTATCTTAAATATTACCTTTATTCCAAATTTCCAGTTTCTAGCGCTATGAAATCGAATTATTTTCAAATTTTCCTTATTTTTCGATTTTTCCGATTTTTTTATTTTATTTTCGAATTTTATTGCGTTTTTTATTTTAACTTATTTTGAATCCTCAACACTATCTTTACTGGGAATTTTAAGTTTCTAAGACTAAAAAATCAAATTATTTTAATTTTTTCAATTTTTTTCGGATTTTTCGAATTTTTGATTTTTTTTTTCGAATTTTCCGGAATTTTTAATTTTTCCTTATTTTGCATCCTAAATACTACCTTTATTACGAATTCCAAGTTTCTAGCGCAACAAAATCGGATTATTTGATTTTTTTCGGGTTTTTTTCGATTTTTCGATTTTTTCAATTTTGCTTTCGGTTTTTTTGGTGTTTTTGATGTTTTCTTTTTCTGGATACTAAACACTACCTTCACACCGAATCTTAAGTTTCTAAGACTACAAGGTCGTATTATTTTCAATTTTGAATTTTGATGGAATTTGTTGAATTTTCGAATGTTTTTTTTTTCGAATTTTCCGGATTTTATAATTTTTCCTTTCTTTGTATCCTAAACACTACCTTTTTTCCAAATGTCAAGTTTCTAGGGCTACGGGATCTACCTAATCTTTTTGATGACGCGTGAACGAGTGAGTGAGTGAGTGACAAAAAATCGAATGTTTGAGTGCATATATCGTCTGAATTAGAAAAGACAGAAAGTTGTAATTTTAAATTTTGGTCCTGTGTGCTAAATACTCTAGAAAAACGAAGTTTTAAATTTTTGGGATACTCCAGCGCGGAGATATGGGGGGGGGGTCAAAAGTGCCCTGAGTTGCTTCCAGAAAAGTATGCTTACGGCTGTCCTCTCTAAACTTTGCGGAGGCACTGCCGTGCCTCCAGATTCGCCAAATTATTGAGCTATAGCCAAGTTGGCTTCATTTATGAAGACTTATTTTTGTCGCCAAATTTGGCGAGATTTCGCCAATTGTCGCCAAGTTTGGCGAGAATTTGGCGCTAATGGATATGAATATATAGTTTTATGCGTATGATTGGGAAAATGATTACAACAATGAAAGAAAATAATTTGCGAGAAATCGCGTTCACTAAAACTTGTAAATTTATATTAAAATCATTAAAATTACAGACATTACAATACACTTTCATAAAACATTAAAAACATATTAAAATTGGACGTTTCGGATTTACATGGAAAATCCCTCTTCAACAACAACATTTCACTTAGCGTAAATCATAGTTCAAAAATATCAACAAATAGAAAATGCAACGTATCAAAATTTCGAAGTCAAAGTTACAGTTATAATAACACGAAGTATTCATTCAGGATTGCACCTGCTTGACCATTATTGACCATAAATTTATCGTTGGTTTTTTGTAATGTGCTGTTTTGTTTCAAAATGTCAGCCACCCTAGAATTTCAAACTGCTCTATCTCAGCCAATTTTTAAGATAGAGGTAAAACAAAAAATGCTCTGGAATCCTTGTATCAAGTCCTAACACCTAATTAAAAAATAAACTTGAATTTTTAACTTTTTTGTATATTTATTTTAGTTTTAAAATTTTCCGTGACCGCCATCTTGAAACAAGATGGCGGACCAAGCTGGCCAACGAACTCGGTCGACGCATTGGTGAGCTTAATACACACAATTAGTTTCATCCAAATTAATTTATAAATACGAGCGTTATCGTATCAAATTATTTTCACTTTTTCAATTTTTTTCGAATTTTTTTTATTTTTTATTTCGAATTTTCTGGATTTTTTTAATTTTCCTTTTTCTGTATCCTAAATACTACCTTTATTCCTAATTTGAATTTTCTAACGCAACAAAATCGGATTGTCTTCAAATTTTCGGTTTTTTTCAATTTTTTCGATTGTTTCAATTTTGCTTTCGATTTTTTTGGTGTTTTTGATGTTTTCTTTTTCTGGATGTTAAATACTACCTTCACACCAAATCTTAAGTTTCCAAGACTACAAGATCGTATTATTTTCAATTTTCAATTTTGATGGAATTTGTTGAATTTTCGAATGTTTTTTTTTCGAATTTTCTGGATTTTATAATTTTTCCTTTCTTTGTATCCTAAACACTACCTTTTTTCCAAATGTCAAGTTTCTGGGGCTACTCGATCTACCCAATCTTTTTGATGACGCGTGAACGAGTGAGTAAGAAGTGACAAAAAATCGAATGTTTGAGTTCATATATCGCCTGAACTAGAAAAGACAGAAAGTTGTAATTTTAAAATTTGGTTCTGTGTGCCAAATACTCTCTATAATTGAAGTTTAAAATTTTTGGGATACTCCAGCGCGGAGATATGGGGGGGTCAAAAGTGCCCTGAGTTGCTTCCAGAAAAGTATGCTTACGGCTGTGCTTTCTCGACTTGGCGGAGGCACTGCCGTGCCTCCAGATACAGCTGACCAAATTCCTCATCCTTTTTCTGTTCATCTATGAATTGCTCTCTCGATTTCAAAACCAATGACGACAAGACACAAACCTTAACCTCCTCAACCATTTCAACACCTTCTTGAGGATTTCTCGATAAAGCATCTGCTACTGCATTGTCCTTTCTTGCCCTATGCTCAATTACAATGTTAAACTCTGCTAACGTTAAACACCATCGAACCATGTTAACTTTGTCAAAGCAGAGTGATCCGTAACCACTTTGACCGGGTTTGAACAGAAGAAACATTTAAATTTGTTTAACGCCCAAATTACCGCAAGACATTCGCGTTCCGTAATTGAATAATTACGCTTCGCTGCATTCAAAATTCTGGACGCAAACGATATGGGGCGACCTTTCTGAGCTAACATCGCACCAATTCGAACTGCACTAGCGTCACAGTATAACTCAAACTGTGAAGAGTAATCGGGATGAGCTAAAACCGGTGAAGAAATTAAAGAATTTTTTAAATGTTCGAAAGCATTTTGAGCCGCTTTCGACCAAACAAATTTAACCCTCTTTCGCTTTAAAGCATATAATGGTTCACATACCTCCAAAAAATGTGGTATAAATTTTTGAAACCAAGCCACCATACCCAAAAATGTCGCTACTTGTTTTGAATTCTTTGGAGGCGCCATTGCCGCAATAGCATCTGTTTTTTGTTTATCAGTTTGTATGCCCTCTTGCGTGATCCGAACGCCAAGATATTTTAACTCTTTTCGAATAAATTTACACTTTTCTAATTTGACAGTGAGACCCGCATTTCTGAGTAATGTGAAGACTTTACGTAATAAATTTATATGTTCTTCGAATGTTTCAGACATGATGATAATATCATCCAGGTATACCAGAACTCCGAAACCAAGAAGGGGTTTCAGAATGGTATCCATCGCCTTCTGGAACGTGGCTGGAGCCCCCGATAATCCAAAACTCGTGCGTTTAAATGCAAAACACCCATTATTCGTTATAAATGCTGTTTTAGGTATGTCTTCCGGTTTCATGCCTATTTGAAAATACCCGGAAATTAAATCAAGTGTAGACATAAATTTAGTGCTTTGGATATTGGCTAAAATGTCATCTATTACAAGAATTGGATACTGTGGATATTGGGTTATTGAATTTGGTTTTCGATAATCTATAGCGAATCTCCACGCCTCAGGATCCTCTATGCTTTTTCCATTGTTTTTTCGACATAATACTACTTGTGATGCGTATGGAGACTCAATGGGCATGGTCCCAGACAACACAAACACATCCTAAAAACATCCAAAAGATGTCATATTTAGGACAAGCTGATATCCTGTGGACCGATGAAATGGTCCTCTCGACAGTTACAGGACATCCGCTAAGTTTCGAAATGTCACACCTTTCAACGTCCTATGGATGTCATCTCATGACACATTTTGGACGGTTATAGGACACTTGCATACATCCTCTGGATGGTCCTAATGATATCCTAAAAGCATCCAAATAATGTCATATTTAGGATAAGCTGATATCCTGTGGATGGATGAAATCGTCCTGTAGAGAGTTATAGGATATCCCCTGGGTGTCGAAATGTCACACCTGTCAATGTCCTATGGATGTCATTACATAACACCTTATGGATGGTTATAGGGCATCCTCTGGGTGTCAAAATGTCACCCCTGTCAACATCCTGAGGATGTTTTTTATGATATTACTGCCTTCAATTTGCATTTTTGAAATTCATATGTACATACGCATATGACAATGCATAGATCTATTGTCACTGAAAACATTTATTTAATAAATTTTATAGTTTAAAAATATCTTCATTTATTAGAGGGAATAAAAGTTTTTCTTTCTTAAGAAAGGTTATTGAATAATCTTTCTTTAAATATCCAATCTAACAAAGATCTCATACACTATATAATTTATTTAATAAAAAATGTTTTCAGTAACAATATATTGAGGTATATATGAATTTTAAAAATGCAAATTGAAGGCAGAAGTATATCTTATATTCTCGATAAAATTCAAGAAAATTTGTAAAATTCCTTACTTATATATAATTATATAGCCCTTTCATCTTATATTCTCGATAAGATCCAAGAAAATTTGTAAATTCCTTACTTATATATAATTATCATTTTACATATTTTATTCTCAATTTGAGTAATTATATAAAATGATGCAATTTAAAATTTTTTCATGACTTTTTTTAAGTGCTATGTCTGAAGTGCAATTTATCATTCTTGTCGTAAGAAGTCATAAAAACTTAAGGCGGTATTCAAAAAAAATATTTTTCCACGCTCAACAACTCAAAATTTTGAGACACATTTTCAAAAGTAAAAACATGAAACTTGGCGGCGTAATTTATGAAGAGATTTATAAGAGAATACCTATGTTTTTATTTTTCATTCAATTAATTAAAAATTGATTTACAAACAATTATTTTCACAGTACGATAATTTTTTTTGTTTCCAGTGCTATCGCTTCGGGAATTTCGTTTCAAAATGTTCACTTTGACAGCATTTTTAAAAAAATATTCTGCCTTTATAAAAAAATCGAGACAATACGGACATTATAAAGTTTCTGAATAAGAGAACCTGCCAATTGGATGTATTTTAGAGAAAAATTAATTTAAAAATGTGTCTCAGAATAAGCAGTTTGGATTTGAATACCCTTAAGTTTATTTTTAAAATGAATTTTTTTTTTTTACTTTGCAATTATTTGTTTTACTTACTAAAAAAAGCCTGATCCACTTTAGGAACACCCGGTATATGCAACAAATGTTATGCATTTGATTGTCCTCTGATAAGGTGCGACATGAAATTTAAAAGTATCGTTTTGTTCCTCTGATGATGGTTTTACATTGTTTTTCTAGAATAAAGCTACTTCATCAGACATCTGTTAATACTTTTGCATTCAAAACAAATAAAGGACAGAAAAGTATGCCCTTTCATATTTAGTGGCCAAAGCACACATTTACAGCTGTGATAATTTGGCTGTACAACTTCAAATTCAATTTGTTTTACTTACCTTTGTACTTAAATACATTACCTTACTTTAACAAAATGAGACAGTACCATGACTATGTAAATGCTAATGGCCCTGAAAGTACATTTTATATATGTCGCAAAGTATTAAGACAAATTGGAGAAATATTAAGATATTATTACTTTCATTGTTCCAACTTTAATGAATAAACAACTTCTGTATTTTAAATAATTGCACATATTACACTAAGTGCTGAATATAAAATAATAAACTTAAATTATATGACATACAAAAATTAAATATTTATGCAAAAGTCATCAGAAGTGAATACCTGAAAATGTTAAAATTTTACTCCCAATTTAATTGGAAATCAGTAAAGAAATAAAAATTAAAAAATATATTTCACAATGTCATGAAAGATAGTATAGGAAAAATGATAACCACTGTTGAATTATCTTATTTATTATTTAAAAAAAAATCTATTATGTTACAAATTGCACAATAAAAAAAGTCGCATCAAAAACAAAACAAATATTTATTTACAACTTTCACGATAAAATACAAAACAAATATTTATAACTTTCCACGGTAAAATATAAAACAAATATTTATTTACAACCTTCCATATCACAAAATACAGTTAGTTTTATTATTTTTTTTTTCTTCTGCAACAATCTGGTTTCTTCCACCTTGCCCTTGTCACAGAAATTTTTGCTCGGCACACATCTGTAAAGAAAAGAAAAAATATACATTTCTACCTAACTTTATAAGTGCATCACATTCATTCAAAACGAATAAATCAGCATATATACATAAGATATACAATAATTCATTACCGTTTGTTTCTTCAAAAGATCTTACAGTAAAATTTACAGTTACTTTTAGGAACTTTATTATTTAAGCCATGTGGGATATTTGAACAACTATGAAAAAGTAAAAGCAGTGCAATAGCACATCTTATTTTATGTCGATAAATGTCATACAGCATGAAAGCACCTGCCTTGTTTTGTTTCGAATTAAAAAAAAATTAATATTTATAACTGATGGTAATGTCATATTTTAAATAATTAAAAATGATGGTAATTACAAGCAAAATGTACTACAGTAGACTCCCAAAATCCCCATGGGTCCATCATAACAGTGAGGTTCTGCAGATTTTGAATTATTTGCAGATATCTGGTTTGTTTACATTTTTTAAGCAGTAATACGAATGTAATAATGCACTTGAAATTACAATGTGTCTATAATAAAGTAAATTAGGTACTGCTCTATAATCCCGTCAACCACTTTTCATAACAAAAAACTATCGCCAAATAAATGGGGGAACGTTGTTATTGGAATATCAAAATAAATAAATAAATAAAATATAAGAATTTAAGGACACAATTGTTATTTTAATGAATGAAATAACTAATAAATCAGTAAAACATAATGAAAAATACACACAATTGTCGAATTAAAAACCACTTGAGGACATAAACACATATAATGTTTCTGACATCAAGTAAATGGGACTGCATTTTTGGCGTTTCATCTTACAGTTTGGCTGTAGTTTTTTGTTATGAAAAGTGGTCGATGGGATAATAGAAGAAGTACAGTAAATTATTAAGTAAAATAATAAAGTACTAAATATTAAAAAAATGTAAAAAGTAAAGATCAAGTAAGTATTTAATAATGTGTAAGATGTAAGTATGCTAAATAAAGATTAGATATCATCATCATCAACAAATGTTTTCAATCCACTGCTGAATTCTCCCTTAGATTTTTCCATTGTTTCCTGGGTACTTTTCGGTTAGCCGGGCGCCAGTGATATATATACATGTATACATATACACACACACATATATCTACATATACAGTGGAACTTCCCTTTAACGAAGTTTTCTACTTAACGAATTTTTCTGTAAAACTTTGACTTTGAACACCATTAGCATGTAAATTAATCTCCATATTACGAAAAATATTTTCTATATAACAAAGTTTATTTCACTTTTGTACATGTACATATCTCAAACTAATATTGCGATGGATATGCGAATTTATTTCAGCGGATTGTATGAAAATGAACACATTTAAATATTTTCCATTCTGTTTGGTGCTAAATAAAACAATTGTTTTTCACACTAAAAACACTTGTTATCATTACTCTCCCACACCGAGACTATAGCGCTGACAGTTGGGGGAAGTCAAAATCCCCTTTTTACATTCAATGATACATCTACAAAAATGTGCTTCAAAATGCAAATCGAAGAACATCAAAGTTATTTTTGTTCCTTCCAATGCAACTTCTAAACTTCAGCCATTAGTCTAAGGCACAATAACAAATCTTGAAGTGCATTATCAAAAAAGACAATGTAGTGAAAACATTAGTTTGAGAACTTGTGTATCAGAGCTGATGAAAGCTTGAGGCAAAGTTTGGAAATGTGACGTGATCTCATCGACCGTACACAACTGTTTTGTAAAAGACGGCTTCATAATTAAAACTGAATCAATTGCTTCAGAATCCAATACCTGTTTGTCATATCTGAAGAAAAAATTTCACGAATTTAAGTTGATTTCTGTTTAACGAATTTTCTTCATAACGAAGTTTTTAAGTGTAACGGTGAGACTTCGTTAAATGGAAGTTCCACTGTATATACATACATATATATATGCATATATGTATGTATAAATATACAAATTTATGCATATATATATGTATTTATGTATGTACATAAATCACTGGCACCCGGCTAACCGAAAAGTACCGTTTTCTGTCTAGTGCTTTAGTTATCCAATTAACACCGACCACTTATCTGATTTCGTCACTCCATCTTACTTGAGGTAATCTTTTTGGTCGTTTTATATCATTCTTGCAATGTGCCCTGCCCATTTTCCATTTCAGCTGTTTAATTCTCTCAAATGATATCAAAAACTTTCGTCTAACTTCTCATCCAGGTTATTCTCTTTCTGTCTCTTCTAGTTATGCCTAGCGTACATCTTTCTATACTTTGCTGTGTTCGGGTTCGGAGATCAGGTCGAATTTGGTGAAGGAAACACGCTCGATGAAGAAGTTTCTGTAGATGCACAATTTTAGTCATCAATATTGGTTTGACACTAAACGGTATTCGCCATTCCGCTGCACCAGATTTAGTACAGCAATCCTATACTTTACAGATTAACAAACTACAACTATGTGTGTTTCATTTTAAAATGCTTATTGCACTTATGCTGAACTGGTGTTTGTTATGAGAATATAATTTTTTTTTTATAAAAGCCATGATTTATCAAACTTATAAGTTATAATGCTCTAAAATAAGACTTACTTTCGTATGGAGTAAAAAATTCAAAAATAAAATAAAAATGTGCAAATGTAATATGGTGAGAAAATGTTTTTTTACCCATTAAAATAATGTCAGGGCTGAAATGGTTAATGATAATATACTTATATATCTACCGTATTGTTTGGAATACCCGCCACAACAATGAAAATCTGTTTTTTTAAAAAGTACATCCACATTTTCATGCATGAATTTTGTTTTTTTTAAATGTATATTACTTATATAAGTGCCGTACCCAAGGAACTCAAATTTATTTATAAATATTTTCATTTAAACGTCACAAAAAAATCAAACCAGTAATTAAATATACAGAACTATTGTAATATTATTAACATATACACATAAATATTTTCACTTAAGTGCCGAAATATATATATATATATATATATATATATATATACAGGGTGATTTTTTTTAAAGTTGTGAAAGTAAAACCCTATAACCAAAGATCCACTGATCCAAATATCCTAAAATTTCACCAGTATGCTCCCAAAGCAATGGGAAATTTTTTTGGCATGGTTAAAAAAACTTAAAATCGCACCGACAGATGGCGCTGTAAGTTAACAGAAACAAAGAATATCGTTAGTGGGCAAGGTAGGGGAATTCCATCATTTTACTCGCCACTGGCGAGTGGATTTTCTGACAAGGCGAGTGAATCTTTTAGAAGTCTTTAAATCTGCAGGCTGTAGAAGTTTTTTTTTTTTTTTTTTTTACTTGTTAGCTATATTTTGAAACTCTTCAAATTACCAATATATAAACATGGTACTAAGTTCTATTCTATCTTTCCTCTGTTGTATAGTTTAATTTTATTGAAAAAAAAATTTACGAAAATATATTGTTGTAGTAATGAATTATTTTTGCAGTTGCATAAATTCTGTCATAACAATTTTCAACCGTACATTGCTTCTTGCTGGCGGGTAAAATAAATCCTTGGCTGGTAAGACTTTCTGAAAATTTCCTACCCCTGTTCGTGGGAGAAAAACAATGGACTGTACTTTGAGAAACCATCTTCCGTAGGCCTTCTGTCGTCATTGGATCTTTTCTTAAATTCTGAAGTGTCCTAAATCTCCTAAGAGCAGTTACTGCGCTGTCATTATTCTGATAATACAGTTTCACTAACAACACACAGTCTGTCAATGGCACAGTCATTGCGAGGATATCTGTAGAATAATGAACACGAGCTGTGCGTACTTCACTTTTTTATCACCAATGTGCGTGTGTCATGCGCAAATTCGTCTCCCGACTTTACTGCATATGATATACAGCGCCATCTGTCGGTGCAATTTTAAGTTTTTTAACCACGCCTAAAAAATTCCCATTGCTTTGGGAACATACTGGTGAAATTTCAGGTCATTTGGATCAGTGGTTCTTTTATTATAGGGTTTTACTTTCACAACTTTAAAAAAAATCATCCTGTATATATATATATGAGGGTATCATATAGAGACTTTGCCGAAACTACTTGAACATAACTAGCGGCGTCCCTGTATTTTTTTCTCTTTTTAAAGGAGGGGAGGGAGATCCCTTTTGACAAAAGACATGTTAGATTTAAGGTATGCAAATGACAAAAAAAATTAAAACAAGCGAAATTTTACTGAAAAATGTTATGTAATAAACCATTATGAAAACATTTTTAAAATATGTAGTTTTATGTTAACTCCTTAGACTACTGCTAAAAGCACCTTTTCATCACCGGAGCAATAATCAAACAGAGAAAAATACAGTATTAAACCTATACATCAGAAGCTGACGATCTAATTCTGATCGGCAACTTCCGACTGCAAATACAGTATAGGTATCCGTTATCCAGAATGCTTTGGACCTGAGGCATTCTGGATAAGGGGTTTTTCCGTAATACAGAACACTTTTTTATAAGTATAAAAAATGTACGAAACAATGTCATAAAATGGTGATAAATATGAATAATATATACAAATATATTACTTATAAAATTGTTCATTTAATACATTATTTTCACAAAATAAAAAAAAACATTCTAAATTACAAAAAATAAAAATAATATTTCGTTTTGGGAGCTGGGAGCAGAATCTTTTGATTTGGAGATGGCAACAGCATCAACTGCTGTCATTTATCCAGCTTGTTTAAAATTTATACAAGTACCATAGATTGAGGCAGGCTAAAGATCATCTGCTGGAATAAATTATGGCTGCACATACTGGAGTGTGACGTCATGTGTATAAAATTTACTGAAAGTATATCCTAAAAAAAAATTTAATTTTTTATTCAGAGAAAATCCTTCTGACTGTGAAAATGTTTTCAAATCTAAATTTACAAATCATCAAGTAACTATTATTTTATGTATAAAAAGGAAATGTTAGAATCAATGCATAATTTGGCAACTTTCCATAAGCTGGTATTATTGATGCTGATCGCAGTGGCGGATTCGCTGATTCTTAGCATAGAAATAATTTTTCTAGGCTCAATTTTACAAAACAAAAAAGAAATGTTAGTTAGTTTTCTGCTCACCATATTTCTCCATAATAACACCATGGCATTAAACTACGTTTAACTTTTTTTAATGAAACTTGTAACAAAATAAAATTTGCACACAGACATGTTTTTTTTCTAACGTAATTATTTTTAATTTTTTCTTATCGTAATGGTTTTCATATCAGAATTTTTTTTTTATTTATTTATTGAATTTATAAATTAATGAATGAAGGCAATATCATTTTCTTATTTTTTCTTTTACTGACACTTTAATTTTTACGTTTTTTTTTTTTTAAGATTTTTTTTTTTTTTACGTTTAGTGTTTTGCATTCTGGTTTTTGGAGCGTTCCGGATACCGGGACGCCAGATAATGGATCCTATACTGTAGTTGAATAAATAAAACAAACCACAGATAATTCTCTCCTTTTCCTTTGCAGTTGCTTTTTTGTGGGGATGCTCTAATTTTCTAATAACTGATTATTTTTTAATAAAAGTTTGTTACGCAGCCTAATTTACTATTATTGCAACTTGCTGAAAACTTGGAACAAATTTCGTCAACGGAAATATCAATTATTTCTTTTAATAGTAAGATAAAAACAGGTTTTGCTTTTTGTTCTTTTTCTTTTAATTGTTTTTCCTGATTGCTTGAAGGTAATTTTTTTTTTCCTGCGTGCCGGGTTCGGGCCAAACTTTTATCGACAAATTTTGCAACATATTCTCCCGACTGACGAATTTTGGGATCTTTTCTCGGGAACAATTAACGAATTTCCCTATTTTTTCTTGGAACCTGTAGACGATTTTCATGCTTTTTGACACTTCTTGCCCCTGCGACTAATTGAAGAATTTCACAATTTCTCCTCTGATTTACAAATGATTTTCGCAACATTTTTGAGATTTTTCACTCGACTGACTGGTGAATTTCATGATTTTTTCTCACGACTGATTGACGAATTTCACAATTTTTTTCCTGCAACTGATTGAAGGATTTCTGATGATCCACTGTCAAATTTTGCATTCTTTACCCGAGACCAACTGACGAATTTTGAGACATTTTTCTTTTAATCATTAACAAAATTTGTGGCTGTTTCTTGCAAACATTTAGCAAAAATTGCGGGCTTTTTCCACGACTGATTGACAAATTTCACTTTTTTTTCTGCAACCAGCTAAAGAATTTCGCTATTTTTTTCTCATGATCAGCTGATAAATTTTGTGACTCGCAACCAATCGAAGATTTTTGTGCTTTTTCTAGTAATGACTGAATAATTTTGCAATTTCCCCCATGATCTACAGACAAATTTCGTGATTTTCCCCTCAATTAACAGATAAATTTTGCGATATTTTGTCGTGACCGATCCACCAATTTCTGAATATCACCCCCCCCCCCCCCAACCAGTTTGTAAATCTTGATATATTTTCCATCAACTGTTTGGCAAATTTTGCGGCTTTTTCTTGCGACCGATTAGTAAAAATCACAGTTTACCAACTGATCAACGAATTTCACATTTTTTTCCCTACTACCGATTGATGAATTTTACAATCTTTTTACATGAACAATTGAAGAATTTTATGATTTTTTTCCAATGTCCAGCTGACAAATTTCGCACTTTTTTCTGATGACTGAATGACGAATTTCAATGAAATTGAGAATTTGAAATGTACTGCAGAGAAGCCCGTTGTTCTGCTTTTAAGCATATTCTGCTTTGGGGGAGCATTGCTGAGGCAATTTCAATAAATTATATATATATACAGGGATCTGTTTAGGAAAAAATTGGGTCCTTTAAAGGACCCTTCACAATTTTTATTTCAAAACAGGACCCTTCACAAAACTAATTTCCCTAAAACAGGACCCTTCACAAAACTATTTTTCCTAAAACAGGACCCTTCACAAAATTCTATATCTTAAAAATAGGTTTTTTACAAAAATTTTTCATCTTTAAACTGAACATTTCACAAAGTAATCATTTAAAAGTAAAATTGATCTGTCTCTTTTATACATATAAAGAAAATATATGTATTTTACATTCATATATCTTCTTAAAAATGTATAAACAAGAACCTGAATATAACGATCATTTCAAATTCACAAATTTATGACTAGATTTTTCACAAATATAAAAAGCTGTTCACAATTTCACAAAAACAGGACCCTGGGAGAAAAGTCTGGACAGACCCCTGATATATATATATATTACATTTAGCAGTATAATGCAGGGTTTTTTTTTTTTTTTTAATATTAAAATGTTCCAAAGTTATGCAATTCTTAATTATGCTTAAAACAAAACAATTGACTCTTGAAAGAAAAATGTAAAATACATGCTAACATAATCCTCATTTTTTTTAGAAGAAACAAAAAAATTTCAGGTTAAACTTACCACAGTTTAGAATAGAAGTTTTGTTGATTTATTTTGGCAGCATGAAGCTCAATCTGCATATACAGATCTTGACAAATTATTTCCAAGCTCTCTAAAATAAAAGAATAACTTTGATAATAATTATGGTGTCAAATTAAAATTTAAAAAACAAGTTTGTAATACAGATGTTTCCAATTTTTATTTATTTATTTCTAGTTCTAGGATTGAATTGCAATTTGAAATGAAAATGTGTGAAGTGTCTGTAGCAGAAAAGCAGGGTGGAGGGTGAAGAAAAAAAAAAAAAAAAAAAGTAATTTTATACCTAGTATATTTAGGGTTTAATCTAGAGCTAGCCAAATAGCCAAAAAGCTAACTGAAAGCACCTTTTGCCCCCAAAGCATTTAGTGGATTAGCCAAAAAGCAACAACCAAAAAAATATATATCATTTCCATTTTGTTGTTCCTGCCTTTCGTAAACCTGCAGCTGCCACGTGAAAAAAAAATCTCAAACCGCCTCTGTCCTGGCAACTCACTTCAAAATTTGTCTCGTCCTCTCCGTGCAAGCATCTTACAAATAGCATGACGTCATTTGCATTAAACAAGTATTGAGGAAATTAAAAGAGTTTATTTTTTGTTGATGATCCCAACTTAGGAAATGAAACCAAAACGATTCATGAATGGAAGTTGTTCAGGCAGGTTCTGGCTACAAGAGGTAAAGAAATGAAACCTGCTGATTGTATTCTTTTTCCATTAAAATGGCATTACTGACATGTTTCCCAATGTGACTTCTTTGTATGAATTTGTAGCAACAATTCTGTTGTCTACAGCAGATTGTGAAACGGGATTGAGTCTCGTGAATATAACATAAACTGACTTGAGGAATAGACTGACAATCAACAATTTAAGTAACTTAATTATGATTAATTTGGAAGGGGAAGTTTGAAAAGAATTTCCATTTAAAAAAGCATTTGATGTGTGATGTATGGCCAAATCTTGAGAGGGTCAATCTTACAGAGTGGTGTACTATTTGTATATTGTATAGTTACAAATAATACTCATTTATATAGAAATTTTGTATAAATAAAAGTTTTTTTTTCTTGGCTAAAGCTATTTTTATTTGGCTAACAGTTATTGGCTGCAATTAGCCAAAAAGCTACAAATCTCTTTTTCCTAGATTAAACTCTAATATTACAACTTAATTTTGAAAAAAAAAAAAAAAAAAAAAAGGTAAATTAATACAATGTGTTTTCATAATAAAAATATACTAACTCAAAGGAAGGGGAATGAAAGTATGAAAATACTCAGAAAAGCTATTCTTATAACAAATAAGAATAGAGTTCTGTAACTGCTGATGTCATGGTTTGAAAATAACCAAAAAATGATTGAACTAAAATAATCTATTTTAATTGAAAATCATACAGCATTAACCAATAAAAATGCTATGCGTAAATTTTGGGGTTTTTTTCTTTTGACTACACTTTGAAGAAATTTGAACTTTCTTTTTATTATGGCGAAAAAAAAAATTACTCCCAAAAAAGCAATCAGGCATATAGATCAGTTTTTACACCTCTGCAGGTGTCAATCCAGGAAAAATTTGGGACCTATTTAAGGTCACTTCACAAAATTCCTCTTTAAAACAGCCCCTGCACAATACTCCTCTTGATAAAATAGACCCTTCACAAAATTCCATTCCATAAAAACATTACTCTCCATTGATTATTTTTATTTTGTTTGTTTTTAAAATGTGTAATTTACAAAGAAAACAAGTTCACCAGAAAGGAAAATTTTAGCAGAAGGATTTAAAGATGATATTATTATTAAATGCTCGGTTTGAATTTGAGTAGCTGGATTTAATTTTTCATAACAAAATGCTATTTTTCACAAAATGGGCACCAAGAAAAAAGAAACCTGCATCAAGCTGAAATTATGCTATATATATATATATATATATATATATATATTTTTTTTTTTTTTTTTTTTTAAAGAGAAGTTGAACATGAGAAGAGAATAAGATAAGATTTCCATGGATTATATGTTTTGTTATGCAGGAAAAAACCGTGCATAGAATTAAAAAAAAAAAAAAATCTAAAATAAAAGGTTTAATTTACCTACCAAGCTTAGAAATATAAATTTTAAAAATCAATCAAACAGCACAATGCTGTAGTAAAATGTGGCAAGATTTATCATTTATGTTTCTTTATAAATATTAATAGATGCTTCATAATCGTAATTTTTAGATGTAAAATTTATATAATCAATAAAAAATTAACTAGTTTTGTGTACTTTGAATGATGATCATAATAAACACTTGCTACAAAAAATATTTAATGAAACAAAACTGAAGAAAAAAGTATTTGTTTTGAATATATTATGAATTAATTTTTTGTACAATAATCCTTCATTTTTCATTAATGTATATTTGTGATGAACACATATGAATAACTTGGCTAAGATACTTTACACTCACGCAGAAAAAATAATAATAATCGGTTAAAAAAAGGAAAAAAGTCGCCAAATTTAGGTGATTTTTTCCTTTAATGACAACCTAGCCATTGTATTAAGTTATTCATTTGGCGTGGTCTTGAAAATCGCACCAACCAAAAAGTCGCCAAACTTATGTTTATATGTTTGCGTGAGTGTAAAGCATAAGTTCCAATAACTTTAATGAGGGAAATCCAGATAATTTAGAAAACACGTGCCATTTTCAAATGGAAAATGCGTTACAATTCGGAAAACACAATACGGTAATGCAGTTACTACACCTGTTTCATGTATGAGTAGGGTAAATTTGGTCTTATAACATGCGAGTCATACAGAAAAACATAGCTACTGTTTCCTAAAGTTTGCACCTCCCCCACCCCCCCCCCCTAAAAAAAAATATAATAATAATAATGCAAAATAAAGGGTGCAAAGGAGATACTGGGAATCGACAAGGTGCATCGACACAAAAAACAAAAACGGGAAGGTGCAGCTTCCTTTGAAAATCATCAAACACTAACACTACCTAAAAGAACTATTATGTATTATGAACGGGTGTAAAATCTAGGCACCAATGGACTGATTGCTACCACTAAATTTTTAGCAGTCTTGGGCTAATAATAATACTGATAAAATTTATGCAAACTATATTAATAAAATTTAAGGAAAGAGTACTTAAAAAATTTAGTGGTGAGAACCTAATTTTTACACCCCTAATTATAAATATTAAAAAATGAAATGAAAATTGCATCACATATGTTTGCAAGATTTGCATTGATTATCAGGTGTAAAATATACTGCATAATGTAATTATCAGGTGTAAAATGTACTGCAAAATAGCGGAAACAATCAACATAAAGCATAAATGCTTTTTTTACAACATAATGGATAATCTGTTGAACTTGCCACTTTGGGGCTCGGCCCTCATTCTGTAGCAATCTCAAAACGCATGAAATTCCTTAAAGATGCTATCACTAATGCATGTAAAGTTATTTGCTACAAACTACTGATCTTTTGTATCATGTTATTTGCTACATTACTTTTCAAAAAGTAGTGTGTTACACTTACACTAAATCTATGAAAATAATTAGTTACTATTGTAGTTTCATTATTTCTGATTGCTGCTAAAATTATATATAACACATTCAAAATGTTATAATATTGCCACCTTCGCTAAAACATTGCATATTCTTACATGTGTGTTTAAAAAAAAAAAATCATTGTCTTCATAATATAATTTTTTAATGGTTGAAAACTTATTTGCTGATTCATGTCTAATACATCTTGATAAAATATTTAGCATGAAAAACATTCATAAATGGAGATAAATGAATATTGATAAATACCATGAATTGATTGTGAAATAAAAAATGAAAGTGGAGGGAGAATCAGCTTTTTACAAGTTCATTTTTTAAGTGGTTGAAGCATGAAGGAAAAAAAAAGGCCAGCTTAAATTGATGTGTCTGTAAAAATCTTATATGCTTACTGTTAATTTTGGAACTAAAAATACAACTCATTGAACTCTGCCTGGTTAAACTTTAATACATTGTAGCAAAGACTTTCAACTGACTGACAATTATTGATCACTTATTTTCCTTCCATCCTATATTTTTTGCCAAATCAATGTAAGGAAATACTAGTTTTCACACAGATATGTTATAAAGCTTTAAATATCCTCGGAAAATACTCATATTTCCTTTAAATTATGAAACTCTTAAGCAGGATATGTTATTCACACTCGTGCAATGACTAGGCTTAATTTTTTGTAATTTCATTCTAATACGCTTTTCCAACATACTATAATATATAAGCAGAACAATTACAAAGAAAATCATTACAAATAAAAAAGAAAGAAAATCCTTACCTTATAATGACATTCTTTAACTTCTTATTCATAAAGTATTTCCGAATATTCCATGCCACGAGCCACGATCAAATCAAAACAAACTTTATTTCTGGTGAGTAGGTTGCTTCTTCGAGTAAAGCGAGGGCGCGTTGTATCCCATTTTTAGGATCCTTGGGATGTGTTGGGGACAATACAATTCGACGATCCATTCTTCACCGTTCTCCGGATATTCACCGGATAGTTTTATAGGATATGACAACTACAGGATCTTTAGGATCATTGTACAGCGTCCGAAGGACGAATGTGGTTGTCTGGGGTAATGTCATCGCGAAGCATTTTTTGAATGTGATAATTAATAATTTTCTGTTTAACTTTATCATAACGGTATGGTTTGCTTGCTACTGGCGCATGTGAACCTGTATTAATCTCATGCCAGGAGACGTGTGTTAGCCCCGGTTGAAAATACTTCCCTGAAATCATCTAAAAATTTATTAAATTTGCTTATTGTTAAACCAGATTCAGTTAAATCAATTGAAAGTGATGAGGACTCGTTTGTACAAGTTTTCTCATCATTATTTACTTCTAATGTCCATGTAAAGAAATCTAGGCTCATCCCTCTATCTTTCATGAAATCAACTCCAACAATACAATGTGCTTTTAATCCGTCTAATACTAGAAATTGCCACCTCGCTTTAACTGACCGTATTTCTACATCCAAATCAACCAGACCTTTTATACTGCATTGTATCCCTTGAGCCGACTGAACCACTAAATTAACATGTCGCAACCTTTTATACGAAAAATATTTCTTATACACCTCAAACGATATAAAACTCTTGTCCGCACCCGTATCCAGAACACTTTTTACCACTATACCACTCAAAACTATTAGCAACTCAGGTAATTCCACTGGGTTAACTACTACCGTATTTAAATTTATCACAGAAGGCTTTGAAGAGTTAACCTGTTGACTGCTGACCTTTCGTGCAACAGCCACCTACCAGTTTAACCCCTGCTGACAATTTTTAATACCACAAGACTTTCCTTCTGTCCGCTTAACGACATTTTCACCAACCACTAACTGTCTAACCCGGGACGAGCTAGTCTGCCTTGGGTTAACCTCGTTCCTTCTATCCAAACCATTTCTATTGCGACTGCTCACCCCCTCATTTCCTCTGAAACCATTATTATAAGTTTGATCATAATTCCTTAAACCACCACTAACTCTTTGAAAATTTTGCCTATCCCCATAATTAACTGGACCACGAACATTACGACCATTATATTCATTATCATAATTCCTGGACCTATTAATAAACCTATCCCCCTCGTTGAATTCTCGTGTGGTTCTCAGTCTCTGGTGATCCGCCTCGTGTCGCGCTTCATACTTTATTAATAATTGATAGAGTTCAGCCGTATTTGCTGGGGCACGGAGTTCGATATAATCCTGGATTGCCACCGAAAAGAGAGGAAGAATAATGTCTATTAGCTCCTTATGAGTAACGTCAAGTGCCAATTTGTTTTTCAATTCTAGCTTTCTTAGAAAAAATCCGGATGCTTTTTCGTAAATAGATTGGCGTTTGCAATAGAATTCCCGCCTGAGCTCGGTTGCATTACGTTCATTCGGAAAAGCTTTCGTTAACTCCAAACACGTTTGCTCAAATCGTTTAGCGTCATCAGTTACCAAAAATCTTCCTATGTTTTCAAGCCAAAGCAAGGCGTCATCCTTTCGAGAGCATTTCAATACTAAATACGTGTTCTTATCTGGAATATTGTTAAAGGCCATATAATCGTTTAGTTTGGACTAAAACTCGGTGACATCGGAATTTCCGGAGAAGTAAACTCGGGGAACAATCTCCCTCGGATGTGGGCATTCATTTAAGGCACCGTCAGTAGGTTACCTAATCCACTAAGTTGGGCGCCATTTGTGATGGCCATCTTCGATGTCAGGCCGTGCGGTAGAGCAGAGACAAATAACAAGTCTATTTTTAAAACCTAAAACGGTTTATTAAAACAAAACGTTAGGGAAGTTCCACTTGATTTTCCTCAAAATTAATCAAACGGAAGGCTTTTGCTAACGACTCGTAGCTGTATAGAAATTAAAACTATATGATAATTAAACTTAAACTATCCAGAAGCAAATTCACGATCCAATAATTTTATATTTCAAATTAAATAAGCACTGATGCAGGCTCAAATCAGCTTTACAACAGCATAGAACTTCACTATAGAAATGCTAAGGCAAATTATTAATCTTGAGACTCGATGCGAGGTAGGTCTCAAGGCTAAATCTAAATCTATCTAAGTCTCAATCTAAATCTCAATATTAAATCTCCCAAGCTAAGTCTGCTCTAGCTCCCCTGAGCTCCGTTCTGAAATGAAAATTTGCTGCTTATATACTTCACAGTATCGATCGACCATCTCCAGAAAATTTGCATAACTGAAAGAAAACGGCGACTCACAATTTCCGAGATTCAGACATCCCTCGAAAGTTAGAGAAAGAGAGCATTGCTAAATCTTTTACGCACATGGCAGGTTATTGGACAAAAAATTACGATCTCATTCAAACATCGCCTACTCACGTGACGAGAGTAGTCGATCCCTTACACGTAAAATAACTATATATGTTTGAAGATTTCAATAAACCTTAATTTTATTTCATTTGGATAGCTACAGTTATATTTTTTAAATCTTACAAAAAATTTCTCCAAAAAAAAATTCTGACCCGAAATTGTTAACATTATAGAAAAAAAAATACATTTATGTTATATTTTTTATATCAATTTGAGCTTTTATATTGAAACTTCCCAGCCATAAATCTTCATAGATATTCTATGTGACAAGAAACCTTACTTATTGTGAAAAAAACCCCATAATTGCAGTAAATTGTTACAAAATTTCTAAAATTTTCAAAATAGTCTAAACGAAAATTTCTACTAAAAATTTTGGTTTTGTGCAAAATTATAAATGCAAAAGTTTCGACTGGAGTAGCAAATTTTTAATTAAAGAGTTCCGACATTCTTGAAAATTAAAAAGTTTGATTTTTGTGACGTGCAGACCCGGTCTCCTCTATGAAGATAAATTTATTGGACACCAAGTAAGTACATGTCTAATGTCTACTCTACACACTCGATTTGAAATTAATATCTTACTTACTAATTTTCTCACAATACTCACCAGTTCAAAAAACACTATTTTCAGAAAAATCGCTTTTAAAAGTTTTAGAAGAATCGTTTCTTAAAACTAATACCAAGATTTTCATTAATTACCCTGAATAGGGTTTAGGAATGGAAAGAAAATTAGACTTTCTTGGATTAAGTAACATATTGATTGTTTGAAGGTTTCACACAGACATACTCCTTAAGCATGTGGGGAATACGAACTTGAATAAAATACGAATTTAGGTTTGCGTTAATAAGGAACAAAATTTTGGAATCAGCTTGAAAATTAGAAATAAAATAGGCATAAGAATCAAAAACAGTAATATCTCACATAATGTTGCAGCATTTTATGGAACCTTTAACACTGAAATAAATTTTCAATGATTACATTTTTTAAGAATCACAATTTATCTTTTAAGAATAGTTCAATGTCTTTTCAACACTTTCCAACATAGTTGAAAAGTGTTTCTGACTCCTGTTTACCCCACCATTGGCTGAGAGGTTCTGCTCTCAAAGCTGGTAGACGGGAGGCGCTGGGTTCAAACACCTGTCGCGCCCGTCGACCTAACCGTTCGGTGTTTTCCATGGTTTTCTTCGAACCTTGCCGTAAATATGGGTTAGGATCCCTTAGAAAGACCCCCACGGTTGGCACTCTCCCTTAGGGCCTATCTCCCTCGAGTAGATAATCGACCGTCATCAATCAAGCAAGAAGCCGGTTTGTCTGTCCGTATGTCCGTGCTTTAACTCTCGTAAATATACTCGAATTGCCCATAAAATTTTGTATGTCATCGACACTTACTATAGAATGATTGTTATTGAAAATGAAGTGTGTATCATTTATAGATTGTTTATATGGACAGTCAAAAATATTCAGTTACATGACGATAAAACGCAAAAAATCGTTTCAGACGCATTTTGATGATGTTACGCCATTCAAAACATGACGACATTTATATACAATTAAGTAGAACACTAAAACATGCTTTTTGTAAAATACAGTGCGCAGAGCATTTATTATTCATTTACAGGATCACACAAAAGAATTCTGTTACGCAATGTTCTTCGGGAAAAAATCGTTTGCAGTGCAATTTAATGATGTTTCACTATTTAAAACAAAATGAAATTTATATGTATTACTGAGATGCACTATAAATTGCTCACTAAATAGTATGGTGCATTGCGTTTATCGTTCATTTACAGAAACATACAAAATAATTCGGTTACAGTCTTTGTGCGATTATTACAGCTTATGTGTGACAAGTGCGTTTTCAACCTTGGTTTGGGTTATTAAGTTTAACAAAATTTTTGCACAGTACGTGGTGTGTATAAATTATGTTGATCATATACAGGGCTACACAAAGGAATTCAAAAGAATTACTGACTGAAGGAGTGAATTGCTTAAGGATATTTTTAATTGTGTTACGCATTTTCCTGCTGAACTATATTTAGTAGACAGACATAAGTTTGTGGTATATAAATGTATTCATATACAGGGCTACGCATAGAACAAAATAATTGTCGTTTATGGTTGGTAATTGCTGAAAGTTAGTTTTAATTTGCTTTATGCGTTTTTTACCTGAATTAAATTTTACTTTAATATGTGGTATATACAAAAGTCTTCGTATAATATACAGAGCTGTACAAAATATTTCGAGTGCATTTCAATCTATTGGCAAAAATTTCTAAAAGTGAATTTTCTAACTGAACTAATTTTTATTATGCTATGTTATATATATCCACATACACAGGGTTGCACAAAATAATGTGATTATTTTCTTACTATGGAAGTTTAATTCTAAAATTGGATTTTTAAATGTGTTATATGTTTCCTGAACTGTTTACTACATATCTTCTTTCACCTTATTTAATGGGGACGTTTCGTTACAGTTTTCTAGATGTAGTTGAAAGTGTTTCATAATCTATGCTAGACGCATGATTTTCCATTCTTGCAAATTGCTTAATTCAATCTGAAACGCGATTTTTGCCCATGGTAGTGATATAAATGTTAAATATATCCTCCTTATTCTAATTAATTTACACCAAATATCTTACATTTAATTATGTCTACCCTATATATTGGATAAATTTAAGAAAATAAGTCACCTCTAATGGAAATATCCAAACAAACAAATCCTTTGTGTAAATTATTGCTTAACTGCTGACTGAGAAAACTTTCAATAGAAATAAAAATTAATCCCCATGTATAAGTTCTGAGAAATATTTATTCTATGTTTCGGATTTCAAAGGAAATCCTATGATATACTGAAGTTCACACAAAAATAATTAAGGATTTTACGAAAATCCATGTTGGTTAGGGAATTTCATTTTATTTTTCAGCTGGACATGTTGTGAATCATTACTCAATAGAGAATAGCTTTTATTATTTTCGAAATACAATGTAATTGAAGTACAGTTTATAGAAAGAAAATATTTTTTAAAGTTTTTGATGAAAAATTGAACGTATAATTTATTGTGAAACAGTGTATTTTTAATGACAATTTGTTAATTTATAAAAGCGAAGACTTTCAATATATCTGCATTTTTTAAAGAAATAACACTGTTCAAAAATAGCATACGTTATTTAAAGCAATTGTCTCTGGAAGATAATCACATAGAATACCAGATCACCATGACTTTTACACAATTATAAAATATGCTAAATATTTTAATGGTGGTATTTTGATTCATTAAATTTAAATTTCGAAGTAATCAAACCATTTTATGGCAGTTAAATCATATAAAGTTCGATATCACATCATTATGAAATTAAAAAATGATCATCTATAAAATGTCTTTCTAAATAATATCATTAATAAGAAAAGTCAAGTTTGATCCACTATACTAAAACTATAACCAAATGTAATGTATATAATATATATAAATATAGAGACGCTATGTAAGTATGATTATTTGAAAAAGGCATATTAAATCAATGGTGAAAGCGTAGAAATCTTTCTGAAAATAAATCATACCTATTTTTTTCTGTGATAGGTAGTCATAGAAAAAATTGAATAAAAGGGCTTTGATATTTATAGCGGATTTTCTTATGAGCTACGACGTACGTTAGATATCCATAGACTGTTTTAAACCATTCTTACAATGTAAAATGGTCAGTTTCTGGGGATAAACAACAAATATGACAACACATTGACCAAGTACATCAATATTGACCAATAGTCTACAGTATCCTGTTTATTCAAAATTTTGAACTGCATGTTTTTAATATTTTTCAAAATAATAAAAATCTACCATTACAAATATTTTATGATAAATAGAACTTTAGTGCTCTAATGTTATTTTACGTATTTTTTTAAAATGTGGAATAGACTGGTTTTCATCCTGTACAAATATGTATTAATAAGACTAGTATTTCTCAATTTGAATTCTATGAAATTAGGGAAGACTCTTCTAATAAACTACTTTATAATTTTATTAAATCTGTTGTTTCTTCTCGCATATTAGCACATTTGTAAAACGTTGAATGCGATTGGACATTTTATATTTAACCTATTGTCAGTATTCGTTTCACAAATATATGTATTTTTTCGGAAAATTATTTTAACCTTAAACTACCTGCGCCATAGACTGTAATAAGATCCAGCACATCCTTACTAGCTTGCAAATTAGCAAAATGCCGAGTTTCTAAATGAGTCTTGCTCTAGTTTGGATTACAATTACACTGTATATGCTTAAAAATATATTAAAGTGGACATTATATTTCACAATACAATGACTAGATTTCTGCTGCACGAGTAATAGACGTGATGGTTTTGGAAACCACAAATTATCTATCGATCTTTAGTGATGAAGAATGCTACAGAATTGGTCAGTCTCATCATAAAGAACTACACATAGAAAAATGTTAATTTACAATCGTATTTTTTGTTCAGTACACATCTGGTGTTATATTCCACAATTATCATGGCGTGTGTCCGCCATAATAATTTCTATGGGTTCTTAAAAGCAATAAATATTATGCTTCTGTCCCTGTCTATACAGGGTTTGTTAAAATTATGTTCACTTAAATTGGGGACTTCTTTTTGGTCAAATATATGTTAACATTTAAACGGGGATGCATTAAATTGACAATATTTAAACATATTTTATGAAGGTCTTAAACTCTTATCCATTGTTAAACATGGTTACATTCTAAAAAAAAGGTTATAATTTAAGTATTAAAATAATTGGGTAAATGTTTCTCACTTAAGTGTTGCTATTATTGAGTATATTAGGTAGCTTTCAATACAAAAAAGTCCTTCCGGCCTGTACCGGGAGGGAAAGGTAGCTTTCCTATATCTCCGTTTTAAAATTTTAGCTAATGTTACAAGAAAACAGCTAGTTTAAATGCAAAGAAAACGTTTACAAAAGATTCGTTACTACTGAATTTGAATAAGAAATTCGCCAAATTTTTGAGAAATAGCCAAATTGGCTTCATTTATGAAGACTTATTTTGGTCGCTAAATTTGGCGATATTTCGCCAAATGTCACCAAGTTTGGAGAGAATATGGCGCTAACGGATATGAATATATAGTTTTATGCGTATGATTGGGAAAATTATTACAACAATGAAAAATTTTCTAATGTGCTGTCTTGTTTCAAAATGTCAGCTACCCTAGAATTTCAAACTGCTCTAACCCAGCCATATTTTAAGATAGAGGTAAACCAAAAATGCTCTGGAATCCTCGTATCAAGGCCTAACACTTAATTAAAAAATAAATTTGAATTTTTAACTTTTTTGTATATTTATTTTAGTTTTAAATTTTTAAGTGGCCGCCATCGAACTCGGTCGAGACATTGGTGAGCTTAATACACACAATTAGTTTCATAAAAATTGATTTATAAATACGAGCGTAATCGTATAACATAGGTCAGATATATATGGATATATCTATATATATAGATCAACATTTGAACGGAGGGTGGTTTTGTGGTCTGGGGGTCATGATCGGTGAAAATATATCGAAATTTTCCAGAACTGCTTTCCTCCGAACGGCTGCAATAGGTAGCTTTATACTTTTAGGTAGTTTTCAATACAAAAAAGTATAACGCTACCTATTGCAGCCGTTCGGAGGAAAGCAATTCCGGAAAATTTCGATATATTTTCACTCATGTGACCCCAGACCCCAAAACCACCCTCCGTTCAAATGTTGATTTATATATATATATATATATCCATATATATATATATATATATCTGACCTATGTCATACGATAACGCCCGTATTTATAAATTAATTTTGATGAAACTAATTGTGTGTATTAAGGTCACTAATGTCTCCACCGAGTTCGTTGGCGAGCTTGGTCCGCCATATTGTTTCAAGATGGCGGCCGCTGAAAGATTTAAAATTAAAATAAATATACAAAAAAGTTAAAATTCAAATTTATTTTTTAATTAAATGTTAGGCCTTGATACAAGGATTCCAGAGCATTTTTTGGTTTACCTCTATCTTAAAAAATGGCTGAGATAGAGCATTTTTAAATTCTAGGGTGGCTGACATTTTGAAACAAGACAGCACATTAGAAAAATTTTCATTGTTGTAATAATTTTCCCAATCATACGCATAAAACTATATATATATATATTCATATCCGTTAGTGCCAAATTCTCGCCAAACTTGGCGACATTTGGTGAAACATCGCCAAATTTTGAGACCAAAATAAGTCTTCATAAATGAAGCCAATTTGGCTATTTCTCAATAATTTGGCGAATTTCTTAGTCAAATTCAGTATTAACGAATCTTTTGTAAACGTTTTCTTTGCATTTTAACTTGCTGTTTTCGTGTAACATTAGCTAAAATTTTAAAACGAAGATATAGGAAAGCTACCTTTTCCTCCCGGTACAGGCCGGAAGGACTTTTTTTCTCATTTAAATGTTAACATAATTTTGACTGCATCACGTCACTGTATCATATTCAACTGTATTTTTGCCCTATTTATAAGCGTTTAAACAGGGTTGAGATTTTGTTTTTTGTTAGCCAATTGGTCTTTTTCATGCAGCAAGCAATACTGGATATAAAAGTTCAGTTAATCGCAACATGGGAGATTATGCAATAAAAACGTATCCCAGTTCTGACTGCTTTAGAGTAACTGCTGTGTATGTTCTGTTATTTCAATACGTTGATATTCTAAAAAGCGTTGTATTTTACGAGAATATTGTTCTTGGAACACGTTAATAGTTTATCGACTTAGCTTAAGTAACTTGCATAATAAATTTAATTCTTCACTGATAGATTCTTCTCAGTATTGTTAGTTTCATAAATATGAATAATAGTAAAATAGTAAAACCATATGAATAATAGTATAATAATAGTAAAAAATAGCGAAAGACTTTTTAAAATGTGCAGTTTGAGGTTTCATGGCTCATAACATCACCTTTTAGCTTACTAATACCACAATCATCCAATGAGGTGTCATCTTTTTCAGGCAATGAGCTAGTCAGGTCAATGTAGGATTGAACTATTGAAGTTATGCATTGGATCTGAGAAAGGAGCATATGTCGACTGTTATATAATTGTAAATGAAGTGGTTGAGGGACTTTTCTGTGCATGTTATTTCTCTTAGATAGCTCGTAAAACGTAATAAAATTGGTGCATAACTAGTTGTCAGGTCACACAGAAAACGATGTATAGTACTGCCAAGAGAGCAAGGGTATATCTATGCACAGAGTATAAGAAAGATAGTGGAAACGTGGTCACTAGTGGCCTTTCTAAAATTTTAAAGCAAAGTCGTCTAGATACTTACGGTTGCAAATAGCAGAATTCAATGTAAAATTCCCGTTCCAAGTTATAGAACAATTTGTCATAGACTGCGAAAATTTGGTTTTAATTATTCCAGAGTTATACTTAAAAAAAATTCAATTTTATCTGTCAAATAAAGATTAAAAAGAATAAAATATTCCGAAAGATCAACTGAGCAAGAGTACAGTGTTACTTGAAGTGGTTGCCTGCGTGATTGGTGCCGACTGCCAAAAGTCACAGGAATCGCGGCCCGATCACATAGTCCGGAAATGTATAAAAAAAGGTGTTTCCTTGCAAAAGGTTGGGTAGAAGATTTTTTTCGATATGTATATAATGAGGCCAGCATGGAAAACCCAATTATCTAACAAAATTTCCGCCGGGAGAATTTTCTGGGGCCAAAAAACAACAAAATTTTGGTACTTTTTTTGTTGTTTTGAAATATCTCGAGACCCTTTGTCGTAGCGTATTATTTGTTAGTTACAATGTTAAAGAAGACAAAATTCTCTACAATTTCCATATTTACAACTTTTTTATACACTCAATAGCAAGCGTAGTTCAAAACTTCAAAAATAAGACAATTCTTTCAATTTTCTTAAAAACCGTGAAAACCATAGTTTTGTTCAGATGATTCAAATATTCTCCACGGATTTAATCATGGATGTCAACTTCTACATATTGATAGCAGTAAATTATCTGTTATTTGAACGCCCTCTTTCTTAAGTGCAGAATGGCCTTTCAAAAATGAGGCTATTTTTCCAACTAACATATCCGCTCGATATAGAGATAGTGGGTATAGGGAAGAAGAGACGGGTCACAAATAACTGTCAGGCTTACCCTAGCAGTTAAAAAAAGAAGAAAAATTCCTAAAAAGGTACCCAAAACTGAAAAAATACCTCTGGAGCAGGGGCTGGTACAAACTATGGTACGCGTACCTATACTGGTACACCATCCGATACTAGTGCGTGGAATAAAATACAGAAAGCAGCATATTATTCTGGAATCAAAAACGGCATGTCTTTATTGCTTGAAAATTTTCAAAAAAATTTCGCATGTAATTTTCGATTTGTAAACGCTTTTTTTTTTTTTTTTTTTTTTTTTTTTTTTTTTTTTTGTTACGAGTAATGTTTGTTTAGCGAACTCGCTGAAATTCGCACACACCGCTTATTATATAATTAATGAAGTATTTTTAATTAGCAGAAGAACTTTTCTAAACATGCTTTATAAATTGAATTATCTGAAATCAAAGTCTGGATGGTTGGAAGTAGGAGGAGCTTGTGTGAGTAGGAGCAGTTAACCCCTTCGGAACCGGCGGCTTTTACACAGATTTTATTCGGGTGGCACCACTTTTTTTAAAAAACTTACCTTCATTTAAACTATCACAAAAATGCTCTAATTAAAGAATTCAAATATTACTTTTACTTTACTAGTGGTGCCTAAAACAAATTCTGTATGCTCTCTTTGAGGGTTCATATATGCACCCATGGTCCCGAATTGGTTAAAACAAAATAAAATTCCAAGTTAAATTTAAAACACATTGTTCTCTTTGTAGTGGAAGAGCTTCTAGGAGGTGGTGAAATAAAAGTTTTATTTCAAACATAATTCATAAATTAATTCATTCTGTTGATTGAAATATTTTTCTTCTCTTGTACAAAATGTGTATAATTTCTTTCTATTTCATAAAAATTAGTTTTTAATCGAGTAAGATTATTTAAAATTGTGATCATAAATCAAACAAAAACTGTGGTCATATGCAGTGCGGATTTGAGGTATAGCATTATACATATGTTTTGAGGTAGTATATACATAAATGTATGAAAAAACTTGCGAGTGTTGCCTAATGCGCGACATTATTGTCGCATTTAAAAGTATGCAGATTATTAATACAGTTGTATAGAGCCTATGTTAAATGTGTTAACTAAGCTTTGAATAAGAAATTCGCTTCTCATTTGAGAAACCCTGCCACTTTATCTCACGATAGAGGAAAGAAGTGAACTTATTCAGCTCTCCTGTGACGGATTACTGGAGTCCACATTCGAAAGGATGAATGTAACAGATTTCTTTTAACGAGAATGTGAGAGTACCGTCAGATATCGTCAAAGTCTGCTTGTGTTTAGTTATGAATGTCCCCCCCCCCTTCGTTATATCAAAAACAATCACAGGAATAAACTAAATGTCGAATCTGACTTATGACTAAAACTACCTAATATTGAGCCAGACTTGAGAAAACTGTGCTTCATAAAACAAGTCCACCCTTTTCATTACGATAAAAGTAAATTAGCTTACTGTAACACTATATGAAACAGTTTGCGACATACCAAAAACATTTTTTTTATATTGTATGCATTATTAAAATTTAATGGTGATACTACTTTTTACTTGAATGTTATTATAAAGCAGTCAGTCTTAATGCCAATTTAGTAATGTAATCATTCATTTTTAAATACAATAAAACCTGCTATGACAGAAACACGAAAGACCGAACATATATTTCGTTTTAGTCAGGTTCCTTTTTATATGTTTTTCTATATTAGCTTTACGTTTGTTACTCAGAAGTATGAACTTCGATTTAGTGGTACGTCAGTCTAAAAATTTGGGAACCTCCGCTCTAGAGGAACATGAGATATATCTTCTATTCGGGATAACTGAAGGCAAATAATCCTACAACAGTCCCATCAAAGAGATAAAAATATTGTTAAATATCCCGTAGAAATTATTATTTTTAAAATTCATTTTTTCATTTAGCTTATGCAGTCATATTGTGTACCTTACTTTATTGTGTAGGGAAAGTGGGCTTGAATGAGATAGGGGATGAATGTAACAACAAAAATGTTTATATGGTCTACAATCATAAATAACTTTGTATTTCACTTAATAAATGGTTACACTGAGATCATTCAACAGTTATAGTTTCAAAACAGTACATATTACAGAAGATTAGAAAATTCCACACAGTATATTTTTTAAGAACGAAAGTAACATAAGTAAAGTATCACTTAAGCATTTCTCTAGATTTTAACGAAAGTAGGTTTTTCTTTTTGAGCTTTAAAGCATTTAATAGATAAAATCTTAAAATTTTATGTATTTTTGCATGCTAAAATGTTATAATATCTTGTTATATTTATATAATAAAAGTAGAAAAATATTGACAGTATTTACTAAAACTAATATTTTGAACATTTTTATGAAATCTGTTACCTCAAATATTTTATTGATACAATTTTTAAATTTTACAAGAGATATAAATGGATAATATTAGTTAATGAAATAATCTGGTGTAATTTTTATTGTAGATCTTTTATAAGGTAAAATTAATTGTTACATAAGATATATTTATTTTTTGAGTCCCTCCTTTTATATGGAACTACAATCCAATGTTTCATATACTTAAAACAGTAAAACATTAAAACATATGTCATCAATAATTACTAAATAAAATATACCATTGTACTAAAAAGGTAAAATGTTTATGAAATAAAATAAACAATATGTATGTATTATAAAAATAATTATTCAAATTAAACAAGATTTTTTTATTGAAACTGACGTGCCAACAACTTACTAAATTCTGAAATATTCTTTTAAATAATACTTTAAAATTAAAAATTGACATACTTAAAGTCTAAATATGAAAATAGTCTTAGTCATCCACACTCTCTCCTACTTGCTAAGTTATATAGATTTATTGAATATAAAGTATGTCTATTGTGATGAAAATGAAGAAGATATCAAATAATAGATAATTTTCTGCTGTCAATATGTAGAAGTAGACATACATTATTACATCCGTGGGGACCATTTGAATCATCGGGACAAAACTACGTTTTTCACGGTTTTTAAGCAAATTGTAAAAATTGTCTTATTTTTGAAATGTTGTACTGCGCTTGCTATTGGGAGTATAAAAAAGTTGTAAATATGAAAGTTGTAGAGAATTTTGTTTTCTTTAACACTGTAACTAACAAATAATACACTACGACAATGGGTCTCGAAATATTTTAAAAACAACAAAAAAGTCCCAAATTTTGTTGTTTTATGGCTACAGAAAATTCTCCCGAAAAAATTTTGTTGAATAATTCGGTTTGCCCATGCTGGCCTCATTATATACAAGTCGGAAAAAATCTTCTACCTGGCCTTTTGCAAGGTAACATGTACATTTCCCCTGGACTCACAGTCCAAATACGAAAAATTTTGAAAGAGATGTTCCTTAAAATAAAGACACCGATCAGCGAGTTTGGGAGCGCTGTGGCGTTTAGTACACCTGAATGTTTCAGATGGCCATAGGGGATTGGAGCTCATTCAATGTATCGAAATGTCTCTGTTTGGTTGTGATAAGGTCTGTCTCAAAAGTTTAAGCACAAGCATAAAATGTCGATTTTCAAAGAATTATAAAAAGTTTGAATGAATAACATTTTTTTATTTGCAGATTTTGCAACATTATTTAAATAAATGATATCAAAAGTAGAAAAAAATAAATTACATTGTAAAAAATATAATTAAAAAAATGTTAAATAAAACTGTTCAAAAGTTTATGCACAATGTCAAAAACAACCAGATTTATAATTTTTACAGAAATTTTACTTATAAATTTTTTTCCGTGATTTCGGATTAGTTCAAATAAACGTGCGTCCATCGTAATTATTAATTTTTGTAGGGTTTCTGGTGGCAAAGAGTACCATGCTTTCTCAATAGCCTCTTGGAGTTCTTCAATAGAGTCTTACTGCTTTCCATTGCCGAAACCTGGAAGGGTTAAAATACCCCAAACATTCTCAATCGGGTTTAAGTCTGGACTTAAAGCTGGCCAGTCAAGAACTTTAACATTTTTCTGAGAAAGCCAAAGTTTTGTAGCATGTGATACGTGGATTGAGGCATTGTCTTGTTAAAAAGTCCATTCGGGACCCCCCCCCAAAATGTCACCGAATGGAAGCAAATGTTGGTTTAGCGTCTCTTGATACTTTTTTGAATCTTGTCTTCCTTTTAGAAAAGCCAGAGAGGTCTGGCCATTGAATCCAAATGCCCCCAAACCATAACAGATTTACCGCCTTGCTGCCTGCTGAAAAATGCCCTTGTTTCCTTTCGTAAATCATGCCAATACGCGTTCCAACCATCAGGACCATCTAAGTTCCACTTTTTTTCTCATCGCTGAATAAAGTAATTAAAACCGTAATAAGCGTAAGAAATTACGGAAGTAAAAATTAACTGATATTTAAAGGATTGTTGTACATTCCAGATCTTCTTTGTATTTTACTACCATTTCACATAATTATTGTTCTAATATAAAACAAAATCCATCGTAAATGTCATTGTAGTACATTCTTGATTAAATTATTTTCCATTTGAAATGTCATTTTATAGTATTGCTAAAAACTTGCTTTATGAGTCATCCAACCTAAGAAATAAAAAAATTCTGCCACATTTTGTGTATTAAAGATATAAAGAATTTAAAGACATAACTTTATTATGTTTTGGAATCGCTATGCTTTTTCAATTTTCATAAAAGTTAATAAACTTTATTATATAAATACGCTTTTATGTAAGAACATATTACTTATTTGGCAGAGGCAATATATTAGTGAGTGCTTTCAAATACTAATAAACTATCAGCTCAAAGTAATTTCATTTATGACATTAAACATATTTTATTTCATATATTTACGTACATAATATATAGATTTAAATAAATTACACTTGACATGGAAAATAGTAGTAGAAATATATAAATTCAGCACCATACACACATTTATAAGAAACAGTTTTAAAAATTACGTTAGATATACTTTAGTTAATAAAATTAATAATGTGTAACAAACATTATTTTTATAGAATAAAACATTATTTATAAGAATATTTCTGGTTTCTTATAAAATGCATCAAATTCATCTTAAAATAATTTTTTAATAGAAATTTCTTAGATTCTAAATTTAGCCTCTATCTTCTTAAATCTTTTGATTCGAAGCAATATAACATATAATTTTGGAAAATGCTTCATTAAAAATTACATAACAGTTTACAGTTACATTCCTTACATTATGCTCAAGATATTCTATGTCTATTTGGAAGTATATTAGATATTTTACTTAGAGATCAGTTACAGATCATTTAATATGAAGATGCCTGCTATAGTTTTAAAAATATTAGTAGCGAGTTCTAAATTATAATTCTAAAATAAATTGAATTTAAACAATAATATTTTTAGAAATGCGGTGTAATCAAAATCTGCAAGTGGTGCCATTTAATGTTATGTTTTATTTTCTGCTTTTAATTAAGTTACAGTGTTATAGAATTCAAAAGAGTATTTATGGCTTTGTAATAAAATTAAATTGCAATATGCGCGTTTTAAAATAAATCTATGCAAAAATGATTTTTTTTCGTATTAACTATCACATAAAAAAATTAAATGCATACATTATGCATGTAAACATAAAATAATTGACAATATTTAAATTACAAAATAGTTATGTCATAATTGGACATACTTAGGGTTATTTATGCCCCTTTTTTAATTAATCCGTGCTTATGAAACTAATTCTCTTAGTAATTCAAATTATGACTAATACAATTTAGAAAAATCCCGTACAAGAGCGTAATGATAAGCAAAATAAAAATTTCTTTAAAAGTTTTTATATGTCATCGTAAATAATTTTCATTTTGTACATCAAACAAAAAACGTTATGATTTAAAATAATGCAAAAATAAAGACAGGAATACATAGCTATCAAATTAAATTATCAAATGAAATTAGATTGACTACCCTAATAGCACCGTGACTTAAATATAACAAAAGTGTGAAAGTACCGTAACATAATTGTAACTCCGACCATCCAATTTGCCGTCAAAGAACGTGGGAATTGAATCGCTGCGACATCGATATGTCCCTTTTGTGATCAGCTACAACTGGCATTGTTGTTTTGCAGACGCCTTGTGACGCCAAACGCCAAAATGGTCAGTGTGACTACACAGAAAAATCACGACAACATGAGTCACCTGACAGTCATAATGTGACGAATCAAAGACATCATATATTGATTACCGTTGTGAAAGTAATACTTGTCAACATTTGTGACGTCATATAGACTGGTAGTGCTATTAGAGTAGTTTGGACCTACAAAATCTACTAGAAAATAGAATGATATCCACACTTGATATTTGGAGTCAAAGTTTAAATAATGCACCTTCAGCTATGCTAAATGAGACAACAAATAATCTTAGAATAGAAGAACAGTTTCATTCCTTCGAAGACAGAAATGACTTGTTTGAAAATTTGAAGAGTTTAAAAGTATTATTGGTATACATAAAGGTATCTTGCACAAGTATCTCTATAATGTCTTTGTACTTGTCTTAGAACAAATTTTAAAACAAATTTTAAACGATATCAGCGTTGAAAACAATGTGCGTTATTGACCTTGTTCAAATAGTTCCACTCACAGTTTAGATTCTTTGTTCAGTGTGTTTCTGTATTCCATTTCAGCTTCGGAAGACTATCTCTGTCTTCATATTGATTGCGCATTTTAAATACAGGTTTAATATCAAACATTGTGCTGCTTTTATCATATATAAAGCCTCGTTAGAATTTATACACCGTATCTTATAGTCTCTGTCTAAAAGAAATTCTAAAAGAAATTTCAAACGGTATCAACACTGACAAACATGTGCGTTGATGACCTTGGTTCAGAGAAATTCATTCAAAGTTTAGATTCATCGTTAAGTGTACTTTTATATTCCCTTTCAGGTTCAGAATGATGTTTGTCTTCAAAGTGACTGCACATTTCAAATGTTTGTTTAATATCGAACACCGTACTACATTTATCATAGATGAAGCCTCTGTTGAATTCCCCATCAAGTGTTTTATGTTCTCTGGCTAATTCGTAATTACTGCTTCCGCACGATGTAAAATCCACACACATGACTGGCACCCTCAAGGAGAAGTTTGGATCAGAGCTAAATTGTGGTCTACGCATAACAACCTTCTCTCTTCTTTTCTCTTCAGACAGTGACAAGCCATGGAATGGACACATATCGACAGGCTGAATTTTATCTCTTAAATTGGTCATGAGACTGGCCTGTACGACAGCAGGTTGCTGAGGAGCACGATACTCGACTCTTGGAGTTCGATGAGACGACGACCCTGAACTAGAAATACCAAAATTTCTGCGATCTCGCCACCACCTCAAACAGCAAATGATAGGGTTGTCCACACAAAAGTTTTCTCGAAAAGCGACTCGAAAACGGTGAGACATGACGCTATACAATATAGGATTGATTGTGGAGTTGAAGTAATAGAAACAACCTGAGAAAAAAAGAAAATATTATAACTATTCTGTGATAACGATGCATTGTGAATAATCAGAAACATAATGGAATTAAAAGTTTTTAGTGCAAAGATATGTAACCTAATACTGAGCACTATTGCTTTTGCTTCAGTTCGAAAACTTACAATGATCTAGAAAGCAATAACTGCATCTGGAGGCACGGCAGTGCCTCCGCCAAGTCGAGAGAGGACAGCCGTAAGCATACTTTTCAGGAAGCAACTCAGGGCACTTTTGACCCCCCCCCATATCTCCGCGCTGGAGTATCCCAAAAATTTGAAACTTCGTTTTTCTAGAGTATTTGGCACACATGACCAAAATTTAAAATTACAACTTTTTGTCTTTTCTAGTTCAGACGATATATGAACTCAAACATTCGATTTTTTGTCACTCACTCACTCACTCGTTCACGCGTCATCAAAAAGATTAGGTAGATCCCGTAGTCCTAGAAACTTGACATTTGGAAAATAGGATACAAAGAAAGGAAAAATTATAAAATCCGGAAAATTCGAAAAAAAAACATTCGAAAATTCAACAAATTCCATCAAAATTGAAAATTGAAAATAATACGATCTTTTAGTCTTAGAAACTTAAGATTCGGTGTGAAGGTAGTGTTTAGTATCCAGAAAAAGAAAACATCAAAAACAACAAAAAAAAAATCGAAAAATCGAAAAAAAAATCGAAAAATTTCAAATAATCCGATTTTGCTGCGCTAGAAACTTGGAATTCGGAATAAAGGTAGTATTTAGGATGCAAAATAAGGAAAAATTAAAAATTCCGGAAAATTCGAAAAAAAAAAATTCGAAAATTCGAAAAATTCGAAAAAAAATGAAAAAATTAAACTAATTTGATTTTTTAGCCTTAGAAACTTAAAATTCGTAGTAAAGATAGTGTTTAGGATTAAGAATAAGTTAAAATAAAAAACGCAATAAAATTCGAAAATAAAATCAAAAAATCGAAAAAATCGGAGAAATCGAAAAATAAGGAAAATTTGAAAATAATTCGATTTCATAGCGCTAGAAACTTGAAACTCGGAATAAAGGTAATATTTAAGATACTAAATAAGGAAAAATTAAAAAATATGGATAATTAAAGAAATACCCATAAATTAGTGCAGACAATATATGAACTCAAAGTTTCGATTTTTTGTCACTCACACACTCACTCACTCTCGCGTCATCAAAAAGACTGGGTAGTTAAAATTTGGAATAAAGCTTCGGATAAAAAGAAAGGAAAAATTATAAAATCCGGAAATTATAAAAAAAAAAAAACATTCGAAAATTTTAAAAAATCGAACAAAATTTAAAATTGAAAATAACACGATCTTGTAGTCTTAAAAATTTTAAATTTGGTGTAAAGGTAGTGCTTAGAATTCAGAAAAAGAAAACATCAAAAACACACACAAAAAAAAATTGAAAATAAAATCGAAAAATCGAAAAAAATCGAAAAATTTCAAATAATCCATTTTTGTTGCGCTAGAAACTTGGAATTCGGAATAAAGGTAGTATTTAGGATACAAAATAAGGAAAAATTAAAAAATCCAGAAAATTCGGAAAAAAATCAAAAATTCGAAAAATTCGAAAAAATTGAAAAAAAAATTTAATAATTTGATCTTTTGGCCTTAGAAACTTAAAATTCGCGGTAAAGATAGTGTTTAGGATTCAGAATAAGTTAAAATAAAAACGCAATAAAATTCGAAAATAAAATAAAAAAATCGAAAGAAATCGAAACATAAGGAAATTTTGAAAATAATTCGATTTCATAGCGCTAGAAATTTGAAATTTGGAATAAAGGTAATATTTAAGATACTAAATAAGGAAACATTAAAAAATATAGATAATTAAAAAAAAAAGAAAAAAAAAGAAAAAAAAAAGAAAGAAATAAAGAAAAAGAGAGAAATTGAAAATAATATGATCTCGTTGCCTTAGAAACTGAAAATTTGGTGCAAAGGTAGTGTTTAGGATTCAGAAAAAGAAAAAATTAAAAACATAACAAAAATTTAAAATAAAATCAAAAATCGAAAAAAAAAACGAAAATTTGAAAATAATTCGATTTTGTAAAGCTGGAAACTTAAAATTTGGAATAAAGGTAGTATTTAGGATACAAAAAAAAGAAAGAAAGAAAAAATCTGTAAAATTCGAAAATTTGAAAAATTGAAACAAAAATCGATTTTGTAGCTTTAGAACTTAAAATTCGACGTAAGCTTATTGTTTAGGATACAGAAAAAGAGAAAAATTAAAACACAATAAATTCGAAAATAGAATAAAAAACTCGAAAAAGATCGGAAATTTCAAAATAATTCGATTTTGTAGCGCTAGAAACTTGGAATTTGTAATAAAGGATACAAAATAAGAAAAAATTAAAAAATCCAGAAAATTATAAAAAAAATTCGAAAAAATTAAAAATTGAAAATAATTTTATCTTGTACTCTTAGAAACTTAAAACTTGGTGCAAAGGTAGTATTTACTATTCAATAAAAGGAACAATTAAAATATTCGTTAAATTCGAAAATAAAATCGAAAAATCGAAATATCTTTAAGAAATCTAAAATTCGAAAACAATTTGATTTTGTACTGCTAGAAACATTAGTTTTAAGATAATTGTCCTATTAGCTAGTACAACGACCCTAATTGTTTTATGTTATTTCCCCCGGATTATGGTTTTCTTTTCTTTCGTTTACGAATTTCGTTATAGAAAAGTTCCGCTATAGACTGGCTACGATATAGGCGATTTCTTTATAGACAGGTTTGTTTCTTTTACAGGTTGTACTCTATTTACTTCACATATGAAATATGGATTGTTAAATGATGTTAGCCCCACAAAAAATTTCACAGCTCCCCCTACCCTCCCGACATTACTGGCTGGTTATGGCTTGATACTCTTTTCTAAATAAAATCATGGTGACTCTAAAATTCACTTGATTTATCTCTAAATTGAACCTAAATGATCCTAAGAAGACGGATCAAATAATTACTATATCGGCATGATAATCGGGTAACTTAGAATTAAAATCGAAAAATCAATAAATTTATAAAAAGTCGAAAATTTGAAAATAATTCGATTTTGTAGTCCTAGAAGCTTGACATTTGGCAGAAAGGCAGGGTTTAGTACACAAAGTAAGGAAAAATTAAAAAATCCGTAAATAATAAAAAAAAGACTAAAAAAACGAAAAAAAAAAACCATCGAAAAAAGGAATGTAGTTTGATTTATTGGAAATTTCCGGAAATTTTAATTTTGGCTTTTTATTTATACTAAAAAGTTCTTTTATGTTAAATATCAAGTATCTAGGGCTGCGAGTAATATCTCAGATGGATAGCACCTATCCTGCAAGCAATTTAGAGTACTTTTGACACTCCCCCTCCCATAACTTAGTGCTTGCCTAGGAGCCTGAAATATCTTTTTATCTACAGTACTTTGCAAACGAAACTAAAGCTTCAAATTTTTGATACCTGTAAATAATAGGGACAGAGTGTGGGCTTTGCGAAAATCAATGGATGATCTCCAAAAAGAACACAAAATCAAGAAAAGGAGGATTACTTACAAAAAGAAGTGAAATCTCATCAAAAAGTCACCTGTAAAAAATGCAGCCAAGTCTCGTAACTCATTTACCGTAAAAAGTACTGAGATCATATAAAGCCAAGTTTAACTATCTTATTAACTCTGAAATTTTCATTCACAAATCATTCCTAGTCTCTACATCTTTAGTTAATTATTATTTTGTGACTTGGCAATTGCGCAGCACAGGGAAGTTATTACACCTTACTATGTTATGGGATGGGATAATTTAATTAAAGCAAATTATATACGCACAGGGAAGTTATTACACTTTAATATGTTATACTATTATTTGACTAAGACTAACTATATACATCTCATTCTTGTGCTACGTAATTGCCAAGTCACAAAATAATAATTAACTAAAGATGTAGAGACTAGGAGTGATTTGTGAATGAAAATTTCAGAGTTAATAAGATAGTTAAACTTGGCTTTATATGATCTCAGTACTTTTTACGGTAAATGAGTTACGAGACTTGGCTGCATTTTTTACAGGTGACTTTTTGATGAGATTTAATTTACAACAAGCATAGGGGAAATATATTTGCTCTGCTTATGCTTGGCAATGGCATCAGACCAATCATACTTCAGAATCAAGACCTTCGATGTTAAAAGACAGTTGCTATTTAAATAATTATAGCGATAGCGTTTGTGAAATATACGTAGATTAACAATGAATAGGCTTAAAATTTAAAATAAAAAAAATTCAGTCGAATTTACTTATAGGAGTACAGAGCTCGTAGCGTGTAGGAAAAATTTTATTGTTCCTAGTAGTATCCCTAATAAATAATCTTCAGGGTAAATTTCTTTAACATATTCAATCAAAATAGTGATAGTAACAATAACAAATCTCCTATACGCTGCAATTATGGATCCAAAAGCTATTTTGACTGCAAGGTAAAATAAATAACATTTGCAGTTTTCAAAATAATAAATAAAATCAGCCATAAAATTAAATATTTAAAATCATACATATAACTTGCATAGATTATATAAACTTAAACGAGATAAAAAGATCAAAGTTATCAATTAAGTTTAGTTTAAGAAAGTTATTGAAAAAAATATTCTTTTATTAAGAAGTATGAATATGCATTATAACTAGTAGCATTTTGAGTTACACAAAACTAATCAAAAACTACTTGTCTTTAGCTATAAAGTTTTTCCACCTGTTATTTATCAGGATTATTCTAAAAAAATTAATTGGTCTTATATTGTACACGCATGCATAAATCTTCAGTTATTACTTTAAAATTTTAAAAATGCGCTTTATAAAGATCTTCCTTTTAAGTTAAAATTCGGCACTCTTAAAAAACTAATCATATAAATATTTTTTAAATAAAAGTATTCGAAACAGTACTGTTAAGCAACAGGAATGAAAAATTTTTGTTTACCAGCAAGTGAAAACAAATCTTGGTTGATTTTCCTCAGAGGTTCTGTCCATTCCCCATAGAGTGACACGTAAAGGAACAATAGACGCTGAGAGTGATACGGCGCCCAACACACAAAGAAAGCAACAACTACTGTTACTGAAATATAAAAAAAAAAAACATATTATGATATCTTGAAATTACGATTTCAGTAACAACTTCAGTGTTTCAGGTTCAATAAATGTATTAAATCTATAGATGTTTCACCTGGAGAGTTGGAAAAAAAATCTTGTCGCGAAAATGTTTGCATCAATCTAAGAATTAAATAATTTACAGAGTGTCCAAGAACTATTTCGAACTATGTTGTGGCCATCACAAAACTTTTTTCTATATAAATAAAATCGTCTCCAACCAAAATTAAATGACAATCTATTCATTCATGAAATATAACTATCACGGAACTTGGAATAAACATTGCATAAGAGCAATACTTGTTAGGCGATTTACACATAATCTGCTTGTACTTATGTGAAAGTTTACCAGAATATGAAGTTTGATAAAATTCCATGCATTAATTCTTGAGATATAGCTATTTCAGAAATCGTGAAAAATACACCATTGCAGCGCCACCTATTGTGAGATGTACACAGAAACCTAATAAGCACCAATCTATGTCAAGTTCTAAGTGAATCAGAAGTTTAATTAAATTCCGTGCGTTAGTTCTTGAGATAAAGTGCCCACAAAATGTCACATACAGATAGACATACAGATACACGGACAGACATTTCCCAAACACAGTCAAATCGTGTTCAAGACCTTCAAAAACTTGTAAATCCGTCGAAAACTGGAAGTCAAAATTTTTCACGAATCCAATACTTTCTTCTTGTAAATACAGAAGAAAGTAAAAAGTGGGGTGTTAATATATATAGAGAGACAAGAACATTTCCAAAAGCATAGGGTGCTTCCCACTCATTTGAAAACATAGGCTAATCCCCACCTAAATTATCTAAGATATAAAAGACAGTTTCGCTCTGTGTGTCTTTCGGCAATGGCTAGCAAAATCTAGCACACCAGAAGCCTGAAAATTTAGATTTAGGTTGTCGAAGCTCTTTTTTGATGCACCCGAGACTCGGAATTTTAATATTTTAAAAATTTACTGAAATATTAATTAAAATCCATGAAGAACTCTCATCAAAAATACGTTTTTTCGGTTGGTTGGTTGTATAGAACCTTCACAGAAGGCTATATTTCAATATTTTTTGCAAGCGATGCATAGATAAGGACTTCCAATGAAATAGTTTTAATATGGAGTGCAGTTACGAGCGTACAGCCGTACTAATGTAGCGCCACTTGCACACGACAAATTACACAGACGCCACTTGTTTGAAACATTTCTTCCAGGCTATTAATACAGAAAACATTATTAACAGATTTTTTGTTATATTCGCGGGGATGGAGGGTAAACAACTTGTTATTAATATCGGATTTATTTTACTTGACCGCGTGCCACCTGGCGGCTTTATTCTTAATCGACCCCCCTTATTAATAAATCCAAATCTACTGCTCTGATTTCAGCAGAACTAATTACATCTAACAAACTAACTACATCTACAGCAGAACTAATTACATCTAACATTTTTAGCTTCACCCGTACCGTTAATTGCTACTTTATATAGAGAATACCGCTTTTTAAAATCTCACCTTTTCTCCGAACTTCTCCAAACCAGTTCCATTTTGCTAAATTATCTAACAAATCAGCATTCATAGCTTCAAGGTGTATTTTTCGCAAACAGTTACCTGTATTTCCGAATAATAGTGAAAGCCAAATTTCAAATTTAGTTCCTAGCTTAACAAAAAGAAATTTTTTTTAAGGATGAATAGAGGTCCTCCTAATTAGTCATTTGCAGAAGGGCACTTAAACATCCGCACCCCCGGCCCCTCTTCAAGGTGTTATCTCCAACTACACCCCGTTTCCATATCTCAGCAACTATCTTTCCGATTTCAACGCAACTGATTCCAAACAATATAATTAACTTACTAGTCTCCCTCTATAACATTAAACTGAATTTATGAGTAGTAGTTACCACTATTTCTGTATAATAGTTTAAGCCAAATGTGTAATTAAGTTCCTAGATTAACCAAACGAACGAATTTTGAAAGATGCATAATGGTCCTCCTACTTAGTCATTTGCTGAAGGGCACTTGAACATCCCTCTCCCCCGGCACCTCCTTCAAGATTTTTTCTATAACTATGTCCCGTTTCCATAATTCAGCAACTATCTTTCCGATTTCAACGTAACTGATTCCAAACATTATAAATAACTTTATAATCACGCACTATAATATTAAACAATTTATGATTAGTGGTTGCCACTATTTCCGAATAATAGTTTAAGCCAAATTTGTAATTAAGTTCCTAGCTTAACCAAACTAACTAAAAGATGCTTTTAATTTAAAAGATGCTTTAAAGAAAATTTAAAGATGCAAAGTGGTCCTCCTAATTAGTCATTTGCTGAAGGACACTTGAACATCCCCTTCTCCCCGGCACCTCCCTCAAGGTTATTTTCTCTAACTGTGCCTAATTCCAATAACTCGACTAATAATATTCCTATCTTCTCCAAACCAGCTCAATTTTGTAGCACGCCTACTATACAGTGCCGTAGGCAGCGTGGACCTGTCTCAGAGGTTCGTTTGGAAAGAGGTTTGTTTAGAACAGAATGCTTCGCTGTCGGTGGAAGGGGGAAATAAAAGATTTTCCGGAGCGTACGAGCATGCCTGGTATACGGTATCGAAGCCATCGGGGACCCTGGCAAGAGTTTCGTTTTTTAAGATATTTAAGTTTATTACACGGGCTTGGGTAACGCCGGGCGGGTTAGCTAGTTGCCAATAAATTTAACAATAGTGAATATAGTCTTAGGATGTTTTTAACAAGTCTTATTTTGCTTTGTGTGAAATGTAATGATTTTTTAAATCAAACATGCATGCCTGTGATATCTACTTTCTGAGTTAACGAATTCGTAAATGGTTCTATTTTCTTCTGAACAACAAAAATGAATGTTATCACTCATACAAAATGTCCCTAAAGGAACTCTCGAAATTTCAAATTGCTAATTTATTAACTATAATAAGTATAATGATAGAATAAATGATTTCATTAAGAGGTAGATGTTAAATTTTGCACGGTATAATTTTTAAAGTTAATGAAAATTTTAGGCAATGGATGGCACTGAGCTTCTTCTACCTGTAATAATGACAAAGCTAACAATAAATCTAGATCAAGGCCCATTAAGTACTATCTTCATTTTATTTGAAACACGATAAAAAGGTTTTTTTGAATACTTGGAAAATAAGTTAAGAATACTTAGTTTGACTTAGTGCACCTCTTCATCTATCGGTTAAAGTTTAAACTATTTTTAAAAGTACTCTATTTAAAATTTATGATCTCTTTAAAAACATGTCGTTTATCACATATTTCTATTTATTGTACTTAAAGAACTGTTAATTTTTTAACTTCAAGAGTACTTTTTGAGACACCCTGTCAACAAAAGCGATGACTGAGATTATTTAAAACATTTCTCTACAGTTCATCAAAGTAGTCTATATAAACCCCTGGGTGTCTATGTGATAGTAGTAGTGCTCGATTTCGACTCGGAGATCGATTCGGTGTCGATGAAATTTTTTTATTTAAAAATTATCTATTATCATAAAATATTAAGGGGCGGAAATGTCTCTCTCACTTCCACTCAGTGGTTATGATGTTACGCCACATTTGACATTAAATATAAGGATAAATATCAAAAATCCAAGAAATAGAATATTTTATTGCGGCATATAGTTAAATTCAGTAATATTTGTGTACACATAAGCCTTTTCCCCTTCTGTCTATGTCTCTATATCTCTCACAGACATTGCACATGTTCGCCAAATTGACGTAAGCTTGACGATACTTGACAAAATTTTGAGAAAAACGTAATTAGTCATAAACGGGACTAAACTGAAAAGTAATAATGGGAGTGAATAAACAGTTGAGAAATTCCTTAAGCGGTTGGACAGTCAAGAAAGTTTGGCGACCACTGATCAACAGTAGATTCAGGTAAAATATTACCTTGACGAAATAAACAGAAATTTATACTCAACAGAGCATGCGGATGACAATTTTCCTGGACTGCATCCGTGCCCTTTGTCCGTCTGTCCGTTGCTCGAGAGTGGACGATGTCGCCTTGCAGAGTACTACGCATATTCGGCAGTAGAGGAGCGATATCACAGTCATGGGTACTACGAAGAAAAGGAACGTGGAACAAAGCATCAGAGTTTCCCATTCTCTAGTGGGAGCGTTGAAAGGAAAACCGCACCAGGCTGACTCCATAATCTCCGGCCCACCAGGTGAAACCTACAATATGAACATTTCTTCTTATTTTATTTTTAATAGTATGTAGAAAACAGGATGTAAGATTTTATATTACAGACTTAATTCGCGTGCTTAGCTAATGCTATAATCGAATATCTCATCAACATTTAACGAAAAGGTAAATATCATGAATCTTGTATACAACATTTTATTTTTGAGTACCCGTATTTCAAAAGTTTTGTCTTATTTAATCGTAAGCATTCAGCAAATGGATAAAATGAAGATTAATATTCAGAAATAATGGTACTCAAAAATGAGAACATATGCAAACTATATGATGCGTGTACCTGTCCCTCGTCCTAAAGGACTGAACAGAAAAATATTTGTCACATGTGTTACAAACATTAATCAAACTGTGAATTTACCTCTTATACGGTTACTCAGTAATCTTTCACTATTTAAATTACAAAGTCTTTAGAATGTTGACAATGTTGTTATAAAGAAATTATTCTTTACTCTTGGCAATCCCCAGTTAATTTATTGACTTGAAGGACAAAGTAAAAAAGTAAATAAATTTTGAGAGCATTATGTTTCTGAGTATGATAAATTCGTAATCTAAAAATTTAACAAATAACATATATTACATTATCAAGTTAACGACAATAATTAAGAACAGCAGTTGCCATGGTAACAAAAAAAAAACTATTATGATGATGCCATCAATATACTTTTAAAACTTGTTTTAAATAAATATAAGCTATTAGTTAGAAAAAAAAAATAGTTTTCTAACAATATTTTTCTAACAATATTATATAATCTGACTATTAATTTTTATCAACGATTATCTGTTTTCAATTTCCGACTTCAATAATTAATTTTATTTTAATTTGAACCATGAAAACAAAACTTTTGATATTAATCTAAATTTTAGTCACGCATCAGTTGACTTACACAGCTAGATAATAAATTTAGATAGTATTAGAAGTACACAAAATAAAAATTAGACCACTAAAAAAACAGGCTTATGTCTTCATTACTACATTGAAAAAAAAAAAGATTCTATATGTTATTTCTGTTGTAAACACCCCTTTCTCGAAGAAAATAAAAAACGCGGATGAATAAATGAGATACCATATGAAAGGATTTTGAAGCGGCTTCTGATAATAGTACACTCACATTTCGTTAAAACGTGTTTTTTGATAAAAAATTGCAATTAATTAAAAATAAATACACATTGTTTTCATAAATGAAATGAAAGGTCTCCCTCAAATTAGTGTTGCCACACAAAAAAATACCGCAACAATGATTATACATATATAAAAAAATGTATTCAATAAAGATAAAGTGGGATATACTTGCTGAACGGGTTTATTTTATATTCATGATTAAAAAGCCAAATTTAAATTCAAATGCTCAATTTATTTTTCTTTATCCCATGTTTTTTTTTTCCGAAACAGATGATGTCACCATCTAAAGCAGTTAAAATACGATTAATTTTTTTCTCTTTTTGCGTTTGCTATCTTCGGTCAGTTTTTACTGTCTTTAATGGAATAAATGAGATGATATTCTGGCTTAAATAAGGTTGTTTGCAGATATTTTTGGTCCTTAATTTTTCTTTAGAGTTATCTAAAAAGTACCTGCATCTAAAAAATATTAGACTGCACTAGACCACTGGTTCTTGATTATTCTTAACCACTCGCAGTTGCTTTAAAAGATTGTCCAAATTAAATTCTGCGCGAAACTAAAAATGCTCATCTACAAAATCCAGATATTCCGAACTTGCAAACTTAAATACCGAAAACTCTAACAAGGGAACTACTTTGGTGAAGCTTGCACTTAGCATTGCGACCTATCCCTTGTATTATAGCCCTATAGACCAAACAAAAATCATATTATATATTTTTGTATACATTTAGATTAATGTAATGCTTTTAATTGTTACTTTGACGCCAAAAGCGAGATAAGTCGCCAAATATAGTGCTTACAATCCAAACCACTACTCGCATTCACACACAGCAGACGTCTATGACCAGGGTTTCCGGGAAAATTTCTACGGCAACGATTACAGCCAATTTCGCTCCGCCAAAAATGCAATTAAATGTAATTTTTCAAAATGAAATTCGTAGGTCTTTGAAGGACTTTTTAAATTGTTTCCTGTATTTCATTCTTGTAACAGGTTTGCAGTTTGAAGTACGTTAAAAATACTTCTATGTTAATAGTCCGATAAGTGATCTCAAAAATTGCATTTTCGGAAAGTTATACTGCTACAAAATCAATAAATATGTTTTTTGAAGACAAATGTTATCGGTTCTCTAACTTTGTTCTATAGGGCTATAAAGTGCACCAGGTCTGAATGCTAGGTTTGAGACCAACAAAAGTGGTTCCCTTGCAAGTATTAGCTTTTCTAACTTTGACTCATCACCTGTGTATTTGGAATTAACCCCTTCGCGACGAACGTCATTTACAGAATTTTTCATCTTTTACCACCGGTTTCTTTAGAAATTTTTGCCTAATTGAATCGCAGAAATGCTGATATTTAATGAGGCAAAACTTATAATAAAAAATAACTGGTGGGAATAATCGAGGATTCTGAACATCTTATGCGGCATGTATACGTGTCGTTCGTCCCCAAGGGGTTAAAGCAGATTTATGATAAGGTTTCTTTAATAAATTCGCCATTTAAATTCCAACTTTAGAAGAATGTAACACTTTGATGTACTTTATATTCTATGTGCACAAGAAAAACAGAAAAATGATAAAAGACGTGATTTATTACGTGCTTTTACGTGAATTATTCTTCTTGATTCCAAACACATCGACTTTTTCAGAGATGCGTAAAACAGCGATTTTATTAATATGTACTGTTGCGGAAAAAAAGAGAAAAGGAACCCCCCACCCCCTACACTATAATCACCAAATTGACCTAGAATAAAAAAACGGAAATAGTCATTCGACTGGAAATTTTGTTTTCTTCAATTTATGTCTTCAATATAACTTCAATATTTATATCTTCAATTTATTTTATTTTTTTATTCTTCAAAAAATAAGCTTAAGAAGCCGCCAGGATATACGGAAATTAAAACAAGCTCTGTAATTTTCAGTACAAACACCTGATTTTGATGTAATATTTGGACAAACTTTGGGAAACGTTACTTTTCGATACCAATCGGAAAGGCATTCGGTTAAAAAGTTTATAGATGATGGGAATCTGAAATTTTGAACTCCTGATGTTCAATTAATTATATTTAGTTGTAAACAAATTTCTATGCGCCAAGTGTTTTATGCATAACTGAAAAACTGCTTGGCGGAATGAAGTCACATTTTAGATTCGTATACTTGCAGCTTCTAGAAATATATTTTTATCATGATTTTATAAGTTACATTACATAGTTTTTAGAATATGAATTAAAATATATAAATTATGAAATTAAATTCGAAACAAATATTTATTTTAATCTATACAAATTGTAATAGAAATCAGTTTATAGAAGTTTCAAAGATACGAATCTGCAAAATCACCTCATTCCGCCAAATAAATTTTGAATTATACTTAAAAAACTACACACATTGCAGTGTTCGTTTTACAATATTAATAATGAATTTAATACTAGAATTCAAAATTTTAAATATGCATACTTTTTAAACATCTTCACCGAATTCTTGTTTGGTATGATACGGTAAAACTTTCCGAAGAATCGAAATATCATGTCAAAATGAAATGTTCGTACTGGAAATTTCAGAGTTTATTACAATTTCAATATGGTAAAGGCTTCTTTTTTCTTTTTCTTACCGTTATAAATTGAAAGAAGACTCACTTTCCAGTCGAATGGCTATCTCCATTTTTTTGCGATAATTTGGTGGTTAAAATATATGTTTTTTTTGCCAACTATACCAAAACTTTTAACTCAAATACTTCCTTCTGAATTATACGCAGCTTATGTGAAATTTTGAATATTCAACTAAGCTACGATTTTGTAACGATGTGTTTTAAAATTAAAAATGTCAAACGTATATCCTTACCGTCAAATAATTGACTTTAGTATATACTCCGTACGGAGCAGCTGCCGTGAAGGATATCGTCCAGATGGTGAAAATATTTCGGATGGCTCTTGACACTTTGGATTTTTTGGGACGCCTGAAGCTGTAACAGACCGCAATGAACTGCTGGCAGCTGAAAGTCACGATGGTCAATACGGAGGCATAAGCGGTAGCCTCTGCAACTACTGTGCGTAGGATACATGTCCAGCTGCCCAACTGCCACGGATATTGATGCCATAAACTGTAGAGTTCAAGAGGCATAGCTGTCATAAAAAATAAAGGATAATGAGTATAATTAATCAGTTAGAATATGTAAGAATTATAAAACTATTATTTTATTTATTATCAATATAAATATTAGATTGAATATCGCAATTTGATTCCATATTACACTGAAATGATTTGTAAACACATTAGTATATTCTCAAAAATATTGTAGTACATTTTTTAATTTTTGGTTTTCAAAGATATAAAAAGGATGCAGTCGGGTTTCATAGTAAAATATGCCCTTGATTCAATCAGGTCGAGTTCTACGTGAATCGATAGCCCTTCAATTGAAATGTGTTTCTGTCGTTTGAAGGATATATCACAAGCTCATAGACAATTATGACCCTTAATGTTCGTTTTGGAAAATAATGCATTGTGACGAAACTAGTGGTCGAATTTCAACCGAAAAAATTAGGGATGTGTAAAATTACCATACAAATAGTGGATATTAATTCAGATTTGTTTCAACAAAAGAACAAGTTTTATTACATTTTTCATGTTTTTAATTGAACCTTTTAATTAAGAACATATCGATATATTTCCTTCCTTACTTTACCGCAAATACTACAAGGTATGATGTACATATGAAGTGAGTTTCAACTCTGTAAGGTGGGTGCATCATACAAAAGAATTAAAAACTTATTACAGGCGGGGTTGCGAGTTGTGTGTGTTATTGCAAGTGAATGTGCATTATTATGCAAAGTTTACGTATGTAGTTATGCTGTTGGTGATAATCATTTGAAGGAAAACATTTTGTTTCGTTAGTTGACAGTTGACTAATTTTTGTATAATTTTCGGCGCAGTTTGACTTAACACTGCCTTTGATTATGGTTTGTGTTTGTTTAATAAGTGACAGATTTTAATTCATTTAGTACACTGAGTTAATTTTATTAATTGAATTATTATATATATAGAACCTGATTACCAGTGTGTAAAACTTACACCAGTAAATTTTAGTAGAGATGTTTGCTTTATTTAAACGCCCTATTCACAAAACATTACTGTCTTGAATAAGAACAAAGTTTCTATTCATGTTTTACTGGTTGAAGTTTGCCCCGTTTGTAATCAGGCTCTGTATATATAATAGTTCACTTAATTAAATATAACTCTGTGCACTGAAATAAATTAAAATGTGTCACTTACGTACCTTTCCAAATATTAATCAACAACAGTATTAAGACAAACTCAGCCGAAAACTATACAAAAAAAATCAGTCAACTGTCAACTAACAAAACATATTAGTTTCCTTCAAATGATTACCACCAACAGCATAGCTACATACGTAAACTGTACATCATACTGCACATGCACTTGCAATAACACATGCAACTCGCAACTTCAACCACTCCTGAAATATGTTTTTACATTTTTTTGTATGATGCACCCAGCGTAGAGAGTTGAAACTCACACCAAATGTACATCATACCCCGTAGTAATTTCGGTAAAATAATGAAGGTGGTCACTGAAACATTTCGATATGTTCTTAATTAACAAGTTCAATTAAAAACAAGAACAATGCAATGAAACTTATTCTTTTGCTGAAACAAATCTGAAAAAAATATCCAATACTTGTATGGTAATATTACACATCCCTGATTTTTTCGGTGAAATTCGACCATTAGTTCCGTCACAATGCCAATGTTTCCAAGACAGACATTAGTGGTCATAACCGCACATGAGCTTGAGAAATATGCTTCAAACTTGGCAGGAACGTATCTCTATTGAAGGGCTGTCGAGTCATGGGCCTGGTTGGCTCCAGGGAATATTTTATTATAGAACCCGGCTATACCCTTTGCAGTATTATGCACCCATATCATAAATTCGCGATTATTTTTGGTTGTAGCAAGGAAGATATCCATTATCGCATAATCAAAAAATTTTGAAAATAAAGTACTGAAGATAAACCTCTTGCTGATATACATAATTATAAATAAATTTTGGATGCAATCTCATTATAACCTCAATTAAAAATGATCATGGTCAAACATCGCTCTATTGGCGATATTTTAATACGACTTAATGAATCTTCTTAAAAAAGGCAGTTTCCTATGTTTAATGATAATGGTAAATTATCAGTCACAACCGAAATATACTAATTTAAAAAAAAAAACTTGTATTAAAGAAACATGTTTTATGTAACCATATTTAAATTAATATTTATTTCAATGTCAAAGCATAGACAAATGGAAATTTCAAAACTTAAAAGTCCTTCCGGCCTGTACCGGGAGGATATGTAGCTTTCATAGTCCATGTTTTTAAAAATTCAACTCATTTTACTCAAACACTCGGAGCTAAAATACTTGGAACCCGATTATAGAAGATTTGATCCCGCTTTTCGTTAATACTGCATTTGAATGCGAATTTCAGCATGAGAGTTAAGCATAACAAAAATCAGATTGTTTCAAAATGTCATCCATCCTAGAATTTCAAAATGCCATATCTCAGACATTTTTTAAGATAAAGTCAAACGAAAAAATATACCGGAATCCTTGTATCACGTTCTAACATTTAACGGAAACAACCTTTTCATTATAATTTTTATACATATTTTTGAATTGAAAAAAATATTAACTGGCCGCCATTTTGAAACCAGATGGCGCATTAAGCTGGCCAACGAACTCGGTCGAGACCGTAGTATGTTCTGTACACACGATCAATCACATTCATATCGATTCATAAATACGAGAGTTACAGCATAACAAATATCAGATTGTTTCAAAATCTCAGCCACCCTAGAATTTCAAACGGCCATATCTCAGCCATTTTTTAAGATATAGCCAAAACAAAAAATGTTCCAGAATCCTTGTATAACGTTCTAACACAGTGGTCACCGGATGCGGACCGCGGTCCGGAATCTCAGGCAAGTCTTGTACGGTCCGTGACGAAATTGTGATTAACATGAAATAATGTTTTCTGACAGGGATCTGCTTTCATTAAAAACTGAACTACAAAGAGATCTGTTTCTCTGGCCGATCCCTCCATTTAGTTTGCGAAAATGAAAGGAAATAATTGCCAATTTTTACTAATGAACAAAAATTTAGATAACTAAATAAGATATAGATCTGAAATTGAGAATAGGAAAGGGTGTCATCTGCCGGCTATTTTAGCGTAGCGTCTTCGTTATGTTCTAATTATCAGAAAAATGTAAGTATTTTTTTAATGATCGTCTTAATGTAGGTGAAGGTAGTTTTCTTGAACAAATTATTCGTTATATTTGCGGGTATGGGGAGGGAGGGTGTTAACGCCTTGCTCTGAAATTGTTATTATCTCGGGCCCGGCAACGCCGGACAGTTTAGCTAGTATATATATATGTATATATATATATATATATATATATATATATTCTTAGGACCGTAAATTTAAATTTGATATAAATGTAAAAAAGAAAGGAGATTTAAACTAGTTATTTTCAATTATATTATGATTACAGTTATTGATTTTTTAAAATTCATTTCAATTTATTGTATTTATTTACAAAATAATGCAGCCAATTTAGCTTTTTTAGGGTCATATTCACAGTTTCAATACATCGAATTCATTAAGAATTAACCATTTTTTTTAATCGGAAGCATTCACTTCATCCATTTTTGTTGCACGGAATTATTCATGAAATCCGTGAATAAATAATAAAGCATTATAAGGTGTATATCCAATTTTATTATTGTGAAAAGTAGACAATTGTATAACAAAGCACTAATACACAGGAAATACACTGAAAAGAATAAAAATTTCCGAAAATTTTTATTAAAAAGATTTATTAGAAACTTTAAAAATACCGTTTTTACCAGTGACCTGAACTTCTTAATTCTTTGAGTAATTATGAAGAGAAAAATAGAAAAAAAAACATTTCTTTAATTAATGTGTCTTTATTTTCTTAATAAAATCTTTTCAGAGATTTCGAACAATAAACTTATAAAATTAAAATTTCAAATTAAAATACTTTATTTATCTTAATATCATGTGCAGTACTAATTGATATTCATAGAGCTAGGAACACCTTTAATAGATTTCACGTAAAGTTAATTAAAAAAAAATTATATAATATATGTGAATAAATTATTTATAAAAAGAATCCCACCATTAATTAAAGTATTGTAAGTAATAAAAGAAAAACTAATGTAAAAAAACCCTTTAAACCTGTTTAGTTAAAACTTTTGTTCGAATTAGAAAAAAAATTGTACAATCCGTAAAAAGTCTCCATGTGCTTCTGTGACCGTAAAATAAGTTCGATTATTCAACCGAATTATTTGAGAAGAAAATGAAATAATTGTCTCATACAATAGTATACAGGGTGATTCTTTAAGTCCGTTTCTACTCAAAGGACGGGTGAATCAATTTAACAGCAAACATGAATATTGTGTCTGAGTGATGTAAAATGGCTATGCGCTAATAGATGAGGCATTTCCTAATGCCTCTAGCAGCTAATTCCGTAGTTACAGATAGTATATTGAAAAGTGAAGGGTATACTACCAAACATTCAGTAACAAAGTTGTAGAATGAGAAGAGATATTGAGCACGGGTATATGATAAACAGATGTCTGTATACTGATCAAAATATCTGACACTGATGCAAGATATTTTGTTTATGGAAAACACAATTTTGTCCAAATTTTATTTATTCAAAAGATACACTTGATAAGAGCACTATCGTAACCACCGGGTACATATCGATAAACTAAACACGGACTGAATCAGAAACTTCTCTTACGAATTTTTGAAACTTTTATACAAGAAACAACTGATTTCATATTTGCATAAAAACTCGTAACAAAGGAATTTAAATAAATTCAATCGTTCTATTCTTGTTGCCCTTTGAAATTCACAAGAATTGTAGAAAAAAAACGCGACTTAAATGTTTTTTAATATAATAATAAAAACACATATACACACACGCACACAACTTGTAAAGTTCTGCACATCCTTTTAAGTATATCACACAATCTTGTAAATATTTTCTCTTTCTTTTATTAGCCTTCAGTGTGGTGTGCGGCATAAAAAACAATTAATTCTTAAATATTAAATAATGTGCATTAAATAGGAACTACTTTCCGTTTAAAGTAAAGCGCTTCTTAAGTTTGGAGAGTTTTCAACATTTAAAAATAGTGTAAAATATTGAAAAAGATTTATTTTTTTACCATTTACTAAATTTTCCATTTTAAAAAATAATTTTTATTAAATTACCATTTACTAAATTTTTTGCTTTCCATTTATTATTTTCAATCTGAAACAGCTGAAAAATGCAATGTAGTTTTATGAAGTAATTTGACTTGTTTTATAAAAGGAAAATAATTAGGTCTCAGAAGAACACTTTTGAATTTCAAATCCTTTGCAAAAAAAATATATGTATATTAAAGAAATATTTTTTAAAGATTTCCATAGTGAAAATGCACAAAAAGGAAAAGAAAAAGGTTACCGGAATATTTCATCAAATTGAACAAAATAAACACACATTACGTAATTCATAATAAATAAATATGTTTTATTTTTTTGTCTCGTTGTGCCATTTATGAAGCTTTTGTTGTCAACATTCTGTCTTTTGTTTTTACTTTTCTTTCAAAGTGATTAGTTTATTTTATTACGATAAAGATATGTCGAGAGCAGTCCAAATTATTTCTGTAATTCCCTTTTTTTAATTAAAGAAGTAGGATATTTATATTTCGAAATAGTTAAAACCCAGAGTACAAAAAATTGATCTAAAAATTTTATCTAAGACATTCATGTATGTTTAATTTTAAAAAGTAATTTTTTTTTCTAAATTATGTGAAAGCCGATCAATTATAACGGACCAAAAATACTTCAAAATATATTACGCAAGAGATTATTCTTTTATAATTACTGAAGAAATAAATGTGTTGAAAGTATCAAATACATACGAGCATAATAAAAGTTTGATTCAATAAATTTTGAATATTTCCTGACTTTATTTAGATTATTTACTAATATTAAATTTGTCTTTGTTACAGGATACTACGTGGTCACATTTTGGCTACTACAATTTCTAAACAATAATCTTCATAATAGATTTCTCTTTCAAACGTTGTAGAAATCTAGCACGAAGATTACTGTTCACAAATAGTGACAGCTAAAAGAGGTGACCGCGCCGATCTTTTCAGTTATTTAAAAAAATAAATGAACAACATTAAATAGCACAAATAAAAATATATAAAATGACAAACAGCTGTTTCGAAGCCTCTAAAGCTCCATCATCAGTGCCAAATTTAAAAGATTAAAACTAATTCAAAAGCTCAAGCCATGTAAATATGCTTGCGTCTCTCGCACGCGCACTAGATTGAATGGCCATTCAATCTTTGAATATAACGGCACAAAGTTAAATCCACCTATTTTAAACTTTTCAGTTATTATCCAATGCTGTGGAGACTTCGAAATTAAATAACATTATTTTAATATTAAATAAGGCTTATTAGTCACCAACGCTCATTGTCATCTTCACGTGACACGTTTTTGAAAAGACTCCTAAGCTTAGATTTTAAGGGAATATGTACCCTTTATTGAGATTTATAAAAAAAAAAGTCCAACATCTCTCGGATTTTCTGATATGACACTATAACCTTTCAAACAGACATGTATATCCTCCAAATAAGAAAGGACTTGAGTTGATCTTCGTTGTTTGGAATAAAAGTGCAAAAGAAGCAGTAAGTCTCATATTTCTTTTCTCCGAATGTTAGAGTTTATTGCTCTTTTTTTAGCAATACAATACAACCTATCAATATATATATATATATATATATATATATATACGTTTTGACAATAATTGAACTTTGATTGCTCTTTTTCAATGTATTGCTCTTCATCTCTCATTTCCAGGATTTTCAAGATCCATTCCCAAGATCTTAAAAACTGCCACGTACTTTAATATGTTTTATATAAGCAAATAATTTAATCTCTTCCGAATCTCATTTTTTTTAATGAAAACATTTTATACATATTCCATTATAAGGATACTCAAACAATAATCAGAATATCTAACTAAATTGAACAAACAGAAAAAGAATTGTTTAAATTGGAATAAGAAAATATATTTTAAATGCACAAAGGAAATTAATTTAGAAAACCTTTCAAATGAATGTAATGCTGGTTTTTTATTCATCCCGAAATTAAAAGATTTGATAATCCCTTTGTCAACAACATACATTTTGTTTTTCCCTTTTTTGAAAAAAAAAAAAAACGGTTACTATTTTGTAACCCATTAGTGACATTTTGAGAAAAGCTTGGATTATGCTAGAAATTAATTGCATTTTTTAGATTTAAAGAAAGAAAACTATGTTTAGAATTAACTGAAAAGGAGTGCAAAATATCAATCTGGAAATTTTATTCAAGACATTCGAGTATTGTTTTATTTTTTAGAAAGGAATAAATTATTTATTTGTAAATTATCTACATAATTTAGATAGTCAAGTATAACGCCTGGAAAACATATTTAAAAATAAATTATGTGAAACATTTTTACTTTATAATTACTGGAAAAATAGTGCTGAAATTAGTATTAAATCCACATGGGTTTAATAAAATTCTTCTTCAGTACATTTTCGATACTACCAATTTGGATTTTTTACTAATTTTAAGAGTCGCATAAGGCTTAAAAAAAGGCATTTTATGAAGTTATTTTTTAACATGAAAGTACGAGGTTTTTGCATAAAAAAACACATTTTTGTTTTTTACTTTCAAAAACCTAAATATATTAATGTTATTGAAAAAAGAGTCTTCTGTACTGGCTTTTCCTCGATGTTGCACATTGAGTAGCGTTCTCCTGTAGCCCCAAAGCAGAATATTTTGTGATGTTCTGCAACGCAGATTCATTTGACCAAAATTGTTCTGCAAGATAAATTCATACATTATAAACTTCTCTTCAGAATGTTATCAAAAAAACATTTTCTTTATTATGTGAATAATGCAAAGCAAAGTAGAATTTAATGAAATGCAATCAAATTTTAAAACAGGAAGGGATTATATTTCAATATATACATCTTCATTCCTTTATGCACACAAAGTCTAGTATTTAGTATTTAATACCACGGTATTGATATAGAATTCGTTGTTTTATGAATTACTTTTGATGCAAAATATTTTGACATATTTCCTCTATGCACAAAATGTTTATTGAAAAATGGTCCATACATGGATACTAATACAGCCTTTAAAAGTTTTCTCAAAGAATTGTGTCCAGATGGAGGGCCATTACAAGAAATGAACATTCGTTGGTCTGTTGTACCAATATTAATTTCATTACCATCATTCGTATTGGGTCGTTTTGAAAATATTTTGTCAATTCCAGAACCCCATGTCTCACAGATTGCTTCTGAAATGGGAATTGAAAATATATGAACAAAGAAATTAAGAAAATTGGGGATATGTGATTTCAACTCCAATATTGACTTTTTTAATATTATATTTTCTTGAAAAAGATTTCCAGTTTGTTTGCATTCGTTAATGCTTTTTATCATCCAGTCAACAAAGATTTTATATTGAAAAAAAGTTCGTTCTTTTCCTCTTCAGATGGAGGAACACATGAAAAGACTTTTATTGTTTCTAGAAAATTGGAATGATTAATGGAATTATTTTCAACATTAGAACGTGGGAATATCAAATGTTCAAAGTTAAAAAGTAACTTTGCTGCAGAAATTATTGAGTCTATCTTTTCACTCTGCTCAAAATACAAACTACATTGGTGTAGTAATGAATCTATGTATTTTATTATTTCCTTGACATCATGCAGAAAATATGAAATAGTTGAAGAATCATGGGTTTATCTCAACTTTTTGGAACTGATTGGGAGGTCTGGCATTGGTATACCCTGAAATGTATTTTCTTTTGAGAACATCGAAGAGGAAAGCTTTGTATATAGGAAAAATACATTAGGTAATGTTTCAATATATTTTTTCAAATTTTCTGAGTCAATACAATTGGAAAGGTTTGTTAAATGATATTTCATTGTAAGTAAATATTGCTGCAAAATATCTATAAAATTTATATAGTCCCAAGGAAGATGATCAATCTGTTGAACACGTTTGGAAGTAGCTGTAGCTGCAAGCACACAAATAACATCAGCAATTATTAATATATCAAAAATGTTTCTTTTTGAAAGGAGTTTATATCTAAAACTTTCATCTTCAAGTTTTTCACTGGCTGCGACTAATGCTGCATAATCTTTCACAAATGTTTGGATAACATTCACAGAGTGGGGAAAAAATTTCATAGTTTTAAAGGTTTTTGGTTTATATAAAAACATATCCAATTCTTGAGCACACTTATTAAGGCATTCATAGGATGTTCCCCACATGAATTCTTTCATGCATGAATTTATAAGTGTGAGGCAATCTTGTACTAATCTATTGCTGGAATGAACTTGCACTAATTCAAGTCTATGCATGCGATCCCAGGATACTGGGATATCTTGGCGAACAAGAACTTCTTTTAAGTGATTTATCACTCCTAGTCGAATATACTGACCGTCTACGGCAAGCCCAACTAGATGTTCTCTAATGTAAGGAAGACTTAGACCAAATTTTTTAAGTGTATCAATGATGCTGCAACTCAAACCTTTTCCACTTACATCATTGCAAAAATGGTGCTCTAAATAAATATTTTCAAATAATTTAGGATTATTTAAATCAAAAATTGGGACTCTAAGTCCGATAATATGTCGTGTTCTATGATTTACGGTCATCTTATTTGCTACTATGCCAATTGGCACTCCTTCGTTCATAATGTAACAAGATATAGTTTTTGCCAAAGAAGAATACACGTGTGGTAGAAATAATCTAGGAAATTCTTTAGAATGACTTTTTTGTCCCACGGAAGCTCCACTATTATAGAACTCAGTGATAATATTTTCGTAACTAGAATTCTTAAGAAGGTTAGAAGAGCTGGCCGGCCGCAACTACATTTTCCTCCAATCATCAGAGAGTTCTGAGATATTGCTGATCAAAGCGTATTGCATTAGAAGCGGCACGGTGTTTTCTCACAGAATAACAGCACATTGCTCAACTTTTACGTTTTCAGAAAAGCGCGGTAGCTTCGGCGATTTTGTTTTGATTTATTTTCTCCACATTTGAACAGAATTGTTCTGCAGCTCATGCGTCTGTTCTGCGACGTACGTCGCAAATTTCGTAGTATTCTGCTTTCGGGTCCTGTAGTAGGGATTTTTATAAGTAGCTTTGTCTGAAACCGATCAAATAAAAGCCCGTAAAATATATGTATAATTGTCTAGTCCCTCACTGACGGTTTTAAAATTTTTTGATTTTTAACACTTTCCAACATAGTCGAAAAATGTATATGAATTCGGTTTGTCTATCCGTCTGCCTATCCATGCTTTAACTCGCATAAATATACTCCTATTGCCATGTAATTCATATATCTTATTAAGGTGTACCGTGGTATATTCGGTATAGAAAATAGAGTGTGTAGTATTTATAGTTCGTTTACAGGGCACTGCAAAATACTTGTTATATTATGGTCTATGGGAATAAATCGTTTGCATTGTGTTTTAATGATTTTACACAATTTGAAACACATTGAAATTGGTATACATAACTGAGGTGCACTACAAAATACTTACTGTAGAATATGGCGTATATACTATTTATCGTTCATTTACAGTGACACACAAAATAATTCGATTACAGAGTACTGTCTATGAGAAATAATTGTTGGAAGTGCGCTTTCAATTGGGTATGCATTTTAAAATTTAACTATTTTTTTTCATTTAATTTAGCGTGTACAAATTTTATAGATCATATACATGGCTGCACAAAATAATTCGAGTATATTTTCGCTTATTCATCAAAACTGCTGAATTTTCAACTGTGTTATACGTTGCCTGACTGAACTAAATTTTTGCATACTATATAGTATGTATGCAAATCTATAGATCATACACAGGACTGCACAAATAAATTTAGATGTCTTTCTTACTATACATGGTAATTGCTGAAATTATATATTCAAATACGTTATACTTTTTTTCAAAATTTTTACTTAGATACCTTATTTCCCCCCTTATTAAACGGTGAAGTTCTATAACAGCATTCGGGATGTGTTGGAATATGTTTCATAAAGTATGCTTGATGCATGATTTTCTTTCTCGTTAAAAAAAAAAAAAAATGATTGGCTGGCAAATTTAGAGTACCTGTTTTGAGCAATCTGATTTTGCTTTGTTCATAACAAAAATAAATGAAAAAAATTAAATAGGCATCGATCAGGAAATTCGGAGATATAAAAACCTTTATATAAGGAAAATAAAATGGATATTTTTTCAGATTATTCGCTGCTGAGATATTTGTACTGTCTGACTCCCACTTCATTTAAGAGTATTAGTTGGAAAAACGTATAAACTACAAAGGATTTTTATTTCAACTAATTGCTTTATTTTTACTCCTAATTTCTAATATTTTTTATCACTAACTAAATTTTTTTAGATGCAGATTTAAACTTGTAAAGAAACATTAATAATAAAAATATCTGAAAACAACATTAATTAAGCCAGAATATCATTTATTCCATCAAAGTTACAGTAAAATTTGATCGACGATAATAAAAGGCTACAAAATAATTAACAATTGTGTTTTAATTGCATTGAGAATGTTACCGTACAGTTCGAAAAAAAAAAACTTTGGATAAAGAAAAATTAGTTGAATACATTTAAAATACAATTTAATCTAATATAACAAAGCCTACCTTTTAGGCTACATATCAAATACCACTGGTTTGATCCCTCGATGGTATCTTATTCTTCCAAACACTGCAATTTAAATTTTTCTTTTTAATCATGAATATAAAATAAACCTGTGATGATATTTTTATCTCTATCAATTTGTACTTTATCTTTTTTGCACGATTTATATTTTATAATCATTGTTGAGCATGATATAATGCGGTATTTTATTTCTCTGGCAACACTGATTTGAGAAAAATCTTGCATTTAATTTATGAATACAATGCTGATTTAATTTTTAATTATCAATTTTGAATCAAACTTGTTTTAACGAAATTTGAGTGCCATTATGTCAGAAACCTATTCAAAAACCTTTCTAATGATGCCGTTTTCATTGTTGTGTGTTTTGTAAATGCCTGTAAAAAGGGATTTTTATAACAATATATATATATATATATATATATATATATATATATGATACTTGATTAATGTTGTGAGAAAGTTAAATTTATAAGAATAACAACGAAAAAAGAATCAATGCAATAGTTTGTAATTTTAGGTCTGAAGCATTTTCCTTCACTCATACTTGAAAAATCGCTAAATGAATCTGTTCATTTTTTTTATATTTCACTGTTTTTCAGATGAAAATTGTGCTGCTAAAACTATATTTGAATTCTGGAGACTTTTCTTACTATCCAGTGAATTTTCCGGCATTTTTCATGAGATAAAAAAAAAACGAATGCGAAAAATCTTTAAGGACGGTATCAAATGTAGTAGCTCCACTCCAACTGAAAACCGTGTGCTCCCTACACGTTCTGGAATCTTCGCAATATTCAGCTTTCACCAGAGCTTTTATTATGGGAACCACACTGTACAGTATAGACTTATAAAAAAAACATCGTTTCGAATCGTAGTTAATGTTTTGCAATAAGCGTACCGCTCGGTTGTGCATTGTGCGACAAGAATCAATATGTCTGCTAGATGTGCTTATATTTTCAAAAACGATTTTGAGATAACATGTATGAAGTACAGGCATTATAAAAATGAAAAAAAGAAAAATATATATTTTAAATTCATGCCTTCTTTAAATTCGTTTCAATTATACAGCAAAATGGGGACTTCAAACTTAAATAATATTATTTTAAATAATATTAAATAATTCCATGTGTAATAAGAACAATCTTCTTTCATAAACACTGCGTTAGATTAAGTTTTTCAAACAATTAAAAAAATTAATTATTCTATTTTTGACTATTATCTACTGTGTTAAATTCCATTCATCATTTCCTGTACTGAAATAGCTGAAACTTTTGCAATTTAGCTTTACATAATCCACTGCTTTTTATAAAAAAAAAAAAACAAACATATAATATGGTCTAAGAATAATACATTAATGAATTTAAAACTTACTTAATAAGAATATATTATAACGAAATATTTTTATATACATTTTTCTATTATAAAAGTCATCAGAATTTTTTGTAACAAATGTGATTTGAGGGCGCAAAGGGAATTAATCTTGAAAATCTCTCAAATGCATGTATTCCCGTTCAATTTTTTTTTTCGCATTGCCTAATTATAGTAGGAATTTCCCTTCTGAACTACATACATTTTTTTTTCATTTTCACGAAGCGATTAGTTTCTTGTAATAAGATCAGATCGAGAGCAATCTGGATTACTTTTGAAATTAATTGAATTTCTTTTAATTAAATGTAGGAAAAGTATATTTAAAATTAACTAAAATTCAGAAAAAAAATATTCATTTAGGCATTTTATACTAGACATACGTGTAATATTTCTTTTTCTTTTTCTTTTTCTTTCCTTCTTTAAATTGGAAATGCAAAAATTATTTTTTTTGCTAAATTTCGCTAAAAATTATCAAGTACACGGACAAAAACAATATTTTGAAAAACAAAAATTGAGAAAAACTTTTTTCGTCATAATTACTGAATAAAGAGCGCTGGAAGTATCAAATATTTACGAAAATTATAAATATTTTCTTCAAATGCATTTTCTATATTTTCTATCTCCATTTAGAAACTTTCTTAATATTAACACTTTCACCCACCTAAACCTAATATGATACAATTAACTTAAATTATAAAACGCTGTGTTTTAATATCAGTTTTCAAAAATATATAATTTTTAGTGATTTCTCATATCTTTTTAATTATGCTAGTTCAATGAATGATTCGTAAAAATAATTACTCGTGAGCGAGAGAGTTAAATTCGCTTTTAAAACCTTTCAACATAGTTGGGAAGTGTTTGTGAATTCGGTTTTTCTATCCGTCTGTCCGCCATGAAATGTTTATGTTATTCAGGTTTACTATAGAAAGTTCGGTATTGAAAATGAAGTGTGTAACATGTATAGTTCATTTACAGGATTCCGTTACATTATGGCCTATGTGGAAAAATCGCTTGCGGTGAATTTTAATAATAATAATCATCATCATCCCAAAACATGCTTTATTGCTATAAACCGGTTCCGGCCTCAATCCATCTCTTTCGTGGCCTTCCTCTGTCTCTTTTCCTCCTTGGTTATAATTCAAGGCTAATTTTGGTATGTGATCATAATCCATCCTGTCCATGTGGACCCTCCATTTCCTTCTGTAATTTTCTATTTTATTCAATATTGGCATAAGCTCAGCTCTCTTCTGATGTAGTCATTCCTTATTTTGCCCATTATCGAACATCCCTTCACTCTCCTCTAAAATTTCATCTCTGAGGATTGTATTTGTCTTTCACCATTTTTTGTGAGTGTCCAGGCCTCACGTCTATATAGTAAAGTTGGTATTGCCATTGTTTAAAAAAAATTTTTTTGTGTGTATTTCACTTGTATTTCAGAGTTCGTCTTATAGTACCACTGATGTATTAAAATTTATAAAGCTTATTTTGTATATCTTTGTCATAGTCATAAGATATATCACATCCTAAGTAATTAAAATGTGAAATCTGCTCTATTGGTTTAATGTATAAAATAATTTTTACTCATATAGGATCTTTTTCCCTAAATGCCATGACCTTTGTCTTATTCTTTGAAATCGTTAAATTATAATCTTTTCCAGTTTTGTTAAAATAAAACTTGCACGTTGTAAATTATACGTTTAATAATGTTACACTATTTCAAACATATTGAAATTGATATACGTCACTGAGGTGTACTAGAACATGCTTTCTTAAGATTACACAAAAAATAGATATTATATTCAAAATACAACACTAATTTTAGCTATATTTAAGGATATTATCCTAGACCCGGGCAACGCCGGACGTGTCAGCTAGTTTGTAATAAATAAATATGTTTCTGACGTACAAAGAGAAATAATTAGAAACTGTCTTGAATACATTCATTCTTCTTTTAATTTGTTTTTCTTCTTGTTGCGTAATTAAAGGAAATTTTCGTTGTCAATAACAAACATTTTAATTTATTTTTCCTTTGTTACAAAGTGATTAGTTTTTTGTACTCTGATAATGACATTTAGAGAACAGTCTGATTTAAGTCTGAAACGTTTTTTCTCATTGGGTAAAAAAAGGATAAATTTAAATGAAGTATTTAAAATCTCAATAAAAAAAAATATTTGAAAATTACCTCCAATATACTCTAAACAGGTTTCATTTATTTGAGAAAAATATTTTATTCCTAAATTAAGTGAAAATTCGTTAAAAATGATGACAAAACATAATTAAGCATAATTAAGCATACTTTATAAAAATGTTCTTCCAATCATATTCTTTATTGAAAGTAAATACAGCATGTAAGTTTATTAATTACGTTTTAAGAAAAAGAAAACGAGTCATTATTTTGGTCTGTATATATATAATTTTTAAATAAACATATGCAAAATTATACTTTGTTACACTGCATCTCATCCAAAAGTAAATCGTGAAGTTAAAGTATTTTGCGTTAAAGAAAATTATATATATATATTTTTTTTTATTACTTTGTAAAATTTTGATAGAAATGTGATTGAAAATTTACACAGCACACCTCATATCCTTTCATGGCGATTTAACATTCCTGATCAAAACCATATAGCTCTCAGATTTTTGTTTTCAGGATAATTAACTTTCTTTTTCCGGTGAAGAGGATAAAAATAAATCTCATTCATTAGTATTTATATATTTTTATTCTTATTCCAAATTAAACCTGGAGTACAGTAGAAAAGTTATTAGAAAATAACACAAAACAAATTAATCATTTATATGATGATAATTAAAAATTAGAAAGTTAAAATGTCAATTTAGAATGTTTTTCTACTTAATATTAAATATATTTTGGTAATTACTTAAATAAAATGCTCATGCAGACCGTCAAAATAAATAAAATTATGAATTTGTGCGGCTATTTATTGCAATTCATTTATTTAATTGCAAAAGTAACTTTAAACAGAAATAAAAATCGTTCTCCGCACATAAATTGGGAAATGTTCCCATCATAAAAAATATATAGTGATAAAAAAAATCGTATAGTGGCGTTACAGAAAAATTATGTATAAACATATTGGTTCTCACTAAAAAATTACGCTTTATTTAGTAAATATTTGTTGATCAGGATGCACCGATTAGAATTTGTATCACAAAATGTACTAAAATAGAGTTATTCTATAACGCAATGTTTCAGAACCAATGTAACGCAATACATTTGTGTGCCGAGAAAGAACCACTTACTCCTCTAAACTCTTCAGCCAAGTTCTATTATTTTAACACACAGCATTTCATAATATGCGATTTACTTTGTAATGAGGTTCATGTTATAAAGTCTTGGACACATTAATCTCATCACTGAGCCAGGGACTCGGTTTCTCCTTATTCTTTGACCCTTGTCGGGTCGGACCTTTGTATTCTACACCAGTGATATTAGTTTTAGTTTTTACTATTATCTTTTCACAAATATTGTTTCCGTTATATGCATATATTCATTTATCTATTGTTCACTATCACGCCCTCTGTCACGTTTGACGGCAGGATTTTGTATTTTTTTAACCCTCATTAAGGAGATCGGGAGGGACATCTATGCTCTACAGACTTGGTACCTAGTTTGAGCAGTTTCTCTCGGGCATATATTTCTTGGATGTATGTTTTAGCTTTTGTATACTCCTATATCCGGAGAAATGAAGAAAACGGTTTTACGAATTCACATAGATTTAACACCGAATTTTTTTTCTCCCGGATTGAAAATTGGTACGGTATTATATTCAATAAACATGTTTAAGGGGAGGTTCTACTTCTTTGAAAAAAACTCACGTGATTTTGTTTATTTTGGCTCGGTTACAAATAAAAGAGATATCACACTCGGATTTTATTGGATTACATTTATTGTTATTTCCCTTATATATTTAACTTTTTGGTGAGTAAAAAAAATGAATAATGAAGGTATCCTCTCCTTGGGTGATAGGGAATACCTGCAGGTGCGCGCTGAGAAGTTCCAATCGTGTGACCGTTTTCTTCGGTCATAAGCATCTTGAATCAAATTTGGTCGTCAAATTATGAAAGGTCATTAAATTCTCTAGAGCGTATACCAACATTTAGTTTAAAAAAGTTGATTTTTGTCAAAATGACGGCCATTGGATCAATAAAGGTAACTTTTTTTTAACCTTTTGCGAGATTGTAAAAATAATGAATCAATGTTAATTGTGTTTTTCGGTTGTATAATCTCAAGAAAAACAATTACTTTTCTTTGAAAAAAAAAAAAAATGAAGGAAAATGGTCGAATAGCTAGCTCTCAAGAAAAATGTTCTCTCAATTTGAAACACGTGGCTTCGAAAAACAAGTTGAAAGTTTTACAATAGCATTACGTTCAACGAATAAAGAAGATTGTAAATAATTGGAATATCACGAAACCGCTTTAAGCCAACAATCTACACATTTGAGAATACAAAAAATAAAAAATAAATTTTTTTGACCAAACAGGTAGAACCTCTACTTAAGATAAGGATATGATAAAATCCAGATAAAAATCTTATTGAACAAAATTTGTAAAATTGAGATTTATGTTACAGAGAGTTTAAAAAATATATATCCGCCCCCTAAAAATTGACACACTGAGTGTCTCTGCAAGCTCGTCAGAAAATTTATATACTACAGAAGAAGATTAGTTAACATAAATAAGAAATGGCAAAATATTGTAATTAAAAGAAAACAGAACGACGGATATTAAAATTGAATTTTTTCCTCTCATTTTTATAAGCATTAAAAAAAGAGTAAAACACCTCCTCTCAACATCAGATTGAAGAGAAATGAGCTGCTTTTGGATAAGATAGATCATTTTGCTTGTGTTAGTAAATAAATTACAAATTCCATAATATTACTTTAATATGTTTTTCCAACATCATAATTTTAGTGATCAATGTCAATTTAATCATGGGCTTAGATGAGCTGTAAGGTAAGGAAGGTAGCGAAACACTGGTGTAACATCAAACACAATTTTTACTCTACGGCGAATAAAATGTATCTTTGAAATGTCTAATATCGCAATAATGCAAATTCACTCCCTAATTCTATTTAAACTGTATTTAAGGGCAGATTCCACCCTATAAGTCCAAAAGACTGGCATTTTTTAAGAATTCATTTTTTCTCAATGAAGGATCTGTAAAAGGAAGCCGGATTTTTTCTAACAAAACAAGTATTTATTTGTTTAAATAAAAAAAAATATGTTTGTTCGCAAAAAATGTAAAAATATGGTGGTGGTGTCCTTATTTTAAAGCGCACATGCGCAGCGTGCACGACCTCGCGCAATGCAGGGATGGGCCTCGTAGAGTGATATGAAACACAAAAACGATGCCGCTTACGAAAGACAAATTTTGAAATCACGAATCTAATTCTATTCAAACTTGACTATTTTTTATAATAGGTTTGTTGGTTCTAATACTATGCTGTACCAAGTGTATATGGTTTTGAGTTAAACGAAATTGTAATTTTACTTTATGACAACTCAGTACACGTTTAGTTCCATTCAAAGGGACGTAACTTCGTAAATGATTTGAATAATCCAAAACAGTTTCAGACAAATATTCTACGCACTTCAGGAATGCAAAAGAAAATGTCTAAAAAATCGATTATTTGACCCAACAAAGTGGAATCTCCCCTTAACGAGATAGTCTTGTGATACTATTTCAGAGTAGCTAAAATAATTTCAATAATCCGGTTTTGGTAGCAGTGCACCCATTTCTGGGATTTTTTAAATACGTTCTTGGTGTATCATTTAGTACGCCAAAGCCAATTCCTTACCCCTGCCAAAGCATTATGTACATTAATCGTAAATGACTGAAAAATGTATTTTACAGTAAAAGTAGTACATGTGACTGGAAGTCATTTTTGTTATTTTCTTACCAATAATAAAATTTTCTTTCGGTATAAAAATCATTTAACATTATTGAAAAACTTTCTAAGATATAATCTGTAATAGATGGTAATATAAAGTATAGATACATTAGTGCAAAACACAATACAATTATGTTAATACGACGATGTCGTCAAGCATACTTTCACAGGTTTTTTATTTTAATAACATGCTTATCCGGACATATTTATCAGATGCCAAATTATGGATTCATTTTACTTTAGATGATAACGTATTAGAATAATTCTGGGACGACCTGTATCTCTACTAATGATGATATATGCTCCACATAGCCAATTTAAATTTAGTTTAGCTGAAAAAAGCCTAACATTACTGATATCACAGTTCAAGATTTTGTTTAACTAGAAATTACAATTCAAAACGCAGTTCCAAAAATTACCACTCACAGACAAAAATGTACAAAAATATTTAGCGTGGACCTGTGAAAGAACAACATACATTACATGTAACTTTTTTGTGATGAACCTCTAAAATGTACACACATTTCAATCTGATTGACAGAGTATTATAATATCCTTATAACTCATATGCAGTAATTACAGCGGATAAGCTTACATAATGCGCACGAGTTTTTTAATGTGTCAATGGGATATAAATATAAAATCTCGGAACACCATTTTCTAAAAGAAATATGTAGTAATTCATCTAAATTATACATACCAATTTCGTTATATTTAGAATTGTACAATGTCACTGCATTATATATTTTAAACAAATAATGTCTATGGAGTATAATGTTTCCTAATTATTTTGCGTATGCGTGTAAATGTACTCTGTGCTAGGTACATGTTTTTAATAGGAATCATTCTGTAGGAGCTTGAACAGGATGCACATGCATGAATTTCAATTTTCAAACATATTTTTCAAAGTTAATGTGCGGAGAGACAGATGGATTGTCAAATACTCTTAGATAAATTATAAGAATTCATAATCACTTTTCAATTACATTGGACATTTCTCTTCTTCATAATTCCCTTTATATTTTTTCTTACACACATTACAAGAAATGCGTAATCAACAAAGAAAATCGATATATAAGTATTTTCAGAGATTTACCACGTATTGTTTCAGTATTGGGCATAAGCACATTTATAAAATGTATTAATATGTATCTTATTTATAAATATTAATGAAAAAACAGTAAAACATTAAACTAACCACAATACAATCCTAAATCCAGCAAAATATTTCATTGTGACTGATTTTTAAGATATGCAACAAGTTAGATGTGAATAGAATTAATAGATTTATATCCATGAATATTGCGAGGTACAAAATATGTACTTTGTTCCTCTTCGGAAACTCTGATATTCCTTCTTTGGATATAATTAATGTGTGAAACTATGTGAGTATTTTTATTAGTTCCGAAAAGAAGATGGACTTAGAATGCTGAAAAGAGAAAAAAATATCAGCTGGAGATATTTATTTATTTATGCATTAATTTTTGCGAAAGAATATAGCAGAGGATATCTAGAATTAGGTGCAATTATTTATTTTCCTATGAAATCTATTCTAAGGAATATATATAACTAAGGTATTGATATATAGCTACAGAATAACATAAGAAAAAAAATTAATTTATGAAATATGAGAAAGTAACCGTATCTCCAACCAGAGTTAGATATTTTCTTAAGAGAGTAAACAGAAATATATTATCATTCAAAAGTTTCTTTACTAGAATTTTTTTAATGAATCCTCTCATTTGGAATTGCGTCTCTGTATTCTACGTTATTTAGAAATTTCATTATATATATATATATATATATATATATATATATATATATATATATATATATATAAAAACTTATTGCAAAGATTAACCATTGAAACAGAAATAACTGACCAAATGCAATGAAATTATTATCCCAAATAGCTATGTCAAATTACACATTATAAAACATAGTCCTAACAAATGAAGTATTTATTCAAAAAGTGAAACATAAGTAAAAAAAAAAAACACAAATGCAAGCTTATAATGTAATTTACTTTTTCAAGGGCTGGGAAACCACATTATAAGCAAAGAATGATTTTTTTCTGTAACTGTCACAAGCTTAAAGCCAAAATTTTGTGACAATTCCAAGCCCTAACAATCATTGGAAAGAAATTGGAAAAAAAAAATAAATAAAGGATACCTTTGAAAATAGAACTCTACAAATCAAACGGAAGAAAATAAATCCATTTATAAACAAATAAATACAAAGGAAGACAAAGAAAATCTATACATTACAACATAAATTTGTCCAGAATCCGAAGCCAAAAATGTTTTGTGCTAAGCACATGGTAAAGTGAATAAGTGAATTCAAACGTACAAGTTAAAATTACAGTTAATTTTCTAAAAGTAGCAGGTTATTAATTTAACCATTGTGATTTTAACTATTTCTAATTTAAAATGTAAAAATACAAATAAATAATATAAAAACTATAAATTCATTTACTAAAAATATTTTTTAACTTAAATAATTTTAATATAAATATTATATTATTGGAATATTTAAAAATTTCACTTGTATTCCAAGTTTTCAGTTAAAAGAGAAAAAAAAAATTGTGAAAATTTATATGGTGCTGCCATCTGGTTTTATAATAAACAATAACTAAAAAATAATACTAAAGAATAATAGTAATAGTTTTTTTAAAATCATTATATGGTGCTGCCATCTAGTTAAAGATTAAAACAATATCTAAATAACTATTAAATATATATATATATATATATATATATGTATGTATGTATGTGTGTGTGTGTGTGTTATACAAAAATTTTACTTTGCAATATTCCTTTAAATCATTCTAAATTACAACATATTAATGATTTTCCTATTTCTTAATATTATCTATTATTTATTTCTATTTAATTTCCCTTTAAATTCAAAAATGCCTATATTAATAATTATATTATTCAAAATCTTAATCTAAAATTTTTAGTCCCTTCATAAAATTTTATCAACTATCCAATGTATAATATTCTGCGAGAAACTAGTTTTTCATTTCGAATGTTTTTAAAAGCCATTTTGTTATTTTTATTTCCAATTTTAATTCACGGATCTGGTTTCTCGAGTATTTTCAACGCTAGACTTTTTACTTCGAAAACACTGCGTTACTAGATATGGGATTCTTTCTCCTTAAAACCTTTCCCTCTCACGTCATTCGCTTAGCCACCCAGATCTCAATGTGCTCCTCTCACCGATTGGTTCGTTTCCGTATTACGTCGACATCTGTCGTCCTCCACGCGTCTGACAAAAGCAGATGCAATTACTTGGGAACACAGAATTTTGTCTTGTTTTCAAGTGCTAAAGATATGTTATCTGGTGTCTACATGTCTGTAGTACTCTAAATTTGTTTTGTAAGATCATAGAGTATGATATAGCGATTTATACCAAAGCTTGAGGACATTATGGAAATTTTCATAATGTGGGACTTGTTTCACGTTTTTATGTTGTATGAATAAATATCTTAGAAGGACAACTAACTTGTTTTTCATTTAGAAATCTCCGGATTGTTAAATTCATTGCCTTGCTACACTTACGCCCTGATTGTCTGGATTGATAAAACGACAGCAAAACAACCATCTTATGTTATAAATTAGAATTACCCGATATCAGCTATTGCCTACAATTCACACAAGTTGGTTGGATATCTCGACAGCAAAATAATATAACCTTCCACAAGCCGCCAGTCTTCCATGAATTTGCGGCCTCCACAACAACTTTCATATATATATACATTCCCCGATTGTTGTATGATGTTTCTGTTTTGTCTTTTAACACGTTGGCGGACACTTGCGGCCATAGCCGTCAAAGCGAAGTTCACTATGTAGCATGACGGCTATAGCAGCACAAATGTGCATTTATCGGCGCCAAGTAGAAGCCCAGTGTCAATTTTTGAATTTCACTTGTTCCTATACTGTCCGTAAATGTGTTAAGAGATATTCATAGTTTTCCAATATTTGCTTTTTCATCCTATTAAGTATAATTCCTGCAATGTCCACTCCATTGCTTTTTATAATGTCTTATCCTTTGTTTTTCACATGTGTTTTCATTTTTAATATATAATATATATATATATATATATATATATATATATATATATATATATAATTTGTTAACATTTCAAAAATTCATAAAAAGAGAAGGAATTGGTTTATTTGAATACGATTTGCGACAAAATTATTCTCATGCGGGAGAAAATTTGTTTGCTAATGAACACATTTTTAGTGAAAATATTTGTCAATAAAAGGCGTTTCAACATTCAAATCACAAAATTTCGTGGAAAATTATTTTTATTTGCATGTAAATATTTTCAATTTCATGGCAGTAAATGTTCTACGTGTCCATCTTCACAAGGAATTACACCTTCGAAGTGAGTGAGAACACCATTAACAGAATCATGTAGCCTATCCGGATGGATGCAGGAGATTGCACTTGGTGAATGCAGCACTTGGTGAATGTAGCGACTGCTCAGTATAGACATGTGGGTTCTCCTGTGCTCAGATTCGACAGTTAGGGGTATTAACTGTTTCATATAATTAAAAATTAGCCTCATTTGTCCACAAGAGGGTGAGAAACCACGGTGCATTACTTGTGATTTTCGTCAACACCCAACATGCAAAATTCTCTCGCGTAGCTGTGTCATTTGGTAAGAGTTGGTGAAGTGTCAGAAACTGTTAAGGTAGCAGTGTAACACACCAATAAGGACACGGAATACCAATATCTTTAGTATGTCAGTTATTCTCTGTACTTCTCGTGCGCTACTTACCCCTCTCGTGGACTGTTTGTTCACTTACTGTGTCCATTTGCGAAGCTATAGTGGAGGTGCGAACTTCTGATAAACGTGATGCACTGCTGCCAAGCCGATCCCACAAACTTCCAGAGCAGACCGGGAGAGTTATTGGATCTATACCCTTCTTCATTCTTTTCTTCTGTGTCTAAAACTGTCATAAAGCTTCGATGGGTGATTCCTGGCTAAAGTGAAACAGTATCACCAGTTGTGCTTTATCCATTAGCGTCAAATTACATTCAAAGACGTACGTCTGAGGCAAAAACAGGAAATTTTGAAATAAGCTCTTAAACGTGCGCTCGGCATTTTATATAAAATCTAATTTGCATATTTCCTGTAATTGGAATGCGTAAAGCGCCCGCTATTGCCATAAATTTTCACGATTTTCTTTCTTTACCACAAAAAATCCCCAGAAAAAAACATGCATAAAACTAATTTTGTTTCAAACCGCGTCAAATTTTTCACTTTTTACGAAATTTTGAAGGGTTAAAAAATTCATGGGACACCGTTATATAAGATATATAGATATAATTTAAATCAATTCATCAATCATCTTACTTTAATATAACTATATTTGTGATAATTAGTTGTCTCCTTCACTCCTTTATTTATTATTATTAATTATTTATTTATTAAATATATTTTTTTAAATAATCATACTATTATTCTGCACTGTCATAAATAATTCATTTATTTAAATTTATTTTATTTTATTTTATACATAACTATATTATTTATTAATTTAATTAAGCTATTCTCCTACTTCTTAACTTCTAATTCATTATATACATTAATTTTCTTAATGAATTAACTTACTTAGGTACATAATTTATATTGTTAGATTTATGCACCCTGTTTTAAATAAATCTGACTTTTCATTTTTGCACTGTTAATAGATGTCAAAACTTTTCTTTTCTGGATTTATCTAGATGTTTAAGCTCCTGTGATGACTTGGTATTTATGAGCGCAGGGAGCTTGAATAACTGTAGTTCATTCATTTCATATTTATTTCATCATCTAAGTAATTTTTTCAACATTTGAAATTTTGCAAATCATATAAGTTTTTTCTGGTCTATTTATGAGGAAATTCCTGAATTACAACTTTTTCTTTTTATTTCATTCATTTTCTCGTCTTATAATGTGCGATAGCCCCAAATCTTGTATTACTTTGGGTTATTATACCTTTTACAAGGATGAAATCATACATTGTTTTGGAATCTGTAGTAATTTGAACCCGTCGATTCTCCTACAGTTCCACAAATATTTCATTGATTAATTTTTCCAATTTGTTTTATCTTATCTTGTTCATATATTTTACTTTTTCTTCTACATTTTCTGTGTTCATATTTAATTATTTCCCCATTTGTGTATGATGTTTCTGTGTTGTCTTTTAACTGTTATATATATATATATATATATATATATATATATATATATATATATATATATATATATATATACATATATATATATATACAGGGGTGCAAAAATCTAGGCGCCAATGGGCTGATTCCCACCACTAAATTTTATTAGTATTCTTCGTCAAATTTTATTAGTATACTTCACTTAAATTTTATCAGTATTCTTATTAGGCGAAGAATACTAAAAATTTAGTGGTGGGAATCGGCACATTGGCGCCTAGATTTTTGCACCCCTGTATATATATATATATATATATATATATATATATAACCATAAATGAAACATTATCATAACACCAACTTAAACAATGAAATAATTAAGTATGAAATAATTAGTTGACAATGAAAGATTCCCCAACACACTTAATATGGAATCAAAAACATTGAAAGAATAAGAAATTAAATAAAAATTGAATAAATGGAATTAAATGAAATGAAATTTGTGGAATTTAGACAGAATTATCAAGTCCCAATTGCCTAAATACCACAAATAAAATGAAATGAGATGTTTCATCATCATATTAGCCATACATTGCTAAAAAATATGATATTGGGACTACATCTCAAATACAATGATTCAAATCAGTGATAAAATAAAAAATAAAATACAATATTAAAAAGGAAAGAAGCGATACTTATAAATTACAGAGAGAACATTTAATAGAGACATTAAGTATAAAATCCATAAAGATGAAAAGAGATATAAATAAGATACCTTGCAGTTCATGAACCATCATGAAAACACCAACATGACTGGGGAATGAATTGCATAAAAAATCATAACATGTTGCCAATTTTAGAAATATAAATTGCTTTGCAGTGATGCCAGAAATAATGTTAAAATATAATGGATTATAAAATAAACAGGAACATTAGTGCTGTCATCTATTAGTAAAAGTGAATATAATCTGAATCGAAGGAATTGGATATATATATATATATATATATATATATATATATATATATATATATATATATATCTGTTAAAGATCTACATTTTTAAATTACTGTCTTTAAAAGATGTTCGAGAAAAAAAAAAGTTAAACTGTTTGAAATAGGAAATTAGAAGAAACTATGTGAAAACATATATGTTTTTAAAAGTTTTGTGACTTGGAAAACAATAATTATTCTATTTTACTCAATATCACCAAGATACAAAATAGAAGCCTTTTAACACTTCAAACTCTGGTTCTGGAAATAAAATAGACCCTACAAAAGTTGGATGCATAGAACAAAACCTAATTCCTAAACACCTCTCTCCAGTACTATTAACTGCCTAATGTATCATCTTATGACTTTATATTCTTGTCAAAGCTTTAACATTAGCTTAAAATTTTAACATTTATAAGACAAGGCGTTGTATGTTTTTTTTTGTGGAAGCCTTAATTTATAAGGATTTAAAATTTAACTTTTAAGGAATTAAATATCTATCCCAAACTGCAAGCAATAACTAGCCGTAGACGTAATAATTGATACATAATGCAAAGAAAAAGAAAATCGAATTTTAAATTGAAAAAAAAAAATAACAAAATTTATTTACAAAATATTTACAAAGTTTAGAGTTTCATTAATAAGCAAAATCAATTCGTTGGTCAAAGCAATTTCGTAAATTGTAATTCTTAACTACATTAAATCTCAAATTACACATTATTTTGGCTATTCAAAACTACCATACTAAATAAAGAAAACCAATTTTGAATTAAAATAATTAACACTAAAACATTTAGCACCCTTACAAGAGATCCCTAAAATAACATAAGAATATATGTTGCTTAACAATGCATAAACACATAAAATTCATAAATAAAATTTGGACAGTTGAAACAGAAGAGTTAATCGGGGGAGAACGCACATCATCAAACATGCTGTCCTGTCATGGGAACAGTGCCCCACTGCCGCATACAATCTCATTCTTTATAGCTTTTACATAGTATTTACTTTGGGTCCCTACGGTCAATTACAAGATTGACATTAACATCGTTACATTTGAGATTAAAAGGACAACTCTTTCATATGCACTTGTCGACAAATTTTACATTTGCAACTACAGTTAATGTCGGTCGGTCCTTAAAACCTCGTGGCTGCATATCTGCCAAAAGGTACACAAGATGTACCACGTTTGAAAACCAAATGAAGCTAAAGATGCGACAGCTGTGACTGCTAATCATCATATTTATTGTGCTGCATTCTTAGATATTATTTTTCAAAAACGCAGTAAAAATTCCTTCTACAAATGCGAAACCCTTACCCCGCCTCCCGTTACTGGCTTATGGACAGCCTATTACACCTCGTTATTAGGTGAAATTGCTTCCCATGTGAGTCCTGGTTGTACATTTAATGCTGTAAAAGAATCCCGAAATATTGTATTCTTCCAACTAAGTCCAGACTCTTTACTCTTTTGGAAACTTTGAAAATAAAATGGATTTCTTCATCTATTGTGTTCACATAGAACACATAATTTAAATCAAAAATCCTACTACGTAATTTCACAAAAAATATCCAATTAAATATATACATAATATCCATAACTCTTATTAACATATAAAAAAAACATTCTTCCATCTACTTTCTACTTAGAGCTATTTAATATCAAAAGCATTACTTCTTAGAAGTTTTCAACAAGGATGTTTATAGAAAATGAGAGAGTTGGATAGTCTGTTCAATATCTAGCATTACATGCTTTGATATAATTAGGGCGAGAAACTATACGAGTACTTTTCTCAGTTACCGAAGCAGAAAATGGATTTAGAATGCGGAAAAAGAGAGGAAAAAAGATGTGCTGGAGATATTTACTTCTTTTGTAAAATAATAGAGCAGAAGATATCTAAAAATAGCCGCAGTTATTGAATTTCCTACTGAAATTATTCAGCGGAATATATCCCGATGATATTAATATATAGAAAGAAACTATTATTTTGTTTTCTGAATTGTGAGAAAATGACTTAGTTTGGTCACTGAATTGGTCAAATTATTAAGAGTATATTGAAATGTAGAGTTATTGAGAAAATAGTTTATAAAAAAAATTATAGGATGAAATTTATTTCAGGTAATAGTCAAAAGCGACAATATGTGACTGAGAATTTTAAAAATAATATTATAATTACATATTTATGAGTACACTGTAAAATTTTTGTTCAACAGTGAACCATTTAGCAGTGCAAAATAAGCTGAAATACCAAAAGATTTTCAATTGATTTAAAAAAACTCTATATTATGGTAAAATTAAAAAATTGGTTATACATTTTACCCTCTTTTGGTATTAAGTTACAATCAATCACAGCAAACCATGGAACGAAAAAGAATCCATTTTCCACAGATGGCAGCTCGGTAAAAAAAAAAAAAATTAAACCTAATTCAATAGAAAGGCATTGTAAGTTTGTTGAAACAATTTCTTTTAATGTTTTTCCCACTGAAAGAAAAACAAGAACGAAAAATCATGCGTCAAGCATAGATTATGAAACACTTTCCAAAACAGCCAGAAAATTGTAACGAAACTTCGCAGTTAAATAAGTTAGATAAAAATACAAATTTAATTTTTAAAAAATGAACAAATCAAAAACAAAATAACAAAATTGTTACTCAGATTTTATCTGATCAAAAATTCAGATGGATTTTTCTTAATCTGACGCAAAAGATAAATCGCCAAATATTGTTTGAATTGCAATCTTCCCACTAAATAATTTTTTAAGTATTACGAAAATACCCCTTTCATGTTTTACTTAAATACGAGGTATGGCAATAAAATAACGAGACTGGTTTAAAAAATGATATCGATTCCAAATAAATTTATATTTAGCTTTTATCCCCTTTAACACAATTCCCCCTCTATCTATCTATACACAACTGCAAAAAGGTCTTCCATTGTTAAACACAATGCTGTAGCTCATCAGTTGTCAGCTTCTTCAACAACTCTGCCGTTTTTGCTTTGACTTGTTCAAAAGACCAAAATCTAAACATTCACAAAACATTTACAAATGCTAAAGAGGGTATTTGGTGATAATGTTATGTCACGTGCGCAAGTTTTTGAATGTCATAAATGGTTTTCTGAAAGTCGGAAAGAGGTAGAAGATGATCAACGTCCAGGTTGACCAGTCACTGCAAGAACTGAAGGAAGCGTTCAAAAAGTTAATGATATTGTCATGCAACCAACATCCTTCCAACCCTTTTTTGTTTTAAAGACAACGGAAGTGAAGAGAAGACAGAAGGAATGGTGGTTTATAAACATAAATAATATAATATAAACATTTATCATATACATATAACATTTCTCAGGTAATATAAACATTTCTCATTGCCCAGATGCAAAATTAAAAAATGCAGATAGCCTGCCACGACTAGTTACTGTATAAGGACTATTTAAGTGATACTTTCTTTTGTGTTTAATTTTGGTATGCAGTATTATATCAAGTCGTCTTTCCATCTGTTTTGAATTGTTAGTGTTTTTTTATATGTTTATTATATATTCATTATAACTATTATAACAAGGCTTCTATACATCTGTTTTGAATTGTGTTTATATATATATACATATATAAATATATATATTATGCTGTATATTTGTATGGTTGCAATTTGTCATATTTTGCTTCGTTTTGCGTAGCACAATCTTATCGGGGAGGTGTCATGCAACCAAGATCCTTCCAACCTTTTTTTGTTTTAAAGAAAACGGAAGTGAAGAGAAGACAGAAGGAATGGTGGTTTCGTTCGGAGGAGTAGGATGTGGAATGCATCCGAGTATATTTTGGTTGTTTTAAGAAGTAATGTGGTTTGGTGGAATTTTTATGAATATTAGTGAAAATATATATATAGTGTAAATATTATTGTAAATACCAGCTCTCATATTTAATAAACTCTGTATTTAAATTTTAAAAAGAAGAATCGGTGTGTCATTCGGCTGTCATGATATTACACTGACGCAAAAGATAAATCGCCAAATATTGTTTGAATTGCAATCTTCCCACTGAATAATTTTTTAAGTATTACGAAAATACCCCTTTCATGTTTTACTTAAATACGAGGTATGGCAATAAAATAACGAGACTGGTTTGACAAATGATATCGATTCCAAATAAATGTATATTTAGCTTTTATCCGCTTTAACATAATTCCCCCTCTATTTATACACAGCTGCAAAAAGGTCTTCCATTGTTCAAAACAATGCTGTAGCTCATCAGTTGTCAGCTTCTTCAACAACTCTGCCGTTTTTGCTTTTACTTGTTCAAAAGACCAAAATCTAAACATTCACAAAACATGTACAAATGTTAAAGAGGGTATTTGGTGATAATGTTATGTCACGTGCGCAAGTTTTTGAATGGCACAAACGGTTTTCTGAAAGTCGGAAAGAGGTAGAAGATGATCAACGTCCAGGTTGACCAGTCACTGCAAGAACTGAAGGAAGCGTTCAGAAAGTGATATTGTGCGGCAAGACCGACGTTTGAGCATTTGGATGATCTGTACAAAGATTCCTACAAAGATTTCTAATACAGTTGAGATAAAGAGTAAGGAAAGGAAGACCGACACCCCAGCAAACCCCCCCCCCTCCAACACAATGCCCAATCTTTGAACCAGTGTTTAGCTGACAAGCATATTGCTGCTTTATTATCCTTCGTACTCACCAGATCTCGCATCGTATGACTTCTACCTGCTCCCAAATGCGAAAAGAGGAAAAGGGATTGAAGGGAACACATTTTTAGTCTGTTGAACAAGTAAAATCAAAATCGGCAGAGTTGTTACTGATAAGCCTTTCATTTGAACAATGGAAGACATTTATGCAGCTGTGTATAAATAGCGGAGGAATGTATGTTGAAGAGGATAACAGTATAGAAGGGGATAATATAAATTTATTTGGAATAAATATCATTTCCCACACCATTCTTGTTATTTAATTGCTACACCTCGTATACTGCGATGTCAAATGTATATATAAACTAAAGTTTTAACGAAGCTAAAAGATTAAAGTTACCGTACAAAGCATTGGAATAAAGGATTTAATTTGAACAAACGAATAATTAATCAAGAAAATAATTTAGCGTACAATAATTTAATTTATAGTTTTGTAAATATATTAATATCTAAAGAAAGTAACCTAACAATATATGAGCATCATTATAACTGTATCTGATATTGATACGTCCATTCGACGATCATCCATTAGAATATTGATTAAGTTATTTGCGTGGGCTTGCTACTTTTAAACTTTAGAATGATTAATTTCACTGCATTAGTAGTTGTCTCCATAATAATGACCACATATCTTATGTGTCAGCTTATGTGTGTGTGGGTGTAGCTGGCAATGTTATACGGTAAAGCAAGGATGTAAAGATGTTAATTTTTTAATCAATTTTACTATCTATTTTCGGTTAATATGAATTTTGGAATGGCTGAAATTTCGATCAATATTTCAGGAAACGCAAAGTGGAAGATAAACAGATTTGCAAACTCTATTCTAAGGTATATTGTCTTTAAAATAAACTTAAAATATAAATAAAACGATCATGAATCTTTAAGAAAAAAACGAAAAAGAAACCTGTGTTTGTTTGCAATGTATTTAAAATGTATGCTGGCAAAACTTTGCATATTGTCTCTTTCACATTTTATTTTCTTTTTGAAATTTTTTGCTGGGTTTCCGTTATAAAAAGTTTAATATCTGGGAATGGAAAAATCGTCTGCGTTATTTTGAAACTTTTTACTGTAATGTTTTATAAATATTCAAAAAGCTGTTTGTGTTTGTTTATTTATTTTATTTTTTTTGTATTGCTGTATAAATTTTTAAAATTTGACCAAAATTTATAAAAATTGGCTTTATCTACATTACCTATCAAACAAAGAGTCTTTCTTAAAATAAATTATAATTTGTGCGATAATATAATTTTATTATATATTGTGTATGTTTCAATCAAAAACTAAGATAAAACAAGTTGGAAATTGTACGTCAAACGTTACAAACGAGGTGCGTTCGTACGCACGTTTTAGAATTAAATTCATGATATCCCGTGCGTAGAACGGGTTAAACAGCTAGTTAAGTATATATTTTATGACACTGTTCATACAAATATCTTAACTAGTTATATAAATATTCAGATATATATGTATCAGCTAGTTATATAAATATTCAGATCTTGATGATTTTTAATTCTGTGAAATGAGTTATATCGTCTGCAGATTAATTTCTGTAATAAAATAAGTATCTCGGTCGCTTGACGATTAAACTTCGGAAGCTCCTATAACAAAAAAGCTCCGATTTAAAAAAAAAATTTCAAATTTCTTAATAAATATTTTTATTAATATCTCCTAAAGTTTTGATTCGATTTTAATAAAATTTGAAATGTCTCGACAAAATTCTGAAAATATTCTGAAATATTTTAAATTGCAAACCATTTGGTTGGGTAGTTTTTGCGTTTATATGCGGACAGACAGACAGACGGACGGACAGACAGACGGACAGACAGACAGACAGACGGACGGACAGACGGACGGACCAAACGACGACTATAGGTGCTACGTATTTATATAATTACGAACGCACCTAAAAAATCGAGACACATCGTTGTTTGCAGATCATTTACAATAAAATAAAATAAAAGTTGTCATTAGAGGTGAAATTATGTTATAAGATATGCATGACACAAAGTCTTGTAGTAAATCTGATCAGCGATAATTAGGCTGAGGAATTATGGATTTATCGGTAGTGAGCTATGATGGCGTTTATGGGCAAAAGTAGAGTAATTTAATTTATAATGTCACACCTCTGATTTACAAAAGAACACTATGCAGTTTTAGACTTATCCGTAGTGGAATTACGAACCATACATTGTTTTCAATAATGGACTTCAATAAATGGAAAGATTTTAGTGAAAATAATATAACTTTAGAGTGTGATAAATAAGTTTTGATAAATTTTAATATATTTAAAAGATTTTCATTTATTGTCAATTCCTGGTATAAAAGACACCAGGCGGCATACTTTGAGTGCGTCTTGGCTTTTGAAGTTCTCTCATCTCGTATCCTGAGGTGCATAGGTAAGAAATATTAGTTTGAATTCTTGAACAAAGAAGTGTTTTAGTTCACGAAAGTCTGCTTAGTAGATTAAGATATTTTGTGCTAGTTTATAAAATATTTTACATTACTTTAGAGTGTGATAAATAAGTTTTGATAAATTTTAATATATTTAAAAGATTTTCATTTATTGTCAATTCCTGGTATAAAAGACACCAGGCGGCATACTTTGAGTGCGTCTTGGCTTTTGAAGTTCTCTCATCTCGTATCCTGAGGTGCATAGGTAAGAAATATTAGTTTGAATTCTTGAACAAAGAAGTGTTTTAGTTCACGGAAGTCTGCTTAGTAGATTAAGATATTTTGTGCTAGTTTATAAAATATTTTACATTACTTTAGAGTGTGATAAATAAGTTTTGATAAATTTTAATATATTTAAAAGATTTTCATTTATTGTCAATTCCTGGTATAAAAGACACCAGGCGGCATACTTTGAGTGCGTCTTGGCTTTTGAAGTTCTCTCATCTCGTATCCTGAGGTGCATAGGTAAGAAATATTAGTTTGAATTCTTGAACAAAGAAGTGTTTTAGTTCACGGAAGTCTGCTTAGCAGATTAAGATATTTTGTGCTAGTTTATAAAATATTTTACATTACTTTAGAGTGTGATAAATAAGTTTTGATAAATTTTAATATATTTAAAAGATTTTCATTTATTGTCAATTCCTGGTATAAAAGACACCAGGCGGCATACTTTGAGTGCGTCTTGGCTTTTGAAGTTCTCTCATCTCGTATCCTGAGGTGCATAGGTAAGAAATATTAGTTTGAATTCTTGAACAAAGAAGTGTTTTAGTTCACGGAAGTCTGCTTAGTAGATTAAGATATTTTGTGCTAGTTTATAAAATATTTTACATTACTTTAGAGTGTGATAAATAAGTTTTGATAAATTTTAATATATTTAAAAGATTTTCATTTATTGTCAATTCCTGGTATAAAAGACACCAGGCGGCATACTTTGAGTGCGTCTTGGCTTTTGAAGTTCTCTCATCTCGTATCCTGAGGTGCATAGGTAAGAAATATTAGTTTGAATTCTTGAACAAAGAAGTGTTTTAGTTCACGGAAGTCTGCTTAGTAGATTAAGATATTTTGTGCTAGTTTATAAAATATTTTACATTACTTTAGAGTGTGATAAATAAGTTTTGATAAATTTTAATATATTTAAAAGATTTTCATTTATTGTCAATTCCTGGTATAAAAGACACCAGGCGGCATACTTTGAGTGCGTCTTGGCTTTTGAAGTTCTCTCATCTCGTATCCTGAGGTGCATAGGTAAGAAATATTAGTTTGAATTCTTGAACAAAGAAGTGTTTTAGTTCACGGAAGTCTGCTTAGTAGATTAAGATATTTTGTGCTAGTTTATAAAATATTTTACATTACTTTAGAGTGTGATAAATAAGTTTTGATAAATTTTAATATATTTAAAAGATTTTCATTTATTGTCAATTCCTGGTATAAAAGACACCAGGCGGCATACTTTGAGTGCGTCTTGGCTTTTGAAGTTCTCTCATCTCGTATCCTGAGGTGCATAGGTAAGAAATATTAGTTTGAATTCTTGAACAAAGAAGTGTTTTAGTTCACGGAAGTCTGCTTAGTAGATTAAGATATTTTGTGCTAGTTTATAAAATATTTTACATTACTTTAGAGTGTGATAAATAAGTTTTGATAAATTTTAATATATTTAAAAGATTTTCATTTATTGTCAATTCCTGGTATAAAAGACACCAGGCGGCATACTTTGAGTGCGTCTTGGCTTTTGAAGTTCTCTCATCTCGTATCCTGAGGTGCATAGGTAAGAAATATTAGTTTGAATTCTTGAACAAAGAAGTGTTTTAGTTCACGGAAGTCTGCTTAGTAGATTAAGATATTTTGTGCTAGTTTATAAAATATTTTACATTACTTTAGAGTGTGATAAATAAGTTTTGATAAATTTTAATATATTTAAAAGATTTTCATTTATTGTCAATTCCTGGTATAAAAGACACCAGGCGGCATACTTTGAGTGCGTCTTGGCTTTTGAAGTTCTCTCATCTCGTATCCTGAGGTGCATAGGTAAGAAATATTAGTTTGAATTCTTGAACAAAGAAGTGTTTTAGTTCACGGAAGTCTGCTTAGTAGATTAAGATATTTTGTGCTAGTTTATAAAATATTTTAAACACAAAGTGTAACTTGATGTTGTGCAGCAGTTTACTTATTTCTACTTGTTGTTTATACTAAATTTTAATTGAACTGAATTCAGATCAGGACTGCAAACTTTAGTTTTAAAACTTATAAGTTTGTTTCAAAAAGTTCGCCTTTAGGAACAATAATTTAAAAGAGAATTAAACTGAAATTCTAAGCAGAATTCCCATTTTGATTTTAGAATAAACTAATTTTTTTAGAATAAACTAATGTCCAAATATTTCATTGTAAAATAATTACTTATGACATAATTTTATCCAAAATACAAAATATGTTCTAATATATCAATAAATACAAAGGAATACAAAAAAAGTATTAATAAACTTTAAAATTTCTAAAAGCAAAATCTATTTTTTTTAATTGTAAAACGATTTATTACGATTTGTATTTATTAAATTACAAATTTCTTTAAAATGTAACATTAAGTTAAACATTCATCAAAGATAATATATTAAGTGACTATCTATAATTAGATGTGAAAAATTTTCTTTTTGATGGATAGGAATCTCATGTGAAGTTATATTGAAAAACAATACCCAGTAAACTCAGTGCATCATTTTTTTACTCCTTTTTCCATATATAAATCTCATATGAAGAATAATAATACTTGTGAAATATAGCAATAGACAGCAGACCCATTACCATTTCGAATACTAAGGTGCAAAACCAGTCTTTTAAAAATTGCTTTCAGTTCTTTCTGTATAAGGAAAGGTTTTCTGAAGGAATTTCTACATTTGGATCTAAAATAAAGACATGACCAAAAGTGTGTTCTTTCTTTTTAATTTGTAATATGGTATTTAAAGTTTAAATTATCAAATATATATATATTTAATTATTCTTAATAATAATACTTTTTAGTACTTGAAAGTATTATATCAGGAATGTTTTATAAATTTGAAATAAATGTATTTTTTTTAATTCAACAGTATTTGTTCTTAATAATTAATTTTAAATCTATTTTAAGAGCAAAATATGTTTTTTATTCATTTACAAATAACTCATATATGATAGGGTTAAGACACTATATATAAATTTTTTTTTGAACATGTATTACTTCTTGTAAATTCTACGAGCTGCGTAGCAACCAGCATTTGCATTGCATGATATTTTCGACTTTATTTTAAGGGGGGGAGGGGATAAATCTGATTTAATTTTTCAAGTTCTGTAGAGTGTTTTGCGATAGTTTTGACATTTTTAATCTGAGTATATGCTCTGTAAATTGGAGTAATTTGATTTAGTGGAGTAATTTCTTTTTATTTTGGGGGATAGATTTGATTTAATTTTTCATGATCTGTAGAGTGTTTTGCGATGGTTTGAAAATAAAAATTAATCTGAGCATATGCCCTGTAAAGTGAAGTAATTTGATTCAGTGAAGTAATTTCTTTTTATTTTAGGGGATAGATTAGATTTAATTTTTCATGTTTTGTTGAGTGTTTTGAGATGGTTTGCACAAAATGTTTAATCTGAGCATATGCCCTGTAAAGTGGAGTAATTTTTTTTTAAGATGTATAAATCTGATTTGATTTTTCAAGTTCTGTACAGTGTTTTAAGGCGATTTGGGCAAAATTTTTAATTTGAGAATATGCTGTGTACGTATGTTCAGACTCAATGCTCAAAATTTTATGTTCTATCACAGTCCAGTTATTTACATTTTAAACAAATTCGGAAGATACGGATCATACTGGCGATCATACGGATCAGATATTACTTGCATATAGATATGAAGATATTACTTCATACTAGGAATATTAAAATCTTTCAGCTTTTTGATAATAATTTTAGTAAATGTTGAAGTAAATCATGTGAATAACATATACATTATAATTAAAAAAAAATATATAAAAAACTATTTCAATCGATTTATTCAAACTAAACAAAAATAAAGATATTTGGGATAGCAGACGATATCCCATTGCTAACCTTTTTCTTTCCTTTTTGCATAAAATTGGAATAATTTGGCTGAGATCCTTAGAGAAACTTCGTTAAAAGTTAGAAAATGATAGAACACAAATGATGAATTCAAATTTTAGAATTCTAAGAGCTTATATGACATCGTCGGATTCATGCGGATAAGTGTTAATTAAATCGCGCTTCGTTGCATATTCTAAGGGGAGGAGTTGTGAAATACAAACGAACAGTCAGATTTTAATATAATAGATTGAATCCTTCGTTAGCCTCTTTATTAGATTAATTTACAATTGGCCACGCCGCGGCGTAGCCAATCGTTCTTCTATGGGCAGTTAAATGGCGGCGTGAGTCTTCTCGGATTGTAGGAGCCTTACGGAAACCGTGAGCGTCGAAATAATCGTTCGTGTGACATTAGCCTTAATGGTCATAAAATCCCGCGTACTCTTCAAGCAGGTGAAAATAGAAAATCGGAGGATACAAACACCAAGAACGGAATATGCTCCTTTAGAAACACAGACCGAAACTCAAAATTCGCCTTAAATTTGATTATGAATCAAAATTACTAGAATATATGTGGTTAGTCTAAATTGATATTCTATTTCATTATTTCAGATTTTCCAAAAGATGTTTCATTTGAAATTTACATTTTTTTTTTAACAAAAATTTTCTTTTCAAAGTTAAAAGTGCAAAAATTATACAAATCTTTTTTTTTTCTTTTTGCCAAATATTTCTTTTAAATGTATGGGGTGTGTAATTAACGCGGGGGTGCAAGTTATGCGAGTAAATACGGTAATGTATGTAATATCGAAATATTACATCTTCTAACTTCTTAAAATAATATCATCATCTATCCTATTAAAATCCGTGTGCGTATCTATGTAACCTGAAAAACCACAGTGCGCAGGGCTACGAAATTTGGCACACGGGTTGCTGGTAGGGGGCCCATGAACGATTGGGGCAAAAAAATCGAAAAATGCAAATAGATTTATTTTATGTTTTTGCTGATTTTTTTTTTATGTTTAACCCGTAATTGCACGAGTTCTAAATGTTTACTTCAATGTGAGATATACATATCACGTACGCCACGCTGCAATACTCAGAAGCTGTAGCGGGGATTATGATAATTCTTTTACCTTGAATGCAAAGAATGAGAGATTATTTACATGCGCTTAATTATTACCTTTTTTAAAAAAGAAAAACATTTTATCACAAACATCGATAAAACTTTTTATTCTATTTATTCCCTTATTCCAAACATATCGTTTTATCGTCTGCTGTCATAACAACATAATAAATTAAATTTCATTAAAAAAATGCAAAATGTTTTCCGACAAATTTTTGTTTGGTTGTGCAAATATTGACTTTATAACTGATTTTTATATTCCCAGACTTTAATTCGCTTTTGTAAATACTTACCTTTATTTATTTTTTAAGACATAACTGATTTTTCGTGTACATACTTGTTTCATATTGGTTGTGTAAATACTGATTTTTAATAGATATAACAAATTTTTATATTCATAAACTTTAGTTTGGTTGTACTGATTTTTATTTTTAATTTTGGTGTTAGAATGAAATTCCTGAAACCCCGTGCGTAGAACTGGTTAAACAGCTAGTTTATTAATATAAAATGTTATTTAAAGTATTCGATAGAGAAAGGTAGCAACAGTTTTATAAAATTTATGAAAGACGTGAAAGAAAAAGGAAAATTGTATGGGGAATGCGAATGATGAATGATTAAAAAAAACAACAACTAAAGAGTTTGTTTTATAAATAACAGTTATATTGGTGATTTCCCTATTGTAAAATGTCATCGTTGAGAAATTTCTGAAAGGAATTACCACAAATTTTATTTTGTGTGTGAAGAAATCCTCTTAAAGCAATATGTTAAAGCACAAGTTAAAATCTAAAAAAAAAAAAAAAATCTATTTTTTTATATTGAAAAAAGTGTTTATTGTTTGGTTCGAAAATCGAAATCTCGTTTTGCAAAGGAAGCATTTCAACGACACACGATGCTGTAAAGTCCCGGCTCCCATCAGAACACCATCGTTATGCAGCATCAAACGTGGTCTGTACTTTAGAAGATGGTGTCCTAGGAACATTGTGTTGGTGTTGGTGCCGTGTAGATGCCTCATAACTGCACGTAAAATTACTGATGTGGAGTGTTCTCTCTCTGGGAAGTCTAGAGGTGGAAGAAAGCTACTAAGTCGGAACATTCCCCCTTCCCGTAAGTATCATAGATGAGAGAAACTTGTTGAGCTTTTAATGCCATAAACCGAATAGTTTGGCAGCTCCATTAAGTTGAAACTTGATATGAAGAAAGACACGAATCTCCAACCTCCTTATAATCTTGTTTCTCCTCAGAATCTATTGTTTGAACGTACATCTGTATTTTGACTTTTTAGACATGAATATTTTGATCTATTGCAATCCTAAGTAGGAAAACAGAATAATTAAGTTTTAATTCACGAAACGTTTGGTGGTAATGAGGTAAGTTTTCATTTTATAATTTAATACTTCATACGCGATAATATTAGAAAATGAAATAGTATTCTAGTGATTTAGAAATGGTTTATTCGAATATGTAGGTGTAGCAATAAAGTTAAGTTTTTGCGGAGATGTAAACTAAAAACTAAATATTTATTTTATTCGCAAAGAGACTTTGTCGGAAACTTTCCTGGAAAATCGTTGAGAATTTTCATTTTTGTCGTTTATTGGTTCGTTCGTCTATCAGTCAGCGAAGAAATCTGAGATTAATAAAGATTCTTGCATCATGGAGAAATTCAATATTTACTGTAACCTTAGGAGTCCTCTGTTTTTCTCCAATAACCATATTATAAATGTTCCAAACTCTCAGACGTTTGTAGAAGTTCATATCGTTTATTTGAACGTTTTATTTACTGAAAACTGTTTTATTTACTTTATAAAATGCACAAACATACTCACACACATAAAGAAAGTTATATTCATTTTAATGAATCCTAAAAAATTTTCTACATAAAGTCATAAAGACAGTTTTTGAGAAGAATTACGTTCAATTATTTTTAAAACTTTGTAACTTATCGGTAGTTTTATTTGAACTTTATAAAACTGTTTTATTTACTTTATAAAATTCACAAACATACACACACATATAAAGAAAGGTATATTCATTTTAATGAATCATAAAAAATTCTCTACATAAAATCATGAGGACAGTTTTCAAGAAGAATTACGTTCAATTATTTTTAAAACTTTATATCTTATCGGTAGTTTTCTTCGAACCTTATTTTAAACAAATATGCATTTTCAAACCTGTAAAAATTTTAATCCACTTATTAAATTTTACATAGTTTCCCAGTGAAAAACAAATATTGCACCTTAACTTATTACATTTTGAGCTAGTATTGAATGTTTCAGATGCATCAGTGCATATCTGCAAGCAAAATTCAATGGTAATTAAAATGGTATTTTATAAAAAATATTTTACTCCATTCTTGTATATTTTTAGACGAAAAATCTAATAACTAAAATGAATACTTCTTAATTACGTCCCTTCTTTGATTTTCAAATTAACTCTATGAAAAATTGGTTACATATTTTCCAGCCTCATGTAAAACTGTTCAATATGTCTCATTTCAAATAAACATGTTTCGAAATAGAAATTTTACTTAATAAATGAAATAAAACACGTACTACATAGGCACAAGAAAATTTTACTAAATAAATGTTCTGGTTCAAAAAGGGTTTATTTGACTTGAAAGAAAACGAACAATTTCATGCGAGGTTGATATTAGGCGGAAATTGATCACTTGGCAAAACCATGCAAGGCTATAAGTAGAAGGGATAAAAAATAAATTAATTAAACTTAATATTTGGGATTGGGTCAATTAATAGGTTAATTCTAATTAGCTAATAGTTTTAGTACATTAAAAAGAACAATAAAGTAATACCTCTGCGTTATGAAAAGGGTAACATTACTCAAGTCCTATAGACTCGTTTTAGTACAGCAATTTTCCAAATATTCTTCCAATTATTTTAATGACTATAATTCCGTTACTTTTCTTTTCGTGGATATTTCTTTTCATTTTTATAATTTTCAATTTCTACTGTTTTCTTCAAATCCATTCCTATAATTTATATTCATAAAACAAGATGTATGTGAATGAAAGTATGTTAAGCTGCAGTTGCTTCTTTCTTTGGCACTACTACTCAAAAGTAAAGGCCATCTTCCAAGGGCGCCCATATGATTAAATTTAGGGGGGGGCTGAGAAAAATCTCAACTTCCACCAAAGCTATCATACATTTTAGTAAATATTTAAGGTACTTTGCGTTTTTTTACTATCTTTTGGCAAAATTTGAGTTTTTTCCCGCGATCTTTTGACGAAATTTGCATTTTTTCGCGATCCTTTGGCGAAATTTGCGTTTTTTCCACAAATATTTGACTAAATTTTCGTTTTTTCCACAAATATTGGAACAAATTTGCGTTTTTTTTTTCGCGATTCTTTAACGAAATTTCGTTTTATTCCGCGATTCTTAGACAAAATTTGAGTTTCTTTTTCCGCAATCTTTTGACGAAATTTGCGTTTTTCTCTACGAATCTTTAACGGAATTTGTGTTTCTTCTGCGATTCTTTCACGAAATTTGCGTTTTTTCCGCTATTGGACAAAATTTGCATTTTTCTCGTGATCCTTAAACGAATTTGCGTTTTTCTGCGATTCCTTTAGAAATTTTGCGTTTTGCCCACGATTCTTTGACGAAATTTCGTTTTTTTCGCGATTTTTTGACGAAATTTGAGTTTTTTCCCGCGATTCTTTGAAGAAATTTGTGTTTTTTTCGCGATCCTTTTTGAGGAAATTTGTGTTTTTTCACGATTCTTTGACAAAATTTTCATTTTTTCCATGATTCTTATTTACGTTTTCTCCACGATTCCTTGACGAAATTTGCGTTTTTATCGCGATCTTTTGACGAAATTCGTCTTTTTCCCGTGATCCTTTGACGAAATTAGCGATTTTTTTCTGCGAATGATTGACGAAATTGGTGTTTTCTATGATCATTTGTCAAAATTTGTGATATTCTTCCGTGACATTTTTTATGTTCAAATTTTCGGAACCAAATGCCTTAAATTTTCAGACAATTCGGAACATAATCTCCTTCACCACTGACCTGAGGGTACTGAATAAGGGGCTCACAACCATAGTAGACAAAGTCCATTTTGAAAAGAAATAATATAGTCCATTGAGAAGGTGCATAAAATCTGTTTTATCCACTCCCACATTAAACATAGTCTGTAAACAGATGACATATACAGGGCTGCCACGGGAGACTATTTTTCTATCCTATTTGCACCACTATTAAAAAAAAAAACAGATTTTGCAGTACATTTACTTTCTTTTATCTATAATAGAAGAAAGTATTGTAATCAAAATTTTTTTCGACTTCCGGTTTTTGACGGATTTACACGTTTTAAGGGTCAGAGATTTCGAAAAACATGTTTTTACAAAATGTCTGTCTGTCTGTCCGTCCGTCCGTCTGTGTGTCTTCATTGTACCATCTAAAAGTGTATGAAGTTATGCTTCAAATTGAACCACATTTTTTTTTCTAGGTTTTTGTCTATGGTACGCAGGTTCTATCGGAATTTGGGGATATTTCGACGAAAGGGGGCGCTGTGATCGATATTTATGTTCCATTTTCACTATTGTACCATCTAAAAGTGTATGAAATTATGCTTAAAATTGAACCACATTTTTTTCTAGGTTTTTGTCTATGGCAAGCAGGTTCTATCAGAATTTGGGGATATTTCGACGAAAAGGGGCGCTGTGATCGATATTTTTGTTCCATTTTCACTGTTGTATCATCGAAGAGTGTATGAAGTTATGCTTAAAATTGAACCACATTTTTTTCTAGGTTTTTGGCTATAGCAAGCAGGTTCTATCAGAATTTGGGGATATTTCGACGAAAGGGGGGTGCTGTGATCGATATTTTTGTTCCATTTTCACTGTTGTATCATCGAAGAGTGTATAAAGTTATACTTCAAATTGAACCAATTTTTTTTCTATGTTTTTGGCTATGGCAAGCAGGTTCTATTAGAATTTGGGGATATTCCGACGAAAGGGGGCGCTGTTATAGCCATTTAAAGATTTCAAATTCAAAAAGATGTGCAAATTCAAAAAAATTAGAAATCCTAAAACTTTTTTTCGTTAAATGTTCGGCCTTGATCCGGAGCAATTTTTGTTTTGCCTCTATTTTAAAAAATAGCTGAGATATAGCGGTTTGAAATTTTAGGGTGGCTGACATTTTCAAACAAGACAGCAGAATTCATCCATAAGCGGGTTTAATTTATGAGTTTTAGTTAACATGGTTTCGGCAAATTTTCTTTCATTGTTGTAACCATTAATCCTATTACATGCTTATCACTATTTATTTATATTCGCCAACGTCAAATTCTTGCCAAACTTGGCGACAGTTGGCGGAATATTGCCAAATTTGGCGACCAAAATAAGTTGCCATAAATGAAGCCAACTTGGCTGTAGAGAACTAATTTGGCGGTAAACGTTCTAAACATTTTGATTTCGATTTCTTACAATAACAATTCTCCATTAGCTCCATGAAAATTTCTGAAAATTCTACTTCTGATTCCATTCTGTGCATAAGAAAAATCTCAAGAAGTTCCATCTTTATGTTCTGATAAACCGAATGCAAATCCTAATCTACAGATTGTAATATGTTTACAACTGGCTCCAGATAGAAAAAATATCGAGAAATTATTTTGAGATGTAAAATAAACTTTATATATGACGTTGCAGCATCTAAATGAATGGCTTGTGAGCGTGTTTCTTGGTTCGTACTATTGTCTAGAGAAAGATTACAGAGATTTTCTTTAACAGTGGCAAAACAATTAGAAAAATATAGTGTGGACTTATACTTTTCTGACCACATTGTTTCACATAGACCAGGAAAGTGTGATTTACAAGAATTCGACGAAAATTATTTTGTTTTGTTCTGTAGACTTAAGATAGAATTTTCGAGTTCGGGCTGCGTACAATCTGACACATTCAGGATTCTAATCTTTATTAGATTCGGGAAAAAGAATTTTTCAATTAAAAATTGCACTGTACCGTTCACATCTTATTATTAAATCTCTCTCTAATTTCTCCGCGTTTTGTTCATGCAAAATCAATTTTACCTGTGAAAATAGATCCTGTCTATAACAAAATCCTTCCTTATGCAGAAAAAGTGTTACCGTCTTGTAGGAAAAAACTACACAGTAACACCAGCTAAGATAAAAATCGTCTAAAACGGAATTTGTTTCCTATCTTGTGATTTTTCTCTTTGTTAGAAGCAGACTATTGGAAAGGACTAATTAAAAACTTATGAAAACAGAACCTGTCTAAAACAGAATCCAGCTTTAAAAGAAAAAAAATATGGTTGTGACAAAATGAATTCCCAACAATTATACCTGCTAAGACGGAAACCCGTCTAAAACGGATATTTCTTCCGGTGCCTTCTGATGTTGTCGAGTCATATTTTATTATGCTTTGTTCATACAAGATACATTTTCATATCTTGCAACTGATTTATATTAAAAAAATTTGACAAAACCAAAATCTAGGGGGGGGCTCAAGCCCCCCCCTTGCCCCCACATATGGGCGCCCTTGCCATCTTCTAATAAAAGAAACATTACGCATGAAACGCTTTGAAATTATGCATGAATATTTGAAAAATGTTTATTGGGGGGAAAGTGTTTGATTCAAAATCAACAAGAATATGACTTTAAATATTAAAATGTTTTGTTGCGAATTTTAGGAAATTAGGATATGCTCATTAAAGTAAACTTTGTGTGAGCATAAAAACTTTGCAATAATATTGTGCATTCGGATGTTAAAATTCATAATTTTTTTGATTTAGAATGACGCTCATAGTTTACCTTCTTAGTAATTATATTTCAAACATCCATACAAAGTTTCAAAATACAAAATATTTCATAAATAAGTATTTTTTTATATTATTACTTGGCAAAATTACTTTCCGTGGTAGTGTGTACATTATTTCTTCATGTAGAAAACCAAAAATATTTTCTCTCACACTATTTGATTTGTTAAGAAACTCAGGGGTATAAAGAAGCAGTTATCTTTTTAGTTTGCTCTATTTAACAGATTATTTGTTACGAAGAAGATAAATCAATTCATTGAGAAAACAACAACTACTGTTTGAGGATAAATACATTTATTTAAACTTGTATTCAAGCGTTGAATCCACTCGTAATGTTGGACCTTTCTAATGCATTTGTATCTTTCTTAGAGCTTATTCTAGTGTTTAAATTGTCAACCAAAACTATAAGTAAATCTATAGAAGTTACTGATATTTTAAGCTCGATGACCCCCCCCCCTCCACACACGCCAACACAGTCAGTCTATATGAAGTTGCTGTAACGTCACAATATCCGAAAATGGAAAATCCATGACATAAGATATTGTGATTAATTATTCACACAACCTCTATTTGGTGACTGCAATGTGAAGTCGCTGTGACCGTTTCTTCGGGACGAAACTTTAGCGGAATAATTATGGAATCTATACATTGAGAGATTTAAATTTGAAAAATTATAAAATTAAACGATAAATAATGCTGTCAACGGTAAATCCACGCAACGGTAAATAATTTTGTTATAAATGGCTTACTTTATTGGGTCTGTTTTGATTCCCTTTATAGTGCAAATGATTACAATATAAATGCACTGTGACCAAAATTGCAACTATTATTGTCGTCATACCTGTCACGTGACATTAAAGGCGAGTCGTATTCAAGTCACTGTGACGTCTTTATGCTCTTTTTCTTGATACTTTACATATGATTAAAATATCGGCTACGACGACTTTACATTAGAGCCACCAAATGACGATCACTTGAGGGTCAAATGAAAGTAATCATATATGTTCACCATTTTTACTGCGACATTTGTGACTATTTGTGATGTTATAGCGAAATCACATTGACGGACTCTACTATTAGGATTTTTTCGAAATAAGATATATAGACGTCGCAGTAACTTGGAATCAACTCATTTTCCACATCGCTTTACAACAATGGGACTCACCAGTGACGACATGTTTTGGACACGATGCTATGAGGGTGGCTGCCAAATAATAAAAAATAAAATGCATTCAATTAGTAATAATAATAATAAATAATATTACTTACCGCATACTAGAGTCAACATATCTGCCACAGCTAGATTAAAGAGATAGCAGTTTGTAGCTGTTTGCATGTAAGGGTTTCTGGCAATCACTATACACGTGCATGCATTTCCCACAAGACCGGTCAAGAATATGACGGTGTACACGGACGTCAGAGGTAAAAGCCAATTCAAGGAGAGCTGTTTCGGTCCTAAGACAGCTGCTAGAAAGCTTTCGATGTCTATATATTCCTCAGTGATATTACTCCAGTTTGAACTATTCATTGTTTTCATTTAAAGCTTTGTATCAATTTTCTATTCTAAAGTTCGTCTATTCAGTTTAACGCATTTCTGTTTTTCATCGAAGTAATAGCTTCATTTCTTCAGTTTAAAATATAATCACTTAGCTACGAGATGGTTTTAATCATTTTTAAGATCTTTCCATATGCGTCACTAGTATATATATTTTTATCCACTTTCCTTAGGACAATATCTTGCAATATCTCTTCAGTTCATTCCTTCACGCTTTTTGTTAAAGAAATATCGTAATTTCGATTTAATGTTATTCTATTTAATAAGGTTTCGAACAATAATAATAAAAAAATCAATCAGGATATGTTAATTATTTTTTTCTTAGTCTTTTTGTTTACTTATATTTATATTTCTTTAAAAGTAATTTAAATGATTAAGACTCTAGTTTAAAACATTAAAGGTATATTAAATATAGTTATAAAATAAATCTAAATTATTTACATTTACATGTATTTGTTTAATATTTTAATGTATTAGAAGTTAGCTGAATTTAGTTTTACCGTTTTGATTAAAATTTCAATTTTAAAAAAAATGTTACCCGATGCATCATCAGAAAAATATTATTGTCGTCATGAACATAATCAGACCATCTTTAGAAAATATTGCACATATATTTTTTTCGAATAAAATATTACGCTAAAGTTAACAATATACTATAAACTTAGAACTCGAAACTTAGTTATTGAAACTTTTATATCTCAGTTTTAACGAACTAGTTATAAATGTTACATAAGCGTTTCTTCGCGACAAATATATGCATATATATGTATACGTATATATAAAAAAAAAGCAATTTTTTATCGTATAACAAATAATTGATAGATAAATTGAGAGCACATACTTCATCTCTCTTACATGACTTCCATTTTAGTATAGTAAATATCCAATATTTCCTTTTTTGTTTTCTTAGATAAAAACAAATTTTTTATGTTAATGTAAAAAGTTTCTCAATTGTTTTTCATGAGAAAAGTTTTCGAAAATTTAATCAATGGCATATGCTTAAATTTTTTTTAATCAGAAAACGAAGACTGCAAATATTATTTTATCTTTCTACTTAGTAAAAAAAAAAAAAAAGAAAATTATCGAAAGAGAAACATGTCCACTTTAAAGTAAAATCTTCTTTTTATTTCGTTTTTGCCATAGAAAGTGTTGTTTTTTTTCCTTAATATTTTTTTATTCAACATTGTGGTTTAAATAAAATTTCCGTTAGTTTAAATTCATTATTGTAAAATGTTTCATACTTTAAACAGCATGTAGAAGATAAAATACTTTTACTGGCTTTTTTAATTAAAAGATTTAGCAGACTATAATTATTCACGATAATTGTTATTTAAGAAAGAATAATTATAATTTTATTTTTATATATAAAATTATAATTTTATTATCATAATATAAATACAGCTCTTTAAATTTTATTAAAATAAATAATACATTTTTATGAAATGATAGATTTATCTTTAGCTCTTCTAGAAAGAAATATATTTTTTAATTTATTTATTTTACCGCAGTATAAAAATTTCAATCTTCAAAAATTACTTTCGGAAAATAAAAATACGTATACATTTAGGATTTCTCTTTACCAAAATATTGAGATAAAACTAAAAACATTTTTTTGACATTTTTTTATAGTTTTTTATGGCTATTCAACAATAAAATTGTACATTTGGCATAAAAAAACATATTTTAACATGAATAATTGTATATGTATGAAGCTTTTAAAGCATTGCTGAATATGACAGTCTAAAGCATTTATAGTTATTCTACATAAATAAATTATACATTTCTTTGTATTTATAATATTGTAAAAACTGTTTTGCATGAAATGTCATCTAAATAATGGACGCAAACTATTTTCTTCTTAAAGTTGTAAGTTTTACTTTACTGTCAAAATAATTTAACTGTAACATGTCCAAAGAAATTTATATAAATTAATTGCAAAATATATAAACAGCGAGTTTTATTTTTCTAAATTTTTATTTGATTTAATTATCAACTTAATCATTTGATGGTCAGACTTTTATATTTAAATTTGTATTTCTGCTAACTTTTTTTGATATTTAAAAATATGTATAGCAAAATAATTATAATAAAAAGAACAATATTTCTCTACTTTTTGGTGATAGATTTTAGAATACATCTTTCAGAGGTTTATTACAAATTTATTTTGATTAAAACTCTAATTGATAATTAATCTACTTTTCAAGCAATGTATAGTTTCATATATAAGTACAAAAGAAAGAGAAAGCATAGATAATTCTATTTTCTCATAAACTTTAAGCTTATAATAAACTCCTCGTAGATTAATCCGAGGACGAATTTTAAACTTTGTCAATTCATTATCATACTTTCGTGTTCTAAATGACTTCAATTTTTATAATTCAGCATATTTTTTTTCTCTTTTTTTGGGGTGGGGGGTGGGGAGGGAATCTAAAATCTAATTAATTCGTTCAACTTTGAGTTGATTTCTGTATGAGTATCTCATTCAAAATAATTTGAAATGTTATATCATATGGATCGTGTAAGTTACAGTAATTAAAATTAAGAAATACATTTTATGTTTGACGTACTTTTTACGAATACTATATATTCATAAATAAATCTTTTATTATTTTTTTATTTTGTTTAATTCACTCTTTATAAATTTCATTTAAATTTTTTCTTACATAAGACAATTCCCGATTTTATTATTTCTCCGATGGAAAAAAAATGACAGTAAAATAGGAATGTATTTAGTATGGAACTTACTATTTGATAATATCCAGTCTCAAATATACAAGCATTTTTTATTCTCACTTTATCAATTTGAATTATTTTTTTTCCTTGTTAAAATCAATTCCAATATTATGAATCTCAAATTTAGATGAAAAGAAAAGCAGAAAAAAGAATGCATTCTGTTTGAAACTTACTAATTTCCATTGATGAATAATAATGAAAATTATTTTCTTTCACTCTTCATCAATTTAATTTTAATTTTCTTATTGAAATAAATTCCAGTTTTTAGGACGTCATCATATCTTAATGAACAACAAAAACTGACAGAAATGACACTATCCAATTCTCTCCGGATTACTTCAACGGCTACTCATGGGCCGCATAAGTTAAAGCACTACGATCGAATCATTCATTCATTCTCTTCTCAAAACCCTACATCCCGTTACCATGGCATCGGGAAATGCTCCCGCGCTTCTCTTAGGATCCCGAATTCCATAACAGATGTGAGCGGGATCTTTGTAAGGAATGCGGGAAAATTCACTTCAGTCCAAACACCACTATCGCTTGCCGATGGGTAAAAGACACAGATGTGGAGTGTCGCCAAGAGTACCGCCAAATAGGTGCACTTTTTCAGAGAGTAGTGGGCTCATTATTTATATTAATCCAATAAGAAATTCTTTAAAGATATTTTCTATACAATGAATTCAATAAATACAGTTAAACTTATATTTAACGAAAACCGTGGTTACACCAAAAATACTAATTCGTAACATAGAAATTTCGTTAGATGGAAATTCAATTGGTTATATTTTCAAAAAAGAAAACTTACTTATCGTTCTTACTCTATTTTAAGGGGACCTTAGACTACTATTTGGAGTAAAAATTGACCCCAAAAAATCGAAATTAATTTTTGTGTGTATTATAGTTCTGCAATTTCTAGTGAACTAATTGCGATAAACTGCACGCCACTACGATGATTTTTCGCAAAGTTACATGGGTTTTAATTTTATACACAAACAATTTGTCAGCCCTTTAATAAACTGTAAATCTGTTTCAAAAAAGATTTTTCAAAGTTTTTAGATTTTTGAAATTCTTCATGCATCTTAATTTTTGTTCAAAATTCCTGAAAATGATAAAAAAAGAATCCTGATACTGTTTACAAAGAAACTCTGTAAGCACTATACAATTTGACTTCATTAATAATGTACAGAATTTTTATTTATAACTTATTAAATGGCAAAATTTTGATGAAAATCGGTATGGAATTCAGAAAAATGTTTCTAAATAATTTACCTATTCAAAGGATTAAATAATTGATACACTGATTTGTTTGTAATACAGTTTTAATTGATTAAAAAACAAAATCCAGGAAATCTTTCAAAAATTAAGACGCGGGGAACATTTTAAAATTTTGTTTATGAATTTTAAAATAAAAAAAAATCTTAAAATTAAGATTGGAAATTTTGAAAGGTATTCTATATACTTATGGTGAAATGTATGTGCTCACAAAGTTTCATATTTCTATGATGAAAAGTAAAAATAAATAAATTTTAACGTCCACCGTCCCCTTAACTATTACGTTTTAAAATGGTATTTTTTTTAACTCATACTAATTTTGTTTTTACATTAAATTGAAAAGGAAACTCAACTTTCAAAATTTTATTTCTCAGAATTTAAAGTATCGGCTTTAAAGTCCGTAATATAGTTTGGAACATAATCTTGAAACAATGAATTTGTTTACAAAACTGCTTATATTTTTGTCCTTGAAAGACATCTTCGGGAACACATTCTAAGAATTTTAGACCATATCGAATTTTTTTAATAATTTAATCCTTTCTATTTCCTGTGGATGTTCAGACGCTGTTCTAGATTTGTTTTTATAACAGATAAAAAGTGAAATAGGTGAAATATTTTAAAGTATAAAATGATAATAGTCTATTGTAGGTGATAATTGGCAAAGAAAGGAAACAGATATTCGAAAATGACTTCCATGGTAAATTGAAACCAAACAAACAATTAGAATTTAAAAATTTTGCCTGAGAAGTTTTCGTTGAATAGGAATTAGTCTTCGTTATTGTACGATTTCTTCAATGGTGTTTTCGTTCAAATTATCGTTAAATTAAGATTTTTGTTAAATAGAAGTTCGACTGTACTTTTATACATATTCAGAATTTTAAACTATAATTAAATATTTTAAAGCATGTAACATTTTAAAGATGTATAGACTGCAAAAAAATATTTTTACAAAACTGCATTTGAAATAAATTTTTATATATTACATTCATTTTTTGCCTTTCATAAATACGAAAAGTCACTTTATGTTAAATATATGTCAATGTACAGTGAAGTCTAGTTAATGTATTTCCGCTTAAGACGTGTCTCCGGTTAATAAAGTTCAATGTCGTTTTTCCCAGCATTTCCTATTTGGAATTAATGTTAAAGACATCGCATAAAGCGTTCTATTCATCGGATCATGCGGATAGTTTTTTCATAAACTGACCGAGCAGAATCGAAGCTGTTTTTTTTTTTTTTTTTTTCTTTTAAAAGCAATTTTGATTTAATGTTGGTTATTGAGAGTTCAAAAAATTGTCAGTGACAATAATGAAGAAAAGGAAACTTAGAAAAGGAAGATTAAAAAATTGTTAATGGCTGTTAATTAATATTACCAACAAAAGTATGAAATAATAGACCGAATTATCGAGCGTGTCGCAAAAGTGGAAAAAGAAGTGGTAAATCATCATTTGTTTAGGTAACTCAAAGAAAAGTGAGATATTAGTTTAAATAAAGTTAAATTATGTAATCACGTGAATTATTTTTCATATTTTGGGTGTCGTCAGTAAGTTATTCTTTTGTTTTCACAAATTGTCACTAACTTGATTTTTAACTAAACTTACTAAATTAAACAAAAAAATGTTTCAATTGGCTTAAATAATATGCATTTTAATTTCTGTCCAAACTGAATTCAATTTATATAACGAAAGAGGTTATTTTACACCGCTCAAATGTTTACATCGTTTAATGCGGACTTCCTTTAGTGCGGACAAACAATGGCCACCTTTAGAAGTCCGCACTAACTGGAATTCACTTTATTCTTTTTAATTTGTAACAAGTTAATAACACAAAAATTAAATTTCGCAAATTGGATTTATTCTTGTTTTTAAAGCCCGTCGTCCTTTTAAAGAAACGCAATCTTTGCTTTTATATATATTTCTTTTTAATATAAGAAAGAAAAAGGGGCAAAAAAATAAATTTTCATCAGCAGAACAGTCGAAGGTAATATTTATTTTTAAAAGTTGGCAGTTCAATTTAAAAAAGATGAATTAAGCATCAGTAACAAGTAGTAATAAAAAGAAAAAAACCAGGAAGTTAAAAAAAAACTAAATAAATATCCGATACGCACACAAAAAAGAGTAATTAATTATACTTTTATTCATTACCTTTTTTTAAATACCACAGCTTGCGATTGATAGCAGAGACAGATAGAGCTGTAGAGTGTCGCCAAGAGCACAGCTAAATTATATATATTTTCTCTTTTTTATGTTTTTTTCTTCCTTTAACATAAAAAAGAGTAAAAGAAAAAACGTAATTTTTAATAAGCTGGACTGCTGACAGTAAGGAATGTAAAACTATCTCAGTATCACTGGGATCTCTAGGAAATAAATTAAGCATAGGGTGACATGTAGAAAAAAATTAAAGACAAATAGCAATCCCATTTATACAAAAAAGGTAGCGAATATTTTTTTTTCTTCCCTATTAGATTGCAAGATGGATTGAAGTTCGGATTCTAATTCATTCTGCTCTCAAAAATTTATAAGTAAAAACTAAAATAAAATGAATAACATACTTGAATTGCGACTACTTCATTAAATAAAATAAATGATTTTTGTTTTGCTGTTTTTATTTAGAAATAGTACGTTATATATTTTAAAAAATACAGTAAACCTTCCTTAAGTCGTCTCCCTGATAAGTCTTCATGCCGGATTATTTGTCAAAATTTCTTACTCCCGTCTATCTCTAAGAGACGTAAACTTATTATATCCTTCGTTTATCGGTCAAATTTTCAGCATTTGATGGAATAAGTCGCTATCTTACAAGGGACACACATTTTTTTTATATTAAAAAAAATAATTCTAAATATTTTCTATAGATGGCGCTATACCTTCAAATCTGAAACAATCCTCAAAACTCAAAATAAGCAGTTACAAAATTATTATTTTCTTACAATTAATTGAAAGAAAACTTAATCACACATCGAATGGCTATTTTCGTTTTTCTCTATAGCAATTTGGTGATTAAAATGTGAAAAAAATGACACCCTCCTTTTTTTAGATGCTTGTGCAATGTACTACCATATTTCAACGTATAGAATAAGATAAAGTGCCATTTAGATCTGATTCAAGCTACAAAGAAATATTGCACCAGATTGTACAAAAGAAACTGTCTGTGGCTGCTCTTTTGTTTATGCTTTTTCTCAGCTTTAAAAGTTTAGCGCCATCTATAAACAATTCTTAAGCTATTTTTTTGTTTAAATAAAATTTTCTATTGTGAGAAGCATACCACACACTCGTACGCAAATTATTTTTATTGATTTTTAAAATACGCCAAGGATTTTTTGCCCTTCCTGTATATCTCTCACAACAATCTACAAACTACATACCAATTACCATGAAATTTTATATTGATAAACCTTATACTTTCTTAGAAAAAAACATATTAAAATTAGAAAATTTAGAAAAAATTAATAATGTTTTACGAGATCCAGTTAATATTTTATTTAATATCTTATTTCAAATCGCTTGCCGTCGCTGAAAAGTAATATACAACAAGTATATTTTTTATCCTGCGACTTTGTGTGAAGATTATTCTTCAACCAACTCACAACAATTTGAATAATTTATGTTCAGCAAGTAAAAAATATACTCTCTTTAGATGTCAACTAAATACTATTAATCAAAGTCTAAAAAAATCGCATAAAAGATATCTAAGAAATAATTTACTTTTGAAACTTTGAAAAAAAATTGTGCCTACCAGGCTGAAAAATAACTATCAAGTTCAACGTTAAAAACTGTTGATAAGAAAAATAAATCTTAGTATGAACATGAAACGCTTCCCAAACGTCATATTCTTTTATTTTCGTTTTTCTGTTTTTAGTCCCAGAGTGAGAAATACGAAAAACTGCCATAGTAGGAAGTTTTATTGAAGTTTTGGAGCAATTCCAAATGATTTAAAAGTATTTTTTTTATAATTTCTTTTTTTGTCTTGGCAACTTCGAATAATTATTTCTTTGATTTTCCCTTGCTATATTTTCACAGGTCCAGTACTGGTGAAAAAATGAAATATAATACGATTCGAAAGCAAATTAAATTCTATTAAATATCTTTTCATTTATTTCCAAGCGGTAAATTAAAATTGTGCCAATCTTGTTCTTGTTAACATTACAGTGGCAATGCTCTAATAGCACAGTTTATTGGTGAGAAGTCACAAAAAGTTACAAAGTGTCAGAAATATTACAGTCAAAATGCTATAAAAGTGTGACTTACTTAGTCACAAAGTGTTTTCCAAGGTCCTCTCCATTTCGTCGATTTTGGATAACAATGTTCAGGGAGACAAATTTTGATTAAAAGAGATGACATCTTCTACTGGCTATCCTTAATTTTGTCAATAATTTAAACTAACATAGTGCACGCTAGCAAATATTTCGAGAATTACCGAATTTCAAAGTATTTCTAACTAAGATGATATACCTATGTAGACATGAATTTTTAATCTCGTTTTTCTTGAAAGTGTGATAAAAAGAAAGTTTAGATCTTTGTCATTCCAAGGCAATGTGTATTCTTTTAACAGACTTCCAAGAAAGGGAGTTATGCAAAAGGTTTGTGATTTTTGTGTGTGTATTGTATTTTTATTTTAATTTTTTGGATGTTCACGCATAAATTTTGAACTGATGCTCTGATTTCATATTTCTTTTTTTGTGGATTAGGGTTCTTTTCGGTTCTGGTCCCATTATAAAATGAATCCGTTTGTCTGCTTATTCGTTTTTGTGCCATTTTTAAAACTTTCTAACATATAGTTGAAAACTGTTTATGTCTCTGGTGCGTCCATTTGCCGTCTGCCACCTGTCCGTATTCTATTTCCCGTAAATATACTCGGATTGTCAAGTACTTGATATACGTTATTAAAGTTTGCTATTCCGCATTCGCTAATGAAAACGGAGTGTGGATAATTTATAATTCGTTTACAGGGACACTCAAAAGAACACCGTTACGTGGAGAAAATCGTTTGCGGTCTATTTTAATGATGATACACTATTTCAAACATATTGAACTTCATATTGATATCTGAAGTACACTAAAACATGCTTTCTGTAGAATATGGAGTGAAAAACATCTATCATTCAGTTACAGGGTCATACAAAAGAATTTAGTTATATAATGGCCTATGGAGGAAAAGTGTTTGCAGCGTATTTGGATGGTGTTATACTATTTTAAACATAATGAAATTTGAGTACATTTTAAAAGTGCACTATAAAAGGTGCACTGATATACGGGTATCACAGTTATCGATCCATTTACAGGAACACACAAAAGCTTTCGGTTACTGTACTGTCTATGAGCGTTAAATGCTGATAGCATGTTTTCAGTTGTGGTGTACGTTTTAAGGTTACTTTAATTTTTTCATACTACGTGATGTGTATAAATTCTATAGATCATTTACAGGAATGCACAAAATAATTCGTTAACATTTTTGTATAGGAGTGTGAATTGCTCAAGTGTGTTTTTTAATTGAGTTAGGATTTTTCTAGTTGAACTATATTTAGTATACTATGCAATATTTGTAGAATATAAATAATCACATATACAGGGCTATTCAAAGATCTGGATATATGGATGTTAACTTCTAAAAGTACGTTTTCATTGTGTTATAAGTTTTCTTCCTGAATTAAATTTTACTTTAACATGAGGCGTGTATAAACATCTTTAGATAATATACAGGGCTGACCAAAACAATTCGAGTACATTTCCGTCTACAAACTGCTCAATGTGAATTTTCAACAATGTTATGCGTTTTCTAACTAAACTAAATTTTAGCATATTATGTAGTACTAGTACATAAACCTTGTCAAAAATGACTGAACGTTGATGTGCGTTTCATTTTCATGAGATTTCCTACAAACAAACAGCCTGAAGATATTATTGAAATGTTTGTATTATAGAAAAGTACATTTTAAAAATGACAAATGATTTCTATAAATAAATACAAATGATGAAATATATATATATATATATATTTTACTCAATACTCAATTTCTGAAATAGTTCAACGATTGGACAAAACATTAATTGGTGTGTTTGCTCAAGCGGTGTTTCATCAATTACATCAGGCATTGCAGAAAACGATACTGAAACAAAAATATACAACAATAAAACGTTCACAAAATTCAACGATGAAATAATCTGGAATATTTTGATATAAAGAACAACTTTCCCCTTTTCGTCAGCACAAATAATTTTGATGAACGAGTCTCAAAAGTAAATGACTCATCACACACCAGTATCTATTGCAACAATAATGATAATTAGCGAAGTCAAACACAATTTCTGAAGATTTCACAAAATGTTAAAATTAAGTTTTAAATGCGTTAAAGTATTTTTTTTTATTTTTAAATATATTATTTTTATGAAAATGAATGAATCTCAAGAATTAATGGCTCACCAAACCACTTGTTTACACTATTTCTGAAAAAAAAGTGTTTACAGATTTTGTTTTTTTACAGAAATGTTGATATACATGTTTTATATGAAGATATGCTGAACAGACATGATTTTAGGTAGAAGGAATTATCATTTAGTTGTCCTATGTGAGCATATTTTTTCATTAAGCCTAACATGGCGTTTAGCTATGGTCAGTTCGCCCCAGAATGGTTACCTACACTTTCCTACACTTGGATTTTATATAAGTAGATTACATGCAAATCAATAAATCTTATACAGAGCTACAAAAATTATTCGAGTACCTTTCCGACTTAGGGCCGTCCTGAAAATTTTTGAGCCCCCCCTGGGCAACTATTAGTTCAATCAGGTAAGAAACATTTTCCTAAAGTCTGCCTTTTTTTTTAAACGTACTTATTTTCCTGTAACATTGTGCACTTTAATTCAAAAAGTTGTCTATTAGTACTTTAAAACGGTTTTGCACAGCTGGAAACAATTTGAATAGGGTATGTTCACCAATTTAAACTAATCCGATGTGCCAATCCTAAAACTTTCTTCTATCTCACACGGATTTCGCATACACTAAAAACGAATCAGCACCAATTTATAACAAGGTCTAACTGAAACTAAAGTTTTATTAAATTCCGTGCACTAGTTCTTGAGATATGGCTATCGCTAAAATCCTGTAAATCCTGAAAATTACTGCATAGTAGCGTCCCCTGTTGGGAGATTTACACCAAAATCTAATCAACAACAACTTATGTCAACGTCTAACTGAATCTCAAATTTGTTGAATATCCGTGCATTAGTGCTTGAGATATAGTTATGGTGAAAATCATGAAAAAGTAGCATAGGAGCGCCACCTGTTGGGCTATTTAGACCAAAACGTCATCAACATCTATTTATGTCAAGGTCTAACAGAATCTGAAGTTTGATGAAAAACAGTGCATTAGTTCTTGATATAGAGCTATTAAGGAAATCGCGAGAAATGCAGCATAGCAGCGGCACCTGTTGGGCGATTTACACCAAAAACTAATCAGCAACATACGAGTTGTTTACAACTGGACGAAAAATGTCTTAGCCAGGATTCGAACCTGAGATCTCTTGGCTGAAGCTGCCATGAGATTTCAGGTTCGAATCCTGGCCCGGACATTTTTCGTCCAGTTGGAAAATTACAACTCGTATGATTGCTTTACCAATTTGAATAATTGTGTTAAAATGAATCTTGTGTAATAACGTATCCAGCGTTTACTGGAGTTTTCATTACCTGCGATCTATTCTGTTGAGCTGATTCAAATATCAGACCAGATGCTATGATCAATAAGGTTAACTGGATGAATTATGCTCTCCAGATTCGACCAGGATAACTCAGTTGGTAGAGCATGGCAGCTTCAGCCAAGAGATCTCAGATTCGAATCCTGGCCCGGACATTTTTCGTCCAGTTGAAAAATTACAACTCGTATGATTTCTTTACCAATTTGAATAATTGTGTTAAAATTAATCTTGTGTAATCAGCACCAATATATATCAGGGACTAACTGAATATAAAGTTTTATTAAATTTCGTGCATTAGTTCTTGAAATAGAGCGCCCACTATTATAATTAATGACCTGATTAATCATATTGACCGTAACATATATATACCTTTTTTTTCGATATTGGCTAAATACTATTTATAAAAGTCTAAAGAATGGCTAAAGAAAAAAAAATGGAAGAACGAAGTTGCTTTTAAAATTTTCTTTAGTGGAACAGACAGACAGACTGACAGACTGAAGAAATATCTCTTACTTTAGCGTTAAAATCTGTTAAATCTTCTAGTCAACATGATACACTTCCAAATTTTATTATTTTTATTTTTATGTTCAAAGTGACAACTGTGTAGCAATTGCCGTGGTGGGAAGTTTTACTGGAAGATTGAAACGATTCCAAATGTTTCTCAATTTGTTTTTCATAATATTTTTTTCTGATAAATTTGAATAATTATTTCTTTGGTTTTCCCTCTGCTTCATTTTGACATTATCCAATAGAATGAGGTATAAATAGAATTTTAAAACAAAAGAACTTAAATTTAAAATATGTAGGGTAGACCGGGGCACGTTTACGCATGGGGCACGTTTACGCAGTGCACTTTTTCCGAAACGAGTTATAACTGGCGCGCCACCAGTCATAACGGATTGCTGCTGCTCCGTAGCGGGTATTCACACAAGTTTTTGAGCATCAGTCGAGCTTCGGTCTAGCATGCGGAAAGGATAACCTGTTTTCTGTCAAGGTGAGTAAATTTTGTGTTGAACTTATTGAAACTTATTGTGAACTAATAATACTTTGTAGAGAAAAAACAAATATATGAACATTAGCAGAATTTTATCCTTTTTTGAGAACTGTATTTGTATGAACAGAAATGTTATGAATTTTCGTTGCACGTTAAAAGTAAATCCAAACATGGCGACGGGGCACGTTTACGCATTAACATCGGGGCACCTTTACGCACGTTCTTACTGTGTAAACGTGCCCCTGAAGCTTTTTTGCTCCGTACTGTCTCAAACCTTTTTAGTATTTTCAGGCTATTTAGTTTTGCAAATCATCATTTAATGTTTAATTGAGTAAAAGATTCGTCTTTTATAGCTTATAATCATATAGTTCCGTCTTCATGCCTGTTCAGCTTTAATTTCATAGACTGTTCAGCCTGTAATAAATTTTCTTTATTTTACAGATGGTAAGACATTATTAAGTTATAAATAAAACATCTCAATTTGATTAAATATTTATTTCACTTACTCTTTGGTATCACTTAGAATATGAATAAACGTGCCCCGTACCCGGGGCACATTTACGCAAGTGACTTGAACCTAAAAAAAAAAATTTTACTGTTAAAAACACAAATAGAGCAACAACTGAATACACAAATTTTGACTTTATTAACTGCTTTATAAAACTACAATGTCTAAAATTTCCTAAGTTAAAACATAAAAATTAGAAAATTCATTGAAAAAAATCTGCGTAAATGTGCCCCGGTCTACCCTACTTTTATTCCTGAGCAGCAAATTAAAATTGTGCCAGTATCATATTTATTGACTTTACCGTGGAAATATCCTAATAGCACACTCTACGACACGTTAAGTCACAATGACGTTACAAATGACCACAACTGCCATAGCCACAATATTACCATAGTCTTATGTAATTTGTTAGTTACAAAGTATCTCTCAAGGCGGTCGTCGTTTCGTTGTATTAATATGGCAATATTCTGACTGATAAATTTAGATAAAGCGGATAACACCATCTACTCATAAAGTTCATGCTAGTGAGTATTTAGAGAGTTATAGAATTTCGATGTTTTCCGTCTATAGTTTTGCCTATAGAGAAATGTAATTATCATTTTTAACCGAATTTAAAACCGAGAAGGTTATTCGGTTCGTTTGTATACGTTTTGTAATATATGTCCAAGCATAATCTTTGAAGGAATATCCCGATTTAGATGTTTATTTATTTTTGTTAGAATGGGCTTATTTTGACCGTGGTATAAAATAAGAAGCAAACCTTTGAAGTAGGTTTAATTAAATTCTTAATAAAAACTTAATAAAAACATTGTTCTGTTAAAATCTAAACTATTTTTGCTCAACCAATAGGCAACAATTTATATAATTTATGTTTAGTAACATACAAAGAGAAATTATCTTTTCTGATATCAATTACATGTATTAATGGAAGTCTAAGAAATTGCAAGAAAACACAATCTTTTAGAATTAGTTTGCTTTTAAAATCTTGAAAATGTTTCAGTCGAACAGACTGAAAAAAAATACATCCAAATCCTTCATCGTTAAAATCTGTTCTTAAGAAAAGTATTTCTTAGTATAAAAATGACACACTTCCAAAATTTCATAGTATTTTATTTTTTATTTTTTAGTTCGTATTCTCAGAATGACGAATCTCGATAAACTACGATGGTGGGAGTTTTATAAAAATTTTGGACCCATTCCAAATGTTTCTTAATTTTTTTTTTCATAAATCCTCTTTTTTCTGACAACATGGAATAATTATTTCTTCGGATTTTTCCTTGCTACGCTTTGACAAATCCTAATCTGATGAAAAATGAGATATAAATAAACTCTGAAAGCAAATGGATATATGTTTAAAATCTTCATATTTATGCCGGAGCAATAAATACACAATGTGTCAATAATGTATTGGCTTTACATTGGAAATATCTTAATAACACAATTTATCAATTTGAGATCACAATGATGTTACAAATAGTCACAAATGTCATAATTTAAACATTACAATGTGGGTATTAATTAGTTAGTCACAAAGTGTCTTACAAAGTAATGGGCTCACTCAGCCCTGTGATTAGCATGCGAATTCGGCCTATGTTCGCGGGTTAGAAAACAACGCGGTCTGGGTGGAGTGAGTGTGCAATTCTTTCGGGTATTTTCTTATACGAGTACGATATATCGGGCCATTTTCCCTTCAAAAGTACTTCTGAGAAAGTATCTATAGAATAATAGCAAATATTGGCCGATACTGAATAAATGTGTGTTTGTTCAACATTTCGTGTCCCTTCTCCACTCAGTATCCCTTCTCCCATCAGTGTCCCTTCTTCACTCTCAAGGTGATGGTCATTTGGTAACTTGAATGTAAAGTCGTCTTCATGGTGAATCTTATTTAGACATCAAATGTTTGTCAGCAAACGATGGTACCTTGAGAATCACTATGTGACTAACTTCTTATATTCTTCTTTGAAAATATTATACCTTTGAAATAAGTAACCACATGTAATGTCATTGTGATCACATTGACTGACTGTGCTATTAGAGAACATTTCCACTGTCAAGAAAATATGTACAATAAGCCATTTGAATGGTACTTTTAATAAAATTGATCTATAATTAAAACTCTAAAAAAAGTTATATGACCGCTTCTTCTATATGTATCGTGTACTAACCAGTCTTATACTGTAATATTTAAGTCTATGGCGGCCCCCAGAGAGATTCCTATTATTTTACAAAGTTGCAATTCAACTAGTATCATTCTCAGTATAAGGCTCTCCTAAAAATATTTAAATGCGTGCTTTAATTTTTAGACTGATGGAGATAAGTAGACAATGTAAATTGTAAGAGTGTTCAAAATGAGATTACTAATGAAATACATTTTTTTATGCTCTTTCTAGAAAAAATTGGTCAATGAAAAAGATTTTTTTTAACCAAACAATATAATAACAAAAACCGCATACCTGTATCTTTAAAGGTAACTGAATTAAGATAAAGGGAAAAAGCTTTTATGCCAACTTTTTCGTACCATTTAAAATGCTATTTCATCGGTAAATATAGGGATAATTCAAATTGATGATGGTTGTTTAGATAAAAATATGTTAAAAAATGTGGAACACTTACATCAAAAATACATGTAATTAAAGAATTACACAGAAGTCTTGTAAGGAGACAAAAGTAGTTTTAAATTTTAAGCACATAATTACGCAAAATAAAGCAAATAACAAAGAATTTTTTTCTCATTTCCAATACATAAATAAACTCTACTTTTTCTAATAATGCTTCTGTATAACTGTATTCTGTATAACTTCTTGTATATATTCTGTATAACTTCTTGTATATATTCTGTATAACTTCTAATAATGCTTCTGTAAACATTTTGGAATCCTTTGCCACTAACATTGTTTCAAGAACCGATAATCGTTTGTTTAATATCAACTGCATATGTATTATAGTCCATTTTTTTACATTTAATTTGATATATGATCCCTATTCCCAGTACCAAATTTTTCATTAAACATAACTCATTCAATTGTAAAGATACATATATGTAGCTTTTTGTAATGATCTTTTTGCAGCAAAAGGGATTTTTTTCTAATGGACCAATTTTGCTAGAGAGGTCAAATAAAAATTTAATAAGTGTAGCTTTTTGAAAATTAAAGGCAGGGCAATTTCATTAAGTTATGATTGTTTACAAATTTTTAGTAAGTAAAAATTTAAAACGCTTTTCAACATGTTTGGGCACTTTGTAAATAATCATGCACAGCACAGTCACAACGCGACCAAAATCATACTTCTTTAGTTAACCATTTTCACTCGTAGCTGCACGACATCACATGAGAACTGCGGAGCATTTTGCAATTAAGAAATGGTTAAAATCATTAGTTAAATAACTAAAATAACTCTGTACTATATTTGTTATTTTATTGGGTTGCCTTCGATTCGTCACATAATTTTGACACCACAGCGACTTTAGATTCAACTCATTTATAATTTCACGTAGCGGCAACAGGTGTCGCAAAAGACGACATATTTTGATTAAGGCAATATCATGGTGCCTCAAGCGTGTACAACAGATATTTCAGCTTCCTTTGTAAATATTGAAATATTAAAAATAAAAGACAATAGCTATTGATTAGTATATAATTATGTTTAATGTAAATTCATTTGATATTTAAATTTTTGAACGTACTTTTGTCAATTTAAGTCATCTATAAAACAAAACATTTTGGATCGTGAACAAATCCCTATGCAATTGATTTATATTCTGAAACATTTCATATTTATGCTTTCAAATATAATTTTTATTGGAATTTATAGATTAATTAAAAAAAAAAATCCCTGCTCAACTACGCGAAAATTTTCTACATATTCACAATTTTTTTTTCTTTTCTTTCTTTTTTTCTTTTTTTTTTTTGGTTTAGCGGAACAGAACGTTTAACGGAAAAAGTTGCACAATGCAAGCAAAACTATAGAAGTGACTTGAAATAATTGCTCGGTAAATGCATTGCATCTTGTGATATAAGCGATTACTGTCTTATGATGACAAAACCTCTCACTGTTGTGGATAACGCTAAATATTATAAGATTAAATAGATTCTGACTATGAACTCCAGCAAAATATTTGCATAGTCGGTTTAGACTTTAAAACAGCCTTTTGGTTTTTAAACTTTTTAATTTAAATACTATTAGTTTTCCTTGATTATTTTTTGTAATTTATAAAATACTATTTTTTTTATTAATCTGAATAATGAATATGAAACTTCTACAGATGCTTTTGAAAACCGCTACGTTGGATAAATTATAATATGGACTATGCATGTAGTCTAACGGTTATAGCTTTTTTGCAGGTAAAGTTAGGAAAACTAACCCTTAATAGTTAAATAGTGATATTTTATTTATTTGAACTTCCTTTTATAACATAATTATTTCAATTCTTCTTTTTAATTAATATATTTTTTAACAAAGTTATTACGAAACAATTTATTTTAAAATTTTATGTTTCATCCCTCTGAAAATGTTTTTACAAATCCCACTCTAAGCAAAATTTCATTATAATTTCCAATGATGTAACTGACACATAATTCTGAAAATTTGAATGATATGCCTTAAATTTTCACTCAAATTAAAATTGGGTTAATTTTTTTTTCAGGGTTTCCCAAAATATGCTATTCGTATGTCAGACTTTAGGTATTCGTATGCAAAGGTTATACAAAAAATATTGTAAAATTGAAAAAAACAGTGTTTTCAAATTGGCATCATCTCATACTTAAAGTGTAGTTTCTTCTTTTTTTCATTGGTGTTTGCAAATATATAATCACATTAGGAGGCTTTGCACACCCCGCCCTCCGTGTGCCAACCCCCGGAATATCAACAGACATTCGCGTTACAAAGTTTTTCCTAAATCATCGATTGGTGTTAACACACTATAATGTACACGAATAACAAATGTAAAATTCTTGTATTTAGGAGCATTTTTAGATATTTAAACTCTGTATGGACGTACGCGCCGGCAGACAGATGAATTGCAAGTATCTTGTGCTTGGCTCTTTTTTGTAACAGTTTAGCGGATTCTTTAGTACAAGTATTGAATTGCTAATTTGTAGTTACTTCCATAATCCTAATAAACATTTTGTTTCGAGTAGAAATGAGTTTAAATTCAAAGTAAACACCGTCTCTTCTCTAGGAAAAATAGACTTGGTCTTTAAAAATCCTGCAGTCTTTAAAAGTGGGAAAATTCTACGAATTTTTAAAGAATAATGTATTTTTTATATTATGCTTAGGATGACTGTCCTATATGTTTCAAAATATTCATGTGTGATCAAAAGTTAAACTTTTTCTAATCAAAATACAAAAGATATTAATCGGCGAACAAAAGAGGTAAATGTTAAGGGGTAGGACATTTCGGTCCCAACATTTCGGTCCCACCCTTCGGTCCGGACGTTTCAGTCCCTAGTCATTTCAGTCCACCGCCTGGACATTAGTCCATATGCCTACCGGCTGGCGTCCAGGTTGGGTGTCCTAGTCATTTCAGTCCCTAAACATTTCAGTCCCTTGCCATTTCGGTCTCTTAACCAGCGCGCTGAAATTTTGTGTGCGTGAACAACGTGGCATAATTTTACAGGGGGAATTGTCGGGTTTTTAACCGAAGCCCATAAATTTTAGAATAGCGCAAATATAAGGGCCCGATAATCCCCAACACTTATAATTCGGATCCAAATTGTCGCGTCCCACACAGATTTCGTAAGGTTAACGTAATCATTTTAATGGGAGGGGGTCTGATGATTTTTATAGTAGCCCCCAAAAATTTAGTGTATCATAAGTACAAGGTCTTGACAACTTAAACACTTAAAACTAAGGCTGTGAATATCGTAGAACACTCATATTTTGTATGGAAAACGTAATCCTTATAAAGGAGGGAAATTGTAGGGTTTTTAACCGAAGCCCCATAGATTTTTGTATAGCACGTATATAACGACCTGATAACCGAAAAAACATAACTTGGATCCAAATTGTCGCAGTCCACACAAATTCCGTATGTTAAACAAAATCATTATAAGGGCGGGAGATGGGATTCGGTGGATTTTTTATTGAATCCCCCCAATACTTTAGTCTATTATAATAATAAGATCCTTACAACTTAAACCATTTATAACCAGAGCTGTAATTATCATAAAACATCAATATTTTTACCGATAAAGTAATATTTATAAAGGGAGCACATTTTCTTGTTGTCAATCGAAGAATCCCAAATTTTAGCATAGCTCGAATATAAGGACCAGATAACGGCCAAAACTTATAATTCGGATTCAAATTGTCGCAGCAGTCCACATAAATTTCGTATGGTAAACGTACTCGTTTTAAGAGGGTGGCTGTTCTGAACATTCTCATTTAAAATAGCCTATGTGAATTTAGACAAAAATAATGAAAGCTTTTTAAAACATCTATTTTTTTCACCTAGTTAATTAAACTATAAAATACATTTAATAAAAAAAATGTGTGTGTTTGTGTCTGTTATTTTTACTTTCGAAATGTTAATTTTTTATCATATTTAAAAAAAAATATTTAAAAATATTTCTAGTTGAACGTTATATCCCATATGTAAGAAATGTAAAAGTCAGATTTGTAATACAGTAAAACATCAAACACGAACACTCCAGAAAAGCGAATATCTTTTTCAATCCCACACATACATATTGTATATTTTTACTTCTTAAAAGCGGAGACATCCGAATAGCGATCATATTACGATGTCCCGAGATGTTAGCTATAGAGATGTTTTATTGTATGTTGAAAACTTTATTTTTCTTTTTTATTAAAAAATCAAATATCCTGAGAAGCAAATTCTCTACTTTTTCGCATACTATTAAACTATTTTTTTCTGATAAACTATTGCCATTAAATAAAATTGATAGCCTATATAAATGTGAAACAAAAATTTTATTATACAAAAAAGCAGACATTTGAAACAAAAATTTAACTTATTTTTTTTAAAAGAATAATTGAAAAAATATATTAAATTAATTATTTAGGGTTCATTCGATTACCAGTAATAAATTTCTCGACGAGAATCAAGATTTATTTCTCTGGGCTTACGTTTTCAAATGTTCTATGGTCAGTTGCAACATTTTTATTGCTCTTCAAAGGTTTCGAAGTAAACAAGGTAATTAAAGCAAATAAAAATTACGTTTACCATACAAAATATGGATTTCCTACAATAATTACAGTTCGAGGTATAAGTGTTTTAAGTTGCAGGACCTTATATTTATGATACACTAAAATATGGGGGATTTCGACAAACAATTCACAGAACTCTCCCCCCCTCTCTTTAATACGATTACGTTTACCTTACGAAATTTGTCCAGGCTGCGATAGTTTGGATCCAATTTATAAATGTTTGTGGTTATTGGACTCTTATATTCACGCTATACTACAATTTAGGGGGCTTTAGTTAAAGTAATCCGACAAAGTCTCCCCCTTTACAAAAATTACGTTTACCGTACAAAATATGAGTGGTAAACGATAATTACAGCTCGAGTTATAAGTTGTTTAAGTTGTCAGGACCTTATATTTATAATACACTAAAATAAATATGAGGGCCTTCTATAAAAATGCACACAGTACCCCACCCCTCGCTCTTAAAATGATTACGTTTACCAAACGAATTTTACATGGGCTGCGGCGACAATTTGGATCCGAAATAAGAGTTTGCTTTTATCGGCCCCTTATGTTCACGCTATTCTAAAATTTAGGGGCTTTTGTTAAAAAGCCTGACACTGTCCTCTGTAAAAGTATGTCACCTTGTCCTCTTACAGAAAAGTTTAGCGCGCTACGTCAATTTGTAATTAGTTATAAGAGTTTAAATTTCTCGAGCTCTTGTATTCATCTTTTTATAAAATTTAGGCGGTTGATAAAAAGGGATAATGGCATCTTATGATGTTGAACCATATAAATTTTGGCGGACCTACAACAATTAGAGTCTGAATTATAGGATAGGGGGAGGGCGAAATGGCAAGAGACAGAAATGGCCAGGGTCCGAAATGGCGTCAAGAATAGGATATTCTCCAAATTAACATGTATCGCCAAATTGTTAATATATTTAATGGTGTAATTTAAGTGCCAAATGTGGCAGCATTTTACCAAATATTACCAAGAGAGGCACTTATTTGGTGATATTTGGTGTTACATCAGATTTTTCTCAAACGCAGTTTCGAATGGCAGACTGACATTCAGTTAAATTGAAGTTCTTTGTATTCCTCCCCACCCCCGAAAAAAAAGGAAAAAAAAGAAACTAAAATTTTAATGTGTTTGTAAACCGTTCAAAGAACATTTAAACGCACATCTAACATTAGCGATACATAAATGATAAAAAAATTTTCATGGATCTGTAAAAATGTAAATGCCGCGTACAACATTTTCAGTAAGAAACATATCGCGGCGCAGCTCAATATACGGTATGTGAACTTCGCTCATTTTAAAATAATACAATGTCATTAAAATGCATTTCAAACAACCACTACCTCTGAACACTAAAATGTACAAATTTTATTGTGAAACCTTTTAAAATAAATATGAAATAAAAAGCACTAGCTTGAAAAAGTGTGTCATATTCTTATTGGAATATTTTCTTAGCCAAAAAATGTATAATCTAAAATAGTTTCTTTTCTATATTGAACTCGTAATAAATTGAGATTGAATGTGTTGAATAGGGAGAGTTATCGGTGTAAAAGAAAGTTGAGTTGAATGTCTCTTATATAATACGTGCTGCCATATGAGAAAACACAGAATAATCCATTTTAAAATTTTAGCTACGCAATTCCCCGGGTGCTAGCAGAGTAAAATGAAACCACCATGAGAAAATTTGATCATGACGGAAGCTTATTCAAAAAATTTCAACGAAATTCGTTCGTAGGAAGTAAGTTTAAACTGCGATCGAAATGTTAGATGAAAACATAGTTATATAGAGAGATACATGGAGTATCATATGTTCAGTAAAAGTCATAGAAAAAGGTGAAACGTGCATGAATTATTTTTTGTCGCCCTATAAATGAACTATTAATGTTACACCCCTGAATTTCAGTGACACTCATGATGTAATGAGCCTCATTAACGTATACCAATTTCGTAGTGTTTCATATAACATAACCAATATAATAACATAAAGCATTTTATGTAATTACTGTCCATGGCTATAGACGGTAGTGTACATAAATTCTCTCTTGCGGCCCTGTACAATAATATACACAATCTTTAAAAAAAAATCATATTGTAGGTGACTATAACAACAAACTAAAATTATATTACCGTCAGCGTTCTACAAATCTCGCATTTAAGAGTTTCATAAATTTGTTTCAAAAAATCGATTCATAAAACTGTAGACTATGATTTTTTATGTAGTATATACCAGGTGTCCCAAAAATGACTGGTGGATTTTAAAATTCAATAACTAGCAAACTGTGACAGACATTAAAAAAATTCTTGCAGGAGGGTTATGTATGATGTCGGGAGTTTTTTACTGTGATTATTAATTTTAGTTCGAATTTCAAACAATAGATGGCACTGGCAGCGGTTGGCGCTCATTCGAGGCCGAAACTGACGTCACCCAGCATTGATACAAAGAAAGGAGATTAAGGCTATGGAGTGGGTCGCATTCGCCAGTACAATCTTGCTCTTAGGCCTCGAATCTGAACTCATTCGATATGATTTCAATGGAATGCGTTGTTGCCATGGAAACAACAAATTCTTCGATAGTGGAAGACAGCGTTATGTGTTTATGTTTATTGAGAACATACATCTGACTTGTGTGCTTGGGGCCTCCGTGGCCGAGTGGTTAAGACACCATTCCGCTAATCGCTTGAGAGCGTAGGAGTCAGGTCGACGGGTTCGATTCCTGCCAGCTCCATTGCACACACTTTGTGGAGCTTCCGGATGTAACTCTCTGGTGTTGTAAATTTCCTTGTGGCTATCTCGTCCCTGTATATTGACGATGACTTATAAGCGGGCACTTGATGTCAAGCACACAAGTCAGATGTATGTTCTCAATAAACAAACAAACTTGTGTGCTTGACATCAAGTGCTCACTTATAAGCCATCGTCAATATACAGGGACGAGATAGCCACAATGAAATTTACAATAACAGAGAGTTACATCCGGGAGCTCCACAAAGTGTGTGCAATGGAGCTGGCGGGAGTCGAACCCGCCGACCTGACTCCTACGCTCTCAAGCGATTAGCGGAATGGTATCTTAACCACTCGGCCACGGAGGCCCCAAGACAGCGTTCAGATCAGGGAATGAATTTAACAAGCAGTATTCGAGTTGCAGGCGATTTTACATTTATGAAGTTTTATTTTCCCGGATTAAATTACTTTTTATGGTCTGATTTAAAGAATATTTTATGCATCATATTTTAAAACTAGGTAAAGAGATCTTGCTACAATCTTTCTCTTAGGGTCCGATTCTGAACTCATTCGATATGATTTCAATGGAATGTGTTGTTGCCATGGAAATAAATTCTTCGATAGCAAAATACAGTGTTCTGAATTGGGAATGAATATGTATGTGATGTGGGAGAAAGCATGTTTGTAAAGCAAGTACCACCAACAGTATTACTACAGTGTTTCTTGGTTGCATGTAAAAAGTTTGCGAAGAAAAAACAAAATTTGTGGGTTAAACGAACGTCTTTATTAACCTCATAAACATAAGATTTAGAGTCGTAGAAACAAAATTGTGCCTTGCACTGAAAAAAAAGTACTTAAAACCTATCGTTTTTAGTTGCAGATAGCTCTGTTCTTTGCAACGAAAATTCCAGCTTAAATAAAAGTCCTTTAACCCATTAAAGCCGGAATTATTTTTCTCTTTAAAATTCATAAATTGCATTTCATACCAATTTTTCAAAGTAGTAACTTTAGTCTCCTTTTGTTACGGAGTTTCTGTCATCAGATAAAGAGAATATTTCTCTGAAAATATAGTGGTATACAAACAACAAAATGGAGGGCAGCTATCCCGGTACCATATGGTACCGATAGGGATCTAATGGGTTAAACTGGTGCCATTCATAAAAAAACTAATAGGTGAGTCCACCCCAAGAGATCTTGCATCTTATAAACCATGCCGATTCAGCAATCAGGAAAATTGGCATCGAAAAGCACAACCATCGAAGTTGTGCGTCAAAAACTCGAAAGTCCACTGTCATGTGATGTTAGAGTGCTTTTATTCTCAGATCCAGTAGGTCGAGCTAGTGAAAATTGTCCACAGTCAAGGCAACACTAGATACCGGGCTTGCTCATTATCTCTCATAACGCCACAAATAGTGGCTGACCGCGACCAGCGATTGGTACAAAGCGAGGCGCCCATCGTTTTGTGTCAATTGCTGTATGTCTCGTCGCGGCCAGCCACCTTTTGTGACGTCCTGATAATGAATGAGCAAGCAAGGTATCTAGTGTAACCCTGCCCGCGACCTACGTTATACACGGCCGGTGCATGACGTTTAAAACGTCACATGGAGTGGATCATTTTTACACGGTATTGGTGCAAAGCGGCGCGCCCACCGTTTTACACCAATCACCGTATAAAAATGATCCACTCTATGTGACGTTTTAAACGTCATGCACCGGCCGTGTATAACGTAGGTCGCGCCCTGCCACGGGCGAAGCAGCTAGAGTGACTGCATGAATGGTTTGACACCAAGCCAACACTAGATGCCGGGCTTGCTCATTCATTCTCATGACGTCAAAAATAGTGGCTGGCCGCGACCAGCCATTGGTACAAAACGATGCGCCCATCGATTTGTGCCAATTGCTGTATGTCTTTCGTCGCGGTAACTACTATTTGTGACGTCATGATAATGAATGAGCAAGCCCGGTATCTAGTGTAGCCCTGGTTGCAACTAGTACTCAGATCTAGAGTAAGTTAAGTTTATGAGAGATTGTCCACAGCAGCAGCAGTTTGAGAACCCTAGACCAACGGGTTGCCACAACTATAGCAAGCAGTATTCGAGTTTGTAGGCGATTTTACATTTATGAGTATTTATGGGAATTTTATCAAACCAATATGAAAATTTAGTTTCGCGAAATGACGGCAATGCAGGTATGTGAGAGCTGCACAGAAATCGATTCCGTCACATCTTCATTCGTTATTTTGCTACGCAATCTGCTACTGAGTACTTTTAAAAGAGTGTACACTATTTATTGAAAATGGTTTATTTCACCTAGTGGTTTTAAAATACGATGAACAAAATGTTCTTTAAATGAGGCCATAAAAAGTAATTTAATCCGGGAAAATAAAAACTCGAATACTGCTTGTAAAATTCATGCCCTGTTCTCAACGCTGTATTCCACTATCGAAGAATATGTTATTTCCATGGCAACAACGCATTCCATTGAAATAATATCGAATGAGTTCAGAATCGGGGCCTAAGAGCAAGATTGTATTGGCGAATGAGACCCACTCCATAGCCTTAATCTCCTTTCTTCGCATAATGCTGAGAGATGTCAGTTTCGACCTTGAATGAGCGCCAACCGCTGTCAGCGCCATCTATTGTTTGAAATTCGAAATAAAATCAAGAATCACAGTAAAAAAAATCCCGACATCATACATAACCCTCCTGCAAGAATTTTTTAAATATCTGTCACCGTTTGCTAGTTATTGAATTTTAAAATCCATCAGTCATTTTTGGGACACCCGGTATCTACCCTGTTCATACTACCATAGACGTAGCAATTTCCCCCTCAGAAAATTGTATAATTATATTTTACGTATAACAAATCTCATTTAAATACCAACCAGGACAGTTTTATAAAATGACTAAAATATATGAAGGGTGAGGGAGAAAAACAATAACAGTCCGATTTTGTGAAATTTGGTACCATCTATTTGTTTGAAAAGTATACTATCATTTGTCAATCTCGGATGGAGCGAAGAATTAAGGTAGTCTTTCAAAAATCAAAATTTAAAATAGGTATAATATAAGAATAACATTAAATGTCCACGCGAAACACTTCAATAACTCAAAATAACTAGTTTGTGAATATCATCATTTTCCCTGCCTCCCCATGACTCTTCATATTAAAATTCCTAAATAATCATAATTTTTTGTCCAACTTTTCCTTTTATTGTCGTATTTTACAATTTAGTTTTCAACTTATCTGATATTTTGATAAATGGGACACGTAGTAAATTATAATCCCGATGTTACCGTTGATTTGAATGTTAATTAAGAAACTATATTCTAAATGCTAATTTATATACAGGGTGTTTCACAAAGGACCCCTAACTTTAAAAATTTATAACCTGGAAACGGTTATAGATAGAAACATGAAACCAGTGGTATGTTTATTAAAAAAATCGTAAGAATCTTATACATAAATCTCAAAATTTAGTTAAAAATAGCGCCGATAGATGGCGCAGCGATAAATAGGCGCATCGCATAAAAAGTGATTCAATATATGCACCTCTTACACAACAGCAACACAAAGTTGCAAACACAGAATGAAATTGTCAATGACTCTCTGTAGTGTGTCACCGGAAATCGACACACAAGCTTGACAAATAGCCTCTTTGAGCTCGCCGATCAGATTTCAATGGCGAAATCTTTGACGGCTTCTCTTTCTATGCTTCTGAATTCGCTTTAGAAAGATTCTTAACGCTCTCAGTGCCATCTACCGGTGCTATTTTTAACTAAATTTTGAGATTTATGTATAAGATTCTTACAATTTTTTTACTAAACATACCACTGGTTTCATGTTTCTATCTATCACCGTTTCTGGGTTAATGATTTTTAAAGTTAGGGGTCCTTTGTGAAACACCCTGTATATAGTCATACAGTTTTAAATATTAGAATTACTTTTGATAACGGTGGTGCGTTGAAAACATGAATTCCGATTTAGCAGTACATAAGTTTAGAGGTTTTGGAAATCATGTTTTAACTTAATTAATCATTTCGCGACGAGCGTCGCGTATACGTGACACATAAAATATGCAGAATCCCTGATTATTACTACCAGTAATTTTTAGTTGAAAATTTTGCCTTATTTAATTAAAGCATTTCTACAATTAAATTAGGCAAAAATTTCTATTTTGAAAACCTGGCGACAAAAGGTTAAAAATTCTGTAAAAGACGCTCGTCGTGAAGGTTTTAACTATACTAACTATTTAATCTATACTAATATTATAAAGGAGTAAAGATTGTTTGTTTAAGAACAAAAGAAAAAAAATTCGAAATTTAAAAGGGTGAAATGAGGGAAAAGCGTTCTAAAAACATTCTAAATTACAATTTCTATGGAATCTCTAGAACTACCGAACAGATTTCAAAAGTAATGGTGGCAAATTGATGGTGACAACCCCTGCTCTAACGTAGGCTATATTTTATGTCGGTGTCACTAACCCCAGGGGGGTGCAGGAGCGAAAAACTTTCTAAAATTGCGTTTTTTTTATACCGAAGGTGCTAGAAATTTTAAATTTGGCGTTGTAGTTACTTATAAGATGTAAATGCTCTCTAAGAACAACATAAAAAAAAATTCAAAATTTAAAAGAGTGAAATGAGCGAAAAGCGTTCTAAAAACATTCTAAATTACAATTTCTATGGAATCTCTAGAACTACCGAACCGATTTCAGAAGTGATGGTGGCAAGTTGATGGTGACAACCCCTACTCCAACATAGGCTATATTTTATGTTGGTGTCACTAACCACAGCGGGAGTGCAAGAGCGAAAAACGTTCTAAAATTGCGATTTTTTTATACTGAAGGAGCTAGAAATTTGAAATTTAGCATTGTAGTTACTTATAAGATGTAAAAGCTCTCTAAAAAAAAATCGAAACTTAAAAGGGTGAAATGAGCGAAAAGCGTTCTAAAAACATTCTAAATTACAATTTCTATGGAACCTCTAGAACTACCGAGCCGATTTCAAAAGGGATGGTGGCAAATTGATGGTGACAACCCCTGCTCCAACATAGGCTATATTTTATGTCGGTGTCACTAACCCCAGGGGTGTGCAAGAGCGAAAAACGTTCTAAAATTGCGATTTTTTTCATACGGAAGGAGCTAGAAATTTGAAATTTAGCATTGTAGTTACTTATAAGATGTAAATGTTCTCTAAGAATAAAATAAAAAAATCGAAATTTAAAAGGGTGAAACCAGTGAAAAGCGTTCTAAAAATATTCTAAATTACAATTTCTATGGAATCTCTGGAACTACCGAACCGATTTCAAAAGTGATGGTGGCAAATTGATGGTGACAACCCCTGCTCCAACATAGACTATATTTTTTTCGGTGCCACTAACCCCAGGGGGTGCAGGAGCGAAAAACGTTCTAAAATTGCGATTTTGTTTATAATGAAGGAGCTAGAAATTTAAAATTTGGCATTGTAGTTACTTTTAAGATGTAAATTCTCTTTAAGAACAAATTTTTTTTAAAATTCGAAATTTAAAAGGGTGAAGTAAGCGAAAAGCGTTCTAAAATCATTCTAAATTACCATTTCTATGGAATCTCTGGAACTACAGAACCGATTTCAAAAGTGATGGTGGCAAATTGGTGGTGACAATCCCTGCTCCAACAGCCTCTTTAATAAAAAACTATGCGTTGCTGACGACTGGGTTTTTCGCTAATTCTTGCCACAGATTAATCTCGGAAAATGAAACATTTGAAGTTACTGAAAAAAAAAATAATAGCTCGAAAAATATTTGTCAGAAAATTGTTAGGCAAACTGCGTTTGAAAGGTAAAAAATTGTATTTTTCTTGATATAAATTTCCAATCTAATGATTATGCCATTTTTCAAATATTGAATTTGAAAAATTACCAAATTTCACAATGGAGTACCATAGCAAAACCTTCATGCGTAAAAAGATAATGATAAGGGTGACGTGTCCTGGCGTGTATATTGGCTATAGCACGAGTCACAAATTATAGTAGCCTTATTATTCTGTTAAAATATAAAAGTGAATTATGAAATTTCAATATTTTGTGTGATTAAAAGTTCGTTATAAGAAATTGACCAGCGTAGCGGGCGTAGCTTGCTAGTTGATTTAATAAAATTGAAGACTTTTTTCAGGGGTTTTAACGTCTTCAAGTGCAGTGGACTATTTTTTATACTACTTTATTTTAATCATGATTTGTACCTGAATTGTTGAACAAAATATTTATTTCTCTAACTTTGGAGAAGAAAACCTCTAAAATTGCATTTCTTATTTTCAAATAAAATATTTCGAAAATTATATAAAACATATTAAGCATTACAGTGACACAATTACTTGCCTCTGAAAAGGTTAATAAAAAGGCAAATATTCCTTATTTGGCATATGACTGGGTGAGAATTTTAAAGCCTACACGAGATATTATTAATTTATTTGAGTTTGATGATGGACACATATTTTCAAGCAGTATAGAGTTTCCAGAATGTAATTACTATCACGACTTGGCAGGTTTTAGTCGGCATCATTATGTCACGTTATAGAAAGCAATTTTCAGTCAAATAACTTTAAGGGCATTAACTTCGCTTTAAAGACTTAATAACATGCAGCTCGTCAGAAAAGATTTGTTTCCATAAGATTATCTATTCATTTGTGTGACACATCTAAACAAGGAAAAAGACGAATAAAGTGACTTATATGCGAATATGACTGTGTCTTAGCTAATGTATTATACAGTGGGTGATCGGCTAACGAACTGTTCGGTTTACAAATAGATCGGTTAACGAACACTTTCGTGAGAGATTTTTATGTTCGGATAACGAACAGATGTTCGGTTAACGAACACTTTACAAAACAAACACCAAAAGAAGCAATGATGTGTTTCAGATTTTCAGAGCTGTATTTAGTTGCATCTATTATCGACTTAGAGAACATTTTAACAGTTGTATACTTATAGCCTGATTAATTCATGGTATACTGGGGGATTGGGTTCCCAAATTAGAATGAACCGATTAAAAACATAAATTTTTATATTTGTATCCTTTTTTATAAAACTATTTTTATTTGGAAATTAATTATTTTAATTAAATTTTGTTCTTAAATTATAAACAGGCTCTAGGATCCACTTCAGCTTTATTGGGATCTGCAGTAAACACGATCTTTTATAGAACTAATGAAGGTTTTAGATCAAAGTGATAAATTGATATTACTTAATGCTGTAGCCAATGAATATGATCTTAAAAGTTTTTACAAAGAACATTTCATTTATTTTTTTAAGTGCGGCACTACACGGGCAAATCTAGCAAAACGCGATCTGTCTATATTATATACGGACGTATATTAACACTATTAAAAATTTTGTCAACTTTTGTCACTTTTGTCAAAAAATTAATATCCCACAAACACAAAAAAGCATACCTGAAGGAAGGGTAAGACTGTGTGTATATAATGTATGTTTTTTTATTAATGCATTTAAATAAATGTAGTTAGAATTTACATTAATTTATATACATTATTTAGCTCTTAAGAACGAATTAATTGAATTTCCATATAAATCTATACTAAATCTATGATCGGTTAACGAACAATTCGGTTAGCGAACATTGTTTTGGAGCGGATTAAGTTCGTTAACCGATCACCCACTGTATATTAAAAATATTACATTTCTTAATTTATTTCATAATTAAGTGTTACTTACCACCATATATTTGAGAAAACACTTTTAAAGCTTCATGGAGTATCATTAAATTCATTGACTTTGAAGTGCGATACTTATTTTCATACAGTATAGTGTTTCCAGAATGGTAATCAATATCACGACTTCACAAGTTTCTGTCTGCATCATTATATCACATTATAGGAAGTAATTTTCGATGAAATAATTTAAAGGTCGATAACTCGTTTTAAAGAGTTTATAAGATGCTGCTTACAAGAAGATATTTATTTCCTTAAGCTTATGTATTCATTTGTACGGCATATCTAAACGTATAAAATGAGGAATAAAGTAAATAAATATATTTGTGTTAGCTAATGAAATGTATGTAATAAAATTAACTTCTTTATTTACCTCATAAATGAAAAATGCAAGTGTTACTTATCTTTCTTTTTTCATTAATAAACTAGTATACTGTGGCTATCATAAAATGTTCTTCTATATTATTCTAATATGTTGATTTAAATAGAGCTGTCACACATCAACAATTACAAAGTATAGTGCATTTCTTTGAATTTAACTCGGAGTTACAGTGATCGATGAATTAAAAAAAATACAGTTCAATAGCATTCACTCTTCGGTCTTCAAATACAAAATTGGACCAACATATATATTTTCAATTAATAACTTCAAATGTTCAATTTGAAGATACAGCTATAACGTTCAGCGTACAAAAAGCAAAACTGTACCCTTTACTGAGAGAAAAAAGTGAAAATTGAATCAATATAATTTTTCAATGTCTGTAACATACTAGCAAAACCTGCGGATTTGGACGCGTGCTTGTTAAATATGTCAAATGGTATTTGTATGCCTATTTATGTTAGGGGAAATTATACTGCTACGGATAATTTAAATATATTATTAAATAAGTCACATTTTGAGGAAACCTCATGCTTGTACAGCATTAGGTGAACATAAGACTTCAATTAAGAAAATCTTCATTCCAACCCACCCCTTTCCAAAAAAAATACATTGCAGTCCAATTGGGAACTCCGTTTATTATTTATCCTACATTGAAAGGACTTTTAATATCAGTTGAGTAGTCTCAGAGTGACCACAAACCAAGAATTGTTTCTTTTTTACAGCATTAGTGTAACTTGAATTAGCATAAAAATTAAAATTACGTTAAGTAATATGCTGGAAAACATTGGTTTAGTATATTTAATCAACATTGGTTTAGTATATTTAATCGTCATTTTCTTGCGGCAAAAGGCTAAATATGCAGTAATTCTTTACCTAGTTAGCAATCATATTTCTTTATTACTGGTTACGTGATTCCATCTGTTTTAATTTTCAAGACTCCGAAATGTAAATTTTTGTAAATAATACTTATCAATACATTTTTGAAATACAGTTTTTTATAAATTACAGTAGCATTATTATTGTTATTTTTATTAGTGTGTCATATATTATTAGAATTTTTTTCTTATTATTGACATTGCCCAACGAACACAGCACTTGCGGGCCACTGATGGCTGCGTTAGCCTTGCAGACTTGCCAAGTCTCCGGATTTTTGAACACCAGTATTATTTTAGAGAAAATGTTGTTCTTTTAAATCGAAGAATGTCCCGATTACATAAAATAACATTTTCTGTACTAAAATACAGGTATCCAAAAAGCCGGAGACTTGGCAGCTCTGGCCTTGGCCCAAACCACTATCATTGGCCGTAACGACAACATGAAAAAAAATTGTCACGCCGTCCGTGATCTGGCCAGAAATGCATTAAGATCACCATAATTAGGCCACTAACGGTTAATCATAAATGATAGATAGCCTAAAACTGGCCACTATTATACTTTAAATGGCAATTATTAATGGAAACAAGCCATAGCTAGTCCATTAAAAATCATATTGAATAAACGTTTGCCAGAAACTGGCCGTTGCCACGCCATTCAAGAATTAAATCTAGCCCAAAATTGCCCACAAAAATGCCTTTTATGGGTATTATAAATGTAAGCTAAAACCCAGCCACTGGCGCCCAACAAAGATTATTTAGTTATAAATCAAAATTTATTCTGTAAAAGAAATTACCTTTTAGAAGTTTATTTAAATGATAATGTGTTTTATGCGTTTAATTTAGGTACACTTTACAAGAAAACTATAAATTCACTTGCCTTGATTTTTTTTCAAAATTTTGAAAAACACAATATTTGACATAGAAAAATAATTAATTTGTTTATGTTTTCAATTATATATTTTTAAAATTTATATCCAATGCCATTTTTAAATAATTGCATTTCATATACATTTTAAAAGTATAAAATAAAAAAAAAATAATTAATTCACTATGTCAAGTATTTGTGTTTTAGAAAAAAAAAATCAAGATAAGTTGAACTTATAGTTTTCTTGAAAAGTGTACCTAAATTATTATTAGTACTTTTTTTTCCTGCAAAACCACTTTACCATTTAAATAAACTTCTAAAAAGCATTCTTTTAACAGAATAAAATTTAAATTGATGCTTAAATAATCTTTTCTTTATGTGTATGTAAGTCTAATGTTAGTTTTTTTCCTTTTGCTTCATACTGGTTTTAAAAATCAATTATTGTTAAGTTTTTTACCAGTATATGATGTCTATTCATTAAAGTAAAGTATTATTAATTTATGATAATCCGAAAGACGTTTTTGCATTATTTTCACTTTATGAATGTTAATTTTCACCCAAGTAATACAAAAAAAAAAAAAAAAAAAAAAAAAAAAAGTAATACAGTTTGATTTTATATAGTTCATGAATGACCAGTTTTTTATGATTATTTATCTTTTAAAGTTTAATAGCCTAATATTAAAATGATATTCTAACCTTTTTACATGTGGATTCAGTAATTTGGAATTGTCTTGAATTTTGTAATGTTTTTTTTTTTCTTATTCCAGTTTTACTAAATTGTACTAAAATTTACAATTTTCTTTGCGAACAATTATTTTACACACTCAGAAAAAAAAAAAAAAACATTTCCCTTAAAAGTTAATTAAAAAATATATTATTAAGGCAAAATAATTATTTTAAATAAATTACAGTTTATTAATTATATTTATAGTTTATTATTACGGTTTATTTTTACCCGACTGCCAAGAAGGGTTATGTGTTTGACGCGTATCTGGGTTTGTGGATTTCTTTACACCCTCGAAAGATCCCAACGGCAGGATGGATTTTAATGAATGAGGTCTCTATCGATTTGTCTTAACCATCCTATCTAAATAGGTTAGGTTTTGTTTTCATAAATTCAAAATGGCGGCCGTAAAATACAAAATGGCGGTAGAGACGAAAAACATTTACGCACCGTATTGAGTAGATTATAATTGGGTAGGTTTTTCAAAATGAAGACTTATAGGCTAGGTTTTGTTTTCATAAATTCAAAATGACGGCCGTAAAATACAAAATGGCGGTAGAGACGAAAAAAAAAATTTCGCACCATATTGAGTGGCATATTATTGGATAGGTCTTTCAAAATGAAGACGATGTTTCCTAGACCATTTTGACTGTCAGAAGCTCCGTTTTTAGTTCGCTTTTTACGCAGTCATGTTTTTTGATTTTTTAAATTTAATTCGTTCTTGTTACAGACTATTTTGATAGTTTATTACTATAGATTATTTTTAAATCATATGCATTATTGGAAAATATTATTTAATACATTGAAAAAGCGTTAAAGAACAAAAGTTTGACGGAAAATTAAATCAATATTTTCTATTTTAAGGTGGTTCTCAATTTGCCTTCTTAACAACACGAAACTTTCTGACATATTTTAAAACTTAAAGGAATAAAATTGGCATGACTGACTATCGAAGTGATATGAAGACAAAATGAGATTTCCATTTTCTGATAAATAAATTACTTATGGAGTTATAAGTGATTCTTGTCACAAGTTTTTCCCCTTTCTGGAGCTGCAGCGTTGGAGATTTGGTTCAAAATGCCGACTTTGTCAGTATTTTCTGCCTTTAACAAAAATGAAAAACGTCTTGCGATTACATAGTTTCTGAATGACAACAACTGCTCTTTCATGTGTTTCCGAACAAAAATGAATTCAGAAATGTGTCAGAAGCAACTCCTTTGGATTTGAGAACATTCTTAAGCAAAATTTTAATAAAATACAGTATCAGTTAATCGCACGAAATAAGTAATTGTAAAATAAATTAACATTTTACTTTTCAAAATGAAAATACGGGATTTTATTAAAGAATAATTCTATCATGACTGAAATTATGCAAAAAAGATTATCAAAAATAGTTAACGAATAGATAAACCGATACAATCTTACCAATGTTTAAGGAAATTACAGCAAAAACACTCTCTAGCTGCTCGCATACTGCCAACATCTCTTCAGGTCGACTGTACTCAACCTAATAATAAATAGTGACCCACGCGTCCTTCAAAAGTTAACTGAAATTCCAGCAAATGAAACCCTTTTTGAAGAAGGAAGCAGAAAGTGGGGGCAAAATATTTTTGATACACACCGAACAACACCGAACTGTAAATGTGAATTTTACATTAGTGGCACCTTGTTCAGGTTTGACCTTCTTTAAAATTTAAAGGATTTTTTCCCTTGCAATATAAACTGTTTTTTGCTTATTGACAGTTTTTTTAATGAGATAAGGAATATTTTCCATTGAAACTAGAAACAAACACATAAATAAATCCACGCGGACCATTCAAATTATTATTAGATTGTTTATATAATAGGTATGTCTAAACATTACAGCTTGTTAAAATTAATATTTAGTATCAAATGAACATTTGAATATATTTTCTATTAATTTGTTATTGACTACATTTGCTTTTAAAAAGTATATAAATTAAAAATAAAGTATATTCATTTTCATTCTAGTGTGCACATAAAAAAAATTCAATATATTAAGTCTGTTCTCAAATCGAAAGCAGGTAGTTTTTGATACATTTCTGAATTCAGTTTTGTTTGGAAATACCTAAAATTGGCAGATGTTCATATTCAGAAACTATGTTATCGAACAGCGTTTTCCATTTTCTGGTCATGGCGAAAGATCTTTCAGAAAATACTGTCAAACTTGACGTTTTGAACCGAATTTCCGGCGCGGCAGTGCGAAAAAAGAGATAAACGTATAGTCACGTGACAAAAATAATTTATAAAGCAATAAATTATTTATTTATCAAAAATGGAAAACACCATTTGATTCCAAGTCACTTCAACAGTAATCCCTGCCAATTGTTTTTTTTATGTTTAAAAATTAGTCAGAAGACGTGTCAAGAACTTTGGCGTTTGTTGAGCAGGGAATTTGAGAACCGCCTGAGACATACTTTACAAACAAATTAATTTTATTTGTAATTTATAAAAATAGGAAAAAGCAAAGAAAAAGAAAAGTTTTGAAATATATATTTTAGTGGATAAATAAAAATTATTATTATTAATATTATGATTATTTTAATACTTTTATCTAAAAGCACGCTTTAAATAATGAAAATTATGTTGGAAAAATATTTTCTCTTTATCTCTTATAATCAAAATATCAACTACACAGCACTGGCCTTCTACTTTTTCGATTATGAAAGACTTTTATATGCTGGCCGTAAACTTAACTTAAGTGGCTACTGGACACAGAAAATGCATTGGTTTTCACTCCACTGGCCGGCTATCAGTTTGATGATGGCATTCTGATGTAGTGGCACGTTAATTAATATACAACGGTGGCTGGATACAAATGGCCGCAAATTTCTTTGGCCCTAATTTTTACAACTGGTGGCCATAAGTATTGTGTTTGTTGGGTGTGTATTTGCTGTATATATTCGCTACTTTTGTATACATGTTTTTAACAAGCAAAAGTATTGTTACGTCAAGTGAATGGGTATTGTGCCAGATAAGCACCATGACCAGCTTAAATGCTGCATTACATCTAACGACGATTTTTTTGAGGCTGTCGCGTCAGAGAGTCGTATTTTGAAGGAATCAATACAAAAGAGTGATGTTTTTACGACAGAATGGTTTATATGGGCTGTCAAAACTTCTTGTGAGATCCCACAGTCGCGTGAGAAATCTGAGACCGTGAGGTATCCTCTGACCACTGCACGGTGGGAGATTTGTCGGTTCTAGCTGGCCAAAATTATTTTCCAATTTATTTCTCTTGAACTCTATATTTAATTTAAATAAATGATATATTAAACTCATTTAAACAAAATTTATTAAGTTTTAAATCAAAGTTTCTTCGGAGATGGTTATTTTGAATTGGAAATTGATTAATTTGAGACATTAAAACTGAAATATGTATTTGATACATTTTATGTATCATTCAATTAGGTAAAACACGTTTAAAGCGTTAAGACAGTTAATAAAAGAGTTAATCTAATAACTTAATAGGTACGTATTGATAATCTTAATGATACTTTATTAACAGAATGGGACTTAAATTGATAAAATTATTCTTCTATTATAATACAACAAATTATTTTAAAAGAATATTTTTTCTAATAATCTATTAGAAATTCAGATATGTCCCCCTACGGGCAACCCTGTCAGTTCATTACTGGTCAGAAATATAATACAGTTGTACATGATTTCATCTGTACATGATTACATCTTTACTCTGTACATGATTAATAAGTGTTGCTAACTGTGCAGTCACAGATAGTGAAGTGACAATTAAGGATCGTCACGTGATTCAGTATTGTCAAATAGATATATTTTTTAAATTATTATTCAGATAATTGCGACTATTTGCACGACAAAAGGATGCCAAAGCAATTATGAAAGCTACATTTATAAAATCACGATTTTAGACCCAAGTTTTTTCAGGAATATGTCCTTCAGATGAGCCAAAATCTCGAAACTTTTACATGATATCATGGATCCGAGAAGAATTTTGTTTCTTACTCTTCAAACTCCCGCTGCATCATAAAGGCACCATTACTCATTAAATCTTATATCAAGGTACGTACACATCCTTGAGTTCTGGGTGTACTCGATCAAATATTTCTCTGAATATCCGACCTCTTAAAAATTTTTCATTAAATCCTTAGAAACCAACAGTTGTGATGAAAGACTGCCAGAAGTGAACTTACGTACAATTTTACAACCCCTTAGTTGGTTGGTTGAATACGGTTTACGTCACTGGCTTTTTTTTGTGACATGCTGCGTCAAACAAATATTAGAAGTTCGCAAATGTCTGATTATAAGGTGACAAATTCTGAAAAGTCGGGGAAAGATATAATAATAAGAAGACCATTCTTGAAAATTTTAAAGTAATGTACAGAGAATTTACTGGACTGACAGAATTATTTTTTACGACTTTACAGTTGAAAGGTCAAATGTAAAAACGATGGCAGTTGCTTTTCTGTCAAATTTGCGACGATGGTGCCAGCTTGAGAGGCAATCGTTTGGCAATCGCGAATCGTAGAGAAAATGTAGGTAATCATTAAAAATGCAGTTGAATATGTGCGTAAAAAGGGAAGAACGATGAAAGTCCTTTGAAAACGCACAGTTGAACATTGGTATAAACGTGGAAGAATTATGAATGTTGACGCTCGTAAAAAAAAAAAAAGAATGAATAACTATCACACTGTTATAAATAATATGAATTTCAGGGATATTCTTTTGTGAATTTCACATAAAAATTCTCTTTTCACGACACATGGCATTTTCCGTTTAAAAACAGAAATTTTCCTGATATTTCCTGAAAACAACGGAACGGACGCCGGACGGAGACAAAAGAGGGAAACGGAGATTTTCCGTTATCTGCTGCATTTTTATTTTCAATGTTTAAAATACTGACATGTCGCAGCAGAGAAAAACTAACAATTCAATAAATTAAAATTTCGAGTTTATTTAAAACAACAACAACAACAAAATAATGCTTTCGAAATAAAAAAAAAAGTAACAATTAATTTTCCGATTCTTTTAAAATTATTTGCAATTCATTTTATAAAGTTATAAAACATATTCTCACTTAAAATATATTTTAAACAAGCAGATTATATATATATATATATATATATATATATATATATATATATAATAGTTAAATTAAGTGAAAAAAAAATCGATTTTACTCAAAAAGGGAACAAAAAATAAATAATAATTCTTTCGAATAAAAAAAAAAAAATTCTCATTCCTTTAACATTATTTGCAATTTATTTTTTAAGGTTATAAAACACACTCGCACTGAAAATATATTCTAAGTGAGCAAAAAATAAATGTGTTTAAAAAATATATAATAGTTGAAAAAAATCGATTTTCTCAAAAAAAAAAAAAAAAAAAAAAAAAAAAAAAAACATTTTTTATCGAATTTAATTCAAAATATAATATTTATATTTTACATCTAACAATCGAATTAAGAATATATATAATTCTTGTTTTTTTCCTCTATTAATACTAAAGTTTTAGGACCTCAACCCTCTTTTCTCATAACGAAATCTCCCCGAAATTACTTCAAAATTACCAGGTTTCTAATCTCCAAATTGTTTAAGTCCTAGGCCGCCATTTTAAGAAATCCCGTTTCATTGTTTCGAAGGGTTATTCTAGCAAGAAGGATTGTAAGAAGGATAATTCTGTGCAAGAAGGATAATTCTGTCAGTCCAGTAAATTCTCTGTACATTACTTTAAAATTTTCAAGAAGGGTTGCTCGGCCCTGTATCTTTCCATATAGATGAATTATAACCCCGAAATGAATATAGGGTAGGTGTTATTTATTATTTTCAAATATATTTCTTAATAATTCAGATGTTTATTATTTTCACAGAGAATCAATTAAAGTTCTTCCTATAAAATTTAATCAATTATTTTACGTTGTTAGCATTAGCGTTGCCAATAAATACGAAACCTCGAATAATATTTTTTCCTCAACAATTATTTTTCACATGAAAAAATTTAACGTGAAAAATGAAAAAAAAAAATTAAGGATTGCAAATAAGATTAAATGACGTAATATCTATGTAGATAAAAGCCGTTCTTGGAATGTATGTTCCTTATACAAATCTACAGTTTTTATCCGATTTGAACGAAACTTGATGTACATACTTTTTAGAACACGAGTACTGTCATGTTTAAAAATTTCTCAGACCATTCTTTAATTTTTTTTTCGAATATGTCCCATAGTTTATCATTACAGAAATCTATTTTTTTTTTCGATTTATAATGCGATTTCTTTCCTGTCGACATAAAAAGAAACTGTGTATGGACAATATATTTACAAACCAATAAAAATTCAGATTCTCTCACTATAATTTGAAATCAGAAACTGACGTCATTTCTCGGCAGATAATGTGATTTTTTTCTTTTTTACATATTACAAAGTGCGTTTAAACGACATAGTACATTTATTTAAATGTGTTTGGGAAAAAAAAACTTATCTCCCAATTTTACAAACGTAAAATATTTCAATGGGTTTGTTAATATTAAAGTAGTTTTTCCTAAAAATAAAAACATATTTTTACGTATTCAAACTGCATGATTTAATTTATTCTACATAATCAAAAATAGTCTGTCAAATATCGACATTTGGAAATCATTACATGGTAACTTTTTTCAGCTTGAGCTTCAACCAAGGCGTCATATTTAAACTTCTTGGAATTAGTTATATACTAATTGCCCACTATTAATAAAAATTGGATTTAAAGAAAAAATACAGTATTTTCTAGTAATTATTCTTTAAAAATAGGTGTTAAAACAAATGGGATTAAAAGTAAAATTGTTTATCGGAAAAAAATGAAGTGATTTTTTAATGTATAATATTGATTTTAATTTTAAAAACTAACAAATTTTTATAAGTTCGACAATGTGGCGACATTTTTATTTTACCAGCTTCGAAAATTATTATCCAATTCGTAAAAGAATAATATGTTTTTAGAAATATTTTTTTGCATAAAAATTACATAATTTGAAAACGCAATGTTAGCAAATTGTGTTTAAATTACATTGTAAATACAATTTCGGAGTTAAATTTAGTATTTAATGATATTTATGTTTAAAAATTTTCTATGAGCACAGTAGTATTGGAAAACGTATTAAATTGGAAAATGTAGTTTTGGAATAGTAGTATCTTTAAACGCTTTTAGGTTTTAAATAGATAATGTACAATACATGTGACTTCTCGCACTCAAGTAAAGACGTTTTTCTTAACTTATTGTAGGCGAAAAGTAAGAATTCTTGCAGAGTTAGTAATTTATAATGTATTATTTCCTACACATAATATAATATATTCTAACTACTTGAAAATTACGAGAAACTAAGCAAAACTTCATGCAATTTAGCTCAACGATTTGCCTACGTTAAGTTGACAAACACGCACATTATCTATAAATATAAATCCATATTTGTGTAAATTATATATGTTATATATTAGTGAAATATTTTCTTTTAACTAGACAAATATCGGTTCATAGAAAAATCTATACCCGGTGAAATTGTCGTTATATATTAAATTATGTACCGGTTTTCATTCAGAAAATATTAGTATTTTATAGCAGTTACACAAAGTAACGTAATTTGAACAGAATGTATTAGTCGTCAAAGCGTACGTTTAACATCCTTTTAACGTACAATCTTCTAGAATATTAAATTTCGATAAAATATATTAAAGTTGAATATATTAAAGTTGGTCGAAATATATTAAAGTTGGTGTAAACGTTGTTAGCATACGCAATTTTAATTAGAGAATGGAATTCGCATTTGACATCGTTCACGTGAAATTTAAAGAGGAGTTGATGGAACTAATTAAACAAGAAAAACCTTTTCTATTTTTAAAGGCACCATGATTATGGAAACGAGCAAGAGAAAAGCCAATAAAAAATCCAGGTATTATTAGTTATCTTTCTCTGATACTTATATATTTCCTTATAATTTTAAAATATCTAAATCTATAGTTAAAAATATCTCAGCAGGGTAATTTTTACCCCTCATTGAAATACATTTCTGTCAAATTTCGAAACTTCATATTCCTAAACTACAACACAACAATCAATATGACAATGCTTCATAATTGGTGCGCTTTTTAAAGGTTGTTTTCGGCAATTAAATAAATATGCAACTCTATTTCTTAATAAATAAGCAATTAGGCTTTGAATGTTTTTGGAGCCTTATAAACATTTAATTTTATTTATAGAGCTACAGCTGTTAAAAGTGTGGCACTGTGAAATAAAATTACCATAAATATATGGGGGTTAAAGGTATTTTTGTACTTATTTTATTTATTTTTAAACTTTTATGCTCCACAGACATTTAATTTCTTTTTTAAATATCATATAACTTTGAATATCATATAATAATATCATATTATATCATAAACTGTTTCGGAAAAGAAACGTAATGTATGCTGATTTTTAGATTATTGTAATAAAAAAATTATATTTAAAGTGACATATTAATTTACAAATTTCCTTAAAAATATTTATTAACATAATCATTTTGAAAAATATTCTTTGACACGAAAACTTAAATTAAATTGATTTCTGTGAACGGAATAAATGTAATATAGAATAAATAGAAATGCTAAAATAGAATAATAAAGAAAAAAAATGTGTTCCACACTTAATCTTAGTGAAAAAGTATAAAATTTCAAGTTAATGAAAGAAATTTAAATGGTCATATATATAAAAACAAAAATAAGCAAATTGTGATTATCAGAAGTATTATCCACTGTAAAATATGATAAAGAGTTTGTTAATTGTATATGTTGCTTAATTAATGCAATAATTTTCTTTATTTGTTTCTTGCACGAAGACAGGGGTTACAGCTAGTAATAAATATAGATTAACAAAGTCAACTTTTGAAATCCTAATTGCTAGATGTCATTCATGTCTGAACCAAATAGTAAAACTAAACTCACATGCTTGCCTAAGAATTGCTTAAAGCTTTCTTGTTTAAAGAATATCACTAAAGTATGAAAAATGGAATACAATTATGTCATAACTATAAAATTTTAAGACGCTATGCCTTAATTTGTAAACGTAACACTTGAAGAGTTTCTCCTATTTATTAGTATGCCGCCTGAAATCTTAAGTAGTAATTTCATTAAATCTAGACAAAACGTTTGCATAGATTCATGCCTTTTAAATATTTAATGCAAACATAAATCTCTCAAACAAATTTAATAAAAATAAATTACTAATTATAGCTGCATTACATAAAACTTTCCATAAGCGATCATAAAACTTAGATAATTATTGCTCATGCATAATTAATAATTGAGCCTGACCATAAATTTTACAAATTTAAATCTTCAGTTTAATGAGTATGTAATACAGAATTCGGCAACGCTCGCTTAGATGAGTTTCTCTGTTAAAACGCATTATTTTTAATTTGTGTTGAGTTTCATGAGCTGTGTTTACTCCAATGTAAACCTTAATAATTTAAACTTTAAGGATAGAGATAATTTTAGATTTATTCAAAATACTTTAATGAAAAAATTAGTTTAAAATTCCACTTAAGTATATTTTATTGCTTCGTGTTTACTTAAGATTTTTTTAGAGTTTGTGTTTCATGGCAAAAAATTAAGAGTATGCCATCAAAATGAAATAAAAATTTAGTTGTTTGTTGTCGGGGTTTAAATTGTTAATTGTAGGTGCAATAGCCCGTAAAGAATAAATTTAATGTATATAACGTTGTATATGCAAATAAAATTTAAATAAACTCAACCAGGCTAAATATTCTTTTCTCAAAAACTAGAACGTTGTAAACTTTAGTTTAATATACGAGCTGACCTTTTTCCAACTGAGTGAAAAATGTCCAGGACAGAGTATCGAATCCTAGACCTTTGGCTTTAATTGCCAACGTTCTGTCTATTGAGCTACCGTAACCGCAACCGGCCGACGCAATTCACACAGACAACCTCATTGCTTTTGTTCAATTAGGCAAAGCGTTTCTAATTTAAACCAAAGGTCTTGGGTTCGACTCCCGGCCAGGTCACTTTTTCACTCCGTTGTAAAAAAGGTCAGTTTGTATGATATATTTAACAATCAGTTTGATTGAATTAAAAATAATAAATTTAGGTTCATAAACAGACTAAATGGAGTCACTAAAAAATCATGACTAATAAACTGATTAACAGTTCATTTAAATTAGAGAGAAAACTTAAATATTTGAGGCATGGCAGCAATGGCAGGCCTAATATTTTTGACAATCCTGTATTGTCCAAAATTCTCACAATCAATTAAATTTTACTGGGAACGTCTAGCTACCTTCTTTCAAAGTATTCTTTTAAAATATATCGTATAGACAGTTGCTTTATGGGATATAGCGTAAAATGTTTTAGAAATGAAATAAAAAAAAATCCAATTAAAAGTCGTTGCATGCATTTTACTAAATTTGTATGTAACAAAAAGGTTTCGATTGATTAGCTATTCTCACGCAGAGAAGAATAATTACTCTATACAGGATATGTAATGGTTAATGGTTGGTCGGTAACTCCCTAAATATTTGACAAAATTCAGACTATTTGTCATAAATTACACGAATGTATAAACTAGAGTGAAAAAAGCAGAAGGATGAGAAAAGCATATATCGTGAAATCCCGATATATCGTAATGAATATTTCTTCTTAAAAATTGCCGAGGTATAATGGTGCAATGCGCGTGCTGCAATTCAGTCCGTTTCCTGAAAACATAAATCCATCGATACAAGAGGCATTAAATGAAAACAAGATGAAATCCATGGAACTCCTTTTTTATTTTATCCGAACAATCGACACAAGAAAACAGAGAGGGTGGCCTTCGCTTATAGTACCAAAAATTTACATCTTTATCTGACAAAAGCGAGAGAAAATCTGATCTAATTTTTCAGATTCATTATCGCCAACACATTAGATGTAACATGCCAATCCTTACATTTCTAGCCAAGCATGAACCGTCAAACTTTTGGCAGTTAGCAATAAACCAATATTGAGAATTTTTGAATAAGAAATGAAAGGATGCCATAATTTGGCGGAACATCACTTTTTGTGATTTTTAACATACACCCGAGCGTTGTTTGGGGAAAGTTAGACATGTGTTATAATAATGTAATGAAAAGAGTTCATATTTTTGCAGCAGTCAAATTATGAAAACGGCGCCTGCATTTAACACAAGATACGAAGAAAGACAAAACAACACATGCTACGGTCATCTGTAGTACATTAATATTCGAATTGAAACCACATGAGCGTAACGTACATTTAATGTTACGAAGAAATATCTGGGAACATTTTTAGCTAGGAAGAAATGATTGTTTTTCGGATTAAAGAATAAAAAGATTTTGAATACAGAAATTAATTCACAACAAGAAACTTTAAGATAGGAAAGTTAAATTTTAGAATAAAACATTAAATATATATGATTCTATATCATAGCATATATAGAACAAGATATAGAGAAAACGAGAGTCAATGATACGGCAATATAAATATTATTAAAAAATGTTAACTGATCATTAACATTTTGAGTAAATTAAAATTATTAAAATAATAAATCTTATTATAATCCAAAACAGTCTAAATTTTCTGGCATTATGGAATTCATTATTTGTATTACTTTTTAAGCATCAAAGTCCTCTTATAACGGAGCCACACCTAAATATATGCGGTTTTGAAACCGAAAGAAGAATGAGGGTTAACTTTCATCACTCATCATTTTCTAAATAATAATGTTATTTTGTAACATTCTGGCAATGTAATAATGTTAATAATGACAAATAAAATATATCAGTGATTTGGTATTAACTTTAGATTGTAGGAAAGTTTTGAGACGAATGGTGATTTTCCAATGATATATAATACAGGCAGAAAAATCTATTTGTTTATAAAAAAATGGCATACTGATACACTGTAATAATTAACGTAAAATTCCAAAAACAGACACTGATTACATATTTCTATTATTCCTTTAAAAATTGTTTTATAAACAAAATTGACAGACGTAGCTTAGTTAATTAAATTTCCTTTCTTTGTGAATTTTGCAGAAATTCCGCTTAGTTATGCAAACATTTTAGCAGATCATAAATCCATCTAATTTATTTGTTTTCAAATAATTTAATTTGTTTTATTGTCTCCCTAATTCTTTTATTTAGCTATTCATTTGTCTAATATCTGTTTACATGTTTTAAAACAGTTAATATACAAACTTTTGAATTCATTATAATGCTATTGTTAAGTCTTTGATAAATCGAATAAAATGCCTAAAATAACTAAACAAAAATAGCAAAAAGGAATTTATACATTAATTATTAATTACAAAATCAATCTGTAAAAATGAAAAATTGCATTCGTCATTATATGTTATTAAAAATATAAATAATAAATATGTATTTAACAATATTTGCTGTTTAATGATAATAAGTCAATATCAGAATTATAATTCATACAAAGTGTATGAAAAATACAGTAATAGATTGAATTAATAGAATTTCTATACTTTGCGAAAGATGTTTGCATTGTTTTTTAAATGCTTTCAATTGAAAATAACTCTGTTTTCATTTTAATAATGCAGCTATATTAACAACAATATGGCATTAAAAGTTAGTCAGAAATACAATACAAATCATAAATATACATATAAAGAAATTTTGAAAAACTATTAAAACTGTTAATTGAGATTTTTAACCCAATGCTCATCATATGCAATTAATTAACTCAATTTTTAGTTTTACAAATATTCACCTAATTTAGATCTTTCTCTCTCTAATCCAGTACAAAAAAAAAAGAAAAGAAAAGAAAAGAAATTGCATTAAACTTCAAAAATTTTTAATACGAATTCCTCATTTTGATATTATATTTAGATTTTCTGGAAAATTTTACATTGGAATAATAAAAAAAGTAATCAGTAAAAAAGTTTAGAAATTATGCAAATGTAAAGTTTTAAATTCCTAATGTTAAATTTAATTTGTTTAGTTGCAAACCAATCTGGAAATCTGGGTAGTTTTTTAAGTATAAGTTAAAAACTTGTAAGCGGAATAAAATGAAAGGGTCTAGCCCAGTGGTTCCCAACCTTTTTTGCCCGTGTCCCACCAAAGCATCTCTAAAATGATGATGCCCCCCCCCTCCCCCTAAAAAATATAATTCTTATAAAAATTTAAATGAATGAACGGATAAAGTAAAAAACATTTAACATTGATCTCAAACATACCGAACGTAAAGAATGAATAAAATATTTTTTATAATCATTTGATACTACTTGTAGTTTAAAGTATCGTTGGCACATAAAGGGTCAGTTTTAATCTCTTCGTAACGGTCGCCACGTATGCGTGATGTATAGAGTGCTCAGAATCCTTGATTAGACCAATCAATAATTTTGAATAAAACATTTTTGTCTTATTTAATCACAGAATTTCTGCGATTAAATTACACAACAATTTCTAATCAGAATAAAACGTGATAAAGGATTCTGTAAAAGGAAGGTCGTCAAGTAATTGTTAAATATACACTTGAATAGTTTCATGTGTAAAATTGATTTCCATGTGACATATTGCAGTGCGACTCATTCAATAAATAATCGAAAAAGTTGTTTAAAATTCTAAAATACTTATAAATCGCAAAAATTATGAAGAATTTTTAAATATATAAAAGTATCTAAATATCTTAAATATTTTTTTTTATAATTATTCTGGTAGATGCGTATTTAAAACTTTTGAATGGAGACTTTTTGAAAAATGAATAAAAAACTTGTTTTTTTTTTCATTTTGTTGTTTTAAATTTGAATGTGTAACTTTTATTTTCAGTCTACAACATTACTATTACAAAAATAATTCAGAGGGTATGAGTTCACAAAAATCAGGAATTGCCCCCCTGAAAAGTCAAATTGCCCCCCTGTGGGCCGTACGCCCCCCGTTGGGAACCACTGGTCTAGCCTGATAAACACAGCAAAATTCCCCCACGGCCGATGTTTGAAATAGCATGTGTGATAATAAGGCTTACCATGAGAATACAATATGGAGTGTTTTTAGCCCCTGACCTTGAACTGTCCTTGAGATAATCGGGGAATTATGCGCTGTTGCCACTTTTTTTCAAATATGCTTTTCTCAAAAATTATAAAAGTTAAAAAAATTAAACCAACACCAATTATTGAAGAATATATTTCTTCATATTATATATATTTTTTCGCAAATTTGCACAATTTTTTACATGGAAAAATAAACAGAAATTTTTGTAAAGAAATATTAATATGGTAATATTATATTTACACCAACCAAAAATTACACAATAACGCTCAAGGTATGTACTTTAACCAAACAAAATTTCCTTAAAATGAAAGATGAACATTTTGAGTTATAAAAAAAAAATAATGCTAACAACTTGTCAGAATGTTTTTTGAATTTGTCCTTGAGATGTCCTTGAGATGGTTTGTAATTTTCTTCTATCTTTACAAGAAGAAAGTATTGGATTCATTAAAATTTTCGACTTCCGGTTTTCGACGGATTTATACGTTTTAGAAGGTCCTGAACACGAATTGACAGTTTTTTAGAAAATGTCTGTCTGTGAGTCTGTGACTCTGTCTGTCTGTCTGCTTGTATGTGATAAATTTTTTGTGGGCGCTCTGTCTCAAGAACTAATGCACGAAATTTAATAAAACATTATATTCAGTTAGTCCCCGATATAAATTGGTGCTGATTAGTATTTGGTGAAAATCGTCCAAAAGCTGGTATGCTGCATTTTTCACGATTTCCGCAATAACTCAAGAACTAATACACCTATTTTCATCAAACATCAGATTCAATTAGACCTTGACATAAATAAACACTGATTACGTTTTGTTGTAGATATCCCAACAAGTGGCACTGCTATACCACTTTTTTCATTATTATCATGATAACTATATCTCAAGAACTAATACACGGATTTCCATCAAACTTCAGATTCGGTTAGACAGTGACATAAGTTATTGTTCATTAGGTTTTGATCAAAATCTCCCAATAGGTGGCGCTGCTATACTGCATTTTGCAAGATTTACACGATTTTAGCAATAATCATATCTCAAGAACTAATGCACGGAATTTAATAAAACTTTAGATTCAGTTAGATCTTGATATAAATTGGTGCTGATTCTTTTTAGTGTATTCGAAACCTGTGTGAGATAGAAGATACTATCCGTCTAGTTTGTCCTAGAGATAACATTATCATAATTTTGCGTACTGTGCATCTTGCTCGAGTAGAAATGTCACAAATTGACCAAACAGTTGATAGCAGCATATTTTTGCACATACAAACAGGGAAAGTTAGGAATATTTTAACAAGTTGTTACACTCTATATTGTATTCTCATGGTAAGCCTCATTATTACTTACGTTATTTTAAACATCGGCCATGGGAACCATGTCTCTGTGCTTATCCGACTAGACCCTTTTGGATTATTTTGGAGAATTTTATCAAACTAGATACCCAATATAAAGTAATACTACTTTATAAAGAAACATACAAATAAAAAATGCGTTGCGTCAATTTTAGGTAGCTTCCATAAGATAAAAATATGCTACTGAGGAAAGCAGTTCTGGAAAGTTTTAGTATATTTTCTCAGATCTCAAATTCACCTTCGGTTCAAATAAATTTTTGTTAAAAAATTTATAGGCTATAATTCATAAATTTACAACACTGATTTTATAATATATAAATTATAAAATTATATTCGAAAAATAAAATCAAAGCTTGGTGTAATTTCAGTAGGAAGATGGTCCCCTAAGCTTATTTTTTCAACATGTATTAAAAGAATACAAAACTTCCAATCGAATAGTTTTTTTCTCTTTTGCTGCGCCTAGTTGGCGACAAAATAGATTGATTTGTTTTGTTTTTGTTTTTCTGACCGACGCGACAGTACGAATAAACATGCATAGAGTAATAATTAAAATTAATTCATATAAACAACATAATAAATTGATTCATATCTAACATGTTTTTTTTTAATTTTTTTCAATCATTTCATGGGAAAGGTTTTCATCTTTTAAATATAAATTTAAGAAATGAATTGGGGATTAATTAAAAAATAAATGGAGAATTAAAAAATATAAAATATGTATCATAAAAAATAAAGCTTGAATGTAATTGACGGCTAGAAAAAACTCTAGACTTTAAATAAATAAGAAAAAGAAAATAAAAGAAGGAAACAATAAAAAAAAAAACAAGCTTAAGTGGCAGTTTCACTTAACCTTAATTAATTTTATAAAATTTACTTTTAAACTTATTTTTGTCCATGGTTTTAATTAAAAGATAATTATTTTTTACATATCTTTCTCTTTGTGAATACTTGAAAACTGAGAATTTTATAAAACTAGATACGCAATGTACAGTAATACTACTTTATAAAGAAACATACAAATAAAAAATGCGTTCCAAGTTGCTTAAGTACATTATGCATTATACACTGCCATCCAAAAGTTAAGGTACAACCAGTTTTTTGCGTCTAATTTGCAAATGAATGAATATAGAAACAAGAAATTTGGAGTAAATGTGCGCTAAACTGTTATTTATTAAATGTGACATAGAAAATTACTTATGTTAAACGTATAAATGAAATTAAACAAAAAAGCACTCATGGTGGAAAATTCCATTCTTGGAGAAATCAGTGCATCGCAGTATTATGTAGTAAAATGTGACAGAAACATTAAAACCCGGTTCTAATACGGAATATGTCCACCCCGGACTTGAATGCATTGGCGGCATCGACTTTCCATGCTCTCAATTAAATTGTCGGACACCGAAATAGGTAACGCTGACCAGACTTAAAGCCGCAACCTGTCTTCCAAGATAGTGCCACAGATGTTCTATTGGATTCAAATCTGGAGAGTGAGCAGGCCATCTCATTCTCTCCAAACCGTGATCCTCAAGATAATCTTCAACAACCACAGCTCGGTGTGGTCTCGCATTATCATCCATTAGAATGAAACCATTGCCAATAGCACCGGCATATGGGCACACATATAAATCAAGGATCTCATCCCGATATCTCGCACCAGTCACAGTTCCTCCATGGAACACATGCAGACCAGTGTGGCCTCCGAGTGAGATCCCTTCCCAAACAATGATACCACCGTTTCTGCACCTGTGTGTTTCGACAGTGTTTGATTGATGGTATCGAGTGCATTGTTATCTCCAGATCAGAAAACGTCCTGAATCGCTCTCCAGTGTAAATCTGGACTCGTCTGTGAAGAGTACAGAAGCCGACTGTTGTCTGGTCCAGGAAACATGTTCTCTTGCCCAACATAAGCGGGCCCTTTTCTGTCGTCTGTTGAGGAAGACACACACAACTGGTCGCCTTGCATAGAGACCTGCATTGTGAAGACGTCTTCGCACCGTAGTAGCGGAGATTCTTCTTCCTGATGCTGCAAAGTGGTCTGCAATGAGTTGCGGCAGAGTAGTGCGTCTTCTCCTTCGAGCGGAAAGAGCTAGAAACCGGTCTTCTGCAGGTGTTGTAACACGTGGGCGGCCTGGAACAAATCTTCTGGATACAGAATCTTCGGATTCATACTGATCCCAGAGACGTTGGACTACACTGCGAGACACATTGAGCCGTCTAGCAGTATCGGCCTGTGACAACCCCATTTCCATCCATCCTACCGCCCGCCACCTTAATGTATCGGGCAAACGACTTCTTCTAGACATTTCTAGACTCTACTTGCTGCTGGGAACAAAACTTGCACGCGAATATATATATATATATATATATATATATAACCATAAATGAAACATTATCATAACACCAACTTAAACAATGAAATAATTAAGTATGAAATAATTAGTTGACAATGAAAAATTCCGCAACACACTTAATATGGAATCAAAAACATTGAAAGAATAAGAAATTAAATAAAAATTGAATAAATGGAATTAAATGAATTAATTGAAATGAAATTTGTGGAATTTAGACAGAATTATCAAGTCCCAATTGCCTAAATACCACAAATAAAATGAAATGAGATGTTTCATCATCATATTAACCATACATTGCTTATATATATATATATATATATATATATATATATATTATACATTATATATATAATTTACCTAGAACTAAGAAATTAAGTTGCCATGCGACATTTGACGATAGCAGATATTGCTTTCTTGGCGATATTTTGATGCTAGTAGATATGAATATATAATTTTAAGCATATGAGAGTTGGAGCAAGCGTTACTACAATGAAAAAAAAATTGCCAGAAACCCCATTCTCTAAACTCAGAAATTAAAACCATCTACGAAAGAATCATTGACTCGTTTCAAAATGTCAACCACCCAAGAAATTTAAAGTGTTATCTCTCCTACATTTTTTAAAATAGAGACGAACTAAAAAATGCTGCAGAATCCTTGTATCGAGGCCGAACATTTAATGGAAAAATCTTTTAGAATTTCTGATTTTTTTGTACATCTTTTCGAATTTGAAATCTTTAAATATCCGCCATTTTGGAAAGAGATGGTGGATGAAACTGGCCAACGAACTCGGTCGAGACAGTGGTAAGTGCTATAAACATGCTTAGTCACATGCAAATCGGTTAATAAATACGAGTAGGCAGTAGAGGGCGCTGTTGATTTCGGTGGATGAAAGCGTTTCGCTGGCTTGAATCGTCACTCGCCGCACGGATTTCGAGCAACATGCATCGTTACACAAATACGGAAATTTCCGACATGCATTACTTGTATTGAGGGCTGCTCAAGGAAAGGGTGCGGCTGCTCAAAGGATGAGCACGTCCAATAGGTCACGAGTTTGGCGAAGAACTATCCTCTACAGTGCGCAATACTTCTTCCACAGCAGGATTTCTGGATGTCCGTATGACGCGTGGAAGGATAAAACGATCCCCCCGTGCACAACTCCCTATAAAAACGCTGAAATATTCGGTGATCTGGCAGATTCCTAATCGGGAATCGTTCCATGTACATCCTTTGAGGAGCCGCTCTATTTCCTTGCGCAATCACCACCCTTCTTGGCTTTATTAAAAACCCTGCAGGTAATTCTCCTGAGTGTACTAAGCTCAGAAGACCACCAAGGCACAGGCCTTGGGGAGCTAGCAGTAGGAGGATGCCAACTATTATAAAAAGACTGGAGAATGGCCTGTTGCACTGAGTCAACATCCAACTCCACGTCTGAAGAATTGTTAAAATTTAACTTACCCCTTAAAGACAGGGTCCTTTCTTCAAGCTCCTGTCGGTAAGAATGCCAGTTTGTTTTCCTGGCATTCCTTCACATCATTGCTGGTTCTGTTGTCCCTGCAATGTTAAACATGATTAGTTGGTGATCTGATAGTGAAATAATATCTGACACCTTCCAATCACTAATGATGTCAAAGCAGGGTTTCTGCTGCAAAATGTGACATCAAGAGCCTCCCTCCTATTTTTAGTAATAAAGGTTGGTTCATTCCCCCTATTAAGAATATATAGGTTATAAGCCAAAATATATTCCAGAAGGTCATCTCCCCGTTTGTTGCAGTCTGTACTGCCCCAAATAGTATGATGTACATTTGCATCACACCCGAACACTAACTTGTGCCCCTTCCGAGAACAGTAGCCCATGAGAGCTTTTGCGTCACTAGAAAGAGGGTCCTGATTTTCAAATGGAAGGTAAGAAGATGAGACAATGCTTTTTTTAGGCCCATTCTCACCCTTAAAATCCACATTGACGGCGACACAGTCACCACTCAGGTAGTTCACCATATTAATTGCATTTAGCCTAGGGCTGACATAAATACAAGCTCTTGGCCTGAAACAGGTTCTATCATAATAAAGCCTATCCTTTTTACACCCTAGACAAGAATGTTGCCATTTCCTGTCCAGGGCTCCTGAATAAGTGCAACATCAACCTTCCCTTCAGAGATCATCTTTCCTAAAAATGGCAGATGAGCCCCTACTATGATGGAGGTTGATTTGAGTTACCTTTAGATGGGTTACCTGGTTCCTTTTTACCAGCAACCATTTCGTCTTCCTCAGGGATACTTGTATCCTCTGAGCCCTCAGTCAACAACTGGTCCACCTCTTCTAAGAGCTTGGAGGGGGAGTTCTGTTGGACATATATATTTCCAAGCCTAGTATTAATATCATAAATACTGCTTGTTTCACTTACCTGAGAGAAAGTTTCTGTAGCTGGAGCTTCAGACTCTTTCCCTCTCAACTTCTTAGTGTTTGGATCATTCAAGATTTTGAATGATCCCTTGTCAAGGCATGTGTACACTTTGTAGTTGGCTCTCTTGATGGCTTCAGATGCAGCAATATCAACCTCGAAGATCCAACGAATAAACTGGGGCTCTGCAACATGGTCCAGAACACGTCAGCCACCCGTCTTCAACTCCGGGTTGTATCTGTTGATCCTATTCAACAGCTCATTGGGATCTTTGGTGTAAATATCCCTTGTTTTAAAAGCCACTTTGACCGGCTTCGGCATCTCATCCATGGCAAGTACCCTAAGAGGAATATCCTCAAAGACGGTAGCATTGCCATGATAAGTAGACCTAATCCAGTCCTCATTGGCATCTCCTTCATAGTTAAAGATTAAGACTCCAGTAATAAGACTGGAGTCAGTTATAAGAGGTAGAGGTCTATCATCAGGAGTCAAATCAATACATCTGATAACATCCTTCAAGATAATATCCACCTCTTCTTGTGTCAGCCTGGTCGCTGGGAAGTCTTCCTTGACCACGGTTAACTTACTGAGTGCTGCTACAGCGGCAAAAGACCTCTGGGTATCTTCCCTAGGCCTCTTTGCTGTTGCCGACATTTGTGGTGAAGGTGTCAATACTGTCACCTGCCTTTTGTTCCGATTTTCCGCAGATCTCTTCGGTTGAGCATCAGCAGTGTTGGTTTCCACCTCCTCCCGCTTCTGCTTCCTCCGTTGGTTTCTTTTTTGGGTCTTAGTGAGTAATTTCGGCCCTCCTGCAGTGGTTCCAGAGTGTTCCCCACCTAGATGGGTTCCGCCTCCATTCCCACCAGCAGTCATGCCGATTTCGGATATTTTTATATATATATTTTATAAAAAACGACTTTTTTTTGTTGTTGCTAAATGAAATTTATTTGGATTTATTAAAGAAAGGATAAAGTGTTTTGAAAGGAATATTAAACGAAACCCTTTGTGCGATCTTCGATAACACTTACCCACTTGTTTGAGTTTATTTTTGATAATTTGGTAGATATAGCTTTATATCTAAGTCTATACTAATGTTATAAACAATAAATGTTTTTTGCGTGCTTGTTTTTTGTTTGTTTGTAGAAGAAACTACTGGAACTACTGAACTAATTTTAAAATTGTGGCAAAATGAGTGCGACATTCTGTGCTCCTACATTGACTGTATTTTATGTCAGAGCCACTTCCCACAAGTGGGTGGTAGAGCAAACAAAATTCTAAACTTGCCTTTTTTGTGATACTCAAAGAGTTAGTAACTTGAAATTCGGCATGGTGGTTGTTTTCTATAAAATTCAAAATTTAAAAGTTAAATGAATGGAAAACGTTCTAAATTACAAATTGTGTGAAATTGTTAGGAATATAAATTTGAAATTTAAGATGTCTGTTACTTTTAAGACGTAAATGCTCGATCAGGATAGTTTAAAAAATAAGATTTTAAAAAAGGAACACAGTGGAGAACATTCTAAAAACGTTCTAAATTACGATTTATATGGAATTATTTTGGATAGAAACTTCAAATTTGCCATCACTGTCACTTTTAAGATGTAAACGCTCGTGCAAAATAATTTGTTAAAAAAAGAAATTTTAAAGGGTACAAGACAAAACAAACGTTCTAAAAATAGGAATTATTTGATATCGTTGTGGGTGGAAACTTACAATTTGGCATGGTGGTTACTTTTAAGATGTTAATGCTCGCTTAGAAATATTTCTAAAAAATTGGAAATTTAAACTTGCTGAAATGATAGGAAAACGTTCTAAATTATGGTTTTGTTTTAAATTTTAGAATAGAAACTTGAAATTGGGTTAATATTTTTAAGACGTACGTGGTCGCACTCGAACAGTTTATAAAAAAATCGAAATTTAAAAGCAGTAAAATTTTTTTGTAAAATTGTGATTTCTGTGATACTATTGGGTCTAGAAACTTCAAATTTTGCATGTTGGTTTCTTTTGAGATGTAAATTCTCACTAAGCATGGTTTCTAAGGAATTCGAAATTTAAGAAGTTGAAATGATCAGAAAGTATTGTTTATAATTCTAAATTATCATTTATTTAGAATTAATGGAGATAGAAACTTAATATTCGATACCGGGTTACTCTAAGTCGCAAATGCTTGCACAAAATAGGTTTAAAAAATCAAAATTTAAAATGGTGAAGTGAGTAGAAAACGCTCTAAAATCACAATTACTTTGGATCCACAGAATCGAATCCGAAATTTCTTTCAGGATAACACTGACACAAGGAGCATAAAACACATGTTCTAAATTGTGATTTATTTTGAGGTGATAGGGCGATTGCTAAATACTTGAAATTTGACATGACTTTTACTTTTAAGATTTAAATGCGCCAGCAGAAGACGTTCAAACATATTCGAAATTTAAAAAAGTGAAATTATTAGAATAGGCTTTAAAATAACGATTACTTTTGCACTACTGAAACGATTTGAAATCTCCTCTTGGAAGAATAATGAAGACGATCTCTACTTGAAAATAGGCTATATTTTATATCTTTACAAACTGACCTCATAGTTATACGAGACGAAAAATGTTTTAAAATTTCAATTCCTTTGAATATGTTGTTGTCTAAAAGTATGAAATTTCATATGGTGGTGAATTGTATGACATAAATGCTCTATAAGAACGTTCATTAAAATATTTGGTATTTAAAAGAATGAAACCTATGGAAAACACTCTATAATTGCGATTTTAGTACGTACAAGGCTAGAAATTTTACGCTTTTTTAACTATTTTTAAATAAATGAAATGACAAGAAAAAGTTCTAGTTATATTTTTACAAAGATTTATCTAAAAATGTCAGCCTAGAAACTTTAAATTCGGCATAGAGATAACTAAGACGTAGATGCGCAAAAACAATATTATATATATATATATATATATATATATATATATATATACAGGGTGTTTCTACGACCATGGGACAAACTTGGAGAAGTGGTGCAACTGACTAAAACAAACATGTTTTTTATAGGAATGTATGGTCGGAAAGAGGAAGAATTATTCTGCTATTTAATGTATTATAACATTAAATTTTATAAATGTAAACATTAAAATTTTTAACAGAAAAATCACTGATAATTACACTGTAAAGTATAAAAATAATTAAATAAACTTTTCTTCAAACTATCAAACCCGACACATGCATTTTTCTACCGATGTACAAAGACATGCTTTAAATACATGCTTATTATATTATCTAACTAGCTGTTACCCGTGACTTCGTTCACGTAACATTAAAAGAAAAATAAATGTACTAATCAAGCAAAATATTTCACTCCCGATAATTAAAAACATAAATAATTAACTAACTCTTTATCACATTTCATAGAAGAAAATACGATATTTCTTTGTTATAGGGGCCTTGACATAAATCAGTTTAAAAAAGGTAAAATTTTGTGCCAAATTACCGTGAAAAGGAAACTGCAACCAATGGAAAAAGGACGGCCAAATAAAAACGTGTAAATCGACGAATTGGGTAAAAAGAAATGTCAATTTTATCTGATAAACCATTTTACTTTTAACGACTTTGAGAAACGTTTTAACAGCCATCATTTAAAAATAATTCATTGGTATATGCTTTTTCTTTAAATTCAATTCTTGTGAATAGGGAGGAATAATTCTACAACTAAATGCAAGGAGCTTCATTTGCAAAGCTTTCTGCAGCCGAAAATTACATGCAAACGTAACACTTAAATTGCAAAGCTTTTTGCAACCCAAAATTATATGTAAACATTACTTTTGCATGTAATTTTCATTGCAAATTAACATTTATTACGGTTCAAATTAAAATTAATTTGGGTGCAAATTACATGTAAATGTTATGTTTGCATGTAATTTGGGGTTGCAGAAAGCTTTGCAACTGCAAATGTTACGTTTGCATGTAACAGCAAATTTGTGTCCTTGGTTTAATCTATAGCTGAAACAAATCTTGATTTCTTGACAATATGCTGACAGGCGATTTTTGCTCTGCAGAATAAATTGATTCATAAAGTTTGAATATGTGGAAGTATGTTTTTATTTTTCGGAAAATTTACTGTAATCAAGATTTTTTTCCATTAACTATTCAAATTGAAAATAAAATAATTTTTTTTCAGTTTTAATGAGAAAATGGCATAAAAATATATTAATCCGTTTTATTTCTCCTTTTTTATCCACAAAAATGGAGTAATTTAAGTACCACTTTTGAAGAAATTTAGTTAAAATTTACAAAAAAAAATATTAATATCTCGGAATCTATTTCAAAATTTTAAATTCTCAGAGTTTATATGACATCCTCGAATCAATGATAACCGGTGTTAAGTAAATCGTGTTGCATTAAGAGGAGTAGTTGCGAAATACACACAGTCAGATTTTAACTTAATAGACTTGTGTTCAATTTTCTTTTCCAAATAATCTTACTGATGCTTGTATTATTAATCACAGATTTCAGAGAATAAATAGAGATGAAATGTTCATGTTTGGCGTGATGCCAAAAATGCAACCCTACAGTCGGCCCAAACAACTGGCGACTTGCTTTGAAAACCTCTTCCCTTCCAATGAATCCAGTCATTGTTTCACGTGCAACCTCTCTCCATTCAATGAAGTCAGCCCTTGGGGGCCTAATGATTTGAGCGATAACCGGCTTCATATTGCAAGCCGATTTTACGGTTCATAACCTCTCTATTCTTTCACTGTACTCAGTGATTATTAATGTATGAAATTGATACACGCTCCATTTGAAACATATTTAAAAAATTCCGTTTTATTATGACGTCACTTTGATCACAGAGAAATCTCTTTTCAATGATATAATTCTTGTTAATTTTCTTTTCCTGGCAATAATGACGTGAATTTTAGCAGAAAACTCACATCTGTTCTTAACTGATATTCAAGCGTATTATTAATCAGTATCAAAAAAATATTTCAGTTATTCATCTTAAATATGACGTCTATTATATACTTTTATTATACACTGATAATCATGCTCTTTGTAATATTACGAATATTTGAAAATACATGTTTTATTTATGACGTCATATTTGTTCAAGCCAAGAAGGATCCTTTTCATAGTTCCATGGTTCAAGCGAAATATTTTTCTTAATAATATAGTTATTGTTAATTCTTCTTTCTAATTATAACACAGTTTTTGACAGAAAAAGATCTTTTTAATGTAACCGATATTCATACTTCAAATATAATCTCATCAAAAAGTCACATGTAAAAAATCCAGCCAAGTCTCGTAACTCATTTACCGTAAAAAGTACTGAGATCGTATAAAGCCAAGTTTAACTATCTTATTAACTCTGAAATTTTCATTCACAAATCACTCCTAGTCTCTACATATTTAGTTAATTATTATTTTGTGACTTGGCAATTACGTAGCACGAGAATGTGATGTATATAGTTAGTCTTAATCAAATAATACTATAACATATTAAAGTGTAATAACTTCCCTGTGCGTATATAATTTGTCTTAATTAAATTATCCCATCCCATCCCATAACATAGTAAGGTGTAATAACTTCCCTGTGCTGCGTAATTGCCAAGTCACAAAATAATAATTAACTAAAGATGTAGAGACTAGGAGTGATTTGTGAATGAAAATTTCAGAGTTAATAAGATAGTTAAACTTGGCTTTATACGATCTCAGTACTTTTTACGGTAAATGAGTTACGAGACTTGGCTGGATTTTTTACATGTGACTTTTTGATGAGATTTCACTTCTTTTTGTAAGTAATCCTCCTTTTCTTGATTTTGGGTTCTTTTTGGAGATCATCCACTGATTTTCGCTAAGCCCACACTCTGTCCCTATTATTTACAGGTATCAAAAATTTGTAGCTTTAGTTTCGTTTGGAAAGTACTGTAGATAAAAAGAGATTTCAGGATCCTAGGCAAGCACTAAGTTATGGGAGGGGGAGTGTCAAAAGTACTCTCAGTTGCTTCCAGGATAGGTGCTATCCATCTGAGATATTACTCGCAGCCCTAGATACTTGATATTTAACATAAAAGAACATTTTAGTATAAAAAGAAAGCCAAAATTAAAATTTCCAATAAATCAAACTATATTCCTTTTTTCGATTTTTTTTTTTCGTTTTTTTAGTCTTTTTTTATTATTTACGGATTTTTTAATTTTTCCTTACTTTGTGTACTAAACCCTGCCTTTCTGCCAAATGTCAAGCTTCTAGGACTACAAAATCGAATTATTTTCAAATTTTCGACTTTTTATAAATTTATTGATTTTTCGATTTTAATTCTAAGTTACCTGATTGTCATGCCAATATAGTAATTATTTGATCCGTCTTCTTATGATCATTTAGTTTCAATTTAGAGATAAATCAAGTGAATCTTAGAGTCACCATGATTTTATTTAGAAAGGACTATCAAGCCATAACCAGCCAGTAATGTCGGGAGGGTAGGGGGAGCTGTGAAATTTTTTGTGGGGCTAACATCATTTAACAATCCATATTTCATATGTGAAGTAAATAGAGTACAACCTGTGAAAGAAAACAAACCTATCTATAAAGAAATCGCCTATATCGTAGACAGTCTATAGCGGAACTTTTCTATAACGAAATTCGTAAACGAAAGAAAAGAAACCATAATCCGGGGGAAATAACATAAAACAATTAGGGGCGTTGTACTAGCTAATAGGACAATTATCTTAAAACTAATGTTTCTAGCAGTACAAAGTCAAATTGTTTTCGAATTTTCGATTTCTTAAAGATATTTCGATTTTTCGATTTTATTTTCGAATTTAACGAATATTTTAATTGTTCCTTTTATTGATTAGTAAATACTACCTTTACACCAAGTTTTAAGTTTCTAAGACTACAAGATAAAATTATTTTCAATTTTTGATTTTTGTTCGAATTTTTTTATAATTTCTGGATTTTTTAATTTTTTCTTATTTTGTATCCTTTATTACAAATTTCAAGTTTCTAGCTCTACAAAATCGAATTATTTTGAAATTTCTGATCTTTTTCGAGTTTTTCATTCTATTTTCGAATTTATTGTATTTTAATTTTTCCTTTTTCTGTATCCTAAACAATAAGTTTACGTCGAATTTTAAGTTCTAAAGCTACAAAATCGAATTTTTTTCATTTTTTCAAATTTTTGATTTTTTTTTCAAATTTTACAGATTTTTTTTATTTCTTTCTTTTTTTGTATCCTAAATACTACCTTTATTCCAAATTTTAAGTTTCTAGCTTTACAAAATTGAATTATTTTCAAATTTTCGTTTTTTTTTCGATTTTTTGATTTTATTTTCAATTTTTGTTGTGTTTTTAATTTTTTCTTTTTCTGAATCCTAAACACTACCTTTACACAAAATTTTCAGTTTCTAAGAGTACGAGATCATATTATTTTCAATTTCTCTCTTTTTCTTTTTTTCTTTCTATTTTTTCTTTCTTTCTTTATATATAATTTTTTAATGTTTGCTTATTTAGTATCTTAAATATTACCTTTATTCCAAATTTCGAGTTTCTAGCGCTATGAAATCGAATTATTTGCACAATTTCCTTATTTTTCGATTTCTTTCAATTTTTGTATTTTATTTTCGAATTTCATTGCGTTTTTATTGCACTAATTCTGAATCCTAAACACTATCTTTACCGCAAATTTCAAGTTTCTAAGGGCAAACGATCAAATTATTTTATTTTTTTTTCGAATTTTTCGAATTTTTGATTTTTTTTCGAATTTTTTGGATTTTTTAATTTTCCTTATTTTGCATTCTAAATACTACCTTTATTCCGAATTCCAAGTTTCTAGCGTAACAAAATTGGATTATTTGAAAATATTCGATTTTTTTCAATTTTTCGATTTTTTTTTTTTTTTTATTTTTATTTTTTTTTTTTTGTGTGTTTTTGATGTTTTCTTTTTCTGAATTCTAAACACTACTATCACACCAAATTTTAAGTTTTTAAGACTACAAGATCGTGTTATTTTCAATTTTCAATTTTGTTCAATTTTTTTTTAATTTTCGAATGTCTTTTTTTTTTTTTTTTTTTTTTTTTTTTTATTTTCCGGATTTTATAATTTTTCCTTTCTTTGTATCCGAGACACTAGCTTTATTCCAAATTTTAAGTTTCTGTGGCTGCGGGATCTACCCAATCTTTTTGATGACGTGAGAGTGAGTGAGTGTGTGAGTGACAAAAAATCAAAACTTTGAGTTCATATATCGTCTGCACTAATTTATGGGTATTTTTTGAATTATCCATTTTTTTTTTAATTTTTCCTTATTTAGTATCTTAAATATTACCTTTATTCCAGATTTCAAGTTTCTAGCGCTATGAAATTGAATTATTTTCAAACTATCCTTATTTTTCGATTTTCCTGATTTTTTTCGATTTTTTGTTTTTATTTTCGAATGTTATTGCGTTTTTTATTTTAACTTATTCTGAATCCTAAACACTATCTTTACTGCGAATTTTAAGTTTCTAAGGCTAAAAAATCAAATTATTTTAATTTTTTCTATTTTTTTCGAATTTTTCGAATTTTTGATTTTTTTTCGAATTTTCCGGAATTTTTAACTTTTCCTTATTTTGCATCCTAAATACTACCTTTATTCCGAATTCCAAGTTTCTAGCGTAACAAAATCGGATTATTTGAAATTTTTCAATTTTTTTCGATTTTTCGATTTTTTCAATTTTGCTTTCGATTTTTTTGGTGTTTTTGATGTTTTCTTTTTCTGGATGTTAAACACTACCTTCACACCAAATCTTAAGTTTCCAAGACTACAAGATCGTATTATTTTCAATTTTCAATTTTGATGGAATTTGTTGAATTTTCGAATGTCTTTTTTTTTTCGAATTTTCCGGATTTTATAATTTTTCCTTTCTTTGTATCCTAAACACTACCTTTTTTCCAAATGTCAAGTTTCTAGGGCTAAGGGATCTACCTAATCTTTTTGATGACGCGTGAACGAGTGAGTGAGTGAGTGACAAAAAATCGAATGTTTGAGTTCATATATCGTCTGAACTAGAAAAGACAGAAAGTTGTAATTTTAAATTTTGGTCCTGTGTGCCAAATACTCTAGAAAAACGAAGTTTCAAATTTTTGGGATACTCCAGTGCGGAGATATGGGGGGGGGGGGTCAAAAGTGCCCTGAGTTGCTTCCAGAAAAGTATGCTTACGGCTGTCCTCTCTCGACTTGGCGGAGGTACTGCCGTGCCTCCAGATAAATCAGTAAAACATAATGAAAAATACACGCAAATGTCGAATTAAAAACCACTTGATGACATAACAAACACGTGTATGCTTCTGACATCAAGTAAATGGGACTGCATTTTTGGCGTTTAATCTTACAGTTTGGCGATGTTTTTTGTCATGAAAAGTGGTCGACGGGATAATAGAGAAGTACCGGTTTTTCTTATAATGCATGGTTTGTATAGATTCGAGGGAAAAATTATATTACTTTCATAAAAATGTATTTGGATGGTTTCTTGTTAATACAATCTTGCCAAGGCTGTGGTTTTCCTATTAGACTTAATGTTAGCTATATGCTCCATTTTTCTGCAACTAAATTTCCTCATGCCAATATAGTAATTCATTGATCCGTTTTCTTAGGATCGTTTATGTTCAATTTAGAGATAAATCAAGAGAATCTTAGAATCACCATGATTTTATTTAGAAAGGACTATCAAGCCATAACCAACCAGTAATGTCGGGAGGGAGGGAGAGATGTGAAAATTTTTGTGGGGCTAACATCATTTAACAATCCATATTTCATATGTGAAGTAAATAGAGTAAAGCCTGTGAAAGAAAATGAACCTGTCTATTAAAAAAAAGGTCTATAACGTAGCCAGTCTATAGCGGAACTTTTCTATTACAAAATTCGTAAACAAAAAAAAAGAAAAGCATAATCCGGGGAAAATAACACAAAACAATAACGGAAGGTGTACTAGCTAATAGGACAATTATCTTAAAACCTATCTAAAACAAACTATCCCCATCCTGTGGGATTTGATTTTCAATGTTTTACTTTATTTAATGCAAAACATAGATTGCATCCGACAACTCATAAAAAAGTCCTCCGGCCTGTACCGGCAGGAAAAGGTAGCTTTCCTATATCTTCGTTTCAAAATTTTAGCTAATGTTACTCGAAAACAGCAAGTTAAAATGCAAAGAAACCGTTTACAAAAGATTCGTTTACACTGAATTTGAATAAGAAATTCGCCAAATTATTGAGCTATAGCCAAGTTGGCTTCATTTATGAAGACTTATTTTTGTCGCCAAATTTGGCGAGATTTCGCCAATTGTCGCCAAGTTTGGCGAGAATTTGGCGTTAATGGATATGAATATATAGTTTTATGCGTATGATTGGGAAAATGATTACAACAATGAAAGAAAATAATTTGCGAGGAATCGCGTTCACTAAAACTTATAAATTTATATTAAAATCATTAAAATTACAGACATTACAATGCACTTTCATAAAACATTAAAAACATATTAAAATTGGACGTTTCGGATTTACATGGAAAATCCCTCTTCAACAACAACATTTCACTTAGCGTAAATCATAGTTAAAAAATATCAACAAATAGAAAATGCAACGTATCAAAATTTCGAAGTCAAAGTTACAGTTATAATAACACGGAGCATTCATTCGGGATTGCACCTGCTTGACCATTATTGACCATAAATTTATCGTTGGTTTTTTGTAATGTGCTGTTTTGTTTGAAAATGTCAGCCACCCTAGAATTTCAAACTGCTCTATCTCAGCCAATTTTTAAGATAGAGGTAAAACAAAAAATGCTCTGGAAGCCTTGTATCAAGTCCTAACACCTAATTAAAAAATAAACTTGAATTTTTAACTTTTTTGTATATTTATTTTAGTTTTAAAATTTTCCGTGGCCGCCATCTTGAAACAAGATGGCGGACCAAGCTGGCCAAGGAACTCGGTCGAGGCATTGGTGAGCTTAATACACACAATTAGTTTCATCCAAATTAATTTATAAATACGAGCGTTATCGTATCAAATTATTTTCATTTTTTCAATTTTTTTCGAATTTTTTTTTTTTTTCGAATTTTCTGGATTTTTTTAATTTTCCTTTTTCTGTATCCTAAATACTATCTTTATTCCTAATTTGAATTTTCTAGCGCAACAAAATCGGATTGTCTTCAAATTTTCGTTTTTTTTCAATTTTTTCGATTTTTTCAATTTTGCTTTCGATTTTTTTGGTGTTTTTGATGTTTTCTTTTTTTGGATGTTAAACACTACCTTCACACCAAATCTTAAGTTTCCAAGACTACAAGATCGTATTATTTTCAATTTTCAATTTTGATGGAATTTGTTGAATTTTCGAATGTTTTTTTTTCGAATTTTCTGGATTTTATAATTTTTCCTTTCTTTGTATCCTAAACACTACCTTTTTTCCAAATGTCAAGTTTCTGGGGCTACGGGATCTACCCAATCTTTTTGATGACGCGTGAACGAGTGAGTAAGAAGTGACAAAAAATCGAATGTTTGAGTTCATATATCGCCTGAACTAGAAAAGACAGAAAGTTGTAATTTTAAATTTTGGTCCTGTGTGCCAAATACTCTCTATAATTGAAGTTTAAAATTTTTGGGATACTCCAGCGCGGAGATATGGGGGGGTCAAAAGTGCCCTGAGTTGCTTCCAGAAAAGTATGCTTACGGCTGTGCTTTCTCGACTTGGCGGAGGCACTGCCGTGCCTCCAGATAACAAATACTCCATATTGTTGTTTCAAATATCACAGAAATTCATCTTCTTTTGAATTATTTTAATTTTTCACGTGAAAATCGCTCAATTAAAACTTAATTGTTGAGGAAAAATTATTTTTCCGCATTTTTATTTATTGGCAACGATCAAAGCCCTAGCAACGATAAAGTAAAATGGTTAAATTTTATCTAAAAACTAGCAAGCTACGCCCGCTGCGCTGGTCGGTTTCTACAAATGAACCTTGAATCAAACGAAATAAAGCGTTTAATTTGACCTTGTATTTGAAAACAATCTGTATATTTACCTGGAATATCCTTCCACATTACTGAAAAATGACGTGATTGTGCTATTATATTTTCTAATGTACAGTCAAAATTTTAGCTGTTAAGGACCAACTCTTTTATTTGGTCATTTACAGTTAAGGTTTGCTAAAGAATGATAAAATTATATTCAATATACTAAAACTATCACTAAAAATTGTCGAACTAACAATGCAAAAAAATTTAATAACAAAATTCATTCAGTATAGAAGTTTTTATAAAGTCTAATCTTCGATAATCGGGTTCATCTGATTATAGAACTTTTCCACATAATTCTAAAACTAACAGAACGATATAAAATATACTAAAACCATCCTTACAAATTATCTACTTAACAATGCAAGTCCCAAAAAATACGCCCAATAAAAACTTTCAAAAAGGCTAATCTTTCGGAATCGGGTTCACCTGATTATATAGCCTTCACACATAACTGTTTGACTAAGCAACGTAGAACAATATGTAGTACATTAAAACCATTCCTGAAATAGAATCTAACTAACAATACAATTCTCATCAAAATCCGCCCAGTAGAACTTTTTCAGAAGGCTAATATTTCATAATCGGAATCAAATATTGAAAAGGCTAATATTTGATTAAAAAAATGGTCACCCGATTTTCGAATTTTCCCCTATAATTATAGAACTAAGCAATGTAGAATGATGTGTTATATAATAAAACTTTCTCTAGAAAATTATCTAACAGTGTAGGTTCCATCGAAATCCATTCGGCAAAATCTTTTAAAAAGGCTAATATTTCATACTCGGATTGATCTGATTATAGCACCTCCCAGATTTATTCTATAACTAAGCTACGTAGAACGATATGTTATACAATAAAACCTTCCCTGAAAAATTATCTTACAGTTTAAGTTCTTCGAAAATCCATTCAGCAGAACTCGAGTTATAAGCAGCCGGAACGAAATTTCATGTATGTAGAAGTAAATAGAAGTATATTGCCATTAATATAGTTTGTATTTGAATAAAAAAAGGTACTTTTCGGTTAGCTGAGCGCCAGTGATATATATATATATTCATACATATAAGTGAATATATATATGTATGTATATACATGTATTTGTGTATATATATGTGTATATATATATACATGTATATATATATCACTGGCGCCCGGCTTACCGAAAAGTACCAAAAAAAATACTGCAAAAATGCAGACGTACACTTAAAACAAAAGCACCTTTTGGCTTAAATCTCTCATCAAAACTGTTTTTATTTTTTTTCTTTCTTTTTTTAAATAAGATTAGTAACAGTTTTTCTTTTATTTTTCCAGATGTATAGCTGTTTCAATTCTTTCTGCAACAAAAAAAGACATCTTTTGGCTTAAAATCAAATTGTTTGGGGTCAAAAGTAAAATAAAAATCACCAAAAACAAAAGATACATCGCCAAATATTGTTTCAATATAGAAATCTTGCCCCTTGAATAATTTTTTAAGCATTACGAACATTCCCAATCATGTTTAAATTAAATATTTTCATTTTATAATATTCTCTCATCAAAACTCTTTTTTTTTCTTTCTTTTTTTAAAAATAAAATTAGCAACAGTTTTTATTTTATTTTTCGAGATGTAACGCCTTTTCATTTCTTTCTGCAACAATAATGGTCGCCAAAAAAGTAGCAATGGTAACCTTTTCGGCCAAAATAACAGAACTTTCTATCATAATTCTGTAACTAATGCACGTAGAACAATATGTTATATACTAAAACCTTCCCTGAAAAAGTATCTATCGAACAACGCAAGTTCCATTCAGTGGAACTCGAGTTATAAAGGAACGGAACGAAATTTCCGTTTGTGTTTTATATATATATAGTAGATGTCCATTGATTCTCTATGAAAATAATCAAATTTTGAATTATTAAGAAAAGTATTTGAATAAAATAAACAAAAACCAGTCTATGTTCATTTCCGGGTTATAATCCACCTATATGCAAAGATACAGGGCCATTAATTTCTCCATTTTGACGCTGGCTTCAGCCTAACATTTGCACATAATCGGATTTATAATATTATTAGGATTTTTTACCTTTTTCTGTTTTTGTCAGCTAATTTAAAGATACATGGAAGTTACACGTTGAGGCACGAACACAAAAAGGTAGGACATGAAAATAAAAGCATTGTTTGTTTACAACATCATCACAAAGCGCTTATTTGCAGCAGTGTTTTCAATAAATGTTCAGATTTATTTCATCATCTGTTAGTTATTTTATTTATTTTATCGTCTGCGCTTCTTCAATTTTAGATTTAAATTTATTTCATTATGTATTTGTTATTTTATTTATTTTACTGTCTGCGCTTCTTCAATTTTAGATTTGAAATTTGTTTCATCATCTATTTGTTATTTTATTTATTTTACTTTCTGCACTTCTTCAGTTGTAGGTTTTGAGCTTATGATTTAGTAATTTTTGTAAGGCAACTCTTGCACACGTTCGAACGACTTGTAACGACAGATGTTTCTGTGGAACAACGTTATTTGCATCTGTGTTTTCGGCTATGATGGGAGATTTTACGAATAGTGAAAAGACAGACATGCATCTAATGCACGATGCTGCTAATGGGAACGGCAGAACTGCGCTACGGCTATATCAGGAACGTTTTCCACAAAGGCGTATGCCAAAACACAAAGTATTTAGCGGTTGCATCGGAATCTTTCTGAAAATGGGTCATTCATCGTCATCTCTGACGAAAGGACTGGAACAAGAACCGTACGACATCCAAACGTGGGAGAAACCATCTTGAAGATTGTGGATTAAACACCACACACAAGTACAATAGCTATTGCACGTTATTTACACGTAAGTCACCCCACCGTTTGGAGAGATTTAAAATAAGATCGCTTAAACCCATTCCATATTCAGAGAGTCCAAGCTTTGCAAGTAAATGATTTCCCTATGCGCGTACAATTCTGTCAATGGTTCTTGCATCAGTGTGCGTTAAACCGGATTTCCCAACTTGTGTGCTATTCACAGATGAGGCGATTTTTACAGAGGAAGGTGTGTTCAATATTCGCTATACTCATTTTTGGGCATCAGAAAATCCTCACGCCACGCATCCACATGCATTCCAAAAATTCTCTGTTAATATCTGGGCGGGTATTGTACACGATTGCCTCATAGGCCCATATCTCCTACCAACGCGACTCAATGGCTTAAGTTATCGTATTTTTCTTGAAGAGGTTTTACCTGAATTACTGCAAGATGTTCCGAATGTCGTTCGTAATCAAATGTGTAAGAAATACGTTCTTAGAAAGATAAACTTGGGCTTAATGATTCTACAATAATAATTAAAAATATATACATATTTAGCGGGCTGCGGCTCAGACGTGACTACGTCATCGAATTATGAGATGAATTTATGATATAGAACAATATTATTAACAGTACTTCAAACAAACACTGTATACTTTGTCATATCTTGATACGATATGAGCAGATGTTGGCGCCAATTCTACGTATTGGCGGTTCTATCGCGTCATTTAGTTACAGCATAACATTTAAACACATTAATACACATATATACACATTATAAACACAAAATTTGCAAATAGTATTACTACCTATAACATTTTTTAATTTAATATCGAAACTCGAGGTCGAGATAGTACCACGAAAATGAAGAATTGGCGCTCCATTCTGTTCATATTGCACCAAGATATCACGAGTCATATTGAAATATTTGTATTGTACTAGTCGAGATAACCAACATATTAAAAAAATTCAATACGAAATTCGATGAGCTGGTAGTAATGCTAAAATGACGAATTGGAACCCACTGCTGCTCATATCGTCTCAAGACTTGCCGAGGCAATTCCACCATTTTTTCATGTATTGTTAATAATCTCTTCTGCATCATAATTTTATCTCAAAAATCGATGACGTAATAATTTTTGTAGCAGTAGGTATGCAGCTCGGTCTCTGGTGGCTTTGCACTAAATTTGAAAGACCGATTACTAAAGAATTTGCTACTTTTAAATTTAATTTCCATTTAAAAAATCATATATTTATTAAACAATTGTTAAGACATTATAAGAAAATTATGCATTAATACATGCAACTGTTAAAATGTTGTGCTGACTTTAATAAGTTCTACTTAAAGTTACTTACAATTACAAAGCTCTGAAGTGGCCGACAACTAGTTTAGTGATGGTTGAACACTAGATTTGACCGACCGACTACTAGAGAACTTGCCCTTTTTAAATTTAACTTTCTCCCTCTCGAAAAAAAAAACTATCATCATATTAAAAAAAAACAATAATTGCTGAAATATAATAAGAAATGTATATTTTAACATATCTCACTGTTAAAAATGATGTGTTTTTTTTAAGAAGTTCTACTTTTAGATATATACAAAAAAAGCACTTAAGAGACCGACTCTATTGGTACTTTTACCCTATAGCATTTCCGTTTTTATGGTATGTTCATTTTTCATTGAAACAACAGTATAATTAAATTCTGTAAAATGTCAATAATTTCTTATAAAGTACAGGGTGGCAAGAAATAACTTGGACACACATGATACATTATAGCTTTAATGCTAATGAAAATATTACGACCAAACTTCAAAATAAATATGAATACATTATTTCGTCTAATATATTTAAAAATTTTCAAATTAGCTACCTTTAGCTTTAATACAGAGCTTTAAACGTGTCCTAAAATTTTCGGCTATGGGTCGCAACTCACTTACTGGTATTTTATCCCATTCCTTGCATAAGGATTTCCTTAGGGAGGCCAAAGTTTTATGAGGTTTAGCACACACCCTTGTCTCCAAGATGGACCAAACAGAATAATCCATTGTTTTCAAATCTGGGGAATACGGTGGCCATTCTTGAGCTTCAATGAAGTCAGGAAAATGTGTCTTGCACCAATCTTGAGTGCCTTTAGCTCTGCGTGCAGGTGCGGAATCCTGTTAGAAGTTCCATCTTTTGTTTCCAAAGAACTTTTATGACCAAGGTAAGACAAAATCGTCCAAAATGAGTTTGCGATATGTTTGTTAATTAATCTTTATCCCTTTATCAACAAAAACAAGTGGTGTTTTCCCACTAGCACATATCCCACCCCAAATCATTACAGATTGGGGTCGTTGACGCCGTTCAACAATGCACGAAGGTCCAGGTGCTTCTGCTGACCAAACTCTATCATTATGGTTATTGTGAGCTTGTTCAATCGAAAACAGTTTCTCATCTGTGAAGACAAATGTTTGCCATCGATCACCTGCGGCCCGTTCTAACAGTTCTTTACACCTTTGAAGTCTTGTGCGTTTGTTCTCTGCTGTTAGCTTTTGAGCCTCTTTCATTTTGTAAGGGTAAAGACCAAGCTCTATTCTTGCCATCAAACATGCGGTTTCTCTGTTGATCTTCATCTCTCTAGCAACCTTTCTCATTGAAATCCTAGGGTTTCGTTGAACTCGCTTTTTTATAACTACCCGGTTTCTTGATGTGTTAATTGTGCGCTTTCTTCCTCTTCCTGGCCTGTCACCATCATGTCAGAGTTCTTTAACCCTTTTGATTGTGTATGAAACCGCCTGCGTAGGCACTTTCAATCGTTGAACAATTTCAAATTGTTTCATTCCTTGCTTATATAATTCAAGTATGGCAAATCGTTTGTTAACCATAATAGTTATCACAACTTACTTACTTACACCTGTTTAGTAGCATTCTAGAATCAATTCCCTATGACAATAACTTTATGACTTTAGTGGTAGTTGCATATTTTTGGTTTGAAACTTCGTCCAAGTTATTTCTAGTCACCCTGTATAACGCATTTAATTTTGTTCTTACGGAAAAAACTATGTTCAACCGATGATTTTCGAACGTAAAACTAAATTTGATTACGGAATTACGTTGTGAAGCATTGAAATCTAATAGTTTAAGAAAAATTGACATTTTTTAATTGTTAATACGCTGTTTTGAAATGTTTTATATAAGAAAGTATCTTTACAAATTGCATTTCATCCATATGCATATTTACTATTTTTATAAGATTTTGCATTTTTATATTCTACTACCATTGAGAGTGTTAAATTTGATTTAACTGTGCCAATAAATTGTGCGCATCATATTTTCACATAGCCGGTATGTCGCAGAAAATACTCCTTTGACAATATTCAATTTTATGAAATAAATTTCTTTCGTATAATACTTTATAAATATTTGAATTCTATGCTCTTATGTTATACGTGCATGAAATAAATTCCGTAAATCAGCCACTAAAACATGAAATATGCATCATTCAATTTCGCAACTTCTTACGCGTTGAAAACATTCATGTAATGGGAAAGATCTGATTACAAATTCTGTGTATTTTTATTTTTTCGTTAACAGAGTGCGTGTTTAATAGACGGTGGACTTTGAAAATGACAAAATAAAAACAAAATAAAAATAAAATAAAGAAAGAAATAAAGAAAAAAGAAAAAAGACAGAAATCATTTAAAAAATACAATAAAAGTCAGTGCTCGATTCAAAATCAACCTGAGTGTGGTTTAAATCCGATTATGCTTTTAATCAATTTTACGGAAAATTAAATTATTACCTGTGAACAAAAGTTTAAGTGTCCCGTGACAACAGTTTTTTTAATGGCTTTATTTCTCAGATAGATATGAATCCATTGACAAAGAATGATTACCAAAATTAAATTCGCCATTAAGAGAAACAATCGAGAAAGGTTGTCAGATTTACCAAAATATATATATTGGAATTTTTAGAAATAATTTATGTATATTAACGAATGTATGTATGCGGAATACATTATTATGTGTACTTTTAGAAGTTTTTACTGGGATTGCGCTGCTGAGCTGCTATTATAGTGATCATTTACTTGAAAATGTAGAAATCGCATGGAGCATATTTAAATATTATCTTATGTATTTTTTTTTAATTTATTTACATAAACCCAGAAAATATCTACTCTTTATATCAGAATACACTCTAAGCAATTTATAAATGCCTGTTAAGCTTTAGTTTATAAAGCTTGTAAAGGAAAAGAGACCACCTAAATTGAACCTACACTATAAAAAGACAATTGCTTCTTAATCTAGGAAAACATAATATAACTACAAGATAAATTATACTCTAACACCTTCTGAGTTACCCATAATTCCAAAAAGCGTTCTTTATCTTTAAAAAACTCAGAAACTAGTATATTTTCAAGATTTAAAGAAGCATTTATTACAACGAAGTGTCTTTTACTGTCACTGATTTTCGGAAACGTTTCCGAGCAGTTTTTATACTGTATAAATCAGTTTTCCAAAACCGGAATATCAGTTTATCGGATGATTCATTCTCAAATAAACATTTTCAGGTTCAACAAACATGTTTTACACGCAAACATGTTAACTTAATAGCATTAGTATTAACAGTAAAATTAATATTATTTTGTTACTCTTGCATGCATAAATTCCGTTACGCAGCAGAAAAAATTTATTTTAAGATAGATAGGATTCTAAAAACGATATTGCTGTTTGAGAAAACTAATTAATAAACAATAAAAACTACTCGGAAACGTTACCGAAAATCAGTGGCAGCAAAATAACCTTTTTTTTCATTAATGCATCTTTAAGTCTTGAAAATATATTGGTTTCTGACCCTAAAGAATGCGTTTTAGAATCGTGGGTAACTCTGAAGAGATTACTACATATTTTCGTACGTGATTATATTATATTTTCGTAGATTAAGAAACATTTGTCTTTTTTTACGGTGTACACCATCGTCTTTACGCATTTCCATAATTTTGTCCGAAATTAGAAAACAATAACTGTTATTAATCACATCAATTTTTTTACATTTTCCTGGCATTATACATCCCGTTATTGTCATAAAAAAACACATCATTACATAATTAGAGTAGAACCTTGAGAACAGGACACTCAGCGGGGATAAAAATTCACATCAACGAAAGAGAATGTCGAGATAGCGAGGTTGTACATTTCAAGCTTAAACATTTATATAAAAAAATTACTATTTAATATGTATTATATTTTCACCATTGAATAATTCCATTTAATAAAGGATTTCCATTTATTTCCAGACTAGGGAGCCATAATTATTGATAAGGAATAATCTGGAAAAATATTCCTCGAATAAAAAAGAAGTTATTTTGAGTAAAACAGGAAGTTAAGTTGGATTGAAGAAACAAATAATGAATTTCGATTAAAATGTAATGATAAAAAAAATGATCAACTATTTTTAAAGAATAGCTAAGATGTAATAATTCAAATTATAGCCGACATAAGTGAGTTTCTGCTAAAACGCGTCGAGTTAGCGAGTTTCAGTGTTTATTTCTAGATCAACTACATGAATAATAAAAAACGAGTTGCCCATGTGTCGAGTTATCGTGGCTCTACTGTATTTATACATTTCCAGACTCATGTTGAATTGGTTTCAAGCGAAAATTAAAAGTTAATTCACCAAGAAAAAGTTAAAAGAAAATATAAATACTTATCACTAAAGTGACCAGATATCCCGGTACCTCGTTCTGTGACTTTTCTTAAAAGTTTTTATAACACAACCGCTAAATTGATCCATTTAAAACAAAATTAAATTAGAACATAATTATTAAACTCTTTACATGTAGTGCGAACCTTCCAGCGTAATATTTTTCAAGATGTTTTGAGACAAAGGGAAGTGGTGCACTTCCTGAAGCAAGGGAAGCCAAATAATACCAACCAATCTGCCTACTTCCTACCCTCGGCAAAATATTAGAAAACTATTAATCTTTCGGCTTACTCACTTTCTAGAATTCAAAGGTTTACTATAGCCTAAACAGTTCGGGTTCAGAGCGGGCAGATCATGTGATAAAGCATTGTTAGACATCTTGACTTCCTGTGCCGACAGCATAGCTCATAGTGACTACCCTTCCCTGGTCTCGCTGGACATACAGAGAGCCTTCGATAACATAGAATAGAAGGACATACTTATACAATTATGGACTCTAGGCTGCCTGAGAAACCTGGCTGAGAACCCTGACTCGTCAAGTCTTATTGATCAGAAAGAAGTTTCCTCAGTAATTGGGGTGCAGGCTACATTCGGCATAAGCTGGAGATGGGGTGACCCTAAGGCGGCTCTTGTCTTGGACCTCTACTCTGGCTACTAATCTCAAAAATTTTTCTTTTAGAGATGGAGTATGAGGGCATAATCACATATGCATTTGCTGATGACTTCAGTCTGGTTCTATCGGGACGCACGCGTCTGGACCTAGAAACGCCGGAGGATTGAGCACTCGCCTCATTCTGGCAACTACTATATGCACACCACCTACACCTATCACCTGGGAAATCAGAGGTCTTAATATTCACCAAGCCATGTAAGCTGGAGCGTGAACCAACAATGCGGATTAAGGGAATTAGCTTGCACTATGTACCACATATAGAAATCTTAGGCGTCACTATAGATAAATTTCAAAACTGGACAGTACACCTCAACTAACAAACTCAAATTAGTCAAACACCACCACAATGCATCAAAACTTATGGGTAAATCTTGGGGGATCAATAAGAACATGTTTAAAAGATGGTACAATACAATTATAGAAAAGATTATACTTTATGGGGCTGGAATTTGGGGAGGTAAACTAACAAAAAATATATATTAACATCAATTCAAGGAACATTCCTACTACAACTGTCAAGGGGTTATAAAAACATCTCAACAGACGCACTAAATGTAATTACAGGTATACCACCCATCACCTTAACATTAGAATATGAATACAACACGAGCAGAATCTTACACCTTTCACATATCCAAACAATAAAACAGCAATTTCTATCCAAAAGCATCGAACGGACAGTCCTTGGTTAGTAGTTACATACATCAGAAGAAACATCACACCTCCAAGTAAATACAGATCGTAACATATACACACCATCAACACTGCCAACAATTTTTACTGATGTATCTCGAACAGCAACCAGCGTGGCATCAGCTTACTGTGTCACGGAAGGTGCCTCGATCATCCACCACTGTGTCTGCAGACTGGACTACAAAACACGGTATACCAAGCCGAGCTAGATGCCATCCAAGTGCTCCAAGAGTGCTCCAAGCACTCAAATAGATCCACGCACAAACAGGCACAACCCTGCACTGGATATGTAGCGAGAATTTGTCTAGTCTGCAGGCAGTTAATTCCCACAGAACCAAGCATCCACCAGTTCTTGATATATAAAAAAGTCTATTAACTCTCGTAAGCCGCGCTCGAGTTGGTCATGTCCGCTCACATGGATATATTTGGTAGAAAATTGGCGGACACTCTAGCGGGAGAGAAGCCACAAACGGACAGAAAGGAATTTTTTAATTAACAAAAAATTTAAATATTATTAGCATTAAACTCCATAAATGTTTAAATATTTAGCAATTGTTTTCTAATTCACTTTATTTCGCTCCTGTTATTGAGTGCATATTGTGTGTGTTTGTTGCTAAACTTAGCGCTGAAAAATAATTTTAAACTACTCTTTCCTCAGTATAAGGCATAATCTATTTATGCACTATTATTAAAAGAGTAGCATTTTTCAGAAATAAAATAGAACAATTTTAGGCAACTATATTCAAAATAATCAAGATAAGCTAATGAGGAGATCAAACTGAGCTCTTGGTACGGTACTAACACTAGTGATTATAATCAACTTATACGGACTTGTGATATTTTCTGTTTCGAAGTTAGAATATCAACTATTAAAAGGCCAATGTTGTTGATGATTTCGGAATAATGGCAACTATTATTACACTGATTTTTATCATTTAATAATACATATTAATTTTTACATAAAAGCTAATGTACCTTTAAATTGCATATTTTACAGTTTAATGAAGTTTCCCATTTTGTTATACGAATATCTCATTTTCTGTCGACCCCCATACGTATATCATGTGAGTTTTTCTGGAAAGGTGATTGGATTCAAGGAAGTGTGTATGTGTGTAGGAGGGTAAAAAGGAGTACAAAAAGACCTCACACCGCACAGTTCCTCGCATTCGCTAGGGGCAGCTCTGGGCAAACGTTTAAAGAATTTCTCGGCGGAGAAAAAGTACAATCAGTATCTAAAAGCGGATATAAGAAGCTGTAAAATTTTAAAATAACAAAAATGAAAAAGTCACAAATTTAAAGGAAAAGTTTTCTGGAATTAATTAACGTAAAATTCAAATTTTTCTCAATATTCAAAATTTTATTTTTAAAAATAGAATCTGCTTTTCTCTGGAAGTGAGAATAGATTTTACAAGACGCAACAAGGTCTTGATTCATTTTAAATTCAATACAAAATAAAGTGTTTGGTGAAAAAGAGTGGGGTTTCGACGAAAATGCTTCTCATGATCTTCACAAAAGTTTTGTCAAAACATTAAAAAAAAATCGTTACAAATGCTATCGGTAGATGGCGAAATATCTTCAAAGGTACAAAGAATCCTAAAAAAATCCAGATGAGTAATTATAATTTATTTTGCACAATCTACTATAATATTTCAATGTGTGCGTCCTTTGACCACATCCACTCAGTACTCAATTTCCCTCCACAAGTTGAAATATATTAGCAGGTTTTGTAAAATATATTATCTGTAGCTGCTTATTTCGATATTTGATATTTTTTTGCAGCTTTGAAAGCTCAGAATTATCTAAGGGACAATTTTAGAACCATTATTTTAAATTTACTTAAAGAAAATTTTTTATCTTGAAAAGAATTTTCCTGCAAACCGCACCCTCTTCCGCTACTTATGCGATTTTTTGTTAAATTTTAAAATGCCTCAATGACTTTTGGGACCACCTATATAAGACGGTTAGGAAGGAGAGGCAAAGATGTCAACAATTTCCAATATTTGTGTATCGGTTCTTTTTATCTAATATCTGGTTATCTGATTAATTATTGCCTTCGTTTGTAACTGCTTCAAAAAATAAATAAAAAAAACATATTTATCAATACAATTTGAAAAATTCGGTAATAAATCAAATTTAAGAAAAACATTTTTTTTAAGGCTGACATTCAATATGGTCTCTACACTTGCACGAGATGTTTGTGGAATAGCGAATTCTGTCAAAAAAAAAATTACGTCATGATTAAAAAATACGTACATTTTTTATTCAAAACTAAAATAAAAATAACAAGAACGAAAAATCATGTGTCAAGCATAGATTATGAAACACGTTCAACACAGCCAGAAAACTGTTACAAATCTTCACCGTTAAATAATGTGAAAGAAGTAAGTAAACAGTTTAGAAAACATATAACACATTGGAAAATACAGTTTTCGAAATTACCTTCCAATGTCAAAAAAGTAGCCGAATTATTTTGTGCAACCTGTATATGATCAATAGATGTAAATATATAGCATGATAAAATTTAGTTTTGTTAGAATATTCACATTTAGCAATTTTCGCCAATCGATGGAAATTCCCTCGAAATCTTTTGTACAGCCCTGTATATTATTTGAAGTCCTTTGTACACACCACCTATTAAGCTAGCAGGCAACCCTCGCAGGAATTACCAACCGTAAATGACAATTTATTGTTTTCTTTGCGTATCCCTGTATATGAATTTATTTATATTCGACAAACTTCTATTAGTCTACTAAATATAGTTCAGCAGGAAAATGCGTAACACAATTAAAAACTACCCTTTAGCAATTCACTCCCATAGTCTGTAATACTTACGGATTACCTTGTGCAGCCCTGTATATGAACAACCGAATTTATAAACACACACGTACTATGAAAAAAATTAGTTAAACTTAAAAGCGGAAATCAAAGTTGAAACTCATTTATCATACATAGACTGTAAATATCGCACATGTACTGTAACCGATATATTTTGTGTGTCCCTGTAAATAACAGCAATGCACTCCACACTTTCAAGAGAGAAATTCATAGTGCACCTCAGTAATGCATATAATTTTCATTGTGCTTGAAATAGTGAAATATCACTAAATTACACTGCAAACGATTTTTTTCCATAGAGCAATGTGTAACAGAATTCTTTTGTTTGACCCTGTAAATGAATAATAAATGCTTTGCACCTCATATTCTACAAAAAGTATGTTTTAATGCGCTTCATAATTATATATCAATTTTATCATGCTTTAACCCTTTCAGGGGCAAGCACTTGTGCTCCTGTAACGTTGAATTCCCACAGGAATTTAGGAAAGAATTTAGTTCAAAATAAGAATAAACAATTTTTCAATTTTATCTCGTCAAAGTTAAAAAAGTAAAATTTAATTAAAAGTTTCTGGTTTGAATCGAATTTAAATTAGGTGGTATATAATATGTACCACCGCCCCTCAAAGGGTTAAATGACGTAGCATCATTAAAATGTGCTTGAAACGATTATTTTCCATTGACTGTAATGTAACAGGCCTGTAATGCAACTGTCCCTGTAAAAAAAAAAAAAAAAAAAAAAACTATAAGTGCTACACATTTCAGTTGAAATAGGAAACATGCTATAGTAAACGACAATAACATACAAAAATTTCCGGGCAATCGGAGTATATTTACGCGAGTTAGAGCACGGACAGACACCAAACGGCCAGACGGCAGAGAAACCCAAATCATAAACACTTTTCAACTAGGTTGGAAAATATTAAAACGGAAAAAGTAATTTTCAGCTTTTTAATCAAGCTAGATTCTTTAAAAAAGTTAATTTGGGTTTAGAATTATTACTTTAAATTAAATAAGTATTATTTAAATGTTTCGTCATGTTTGGGTGAATTTTAGGTAGCTTTCAATACAAAAAAGTATAAAGCTACCTATTGCAGCCGTTCGGAGGAAAGCAGTTCCGAAAAATTTCGATATATTTTCACCGATCATGACCCCCAGACCCCAAAACCACCCTCCGTTCAAATGTTGATTTATATATAGAGATATATCCACACATATATATATATATATATATATATATATATCTGACATATGTCATACGATAACGCTCGTATTTATAAATCAATTTTGATGAAACTAATTGTGTGTATTAAGCTCTCCAATGTCTCGACCGAGTTCGTTGGCCAGCTTGGTCCGCCATTTTGTTTCAAGATGGCGGCCATTTAAAAATTTAAAACTAAAATAAATATACAAAAAAGTTAAAAATTCAAATTTATTTTTAATTAAATGTTAGGCCTCGATACGAGGATTCCAGAGCATTTTTTGGTTTACCTCTATCTTAAAAAATGCTTGAGATAGAGCAGTTTGAAATTCTAGGGTGGCTGACATTGTGAAACAAGACAGCTCATTAAAAAATTTTCATTGTTGTAATAATTTTCTCAATCATACGCATAAAACTATGTATTCATATCCGTTAGCGCCAAATTCTCGCCAAACTTGTCGACATTTGGCGAAATATTGCCAAATTTTGCGACCAAAATAAGTCTTCATAAATGAAGCCATTTTGGCCATTGCTCAATAATTTGGCGAATATCTTATTCAAATTCAGTATTAATGAATACTTTGTAAACGTTTTCTTTGCATTTTAACTTACTGTTTTCGTGTAACATTAGCTAAAATTTTAAAACAAAGATATAGGAAAGCTACCTTTTCCTCCCGGTACAGGCCGGAAGGACTTTTTAAAATCAGAATGACATCATAACAACTAAGTAGTTTTAAGAAAATGCTGTCAGATTTTCTTTGGATTTTTTCAATTTCAGGGTAAATCTTATATGAGAATCTTGGAAAACCATGTTAGGATTTTTTTTAAAGGGGGAACAGAAAGGTTTAAAATGATGAAAATAATTTATTGATTATTATTATTATTAGTTGCAGTAGTATTATTAGTAGTATTATGTTTAAACCTTTAAAGAATATCCACAGTTTATCCGATTGGAAAATTTCTAAAATTACGATCGTGTTAGTCGTTAACGTCCAGCCGTAACGGGTACTAAAGGTACTAAAGTAGTAATGGACCCAATTTAGCAGAATATTTTCAGATAAAGCTTTAAATCTCTGGTGGAATGAACAAAGAATTATACGTTCAGATTTTAAAAAAATACATTTTTTTAACGACCTTTTTCTTTCTTTTTTTTTTTTTTTTTTTTTTTTTTAACCGCCGGAAGGGGGTGCTGTGATAGCGATTCTTGTGTCATTTTCATTATTGTATCATCGAAAAGTGTATGAAGTTACGTATAGAATTGAACCAACTTTTATGTATATGTTTTTCAGACTATGGCTTGCAGGTCAGAGTTGAATTTCGAGGTATTCCGCCGGAAGGGAGCGCTGCGATGGCTACTTAAAATTCTAAAAGATATACAAAAAAATTAGAAATCTTAAAAGTTTTTTCTTTTAAATGTTCCGTCTTGATCCAAAGATTTCAGAGGAATTTTTGTTTTGCTTCGATCTTAAAAAACGGTTGAGATATAGCAGTTTGAAATTTTAAGATGGCTGACATTGTGAAACATTACAACAATTTCTCAGTAAATGGCTTTAATTTATTAGTTTTAGTGAATATTGTTTCGGCAAAATTTCATTCATTGTTGTTTCAACTCTTATATTCTTAATACTATATAGTTATATTCACCAACGTCAAATTCTCGCCAAACTTGCCAATACTGAGCGAAATATCTAAATATCTCCAAATTTTTCGATAAAAATACGTTGCCATAAATGAAGCAACTTGGATATGGCTGACTAATTTGGCGATATCTTATTCAAATTCCATATTGACGAGAACTGAGACTGACTCTTCTGTAATCGGGTTCCACGCATTTTAGCTTTGTGGTTTCCTGTAAAATTAGCTAAAATCTTAAAATTAAGGAACAGGAGGCCTATTTTTTCCTATCGGTATAGGCCTGCAAAGTTTTCGTAGTTTAGTATATATATATATCGGCTGCTCGGATCCAGGTAACCCGACATTTTCCAAGCAGCTAACGTGTGATAGAATGACGAAAAATATTGATTTTTTTTGGCTTTGTGATAGGGAATTTTGAAGTATATTAACATGTATTAGATAGAAGAAAGTTTTGGGATTGTCACATCCGACAATACCTGCGAAGGGCAAAACTTCAAATTCAATTATCTCGAAACGGTGTTTTCAACAATTTAACCATGATAAGTTTTGAACAAGTTAACGGATATACATTTTCCTTAAAAAATAGTAATACGATGCCTGAAAAATAAACAAAAAATTCTTTTTCCGGTTATAACAAAATATATGATCAATTTTTATGGAATATTTTTTTTAAATTATAATTTATTATTATTTTTGTTTTATATATGATTGAGAGCAATATAAAGAAGCAGTATAAAGACGAAATGACGACGTAAAAATTTAGAACTTGCCCTTCAAAATCGTGCAAACTAGTTTTACAAGATTAATTGTATCATATCATATTAAAACTTTTGTTATTTTATTTTATTTTATTTTATTTTATTTTTTACAATTTAACAAATATATTTTTATTTTTATAAAACATAAATAAATACATGTTAAAAAAAGTAATAGTCGAAATTAGTAACAAAAATCACAACTGAATTATAGCTTCCTATACTCCACGATCAAACTTCCGTCAATTTTCGTCATTTCAAACCTTTCTGGTCCTCTTAAGTCTTTATTTATTTTATTTTATTTTTAAAAGAGGGGGGGGGGGTATACTTTTTTATGTATCGGAGCAGTTTTTTTTTTCTTTAGAACCTTCCAAGAAAAAAGTCAGATCAGACTCGAAATATTTACAATGCACTTATAATGTTTTTAAATTTTGTTTTCTAAAATATGTGTAAACCTTGTTAATATTTGCAACAACGCTTTTCCGTAAATATATGTTTCGCGTTAAGAACTAAAAATGATTGATGTTTTGCCCACATAAATGAAAGCTGTGTGTGAGAGGTGACGAATGTTTTATCACTTTATGTAATATTTTGTGTATTTCTTGCTCTACTGTCAAAAATTATTTTGTTATATCCCTTTATGTGAAAAGAATACTTTATAGTTATAGCACTCAATATAGATTTAATATATCCATGATAAAATAAAATTCATTCGATCTTCGTCGTAAATGTTAAATAACAATTTAAGTTTTTTGTCGTGTAATAAATAAATAGCTAGAAACGTGTAATAAATAAACAGGTTCAACCATTCAGAAAAAAGGAAATATTTGTGTGGTATACGATTGATTATTCAATTTGTGCAGTTATTCAAATAATTTCATGTTAATATATTGATTTTTTAAAAGTATCCCTGTCAAGGAAAATTTACATGCGTCAGACAATAAATATTTTGATATGTACAAAAGTACTCCGTGCATTAAAATCACATACTTTCATGTTGATTAATTTATTTTTACAAAAGATAAAAGCAAGGAGATACACAGATATGCCACTTTTAAGTCCTGAAAAAATTTACAGGAAACCACCTTAAAAAGAAAGCCATTTAATTAAAAAAATATAGTTAAAAATAAAAGTATCTGTTTGAAAGTCAAGTATGAATGTACTATATATATATATATATATATTGTCGAATAGTATTACCATTAAAATAATCGATCAAAAGTACATCAAAAAAATATGTAGGAATAAAATTATTATGTCAAAATAAAATTCCTTAGAGCAATCAGCGAAAAGTCAAAACGCAATTCAAATACGTTCAGTATACAGTGACTTTATCACTTAATATAAATAAGCATTTAGAAAATAAGTCAAAACGGAATTCAAATATAAATTCAGAATGCTTGTGATGACGTTTTCCAAAACTTTGTAATATGTATAAATGTTTGAAACAAATCTTCACGGAACATAAATATTTCGATTGGAGAAGTGAGAATGATGGATATTTTGTCAACGAAAATGAAAGATGTTTGTGATAAGTCGCGAATATGTATGTGCACGCTACGTAATATTCTACCGATTTCTTGCTTGACAGTCAAGATTTGTTTTTCCAAATCACTTTATATGAAAACAATACATAAAGGGTGTGATATCTGTTGCTCTTAAATTAAAGTTTATGTATAAATGATTTGATAAAATTCCTTCAATCATCGCGGTAATTAATTGTATATATTATTTCTCGTGTCAACATCCCTTTTTCTAAGAAAATACGAAACGCAGAACGACGAATGAGATGCCATATGAAAGGATTTTGAACAGGCTGCTGACATAGGACACTTACATTTCTTTAAAACATATTTTTTGATTAAAAATTGCTGTTAATTAAAAATTAAATCGACATTGTTTTCATAAATGAAACGAAAGGTTTTCTTAATTCAGTTTTGCCACAAAAATAAAATACTGCATTATCAGATGGCGTCATCCTATAATGAAATTAAAATACATTTGTTAATTTATTTCTTGCGCGTACTTTTTGATAAAATATCCAGCTTTTAATCGGTTTTTTATTTAGTTTTTACGCGGGCGTCACCTATTGTTTATTTGTTTTCTTTGGTTAATCATGGCTGTGTATATGCGTACTGTATCGAAGCACCAGTAGATTACGTAATTTAAGAATTATCTTCCATTTAGATACACAGTTCATTAGGATTTACAAAAATTGTACGTATTTATTTGTTAACATTTGATTAAGCTGTTAATACGCCAGCAAAGTCTGACATCACTTAAATGGCTGCTGGACCACAAAGTTTGAACATCCATGTTTAAGTTCCCATAGGCTTGCAAAACGGTGGTGTACTAAATATTGATTTTATGTATTTAAGACATTTCTGGAACAGTTTTTCAAATCTGAGGAAATGCTTTCATATGAATTTTCTAAACGTCTGATACAGTGTTTAAATTTTTTTTATAATGTTCTGGGTTTTTTCAGTATACTTTCTTGGCAACCTATAGAAATGACCTTGGCGGCGAAAGAAAAAAAAAATTGGCAAAAAATTATCTGGCATACTTTTCCCATTTTCTTATACACAAGCAATCATTATGTATATTATTTCTGTTTTCAACATCTTTTTTTCTATGCACATACAAAACATACAACGATGAATGGAGTATCATTCGAAAATTTTTTGAACAAGTGTCTGAGATAGTACACCCACATTTCGTTAAAACGCGCTGTTTGATGTATAAAAATCAGTTAATTAAACATTAGTGCTAAAACGTACCAGAAAATAATCTCAAAGATTGCAGTGCGAAATCTTCGCACGGGTCCTTCTGGTGAAATGTGATTTTGGATACTCTCCTTTATAAAAAGTGGGCGTGATTGGATGATTATTTTTAAGAAAGAAATAATTGCACTTTTTATTACCAACATATCCGAATTTTGTAACGATTCGGGTCATTTTACAAATTCAGTAGAAGCCAATATATTATAATTTTAGGGTTGTTTCGGTAAAAAAAATAAATCTGTATACGATAGGATAACTATTTTTAATATGGATAAAAAGTACTGTGTATCTTAACAACAGAACCAAATGTAATATTAAATGGCTTATTTTTACAAAAAAATTAAAGTAGACAGAGAGGGACATGGCATTTTTTAATCTTATTAAAATGTACGTGAAATGGCCACAAAAATGAGGCCATTCCAACAATAACATAAAAAAAATAACAGCAAGAAATATACTGTCCGTGAAAATACTATACGTAAATTATATGTACACGTGTACAGCGTGTTACATAATGATAGGCCCATCATTAAAAATCCGTTTAACTTCTGAAAAACATGCAAATTGTTTTGTGGACAAATTCTAGACGTTTTCGTATCTAAAACTATGAGATTTAGAAAGAAAAGTATTTTCACAATTCTTAAAGAAACACAAACTTTTTTTTTACATTTTAGGTGTGTGCGTGTATATATGGATATGAAAAGAATATGGATTTTTCTTAGACCGCTAGATTGGGATTTTTGCACATTTTTGCTTCGTTTCTTAGCGGATCGTCTTATTTGGTGGATGTGGGAAAAGTAAGTTGGTATATATTTTCTGATTAAATGTACATAATTTTTATCCGAGTTTATTTAGTTCTATCTTTGTTACTAAATAGTTGTCTTTTTATATTTCCTTCATACATTTGCAGATGTTTAGTTACTTTGGAAATACGGTACGGTAGGAGCTTCAGATTAGTTTACTTGGCTTTTTAATAATCAATTTCTCTATTTCATATAATTTTTTTCCCAGGACTGTGACTAGTCGAAACCGTCGTGCTCCATGTCTTCTTTTGTTATTACCAGCATTTTTAAGTTTATATATTTTCATGATTTCGTTCCATCATTTTCTATTCTCCCATCGCTGATGAGACAGCCTTTTCTATTTTTAACACTTTAACGTATTTATTGTTTGGGCAAGATTGAAGTACCCGATAATCACCCATCCTTTCGAAGGGAATTCTTTCGTTTGATGTGGAGGTTCTTTATTTATTTTTTTATTATACTATTTTTATATATATTTCATTGAGTTGTTTTCAGTATATATTTTAGTTTCTCATTTTTTTTTAATATAAGATGATTACAAAGACTCTTGACATTTTTTGAGCGAACGTTTTATTTGTACCATGAAAATTGTTACATTATATTTCCCTTTCGAAAGAAACCAAAAATCAATGCACTTCAATTTTGAGGTCATATAAATCCACGCGCAGATCCCACCTGCTTTGCATGGACCAGAACGCATTCTTTAATATAACCTACATGATCCCTTCTGTTGCTGCAGCTATTCTCTGTTTTTGTTGATATCGGCTGTTGGATTTTACTTGGTGACCTTTTGACTTTATAAACCCCAAGTCAAGAAAGCATTCAACTTTCTATTCAATCTCCTAGTTGAGGCGCCTTTACTATGGTTTATATCAACTTTTATGGCCTGTAAGTTCTCTGTCCTTACGGAATGATTTTCATCAGCGACACTTTCCTGATAGGACCCGGTTTTCTGAATTTTCGATAGAAAGCTTCTTGGATATCTCAACACGTTTTCCGTCGCATCCTACCCGAAACGATGCCTATTTTTTCTTCTATTGTAAGTATTCTTTAATATTATAGGGAAATAAAAGAAATTGGTTAGTGATTTAAAAGATATATTAAGACACTTTTGAATCATCCTGTATTATAACGCAGTATATATATATATATATATATATATATATATATATATATATTATATTAAATCATAATAACACTCATCAACAGTTGTCATGCCACACGATCTCTTGTAAGTAATAGTGTTTTATTCGTTTGTTCGTTATTCTCATTACTAAACTGTACTTATCATCTTTCAATCACACTCAGTTTTGTTGTGATAAGGTTAAGTTCTTTTTTGGTAATATCACGATAAATGCATATGAACAGCCTCAAAGAACGAATGTGAGGTATGGTACCATTTGTACAGCCTTATGATGTATTTCTTCTCCGTATCAAATTAAGCCTTATAAAATATTTTATAAATGCGATTGATCGCAATGGAAATGGAATTCTTCAGAATAAGTGATGCTAAAATTAAAGAGGTAATTTTCCTAGGACCTCAAATCAGGGAATTATAAAAGATCCGAAGTTTGAAAACAAATTGATTATTTTTGAAAAATCAGCATGGTAATGCTTCAAGACCGTGGTTGTGAATTTTATGGGTCATAAGACTGACAGCTATAGAGAGTTGGTTAACGAGTTTCTAATAACATATAAAGCTTTAAGCTAGAATTTGTCGCTAAAAATCCATTTTTTTTTACTCGCATCTCGATTTTTTCCCTGAGAATCTTGGACTTATTAACGATGATCACGGAGAAAGGTTCCATCAAGACATTTCAAAGATGAAAAAACGATATCAGGGTAGGTGGAGTCCAAGCATGTGGGCCGACTTCTGCTGGACGAGCAAACGGGATCAACCAAAAGATTCCAGCAAAAGATTCCAGCTTCTAGTGTACATTTGTTAAACATATTTCTAGAAAATCCTTATTTTTCCTTTAAAAATTATTTTTCTTTAATAAATAAAATTCATTGGTGATCAAGATTTCAAAACTGCTTATTTTAACTGACGACAACCTACATTATTCAAAAACACTAACAAAGTTCGATTGGCACGGCAAAGTTTAATTTTTTTTAACCAGTGTAATTAAAATACAATTTAAACCACTATTTATGTTTAAAATCTACATATTTTGTACTTATTTTTATTTTGCATGATAGCCAATGATTTAGCTATTTTTCGTAACATTTCAATGACGCTATAATGGATTGAAATGTAAAATGTTACTTTTATTATTCGTATAAGTGTACGACGAACTTAACAAATTATATCCAAAATTATTTAATAATGAAAATACATTTAAATGATTTTTACTCTAGAAAATTAATGTATATTTACATTCCTCAGTACAGTAAAAGCAAGTAAAAGCAGCAAAATATACATTAATACCATGGATAAATTAATATAACTGTTACACAATAAAACGCAATGTATGCAAAAAATATTTACGCATTCGTAAATTAAGTTTTTGTACGTTATATGAAAAAGATAGGTAAAAAACTAGTTGCTCTGTCAAAATGTTTTTCCTGGAACAGTACAAAACGTAACCATCCTAGACACAATTCAAACTGAAAATGAAATGTTTGCAAAACACTTATGACAATTTCCAAAGCATACAAAATTTGTATCAACATTTGAAATAACTTTTCTCCTAAAATATATATTTCGCGAGAATGATGGAAATGATGGAAAATGATGGATGTTTTTTTAAATAAAAAGGAAGTCTGTTTCGGAAATGTGACAAATGTGTAAGAATTCTCGAAGCATTCAACCGATTTCTTGTTCTAATGTCAAAAATTGTTTTTCTTTATCCCTTTACATCCCTATAATTGGATGTAGAGGTTTTTTTTTCGATATTTCATCTACGGTATTATAATATTTTTATATCTAATTAGTTGAATAAAATAATACATGTGAAATCCCCATTTAACTATATGAGAAAAAAATCCCTTATTATCATTAAAATATAAATATATGTGGTAAAAGAAATTACAGTAAGCATAAAGTCTTACAAAAATCTTTCATAAACAGGCCAACTAATTTTATGCACGTAAATGGTGACATTCTAAAGATCAGTAATGATAAATAAATTATTTTATGAAAAATATAAATATGCACTTTATAAACAAACATCATGAGATGTCAGGTATCTATTAATCAAAATCCACCATGACATCACTGTTAAAAATGAAAGTGACAAACCAGTGCCGTTTAGGAACACAAAGTGAAAAGGCAGTTTCATTTGGAATCCTAGTGGGCCATAGAGTCTTGAAAATGTGTTGGGATGTCAATTGGCATCTCACTGGGTGATTGAAGCTTATTAAGGTGTCATGCACTACGTATTGCTAGAAATTTGGCACCCCACCGCGTGACTGGCACCTTTCACATGCGCTGTCACGTATGTTCTCAGCATCGGCAAGTGAAATGTACGACTGTGAGTGAGTCAACACATTCAGTGTCCAAATTGGCCCTGTTAATTAAAGACTAACTATTGAAATATAACTGAAAAGGAGGAAGACTTAGCGGTCCGATTTGTGCAACCTCATTACGCTATATTTTGTCGGCGAACCTGGCAAAAAGGAAAACTTCCTATACTGGGCAATGAAAGAGACAGTTCTTAATTTTTTTTTAATTGAAAAATAACAAATGTATGTTGTGTGTATTTTTTTCATAAGAAGCACAACAAACAATTTTAAAACGATTCAGCTAACGTTGTCTTTATTGCTATATAAATGCTGTACTATCCATACAAAACACACTAAAATTCAGTATGATTGTTTATTTTCGATCAACAACTACACGAAAAGTGAAAGATTTAAGCAAATTAAATAATTTAATTTTTAAATTGATTTTAAATCTTTATTTTAACTAAAAACACGTATAATCATCACACATATGAGTCTGTAATGTTTTTTTTTTTCGTTTTCCGTATCTCCATTGAACCAGGTTATTGTCACCTGAAGTGTTTACTGACTGTGCTATTTTAAATCGTATTTTAATATATAGCCAAATTTTGCTGATAAAATCGAAAAATAGAGATTTATTGGAAAATTTGAGTCTGAAAATTATATGTATTTCTGTGTATTTTTAAGAAAGTTATTAATATACAAAATTCTCGTTATTTTCATGCCCATAGAGCCATTTTGCCAAAAAATTAAAAATTCACTATGTTTGCACACTTATTAGGATATAATTTCATGCATGTTCTGTTAAACCATAGATTAATTCAGAAAGCTTTTAGTTTCTAGTTTATTATGTTATAAAGTTTTACAATTTTTCATTAAGTTTTCAAATTTGTATTCTATTGAGTGATGTTTTCATTATTCTGAGCTGTGTAACAAAATGGCGTTCCCATTTGTAGGGGTGCCATTATTCTCCCCTTCGGCAGCCATCTTTTCACCCCTGGGGCATCCTGGATTATAGGTGCCATCCTTTCACCCTAGTTAAGGGTGTCATTCTTGCTCTCCTAGAGGTGTCACCAGTGAGACAAGCCTCTCATCCCTAGGGGGTGTCATGTGTCACCTATAGTTTTAACAGTGATAGAACGTTCTATTTATAGGAACCAATAGCCAGCCACTCCACTATCTCACAAAAAGATCAAGTTATTTTTTCTTACAAAGTTTCTACATTTAGACATTTTATTAAGAGAGCTTTCACAGTCTTTATTGTGATTAGTTAACCAAAGAACTAAACAAAATACATGATATCGCAAGAAATAACAGATATAAAGAAAGCACTCTGAATAGATTAATTCTGAGCATAGATAATTATAAGAAAAGAAACTTAAATGAACAAAATTCCAAAATATCTACTTTACAATAGTTTGCTGAGTTCTTTGAAAGATTGAAAAATAAACTTAAGAAATTCATTATCTGACTTATTGCAAAACCTTCCATAAAATTAAAAAACATGGTCTGTAGGAAAATAGATTCAATAGAACCTGATCAACTCTCTAGTGTATTGGAAATCATTTTCACTAAAGCCGATGAAAGATTGCAATATTATATAGGAATGACAAATAGAAAGCTTAAAACGAGGATAAAAGAACATAAAGCAGATAGCATATACAATAAGAAAATTACAGCTTTAGTCAGAGTACAAACATAGAACCTTTAGAGATTAATTTTATAAATAGTACAATAATTTATCCATCAAGAATTTATCCCACATCCATTATCCGCGAATCAATAGAAATCTATATGCGCAGCGAGGGCATATGCAATGAGCCAACCATTTTTGAGTTACCTAGAATTTGGCGCGAGATGTTTCATAAACTTAAAATAGAATAAAATAAATCACGTTTACAGATTATCATTATCAGGGAGACATATACAAATACGGTTGCCAGGTCGCCACTGGCGACCAAGTTTTTTGATTTGGCGACCAGGTTGTTTAATCTAGTGGCGGTTTTTTTTTGTAAAAAAATTGACTTAAGAAGTGAGGACAAATTGAATTTTTTCTCGCTCCCACCCCTACTTATGTGTGGCAAGCTGTGATCTTTCTCTTCTCTTGTACTTTTAATGGAAGAACCGAGTTTAAAAGGTATTTTTCATCTCATGCACATCAAACACTATTCTTTTCAGCTCTAGCCAGATAGCATTATGTCACATTATTAGGATGTGTAGAGAAGGGGACATTTCAATAAAACAGTAAGAAATAGTTTCAATCCAGCCTCTTTGGCATCTAAAATTAGATATAATGTTAAAAAATGATCAAGTTTTTTTTGTAAGTTTCAAATCAGATTTTTGTGTTCATATAAGTTGTCAACATATAAGTGATTATAATTTTGGTAAATTTCATTAGAAAACATAGTTTATATTGTCTTTCTAAATTATTTACTATTCTAAACTATGTAATTAATAATTCTAAACTATGCTTGTTATTATTTTTTCTCAATTAATTCATAAAACACTTTTGTGTTTTTTGAAAATCAATGACGGGGGAAGTAGTGGGGGGGTAATTATTTTTTACTGGCGACTTGAATTTTTTCCCGGCTACCATATTTTATAAAATTTGTAAAGCCCTGATCATTTATATGAAAACACTTGTTTTAGGGCTTTAATAAAAATGATATCTTACGAGGTTTGCTTATCAAGTACACATTTCAATTTTTTGCGAAAATAATTTAGTTATGAATACTGATCTTAAGAATGTCACACTTTCTGTGTACGAAACTAATAGGTCTGTTTATTAAGGGTTTTTTTTTAAGTCTTTATGTTTATTGTAATCTCTGTTAGAATGTATATTTTTATTTTTATTTCCTATTTAATATTAAAATCTACCATATTTTAATGATTATAGAGTACTTTTTTTTGTCTGATAGGTAGCACTCTTGTTATTTTATTTTGTTTTTAATATTTCAATGAAGTCATGATGAATTAAAGCAAAATAATGTTACTTTTACGATTTGTTTAAGTGGGCGATGCAATTAAAAAATCCCCTAATACTATTTATTAACGTTGCATAATATGGCAATACACAAAAATAATTACTGACTAGATAAAAATAACGCAAATATACATTCATAAATTCAGTGAAAAAAAAAGCTACATTAAACTCTTTGATGAACTAACAAGAATGAAAATTCATGCTTCAAGCATAGATTATGTAACACTTTCAAATACTTCAAAAATGATTTGCTTCGAGCATAGATTATGTAACACTTTCTAATACTTCAAAAATAATTTTACAAATCTTTACCGTTTAATAAGGGGAAAGATAATATCTCAGTAAACAAACTCAAGGTCGAACCGGGCGGGAAGGCCTACATTTCAGCTTAAACTCAACTAGCTCCGACCAGCAGGTTTGTTTACTATGCGGCAATGCCTTACAAGATAATTATTAAATTTGAGAGAAACAATAAATTAAAAAAAACAATACTAATACCTCACTTATTGATCGATAATCAATTAATAAATACGATATTGACAAGAAAATAATCATACTTTGAATAGTAGCATCGAGTGTATAAAAATACTTTTATGGGTGGGAAACTTGAATAATTTTATAGGGGTATTTACAGTAAATATATAACACAATTTAAGTACAGAAATGTACTAGTACTAAGAATAATAGGGAATAACATAAGTGATAGTATAGGAATATGATTAGAGAATTAGTACTGAAACACAAATTCTAAAAATTTCAATAACAAAATACAATAACTAAGAAAACAATTTATTAATTATACTGAGCAATACTAAATAATACTTTTATATTGAGCAATAATTATACCATGTAATATTGAAATACGAATCTCTGAAATTACAAAATTCCGAAAATACAAATTCCGAAAATACAAATTCCGAAAATACAAATTCTGAAAATACAATTTACCATTTATACTGAGCAGTACTAAATAATACTATAATACTATGTGATACTGAGCAATAATACTACGACGTTATAATACTGTATGATGCTGAAGTAGACAATAATCTTGGATGAAGTAACTACTCTTTTGTGCAGCCTTGTATATGATGCGTAGATTTGTATGTACACTACATAGAATGCTAAATTTTAGTTCAGTTAGGAAAAGCGTAGCACAGTTTAAAATTCCTCTAATTTCCGTCAATAAACGAAAATGTACTTGACGAATTTTATGCTGCCCTGTATATGATCCATACAATTTATACATACCAAATAATAGACAAAAAATTTAAAGACGCATTCAGCAACTAAAACACACTTCCAACATTTATTGTTAACATACGGTACCGAATTATTTTGTGTGTCCCTTTAATTGAACGATGAATGATATACACAAAATATTCTATAGTGAACTCTTGTAATGTCCCTTGGTGATATACTATATTAATTTTAATATGTTTGAAACAGTGCAATATTATTAAAACTAACCCCAAACGATTTTTCTCTATAGACTGTAATGTAACGGAATTCCTTTGAGTGTCCCTGTAAAGGAACTATAAATGCTATGCTCGTCATATTCTATAGTAGAACTCTTGTAGTACACCTCCGTGATATAGATCAATTTCAATATGCTTGAAATCGTGTAACAGCATTAAAATAAACCGCAAATTATTCTTTTCCCATAGACTGTAATGTAATAGAATGCTTTTGAGTGTCACTGTAACAAACTATAAGTGCTACACACATCATTTTCCTTACCGAACATGGCACAGTAAACGTTAATAACATATGTCAATTGCATGACAATCCGAATATATTTACGTGAGTTAGAGCATGGACAGACAGACAGACAGACGGACGGCAGACAGACATACAAACCGAATTCACAAACACTTTTTAACTATGTTGGAAAGTGCTAATAAAAATGTTACATAAAACAAACGCAATGTACTCAAAACATATTTACGCAATTGCAGTTTCAACATTTGTGCGTTGAAACAAAGCTAAAAAGGTAGTGGGATAAAACTGCTATGTCAGAATCAATGTTTTTTTTCCTACTTTAGAAACAAAGTAGAAACTTAGAAACAAAGTAGTTTAGAAACAAGTAGGTTACTTAGTCCTAGAAATAATTAAAAACAGCAATGAAATATTTACAGAACACTTATGATTTTTTCAAAATATGTAGGGGAAATGGGGGATGAATGGGACATTTTCACAAAACTATTTATTTTAAGTATTTTATTTAAGTTATTATCATATTTTATATCACATGTCATAAATTAAGTGTTTGACTACATCTTATAAGGACTAAAAGCTGACAAAAATGCCTCCTTGGCAAAAGCTGGGAGATTATAAATTGTAATATGATCTCCAGGATTATTTGTTAGCTAATCATCTTGGACTCATCTCAGCTTTGCCTTAAAAGGCCCATAAATGGAAGCATCCAATGGCTGAAGACGATGGCTACAATGAGAATGAAATGTCAAAAGAAAAAGAATAATTACCATAAATTATTAATTTATCAACCTATATAATATTAATTAGTTAATAAATATATTTTCAGCGTCCTCTAGGAATGAATGAGACAGTTCCATTCATCCGATTTGAAATGTCCCAGTCATCCCCATGATGCATATATTCAATTGTCAGCCATTTTGTCTAAAAAATTATTTTGTCACAATGGTTAATATGCATTCATTTTAATTACCAATATTGAGCTCTGAAATAAAAAACTACATCACATCTTAATTGTTTATATTGCATAAGATATTTAAGTAACTTCAAATGTAAAAAAAAAAAAAAAAAAAAAAAAATACTTTTAAGCAGAGTTTTCAGGAAATGCAAATTTGAAGAAAACTGAAAACAGCCATGTGCTCTTGCTTTTGGTTCTGAAACACACTATGGTAGTGAAATCTATGAGGATAGGAAGCAACTAAAAAGAAAGGTTTATTGCCTGAAATATTGAGAACGTCCCATCCATTCCTTGTCCCATTCATCCCCCATCTCCCCTATTATCTATATCAAGATTTGAAACAACTCTCCGCCATAAACTTACGAAAATAACATTGAAATGATAGTTGTGTCCACAAAAATGAAATCTGCTTGGGAGATGCGGCTAATATACGTTCTTTACATACCATTCTTTTGATTTCTTGATCTATTATCAAGAATTCTTTTTCTGTATCAATTTATTTGAAAACAATACAGTATTCATTATATGAAATAATATAATTACCATATATACACTTATGCACGTTAATTTGGGTATTATTTTTATTATGAGTGAGTTATAAATACTAGTAACTATTATGAATGTCACTTTCTAAAAGCTTAATTAACTTCCTTTTTAAAATAAAACATAATGTTGATTAATCTTTCCTCTTATATTTTTCTCAGGGATTTCATATTCATATTTAATACATAAAATTGTTTAATCAAGTGAAGATGTTTGATAACTCTCTCCGAAGACCTATTTATGCTAAACACGAAATAAGTATAAGACATAAACTGAAATGTTTTCCCAGAAGAAACGTTGAACAATATAATTGGTAAATCTTTGTTGATAAATCTTTTGACAGGTTGTAATTAACGCATGAAATTTATTAGTTTATACACAAGTAGTTTACTCTTCCGAAATATTACGAAATTGATAGGTTAATTTACAGTATTAGGACGGTTCTCAAAAAAATGTTTTTTCCCGCTCAACAACGCAAAACTTTATGACGTATTTTATGACTCATTTTTAACGTAAAAGCATGATACTTGCTGGCATGATTGTTGAAGTGATTGGTAATCGAACAGTTTTTATTTTCTATGAATAAATCACATCTTCAGTTATAAGAGATTGCTGTCTCAGTATGGCAGTTTTTTCCTTTCCTACGCTGCGCTGTCGCGTCCTGAAATTCGGTTCAAAATGCTCATTTTCACAGCATTGCCTGAAAAATTTACTGTCTTTACAAGAAAAAAAAAAAAACAGTTCAATTACAAAATTTCTGAATAAGAACCTGTGCAATTCGATACGTTTTTGAACCAAAATGAATTAAAAAAATGTGTCAGAAAGTAGCAAGTTTGGATTTGAGACTTAAGTTAAAACGGCAAATAAGTACTGGCCAGATATTATTTCACCATTGTATTGATTAATAGTAATATAAATTGAAAATATATCAGAAACAGTATAATGGCCATTTTGTATAAATATTCAATTTGATGTACATATTTACAATAATAGTGACATACTTTTTTTTACCTCACTTGTAGAAAAGTTGTTATATATTTTTAACTATCAAATATTACAATACTGTGCAAGTTTACCACCAGCGGTGAAACCATTTTGCAATAAACTTATAAATGTAGTAAATTTATTAATGCCACATTTGTTACAGTCTTAAAAATGGTAAAATTAGACAAGATACAACGTTACACATTTTAGCAGATTTTACTATATTTACAACTATATTTACAATATTTTTCAACGTTCAGTTCTCTACCACCAGTGTAGAAATTAGGTTATATAATTTCAAATGTAAAAAAATACATTGTATAAATTGTTTACTTTATTTCCTTTTTCCTAAGACATTCTTAAATGAATATACAGCCATGTGTTAATAAGATCGGTTTATTCCTAATTTTTAAAGCTAATGTGGAGTTTATTTCATTTTACAGAGATTATAAATTCCTTTTATTAAGTTTCATAAATAGTAGTTACTAAAAAGCTTAATATAATTAACTTTCTAAAGAAAAATATAGTTCCCTTTTATATACATCTACATATATTTATCCTCATATCCCTTATGCTTACATTTAATAAATTCCTTAATAAAATGGAAATATTTGTTATATCTCTTTGAAGACTTATACTTCGAAAACACGAAATGATTTTAATCAAGAAAACTTCATGAATGTTTTCCCAAGCGAATCATTGGACATAAAAGCGAGGAATTTATGAGAAATCATAATTAACGCAAGGAATTTATTGGCTTATGTGTAAGCAGTTTATTTCTTGGAAGCAATTCAAATCCCTTGGTTATTTTCCAACATTAAACTAAAGGAACGAATTCGTACTGGCCCTATATTATTTCAGTATTTGTTAAGGTTACATCGGAAATATATGACTAACAAATTTGGAACATTACGTTGATTATGTAATGAAATACTAATATTTTAGAAATATTGGCATTTTGTTTTGAATGTTTGCATTGTTGCACAAGAATGTTACCGAAACTGCAGATGATCTGTTTTATATATATATGTGTATATATATTTAGAAATCAAGCATTCCAATATGATAAAATATCACGCAAATTGTGTGCTATATAGAAATAAATATAACATTAGTATACAATAGGCAGAAAAAAGGGATTTAAATACAAAAATTAAACGTTTTAAATATATATTGCAGCTATCTATTTGCTTTTAATATTGAAACAATCTACATAAGCGATGTTAATGACAGCTTAGAATAATTTCATTTTCAGAAAGGTAGATTTTTACTTATAAATATGTACTTATATTCAAAATATTATTTAAATAGAAACATGAAAGAGACTTTGATTTCTATGCATATTCAGTAGATAAAAAAAGAAGAGCATTGTTTGATAATAGGGCTCCATGGAACATGTAGACGTGAGATAAAAAAATTTGAATATAGGATAAAGGCTTTTAATCAAAGTCTAGATAAAATTTGATGAACCTTTTCCACATTAATAATTGACATCACTCGGCGCAATTTGTAACTTCTGATCCAAAATATAACTTGAAAATTATAGCAAAGGTTGAAAATGTAAAGTTAATGCTTTAGTCTTTTGATGAACTAATGGTATAATTTTGAAAAAAGTGGGTTATTTTATCTGGTACTAATATAATTACAGGTTGCTAAACAGCGTACACATTACTAAAATTGATATTAAACTTTAAAACACAGTTAAAAATACGCGACATTTCGACTTTATCTTCAGAGCCATCTTCTGGGGTACCATTGACCTTTGATGAGAACACTCACTGGATACTTCACATAACTAGTTGCTAGAGTGGAAATACTGACACATAATAAAGGCACACAATTCATTAAAGTTTCACTATTGGCAACCGAGGTCACTGCGCCATCTGCTTTCAAAACAATGTTTCAATTCGTTAAACCTAGAACAAATTGGATATTATATTATAAATAAACTTCTTTTAAACAGTTAATCGAAATTTCCGGGTCTACAAATGAGACGTTGCCATTAAAGATTTCCTCTGCAAATTAATCTCAATAGATTATCTTATTGGGTCTTTGAAAGGATTAGAATGCCTTGAAATAATTTTAACTTCATCAAGATCAATCTTTGTAACATTACCTTCTAAACACATCCGAGATAATGCTGTGGATTGTTTATTAGATCTTGAGTCATTTTTATGCTCTTTAATACGTTCAAACAATCGTCTTCGTCATACCTATGTCGAAAATTAATTCGTCACTATTAAGTTGCAAAGGAATCTTATAGACTCTTGAAAGAAGCGAGATAGGGATAAGATTTTGCTTTTTGTTGACCGCAGTAATAAGATTTTTAGGGGGGGAAGTATATTAAATCCCTTAAAAGTCCTCTTTAATCTCTCGTAAAAAATAGGAACATAGGCGATTTTACTGAAAACATGGCAGGTGGTCTGAGCGCATTGGGGGGGGGAGGGGGGTCTTCGTTACTTATTTATCAACTTATGGGCGATATGGCCGTCGATACCAATTTTGACGCTATGTTACAGTTCATTTTCTTAATATTCCCCAGAATAAACAAAATAGGCTCAGCAATGGAAAGCGTTGACTGCAGATATTTTATATCCCCATGGAGTTGAAGCTGTACTGGGGATAACAATCTTTAAATCCCTATTACAGCTTCAATTCCATGGGGATATAAAATCTCTGCATTCATCTCTTTCATTCGGCGAGCCCATATTGTTTGCTCGGAGGAATATTTAGAAAATGAACTCAAACACATCGTTAAAATTGGGATCAACCATGGTTATCGACCGCATATCATCCATATGTTGTTTGATAAGTATATAAGACTCCCCCCCCCCAACCCACCCTTCCCCAATGCTCTCAGACCACCTCTCCTGTTTTCAGGGAAATCTCCTATATTATGATATTTTTTATGAGAGATAATTATTAATAGTATTAGAAAAAAATTTGATCTAGATTTAGTGGTTTAAAAAATTAAAAGCATCTTTTTCTTCTTCATTCATTCTTCCTTTTCTTTTCTTTTTTCTTTCTTTAATTTTTTTTTTTCTTTAATTTTTTTTTTTTTTGTAAATGCAATTCTAACATAAAGCAGTTTTACGTCACATTATATATAAACGCGTCTAAGAAATCTAAAGTTAAGGTACATTTTTAGAATTTTAAACAGCTATAAAACATTTCGTATTAATATTTTATTTCCATCCTCTATCCATTTGTTAATTTTTTTACTTGCCTATCATCCCATTACGGAGCAATGAGTGCTATTTTATTTTTGTAGATTTCGTAAGATATACTACCTGTTACATTCTTCTCTAAGTTAGAATTTTTGTAAAATTTTTGCAGATCTACGCCGATCATGACTCCCAGAACTCAAACCCACCCTCAGTTCAAAACTTTATATATATATAACACATGGGCTGATAAGTTCCTGGTCTAATAAAGAAAACACAACTTTTTAACAAAACTTTATAACTTTAATAAATAACATAACTTTAATAATAAATAATAATAATATAATAATAATAATAATAATTTAATGATAATAATTTAATAATAATAATAATAATTTAATGATAATAATTTAATAATAATAATTTAATAATAATAATTCAATAATAATAATTTAATAAATAAATAATAATAATAATTTAATAATAGATAACATAATTTTATAACGAAAAAGCTCCAAACAGTACTCAGAATCATCGACTCGTTGTTGTTTTTGATCAAAAGTCAAAACGCGCCGTAGCCACTTTGACAACAGCTTATTTATAGACAAATGTTCATTCAAAATGAAACCTACACGTTGCTTGGATATCTTCAGAGTCTGAGTTATCTACTGCAACTTCACTTTACGGTTCCCCAAAACAATTTTGTGGACTTTTTTATGTTTTCCGGAGTAACCACCTTTTTTGTGTGGTGCATCACTGGTGTCCGTACTACCACGTTTAAATTCAGCAAACCAGTCAATAAAGGTTGATTTGCCTGGTGCAGTGTCCGGATAACGCTTATCAAGCCAAGCTTTTGTTTGAACGGTGTTTTTTCCCATCAAATAACAATTCTTGAAATTCTTGTTTATCCATTTTTTTGTTTATCAACAAAGTTGTTCAAATAAAACCACTCTAACGTTTTATCCACACGGCGAATCCACATGACATTTTTTTTGCTACCTTTTACTAAAAAAAGCATCAGTTTGGCGATTGCAACACCATCTGTGTGCCAGATCGGGAACTTATCAGCCCACTTGTTAGATGTCACTTTTTTATGGACACGATAACTTCAATAATTCTGCAAAAATCTCTTCCAAACTGATACATAAAATGAAGGGGCATAAAATCTCGGTCAAGTTCGTTAATGGGCAAAATCGAACCAGGGGGGGGGGATGGGGGTGCTTTTTGTGAAAACAGAAAAAACCATAACTTCTTAATTATGATACTTATCGAATCCGTTTAAAGCTATTATTACTTCTATGAAAAAGGCCGAAAGTTTATGTATGACAGATTTTTGATATCATTAAAAATGGGGGGGGAGGAGGGGGTTAGTAGAAAAAAATTCATAACTTTGTCAATTCCCAAGATATAAAATCCGCTTAAATTTATTATAAATCCTCTTAATATTATCTAAAACTTTTATATTGACAAGTTGTTTATAGGACCAACCCTTATAGCCAAAAAAAAAAACTTAAAAACAAAAAAATCCCTGCTGGCTCCGCCTGCAAACAAGTTAGATTTCAAAGTAGGCGGACTCAACTGCGGCATCATGGCAAAAATGTATTTCTTCTGCAATTCCCAACAAACAGGTGTCCCACGGTCTGCGTCTTTGAAATCTACCTGTTCCTGTAGGTCGAGCCGTCAGGGATTTTTTTAAAATTTAGATATTTTTAATGCTTGAACGTATTAACAATGTATGAATAGAGCTCAATTAACTTGTTTCCATTAGTTATTAAAATTTTAAATTTTGTTTATTATTGCTATTACCTAGTTTGACTTTATTTGTAGAATATTTTCTAACTAAAAATAATTGTGATAATCATTTTTTTAAGTTAACTGTCAATGATAAGTAAGTTAATGAGATACTTGAACGACGTTATTGAATGATTTAAGTGTAAAAAAGCCAATTTTAAAATGAGATTTGTATATTTTTAAAAAATTTACTTTTAAAGATAAAATTTTAAATGATATTTTAATATGAACACTTGCAATAGTTAAAAGATTGTAGTTTCCAGTTTGTAAATGTAGCGGTTAGGAGTAGATAATAATTAGGGGTTCTGCATCAGCGGCGTACGCGGCGTAGGCTCAAGGTTGAAGGAAGGTCACAGAGCCGGAAGTAGCAGGTGTGGACACCGGAAGTTGTGCGGGCTGTGAAGGTCACCGGAAGTCGCAGGTGTGGATAACAAACATGTTGAGACAGGAAACCGGAAGGAATTTGGAGATAAGGACAGGATGAGACGTATTTTTTATGAGTTTTGAACAGGTTCTTTCTTGACAGGGAGAATTTTTCTGCATCAGATGTGCTAATGTCTCAAGGTTAGCGGAAGGGACAGGTGTGGACACCGGATGTAGCAGGTGGGGATAACAGGCATGTTGAGACAGGAAGTGATTCCGTAAGTAAGGCCGGAAGGTAATTGGAGATAACGTTTGGATGTTCTACATTAGATGTGCTAACCTCGCAAGGTCATAGGAAATGACAGATGTTGATAATACACAGGTTGAAACAAGTATCTTTAGACAGGAAGTAATTCCGTAAGTAAGACCGGAAGGGATCAGGAAGTGAAATGTGATAAGACTTTCTGACTTTATAAAAGTTTAATATGAATTTTTCTTTTCTATAAAAAGGGTTTTAATTAGATTCTTTCTTGAGAGGGAAAAAAAATTTAGTTTTTTAATTTACTTTATTTAAAGCGTTTCAAATTATTTTTTATATTTTTTTTTTTTGTAGTGTTTTACGTATTATTTTAATTTTTAGTGACATTAGAACCTGCAATTTCTGTATCACACATGTCTTATCTTAGGTCACCAAGAATGTGTGTGTGTTGTTATCTCTTTAAATGCGAGAGATGGTTACTTCAGACCTGCGTTGAGATATCTTTATCATAGTTTTAATGAACTGCAGGAAATTGTCTTTAGCTATTGAGTAATTCGCGAGTTTTGGTTTAATATGAATGCTATTACATCTGTTTGTTTAATTTACAAGCACATTTCTCTTACAACACTCTGTCAACAGATCACTTCAATATTCGAAATAATAATTTAGAGGGAAAATTTTTACTTTCTATACGAAATTTTATTTATAGAGATTGACGAAGATAGTATGCCTAATTCTTTCTTGTACATTTCTTGTACAACATTATATTCGAAATAGAGTTTTGTTACCAAAAATAACGTGTTTATACATTTTAAAAACGAAAGCAAAGTGATTTTCAAAAATGTAAATATAAGCTATACACCCACGCATTTTTGTTATTGAATTAAATTACAAGGTTTAATATTGTATTCAGCGTAATATTTTCTTATAAAAGCCGTTTCACAAACTTGTATACTAAAAGTAATGTGTCATTTTTAGGAGAAAAAATTAATTCAAGTCATTGAGACTAATCCATTATGGGGGAAAAATTTGTCATACTTCTTTGTGTTACATTACATCTTCCGTTTTTTAAGTTTACAAATTTGTGGACTAACTTAAATAATCGTTTTTAGGATACTTAAACAATATATATATACTTTTTAATTATATAATTTTTTTTAATTGACTTGTAATATAGCTTTTTTTTTTCTTAAAAGGGTACTGTAGAATAACTTATGTCACAAATACTACATCCTTCTTTAGTTAAATATGTTTCACTTAAGACATGACAAAGTGTCTTAGAAACATTTCATTTTGGAGTTAAGTGATTAAAGAAGAAAAATATTATTTATATAAACACAACACATAAGACCAGTGACTGAGAGGTTCTGGTTTTAAAGCTACTAGACGTTTGGGTTTAAACTTCTCTCGCGCTCGTCGACCTAACCGTTCGGAGTTTTCTTCGAACCTTGTCAATACGAGTTAGGAGCCCTTAGAATGACCCCTAGAGTGACCTATATCCCAAGCGTAGATAATCGGTTTTAACAAATAACCAACCATCCACAACACATAAGACATTTTAGATCATTACATAAGACATTTTAGATTATTACATTTAGTTAAGAAGTGATTTGACGTGCAAAATATTATTTATAAAATCATACAATAAGAGAATTTTAAAGATTTTTTCCTTTTAAATGAACAATTTTTAGTGACTATTTAACTTATTAAAGAGAGCGGGTATTTTGTTTAGAGTTATACGATTAAAATAAATTTTCAATAGATTTGACTTTATACAACCAACATTTTTAAAAAAGGGAATGGAATCTAGTTTTTATAAATTAACGTTTTTCAATTTTACAAATACTTCACACCCCGTCTTTTTTCCCCCTCTTTTAGTAGACTTTACATACATAAGACATAAAAAGCGTTTTAGAATACATCATTTAGAAATTAAGTGGTTTGATAAATAAAATATTATTTATAAAAGCAATAGATACGAGAGTAATAAGGATTTTTACTTACATATGTACGAACTTCTGATAGGTAAGACTTTCTAAATCATTGTGCAAGAATTAAGTGGTTATTGAACTTATAACATTATAGGATGAAATAATCACGTGACGTATTTTTAAACCAATAAAATGTCAATATTTTTAAACCAATAAAAAGTTAGTATTTTTTACACGAGCGCCCTCTATTACTATATAAATTTCAATAAAACGAGTTCATAACATTCTACTGTAACCTGGTATCGTTGTAATAGGTTGTATTTTTCATTTAAGTTATTGTGGAACGAGTTATGAATTCTTATGTTGGTGATGTAACCAACTTGGAGTGTCAACACTCATCACCAGAGTTAAATAATCAAGAGATGGATTCTACACTTTTATCCAAAGAAGGACTCGTTTCGAATTATGAAGTGAAACTCACCTCATCAGGACTAAAGAAACAGAAGTTACCCCATGTGCGTAAGATGTGTAACACAGCATTTCCTCGAAAAGTTAACTTAGTGTTTCATATGAAAAGTCATCTAAAGGAAAAATCTTTTTGCTGTGAGGTGTGTGCTGAAGTTTTTTCACAAAAGAGTGATTTACGTAATCATCAAAAGATTCACAAATTGCCCAAACAATACAAGTGTAGTGATTGCAACGAGATATTTTCAAGAATGTCTGACTTATTAATACACAAGAAGACCCATAAGATTCGTAAACAATATTCATGTGCAAAGTGTTGTGAAATATTTAAGTGTGAATCGGATTTTTTACAACATTGTGATACTTTTCATAAAGTTTTACCTAACATTGCGAAATCACCCTGTTTAAAAGATTTGTTATTTGAACTTATAGTGAAGCTTATAGATTAGTTCGAACTTATAGTGAATTAAAAGACAAAATGATATGCAAAATATATGAACTAGAATTAACAGACCAAAACATACATGTACATGCTGAGAATGCCTTTTTAAAGTTGTACAACGGCTTTGAAGATTTCACAGAACGAGTGTTTAATTGGACATTATGAAAATTTTTGAAATTAGAATTGATTACAGCTCAATATGACAGGCTTATTTGATTTGTATTATTTTAAATGATTAATAAATAGTTTGATTGCGAAAAAAGTGTTTTCTTTAGCATACGCTGTGTGACTTTTAAACTAATGTTGTGTATTTTGAATGTGTCAGAGAAAACAGGAGTGTGTTGACATTTAAAAAAAAAAGATTTTACATAATATAAAAGTTTTACAATAAAAATTGACATACCTAAAGTTTTTTCAACATAGTCACGATATCCTTTCCATTACAATTATTTTAAGGAAATAGAATTTAATTTTGTTGTGAATAACACTTTGTTGTTAACATCACGTGGTTTGTCTTATCATAACTATGAGATCCTAAGATCACTTCCTATTAACATGATAACGAAGAGTAAAAAAATGACTAATGCAAGCCGATTTTCCTGCCTAAACTTGTTATCAGCTTGCATGAGTGACTCATCTTTACATGTGTGGATTTGTATGTTGAAAAAATGATTGCTATGTTTAACCCGTGTAGACGATTTTTATCCGGAAGCTGTTTGAACTACCAAATTTCAGATATCACACATTTTACTAGAACATTTAAATATTTTAATGTCTTTTCGCCCGCAAATTGGAAACTTAGGATTATCACCTTTACATTGAGACATGGAAGGTAGAAAAATAATAACTTTACACTTAGACAATATTTTAATTTAAGAAGAATTAGACTTAACACATTGTTAGAGTTTCTTTGAAAAATATCTAGTTGGTTGTAAATTTTAGAAAATTCGACCTAACGAAATTAACACACTTAAAAATATCTAGTTGGTTATACATTTTATAAAATAAGCAACAAATAAACATTTCGATACATTGACAAAAGAAAATAATTAAGTTTAAGTAAACTTTACACTTAGACAATATTTCAAACTAAGAAAAATAATAACTTTACACTTATATAATATTTTCAACTAAGGAAAATTAATAACTTTAAAAATCAGACTTAACACATTGTTAAAGTTTTTTTAAAACAACACAACATTTTCAAAGCAGTGGAAATAGTATACCTGAAAAAAATTCAACTTAGTGGAATTTAATAGTGAAATTTTTTAACCTCACTCATTTAAAAAATAAAACTTTGTAAATTTTTTCCATTTTTAAAATAAAACTTATTTAAAAAATAAATAAGCAACTATTAAACATTTTGAATGTCTTAGACAAAGTGTGAATAAATTTGTTGAAATTATATAAAACATGAAAAATTTCATTACTTTTAAAAGAAATTTTATTTTTGGTGAAATAAACTCGAGGTATTTATTATATGTTACTTAAACTACATGAGAATTGATTGAAAATGTGTTACTTTTAATCACTCACAAGATAAGACATGATGTTACAATATACACATAGGAATGACATAGGAATTTCAGATGGGTTTTTCTCCCACACATGACGTCACTGATAACATATTTACTGATCAAGTCATAAAATCATAGTTTAGGGTAGGTTTTTAAGCACGAAGTTTAGTTGAGATTTAAGATATTTGAGAAATATAAACTACAACTTTGGCTACTTTTTGAAATTTCCCCCTACATAAGAAAAAGAACATAGAAAAATAAAATGAAAAGTCGTATTTGAATGGAATCAAATTATTATCCTTTCACTTAACAGCTGAATGCGTCGGTAATTACATCACAAAGGCACTGATAACAACTGATTGAATATATTGTGTTTCTTTTTTAAGGTTAAATTGATTTAATATTCAAGTTATTTCTTAATGATACACTTAAAAACAATAAACTTAATTAGCATTCAAAAAGCAAACGATCACATTATTGTGTAAAACAATCAAATGTTTTAAAAGTCACGAGTTAAAATTTGAAATGACTTAGAGTTTAAGTAGAATTTAGATGTGAACCTTTTAAAATGAAATAATAGTTTTTTGTATCGCCCTCTATCGGTGGGTAATAGAATTAAGAGATAATTAAAAGTTTTAACTTGAATTCGAGCCCACAACAAAAATTATTTTTCGGTTTTATAATTTAGGGTAGGTTTAACTGAGCAAGCCATGATATTTCAGTATTTATAGACGATTTAAGATATTCGATAAAGGAAATCATCTGAATTTTTAATTTAATTGAAGGGTTTACTGCTTGAAGTACTACAAAATGAGTACAACACGATGCATAGTTTTTTAATTAATTATATTTTTCGAAAGATTAAATTGACTTATTGATAAACTTAGGATTTATGTTTAAAGTGAATAAATTTGACATGTTAGGTTCACTTAATAACAGAGGGTTGAATAAGTTATTTTTAATAAAAATAAAGTTTACTAAAAGTTTTTAAAGTTAAAAAAATATAGTTTTAAAAAATTTAAAGTTTACAAAAAGTTTAAAAATCTTTAAGTAAATCAAAATTAACTTTTTAATTTTAACTATTGAGAGACTATAATCTAACTGTTTATCCTTGTAACCAACTGGTGCATATCAACTATATACTCTGTATCTGCATATGCGCAGAAAAACATAGACATTTAATCTAACTTGAGTTCGACTTTAAATTATTTGCCAACTTTTAAGTTTAATTACTATACACAACTCGATTACCTTTCCCACAAAACACCTTTCAGAAACAAAACAGAAATTAACACTTACCGAAAAACACGTCCACTTTGGGTGTTAGTCTTCACGCAACTAACGTTTCTCCCTTATCTTTGCTAGGGGGCGCTGCAATCGCCGCTAGAGGCGTTAGTAGTCTTCAGGTGTGTGATAAGAATAAACTTTAAATCCAACTTACACTCGCTCAGTCATTCTTGCTTCTCTCTACCTTGCTAACAACCGTTTGCTGCTGGCTCATTGTTTGGTTGTTTAAACTTGTTGAATGACGTCATCATGTGTTTGTCTAAACTTGTCCAGTCTTGTTTTTATGCAGTACGTCTATTTAGATGAGTCATCACTCGCTTATCTTGGTTGACTTGTCCAAACTTGTTTTTGTGTGGCACGTCTATTTGGGTGAGTCATCGTTCGCTTATCTTGCTTTACTTGTTTGAACTTGTCTAGTATCCACCACCTCATCTCTTTTGTCATAGCTTGAATATACTTTACACCAATCACTTAAATATAAAAGTCTTGTCACAACTTACTTAAACTTTGATAAAAATATTAATTATTTATAAATTTCATCAAATTCTTATTTTTCTGATACATTTACTATGTAATTTTCGTTCAAAAATATGGTAAAGCCCGATTTTAAATCGAAGTCTAAGATAAATTCCCCAAATTTGTAACATTTTAACACTAATAATAAATATTGTAAGCACCCAGTACATACAAGTTTTGTAAAAATAATATTACTTATAGCTAACTCGTTATGTCCCATGATACAAAACTTCAATATAACTAAAATCAGTGTTAAACAAAAATCTAATCACGTGTCTTTATATATTATTTTGAAATGTAAAGCATTATATCTAAACGAATGATATAAGGAGTAGTTAGAATAGTTCTTATATTTTTGTTAGTAAAAAATTTATACACATTATCTTACAAGGTTGCAATATTCAACACACGGTTCACCATATTTAAAAACGATTCACCATGATTTAAAAACTTAGTAACATATTTTAAATTTATAAATTTAAATTAAAAATACTTAAGTATTTATAATTGTTTATTTATAAAAATATGTTTTAATTTAAATTTATAAATTTAAAATATGTTACTAAGTTTTTAAATCATGGTGAATCGTTTTTAAATATGGTGAACCGTGTGTTGAATATTGCAACCTTGTAAGATAATGTGTATAAATTTTTTACTAACAAAAATATAAGAACTATTCTAACTACTCCTTATATCATTCGTTTAGATATAATGCTTTACATTTCAAAATAATATATAAAGACACGTGATTAGATTTTTGTTTAACACTGATTTTAGTTATATTGAAGTTTTGTATCATGGGACATAACGAGTTAGCTATAAGTAATATTATTTTTACAAAACTTGTATGTACTGGGTGCTTACAATATTTATTATTAGTGTTAAAATGTTACAAATTTGGGGAATTTATCTTAGACTTCGATTTAAAATCGGGCTTTACCATATTTTTGAACGAAAATTACATAGTAAATGTATCAGAAAAATAAGAATTTGATGAAATTTATAAATAATTAATATTTTTATCAAAGTTTAAGTAAGTTGTGACAAGACTTTTATATTTAAGTGATTGGTGTAAAGTATATTCAAGCTATGACAAAAGAGATGAGGTGGTGGATACTAGACAAGTTCAAACAAGTAAAGCAAGATAAGCGAACGATGACTCACCCAAATAGACGTGCCACACAAAAACAAGTTTGGACAAGTCAACCAAGATAAGCGAGTGATGACTCATCTAAATAGACGTACTGCATAAAAACAAGACTGGACAAGTTTAGACAAACACATGATGACGTCATTCAACAAGTTTAAACAACCAAACAATGAGCCAGCAGCAAACGGTTGTTAGCAAGGTAGAGAGAAGCAAGAATGACTGAGCGAGTGTAAGTTGGATTTAAAGTTTATTCTTATCACACACCTGAAGACTACTAACGCCTCTAGCGGCGATTGCAGCGCCCCCTAGCAAAGATAAGGGAGAAACGTTAGTTGCGTGAAGACTAACACCCAAAGTGGACGTGTTTTTCGGTAAGTGTTAATTTCTGTTTTGTTTCTGAAAGGTGTTTTGTGGGAAAGGTAATCGAGTTGTGTATAGTAATTAAACTTAAAAGTTGGCAAATAATTTAAAGTCGAACTCAAGTTAGATTAAATGTCTATGTTTTTCTGCGCATATGCAGATACAGAGTATATAGTTGATATGCACCAGTTGGTTACAAGGATAAACAGTTAGATTATAGTCTCTCAATAGTTAAAATTAAAAAGTTAATTTTGATTTACTTAAAGATTTTTAAACTTTTTGTAAACTTTAAATTTTTTAAAACTATATTTTTTTAACTTTAAAAACTTTTAGTAAACTTTATTTTTATTAAAAATAACTTATTCAACCCTCTGTTATTAAGTGAACCTAACATGTCAAATTTATTCACTTTAAACATAAATCCTAAGTTTATCAATAAGTCAATTTAATCTTTCGAAAAATATAATTAATTAAAAAACTATGCATCGTGTTGTACTCATTTTGTAGTACTTCAAGCAGTAAACCCTTCAATTAAATTAAAAATTCAGATGATTTCCTTTATCGAATATCTTAAATCGTCTATAAATACTGAAATATCATGGCTTGCTCAGTTAAACCTACCCTAAATTATAAAACCGAAAAATAATTTTTGTTGTGGGCTCGAATTCAAGTTAAAACTTTTAATTATCTCTTAATTCTATTACCCACCGATAGAGGGCGATACAAAAAACTATTATTTCATTTTAAAAGGTTCACATCTAAATTCTACTTAAACTCTAAGTCATTTCAAATTTTAACTCGTGACTTTTAAAACATTTGATTGTTTTACACAATAATGTGATCGTTTGCTTTTTGAATGCTAATTAAGTTTATTGTTTTTAAGTGTATCATTAAGAAATAACTTGAATATTAAATCAATTTAACCTTAAAAAAGAAACACAATATATTCAATCAGTTGTTATCAGTGCCTTTGTGATGTAATTACCGACGCATTCAGCTGTTAAGTGAAAGGATAATAATTTGATTCCATTCAAATACGACTTTTCATTTTATTTTTCTATGTTCTTTTTCTTATGTAGGGGGAAATTTCAAAAAGTAGCCAAAGTTGTAGTTTATATTTCTCAAATATCTTAAATCTCAACTAAACTTCGTGCTTAAAAACCTACCCTAAACTATGATTTTATGACTTGATCAGTAAATATGTTATCAGTGACGTCATGTGTGGGAGAAAAACCCATCTGAAATTCCTATGTCATTCCTATGTGTATATTGTAACATCATGTCTTATCTTGTGAGTGATTAAAAGTAACACATTTTCAATCAATTCTCATGTAGTTTAAGTAACATATAATAAATACCTCGAGTTTATTTCACCAAAAATAAAATTTCTTTTAAAAGTAATGAAATTTTTCATGTTTTATATAATTTCAACAAATTTATTCACACTTTGTCTAAGACATTCAAAATGTTTAATAGTTGCTTATTTATTTTTTAAATAAGTTTTATTTTAAAAATGGAAAAAATTTACAAAGTTTTATTTTTTAAATGAGTGAGGTTAAAAAATTTCACTATTAAATTCCACTAAGTTGAATTTTTTTCAGGTATACTATTTCCACTGCTTTGAAAATGTTGTGTTGTTTTAAAAAAACTTTAACAATGTGTTAAGTCTGATTTTTAAAGTTATTAATTTTCCTTAGTTGAAAATATTATATAAGTGTAAAGTTATTATTTTTCTTAGTTTGAAATATTGTCTAAGTGTAAAGTTTACTTAAACTTAATTATTTTCTTTTGTCAATGTATCGAAATGTTTATTTGTTGCTTATTTTATAAAATGTATAACCAACTAGATATTTTTAAGTGTGTTAATTTCGTTAGGTCGAATTTTCTAAAATTTACAACCAACTAGATATTTTTCAAAGAAACTCTAACAATGTGTTAAGTCTAATTCTTCTTAAATTAAAATATTGTCTAAGTGTAAAGTTATTATTTTTCTACCTTCCATGTCTCAATGTAAAGGTGATAATCCTAAGTTTCCAATTTGCGGGCGAAAAGACATTAAAATATTTAAATGTTCTAGTAAAATGTGTGATATCTGAAATTTGGTAGTTCAAACAGCTTCCGGATAAAAATCGTCTACACGGGTTAAACATAGCAATCATTTTTTCAACATACAAATCCACACATGTAAAGATGAGTCACTCATGCAAGCTGATAACAAGTTTAGGCAGGAAAATCGGCTTGCATTAGTCATTTTTTTACTCTTCGTTATCATGTTAATAGGAAGTGATCTTAGGATCTCATAGTTATGATAAGACAAACCACGTGATGTTAACAACAAAGTGTTATTCACAACAAAATTAAATTCTATTTCCTTAAAATAATTGTAATGGAAAGGATATCGTGACTATGTTGAAAAAACTTTAGGTATGTCAATTTTTATTGTAAAACTTTTATATTATGTAAAATCTTTTTTTTTTAAATGTCAACACACTCCTGTTTTCTCTGACACATTCAAAATACACAACATTAGTTTAAAAGTCACACAGCGTATGCTAAAGAAAACACTTTTTTCGCAATCAAACTATTTATTAATCATTTAAAATAATACAAATCAAATAAGCCTGTCATATTGAGCTGTAATCAATTCTAATTTCAAAAATTTTCATAATGTCCAATTAAACACTCGTTCTGTGAAATCTTCAAAGCCGTTGTACAACTTTAAAAAGGCATTCTCAGCATGTACATGTATGTTTTGGTCTGTTAATTCTAGTTCATATATTTTGCATATCATTTTGTCTTTTAATTCACTATAAGTTCGAACTAATCTATAAGCTTCACTATAAGTTCAAATAACAAATCTTTTAAACAGGGTGATTTCGCAATGTTAGGTAAAACTTTATGAAAAGTATCACAATGTTGTAAAAAATCCGATTCACACTTAAATATTTCACAACACTTTGCACATGAATATTGTTTACGAATCTTATGGGTCTTCTTGTGTATTAATAAGTCAGACATTCTTGAAAATATCTCGTTGCAATCACTACACTTGTATTGTTTGGGCAATTTGTGAATCTTTTGATGATTACGTAAATCACTCTTTTGTGAAAAAACTTCAGCACACACCTCACAGCAAAAAGATTTTTCCTTTAGATGACTTTTCATATGAAACACTAAGTTAACTTTTCGAGGAAATGCTGTGTTACACATCTTACGCACATGGGGTAACTTCTGTTTCTTTAGTCCTGATGAGGTGAGTTTCACTTCATAATTCGAAACGAGTCCTTCTTTGGATAAAAGTGTAGAATCCATCTCTTGATTATTTAACTCTGGTGATGAGTGTTGACACTCCAAGTTGGTTACATCACCAACATAAGAATTCATAACTCGTTCCACAATAACTTAAATGAAAAATACAACCTATTACAACGATACCAGGTTACAGTAGAATGTTATGAACTCGTTTTATTGAAATTTATATAGTAATAGAGGGCGCTCGTGTAAAAAATACTAACTTTTTATTGGTTTAAAAATATTGACATTTTATTGGTTTAAAAATACGTCACGTGATTATTTCATCCTATAATGTTATAAGTTCAATAACCACTTAATTCTTGCACAATGATTTAGAAAGTCTTACCTATCAGAAGTTCGTACATATGTAAGTAAAAATCCTTATTACTCTCGTATCTATTGCTTTTATAAATAATATTTTATTTATCAAACCACTTAATTTCTAAATGATGTATTCTAAAACGCTTTTTATGTCTTATGTATGTAAAGTCTACTAAAAGAGGGGGAAAAAAGACGGGGTGTGAAGTATTTGTAAAATTGAAAAACGTTAATTTATAAAAACTAGATTCCATTCCCTTTTTTAAAAATGTTGGTTGTATAAAGTCAAATCTATTGAAAATTTATTTTAATCGTATAACTCTAAACAAAATACCCGCTCTCTTTAATAAGTTAAATAGTCACTAAAAATTGTTCATTTAAAAGGAAAAAATCTTTAAAATTCTCTTATTGTATGATTTTATAAATAATATTTTGCACGTCAAATCACTTCTTAACTAAATGTAATAATCTAAAATGTCTTATGTAATGATCTAAAATGTCTTATGTGTTGTGGATGGTTGGTTATTTGTTAAAACCGATTATCTACGCTTGGGATATAGGTCACTCTAGGGGTCATTCTAAGGGCTCCTAACTCGTATTGACAAGGTTCGAAGAAAACTCCGAACGGTTAGGTCGACGAGCGCGAGAGAAGTTTAAACCCAAACGTCTAGTAGCTTTAAAACCAGAACCTCTCAGTCACTGGTCTTATGTGTTGTGTTTATATAAATAATATTTTTCTTCTTTAATCACTTAACTCCAAAATGAAATGTTTCTAAGACACTTTGTCATGTCTTAAGTGAAACATATTTAACTAAAGAAGGATGTAGTATTTGTGACATAAGTTATTCTACAGTACCCTTTTAAGAAAAAAAAAGCTATATTACAAGTCAATTAAAAAAAATTATATAATTAAAAAGTATATATATATTGTTTAAGTATCCTAAAAACGATTATTTAAGTTAGTCCACAAATTTGTAAACTTAAAAAACGGAAGATGTAATGTAACACAAAGAAGTATGACAAATTTTTCCCCCATAATGGATTAGTCTCAATGACTTGAATTAATTTTTTCTCCTAAAAATGACACATTACTTTTAGTATACAAGTTTGTGAAACGGCTTTTATAAGAAAATATTACGCTGAATACAATATTAAACCTTGTAATTTAATTCAATAACAAAAATGCGTGGGTGTATAGCTTATATTTACATTTTTGAAAATCACTTTGCTTTCGTTTTTAAAATATATAAACACGTTATTTTTGGTAACAAAACTCTATTTCGAATATAATGTTGTACAAGAAATGTACAAGAAAGAATTAGGCATACTATCTTCGTCAATCTCTATAAATAAAATTTCGTATAGAAAGTAAAAATTTTCCCTCTAAATTATTATTTCGAATATTGAAGTGATCTGTTGACAGAGTGTTGTAAGAGAAATGTGCTTGTAAATTAAACAAACAGATGTAATAGCATTCATATTAAACCAAAACTCGCGAATTACTCAATAGCTAAAGACAATTTCCTGCAGTTCATTAAAACTATGATAAAGATATCTCAACGCAGGTCTGAAGTAACCATCTCTCGCATTTAAAGAGATAACAACACACACACATTCTTGGTGACCTAAGATAAGACATGTGTGATACAGAAATTGCAGGTTCTAATGTCACTAAAAATTAAAATAATACGTAAAACACTACAAAAAAAAAATATAAAAAATAATTTGAAACGCTTTAAATAAAGTAAATTAAAAAACTAAATTTTTTTTCCCTCTCAAGAAAGAATCTAATTAAAACCCTTTTTATAGAAAAGAAAAATTCATATTAAACTTTTATAAAGTCAGAAAGTCTTATCACATTTCACTTCCTGATCCCTTCCGGTCTTACTTACGGAATTACTTCCTGTCTAAAGATACTTGTTTCAACCTGTGTATTATCAACATCTGTCATTTCCTATGACCTTGCGAGGTTAGCACATCTAATGTAGAACATCCAAACGTTATCTCCAATTACCTTCCGGCCTTACTTACGGAATCACTTCCTGTCTCAACATGCCTGTTATCCCCACCTGCTACATCCGGTGTCCACACCTGTCCCTTCCGCTAACCTTGAGACATTAGCACATCTGATGCAGAAAAATTTTCCCTGTCAAGAAAGAACCTGTTCAAAACTCATAAAAAATACGTCTCATCCTGTCCTTATCTCCAAATTCCTTCCGGTTTCCTGTCTCAACATGTTTGTTATCCACACCTGCGACTTCCGGTGACCTTCACAGCCCGCACAACTTCCGGTGTCCACACCTGCTACTTCCGGCTCTGTGACCTTCCTTCAACCTTGAGCCTACGCCGCGTACGCCGCTGATGCAGAACCCCTAATTATTATCTACTGTTAGGGTCTGTAACTGTCAAAACAAATTTGAGACGTTATATGAAAAAACTTGCAGTCACTGTAAATGTGTGAAATAAAACAAGTGCAAAATGCATATAAATTGTATTACCCATTCAACAGAGTAGAAAATTATAAAAATATTGAATTTTATATGGTTATAATTATACTTCAAAATAACCCCACTAGAGCTAATTAGATGGTGACATATACTTTATTTTTTTTCGTTAAAAAATAAGTAAATAAACGAGAATAAGATGTTTAGATGACAAATATCTGTTCAAAACCTGGTGTATGCTCAAATTTAAAAAAGTCCTTCCGGCCTGTACCGGGAGGAAAAGGTAGCTTTCCTATATCTTCGTTTTAAAATTTTAGTTAATGTTACACGAAAACAGCAAGTTAAAATGCAAAGAAACGTTTACAAAAGATTCGTTAATACTGAATTTGAATAAAAAATTCGCCAAATTGGCTTCATTTATGAAGACTTATTTTGGTCGCCAAATTTGGCGATATTTCGCCAATTTTGCCAATTTTGGCGCCAATGTCGCCAATTTTAGCGCTAACGGATATGAATATATAGTTTTATGCGTATGATTGGGAAAATTATTACAACAATGAAAGAAAATAATTTGCGAGTAATCGCGTTAATGTGCTGTTTTGTTTCAAAATGTCAGCTACCCTAGAATTTCAAACTGCTCTATCTCAGCCATTTTTTAAGATAGAGATAAACCAAAAAATGCTCTGGAATCCTTGTATCAAGGCCTAAAACGTAATTAAAAAATAAATTTTAATTTTTAATTTTTTTGTATATTTATTTTAGTTTTAAATTTTTAAATGGCCGCCATCTTGAAACAAAATGGCGGACCAAGCTGGCCAACGAACTCGGTTGAGACATCGGTTAGCTTAATACACACAATTAGTTTCATCAAAATTGATTTATAAATACGAGCGTTATCGTATGATATAGGTCAGATATATATATATATATATATATATATATATATATATATATATATGAATATATCTATATACAGTGAAACTTCCATTTAACGAAGTCTCATCGTTACACTTAAAAACTTCGTTATGAAGAAAATTCGTTAAATAGAAATCAACTTATATTCATGAATTTTTTTCTTCAAATATGACAAACAGGTATTGCATTCAGAAGCATTTGGTTCAGTTTCAATTGTGTAGCCGTCTTTTACAAAACAGTTGTGTACGGTCGATGAAATCACGTCACATTCCCAAACTTTGGTTCAAGCTTTCATCAGCTCTGATACACAGGTTCTAAAACTAATGTTTTCACTACATTGTCTTTTCTCTGTCTTTTCTGATAATGTACTTCAAGATTTTTTATTGTTCCTTAGACTTCCTAATGGCCGAAGTTTAGAAGTTGTATTGGTAGAACAAAAATAACTTTGATGTTCTTTGATTTGAATTTTGAAGCACGTTCTTGTCTATCAGCAATGGAAGGTCAGAATGGTAACTGTTTGATTCTAATTGATATTTTTTACTTCAATGTATCTGACGCCATTGCGTCCCTGCATCTTCTATATCATTGAATGTAAAAAGGGGATTTTGACCTCCCCTAACTGGAGTCTCGGTGTGGGAGAGTAATGATAACAAGTGTTTTCCTTAGTCTAAAAAAAAAATGTTTCATTTAACGCCAAGCAGAATGGAAATTATTTAAATGTGTTCATTTTCATACAATCCACTGAAATAAATTCGCAAAAGCAACCTCATAATTTGGATTCTATACACGTACAAAAGTGGAATAAACTTCGTTATATAGAATATATTTTTCGTAATGTGGAGATTAATTTACATGCTAATGGTGTTCAAAGTCAAAGTTCTGCAGAAAATTTCGTTAAGTAGAAAACTTCGTTAAATAGGGACTTCGTTAAATAGGGACTTCGTTAAAGGGAAGTTCCACTGTATATAAATCAACATTTGAACGGAGGGTGGTTTTGGGGTCTGGGGGTCATGATCGGTGAAAATATATCGAAATTTTCCGGAACTGCTTTCCTCCGAACGGCTGCAATAGGTAGCTTTATACTTTTTTGTATTGAAAGCTACCTAAAAATATATAAGTTACATCTAATTTTTTAAAACATACCTCCCAAATTCCTCACTCTACATTATCCCCACAATTATCTATGCCTATATATTTTTTTCAAAGATATATGCTTACATTTAATTTGAATATTATTTAATGATTTTATTTCGAAGCATTATGCATGAAAACGCGAAATAATTTTGATTGAGGGAAACACGTTTAAGTTTTATCCTAATTAGTATTAGACAGCACAGGAAGGAATTTCGGATAAAACGTAATTAACACGTGGGATTTATTGGTTTATGCACAAGCAATTCATTTCCTGGAAACATTTCGAATTGTTATGTGTTCATTTGAAGTGTTAAATTAGGAATGCGTTAATTAATTTATGTTATGAATATTTGGTACGTGATTCCTCCTATTTCTAAGATATGTTTATAATCCTAATATATGTTTAATCATGGACTTTATTTTCAACATTTTATTCTCAGGATCGGAAATTGCCTCCAGATTTTTGATAATGCTTTGTATATTTAGTGGCATAGTGGCATTTACATCTTAAACAATATTTAATGAAGCATAATAGAATTTATAATTATAAATTTATATTTATTTTATTAAATTTCTAATTTCTCAAAAGATAACTTTTAAAAGGAAGATATTAATAGGCTGAATGGCTACTAAGATTAATAACTATTTTTATTTATTTATTATTTTTTTAACAATAACACTAACAAATAAATAAAATCTTCAAATGTAGAACATTTTTAATGTTTTCAATTAACAAAACAAAACAAAAATAACAAACAAAAAAGAAAACAAAACAGTTTAAATTCTCCCTAAGTGATTGCAGACATAAGATGATGTAATAATTATTGGACCAGTTTCTGAATAGAGTTGCATTTTGTTGCAAAAACTGTATGAAATTTATTTATTGTTTTTGATGAAGAAATTTTTTCCAGGTTTTAATTTTTACTCTACAACTCGTAGGAGTAGAGACATACTACGTTTCTTTACATATTTTTTGCCTTACTTCCTATCTAAACACCAATCTGATTAGAAATCTATCCTGTTTTTTTTTTTTGTTTTTTTTTTGCCTTTCTGGCCATTTTATACAAATCAAATTTTGGGGTGTCACAAAGTATGAAGGATTTTTACTTTTATACACGTGTTGACTGTAAATTTTGTATGTCACGGAAGACAAGCCTCAGAAAGGGTGGCACATCATAACGGTAGAGACACGGATGAACTATTAAAAAAAATCTAGAATTTAACATAGATTTCGGGCATATATTACTAACTTTCGTACTCTTCCTACTGATTTTTCCTAAAACAGTGCTATATTACGTGCAACATTATTGAGTGATAACGTAATAAGCAAAGAAAATCATGCAGGAAGCGTTACCTTAAAAAATCTTTTCCAGAGACAAATGGAATAACAATGCCCTTGTTTAAAATTTGATTAACAGTATTATGATGTTTTCAAGTAAGAAAAAGAATCTAGATTTATATATTTCTGCATCAGTATGTTGCGACCAAGGCTTCACAAATGCGATCACCAGGTCAATACTTGCAACCAGGTTTTTTTTTTAATCTGGCAATAAAGTTATTTTATCTGGTCTTTTTTTTTTTTTTTTTTTTTTTTTTTTTTTTTTGTACAAAAATTGACTTTAGAAATGCACAAACTGTATTTTTTCTCTCCTGCAAAAGAAAATCGTTTTCCACTGTCACTATTTCTGCCTTATCAGATGTAGATTTTGCACCACTAATACATCCGGGAATTCGAAGCGTTCCCCTAACATACCTGTATTTCAATTTTTGCAGTATTTTTTTTTTTTTTTTTAGAGATATATAATTGTGTTATGATTTATTGGAAAACTTGACTTATATTATCATTCTAAATTATGCAGTATTCTGAACTATGTACCAAATAATTATAAATTCTGCTTGTTAGTAATTTTACTCTATTAATTCATATAAAACTTTTGTGTTTTTAGAAAGTCAATGAAGAGGGAGGCAGGATTTTTTTTTTATTCGCGGCTAGAAATTTTTGCTGACTACCAAATTTTATCAAATTTGCAAAGCCCTGGTTCTGACCGTCACGAAACATTCTTCTACATCATTCTAATATACTAATTTAAATAACGCAGATACGCACCAAGAATTTGGAATAGGAAGTATTCTCTTTGAGTTTCACATTGTGTTCCAATGATCGATGAATTAAAAAAAATTAATTGTAAAATAGCATCCCCTTTTGAGGATTCAAAATAAAAATTGAACTTACATAAATATTTCTTATTATTAATTTAAAATAAATTTAGTGCATTTCAACTCAATAGAAACTGAGATAAAAATAATGTTAATCGCAAAAAAAAAAGTTTTATCATACCAGCTGCCCTTATCAAAGTCATCAAAACTAAAATTAAGCAGTCTAATGTTAATAAAAAGAATCTTACGTATAAAATTTACATATAAAAAACCTGCACTTTTATTTGACAAAAGCTGAGATATAGCTATCACACAAGTCACCAGATGAAGGGTGGTATCAGAGTTGCCAAGTCTCCGGATTTTTGCACACCAGTAATTTTTTAGAGAAAATGTTGTTCTCTTTAATCGCAAAATGCTCTGGTTAAATAAAACAACATTTTCTGTAATAAATTACTGGTATCCAAAAAGCCGGAGACTTGGCAAGTCTGGGTGGTATACATCAAATTTTATTTAGCACCAATTTGTATCAAAGTAATAAAGTTTCATGTAGACCCCTGAGGAAAAAAAACAGGAACTTGCTTCCAACTTCAATTTATGTTACTCACTATTAAATTCAAAATGATAATAAATTGTAAGAAGCTACAGAGACTCCACCTGGTAAAGTATAAATATTTATGAACATTCAGTATATACGTTCTTACTTATTCACGATTTCGAAAATATTTTCCTTTTCTATGGAAACCACTCGGAAAAATTCCATTCAGAAGCCTCAAAACCAACGATTTTTAAAAATTAAAATAAATATCTTTTACGAAATTTACAAGAAAGAAACGTTTCTGAAACGTCGGAAATCTATGTTTTTTTAGCTTTTTGGTCGATCTTTCTCATAACAAGGAGAAGAGTTACAACTTCCACAAAATGTGCGTAACTACAGAGCGATAGCAGATAATTTGACAGGCAATGGTTCCAAAATAGTCAAATCGTATTCAAGACATTTCAAAGCTCTTATATCCATCAAAAACCGGATGTCAAAACTGTTCGCGTATCCAACACTTTCTTCTTATGGATATAAAATAAACTAATACTAGCAATAATGATGTCGGATTAATGTGACATTTTATCAAACTATTCTAAAACAACTTAAGTTATCCATCCACAACACAGTATTAATTCTCAAATTGAATGTAAAACTGAATGTAAGAAAAAACATGCTGGGACAAAAACTAAAAAGTTACCGATTTTTTTTTGTTGTTATAACTGGAACACTTATAAAATCTAATGTAGTTAAGTACGGCAATTAAAAATAAAAATCAGACCACCTTCAGACTCCCCATCATCAGAAACTGTATGGAAAAGGGCCGATCAAAAAGTTCAGAAAACAAAGGTTTCCGAGGTTTCCAGAAATGTTTGTTCCTTCTGAATTTCATAAAATATATTTCTTTTAATTTTGAAAAATCGTTGTTTTCTGAGTGGCGTTTCTGCAAGTGGTTTCCAAAGAAAATGGAAAAATTTCCGGAATCGTGAATAATTCAGAAGATATTCTGAATCTTCATAAATATTTATTCTATATCAGGTCAACTCTATAAATACCTAATTTCTTAATTAAAACTTATTACCTAAGCTATACCAAAAGAAAAAATGTATGGCCCTTTTAAGTGCCTTTTGTTTTTTGTTTATGCTTTACCCGCTTTTTTCACCACCTGGCAATTATGTGCTGTTTTATGTTCCAAACCCTATTTTTTACTTTTTCAACTTCAACTAGCAGTTAGTTATAACTACAGCTATATCATTTCATTTTCTTCCAATTTTTAGACTCTATCCCTAATCTTCTTCGCTTTACTTTTTTATTCCAAATTTGTTATCATCTCTTAACTTTTCATCCATCCTTTTCATTGTAAATGTTCTTTTATCATATAGTTAATACTACATCTTAACTTTACCCAACGGCTCAATTTATTACAAGACACTCTACTCACTAATAGACTGGGCGTTAAATTGATTGCAACTCGGAAGCCCTTAACCGACATCAAATGCTCGGCAGGTAAACTCTCTGTAGCTTCTTACGCTTTATTGTTATTTTGAGTTTAATAGTCAGTAACATAAATTGCAGTTTGAAGCAATTGCCTGTTTTTTTTTTTTTTCAAAATTATTATAAAGCAATATTACGAAGTAATTTATTTATTTAAACGACTTGACAACACAATTCTAAACAAATCAACTGAAGAGCTTATTGAATGAACAGGTTAAGTGACAATTTGGTGAATTTGTGAAAAAAGTTTTTAAAGTTTACAATATGCTCTTTTTTGTTATTTCACACAGACACTGTTTTTACAGTACTGTTGGGAAAAAATAGCATTTAAAAAATTGGGAATTCATTGACATGGCTATAGTTTTTCTGATCTGGAAAGAATTTAACAACTTTTTAATGCTTTAGTGCACATAGCATGTTCTTCCAATCCATGACCGAAAAATTTGCTTCTCATTTGTGGAAGAACATTTTATGCGCATATCCGATAATCATAACTTCCTGAATGTAGTTAGGGTCCAAGTCGGAACGCTGTCGGTACGATTTCGATATCATAGATTTCTAATAGAAAAAGATTTTCAGATGCACTTGCCTTTATTTTTCCACAAGTGAAATAGCATAAAGCCGTGTATTTAACACCAAGCAGGACGGTCGTTCGTCCAAGCCAAGCTATATAAATAGATACTAACCTCGCCAAACAAATAAACGCCAAGAACCAGACTACAGACTACTATTGCTCACTTACAGAAGGCATCGTCTACACGTTAAATCGACCAAACATGCCAGCTTAAAATATCAGATATCAAAAGAACCAAACATAGCAGAAAAATAAAACAAAAACTAGAAAAATCTCTAATAAAGACATTCTTCAATTTGAGACCAAAATCATTATCAAAAGTGATTTATAAGCAGGGATATGAAATTAAAAAAAAAAACACTAAAAATGCGATTTTACGAAGATAGAAGAAATTTTACGAAGTAAAGTAATACGAAATATATACGAAAATACGAAGTAAAGTAATACGAAAAAGTGTTACAAAAAAGTTTATTTTTCAAAAAAAAAAAAAAAAAAAAAAAAATTAATACTTAAAATGTTTGCTTTTTTCTTCGTCAAACTTATTTTATCAAACAGTCTAGAGACTTAACTATTGTACAGAAAAATGTAAGGATTAAATTTTTCGACAGGAAATTTCTTATACTACGTGCTTTTACAAAGTTCAGTAATCATATCTCCCTGTATGTGGTTAGGGTCCAAGTCTGAACGCTTTCGGTACGATTTCAATATCATTGATTTCTAATGTAAAAAGATTTTCCTGTGCACTTTCCATATTTTTCCACTAATAAAATAGCATGAAACCGTGTATTTAACATCTTCATATAATGGAAACTCCCTTATTTGAAGACTTGGGCTATTAAATGGGTGTACTTAAAAATATCAACACGTTTATCCATTAAGCTATTTAATTCATTTAATTCAGAGAAAGTTCTTAAGAATTTATCTGAAAGTGATTTTAATTGATGGTGACATGAAATGATCATCATTAGGAACTTTAATAAAGCTTTTAATAATATTTAATTACACTTAGTTTGTGATTCAAAGAAGCATAAACATTTTCAAAGTCTTAATGAACTTGGGGGAAAATTAAATTTTGTATTTGGGAATGAAGCTTGTTTACATAAATGCTTACTTTATGAATATTCATTAAATATTAAAACAGTTTTCTTGAATTTAAAAAGAATAGAGCCTAGGAAATTATTATTCAACATGACGTTAACTTTTTTATTTTTCAAAGGTGGAATCGGTATATATCCCAAAATTCTGTGCAGTGCTTGCATAAAAAGTAACAGGTAATTAGTAATAAAAAACAAATGTTGTATATTTACTTTTACTATTTCTAAGCTAATAAAATTTCATTGCATAACTTAATTTAGAATTTTTGTTTTTGTTTTTGAAAGGAATATATATTTTTTCTATTTATGTGTAGTAATTTTCATTCGTAACTTAGAAAACGTTACTATGGATGAAGTGTTTTTGATTGGTGATGAAAATAAAGATGTTTAAATTAAAGAAACAATGGATTATTATTTTTTTTTCTGGATTTCTGATTTTAAGATTCCTAGAACAAGTTCAAAATTAAAATTAAGACAATGTAATTGCTTCCATAATTAATGTAAAGAAGGTTTCAGAAGTCAATTTATTCAAATTCACACGAGAATAATATGACGTAACAAAAATAAACATAATTCTTTGCTGAAGTCATATGAAAAGGAGCGAGGCTAACGAAAAAGAAAGGCTACCGCGGTGCTTTACGCGTATCTTTTTTTACAGACCGCCGGAGTCACGTGATACTCGAATGCACCAATGCAGGTGTACGAAAAGAGCATCACGTCACTGTAGCGGTCTGTAAAAAAAGATAAGTGGAATATAGCAGAATGACAATTGCAACCGATTTTACAAAATGATTTTTCAGAGACCATACAAGAATTTTAATTTCGTAACTTAAGCAATATTAATTATTTTGACATAAATTACTTCTGAGATGACAAAAGACGACATTCTAAACATTTTTGTAACTGGAAGTACTGCTATTATGCAGCGATAAATAGCGAAAATCTGTATATATTGTTTTAGCTGGGCTAATTTAAAGTGTTTTCAATGTTATCTCAAAAGTTTCTATAACAACACATACATTTATAGACAATGTGGCTCTGTAAATTATAAAAACTGTATCATTATCGGGTTGTTTTACAATTCGACCAATACCGTGCCAATATTCGTTTGAAATTAAAAAATGTTAATAATGTTATTAAATATTCATCTAATCATTATTAAAAAAAATAAAATTTACTTCAAGGAACACTCTCTTACGTTTTTGTCATGTTATTTGTTAACTGCATGCTAGTGACCATAATTTTGTTAAAGTAATTTGCCGCAACATAGGGTTTGGTGGCAACCATTTTTCTTTACTCACATTCATTTTAAATCCCATTGTTGAAAATATCGCTCATTTTGTAGCAGACAATGATACATGTTATAGAGTATGATGTGTTACTGTTAAAAAAACTACTACAGACGGTACGACGACTATTTGTAAAGGCATTAGTAGTACTATGTAGCTTAACAACATACTTAAGTTCCGCAGCCATTGAGAAAATTTTAAAGTTGCAACTTAGATAATAAAAAAAGACAAAAAACTGACAAGAAGACGAGCATACCATCTTTAGATCCTGATAAAATTTAGAATAAACCACAACCAAAATTAGTTTTTTTCCCCAACAAGAAACAAGAAAGAAAAATCATGCGTCGAAGCATAGATTATGAAACACTTTCCAATACTTCCAGAATACTTTAACAAATCTTCGCCGTTTGATAAGGTAAAGAAGATACTTAAGTAAACATTTTAGAAAACGCATAACACATTTGAAAACCAGATTTCAACAATTACCTTCCATAGCAGTAGAAGTGCTCAAATTTTTTGGTCAACTCTGTATATGATCTATAGATTTGTATATATTCTACATAGTATGCTATAATTAGATTAGTAAGAAAATGCATAACACAGTTGAAAATTCACCTTCGGCAATTTCTACCAATAAGCGGAAATGTATTTGAATTATTTTGTACAACCCTGTATATCACCTACATATTTTTATATATGCCATGTTATACATACAATAATAAACCTCAATAACGTATATCAATTACATGTCCGAGTATATTTACGCGAGTTAGAGCATGGCCAGACAGACAGACGGTGAGACAAACCGAATTCATAAACACTTTTCAACTATATTGGAAAGTGTTAAAAAGGTTATCAAAATCGAAACATGCGTTCAAAAGTTATGCATGGTATACTTAAAAAATAAATAAATAAACAATATAAAAACGTCAGATGAATTCCATAACCTTCTTTTTTGGAAGTCGATTAATAAATAATGATCAAAGGTACAGACAGCAAAGTCAATCCCTATTCACATAGTCATTTATATTGATAACATTTTTACTTTCTCAGAATAAATATTGCAATGCACTAAAAGCAACTTAGAAGTTCCTCAACAAACGTACATATTATAGGAATTCGCTATTTCATGTAACAAATATGTTGTCGCTTACTTTTCCCTAAGCACTCTCCTCTATCTATTGTGTATATTAATAACAAACTGATCATTGTTGTCCTTCAATATGGATTGCATTTATCTTGGAATGCTTTCGTATTTCAGAATGTAAACATTATTAAGATCGGTGAAACAGAAAAGTTACATTCTGTCAATAATAATTAGTTTCCTTTATTCATCATAAAACATATAATACACTTTTAAAAGCAGCGTACAGTAATAAAGGGAAAAAATAACAAATTAATTGATAATAAGGACACACTGCAAAAATTAGTTAATGAAAGAGAATGTACTTAAGAATAAGAAATTGAAAGTACTAGTTTTTTGTATCACGTGATCAAATAAAGAACAATGCGGACCTTAAAAAATAATTTATTAATTCCCACTAAGTGAAAATGTCTAAGCCAGCAGTCGAACCTAGAATCTCTGGTTTAACGTATCCCGCTGTAGCAACAGGGATATCCTACACAATTTTGGCTGATACAAATAACCAGTTGGCAATTCCATCAAGCCTGCAGTATCACGTCCAGGACAGTTGAGTTTGTAGGGAAAACTGTAAACAAGTGGGTAAGTGTGATCGAAGATCGCACAAAGGGTTTCGTTTAATATTCCTTTAAAAACACTTTATCCTTTCTTTAATAAATCCAAATAAATTTCATTTTTCAAAAAAAAAAGTCATGTTTTTTCTTAATTAAAAATTTACCGGTCTATTTTTCTCGTTTTTTCGAAAATCTGAACCGGCCTGATAGCGTGCGAAGCCCGCTATCATACTCTGTCATAATAATATCTGTCATGTGGAATAAATGCGATATTTAAAAAAAATCAATTTCAAAATTAAACATGTTGTATAGAGACCTTCCAAAAGTTAAAATCTGCCAATATTTCCATACTCGGGTTTTTATCATGGTTCAATACGTTCCTTAAACTTATATATTTACTATTCTCTATTGCTCATATCGATACTCTCTTTGTATTATTCTCAAACATTTGAAAAATCCGTCAAATTAATTTTGTTTTTATTCTCTAATAAAGTCATATTAAGCTGCTTTCTGTATTTACACATACTGATACTCCTTGTATTATAGAGAAATGTTTGAAAATTTCCGTTTTCTTACCAATATGACGTCATATTAATCTTTTTTCAATTGGTGAAACTTTTTATTTCATTTTCGTTTTTCACGTGGAAATCTTTCAATAGAAAATTAATTGTTCTAAAAAGAATTTTATTGTGGATTTTTAATTGTTGGCAACTGCTATAACGAAAAATGTTTAAATTTAATAGGAAAAGGCTGTTAGATTTTTTGGATTTTTATCTCTCTATATTAAAATAATACGATTTTTTCTAATTTTATGATTTTGAGCTTCATAGTAGGTATTCCCCTATAAGTACACAAAATTTCATGCTTTTAAGTTTTATAGTTTCTGAGAACTGGCTCTGTGACAGACAGACAACGAAGCGGCAATAATATGTTTTCGTGAGATGAACGAAACCGTAAAAAGGACAAGTGTTTGTTAAAAATATAAAATAACCACTTTCGAGTTATCCACGACTCCGAAAAGTATTCTTTATCATTATAAAACCTCAGAAACCAATATATTTTACGGATTTAAAGAATACTTTATAAAGACAAAATTTCTCATGTCGCCACTGGTATTCGGAAATGTTTCTGAGTAGTTTTTATTGTGTATTAACCAGTTTTCGTAAACCGGAATATAGGTTTTTCGTATGCTATTAATTCTCACTTAAACAATTTCAGCTGCGTAATTGAACTTATACATCCAAGAACAACAAAATAATATTAATTTTATTGTTAATGTTAATGCAGTTAATTTATCATATTTCTCTGTATAACTTGTTTGATGAACATGAAAATGTATACGTGAGAATTAATAGCATCCGTAGAACCTATAATCCGGGTTGTGAAAATTGTTTAATACACCATAAAAACTGCTCAAAAACGTTTCCGAAAATCTGTGTGGCAGGAAAAGAATTTTTTTTTTTAATAAATGTTCTTGAAATCGCAAATATATATTGGTTTCCGAGGTTTCTAACCTTTCATCTGAAGTTCTATTATACTTTCCACGATTAAGAGACAACTGTTTTTTTTTGTTGTTAGAGTGACCTGCAAGTTAAACTATCTTAAGTTTGAATTCTGACTTAAAATCAATTGGAATTCATTAATTCTTTCTTAAAGATTTCTTTAATACTTTCATCAATATATAATTCAGATTAAAAATAATATCATGTGTATCTTGTTGAAAAATACAAATATTTAATCTCGTATTTTTCTATTTTACGAGTTATTCATTTCAAGAGAACTCGTTTAATAAATGTGGGTCTAAAATTAGGAATATTTTTTCCGAAGAATAAATGCTATGCAGTTCAAACTTAATGAAGATACAGGTCATTTTAAAATTCAGTTAAAATAAAACAATTGAGGTACATGAATACGGTTTAGACGGAAGCATCTCTCATGATCAAAATGGTTCTTTTAAACATATTAAAAAAATCTAAAATTTGTTCATAGGTGGCGCTATACCTTCAAATATGAAAAAAAATCACCAAAACCTGAAAAAAAAAAGTTGCAAACCATTATTTTTGTACAGTAAATTGAAACAAGACATAATTTTTAATCGAATGGCTATTTTCTTTTTTTTTTTATCAGCGACAATTTAGGAGTTAAAATATTTCTCTCTCTATTTTTTTTTTTACGACTGTGGAACGTACCTTGTTGAATGACCTTGTATTTCACCTTGTTGAATGAATCAGGGTATCATTTGGATGTGATTCAAGGTACAAAGAGCGCGCATTTTGTAATATTCCAGTAGATTGTACAAAATAAACAGCCTGTGAAGGACTGTTTTTGATTCTTTTTCTTAGCTTTGAAGGTATAGCGCCATATGGGAATGACATTTATTTTTCCGATGAATTTCAGAACGTAAAGAATTTAGAAAAAAAAACCTATGAATAAAAGGGAGTACCGAAATCTTACTCTGTTTCCGCTAACTTAACCGTTTATCTACCGAATTATGAATCAACAAATTGTTCAATCTCAATAATTATCTTCCTTGATGTCTGAAGGTATATTAGACAATTTATATTATAATAATATGAAATTTAGATAAGGTTTTTCATTAAAACTGATTTAATAATGCGGTAGTAATAGCTCTTTTTGTGAAACAATTAAAAGAATAATTAGTTTAATTAATAGAAAATGCTGTTAATTTTATATAAAGAGTTAATCACAATTCTTTATCGGAACAATGTAAATAAATGTATTGTGATCCTATCATTAAATAGAAAGGTTTTTATAGTTGTAAAATTTTCATATAACAATTTTTAAAAAGAGAAGATCTACACTCATGTAAAAGGTTGAGAAAAATACCACTTTATAAAATATTTAGCTTTCACTGTTTTGCTGTGCTTTCTAAATGTGATCCAGAAAAGTATTTTGTATAAAAACAAAACCTTATTATCATTATTAGACAGATTAAAGAAATTTTATATAAAGTTTTCTCTGATAGTACTTAAAAGTACCGTCAGTAGATAAAGAGTTAACCTCTTGAGACCCGAAGTTAAAATAACACTTCAAATACACTTTCTTTGCTTTTTCACAAACAAAATAACTTTGTAGATGTCAGACATAACCCTTTTTTGTAATTGATACTTTAGGGGAATGGTAATTTATGTTAACAAATATGGATCTAAAAGTACTTGCCCCCTTAAAATATCAATTTAATTATCAATAACGTAAATTCATGCAGTGACGTTACGGTCTTTAAAGAAGTGATTGGTCAACCAATCCTCGATTTTTTTTTTATTGAAAAAGGGTTTAAGTTAAATAGTTATGAACATTTCTTTTTTTTTTGGTCGTACTGTATTGAAGGTATTTTGTAAACTCAGATGAAAATAACATTTATTTTATGAGGAAATAAGTATCAGTTCTGTCACTTATTTGTTTTGTTCCAGAGCAAAAAAAAAAAAAAAAAAAATCAAACAGTTTAGTTTTGATGATAAAAAGGTCCACATTTGTGTACTTCAGTTAAGGAGAGGTTGAGAATGTTAACGGGTACTGAATATAACGAATTGTGGAAATAGAAAAAGTCTCTCGCTATAGATTCTTATTCTATGTTATAAGCTACTAATATATTTTCCTTAAATTTTTAACTGAAAATGAACTACAGATGTATAAAATAAAACAGCAACGAATACCAGCGCATATTTTGTTTTAACAGGGTCCTTGAATTTTGCGACCAGGAAATTCTTCGGTACCAGTATTTTTTTACAGAAACTCTCTGGTTAAAAGAAGGCGAAGTTTCGCGAGTTTAACTTAAACTTCATTTTCTATAAAGAAAATACTGGTGAAACTCCTGGAAAAGTTCTTGATCCATACGAACCCTGTTTTAATCCTACAGATTTTCGATTATTTTTTTTTTCAACAAAGTCTTAATTTGTATTTATTCTTCCTCATTATATTTACTTAGCCTATGGGTATATGGACTGCTGCTTTTCTGTAGAGTGTCAAATTTTATGTGCAAACAAGGATGCAAAATATTTCTTTGGTTAAATATTTCTCTTAAACATTGCTCAGCGCTTTAGTCGATAGGTATATCGTAAACTCACACTAATAAAGAGTATTTTTTTACAAATATATTTATTGCTTTATAGATTTCACTGACATAGGTAAACTTAATTTTATCAGAAACATTTTATAAGAAGCATGGATTGATAACCGGGGTAATTTCTACATAAAAAATAAACTTTTGTCATAAAACGTTTTTATAGATATAGTTTCAATTTAAATCCTTTATATTACTTTATTACATAAATTATGTTCTCAGAATATTCATTAATTTATTTTTGTAAATGAAGTAAAATAAAAAAAAATGAAAACTCATCAGAAAATTATCCCGGCAATTAAGTTCAATTCTTAGAAATGCTAGGGGTATTTATTAGACACTAGATTTTTATGTTCTATGAATAGTAAATAAGATGCTTATAAGGGAAAATAGTCAGCCAGTATCTGATTGTATTGTGTACTTCGAATGGGGGTAATTAAAAGGCACTTGAATTCAAGAGGGAAAAAATTACTGCATGTTTGGTATCTCTCTTTATAATATCTTATAAAAAACAGAGAAAACGTGGCAATAATTAAGAGCATAGCTTAATTATTAATTGTGAATGTAATAGGGCAGTTGTGATGATAAAGCACAAGAACTAAAAAATAAATTAGCTAAAAAAACAAAATTAAATACTAAATTAACATAAAATAACCTGCAATTTCTAAACACGGGAGAACAAGATTAATTCAATGATTATTTATTATCAATTATATAATCAATTATTTTTCGCCCCTTAATTTTTAATGCCCTGGGCGATAACCCGACTTTGTCTACTTATTTTAGTAAAATACATTGTTAAACTAAGAAATTTCTTTTGAGGTTAGAGATTCCATACAAATATCAACTGGAAACAGAAGAAACTTCAATTAATTTCATAGGTTAATTTACAATAACTCCTTCCTGCCTGTGCCGGAAGTGAAAGGTAGCTTCCATATTCCGTGTTTTCAAAAATTCAACTCGTTTTACTCAAACACCCAAAGATAAAATGCTTGGAACCCGATTTGATTATAGAAGATTCAATCTCAGTTTTCGTTAATACTGAATTTGAATGCGAATTTCTGGATGAGAATTACAGCACAACAAAAATCAGATTGTTTCAAAATATCAGCTAACCTATTTTTTTTAATTTAAATCTAATTTGCGAGTAATCGCGTTAATGTGCTGTTTTGTTTCAAAATGTCAGCTACCCTAGAATTTCAAACCGCTATATCTCAGCCATTTTGTAAGATAAAGCCAAAAGTAAAAAATCCCTGACGGCTCGGTCTACAGGCACAGGTAGATTTCGGAGAAAGACTGTGGGGCGCCTGTTTGCTGGGAATTGCAGAAGAAGTGACATTTTTGCCCTGATGTGGCAGTTGGGACCGCCCACTTCGAAATCTACCTTATCTGTAAGCAGAGCCGGCAGGGATTTTTTCTTTTCTTTTAATTTTATTTTGTTATGAGGGTAAGTCCTATAAAAAACTTGTCACTATAAAAGTTTTAGATAATATTAAGACGATTTATAATATATTTAAGCGGATTTGATATCTTGTGAATTGACGAAGTTATGAATTTTTTCTTCTGAAACTCCTCTTCCCCCCCGTTGGGTCCATTTTTAATGATATCAAAAATCTGTCATACATAAATGTTTGGCCCATTCCCTAGAAGTAATAATAACTAACTTTAAACGGATTCGATACGTATCATAATTAAGAAGTTATGTTTTTTTTTCTGTTTTCACAAAAAGACTCCCCATTTCCCACCCCTTGGTTCGATTTTGCCCTTTAACGAATTCGACCGAGATTTTATGCACCTTGATTTTATATATCTGTTTGGAAGAGATTTGTGCATAATTATTGAAGTTATCGTGTCCATAAAAAAGTGACATAGATAGATAGATAGATAGATAAAGTTTTGAACTGGGTTATGGGTTCTGGGAGTCATGATCGGCGTAGATCTGCTAAAATTTTTCAGAAATTCCATCTTAGGGGAGAATGTAATAGGTAGTATTTCATATGAAATCTACCTAAAATGCTTAAGAATCCTTGTATCACGATCTAACATTTAACGGGAACAACTTTTTCAATTTATAAATTTTAAACACTTTTTGAAATTTAAAAATAAAATTTAAAATTTAAACTGGCCCCCACTTTTAAACAAGATAGCGCATAAAGTTGGCCAACGAACTCGGTTGAGACCTTGGTATGTTCTGTACATATGATCAGTAACATTCATATAGGTTCATAAATACGAGAATTACAGCATAACAAATATTAGATGGTTTCAAAATGTCAGCCACCCTAGAATTTCAAAGTGCCATATCTCAGCCACTTTTTAAGATAAAGCCAAAACAAAAAATGTTCCGGAATCCTTGTATCCCGCTCTAACACTTAAAGGAAAACTTTTTCAGTTTATAATTTTTTGTACATCTTTTTGAACTTTTAAATTTTTTAAGTTTTTGAACTTGATGGATAAATTTTGAAACTAGATGGCGGATAAAGCTGGCCAATATATATATATATTTGTTTTGGGTCTGGGTGTCACCCAGACCTTTCCTCCGTAGCTTTTTGTAATGAAAGCTACCTAAAACTTCCGTCTGTGGAAACTTCTTAAAGTTGACATATAACTAAGTATCTTTGCATATATTTTTAAACGGGTCCACAGAATTAGTCTAAACTAGACCCCAAAATGTGAATGATGCAGGAACTTTCTCTGTTTCCAGTATTGCAGGCCACCAAAATTTGTTGTTTCCATACCATTTCAAGAATTTCACTTCTACTATATATTTTTAATTTTCTTTATAGACCGTCAACATTTTCGTTAAGAGCCTACATCAGTCATGCGAAAAAACACGCAAGCTAATGTTAAAATCTATGGGAAGGTTCTTTCGCGATTTCTCGCTCGCATTTTAATATTTTTAAAGGATTTTTTTTGCATGGGATAGCTGACGTCGTCCTCTAACGTTGTTAGTTTTTACTTTTTCGTTTTTGGTTCCAGTTTTTTTATATATGGGTACTTTCACTTTCAGAACCGGTTCCAACCGGCTCCAAAATTGAAAATGTCCGCTTATAAAAAAAACTGTGACCAAAATAAAAATAAATAAAAAATAACAATGTTAGAGATCGACCTCAGCTATCCTATGCAAAAAAAAAAATCATTTAAAAATATTAAAATGCGAGCGAGAAATCGAGCAAGAACTTTCCCATAGACTTAACATTCGCTTGAGCGTTTCTTCCCGTGACTAGCGTAGGCTCTTAATATTGTATGAAGAATCATAATAAACATTAAAAAAATTGTCATAAACAATCTTTTTGATAACATTTTTATTGTTTTGTTCATCTCACGAAACTCTATTCGTCTCGCTACGTTGTCTGTCCGTCACAGAGCCGGTTCTCAGAAACTATATAAATTACAGACTTGAAATTCTGTGTACTTATAGCTGAATACCTAACATGAAGCTGAAAATCATAAAATAAAAAAATCGTATTATTTTAATATAGAGAGATAAAAACCCAAAAATCTAACAGCCTTTTCCTATTAAATTTAAACATTTTTCGTTATAGCAGTTGCCAGAAATTAAAAATTCACAATAAAATTCTTTCTACAATAATTAATTTTCCATTGAAAGATTCCCACGGGAAAAATGAAAATGAAATAAAAAGTCTCACCAAATGAGAGAAGATTAATATGCCGTCATATTGGTAATAATACGGAAATTTTCAAACATTTCTCAGTAATACAAGGAGTATGAGTATGTGTAAGTACAGAAAGCAAGTTAATATGATGTCAATAGAGAATTAATCTGACGTCATATTGGAAGTTTAACGGACATTTTTAAATGTTTGAGAATCGTACAAATAGAGTATCAATATGAGTAATAGAAAAAGCATGTAGATATAACGTCAGCAAGTGATTTTAACGTCATATGAGTTTGAGGAACGTATTGAATGATGATTAAAATCCCGATTATGGAAATATTGGCATGTTTTAACATTTTGAAGGTCTCTATACCAACATGTTTAATTTTGAAATTAATTTTTTTTAATATCGCATTTAGTCCACATGACACATATTATTATCACAGAGTATAATAGCGGGCAGCACCGGCTATCGGACCGGTTCAGATTTTTAAAAAAAATAGACGAGTAAATTTTTTAAAACATGACTTTTTTTTTTTTAGGAAAATGACATTTATTTGGATTTATTAAAGAAAGGATAAAGTGTTTTAAAAGGAATATTAAACCAAACCCTTTGTGCGATCTTCGATCACACTTACCCACTTGTTTAAGTGAAGCATCGCTGGCAAGGATATTTTGTAGTATAGGTTTTTCAATCTCACTGGTAACATTGAGTCTGCTAGTTGTCAGTGGGTATATCGCTGTGATAACTTTCATCGTCTGATGAAATATTTTTCTTTGGACCTCTTTTAGGAACATTCTTTCTGTTTTTTATTTATTTCATATAGTAATCAAATGGCATAGCAAATACAATATGTTTATTTTAATCTGGTGATTTTAGTTGTAGCCTGGTGTTTTTGTTTACTTGAATTTTACTTTATTATATGCTTTTTAAATATAACAAAATGATGCACTAAAGTCAAAGTCAAGTCAATTATCTATACTAATATTATATTATAAATTAGTAAAGATTGTTTGCTTGTTTGTTTGTTTGTAGGGGGTAATCTCTGGAACTACTGAAGCGATTTCAAAAGTGATGGTGGCAAATTGATGGTGACAATCCCTGCTCCAACATAGGCTATATTTTATGTCGGTCCCACTACCCAAGGGGGGTGCAGGAGCGCCAAACGTTCTAAAATGTCGATTTTTTTTTTATACTGAAGGAGCTAGAAACATGAAATTTGACATGGTAGTTACTTATAAGATGTAAATGCTCTCTCTAAGAACAAATTCTAACAAAATTCGAAATTTAAAAGGGTGAGATGAGCGAAAAGCGTTCTAAAAACATTCTAAATTACAATTTCAATGGAATATCTGGAACTACAGAACCGTTTTCAAAAATAATGGTGGCAAATTGATGGTAACAGCCTCTGTTCTAACATAGGCTATATTTTATGTCGGTGCCACTACCACAGGGGGGGGGGGGGGTGCAAAAACGAAAAACGTTCTAAAATTTAGATTTTTTTTATACTGAAGGAGCTAGAAACATGAAATTTGACATGGTAGTTACTTATAAGATGTAAATGCTCTCTCTAAGAACAAATTCTAACAAAATTCGAAATTTAAAAGGGTGAGATGAGCGAAAAGCGTTCTAAAAACATTCTAAATTACAATTTCAATGGAATCTCTGGAACTACAGAACCGTTTTCAAAAATAATGGTGGCAAATTGATGGTAACAGTCTCTGTTCTAACATAGGCTATATTTTATGTCGGTGCCACTACCACAGGGGGGGGGGTGCAAGAACGAAAAACGTTCTAAAATTTAGATTTTTTTTTATACTGAAGGAGCTAGAAACTTGAAATTTGGCATGGTAGTTACTTATAAGATGTAAATACTCTCAAAGAACACATTCTAAAAATATTCGAAATTAAAAAGGGTGAGTTGAGCGAAAAGAGTTCTAAAAACATTCTAAATTACAATTTCTATGGAATCTATGGAACTACAGAACCATTTACAAAAGTGATGGTGGTAAATTGCTGGTAACAGTCCGTGCTGTAACATAAGCTATGTTTTATGTCGGTGCCACTACCACAGGGGGATGGGTGCAAGAGCGAAAAACGTTCTAAAATTTAGATTTTTTTTTATATTGCAGGAGCTAGAAACATGAAATTTGGCATGGTAGTTACTTATAAGATGTAAATGCTCTCTAAGAACAAATTCTCAAAAAATTCGAAATTTAAAAGGGTGAGATGAGCGAAACGCGTTCTAAAAACATTCTAAATTACAATTTCTATGGAGTTTCTGGAACTACAGAACAGGTTTCACAAGTGATGGCTGCAAATTGATGGTACAAGTCCCTGATCAAACATAGAATATATTTCATGTTGGTGCCACTACCTCCAGGGGAGTGCAAGAAAGAAAAACGTTCTAAAATTTCGATTTTTTTTATATTGAAGGAACTAGAAACATGAAATTTGGCATGGTAGTTACTTATAAGATGTAAATGCTCTCTAAGAACAAATTCTAAAAAAATTCGAAATTTAAAAAGTGTGAGATGAGCGAAAAGCGTTCTAAAAAACATTCTAAATTACAATTTCTATGGAATTTCTGGAACTACATAACTGGTTTCAAAAGTGATGGTGGCAAATTGATGGTGACAGTTCCTGCTGTAACATAGGCTATATTTCATGCCGGTGCCACTACCAAAGGGAGTGCATGAGCAAAAAACGTTCTAAAATTTCGCCTTTTTTATACTGAAGGTGTAAGAAACATGAAATTTGGCATGGTAGTTACTTATAAGATGTAAATGCTCTCTAAGAACAAATTCGAAGAAAATTCGAAATTTAAAAAGTGTGAGATGAGCGAAAAGCGTTCTAAAAACATTCTAAATTACAATTTCTATGGAATCTCTGGAACTACCGAACCCTTTTCAAAAGTGATGGTGGCAAATTTTGGATGACAATCTCTGCTCCAACATAGGCTATATTTTACGTCGGTGCAGGATTAAAAAACGTTCTAAAATTGCATTTTTTTTTATACTGTAGGAGCTAGAAATTTGAAATTTGGCATTGTAGTTACTTATAAGATGCAAATGCTCTTTAAGAACAAAATAATAAAAATCGAAATTTAAAAGGGGATAAATGAGCGAAAAGCGTTCTAAAAACTTTCTAAATTACAATTTTTATGGAATCTCTGGAACTACAGAACCGATTTAAAAAGTGATGGTGGCAAATTTATAGTGACAATCCCTGCTCCAACATAGGCTATATTTTATGTCGGCGCCACTTACCCCAGGGGGGTGCAGGGGCAAATAACATTCTAAAATTACGATTTTTGTTAAACTTAAGGAGCAAGAAACTTGAAATTTGGCATGGAAGTTACTTACAAGATGTAAATTCTCTCTAAGAACAAATTCTAAAAAAATTCGAAATTTAAATAGTGAAATGAGCGAAACGTGTTCTAAAAACATTTTATATTACAATTTTTATTGAATCTCTGGAACTACAGAACCGATTTTAAAAGTGATGGTGGAAAATTGATGGTGACACTCCCTGCTCCAACATAGGCTATATTTTATGTCGGTCCCACTACCCAAGGGGGGTGCAGGAGCGCCAAACGTTCTAAAATGTCGATTTTTTTTTTATACTGAAGGAGCTAGAAACATGAAATTTGACATGGTAGTTACTTATAAGATGTAAATGCTCTCTCTAAGAACAAATTCTAACAAAATTCGAAATTTAAAAGGGTGAGATGAGCGAAAAGCGTTCTAAAAACATTCTAAATTACAATTTCAATGGAATATCTGGAACTACAGAACCGTTTTCAAAAATAATGGTGGCAAATTGATGGTAACAGCCTCTGTTCTAACATAGGCTATATTTTATGTCGGTGCCACTACCACAGGGGAGGGGGGTGCAAAAACGAAAAATGTTCTAAAATTTAGATTTTTTTTATACTGAAGGAGCTAGAAACATGAAATTTGACATGGTAGTTACTTATAAGATGTAAATGCTCTCTCTAAGAACAAATTCTAACAAAATTCGAAATTTAAAAGGGTGAGATGAGCGAAAAGCGTTCTAAAAACATTCTAAATTACAATTTCAATGGAATCTCTGGAACTACAGAACCGTTTTCAAAAATAATGGTGGCAAATTGATGGTAACAGTCTCTGTTCTAACATAGGCTATATTTTATGTCGGTGCCACTACCACAGGGGGGGGGGTGCAAGAACGAAAAAAGTTCTAAAATTTAGATTTTTTTTTATACTGAAGGAGCTAGAAACTTGAAATTTGGCATGGTAGTTACTTATAAGATGTAAATACTCTCAAAGAACACATTCTAAAAATATTCGAAATTAAAAAGGGTGAGTTGAGCGAAAAGAGTTCTAAAAACATTCTAAATTACAATTTCTATGGAATCTATGGAACTACAGAACCATTTACAAAAGTGATGGTGGTAAATTGCTGGTAACAGTCCGTGCTGTAACATAAGCTATGTTTTATGTCGGTGCCACTACCACAGGGGGATGGGTGCAAGAGCGAAAAACGTTCTAAAATTTAGATTTTTTTTTATATTGCAGGAGCTAGAAACATGAAATTTGGCATGGTAGTTACTTATAAGATGTAAATGCTCTCTAAGAACAAATTCTCAAAAAATTCGAAATTTAAAAGGGTGAGATGAGCGAAACGCGTTCTAAAAACATTCTAAATTACAATTTCTATGGAGTTTCTGGAACTACAGAACAGGTTTCACAAGTGATGGCTGCAAATTGATGGTACAAGTCCCTGATCAAACATAGAATATATTTCATGTTGGTGCCACTACCTCCAGGGGAGTGCAAGAAAGAAAAACGTTCTAAAATTTCGATTTTTTTTATATTGAAGGAACTAGAAACATGAAATTTGGCATGGTAGTTACTTATAAGATGTAAATGCTCTCTAAGAACAAATTCTAAAAAAATTCGAAATTTAAAAAGTGTGAGATGAGCGAAAAGCGTTCTAAAAAACATTCTAAATTACAATTTCTATGGAATTTCTGGAACTACATAACTGGTTTCAAAAGTGATGGTGGCAAATTGATGGTGACAGTTCCTGCTGTAACATAGGCTATATTTCATGCCGGTGCCACTACCAAAGGGAGTGCATGAGCAAAAAACGTTCTAAAATTTCGCCTTTTTTATACTGAAGGTGTAAGAAACATGAAATTTGGCATGGTAGTTACTTATAAGATGTAAATGCTCTCTAAGAACAAATTCGAAGAAAATTCGAAATTTAAAAAGTGTGAGATGAGCGAAAAGCGTTCTAAAAACATTCTAAATTACAATTTCTATGGAATCTCTGGAACTACCGAACCCTTTTCAAAAGTGATGGTGGCAAATTTTGGATGACAATCTCTGCTCCAACATAGGCTATATTTTACGTCGGTGCAGGATTAAAAAACGTTCTAAAATTGCATTTTTTTTTATACTGTAGGAGCTAGAAATTTGAAATTTGGCATTGTAGTTACTTATAAGATGCAAATGCTCTTTAAGAACAAAATAATAAAAATCGAAATTTAAAAGGGGATAAATGAGCGAAAAGCGTTCTAAAAACTTTCTAAATTACAATTTTTATGGAATCTCTGGAACTACAGAACCGATTTAAAAAGTGATGGTGGCAAATTTATAGTGACAATCCCTGCTCCAACATAGGCTATATTTTATGTCGGCGCCACTTACCCCAGGGGGGTGCAGGGGCAAATAACATTCTAAAATTACGATTTTTGTTAAACTTAAGGAGCAAGAAACTTGAAATTTGGCATGGAAGTTACTTACAAGATGTAAATTCTCTCTAAGAACAAATTCTAAAAAAATTCGAAATTTAAATAGTGAAATGAGCGAAACGTGTTCTAAAAACATTTTATATTACAATTTTTATTGAATCTCTGGAACTACAGAACCGATTTTAAAAGTGATGGTGGAAAATTGATGGTGACACTCCCTGCTCCAACATAGGCTATATTTTATGTCGGTCCCACTACCCAAGGGGGGTGCAGGAGCGCCAAACGTTCTAAAATGTCGATTTTTTTTTTATACTGAAGGAGCTAGAAACATGAAATTTGACATGGTAGTTACTTATAAGATGTAAATGCTCTCTCTAAGAACAAATTCTAACAAAATTCGAAATTTAAAAGGGTGAGATGAGCGAAAAGCGTTCTAAAAACATTCTAAATTACAATTTCAATGGAATATCTGGAACTACAGAACCGTTTTCAAAAATAATGGTGGCAAATTGATGGTAACAGCCTCTGTTCTAACATAGGCTATATTTTATGTCGGTGCCACTACCACAGGGGAGGGGGGTGCAAAAACGAAAAATGTTCTAAAATTTAGATTTTTTTTATACTGAAGGAGCTAGAAACATGAAATTTGACATGGTAGTTACTTATAAGATGTAAATGCTCTCTCTAAGAACAAATTCTAACAAAATTCGAAATTTAAAAGGGTGAGATGAGCGAAAAGCGTTCTAAAAACATTCTAAATTACAATTTCAATGGAATCTCTGGAACTACAGAACCGTTTTCAAAAATAATGGTGGCAAATTGATGGTAACAGTCTCTGTTCTAACATAGGCTATATTTTATGTCGGTGCCACTACCACAGGGGGGGGGGTGCAAGAACGAAAAACGTTCTAAAATTTAGATTTTTTTTTATACTGAAGGAGCTAGAAACTTGAAATTTGGCATGGTAGTTACTTATAAGATGTAAATACTCTCAAAGAACACATTCTAAAAATATTCGAAATTAAAAAGGGTGAGTTGAGCGAAAAGAGTTCTAAAAACATTCTAAATTACAATTTCTATGGAATCTATGGAACTACAGAACCATTTACAAAAGTGATGGTGGTAAATTGCTGGTAACAGTCCGTGCTGTAACATAAGCTATGTTTTATGTCGGTGCCACTACCACAGGGGGATGGGTGCAAGAGCGAAAAACGTTCTAAAATTTAGATTTTTTTTTATATTGCAGGAGCTAGAAACATGAAATTTGGCATGGTAGTTACTTATAAGATGTAAATGCTCTCTAAGAACAAATTCTCAAAAAATTCGAAATTTAAAAGGGTGAGATGAGCGAAACGCGTTCTAAAAACATTCTAAATTACAATTTCTATGGAGTTTCTGGAACTACAGAACAGGTTTCACAAGTGATGGCTGCAAATTGATGGTACAAGTCCCTGATCAAACATAGAATATATTTCATGTTGGTGCCACTACCTCCAGGGGAGTGCAAGAAAGAAAAACGTTCTAAAATTTCGATTTTTTTTATATTGAAGGAACTAGAAACATGAAATTTGGCATGGTAGTTACTTATAAGATGTAAATGCTCTCTAAGAACAAATTCTAAAAAAATTCGAAATTTAAAAAGTGTGAGATGAGCGAAAAGCGTTCTAAAAAACATTCTAAATTACAATTTCTATGGAATTTCTGGAACTACATAACTGGTTTCAAAAGTGATGGTGGCAAATTGATGGTGACAGTTCCTGCTGTAACATAGGCTATATTTCATGCCGGTGCCACTACCAAAGGGAGTGCATGAGCAAAAAACGTTCTAAAATTTCGCCTTTTTTATACTGAAGGTGTAAGAAACATGAAATTTGGCATGGTAGTTACTTATAAGATGTAAATGCTCTCTAAGAACAAATTCGAAGAAAATTCGAAATTTAAAAAGTGTGAGATGAGCGAAAAGCGTTCTAAAAACATTCTAAATTACATTTTCTATGGAATCTCTGGAACTACCGAACCCTTTTCAAAAGTGATGGTGGCAAATTTTGGATGACAATCTCTGCTCCAACATAGGCTATATTTTACGTCGGTGCAGGATTAAAAAACGTTCTAAAATTGCATTTTTTTTTATACTGTAGGAGCTAGAAATTTGAAATTTGGCATTGTAGTTACTTATAAGATGCAAATGCTCTTTAAGAACAAAATAATAAAAATCGAAATTTAAAAGGGGATAAATGAGCGAAAAGCGTTCTAAAAACTTTCTAAATTACAATTTTTATGGAATCTCTGGAACTACAGAACCGATTTAAAAAGTGATGGTGGCAAATTTATAGTGACAATCCCTGCTCCAACATAGGCTATATTTTATGTCGGCGCCACTTACCCCAGGGGGGTGCAGGGGCAAATAACATTCTAAAATTACGATTTTTGTTAAACTTAAGGAGCAAGAAACTTGAAATTTGGCATGGAAGTTACTTACAAGATGTAAATTCTCTCTAAGAACAAATTCTAAAAAAATTCGAAATTTAAATAGTGAAATGAGCGAAACGTGTTCTAAAAACATTTTATATTACAATTTTTATTGAATCTCTGGAACTACAGAACCGATTTTAAAAGTGATGGTGGAAAATTGATGGTGACACTCCCTGCTCCAACATAGGCTATATTTTATGTCGGTCCCACTACCCAAGGGGGGTGCAGGAGCGCCAAACGTTCTAAAATGTCGATTTTTTTTTTATACTGAAGGAGCTAGAAACATGAAATTTGACATGGTAGTTACTTATAAGATGTAAATGCTCTCTCTAAGAACAAATTCTAACAAAATTCGAAATTTAAAAGGGTGAGATGAGCGAAAAGCGTTCTAAAAACATTCTAAATTACAATTTCAATGGAATATCTGGAACTACAGAACCGTTTTCAAAAATAATGGTGGCAAATTGATGGTAACAGCCTCTGTTCTAACATAGGCTATATTTTATGTCGGTGCCACTACCACAGGGGGGGGGGGTGCAAAAACGAAAAATGTTCTAAAATTTAGATTTTTTTTATACTGAAGGAGCTAGAAACATGAAATTTGACATGGTAGTTACTTATAAGATGTAAATGCTCTCTCTAAGAACAAATTCTAACAAAATTCGAAATTTAAAAGGGTGAGATGAGCGAAAAGCGTTCTAAAAACATTCTAAATTACAATTTCAATGGAATCTCTGGAACTACAGAACCGTTTTCAAAAATAATGGTGGCAAATTGATGGTAACAGCCTCTGTTCTAACATAGGCTATATTTTATGTCGGTGCCACTACCACAGGGGGGGGGGGTGCAAGAACGAAAAACGTTCTAAAATTTAGATTTTTTTTTATACTGAAGGAGCTAGAAACTTGAAATTTGGCATGGTAGTTACTTATAAGATGTAAATACTCTCAAAGAACACATTCTAAAAATATTCGAAATTAAAAAGGGTGAGTTGAGCGAAAATAGTTCTAAAAACATTCTAAATTACAATTTCTATGGAATCTCTGGAACTACAGAACCATTTACAAAAGTGATGGCGGTAAAATGCTCGTAACAGTCCCTGCTGTAACATAAGCTATGTTTTATGTCGGTGCCACTACCACAGGGAGATGGGTGCAAGAGCGAAAAACGTTCTAAAATTTAGATTTTTTTTTATATTGCAGGAGCTAGAAACATGAAATTTGGCATGGTAGTTACTTATAAGATGTAAATGCTCTCTAAGAACAAATTCTCAAAAAATTCGAAATTTAAAAGGGTGAGATGAGCGAAACGCGTTCTAAAAACATTCTAAATTACAATTTCTATGGAGTTTCTGGAACTACAGAACAGGTTTCACAAGTGATGGCTGCAAATTGATGGTACAAGTCCCTGATCAAACATAGAATATATTTCATGTTGGTGCCACTACCTCCAGGGGAGTGCAAGAACGAAAAACGTTCTAAAATTTCGATTTTTTTTATATTGAAGGAACTAGAAACATGAAATTTGGCATGGTAGTTACTTATAAGATGTAAATGCTCTCTAAGAACAAATTCTAAAAAAATTCGAAATTTAAAAAGTGTGAGATGAGCGAAAAGCGTTCTAAAAAACATTCTAAATTACAATTTCTATGGAATTTCTGGAACTACATAACTGGTTTCAAAAGTGATGGTGGCAAATTGATGGTGACAGTTCCTGCTGTAACATAGGCTATATTTCATGCCGGTGCCACTACCAAAGGGAGTGCTTGAGCAAAAAACGTTCTAAAATTTCGCCTTTTTTATACTGAAGGTGTAAGAAACATGAAATTTGGCATGGTAGTTACTTATAAGATGTAAATGCTCTCTAAGAACAAATTCGAAAAAAATTCGAAATTTAAAAAGTGTGAGATGAGCGAAAAGCGTTCTAAAAACATTCTAAATTACAATTTCTATGGAATATCTGGAACTACCGAACCCTTTTCAAAAGTGATGGTGGCAAATTTTGGATGACAATCTCTGCTCCTACATAGGCTATACTTTACGTCGGTGCAGGATTAAAAAACGTTCTATAATTGCATTTTTTTTTATACTGTAGGAGCTAGAAATTTGAAATTTGGCATTGTAGTTACTTATAAGATGCAAATGCTCTTTAAGAACAAAATAATAAAAATCGAAATTTAAAAGGGGATAAATGAGCGAAAAGCGTTCTAAAAACTTTCTAAATTACAATTTTTATGGAATCTCTGGAACTACAGAACCGATTTCAAAAGTGATGGTGGCAAATTTATAGTGACAATCCCTGCTCCAACATAGGCTATATTTTATGTCGGCGCCACTTACCCCAGGGGGGTGCAGGGGCAAATAACATTCTAAAATTACGATTTTTGTTAAACTTAAGGAGCAAGAAACTTGAAATTTGGCATGGAAGTTACTTACAAGGTGTAAATTCTCTCTAAGAACAAATTCTAAAAAAATTCGAAATTTAAATAGTGAAATGAGCGAAACGTGTTCTAAAAACATTTTATATTACAATTTTTATGGAATCTCTGGAACTACAGAACCGATTTTAAAAGTGATGGTGGAAAATTGATGGTGACACTCCCTGCTCCAATATAGGCTATATTTTATGTCGGTCCCACTAACAAAGGGGGGTGCAGGAGCGCCAAACGTTCTAAAATGTCGATTTTTTTTATACTGAAGGAGCTAGAAACATGAAATTTGACATGGTAGTTACTTATAAGATGTAAATGCTCTCTCTAAGAACAAATTCTAACAAAATTTGAAATTTAAAAGGGTGAGATGAGCGAAAAGCGTTCTAAAAACATTCTAAATTACAATTTCAATGGAATCTCTGGAACTACAGAACCCTTTTCAAAAATAATGGTGGCAAATTGATGGTAACAGCCTCTGTTCTAACATAGGCTATATTTTATGTCGTTGCCACTACCACAGGGGGGGGGGTGCAAGAACGAGAAACGTTCTGAAATTTAGATTTTTTTTATACTGAAGGTGCTAGAAACATGAAATTTGACATGGTAGTTACTTATAAGATGTAAATGCTCTCTCTAAGAACAAATTCTAACAAAATTCGAAATTTAAAAGGGTGAGATGAGCGAAAAGCGTTCTAAAAACATTCTAAATTACAATTTCAATGGAATCTCTGGAACTACAGAACCCTTTTCAAAAATAATGGCGGCAAATTGATGGTAACAGCCTCTGTTCTAACATAGGCTATATTTTACGTCGGTGCAGGATTAAAAAACGTTCTAAAATTGCATTTTTTTTATACTGTAGGAGCTAGAAATTTGAAATTTGGCATTGTAGTTACTTATAAGATGCAAATGCTCTTTAAGAACAAAATAAAAAAAATCGAAATTTAAAAGGGGATAAATGAGCGAAAAGCGTTCTAAAAACTTTCTAAATTACAATTTTTATGGAATCTCTGGAACTACAGAACCGATTTCAAAAGTGATGGTGGCAAATTTATGGTGACAATCCCTGCTCCAACATAGGCTATATTTTATGTCGGCGCCACTTGCCCCAGGGGGGTGCAGGGGCAAATAACATTCTAAAATTACGATTTTTGTTAAACTTAAGGAGCAAGAAACTTGAAATTTGGCATGGAAGTTACTTACAAGATGTAAATTCTCTCTAAAAACAAATTCTAAAAAAATTCGAAATTTAAATAGTGAAATGAGCGAAACGTGTTCTAAAAACATTTTATATTACAATTTTTATGGAATCTCTGGAACTACAGAACCGATTTTAAAAGTGATGGTGGAAAATTGATGGTGACACTCCCTGCTCCAACATAGGCTATATTTTATGTCGGTCCCACTACCCAAGGGGGGTGCAGGAGCGCCAAACGTTCTAAAATGTCGATTTTTTTTTATACTGAAGGAGCTAGAAACATGAAATTTGACATGGTAGTTACTTATAAGATGTAAATGCTCTCTCTAAGAACAAATTCTAACAAAATTTGAAATTTAAAAGGGTGAGATGAGCGAAAAGCGTTCTAAAAACATTCTAAATTACAATTTCAATGGAATCTCTGGAACTACAGAACCCTTTTCAAAAATAAAGGGGGCAAATTGATGGTAACAGCCTCTGTTCTAACATAGGCTATATTTTATGTCGGTGCCACTACCACAGGGGGGGGGGGGTGCAAGAACGAAAAACGTTCTAAAATTTAGATTTTTTTTTATACTGAAGGAGCTAGAAACTTGAAATTTGGCATGGTAGTTACTTATAAGATGTAAATACTCTCAAAGAACACATTCTAAAAATATTCGAAATTAAAAAGGGTGAGTTGAGCGAAAATAGTTCTAAAAACATTCTAAATTACAATTTCTATGGAATCTCTGGAACTACAGAACCATTTACAAAAGTGATGGTGGTAAATTGCTCGTAACAGTCCCTGCTGTAACATAAGCTATGTTTTATGTCGGTGCCACTACCACAGGGGGATGGGTGCAAGAGCGAAAAACGTTCTAAAATTTAGATTTTTTTTTATATTGCAGGAGCTAGAAACATGAAATTTGGCATGGTAGTTACTTATAAGATGTAAATGCTCTCTAAGAACAAATTCTCAAAAAATTCGAAATTTAAAAGGGTGAGATGAGCGAAACGCGTTCTAAAAACATTCTAAATTACAATTTCTATGGAGTTTCTGGAACTACAGAACAGGTTTCACAAGTGATGGCTGCAAATTGATGGTACAAGTCCCTGATCAAACATAGAATATATTTCATGTTGGTGCCACTACCTCCAGGGGAGTGCAAGAACGAAAAACGTTCTAAAATTTCGATTTTTTTTATATTGAAGGAACTAGAAACATGAAATTTGGCATGGTAGTTACTTATAAGATGTAAATGCTCTCTAAGAACAAATTCGAAAAAAATTCGAAATTTAAAAAGTGTGAGATGAGCGAAAAGCGTTCTAAAAAACATTCTAAATTACAATTTCTATGGAATTTCTGGAACTACATAACTGGTTTCAAAAGTGATGGTGGCAAATTGATGGTGACAGTTCCTGCTGTAACATAGGCTATATTTCATGCCGGTGCCACTACCAAAGGGAGTGCTTGAGCAAAAAACGTTCTAAAATTTCGCCTTTTTTATACTGAAGGTGTAAGAAACATGAAATTTGGCATGGTAGTTACTTATAAGATGTAAATGCTCTCTAAGAACAAATTCGAAAAAAATTCGAAATTTAAAAAGTGTGAGATGAGCGAAAAGCGTTCTAAAAACATTCTAAATTACAATTTCTATGGAATCTCTGGAACTACCGAACCCTTTTCAAAAGTGATGGTGGCAAATTTTGGATGACAATCTCTGCTCCAACATAGGCTATATTTTACGTCGGTGCAGGATTAAAAAACGTTCTATAATTGCATTTTTTTTATACTGTAGGAGCTAGAAATTTGAAATTTGGCATTGTAGTTACTTATAAGATGCAAATGCTCTTTAAGAACAAAATAATAAAAATCGAAATTTAAAAGGGGATAAATGAGCGAAAAGCGTTCTAAAAACTTTCAAAATTACAATTTTTATGGAATCTCTGGAACTACAGAACCGATTTCAAAAGTGATGGTGGCAAATTTATAGTGACAATCCCTGCTCCAACATAGGCTATATTTTATGTCGGCGCCACTTACCCCAGGGGGGTGCAGGGGCAAATAACATTCTAAAATTACGATTTTTGTTAAACTTAAGGAGCAAGAAACTTGAAATTTGGCATGGAAGTTACTTACAAGATGTAAATTCTCTCTAAGAACAAATTCTAAAAAAATTCGAAATTTAAATAGTGAAATGAGCGAAACGTGTTCTAAAAACATTTTATATTACAATTTTTATGGAATCTCTGGAACTACAGAACCGATTTTAAAAGTGATGGTGGAAAATTGATGGTGACACTCCCTGCTCCAACATAGGCTATATTTTATGTCGGTCCCACTAACCAAGGGGGGTGCAGGAGCGCCAAACGTTCTAAAATGTCGATTTTTTTTTATACTGAAGGAGCTAGAAACATGAAATTTGACATGGTAGTTACTTATAAGATGTAAATGCTCTCTCTAAGAACAAATTCTAACAAAATTTGAAATTTAAAAGAGTGAGATGAGCGAAAAGCGTTCTAAAAACATTCTAAATTACAATTTCAATGGAATCTCTGGAACTACAGAAACCTTTTCAAAAATAATGGTGGCAAATTGATGGTAACAGTCTCTGTTCTAACATAGGCTATATTTTATGTCGTTGCCACTACCACAGGGGGGGGGGTGCAAGAACGAGAAACGTTCTAAAATTTAGATTTTTTTTATACTGAAGGTGCTAGAAACATGAAATTTGACATGGTAGTTACTTATAAGATGTAAATGCTCTCTCTAAGAACAAATTCTAACAAAATTCGAAATTTAAAAGGGTGAGATGAGCGAAAAGCGTTCTAAAAACATTCTAAATTACAATTTCAATGGAATCTCTGGAACTACAGAACCCTTTTCAAAAATAATGGTGGCAAATTGATGGTAACAGCCTCTGTTCTAACATAGGCTATATTTTACGTCGGTGCAGGATTAAAAAACGTTCTAAAATTGCATTTTTTTTTATACTGTAGGAGCTAGAAATTTGAAATTTGGCATTGTAGTTACTTATAAGATGCAAATGCTCTTTAAGAACAAAATAAAAAAAATCGAAATTTAAAAGGGGATAAATGAGCGAAAAGCGTTCTAAAAACTTTCTAAATTACAATTTTTATGGAATCTCTGGAACTACAGAACCGATTTCAAAAGTGATGGTGGCAAATTTATGGTGACAATCCCTGCTCCAACATAGGCTATATTTTATGTCGGCGCCACTTACCCCAGGGGGGTGCAGGGGCAAATAACATTCTAAAATTACGATTTTTGTTAAACTTAAGGAGCAAGAAACTTGAAATTTGGCATGGAAGTTACTTACAAGATGTAAATTCTCTCTAAAAACAAATTCTAAAAAAATTCGAAATTTAAATAGTGAAATGAGCGAAACGTGTTCTAAAAACATTTTATATTACAATTTTTATGGAATCTCTGGAACTACAGAACCGATTTTAAAAGTGATGGTGGAAAATTGATGGTGACACTCCCTGCTCCAACATAGGCTATATTTTATGTCGGTGCCACTACCACAGGGGGGGGGGTGCAAGAACGAGAAACGTTCTAAAATTTAGATTTTTTTTATACTGAAGGTGCTAGAAACATGAAATTTGACATGGTAGTTACTTATAAGATGTAAATGCTCTCTCTAAGAACAAATTCTAACAAAATTCGAAATTTAAAAGGGTGAGATGAGCGAAAAGCGTTCTAAAAACATTCTAAATTACAATTTCAATAGAATCTCTGGAACTACAGAACCCTTTTCAAAAATAATGGTGGCAAATTGATGGTAACAGCCTCTGTTCTAACATAGGCTATATTTTATGTCGGTGCCACTACCACAGGGGGGGTGCAAGAACGAAAAACGTTCTAAAATTTAGATTTTTTTTATACTGAAGGAGCTAGAAACTTGAAATTTGGCATGGTAGTTACTTATAAGATGTAAATACTCTCAAAGAACACATTCTAAAAATATTCGAAATTAAAAAGGGTGAGTTGAGCGAAAAGAGTTCTAAAAACATTCTAAATTACAATTTCTATGGAATCTCTGGAACTACAGAACCATTTACAAAAGTGATGGTGGTAAATTGCTGGTAACAGTCCCTGCTGTAACATAAGCTATGTTTTATGTCGGTGCCACTACCACAGGGGGATGGTTGCAAGAGCGAAAAACGTTCTAAAATTTAGATTTTTTTTTATATTGCAGGAGCTAGAAACATGAAATTTGGCATGGTAGTTACTTATAAGATGTAAATGCTCTCTAAGAACAAATTCTGAAAAAATTCGAAATTTAAAAGGGTGAGATGAGCGAAACGCGTTCTAAAAACATTCTAAATTACAATTTCTATGGAATTTCTGGAACTACAGAACTGGTTTCAAAAGTGATGGTGGCAAATTGATGGTGACAGTTCCTGCTGTAACATAGGCTATATTTCATGCCGGTGCCACTACCAAAGGGAGTGCATGAGCGAAAAACGTTCTAAAATTTCGCCTTTTTTATACTGAACGTGTAAGAAACATGAAATTTGGCATGGTAGTTACTTATAAGATGTAAATGCTCTCTAAGAACAAATTCGAAAAAAATTCGAAATTTAAAAAGTGTGAGATGAGCGAAAAGCGTTCTAAAAACATTCTAAATTACAATTTCTATGGAATCTCTGGAACTACGAACCCTTTTCAAAAGTGATGGTGGCAAATTTTGGATGACAATCTCTGCTCCAACATAGGCTATATTTTACGTCGGTGCAGGATTAAAAAACGTTCTAAAATTGCATTTTTTTTATACTGTAGGAGCTAGAAATTTGAAATTTGCCATTGTAGTTACTTATAAGATGCAAATGCTCTTTAAGAACAAAATAAAAAAAATCGAAATTTAAAAGGGGATAAATGAGCGAAACGTGTTCTAAAAACATTTTATATTACAATTTTTATGGAATCTCTGGAACTACAGAACCGATTTTAAAAGTGATGGTGGAAAATTGATGGTGACACTCCCTGTTCCAACATAGGCTATATTTTATGTCGGTGCCACTAATCCCAGGGGGTGCAGGAGCGAAAAGCGTTCTAAAATTGCAATTTTTTTTTATACTGAAGGAGCTAGAAATTTGAAATTTGGCATTGTAGTTACTTATAAGATGTAATGTTCTCTAAGAATAAATTAAATAAAAAATATTGAAATTTAAAAGGGTGAAATGAGAGAAAAGCGTTCTAAAAACATTCTAAATTACAATATCTATGGAATCTCTGGAACCACAGAACCGATTTCAAAAGTAATTGTGGCAAATTGATGGTGACAATCCCTATTCCAACATAGGCTATATTTTATGTCGGTGCCACTAACCCCAATGGGGTGCAGGAGTGAAAAATGTTCGAAAATTGCGACTTTTTTTATACTGAAGAAGCTAAAAATTTGAAATGTGGCATTGTAGTTACTTATAAGATGTAAATGCTCTCTAAGAATAAATTAAAATAAAAATTCGCAATTTAAAAGGGTGAAATGAGCGAAAAGCGTTCTAAAATCATTCTAAATTACAATTTCTGTGGAATCTCTGGAACTACATAACCGATTTCAAAAGTGATGGTGACAATCCCTGCTCCAACATCCTCTTTAATGTAAAACTATGCGTTGCTGACGACTGGGTTTTTCGCTAATCTTTGCCACAGATTAATATCGGAAAATGAAACATATGAAGTTACTGAAAAAAATAATAGCTCGAAAAGCATTTGTCAGAAAATTGTTAGACAAACTGCGTTTGAAAGGTAAAAAATTGTATATTTCTTGATATAAATTTCAAATCTAATGATTTTGCCATTTTTAAAATATTGAATTTCAAAAATTACCAAATTTCACAACAGAGTACCATAGCGAAACCTTCACGCGTAAAAAGATAATGATAAGGGCGACTTGTCCTGACGTGTATATTGGCTATAGCACGAGTCACAAATTATAGTAGCCTTATTATTCTGTTAAAATATAAAAGTGAATTATGAAATGTCACTATTTTGTTTGATTAAAGGTTCGTTAAGAGAGACCAGCGTAGCGGGCGTAGCTTGCTAGTCTTTTAATAAAGTAAGGTATTTGCTTTAGAATTTTTATTCGCTTCTTTTCAAATTACACATAATATAGTCGATGAATGGATAATCAATGGTAAATGGGCCCTTAAAATACTTTTTTAATATTGTAATAAGCTTACTTTTACCGAAAACATGCAAATCGTCATTTAAAACTAATTTTAATTGTTTAAGAATTACCCCCAGGATGTCCAAACATTTCCCAAGGATTGTCTAAGAATCACACCAGCATTTTGTGAGGCCATTTTTTGAATTTTGTTATTTTCTGTTAACTGATTCAAAGGCATTTTAGTTCCCTTTTTTATCCTATTTAAAATTTGAAACTAAAGTAAAAGTATACATATATGTGCTATAAACAAATTTAAAAGTGTTGAAAATAAAATTTGGTGAGTAATTTTCATAGCATTTCGTAATAGAATAGAAAACTTCCAAATACCTGTGCAAATATATACTTGCATTCAAGCATAATAAATAGGTAAAGCTAACAATTTTAAAATATAAAGTGGATCTCAGAATTTCCTCGAAGTTTTACGTTTAACCCAGGTTATGCGTACCCCGGTTAGCCCTATGTAGAAATTGTAAAATAAACAATTTGATAAAATTTTTAAATTCGTCATCTGCGTATCTACATTCATACCGGAAGATATGATATTCATAAATATTAGGTACTTATCACATAAATAAAGTCTACTTATCTATCTATATCTATGTATATATTACATATGCAAGGTGAATCTGAACTCAGGCTCAAAATTTACGGAGATATAAAATACACTTAGACAAGTTAAAAACATTCTACAAAGGGTGGTCCTAACTCCTGTTACTACCCTTGTTACTACCAATGGTAATCTAGATATCTATATCTAGAAAATTATTGCTGATTTTATTTATTCGGAATATTGCTATTAACTAGCATGCTTATATGGATAAAAAATCGAAAGGAAATCAAGCATTTACAAAGTAATTAACTTTATTTGACAAAAACCTGAGCTCAAGAGATGGGGGGGGGGAGCAATTTTAAATAGCACAAAATTTCCTCAGAGAAATTAATGGTTAATCAGATATCATGGACAAAACTTTAAGGAGTGATGGAACACATCTAAACAAGAAATTTTAGTCATACAATACATGGGAATACCACAAGCGGCGAACCGACAGATGGCACTGTCATTAAACACATAAAGCGCTGGGTTTTCACAGGCACGGTTATTTCTACCATGGATTGAAAAACGTGTGGCTGGTTTTACTTATCAGGAAAAGTCTGACATGCATTTCATATATGGTGCTCTGGATGGGAATGTTCTATGACCTAAATTGTGTAGTAAACAGGATACCCTCCACATTCAGAAACAGCGCTGTATCTTTTCTCTGCTTAAGTTACATCAATGCATTTTATGGCGGTTTGAGTTTGTGTAGGTGCATGTTTTATCTCTTCTTCAAAATTTGCTCATATTCCTCCTATATATATGTGTGTGTTTGTGGTGTGTGTGTGTGTGTGGTGTGTGTGTGTGTGTGTGTGTGTGTGGTGTGTGTGGTGTGTGTGGTGTGTGTGGTGTGTGTGTGTGTGTGCGTGTATAATATTTAGCGATTAATGGCATAATTTAGACAAACTACTATAAATTATAGTTATTATAGTTAAAGTTTATATAGTACAGTCGTTTCACAGTCTTATGCTCATATTCACCATTTACCCCAACCTAGAAAATCTTGGTTGAACGCCCAAATGAAATTTACGATTAACCTGATTGGACTGATCAGGGCTGAAGTCCAATCAGATTATTGACGAATACCATTTGAGCATTTGACCGAGGATTTCTAGATTGAGATAGACGGTGAATACGAGCATTTGTTGAGCAGAAGAATACATGAAACGATATCATTGTAATTTTCCAATAATAAGCAGTCCAGATTAGTTGACCAACTTTTATATAGTCAAAACACAAGAAAATGACAGACAAAATTTTCTGAGATCATAACTGTTGGTATTCTACGAGCAAACAAGGCGGCGTGGCTTTACGAGTCGAAACAGTGTATATATCAAAGCTTGTGCAGACGAATTTTATAGCAAAATGCGTAAGAACACAATAAATTTGCAATTTGCAAAGCGAACATCTTATGAGAAAGCGAATTATGGCGGATTTATCAAATGCATGTTTTGGCGGGAGAAGAAAATTCTGAAATAGATTGAATTAAAAAGAAAGAAAAATATTATTGGCGTCCGTCCAAGACAAATTTTGAATAGGGAAATGTAAAAAAGAATAAAAGAGATAAGCATAGATAAGCATTGCAAATGGAAATAAAAATTTAGAATAGAATTAAGATAGTTTTAAAATTTTTAAATGTATTATATATATATATAAATCCGTGTGTGCGTATGGTTGATTATAGCGACACAGTGCTATTTCTTTCGCACAACTGTCACAGTGTTGTTATCAAAACACTGCAATCGCTAATGTAGCCCATAAGTGTGACGTCACAGACAACTAAACTCTGCGTGTCAACCCTAAATTGGTTCCATACAAAACATTCAAATAACATTAACACGCTACTTCGCAGCGGTTTGTTTGGAACCAATCTGAGGTTGATACGCGGAGCTGAGTTGCTTGTGACGTCACCACTGATGGGGTCCATAAGATTTTTCGAGATTTTACGTGAATCGAGGCATTATTTGTAATCGAGATATTTTTTACTGTAATCGAGATTTTATTTTAACTGTTTATTAATACATTTTTCTCAATTTCAAATTATATGTATCCACCAGAATGCAAAATATATTTTTAAGGTGAGAATTTTATATTATTTATTTATTTTATCCATTGTATCAATAATAATAAAAAATGCATCAATACGGTATATTTTCCTTTCTTTTTTATTTTATGTTATTGTTATTAATTTTCACTATAGCAAATAATTCTACAAATTGCAAAACCTTTATTACATTTCAAATACCTCTAGGTTCTTTCAAACGTGACTAGAAAGAAAGGGTTCAGAAAGACGTCTGAAATATCTTTTCAAATTTGACTAGAATATTAATGGTCTCATTTGCCAAATAGCTCTATATTCGCATAATAAAACAACAGATACTTACTTGAATTGTAAGTTTTCAGATGCAATAGTAAAGCACAAGTTAAGGCCAGCTTGCATATTTAGCAAAGCTATTTTTTACATTTTATCAGATTTTTTTTCAATCGTATTGATATATGAATTTGAGTAAAAGGAATAAGATAAAAAAAAAACGTTGATTTTAAATGCATAAAGAATTTCTTAATAAATGCATATATAATGCATTTAAAAAACAACATCATTCATTTTTCTATCGCCCATATTTTTGTATTATATTTCAAAACATGCTACCTCCAACATTAAAATAACTACGAAGGCGCATACTGGCCTGTACAAAATCGAGCTGAGTGAGTTAATTTGCAAAGATTAATTTGATATCGTAAAGAAGACAGTTATAATTTTTTTTAGATTACTTTTATTGTGAAAAGAACATTTGTCTGCGAATATTTCAAAAAATAACTTTTCCACACTTCCCCCGCGGTCATAAGATTTTGACACACTTCAAACTATTGTATTTATATCTTCTGTTTCTATTATTACAGCAGTCTTGGATGTTTTTCCTGCCTGCATCTCAAAATTTGATTTCTATGCGATAGAGAATACTACCGTTGGCGCCAAACAATTTGAGTTTCAACGCATTGACAGCGGAACAACGTATCTAGAATAATCCTAACAAAGTGTTTGCCTGAAGTCTTAAGTTTCAACGCATTGATAGTCGAACAACGTATCTAGAATAACCCTAACAAAGAGTTTGCCCAACAATGAACTTCTCAAAAGTTTAACTCCTATGCGATAGCTGAGTTGCTGTTAACACCACCCGATTTTCTGTTCGGTGGAGCAACAATACATGCGCAATATCTCTCATAAAGTTCTTTACTTTAGCATCCTTTTTAAGGTACATACTTTAAAATGGTTGAAAGCTCTGATTACACCGACCCACCACAGACTGCGATTAATAGCATCCCGAATCTTTCATTCAACTACCTTTTTGCTAACTTCTTGAGAGCTGTTTAATAAAGCTTTAGATGAAAAGCATAACAAAGCTTAAGTTGAAATTCGCGCGCGTTTCAGCATTAAGTATATGAAACTTATGATGTTTAAAGAGTTAAATAAAATCTTTAATAGAAATTATCCACGAGTGGCAACAATCACACCTCTAGACTTATATACCTGTTTATTCGACATTAAGAAAGCAGAATTGAAGAATCCTTCACGCCTATTAGTGTTTATTTCTATACACCTACAGCTGACGTGACGGCAAAAGTCTATTGAAAAGCGCGAGAATTTTAACCTTAAGTACATGGCACTTTTAATATTTAATTCCTTCGGAACCAGCGTCCAATATATGGATTTTATTCGGTTAGCATAATTTTTCAAAGGTAAAGCTAGGATAGTCGGCGCATAATTCAAAAGAATAACAATAAAAAATCTAAATGTTAATTTTTTGCTAAATTATTCATGAATAATTTTTACTTCATTTGTTTTTTATGCATTGCCATTGCTATTTTGTTGTTATGTTGCAATTTAATAGAACAGTTGTAATAAAACCAAGATAGTTATTTTGCGCAATCTGTCCGTTCAGGGTTGGTGTGATTGCGCACATGGGTAGGATAGATTGTTACTAATAATAACTACAATTAAATTGTTAACAATAATAATTACACTTAAATGACATTGTTGCAAGGTTTTTGTGAACAAATATTATTGTATTAGGAGTGAATATTTCAACCTAATGATTAAATAATCAGAAAAAGGAAATAATTTTAAAAACGATTAAAAAATTTTAAATAAAGGGAAAAAAATTCAGGAATCAGAAAAAGCGTCCAAATAAGATTGAAAAATAACATTAAGTTACTTGGTAATACGTTTAACTTAAAATTAGTCCATTTTCATTTTTCATTTTTTTAAGCAAATTTACCAAAAAGCTGCGCAAACTCTCCTAGCATGGAAACTAGTGGGAACAATGCGCCATCTCTCCTAAGTAGCAGATGCGCAAACTCTCCAATTTCGGTAGGAGAGATTGCGCGGCCTTTTATTTAAGCATGGCCGCTACTAAAACGAACCGCTGATGTTCACATTGTTAGTCTAGATTAGTAGCTTATGAGAAATCGTTTAAGTTTAAAATATTTTGTACTACTGACATTGTATAGAAATTCTGATGAATATCTATGAAAATTCAAGCACTTACTTTGGGAAACCAAAACAAAATAGCAATGCTTTTTCTTAGACGCTCAAAACAATCAACGTGCACTTTCAAGTATACACTCCACTACTGCTGTTGTACAAGTACTTGGAGTCGCTGTGCACTCACTCTACTCCTTGCCCCTGAACCTCTATGGGCGCAATCTCTTCTGGCTTTACCTTAAACTTTACTTATATAATCTCGAAAATACCCTAATTAAATAAGGCAAATATTGCTTTTCTTTATTACTGGCACCAAGAACAATTGAAGGGGTCGGGGCAAGAAAGTGCCAAGCCACATTTTTTGGTGAAATAAATCTAATACTGTAATGTGTTGCTTAATATTTTAAATTATAATATATCCAACATATAATTTGTTTCTAATGTCACTTGGTGGCAGCATATGTGATAGGTTTAGTTTTTGCCCCAGATGTTTATGCCCCCAATGAAGATAACTAATTTACAAAAATTGTAATACTAATATCATTAAAGTAATGTCATATTGTTACTCAGAATATCTCAAATGTTACTAAGACATTGGCGTAAAAACTTTAGGTTATATATCTTGATTTGAGTATTTGATCAAATTTTCAAATTGAAATATCTAAGAAGTTAAAAAATGTGGTTTGGCACTCTCTTGCCCCGACTCCCTCAATTGCTGTATGCACCTTTTGAAGATGCATATATGCACCCATGTTCCAGAAGGGTTAAAGCGTATAAATTAAAGCTTAAATTGAAATATCCGCGCTTTTTAACATTGCGTCTTTGACACTTATATTCTATAATTATTATTCCTCAAGGACTCGATTTTGTCACTTTTTTACGTGAACCACATAATTCACGCGTTGGCAGATATTACTGCGCTGATTTAGATGGTCATCAGTTGAACATTGTAGGAGGAATAGCGTCACAAAGTTACCTTTGGAGTGCACGGAAAAGCACCCTCAGCTGAATATTTTTATATCTTTGCAGACTATCAAGAGTTTCAAAACAAAAAGTAATGCTCGGTTGAAACTCCCAGTTATTGACACCTAACCAGTAACTGACACTTGAGAAAAAATCTAACTCAAATAAGAATTTTCTTAACAATATAATAAATTACAGAAATTATTAAGTAATTACAGAAAAAAAGAGCATATAGCTGATATTAAGTATAATAGAAAAACTACAGTACTGTCAAGATTATATCAAGAAGAAACCATCCATATAAATTTCAATGAAAATAAAATAATATTTCCCTCTAGTCTATACTATCCATCCATAATAAGAGAAACCATAAAGATACTAACACGCAAAAATACAATATGTAACGATGCGGAATCTTTTAATTTACCGAAACTGTGGCTCAATTTACTCCATGGTCGCAGATATGAAAATAAACAACCAATTAAAAATAAAAGATAACGTGCTTATTTTTTTAAAAACGTACATGAAAATAATAACTTCAAAGTCCGTGCAATTATGGAATATTCTCATTTGTTTTTGAAAATGACTTGGAGTGAGTCGAAACATGATAAACAACCTAATAAAAGTTATTTTAATTTGTATTATATTGTTAATTTACACCTTTTAGCATTTAAAATAAAGAATTTTCTTGTAAAATTCTACAAAGTAATGTCATCTAGTAATAAATTAGACACTTATTTTTATTTTGGAGTCAATTTATTCACCACTAAAGGCCTAAGAACATATTGAATGAGGAAGGAGCTTTTGAGAACAGAAAAAATGCCATTTTAAAGTTACCATCTTATTTCTAAAATTAAGAGAGTGTTTTTTAAATTTATCTGTAATGCAGACATCCTAAACTTTTTTCTTAAAGATATAATTGTAGAAATTAGTTTAGAGATGCATATGATACATTAGAGCCATGATTTAGTGTTTATACTTATTCAATTTAGCTTAATGGGGGGTGTCAGTTATTGGTTCCTGGAATATCATTTTACTAGTTTCTGACAGAGATGTCAGTTGTTGGTTATATTAAAGAAAGTTAAAATCTATCACTTGAACTGTTTAAAAATGTATAATAATAAATTAAATTTATCTTCTAGTAAACAACCTTAAAATTTAAGTTGTTTCACCAGTGTCTGACACCACATGTCAGTTATTGGTTCATAAATGTCAGTTATTGGATATCTGAATTAATAATTTAAAACGTGCAAAAAGACCAATGCATCTGTATCATATCATACATAAAATAGTATAAATAAAATAAAAAGAAGCGAAAAAAGGACAAGGAAAACAGAACAACAGTATTTTGCTTTTATAATAAATAGTAAAGTTTTTAACAAATCATTTTAATCTTTTAAAATAAAGTGTCAGTCACTGGTTCACTCTGTGTTAGTTATTGTTGCTTCAAAATAGGGATGGTGTCAGTTACTGGAGTTTTTGACCATATTTGTGAAGAAAATTAATTTTTAATAATAAAATGTATAATTTTTCAAAATTTTGCCAACAATATTTTTTAATATATCTCTACTATCCATAAAAAAACAAAGATAAGTATAAAACAGATTTAAATTTTTGTAACAGTGATTTGAACAAGGAAGAAGCCTTAAAGTGTATGTTATTGGGGATTTCGCCCTATAATGGGAATGCTTTTCTTTTTTAAACTTTATTAATTATTCAAATCTTCGAATGTCAGTATTAAGAAAAGTAGTATGTTATAAGATATTGATTCGTTAAGTTAATGAAAAATTTCTTGAAACTCGCAAAGAAAAAATAAAATATTCTACTGCTTAACAGAAATTATATCAAGTAGTAATTAAATAATTGAAAAATAGCATGGACGTTTTCATTAAAAGATTTTATAAAATGTTTCTTAAAAATCAGAACTCAATTGCTAATAACTCTTTACCCATTCAACTTCCCTCATATATATATGCCGTTTTCCATTTAAGAATACAATCAACGTCATTAAATAAATTATTTTGGAAGTTATGAGAACGGATATTAATTTCCGGCAGATACTTTACTTTTGAAAATGAATAGACTATGAGACTAGAAACGAAAAATTATATTAAACGCTTCTTAAATTAATTATTGTTTTATACACTTATGCATTACAAAACGTATATAAGAATATTATTCTAACAAGTGCCGAAAAATGAAGGTTTCAATTTTAAAATTCAATAATTCACAAACTGTAATAGATATAATGATGAAGTACATTGTAAACATTTTCGTTCAACATTGAAAGATTTGATGGTGCAAAAAAAGCAGAAGACCAAAACATGGTTCACTTGATCTTTCAATGAATAATTAATGAACACTAGACGGTTGGAGAACTATATTTAAACAATAATTGAATTATTCTTAACAGAGTGTTTATTTGTAAAATTCTTGTATTCAGTACATCTACACCCAGAAAAAAGTTTTGTTGAATCAACAAAAATTTGGTTGACCCAACAAAACTTTTTGTTTAAATATAAGTCAATGGAAATTTTGTTTGAATCAACAATTTTTTTTCTTCAATTCCAAAAAAATGTTTGTAACGTCAGCAAAAAATGTTTTGTTAATTCAAGTAAAATGGTACAATTTTACTTGAATTTTGCTAAAACAACCAAAATGTACTCAACAAAACATGTTTTGTAGTTTTAATCAATTCCTTTTTCTGAGTGTATAGATGATTGTATTTGCATTTGATCTCAGAACCACAGAAAATAATTAGTTCTCGAATATAGAAAAGTTATTCATTATATAGCAAAACTGAAATATTTTGCAACTGTTTAAGTACTGAATAATGACCAATGGAATATAATTCAGCTTTAAATAAGTTGTTCTTACATTACATTTTATTTTTACATTTTCATTTTCTGTAAATATTATTAATTTATAATCAGGCTAAAAGTAAAATATGTGTAAACAAAAACAAATCTCTATAGTCTGCCAAATTCCATTATACAACAATTCTTTGATCCCAAGATGTGCGAATTTCGCAGAATTGGCTGTATCGTTTTTAGACAAATGCACTGATACAATCCTACTCTTTGTAAGAAAAAATATTCCTTTTGTTTCCAATACATCAAGTGATATAGCACCGATATATTCAACTTCGGAAAAATAACGAATTTAATCCTCTCCTAGTCATGGAACCTTTCATACAGCTTTCAGAAACTGCATGAGGCGACTCAACGTTTCATTCTGCATGACGCAGACATAAAATACTGTCTCAGGCTATTTTTCTGTTTATCTTCAGATATTTCACTCTATTGTAATATTTATAAATAAATAACCATAAACATGGATTCGTGTTTTATCAAGGATCTTTCTTTTTTCTTACAAATATTGAATTCCTTTACGAGTTCAGTATAAAAATAAAACATATCCATAAAGCTTTATCGAAAGATATTTGTAGTTAAAGTTAATTGACTTTGATAGGAACTGATAAGAATCATAACATACTAGCGGCATGTGATGCACCATAAGTTATTTCAATAGAAAATGAATTAATCTCAAACACGAATGATCTAAAAAATGGATTTGATCCCCTTTGGTTCTCAATGCCCTATTTCCTTTTTGAAATTTCGATTTGTCTTTATTTTATTTTATTTTTTTAAGTTATAATAAAGCTATAATAAAACTTGAATAATAGCATTCAGTCCTAATTGTTCTTTTTAAAGCTTTATTTATTGTCTGACGTATATGAAATTATTTTTTTGTTATAATTCATTTCATTAGATATTAAGATAAATACTTTTAAATTTTTAATTAAATATATTTTTATCACACTAAAACACTCGTCTGATTACATAGCTAAGCATTTTTTTCTTCTGATGACAAAAAGATTTTATCGAAACCTAAAATCATAGTTGTTCTATGTCAGTTTTTGCGAATCTGAAATTTTGACAAAACTTTAGTCGTTATAAAAAAGTAGAGTCAAGACCACAAGCATTTCAAGTCCAGTTTCTTATAACAAGATGTAAAATTAAGGAAAAACGGGAAGTGCTAGATCTCAGAAAATCCGTTTTTGTTATTGCACACTTGTGCTATGATCAAGCATACATAGATTTGTACTGAACATTTAACAGGAAGATTGCAATTTGACAATAATGGTATTCAAAGTTTTAAAAAGTAATTGCCTGTGGCATCCCTCTTAAGGAAAAATTGAGAATGTTGATGGTGCATTCTCTGAGATGGTGCATTCATTGAGAGTGTTGATGGTGCATGTACTCTAAGCAAATACATACGATGGGCAAAATAACAATAAACATGAATTTTCTGACTTACTTTATGTAGGAAATACTATTGGTCAAGTTAAATGTCACTGACTTGAATTTTATGGAAATCTACCATAGCCCATAGCCACCTGGAAACAGGGTCTATGAGTCGCTGAAAGAACCAAAAAAAGTAAGAATCTCTATTTCCCTAAATTCTCTAAAAAATATTAAAACACTGAGAATTTAGAACATTTTAAACAAGATACAAAAAAGAGAAGAGAGGATTTTATATAAAGTGAAACAATGATAAAAATGCTTGTAATTCATTACAAAATTGCAGAGCTGTGTACAATTTGTATTAATACTTCTAATACCAAGTTAAATATTCTTCTTGCACATTTATCGCATGTCCAAACTTTTTTTTTAATTATCATAACTTTTTATCTATCTTCAGATCAATAAATATATGCTCGAATCAAAAATTTGACTTTATAAAATAAAAGGTAATCTTCAATGATACTTATTTGATCTCGTATAAAATTAAAATTTCTTGTTTGAAACATATTTTTCTTTAATTCGAGAAATATATGCTGGAAATTACCGCACATGGCATGTAGGAATGTAGGTATAAATGACTCTAAATGCTTGGTCTCGTTTTAAAAACAGTTCTACAGTTTTGGAATGTATGTAATGAAATCTCGATAAGGAAAATTAATTTTAGTTTTTGAGTTATGCAAGAGACAAAATTTTTGTTTCGATTTTCCACGAACATATATACCACCATATACCTTCCTCCACAGCCTTACTCTTAAGTGCCGACATCAAGAATGAAACTTTCGTGGGATTTAACTTTAAAATGTCATTTCTATGCATTTAACTGAAAAGCCTGCAAGAAGTAATTTTTTTTTTTTTTGTAAAATACCATCTTATTTTCACACTATGAAATAGTTTATCGTGAGAAGTAAGTTCAGGGGTGTTGAGTTTTGAGAAAAATGCCGTCAAAGTTGGAATATCCATTAAAGACTTGTAAGGATTTTTCCGTTGGATGAAACAATGAGGTATAGTGGTAGTTGGTTATTTTTGCAAGCCCCGTAGCACGTTTTCTGCAGACAGAACCGGATTGGTTATTTTTATCATGTTGAAAGAAAGGAGACGGCATCATGGCACAGAGTTTATGGTCTTTAATCGGAGAAACATGACACAATCCAAAATCTTCCACAGCAGTCAGATTTTCACCAAATACAGCGTTTCAGATTTTGTAATAAATCTGATAAATATCAACGAGGTGACATTTGAAATTTTTAAATCAGGGGTGTAGCAAATGAAAACAATCCATTGAATGGTTTAGAAATACTGTTGAAATGTTCTGAAGATATTTATGTAATCGAAAGAGATTGAAGAACATCAAGGGGAATTTGAAGGAATCCAAAGGGTGGCCAAAGGGGCCAAATGATTTTAGATGTTACATCGGCTGAGATCAGAGGGGAAGTCTTTAAGATTATGACAGCGTGCGTTAGAAAATACGCCAAACGATTTACATTTTTAGAGCCAAGATAATTGTATTTTTGCGTGGGATGCTGTGACCAATACAGATACATCATATCAGCTTCCTAACTGACGTCAGGGGTAGGGAAATCTTTTTTGGCGAAGAGTGCACTTTGACTAAAAAGAGAGTGAAATAGAATTTTGACGGTTAGTTGTTTTAAGAAAATGCAAGAAAGATATTTTGGAAATATATTATAAGGCGCCAGAAAGACGGAATGAACATGTGATTGCATAAGAGAGTCAAAATTGACCATGAGAAAGAAAACATTTTATGCCTTGTATAATTTAATTTACATTTATATGTGGGAAACCGAATAAAGTACGTTAATGATAATTTAACAACAATATGTATGATTTTGACTAAAAGTTTCGTTGAAAGAAAAAGACAAAAGTGTGCGCGTTTTAGCAGCTGGGAGTGTATATAAAATACGATAATTCAGAAAGGGAAAATATATTTAATAAAAATACTTAAAATATAGATTTCTTAATTTTTGAAAAAGATATATATGGTATCTTTACCATACACACCTAAGTTTAAATAAATTTATTTTGACTTTTCAATAGAGTTAAACATTTAATCACAAAAGTTAAGGTTGTTTTATAGTGATAAAAAATTTATATTTACATTGAGACAAAAGTTTCTTCCTTTTTCTTTGAAGCTGTCATAAGTACACTGCCCCTCTACCCTCGTTTCGGCCATGCTTTAAAAAAAATCTTTATTGAAAGATTTTCATGGCGTAAACAGACTAAGGTTTTTCTTAGTTAAATAGCAGAAATAACAGAGATAAAAATAGAAAAGACAAAAATGGCAAGATACATTAAAAATACATTTTTAACTAATTATAAACTTCAATGAAAGTGCTTTGATATTTCTTAAGGAAATATATAAATTATAAATAAACTGTGGTTCCTAAGCAATGGTTTTAATATATGGTAAAAAGTATTTTCAATTTTTTCTTTTCAATAAATTGTTTAAAAATATATTTATTGTTTAAAACATATTTATAAATATTCTTTTCACCCGTAATACTTGTTTTCAACCTAGTTAATTATAAAACACAAAAATAATAACTGCAATACGTTTCTTTTTGAGGCATTCTACAGTATTTTATACACTTATTTATTAATGTAACAGAAACTTAAAAAGATATTTTTCTGTAGTACTTATTAAAGTGTAGAATCTTTTTACAAAAAGACAATGTAGAATTTAAAAAAGCCCATTACTAGTTAATTGGAAATGGTACTGCTTCTTTTACCACTCCAAATCTACTTTATTTATTATTTGAATGCATAAAAACAAGAACAAAAAATCATGCATTATGCATTGATTATGAAACGCGTTCCAATACTAATAGAATTTTAATATGAAATTTAATTTTTTCTCGAAATTAAATAAAATATCTAAATAAGCAATTTTAAAAACACACAATTCAGTAAAAATCAATTTTTAACAATTACTGTCCATATCCGGTAATGTGTGTGAACGATTTTTCTCAGCTCTGTATATGATCTATAAGATTTATATGCACCACGTAATTCACTAAAAATTATCTAAGTTTAAAAATGCATACCACAGTGAAAAACGCACTTCCTTCAATTATAGATCATAGACAGTCCTTTAACCAAATTATTTTGTGCGTATCTGTACATGAAGGATAAATGCTAAACACTTCATAGAAAATATGTTGAAGTGCACATCAGTGATCCATTCAACTTTAATTTTATTTGAAGTATTACAACATCATAAAAATGCACCGTTAGCGATTTTCCTCCGTAGTTCATAATATAACGGACATATTTTGTGTGTCCCTGTAAACAAACTATAATTAATACACACTTAATTTTCAATACCAAACATTATTCACTAAACCTCAATAACATATATAATTTACATGGGAATCCGAGCACATTTACAAAAGTCAGACAACGGGCAGCCAAACAGGCAAACCGAATTCATATTTTTTTTCAACTATGTTGGAAAGTGTTTTATTTTATTTTTTTGTTGACAGATTCGATAAAGTAAACATTTGATGCTACTTTCATTTACTCTCAAGTAGCCAATGAAAATAATCATTAAGGATTGATTTGTTTTATAAATGTAAAAAGAGATATTTTCTAAAATGAAAGAAAATCAGAGATTGAGCCATGAGCCATGCAGAGCCATGCAGCTTTGGATTTTGGAAATGTTTTCGTGTATAATATAGTAACATATCTCTTAAAAGTCCAGTTACGAATTATTTCTGATAAGGATAAATGTACTTGTCTATACTAATATTATAAAGAAGAACTGTTTATTCGCGTGTTTGTTTATAGGGGGTAATCTCTTGAACTACTGAAGCGTTTTCAAAGGTAATGATGGCCAGATGATGGTGAAAATCTCTGTTCTAACATAGGCTATATTTTATGTCGGTAATACTGCACCCAAGGGGATGAGAGAGCAAAAGATCTTTTAACATTTCGATTTTGGTGATACTGAAGGTTCTAGAACTCGCAATTTGGCATGGCGGTTACTTTTAAAATATAAATGTTCCCTAAGAATGTAGGTTTCTAAAATATTCAAACTTTAAAAGGGTAAAATAAGAGAAAAACGTTCTAAATTACGATTTCTTAGGAATTGTTAGGGATAGGAACTTGAAATTTAACATGGCTGTACCTGAACAGAACATTTTTTAAAAAAATTTAATTTAAAAGGATGCACGATAAAAACACGTTCTAATCTGCGACTTTTGTGATACTGTTGGCGCTAAAAACTTAAAATCTGGCTACTCGGAAACGTTTCTGAAAATCCGTGGTAGCAAACGAAACTTTTTTAATATAAATTCTTCTTTCAATCTAGGTTTCTGAGGTTTCTAATGATAAAGAACGCTTTTCGGAATATGGGTAACTTGGAAGAAGTTATTATACGTTTTTGTTTGTGGTTATATTATATTTTCTTAGATTAAGAAATATTTGTCTATTTTTACAGCGCATGCACAATTTGACAGCATAATTGACTTATGCATAATTGACTTATATAAAATAAAAGATTTTATTATCCTCTATTTTCTTAAAAAGGTTTTCGCAATTTATACTGAGACATTTGTTTCAAGAAGTCCTTTATTTTAAACAAAACGCGTGGGATAATAATGCCATCGATAAAATTTAATAGACAAATTATGTGGATTTTTCATTTATTCGTAACGTCGAGGCATTTTTTTTTATTCCAAAGGGAAAGTAATGCTAGCATTCTGAGAATTCATTTCGCCCACTCGCGAAGTGCCAGTTTGAGTAAAACCGCAACAAATTTTCTCCGAAATGAATGGGAGGAATATAATGATAATCCTTCAGAATGCACTTTTTGTTGTAGTGCAACAAACATCTATCCAAATGTACATTTATACATTGGTGATACATTTGTTTCTGAAAATAATGATTAATTGTTCTCATAATAACAAAATATTATGCTAAATGTATACATTTTAACGTCTGAATGTGAAAAATATTAAAAACACCAATTAAAATAATTTAAGACAGACATGAGTACACATAAAATAAAAATTTATAAAAAAATATATATACTTAAAAACAGTTAAAAATACAAAATAGTAGACGTTTCGCCAAGCGACACGCAAGGCATCATCAGTACAAAAACAATCTATTGCATAACAAACCACAGAACAAGGAAAAAGAAAAGGTTTGAAATCAAGGAAAGTTGAAGTTATTTTAAAAACAGATAATATTCATTAGGGACAGAACGAGCTTCATTCAACGTCTGCGATCGCAATTGAGTGAACCAACTCTCAAGGAGTAATCGACCATGGTAGCTGTTACAACCTGATTTCAAAATACTGGCGTTCGCAATTAGCGGGATGTGATTCGTTTGAAGTGAATGCTGGACAATTTTTGAATTCAAATTACTATTTTTTAAAGCACTAGTATGTTCTTTTAGGCGAATTTCCAATGATCTACCTGTTTCACCAATGTAGACACTATTGCAATCTTTACAGGGAATAATATAAACAACACCGGGTAATTTAGACTTATCATATTGAAATTTATGCTTAGCGAAAAAGGAACTCACTTTATTAATTGGTTTAAAAGAAACCCCAATATTGAATGATTTTAGAATGCCAGAAATTTTTTCAGAAATGTTCTTATAATAAGGGATACAGATAAAAGAGTTTGGTTTACTACGTTGAAAAGGGGGGGGGAGTAGAATTCACAAAATTTAAAGTATTTTTAATGATTTTTTTAACAAGACCTATAGGATAGCTATTATTAACCAAATCGCGATAAATTTTACACTTCTCAATTTCAAAATCATTACTGGAACTGCAATATCTAATGGCCCTGAAGGCTAAAGTCTTAATAACGGCTATTTTATGGCTGAAAGGGCAAATTGAATTGAAATTAGTATATTGACCAGTAGATGTAGGTTTTCTGTAAACAGTAGTGGTGATAGATTGAGAGGTATCAGCAATGTGTCTGCGGACTAGAATGTCGAGAAATGGTAATTCAGCATTATTTTCAATTTCAACAGTAAACTTAATAGGGTCATCAATAGAGTTAGAAATCGTGAGAATATTATTTAAATCAGCTTCTTTCACTATCAAAAAAATGTCATCAACATAACGTCTCCAAAAAAGAATACGTGAACCAAGTTCAGAATTAATCTTATTTTCAATATTCTGCATTACAAGTTCAGCAATTACAACAGAGAGGGGGACCCCATAGCGGTACCAGAAATTTGACTATAAAAACAATTATTAAATATAAAACAGTTTGAGGTCAAACAAAAACTAACTAATTCAACAATCTCATCGACATTAAAATCAGTAGGTTGTGTCGGAGTGGGCCAGATATCTTTAATTACTTTACAAATCAGATTGAAAGGGATTGAAGTAAACAGCGAAACAACATCAAGGGAAGCCATGATATAACCGGTAGGGAAAACAAAACTCTGTAAATCATCGAGAAATTTGTAAGGTGAATTAAGACTATAACTGGAGTTAAGCGTAAGAGGTTTAAGAAGCGCGGATAAGTAACTAGAAAGATTATATAAAGGGGATTTAGAAAAATCAATAATGGGGCGGAGTGGGATAGATGGTTTATGAATCTTTGGTAACCCATAAAAGCGAGGGACAGGACCGGTGTAACATTTCAATTTCGAAGCAGAGTTAGGGGGGATTTTCTTAAGTTTTTCAAATTTGGAAATGATAATGTTCATCTTACGTTGAATGGAAGGAGTTTTGTCTTTCTTAAGTACCGAATATGTATTAACATCATCAAGTAGTTCATGAGCCTTTGAATCATAAGCATCCCTATCCATCACAACAGTAGTTCTACCTTTATCAGCTCTCGTAATTACAATCGAATTGTCCGATCTCAGTCTCTTGATAATACGCAAAGAATCATCAGCACCAGCAGGAGTGGAGTAATTAGACTTTAAGATTGATGCAGAAATAGCACGTCTAATATCATGCCTTACCGATGGGCAGGAACCCATAATAGCGGATTCAGCAGAAGCAAGTAAATCGGGAGTATCTAATTTCGTAGAACCCAGAGAGTAGTTCAAGCCTTTATTAAGCAAAGCAGATTCCGACACTGATAAACTTTTAGACGAAATATTCAAGACCCAGTTATCGCTATTTGATGCAACTGTAGAAGATTCAGGAGTAACCTTCACAAGGAGGTTAGTAAATTTATTTGATGATAAGTCTAAATTACCCGGTGTTGTTTATATTATTCCCTGTAAAGATTGCAATAGTGTCTACATTGGTAAAACAGGTAGATCATTGGAAATTCGCCTAAAAGAACATACTAGTGCTTTAAAAAATAGTAATTTGAATTCAAAAATTGTCCAGCATTCACTTCAAACGAATCACATCCCGCTAATTGCGAACGCCAGTATTTTGAAATCAGGTTGTAACAGCTACCATGGTCGATTACTCCTTGAGAGTTGGTTCACTCAATTGCGATCGCAGACGTTGAATGAAGCTCGTTCTGTCCCTAATGAATATTATCTGTTTTTAAAATAACTTCAACTTTCCTTGATTTCAAACCTTTTCTTTTCCTTGTTCTGTGGTTTGTTATGCAATAGATTGTTTTTGTACTGATGATGCCTTGCGTGTCGCTTGGCGAAACGTCTACTATTTTGTATTTTTAACTGTTTTTAAGTATATATTTTTTTTATAAATTTTTATTTTATGTGTACTCATGTCTGTCTTAAATTATTTTAATTGGTGTTTTTAAAATATTATGCTGTTAACTAGATAAATAATTGAAAAAATTCTAATGTGCATGTTTGAAAATATAAATTAAAATATTGTTTATGTATCATCATTGGATTTGAAGATATTTTCTCGCGTTAAGGAAACAGTTAAATAGTAAAACAATCTGTTTTGAATTTTCATATACAATATCTAAATTGAATTTCTTACTATTAAAATTAAATTAAATTTATTTTGATGGGCGAGAAAACATATACCGAATACATTTGTATCCTTCTTTTATTCTCTTTGCATAAATTTATATGTAAATGTAATTTTGTATGTATGTCTTGTAATTGAGTATATAGATTAACACTTTTATCGTTACTAAATAAATAATTCCTAAAGTATTAGTTTTAGACGTATACCTCCAATTGAAAAAAAGTTTTAAATGTTATTCTCTGTATTATTAAAAACCATTTACGTCGATATTTTATTTTTGTAAAAATTAGTAAATTTAAATTTCCATATAGCCCCGGCCCCTATAAGTTGTGTTTGGGAAAACATTACACATGCTATAACAAATAAAACAAAAGAAAATTTATTTTTGTTCGACCAAAACTTATCAAGTTATGATAAAAAAAAATTTAATTTTAAAGAACAAAAAACGCATATTTCCTTATATATTACAGTGTGCTTTAAATCATTTGTGATGGGGTTGAGCAGTCTAAGTACAGTTTTTTGACATTGTCGTATTACATGTCAACCTGTCAGATTTATAAATGCCACTTTCGTTGCATTTTAATATTACACGAGTATTAAATACGGGATCTCGTTAATCACTGGCGAAACACATATAGAAATAAAAGGTAAGGATTGCAAAGAAAAATAGTGCCTTTCAGTTAAAAGTGTGATTTATTCGAGTGCAATAGTCAGAGTTTCATTTACTACTGGCAAAAAAGTGTAAATAAATATAAATATTACATAGAAAAATGGTGAAAATAGTACCTTGCACCTAAACATATGATTTTTTTTATACTCTATTGGGTATTTTATGCATGTAGTGATTTACTTGAAAAAAATATATCCATTTATTTTGAACAACCTTTGTATCGGAACTCATGTAGTTTTATTAATACAAGACTGAACTTCCTTAAAAAATAAATAATACATTGGATCAAGTAATTTACGCTGTAAAAAATGTACATAAAGGTTATAAAATGTGCAACATATTAGTTACTTTATATTTCTTTAATACTCTTTTTGAGCATATGTTTTTATATTATTTCAATATCGAGCCATTCCCGCCGAATTATCGTAAGCGACAAGTTTTGAGAAAAATAGATTTTATTGCAAATGTTGTTTTTTGTAAATGATATTTAATACACATTTTAAAGCTTTTATTTTATCTGGCTATTGAATCATAAAGAAAAAAAAATAAACGTTTAATTAAGAACAACAGTAAAAAAGGTTTTCGAATATTATTTTCTAATTAATTATTTAAGTTAAGATGTTCTTTTTAAAATTGCAGAATATGGAAAATTTTGATAAACTAGATGCATATTTGATTATAAATACACATAGAATATATTTATATTTGAACAGAAAAAAATATTTACGAACACTAGTGCATTTCTAATAAATATTTTTCAAAGTTTAATGCTATTACTTTAAATAAACATGCATTTGAAAATTTAGAATCAGCAAAATTTTAATTGAAACAAAATATTTTAAAATGAGCTAGTCATTTTAAAAACATTTCATGAGACAAATATAAATATTTTCACAAATAATGTTTTATTTATCTAATGTATATTTAAAGTAAAATATACTTATGGTTTACGTATAGTGCTACATTTTTAAATGTTTACTGTTATTTGCCATATAACATGCGATTTAATTAAATCTATAAACTATTAAATTTCGTCTGTCAAAGTATAATACATATATTTGTGGGACAAATCATAAAATTGAAGTTTTGATTTTTTACAAATATCTCGATACCATACATTTACAGAATCATACTTACGTTTTTGAATAAATTAATTAAATCAGTTTTTAAAAAGAAATGTAAAATGCTTCTTTAAAAATATTATTTTTTAATTCAATATATTAAAATCCGTAACGTAACAGATAAATGAATTAAATTTAGAATTCTATGATCTTATTACATCACCGAAGTTTCAGACATAAATCTAAATTATCTTCTGAATCACACGGATAGAATGGGACCTTAGAAACGTAGTATATGGCACTCAGGCTATGACATATACGCAAACATGACTGATATGGATAAGAACTTAGCCTATGCACTGCCATGTACTATGAGTATAATCGCACTGGCGAAAAATGAATGTAATACACTGCTCAAAACAATTAAAGGATATTTGAAATTTTATATAAAATAAAGATATAAACGAAATTTTTTTTGCCGAAACTAGAAGAAGAGAATCACAAATGCAAATTTTTCTGGTTTTCAAACTGTGGAGTATGCAAATTTTGAGTTCGACGTCAAAAACGTCGCTTCAGCGGCAGCGAATGAAATTTGACTTTCAACTGGATAAAAGAGAATGAAGACAAGGATGATCGGCATTCAGTGATTGCTTTGTTTCGATGAGTACGATGTCTCAGCGAAGTCATTTGACAGATTCAGAAGCTTGGAGAATTGTTGGTAGGTTAGAAGGGGGCCAAACTCAAGCCGAAGTAGCGCAAGCCATTGGAGTGTCACAAAGTGTCATTTCCAGGATCTGGAACCGTTTTTTGGAGAGTAGATGTGCAGGCCGAAGACCAGGGCAAGGTCGTAGGCGGGCAACAACGCCCAATGAAGATCGGTATTTAGCGTTAACAGCTCGGAGACACCGACACATGAACGCTACTCTTCTCCAACAACACCTTCGCTCGGCTACAGGCACCACGATTTCAACTCAGACTGTCCGAAACCGGCTCCATGCTGTAGGTCTGTATGCTCGCCGACCGATGGTATGTGTTAGATTAACATCAAGGCATCGTCGCGACCGCAGGGAGTGGGCAACCGAGCATGTCAACTGGAGGAGAAATGAATGGAGCAATATTCTGTTTTCTGACGAGTCCCGTTTTTCTGTGCATCCGGATAATAGGCGTATTTTCATCTGGAGGGACCGTGGCAGTAGGAATAATCCTGCGTTCGTGCACGAAAGTGTCAGATTTGGCGGTGGAGGAGTGTTGGTGTATGGTGGCATCTCCATTGACGGGCGCACTGACCTCTACATCATTCGAGATGGAGCTCTGACTGGTCGCCGATATAGGGATGAGATCCTCAGACCTATTGTAGTCCCTTACGCTGCAGCAATCGGAGATAACTTCATTTTAATGGACCATAACTGCAGGCCACATCGTGCAAACCTGGTGGAGGATTTCCTTTTCGAGGAAGGAATCGTTCGAATGGAATGGCCAGCGTGTTCTCCAGACATGAATCCAATCGAGCACGTTTGGGACGCTCTAGGAAGACGAGTTTCTGGCCGCCAACAACCCCCACAAACTCTCCAAGAACTGGAAAGAGCTCTTCTGGAAGAGTGGGGCAGAATACCCCAACTCATCATTAATAGCCTCATTGAGTCTATGCCTCAAAGGTGTTCAACGTTGCTGGCCGCCCGTGGAAACCATACCCCCTACTGAAAATGATTTTCTTTGAAGAAAACACCTTTTCTTATTCTTTTTTTCTCATATGCACAATTTGTGTTTTTTTCCTTTTGTACACAAATGCGCAATAAAATGTATTTCTTTCTGCCAAACATGTGTAATTTATTCTCATATAACCTACTATGTCTGTCGACCATGTATCAATCAGCTAAAAAGTTTCCCAGATACAAAATCCACATAAAACTGCAATATCCTTTAATTGTTTTGAGCAGTGTATATCGGCCGGTATAGAGGTCGAACTCTACGACGTTCTTGGCAACTTCTGGATTGTGCTGACAAAATTTTACGCCGAGTGCTTATTTGAATATTGCTAGAAATTCGTTATTACAGATGTATTGAGATTACCTATGTTTTAGTATTACTATTATTATTATTTCAGGTTACCTATGTTGCAGTTACACATTTTCACGACAGAAAATGCATCCAAAAATGTTTGTTTGATATCGAGTAAAATAGTGAAGTAGATATTACAAACTTCTGTAATACTTTGTATTTTGAACAGAGTTAGAGCTGTTGTTAGCTAACAAGTTATAAGTTGATCTTTGAGTCTCTGCAATTTTTTTGCACTTTTCTACAAAACTGAAAAATGTTTATGACTTTAGTTGATGTGTATATCTGTCTGTCTGTCTGTTCTATAGCTTCCATAAATGACCGGCGATTGTCGCGTAATTTATATATTATATTGGGTTCCCGTACTGCATGTTCCCAAATGAAGATTGTGTGCATAACAACTCAAAAAAATTAAATACATTATGGTCTAAAAATGTTTATGACTTTAGTTGATGTGTATATCTGTTTGTCTGTCTGTTCTATATAGTTTTCATAAATGACCGGCGAATTTCACGAAATTTATACATGATATTGGGGTCCCGTACTGCATGTTCCCAACGTATGTATTGCCTATGAACAATAATTGTCTGAAGTATATTTTAACGATGTTATACTACTTCAAGCATTACAAAATTGATGTACATTTTCAAAGAATATTTCCTACATAAAATGGTGTGCGAAGCAGTTATTGTCCATTTACAGAGATGCAAAAAGAATTCGATGGCATTACTGTCTGTAGGAAATAATTGTTTGAAATACGATTTATGAAAGTAATATCCATTATTGATAATCGCACAAAAAAACATCTTTTGGCAAAGTATAAAATATGGTACCTAACATTTATTGTTCTTTTGCAATATCGCACAAAATAAGTCAGATACATTATCGTCTGTAAACGATAATTGCAAGTACAGCGTTTTCAGTTGTGTTATGCGTTTTAAATCTCAACTACATTCAACTAAACTCAAACCAAACTGCTAAATTTTAGTATATTATATAGTGTACATAAAGTCTACCTCACACATAGAAAGGTTCAAACTGCGACGGCCAGTAAACAAATAAGAGACTGAGGTCTATAATCCTTCTGCTCCCGTACACACACCACCACCACCACTCTTTTATCCCGAATACTAGCAGTTGAAATTTAAAGGCATGTATTATTGAAATAATATGTTATGTTATATATATAATATACATGATTTATGTTTAAAGCATATTTTATGAATAATTAAAATTTAAACGACATCTAATAATTGAAAATGATTGCATATTTGCGTCCTTCTTTTTAATAGAACATATACAAATATTGTGAAAAGAAAATATTTAAAAAGATGCAACGAATACACACTTACAACAAATCTTCTCCATTAAAACTTTTAAATATGAAGTCTAATTAATGATTAAAGCTCATATCAATTATTCATTTTAACATGCGAAAGACATTCGAATTGTGCAAGTTACAGAGATGTGATCAACATATAAAAGGGGAGTGCGGGTGGAATATAAATTTTCGTAAGAGCAATTTATTAAGTTTCTCTTGTTGCGTAAGGACACAAAAATATGCTATTGAAAAATACATGAAGTTTAATTTCTAAGTGAATACTATGGTTTTGTGAAAAGCAATTTCATGTAAATAGCAATCACGTAAGCTTTTTACAAACCGATCCAAGTATGATAGATTTGATTGTAAAGCAAGAAAATTTCAAATAATATAATGATCTGCATTTTATTAAAAGCTCGAAGAATTATAAATTCGTATTCGTTTAATAATTTGAAGTTTACATTAATCTATACTTCAGCTTTTTAAAGGAAAACATTGTAAACTGCAATAAGTGCTTTACAGTTCGTGTATTTTATAGTTAATTCACTAAAATTAAAGTGATTTTTAAATACAAACCTATAATTTACATAACATACATACAAACTCTTAACCTTTCGAGACTCCACGTCCGTCCTGTTGGACATTTCCATTTTTCATATAAAATATTTAATTCCAGTTGAAACTCGTGAAAATGTCTGTCCATTACTTTATATAATTTAGTCTTGCTATCTATAGATCGAAATAATAAATAAACATGCAGCAAAATGTGTATTTTAATCACTTGAAAATGGCTACGAAAAGGGAAAAACTGTTGCATGTAAGTACACAGTTATAATTCAAATTTTATATTTGTTTGAAGAGTATTTTGATAGTAATGCGATATGTATTTAATTTTAAATGTATTATTAATGAAAATACATCGTAGACTAAGAAACTGAATCTATATTTTGGAGAATAAACAGTTGTTTTTATCAATGTCCTTTGTATTGGACGTTGGGTCTTCATCAGTTGTTTACACTCATATTAGACTCTTTTGTATACTGAAGGAAATCATTTGTTTTACTCAAAATTCTATACAATGCTGAAGAAAAATAGACGCAGAAGTAGATAATATATTTCCATAGTTAATTAAATAATTATTTAAATATTATCCTAGAAGTATAAATCAACTGATTAAATGTTTGTTCTAAATTAATTCATTGTTAAATTTTTGATTTCAGTGATATGTTTTTTTCTTTTTTGCTTTATTTAATAAATAAAGAGATTTACAATTAAGCGTTTCATGTTTTTTCCTTTCTTATTCATTGGAAGATTTTGTATTATTTTTCTGTTAGTATGTTGTTTGTAATTTAATTAAATAACTTAATCTAATTTAAACAGCAACAAACTTTTAAATAAAATATAATTAAAGATAACATATGATTTTAAATATACTCATATTTATTTTATTTTAATTTCATATTGGCATTCCATTGCCAATTGTGGTAGCCGTGTCACTAATTATTATTATTATTATTATACTATCAAACCCATGTTGTTGTTGAGATATATTTTTTTTATTCTGATTAAAATTTATTTAAAAAGTTTCTAAATTGACCTAAATTTTCATTTTGAAAGTACACTTTTCTATTTTACGATGTACAAATTGAAATTATGCGATGTTTAGAAGTGATGGTTGCGCGATAAAAACAATTTCTAATGAGAGAAAAGTTCGCATTGAAAAAAATAGGACTTTCTCCAGGAATTGAAAAGTGGCGGAACAGGGAACAAAATGAAACCGCTAAATTTAAATAGTTTTCTTTGTCTTATTTAAGGACAGAATTTCTGAGATTTTTTAAGAGGAACAATACAATTAAAATTCAGTTGTGACAATCACCCAACTGATGCGCCACTGTTCCACCACTACTTTCTCGCTAAAAATCTGATTTTTAACGCCTATCGTTTTTTTTAGAAATATTTGAAAACCGGCATTAATTATGTGTAGATAAAGTTATTGAAACAATTTTCGAAGCAATAAAATTAATGCTGACGTGTCAGATCGCGGCATTAATGATGAAGATGAGAAGCAGGATAGAACGGAGAAATGGTATTCATGCAATTATCAGAGTTCAACTTGCTTATTGCTGATTAGCTTTTTAGGGAATTGAAGTTAAGTTATTCAAGTGGGTCCGAAAACTCATGTCCCAACAATTTTCCACCTAGAAACCACAGGCAGACTTAAAATATCGGACTCGAATTCCAAGTTTACTTCAAGTTCTAAGAAAGTGCCCAGCACTTAAAATAATGAACAAATAAAATGGAATGAGATGCAAAATCAAATTTTAATTAAGAAAAACTAAGGTTGTGTGCATGAAATGCAACTTGTATATCTGTTTAACAGCTAAAAATAATTGCTTCGCAGAAGCATATTCATAAAGTGCTGTATGTTGAGTTCATCCATTTATTTTATACGTCTAATTATGTTTTTTAAACTATTCCTATTATTATTTAGTATCTATTTAAATATTCTATCATTATTTTATGTCTAAGAAAATTTCGTATTTAATTCAATTTTGTGTCATTATTTTTTTACTCAATATTAAGAAGTTTACATTCAGATTCATGCCATTCAATAATATGGTTTTCAGAAGACTAAGACCCAGTGTCTACCCACTTCCACCATTAAATGGCAACATCTATTGCTTAACCTGCATTGACAGATACACCAACTGGATGGATGCCATTCCACTGAATAACAGCTTGGCAGACACTGTAGCAAAATCCTTTTATAATAACTGGATATCTATATTCGGAACACGTGCAAAGTAGATTTCCGATCGTTGGGGTCAATTTTATTCAGAAATAGTAAAATACCTTTCACGACTCTGTGGTGTTAAGCTACAATATACAACTGACCCGCAGTGCAATGGCAAAGTGGAACGTCTCCAGAGATCAATAAATAACCCAATATTAAAAAGTTTACATTCAGATTCATGTAATTCAATAATATGGTTTTCAGAAGACTAAGACCCAGTGTCTCTACCACCATCAAATGGCAACATCTATTGCTTAACCTGCATCGACAGATACACCAACTGGATGGAAGCGATTCCACTGAATAACAGCATGGCAGAGACTGTAGCAAAATCCTTTTATAATAATTGGATATCTATATTCGGAACACATGCAAAGCAGATTTCCGTTCGTGGAGGTCAATTTTATTCAAAAATAGTTCAAGACCTTTCACGATTCTGTGGTGTTAAGCTACAACATACAAAAGACCCGCAGTGCAATGGCAAAGTCGAACATCTCCAGAGATCAATAAAAGCTGCTCTAAAAGCGCATAGTCAAATAAACTGGACTGACACTTTACCTACAGTTCTCTTGGGCCTTCGCGCAGCGATTCAAATAGATACTTCCTATACGATAGCAGAAATGGTTTACGGGGAGAAACTACGTCTGCCCGCTGAATTTTTACAGCCCAGTACCATGCAAGTATCACCAGGAAGTTTTATACATAAATTACAGGATTCAGCTAATTGGACTACGAAAAATTCAACATGAATATATTCCAAATATACTTGTTCATAAGGATTTGGAATCAAGTACACACGTTTTTTTAAGAATAGACAGAGTACGCAAACAACTAGAACCACCATATGAAGGTCCTTATGAAGTAATTAATCGCTCTTCAAAATATTTCACTATAAAAATTACAGTTAATAATGCAAATGGCTCTGTATACAGATTGAAACCAGCATATATTCCCTTAGATGACCCCTAAATAGTTTGACACCCTATACAAGCAACCCAGTCACAAGTGAAGACTTCATCTACGCGAAATATGAACAATATCAACCTGGTAATAGAGCGGAAAAGTCTGTGCCTGTTTTGAAACAATCACGAACTGGTAGAACAAATAAACTTCCAGTAAGATTTAGAGATTAGAGAATTTACTGAAATGTTTTATAACCATTTCTTTATGTAAATATTTTGAATAATTGTAAAGTTATATTTATTTTGTATATATATATATATATATATATATATTATGTATGTTTTACACTTCCCTCTAACTTTTTTTAACGTACTGTTCGTTACTGGTAGGGGAGTAAATGTAGTGACTCGATTACGCAGTTTGAAGCAACTTATATCATTTTTACTAACTCTGTGTTTCCATTATTTTATTTCATTTTATTTATTTTGGTGTTAAAATTATCGGCCCGTTTTTTGTATGAAATCTGGCAACTGTCCAGTTTTGGTGTTTATTATTCTGAGAAAAAAATAAAATGTTTTCGTTGGAATGTTTTATTATTTGTGAAAATTAATAAATGTTATTAAAACTTTTAACTATAAAAATAATTATATTATAAACGCCTTTTCTAATACTGTACAGTACAAGCCATCTCCCACAGGGGTACGACGCGGGTCACTAAGTGATGGGTATAAGGATACCGAAATCCCAGTTGGGGACAGAGCACTATGGAGCAAGTGTTCTATAGGGCAGGCACGTTTGGGAAACAGAATTGGAAAACGCCGTAGTAGATGTAGACATGAAAATAAGGTATTTTTGTTCGGGATATGCGGGGCGGGGCTCCTAACATATCTCCTTGGCCCCAATCTGCACAGAAGCAACGAAGGAGAGAAGACGGTGCGAAAGGTGCCACCTTAAAAGTGGATCTTTGTTGTGGGTTTTCGCCAGAACAAGCGAACGAAGGTACAGCCGACGACGGTTCCTGAAATACATAAGTTAACCATGAGTCCTCATCACAGAAGCGAAAGATCTGAGATAGAAGAAATTTTGATAAATTCTGAAGCGCAGGGAGCTTGCCTAATATATCCAGTAGGCGTTGAGACACCGCCTGGTGACGCTCTATAAGTTAGTAAAATAAAGTAATGAACGGCAAAAATGTTTCGCGCCGTACTATTAACCCAAAAAGGATTATCCCACAGCATAAGATGAATTAGCCTCGCATCATAAGCATTCCTTTTTCCTGCCATTTGTTCTTTGACCCTTCTGTTGGTGAATCTGCGATACTCTATAGCTTAGAAAAAAGCCCGAAATTGTGCTTATGTGAACCACAAGATTGCAGATGTTTCAAACCAGCAAGTGAGAACCATGGATAAAGCCACAAATTGGAAAAATTCTGTTTGATAACTTTTGTGTTGCAAAAAGGATAACTTTAGTTGTTGGAAAATGAACATACCATAAATTTGTAAGTATTAAATATTTCATTTTTTTGTGTTTACAATTATTTGTATGCTTTACATGATACAAGTTTATTTTTGTTAAATATCTAATAAATTCTTTTCTGTAAATTATGAGACTTTGATATGTTTGTCTAATTATACACCCAAGATTTTTGAATGGAGTAACTTTTAGATTGATAAAATTTAAGTGAATAAATATTTAGGCTGTTCAAAAAAAAATATATATATATATAGAGAGAGAGAGAGAAAAGAGCTTTAAAAAGTTCATTTCTCAATGTAGAGAAAAAAGTTTCGATGAGTTTATGGCTCACTGTAATCTAAATCTTTTTTTATTTTATTTTATTATTTTCCATTTAAAAATTAAATAACGGAGGTAATCCCACAAGTGAATTTGCTTTAAAAGTTTTAATTAACTTCCTAAATGCGTATAGATTCTTTTACTATTCAGTTTTCTGCTGTTTTAAAATTGAAAATTAATAAGATAATGCAACAGTATTTAAGTTTGTAATTTTTATTTTAGTATACGAATTTAGTCTATATATTTATCGTTTTCTTTTTATATAAAGACAGAGATTCTTACACTGAATTTGTAAAGCGTTATTAAGCCATTGTATGAAATGGAATGCCTTTATATATTTAGATATTGAACTATGTAGCTCAATTTGAATTTCTGGGATATACAGGGTGATTATAATTAAAGTTGCACTTTCAAAAGGCTGCAAAAAAGAACGACTTGTCAGAATGACCTGATATTTCATCTGAATATACGTGCAGCAATGGGAATTTAATTTGTGAAAGAAAAAATTCAAAAGTTGATCGATAGATGGCTCTGTACTCGTCATAAAATCTTAATTAAAAAGACGTGACTTGCTGTTGTTGCACACTTTGTTCAAAGCTTATCCGCCACAACAAGGTGATGCCACAGCGGATAGGAAAAAATCGGTTTTTAATTATCCATAGGTCAAAAACCGTAGAAAAAGCAAAAACGAAATCGATTTTTAATTGCCCTTAGGCTAAAAACCGTAGAAAAAGCAAAAACTGATGAAACCACCAAGTAAAGGAAGTCGGCTACGACTTGAAGAAATAATTCAATATGCTGTCTACAGTTTTCTCCTACGAGCTGAAAGCGCAAAGCAGCATGTTCCACAACAGATCGGAGTGTTTCAAAGGTGATATTGTGAATGTGTGCTGTAACGCGTGTTTTTAATTCACCCAAGTTCGCAATTGGACCTACGTACTCAACATGTTTAAGTAACCCCACAGCCAGAAATCGCAAGGGTTCAGGTCAGGTGATCGTGGCGGCCAGACTGTTGGAAAATAGCGACTGATAATTCTGTCATTTCCAAAATTCAGATTCATCAGCTGCTACACTGGTGTTCAACGTGCGGAGGAGCGCCATCTTGCACAAAAATTGTGCTATTCACACATCTGCGCTGCAACAGTGCAGGAATGAGCTGGTTACAAAAAAAAGATTCACTACGTATCCCATTGTCTACACAGGTGACAAGACCCAAAGGACTAATCTCGAAACAGAGAGGCAAACGATACATGCTGCCGTAATTCCGCATCTACCTTTGCAAGATGAAGAGGCAATAGTTGTTTTTGGTACGGACAATCACTTTCCCATATTCTGCAATTTTGAGTATTTACAGAAACTTGGAGAAGGAAATGGGCTTCGTCAATTGCAGAAAAGGTTCCATGGTCATGCATTGTCCACTTCCTTTCGTTAAAGAAATCGCAGGGCGAAAGCTTCTCGTTTTGGCAGGTCCGCAGGACGAAACTCCTGAACATACGTAATTTTGTATGGATAGCATCGCAGAATGTTTAGTAAAATTTTACGAAAAAAAGTCTAAAGTTCGGGAAATTCCCTGTGCACTGCACGTTGCCAAAGTAATGCTTGAGGCTTCTTGCAATGATGTAGCCACAACCTCCACTGACATCAAAGCAATTACTTTCCTCTTTCTGCCACATTTCACGTCAAATGAACCCATCTCTTCGAATTTATCAAGCACCTTCTTCAGACCGAAAGCAATCATCTGTCCAAAGCCGCTTCTTAAACTCTTTAATGACCAGAATTTCGTCAATGCGATTGCCGCACAGTCACCGTTCTTATAAAAAACTTCACAAGTAGAACCCGATCCTTCAATGATAGAGCATGACTACCTTCTCAGACGCAGAAAAACAGGAACTGCATGTTCCCTGCCTTTTTATCACAGGAAGTCACGTAAGCGCATGTCACGTCTTTTAATTAGAATCTAATGACAAGTACAGCACCATCTATAGATCCACTTTAGAACTTTTATGTTTTGCCAAACAAATTCCCATTGCTTCACGTATACTCAGATGAAATATCAGGTCAGTCTGATCAGTGCTTCTCTTTTTACAGACTTTTGAAAGTGCAACTTTAATTATATTCACATTTTATGTTTTCTAAAGTGACATTTTAAACATTTTTGTGGACAGTGGGTTGCATATGAAATCATTGACTAATTGTTTTCGTATAAACATGACTAAGTATTGTCTTCGAATGCATTATTAAATATTCATTTGTAGTTAAATGGATACATATATATACCATATATTTGAATTTTTATCAAAGACGTTAGGACTTCAAACAAAAAGCATCTGTAAAATAAAAATTGAATATTTTCTTTATTGTGTATGAATTAAATAGCGTAAATGAAATTCCTATAAAACATTTCCAAATGTAATTGTAAAATGTTTTTATTCTTATATTTCTACAAATTTTATAAACAGATTTAAACATTTAAGAGTGTATATTGTGTAGTATATGTAGAAAAAATACAAAGTTCGCTAAACCCTAAGTTTTAGTTTTGTTAAAAATTGTCTTCTAATCGTAAGATCAAAACAATAATCTATCTTACATTCGACATTTTTGTGTTTGAACTTTTGCATTCAAAAATTGAATTACTTTCATTTGTCTTCTTGGGTACAATTATACGACGTAGTAGATTAAACTTAATTTAGATCGTTTTGTAGATTAATTAATAATAATTATAGTTTATTCATTAGCAAAACGTGTACTAATTCACGGATAAACCAAATATTAACAAATTTTTGCACGTTCCCCCTCAAGATTCTCAGTGTGAGTACGGACCGGCTGATCAATCGATTAAGCGAGTGTTGTGTAAGACTGAGGTTTCCTTCCCTTTTTCCCAAAATTCCCCTTGTATATCGTGTAACTTACTTTCCAGTGGCAACCCCCTTTAACTTACTTTACCCTCTCTAAGTTACACCCTTACTAAATATGGCTCTTTCAGCTCAAAAACAACCCTCAAACTCTTTTCACTCAGCGAGTCTTTGCTGTGCTGTGCGATGCCAAATCGGCACAGTTAAAAATCAATTAAAGTAGTCATAAAAGTAGACAAGAAAGTAACAGGAAGCACTGCAGCCATGACGGCTAAGGTGCTAGCCAGGTGGATTATCACTATGCGGTAATCAGGCCGTGGCCAGGTGTACAAACCGTAAAGCTAGCCACTCCTCCCGGCAGGTAGAGGCCTGATCAGCGGTACACAAAAAATAAAAATGTCTGCACTGAATTAACATGTACTGAATATTATTTACCTATTTTTTAAATAAAAACAAAGTTGTTAAAGAATTGCATTTAGAAACGTTACAAATAAGAAGAAAAAAAACAAGACGACACATTCTCTAGTTTTGCTTACTCTTAGAATACCTTTTTATTCAAAATACAATACGATTAAGAAATAACATGAACATTTTTTTCCTGACATTTCCAGTGTCCTTATACTTATTATCCTTCATTAACCTTATTTAGTTTACTTTTGTTTTAAGTACTTGCCTGTTTGTATCTTATACAATCTCCCGCTCACAAGTTGCTTTTCTTTTTATATCACGTATGAAGTCTTGATGTTTTAAAGGTGCTATTGAAAATAAGTTTATTTATTCAAAAATCGTTTTCAAACTTCCTACGCCCATAAGAAAATTTATAATTTTTTTTCACATTTATAAGTTGAATTTTATAGTTTAAAAATAAGTGATAATAAATAGTGACAAATGTTATCAAAAAGTATGTGTTATCTAGTTAGTGACATAAAAAGTCAACATTGCATCTCCCCAACAAAAATTAATCAAACATTCGAAATCCTACAAATATCATTTTAACATTTAGTTAATTTTAACATTCATGCAACAAAAAAAAATGAGACTTTTTTGACATTTTATCCCAAAAAAGAAATTAACTCTAATCCTTGATTGTTTGGAAGAGGTACAAAACTTTGGTAGTTTCTTGTAATAAATCAGAAAATCCAAGACATGCGGGACTGTTTTCTGTGATTAGGTATACTTTTCGAGATTCCAGTAAGTACATCATGGTACATAGTCTAACGGTCCTTTCAAAGACAATGGGCGTTTGCGGCTTAAAGCCGTGTTTATTGCTTAAATTATGGACATCTTATGAGCTCAATGTAAGCAAGAAGTTTAACCAACTTTATATTCTTCCGTACATTTAACAGAGGTAACAAATAAAGTTAATAAATCATATATTCTAATACGAGCAAATCTTGTGTGTGGTTATATATATATATATATATATATATATATATATATATATATATATATATATATATATATATACAGGGTGTTCCGTTAAAGGGGTCCAATATTAATAGGCGTAATAGAGGAGATCACATGGAGCATAAATCAGTATATAAAGCCTGGTCGGATCTCAATAGTTTTCAAGTTACAGCAAATAGAATGAAAATTCGGAAAATTGTAAAAGAACCCTCATTGCTAAACTATCGATAATGCTACATAAAAACGAAGCACATATTTAGAAAGAGCAGAAAAAAACCTACAAAATGACATCAATTGTATTAAAATAGCAATATTTATTGACGAGTTACAAGCCCTGAAACAGTGAAAAAAGTACGAAGTCCAATATACATCAAAATAGTTAATCGTTAATTCCAAAAAGACAACTCTAGCTACAACAAGGAAAATGTAGTAAAATTTGGTCCATTCCGAAAACTTTCGAAAAAGCTTACAATGAACGATATCGGTTTAATTGTGTGAGAGAGATTAATCAGTTTCTTAGTTACAACTCCGCTTTCTTTGACACTAGCAAAGGTTAAACTTCGCCCATCACGATTGGAAACACCGCCTTTTTAATTACTCTCAACTATACATTTTCGATCATGCTTCTTCTGAGATGCAACATTTTTAATTATTCAAGAGTTGAATGAACCAAAATAACTTTACAATAATAGTCTACATTTTAAAGTGGTCTTTTATTGATATAAAGCTTAAGTTAAATTCCTTAAAATTAAACTGGTTGTGAAAATTCGGAAATAATTAAAAATATTGCGATTTGTAACTATGCAAGAAGTTTCAGTACATGTTTTACATGGACAATTATTGTATGTATATGTGCATCATAATTTATGATAGGAAATAATAATAACAAATAGCATAATAATTTTATTAATTATAAATTTAAAAAAGACACTAAATTTTAAATTAATTCATACAAACTTTGTAATTTACAATTTGAGTACACCACAGTCTGTGACTTACAAAATACTGTGCCAAAAAGTGTTGAAAATAAAAGAAAAATGACAAATAAAGAATTACATTCCACGTACTTTATGACATATGTGAAGCATAGTCTTCTGGCCTGCGCTGCACAGTTCAATGTCGGAAGGCAGACGAACGGACATTATTATAATAGGTGTTCGAAGTTGCGCCCATTAACAGAATCGCACAGCCGACAGCGACGTCGTAAAGATTGGCGAACACGCCGAAAAACTCCGACGGCGTTGGGAATGTCTCCTGCAGCGACAACGATTCGCGCTAGTAAATCCTCCGGTGTATCCACAGGCGTTTCATACACCAGCGATTTAAGGTGTCCCCAAACAAAAAAGTCTAACGGATTGAGGTCTGGAGAGCGTGCAGGCCAAGCAACAGGTCCACTGCGTCCAATCCATTTCCCAGGATATGTTGAATTGAGGTGATTGCGAACACCTATGAAAAAATGTGCCGGTGCGCCATCGTGCATAAACCACATATTGTGGCGCAATGTTGCTGGCACATTTTGCAGTAACAGCGGTAAGATATCCCGTAGGAAAACCAAGTACGTACTGCCATTGAGTACATCTGGGAGTAAATATGGTCCTATGAGATAATCGCCGAGGACACCTGTCCATATGTTCACACTGAACTTTTGTTGTGCGTTCGACGGGAAAACAGTGTGCGGATTTGTATATGACCATGTGTGCATATTGTGCGTGTTTACCACGCCCTCTCTCGTAAATGTTGCTTCATCAGTAAATAAAATATTTTCCAGAAATTGTGGATTATTTTCTGTTACATTAAGCAACCAGCGTACGAATTCTGTCCGCTGAGCACAATCTGTTACTGATAACAGTTGTACCCGCTGCACATGAAAGGGGTGCAAGTTTTCTGCACGCAGAACACGCCACACACTTTGGTGAGAAACACCGACTTCAGACGCAGCAGCTCGTGTACTCGTGGAGGGGTTATCTTTAAAAATATTCAGTACATCTTCTTCCATTGCAGGTGTTCGTACATGTCGAGGTTTCCCTGCATCAATGCTTGCTGTATTAAACGATCCAGTCTCCCGTAATCGTCTATCGATTTTTATGAAGAGTTTCGAACTTGGGCAACGTCTCCTTGGAAATTGTTCACGGTACATGCGCTGTGCTAGACATGCATTTCCATGAGTTTGCCCGTACATCAGATGCATGTCCGCATATTCTTCGTTAGAGTATTCCGGCATAATTATTATACATCAACTTACTACAATCCCACTTACAACAGCCTCCCTTTAACATAACGCCCTCTGATGACTGCTGTTTTATTACACTTTTCTTCCTATACACATAGAAAATTTGCATAAAAAGTACTTCTTCTTCATCATCCTGAAAGTTCATGGAGGAAACGCAGCAGTCACGGAGTTTGCTTTAAGACAAGGCGAGAGCTGCACAATATGTCATTCACTTGACCAGACTGAATAATGAAAGGGTATTGATAGAGGTTGATCAGAAATGTATAATTGAAAGATATTAAAACGGGGTGTTTACAATCGTCATGGGTGGAGTTTCGCTCTTTCCGAGCGTGCAACAGTACAGAGTTGTAACTAGGGAACTGCTTGATTTCTCCCATACAATTAAACTGATATGGTTTATTGTCAGCTTCTTCGAAAGCTTTCGGAATGGACCAAATTTTATAACATTTTCCTTGATGTAGGTAGAGTTGCATTTTTGGAATTAACGATTAACTATTTTGCTAAATATTTGATTTTGTATTTTTTCACTGTTTCAGAGCTTGTAACTCGCCATTAATTCTCAATATTCTAAAACAACTTATGTCATTTCGTAGGATTTTTTCTGCTCTTTCTAAATATGTGCTTCGTTTTTATGTAGCATTATCGATAGTTTAGCAATGAGGGTTTTTTTACAAATTTCCGATTTTTCATTCTATTTGCTGTAACTTGAAAATTATTGAGATCCGGCCAGGCATTATATACTGATTTATGCTCCGTGTGATCTCCTCTATTACCCCTATTAATATTGGACCCCTTTAACGGAACACCCTGTATATATATATATATATATATATATATATATATATATATATATATATATATATATATGCAAATTTTATCTTAAAAACGGCTCTAACGATTTTGACGAAATTTTGTATCCTACCATTTTGGGGCACCAGAAAACCATTGAGCTAGGTCACATGTTCGAGAAAATTCGATTAGTGGATCATTTAGGGTCGTTTTGGGTCATGGTCAAGCTAATTGTATCTAAAAAACGGTTCAAACGATTTTGACGAAATTTTGTATCCGACCATTTTCTGGGCACGAGAAGACTATTGGGCTGGGTCACATGTTCGAGAACTTTTGATTAGTGGGTCATTTGTGGGTCAACGCGGGTAAAATTAATTTTATCCAAAAAACGGCTCTAACGATTTTGATTAAATTTTGTGTCCTACGAGTTTCGAGCACGATAATATCATTGGGCTAGGTCACATGTCCGAGAAAATTCGATTAGTGGGTCATTTCTGGGTCATTGTGGGTCAAGATCTAAAAAGCGGCTCAATTTACACAAAATTTTGCATCCAATGGTTTTCGGGCACGAGAAGACTGTTGGGCTAGGTCACATGTTCGAGAAAATTCAATTAGTGGGTCATTTTGGGTCATTTTGGGTCATGGTCAAGCTAATTGTATCTAAAAAACGGCTCAAACGATTTTGACGAAATTTTGTATTCTACGAGTTTCGGGCACGCGAAAATCATTGGACTAGGTCACATGTTCGAGAAAATTCGATTAGTGGGTCATTTCTGGGTCATTGTGGGTCAAGATCTAAAAAGCGGCTTAATTTACACAAAATTTTGCATCCAATGGTTTTCGAGCACGAGAAGACTGTTGGGCTAGTTCACATGTTCGAGAAAATTCAATTAGTGGGTCATTTTGGTCATGGGTCATTGTGGGTCAAGATCTAAAAGGCGGCTCAATTTACACTAAATTTTGCATCCAATGGTTTTCGAGCACGAGAAGACTGTTGGGCTAGGTCACACGTTCGAGAAAATTCAATTAGTGGGTCATTTTGGTCATGGGTCATTATGGGTCAAGCTATTTTATCTTAAAACGGCTCAGACTATTTACACTAAATTTTGCATCCTATGGTTTTCGGGCACGAGAAGACTGTTGGGCTAGGTCACATGTTCAAGAAAATTCAATTAGTAGGTCATTTTGGTCATGGGTTTGAATGGGGTTATTTGAATGGTTATTTGAACTCAAATTTAATTTTGACCGAGCATAGCTCGGTCTTCCCTGCTCGTAACTAATAAAATGTCTATAACAGTACTTTATGATTTCTAATTTAAATTCCAAGATTAATTTTAAATTTTAACTATAGATTCATATTATTACTTAAAAATTTTGCGACAAAAGATTAATTAAAAAATCCATGTAATTGATCTGGCTAGGGACAAACATTTAAAATGAAACAAAGGTTTACACGTTAATACATACGTATATATGTTCCGTTATGTATACATAGTATCGTAACAAAACAACATAATCTCCCTTTTAACACATAAAAAATGACTAAAGAACCATAAATCCACGATGTTTAGTTTTTAATATACTATTATCTTACATGTGGCAACCTTCAATTCTTTCAAATCAAATGGACATATTTTGAGCCAGAAAATTTATTTAATAAAGTGATCCTAGTTTCTACGTATGTCTTACTTCCTTTCATTTATAAAGTAAAATTTCTTGTTTAAAATATGTTTAATCGACATAAAAACAATACAGAAGGTTAGTAGCTGTTTTGTTTATGTATTATAATTATAACTACTATTTTTAAATTTAATTAATAAGTATTGACGACGGAATGGTAATATTTGATGTTCATCTCTTATACTTTGTGAAAAATGCTAAATATGTACAGAATTTTTGGCAGTTTTGATGAACAACTTTATCAGTGCTATATTAAAAGATATAAAATTTATTTGAATAAGTGTAATGATGAAATAAATTACTTCAGTTTTCAATAATGAAAAACGAAAGATTCATACATTTATGATTTATTATGATTATACTTATGAATATATGAAAGAGTATATTTTGAATTACATGAATATATATAAATTATGATTACATTAAGAATATATATAATATTTATGAGTATTAACTATTAAAATAGTGCTACCGTTAAATAATCAAGACAAATGTATTTTCCAATTAAAATTTATTTGAACACATTAATCATAATAATAAAGGATGTACGCTTTTTAAAATGGTGAACAATAGAGAATTAAAGAAATAACTTATTTAGTAAACATGTCATCGCTGAGTAAGGCTGTAGCACACTATCGTTAGAGGAGTTTAGCTTTTATTGTGAAGATGCATTGTGTTGTTTTTTGTTTTCTTGGGATCCTTATGTATACATCTATGTGTTTGAAATGATTGAATCTTGAACTATGATTATTTGTTTGTTAATTAAACTAAGTTATTTGGCTAATTCTAATTTGCCTGCACAGTAATATGAAATCTTATTAATAGTTTAGAATTTTCACATGTTTAAAAGAAATTCTATGATTTATTGGAAACCGGCATGTGAATTTATTTATGATTGTTTGTAGTGAGGAAACTTTATTTTGATTAATTATAGTTTGGAATCTAAGTTATGTGAATTCCCCACATTATTATATTTATGAAGATATAAAAGGTTTAGAATTGGTTAAAAAGTCCTTTGATTTCTGTCGAATTTCTAATAATAATATTCTTGTAAAGAATCATAACATATAGATATCGGATAAAAATCCTTTCATAGTAACCACTTTTTAACCACATCTATTTTTTTCATAAAAATATAAAGATAATATTTTATGTTATTACTGAAGAAGCGACTAAATTATCAGCGAATAGCAGCTTCAATAAAAAAAATTCTTTCAAAATGCATAAAATACTACAATTTTCAGGAACATATCTGGAATATACAAAGTGAGGGCATGGCTTAAGCCCGTTTCGTCTCAAATAATTGGTGAATAAAGTTAGCTACAGCCATAAAAGCTATGTTTAGGCATAGTAAAACAAGTATATGCTGCACGATGAAATAGCTCTGAGAGTTAAAGATCGAATCGCGAAAAATTTAAGAGATACGACCATACATTTAATGACAAAATGGTAAATCATGACAAAATTGCATTTCAAGAACATATCTTCCAAATTAATAAAGACTCAATGAAATATAAAAAATCACACCTTTATACAATGATGAATATATTTAAAGAGGAAAATTTATGAACTTAAAACTGAGTATGCATGCAACTAAGTAAGCATCTTAAAGAAAGCAATCAGAAATAGCAGAAAAGTCGGTCCTAAAACACTACTTCAGGAAAACGACTGCCTAGCTTGAACTCTAATCACAATAGAGTTTTACCTTCTTGAATATTTGAAAAGAAATGTTTGAACTAATCATATATCACTTTAGTGGCTTGTGAGTGGCGTCGCGTCAATTCGTCGCGTACAATTCATTGCAGCGTCAATTCGTCGCAGCGAAAATTTTTTTGAAGACGATGATGATAAATGTAAAGTTAATTTAGTAAAATTATTTAATGGTAATCTGTTTTTCAGATATAGAGAATTATAACTAACATTGTACAGGCCAATTTTAGATATATATATATATGTATAATTCTTCTCTTACTGCTATTGGCCAGAAATATGAATCATTAAAATGGAGAGCAATTTTTTTTTATATGTGGTTTTTGAGAATTTCCCAAATGTGAACATGAAAGGTTAACGAATTAGAGCAAGTCATTTCTCATTTAAATTGAAGATAGAATAGATATTCCTTTAAATCACCTAAAAAAAAATGCGGCAGATTTAGGATAAAAACACCCAGGTCATGAAAAAAATAACAATGCTAGAAAAAAAAACATATGTACACAGGAAAGTGGGGGAGGGGTACAAGGGAGACCCCCGCCTTATATTAGAAAATAATCTGGAGTTAAAAAGTATTGAGAGATGTAAACATAAAAACCTTTTTGTGATTGTGATTGAACTGATCATTGCATGAATGCAATTTCATTGTATGATATTTGTATGACGCCACAACGAATTCATGTCACGACGAATTGACGTTGCGATGAATTGTGCGTGATGAATTGTTCTGCGATGAATCGTGGGCGAAGAATTGACGCAGAAACCTTGTCAGTTTGATATATAAACTTATTTTTTGTTTGACAAAGAAGGTGAACCATTGCTGGTACACTCACCTTATTTCATATTCATCTCCAGTCCTCTAAGAAACCACTCGGTACAAGCAACCTCCGAACGTATCTCGCTATTGAAGGTGCAGATACAGCTTCAGTGTGATAAATGGGTAACCATTAACAATAAAACAGCGTTGATTAAAATACTGACTTTTTTTTTGCGAAATGACCAAGGTAAAAAATAATACATACATATTTTAGCAAAATTTATTATTTTTTCCCACATTTATTCATAAATATAAATATTTAGACTATATGAAAACTAAATTAATTGATAATTAAAAAAAATTATTAAATGTAAAATATTAAAAAGAAAACACGTAACAAATATTTAGTTATTGAACAATAAACGCCAAAAAGATAGTATGCCATTAAATGAAATTTATTCCTCAAAAGAACGTTATCAATTCAAATGGTGAGTTAATTAATTTTCGTATACGCTTGTTTTATTTTAATTACCGTTACTTTAAATAAATAAGTAATTTAGTTATGCATTTGAGGCATGAAAAATATCTCAAAGGCCAATTAAGAAAGATATTTCATATATTAAAAAATAATAAATAAACTTGGAAGTCAAAGTATTGCTTTTATAGTATAGTAATTTATGTAAGAAAATAAAACACACAGGATAATTGGGCAATAGTTTAGGGAGTGATTTAGTACAAGGGAACAAAATTTGCGGGTTTATTCCATGAAATTATTTTCTAAAAAGAAAAAAAAATAACAGTATTTTTTCGGTAATTGAAAACAACAACTTCTCATTCATTAATAACGTATTTTTAACAGTTTAAAAATGAAAAAATAGTGCCTTCATAAAGAAAGTTATTAATATCTTGTGAACATATATAGTTCCATTGAAGCAAGTTTTAAAATAGCCTGATTGGCGGATTTTTTTACGCGTTACAATGGCTGAGATCAATAATTATCTTTTATTTTATTGCTATAAAAAGTATATTTTGCACCTTATCACATATGCGCAAATACAATCGGCAGAAGAAGCAGATTTTTAATGTTTTCAATTGACAATCTCTTTGTTTCAATTCTTTTGTCTTCTTTTCCAGGACTCATAATGGTCACAATTTGGAAATTTTTGGTCTAACAGTATTTCCTAAGAAAACTTTCGATAGATTTCTTGAACATTTGTAGAACAGCGCCTAGATGCTCGCTATATGAAGATAGTCTAATATTAAATGGGTTGTTAAGGTTTTGGTGTGAACGTTTTGTCCAGATTTTAACACTTGTGCGTGAAAGAACAACCTATTCTGTCATTTCTTTTACTTTCGCAAAGGATGGTTAATCTCGCTGAATCTGATTGTCGCAGTTATTTTACGCAGTGATATGCTACTTATGTTTCTGTGGTCAGCTGGCTAGTATAAATATGCTGGTAGAGGTGTGTATCGTCGGATTTTAGTCAGATCTTTAAGAAGAACTAGACTAGAGACTAGAACTTCACAACTTCAGACTTTGGATTCCGCCTCGTGCTGACCGTGTGAGATGTTTTTTTTTTTTTAAGTTGAATCCTCGACTGAGAGCTTCGGTGTCGTGGTAAGGCCTTACCATTTAGTGCTTTCAGATAAAGAGAAGTTGTAATGGTGTCCCATTTTAGTACTACGTAGTTTTATCGTATTGTGCAAGTGATATTTTTATATAATCTTTCTGGAGTATCTAGTGATCTGAGGTGAATTTCTTATTAATTTCCTGTAAACTGTTAGAGTAGCCATTTTAATGTAAGTTAGTGTTTGAATTTAACTCAGTTTTTAGTGCTTGAGCTTACAATTGTGATGATAGTTAATTCAACCGTCTTAGTTTATTACAACAACCTATTTATTGCTTTTAATAAATTATTGCTACTGTTAAATTATTGCTAAGTTATGGCTACTTATTTAGTGGACGGGCGAAAAGAATACAGAAATGACCTTCGGGGTAAGTTTCTGTGAAATTTATAAGAAAAAACTAAAAATAAGATTTTTGCATCAAAAAAGTGGCATTTAAAAAAACGAACCAGTAGGGAACACCTTATTTTCATACTCCCAGTGACTGTCATTTCCCATGATTGGTGCTACTTTTCGTCCTGTCGATGAAGCGCGTGAAATATACATTTTAAATACAAATAAAATACATAATTATGATGTAATTACAAGAAAAGTATAATATATATATTAGATGAAATCACCCATTTTATTACTTATCACACATTTTATTCGGTTAAAAAATATAAGTAAAAATAATAAAAAACAAGAAAGAAAACTCATACGTAAAGCATAGATTATGAAACACTTTCCAACACAACCAGAATAGTGTAAAAAAACTTTCCCGTTTAATAAGGTGAAAGATGATATCTAAGTAAACAATTTGGAAAAGGAATAACACATTTGAAAACCAAATTTTAGAAATTACCATCTGCAATTGAAAACGTATTATTTTTTTGTGAAGCCCTGTATATGATCTATAGATTTATATATATACTACATAATATACTAAAATGTACTTCAGTTATGAAACGCGTAGCACAGCTTAAAATTCCCTATCAGCAATTTCCATTAATAAACGAAAATGTGCTCGAATTCTTTTGCGCACCCTGTAAATAAGCTATGGAATTTATGCACGCAAAGTAATATGCAAAATGTTAGTTAATTTTAAAAGAACACACCAAAATTGAAAATGCACTTCCATGCAATATTGTTTCAAAAGAAAGCTCAAGTAAGAACACTAAAAACAATGAAGAACAAATCAGTACAGTAAAAAAAACATTGCTCGGTACTTAAAAAAGGAATAAAAAAAACATTTGTCAAAATACAGTAGGGCAGGTTCTACATCTCAACTAAATAGAAAATTCTTAATTTTTGTCAAAAAGTAGTCAGGAGAAAAATAACCTTGCCAATGCTCAAAAGTAATTTATAATCTACATATAATAAAACCGGAAGGCAAGAAAGTGTCTTTAACCATTCCGGGCGGGACCACCCTGGTCTGCGAATCGACGGTAGTTAAACGCCATGTTAGGCTTAATGTAAAACCTATACTTAAATCATGTCTGTTCAGCATATTTTCCTATAGAACATGTATATCATATCCTATTATATTGTTTTAAGTTCTTAATTAAAAATCCAGATTAAACATCGGAATCCCAGATATAAACAACCGAACACTGTTGCCATTCAGAATCACAAATTCAAATTAATCACAAATGAACAACTCTTTGAAAGCTTCATCAACAACTTCAGTTTAACATACGATTGTACTCTTAAAATATTTGTAAAAGCATATTACAGCTTTTAAATATTTTAATTTTGTTTAAAACCTTCAAAAACTATTTCATATAAAACATGTATATTAACATTTCTGTAAACATTTTTTTCTGTAAGCACTTTTTTTAAGAAATAGCGGTGATTTATTTCGTAGGGATGTTTTGAGATGATCAATCCAGTATATTGGCGCCATCTACTGGCGGATTTTGAAATTTGCTACCTACGTAAAGGTAGATTTTAGGTATATTTCGTAAGAAATACTACCGGCAAAGACATACAGGCAAACCATCTTCTGTTTCTGTGCGGGATAAAAGAATAATAATAAGGCGAGCTTGCTCCAAAAAAATAAGAAAAAAACGTCAATAGAAATAAAACGTGAATTAAACCTAGAATGCAGTGCTCGAAGTTTTCGACGTGTTTTACAAAAAAGAAAAAATGTTCGCAATGGTAAACAATATTTCACGACCGCCTCTTACAAAAGTTCATAAGAGACTGAGGGTGGAATTTGCCAAAAAATGCATTACCATGGGAAAAAACTGGGATGATGTTGTCTTTTCCGATAAGAAAAAGTTTAATTTGGATGGACCATATGGTTTTCGCTACACGTGGTTTTCGCTATGGTTTTCGTATAATTTTCGTAGAGAAAAGGTGATTTTCTCAAAGCGTGCATTTGGAGATGGCTCAGTAATGGTCTGGGGACGTTTCGCAACTCGTGGAACTACTCTATTAGTTTTTGTGCAGGGTAGAATGAATCCTGAGAGTTATGTCGATGTATTGGGCGATACTCTTTTACCAGAAGCACCGCTAATAACGAGTGGAAACTATTTCTTCCAGTAGGACAATGCCTCACTACATGTTTTCCAAACTTCAAAATAATGGTTTAATGCTAATTTCGTGAAACTACTTGATTGGGACGCCAGAAGCCGTGATCTGAATCCAATGGAAATTCTGTTTGGTATTCTAGTACACGAAGTATACAAAAATGGTATACAATATCAAAAAAAGCAAGAGCTCATGTCTTCCATCGAAATAGCCTTCTCAAAAATTTCCAAGAACGTTCTGAAGGAACTGTAAAACTTCATGACGTCATGACTGATAAAAGTCATCGAGAATAAAAGGGAGATTATTAATTATCAGTGTGTTTCAGGCAAAAACATTCATTGTTCTTATAATTTTCTCCAATTTTTACAATGACATATTTTGTAATTTATGGCAAAACATTCATGTTTTACATTTTCTAATTTTTTGCATATTACAATGATTTCTAACATAAAAAAGCATTTTATTTATAAATTTCACTTTATTTAGTTCAGAAATAATTTCTTTCTGTGCAATTTTCAGTTATAATTCTGACCACCACTGTATCTGTTTTATATAAGTCTCTTTAAGATTGCTTTCCAGTCTAAACGCACCTCTGAAATTACCCACGTTGTCCGAATAAATTATTTCGGGACTACCCCACCTAACTTTAAACCGTCTTAGAACTAAAAAAAAGCGTCGGTTGAATATGACGAGACAAGTTTCAACTGAATAGCCGTGTTCACTGCGCAGGTAAACAAGGCAGTCCAAACCTTTTCCCTATTTTTAGAAATAAAGGTTGCGCCAAATCAAAGACTGCAATCGCAAATGTAAAGAAATTTTCTACGCAATTAGCTTTTAGAAGTACGTATTCACGTGACATTGGCCCTGAGTTATACATTTTACATTTCACACATTTATTCAACACTTTACTTATAGTTTTACAATATGTAGTTATCCAGAACTTTTCTCTCAATAATGATTGCATCATATGAAGTCCTGCATGACAGATTTTTCATCCACTGATTCTATTAAGAAATCAGTAAATATACATTTACCAGGCAGCCTAATAGGTCTTCAAAAATCAAAATTACTCTTACGTTCAGTTATTTTGTTTTGGTTTGCTTAGTCTAATAATGTTTTCACTATCAGGCAATCAGCAATCTTTAAATCAGATAAATAAGATTTCCTAATGAATCTAATTAAACATTTCTCAGAATTTACAGTTTCATAAATAGAAGGATCTTTCCTCAAATTAGGAGTGTTTCGACAGTCGTTAATAAAATGTAAAACCCAACAGAAAGCCTGAATCATTTTATCATAATTTTAAAATCTTCCAACAACCAAAGTCTGGTCTTTTAAAGGATCAGACATTTCTGACACATTAATATTTCTCAGTTTAACCTTTTTCTTTTGATCATTAAATTCATGAGGTTTCTCAAAAGTTTCATAAACAGTCCATGATTCTAGAGTTTGTTTGAGCCATAAATGTCCATTACACTATTCAGAATTTACCATTCTTCCAGGTGATCATAGCATTCTTGTAATCAGGAACATGTCCCCATGATTTTGATTCAGTCAGATGTCTGATTTCGCTAGCAAAAGAATAAGACCATTCCCCATAGCTTTTTATCAACTATAATGTAACTGTAGAATCTTTGCAAAATCTAATTTTCATATTAGAAGGGTAAATTGCATTACGGATGGAAAAAACTAACCTAGCTACTATGCAACATGGCATTGATTCCAATCTTGGTATGTTTATATTCTTCAAAGGAGCTATACGAGCTTTCTCGCTTAAAAGTGTAACTTTGAAAATCACGAGTTCGAGCAGAAACTCATGCAGCATATGCATTTCTACAAGCATCGACAAAAACACCCAATTCAAGAGTTCATTTGTGCATACATAATAGGGTACTTCTACATATTTTAGCAAATACAGACCAATTTGCCATAAGCAAAAATTTATTTACAATGTACTCAAGGAACATATCTTCCCAATGATTTTTTTTTTTTTTTTCAAAATTAACTTTGATAGATGTGTAGTTGGGTGAAGTATCCCAATCGATTAAATATCGATTGCACGGTAGATAAAATAAATCTCTTATTTCCTTTAACATCACATGTCAACGTATTTATAACATTCCTAAAAGAGATGTAATTCCAGAATATTTAAATGTAAATTTACAAGCAACATTGCTTTCCCAGCCACGTAAGTTAAAACCGCCTTTAGACACAATGATTTTGGTCTGTTCAATAAAATTGTCGTCCTGTTTGACATTATTTACCATAGTTATACAATTATCTACATAAAAAGAATAAATTCATATTTAATACTTGAAAATTTTTCCATAGAAAATTTCCCACGCCTTGTATTCATAATATTCAAATTTTAATTACTTAATAGGCGTATAGCTAACATAGTGAAATAGTACCCAAGCCGGGACTCGAACCCGGGTCATCAGTATAGTGCACAGATGTTCTACCAACTGAACCACTTGGGAACGATACTCACCCTGGAACTTTCTCACAATAACTTGTTGGCAAAGCTACAAACGCACGGTGGCTCACGGAAAATATTCCATATAGTGCTGCGTTTGTGGCTTTACCAACATGTTATAGTGTGAAAGTTCCAGACTAAGTATCGTTCCCATGTGGTTCAGTTGGTAGAACATCTGTGCGCTATACTGATGACCCGGTTTCTTGTCCCGGCTTGGGTACTTTTTCACTATGTTGGCTATACGCCTATTAAGCAATTAAAATTTGAATATTATAAAAAGAATATCTTAACTTATAAGGCACTTTATTGATATCAGGTGAGGACCTATATAAAAGGTGCGTGATGAAAGCATTCAGTAAATAAGAAGATCCGGATAATCCATAATCAATGTGGAATGCCTATAAATCTGTATTAGATCATCGCGTGGGTAAAACAAATGCAAATAATCTCTATCCTTAAGAGCATTACTCAGAAGAAGGAATTATTTTTCTATATCGTCACTCAGATCAATAAGGAACATCCAGAGCTTGTCTACAATCTGGTATGAATTCTATTAAATTAGGACTTTTAAATAAACAATGTTTTAAAGATGGATTTTCCTTTTCGTTAGCAGAAGCTTCGAATACGGGTCTTACTTAGTTTCACAATTCATCTTTACAACTGGCCTATGCGATAAAAAAATGACATCAATTATTAAATTAGTTTTCTGTCACTCTTTCAAAAAAGTTTAATTCTTCCCATTCACAAAACACCTTTTGACCATTACTTAGAAATTCACTTTCTTCAGCAAATTTAACCAGTTTCTCATGACACATCAAAGCTATATTTTTGTTATCCGGCAATTTGTTTGATACCTATTTCCAAGATAACTCTAATTCACCCTTACTATCGGGAAATACTGATAATTTGTTTTCAAAATTGGCATTTTCCTCAGTTGTTCGATGTTTTTTATTTTATTTTTTTTTATTTACATTTTTAATAAGATTTGAGATATCTAAAGCCTATAAATCCCCTAAACACTTTATTGAAACATCTCGCGATGCAAAGACAGACTGCATGATACATCTATTACATACTCCTCAATCCTATATTTACCCATGAGGACCCACCCAAATCGAGTTTTGACAGCACTTAGTCCCAAAGGCTTCTGGCATGTCCAGAAAATTTTTTAAGTTCCAATTTCGGAATCTTAAATTTCCTATTGATCTCTTCAGACTCTATATTCGACGGCAAAGCTGAAACTTGATCAACCACTTTCGATTTATGGTGATTTATCTTATCCTTAAACTTTACTTTTGAAAATAAATATAATTCTTTGTCAGCTTCATCTGGATTGAATTGATTTTCGTACTCATTTTCTTTCATTAATTCAAAATATTTTCTTGAGTCATATCCGGACTGTTAAAATTATCATTTAGCTTATTTAACCAAAACAGAGTGATAACAAGATGAAAAGCTTTACTTTGAATTTCGGTTTGCAACTTTTCAGCAACTACTACGAAGGTAGATTTTTCATATTCTTTTTTAATTCTCAAAGCCTTTAACGACATTTTTGATTCATTTTAACAATTATAATTAACTGAAAAGCGATACACAAAAAATAATTAAAAACATGTCAGGTGATCACTTCTTCCAGGAGAACGGAATTTAGAAAAAATACGTAACAATTATCGCTCATTGACAGTATTGTAACAGAATCATTTTGTGTGACCCTATAAATCAGTGTTTCTAAAACCTGTGTGCCGCGGCACAGTGATGTGCCATGATGAGCTCAGGTGTGCCACAAACATTTTCAGTCAAGTGGTATCAAGATTTTAAGAATTAGCGAAAGTATCGATACTTTAACATTCATATTGTACGATTTATTTTCAGATGACGTTTGGTGAAATAAAATTGCATTATTTAGAAGTTAATTCTCTATTTGCATACGAAACAAGAACGAAAAATCATGCGTCAAGCATAGATTATGCAACACTTTCCAACGCTTCCAAAATAATTTTGTAAATCATTACTATTTAATAAGCTGAAATATAACATCTAAGTAAACAATTTGGAAAACGCATAACATATTTAAAAACGTAATTTCAGGAATTTCCAACATATACAATATTCCGAAAAATATCCGAATACTTTTATTCAGCCCTGTATATGATCTATAGATTTGTATATACTACATACGATGCTAAATTTTAGTTTAGTTAGGAAACGCGTAGCACAGTTTAAAATTCTCCTTCTGGAGTTTCTGTCAATAAACGGAATTGTGTTCGCGAACTTTTGTGCTGCCCTGTATATGATCTACAGAATTTATAAACACCAAGTAATAGACAAAAAGTGAGTTAAACTTAAAATCGCGTTCAGCAACTTAAAACGCACTTCCAGGAATTATTGTTAACAGACAGTAGAGAATTCTTTTGTGTGTCCCTGTAAATAAGCGATGACTGCTATACACACAATATTCTGTAGTGAGCCTCTAATGCACCTTAGTGATATATATAAATTTCATAGCGTTTAAAATAGTGAAACATTATCTAATTAAACCGCAAACGATTTTCTCCATAGACGTAATGTAACGGAATTCTTTTGACTGTCCCTGTAAAGTAACTAGAAGTGCTATGCACACCATATTCCATATAAAGCTTCTTCTTATGCACCTTAGTGATATATATCAATTACAGTGTGTTTGAAATTGTGTAACATCATTAAAATAAACCGCAAATGATTTTTCCCATAGACCGTAATGTAACGGAATTTTTTGAGTGTTCTTGTAAAAAAACTATAAGTGCTACACACTTCATTTGAAATAGGTAACATGCTATAGATAACGACAATAACATATAAAAATTGCAGGGCAATCCGAACAGATTTACGGGAATTAGAGCTCGGACAGACGGCAGACGGCCATACGGCCAGACAAACCGAAGTCATAAACACTTTTCAGCAAGGTTGGAAAGTGTTAAAAAATTGTGAAGATAGTTTCGCATCTTCAGATAAATGTGATTCTTCTAGAAAAAAAACAGTGGCACTCCGGGAGTACCGACAGAAGTGAAAACTTGAACAGTTGCGTGTGTATTTTTTGAATCGTCAGGAAATGTTTTATTGTGCAGGAAATACTTTTAAATGAAGTGTTTTTTTATTCATTATTATAAACTACTACTACAAAAATTATATTACAATTTTCATTTAATGCGCAATTGTACATGAAAAATAATGCATGTTATTTTACATACAAAAATTGTAATATATTGCTTAAAACGTAAATTTACAAGTACATGAAATATGAAATTTAATTTTTGTATACAGTGTACGTTTGAATGTTTTTTTTATTCTTATTATTATGTAAAAATCTTATGAATATGAATTTATAAAATAATGATAGTTAATTCATAATTATCATTATATATTAAGTAATATGTAACATAATATATAAATATACATATTATTTATTATAATTAATAATATTAGATAATATTGTTTATATATATATGAATAGATAATAAAAATATATATTGTATATATAGTATTTATATAATATTTGGGGTATAATATGGAATAATATATTATTGTGTTATGATATATAATGTATTAATATATATATATTAATACATTATATAATATGTATTAATATATATAATGTATTTATATATTTGTAATTAATATATAAATTTCTAGTGGATACATTTATAATAATATGTAATATTATATATATATTATTTAATATGATAAATTATATGTGATACATATTATATACATATATATATATCTACTTATATATATATATAGTTATTATATATAGTATAAATATTATATATATATTAAAATATGTATATACAGGGTGTTTCAGTTAAACATTTCAGAACTTCTAAGAGGGGTAGGGTACATCCTGACAACTCGAAATCATATAGCAATGTGGGGTCGGAAATGCTTTCCTGAAGCGGTGTTGCACACAGAAGCACCATAAAGAAAAGAGACCGTAAGTGAGAAATCGTTTTAATAATACACGAAAAGAAGCAAAAGGTACATGGATTAAAGTAAGTGTTCGAAGTTGCTTCCACGGGCTACAATGCACGCGCCACATCTCCGACGCATGGACATCCGAACATTCTGGAATACTCCAGGCGAATTTCGAATTTCTCCGGCAGCTACTGCGATTCTTGCAACGAGCTCCTCAGCATTGTCAACAGGGGTGTCGTAAACTAGCGATTTCATATGACACCAGAAATAAAAATCAAGACATGATAGGTCGGGTGACCGAGCAGGCCAATGTACGGGACCACCACGTCCGATCCACTGTTGACCAAATGTGACATCCAGGTAGTTACGAACAGCTCCGCTATAATGGGCAGGGGCTCCATCGTGTTGGAACCACATTGTCTGTTGCGTCGATGCAGAAATCTGTCCATCTCTCAAAAGTTGTGGCAATACTTGCTGCAGAAAGAGTAAGTAGTTATCTCCAGTTAGACGACAAGGTAACAGGTAAGGTCCGATGAGCTGATCTCCCATAATACCGGCCCATACATTGACCGAAAATCGAATCTGTGCTGCATAGAGTTGCAAAATTCCTGTTTATTCCCTTGTTTATTTCCAATAGACCCGGTTTATTCCCAGGTTCATTCACAAAAGACCAGGTTTATTTCCAAAAAAACAAGTTTATTCCCAAAAAACCCGGTTTTTTCCTCGGTTTAAACCGTGTTTTATCTAGCCTTTGCAACTCTAGTGCTGCACGACGTCGTATTGCATGCGGGTTCTCGACCGCCCAGATATGGTCGTTATGCGAGTTGAAAATTCCTTCCCTTGTGAAGGATGCCTCATCGGAAAACAACACTTCAGCAGGAAAAGTGGGATTTGTAGCACATTTTCCAAGGTACCACTGTGCGAAAGCAATACGAGGTGCATAATCCTCCGGTTGCTGTGCCTGGACACGCTGCACGTGAAACGGATGCATGTCTTGTTCTCGGAGAATCCTCCAGACGCTGCAAGGGGAACCCCGACTACGTTTGCTAGACTTCGTGTACTCGTTCTTGGATTCCTCTGTACATGCTGCAGCACATTCTGTTCGACGGCTGGAGTCCGTGCTGTTCTTACCCTGACCCTGTCAGCTCTTTCAAATGAACCTGTCCCAGCTAACCTCTGGTGCAGTCTTGCAAATAAATTAATACGCCTCGTCGGACAACCGCTCAAACGCTGTGCGGCTGGCCCACTACAATTTGCAGCCCCGTACACCAAATGCATATCGGCTAATTCTGCGTTCGTGTAATCATCCATCCTACTAACTTGGCGTTCTTGTGCGAAATGAAGATTCCCTGCACGAAAGCTCGGAACTTTCGCACAACGCCATCTACCGCGCCAGGAAAACATTTCTGACTGCCTATTGGTATATTATTTTGGTTCGTCAGGATGTACCCTACCCCTCTTAGAAGTTCTGAAACGTTTAACTGAAATACCCTGTATATATACAAATATATATACAAATATAACTTGTAATATTTTATAAAATTAGTTGGAATTATATAATTTAAATAATTAATATACTTAGGATTATATATATGTAGTAATATAATAATTATATTATTTAAATAACTAATATAATTAAAATTTTCAATTTTTACAAAAATTTTTAACTTAAATTTATCTAAATTTAAAATATAATTGTCCAAATACTATAATATATTATATATATTACAATGAATATATATACATACTTATATACAGAGGTGTCGGTTACAGTAACAGTGTCGCGAGTTCAATGGTTTTTCCTCATCTCAAAAAATGCCCAAGGTGCCTAAAGAAGTTTTCACTTCAAATATACAGTGTCGCGATTTTCGGTGTCGGTTATATTAACAGTGTCGCGAATTCAATGGTTTTTTTCCGTCTCAAAAATGTCCAACGCGCCTAAAGAAGTTTTCACTTCAAATATACATTATCGCGAGTTTCGGTGTCAATTACAGTAACAGTGTCGGTTACAGTAACAGTGTCGCGAGTTCAATGGTTTTTTTCCCATCTCAAAAAATGCCCAAGGCGCCTAAAGAAGTTTTCACCTCAAATATACAGTGTCGCGATTTTCGGTGTTGGTTACAGTAACAGTGTCGCGAGTTCAATGGTTTTTTTCCCACCTCAAAAATGCCCAACGCGCTTAAAGAAGTTTTCACTTCAAAAATTATTCCTCTTGAAAAATTAAATAATCGTATTGGATGTTTTAAGATTATGCTTATCCCAAAATTCTACTTTATAAAGATAATATTTTAATTAAAAATGTCAAGCACATATATTTCTATAAATGTTAATGTACATTAAAGCTAAATATAAATAAATATATATTATATTTATATAAGAATTATAATACTTAATTATATTAATTAATTATGATAATTAATTAACACTTCTTTTATTACAATTTTTCATAAGTTACTCTGCTCTTTTTCTTGTCCTAAGGGAGATTTTTGTTGATGTTTGTAAATAAAACTAGTAAATGTACAGATCAGGAGCCTCAACGTCAGCTCTAAAAATCACTGTTTTTTAATACCACTTTTCATATATTTAGAATCTTACAATCCGAAATTTATTTTTTAAATATTACATACACATTTATAGACATATAAAACACTTCGAAGATTTCCAGAAAATAGAAGCGTTAAATTAAATACGGTTTATGCAATGATATTCTGAAATTTTTATGAACTTCTTATTCATGTAATTTTTTAGATAAAAAGTACATTTCTTCGGCGGACTCTGTCCCCCTGAACCCCCCGTAATCTTATTAAATTTATATTCGTGATTTCCTATTGATTGTGCGAATGATTATAGTATATCTTGGATGTCATTTTAAGTTGTGTTTTTATTTGGATTTCAAAAAACACCCTTTACTACGCTCTAAAAAAACAGTTTTTAAATCGCTCAGAGTTTTATTTTATTTTCAAAACATTATAACAATTATAAACAATACTTATACACTACATAATAAACTGATTTCATATCTTGGAAGATTTTTAAAGAGTTTTAATTCAAAAAATGAGATTTGAATGTAGATGTCTTTTCTTTTCTGAAACATTTTTTTTACTAAAAGTTTCGAATTTATTTTATTTTTTTTTTTAGAAAGCCTTAAAGGTCAATTCAAAACACTGGAAAAATCTGCGAGCTGAAATAAATTAATTTTTTATTACATAAAAGAAATCTTTTTAAAAAGTAACTAGCAACTGAAAAACTGCACGAAAATTTTAATTAAGAGATATCTATAATAATAAGGAAACAATTTTGGGTACTTATCCATTATCCTGTCGACCACTTTCCATAACAAAAAGTTATCGCCAAACTATTTGGCAAACTGCAACGCCATACAAAGATATGGAAGTATGTTGCCATTGGAATCTTAAAGAAAAATTCGGAAAGCTCTACTCATCAAAGTGTCAACTATCAGTAAGTTTAATCAATAAAATTTACAATATATTAATGAAAACAGAAAAAAAAAATTTTGGATATTTATTTATTTACATTATTTTTCTTAATTATTGCTCTCGGCTGGTGGATAAATGCTTGTGACGTCAGTTGAAACTGATCTTGCATGTAACTATGCATCCAAAGACTTTTTCAATGCTATTTCTCTCCTAATATCATGGCACCGTCGTTTAAAAACATAATTGTTATTTTAATTAACGCAGTAAAACATAATTAAAAAACAGACAAATGTCGAATTAAAAATCACTTGATGACGTAACAAACACGTGTAACGCTTCTGACGTCAAATGAATGTGACGCCTCGATCATGCATTTTTGGCATTAACTAATACAGTTTGGCGATAGCTTTTGTTATGGAAAGTGGTCGACGGGATAATGGAGAAGTACCGAAATTTGTCTCTCTCTCTCTGTGTATGTGTGTGCTGTGTTCTGAAGAGACCGCTGCACGCAGAGCTACAAAATTTGGTAGCAAGGTACTTTTATATCTAGTGTAATGCACCTCAAAGCCCGATTTTGGTTTTTTTATTAGATTTCTTTTATTTAATTTTTTATGCGATTTTTAGCGTTTTCTCAATTTTTGAGGCATTTTTTCTAAATTGGTAAAAAAATCCAATAAAGCAAATGTTTTCCTCAATAAAGTTTATTCGGAAATCATACAGCTATATGTGAATTTTTTATGCGATTTTTTAGAGTTATCACACATTTTGCGGCGATTTTTTGACATTGGTAAACGAAATTCAAATTCAAACTTTTAGCCTAATATAGTAAATTTGGTCCTCTACAATTTTTGAATTTTACCGAAGTTTAATGCGATTTTCAATGCGAGTTTTTGCGATTTTTTGTGTTCCGCAGCGATTTTTTGACATTAGGAAAAGCAATTTGATTTCAAACATTTAGCCTACTATAATAATCTAGTCTGTCTTCGCCCGCCTAGCCGGTCGCTTCCGAGTGGGGTCCAGATACATTCTGCAGCGTACTGTCTTGACTTCGCTTGGGGCCCAGAAAATGCATTTTGCATGCAAACAGAAAAACGAAAATAAAATATTTTAAGTTACTTACTAACTTAAAAAAATATCAAAAAAGCCCGTAAATAAATATTTTGCGACAGTAATATTTTTTTTTCGTAAGCTCCCTGACAAATTATTGCTGGGCCCTGCCCGTGATTATCTATGGTGGGCGAAGAGCTTTCAGATAAAATAAATAAAAATGGGATTGCCTAAGATACATGGCGAGCATTGTAAATGGGGACTGTGGTTTCACACCCTTAAATTGTTAATGCAGTGATCAAAATAACGTGGTTTAGTTATTTTGTATTGATAAATCGTTCAAAAGAATTCATTTTAACAGGGCCATTGGGTTGCACGCCTATAAACTGATTCTACGGTAATCACTAAAAAGAAGACTTGTACATACCCGAGCCCATAAAAATGGTGATCAGTATTTAAATCGCAAATCTTTACTTCCAAAAAATGTATTTTAAAAAGAGGAGGAAATGTATTATATTTTGTATAAAAATTTAAATCCGATCGCTAAAAGACGAAAAACGCAAAAATAATTTATAAATATGAAAAAAGATTAAAAACTTTTCCTCGGAAGTCATGTAAAATATATAATAAAAAATCCGCAATAGTTATCTTATTCATCTAATTTTCCATAATCGGGGTCATAGCCGATGTTGCCCACAAACTCGCCAGATCTAAAATCGTTGAAATACATGTTTAACTATTTTTCAGTAGATTTGTAATGCTGAATTTCACTTTCCTACTTAAAACTTCTGCTAAGATATAGCAAAATTATCTAAAACTTTCAACCACCCATGTAACCCCTTTAGTGTATTAATATCTAAAACCGCTGAAATACCTAAACTATTTTTAGTGCGTTTGTTATCCTGAATTTTATGCTCCTACCTATAACTTCTACTGAGATATGGCAAAATAGCATAAAACATTCGACCCCCATTTAACTCCTCTTAGTGGCAGAATTTCTAAAATCGCTGAAATACATGTTTAACTATTTTTTCAGTAGATTTGTTTTCCTGAATTTCACGCTCCTACTTAAAAATGCTGCTGAGATATGGCGAAAAGGCGAAATAACCTAAAACATTCGATCCCCCATTTAACCCTGTTAATGGGTGAATTTAGAAAATTTCTGAAATATGTGTTTAATTATATTTTTAGTAGATTTGTTATCCTGAATTCCACGCTCCTACCTAAAACTGCTGCTGAGATATGGCGAAAAATGACCAAAATCTTTCGACCCCCCCCCCCTCATTTAACCCACTTAAGCATCGTTTCCAGTGCCTCTTAAAATAAAACTGGCTTTTTAGGGAGGGGTGATATGCGGCTATCGTACCTGCTTTCATTTTGCCCCCGTATCCATACGCAAGCACAAAAACAACCCCCTTAAAAAATCCGGAACCTGCCCAATTTTTCGTTCTGACCTATGATTGGCTGATTGGTGAAATGACGCACGAGCTTCCGGTGTAAATATAAACAGAAACCGTTTTGTTACGTTTAGTGCTCTTACATTTTCATTCTTTTTCTTTAGTATAAAAATGGCTGACCGTATTCTGTTGTTGCAGAAGTTTATCGACCTTTTTTTTTAACACCAGAGCTTTCCAATTTAGTGTATTGTTTAATTTGGATATTTCAAATTCATAAAAAAAATTGAAAATAGCGATGTTTGATTTATTTAATAACAGAAATTCCAACATTAAATGGAGCGAAATTTTTTTGTTAAATTTTCTTGTATAAATTCAGATTTTTCGAACTACGGAATTTCCAAGAACGTATTCGACTCTGGGAATTAAAGGGTTAATGGAATACCTGCTAAAACAAAACCCCATATAAAGTGGAATATTTTTCGATTCAGTTTTCAAGGTTTTAATGCATCACTATTAGACAAAACTGATTACATAGTTCAGTATTAAGTACAGTCGAACCTCGTTAACGCGAACACTCAAGGGGAAACTTTTTTTGTTCGTGTTAAAAGTAGTTCGTGTTATCCGAACTTAAATACATTATATACAACTGGACGGGGCAATCGGAAACAGTTCGTGTTAAAAGTAATTCGCGTTAAGTGTGTTCGTGTTAACGAGGTTTGATTATTTCATCACATAACTTAATTTTTAAAATACGTCGATTATTAGAAACTTAGCAAAATTACGTTTGCGGAGGAGGAAGAGTAAAAGTGCTCCAAACTCCAATAAATTATATCACCTTCAATTTAAAAAAAAATAATAATTTTTGCATCTTTCGTTCTTCTTTTGTGCATTCATTTTTAAATATATATATATATATATTATATACACACATAACAGAAATTATAAAACGAATATAAAAAAAATCCCTGACGGCTCGGCCTACAGGCACAGGTAGATTTCGAAGACGCAGACCGTGGGGCGCCTGTTTGTTGGGAATTTCGGAAGAAATTACCTTTTTGCCATGATGCGGCATTTGGAAACGCCCACTTCGAAACCTAACTTGTTTGCAGGCGGAGCCGGCAGGGATTTTTTTTTGTTTTTAATTTTTCTTTTGCTATAAGGGTTGGTCCTATAAAAAAACTTGTCAGTAAAAAGTTTTAGATAATATTAAGAGAATTTATAATAAATTTAATCGGATTTTATATCTTCTGAATTGACGAAGTTATAAATTTTTTTCTTCTAACCTCCTCGCCCCCTCCTTGGGGCCATTTTTAATGATATCAAAAATCTGTCATACATAAATTTTCGGCCCTTTTCCTAGAAGTATTAATAACTTTAAACGGTATTTGATACATATCATAATTAAGAAATTATAGTGGTTTTCTGTTTTCACAAAAAGCCCCCCGTTAGCTCGATTTTGCCCATTAACGAACTTGAGCGAGATTTTATGCCCCTTGATTTTATGTATCAGTTTGGAAGAGATTTGTGCAGAATTATTGAAGTTATCGTGTCCATAAGAAAGTGATATAGATAGATAGATAAAGTTTTGAACTTTTTGTGTTCTGAGAGTCATGATCGGCGTAGATCTGCAAAAATTTTTCAAAATTTCCAACTAAGGTGAGAATGTAATAGGTAGTATTTCTTACGAAATCTACATATAAAATAAAACAAGGAGAGTACAAAAATTAGAAAAATAAAATAATTTTGTGCGTTAAAAAACTGACAACTCCCCCCCCCCCTCAAGAAAAAAAAATCGACCGACATTTTCAAATTTCAGAAAATGTCTAAACTGATTTATAGCTAAAGGGGTACTTAAAATATACCGACTGATAAACAGAAAAAATATATATTTTTTTCATACTATAGTAAAAATAAAAATTACTAGCTTCTTGATTAAAATTCACAAAGTCATTGATTATCAGGCTTAAACTACTATTTGAAAATGGCACATAAAATCCACAAAAAATTTAATCAAAAACTTCTTTTTTAAGTATATATTTTTTACTGTGCATATAAGATGCATCATTGTAGCCACGACCTATTTTTTTTTACTATAAAATAGAAACAGTGTATCTGCTCCGTGGAATCTAAAATTAAATAGAATGATTAAAAGGGTAAAAATTTTTGTAAAATTTCAAGTCAAATTTTTATATTCCGAATTCAAATTAAAAAATTTATCACAGTTTTTTTAAAGAATAATAACATTAAGTGATCATAATAATTTATTTGGGGATAAATCTATAAAATATAATTAAAATTAATTTTGATATGATTAAAAAACACGTATATTTAAATATTTCTTCCTCACTTGAAATGATATTCTTCTGACCACATGCTCAATAGCATTTTTGTCTCATCTACTGACCAACGAGATGAATTCAAACCCAAATTCATACTTAATTAAAAAAAAATACGGGAAAATAATAATAATAATAAATAAACATTGGTAAATAAACGTAATAAAACAATTAATGCAAATAACAGGAGAATTATCGCTAGGAGCTCTAACGTAAAACGTGCAACGTGCTGTTGATAAGCAGTTATTCCGGTGAAGTGGCGCTGCTTGTTTGTTTACCCGCGCTGCCTCATTGGTAAAAGCCAGATTACTGACCTAATCCCTTGCAGGTCTGATTTCGAGGGGAAAAATGGCCTAGGCTAGTTTCACCTTCAAGACGGTTTGTGCATTGGAAATGGTGTAGGGGGTAAAAAGACCGTTCATAGGGGTCTTGGAAAAGGCATTGGAAACGCGTCTTTAGTGGTTGAATTATAAAAATCTGCGAAATACTGGTTTAACTATCTTTTAGTAAATTTGTTATCCCAAATTTCACGCTTTTAACTAAAACTGCTGTTGAGATATGGCGAAAAGGCGAAAAGGCGAAATGACCTAAAACTTTCAAACCCCCATTTAATCCTCTTAGTTGTTGAATTTCTAAAATCGCTGAAATATATATGTTTAATTATTTTTTTTAGCAGATTTGTTATCCTGAATTTCATGCTCTTACCTAAAACTGCTGATGAGATATGGCGAAAAGGTGAAATCACCGAAAACTTTCGACTTCCCATTTAACCACCTTAGTGGATGAATTTCTAAAATCGCCTGAAACACATGTTTAACTATTCGTTAGTAGATTTGTTATCCCGAATTTTATGTTCCTACCTACAACTGCTGCTAAGAAATGGGGAAAAGACGAAATGACCTAACACTTTCGAACCCCCATTTTACCCATATATTGAGTAAATTTTCAAAAATCCTTTCATAGTGGGTGCCTACATTGTGTAAGTAATATGTCTGCTAAATTTCATTGCCGTAGGCCCAACGGTTGAGGCACAGTGTTGATTATGAGTCAGTCGGGACATACTATTTTATAAGTATAGATTTTGTCCTCCACGATTTTCATTGCGATTTTCAAAACGATTTTTAACAATTTTTAGCGTTTTTTTAGTACCGCAGCGAATTTTTGACATTCGGAAAAGGAATTCTTTTCAAACTTTTAGCTCAACATAGTAAATTTTGTCCTCCAAGATTTTTTAATTTTTGCGATTTTTAATGCGATTTATAGCGTTTTCTTCACGTTTCGTCCCAATTTTCCTACATTAACAAAAATAATCCGGTTCTGATCTTTTACCACAATAAAGTAATTTTGTTCTCTTATCAAAAAAGTTTATTCGGAATTTGTACAGCAATATTTGAATATTTAGCGAATTATTTTTATGCGATTTCTTAGAGTTTTTCGCATTTTGCAGCGATTTTTTGACATTGTTAAAAGAAATTTGGTTTCAAACTTTTAGCCTAATATAGTAAATTTAGTCCTTGTGTTCATCTGAGGAAGGCTAATGTTTAGCCGAAAGCTCATGGATTTTTAACATCTAATAGTTTTAATGCATTAAAACTGTGTTTTGAATTATGGCACCTCTGTAGTAACATAAATTATCAATGTGTTTACATTGTGTTTTAGAAATTTTTATTTAAAATTTTCAGCCTAATATAGTAAATTTTGTCCTCCGCAATTTTTGAATTTTTAGCGATTTTTACTGTTTTTTCCAGTATAGCGACGATTTTATGACTTTATCTGGAAAAGGAATTTGGTTTCAAACTTTTAGTCTAATATAGTAAATTTTGTCCTCTGTGATTTTTGAATTTTTAATGCAATTTTCGGTATAATTTTTAGAGATTTTTCTGGTTTCGCGGCGATTTTTCGACATTTGTAACGGAAATTAGGTTTCAAATTTTTAGACTAATAGTAAAATTTGTCCTCCGCGATTTTTAATGCTAACGGTTTTAATGCTTTCGGGTTCCGTGGTTATTTTTCTATATTCGTTAGAGGAATTCAATTCAAACTTTTAGCCTAATATAGGAAATTTTGTCCTCCGCGATTTGTGAAATTTTAGCGATTTTTAATGCGATTTATGACTTTTTTTGTGTTTCACGGCAATTTTTTGACATTGTAAAAAGGAATTCGGCTTTAAACTTTTAGTCCACTATAGTAAATTTTGTTCTCTGAAAGTTTTATCGGTTTTATTTTTGCGTTCAGCGACGATTTTCGATACGAAAAAGAAATTTGGTTTCAAACTTTTAGCCATATATAGTAAATTTTATCCTTCGCGTTTTTAAAAAATTTTAGGGATTTTTAATACGATTCTCTTCTCAGTGCGATTTTTAGCGCATTTTTACGTTTCGCAGCGATTTTTAGAGACTCGTATAAGGAATTGGGTTTCAAACATTTAGCCAATTATAGAAATATTTGTTCTCTGCGATTTTTATCATTCTTTGAGATTTTAGCGTTTTTAATCCAATTTTTAGCGCTTTTTCGCGATTTGCTGCGAGTTTTTGACATTCTAAAAATAAACTCGGTACCTAATTTTAAATCTAATACGATAAATTTTGTCCTTTCTCAATTTTGACGTCTTAGCGATTTTGAATGCGATTTGTACCATTTATTGGCACTTCGCGGCGATATTTTGATATTCGTAAAAAGAATTCGGTTTCCAACATTTTGCCTAATATAGTTCATTTTGTCATACGCGAGTTTCAATGCGATTTTTAGCGCCTTTTGGAGTTTTGCGCCGATTTTTTTTACATTTATGAATGAATTCCTGTTACAATGCTTTACCCCACTGTAGTAAACTTTTCGATTTTTGAATATTTAGCGATTTGTTAAGTGATTCTTTCAGGATTTTTGCAATTGGAGCCGATTTTTCCACAATAGTAAAATACATCCGGTTTTTTAATGCTTTAGCCCAATATAGTAAATTTTGTCCTCTTTTCAATAAAGTTTAGTAGGAATTCGTACAGCAATTTTAAAAATTTTAACAAATTATGCAATTTTTAGAGTTTATTCGCGTTTAGCAAAGACTTTTCGACATTCGTATAAGAAATCCTGTTTATAATCTTCTAGCCAGATATGGTATATTTTGTCCTCTGGGATTTTTTATATTTATTATTTTTGAGCGATTCGATGCGATTTTTCCCTATTAGTAAAAGGAATCCGGTCTCAGACTTCTAGCCCAATATATTAAATTTTGTTCTCTTTTCCATAAAGTTTATTCGGATTACGTGCATCGACTTTTATGTTTTTCGCGATTTTTTATTTTAATTTTCAGAGGTTTTTTTGTGCTATATTTTAATGGATTAGCTAGTTCTAAAATATTTCTTAATCAATAAGAATGTATTTGGTTAATTCTTTACTCATTCATTTTTTCTCCCATATTATTTATTTTTAAGTACAGGTAATTAATACGCTAAATTGTATTAATTATTTTGGCCTTTATAAGGATAGATGTTAATTTCAGTCAAATACTCAACTTTTGGAAACGCATAAGGCATGTACTACAAACATAAAATTATATTTTAAAAAAACGCTTCTTAATTTATATATTTATATTCTTATGTATTTCATATGTGATGTATATACGAATATTACTTTACTGGTACTCAAAAATTGACGCCGCCTTTTTAAAATTAAATAATCTATTAACTATAATAAATATAAAGATGAAATAAGTAACCGTTTATATGGTAGCTCATAAATTTTACATCCAGTAATTTTTAAAATTGTTCAAATTTTCATCAATAGATGGCGATACGGTGACTCAATCTGCAATAACGGTAAAATTCATGTGTAAAACTCGAGGCTAATCACTCAGTTTTTATTCTTTATTCTGTTTGCTGGCAACTTATACGCACCAACATTCGCCAATGGCGAATATATATAAACCATATAAAATTTTGATTAAAAACAACATATATCTCTATGTAAATTAATACCATTATTTATATTTCAGCCTGTAGTGAACATAGAATCACATACTTCATACCATTATTTTCCCATTCCAAAGGGCAATAATATTGTATTATTTATTTTTATGTATATTAATGTGTTTAATTAATTTTCTAATCAATTATTGAATTTTTCTATGAAAATTCATTCATTGCCTCTCTAAGATCTTATAGCAACATTATCCCTTGCGATGTCTTAAAGTCTACATCGGTATGCAAGTCTAAAAATCATATCTCCTGATGACTAGAAGTCGTAGAAACAGTAATTGTGCGAGCAACAGCCTGCAGTATTCATTGACAATTTATGCCAACAGTAATTAAAGTAACATGCATATAATTTTGGAGAAAATATCTCTTTGTGCATATTTCTCGTTCTTAGGACTATATTGAAGACTGTCTTTTGTGCAAAGGGAATTAAAGCAGCTTGTGTGACCAATAATAAACTCGTGTGATTCCCGGAGGAATTCTAATGTAATTTACTCAGAACGACTGAATGGTAAATAAGGTATTATTCATTTATTAAATCTTGCTGTGACAAATCCTTTTATATGGTATTATATTATGAATGAGTATGTATGTATCTTTAATGTAAGGTATAATTAATTTAACAAACATGAGTAATAGTAATTTCAAAGATAAATCTTATGCTGATAACTTAGTTGATTTGTTTAATGAAAAATCCCTAAAAAATAACTTGCGCACGGTACTACATCCAGGTATTATGTATAGGTATAGGTATGTCTATGACCAAGTTAACGCTAAACTACTTAATAATTATTTTTATTGTATATAGTTCCTCCTCTCTCTTTATATTTTGCAATAGTTTCTTTTACTATGTGTTTTAATAAATTCTTAATTTTTAATTTTAATTTAAGAATTGTCATTTGTGGTTATGAATCTCTTACATTATAGGTTTTAAATACAACTAATAGAAACAAAGTGTATGCTAGGGAGACGGATTTAAAAGGATTTTCGTTTATCGTCTAAATATCCACAACGCAAACTTATTAATTTTTAGGATTAGGTTAGAATATTTAATTAATGTTTGTCCACTTTTCCATAAATTATATTGACACTTATAACTTGGTCCGAACGATGACCCATATCCAAACGATCACATTTTTATATATTATATTTTTCTAACTTGATACACTAAAGATAATATTAGCTCTCTCAGATTGTGCGGAATTAGTGGGTTTTTACGTGACTTTCCTACACGTATCAGAAATGATACACTATCCCAACAGCGCTGTTTATATATTGATATGTGTAAGAAAGGTCTTTGTTATGAAATTTCAAAGCTAATTTGCGTATTTGTGTGTAATCTATTGACAAAAATGTGATGTAATTTTAAAATTTATGAGTTACATCATAAACATCCCTATTATCATATTTGTAGCTTTTATAGTAAAGAAATTCCTAATTCTATAAATAAAGCATTTTTTGACACCCTGTATTATAAAAGTTGTTATCAATAAATCGCTTCTTAAATTAGTTATTTAAAATATTATGCATTTCATTTGAAACATATGAAAGAATATGGATATTATATTTTCCTATAATATTCATATTACTGGAATTAATTAATAATTACAAACTGTAAAATTTAACATTAACGTAAAATAACAGAAACAATGCTTTAATTTTTAATTTACATTATGTTATGTAAAATATTTAGCAAACCTGTAAACTTCAATATTATACACTCGCCTTTTACATTAATTATTTCTTCAAACCTTTATGCATTTTAAATTAAACATGTGCAGGAATAGTCTTAGTAAACAAACCGACACTTATTTTTACATTAAAAAAAAGCAGAATTAGATTAAGAAGCCTGAATACTTTAGAACAATGTAAAAAAAAAGGAGGGGGTTTATTTTAACAATTGAAAATCCTTAAAAGTTTAAAAATCCATTATCAAAACAATGGAATTCTTTAAATCACTCCTAACTAGCGAAAATACTATAAAAAATGTTTAAAGCTTTCTTTTATAAGACGATAAAAGGAATTTTTAATAAAGTTGTTTATTGTAATTATAAGAATAGAAATTTTATATCGTTAACGAGCGTTGATAAATGTAATATCTTCAAAGCTATCACAATTTTAATATTTAAAATATCAATTCAAATAGCTTCAAATTTACGTTTCATGTCTCAAATTTAGCTTATTCTACGGCATAATAAAACACTTAAGCAATTCATATTTAATATTAAAAATTAATTATATATTTTTTAAATCTTTAATACGTTTACCATTAAAGGTTTTTATTCTACTCTTAGAATTTATAACTGCTCAGATCGGAAATTCTAGTTATACTACATAAATAAATGTATGAAAAAAAATTATAAATAGCTATAATATGCATAAAAAATGTGAAAGATCGTTGGATATAGGTATGTATTATATATGTAAGTAAGCATGTAAGTCAGGATGTATGCACGAACAGAGCACTATAAGTTTCAATATTAAAAATTATAAAGCTTTTAATCATAGTCAGTATATCAAGTAAATAAAATCCCACAATAAGGAACTTCCGTTTTGTTGTTTTATTTTTAGAACTGAAAATTAATTCATGTTTTCAATGTTTTTCGTGCAAAAGTACACATTCGTAAAAATCTGATTATAATCGATCATCTATACTTCGTAACAAACACTTAGGCATTGTTTTCATCGTAGAGGTTGTTTTAGAAATATAAAGAATAGTCTCAGAAACAAAACAGAATCGTTATTATTTACTTTATCACTTATTAATTTTTCTTTAATTAATGAGACAAATTATTGAAAAAGTTTAGGGAGCAATTTCTATAATTATATTATAATGATTTAGTTAATTTAATTAAAATGATGTTAGCGTCTTTTCTTGAAAACTGCAAGCAACTGTTCATAGAAAAATTCAGTTTGCTCGTTATAATGACGTTATTAAAGTACCAAACAGACGCAAACTAAATTGGAAAAATGCATGAAATTCACTGAGAAACAAATCTCATTAAGAATATAATACAGTTATTTGAATTAAGTTTCTAAGCATTTTTTACGAATTCGAAACAATGTTTTCATTACGATTATATGAGTCTGTTAATATTTTTGTTCTAATCTGAATACGTATGCTCTAGTTTAAGTAAATTTTCTCTTACTTTATATCACAAATTAATGTGTAAAATAAAATTTCTATTTGTAATTACGTTTCCCTAAGACATATTTGAAATTCTACTCGCTTAAGATTAAAGTGGTTTCTCTGATAAAATATTTATGCAAATTTTTCATGTCGTATTTTTTCCCGTCCTGATTCATTAGAATATAGATTTTATCAATTCTAATACAAATATAGTGCGATGGGAAAGCAACTATTTACAGTATGCTCTCGATTATCCGTGCGCGGATTATACGGTTTGTGGATTATGAGTGCTCATTCCGGACTCACGAAAATGTTTTAAGAGGAACATTTTCATGCTTGTCATGCATATAAGATCGATGTTGATGTGAATTAGAATTTTGTCTGGTTTAGCTTATAGTATTGTGAAGTGCGTAAAGGTCAAATCGAACGCTTTGGCACCTGTTTGACGGGGTAGGGTTGAAGGGGATGGAATGGATCGGTATGTTGTTTGTCCAATTCCCTTTCAGCTTTACTCGCTCACTTTCGCACGTGTTACTTTAGTTTTTGCGTCTTGTTTATCGTCAATTAGTAGCGTGAAATTGTTTACTGGTATAAATGATTGGTTGAAACGAAAACGAAACGTTTTAAATCTTAAACAAAAATTAGAAATCCTTCAAAAACTTGAAAATGGCTAATCAGCTAGCAAATTAGCAAAGGATTATCAAACTGGAGTACAAACTGTACGTGATATACGGGATTTATGGAACAAAGAGGATTTCATTACGGTTACGTTATTGCGGTAAGTAAAATGTGCATTGGTATACGAGAAGAGATGAACAAACAGCAGAAGCAAAGACGCATTACAGATATTTTTAAGCAGTAAATGTTAAAAGGAAAATTCCTAGTTTTAATGTTACACAGCACGCAAATGTAAGTATTTTTTATACTTTTGTACTGGTGTTGATTTTTTCATTAATAAAAAGAAGTTTTCAGATTATCCGTGCGATCCCTCCCGGTGATTAACCCGGATAATCGTGAGTACATTGTATCTCTAAAACCACATTTATGTGTATAGTGATTATGTTTCGCGCTCTACGAGTAATATTTTCTACAAAGATTGTTAATGGAGCATTATCAAAATTTTCATCTGTTCATGAAAGAGCTTAAAGAGGACGAATTTAGTAATGTCTGTATTATTTAACAAGATAGTGCACATGCATATACAGTTGGGCGATTCAAGAGAATTGAATCTCTTCTAATGATTCGTAGGCCCACAAAGCAGCGATCATGATAACCTGATGCTTCAGAGAGTAAAATGAATATATTGGAGCCTGTTCTCACGTCATAAGATATTGTAAAGTTGCTATTCGATTCAACAATTTTTGAGCGATTTTTTGGTCTAATATTGGGTCTAATCTTGATTTGAGCCGATTTTCCACGAGAATTTGTCTCAACTGCCAATGTGATAGCGATTAAGCATATCAGCAGCTCATAAAAAATCGCTCCTAATACCAATTTCGAACCCGATAACAATCAGTTTTAGGCGTTTTGGAACATCAACGAAAGAGCTTTAAATAGTAACAACCGTTAATAGCAACAAACTGCTTTTTCACCCAATTTTTGCAACATAATTCGCAATCTTTCTTTCGCTTTGTATGCGGAAAACTTTTCATTAAAATCGGCTCATAAGTTGGTTGCCTGAAAAATTGTTAAATCTGACAGCAACTTAATACTCGGTAAATAAATAAATAAATAAATAAATAATACATCTGAGGAACCCTCTGATGTGTAGGACTTTCACAATCTCCCGGTTGTCCCATGCAATAATATTGTATTTGTAGCTGTTTCTCTGAATTAAAAGCCTCCAAATTTTTACTGCTAGGGTAAATTTTAAAAAAATACTTAAAGAGAAAATCCAATCACTCTCTAGGAGCTTCAGATTTTACGAGCAATATAAAGCACGTTCAGACATATCTATATGCTCATGGAGAGCATTTCCAACAATTGTTTCAAGGATATGTTTATTTTATGTATTTTTGTACTTCTGCATGATACATATTCTTGCATTGCGATGGCTCTTATATAGTTACTTTTAGAACACAATGGGATAAGACATTCGATAGTTGTAGCTTAATTTAATTTAGGAATATTCTTTTTAATTGAATTATTTTGAAAATATTAATATAGTAGCTCACGTTTCTATTGGAACACTTGTGTTTTTAAGAATGATTTGTAAAAATATATTTATTACCTATATTTTACAGGATTAAGTTCTATTTTTTTCACTTGTACTTTAATTTATATATTTCAAAATTTATTAGATGTTTAAGAAATACATTAGTTACACTTTTCTAAATAAAACAGTTTGTTTCGAAATTACAAAAATGAACTAGCATAAAAATCGGGATTGCATAAATGTTTAATACATTTTTTAAATATACAAATGAGTGAATATTATGCATTTTTTCAGTTATCTTCCAGATAAAATTACACTTTATATTTGTTTTAACATTTGATGCAACCGAGTTTTGATATAGAAAATTTCAATATCAATCCATGCTGTTGATATAATTCGTTTCAGTTGTGATTCTCAAGAAGTATTAGAATATCTTACTCTATTCTGAAATTCTCTCCTTACGTATTTTTAATAGTATTCAACTCTAAAAAATACGGAGGCGTTTTAATAAATTTCTGCTAAATGCATAGCTGTGCTGAGCAAATACTTAATGCGTTATGGTTGGAATCATCCCAGTAAAATGAAATGAATTTTCAAATTACAAAATCTTATGCAAATAATTAAAAAGAAAATCAAATATTTCTTTGATCCATAATACTTTCAAGGAAAACTAAATTTTCCATTCCAGAGTCAGAAAGCTACCCCTAAACAATAATCGCCTTCATACTAATTTTCCATCTCATGTTTGACAGTGATAGTCTAGATTTGACAACTCTAGATAGTCCGGATTCAGTACTTCTGAGGTTTTCTCTAAAATACTCTTTTTCCTTCGTCCTAAAAATATTAATTTTTGATTATTCAGCAGAGCGATGCTATTTCTTCATTATCTTAATCAATAAAGTTACTAAGAATATTTTTTTTTTTTGCTGCTTGAACACTCTACCCATATACTTGGGGACACATTAATATTAAATGTTGTCTCAAAACGTTTTTATAATTCAGTTGAAAATGTAAGCTGAAAATTGTGGAATTTGCTTGATTTTCCATAGGACAGTTGTTCGATATCCTTGATATACTTTGAAAAGTGATTCAAATTTTTAAAAAAAATGACATAAACCTTAAAAGAAAGTTACATAAATTTACGTGTGTCCCAATACTTATGAGATGTCATTTCAAGCACATTATAAACGACTTTATTCTTTTAAAACTTATGACCATATTTATTTAATAAATAATAAATAGTGAAATACTTAAATTGTCGAATTTTTCACATTTAGTAATTATTTTCTTTGTCAAAGAATTTTTAAAAACGCCAAGTATCCTAATACAAACGTGGTCTATGGTCTATGAAATATAGATAGATATTCCAAGAGATACATAGGTCATAATTCAAATTAAAAAATATTTTATTTTACATTTCAAATTTATATTGATGTCTCGCAAAAGTTGTGATGCAATAATACCTTTTTTAAATAAATAAACTATCATTTTTGGTGCGGTTCTATCAAAGAAAAATGGCATTGATATATTCATCTTGAAACAGAATTTTTAAAAAAAAATCTTCTTTCAATATTCAGAAAGTTCGGCAGCTTTCAAATATATTTTATGACGAGAAATAAAATAATCCCTCAGGCTATTTTTCTTTTTATCTTCAATGTGATTTAAGTGCGGTAATATAAAAAAAATAATTGGTAAAAATCTGGATGCGTACTCTGTTGAGTAGAAATTATATTTGAGTTATATGAATTCTGTTGAGTAGTATCCTTAGTAAAAAATAAATCCTTAAAATTTGTATTTTATGGAAATTGTATTCATTATTACATTGTGACGAAATTTTAATTAAATTGAAAAAACTCGTTTGTTTATACAGTTGCGTAATTTTTATTATCATAGGATTAATTCAAAAAAATGAAATATAATGTGATTTAATTTTGGAATATCATCGATACATATTTAATTTGAACTCCCACATGAAATGAAAATTAATGGCAAATTAACGTATTATTTCGAAGATAAATTTAAATATATTTACTTTTTTGTGAGGGAAAACACTTAAGTGCAACACTTAAGGATGCGATGGTGATCAGTGACAAATAAATAAATAAATAAATAAATAATCCAATTTCCACTGAAATAATAGTTTATTCTTTTCCCTGCGAGCTTTCGTAGATATTCATGCTATTACTCTGTTCTGGATTGTAAGAAAATCCCTATTCATAAACTTTCTTTACCTAAACACAGGGTGCGAAAATGTTTTGTGCATTATTATTATGTGAAAAATTTATCATTTCTTCTATTTAGAAATTTTAATATTGAAAATATGTTTATGTTATATAATGATGTAGGTGTTTAGTTATACGTTTCAAGTGTTCTTTGATTTTATTTTATTTTGTTAGATAAAAGAATGAATCCAAAACTCATGTGTGCAAGTCATTGGACAAAAATATCTCTTGCTATGCACACAAACGATTTGAAGACAGATACAAAGTATTTTACTGTCGTAGGTATGTCATTCTCTTACTCTGTTCTGAATTGTCCTTCTAAGAACATCCCTATTCGAAAACTTTCCTTACTTAAAAATAGGGTATACGAAAATGTTTTGTGCATCATTATTATGTGAAAAAATTATCATTATTTCTATTTATAAATTTTAATATTGAAAATATACTCATATTATATAACGATGTAGGTTCTTAGTTATATGTTTCAAGTGTTATTTGATTTGATTTTCTTTTGTTAGGAGAAAGAACGTATCGGAAACTCATTTCTGTATGTCATTGGACAAAAAATATATCTTGCTACGCACACAAATTTTTTGAAGACAGATAAAAAGTATTTTACAGTTGACAAATCATTTGGCAAATAAAATGATTTGATATTAAGTCCTGTCGAATGGTTTGCCCTTCCTATGTCTTGATGTGATGCAAAAACTCTGCTTGCTTTTTGAGGAAATTTAATAAAAAACTGAATGATAAACTTAAAATCCATCAAAATATTGTGCAGAAGCTATCTTTGAGCAAATTGTAAAACCATTGGTCCAAAAGTACTTCAATTGAAAAAAGAAAAAAAAGGGATTTTTCTGAAAGAGTTTTCAACAGATCTTTTCCGTCAGCTTTTGCCGTTCCCTGTGCCATAGAAAGATATTTACCATCATGTAACTGAAATTACAACTGAAACCTTCTCCGATGTTGTGCGCAGTGTCTCGCCACGCTTAGTATACATTGTCATTGTGATTGTCGTCATCATGAGCATCTCTAGCGGCATTGTAAACTTTGCTGCAACACTGTACCAACGAATCGTAACTAAACATCAAGAGAACTAAAGCGGTGACTGTCGGTGGTAAATGTAACTAATTTTGATTTTTTTTTTCCATCATTAAAAAAAAACTTCCCATGTTTTTCTGTGCAATTATGTGAAAACCGCATCATGCCACTGTCTATACTTTTTGAATTATCGAATTATTATTTCTTTTGTGATTTTTGAATCACTCGGTACTTATATATACTGCTTTTTCAAAATTGTCTCAAATGCAGAAACTTTAACTGTTTAAGAAAGTTACGTAACCCACATTAAAATTTTCTTCAATTAAAAAAATTAAATTAAATTCCTGAAATCAAATAACGTTTTCGCAGTTAAATACATAAAATATATCAAATCACTCCATTGAATTATTTTGTATACAATATGTCTCTGAAAATCAGGACGAATTTTCTATATAACCCCAAAGCCTTAAAACTATCCCCTTTTAAAATGGAAAACCATTTTAGTCTCAATTAAGGAAATTATTTTTTGAAATACTTACTTGTTTCATATGCTCTTGGAATATTGATTTCGCTTTAAATTTCTAATTCTATTTTATAGTGCTCTTATAACAGTTTTTAAAAGGTTATTTATTGTTTAGAAACATCATTTAAAAGTAAACTAAAAAAAATCCATTCTAATTTTTTTAGCACAAACGATTGCATGCTTTAAATAAAAAAAAATTAAACAAATACGAAAAGTATTTTTAAACGGATCAATTAAAGTAAATTACTTAATGCTATTTTCGTTTTACATTTAGTGTTATTCTATGCTTAAAATTTTTCAGAAGTATTTATTGTTTAATAGCCAAACGAAAATAATCTTTAAGATCTTTTGTTGTTATTGTTAATAAAAGTGAAGTAATTATTTTTCAAATTTTTAAAAATATCCAGGGATGGGCTTCTATGCAGCTCATATATATAAAAAAATATTATCAGATTTCGGAAACGTTATCATGTTCACTCTAAAGGGTTGGGTGCGTAATATATCTCTTTAAAAGTCTAATTACACAAAATTTCTGACGGGGAGCAACGTATAATATAAAGCAGAAACGCTTTCATCTATCAGTAACACCAAGTTTAAATTTAAGAGATTTCAGTCATGTGTCGACATTCCTAATCTAATGTTAAACCAATGGATTAATCAACCTAATAGTACCTTGCAAATTTCTTCTTTGCATTTCAATATTTTTAAATGATTTTATTTTGAATAGGTTATTTGATATTAAAATTAAACTTTATACATTTTTATACATTTGTACTTTTTCGCTATTTGTTGCAGTGTCATTCTAAAGACGTTTTTAATTTTGGAACCAACAACCAATTCTTTTTTCAAAATTTGTAGTGTCTACAGATTGAAACTGCAACCAAAATTGAAAAAGCACAAGTATATAAAATTAGATATCAATCTCAAATACAGGGTGGTCCAAACTTATCGAGCGCATTTCATGTTTGAAAAAAAATATACAAGATGAGGTACGTACATGTTTATAATTTTCTTGGAAAGACAATTTAAAAGAGTTTTGCACTACAACATTTTAAACATTAAGCAAATTCCACATGAGCCCATTGTGTAGCATGCAAAATATCCAGACAATATTCAATTTCACGCCAAATTTGTTGCAGCATTTTAATAGGTATTCCTCCAATCACTTCAGTTAATCGTCGTGTTAGAGTTAGATCATCGATATCGGAAGCTGAAGTTGCGTACACTCGGTCATTAACATACACCCCCCCCCCCCAAAAAAAAAAAGTCAAGGGGTGTAATGTAGAAGGATCTTGGTGGCCATGATATCGTCCCCTACGACTGATCCAACGATTTAAAATGTTGGTGTGTAAAACTGTTTTAAATTGTCTTTCCAATAAAATAAATAATAAACATGTACGTATTTTGTTACGTCACTTTTTTTAAAACATGAAATACCACCTCTATACTATGCAAAAACAATTATTTAAAAATATGGAAATTCAAAAGAAAAATTTATAAAGAACGCCGCTATTATTTTGTCATTAGCTTACGAATGTCGTCGTATTAACTAGTGTATACTTTTAACCTTCCCAGCGTCGCGAACTTATACATCCGTTCATTAAGCTCCAGGTTTCACTAATAATAATAATGTAATAATAATAATATTATAATAATAATAATATAATAATAATAATAATAATATAATAATAATAATAATATATTAATAATAATATAATAATAATAATAATAATATAATTCTATTAAATGCAGTTAACAGATAGAATACAGTTTTATGCTATTGAGTAAGGATGACTACTCTCAGTGGTTGTATTCATATACGTAACTAAGGTTTTTACATCATGTTGGAAAAATCATCTTTTTTTAGCATTTTTAGATGACTTTACCTGAGCTATCATTCTGATCGCTTACATATTCGTTTCTAAATACAGCGAAATTTACATTTTTACACCATCGAATACAACGAAATATATCCACACATATAAAACTTATTTGAAAACTGTAACTTAATTTAACAATTTTCCGTGATTTGTAATTGAATGAAAATATCTGAAATTTTTATCTATGAAAGTGTTTTCTGAAAGGTCTTATAAATTAACAAAATTGAATTTTAAATGTAACATCAATTTCAGTGTTGACATCATAAATTTTGGAATTCAAAGATTCACAGTTGTATAACGTTTATTGTGTATTTGTAGAGGAGTCATATCATTTTCGTACCTTATACAAAAGAGAATCAATCAGACATGACTTTTAAAATGTTTGCAAACTATTTCTTACTTTTCTTATTTAATACTTCCTTTCACTGGATTTATATATTTGCATTTAAATTTAACACACTACAATAAAATCGTCGAACTATTTGATAGTTTGAAGTATTTACAATTCAACAACGGTATATAGCTTCTGTAACATCTAAACGCTGCAAATAGAAATAATAACAGAAATAAAAGTTTAAACAATGAAGTAAAATTGTTTGAACTAGGCAAGGTTGAATGATACATACATTAAAATAATCAGTAAAAATGTTTTATAAGAAAGACAAGAATAATCTTAATAGGAGAACTTATTTCACTGTAATGTTTTATTCAAATTAAAAATTATTTTTTTAACATATCAAGAAAAAATGAACAAAAAATAATAGAAGCAATAAACAAAATTCAACAATACACTCTAAAAAATGACAAATGTTTCTTAATCTAGGAAAGTAAATTAATATAACCACAAAAGAAAATATACAATAATCTCTTCCGAGTTACATACGATTTCGAAAAGCGTTCTTTTTATTTAGAAAGCTAAAAAAAACGATATATTTTTGTAATTTAAAAAATCATTTATAAAAACAAAGCTTATTTTTCTGCGATTGTTTTTCGGAAACGTTTCCAATTAATTTTTATTCTGTATTAATAAATTTTTCAACACGAAACGTAGGTGCTTAGTACGCTATTCATTCTCAAGTAAACAATTTCATATTTAACAAACGCGTTTTACAAACAAGCATGATAAATTAACATCATTAACATTAACAAGAAAATTAATATTATTTTGGGTACTTCTTCATTATCCCGTCGACCACTTTTCATATCAAAAAAATATCGCCAAACTATAGTATTTAAGGCTAAAAATGAATGATCGTGGCACCACATTCACTTGTCATCAGAAGTCTTTGTTATGTCATCAAGTGGTTTTTAATTAAATATTTACTTGTTGTACTGATTTATTGATTATTTCGTTAATTAAAATAACAATTGCGTCCTTAAACGGGGTACCATGATATAAAAAAATAAAAAGCATTGGAAAGCTGTTGCGCTGCAAAGTGTTATGTACAATAGATCAGTTTCAATTGACGTCACAAGCATTTATTCACCAGCCGAGAGGGATAATTAAGAAAAATAATCTAAATAAATAAATATCCAAGATTTTTTTTCTGTTTTCATTAATATATTCTAAATTTTATTGTTTAAGCTTACTAAGTTCAAACATTGGTGAGTGGGGCTTTTCTGAATTTCTTGTATTCATTTATTTGTTTATTTATTTATTTTTAGATTCCAATGGCAACATTCTTTCATTTGATTATTTGGCATTACAATTTGGCCTTTGTTTTTTTGTCATGAAAAGTGGTCAACGAGATAATGAAGTACCTTATTTTGTTTCTCTTGCATAAAAAAATTCAGTTACATAGCTGAAAATGTTTTGTTGAGAATTGATAACATCCTAAAAATAGACATCTAGGCTTGAGAAAACTGTTTACTACGCTATAAAAACTACTTGGAAACGTTATCGAAAATCATTGCCAGCAAAAAAAAAAAAACTGTTTTTATAAATTCTGCTTTCAATCTTGAAAATATATTGGTTTCTAAGGTTTAAAAAAATAATGAAAACTTTTCGGAATCGTGGGTAACTCGAAAGTGATTATTTATATATTTTTTTTTCATTCTTGGTTATATTATATTTTCGCATATTAAGAAACATTTCTCTCTTTTTTTTTTTTTTACAGTATAACAAACGTCAATAGGCTTTTTAAAAGCATGAACAGCTGCTTTTCTGAAAACAAATTATTGCATTAATCAAGAAGAATGTATACTCGTACTTTGAAATGAGCAAAAACAACCAAAAAGGCCAATATTTGTTTCTGTGTTATAATTAACTTGTTAAAATTACAAAAGTATGTTACCATTTACTTACTAAGAAAGGGTATTTTCGTACTTTCTAGAGTTAAAAAAATAAAATAAATATATCATAAAATATTTCAAAAGAACCTTCTTTAAAACAAATTTTATGCAGTCTATATACATCTTGCTCCATGGGTTTTAATTTTAAGTTTTTTTTTTTTTTCAAAATGCTCTAAGAGAGATTTTTAATACATATTTAAACAAATATCTCCATCCGTTTTGGAATGTTGGTATATTAAGATTCTAAAATTAATAACAACGTGTATTAACATTTGAATTTTAATCAAAAGTTTTTATTTTATGAATATATATTTTTTAAATAACTGAATATCTGATTAACAAATGGATATACAAACTTTTAAATGAAGCCTTTTAAATAATAAAATGAAAAAAAAATGGAGCAAACATTTTCATAATTAAACTGCATGCACAACACCTATTTTTTTTTTTCTTAACTAAATAAAAAATTTAGAAATTATTTCATTTTCAGTAAATTAGATTTATTTTCAAATATTTATTAAACTCGGTACGCAGAACACTTCCATGAAGAATTTCTTGTTGGAATCATATAAATATTAAAAAATATATTTTGTAAATCCCACCATTCCCTTAAAAATAATTTCACAATTGATACGGAAATATTTGTTTCAATAACTTCTTTACTTTAGACAAATGCGTGGGACGATAATGCCCTTTATAAAATTTATCGGCCGTGTTATTGATATTTTTCGTCCATTCTAAAAAATGGGGAAATTCTTTATTCGAAGGCAAAACTAATGCTAGCATCCTAGGAACTCAATTCGCCCACTCGAAAAATGCCAGTTTCAGTAAAACGGCACCGAACTTTATCTACTAAATTGGGCGGAATAAATAATAAGCTTTCATAGTGCCCAATGTTGTAATGCAAGGAAAATATAAATTATTGTACATTTATACGTTGATTATACCTTTATTTGACATATTTCATACATAACTTTACTCAATATACAATGACACATTTTATACGTTCCATTATCATTACATATATTTTTTCTGTTGTCAATATCCCTTTTTCTATGCATTTACAAAACGCACAACAACGAATAAGATGTCATTCGACAGGTTTTTGAACTCACGTTTGGTTAAAACTTGTTTTTTGATAAAAAATTCAGCTTTTTAAAAAATAAATCCACACTGTTTTCATAAATGAAATGAAACATTATTATCGAATCAATGTTGCCACAAAAATATAATACCGCATTATATAATGCTCAGCAATGATTATAATAAAATAAATAGTACAAAAATGATAAATGTGATGTTCCCGCACACATTTTTTTTCTACTTATGATTAAAATGCAAAACAGAAATTAAAACATTTAGAAGGAAAAGACACCATCGATCGATCGAATCATTGGTATTTCCCGTGTAGCCTAAAAGGTAAGCTTTGTTATGTTAGATTAAATTATATGTTATATGTATTCAATATTTTTTTCCGTTGTCCAATGTTTTTCTCGAAGCGGATGCCGTCATCCTCTAATGCAGTTAAAATACAATTAATTTTATTTCTTCACGCGTGCATTTGCTATCTTCGATCGGTTTTACCTAAACTTTGATGGAATAAATGAGATGATTTTATGGCTTGACTAATGTTATTTGCAGTTTTTTTTATCATTAAATTTTCTATAGATGTTTAAACATGCACATAAAAAATATTTGATATTGCTAAAATATACTACACAGCAGTGCAAAATCCTCGAACGGGTGGGTCCACTGATTTCATGTATAATGATTTATTTGTGGAAATACTGGCTTTCTTTTCTACCATTACCGGCTTATAGCAATACTGTTAGTCACTTGAAAAATGAATGGAAAAATTCTACAGTATACGTTTGAAAACGTAACCTAATATGTTATTTTGATAATATCAGTGGATTTTAAACATCTTTTGTATCATTAATGAGGTAGTAGAGTCCTAAACACTTTTTATTGACAAACTTCTGTAAAAAAGGTGCATACCTTGAGTGTGTTTCGTATAGATAAATTGGATTTCGTATTTAAGTATGTGCGTACCAAACGTACAATGTAAATGAACGTATAATGTACAGACAGTCAATATAGAAAAAGTTACACCCCATAAATTTTAATCACCAAATTGTCGCACAGAAAACGTAAATAGCCGTTCGATGAGGAATTATGTCTTTTTTCAATTTATATTTAAACAAGAACGAAAAATCATGCGTCAAGCATAGATTATGTAACACTTTCCAACGCTTCCAAAATAATTTTACAAATCATTACCGTTTAATAAGATGAAAGATAACATCTAAGTAAACAATTTGGAAAACGCATAACCTATTTAAAAACGTAATTTCAGGAATTTCCAGCATATATTTCCAACATATACAATATTCGGAAAAATATCCGAATACTTTTATTCAGCCCCGTATAGGATCTATAGATTTGTATATATACTACATAGGATGCTAAATTTTATAGTTAGGAAACGCGTAGCACAGTTTAAAATTCTCCTTCTGGAGTTTCTGTGAATAAACGGAAATGTATTCGCGAACTTTTGTGCTGCCCTGTATGGGATCTACAGAATTTGTACACACCAAGTAATAGACAAAAAGTGAGTTCAATTTAAAATCGCGTTCAACAACTTAAAACGCACTTCCAGGAATTATTGTTAACAGACAGTAGAGAATTCTTTTGTGTGTCTCTGTAAATGAACGATGACTGCTATACACACAATATTCTGTAGTAAGCCTCTTTTCATGCACCTTAGTGATATATATAAATTTCAATGCGTTTACAATAGTGAAACATTATTTAAATAAACCGCAGACGATTTTTCTCCATAGACGTAATGTAGCGGAATTCTTTTGATTGCCCCTGTAAAGTAACTATTAGTGCTATGCACACCATATTCCGTATTAAGCTTCTAATAATGCACCTTAGTGATATATATCAATTACAATGTGTTTGAAATTTTTAACATCATTAAAATAAACCGCAAATGATTTTTCCCCTAAGACCGTAATGTAATGGAATTCTTTTGAGTGTCCCTGTAAAAAAACTATAACTGCTACACACTTCAGTTGAAATAGGGAACATGCTATGGATGACGACAATAACATATAAAAATTGCAGGGCAATCCGAGCATATTTACGGGAGTTAGAGCACGGTCAGACGGCTATACGGCTAGACAAACCGAAGTCGTAAATAAGGGTGGTCAACTAGTTTGGAAAGTGTTAAAAAACGACTTCAAGGGATTGTTTCTTACCTTCAAATTTGTGGCAACCTGTACTGTTATCCACAATACAATCTTAGGTTATACTGACCAGAACGAATGCAACTACGAATACAAGTTTGTTATGTCGTGGAACAGATGTATATACTATATGAAGGTGCATTCATTTCAGAGATAATTTTTTTCTGTTGCTCTTCGTTTGAAAATAATAGAACACCACCGTACTTATTTAATTAGTACAATAAAACCTTCATAACAGCACTCCTGAATAGAAGACACATGAATGGCCAGACGGTATGGTCAGATGCTGTATGGCCAGACGGCCATACAGCAGACAAACCGAAGTCATAAACACTTTTCAACTAGGTTGGAAAGTGTTAAAAAGAAATGCTTAGGGGGAGTAAATTCATAATGAAATTGTACCAAACTGTGAAATTCCCAATACAAACATCCACTTTTGACAGCATATTTGGTATTTTCTCAGAATTTACTTTTAGATGCAAAACTGTCATCATTTGGTCAAATAGTTTAGGCATTATGAAAGTTTAAAATGAGGTATTCGTAATGTTAAATTCTTTTTTAATCGTTATGAAACAGATTGCAATGTGGGTCGTTTTTAAAGCATAACTCAAAAACTACTTGTCGGAATAAGATGTAATTTTGTATTCGTATATTTACAGCTTCTAAAAATCGATTTCTGTTAAAAAGCTTACAGGTTAGAATTGATAACTTTTTCGAAAATTAATTTCGAATATATGCAAACTTTGAAAGTGGCTTTTTTACAAAATGTTAACTGTTAATGAAAAAATAAAATGTTTAATCATGTAACGAAGCCTGAATCCCATCATTTCATATTAAAGAAATAACTTTAAGCCCTTGGGGACGAGCGACACGTACGAGGCAAACGAAAAAGAAAGGCTACCGCGGTGCTTTATGCGTATCTTTTTTTACAGATCGTGGGAGTCACGTGATGCTTGAATCCACCAATGCAGGTGTACGAAAAGAGCATCACGTCATTCTAGCGGTCTGTAAAAAAAGATACGGGGAATGCACCGCGGTAGCCTGTCTTTTTCGTTAGCCTCGCGTCACGTATACGTGACGCATAAGATCTCAGAATCCTCGATTATTCCCACCAGTTACTTTTTATTGTAAGCTTTGCCTTATTTAATGACAGCATGTTTGCTATTCAATTACACGAAAATTTCTGTTTTGAAAAACCGGTGGTAAAAGATTAAAAATTCTGTAAAAGACGCTCGTCGCGAAGGGGTTAAAACATACAAAAACTTTATGCAACAATAAATAAACAATTCAACTTAGAAACATCCTACAACTAACAATAAGATACCAAATTAAAGGCAAAGACATAACGATGCCGAATGTGTAAATTACTTTATTATTATTTCAATACTGTATTAATCGTATTTTATATTATGTTTATTTTGTATAAACAGGGAAGTTAATTTCAGAGAAAATATTTACGTGTGTCAACCAGAGAGAAATATTTCCCAAGGTGAAGAAAAAATATTGTGCGTGAATTAAATAAGGCCATCTATGTTTAAAACAAGCAACCACAGATTAGCAAATCAAGATTAGCGAGTCACTCAAGAAATTACGCTTTGCGGGATTCATGAATCGTTAATCACCATGCGAAAGAAAATACAATATGCATCATTGTATACGTATATTATTAATTAATTGTGCGAGAAAGGAAGAAGGAATAAATGACACAGATGGACACCTTAAAAGGGAATATGAACTTAAAAACCTAAGCAAGTTATTACTTAGGTAAAGCATTTGAATAAAACAAGTGAGGAAAATTTCACAATAAATTAAAAAAATTAAAATGGAAGAAATCTTTAACAAACTTAACTTACAAAAATTTAATCCGTATGGAACAGGGATCAAACCTGGCTACTTAAGTTAGAAGATGATGACAAATTACTCGAAATACCAAATATAGAAAAGCAGTAGGTACTTTATTACATTTTAACACCATAACAAGATCTGATATTTCCGAGGTAGTAGCCGTAGAAGCGGAAAGTCCAGGGAAAGACTGAATGCCGTAAAAATATCAATTAAACAATCAAAAAACAATCGAAGAATTAAAACTTATAAGTAGAAAAAGAGAACCAATTTTTATATCATACGGTGATGCAGACTAGTCTAATGCTAAAACAGATTGAAAATCTACCAGCGGAAGTATTTTTTTACATCGTGAAATATCCATTCATCGAATAACTGAACAAAAATAGTGTAGACTTCTGCTCAGCAGATACTAAATAGTACAAAATGCCATTGGATATCAATCTTTCAGATTAACTTATACAATACTAAAAAAAAAAAAAAAGATCACATTATACAAAGTCTAAAACTCCTGGATAAAAGTGATACAGGTTTAAAAATATACATCCAAACCAATCACATAGACAAATTATTACTGCATCAAACATGTAATAGACACTGGTATAATAGACTTAGCGTATTGCCCAAATAAAGGTATGATAGCCGATGTGTTAACCGAATACTCACCCAAGCTTAAAATTTTAGAATACAGAATAAATCTAAAATTACTACCTTATCCATTTCAGACATTACGGCGTTTAGCTATTTTAATCTCCGAAAAAGGAACATAAATATATCCAGTGTGGTTTCTGCAACGTGATTTCAAACACTGTCTTTACATCTGCGTTTTAAATTCTTTTATAGCAGTATTTGTCCATTATGGAGGGAGCAAGCTGTAAATACTCTTATATTTTATCCTAGTTTAAATATTCAAAGAATAAAATTAAGTATCTGATCGTAATATAATTATTTTCTAAAGCATTTGGAATGAATAATCTTTATTTGCTTCTAGTGAATCAGCAATTGGTGAATGAAGATTATGATCAGCTCTGGTGAATAAATACATTCAATGGCGTAAACTCAATATCAAAAATATGATAACTTAAAATACAGTAAGTAGACTATTTTTCGTACATTTATGTGTTGTAATTATACTAGCTGATCCGTCCGGCGTTGCCCGGAAATCACCTACATTCTTTTGCGGTTTCGATAAAAAAAAGTCATTTTCGGCGTGCATTCTGTTCTAAACAAACCTCTTTCCGAACGAAACTCCGGCACTTGTTCTCGCTACCTACAGCGTTGTATAGCAGATGTGCTACGCACACACTGCAATATCATTTAGTTTCAATTTCCACCGCTAGGGGGCGAGAAATCATCTTACTTAGTTATCTGTATTTTCATTAGTTCATGTTAAGTTGAATGAACCAATTCCCGTTGAAGAAGATTCCAAAACATTTTTAGAACAATTTGATCAAAATATGAAATTGCTTAAGGTCGACCACTTTCAACCACCCTATTTCCTACACCCCCACAACTACCGACATGCAACCACCATAGTGGATGATGGGAGACTGGAGGCTACTACCACACACAAACACCAGTGGTCTGCGCTGGGTTGTTGGGGCTGCAAAGTGAAATATAGGGACACACACGTCTTTTTATATATACGAGGGCAGTTTGACAAATTCGCGGCCTAACAGAGAAATGGAACAAGTATGACCAAATGACAATGTTGCTTGTAAAGTATGCTTACTTTAGATGACATGCCGCCGAGTTTCAGACGCGTGAATTTATTGTTTTTTTCTGGGCGATAAAATAAAGTAAACAAGTTTTGACATTTCCGAAAAATGGAAAAAAATTGAAGTTCGAGCTGTCATAAAATACCTTATTAAAAAATATTTAACCTCCAAAAACATACAAAAAGAGTTACAGTCTATCTTAGAGGATTATTGTCCTACATATTCGACGATAAAAAAGTATTCTGCTGAATTTAAACATGGTAGGAAATCAATTCACGATGATGAACGAGCCCCACCAGTGGCTGAGAGGTTCTGCTCTCAAAGCTGGTAGACAGGAGGTGCTGGGTTTAAACCCTTGTCGCGCTCGTCGACCTAACCGTTCTGAGTTTTCCGAGGTTTTTTTCGAACCTTGCTGTAAATACGGGTTAAGATCCCTTAGAAAGACCCCCACGGAGAGCACTTCCCCTAGATCCTATATCCCTCGTGTATATAATCGGCCGTCATAAAATCAACCAACCAACCATGATGATGAATGCTCAGGGCGCCCAAAAACCGCTACGACCAACGAAATCGCCTCAAAAATTCACAATGCCGTATTGAATGATCGCCGATTGAAGATACGCGAGCTTGCTGACATTGCAAACATCTCGATAGACCGTGTCCACCACACTTTACACGATGTTTTGGGTATGAAAAAGCTTTCCGCTCGATGCGTGCCGCGATTGTCGAACGTCGACCAAATACGCCAAAGAATGAACATTTCTCAAGAGTCTTCTGAAATGTATTGCGTACCAAGTTGAAAAATAAAATGAAATATTGTCAAAAATCTTGTATTTTCTTTTTCAGGCCGGGAACTTTTCGAACCACTCTCGTACAGGGATACACTGAAGAATTCGCACACAAGAGTGTATCTTAAAGGTATTGAGTTGTAAAGGGACTACATTGAAAAATAATATGAAATTATGTCAAAAATCTTGTGTTTTCATTGTCAGGCCGAGAACTTATAAAACCACCCTCGTATATAGATAGATATAGATTACATTCATAATAAGTACAGCTCTAAACGTGTACTTTATTTCATAATGGAAAGTCTATGTCTTGTATGTGTTTTTTATATATAAAGTATGTTTCATATATATTATATACATACACACACACATATATATATATATAACCATTAAATGAACGTTACAACCACCAACAAAAACTGTGAAATTACCAATAAAAGTAAAATAACTAATTGACAACAAAACAGATCCCCCCAACAAACTGAACCTTGATACCAAAAACATAGTATTAAAAAATTAATTTAAAAAAAGGCAGAAATTGAATAATGGAAATTTGTGGAATTTAGACAGAATCTTCAGGTCCCAAATGCTTAAATTTCCCCAAATAAAATGTGTGGTTTCATCTTCATATTAGCCAAAAAATAGATATAGAATATGTATTTGGGACAACCACACCCAGAATATAGAGAAATACACAATGAAACAACAATTAAGTTCAACATAAAACATGATTAAAAAGGATAGAGGGAAAAGAATAAAAACATGAAATTACCACATTGAAAGCCAAATCCAAACCTGAGTCAGCTTATAATATAAGCATTGGAGTTTTAAGCATATGTTCCCCAAAAAAATGTTATTTAAAAAATGTTGGACCATGGATCAAGGAACAACATGAAATGCATAGCCAGGCACAAACCCCAATATATAAAACCAGCACCCTCTATAGAAAATTTAAAATTGAACTCCACCATAAATTCAAAAGAATTGCAAAAATGTTTTAAATGGGGTAAAGAAGTATTTTAAAAGCGATTTGGGTCAATAAAAACATTTCTTAAAAAGTTACGAAATTTAATTTTTTATACGTTCCCTCGGTCCTATAAGTGATATTTAGTAAAAATTTTCTATTACACAAACACGTGTGACAAAACAGTCTCATTCATTTAACACTAAAATTGGCCAAGTTATAAAACTATGACTTATACCAGTTTTCTGCATCTGAACACAAATGAGTTGGGCCATGCTTCGAGGGATCGTACACAAAGTGCTTAAAGTATTACTAGAATGTATTTCGCGTGTATCTGTACTTTAACTGAAAGTGACCGTATCGTACAAGTGTTACGATAAAATTAATTTTTATTAATTAAGTTTCAGATTGGTTAAAATAATTGTGTTATAACATAAGTTTTATTTTGTAAAGAATTGAAACTAGCTTTCCATAATTTCAGTTATTTTTTCACTTATATTTTTAATACAATTTGTATACTTTGCTACAATATTTCAGAATGAAAATAAATTTCAAATTTATATTTTAATGTTAACTTTACTCCCAACTGTTACTTTTTCTTTTTATAACTGACGATTATTTATATTTCTAGTAAATTTGAGAATGACCCCCATTTTGCAGAAAAAAAATGCTTCAATTTTAAAAAGCTATTACTGGGTCAGTTTTAATCGTAGAAAAATGGAACTTTTTTTGTCTTAGTTGTTAGTGTAAAAGGACATTTTTACTAAATATCACTTATAGGATCGGGTACCGTATAAATAAAATTAAATTTCGTAACTTTTTAAGAAACAATTTTATTGAATCAAATTGCTTTTAAAACACTTCTTTATCTGATTTAAAATATTTTTCCAAGTGGAACTATACGCCTTTGACTAACGGTTTAGGAATTAGCCATTGGACATCATAGAGAGTGGACACCCTGTATGTGTGTATATATATATATATATATATATGTGTGTGTGTGTGTGTGTGTGTGTGTGTGTATATATTGGGAGATCGAATAAGTTCTCACTGTTTTTTCGTGAAAATGAATGTTTTATTTAAAATGATTAGTAACAAACATATCACTAAAACTATTACTCATCTTCACACTACATTTTCCCATCTTTCTAGCAGAATTTGAATTGCACGTCGGAAAAACGATACGGGTTTTGAGGCTATCCGGAAGTCATATCCAGGCCATATTCCATGGATTTGAACAAGTAATAAGGAGAAGGTGCAATGTCTTGTGAATACGACGGGTGGAGTACATCTTCCTATTTAATCGTTTACAAGTAGATTTTCACTGGTTTGGCAACATGTGTTGGTTTGTCATGTTGAAAAGTCACTTTGTCATATATCTGCTTATATGGTGGCCTTTTTCCTTAAATGTTCGGTACAAACGCAACAATTGTAGTCCAACGCAATCTCCCGTGATGGTATCGTTCGATTTGAGCAGCTCATAATAAACTACACCCGGCTATATAAACTATACCACCAAATGCAAAGACGAAGCTTGAAACGATGGAAATTCCGCTTTGCCGACCATATTGATGGATGGTCGGGCTCACTCCACCATTTTCTACGCTTAGGGTTATCGTAGTGTATCCATTTCACATCGGCAGTCACGATACGATGCAAAAAATCTTTCCTTTTCTACCTTTAAAGCAGCTGTTCACACTTGAAGACGCCGTTCGTCGTCTCTCGGCTTCAACTCATACATAACCCAATGTCCTTACTTTAGAACAATTCCTAATGCTTTCAAACGTTCCATCTAGCGTCTGACATGAGTTTTCATGAAATAATGCCTCTAATTCTTCGTCTTCAAACGTTTTCGGTGCGCCAGAGTGTCGTTATCTTCAACATCAAAATCATTATGTTTGAAGTGTCTAAACAAATCTCTATATGTTGTTTACGACAAAGCATGGTTGCCGTAATTCTCAATAACAATTCTGTGTGCATCAGCAGTAAAATTATCCCGCATATTCTCCTTATTTTAAGTAATTAGACATGTTTAACGCTATGAAAAACAATGTTGTTTACACTTTGGCGAAATGGCATACACTAAATTTTAAGTTTGTTTATACTACTTCTTTATAGATGCGTTACCATCTGAAACTACACTCACGCAGTTCTGGTAATGACATCCGTTGGAAAACAGCGATAAGTTATTCAACCTCACGCATATATAGTGAATTTTATACGTTAGTGTGTTTCGTATATACACTGGCCTGCAAAAGTTAAGGTACAATCAATCTTTAGAGTCTAATTTGAAAACAAATGAATAAAAAGACATACAATTTAGAGGAATTGTGCTTTAAATAGTTATTTATAGATTTTTATTTAGTTTTTACATCAAACATGATTTACAAATAAAAAATTAATCTTTTTGCAAATTTCACTATTTGACAGAAAAATATTTGGCAGTTTTTAGTGAAAAAAATTTAAATGAACGTATTTTAATAAAACATGTGTCTGGACTTACTTGTAATGCATTTTTGGCATTGACTTTCCATACTGTCAAACAAGTTGTCGGACACTGGAATGGGAAACAAAGACCATACATGGAGAAACTCTTGTTCCAGCTCATTTAACCACTTCGGAAGAGGACTTACGGCAGCCACCTGTCTGCCGAGATAGTCTCAAATATGCTCTATCTGATTAAGGTCCGATTGAGCTGACCATTCCATTAGTTACAAACCTCGATCCCCAAGATATTCATCAAAAACTCTAGCGCAATGCGATCGGTCATTATCATTCATTAATATTAATTCATCACCAATAGCATCAGCATACGATGTGACAAACGGAGCAAGGATCCCATCCCGATATTTCACAGCAGTCAGAATTCTTCCATGCCATTCATGGAGGTTACTGTCACCGGAGAGATTCCAGCCCAAACCATGATTACACCTCCTCTGCATAACTGTGTATTTCAACAATGTTACATAGGTAGAATCTGATGCCTTGTTCTCTCCAGTTCATCACGCGAACTGAATCACTCTCCAAAGCAAACCGGCAGTCGTCTGTGAGCAATACGTAAGCCCATTTTTGTCTGTTCCCAGTAACGTGCTCTCTTGGCCAACATAAACGAGCACTACTGTGTTGTCGATTAACAGGGCCGCACACAACGGATCGTTTTGCATAGAGTCCTTAATTGAGAAGACGTCTCTGCACCGTATTAAAAGATATTGTTATCCCTGTTGCCTTTCGATAATTTGAAATGAACTGAGTCACAGTAGTGATGCTCCTCCTTCGGGCTTAAAGAGATAGAATGCGATCTTGTGCAGGGGTTATAACCCATGAGCGGTCTAGAACAAGTCTTTTTATTGCTGAATTTTTGGATTGAAATTCTTCTCAGAGTCTTTGGACCAGATTACGAGACACATAACGACATCTAATATCATCAACTTGTGATAACCCTATTTACACACATCCGATTGCCCGCCATCTTAACGAATCACATAAATGACATCTCCTATATATGGACAACAATACTGTAGGACCAACAATTGAAGATCAATAAGCATAAAAAATTCCACACAAACTTACAAAAGTGGGATATTCGGAGTTTTTCCCCCCTGCCATATAAGTGTCCAATTCTTAAAAAAAATAGAGATGGGTATAATTTTTGCATTGTTTTATTAAAGTTACTTAAGATCATTCATATAAACCATGTTTTGTACATTTATTTTCATTCTTTCAATAGTAAGTGTCAAAAAACTGGTTGTACCTTTACTTTTGGAGGCCAGTGTATATGAATTTCGTACAATTTAAAAATTATACTACGTTTTGATGGGAGGAAGAACAAGTGCCGAAGGAATTTATTTCCTTCTTTTATTTATTAATACATATAAACATATATGTGAATTTATGTTTGCATGTATATAATATATGTTATTGTATAGGCTTTCTCTCTTGTAGCTGTCCAATAGCTAATTCCTAAACCTTCAGTTTTTGAAGTACACTTTCAATTTCAAAATGATTTCAAACGTTATTCTTCATATTATTAAAAGACATTTACGTCAATAAAGATATTATTTGTAAAAGGTATTAAATTTAAATTTTTGCAAGGCCCATTGGAGCTATAAGTTTTATATAAAAAACATTCGTTATGTTCTCACATGTAAAGCAAAAACAAAATCAATTTTTGTACATCCAAAACTTATTAATTTATAATACTTTCATTTTAGGTATTATTCAGATTTTGCAGCACTAAAAATGCATCTTTCTTTAGATTTTAGAAGTGTGTTTTAATATCGTTTGTGACGAGATTGTCAAGTCGTAAAGAACTGCTTTTTAATATTTTTGTAAAATATTTATAAAGACAATTTCGTTTAATTTCAAGGTTTTCCGTCCATTACATACAGGGTCTTATTCATCGCTAGAAAAACTGTATTTAAAAGGCTAATATTTCAAAGATAAAGAGTTAAAAAAAAATAGTGCTATCATCTGAAAATGTGATTTTTGAAATGCTGTGCTGTGTTTCTTTGTATCTTTTGTGCATTGTTTGAAAATAAAGCATTACTTTCGAAGCAAGCTTTGTCATGTAGATCATGTAGTTTTAGAAATATAAAAACTAAACTTCCCAAAAATATATACATTTTTAGAATAAGAAAATATCACCACAAGAAAAATAATTGTAAAAATTATAAAATGCTAGCAAAACGAATGTAATATAACTTACTCCGTTCCTCACTTATATTTTTATATTATTATTTGAGTATATCTTTTAGTATGTCTATAAAATGCCAACTATAATATTTTAATCCTCGCGAAATATTCCGTTAAGCTAAGATTTTAAAATTGCAGAATATAGAACAAGATGCATAATTTATTCGATGAACAAGATACATAATTTATTTGATGGGAAAGGTACAGAATTTATTCGATAAACAAGATACATAATTTATTTATACATATTTGCGTAGAATTTCTATCTTTGAAAAGAAAAAATATACACGAAGATATTTTTGCGTAAATGTATAATATTTAAAAAATGCATTTAAAAAAAATTAAAACGTAATATGGCTGAAATTTGCTCGCTTCAACAGGGGTAATTCCAAACTTTGTCATTATATATTTATAAATTAAAATGTACTTACAAGGAATAAAACGTTTATCATAAAAACATTTGCCTTCTACATTTATAAATTATTATCTCTTTTCTGAATAATATTATTGGGAATTTAAAAGCTATCAGAAAACTTATAATAATTACAGTGTGTTTTTTATATATAAAGTATGTTTCATCCGTTCAAAATCTTTTATATATTCATAAATATAATAGTTACTTTTATCATGTACAATTTTAACTATTTCATATACCTGTAGTTTACATATATTCATGCAATTTATAGTATATTTATACTATTTACTACTAATTTATAGTATATTTATTATACAGTATTATATAGTATAATTAAAGACATTATATAGTATAATTTTATAGTATAGTACTACTAATTTATAGTATACTAGCTGTTACCCGTGACTTTTTTCACGTAGCATTAAAAGAAAAATAAATGTACTAATCAAGCAAAATATTTCACTCCCGATAATTAAAAACGTAAATAATTAACTAACTCTGTATCACATTTCATAGAAGAAAATACGATATTTCTTTGTTATAGGGGCCTTGACATAAATCAGTTTAAGAAAGGTAAAATTTTGTGCCAAATAACCTCGAAAAGGAAACTGCAACCAATGGAAAAAGGACGGCCAAATAAAATCGTGTAAATCGACAAATTGGGTAAAAAGAAATGTCAATTTTACCTGATAAACCATTTTACTTTTAACGACTTTGAGAAACGTTTTAACAGCCATCATTTAAAAATAACTCATTGGAAATAGTATATGCTTTTTCTTTAAATTCAATTCTTGTGAATAGGGAGGAATAATTTTACACCTAAATGCAAGGAGCTTCAAATGCAAAGTTTTGCGGCCCAAAATTAAATGCAAACGTAACACTTAAATTTCAAAGCTTTTTGCAACCCAAAATTATATGTAAACATTACTTTTGCATGTAATTTTCATTGCAAATTAACATTTATTACGGTTCAAATTAAAATTAATTTGGGTGCAAATTACATGTAAATGTTACGTTTGCATGTAACTTTGGGTTGCAAGAAATTTTGCAATTGCAAGTGTTACGTTTGCATGTAACAGAAAATTTGTGTCCTTGGTTTAATCTATAGCTGAAACAAATCTTGATTTCTTGACAATATGCTGACAGGCGATTTTTGCTCAGCAGAATAAATTGATTCATAAAGTTTGAAAATGTGAAACTATGTTTTTAATTTTTGAAAATTTTACTGTAATCAAGATTTTTTTTTCACCAACTATTCAAATTGAAAATAAAATAATTTTTTTCAGTTTTAATGAGAAAATGGCATAAAAATATATTAATCCGTTTTATTTCTCCTTTTTTATCCACAAAAATGGAGCAATTTAAGTACCATTTTTAGAGAAATTTCGTTAAAATTTACAAAAAAAATATTAATATCTCGGAATCTAATTAAAATTTTTAAATTCTTCGAGTTTATATGACATCCTCGAATCAATGATAACCGGTGTTAAGTAAATCGCGTTGCATTAAGAGGAGTAGTTGCGAAATACACACAGTCAGATTTTAACTTAATAGACTTGTGTTCAATTTTCTTTTCCTGATAATCTTACTGATGCTTGTATTATTAATCACAGATTTCAGAGAATAAATAGAGATGAAATGTTCATGTTTGGCGTGATGCTGAAAATGCAACCCTACAGTCGGCCCAAACAACTGGCGACTTGCTTTGAAAACCTCTCCCCGTCCAAAGAATCCAGTCATTGTTCCACGTGCAGCCTCTCTCCATCCAATGAAGTCAGCCCTTGGGCCTAATGATTTGAGCGATAACCGGCTTCATATTGCAAGCCGATTTTACGGTTCATAACCTCTCTATTCTTTCACTGTACTCAGTGATTATTAATGTATGAAATCGATACACGCTCCATTTGAAACATATTTAAAAATTCCCGTTTTATTATGACGTCACTTTGATCCCAGAGAAATCTCGTTTCAATGATATAATACTTGTTAATTTTCTTTTCCTGGCAATAATGACGTGAATTTTAGCAGAAAACTCACATCTGTTTGTAACTGATATTCAAGCTTATTATTAATCAGTATAAAAAAAAATATTTCAGTTATTCATCTTAAATATGACGTTCATTATGTATATACTTATATTATACACTGATAGTCATGCTCTTTGTAATATTACGAATATTTGAAAATACATGTTTTATTTATGACGTCATATTTGTTCAAGCCAAGAAGGATCCTTTTCATAGTTCCATGGTTCAAGCGAAATCTTTTTCTTAATAATATAATTATTGTTAATTCTTTCTATTTATAACGCAGTTTTTGACAGAAAAAATTCTTTTTAATGTAACCGATATTCATACTTCATGTATAATAACAAATATTCCACATTTTTGTTTCAAATATCACAGAAATTCATCTTCTTTTGAATTATTTTCATTTTTCATGTGAAAATCGCTCAACTGAAATTTAATTGTTGATGAAAAATTATTTTTCCGCATTTTTATTTATTGGCAACGATGAAAGCCCTAGCAACATTAAAGTAAAATAGTTAAATTTTATCTAAAAATGTCCATTAATTCTCTATGAAAATAATCAAATTTTGAATTATTAAGAAAAGTATTTGAATGAAATAAACAAAACCAGTCTATGTTCATTTCCGGGTTATAATCCACCTATATGCAAAGATACAAGGCCATTAATTTCTTCATTTTGACACTGGCTTCAGCCTAATATTTGCACACAATCGGATTTATAATATTATTAGGATTAGGATTTATACTAGTATTTTAACACTTTCCAACAAAGTTGAAAAGCGTTCATGAAATCGGTTTGTGTGTCTGTCTGCCGCCTGTCTGTCTGGCCGTTCTCTATCTCGCGTAAATATGTTGGTTGCCATGCAGTTGATATATGTTATTGAAGTTTACTATGGCATGTTCGGTATCGAAAATGAAGTGTGTGGCACTTAAATTTTTTTTACAGGGATACTCGAAAGTATTCCGTTACTTTACGGTCTATGGGGAAAAATCATTTGCAGTGCATTTTAATTATGTTACACAATTATTTCAATAGCATATAGCTCGATTACGGAAGGGAAACCGTTTGCACTTAAAACAATATAAATAGCTCAGAATTAGTTTTCAGCTAATAATAACAAGATTAACACATTTTAAATAAATAAATAAATAAATAAAATAATTGTAAATAAAACTCAAATTTAACAGATATGTAATCGAACTACGTGCTTAAAACACTGAAATAATCAGAATAAAAAAGACTGCTCTACGTAGCAAAATCTTAGGAGATTTCTTCGGCTATTAACATCTGGCATGCGGCTTATAATAATTTATCCCTTTAAATGAATTTCAAATGTTTATTTAACTATTTCAGGTGCGAGATACTTCTATTCGTAAAATGATGAAATTATTGATAGACACCTAGAATTTACAAACAAATTTATTCGAAGATACGTAAATTCTTTTCTTCATATACTTGGATCACCCAACCGTGAGATTTATGGTGATAATGCTCCGGCGGAAAGTACTTCGCTAAAATCCAGCAAGCTCACTGACTCAGCAGCAGACCCGAAACATTGGACGCTCATTTAAATTAATAACAAAACAAAATGATATTCATGATTCTTCATTACTTGGATCACCCAACGGGAACACCGACCGTGAGGTTTATAGTGATAATGCTCCGGCGGAAAGTACCTCGCTAACATCCAGCAAGCTCACTGACTCAGCAGCAGACCCAAAATATTGGGCACTTACCGTATATACTCGTGTATAAGTCGAAGAATTTTAAACAAAATTTGGGAGCTGAAAATGGGGGGTCGACTTATACACGAGTAAGTAAAAAAAAAAAAAAATAGTGGAGTGAAATTTCGGAGTTATACTTTTTTCGCAGATAATTGGTGAATGTGCAAGTCTTTTAATTAATCACATATTGGTTTGGGTTGGAGAGACAGATAAAAGCGGACAATGGTGATTGATTAAAAAAAGCTCAACAATAATGTCTCTGTAATTGTTCTGCACTCATTTCGCTTGGGATAGAATTCCCGTCAATACAGGGACATTCCTTTCAACATTTTAATCCCCTTTTTAAAAAGAGTTCAACTTGAGAATGCTTCTAGATTTCTCTCCTAAAAGTCCTACAATACAAATAAATACTATATTTTAGCAGTTTAAGAAGTTGTTTACCCTTGTAAATAAGGCTTGAATAGATTTTTCAAAAAAGAAAAAAAAAGTTAGTAATCATTAAATTGATGTGAATAGCTTTCAAAATAGTTTAAGCTTCTTCAGTTTTACATAATTACACAATTTTAAAATGTTGAATAAAAGAAAAAGAAGTCTGATTAGAAACGTTAAAAAAAGTTTACTAATTTAATGAAAATTTATTATTATTTTTTTATCCTCGATTACAAATCATTTTTCAACATACTACCAGAAATGTGGTTCGACTTATACACGAAAATTCAATTTTTTCCAAAATTTTGCGTAAGAATTTGGGGGGTCTGGGGGTCTACTTATACATGAGTATATACGGTACGTAAACTAATAACAAAACAAACAAATATTCATTTCAAATGATATTCATGATTCTTCATGTACTTGGATCACCTAACCGGAACACCGACCGTGAAGTTTATGGAAATAATGCTCCGGCGGAAAGTATCTCGCTAACATCCAGCAAGCTCACTGACTCAGCAGCAGACCCGAAACGTTGGACCCTTATTTAAACTAATAACAAAACAAAATGATATTCATTTCAAATGATATTCATGACTCTTCATGTACTTGGATCACCCAACCGGAGCACCGACCGGGAGGTTTATGGTGATAATGCTCAGGCGGAAAGTACCTCGCTAACATCCAGCAAGCTCACTGACTTAGCAGCAGACCCGAAACATTGGACGCTTATTTAAACTGATAACAAAACAAAATGATATTCATTTCAAATGATATTCATGATTCTTCCTGTACTTGAATCACCCAACCGGAGCACCGACCGCGAGGTTTATGGTAATAATCCCCCGGCGGAAAGTACCTCACTAACATCCAGCAAGCTCACTGACTTAGCAGCAAACACGGAACATTCGGGGCTTATTTAAACTAAATGATATTCATGATTCTTCATGAACTTGAATCACACAACCGGAGCACCGACCGGGAGGTTTATGGTGATAATGCTCAGGCGGAAAGTACCTCGCTAACATCCTGCAAGCTCACTGACTTAGCAGCAGACCCGAAACATTCGGTGCTTATTTAAACTGATAACAAAACAAAATGATATTCATTTCAAATGATATTCATGATTCTTCCTGTACTTGAATCACCCAACCGGAGCACCGACCGCGAGGTTTATGGTAATAATCCCCCGGCGGAAAGTACCTCACTAACATCCAGCAAGCTCACTGACTTAGCAGCAAACACGAAACATTCGGGGCTTATTTAAACTAAATGATATTCATGATTCTTCATGAACTTGAATCACACAACCGGAGCACCGACCGGGAGGTTTATGGTGATAATGCTCAGGCGGAAAGTACCTCGCTAACATCCTGCAAGCTCACTGACTTAGCAGCAGACCCGAAACATTCGGTGCTTATTTAAACTAAATGATATTCATGATTCTTCATATACTTGAATAGCCCAACCGGAGCACCGAGCGTGAGGTTTATGGTGATAATGCTCCGGCGGTGAGTACCTCGCTAACATCCAGCAAACTCACTGAATCAACAGCAGACCTGAAACACTGGGTGCTTATATAAACTAATAACAAAACTAAATGAGAATTTAATCCTGCCCCAAAACTATACAACAACAACAACAACAACATACTCGAAGATAACAATTACATTAACAGAGCGTACCAATATACATATAAGCTAAAACATAAAAAGGATAATAGATAAACATATACAGCTTAAAATTTTACAGATCCAATTCCAGTATATGTATACTTGAAAACTTCAAATTTCACAGACGAAGCCCATGGCTCAAAAATAAACAATGCAAAAATACACAAAATAAAAAATGCTTAACCGCTCAATGCAATAGTGTCTAACGTTATAGTTAATATCACTAACATTCACTTAATCACGAAAAAAAGCAAGTTTCAAAAGGAATAGCTGGTATTATTCTGATATGAAATATCTAAATAGTATGTTCGTAAAGTGTTCTTTAAGTTTTTATTAAACACAGTAAGTTCATAGTTAAAACCACCCTTGAAAGGGTTAAATACACAATTGATTTTTTTCACATAAAAGTAGATTTTGGTGTTGTTAGTGGATATCTAAAAAATCTATTAAATATAAAAAATCTATTAGATTATTTTAAGAAAGTTTTTAACTATTTTCTGTAACTCGGGCAGCCGTGTTCGATCCTCTGGTAATAATAATGAAGTACATTTTTCCAACTGAAAACACCAGAAAAAAGTTTATCTAACTGAGACATCTGATTTAATTTTGAATAGAAAAGGCTTTCTAAATAAACAAAACAAAACAACATTTCTAAGCACAATTCTTTAACAACTTTGTTTCTATTTTTTTAAATAGACAAAGAACATCTAGCCTATGTCTAGTCTAATACAAAAATAAAAAGATTTAAGTGACTACACAAGCAGACATATGAAATCAAATCAATTTTCAAATAAAAGAGTTAAAACACAAACATTTCAAATGTGAAACCTAATGTTGTTTTTATTTTATGTCTGGAATAAATTTTTGTATAAAAATAAAGCATGACGTTCTGGAAACTTTGTATTTTTCTTTAGTATATTTAAATATTGTCTTAGATGTTTAAGTTTAATTATAAAATTCGTACAAATGCATAGAAAATATTTTTCATGCTATTTCGGGGATTTTCTTTTTTATTTCATTAAGACTGTTATAACAATATAAATATTTAGTACATATGTTTGCATATAATAGAGGAGTTAAAAAGCAGAGTGGTGAATTAAATACATGTTATAAAGGAAAATCACGTCCGTGACGAAATCTAACGCCATATTGACAATGGCAAAACACTGTTAATTTTGGCATTTTACTGCATTTTTTTTTAACTTTTACTAGGGGGTTCTGCCCCCTATGATCTACCTTTTCCAACCCCCGTTCTGACACCGCAAACTTTAAAAACACTCTAATTTGATCAACTCTCAAACGATTACGGAAGATTGAATTATAAATAAACAACCAGTGACTATGTGCTGTAATCGGGTTTCCATTTATTTTCCTTTGACTGAGGGATTTTAAGGCCGAATCAACTGCTGTCGAGACACTAACAACTGTTTTCGTGATTGATAAAATGAGATCAATTAAACATTTGAAAATTAACTTGCGCAAAATGGTTAAGTAAACAATGACGCTGCATCGGGAAATTTCATAATGATGTTATAGAAAATTGGATAGTTCTCCATTATCCCATCTACTACTTTCTATAAAAGGAAAGAACTGCCGCCAAAATACAGGATTTAACGCCAAAAGTGCATATCTGTGGCGTCGCATTCAACTGACATCAGATGTTCACACGTGTTAGTTATGTCATCGAGTGATCTTTAATTCAACGTTTATCTGTATTTTTAATGATATTTTACCAATTTATTAGTTATTTCGTTAATTTAAACGTAATTATTAAACGTAAAAATATAGTTTTTCATTGAAGGGAAATATTATTAACTAGCTGATCCGCTCGGCGTTCCCCGGCACGTCAAAAAATAATACGAAACGCAAACTCACTATAAATATCGTTGCGCGAAATAGTTTTTCTGGTAACTCTTTGTCTTTCGAAAATTAAATAGAGAGATGGACCCCGAAGCGGAAGTAGATTCAATACCACCTCCTCAAATGTCTGGATCATTTGATTCAAAGCGGGTCAGTTTTTGGTCAAAATTTTTAAAAAATGTTACCGTCGGATTTTCACAAAATTAGCATTTTCAGAATCAGAAAGATAAACTACGTACAGACTGTGAGTTTCGATTCAATACCTCCAATACTTTTCTTAATACTCGAAGATGAGTGAAAATGAAACGATTTCGTCATCTGGGATTATCAAATTGGTAACTTTTTTTTGCTGTTTCAATAAAATGGGCAATTTCGGCGCACGCGCAGCAAAATCTTTTAGTTCCACCACCAGGGGAATGCATTCTGTTCTAAGCAAATTTCCGACACATGTCCCCGCTGCCTACGATACCATGTATAGCATACGTGCTGCGCACACGCTTCAAAATCTTTTAGTTCCAATTTCCACCACCAAGGGGAGCATTATGGGCTAAATAAACCTCTTTCTGAACTCCGGCACTCTATCCCGCTACGTGCTGTACCGTGCAGAAGGCGTGCTGTGCCACTACCATCGAGAAACACTCAAGGCCAACTGACAAGAATGTGACGTCATCGCTAATGGACCGACTTCTCACATATCAGTTATGTGAAGAGAAAGTGCCTCGCTAGATTAACGAGAACAATTGCTTCACATACAGCAAGATTTTTTTCTACTTTTTAAGATAAATTTTTGGGATAATTTAATTTATCCTCATTTAAGTAGATATATTTTGTTAATTTATTCTAAATACCTATAAATAGAAAGTTACGCAAATCTTTCAAAATCGTGATTTCAATCTGCATAAAACAATTTTACAGATATCTAATTACGAAGGTAATAATTACGTTGATTATATAAGTATGAGTATATAAGATTGCGAAAAACGAAGGTAAAGATGGTTACGATAATTACGTTGAGAATATTTCTGCAGAATAATAATACCCTTAGAAAATTAATAAAAAATCCGTAAACTTTAAAATTATTATGAAATGACTTTTTTTTTTTTTTTTTTTTTTAAGTTTAAAAAAAATAATTATTGCATTTCTTTTATGGAATATTCTGTGGACTTTTATTCAAAAGAATTAAAATTTACAAATCGTGTGTAGAAAAAACAAAATTTAAATATTAATTGTTTTTTTTTAATATAAATTTAAAGCACTGTTGATTTCAGTATTTTTTAACAAAGAAAGGTAGCTTTTATATAAGTTAATAATTATTACATACTTATTTAGTCAGAAAATAATGAAAGAAAATACAAATTATATTTAAAAAAATAATTAACAGTCTTTAGCTATACCTTAACTTTTTTGTTTATAAATGATAATCAAAATTTCTCTAATTAAATACAACGTACTCTATATTCACTGGGTAGTAAAAAATAGTATTTTGTATAAATATAAAATTCACTTACCTTTTACTTAAGGGGGCTGGTCAGTGTGATCTTAAATTTCCCTTGCTAACGTTAATTTACAGAAATAGAATGCATTCTTATTTTTAAAATATTTCATAAAGAAATCATATTTTAAGCTTATTTTTTCTGCGTACTCTTTATAAAGGTCTTGTTTGTTTGAGTTCTCAAAATATTTCTAAAATATATGCTTAATTTTATCTGAAGTGTTACAACCTTACTCAAAGCTCGTGCGATTTTAAGTATTAAAACAAGCATAGATTTTAGAAATATTTTGACATCTAAGAAAAAAAAAGAGACATCCTTTAAGAAGAGTACACACAAAAAAGGAGCTGAAAAATGAGACCGAAGTTTATTTAGTACATGGGAGACTCAGGAAAAATGTTAGAAAAGATTTCGTTTGAATCGGACCAAGATTAAATGCAAAAATTTTACATTACAATGCAAAAGATACATTTTCTACCACCAGGGGGCGCAATCTGTTCTAAACAAACCTCTTTCCAAGCGAAACTCCGACACGTGTCCCCGTTGCTTATGGCAACCTGCACTTGCTAAAAATCTTTTAGTTCCACTTTCCACCGCTAGGGGCACCAAATCTATGTCTTAATTAGTTATCTATATCTTAATTAGACCATGTTAAGTTGAATTAACCAATTCTCGTTTAAATCGGGCCCTATGTTTGAATCGGATCAATTTTAAATGCAAAATCTTTTAGTCCCACTTCCCACCGCTGAGAGCGCACTCTGTTCTATATAAAACTCTTTCCGATCGAAACTCCGACACGCGTCCCTGCTACCTACGACACCGTATAGCAGGCGCTCTAAGCATGTGCTGCAAAATCTTTCAGTTCCATTTTCTACCGACAAGAGGCACCAAATCTGTATCTGAATTAGTTATTTATATCTTAATTAGTTCGTATTAAGTTAAATGAACTAATTCTCGTTGAAATTGAGTCATTAGAACCCAAGAAAATACCGCCTCCCTGGTGATTAATGTTCAAAAATAGTGGTAACCAAGGGCTGAAAAAAATGATACCGAAGTTTATCTAGTATCTGTGTGACCTGAGAAAGAGTTTCATTCGAAAAGGACTAATAATAAAAAAAGTTCGGATTTTGGAGGCAGGGAGGAAGGAGGGAGTTTAGATCAGGGCATTAACACGATATTTAAATTACAACCGGACACTCCTCCGCCCTCACAGAATTAAATCAACGACGTTAAAAAGTTAGGCATTATCATTAACTTTTGAAACAGAAACAAAATGACTTTTTTTTTTTACATAAAAAAACAGTAAGTTATCATTGCCAATTTCTGAAATCAAATACATAAATGACGTCACGTACAGGAAAAAACTCTAAAAATCGCATAAAACAAATCGCGAAAAATTCACAAAATTGAAATTGCAATCAGCTGACGACCTTTTCATCTGTCAGTGACAGTTGCCCGGTTGACTTCCAGCTGTGCCTATAATCTTATCAGCTACCAATCTCAACTACCCTCCAACGGTATATGACTTCTAGTGAGTGATTTTTGACGTCATTTGAAACAAAAAACGCTGAAAAACATGAAAAAAAGGTTAAAAAATTCACAAAAAATTAAATTAAAAAAAATTTAATCCAAAAATCCAAATCAGGATAATTAATAACTCGCCTTTCCCTTTTAAAATCATGATTTTTTATCTGTAAAGAATATCAACTGTCTCCAAGCTAAAAACAGAAGAAATTACGATTCTGAGCGTAACTGAGGTCGAAATGGAAGCAACCACCGAATCAAGCAAGCATTCTGGGCAAAATTTGTTAGTCTCAAAGGAAACAAAATCGCCCAAAATTCAAAATCTATGTATGAATTCCGAATAAACTTTATTGAAAAGAGGGTGAAATTTACTATATTGGGCTAAATGATTGTAACCGGATTCCTGTTACTAATGCGGGAAAATTTAAATATCGCATAAAAATCGCATAAAAATGTAAATAAAGAAAACTCTATTAAAAAAATTCCAAAATCGGGCTTCGAGGTGACTACATGTTTAGAGGTACCTTCCCACCTTATGTTATAGCTCTGCATGCAGCGGTCAGAATACAGAGATAGATCAGACATCATAGAATACAGATCAGAATACAGAGCGCAATCACACAAACACACAAACTGCCTTCTTTATTATAGCAAGGGATTACGCTGTTTTAAAATTTGCAATAATAGGTAAAGGATTTTGTCAAAATAATTTAATCTCTAGTGTACACCTATTTTAAAATTGAGACTGTTTGGAAATATTGTTATTTGAGCATATGACGTGAGTTTCCCCATTTAATGTTTTGAACGCGTAATAATTTGATTATTTCTCTTTTTAATATTCACGCGCAAGTATATTTTTTATTACGTAATTATCTACATTTACTGCTTTTAACACGTGATATTTTTTTTTAAGTTTTATTTGTGTTTTTAATAGTCACGCGTAAATACATTTTTTAATTGAAAGGGAATATTATTATGTGTGCTATTTTACAAATTGACAGCAATTCAAATAATGGACTTTTTGAAATATGAAATAAATCTCCATCAAAATATAGAAAATTTGAATAAAAAAAATTTAAATAAAGCCTCAAAATATTAGTCAAATTAATAAAATAATTGCATTCTGCACACCGCAATCTTGTCAACTATATCCTTTTAAATTATGGTTAAATTCCTTAGCATAGTTTACGTTCCTATAAAACTTTTTTAAGAGAGCTATTTTGGCCGACTTTAATATTAAATATCTCTTAAAATAATTTTTCGATTTAAAAACTATCTACTTCAGCATGTTTACCGAACATTTTTCTACATAACTACCAATTTTTATATTTTTATATGCAATAGTTTTCTAAATATTAGTCCCAAAAGACCTCAATGCACAAAATCTTCATTGACAGCGGCTGCTGTGATGGCGGTGGTTACTTTTGTTTTTTAATATACAGAGAAACATTAAACAATTTCACTTTTTACACCATCAAATAGAAAAAGAAATTACTTTCAAATGCAATTTGTTTGAAAACTGTATCTTAATTTACTAATATTTCATGGTTCTTAAAACAAAGGATTAACACGTTTGCACTTAAAACAACCTAAATAGTTCAGCAGTTGTTTCCGGATAATATTCCATAAAGAAATTAAAACTCCATCAATAAATAAATAAAATAATAAAATAATGAAAATAAAACACAAATCTAACAGACAAGTAAATGAATTACGTGCTTAAACAACTAAAAAACTCAGAATCAAAGAGTTAGCTGTAAGTAGCGAATTCTTTGGCAGCATTCCGACTAATCAGAATCTAATAAAATACAAATTTAACTGCCCTGGAAATGGATTACATGCTTAAACAACTAAAATAATAAGAATTATAAAGCTTGCTGTAAGTAGCGAATTCTTTGGCGGTTTTCTTCTTTATTAACCTCTGGCATGTCGCTAATATGAATTTATCGCTTTTTTATAAATTTCTAAATTTTATGTGAATACACAAGTGATATTTTTCGTATAAAAATATGTTTTGGTGTTATTAGTGGGCAATTTAAAAAAAAATGTAAGAAATCTATTAGAGTTTTCAAAAGAAGAAAAAATTGTTTTCCCCAACGTTTTATAATTTGGGAAGCCCGGGAACTAATACTGGAACTAATTACTCCCCTGGTACTAAAATTTCCCAATTAAAAACTTTAGTAAAAGCTTTATATCCTTGAGACATTGTATGGAAATTTAAATAAAAATGTATTGTAAATAAACAAAACAAGCCGACATTTATAACCTTAATTCTATAACGCTATGTTTTTAATATAAAAACAAAATACACAAATAACATCTAGTCAATAAAAAAATCAAACGATTCAAGTGACTACACAAGCAGACATATGAAAACAAATTAGTTTTCTAATGCAAGTGCTGAAACACAAACATTTCAAATGTGAAACCTAATGTCGTTTTGATTTTATATCTGGAATAAAAATTTTAATAAAAATAAAGCATGAAGTTCAGTGAACTTCACTTGGACATTTAAATTTGATTATAAAATTTTTACAAATATATAGAAAAATAGGTTCCAATTGGCTACAAGTGAATTTTCAAAGCTAAATTAAATGGAGATGAAAATGTCGAAAGCTGCAAAGCTATATTGTTTTAAAGGATACAATCAAAACTTTCAAAGTGACTATGATGACACTTTCGCACAAGTTGTGAAATATACATGCTTTATTAGCAGCTGTGCTACTTACAAATAAATGTACATGAAGCATGTATTAAAGCTACTTTTCTTTATTGTGAACGTGAAGATAAAATACACATGAAGCAAAGTCTACGTAAAGCCAGGAAATGAACAAAGTATTTAAGCTGAAAGAGACCATATAGGGACTGAAACAAGCTGCAAAATCATGGAATGAAAAACTTGGAAGTGTTCTTATAAAGAATAGGTTAAAAAAATCCAGCTAAAAATGAACTCCAGTGAAACTTTAAAAAAAACTGCAGTTGGAAGTCTGTGGTGATTTGGCCCAAATCACTGCAGTTTTTTTATGTTGATATAACTGAAAAAAACTACAGTTTATAAACTGTAGTAATTCTGATTTTTTTTTTATTTTGCGTTTCTTTTTTTTTAGTTGCGCCATCTATGTGTCATCTTAGCATAATTATTTGTAAATATTCTTCAATCCATTGAAGTGCCATTATCAACTCTTTTTGAAGCGTTGAGGTTTTCATGCTTATAAAAACCCTTTTGCGCTTTAACCTTTTGTTTACGGGTTTGGAGTGGCGACTAATTTTATATTAACTCGTACCACAATTTAAAAAATAATTTCTTTGTGGTAGATTTCTTTTGAAATTATCGTGTATAAGTGTATGGCAGGTATTGGTATTGAAAAAGTGGTGAGAATAGAATAAACAAATAGTCTCTGGGACAACATATGTCTCAACACCATCACCCAAAGGTTAAAGTATTACTTATCGTACATAATGTTTGGGGGAAATTAAAACATGTGTACAGTGGATGGGGAAATTGCACGGACTTTTGCTGTTACTGCATCTAAGTCTCCTATAAGGCTATTATAGGAGCTCCAGCTACATCTACAGGTACGAACGCGTTACCTGACTGTGAGGGAGTAAGACGGGTGAGTAGTGCCATTTGGTAGAATAAATATAGGAATCCTCCCGGTTATCCGAAAATTCCTATGAAATCCAGTTCAACCGAAAATCCTTTGGTTCCATGCTTTTCGGATAACTGAGGTTTTACTGTAATGCCAATCAGAAACAATTAATTTATTAAGTACGAAATGTAAAAAATCTAAGAAAGAAGATTGGCCCAATGTCATACAAAGCATAAAATATGTAAATATACTACGAAACACCTTAATCTTGTTTTCTGAATGATTCAAAACCAGTCTTACACAGTCTTATACTGGACAAATGATAAGACATCAAAAAGATCAACCGGTGGTAATATATTATTTTGGGGGTCACAGCCCAATCAATATCTTGGGTTACCAAAATACACTATGTTCCCTTGTCTACAGCAAAGTATGAATATGTTGCTGCTGAACAATCATCAACAAAAATCCAGTGGTTCATACTACTTTTGAAACATCTAGGACTTAAACAAACTTTGCCTATAAAGCTTTATGAAGAAAATAATTCTTGTATATAATTTTGTCACAAAATGATAAATATATTTCTCGGACAATACACATAGATACCAAATTTCAATACCTAAAGGACTTGCAAAAACAGAAAATTATCATACTTAATTACAGTAACAGACCTATTTACAAAACTTTTACCTAGACTTCGATTTTTATTTTTAAGGAAAAAATATTTCTTAAATCTTAATCGCTAGATTCAGAGGGGTGGTGTTACAATAATAGTTTGATCTAGATAACAGTTTATATTTATTTAAAACTATTTTTGAAGTATATTGATGACATCGTAATAATATGTTTTTGTGTATTTGTTGTTCTTCCTTGTCCTCGTCGAAATTGAGTTACAATTTATTTGTTGATATTTGAAACATTTAATTCTACTCGAAAATGTAATTCAATTGCAATTTATCTTTTTTATGTGTATTTATAGCTTCAAATTCTTAAATTGACTGTGTTTTATCAAGATTGAAGTATAGTTTATTTAATTCTTCTTATTGCTCTAAACACTTCTTATTATTCTATAACTCTTCTTATTATTCTAAAGATATTGTAATTTAGATAATGAAAGACTACTACGTTAAATACTAAGAGGTAAATATAAAGGATGATTTTATTTACCTAACAAATGGTCATCAGACCAAACATATTACTTTTCTAGGTACACATCAAAAATGAAAATGTATTATCATTTAAGACGATGGCTGTATGAACAATTTATTATTGTAATATGTATTTTATATTTTAATACGGGTGTCGCAATGACATGTCTATAAAATGTTCTTTTTTTAAGATGTAATAGAGGTATATTCTCTATATATTTTGAACTAATTACTTGTTTTAGTTTGTTTTTCAATCATCAAAGAAGGTATTTCCGATTAATGAATAATGAATTTTCTTTACATTGGCGTTGATTACTTTAAATTCATACAGTAACATAAAGCATATTCCTTTGGTTTCAGTCACCTAACCTGTTCCTTTTCATAAACTTTTAAATTCGTTTGATCTACAGATTAAGAGATTTCCAGTTAATGATCTAGCTTTTAGAAATATCTTTTGAAGTATAGTTAGAGATTTGAAAGTAATTAAAACTTATTTGGGAAAGAAAATTAACTTCGTTTAAAAAGTCGTATTTGAATATTTAAGATTTTTTTTTGTATAAAAGTCTTTTAAAGGGACAAACTATTTTTAAATTGAAAGTTTTTCTTTTCTTTTTCGGAGCTCTGTTATAAGAATGGAGCCATGATTATAGAGGAGGAGACAGATAGTGTAGTGTCTACCGGTTGTGAGTGAAGTACTGGGTATGTAATCACAAGATGGATGTTGTTATTTGTTTACATTGGATAAGGGCCTGTTTAACGCCGGTGAAAACTACCACCGGTAAAAACAAATCAAAATGTTTGCTTTATTTTTAACAGAAATTGTGCATATATAAGACGTTTTATTAAGGCGAAATTTTCTATTCAAACTTACTTTGTCACAGCGGTAATCAAAATTAGAGATCGACCGAAACATGTTTTTAAGGCCAAAACAGAAACCGAAACCGAATTTCGGTGATCTTCCCACTTTCGGCCAAAACCGAAAGTGTTATTTTTTTAAACTGATTAATACATACATAACTGCATATAATTGTTAAGTAATTAATTAATAACAAATAATTAATAATTATTTAATAATAACTAATTACGTTACTAATTAATTCATTAATTATAGGTGTACTTAACCACATTTCTACCAAACAAACGTACATATATATACGTGTGTGTATAAGTTTCAAACAAAAATGAAACATAAATAATACAACTTTTATATTTTATCATTTTATAACAACCAATAATTATAGGAATTTATCAATAATTAATTAACAATGTAGATAAATAATGTAAAACAAGTTCAATAATCAATATTTAATTTTTTCGGTGATGTATATATAAGGATAGAAATGTAATAGTTGTCAATTTCCTTTTAGGATATGCACAATTAGATCAAAATAAATATTTACTCACTCACCGCCTCCCCACCCCCCTTTGCCACTCCCTGCCTCCCTAACAAAGTATTGAAATGGCACACCTGTTTGACAATTTTATCTCCGGTGCCAAGTTGACTCTCTGTGTGACTCTCCGAAACTATTTATTTTCATATACAACAAAACGTAATTTATCATTAAGACAGAAATAGTTTCCAATTATACGAATTTCATCCATTTCGTCTGTTAAGTTTAGTCATATATGCATTGCTTGCTTTATAATTTACACTCGTATCATGAATCAGTCATAACGGATAAGGATAAACAGTGGTGTTCACAGCAATAAACAGTGTCTCATTTGAGCCGATATAACTCATATCAATGAACACAGTTAAAAATTTCCGAATGAAGGAACGAGATTTTGAAATACAGATAGTTTCGGTTGAGTTTCGGTGAGGCAAAAATTTTGGCAGCAGTTTCGCCGGAAACGAATATTCGGCGAAACTCCAATTTTGCGCCGAAACCGAAACCGAAATTTCGGTCGATCTCTAATCAAAATTACTGACATTGACAGGAGGATTGTTTATGTGGTCACAATATGGCGGAATCGCAAAGCCTGACCACCACCGAGGCAAACTTCCACCAGTGAAAACAAATAGCTATTTTTGCCTTAATTTTGACAAAAATTTTGATAAGGAGGAAAAGATAAAAATAAATAAATAACGAGGTTTATAAATAAATAAATAAATAAATATAAAAATATATTATAAATAAATAAATAAGTTTAAATAAGGAGGAAATTTCTATTGAATTTACTGGTGGAAGTTTTGCACTGGCGGTAATCAGGTCATGTGGTACCGATTACAGTTGAAGCTTGACCATTGTGAGGATATCCCAATTCCTTTTTATTCATAGTTTCATGGTTGATCCAAATATAAAATATTTTTTAATACGCGTATAACAAGGGCCTGAGTACTGCCTAGGCAAAGTTACACCATTTGTTGAATGAAGTAAACATCGACTTTTTTCATCTGAGAGTTCTGCGAATAAATACGGCAAATATTACTTTTCGGAAAACGGGGTGGACATTTGCCTAATCGCTAATCAGGTCCTGCGTCTAACATGTTTTCAAGAGAAGCACAATCTTTGAAACATAACGTAACATTTACACAACAAAAATGACTTATAATACATGAAAACAGCAAAGTTTCCATACTTCGAAAAAGAAAAACAGTATCGAAAAATAACATAAACACTACGGTCGCTTGGATCTAAAAACATCCTAGATCCTTCGCCGGGCAACATATAAAAATTTCAGCTAACAGGCTGCTTTAGTGTTCACATTTGTTAGATGGTACACGTATTTGTCACACATGACGTAAGCCTGCGTTATTTTCCGGTCGGAACGCTTACATTATCATAAACACTGAAAATAAGAAAATTAATTGTAACTACTGAAAATTAGAACCATTCAATTTAAAGTAAACAGTTTTAATACGTTTACTCTTTTATCGCCGTTATCGATTATACGTCGATTTTGCTTTATCCAAACACTTTCTTATATTTAGTAATTTAATTAAAATATTCTTTAATGTTTGACACTTAATAATATACGATCGTGGCAAAGTATGCGAAGTTTACACGTATATGATTATGGATAATAGCATGTTAATGTTCCAAGTTTCAAATTCAAATATGGGCTAAAAAGGGGATTTTTTATGTAATGAAAATTGATTATTTAAAAAATAAATAATTACCCTTTAGATAGTTGTTCCCTAAATAATATTATAAACTGCCAACTCTTTCAATTCCTGATACTTAATCTTAACTAGCCTTTACATTGGATATTAATTCCCATTGATCTGCAGCAGGAAAGAGTTTTAAGAAACTTTCAGATTAAGAGCTAACGTTAATATTCTCTGTTTGAGACATACAAGTAGTTAGAGATTTGAAAGTAATTAAAATTACGTTGGAGTAGAAAATTAAACGGCGACTCAAAAGTCGTATTTAAGTATTTAAAATTGCTTCACATGAAAGTCGTTTAAGAACCAAATTATTTCTTAGTTTAAAGTTTTCATTTTCTATTTTAGATATCTATACTACGCACCAAGATATAAATTATCATTTTAAAACCTGTGTCACATGCTGTCAACAGAAGTATAATATTTCAAACAAAAGTATGCATTTAATCAATAAAAGTACTTCGAAACCTTGAAGTTTTCACTTTTTGAAAAAAATAAAGTACCATAGACGTGATAGTATAATCACTATGATAGTTTTGAATTGAAAACAACCACGGTCTTCTTCAAACTATATATAACTGTATGTGTTACCAACATGCTTAAGTGTTCATACTTTTTAGCTGATACATATATTTGTGATATTGCGTAAACCAGGGTTATGTTCAGATCGAAAAGAATGTAAATGATTATGGTATCACAATGATAAAAAACACTATGCATAACCATTGAAAAATGTAATCACATAATTTCTCCAATAGAAGAGCTTGCAGATGTGATGTCACAGTAATTAGAAATGGTCCCGTGCAAAACGATGACCAAAGACAGACATTTTTTCTTCGTCTATAATTTTGACTCAAATGACGGTTACTTCGTGACTCCTGAAGACTCCTTGACTGATTTCAGGGTCATTTTCACATCGTCACATAATAGGAGATATCAACTTCACAGTAGCATCTATACTCATTTTCCACGTCACGTAATAGAAACGTGAACAGAAAGAGTGACATTTGATATAGTAATTTAATTTTGGAATTTATATATGGCGTTAATTCAAATCTTATTTATATATACATACATACATAATCCAGTTTTCTTTATATTTGAACATTACAATAACTTTTACCCGTAATAAGTCATTTCTGTATAAATAAATAAATAATTCTACATTAGTAAAAGAAAGATGTTTGTGTGTCCGATATGCAGGTGTGTGGAATAGCAAAATCTCTAGCACGTAGAGATCTGAAAATTTGCTTCCGAATAGACGAAAACAGGTCCAAATGATCTAATTTTCAGAATTTCAATTTTTTATTTAATTTTTTTTTTTTTTTTGTTATTTTATATTGAACGCGACAATTCCCATATTCACATGCAATCTTATATTCCAATATAGTAAATTTTGTCCTCATTACAATAAAGTTTATTTGGAATTCGTACAACGATTTTTTTAAATTTTTTGAAAATTATATTTAAAACGTCCTCATTTCACCAAAAATTAGGACTTTGTTTTTATGATCGATTTCTATTTGATACCTTAGTCAACCAATGTTATTATATCTTGTACGGAAAAGACCTATGGAAAATGTTTAAAAAATAAAAAATATATATTAATAATTTGAATTTATACAATTTTTTAAAGGGAATGAGAAATTCATGTTGACGGCAATGAACTTCCACGAAGGAATTTTTTGAGTATTGGGTTTCTATAGTATCTCTTCTGACCAAAAAGTCGTTACTATGACGAAGGAGTTCTTTCGCAAGTGAGAGTTAAGTGATTTTGTCATGTGATCGAAATTACGGCAATCGAAATTTTCAGATTATCATTGTTTCTTTTTTTTTTTGCGAAGATATTTTTAATAGTTTATTTATTTATTTTTTTTTAGTTATTTTTTCAATTCCGCGTAGTAAGCGAAAACGAAAAATGAGCCGGCCTTATATCAGACTGGGGGCCGGCCACGAGTCCGGGTCTATATTTTTGCAGCACATTCCAGTCAGTCGAGGCCCGGCTATGCCGCGCGAGTCCACCAGTAAATAATAAAATAAAATGAATATCCCTGACCACAAATTACTGGAAAGAAGAGAATTTTTTTTATTCTATTTTTAAATAGTGTGCATAAATAAATCTTTAAATGACTCATCTCTTTATAATATATATATATATATATATATATATATATATATATATATATATATATATTTATTTATTTATATATATATATATATTTATTTATATATATATATATATATATATATTACTAAAATTTTAGTAGTAACACTAACTTTGCGAGTCGGGTTTGGTAACCCGTTTTGTTTTCAAAAGAAAACTCATACTATTGTTTAAGATGAAAAACTATACATTCGAATATAAATGAGCATATATATATATATATATATATATATATATATATATATTTACTATTTATTATTTAATTATATTTATTTATTATTTAACTATCAGTTATTATTCTTTAGACAGTATTTGTTTTAATCTTTAACTAATAATAGTAATCAAATAATTTTATTAAATCATAGAATATTCACTAATTTTCCATAGATGGCAGCACCTTATTAATTCATTTGAATACATGTTTGGTGTTCTATTTCAAATTTTCTATCGAGAGAGCTGGTTCTATATATTGGGTTGTGTTTGGCTTTGCTGTACAAAAATAATCCTTGGTCAATCATCTTTTAAAACTTATTTTGGCAACATGTAATGATTTTCTCCGATTCGTTTCTGAGTTATGGGTGGACTCCTGTTTGGATCATGTATTCTATCTGGTAACTGGTGTTTTCTTTTTCCCTATATCCTTTTTAATATTGTTGTATTTTGAACTTTATGATTATATTTCACAGTTTTTTTCTCTTTTTTATGGGTAAGGTTTCTTTCCTTTTTAATATTGTTTTTATTTTTTGAACTTTATGATTTTTTCACAGTTTATTTCTCTATTTTGATGTGATAGTCCCAAAATCATATTCTTTAGCAATGTTACGGCTAATATGATGATGAAACCACGCATTTTATTTGTAGTAATTTAGGCATTTGGGACCTGAAGATTCTGTCTAAATTCCACAAATTTCCTTTTTTCAATTTTTATTTAATTTCTTGTTCTTGTTCTTTTCTTTTCTTTTCTTTTCTTTTTTTCTTTTTTCTTTTTTTTTTATATGGAATATATATTCAGAATGTTGGGGGAACACTATTGTTGTCAATTAATTATTACATTCTAAATCATAATTTCATAGTTTTTGTTGGTGTTTCGGTAATGTTTCATTATTGGTTATATATATATATACACAAAAGATAAAATTGATATTCGAGATATAATTGCAGAGTTTCTTTCACTAATTACATTAAAATACAAATTATTTTGTCGATTAGTTCTAGTTTCGGGTTCATGTGCATTGGGTTCGTGTCGTTTTCGGTGTGAATTCAAATAAAAGTTTGATCGGGGTTAGATTTTATCCAACCCGTGCACGACTGTAATGTAATATAGGATTGTCACACAAACACAGGGGTAAGAAATAATTCCTTAAAATTGGTTTGATTTATTTATATTTCTTAAAAATAATTTGTTAACTTCTAATCTTAAGTAACTTTTCAGTCATTCCAAAATTAAAATCTAATCATGTTGATTTTTTGTATGACTTTTGTATGTTTTTATTTAAAGGCTCAAACATAAATTCTTTTATATTGCATTTTTTTTTTTATCATTTTGTTGTATGAAATGTGAATTATGAAATTCATGTTAGAGAAATTATGAATTAGAATTTCTGAAAATATTTCTTCCTTTCGAAATATAAATCCTTCTTATTTGCGTATGCAAAATCTAAGTTAATACAATTTCACCTAAAATAAAATTAACAATCTCCAAGTAAAAAATTTCGAGAATTTTTATTTATGTTTAAAAAGACATGATAACACTAGCTTAAGTAATCAAGTGGTAATTAAAAAAGTAAGCCTTAATTTGATTCATTAATAATACAGGTAATTTTTTAAAATATAAAGGCTCAAGTACGACCGTTGGTACCCCGGCGACATTTCTTACAGTTGGCGCGAACGATGAATGAAAGCATGCGATAAAATAAACAAAGTGGGCAACCTCTGTAGGAGTTCACAAAACCATTCAGAGGTTCTCCCCACTAGAGCTAAAAGCAATTACCCATCCACTATTCTCATTGAGGGGTCATCTATCGTATACAGGCGTTTAAGTGTAGGTTGCTACTTCGGCATGTTTCATTTCATATTCGATTATTTGTTTAATTTTACGGCATTTGCATGTAAATACTTTCTGCTGGACCATGCGGCAAGTTCTGAGACTCAGATTTTTAATGTTTTATAACCCTGTGCCCAAAAGATTAAAGAAATTTTAATTATTTTTTTATTTTATTGTACTGTAAAACGGTAGTTTTTTTTTATTTTAACACTCAGGCAATCATAATACAAGGAAATACTCAAATTTAGTAAAGTTTTAGTGAAGTAGAAGAACAATAGTGAAGTTTTAGCGAATTGGTTAGATTTAATTGAATATTCGATATATTTTTTTTCTGTTCCACTTGATTTTACTTGCTAGATTTAATTTTAGTCAACTTTTTAGCATTGATGTATTTTATAGTTGGATAGTGAGATCGTAAAATTAATTTTTTCTACAAGTATCATGCCCATTTTTTATAATTAGGTATAATGGGTTTTTAATTTATTTTTGATAGGAGAGGATGATTTCCATTTCTTTTTTCTTCCCCTCCCCCCCCCCCATTTTTTTCTTAAGGCAAAAGGTAACTTTATATTTCAATAATGATGTATTACATTTTTTTATGCGGCGATTCGAGCCCGAGTTAAAATTCAATGTTATACAACTTATAGTTATTATCCGATGCGATAGTCTATTGAAATATGCGTATATTTTATTGAATGTAGGTATAGGACAGGAGTTTTCTATAAGGTAATATTCTTCACGTTTAGATTTATTTTTACCAAGTTTAGGCTGCTTTTCATACATCGTTTAGGTCTTAATTTATTCACAGTTTCCATGATTGACTAGTATTAATTTTAATCAACTTTTTTACGATAATTCTATCATACTATAGTGTATTACGAAAGCTTTAAAACTGATTTTTCTACGAAGGCCGTACTCATTTTTAAAATATACGCGCGCGTATGGCGACTTCTTGTTATATCTATATTATAAAGCAGCGTTTCCCAACCTTTTTTCTTTCATGTACCCCTTTCTTAGCCTTTTCGTTTAGGAGTACCCCCTTTTCTCATATACACGCCCCTATTCGCCTACATAACGCAAGCATGCTTGTTTTCATCAAATCATTAATATTCTTAGCAGAGTGAAACCAACCGACTCAAATTACATGTACCTTTCTAAACTTTTTTTTTTTTTTATCTTGCATTTTAAAGTTAATTTTACTTTTTATAATATTCGCTTAACATCAAAAGCATTTAAAAAACATTTGAACATTTAACATTTAAAAAATAATAATTTACTATGAAAGTTTATAAAAATATATGATATCATGATATACAAGTATCCAAAACTGACTTTTAATGCACTCAATGGGATCTTTGGGCTTGTTTCCTGGAGTTGAGTTTTTAAAAATCAGATTCAAACGAAGACACATATAATCTCAAGACGGATATGCTCTTCCGACAAGCTCTGTATTTGTGAAAGATAACAAGCATACTGAGTTTTTTGGTTCTGTTCCATTTTCACGAAGATTGGGAAAAACAAAAGTAATCCTGCAATATGATTAGAGAGAGGCGGTCAAAGTTGGCGACATTGAATTATTTATAAACTTTGAAGGTAGGGGGGGGGGGTTCTTTGAGACCTATAGTGACAAGGCTGTTGCCTCGAATGGTCAATTAATTAATTACCACACCTAGTAAGTCTTTTCCCGCATTTTGAGAGCAATATTTTGGAGTTACGCATGAAACTAATTTCGCAATCCGAAACTATCAACTTTTTTATGCGTTTTCAGTTGAACCAGTTTTGTAATTTTCGTCATTACCGATATTATTTTCACGTACCCCCAACAGGCTCTCCACGTACACCCAGGTTGGGAACCACTGTTATAAAGGACAAATGTGTCAGTGCGTAGCGCTGACGTCATTTTGCAAATGACAACGCTTCACGATGAAGTTTGGATTTTGTTACTTTTACTATTGCATTTTATTAAATTTTTAAACATCGCATATTTTCAATTTTTACATCGTTATATAGGAAAAAATTCTACTTTAAAATGTAATTTGTTTGAAAGCTGTATTTTAATTGACTGATTTATTATGACATTTAAAATAATTTGGAAACATTTTAATTTTAAAACGCACAATAAACAAATTGAAGAATGTTGTCATTATAAATTTTCAAGTACTTACAGATATATTAATGAACTAGCAAAACCCGCGACTTTGCTCACGTAATTGTTGAAGTATGCCAAATGGTATTTGGCTTTGATATTTTTATTATAGGAAAGGATACTGCAACAAATATTTCAAACAATATTAATCAAATCACATTTTGAGTAAATTTTTCTCTTATACTGCATTAAGCGAACATTTAAATAAATGAGAAGAGCTACAATTTATTTCAAATTAATGGTAATTAAGAATATATATTGAAGGTTTTCCGCTCATTTCAATTTTCATTTGAAATTTAGAAATTTTTACAAATTGTTCTAAGCAAATATTTATATTTTAAAAGTAAGCTTACTACGCCAATTTCCAATCTTCCAATTAAGCAAACTTCTGTAACAAATATATTACAAAAATCGCAATTTTAGAACTTTTTTGTTCCTGCATACATTAAAATTTCTAAATGTTTAAAAACTGTTCTGTGGATGATCTTATGTGTCTAATGTAACAGCCAAGTACAATTTGAAGTTTTTATCTCTAACAATAATAAATCATGTAAAATAAATCATAGTTCAGAAAATTTCCCGCTCATTTCACTCTTTTAAATTTCGATTTTTTATAAACTTTTAGTGAATACTGAACTCTTAAAAATAGCCACCATGTCAAATTTCAACTTTCTAGACCAGCAGCATCACTAAAATTGCAATTTTAGAAAGTTTTTTTCTCCTGCACATTTTTAAATTTTTTAAAAATTCTTCTGTGTCAGCATTTACGTCTAAAAAATAGCAGGCCTATCAAATTTTAAGTTTCTATCCCTAACAATATTAATGAAACCATAATTTAGAAGTTTTCCGTACATTTGAAATGGTTAAATTCCGAACATCTTTTAATAAACTAATTATACCCAGCTTCTACATCTTAAAAATTACTACTACACTAAATTTCAAGTTTTTAACCGGAATAAATCCAAATAAATCATAATGTAGAAAATTTTTAGAACGTTTTCCCTCATTTCAGCCTTTTAAATTTTCGATGTTTGTATCAGCATTTCTTAGCGAACATTTACATTTTAAAAGTAACCACAATGCCAAATACTAAACTTCTATACCAACAGTATAAAATAAATAGCAATTTTAGAACGCTTTAAATTTTAATTTTTTAAAAACTGTTCATTTAAGTCGTAAAATCAGCAGTCATGTCAAACTTCAAGTTTCTATCATAACACTTCCATATATTAATCAAAATTTAAAACGTTCTCAGAACGATCTTAGCGCATTTTACTGTTTTAAATTTCGATTATATTTTTAACCGGAACCATTTTGTGAAACCATTTATGTCTTAAAGTAAGGATAATGTGATATTTGAAGATTTTATGCCTAACAATTTCATAGAAATACTGATTTACATCGTTTTCCGCTCATTTTACCCTTTGAAATTTTTAACTGCCTTATAAACCATTGTTAACAAGCATCCGTATCTTAAAAGTAACCGACATGCCAAATTTTAAGTTTCGTTCTTTCATTATTAAAAAAAAAAAAAAAAAAAAAAAAAAAATTCTTCATTTAGAACATTTTTCTCCTTTATCGCTTTAAATTTCGAATTTTTAAAAAAATGTTTTGTGTGTGCATTTGTGTCTTAAAAAATATCAGCCATGTCAAATTTCAAGCTTCCGCCCTTAACAATTGGAGAAAAATCGCAAATCAGAACGTTTTTAGAACACTTTTATCTCATGTCATACTTTTAAATTTCAAATTCTTTAGAAACTGCTCTTAGAGAGCATATATTTCTTAAGTAATTATCATAAGCAGGGCTTAACAAATGCGGTCACCAGGTCGCCGCTGGCTACGAATATTTTTAATCTGGCTTTTTATTATTTTTTAGTTAATTATGTACTTTTTTTTACTTTTTTACAAAAATTGACCTAATAAACTATTACAAATGGGTTCCTTTCTCTCCCCCTTCCCCCCTACCTTATTCGTCCATCAGTTTGGCATCAGTTAATGGTAGAATCCTGATTCAGCTAAAATCTCCCGCTGTGACCCCTACTAACCAACGGTAGATAATCAATGTGACAAGGTTGACAAGTAGGATGAACGCTAAACATTGATCCCAAAAACTGATCTCCAAAATTACGCCATTTTTGAGCTGTTTATATAAAAAAAAAAGATTCTCCCTCAAAAACGATTTACTGACCGTTAATTACATTTAACGATGTCCGATTGACATTTCTAAAACCATTAACTGATAAAAGAGAAACAGTTTCTTATTAGTTATTTATGGCTCCCAATCTGTTATTATTTCCGGAAATTGTACTTTTTCAGCAAAAAAGCGTTACGTTCCTTTTAAAAAATAAGATACTTTAGCAAAACATAGGTGAAATTTTCCCACAAAATTTCATATGTATGTGTGGATGATTGCGTGTATATTAAAATTTTCTCGCTTTTTCTGGTTCCCAAAGCTCTCACCTTTGTAAAATTAGGAATTTTTTTTATTTATTTATTGTTATATTACTATTTATTTGAACTCAAAGTATTCTGTAAAATATTCGAAAAGTCGAGTGGAACCACTCCGGATTTTTTTAATTAACTGTATTGAAGTATTGATTGTATTATGCATCTCTCAAAATTTCGCTTAGAAATTTATAATAGGTGTATAAGCTAACATTTTGGAGACAAACACAATTTTTTTTTCCATGTTATATTTCTTAAAACTTTAATTGACCCGTTTATATCGCACTTATTTAATTGTACCGGGCAGACGCGATATAACGAGGAGTCACTGTATTATTTAATCCGTGTCTTTAATTTCGAGTATTGAATATTTTGGCAAAATCTGAAAGTAACGAAGTAGTGACTACTTTTGAAAAGTAGTTTGTAGTCGCTACTTTTTAAATAAAGTAGTTGTAGTTGCAGTTAGCTACATTTCCGATAAAGTAGGTTTCATGACTTCAATTCATGATTTTTCCAAAAAAAAGAAATCCTTTACGATACGTTACTTTGCCATGAGCACCGAACCCGATTATAGAAAACTCACAGCTTTTTTAAGCATGGCAGAAAGTGCGATCTAGTGAATTTATTAAAAAAAAATTATAATTTTTTTCTTTTTCTTTTTTTAAGATATAGCAGCAGGAATAGAGAAAAAAAGTTATTTAAACTACCTTCAAGTTCAAGCAAGTACAAGAAAAAAAAAAGGAAAGAAAAGAAAAGAAAAAGAAAGAAAGAAAAACTGAATCTGGAAATTGTTCTAAACAAACAATTTTTAAAGGGGAAAAAAACGATTGCAAAGGGCATTTTTTACATTCATTTCAGTTAATCTCTGTCTATTATCCGTCCGTTCTCTAATATTCGTAAATATACTTTATTTGTATTTTCGTGTAATTGGTATATGATATTGAGGTCTAATATGGGACATTCTCAATTGAAAATGCAGCTTGTAGCATTTACAGATCGTAAACAGGGACACGCAAACAAATTCCGTAACATTATGGAATGTTTGCAGTATAACTTAATGATATTACACTACTTCAAACATAATAAATTTAATTTGCGTACTACAACATGCTTAAAGAACATGGTCTGTATAAGATTTATCGGTCATTTAAAAAGATAGAAAATAATTCGATTACAGTACTATCCAAGAGCGGTGATTGCTGCAAATAGGTTTTCAGCTGTGTGATGCTTTTTTAAGCTTAACTAAATTATAGTATATTACGTAGTTTAAAAAAAAAAAAAAAAAAAAAAAAAAAATCTGCAGCTTACAGCATATAGGCTGTACAAAAAAAATTGTAGATATTGCCGTTTGTGGACGTGCGTTGCTTAAATGGTATTTTGAACTGTGTTATTTACTTTTCTGCTAAACTGTATTAGATTATTCTAAGAAATGTTTGTAAAATCTAAATAAACTCATATATATATTATGCTTGCTCTAAATAAATTGGACATATTACTGTCTATGGAACGTTGTCCCGAATTTTTAAAAAAAATAGTGTAAAAATTCTGCTTGCTTGGTAAGATGAAAAGTTTTAATTTGGCATTGAAAGCATTTTTGGGGGGCGACACCCACGATACACGGTTGGGAACACTCACATTAGTCCCTAAAATTTTTGATCTGCCGGTTCAAGTAGTTTAATGGCCCGTGTTATCATTTCAAATATTAAAAAAGCAAAAATATTATGTGAGATCGAAAAACAATTTTGAAGTACCTTAATACGGTAATACACTTTTTACTTACCCATCATACGTAGTATAGGGTAAGTCAGGTAATCATTTTGAAAATCGAAAAAAAAAAAAATTGACGGATTTACACGTTTCAGACACTGGAGATTCCGAAAAACATATTTTTAGAAAAAAAAATTGCCGTCCGTCTGTGTGTGCGTCTGTGTGTCTGTGTGTCTGTAAACGCTCTATCTCCCGAAAAAATTGAGATAGAGACTTGCAATTTGGTATGTACTTAGTATGTAATAATGGGAAGAAGCCTATTTCATTTCAATTACCGCGATTAACCGCAACTATTTTTTTCGGACTCTCGAAACATTCGTTCTGATAAAAGGTATATAAAAATTTTCGAAATTGGTTATTTTAAGAAATGAATATAAAATACAATAAAAAAACATAAATTTTGCATACAGCATGAAGTCGATCGGATAATGAGTTGCCGAGTTATTTGGAATCCTATTTCCACACTCTTCGATTTTTCATGACCCTGTATTTCAACCAAATTTAAATTCAAAGATATATTTTAATTGGAAATTTGACGCTTAATCAGCTGCAATAAACCGCTATTTAATAGGATTATTATTTTTGGAGTTATAAGGATGTTTCTTTCAAGCAATTCAGTAATCGAGCCTTTAAAGTTTGTGACGTCATCAAGCCACGATTTTATTTGAATTCCAATGCATTTTATAAGTAGTTTACACGTTTTTATTTTAATATTTTACATTATGCATATCAATGATGGGTAAGTATTACGGTGGCCCCCAACGACTAGTTTAGACACAAAATGACACAGAAATATGGAAAAAGTCACTCAGGGCACATCATTCTTCACAATAAAATAAGAAAGGTGGAGGAATGAATGGAAGCAAGAAAATTAATGCAATTTTTAATCCTTTCACCGTTTGAGGGTATTCCTGGGTTTTTATAAGTAGTATGCTTGTAAATTCCAGGATACACACACACATATATATAGATTAATATTAAACGCAGTTTGATGCTATAATATCTTTTATATCTTCCCATTCTATATACGGTTCAAAAACGAATTCTGTTAAACATATTTTTGCCTACAGCCATTTTAACATGACTTCTAGTAACGGAAAAACATGGGCCTAACGGTGAAATGGTTTCAATAAGTCATTTGCTTTGCAATATTCATTTACGTGTTGTCTACAATACATTTTAAAATTCTTATCGAAAATCATGTGACGATTTGGCGTTAATATTTCCTTAGTTTGCGAGCTACAGAATATATTTACCCATTGATATAATTTTAACTGTATTTAATGTATCCCAATTTGTAATGCTTCCTTTCTTTTAATTTATTTGTAATATCAAAATGAACTTTTTAGAGTATTTGTAACACGACTTTATTTATTTTCTATTGTAAATATTAATAATTTACCTAATTTGCACTGTTTATGCATCTGTTGTCTACAGCTCATTTTTAAAATTCCCTTCAGAAAACGTGGGATGTACTTCAGGAGGAATTCTTATTACATTTGAAAAGAATAATTTTTCTCTATATCCACACAAACGCTGTCTTGCCATGGTGATCCTAACCGAAACTTGAATGTATTGCGGTATGTCAGCTTCGCTAGAGCAACTAACAATATTAAATTAAATCTAGCTAGACTACCACCTACTCGTGATGCTGCTGAATATCATGCGTTCAAACATGGCTGGGAAACGAAAAGGATCCTCTCGAATGCGGCTGAAAGTGGGGTGGTCATGGGCTCATTCCAGTCACCATGATGAATGGACCAGCTCCTCAAAATCTACTCGATTTCATATCTTGCCAATGCAAAAAAAAAATGCAGTACGAATTGCAGTTTTAGAAAGGCAGGGTTGAAGTGCTCAGTTATTTGTGTGAAGTGTCACAACCAACTATGTGGCAACGCTCCTGTTATTATACTGGACCTTGAGGACTTTGATGACCTAGAACAACCCATCGAGTCAAGTACAGAGACGGACGATGAAGTACCTGAGACGATGGTATCATTACCAGGGCCAAGCAGCAGAAAAAGGAAACATATATTACAAAGCGACTATACTTACTATATATTTGTTGATTAATTTCTTGCACATTCCATAATTAATTAACCACATCGTGTTTTCAATATCAAAAATAAAAGCTCGATTTTTAAATTAATAACTTGTCAGGCGGTATTTTCCTGTTTTCACCCAAAATCTTTTTGCTGTCATTTTTAAGGTCTATTACCAATATTTAATTATCTAATAAATAAAACTATCGACTATATCATGCCCTAAAAAGTTGATTATGACAGTTTTGTTTCTAAAATGCACTAAAAGTGGGTTATTAACCAAAAATAACATCATTTGTGGATTTTTGCATATTTTCCAAATTTAACCCTATTTTCCCAGCTCTGTATCTCACCGGCTATTTGGACAATTTACAAACACGAATACTGCATGTTGTAGAGAATTTTATCCTCTACAAAATGATGAAAGTGCTTTTTCTATAAAATGCACTGAAACCGAGTTATTTAAGAAAAATCGAAAAAAGTGCCGAAAAATATTGTTTTTTTTTTTCAATATTGTGAAAAACGCACAAGGTCTAGAAGGTCGAAAATATGTTTTTTTAATTAGAGGGTCAACCTTTACAGCATATCCAAAAATCAGAATTACCCGAATTTTTGTAAGGTAAAATGCTATTTCTACTGGACTATAATAGCAGTTATTAAACTGTAAAATGACTAAATAACGTAATTGTATAAAATTTCTGGTGCTAAATTTAAGTATTACCTGCATCTAGCATGTATAAATAAATAAAATGGTTTTTTATTTTAATAAATCAAGGACAAAATGCGAATCCAGTTATTTCCTAGCGCCTATATAAAACCTGATTTTGGTCTTGCATTCCAGGCGGGTATACATTTCTGTTCTACTCTATTTATCTATAATAAGGGCGGCCGGTGAACATTAAGAATTTACTATTGTGGCCCTTTACCGTGAGAGGTTGAAGACCTTTTGTTAGACAATATTTACCTAACGAGTATTAAGGCGTGAGAACGGTTAATTACCTCCTTTATTTTATTTCTAAATACTTAATCATTTTTCTTCACAACATCTTATAGAAGTAAAAAAGAATGTTCTTACCGTTTGGTAGCTTCGTCAGTGATATATCCGAGTAATCCGTTTGAAACAACTTTGTTTGTTGTTGTGGGAATATTATTTTGTTTGAAGTATCCATTTGAAAAGAAATTATATGATTTCACTAGAAAGATGATCACTGCTATAGAATTATGTATTCCATAGTATTGTAGTGGTATACCAAGTAGAGAAAATCATCTTCACACTTTTTAAAAGGAAAATAAAGAATTTAATATAAGATAAAATTAAGACTGAACATTTTGCACCCTCTTAGTCGGGTGTTCAAGCACGAAGTGAGCAAAAAATATATATACGAAAATACACATGGGCTTTTCTCAAAAAGTGGGTTACATTCAAAAGGTTATATGCGTGATAAACGTCATTATCTAAAATTGGCCATTTTGCATCATTAAAAGTCAAATTCAAGTGTTTATAAAAAAGAGTCAGTAAAAGTCTCGTTAAAAAGAAGTTGAGCTAAACTGTCTTTAAAGTGTCCGACGATACTTAACACAAATATTCTGCAGATGGCTAACGAATAAAGTCTTTTCTAACAGGCAATAAACTTGCCTCGTTACTGTCGGCTAACCAGATGTGAGCGGCACAGAAAGATTGTCCAGGTGTAAGTTCTATAAGATGGAGATGCAACTTTTTCTTTATTTTGTTTTAGCACTTGTCTTAATTTTGAGGCTTAATTGCGTAACACGGGCAACACCTTTACCCAAACTCAGCAAGTCAATAGGATCTGACTGTCATGTCACAAACGTCATAAATGGTCACAGTCACAATGGTGACAAATGGTGGCATATTTATTTCGCCAGATTACTACTCTCAGGTGATCGTCAATTGGGGACTCCACTGCCAATTCACCGTTTCCGATTTTTAAGTCCTTTGAACGGCGTCATAAAATGTAATATATATCGACTTGAGTCGATATGTTCGTATCGATCAGAGTCGTGTATACGACTCATTTTCTACTCCACGCGAGGAAAATGTATGAAGTAAAAAGTGCATTTCGGTCAGGATGCTTTCCCCTTTTAATCACATTCGAATTATAATGCTGTTAGGTTATTCATAATATATATATAGTATGACCCAAAACGAAAGAAAATAAAATGTTAGTGAAAAAAAAATAGCAAATAAATTCTAAAAAAGTATTTGTTTGTTGATCAATATATTGTTACTTCTCAAGTCTACAAATTTATACTTGATATGGTTAGTAAGTCTTTTCACCTCTTGGAACTATTTCTTGTTGGGAAAATAAACAACTGTAATGTAACAGCACTGTTCAGAGAAAAGCATACACACGCTTGCGCACCTCTTGACAGTATTCTGAACTCCTTTCGCTACGCCAATTTAGCCTCTAATGATTCTGCCGTGATTCCCCATATTTATTATTATTTTTTTTTAAATAAAAACATTTCAATTTATTAGAACTTCCCAGTGTTCCCACTAATGATTTTTAAAAGTCTCTTGCTCTTTTCTCACTCGTGTATTCATTATTTAAATTCCCATTAGCACTTTTTGTGGACATCCTGTACATTAATTTATATGTATGGTAATGAAAGGCGGACAAGAGGATAAAGTGGTGGCAGGTCAAAAAGGTAATTTTCCTGGCGTTATCCAAAGATTTTAATGGGAAATAGCATTGCAGATACAAATGCAGCAAAATTTCTGGTAATACCAATAATAATTTACAAAACGAATTTTAACGTTACACTCTCATATAATTTAAAAATTGTTTTCATTTGTAAGCGCATTAAAGTTTCATACATTCTTTTACATTTTCAGTTGAATATGACTGTCTTTTTTTATGTTCCTATAAACGTAAAGAATTCTTCAGTAAATACTGTCAAATATGGTGCTTCAAACGATTCTTAGGGCATGATAATCGCGAAAACACTATAATCAGTGTCAGGACTATATCGGGCTATGTTAAATATACATCGAATTCAAGGGAAATTCTAAAAAGTTGTTAGAATTTTCGGAACCTGACTAAGGAAGCCTAAAATGTCTACGGATGTAGGAATTTGAAAAAGGAAAGAAAAAATATATATATGTATATATTATTCATGTGTATATTTTTTCCATTACTTAATTTTTTACTAATTATTTTCAATTATATTACTCTTGTTTGCCGCAATGATAAACAGAGCAACTGCCGTGATTCCCCATATTTATTTATTTTTTTTTTTAATAAAAACATTTCAATTTATTATTGGTAGGCAGAGAAAACTAATTTTTATTTACGGACCCTAGAGATTACTGAGACCACCTACCTCTATGACATAAATTAAATATAGGGTGATTTAAAACAGAGTATGGTGATTATCTCTTCAACAGCGGAAGATAGAAGAGGTCTTCTAATTACAAAATGTACTCAAATCCTCTATAGCTATTAGCCTATTAGCTATGACATTTTTTTACAAGGCTGTCTTGCGTTTATGAAAACATTTAATAAAATCATTTTCGTGAGAGCAAAACTTAGCCAGTTATGAAGCTTCGAATTTAATGAATTTTCAATGTTTTCCGTTACTAAAAACTAGTGTTTCCGTTTATAGTGCCATGAAACGCAAGTTTCACAGCTCGTTAGGTTAAAAAAAAAAAAAACAGGACTTTTGTTAATGTATTTTTAGACGCGGTGCTACATTTCTTTAAATATAAGTGTAATGAAAGAGGACCGTATAAAAATTAAAATTTCCTATTTTTATACATATACAGCTACTTGTAAAACAAATGCCTCACCTAAAAACTATAGTTTATTTGAATAGATTTTTGTAATTGTAACTGCGTTTTCTATAATCTGCCGTTTAAGAGGCCACTAAAACTTCGATTTTGAATCACACGACACAATAATTACATAATAAATATATGCAATTAAATTAATTATATATAACTAATTAATTAAAATTTAAAAAGAGCATTAGAAGGAAAAGTTCTTTAAATTTTACAATTTTTTTTTCTTAATTTAAGTGTAGAACGCGACACTACAACTAATTATTGTTATGAGTTTTAAAAATAGATTTCGATTTGTTTAAAATATCTAAAAAAAACTTTTTATGAAAATTTTTATGTGTAAAAAATACCATGAATTTCGGGTAAATATAACCCAACTCCTGCTTCTTCAATGTGATATCATTTACACAAAAAGCGAAAAGCTTTTAAAAATAGATTTTTTTAAGTTTGTAGTTTATTTGTTTTACTGTAGATGGCAGCACTACAAAATAATTGCCATCAATAAGGATGTAAAAGATATAAATTGGATTGCTGAAAGTATTTAATAACTTTATGCGAAAAGATTTATATATAATAAATGCTAAGAACTACAAATTAAGATGCCTCGCCTATTTTTTTCATAGAATAAATTGAAAAAATATAGATAATTAAGCTCAAATATTCATAATTTTACTCTTAAAATATTCTATTTTTTGTACTTATATGTAGATGGCAGCACTATGAAATAAATATTATTATTATTATTATTATTATTATTATTATTATTATTATTACTATCTTTATATTTGTCTTTCTTATTCAACAAAGTAAATTTTTTTGTCACAATTACAAAATCGCTTTTCATTATCACATTTTTTTTAAACTCTGGAGTATATTTAAAAGAAATACCTTTCGAAATGTTCAAAAAGAGAAAGAAATATTATTCTGCAATAAATTCTGAACAGATTATATATATATATATATTAGCAATAGATGCATTAAAGGGTAGCAATAGAAACGGGGACATTACCTAAAACGATTTAATTCCACTTGAGAGATAAGGCAAATAATTTTAAATTTACGTCCCATTTCTTAAAAACTATAATATTCATGGCGATCCTTCAGATAAAAAAAATAAATATATATTCAATGGATAAGCGTAAAATTTTCTCTGGATGTATATATGGTTGTATTATCTATAGAATGAAGTAACATCATTGGGCTAATTGAATACTTAGAGTATTTAAATAAATAATTAATTTTTATTTAAAACTAATTTAGCGTTTTTAAAATTTGGATGAGTTTTATTTATTTATTTTACTTTTTCCTAAAGTGTGGCTTTTACCGAAAGTACTTCTGTATTGTTAATGTATTGTAAAGCACGCAGATTCGAGATAATTATAATACAAATTGTATGTCAGTACCTATATTCTTAATTCACTTCTCTCGTGGATCGTGATGCAATATTTATTTATTTATTTAATTAATTATCGTGTATTAATTCTGCTACATTTATTATTTTAATGTATAAAACATGCTTATTTTATGATTTTGTATGAGTTTAATCTGATCTTGAATAACTTACATATTTCTATGAAATTTCAATAAGTATTTAAAAACTTTTGATCAGTCGAAGCATACGTACTTTTCCTATGCTGTATGAATCCTTCAAAGATCTGAAACTCTATCACAAATCATTACTCAAGAGTGTAAAACAAGTTCGGATATTTTCTGTTTTGCCGTTCCACGACATTACGCATACAGGGTGTGTTCACAAAGTTTCAAGATAGGTCTGAGAATACAAAATTTATTGAAGTTTTTTGTACAGTGGACTAAAATTCTTCGAAATATGACCCTTGGGCATCAACACACTGCCGCCAGCGTTTTTTCGATTGTTCATAGGCTCCCTGGAAGTTTTCGAGCGCAAGGCTGTTAAGAAACCTCGTCGAAATTGCTGAAATCGTGTTGAATCGTTTCCCTTTCAGGGTCTTTCTTGATCCGGGGAACAAAAAAAAAAGTCGCTAGGACCGAGGCAGTATTACCACGTTAAACTTACCAAAAATTCAGCGGTGGCGAGCGACGTGTGAGAGGACGCATTGTCGTGATGAACAATCCAATCTTCTCTGATGTCTGGGCGGACGCGCCGGACTCGATCCTTCAAATGATGAAGCACTCCAGCGTAAAACTGACCTATGACACTCTGTCCGGCAGGAAAACTCTTTGTGGATCAGTTCTTTAGCATCGATCTTCTTCTACGTTCTCGCGGCCATTTTCGAACATCTTGTGCCACATGAAAACCGTTGCACGGGAAATGACTTCTTCTTGGTAGGTCTCTTGAATTATACGATAACTCTGTCAAGGTTTTCTTAAGTTTCACACAAAACTTTACAGAATAACTCTGATCCAAATGACGCTGCATTTTCCACTCAACCAGTTTTCGACGGGCACTCACTTCACTAGCGATCTACTCACTCCAACGTCTCGGAGACTCCGCTAGCTGACACCCCTACTACTTCACCATATCGGTGGAACGGGTAAGCGCGCGTGCCCCTACTCAGGAAACAATCAGTCTTGAAACTTTGTGAACACACCATGTACGTTACATCGATGGCCATATTTATTGAACCTACAGACCTCAAGGACCCAAAGATTTTAGATTGTTTAACTTTAATTTTACTTATAAAAAACGTAATCATAAAAAAACCCATAAAACCACATATATATATATATATATATATATATATATATATATATATATATATATATATATATTATTATTATTATTATTATTATTTTACGAAAGTTGAGCTTAATTTCACGTTCATTAAAACAATAAAACACTTGGTTTATTTATGCAACGAAAAAAGGCATATACAGGGCATATAACTTACTTAATTCGCAGTTACGTAAATTTTTTTGAAAATTACATTTATGAACTCATTAGCGCATTTGATACGCGTTTACATACTTTTGATAATTATTTTATAAATAAAATATGTAGATAAAATTATAACTATAATAACATAGTTTTGTATATTAGAGAGAGTTATATTTTTGTTGGGAATATACAAATTAAAATGATGTAAAAAAAAAGCTCGGGTTCAACCGTTATCATTATGTTAAGAAATTTACAACAAAGGGATTAGCCGAGGCTTTCAACCTGATGGAGATGGTACTAGTAAAATTTGAATCTATAGATCCGAACACTGACTGAGGAATTTGAGAATGTTAGCCGACGTATACATTCAGATATGTCTAGCTACAAGGCCATCTACGTTGACAAAAAGCGTGTGACCACACAATGTACTCTAAATTAGGTTTGTGATAACCCGTCCACAGCAACATCAAGATGACCAACCGGACAACCCTCAGCCTTCAACATCGACAGGGGTAAAATTTATTGGAGAACAGGGTCAATCCATGGTAACTTACGTTACATTTAGAATAATTGACTTCTGTAATTTTAGTGATATAACGCTAAAATATATTCAAAATGTAAAGTTGATGTGATTTGTTAATTAAACCTATCCAAACTGACATTTGGATGAAAATTTTTCGTTATTCATAGTTGTCATCTAATTCTTAATAAATACAATTTGTGCTTATCAAGAATTATTTTATTTTGTGAGTGCTATTCATTTGTCTTGTCATCGAAAATTCGTGGAGAAGAGGTAAGTCAGTCCTCTTTAATTATTTCTTATTTTTATAGTCGTTTGAAGTAATCTCAAAATTGTTATAAATCATTCCATCAATGTTAAATTTATAAATCCCAAATTTCAAAAGATATTATTTTTTTGAAAAATGTTTTTTCAGTTTACCTATATATATTTTCATACTTGTATGATTTATATCCGAGTAAATACTGCTGCAAGATGCTTTATTTAAAATTAATACTGTGTAAATAATCTATTTATATATATATATATGCATACATATATATAATAAATATTGCAGTTTCTTAGGAAATGTTGCATCAGCAAATTACACATTTGACTTACGTAAAAGTCTGCGGAACGCATTAATTACATAAGTCGGGGGATGCCTGTACACAGTTCCGAACGAAGTTAGAATTACAAATTTTGAGTTTGGTGGCTTCCAATGAAAAATGGCCATAACATGTGGTACAATACTAGGCACAGTATAAAAGAGTTTTTCTGCTGTAATTTCTGTCATAAAAGATTAGGGACTTGCAGTAGCTGTGGCATATATCAAAACCTTTTACTGTGGGGGAAAACTATAACTATTCTGGCTATAAAATGTTTAGTTTAAAAAAAAATGTTTCGTGCCTTTCTGTACATTTATGTGACAACAACATCATGCTACTGTCAATACTTTTCGAATTTATTATGTTTTGCATTGGTTACTTTTGGATCGCTCCGTGTATGATGTCTATATGAAAAGATTAACTTAAAATGGCATATACAACAGAAATTGTTGAAGTTTCAATATTGTTACACTAAATTTAAATAGATTAAGCACTACTGTGTAGGTTTTCAAGTACCAACGCACGTGCTTTCCTTACACTGACCAAAATGTCTCGAAAATTGCAAATTCTATTGTCATCATTGTTGGAAAAGGAGTCGAATCCAAGTCACTATGGTGTTAGTATATCCCGTTTTGTGACGGGTCGAAACTGACGTAAAATAACAACTTATGTATTGAGTACAACCTAAGCTCTAGTTCAACCTACAGCCTGTCGATGTGACGTCACATTCACAATGGTGTCAAAAAGGTAGCATCTTTATTTTGTTCAAACATTACTCTCTGATGACCGTCATTTCATGAGTTCATTGTGAAGTTATCGTCACCGATTTTTGAGTAATGTGTAACTCGTCACAAAACAGGGCATATCGACCTTACAGTGACATCGATATAACTTATTTTCCACGTCACATGACGACAATGTGAGCTAAAGCATTTGCTTTTCGGTTACGGTGCTTTCCAATTTTCTTTACATTCGGATCATAGTGCTATTAGCCTTGCAGTGAATTTAACCACTTCTCAACTGTAAAGCGCCCGTTCTGTTCCCTCGCGACGTGACGAAATAATTCGTCACGAAGTAACGACCACGGCAACGTCACATTGAAGTCATCAAATGATAATCACATTGTGACTGTGTTACTTGTGGTCATTTGTGACTTTTATGTGTATTCACATGCATTAAGGTTATTCAATTAATTAACCATAAAATGAAGTGTCAAATTTTTAACTTATAAGAATAATAATCTTATAGTTGAGAATATTAAAATCATATTTCATATTCTCAATTTAAAAGAGAAAATAATTATTTGGTTTAGCCAAATTGAGACAAATACTCCATTTAATTTTTTTTCTTTAATAAAAATAAATATTTACATATAATAAATAATTATAATTTACCATAAATATTGAAGTATACACTATAAAAATTATGCTTACTTTCATTCTTATGAAACTGAATGAAATATTTTTTTTTGTACTTATCAGACTTATTGAATTACATGACTAGAAACTGGGTGACATTTCTTCTAAGTAAAGCTAAATGCACTATGGTCTTTTGGATTATCAAATTCGGATTTGAAAAAAGGCGATTCCTTCATCCAATCAAGTGGTTCTTCTGTTTTAATTTGTGTCTCTTTTTCGGAACTCCAGTCTTCTGTATCTTCATCTCTCGATCGACAGTTTATAGTTTCTTTTATCATATCTGAAGCCTTCTCTGCAATCATTATTATTGGAATATTTGTATTCCCGGATGTAATTGAAGGCATCACAGATCCATCTACAACTCTTAATCCTTTTACAGCTTTAACTCTATAAAATAAATAAATAGTCATAGTCTTGTTATTTGAAAGGCTTAAAGAAGCTTATGAGTTTATTTAAGTAAAACAAAAAGGCTATATGTTTCAATTAACTAAATCAAATTCAGCATCATCTGAATGATTTTTATATAATGATTGAAATCATTGTTAAAATTGTAAAAAACATTTGCTTTACAATTTAATAACATATTGTGCTTTTAAACGTTCATTTTTAGGACTTTCTATAGTCCAACCATGATAAATTGGCTTTTGAATTTAGAGATCACTATGTTAAAGGGGAATAAAGTAGCTAAAATGACTTACCAAAAAAAACAGAACGCTTTATTTAATAAAAAACTGATTTCTATTATTTTACAATCCTGGTTGCAATCAATGGTGAAATTAGTGTAAATTTGCGCAACTAACAAGCCATCTTAACGTTGATAATGCATAACACGGTTCAAGAGTGCTTGACTTCGGCTTATCTGTTTTTCCTAACACACTCTAGAATCGTAGGTATGCTTAGATACACCTAATGCATCCCTGAATGCAAAATGATAAAGAAACCGCACCTTATAATTATAGATTTAGAAAGACTTAAGTGTTCCTAAACATTATATAAATGTAGCTGAAATTAAAATCTTAGAGATTCCGTGAAGGAATCATTAATTAATAACACTCAAAAGCAAAGAAAAAGGAAACGAGGCAAGAATTCGAATTATTATAGGCATGACACATAGCAGTTAGAAGAATAGAATATTTTGAAAGGAAAAAATATAGTAGGATTAATGGCTTTAACGTGTCAAATCAGATAATTTTCTTCATTGGAGTTAATTTTTTGTCAACTTATGATAAGATAATCAAATGGCGCCAAATTTCAAAAACTCAGTTCCCATTTAGAGGACCAATCTCAGATTTTTTATTTAATAAAATATTGATTTTTAAAAAGTTGTTAAATTTATGAAGTTTGTAAAAATATAAAGCTTAAAAGTTAAAAAAAAATTTAACTTTAAAAACTTTTGAAAATAATTTGGTCACATTAATCAAATTGGGTGTTTAAGATTAAGAATGTATCTAACTGAAACAAAAGATGGTTCAAAGTTTGCCTGTGATCAAAATAATTCTCCTTAGTGGATTGTTCTCGGCAAAACATATTCTCTAAAATAAAGACAGAACATAAGAATTGTTCTGGTGAATGCTGCTTAGAAAAACCCAAAAAGTTTGAGTAAGACATAAAAATGCATTTCCATATCATTGTATTAATGGGTAGGTATAAATACAGCTTCCTTTTGGTTTAATCGTTAATAAAGAGCTTCTATATGAAATTGGTGACATGTGCACAGGACGCTTGTTCATATTAGAAGTTTTCGTATTGATTATATTGATTTGGGTGAGATCTTTAAAACGAATTAGACGAATAACAATTACTAGATTTGAGATAACAGTAGGCTCGCCAAATCTATTTTATTCAAAATTTCGTCGAGTATTCAAAATTTACTGCTTGTATTACTCTGATAAATATAGGTACTCTAATTGTCGAATTATTACCATCGCTGCAAATTAAGAAAATACTCATATGGCTTAAAACAATAATTGGAATTAATGCATTGGATAAAGAATTTTTCAGAATCCTTGCAAAATTTTGGTTTCGAACAATGAGTAGCTAATTCTTGTACTCTTGGAAAAAAAAGTATACTCCTCTACTAACTCAGCTGCAAATCATCGTATAGAAATGTGACTGCTAACAGTCGATTACAATTAACATCTACTAATTAATGCTATACTTAAAATTTGTTTAGAATATAATCTACATATAAAATATGCAACAAAGTTTAAAAAGAACCACACACATATTTTAGGGAAATGTGGTCCCAGTGAAATTCGCTGAAATTTTAATATATTTCAGTTCATGCGATTTAATCAAATGTCTCAAAGAGTACAAACTTGAAAAATAGTCAGTTTTGATGCTATGACCATCTGATGATCTTAATTCATATTATATAGATGAAAACCTTCTAGTATTTCAAGTTAAATAAACATAATTTGAACTAAAAAAGTTATTTATTGAAATGTTTCCTGCCAACATGGTGTTTTCAATACTTAATTGTTTTCTGTTTCTTGTGTTATATTAATAACATTTATTCTTAATTTATCCTTATTTTATATCATTTTAAAATTATTTATCTACTCAAATTTAAATTTTCAAGCTTTTTTACACAAATTCCTCTACTTTCGGACTTCTTGACAATTTGTCTGCGAAGTTCCATCTCCTTATCCTATCCTATAATTTGATTGGTCGTTCAATTTTACCAGTCACTTCAATAGACTTTTCTTCTTGTATTTCCTTATTTCGACTTCTGTCTCGGTGAGATGAAGACCTTTTTCCACCATTTTATAACTTTCTTTTTTTATTTTTATCGCAGTATATATTTTGTGCTACGGCTATAAGTTTTTTCATAGCCCTTCTACAGAGGTGCCAAGTTCCCACTAATCTTCCGTAATATGTGGTTTAATCTAACCCAGTTTAACAACGCTTAAAACCAGAAAAATTATTGGATGAATCTTTATTTATTTAGTTTCAGGTTTCTACTACACGCTTAAAATATTTATTTTACATTTTTTTTCTCTCGACTGGACTTCTTGCGCCATCTATTGACCTTTTACCGCTCTAATATTTGTTTCTCAATGTTAAATCTACGCTTTTTATTTTAAACTGTCGCATATCGTATTTTTATGCGATCTTTTTGCATTTTTTTGTTACTTTAATTTTAATATACTTTTTTTCGTAGCTCCTCATGATATGCTAGATATTTACTCATCCACAGGGGGTTGTTATCTCAAACAAGGAACCCCATTGAAGCAAATAAACTGTTCACTGTTCACCTATAAATTATTTAAATACATTTCATTAAAAAAATTCTCTGGTGTGAAAAGTGTTAAACCTGGGTCAAATTAACCCACATACTACGAAATATTAATGACGGCTTGGCACCTCTGCTCTTCTGGAATGTGATACACAAATACTCATAGCCAGAGAGTGAAGTTGTAGCGCAATTGGGAAATCCCCTTGAGCCAATACACTGTTTAACTATGTTTTATTATTTAATAAAATTTCTGGTTTAATTTGATTTAAAAACACATCACATATCACATATCAATCTAAATATCATAACTGCAAACCTTCCGTTTTTCTTTTCCAAATCAAACAAAAGAATAACTTTTATTGAATAATAAAAGATAATTAGGAAACACATGGAGACGGGAGCATTCCGTTAGATAATTTTTCTTGCTTAAATTAGGCTTATTTGACTTTTAAAAAAAACGAAGGCATGGCAGCAGCTATGTATTATGAATTAGAAAGATTCGACGGTCATAGCCTCAATACTTGCTATTTTTCAGGGTTTTCACCATTGAGATATTTGATCAACACCTCATGGATTACAGCCCCCCCCCAAACCAAAATTTTAGTCAATTTTAGAGAGCTCTATTTCCATATAAATATTGGAAATTGAAGAATTTGAAATGCCACTTAATGAATTCCAATGTAGTTCAATATCGGTTTAATATTTTTAAGTACGAACTTTGATTGGAGGTAGAGCACAACAGAGCAAACAAGTTTTAATTCGTAATCCATTTATTTAGTCAAAAATACAAGGCGTCCCCCTCCAATCCGAACCAGGAATTTTGGTTATAATTTTAACAATAATGAAGGGTTTATAACAGAATTTGCAAAAGATGCGATGATATCAAGAAAAAGGCTAAAGCTGGAACAACATAGAAAATCGATCGACGAGGCTGTAAACTATATTTTTAAATATGAAGCATCTTGTTTGGCACTGTTTGGATGCGTATTGTTTCTACGTCTATCAATTCTTGTGATACCGTTACACTTCACCGAAAGGGAAATAAGTGTGCTGCAAATTGTATTAAGATAACTAATTTAAAAAAAAAAAACATTTATTGTAGTGTACTCTACCTCTCGTCAACATTAACATTTTATATGTGTTTTAGCTGACGCCGCAGCCTTAGTCATTTTGGGGTACACTGGATGTGGGTTGACTAATTTTCATTTTTTATGACTATATTTTAATTTATTTTGCTGATATTTTATGTTTTTGTGTTGTTTTGTCCGTCAGCAAGGAGATAAGTGGTCGCCTCTGTAGACTTTGCATATTCCGAACTGGCGGTAGAGTAATTCTGAGGTACTGGCAAGTTCCTGGGTCGCGGACGGTGGTTTATTACTATGGGCTGCAATTTGTAGCACGGTGGTGATGATGCTAACTTGGGGACTGGACTAACTAGGGCTTGGAAGTGCACCAGTCCTTCTCACCCATTGAGTGGGGTTCTAGCACAGTGTCCGGAATCGGTTAAAAGTTTTGTCATGTCCAGTATTGGATGAGTGCAGTACCCAAATATTATTACCCTGCATATATATGTTTATGATAAAGTATATGATTTTTACCTTAGTTTTGGGTCTACCACTGTTGTTGGATCTCTGGGATCACCCATCTTGACACTTCCAACGTAGTGTTTAGCTGAAATAAGAACAGACCTGAGCTGACATCGGAAATACTTCTCTTCATTGAAAGCGTATTTTTCGCAACCAGGAATGAGTGTCACTAATGGCTGAGAACCCAATAAGCGCATAGGCCTGCTGAGTGCTACCCTCTCACACATTTGCATTCCTGAAAATTGAAGAAGATCATTATAATAAAATTTCTGGTCTATACGATAATGTTCAATACGGGCTGACTATTCAGTAAAGTTGCCTGAGAGTTTAGGCTAATTTCAGAGAATTAATTTTTTTAATAAAGCTGCAAAAAATTTACTTGTTAGACAAATTGTGTAAAAGTAAAAATATCTTGGGAGATAAACTATGTCTAAATATGCGTACATTTCGAGATATCTTGAGTTGAAATTAGGTTAATCTCACGATTTGCAATGGGAACAGAGGTGAAGTATATCTTTGTGATTTAAAAAAAGAATGACCATGGATGAAATAATTTTGCTCATTCACGCAAAGCAATGCTGCCTTAGAGCTACTATAATACAGGCTGAATCATCAATAATTTTGTTGCTCACTTAGACCAATCTGCGATTGTTGCCCAAGCGGCTAGAAGTACCGTGGTCAATCGTTCTTCTGCTATGGTCAATTAAATAGTGGCGTGAGTCAGCCCGCAATGTAGCAGCCTTAAACTGCATGTGCACGTCATACGCTATTAACCGATCAGATTTCAGAACATGCAGCAATGTCGGTATTTCTTTATTTGATGCTGAAAATTAGGTCTGAAATCGACGGGATCGATTTATATATATATATCTGATCTATGTCATACGATAACACTCGTGTTTATAAATATTTTTGGATGAAACTAATTGTGTGTATTAAGCTCACCAATGTCTCGACCGAGTTCGTTGGCCAGCTTGGTGCGCCATCTTGCTTCAAAATGGCGGCCACTTAAAGATTTAAAACTAAAATAAATATTAAAAAAAAGTAAAAATTCTAATTTATTTTTTTCTTAAGTGTTAGGCCTTGATACAAAGATTCCGGAGCACTTTTTGTTTTACCTCTATCTTTAAAAATGGCTGAGATACAGCAGTTTGAAATTCTAGGGTGGCAGACATTTTGAAACAAGATAGCACATTACAAAAATCCAACGATTAATTGATGAGTTTTTGTGCAAGCAATTTCTCGCAAATTATTATTTTTCATTGTTGTAATCATTTTCCCAGTCATACGCATGAAACTATATATTCATATCCGTTAGCACCAAATTTTCGCTAAACGTGGCAACGCTACGCAAGATATCGCCAAATTTGGCGACCAATAATAAGTCTTCATAAATGAAGCCAACTTGGCTATACTTGACTAATTTGTCAATTTTCTTATTTAAATTCCGTATTATCGAATCTTATGTAATCGAGTTTTTAGGTAGCTTTCAATACAGAAAAGTATAAAGGTACCTATTGCAGCCGTTCGGAGGAAAGCAGTTCCGGAAAATTTCGATATATTTTCACCGATCATGAACCCCAGACCCCAAAACCATCCTCCGTTAAAATGTTGATTTATATATATATATATCTGACCTATGTCATACGATAACGCTCGTATTTATAAATAAATTTTGATGAAACTAATTGTGTGTATTAAGCTCACCAATGTCTCGACCGAGTTCGTTGGCCAGCTTGGTCCGCCATTTTGTTTCAAGATGGCGGCCACTTAAAAATTTAAAACTGAAATAAATATACAAAAAAGTAAAAAATTCAAATTTATTTTTTCTTAAGTGTTAGGCCTTGATACGAGGATTCCAGAGCATTTTTTGGTTTACCTCTATCTTAAAAAATGGTTGAGATAGAGCAGTTTGAAATTCTAGGGTGGCTGACATTTTGAAACAAGGCAGCACATTACAAAAATTTTCATTGTTGTAATAATTTTCCCAATCATACGCATAAAACTATATATTCATATCCGTTAGCGCCAAATTCTCGCCAAACTTAGGACATTTGGCAAAATATCGCCAAATGTGGCGACCAAAATAAGTCTTCATAAATGAAGCCAATTTGGCTATTGCTCTATAATTTGGCGAATTTCTTATTCAAATTCAGTATTAACGAATCTTTTGTAAACGTTTTCTTTGCATTTTAACTTGCTGTTTTCTTGTAACAATAGCTAAAATTTTAAAACGAAGATATAGGAAAGCTACCTTTTCCTCCCGGTACAGGCCGGAAGGACTTTTTGCATTTTAGATTGCTGTTTCGAGTAACATTCTAAAATTTTAATACGAAGATATAGGAAAGCTACCCTTTCCTCCCGGTACTGGCCGGAAGGACTTTTTTCTCTTACATACGTACGAGGAATGTTTTGGAAAAAAAAACTAGCTTAATTTATATGTTTAGGTCTACAATTAGACCGTATGCCCGTATTATTAAAGATCGTACCCACATTAAAAAAATTACAATTATTTACGCAGCACCGCCGTTTAACATTAAACTTTTAAGTCAAATTATTGTAAACAAATGAATGTAAACACATCTGAATTAGAAAACTATTGATCAGAGGGTTTTGTAACAATGTACTTTGAAATTAATGCTTCTGCCCACAGACATCTTGTAAAGAAATACCTGTTAAACTTTTTTTTTTTTCCAGAGAGAAATATTAGTCATCTAAAAACTTTCTACATTGAAATGATGAGAAAATGGTATAAACATATAGTATAAATTAAACATCTCTAAAAAATGAATGTTGGATTTTATTTTTAAAAAATGTCACTCAAATTACTCCACTATAACTAAATTACCTCGAAAGAGGATATACATTATATTGCATAAACCATTCAATGTACATTTTGTTTTCTGCACAAAAACATTACCTTGAATCATATCATCTTCGTCTCTTTTGTCAGCGAGGAAGTTCGGATCTATCAGGGGAGGATCGTAAATGCTGGTAGAGTTTAGTGTCACTGTACCTCTACTTCTTGGTCGGACCTGTTGTACTAGGCACATTAGCAGGGGTTTGAATGCATATGGTCCTAGGTACGCTTCATAAATCTGAAATAAATCCCCAAAACATATTTAAAAAAATGTTTATATAACGCTTGCACAATTAAAATAAATTAATTCAAACTGAAAAATCTCAGTTCTTTTCTTTTCTTCTTTTTTTGTTTGAATGTATTCAAAATTTGTATGACGATAAAAAATGATTTAAGTAATCTAAATGCAATTGGGAAGAATATTTAGTAGAAAAATTCGTCTGCCCGTCGAAAATCTCCCAAATTTCATAAAATTAATTGTATCATAACTCGGTGAATTTTGGTCATAGAAGAATAAAATTTTTAGTATTTCACCTGTCGGAGCATGGGTAAATTCGTATAAATATAAGTTATAAGACACAGGAACCCTATAAAAATTTAATAAGTTTAAAAAGTGTAACTTTTTTTAATTTTATGGCAGGACTAATTCATCAAAATAATGTTAATTCCTACTTTATTCTGAACACTTTTGCATTTACATTGCGTACATGTCTCAAACACGTAAAAAATAAATCGCGTTTTAATCATTTTGGGTGGCCCTGTATAGAAAATATTGTCTGAAAATATACTTCTATCAGAATTCACAAACGATGTCATAAAGTCCTATTCTGTTTCAGACGATATTGAGGCTTTTGGAAATATCAGAATAAATCAGTATTTGAGAAAAGAGAATTAAATATACCTCTCTCAAAACATGTCAATGAAATTAAAAGGTGATTGTTTTGTCGCATGGGGTGGTTGTATCCCCGAGAAGAACAATACTATCTACATATCAAAACACGTTTTAAATCAAAGGGATAATTCCACTGTATTCTATTGTTGTGTAAGAAATAAATTTTCTATCTTTTTTTGGTGAACAAAAAAGTAGTTAGATTATGATAATACAAGTTATTATAGGATCAATCAACTATTCTTTGCACCTAACACAGTCTTTTATTAAAAAATAGTAATAAGTCAACTTTAAATTTATTTTAAAACTTTCAGTTGTAGTTTTAATTTATCCTAAGAACAGCTAGACCATTCATTTATGCTTTAGCTGTGCATAATTTTGCAATAGTTGTTAATATATTTGTTTTTTCATGGTGACGTAAGAAGAGACAGAACACAAATTTCTGCGGGCGATATCATGGGATACAAATGTAGATAGCAGTAAAGCAAAAAATGGTATAAGAAACAAAAAACGTGCACTGCACGTAAACATATCTAAAACTTTGTTTATTAATCTAGTAAACATTCCAAATAAAATTTTGATTTATACACCAGGTGGCTATAATTAAATTGACAGTACTCAACATGTTCTATAGCGCGATCTAATGGAGAGAATAGAGCTAAATTTTGTAGGATAGTGAAAGAAGATGGGGAACAAAGATTCCGCGAAAAGAACAACGCCACATATCCCCGAGCGATGATTTTTGGAAATAAGATTTTTTGCGTGGTTCTTCATTTTCCGCTATGTTTAATCATTCTACAAAATTTTGCTCCGTTATAGCAATTAGATTGCGCTATAGAACACGCTGAGTACTGTCAGTTTAATTACGGCCACCTTTTAAAAAAAATAAAATATTTAAAAATACAAAAGTCTAATATAATACAAAAGTAACAACAATACAAAAGTCATTACAAAAATACAACAATACAAAAGTCTAATAATAAAATACTTAACAATACAAAAGTCTTTGGTGCAGAAATAGTTTTATTGACACTGTAATAGTTTTCTTTAATTACACATTAAATTAAACATCATGTGTACATTGAGTAATGACACTGCCTTTAACAGTACATTGATTTTTTATCTTTTTTTTTTGTATTAAAAATGTATACGAGGCACAGAAGTTAACAATCAACTGACTCAATTTGATTATTTATTTCTAAAAGCGTAAGTTGAAGTTTTTAGATGCAAATAAGAATTATTGCATATACAGGGTGTTCTAGAAAAGATTCCCCAACTTTGAAATGACGTAACTTCGAAAAAGTGAGAGATAGAAATGTGAAACAAGTTGAATGTTAGACAGATAGGTCTGGAATTTTTTATACATCAATTTAAAAAAATAGTTCCAATATTGGAGAGGAGAGGGCGCTGTAATCACAAATCTGAGTCTTTGAAATAGTTCCTGAAAGTGAGCTGTTTGAACTGAGTTAAAAATCACATTATAATGGTTCCGTATGGTTACCTTTTTCAGCAACAACATAACGCAACCTAAAGGTAAAGTTCGAAATCACTTGTTGCAATACTTGTTGAAATGGATGCACATGCCTCACAGATGAATTGTTTAAGCTGTTCCAACGTTTGGGGATTCTTAGAATAAACAGCGTCCTTCAAGTAACCCCAAAAAAGAAGTCGCATGGATTCAGATCCGGGAAATATGGTGGCCAATCCATACCAATACCTGTCACTTTGAGATAATTTAAAGCAATGACTCTATCACTGAAGTATTCCTCGAGGAACTCAAACACTGCAGTAGTACGGTGCGGTCGGGCGCCATCCTGCATAAACCATGAAATCTCTGGTGCATCCTCTAGAGCTTGAAATGTTCCAATACACTGCTGTAAAATTTCAAAATATCCAGATGCGTTAATCATTTCCCTCCTGAAAAAGGGCCCAATGATTCCTTTACTGGACAGTCCTGCCCACACTGTAATTTTTGCTGAGTGCAGTGGTTTTGAAAGACTCACAAACAAGTTTTCAGTGCCCCATATTCGCCAGATTTTTTGTTCACATATCCCTCTAAATGAAAATGGGCTTCATCGGTGAACCATACATGGCCGACATCAATTTTATTTTCATCAATCATCTGCAGTAACTCATTTGCAAAAACTTCTCTTTGTTGTAAAGCTGTATTTGTGATCGCTTGATGGCACTGTATTTTATAGGGAAACATCTTCAGGCCTTTTCGCATTATACTGTGAGTAGTGGTGTTTGACAATCCTGCTTCAGCAGCGACTCGCCTTATGGATTTTCGAGGACAACGTCTAACAATTTCTTCGACTGCTTGCACATTTTCAGGTGTCATGACTGAGCGACTGCATCCCACATTTCCGCCTAAATCATCGGCCACACTGCCCGTCCGTTCAAACTTGTTGAATAAATTGTAAATTGTTTTCAAATCTGGACCTTTTTTAACATAATTTTTTTTTTGAAAACTTTGCTTTGTCATCATCGGACTTCGATTTAATCGATGGTATTCAAGTACAATAAAAATTCGTTGTTCCAAGGAATACGGCATGATATTCTTGAATTCCGAATTATTCTCTCATTCTATACAACTTTTTTGCACGTGTCAGCAATGAAACAGACGCACGAATGAACTTTCTGTACTTCTGAGTACCATTTAAAGTTCCATGTGCTTGTGCTGCCACCTATTATCCAATATTAGAACTATTTTTTTCAAATTCGTGTATAACAAATTCCAGACCTATCTGTTTAACATTCAACTTGTTTCACATTTCTATCTCTCACTGTTTCGAAGTTATTTCATTTCAAAGTTGGGGAGTCCTTTCTAGAACACCCTGTACTTAACAGATTGCTTTTTCTAAAAATATTTAACAGCTCATTAATAAAGCATATAATACATTTTTATAGTTTTCCAAAAAGTACTGTATAAATTACCTCTGGCCGAAGACCATAAAATGGACTAGTAATAATTGCTGCCGTAGCCTCACCAAAATATAACTCATAGTTTGGGATGTCTATTGGTGACGATGTCGTATTTCCTTTGAACCAGCCCAAATAATACAAATATGTAAGGGAAGCTAAAGGCCCTAAAAGAGAGACAAAAACACACTGTACAGCAAATACGATATATCATATGTGTTTTAAATTCATTTAGGAGGATTTAAATCATTTATTTACAATTAATCATTACAAACTGAAAAAAAATCACTTTCCAATTAGAAAAATCTTATTGTTAGTTAAAATAAGTTTAGTTAAAATAAGTCTATTTTCGAACATCCCACTGTGTTAAAGATATAAAAAGAAACAAAACTTCAAATAATAAAAGATGACATATGATTGGTCAAAATGTTTAGAAGAAAATGTATTTTAGCTAGTTCGCAAAACATAAAATAAATGCATCTTCGTATACACTAAATGAGAGACTAAAAACACTGTACAACAAATATGATATATCATACGTCATTTTAAAATACGTTTACAAGGATTTTAATCATTTATCTGTAATCAATCATTACAAACTGAAACAAAAATATATTTAAATATATATATATATATATATAAAACTAATTGATAATTTTTTTTATTAGATAAACAAAATTTGTATCTATTTTCGAACATTTCAATGTATTAAATATACAAAAAGAAACAATATACAGGTATTACTTCAAGTAATAAAAGAGGACACTTGATTGATTAAAATGTTTAAGAGAAAATTTATTTTAAATACTTTTCTCAAGGTTGAAAAGAAATGTATCTTCGTTTACTCGTGTAATTTATGTGAGTGGAGGAGTTTATTTAAATTAAGAGATGTTAATACTCAAAAATATTACTGCTCTGCATAATTCATAACTTATTATGTTCTGATGTTAATATTATACTTTAATTTATAAAAACTAAAGATCCAAGCCCTACTACTAAACGTACTGCTCGGTGAAAAAAATAGGCTTTTTACATTTAATATGTTTTTTTTTTAGATTATCCACTAACTACCCAAAAAACATGTATATACGTAAGATATCAATTATGTACTCAAATAATAGAGTATTGTATTTTTTTCTACATGGTTAACTTAAGCTTGTATTCTAATCTCCTTTTGCAGTGTCCCTAAATACGAAGTTTCAAAAGAATTATTTCAGCCATTTTTCCACTTTACGAAAAAAAGGTACTTTTTATTTGTTATGTGAGGAAGGTTGAATGAAGCCAAGTTTAGGCAATATATTGTCAATAATGGTAACGCTGATTTTTTGCCCTTAGTTTTGCATAGTTATTGTTCAGTTTTGCTTAGTTATTTATATTACTGTCAATGTTACTCTATTGTAACAAAAAACATTCATTTGTTGAGATAGATTTAACAAAAAAATCATGCTTGGAAGATTATTTTATAAATCATTAAAAAGAAACTGTAAATTGAATTATTGTATTCAAAGAAACATTACTTAAATGCATATTATTTGTTCTATTCGATGATGTAAAAATTAATATTATGCGACATTTAGAAGAGAAGAACTGTGCGAGAAGAGCAAAAGGAACTAGCATAGATCGCGTGACGAAAACGTTTCTACTTTATAATATATATGGGAAAAATATCTTTATCTATGAATTTCTTACTTTAAGGAATGAATTTATAAAAAATATTATCTAAATTTCAAAATAAAAATATTATCTAAATATTTTCAAATTTACTGCTTGCGAAACCTCTGGTTGCATTCTATGTAAATTTAAGAAAATGCACTGGATATTATGAATGATATATAAAAGTACAGTCAAAATAATCATAAATAGGAAAATTGGCATAATTATCTTACCTGATCTGTTTTTGATGTATTACAATACAACGCCTGGATTAGTGTACAATAGAAATTGGTGAGTAAGTAGTGACGAAAACGTTTCTACTTTATAATTTGCATGAGGCAAATATCTTTATATATCTATTTTTTACTTTAAGGAACAAATTTATAAAAAAATATTCTCTAAATTTCGGCCAAATTTTAACGCTTGCAAAACTTTTGGTTACATTCTATGTACACTGAATGGCCAAAAAATTAGAGACACCCGCTAATAACGAGTTGGTACCCTTACATCTCATTTGACAGCCGATATTCTTCTTGGCATGGACTCAACAGGTTGCTGATTTCGTTGCTGAGGAATGTTGGCCCATGTTGATATAATGTCAGCTGTAAGTTGGGTCAGATTGTACAGTGGCGTTTCAAATCTTTGAAGTGCTATTTCGACTTCTCCCACAAACGCTCAATACGATTGAGGTCAGGGGACTGAGCCAACCATAGAAGTAGGTTAAACTTTGATTCATGTTCCTCAAACCAATTTAAGAACTTTTGAGCACGGTGGCAAGATGCATTGTCTTGCCGAAAGTGACCATCTCCATAAGGGAACATTATAGCCATAAACGAGTACACGTGATCGGCAACGATATTAAGGTAAGCTGTACTGTTCAGAGTTGTATCCACAAATATCAATGAACCCAGTGAACTTCAGTCAAATATTCCCCACACCATAATTCCACTATCGAGCCTGAAGAATTGTCACTTGGCAGGAGGAGTCCATGAATTCGTGCTGTTTGCGCCATATTCTGATTCTGCCATCTGCATGATGGAGCAGGAAACGAGATTCGTCGGACCAGGATACATTTTTCCAGTTTTTAAGTGAACAATTTCGTCGTTCCTTTGCCCACAACAAGCGTCTATTCCTATTTTTCTGCGATACCAAAGGCACTCTTGATGGTATCTTGCTGCAAAAGCACATTCATTGCAAAGTCCATCTTGTTGTGCGTTGGGATGTGCTTTGCAATGCACCTGCATTAGTTTCAGCTCTAAATGTGCCGTGATTTGCCGTGTTGTTGCCCTTCTGTTGCTGCAGACTGTGCGTGTTACTAGCCTTTCACCTCTCTTGTTCACCATCCGTTTTCGACCAGAATAGTACTTGAAGTTTTATTTCTCAACCGCCACTCTCTGAACACCTGTTGAGCGAGGAATTCCTAAAAGAATCATCGGTTCAGAGATACTGTCATCAGCTCTTCTTGCACCGACCGTCCTTCTTCGCTCAAAGTCACTTAAATCTTTCGTCTTACCCATTCTTACAGTAACTTACGTATGCTAGCTGCGTAGTACAAAGCTGATGTTTTAGACCGGGAGGCGGCAGCACATACAATCACCTCATCGAGTTCACGGCTGAAATTCCAGAATTAGTTAAAACTCGATTCGCATATTAAAACGCAATCGGTCTGCCAAGTCATATCTTGGTGGAAAACACGTGAAAACTCGATTTTAGCGCTTGACCCGTAGGTTTACCATTGTGTTTTCCTGCACCCAGTTCTCCATGTTTTCATACTTTTGGGTGCAGGAAAACACAATGGTAAACCTACGAGTCAACCGCTAAAATCGGGTTTTCACGTGTTTTCCACCAAGATATGACTTGGCAGACCGATTGCGTTTTAATATGCGAATCGAGATTTAACTAATTCTGGAATTTCAGCCGTGAACTCGATGAGGTGATTGTATGTGCTGCCGCCTCCCGGTCTATTTCCTTATATAAGTAATTCTACGTTGTTACGTCATTCTACGTCACTGTCGTACTAATTTACTTTCAAATCATTACTTTCATTACTCTTCTCGAATTTTTTGGCTACTCAGTGTCGATTTGAGAGAATGTACTGGATATTATGAGTGGTATATAAAAGTACAATTGAAATAATAAAAAAATAAAAAAATAGCAAAAATTTTATTACCTGATCTGTTTTTGATGTATTTCAATACAGTTCCTGGATTAGTGGACTTTAAGATAACATTTGGGTTCTTTTTACTTAATTCGTATAACATAAGAGTTGCACCATGATCATGATAGTTCCTGCCAACAGGTAGATCCGCGATTACAGGTATCTGAGAAAATAAATACAAGTTAGTACTGTTGTTTTATGGATCTCATACCTTTTAAAATTTTCTAAATGTCGAAGGTATTTTTTATTACGGATTTTTATTAAGTAGTGAATTTCGAACAGATTAAAAAAAAATAATGGATTAAAAATTTTGCAATGGAACCGGAGATGTAATTAAAACAATATTTTAATGAAGAATAGAATACATAATTCTAACTTTACGCTTCACCTTTTGAAAATTTAAATTTTCATGGCGATACGTAAAATAAAAAAAATCTATACAATGCAGAAACCTAAAATATTCTATGTGTAAATACGTGCTATTTTTTGCTTGCCTGTGCAAACATACTAATAAATTTATAATTTTAAAGATAATGAAACAGAAGATCTTATAAAAAATAATAAAATACATATTTTTGAGATTATTTTAATAAACAATTCACAAGAACAGAATATTTTTTTAATTAATTGCAGAAAAAGCAATTGGTTGAACAACGGTGAATTACTAACTGAATCACAAATCTGAAACAAATAGGCAAAGTTTGTTTGCAAGAATTATTATCTTGACAAAAAATGTATATATTATGATTATTTGATGTTTCTTTAATGAAAAAATGCAAATACAAAATAGGAAAAATTATTAGAAAATTATTTTTTCCCTTCGGAATTTTTTTTTTCGAAGTACGTTTTAACAGATGTTAAACTTGTAACAGAATTTTCGAATAAATTGTTAACATTAGTTTTAATCTGCTAGAATGATTAGTCAAATCATTATATTAATCATCATAAAATATCATCCAATAAATTAATAAATCATCATAATTTGTTATAATCAAACAGATTATAACAAATCGATAACAAATTGGCACACCGTTAACATTCAAGCAATTTAGCTGCTTCTGCTTATTTTATATATTTCCAAGAAATAAAAATATTATGTAAAGAAATTTGTCTTACGTTAAATTTCAATAATTCTTCTTTAGGACCTATGCCTGATAACATCAACAGCTGAGGCGTTTTGATTGATCCGGCTGAAACAATCACTTCTTTTCTTGCTCTAACTTGATGCGTTTGACCATTAATATCAAACTCCACACCTACCGCCCGACGCTTCTCTATCAAAACCTACAGTAGATGACAGAAATGTAAGAAATTGATTGTATTTTTATCTAAAATGCAGAAGTAAATTTCACAAAAGTTTAAAAATATGTATGTCTAACCATTCCTTCAGTCAAATTGAAAACATATACTGTTAAAATTTTCTGAGAAAACATAGAAAGAAACAGAGATAAATTTAAACTTACTTTAAAAAATTTACACTTTCTCGATTAAAAGCATTCATTGAAGATTTTCATTCGTTAGCTTACACGTTTTTGGATAGATTGGTGTTAGAAATTAACGTTTGCACAGGAGGTATTATGCAGAGGGAGACAGGTGGCGTTATCCATATTATTTCTATTTACAGCTTAGCAGTAAATAGAAGCAATCAATTTTACGAGATTTTGTAAAAATAAGTTTTCGCATATTTTTCGAAAAAAAAAACGCTTCCTTCAGTTACAATGTGCCGGTACGAAATGCATAATATAAATAAATTACAATTAATTTTTTCAATTAATTTCCAGCAGTGAAATTCCTCTAAAACTAATGAATAATAAACATAAATTCTGACATTGCTAAACTGAGTGTAAAGCCGACAGAGTGAAAAATGTCCAAGCCGGGAATCGAACCCGGACCCTTGGATTAACGTTCAAAGTCTCAACCACTGAGCTACGAGGACGATACCCAACATGGCTCTCACTCACATATGTCGGTAATACATTAATTTCCAGGAGTGAGAAATTAATGTTTATTATTCATTAGTTTCGGACGAATTTCACACTTGAAAATTAATTGAAAAAAAATAATTGTAATTTACTTATATGTATTGATTTATGCTGGACTTCGTGTCGTCCTATCTATATTCTATATATCTGTATATCTATTATCTATATTCGTATATGCCCTCTCAAAGGATCAGAGTCCATAAGCCGTGTTTTTGACCCATGAAATAGGCTAAAATTCGATTCTGTTATACTGACTTAATTATTTCACTTTTTAATATTAGAAGGTTTATCCTGTACGATTTCAATAATACTTTTTGTATTTTGCTCGGATTTATATGACTTTCACAAGCTCAAAGTTCGTATTATTGGTTGTTTTGATGAAAAATAAACAATTTCTGTTATTTTTATGTCAATTATTTATATCAGCGCAATCGTGTAACACTTTCTTCTTTACATATAGTATAAAACACATCAAAATATACAACATACGTAAAAATAAAAGTGCTTATAGTAAAGCGTTATAGTAGTATATATATCGTAGTAGTATATACAACGTTATAGTAGTACATATAAGCTGCGCTTATAGTAAAATATTAGAAATAGAGAGTTAAGTAACTGCATTCCTTCACGTCACTAAGAGACTTTAGGATGCAGCGGCGTGTTTAAACGTGTTAAAATGAACATAATTATTGCTATTACGCATGAACATAGAACAGAGAAGGACTTCAAGCGAAATAGTGTTAATATCAAGTCTCGACTTTGTACCTAAAGCTTGCGTAGAACCGTGTACATACCAGCGCCTCTAGCGGATAACGTTTATTGACTGGTTCTCAATTAACAAAGAGATTATTGGTTGTAGTGGATTGTTGTGCGCATATTGCAGCCGTTTTGTAGTATTTGGGATACCAAAGGCATATGTCAAAACAAAAGCCTCACACTGCTGACTACAAGGATTATGTTCCGGATGCTGCTACCTTCCACTGGTCAGAAAGTCAGCAGTATGTCACAAAAGTTTGATTGATTAGTTTTGGCCATATTTTACATGTTTTGTTCATCCCATCATGTTTAATTAATATTCTAATATCTTAAAATATTTAATGCCATGTCTACTTTATCTCATGTAATATTGTTATTAAACTTTTGAACTTGTCTACTCTATATTTATAATTTATATGACTTACACTAACGCATACATCAAACTCTTTTGGGCCAAAAACGCCGCTGATGGACCCTGATCCTTTGCCACAGGGTTTGTGCAGTGCGAGATGCCAAGTTGGATATCGTCTTCGTAGCTCAGTGGTAGAGCCAGGTTCGATTCCCTGGTTGAATATTTTTCACTCTGTCGGTTTTTACGCTCAGTTTAGTAATGGAAAAAATCATGAAATGCGTAATTAAATGCATTCTAATTTTCTAACCCTATGATCAACTAAACCTCAACCGTCTTCGACTTTTTATGCATCTAAATTTACTGGGGAATTTTATAAATATAAATATACAAAGCCTACCGTAAATTTCTACCAAAAGTTTCTCTGTTGCTTAGATAATCTTGGTTTTCTCCTCACTGCAAACATAAGACTTAATATGAATGAATACCAGCGTACTCTCTGTTATTTCACAGAAATGTTTTACAATGTAAATATATTAAAAAAAAAAAAAAAAAAAAAAAAAAAAAAAAAAGCAGAATGGCACATATAAAACCAGCCTGTATGTTCGTCACAAATGCGTACATACAGACAAACATATTTATATAAACATTGTGATATATTTGCGAATTATTTAAAGAAATAAGCTACTGCAAATATCTATACACACATAATCTATATTTTGCACAAGCATACAGATATATACTTTAATTTATAGAAATGAATTCTGTCTATAAATGATTATGTTTTCAGAAGGTCTGAAATTCATGCGAACTTGTATCTCCAGTGTACAGAAGGAATAATTATACGTATCATTTATTGCACTGTAAAAAAATGTTGATTTATAAAAAAAAAATATTCTCGCTATTACTAAACTGATCTTTTTACGGAAAAAGTCTGTATTGTTTGTAGACTTTCTCTGCTTTAATCAGTCAGATATTGTATATATCCATTAAAAACATATTTATATATCCAGTATATATCCATTAAAAACAGTGTTTTACAGTCAAGCCGGTTTTCAATCCCCTATAATTTTTTCGGTATTACTCTATTATCCCGTCTATCACTTTTCATAACAAAAAACTATCGCTAAACTGTAAAATTAAACGCCAAAAATGCTGTCCTATTTACTTGATGTCAGAAGCATTATACGTGTTTGTTATGTACAAGTGGTTTTTTAATTCGACATTTGCCTGTATTTTGCATTATGTTTTACTGATTTATTAGTTATTTCATTAATTAAAATAACAATTGTGTCCTTAAATTTTTATATTTTATTTATTTATTTATTTTGATATTCCAATGGCAACGTTCTCCCGTTTATTTGGCGTTACAGTTTGGCGATAGTTTTTTGTTATGAAAAGTGGTCGACGGGATAATAGAGTAGTACCATTTATTCTTCACAATCAATTTAACAGTAAAATAATAAAAAATATTTAAAAAAAATTAACAATATATTACTTTATCTACTTTAAAAAATACAAGTTATCCAATTATTAAGAGAAAATTGAGATACTATATATATATATATGTAAACTTATGACATTTTTTATTGATTTAACAATAGAAAATTAAAAGCTGTTTTTGCTATATTCTAACATTAAAATATCTCCCCTTTAAAAATATTTGTTTAATTATTTTAAAGACGTTAGATCATAGCAATGTGGAAAAATATTCACATATTCTGCAGAACATTGATAATCTTCATAAAATTCTTAAACCAGTTTTTTAGAATGTTACATTCATAAAAATATATTTTAATAAAATAATTTAAAAAAATGTTTAATTTTACATTATTTATTTTTAGTAGGAATTGAAAATTAAATAAACTCACTTTTTTAACCATTGCATTAGTAATAATATCTAAGTTTTCTCTGGTTTCAGCAGGAACTAAATATGCTTTAGCAGTACTGCACCTTTGACCGTTTCTGGTATTTCCTTGTATGTCATATATCCCTTTGAAAATTGAGAAAAAAAGTCATGTATATCCGTAGAAAACTAAATTTAGAAATACAAACATTATTAAAAGTTCTAATTTTCCCATCATATTTAACCAAAATTAGAATTCAATAATTAACCAATATTAGAAATCAGTATTTAAAAAGATTTTTATGTTATTGAAAAAAAAATAGCAACAGAATATTGGGTACGTGTTTAAAAGGGTAAACTTTCTAATATTGACTTTACCAAAGTATCGATTTTGTAAATTTATGAAAGTATTTGATAAAATATTAGATATTGTTTCTGTTGTTTTTTTTTCCCTTAACAACAAGCCAACATTGACAAATATTGAATTTATAAATTTTACCTTGAAAACGTTTCTAATATAATGCCTGTATTAATTATATATTGAAGTGGAAAAAATTAACCAATACTAATAATCAACAGTTACGCAATGTCGATTTTTTTTTCTGGAATATTTCTAATTTAATGAAAGTACTTCCACAATATTGGCGTTACAATGCTGTATTTTATAACGTTATGTAAATATAAAACCAATATTGACTGGAAATATTGAGCATACTTTAAAAATAAAAGCATCCCATTACTGGCCCTCCCAAAATATCGGCAGCCAATTGTATATGATTTTAATATTTTTCTACTCTTACCCTAATGCCAAATTTGCCTGATGTTGTATTTATAGATTTTACATTGGTTTTATTTACCATGTTGCGTGATTATTAAAGTGGAAATATTTAGTCAAGTATTGAATAAATGTTATCATGAAATTGACAAAACTTATTTTATTGGTTATAAATTTTGATGGCCAATATTTATCCAATATCGCTATTTGCTTGAAATCGAAATACTTCTAAAAATTATATGTTTCATTGGCTGTTTCTCAGTGTTTCACCAACATATAACACACCAGTTGTGACAGAAAATATTAAATATATGTTTCAGAAATTTAAATTGTATTGGATTTAACCAATACAATGCCAATATTAATTTGCTATCAGGATAATTTCAAACTACAGAAAAGTAAAAGAAATGGCAAATGTTACGCGTTCTAGGCACAGATCCTTTTTTCCCAGTTATTATCGCAAGTTAAGTTTTGCCTGAATTACTTTTTTTCAATCATTACGGATTTCGCATTTAAGATTTTTTTTATCTTATGTTACGTTCAAAATAGTTCAATGTAAAATAATTAATTATATCATGAAAAAATATATTTGTACCTAATTGCTTTTTCCCATTAGGATCTAGAAATTCAAATCCAAAACCTTTCAAGGCTTCGTAATAGGCTCGTTTCAGTAAAGGCTCATATCTTGGACGATGAACCGTGACAGGACCAGTGATGTTGTGGTAGCCTATAAAAAGAGATATGTTGAAATTTATACTGTTTTTTTATTCATATCCGTTTATTATTTGAAAAGGTTGTGAAACGTTCACTTGCGAAAGATAAAGAAGTCTAACAAAAAAAAAAACAAATCTCTAGGAAACTATGTGCTATAGTGTTGGTTGGGGTAAGTGGGACGCTGGGATAAGTGGGTCATCCCCCTCAAACTAAAATATGTACAGGATATTCCAAAATTATTCGCATTGATCATGTCACATTTCGTTACACTGATGAGTTTTGAATATATTTGATCTTTGTTTCATTTATTTTTCATGTCATAGAACTAATATGAAACAGATTTCCAGAATAGTTTGTTTAAAGAGTTCAAGCTACATTTGCTCAAGAGGTGTTTCCAGGTTAGTCTTCATTATCTTTCAATGTTTATTAAACTGTTGTGCAAAGTTTAACCTAAAATACATACTGTAATTTGAATTTTTATTAAATCGGTTATTAAGAAGTGTTTAAGAGGAGGTCCCATTTACCCCATAATTTTAGCCTACTAGGGGAAAGTGGTACACCTCATTATGGGGTAAGGCGGACTCCTTATTATGGGATAAGTGGGACCCCTCATTATGGGGTAAGTGGGACTAGGGTGTCCCACTTACCCCACTAAGTAAATTTAAATAAGTTTCTGCATTATGGCTTAAGCAAGTTGCCTTAAATTTCTATAGTACTTATGGTTATGTTTAGTTTTTCAAATTGAATATAGAGGGTGTGTCACCTTTTACGTGTTCGCAAATACAATTCCATCAAAGAGATTTAAACGATCTTCAAGTGTTCAAATCATTACGAATGAAGAATACATGCAACTAAAATAACTAAACATTTTTAACGTCTGAGGAATAAAAGTCTTAAATAAAATATCACATTTAATCAGACATAACAGTTACATAAATACACTTAAAACATTAAAAACATTAAAATACTGCAAACGTTTCAGGCTATAATTTATCCCCTCATCAGTGCAATTACATACGTTGTAAACATGGTTGAAAATTCTCCGGTCAACGAATGTAATTGCACTGATGAGGGGCTAAATTATAGCCTGAAACGTTTGCAGTACACTGTTAAAATTAAATCCGTCAATTCACGGTAAAACTACTGGCAGCAAAGTTGCCGGACTTTTTCCGTTCCGTTAGTACATTTTCCGTTTTGAAAGATAAAAGAAGGGTAATTTTTTTTATTATTTTTTTTCATTTTTATTTTGTATTTTGTATTTTTATTTTATTTTTATTTATGTTTATTTTTATTTTATTTTATTTTTATTTATTTATTTATTTATTTATTTTTGTAAATAAACTCGGTTTTAAAAAATGTCATCTCTATTTGTGCTGCCATCTATTGATTATTACGGGAGTATTTAATTTAATCTATACAAATAAAAGAAAGTTTCGCTCTGTGTGTGTGTCTGTTGGCGATGGCTAGGAAAATCTAGCCCACCTAGAAGGCTGGAAATTTAGATTTAGGTAGTCTAAACCCTCTCCAGGTGCAACATTACATCAGAATTTTAATATTTTAATTACTTTCTGAAACTTTAATTAAAATGCACAAAGAACTCTCATTAAAAATACGCTTTTTTTCATCGGTTGGTTGGTTGTGTAGAATATCTTCTCAGAACACATTAAATAAATCAGAGTAGCGATGCATATAGATAAGGATTTATAACGAAATAGTGCGACATGGATTGCAGTTATCTGCATATAGCGAAGCTAATGTAGCGCCATCTACTCACGGCAAATTACGCAAACGCCACCTATGTTTAAAACATTTCCTGGCACGTTTTTCTTCATTATAATTATCTCGGTTTAAGGTTTTTGTAAAACAGGACATATATTACTATGATAGAGAAAACTTTATTTAACAGATTATTTGTTATATATTTTCGGGAATGGTGAGGGGTAGGGGTCTAATTACATTTAACAATTTTAACATTTTTAGCTTCACCAGTAGCGTGTAAATGTTGTTTTATATACAGAATACCGCTATTTTAAATCTCAGTTTCTCAGTAATATCTCAGTAATAATGTTCCGAACGTCTCCATTTAGTTCCATTTTTACTAAATTATCGTAAAAATCAGCATTCATTGCTTCAAGGTGTATTTCTAAAAAGTAATTACCAGTATTTCCGAATAATAGCTAAGCCAAATTTCAAATTAAGTTCCTATCTTAACCAAAGGAATCAATCTTTAAAGATTTATAGTGATCCTCCTAATTAGTTATTTGCGGAAGGTCACTTGAACATTCGCCCCCTCCCCCTCCGGGGCCCTCCTTCAAAGTTTTCTCTAACTATTCCCCGTTCCCATATCTCAGCAACTATCTTTTCGATTTCAACGCAAGTGATTCCAAATATTATAATTAATTTAATAGTCACCCTTTATATCATTAAACTAAATTTATGAGTAGCGGTTACCACTATTTCTGAATAATAGTTTAAGCCAAATTTCTAATTAAGTTCCTAGCTTAACTAAACGAACGGATTTTTAAAGATGCATAGTGGTCGTCCTAATTAGTCATTTGCTGAACGGCACTTGAACATCTCCCCCCCCGACCCCTCCTTCAAGGTTTTTTACCTAACTATGCCCCGTTTCCATATCTCAGCAACTATCTTTCCGATTTGAACGCAAGTGATTCCAAACATTATAATTAACTTAATAGACACCCTTTATAACATTAAACTAAATTTATGAGTAGAGGCTACCACTATTTCCGAATAATAGTTTAAGCCAAATTTATAATTAAGTTTCTAGCTTAACCAAACGAACGAATTTTTAAAGATGCATAGTGGTCCTCCTAATTAGTCATTTGCTGAAGGGAACTTGAACATCCCCTCCCCCCCGGCCCCTCCTTTAACGTTTTTTTCTCTAACTATGCCCCGTTTCCGTATCTCCGCAACTATCTTTCCGATTTCAACGCAACTAATTCCAAACGTTATAATTAACTTAATAGTCACCTTCTATAACACTAAAGTAAATTTTTGAGTAGCGGTTACCACTATTTCCGAATAATAGTTTAAGCCTAATTTGTAATTAAGTTCCTAGCTTAACCAAACGAACGAATTTTTAAAGATGCATCGTAGTCCTCCTAATTAGTCATTTTCTGAAGGATACTTGAACATCCCCTTCACCCGACACCTCACTCATGATTATTTTCTCTAACTGTGCCTTATTACAATAACACGGCTTATAATGTTCCAATCTTCTTGAAACCAGCTCGATTTTGTAGCAGGCCTACTATACAGTACCGTAGGCAATGTTGACCTGTCTCAGAGGCTCTTTCCGAAAGAGGTTGCTCCCCTGGCGGTGGAAGGGGGAAATAAAAGATTTTCCGGAGTGTGCGAGCCTGCCCGGTATACGGTGTCGAAGCCATCGAAGACCTTGGCCAGAGTTTCGTTTTTTAAAAGATTTGAGTTTATCACACGGGCTCGGGCACCGCCGGGCGGGTCAGCTAGTTTAATATAATGGAAGAACATTTTCTGCCAGACCTGAGTATTGAACTGGGGATGTTAGCGGCTTGAGCTGAGTGCTTTACCGCATGACCAGCGGGTCCTTGCTAGAGTGAGAGTAGGAAATGATTATACGGGATGTCTTCAAATCGCAGCTTGGGACTTAAACAATTTGGGGTTTAGAAAACTGGTAATTTTGAAGCTAATTGCGGGGATATTTCGTAATGAGATGATGGTTGAAAACTATAGTATTAATAGAGGATAAAAACATGAATTATATATATTCTTAATTTGATTGTTAGATGTAAAATATAAATGTTATATTTTGAATTAAATTCGATAATTTTTTTTGCTTTTTTGCGAAAATCGATTTTTAGTCAATTATTATGTATTTTTTAGATGTGTTCGTTTAGAATATATTTTCAGTGTGAGTGTTTTTTATAACTTTAATAAATAAATTGCGAATAATTTTAAAGGAATGAGTTTAATTCGAAAGCATTACTTTTGTTTGTTGCTTTTTTAAATAGAATCGATTTTTTTTTCACTGAACTTAGGTATTTTATATATATATATTAATCTGTTTGTTTAGAATATATTTTAAGTGCGAATACTTTTTTATAACTTTAAAAAATGAATTGCAAATAATATTAAAAGAATAGAAAAGTTTAATTTTTGCTTTTTTAAATTCGAAAGCACTATTTTCTTGTTGTTGTTTTAAATAAACTTGAAATTTTAATTTATTGAATTTTTAGTTTTTCTGTGCAGCAACATGTCAGTTTTTGAAACATTGAAAATAAACATGCAGCAAATAACGGAATATCTCCGTTGGCTGCTTTTTTCTCCGTCCGTTCCGTTGTTTTCAGGAAAAATGAGGAAATTTTCTGCAGATATACGGGATAGATTCCATTTTTCTAACAAAACGGAAACTTTCTGATCAAAATTCACGGAAGACAACCTGTCAGTAAACGAAATTTTTTAACAGTGTATTTTAATGTTTTTAATGTTTTAAGTGTATTTAGATAACTGTTATGTCTGATTAAATGTGATAATTTATTTAATACATGCAACAATTAAGAGAAAAAGTGATGAAAATATAAAGAGTGAAGAGAAAACTCAAAGTAAAAAAAAATAAAACTGAAAATGTAGAAGATTTATGTAGAAGACAGTGACGATTTTGAAGTAAAAAGCAACTCTGATAAACATATTTCTATGGATGAATTAAAAGACAATTATGAAGATCTAGAAGGAATGAATAGTTTATCTATAAAAAACTTCTAAAGCTGGTGACTCTGTATTTGTGAAACTTGCATTAAAAAAAAAAGTATTATGTAGCTCTAATTTTAGAATTTGATGATACAAATGAAAAAATAACTGCTAAATTTGCAAGAAAGAACAGAAATAGTGAGACTTTTTATTTGCCGGATGCAGATTATGTTGGAATTATTACTGAGGATGAAGTAATACTTATTCTCAATCAGCTAACTTTATGCAGACACTGCCATTTAGTGTTTCCAAATTCTTTTTCAAATTACAGTGTTTGCTAATGTGCCAAAATTAATCTCAATCAACCTTATTATTTTTCTTCAGGACTGTTTTATACGTAAAAGTGAAACATATGCCTTTAGGTTGTCAAAAAATTTCATAGATATACTTGTTTCTTTTTTCATTCTATAATTACCTGTCATACTGATCTTAATGTGAGTAGATATCTCGTACATGGATACATTTGCAATACAATATTTCATACAGGAAATTTCTAAACTTTATCAAGTAACACCTACTTACCTCTTCTTTAGTTATGCTTGCTTTAAATTTAAATAAAAAGCGTTGGGTCCACTTACCCCTTATTATGGGGTAAGTCGGACACCCACCTGATTTATTAAAAGAAAAGCAGTTAAAAAATATTTAAAGCCTTATTTTAGAAACTAATGATAAACTTTTGTTTATTAATGTAGCCTTAAATAAAATAAGTTGATAAGTTGAAATTAAACTGTTTCAATTTTTTTGAATAAAGCTTCAAAAATGAAGTATTCCGAAAAGAAGTTTCACTTACCACAACCAACACTAAATTGTGAGTAGGTGTAAGGAACTGCAGAAGATGTAAGCAAAATATATGTCATAGCACTGTACTAAAATTATTGTACACTGAAAAAAAAAAAAATGCTGATTTTACGGTATAATACTAGCACCTCAGCTGCCAGCTGCTAGTATTATACCATAAAATTAACAGTAATAAAAAGTAAAATAAGCAGTTATACACTGCCGCAGATGCGTGGTAGCGTATGACTGCTTACTTTACTGTTTATTACTGTTATTTTTACGGTATAATACTGGCAGCTGGGATGCTAGTATTATACTGTAAAATCAACATTTTTTTTTTTTTGCAGTGTATGGTAGTCATCTTAATGCATTATTTCCAGAAAATAAAAACAAAAACAAAAAGATCAATATTTTACTCTAATTTAACCATTATGGTGTCTATTTAGCAAGAAACATTTCAGCCTCTATTTTTTTTAAAGAATATGATTTTTATATAATACTACGGTGGCTCCGCCCCCCTGCTCACTACGCTCTTCAACCGTCCGCGTAATCGCTTCGCGATTCCGTTCGGTATCGCGCAGCAATCCCTATTTTCTAGAAGAAAAGAAAAGAAATCAAAGCCGGGAAGATCTACGCAGCTTGACATTGGTCCATTTCCAAATCGTTACTTTTTTTTAATATAGAGGGACTAGCTGACGGTTAATACTTGCTACCGCTTTTTATCTGTTTACTCAAAAACTGTTTTAGATATCAGAATGCGACAAATTGCAGATTGTAGCCAGTATTATCATTTACAAATTTTAATTAGACTTTTCAATCGCCGAAAGATTATGTAAAATTTATCAATTAGTTCCCGAGTTTATCAATGTTGAAAAATTAGTTGATTGATGGTTTCTCCCAGTTTTCCCTGTTTTCTCTAAAACTATTTTAGATATCGGAATGCGACAAGATCCAGATTGTATGCAGAAACATTCTGTTTCTCTGCCTGTTTAGTATTTGTGATGCAACCGTTTCTGAACCTGTTCCGGAAAAACAGACAGACGGATAAAATAAGTATTTTTTTTTTCACTATACGCCATCTAAATAGTCAGAAAATTACAGACAGACACTCCAATTATATATATATATATATATATATATATATATATGTATAAATTCATGCTGTGGTATTCAACTGTATCCTCTGTGTAAATGGTTCTTTCCTTTATTTTCAGTTAATTTTTGTTTTATATTATTAACACTGAACAACCTTAATAATACGCACAACAGAAAGATCGGTAACATAGAGGAAGTTAATATTTCCTCTTTATGTAAAGATCACAAGTTTCATAAAACAATTTTAAATTTTACATTCTTTAATTTTAGAGTTAATGTATTTTTCACTGTTATAATGTGCTTATAGAATACACAAAGTTTGACCAATTTTAAAAGCAATTGGTGATATTTCAGAGGGATTCATAGTTAGTATATACATGGTGATCGTAAAATAACTGACAAGTTAATTCAAGATAGTGATAGGTCTTAAATTCTGATACTACAATGGATAATGTCTTAACCATTTAAATTTCTTCAGATCACCATCTATTAGTTAAGAAAATGATTCTCAACAATTGACAAATTGTTAATCTCTTAATAATATACCATTTGCTAAAAATTCTGGATCCCTGTTATCTTCGAGTTTTTTAAAATAAGGGAATACATCTTTGTAGCTCCATCCTTTAGCTCCTTGAGCTTCCCATCTGTCGTAATCATTTTTGTTGCCACGGACGTACAACAGATTGTTTATAGAGCTTGATCCGCCGAGCATTTTGCCACTGGGTAATACCATTTCCTAAACAGACAAAAAAATCTCTTTGTAAAAATATCAAACAAAGACAAAAAATATTTGAATTTTTTTTGGTAAAATGAAACTTATTTAAGATTAAGTAGTAAAATAGCACCGAGAACCGATTATGAAACTTTTTCACCTGTTGTAACTATTTAAAGTTTTTAATAATAAATAAAATTATATTTTTTTATTTCTAGTTGTTTTATATTTAAATAAATTATCAAAATTGTCTGAAAAGAGGAAAATATTTGTATTGTATTAAAATTATATATAAGATTATATTTATCCATAGTCTACAAATTAAAAATATCAATTTATTTTTCAAAAATTACAATGAGTTGAATGAAAATATTCATAACACAGCTAATAAAAATGTTACAGAATAACAGAACAGAATAAATATTGAAAAGTTTCGGAGAAACTGCATTGGCATTTTATACCAAACGAAATAATAAGGATTTTCTTCAGGTACTGTACAAACTTATTCTTCTCAAATTTACACTTAAAAAATTATGATATATTATAGTCATAAAATATTTGTGAAGTATGCGCTAAAATTTTTAAAATCTGAAATGGAGAAAAATATATCTGAAAAAACTGAACTTCGGTTAACTTACCGAAATTGTGGCTCGAGTTACTCCATGGTTACAAATATGAAAATAAAAAACCAAGTAAAAATTAAAGATAACGTACGTAATTTTTAAAAAGTGCATGAAAATTAAACGATAGCATTTCAAATAATAACTTCAAAGACCATGCAATTATAGAATATTCTCATTTGTTTTTGAAAATGTCCGAGTGAGCCGAAACATATCAATAATCTAATAAAAGTTATTTTACTGCATATTATGTTGTTAATTTACAACTTTTAGCATTTAAAAGAAATATATTATTACAAGGTGTTATAATTTATTGTATCTGAATTCATTTGAATGTCCCTGTAAACGAACTAGAAATGTTACACATAATTTTTTCATTGGCAAAAATGATTACTGAAAAATCATACATCAATTTAGTAATGTTCGAAGTTGTGGTACATCATTAAAGCGTACTTTAAACAAATTTTCTCCATATACCATAATGCGGACAGACGGCAGAGAGACAAGTCAAGGCTATAACCCCTTTCAACTTTGTTGGAAAGTTACAAAAAGACAATAAAATGGACCAACAGACAAAAATACTGTTTTTGGTAACTGATCTAGTTTATAATGCGACCTCTCACAAAATGAATATTTTATAGTAATCAGGTTTTGGGTAGTTCTTTCTAACAAAACAAAATAACAAACCCGCAGCTTCTGTTTAAAACTTATGCGTGGACATACATAAAAAATATATAAATAAATTGTATAACTTGTTTGTTGGAAGTCGATTAATACTTTTTTTGCCGCGCCGTAAGGTTAAAAATAAATCTCATCCTACCTGAGCGAACACTGTGCGCCACGGCAAATTTCAAAACTTTCGTATCTTTTCTGTAAGTAGTATTTATTTAATACTGCTTACTAATTTAAATTTCTGAAACATATTTATGGAACCAGTTTTATTATGCAAAATAGTCCTCGTTCGCAGGTTCCTAACCATTGCGGACTGGGCACCACCAGTCTGACTGTTTAAAGTTTTCAAGATTTTCCTTGTGTGAAACCCATAATTTGGGCCACTTTCCCTTCAAAAGTATTGCCTGAAAGCATTCCTTCTAGAGCAATATAGCCAAAACAGGCCGATGCTTAACAAAATACCTCCTTCCCTTGGGCGAAAGAAATAAGATACATGCAAGGCAGTAAAAATTTCAAGTGTGACTCGTATATGATTCATAGGGCAGTTAAAGCATTAAAAACTGCTACATTTCAAGAAGCTTATCGGTACAATTTCTTTTTAAGAGAATAGTAATACATTTATGATATATTAACATCAAGACACCACAATCCCTTTCTAAATTTCTAGCTTAAATTGATACAATCTTACTCTGTTGACTAATCCCCTGCCTGTATAACGCTGTGGGACAGATCGGAATTGCCAATCAACTTCTGTGAACCAGAGTGCCAGTGCTGCTGCCGGTATTTCACTCAGGATAGGAGGTGCACCACCCGCCTCTAAAAGCAACACGTTGATGCATGGCATTTCAGATAATCTGCTTGCTACCACGGATCCTCCCGAACCAGCTCCAACTGCAATTTAAAATATGAATTACATTTTTTAAAATCTTATTTAAAATTGGGAGTAAACAGGTCCGAAAGTGTTTTCATACTTAAATATATACATAGAAGGCCATAATAAATGCTTAAACAACTGCAAAATTTACTCGCTAAAATAGTAGAATAGTGAAAAAAACACCAACCCGAAACTAATGCAAACAAAATATTTATTAACTTTTTCCTTATTAAGGCTTTTCTGTTTTATATCAAAGACATATTCTGTAAAATATACATTTATATATTAGTAGTAAAAAATAGTTATTGAATATTTCTGATATCAGCGCTAAAATAATCTGTTAATATGTAACCCTGCCGTTTTCTCCTTATTTTTGCATATTTTATGAAATCTGTATTTGTATTACATTATATTTATGTTACTTTACATTATTTTATTAAACAAATATTTATTACACGTTTTAATCAGGTGTTGATAGATTAAAAATTCACACGCCTGAAAATTCCTTTAAAAATTATCAAAAATCAGTAATTTAAGTTAAAATTTTTAGACAATTTTATTTGAAAGTGAATTCATAATATTTTCGATGGATTAATTATTAACATTATGCGATATAATTAGTAGATTACATTTGAGCTTAGCAATAATGACTGTCACTTTTGTGCTTTATAATATAGATATTACTTTGTTAAGCATGATAGTTGCAACAAACTTTCAATTTTCCATTTCTATGTACGTATATATGATATAGCCCCACAAAAATATTTATCAACGTTTCTTCACATAAAATCCATTAATTCGAAAATTTAATGTAACATTAATATTCGCGAATATGTTGTAAAAATGAAAAAGAAAACACATCTTACGAAATTATAGTTTAGGGAAAACATTAAATTTTAACATATTAAATTGTTTTAGCTTGTTTCATTTCTAAACCATAGATATATAAAATGGAAACACTACAGAAATAGAAGTTTACATGGGTTCCGGCCAAATTTCTTTCATTAGACTTGGGCCGGCCAAAACCTGTACTTCATTCATTCTAATGTTTGTCAGGCTGGCATTCTTTTCAAAAAATAATACTGATATAGTATATTAACAGAGTCTTTCGAAATTTACTTTATAAATAACAGACAAATATTTTTACAATCTACTCATTTTACTTTATGGCGCTTTAAAATTATGGCTGAGCTTTAATTCTAAAATAATTTTTTTATGAGTTCTTCATTTGAATGCAATTTTCTAAATGATGAACAATGCTATTATTTCGTATTACATGGCTCATGAACATGCAATCTAATAATAGTTATGCTTTCAAATGTTCATATCGATAAATGTAATATTATTTCTTTAAATTTTTTAAATTATAGGATAATATTGATTACAGAACACAGCAATTTTTTAAAGAAATTCATCGCTTACGGCTGGATCAGGGCTGACAGCATTGGTTTTTCAAATGCTGGGTCGAGACCGGGCATGAAAATTTTGGATCGCAAAAACATTTACCACAAACGTTGCCTAGATGGAAAATGGTTAAACGGTTGGTGATTTGAATTTTAAATTAGTGTTTGGGAAGTGTTAGAAATTTTGTTCGATCAGTATTACATTGTTTTTTAAAAGGCCTGGTTAGGGTGCAAATTTTGGCTTGTAAAAATCTGTACCCAAAATATCGCCTAGAAGAAAATAACAGACAGTTAGTGGTATGTATTTTAAATTTTCGTTTGGGAATTTTCGTTTGTTAATTTTTGTTTAGTGTTGCATAAATAATAAATTTGAAAAAATACAGGTATTGGACAAAGCAGTTCAAGCATTTAAAGAATTGGAATAGTTCAGTGAAGCTATTTTTACTGAGGTGAAATTTAAATTAATTATTGTATGATACAAAAATTTGCGAAAAGCAGTTGTTTTGGGAATTTATTTAAACAGCAAGGTTACTTATGGGTTTCAATCGCCGAAAAACAACCTAGTCGTAGACAAAACTTTGTTGCAACAATTGTTATGCTGAAGATTAAAATTATGTAAAACTCTCATTAGTCACTATTACTTTCATTTTCTAAAAGAACAGTTGAACTTTCAGTTTCTAAAAGAACTTTCGTGTTATATTGTACCCAAATTATCGAAAAGTCACATAATTTTTATCAAAAGGATTTCATTGGCACCTGTTGCAATGTTAATTAGGTAACATTGCGAAGAATATATTAATAATTTTTATTTAGCACTTGCCAATAGAGTTATACCGCTATTTACGTGGCAAATCATAGAGAAACCTTACATGTGATATACCAATAAATGACAATTACAAACACATTCGCTCTCAGCCTCAACTAATGGTCTTCCAAATCATGAAATTTAAATGATAAATATCTTTTATATGTAGATACACATAAAAAAAAGAAAATGTGGAAATAAAAAAAATAAAAAAAGCTTATTTGAAAATTTTAAAATATTTATGTATATATACCACTTTGTATGCATAAAGAAGCTTCATTTGAAGATTTTGAAACCGTGATATACAAATAACACTCACCGAAACATTACAAAATACAAGAATAAGCATAAGGACATCGTATAAGATATACCAAATACGAAATGCGCAATATTTTCAAGTTGCACAATATTACGAATATATATTTTAAATATGTTCAATTGAAGTATGTTACAATCACTTTAAAACAAAAACAATTTTTGTTTAAATTAGTCTCACCTTCTCGTCTAACTTGACTCAACTGAAAAGCATTATACACTAATGTTTGTGAAAATTGCAACACCATGAAGAAATTCTCAGAAATTAATGAAATTTATTTCACATATTACTGATAGTGGTACAAATAAATAAACGATCAAGTTTACAAGACAAAAAAACAAAAATAACTTCGGAAATTAGTACTTTGTGTGTCCGCCACCCTGAGCGATGAGAGCCAGTGCACGTCGTGGCATTGAATCATACAGGTTCTGAATGTAATTCTGGGAATGGCATTCCAGATGACTTCGACTTGAAGCCAATGTTCAGTCTTACTGTGTGCCCCACCAACTGTACGAGCGAGTCTCCGACCAATGAAATTCCAGACATGCTCGATGGGAGACATATCCGGGGAAAAACAGGCTATGGAAGAAGCGAAACCTGTTGTGTACTGAAGAAGGCTTGTACAGTCTGAGAAACATGTGCACGGGCATTATCCTGCAGAAATACAGCACCCGGATTCCGTAAAAGAAAGGGGAGGCCTCTGGCTCCACAATTTTCCTTATGTAGCGATCATTGTTGTTCCCCTCTGTAACGTCTGACGCGTACTCTTCCATCATTGTACTCCAGATTGTAGCGAGATTCATCGGGAAAAGCAACTTGTTGCCACTGGACATGCCACGCGCTTTGTTGCTGAACCCATTGAAGTCGGAAGCAACTGTGATTCAGCAAGAGGGGGATCCTGCGTAGAGGAACCCTTGCACACAGTTCATGCTGCAGCAGACGAACTGTGGAGCTAGACAACAAAACACCTGTAGCTGTGCTCCAACGTTGTGTGGACACACGAGAGTATGTTGTACGGTTCGTCACAACCATACGGATGATGTGTCTGTCGTCCCATGCCGTTGTGCTATTGCGTGCCCCACTGCCAGGTTTTCGCCTTGTTTGATTCTCCTCTGTCCATTTCTTTCAAGCACGCATCACTGTTGTGGCATTACACTACGTGCGGGCTGCGATTTCTCGATACGAAAATCCACATTCTGGCGTATCGACGATGTGTCCTCGTACGAACTCCGTTAATTGTTGGTATAGCCTCCTCCGCTTTTGAAAAGGCATATTGACCACCAATGAAACGTTTACCGCCGACAGAGGAAGATAAACGGATTTCAACGTATCTTCACAGTTCTTTATATACTTGGAACAAGCAACTGATAAGGAGCCGGTTCTCGTTCCACGCATGCGCTATCGCTTTGTAATTCTAATCAATTGCATGTCTTATCTCACTTTACATTTCCTGTAAGTTTGATTCAGTTTGCATAATTCCTTCATGGTGTTGCAATTTTCACAAACATGAGTGTAAAATATAGTTTTACAACATCTTTAAAAAAAAAAAATATTCCAAATTTTCCGTTACTTTCTCCTTGTTACATTTTTAATGATGAAAGTTTCTGGGATTAGGAAAACATTATAACATTTAAATTAATATTACAAATTATAATTACAATAAATAGAAATGAAAATTACTCACCAACAATGTAATCATATTCTTTTTGAAATATCGTTGACACATCGGGAGAATATTTTTGCTTCTGAAGAAAAGGTGATAGTACTGGAAGTGTGTTTGGATCAGTAACAAGCACAGACTTTACAACATCAAAAATATAAAGAAAAATAACTACACAAATCCATGGCCTTGTAAGAAAATTAAACAATCCCATGTTAATGATCTGCATTGTTTTGTCTAAATAAAAATGAAAAAAAAAAGTTTATTAAAATATTGAAATATTTTAAGATATAGCGTATTTTTATAGGGACGTAGTTGTTTAATTTTCATCTTTCATTATAAGAAGGGTTTTGTTCCCTTTAACAGTTTCTAAGAATTGAAACTTCTACATTTTTATGTTTGGGATTAATAAAATGAGACAAAAAATATATGGAAACTAAAATTTTATATTTCAGAGATTTCTTTTTGCAATGGTCATGTATTGCATGAATAATTTTTCTGCAACTTTATTTATTTCTTAAGCATTATAATTGTATATATTTTTTAATATGTTTAAGGGTTTTCCCAATTTGATTTTTAATAAAATTACATTTTTGGCGATTGATTTGTCTGTGATTCCAGTCTACTGTAACTGTCGGATTAATTATATTTGTTTACAACCAAAATCAAGAAGCCTTGCAACAGCACCTTCAATACTCAAAATTTCCATTCTTTAATAAATAAACAACACTCAAAGTGAGTTTAAATGGAAGCGTCTTTGTTGTCAACAAAGTATACATAAAACTTAACAAATCCACAGTACCTTTGAAGCTAGTTTAATAGGAATTTCAAAATTTTAATGCTTTTACTTCTCCTTTTTAGATTTATAAAATAGCTAGGTCTGAGCGGACGGAAATTTCCAGCCCCTGACCATCCCGACCCGTATAAAATGCTCACTGTCCAGGCCTGGTATAAAAGATAAAAGTCCAATCCCGGCCCGTACGCTACATTACAATCCAACAAAACTTGGGAAGGTTTGTTTTGCTGCTATTGGCGCTTTCGTTGCTGGGGAGAAACGGAGAAGGAAAGGAGAAACGTATTGTAGTTTTGTATCTTGTGACACGGTACTGTGTTATGTATTGTGAAATGCTTTGGAAATAAAAAACATTTGTGTGATTTAAAGAATAAAATAAGACTGTGTTTGTCCTAAAACGTGATAAATTTTACCATTTTTTAAAGATAATTTATAATTCTTATTTTAGTTATGCAAATTATTTCATTTATACAGGTTTCTCAAATCTTATCACATTTAAATTTGTGTTATTACGCATTGTCATTGGTTTTTACTACACCAGTTATAATTTTTGTTATAATTTCCTAAAATATGTTATTATTTGTTTTGTCTACATCTATTTTGTTTCTTCAATTTTCTAAAATCGCAAAAATTGTCAAACCAAAATCTAAAACCTGTATTTTATAAAGTTGTTCTAAAATGAGTTTTGGTGGTTTAGCAGATATTAAAAAATGGCCAATCAGTAAAAAGGCTCATTAATTAAAAGTTAAAAGTCAAATTGCCGCCGAAAATATAGTGTGAGCCTCATAAACTTAGTACTTAATATTAAAGTGCAAATTTATTAATTGTGCTGTAAAAATTGTTTACATAAAGCTTATAAATTTTATATGTAAAGGCAGAGAAGGGCACTCCCCTGGCTTCACATAAATATAATCAACAGCTAACGACCAACTATAATAATAAATGTATCAGATTTATAACTAAACAGGTAAAAAAAGATCATTTTGACTCTGTATAAGAACAGATGGATAATTTTTGTATGTATAACATTTTTTGTTAAAGGTTTATTACAAAGAAAAGTTCGATCTAAATTAAAGGGCATAGCCAAATTCAGTATTTTGTGTGATTATATTCATATTTCAGATTGCTAACTTTTGTAGATTAACATTTTTTTATTTGTATTCAGAATCATGAGGGTCAGAGGGGGGGGGCACTCCCCTGGCTTCACAAAAATATGATCAACAGCTAACGACTATCTATAATAAAAAAATGTATCAGATTTACAACTGAACAGGTAGAAAAATATCATTTTGAATCTGTATAAGATCAGCTAGGTAATTTTTGTATGCATAACATTTTTTTGTTAAAAGTTTATTATAAAGGAAAATTTGGTCTAAATTAAAGTACATAGCCAAATTCAGTATTTTGTGTGATTATATTCATATTTCAGTTTGCTAACCATTGTAGATTAGCAAGTTTTTATTTATATCCAGAATGATTTTATTTATATCTCATGAATGATTGCTTTGTGTCAGTAAATAAATTTTATAATGGATTAATTTAAACAATAATGATTAATATGTTATAAGCTAATAATGACTTATAAATTAAAATAAATATTTGAGGCAATCTGCTAGAATAAAGACAATATAACTTTTGTAACAATAAAACATAATTCTTGGATCCACGAGGAAAAAAGGGTACTTGTTACGTTTTTTTTAACATAACTTTATGAAGGATATTTGTAATTTGGATGGTCGGATGTGCCAATCCCGAAATTTTCTTCTATCTCATACATGTTAATACTTCAAAATTCGCTACTAACTAGGTCTTTGCGTAAATTGCCCAACAGGTGGCGCTATGCTGCATTTTTCAGGATTTGCATGATTTTAGCGACAGCCATATCTCAAGAACTAGTACCCGGAATTTCATCAAACTTCATATTCTGTTAGACCTTGATATATGTCCATCACAGTTCCAAAATGAAATGACAATCTATGCCCATCATGAGGATTTTAAAAGTATAGGTTAGTTGAATTGTGTGCATGGAAAAAAGAGATATAAGCATAGCATTTTTCAAACAAATCATTAATTTTCGGCACCCACCCTCTCAGATGTCTGCAATTAAACTTCTTAACGCTAAGAGCATAAAAGCGACACCTGTTGGGCAGTATATACCCAAGCTTAATAAATATCTATTTATGTGAAAGTGTAACAGAATATGAAGTTTGAATAAATTCCGTGGATTAGTTTTTGAGGTATAACTATCGCTAAAATCGTGAAAAATGCAGCTTAGCAGCGCCACCTGTTGCATGATTTACATGAAAACCTAATCAGCTCCAACTTATCTAGGTCTAACAGAATATGAAGTTTGATGAAATTCCGTGCATTAGTTCTTGAGATGTGATTATCGCTAAAAATGTTTAAATCCTGTAAAATGCAGCATAGCACCACCACCTGCTGGGCGATTTATACCAAAAACTAATCAGCACCAATTTATGTGAAGGTCTAATTGAATCTAAAGTTTTATAAAATTCCGTGCATTAGTTTTGAGATGGAGTGCCCACAAAATTCTTGTCCCATAAAGATACATTGGGAGACTGACTCACAGACAGACATTTTCTAAAAGCAGTCAAATCGCTTTCAAGACATTCTAAAATGTATAAATCCTCCGAAAACTGGAATTCGATTTTTTTTCTTGAAAAGATAGAAGAAAATTAAAAAACCCTTTCTTTTTTCTGTGATGAAGATATTTAATATCACTGCATTTTAAAGCCATTCATTCTTTCATGATATAGCACGTTTAATATTTAAAGAAAATGTTATTGAAGCACTTGTGTGATTATGTTTTTTGAAATATTTCTTTTATAAATTTACTTTTTTTAAAAACAGAACTCAGTTTATTTAAAATGAAATCTTCATGTGAAATGGTCACAATTGTCGATCACATATATACTCTTTTTAAATTCGCTTCACGTACAAACTATCAATTAAAAGAAAACTAGGGAAATTGTCTTTTAACTATAAACAATAAAATTGAACTAATGAAACATTCAACAATAATCTAAATATTGTTGTCATGTGCAATATTGATTTATACCAAATTTACAAATACCTGTTATTCTTTTTTAATATCACTTTTTATGGATTGGAACGATAGATCCATTTATCGTAGTGCCTAGATGATAAATAGAATTAAGAATAATAACATTTAGAAAAAATGTTTAATATTACTTTTGGATGCTCTTCTGAAATATTATTATTTCTTTTTTAAAATATCTTTGAAAACCCGCCATTGTTAACATAAATATATATATATATATATATATATATATATTTTTTTTTTTTTTTTTTTTTTTTTTTTAGTAAACGAATTTTTTATTCAAACGAAATTCGCAAACATTTTCTTTGAATTTTATCATTAAGGGACATTCAATCATTAAAACATAAGATCTCACACCATGCCATTTTACTAGATAATCATCATCCCATATTTTTACAAGGGAATAGTAACTATAAGTAATGGTAACTATAGTAAACTGTAATATAAGACATATAAAGTTGTGTATACAGGACATACACCATACACTTAAAAAACAACGACCAAACAAGCCTTCTAACTCTTAGATTATAAAGGCGATTTCCATATAACACAAAAATAAATATCATTTTAATTAAGACATTAGTGATCATAAATTGTTAGTTGAACTTTATTGAAAAATTGTGGCAGTACATTTTTTTCCACAGTTAATCGTGTTTCTTTTTCCACAGCCACCCTCTTTCACGAACAATAGATGAATTGGAACTGCACAAATGGGTTACTGGAGTAAGGGGAAAGGGTGAAGATTTTAAGCGCTCTTAGCTGATTACATTTTCTCTCGCCAAAGTCTCCAAGTTTTGTTGGATTGTAATCTCGCGGCCCGTACACTGTAAAAAATGATCAACGTTTCTTATTTTATGAAAATATACTATAACCACGAACGAAAATATAATATAATCTTCCGAGTTATCCCACATTTCGAAAAGCGTGTTCCGTTGTCTTTTGAATCCCCAGAAAGCGATACATTTCCAAAATTTAAAGAATTATTTATAAAAACAAAATTTCTCTAGCTGCCCGTATTTTTCAGAAACGTTTCCGAATAGTTTTTATAGTGTATTAATCAGTTTCCTCAGCCTGGAATACCTATTTATCGAATGTAATCCATTCTCAAGTAAACGTTTTCAGCTGCATAAGTTAATTTATACATGAAAGAGTAAAGAAATAAACTTAATTTTAATGTTAATGTTAACGCTGTTAATTTTGCATGTTTGTCTGTTAAACATATTTGTTGAACATGAAAATGTTTACTTGAGAATGAATAGCATCGGAAAAAACTATATTCCGGGCTTAGAAAACTGATTAATACACTTTAAAAGTCACTCGTAAACGTTTCGGAAAATTACGGGCAGCTAGAAAAATTTTGCTTTTTTAAATGATTCTTTAAATCTCGAAATGCCATTGATGTCTGAGGTTTCTAAAGATAAAGAAACACTGTTAACAAGGATGAGTTTATATTATAAATTTATTCGTCATTATATTATATTTTCGTAGATTCAGAAACATTCGTCATCTTTTACAGTGTAAAAACCTTTTATTGCCCCTACCCGACCCGGTATAAAATCAAAGTTCCGCCAGAGCCCGGCCCTGTCCTTTGGAATTTTGTTTTGGCGCGGCTCGTTATTAAAGCTAAAATTTTGACCCGGTAGAAAATCTAAAAGTTCTGGCTGAGCCGGGACCGACTGAATTTCTTCAAAATATACCGATTTTTCTGAAGCAACATTTTCCTACACTTAAAATTATTCAAAAAGCACACTTACTTTATGCATAGATTTTATCTTCAGATTATATGTCGAATTGCATTAAATACTTCAATTAGAGATTCAGTAAGAGATTCAGTACATCGTCTGTTGTACATATATTATATTCTTTCCGCACGGAATATTATATTCATTTTGCACAGATAAGTATATTTTTCTGTTTAAGGCAGGTTCTATTTCGCAAATTTTACTGTATTTTAATGTTTTAGCCTAGAAATGTATGTACTGCCCTTTAAAAATAATTTTAATTGTAGAATAATTACCATTTAAAAATCTATGCATTCTTTGCAACAATTGTTTTACCGGAGTTCATTTTACTGATGTTTGCATGGGCCAGGCAGGGCAATGATTATCATACGGGGTATGTCGGGAAATGAAAAGAAATTAAATCACCCTTTCGTGGAGATCCAGCCGTTAAGCATATGAACTTTTTTCCACCAAATGTTTATTGAAAATTCATATTTTAGAATACAGATGTTGAATATTACTTTATCGATTAAAATAAAATTAGTACAAAGTTAGTTTTTATAATACTAGTTCAGATCACAACATTTCTTAATAAAAAAAATATATATAAGAAAAAGTATAAAAGAAAGTAATTAGAAGATTTATAAAAAGAAAACTTAATCATCAACGAGTAACTTTGCATGGCTCAAACAATAAGCTGAAATAGGAACGGTATGAGTACAGAAACGTGATCAGTATGTGAACTATAATATACAAATTTCAAAAACAAAATATATTCTATTAAAAAGTACTTTATAAAGGTAGAAAAAAGGATCATATATACTTTTTAATAAAGGAAAAATGTTTATTCAGAATGTTGTAATTTTCTTTTAGTTTATCATAGTTTAAAGGATCAAACAGAGTTATATTCAGATTTTGTTTCACTCTGACATTTTTATTGAAATTGAAAGTATGTCTCATTAGAGAACAATTACCATATATGTAATGTAGAAACATTCCTGAGCTTTTTTGTCATATGCATGTTGGAGAGGAGCATTTATCTATTTTATTAACCGACTCAAAAAAGGAGGAGGTTACCAATTCGACGTGTATGTATTTTTTTTTTATGTATGTACACCGATTACTCCGGAACTATGCGTCCTATTTATATGATTTTTGTTTTATTCGAAAGAGAATACTCTCGAATTGGTCCCATTTAAATTTTATCAAAATTAGTTCAATACTTTTTCAGAAATTCAACAAAAACGAAAAAAAATGAACATTTTAAAAATTGTTAATTTGTTGGCTTTTGAGTGTTGCCAAATTTGAAAAGCAAAATTACATAAAATTGTGAATTGGATAAATATAATACAACGTACAGATAAAAACTATAAATTATGCTACAACAAATCTACTTTTGAATCTTTTCAAATCTTTTATGTATGTTCACCGATTACTCCGGAACTTTGCGTCCTATTTATGTGATTTTTTTTATTATTCGAAAGAGAATACTCTCGAATTGGTCCCATTTAAATTTTATGAAAATTGGTTCAGTACTTTTTCAGAAATTCAATAAAAACGAAAAAAAATATAAGCATTTTAAAAATAGTTAATTTGTTGGGCAGACGACTTTCATTTCATATCATAAAATATTCTATTACGTGAATTTTCAAATAATAAAAAGACTGACATATTTAAATCCGCTTTAACTTGTCGGATTTATTTTTCATAGAACAAACTTTTTAAGATTCAAACAAAAACTAAAACTTTTGAGTGTTGCTAAATGTGAAAAGCAAAATTACATAAAATTGTGAATTGGATAAATATTATACAACGTACGGATAAAAACTATAAATTATGCCACAACAAATCTACTTTTGAATCTTTTAAAAGTTCCATTGTTGCAGTTTCACAGCGGTTTGGCATATTTTGACGAGCGTTTATTGGCGCATAATTAAATACATTGTTGTTTCAAATCCCATATAAATGTACGAGTTACAGAAAATATTTGGCGATTTATCACCTGTGGCGCACTAGTTGGAAACTGCCTTTAAAATATCCAATATCTATATTATATTATACAATACAGTTGTATATAAATGCTTCTGCAATTGTCTTTTAATATTTCTACTACATAATATTAACTATAGAGTGACAATATAGAAAAAAAGGGGTTACTACGAATAGTATTATAGGCGACATTGTTGGCGCAGTGTATTTACCTTGTACAGATCGTAAAAATCAGTACACATTAAGCATAAGCACCGAAATCAGTGAGTTACACAGTTATCAAAACTGTAGTATACAGCCCGATTATGACACAATATCCGATTAGGTGAGAATAATGATAAAATTTCTAATCTTCCGTAATCGAGTCTACTGCCAAGGTTAGCGTAAAATAAAAAATATATTAGCAACAATATGGTTTAATATAAATATAGATATCACTAAAGTAATATATAAATAAATAAACTTTTTAACCAAAAAAAAAAAAAAAAAAAAAGAACCGACTTCAAAAACTACTAAAAAGCGAAAAATAAACTTTTTAACCAAAAATTGAACCGACTTCAAAAACTACTAAAAAGCGAAAAATAAATTTTTTTACCAAAAATAGAACCGACTTCAAAAACTACTAAAAAGCGAAAAATAAATTTTTTGACCAAAAATAGAACCGACTTCAAAAACTACTACAAAGTAAAAAAATAATTTTTTTAGGTAATAGTTAATAAGAAATTAAATTAAGAGCATTGTATTTACCATGCATATTATTATATTTATGTACATTAATTTGATTTTTCGGAGTCGGTGCCAGCCAAGCCAAGTACAAAATTCAAAACAAAATATCCAATATAAATCGTAACACGCGAATAAGTTAAATCTACATAAATACGAGACAATAAAAAAAAAATACATATAACTCATCAAATGGTAGAAAATACAATGATTTAAATGATTAACTAATTTCCAAAGCAATGTTTGTCGACATATAAGTTGCTAATCTCATTTGAGAATACACATTTATAACATCAGATGAAATGTTTCAAAATGGTAACATGGCTTTAACTTGGCTTGGCTGGCACCGACTCCAAAAAATCAAATTAATGTACATAAATATAATAATATGCATGGTAAATACAATGCTCTTAATTTAATTTCTTATTAACTATTACCTAAAAAAATTATTTTTTACTTTGTAGTAGTTTTTGAAGTCGGTTCTATTTTTGGTTAAAAAATTTATTTTTAAATGATGGGAAGCTACCGTGTCCACGGCTGGGTCGGAACCAGACCTGAAAATTTCGACCCCTGCAGATCTCTACGAAAAATGAAATCCAGGCCCGGCTTGGCGCGTGAAAAAAAATCTGGACTGGCCCGAGTCTGTAAAAACTTTTAAGCCCGGAAAGAGTGATGACTAGGCGCAGCCTGGCCCGATCCTACAGAAAAAGGTAAGGCGCAGCCCCGGGTCGGAAAGAGTGAAGACCAGGCCAAGTTCGGCCCGAGTCACGTGAATAAAAATTGACCCGAGCTAGACCCGGGCCTGTACAGACGAATACCCCAGCATACACCCAAAAAAAAAATTGCACGGAGTTCACATTACGTATGTGGTGCACATAAAATTAAAACATCAGAATAAAGGCTAAAACATTTACTCGTATTTCGAAAAATACAAAATTAACATATGGAGAATGGAAATATTAATATATTGCATCTATCATAAATATGCAAACAAAATTCGACATATTAAAAATATGCATATCATTTGTAATGTATTACGACGAAATACAATACAAATGAAATAAATAAGTAAAAATGTAAGATTGGAAATATTTGTTTTGAAATGTGTGTGTTATCTTTGAAACTTTTTTTTTTCAGACATACCCTGGGAAGCAAGGTTAAATAATCACGCATTATTTGAAAAGATTATTGCAATTTCGTATTCATATGATTAATTTTCAAACGTACTCTAAAAATTATAAATTACATCATTACTTCATATTAAAATAATATTCAAAACACGACGATTAAAATTATACATGTTTAACTTCAAATGAATTTGGTATAATTTACACAAACTATAAATTTTTTATTTCATACGACGGATTTTCAACCACTGTCTAAGAATTTTTAAATGATATCAAAATCTTATAGTAACATCCATAAACTGACAACGGGCTAACTTAGTTTATCTTATATAACTTTTAAAGGATATTTTTGTATTAGCTGCACAAAATATCCAATTTTAACTTAATATATCTGAAATTTGTTTTTTACTGCACTTATTTCTTATCACATCATTCAGAGTAAGAATTCGTAAATTATATAAAAACCACACAATAAAAAATCTGACAATGAACTAAATAAACTGAAAAATTAAAATTTTATTTATTTATCTTTTAAAGCTATGGAAAATTAACAATAAATTTGGAATTAATTAGACAAAATATGTGATATTTACTTACTCTTCAAAATGAAGTTGTTTTATTTTTCTGAATAGTTAAAACACAGATTCTCTAAAAATCTCTTGATTAATCAAGAAACTTTGAGTATTTAATTATAACTCTTGTTTAACAATGTCAATATTATTGCTCTATGGGAGAATTACTACTTTTATATGGTGTGTAACTCCTTAATCCTATGTAAACATTTTTGCATTATATCAAATTCGTACAAGAAACTAACATGAAAAACCCGAAAACGAATTATTCAATTCAGATCTTTTTTATCTAACAAAGAAAAAAAATTACAATAATTTTTCAATTAACTACACAATATATGAAATTTGTACTTATTTTTCATAAACAGATTTAATTTAATTTTTTAGACAGCCATAAAAACAATGGCCATTGAAAGTTTTTAATTTGATAAGAAAATTGCAATTATGATTCTGTACCATATGTATATATAATCTAAATTATATCATCATAAAATAGCGTTAAAATAGCGTATCTGACAATTACTAAAGTAACTCTAATCCTTATTTAAATTATAACAATAACGAAAAATCATGCATCACGACATAGATTATGAAAAACGTTCCAACACTATCGGAATATTGTTAAGAAACTTCATTTTTTTACATCTAATGAATTGAGACTTCTAAAGAAGCATTAAAAATATAATAACGCTGTAAAAATTAATTTTGAGGAATTGCTGTCTATAGTCGGTACCAGTGCTTGACAAATGCGGTCGCCAGGTCGCTACTGGCGACCAAGTTTTTCTATCTGGCCATCACGTTATTTAATCTGGCGTTTTATTTTTATTATTATTGAATTTTTTTGTACAAAAATTGACCTAAGAAATGAGCACAAGCGGCATTTTTTTTTGCTCGTTTTCGGCATTTTTACTCTTTTTTCGCATTTTTAATTTTGTAAAAATATGTTCACCGAATGCAAATTTTAAAATAATAAAAACAGAATTATTTGACTGACTTCGACCGGAAAAGAGGCAATTTTTTTGCCCTGCTTCACTATTCCAATGATGCCACCCCCCCTCCTCTAATCAGATATAGATTTTGTAGCACTGAACTATCCAAACATTTGAAGCCTTTGGCAATCAGCATTTTACGAACCTGCTGGTTAATCCAGCCTTTACAGAATTTATCATTTTTTTTTCAACGTATTTTTTTCGATAAATAATTTTGATTAATTCATTAGAAAACTTAGTTTACATTATCGTTCTATGTTATGTAACTATTTTAAACTATGTAACTAATTGTTCTAAATTATGCTTTTTATTATTTTTTTCTCAATTAATTCATAGAAAACTTTTGTGCTTTTTGAAAATCAGTTAAGGGGTAGGGGAATAATATTTTTTACTGGCGACTAGAATTTTGTGCTGGCTACCAGATTTGATTAAATTTGTAAAGTCCTGGTCGGTACTATACACAAATTCTTTCTTGAAGTCGTGTATATGATCTGCTCACGTCGTCGTAATACAATACAAATTAGTTAAGTTTAAAATGCAAGTCACTGCTGGAAATGCTCATCCAGTAATTATCGCTCATAGGCAGTCCTGTAACCGACTTATTTTGAGTGTCTCTGTATAATATAAATTCTACACACTTAATAATCTATAAAAAAGCATTTCATTGTGTACCTCACTAATGTATATCATATTCATTATGTTTGAAATAGTTTAACATCACAACGCAAACACAATAGCGTAAAATACACTGCAAACAATTTTTCCCCACATATCATAAAAAAGGATTTATTTTGTGTATCCCTGTAAGGAACTATAAATACCAAACATTTCATTTTCCATAGCGATCATGCTACGGCAATCCTTAATAATATATATCAATGAGAGGGCATTTTAACAATGTTGGAAAGTGTTAAAAAGATACGAATTTTGGATAAATTAAACAATGAATCAATTTTCTCTAACACTTCAAAAACACATTTACTTTAATTGAGGCGCCCTCTTCAGTAACAAGGCAAGTGAAAAATGGAGTTTTCAGCTACAAATAATTTAAATTTACTTTCAAGATCTTAATTTAGAATATAACTTCTTTGCATGTACATACCTATTAAGAAGATATTTCTCTAGCGTCTTTTCTTTGCTTATGATCTTAAAATTTATATTTTCTTATATGTTGAATAATACATTACATTAATATGGAAAATAATCAAGGTAACTCCACTTGCAATGTTAATGCAGAGGTCCCTCAATTTTCTGCAATGTTAGACAAGAACGAAAAATCATGCGCCAGGCATAGATTACGAAACATTTTCCAACACTAACAGAAGAACATTGAGAAATAATTTTTTTAATACGATAAAATGAAGTATCTAACTAAGCAATTTAAATAAAATGTACCGCAAACAATTTTCCCCAATAATGTAAAGGAATTTTTTGTGGATACCTCTAAACGATATAGACTCCAGTTAGAGCATGGAGAGATCGATCAGACATATCGAATTCATAAACACTTTTCAACTATGTTGGGAAGTTTTATTAGAAATGAACCAACTAAATGGATTTTAGTTAATGGATAAATAATAGATAGGTAATTATGATACTGCAACTGATTTAACAAAGTTAATGTTATTACTATTTGAACACATAAAATATAACAATGTAATAAATTATAACACCTTATAATAATATATTTCTTTTAAATGCTAAAAGGTGTCAATTAACAACATAATATACAGTAAAATAACTTTCATTAGGCTGTTGACTTGTTTCGGCACACTCCGAGTCATTTACAAAAACAAATGTATTAACTTACCAAAATTGTGGCCTTCAAAGACCGTGCAATTATAGAATATTCTCATTTGTTTTTGAAAATGAATTAGAATGAGCCGAAACATGTCAACAACCTAATAAAAGTTATTTTACTGTATATTATGTTGTTAATTTACACAGTTTAGCATTAAAAAAATACACATAAAATATATAATCTTCACTTACCCTTCAGCACACATTTGCTTTAACTTTCCGCAGATTTATAAAAAAAAATGAACCAACAAAAAATCTGTAACTTAATCAAGAAACATTGAATGTGTAATTATGATACTGTAAGCTCATAATATCGGTATTTTTTTTATGTGAGCAAATTCTTAATTTATTTTTGTGATCACTGAATCGTAACAGGTTTATGTGTACGACATTCCACTTCGATTTCCTTATGAACATTTTCTTAATGCCCCAGTGGCACTAAAATAACGGAAGTATATTTTTAAAGGATTAAATCAACGACTAAGTTAATCTTTTATTACATTTAAAGCACTTATTTCCTTTAAAACAGAAACACTGTTACCATTACCAGGTTTGAATTATACATGTGGCACGTGAAACTCAGATCCGTGAATTTATGATGAGAATGATGCTTTTGAGTAGTTGAAAGCAGAAAGTTATAATATGATGTAATCAAAGTCATCCAAGCAAATAAGGAGTGTTAAGGTTACATTCTGAGCAATCAAGGTGTAAGAAAAAGTAACGAAATTGTTAAGGTGTGTTAAATGTAACATATACGACAAAACTTATCAATTAAGGGGGTTGGAGGGGGGGGGGTAATTTAAAATTGCCAAATAACATTTTATTTCCTTTAGTTTAAATAACTCTATGCTTCTTTCCATTTACAACGCCAAACCGCCTTGCTCAGAGCTCAATAATAGTAATAATAATAATAATAATAATAATAATAACAACAACAACAATAATAATAATAACAATAACAATAACAATAATAATAATAACAATAATAATAATAATAATAATAATAATAATAATAATAATAATAATAATAAAGCTCCAAGAGGCTTTAGTTTGCGCCGTCTGACGAAACCTCAATACATCTTTCAAAACATTTAAATGTCCTTTTTTCAAAATGGACTAGTGTTCATTCTAGGAAAAATTATTTATTAACAGATATCGGATTGTATGCACTTAGAACTACCAAAATATACCTGCAAATATGCACTAAAAAACCTTCAAACATGCTCTCAAACTCCAAAATATGCATATATATTTTTTAATGAAATATCATTTACAAATGAAGTTCTTGTTTACTTTAAGTTTTATTATATTTAAGCAAAATCAATAGTGAAATCAATATTTACTACTTGAAAACAAATGTATTATTTTTAATATTTTAGTAACAGACGGATTACCACACATTTTAATCTTATTGCGAATATTTTTTGTTTCAATGCACAACTTATCTTTCTAAAATTTCAACAGTTAGATTTTCTCTTTTACCGTATAAAGCTCTATTTAATACATAAAATGCTCTTTTAACATCAACCGATGTTGCTAGGCAATATATGTAATATGAGTTGTAATTTTCTAACTAGGCGAAAAATGTCCAGCACAGGATTCGAACCAGAGACCTCTTGGCTGAATATGCCAATGCTCTGCCAACTATCCTGGACGAATCTGGAGGACCTAATTCACAAAGCTAACCTTATTAGTCATAGCATCTTGTGTGATATCTGAATAAGCTCAACAGAAAAATCGTAGGTGATGGAACTCCAATAAACGCTGGACACGTCATTACACTATATTAATTTTTAACACATTTATGCTAATTGGTGAATAAATCGTATGAGTTGTAACTTTTATTCCAGTTGGGATAAAAATATCCAGACCAGAAAGGGAACCAGGGATCTCTTGAATTTGGAAAATTACAACTCATATGATTTATTTACCAATTAGAATAATTGGGTTAAAAATTAATCTAGAATATATGTAATACTTTGGTACAATCGTCTCCATTTTAATTGGTAGTTCATCTACATATCTGTTCAAAAACTCATTTATTTTTTTCATATCTTTAAAACTTAAGATTTTATTTGAAATAAACTTAATTTTTCTCTGGTTTACCCTCTTCCAGCATACTCAGTAACGACAAATATACACTTCTAATCTTATTTATTTCACCAATAGAATATTCAACAGAATATTATTCGATTTCAGTTTTGTGAACTTTGTATAATAAAATGAATTTCTATGACAGAAATTTTTTTCTGAAGAGATTAATATCTCTCATTCAATATCTCTTTAGTGGGGAAAATAGCAGTCTTTAGGCTATAAAAAATATAAAGAACATTTCTTATGGAATCTAAATTTTGCGCATAAAGTATTGCTGCATTTAACCACGCGCCCCCATCTTGTTAAAAATTGCTATGGGGAAGGAAGAAGACTGGAATACATTTCTTTGCATGTTGTAAACTGCAAAATAGCTGTTAGTTCTTTTTACAGTGGAGATAATGAATGAACAATCTAAAATTGTTCCTGCTATTCTGTGAAGACTGTCAATGAAACAAGATTTGTGTATTATATTTGAGTAAAATGCTTCTAGAGCTGATTTTCAGCTTTTACCACATAAGGAGCTGCATGAGTAACAAAAACTAATATATTTTAGCACATTTGTCTATATGGCAAATAATCATTTACAAATATTGTTATCGTGAAATAATCAACTTTTTCAATTAATTTACGAGCAAGACGTTGAGCATGCGTTTACACAATATCTAATTTACACAAACTAAATGTAACATATAACGGCGACATTTATCTATGATTTCATCTGCAGTAATTCATATACGGGCATCTCCATTATCTTGAGGAATTTCCTTTAGTAAATCTTTGTTATATATACCTTTATAAAGAATTGAACATTCTAGGACTAAAAAGTTAAAATTGTACATTTATGATGGATTGTATTGCATGTTATGCATTTATATGATTTAATCGTAAAAAAGACAAAATATAAAATTGCATATAACCAGCTCTCTGTGACGTTACATGAGATATGTGATTATCTGGTGAACTATTAAGTTTAGCTTTATAATTAGCAGCTTTACCCACCAGTCCAAATGGCCCTGTGATGGAGACTATGGATCCTTTTATTAATCTGAACTTCCGCATGATCAGATTAATTATATTTTTATGCAGTATTTTTCTTAAATTTGTCTAATATAATGGTGAGTAAAAAAATATATATTGCTAGAAATAATGATAATAAGCTGTCTGTCGCGGTAAACACTTTAAACAAGAGATCCGGATATGATTATTTCAATTTCATAGCAAAAAATTCTCTGATGTAACTATCACAGATTTATGTTTATTTTATATTAGTTTGTGATTATTTGTTAGTTCTTGATCTTCACATTATTATAGTTTAAAATCAATAAGTAAAGCAAATAATCAAGTAAATACATCCAATTTCTCCGATTAGTTTCATATATTAGAGTGGTATTAGAAACACATTTGAATTCATTTGTAATCTATTGTAATTGTTTTTATATTTTTAGTACTATTAAATTAGCTACAATTGAAAATTTCTTAAAAAATGATAATCTAAGATATAAATGTAAATATTTTTTTATTAATATGAATTCTTTAATACAGAAACACACTTTCTAAAGCAACATTTGAATTATACATTTGACGCACAAAACTCATATCCATGAAATTGATTTATAGATCAAAAGTTGAATAAATGCAGAAAATGATAACTTAAATAAGTGAAAGTAAAAATACAAAAACCTGATTTAATGAAAATCATTCAAGCAATAAAAAAAAAAATTGAGGTTCTAAAAAATCGAGTTTTAAGAGGACTCTTTTTCCCTTGAGCAATTTTTTCTTAAGTATTTGGCAATATTCTTACTTCAATTTATGAAATGATTTTTTAAAGAAAAATTATTTTATCAAAAAAATAAATAATTCGGATAGTACAATTGAAAAAAATAAATTTTATTAATAAAACTAATACAAATTTTAAAACTATTCTTTTCCTGCAGATATTAAACATTTTATGCTAATTTTTAAGACTGTTCATAAAGGTGTTGTCTATAGATTTTGCTTACTGTTATGCTATACTTTTTTTTATGCAAGGATCACTGTAACTCCAACTAGACATTATGGGATTTTTAAATTAGAAGAAATGCGTTCTGCTTCCTATTCATAATTTTTGGTGTGTAACTGCTGTATTATATAATATAAATCGGAATTATACACAAAAACGTGTTGCGTGGACAACGCCAAAACTTGTTTCTCATGACTTTGTCTTAAAAGTTTTATAATCTAGAATATTATCAGCAATCTTAATCGAATCAGTCATGAAACTGGCGGTAATATTCTATAGAACTACTGATTTACGCTGAAATATTTTCAGAGCAAGGAAAGTGATGATTTTAATTCGTCAATATATATTGTGGCAAAACCTTCGAGTATGTCAGTTTATAAAAATCTCCAGACTACAAGTGAAAAATAAAATAAAACAATTGTTCAGGAATTTAAGACTGGTAATCAGTAAAGCAGGATAAAGCAATAGTCTGACTTCAACTAATTCCAATAATATCCTGAACAGGGGAGGAAGGAAGAATTTTCTTTGATTTTATTAATTCTAAATAAATTCCAAACTCAGTCCTAATAAACTATTCTATTAACTTAAGATAGCTATTCGTTGTCTCTTTCCAGAACATACAAATTTACCTAGTTATAATTCAAATTATTCGTAGGCTCCGTGAGCTAAATATTACTTCAAGTTGAAAAGTCCGTCCGGACGGTACCGGGAGGAAAAGGTAGCTTTCATAGTTCATGTTTTTAAAAATTCAACTCATTTTATTCAAACACCCGAAGCTAAAATGCTTGGAACCCGATTATAGAAAATTCAATCCCGGTTTTCGTTAAAACTAAATTTGAATGTAAATTTCAGCATGAGAGTAACAGTATAACAAAAATCAGATTGTTTCAAAATGTCAGCCACACTAGAATTTCCAACTGCCATACCTCACACAGTTTTTAATATAAAAAAAATGGTTTGGAATCCTTCTATCACGATCTAACACACCCAGAAAAAGGAATTGATTAAAACTACAAAACATGTTTTGTTGCGTACATTTTGGTTGTTTTAGCAAAATTCAAGTAAAATTGAACCATTTTACTTGAATTAACAAAACATTTTTTGCTGACGATACAAAATTTTTTTTTGGAATTGCAAAAAAAAAAAAAAAAAAAAAAAAAAAAAAAAATTGTTGATTCAAACAAAATTTCCATTGACCTATATTTAAACAAAAAGTTTTGCTGGGTCAACCAAATTTTTGTTGATTCAACAAAACTTTTTTCTGGGTGCATTTAACAAAACAACTTTTTCAATTTGTAATTTTTTATACATCTTTTTGAATTAAAAAAAAAAAAATTAAAATTTAACTTGCCGCCATTTTGAAACAAGATGGCGCATAAAGCTTTTCAACGAACTCGGTCGAGACATTTGTACGTTCTGTAAACATGATCAGTCACATTCATATCGGTTCATAAATACGAGAGTTACAGAATAACAAATATCAGATTGTTTCAAAATTTCAGCCACCTTAGAATTTTAAACTGCCATATCGCAGTCATTTTTTAAGATATAGCGAAAACAAAAAATGTTTCAGAATCCTTGTAACACGTTCTAACACTTAAAAGAAACAAATTTTTCAATTTATAATTTTTGTGCACATCATTTTGATTTTTTTAAATAATTTTTTTTTAACTGGCCGCCATTTTGAAACAAGATGGTGGATGAAGCTGGCCAACGAACTCGGTCGAGACCTTGGTATGTTCTATACACATACTCAGTCACATCTGAATCGGTTCATAAATAAGTGAGTTACAGCATGACATACGTCAGATATATCTATCTATCTATCTATATATATATATCTATATATATATATCTATATATATATATCTATATATATATATATATATATGTATATATATATATATATATATATATATATATACATATATATAATTATATATATATATATAATTATAATACCTTTGAATTTCAAAAAAACATATCAAGTTCTTGTAACATTCTAATTAAATCTCCAAAGAGATAATTAATAATAATGTGTTGACAGAATACCACATAGTTAATAAATTAACAAGTGCAATCATAATATTACCATAGCTTGTAATTGGCCAAAAATATTGATAATATGAAGATTTTTTAAAAAGAGAGAGAGAGAAAAAGAGAAAAAAAATATATAATAAACCATAAAATGTTAATAATTTGGAGTTAATATCAAGTGAATATAAATGGATTAAGAAATGAAATATGAACTAAATATAATGGAAAATTGGATAACAAGAGATTTATATTATAATTGGATATGAAAAAACACGTGTAGGTATAATCTTCAGCCTGGATATACCCACACGTGTTTTAAAAAATAATTCAGTATTTCATAATTATACTGGCTAAGATCAGTATAATCATCCAGGTATACTGAATTATTACCAGAAAACAATTGAAAATAACAAAATTGGAAATAAAAAACTTGTAAAGAATAGATAAAATATTTTACTCACAATAATTATCCAAAAATCCGCATACAACACTATACTGAATTATTACCAGATAACAGTTGGAAATACAACCACATGGCGCACATATCATATACTTGATGATATATTCAAGTTGACAGAAATTATTTTAAAGTTAAGTTGAGAGAACATATTTTGAAATATCACCATAATTATTACACCTTAACACAAATTGATTTAAAACACACAAATTTATTTTTGTAATAAATACACTCAAAAACAAATTTATATTTGTGAATATACAAATTTTCCATTTAATTTTAATCTTTAAAAGTAAAATGTAAACACACAAGCGATAAGCGCCCTCTATAGGTAAATTAAAAATATTAACATTTATTTGTCAAGTAATGTGCTGCCCTCTATTGGAATAATAATTATTCAATATTAAGTTCGATTTACACATTTATTATATTAGATTTAATAATATATATAAATTGTAAAAAATAATAATATCATTGTAGTTTTACATTAACATCGTACAAACTCCTATTATATGAATTAAATTTAACCAGAATTAAATTAATCTTACACAGTATTTCAAAGATTCTTACCAAGAGTAGATATTATGTAAAAGAGATATTTCTTTTAGTACATAGTGCTAGTGCTGCCATCTATGGTAATCTGCTTATATATATTTTAGAATTTACATAAAATAATAAATTTTTTATACTTCTACTAATAAGTTAATGAATTCTTATATAATACATATTGCTACCTTCTATCTACTTATATATCAAATAGTATTTACCGAAAATAATTAAGATTTCATACTTCTATGTATTAGTTAATAAATTAATATCATCATAAAATATATATATATATATATATATATATATATATATATATATATATATATATATATATATATATATATATATATATATATATATATATATATATATATATATTATATATATATAATTTATTATTTATATATAGAAAAATGGAATGTTATCCATGTATAATTTTATGTGTTTTTGTATAAGTTATTTTTACAGTTACTTTTATACAATGCATATTTTATAGACTTTTATAACTGATCATTAGAATCACTTAATATAAAGGTGATCGACTAAACGCACAATCACAGTAACTATATAAAGTGTAAATAATGTTCAACCATCTTAAGTATTGTCCTTATATGTTTTAATTGTATTTATATATGCTTTACAACCTGATCATTAGTATCACTTAAAATAAAGATGATCGGCTAAACGCACAATCACAGTAACAATATAAAGTGTAAATAATGTTCAATCATCTTAATTATTGTCTTTATATGTTTTAATTCTATTTATGTATGTTTAAATGTAATTTGCTATATCATTTGCTATATTTTATCGCACACTAAAACAATAATTTATTCCATAACATGTTTATATTTATATGATGTAATAAATGTTATTTAAAAGAGTTGATAATTGAATTTATCAAAAAATAGGATAACCATAAAGTTTTGCATGATCTCGAATAAATCTAATATTTTTGTTTTTATTTATATCTGAGCATAGATATTTTATACGATGAAGATAATCGATAATTATATTTTTATAAACTGATTTACGTAAACATGAAGCAAAATTTGTAAAAATATTTACTTTAAATGGAAAATCAAATCTTTTATCATAAATATCAAAAATTAATTTATAATTATCATTAATATTAATTTTTAAGTCAAGAAAATTTATATTATTATTAATCAAATCATTTTCACTTTATGTAAGCTGATTAGAATAAAAATTGAGTGGTGATGTGCAATTTTTATCATTGAATTAAAATATGATAATGTCATCAATATAGCGATAAAATACATAATCATTGTTCGGACCAATATTTCTTTCATAATAATATAAGTAAAGGTCAGAGAGAATACTAGAAGCGGTGCCACCCTGCGGTATTCCCTGGCATTGTTTATAAATAATATTGTCATATATGATGTAATTATTATGCAATGTAAAATTTAGTAAAGTTTAAAAAAAATTACGGATATATGATCTTTTAATGTTAATTGAGATTTAAATTCTTTAAATAATATACACATTGTTTTATGTAAGTCTTTTATATCAATGTTATTAAATAAATCATTAAAATCCAATGTTTTTATGAATTTTACCGGATTGATATTATGTATTTTATTCATAAGCTGAAAACTGTTTTTTAGGCAATGTTGGTTATTATGTTTTATCGTTATATCATATATCTGCTTTAAAATATTAAGTAGTAGTATATATATATATATATTAGGGCGTATCGAAAAAATCCAAATTCCTTAAATCTTTTTGCGGTAGTGCGGAAAAGTTGTGAACTCCCTTTATTAAAAAGTGTGCGGAATCTTAAAACTGTGGGTTGATATCTTCTGTCACCTCAGTGGACAGAAAGTTCCAAAAATTGGACTAAAAATGATTAAAATACAAAAATTAATAAATAATCACATATTTTGCTGATAGGTTTGGGGTAGTGCTTATAAGTTGCTATTTTGTAACAACAACAACCATAGAAAATTGTAGAATACTAAGTTAATATCTTCTGTCGCCTCATCGGCATCGAATTTTGGAAATTTTGATGCATTTTGGTAGTTTTCTGCATAACTGTTTACTGCTTGCATAATGCACAATCGAGACAGACAGGGTTTGGCGGTTTGCCAAAGTAGTGGAACACGCCTATTTTCACGCCGAGAAACAACAATAACAGCCATACAAATTTTTAGAATTATACGTTAATATCTTCTGCCGCTTCAAAGACACAAAATTTTGGAAAATGAAGGCAAAAATTTAAATAAATACACGTCACACTTACCTCATTTTAATCCGAACACAAACTTTATTTTATTTTTCCAACATACAAATGACAAAAGCATTACTGCTTGTAATCGTTTTCGGTTTAAAATTTTGACATGGGTTTTCTGGATTCTAGTGTCGCTCTATTAAATCTATCCCTGTTATGTGGCCCAACTGTTTTTCCGGAAGCTGCAGTGACTAGTTTCGCAATCCGCTCAACCGCTTGTGTGTGTGAAGGAAATTTAATAAAATCCCAGCAATCCATCGGCATACTGTCCTGTATCATCTTCAGAAATTCTTGAGAACTGATGTCTCAGAGAACAGGAGGCGATGTCACATAACAAGCTTGCCAGTCATTGAGATCTACATAGTCTGTAGCTCCAAAGCTAACAGCAGGAATAACGAATTTGCGAACAAAATTTCCTTCTGGGCTGATTTCTATTGCCTTGATAATCCGCCGAGCTGCAGGGTCCTAATATGGCACCTATCATCAGTTAATATGGCCAAAAGCATGTTTTCTGGAGCCGCAAATCGTTGCGAAAAATAACTGGGTCGATTACGTCACAATACGTTTTTGGCAATTACCGAGATGAGCTGATGAAATGCCACAGGTGTCTAGCACCATCCTTTATGGAATGACGAATCTTAATTCGGAACCATGAGGGTGCGTAGACTCTTAGAATGAATACAACCAAAGTTAACAACTCATTTGATGGGTCTGATGTAGATATATATAACCTCAGTATTCGACTGTATGATATAGAATCATATATATTTTGCGTTTTACTCTAAAATTTAATTTTCCTATCTTAAAGTTTCTCTATGGGAATTAATTTCTGTATGCTTTTGTCGGATAAACATGTAATTTTTGGTAGAAAAAGCGAAGGCCACCCTCTCTGATTTCTTGTGTCGATGTTGTGCTGGTATAAATAAAAAGAATTCCATGGATTACAAGACTTGTGTTCATCTAATGCCTCTTGTATGGATTTATTTATTTTCCCAGGAAACGAACTTATGATTATTGCAGCACACGCATTGCACCATTATACCTCGGCAATGTTTAAGAAGAAATGTTCCTTACGATATATCGAGACTTCACACCATATAACCTGGTGCCGTGATATATAATCTTGTGCCTTTGGACGCAGGAATTTTCATAGTTCGATCGACACATGAGGGTGGCCTATTTAAAAAAAACAAAAACATTTTTGCATTTTTTATCTGCATCCTGCCAATTTTTCTGGACTTACTTATATTGGATTCCATTTGTTATTAATAACTCTCATATATGGGAACCGGACGATGTTATAGCATGACTGCAGAACTATATGCAAATTCAAGTGACTATTATCGATGACTGATTCGGATCAACTATTTTACCTGATGACAGAAGCCGACCTACCGTAAAAATTTCAGCGGATGATCTGCTTGGTTCTATCTTGGAATTACAAAAAATGCTTAAGACGAAAAAAATATTTCTCTCGACACCGATCTCGTACCTAGTACGCGAAAATGTATTCGACACTAGCCTGGATTTTACAACCGTTGCTATGTTTTTTTCCGAAACTAAACTGTGTGATTTCGTACATCAGCTTCGATAGATGATGAAGGATATCGCCGGATAAATTTTCTATCTAAGCCTAGCTGAGACTGTCTTTCCTACCTACCGCTACTTAGGCTGGAGATGATCTCTTTCGTTTTATGTGCCATGTTGCCGATAACGGAAATTTGCCAACACACTGCTAAGAGCGGAAGATTCGCTCGATCGGCATTTATACAAACTATCGCGCTGTTGTTCATAAGTGAAAGTGCAACACTGTACACTTTTTCGCAACAATCGGTGTCAACTCCGCTCCCTAGATAAAAAAAAAAAAAAAAGAAATGATTACTTTTATTTCGCTCCTTGATCTCAACATTGCGTGGGCTGTTGATGCATAAATTACTCTTTATTTACCAAGCTTATGCAACGTAAGGATTGTGCCTATAGCCAGAAATCCGTGTCCGTATTCATTAATAGTGTCCACTCTTTTTATTTGGATTATAAAAAAAGAAAAATATATACGTAATTTTTTCATCTTCTCACAGATTCTAAAGTATGTACTTTTTTTTTCTTTCCTTTTCGCAAAGGACAAAAAACAAAGAACTATTTTTGTAGTTTTGCAATAATGTTTTACTGTTTAGTAATTTTAAAATTTTTCATTTTTAAAAATAATTGATCCTTATAGATAACTCGTTTCAGTGCTTTTAAACTATTTGTTTTAAATAGTATAAAAATATTAATTTTAAATATTGAAAAATTCATATTTAACGTTTATCAAAGAGTTTTTTTAAACATTTTTCAATATAAGTTTGAGACTGACCTTTCGAAATAAAATATTCACCAAGGCAAATCTTATGTACTAGAAATGTAGTATTTTATATATATTTTTTATTATTATTTATTTATTGTGTATGCATGATACTATTTCATATGGCATTGGATAAAAAAAGGGTGATGGAATATTTTAGGTATAATAATAATAATAATAATAATAATAAACAGTTAGGTACTTGTTCGCTAAATTTAATGTTCTTATTGTACTTTGCATTTCTTGTTTTTTAATCTTGTTAGGGCTAAAAGAATTTTTTTCAGGTAATTATAAGTATGTCATGCATGTATTAAGTATGTCTCTGCCTTTATACACACAAAAAAAAAAATACAGATATTATTGCTTTTGGAATTTTGCAAAATATGTTCTCGTTTAGTAAGAACATTGTAAGTTGAAGTACAGGTAAGATTTTATACCTATGATAAACAATCTCGCGTTATAAAATATGCATCTGATATTTTTTTGCACCAACACTTAATTTTCCTCGGTCATTTTTGCTAGCTGAGAATTTATTATTGCTATCAGAGTATTTCCTTTTATGATTTTAATAGAATTATGTTTGTTTGTTTCTAATTTAATGTTTATGCCATACGGGGATATTTGCAGTCGCGAGGAAGATTATGTCCAAATATGCCAACGCTGCATGTATTTTTTTATATATTTATAGTATCTGGTTAAAACTACTACTAACACTTTATCATAAAACATTTTTATTACTTTGATGGGGATTAAACTTTATTTTGATAATAGTAATGGTAAAGTGTTGATTTTTCAGGTTATGACTGTTAAAATTTTATGTATCAGGATCAGCTATTTAAATTTTTAAGCCTTGTATTTATTCGTACAGTGACATTTTGCTTTAATAATAATGGAAAAAAATAAATCTTTGATAAAGTTTTGTTTAAAATTGTTTGTGCCCTTTAAGTGAAGCAAGGGTAACATGAGATCAACTTCAATATCTTTCTGGACTTTCTGTTGATTTTTTTTAAAAAAACGTAATAATATAGATATATAAAATTTCTTAATAGCACTTAACTTATGCAATATGTACCGTTGCTCCCACTTGATTTTATGTACATATTTTAAGACTTCTATGGAAATTCATGGGTAATATTTAAATGTGAACAAAAATATTTATGCATATAAATTTTTTTTGCATTTTAATACTTTATTACAAAATAGAAGTTGGTATCTTTGGAATAAAAAAAAAACAAAAAATAAATAAAATAGATAAATATATATATTGTACTAAAAATTGTGGTTAAAATTATTTTTATTAATATTATTAAAAAACGCACCAGTGCTTCCAAAGTAAAATATTCTTTGTCCATGAGATATGTTATTTATAAAATTTTTGATTTTCCACAGAAATTCAGGTAAAAATATTTTATGTATTATTGTAGATAGTTTTGCATTTTAATATTATGATGAAGTGTAGGATATGGATGCAGTTTTCACAGATAAAAATTAATATACATATATTATCATATTATAATAATATTTAGGTTATGTTCTACTGCCATGCGTCAAATTTTAAAATTAAATGCCAAATTTTTCTACTTTTGATATTTTTAACAAAACAAATTTTCCTGTATACATATAAAAGCTTTTATGCATTTATTTTAACTTCAGTTACATTTTACATTTGCATGTCGTGTCTTGCCGTTCTCTAAACTTTCAAATGGTTTTTGATATTTTTAAAGAATTTTAAAATACTTACTTTCTTATTCTATTTACTTTTCATTAATTCGTATATTCTTAAGTCAATGGGATTATACTTTAGGTGGGTGGAATACAAGATTCCATCATTTTTATGTTTTCTAGACTTAATTTTTAAAGCTTACCCGTTTTGATATACTCACATTTTTTTTCTATAGTAAATAATATGTGTGAATATTTATACCTTTTTATAATTGTGTTTCGGAATTCTTTTCATTCATTGTTTTTGTGCGCAGAAAGCAAGGAATGATTCAAAATTTGTCATTTTTGTTTCTCATTTGTTTTCTTGTAATGTTTTAATCCCCAAACATTGATGAGACTTCATTTGGGAATCTAAAATGTCTTTTGAACTTTCTCTTTCATATTTAAATTTTTTAAACGTAGATATTCTTTATGATTTAATTGTGAGCCATATTTACGATCTTCATTGCAGCTTATGCAATTTTTTTCTTTTTTTTTTTTTTGCTTGTTAATATATATATCTTGAACAGTCTTTTTAATTTTTACCGTATTGTTTTCTTTTTTAATTTTTTTTAATCAGTTAAACTTTTTGATGGTCATACTTGCAAGATATGTTTTGTGTAGAGGCCCGGGTTGTTTCACAGGGACTTCAGCGTATGATTAAACAAGTTTTTTTACATAGCAGGTCTTGTGTGGAATTATGGTTTCCATACTTCGTATTCTTGTGTCTTTCTAAATTTTTCAACGATTTCATTCAACAAGAAGTATTTTGTGAGTATTCGCCGATATTCGAATTACATAGACGTACAATGGATCTTTTTATTTTTTTCCCCCTTCGAGTACTGGTAGATATTTGCATAATTCTTTTTGTCGTACATTTTTGCACGCAGACGTATGTTACATAGTTATACAAAGTTTTTTCTAATAGAAAGGTTTACAAAGTTTTCACTTATATGGTCTGCATGTGAGATTGTCATTTTACATACATTTTTCTATGACTGAATTTTTCTTTTTTTTCCATTTCACATATATATATTTTTAATTTGGTGGGTTTTTTTGCATACATCTGTCTGGATAAAGTTTTCACCGTATTTTTCGGCTCATCAGTATATCAATTCACTGTCTTCTTGTAACTTTTGTATTTTTCTCAGTTTGACCATACTTCTTGTGAAATAGGCTATATATTTATTGTGTACAGTCCAGCGGTAACTCTTCATTCTCTTCTTTAGTTCATTTTTTTCACGTAATGGAGTTCTGATTCCTTTGTTTTCAGAAATATAACTTATTGAGGGCTCATACCTTTGTTATCAGATTATTATTTTGGTAAGTCTGATTCTTTGTTTTCAGATATATAACTTATTGAGGGCTGATACCTTGTTATCGGATTATTATTTTGGTGAGTCTGATTTATTGTTTTCAGATATATAACTTATTGAGGGCTGATACCTTGTTATCAGATTATTATTTTGGTGAGTCTGATTCCTTTGTTTTCAGATATATAACTTATTGAGCGCTGGTACCTTGTTACCAGATTTTTTTTTCTCTCATCCTTTATTTTTCATACATATACTTTTGTTGTACTTAATATTGCTAGGCACAAATAGCTATTTTGGGGTACACTCTTCATACCGTTGGATTTCTTTAAATGTCTTTTCTTGTTCACAGGTTTACAATAAACATTTTTATTTTTATTTTTTAATGGTTGGACAAATTTTATTTTAACTTATTTTCTAAGTATGGCATTCAAGACACACATGTTATTCAAATATCTTTTCAAATATAAAACACTTATATTTCTATTATTTTTGTCACTTTTCAGGTTACATTTTAAAATGTCACTTTCTTCTATTTACACTTCTATATTACGTTTTACTGATAAATCTTTCAAAATGCAATACAATTCAACTTTAATGTTTCGATTTATCATTTCACCTATCAATCTCATTATTTTTAAATAATGTATATGTACTGGTGTACTTTCTCTTTCAATATAACATGGTTACAGTATGTCGTATTTCAGGGTTTTTTTTACAATTTATTTCATGCTTTCCGTTTAATTTTATTTTTACAAGTTATTTACATTTTGCTATTATTAATTTTTATATACACTTTATACAGACTCATTTTCACTTTATATTTGTATTTCTTTCATCGTTGACACAAACAAGTACACACCATGATTACGGCATGTACAAAAAAACATGTACAGTTTTAAACATGTCGAACATGTTTTTTCTTTTCTTTCTTTCCCCTTTTTACATTTTTAATTTAATTTTAGGTATCTGTTTGGTAAGTATCATTTGCTTATAGGTGATGTTGATCAGTGCTCCACACCACATACATTTTCTTTTTACAGATCTGTCATAGGAAAATTTCAGGGCATCTTCATATGGTGGACGATAGGTCTGTATCTTCAAATTTCTAACACACGTACTAGTTGAATTCACTTTGAGGCTTAATATGCTCACCTTTCATTTCACTTTATATTTTTAGGTCACTTTAAACTTAAAAAAAAATAAATTTTATCATCAAGGTTTACATACCTCTTCCTTTTAATAAAATACTTCCACTGTATTTACATTTTAACGCATTATTCTAGTGATTTTGGAATTGTTAGTTCGAAATTCTATTCTCATACACCAGTCATATATCTAGTTCTTGATAGGAATTTCCGAAAAGTTAATTATATTGCCTGGTAGACACAATAATTTTAGGCAATCATTTTTGGCTTCAGTCTATTTTAAGTCATGATTATTCAGATTTTTTCTAGTTTAGATACATAAACGTTTGACATTTTAGGCAACACCTCTAATTGTTTCACTCTTTCAAAAAAAAAATATAGCAAATTGGCAGTATCCATGTATATTTTTTCATGCCTAAATTAATTAAGATTTTCATGTCAATATCCAAATTGTACTTCCAATTTATAAATTAAAAAGAAATAAATAAAATGAATAAAATTATAGATCCCAATTCAATATCCATATCTGTATCCATATTGTATATATTATTTTTGTATGAATATCAATTTTACGTATATTCTTTAGAGTTTGTTTTCTTGTAAGAACATTACAAGATAAGATGATTCAATACATCCTATAAATATGCATAAAATTTTACTTTTATAGATTCATATATATATTATCTTACTTATCATTGTTTATTTACATACTGATTTTCAAGAGAACAATATAATTTTGCTATTTTTATCAGTATGATTTTTATGTATTTGAAATATATGCTTCGAAGAAATACCACTTGACATCGGTTAACCTGCAGGTAAAGCATAAATTATTTTATGTTTACTATTATTATTGCTAGCATATATTATATTTGAATGTGTACACCTAGAAAAGAATTTATAGGCCTTCCGTCTTTAATGACGTGAATTTTTAAAAGAAAAAGATATATCTTACTAATGTCTGATTTATATGCTGCAGCCTTTTTATCAAAAATTATCAGACTTGACATTTTGGAGACATTTTATGTCTATATATGATATTGGTATACCTGGCACCATTGTTGTGCCCATTACATATTACAACTACTTGGTATATTATTTTACATTTATATGTTGTATTGTGTATGGTGGTTTTCGTCTTCATTTTATTTGAATATTTTGTGTTTATTTGTGTTTATGCCAATGCATTTCTTGCCAGCACCATTTTTTTTTCATTTTGCCAAAGGGGAAATATATGATATAGAATCATATATATTTTGCGTTTTACTCTAAAATTTAATTTTCCTATCTTAAAGTTTCTCTATGGGAATTAATTTCTGTATTCAAAATCTTTTTATTCTTTAATCCGAAAAACAATCATTTCTTCCTAGCTAAAATGCTCCCAGATACTTCTTCGTAACATTAAATGTACGTTACTCTCATGCGGTTTCGATTCGAATATTAATGTACTGCAGATGACCGTGACATATGTTGTTTTGTCTTTCTTCGTATCTTGTGTTAAATGCAGGCACCGTTTTCATAATTTGACTGCTGCAAAAATATGCACTATAAACTCTTTTCGTTAGATTATAATAACACATGCCTAGCTTTCCCAAAACAATGCTCTGCTCTAAGTTAAAAATCACAAAAATTGATGTTCCGCCAAATTATGGTATCCTTTCATTTCTTATTCAAAAATGCTCGGTATTGGTTTATTGCTAACTGTCAAAAGTTTGACGGTTATGCCTGGCTAGAAATGTAACGATTGGCATGTTACATCTAATGTGTTGGCGATAATGAATCTGAAAAATTAGATCAGATCTTCTCTTGCTTTTGTCGGATAAACATGTAATTTTTGGTAGAATAAGCGAAGGCCACCCTCTCTGATTTCTTGTGTCGATGTTGTGCTGGTATAAATAAAAATAATTCCATGGATTACAAGACTTGTTTTCATCTAATGCCTCTTGTATGGATTTATTTATTTTTCCAGAAAACGAACTTATGATTATTGCAGCACACGCATTGCACCATTATACGTCGGCAATGTTTAAGAAGAAATGTTCCTTACGATATATCGAGACTTCACACCATAGACTGGAAGTTGTTAGCCAGCGGGATAAATGCAACGTTCCGGTTCCCGGATAGCTAGATCTGATCAACAAACGCCAGAACTAATGGCAGTACAAATGTCTAATAAGTATTTCTGATCTGAACTGAGGGTGGTAGGATCAATGTCTGGCAACTTGCATTACAAAAAACAACAATTAAACGATTAAAAGCAAGAATTGAAAGCTTTTCGCATCCTTTCAGGTTTCGTCCAATGCCTCCAGTGTAAGATGTGGGGCCAGATGACTTGCCCCTTTTGGACTCAAACAGGTGTCGTAATGGCAACTCATTGAAATGAAGTAAACAGATAATCCATTGGACTGGCCTCTAAAGTTTCAATTCAAGCCTGCGAATTACACCATTAGACACTCCTGTGTTCATTACAGTGCCATCACACCCGAGAACAACAAGGTTGCTAAAATCATCCAATAAAGCACTTGTTACGTATTCGTAAATGCTATTAGATATATCAACACTAGATCCGCTTTCGGGTGTAACATGTCCCATGTACGTAGAACCAGGCTCCGATACAATACAGAAATGCAATTCTACAATTGTTCTTTGAAACTGCTTGTCCTCGAGTGTTTCTGTCGTCGAACAAAATAAAGGCCAGATAGAGTGGAACGATTTTCATTTGATTTTGAGACCAATTTTTTGTAAGTTATCGATTTCTCCATCCATATTTTATTTTTGTCTGTGACGAGGCTGGTATCTGATTCCGATATTAAACCCAAATTTTGCATAACACTCGATGCAATAGCAGCCGTTGCTCTGTTGGAAACACCATACCTTTCACTGACAAGAACTGTGTTGTCCAGTTCTAAACGCATTTGAACACTCCTTGTGGGCTGCTGAAGAGACGCTGTGTAAGACGTGTGTTTGGTGCTTACCTTGTCTTCAATAAACTTTTATGGATGTTATTGTTGTTTCTCGGCGTGAAAATAGGGTTGTTACACTATTTTGGCAGACCGCCAAACCCTGTCTGTCTCGATTGTGTATTGTGCAAGCAGTAAACAGTTATGCAGAAAACTGCAAAAATACGTCGAAATTTCCAAAATTAGATGCCGATGAGGCGACAGAAGATATTAATCTATAATTCTACAATTTTCTATGGTTGTTGTTGTTACAAAATAGTAACTTGTAAGCACTACCCCAAACCAATGAGCGAAATCTGTGATTATTTGTTAATTTTTGTATTTTAAACATTTTTGTCCAATTTTTGGAACTTTAGACCCACTGAGGCGACAAAAGATATCAACCCACAGTTTTAAGATTCTGCACACTTTTTAATAAAGGGAGTTCACAAATTTTCCGCACTACCGCAAAAAGATCTAAGAAATTTGGATTTTTTCGATACGCCCTAATATATATATATATATATATATATATGGATATATATAAATCAACATTTGAACGGAGGGTTGTTTGGGGGTATGGGGGTCATGATCGGTGAAAGTATACCAACATTTTTTGGAACTGCATTGCTCCGTACGGCTGCAATAGGTAGCTTTTTGTAATGAAAGCTACTTAAAAAACAACACCTTACCAAAAGGACCGAAACTCAAAGCGGCACCGGCTTCTAACAAGGGGACCGCCAAACATGATGAGCACAAATTTTGATGATTTTAAAGCATGTTGTAGGGATCATACCCCTAACTATTCAGGTAAAAGGTTTCCTTCAAATGGGCTTTACTTTTCGAGAAATTTCGGGTTAAAGTTCAGCATACGTTTCAAATACCCATTAGTTTACGGTTTTGAGCAAAGTCTCCATGGTGTAGAGCTAGCGTTCCGGATTTGAGTGCCAAAGGTGAGGGTTCTGTCCTCTCTTGCGACTTTTTACCTTTTTTAATAAATTTTATATATTTGTCGCGTTACAAGTTTTATGCAGAATTATGAATTCTGCTTCTTTGAACTTTTTGATATTTTCCTAATAAATTCCATTTCCATTTTCGAATTTTTCGTAAAAACTTACAATATATTCTTTTTTTTGGTGCAGTTTTGAAATTAATATTTCTATTGACGAAATTCCAAACTAATTTATGTCTAGATTTTGTTTATTTTTTTATTATTATTTACCCTTTATATTTTAATAACCGTTGTAAAATAATACTTTTTTTAACTTTATGAAATATTAAATGAAAATTTATATTTTCTTAAAATTTATACAAAATATTTTTTTATCTCAAATCTTCTAAAGGTATGTATGATTAGATAATTCCAACAACATATCTTGAAAGGAGTAATAAAATATTATACCCAAGTTTTAGCCAGTTATATATATATATATATATTATGTCATTTTAAATACTTTTAACTGTAAAGTTCAAACTCAACATCATTTTTGATTTGCACAAATAAAAAATAATATATTACGATATTTTTTTTTCATTCTAACAAGTCGATGCCATACAGAAAAATTCAACTAGAAATGAAAAATCGTTTGTAAATTACAATACATATAAAAAATATCAGAAAAAAATCGTCTTCGATGACTTTTACGGTAATATCAAAATAAATAAAATTTTCTTTTTATTCATTTCGTTTAGCTTCCTTTGCAGACAATTATCACGTTTGAAATAATTTCTTTTTTAAATGTAATGCATTTTTTAGTATATTTATCACAATTTAAATATTTAAAGAATATATAATATGTTATTTATACATTCTTCCAATATTGTTAAAACAATTTACGTAAAGAATATATTTAAAGGCGATTTTAATGCGGAATTTGTTAAAAATATTTTTGCGATATGTATCACACAATTAGTTCCATATTTAATAAACTAAAAATGTCGATGTCGGTGATGATAAATATTTTAGTATTTCAGCTGTTAACACATTTCAATATATTTAGAACAAATCAAATATTAAAAGGATATATTATTTTGTTAATTTTTCTTAATCATTTAAATTTTTTTAAATAGAAAATGCAAATAAAAAAAATGCATTATTTCATAAATACGATAAATAAATAAGTAAATATACATAAATTTAAACAATAATCATTTTAAAAAGACAAGATATCAAGACATAAATTAGTTTGAATTTTCTTCAACAGAAATATTAGAATAAAAATTGCACAAAAACTATAAATTTTCACGAAAAATTCGAAAATGTAAATGGAATTTATTAGGAAAATACCAAAAAGTTCAATGATGCAGAATTCATAATTCTGCATTAAACTTATAACGCGACAAATTTGTAAAATTTATTAAAAAAGGGTAAAAGTCACATGAGAGGACAGAACCCTCATCTCAGGCTCTCAAATCGAGAGCGCTAGCTTTGCACCAGGGAGACCTTGTTCAAGATTGCGAACTAATGGGTATTTGAAATACATACTGAACTTTAACTCGAAATTTCTCGAAAACTAAAGCCCATTTGAAGGAAACCTTTGACCTGAATAGTTAGGAGTATGACCCCTACAACATACTTTAAAATCATCAAAATCTGTGCGCATCATGTTTCGCGGTCCCCTTGTAAGACTTATGAGGATGATGTCTCTCCAGAACACGTGCAGAATAGTCTCATAAACTTAAGAAAGTGACGATCCGCTTTATATCCGAAGTCTCTTGACTAAATCTGCACTATTATAGAGTCACCAGACAACCATAAGAACCCATTTAACATAACTTCGTAAAGTACCAGTGACAACCAAATTAAGAAGCCGTTCATGCTTTGTGAAACCAGAAAAAAAGACAGAATAGGTTTCCCATTCCCACAAGATTATAAGCACTCAAAACAATACGATCTCACACACAAAACTCATTCGACCTCCAGAGTACCATTAAAAAGAATAACTAGACATACTATCACAATACCACAACGTTTACTTTATTTTTACTAGCGACAATGTCATATTTCTTTCATTACGAAATTTTTTGTCGTCTGTCGTAAATTCATTGCTTACTTATGGAAGGCTCTCAAACACGATTGCAATTTTTAGAAATATATAACCATGGTGTTAACAATGACATACGCTTTCGCCTTTCCTTTTATTGTGACTACACGACTTCTAAACGTAACATAATTTCAATTTTTGCATCATCGAATATGAAGTAATAGGTATTTACAAATGAAATTTGTTTAAAAATTATAATTCAACTTAGTGACTTTTTAAAATAATTTTCAAGCATAATGATTTTTAATTTATCTCAACAGTGATTACACATATTACATAGCGATCTCAACATATTTGTGGCAAAATGAACACAATTGACAATTCATTGCCCAGAGAAAATTAAAAAGAAAGAAAAGTTTAATCATAAGATCAGATTAAACATGAAGCTTTGGTGCTAAACTGAAATCTGTCAAAAAAAGAGAGAGTTTTTCATTTTAAATTGGACATAAAATTAATATTAAGTTAAGTTAAATGATACTTTGAATCAGAAAATATCCGGATTTGTATTTTCATTGCTTTATGATAAACAATGGTTTTTTGGAAATCTTCAATTATTGGAGTTTATGCCAAATTTGTCTACATTTACGGATGCATAATTTACTGATTTTTCTTTCTTTTCCGGCATTTTACGTTTTCCCGTGCCGTACGTTTTTGTCATAAAATTGCAATAGCGATAGGAATTATGTTACTATTTAATTTTTGTAAAATCAGCCTACTTTTGTTCTGATAATAATAAAACGCTATAAATATTATACATTAATAGTTATTAATTTTATTTATTCGCAAATATTTGGGTCCTCGGTGATTAACCAGAACGTTTAAGTAATCAATATTTAATAATGGACATCCCATATGACCACTAAAGGTGTAATGGTTATAGTGCATAGAATCATTTCTCATTAACAAAAATTCTATATGATCACTAACTTTTAAATTCTAATATTTAAATTTTAATTTTAAGATCGACAGGCTCAAGATAATTCGTTCCTTAATCTGTAGTTTTCATTCCAATACACGCATTATTTAAATTCATGTAATTTAATACAGTTTTAGAATTTGAAAAAAAAAAATCACAGAAGACAGAGTTTTAGCTTTGCCCATTTAGAAGTACATTTAGAAAATTGATTTTTTACAAGATTCTTCATACCTTTATCTACTTTTGTGTATAGTTTCCATGTATGTTGAAACATTTGTGGTAACGACCCACGAGTTTTTGTAACTTTTTCTTACCACCACCTGTGAGGAAAGACTCATCTTAACCATAGTTTGCACTTCTTCTCCAGTTTGTAATTGGTGGCCGCCAAGAAACGATTTGAGGTACCGGAAGAGGTGATAGTCACTCAGCGCAAGGTCAGGACTGTATGAAACGAGCTTAAATTGCTTCCACGCAAAAGATTCGATTAGAGATTGTTTTCAGCAGTAGTGTGTGGCCTTGCATTACCGTGAAAAATTAGAACTCTGGAAGACAAGAGGCCAAAACCGGCTTATTGCAGTCAAAAACTGGATTTCTGACCGTAATTCACAATCAGCGGGAAGATCAATCGACTTGAAAATGTTTATCGCTCACTCTGAAGAAACACTCTGACAGCTTAGGTACACAACTGGCCTCTACTGTAGCGCGAAGGATGCCGGAAGTCTACACGCATGCGCTTTGCTGCAAGCGCGCGAGATTTAAATATATATTTGGTAACGGACCTTACTTTTAAAATAATCCTCGTACATAAAACCTTTCATACCAATACATATTATATATAAGGCAACGCTTTTTTAATCAAATGAAAATAACAGACAAATAAGAATCTTCTAAAACACAACATCCACACAATCCATAACACAACACAACGATGTTTTTTTCTGTATTAGGACTATTTGTGTTATAAATGACACGACATTTTTACATGCAATCGAAACCAATAAGTCATCCGTCACTCAAAGCTGTCTATAATTTTGACTGACAGCGCTGTAGCTGTTTTCAAACTGGCAAGAGAATATTTCCAACTCGGAAAATTATAGAACTTTGAAGATTTGTAGACCTCATGAAGGCATGCAATATGTTTTTTTGACTGAATTCACTATATTGGAATAATATTTTTTCGACTTTATTTCCTAACTGAATAATTGTAGGAGATGGAGAAAAAAAAATGATAAACGTTACTTATAATTATTATTTATATTGAAAGCTAACAAATATAACTTCCTAATAAACTTTGAAAAAATAAACTTTGAACTCCAAAATTCATTTTGTGTAGTTTAGCAATTCTTATTTTATTGTTAGTAACAATACGAACTTTGTTGTATTGTTACTCCAGGAATGAAATTTACCCTCCTTAAAATGAATTCTGTGAACAGAAAATAACTGCATATTAAGTACAATCATTACATATCGCCAACTGTATACTTTTTGGAATTTCCGAGTTAGAATTTTTCTTTGTCAATAACCCTTTTCCTTATTTAAAGTCGACTGCAAATGTGAGAATTTACTTATGCGATTTTTTAGGGGAGATTTGTAATTGCTATCCAAGCCTATAGTATATAATTAAAAAAAATACTAAAGAGTTGCATAAACAATTTTCTCGTTCTTTTATGCAATACCGTAACTAAAGGTTTATTTATTTATTTAAATAAAGAGATTAAATCTGTTTCGCAAGCTGAATCAGAATTAAAAATCTTAAATTATCAAGAAAAACAGATCTTAAAACATTAATATTCAGTTTCGTACAGTTTTAAAAAGAAATTTACAGAAAATGATATCTATTGAGAAAAAGAAAAAAAAATTCTATAATGGTTCATCTACTACTCCTTCAAAGTTTATAATTCGCATTCTTGTAACAATACTTTTCTTTACTTTCACATGCAGAGTTAAGGCCTGATTTTCTATTATACTTATTAGTCCCAGGTATAGTACCCTCAAATTTCAAATATCATTACTAATCTTGTCTCATGTATAGAGATATCATGGATAGGGTAAAACAATCTAATGTTTTAATATCGACGAACTAAATATACTTTCCCTATTATGATATTTCCAAAACTGTATTTTTGTGATTTAATAATTTGTTTGACCTTTTGACACTTTACAATATCTGTGTGTTGCTTAGTAACAAAATTGAAAAGAGTTTCAAAATTATCTATTTATGATAAAGGCACAATAAATAAAAATAAAATTTTATTTTATTTACACCAAAAGAATACAGCCAAAAAAAATTAAAAATAATTTAATGAAATACTTTTATTACATGAATCATCTCTAAGTTTGTGACAAAATCATTTACTTAACAATGAGCTGCATATAGAATAAATAAAATAAAACATTTTTTTTTTTTTTACAATAGAGGAATACATATATAGAGGAATACAAACACAACAAAAATTAAATACAATTTAATTAATGATACATAGTATCAAAATGGATTTGGGAAAAAACAATATTGGTTTTACATTCGAAGTATTGAAATGAAATGGCAAAAAGTATGTGGCTAATATTGTTTCAGTATTCAAAATGTAAAAATTTTGATATCCTACCAGTATATTTATAGTGGGGTATATTACGATTAATATTGGCTATATCGTAGCTAAATTGTGACCAAAAATGATTATATTGGAAATATTGAACTAAAATATACCCCCAATGGGGTGTTTATCTTTTGCCATTATAATGGAGATAACTAGCTTATTGCAGATATTTAAAATGTAAAGCGGATATTTTACCAATATGTGTGTATCATTATGAGTATTTCTGAAGAACTCAACACTGTTGCAATATTGTATCCCAATATAACTCATATTGGTTTGATAGTAGTTAGAATTGTTATAATAATCATTTCCGATTGATATGTTTTAGGTTTTGAAAATAATATATTAATATCTCTTTGCTAGCCGGTAATTCATAAAATTTAGTGTAAAATTTAAAATTAAATCATATCTGGATTAAATTTCTTCATAGCAAATAACTCATATGCACGCAGATAGTTTACGAAATTCTATCATTATCCACAAATTACCTATTTCATACAGTAATTTTAAAATGCCATAGACATAACTAATAAAGAATATTTATTTAGAAGTAGATTAACCTATGTACCATCTAACAGGTTTTCTTATCATATTTGAAACTTTTTCTGAAACCATTATCACAAAAACTCAGTGTTTCACAAGACAGCCTAAATACAATTTTAAAACATTTATGAAAACACTCATTTACATACCAAATAAATGACTAAGTTTAGTATTGTACATTTCAGCATTCTACTTTTTTAACAGTTCGCAGTTTTTTAATTAAAAGGTTTTGTTGTATTCCAGATATTTGTCCCACACTTTGTGAACAATTATGGAGTGGAGAACATATTTGTTAAATTCTTTATTTGAAAGTAAATTAGTTCGTGTGGCAATTTATTGATTTCTTTATCATATCGGCAGCTTTTTCTGCAATCATTATCACAGGGACTTTAGTGTTGCCTGTTGTAATCATAGGCATCACAGAAGCATCCACTACTCGAAGATTTTTCACGTTCTTCACCCTAAAATAAAATTATTACAGTGACTAAATGAATTAAATTTATTTTTAAATTAGTACATGCAGTTTAGATAGCACTGCACATAAATTTTACCCAATAAAAACTTGCTGATATAAAATAAAATTTATGCAATTAAAAAAAAAACTTTTAATTTCTCTTAAAAGGAATAATCGGTGCTTTTCCAGTATAGGGGCTTGGCGAGATAGAAAAAATGGCCTTGGCGAAAGAGAAAGGAAATTTGGCGACTTATTCCCTATTTCCTATATACAAGCAATCTTTTTAATATTTATACATTTTTTTAATATAAAAAAGCTATTTATCTATTTTTATATACAAAAAGAAATAAATTATATATAAAATAATAATAATAATATAAATATAAATATATAAATACTTATATAAACGAGCAAAAAAGTTCATCCGGTTTGATTTTATTTGGCTGTTTATATCATTTGACAAAAAACCTCACTTTATGAAGCCTGAATTGCACAAGCTTTAAAAAAGAAAAAAAAACAAGGACCCTATAGTGGAAAATTTCTGAATAGACCATTATTTTGATAAATTACAAAACCATATCACTAGGTATAATAACATCTCTACTCTTCAGATATTAAAATTAGATTTCAAATGCTTAGAACGCATGTTCAATCAGTGCTTAATATTTTACACAATTCTTCAACAATACACAACAATACGAAAACGATAAAATATCTTTTTATAATGCCATATCTAAAAATAATCGTGATGTAATTTTACTTACGTCTTGTTTCAAAACACTTTAGAATGCCAAAACATTCAATTAGAAGCAGGTAAAAGATTTTATAACATTAAGAGAAACAGTTAAGAAATTATTACTTTAAGAACATATGTATTTGTTTCCAAATTACCAAATGACAATAAAACAACCTCAAAAGTTACTTAATCACCTTAAACTAAAACAAATTTGACTATCCTTGTAACAATAAATCTCACTAAAAATGAATAACAGATTTAACTTTCAAGAGATTTAGATAGCAACAAAAAATCCAATATTTCAATATTGTAATTTTGCCAAAAGTAATTAAGAAAATGTTTAGAGGAAAACATGTTTGGTGATTAATAATATGAAACATCTAAATAAAAATATTTTTTGGATGTATAATGGCGTAAATTTTAATTAGACAAATTTGACGAAATCATTATTAAAGCAGAAATGAGATAAGTTTGCAATGGAATGAAAAAATATAACAAAAATATAATCTTTATATTAGAAGAAGAAAATCTGTAAAATAATAATTAAACTGCACAAATTATGGAACTTAATTTTAAATATTTAGAGGACATATTCAATCAGCAATGAAAATATCAGTTACATACAATATAATAAAACTTTCACGCAATCGAATATTTTCAAATTATTTATTTCCGTAACAATTTGTAAGATTATAAGCAGTCTAATTTTAAAATTTTATTATCCACTATTAATTAAAAATGTAATGTAAGTCATTGCTCTGTTTAAAAAAATATTATATATTGGAATATAAATTAATAAATCTGGTTTAGCATCTTATTTAGTATACTGTTGTTAAAAAACGGTAAACTTTAATAATCTAAACTTTTCAAATTCTTTCAAACATTACCTCAATTGAGGATCCACAACTGTACTTGGGTCGTTGATATCCCCCATTCTGGCAGTTCCAACTTGATGATGCGTCGAAATAAGTATGACTCGAAGCTGACACCTAAAATAACTATCTTCATTGTTTACAAAATTTTCACACCCAGGTACAACTGTTTTTAAAGGTTGGGCCCCGATTTTTTGCATGGCATTATTTGTTCCAATCCTTTTACATGTTTTCATTCCTGAAAAAAAAGTAAAGTAATAATGGTAATATGTAAATCTAGTCGGATGTGCCAATGCCAAAACTTTCTTCTATCTCACACAGGTTTCGCATACACTAAAAACGAATCAGCACCAATTTATATCAAGGTCTAACTGGATCTAAAGTTTTATTTTATTCCGTGCATTAGTTCTTGAGATATGACTTTCGCTAAAATTGTGTAAATCTTGAAAAATGTAGCATAGCAGCGCCACCTTTTGGAAGATTTACACCAAAACCGAATCAACGACAACTTATGTCAACGTCTATCTGAATCTGAAGTTTGATAAAAATCCGCGCATTAGTTCTTGAGATATAGTTATCGTGAAAATCAGGAAACAAGTTGCATAGCAGCACTACCTGCTGGGCTATTTACACCAAAATGTAATCAGCATCTATTTATGTCAAGGTCTAACAGTAACTGAAGTTTTATGAAATCATGTACAATAGTTCTTGAGATACAGCTATCGGGAATATCATGAAAAACGTAGCATAGCAGCGCCACCTGTTGGGATGTCTACACCAAAACGTAATAAGCGTCTATATATGTTAAATTAACTGAATCTGAAGTTTTATGAAAATCAGAGTATTAGTTCTTGAGATAGAGCTATTACGAAAATCCCTAAAAATGCAGCATAGCAACGCCACCTGTTGGGTGATTTACACCAAAAACTAATCAGCGCCAATTTATATCATGAAATAACTGAATCTAAAATTTTATTAAATTCCGTGTATTAGTTCATGAGATAGAGCTCCCACAAAATTTGTGTCTTTACAGACTCACAGACAAACAGTTTCTAAAAACAGTCAAATCGTTTTCAGGACCTTCTAAAACGTATAAATCAATCGAAAACCGGAAATCGAAAATTTTCATAAATTCAATACTTGCTTCTTGTAGAAGCAAGTAAAAAGAAACTGTCAACAAATATGAATTTTCGTAATCTTAAAAGTTCCTTTCCAATAAAACCAAAATCATATCCATTTGTACCCGAAAAGTGTGATGATTCTTCATTAGTGAAAATATCACTGAAGATTTTAAGGACATATGTGGAAAATCACGAATCTTAATATTAAAAAACATGTTTAACTTAATTGACATGTTTTGGCTCACTCCGAGCCATTTCCAAAGACAAATGAGAATATTCTATAATTGCACGCTCTTTGAAGTAACTATTTCAAATGCTATCATTTAAGTATAATTTAAATTTAAAATTAAATGATAGGATTTCAAATAATTACTTCAAAGACCGTTCAATTATAGAATATTCTCATTTGTTTTTGAAAATGGTTTTTGAGTGAGCCGAAACATGTCAACAATCTAATAGAAGTTATTTTACTGTATATTATGTTGTTAGTTTACACCTTTTAGCATGTAAAAGAAATATGTTATTACATGGTGTTATAATTTATTATATTTTCAACCAAGGACTTATCACGAATTTTTAGAAACATTTCTTCTGTATAGGAAATTTTTTAATTTATTTTACACTGTTTTGAGAAGTAATTTAAAATTCATAACAAAAGTCTAATAAATTTGTGAAAACAAAAAAAAATATTTTGTTACCTGCAACAAGATCATCTAAATCTCTGGGATCTGATAGATAATTAGGATCAATTAGCGGCTGATCACGGATATCAGTGGACTTTAAAGTGATTACTCCTCTACTTTTTGGCTGTGCTTGCTGAACAAGACATAAGAAAATCGGTTTCAATTCATAAGGTCCGTAAACAGCTTCGTATATCTGCGTTAATAAATATTGATTATGATATTTTTAAAATTTATAATTAATTAATTGTATTTATTAATTAAAAATACATCTTTTAGTTTGTACATAACTATGTAGATAATTCAAAAACACATACATTATTACGTCTGGATAAAACTAAAATTCATTAAAATAATATTCAACTACAGACTTTAATGATAAAAAAATACATAAAAACAATTAAAATTATCAATTAGACGTTTCGTGCACTTTCGTACACCTCATCAGTACTTTTGAACTTTGAACTTTGAAGGGGGGTGGGCTTTGAGACCTATAGCTAGCTACAAGGCTGTCGTCTCGAATGATCCATATACATTTATTTTATTCACAGAAACACAGACATGACTTCAACAATTACATAAATCTTGACGAGAAAGTACAAGGAAATTTACAGCACCAAGAGTTACATCCGGGAGCTCCACAAAGTACGTGCAATGGAGCTGGCGGGAGTCGAACGCCGCCGTCCTTGCTTCCTACGCTATGAAGAGATTAGCGGAGTGGTGCCTTAACCACTCGGCCACGGAGGCCCCACCTCATTAGTACTTCGAACACAACTGCAAAGCCACCAGAACCAAAAATAGAAAAATAGTTAAAGTCACAGTTTAGTTAAAACATTGTATTCTGCTGGAATCTGTGCAGCCTCGTTAATTGGAGATTCAGATAAAACCGTCATCCAACCCTCCAGGAAGATACGGCAGCTTTACATGCAACATTTGGAACAGGCAACCTTTGCAAGGAATCCGGTAAACTTTACCGGACTTTAAGGTACACCTTACAAGTGTAGTTTACCGGATTCCTTGCAAAGGTTGCGGATCTAGCTATATAGGCGAGACTGGACGATCCTTAAATGTGAGGTTGAAAGAACATAGGGATTCGTTTAATAGAGGCACTCTAACCTCGAGATTGGTTGCGCATGCATTGGAATTTGACCATGTGCCTGATTTTCAGAACGCGCAAATTGCCTGTTCAAAATGATGCGTGTACAGCAGTCGTATCTTCCTGGAGGGTTGGATGACGGTTTTATCTGAATCTCCAATTAACGAGGCTGTACAGATTCCAGGAGAATACAATGTTTTAACTAAACTGTGACTAAATATTTTTCTTGTTTTGGTTCTGGTGGCTTTTTTTTAAATTTATTTTAATTTTAATCTGACTTGTGTGCTTGACATCAAGTGCCCGCTTATAAGTCATCGTCAATATACAGGGACGAGATAGCCACAAGGAAATTTAAAACACCAGAGAGTTACATCCGAGAGCTCCACAAAGTGTGTGCAATGAAGCTGGCGGGAGTCGAACCCGCCTGCGATTTACTGACTCCTACGCTCTCAAGCGTGTAGCGGAATGGTGTCTTAACCACTCGGCCACGGAGGCCCCGCTCTGGTGGCATTGCAGTTGTGTTCGAAGTACTGATGAGGTGTACGAAAGTGCACGAAACGTCTAATTGATAATTTTAGTTGTTTTTATGTATTTTTTAACATTAATGTCTGTAGTTGAATATTATTTTAATGAAGTATGTAGATAATAATTATGTAATCAAAAATTTCTTTTCATTGGGAAGAATAAAAGAAAATAGTAATTGCTGATGATAAATATCATTGAAAATTATGAATGATAAATTTCAATGCGAATTGCAAGAACTTCAAATCTTTAATTCTAAAATAAGAAGAATGAAAAATCATGCGTCACGGCATAGATTATGAAACACTTTCCGACATTATGTGAACATACTGTTAAGAAATTTCATTTTTGTTCATACAATGAAATGGGATATTTAAAAAAACATCAAAAGGAAAAAAAACACAACGCAGTAAAAATTCTTCATTTTCAGAAATCGCTGTCCGGAGCCGGCAATGTGTGTGAATTATTTCGTGCAACCCTGTATATTATCTACACACTTTGCACTACACTAAAAATTAGTTACGTTTTCAGCAGTTATGGTTCATAGTCGGTCCTATAACCGAATTATTTTCAGTGACTCTGTAAATAAACGACAAATTCTACGTACTCTATAATCTATAGAAAACATGCTGTAGTGCACCTCAGTAATGTATATAGATTTCATTGAAGTAGTGTAACATCATTAAAATATATTGCAAACGATTTTCTCCATAGTTATAATGCAGCGGAATACATTTGTGCGTCTCTGTAAACGAATCATAATTGCCGCTTACTCTATACACTATATAAAGTAGCTTGTCATCCACTTCAGTGATGCATGTTAATTTCATTGTGTTTGAAATGATGTAAAATTATTTAAATGCACTGGAAAAGATTTTCACCTTTGACCGTAATGTAAGGGATGTAAATTAACCATGTAACAGTGTAAATTAACCATAAATGGTGCACACATTATTCTCAATGCCGAACACGCCATGTTAAACCTTAATAACATACGTATATTAATTTATATGACAATCTGAGTATATTTACGCGAGTTAAAGTACGGACAGACAGGCGGTCAGACAAACCCAATTGATACGTATCATTTCAAGTATGTTGGAAAATATTAAAAAGTCGAGCTATTAGCAATAGAAAAAAATTGTCATTAAAAGTACATAATTATTAGAAGACATGAAATTGCAATAATAAAAGAAAATTTCATAGCTGTAGATGATAAATCCATAATAAATATATTTTTTTAATAATGAAAAGAATACTGTTTAAGTATAAACTAAAATAATGAATTTGTGACAAAATTCGCATTCAGCTGCTATTTTAGAATCTAATTTTGTGAAAATTATTAACAATGTATTACATAATACGTGGATGATGAACAAATATATATAATGTTAAAACTTATATGAAGAGTGTGACTTTCAATTTAAAGATATATTGCTATGTTTGATAAAGCTGTGTAATATCAAGTTATACATTCCGTTGCATAAACAAAAGAAAAATAAAGAAAAAATACCCCCCCCCCCCAAAAAAAAAAAAAAAAAAAAAGAAAAGAAAAAGAAAAAGAAAACATTAACTTAAAAATGCATATTAAAGAAGAGGTAAATAAATACAACGAAAGAGTAACTTTTTTTAAAGTTCTTTATGTTAAAAGTAGCGACAACATGAAGAAGTAAATTTATTTTTCACTTAGAGAGCAAGAAAATTCCACTCTTATTCTTATGTATGTTAGTATGCCATATGCATGTATGCACATGTCATACATGCTTAAACGAGATATATCTATATGTGTGTGTGTAAAACATTTAAATATTTGCTTGCACTCTATGACAAATAACTAAAAAAACACGAAAACAATGATAAGCAGTAAAAGAGCACTGGTAATTTTCTATAATACAAGTTGAAATTTTAAAAAAGTCAGTGTAACTAGAAACTTTAAAATTCATAAAACAAATAGAGAATTTTCATTTAAAAAACTTAAATTGATTTTATAGAAAATGGCTTGAATAAGGCAATTATTTATACTTTATGTATACAATTTTGTTGTAAATCATCCATAATTATTTACGGTTATGGTTTAGAAAGTGATATCAGGATCATGAGAAAGTTTTAATCTGAACTGAATGCTGTTGGTAAAATATTTTACCTTAATTATATCTAACAGAAGTCGCAACGTGCTATATTTTGAATATCGTTATTTACGAACATTAATCTTCATGTTATTTTTCTAAAGTTTATGTTAAAAAAAACCTACCACAAAATAAATAGGAGTATCTACATATAATTTTGGTTGCTGCGATCCCTGCTATAATTCAGAAGCAAATCACAATAACATCAATGGATAATATTTACCTCTGGTGTGACTCCATATATATATCTTCCGAGTCTGGAAAGAGTTATTTCCGCCAGTGTAAGTTGATAATTTGGAAAATCAGCTCTTGAGCGTACCTCGTCATCTTTTAGGAATGCCAGATAGCTTGTTAGGGCAGTTCCTGTGTAAATGCCTATGAAATAATCAGGATTTCTCCGTTAAAATAATTTCATAAAATCTTGTTCTTAATTATTTTTACAGTTTACAATTATAATTTTATTATATCGAACTTTTGATGCCATTCATTTAGAACCCTTCTTATTTTTAACAATTTTCAACATCTATATTAGTATTTAAAACACAGAGCCATTTTTTAGTCATCTGCCCCGAGCTTCTTGCTGAACTAATTTTGATAATTATTATTTTTTTAAATGAAATCAAATTATTTGTAGATATGCCCGCACTAGATTTTTTAAAAAGTATTCTCATTTTTATATTTTGATTTTAATAAAAAAAAAATTATGAAATTTCTTCCCAATGATGACAATAATGTTACTTCCATTGTTACAGAGAAAATTAAAAAATGGGTATATCTTTTCTGATGTCATTTCCCCATCACAATTAAAAATAAATAAATTTGTTTTAATGCGAACAGAAAATGATGTCACGTTTGAAAAAAAAAAAAACAGCATTTTTCGTCATAATTTTTTCATTCCGCTGATTCTGAATTTGAGATGCTAATCTCAGAAGAAGGCGAAATGTTTCTGTGAGTAAAAAAGACATCATAGGGGAAAATAAACGAGTATTTTCTTTGATAAAACTAAATACTTTACTACAAATGTGTTTAAAAGAGAACAATTTCTGGATTTCGTCGATACTGAGATTTGATCCTCAACTCAAGAGTGCGAATGTTCTTCACTTGCAAAGTTTTAGATGGCAAATTTGACATCGAGTTTTGAAATATATTTATTAAAAATATATTGCAGTTAAAATATCTTAAAAATGGGGAATATGAATATGAAATGTGCGCATGAAAATTTTGTGATGTGGAAAATGACGTTATGTTTAGATTTTGTTAAAGAAAAATCATGACTCTGTCAAAGTGGCGAAATTTTTGCAGATCTTTTAATTCCATAATAAAAAAGATCAAAGCTTCCATTGATAACTTCATAATTACCAATCTAGATTACACGTTACTAATTACTTATAGGAATAAAGTTTTATTTTCCAGTAATTTAGAAATTTGAATCTAATGAAGACAGTAGTTTGGCAACTTTAGTTTAAAATAATATTTGTTTTAAGAGTTAGGTCAGCCAAAATAGCTGGATTTTTTTATTTAGTTTTTTATAAATTCAATTAAACAGTTCTTTTAAATATTTTCATTCATCAAATTCGACGGATTCGGACTTGTAGTTTAAAAGTGTTTATGACTTCGGTTCGTCCGTCTGTCTACCGCCTGTCCACGCTCTAGCATTCGTAAATATATTTCGATTGTCCCGAGTGATACGTATATATTATTGGGGTTTATAGTAGGATGTTTCCTATCGAACATGGAGTGTGTAGCATTTATGAATAACTTACTGGGACACACAAATGAATTCCGTAATATTATGGTCTGTAAGGAAAAGTGATTCCAGTGCGTTTTAATAATGTTACACTACTTCATAAAATGAAACTGATTTGCATTACTGAGGGCCACAAAAAATGCTTTTATTGAATCTGGAGTGCGTAGTATTTATACTTCATATATAAGGATACACAATAATATTCGATTAAAACACTGTCTAGTAATAATAATTGCTGGAAGTGCGTTTTCAGTTGTGGTATGCGTTTTTAAGCTTAACTAAATTCTACTAAATTTACGTGGTGTGCAATGAGACATATAGGTCATATACAGTGTTGCACAAAATAATTCGAATAGTAGACCATCTGTGGCCGGTAATTGCTAAAATTGTTTTCTCAACTGCTTTATATGTTTTTTAAATTGTTTATTTAGATATATTCTTTCACTATTTTTAGTTTCGTTACAATCGCCTGGAAATTTTGGAACGTTTTTTATAATGTATTCGCTACATATGAATTTTTATCTCTTTTTTTTCAATATAATTATTTGTTTTTGATGGTAAGCCTGTACGCTTTGCACATGTATTTGTGGAAACCCTAAAATAATTATTCCCCGAAGATATGGAAAATTACAATAAAAAGTTAAAAATTCAGTGCAAATTCACCTTGTTTAATAATTAAATCTCATAAAGATACAACTAAATGTAAATATATTGCTTGAAGGGGCGTAAAAACATACATAAAAACATTTTAAAGCACATTAAAGTCCTTTTAAAAAATCAAAACTCTTTCAACCGAACTTAGTCCGTCATCATCAGTGAAAAACTAATAGTTAAGTTGAGTTGTTGTCTCTTTGCGTTTTCTAGGTTACCCGGAACAAACCATTTTACTTCAAGGGTGTGGAATATAAGGTGGAATGGGAAAGGTCATTCAACATTTCAAAAACAAGTACAGGTTAATCAATCATGTATTAATTCATTCCATGATCATTATGAATTTTAATGAAAAATTACTTTTCATATGCACACTTGTATACATCACATGTGTGCTTATGGGTAATACATGAGTATTGATTCAGATCTGTCCCAACTAATATGTAGATATATTAGTATAAAAAATAAATTATAAATATTAAATTATAAACATTTTAAAAATATCTAAAAATTGGTCATTAAGGTTTCCAAAAAGATTTCTTAAATTCTAGTTTCTCCGAATTTCATACCTCTGAGTACTGTGAGTGTATACTCAGGTACACTCACAGACAGGCAGACAATTTAATAAAGAATTGCAAAGATGCAGTCCACGAATCTGAAAATTAAAAATTTATAATTTTTAGTGTTATATTAAATTTATAATTTAATTACCTGAACCACTGAATATATATTCAGCCACATTTTTTGGATTTAAAAATTGTTTCACAATTGACGGTACCTTTGGACTGAGAACAAAAGGCATCATGATTGCTGCATGATCTTGTAAGTTTTGACCAACTGGCAGATCTGAGATCACTGAAATCTGTAAAATATAAAGTAGATTGGAAAATACGACTTTACAGTTAAATTGTATTTATACACCAATGGAGGAAAGATTGATAAATACGTATTAATTTTACAGTTATTTTCAAGCTGAATACTCTACACATACTACATTAATTCAATGCTTACATATATTCTTTCTTTCTTTTATGCTTACGTAAATCTTGTAACATATACATTCAGCAATTTGCAATACAAACAACACACGTAAAACCCACTTTTCAACAAATGAAAGAACATTAATTTATAAAGGATCTTCATAATCCTAATCTACAACATGATAATCGCTTCAACAAGAGTTTTCTTTTAATAATTCCGGTGATTTTCTCATTAATGAAAAATTTTCCCAGCAATTGAGAACAATAAGAAACTCTGCTGCTTTCTTAATCAAAACTACGGTGTGCAAAATAACAAAGAAAATCTGCAGATCGGTTAATTTTAATTACACGTCAGTGTGACTAATATTAATAAATACGATTAATTTTTACTTTAAATTTTGGTGCTTAAATAGAAGATGAATATTGGACGTATTTTATTGTCTTAAATTGACAATATTTGTAAATTCGCTGATACTGTTTTTGTCAACTTTTCAGAGTCAGGCTATTTATATTTTTCTATAATCGAGGTGCCTTTCAGTTGTATGCAGCGGCGTTCCACAAATACCTCTAAAAATGAATAAAATATATTCATTAGTCCATGTGTCATGTAAACAAAATCTGCAGATGGTGCAGATTTCAATTAATAATTACAAGTAATGATTTAAACATCCATAAGCGATCAGAAACATAAAATGATGATGTAACAGCTAATGGTATGTATCTTTTTGTTACTAAGCTCCTTTGAGAATTACACCCTGTTTCTGAAAACAATACGTTGTTAAAGCTGTTATATAAAATGTTCTTCGATGACTTCACTAATAACACTTTCATTTTTTGATTTAGAATTTTCATATTAAAATGAACCTTCATCAAATGACATTTGAAAAGAAAAAAAGCACAACAAACATTTCACAAATTCGATTTATATCCATATTACTTTTAAAAAATGCAAAATAAAAAAAACCTTATAATAACATAACATAAACTCAGGTTAACATAACTTAAAATAACTTGACTGTAGGGATAACACATCTGAACAGCGTTCAGTCATTTGAAGCTGGAAGACAGAACTCATAATTTGCTTGAACACCCAAAATGTACGTAAACAAAGTATATCTAATAGAAATATGATAAATGGGGACTTTAAATTTGAGCTGATCTATTGCTGGGTTTTATATGATAATAATCAAAGTCCACAATTCGAATAAGTCAAAAATTTTCAACGCACTCTAAAAATGCTTAAAATACTATTGTCAGTGCTAAATATAAATGCCCAAGGTTCGGAAAGCTAAATTGAAATCACGAAATTTGTAAACGTCAGTACATATAAAGAAATGGCCACAATTTAAAAGAATAAAAAAAAAAAAAACATTTTAAAGTTTTCAGAAGGGGGGGGGTTGATTAGGCAATAGAAAGTTAATAATTTTAGATTTAACATAAAAACGTTTTTGCAAGTAAAACGGAAATCAGATTAAAGTAGCAACATCGAAAACTCAGTACACACCGTTTATTGGGGGCGTAGGGAAGGAGAATATTATTAAGATGAGCTTCAAATAATGTTAATAGCATTCAATAAGAATATTGAAAGTTATGGACTATTATTGCAAAATTAACTAAATAAATAAATAAAGAGAAAAAAGTATTTTTACGTAACATCCCCATGGTGCTAAAATTTTCAAAACGAAAACAAATTCAATGTTTCAAGCACTATAATGATTGGTAATTTACTAGGCTGTTCTGAAAGGTATTTTGAAGTCTATGCTGTCGTTAAACTTTGATCAATATTTTGTCAGCAAACAACAACAACAAAAAAGCATTATGGGATTTACCCAGTCAAAAGGGGAGGTTACATTTTTGTATAGATTGTAGATAACTTGGTAATATAATAAAAACATAATAATAACAAAAAAATAATTAAATAGCGTGCATGCACTACTTTCTATTACAGAAAGAAATCATTGGGAAACCTATTAATAATTCCGAAATAAGACTAGACTTAGATAGCATTGTTTTAATATAAGTAAAATATATAAGTAAAATATCCAACAATGAAGTCTGATGTTTAGTAAATAATTACCGTGTATTCCGACGTATAATACGCACATTTGATACAAGAAGATTGACCAAAATTTACATGTGCCCATTATACACCGGGTATAAAATTGAATGATTAAAAATTTAAGAGAATATGATAATAATAACTATAGTTATTACATTAATAAACATCATATTTATTCATGTTCGTACTAGTTATTATATGTTTCAACCTTCTTTTTTATATTCATGCAAAGACCCATTACCTGTGTGAAGCCCAAAAAACTAATGCTGTCAGGTCGACTAACACAGAAATCGGAGCAACGTCTTATAAATCAGGACTTAAAAATATAAACAGTTTTTTGTTATTGTATTAATGTTTTAAGAAAAACAGTTCAGTTATTAAAGTTAATTCAACAATTCAAATCCTGTGTTTCGTTAACGAAATTTGTAGGATAATCATTATATAAAAAAACTATCATGGTGCCCCCCCCTCCCCGAACAACAAAATTCATACCTATTAATTAAAAATTAGCTATTTTATCTAATAATAAGAAAGATATTGTAACTAATGAAACTCAAAAATTATGCAAATATTCAACAGAGGCGCAAGTTTGTATCGCCATTATTCATGCGTTTATAACGTAAGCTCATAATCAGCCACAAATCATAAAAAATGCTTATATTTTTAACTCTCGATTTAGAAACTGATGTCCCACTTTTTAGGGTCCCGTACCTCAAAAAAAAAAAAAACGGAACCCTTACAAGATCGCTTTTTTTGTCAGTCTGTCTGTCAAGACCTTCTTTCAGAAACTACTAAAGGAATAAAGTTGAAATTAATATCAAATAATAAAGTCCACGTTCCTATTGTTTTGTACACATTTTGAGCTTCTAATTCAATTCAATAAAAAGTTACAATCTTAAAACTTTATAAGGCCGATTCAAACGAGTTTGTCACGTAATAAATCGACAGAGTTAATTATAAGTTAATTATTTTTGGATTGTTTTCTTTACATGTGCTATAAGGTCCCTTTTCGTACACAATTTCAAGATTCACGGTCAACAGGAAGTATCCTATAGCTTTTGAGAGTGTGTTTTCATGCTGCCCGTCTCTCTATCAAGACCGTTTTTTCTTCCAGGAACGGCTGAAAGTATCCCGTTGAAATTAATATCAAATAATAAGATCCACGGCTCCATTATTTTGCATATCGTTCCAGCTTCTAACTCAATGCAATAAAAGTTACGACCTTAAAACAATGTTTTTTATACAAACTCATTCTTAAAATCTATAGAGTACTTCGCACTGACCTAGAATCTTAAAATGTGGCACGAAGGTAGGTATTATGGCACTGTAAAAGGAAATATCGGAAAAGCATTAATTTATAATTGTATGCGGATCTGTTACGTGACAAACTCGTCTAACCACCTGTCTCTCAAGACAGAGAGAGATTTTTCAAGAACAGCTGAAGTTATCAAGTTGAAATTGATATCAAATAATAAGATCCACAACCCTCTTATTTTGTAAAAATTTAGAACTTCGAACTCAATGCAATAAAAAGTTACGGTCGTAAAAGAACTTTTTTCAATATTTGAATTTTTCATTATCGTAACGTATTGTAGACACAATTTGTTTATAATTCGCTTCAATAGAAATGCTGTCATTAATAAGAGAAAGTACTACTAGAAACAATAGAGTTATAAACAAGATTTTCTAACTTGACATATACAATGTAGTGGAATCCATTCCTTTCTTAGTCCTCACAAACAAATCGGGTTAGGATTTAACAGATAATTAAATAAATTAAAGCTTTATGATACAATAATTGCAAGAATGCCCAGAAAAAGGAATTGATTAAAACTACAAAACATGTTTTGTTGCGTACATTTTAGTTGTTTTAAGCAAAATGTTTAGTTGAAGTAAAACATTGGTTTTGTTGTTTGGACAAAAAAATATTGTTAACACTCTTACAAAATTTTAACAAAATTTTAACAATTTTATTTGAATTAACAAAATCTGTTTTTTTTTAATTTTACAATAATTTTATAATTTAAATTTGTAATTCCAGCAAAATTTTGTTGTTTTTTTTTTTTCAAAATTTAAATTCTTGTGTAGTAACCATAACTCTCTCACGTAACTTGGTTTGTTTGACTTATATTGCTATTTAATTAAAGGATTAACATAATTTTTGAATAATTAAAACTTTTCTTAATTGGGACGGACCAAGGTAGTTTAAAAAATCCCCCTCTCCCCTTTTTTATTTTCTTCTATCTTTACAAGAAGAAAGTATTGGATTCATGAAAATTTCCGACGGATTTTAGAAGGTCCTGAACAAGATTTGACTGTTTTTAGAAAATGACTGTCTATGACTCTGTCTGTCTGTATGTGACAAAAATTTTGTGGGCGCCCTATCTCAAGAATTAATGCACGAAATTTAATAAAACTTTATATTCAGTTACTTCCTGATATAAATTGTTCCGGATTAGTTTTTGGTGTAAATCGCGCAACAGGTGGCACTGCTATGTTGCATTTTTCGCGATTTCTGCAATAGCTCTACACTGTAAAAAATATCCTGAGGTTACTAAAATTTTTTTAGTATATTTGTATTTCACAGATTTTTTTTTAGTAACCGGTATTAAAAACTGGAATCGTTGCTAGTTGTTTTCTAGTAATTATTACAGATTTTCTTGTAACAGAGTAAGAATACAAAAAAATTTTTAGTAATTGTAAAGATCAATGAGAAAAACTAAAATTGTTTTAGTAGATTGACCCATTTTTTTACAGTGTATCTCATTTTCGACAGTGTATTACGCCTGTAATCTTTGAATAATAAACAGTGAATTTTTATCCTGCTTTTTACAGGCGTAATTCACTGCTGAAAATGAATTAAAAATTAACTACGTGTTGTCGTATTCTGGGATTTGTATTGTCGTCTCATGTTTGCCGCAGAAATTTGCGTGCTTCTGATGACATTTCCATCTTGTGCTGCGGTTGCAGCCAGTCCGACATATATAAGAGTGAGAAATGTCGATTTGGGATATCATTCCTTGTAGCTTAATGGTATAGCCTCAGATCGCTGTTCTGAGGACCTGGTTTCGATTCCGGCTTGGGGCATTTTTCACTCTGTCGGTTTGAGCTTGAGAAAAGCAGGATAGAAATTCGCTTGTTTATATTCAAGGATTACAGGCGTAATTCACTGCTGAAAATGAATTAAAAATAGTTAAAATTGCATATTAGATTGGTTCATTTAACAGAAGTTTTTGTAGTATAAACAAAACAAGTTCGTAACATAACATTTTTTATTATTTAAACGAACAAAATATATTTGGTTGTAAATATTATAATTGTTTCTTTAACAAAAACCTTTTGTTGTTAAAACAAAGAAAATTCTTAAAATTACACCAAACAATTGTTCTTTAAACAAAAGTTTTTGTTGCCGAAACTGAAAAGAACTCTTAAAGTAACGGATAATTATATTTATTTTGAGAAAATTTTCAACAAAATAATTTTGGTAATTCAAGTAAAATTGAACCATTTTACTTGAATTAACAAAACATTTTTTTTTTTGCTGACGATACGAAATATTTTGTTGGAATTGCAAAAAAAATCAACAATATATTTTTTTGTTGATTGAAACAAAATTTGCATTGACCCATATTTAAACGAAAAGTTTTGTTGAGCCAACCAAATTTTTGTTGTTTCAACAAAACTTTTTTCTGGGTGAAGCATCCAGGTAAACGTAGGCAGTTATATTTTTTGTATATCTGTAAGGAAACTAGGTACTTACTAAGCTTTGCTGTAATATTACATAACGGCACGGAACTTTCAGGTGTGAGTCCTAATTGCATTTGTCCGGTTTTTATTTCCCAATCTCATTATTTTCGACAGTGGATCTGAAAAACTAGGGCTGACATACGCACAAAATGACATACGCTGACATAGTTCACATTTAGATTGAAGTTCGTGCTCAAACTATAACAACTTATATTCCAGAACTTGGCGTAATTCTTTAGGTCATGTTCGATTAAGTCTACAAACATTAGATCGACGATAATGACAGACTCGCCAAGGTTTTTTCCAAAATCGGCTTGACCAATCCAATTTTAGTCCTCGTATGTTGCCTCTTTATTATGGATAACTGATATAGAATTATCGAACAGTTTCTTGGGTACTATTACTGAAATAATCGCTCATTTTTGTGACGTTAAACTTTTGTAACTATCTGAGCATTCAGCAGTTTTGATATGATCTGTTATGGTGCTTATTTCCATTCTCTATCAGGATGAATGGTTAAGCATAGTATTTCTAAAGACTTCTAAATCATCGTTTTTAATGGATTTACATATAGTAGACTCTTGAATAAATTGCGTTGTGTTCTAAACTCATGGGGACAGGCTGTTCAGTTGCACTGATAAAGTTCGCACACTTTTATAATTGCCGGTCTTTAAGACAATGTAACATGCATACAATACGAAATGTTGAATAAACCCCGAATTGATAATACGAGCTATTGCCTCAATTTTTGTCTTCAATTCATAGCTAGAATTAGCACTGGGGTAGATTAACTAGTCACACCTTTGCATGAAACTATCTTAGCAACTTTCTATCCTAATTTTCAGCGATTTAGTTTACAACAGAGTCATATTTATCTTCAATAGACGACTTTGGTACGAAAATATTTTTGGCAGATTCATTCCGCTCTCTTTTAAGCACTCTAAGAATCTTTATGATTTTTAGTTTTCAAATCCCACTAAAAATCTCATTGAGTAGCATCAATTTTATGTGTGTCATTCTCTATTTAATTATTAATATAATTATCATGAATTAAAGATAATTATTTTTCTTGTTCAAGATAGAAACTCACATGCTTAAAAAAGTAAAGTGAAATTTTCTTTGCCGAAATCGAAAAAACCGGAAAATATTTCATTATGAACGTTTTTTGTCGTAACAGGCATATCATCTGTTTTTCTCTGTATAAATTATGTACATCGTCTAAAATTGTGTTATATTCTTTATAATGGGAATATGATTTTTTTTTAATACAATGGGGGAGAGGGGTGTGTTGCTGGTTCGTTGCGGACCAGTCTCGTTTACACAGATTTTGTTTTATTGCATTTAAAGGTGTATCTTTATTTCTTTTCGTTGAAGATTAAAGTGATATAAAATATAATTTTCTATGCTTACATTAAGTGTTTCTAAAACTTTATTCGGTCCGATCCCTGACAACATTAGTAACTGTGGAGTTTTAATAGCTCCTGCAGACAAGATGACTTCTTTTCTTGCATTCACTTGAAATGTGCGACCTCCAAAATCAAATTCTACCCCAACCGCTGCGTCGTTCTTTATGAGAACCTATAACACAATAAAATAATTAGATAATATTTTTATAAAATGAATTAATTTTGTATATGAGTTACTTACGAATAATAATAGAGGAGACATTAAATCAAATATTATTATTATTTGTTTTCTCTTGTTCATTATTTTTTGCTAAAAATATATTATATTTTCTTTACGTATTTGTCTATATGAAACACAAACAAAAATTTATATTCGAATGGTTTATAATATATGCTAATGAAAAGATTTTTAAAAATGCTTTTTTACCATTCAGAAGTACTTTGTTTACCCAATAAATGTAAAGCATTGCTGACAATCTTTCGGATTTTTTCATGCTAAATAAGTATATTTTAAATTCAAATTTTAACTTAATAAATAAATGAACAAATACGACGAAGAAATAAAATACGAAATGCTGCTATTATGGAAAAGAATTTTTGCTATCTCTACTGAAAATGCCCAATTTGACAAAGGATTTGGAAGTAAACTTAATTTAGAATAAGATTAGCATATTGCATAGCATATTATACATTTAATGGAACCCAAGCTGGTTGCCATAGACCGCTAGTTTTGTGAAAAAGAAAAAAAATTCAAATGGGTTATGCTAGAAAATTATGCTGGTGCAGATCATGGCTGAAGAAAATGACTGACAAAAACTACTGATATTTTTTGTTTACCAGGATAGCTAACGCTACATATTGGCACATATTAAAAGTATTTTCATATATTGTTACTGTATCATTAAACTTCAAGTCCCATTCGTTACTTTTCTCCCCTAACATGAATTAAATTTAAGGATAGAAATTAAATTACCTTCTTTACCAAGGCATTTGGAACGATATCAAGATTAGTCCTGTTTTCAGCGGGAACTAAATATGCTTTTGCAGTACTGCACCTTCGACTATTTCTCAATGTTGCTTGTATATCATAAATTCCTGCAAAATTTTCAAATATTAACCAAAAGTTAATTTTAAACTTGAAGTCGAAATTACAAAACCTTATATCTGAAAATCTACAAAAAATATCTACATGATTCTTCGACTGAAATGTGGTGAAAGAACGTATATTGTCAATCAAACAACAAGATGAAGTTGCTTGTACCTTTGAGTCGCTTAAATGAAAAGTTATGTAATTCAAGCATTTAAAGTACTATATGTTAAGTTACACACGGATAAGTACTACATGTTACGAATAATACCTAGGTCTCTATGAAGGTCATTACATTTGCCTACAGGACTTCATTTTATTTTCGTGGTACAATAGCTCTTTCAGATATTTCCATGTTACCGTCCATAGGAACGGTCCATAGGATACCGTCCATAGGATATTTACTGTCAACATGTTAGCATATTTACCTTATTTACAATCATTAGTTCTGTATTTCAGTTATTAATTAGTGGGTTTTGAACAATTCATTTTCAACTAATGGCTGCTTGTACTGCAGCTAATTGTTTAGATCAGTGGCTTTCACTAAAATTTCAATAAGAGCCAAAATATGCTACAAAATTGAATTCGAGGCAACCAATAACATTTTTCCAGTGATATATCAACATATTATAACGAGGTACTAATATATTTTAAGTACAAATACCGAGTTACAAATTTTGCTCGAAAACTGTCAGTGTATTCTATAATTTTATTAATTTCTGTACGTACCTTGGCAACAGTGATTCACAGAAGATTTTGAAGATTTCTCAGCTCTCGAGAGTCAAGCGAAACCTGTATTAAGTTTCGATTATTTTCGATCGACTAAATGCCATTCCCAATAAATATGCTAAACTAAAGAGACTCAGAAAGATTTTAGTAAATTATTGTAAATTTGGACTATATTCTGCAGATAAGTTACAGAAGTCTGTTTAACATAAATCCAAAATTATGTATTCACTTACGGGGCCACAAAAAATAAACTCAAACTGTGTAACTGCATACCACTGGTCAGCATATACCATCGATCGCAAAAAGAAATACGATTATGTAGATTCACAGCTAATGAAGGAAGATGATACATGAATAGCAATGGGATTTTTTTGTTATTTTTTATTTATTTTGTTTTTAAAGAAACGTCACACATTTCTTTACATACTGAAATAAAAAAAGATTTTCCAACAGAAAAAAAGAACGAAACAGTCAAGTCAGGCGATTGAAAATAGTAAAAGTATTGCTACACAGATATTTAAAAGCTTCAATTCGAAAAGAATACTACATCTTTAAAATTTTACTGCTGTATACTAAAATATTTAGTGTACTGCAGTTAGCGTGATACACTAAAACATTTAGTGTATGCAAAAATGAAAGGCATAATGAATATAAGAATCAGAAATATTTATATCTATTATAAATTGTTTTCTTTCCTAAAAAAGGTTTAAGGATTGAAAACTAAGTCGACACATTTGGAAAAAAGTGCTTTTTATTGTATTATTGGGGGACTTATTGTTTATAATGAAAATGAAATGATCTGATCCACCTAAAAGCCATCGGATCCTGTTTTCCGCTGAAGTTGTTGTACGGCGTATTGCAGATGTATAGCGCATATCTGGAATGGAATTTCGGCAATTTAGTAGAGGTGGTGGAATATCAATCATGATTGTGATATCTATCAGGCCGCAAATGCTCGATATAGTGTCTAAATAGTTTTATCGCCATAATCATGCGCATTTGCATTATTTATTTTCAGTGATAAAGTTTTATAATCCCGGCATTGCATTTCAATGACTTTGTATTAATAACTGTTATAAGCAAAAATTATAAATTTATATTGCAGCTAGAAGAGAAAAAACTAATAATAGCGTGAAATAAGCACTAAAATTACTACTTTTAACATAATCTTAATTGTTGAAATTCAAACATACATAAATATGAAAGTAATTTTGATATGAAAAATAAAAGTACATTTAAAAAAAAAAAGACAAATGTTTCTTAATCTACGAAAATATAATATAACCACGCAAATGCAAATATGCAATAACCTCCTCCGAGTTATCACGATTCCGAAAAGTTTTCTGTATCGTTAGAAACCTTGGAAACCAATATATTTTGGAGATTTAATAACAAAATTATAAAAAGAATTTATTTTGCTGCCACTGATTTTCGGAAATGTTTCCGAGACGTTTTTAGACTACAATTATGGTTTTTTAGAATACTATCAATTCTCAATTAAACATTTCTAGCTGTGTAAATGAATTTATACAAGCAAGAGTAAATAATAATATTAATTCTAATGTTAGTGGAAATGCTGTTAATTTATTTGTTTTTCTGTAAAACATATTTCTCGGACATAAAACTGTTTAGAATTCTAAAAACCTAAACTCCAGTTTGAGAAAACTGATTAATACACTATAAAAACTACTCTAAAACGTTTCGGAACATCAATGGTAGTAATAAAACGTTGTTTTCAATGCTTTTAAAAATCGCGAAAATTGGTTTCTTAGATTTCTACACATAAAGAGTGCTTTTCGGAATCGTTGAAAAGGTTATTGTATATTCCCGTTCGTGGTTATACAGGGTAATTACAAGTGAATATCCTAACTTTGAAGAGCTTTATTAACAAAAGTATAGAAGATACACGCATTTATTAAAAATACAGAAAAAAGAAGATTGTGAAATTACTAATAGCAAAAATTTATAAATGTTCAATGTGACCAACAGCAGAAACACGAACGACATCCATTCTGTAGGAGAATTTGTCCCACACGGTTTTCAGCAAGTCGGGTGTTACAGTTGCAATAGCTGCAGTTATCTTCGTTTTCAATTCAGCAGTGTCGATTACACAGAACGCCTTTTGTTGTACTGGTTGTAATCTCGGCGACAACTGACTGAATGAACTCGCAACTTAACATGCCGGTTCACTTTCAACCCGCCGCTCGTTGCGCCATCTCTCGCCAAAAAACGAACCTTTACATATATGAAACTTCATAACTTCTCACTCACTTCGATGTGTGAAATGGAACACTACCTTTCATTGTTCAGAAGATATAGCCCTTCAAAGTTGGGATATTCATTTGTAATCACCCTGTACAATATTTTCCTAGATTAAAAAACATCTGTCTTTTTTTAGTGTAGTACTTTTATGTAAACTTACTAAAATCATTTGAAACAATGTTTTAGACAGAAAATTCTTTTTTTTTTTACAGAAGTTATATTTTTATAATTTAAAGAAATACCGAATCATTTTGAAATGTGACTTAAAAGAAAATAAACTTTAAGATGCATGGATACTTAAATGTTTTATTACCTGTTTGTCTCTCAGCATTCGAGTCTACGAATTCATATCCAATATCCGTAAGAGCTTGTTTTATGAATGGCTTTATCAAAGATGTAAAATTCGGCTTTCCTACACTCTGGGGACCACCAGTATTATGATAACCTGAAATAAATTTATATATTATTATCCGTAACTCAAATTAAAAGTGTTGAATTTTTAAATTTAGAATAACGATAGTGATTTTTTGAGAAAATGCTACTTTAAAAAAAGTGACGATGTCAAAACTTACAATTTGTGAATACAGGATCGATGAAATTATGGCAACATTATTTTAGTATTATAATTTTATAAAAATCGAAATCAACCGTATGATTAAGAATGAAAATATACCTCTTTATATCTGTATACTTAATACTTATTTTTGATTCGTAAAAATTAGGTTTTAATTAGATTAGAACTTAAATATCTACGAAAGTACAATGTTTATTTAAATATCATTTCCTCATACTTTCCCCGTACTTCACATATATTACCCACTGTTCTCACACCCCTGAGGGAAGAGTAATAACAAATTTTCATAATTTTCAAATGGTCTGGAAATCAACAGTTTGAAATACTTTGATCCCTTTAATTTTAATATATAATTTTTTTTTCAGATAACACCAAACATTGTTATAGCTTAATTGTATTCGAAGCTGATAACAATATTTTGAATTAGAATTTTTATTCATATATATATATTTTTTAATGAAAACCAAAGGATCCAAACCAGGATTCCCGGCTTTCAGAATGTACTACTCAGTGTTCAGAACATCTCTCGGTGTACAGAACATAAAAACTCTAATAGTTCTTTTTTACATTTAATGTATATGTTTATATTGTCCATTAACAACAATAAAAGGCATTTTTTATAAAAAGTAGCAACTACGTATTAAATTTATTTAAAAAATCTATTTAAAGGGATATTTCTGTATTAAGTGCATATCAAGGGTTAATATCTAAAGAAATAGCTAAATATTTCGCTACTGACATCAGCCCTTTTTATTTTGATTATTTCACTGTTTAAGCATGTACTCGTTCGGTTACATATATGTTTTAAAACATTTAATTTTTATTATTTTATTTATTTATTGATTAAACGTTAATTTCATTATAGAAAATTAGCCGGAAGCTGAAGTATTTATACTGTTTTAAGTACAAACGGGTTAATCTGCCAAAATTGAGCTGCATGCGATAGCGATAGATTTTTAAAAAATCAAGCTTCAAAATTATTTTAAAAACAATATAAAATCAGTACATTGAGATATAGTTCGAAAGAAGTTGCATTTGGAAGTATTTTTTTCACCTTTCGACTGTGTCGACAATGAAATTTTGATGTTTAGAAAATACAAAATTTGACAGAAATCGAAATGAGCTTTACGGGAATTTGACGCAAGGGGACGCTTTACGGGACTTTGACGGAACGGGACGCTTTACGGGACTTTGAGCAAAGACTTTGACGGGCAAAGTCTTTGCCCGTCCGAGGCTAACGAAAAAGACAAGCTACCGCGGTGCATTCCACTTATCTTTTTTTACAGACCGCTAGAGTGACGTGATGCTCTTTTCGTACAACTGCATTGGTGCATTCGAGCATCACGTGACTCCTGCGGTCTGTAAAAAAATATACGCATAACGCACCGCGGTAGCCTTTCTTTTTCGTTAGCCTCGTTGCCCGTCGATATGACGTCAGTGTTACTCACGGACATTTTTTTGAATTATAATATAGATTTTAAATAACATGCGTGCACATTGCTACTTAAAAATTTACTATAATTACTATGATACAAAAATTATTGCAAAGTAAAGAACTGGTGTATTTCCATTTCTCAAACTTTAATTTTTACTTTGTACGATATACATTAAAAAAAGCGCTGTAACCGTTAAAATTTTCGACCATATTTTTTTATGGATTTAGCTGTTTTGAAATAATTTGACTATTTTTCCTCTTATTCTCTTATTTTTATTTTGAGCTAAACAAATATCGATGCGAAGTTAAACAAGAACGAAAAATCATGCGTCAAGCGTAGATTATAAAACATTTTCCAACACATCCAGAAAACTGCGACGAAACTTCACCATTAAGTAAGGTGAAAGAAGATATGTAAGTAAACTGTTTAGAAAACATATAACACATTGTAAAATACAGTTTTCGAAATTACCTTCCAGTGTCAAAAAAGTAGTCGAATTATTTTGTGCAGCCCTGTATATGATCAATTGATGTGGATATATAGTATGATAAAATTTAGTTCAGTTAGCATATTCACATTTAGGATTTTTCGTCAACCGATGGAAATGCACTCGAAATCGTTTGTGCAGCCCTGTATATTATCTGAAGACTTTTATACATACCACTTTATAAGCTAAAAGGCAACTTAAAACTCACTTGCAGCAATTACCAACCGTAATCGACAATGTATCCTTTTCTTTGCGTAGCCCCGTATATAAATGTATTTATATTGCACAAACTTCTATTAATCTACTAAATATAGTTCAGCAAGAAAATGCGTAAACACAATTAAAAACTACCCTTAAGCAATTCACTGCCACAGTCTGTAATACTTACGAATTTCCCTGTGTAGCCCTGTATATGATCAACCGTGTTTATAAACGCACACGTAGTAGGAAAAAATTTAGTTTAACTTAAAAACACAAACCAAAGTTGAAAACGCACTTATCACACGTAGACTGCAAATATTGCACATGCACTGTAACTAATAACTTTTGTGTGTCCCTGTTAATAAACGCAATGCACACTAGAGAGCAATTTATAGGGCACCTCAGTAATGCATACAATTTTCATTACTTTTGAAATAGTGAAATATCACTAAATTACACTACAAACGATTTCCCACATAGAACAATGTGTAAGAGAATTCTTTTGTTTGACCCTGTAAATGAATAATAAATGCTTTGTAGCCAATATTCTACAAAAAGCATGTTTTAATGCGCTTCATAATTATATATCAATTTTATTATGTTTTAACCCTTTGAGGAGCGGTGGTATATATTATATACCACCTAATTTTAATCCGATTCAAACCAGAAACTTTTAATTAAATTTTACTTTTTAAACTTTGACGAGAAAAAGTTGAAAAATTGCTTATTCTTATTTTGAACTAAATTCTTTCTTAAATTCCGGTGGGAATTCAACGTTACAGGAGCACAAGTGCTTGCTCCTGAAAGGGTTAAATGACGTAGCATGATCAAAATGCACTTGAAACGATTATTTCCCATTGACTGTAATGTCACGGATTACTTTTGCCTGTCCTTGTAAAAAATATAAATGCTACACACTTCAGTTGAAATAGAGAACATGCTATAGTAATCGACAATGACATACAAAAATTTCAGGGCAATCCAAGCATATTTACGGGAGTTAGAGCACGAACTGACGGAATGACGGCAGACGGCCAGACAAACCGAAGTCATAACACTTTTCAACTAGGTTGGAAAGTTTCAAAAAATTCCAAATTCAATAGCCAACTTAAACAAATGTTACTTTTATGCTGATTGTGTTCAGTAATTGGTTTGGGAAAAATTGGTTTGCAATTGAAAAATATTTATCAGAAATGATTATACAATATATAATATAATAAATTTTTAAATAGTAATCTGGACGCATATTATTTAAAATCTATATTATAAAGCAAAAATATGTCCGTGAGTTACGCTGACGTCATATCGGCGGGCACAGGCCCGAGCTATGAATTTCGATTTATGGCCAATTTGTATTTTCTAAACATATCAAAATTTCATTGTTTACACAGTAGAAAGGGGAAAAATACTTTCATATGCAATTTATTTTGAACTATATCGCAATATACTGTTTTTAAAATAATATTCAAGCATGTTTTTTTAAATCTAAGACTAATTAAAATAATTAGACAAATATTATAAACCAGCGGCTCCTAATCTTTTTGGTATGCTCCTTTTCAAAATTCATTTCTGTGTCGGGGAGACATTTAAACCTATCGTACCTCATATTATCGAAGTTAATGGTGTTTAAAATTAATGTTACGTAGCGCAGGAAGAAATAATAGATAGTAACAGAATATAAAGTAAAGATCTGAACAATTGCGCAATATCTATAAAATGAAACTTTACTTTAGATACCTTAGAAATTTCGATAATGCTTAATTTACTGTTCACTATCATCAATAACCACTTGATATTGTGAAATTCAACCTTGCATAAAAGTTCTTGTAATTTAGATTACAGCAAACTATTTGTGCTACAATAGGTTTTACATTGTTGGTAATAGCAACAGAAAGATTCTTAAAGTAACCTATAAAAGTTTAAGGAAACGTCTATGTTTGCAATTTTTTGCACAGATTTCTTATATCAGGTTCATATTACTGTATTTTTTTTGCTTCTAAATGTTCCATTTCATTTAATTCGGAGAATCGGGTAAGTGCTCATGGAACATATCAGATAAAACTAATAATATTCAAAGAGTTTTATTTTAATTATTTTTGTTTGTAAAGTTTCTGTAAACCTGCAAATACGACAGATTTGCATCTGTCCATTGAGCTGTTGACATAGTGAATTGTAGTTTTCTTTTATGTTGTGACAATCCATATATTCGTACCTTCTTTTCTTTCTGACTAACCATTATATTTTTAAGTTCTTGACCATTCCATGTCAGAAATCTCGAAGTTCGGGCGTAACTTGTCTTGATAATAGCCAATCTCTTCTTTTGAAAAAAGTTCTTTTGAACTACTAAAGCAATGCGTTGCAGTGTTGATTTTATTTTGTATATTGAAAATAAAGCGTATATAGTTAAATGTATAATTTATCAAAATAATAAATAAATAAAATCTATCAAAATTACCATTCAATAAATATTCTTTGTCAGTGTTATCCTCTAGTTTCAGAAAGTATGGAAAAACATCTTTAAAACTCCATCCTGTCGCCCCTAATGCTGCCCAGTCATCATAGTTTTTTCGATTTCCACGGGTGTATTGGTGGTCCCCAATCGAACTCGATCCTCCTAACATTTTTCCAGCATGCATATCAAACTCCTATATAGAGAATAATACATGTAACATTTAACAAAATTTAAGATAAAAAACCACTAACAATACTAGTACGGAATGAAAAGTAAAAATGCGAAAGACATATTTATCTACAAAGTGTACAAAATAAATGCTCTGTAAAAGCATTGAAAAGCAATGTAAACCAAATAACAAAACCAATTCAAAATAATAACATGAATGAAAAATCATGTGTCAAGCGTAGATTATGAAACATTTTCCAATACTGTAACGAAACTTCATCGTATAATAAGGCAAAATTCCCTCGAGAAAGTAAGACAAAAAAAGGTATGAGAAAGTAGTTGTTTTAAGCCTCTTATGCAATCTAACCCCATTTAGAGTTTTACTTTAAAACAAATCTTCAGTTGGAAAATGTATTCTATTGTGCGGGAGAAATTTTCTAAAATAATTTCTGCTCTTGTATCTAAACTAGAACAAGATCAGAAACCTATTTTTATTTTCTACTTTGTGTTTATGTATCCAAATGTTACATTATATCTAAAAACTCTTTAATATATATATGTGTGTGTGTGTGTACATTTATAGTAATTTTTATTGCTAGTGAACTACATGTAAAGGTCGCTTTGTAATTTTATAATAAATGTAAAAAAAATTTAATTGAACGTTATTTGTTTTTACTAATTAATTTAAAATCTATTTTAACCCTTTCCGGCGCGGAGTAAGACTGTTTTTAAAATAATGAAATTATGGACTGACACCAGAATTTTTAAAAGAATTCATAAAAAAATAAAAACTTGCTCATTTTCCCGTACTTTATATAAAAAAAATTAATTAAATATTCTTGGTGCCGTTTGTCAGTTTTGGAATTACAATTAGTTGTCCTCTTTTGTGGACACCGTCCGCTATAGGGTTAAGTGCGAAATATGTTTCTGATCCATATAAAAACAATTATTTCATGAGAGTGTTAAAACAAGAGCATCACATTTAAAAAAGCATTAAAAAACATTGATTACTCTGTTTGGTCTTCCTTGTCCAGTGTATTTTTGGGGAACAGTCCTGAACTGCCAGTCAACATTTGTAAACCAGAATGGAATCGACAAAACTGGAACTTCGGTTAACAATGGCGGCTTTGGACCAGCTTCTAGAACTAAAACACTCACGCAAGATATTTCGGAGAGTCTATTTGCTAAGACAGATCCAGCAGTTCCTCCACCAACTGAAAATTAAAGTTCAATAAGAATAAAATCGTGTTTGTTTTAAATATATATTACACTCTTTATTTTTTATTTATATAATATTTCTATTTTTGAATGTTTAAAATATTTCATTGTTGAAGTTTCAAAGTCATTTAGCCTATTTTAGCGAGCATGGTTTGGCATTAATTCCATTGTTGCTGTAACTCGTATACAATTGTAACCATAAGGAATATTTGGCGATTTGTCACCTGCGCCCGGTTAACGAAAAAATGCCTTAAAATTAACTTATTAATTTATAGTTAAATTCTAACAGTATTAAAATGTTGGATTCTCATAGGAAATACACCTATGTTCGTAATTTTTACAATTTTAGCATATCTGGAAGGGAGTGAAAAATTGATTAATAATTCCAACTTCACATACAACAACCAAGTTAAGTTAAATAAAAGACTGTAAAATTCTCAGTTTGTACAATACGTGCATATGCAATAGAGGAAATGTTAGGAATTATATGTAAAAAAACGCTTATAAAAATCTGTCAATAAAAATGCGTCATCACATATATAGCGTGTTTAAACGCTTTCCCGCAGGTTTTGCCTTTTAGACAAAAACTTGACATTTTCGATGCAGTAAAAAATGACATTGTTTATACTTTCACCGAGGCTAACGAAAAGGCAGGCTACCGCGGTGCATTCCACTTATCCTTTTTTACAGACCGCTAGAGTGACGTAATGCTCTTTTCGTACACATTAATTGGTGCATTCAAGCATCACGTGACACCGACGGTCTGTAAAAAAAAAATATGCGTAAAGCACCGCGGTAGCCTTTCTTTTTCGTTAGCTTCGACTTTCACCAAGTGATCTATAAAACCTTTTTAAAGTTACGAACAGTTATTTCGCATGTATAAAGTACAGATTGTAAGTTTGGGATTGTATATAAATGATATTTAAATGATACTATTATGTCGTTTATGGAAAAGTTGAAAAAAAAATCATGTACCTAATAAAGTATTCTAATAAATGTAGGGAAATATTTAGTGATAACACATCGGTCATTTATTACATTTAGGGTATTTAACTGTATACTGCATCTTAATTTTTAAATTTTTCAAACCTCACTGAAAAGTAATTACAGTTTGAATTTCTTTTCATATTCGGTTGCATGTACAGTATATTTACGAATATACAATGTTCAGTGATGGTACTCAGTTGGTAAATCAACATCCCTGAATATCTCATGGAGTCTACAATAGAGAGTTTAGTTCACTTAATAATAGTCACCCATTCTTCAAGATTTTTATGTTTCGAGTGCCATAAATCAGGGTTTCTACTGTATAATTAAAGTATTTTTGGTAGTATACATAATGTTCATTTGAAAGGGTATCAGTGTGTTTATTTACGAATCTGCTTCAGTTTTAACGTAAGATGAAGAATTGTAATAATATTCTCGTAATTTTAGAAAGTGTTTCATGCGAGGTGCAATGATTTTATTTTTGTTTAAAATTTTTATCAGTGGCTAAATTATGCTAATCGAACTGGAGAGGAATTAAAACCGTATCTCTTATGTGTTCTCACATTTTAATAATGGACTCTTTAATATTTGAGAATTTCCTTTTTTTATTAGCAAGCATACAAATAATTTTAAGCTAGTTTAGGGAATGAAAATGAATGTTTTTAGTACGTAGGCATGGATGCTTATTACTGTATTAATCTATTTCTATGTATATTTTAACATGTAATTTTTAAGTAAAAGAAATAAAACCGACTTCTGGAAATTGTTTTTACACTCTTCTATTTACCTCAACATGGAGTAATGTTGAGATGATGTTTCATGTAAAGATGGAACTTTGCAATCGATTTTTAATCCCCTTCCTAATATACTAGAATTATAAAAATTATGTGCAAAGTGTTTCCAGTGAAAATGAACATTTTAATATTTTTACAACTTAATTATTAATTAATACATTAATTTCAAAGCATTCTCCAATTTGCCGGCCACAGGTGATAAATCGCCAAATATTCTTTGTAATTCGTACAGTTGTATGAGTGTTGAAAGAACAATGAATTTAATTAAACGCGAATAAACGCTCGTTAAAATATGCCAAAGCGCTGTGAAACGCAACAAAGAAACATTTTAAAGACTTAAAAGTAGATTAAATATTTTAAAGATGTTTATTTTTTTCTGTTTTTTGTTGAATTTCTTAAAAAGTACTGAACCAATTTTGAATTAAATTTAAATAGTTCCATTTCGAGAGTATCCTCTTTCAATTAAAAAAAAAATCACATGAATCGGTCGCATAGTTCCGGAGTAATCGATGAACATGCATAAAAAAAATGCATACACGTCGAATTGAGAAAACTTCTCTTTTTGTGAAGTCGGTTTAAAAGTGAAATTTTCTTACATATATAAGGCAAAATTACGAAATGACATAAACTTACCAATAATATAATCATATTCTTGGTTAATCTTTGAAGTTCCATCTGGTGTATACTTCTCTTTTACAAATGATAAAAGCATTAATGGTAGTATAGGTAATTTTGCCATTGATTGGATGTCTTCTGCCGCATTAGGAATTAATCACTGTAAACAAATGTAGAAAATATTAAGGAAAATCTTATTGATTGGGTTCTTTCAGTTTCAAGAAAGTATTTTTGTTTATGTTGAGAGATTTCGAAACCATTTGTTTTATGCCAGATTACACAAAATACAACACTTTATTTTATTATAAAATAAATTATATATGTAAACACCATAACTTTATCATGAATATGCGAGTGAAATTAACATAGCGAAATCACATGGTTGGTTGGTTGGTTGATTTTATGGCGGCCGATTATCTAAACGAAGGATATAGGCCCCAGGGGGGGAGTTCCCTCCGTAGGGGTCTTTCTAAGGAATCCTAACCCGTATTTACGCAAGGTTCGAAGAAAACCACGGAAATTTCCGAACAGTTAGGTCGACGAGCGCGACAGGGCTTTGAACCCATTACTTTCCGTCGACCAGCTTTGAGAGAAGAAACTTTCCGTTGACCAGCTTTGAGAGAAGAACCTCTCAGCCACTGGTGGGACCGGAATCACATGGGTAAACAACTGAAAGTTAATTGTTATACTGGAAAACCTGAGAATTTGAAGCAACTAATACACGGATACACGTAGAGCTAAATTAAAATAGCATATACGCCAGTTTTTTTTTTTTTTTTTTTTTTTTTTTTTAAGGTTCAAAGGCTTTTAATTTGTACATCTGTCTACTCATTCATCCATCGAAGCTTGTGCTATAAATACACGGGTCGAATCGGAATTGTTAACGTATTATTTTGAAAGACACTGCAATGTAATCCTTTACAAAGATTTCTGCTGAAACTTTAAGAGTTTATAGCAAAAGCTAAATTTACAATGAATTACTCTCTTATGGTATATTTGGCTTAGATTGTACATTTGTGACTTTTTTTTTATTACGTCATCGATATTTTTCTACATTTTTTAAGATGGATAAGAAAGGTTCCTATTAAAACATATCCCCGTACATGTAAACATTGTCTGAGAGGACGTGTTGGAAAACATGAACCATAAAAATTGTCGAAGATTTTAGAAATATTAGAAGAATTGAGATTGGAGATTGGTAGATAAGCTCTGATTTTAGGTTGATAGGGCCATTTCTTTCTTTTTCTAACGTGTTTTGGTTGTTTAAATATAATATAGGATTTGTATTTATTGCATCTTTACCAATCTTTGCTTGAAGATAGTTTAAATGTGTCATACAAGATCAGAAACTGTAATTTATGTAGAAAATGTTAATGTATTTCAATTACATCAATTTGCTTTTTTCGATATAAAGCGCTCATAACACCATTGTAGTTGTTACACACACTTTACTTTATTTTTCAAATTTTAACATACGTAAAAACTATGATGGTGTTTTTACATTTGCGCTTCATATCGAAAAAAATAATTGATGCAATTGAAATTCCTTAAAATTTTCTAAATAAACCTATGTTTATAAGATCTTGTACATTATATTTAAACAATCTCCAAATAAAAGAGGCCGTAAATACATATAATAAATTATATTAAAACAATAAAAAAAACTTAGAGAAAAAAAGAAAAATTGACGTTTACGTAGGGGGAGAGGGATCATGTTTATCTACCTCACTAATACATTCTAAAACTAATTCTCATTTTAGTTACAATTTTAATAAAGTTTGTGTATGTGTGTGTAAATGTCAATGTTTCTTATCTCTGCATTATCAGTTGCATATCGATTATTTAGACCAGGCCTATGCCATAAAGTTGCAGATTTATTTTCCCATAGAAGTGCACTTTATTCAAATTACATTTAATTCTGCACATCTTTTAAATTATATAATTTTGCATATGTACTGTACCTATGTTTTATGAATGCATATTACATATTCCACGCATAAAGCTTTTTCTTTAACGTTTGATGCAATTTCTGACAATATATCTGGAATTTCGATTTCTTCTAAATATTATTTGGTTTTAAATCACATACAAGAATGCTTTTTCAGTCAGGTGTATCATTTATAACACAAACTAAATAAACTTATATCAATATTATTTTGTAATTATTGACGCCTAGGGTGACAAGTTTCAAAGTACTTGTATTGCAATTGGTACACTATTAGAAGAATGATTATGTATTTACAGTCAGAAAACCATTGTCGCCAGCAGAAATTATTTTATTCTCAGCCCAAAAATATAATATTCAAAAAACATTTTGATCTGCTTATGATTATATAAGATTAAGTAATTTTTCGCTGTTAACAAGTAATATGTAAGAAAAAATAAATAACTCCAACTTTACCGTGTACTCTCGAACACCATACTCAAAATTCGTAGTAATTGTTCAAATTTAATGAACATTAAAGACAAGAAATAATAAAGCAGGCAAACATCATTTTTAGATCCTAATGAAGTTGAAACGTAACTGCCAGAAAGTTAAGATATTTAAAAAAAAAATAATAATAATATCAGTGCATCTGTTCAAGAGTTATACATTAAAAAAAAAGCTATATAAATAACACATATCTATGCGTTGTTGGATGTCGATTGACAAAATGAATGAAAAACAAAGACTAATATTCATTCATATGTTATTTTTTATGCAAGCTAATTGCATAAATAATAAATCTAGAACAATATGGTTCAGGATCAAGGAGCTAATCCTGAGCCCTTTTGTCTCACCCATGAAAGTTACAATTAAGCTAATAAATCACATATAAATCGAAACAAATAGAAAAACTAAATATCTTTTTATAACTTTCGTGTAATTTATATGATTAGTTATAATGGTACTATCGATGGTGTGTTGGGAAACATTAAGAATACATCTCGAATTCACAAAAAGAGAGGGAGAAAATAGAAGAAAGTTTTCTTATCTAGGATTTGTAAAAAAAAAAAAAAAAAAAAAAAAAAAAAAAAAAAGCTTAAGATGACATTTACAAACAACAGTTGTTATGAGATCCTTGAAAAGACGTTGTTGTGTGGAATAATAACTTTTCATATTTACTCTAGATTTACGCGACCCATCCTTTTGACGGGTTTTTGATTTTGCGTTTAGAAATTTAAAATAGATATAAACATTATTTGTTTAGAAATATGAATTTATTTTTAATGATATTTCAAGACAAATGTATACCTAAACTAATTTTCTTGGGAGCCATTTTATTTCGCATATTTATATGCGTTGAATTATTTTGTGATGTTTTTATGAAAATACACATTTTAATGTACCCGACAAACTGGCGTATTTCACTAAAAATAGGTGTGCAATCAAAGTCCGTAAATCTAGTGTTGCGTTGCAGTTTATAAATTTAATTTACCAATGTAAATTGATTTCATTTTAATCAGAGAAATTTTCGAAATGAAGAGAATTTTACATGACGATTTACACTTAAGATGACAGTAATAAAAAACTAATAATTGAAATCAGGCTCATAAATAAATAAGTTAACCGTACCAGTATTGCACACTTTAAGAACATTTTTCGCCTGTTTGTTTACTTATTGTTCACAGTTTTAGTGACTACGAACACAGCGAGGTTTCGTTTTCTCAATTAACTACTGTGAAACCCTCAGTAACTGACACTTTAAGAAGTCTTTCTTGTTGAAATCACTATTACAGAAATTTAAATCTATTTTATACTTACCTTTGTTTTAGAAAGAATAGTAGTGATATATTAAAAAAATATTGTTGGTAAAATTTTGAAAATTTATACGTTTTATTATGAAATTTTTTTTTTCATAAATGTGGTAAAAAACTCCAGTAACTGACACCATCCCTATTTTGAAACACCGATAACTGACACAAAGTGAACCAGTGTCTGACACTTTAATTCAAAAGATTAAAATGCTTTAAAATTTTTTATTCTTTATTATAAAAACAAAATACATTAATACTTATTATAAAAAGTGGGATTTAGCAATCGGTACTGCATTATTTGTAATACACAGTCTGTAGTAAGAATATATAGCAGTAATATTTAGTAATGTATTATTAGTAATGCAGATATCCGATAACTGACATCTATGAACCAGTAATTGACATTTGGTGTCAGACACTGGTAAAACAACTTAAATTTTAATGTTTTTTACTACAAGATAAATTTTATTTATTATTATGCATTTGTAAACGGTTCAAGTAGTAGATATCATCGTTCTTTATTATAACCAATAACTGACACCTCTGTCAGAGACTGGTGAAATGAACCGGTGAATGAAAAGGTATACTTTGTTCCAGGAACCAATAACAGGCACAACTAAAACATGGCCTTAATGTATCATATGCATCTTTAAACCAATTTCTAGTAGTATAACTTTAAGGAAAATTTTTAGAATGTTTGCATTACAAATAGATTAGAAAAACAATTCCTTAATTTTGGAAATAAGATGGTTGCTTCAAAATTGCACTTTTTATATTCTCAAAAGTTTCTTCTTCATTTAATATTGTCTTGACCCTCTAGTGCTGAATAAATTGACTCCAAAATAAAAATAAGTGTCTCATTTACCACTATATAACATTACTTTGTAGCATTTTAATCATATTTCAGAACAAATATGTACACGACTGTTCTGAAAAAAATTTGATTTATAAACATTTTCTGCACAAAATTAATTTTTATCGTTGAGAATAAAATGCGTCAATAGTGGACAAGCACAATCTAGTAGTGCCCATCGCTGTTTCACTAGTGGACACCTATCTGTTCGAGTAGTGGAACCTGTTTGATCTTGTAGTGTACATAATTTAATTTTTGCAGAAAATGTAAAAAATAAATAAATAAATAAACAGCTGGAAAAGGTATATTTTGTTACGTTAATTAGTTAATACGATGAAAACAAAAACTTGTATCCAAAGCTGAAACGATAAGTATCTAAAAAGTTTAATAACTTTGTAGCATGGCACATTTACATAACAGCATTTAATCGCAGCGATTTATTACAATTAACTCTTAACGTGTTAGTGAAATTTTATTTACAGCATTTATTGTGCAGCAACCTTCAATATGCCTAGCTTATTAACAGCCCTTGAATATTAAGCCTACGTGGTGACTCAAACTATGACGACTTTCGTAGGCAGAGTTTTCTCAGGTTGCGAACGTTTAGTCACTCACTAATAATTATCACTATTGTCGAATAGTAAATTTCGCCTAATTTTTCTGATATTAAATAAGACGAAGATTTCAATTCAGAAATAGTAAACTTAAGTGAGCTGTTTTATCCATGTTTAAAGCGCAATTTTAGGATTTAGAAAAAATGCTATCTTACCGAAGTAAAACACACTCCTGGAACCTTTAAGTATCAAATGAAGCTACTTTTCTGTCAGATAGCTGTAGACCCCCTAGAATCATTTCAACAGCCTTTCTTTATTGTTACAGCTCTTGTTTATGTTAAATTCTCAGCTATGTGAGACAAAATTGTCCAATTCCTTCACAAAAATGCATTAAACTATCTGCGCCCCGATTGGTTATCCACAAGAAAGGTTTTCCCGATCCAGTTTCTTCTTGAGCTATCGCACTCTGCTCGCAGCGTCAACAATACCAGCAGATGACACCCGTGAGAAATACATCAAGTTGATGGAAAATTAAAACACAAACACAAAAAAAAAGAATTCTGTAGACACATTTCAGTCATTTTAAAGACAAACAAAAAATAATTTATTAAACCTAGGTACAAACTAAAAACAAAATTGTCTTATTTTAATTCAAACTACAAGAAATCAAGATAAGATGAGTTGATGGAAAATTAAAAAACAAGCACAATAAATGAATTTTGTAGACCCATTTCAATTATTTAAAAGTCAAAAGAAAAATAATTACTTAAACGTAGGCACAAACAAACACTAAATAAAGATTATGCATCAAGCATCCACTGCGTAACACTTTCCCACACATTCAGAATACTGTAACAATACGTTTAATAAGATGAAAGAGGATATCTAAGTAAATAGTTTGGAAAACGCTTAAAAGATTTCAAAACTTATTTTCGGAAATTATCACCTATAGTCGGAAAATAATTCATATTTTTTTGTGAATCTTTGTATATGATCTATCGATTTGTACATATTCTACATATAATGCTAAAATTTAGTGCAGCTAGGAAACACTTAACACAGTTGAAAATTCCCCTTCAGCAATTTCCGTCAATAATCGAGAATGTATTCGAATTTTTTGTACAGCCCTATATACGATATACATAATTTATATACACCAAGTAATATGCGAAAAAATTGTTAAATTTAGAACTGCATATCACAGCTTAAAAGGCACTTCCAGCAATTATCGCTCATAGACAGTACTGTAATCGTACACGTTTGTGTGTCCCTGTATATAAATAATAAAAGCTATGCACACCATATTCAAAAGTAATAATCTTGTTGTGCATCTCAGTGATGTATATCAACTTCATTATGATTGAAATAGAGTAACATTATGAAAAATAGATTGCAAACGATTTTTTCGCATAGATCATAATGCAACGGGAGACTTTTGAATCTCCCTGTGTACGAACTATGAATGCTGCACACTTCATTTTCAATACCGAACTTGCCATAGTAAATCTCAATAAGATGCACCAATGTCATAGAATCCGACTATATTTACGCGAGTTAGAGCTTGGAGAGACTGGCAGACATGCAGACATACTGACAGACGGACAGACAAACCGAATTCATAAACACTTTCCAACTGTGTTGGAAAGTCTTGAAAACAAAAATTGGCTTATCTTAATTCAAACTACAAGAAATCACGATAAGATAACTGAGCGGTCGCACTGTTTGAGTTGAAATCATTTTGTTCCTAAACTGATGGCTTAATATATCTGTAATTATGGATGCATTAACACTAGGGGGATGTATGAACAACACAACGAGGGTCACAAATATATGTTCGACTTGCAAAGCCTACAATATTTTAAAGTTGAAAGTTTAAAATGTTCAATAATGGTACAGTATTCACCACTGCTACCGTTACCTTACATGCAAATAATGTAAATAATTGTATCACTTTATTCACAATAAAATGATACAATTATATCATAAAAATGTTAGCAATAGTGTAGTATTATATCACAATAGTGTTAGCATGACACACTATTATGATAAACTAGCATTAGGATAGACTTAATAGCCAGTCAGGAGCAGCTGACCTGACAGGTCTAACTTAAATTTCATTATATTTTACTTTACTTGCTTTAAGGTTAATAAATAAAACTTTTTGAATCAGATTTCAAATATTGTCTCGTCATTATGAAGGTCACCGATCCCTTTATAAGCGTTGGAATTGAGTTCATTAGGTGCTAATGACGATTTTATAACATGCACCTCTCAGGCGCACTCCGCTGGAACCCGGAAATAGCAGAAGTACACCCGACGAGGTGTTAAGATAACAAAAGGAAACAAGTCTTATTTAAAATACTTCGCACAAATAGTTACGTATAATGAATATAACTAATTATACATACTTATTTATAAATTCTTAAAATTAAAAACCTTTTTATGATAAACATGATGATGATAATATTATCAAGACAAAAACAAATCTGCAAAATAAAGGTTAAAAATGCATACCTATTTCTGAGCGTAAGCACTTGTATTATGTAACAGAATACAGTCTCATTTTCTTTGTAAGTAAGAAATTTTTCATGCTCCAGATGGTAGGAGAATAATAAAAATATCGTAGTGATTCACCTAAGACTACCTTTCTCATAATCTGGGTTTAACAGTTCATATTTACATTCAGTTATCTTTCCTTTAAATGTGCATAGTAAGAAATAACAAAAGGATTTTCAGATTAAAACACTGAATACATATAATGACACAGAAACATGGATTTTGATAAAGGAAGTTGCTGCTATCAGTTTCTTTTTCAATACATTTGAACGAAAAAACTGCCTTTCTTCAGAAAAAATCTTTATCGTATTTGTATTATTAAAAATGGAAAAAAAATTACATTGAGAAAAGTGAAATTACTTGTGAGAAGATTTTGTAATGTAGAAGATACATTTTTATTATTTCTTTTTTGAAAGTATTTAAATATTATGCAAAAAAATTTTCATTGTTTTTTATGTAACTTAAAACTATAGTATTTTTTTTTATTTTTAAACACATACACACACACACACACACACACACACACACACACACACACACACACACACACACACACACACACACACACACACATATATATATATATATATATTAAGTGCAATTTGAGAAAGATTTTTTTAGAAGCCATGTTTTCAAGAAAAGGCGGGGAGGGTGGAATTATAAACACAAATTTAATGATACACTAGAAGAGTACGTGTGGCACGTTGTTTCTCTTCATATATGAGATGATAGCTTAATTACTAACTTTTCCATAATGACCTCCAATTTAAGAAAAAATATCTTTTTTGAAAAAAATGCATTTAAAATTTCAGAAGAAGTATTGACTCTACGGCAGGTACCACTAACAAAAGGCGGTAGACATAAGGTTTTTATTAGTTAAGAGGTGAGCAAGGCGGCGTTGGAAATGGGAAGAAAATTCGAATTTATGTATCGAAAAAATATATATTTTTTAAATTGTTTACACTCTTGCCTCGCCCAAAATTACAACTATAACGTGCATGAATATCTTGAACAAAAACGTTCTTAAAATATTAATTATTAATTTAAATTTCGGTTATTAAAATGACGTAATTACAGCTATATACTTTCTGGTCACCATTAAAATCAGCATGCTTGAAAAAACCCCAAAACAAATTTTTGAAAACCTTTTCAAAATTGATAAAATCGAGAAACGCACTTTAACTCTTATTTAACGTGATTCCCAAAATGTAAAAGGTTGAAAATTAATACCTATGTTCAATACATCAAAGAACGAATATATATTGGGGATTAGTATTTAAAATTTTTATTTTAGACACAAAATAATTCCGTAGACAGTCCCACAAAATAATGAATGTCTATGCGTATATACGAAATCATAAGCAAAGAATTATGTTGTTGGTGTTGATGTTTGTTATGGCCGATTATTTACACGAAGGATAGGTGGCTGATGTTTCTGAGGGAATCTAACCCGTATTTACGCAAGGTCTGTTGAAAACCACGGGACACTGCTAACGGTTGAAGCCGACAAGCGTTCGAATCCAGAACCCCCTATTTAATACGCTATTATGGTGCTAAAAACTTTATTCTCCGATTTAAAAAATGGTGATATGATTTTGCGTTCTTTTTTCTTTTTTTTAATTTGTGTATTGTACTTTCAATCGACACAGAACAATAAATTATGTTCTTCATTTCGAAAATTATAAGCACATTTCAAAAAGTTTAAGTACATACATACTTTTTATATATATATATATAGACCTATATATACTTGTATTCTTTCATAATTTTTTTTACAATAAAATCACTACAAAGGTATCGTTAAATTATTAATAATATATTATTTCCAAATTATTTTTATATGCAAAAGGGGTAACGGCATATTAAAAAACTGTACCAACTCATTCTTTTATTTTTCAGATAACAATATTAACTTTTGATTCTTTATTTGGATTCGTTGTGTTAAGTCGAACTGTAAAAACTTCTGATTTTTTTAAAAATATACTACAGGCTATGTAAATTATCCATTGATAAGGAAGCAATAAATTGCAAATTTCTAATATCAAAATTACGAAAGTTACAATCCCTCCTGTTTCAAAGTGTGTCAATTCCCCTATTTCCTCTTAATTTCACATTTTTAAAAATTAGTGAAGTTGAAAATATACCAGCGAAAATATTCCTGTAAAATAAAACGCCCAGTTAAATGCATCTGCCTTAACTCTTACAGGACCATAAGATGTCCAAGACTAAATATGCGAATACAACACAATATTTTAGCTATTGTGGGTGTAAAGTAAGAGAATATCACCAGAAAAACATAGCAGGGTGTATAGGTTTCCTGTAATTTCATGGGAAATATTTTTCCCTATGGACCATAAAAGTAAATAAACGAAGAGTTAGGTTTATTATATCGGTATTTTATTTTTTGCTTTGTAATACAAAAACATAATAAAATTTATCAGAAAAGTAAAATAAATAGTTAGTTATGGTATTCTAATTTTCTCAAGTCCAAAACACTTTCAAGATATTATTAGTTCAGCCCGCGAATGTTTTGGTTTTGGCGCAATAAAGTTTGACAGTTCTTTTTTTTATTATTCGTTCAGAAACACATTTGCCGCCTTGGACATACGTTTTATTTTGACATTCAGTAAAAAAAATATCGATTCAATAACAATTGAACAATCGATAACGATTTTTGTAGAAGGGAAAAATATTTCCCTTGAGCGTGAAAGGGTTAAAAAGCACTAATATCTGAAATTCGCTCAAGTTAAAAGTCAAACATCCCAAATCTTCGAAAAGGGCTTCCTGCGACATGGCCGTTAATGCATTCTAAAGGAATTTTCTCTTCTCATTTCATTTATTTTCCTTTTTCTTTTCTGTGTTTATTTTAATGAACGGGAGAAATTAAAAAAATAACTCGAAGGAATCTTAAGAGTCTTAAGGTTAAAGAACGTAATTAGAATACATAATTAAAATACATAATGCAACCTCACTCTTTCCAACGAGATTTAAAGATCTCCCCTTTTGTCTTTGAAATAATGTAGGAAAAAAAATCGGGTTCTTGCAGAAGAAAACCCGGATACAAAGAATACACAAGAAAATCAAATGTATAGTTCAACGTCCCTGAAGCTTAATATTCAGAGAAATTTTCTCGAAATAAGAGAGAAAGTATTCGTTTCCGAACTGAGACAGAAGCACCACAGTGGGACCTGAACTTCGGAAACCCTGCTTCAATGATTAGTAACATATCCGGAGACAAAAATTTACATACAATCAAGAATTAACAACAACAAAAAAAAAAAGGAGTAAGAAGGAACAAGTATTTTAATAACCAATTATTCTTTTTTTAAATATTCCTACGATGTGTACTTTATACTATCAACATTTTTGTTCTTTTGCAAAAAGATAATAAAAAGGAAGAAATGTTATTTGATTTATTTTTGAAGATTTTTTCATTCGTCATGCTTGATGGGTTTTCACCTCGTAACTTTCAATTTCACTTTTTCAGTCATGTACGATTTACAAGCAACGGTGCGGAACCAACGATTTGTAGTACGGCAAGTGCTTATTTAGAATCTGCCAGAGGTATACCAAACTTGAATACTGTAACGCCTGCGTATACGAGAGGTGTTGCTTATTTTTTTATCGGAATTTTGCTTTTGTTTAAGACTAAATTATATTTATCATTCATCGTAATTTATAATTTTTCAATGCAAATAATGCAAAAATGGAAAGCCATAAAACATAAGGTGTTTGTTACATTAATTCGTGTTTAACTTCTAATTCAGACCATATTACATTCATCGGTCATCAAACTTCATTCTATATTTCTAATAAAAAAATGGTATGCTGTGGTCATCACAAAACTTTCTTCTATATTATTCTAATAAATTAATTTAAAAAGAGTGGTGTTCTACATCAAGAGTTGAGAAATATAGGGCATTTATTTGAATTTAACTCGGAGTTACTGTTATCTGGAAATAAAATCATCACAGCTCAACAGCGCCCTATGTTGTATTTTTATATAACAAATGGGACCAGCATATATATTTTTAATTAATAGCTTCAAACATAAAATTTGGTGCGTTTCTATCCAATAGAAATTGAGATTGAATTATAATATCAATCGAAAAAAAATAGCATAGCGGTGCCTACCGTTGAATAATCAAACAAAACCTAATATAAATCAACGTGATTTTAATAAGTATTTCACATGTAGAATTTGTTGAATTTCCCTGCTATAGATGTCAAGATATAGTTATCACCTAAATTGTGAAACATACTACATAGCGCCACCTGTTGAGCAATAAACACCCCAACCTAATCAGTATTATTTTGTATCAAGGTTTAACAGAATACGATGTTTGATGAAATTCCATCCCATAGATGTCAAGATATAGTTAACACGGAAATCGTCAAAAAAGCAGCATAGCTGTGCCACCTTTCGGGCTATATACACGAAAAACTAATCAGCACTTTTATGTGCCAAGGTAACATACTCCATATATATATATATATATATACATGTATGCATTCACATAAAAGGGGTGTATTTATATTGTTTAGGTGATGTTATTAATAATGTTTCTTAAATTCGTTGTTTTAAAATTAATTTTTAATTGTTTAAATGCTTAAAACAATTTTAATTTTAAAGAAATAAGTTCAATTAATAATTTATATTAATTAAATTTTTAAATCGTTTAATTAACATTTCTTGCTTTGCACCTATATGTGTCAAAGGATATGTTGTGTGTTTCACCCCACAGATACCTAGATATTTGAATCATGAAAATCATAAAAAACACGTCATAGCAGCGTTACCTGTTAAGCTATATACACGCAAACAGAAAAAGAGTTTTGAAGTACAATAATAAGATACTGGTTATTTTCCCCTGTATTTTACTTTTAATTAAAACTACATTATTTTCATCGGTCGCCAAACTTTACTGTAATTTTCCTATAAAAAGAAAACAGAAAGAGACAAAACAGTAAAATAAAACTAAAAAGAAAGTAAGAATTAATTTCACTGGTATTTTATAGTCTGCAATATATATATATATATATATATGAGACTTCAATAATACGATGTAATATTTATAGATTTCCAAATGAACATCATTACTTTCATTAACAGACAAATCGCACTTTGAGTCGTATAAATTAACCCGCCGAAAAAAATGAAATATTTTTTAAAAAGCGAAACAATTTTCAAGCGTGATTTTTTTTAATATTTAAAATGGATTGGGAAATAGAACAGGTGTTTGTATATCTACAACCAAACGTAGCCTTATATTTCAATAGGTGCCGCGTTACATAGGGTTATCTGAAGTTTTGTAGGCAATAAGATTGTATAACGTCATAAGGGAAAAATGAAAATATAATGCTAGGTTATATTTAGGGTAAACGCGACAGAACAAACCAAATTAAAGAAAAATATATACGTAGTACTAGTGTATGATAAAAATTTTAAAGTTCGAAAAATACATAGCTGGTCTCTTTAAAAAAAATTCAATTATCACAGTATTGTTGAAAATCATAAAAAGAATATTTGGTGTGAACAGTTTTATGATACGACTTTCAGAACTAAAATTGTATTTTCCTTTCGGATTTTCCTTTTTGAGTTCTGTATCTTATATATTATTTTTATGTAATTGATTAGTATTTCTTATTTCGTAATTGGATTAAACCTCATCAACTATTGATACATTAAAGGAAATAATTAAGTAATAAAACAGCAGCTTTCTTTCAAAATACCAAAAATGTAGCAATTAAAATTAATCATTTTGTAAAGGTTAGATAATCTCTCATTTATTAAGCGGAGTGGTTTCGGCTGTATCGCGAGCACTTTTTGTAAAGATATGTTAGGAAATATGAAATTCCCCATTATGTTGTGGCTTTTTCCAAATTTCATAAATACTTGCGATCAAAACCTACTGATACTTCTTTCCTGAAACGTAGTTCAGTCTTTTTGCTATAGCTCAGTACTCTTAACCTACAAACATACAGTTACATGTGCATGTAATTACGCATGTTAGAAGTTAATAAATTTGAGAAAATTGCGAAATAGTTTTATCAGGTCGTTGCCACTGTCGATATGATGTCAGGGTTACTCGCGGACATATCGTTGCTTTATAAATTATATAGATTCTGTATTGTAAATATTTTTACATTTTCTGTACTAGAATCATCTGAGTGAAAAATTTATGGTCATTAGTTCGGCTGTGTTTCCTATTTTATAGTCGGCAAATAACGAAGTCATACTTGCCAACCTCTCCCTTTTTTTCAATCAAAAAATATACTTTGCACCAGAAAATTTCTGAAATTTACTTGATTTCATTCTTAAATAAAATTTCTGATTTAAAGTATGTTTTTTTTTCTATTTAAAAAAACTGGGAGGTAGGCAAGTACACAATGTTCCTGTCATGATGATTTCAGAGAAAGCACATGATATGAAGAAATGCGGCATAAAGTGCGAAGATAAACATGAAGCACAAAAGATGAGATGACAGTAACCCCTCTCAAGAATTGATATCTATGCAAAGTGTTCCAAAAATGGTTGTCGCAATTTGTAAGAATACACAGCTGACATGTAAGCCAGCTGAGTACATCCAGCTGTCTGCTGGATCATTGTTCCCCTAATTACGCGCTTTTGTTATTTGGCGACCGATTTTTTTTTATATTGTTTTGTGATTTATAATCAAGAAAGAAGAATATATTCTTAGTCAAATCGGAAACTAAATAAATATTATGCGTTAAGAAAATTTTTTTATTGTTTTTATATATGTATTTTTTCTTCAACATTCAAATTTTTATAATGCTTCATGTTTTTTAGTTTTTATGACGAACATTTAATCGTAATATGTTAGCGTGATACATATACATTAAGACATTATTCATAAATTTTATCAACAAAGTAGAGCATTATGCATTCTATTCAAAAAATTATATATCTGAAAATCTCATTTCGGAAATATGAAATATTCAGCATGATGCTTTAGAAATACACTGCTCAAAACAATTAAAGGATATTTGAAGTTTTATATAAAATAAAGATATAAACGAAATTTTTTTTGCCGAAAATAGAAGAAGAGAATCATAAATGCAAATCTTTCTGGTTTTCAAATGGTGGAGTATGCAAATTTTGAGTTCGACGTCAAAAACGTCGCTTCAGCGGCAGCGAATGAAATTTGACTTTCAACTGGATAAAAGAGAATGAAGACAAGGATGATCGGCATTCAGTGATTGCTTTGTTTCGATGAGTACGATGTCTCAGCGAAGTCATTTGACAGATTCAGAAGTTTGGAGAATTGTTGTCAGGTTAGAAGGGGGCCAAACTCAAGCCGAAGTAGCGCAAGCCATTGGAGTGTCACAAAGTGTCATTTCCAGGATCTGGAACCGTTTTTTGGAGAGTGGATGTGCAGGCCGAAGACCAGGGCAAGGTCGTAGACGGGCAACAATGCCCAATGAAGATCGGTATTTAGCGTTAACAGCTCGGAGACACCGAAACATGAACGCTACTCTTCTCCAACAACACCTTCGCTCGGCTACAGGCACCACGATTTCAACTCAGACTGTCCGAAACCGGCTCCATGCTGTAGGTCTGTATGCTCGCCGACCGATGGTATGTGTTAGATTAACATCAAGGCATCGTCGCGACCGCAGGGAGTGGACAACCGAGCATGTCAACTGGAGGAGAAATGAATGGAGCAATATTCTGTTTTCCGACGAGTCCCGTTTTTCTGTGCATCCGGATAATAGGCGTATTTTCATCTGGAGGGACCGTGGCAGTAGGAATAATCCTGCGTTCACGCACGAAAGTGTCAGATTTGGCGGTGGAGGAGTGTTGGTGTATGGTGGCATCTCCATTGACGGGCGCACTGAACTCTACATCATTCGAGATGGAACTCTGACTGGTCGCCGATATAGGGATGAGATCCTCAGACCTATTGTAGTCCCTTACGCTGCAGCAATCGGAGATAACTTCATTTTAATGGACGATAACTGCAGGCCACATCGTGCAAACCTGGTGGAGGATTTCCTTTTCGAGGAAGGAATCGTTCGAATGGAATGGCCAGCGTGTTCTCCAGACATGAATCCAATCGAGCATGTTTGGGACGCTCTAGGAAGACGAGTTTCTGGCCGCCAACAACCCCCACAAACTCTCCAAGAACTGGAAAGAGCTCTTCTGGAAGAGTGGGGCAGAATACCCCAACTCGTCATTAATAGCCTCATTGAGTCCATGCCTCAAAGGTGTTCAACGTTGCTGGCCGCCCGTGGAAACCATACCCCCTACTGAAAATGATTTTCTTTGAAGAAAACACCTTTTCTTATTCTTTTTTTCTCATATGCACAAATTGTGTTTTTTTCCTTTTGTACACAAATGCGCAATAAAATGCATTTTTTTCTGCCAAACATGTGTAATTTATTCTCATATAACCTACTATGTCTGTCGACCATGTATCAATCAGCTAAAAAGTTTCCCAGATACAAAATCCACCTAAAACTGCAATATCCTTTAATTGTTTTGAGCAGTGTATAATTGTTCAGTACATTTAGATTAAAATAAAATATCACACTATTCAACGATGAATGTTATACAATGTGATATTTTAACTGTATAATTTTCTTAACGGAGCGCTGCGTGTTTTATACTTTAAATCGATCGATTAAAGATATACCAGTTCTAAATTTTCGTCAATAGTTATCAGTATTTTGTACTATTACAAATCAAATCTAGTATATTGTAACTTTAAATGTAAGAGAACAAAAAAACATAAGAAGCATAATTTTTCGTGATATAATATAGATTATTATTTCAAAGAATATTCTCAAATATGTTTTATATGAAAGAAAAAATACAAATATCTGTTTTTAAATATTTAATGTATAGAAAAAAGCCAGGCTCGTTTCAAATGTTTCGTACCATATGGAAAATAATGTTGGGATACATGAAATTATTAGAATTACATTTAATGATTCTCAGGATATCTAGCTTAAAGTAGATTCGAAGAGGATCAGACTAAATTTACTCATTTTAATTGTGTGGTATTGTATTCACGATAAATATTGTTAAAATTGGAAAGATACAGAATTTCATGAGAGGGTATCGGGGAATCTAACTTAAAGTGAATTCAATGGAGATGAACCAAAATAAACTGCTTTCACTTGTTTAGTACCATATGCAAGATAGCGGTTGAGATAAGCGGATTGATAAAATGTTAATTTTTTTAACTTAAGTGACATAGGTGGCAAAGAATGTACAGTTTATATCACTTTAAGAGCTGTGACATATATGATACAGATATAAGTTTTACAGATAAAGTTACAGATAATTAAAGTTACAGATATAAATTTTAGATAAGTTATAGCCATATATTTATATGATAGCATTTTATTATCTCTTTGTGTAATTGTTAAAAAATAATTAAATCTTATAATTAACGCATAATTTTCTATTCTGTGTTTTTCTAAAACAAAATGTCACTATTCAGTACATCAGTGCCATCACTTTGATTATGTTTGTATTATGTCATGCATCTGATTATTCCGAATTCTTAACATGGCTCACAATATGCATATGCATAAGATATGGAAAAATATATAGCAGTTATTAGAATCAATCCTATATGATACAAAATATAGTGAAGGATTAAATTACGAAATTCTGAAGAAGCTTTCTTCACAAAATGTTTTGATATTTTTACAAGCAAAAAAATACATGGAATTTTTGGTTTATGCAAGAAATAATGTGAATACATTAAAAAATTCCACAGATTTTCGTCTCCATTTTTCCGTCAATCTTTATATTTCCCGTCTATCCAAAAAAAATTGCAGAAAATATACGCATTTAATTTTCATGTTACTGGAACATAACAGTTCTTTCAAATAAATGGAAAAAAATTAGTATATCGTTATGTAGGCTGTAATAATGAGCTGTGTTTTATTTTGCATTACATTGCAAAATAATTAGTCATATCCAAAACATGATTCTGTTTGTAATATTTAAACAAACGAATTAGATTCTTTTAACATTTTAAATCATTTTGTGACATTTTTTTAATGCAATGTGTATTTTTCAGAAAAAAAAATTATTAATAAAATTAGAATTTTTATGCTCAACCCTGTAAAACTATGAGTTTACAAAGGAAACTTTGAAAATTTTGAAAAAAAAAAGACAATATCAATTGCTGTTTTTCAAAGAAAAAAATTGTTTAGTACATTGAAATAATAAAAAAAAAGAAGGAGAGAACTGTATTTCAAAGTAGGCTTTAAAATCTGCGTTGCAGAAAATTTCAGCTAATTTTTTTTTCTTTTATCTTCAGTTTTTTTATTTAAAGAAATTCTTACTAAATAGACAATGACATTATCATTCCAGTTAAAGAAATATTTACTTAATTTCACAAAAGTAAGAAATGTATATAAATATATTTTTTATCTTTTTAATTTGAGTGGCATATTTATTAATTATAATATAGACAGTCGAATAAATATTAAAATTATACATTACATTTCAGTTAACATTGTGTATGTTCTTATAGTATCATTTAATGCTTTGCAACTAATGGCTCGTGTTTCTATGCTAATCCAATCTACGTCAAACTCTAAGACAGCATCGCTTATTAGTGTGTTCTTATGTTTGACAGATGGTTTATTTCGTTTTTATTTGTGCAGATCTTTATTTGCATTAAACAAACTAGTGAAACTGGTTTGTCGTATTTCATCAAAAATAGACAATAAATTTTCCATTCCACGTTGGATATATATGTGGATTATTACTGTATTAAGTTCAATTATATTCCTACTGATTCTAATAACTTTTACTGTTTTCAACAACGATAACTTGATAAAATACTTCTTATTTGGTTACGCCATTGAAAATGTTTATATGAAGTTCTTCTTTTCTTTCGTGTATTCTATGAGTTATGTATTAGTATTTTATATACCTCTGAATGTTTTCGATTTTTACTATGTCGTGATCTGTTTACATATTGCTTCATTATTTAATAAATTTAGTCAAACACTGAAGCTTAAGTTCAAACCCGACTGCAAGTATTTAGCAGATATTTATAATGACATTACAATTGTTGCAGAATTTTTAGATAACAAGGTAGGGTTCCTTATATTCTTATCTGTTATTTATAACGCATTTTTAATGTATTTTGGATTAAATGTTTTTATTAATCCTAACAATAATTATGCAGAATCTCAAATGAATGCGACAATTGTTGTGTGCACATTGAATTTGTTTAGTTTCATAGCAAAAATCGAATCTGCATCGCATATCAGCGCATCGTCAAATTCTTGTAAAAATGAATCAAGAAAGATATATGAGATTAATTATAAAGAAGTTTGCAATTATATAAGATTTACAAAAAACTGTAAGGAAATATCTATGACAATATGGGGTATTATTGAGATCAAACGAAATATTATCTTTGGAATTTTCGGCTCGATTCTGACTTACAGCTTATTGTTTGATAATCTACTAAAAATCTGAATGTATTACTTACACTTCTTTATCATTCATGTTTTTTTAAACGATGACAAAAAAGACAATAGACAAATAGCTTCAAATTTAAAAAAATCATGGTCGAATGGCTATTTTCGTTTTTCTCTGCGACAATTTGGATATCAAAATGTATGGGAAGGTCTCATATTCTTTTGAACCACTGCCCAATGTAATAAATTATTTCACAGTGCAGATTGAGATTGAGTATAATTTGAATGTGATTCAAGCTACAAAAAAAGCGTACACATTGAAATATTGCGTTTGATTGTATAAGTTCTGCGACAGTTTATTTTGAATGCATTTTGTTTAGTTTTTGACGTTTTGTTCAAACAAAACTTTCGATCATAAGAGTCAGTTTCATCCAAACTGCACACGCGTACACTAATTACTAGACTTTTTACTGAGTTCCAAAAAGTGACAATGTTTTTTGCTTCATCCTGTATAAACTGATCATCTAAATTACTGTCTATGAACTCTTTATAATTAGAAATAAAATTCAAAACGGTACGTCTGTAAAAGTTACACGTACACCTACAAATAGATACACATAGAGTAGCAGAAAGTCATGAATGAAAATTCGGTGTTTTCTTTGCGTAATATATCCTGTAATGTTTACTTATTAAGTTGACTGCGACCCCAAATTTTATGATAAATTTGGTTTCATGTTGTTGTATACTGTCACATTTCTAGTTTTATTGAATGATTTTGCTAACACCCTGTATTCTCCCTGTCTCTTTCTCCTTCACATACTCACACAGACAGGCCCGTATTTTAGATGTATGACGCCCCTGTGCAGTCACTCATTTTATGCCCCCGAACACCCTCTTTTCCTCGGATAAACTTTAATATTTCGTCGAATCGTTTACTTCAAATTTAAACTCTATAAAACATTTAAAATTAACTGAATACTTAAAACATCGAACAAACATTCAAGTTTAAATTTTATTAATTTTTCTGCAGAGAAAACTTAGTGGCAAATATACAGAAAGTTGTCACTATAGTTAATAGTTAATTAGCTGCTTTAAAAATATTACATAAAATTCCACTTTTTTTTAACAAACAATATAGCATTAATGTCACAGTGAAAATAATAGTACCAGTAAAAATCTCACAAACCTCCAATTTAATTAAGCAAAATGTATGGTAGAAATACTCAGATAACATTCACTACAGTTAAAAGGCACATTAAAAAATATATTTCATAGAAAAATCCAAATTTAGTCAGTATAAAAAATAGTTTTACAAACTCTATATTTAGTAATCATTTTTAGATACTTACGGATCTTAATGAAATCACTTTCTTTTCACTTTTGTATTTGCGACTGCATTTATAACTTACTCGAAATCGAGACTGACAGCGATGTCTGATTCTATGGCGAGTATAACTAAAATTTACAAGTCATTCTTGATTCTGTGTTGTCCGTCAATAGTTCTTAATCCGTTTTAAAGCAAAAAATGACTTTTCAGCAGAACAGTTTGTTGCTTGAGTACAGTGTACACATTTGGATAGACATCACTAATTTTCTTTGAAGTCAACATTCTGCATAGAAACAGAAGACAGGATAACTTGTCATCTTTTACCTTTTTAAAGGATAAGAGGTAGCCTTTAAAATGGATGCATTCTTCAGAAAAGCAGCGTTCTATGTCAGAATCATAAGTGGCTCGAAGTGTATATGCGGCATCATAAATTTGAGTAGCTTCTAGTTCGATGATATTTGAAAGAAATGAAAATCTTATATTACATTCTTTATATTATTTCATACATTATATCTTATATATTATTATCTACTTTATTATATTATTTTTATTATTATATTATTCTTATATATTATTATCTATCTTATATATTATTATCTTATATCTTATATATTATTATCTACATATTATCTTAGACTACGATACTCCCATTCTTCAACAGATTTCGTTGTCATATTTCAAATAGTTTGATCCTGTTTCATTTTCTAAATATTCTGATTCCGCATCTAATTCACACGAGTCACCTTACGTTTAATTTGATGATTTTGTCGTGAAATCTTTCTAGTTAAGTAAGAGGAACTTATTCCAAATTCCTTACCTCAGCAAGTTTTTTTTTCAGTCTAAATATTGTGAACAGAAAAAGAGGTCTGTATGTCTGTTAAAAAAATAATAAGAGCATCATACATTTCAACAGAAGTTGAAATGTCCACATCCTAGGCTTGCAGTTTTGTCATTGCTTTGCCAAAATATTGCAGAATACAACCTCACACTGATGTCATGAATGCTATCTCAATACTTTCCAACTTTTCAAGAATGTCCTTAGCTGCACATGTAACTTTATCATTTTCACTCTCTTAAATTGCTCTTAAGGCAAATAACACTCATTTCTAATCTGCATTCGAACTATTATAAGCATCTTCACGTGTACACCATCGAGTTGTTGATAATAATTTCAATGTTATATTTTCAGAATCGAAATACGTTTCCAAGACGACCCATTTCACTTTAGAATCAGCAAAATAGTTATACAAGCTATGCATAAAATTAAGATACCAAATTTCAGCGGTACAACGTTGTGCTGCTTGTGAGTCAACTAGATTCAGCGAGGGATCTGAGCATGGAATGACAAAAATAAGAGAATTTCTGTTCTTGAGTTTTTTCTCAAAGTCTGAATGTCTATACCTATTGGCTGCTTTGTCATATAATTGATCTTTACAAATTTCAAGTTTCAAACCGTGTGATTCTAATGAATTCAAAACTACTTCAGGAAGTTTTCTCCGGTTTGAATTTTTTTAAAGTAAAGAAGCTTTCAACAGAGTTCCCATCTTCAATTATATACCTGACGATTACACGTAATTGGTCATTATGGAATATATCTGGCATAGGATCTATAATTACTGAAAAAATACTTAGAAAAAAGACTTTATTATCTGCTTTCTCTCTCACAAACTTAACCATAAGACGGCTTACTTCATATGTTGCTGGTGATAAATATGAAATAGATTCTTTTCCAGAGTTATCAAACCATGCAATATGGTCAGCCAAGAAAGAATCTTATTCTGCAATTCCAAACACATCAAGAAATATCCATTTTTCGCTGAACAAAACAGCTCTTCCTCTCCAAGAAATGGCAGACCCCTTGAAGATAGATTTTTAACAACAGAAACAATTCTTTTAAGCACAGGATCGATCATTTATGCAATCATGCAAAAAAATGTGTAGGGTTCTTTAATTTCTTTACTGAAGTTTTTATTTTTAAATTTTGTAGAACGATCAACGTCAGCTGTTTTACATATGCTTTCGCAATTGTTGTCGGCTTCTTGACATTTTCAAGTCAGGGACAGATTAAGGCATCCAAACAGGCCGCAGGCACGTAGTAGCATTATTTTTCAATAGACTTTTAATCGTATAATTTTCCTCATAAATAAAATAGAAATTACTATTTGGAAATAGTGATGAATGTGTATCTCTGACGTAAAAAATGCCCAATCGGGTTCTGGTTTGAGTTAGTATGCCTGGCTTTAGGTGCATCTTTCAATTTGGAATCGTTCCTGTAATCCGATGGGCTGGTTTGGGAATTTGAGCAGGCTTAAATAACTTAAACTGACTGTAACGTAGTCATATTCCACAGTTGTTATGGATTTTAGGCATTTGTGATTCCAAAAGGATCAGCTGCATCGACAGCTACTTATACGGAAATGGTGCATCAATACCAATATTATCATACTATCTCAATACGAGATTAATGATCTACAGCGAATGTCATAAGACAAAAATAATATAAAAAATATATTGTATTTTTAGTACTAGCAATATTTTTCATTCCTCGAAAAAATTTCCGTCTTCAAAATTATACCGCCCCCCAAATTTTGCTGCCCCTGTGCTGTGGCACATGTTGTCCATGCCTAAATACGGCTCTGCACTCAATCATATATAACTCTAATATTTATTAAATGAAAATGTGTCTGTCTGTTATTCTATATAAATCGCACAGTTTGGAATCAAGAATTGTGAAAATTTCCGTTCAGGTGTATTAAATAAAACACAGCTGCGGCAACTAAAGTAATCCGGAATCGAAATAAATTATAGTTAATTTTTAATTAATAAAAAACAATAATCTAACAGCCATTTCCTATGAAATTTAACCATTTTTCGTTATAGTTCGTTGCTAAAAATTTAAAACTCACAATACATTTTTTTTCGAAGCAATTAACTTTTAATTGAAAGATTTCCACGTGAAAAATAAGTGAATTAAAATGTTTCAAGAATTAAAAAGAAAATAAATATGACACCATATTGGAAATATAACGGATATTTTCAAACATTTCTCAATAATACAATGAGCATGAGTATGAGTAAGTGCAGTTAACAGGTGAATATAATGTCATTAAAAGAATTAAAAAGAAAATGAATATGACGTCATATTAGAACATTAAAAAACTTTTCAAATATTTGACAATCATACAAGGAGAGAATCAGTATGAGGAAGTACAGAAAGCAAGTGTATATGACATCCGTAGGTTAGTATAACGCCATATGAGTTTGAGGAACATATTGAAACATAATAAAAACCCGATAATGGAAATATTCGCATATTTTAGCATTTTGAAGTTCTGTGAATTCATTTTTACTACTTTTAAATCTATTCTACATGTACATGTGTGTGTTGTCATGTATATCATAATTTTCACAAATTGTAAGGTCCCCAAGAGATCATTCTTAGCGAAGAAAATTAAATGGAGTATTCAGATTTTTTTTAAAATAAAATGTCAGGTAATGAATGCACCATGTCACACAAAAATACTTTGCAGGCCCTCAATCAGACCTGGAGATGAGGGAATGCTTTACTAACGGATGGAATCACTCTTGCATAGTGGGAAATTTACGACAAACAGTGCTTATCATTCTAAAGGGAACAATGGCAGATGAAATAACGCATGCCTTAATTCTGCACATGTTTGGAGGCATATTAGCAGTTTGCGACTAACTATAAATATCAGAGTTCACCTTCGTCGAAAGATAGTGGATGGCCAATTTGCTGAACCAGTTCTTAAATATTATTAATGGATTAAAATCTAAAAAATAATAGACACAAATAACCAGTAAAATAAAATATGGTAATGATTAATAAATATTCGAAAGCGTTATACATGCGCACGTCCAATTCTCTGTACTAGGAAATGCTGCATCATGGCAGGCAGAAAATAATAATACTAATAAAAAGAGGGGCTACTGCTGCCATATAGCTTTAAATAAAAAAAAAGGCTGGTGCTACCATCTTTCTTTAAAAAGAGGAGTAATAAGCTCAGGATAACAGACAATGAAGTTATTATTGTAAACCAAGATATCAATAGACATGAAGATTAAAAGGGTATAATAAGAAAGTAAACAATTATTATTTTTATAATGTAAGTAGTTAATAGTATTAAATAATATGGAAACATAAATGTAGGTCATAACTTCAAAATTTAATAGTTAAAGAAGATAATATAAATTAAAAAGAGAAAAAGAGAAAAAATAAAAAAGAGATATATAAGTAAAAGATAAATTAATATGAAAAAAGGAATAGTTTAAGGATATGAAATTATATAACCATTTGTGAGGAGACATTATATAAAGTATAGAATGTTAAATGATTCTGTTAAATGCATGAAACACGATTTTATTCATTTTTTAGCAATCCCGACCTCTACACATATATATGACAGTGGATATATATATTCAATAACATATGCAAATAAATGTCCTAATAAACGAAATTACATAGAATTTCATTAAATACTTTCAGAAGATCCTATGTTAAAGTAGATTCGGAGCAGATCAATCTAAATTGACACAGGATTTGAACACTATGTTTCTCGACAGCGTCGTTTTCATTTCAGAAGATGGCAGACTTTAGTATTGAATTCATGTTGTTAGTTTATAAATTTAAAAAAAAATAACTAAATTTTTTAAATATTTCTTTCAGATGAAAATATCATTTAAAAGAAATTTGTTTACGGAGAGCTGCAAAAAATCGCAAGAATTATAAAATAGTTACCGTCAGAAAATCTGCAAACCACTGATATCACTTGCGTTTTAAAAAATTAAATGGTTTAGTGATTTCAGTTTAATTTTTAAAAATTAAAACATGACAATTGCGAAGCCGAATTTCTCTGAAAATATAACTACTTTAAATTACTTTGGATCATGTACAAGTGTTATTATTTGTAAGTAATAGATTATAATGATGTAAATGGTAGTAATATTTTTAACAATGTTAATCTATACTAATATTATAAAGTAGTAAAGATTGTTTTTTTGTTTGTTTGTTTGTTTGTTTGTAGGGAGTAATCTCTGGAACTACTGAAGTGATTTCAAAAGGGATGGTGGCAAATTGATGGTGCCCCCGCTCCAACAAAGGCTATATTTTATGTCGGTGCTACTAATCCCAGGGGGTGCAGAAGTGAAAAACGTTCTAAAATTTCGATTTTTTATATACTGAAGGAGCCAGAAACATGAAATTTCACATGGTAGTTACTTATAAGATGTAAATGCTCACTAAGAGCAAATTCTAATAAAATTCGAAATTTAAAAGGGTGAGATGAGCGAAAAGCGTTCTAAAAACATTCTAAATTATAATTTCTATGGAATATCTGGAACTACAGAACCGTTTTCAAAAGTGATGGCGGCAAATTGATGGCGATAGTCCTTGCTTCAACATAGGCTATATTTTATGTCGGTGCCACTACCACCAGGGGGGTGCAGGGGTGAAAAACGTTCTAAAATTTCAATTTTTTTTATATTGAACAGCTAGAAACATGACATTTGGCATGGTAGTGACTTACAAGATGTAAATGCTCTCTAAGAACAAATTCTAAAAAAATTCGAAATTTAAAAGGTGTGAGAGGAGCGAAAAGCGTTCTAAAATCATTCTAAATTACAATTACTATGGAATCTTTCGAACTACAGAACCATTTTCAAAAGTGATGGTGGCAAATTGATGGTGACAGTCCCTGCACCAACATAGGCTATATTTTATGTCGATGCCACTACCACCAGGGGGTGCAGAAGAGAAAAGCGTTCTAAAATTTCGATTTTTTTATACTGAAGGTGTTACAAACATGAAATGTGGCATGGTAGTTACTTATAAGATGTAAATGCTCTCTAAGAAGAAATTCTAAAAAATTCGAAATTTAAAACTGTGAGAAGAGCGAAAAGCGTTCTAAAAACATTCTAAATTACAATTTCTATGGAACTTCTGGAACTACCGAAACCGTCTCAAAAGTGATGGTGGCAAATTTTTTATGACAATCCCTGCTCCAAAATAGGGTATATTTTACGTCGCGTCGGTGCCACTAATCCCAGGGTGATGCAGAAGCGACAAACGTTCTAAAATTGCATTTTTTTTATACTGAAGGAGCTAGAAATTTGAAATTTGGCATTGTAGTTACTTATAAGATGTAAATGCTCTCTAAGAACGAAATAAAAAAAATCGAAAATTAAAAGGGTGAAATGAGAGAAAAGTGTTCTAAAAACATTCTAAATTACAATTTCTATGGAATCTCTGGAATCACAGAACCTATTTCAAAAGTAATGGTGGCAAATGGATGGTGACAATCCCTACTCCAACATAGGCTATATTTTATGTCGGTGCCACTAACTCCAATGGGGTGCAGGAGTGAAAAATGTTCGAAAATTGCGACTTTTTTTAAACTGATGAAGGTAGAAACTTGAAATTTGGCACGGTAGTTACTTATAAGATGTAAATGCTCTCTAAGGATAAATTTTTAAAAAATTCGAAATTTAAAAGGGTGAAAGGAGCGAAAAGCGTTCTAAAATCATTCTAAATTACAATTTCTATGGAATCTCTGGAACTACAGAACCGATTTCAAAAGTGATGGTGACAATCCCTGCTCCAACATCCTTTTTAATATAAAGCCATGTGTTGCTGACAACTGGGTTTTTCGCGAATCTTTGCCACAGATTAATCTCGGAAAGTGAAACATTTGAAGTTACTAAAAAAAATAATAACTCGAAAAGTGTTTGTCATAAAATTGTTAGACAAATTGCGTTTGAAAGGTAAAAAAAAATTATATTTCTTGATATAAATTTCAAATTTAATGATTATGCCCTTTTTCAAATGTTGAATTTCAAAAATTACCAAATTTAACAATTGAGTACCATAGCGAAACCTTCACGCGTAAAAAGATAATGATAAAGGAGACGTGTCCTGACGTGTATATTGGCTATAGCACGAGTCACAAATTATAGTAGCCTTATTATTCTGTTAAAATATAAAAGTGAATTATGAAATGTCAATATTTTGTTTGATTAAAGGTTCGTGAAGAGAAATTGACCAGCGTAGCGGGTGTAGCTTGCTAGTAATTAATAAAAAAAACTATGGAATCAGACTAATCAATTATAATTTTAATAGCTTATACCCCTAATTTAAGACCTTCTTTTTAAAGCTTGGTCAATAAATGTCATGAATACACAAAATATATTTATCTTGGTAAAATAGACATAATAATATTGTTTCTAAATATCCTTTGAAAATTATTTCATTTTATGGTTTTTAAGCCAATTGATATGTAATTTTTCACAAAAATTGAATAGAATAGTTTTACAATAAAGGAAATAGTTTAATGAAGTTTTATTCAGAGTTTATTATTATTAAAAAATGTTTCGATAGCATTGTAATGCCTTTAGTATTGCGACTAAATTTGTGAAAACTGCATTAGGTAAGCTTGATTTGCTTTAAACAAATGTCTAATATTTAAAAATAATAATACTTTATCGTCGATTTATCATTATTTTACCCTAGAATCTATAAAAACATAGAAACCTACCATCTCTGATGTTTAATGTTTTTTTTAATTAAGATAGAAAAACAAATCAGGATGAAGTTTTGTGTCTGCTGAGGAATTCAAGACTGATTCCTCAACTTGAAGAAGACAAGAAGCTTCGATTTCATATAGTTTGTCAAACCGTTAAATATTTCAAAATCATATTTCAACATCTGTACCTACGAAAACCAAGATTAAAGATAACGATCCTAAATTTCACATGGAAATCTATGGGATTCAAAGCTAAAACGCGCTGTCTTCAAAATCTAGTTTGCAGTTTTAACAACTCAGCAAATTTGTGACGCCTGATAAGTATTCCCAGTTTCATAACTTTGGCTTGAAATTTCCTTCTATGCTTGGAAGTACGTACATATGTGCTTTTTTTCTGCTAACGAAAAACTAAAATTAAAAATGAGAATTAGGTTGTACCAAGAATCTTTGAATATACAAAGAATCTCCGAATTGTGACAACATAGATGGAGGCAGCCATTGCTGTCCTATTCAATAGACACACTGCCTAGGGCACTCATTGAATCAAAAGTAAAAATATAAAAATAAAAATTATTTATGTAAAACATATAATTGGCTTGTTGGGAAAAGCTGGATCATACTTACTTGATGGAAAGCCTTCTTTAGACTTACTTCGCCGGCATCGTATACGCTGTGCGTAAAAGCAGCGAAATCTAAGTTTAATTAGTTATAATAATCAACGAAAAGGACTGTAGACTTTTATGGGACACTACTATAAAGGCCTTAATTAGCTCTATATCATATGTAAATTTGTTTGTATATTAAATATGTGTTTCATATTTATTATTAGTTCTCCATTGACACATCATGAAAGGGAGAAAACAATTCAAATATATGGTTTCAGCAGTACAGACATATGGCGAAAGTTAGCATTTATGCAATCAACAGTGACCTGATAGGTTTATTGAGAGTAAATTTACGATAGATCAGGTTTTATCCAGGTCTGATCCTGGTCACGTGAGAACGTGGGCGTGCCCTTCACCCCTTTTGCCAATGGAAGTTAGGTAGCTCTAAGATTGGAGTACATATGTTTATGACTGAACCAATGTGGTTCGGACAGGAGAGCGTACCATTGTTTTGCTCCGTGGATATACCTCACTTGCAAATATATTTTATACACTTACTTCATTTTTTTTACTTGACACTTACACAGAACGAAACACCCACTAGATATTCATATCAAGAAAAAAGTACTAACTCTCGTAAGCCGCACTCAAATTGGTCATGTATTCGCTCACAAGGGAATATTTGGCAACGAGTTGGCGAATACTCTGGCAAAAGAAACCACAAAAATCCTAATATTGATCACCAACTTCCACTCCCACCAAGCTACATCAAACGATCATTAAAAAGGAATATTCTAAAAGACTGGCAAATACATTGGACCACTTCAACAAAAGGACATACTCATACGTTAATCTCCAATGTCTCCTACACACTATTTAAACCTCAGCCCTCACATCTTTTTTTACTGGTCATGGACCCTTCCGCCAGTACCTGTACAAATTCAAATGTGCATCTTCAGACCGATGCGAGTGCGCTGAACAAGGCACAGCGTCACATCCATATTTTCATTGCACACTGACAAGGCAATAAAATCTCAGGTACACTCAAAACCCTCCTAAAAATTGGCTCACAAATATCCTCATACGCCCAGTTCTTAAGAGCAAACTAAAAAACATGTATAACCATATAATTTACCTGTCTAATTTAACTTAGGGAGCCTGTCTGTCGGTTTTGTCGCTCATACAGCTCTGGCAGAGAATCCCGTGCCTACTTTGAGGGCGTTTCTCCGGCGCACCCAAAAGCTTCCACCGCCTACTGATGCCCCTCGCTGCCCAGTGTCGCGAGGGAAAATCTGTTTTCCGACAGTGATGGACCATTAATGTATAAACCTCGATCAGTCCCAGTCACTTACTCGCGATTGGAGAATCTCTGGCAAAACTGGCCGTAGGCCGATTTTCTTCCATCCTTGCGTTTATGAAATTTTCGCGTTTTCTGGCGGCTTCAGCTACGTTTGAACACTGTTTTTTTTTAGATCTTAATAATTGCACTGTGTGGTATACTATGCTCTACCCTCTCCGGTGCATGGGTCCCCATATGGAGACCTCTGTTCTTTTCCTTATAAAAATTAAAATGTCAGTTTTTTTTTTTACATTTTCTCATCATTTCTTAATAGCTGAATGTTTTTTTTTTTTGCGTTAAAGCAAACGAATAAATGGCAGTATCGAAGCTGATTCCCTCATAAAATAAATGTTATTTTCCTCTGAGTTTGCAAAATGCTTTCCAGACAGTGTGACCAAGAAAGTGAGAAATTGTTATAAGTATTTAAAAATACTTATAACTTATTAAATCTTTAGAGAAACTTATTAAATCTTAAGAATTAAATCTTTTTCAATAAAAAGTTTTGAGTATTTGTAGATTATTTACTTGTTTAAAGCTCTTAAATTTGTGATTGCGTTAATTTAGGTTAATGGTTATTAAATTGATGTTTTAAGGGGATTTGTAGTTTTAGATCCATATTTTTTAACCTAAATTACTAGGTACCTAAAGGATCAATTCAGAAAAAATATTTTTTCTGTCATTTACGATGTCATTTCGTTTTGTAAAAACCAATGAGTAAGTATGTGTATTATTATTTGAGCTTTGGAACTGAAGCGGTTATAGACTTGGTTTCCTTGTCTGAGCAGTCCCTCTTTGGCAATCAAATCAAATAAAATCAAACCAAATCAAGTCTCTCACCTACATGCACTTGCACTTATATGCTTCTACCAAGTGCATTCTCAGATGATTTACTTATCTAAACTGAAAGACTTATGCATTCCCTTAAGCAATTATGTACCTATTGCCCAGATATGACTCTGAAGTATTTGATCAAGAGTTCGACTTAAGTATTTACGGCACCTTATGATGGATTATATTGTTTTAACTTAAACATTTAGTTCAAAATAACAAGTTTGACTCTAATGAGTCCTGAAGTACCATCCTTTATATATATTTGTGACAATTTTTGAGATGTTGCGGACTGTGGAAAAGTAGATGATGACCCCATCTCCCAGCATTCCTGAGAGGTATGTCATGTACTCTGTTTTAAGCATTCTAATCATGTATCTTTATATGTATATTTAACGGTGAATAGACTGTGCGGCACGGAATCTTTTTTATATGTATGTGAAATACAATATTAATTATGTCCTAATATTAAACTTTTTATATATAATTAATTTCAGTAACAATTTTATTTTTGATAATGAATGTTAGTATACTATATGAAACTGCTGTGAGATTGTTAAAAGCAATTACTACAGTAAACATGCATTGTTTGCATTTAATATAAAAAGGATATATGAAATTAATTTTTAGAATCATAGCTAACTGATAGCTTCTTGTTTTAATTCGATGTGTCTAATTTCTTTTTTTTAGTGTATATATAGTGTGTATATAGTAAAGAAATATAAATTTGAATTGTTAATTTTGTGTTATCTTTAATTTTGCATGATGCGTGTATTTTGTCTAGGTTAGTTATTATAGTTATTGGGATTGATAGTGTGTTATTCTGTTAAATAATTTGATATTCAATCCTGGACTCATATGTCAAAATTATCTACGTAAATAATCACAACGCGTTTAAATGTACTAATTTCAGTTTTAATTTCATTAAATTTTTTTATACTAATTACCCTCTACAATTCCGGCCCAGAGTCCTCGATCACGAATAAGTATATATTTACTAACGCTCTAGTACTAAACGATAATGTTAATCAAGGTCAGATGTTAGCTTGGTCTATTTTAAAATCGTAACCAGATTAAATGTGTCTGAATCTTTCCAGCAATGCTGGTAAACACTATTGTTTAATAATCATAAAAAAATCTGAACGACCTCCTTATGCTTTCATATTATTCAAGTTTACGGAAAAAAGTAATGAAATAGCTTTTACTGCATGTGGTTACGTTTGTATGAAAAGGAACGTAGTCAATTTTGTGGCACTTAGGATTTATAGCTTATTGGCAGATAAGCTGTTGAAGTTCTGTATCAATAACTAATGTTTTCACATCATGCATGATTTTTAAAACTGTGACAAGCAAGATACATGATGAATATTACCATTACGCTTGTTCCTACAGAAACACTTTGTTAAGTTGATCAAAAGATTGTTGCATTTTTTGGTGTGTGATAAAAGATTTTGTATGTGTCGAGTAGCATAGGTAATTTAATCCCCTCTTCTTTACGATGTGGTAGATTTTATGCACGGATTACATAACTTTGGTTTTTATCAATACCTCATGTTTTTTTAAAGGTACTTTTTTTAGGGGTGCATTCGTTGCTGTTTGGTTGATAGAAAAAATGTTTTTTTTAACAATATATATACACATACATATATATACAGGATATCCGTTCTTATCGTTGAAGAATAGCAATTCCTAAACAATTAGTTTTACGTGTATAGTTCCAGTTCAAAAAATGTTCCATTGTCTGTTCTTCATCATATGCAAACAGCAGTTTTTATTTTTCCAAAAATTATAAAATTTAAATTTTTCCCCGTCGTTGTGTTCCTGTTCAGTTATAATTAGAAAAATATTCTTCGTGCTATTACAAAAAAATTCCAATCCGTTTTTTAGTGCCAGAAGATGCCAAAAATTCATAAATCAATGTATCATAACTTGGTTAGTTTTGGTCGGAAAAAGCTTAATTTTTACTCTTTTATATGTTAAAGAATGGAGAAAGTTTCTAAATGTAACTTTTAAAATTCAGAAACCGTATAAAATTTTTTAATTTAGTATTTGATTAAATGCCTTTTTTATGTACATGAATTTTTAGATGACGAAGAAAAAGAAATATTTTCCATTTTTTTTTCAATTGGAATTATACTTCTTAAAGTAGCAGTTTAGTTATTAGATATTTGACAAGGATAAAAAGGAACAAACAACCGGTATATTATGAAAAATTTTTATTGCTTATATATATTTATATTCTATTGATAACACTGAAATATGTATAACCTTTATTTAATCTAATTTTACCACATATTTAATATTAATGCGTTAGTAGAAAATTTATACATTAAAATATTATTCATAAACTCCAATTCTGTCAACAAAATAAAACATTATGCATTGTATTTAATAAATTGTATATAAAAAATCTCATTTTAAAAATAATATATATTTAGCCTGATGCTTGAGAAAAATAATTTTTCAGTAGCTGTAGATTAAAATACAATAGCGCAATAAACTTTTCAATGTGTTGTCAGATATACAATTTAATGTTTGAAGCGCCTTGAGGAGTATTGCGTGTTTTACAATTTAAATCAGTCGTTTCATCATATACATTTTCTAAATTTCCTTAAATAACTGTCAGTATTTTGAAATATATTATAAATGAAATTTAGTATTTTGTCCGGTAAAAAGAAGGGAATAAAACAATATAAAAAATTTGAAATTTTCGTGATATATTTCAGATTATCACTTCACAAAATGTTCTCAAAAAAGTTTAATTGTGAAAAAAAAAATGAATTTTATTGTTTAAAGAATAGAAAATTACTGGGTTACTGTGATAACATAGTTTAGGGAAAAAAATGCTACGATAAATGAAATTATATATAATTACATTAGATATTCAGGGAACTCTTGCTTAAAGTAAATTGGATACGTCTAAATAAATCGGCGCCGTTTCAAAAACGGTAATTCTGGATCAATGGTCAGATTCGTATGCGGATTACTTTTTTTCATGGATGATTGATTGAGAGAAAGAATTGCTGGTTTTGCTTTTATAAGTGTTAGTAGTATTTTTTTTAACGCTTTTGAAAGACTTTATTCTATGGTTGTATAAATTCTTTGTCTCAGAATCAGATGAGATTTTTAAGTTAGAAAACAATTTTTGGTAATTATATTTTCATTCCTATATAAATATGCATTCCTAAAATAATTTTCATGTTTATAATAATTTTTTTAATGCTTTGCATAAGAAGTATTTCAAAATTAACAGAGGCTGTTGATTAATCTATTACTGAATAATAAACTTTAAGTCAATATTGCTATTACGTAGCTTTCATTGCAAAAAGTAAAAAGCTACCTATTGAAGCCGTTCGGAAGAAGGCAATTCCGGGAAATTTCGGTTTATTTTCACCAATCATGGCCTCAGACACCAAAACCACCCTCCGTTTAAATGTTGATATATATATATGTATAATTTAAAACTACCAAGAAGATGACCTCAAGTAAGATGGAGTGACGAAATCAGAAAAGTGGCCGGTGTTAACTGTGTAACTAAAGCACAAGACAGGAAAATATGGGGGAGACCTATATCCAGCAGTGGATTGAAAACTGTTGTTGTTGATGATATATATATATATATATATATATATATATATATCATCAACAACAAACAACAACGATTTTCAATCCACTGCTGGATGTAGGTCTCCCCCATATTTTCCTATCTTGTGCTTTAGTCATACAGTTAACACCGGCAACACTTTTCTGATTTCGTCACTCCATCTTACTTGAGGTCATCTTCTTGGTAGTTTTAAATCTCTGGGATACCACTGTAGAATATTTGTGCTACAGTTATTGTCTTGTCTTCTTACAATGTGCCCAGCCCATTTCCATTTTAGCCGTTTAATTATCTCAATATTGTGAAAAACTTTCGTCTGACTTCTTATCCAAGTTACTCTCTTTCTGTCCTTGTAATGCCTAGAATACATCTTTCCATACTTCGATGTGTTGTTTGTAATCTTCGTACCATCCATTTTGTTAGCGTCCATGTTTCTGCTCCATAAGTTAGTGCAAGTAAAACACATCGGTTAAACACCTTTCTTTTCAAACAAAAAGGCATGTTACTCTTCAGAATGATATTGTTCTTCCCAAAAGCACTCCATCCATTTCTTATTCTTCTATTGATTTCATTCATGATACTGTTGTCCGATGATATTTCTTGTCCAAGGTACACATACATTTGCACTTCTTTAATCTTCGTGTTGTTGTAGATGATTTTCTTTTTTGATGCAAATGAATTGAACATCACCTTAGTCTTTTCCAAATTTATTTTTAATCCCACATTAATGCTAGCTTCTGCCAAATCTTTTAGCATATTTTCCAATTCTTCAGGGCTATTACTCAAAATTAAAATGTCATCAGCAAACCGGACATGGCTTAAATATTCCCCATTTATTCTGATCCCTTTGTTTTCCCAATCCATCTTCTTGAAAATATTTTCTAAGACAGCAGTAAAAAGCTTAGGCGAAATGGTGTCACCTTGTCTTACTCCTCTTCCAAGCTTGATCTTCGCTTTTCCTTTCTCCAAACGGAGGGTGGCTGTTGCTTTGTTGTAAATCTCAGATTCAAATTAATACAATACATTATATTTTTGAATCCATAAAAGATGATATTCATGTAAGTTTTGTGTATACCAATGTCCTCCAGAGAATCAGCTACTGCAGATATGTAGACCGAATCAAATGCTTTTTCATAATTAATAAAGGCAAGGCAGGGAAGTATATTATATTCTTTATGTTTTTCTATAAGTTCCCTTACTGTTTGAATATGATCCATTGTGGTAAATCCATTTCGGAATCCTGCTTGTTCTCTAGGTTGAGCTGAGTCCAGAGCTGATTCAAGTCTTGTCGTTAAAATTTTGGTGAAAATTTTATAAATCACTGACAGTAAGCTGATTGGAGGGTAGTTTTTAATGTTTTTCTTCTCCCCTTTCTTGTAAAGTAGCACCATGACAGCATTATTCTAATCTTCTTGAGATATATTTGATCTATGTCATAGGATAGCACTCGTATTTACAACCGAATTGCATATAACTAAGTGTGTGTACTAATCTCACCAATATTTTGACTGAGTTCGTTGGCCAGCTTAGCCCGCCATCTTGTTTCAAAATGGCGGCCACTAAAAGATTTAAAACTAAAATAAATAAATAAATAAATTATATAATAAAATTTATTTTTTATTTAAGTGTCAGACCTTGATACAAGTCCGGAGCATTTTTTGTTTTGTCTCTATCTTAAAAATTGTCTGCGATATAGCAGTTTGAAATTCTAGGGTGGCTGCCATTTAGAAACAAGACAACAGATTAAAACAAATCTGGGATTAATTTATGAGTTTTATTGAGCGTGATTTCTCGCAAATTATCTTTCTTTGTTGTAATCGTTTTCCCAAACGTACGCATAAAATTATATTAATATTCCTTAGTTTCAAATTCTCGCCAAGCTTGGTGATACTTGACGAAACATCACCAAATTTGGCGACCAAAAATAAGTCTCCATAAATGAAGTGAACTTGGCTATAACTGACTATATTCGCGAATTTCTCATTCAAAGTCAGTATTAACGAATCTTCTGTAATATTGTTCTTCGCATTTTAGCTTCCTGTTTTCGCGTAACAATAGCTAAACTCTTAAAACGAAGATATAGGAAAGCTACCTTTTCCTCTCGGTACAGGCTGGAAGGACATTTTTTAATTATTTTACTCTAAACAACCTCCTTCTCTAAATTATAGTCAAACTTAAATCAGCAACATAAATAGACAATAGTCAAATTTGATTTACATTAAAATTAATACAATACATTATATTTTTGAATCCATAAAAGATGATATTTACAGAAAGAAACTAAATCTTTACAACATATTCAGTTTTTATTTACATACTTGGCTTTTTTGAAACTTTGAAATTGAATGGATAGCTAAATGATATAAACAGAAAAGCAAGGGAAACTGCGTCTGATTTTAAGAAGATATACAGGGTGAATCGAAAGTCATTTACACATAAACAGAAAAAAAAAGTAATTGACCTATATACAATACTAGGTTTGGACGAAAATGCTTCTCATGATGGAAATCTTCCTTTGAGCACATTAAAAAAAATAATAATTCTAAAAAATTTTCATGCATCGTGCCCAGAGTTCTAGCCGTACAGATAACCGGAGGGTATACGCTACAGGCAGCGGGTATACCCAGAGAGTTTTTGCTATAGTTTTATTTGAGAAAAGAAGGTATATGGAATTTCTTTTTAAAAAATACAGAAGGTTTACGGCGTATGCCACCGTATATGTTTCACTACACCCCAGATATTAGATGCAAATCTGAGCAAAAATCACCAAAAACTAAAAGTTATCAGTTACAAATAATTATTTTTTGTAGTAAATTGAAAGAAGACATAATCTAACATCGAATTGCTACTTTGTTTTTTCTTTGTGACAATTTGGCGATTAATATGTACGGATTGTCATCTGTTTTTTCTGAACCACTGTGCAATCTAATGCGGTATTTCAATGTGTATTCAATGCGGTATTCCAATGTGTTTTAAGTATCATTTGGGTATGATTCAATTTACCTAGACAGCTAAAATTGAAATATTCCAGTAGATTATATAAAATAAAAGATTTGTGAATGCTTGTTTTTGTGATGTTTTTCTTATCTTTGAAGGTATAGCACCCTCTATGGATAAATTTTGAACTAACGTTTTGCTTAAACAAAGTTTTTGATCAAGAAAGGCATTTTTTTGTCAAACCTTACACTCGTACCCTAATTACTAGATTTTTTATTGAATTTCAAAATGTGTCAAGAACTTTTAGGCCACCCTATGTAACTGATTATCTAAATTACCACCTGTGCTACTTTCTAATTTAAAAACGTAATAAACCGGTGTCTCCTGTAATTACACGCACATCTACAGATATGCACTGCACATATAGATGAAGAAAGTCATAAATGAAAATTCGATCTTTGCTTGCAGTAAGATTACCTGTATTTTTGGCTAAATAAGTAGATTGGGATCCGAGATGGTAAACCTAAACATGGTGTATACTATATATCTTGTGTACTATAACTTTTCTAGTTTTATTGAAAGATTTTGCTAACACCCTGAATTCTATCTCTCCTTCACATACACACACAGATACATATAAATAGATAAATATATATATAAATGTAGGTATGTACACTGTTAAAATTTTTGCAGCAAACTGTCCAATCATTTGACCTTATAGAAAACGGTTACATAACCGTAATTTAACTCTATTCCGACCCTAATATGGGCAATAATATGTTAAGAATGGAGTTTAATTACGGTCATGTAACCGGTTTTTATAAAAACATTCAAATGGCTGGACAGTTTACTGCAAATTTTTAACAGTGTATGTATGTATATTTTTATGAAAAACGCATAATTTATACATATAATATTTATTTATATAAAAATACATATTATTGAAAACTTTTATGTAAATACAACTTTTCATTTTTATATGTTTCCGTACAAGATTTAATCTCAATATATTGGGCAAAAATTGCATAAATTAAAATATTGATATTTTATTCATAACTTTCGACGCTACCAGCACAGTTAGAATTTTATAGATTTTTATTAACAAATTATACATAACAAAATATCATTTCAGAAAGACTGGATATTCAGCAACACGCTGCATTAGAATAAGTGTTCTATAATTAGCTCAAAATAAACTAGGCAGAGTTACATCAACTTACATAATACAATGTTTCAGGAGAATAATTTTCTTAATGGAACATTATGTGTTTATCAAATCGATTGTTTAATAACTTATCTTTTGTAAAATTTCCAAATTAATGTCAATACGTGTGTGAGATTAAGGAAGAAATAGTGATATTTTTATTTCAATGCCTAACTTGTGAGCAGATCTAGCTTCGGAGAACTGTCATTATTTTTTTTTTATCTGAAAATATTTGATTAAATGAAACTATTGAAATTGTGTCAGACAAAACAGTTTCATTTCAGTTGCTATAAATCTTCTTTATAAACTACATTAAAAGTTTTTCCTTCAGGATTGTGCACAAACTATTTTCCCATTTTTGTAACGTTTGATAGAGCAACAGATAGTTTAGTGATAGTTCGTGTGATAAACACTGACCAATTAAGTCTATCCCAGTAACATTGCGTGTTTGATCATGAACTTTACTCAATCGTCATCGAAGAACATATATTTACTGTTAATTGGAGCATTTTCAGTTGAAACAGAAGATGTGTTGGTATTGTGACTCGGAGAGTTGCAAATGATTTCCCAATTACACCATGCAGACTGTGGATATATAAGATTTGTGGACATTTACGAGTATATGCATTCATATATATGACTGAGTATATATATATTCAATATAATATGAAGGATAAATATATTAAACGAAATTATATAGAATTTCACGAGCTACTTTCAGAAATTCCTATCTCAAAGAGGAGAAATCGGAGCAGATCAACCCGAATAGACATAGGATTTAAATACGGTAATTCCGGAACAATCCGCAGTGTCGTTTCTATTTTACAAAACGGCGAACTTTAGTAGTGAGTGCATTACAAAACATATGAAATAAAAAAATAATATTTTCTGATTTTTTAAAAATAATAACATCAGTTAAAGAGAATTTTTCTTCAGAAAAACTAAAAACAAAGTCTTATGAATTACAAAATAGTTTCCATCAGAAAATCTTGAAAGCTTGTAAAATACCAAGTATCACTTGCAATTTAAAAAAAAAATGGATTAGTTCGCTGATTTCAGTTTACATTTTTTAAAATTAAAACATAATGGCATTTGCGAATCCAAATTACATTAAAAGTATAACTAGTTTCAATACTAGTTAAAAGTATAACTAGATCATTAACATGTGCTCTTGTTTGAAAGTAGTAGATTAATATGTATGAAAATCTTTGTAAATATCTTATTAATGCTAAACATTAATAAAGAAGCATAGGCAAAAAACAAATCAATTATAATAATCACTCATATAATTCAGCTAAGGTATTCTTTCTAAATATTAGTTAATAAATATCAGGAATGTATAAAAAACACTTATAATAGTAAAAGGAATACAATAATATTGTTTTTAAAAGTCATCTGAAAATTATTTCATTGTATGTGTTTTAAACAAACGGATAGATAATTTTGACAAAATTTGAAGAAAATGATTTTTAAGTAAGGGAAATAGTTTAACAAAGTTTGATGCAGAGTTTATGCTTTTTAAACGATGTATATATTGGATTACCAGTGCATTTAACATAGCAACTATGTTTGAGAAAAACAGCATTATTAAACAATATTTTGCTTTAAAAATTTATTTAAACATAATATTTTTTCATCTATTTATCATTACTTTCACCCTTGAATCTACAGAAACATTGAAACCTACCATCTCTGATATTGTCAATTTTTTTGTTTTTAAAATTAATGTTGAAAGAAAAAATATGATGAATTTTGGCAAACTTTGCAAATTTTACCATAAAAAAATAGTGCAGAAATAAATTACTTAAGGGATTCGTAAGACATATTTGACCATGACAAACAATACAAAGAGCAAGTAAAGATTTTGCTTGTTTAGTGAAATTATTTTTCAACTATTACAAATTTACTCTGGAATATTCCTAAGCTTTTGATAGTAAATGTTTTTTGAGCTTTTGTTTTATGTTTAATAGAATATAGATGGATCTGAACGTTAGCAAAAGGGTTGGAGATAATTAATTTTGAAACCCTGTTCTTGCATATACGTAGTTGTATTCCCGCGAATAATGTATGCACTTCACATTCTCTAATTAAATATTGAATTGTTAAAGACGTAATTCTTGTAATTAATATATTACATTAACAAGCAGGAAAAAAAATTCTGTTTTTATTTTATGTACGAAGCAAGGTGATTGATTAAATTAAAAATTTTCATAGGTCTCTTTCATTGTCGTTCCCAGCGCACTTCTGCCTGCTGCAACGCTTCTTCCGTATATACAATACTTCATATGATATAACTTCTAAACAATTATATATGGATTTTTTAAGTAAATGAAAAATAATAATTATTCGGAAAAAATTTAATATTTTCAGGATATTTCATATATAAAATATAATCTAGATTTTTATCCAGATGTCGTTTATTTCTCTTTTTTTAAAAAAAAATAATAAATAAAAAAATAAAGTAACTCTTTCGTAGTATAAAGTTATTACATTCTAACTTTTTAAATCATTTTGTGCCAATTCCCCATGCAAAATGTTAATTTCATAAAGTAAAATATACTAATCAATTAAAACTAGAAATTTGGTAAAACTATGAGCTTATCAAATAAAGCCAGAAAAATTAAGAAACAATTTTCACTATTAAATGAATTTCTCTAAATTCTTATTTTAAAATCTTGAACCATTAAAATATTTTTTATTTAATAAATTGATTTATTTAATAGAAATTTAAATTAATACTTTCGTTTTCTATAAAAAACAAAATACCTCACTAGATGGACAGTGATGTTATTAGCCCAGATAAAAAAATACCTTTTTGATTCCACAAAGCAGAAAAATGTATATAAATGTGTTTTTTATATTTTTAATTTGAGTGGAATGTTTATGAGTTTCAACATACGTAATCAAATAAATAAAAAAACTACACATTATATTTCCGTTAAAATTGTCAAAATTCTTATAATCACAATTAGCATTTTGCAACTAAATGCATGTGCATCTGAATTGTTCCAGACTACATCAAAATCTAAAAACTCATCACTTATTTATACCTGTATATGCGTTACATACATTATATTTCGTTTTTATTTGTGCAATTCTTTACTTGCGTTAAACAAAGTAATAAAACTGATTTGTCATATTTCACCAAAAATAAACTACAAAATTTACATTCCGCGTTGGGTATATATGTGGATTATTACCACTTTAAGTTCGATAACATACATATTTATTCAAATGACTCTTGAGTTGTACAACAACAATGACTTGCTAAAATCAGTCTTTTTAGGTTATTCCATTAAAAGTGCCTATATGAAGTTCTTCTTTTCCTTTCTATATTGTATATGTTATACACTACTTCTTTATATGCCCCTAAATGCTTTTGATATTTACTATGTGATGATGTGCTTAGATATTGCTTCGTTATTCGACAGACTTTGCAATATACTGAAAGCTTCGTCCAAACCCGACTACAAATATTTAACACATATTTACAATAACATTATGACGGTTGCAGAAATTTTAGATAAAAAGGTAGGTTTTCTTCTGTTTGTGTCAGTTCTTTATAATGCATTTTTAATGTATTATGTATTAACTCTTGCTATTCATCATAACAATAACAGTGTTCAACCTGATCAGTATATCATAATTGTTGCGTGCACAGTGAGTTTTTTTAGCTTCATAGCAAAAGTAGAATCTGCATCATATATTAGTGCATCGTCACTTTCATGCAAGAAAGAATCAAGAAAGATAAGTGAGATTAATTATAAACAAGTTTGCAATTATGTAAAACTTACAAAAATCTGTAAGGAAATATCCATGACTGTATGGGGATTTGTTAATATAAAACGGAATATTATACTTGGGACTTTTGGAGCAATTTTAACTTATAGTTTACTGTTTGATAATTTGATAAAATTTTGAGTGCCTTAGTTATGCTTTCACATCATTATTGCTACGTAAAACTGTGACAAGAAATATACTTCAGTTATTATCACTAACTTTTACTGTATTTTAGATTAATGCTTTATCTTAACTATGAACCTAATCAACATGTGATTAGTTTTTAGTGCACTTTGAGTCTCTTTAACTTCCTTGGAAAAGTCTAATCTCTATTATATAGCAGTGCATCATCACTTTTTTTGCAAAAATGACTATTTATAAACAAGGTTTTCGTTATGTTCGGTTTATGAAAAATTGTAAATAAATATCAATCACTACATTCGTTTTATTTATTTGTATGAAATTAAACTTCTTGGGACTTTTAAAATGCAATTGTGACTTAAAGCTTAATGTTTATTAATCTGCTAAAACTCTGTGCACCTTTCTTATTCTTTCATAGCATTCATGAATTTTTGAACCTGTGTTGAAAGTTGTATGATGAAGATTGCTAAAAACTATAAGGAGATTTCTATAAATGTATTTGTTTTGTTAATATGAAACAATAATACCTTTGGTACTTTTGTGCAATTTTATGTTACAGCTTATATTTTAATAATCTGTCGAAAACCTGAATGCATGTTCTTATGGTTTCAAAATTGTCACAAAAATATGCCTAAAAAAAGATTCGTAAACTGTTAGGTATCTGTGACTAATTGTTTTATTAATAGGAATAGAACTATTTGTCTTAGAACTAATGACGAAATTCTGGTTTATAGTCCAGTATGATCGGACTGTCGGCACATGAGTTTTTTCGCTGTAGACCGCGCTTGAATTTTTAAAAAACAATAAAAAATTGTTGCAAAAAATTTATGATATTATAAAAAAAAAAAAAAAATAAGAATGATAAATAAATAAATAAATACTATTAAAATGTTTTATTAATATCTATTATTCACTATGTGAGTGGGTAATACATATTACGTAAAATTCAAGATTCAAGAAGCAAATTTGAAAACAAATTTAACGTCGTTCCTCATTATTCCATTTCCGTTATTTCCATTTCAAAGCAAATTGCATGGCAATACTAGAGGAATATAAAACCATGTGGTGAAGTCTACTCTTTTTTCCGCTCTTGCTTTCAGCTTCAAGAAAAAAGGTACAAAATTCTTCAACAAGATGTGTTTCGGCCTGTTGGAAAACTGTACGCACATAATGTCAAATTTCAAGATTCGGTTTCATCTCTGGACAAGACTGTTGGTTTGTCGAGTCAGTTAAGAGTAGTATTTCTAAGTGTATATTTGTAAAATATCAATATGTACATTCGGAAACAAAAAAAAAAGTTGACTTTGAAAACCAACGATCAATGACAATTTTTTTTATGGATTTATGGATTTTGGAGGGAGGCCACAATGCCTTGTGCGTTTGCATCTGTTATCAGTGGAGATATAATATAGTCTTAGCCATTACGAAACGACCGATGCATTGAAATACCAAACTAAATCTAATTTGATCAGTGAAGTCAAAGACAAAAATATGCCTATAGAACATCAGTACCTGAAGAATACCTACAAAATACGTACTTTCTAATTGCGTTGCATTCAATTGCATTCACATTACAGGTGTATGTCAGTTATTATTTTTTTCTTGGATAGCTGAAGATCAATTTTCTTTCACGATTTAGTGCTTGTCTCTAGTAGATCAAAAAGCTCAGATATTTATTATACTCCTGTATCTGTTGTACATAAGTATGATGGATTCTCCATATATTCCTATATAGTTACTGATAGTGCAAAATGTAAAGTTGAAAAAAAAATAACACATATTTAGTAGTGTTTCTAAGGAAAATGGATGTTGACATCCCTACCTTGCACTGCATTATTGATCAGTGAATACTGAAAAAAAATTACGAAGCTGACATTAACTATGTGATGTTGAATGATGTAAGCAGAATAATTAATTTGCTCAGAAGTGGCACACAAGCTCAAAATCACCAGACATTGGTGAAATTTCTCTAATTTCTTATTTTTTTTGCCGTAAGAAAATACTTTTTTTCATTGGTGTGAAGATAATACAAAGGATGACTTTGACATTAACTTTAAAATGATGAATGGCTCTTCACATTAGTTTGGTTTATAGACAGAACAGAACACCTAAAAAAACTGAACATAAAGCTCCAAGGGAGGAAACAAAATACGTGTCAGCTTATGAGCTATACAGAAGTCTCTCGAGAAAAACTTATCATTTTTTAGGAAGATCTAAAAACAATCATATATAAATTCTTCACGTCTAGTGGTATTCTAAAACTGACTTCAATTGTTTCGGTTTCACACAGTTTGTCTGACTTTTTAAAATTTCAAGATGATATTCCAGTATTTGTAGAACCTTTGGTAGACTAGATTGAAGATAAAAATCCTAAAATTTAGATGGAACTCTGGACCATTCAAAGCGTCATAATGCTTTCACCAAAATCTAGTTTGCAGTTTAAACGACTCTGGATATTTGTGACGCGTGGAAAGTATCCCTAACTTCTTATCTTTAGATGTTTGGAGGCACATGCATATGTGAATGTCTTTTTGCATAAACGAAAAAGCTGAAATTGTAATTGAGAATGATTTTTTAACAAATTGAAGTCAAGTCTCCGAATTGTGAAAGCAGAGATGGAAGTAGACATTGAATCCTAGTCTATCGGGACACCGCCGAGAAAACTTATTGCCTCAAAAGTAAAAATATATAAATATAATAATTATTTATATAAAAAATATAAATTGCTTGTTGTAAATAACTATTTAATAATATAATTAGAATTTTTCTAATTTGCCTGCTGAGTTTATTCTAATATTTGGAAAATATGGTCTGCTCCGTAAAAAGGTTAAAGAAATCTGGTATCCAAGTTGAAAATAGTTGGACCATACTGTTATAGAACGTTCTTTAACAATCTTCTAAAAATCTGAACGATTTCCTTACACTTTAGTATCATTCCCGTTTTTTAATCTTTAACTGTACGCGGTTTTGTTAGTATCAAGCGGAACATTATTCTTTAGACTTTTGGTACAATTCTTAGTTATAGATTATTATTAGATAAGCTATTAAAATCCTGAACTCACACCATACGCTTTTATATCATGCATGATTTCTAAAACTTTGACAAAAGAGATACATGAAGAATATTACTATTCCGCTTCTTCCTACAGAAATACATTGTTAAGTTGATGAAAAAGATAATTGGATATTTTGGTGTGTGAAATTTAAAAAAGTGACAAGTAGCATAGAAAATAATCCGCTCTCTAGACTATCCAAGAATCTTCTTTTATGCCGTGGTAGCTTTTATGACCGGATTACAGAACTAAAATCTTCATCAAAGCATGAAAATCCTGAACGCATTCTGTGTTAAAGATTTCTCATAGATTAATGATAGATAAATGATAGATTCTTTGTTAAATCAAAATCTACTCAAAGATGTGAACCTGAAACATTTCATATATTTTTTAATAAAATTGCATCATAAAGAATGCCGTAACATGGTCTAATGTTAATAATCACACGTAATAAAAATTAAGCCTTTGGATTAATATTAGTATAATCACTCTTTTTTCATATTATACATTTAAAGAAAAATTATGCCATAAATATATTCTTGTGCAACTTGGAAGCATATCGTCCGAATAATTTGAAGAATAAAATATGCGTACTTCAAAATTAACTCGTAGGTAATAACTAACAAATATATTGGTAACAATATAAACAAATTAGTATTAACTAATTTATATTTTATATAAATTAGTTTGTTACTTCTCTGGTGTTTATGTCACTGGTTACAGAAGAAGGAGTAACCGGCTACAATAGATGACTGTAGCGTACCGAACCAACGTCTGTAACTACTTATTCTAATTTTATTCATCTTTTCGTAGCATACTAAAAAATTTAGGTTCATGTGTTTTCCAAATTTATACATAAGTATCGGAGCTCTTATAAGTCAGGAAAATAGTGAAAAAAGAGTTAAATGGCACAAACATTTGGATCCGTAACATCTGCATTTGATGTTTTATTAAACTAAAAAAATATAATTTGTTCGGATATTTTGTTTTTACTTACATATCACTATACCTTCTTTATCTAAAAATATTACAAACTTTTTCCAGATTTGCCAAATTCAAGGCGTGTTTTCAAGCACAACATTCGAAATGACAAATGACAGATCACAAAAAAGTATAAACAAATCTCTAACAGCGCAGTGTTATCCAGTGAAAGAAATACTACAAACTTATAAATGAGCAATTAAGAAATTAAATTATTATGCAATTAAGAAATAGCAAATTATATACGAGGGGTGTTTTTTAAGTAAAGGCCGTTTGAAAATAAAAAAAAACGAAAGAAAATTTTCAAAAACCAAATTTATTTTCAGATTCTACATACATTTCTCTATTTTTCAAGATAGCTGTCAAATTTGTTTAAACAATTATCGTACCTTACAACTAAATTTTGAATGCCCTCTTCATAGAAACTTGCCGCCTGCTCCGATAGCCAAGAGGTCATTGCCGTTTTCACGTCTCCGTCATCGTTGTAGTGGTTGCCGCAGAGATGAAGTTTGAGATAGCGGAAAAGATGGAAATTGCAAGTTCGGGGCTGTAGGAGGGGTGGTCCAAAACATCCCAGCCAAAAGAGTCCAATAAAGCTCGGCTCTGAGCTGCGGTGTGAGTCCTTGCATTGTCATGATGTAGCAAAATTCCATCTGTCAGTATGTCACACCTTTTGTTTTGAATCGCTCTGCGTAGCTTTCGCAGGTTTTGGCCGTACTTCGCACGGGGCGGGCGATTCGATAATCTTGAACATTTTAAAGACACAGAACAGACCATACAGGTTACTTCCACACCTGCAACGGAGCACAGTTGTTCCCAAGAAATGCCGAGACACAACCCAAGCACTCGTTGCTGCGCGCGCGCCACCTATTAGAGTATAAAACAAAACGGCCCTTACTTAAAAAACACGCCTTGTACAAATGACAGAAAATCTAGCTAATATGATGTATTAAAGATATGGAAATCATTCGGATATTTTAATACCACTATTTCCGAACAGGAATAATTGTGTTATTTATTCACTGAATTTCTGCAATAAATAGAGCGAAATTTTCCATGTAAATAAATGTTAGTAAAAAATACGTAGGTTTGGCAACTCTGATATTAACAAGAGTAATTTAATACAACTATATCAATATACGAAAGACTTGATAAAAATTCATAAATATGATATCATATTTATGCTAATTTTTTAACAAAAGATTTTTCATAGTAATCTTGATAAGAATATATTGTATCTTTCCACTATGTTTATTGTCTTTACGTCTACATTTATTACTCTATGTTTATGCCCATTGTGATTCGACGGTACCATTAAAGGAAACATGTATTCAAATTCTTACAAAAAGTTTATTTTAACGCATCTATTAATAACAATAAATTTTATATTTCATGAAAAACACTTTTCTCTACAATATTTATAACGCACAATAAAATTTACAAATATAGTCTAATATTTTTTAGCAATATCTAATATTTTTTAGATGCAGGTTTAAACCTCTAAAAAAATTAAAGACTAAAAATATCTGCGAACAACATTAGTCAAGCCACAATATCATCTCATTTATTCCATTAAAATTACAACAAACTGACCGACTATAGCAAACGCAGAAAAAAAAATTATCAATCGTATTTTAACTGCATTAGAGAGTGACATCATCTGTTTCGGAAAAAACAATCATGGGATAATGAAATATAAATTGAGCAGTTTAATTTAAATTTTCTTTTTAATCATAAATATAAAATAAACACCCGTTCAGCATCTATGTTCTACTTTATATTTATTGAACTTTTTTTTATAATCATTGTTGTGGTATTTTATTGTTATGGCAACACTAATTTGAGGATAACTTTTCATTTCATTTATGAAAACAATGTCAATTTATTTTTAATTACTTGCAATTCTTAATCAAAATATATGTTTTAACGAAATACACTGCTCAAAACAATTAAAGGATATTTGAAGTTTTATATAAAATAAAGATATAAACGAAATTTTTTTTGCCGAAAATAGAAGAAGAGAATCACAAATGCAAATTTTTCTGGTTTTCAAACTGTGGAGTATGCAAATTTTGAGTTCGACGTCAAAAACGTCGCTTCAGCGGCAGCGAATGAAATTTGACTTTCAACTGGATAAAAGAGAATGAAGACAAGGATGATCGGCATTCAGTGATTGCTTTGTTTCGATGAGTACGATGTCTCAGCGAAGTCATTTGACAGATTCAGAAGCTTGGAGAATTGTTGGTAGGTTAGAAGGGGGCCAAACTCAAGCCGAAGTAGCGCAAGCCATTGGAGTGTCACAGTGTCAGTTCCAGGATCTGGAACCGTTTTTTGGAGAGTGGATGTGGAGGCCGAAGACCAGGGCAAGGTCGTAGACGGGCAACAACGCCCAATGAAGATCGGTATTTAGCGTTAACAGCTCGGAGACACCGAAACATGAACGCTACTCTTCTCCAACAACACATTCGCTCGGCTACAGGCACCACGATTTCAACTCAGACTGTCCGAAACCGGCTCCATGCTGTAGGTCTGTATGCTCGCCGACCGATGGTATGTGTTAGATTAACATCAAGGCATCGTCGCGACCGCAGGGAGTGGGCAACCGAGCATGTCAACTGGAGGAGAAATGAATGGAGCAATATTCTGTTTTCTGACGAGTCCCGTTTTTCTGTGCATCCGGATAATAGGCGTATTGTCATCTGGAGGGACCGTGGCAGTAGGAATAATCCTGCGTTCGTGCACGAAAGTGTCAGATTTGGCGGTGGAGGAGTGTTGGTGTATGGTGGCATCTCCATTGACGGGCGCACTGACCTCTACATCATTCGAGATGGAGCTCTGACTGGTCGCCGATATAGGGATGAGATCCTCAGACCTATTGTAGTCCCTTACGCTGCAGCAATCGGAGATAACTTCATTTTAATGGACGATAACTGCAGGCCACATCGTGCAAACCTGGTGGAGGATTTCCTTTTCGAGGAAGGAATCGTTCGAATTGAATAGCCAGCGTGTTCTCCAGACATGAATCCAATCGAGCACGTTTGGGACGCTCTAGGAAGACGAGTTTCTGGCCGCCAACAACCCTCACAAACTCTCCAAGAACTGGAAAGAGCTCTTCTGGAAGAGTGGGGCAGAATACCCCAACTCGTCATTAATAGCCTCATTGAGTCCATGCCTCAAAGGTGTTCAACGTTGCTGGCCGCTCGTGGAAATCATACCCCCTACTGAAAATGATTTTCTTTGAAGAAAACACCTTTTCTTATTCTTTTTTCCTCATATGCACAAATTGTGTTTTTTTCCTTTTGTACACAAATGCGCAATAAAATGCATTTTTTTCTGCCAAACATGTGTAATTTATTCTCATATAACCTACTATGTCTGTCGACCATGTATCAATCAGCTAAAAAGTTTCCCAGATACAAAATCCACCTAAAACTGCAATATCCTTTAATTGTTTTGAGCAGTGTACTATGTTAGAAGCCGCTTCAAAATCCTTTCATGTGGGATCTTATTTATCGTACTGCGTTTTTTATTTGCCTAAAAAAATGGATGTTTACAACAGAAATAATATACAGCATTATTCTAAAATTAATATATATATATTTTTTTTAAGCCTATTCATATAACTTACTATTATCCGTAAAGTGCTTCTCTAAAGGTTGCTTGATTTTATATTATTTTACCTGTTTTACTTTAAGAGTTATGTCTATGTAAATGAAATAAAAAAAAGCATCAGCATATTTGGGAATTGTATCTTTTACAACTTTATTGGAGATTAAATCTGTTGTATCATAATATTATTTTTATTTCATTTCGTTAATTGATTAACGAAAGGAAAAGTGGAATTACAGAGGCCTTCGAAACAGTGAAGTTTTCAAATTTTACAGAATTTGTTGAAATCTTTTACTGCCGTAAGACACATTATTAATGGTCTACAGTGTTTGAAATGTTCTTAACATTGTGAAACACACTTACTTATTTCGTTGTATATTTACTGATACTTATTTCGTGGAATACAAAAAACTGAGTGTGTATATTCTTGTTTGTTGCTTCTTAACTCTTTGTCTGTAATGCCGTATATATACAATAGTAAAAAAAAATGGAGATGCGAGAGGTATTATTTGTCTATTGTATGATTTTCTAATATAAACGCAATTTTTATTATACAGGGTGTTTTTTTTTAAACTGACACTATTCAGCGCCGCCTGTAGCTCGTTCTAATAACTGGATTGACACAAAATTTTGTGAATGGACTAAGAAAACCATGGGAAAAAAATTCCAACAAAAAAAAAATTAGTTCCAATCACCGCCGATAGGGGGAAATGTGGCGCTGTACATTGAAAAAAAAACATCAGAAACAGACAAAATTAATAATTTGGATAAAATGCCATATTTTATTCATCATTTATGTTTTATTCATCATTTCCCTTTCGTTGATCGCAGTTGAAACATCCATTATCACTTTTTCTGCCACCGCTTTACGTCCTCTGCCTGACCGAACTGCTAGCGAGCCTGTTTCTTCGAATTTAAGAATCATTGCTTTCAATACATTAACGGATAAAGGTCCTTTGCGCAGTTTATGGCGCGTTCTAAGTAAACGAAGAGCGGCTGGTGCATTGCACTGGTTACAATAATAGAACTTCACAAAAGTAACGCGCGCTGCGATAAGTGAGATTCATTTTCAACCTGAGCTGAAATTGTTTCTCGGTGTTTTTCGCATGCATTTATAACTTAAACTATTGGCGCTACTGTCGCTTGCGTAAGTAAAAATTTGCATTTTCATTTATTGCCCGTATTTTATACTAATTCTCAGTTGCATAACTTACCACAGCGCCACATTTCCCCCTATCGGTGGTGATTGGAACTAATTTTTTTTTTTTTTTTTTTGGATCTTTTTTCCCATGGTTTTCTTAGTCCATTCACAAAATTTTGTGTCAATCCAGTTATTAGAACGAGCTACAGGCGGCTCTGAATAGTGTCAGTTTAAAAAAAAACACCCTGTACTCCATATTAAAATCGCCCCCCCCCCCCTAACATTGAATTTGCAAATTTTAACACTCGTGTATGACAATTTTGTTTTGGAGTTCCTTGGATCAAAACATGGTAACGTTAAATGCACGAGACCCACTTTAATTTATATCTTCCCAAAAGATCATCCAATTGAATTTTAATTGTTTTAATCATATTGTATGAATGAGTCCAATCATAGGCTAAGTAATTTTTCGATTCAAAAACCTAATTTTACTTATGAAAAATTATTAAAAAATTATATGAAAATTATTAATTATAAGCTTCAAATGAAAATTATTAGTTATAAAATATGAAAATTATTAATTATATGTCAGCAGTTTCCAACCAGTGCTCCGCGTACACTTTACATGGGCTCCACTGCACTCCAGGAAAATAAATAAAATAGGAAATAGGAAAAGATAATGAAATAAACACATTCCGAACGAGGGAGTTGTCGAAAATTGTGTATTACGAATTTCAACATTTAAAAAATATATACTGGCTGGATCGCTTTTGTTTGTACTTTTTGTTAAAATTTTCCAGTTCAAAAATTAATTTCTATTAGCACACTAATTTTTTTACGTTTTCCGCATCTAATTTGTGAAAAATTAAGAACCAAAGAATAGGTTCAAAGTAAGAAATTGAGAAATTGCATTTTGATAGCAGTTTGTCAAGTTGGATTTCGCATTATCGGCTTCTCTGTGCGATTTGGGGTGTTAATTAACACCTTCGTGTTTTTAGTTACAATATTTTTTTCTTTTTGAGGGAAACAATTTCGACTTGGAAGATAAATCACATGATTTTTTAGAAGAGGTACAACGAAAATTCTCTTAAAGAAAATTTTGACAACACTAGCTAACACAAATAATGTCAAATTACTGACAACTTCCTTTCTGGTAAATTAATGAGTAGCTCAATTGATGAAACTTACATCACTTTGATGAAACTTACACCACTGTAGAAACTCTTATTAATCCCTTGTACAATGAATATTTTCAAGGGCTTTCTTTGAGCTGTTAAATTAATCTGAAAATCTTAATTGAAAATAATCTGAAAATTAATCTCTGTTAAATTAATCTTTGAACTGTTAATTTAATCTCCTTTTTTATAGATTCATGCAAATGAACATATAGGGCATGAAATATTTAATTTTTTTAATGATTTGTATCATGAAATTAAGTACCATGGAGAAAATTTGCATATTTATGCATTAATGATGCGAAGACAATGGTGGGTCACAGTGCTGGAGACATTGCCAAAATTAAAGATACGGCAAAGAGATATAGCAACAGCTTTTGCGTTCTTCATAGACATGCGTTAAATTAAGAAACCAAATGTATTCTGAACTCATGACGCTGTTAAATGATGGCATCAAAATAATACATTCACGACTTCTTAAAAGTAAGACTTTTCAATGTAATGTGAAAGAACATGGAAGGCTACCATCAGTTCGTTTTGCTGCTTACTAAAGTTATATTATTGTCTCGAGGAAGAGCTTGTGCATTGGCAATAATGGACAACTGGTGGACAATAATGGTAAAAGTTTAAAATTGTAGGACTTGGGCGTGAAATTGCAATGTTTAACTGAATGTAATTGAATGAATATCAAAATGAAAGAAATTAATCTATCACTACGAGGAAAAGCTGTTACACTTCTTGCAACACACATGTAAGTGTCTTCTTTTAAGAGAAAACATATATTTGTTGTAGTATGTAACAAAGGATGCTTGCTTTCCTTTTACAAAAAAATTCTTGAATGAAAAAAAATCCAGCTTCAAGAAAAAATACAGAAATACAGAAAAATATTCAGGGCATCTCGAAGCTTTGAAAGATACGTTTGAATATTATTTTCCAATAGCTCAAGAAAAAGCACTGAACTACTTTAAATGGGTATTTGAATATGTTCCGCGTCAACAGAAAAACACCCACATCCAAATCAGAGGAATACGATGTCTAATTGATTGGACATCTCACCGCGAAATAAAAATCTAATTTCAAACCAAATTCTATCATCTTTTTAGCATCATTTCACAGATGAATTCAATATATTGTCTCAGAAAACAGTTTTTCTGCCTTTTTCGATGACCTTTAAAAAAAGAAACAGACATTCACCAGTTATTAACATCAATTGAACAAGGATATAAAAAAACTGTTCATTAAATATCCATACATTAATGTTCATCACACTAAAAATATGAAATTTGTTGTAAAGCAAATGTTTTGATAAATTGAATTTTGGAGAATTTTAATGTATGGTTACGTTTTGATAATATCATGTGTACTGGTGGTAATTGAAAACAAATTAAATATCACTGTAAATTTTACAGAATATAAACTTCATTGCTCGGGCAATACTTATTTCTTTAGTCTTTTATTAATCATATCCTCCTTTGCTCCGTTTGCATCTAAACACCATTAATTTGCAAACATATAATACTTGATAAAAACATATAATTTAGGCTTGAGGAGCTCCGTCATAGAAATGCATTCTATAAAGGGCTCTGAAATTCTAAAAAGGTGGGAGCCACTGAACTACGTTAAGTTTTGCATAAAACAGATCACAATCGTTAAAATCATGTATGTATGTTTACAGTTCATTCGAATTATTAGTTATCTAGATTTAGGGAAATTGTATTTTTCGACTATTTAACGTAAGAGAACCGACTTCCGTTATCAAACGATCCGCAGAAAAAAAAATCTTAGAATAATGACGTATTTTTTATTCAGTATTTCTTTTATATAAAGTATTATGTATGAGTTGAGAAGACTTAATTAATTAATTTTAACAACAGCATAATTAAGTAATCGAGGTGGGCTAATTAATTCACTTTAAATAGTTTTAATTAACTTCACTTTAAATAGTTTTAATTAACATCACAACACAAGTACTTACACAGAACCCAGACACAAACTACATATACTATGTTCTACAGTGGAATAACAACATTTTACCGATGGCTGACAGTAGCTACTTTCTGTGGTACGGTCTAATAAAGAAAACACAACTTTTTAACATAATTTGATAACTTTATAACTTTATAACTTTAAAACTTTAATAAATAACATAAATTTAATAATAAATAATAATAATCTAATAATAATAATAATAATAATAATAATAATAATTTGATAATAATGATTTAATAATAATAATATCATAAATAAATAATAATAATAATTTTATAATGAATAACATAATTTTATAACGAAAAAGCTCCAAACAGTGCTCAGAATCATCGACTCATTGTTGTTTTTGGTCAAAAGTCAACACGCGCGGCACCCACCTTGACAACAGTTTTTTCATAGACAAATGTTCATTCAAAATAAAACCTACACGTTCGGTAGATATCTTGAAAGTCTGAGCTATCTCCTGCAACTTCACTTTACGGTTCCTTAAAACGATTTTGTGGACTTCTTTTATGTTTTCCGGAGTAAACACCTCTTTTCCGTGGTGCATCGCTGGTGTCCGTACGACCACGTTTAAATTCAGCAAACCAGTCGATAATGGTTGATTTACCTGGTGCAGTGTCCGGATAACGCTTATCCAGCCAACCTTTTGTTTGAACGGTGTTTTTTCCCATCAAATAACAATTCTTGAAATTTTTGTTTATCCATTTTTTTTGTTTATCAACAAAGTCGTTTAACTAAAACCACTCTAACGTTTTATCCACACGGCGTATCGTCATGACATTTTTTCTGCTACCTTTTAAACATTATTATTTACTGAAAAAAGCATCGGTTCGGTAATTGCAACGCCATTTGTGTACCAGACCGGGAACTTATCAGCCGATGTGTTATTTTGAAGTAAACACCACAAATCTCCCCTGCTTAATAATGAAATCTAGAAGGAGCTCTTCTATTTCTTGTGGATCGTCTAGGTACCTGTAGGGAAGAAGAAGAGTTATTATTTAGAGTATCTGCAGCAGCATCAATAGAAGTATTTGGCACCATGGGTTTTGGAACTGAAGGTATCAATGCAGAGTCAACTGTGCAGGACTTTGAGTATTTGGGAGGACAAAATCATCTGGTTTAGTATTTGAAGTAAATGGAACAACAGAGTCAGCTGGTCGAAGATCTGAGACACTAGGTTGCATTAGCTGAGAATCACGTTGATTAACAACTGTATTATCACTTTTGTGACTTTCTGTATCACTCTCTTCAGAATTTGAATCATTAGTTAAATGTATCTTCGAACCGACATTAGTTATCTGATCAACATGCCTTTTCCAAATATTTCAACCAACTTGAAATATATAATGCAACTTGCCCTCTCTTGCAATAATGCGGACAATTTTCCACTTGGCTTCAGGAGTATAATTTCTTACAGCCACTTTCGGGTTAATTCGAAATTCTTTTACTTTAGAATTGGCATTTCTCGCATTTTGTTTATCAGGCACAAAATTTGTAACGTTTGGAAGTATCAAATCTATTTTCGTTCTAATATTCTGCTTTAGAAATAAAGATGCAGGACTTTTCCCCGCAGTAACATAAGACATATTTCTATACTGTAAAAGAAAGTTATTTATTTTCATTTATAAAGTACCAGATTCTGAAGATAAGGCTTTTAACCCACGTTTAAGAATTTGCACATATCTCTCGGCCTGACCATTTGTAGCTGGATGATATGGAGCACTAAACCTATGTTTAACCCCATGATTCTTTAAGAATGTCTCAAATTCTTCAGAAGTAAACTGTTTAGCATTATCAGATACCAGAGATATAGGATACCCGTATTTGGCAAACAGAGAAGAAAGACAAGTAATTTTATGCTCTGAAGTTGTATTAACCACAAGGAGAAGCATTTTACCCATCACCGGACCAAAATAATCGATATGAATTCTTTACCATGGAGCTGTAGGCCATTCCCAATGATGAGTATCTACCTTGGGTGGATTATTTTTAAAATGTTTTGGGCGGATTATTTTTTAAGTAGTGCAATTCCGTGCAAGATCTTCAATATCTTGGTCAATTCCTGGCCACAATACAAAACAGCGAGCTAAGGACTTCATTTTCACTACACCGAAATGTCCAAAGTACCAAAGTGCAAATCATGTAAAATTTGTTTTCTGTGAATTTCTGGGATAATTACTCTACATCCTTTTAAAATACAACTATGTTGAAGAGTAAATTCTTCTTGCTTGCCATCAAAATGTGAATTCTTTGGAATTGGACAACTAGAGATTAGATGATAAAAAATTTGACGTAATAAATGATCAGATTTTGTAGCTACAGCAATTGATCTAGCGTTTAAAGGCAAAGTAGAAATTTGGTTAATTATTTGAAAAAATTCGGATTCATCAATTACAGTACTTGAATTTAATTATAGGGGTAAATCTTCACTATGTAATGGAAGTCGTGAAAGAGCATCGACATTTCTATGTTCGGATGTTTTCTTATAGCGAATATCATATTTAAACGCTTGTAAGTATAATGCATATATTTGCATCCGAGCAGCTGAAAGGACAGGAATACTTTTATTTGGAGAAAATATGGACATGAGTGGTTTGCTATCTGTAAAGAAAGTAAACCTATTACCATATAAATACTGAAAAAATTTCTTTACTCCAAAGATAATAGCTAGTACTTCCTTATCCACCTGGCTATACCTTTTTTCTGCATTAGTGAGAGTTCTGGACACAAAAACAATTAGTTTTTACACGTTATCTGGCATCACAAGCGAAAGAAATGCAGAGATACCATATGGAGAAGCATCTGTTTCTAACACTAAAGGTAATTTAGGGTTGAAATGTGTAAGAACTCTTTCTGAAATAATCTCATTTTTTTATATTTTTAAACGCTTGTTCAGAAACAGGAGACCATATAAATTTCACATACTTTTTGAGCACTTGGTTTAACCCTTTCCGGCACAGTGGTCTCACTTCGGGCACACCTAATTTTAATTCCAAACTTGCATACGGCACCAAGAATATTTTAATAAAATGTTGTTTCTAGAATGAAAGCTTAAAATAAGGAGTCCATATTTTCTAAAAATGTCGTTTGTAAATTACGGTGTCAGTCAGCAGTTTCTCATTTTACGAACAGACTTTGTCTGTGCCGGAAAGGGTTAAAGGATGAGCAATTGTAGATAAATTTGGTACAAATTTAGAATAATATGTAATTAATCCTAAAAAAGCTTTAACTTGCGACACATTTATTAGTCTAGAAGCATTTAGAATAGCATTAATTTTATCTTGTGTTTTATGAATACCATCCTTATCAATTTTATAACCACAATATGTAATATGGTCAGCCGGAAAAATTGATTTGTCTTTATTAATCCTAATATTACATTCACGTAATCTTTCTAACACTTGTTTTAACCTTTTCAAATAAATTTCATCCGTTTCTCCTGTAACACCCATATCATCAATAAACACTGTAAAACCATCAATACCACTTAATATTTATTCAATAGATCTTTGCCAAATTGCTGGAAACCCATTGGTAACTTTAAAAATTGAAATAAGTCTTTAGGAGTGTTTATACTTAACAACTCTTGTGATTTTTCGTCTACAGGTAAGTGAAGATAAGCTTGATTTAAATCAATTTTTGCAAAATATAAAACACCTCCTAATGTAGCTAGCATGCCCTCTACCCTAGGTAAAGGATATTTTTCCACCTTCAAAAATGTATTTACTGTAACTTTAAAATCGCTACATAAACGAATTTTACCATTAGGTTTTACCACTGGAACTATAGGAGTTGCCCACTTACTACCAGTGACAGGTTTAATAATACCCTCATCTTGTAATCTTTGAATTTCATCATTTACCACACAACGTAGAGCATAAGTAACTGTTCTGTCCTTACAAAATATGGGCGTAGAACCTTTTCTAGATAAAGTTCTGCTTTCAAACCTTTTATTTCCCCAACTTTATTCGAAAATAAATCAGAAAAATCATTTAATAATCCGTTCAATTTTTCAGTAGAATTTGTAATTTCATTTACATATACAGATTTAAAATTAGTGGGAAACAAATTAAATGCAAATATCCAATCTCTGCCAAATAAAAGTGGGAAATTATCTTTTTTAATCAAATACAATTTAAGCTTTTTAGTTTTATTTTCATAAGAAACATCTACTGTTACATACCCAACAGGTGTAAACACCTCAACAGTTGCAGTTCTTAACTGAACATCTGGCGGAAAAATTTTATCATTCGGAAAAATTCTCCGAAAACGCTTTACAGTTACCGCCGAATTTCCCGGATCCCGTATCTAATTCCATTTCAGTTTTAGCTTTGTTCTCAGTTAAAACCCACACTTTTATTGGAGTAGAACTTTTATCATGACTCACAGCTAAAATGTCAACAGTCTGCAATACATTTGTTTGTTTCTGAGAATTACTTTTACATACTTTGCTGAGATGCCCTCTTTTTTGTAATTTATTGCAAACTGTATTTATATGTTTACACATATTTGCTAGATGTGATGGATTTCCACATCTGTAACATTTCAATTTATTTTTATTTACTTCAGAATTCCCCTTTTTTACATTATTGTTAATTTCATGTTTTTGAAAATTATTTGGAAATTTAATCGGTTGTCCATTTTTAGAACACTGAAGTTTATTTACATTAAAATTTTTATGTTTCAATTCAGAAATATCAATTTCATTATTTTGCAAAATAATTGTCTTTTCAATAGCTTTCTCAAAAGTTAAATCCTTAATTTTTGTAAGTAATTTACTCTGAATAATTTCATTTTTGAAACCTCGTAAAAATTGTTTCAAAAGATTTTCATTTAATGTTTCACCAGCAAAAGCACAAAAAGTTGTTAACTTCTTTAATTTCGAAACAAAATCTTGTAAAGTTCATTTTCATTTTGATAAGAATTACGGAAATTAATTCTAGAACAAAATTTATTAGGGGCGGGGCTTAAGTACTTTAATAGAATTTCAACTATTTCCTCATATTTCAAAGATTTAGAATTTTTAGGAAACGTTAAATCGGAGAGCAAAATATATAACTTTGGACCCATGCAAGAAATTGTAGCAGGGACTTTCTTTTTCTCTTCCACATCATGCAATAAAAAACTCTGTTTCAAACTTTTAACGTATGACTGAAACGATTTAATGGAATCATTAAATTCGTTGAAATTGGCAAACATTATTGCCCTTTATTTATTGCAGAGAAGAAAAAAATGAATACTTACCACCCCCAAAATGACGAACGTATTTAGAATATTACTTTAGCAGAATACAACAGCGCATACTGGTAGATGCAAATCAGAAGTAGCATAGCCATTTTGCTATTCATTTGGAATTTCTTTTTCCTTTTATTCCGGTGAGAAAATTTACCGTCGTCGCCATTATATTATGTATGAATTAAGAAGACTTAATTAATTAATTACAACAGCAGCATAATTGAGTAAACGAGGTGGGATAATTAATTCACTTTAAATAGTTTTAATTAGCATCACAACACAAGTATTTACACAGAACAGACACAAACTACATACAAATTCTACAGTGGAACAACATTTTACCGATAGCTGACAGTAGCTACTTTCTGTGGTGCTGACATCTAGTATTGATATTTTGAAGTAAACACCACATAAAGTAAGTTTGTTTAGTATTTAAAAATAAATTATAATTGAACTGGAAACTTATTGAATGCTTTTGTTGCTTTTCTTAAAATTTTACTGTCAGAAATTTATGGAAAAACCCTTAACATGTTTTCTTTTATAACAATATAAATGTTTAACAAAAAGAATATATATAATATATTTTTCTGGGATGTTTCCGTTTAACAGATATTTTTTTTTATTCAAATTCATCTGCTCTCAGACGCACTAATGTTTTATTATATTACGTTTAAATTTCACAATTACTTGTCACAGACACGTTTAGATTTTCAATTTGATTTTTATAATACAATGTAACAGAAAATTCAATTTTAACATAGTATGAGGTGGATTTTTTTTCGTTCTAACACCGTGAATAATTTCTGTACATTTGTCTTAAGCAATAAAACTAGAACACTATTACTATTAAAACTCTTTAACGAAATATGTTAACACAACACTCAACACTCAACACACAATCACCAAACACTACATCTCCACATAAGTTATGATAGGCTCAATTGAAGATTTTGTATCAACTTGCTTATTATTATAAAGATGGGAATTCTTGAATGATTAAATACCTGGTAGATGATACATTCATGACAACGGTGCTATGCTAATTTTATTTTCAAATTAAGAAATGAATCAGAAGAACTGATGCGTCAGATAACCCCCTCACCAATGGTAGAATGCCCGAATGCGTGTCCAACAATTCTAAGAATGAATCTAACATACCTCAGTAAAAAAGGGGCACGCTGATCCTTTGCTATGCAAATACAACTGGGTGTTGGTTTGTTGATACGACCATCTTAAAAACACTAGGGCTAAACAGACTGAGACCTCTGCTTAAAATTGTACCCTATCCACTACAAACATCCATAAATTAGTCGGGATTCAAACCGGCAACTTTTTTTCATGAAGCCAGCGCCCACTAGACAAACTACCACTACCAGTAATCACTAGACAAACAGGTGGGCTCCATTTGGAGCGAAAATCTCTTCTTCTTTTGACACCGACTGACAGATAGAAAAATAAATGCGAGGGGAATGCTGATTCGAAAAGATTGTAAGGGTGCATTCTGTTATTTTTGGTTGTTGTAGTAGGAGGTTTTCTTTTACAAAATATAGTTAGTTTTAGTGGTATAGTTCCAGTTCTAAAAGTTATTCATTTGCGGTGTTTCATCATATCCAAATCAACACTTTTTTTTCCAAAATTTATGAAATATGGTGTTCATGTGTCCCTGGTAAGCTCTATTTGGAAAAACATTCTTCATGCTGTAACAAGTGCAAATAAACATTCTTCATGCTCTAACAAGTAAAAATAAACATTCTTCATGCTGTAACAAGTGCAAATAAATATTCTTCATGCTCTATCAAGTAAAAATAAACATTCTTCATGCTGTAACAAGTGCAAATAAACATCTTCATGCTCTAACAAGTAAAATTCCATTCCATTTTTAATATCAGAAAACCCCTTAAAGTCATAAAATTCATAGCATCATAACAGGATAAGTTTTGGTAGATCAAAAATGTAAATTGTACTGCTTTATTTTTAAAAGAATGGAGAAAGATTTTGTTATTGTAACTTCCACATCTCAGCGACCGTAAAAAAATTTTAATTTCGTACCTTTTGAAAAAATGCCTATTTGTAAGTAAATGAATTTTCATATAATAAAGAACAAAATTTAAAGTATTTTGTTAAATTGGAATTATACCTCTAAATTTAGTAGATTAGTAATTAGATATTTGACAACGATATGAAGGAATATCCTGTATATTATGTATGACGGAAAATGTTTTAATGTTTGTATATGACAATCAGAAAGCGCCCTATAACGCTTCCTTGCTTGAGTTACAACATTACATTGTATGGTGTTTTGAGATTGTCTAGGCTTGTTCTATCACCCCTTAAAGTCTTGCCAATAAGTTCCGAATAACCCTGCATTTATATATTATTGACAAGATTGGAATATGTATAACCTGTTATTTTTTTTCTATTTTTACGAGGAATATTTAATCTTAATATATATGTATAAAATTTATACATCAAAACATTACTCATAAACTTCGAATCTATCCTATCCACAAAATAAAGCGATATTCATTCTATTCAACAAATTATATATCATGAAATCTCATTTTTGAAAAATTAAATATTAAACCTAATGCTTCAGAAAAATAATCGTTCAGGACTTTTAGATGAAAATAAAATAGCACAATAAACTTTTGTTAAATTGCAAGTTATAGATTTTTGAAACGTATAACTTTCATAACAGGGCATTGCATGTTTTGCAATTTTAATCGATCGCATAATGTTATACCTTTTCTAAATTTATTTAAATAACTGTCAGTATTTCGAAATATTACAATTGAAATCTAGTATTTTGTCAACGCAAAATGAAGAGAACAAAACAATATAAAGAATGACAATTTTTCGTGATATAATTTAGATTATTACTTCACAAAATGTTCTCAAACATGTTTTATTTGGAAGAAAAATAAAAATATCTGTATTTTAATGTGTAATGTATAGAAAAATACTAGTTTACTATGAAATTAGAGTTAGCCACGATAGGAACGATAAATGCTGCGAAAAATAAAATTATATAGAATTTCTTTAAGATTGTTCAGAGACCTCTATCCCAGAGTGAATTCGGAATGGATGTCTAAATAGAGCGTCGTTTCGAATGCTGTAATTCTTGATGAATGGGCAGCGTCGTACGAGGATTCGTTTATTAGAAAAACTGCAAAACTTGAAAAATAATGTCTGGCAGAAAATTTTAAAACCAGATTAAATAGCCAATATTTTATGTGTTTTATTAAAATAATTGATTGGTTAATGCTTTCTGATTTATGCGAGGGGAAGTTTTAAACTTATTTAATATCATAAGTTAAAAGAAGAAATCTCTGTGTTTTTGTATTTTAATATGTAATATACCGAAACAAACTATGCTGGTTTCGGTTGTTCGATATCATACACAAGATACATGTTGCAATATCTGGAATGGTATAACATTTCGTGAGCTGGTTTCAGGATCTCCAGCTTAAAATGGATCAGAAAAGAACTCTAAATAGTCTGATTTTAAGTGTTTACTATCACATGTGAGATAAGTGCTGTGATAAATGTCAGATAGAATATCATGAGATATACAAGAGAACTCTAGCTTTTAAAATATCAATTACAATAGGTGATATTATTTTTTTTTATGTGATACGTTACTAAAATTTTACTGTAAATATAAGTATATGGAATAGCATAAAAATATATCGATAAATGTAAATAAATAAATTGATTTAAAGTGGATCAGTCTATATTTGCGGTTTTCAATCGTTGTGTTTCATATTCAAGTTAAATGTTGCGATAAATAAAATTATGCAGAATTTCATTCGGCGATTCCGGAACTCAAAGATTAAAGCGGATAAGTAGCGTATCAGTCTAAATGTATCTAGGGTTCAAACACGGTAATTCTAGATCAATTAGCAGATTTTCTTACATGCTTGACAAAATCGTGGTTATGACTATATATGGATGTATAAAGGAATATTTTATATTGGAAAAAAATATGAATTACAGCTTTCAGAAGAAGAATAACACTCAAATGACTTCTTTTTAGAAAAATTCCAGAATAATGAGCATTATTTGCATTTCGAAAAATTGGATGGTTAACTCATTTGATTTTCATGAAGATAAATATTCAAAAATAAATATTATCACTTTTGAATAATAACAGTATTTTTCTGCAGCCAAATTAGTTTATAAATATTACAAATTCAAAAATTATAGCAGGTGATTATGAACTAGTGCCTTTATTTGTATGCAGTAGATTATAGCATATGCAAATCTCAGTATTATTTTTAATAATGTTTTAATCATTAAAGAAGTGTGTAAAAGAAAACTATGCAATTGTGATTTTAATTCTTAATATAAAAAGGTAACCTTTTTGAATATTTATCCCTAAGTATCAGGGATACGTGAACAATAGTTTTATTGGTAAAAGAGATGCAACATTGTTCCTAAAAACTCTTTTAAAATGTTACCATTTTATAGCTTTAAACACTTAACAGTTTCATTTTTATGACTAAACAGGCAGTTTTAGCTACTAAAAAAATCCTTTAACTGCTAATTTTGTGATTTTTATTAAACATTGAAGTGTATTTCCTATAACAATATTTTACATATTTAGGGAGCTTTGGTGGTTTCTCCAAAAAACTTACGCATGTGTACGAAAAAGCCATCGATGACGTGCATTTTGCAAAAAAATGTATGCGGATGCATTTTGGAAGACGGAGACTAGTAAGAGATTGAGCAAAATCATTCATAATTTGTTAAATAAAAATGAAGAGAATGACTTTGCGTCCAAGTAATTAAAATATAATCTGTCAAAGCTGTAATTATAAGTATAGTATTGACGAGAGTAATTATGCTAAAGTTAGAAATATAGATCATGCTTATAACGTGTTATTAATTCAATATTTACATATTTTACTTTTTTCAAAATAAAACTCGAAATGTTGAGAATTTATTTTTGAAAATAATTTATTGATTTAACAAATAGTAATATATATGATACTAAAAATCCATACATGTCAACGGATATCAGGAATGGATGAAATACAATTTTAATGGTAAAATGGATGCAATATTATCCATTGACATTTTTAAAAATTATTCCAACATATTCCCTTTCAATACAATTGTAAATATATTTAAAAAAATGGAAGTTCTACTGAATATGGCAAAAATATTTTACAAAACTCATCTTCTTTCATAAGTGTCGGTGCATAGATTATACATGTTATATTTTCTCAGTATACGTTAATGTGTGATTTTTTAATTCTTAAGCGACATAAGGGACACAGAAAGTACAGTTTATCCACTTAAGATTTGTGACATACATGATAGAGATCTCATTCTATCTATAATAAACAGGCATATATTGCAAAGTTAGCATTTTATTTTCTCTTTGTGCATTTAAAATTTTAAAAAAAGGAAGAAATCTTATCATTAACACCCAATTTACACAGTACTATGTTTTTCTATAAAATAAAATTCCAATATTTAGCATATCATTGCTATCAATTTGATTATATTAGTGTCATGTAATACATCTGATTGCTCGCAATTCCGTTCAAGACTCACGTTGTGCATATGCATAACACATGGGAAAACATGTAACAATTATTGGCATGGATACTATATGATATAAAACATAGTGAAGATTTAAATTACGAAATTTTAAATACGCTTTCTTTGTAATTATTGTATTATATTCATTGCACAAAAAGGTGTGTTATTTTCCTTTTCTACGTGAAGTAATGGGTATACAAATTTTCAGGGACGTTCTTCTCTATTTTTCCCGCCATCCTTACATTTAATGTCTAACCAACAAAATTGTAGAAAATATAGACATTTAATTTTTATTGTTCTAAAAAATAAAAAATGTTGTCAAACAAATACAACATATTTAGTATATTTTTTATGTAGGATGTAATACAGAGGTGTGTTCTATTATGCATTATTAGGTATTACAAATTAATTACTAATAATTTAACTACCATTCTGCTTCATAGTATAAAAACAAATGAATTAATTCAGTTTTAATATTTTAAATCATTTTGTAACAATTACTAATGTAATGTGTTATTTTTACAAAAATAAAATCTCTAATAAAAATTTAATTTTTATGCTCAACCTTTTAAAATTATAAGTTTCCAAAGAAAAATTTGAAAATTTAGAAAAAAAAGACAATTAACGTAAGAAAGACAATTATTAATTAATTTTATTTAATTATTAATTAATTTTATTTTATTATTAATTAATTTTATTTAATTATTAATTAATTTTATTTAATAATTAAATAAAATATATTTAATGTTTAATACATTGAAATAATGGAAAACGTTTTAATGAGAAAAATTATTTATATAAAAATATGTTTCAATACGTATGTTACAGAAAAATAAAGCTTAACTTTTTTTGCTTTATCTTCCATTTTTTATTTAAAGAAATTTCTCACTAAATGAACAATGGTATCACCATTACGGTTAAGAAATTATTTCCTTAATTTCACAAAAATAAGAAATGTATATAAATACATTTTTTATCTTTTTAATTTGAGTGGCATATTTTTGAATTATAATAGTCGATTAAGTAAAAAAACTATACATTACATTTCAGTCAAGATTGTATATGTTCTTATAGTATCACTTTGTGCTTTGCAAGTGACGACTCGTATTTCGATGCTATTCCAATCTACATCAATCACTAAAATAGCATCACTTATTAGTGTGTTCTTATGTTTAATACACATCATATTTCGTATTTATTTGTGCTGTTCTTTATTTGCATTAAACAAACTAGTAAAACAGATTTGTCATTTTTCATCAAAAATTGACAATACATTTTCCATACCACGTTGGATATATATGTGGATTTGTACTGTATTAAGTTCGATAATAGTCTTATTGATTAAAATGTTTTTTGATATATACAATAGCAGTGACTTGATAAAATTCTACTCATTTGGTTACTCCATTGAAAATGTTTATATGAAGTTCTTCTATGCCTTCGCGTATTCTGTGAGTTATGTATTTGTTTTTTATATGCCTTTGAATGTTTTTGATTTTTACTATGTCGTGATCTGTTTACATATTGCTTCATTATTTAATAAATTTTGCCAAATACTGGGAATTGCGCACAAACCCGACTACAAGTATTTAACAGATATTTACAATTACATAAAATTGATTGCTGAATCATTAGATAACAAGGCAGGATTTCTTTTATTCGTTTCGTTTCTTTATAACGCATATTATATGTATTGTCAATTAAACTTTTTGATTAAACCTCACATTTATTTTAAGGTATCTAGTCAGTATATAGTAATTCTTGTATGCCCGTTGAATTTGTTTAGCTTTGTAGCAAAAATCGAATGTTCTTCACGCATCTGTGCATCCTCATTTTCATGTAAAAACCAATCTAGAAAGATATGTGATATTAATTATAAACAAGTTTTCAATTATGTAAAGTTTACAAAATGCTGTAAAGAAATATCCATGACTATATGGGGTTTTATTGAAATCAAACGAAATATTATTCTTGGTACGTTCGGTGCGGTTCTAACTTACAGCTTATTGTTTGATAGTTTGACCGACAGCTGAATGCATTATTTACATTACTTTACCATTCATGTTTTTAAAACTTTGACAAGAAATATACATAACATAAATTCATTTTACACTTGTTTAAATTTACGAAAAAAATTCAAGAAAATATCTATAATTTTATGCAGTTATGTCAATATGAAATGGTACATTATCCTTTTGACTTTTGGCACAATCTTAACTTACAGCTTATTGTTTGACAACGTATTGTAGTTGACGAGACTTCTGTCGTCTTATGCTTTTACATCATTCATGTTTTTTATAAAGAATAATGCATCACGAAGATTACGGAAATTTGTAAAAATATCTTTGTTAATATCAAACGAAATGTTATTGTGGGTACTTTCGGTACAACTCTGAAATATAGTTTATTGTTTGCTGTTATAAATCAGAACGCCTTCTTTAATCTTTCATCTTATTCTTCTAATTTAAAGCTGTAAAAAGAGAAACACATAATGAAGATTCTAAAAATTGCGAGGAAATATCTATGTCTGTATCAGGTTTTTGTTAATATGAAACGGAACATTATCTTTAGGACTTTCTGTGCAATTTTGAATTATAGGTCACTATTAAGAAAACTGCTGAAATTCTGAGCGAATTACGTATGAATTCGTATCATATCTAATATGTAAAGTTACGAAATGAAATGTATATGATAAATACCCTATTTATTCGACTATAATTCGACTAATTCGACTGCTTTTGACATGAGTACATATATATATATCGCGTATAAGGCGTACTTTAATATCAGCAAATCCGTAAACATGTAAAATAATTTTGTAGAAAACATGACTTACAAAACAAATTTTCTCAAATCTAAATTACCATATTTCTTCACTCACATTTTTAAAATTACTATATAAAAATATCTGGAATATTTGATATTTTCTGTTTACAAATATTTTTGGATTTTTTTTTTTTTTTTTTTTTTTTTTTTTTTTTTTTTTTTTTTTGAAAAACTAGTTTTTAATTTTTATCTAGATGAAGAAAATAGTTTAAAACAGTTGCTAAATTATTAATTTTAAAGATTTTAATAATCTGTGATCCAGTTAAATGTCGTTCAGGGCATCATACAGTTCCAAAACTGTAAGGATCAGGCACGACATAATAATTAAGATCTAGATTTAAGCTCATTTTTTAAGAATTATTAAAAAAGTTCCGAGAATAACTACTTCTATGTTTACAGCAATGTTTAATTAATTGAGTGAAGTTATTTTCCATCTAAATAATATTGGAAGTTTGACCCTATATACAAGCTTTCGTGAAGAAAATAAACGCAAAGAAAGATAGTATTACAGAAATCTTTAATACGCCTACAGTTTCTTTAGTAAAATTCATAAAAAATAAAGTGTGATCTTATCTACAGACTTTCAAGAAGGAAAGAAACGGAAAGAGAGATCATACTCGAATTAGGGAAAACGTTTGTAGGCCTACATTTTATTTTGTAAGATTCATAGTAAAAAAAGATTTTGAAGATTTAATTAAGTTAAATATTTTCATAAGAGCAGTTTTCATTCATTTGTCCACACAGAAAGACAAAAAAGCTCAGAAATTCGAATTAACAATTCCAAAAACTTAATTTTCTTCCAGTAGTGAAGAAGATGGGGTTACTTTATAGAGTCAGGCTGGATATCACAACGTAATCCTACAGATTGCATCACTTCTCCGATATTTCATGGATAAATATGTATTCCATGTAACTTACTAAGCCGTGTAAAAAAAATGTTTTGAATAAAAAAAAAGTCTCTAATAACAACGCCTTTTAATTAAGGCATCAGCCAGAATGATTTGGATGTTCTTCTTAGACTTCGGATGCTTCTATTTGCTGAACAGAATCGAACTGTTTCAAAAGTTAGAAAATGCTTTAACATTCTGACACGTTTCTCTCTATGTAGATTCAAATTAAGAACATGTTCTTTGAGAATCCAATGAAGTGTATTTCTTAGAAGCAACAATAGAAATCAAATAAAAAATATTTAAAATAATAGTAGAGGTGGAAAAAATAATATCGTAGTAACAGGTTCCATCGTTATACCACCAGCTTGGTAACAGGTTACAATAAAATATTAAATTTGTAACTCATTACCAAAGATTAGAAAATTGTTTGAAATCTTTTCCATTTTAAGTATTTTTTTTTATACCTGAAGGGATTTTTGGATAATATTTTTTATATTTTATCTGTTTTGAAATATTAATATCTTTAAAAAATTTTAAGTCTAGATTGAAAACGTACAGTTAAATTTTACAAATGTTCAAAAACTTTCTAATATATTATTTTTCGCATTTTAAAAGTATAAAGTATGAGAAGTTGTAATAACATTGAATTGCATTGTCTCTTTACTAAATCAGATAAAAATTCAACATTCCATATTCAACATTCAGTTATTCTTATGTCACCTCCCCCCCCCCCCCAAACACACGCATACACACACTCACTTCCATTTGCTTACTCAGCAACAAATTGAATAAACTTATCCCCAAAACTAACACCTGAAACCATTTCTAATTTAAGGAAGGGGGTTAAAGTTCTCGTTTATCGGTTCTCACATTTGAAATTTTGATTGAAAATGTCACAGTGGTCTCTAAATCTAGTCTTAACTTTTTAGCTTCAAAATTCTTATATTCTGGTAAATTTACTACTAACATAAATTCGCATGCTTGATAATTTTATGACTAGAAATATGATCAACTGTGTATTTTATTCGAACGGAATGTAAAATTAAAATTTATTAAAAATTAGCATTTTGTAAAAAAAAAAAAATCTTTTTGAGATTCATAATTAAAGAAAACCAAAATTTTAATTAAAATATTTTCTTCTGTAAATTTGATTAATGTAAATTTACAAAAAATCGTCGATTTCATTTTTTAAAATTTTCATTTACTATCAAAATTACCTTTGCATGATGTTTTTGAATATATTTTTCAAATACGTTACATGTGTCTTAAAATTTAGTAATTGTGCGCAGAAATCATGGGGTACTTTTTCAGCCTATTTGCACAAAATATGATTACCGAAAACAAAAAGATTTCTCACCCTAACTTTAAATAAAAATCAGTAATGTCAAAACGGAAAAAATAAAATAAAATAAAATAAATGGCACAACAAATAATTTGCAAATAATTGCATCCGAAATATTTCCAATTTTCGTATTAAAGAAAAAAAACGCGCGTTGAAAAATTGTTGCAAATTTACACACTCATAACATATATCAAAAATCGAGAAAACCTTTGAGAAAAGATGTCTTCTATTCTCTCCTATCTTTCAAATAACCTACAAACGCAACCGAAATTAATAAACTAATTTGTCTCCCTTGCAATTTTTTACATTATCCCGACTCCAATTCTTGTCCATTGATATAAATAAATACGGTTTTTATCATTCTACTAAAAATATTCTAATGTTTAAAAGTTCATATCTGTGAGCTTTACGAAGTAACCTTTGACAAGCATCAAAACGAGATTGAACTGCGAGCATCGAAACGAGATTGATGTTTCGAGCGGCCAATGAAGGTTATTTCTTCTAATATGAATCTATTCAAATGCAATTTCATCAAACGATTCCACAAAACCAATCTCTTTGTCCGGATTCCATCACATGATCTCTTGAGATATCAAAGTTTTAGGTATAGAAAAGATAAAGAGAGGAAATCAAAAAGGTAAATCTATTCATGGGTGATAGCGAGAGAGCTTAGTCCTGTGATTCTGAGGGATTTGTCTTTCAGCACTGTCCAGTTTCCAACATAGTTGGAAAGTATTTATGACTTCGGTTTGTCTGGCTGTGCTCTAACTCTCGTAAATATACTAGAATTTATCTGTAATTTTTATGTTATTTACGTTTACTATAGAACGATCGTGCATATCACCGGAGTGTGGATCATTTATAATAAGTTTACAGGGACGATCAAAGTATTCCATTACATTACGGCCTGATAGGCAAGTATCACATTTATCGCAAGTTAAAATGCCTTCACGTACTTTGGTTCTTTTTCCCAGTACCTTTTCCCCAGTTACGAGCAAAATACTTTGCGCCTGCACATTGCCAATTCTTTTCCCTTAGTTCTTCAATAATTTCGTATTTTGTGCACCTAAGTACGGCTGCGTGGGAAGGGGTTTTCTTCTGATATTTTATTTTTGGCAACTTATCTAAATTATTTCGGCAAATTTGAGGCGTTACGCCAATGAATTAATTTATTATATATATTGTGTTAAAATGTAAACTAGTAGGTGGTATATTGAAATAGTACTGTTTTTTAGAAACCTGAAGTATTTAGACGTGTCACGTAACATGTTGTTACTGCTCTAGATTATTCGTTATACTGCTTTTATATTCAACTTTTTAATTTTCGACACTGAAGAAAAGATGTCCGTTTTATGCTTTTAAATAAAAAATAAGAAAAGCAAAAAGTGTTTAGAACTTTTATTCAGCTGGTAATATGATATGTTCCACTGCGTTTAACTCTACTCTGATCCAAGTTTATGTTTCCTAACGTCACTTATTATCGCGTATATGGGCCGCAATAATTAAACCGGCTGTTTTATTGACCACCACTTAAGTGTATATAAGACTATGCTGTTAAACAAAATTTATTTTGGTCCATCTGCTTGCTGTATATAATGGTTCCTGTTTCTGCCTTATATAAATGGGTCCTTTTCTTGACGACCTTCATCGTTGTCAATGCTTTTCTGGAATATCGAATGGTGATGTTTTCTTTTCCAGATACCGACGAATATTTCCATGTGCTTTCAATTCAGAGGTTGAAACAAACTCTCTGTTATTCACGAACTGGATTAGAATAAGAATTTCATGTCTACAAAATTTACGTAGGCCATACAATGCATGGACGTATCGTAATTGGCTAACCGCTTAATGACTCTGACATGAAACACACAAAATGCTTGTTTTTCACATACATCGTCATTTCAGCCTTGGATGGCAAAAATGATGACTGGTTTTACTAATCGGAAAACGACGGACATTTCATACATGGTGCTGCAGTTTTGAGTGCTCTGGAAGTCCCAATTGTTTAGTAAACATTATTGTCTCCACAATCAGACAGCGCCCTGTAACGCTTAACTGCGTGAGTTATGACCATGCAATGTATGGTGTTTTTAGCTTATCTAGGCGTGTTCTATCACCCCTTAAAGTTTTCACAAGAAGTTCCGAATCACCCTGTATTCATATACTATAGACAAAATTGAAATATATATAATCTTTTATTTTTCTATTTTGACGGCTAATATTAAGTATTCATTGTCAGTATAACATTTATACATCCAAACATTATTTCTAAACTTCGATTCAATAAAAAATAAAGCCTTGGGCATTCTGTTCAATAAATTATGTATCATAAAATCTCAGTTTTGAAATAAAAACATTCAGCTTGATGTTTAAAAAAATCATCCAGTACTTTAAGATTAAAATAAAATAGTACAATAAACTATTCGATGTTGCCCGTTATACAATGCAATTGTTTGAAGTAAACTTTTGATTTTAACTTTCTTAACAAAGCATTGCGTGTTTTACAAATTAAATTGATCGTTTAATGTTATACTTTTTCTAAATGTACTTAAATAACTGTCAGTATTTGGAAATATTACAAATAAAATCTAGTATTTTATCACCGTAAAAAGAAGAAAACAAAACAATATAAAGAATGAGAAATTTTCGTGATATAATACAGATTATCACTTTACAAAATATTCTTAAACATGTTTTATTTGAAATAAAATTAAAAGTATCTGTATTCTGTATTTTAATGTTTACTGTATAGAAAAATATTATGTTACTATGATATTATGTTTTCGTATCATAGAGAAGGTAAATTCTGCAATAAATGAAATTATATAGAATTTTATTATCTTTCAGAAAATTCTAGCTTAAAGGAAATTCGAAATAGATATTTCTAAATAGATCGACGTTTCGAAAAAGGCAATTCTTGATCGCTGGGCGGCGTCATACAAGAACTTTTTTTATCAGACAAATTTCATGAATTACAAAATAATTCCCGTCAGAAAATCTTAAAACTAAATAAAATATTCAATATTAATTGCTATTTTAATAATTGGTTGCAGCACTGATTTCAGTTTTATGCGAAAGAAGATTTTAAACTAAAGTATAATAAGTGAAAAGAAAAAATCTGTTTTTATTATTTCAATACGTAATGTGTGAAAAAAACTAGGCTGGTTTCAATTGTTAAGTATCATATACAAGATAAATGTTCCGATAAGTAGAATGAGATAGAATATCATGAGATGGTTCATGAAACTCTAGCTTAAAATGTATCACTAGAGTTTATTCAATTGTTTCATGTGATATGTCACATAAATGTTACTGTAAATGTAGAATTACATGATTGCATAAAAATATTCCGATAAATGTAAATAAAAAATGTTTTACAGAGGATCAGTACATATAAGTGGTTTTGAATTGTTTTGCGTCATGTTCAAGATAAATGTTGCGATAAATGTTATTATATAGCTTTTCATGCGACGATTTCCGAACTCTAGCCTTAAAGTGGGTAAGTAGGGGATCAATCTAAGTAGATCTGTAGGATTCAAACACGGTAATTCTATATCAATCGGAAATTTTCTTACATGCTTGACAACATCGTGGACTTTGGTCATGCCTATGCATGGAAACATAAAGAAACACTTTAAATAAAAAATATATATATATGAATTACATCTTTCAGATGAAGAATAACACCAAAATGATATTTTTAGAAAAACTCCAGAATAATGAATATTATTTTCATTTCGAAGAGTTGAATGGTTCACTCATTTGATTAATTTTCATAGAAGAGAAATATTTTAAAATAAAATATTACCACTTTTAAATGATGACAGTATTTTTGTGTAGCCGAATTAGTTTATAAATATTACACTTCAAATTATAAATATTACACTTCACATTTTCTAATGCAATTTATTCTTATCATAAAAACAAAATTCCCTGATAATATTAGAATATTTCTGTGCAACCCTGTAAGACTACGATTTTCCAAAGGATTCCTAAAAAAGAACACTATTAATTGACGTTTATGAAAGAAAATTATTAAATTAATACACTAAGATAACGAAAAAAAATATCAGTGAGAGAAATTTATTTACAAGTGAAATCAATGTTATAGAAACTTTTATCTAAACAGTTTCTATTTTATCTTCCATTTTCTATTTAAAGTAATTCTGAATAGATAGACAATGGTATTATCATTCCAGTTTTAAAAAAAATTCTATAATTTTGCAAAAGTAAGAAATGTATATAAATGCATTTTTTTGCTTTTTAATGTAAGTGGCATACTTATGAAATTTAACAGAGCTAGTCGAATAAATAAAAAAAAAATATCCAATGCATTTCATTTAAGATTGTATATGTTCTTATAGTTTTAATTAGTGCTTTGCAACTAATGTTTCGTGTTTCTATGCTATTCGAATCTAAATCTAAATTTAAGAAAGAATTACTTATTGATATATGCATATGTGTAATATGCATTGTATTTCGTGTTTATTTGTGCAGATCTTTATATGCATTAAACAAACTAGTAAAACTGGTTTGTCATATTTCGTCCAAAATGGACAATAGATTTTTCATACCACTTTGGGTATATTTGTGGATTATTGCAGTATTGTGCTCGATAATATTACAACTGATACAAATAACTTTTAATATGTACAATAGCAGTAACTTAATGAAATCCTGCTTATTTGGTCACTCCATTGAAAATTCTCATATAAAGTTATTTTTTTCCTTCGTGTTTTCTTGCAGTCATATATTAGTACTTTATTTACCTCTGAATGTTTTCGATTTTTACTATGTTGTGATCTGTTCACACTTTGTTTCATTATTTAATAAATTTTGTAAAATTCTGAGGGTTACGGTCAAACCTGAGTACAAGTGTTTAACAGATATTTACAATGAGATTACAGTGGTCGCAGAATTTTTAGATAACAAAGTAGGTTTTCTTATATGCGTATCAGTTCTTCATAACGCATTTTTAATGTATTTTGGATTAACTATTCTTATTAATCATAACAATATTTATAAAGAATCTGCTCTGAATGTGATAATTGTTGGGTGTATGTTAAGTTTGATTAATTTCATAGGAAAAATTGAATCTGCATCACATATCAGTGATTCATCATTTTCATGTAAGAATGAATCAAGAAAGATTTATGAGGTTAAGTATAAGCAAGTGTGCAATTATGTAAGGTTTACAAAAAACTGTAAGGAAATATCTATGACTATATGCGGCTTTGTTAATATCAAACGTAATATTATCCTTGGTACTTTCGGTACGATTCTGACTTACAGCTTATTGTTTGATAATCTGCTATAAATCGGAATGCATTACTTACTTTTTCATACCCTTCCTGTTTGCTTTTTTTTAACTGTGACAAGAAAGATACGTGGCAGAAATTCATGATATAATTGTTTATATTAACAAAAAATGCAAAGTTATATCTATTACTCTATGGACTTTTGCTATTATGAAATTGAACACTATCCTTGTGACTTTTCCTAAATTCTAACGTATTTCTTATTGTTTGATAGTCTATTAAAAACACTTTTCTTAAACTTTGCACATCATTCACTTTTTTAAAATAAAGGTGCATATGAAGATTTCAGAAATTTGTAAGGAAATATCTATGACTGTGTGGCGTTTTATTAATATCAAACGAAATATTATCCTTGGTTCTTTCCGTACAAATCTGACATATTAGTTTACTGTTTGATATTCTGCTTAAAAATCAGAATGCTTTGTACGATGAATGTACGAAAAATGTAAAAAATATCTATGACTGTAACACTGTAATGACTGTATCTATGACTGTTTCTCACTATGAAGCGGAACATTATCGTTAGGACATTAGGTGCAATTTCGATTTATAGATTATTATTAAAAAAATAACTGCTGAAATTATCAGAGAATTACGTAAGCTTTCATATCATGCATGGTATTTAAAGTTTCGAGAAGAAATGTACATGATAAATAATTTACCCGACTATAATACGTATATGTATATATCATATATAAGGGCATTCTGTATAAGACATGAAGAGATAAAAACAAGAAATAATTGATAGTGTGTAAAGCAGACCAGATTTTTTTAACAGCAGCAAATCAAGAAATGTGTATTTTTATTACAATAGAAATTTACGCGAATCTAAATAACAGTATTTATACTTTCACATTTTTAAAAACTCGGGGATCCAACAGGGGCTTTCTAAGTTACAGAATATAGGTGAAAACATTTTATTATTATTATTATTATTATTATTATTATTCAAAACTCTAATAGATTTTTTGCATTTAATATATTTTTTAGATTGCCCACTAAGAACAAAAAAAAGCATTTGTATATAACAAAGGCAATTATATATTCAAATAAAGTTTTGAAATTTATTAAAATCGGTACTTTTGTATTAGCCGCATACCAGGAGCCAAAAATCTCCAAAGATTTTGCTACTTACAGCAGTCTTTGAGATTCTGATAATTTCAATGGTTTAAGTGTGTAGTTTGATTACATATCTGTAACACTTATATTTTGTTTACATTATTTTATTATATTTATTTATGATGTTTTAATTGTGTTGGGAAATATTAGCCGGAAACAAACTATTTATATTGTTTTTAGAGCAAACGTGTTAATTTTATCTCATAGGGCTGCTTGCGAGATAGATATATTAAAAAAAAAATCATGCTTGAAAACCATTTTTAAAACCATAAAAAATCAGGAAATTAAGATACAGTTTTCAAACAAATGCATTTGAAAGAAAATTTTGTTTTCTATTCGAGGGTTTAAAAATTGAAGTGCGATGTTTAGAAGTTAAAAAAATTGCACGAAAGGGAAATTCATTGATCAGGTGTTGCCGCCGGAAATATAATGTGAGCTTCACTTGCGGACATTTTTTGCAAAAATTAACTGAAATATTTGATGTTTTGTGATTATGGATGTTTCTAAAAAATATATTTCTTTAGAATTTTTAAAAAATAATTCTTAATTTGCACCTAGATCAGTGGTTCCCAACCTTTTTTTAGCCGCGCCCAACCTAAGCACCTTTAAAAGTTTAAAATCAGGATGCCCACAACCTATCCCCTCTGAAACATATAATTCTTATTATATAAAAAATATACTCTTATTCACACAAAGGAAACCATAAAGTATTAGCTATAATAAGTCGTTTCACATATGTTTAATTATCAAAAGGATAAAATTTTCGTTACAAGTATGTATTTAACCTAATTCTATGAAAACAATGAGGCCATACATCTTTGCATTTGCACATAAAACTGTTTTAGTGTTCTTTTGCAACTTTCCTCAGACACAAAAGTGTTATATGGTCTTCGATTTTATCTTCGTGAAATTTATTGAAGAAACTCCCACATTTTGCATTACATTTGGTAGAATTGATACATTTTATAATTGATTTTTGTACTTTATTAAGAACAGGTGATTTTTTTTTTCACACCAAATTGGTATGTACAAAATAATTCACAAGTAGCATTTCCGGATTCGCAACTGTATCCATTTTAAGTAGCGATTTTTCTTCCCCCTCATAATATACTTCTCGAATAGCAGGCTTTATTTTTCCCGTTGCCGTTATTTGGCCACCATATTTTATCTGACATTAATTTTTTAATTTGTGTATGTTGTCTGCAGAAGACCCACAAAAAGGTTACTCCTTACCCATTTCCTGCTGTAATGCTCAAATGGAGATTTATTAATTTTATAAAAGTAGTCTCTCGTTTAGATACTTCAAGCATGTTATAGGTTAAATATGTTCCCCATAATGAATTTTAGATATACCCTTAAGTAATTTCATAAGTAAAAGTTTCTTCGTGTGACATATTCTGTGAATTGACATAAATTTTTCTTTCAATAAACAGTATTAAAAGAAGGGTGTGTAATACTAAATATTACGTTAACCAGAAAAATTTTAAATGTTTTTTAGTATATAAAAGGGTGTTTAAATATCGATAACAATTTTCATATAATTATTCCAGTAGTAGTTGTGTTTTGAAATTTTAATGGAAACTTTTTGAAAAATTATTCTTATTCAGTTATTTATAAAATTTTCATACGCTATTTCTATTTTTAGTCCATAACATTATTTTTATTAAAAAAGTAAAAAAAACTGACGGAGACTAGGTTAATTACAAATCTGAAATTATCCTCCTATGGGGCATACGCCCCACGTTCAGAACCACAGATCTGGATGAAAGAAAATAGCTTAGAAAAGTTATTATTAATGTAAATTATTAAATGTAAAGGATTTGAAATTTTGTGATGTACACTATACGGCCATATGTCACCAGACACATTCGAGCTTAGACATTTTGTCGAATACTTAGAGAAATTGTGACAATTTCTTCTCGGACTTCAGGAATATAAAGGGCATGTTTGACTTCATATTTTGCAGCGAACGTTAGATCACAAAAGACCAACAACAAGTGGGAAAGAAATGTGATCATCCTTTAAAATACTTGAAATGATCTGTAGTTGTATCATATGACTGTGTGAATTTTAGATAGCATTAGTGTTCTTTTGTGTAAAAATAACACGTATATTCGTAGAGATATACATGTTTCTTTTAAAAATTCAAAAGATTTTCTCATGTTATTTTTATTATAGCATGCAAGATTTTCAACCAAATTTAATGCCACTTTCAGGAAGTTCGGCAAAGTACATGAAACACAATACACTACAATTATGATAAGAGATATAAAATGATTATGAAATCATTTTATTTTAAATAAAATTTATTAGAATTATTATGAAATTATTTTATTAGAAATTTAATTTATTAGAGAATGATTATGAAATAATTTGATTAAAAATTAAATTTATTACAATTATTATGAAATAATTTTATTAGAAATTTAATTTATTAGAGAATGATTATGAAATAATTTGATTAGAAATTGAATTTATTACAATGATTATGAAATAAATTTATTAGAAATTTAATTTATTAGAATAATTATGAAATAATTTTATTCAATTATGAAATTATTTTAAATGTGCATGTGCAAAGATAAGAAAGCAAAAAGTCGCATTATTTAGTAGTCAACTATATAGAGAAATTCATATAAAAAGGACAGAAAATTTAGAAAGATATCGGCGATATAATGAGATAAATTTCAGTTGCTTTCTAAAAGTAGCTGAATGATAACGGATTTTCCACAAACTGCCAATTTTCTTATTTTTATTTTTATTTTATTTTTATTGAAGATTTAGTTCTCCTTTGAAGATTCATGAGAATGAGCCATTCCAACAACAACAACAAAAAAGGAATTGTCAAAATTGAAACATCCGTTCTAAAGCTACAAATCGGCAATTTATTCGGCTGGCATTTTTACGTGTTAATTTATATTCTTGCCTACTAATGTATGTAACGTATGTATATATATATATATATATTTTGAGGCATGTTCAATAAAAAAATAATTTATACAAATGCTCATACTCCGTCAAATTTTTAATAAATTTATATTCTAATTGTAACATATTGTGTCTGCAGAATTTTATCAACTTTTTTGAAATCGATGCAAAATTTAGTTGAAAACCCCTCATGTTATAAACAATAAACTTGCAGCACGTTTTTTTAAATTCTTTTAATTAACCTTTATATCTCCATACATATGCGTGCTATATATACACAAACGAACACAAATGCTGTACAAAATTCACATAGTCATATGCTACAGCTTCAGATCATTTTTAGTGTTTAATTTTACAAGGTCATCACAAATATTATTTTTTTATTTAATTTGTTGTTGGTTCCCTAATTGCCTCCGTGATCAAAATTTCGCTGAAAAATATGAATTCAAACATGTTTTTATATGCTCGAAGTTCCAGAAGAATTCATCAAAAATTTCTCTAGATATTCAACTAAACATTTAAAATCGCTGCTAAATTTTACCCGCATAGTGTAGTTAAATGTCTTTCAATGCATCGGAGAGTTACAAATTAGCGAAAAACAGGTACACCATAATAATTAAGATTTGGATTTAGGTTCATTTTTTAAGAAATATTTTTGTAATCCAATACTAACTGCACCTAACCTTTCATCAAAGTTTAAATGAGTGAAGTAAATGTCCATTCAAGTAAATTTGAAGAAGTGATACCATCTAAACGTTTTCATGAAGGAAAGAAACGTAACGAAAAATCGGAAGCGGAATTATCTTAAATCTCCACATAGAAACAGAAAAATGTACAGAAATCCAAACTAAGAATTCCTAATACATAACTTACTTCTTGTAGTGAAACTAAGGTGTCATCTTTATAGTGTGAGGCTTGCTATCACAACGTAATCGCACAGGTTGTATAACTCTTCTAATGTTTTTTGCATAAATATTTATTCCATGGAAAATTCCATAAATGTGAAAATTTTAATTTTGAATTAAAAGAATGCTTCTAATAACAAAATGTTTATTTTATATCTATAAGAGATGATATACATAATTTTAACAACATATTCACTTTTCATTTACACACTTGGCATGTTTCAAAACTTAGGAAATGAACGGTCATATAAATCAGACAGACAGAGAAGCAAGATGATCCCTGCGTCGGATCCTAAGAAGTTATAAATGGTGGCCCAATATTCCTTTACACATTTTAAAATTCAATGAAAAAAAGTAATTGACATACAAGAATGCGGTTTGGCCGAAAATAATAATGCCCACGAACAAACATTTTTACTTAACAAATTAAAAAACAAATTCTCAAAAGTTTCCGTAGATGGTGGTATAGCTTCAAAGGCTAAATTTTACTGAAGTGGTTAAATTTCATTTGATCGGCTAAGCCAAAAATTAAAAAAACCTTCAAAACAATATACGTGCAGAAATCAAGTTTTTATGTGTCTCACGTGGAGTGCGTTATAATATCTAGAAAACAATTGCCATTAAGATACGATGAAATGATTAAGTGTAATTAAACGCCAAAGTAATTTTAAAATAGTCAGAAACTTTGAAACTATATTATATCCTACCCGGTTGTGTTTAAGTGAATTCGGAAAATAAGTGTATAAAAGGGGAAGAAACTATAATATACACAGCTCTGTGAAGAAATTTTAATAAAAGGCATTATTTTTCAATCGCATTGGATGATAGTATTCACATTACAGATGTATGCTAGCTATTACTTTTTGCGTGCACAATTTAACATAAATTTTCCCTCTTGCTTAACTGCTAGTCCCTAATAGGTCAAAAAGCTCAGATATTTATGATGCTCTTGTATCTCTTCTGCATAAATATGGCGGACTTTCCATATATCATGTTTTTTTATTGATGGTGCAAAATGTATAATTGAAAAAAAAAAACAGAGGTTTATTGATGATGCTGAGGAAAAGTGACAATGACACCCCTGTTTACACTGCTTTATTCATCAAGGAATTCTCTGCAGAATCACTGTGGAGCTGAATGACGTGATGATGAAGGATATTACCATAATAGTTAATTTACTCAGAAATGCCAATCGAACTCAAAGCCACTGAAAATTGGTGAAATTTATTTATCAAAATTCTGTACAATTTAAAAATATTCAGGTAAAATTCTTAAGGTATTATGTGCCGGAAGAAAGGATTATTTTTATTTGTAATTTTAATTCAAAGAATAACTTTGACATCGGTTAAAAATTTCAATATGATGAATGGCTCTTCAAAATAGTTTTATTACTGACATCACAGAACATTTGAGCAAACTCAAGATAAAGTTCCAAAGCGCGAAAACAAAATATGTGTATGCATATGAGCCATATATAAACCTACTAGAAAAAAGTGACAATTTTTGAGAAAGATCTAAAAAAACAGATTGCAATTCTTCACACCTGGTGAAGAAAAGAAAACAGACTTCAACTGCTAAGATTTCATACGGTTTGTCTGAACTTTAAAAGTTACAAGATCATATTCCAACATTTGTGGGACCTATGGCAGGCAAGATTAAAGATAATGATCTTGAATTTCAGATGAAACTCCGCAACATTCAAAACGACATCTTGTTTTCTTAAAAACTAATTTGAACTTTGAACAACTCAGAAAATTTGTGACGCCTCGAAAATATCCTAGTTTTTTTATTTAAAAGTACCTTATATGATTGGAAGCACGTGTGTATGTAAATGTGCTTATTCCCAAACGAAACATATGAAATAGAAACTGATAATTATGTTATACCAAGAACCTTTGAAGTCCAATCTCCGACACGGAAGCAGATATTGCTGTCCTCGTCCATCGGTATACTGCCCAGGGCACACATTGAATCAAAGGTAAAAATATATAAATAAAAATAATTATTGATGTGAACATTAAATTGGCTTGTTTTAAATATTAATTAAAAAATTTGATAACTATTTTTGAATTTCTGCTGAATTTATTTTAATATTATCAAATCTGTCCCGCGCCTGAAAAAGACTAAATAATCTGGACCCCGGGTTGAAAATAGTTGGGCCACGCTGTTATAAACTGTTGTTTAACAATATTTTAGAAATCTGAACGACTCCCTTATCCTTTCATGTTATCCATGTTTTAAAAACTAATGCAAGAGAGATGTATTAATCAACATTAGGAAAAACTGTAATGAAATATCTGTTACTGTATGTGATTTCGTTAGTAGCGAACGGAACGTTATCTTTGAAAAATTTCGCGGCAATTATGATTTATAGCTGATTGTTAGATAAGCTGTTAAAGTTCTGTACGCATAGTTTATATTTTCATATCATGCATGATTTTTAAACTTGTGACAAGAAATATACATGATGAAAATTACTATTGCTCTTGTTCCTATAGAAATACGATGTAAAGTTCATGAAAAAGATCATTGCATTGTTTTGGGTGTGATAAATAATTTGTATGTGACGCATAGAATATTTAATCTCCCTACTAACTATGACTCTTTTAACGCTGTGATGCATTTTATGTACGGATTACAGAACTCAGATCTTCATATAACCTGATACTGTGTTAAAACGAAACATACTAAAAAATGAGGATCTAAAACTCTTCCTTTTCTTTAAAATAAAATTGTATCCTAAAGTAGGCCATGGCATGGCCAAATATATGTAATCATACTTAAGTTAGTCTTTTGGATTAATATGAGTATAATCACTTATTTTTCGACTTTACATATCATATAATAAAGTCGGTTGTAACTTAAACTGACTATAAAATTTGTAAGAATAAAGAATCCAGAAATATTTAGTAGGACTAAATTGAAATTTAAAATCAGTAACAGGTCTAAAAGTACTTATACAGTTTGATAATTTATTATTCTATAAGTTTAATTTCGTGTAAATTTATTTTGTATTGAAACTATTTTGTTCATATTTAAATATTTCTTTTTGTTATTCTGTAATTACATACCTTTCCAGCTGGGACCTTCAACAGCATAGGTAATTTTCTTTAATTTTTATATTAAGTTAGCATCTTCTCCAATTTGTTTTAACTTTGTTCACTTATTAATATTAAATGTATTTTAAGTATTAAGTCTGGTTCCAGCTGGATCGAAATTTCTTTAACATTTTAATTTGCGTATATTTTATATTTAAAATTAAAACATTCTGAATAATCATTTCTCCTTTATTAAAAAGGATCTATGATCTTTTTTCCTACATTTATAAAGTACTTTTTAATATAATACATTTTGTTTTTGAAATTTGTATATTATAGTTCACATACTGATTACATTTATGTACTCATACTGTTCCTATTTCAGCTTACTGTTTGAACTATGAAAAATTACTAGTTGTGTTATGATCAAGTATTCTTTTCTTTTCATAAGTTTTCTAATTACTTTCTTTTATACTTTTTCTTATATCATTTTTTTAAATATTAAGAAATGTTATGATCTGAACCAGTATTGTAAAAACTAACTTTGTACTGATTTTATTTTAATCTGTAATGTAATATTCAACATCTGTATTCTAAAATATGAATTTTGAATAAACATTTCCCTCGTGGAGAAAAGTTCCTATGCTTAAAGGCTGGATCTCCACGAGAGAATGATTTCATTTAATTTAATTTCATTTCATTTCATTTCATTACATAATATAGATTTTAAGAAAAAATATGTAATAAATATGTGCATGTAGAATTCGAAAGAATATCGTGAAAATAATTGGAGGAATAAAAGTCGCGCATTTCAAAACTAACTATCTTATGTTTCATATAAGGTAACAGATAAAATATTAGTAACATAAACATATTAGTATTATAACTAAGTTATATTTTATATAACTTAGTGTATGACATCTCTGGTGGTTAAGCCCTTGGTTACAGGAAAATAAGTATCGGGCTGACTAACTACGTATTCTAGTTTCATTCATCTGTTTTGTGGCCTACTATAAAAATTAAGTTCATGTGTTTTTCAAATTTGAGGCATAAGTACACGGATCTATTATTAGACAAAAACAATACTGATTTAATAGGCTGTGGCTATCACAAAAATTTATTTCAGATTATTATTCTAATATATTAATTCAATAGCGCCATTGCACACCAACAATTACGAAGTAGAGTGTATTTCTTTGAATTTAACTCGGAGTTATATAGTGATCAGCTAATAAAAAATCCTCTGATGAGTGAACAAAATCAAAATTGAATCAATATATTTTTTTAATAAATTGTATGCATATTCAATTTTGTGAAACTCCATACCATAAAATCCGAGGTACAGCTATCATTCAAATCGTAAACAATAAAGCGTCAGCGTTGGGCTATATACACCTAAACCTAATGAATATATACTTATATCAAGGTTTAACTGAATATGAAGTTTGATAAAATTTCATCCCATACATGCTGAAACACGGCTATGTCACAAATAGGGCAAAACACATCATATCAGTGCCTGCTGTAGGGCGATATACACTTAAACCTAATTAGCATCAGTTCATGCTATGGTATAAAAGAATACAAACTTTATTAATTTCCGTGCTTTAGTTTTAGAGATAGAGTGGCCACAAAAATTGTGTCGCACACAAACTAACAGACTAACAAACAAACCTATTACAAAATAATCAAATTATGTTCAGGATATCCGTAAGCGCGTAAATACATCAAAAAACGAAATTGGAAATTTCGTGATTTCAATATTCTCTTAAAGAAATTAGAAGAAAGTAAAAAAAGTTAAATTTCACTAATATTTCAAGCAGTTTCATCTGTTTCTTTGAGGATCTGTGAAACTCAAAAAATGATATATGTCCGAAGATCTTGTGTTTCTCCCCCACTCACTGCACCTTTTCATCCCAAAAAGATCACAAACGTTTTTCCAGTTTGCCAAACTGAAGGCGTATTTCCAAGCACAAAACTACAAATGTTGAATGACAAACAGTAAACAAACCTTTAACAGATCAGTGTTACCACATTGAAAGACACTACCCGTAAGGCATGGTGACATCACGGCGACGTCACTGTGAAGTCACACTGTGACTTTGTGACAGTCGTCGTGACGTCACGTGACGTCGATGTGAAGTCACTGTGACGTAAATGCGAGGTCGTTATGGCCGTTTTCAAGGCTTTCTGTGACCTCACAATGTGACTACTTTGTGAAGTCACCGTGCGACTTCAATGTGAAAAATGTGAAGAATCTGCATCGGATAGGGTAACCAGATTTTACCCGAATCCTATACGGATTGTTCGGATCAAAATTTTTTTATGGTTCAAGTTTGTGACGTTTGTGACGACACTGCACCGGGTCGTGTGACCAGATTTTACCCGAATACAATCCAGAAACTTCGGATCGATCTTTTTGGATTTGTTGAACCTTTTCGTGAACCCGATCTGACCCGAGTCGGGTATAATGTTTTTACTGTAAGTCTTGTTCAGAATAGAATCTTGCATACGACCAAGTAACCAGATTTTATCAGAAATTGTGTTACGATACAATTTCTGATGTCGGCTCGGATCTAGAGTCATGCACGAATCCGGTTATATACTTCTTGAACATGATTGAATGTCTACTTGAACATGAATGATGGTTGACTGAAACTATATTTACATTCAACCCGTAATCTTACCCTAACCCAAGAACAACAACAACAAAAATTCTGTAGACCCACAACTCGACCGAACCTGATAAATGATTTCGCATAGATTCGGATAACAAGATTTCCCCAAATACGGATAAGAGCGACGATAAGGATTGGATCGGCAATCATTTTTTTTTTATGCAACTCGTATTCAAATTAAAACTTTGCATCTGATTGGGAAACCGGCTAATGTAGCCGTTAAACAAGAAAATTATAAATGTAAAAAACGCATACTAATATAAAAATAATAGATGAATCCATTAAAAATTATAATAAAATTAAATATTTTAATAATATGAAATTCTATTGTGCAAATAACCACTTTTAAAAATAACTTCGACTTCCATTTGTTTTATGTAACCACCAAAATGTTGACAATAATTAAAACTATGCTATTTTGCTTTTAAGTATTGAAGTTTTTAAATGTGTATACTTTGCCATATTTCCCCTCGTTCAGTATCACGAAACTTTCTGACACATTTATGAACAAATTTTTAAACGCTTGGCACTTGCATGCCTGATTATTAAAGCGATTTGGAATGAATAGCGTTTTCCATTTTTAGATAAATGAAATGCTTAAGAGCAATTTTGGTCACGTTTTTTCCGTTTCTGACGCTGCGCGTCGGAAATTCGGTTCAAAACACCGACTTTGATAGTGTTTTCTGAAACATCTTTTGTCAAAAATGGAAAATGCCATTCTATTACATATATTCTGCATAAGAACACCTGCCAATTTCATGTGTTTCCGAATAAAAATGAATTCAGAAATTAGTTATTTTGGATTTGAGTACAAATTTAATGAAAATAAAAGTATAGATTTTTAAATAAGCATTGTGAAAAATTTATATTAGGAATCCATTTAAATAATAGATCTACCTATTGTGCGATATTATTAAATAATAAACATTGTATCAAGTAATAAAACATTTTTCGAAGCAAATGAAATTTAAAACTTCGGATCATAAACGCAAAGAAAAAAAATTTTTTTTTTCTTTACAAATAATTTTATTTATAGTTTTTGATAGAATACTAAATGCAGAGCTTAAATATCAATTTTTACTATAGAAAAAATTCGATAACATAACTGGAAAAATTACCTTAACTGAATAGCTGTTTATTTGTTTAATCAATATTCATTATTTTTGTGCACCTAATATTGACATATCTTGACAACTAAATTTGTAATGAGTTAAATTGTCGCAATTATTTCAAATATACCAGAAAATTATTTCTCAAAACCTCCACTAGCTAAGAAATTTTCAAATTGTAAATAAAATATTAATAGTTTTAAAAATTGCAATGTTTTTAATTACAATGAATAACTATGAAAATTGAGCTGAGAAACGCAAAATATAAATACATTCCTCGTTATAAATAACACTTTACATTTAGAATATATATTGTTAGTAAATACTTTAAGCTTTTTTCCTAACTCTCTATTTAAAACGATTTAAAACATTAAAGATAAAATTTTATACAAGTGATTAAAAAAAAATATTTAAACATCTTAACATTTAAATAATGCACTATTAATGTACCATTACTAAATATGCACTATTAACAAAACTGCGAAGACATTAAAAGTTACCTGCTAATCTATAAGTAAAACCACCAGTTCTAGGGATTAAGTTTTAATGGTCGTTGACTGCTTCCTTTTCATTGAAAAATGAGACTCAAATCCACTGCTTTAATTTTCAAAGTGTCCAGCTTAGGTGTGTTCATAGATCTGAGATATCAAATATCACGCAGACCTTAATAACGCACCCAGCTAGACATAAGGATAGGTTAAAATGGATGATTCACTTTAAAACGTTAATTTACTTTCACGGTATAAATTCCACAATATACTTCCACAAACTTAACACCACACACTCTAATCCACCGATGAAAAATAATCGTCTGCCCTCAACATCTGCGATCATGATCTGCGCAGTAATGTTTACCACAAAGTAACATCTAGCAGGTGTTTCCAGAAAAAGAATAGAGAGAAAACAGTTAAATAAACACATTTCAAATGCTTTATAGTTTATATGGCTGACAAATAACTTCTAATAAAACTATAATATTCTGTTTTTATATGAGAGAGTTTAATATTCTCGGAAATAAGCTGTGAAAATTTAAATTTTTATATATTTTTTAATCAGTTGCATTTGTTTTAGGCGTCCAAAGTAAACATAAATTTTAAATAAAAATGGATTTAATAGTCTTTATAAAATAATTACGACATAAATATAAATATTATCCGGCAATCAGATTTCCTAAATACGATTTTTTCATTTTTTACACTCTATTGAAAAGAGCAATATATTTAACAGAGATGATATCTTATTAAGCACTGACCAGTTTTGGAATAAATTGCTATAGGAATGACATATACTTTATGACATATTTTTAATTCGTTTTTGTTCGGAAACGTATGAAATTGGCTTTTGTTTTTATTCAGAAACTCTGTAATTGAAAGACGTTTTCCATTTTTTAATAAAATCAGAAGATCTTTCAGAAAAGAATGTCAAAGTCAGCGTTTTGAACCAAATACCCGACGTAACAGGGAAAGAAAAGAGAAAAACCAGTCGTCACGTGACACGAATTGCTTATAACTCGATAAGTAATTTATTTATCAAAAAATGGAAAACTCATTTCGATTCCAAATTGCTTCCATAGTCAGTCCTGCCCATTTTATGCCTTTGCGTTTAAAAATGAGTCAGAAATTATGTCAGAAAGCTTCGCGTTGTGGAGCAGGTCAGTTGAGAACCACCTTAAATATTCAGTACAAGAAAAATCTTGAACGCGTTCGGCGGTCACCCCGAGCACCCCCGATGTCGAACTCGCAAAAATGGTGTCCTCACTTTTTAAACAGAAAGCTGATGATTGGGTTGAGTGGCCCCTCAAAATAATAAGAGATTGGAGATTTTTAAAATACTTTTAGTATCACAAAATTAGCAAATGAGTTCTATGCGGTGGTAGGAAAAAAAATTAAATGTTTGTATTTAAAATGCTAACAAATCTCTAAATCGCTAACAGTTTTATTAGAATGGGAGATCTATTTCTGAATTACTTTCCGCCAAAACTTTCCTACGTTACTAAATTTCTATTTAAGGATTTTTACCTGTGTATTATATAGTATATTTTGTTAAATTTCATGAAAATGGCAATGAAAATTGTAAAAAAATATCTGCCTCATATATGTAGACAAATATTTATTTATTATTTTATTTTGGAAATACAATATATTTAAATAATGTGTGACAATGTTTTTATTAATGATTTAGGTACATGACATAATTCAATTCTATATTTTATGAGTTTTTTTCCAAATTCTCTCTCCGATCACACCGTGAAGTCACGGAGTGTTGGCATTTTGGTCATAGGTTTTACGTGACTTATGTGACTTGCAATGACGTCATTGCAACGTCACAAAAATTTTTAAAGCTGTCAAAAAGTAATTTTCTTCATGCCATAAGATGTTCTAAAGTTTATTTTAAGTTTTCTTTAGATCTTCAAGACGTTCACATTTTGATCACAGTGTGACGTTACAAAGTGGTGTCATTTTGGTCACAGATGTGACGTGACGTACGTGACTCACAATGACGTCACTGTTACTGTGCATGCTATGCGGGTACGAACTTATAAATCAAATAGCTGTTATTTCCAGATATTATAGAGGAAATCTTGTTAAAATGATGTATTACAGAACCCTTCAGATTTTTCGATACCAATTTGTAAAACATAAATGTTTGCGCTATTTAATCGCTGAATTTATGCAGAGATATCATCTATTTAAAAAAAAGTGGTATTCAGAAATTCGGAAGGTTGACAGCTTTCTTATTAACAAGACCCACTTAATACAAACTGAATTACTATACAAACTGAAACTACTATTCAAAATACATGTTAAAAATTCATAAATACCATCATATTTATGCCATTTTTTAACACAAGATTTATCTTAGTAATATAGAAGAGAAAATATACCTTTTTTTCTTCTATATATATGCAATATTTTAACACAGTGTGATCCGCGGAACTTAGCCCAATTACATTAAAAATGCATTAAAATTATTACATAAATTTATTTTAACGCATCTGTTATTAACATGAGATTTTATACCTCATTTGAAATGCTTTTCTCTATAATATTTATAAAGCACAACCAATTTTACGAAGTCAAATATTCTTAAATATGAACATTATCGCAACCATTTATGTGTGGATAGCTCTTATGTAGTTGGAAGGTGTCTCGAGGAAAGGTTTACAATAAAATCCTTCATTTACGAATAAATTGCAATTTAATTATTTCTATTATTTCGAAATATTAAGAGACTTCATAAAACAATATTATTTGTGTATTTTAAGTACTGTTGAAAATAGTTTGAAAAAGGTCTTCCGTTATGTGTTTTAATAAGGAATGCTTAAATTTCATTTTATCGTTATTTTACAATTTTGACATATATTTTCAGGTATTAAAAGGAGAAATTTATTAAGATGGCATTTTTCCAAAATTGTGATTTGAGTGTAAATATTTAAATGGCTTTTAATTTGCAATATAATGATTTTGAAAGTCATATTTTGTGTGCTTAGTTAAATGAATTAAAAATAAATATTTTTATTATAAAATAGATTTTTTTATGTTTAAACCCATATATATATATATATACTATTAATTGTAAAATGCTTCTCTAAAACATTTCTGAATTTATATTATTTTATCAGTTGTCCTTTAGGAGTTATTGATATGTAAATGAAATAAGAAAGCTTAAGTTAAGCATATTTGTGAATTATCTCGTTTACATATTTATTGGAGATTTATTCGTTTTATACTCCGTCACAATCTTATTTTAGTCTGAGTACATTATCTCATTAACGAACAGAAAAGTGAAATAAAAGCGCCAATCAAAAATTGTCGATTTTTCCAAATTGCATAGAATCTGGTTGAAGTCGCTTATTGGTCTGATATATTGCGTGTGACAATTGACCTGCGCAATTTGAAATGTTCTTGACATTGTAGGGAACTCATTTCGTGTAATACAAAATCTGGACTTTCATATTCTTGTTTGTTTCTCTTTAACTCTATTGCTGTAATACCATATATGTACAATCACCCACGAGAAAAACAAAAGGATCATTCCAGACCATTTTATTACTAAATTATAAAACAATTGTAAGAGATACAATTCAACATGTAATGGTATCTACTTTTCAAATATGAACGAATTTTTATATTAAAAAAAAAAGGTCGTCTACATATTAAAAATTGCACCAACTTTGAATTTTCAAATAGTAAACCCTTATTTACAATCTTTTTGACTTCCTTGAATCGGATTTTTTCCAGACCCTTAAACATCGACTATAAGACTATTGGAAAAACATCACGTTTAATATGCGAACGGTTATTACGTGATACCCCTTTAATACGCGATAAAGTTTCGGTCACTTGAGACAAAAAATCTCGCTGTATACGCGAATTCATAGACCATAATGTGAATTTCTTTCCTCTTCTCCAGTGTTGCCAATTTAATGAGATTTTATCCAGATATCTAACACAATTTTCGAATAGTAATATTCGCCTTAATTAATGACTAGTTACTAGTCGGAAATAGTGCAAACATTTGAAAAAAAAAATATCCCGCTAAATTAGCAACACTGCAACTCTTCTTTGATCGCGCGTCCTAATATTCTTTGGTTCTCGCTTCGTCTATGTTTTTACTGGACATAATATACAAACTGGACAAAAGATAGACGAACTTCAGTCGTTTTTGTAGCTCATTCTTCCTTCTCTGTGTGCTGTATGTTGTCGATTCTTGTGTTTCCATCACGTACACCGTAAATAAAGCCTTCCTAGTACTGTGCGCTTTTAAATGTATTTGAATAGATAGGGAAACGTTCTTTCGTTTTCAATTCTATTTCTTGGTTACTTTATTCTGATCTGTGCTTGCTGCTGCTTTATTCATGATCGGCGAATTATTTGTACCATGAGTTTCGTGGAGTCAAGTAATCTCCTATTGCGACGTTATCGAGCTTTAGCAATTTTTCTGTTAATATGGAAAATAGTCATAACCACAAGTTAAACAATTCTAATAAACTTTGGATAAGTAATTACTCTTGCACTTACATTATTTTTACTTTTGAGTGTAATTACCTATCCAACATTTATTGGAGTTTCTTTATCTGGGGATCATACTGTCGAAATGTGTCAAATAACAGACCAGATATTTTTGTCAAAAGGTTGTCTGAGTGAATTCTGCCCGTTCGATTTGTCCAAAATATCTTGGTTGGTAAAACGCTGGCAGCTTAAATTGTTCTTAAATTGTAATCTGTGTATTAATCCAAATACTGAGTGAACTACTGTCCTCAAATTTGTGGACGCCCTAGAATTTCTAGGATGTTTGATCACTGTATGAAAACTTATCGCACTAAAGTTACAACACCGTGTCTGTAAGTATGACTAGAAACGGAGACGTACATTGTAATTTATAATAAATTATTTTTTTCATCTTATTCTATAATAATGTTCTCCATTGCTGAATTTTACACTATTTCACAAACTAGATGTAAATTAATATACATCTTAATTCACTTTTTAAAATTATTACAGTCAGTTTCATTCTTTCGAATTCCTAACGGTACGTCAAATGCAAGCCGAATCTCATTACGATCGATGAATCACAATACGATCTCATTAATCCCATTACCTGCATTTAGGTATTGATATGACCAAAAATAATAAAAACGTTAATGAATAAAAATAATCGAGAAGCAATAATCGTTCGCTAAAAAATTGAGGTTTAGATTTAAATTTAAAATAATTAAAAAAAATCAGCTATTCAAAAAATGTCTTGGAGAACAATATCTCAGGAAAACCTATTGACTTAATTGCTGTCTGAATTAAATTCGACTGGATTTTAGAATTATTTCAGAATTTTAGCCTGCAAACGTCTAAAAATGATATACAAAGTTTTTTAAATTCATAAAATATCTGATCTTTAATGAATTATTATTAACTGAAAAGTAAAGAGATCGACCTCAGCTAACTAATGAAAAAAAATCATTAAAAAATATTGAAAAGCAAACGAGATATTTAAAAAATTTTCTCCCATAGGATTATGCCAGCGGGTGTTTTCGCGTGAGTTGCTCTATCAACAAGCAAAGTCAGAATAAAAAGATTAAAAGAAAAGCTAAATACAAAATCTTCAGCTTTAGCGCCAAAAAAAGTGGCAGATATTAAATATGCTACTTCACTCACTCAAAAACACTCGTTCGCTAATATAAATCCTATGCATGAAATTTTTAAAAGTATTTCGTTTGCATTTCAATATTTTTGAATGATTTTTTTTTTCTTGCCTTAGATAACTGCCCTCATAGCATGCACAGTCACAGTGACGTCATTGTGACGTCATTGTGAGTCACGTACGTCACGTCACATCTGTGACCAAAATGACACCACTTTGTAACGTCACACTGTGATCAAAATGTGAACGTCTTGAAGTTCTAAAGAAAACTTAAAATAAACTTTAGAACATCTTATGGCATGAAGAAAATTACTTTTTGACAGCTTTAAAAATTTTTGTGACGTTGCAATGACGTCACTGCAAGTCACATAAGTCACGTAAAACCTATGACCAAAATGCCAACACTCTGCGACTTCACGGTGTGATCGGAGAGAGAATTTGGAAAAAAACTCATAAAATATAGAATTGAATTATGTCATGTACCTAAATCATTAATAAAAACATTGTCACACATTATTTAAATATATTGTATTTCCAAAATAAAATAATAAATAAATATTTGTCTACATATATGAGGCAGATATTTTTTTACAATTTTCATTGCCATTTTCATGAAATTTAACAAAATATACTATATAATACACAGGTAAAAATCCTTAAATAGAAATTTAGTAACGTAGGAAAGTTTTGGCGGAAAGTAATTCAGAAATAGATCTCCCATTCTAATAAAACTGTTAGAGATTTAGAGATTTGTTAGCATTTTAAATACAAACATTTAATTTTTTTTCCTACCACCGCATAGAACTCATTTGCTAATTTTGTGATACTAAAAATATTTTAAAAATCTCCAATCTCTTATTATTTTGAAGGGCCACTCAACCCAATCATCAGCTTTCTGTTTAAAAAGTGAGGACACCATTTTTGCGAGTTCGACATCGGGGGTGATCGGGGTGACAGTCGAACGCGTTCAAGATTTTTCTTGTACTGAATATTTAAGGTGGTTCTCAACTGACCTGCTCCACAACGCGAAGCTTTCTGACATAATTTCTGACTCATTTTTAAACGCAAAGGCATAAAATGGGCAGGACTGACTATGGAAGCAATTTGGAATCGAAATGAGTTTTCCATTTTTTGATAAATAAATTACTTATCGAGTTATAAGCAATTCGTGTCACGTGACGACTGGTTTTTCTCTTTTCTTTCCCTGTTACGTCGGGTATTTGGTTCAAAACGCTGACTTTGACATTCTTTTCTGAAAGATCTTCTAATTTTACTAAAAAATGGAAAACGTCTTTCAATTACAGAGTTTCTGAATAAAAACAAAAGCCAATTTCATGCGTTTCCGAACAAAAACGAATTAAAAATATGTCATAAAGTATATGTCATTCCTATAGCAATTTATTCCAAAACTGGTCAGTGCTTAATAAGATTTCACCTCTGTTAAATATATTGCTCTTTTCAATAGAGTGTAAAAAATGAAAAAAACGTATTTAGGAAATCTGATTGCAGAATAGTATTTATATTTATGTCGTAATTATTTTATAAAGACTATTAAATCCATTTTTATTTAAAATTTATGTTTACTTTGGACGCTTAAAACAAATTCAACTGATTAAAAAATATATAAAAATTTAAATTTTCACAGCTTATTTCCAAGAATATTAAACTCTCTCATATAAAAACAGAATATTATAGTTTTATTAGAAGTTATTTGTCAGCCATATAAACTATAAAGCATTTGAAATGTCTTTATTTAACTGTTTTCTTTCTATTCTTTTTCTGGAAACACCTGCTAGATGTTACTTTGTGGTAAACATTACTGCGCAGATCATGATCGCAGATGTTGAGGGCAGACGATTAATTTCATCGGCGGATTAGAGTGTGTGGTGTTCTTTTAATAGTTTGTGGAAGTATATTGTGGAATTTATACCGTGAAAGTAAATTAACGTTTTAAAGTGAATCATCCATTTTAACCTATCCTTATGTCTAGCTGGGTGCGTTATTAAGATCTGCGTGATATTTGATATCTCAGATCTATGAACACACCTAAGCTGGACACTTTGAAAATTAAAGCAGTGGATTTGAGTCTCATTTTTCAATGAAAAGGAAGCAGTCAACGACTATTAAAACTTAATCCCTAGAACTGGTGGTTTTACTTATAGATTAGCAGGTAACTTTTAATGTCTTCGCAGTTTTGTTAATAGTGCATATTTAGTAATGGTACATTAATAGTGCATTATTTAAATGTTAAGATGTTTAAATCCTTTTTTTTTAATCACTTGTATAAAATTTTATCTTTAATGTTTTAAATCGTTTTAAATAGAGAGTTTGGAAAAAAACTTAAGTATTTACTAACAATATATATTCTAAATGTAAAGTGTTATTTATAACGAGGAATGTATTTATATTTTGCGTTTCTCAGTTCAATTTTCATAGTTATTCATTGTAATTAAAAACATTGCAATTTTTGAAACTATTAATATTTGATTTACAATTTGAAAATTTCTTAGCTAGTGGAGGTTTTGAGAAATAATTTTCTGGTATATTTGAAATAATTGCGACAATTTAACTCATTACAAATTTAGTTGTCAAGATATGGCAATATTAGGTACACAAAAATAATGAATATTGATGAAACAAATAAACAGCTATTCAGTTAAGGTAATTTTTCCAGTTATGTCATCGAATTTTTTCTATAGTAAAAATTGATATTTAAGCTCTGCATTTAGTATTCTATCAAAAACTATAAATAAAATTATTTGTAAAGAAAAAAATTTTTTTTTTCTTTGCGTTTATGATCCGAAGTTTTAAATTTCATTTGCTTCGAAAAATGTTTTATTGCTTGATACAATGTTTATTATTTAATAATATCGCACAATAGGTAGATCTATTATTTAAATGGATTCCTAATATAAACTTTTCACAATGCTTATTTAAAAATCTATACTTTTATTTTCATTAAATTTGTAATCAAATCCAAAATAACTAATTTCTGAATTCATTTTTATTCGGAAACACATGAAATTGGCAGGTGTTCTTATTCAGAATATATGTAATAGAATGGCATTTTCCATTTTTGACAAAAGATGTTTCAGAAAACACTATCAAAGTCTGTGTTTTGAACCGAATTTCCGACGCGCAGCGTCAGAAACGGAAAAAACGTGACCAAAATTGCTCTTAAGCATTTCATTTATCTAAAAATGGAAAACGCTATTCATTCCAAATCGCTTTAATAATCAGGCATGCAAGTGCCAAGCGTTTAAAAATTTGTTCATAAATGTGTCAGAAAGTTTCGTGATACTGAACGAGGGGAAATATGGCAAAGTATACACATTTAAAAACTTCAATACTTAAAAGCAAAATAGCATAGTTTTAATTATTATCAACATTTTTGGTGGTACATAAAACAAATGGAAGTCGAAGTTATTTTTAAAAGTGGTTATTTGCACAATAGAATTTCATATTATTAAAATATTTAATTTTATTATAATTTTTAATGGATTCATCTATTATTTTTATAGTAGTATGCATTTTTTACATTTATAATTTTCTTGTTTAACGGCTACATTATCCGGTTTCCCAATCAGATGTAAAGTTTTAATTTGAATACGAGGTGCATAAAAAAAATGATTGCCGATCGAATCCTTATCGTCGATCTTATTCGTATTTGGTGAAATCTTGTTATCCGAATCTATGCGAAATCATTTATCAGGTTCGGTCGGGTTGTGGGTCTACAGAATTTTTGTTGTTGTTGTTGTTGGGTTAGGGCAAGATTACGGGTTGAATATAAATATAGTTTCAGTCAACCATCATTCATGTTCAAGAAGTATATAACCGGATTCGTGCATGACTCTAGATCCGAGCCGACATCAGAAATTGTATCGTAACACAATTTCTGATAAAATCTGGTTACTTGGTCGTATGCAAGATTCTATTCTGAACAAGACTTACAGTAAAAACATTATACCCGACTCGGGTCAGATCGGGTTCATGAAAATCAGGTTACACGACAACTAATCCAAATCTATTCTGTAGCCAAACAAATCCAAAAAGATCGATCCGAAGTTTCTGGATTGTATTCGGGTAAAATCTGGTCACCCGACCCGGTGCAGTGTCGTCACAAACTTGAACCATAAAAAATTTTTTATCCGAACAATCCGTATAGGATTCGGGTAAAATCTGGTCACCCTATCCGATGCAGATTCGTCACATTTTTCACATTGAAGTCGCACGGTGACTTCACAAAGTAGTCACATTGTGAGGTCACAGAAAGCCTTGAAAACGGCCATAACGACCTCGCATTTACGTCACAGTGACTTCACATCGACGTCACGCGACGTCACGACGACTGTCACAAAGTCACAGTGTGACTTCACAGGGACGTCGCCGTGATGTCACCATGCCTTACGGGTGAGGTCAATCTCTACAAAGGCCATTTCTTACTTTTTCAATTTTGTTTGCAGATATATTTTTATTTTGTTTTGTTTTGGGAGGACACGTAAGTATCCTAATTTTAAAAATGTAAACAAAATCGAAAAAGTAAGAAATGACCTTTGTAGATATCAACCTCAGCTAACTAATGAAAAAAATCATTAAAAAATATTGAAATGCAAACGAGATATTTTTAAAATTTTCTCCCATAGGATTATGCCAGCGGGTGTTTTCGCGTGAGTGAAGTAGCCGCATAAGAGAAGTCTTTGTTTAGATCAGGGGTTCTCAAACTATGGTACGCGTACCAGTACTGGTACGCAAAACTCTCGCTAATGGTAAGCGAAAGTGCGATGCTGGTAGGTAAAATGAAATACCAGCATAGTAGTATAAAATCAAAAACGTCCTGAATTTATCACTTTGGAAATTTACGAATAAAATTTAAAGAATGTAAGGTAAAGCTAGGATAGTCTGCGCACAATTCAAAAGAATAGCAATAAGAAATCTAAATATTATTTTTTTGCTAAACTATTCATGAATAATTTTTACTTCATTTGTTTTTTATGCATTTCCATTGCTATTTTGTTGTTATGTTGAAATTTAATAGAACAGTTGTAATAAAACCAAGAAAGTTATTTTGCGCAATCTCTCCTTACAGGGTTGGTGTGATTGCATACATGGGTAGGAGAGATTGTTACTAATAATAACTACAATTAAATTGTTAACAATAATAATTACACTTAAATGACAGTGCTGTAAGGTTTTTGTGAACAAATTTTAATGTATTGGGAGTGAATATTTCAACCTAATGCGTAAAGAATCAGAAAAAGGAAATAATTTTAAGAACGATTAAAAATTTTTAATTAAAGGAAAAAAATAAAGAATCAGAAAAAGCAAGTCCAGATAAGATTACAAAATAAAATTATGTAACTTAATAACACGTTTAACTTAAAATTAGTCCGTTTTCATTTTTTATTCTTTTATGCAAATTTACCAATAAGCTGCGTAATCTCTCCTAGCATATAAACTAATGGGAACAATGCGCCATCTCTCCTAAGTAGCAGATGCGCAAACTCTCCAATTTCGGTAGGAGAGATTGCGCGGCCTTTTAATTAAACAAAACCGCTACTAAAACGAACCGTTGATGTTCACATTGTTAGTCTTGATTAGTAGCTTATGAGAAATCATTTAAGTTTAAAATATTTTGTACTATTGACATTGTATAGAAATTCTGATGAATAGCTATGAAAATTCAAGCACTTACTTTGGGAAAACAAAACAAAATAGCAATACTTTATCTTAGACGCTCAAAGCAATCAAGGTGCACTTTCAAATAGACACTCCACTACTGTTGTTGTACAACTACCTGGAGTCGCTGCGCTCTCAATCTTCTCCTTCCCTCCGAACTTCTGTGTGCGCAATCTCTCCGACCGCGTCCTCCCTCCTTAAACGCTTTTGTTGTTGTTGTCACTAGAAATGTTTGTTATAGCAAACTCTCTGAAATCCGCACACGCGTTTTCAGGGGTCGGAAGTAGGGCGCTACAAGTAGCGATACTACTGCAGTCGCTACTTTTTAGAGTAGTTTGTAGTGTAGCGCGCTACAGTTTGAATAATGTAGTGTAACGAGTAGCGCGGTACAGAAAATAAGTAGTTCGTAGCGAGAACCGACGCTACTTTTAACGCTACTTCAGGAAAAAAAAGTACCATTCTGCAAATCACGTGGTCGAAATTGTTTCTTTTGTGCAGAATTTGTTCTGCTCAACAATTTCAGAATCAGCTGCAGCAAATATCAGCTGCAGTGTATAGCAACGTATCGCTTGAAGTCATAGATTTTTTTCTATTGACACTTGCTGCTGAAATAAAGTACTAACCCAGCGAAATAATTAATTTTCTTGTTGGCAACACTTGTCTATTTATTCGTTATTAAGTCCTCATGTTTTAACGCAGGGTTTCCTATTTTTCGGAATTGCTCTATATACAGATTTATTTATTGTTTGCATTTAGGGTTGTTTTTCTGCAATTTTCTAGATTATAATATCTTAATTTTGCTACGACATTTGGGATGTATGTATAAACTAATGTTTTGGAGACAAACACTAAACATTTTCGTGTATGTTATCTTTCTAAATTCTTTAATTTCCTCGGTTATGTCGCATTTATTTAATTGTATCCTGGCAGACGCGATATAACGAATAGTCACTTTATTATTTAATCCGTGTCTTCAATTTATAGTGTAAATTGAACACTTTGAACAAAATTTGAAAGTAGCGAAGTAGTGACTGCTTTTGAAAAGTAGTTTGTAGTCGGCACTTTTTAAAACAAGTAGTTGTAGTTGTAGTTAACTACATTTTCGGCAATGTAGTTGTAGTTGTAGTTCGCTACAATAAAAAAGTAGTTTTTCCGACCCCTGCGCGTTTTATGATAGAACCAGTTTTTCAGAATTAAACACATGTAATTATTACAATTATATGGAACAAAAATAACATTTGTAAATAAAGACCTAATTAAAAAAATAATCAATGCAAGACTTTTAATTAGCAGAAAAACTGTTTTAAATATGCTTTTTAAGTTTTATTATCTGAAGGTAAAGTCTGAATCCGTGGAAGTAGGAGGAGCTTGTTCGAATAGGAGGAGTTAAAACAAAAAGAATTTCCAAGTGTAATTTATAACTTTTTTTGTGCTAGTTATTTCAGTGTTGAAGTTTTATTTGAAACATAATTCATTACTTATTTAAGACTGTCAATTGAAATTTTTCTTTTCTTCTGTACCAAATGCGAAGTTTCTTTCTATTTCATGTAAATCGGTTTTTAATACAGTAAAGTTATTTAAAATGGTGGTATGAAATCGATCAAAATATGGGAAGTTTTACTTTCAGTTTTTGAAGTGAAAACTTCTTTAGGCGCGTTGGGCATTTTTTAAGATGGGAAAAAACCATTAAACTCGCGACACTATTACTGTAACCGACACTGTTACCGACACCTCTGTATATTTGAAGTGAAAACTTCTTTAGGCGCGTTGGGCATTTTCTGAGATGGGAAAAAACCATTAAACTCGCGACACTGTTACTGTAACCGACACTGTTACCGACACCTCTGTATATTTGAAGTGAAAACTTCTTAATGCGCGTTGGGCATTTTTTGAGATGGGAAAAAACCTTTAAACTCGAGACACTGTTACTGTAACCGACACCTCTGTATATTTTAAGTGAAAACTTCTTTAGGCGCGTAGGGCATTTTTGAGATAGGAAAAAGCATTGAACTCGCGACACTATTACTGTAACCGACACTGTTACCGACACCTCTGTATATTTGAAGTGAAAACTTCTTTAGGCGCGTTGGGCATTTTCTGAGATGGGAAAAAACCATTAAACTCGCGACACTGTTACTGTAACCGACACTGTTACCGACACCTCTGTATATTTGAAGTGAAAACTTCTTAATGCGCGTTGGGCATTTTTTGAGATGGGAAAAAACCTTTAAACTCGAGACACTGTTACTGTAACCGACACCTCTGTATATTTTAAATGAAAACTTCTTTAGGCGCGTAGGGCATTTTTGAGATAGGAAAAAGCATTGAACTCGCGACACTGTTACCGACACCTCTGTATATTTGAAGTGAAAACTTCTTTAGGCGCGTTGGGCATTTTCTGAGATGGGAAAAAACCATTAAACTCGCGACACTGTTACTGTAACCGACACTGTTACCGACACCTCTGTATATTTGAAGTGAAAACTTCTTTAGGCGCATTGGGCATTTTTTGAGATGGGAAAAAACCTTTAAACTCGAGACACTGTTACTGTAACCGACATCTCTGTATATTTGAAGTGAAAACTGCTTTAGGCGCGTAGGGCATTTTTGAGATAGGAAAAAGCATTGAACTCGCCACACTGTTACTATAACCGACACCTATGTATATCATAAGAGACGGTAGTCTCTTGAGTGACGCAGCGAAAAACCGAAAACCGTAAGCCCAAAACCGAAGATTCCGTCACTCTCATATATACAGCTATCAGGACATCAAAGGAAAATCGAAACGCCGACATTTAATATCTCAGTAAATATGAGGCATACCGTTTCGATTTTTTCACATTAGTCTTATATCTATGGCCTAACTCTATCCTGAAATTTATAGATTTCTACATGCAGTAGATTTTGAGATCTGGAAACCAATTTTTAAGCGAAAATGGAAAATGTAATGGTGTAATGGGCACAGAGGAAAAATGGATCTCGAAAATGGATCGAACGATTTTTTTAAAATTAATATATTATATTAATCAGTTTTAGATGAAGCGTTTAAGATATTGCGCTAATGTAGGAAAACTCTTGTTTTCAATATAATCCACTTTTAAAATCGGACTATTTTCTTATGCTTTTTCTGGTAGACTAACATTACAGATCTTCAGCCTTTTCACTGCTTTTTATTACTGCGCAATAAGGAAGCTCTTGCCTATTACGGTTACAGTTAAACGTTAAAGCATATCCATATCGCTGAAAAACTATTTAGATTCTTTTTTTTTTTAATACGAAAACAGTTTTTAATGCAATTTTTAATATGTAATAGATATGTATTAAATTAAATTATTGTTTGTATATTTTTCTTTTTTGTTATAATAAAGAATTTCTTATTTCAAAATCTTCATTAAGTCGAAAAATATTTAGATTCCTTGATTAAAATATTGAAATATTTTATAATTATATATATACAATTTAATTATTATTTATATATTTAATTTGTCATTTTTTAAAGGAAAAAAAATATTCAGATTTTTTTTATCAGTTAATTTGAAACAGACTCTAATCAACGAATCAATCATCTGTTTGTTTTGAGTCGCGAATGTTGTTAAGGAATAACACTCATATGAGGTATTTTACTATTTATTTATTGTTTGTTTACTTATTTTGATTAGATTGTCCTTTTAGAAATTGTCTTTTGATTTAGTGGCGTAAATGGTGAGATAATTGTCAATAGTATTACCTGTTTTATCGTTAAAAATAATATAAGGAAATTGCATTATGGCCAGTGAATCTCTTAAAGAAGTCTTTTAAAAATCAGATGACGATAGAAGATTGGTTTTTTACTTGTTAGCTATATTTTCCAACTCTCCAAATCAAACTTTCCCATCATTCACCTCACACAAATTTAATAACTAAAACTTTTTATTTCAGTGTGATTGAAATACGTTTAATTGTGATGAAACTTTGGTACATTATATAGGGAATTTATATAACGTAAGTTTTCACTTTTATGTATATAAAATTAGATACGATGTTTTCATTATGAAATACAATGTTTCTAATTTATGTTATGGCTTACTTTAAACATTTTTTTTATTGACTAAGCCTATCATTAATATAGGGGAGACCGGTACACAGTGAACCTATGGACACAGTGGACCACCCCCTAATATTTTATTTATTTAAATTTTTTTTAAGCTTCTCTTCTATCCTAATAGAAGCTTCTAATCCTAATAATAGCTTCTATCCTCCCCTACAGCACTGCAATGATTATTTATAGCCTTCAGAAAGTATGTTTAGCTCAGATTGAACTATTTTATCCTGCTTTGTTGTTTTGAGCTTCTAAAAGTAAAATTTTTCATCATCATATTTTTATTTTTTTAGTAATTAAAGGTTGTAGATAAATAAAATAAAACAGCTTTTTTGAAAAGCTAAGATACTTGTTTTTATTTTACTTTAAAGTTATTATGTTTAAAAGAAAGCTATAAACAATATTAATATGATTATTTATTGAACTTCAACATGGGGTACAGTGGACCACCCACTCCTGGGGCACAGTGGTCCACAATCCACTCTGCTCCTCTAATGCAGAATGTTCAAAATATGTAATAATTGTTTCTATAACGAAAAATTGTTTTAAAGTAGAATTAACTGTAAAATAAAGTAAACAAATAAAAATAACAATTTTTTTTAACATAGTAAGAAATATTTTGTTTTGTATTTACTGCCTTTGATAAATATAACTGTAGTCTAATTGTTGATGATTCTATTCAAGTAAGATTCATGAGATGCAAATTGAATGGAAATCAGTTTATTTCTCCCGAAACTGTAGATGAATCTGCTGTTGATGTCAATGATTTCTTAATGTTGCTCGCAGACCCAAAATTATTTCTTGAAAATTCCAGGCTCAATCTTACTGATAAGTATTTTGGAATTTCATTTGCAAATTTTATTGTGAGCTGATTTTTTTTGTACTTAAGTAATAACTTCAACTAAATTGCAATTGTTCCTGTATTAATCTGTTATTATTTTCAAAATATAATTAATTTTTTGTTTTTGTTTCAAAATTTATATTACTATGTTATTTTGCGAATGAAGAGGCAACAAAAAAGAATTAGATTAATGAAAAATAGATTTATATTATATTTTAGATAATACCTAATAGTGGTCCACTGTACCCTGGTGGGTGGACCAGTGTATATATATATATATTTTTTTAATGTATTGAAAACTATGTTGTGAGAAAATTATGATGGATGTAAGAAGGTTTAAGGAATATTCAAAAATATTTTCATACAGATTGGTCAGTCTGTTAAAGAGAAAAAAAAATGTAACTGAAAAAGTGGTCCACTGTGTACCGGTCTCCCATACCCGATTACATGAGATTTTGTTATTTGTATTGATATGTTTGTGTTTACGTATTTTATCAAGATTATATTTCAGCTATTTTTAAGTAAGTTTTTTAAGATACTATATAGCAATGTTAAAATGTTGGCTATACTTTATTAGCTTATGTTAAAGATTGGTCAGAAAAAAAAGGTTGGCGAGATTAAAAAATTTTGTCGATCAGCTAGTGCTCGACTAACATAACAACAGGGATGCTGGGATGGAATTTAATTTTTAAAAAGGACACATTTTGAACCGGTTTGTTTACAGTCCCATTTTATTAGTAGAATTTTGTGATATTTCCCGAATGACTGGCGAATTTTGCATTTTTTGTAAAAAAAAAAAAATATTTAGATGTAATTTTAAACAAAATCTCTTTTCATTTCTTTAATTTGCAAATATTTTAAGTTTTCTTATTTAAAATACTGTGATTAAATGTCCAATGTAAGATTTCCCTTAGTTGAAAATTGTTATGACAGAATTTACACAACTGCAAAAATAATTGATTACTACAACAATGCATTTTCAGGGGTTTTTTCCAATAAAATTAGCTATACAACAGAGGAAAGTTAACTTCATACTATATTTACATTGCAGTAATTTGGAGAGTTGCAAAATATAGCTAACAAGTAAAACACAAATCTTCTTTAGTCTGCGGGTTTTAAAATACTTCCTAAATACTTCCTACTCGACACGATGCAATTTCCTTACCTTGTATCATTTTTATCGGTAAAACAGGTAATTGACAATCATCTCACCATTTAAGTAACAATCTAAAGTCAATTTCTAAAAGGACAAGAAAATCAAATCAAAATAAGTAAACAAACAATAAATAAATAATAAAATACCTAATATGAGTCTTATTCTTGTAAACAAGAATTTGCATTGCAATCACCGCTCATGAATACATGACACAAGCGATAGGTTAATTTATTGTTAATTGATAGTAGAGGTGCCCAATCTTTTTAGGCGAAGGGCCACTTAAAAAATTGTTAGGTTGTCGAGGACCACCATCAGTAGCACAGAGAGAATTTTGTTTCGAGGAGATGTTGGGTAGGGGGGGTGGGGATAATTAGCATTATCCATACATACAGCACTGTTCGGTTGCAAATTTGGAAGAATGCACCCACTAGATGGATTTGTGATTTTTATGCGGCTACTTGACAAAATTGTGATTTTTATGTGCCCGTTCTAAAAAATTCATGATTTTTATGTATAGGTTCAACTTTTATGTATAGTTTTCAACTTTTTTACTCAGTGACCACTGGCCAGTACATGGATTTTTTTACTCCTGTTTTTCAGCAATGACCAATAACAAATTTACAAATACTTGATAAAAAATTTAAGAAATTTGTCAAACGATTGTGGAATAAACGGCGAAATTTGTCAAATAGTGTTGGGAAAGAAATCGCGACATTCGTCAAATGGTCTCGGGAAAGAAATCAGGCATTGAAGGAAAAAAATTAATTATGTCTAACTGTCGTGAAAAAATTAGAGAAATTCGTCAAATACGTTCTGGGGAAAAAAATCACAAAATTCATCAAATGATCTCGGGAGAAAAATAGTGAAATTTGTCTAACAATCGCGGAACAGAATTGCAAAATTCGTCGAATAGCAGTGGAAAAAAAGTGCACAATTTGTTCGTTCATGGAAAAAGTCGTGAAATTCATTAATCGATAGTCGATAAATCACGAAATTCATCAATCGATAGCAGAAAAATCTCAAAATTCATTGATAGTGGAAAAATCACAAAATTCATCAACTGGTTTCAGGGGAAAATTTTTTCGAATATCGTCGAATGGCTTCGAGAAGAAAAAAAGTCACAATCCGTCAAATAATTTCGGGGAAAAAATCGTGAAATTCGCCAAATGGTTTCGAAATTTGTCGAGCGACAGCGGGGAAAAAATCTTTTTCCATTCAATCATCGCAATTGGGACTATTAAGTTTGACCAGTGGTGGCAGTAAAGTCAGTCGCCAAATTTTCAGTATTACTCGCCGATTGGCGAATGGCAATTTTGTCCTATATTTTTACACGCCTGATCGATGAAATTCAAGATTTTTACGCACCCGATTGATGACTTTCTTGATTTTTATGGATCCGTTTGACGAAATTAATGATTTTTATATGCCCGATAAACAAAATTCATGATTTTTATGCATGCGTTCAACAAAATTTATGATTTTCCTTCTCCCGATCCACAAAATTCATGTTTTTACTGTGCCTGATTGACAAAATTCGTGATTTTCAACTGATATGCTTTCCGTCGGCCATTTAATGAAATTCACAATTTTTCTTCTCTAGACAATGGCAAAATTTTCATTTTTTTTTTTTTTTTTACCGTTTGTTGAAATTTACAATTTTTTCACAAACATTCGATGGAATTCTTGATTTTTCCACGCCCAATATACGAAATTTGCGATTTTCCATGCCTATCGACAAAATTCATAATTTTGCAGAACCGATAGACAAAATTCATAATGTTTTCCCACAATCTATGGACAATTTGCAAATTTTTTCCGCGACTGTTCGTTGAAATTCGCGATCTTTCCATGCCATTCGATGAAATTCATTGCTCGATCCATGAAATTTGCGATTTTAAGTGCCTTATCGACAAAATTTGCAGGTTTTTTCAACTGATTTACAAAATTCAAGATTTTGAGTGATTGACGAAATTTACAACTCCAGAATTACCGATTTTGGCATCTCTGGTTTCTGTTGACCGATTATTGAAATTTGCGTTTCTTTTTCTAGCGACAAAATGGCGAAATTTGTGATTTTTCCATGCCCATTCGACAAAATTTGCATCCAGTCGATGCAATTCAAAATTTTATGCACCTGATCGATGAAATTCATATTTTCCTACGATCTATGGACAAAATTTGCGCATTTTTCTCACGAATTATTAAAGAAATTCGAAATTTTTGGATAGGTTGGCATGTATGGTCTCTGCGGGCCACCAGTTACCCATCACGGGCCACAGGTTGTGCATTCCTAATCGTGATGCAGTTTAGCTCATTCGACTCGACCTCAATAGAACTTACTGATTTTAGTTTCACCACCAGGGACAGTTATGTTCATATAGAACAGAGTGCGCCCCTGGCAGTGGAAGGGGAAATTAATGGATTTTGGAACTAACTCGAGTTCTATGGGTCCCATCACAACATGGTTTGATTCATTCAATTTGACATTGACAGGATATATCAATTTTAGTTTCAAGTTTGACCACCATGGGGTGCATTTCTATCTCAGGTTCTATGGCCCCGATCATGACAAGGTATGGCTCACTCAACTCGAAATCGACAGCCTCAACAATTTCAGCTGTTTGTACAGAACAGAGTGCGCCCCCTGGTGGTGGAACATGGAACTAACAGATTTTGCAGCTAACTTGAGTTCTATGGGTCCCATCACAATGCAGTTTGATTCATTTGACTCGAAATCGACAGGATATATCGATTTTAGTTCCAAGTTTCACCACTAGGGGACGCTATCCTATCTCGTGTTCTATGGGCCCGATTACGATGAGGTATGGCTCATTCGACTCGAAATCGACAGCCTGAAAGATTTCAGCTGTGTTTGTATAGAACAGAGTGCGCCCCCTGGTGGTGGAAGATGGAACTAACGGATTTTGCAGCTAACTCGAGTTCTATAGGTCCCATCACAATGCAGTTTGATTCATTCAATTTGACATTGACAGGATATATCAATTTTAGTTTCAAGTTTGACCACCAGGGGGTGCATTCCTATCTCAGGTTCTATGGCCCCGATCATGACAAGGTATGGCTCACTCAACTCGAAATCGACAGCCTCAACAATTTCAGCTGTTTGTACAGAACAGAGTGCGCCCCCTGGTGGTGGAACATGGAACTAACAGATTTTGCAGCTAACTTGAGTTCTATGGGTCCCATCACAATGCAGTTTGATTCACTTGACTCGACATCGACAGGATATATCGATTTTAGTTCCAAGTTTCACCACTAGGGGACGCTATCCTATCTCGTGTTCTATGGGCCCGATTACGATGAGGTATGGCTCATTCGACTCGAAATCGACAGCCTGAAAGATTTCAGCTATGTTTGTATAGAACAGAGTGCGCCCCCTGGTGGTGGAAGATGGAACTAACGGATTTTGCAGCTAACTCGAGTTCTATGGGTCCCATCACAATGCAGTTTGATTTATTCAACTGGACATCGACAGGATATATAGATTTTAGTTACAAGTTTCACCACCAGGGGCGCTTTCCTATCTTGTGTTCTATGGGCCTGATCACGACGAGGTATGGCTCATTCGACTTGAAATCGACAGCCTGAAAGATTTCAGCTATGTTTGTATAGAACAGAGTGCGCCCCCTGGTGGTGGAAGATGGAACTAACGGATTTTGCTGCTAACTCGAGTTCTATGGGTCCCATCACAATGCAGTTTGATTCATTCGACTCGACATCAACAGGATATATAGATTTTAGTTACAAGTTTCACCACCAGGGGCGCTTTCTTATCTCGGGTCCTATGCGTCCCATCACGACGAGGTATGGCTCATTCGACTCGAAATCGACAGCCTCAAAGATTTCAACTATGTTTGCATGGAACAGAGTCCGCCCCCTGGTGGTGGAAGATGGAACTAACGGATTTTGCAGCTATCTCAAGTCCTATGGGTCCCATCACAATGCAGTTTGATTCATTCGACTCGACATCGACAGGATATATTGATTTTAGTTCCAAGTTTCACCACCAGGGGCACTTCCCTATCGGGTTCTATGGGACCGATCACGACGATGTATGGCTCATTTGACTCGGAATCGACAGCCTGAAAATTTTCAGCTATGTTTGTATAGAAAAGATTGCGCCCTTTGGCGGAGGAAGATGGAACAAACGGGTTTTGCCATGCATTTTCATCCTTCTAATTGTGTTACTCTCTCGCTGTATAATTTAAAAGTTGAGTCTTGGATTCCTCTCCCTGGGCCACCACCCTCATATTTTATTGGGGTCCAAGGGGTCTTTTTTAGCATTTCTTTAAAATTTTATTCTAATGATTAATTTATACCCTATACTTAATTTCGACTAATTGACATTTTCATCAATAACCTTCAAAAAGTAATGATATCAGTACAAAAACCCTTAACGGGTTAAAAGTGTTGACGCAGCACTTTCTTTTGGCTCTATGAATTTTAAATATGGGTCTTAAAAGCAATAATATCAAATTTAAGTGACGCTATGTTAATAATTTTTTTTTTTAAATCATAATTTTCTTTTTAGTTTTATTTATGTTCACAGGTGCAATTATTATCTAAATATGAAAAAATATATAAAATTTATTCGCTGATGCTTTTTCATTCACATCTCTCATGAATTCAAAATATGGGTTTTAAAAGAAATGATATCAAAATTTGAGTGACACCTTGACGTTAATTTAATAGGACTCTTTTAAAATTCAATTTAAATTATTTTTGGTTTGTCTTCTAAAGTATATTTACACTTACAAACAATACTTTTAATGTTTCAATACACTTTTAAATATATTACTTTCACTGAGCCTATATTATGTATTGAAATGTATTTATTTCAATAAATTGATTTATCTTCTGTGCCACGCTATCCAAAATCATAAGTAAAATTTATGTAAATGATTATTTTGCGTCATAGTATCCAAACAAAGGGAAATGTATGCAAGTGGATAGTATGACGCAAAATAATCATTTACATAAATTTTACTGATGATTTTGAATAGCGTGGCACAGAAGATAAATCAATTTATTGAAATAAATACATTTCAATACATAATATAGGCTCAGTGAAAGTAATATATTTAAAAGTGTATTGAAAAATTAAAAGTATTGTTTGTATGTGTAAATATACTTTAGAAGACAAACCAAAAATAATTTAAATTGAATTTTAAAAGAGTCCTATTAAATTAACGTCAAGGTGTCACTCAAATTTTGATATCATTTCTTTTAAAACCCATATTTTGAATTCATGAGAGATGTGAATGAAAAAGCATCAGCGAATAAATTTTATATATTTTTTCATATTAAGATAATAATTGCACCTGTGAACATAAATAAAACTAAAAAGAAAATTATGATTTAAAAAAAAAGATTAACATAGCGTCACTTAAATTTGATATCATTGCTTTTAAGACCCATATTTAAAATTCATAGAGCCAAAAGAAAGTGCTGCGTCAACACTTTTAACCCGTTAAGGGTTTTTGTACTGATAAGTATGTACATGTATTTTGTATAGTTAGGTATCAGGTAGGGCGGGGCGGGCGCGTCGCTCGCCGCATGCTTGCCTGTGCGCTATTGCACCGCGGTATAGTAAGCGCAGAAAAATGTAAGCGGTATAGTAAGCGGTGTAGTCAGCGCAGAAAAATGTAAGCGGTATAGTAACGCAGAAAAATGTAAGCGGTAAAGTAAGCTGTATAGTTAGCGGTATAGAAGCGGTATAGTAAGCGCAGAAAAATGTAAGCGGTATAGTAACACAGAAAAAAGGTAAGCGGTATAGTAAACGCACAAAAATGTAAGTGGTATAGTAAGCGGTATAGTAAACGCAGAAAAATGTAAGCGGTATAGTACGCGGTATAGTACGCGGTATAGTAACGCAGAAAAATGTTAGCGGTATAGTAAGCGCAGAAAAATGTAAGCGGTATAGCAAGCGCTACAATTGCATCTGTACAGCGGTATAGTAAGCGCAGAAAGATGTAAGCGGTATAGTACGCGGCATAGTAAGCGGTATAGTACGCGGCATAGTAATGTAAGCGGTATAGTAAGCGGTATAGTAAGCGGTATAGTAAGCTGTATAGTAATGCAGAAAAATATAAGCGGTATAGTAAACGCAGAAAAATGTAAGCGGTATAGTACGCGGTATAGTACGCAGTATAGTAAGCGGTATAGTAACGTAGAAAAATTTAAGCGGTATAGTAAGCGCAGAAAAATGTAAGCGGTATAGTAAGCGGCATAGTAAGCAGTATAGTAAACGCAGAAAAATATAAGCGGTATAGTAAGCGGTATAGTAAGCTGTATAGTAAGCGGTATAGTAACGCAGAAAATGTAAGCGGTATAGTAAGGGGTATAGTAAACGCAGAAAAATGTAAGTGGTATAGTAACGCAGAAAAATGTAAGCGGTATAGTAAGCGGTATAGTAACGCACAAAAATGTAAGCGGTATAGTAAGCGGTATAATAACGCAGAAAAATGTAAGCGGTATAGTGCGATTGATGTCGGGTTCCCGAAAATTTTGTATGCAAAATAATATGCATTATTTTTCATGTACAATAGCGCATTAAATGAAAATTGTAATATAATTTTTGTAGTAGTAGTTTATAATAATGAATAAAAAAACACTTCATTTAAAAGTATTTTCTGCACAATAAAACATTTCCTGACGATTCAAAAAATACACACGTGATTGTTCAATTTTTCACTTCTGTTGGCACTCCCGGAGTGCCACTTTTTTTTTTTATATTAGCATTATGTTTGATACCTGGTGGTACGCGGAAGTATGGACTTCGATTTAGTGGTACGTCGGTCTAAAAGTTTGGGAACTCCTGGTTTAGATGATAAACGAAGGAACAAAAATTGACTTCTCTAATCATGTAGTCTCTAATCATGTGTTTCTAATCATGTACGCCCGCCAAAAATTAAAAACGGCGAATTCCAAAGACATAAAAAAGAAATTCCTTTCTAATCGAACAGAGAGAGAGCTCCTCTCTCTCAGAGGTCTTGAAAAAAATTGATAGAAAGTAGGGAGCGGCAAGGACGATTCAAATACCGCCCTTTTGTAAAATTTACAACTGAGCCATTGAAAGGAAAGGTAATGTAAGAAAACCTTTATTCGTTTATTTATTTAAATCCGCACTATGAGACATATTAACCAACCTTTTAATGTCTCGTTTTTCACTGTTAAAATGAAAAGTATATGTTAAATCAATAGCTCGAAAATTGCAGTGACTATTGCACAGTTAGCGGATTTTTTCCGGGAAAAATGGAAGTGATGAATTGCATTACAGTACTTCCTTCACACCATATGAAATTATTAGTTCTTTAGAGACTTTGACTTCAGTACTGTGATTTTGTCTAAATAAAAAAAAACCTCTCTAAAAAAATGAGACACTGTTAACTTTATGATATTAAGTTAAGTTTAACATTTAGATAATTAAAACAATTAAGAGCCTACGCTAGTCACGTGCAGAAACGCTAATGTTAAACCTATGGGAAGGTTTTTTTACAGATTTCTCGCTTGAATTTGAATACTTTAAAATGACTTTTTTCATAGAATAGCTGACGACAGTCTCTAACATTGGTAGCTTTTAATTTTTCGATTTTGGTTTCAGAATTCTTTTAAAAAATTGCTTTCTCTTTCGGAACCGGTTGGAACTGGTTCTGAAATTAAAATTATCCTATTATAAAAAAAAAACTGTAACCAAAATCGAAAAAGTAAAAATTAGTAACGTTAGAAATTGTACTCAACTATCCTATGCAAAAAAAAATCATTTAAAATTACGGATTTCTCGCTCGTATTTTAATAAAGAGCCTTCGCATAGACTTAACATTAGCTTGCGCGTTTCTTCGCATGACTAGTGCAGGGTCTTAATAGTAATAATTAGTTTTCTTAAGCGTGTGTTTTTAAGAATTTCACTATTTTTATGTATATTACGAGTAAATGTAAATTCCGAGGGCTTACGAGGGGAACACTACGCAAATAGAATTATTTATCGGTAACGTGGTTACGAAATTTTGGGATTAAGCTAATAGTTTATAGAATGTAGATGGAAAGAAAAGATTCTTTAACGATTCGTTAAATTTTCGGATTAAATAAGCATAATATCAAGTAAATATGTCTGATAGAAATGAGAAAATAAAAGTGAAAGAGATACTTTAAGGTACCCCACACTGTTAAAAATTTGCAGCAAACTGTCCAGTCATATGACCGTTTTTACAGAAAATTGTTACAAAACCATACTTTAACTCTATCTTGACCATAATATAGGCAATAATATGGTCAGAATAGAGTTAAATTATGGTTAAGTAACCGTTTTCTATAAAAACGGTCAAATGACTGGACAGTTTGCTGCAATTTTTTAACAGTACACTATGTTTTAATTCCTTTTCCTTTTATATATAAAGCAAAAATTAGTATAATACTGATTGTTTCAACTAGTATACAAAATATAAATAATATTGCATGTAAAAAGACAATTTCATTTGTTAAATAAATTATTTAATGCAATACCTTTAAAGTTTTACAACGGAAAATAATGCAACATTTGATACTTAACAAAAATGTCCGCACGACAAAAAATAATTATACAGTAAAGTTTCTCTAAGTTGGACTCGAACGAGACTGAGGAAAAGTTTTATTGTAGACGGTATTCAGCCTTAGGCAAACTATGGATTCGCCGGGCCATAAAAATCATTTTGAGTGAGATTTCCGTCTTATAAAGAAATTGCCTTAGACAGAGATTACCGTAGTTTACTATTTTTTTTTTCATAAATATACAGCTTGCTTTACTAAAAATGTAATGAACTACAATCTAAGTCATAAAATAAAAACTTGCAGAGATAGATAAATTAAAATTATTATTTTGAAATAGCTGCCAACAGCTACGATTTTATGTCACCACTAATTTTTATAGTAATCCTTGTCTTATTTAAAAATACTACATAGATAATTAAATAAGGCAAATATTAAAATAGTGGTGTCCAAAATTCGTAGCAGTTGGCAGCTATGTTTCGGTGATTATTCACATATTTTCTGTTTTTTAATTAATTTATTTTTTAAGGCTGTGAAATTTCAGGAAGTTCTCAGATATTTCCGCCGATATCTCATAGTACTCGCACAGTCAATGCAATGTAAATGGCAAGCAATCAGTATTATATAACTATAACAACATTTTTTGTAGATAGAACTTTTTTCATAACTGATTGTTCGTGAAAATCATGTTTTTGAAAACACATTTATTATTATTTTTTTCGTTTTTTTTAAAAATCTGTTATAAATATTCACCCGAAGTTCTTAAAATTCTCCAGATTTATGTGTTGTGCCATACTTAATTCGAATATAGAAGATACAAATTTTCTTAGAATTACTTAAATACACATTTCCGTGTTATTTAAATGTACACTTGAGATTTGAGATCGGAAGCAAAAATAGGCATAACAGCACTTCCAATGATCGTACGAAAAAAACAAAAAACATTTTACCTAGCTAATTGCAAAGTCTTTAATTTATTTTTATTTTTTATTTTTATTTTTTTTTGTCAAAGCTGTTTGCTATTTAAACGAACTGAAAATGAATTAAATAAAATTGTTTGAAAAAATTCAGTTTAAAAAAACTATAATTTCGAAATTTTATCTGTACATTAAATTAACTTAATTCAATTTAAATTTGTAACAAAAATGGTTTCGAGTATTTAAATTTTTATAGTGCTGTATGTTTTCTTTCAAAAGGTCTATTGATTTCGACAATTTGTAATTAAAGCTATAATTTACATCGTAGAAGGAAACCGGGAACGCATTGACTTTTCTATATTTCAAGAAAATCTGTTGATAGAAACAGCAGAAATTCCTTACAAAATATTATATAATTTTTCCAATACAATTACTTCAAGAAAAAAATCACCATATTTTAACTAATCGATGCTAAATATATAAGCAATTTTGTGCTTATTTCTTTTGTAGTATTACAATTAAGTAACTCAGTATTATTCACTTTAGCTTAAGATTGTTAAATGAAAATTATTTAGGTAACTATAACAAAAAAGAGATTAGCTACTTACTGTAAACTAGCTTTTGATCGGTACTGTATGTTTTTCTTTCAGAACTCGATTCGAGAGTTTGTGATTACAGCAATAATTTCTAGAATGTGGAAAAAAAAATTTAAATGGAACAACGTTTCGAAATGTTTGCAATCAGGTGAAAGCGTTTTAATCTCTACAACGATTGTTCTTAAGAAACGAACTTTATTTGAACACTTGCAGATGATATTAACTGCACTGCCATCACTGACCATGAAACATTTCACTGCATTAAATAACTTGTTAAAAGTTAGATAACTCGTAAAATCGTTGTTCTTTAAACATCGCCATAATTAGGGTTTTATCGGAGATATGACATAACCTAGGTATCTTTAACTATACATGTGTTAAATATTTTATAGTTAATATGTTAAATACTTGATAGATGTTAATTACTTTTAACTACAATTATTTAAATTTTGTTAGTATATGCTCTTATATGATACACTATAAACAATTTATGTTAAAATATAGAGAATCACAATAGCATTACTGTAGAAATAAAAACTAAACAAAGAATTTTTGTGGTAAAAGGTTTATTTCGACATTTATTTAAACAGACATTTAAAAGGAGTGAGCTGTTGAACTGCCCTTATTAGTTACATTTTTTACTTTTAATGCAAATTTTAGTACAGTTTATGGACGGGGTTTTAACACAAACGTGAGTCAAAGCTTCATCTACAGACGTTACTCCTGCATAGGGGAAAGTTGGGTAGCCGCGGATGGCGGGTGACCGCGGACATTTCAATTTCTAAGAAATTCAAAGTGTTGCGTAAATAAAGAGCTATTGTAAATGAACGCCCTCTAGAGTCGAAACAAATACAGTTTAATTGCGACGTGGGCGCCGAGTAAGTTAGTCGTGAGTGAGTGTTTTGTTTTCGTCAATAAATTTTCGACAAAACGAGACATACTGCATCATATTCAGAGAAACATTTGAAGAAGACTGGATTCAGTGCCAGGAATGCAAAGACTGGGCCCATGAAGATTGTTCTTATATAAATGCATCGGATTATTATTATAAGTGTGATTTTTTAAGGCCAAAAAACGGTTGGGACACCATTGATTAATATGTCCGGGGCTACCCGCCGTTTCTTGTGACTCCAGAAAAATCAGGCCAAACTATTTTCAGTATATTTCGTTAAATAATTCGATATTATTCGCAATGTTTAATTAAAATCATTAAAGAAGTTCGTAATTTTATTTTAAGTATAAAATAAAATCAGAAATGTCCTTCAATTGTTTTTATTTGCAATTTATCCAAGTGTTCGGGGCTATCTGCTCTTCCCCTACTGCATTACTGACTGTAACTATTTCGTATATTAATATGCGCATATGCTAACTATTAATAGTGGCTCACTTTAATAAAATTGGCTACTGATAAAAAAGGACGTTTCATGTTTAATATTTAATTGTGGATTTGCGAGTTCCTTTAATTAAATGTTATAAAATGTCTTTTTTCTCAAACTATTTTATCAGATAGTTGGAGTTTTCAAATTAACTGTTTAATACCTGTAAGTTGTCGTTATCTAATTTTTGCTCCCGCTATTTTGTAGTGATATGATATGTTTTTAAAGTTAAGAGTTTCTTTTTGTTGTACTAATCCTTTTTACTTCCAGGTCCACTACGAGAGGGAACGCAACTACCTCTGTAGGTTTTCACACCCCTCGAGTTGTGGTAAAGCAAAAGCGGGTTGGAACATCCCGGGTCGGAACTTAAGGCCTAGGGCCTGGTTTCTCTTCTGGGATTCCAGCTCCGAAGCTGTTGGGGGACGCCGGCCCGTCCTCCATGAGTCTCGCGGTGACTCTCCGTGGTTTCACCGCGTGTCGCAACGGCCTACGTCGTCTCACATGGGTACTAGGTTAGAGGGTCCGCAGTGTGGTGCGGCTCTCTGACCCGCCGAAGCGCCGTAGCGAGACAAAGCTACTGGCGCATTAAAAGTCTCTCAGGACTAGGGATCGGTGATCGATGCGGAGCCTGCGGCGCATGTTTCTTTTATCTAATTTTTGTTTGCAGAAATTAATGACTAAAATAAATCAAAATAACATAGCTGTCAACCTTCCTCTCTTTTTTAAGAAAATTGGACATATTATTGATCTTGATTATTATTAAACATATCATTGAACCAATGAATTAAAAATATTATATTTCTTGGTTGAGGTGGTTGAATAAAATGTTAATTTCATTTTTTTTAAAAATTAAAAAAATTCAGATTAAAAAAAAATCTGCTTCAAAATATGTTATTTAATTTTTTTTAAATTAATTAATGCAAGTTATGCAATGACTTTAAATTTACAATGTGATTAAAAAATATAACGATCGGAATACAAAAAATGCAACTGTGAGTGAAATCTTAAAAACTCTATGCAGCAGAAATTCTTCTCTTTCCTTCAATATATCTTCCATCCGATGATATACAATGGTTCCGACGTTCCGTCAACTTTTCAAAAAAGATGCGAAAATGTTTTTGTGTTTTTATGATCCCTACATAGCTCTGAAATACCGTTTAGTGTGCATATATAAAATCTTCCCCAGAGCATCTACTGCACGATGTCATCTACTACAATTTGTCGAAACATTGGTATTTATAAAATTGTTGTCTTTATCCTCAAAAACCTAAGAGTATTTTTTTTAATTCATAGGTTTTATTGTATTGTTTTCACTAAAACATATTAGCAAAAAATGATTTTATCAAGTAAGTGACACACACATTGACACCACATCACTGCAACAAAAATTAATCAAACATTTGAAATTTTACACATATGATTTTAACATTTAGTAAACTTTAACATTCAGGCAAAAAAAAAAAAAAAAAAAGAGACTTACTGCTTTTTTTTATATTTTTATCTCAACGAAATTTGAAAGGTATCATATCAGAAAATCCGAGAGATATAGTACATTTTCTTATGATTAGGTAAACTCTTTTAAATCCCATTAAAGGCGCTAAGGTACATATTCACTTAAAATCTAAGTCTATATCTTCTTAAGTCGACGTCTCACTTGGTTTCACAAAAAAATATGGTGGCAATGGAGGTGACGATGGAGATGCCTGGAGGTGACAGTGGGTGTTGGAAGATTAAAATAATTATTTCTGGAACAATTTTGCTCCAGCGATAACTACAGAGTGTCAAACTGGACGGAACATTTTAAAAATTGAATACAAAATAAGTGGTGACAACTGTTTGAGTTATTCTTTCAGTAAAATAATATGTAAAGTCAGGAATTTCTTAATGTTTTTACTACGCTTTCTTGTTTTATTTGGAAATATCAACGGCGCTGCTCTGCCTTAACCTATTAAAAGGCTCAAACTAAAGTATAGTGATGGATCAAAACTTACTCAGTTGTCAACCTTCATTCTGTTTAGCTGTTTAAATGTCAAAAAAGGGCATTTGTTTTTTGCGATTGCTGGGTTATTATGAGCAGTTTTACAGTTTGAGACGGGCCAGCACAATCAATCGTTGATATTTGGATGTAAAACAAGGAAGTGCAGTAAAAAAAAATCCTGGCTTCATATATTACTCTACCGCAAGAATAACTTCAATAGCTGCCACCGTTTACTTTTTATTGAAGTTTTATAACGTTCAGTTTATTTAAGAAATGCATGTAGAAGTTTGTTATAGCCTTATAGGGTTTGGTGAAATACAGGTTTCGTGAATAGTGCAGTTAATTAATTCCTCAATATTGCCACACCAATCAGAATTGAACTAATTAAATCATACATTCAATGAGAAAAAGTACAATAGATCCACAGACAACTTTCTTAAAAATCCATGCTGGACTACGATATTGTTTTCGATGCATTATCATTAGAAAGTCCAGTCTGCCAAAAAGAGAGAGAGAGAGAGAAACTCCATATATTTTAATCTCCAAATTGTCGAAAAAATAGCTATTCGACTGAAAATTTGTACCTTTTACCAATTTTTATATAAAAGAATGTTTAGGGGCTCACCTTAATATTGAAATTGTAACTCTGAAATTATCAATACGATCACCTATTTTTGACATTGCTGGTAAATTTTAGTTTAGAAGACCAAACGGGAATACAATCAATAGTTTAGGAATTATAAAAGCTGCAAGTTTGGAGCTTCTAATGTTAAATTCCTATTTAATCGCTGTTAAGCAAAATTCATTGCAGATAGTTTTTAAAGCATAACTCAAAAAGTAGTCGGCGTAATAAGCTGTAATTTTGGATTTGAATATGCAATGCTGCTGGAACGAGATTTCTGTTAATAATGTTACGATACGTATTATTTTCAAAAATTATTTTGAAATATTTGTATATTTTTTAAATTAATTTTTGAAACAAATATGAATTATGACGCCTCATTTTACTAATAGAAATCGATTTCTAGAAGTATTAAATATGCTAATCCAAAACTGCACCACTTCCGCCAAGTAGTTTTAGAATTTTGCTTTAAAAACTATCCGCATTACAATCTGTCTTCCAACGATTAAAAAATAATTTAACGTTAGGAGATCTAAATTTTAAACCTTCATAATTCCTAAACTTTTTGACCGAATGACTTCCCATTTGGCACCTGGGTTTGGACTTGACTGAAAAAAAATTATGCTGCCAAAATTAGATGCATGTATTAAAATATTCCAGTGTTTGGTGCAATTTCAATATGAAGAAGACACTTTAAGCTTATTTTTTAACTTACATTGAAAATGGCATAATTTCCAATCAAATAGCTATTTCCGTTTTTTCTGGTACAATTTGACGATTAAAATATATGGGTTGTCAACTTTATTGGGTCGACTGCACGTATTAAAACTTAATTCGAAAATTTTTAAATAAAATGTATCTAATTTACATGAACTTCTGTTAACAACAATGAGGGAGATAATTTAATATGTGACAGTCAAGAAACATTAAAATGTTGATTTTAAGTTTAATTCTACGTATCAAAGACCTTTATCCGTTTCTCGTGTCACTGATCGCACTTCTTGTTCGATATTTGTTTTATTTTCATAACAATTCCTTTTTGCGAGTTTTGCTGGCTACCTATTTTGATCTTTGCGCATGAATCGAAATTTCCCCCGCATAAATCTAGGCAACATCTGAAAACAAATTACTGCACTAACTGAAAACTGCACTAACCTAGGGATACCTGTAGTTTTCACACAATGCGAGGATACTTGCTTTGAAAGGGAGCTTCTTCGCTGTTACCCATGAGCAAATTTAATGCGAGGTTATTATCACTTTCGCTTTCGAAGTCTTCAAGAATTTGATGTTGTACATTTTGGGGAAATCGCAGTCATATGGTTTAATTCACTATTTTTCGATCATTATCCCTTCTTAATTGGGTGATTACAAATGTGGGTATACCAAGAGTTTTTATATAAATGTGGTTTTAAATACGTCGTCAATAGTTAAACTGTTATCGTCACACATCCTACCTGTTGCAAGTGTTTATACTATTAATATGCAGGAAGGAGCTAAAAATAGTTCAATATATTACAATAACAAATAATTTCTTTTTTAATGCTTTATATAGTCATAAAATTTATCGGTGTGTTTGAACAAAGCATGGGTACTATGAAATTAAATGAGAATGTCATTCTTTGACTACTTCATGCTATCAAAATAGGAAATAACACACATCAAGAGATTTTTAATTATCAGTATACATATATATAATTATAGTTTTAAATGCGTCTCTACTAATTAAAATAATATTATTACATAGTCTATTCTCTCTCTCATATATTTCCACACTTTGAAAAAAGTAATAAGTAGATTAAATTGGAAACAAACGTTTTAATATTTAAATAAATTCATTAATTTTGCGATGCCCCTTAAATTTATTCAAACTTCTTTTTAGTGAATTACAAGAAAACTAAATCTAAGAAGTACAAATGTTGACCGCGCTATTTCCTTTTACGACTGTAACGTCATATTTGAAGAAAAATATATAGAAAAAGTTAAAACAATTGTATAGTAGTTGTCGCTAAAGACGTTTAAGAATATATAGTCAGTTAAATATATAGTTAGAGATATATTTTTATATTTAATTAAGAAAAGCAGCTGTAATCAATTACTGTAATTAATTCTCAATTGTTAAAATGTTAGTGCCACACAGTTCACATGTCGTTTGTTTTCCTACTATGAAAAAGTTAACAGTAAGTTAAAATCCTTCAAATGTTCGAATGTTAAAAAATTTCTTTGTTTGAAATTTCCACACAGTCTTGCAAATGTCTTCTTGATGAATCAAAAAAAAAAAAAATTAAGTACGAAAATGTTAACTGTAGCTTATTTTCTTTTATGACTGTTTCTTCGCATTTCAGTACCAATCAAGCGTCTTGAAGGTAAGAAGCGAAAAACTTGGGTAGTCTGTACACTTATTAAAAATATTCCTCATTAACATAATTGCCATAAAGTAGGGGAAAATTGTCCAAAATGGCGACGCTAACGCATTTTAGCGTACTTAAAAAATATATATTATTGAAAAAAATCGGGCAAGCTACTTTACTTTTAGAGTAACTCTAGACCATCAGAACTCAAGGTTGTTTGTTAGAGAAAATCATTAGGTTAGACAGGAAAAATATTTTTATAGAAAATGTTCGAAGTCTCCGTTTTGGACGACTGGTTGGTTAAAATGGGGTACTCATATGAATTAGCATAAAATTGAAGCCTAATGCGAAATTGCATTAAACAAGTTTATTTGGACAACAGAAAATAAAGTTATGAATACACAAAAACAAAACAAACCAAAGTATCATTGTTATTATTGTTAAAAAAGAAAAAAAATCAATCGTTCATAAAAGACCCACTTGAACTTATCATCCCCTTCATCAGCACTTAAACAGGATTCATGTGCCCAACCTCTACAGCTGCTTCACTGAATCCACCCTTTTTTGTCCTTTGAATTTACGTACATCTCATTACAGAAGAATCCAAGCATCATTGTTATTATTTCTTCCACATTAAATAATATCACTGATGCGTCAATTTTCTTTTTTTCAGTTTTTGAGTGTTAGGATTTCTGGCATCAGGATTATCGGTTTCTCGAATAAGGACCTTTTTTCTTATTCTTTTTTCATTTTTCTCCTGCTCCATAGTTTCCAGTTTTGCTTTATAAGAAGATGATGTTAATACAACAGTTTTACCTCTCTTCTTGTCATTTTCGCTTTTTTTCAGAATTTTTTTTAACCTTTACAATCATTTATTATACACAAATAAACGTTTATACATCATTAAAGGTATTAATAAAAATCATAATACCACTGATTTGTCCGAAAATTAAAGCATACAATAACATATCCCGTAGTGTCCAAAACGGAGCCGTACCCATTTTTGAAGACCAGTAATGTCCACGTTTCAGCAGACATTGACGTATGCTAAAAAATATGGCGTCACCCTGTATAGATGTAAGATAATTATCAAGCAATATGTCAAAATGTAACATAAATATAGAAGAATCATTGCAGTACTTATTAAATTCGAATGTACAAAGATGATTTGATCAATTCCAGTACAGTCCACGACGAAATTTGCAAAGAAAAACTGCCAAAATTTGAAAAAATTGTGAAAAAAACAGATTAGTGAAAATTGTCAATAGCACGTTTCAAAATGGCATATTGGCAACCATGAATGATGGTAACATGTTGGATCTTAAGATGGCAACACTTATCAGTAAGAATTCTAACGTCCCCATTTGACAAGCCGTCTCCGTTTTAGATGACTTTTTAATGGACGATTTTAATTAATTCTCCGTTGCCACAATGTTCACATATCATTTGATGCCATACTATGAAAAAGAAAACAGTAAGTTAAAATGGTTCCAAATGTTCCAATATTAAAGGACTTCTTTATGGTTGCAATTCCCCATACAGTCATGTAAACTTCTTCACTGTGAATCATAACAAAACTTAAATACGAAGAAGTTAACTGCGGATTGTTTTCTTTCATGACTGCAATCTCATCTTTGACTAACAGTGATGCATCATGTACGGAAGAAGCTGAAAATAGTTGAACAGTAAAATTAATCAAATTTATTACCGAACAGAACATTCGTAGGAATAAAGCTTTATTATCTGTCCTTTTTGTACTCAAGTAGTTCATTATCATAGTAAGCATAGAAAACATTAGCAGAGAATACCACAGAAAAGAAATTAGGACACAAACTCCTACTTTTGAATCAATTAGTTTTACACGGAATTTTATTCTACAATAAATTGCATTAAATTTATCATAATTAATGGCAGCAGAAGATTTCAGCATTACTTTATAGTTATTGATCATGCTTTTTATTTCATAACATAAAATGCTGTAATAAATATTAAATGTGTTGAAAGGCATATAAAAGAAAATACATGAGCAAATAGCATAAAAAGCATAAAAATACAAATTTTTTAAAAAAGTATTTTCGTAACTGTACCCCATAAACATAATTTGCGGCTTTTCTTCAGTATTTGTGACATTTGATCTTTGTGATATTTCTTCAGTATCTGATACGCGAACAAACATTAACAAAATCGATATATTTGTTGTCAGACTCCAAATGTATATCCAATATCTTTTCAATTTCTCTTTGCCTAAACTATAAAAGGCATGCTCAGTACCAACTTTAGTCAAATTTTTAAGTTCTTTAATGTACTGACATATATAGGCACGATTTAAAATGCTCACTATATCCGTAAAGAAAAAAGAAATTTTCAACTTTATGGGAATATCCATGCTAAAATGATATGAAGAAGAAATAAGAATAAAAAGTATAGATAAAATAATGTTACAAATGGTATTACCTTTGTTAAAAATTGTTAAAAAAGCACTTCTTTTTTTAAGTTTAGTGCTGTTCTTTCCAAACACAGCACTGTAAGAGAATAAATAAAACACAAACTTAAAAATATTTTTTTCATCTTTTAAATTAACTAAATTGCATTGTGCCCGTTTGAAAGTTTCCATTTTTATTCAAAAGGTAAAATTTAAAAGTTATTAATTTTTAGCTATTTTTGTTAGTTTAACTTATTTTCATATTCTATATAAATATTCTTTTTGTTGTAATAACATATTATAACAAAATACTGCCGAAACTTATCGGAAAATATTACGGCAAATGACGTCTATATCAATATTCTTCAAATAGGATTAATCAAATTCATCAAAAATTACTATCATGAGAAATCCATATATTCAAGTTATAGATACAAACAACATCCTAAAACTGATCAAACTAATCTTTGATATTCCTTCTACTCGTAAATTTTTCAATTATTATTTTTTTTCTGTTAACTTCATTTGTTTAGTAAGCAAATTTTAATTTCCTAATGCAAATGCAATTTACAAAGTGCTTTCCTAGTTTTCATCATTATAAACAGAATAAATCAATAAAATCTTTAACGGTATCAACAAATTGCTATCCGAGTAAATAATTTACTTTCACTGTAACGTCATACATGGTAGTTTTTCCTCTCATATATATATATATATATATATATATATATATATATATATATATATATACAGGGTGAAACTAAACTCTAGGGCAAAACTTTAAGGGGTGATAGTACACATCAAAAATAGGAAACTAAAGGTTCCAAAAGTCTTCCGAAGGAGATAGGTGCCATTAGGGTCAAAATTTCAAATGATTATAAAAAACGGAAAAATTGGTTGATTCGTTTGCAGTTTTCCCTAAAACAATTCTTTATGTCAGTATTTTCTTAAAAATAATTTTTAAAGATAAAGTTAGAAAAATGCCGATAGAGGGCACTTTAGACTTTGGGGTAACGAACAACTAGTTCTTACCATTATTTTTGTATCTCATTAAATGCTTTCAAAAACTTAGACTTAAACTTAAATTTTTAGCTCAAAATCTGAATCGTTGATAGTGGTTAAGTAGCAAAAACTGAACTGTGTTCAGGAGTTGAAATTTGATCCCCCCTCCTCTCCTGAACACAGTTTAGTTATTCCCGATTTTGGTGTCGTAGACCAGTCAGAAACTACTACCCCCTACACGTAAAATAAACGATAGAGGGATGACAAAATTAAATGTCCGAATTCAACACTGAATAAAAGGAACGCTTTGAGATAACTAATATTTCCTGAAACGTGTAGCATTTTCTATGTTGAAGGTATTTCTATGCTGTTTGAAAATATACATTTTTATTATTTTAACATAGTACCATCTGCATGATTTTGACTTTTCAAAATGTATTCATTCATGGACGCAGTTGCTGCATCTTGCGTTTCTATGATAAATATACCTGGATTTTGTAGTGCGAATATTCTTCTTCTTTGTACCATGCCTATATCACCAAAATATATTGTGTTGTTACTGCTTTCGAAAGTATTTCTAATGTTGCTCGTGCGGTGTTGATACGGTGGTTCTCAAAATCTGTTTGGTTATAAACGATTGTTAACTCAGGATGGCAGGTTATTTCTCCCTTCCTGCACTGTCGCATTCGTACATTCGATTCAAAACGCTCCATTTGGCAGCATTTTTTGGAAAATTACCCTTTTCGCTTACCAAAAAACGGAAAACAATTCGATTAATCAGTTTTTGAGTAAGAGCAGCCGTCAATTTGATATGTTTGCGAACAAAAATGAATTCAAAATATTTGTCAGAAAGGATTTTAAAATAACCTAAAGGAAAGAAGCATACAGCATTTTTAAAATGCACGCTTACTCATGTTACGTCTGTGGTCAGTAGTAGCATTTTTTTTCATTATTCTTCGGAGGAGTTTCAAAGAAAAGCATAATAAATCCGAGTTCTTCCATCCAATACTTCTAACAGGATTTTTCGCACTGGTGAGATTTCCTATCATCGAAACATTTTTTAATTTGTTTTCTTACAAAGTTGTTAGTGGAATTTCTCTGTTCATTATGTTGCTTTCACTCAAGGTCTTTTCTAAACTTTCTTTGCATTTATTTTTCGACTGACGCACCCGTAACATATAAACCACTTTTAGTCTACTCTAGCCAAAGTCAACCTTTTACCTCGCGGGCCGAACACATATGTTTACTATTTTAAGTGGGCCATAATATGTTATATGTTAACGTTAAAAAGAAGTTAATACAATCCACAAATATAATTGAAATAATGAGATGAGAAAAGTAGTAAATATCAAAACAAAATTAATATAATTAGTATTAGCAATTTAATAAGTATAAAACATAATATAATAGTGCGGAATCTACATGTTTTAAAGATAAGAAATCAAGTGATTTTTATAAGAAACTAGACTTTTTCTCTATGCAAAAGTATTCTGTCTTTTTTTAATTAAAAAATATACAGTGCGAATTTAATTAATTTTAAATAATGCTTAGTTACTGTTTAAGACTGAAACATATATGCCACTGTAAATAAAATCAAAAATTTAAAAAGAGTTTTTGATTAAGAAAATGACATTTAACATAATGGACATTTAGCATAATTTTAAATTCATTCTAAATATTAGAGCAGATCTCGGGTTCCCATAAAACCAAGTAAAACAATGTTGAAGAATTTTATGCAAATATTTCCAAAAGTGGTGTATACCGTTGAGGAACGTGTGTTTATTGTGTTAGAGTACTACCGATTGAATCAGAGTCCTACTGCCACAAGGAGAAGTTTCCAAACGCGATTTCAAGTCGCAAAAGGCCCAAATGGAAAGACAATTCGTGAGCTTTTCAATAATATTCAACAGACAGGCAACGTGGCCGATGCGAATTATTTTCACTATACGGAAATAGTGGTCAGATTTCAATGGCGAAATCTTCAACGGCTAGTCTTTCTATGCTTCTGAACTCTCTTTAGAAGGAGTCTTAATGCTCTCAGCGCCATCTATCGGTGCTATTTTTAACTAAATTTTGAGATTTACGTATAAGATTCTTAGGATTTTTTTAATAAAGATACCACTGGTTTCATGTTTCTGTCTATCGCCGTTTCCGGGTTATTGATTTTTAAAGTTAGGGGTCCTTTGTGAAACACCCTGTATATCAAGCACTGGTCCCAGTGCTTTACATAGAAAAGTGCATTACAGTTAAGTATTAAAAGTCACTAACGATGTTACAAAATGTTGTTTTAATCCTTCGAAAATTAGAAATAATAGTTATAAATTAAGAAATTTTAATGAATCATTGTAATTAATTTGTAATTGTTAAAATGTTAATATCACGCAGTTCACGTATCAGTTGTTTTTATAGTATCGAAAAGAAGACAGTAGGTTAAAATGGTTCCAAATATTCCAACATTAAATGATTTCTTTATGCTTACAATTCCCCATACAGTCAAGCAAACATCTTCGTTATGAATCATAAGAAAACTTAAATACGAAGAACTTAACTGTGGGTTGTTTTCTTTTGTAACATCAATCTCATCTTTGATTACCATTGATGCTTCATGAACAGAAGAAGCTGAGAATAATTGAATAGTAAAATTCATTAAAATTATTACACAACAGAAGATTCTTGGGAATAAAGCTGCATTATCTTTATTTTTTACATTTAAGTTGTGCATAATTAGTGTAAGCGTAGAGTACATCATTAAAGAATTCCAAAAGAATGAAATAAGAACAAATATTCCCAGTGTTGAATCGATTAATTTTACGCAAGATTTTATCCTGCAATAAATTTCATTAAATTTATCGTAGTTAGTTGCAACCGTAGATTTAAGCATATGTTTATAGTCATGGATCATAATTTTTGTTCCACAGCATATCATGGTTTAATAAATATTAAATGTGTTGAAATGCATATGAAAAATAGTTGAACAAAATAAATATATGAATATATACAAATATTTACAGCATGCACTTTTACTGTTGTACCCAAAAATATGCTTTTTATTCTTCTTTCAGTATCTGAATCGCAAAGAAACATTATCAAGAACGGGATATTTGCTGTCAGACTCCAAATATATATCCAAATTATTTTAAAAGGTGTTTTGCATAGGCTTTTCCTAGCATACTCATTTGTAATTTTCGTCAAATTTTTAAGCTCCTTAATATGTCTACATAAATATGCACGATTTATAATACTCAGTACATCCATAGTAAAATAAGCAATTTTCAACCTCAGGGTACTTTCCAAGCTACAAATGTATGATGAAGAAATGAGAAAACAAAACAGGGACACAATATTGATGCAAATGTTTTTACCTTTGTTGAAAATGCTTCTTTTTTCTCAATTTTGTGTTGTATTTTTCGTATATGCCACTCAAAGAAAAAAAAAACACACATGTTTAAAGATATCGTTTTTATTTTTCACTAGATTATGTCGCATCTGTTTGATGATTTGCATTTTTCTATTCAAAAAGCAAAACTTAAAAGCCATTTAATTTAAATTATTTCTGCCAGTTTTCATTCTCTATTTAACATTATTGCATAAAAATAATCATTGTTGTAATAATAAACTACTAAACAAAGACAAAAAAATGTAAATAATATTAACTTAATTTTTAAAAATATTAAATGAATAACTACTATTTAATAAATTAATTAACATTATTTAACATATAAATAATATTCAATAATTTTTATGAAAATTTATATATGCTATCATCGGATATCCTTCCATTATAATTTTAAGTTAAAAGTTGGAATTTCCTTTCTAAAAATGGTTTTTCCTGTCCTTTCTAATGCGCATGAATAGTTTATACTCATTATAATTATTGCAGAAATTTTAAAATTCATAATAAAAATATCTTTTTATTATGTCAGTATGTTTGTTAATTTTTATCTAACAGCTTTTACTTTTGAAGATTGATAGTGCACAAGTTTAATATACTAAGTGCTCTTTCCTATCGTTATAATCAGAATAAATCAATACAATCTTTTAACTTAATTTTTTCGATACTAAATTAATAACTTTCTGACTTACACGGATGTATAATCTAGCACTTTCAAAATCCGATACATATATATTCACTACTCTTTACAAATATTTTTTTTTTCAATTTATTTCTGACAGACATTCTGCGTTTAAATTAGGCGATGAATACTATTCGAAAACAGTTGCACACTACGAATGGGGTCTGTACCCTATGAAACCATGCTTTGCTGGCTACGCATACACCCCTTACTGAACCCATATATCTGGCCTTGAATGCTAGCTTTGCTTATCATACATTTTAAAAATTATAATATTTTGATAACCGCATTTACTGATAACGTAATAGTTTACCTAATATCAACATTTTCTCTAAAATTATCAGTACTGAATTCTTATCAAATTTACGATAATAGAAATCTTTTTTCCTTTCTCTCATAACGATTAAAAAGAATTAACATGACAATTTATTTCTTTTATGTATAAATTCTCTTGCATTTGATTTACCGTTATTAATTATTAACAGACTTTCAAGGAAAAAGGTTGTATAATTCGTTTGTTTTACTTGATTTCTACGTATGTCCATGCATAACACTTGAACAGATGGTCCGATTGTCTTACATTTTTTAAGCCTCTGCCAGCAGGTGGTCCTGTTTCAATATCATTAGGATCTAAAAATGAAATGTTCTTCTATATGTCTCTTTCAGTGCCTTTTTATGAATTTATAGGCTTTAAATTTCGTAAACATTTATCAGTCAGTACGAAATTTTAATATGGTGTTAAGATATACAGCACTGCTTTAAGTTTTTAAAATTGCCATCGCATCGTGTATAGTATTTTTCTTTTACAGGGACACAAATATTTTAATGTATCATAGTCTAGTGCTCATCAAAATAAAATATATTAACAACAATGTAATTTTAAATTAATGTGGATTTCATTCATTAATCGGGTCGAATAATCCGATTTTAATCAAATCCGACTCGATCCGCAGTTTGTGTCTACAATAATCTTTTCCTTGCTGGTCGGGTTGACTAATTGTTTCGGATTGCTTCAGATCTTTAAGGTTGGGTTTAATAACCCATTTTTTTTTTCAAAAGAATGTACACAATTTTCTTTAAAAGGAAAAACTATATATTTTATTAATATTCAGCACATATATGTTTATTTTATTTTTACATAAAAGATCAAATTCATATTAGAAATATAATTACAGAGTATTTTTTTCATATGTTTATTAACATATGGATTAATTTTCTTTAATTTGGGTTTTTGGGCTGTTTTTGTGTTGAAGTTCGTCGTGTTCGGATCGGTATAACAGGACCCATGCTGACTCGAATGTAGACAACATTACAGATTTGCCTTCAAACACGAAAGTAAGAAACAATACCTCGAAGTCAGATTTATTTTTTCATAAAAATTACATGTTGTACTTTCAAGATAATAGTTACATTTTTAAAAACAATTTTTTAGCAATTTACCTTTTCTGAAATGCATTTAATATTTTACTTTTTTTAGCATACTCTTAAAACTTCTGAAACATGGTGGTGTACGATTCCCCGAGATTGGTAATTGTTCATAATAGATTACATGAAATGCACTACAAAAATGTAAAATAGAGTATATACAGTTCCTCACTAATAAAATGCAGGAAAAGTTTTGAAATTGCCTAATAATTCCTAAAACTGAAAATATTTCCTATAATGTTTTAAAAAATATTTTTTTTTTCGTAAATTAACATACTTCTTATCGCATGATTTTAAAAATTTTCTTTTAATTTATGCTTTTTCATGCTAGCAGCTGTTGCATCTTCATTATTGTGTAAAACATATAGCGAGATTGTAAAATAAATATCTATATTGGAAGCTATCTAAAGCATGAAGAAAGAGCAACATGAAACAACTTAGATGCATACCTTTCTAGAAAACAAAATGATGACTGAACACGAATACAATTGTTCTAAAATTCACTAATGGAGGATTCTACTAGAATTAACACTTTAATTTCTGTTTTAAGTTTCACAGTAAAATCCAAATTAAGTAGCTAGTTTCAAGTCTGCAAGCAGCGTGTCTAACAAGAGTCCCAAATTTCGGGTTTGTGATTTTACTTATACAAATCAGTCCACGTTAAAAATTAAATTGCTGAAATAGCATTACGTGAATTTAACCATGTAAAAAGAATGCTTAAAAAACCACAATCATTGTCGCGATTTACATTCACATTAATGATTGCAAAATACAAAGTTATATAAGGCTGGAATATTTACAGTTAAGATTAGGATTAAAAGAAAATCGATGTCTGCATAACAACAGCATTTGCGAATGATCCTATTGAGCCATCTACTACTTAGAAGCTGGATTTCATACACACAAGGTTGTTGTTTATACGTATGTTGTATACGTATATATGTTGTTTATATATATTATGTTGTATATGTTATTAAGTTGTTGTTGTTTCATACACATAAAGCTCGACATATTAATTCTATATATTCTACCTTAAAGAGACATTTTAGAAAAATACTCATATTTATTCGCTCAGAATTAGTTCCCTAGTAGCTTAGACTGTTTACTCATCGTTGGCAGTTTACAGAAAACTTTGGGAAATGAAAGGGTTGGGAAAAAATAGGGGACAGAGTCTCTTCTAATTTAGAGTGTATAAGAGCGCTTGAACCACTGTTGGACCACTGTTGGGCCTTTGTTGGCAAATGGTTCGGTGGGCAATGGTGCGGAAAGGCGGATATTTCACACTGTTAGCCAATGTGGGCCAATTAGTCAACAATTAGCCATGGCTACCAACCATTTTATGCTACTTGTGTTATCATAAAAAATTTTTGGCAAATGACATCGATAACGAATTGAATTTTGCACTAACTTTTTTGACACGAATGGAAATATATAATGTCTTTTAGTACAATGTACCGTTAGTAAAATAAGAATATTTCGATATTTATCCATATGTATAAAGCCCATAATGGAAAGATAAACATCAAGTTCATGGAAGCAACATTGGATTCTAAGTGGAATGACCGACTTAATACTATTCATCATTTTGTCAACCACAAAAAATACAATGTAGCATGAAGACGAATTATTAATGCTCGTATTCAGAATCTACCTAAACTGCGACATTGTAAAAAAACTGTTGATTTTACAGAAAATAAAGTAAGTCAGAACGCCAGTAAAAATCCAGTAAATTATTTTATGGAAATAATTTGTATTTACTACGAACTTTCTGTTATTTTAACAGAGTTTTCCCATAAGTTCATAAAAAAATACATATTATTTCTGTAAAAAAAAACGGTTTTTTTACTGGGGTCCTGGCTAACAGTTTTTCTTTAAAATCGACAGATTTTTTTTGAGTGCAATGAAAACAAAAACTTCGGTCGAACGCTCTTGTGATATCCACCATTAACCTTATTTGACTTAATCGCTGCCGACGTCCGATCAGATTAATAGTAAATACTCTCAAAGTGTTCAACAGACCTTTTCGTGTTAACTGGCAATTTGAGTAGATTGTGAATACGAGAATCACATGTTTTCTGCTGTAGTTTCGAAATGGGATTGGAAACACCACTTCCATTGAGCCGTCAACCAGTGTAAGTCAAACTGTTTTTCGCCAGTCTAGCGGAACAAAAGTCTATTAATAATAAAAAGTCCGGAAATGCTATGAAAATTTATTAAAATGATTAGAATGGATTTTATCTCAAAAATAATGTTATTTTACATATTACACATGATTATATAGTACTATTAACATCTTCAGAATCCCCATAATATACACTATTATTTATTGTCTATATCTCCTTTATTGTCACAATAATTGGAATAAATCTGTTTACAAACTGCAGTATCATTATTAAAAACAGAAATAAATAATAGATAAAAAATAAGAAGATTCATAAACACGATAATCAGTATTATTTTTTTAAATATAATGTGGTTTTCATACGAAAAGAACTAATTAAAATAAATTCCATGTACCAGTAGTGAGCCACAAATTTTTAAAGTTGCAAAACAAGATTCCAGCATATTTTTCAAACACAACTGAAGGAAATCTGATTCGCTAAAACCCTTAACTGTTATCTGTCCATTAAGTTGTTTTGAATATTTTTTTTTTTTGGTTTGTTGATGGAAAAGTTTTTTTTAATAGACTATCTTCGAAAACGCATTGTGTAGCAAATTCTTATATGTTTCTCTAAGAGGCACATTTTAATTCAAAATATTCTTTCTTTAAGAGCATGTTTCATTTTGTAAAATATTCGTTATATACCGGGTAAACCGAAAGTTCGTTAAAACTTTAAAAATTCATAAAAAAAAAGGAAAGAAAATATGATAAAGAAGTGTGGTTTGCAAGAAAGGGCTCAAAAGGTAGTCGCATTTCGTTTATCAGCAAAAAAAAGTTTAGTTAAAAATGTCACTGGTAGAGGGCGCTGGCGACCTGAAACACAATGAACAGGACAACAGTATGCTCCATCCATTTATTCTTGCAATAACAATTGTTCAACATGACCTCCAGAACATTGTACGACACAATTAAGCGATTCACAATGCCCGCTACAGCTGAATGCAACATGTCAGAATGAGTTGCAGAAACTTCACGACAGATAGAATCTTTGAGTTCGGCCAATGTTTTGGAGGTCATGTTGAACAATTGTTATTGCAAGAATAAATGGATGGAGCAAACCGTTGTCCTGTTCGATGTGTTTCAGGTCGTCAGTGCCCTCTACCAATGGCATTTTTGACTAAAAAATTTTTTGCTGCTAAAAAAAATCCGACTACCTAGTGAGCCCTTTCTTGCAAACCGCACTTCTTTATCATAATTTCTTCCTTTTTTATGAATTTTTAAATTTTTAACAAATTTCTGGTTCACCCGGTAGTTTATTAAAGTGTTTTATAAATGTGCCTAAAACTTAAAAATTGAGTATATTATTTATTTGGAAGAGTGGGCCATTATTTCTTCATTATCATTATTTCTTAAATTGTATCAATAGTAGGCGAGGGGACCACTAATGGAGCATATACTAAAGTTTATTTTTATGTTTAATATATTTTCATCAATAAATATTTAGGATTCTAAGTCTTTGCATACATATTTTTTTACTTTTTTATCCATCAGAACCAGTAGTCGGCCCGGGGGCGCAGAATGTCTCACTTCTGCATAGATGCCAACATTTCTTACTTATTCCGGAGTTTGATCCAAAACGAACATGTTTTCAACCTGATATTTATTTAATCAATAATTTTAAAAAAGAATTTTATAAGCACCTTATAGAAAGAGAAGACTCTTTATATAAACTTCCCGGTTTTAAACATTTTTGTCTTGGATCTGACTTCGGAACAATTAAGAGATGTTAACATCTATGCTCCTGGAGAAGCGAATGTGTCGATTCACTAAGATATAAGGCATGTGATATAAAGCTTGTGATTGTGAGATGAAATTAATAACGGAAATACTTCATGCTTCAAGGATGTTTGATGGAGTAGTTGGTTGGTTGGTTATGCTTGGATAGGGTTTTAAATGAAATAACTACCTATAAACTTTTACCAATTGTCCGTTGCATTAAAACATTTATGTTTCATTAAAATTAATTTACATAGAAATGGGTTCCCTTCTGTTAAAATGATTACCAAAAAATGTCAAAATGTTAAACAATTAATATTTTTTTTGTGTGTGAAAAAACATAATTCAAATCAAATTCTATAAAAAGATGCTGTTTTAAATTCATTTTACAATTTGTGTAGAAACAGATTCACATGAACACAGATACAATAAATTTTCCTCGTTCTTTCGGTCCTAGATTTTTTTTTCTAAAAAATCTTGCATTTTTAAGGAATCTTATACTTTTTAAACATTTTATATTTGTTTAAGTGAATACAAATAATTTTAATAGTAAAATTAACCATTTAATTTAAAAAAAAATCCTCTTCAACAGTTATGCGAAACTTGTAACAGAAGTACTATATGCTTTCTGCAACAAATTTCTTCCTGAGAAATGTTCTTTAAACTCACAAATGTAAAGGAGGCTTTTACCCCCAGCCTAGAGAGGCGAAGCAGACATTTTTATGAGAAGGAAATAATTTAAATGATTGATTATTTATTAATTGTTACTACAAAGTAACAAATAGGGTAAAATATATATATATATTATTAAATAATTTTTAACATGTTAAATTTTTTGCGCACTGGAAGGCAAAAAATTAGTGCAAATTTTCGTAAGGGAAAGAGAGTTAAGTGTTTATATAGAAAGTTCTTTATAGAAGAATTCGGCTGAAACACCAAAATTCTCTACTTAAATAGAAACTAAAGATTTCGAAGAAAATAAAACTTAATTAGACGCCTACTATCTTTGTTGTTAGAAATATGTTAGAGGAAAAGGTGTAAAAATCGGCACCCCTCCTGAAGTCGCTATGGGAGGGGCAGAAGACTTGCAACCAGGACTGTGATCTCATAATGCTTCAAAAATAACAAACAAAATTGATAATGAAGTAAAATTGATGTATCTTGAACTCATACATCAATTTCAAGCAATTAAAAATTTATTTTTTTAATTAAATTTAAATTTAAAATGTGTAAAAAATTCATTTTTTGTTGTTGAAAAAATGCGAATATAAATAAATAAATAAATTTTTAATTGCTTGAAATTGATGTATGAGTTCAAGATACATCCATTTTACATCATTATCTGTTTTGTTTGTTATTTTTGAAGCAATATTTTTTGTCTACAACCTTGCGCGCGGTGGATACCAGGAGAAAGAGTTTTTTAACATTTTTTTTTAATTTTACACTTTTTTTAAATAGTTAAATATGAATTGTGCAACATTGAAATAATTATGTTAAATCAAGCAGATATTGACCTATTAGTGGTAAAAATTTCATTTTATTGTGTGTTATATGAAATCATAAATACAATAAAATGTGACATGATGAAAACTTGCATCTTCGGAGGAAAAGTAAGACTCCTGAGACCTCTTAAAACGTGTCTCCGGTTAATGAAGACAATTCCATTTTCCCCCAAAATCTCCTATTTCCAACTGATGTTATAGAAATCGCTTAAGCGTAACTTACTTATTGGATATTGTGGACAATTATTTTCACAAACTGATCGAGCGTAATTCAAACTACACTGTAAAAAATGACCAATGTTTCTTATTTTATGAAAATATACTATAACCACGAACGAAAATATAATATAATCTTCTGAGTTATCCGAAATTCCGAATAGCGTGTTCCATTGTCTTTTAAACCCCCAAAAACTAATGCATTTCCAAAATTTAAAAGAATTATTTATAAAAACAAAGTATTTTTCGCTGCCCGTATTTTTCCGAAACGTTTCCGAAGGGTTTTTATAGTGTATTAATTAGTGTCCTCAGCCTGCAATACCTGTTTTTCGAATGTCATCAATTCTCAAGTAAACGTTTTCAGCCGCATAAGTTAATTTATACATGAAAGAGTAAAGAAATGATCTTAATTTTAATGTTAATGTTAACGCTGTTAACTCTGCATGTTTGTCTGTTAAACATATTTAATTTTAATGTTATTGTCAAAGCTGTTAATTTTGAATGTTTGTCTGTTAAACATATTTTTTGAGCATGAAAATGTTTACTTGAGAATTGATACTATTCCAAAAAGAGGTATTCCAGGCTGAGGACACTAATTAATACACTATAAAAACCCTTCGGAAACGTTTATGAAAAATACGGTCAGCGAAAAATACTTTGGTTTAAAAATAAATCTTTAAATTTTGGAAATGTATTGGTTTCTGGGGATTCAAAAGACAATGGAACACGCTATTCAGAATTTCGGATAACTCAGAAGATTATATTATATTTTCATTCGTGGTTATAGTATATTTTCATAAAATAAGAAACATTGGTCATTTTTTACAGTGTATAGCTCTGTACATTAGGTCTTCAAAAGCAAAATTTGATGTAACTTTGGTTATTGAGGTATCAAGAATATTGTCAGTGAGAGTGATGAAGAGAAAGAAGATATTCCAACAACCAAAAACGCAATCGTTTTAAAAATTCCTAAAAGCTGTTCACCCATAGTACAAATCAAAATTTGATGTAGCAGACGAAATTTTCCGAATGTGTCGCAAAACTGAAACAGCTAAAAAGTCGCTAAAAAGCTCTGTCGCTAAAAAGATCATTTGTTCAAGTAACGCAAATAAAAGTGAGAGTTTGTTCTAATTAGCGCTAAATTATGTAACTACTGCAACTTTTTTGCATATTTTATTTATCTTTAGTAATTTAATCTTTTGTATTAACAAATTGTCACTAACTTGTTTTTTAACTAAAATTACTAAATTAAAGAAAAAGTTATTTATTAAAATGGGAACCTGTTTAATTTCTGTCAAAAATTAAATTCAATTTATTCAACGAAAGCTATTATTTTACACCATTCTAACGTAAAAATGTGTAAATTATTTTACACCATGCCGAAATTCTTCTCCCTTGGAAGTCCGCATGAACGAGATTCACTCTCTAGCAATACAGTACCATTACTGAAAAAGTGTGAAATTTTATTATTTTAAGTCGTCAAGAAAAAAATTTGAAATGTAAATTTTAAGTAATTGTATGAAAATTAAGAACAGTGGAAAGGGCCCAGTAAGACAAAACTAATGTCTATTAAGATTTAAACTAAAGAAAATTTTAAGTATGCAACCATACTTTCAGAAAACATATTTTCTCTTAGATTAAATGTATTTTGATTTATTAATTTTGTAAATTATTTTTAAAAAAATTAATTGCTCCAGAATGCATAACGCAATCAATTTAAGACAGAAAATATTGGTAAGTTTTTTTAATCAGTTTAACAGAAACTAAAGGGAAGAGCAAAAGGTTTTGCAATAGCAGATGAGTTCAGAAAAAATATTGAAGCAGAGAAAAGAGAATTTTTTTTAAAAAGGCTGCATTACAACAACTCTCTTCTTGAAAAACTTGAAAATATTACTGGACTCTCAAGTAACATATTGTAATCTTTTAAATGTTTTCTCTTTTTTTTTCAGAAGCAAAAGATAAAGGAGGGATAATAGGAAGTTAGGAAAAATTGCAGCCGTATTTATTTCCCCTCAAATAACACAAAGTTTTGAAAATAAAGGAATTAAAATTTTTAAAGATGAAGAGAAAAATAAAGGAACAAATTAATAAAAGGAAAAAACGAAAACAGTATGTTTTTGTTTTAAAACGGAGTGATTGATACGTTATCTGTAAATAAAGAACTGTAAAAATAAAGCAAGATTAAATTTCTAAATGTTTAGTTAATTTTCTATAAAAGTATCTAAATAATATGAAAACTTTTTTTACTTTCTTCTATTTCCATAAGAAGGAAGTATTGGGTTCGTGAAAATTTTCGACTTCGTTTCTTGACGGGTTTACACGTTTTAGGATATCCTGAATAGGATTTGACTACTATTGAAAAACGTCTGCATATCTCTTAGTCTATTTAACCGGCTAATTGTGGCCATTTTATCTCTAGAACTAATGCACGGAATTTAATTAAACTTCATTTTCAGTTAGATCTTGATATAAATTTGAGCTCATTAGGTTTGAGTGCACATATCCGAAAAGGTGGTGCTGCTATGTTGCATTTTTCAAGATTTCCGTGAGAGCTCTATCTCAAAAACTAATGCACGAAATTTTATCAAGTGTTATATTCTGTATTGCCTTGACATAAATATATGCTGGTTAGGTTTGGGCTTATATCGCCCAACACGTAGCTCTGTTATGCTGTATTTTTCACGATTTTTGCGATAGCTATATCTCAAGAAATAATTCAAACTGCATAATATTTTAGATCTTTACATAAAAAAATGTGATTCAATTTTTACTTTGATAACTCAACAGAAGACAGTGTTATTTTATGTTTGGGAAAATGCTCCTAATCGGGTCCACAATCAATTTATGCTATTTAGCGAGCATTTTTTGCATTATTGTTGAACAGATTTCTGCACTAAAACATTATAAAGGAAGCGTGAATGAATGGTTGTTGGTATATTGAAGTGCGGTAAAACAATACGTCTCACTGTGATGTTGTGAAACGGAAGTAGGTGATACGAAGTCCCGGTTTAAGTATTTTATTGTTTGATTAACCCAAGTGCTAACCGTAATTTGAAGTTAAATCTGAAATGCATAATAAAATATTTTTAATTTTAAAGCCAAAAAACAAGTAATAAAAATTTCGAATAAAAATTGAATAAACAAAATAGAAAAGTCTGAATAGAAAAAAATTCAAAGAGCAAGGAAGTAACAATTTAACATATAAAATTAAAATAAAGAAAAAAAATACAAAGACGGGAACTTGAAAAATCGCGCACCTGTAAACACATAAAAGCAAGCCCACAATGATAAAAAAGGTAAGGAGATACTTAAAACTTCAATTACTTCAACACTTAACAGTTAAAAATTCAATTTTTTTTATTCATAGATAATGACATATTTTATTATTATTATTATTCGAAAATAATATTGTTCGTTTCATTGATTTTCATATTTAATAACATCACTTATTATTTTTATGTTCTTTTTTACTGACATCACTTAGTACGAGTATATTATATTATTTTTTATAGCATCACAGCAACTTAAATTGGGAGGCAAATATGCCAAATTTAATTATATTTAAATTTAATACTTCTATAATTATTTCAATTATTTAATTTTATCTTATATTATTTATTTATCTTATTAATTTTATTTTATTTAATTATATCTTACATTAACCTTAAATTTATTCACAAAAACTGAATATCAATAAAAACAGATAAGATTTATAAATGCAATATTAACAAATATAGACAGTAAGTGATTTTATAAAAGATTCTTGACAGAAAACGGTTGAATACTAAACGGTTCCTTATAATTATCTAGGCTCTTTGGTAGGCAATGCATCTTGGCAAAAGGGCGTTGGCTTTCAACAAATCAGACACTGAACTGATCTCGACGATCCAAAAAGTCAATTTCATACAAGTCAGTGGAGGAAGGTTTTTTTACCATGTGTAGAAGACGTGAGTATCAAAAAGGAGGCGGTGGGGTTGCGCTGCTGAAAACGTCTTCCGTTAGCGCTCGAGATTTCCGTGTGAATGTGTAAATCTCCGTTCAAAGATATGCTGTTATTCAAACTTAAGATACGTAGCTAAGCAGTGATTTTTCGTGTGTTAACAGTGGTTGATCAAAAAATAATGAAATAGATGCGTATGTGATAGAAGTGTCTCTCATCAACTTCACGTCTGACACAATGATAGCACATTATGTCCACGATAAAAGTGGAGAGTCTATCAAGGTTAATACGAAGTCCGAAAGCATAATAAGGTCCATAAGGTGTTATTTCGAATATCAGCACCAAGAAGTGTCAGGATGTAGAATTTGAAGTCTACTCGTCAGGTTGATAAAGCGCATATGTTATTTTATTTTTTAGTCTTCTCTGTTCTCATTCTTTTTTCATTTTTTTAAACTACAAATGAGATACTCTTGTGGGGACGTTCTTCTTCCTATTGGAAGTCTCCGTAGGAGAAAGTCGGACAGTCTTGTCTTCGTTTCCTTCCATTTCTCCCTCATTCGTATACTTCTGAGCCAATGTAGTGTGAAGAGCTCAGTTTAAAATTACTCCATACAGTGGCTCTTGCATCATCTTGTGGATTTTCTGGGGTGCATAAATGTACTTGAAAGCCTTATAATTTTTGCTGAAAAATTGTAAATATTGCATTTAATATAATGTCAAAGCTGGTGCCAGCATCTCTTTACAGACGATTTATTGTAAAATGATAATCTATAATGTTTTTATTTTATGTTTACACTTTGGGATTTAAAGAATATACCTACGTACTATACAAATTTATTTACATAAAAATCGTTTAAATTTAGAAACGCTATGAAAAAGCAATTTATCGATAGCCATATGTCTATAGTTAATGATTATTTCAAAATTAATTATTTGTGAATGATTTAATAAAATTCAATTAATAACCTAGCTGAAATGTCATTCTTCTCAACTTTCTACTTCTCTTTTGCTCAGAACAAAACAAAGAAGGGTGGATAATTTAACATACGTACAGAAAACATTGCTATATGCAGAAAAGTTCGAAATATGAAGTACTAGTACAAGGTACGGCTTTCTCCTTGCTGTGTTCGATTTATACTGTTAGTGCTGCTTTGAAAAGTTCTGAATGCATTGCATAATCTTTATTTCAATTAAGTTTATTTCAACCATTTTTAGATGAATCCGTGTGGCATAACTTTAATTTTGTTTCACATGGGAATGATTGGTGTCCATTTACTTATTCACATCATATCTACGAATTTACAAGAACTGATTACTAATATCGGACATTATAAATAATTTTTGTTTTAAACTAAAAGTGAAATACGCGTACTAAGATTATATATATATATATATATATATATATGTATGTATAAAAGGCACACTGAGAAATGGATATTTACATAAATAACCTCTGACCTATGCAATACCTTAATGCTGAATACGAAATGCGTTTCTCAAGTCCGTTTATAGACACATTTATGGTGAATTGACCAGGTAACGCAATATTACTAAAGATAACTAGCTCCTCCTCATTCTGTCCGATCCCGAAGTGTGCGGGAAAGAAATTTCGGTCTCACAATCAGATATTCTGTAGAAGAAAATGTTAATAATAGATTGCATATTTTCAATTTAATGCTATTTTTTCCAGAATAACCATATTGCAGGATAGACATTTCCAGCATGAAACAAAAAGAAATGCAACATTGACGAAATTTTCAAGTGATATTACGTACAGGTATGTGTTTTTTAAAATACATTTAAAATGTATTTTTTTAGTTTTACAAATTTAATAATATACTGTGTTCAGAAGTAGTGTCTTACAAGTATCGAAACTAAGTCGCTGCTTTTCACAGTAATTTGTAGTGTAGCGTGCTAAATTTGGAAAAATGTAGTATAGCGTGTAGAAAATATTGAAATACAGAAAATCAGTAGTTTGTAGCGAGAACCGACGTTACTTTTAACGGTACTCCAGGAAAAATAATTGCCATTCTACAAATCACATGATCGTAACTTTTTTCTTTTGTGCAAAGTTTTTCCGACAATTTGCTAATCTTAGCTGCAGTGTATAAAAATGCATTTCATGAAGTCGCAGGTTTTTTCCATTGACACTTGCAGGTAAATTCAAGCACTAAAAAACCAAAAGAATGAACTTTCTTGCTGGCAACACTTGTATATTTATTCGTTATTAAGTCTTTATGTTTTAATATAAGGTTTCCTATTATTTAGAATTATTTTATTTACAAATTTATTTATTGTTTGCATTTAGAGTATTTTTTTTTTTGTAATTTTCTATATTATAATATTAGACAACACAATATAATTAACTTCCAACAGAACTCCATTCAATTAAAATATTCAGAGTATATTGGAGTGTTACGTAAACAAAGATATTTGTAAACATACATCTACGGCAATTTTACATCCCAATGCAATAATTACTATAAGAATAGTAAATAAACTTTATGGGGTGTATGATTGTGTATAAATATTTATATAAATAAGAGTAGCCCTCGTTATAACGCTTGTTCTTATGTTCAGCTGTTTTCGTACGTCCTGAAAAAATAAACTATCGTTTAATCACATTTTTACTTTCCATACACATACGGTATAAGGAAAGAGTTGTAATCATAGAAAAAACAAGATTGTGGAAATATTGGTATATTTTTACATTTTGACGTTCTCTGAATCCGTTTTCTCAATTTTTCCAATGACTCTATATGTATGCGTGTATATTAAAAAATTTTCACACTATCAGGTCCCCACAGCTCACTTTTGTAAAGTTAGGATCTAACATTTTACTTATTGATATATTATTATTTCCACAGTATAAGTCCACTCTTTTAATTTCGCTAAGAAATTTGTAATATGAGTGACATGAATAACATTTTGGTAACAAACGTAAAACATTTTCTTTTATGTAATTTTTTTTTTAATTTTAATCCCCACAGAGAATTTGTACTAATTTAATTCTATCCTTGCAGAGACAATATAAGGAGGAGACACATTATTCAAGCCGTGCCTTCAATGTAAGTTGAATTCTTTGACTAAATCTGAAAGTAGCGAAGTAGTGACTACTTCTGAAAAATAGTTTGTAGTCGCTACTTTATTTTTAAAAAAAGTAGTTCTAATTATATTTAATTCCTTTTTCAATAGAATACTTGCAACGTTCAAAACATTCACACTTCATCGTTGACCTGAAAACAAACATTGAACATGAGATTAAAAAAAAATAAGTGTTCCAACATTGAGACGAGTGGCCTCAAATTTGAAAAAACGCATACGTCTTTTTATCAGAGAAAAAGAGTAACAATATGAATATCTTCTGGAACAATGTTAATTTTCGCTCCGTTTCGTGTCTCAGTATTGTTACTCTTTCAATTTAGTTTATGTTTGTAATTTAAATCATGTTTGTATTTTAGTAAACAAAATATTTTTCAAGGGTTGAGCGACATTTCCATCACCCTGTATAATCATTTATACGAATACTGGAATCATTCTCCGTAGTCATGACACACATCAGTTGTTTTTTATTTTTATGCTATCAAATAGAAGACAGTAAGTTAAAATAGTACCAAATGTTCCAAAAATGAAAGATTTTTTTATGCTTGCGATTCCCCACACAGACATGCAAATCTCTTCTTGGTGAGTTAGAACAAAACTTAGATACAAAGAAATAAACTTTGGGTTGCTTTCTTTTATAACAGCGGCTTCGTCTTTCACTAACAACGATGCACCGTGAACGGAAGCTGCACAGAACAGTTGAACAGTAAAATTCACTAAAGTAATAACGCAACATAAGATTTTCACTGCTAAAACTATAATATTATTTTGCTTTAGAGATGATATGTGCATCATCGTAACAAGCATATTGTACATCATGAAAGCATTAAACAAAAAGGAAATAAACACGAAAATCCCCACTTTTGAATCAATAAATTTTACACGTGATGTTATTCTACAATACACTTCATTCAGTCTATCATAATTGATGACGACAGTAGATTTCAACATGTCTATGTAATCAGATAGCATGCTTTTTATTTCATAACACAATATAGTGTAATATATTGTAAAGGTATTGAAGGGCATATAAAAAAAAATTCCAGTACAACATACATATAGAAATGTGTGTAAATATGTAAAAAATGCACTCTTACTTTTATATCCAAAAAGCGTCCTTTCTGTTACTTCTTCGGCATTTAAATCTAACAAAAATCCTAATACAAACAAAGCATTTGTTGTTACGCTCCAAACAGTTATCCAAACATTTTTAAAATTTGTTTTGCGTACCTTGAAACATCTGTGCTCATATGCAACTTTTGACAGTTTTCTCAGTTGCTGGATTTCTTTTTGTAAATATATACGATTTAAAATACTCAATAAATCCATAAAGATATACATAATTTTTAACTTTATATTATTTTCCATACTTAAAATATAAGATGAAGTTGTGACAAAGAAATGCAGAAACATAAAAATATTAAAAATGATTTTACCTGTAATCACAGCACTCGTCAAAATATTATTTCCTTGGAATTTAGTGCATCTATTTTCGAATACACCACTCAAGTAAAATAAATAAAATATGTTTTTAAATACATCTTTCTTACTTTCCGAATTATCTAAATGATTTTCACTTCGTTTGTTTGGCCGCATTATTCTCGATAAATTAAAAAAATTACAAATTTAAGTTTTTTTATTTTTTATTTTTAAGAGAGATTTTTTTACATGTACTTTCTTTTATAAACTTTCGAAATTAAACGTTTTTCAAAATATTCCACTTGAAAATTGTGGAGACACTCTTGAGACATTACCATGTGCATTCGACATCTTTCAATAAACAGATTTGAAAATAAATGAAAACACAGTTTTATTTCACTGGAAATGGGAATATCCTGCTTGATAGAAAACACTAAAAACACAAAATTTAAGTGATAAAATTCAAAAATTACATTTCATAACAATTTTTCAGAATAGCAACTTCTGTCTCATTTTATCAAGGAGTTTTTGCCATTAAATAAAGCGATTGTAAAAAAAAAATACTGATACACTAACAACAAAATGGTTGTCAGCTACTCCGGGACCATATGGTACCGCTAGTATTTACTTTGTTAACGAAGAAAAATCTTTGAAAGGTTTCAGTCATTTAAACTAAATTCATATTTCAATTTACTTGCTAAAACTAAACGACGAAGAATTGATAATGAAAAGTATAGATACACTAATGTTGCAAAAGGTTTTATCTTTGTTAAAAATTGTAAAAGCATTGAAAACAAAAATTAAACATGTACTTCAAAAAAAAATTTTCAAATTACTAAATTGTGTTGTGCTTTTTTGATAGTTTTCTTTTTTATACAAAAAGTAAAATCTAAAAGCTCTTTATTTATAGCTATTTTTGTCTGTTTAATTGTTTTCGTATTCCACATTTAAAATCCTTTTTGTCGTAACAACATATTGTAACAAAATACTGGCAAAACTTATAAAAAATATGACAGCAAATTACTTTTATATAAATATTGCTCAAATAAAACTAATCTAATTTATAAAAAATTGCTATCCTTTGTAAATAATATATATTTATGCTTCAGATAGAAACGACATCCTAAAATTGATCTTTAATTTTACATTTATGCATGATTTGTTTACAATCAGAAAATGGCAGATTGTTTTCAATTTTTGTAATAAGAAAGAACTTTATACCATATCAATATTTATTACTTTCTGTCCATTAACTTTCTTTTTTAATAAAAAGCAATTGTAATTTAATAAAGTGTTTTTCTATTTCCATGATTATAAACAGAATGGATAAATAAATGGATTTTCGATACTACGTAAATATTTAATTTACTTTCACTGCCATGTGATACATACAATAGTCTTTTTTAATTGTTTTTAAAATTAAATTGATAAATAAAGCGAATTTTACCAGATATTAATATTTTTCTTCAAAATCAAAGTTTTAAACGAATTTCAAAAGAAAGTCTCTCTTTCTCTCTGTGTGTCTCCCCCTCTCTCTTCCCCCCTCTCCCTCTCCCCCCCCCCTCACTCTCTCTCTCTTTCTCTCTCTCTCTCTCTCTCTCTCTCTTATTCGGTATTGAATAAATCGGAGAAAGTCAATATCATATATCATATATAGTTTTCTTTATCCACGATTTTTTCGCGTGCAGTTTTTTTTTAATTTCTCAAGCAAAATTAGATTGTCATAAAATATTTTTTAAACCTGCAATTTTTATTCTTTTAATACACAAAAAGACTTTTAGAAACCTGTCGAGTATCATTTACTCACATTTAAAACAAATGACACTCTTTGAAATGTAAAATTTTTTTCTGAACCATGTAGTATTTTCAGACGGTGCTACCACATGATTTTGATTTTTGAAGATGCATTCATTTATGGACTAAGTGGCTATATCTTACTTTTCTCTGCAAAACATAACTAAATGGCATAAAATAAACATGTAAGATAGACTTGGCACCTTGTGCGAACATTCTTCTCTGAACCACGCTAAAATCACAGAATAATTGTGTATTGCTACCACTTTTAACATTCATAGTTTGTTGCAATGTAGCACACACCTAAGATGTTCGGGTCAAAAATGACCCAAGGTGTGGTATTTAATATTATGGAATTATATTCACATTTTATTTAATATTAGTAATTAATTTATTGATTCAGCTATTGTTTTTCCCTTTTTAAAAAATTCTTTATCATTTAATGTTTTCTTGAAAGTAATTTTTCAGAACTATAAGGGAGTATGAATTTAATGAACCTCTCTGCATATATGGAATAAAAATGCTGTAATTCCTTTTTTCACCCCCGAAAATCACTGTAAACGTTCAAGCAATACATGTAAGACGTATCTTTCCAGTATTTATTACATATTTTTATTTTTACATTCGTTTGATAGTACAAAAAATTATAGAAAACATTCAATTATGTACAATCATTACACACTTGAATGAAATGTGTTTTACAATTAAACTTACCATATTTGCAACACTTTACAGAGGTTTTATTATTAATCTGTGGGCACAAGTGACATATTCACCTTTTGCCATTGCTTTCTAAACTTCCGGATGTTTTAGGTCAGGAATCATGTTGTCCTGAGTTTCGAATAGTCATCGCCAATTCTCGGACAGTCTTTGCTCTTTGAAGATGCTTTCTTCCTTCAATATGGGGGGAAACCAATGTCATGCAAAGCTTTTAAACGAATATTCTCCGTTTGTGAAATGCGTTCATATTCCATGCGGGATTGATCTTTAGGAATAATACAAATGCGTTATACGCAAAAATATCTAGGATATTAGAAAAAACACAATAGGCCCGTTTGTTTAGTCTTCCTCCGACAGGAATAGAGGCCAATTTATCTAACGTGTCTACTACATTTTTGGTGCTGTTGTAACACATAATAATTTTAGGTTTCGTTGTGTCTATTTATGCTATTTTCTGTCATGGTGAAAACTACTCTGCAGGACAGTTCACTTGCCTCTCTTCGGGATGTACGATAATAGAGTCATACCTTATGAATGCAAATGTCGATGTGTACTTTTCCGTCCCGTTTGGAAGCAACTGCAGATAAATTGTTGGTTTGTTTTTTCTCGTTGCTCCAATCATTGGTATTTGTTTTTTCAGAAAAATCTGCCCAAGGTTATACGATGTGAAAAGTTATCACATGTTACATTATATCCTTTCAAGTCTTGACCGATATCAATGACAACCCTGAGACCTCAGTTTCGTTCCGGTGTAGAACCAGGTTTCTTTCCAAGATGCAGCTGTATATTCTAAGTATAATTGGTTACGTTTTCACAAAGTACCCAAACTTTTATACCGTACTTGGCTAGTTTTCTGAGAATGCACTGGCGGAATTGACTTTTTCCTCAGAAATCTAGCTGTTGTACATCCACAGTAACGTACATTTCATAATTATACAACATCGCCAAAATTCCCACGAACGTCTACGACAAATCACTTAAGGGCACAAATTTGCCAGTTACTCGTATTGTTCGTCGTACCTTTCGGTCATCAAATCGAAGAACCCTCGATATCATTTTGAATTTATCTAAGGACACGTTGCTCTGAAAATATTCCGATCCATTGCAGCATCCCAAAAACTCTCTATTGACACGTTACGAGATTTTTATATCCCAGACGGCAGTAACAAGCCAATAAATGCTTCTAAGTCAACGTTATTCACATTCTTCCAACTGTCATCGAACACATCTTTTCCTTCTACGTTACTATTTTTTAGTATGATTTTTTCATGTTCAACAAACATGTTTTACAGACAGACATGATGAATTAACATAATTAATATTAAATTTATTTTGTTACTCTTGCACGTATAAATTCAGCTTAAAATGTTTAATTGATAATTCATAGCGAAAATCAATGACAGAAAAATAAACTTTGCTTGTGTAAATGCTTATTTAAATCTGGAAATCACATTGATATCGAAAGTTTCTAAAAATAAAGAACGGTTTTCGGAATCGTGGTTAGTTCGAAAGAGGTTATTGTAAATTTTCGTACAGGGTTATATTATGTTTACGTAGATTGAGAAAATTTGTCTTTTTAACACTTTTCAAAACAGTTGCAAAGTGTTTCTGAATTCGGTTTGTCTGTCTGTCTGCCGTCTGTCTATTGGTGCTCTAATTCACGTAAATATATTTGGATTTCCATTAAGTGAATATATGTTATTGAGCTTTACTATGGCATGTTTGGCAAAGAAAATGAAGTGTTTATCATGCATAATCCGTTTACAGAGACAATCAAATGTATTTCGTTACATTACAGTCTATGGGGAGAAATCATTTGCGGTATATTTTAATGATGTTACACTATTTCAAACATATTGAAATGGATATATATATCTGAAGATTACTACAAGATTCTTACAATAGAATAGGGTGTCTTTAGCATTTACTGTTCCTTTACAGGGACACTAAAAGTATTCCGTTACATTGCGTTGTATTTCGAAAAATCGTTTGCGGTGCATTTTAATGATATTACACTATTTCAAACATCTTGAAATTTATATCTATCACTGAGGTGAAGTGCAAAATGCGTACTATAGAAGACAGTGTGCAAAGCATTCATGGTTCATTTTCAAGGACACACAAAATATTCGATTACAGTACTTTCTATGTACAATAATTGCTGAGAGTGCGTTTTCAGTTGTGGTATGCGTTTTTAAATTTATGAATTTTTTTTTCATATTACTCTGTGTGTGTATAAATTCTATAGATCATATACAGGGCTGTACAAAACATCTCCAGCACATTTCATTTTATTGATGGAAACTGCTGAAAGGGAATTTTCAACTGTTCTGTCCGTTGCCTAACTAAACTAAAGTTTAGCGTCCTATGGATATTTTTTCGGATATTTTTTCAACTATAGATGCTAATTTCTGAAATTGGGTTTTAAATCTCTTATGAGTTTTACAAAGTGTTTACTTAGACATCATCTTTCATCTTATTAAACGGTGAAGTTTTATTACAGTATTCTGATCGGGTTGGAGAGTGCTTCATTATCTATGCTTGACGCATGATTTTCCGTCCTTGTTTAACATAGTGCGGGGAAGTGTTCCACTGAGCCCAGTACTGGTCTGTGTGAAGAGGCGTTCTATAACCAAAAGATTTTAAATAGCAGCCTAATGTGTGAAAAAAAAACAGCATATAAATTACAACACAGACGCATACATACATACATACACATATGGAATGATGGCAAAAATAACAAACGCGATTCAAAGAACCTCAAAACGTAGATATACCAAAAGTTCCATAATAGAGTTTTTATCATAATTACAATACAGGGTCATTCATAATTCCCTCCGGGGTTTCGAAACGTTATAGTAAAAAAACGAAGACGAATATGAAAAAAAGAAACATATGAAATTATTCCGAAACTATTCAAGTTTTACTTACATACATTACAGGTGTTCTATGTGTGAACCCTTGGTCACACGGCATGCATCCATGCGATAGTCCAGTTCCTGCCATACTCCGTTTCTTTAAATTTCCGGTACCACACATGAATTGTTTTGTCAGTTGGTCCCTGTTTTCGATATTTATTACGAAAGGCCCGTTGAACTGACACCACTGATTCAGATTTAAAGAAACGGAGTATGGCAGGAACTGGACTATCGCATGGATGTATGCCGTGTGTGACCAAGGGTTCACACATAGAACACCTGTAATGTATGTAAGTAAAACTTGAATAGTTTCGGAATAATTTCATATGTTTCTTTTTTTCATATTCGTCTTCGTTTTTTTACTATAACGTTTCGAAACCCCGGAGGGAATTATGAATGACCCAGTACTATCCTTGCACGAAATGTGTCCGTAAAGTAAATGAAGAAAATTATTTAAAAGTGATAAAAATCGTTCAACATTTATTAAATATGTAAGACTTTCAAACTTGATTCCCATGTGAAAGCAACGAATTTATGTAAAGTAATGAATCTAGTGCGCACATATGTGTGTAAAATATAAATGCAAAGCAGAAACTGATTTTCGCTGATGCACACAGTCACTGTTATATACGAATAGTACTTAATACCAGAACCTATGTCAGGCACGAAACCTACAGCCTATTTAGCGGGAAAATTCTACGTTTAAATAGGGCGGATATTACTATTTAGAAATAGTTGTGACTGTATGCCCCTGTGATGTAAGTCTCTGATGTAAACGATATAAATAACTAAAGAAATAAAAAAAATTCTTCGCATTACGTTTTTTGTATTTAAGTAAATAAAGCGCATAACTGAACGTCTTAATTATTCTTATAAGTCCCTGTATGCATGTTCGCAAATGCGTAAAACAGCATATTTTGATAAACCATTTCTATATTATGAAGAAAGAATGAAAATGTTAATGTTTAGTAGTACAATCAAAATATTAACATTACTCCTATTAGGCAATCTTGTGCTTAACTAAAATCTGAAATAACTGTCAAAATTAATTTTTACTGTCGCATAGTACAAGAAAAAAATCAGTAGAATACTTAAACTAATGAAGGCAGTAACACGCGAAATCTTATATAAAACAGCGAATATTGAAGTATCTGTTTCTCGAGAAACTCTGAAGCGATTTCAATATTTTTAAAATAATTTTACCAGTAGCTAAGCTATAGATCGATCTCTCTACAAGAAATAAAATTTAATATTTCAATAGTTACGCGATATAAAAGTCTAGGAGTTTTTATTTAACGTTCCTAAAAGGAAATTATTTTCCAGAAAACAAAACGGATCAAAGCAGTATAGTTAATTATAAAAACCTGCAATAAAAATTGAAATCGCTTCAGTAGATTCCGAGAAAAAAGCATGCCATTATCAGCTGTTTTCCATAAGATTTCGCATATTTTATTGCCCTTAAGTTTTAATATGACCGCAATCTAAATTATAAATGTGTACTTTTATTAAAGAATTTTTTAATCTTTCCATATTGCCTCCTGGTGGGTGTGTTTTACACCATAAATAACTGGAATGAAGTAATTCTTTTTCGTCTACTGTTAGAAGTTATTGTCTTATTTTCAATTTAAAACAAGTGGGTAAGTGTGATCCAAGTTCCCACAAAGGGTTTCGTTTAATATTCCTTTCAAAACACTTTATACATTCTTTAAAAAATCCAAATAAATTTCATTTTCTAAAAAAAAAAAACTTTCTATTTTTCTCGGTTTTTCGAATATTTGAACCGTCCCGATTGCGGGTGAAGCCCACTATTATATTCTGTCATAATAATATCTGTCATGTGGACTAAATGCGATATTTAAAAAAAAAATATTTCAAAAAAAATATTTCAAAATTAAACATGTTGTACACCTTCAAAATGTTAAAATATGCGAATATTTCCATAGTCGGGTTTTTATCATGATTCAAAACGTTCCTCAAACTCATATATTTACTATTCTCTATTACTCATATTCATACTCGCTTTGTATTATACTGAAACATTTGAAAAACCCGTTAAATTTGCGATATGACGTCAGATTTTCTTTTTAATTCTCTAATGACGTGTAATTAATCTGCTTTGTGTACATGCACACATACTCATACTCCTTGTATTATTGAGAAATCTTTCTGTTTTATTACCACTATGACGTCAATCCTTTTTATTTCATATTAATCTTTTTTTTCAATTGGTGAAACTTTTTATTTCATTTTTATTTTTCACGAGAAAATCGTCTGATAGAAAATTAATTATTGTAGATAGAATTTCATCATGGATTTTTAATTTTTGGCATCTGCTATAACGGAAATTTTTCAATTTTAATAAGAAAAGGCTGTTAGAATTTTGGTTTTTTATCTCTATTTATTAAAATAATACGAATTTTTCAAATTTTAATATTTTCATCTCTTCACAGCTGATATTCTGATTTATACACAAAGTTTCAACTCTGTAAGTTACACAGTTTTCGAGCATGGCTCTGTGACAGACAGACAACGCAGCGGGAGCAATAGGGTTTCGTGAGATGAACGAAACCCTAAAAAAAAGAAGTGGGTCTCTTGTGTTTTTCCTCTGGACTTTTAAACTATGGTTGTTTGTCTTAAGTGTTAAATATGTTGAATATTGAGATTGCGAGTTTAATTAGTACTTTTAGCTGATTCCGATTTCAGGAATATTAGATTTAACTAATTAACTATTAAATATTCTTTTTCAAAACAACGTTACAATCATACAAGAAAGAAATCAGTCAAGGTGTAACTCGCGCTCAAAGGGTTCCGTACATTGAATTTATTAATTTCTATTTATTAATTAATAAACTCCTAATAATTTTTTCATAATTTTAGTTTCAGTCCATTCGAAAATATGAGGGGTGTTGGCATATTTCCTGAGTACTTTCGACGATATCTCTGAAAATATAATACCTAAAATTAAAAGAAATATATTTTTTAGTTCAATGTTACGAGATCTTTCGAACGATTCCCTACACGATACATAAAAAGACATTGTTTTTCAAGTAACTTAATTAATATCTCCGCTAATTAACGACAATTTTTTACGAAAATTATTATCAAACATCCTTGAATGATTCTGCGTCGATAGAAACCTCGAGCGCTCGTCAACTCCCACGCTGACTTCCCGAAAAGTAAAGTTTTTGTGTAACGGAAAAATGCGTTTTTCTCAAAAACTATGTCAGCGAGGAAAATCTCTGTCATTTTCCTGCAAGGTTTAAGTAAACTTCTACTACCCCTAATTTTTTCATAATTTTACTTTCAGTAGATTTGGAAATAGGGGGAAAGGCATATTTTAGCAGTGCATTTTCAACGATATCTCTGAAAATAAAATACCTAAAATTTAAACAAATATATTTTTGAGTTTGGTATTACCAGATCTTTTCACCATACTCCACACGATAAACAAAAATAAAATATTTTTTTCACATCACTTAATTAGCTCCCTAATTTTTGCCTAAAAATATTTGTGAAATGCTATTAATCTGATAATATATGGGTAAAAATGTTTTATGACTTTCCCAAGTTTGATTTTTCCAGGTCCCATAGTTTATGAGAATAAGGGTTCTGACAATCAGACACAGGTGTGATCTTATAATGGTTCCGTTTTTAGGTGTGTTGTAATTATATAACTACGTAGCACCTGTAGTCGTCGCCTGGTCCATCCGTCCGTCCGTCCGTCTGTCCGCATATACTAGCGCAAAAACTACCCAATCGAATGTTTTGAAATTTAATCTATATAATCGTTGCAGAATTTTGTCGAGTCATTTCAAATTTTATTAAAATCGAATCAAAACTTAAAAAGATATTAATAAAAGTTTTCTTTATTCTATTAAATCCTATCATACGTAATCTGCATAGAAAAGGCACGAGTCGTGTGACTGAGGAAAACAAATACGGGCTAACCACATCTTTTTCCATATGCCAAGCGGCCATTTTTATTACAAATTATTTTTTCGAATAAAATTGCATAAGAGTTACATTTTTAGAAAAATCGTTGAAAAAATTGTTTGCTTGAGAGATGAGTCTCATTCAGAAATGTATAGATTCTGAGATAACTTCAGTGAAAATTAGCTTAACAGCCGAATATCTCAATCCATTAAAGTAAATAAACAAAATATTCATTCATTGTGAGTCATAGAAATATTAAACCATGGAGGTAATAATTCGCAAAGCAAGATCTCTATGGTGAATTTTACAGCGCTGTCTGGCGTCAAAAAGAAAATCTCATCTGTAAACATGGCATACGTAATAAAAAAAGGCATCTCGCTCATAGCAGACGATATCATTTCTTTCACTGAAATAATAACGATGATTTTTTTGTAAAACTGGTTATAGCACGAAACGAACGCACCTCATTTTTCACGTTTAACGTACAATTTACAACTTGTTACTTTTTAAATACGGAACCCTAAAGAAAAGTAAAATAATTCATTTTTAAATTACAAATGATAAACATACTTTAACATTTCCCTAATACACTTGCATAGCTGCCAAACTTCCCTTTTTAGGCGCGTTCGTAATTATATAAATACGTAGCACCTATTGTCGTCGTCTGGTCCGTCCGTCTGTCCATCTCTCTGTCCGTCCGTCCGCATATAACAACGCAAAAACTACCCAATCAAATGGTTTGAAATTTAAGATATATTACTTTGCAGAATTTTGTCGAGACATTTCAATTTTTTTAAAAATCGAATCAAAACTTTAGAAAATATTAATAAAAACATTTATTAAGAAATTTGATTATTTTTTTAATCGGTGTTTTATTTTTTAGGAGCTTTCGAAGTTTAATCGTCAAGCGACCGAGATACTTATTTTATGACAGAAATTAATCTGCAGACGATATAATTCATTTCACAGAACTAAAAATCATCAAGATCTGAATATTTATATAACTAGCTTATAGTACGAGCGTTTGTAACGTTTGGCGTAAAATTTCCAACTTTTTTTTTTATAAATACATTTTGAACTAAAAAATTTTCTTAAAAAATTAAATAATATAAATACCAAAGATAAAAACAAGTTACATCATTGAATAAATTTATTAAATAAACTTTATGGGTACCATGTATGTTTTTTTACTAGAAAAAAAAACGGAAAGTTGTCAGCTATACACTTGCTAATAAAATGTTACAGTTCAATAAAGTAATTCATAGATTGTTATTTAACAGAGGTATTTTACAAGAAAATTGTGCAAATTTCGGTTATTTTACCTATAGATAACTGCCTGAAATATAATAAATTTAAAAAATAATAACAGAATATATATATATACAGGGTGTCCACGTATAACCTGACTGACCTTTATTTTTGCAACCGTTGGTCCTAGATGCATACTTCCAGTTACAAAAATGGTTTAAATAAGGTAAAGAATTATTTTTAAAGCGATTTGGGTTAAGAAAAACATTTATTAAAAAATTACGAAATTTAAATTTTTATACAGTGTCCCGGTCCTATAAGTGATATTTAGTAAAAAATTACCGTGACACTAACAAGTAAGATAAAAAAAGTCCCACTCATCTAACATTAAAATTGACCGAATTATGAAACTTTGAATTGCATGACTTATACCACTTTTTTGTACCTTAAAACAGATGATTTCGGCCGTGCTTTCAGGTGTCGTATATAAAGTACTTAAACTTATTTCAAGGTCTCTGCGCTTTGGAAGAAATCGTACAACTATTACGATTGACTTAAATTTTATTAGTTAAGTTTCAGATTAGTTAAAATAATTGTATTTTAACATATGTTATATTTTGTAAGGATTTAAGGCTATGATTTATTTTAACAAATGTTATATTATTTTCATAAGGTTTTATTTAACTTGCAACGATCGTCTTTCCAGTTTAAAATTTGTACTCGAACTTTAACTCACTTTCAAATGTCCGATCGAAGTTAAATTTTACATACTGACTTAGATCCGATGACAATGTAATATTATTATGATTTTTGACGCTTACCATCTCAATAATACTCATATTAGAGGATAACACAAAAAAATTCATATAGATTACCGTCAACAATTTTAAGAAAAAGTTTTATATTAGATAACATAAACCTGCGATGGTTGTGTTTTTTACCTTTTATAATTACGTTTTATGTATTTTTTAACGCTGAATAAAAAAATTACCTTCACCTTTAACCATCATGTCAAGATTTTTCGCAAATCGTAAATTTCAAGGTTTAAAAAATAGCGAAAAATCTGATACTATAAAATAGATGTAAGACTTTTTTATTCAGTTTAATTTTATTTAATTCAATAATTTATTCAATTTTTTGGCTTATACTAGGTTTTTTACAACTAAATAGCTCAGGGGTCCGATGAGGTTGGGAGGGGAGGGGGATCCATTTTAACTTTGAGCTTTTTAACTTTGAAATTTTCGATTTGAGAAAAATCCTGACGTGATGGTTTAAAATGAAGGTCATTTTCAGATTCAGCGCTAAAAAATACTTTAAAATCAATTTTCAAAAGCTAAAAAACATAGCACAACCCAAAATTTGAAAGACAGTGTAATCTAACAGCATTTTAAAATCTTAATTGAGGCTGTTGTTTTTCATCCTTTTATTTAACAAAAATTCTGTTATTTTTATCCTCTTATATGTTCAGTACGAATTTTATATTTGAATTAATATGTCAGAATGACTATAGATTTCACATTTATATTAGGTTGCAATGTTAATTTTGCTCTCAACTATTTTTTCGATATATCTGACGATTATTTATATTTCTACTACATTTGTGAATGACCCCTATTTCGCAACAAAAAATATACTCCAACTTTAAACAGATATTACTCGGTCAGTTTTAATCGTAGATGAATCGGACTTTTTTATCTTACTTGTTAGTGTCACAGTAAATTTTTACTAAATATCACTTATAGGACCGGGAGACCGTATAAAAATTTAAATTTCATAATTTTTTAATAAATGTTTTTCTTGACCCAAATCGCTTTAAAAATAATTCTTTACCTTATTTAAACCATTTTTGTAATTGGAAGTATGCATCTAGGACCAACGGTTGCGAAAATAAAGGTCGGTCAGGTTATACGTGGACACCCTGTATATTATGAAAACTATTTATACAATATACGTAAAATTGTATATTGTCTAATACACTTTCTATAAATTGCCATATTTTTATAAGGTAAAAATAAGCATACACTAAGATTAAAGCTTTATTGAAGCTAATACTCTTTGACTATAATTACTCTTCTGTTAAGTGTTTTAATTAACTAGATATGTAAAATACTTTATTACATTTTAAATAACAATAGGAAAGCAAATAATCTTTAATTTATTAATATAAATTAATAAAAAGGTATTTTGGTAGATATAGACAGTTAAGTTCTTGTTTTAAACTAATCCATCGTTTTAAAGTGTTTGTTTTCTCCGATTCCTATATTTACTGTTTAATAAGTTCTATAAGTGAGATACTGACATAATTTTAGTTCACAAATGAGTTGTTTATTTATTTATTTATTTATCTTACGAAACTGAAATTAATCTGCTTCAGTTATAGCTAAGTGATTTTTTTTTAATTTGCTATTAAAATACAAGTAAGCAGCGCAGAATTGAAAAAGTATAAAAATACACAATATTATCGCTAGTTAGTTTACGCGAATAAATAAGATGTGCAGTCGATATTTTTTTTTTCTTCATGTGAACCAATATATACCGTAAATGACACTGTAAAAAAGTAAAAATTGAGAAATGTTTTTAATTCTTTATTAAAAAAAATTATCAAATTATCAAATCATCAAATTTGGAGTAACAGTTACTGAATATTATAGAATTAAGAAAGATCTTTTTATTGAATTGCAAAAAAAAAAAAAAAAAAAAAAAAAAAAAAAACGCTTGCGTATGATACATTTTCGTTAATTATTAAATTAATATTATAGTAACTATGTGAGTAACTAACATTTGTGTGCTTTCCTGCAATCAAAATATGAATTGGTAGAAGTTATTTTACACATTATAATTTTCAATCAAAGAAATATGAAGTTGGTACATATTTTCATCTAATGAATTGTAATAAAACATTATGTGCATAATAATAGTTTTAAATTAGTTAAAAATGCTAGTTTGTCCCACAAGATATTTCTAGGAAGTTTTCATATGGTAAATAAGAAAAAACAACTTTAAATTGTACCAAATGCCCCAGTATTAGACGATTTCCTTATGTTTACAAGATCTCATACGGTTAAAAAGACTTTTTGTTTTTTCAGGACATACACAAAGAAAATTAGTCATGGATTATTTCCTTTGCTCATTTAAATTTCAATTTGAGTGACAATGACGCACTGTGAATGGATTAAACAAACATTAAATTAAAGTAAAATTTACAAAATTTGTTTCACGGCACTGTTTTATGATATCAAAGTCGGAAATAATAATGAGTGAATTCTAGAGTTGCAGAAATTTTTCAATTTAATTATAAAAGAGCTTTATATTTAGTGTTTAAACAACTTTTCAATAGTTAAATGATTAAACTTCCCATAGGCTGCTTCTCGCTTGTTTTCATTCTAATGAAAAAAAAACAGTGGGTTAAAATGTACCAAATGTAAAAAAATTAAATATTTTTATCTAAATACTTACTAAGTCGAATACAGTCATATAAATTTCTTAGTGAGTGAGATAAAAAATTATGAGTGATGAATTTATTTCGGAATTTTCTTTCTTTGGTGACAGAGATTTCTTATTTGGCTAACAGTAATTCGTCGTGAACCGAAAAAGTTGATGCTAGTTTAGCAGAATTAACCCCAATAAAGTTACTACACAATGCTTCTAATACTTTTGGACTACCAAAATCCATATATTAGTTTTCGAATGACAGGATTTCTAAGATGGTTTTATATAATTGTCAAAAGACTTGTTTATATAAATGTGGTTTTAGGGTAATGCGGGGTAATTTGGTGCTTGATTTTTTAAACTAAAATTTTAAAAAGTCTGCAGGTGTTTAAAAAGATTGAAATGTACAAAGCAAAGCATAGCTTTTTCAGGGACAAATTCATAAAAGAAAGTAGGAAATTTAGTCAGTATTTAGTAAGTTAGAGCTATTAAAAAAAGAAAAAAACAGGAAACACCAAATTACCCCTTGAGGGATAATTTGGTGTACCTTTAGCTATGTGCTATTCAGAACACTGACAATTTTTAAAATTAGATAGCATTTGAGATCACTGTAATTGTTTCTTTGACAGAATATGTTTTTAACGAGATAGTAATAGCTATTACATGAAGAATTTTAAAGGCTCTGTTGAAATTCATGATGTTTTATGCGCCTTGAAAGATATCCTTTCAAACTAAATTAACCATAAAAAAATAATGCATCATTATTAGTTGAAATAAAAGTTTAATATACACGTTTTTTATACATCGGGGAAAGCATAAATGGTAATAGAAGGTTTTAATATAGCTCAATAACCTAGAGAAAAACATTTTAGAATGAATATTATGATATTTTCGATAAGATAATTTCTGAATAATAATAACAAAAAAACTTTTTCGAACAATTTCTTAAGAAATATATATCAACATTGGTGTACTACACAAAGCGACCAAATGAACCCCATCCAATGATATAGGCTAGAGTGAAACATTTTAGAATGAAAATAATGATATTTTAGACATTACACAGTCTTCTTAATAAAAAGACTATATAACATAATAATTTTTTCTAACAGTTTCTTAATAAAAATCTATGCCATAGCGTAAAACATTTTAAACACAAGTTAAGTGTTGGGTCTTGCACATTTCAGTAGCCTAATTTCTTTCTGAATCAATCTAGAATAAAGAACTCAAGCTGTACACTTCTGAGAAAGGATTAATAAACAAAATGAAAGTGACAATCCGCAAACATAATAAAACTACATTAAAAATAAATCAATTTATAAGTAAAATACATTGGCACCAAATTACCCCGCTTTTTATTTTATGCGGAGGAATTTGGTGCTTTCATCATTATTTTTTTTCGGTCGTTTTCAAAGATGCAGAAGTAATCAGTTAAAATTATCGTAGGGTAGAACTATAGGTAAATTAAGACAAATAACCAAGTAAAGTAATAGTACTTAAAGTCTAAAAGTAGTACTTAGTTTGTAGTATTAAAAGTGTTATAAAATGTCTAACCCCATTCCTTTTCACATGCGGCGATCATGTACGCTAATGGCCCCGGTGCATGTAAAATCCGTCGTGGGTGTAAAGTCCTCCAAGTTACCTGTGAATTACACCTCTGGGGGTGCCTAGTCTGGTGAAGGTCTCGTCACTAGATCAAGGTTCTAAATTAGGAGACCACCTCGAGTAGCAATGGCATGACGTATGGATGAGCGATGCAGCGAGAAAATAGCAAATATCCCAGTTTCTCACATCCGTCCGGCAGGACTTCGCAACACTGCGCAGTACTGAACCGCCTCATCAAAAATCAATTAGCAACCAGCCAACTAGAAAAAAAGAAATTAAAGCAACAAGACGCACTGAAGCCACGTCGGCCTATAGATTTAACAAACACATCTTCGCCAAGTGGAGAGCAGGCGAATCCTCGCCCCGCTGCCAGGTATCAACTCGTTAAGCTAGGCAAAAGCCTGGCAGGTAGGGGCCTGGTCAGCGGTCTAAAAAGAAAAAAAAAGATGCAGAAGTAAGAAAGGCAATACTAATTAGAGTATGCTTTCAACATGCCAGTACATTTTTTTATAACTACATAAATCATCTCGCTTTTCCTGTGGCATCTTGTAATTAGAAAAGTATTGAAACTTTGGAAGGTGGTAAATTTCACAGTTTTTGAAGATCCCAGAATTTTTTTTTCTTCCGGAAAATGTGCTACTTACATACAATGATATATTTAATACACAGCTCATATGTCTAACAAGGAAGGTCTCCATAAAGCGCATACTCAGAATATTTTGAAAAAAATGCTAATGAAGCTACTCATGTACGTAATAAGAGATCAGTCAAATTTAGCTGCGGAATCCCAGCAGAAAATCTGTAAAAAATAAAATACTTTCGAGTATTTGACGCAAAAAGAGGCGATTTGGCGAGCAAAACTTTTTCGTCGTCAAATGCAAGCGATTTTATAGTATTTGAAAATTTCTGGTTAAATGAGTGTTTAAATGCGTAGCACTTTATGAATTTAAACTTCAACGATTAAATAGTTTATTATTTTTTCTATAAAGTTATGTAATACATATACAAATTAACTATTGCTGAAGTTATTTAATTTTATACAGTTTTGAAGGCTGGTTAAGTTTTAAGTGTATTTTAACAGTAAATGTCCCATTAAACACTCTTTCATTATACATTTCGACTTTGAATAAGTCATTGTTTCCACGGCGACAAGACTTTTCTCTAGTTGTCTCCGGCACTAACAATATCGATGACAAATTCACAGTGCTCAGAATCACACAATTAATTTTTAGTTTAAAGCAATTTTAATCAATTCAAATTTTGTTCTGAACAGTAGAATGCGATCGTTAATTGTCTTTTAGATGTACATATATAAATATATATGGCAAAACCGTAGTTATAAAAGGGAAATTATTTAAGTTAAACATACTTTAACAAGTTCAGTATAAAGAGTAGAAAACGTTTTTCCTAAAAGAGAATTTCTCGTAAATGCATGTTTTTTTTTTTAATTCATTGTGTCGCCAACCCAGCGATAAATCGCCAAAACACGAAATTTTCATAATTTTTTTACGGACGTTATATCGAGGTTCCGCACCAAATTTTTTTATAAACGTATATATCCTCATGAGAAGAGTATTCTGTAATTTTTTCAAAATTTTCTGAGTATGCGCTTATGGAGACCTTCCTTGTAAGTGCTTGTAAAAAAAATAAAGACTCATACTATGCAATAAGATCATGATAATACTAATTGAAAATGAGGCATCAAATTTCCCGGCCTACCCTAAATAAGTCATGAATGGTTAAAATGTTATCGACACACATCCTACTGCTTGCAAGTTTTCATACTATTAAAATGCAGACAGCAGATTAATATAGTTCCATATATTACAATAACAAATGATTTCCATTTTTTAATGCTTCATACAGTCATAAAAATGTATTAATGTTTTACAACAAAGCATAGGTAAGAAGGAATTAATTGAGAATGTCTTTCTTTCTCTACTATAGCGGAAGAAGCAGAGGATAGTTGAGCAGAGAAGATCACTAACGTTTCATGCTATCAAAATGTGTAATAATTCTTATCAAGAGATTTTCAATTATCAATATATGTATATATATAATTACAGTTTTAAATGCGTCTCTAAGTAACTAAAATATTATTATTACATAATAATACATAATATACAATAAAACATAATTACATAATAATTACATAATTATTACATAATAATAATAAATATTATACACTCTCTCATATGTTTTCACACTTTGAAAAAGTAATAAGTAGATTAAAATAGCAACAAATGCTCTAATATTAAAAAAAATTCAATGATTTTGAGATGCCCTTTAAATTCCTTCAAACTTCTTTTTGGTGAATCACAAGAAAACTATATCCAAGAAATACGAATATTGACTGACGCTTGTTTCCTTTTATGACTGTAACGTCTTATTTGAAGAAGATTGCATAGAAAAAGTTAAAACTTCTGAATAGTAATAGTCATTAAAGACGTTTAAGAATATATAGTGAGTTAAATGTATGGTTACATATATATATTTTTTTTACTTAATTAAGAAAAGAAGCTGTAATGAATTATTGTACTTAATTCTCAATTGTTAAAATGTTAAAGTCACACAGTTCACATATCGTTTGTTGTATTACGATTAAAAAGTTAAAAGTAAGTAAAAATGGTTCAAATATTCCAATATTAAAGGTTTTCTTTATGTTTGAAATTTCCACACAGTTATGCAAACGTCTTCGTGAGGAATCAGAAAAAAACTTAAGTACAAAACTGTTGACTGTAGCTTATTTTCTTTTATGACTGTTGCTTCGGATTTCAGTACCATGTGTCTTGGTCATGCCATTATTAGTAGTATGTGTTCAGTACCATGTCTTACCATGTATTTTCAATCATGTGTCTTGAATATCAGAAGCGAAAGATTTGGGTAGTCACTACAGTCATTATTAACTTTGAATGTCATAAAGTAACAGTCACTGAGTTGTAAAGTACAAAAACATTTTTTCATTCATTTAATTAAAAAAAAAGAAATTTTAATGGACAATATTAATTAAATCTCAGTCGCCACACTGTTCACATATCATTTGATGCCATACTATGAAAAAGCAAACAGTAAGTTAAAATGGTTCCAAATGTTCCAATATTAAAGGACTTCTTTATGGTCGCAATTCCCCATACAGTCATACAAACTTCTTCACTGTGAATCATAACAAAACTTAAATACGAAGACGTTAACTGTGGATTGTTTTCTTTCATGACTGCAATCTCATCTTTGACTAACATTGATGCGTCATGCACGGAAGAAGCTGAAAATAGTTGAATAGTAAAATTAATAAAATTTATTACGGAACAGAATATTCGTAGGAATAAAGCTTTATTATCTGTACTTTTTGTGCTCGAGTAGTTCATTATCATAGTAAGCATAGAGAACATTAAAAGAGAATACCACATAAATGAAATAAGGACAAAAACTCCTATTTTTGAATCAATTAGTTTTACACGAAATTTTATTTTACAATAAATTTCATTAAATTTATCGTAATTAATGGTAGCAGAAGATTTCAGCATTACTTTAAAGTCATTGATCATGCTTTTTATATCATAACATAAAATGGTGTAATAAATATTAAATGTGTTGAAAGGCATATAAAAGAATGCATTTGCACATATAGCATAAAAAGCATAAAAATACAAATTTTTAAAAAAAGCAGTTTCTTTACTGTACCCCATAGACTTTTCTTTAGTATCTGAAGAGCGAACAAACAGTAACAAAATCGAGATATTTGTAGTCAGACTCCAAATGTATATCCAATGTCTTTTCAAATTCGTTTTGCATAAACTATTAAAGGCACCTTCAGAACCAACTTTAGTCAAATTTTTAAGATGTTTAATGTACGGACATAAATATGCACGATTTAAAATGCTCACAATATCCGTAAGGATTAAAGAAATTTTCAGCTTTATGGAAATTTCCGTGCTAAAATAATACGTTGAAGAAATAAGAATGAAATGCATAGATACAATAATGTTGCAAATTGTTTTACCTTTGTTAAAAATAGTAAACAAAGCACTTCTTTGTTTAAGTTTAGTGTTGTTTTTTCCAAATATAGCACTGAAAGAAAATAAATAAAACACAAACTGAAAAATATTTTTTCGATCTTTTAAATTAACTAAATTGCGTTGTGCCCGTTTAGAAGTTTCCATTTTTATTCAAAAGCTAAAATTTAAAAATTGATTTATTTTTAGCTATTTTTGTCAGTTTAACTGATTTTTATACTGCATATAAAAATTATTTTAGTTTTAATAACATATTATAACAAAATACTTGTTAAAGTTATCGGAAAATATTACAGCAAATAACGTCTATATCAACATTCATCAGATAAGCCTAATCAAATTCATCAAAAATTACTATCTTTAGAAATTCATATATTTCAGTTGCAGATACAAGCGACATCCTGAAACTGATCTTTGATATTCCTTCTACGCGTAAATTGTTTACAATTATTATATTATGGCAGAAAAATGTTCGTAATAAGAATTTTTTTTGTCAGTTACTTTCATTTGTTTGTTAAGCAAATTGTAATTTGCTAATGTAATTTTGGTAATGCAGTTGTAATTTACAAAGTGCTTTCCTGCTTTTCATAATTATAAACAGAATGAATCAATAAAATCTTTAACGGTATCAGCAAATTTATTTACGAGTGAACAATTTACTTTTACTGCCACGTCATACACGGTAGTTTTTCCTCTTATGTATTATTTTTATTTATTTTTTTAAATGAAATTAATAGGTAATTTGAATTTTACCAGATATTACCTTTTTTCTCTAAAATCAAAGCTTGAAACGAATTTCAAAAGAAACTCTCTTTCTACCTTTCTTCCTCACTTACTTTGGACTGCATATAGAATAAATGGAAGAAATGGCTTTATACATTTTTTCGTTATAATAAAGATTGTTTTCTTTTCGTGTTCAGTTACTTAAATTACTCAATCAACTCTAGATTTTCATAATTTTTGTAACCTGTTTTTACTCAAATGTCTCTCTATTTCTTGAAACAACTAAAACTTAAATAATTTTAGAAAACTGTCCTCATGCGATTAACACAAAACGGTAAAAAGCAGAATAGATCGTAGAAATTCACCTAAAAATGTAAAATACTGCACACGAATTTATTACGAATAAAATAAAAGAAACGCTTGGAAATATCTAATATTTCCTGAAACGCTTGGTATTTTCTATGTTCAGTTTATTGAAAATATCCATTTTTTATTAGCACTTTCCAACCTAGTTGAAAAGTGCTTATGACTTCGGTTTGTCTGGCCGTATGGCCGTCTGCCGTCTGCCGTCTGTCCGTGCTCTAACTCCCGTAAATATGCTCGGATTGCTCTGCAATTTTTATATGTTATTGTCGTTATCTATAGCATGTTCCCTATTTCAACGGAAGTGTGTAGCACTTATAGTTTTATTACAGGGACACTCAAAAGAATTCCGTTACATTGCGGTCTATGGGGAAAAATCATTTGCGGTTTATTTAAATAATGTTTCAATATTTTAAACGCATTGAAATTTATATATATCACTAAGGTGCATTAGAAGAAGCTTAATATGGAATAGGGTGTGCATAGCACTTATAGTTACTTTACAGGGACAGTCAAAAGAATTCCGTTACATGACGTCTATGGAGAAAAATCGTCTGCGGTTTATTTAAATAATGTTTCACTATTTTAAACGCATTGAAATTTATATATATATATCTAAGGTGCATTACAAGAGGCTTACTACAGAATAGTGTGTGTATAGCAGTCATCGTTCATTTACAGGGACACACAAAAGAATTCTCTACTGTCTGTTAACACTAATTCCTGGAAGTGCGTTTTAAGTTACTAAACGCGATTTTAATTTTAACTCGCTTTTTGTCTATTATGTGGTGTGTATAAATTCTGTAGATCCTATACAGGGCAGCACAAAAGTTCGCGAACACATTTCCGTTTATTGACAGAAACTCCAGAAAGATAATTTTAAACTGTGCTACGTGTTTCCTAACTAAACTAAAATTTAGCATCCTAGCATATACAAATCTATAGATCGTATACAGGGCTGAATAAAAGTATTCGGATATTTTTCCGAATATTGTATCTGTTGGAAATTCCTGAAATTATGTTTTTAAATATGTTATGCGTTTTCCAAATTGTTTACTTAGATGTTATCTTTTAGCTTATTAAACGGTATGTTTTGTAAAATTATTTTGGAAGCGTTGGAAAGTGCTACATAATGTATGCTTGACGCATGATTTTTCGTTCTTGTTTTTTTTTTACCACAGTATCTTCCGCATGAACGTGACTTTTGAAAATGTATTCTTTCATGGACGCAGTTGATGCATCTTGCGTTTCTCTACAAAACATACCTGGATGTCGTAAAATAAATTATCTTTGAGCGAACATTCTTCTTCTCAGTACCATACGTATATTACAGAAATATAATGCATTGCTACTGCTTCTGAAAGTATCTCTAATATTCTTTGTGCCCCCTTACGGCAGTTCTCATAAAATATTTAGTTACAAGCGATTGTTAACTCAAGATGACATTTTTGTTACCGAAAAACAAAAAAACAGTTCGGTTACACATTGTCGGAGTAAGAGCAACCGTCAATTTGATATGTTTGCGTACAAAAATGAATTCAAAAAATGTGTCAGAAAGTACGCAATTTGGATTTAAGAATAGCCTTAAGGCAGGGAACATACAGCATTCTTAAAATGTGCACTTACTCACCCTTATACCTGTGGTCAGTTGTAGCATTTTTTTTTTCATTATTCTTCGGAGCAGTTTCAAAGTAAAGTATAATAAATTAACAAAATAAATCCGAGTTCTGCCTTCCAGTACTTATAACAGGATGATTTTCCGAACTACTCTGCTGAGATTTCCTCCCATTGAAACTTTTTTCAATTTGTTTTCTTCCAAAGTTTTCTGTCGGATCTCTCTTTTTCTCTTTATATTCTTCTCACTCAAGTTTTTTTTTCTAATCTCTCTTTTCATTTATTTCTTGACCTGATATCAACCAGTTTTACTCCACTATACAACCCCAGTCAACCGTTTTTCTCGCGGGCTGCAAACATATGTTTACTATTTTAGGTGGGCCGTAACGTATTATATTTATTTAATAATGTTAAAAATGAGTTAATACAATCACAAATGTAATTGCAACAGTACGATAAGAAAAGTACTATAACAAAATGACAAAACGAAATTAATATAATCAGTATTAGCTATTTAATAATTATAAAACGTAATATAATACTGCGGAATCTCCATGTTTTAAATATAAAACAATCAAGAGATTTTCTATAATGAACTAGATTTTTCTCTGTGAAAACGTATTTTGTCTTTTTTTAATTTAACAACATGTAGTGCGAATTTAATTAATTTTGAATAATTCTTAATTAATGATCAAAATTGAAATATACATATGCCACTGTAAATTAAATCGAAAATGTAAAAAAGAAAATTTGACTAAGCATAAAAGAAAATTAAACAATTAACGTTTAACATAATTTTAAATTGATTCTAAATAATAGGACAAATTTCGTATTCCCATAAAAACAAGTAAAACAACGTTGAAGATTAAAAAAAAAAATTAAGCACAGAGTCATTTTTTTATAAATATGGATTAATGATTGTATGTCTCAGGCAGTACAAGTCGGGCAGCCAAAATCGACCGTACCGAGTTGAGTATAACTGGTCTATGCGATGTTCTTGGTCTATTTTTATAAATTTTAGCACTTTAGTATTTTCCCTTTCTTCCATTCGGGATGATTTAGCATCTCTTCTCCAGTAGTTCATCTCTGTCACAAGTGTCTTCGCTTTTGCTATTTTTACAGTCCATATTTCGTCCCCAAAGAGCATGATACTTCTCATCAAAGCATTAAAAGTATTTATTTTGGTTTTTTCAATTATATTCCTACAACACAAGTAAATATTTCCCACACTGGTCCACCGCATTACATAGAAGAAAGCATTATAGTTATGTAGTAAAAATCATTAACATTGTCACAAGAAGTTGCTTTAATCCCCCGAAAATTAAAAATAATATTTATAAATTAAGAAATTTTAATGAATCATTGTAATTAATTCTCAATTGTTACAATTTTAATGAATCATTGTAATTAATTCTCAATTGTTAAAATGGTAATATCAAGCAATTCGCGTATCAGTTGTTTTCATAGTATCGAAAAAAAGACAGTAGGTTAAAATGGTTCCAAATATTCTAACATTAAAAGATTTCTTGATGCTTACAATTCCCTATATAGTCATGCAAACTTCTTCACTGTGAATCATAACAAAACTTAAGTACGAAGAAGTTAACTGCGGGTAGTTTTCTTTCGTGACAGCGATCTCATCTTTGATTAATGTTGATGCGTCTTAAACCGAAGAAGCTGAGAATAGTTGAACAGTAAAGTTCACTAAATTTATTACAAAACTGAAGATTCTGAGGAATAAAGCTACATTATCTTTATTTTTTACATTTGAATTGTGCATAATTAGAGTAAGCATAGAGTACGTCATAAAAGAATTCCACAAGAATGAAATAAGACCAAAAGCTCCCAGGGTTGAGTCGATTAATTTTACACATGATTTTATTCTGCAATAAATTTCATTACATTTATCGTAGTTAGTGGCAACAGTAGATTTCAGTACATCTTTATAGTCATTGATCATGATTTTTGTTTCATAGCACACCATGGTATAATAAATATTAAAAGTGGTGAAAGGCATATAAAGTAATATAGTTGAACAAAATAAATATATAAATCTATACAAATATTTAAAGCATGCACTTTTACTACTGTATCCAAAAAGCATCCCAGCAAACACAGAGCTATCGGTAAGCAATCGGCCGACTGTCGCTTTGCCGTTTCCGACGGTATCGGCACGACACCGCCTGCCGTACCGGTTCCGTAACTTTTTCGACACGCCGCGCGACTGACGCCCTACAGATAGGCGCATAGTCGGTCCGGTATCGGCAACGCCGGTAGAATCGACGGCACTCTGCTGTGCCGATTGTATACCAACAGTTATCCGCACACCTACGGAATCTGGTCCGGTACCGGCAACGCTAACAACGGCGAGATGCTGTGCCGGCCGTATACTGATAACAAATCCGTAGTATTGTCGAATGTGGTCCGCAAGCAATAAACTGCCGAAAGCACCCCTTTTATTGGGAACTAGCAGCTGAAAAGGGGGGGGGGGCACTCCACTTAATGATACTTAATTTTTTTTAACTTTGATTATTTTTGTAAAAATGGTGAAATTTATTTTTCAGATGTAAGCAACCCCCCTCCCCCTCACGAATACCGTTTTACCATTAATAGCCCCTGCCATTAAAAAATAAAATACATTTTCCATATATTTTTCTTTTTAAGTGTCGCTGTAAAACTTGATTTTAAAAAACAAAATATTTTCTAGGAAAGTATAAAACAATACATCTAATTTTATTATTATTATTATTTTAAAGTCAAATATACTAAATTCCGTTCCGTTAATTTACTATTTATTAATAAATTTAAAAAATTGAACTTTAACTTTACACAGAAAATAAAAATCAGTTTAAATAACTTAGTTAAAGAAAATTCTGTACCGTTTGTTATTATTTTATTTTATGAACGCTTTAAATGAATGTTTGTTATTTTCTTGTGATTATGTCTCTTAAAATAAGTCTGCTATAAATTATGCTAAATTGTTTTAGCCTTATTAAATCCATCAACATCTCAACTAAGTTAAATATTTTTTGCATAATTTAATTCAGTAAACATTATTCTCTCTTTAAAAAAAAAAAATAAAAAACAAAATTTAGAGTTTATGTAATTTCTGGGCAAGATTAGAAAAATATATTTTTGTAACTTTATTTAAATTTTTTTTATATGATAGACATGTTTCATATTTACTTATTTTTAGTTTTTCTAAATTCTTTATATATTTTTTCATTTATACAGAAGAACAATTGTTTTTCAAAATCATTTATTATTACATCTAATTTCATGCTCCATAATTAATTTTTTTTAAATAAAGTTACATTATTTATAATATGGTTTTTCCTATTTCTCTTAATTTGTTTCTAAATATTTCCTTTTCAAATATAAATATACACTTTCAAAATCGCTCAGTTATATTATGTACATTGGAAATGTCAAATATTTATATACATTGATTAAAATTCATTTATTTTAAATTTGATAGAAATGAAATGCGTATTAAACCAATTTAATAGTAATAATTTAAACTTCAAACATCTTGCATGACAAAAATTTAATAAATTTGAATAGTATTAAGGAATTTTTATACCGCTACGTAAAAATTTTAGGATACGTGAAAAAGAAATCGCTTTAAGTAATTTAAAAAATGAATGAATTAGTAACTTTGAATAAATGAAAGTTCAAATACAAAAAATGCAAATTACCATTACTAAGCAATCGAAAATTTTGACTATTTTTTTTAAAAATACGAGATCTATACGAGTATTGTAAAATTATAGAGCATCAAATAGATAAGAAAACCAAATGTCATTCTACATTTATTATAATAAAGAAACGTTCAAAGAATTTGTTAATTATTAATAATTAAAAATATGCTACATGTCACAAAAACTTAAATAATAAAAATATGAAAACTGCATAAACATATTTTTCTAATTTCACCCTATTATCATTTTGTACAACAAAAATTCCTACGCAAAGTTAATCATTAAAAGAGAATAAATATTTACAAAATTAAATGTATGCAAAAATAATGAACTTAATTCAGATTAATTTGGATTTAATAAAAGAAAATTAAGCAGACTTACCAATATTATGATTTTTTCAGCCCGCTTGATGCTTCACGCATCTCACATCAGGCAACTACTACATGAAAACGCGGGAATCTATGGTTGCAATTTGCCCTTCAAAATCCAGTTTGGAAAGCATGCGCGCGCAGTTTTACTAGATGATCGCTTTGCTTTCCCTTTAGTACGCTCCCAAGGTAGACAATAAAGTAGCGGATAACATTCCAGATCTGGCGTGTTAGCTTCGTAAATTGCACTTGGCTCTTTGTCATAATCAATTTTTGGATGTGAAAGCGTCTCATATGATTGAAAATCATCATCAAATTACACCAAAGTCCGAAACTTTCTTGATAAATGCATTATTATTTCATGTTTATTAAAATTCTTATATGGATACTTACATAATTTTATTCTTTTAAAATGACCAATAAAACAGGTTTAATGATACAGCAATTAAATTTTTTTTATTATTTTAGTGTTTATTATTTTTGTCTATTATACAGTAAAGCCTGTGAAAAAGAAATCGCTGAAAACATAACAATTCCTTTTTAGACAGTTTTCCGTCTTAGCAGGTATAATTGTATGGTAAAACTTCCATCATTGGGGCCATGAATTTTTTCGTTTAAGACAGGTTTTTATTGAGACAGATTGCGTTTTCACAGCTTTTACAATACATTATTTTTAGATTGTTATAATAATTAATATGTGATTAATCATCTTAATATCGCCCCCATCCAGTGTGCGTTCGTCGAGGGTTCGGGGGGGGGGGGGTAACAAAGCAAATAATATCTTTCCATATGTGTGTTTGTTATCACGTCTAATATGTTTATTTAAAATGTGTGTAAAATATTGAGTACATTTTACATTTCATTTTCAAAAATATATCCACAATTTTTATTATTTAAAAAAAAAAAAAAAAAAAAAAAAAAAAGAAATATAATAATAGTTTGTTTTTTCGATATTGTTGCACCAATTCTTCAAAAGAAGAGTAAAAATATATAATATACATTATTTAAAACCATGCACTTACTAACAAAACTCAGACTTAATCACAATCGAAAAAAAAATCTCTGACGGCTCGGCCTACAGGCACAGGTAGATTTCGAAGACGCAGACCGTGGGGCGCCTGTTTGTTGGGAAATGCGGAAGAAATGACTTTTTTGCAATGATGCGGCAGTTGGAACCACCCACTTCGAAACTTAACTTCTTTGCAAGCGGAGCCGGCAAGGATTTTTTTTTTCTATAAGGGTTGGTCCTATAAAAACTTGTCAGTATAAAAGTTTTAGATAATATTAAGAGGATTTATAATAAATTTAAGCGGATTTGATATCTTGTGAATTGGTGAAGTTATGAATTTTTTTCTTCTAACCCCCCCGCCCCCTCTTTTCCCCCCCTTTTGGGGCCATTTTTAATGATATCAAAAATCTGTCATACATAAATTTTCGCCCCTTTGGAACTTTAAACAGATTCGATACGTATCATAATTAAGAAATTATGGTTTTTTTCTGTTTTCACAAAAAGCCCCCCCCCCCCCCCCAATGGTTCGATTTTGCCCATTAACAAACTTGACTGTGATTTTATGACTCTTGATTTTATGTATCAGTTTGGAAGATATTTGTGCAGAATTATTGCAGTTATCGTGCCCATAAAAAAGTGACATAGATAGATAGATAAATAAATTAATAAACTTTTGAATTTGGGGGTGGTTTTGGGTTCTGGGAGTTATAATCGGCGTAGTTCTGCAAAAAAATTTCAAAAATTCCAACTAAGGGGAGAATGTAACAGGTAGTATTTCTTAAGAAATCTAACTTAAAAATGACGGTTAATCACAATAGAAAAAAAAATTGACTGCTAATACTAAACATTCCAAATTCGGACCGATGCTGGCAAATGTAATCGGACCATTAACGGATACCAGATATCGGTCCAGCGTCATTTGCCGATTTAAGTCGCTTGCCGATATCGAACCATAAGGGGACCGATTACAGTAACTGGCATTTGAAAAAGCACGGTTCTTTAGTATCAGTTGCCGACATACAACCGACACTTGACCGATACCACTTTCCCGATGCCGACGCCTAACCGACACTGCCGGCTGCGGTCCGATCATGTGCCGAAAGGTATGTGTTTGCTGGGATGCTTTTTGTTCTCCTTTCAGTATCTGAATCGCAAAAAAACATCGACAAAAGCGTGAAATTAGCTGTCACACTCCAAATATATATCCAAAATCTTTTAAAACGAGTTTACCATAAGATTTTCCTGGCATACTCATTTTCAATTTTCGTCAAATTTTTAAGCTCTTTAATATGTCTACTTAAATGTGCACGATTTATAATACATAGTAGATCCATAGTCAAATAAGCAATTTTCAACCTCAGAGTACTTTCCAGGCTAAAAATGTATGCTGAAGAAAGTAAAAGACAATACATGGTCACGATATTGATGCAAATGATTTTACCTTTGTTGAAATTGCTGAAAAGTATGCTTTTATTTTTTAATTTAGTGCTGCTTTTTACGAATATGCCGCTCAAAGAAAATAAATAAAACACATGTTCAAACATATCTTTTACGTTTTTATTCTTAATTAAATTATGTTGAGTCTGTTTCATAATTACCATTTTTCTACTACGCAAATTTAGAAGCCACTTATCTTAAAGCATTTATATCACTTTTACTTGTCTATTTAACCTATGCTCTTATTACATTGAAATGTCATTGTATGTATAATACGCTACTAAACAAAGAAATAAATGTAAATAATATTAACTTCATTGTTATTATTTAATAAAATATTTAATATATAAATAACATTAAATTAATTCATTGAATGCAAATTTAAAAAAAAAAAATCAGCAAAACACATTAATCTCTGAACGTATACCTGATAAATCCTGCCATTTTTATCATAAATTACTAACGTCAGATATTCTTATATTATAATTTTAAGTTATCAGTCCGCACTTCAGTCTAAAACTGGTTTTCCATGTCCGTTGTAATAAGCAAGAATAGTTTAGATTCATTATAACTATTGCAAAAAAAATTGTAATTTATAATAATAATCTCTTTTTAATATATCGATATGCTTTGTTATTTTTAGTCTAAAATCTGATATTGTACATTGTTTTGAAGATTGATATTGCACAATTTTAATATACTACGTGCTGCTTCCGATCAGTAAAAGCAGAACAAATCAATACAACCTTTTAACTTAATTTTCGATACTAAATTAATAACTTTCTGACTTACACGAATATACATACTAGCAGAGCACCGCCCCCCCTGCCTGATGCTTCCCGTGCTCTACTATGCATCCGGCTTTGTATTCTACTTTTGCTTCTCAAAAATATTTACAATTATTTTGATTGCCTCCTTAACTGATAAAGTAAATGTTTACCGAATATCAATTTTTTTTCTGTAAAATTACCATTACTAACTTTTGTAAAATTTTTAGTATCTTTATCTCTTTCGCATAGTGATTAAAAAAAATTAAAAGGACGATTTTATCCTTTTATGTATAATTTTTCTTGCATTTAATATACCGTTATTACAGACTTTCAATTTTAAGGAGGGTATACAATTCGTTTGTATATCTCATTTGCTATTTATGTCCATGCATATCTAGTTAGTCTGTAATACTTTTTTTGTTGGAAAAGTGTTCTGCCTGCATGTGGTCCCGTTTCAATATCATTATGATCTAAAAATGATATATTTGTCTGTATGTCTATTTTTATTCCTTTTTTTAACTTTATAGGATTCAATTTTCGTATCCTGAGAGACGATAGTATCTCGAGTGACGCAGCAAAAGCCCAAAACCGAATATGTCCGTGGCAATGCTATATATACAGTTAGTTTCAGATCAAAGAAAATTGAATATGCCGACATTTAATATCTCAGCAAATATGAGACATATCGTTTTGAATTTTTCACAGCGGTCTTATGTCTCTTATCTAACTTTATTCTGAAATTTCTACATTTCTACATGCAGTATATTTTAAGATCTCGAAGTCCATTTTTAAGTATAAAAGGTTGGTGTGATATTTTTGCTCTAAATCGGCTCGAGCTATTTTTTTAAATTAATATATGATATATTAATCAGTTGTCGATGAGGGGATCAGATAAAATGAGATTGCGTCGCCAGGTGCCCACGGGGGTTGCCGCCTCGCTTTCGACCATCGCTCCCAAGTCACTAAACGACTTATAACGTGCCAGCAGCTTTGTCTCGCCACGGCGCTGCGATCGGCCTGGGGCCGCTCCCCACTGCAGACCCCCCAAGCCAATTTACCAGGGTCGACGACATAGGTCGCTACGCCAGTGACCCCAATCTGGGGAAAATTCCGCATTATGACAGACACCTGATGAACCGCCGAGAGACGCCCAGCGACTTCGTTCGCGAAATCCTATAGGGGGAAACGGTCCCTAAGACATATCCTGAGCTACCACGACGGCTCTTTCTTTCTCACGGCTTCCGAACATTGACATGCATAGAGGGGCAATCAACTAGTTTCATCGGCCGTGAGGTTCACATGTCATATCACTACAAAAAAAGAGCAGGAGGTGCTTCTGACTAACCCTGGACCTCGAAGGAAACTGGTCCAAAAGCGCATAGTCACGCCTGGCTGGGTTGTCACTCGCCAAGGAATCACCCGCGAGGCATTTATTACCCACCGGGCAAACCCAGTTTGATGCCCAGCGACCCGGTGCCCATTGGGAGATCACGCTCATAAAATATGCACTACAACGAAAGGATGAAGAACCACTATCAGACTCTAGAGGACGTGGAAACTCCCTCTAAGCGCACCAAAGAGACGGTCCCGATCGAGATTAGTGAAGAGTTAGTAGAACGCACCACTTGTCCGCCCGCCAGATGTGGAAACTCCTGGCTGCACGAGAGACGTGCCGGACTGGGGTTTCGGACCAAGGTCTCGAGTTTTGGCTGATCGATGCCGCGTTAGTCGGCAGCCTCCGGCACGGTTCCCCGTAATCACTTGGTAGAAAGCGGGTTAGTCCCTTCCTCTCGGAGAACGTTCGCGTCCCTGGCGGTCTTCGGTCCCGTCTTTGGATAGTGACCGTCTCTTTGATTCGGGCACTTTCTACGGTGACCATTGGGGTTGGCTCACAACTCTCCAGCTTCAGAGGATGACGTGGTGGTCGTCTTAGACGACTATCTCACCTCTGCCGCCGATGCGTCGCAGATAGTTGCTACACGCCGTATCTCCCGACGCTCGGCGAACTACAGAGTCACCACACATCGTGCTCTACAGAGATCGATCCCTGCCTCCGTCAATTCCTCGGTCAAGTTTTCGAGAGATCCGGCTGGCATTAGCTCCAACCGTTTACCAGAGACCCTCGTAAGTAACTGGAAACGATCTTACGGAATTTCTTTCCACCACCTACGGAGGAGGCTCTGAGCATAGGCCATTCCTCGCGTCGCAGAGAACCTGCGCTTGCGAGGGGAGACCCACGGCCCACAGTCCTCATTGAGTCTTCACCCATGTTGGCTGTAGCGTGGTGTCTCCGGCTTCCAGAAATCCCTTCCACCGGCGGACCACGATGAGGTCGCCTGCTCGGTCATCTCCTGTCCCCGTCTCGCAACGAACGCAAACCATGGAGCGCCCGCGCACTGCACAACTCCCGGTCACCTCCTCCACTCAAGGAGTCGGGTCAGGACCACTGAGAAGGACCGCCAGAGGGGATCAGATAAGCCAATTTTATAGGAAAACTCTGGTTTCTTATATAATCAGGTTTAAAATTGGGACTATTTTCCTACGCATATTCTCATAGCCTCATTGGACGTTTCACCCCTTTTTTGCAGAACTGGCTAAGGTTAATAATCGGGTTGTAGGTTAAAGTTAAAACATCTACATGTAGCTGATAATTTATATGAACTCATTTTTTAATACGAAAAAATATTTTTAATATGTAATATATATGTATTAATTAAATTATTGCTAATATATTTTTCTTTTTGTTCAGAAAAATCATTTTCCATTTTATAAATTTTATAAATCTTCATTTCTGTGAAAAACTATTTAGATTTATTTTTTAAAAAGAGGAAATATTTTTCTAATTATATGTATTCAATTTTACTGTTATTTATAAGGAGTTTTTGATTTTTGAAGGATAAAATATATTCCATTGTTTGGTTATTAGCGGAAGTCGGACAACCAACCATTCGCTTGTTTATGTATTCATACGCAGAGCACAAATGCTAGCGTATCGGATAATTAAGGATTACCCATATCTTTTAGGTATTATGTTAGGCATTTTGTTTATTAATTGGTTTTTAGTTATTTTGACTTCCCTATTTCAAAAATCTCGTTTGGTTTAGTTGCTTAGATTGTCTAGCAGCATCTGTTTTATTGCTTAATAGGTTTAAAATGTTTTAATAGCCAAGGCTGTAGCCAGAAAAATATTTCGGAAAAGGATTTGGGGCCATGAATCTTATTCTTGACTTATTTTAGATTTGTTTTTCTACTAATTGAATAGAGGCAAATGGTAAGAGACTTATTAACCTTTAACGGCTGTTAGCGGACTCACACATCTACATTTTTTTTTGTAATTATATACAGTTTAACTTGTAATTTTCAGGTTAACTATAGATACTAGTGTTTTTTTTTTTCGTTTCGAGCGCTAGTACTATCGCTAGAGAGTTTTGGATAAGTGATTTTTAATTATAATAGTCCATGTGCATACAGTTTAATAAAGAAACAGTATCTTGTGAGTTAATCGAGCCTTTTTATTCATCTTTCGATCAAGCGGTCTCAGAGACCTGTCACCAAGGACGTAACCAGAAAAATATTTCGGAGGGGGAATAGGTTCAAATTTTTATTCTTATTATAGTATTTTATATTTGATTTGTAATACTTTAATAAAAATAAAATTATTTAAACGTTATCTATTGTGAATTTGAGTAACCGATACTTATCACAACAAAAAATTGAATATTTGAGTCTTCTTAGTTGCAAAGAAATTTATAATTTCATTTGTATTGATGGTGATTCTACTTCGCCAATGTATCAACAATAGTGTTAACCAAATTAAAGATTTCTGAAGCTTTTTACATATATTTTAAAATGTCTTTTGTCAGAAATGTATTCCCCGGAGCATGTGTCAAAACGGTTACGTTTACCAATTTGTGAATATTTGAAATTAGTCCCGCTTTTACACAGTTCTATTTCAAGGAAAAAAATTAGGAATTTTAAAACTTTCTATTGTTTAATACCAATTTTCTATTTTCTTAAATTGCATTCATCTTTTCAACATGTTAACATAATCAAAGAAAATAAATGAGGTGTTAGCTCATAGAATTTTTATTTAATATTTTTAATTGTAGTTGATTTTTTAATTATGACTTTCTTGATTGATACTTAATGGCTTATTTATAGTCATCCTGAAAAAAAATTTGGATAGTGATCAAACCCTGATGAGATGATCCTTCATTGACTACGGCCTTGTTAATACCTAACAATGATACACCAAAAACATTCTTTGGGTATTTAGTAAATACATATGAAATGATTATTTAACAATTGAATCATATATCGTGTTAAATTAAGTGGGAAAACTGAAAATTCCAGCTTTTACTCTATATTAATTTTTCAAACTGGAATTTCGGCTTTTACTCTATATTAATTTTTCCAATTCATTTTTAATAAGCTTTTATTATGAAATATAAATAAATTAGTCCATTAAATTAAATAACATGCTTATAATAAGTAAATATGGATGAAAATTATTTTGGAAATAAGAAACCAAGAAATGTGTTTTGATTTAAAAAACAAGATGCCAGACTGTGGACTAATATGCAACCTCTTCATATTTTACCTCACCTGACCCTACGTTATATATGAAGACGTGAGTTTCAAAACTCGTCGTATCCAAAAAATAAATGTTTGGGAAATAGCAAAAAATCCCTAATTGCTTTCATTAGTTTTCATTGTAAAACATGATTTTACAATGCCAGAAAGGCATGCTAAAACTAGTTTTTTTTTGTTTGTTTTTTGTGGATTGAATTGTTTTTTCAGTGCATATTTACCAGTAGAATAGATTTATACAGAAAACATGCATTTTGAAATTTTTGATAAGGCGCGTTTTGAAACACACGTCTGATATGCTTAAAACATACAAATTTTCTAGGTTTGTTACATAAAGCGGCAGCATTAAGTAACATTTTTTTTTTTTTTACACAGACATAACATACAACAAAAATATTCGCAGATGGTAGATTATCAGGAACAGCTGTCGCAGACGCACCGGGGTTGGCGTGAGTTTTGTTTCATGCCATTTTGGCGAGAAAACATTGTTTTCGAGTATCTGTTTGGCCTAGCTCGCTAAAACAGCATGCTAGATTTCTTTTATTATGAAACAGTTTATTTTATTATAAAAGGCAAAGAATTTTTATTATAAACACACACAAATTATTTTATTATAAAACACACACAAATTATTTTATTATAAAACACACACAATGATTAATTTATTATGAAACACACAATATTTAATTTATTATAAAACACATGGAATCTGCTCTAAACCGGTTGCCATACGAAGCAAAATCTCAAGAAAATCGCTGTGTTGCCCAGTTATAAAATTGCCATTGTCGCGCGAAAAAGATACCCCGGTGCGTCTGCGACAGCCGTACCAATTGTCATACTTAATGACATCATTCTAACAGTTAGAAAAATTAATCGAACATATTCTGACAATTTCACACTTTGCGCTCACCAGAACTTTTAATTTGACTATTAAAAACAATACACAATAATTTACAGTGCTTTTCTCTGAAAAAATGTCTCCTCTCTTCCCAGGGTTAGAAATTAGCGGTGGTAAGTCGTCAAATGCAACTAAATTGTTACATTTCATGACCAAAATATTATGCCTAGTCGTCAAATTTGACGCCTAGTTTTCTTTCGCTTTAATTTATTGTATAACAAACAATTTGATTCATATCTAAGCGTAAGTTCTCCCCCCCCCCAAAAAAAAACCCCTCACATGCATTTCAAGAACACCTGTTTTCGATAGAAGATCGTACAGCAGCAGCATGTGTCTTGGACTCCCTTGCACCTGTCAATCACCTCTAAGTTGACTTCACTTTAACCAATGACTGAAAAAAATGACCTTAGAGATTACAATCCTAAAATTCTTGCACACGTTGTTCGAAAGAATCGTAATGAACTTTATTCTCTGTTTGGGTTCGAAGGTACGAAAAATTGAAAAAATAGCTTTTTTGTTTACTTTTCAAACAAACAAAATTTTATAATCTTTGTAACAAAATTGTGTAATTTGCTCTGGTTAAGGCTCAAAATATTTTGAATATACCCCTCTCCACACACATACACAACTTCTTAATTTGTTATTTTTTAGGTGCGTTCGTAATTATATAAATACGTAGCACCTATTGTCGTCGCCTGGTCCGTCCGTCCGTCTGTCTGTCCGTCCGTCCGCGTATAACAACGCAAAAACTACCCAACCGAATGGTTTGAAATTTAAGATATATTTGCAGAATTTTGTTGAGACATTTCAAATTTTATAAAAATCGAATTAAAACTTTAGAAAATATTAATAAAAACATTTATTAAGAAATTTGATTTTTTTTAAAATCGGTGCTTTCTTGTTATAGGAGCTTTCGAAGTTTAATCGTCAAGCGACAGAGATACCTATTTTATTACAGAAATTAATCTGCAGACGATATAATTCATTTCACATAATTAAAAATCATCAAGATCTGAATATTTATATAAAAATTTCTTAACTAGCGCGAACGCACCTCATTTGTCACGTTTGACGTACAATTTCCACCTTGTTTGAATCAGAATCAGTTGCTGTTGCTGGCAAATATCAGGAAATTTGTCAATTGATAGCGGAAAAAATATCAAACATTTTTTTAAATTTCTATTTTTACGACAATTTCTATTTTTAAGACAAAAAAAATTGTAAAAGATTCTTTGAAGGACCCCATTTGTATACTTTGGCTTAGATAAATTAGGTACTTTGTAATTTTTTTTTTCAATTTTACTTGTTCAGCGTCTATTAGGAACTTTTCTTTCGATCAATGGCGTTGCCAAGGAGGGGGTCCAAATGCTCTCGATACCAGAAATGTTTTAACGTTTTCGGAGGTTTGACTATCGCAGAAAGTTCTGCGATTAGATAAGGCAAAGAAAACTTTATAAAATTCGTGGTATCCATAGCATCTGGACCCCCACCCTGGCCACGCCACTGCTTTTGATTTAGTTATCTAATCTTACATTGTCAATGGCAAAGTTGCAGCTAAATAGTTATAATTTATTTACTATCTTTTTTGAAAAAAAAAATCTTCAGATATAATTTTTTTAAAAGTCCTCATTTATTTCTTTAATTTGTTAATATTTCAAGATTTCTTAGTTAAACTATTGAGATTCAATGTATAAGTTATTTGCTTTTAAAAATTTAATTTTCAGTCTCGGAATTTCCAGGTTTTTTTCCACTCAATTTGACACAATTTTTTGTACATGATTCAATTGTTAAATAATCATTTTAGTCGCATTTACTAAATACCCAAAGAATGATTTCGGTTAATCACTAACTAAAATAACAGTTTTAAAAACCTAAAAATATGTACAGTATTCAACAGAAAAAATTTAAACTATGAAGCTGGAAGGTTCTGTCACAAAACAGGAAATGCTTTTATGACCATATAAGTATCTTAATCAAACGGAAATTTTGAAATTGAGAACCAACAAGTCAAAATAAATAAAAAACAATAAATAAATAAATAAAACACCTAATATTAACTCTAATCCTTGACTCTCGGATTCGCTATCTTTGCGTATGAATACATACAGTGGTTGATCATCCTCACTGTTCAATTACAAGAAATAAATGTAAATTGTTTACGCCAGTAAGCAATTTTCAATAAATTTATTTATCTTTTGCGCCATGCTATCCAAAATCATAAGTAACATTTATGTAAATGATTATTTTGCGTCATATTATCCACTTGCATACATTTCCCTTTGTTTGGATACTATGACGCAAAATAATAATTTACATAAATTTTACTTATGATTTTGGATAGCATGGCACAAAACATAAATCAATTTATTGAAATAAATACATTTCAATGCATAATATAGGCTCAGTGAAAGTAATATATTTAACAGTGTATTGGAAAATTAAAAGTATTGTTTGTATGTATAAATATACTTTAGAAAACAAACCAAAAATAATTTTAATTGAATTTTAAAACAATCCTATTAAATTCACGTCAAGGTGTCACTCGAATTTTGAAATAGTTTCTTTTAAAACCCATATTTTGAATTAATAAGAGATGTGACTGAAAAAGCATCAGCGAATAAATTTTATATCTTTTTTTCATGTTAAAAATAATATATGCATCTGTGAATATAAATAAAACGAAAAAGAAAATGATGGAAATTATTTTTAAAATTATTAACATAGCGTCACTCAAATTTGATATCATTACTTTTAAGAATCATATTTAAAATTCTTAGAGTCATAAAAAAGTACTGCGTCACAAACTTTCAACCCGTTAAGGGTTTTTGTACTGATTCGTCATACATCAAAAAATTGTAATATGATGTTAAGTTATACAGCACTGATTTACGTTTCTTAAAATAGTCATCATATTGCATATAGTTTTTTTTTTACAGGTACACATTAAATATTTTAATGTATCATAGTCTACTACGCGTCAAAATATGCGATATTGACAACAATGAGAGTTAAAATTAATGTGAATTTCATTCCTTGCAGACTGAGTAACCAGATTTCCCCCATACCCGACCCGATCAGCAGTTTGGGATGGGTCGGTTTGGCAATAATTTGTTTCGTTGCTGATCGGGTTGATACTAAATGTTTCGGGTTTGGGTCGATTTCAAATCTTGCTGTTTGGTTTGGTGACCGGTTTCTTTTTCTTTCTTTTTTTTTTCTTTTTTTTCTTTTTTCTTTTTTTAATGTCTACAATATTATTTAAAATATGAAAAACTGTATATCTGAATGTCATTGCGTACATATATGTTTATTTTTTTAGATTAAAGATGAAATTGATATTAGAAGTATTATTACATAAAATTGTTTCATATTTTAATTAAAATATGAATTTATTTTCTTTAAATTCGGTTTCGGGTCCTTTTTTTGGATGAAGTACGTCGTTTTATAGCTAGGGCGGGTCTAGAGAGGCTTCAAGGGTGGGGGCGATATTAGAAGTTTATATGTTACAATTCTACACGCAGTTCGTGTCAGGGCGGCTCTAATATATTTCAATTCCGGTTGGGTTAAATTCCAACTTTTTGGCTTATTGCCGTTTTCGATTCGGGTTGACTTCTACTTTTTGATACGGGTCGCGTTGAATTACATCATTTCGAGTTAGAGTCGGTGTCGGGTTAGGTTTCCGCTCTTGCGAGTCATGTTCTGGTTGACGGGATTTTTGAAAAAGAAAAGGTCTAAAATATTTTTCCGATAAAATCTAAATAGAGTAAAAGTTTTATAACGGTTACTACTAAATAGCGGAAAACCTTATTTAGAGAATACAGGGTGATTAAAATGCAACTGACGGTACTCAGATGATCGGTACTCCGGTTCTACAGAACGTATCCGAATGAAACTTGAAATATATGTTATGTAGATCATGCGCCCGAGGTTTTAGTTTAAAAATATGTGAAATTTCTCCAACGGGTGGCACTTTAACGACGTAAAAAGAAAAATAGTAGTTCAAAAATCAAAGAAAACGGAATATTTTATTTATGTACACACCAGTGTGCTCTATGTGCATAACTTATCGATCAAAAATATGCTGAAAACTTTTCACCGCGTTATCAATGGCCGCGCGCAACATATCAGTAGGAATGCGAAAGACATGGCGTACTATGCTAGCTTTCAAGCCCCCTTCATTAGTTACACGTCCTTCATAAGCACGATCTTTGAGAAGCCCCCACAGCCAGAAATTAAAATGGTTCGGATCAGGTGATCTTGCTGGCTAGGCAATCGGGAAAATACGCAAGATGACGCGTTCATCAGGAAAGTTAGCTTGAATCACATTCTTTACACGTCTCGCCGTATGAGCAGTTGCTCCATCTTGCATGAACATTGTGGTGGGCAAACAGCCTCTTTTGAATTAACGCCGGGACAACATGATTATCCAGGAGTCTGTTGTATAGGTCACTTGTGACTGTACACCTAACAAACCCGTTCATTGTGACTTCTTCTAAGAAGTACGGGCCCAAAATGAAATTGCCCAACAATCCACACCATGTCGTGACGTATGGGGAATATAGCAACTGTTGTTGCACGGTATGAGGATTGATGGAACCCCATATGCAGTAATTATGTGTGTTCACAACACTATCTAAGTGAAAATGAGCCTCGTCCGTCCATAAGATATGCGATGACCGACCAGTACTCATCTATTTGCATCTTTCCCAGAAAACGCAAGGCAAAATCAAGATATGCAGAGTGATCTTGCGGTTCAACTGTTGCACGAAACGCATCTTGTAAGGGTAGAACTTCGAGATTTTGCGTAGAATCATGGACACGGTTCCCGACGGAATGTCCAGTGCTGTTGTTATTGAGCGGCCACTTACAGTATCATTTGAAGAAACTTCAGATGCTTCAGCCTTTGCAATTACAACTTCTTCCACAATGGCCGGCTCATTTGCACGCCGTCCTCTTCCCAGTGCAACATCCAGAAAACTGGTTTCTTCAAACTTGTGAATCATGCCTTTAACTCCATTTACGGCCGTGGATCCTCTCCTTAAGTTTTTCATCCGGCATGAATGCAACCGAAGCATTGCTCTCATTCTGATAAAAAAGTTTTACGATCAATGCGCTTTCCTTCTTGTTCAGCGGCATGTTCATTGCGGACGAATGATTTATTTGAACCATACGTATCGCTTTTATAGCGAAATTACATTAGCTACTCATTTGCATCAGGTTTTAGCAGTGTAGCTCCATCTGGTGGCAAAATTTCAGAACTTTTATTTACGAAAAGCCCGGCCGCAAAAGCTACATATCATATATTTGAAGTTTCATTCGGATCCGTTCAGTAGAACTGTATCTATAAGCCTCTGACTACCGTCAGTTTAATTTTAACCATCCTATACTTTTAAAATCTTTTATGTAGTAAAACCTCTGAATAGAGAACACCTCGAAGCCGTGGAATTTGTCCGCTATCCAGAACTAATAGCATGTAAAATAAGACCTCCGTTCGGTCGCTCCCGAAGAGCGTACATCGCTATTTAGCAAACACTTTTCAATCCTCAACAGAAATATTTGCATATTTTTGCCTCTGAATAGCGCATACCTACGAATAAGATAAAAATTCGTCGGCCCCGAGTTTAATTGATATTAGAGATATAATTTTATAGACTACATTTTATAATTCTCTTAAAATATGGATTAATTTTCTTTCATTCTGATTTCGGATGGATGAAGTTTTTTTCTGGTTTCGGTTTTACTACCAATGCAATTTTCGGAGACAACCTGTTCACGCAAGACTCTAGCTGGGATCAAATTAAAATTTCAAGTAGGATGTTCAAAAAATGGATTTATTTTTAATGGGATTTTTGCAGGATCTCAAAAATATCCCAGTGCACTCATTTTTTTAGGATCTTGAAAACGTCATTGTACTAAAAATATCTGCATAAGAAATTATAGTAGTCTCTAGAGAGGGAGCTAAAATTTTTGAATTGTGTCGGGCTCTTGAAACTCAGATTACGCTACTGATCTTGAATTCTTATATGTGTATGAATAACAATAATTTTGCAAATGTGTCAGAAAAAATGCGAGATTGTTTTCGAGAACATTAATAAAAACAACAAACAAACTGTTGTAAATGGGTTTTTTGTAGGATCACAAAAATTGACCAGTGGACTCACCTTTTTAGGATCTCGAAAACGTCGTTGTACTAAAAATATCTGTATAAGAAACTCTGTATAAGAACGACCTTTTTCATCTTTATCACCTTTTTTTCTTTCTTCATTCTCTACAAGAAAAAAGTATTGGATTACTGTATGGTAGATTGTACTGCATAGTAGATTTAAAATTTTAAGTTCTGACTAAATATAAAAACACGTATTGATTTCGGATGAAAATCTTACGTATCTCAATGGATTTCTCACAGATTTATTAAAAATTCATTACTAAATGATATATAAAATATTTTCTCTTAGCTTTAATACATTTTGATTTCTAAATTTTGTAAATTATTTTAAACGTTTCATTTGCTCCATAATGCACAACTCAATCCATTTAAGGTTGCAAATTTTGGTAAGTTTTTTTAAGCAGTTTCAAAGAAGCTAAACGAAATAACAGACAGTTTTGCAATAGCAGATGAATTCAACAAAAACTATTGAAGAAAAGAAAAGAGAAGATATCGTGCAGTTTTAAAAAAAAAACGCTCCTTTACAACAACTCTCTTCTTAAAAAACTTGAAAACTTTACTGGACACTCAAATGTTATCGCCTTTTAACTAAGCTCTTTTTTTCCCAGAAGAAAAAAATAAATGAGGGATAAAAGAAAACTAGGGAGAATTCAAGCCGTATTTACTTCTCCTCCAATAATATAATGTTTTGATAATAAGGAAATTAAAATTCCTAAAGCTGAAAACAAAAAGAAAGGAGCAAATGAATAAGTAGAGACAGCGAAAACATGATGTTTTCGCTGGAAAAAATACAGAAAGATACAAATTCCTCAATGTTTAATTATTTTTTATAAAATTATGTAAAGTAGCCATGTAAATATATAAAAACATTTTATTTTATTCTATATACATAAGAAAGAATACATAAGTATTGGGATAGTGCAAATTTTCGAGTTTCATTTTTTGATGCGTTTACTTGTTTTAGGATGTACTGAAAACGATTTTACTATATTTGGAAAATGTCTGCCTATCTGTTACTCTGTTTAATCGTCTTATTATGGTGCCGCTCTATCGCAAGAACTAATGCACGGAATTTAGTCAAATTTCAGATTCAGTTACACCTTTACATAAATAGGCGCTGATTAGCGTTAGGTTTATATCTCATAAAATGTAGCACTGCTACGCTGTATTTTTCACGATTTTTGCAATAGTTAGATCTCAAGAACTAATTCACGGAATTTCATCACACTGCATATTTCCTTAGATTTTTACATAAATAAATGCTGATTCAATTTTTACTTTGATCACTCAATGGAAGACATTGATATAGGGTCCACAATCAATTGAGTCTATATAGCGAGCTTTGTTTGTATTATTGTTGTGCAGATTTCTGCACTAAAACATTATAAAGAAAACGTGAACGAATGGTGGTTAGTACATTGAAGTAAGTTAAAAAAAATACGTGTCCCTGTGACGTTGTGAAACGCAAGTTGATGAGACGAAGTCCCGGTTCGAGTATTGTATTGTTTGATAAATGCAAGTGCTAACGCCAATTTTAAATTAAGTCTGAAATGCATAATAAAATAGTTAAAAATATATTTAATGGCAAAGAAACAAGTAATAAAAATTTCGAATGAAAATTGAATAAACAAAATGCAGTCTGAATGGGGAAAATTTAAAAAGGAAAGGAAGTAATCATTTAGAATACAAATTTAAAATAAAGAAAAAATACAAAGACGAAAATCTGAAAAATTGCGCACCTGTAAACACCTAAAAGCAATTATACAATTATAAAAAAAGAAAAGGAGAAAACACTTAAAAATTCAATTTTAAATGTTTATTTTCAACAAATATTTTTGATTTACAGATAATGACATAAAAGTTTTTTTGTATTTATTATTTCAAAAGAATATTACTTTTTTTCTTCATTTAAATTTTTAATAACATCTCTTATTATATTTATGTTCTTTTTTAATGAAATCACTTAGTATATTCATTATTTAATATAACATCATAACAAAATAAATTGAAAGGCAAATATGCCAAAATTAATTTTATATACACTAGTGTACAAAACTTAAGCAACAAACACAAAATGCTAATTTCTGAACACGTGAGTACTCAAAAGGAAATTCTATAAACAGCAAGTGTAGAAAATAGGTACTACCCTAACAGCACAGACAGTCGATGTGAAGTCTTCTTGACATCACAAATGGTCACTATTATCACAGTCACTACAATAAACAGAAAATGTGATATCTTTCATTCGTCTCATTTTTACTCTCATTTGGTCACTCCACTGAACAGTTACCATGACTGCTGTTTTTTGACGAGTCACCAGGTGACTTTACAATGAAGTCATCTTGTGACTCTCATGTGACTGTCATTTTGACACTCCATTGTAAAGTCATCATGATAGCTGTTCTGTGACGTGTTCCCAAGTGACAGAAAATGAAATCATCTGGTGACTTTTCACAGAGGAGTGCAATGATGACTTCACAATAGAGTGTCGATCACCGGAACGTCACCATGCAGCTTCATTGTGACATTATTTGGCGACTCATCACTATGCAATGCTCACAATGACTTCAAAGTTCAGTCTTCAACTGACAGTGACTTGAGAATCACAAGGTGACATCATTGTAATGTCACCTGGTGACCCATCACAAAGCGACAGTCACAGTGACTTTTCAGTGTTAACAATCATTTGAGAGTAATAATGAGAGTGTGAAATATCCCATATTTTGATTCACCGTAGCAATTGTGACACTTCTAACCATGTGTGACGTCAAGGGGACTTCACATCGACTGGCCATGCTGTTAGAGTAGTACCTCTTTTCCACACTTGTTCTTTATAGAATTTCCTTTTGAGTACTCACGTGATAAGAAATTAGCATTTTGTGTTTGTTGCTTAAGTTTTGCACACCAGTGTATAATCTTAAATTTATACATATCATAACGCAAACATTGAATTCCGATTAAAATAGATAACACTTATGCATGCAATATTAACAGCTATTGAAAATAGGTGATTTAAAAAATAGGTAGTATTTCTTACGAAATATACCTAAAAAGTTCTTACCAGAAAAAGCTTGAATATAAAATGGGTCATTATACTTATTCAGGCTTTTTCATAGGTGATGCATCTTGGCAAGAGGGACTTGGGTTTTAAATAATCAGACACTGAGCAGATCTCGACAATCCAAAAAACTGGTTTCATACAAGTCAGTGGCCGAGGGCGTTTTATCTGTCGTAGAAGGCTTGAGTTTCTAAAAGGTGGCTGAGTGCCAGAAAATGCGTTCCGTTGTCGCTCTGGATGTTCGTCTGAAAATATGCCAGTGCAACCCGCCCAGGCATTTAACATACAACCTCAATCAGACCAACCAAAATTTACAAAAAGAGATTTAAGAAATGCAATATATAGCTTCAACCAAAACAAGGCCCCAGGGCCAGACGAAATCGATCATCGTATGATAAGAGCGATATTTGCAATAATACCAGATACACTACAAGAGTTATTTAACTCAGCACTTTCCCTAAACTATTTCCCGGTGGCCTGGAAGCTGGGGGAGCTTATCTACTTTAGAAAGGAAGGTAAACCACATGAAGAACATACATCTTATAGACCGATAACTTTACTTCCAATAATAGGCAACATTTTTGAAAAACTAATGTTGCGAAGAATTAATCATATACTAATGCAAAACAATAGATTAACAAATAAACACGGTTTCACACAATTAAAATCAACAGAAACTGCTCTTCAAAATGCACTATCATATATCGACATCAACAAAGAAAATAAAAATTACACGACATTCATATCGCTGGATTTCATGGGGGCATTTGACAACCTTCCATGGGACCTGGCGATTTCATCACTAACCGACTTAGGCATCCCGCAGCAATATATCAATACAATTATCTCCTTCCTTTCGAGTAGGCGGGCTCAGGTTGATTGGAAAAACCCTAATATCTTGCATTACTTCACAAAAGGCTGGCCACAGGGCTCCTGCTTTGGTCCTTTTCTTTGGTTGTCACTCTTGGAGGGCTTACTGCGTTACTTTGTCTTCGAGAACTGTGCGATTGTGGCATACGCGGATGATGTCTTGTTAATTGTAGTCGTGGGGTCCAACAGGAAGTGCGCTAGAGCATAATGGTTGGATTGCCCTGAATTATGTTCAAAATTGGGCTACGAGCAACCACATTGAAATATCATTGAATAAATCAAAAACAATTACATTTGGCAAACCTAAAATCTTAAAAAGGGACCCAATCTTCAAACTAAAATGACAAAACCTACAATCAGTCAAAACCTTAAAATACTTAGGAATTACAATAGACCAACATCTTTCATTCCTATCCCACATGGTAATAAAAAGGGAAGAAATTACTAAAATTACTCAAAATTTATATAAATTTTCGTTAATTTCGGGTAGGTTGCCAATTCATTTCTTTAAGATATGGTACTCGGCAATACTACAGCGCCAAATCGCTTATGCCTGTGGGGTCTGGTTCACGCGTATGAGACGGTCGCATGGTGTGCGTCACCTCTTGGCAGCGCAAAGAAAAGTACTCCTACTCATTTCAAGAGCGTATAAAAATACGTCAACAGCGGCATTGCAGGTCCTAACGGGTATCCCGCCCCTGGACTTGCAACTGGAAGCAGAGGCTGAATTTGCTAGAGTCACTAGATTGGGGATATCATCAACGCGTATTAATGCACAAACAATAGCCACAAAGATCTCAAAATATAAAATTTCACGAACTTTAGATCAAATAAAAACTTGTCCTGGTTCAAAATTCAACGGCGAATTCCAGATCTTTACAGACGGTTCAAAAACAGCTGAAGGCACAGCATCGGCTTTCTGTGCTTATAAAAATAATATAATTCATCACACGTGGCGTGCAAAACTAGACTCGGGTAATTCAGTTTACCAGGCCGAATTACTTGCTATTGGAGAAGCTGTGCGCTGGGCAATGGAAGAGGATTCGGTCAACTTTCTAATTTCATCGGATAGCTTATCAAGCTTAATGGCTCTTTCAAAATTTGACATAGATAATTATTTAGTTTAGGAAATTTTAGTACGTATAAATCTATCCTCCAAAAACTTCTTTTTTAATTGGGTCAAGGGTCATCCGGGTGTAGCTGGAAATGAACTGGCGGATCAGTTGGCGCGGTCAGCAACAAAGATGAAACACTGGAAACAACTTTTCTTCCTCTAACACCGTCCACACTCAAAAGAAAATTAAAAAAACAAATCACAGACAGTTGGCAACAACGCAGGTCTACAGCACAAGTGGGTCAGTACACAAGAGACTTCCTTCTGGAAGTCTCGCAACAACTAGAAATACACAACAGATATCTATACCTATTTTTAACAAATCATGGACCATTTCAACAACACCTATTCCAAATTAACAGAAGTGACTCACCACTTTGTATCTGTGGATCAGAAGCAACATAGTTACACTACATATTAAATTGTACTCTAACTTCACATTTCCATGTCAAAAAATCACCACAAATGTCACTTAAAAACTGGCTACAATATCTCCTGGAACGTCCGGTTCTTCTCCAGCGCATAGTCAACTGCATGAAATTTATTGAAAAAAATTATTTTTTATTTTCAAATCCTCTTCTTCTGTAGTCGGACGCCCGCTTGTCCAATCTAGCAAGGATCCTGTTTTCTCTGTACATATGTATAAAAGAATTGTATTTTGTATTTGAATATAATAATTGTTGTAATGAGAGTTAACATCACACTGTCTGTATATTATTAGTATCTGCATATTATTTGTAAATTTTCAGTGTATTCGCATCAGTATATTCATATTAGTATATTATTAACTGTATTAGAAGTATTTAACCAAGAATCTGCATCGCATTTAACCAAAAATCCTAAATATGAAGTCTGCACAGTACTTGTATATAGTCATATTCTAGAAATGGTCTAAACTGTGATCACGGTCCGGATACAGGAACCGGTCTAAAAATAGAATTAAATTGAAAAACAGAGTACGTGGAAGATTAATGGCTGAAATTGGCAAGGTAGTGACTAAAGTGTTGAAAGTAGATAATACACATTGATAACACAGTTTTTAGGTTTAAATTAAACTAACGTTTATTGAAACATATCACAAAAATAAAATAAAGATGAAAAACATGACAGACAATTTAATTTAATAAAAATATAATGGCATATGGCAACAAAAACAACACAGGTGGCAAAAATATGAGTATGAACATCAGATAAATGAAGCCTTCAAAATATACTTGTAAAAAGTTCATTTTTAACTTACATAATTAATTGAATATAACGACACACCAAATTAAAGCAGGCCTTTCCTTTTTATCAGTCGCCATTGCGTTGACGTGAAGAAAACTAGTTGAAAAGAAGTCCACACATTATTAATCTTTGAAAATGAACATATATCACCACTAACAGAAGAAAACCGGGACTTCAGCAGCCGAAATAAAACAAACACTAAAAAAACGTTTAAAACCACCACTGCACTCAAAAACTTTACTACGCCACTAACATCGTTTCTTCTGGCAGCTACAAATATCATTTAACTAATGCTGCCTCTCTCTCGCCATCCAAACTGCCTTTTCCATCCCTTTTAAAAAGCATCAACATACCGCTTTCCGAGAACGCCCCCCTCTTAATGTGCAAAGTTGAGAAGTCCTTAAACTGCCTATTGGCAAAGTAATTTAGAGTGCCTTTTAAAACCGTGTCAGGGCGCCAGCGCATGCTCCGCTATTGCGTTATGAATGAAATGACGTCGTATTTAGCGGTCGCAACTGAATCCGGAAAAAGAGCTGAGAAAACGATAGTCTATGTGAGAAACGATATCGAGAACGAACAGTTTGGAAAAAAAACATTATCGGCGATTTGAAAAACGAAAAGAAAGATTTCAACGATACCAGAAGTAGAAAACGATAGCGACTGAAATTAATTACTGAAGAAAACGAATACAGGATTGAATGGAAATTAAACAAGTACGAAAAGGTGTCAATTATGTAGAAGTTTAAAGTTCCAAAATGTATATATAGGGCTAATATTTGCCCCCCCCCCCTTGACACTTTTACTGAAAATATCTGATAACACAACAATATGAAACATTCATGGTTAATCAGTAAAAACTTGGTTAATATATTCACATTCAACAATATTTATAAACACAATTCAACAATAATTACACAATTATAACAAGTAAATATATAGGTATATGCATATAAACACTTATATAAAAAATATAACAGATCCTCATTACTTTGAAGGAACACACTTGTTTCACAAAGACAGCTGAACCCTTTTTAAAAAAAAAGGATTTTTTCTTTCAAACACATAAAGAAAGTTCTTGTTTCTTGCTTGTATCAAAACTTATACCTCATCATATTAGCATATGGCTACATTTACCAACACACATTTTTCTTAGACAAGGAATAGAAATATATAGATATATATTTCAAATATTCAAATTTCAGTGAGCTCACTTAAAAAATAAATATATATGTGTGCACACAACAAAAAAAAATAATTTTTATGCAATACTTATAAAGCTATTTGATAAACATTTGAATAATAAGATTGAAAAATACACTTTACAACTCGATTTCCAATAGCACGGACGGGACAAAAGTGGCAGTTCCATTAATAAAAACGAGGGACTTACGGAAATAAAAATAAGATGCCCGCGACAGGCCTTCCAGTGACCAGAGCACTCACGAAGGCCGCTACCCCCTGCAGGTCACTCTGGCAATTACATTGTCACCTCTGCGAGACGCTTCTTGAGGCTGCTCGTAACCCCGGAGGATGAACCAACATGAGGTCTGATCACATTCCAGCGGGAGTTAAATTGTCCATGCCATTGGAAATGAGGGTGCTCTAAATATAGCATCAAATTTGTTTATGAAGGATCCTTCTGAAATAAAAATTAAAACAAGGTATAAACACGATGCTATCACAGAAAAGTTAAATGTATAATCACAAGGTTCAAACATTAATATAAAAGACATTATGAAACATACAAGTTTCGGTATTCAAAAATTCAAAAGAGATAAAGTTACACTTTATATGTTTAACTAGAAAAATTTAAACAAGCTTTCAACGATTGAAGAAAAGAAACACATTTTTTTTCAACAATTCAAAAGGAGAGGAGAGTTTTTTTTCTAGTTTTAAATGTACATTTTTATTTTAAGACCCAAAAAATAAATATAGCCTCAATGAACTTTAGTAGAGCAGCTTTTGTAAGTGATTTTGTAAAAATGTCAGAGAGATTGGATTTACTATTAACGTGTTTTACTAAAAATATCTCTTGGTTTAATAAATCGCGTACAAAGAAAAGTTTAACATCGATATGTTTTGTCCTATTATTTTCTATGGGGGATTTAATGAAATCTATTGCTGCCATATTGTCTACTAATAAAGTTGGTTTAGTTTGTGGACCTGAAAATATATGTTTATTATAACATTCTGTGATAATACGGCTGAACCAAAGAAGCTCTTTAGTTGCTTCTGTTAAGGCCACGAACTCAGATTCCGTAGTAGACAAACATATTTATTTTTGTTTAAAAGCTCTCCATGTTATCGGAGCTTTGTCTAGCATAAGTAGTTGACCACCCATAGATGTCCTGTCATCACGATTGGATGCAAAATCTGCGTCTGTATATGTGATCAGGTTAATTTTATGACAAGGTAAATTTAATTTATAGTGCTTTGTATAGTTAACGTAACCCAGAAGTTTTAAGAGGCCGACCCAGTGAGCTATCCCCGGATTGCTTTGGAATTGGCTGAATATGTTTACTGCATAAGCAATATCAGGGCGTGTTCTGCTTGTTAGAAAGGATAGGCACCCTAACACACTTCTATATGGGTAGTTAAGTATTTCTTGAATTTCTGCATCTGTTTGAGGGCACTGTAATTTCGAATAGACGACCCCTTTACTAATCGGGAGTGAAGAAATGGGAAAGTTATACTCCTCAAAACGTGTGCAAATTTCTTTAATATATTGCATTTGATGTATAGAGACTACACCTTCCTCATCCTCCTCAAATTCCATCCCAAGCAACTTACGGGTTTTGCCCAAGATTTTTATATCAAAATGCTTAGTTAAAAGAGTTAAAACCTTGTCAATGTAATTTTGATGTCTGCTTAAAATGACAAAATCGTCAACATATAATAATAAAACAATGTAATCAGAAAATGTATAAACACAATTGCACCAATCTAACTTTTTGAAACCAAGAGAAATTAAAATTTTATGCAATTCGTAGAACCACACTCTCCCGCTCTGATGCAACCCATATAATGCCCTTTGAAGCCTACAAACCATGTGTTCTTTTCCTTTTATTTCAAAACGAGGGGGCTGTTTCATATAGACCTCATTGGTTAATGGGGCGTATAAGTACGCTCCTTTCACGTCACATTGTAAGTGAGTTCACCCGTGACGAGACACTAAAGCTGCAAAGAAAAAGCGAATTAAACTAAAATTGACTACTGGTGAAAAAGTTTCATCTTAAGTCTCACCAAGGCAACACTAGATACCGGGCTTGCTCATTCACTCTCAAAACGTCACAAATGGTGGCTGACCGCGACCAGCGATTGGTCCAAAGCAACGCGCCCATCGTTTTGTGCCAATCGCTGTATGTCTTTCCTCCTAGTCAGCCACCTTTTGTGACGTCATCATAATGAATGAGCAAGCCCGGTATGCAGTGTAGCCCTGGTCTCACCCTTAATTTGTTTGTAGCCCTGCGCTACTAGTCTTGCTTTGTATCGTGCTATGTGCCCTTTATCATTACGCTTAATGGTGAAAACCCACCTACATCCCAGAGGTTCTTTATTGGGTGGAAGATTAGTTAAGACCCATACCTTTCTATTGTTGATTACCGCTAATTCCTCCCCCATTGCTTGTTTCCAGAGCTCCCATTGAGGTGATTTTAAAGCCTGTTTGTATGTATTGGGTACAGCCTGGTCTAGTCATGCATCGGTGTTGTTGGATTCTAAAATGGAGAAATGTGGTGGTGTACTGCCTGGACTAGAACTAGCGCTTGAGCACCGTGAGTGTCCATGTACAATCCCTTCATATTTGTCTGCTCCTCTAAAACAAAAGATGGATTAAATTTAATTCCATGTTTTAGACAGTAGTCACGGACCTCACTAATTGATCTTAATCTCTGTGTCCCTCCAAATTCATAATAATAAATGTCTGTACGCCTTCCATCTGGCCTTGTTACAGGTTTTCTGAACCAGGTAGCTTCCCTCAAAGTTATTGAAAGCTCCTCGCCCTCCTCCTCACTCTCATCCATAGATGGGTGTCCGGCGGCGGAAGCAGAAAAACCTGAGGTGTTTGGTTCTGTTATTGGAATTACAGACTTATGAAATTTGTCAGGTTGAATTTCTGTTAGTGGGTCAATTTCGGGAGGTTCAGATGATAGTGTGTAAGTGGGTCCCAGATCGCTTCCGTTGTGCTGCTCTAAACTAGCAAAAGGGTCTGTGCCTAAAGAATAAATAGGGCCTTGTTCAGTTCCAACGTAGGTGTCTTTGGGTATGGTTGCTTCTTCGCTGAATCTTACGTTAATTGTTTCAATGATCTTATTTGTGTCTGGCAGCCAAATTTTATACCCTTTTGTAGACATTGCATACCCTACTAAAATCCCCTTTCTAGCTTTAGGCTCAAATTTGGTGCTTCGGAGTTGTCTGGGCACTCCCACATATGCTACTGTGCCAAAAGGACGCAAGTGTCTTATGGACGGTTTATTTCCACAATAATATTCAAATGGAGTTTTCTTATGTAACTTGTGGCAAACACGGTTCAGAGTGTAAGTAAAATACAAAATGGCTTCTGGCCAAAACTTCAGACTTAGTTTACTTTCATATAGTATAAAACGTGCCCCGTCTACAATGTTTTGATTGAGCCGTTCCGAGACGCCATTTTGTTCTGGAGTATATGTGTTCGTGAATTCGTGTCTTATCCCATTTTCCTCAAAATATCTTTTAAAAGCTTCGTTTGAAAACTCCCACCCATTGTCACTACGTGCATGCTTAAGTTTCGTGTTTAGAAAACGTTCGGCCCTTTTGACATGGTTTGTGAAAACTATAAAAACTTGTGATTTGCTACATAAGGGGTAAACTGATGCCTTACGTAAAAAATCGTCTGTTATTGTTAAAAAGTATTTTTCTCCACCTCTCCCAGTTACTGTAGTAGTTCCCCACAAATCTGTATGTAAAAGTTCAAGTGGCTTCTTAGACCGGATTTGATTTAATGGTTTAAAAGATGTGCGTTTATGTTTATTTAGTTTGCACGTTTCGCAATGAAAATCTCGGTCTTTAATGTGTGGTAAGCCTTTTACGCCATTACACCTCTGTGTATGTTCGATTAGTGTGGGACTGAGGTGACCTAGCCTACGATGCCATAATCTGAGATCATCCTTTTGTACTGTCGAGGTCTCAAAACGGACCTGTTTAAAATTTATGTTGTTGCTAGGTTTACTTTTACTTTTAGAATTGGCATCGGGGTGGATGTAATAAATCCCGTTTTTAAGGGTAGCCCTAAATAGTGTTTTATCATTTGTGTAGGCCTTAACTTTCCCTTTCCCTCCTTTGAATGTTGCGCCTCTACTATCAAGGCGAGAGCCAGAAATAAGATTGCGTCTTAAATTTGGACAATACATAACATCACCTAGACACAAGTTTGATCCATTTAAATCAAGATTAACAGTGTCAGTTCCTTCAATCGGGAAAGTTGCTCCATCGACAGCAACGGCAAGTTCGTGGTTATGAAGAGGCTGAAAAGACACATAAAGTCCTCGATCCTTGCAAAAGTGGTGCGATGCGCCGGTGTCAAACACCCAAGCATCGTCTTCCCCCTTAACTTTACTAATGTTAGATTGAATGAGGAAGTTTACCTGACTATGTTATGTACTATGATGCTTTCGACTCGGTCTGGATCTAGGAGCTCCACTTCTATTCTGATGATGGATAGGGCTGGTTCTGGATGTAGAAGACTCTCTGGAACTGGTGCCAACTGAGGACTCGGGACCCGACGTGGCTGGAGAAGGTGCCTTACATTGATTTTTGAAGTGACCAGTCTTTCCACACTTGTGGCAGCTGCCTTTAGTTTTTCGTCGGCAACTCGTGTTATTTGGTGGACGACGACTTCTAGAAAAGTGGGACTGGACGGCAAGTTGGTTTTTGTCCTCTGACCTGAGTTTAAGACGAGACTCCTCGGCGACTAGTTCAGTCAAGATGTCAGAAAACACAAACTTTGAATCTGGCCAACGGAGTATGTTCTGGACTAGACTATCGTATTTTTGAGGCAGCCATCTGAGAAGCTGGAACGATAGATAAATTTCTTTAATTGGCTCATTCATTGCTTTCAGTTGGTCAGCGATTCGGTTGAGGCGAGCAGCGTACATGTCTATCGACTCCTCTGGTGCTATTTTACATGCTAACAACTCTGAAAATAACTGCATATGGCGGGCTCTATTATCAGGTTGGAAATGGGATCGGAGCTTTGCCCATGCATCTTTCGGATCATCAATGTTCTCAATTATTCGACGGAAGTCAGGCTTGACATTCAGTTAGATTATGGACAGTGCTGAACGAACTCTGGATTGATAGTCCTTGTATGCTGCTGCATCACTTGTATCAGGTACAATCTCTGTTCCGTTAACAATGCTCCAGGCATTTTTGTCCAATAGGAGGAACTTGATGTCAGCTGACCAGTTTCCATAATTATGGAAATTTAGCTTAGTTATGCTCACCTGTATGTTAGCCATTGCCAAGGAAGAATATTTTTTCAAAAAAAATGTACAAAAAGGTACCAAAAAAATATAAATTTTCAAAAAAATTTCATAAGTTTAAACCATTTTAATAACTGACACTAAAATTTATGAAATTATGTAAATGCGCCCCCCCCCCACTAAAATTCACTAGTGGGTCTAACTGCCGCCATCTACTAACACTTGTCAACTAGCCCTTGCCAAAGGTTACGGCCCTTAAAAGGTTAATATGGCTTAAATAAGCCTGGGCTCATAACCGTGATCGCGGTCTGGATACAGGGACCGGTCTAAAAATAGAATTAAATTGAAAAACAGAGTACGTGGAAGATTAATGGCTGAAATTGGCAAGGTAGTGACTAAAGTGTTGAAAGTAGATAATACACATTGATAACACAGTTTTTAGGTTTAAATTAAACTAACGTTTATTGAAACATATCACAAAAATAAAATAAAGATGAAAAACATGACAGACAATTTAATTTAATAAAAATATAATGGCATATGGCAACAAAAACAACACAGGTGGCAAAAATATGAGTATGAACATCAGATAAATGAAGTCTTCAAAATATACTTGTAAAAAAGTTCATTTTTAACTTACATAATTAATTGAATGTAACGACACACCAAATTAAAGCAGGCCTTTCCTTTTTATCAGTCGCCATTGAGTTGACGTGAAGAAAACGAGTTGAAAAGAAGTCCACACATTATTATGAACATATATCACCACTAACAGAAGAAAACCGGGACTTCAGCAGCCGAAATAAAACAAACACTAAAAAAACGTTTAAAACCACCACTGCACTCAAAATCTTTACTACGCCACTAACATCGTTTCTTCTGGCAGCTACAAATATCATTTAACTAATGATGCCTCTCTCTCGCCATCCAAACTGCCTTTTCCATCCCTTTTAAAAAGCATCAACATACCGCTTTCCGAAAACGGCCCCCTTCTTAATGTGTAAAGTTGAGAAGTCCTTAAACTGCCTATTGGCAAAGTAATTTAGAGTGCCTTTGAAAACCGTGGCACGGCGCCAGCGCATGCTCCTCTATTGCGTTATGAATGAAATGATGTCGTAACTAGCGGTCGCAACTGAATCCGGAAAAAGAGCTGAGAAAACGATAGTCTATGTGAGAAACGATATCGAGAACGAACAGTTTGGAAAATAAACATTATCGGCGATTTGAAAAACGAAAAGAAAGATTTCAACGATAGCAGAAGTAGAAAACGATAGCGACTGAAATTAATTACTGAAGAAAACGAATACAGGATTGAATGGAAATTAAACAAGTACGAAAAGGTGTCAATTATGTAGAAGTTTCAAGGTCCAAAATGTATATATAGGGCTAACAAACTGTATAATTGTATAGTGGAATTAATTATAATAACTGTATGTGTGCATCATATTTTTCCATATACATCAATTGTAGTTAAGTATTTGTATAAAATACGCTAGCCAAGAATAACCCATCATATTTAACCAATAATAATTTTAGGCATGGTGCGTGCACAGTATTTGTAAATAGCTCATCCGGAAATTATATATTCTGCATACATTGAAATAATAATAATAATCGTATGTATGAAAGCAATACCTGTATTATCAGACAAAATTCAATTACTTTCACTACAAAGAAAATCACATGTAAAAGTAAAACTTCTGATCAGAAGAAAAATTGTAATATTATATTGTAAAACTTGCATACATAATTCTGTAACTGTGGTCTCGCTGGTGATAGAGGCGTGTCAGCCCCTCAGGATTGCACACAAACTCTAAGGCTTAGGCCGGGTTTCCTGAGGTGGTCATCCCTGTTCGTCTGAAAATGTAGATGTCATTCGAGCTTATAAAACGTACCTAAGCATTGAATTTTGATTTATTCACAGTAGTTGATCAAAAAATTACGAAAAAGATGGGTATATGACAGAAGTTTCTATTATCTTCCCGTCTGACGTAATGATAACATGTTATACCCAAGATAAACATAGAGAGTATATCAAGGCGAATACGAAGTCCAACAGCGTAATGAAGTTCATGTTAGCGTGTAGAATGTGGAACTTCGAATATAAGCACAAAAGTATCAGGATGTTGAAATTGAAGTCTCCTCGTGAGATTGATGAAACCCATACGTTATTTTATTTTTTATTCTTCTCTATTTTCATTATTTTTCCATTTTCTTAAACTGCAACTGAGATACTCTTGTGCGTGCGTAAAAAATAGGGACGTTCCTTTTCCCCATTTGAAATCTCTGTACTAGAGAGTCCGGACATTCTTGTAATCGTTTGCTTTCGTGTCTCCCTCATTCATATACTTCTAAGCCAACGTAGTGTGGGGAGATCAGCTTAAAAGTTCACATAGAGTGGCTCTTGTGGATTTTCTGTGGTCCTTAAATGTATTTGAGACCCTCATAAATTTTGCTGAAAGGTCGTAAATACTGCACTGAATATAATGTCAAAGCTGGTGCCAGCCTCGCTTTAAAGATGATTTATTGTCTGTTGAGAATCTGTAATGCTTTTAATGTCTATTTAAACTTATGGTTTAAAAAAATACTTACGTACTATACAAATGTGTTTACATAAAAATCACTTAACTTTAGAAACTCTATGAAAAACAGCGATTTATCGATACCCATATGTCTATGGCTAATACTTATTTCAAAATTTTTAATTTTGAATAACAGTTTTAAGTTATTTAATTAAAGTACAATTAATAAGATAGCTGATGTGACTTTCTTCATAACTTTCTACCTCTCTTTTGTACAGAGCAAAACAACGAAAGGCGGATAATTGTAAATATGTACAAAAAAATTCTATACAGGATGTTCAAACTATATGTCAGAAATGTAAAGGCAGGTAAAAGGACCTAAATAAGCATAGGAATGTTGTATTGGAATGTGGGTGCGGAAATTCAGCATTGACGCAGTAGAGGGTGCTGTCGAGTTCGGCGAATGAAAGTGCTTTGCTGGTTTGAATAGTCATTCCTTGCACGAATTTCGAGAAAAATGCATAGTTACACCAATGCGGATCTTGTCGACATGCATTTCATGTATGGGTCTGCGCAAGATAATTGAGCGGATACACAAAAGATATACATGAAACGATTCCCGGGTAGGAATCTGCTGGATTGCTGAACATTTGAGGGTCTTCATCGGGAATTGTGAGCAAGTGCATTGTTTTATGCTTCCAGGCATGATACAGGCACTGAATGATATAACAGAGTTCCATAATAGCAAGAAGCAGTATTATGCACAGTAGAGAATAGTCCTCCGACAAGCTCTAGAGCTGCTGGACGTGCTTTGGGTGTGAGACATGTGTATGTTTGAAGGACTTTACGAGTAGGCGGAATGCACCTGTATCATTTGCAGAGAGTGCAAACATTGCAGACTTACGATTATGCTCTGAGTGTCAACTTCCTTTTTTAGTACTTACAGCAGATTGCACCCAATCCCACCTTCTCTTTGAATGTTTTATTCACTGATGAAGCCACCTTTTCTCGTTCGGGTATTTTTAACACCCATAATTCTGACCTTTGGGCTCATGATAACCAACATGGCACAAGAACACATGGCTACCAAGAAAGGTTTTGCATAAGTGCTTTGGCAAGCATTAAGCACCATAACTTATTAGGACCGTACATTCTACCTACTCGTTTAAACGGCTGCACATACAGCATCTTCCTTAAGAGGTCTTAACCTGAACTTCTGGTCGATGTTCCGCCAGCTGTTCGCACACGAATGTGGTTCCAGCACGATGAAGCCCCACATCACTTCAGCAGGAACGTCAGGAATCATCTGGGCGCTGTCTGCAGCCTGCATTGGATAGGACGGGATGGACCTGTTCCTTGGCCATCGTGTTCCCCAGATTTGACATACTTGGATTTCGTTTTTTTTGTTGTTGTTGTTACATTAAGAGCATGGTGTACGATACTCCCATAACATCTGAAGAATATTTGGTGGCCCGATTGTTAGTTGTTGCTGGAAATGTGCGTGACATACCTGACGTTTTTACTAATGTACGCCAATCCATGCGCCGCTGCTGTGAATCTCGTATCGCTGTTGATGGTAACTCTTTTGAGCAGCCATTCTAAACTGTTTGGTAACTAAATTGTTGCATTAATTTGTCTTTACTTGTCTTTTCATTTTTCTGTTGTTAATACTGCTTTACATGCTAGCACTTCAACGCTGTATTTCTGCACCCGTATTCCTATACGAAATCTGCTTATTTAGATTCCTTCTACCTGTCTTTACATTTCTGATATATAGTTTTTAAACACCCTGTAGTACAATGTTAGTCATTTTTCTTTCTGAGTCAAGTTCATACTGTTAGTGCTATGTTTAAATGTCCTTAATGCATGCATAATCATTTTTTTAATTCAATTTCTTTAAACTATTTTGAAGGTCGGACTTTCTTGACTTCGTTCGCTTCCGTTTCTCCCTCATTCGTATACTTCTGATCCAATTTAGTGTAAGAAGATAAGCTTAAAACTCCCCCATAGAATTGCTACTGCATCACCTTGTGGAATTTTGAGGATTCATAAATGTATTAAGAAACTCAAAAAATTTGGCGAAAGGTCGTAAATATTGCAATGAATATAATGTCGAAGCTGGTGTCAGCCTCTCTTCACAGTCAATGTATTGTCTGTTGAGAATCTGTATTGATTTTTATGTCTATTTACACTTAGGGATTTAAAAAAGAAGTACTTACGTACTATAAAAATGTGTTTACATAAAAATCATTTAAATTTAGAAATCGAAAAACAGCAATTTATCGATACCCGTATGTCTAAGTATCTGGCTAATGCTTATTTCAAACAGTTCTAAATGATTTAATTAAAATACAATTAATAACCTAGCTGTTATGACAACTATTTACCTCTCTTGTGCAGAATAAAACAAAGAAGGGTGGATAATTGAACATACGTACAAAACAAAATTCTATATACAAAAATGTTCGAAATATGGAGCACTAATACAAGGTTCGTACTTATCCTTGCAGCGCCCAGATCATACTGTTAGTGCTCTTTTGAAATGTCCTGAATGCATTGCGTAATCGTTATTTCAATTCAATTTCTTTAAACTTTTATGAAAGATAAGTCCGTGTGGGTTAACTTTAATTTTGTACCTCTGGGAAACTATTGGTGCGCATTTACGTATTCACATAATTTCTAGGGATTTACAAGACCAGAACTGATTCATAATATTAGCCATTATCAATAACTTATGTTTTACACTAAATAAAGTGAAATACGCGTACTTGGTTGTGACCTAGACTTTTTAGAACACGTGATTAATTATATACAAAAACAAATAAAATAATAACGAAATGAGAAATGAATATTTACATAAATAATATTTGTCCTATGCAATATCTTAATGTTGAATGCGATATGCGTTTCACAAGTCCATTGTTAGACGCATTTATGGTGAATCGGCGATGTAACGCAATATTTAGAAAGATAACTCATCCGAATTCTCTCCGATCTTGAAGAGTGTTGGAAGGAAATTTTGGTTTCACATGCACGATGAATGCTCTGCGTACCATTTTCGTCCATATTTACTCTTTATTTTAGAAAATGATCTCGGCAGGAGGAAAAGGAGGTCACTCCATGCTCCTGATCATTGATCCTGCTGGGGTTGTACCACTCTTTTTCCTCTACTCATACGGTAAAAGGAGTCACTTTTTATTTATAGACTTTAATGGTCAGCATGAGGATGAGTAAAAAGACTTCTGTGGTATCGAACGCTTTATCGGAGTAATTTTGCTTTTTTTATTAGTAGTACGAAATATGCTGCAGAAAAATTCTTTCATTTTAAAGCGAAGGATGATTTATTTTATTATTTTTTGTTTATTAATGACTATGAAAATGATTAAAATTGATATTATTTTAGGATAAAGGGGATGTTCCTTTGATTAACGAATTTAAAATCTAATAATTGATAATTTATATCACAATAGCTTGCATATATTTTCAATTTAATGCTGTTATTTCCACAATAACCATCTTGCACTGTAAACAATTCCAGTATGAAAAAAATATATAATAATAATAATGCAACATTAACGCAATTCTCGAATGATATTAAGCACGGATATATGTTTTTAAAAATACATCAAAAATGTACTTTTAGTTTTAAAAAAAATATGCAGCGGTCGAAATAAGTAGCGCCTTACAAATAGCGAAACTACAGAAGTCGCTGCTTTTTACAGTAGTATGTATTGTACTGCGCTAAATTTGGTACAATGTAGTGTCCAGAACAGATGTTACTATTAACGCTACTCCAGGGGGGGGGGAATGCCATTCTACAAATCACGTGATCGAAACTTCTTTTTTTTTGTAAAATATGTTTTTCAACAATTTGCTTATGTTAGCAGCAGTATTTAGTAATGCTCTGCATGAAGTCGTAGATTTTGTCCATTACACTTTCTGATAAAATCAAGTACTAAATTACCAAAAGACTTAATTTTCTCTCTGGCAATACTTGTCTATTTATTCGATATTAAGTCTTCATGTTTTAATGTCGGGTCTCCCATTATTTGGAATTATTTTATTTACTGATTTATTTATTGTTTGCATTTTGAGTTGTTTTTCTGTAATTTTCTAAATTATAAAATTAGACAACGTAATATAATTAACTTTCCACAGAACTCAATACAATTAATATATTAAGAGTGTGTTGTAGTGCTAAGTAAACAAATATATTGGTAAATATATATCTACGGTAGTTTTATATCTCAATGTAATAATTATTGTAAAAGAAGTAAATAAACTTTAATCAGTGCATGATTGTGCATAAATATGTTATATGCATAAGAGTAGCCCACGTTATTTCGCTCGTTCATTACCATCATTACCTAAAGATTACCATCACTACCAATTACCATCAGATTTTACCATCGTTATTTCAATTTATCTGAACAAATCTCTTCCTGAAAAAATAAGATGTAGTTTAATCGCATTTTTACTCAACGTAAGCAAACTGTGTAAGGAAAGTAATTTCACTTTTTTTTTTATTATTAACGGTACGAAATGAGCTCTATGAAAATACAATAATTTAAAGAAAATAAATATATTTGTTAATGTGTCTGTTCATTAATGGCTATAAAAATAATTAAAGTTAAATTATTTTAGTATAAAATGGGATATTCCTTTGATTAAGGAATTTAAAATGTATGATAATTTACATCATAATAACTTGCACATATCTTCAATTCATTACCATTGTTTCCTCACTAATCGTATTGCACTGAAACGTATTCAGTATGGAGCACAAAATGCAACATTGACGCAATACTCGCATGATATTACACATGAGTCTTATGTTTTATACATACATTTAAAATGTATTTTTAAGATTAAAAAAAAATATTCAGTGTATTATATAGTCATGTTTCCGAAATTTGGTATTGTACCCTCTAGACATAGATTAGTTGTTATTTGTTTTTATACTGTGGAAAAGAAGACAGTAAGTTAAAAAGGTTCCAAATGTTCCAAAAATGAAAGATTTCTTTATGCTTGCCATTCCCCACACAGTCATGCGAACCTCTTCTTGGTGAGTTAGAACAAAACTTAGATACGAAGAAATAAACTTTGGTTTGCTTTCTTTGATAAGAGCGGCTTTGTCTTTTACTAACAATGATGCATCGTAAACGGAAGAAGAACAAAAGAGTTGAACAGTAAAATTCACTAAAGTAATTATGCAACATATGATTTTCACCGTTAAAACTATACTATTATTTTGCTTTAGGGTTGAGATATGCATTATCGTAACAAGCATACCATACATCATGAAAGCATTAAACAAAAAGGAGACAAATACGAAAATCCCCACTTTTGAATCTATGAATTTTACACGTGATGTTATTCTACAATACACTTTACTGAGTCTATCATAATTGATGACGACAGTAGATTTCAACATGTCTATGTAATCACATAGCATGTTTTTGTTTGATAACACAACATAGTGTAATATATTGTAAAGGTATTGAAGAGCATATAAGAAAAAAATCCAGTACAACATACGTATAGAAATGTGTGTAAATATGTAAAAAATGCACTTTTACTTTTATATCCAAAAAGCGTTCTTTGTGTTATTTCTCCGGCATTTAAATCCAACAGAAATCCAAATACAAACAAAGCATTTGTTGTTACGCTCCAAACAGTTATCAAAACATTTTTAAAAATTGTTTTGCGTACCTTGAAACATCTGTGCTCATATGCAACTTTTGCCAGATTTTTCAGTTGCTGAATTTCTTTTTGTAAATATATACGATTTAAAATACTCAATAAATCCAAAAAGATATACATAATTTTTAACTTTATATTATTTCCCATGCTTAAAATATAAGATGAAGCTGTGACAAAGAAATGCAGAAACATAAAAATATTAAAAATGATTTTACCTGTAATCACAGCACTCCTCACAATATTTTTTTTCTTGGAATTTAGTGCAACTATCTTCGAATACACCACTCAAGTAAAATAAATAAAATATGTTTTTAAATACATCTTTTTTACTCTCCGGATTATCTAAATGATTTTCAGTTCGTTTGTTTGACGCCATTCTTCTCGATATATTATAAAAGTTATAAGTTTAAGTTTTTTTTTTTTTTTTTTTTTGGTAAGAAAGATTTTTTACATGTATTTTCTTTTATAAACTTTCGAAATTAAACGTTTTTTAAATTTTTCCACTTGAAAATTGTGCAGTCACCCTTGAGACATTACCATGTGCATTCGACATCTTTCAATAAATAGATTTGAAAATAAATGAAAACACAGTTTTATTTCACTGTAAATGGGAATATACTACTTGATAGAAAACACTAAAAACATAAAATTTAAGTAACTTAAAGGAGATTTTATTGCCTTAATAAAATGCTAATAACTAGATTAAACTTTAGTGCAATTTCATGTTTGCTATAAAACTTTAACCCATTATGAACGGAATTATTATTCTCTTTAAAATTCAAAAATTACATTTCATAACAATTTTTCAGAATAGCGACTTTTTTCTCATTTTATCTCGGAGTTTCTGTCATTAAATAAAGCGAATACTTCTCTTAAAAATACTGATATACTAATAATAAAATCATTCCGGGACCATATGGTACTGCTAGTCTTTTCTGGGTTAACGAAGAAAAATCTTTGAATGGTTTCAAGTCATTTGAACTAAATTCTGATTTCAATTTCTTTGCTAAAACTAAACGACGAAGAAGTGAGAATGAAAAGTATAGATACAATAATGTTGCAAAAGGTTTTATCTTTGTTAAAAATTGTAAAAGCATTGAAAAAAAATAAATATGTACTTGATTTTTTTTTCCAAATTACTAAATTGTGTTGTTCTCTTTTCATAGTTTTCTTTTTTATACTAAAAGTAAAATCTAAAAAGCTATTTATTTTTAGCTATTTTTGACAGTTTAATTGTTTTCATATAGCACACTAAAAATCCTTTTTGTTGTAATAACATATTATAACAAAATACTGGTGAAACTTATCAAAAATATGACAGTAAATTACTTCTGTATAAATATTGATCAGATAAGACTAATCGAATTAAAAAAAAAAAATTACTATCCTTTGAAATATATATATATTTAGGCTGCAGATTGAAATGACATCCTAAAACAGATCTTTGATTTTCTATTTATGCATGAATTGTTTGCAATCAGAAAATGGAATATTGCTTTTCAATTTTTGTAATAAGAAAGAACTTTATAGTATATCAATATATATTACTTTTTGTCCAGTAACTTTCCCTTTTTATATAAAAAGGAATTGTAATTTACAAAGTGTTTTTCAATTACCATGATTATAAACAGAATGAATCAATAAATTGATTTTCGATACTAAGTAAATATTTAATTTACTTTCACTGCCATATGATACATATGAATGTTTTTTTAATTTTTTATAAAATTAAAGCAATAAATATTTTACCATATATTAATATTTATCTTCAATATCAAAGTTTTAAACGAATTTCAAAAGAAAGTCTCTCTCTCTCTTTACTTTAGATTGGGTATTGAATATATTGGAGAAAGACAATATTATATATTTTTTCTTTATACACGATTTTGTTTTATTCGCGTTAAGTTACTTTAATTTCGCAATCAAAATTAGATTGTCATAAAATGTTTTTAAAACCTACATTTTCAAAAATGTATTTAAATTTTATACCCCTTTCATGAACCAAAAAACTTTTAGAATCCTGTCGGGAATTTACTCACAGATAAAATAAATGACACCTTTTGAAATGTCTAATTTTTTCTTAACCATGCAGTAGTTTCAATGTTTAGTATTTTCAAAATATCCATTTTTCTTATTTTAACACGGAACATACCATATGATTTTGATTTTTGAAAATATAATAATTTATGCACTAAGTTTCTACATCTTGTTTTTCTCTACAAAACATACCTAAATATCATAAAATAAATATGTAAGATTAACTTGGCGCCTTGTGAAAACATTCTTCTTTGTTCCACACCCATATCACCGAATATTACTGAATTGCTACCGCTTTTAAAAGTTTCTCCAACATCGTTTGCGCCGCTTAAAGTCGGTTCTCAAAAAATATTTTTCCTAGTACAACAACGTAAAACATTCTGACTTAAATTTAAACATTAAGTCGGCTACTTGCAGGCATGATTATTGAAGTGATTTGTAATCGAACAGTTTTTTACCTTTATCGATAAATTTTTTATATGATTTTAATTGTGTATTATTAGTTAATAATTCTTCTGTGGTGTACTTTAAAATATAAAAGTTTAATGAATGTTGCAGGGTCCACTTTCAAAACCTTTTTGATCCTAGTCTTTTTCCTAGATCAGAAATGGCGAAGCTATGGCATACATGTTCGATGTGCCACACACAACAATTTCTCTATCACGCAAAAAAATTAAAATTAAATAAGCATTATAGATAAAATTTACTTTTTTTTTTGGTATAATGAATATTGTTTTGTTTCAAACGAACAGACTATCACAAATAATGCAATATTTTTTTTTAATTAGATTTTTTTTCTGTCACGCTATGCAACATTTCCGACAGTTAAATATTTTGTCTTTCTATATGAATTTAAAAAGCTGTGTTTCTTCAGGATTTCATAAATAATTAACAGCAATAAAATGAAGAAAATTGTGCTATGTATACTATTTAAAAATAATAAAGTATGAACCAGGTATAACGCATTATTCATGGAAAGCACAGAAGCAAAAATCTGATTAATAAACTTATTAATAAATTATTAACCGTATATACAGGGTGTTTCAAAAAGGACCCCTAACTTTAAAAATCAATAACCCGGAAACGGTTATAGATAGAAACATGAAACCAGTGGTACATTTATTAAAAAAATCATAAGAATCTTATACGTAAATCTCAAAATTTAGTTTAAAATAGCACCGATAGATGGCGCTGAGAGCGTTAAGAATCCTTCTAAATAGAGTTCAGAAGCATAGAAAGACTAGCCGTCGAAGATTTCGTCATTGAAATCTGCCCGCTATTTTCGTATAGTGAAAATAATTCGCTGTTGATTTTTTTTTTAAACTCACGAATTGTTTTTTCACGAATTATTTTTCATTGTTTTTTCATGCGACTTGAAATCGCGTTTGAAAACTTCTCGTTGTGCCAGTAGGACTCTGATTTAATCGGTGGTACTCCAACACAATAAACACACGTTCTTCCACGGTATACACCACTTTCGGAATTATTTTCACTATACGCTAATAGCGGCCAGATTTCAATGACGAAATCTCCGACGACTAGTCTTTCTATGCTTCTGAACTCTCTTTAGAAGGATTGTTAACGCTCTCAGCGCCATCTATCGGTGCTATTTTTAGCTAAATTTTGATATTTACGTATAAGATTCTTACGATTTTTTAATAAACATACCACTGGTTTCATGTTTCTATCTATCACCGTTTCCGGGTTATTGATTTTTAAAGTTAGGGACCCTTTGTGAAACACCCTGTATATATGTGTGTGTGAAGATTTTAAGACAAGATATGATGCAAACATTGGCAGTTCCATTTTTTTATAATGGTTTCTCGAATACCGGAGGTTTCTTTCAAAATTTAGCCCAGGCGTTTCCCCACTAAGGGTTTTCATTGCAGTCGTAGAATATGGACAGCAAGTATTATGCGAGTATAAGAAAATCAGAACTCCTTCCAATCACCAACCAAGTTTTATTTTAAGCTTAAAACACTTAGGTGGAGATCTTTTTCACATCGTTCCTCATCACAGTCACGATAGATTTTCAATAAAAATGTGCATGATGGCGGTAGTCGTATTATCCTTAAGAGCCTACATCAGTCACGCGAAAAAACGCGCAAACTACTGTTAAGTCTATGGGAGGTTCTTGCGCGATTTTCCGCTCGCATTTTAATATTTTTAAATGATTTTTTTTTTGCATAGGATAGCTGAGATCGATCTCTAACATTATTAGTTTTTACTTTTTTGATTTTAGTTACAGTTTTTTTACAAGCAGGCATTTTTTATTTCGGAACCGGTTGGAACCAGTTCTGAAAGGAAAAGTACCCTTATGAGCCTACACTAGTCACGCGAAGAAACGCTCACGCTAATGTTATTTCTATGGGAAGGTTATCCCGTGATTTCTCGCTCGCATTTTAATATTTTTAAATGATTTTTCTGCGTAGGATAGCTAAGGTCGATCTTCAACGTTGTTAGCTTTTACTTTTTTGATTTTGGCTAATTTTTTCTTTATAAGCGGACATTTTAAATTTTGGAACCGGTTGGAACCGGTTCTGAAAATGAAAGTACCATTATATAAAAAAACTGGAGCCAAAATCAAAAAAGTAAAAACTAACAACGATATATTTCGACGTCAGCTATCCTATGCAAAAAAATTCATTTAAAAATATTAAAATGCGAGCGAGAAATCGCGGGATAACCTTCCCATAGACTTAACATTAGCGTGAGCGTTTCTTCGCGTGACTAGTGTAGGCTCTTAAATAAAAAAAACTGGAACCAAAATCTAAAAAATAAAAACTGACAAAGTTAGAGATCGACCTCAGCTATCCTATGCAAAAAGAATCCTTTAAAAATATTAAAATTCGAGCGAGAAATCGCGCAATAACCTTCCCATAGACTTAACATTGGCTTGCGCGTTTTTTTCGCATGACTGATGTAGGCTCTTAAGTATCCTTCGATAAGCAGTCACAGGAAAAAAAAAATTGGTCATAATGACAAATACCAGGTATGCGTTCTATTTATTTTTAGCTCAAACCTGAACACAGTCTCAGCACCTCTCTTTTCGACTGCGACCCAAAGCAAAGAGCAGCGGTATATCATTTTCATAAAAACTATGAATACATTGTCACGTGACGGCTTGTGCGCCAATGGAGAATAAGGATTCTTTGGGAAACGTGCCAGAATTTGGAGCCAAAGTGGTTTCCGCTAAGAAATGGCGCGAAAGAGGCGACGAGAATATTCTATAATGTTCGATAAAATAGCTCTGACCCAGAGTGTTTTAAGCTTATTTATTATCGTTAGTTATTGGTTTGAGAATATGGAATGATTTTTACGTTTATGAAAAGGAAGAAAAAGAAAATAATACAAATGGTTTATCGAACTTGGATCACAGCCAGAATGGAATTAAAGTAAAATGTTTTACATTTTAATATAAGAAAAATATTTTATGAATTTGAGAGTTACTTTTAACATCTGAAATTATTAAAATAAATTCAGTCTTTTTAGGAATTTAGAAATATAAAAGGAAAGGATGCGGGTTTTTTTAAGGAATGAATAATATGAATCTTTTATAATTTAAAGATAAAGACGCCATTTATTGAACTATCTAGCAGCAATTAAAATATTGAATTTAGATATGAGATTTTTGGAATAAATAGAGTTAAAATACATTAATAAACGGAGGAGATAAATATTATAGGGTAATTTAGAATAGAATGGGATAAAAATAATTTAGCATATCGCGATAAATTTTAAATTTTGTTATATATATAATGAAATCACATGTGTGAAAACCAAAGGAAGCGATATTATAAAAATCAATGGAAAGGATACTGAAAAAATTAAACATAATAAAATTAAAAATCAAATATGAAATACTATTAATATCTTATGAAATCTTCAGGGGAGCCTCATAAGAATAATTCATAGTAAGGATATGTTATTTCATCAAATATTGTCAGCATTATGCCTAAAAATAACAATATTAAGCTACTTATATCGAAAAACCAAAATCAAGTAAAAGGAACAAGAGATCCAATAAATAAATAAGCCATGATTCAACTGCAATAGAAAAATGACCAGAAAGCAATAGATACAACTCACCATAAAAACAAAGAGTGCAAATGATTAAACTAGATTAAAAATACATTCCAAGAGCTGGTACATTGGTCACCAGGAAGCGCGAAACGGCTGAGTCATGTACTACATAGAATAGTAATAATAGAAAAGGAAATGTATGGTGCTGCCATCTAACAGTAAATTTTAAAAACTGAAACTACAAACTGTATTTTAATGGAAATATCTTGTGCTGCTATATATTACAAAAAAAGAAAAGTTGCAACTGCAAAGAGCGTTTGCTTAAAGTGTGATAAATACAAACAATGTAGTAATTAATGTAAATGATATTTAGTTAGTTATGAAGATTAAAGGAGAATATGGTAGTAAGAAATACTTAGCCATGTATGAGGAGACATTATGTAAATGAAAAAATATTATATTAATGATGAAATTATAAATGACTGTATTGAAACCAGGTTTTTTGTAATAAATTTTGTAGCTATTTTTAACAGTCCCACCTCAACCCTCCATAATAGCATTTGATTTTATAATTTTTTGATAGAAATTTTGTTATTTTGTTATTTCTATTTTGCTCATATATAATTTTTTTATAATTCTATCAGCAATTCGCGGCTAAACGTCATAATATTTTTTTTTTTTTACGATTTTACAGTTTTTATACATATTGAATGCCCTTACTGGCAAAAATAGATGAATGTTTTATGTTTGATCCATGGAGAAACAAAAGCAAGGGGGTAATTATAAGACAAAGCTGTACGTTTTAATTTTAATAAATTAGGCCTTAAAAATTGTAGGAACATAAATATTTAATACCATTGCAGTTAGAAGAATATTTCTGTAAGCCGAAATATGTAAGCAAGAATAACAGTTAGTAAAATTAATAACATTGAAAGAAAAATCATTACGTTTTTTATAAATATTGCAAGTTAAAGTGCGATTTGTATATAGTATATATATATATATATATATATATATATATATATATATATATATATATATATTTTTTTTTTTTTTTTTTTTTAAATTGTATCATTATAAATTACATGTTGCATTAATGATAAGTTGAAAAATACTTTAAAAAAATTAATATTTTCCTTTCTGTTTTACAATGCGGCCCTCTTCATGAATCATATTTTATAATTAAAACGTCGTTAAATCATTGGCCGATTCCAGTGTGTCAGAAAAACACTGTTTATTGAGTTTTCTTCTTAAATATTTAATCTATGAAAGCGCTTTGCATAATATATTTTTATACAAAAGTCTGACATTTTCAATGCTGAAAAAATATTGTTTGTGCATCTTTAGTACACATATATCAAAATTTTCGCCCTCCTTGCCATAGATCGTAGCCATTTTCTTAGATTAAAATGGTACCTAGTAACGCAAGGACACTCGCGAGCTAATGTCAAACCAATGGCAGCAATTATTTTCAAATGCCTAGTTTGCATTGTAAAACTTTCAATGATTTTCTTTGGCATGGGATAATGGGATACATGAGGTCTATGTCTAATCGGGTACTTTCGTACATTTCAATTTTTATTATTATTATTATTATTATTATTATTATTATGAAGACATTTTCAATTTTGAAACCGATTTCGAAAGTGAAAAGATCGTTGGTAGTAGTAATTTTCCTTAAAAATGTGATTTAAATTTTAAAGTAAGAAAAGGACTTTTTGAAGTGAAAACTTCTTTAGGCGCGTTGGGCATTTTTTGAGATGGGAAAAAACCAATGAATTCGCGACACTGTTACCGTTACTGTTACCGACACCGGTACTTTTCGGTTAGCCGGGCGCCAGTAATATATATACATGTATATATACACGCACACATATATATGCATATATGGATGTATATATATATACAAATTTATGTATATACATATGTATTTATATATGTACATATATCACTGACGCCCGGCTAACCGAAAAGTACCCCGACACCTCTGTATATTTGGCGAATATTCTGCAATAGCTGGTTCAGGTAAGCAACCATAGATTTGCTTAAATTAATATCTCACTTTGACAGCAAAAGTGATATTAGTCTCTATTTAGCATTATTTGAAAGACAAATTTCTCGAATGAATATAATAAAAGAAAATTGGGTCACACATTTGTTAAGTTTAATTCCGTTAGAAATCGCCAATATTATAGCTAGAGAGCCAGAAACATTGGCGAACAATTACGATTATGTAAAAGATTTACTTCTTAAACGCTTCAAAATGACGCCAGAAGAATTTAGGCAGAAATTAATCTATACTAATATTATAAAGGAGCAAAGATTGTTTTTTTGTTTGTTTGTAGGGGGTAATCTCTGGAACTACCGAACCGATTTCAAAAGTGATGGTGGCAAATTGATGGTGACAACCCCTGCTCCAATATAGGCTGTATTTTATGTCGGTGCCACTAACCCCAGGGGGTTGCAGGAGCGAAAAACGTTCTAAAATTGCGATCTTTTTTATACTGAAGGAGCTAGAAATTTGAAATTTGGCATGGTAGTTACTTATAAGCTGTAAATGCTCTCTAACAACAAATTCTAAAAAAATTCTAAATTTAAAAGGGTCAAATGAGCGAAAAGCGTTCTAAAAACATTCTAAATTACAATTTCTGTGGAATCTCTGGAACTACCTACCGAACCGATTTCAAAAGTGATGGTGGCAAATTTATGGTGACAACCCCTGCTTTAACATAGCCTATATTTTATGTCTGTGTCAGTAACCCCAGGGAGTTGCAAGAGCAAAAAACGTTCTAAAATTGCAATTTTTTTCATACTGAAGGAGCTAGAATTTGAAATTTGGCCTTGTAGTTACACTGTTAAAAATAAAGTTCGACGTTTCACCAAAAAACTGGTGAAAAGTAGCTGAAATTTAGCTGCAACTACAATCTTGGTGAAACGTTTCACCATTTTTATGGTGCTTTTGAAAATACCACTATATTGGTGAAATGTTGAACTAATTTTATGGTGAAAGGTTGAACCATGATTCAGGATTTTTTCAAATCCAATTTAATGGTGAAAGGTTGAACCATAATTCAAGGTTTTTTCTAATCCAATTTAATGGTGAAAGGTTGAACCACAATTCAGGATTTTTTCAAATCCAATTTAATGGTGGAAGGTTGAACCATGATTCAGGATTTTTTCAAATCCAATTTAATGGTGAAAGGTTGAACCATAATTCAAGGTTTTTTCTAATCCAATGTAATGGTGAAAGGTTGAACCACAATTCAGGATTTTTTCAAATCTAATTTAATGGTGAAAGGTTGAACCATAATTCAAGGTTTTTTCTAATCCAATTTTATGGTGAGAAGTTGATCGATGATAGGGTTTTATCTAATCTAATGGTAAAAGGTATAACCATGATTCAGGATTTTTTTCTAATCCATTTTATGGTGAATTGTTGAACCATGATCCAGGTTTTTCTCTAAACGTATTTTATGGGGAAAGGTTATACCAGATTAAACCAGGATTTTGGTGTTTAATTTATCATTTTATGATGCAGTTAATAAACTAAGATTCAGATTCTGTGAGATTATATTGCTCTAGAGAAGCTTACTAATTTTCTTATTAACATTAAACTAAAAATTATTATTAGAGTTTTAATTTTTAATTATCGTCTTTGAAATATATTTTAGAAAGAAAATGTAAACAGCTGGTTCAAATTTAAATACACAAAATAATTGCATTTTTTTTTCACCAATGATATTATTACCATTCTGCACTTGTAAATTATAAAACATTTCTCCACACTTTTTAATTAGTTACTTATAATTACTTTAGTATTTGTTTATTCACCAACATTCATAATAAAACATAATTTTGTAAAATAATTTTCTTAGATTTAAATACATACCCTGTTTTTATTATCTTTTAATTTAAAATCTAGGAAATGAAATATAGTTTTACTCAACATTACTTACATGGAATTTCTTTAAACAATGTAAAGTTTTGCACAGAAATATATAAATAAAAGCACAAGTCTTGAGAAAAGTTTTTTCCATATTGCACTTGTACATCTTTTATAATCTGTAATAGACTTTAAATATTTTTCTAAAATTGTTGTGAATGTTTTCTATTTCTATAGATGCTAAAAATTTGATATCATAGTTGTAGAATTGTTACTTTCTTTTCATAAGATTAAAAAAAAAAAAAGTAATATTTTAATAATAGAGCCGTACAGAGCACTTGGTACTCAGCCAATATCGAGTAGTTAAGAATTTCAGTTTTTAAGCATATTTGTCGACAAATGAATTTATAACTGATCTGTAAAAAGTTATTTGAATATATGTATAATATATGCAATAATTCGTAAAAACTATTTACTTGGTACTTATAAAAGACATTTTTAAATCTGTAAGAAAGTACTATGATTTTGGATAAAAAAGCAGTGTGTAGAAACAGAAAATACAATAAATGCAATTAAAAAAAATAATTAATTTTGTTATATTGTAGATTACAGTGCAAAAACACTTATATTGTTCTACATTTTCAGGAGATGCATTCCTTTTATTATTGTAAATTTGACCTGCTTCAGAAAAAAAAAATGTATTCGCTGTGATAATCTTGGTCGCTCAGCGATTCATCTTCGGGGGTTACTATAACACAAAAGTACCTAATTTTTTAATTAAAAGAAAATAAGGTACTTGTTACAACATGCAAAAACCAGCTTTGATACAGATTTCACTTATCAAATGAGTAATGTTGGGTTCAAGAATCAGTTTTAATTTTTTTTTTTTTTTTAAGAAAATTGTCTTTAAAAAGGGCACAATAAATAAAATTTCAAAAAATATGATTATATGATCAAGATGCATGTTTATGAACATATATATAGATACACACACAGAAGTGTTAACCCTAAGCACACTTTATTTTCACAACAGTGATTCTTTCTTGCACACAATTACTCGGTACTCCACTACTTAATAATTAGTAAAAAATATTACTATAAATAAAGGTGCAATGGTTACACATATGGAAATTTATATTTTCACTATTTTAGGTTTTATACTTTTAATAGAAATTTAAAAACTTTTGGACAGTAAAATTCACATGTACTGCCCAAAACCTCAATTCTGAAAAATTATTATTACTTAATTTATTTAAAAATTAGCATTAAATAAAAACTTAATTTCTCAGCTATTGCTGGTTTATTTTCCTAGAAATCCATGTAATATACATATAGATATATCATTTATCTTACCAAGTTATATTACATTTCAGCCTATAGTTCTGTGTCTTCAATGGCAGCTCTACAATAGCTAAAAGGAAAAATGGTCATAGACACAATAAAATAGCAAAAAAATTCAGTTGGGTTGCGGTAAGCCGCTCCGTTTATTGAAAATTACAAATTATATATTTATAAAAAAAAAATATATAAAAATTCAGATTAATTAACCAAAGTAATTACAGTACAGTTTTCCTTAGACAGTTTCAGGAGAATGCAGCATTCTGTCTACCAAAAAGTCTGATAAAATGGTGTTCAAACAGTCGGGTAAAATGGTCGTCAAACAGTTGGGTTAAATGGTCATCCAAAAGTCGAGTAAAATGGTCGTCAAAAAGTAAGGTAAAATGGTCATCCAACAGTCGGGTTAAATGGAATAGATCCCAGCATCTGGTTAATTTCTCCACCTGTTTTAATAATAAAAGGAAGAAATTATTAAGATATAAAATTGTTATTTTTTCAGAAAACATAATTTTACTTAAATAAGTGGAACAAATTACAGTGGAACAATGAGGAATTTTCACGTTTTCTGATTTTACTTTATACAATAGAAAATATCCCTGACGGTTCGGCCTACAGGCACAGGTAGATTTTGAAGACACAGACCGTGGGGTGCCTGTTTGTTAAGAATTGCTAAAGAAATAACCTTTTGCCATAATGAAGCAGCTGGGACCGTCCACTTCGAAATCTAACTTGTTTGCAAGCGGAGGTGGCAGGGATTTTTTTTTCTATAAAGGTTGGTCCTATAAAAAACTTGCCAATATAAAAGTTTTAGATAATATTAAGATGATTTATAATAAATTTAAGCGGATTTGATATCTTGTGAATTGACGAAGTTATGAATTTTTTCTTACAAAACCTCCCCCCCCCTTGGGGGCATTTTTAATTATATCAAAAATCTGTTATGCATAAATTATCGGCCCTTTTCCTAGAAGTAATAACTTTAAACGGATTCGATATGTATCATAATTAAGACGTTATGGGTTTTTTCTGTTTTCACAAAAAGCCCCGCCCCCCCCCCTTATTTGAATTTGCCCATTAACGAACTTGACCGAGATTTTATGCCCCTGGATTTTATGTATCAGTTTGGAAGAGATTTGTGCAGAATTATGGGGAGGAGGGTTGGTGTTCTGGAAGTCATAATTGGCATAGATCTGCAAAAATTTTTCAAAAATTCCAACTTGAGGGAAAATGTAATAGGTAGTATTTCTAGGTCCCCAACCTAGCTTTAACTCAAGGTGGGTGTTTTATTTATTTGAAAACCGAACAAAAAAAAAAAAAAAAAAAAAAAAAAAAAAAAAAAAAAAAAACTAAATAACCTCTTTAAGTTCTAAAATCAAAAATAGTTTTTTTTTTTTTTTTTTGTTTTTTTGTCGCATTTTTGGGCAAAGATGTACATTATCATGATATCATTTCAATTTGTAAGCACAAAGTCAATAAAATCACCAATTTGAGACAAATTATGAATTTCATAAGTATCGTCCAAGAACGGAGATGCAATCTGGTATAAAATGAAATCGTCATCGCCCAATGATGAAAGCAATAATAAATCAAAACATTCAAGAATTGTTTATGAAGCAAAATTCAATAACAAATCTAAATGAAAATACACATTTAACATTTTTTTTTGTCACATTCTCGGGCAAAGATGTATATTATCATGATACCATTTTAATTTGTAACCACAAAGTCAATAAAATCACCATTTTGAGACAAATTATGAGTTTCATAAGTATCGCCCAAGAACTGAGATGCAATCTGGTATAAAATGAAATCGTCATTGCCCAATGATGAAAGCAATAATAAATCAAAACATTCAAGAATTGTTTATGAAGCAAAATTCAATAACAAATCTTAATAAAAATACACATTTAACATTTTTTTTTGTCGCATTCTTGGGCAAAGATGTATATTATCATGATACCATTTTAATTTGTAAGCACAAAGTCAATAAAATCACCATTTTGAGACAAATTATGAGTTTCATAAGTATCGCCCAAGAACGGAGATGCAATCTGGTATAAAATGAAATCGTTATCGTCCAATGATGAAACCAATAATAAATCAAAACATTCAAGCATTGTTTATGAAGCAAAATTAATTCAATAACAAATCTTAATGAAAATATACATTTTACACTCTACTATAACTTTAAACTGAGTTTGATGTTTCAATTAAGAAATGAAAACATTCAGTAAAGTGTAAAATATATGTTTTCATAGGGATTTCTTATGAAACTGATAGTATATGGGGAAGTGGCAAAAAAGATTAACGAAAAAAAAAACTAAATAACCTTTTTTATTTCTCCTGAAGTCAAAAATAGTTTTTTTTTTAGCTTGGATAACTATTATCAGGTATTTTTTCAGTTTGGTTTATTGAGTTGATGAACATGTGTTCATGATTGAAGCTTTTGGATGCTGTTTGTATCGTACAGAAAATCATTTACATTCTGCTGTATTTTAACTAATTCATATGGCCACTTACACACTGGCTCTGTAAATTATTTTGGAAATTAGCACATGATGTAAGCAAAAATCAATAAACAACAAAAACGTGGCAATCATTTTCAAACTGTTTTATATAATCAAAACTTTTCAATATTTTACTGCCGAATGTAACTATTAAAACATTCAGCTTTTCAAAGTAAAAATAAACCCCTTCAAAAAAAAAAATCCTAATAAAATCTCGACCATTACTTTTAGGTTTAAAAAATTTTAATTTGCAATATACATACGACATAAAAAGAAGAAAAAAATACACCAGAATGTATATCTCTAATTTTGTGTTCACGAAAGCGAGAAAAATGATTTTCTATGTTATACAAACAGCATCCAAGGAACTCAATCATGATTATGTTTCTATGTTCATCAACTAAATAAAACAAAATAAATAAAGATAAAATGAAAAAATATCTGATAATGTAATCTAAGCTTCTTGCCTGAACGATCGATCGCTTCGTAAACAGTCCCAAATACGTCTGTAGACAGGAAATAGCCCTCACCTCATTGGCGGAAGATTTTTTGATGCATGCGTATTGGGTCGAATTTCGATGGAAAATATTTGACAGAATTACCAAACTGCTTTAAATATATGGATACCTTTTTGGTTAGCCGGGCGCCAGGGATATATGTACATATATAAATACACGAGCAGGGAAGACCGAGCTATGCTCGTTAAAAATTAGCTTCAAGTTCAGTTAGCTTCAAGTTAAAAATTCAAAACGTTTTCAACCGAACTACTGTGTCATCATCATCAGTGAAAAACTAATATGATAATTATTATTCCACTGATGATGACTGAGTAGTTCGGTTGAAAACGTTTTGAATTTTTAAAAGGACTTTAATGTGCCTTTAAATGTTTTATATATGTTTTTACGCATCTTCAAGCAATATATTTACATTTAGTTGTATCTTTATGAATTTTAGTAATAAAAACAAAGTTTGGAACTTTTCAAAAGTTACTGAAATATGTTGAAATAGTTGATATGCAATAAACGCATCCGAGTGAAAAAAGCGTTTTTAATAGATCCATTTTAAACTATTTAATGCATGTGAAACAGTATCTGGATATTTATCAAGCTCTTTTTTATTCACAAAACGTAATAGTTGCAAGCTTCTACAAATTGCCGTGTCATAAATAATTCCCTTAAAAGCTTTAATAAAGATAAAAACTATTCATAAAAAGCAAAAATAACGTTACCTCATCATCAAATGGTAAGGCGAATTCTGGAGCATGATTATTAATGTCTTGAATATATACAGTCACAGGAAGGAAGGCTTCATCCTAAAAAAAAATGAAATATTGTTAAATGGAATCATGTTTTACCTAACTAACTTTCTTGCTTTTACTAATGACACGCACATGTATAAATTACTACTATTACACTACGTCATAATTGATCTACCACCATTTTGGAGTTACTCAGAGGAATGAAGAATTAAAGCGAAAATTTTACTATTTCATGTCCCATAAACTATAAAGAAACAAAAAAAAGGGGTACTTTTCCGCTATATGGACACCATTGTCACCAAGCATACATTTAATACACACATACATACATTATGAATTAGCATACATTTTGGCATGGTGTCTGTATAACGGAAAAGTACCAAAAAAGCAATAAATTGACATTTTTGCCATTATTTTGGATACAATGAACTCAAAAGAAGACAAAATTTGGCAAGGAAGTCAACATCTTACAATTTTGGCTGTTTTTTTTGGTCCCAGAGCACTCAGGGGGTGGGGGGGGGGAGGTTAAAAAGTAATGTGTTTAAGTGTCAATTATTCAACATATTAAAAAGTTTTTTGCATTTCAATTAGAGTTCTATTGAATATTCATATATCTATTACTTTAGTTACATAAAGTTATTTATGAACGTAAAGAAATCTAACAATTATACATATATATATAAAAGGAAAAAAAAGAGAAACTTTTTCTCGACTATTTATTTTTTGAAAAATTTATGGTGTAAAAAGTCATAGGGTAGATGTGCCAGTAATGGACCGCCTTCCAGTAATGGGCCGCCTTCAACGTTTTTGGTTTATTAAAAAATAACCAGTAAAAATTCAGCTTTTTTTATTTCATTAATATGCTTTCTTTAAAGTCTAGTTTTAAATACAATCATAATATAAAATATCTATTACTTTCCAGGGGTCGATCCAGGAAAAATTTGGGGCCTATTTAGGGCCCTAGGAGGACTATTTAGGAACTAAGATCCTTAGAATCTTATCAGAAACCTGCAGTTCAAAAGAAATTAAAAAAATTAGCACTAAATGCAAAAAATGAAAAGAGTGAAGGTGTGACCTATGGTGCAGGACTGTTTTAGTCATGCAAAAATGAAATATATAGTTAATGGTACTTTAGAACAGATTTTAAGAAACGTTTTACTTATTATTATTTATATTTTTAATTTATGTGTACAATTTCAACTAAGTCTTGTTCTAAGGTGTGACAGGTATAAACAAAAATACCTTTTTATATTTCAAAGAAATGTGCATTGAGCATTTTTAGTTTTTGATCAACAAGGTGGGGTTTTTTTTACCTATTTATTATTAAAATTTTATTGTATGCATACATAATATAAGTAATATTCATTTATTATATAGTATTTAAAGTTCATTAATATTGAAATACTAATAGTTCTAACACGTCGGTTTTCTCAAAATAAAAATTTCCGAATAATGTCAATTTTCAAAATATTCCATGCGCGTGGGTCGAAAAAAGCGAAATTTATATAATCAAAACACAATAGTGCAGGAAAGTAACCATTGGTAATAATGAATAAATTCGCAAAATATTACACCAATTGGTTAATATCCTTTATCTCTGCATGGGGGGGGGGGGGGGTAAGGGAAAAAAAATCGCAAAAACATGTTTTTTGCAGAAAAAAAAAATTATATATATATATATATATATAGTTACCCAACCATAGCAATACAATTTCTAATGGAATGCAACAGCTACATCTAGATGTTAGTAATGTCCCAGTAAAATTTCATTATGCTGAAATCATTTCTATTATACTGCCGCAAAGGCGGCCAAAATTTTGTAAAAACGGCAAAAATTTAAATTCTGGTTTTTTTTTTTTCAATTTTCACTATTTTTACTATATGTTTAGAATTAAATAAATTTACATTATATCTAGTAATAACTTATAAATGCATAGAGTCCTTTTGATCATGGGCGTAGCCAACTATGGGCGAGAGGGGCACGTCCCCGCCCGGAAAATTTCCAAAATTCCTTTAAAAAGCCCCTTTTTCTCAAATTTAGGGGGGGGGGGGAACCTTTTCGCCCTTGGTTGGCTATGCCCATGATGAAAATTACTAGACATTTATAACTTATTACTAGATAGAATGCCAATTTTCTTATTTTAGACATATAATTTAAAAAAAAGGGGGGGGGGAAGGAAATTTTTGCCATTTTTACGAAACTTTGACTGCCCTTGAGGCGGTAATAGAAATGATTTTACCAAAATGAAATTTTTCTGGGATATTACTAACATCTTGATGTAGCTGTTGTGTTCTATTAGAAATTGTATTGATATATTTGGACATATATATATATATATTTTGTTATATATTTAAAATTTTCAAATAATGTCAATTTTCAAAATGTTCCATGCGCCTTCCTAATTTTCCAAGTTCTTCAAAATTTGTTATGTATTTACCTTATGGTACACCAAATGGATATTAGATAAATAAATGGTATTTTAGAACTCATAGACTAAATTCTTGATTGAAAGAATAATTAACAGTGTTTTTGCATGATAAAAATTAGTTTTTATGCATATTATTATTTTTATTAATTATATTTTCTATTCATGTTTACGATTCCAACTAAGTTTTAATCTTAGATATGAAAGGTATCTCATAAATAAAAATCACTGTATTATATGTAAAAGAACTGCGCATAGAGCATTTTCAATTAATTAATTATTTCAATAATTAATAATTACCAAAATAATTAATATTTTATACCTTAAAATTTTAGTTATTTTTACGTAACTACATTTGCAATCACATATTTAATTTTCAAGCAAATCGGTTAAAAAAAAAAATTAAGTCCACCTTCGCCTTAAATGATTTAAAATATACATTTATACATACATATATGCGGATTTACTTTGCTGCATTTTTACAAAAACCAAAATCTACATTCCACAATTTTTAATTTTTATGAAATAAACAAAAATATCAAAATGCTCCTTCCAATAGAATTGGAAGTTTCTGATGCTTCAATGTATCTAATACTTTACATTCGAAATAAAGCTATTATATGAATGTAAAGAAATCTTACAATAATAATAATAATAATAAAGACAAACTGTCACATTCACATTCGCCAAACCACACAGCAGAAGTTATCGGGACTGGCTTGGCGAATGGTTACAGAGAAGTAAAGCATCCACTGATTTTTTTTAAAGCTTAAGCTATTTTCAACATTCAGTCTCAACTTCATTTCTTTTTGAAAAATTCATGGTTTAAAAACTTCACAACCATTTTTTAAATAAATTTAGCTACTTAAAATGCCTAAAACATGCTTTAGTGCAAGAAATAAAATTACCACACATAGTATCAGGATTTTTTGATAATATATAGCTTTAGTAACAAAAATCAAAGTATATATTTCACTATTTTTAGTTTTTATGAAATCTTAAGTTTTAAAAACATAAAATTGTTCCTTGAAATAGAGTTGGAGGTTTCTATTGCTTACTTACAAAATGAGGCTTTTGATAAATGTAAAGTTATCTTATAATTTAAACAACTTTTTTTTAGACTTTAAGTTACTTTTGAAAAATGAATAGTTCAGAAAATCATACAAAACTTTTTTTTTATTTATTTAATTTATCTGAATAAAATGTTTTAATCATGCTTAAGCAATATAAAAAATTCAGTTATGCGGATTTATATCAAGATCTCGCGATAGTAAGAATATGACTTGTGTAGGCATCTCATTAATGAAGTAAACATGTCAACAAAAACAAATAATTAAAATCGAAAACTAATTTCGTTTGTTAGAAATGAACTATGTTATTATATTTAAGTTATTACATCTATAGTAATAGCTTTGAAATAGCCATTTGTTTCCGATACATCGCTAAATATTTGAAGCGGAAACAACATTTTTAGGCTTACGCAAGATACTACTACCATAATTTTTTCAAGTTTAAATACAAATTTTATATTTGAGAGAAACATTAATGCATTAGAATGCGTATAACAGAAAAATAAAAAATAATCACTTGTACACTTACCTTGATTATTTCCGGGATTGCAAGAAGAAGAAATATAAATGATACTTCAGCACGTTGTTCGCGGGCGGGATCTCTGGTGTGTTTACGATGCCATTAAAAACTCTACGCCTGCTCTGTACTGTTGCCACAACATGAAAAAAACAAACGTTGAACCGACATCGTCGTTGAACTTGCGTTTCTCTTTTCCATGGCATTTTACTATAACAATTATAATGGTTCAATCGTTCGAAGTTCTTTGCTTGAACGAATATTTTGGTGAATGGTTGAACCTGTATTTTTAACAGTGTACTTATAAGATGTAAATGCTCTCTAAGAATAAAATAAAAAAAAATTACAAATTTAAAAGGGTGAAATCAGCGAAAAGCGTTCTAAATACATTTTAAATTATAGTTTCTATGGAATCTCTGGAACTACCAAACCGATTTCAAAAGTGATGGTGGCAAATTGATGGTGACAACCCCTGCTCCAACATAAGCTATATTTTTTGTCGGTGCCACTAACCCCAGCGGGGTGCAGGAGCGAAAAACGTTCTAAAATTGCGATTCTGTTTATACTAAAGGAGCTAGAAATTTGAAATTTGGCATTGTAGTTACTTATAAGATGTAAATGCTCTTTAAGATTTTTTTTTAATCGAAATTTAAAAGGTTGAAATAAGCGAAAAGCGTTCTAAAATCATTCTAAATTACAATTTCTATGGAATATCTGGAACAACAGAACCGATTTCAAAAGTGATGGTGGCAAATTGGTGGTGACAATCCCTGCTCCAACAGCCTCTTTAATAAAAAACTATGCGTTACTGACGACTGGGTTTTTCGCTAATTGTTGCCACAGATTAAACTCGGAAAATGAAACATTTGAAGTTACTGAAAAAAATAATAGCTCGAAAAGTATTTGTCAGAAAATTGTTAGGCAAACTGCGTTTGAAAGGTAAAAAATTGTATTTTTCTTAATATAAATTTCAAATCTAATGATTATGCCATTTTTCAAATATTGAATTTGAAAAATTACCAAATCACACAATGGAGTACCATAGCAAAACCTTCATGCGTAAAAAGATAATGATAAGGGCGACGTGTCCTGGCGTGTATATTGGCTATAGCACGAGTCACAAATTATAGTAGCCTTATTATTCTGTTAAAATATAAAAATGAATTATGAAATGTCAATATTTTGTTTGATTAAAAGTTCCTTATAAGAAACTGACCAGCGTAGTGGGCGTAGCTTGCTAGTGTCACAAAAAAAAATCTTCAGACACTTGGCGCGATTTAGCATTTGAATTAAGAAGTCATTTGGAAGAATGGATTAGCGGTCTTAAAGTATCTGATTTTGAATCCTTAAAAGAATTAATAGTAGTAGATCAAGTTAAGAAAAGGTTACCTATAGAAATGAAAGAACATTTTATTGATGATCTTCCAAAAATTAAAAATGTAGACGTATTAGTAAGTAAACTAGATGATTATGATGCGGCGAGACGTAATGTTAAAACCATGAATAGAATTTCACACCACTTTGAAGATAAAAAACCCGAAGTAAGTAAAAATGAAAATTCACAATCTTTCTTTCATACCCAATACCAAAACAAAAGAAATAAATCTCAAATTAGGTGTTTTAGATAGATGTAACTCTCAAGGCCACATAGCGTCTCAGTGTAATAATAGCAATAACGGTCAAACTAATGAGTTCAGTCAAGACTCTACCGAAAACTATCGAAATTATAATCGCCAAAATCACAATCCTAATGCCGATGTACAGGAAAAAGCTAACATTGCTACAATTCGAATCAGAAATAAGTCTAAACCTAATGGAATGGGTAAAATAATTAATATCAAAGGCAAAGAAGCAAATCTATTGTTTGATACAGACAGCTATATTTCTTTATTCAGTTACGAATGTTATGTCATATTGGGTCGCCAAATTTGTCTTCTGTTGGTATCTTATTAACTGACATTGGCGGAGAAACTGTAAATCTAATTGGATATTTTGTGTATGAAATACGTGTCGATGGGTTTCTTATATCAACGAAATTTTATGTTTCAAAATCTCTCGCATACGATATTGTAATAGGGCAAGACGTGATCAGCAAACTAAAGTTGGCGATAGATGAAGAGGGAATTAAAATTGTTGGCGAGCGCAATACTTTTCAAGTACGTTGCCTTAAAGTTGTAAATAATTCCGATAAAAAATTAAATTATGTTGCCAATTCATGCAATGAAGCGAAAGTATCAAAAGGAAATAGTTCACGTGCAAAAAACGAAATGATTGGTATTATGAATACAAATAATTCAGAAAATTATTTCAAGATAAATTTAGCACGCGCGGTGAAAACAGATAAAAGTGACTCAACTCGCGAGACCAAATCAAAAGATGAAAATGAAATAACAAAACACGGAAAATATTATAATTTAACGAGCACGAGAAAAAAATAGACAGAAGTAATATAAAAAGAAAAAATGAGAATAATGAAATATTTCAATTTATAATATAATATTATAATGTACAATAGCGTATTAAATGAAAATTGTAATATAATTTTTGTGGTAGTAGTTTATAATAATGAATAAAAAAAAAAACACTTCATTTAAAAGTATTTCCTGCACAATGGCACTCCCGGAGTGCCATTGTTTTTTTTTATTAAGTTTTGTTGGGTGTTTCATGTGTTTCAGCTCACTACCAGGTGCAGGCACTTGCCTCCCCCATTTAAACAGATCCTATTCAATTGCTATATTTTCATAGATATTTGCTCGTTTATTTTTTTTTTAAGTATGCACAAAAAGTCTACTAATCAACCAAAATTTTAATAAATTTCCATCCCCCTCCACCAAAGATCTTATACGTCGACTTCAATTACTCAATGGAGTGTGATATTTGGAGTGTGATAGTGTACCCCCCTTTGGGAATTACTGGCCTAGATGTTTGCCTAATAATTTAAGAAACTCCCGTCGAAATATTTTAGATCATGAAAAAAATAACGCTTTTTGCATAATTTGTTTTATTACCAAATAATTTATGTTTGTTATCATCTTAGCTACGGACCCCTTTTTTCGATGACCCATGGTGTACATTCAAAATACATTTTATTATATGGCTTTCATATATTTTTTGTTACCATATTTTAATTATGAAATTTTGGAAAGGCCCCATCAGTATGTTCCACGCCGTATAGTTTTGTTCTGGTTTTAATCTAATTCATCATTTTAAAGTGCTTGTTTTCCTCCAATTCCTATTTTTTCTGTTTAATAAATTATAATAAAAGTTAAGTACCACAGATAGATACTGATATCTCTTTAGTGCAGAAATGATTTATTTATTTTTCGAAACAGAAATTAAACTACTTGAATTAAATCTTAAAGAATTTTTTTAAATTAATAATTAATTAATTTTATTTATTTATTTATTTATTTATTTTGCTATTCAAACACAACTAAGAAGAACAGAACTGAATAAGTATAAAAATACACAGTGCCAGCGCGCAGAATAATTTACGTGAAGAAAAAAAAAATACTTTCGCTATTTTTTTTTCTTCGTGTGAAATAATATATACAGTAAATAACCACTGAAAAAATAAAAATTTAGAAATTCTTTTTAACTCTTTAAAAAAGAAATGTAATACCTTAAATAAGTCTCGAGGCACGGCAGTGAGAAGAAACACATCACACGAAAAATATGCACCCAAGACTCTGGACTCTTTTCCCGTCAAAATCGGTTCTACCGTGAGATCATGCAGAGCCCGGTTTAGCTCTCTTATTCACTATGAAGTTTTCATTCACAAATCACTCCTAGTCTCTGCATCTTTAGTTACAGAATATTTTGTGACTTGGCAAATACGCAGCACAAAGAAGTTATTACACCTTACTATGAGTGTTATGAGATGGGATGTTACGAATTCAGGAGATATAAATCTAAAGATGGGATGCCTTGAGTGGAAGTCTTTTTGAAAGAGGGTGTCTGCACGTATTCACGATACATCGGAAGAAAACCACCCAAAACTCTGGACATCCAGCCCGACCGTAGGAGAGGTTTCGCACCCGGGGTTACAATATTATGTAAAACTAAGTCCAAGCTAGATATACATATACGTTCAATGCTTATCTAAATTGTATTTATACAGAGAAACATCCGTCACATTCTCGTGCTGTGTAATTGCCAAGTCACAAAATATTCTTTAACTATAGATATAGAGACTAGGAGTGATTTGTTAATGAAAACTTTAGAGTTAATAAGAGAGCTAAACTTGGCTCTACATGATCACACAACGTTTGACGGTAAAAGAGTCACGTGACTTGGCTACATTTTTTACATGTGCTGTTTTTGATGAGATGAATTTGAAATACCAATCATTGAATTATAGACTTCAGGAACTTTACTTTATATTGAAATGTCGAAAAAGAAAACCCTTACATATTATTTCAGTTAATTGTTAATTTAAGAACATATTAAATATGTCAGAAAATAACATTCGTTTGCTTTTCTGCTATCAAAATATGAACTAGGATTTTCGTTGAATGAGCAAAAAATAGTTTACATATTATAATTTTACGTGAATTTTGATTTATTAAAATGTTAGTTATGACACAGTAGTGCTTTTGTTTGTTTTTGTGTCAAAATTTGAGACATCAATCAAAGAAGTACATATTGGGCACATACTTTCATCGAATGAATTGTAATAAGAAATTAATAATAGTTTTAAATCAGTTCCAACGAGTTAAAAACGCTAGCTTGTCACACAAGATGTTTCTAACAAGTTTTCATACGATAAAAAAGAAGCAACAACGTAAAATTCTATCAAATGTCCCGATATCAAATGGTTATTTTATGTTGATGACACCTCGTTAAAATAAACAGAGTTTTTTTTACCCCAAGACATGCTCAAAGAAGTTAGTCGTGGATTGTTTACTATTGCAGTGTTAATTTCAATTTCATTAAAAATGATTCATTGCGAATGGATGAAACAAAGATTAAATGAAAAGTAAAATGTACTAAATTTTTATAGTTGCAGAAATTTTTCTATTGAATTATAAAAAGGAACATTTTATATAGAGTTTTAAAGAAGTGTTCAATTATAAAAATAGTAAAATAACCATAAGATACTTCTCATATTCTTTATTATTACTGAAAAGAAAACAGTGGTTTAAAGTGTACCAAATTTAAATTAATAAAATAGTTTTTTAATGTTTTCTAAGCTCCATACAGTCATATAAACTTCTTGGTGAGTGAGAACAAAACGTATGCGTGATGAATTTAGTTTTGGACTTTATTTCTTTGGTGACACCGACTTCTTACTTGGCTAACAGTGATTCGGCATGAACTGAAGAAGTGGATACTTGTTGAACAGGAAAATAGACGACGACAATTAATACACATTACTTATAATAATTGCAGACTAACAAAATCGATATATTCATTTGTGAATTATAGAGTTTCTAAGATGTTTTTATGGAATTATCAAAATATTTTTTTTATATAAATGTTGTTTTAAATAAGACATCAATAGTTAAAATGTTGTCGTCACAGAACATACCTCTTGTATGCTCTAATGCAGACAGCAGCTTAAAATAGTTCCGTATACTACAATAATAAATTCTTTCTTTTTTTTTCAATGCTTCATACAGTCATACAAATGCATCGGTGTGTTAGAAAAAAATCATAGATACGAAGACATTAATTGATAATTTCTATCTTTGACTAGTATAGCGGGAGAAACAGTGAATAATTGATCAGTAAAGATCACTAAAGTTTCATGCTTTCAAAATTAGGAATAATAACTCAGCAAGACATTTTCCATTATCAAAATAATTATGTATAATTGTAGTTTTCATTGCGTCTTATTGCTATTACATAGACCCTTCTCTTTCATACGTTTACACGCTTTGAAAAAGTAATAAATAGATTAAAATGGCATCAAATGTTATAAAATTAAAATATTTCCTTGAATATAAGATATCTCTTAAATTCATACAATCGTCTATTTAGTGAATCAAAAGAAAACTCAAAAGTCCAATTATTGACTAAAGATTCTTTTCTTTAACGACTGTAACGCCATCTTTGAAAAACAGTGGATTCAAAAGGCTAAAAAAGATAACTAATGTTCCCATCTATTTTCATAAATTAAATTTTCGCACTTCTAGCAGCTGTTCGTTCTCCAGTAGTTCATTTCTGTCACAAGACCTTTCTTTTTTATTGCTGATTTTACAGTCCATATTTCAGCTTCAGAGAGTACTTCCTATCAAAGCATTAAAGGTAGTTTTTTTCGATCTTTTCAATTATATTCCTACAGAACATGTAAATATCTTCAGCCGGGCCCCATACAGTTGCGTAGGGAAAGGCATTATATTTAAGTATTGAAATTCCTTAAAGGTTTTAAAGAATATTATTTTCCTGTGAAAATTATAAATAATAGTCAGTTAGTTATACAGTTAAACATATTTTTTACTTAATTAAAAAAGGAATATTTAATGGGTGATTGTAATTAATTCTCAATTATTAAAATGTTGGTGTCACGCAGATCAACCCTCGTTTGTTGTCATTCTATGAAAAAGATAACAGTATGTTAAAATGAATCAAAATGTTCCAATATTAAAGAATTTTTTTTTATGTTTGAAATTCTCTTACAGCCATACGAATGTCTTCTTAATAAATCAGGAAAAAATTAAGTACGGAGAAGTTGATTTATTTGCTTGTAGCTTGTTTTATTTGATGAATGAGAATTCGCCTTTCAATAACAATCATTTGAATGTATGAAGCAAATGACTTTAGAAGTCACTACAGTTATTAGAACATATTCTTCAATAACATGAATGTCATAAAATAATAGTCACTGAATTATACAGTAGAGACAGTTTTTACTTGTATTTAATTAAGAAATGAAACTCCAATAGATGATTTTACTGAATTCTCGAACGTTAGTGTCACACAGTTTACATATCATTTGTTGGCATACTATGAAAAAGAAAACAGTAAGTTAAAATGGTTCCAAATGTCCCAATATTAAAGGATTTCTTTATATTCGCAATTCCCCATACAGTCATGCAAACTTCTTCACTGTGAATCAGAACAAAACTTAGATACGAAGAAGTTAACTGTGGATTGTTTTCTTTCATGACTGCAATCTCATCTTTGACAAACATTGATGCGTCATGAACCGAAGAAGCAGAAAATAGTTGAGCAGTAAAATTTATAAAATTTATTGTTGAACAGAAGATTCTTATTAATAAAGCTTTATTATCTGTACTTTTTGCGCTTGAGTGGTTCAATACCATAGTAATCATAGAGAACATTAATAGAGAATACCACAAAAATGAAATAAGGACAAAAACTCCTACTTTTGAATCGATTAGTTTTACACGAAATTTTATTCTACAATACATTGCGTTAAATTTATCATAATTAACGGCAGCAGACGATTTCAGCATTACTTTATAGTCATTGATCATGCTTTTTATATCATAACATAAAATGGTGTAATAAATATTAAATGTGTTGAAAGGCATATAAAAGAACATATTTGCGCAGATAGTATAAAAAGCATAAATATACACATTTTTTAAAAAAGCATTTTCTTTACCGTACCCCATAAACATTATTTGGGGATTTTCTTCAGTATCTGAGGCGCGAACAAATATTAACAAAATCGAGATATTTGTTGTCAGACTCCAAATGTATATCCAATATCTTTTCAAAGTCTTTTTACATAAACTGTTAAAGGCATGCTCAGTACCAATTTTAGTCAAACTATTAAGCTCTTTAATGTACTGACATAAATATACACGATTTAAAATGCTCACTATATCTGTAAGGAAGAAAGAAATTTTTAACTTTATGGGAATTATCATGCTAAAATTATATGATGAAGCCAAAAGAATGAAAAGCAGGGATAGAAAAATGTTGCAAGTAGTTTTACCTTTGTTAAAAATCGTAAAAAAGGAGCTTCCTTTTGTAAGTTTAGTGCTGTTTTTTCCAAATAAAGCAGTGAAAGAAAATAAATAAAACACGACCTTAAAAATATTTTTCTCATTTTTTACATTAATTAAATTGTGTTGTGTTCGTTTGGTAGTTTGCATTTCTATTCAAAAGGTAAAATTTAAAAAGTTATTTATTTTTAGCTGTTTAACATATAATATTAAAATACAGTTGAAACTTATCGAAAAGTAATACAGCAAATAACTTCTATATCAATACTCATCAGAGGAGACTAATAAAATTTATCAAAAATTACTATAGTAATTTCAGATAGAAACGATATCCTAAATCTGCTCTTTGATATTCGTTCAACGCATGTACTGTTTACAACCACTATAACTATGGTAGAAAATTTTTAATTTTCGTAATATCAAAAAACATTACACCATATCGATATATATTGTTTCCTGTCCGTTAACTTCACTTTTTGATAAAATGCAATTCTAATTTACAAAAGTGCTTTCATATTTTCCATCATTATAAATAGAATGAATCAATAAAATCTTTAAAGGTGAATTGAATTGATTTTCGATACTAAGTAAATGTTTAATTTATTTTCACTGTCATATCATACATAATAGTTTTTCCTTCTATAATTTTTTTAATTGTTTGAAAAATGAAATCAATAGGTAAAGTAAATTTTACCAGACATTAAATTTTTTCTCTAAAATCACAGATTAAAACGAAATTAAAAAAAAAAAAAAACACTTTTTTCTTACTTTGAATTGGTTATAGAATAAATCAGAAAAATACAGATTTTTTTTTTTTTTTTTTTTTTGCGTGCAGTTACTTTAATTTCTCAATCCAAAATATTTAAATTATCATAAAAAAAATCTTCGTTTTCTAAAATGCATTTAAATTTTTACTATGTTTTTAATAAACCCGAAAATTTTAGAAAAATATTCTCGTGCAACTCTCAAAAAGCGGTGATTGAGCAGAATAGATCGTAGAAATTTCCCTTACAAAATGCAGAATATTGAACGTAAATTTACTTACGTATAAAATAAAATAAACTCAAATATGTCCTGAAATATGTTATATTTTCTATGTTCAGTTGGTTCCAAATCTCCATTTTCTTTATTTTCACACAGTACCTACCGCACGATTTAGACATTTGAAAATAATATTCACTCATGGACGCAGTTTCTGCATCTTGCGGTTTTGTACAAATATAACTGGACGTCGTAAAATAAAGAGCTAAGAAAAAATTTGGACTTGTGCCAACATTCTTCTTTGTACCATACACCGAAATATTGCTACTACTTTTGAAAGTATGGCCAACGTCGTTAGCTCCCCCTTAACCCTGCATGATTACCAATCATCCTTAACCAATCATGCTTAACAGTGCATGATTTTTTCTTTTAGAATTGTATTTTTTATACTTATATTACGAATTCGACACCAGAAATTTTAAGATAAATTTTTAACTTTATTTAGTAGCATATTTATTTATTTTTTACAGGATTAACTTTTCTATATAAATATAGTGGTTGAAAAGAACTTGATTTATTTATTAAAAGTTAAATAGAAAGTGTTGCCAATTGGATACACTATGCACTGTAGGGTTAAGGTGGTTCTAAAAATGTTTTCCTAGCACATAAATATGAAATTTTCGTACACGTTTTCTGACTCATTTTTGAACATTAAATGATGATACTTGCAGGCATGATTATTGAAGTGATTTGTTATCGAACAGATTTTTTCATTTTTTGATTAATGAATTACTTCTTGATTTATAAGCGTCTGTTATCTCAGGATGGTACTTTTTTCCCTTTCCTGCGCTGCCGCGTTCAGAAATTTGGTCCGACATGTCCCCTTTGACAGCATTTTCTGAAAAATGTTTTTACCGAAACACGCAAAAAGCAGTTTGATTACATAGTTTCTGAGTAAAAGCACCTTCCAATTGCATACGATACCGATCAAAAATTTATTGGAAAAATGTGTCAAAAAGTAGACAGTGTGGATTTGAGGACAGCAGCGTTAAGAAGTTCAGCATTCTGAAAATGTACGCTTACTCAAACAATGTTTGTGGTCTGTTCTCAGTTGTACCAGTTTCATTATTCTTCGGTGTAATTTCAAAGAAAAGCATACAAAATGAACAAAAAGAAAGTTCGAGTCTCCCCATCCACTTCTTCTAACAGGAATTTCCTCACTGCTGAAATTTTCTTCCATCGAAAATGTCCTTAATTTGTTTTCTTCCCAAGTTTTCACTCGAATTCCTCTTTTTTTCTTTTGATTGTTTTCACTAGAGGTCTTTCCTCATCTTTCTTCCCATTTATTTTTTTATCTAACATATCCGCATCATACCAACCGCTTTTACTCCACACCACAGTCATACTCAACCATTTTTTCTCGAGGTCCGCAAACATGTGTTTGCTTTTTTAGGTGGGCCGGAACACGGTATACGTGTACTATAATAATGTTAAAAAGAAGTTAATTCAAATAAAACAATGGTAATCAAATTAGTAAGACAAAAAAGTAGTAACAACAAAGTAATAAAATAAAAATTATGTAATCATCATTAGCTATTTAATAAGCATAAAACGTAATATAATAGTGCGGTATTTCCACGTTCTAAAAATGATCTCAGTACAAAAAAATTTATCTTTTTTAAATGTAAAAATACACAGCACAAATTTAATTAATTTGAAATAATATTTAATTATTGTTCAAGATCGAATGATATATATGCCACTGTAACGCAAATCGAAAATGTAAAAAGAACTTTTGACTAAGAAAATGACATTTAGAACGTTTTAATGTAATTTAAAATGATTATAAATAATAGGGGAGATTTTGTCTTCCCATGAAAATATGTAAAACAATGTTGAAGATCTTAAATTTTTTTTATCCCCTGTCTCAAATTTTTATAAATATGGATTAATGATTGCAAGTCTCGGACAGCACATAAAAAGTTAGCGGGCCATATGCGACCCGCATGCCGCAGTTCAGTATAGCTCAGGGTCGGCGAACCTATGGCACACGTGCCGTAGCTGGCACGCGAGAGGATATTTTTGGCACGCCGGTGATTTAAATTCTAAATCAAGATTCAGTCAAACTCCCCAAAATTCTGAGTCTCATTATTTTATTTTTCATTTAACACGAGCTTGATTGAAAATAGCTTTTGTTTGTTATAATAAGTGCATGTGTACTTTTCCATCATTTAATGCTTCTTGATCTGCGTATGAGGCTTTATTTAACTGTTGCTGTAATTTGTTAATTATTTTCTAATCAGTTAAAATGGCAAAAGTATTAATAAAACTAATAAAATATGCACATATATCAGATAAGTTCAGAAAAAAAATAACAATACATCGTTTGTTAAAACAATTATAAAATGAAATGAAAACTATAATTTCAAAAGTATGTTATTTGCCGATTATGAAAGAACATGAAACTAGTCGTTGGGGGCCACCGTAATACTTACCCATCATGGATATGCATAATGTAAAATATTAAAATAAAAATGTGTAAACTACTTATAAAATGCATTGCAATTCAAATAAAATCGTGGCTTGATGACGTCACAAACTTTAAAGGCTCGATTACTGAATTGCTTGAAAGAGGTTTTTCCTTATAACTCCAAAAATAATAATCCTATTAACTAGCAGTTTATTGCATCTGATTAAGCGTCAAATTTCCAAATAAAATATATCTTTGAAGTGAAATTTGGATGAAATACAGGGTCATGAAAAATCGAAGAGTGTGGAAAATAGGATTCTAAATATCTCGGCAACTAATTATCCGATCGACTTCATGCTTTATTCAAAATTTATGTTTTTTTATTGTCATTTATATTCATTTCTTAAAATAAACAATTTCGAAAATTTTTATATACCTTTCATCAGAACGAATATTTCGAGAGTCCGAAAAAAATTGTTCCGGTTAACCGAGGTTATTGAACTGAAATAGGCTTCTTCCCATTATTACATACTAAGTACATACCAAATTGCAAGTCTCTATCTCAATTTTTTCGGGAGATAGAGCGTTTACAGACACACACACACACAGACACACAGACACACAGACGGACGGCAAAATTTTTTTTTCTAAAAATATGTTTTTCGGAATCTCCAGTGTCTGAAACGTGTAAATCCGTCAAAATTTTTTTTTCGATTTTCAAAACGATTACAAGACTTACCCTATACTACGTATGATGGGTAAGTAAAAATGGGATTTGTAAACAGTTTAAAGATATTTCCAATAAATAAGTACCAAACAAAAGCTATTAGATTTTTACTTCCTTAGAGATAACTTACTCTAATCATTTTTAATTACTTAATTCATAAAATATGCATACATTAATAATACTAATATGTTGAATATTGAATAACGAGAAATATTTTTGTCATTTTATGTATTGGCTTCATGGAGAGGGGAGGGGGGTAATTAATCCAGCAGACGATTGGCTGCCGACTCAATTCTGTTATATATAAATCTGAGTAAATTTAGTGGCTAGTCATTTTATTATTATTCTGATTTGCTTTTATTCTAGTGATGCTTTCATCATCTCTACTATGCATAATCTTTTTTATTGTTAATCTAACTTCCTATAATCAACGATGGTAAACTAAGACTGATTAGATTGCACCGTTAAAGTAATATTTATTCAACATAGTAAATTCGGCTAAAAAATAGAAAGTGCAAGATAGTAGAGAATTTCAAACGTGGTGGACTGAGACATATGGGATGATTAATAAAGATGTTAAGGCTCTGTGCGTTTTATGTTCCGCGACAGTGGTCTGCAGTAAAACAGCCTTATGAAACAAATCACAAACCTCTCTCCCCAAAAAGTTATGCAGAACAAAAGGAATCCATTTCCAGTGCAATTAAAGAGAAAATAAACTGTTGACAAATATGATTACATATATCAGCAAAGATTCTCAAACTAGTGTCGCAAGGGGCTGCGAATGTCATTGTTCGGAATGGTACATTTTTCTGCGATGGAGAGTTTTTGAAGGAATCCTGGTTAACATGCGCTCCATCCTTTTTTAACGATTTTGAAAATAAAGATAAAATTATTTAACTAATTAAAGATACTCCTTTATCAAGAAATACAGTCAAAGATAGAATCTTGAAAATGTAAGAGAGCAACCAAAGTCTTCTCCTTTCACCTTATTTTGTCTTTCTCAAAGTACAGATGTAACTAAATCTGCTCGTTTATCTGTTTTTGTACGATATTCTGTTGAAAATGGCATTAAGGAGGAATTATTCTCGTTATTATCATTAGCAATTACAATCAAAGATGCAAATATTTGTACAGCAGTTATAAATTCACTTACTGAAAAAGAAATAAATTTGTCTAAAATAGTTTCTGTTACAATTGAAAGGGGCATCAGTATAATGGGTAAAATAAATGTTTTCTTCAGTTTATTTCAAACTCTCATTGGACATATTATTCTTGGATTTCACTGCATCATCATACATCAACAAGTCCTGGGTGCATAGGCTGGTTTTGAATCTCTTGGTGATATTATGGCCGTAGTCACAAAAATAGTTAATCTCATATCGTCACAGGCTTTAAATAAACGAAAGTTTGACGCCTTGTTAGATCTACTTTATTTCCACAAACGTTAGCTACTTTATAGAAGAAACAAACATTCGTGACAATGAGAGTGATAACGAACTAGGTGAAGAGAAACTAACACCGAAATTCCAAGATGCTGTGGCTGCATTACGTACCTTACGAAGTTTTAAATTTTCTTCTGAAAAAAGAAGATTTTGCTGCAATGCTTAAGAAATTAGAAAATAAAATTCAATCAACAAAAACCAAAGAGAAAACAGATTTCTTAGGCAATGTTTTTAGGTAATGTTGCCAAACTTTTTAGGTAATGTTTTTTTATATTTCCTAATTTCTTCTTATGCATTGTAATATATTTTTTAAATAATAATTGTTCATTTAATAGCAGGTGCAAAACAAATATTTTGAAGCTATGATTCGTAAATAATTTTTTCAATGTTTCTTTTCTAATTATCAATTTAAAAATAAAATTACCTCAATTATAAAACCACCAACCTGCTTAAAATGTCAAAATCAGCAGATCCCAAGGGCAACATTATGTATTACCATAATTATTACAGTCATTTGGCAAGTTGTCTCGATTTGAGATTTTAGTATTTTTTTACGATTAACATAATTATATCTTATTACTTCTTTTAACTATATACACTTTTTCTATAATTATTTACTATCAGTAATTAATCTTTTCTTGTGACCCGTTGTTTTGGTTTGAGTTTTCAATATTATACATCATTTAATTTAATATGTATGTTGATATTACCCGAAGGTTTGTTATCCATATCTTAATCTAATAATAATAATAATAGTAACTTTATTCATTGGTTTTATAGGGTTTTTTAGGCCGGGGAGGGAGGGGGGGAGGTCGTTGGCACGCCGTGGTCACTTGAAAAGTTTTTTTGACAAAAATTGGCTTGCGGATGTGAAAAGGTTCGCCGACCCTGGTATAGCTGGTCTATACCATTAATAATTTTCCTGAGTATTTTCATAATTTTTCGCATTTTTATATCTGTTTTATTCTTTTGTTCGGGATATTCTTGTAGTTCTTCTCCAGTAGTTTACCTCTATCACAAACAGTTTATTCGCTGTTGCTGCTTTTATGGTCTCTATCTCGGCTCCAAAGAGCATGATAGTTTCTATCAAAGCATTAAAAAAGTTAGTTCTTTTAGTTTTATCAATTATATTTCTACAGCACATGTAAATATCTCCCGCACTGGTTCCACCGCTTTACTTGGAGAGATACATTATCGTTAAATAGTAAAAGTCCCTAACTTTCTTTCAAAAGGTTGTTTTAATCCTGCAAAAGTCAGAAATACTATTTAATGAATTATAGAATTAGATACATAATTTTTTATTTAATTTAAGACAGGGATCAGAAGTGGCGAAACTACAGTTGTCGCTTCTTTGTAGTGTAGCGTGCAATATTTTATACAATGTAGTGTCTGAACTATTTTGTCTGCCTGAGTAGCGCGATACAAAAAATCAGTAGCTTGTAGCGAGAACCAACGCTAACTTTTAACGCTGCTTTAGGGGGTAATATGTGCCATTCTACAAACACGTGGCGGTAACTTTCTTTTTTTGTGCAAAATTTGTCCTGTTCAACAATTTGCAAATCTCAGCGGCAATCTCAGCTGCAATGCTTAACAACGCATCGCATGAAGTCAGATATTTCCCGTTGCCACTTTCTACTAAAATCAAGTATTAACTCACTAAATGAACTAATGAACTAATTTCTTACTTCTTGTCATGTACTCTTTATTAGGTCTTCATGTTTCAATGTCAGTTTTCATGTAATTTGGAACTGCTTTATTTATTATTTACATTTAGAGTTGTTTTTCAGTAACTTTCTTGATTATAAAAAATTAGACAACTCAATATAACGAACTCTCAACAGAACTCAATACAATTAACATATTAAGAGCGTATTGGTGAGGTAAGTAAAAAAATCTATTGGTAAATTCATATCAATGGTAATTTTATATCCCAATGCAATAATTACTGTAAGGATTTAATATATAAAAATGAAAGTTTGTCTGCCTGTCTGTATTTCTATATAAATCCGCAGTTTAGAAGCGAGAATCGTGAAATTATACGCCCAGACGTATTAATACACAGCGGAGACAACTTACGTAATTCGGAATCGAAATAAATTATAGTTAATAGTTAATAAAAAAACAACAATTTAACAGCCATTTCCTATCAAATTTAAACATTTTTCGTTATACCAGTTGCCAACAATTAAAAATCTGCAATAAAATTCCTTCCATAACAATTATTTTTCTATTGAAAGATTTCCACGTGAAAAATGAAAAATAAATAAAAAGTTTCAAGGATGAAAAAGGAAATGAGTATGACGTCATATTGAAAGAATAACAGAGATTTTCAAAGAGTTCTCAATAATACAAGGAGCATAAATGTGAGTAAGTACAGAAAGCAGGTGAATATGACGTCAGCATGTGAATATATAACGCCATTAAGAGTTTGAGAAACTTATTCAATCATGCTAAAAACCCGATTATGGAAATATTGACATATTTTAGCATTCAGATGTTCTCTGAATTTGTTTTCGCTATTTTTAAATCTATTCTACATATATACGCGTGCGTATGCATGTATATTAGAATCTCCACAAATGTTCAGGTCCTTAGGGTTCATTCTTAGTGAAGAACTGAAATAAAGATTTAAAAAAAAAATAGAAATTCATAGAATTTTTGTATTTGCCATTTTTGTATCATGAAAAACATACTTAAATAACAAAATGCTCAGAAACAACTTTTCAGCAAAAGGTTTTAATCTTTGTCTCAATCTGGACTACAGATTACTTACTACGTATGTAGGTAATATGTCGTGTGGATTAATTATGCCGTGAGTGAAATTTATGCAAATTAAAACTCAAAATTTGATTCATGCGTATAATATTTCGCATGCTTCTTTTATCATGTTTTTATATTGCATGTTTAATTTTTAACTTGGTTTTAATAAACAGACATTCTTAAAATCACGGGCAAGACCGTGTACTTCAGCTAGTAGTAAATAGTAACTTATGCAGTGGTATGATTGTGAAAGTGTGGCCCTAGTTATAACGATCGTTCATATGCTATATGTAGCTCCAGCGAAAAAACAAGCTATATTCGAAAAGATAAGCTGTTGTTTAATCGCATTTTTACTTTCCGTACACATACAGTGTAAGAAACGTATTGTAATCATGATAACAACCCTGTTAAGGCAATTTTGGTATTTTTTAACTTTTTGAGATGCCCTGAATCTGTTTTAGCAATTTTCACTCTGATTCTATTTGTATGTCTGGGTGTATGCTTGTACATGAAAATTTCATTTATTGTTAAGTTTTTATTTATTGTTATAATTCTATTTATTTGAATCCACAGTATTCTGTTAAATGTTCGGAAAATCGAATGGATCCATTCCAGTTTTTTTTTTCAATTAAATGTACTTAAATATCGAGATTGTATTATGTATCTATCTTAATTTCGCTAAGAAATGTGTAGTACAATAATACAATAATGTATAAACAAACATTTTGGAGACAGACACAAAATATTTTCTCGCATGTTATCATTCTTAATTTTTTAAATCCCTCGGCTATATAGCACTTATTTAAATGTATCCCGGCAGACGAGATATAACGAGGGACTACTGTATTATTTAAACCGTGTCTTCAGTTTTGTGTGAAAATTGAATCCTCACACAAAATCTGAAAGTGACGAAGTAGCGACTACTTTTGGGAAATAGTTTGTAGTCGCTAATTTTTAAAACAAGTAGTTCTAGTTGTAGTTAAATACATTTCCAATAAGGTAGTTGTAGTTCGCTACAAGAAAAAAGTATTTTTTTCCTACCGCTGATTTAAGACAAGAAACTTTTATAAATCAGTGTAAATAATTCTCAATTGTTAAAATGTTAATGTCACGCAGTACATGAACCATTTGCTTTTATGCTATCAAACAGAAGACAATAAGTTAAAATTGTTCCAAATATTCCGACATTAAAAGATTTCTGTATGTTTACAATTCCCCATACAGTCATGTAAACGTCTTCACTGTGAATCATAACGAAACTTGTGTACAAAGAAATTAACCGAGGATTGTTTTCTTTCATAACAGCGATCTCATCTTTGACTAACATTGAAGATTCATGAATTGAAAATGCTGAGAAGAGTTGAGCAGTAAAATTCAATAAATTTTTTACAGACTAGAATATTCTTAGGAATAAAACTGTATTATTATTACTTTTTACATAGTTATGCATTACAAGCTTAAGTGTAGAGTACTACATTTCCAAAAAAATAGTTGCAGTTCACTACAAAAAAAAAAAAAAAGTGTTTTTTTTTCTACCGCTGATTTAAGACAAGAAACTTTTATAAAGCAATGTAAATAATTCTCAATTGTTGAAATATTAATGTCACGCAGTACACGAATCATTTGCTTTTATGCTATCAAACAGAAGACAATAAGTTAAAATGGTTCCAAATATTCCAATATTAAAAGATTTCTTTATGTTTACAATTCCCCATACAGTCATGCAAACTTCTTCACTGTGAATCATAACAAAACTTGAGTACGAAGAAATTAACCGTGGATTGTTTTCTTTCATAACAGAGATCTCATCTTTGACTAACATTGATGCTTCATGAATCGAAGAAGCTGAGAAGAGTTGAGCAGTAAAATTCAATACATTTATTACAGACAGGAAGATTCTTAGGAATAAAGCTGCATTATCATTACTTTTTACATTTAAGTTATGCATTATTAGATTAAGCGTTGAGAACATCATCAAAGAATTCCACAAAAATGAAATAAGAACAAATGCCCCCAACGTTGAGTCGATTAATTTTACGCGAGATTTTATTCTACAATAAATTTCACTAAATTTATCGTAGTTAGTGTCACTGGTAGATTTAAGTATATTTTTATAGTCATGGATCATGATTTTTGTTTCATAGCATATCATGGTGTAATAAATATTAAATATGTTGAAAGGCATATAAAGAAAAGTTGTTGAACAAAATAAATATACGGATATATACAAATATTTAATACATTCACTTTTACTGCTGTACCCAAAATGCATGCTTTTCATTCTTCTTTCAGTATCTAAATTGCAAAAAAACATTAACAAAAGCATGAAATTTGCTGTCAGACCCCAAATATATATCCAAAATCTTTTAAAAGGTGTTTTACGTAAGCTTTTCCTGGTGTATACATTTATTTTTGTCAAATTTTTCAGCTTCTTAATATGTCTACATAAATATGCACGATTTATAATACTCAGTAGATCCATAGTTAAATAGCCAATTTTCAATTTTAGGGTACTTTCCAAGCTAAAAACGTATGATGAAGAAATGAGAAAGCAACACACTGACACTATATTGATGCAAATGGCGAGACCTTTGTTGAAAACGCTGAAAAAAACGCTTCTTTTCTTCACTTTAGTGTTGTATTTTTCAAATATGCCACTAAAAGAAAATAAATAAAATATATGTTTAAATATATCTTTTTCATTTTTATTTTTAACTAAATTATGTTGCGTCTGTTTGATAATTTCCATTTTTTCTATTCAAAAAGCAAAACTTAGAATCCACTTATTTTAAATTATCTCTGTCAGTTTTAATTCTCTATTTAGCATATAGTGTTATTGCATAAAAAAGGAGTATTAATAATAAGGTACTAAACAACAAAAAAAATGGTACTTACGTATTATCCGAACCAGGTCATATTAACTGCGCCAGCAATGGCACCGAAAATATTAATTACAGGAACCCTGTTTTTTTTCCTTCACTTTTCCTGCATAGTTAATATTATATAATCGCCATATTATATGGTAGTAGCAGAAGTATTTATGTACGTATAACTATATAACATAATATAATACAGCATAGATATACATATAATATATTATATTCATTGATACAGTATATTTATATTACATTATATTTATGTTATATTTATTCTGGTGGGCATAACAAACCGCTTGAAATAAAATTACCATAGTTAATATCGTTTATTACTAAAAGCAGTCCATTCGATATTACGTATTTAATAAATATATTCTAAATTACTGTTTTATTTATTGTAGTTTGCTTAGTATTATTTATTATAATTTTGAACGATGTTATGTATTTATTAAATGTACATTAAATTACAGCTTTGAACACGATTGGCGATTGGAGACGATAAACAAAATTTCCGATTAACAACCATTTTTGCGATTAATCAACTTAGCCAAAATAATACGTAAGTGTAAAAAAAAATGTAAATAACATTAACTTAATTAAAAATATATTTATTTAATTATTACTATTTTATAAATTAATAAATATTATTTAACGTATAAATAATAATTACTAAATTTTATGAAAATTTATAATAAATATGTACGTTTCAGCAAATAACACCTTAGTCATTGAAAGAATATCAGATAAATCTAGTAATTTTTATCATGAATAGCTATCATCAGATATCCTTACATTATAACTTTCAGTTAAAAGTCGGAATTCCCTTTATAAAAATGGTTTTTCCTGTCCTTTCTAATGCGGATGAATAGTTTACATTCATTATAATTATTGAAGAAATTTTCAATTTCATAATAAAAATACCTTTTTATTATGTCACTATGCTTTGTTCTTTTTAGTATAACAGCTTTTAATTTGAAGATTGATAATGCAGAAGTTTAATATACTAAGTGCTGTTTCGTATCGTTATGAGCAGAATAAATCAATACAATCTTTTAACTAAATTTTTTCTATACAAAATTAATAACTTTCTGACTTGCACGGGTGTATAAGCTAGCACTTTTAAAAACCAAGACACACGAATTCACTACTTTTTACGAATATATTTTTTTTTCAATTCTGACAGAAATTCGGCGTTTTAATAAGGCGATGAATAGTATACGAAAACAGTAGCACACCATGGATGGGATCTGTATCCTATCTCAGCCATTTGTTCAGATAGAGCTAAACAAAAGAATGTTGCGGAATCATTGTATCAAGGCCGAACACTTAAACAAAAATAAATTTTAATTTCTAATTTTTTGACTATATTTTTTTAGTTTTAAATATTTTAGTGGTTGCCATTTTAAAACAAGATAGCGGACCAAGCTGTCCAACGAACTTGGTCGAGATATTGGTGAGCCTAATACACACACTTCGTTACATCCAAATCTTTTTATAAATACGAGTGCTATTGGATGACATAGATCAGATATATATGTGTGTGTGTGTGTGCAATAATAAAAAAATTTCGCCATTTTTTCTTAATTAATTTATTCCAAATTCTTACAATTCTACTTTTTCCTCTCTTTTAATAATATCTTAAATCTAAATTACATTTTAACTCCATATGTTTAATCAACATATTCTTTTAATTCTTATTCTAAAAATCTTAATCTGTTAAAAGCTATACTTATTTGTAAAAACCATTAATTTATTTCTTCTTTTGAAACATTCAATTTTTATTTTTTTAGAACGTCTGTTTGTATTTCTTTTATTTTTTATTAAAATTATCATTCGATATCCCATAATTCATTTCAACACGGACGTCTAACTTTTCACTTCAAAATTATGCCGAGTATAAAATTAAGTTCCACAGCCTTGGAAGCCGCTCATTGGTTAATTTACCCCTGCATTGGTGAAAAGATTCATACGCCTCGCTGCCTTAGATTAAGTTACCTAAGTTTAGCCTAAGTTTTAAGCCTAAGTTTAGATTACAAGTATCAGGTATTTTTTCATTTTATCTTTATTTATTTTGTTTTATTGAGTTCATGGACATAGAAACATATATCTATTTCTATGTACATGAGTGAGTTCTTTGGATAACTTTTGATTCTTTTTGTTAGCGAAATTATTTAATGCGCGTAATGTAATTGTTGCATGCTTTAGATACATTCTGGTGTATTTTTTGCTACTGAGTACTATTTAGCTTATGAGTTTTTATAAGAATTCTTTTTCTTTTTTTATTGAAGGTTTTTATTTTCATTTAGAAAAACAGAAATTTCTTTTTTTGAATTTAATATTTCAGATGTTTTAATAGTTAAAATTCGGCTGTTTGAAATTGAGTAGCCACTTTTTGTTGCTGTCTATTAATAGACGATGTTATTTTTTTTAAAGTTTTTTGATCAATTGTACATTTTGTGATTTAGAGAATCAATATATAAAATACTCTGCATGTACTCGCCCAATACTGAATCTAATCCTAAATAACAAATGGAGTCCCCAAATAAGCCAGACTTCAGATATATTTCCAGAGAAAAAGAACTGATTGTACTATAAATAGTTTCCATCCAGTATAATTTAGCAAACATAATGTGGTGAGTCCAAAGAATTCAACAAACAAGAATAAATAATGATAAAATGAAAAAGTACCAAATATTTATTGTAATCCAAATTTCCAAAACACCACTCACTCGGGAGGGCTGGGGGGGGGGGGGATTGTAAATTAATAATTTGGTGGCACAAAAATTACACGAAATTTTCAATCAATCGTGTGAAGAAAATTGGAAAATTCTTCAGTTTGCTGCGAGGAATAATATTGCAAAATTCAACCAGCAGTTGCATGAAAATAAAAATTTTCACCAGCAGGGACAAATTTAGGAACTTGCTGTGTCGCCAATGTATATACTTCAAATGAATGTTAAAGTTTTTAACAAAATACTTCTTATCAATAATTCAAATAAATAAAAAACCCACCTCAATCCAAATACAAGCTGGGAACCGTGCAATTGGCAGATGCACTCACAGAACCTAAGCTCATCCAAAGCGCTTTCTACATATCAGCACACCACCAACAAACTATACGCTAATGTACTAACATTGGTAGTGCATGGAATTTTTTTTACTCGGCACTGGCCAGTAACAAATTTACAAATACTTGATAAAAAAAAAATTGCAAAATTCATCAAATGATTTCAGCGGTTGCATGAAAAAAAAAATATTTCACCAGCAGGGACAAATTTAGAAACTTGCTGTGTCGCCAATGTATATACTTAAAATGAATGTTAAAGTTTTTAACAAAATACTTCGTATCAATAATTCAAATAAATAAAAAACCCACCTCAATCAAAATCGAAGCTGGGGACCAGCAATTGGCAGATGCACTCACAGAACCTAACCTCATCCGAAGATATTTCTACTTATCAGCACACCACTAACAAACGATACGCTAATATACTATCTAACATTGGTAGTACATGGATTGTTTTACTTGGCAGTTTTTTTTTAAGCACTGGCCAGTAACAAATTTACAAATACTTAATAAAAAAAATTTGCAAAATTCATCAAATGATTGCGAAATAAATAGCAAAATTTGTCAAATGCTGTTGGGAAAGAAATCGGGACATTCATCAAATGGTCTCGGGAAAGAAATCAGCAAAATCGGCAAATTGTCTCAGTTAATAAATCGCAAAATTTGTCAATCAACTGCAGAAAAAACATGAAATTCATCAAACAATTTCAAGAAAATAAAGCTAATTTTGTCAAAGAATCATGGTAATCATGAAACATGCTATTTATTTAATAGCAGATTTTGTCAATCGATCATGAAAAATATAGTGAATTTCGCAAAATTATTGCGTACAAAAAGTGCCTTTCATTTTAAATATATAGATTGGCGACACAGCAAGTTTCTAAATTTGTCCCTGCTGGTGAAAGTTTTTTTTTTCATGCAACTGCTGGTCGAATTTTGAAATTTTTTTCCCCGCAGCAAACTGAAGAATTTTTCATTTTTCTTCACACGATCGATTGAAAATTTCGTGTAACTTTTGTGCCACCAAATTACTAAATGTACAATCTCTCCCCCCTCCCCCCTCCACGAGTGTGTGGTGTTTTGGAAGTTTGGATTACAATAAATATTTGTTGTTACTTTTTCATTTTATCATTATTTATTCTGGTTTGCTGAATTCTTTGGATTCACCATATTATGTTTGTTAAATTATACTGAATGGAAACTATTTATAGTTCGATCAGTTCTTTTTTTCTGGAAATATATCTGCAGTCTGGCTTATTTGGGGACTCCATTTGTTATTTAGGGTTATATTCAGTATTGGGCGAATACATGCAGAGTACTTTATACATTGATTCTCTAAATCACAAAATGTACAATTGATCAAAGAACTTAAAAAAATAACATCGTCTATCAATAGACAACAACAAAAAGTGGCAACTCATTTTCAAACAGCCGAATGTTAACTATTAAAACAACTGAAATATTATATTAAAAAAATGAAATTTCTGTTTTTCCAAATGAAAATAAACCCCTTCAATAAAAAAAGAAAAAAAAATCCTTATAAAAACTCATAAGCAAACTAGTACTCAGTAGCAAAAAATACACCAGAATGTATCTAAAGCATGCAACAATTACATTACGCGCATTAAATAATTTCGCTAACAAAAAAAATCAAAAGTTATCCAAAAAACTCAATCATGTACATAGAAATATATATATGTTTCTATGTTCATGAATTCAATAAAACAAAATAAATAAAGATAAAATGAAAAAATACCTGATAATTGTAATCTAAGCATGCCAACGCCATAACGACCGACTTTATGAATCCCAAATACGTCTCTAAACAGGAATAGACCCTCACCTCATTGGCGGAAGATTTTTTGACGCATGCGTATTGAGCCCAATTTTGTTGGAAATTTGACAAAATATGCTTTCTGTTTTAAATATATAGATTAACCATTTAAATTAAACAAACACTCTTCTACATTCATGAATAACTTGTAACAGAAAGCACTATCCTGTTTGCCACAGTTTATTCATGAATGTTGGATAACGAAAATTTAAATCAATGAATTTAAGCTTTAGTTATTGTTTTAAGTATTTGCTCTGAAACATGTTTCGAGAAATTTATCAAGAGATAAATAGTGGTAGATTCGTTTTATGGTCAGCTGCACGTTGTCTGCGCCTGGTGAGTCTGAAACTGGTTTCACTCACCATGCATCGTCTCAATCTAACGCAATTTTTAGTCAGAAAATTTTCTCCAAAAAATCGCTGCGTCCGCAATAGCAGACTATAAAAATCCGATTAAACAAAGAAAAAAATCGATTTTTTGAAACAAAGAATTTAGAAAACCCTCTTAAGAATCATTTACTGAACAATGGTAATTCTTATCACAAAGATTTTTTGATTCAAGTGAATACAGATTTTCTAAAGGGCATTTTTCATTACAACATATACTTGGGACGAAAACTCTCCATTGCGTATATGCAACAACTCCAGTTTGGAGAATATGCGTAAGAAAATTCAGCATATTTTCAAATGAGTTTTTAATGCGAAAGTAATATAATACAGAACTGCCGTCTGACACCCAAGCCAAAAAAAATTGAAACCTTTTTTTGGCGAGTTAGAAAATGCATTCAATTCTGATTAAAGTGCATCAACCCAAAAATTGTAACCACGACATATAGTAACCCCAGAAGATAAATTGTTTTAACATAATTTTTTAATTCAAATCCAGCAGGATGAAAATATTAATTGACAAAAATAAAATTACAACGTTTACAATAGAAACCCCAGGAGACGTTAGCAAAATTAATAAATAAGAGCAGAAAGAGAGACACATATGATAAACAATTTTGAAAGAGAAAAGGCCTACAACTCACAGAATTACGAGCAAAATAATCATTTGCATTGACTATGTTTGTGAGCATTTGATAAACGGTAATAATTACTGCGACAAAAAAAGTGTATGGTAAAAAGATACTTTATTATTTCTTTAAGCCCAGCATTGGAATGAACATAAAGATCTCTGAAGCATCAAATGTTTTAACAGAGTAATTTTGCATTTTAACACTTTCCAACATAGTTCAATTCGGTTAGTCTGTCTGCCGTCTGACGTCTGTCCGTGCTCTAAGTCGCGTAAATATTCTCGGATTACCATGCAATTGCCATATGTTATTGATGTTCACTATGACTTGTTCGGTATTGAAAGTGAAGTGTGTAGCATTTATAGTCTATTTACATGGACCCTCAAAAAAATCCGCTACATTACGGTTTATGGGGGGAAATCGTTTGCGGTGTATTGTAATGATGTCAGACTATCTGAGACGTAATGAAAGTTATATATATCACTGAGGTTCATTGCAAGATGTTTATTATTGAATATAGTACTCTGAGCATTCATCGTACATTTACAGGGAAACTGAAAGGAATACCGTTAGATTACGGTCTATGGAGAAAAATCGTTTGCGGTGTACTTTAATAATGTTACACTTTTTCAAACGTATTGAAACTGATATATATAACTGAGGTGCACTACAAGATTATTGCTACAGAAACGATGTGCACAGCATTCATCGTTCTTTTACAGAGACAAAATAATTCGGTAACACTGCTGCCTATCATTAATAATTGCTGTAAGTGCGTTTTTAATTGTGGTACCCGTTTTTTAATTTAACTGATTTTTTGCACATTACTTGGTATATAGATAAATTCTGAAAATCTTATACAGGGCTGCACAAAAGATCTCAAGTGTATTTCCGTTTAAGGACAGTATTTGCTGCAGGGAACTGTGCTATGCGTTTCACAACTGAAGTAAATTGTAGAATTCTATGTAGTAAATATACAAATCTATCTACCCTATACAGGGCTGAACAAAAGATTTCGGATGTTTTTCCGACTATTGACGGTAATTCCTGACATCGGTTTTTCAAATGTGTTATGCGTATTGCAAATTGTTTTCTTAGACACATGCTGGGAGGAGCTACTTGAACTTAAGCCGAAAGGTATGCATCCCCGCCCGGTTTGACCTTGACCTTGTTTTCTTAGATATCCACTTTCACCCTATTAAACAGGGAAGTTTGTTACAGCAGTCTGAATGTGTTGAAAAGTGTTTAATAATCTATGCTTCACGCATGATTTTTCGTTATTGTTATTATTATTAAAGGTACGAAATCAGCTGTATGAAAAAGGAAACAAAGATTTTTTTAAATATTTTTTTCCTTAATGGCTATGAAAATAATAAAAGTTAAATTCTTTTTGATTAAAGAAAATGACATATATGATATTTTACATCATAATAGCTTGCACATATTTTCAATTTATTTCCACTGTTTCCATAATAATCATACTGCACTGAAAACATTTTCAGTATGAAATAAAAAATGCAACATCCACGCAACACTCGAATAATATTACACATGAGTGTGTTTTAGACATACATTTAAAATGTATTTTTAATTTTTAAAAAATCAAAGTGTAATATATAATTATTTTTCTCAAATTACGGATTGTACCTTTCGACATGACACGGATTAGTTGTTATTTGTTTTTATACTGTCGAAAAGAAGACAGTAAGTTAAAAAGGTTCCAAATGTTCCGAAAATGAAAGATTTCTTTATGCTTGCGATTCCCCATACAGTCATGCAAACCTCTTCTTGGTGCGTTAGAACAAAACTTAGATACGAAGAAATAAACTTTGGACTGTTTTCTTTGATGACAGCGGCTTTGTCTCTGACTAACAACAATGCATCGTGAACGGCAGAGGCAGAAAAAAGTTGAACCGTAAAATTCACTAAAGTCATTATGCAACATAATATTTTAACCGTTAAAACTACATAATCATTTTCTTTTAGGTTAGAGATCTGCATTATCGTAACAAGCATATTGTACATCATGAAAGCATTAAACAAAACAGAAATAAATACGAAAATCCCCACTTTTGAATCTATGAATTTTACACGTGATATTATTCTAGAATACGCTTCGTTCAGTCTATCATAATTGATGACGACAGTAGTTTTCAATGTCTCTAAGTGATCATATATCATGTTTTTTGTTTCATAACACAGCGCTGTGTAAAACATTGTAAAGGTATTAATGGGCATATAAAAGAAAATTAATGTACAGCATAAATATAGAAATGTCTGTATGTACGCCAAACTTTCACCTTTACTTTTATATCCAAAAAGCGATCTTTCTGTTACTTCATCGACCTTTACATATAACAAAAGTGCAAATGCATACAAAGTGTTTGTTGTTACGCTCCAAAGAATTATCCAAACATTTTTCATGGTGGTTTCGCGTACATTTAAATATCTATGCTCAGATACAACTTTAGCCAGATTTTTCAGCTGTTTAAAATTTTTCTGCAAGTATATACGATTTAAAATACTCAATAAGTCCATAAACATAGAGATAATTTTTAATTTTATATTATCTTCATTGCTCAAAATAAGTGATAAATTTGTGAGAAAGAAATGCAGACATATAAAAATATTAAAAATGATTTTACATGTAATCACAACACTTGCCAAAATATTACTTTCTTTGAATTTATGGTATCTATTTTCAAATACACCACTCAAGTTAAATAAACAAAATATGTTCTTAAACACATCTTTTTTACTTTCTGAATTATCTAAGTGAATTTCAGTTCGTTTGTTAGACCCCATTCTTCTCTTTAAGTTACAAATTTTTTTTAAGAGAGATTTTTTTAGATGTACTTTCTTTTATTAAATTACGAAATTAAAAGTTTTTCAAAGTTTTTCACTTGAAAATTGTGAATTCTCCTCTGAGACATTAAGATGGGCATTCAACATCTCTAAATAGATAGACTTTAAAATATGTCAAAATATAGTTTTAATTCATTTGAAATGGTAATGTCCTGTTTGATATAAATCGATACGAACACTAAAGTTAAGTCAAACTTATATTATTATGCCATAAAATCAATTATAAATAAATTGAACTCTACAGAAATTTCAACTTTACTATAACACTTTAACCAAGAAAGCTGTGCGAAAAGTGTGACTCAATTAAGATAATTCTGATGTATTTTAATGCCTTTTCTGCTGCCTTAAATTAAATTAACTATCAGTAAGTTTAAACTTTACTGCAATTTCACGTTTACAATAACATTTTACACAATACAAAATCAACACATGTGAAATCTGAAATCACTATTGCATCTTGTACTAACATGTCACAAAATATATTGTACTGTGGAATATGTGATTCCAAACACAGACACCCACCTGTTTATCAAGTGTTTAGTGTGTCTTTTAGTGGACAAAGGATACGCGTTTCGAATCCTGATTTAGATATGGATGTTTCTAGAGGGTCGGGTTCTATTTTAAACTGAGGTTCCGTTTTGTTTAGCCGTTGTGTTCAAAAGATTACCGTAGCTTTCCGAAAAACAACCAAAACAAACCAAAACATATTTGATTCGAGAATAATCTAATTTGCTTCTTTCCAAGCCCAACTCAAGCTACTCAGAACTAGAACACCGTGCAAAGTACACCATACGTTTGAATTCACGTGCCTTTGTACAGAAATTGAGCTAGGGTAACGTCTAGTACCGTAAATTAGTACATAAATTCAAAAATATTTTTCAGCGGCATTCATACTTTGAAAGTTAAAAAAAGTTTAGAGCAAAAAACTTATAAACTAAAAATGGAGTTAATGCAGTAAAATATAATGTATCACATGCACACAAAAAAAAATCCCTTTTTTACTAAAATATTCTACTTATCAAGCACTTCGAATATCTACTCTTAATTCACCATTCCTTTGCATTTTTCGAAGAAAACTCACTATCGTTCATAAACGATAGCAACATCCACTATCGATGAAATCATAAGTTGCCCTTTCATGGACAACAACGCGTAGTGGTATATCAGAATAGTCCTTAAAAATATAAAAATCGATGGCAAGGCAAACTTTCGATAAATCTACCAACACTCAGCACACATACTTCACGAATTTATTATTCAAAAGTCAAATTGCTCACCAAAAAAGAACTCAAAATTCGCAATATAAATAGATTTTTCGGTTTAGGGTACGAACGCAACTTTTCCCCTATTTCTATCTCTTCCTCGAATTGTTATAGGTATCTTAACTATTTCCCCCTATTTCCATCATATCTATTTCCCTTTCTGTCCTAAGTCACCGATTTTTCATAGTTGCTACATTGATTTATCAGATGTTTTCAATCCAATAACAGTCAGTTTTATTTATTGATGGGTTTTTAATATTTTAAGAGCTGTTTTTGCATCAGCTAAATAAAAAAAAAAATCAATGAAAACTTTTAAGATAATCTTCTATGTTTGTTTAGGACTACATGATAATTTTTCTTTTTCCTTTTTTTCGTAAAAGTATATCAATCATAGAAGACTTTATTTGTATTGTAGGTTATTAAATTTTTCAATAAAATCGTTATCAAACTAGCATATAAAACCCAATTAAATATTCATTTTAATACTAGTTTAAGTATAATAATTATAGTCAATTTAGTTATGGTTTAATGTTGGTACAGTCAGAAAATGCATCATCTGATAATGTCCTCACAGTTATCCGATGATTTGGATTTTTCGACATACGTTTGGTTCGTAGGCATTGGAAAATCGGAAGTGCTATCAATAAATTAAGATAATTTAGCTTATTGATAAAAATAACTATTACACTTTCAAAAAAGTCTTTTTTAAATCTATTCTTTAGTTAAGTACATATAAAACGGTATCACAGCCAGATGTCAAAGTGTTAAAAAAATTTTTAGTTTCTGTCTGTATGTGTAACAGCAACCTATACTAATAAAAGAAGTTTGTGTGTTTGTGTGTCTGAATGTACATGGTGGATTTCTTTTTCGACAACTTGCTGCACAAAAATGTTCAACTCGGGAAGATATTTTCATGAGGATTTCTATGTCCAAACGTATTTAGATATCACACCTAATACATAAAGAGAAAAAATCCTTTAAAATCTTATTTTCATTTAAACACTTTCATTTGTACACATGATATATTTCACATTTGTCATACCGCAATGCAAATCCGATAACGGCATTTCCGTTGCTAAAAAACATAACTGGTAACAGGATCGAGCGTTGCGCATAGGAATGCTTGGGACTTATGGGGTAAAATTGCTTTGCGCATTTGGTACTCATAAAAATATATGTAAAAGCCAAAATTTTATAAAGAATTGAGCTCGTGGAACCACAGTTATATTTTTGGAGTCATTCCAGTAGAAATAGCATTTTACCTTACAAAAATTCGGGTAGTTCTGATTTTTGGGTATGTTGTAAAGGTTGACCCTCTAATAAAAAAAACAAGTTTTCGACCTTCTAGACCTTGTGCGTTTTTCACAATATTGAAAAAAACAATATTTTTCGGCACTTTTTTCGATTTTTCTGAAATAACTCAATTTTAGTGCAATTTACAGAAAAAAGCAGTATAAAATTCTCTAGATAAAATCTTCTATACATAAAATTCATGTAGAGCATAAAATTCTCTACAACATGCAGTTTCAGGTTTGAAAATTGTCCAAATAGGGGGTAAGATACGGAGCCGGGAAAATAGCGTAAAATTTGCAAAAAATGCAAAAATCCACTAAAGACGTTAGTTTTTGCTTAATAACCTACTTTTAGTGCATTTTAGAGACAAAAGCACTTTCACCATTTTGTAGAGCATAAAATTCTCTACAACATGCAGTATTCATGTTTGTAAATTGTCCAAATATGGGGTAAGATACGGAACCGGGAAAATAGGGTTAAATTTGAAAAAAAATGTAAAAATTTACACATGACGTTAGTTTTTGCTTAATAACCTACTTTTAGTGCGTCTCAGAGACAAAAGCACTTTCACCATTTTGTAGAGCATAAAATTCTCTACAACATGCAGCATTCATGTTTGTAAATTGTCCAAATAGGGGGCAAGATACGAAGCCAGGAAAAGGGTTAAATTTGGAAAAAATGTAAAAATCCACAAATGACGTTAGTTTTTGCTTAATAACCCACTTTTAGTGCATTTTAGAAACAAAATTGTTATAATCAACTTTTTAGAGCATGAGATAGTCGATAGTTTCATTTATTATAGGTTGACCCTCTAATAAAAAAACCAAGTTTTCGATCTTCTAGACCTTGTGCGTTTTTCACAATATTGAAAAAACCAATATTTTTCGGCCCTTTTTTCGATTTTTCTTAAATAACTCAATTTTGTGCATTTTATAGAAAAAGCACTTTTACCATTTTGTTGAGCATAAAATTCTCTACAACATGCAGCATTCATGTTTGTAAATTGTCCAAATAGGGGGTAAGATATAAGGCCGGGAAAATAAGATTAAATTTGGAAAAAATGTAAAAATCCACAAATGACGTTAGTTTTTGCTTAATAACCTACTTTTAGTGCGTTTTAGAGACAAAAGCACTGTCATCGTTTTGTAGAGCATAAAATTTTCTACAACATGCAGTATTCATATTTGTAAATTGTACAAATAGGGGGTAAGATACGGAGCCGGGAAAATAGGGTTAAATTTGGAAAAAATGTAAAAATCCACAAATGACGTTAGTCTTTTCTTAAAAACCTACTTTTAGTGCGTTTTAGAGACAAAAGCACTTTCAACATGTTGTAGAGCATACAATTCTCTACAACATGCAGCATTCAGGTTTGTAAATTGTCCAAATAGGGGGTAAGATACGGAGCTGGGAAAATAGGATTAAATTTGGAAAAAAATGTAAAAATCAACAAATGACGTTAGTTTTTGCTTAATAACCTACTTTTAGTGCGTTTTAGAGACAAAAGCACTGTCAACATTTTGTAGAGCATAAAATTCTGTACAACATGCAGTATTCATATTTGTAAATTGTCCAAATAGGGGGTAAGATACCAAGCCAGGAAAATAGAGTTAAATTTGGAAAAAATGTAAAAATCCACAAATGACGTTAGTTTTTTCTTAATAACCTACTTTTAGTGCGTTTTAGAGACAAAAGCACTTTCAACATGTTGTAGAGCATAAAATTCTCTACAACATGCAGTATTCGTGTTTGTAAATTGTCCAAATAGGGGGTAAGATACGGAGCCGGGAAAATAGGGTTAAATTATAACTTATTTATTTTTCAAGTATTTTTTTACATTATTCCCAGCTAGTAATTTTACTTTCGACTTTGAATTCTTGGCCCTGCACCTATGTCTACCGACTAGGTTTTTTGGTTAACTTCGCCCCCCCCCCCTCAACTATTCAACAGTTACATATTATTGTACATATTATAATTAATTAATTACATCGTTTAATCAATATCAAAAATAAAAGCTCGTTTTTAAATTAATGACTTGTCAGGCGGTATTTTTTTGTTTTAACCATAAATTGTATTATTCTGATTTTTGAGTCTATTATAGACATTTAATGATCTAATAAATGAAACTTATAGACTACTTCATGCTTTACAAACTTTATATTGACCCTTTTGTCTCTAAAACGCACTAAAAGTAGGTTATTAAGCAAAAACTAACGTCTTTAGTGGATTTTTGCAAATTTTACCCTATTTTCCCGGCTCCGTATCTGACCCCCTATTTAGACAATTTAAAAATCTGAATACTGCATGTTGTAGAGAATTTTATGCTCAACAAAATGGTAAAAGTGCTTTTTCTGTAAAAGGCACAAAAATTGAGTTATTTAAGAAAAATCGAAAAAGGGCCGAAAAATATTGGTTTTTTCAATATTGTGAAAAACGCACAAGGTCTAGAAGGTCGAAAACTTGGTTTTTTTATTAGAGGGTCAACCTATAATAAATAAAACTATCGACTATCTCATGCTCTAAAAAGTTGATTATGACAATTTTGTTTCTAAAATGCACTAAAAGTGTGTTATTAAGCAAAAACTAACGTCATTTGTGGATTTTTACATTTTTTTCCAAATTTAACCCTTTTCCCGGCTCCGTATCTTACCCCCTATTTGGACAATTTACAAACCTGAATACTGCATGTTGTAGAGAATTTTATGCTCTACAAAATGGTAACAGTGCTTTTTTCTGTCAGATGCACAAAAATTGAGTTATTTAAGAAAAATCGAAAAAAGTGCCGAAAAATATTGTTTTTTTCAATATTGTGAAAAACGCACAAGGTCTAGAAGGTCGAAAACTTGGTTTATTTATTAGAGGGTCAACCTTTACAGCATACACAAAAATCAGAACTACCCGAATTTTTGTAAGGCAAGGCCCTTTTTTGCGCTATTTCTACTGGACTATAATATTATAATATATTATTAATATACATCAATTATTATTAATACGTAACTAGCAGAAGCACCCGACTTTGAGTGTGTTACTATGTGTGGGGGGGGGGACTTTCCAAGTAGAATACATAAAAATGCAATAACACGGAAAACACAATAACGGAGCTCTAACGATATCCATAAATTATTAAAAAGACAAAAATCACGTTACTTTGACGCAATTATGGAAAAAAATTCCCAGTTGAGAAAGCGCGGTTTTTTTTCGCGGTGCGTGTAACGGAAAATTTGCAATTTTTCTGACAATATGGAAAAAAGTTTTTAAAAAATCAACCAAATGGCCAATCATTTAGTGAAATTCTAGTTCGTATGTCATTATTTTTAAATGGAAACTTACATTTTCAATCTTAAAAACAAAGATTACATCCAAATGAAGTTTTATTTTCTAGACAATTTCAGTCATGACGTCAGCCATGAAGCGAAGTTTTTGAGCTGACTCTAAATAAACGAGTGGTATGTTTCATTTTCTATTAAATATAAATAGTACAAAATGTTACCACTGCTTCCAAAGTATTTAATTTTTAGCTATAACGTATAGCTATATAGTATGTTACTAAATTATAAGACAACTCCGAATTTCTCCTTTTTCAACAAAGAAAATATTAGTTTGAATCTAAAAATAGTTGTATGAAAATAAATAACTCTATAATGATTATTTAGCTCAGGAAAAAAAGTTTGAATATTTTTTTTTTGTTTCATGCCAAACGATTTTACGCAAAACCGCTGTTTCATAAATATACGACCACTCTTATCTATATTATAAAGGCCAAACGTGTCCGTGCGTAACGCATACGTCATTTTGCGAATGGCAACAGCTGACGATGAAATTTCGGTTTTGTGATTTTTGCTATTGCAATTTTTTTAATTTCTAAACATAGCACATTTTCAATTTTTACACCGTTATAGAGGAAAAAAATTTACTTTCAAATGCAATTTGTTTGAAAACTATATCTTAATTGCCTGATATATTATGGCTTATAAAATAATTTTTAAGCATGAATTTTGAAACGCCCAATAAAAAAATGGAAGAATACTGCCATTATAAATTTTTAAATAGTTACAGGTAGTAAAATTAATGAATTTTGAAATAAAAACGTCACAAGAATAGGGCGCCTTTATATGAGAGTAGCGTTATACCGGATACAAAATTTGATTAGTTCAGACGATTTTGGAGAAAAGGAAGCTTTGTAATAATTTAAAAATTTAAAAGAAAATTATTTGTTTACACCACAAACAAACATCGGATATTTTAACAGATAATATAAACAGAAGATATTGTTTTAGATATTGCATTTTTATGAATAAAATATAAAAAAATTATTTCACAAATTTAATAAAAATGCATATAAAAAGTTAATATGAGCAGTAAGAAACAACGTTTTAAGGTGCCTGACTACGTACGGAGCAATTTTTTCCAAAAAAGATGTTTCATTATTTTTTTATCATATTTTTTATTAAGAATATGTCTAGAAACTGTGAAAAAAGCAAAAAATATTTCATTCATTGATGAAATTTTGGTAAATTGGGGATTTTGTGGTGAAATTTAGTGAAATTTGGCCCAATACGCAAAACACTCTACAGAACATTCTACTGTATATATCTTAATTTTCTTTTTACACGTCATACTTATGACATTGGTGAAGGCAATGAACTAAAATCTAAGAGATATTTTAAATGTTCCAAAATTTATGGTATACCGCACCTTTTTACATGCTGATTTTCATAAAATTCATTGATGTCATTCCACGAAAACACCCATAAAACAAAAAATATTTATTCTAAAATTAAATCTTTAGTTCATTGCCGTTACAATAGTGTAAACAACATGCACTTTAAATTTCATAGAAATATTCTAATAACTTTTTGAGAAATCATGTTTTGCGTATGGAACGTTCTCCAAAAATTACATATTCCAAAAAATGCATTTAAAGTTTAGTTTTATGTTTTACTACAAGAATTTCCAGAGTAATATGCATCTAAACTTCCCTGTTTTTATGAGCCATACACTTTTTTGAAGTACTGAGCCTTTGTTTATTTCTAGAAGGTCATATTTTTGCTTTCCTCCTCCCAGTTAGTACCTTTACATAGTACTTCCGGTCCTTTAAACAGTACTTCCGGTTTGAGTGATAGCTGTTGAGTAGTTTATAAACCGCTGCAACTCCAGTTCTATTTATAGTACAATAAAAATAAATGCAGTTTTGGAAAGGTAAAAAGTTGGGCTTTAATAAAATGTAATAAAATCGTTTTGACAATTTTGGTCGAAAACCACTTTTTAAACGTAGTCAGATACCTTAATTCATATTTCATCAGTATTACAAATAATGTTAACGGTCATTGCGAGGTTGGAAAAAACGAATATACATGAAATTCGTTAATATCGCGATCACTATATCGCATGAATAAGATGATGAATAATAAATTAGCAAAGAAGCATCACTGGATGCAGCGAACTCCCTGTATTAATAATATCAAAAAATAAAAAATAAAGAAAATCCTTGAAATTCGTTAATGTCGCGATCACTATATCGCATGTATGAACGCTTAATACAAAAAAAAAACTGGATGGATACCGCATGTATGAGCGCTTCACGCACAAGAAAAGCAAAGAAACCAGTAAAAAAAAATCACTAAATGCAGCAACTTTGACAAATAAAAATATGAAAAATCTATTAGATTTAGGGAAAAAAATGGTTTTCGCCTGCGTTCTGGTTCGATTCCATAGTATTATTAATGAAGCAGATTATTTTATTTTGAACTCAGAGTTTAACTGTAACCCAAACAATTTGTAAAATTTAAAAAGAAGAATAAAATGCAGAAATTCTGAATTGTATCTGATTCTTTGAATTTATTAGTAAAATGCCTCGTCGGAGTGAGCTGTTAGAAATAGAAGTGAGAAGAGTGCGGTTCTACAAAGGAAAAAAAAAATCTGAACTTGAAATAAGATTCTTAATCGTTCTTAAGTAAAAAAGAATTATATGGACTACATAAACGATCTGGTCGTAAAAAGAAGTTATCAGATCGTGATAGTAGGCGAATTGTCAAACTGGCAACGAAAAAATAACAGTCGACTCGTAAAATAACACAACAGATAACTAAAAAGGTATCACATGCAACCGTGTGGCAAAATTTGAAATCTAATGCTGGTGTTATTCGTCGCAAATTAAAAAGTAAACAACTACTACTGAAATGTCAGAAAGTGGGCAAAGAACGTCATGTCCTGGAACTCTGCATGGAGAAATATATCGTTTTCAGACGAGAAAAAATTCAATATTGATGGTCCAGGCGGCAATAATTACTACTGGCATGATTTAATTCAAAGATCTCGCGAGCTCTTCAGTAGGCAGATGGAAGGCGCTTCCGTTATGGTGTGGGGCGCATTTTCATATGCAGGAATATGCTCCAAAGAGTTGAAGGGAAAATGAACTCGGACAGTTAACAACGGATGCTATTTCAAAGTCTGATAACCCTTCGGACCACTTTCAGGAGGTGCAAAATGGAAGTTTCAACAAGATAATTCTCCCAGTCATTCATCGACATCAACAAAAGAGTGGCTTAAAAGAAAAAAAGATTGGTGTTTTACCTAGGCCAAGTCGAAGCCCTGACCTGTATGCCGAGTTGTGTGTTTGAAATTATTTAGAGAAATGACAGAGAAACTTCTTACTAAATTTGAGAAAACTGTCTTTCCCACAGGTGGTCCTATAATTTTGTAGCAGTTCTTTTTGACACTTTTTTGTTATATTGATGTTTTATTTTTTCCGAATTAAAATTTCATTTGTGCAACTTGCTACATTTTACTAAACACTTGATGTACTAACATAGAATATTCTTTATTTTCATTGAAATATTTATTTAATTACCTAAATAGCAAAATATGTTGTGGTCTTATACTTTTGTAACAGACTGTAAGGTACAGCTGTATTATACAAAAGAAAAAGGGAATAAAACATAGTCATTTATTTATACCCAGTAGCGTAGTAGTCAGCGTGTCTCTCTACCACGCTACAGATCCACCGTTCGATTCCGGACTACGGACTGGAAAAGCTTCACTCAACATTTCATCTCTTCAGGGTCCATGAAAAGAGTAAAGCGTGTTTGGGAACTAAATACTGTGGGTCCCACGTTAGGCTGACCACCTGGTCAGGAGATATGCTGTACAGTACCTTAGGGTCTATGGCCAAGAAACCAGGTCTGGACACTGTAGGTCATGATCCTTCATGGATTGTTACGTCGCAGGTTTATTTTAGTTAGTCATTTATTTACAATCAGTTTTACGTGAGAAATCATATAACAGAAAGTGACATCATATCTCATAATTCATTTTCTCTTATTATCTTTTACCTAAATTGTTTTATTGAAATTGAAATATCTGTATTATAGTACATGTTGTAACTTCAAATACTATTACTTGAATGTACTACGGCATTTTAACGCATTTACGGTATATTATAAATTTTTATAAATAAAAATTCGTATTTTCTTGTTAGAATGACGTCAATTTCGGTATGCTAAAAAAAAGAGAATGAGACTGAATTTTTATTACCTTATAAAAGAATTACACGTGTTATATATTTTTTTTCTTGCGCTGTTTTACTTACCCATCATACGTAGTATAGGGTAAGTCTTGTAATCGTTTTAAAAATCGAATTTTTTTTTTGACGGATTTACAAGTTTCAGACATTGGAGATTTCGAAAAAAATATTTTTAGAAAAAAAAATCGCCGTCCGTCTATGTGTCTGTGTGTCTATCTGTATGTCTGTGTGTCTGTGTGTATATAAACTCTCTATCTCCTGAACAAATTGAGATAGAGACTTGAAATTTGGTATGTACTTAGTATGTAATAATGGGAAGAAGCTTATTGAATTTCAGTAACCTCGATTATCCGAAGCTATTTTTTTCGGAATCTCAAAATATTCGTTCTGATAAAAGGTAAACAAAAATTTTCAAAATTGTTTATTTTAAGGATTGAATATAAAAGACAAAAAAAATTAACATAAATTATGCATAAAGAATGAAGTCGGTTGGATAATTAGTTGCCGATATATTTGTAATTTTATTTTCCACACTCTTCGATTTTTAATGACCCTGTATTTCATCCAAATTTCAATTCAAAGATATAGTTTCATTGGAAATGAAACGCTTAATCCGTCGCAATAAACCGTTAGTTAATATGATTATTATTTTGGGGGTTCTAAGGATGTTTCTTTTACGTAATTCAGTAATAGAGCATTTAAAGTTTATGACGTCATCAAGCTCGATTTTATTCGAATTGCAATGCATTTTATAAGTAGTTTACACATGTTTATTTTCATATTTTATATTATGCATATCCATGATCGGTAAGTATTACGGTGGCCCCCAAAACGATTAGTTTTAAGATGTGGCAACAAAAAAGAAAAAAATTAAAACTGTAGAAATGGCAAAAAACTTCCTGAAATGATACTTTATCGCCAACTGACGAGTTTTATGTCTTGAATTATATCGATTTGAAAAAGAGTGAGATGGTTCAATTTTTACAAACAACATGTGCTATTTAAAAAAATGAAATTGTGGTAAAATACATATATACTACTAAATGATGTATTACGTTAAAAGACATAACATTACATTATAACACAAATCAACAGTTTCAGTTTACATCCGAGGCCATCTTCAGGATATCAAGTAAATCATAAGGTATATCCGATTTCACTGCGGTTGAGAACTCGGGAAACGAACTTTAACCATTCAGTATCGACGTAATTGAACGATTTAATCGACAACTAACGGATTCTAAACTGTTACTCAGTTCTAAATGGAAAGAAAAATCCTAACAATCCAAATAATTAAAAAGCAAACTTGAAAGTCAAAAAACTTGAAATGATAAAAGCCGCCCCCTGCTTTTACCAACTGAAAAACTGCTACTCATATCTTAAACAAATCCAACCAAATGCGCGAAATATTATATGACATACTATCGTTGCACACCACCGTTCTTCACTTAAGCATTTCGATGTATTCCTTTATTAAACATCTTTGCACTATATCACAAGGTACAATAACCTAAGCATTTTCAAAATCAATTCTACAACCAATATTATCCGCGTAAAATCTAGAGAGAACAGCAGACTGCTTATGCTTCTTAATGTCTCTGCGATGTTTTTTGAGACGCTCCACGAATTTTCTTTTTGTCATACTGGTAAAAAATTCCTTGCAACCGTTGTCCAGATAGAAAGGAATATCATAAATTCACGCACGTTGATAAGAGGGTGTAGAAGTTAAATGAACTGCAAGTCTGTCCAATAAATTCAGGGGGGGAGGGGGGGGGGAGAGAGCAACTAGGTGAATATATGATTAGCTGTTTTTCAGTTCATAAAAGAAGCCGCCTTTTACCATTTCAAGATGTTTAACTTTCAAGTTTGCTTTTTAATCATTTGGAATTTTGATTAAAGTTCATGTGTTGAGTTTTCAACAGCAGTAAAGTCGAAAGCATCTTATATGTTGACTTGATATGTTGAAAATGGTCTCGTATGTAGGCTGCAACTGTTGATTTGTGTTTTAATGTAAATTTATATACGAGGGAAAGTCATTACGTAAGTCACAGAAGATAATTAAATAAAAACTTACAATGATATTCACTTCAAAACTATTTTTATTTCTCAACATATTCTCCAACAATATTTATGCACTTATATCACCATTTTATCTGTGCGCCAACAGCATCTGCATAACATTCATTGGGTTGCTGTCTCAGCCACATTAGGACTTCAAGTTGAACATAGGAGACAATTCAAAAGTTCGGTTGGCAACTTCTTCAACATCCACCATACAGCTTCGACTTAGCCCCAAGCAATTTTCATCTGTTTAGTCCACTAAAAAACCATCTTAGAAGCAAAATGATGTTCGCAGATGATGAAAAGGCTCAACTTGAAGTCCTAATGTGGCTGAGACAGCAACCCAATGAATGTTATGCAGCTGGTGTTGGTACACTGATAAAACGGTGATATAAGGGCATAAATATTTGTGGAGAATATGTTGTGAAATAAAAATAGTTTTGAAGTGAATATCATTGTAAATTATTATTTAATTATCTTTTGTGACTTACTTAATGACTTTACCTCGTATTTTAATGTAATACATCATTTAGAAGTATACATGTGTTTTACCACATTTTTATTTATTAAAATTGTATGTGGTGTATGAGTCGAAGATTTTTTCATATGTATTATTTTGCTATACGGATTAGCTGTTAGGATAAAAATGACCATAAGGAAAGCAAAACAGGACATCGCCGTCCTTTGGACTTTCAAAAGCATTCATTCTCGTCATTTATTTTTTTTTATTGCAAGAGAATTGACTTTTTTCTGTAGTTTTTATTACATTTGCTGTTTTTTCTACCCAGAAAGAATGTAAGTAACAGTTGATAAGATTTCACTTCCTTGTAAAAAGTTTCGGTAGGGATTTTAATAGTAGCTTAAATTCAGATGTGTCAAATATGCTCAGTTGTTTACGGATTTTTATTATCGGTGTAAGATATATTCAAATTCAAACGTACTACTTGTCGGCAATATACATAACTTTGTCAGGGAAGCGTTAATCGTGTATTGCGAGAAACTTTCTGCAATGTTGGACATTTGCGTACGCAATGTAGAGGGGGAGAGAGCCCCCTCCCCCTCTAAATCTTCAAAGCAAACAATAATAATAGAAAGGTACAGAAAGAATAAAAATATGTAAAGCTATTCGTGATTGTGGTTGAACAGCGGTAGCACAATGACAATTTTATTGTATGGCACTTTTCTTCATAAAGTTTTTTTTTTGTATTTTATTACAAGTATAACCCGTAATTTTATTTTAGTTTGATCCTTTTTATTTACAAACTCTCCTTACCATAGCCATTGAAAGTTCATTGAACTATTTTCTAATCAAGTGATTTTAAACATTAAAAGAACAAAGAAATTTGAAACAACACACATTTTCTTCTTTTTTTTGGGGAGGGGGGAGATTGGAGAGGGAGGCGGATCTTTTAGATTGTTAGTTACAATGTCTTTATTTTAAACCAACTGACCAACCCGGCCCATTCCCGCTGACCCATGATAAAAGCCTTAAATATACCTAAATTAAATGTTGAATGATTTTATATTTTCTAACGAAAATCTAAATATAAAGAGCTTGCAAGAAGCGGTCTTCTATTTTTTTCATGAATTATTATCAAATACATTTAAACTTGAAATATATATACATATATATATCATGAGAGACGGTAGTTTCTCGAGTGACAAAAACAGAAAATCGAAAGCCCAAAACCGAAGATTTCCGTCACTCTTATATATACAGCTAGTTTGAGTTCAAAAGAAAAGCGAAAAGCCGACATTTAATATCTCAGCAAATATGAGGCACATCATTTTGATTTTTTGACAGCTGTCTTATATCTCCGGTCTAACTCTATCCTGAAATTTATAGATTTCTACATGCAGTAGATTTTAAGATCTGGAAATCCATTTTTAAGTAAAATGGGAAGTTTTTCGCTCTGCATGTAATGGTGTCATGGTGTAAAGGCGCTTATCTCGAAATCCGCCCGAAGGATTTTTTAAAAATTAATATATGATACTAATCGGTTTTAGATGAAGCGAATCTCCCTATCCACTTAAATAGGAAAACTCTAGTTTTTTATATAATCCGATTTAAAAATGGGACTATTTTCTTAAGCCAAGCTGTACAAATGCAATAGAGTGTTCACTCCCTTCTTCCGCCGGGCATTACAGTTAAAAATTGATGTACGGTTGCCGTTATCAATAAAGCTTCTGACCGGGCTAATTATTTAGATTTTTTTTAATGCAAAAACAATGAATTATATACTCTAAACATGTAAAACATATGTATTAAATTCAATTGGGGTTTATATGTTTTCTCTTTTTGTTACAAAGAAATAATTTCAGATTTTAAACATGCATATATTCGAAAAAAATTTTCGATTCCTTTTTCAAAATGAGGAAATATTTTTTAATTACATGTATTCAATTTTACTGCTAAATATAATAAATCTTTCATTTTCTAATGATAAAATATTTTTCATTTCTTTGTTTCTTTCGCAACGAAGACAACCAACCAACTGTTATCGTATTCATGCGCGAAGCACAAATTAGCGAGAGGCAATTGGGGAAAAGATAGGCACAGAAAATCAAAGATATTATACTTACTATTAGGTATTTTGTTTATTTATTCATTGTTTTTTATTTTATATGACTTGATGGTTCTTTTAAAATTTTTCGTTTTGGTAAGGTGCTTAGTTGGTCTTTGTCAGAGCAACTGCCAATTACATGTTTTTATGGCTTTGAAATATTACTTTTATGTTATTTTGTAAAAGAAAATGCAGAAAGTTAGTTCTGAATTAAGTGTTTTATGTTATACAATGGATAAATAAGTTCTTAATTACTTTAAATCCAGAGTTTGAAAAGTAAACAAATAGCTTTTTTTTTCTTTTTCTCATTGCATTCAGGGGTCGATGCAGGTTTTTTTTCATGGGGCCCATTTTGTGAAAAGTAAAGGTTAATTTTGTGAAATTTATTATATTTTTGTGAAAAATAACATTTTGTAACGAAAGTTGAAATAGATGTAATCAAATTCGAACCAAGCATTTATAAACAAAACCTGTTTTAAATCCTTTTGCAGAAGTTTTCCTCTCTGGTAAACTTGTTTGTTTACAAATTACACATTTTAAAACATCACAAAATAATAAATAGTAAGTTTTTATGGAATAGAATTTTGTGAAGGGGCCCATTTTATTAAATAGATTTTTGTGAAGGGGTCCTAAATAGGCCCCAAATTTTTCCTGGATCGACCCCTGGCATTACCTTATTGCATTCATATTGCCAGTATTATTACATTGTTATCATTTTTTTTTCTCATTACATTTACAAACAGTTGTGTGACAAACGTCTATCTTCATGAATGTTTTGCATTTACTTTATACTAATTTTTCACATTAATTTTTTAATAAGCTTGTTAAATAGTTTTCGAGTACTATATTGTTTCAATGTCAAATGTTACATTAAAAATTATTAAAAAATACAGTAAAAAAATTGCTATTTGCTCGCGAAACTTAAGAATATAATCATTTTAACCCACATAGATTTTTTTAGCTCTAAAATATTACTATACAATGAATAAATAAGTTCTTATTTACTTTAAATTCAGAGTTTAAAAAATAAACAAATAGCTATTTTATTTTTCAATTTTTCTATCGTTTACCTGTGATTTTAAAATTACTAATTTAGAGGTATGAAATACCTTATATGTGCTTAAATCACAGAAAAAAATACAACTTTAGTAAGTATATTACAGGGTTCTGTTTAAGAAGAATTAAGAACACCTTTAAAGGATCCTACACATTTTTTTAAAAATCTTAAAACAGTATCCTTCACATTTTTTTTTCATTTTAAAACAGGTTATTTCACATTTCTTTTCATATTAAAACAGGACACTTCACAAAACTTTTTCCTACCAAAAATTAACTCTTCACAAATTTAATCATCTTAAACTTTTCCCAATTTTTGTATAAAATACTGTTTACTGTTGACTGTAATAAGTGTTTGTTCTTCAAAGTAAATTCTGAAAATTTATTAAATTTCAACTGCTGCTAATACATTTAATTTTTTGATTACAACTTACATAAATATCAATATTTTACATAGGGTTTCTTGTACAGCGGTGTATTTTGAAAACATATAGAAGAAAGAAAAAAATTTTTTTAGAGAAAACCACTGTTAATTATTTTGCAATGTTTTTTAATAGTCAGATCTTATAAATTAAGTGTTGGTGAGTGCAAAGTTTGAAATTGTCTGAATATATTGAAAACAACATAGGGCTCTAAAACTATTTACTTGCATAAGTTTATCAAAAATGAATTTGAAAAATTAATATACAGTAACAGCAAAACATGCATGAAGCTTCACAAACAGCTATAGACCATCAAAGTATCAAATAAAATGAAAATTTTGAAATGGAGAACCATCAATTCAAAATAAATAAAAAACAATAAATAAATAAACAAAATACCTGGGGGAGGGGAGGGGGGAGTTTTTTATCTATTATAAATTGCAGCTTGTATTTTCAAACAATTTGGAAGGGTGGATAAAATTTTATCATTTAAAATATTTTTAAAAAAAATACCTTCTAAACTAGAATTTTATTATCAATTTTATAGATGATTTTCTTTGGACGATTACGCTCTATGAGAGAAAAGTTCTACTTTTTGCATTTGTTCGCCACAGTATATTTTGTTGTTTTTCAGCCAGTCTATAGAATTCTTTGCAGGAGTGCGGTTTTCAACAAGCATGTGATGTGGAGCATTGGCCATATATAGGGCACTATTCGGTTGCAAATTTGGAAGAAGTTTTTCCAACACTCATTTTTGGAAGTTTTCGTAGTTCATTTGCACGGGATTGTCACCCCTTTTTGTCGACGCTTTATACAGTAGTTGAGCATCCGTAAAGAAACGTTTCCTCATTTTTACGCTCGAGTTAAGACCTTGTACCGGCCTTGTACAGCTAAGTACATGGCCGTTAAAGTTTTTTTCCCGTAAATAGTTAATAACTTGCTCCTTTTAATTTGATGTTATTCGTTTTTGGGTAAAGGTGAAAATAGGCACTCGCCAATCACCGCTCGGCAATAAAACTTGAAAAACTGACTTGAAAAATACGGAGAAAACCGACCAAATGCAGGATTTTCTGATTTTCTTTTTTTCCCATGTCCGTTTGACAAAATTCATGATTTTCCTCGCCAGATCGACGAAAATACTGATTTTTCTGCACCAGATCGATGAAATTAATGATCTTACTGCACTAGATTGGCGAAATTTATGATTTTTATGCACCGATTAACAAAATTCATGATTTTTATGTGCCCGTTCAGCAAAATTTCTGATTTTTACATGCCGTTCAACAAATTTCTTGATCTTTATGTGCCCCGTTGACAAAATTTGTGATTTTTACACGCCTGATTGACTAAATTCATGATTTTTATATGCCCGATGGATGAAATTAATGATTTTTACATGCCGATCAATGAATTTCTTGATTTTTATGTGCCTGTTTGACAAAATTCGTGATTTTCATGCACCGATAAACAAAATTCATGATTTTTACATCTGTGTTCGACAAAATTTATGATCTCCCCCTCCCTGATCCACAAAATTCATGTTTTTGCTGTGCCTGATTATTGAAACTCATCATTTTTACACACCCGATCGACAAAATTCATGATTTTTACACACCGATCAACGAAGTTCAAGATTTTTATGCACTTGATCACCGAAATTCGTGATTTTTTTCATGCTCGATCGACGAAATTTCATTTTTCTGAACCTGATCGACGAAATTATTGATTTTTATGCAAACGTTTGATGAAATTTGTGATTTTTATGCACCTACTTGATGAACTTGTGATTTTTAACCACCCACTTGATGAATTCGTGATTTCTATGCAACTACTCTACGAATTGGTAATTTTTATGCGTCCGTTCTACAAAATTCATGATTTTTTCGTGCCTAATCGATGAAATTCATAATTTTTACGCACCGATTGATGATTTTTATGTGCCTGATTCATAAATTTCTTAATTTTTATGCATCCGTTTGATGAAATTAATGATTTTCATGTGCCGATCAAGGAATTTCTTGGTTTTTGTATCTATTTGAAGAAATACGTGATTTTTATGCGATCGATAAACAAAATTCAAGATTTTTACGTGCCCGATTGACAAAATATATGATCCCCCCTCCCCCGATCGACAAAAGTCATGTTTTTTCTGTGCTCGATTGATGAAATTCACAGATTTTTACATACCCGATCAACGAAATTCATGATTTTTAAATACACTATCAACGAAATTCATGATTTTTTCATGCCCGATTGACGAAATTAATGATAATGTCCATGCCCCAATTTGACCACCCCAAGGGGGTACTTTCTAAATTTTGCTGTTGCTCCTCATGTTATATATTGTTGGAAAGGTCTGTGACTGTTTAATCATATTATGCATCTCCTGTGTCCACACCCCCACTTTGCCCCCCAAGAGGGTACTTTTTGAAATTTTGCACAACCCCTCATGTGGTATATCGTTGGAAAGGTCTGTGACCGCTTAGTCATATTATGCATCTCTGGTGTCCATCCCCCCACTTTGCCCTCCCCAAGGCGGATACTTTTTAAAATTTTGCACACACACTTCATGTGATAAATTGTTGGAAAGGTCTGAGACTGTTTAATCATATTATGCATCTCCTGTGTCCACACCCCCCCTTTGCCCCCCAAGAGGGTACTTTTTGAAATTTTGCACAATCCCTCCTGTGATATATCGTTGGAAAGGTCTGTGACCGCTTAGTCATATTATGCATCTCTGGTGTCCATCCCCCCACTTTGCCCCCCCCTCCCAAGGGGGGTACTTTTTAAAATTTTGCACACACCCTTCATGTGATATATTGTTGGAAATGTCCGAGACTGTTTAATCATATTATGCATCTCCTGTGTCCACACCCCCAGTTTGCCCCCCCAAGGGGGTACTTTCTGAAATTTTGCACAACCCCTCATGTGATATATCGTTGGAAAGGTCTGTGACCGCTTAGTCATATTATGCATCTCTGGTGTTCGTCCCCCCACTTTGCCACCCCCAAGGCGGGTACTTTTTAAAATTTTGCACACTCCCTTCATGTGATATATTGTTGGAAAGGTCTGTGACTGTTTAATCATATTATGCATCTCCTGTGTCCATACCCCCACTTTGCCCCCCCCCCAAGGGGGTACTTTTTGAAATTTTGCACAACCCCTCATGTGATATATCGTTGGAAAGGTCTGTGACCACTTAATTAGATTTTGCACCTCCGGTGTCCATCCCCCCCCCTTTGCCCCCTCCAGGGTTGCATTTTTTAAATTTTGCTGACACTCCTCATGTGATATATTGTTGGAAAGGTCTGTGACCACTTAGTCATATTATGCATCTCCAGTATCCATGCCGCTTTGCCCATATCCTTTGCCCCTCCCACAAGGGGGGTACTTTTTAAAATTTTGCACACACCCCACATGTGATATATTGTTTAAAAGGTCTGTGACCACTTAATCGTATTATGCAGCACGGCAGCTATACGGTGCCGCAGGCAGCGGGAACCCGAGCCGGAGGTTCGTTCGGTTAGAGGTTTATACTATTCGATGTGCAAATTAAGGTATTATCCGGTGCATGCATAGCACGACCGGTATACGGTGCCGGAGACAGCAGGGACCCGGGTTGGTGGTTCGTTCGGTTATAGGTTTATACTATTCCATGTGGAAATTAAGAGATTGTCATACAAATGGAGAATTCAGTTAGATTCGAGGCCCTGATGTAAGTTGAAGGCCCACTAGCGTTCGAAGCCACTAAGTTTTATTCTTATAAATTTATACCCTAATGCTTAATTGCGACTGAAAGAAATTTTCATCAATAACCGCTTAAAAGTAATGATATCAGTACAAAAACCCTTAACGGGTTAAAAGTTGTGACGCAGCACTTTCTTTTGGCTCTACGAATTTCAAATATGGGTCTTAAAAGTAATGATATCAAATTTGAGTGACGCTATGTTAATTTTTTTTAAATCATCATTTTCTTTTTAGTTTTATTTATATTCACAGGTACAATTATTATTTTAACATGAAAATAATATAAAATTTATTCGCTAAAGCTTTTTCATTCAGATCTCTCAGGAATTCAAAATATGGGTTTTAAAAGAAATGATATCAAAATTTGAGTGACACCTTGACGTGAATTTAATAGGATTGTTTTAAATTTAAATTTAAATTATTTTTCGTTTGTCTTCTAAAGTATATTTACACATACAAACAATACTTTTAATTTTTCAATACACTGTTAAATATATTACTTTCACTGAGCCTATGTTATGTATTGAAATGTATTTATTTCAATAGACTGATTCATGTTTTGTGCCACGGTATCCAAAATCATAAGTAAAATTTATGTAAATGATTATTTTGCGTCATAGTATCCAAACAAAGGAATATGTATGCAAGTGGATACTATGACGCAAAATAATGATTTACATAAATTTACATAAAAATTACATAAAAAACCCCATAGGGGGAGACGGTCCCTCGGTCATATGTCGAGTTACTCCGACGGCTCTTGCTTTCCCACGGCTACCGATCATAGACATGCATGGAAGAGCAGGCTACTGGGCTCATCGGCCGTGAGGTTCACATGTTATGCACTAAAAAAAGCAGAAGAGGCCTCTCTCCGACCCAGAACCACGAGGAAATTCGGTTCTTTCCCATAGACGGGATTCGGATAGGTCGTCCCTACGCAGATACGCAGTCTGGCGCGAGGTTGAACCCGACTAGGCGGAACTAGCCGGTAACCCAGCGACAACTCCAGAACTACGAGATCATCCACATATAATATCACTCAAAAAAAACGGAAGAATCCTAAAGAACCACTATCGGACTCCAGAGGACGTGGAAACTCCCTCTGAGCGCGCCAAAGAGACGGGCCCGATCGAGATTAGTAAAAAGAAACTTAGTAGACGTGCCACTAATCCGCCCGCCAGATGTGGAAACTCCTGGCTGCACGAGAGACGTGCTCGAACTGGGTTTCGGACCAAGGTCTCGAGTTTCGGCTGATCGATGCCGCGTTAGTCGGCAGCCTCCGGCCCGGTTCCTCGTAATCACATGGCAGAAAGCGGGCTAGTCCCTTCCTCGAAGAGAACGTTCGAATCCCTGGCGGTCCCGCCATGGCCGCCTTCGGATGGTGATCGTCTCCTCGATTCGGGCACTTCCTGCGGTGACCATTGAGGTCGGCTCACAACTCTCCAGCTTCAGAGGATGACGTGAGGTCCTCTTCCACGAGTTTGTGGAACTCGTGTTGGGACTATTTCACCTCTGCCTCCGTCTCGTCGCAGATAGTTGCTGCACGCCGTATCTCCCGACGATCGGTGCACAACAGAGTCATCACGAGTTCGTGCTCTACAGAGATCGATCGTGCTTCCGTCAATTCTTTAGTCAAGTTTTGGAGGGATCCGGCTGGCATTTGCTAGCCTTTGCCCAAGATCCACGTGAACCTTAGGAATGGCCTACGGAGTCGTCTGCCTGCCACCTACGGAAGATTCCGATCACAGGCTGTGCTCGCGTCGCAGAGAACCTGCGCTTGCGAGGAGGAGACCCACGAACCCACAACCCAAATGGGCGAACCGCAATGGGTCACAGCGTGGCGACTCCGGCCCTGCAGAGACTCCTTTCCCACTGGCGGACCAACGATGAGGAACCCAGACCAGTCACCTCCTGTCCCCGTCGTGTCGACGAACACTCCGTATAATAGGCGCCCGGTCATCTTCCCTACTCAAAGGGCCGATTCGGAGTCACCTGACGGTGTGTCCGCGCAATGCTCCGCTCCCGGTCACCTCCTCCACCAAAGGAGTCGGGTCAGGACCACGGAGAGGGACCCGCCAGATAAAGTTATAATAAAGTAAAAAAAAAAAATTAGTTAATGATTTTTAAAGTAGTCAATATCGATGTTGTCAGGTAATTGTAATGATGAGAAATATTCTACAACAAGTGAATTAATAGTAGAGTGTAAATCTGCTAAAAGAATAATTTTGAATAAGTCCTTGAAATCATATGTAATAATATCGTGAACAGCCTGATTTGGTTGATTTGGATCAGTGCTTGATTTTATTAACTAACACATAACTGTTTTTATACAATGAGTAATATGTTTATTGAGAGATAAATTGTAAATTTGTGTGAGAATATTTAAGAAAAATGAATTAGCGTGTGTATTATAAGTATTACATCCTACAGTGGCAGTGCGAAATTTTAAGGTATTTTTGTGAAACTTAAGAATCATCACAATGTAAGGATAATTGAAGTTTTTACTTTTTAAGCCTAATAATTTATGATAACTTAAAATATGTCTATTGTTTTCTTCTAAAGGAACATGATTAAGTGTGAAAGTATTATTAGAAGAAATTGCATTTGTATAAGAAGTTGGTGGTAGTAGTATTTGCAGATGATGGCATAGTTATTTGCTGCCTTATCAACATATGTGATGATAAAATTGTTTTGTAGATTACGAATATGCGGTTTAAGGATGGAGAAAGAAACAGGAATTTTATTAATATGTAATTTCTGTAAAGAGTTTTTTAAAAGAAAAATGACATTATGCTTCCATTATACAAAGAATTCAATATATATATATATGAATCTTATTTTCAAAATTCTCTGAAATTTCTATGAGTTATATAACGTTTCCAAAGCCTGTGTATAATTTTCATGCTAAAATATTGCTATTTAATTGAAAAAAGCACTGTTTTTTTCTTCTCAGCTTTCTTCCGACATCGAAATCCTATAGAAAACTAGTCGGATGTGCTAATCCCAAAACTTTCTTCTATCTCACACAGATTTCGCATACACTAAAAAGAATCAGCACCAATTTATATCAAGGTTTAACTGAATCTAAAGTTTTATTAAATTCCGTGCATTAGTTCGTGAGATATGACAATTGCTAAAATCGTGTGACTTCTGCAAAATGCAGCATAGCAGCACCACTTGTTGGGAGATTTAGACCAAAACCTAATCAATAAAAACTTATGTCAACATCTAACTGAATCTGAAGTTTGATGAAAATCCGTGCATTAGTTCTTGAGATATAGTTATCGTGATAATAATGAAAAAAGTAGCATATCAGCGACACCTGTTGGGAAATTTACACCAAAACGTAAGTAAAATCTATATCTGTCAAGGTCTAACAGAATCTGAAGTTTGATGAAATTCCGTGCATTAGTTCTCGAGATATAGCTATCGTAAAAATCGAGCAAAAATTCATATAGCAGCGCCACCTGTTGGGAAATTTACACTAAAAACGTAAGCAGCATCTATTTATGTCAAGGTCTAACAGAATCTAAAGTTTGAGGAAATTCCGCATCAGTTCTTGAGATATAGTTACCGTAAAAATCGAGAAAAAAAGTGCTATAGCAGCGCCACCTGTTGAGATATCTACACCAACACGTAATCAGCATCTATTTATGTCAAGGTCTAACTGATCCTGAAGTTTGATAAAAATAAGTGCATTAATTCTTGAGATAGAGCTATTGCGGAAATCGCGAAAAATGCATGTATGAACTAGTTTACACATGTTTTATTTTCATATTCTATATTATGCATATCCATGATGGGTAAGTATTACGGCTGCCCCCAACAACTAGTTTTATTTGTAATTGTTTTTTCCACTATAGAAAAAACAGACTCTCGGATGATAAAAAAGTCGTAATAATACATAAGTACTGTCTTGCTAAATCATACAATTTTGGGTAAATATGTTTCAAGTCTTCACAGATTTCCAAAAGGTTTATTTGCGATTTTTAGCTACAAATGTTGATAAATGCAAAGGTATCTCAAAATTCATATATCCATATGAGGTTTGAAACACAGCCACTTGAAGTTATTAAACCTATTTATTATCAAATCGATTTTAAAGTTGAGGACTGAATATTTTCTTGTGATAACGCATTAGTTTTTTTTCATACTGGTATTTTTTGTTTTCATATATATGCTCTTTAACATCGGTTTCATTAATTGTAATAATACATCTCCAAACACCACTTTCAGGAACTATATTACTTCTACAAGCATACTTATTCAACAGTTGACACCTTGGTGAGCAGAAAAATCATTTGAGACAATGAGATGGAGTAATAAAGAAGGATCTTTCTCTAGTTTATTATTTTGTTTAGTCAAAAATTATGTAACTTATCATGGGATACTTTTCTGACTGTATAAATTTAAAAAAAAAAGACAAAGGAAAGAAATCGACCTACTTTTGCAACTGATCGGAAATAGTTAGTTTTATATGCATAGTAGTACTTTTATTAAATAAACGTGAATAATGTCTGTATTTTCTACAAGGTAATGTTGCATTTAAAATACCACTTCCAGAATATATGACTCTTTTATTCATTTTTTACGTTTGTGTAGTTATCGAATTCACATTCGACAAAAAAATGTTTTGTTAGGACATAAACTAGAACTCATTTATAAAGATATTCTGGTAATGTTCTCCTTTTTTGCTACAACCTGGAGTAAACTTTAGCAGATAATATAGAAAATCACTTTTACCGGGCGCATCTATAGATCTCCAAACAATGTGTATTGGGTAAAGCGTGTTTATATGACCAGACATTAAAGTGTCAACGCCATAAAACCAGTTAATATTTCAAATATAAACTATGAAATTTTCCAGGGGTGAAAATCGCATATTTATTGAAATTTAATGAATTATCAATTTACAGTCTAAGGCGAAGTAAAGCACAACTTTCATAAAATATATACCAAAACATTGGCTATCGGGTAATAGAAAATATAAATGTATATTTTTTTAATTTAGTAAGCAAATACAAAATAAATAACACATTATGTATACATTTTGGTCAAAAAAAAATAATACAATCCTTCTTGAGATAAATAAAGAGCAACGTACAGTGAGAAAGCAACAAATTTATTGAAAGCAGAGACTAGAACAAATTTCTAAAATAGATGCAGAAAGTAACAAAGAATATATAATGACCTATAACAAGCTTGAAAAGGGATGACTTTACATTACTAATTAAACAAATATTAAATGCAAGTCGCGATAAATGCTAGTTTTCTTTTGTTTTCATGCTGTCAAAAGGAAACATTTGATAAAATAACATCAAATGTTCCAACAATAAAATAGTTTTCTGCCATAATAATACAGCCGTATAAACTCATCCTTCCTGAGTCATAAAAACTCTTAGGTATGAAGAAATTAACTGTGGTTTGTTTTCAATACAGTATGAAATGTTAATCAAGACAAAGACACAATTTCATTTGCTTTCATGCAACCAAAGAGGAAAAAACAGTTAAATTGTACCATATGTCCCAATAATAAACAATGTTTTTTTATACGCTCCATACAGTCATATAAATCTATAGAATCTTAGGTAAAAAGAAATTACCTTAATAGCAGATAATAGTGAGCCGAAAGTGAGTAAAATGTGAAAGCACAGTGACCAAAATGCAACTTTTACATCCACACTGTCGTTATGTGACACAGAAAATGTACGTCACTGTAAATTTGATATGTCCCATTTTGTAATGAGGTTCAAATTATTTCACATTGGGATCACGAAGTGGCGGTCACTGAGAGTCATTTATGTGATGAAACAAAGATGCCTCCTTTAGTCACCATTGTAACTGTATCCATTTCCGACGATCGTTATGTCACAGTAGTGTCACATCAACTAGCTATGCCATTAGGCTAACTGTAAATAATTTTGCGTATATGTATGAAATGATAGTGGAAACAAAGATTAGTTTTCTTGTGCTTTCATACTATCAAAGAGAAAACAGTACGTTAAAATAGTACCGAATGTTCCAAAAACAAAGGATTTCTTTATACCTGCAATACCCCATACAGTCATACAAAAGTCTGCTCGGTGAGTCAGAATAAAACTTAGATAAGACGAAATTAATTGTGGATTGTTTTCTTTGATGTCTGTTACCTCGTCTTTTACTGACATCGATGCGTCATGAACAAAAGATGCAAAAAATAACAGAACACTGAAATTCGCTAAAGATATTCCACAGTATATAATTTTCAGTATAAACATTTTCGTATCAATATAATTACTACTTGAAATGTGTGTTATCATGGAAAATATGACGTACATCATAAGAGTATTGAAGAGAAATGAAAGAAATACAAAAATCCCAACTTCGGAATCGATTAACTTCACCCGATGTCTTATTCTGCTGTACATTTCACTAAATCTCTCATAGTTGTTAGCAAAAGTTGTTTTCATTATTACTTTGTAGTCATATACCATGTGTTTTAATTCATAACACAGCACTGTGTAATATATAATAAATGTGTTGAAAGGCATATAAAAGAAAATACCTGTACAAAGCAGATATAGGAGAAAACATAAATATCTAAAAAAAACATTTTCACTGTTATACCAAAAAAGCGTTCTTTCTGTGATTGTATCAAATTTTAGATCATAGAAAAGGATAAATAGAAGCAAAAAGTTTGTTGTCAGACTCCAAATAAATATCCAGTACTTGTTGAAAATGGATTTGCGTAAGCTATTACTGGTATGCTTGGTTACAATTTTTGAGATATATTTAAGTTTTTTCAAATATTTACATAATTGCATATGATGTATAATACTCACTGTATCCATAATACCATAAGCAAGTTTTATCTTTAGTGGATCTTCACCGCTGAAAATTAAAAATAATGTTGTTGGAAAATAATATACATATACAATAATGTTAAACGCTTTTTTGCTGAAAGCTCTGAGAAAAACATTTCTCTCTTTCATTTTTGCGTTGCTCTTTTCACACACACTACTGAAACAAAATAAATAAAATATGTATTTAAATATACTTTTCTCACGTTTAGAATCAACAAAATGAAGTTCTGGCGATTGATTTTTTCCATTTCCCATATGCTTGATATTTTCCATTTTTCCTGTTTAAAAAATTAAGCTTTGCGATTATGTGAGAAACGAAAATAGAAAATTTTATATGCTTAAACCAAAAGTTTTATTTCGCACCTAATTCTTATTTTAACTATACTAGTATACCAAACCACATATAATATATAGACGCTTTCTATTAATTAAGATATGAATTTCGATAGTAATTGGATTTTATAATGAAACTGTTAAAATTATTATCAACGACAAATAAGCTAAATTCATATAATTTTTAAGTTGCAATTTTGTGGATGCAAATTGAATACTCGTTCATCAAATTGTGGAAGAATTTACGTACAAACACGCTTAACCTTGCGTTAGCTGTTGTTACTTTATGCAAGTCTGCTAATGAGTGTTGAACCTGATGCGAAGCGTATATCCTAACGCAATGCTCTTTTGCTCCTAATCCATACCATTCTGTATTTAATTTTTCTTTTGAATTTTCTCTTTATAAATATTTCGGAATTGTATGAAATACTTTGTCATTGCTGCTGTTTTTAAACATGTGTAAAGCTGGCTCTTCAGGGGATACTGTTTCATCATGAGTTCACTTTACCTCATCTCAATTTTGAATACATAAATAAACTCATTTCCGTATAGATAAATATACTCAGTTCTGTATACAAAAATTCCAACTGTACCTTTTATTGGTAACTCGATAATTGCTAATAAAAGTGGATTTTATATTTTTAAAGGTTTTCTTTTAATACATATCTAAGTGAACGCCTACAGCTCACTTTTGATACTCTCTTACATGGTAAATGATAATTTTTTTTTTCATAGCTACTGGTGAAAAAAAAAAAATAAAATTCGTATACAGAATGAATATTTAAGACATCCATCTTCTTTCCGAGTTTTGGTGACATAATATCGACATCTTTAATAAACTAAGTGCTGGTTTTCTATACACATAAATAGAAAGTAACAATACAATATTTTCAGCTAACCTTCAATTTTTAATATTTTTCGCTTACAAAGTGCTACTAATTTTGCTTCGTATTGTTTCTTAAAAATTTATACATCAGTATTAATTTATAAAATTGTTTTTTGTATTATCAAACATACATTTTTCAATAAAATAATAATTAAATGTTTTTCAAGAAAAATTGATCCAAAATACTTTCATTCATTCTTGTGCTTCATTACTTCAGATTGTTTGTCGACTAAATTTGAGAAAAACTACTTTTTAATGAGTTTTTTGTGTGTTTTTGTTCAATTGTTCTAATTTAAAGATTAAGGGGGAAATATTAAGTTTCGTGATCTCTTTACTATAACTCAAACTCTAAGAAAGATATTATCATGCGGCTTTAAAAGGTGTATAAAAAGAGTAAAAGCAGAATAAATTCTAACTCATAAATAAAGCTAAAAAGTAAAGCATTATGCATACAATGATTAAAAATAAAATGAAAAAGTTTGTTTTTTGCTCAACCTAGTTTTCTGAAAAAAAAAGAAGAAGAAACATCATGCATGCATTGCACGTCTTATTTCATTCGTATAAGACGCAGAAACTTAAGTTGATAAAAGTTTAAATTAAAAAAAATTCTTAAAAAATCTGGAGTGATTCCACTCGACTTTCCGAACACTTTACAGAATACCATGCGTTCAAATAAATAGTAGTCTATACTATAAAAGACAAGTGTGTCCATGAATAACGTTGGCATCAATTTGATATTCACAACAAGTGACGATTAAATTTCGCTTTTACTAAAAAATTTTTAACTTATAAACATTTCACATATTCAATTTTTACACCGTCGTATAGGAGAAAGGATGTTTTTTCGAATGCAATTTGTTTGAAAACTCTATCTTAATTTACTGATTTTTTTATAGTTTAAAAAAATTTCCAAGCATGTGTTTTTTCTTCCTTTTTTTCTTCGATCATCTCTATCGCGATCAGGTAATTTTGGAATATTAACCCGTTTGCACTTAAAGTAACATAGATAGTTCAGCATTTGTTTCCGGCTACTATTCCATAAAGAAATTAAAACTTCATTAATAAATAAATGAAATAATATAAATGAAACACATATTTAACAGGCATGTAACCGAACTACGCGATTAAACTACTGAAATTACCAGAATCAAAAAGACTGTTGTATATGTAGTAAAATCTTTGTTTTTGTTCGGCTATTAACTCCTGGCAAACAAAAGTATTTATTTTAATAAATTTTAAAACATTATTGGGATACATTATTAATATTCTTCCGTGTCATCCCAAGTCTCCATACTCCCCCCTGTTCAAAATAACCACCGTAGTTTTCCCTTTCTAACAGTGTAATCCGTTTAAAAAAAATTAATATTAACGGACTTTGCTATTTTCATTTTTTTTCTGTAATGATTAAATAAATAATGCAATGCTCGAAATGCGAAAAAAAAATAGCCGACGTACATTTACTTTTAAAATGGCATCTTCGGTTTTATAATATACATGTCTTTTTTAAAAAATTCTGTTCTGTAACTCAATTTATGATTTCTCTAAACTTTCTTTTACTGCTCTACAACATTTTCATTCCTGTGCATGCGATGGGAAACCTATATTTTCAACAGAGAGATATACCTTTTTGAATTTAAAAGAGGGAGGAGAGTGTATATTACTGAGGTTTTAGGTCAAAGTTTAAAGTTTAATACATTTAAATGTCAGACGTTAAATCGGCAATCACTATAATGAGGGTCCCTTAGTTCGTTTGGATAGCTTGTCATTTAAAAATATATAATAATTCGAGGGTGTACGCTGCTGAAAGCAATGTGGCACCCAACATTAGGTTTGTTTGGAAAGATTTTCGTTTAAATATATACATTCATTCACGACTGCTTTTAAGTATATTTAAGGTTATTACAACGGGTCCAGGCTATGCCGGTCTTTCGTTTAAAAATATGTAATTAAAACATGCCGGAAAAGTCCGTATCACACCCGTTGTACACTGACGAAGGCAGTAGTCCCCCCCTCCCCCTCATTTTCCAACTCTAAGTTCGTTTGGATAGATTTTCATTTAAAAATATAAAAGCATACATATTCGGGGATGTACACTCCCGAAGGAATTGGGGCCCCCCGCATTACGACCGTTTGTATTTTTTTTTAAATACGTAAAATTATTCAACACTGATTTTAGGCATATTTAAGATATACCTAATCACTTAAATATACCTAATTAGAAGGTTAAGGTTTAGATAGAACATAAGACTAGATAGGCCTAATTAAAACTAAAGGTTCCGGCAAAAGATAGAACAACCGACAATGTGTGGACGCAGAGGTTTTTATCGCAAATAGGAAAAAGGTGTTGACAGGATGATCCAAACCAGGTGAAGGTATTTTAAGGTATACTTAAATTATCATGGGCCCAGGCAATGCCGAGCGGGCAGCTAATATATGTAATATACATAAATCCATTACGTAATGCCATGCATTAGCCGGAAAAAAAATTAGCTAATGAAAATAGACAAAAGCAAAACACCAGCAGAAGAAATTCTTCGCATGCGATCTTACTTAGAAGCGGCAGAAAATGCGAAGAAATGTTACAAAATGTAAAGTGATCATAAAATATGCCTGAGAACAAAAATTGAAGGTTTCCGGCATAATATAGAACAACCGACAATGTGTGAACAGGTTTTTATCACAAATACGAAAAAGGTGTTGACAGGATGATCCAAACCAGGTGAAGGTATTTAACGAGAAATTTCATATCTGCCTAACAAAATGTTTCAATTGGTGAAAATCATGTTCTGAAAAACACGAGCACTTTCATTCATAAAGCTGAAACATTTTTCTAAAATGATGATGTAATTTTCAATGAATTTTAATTCCGCCCGTGATGAAATTAAGGTCTGAAAATTAAAATAAATATTTGAATTGAATTCACATATCCATGCTAATGGGAGTTTTAAGATGTTTTAAATACTTATATTTCAACGATAAATGTGACAATGTTCTTGTATTTAAAATCTTAATTCAAGAATCATACATAAATGTTATATAATGAAACATCTGAATTTCAGGAAAAAACGCGAAATATTTCACTGCATTTAAAACGTTTACATTAAAAACATTTCCCATTAGAATACACATCTTTTGTTATCAAGCACCCCATAATTCCCTAAATGCCGCAATCAAGTAACTTTATCAACATCAAGGCCTTGATCTTGAACATCTGTTTCATTTACCTGAAGTGGAAGCTCCTTAAAAAACGTTAAGTTTTAAAAGTAGTTTTTTAAAATATTCTACGCATTTTGGTGACTGACTTTTTCAGAGATCTGTTAGCGACGAACTTAATTAATCAAATGCGCAGAGACTTTGGGGGAATTTCCTGAGGTTAGTTTATGTGGTTTTTTTCCTATATTGTATTAAAATAGTGTTTAAAGCAGAATTTGTGTTTAATTAAACTCTGTTGAATTAATAAACTAGCGACTTCCACTTGATCATACGATAGTGTTTCCTTTGACTGGGTGGTTAAATATGTGTTTCAAATTAACAAAATGGAAAAATACATGTCTTTAAAACTTTTAATCAAATATATGATGTGTTAATAGTATGTTTACGGTCTATTTAAGCAAAAGAGAAAGACATATGACCACAAGATTTTTAAATAATCTTACATGACTTAGCAGATGACAGTTTAGCTGCTTTGACATGCTTCCTGCCAATAAATTTTTACCGTTGTTTTTCATGTTAATGAATCAGCTATTAACACTTTGACTATGGGTCAGGACATATACATTCCATTGGACTATTTTTTATACTACTCGTACACTTTTTGAAAAATAATCTCCGTCTTAGACTTATACTAAGAAATTTTTACGAAAAGTGTACCACAAACAATTTTTTTTTTTTTTTTGGTAAATAAACATTTTTCAGCTAAGGTGAATATTATTTTTTCTTGATTTTGACGTTCATGATGATTAAATAACGACCCCTAATAATGATTTAACAATTAATGTTGACTGTTCTACCAGCACAAGTTTCCAAATTGAGCACCATGAAGGAACTAATACAACTTATTCAATAACGTGTGATGTGTCTGTCCAAACAAATTTAACATTGGATAGGATTATAAATAATGCAGATTTCGAAGTTTTACAAATATTAAATGCATTTTTCTAAAAACTAACGGTCAGGCTCAAACAGGTCAAATTCTATTCATGAACAGTTTAGAATGCAAACAGAGTCACACTCACAAATAATTCTCCCCGAAGCTTATACATCTCACGCTTTTGAACGCTATTTGTTAAAAACAGTTTCACGAACAAAATAAAATAGAGAGAACAATTAAGTTCAAAAAAGCAAAAACAGCGTTACAAAAAAAAAATTCTACGAAAACTCGAAGTCAGTTGCTAAAACAATCTGGAAGTAAAGATACAGCAGAAACGGGAGATATGAAGAAGCCTAACTAAACCTCAAAAAATTATTTAAATCAGGGTTTTCCCAACCTGGAGCGTACGCACCACAAGCGGGTGGGGGGAATTCCATATTTGTTATTAATCCATTCCTTGACCTTTTTTCTATGTGCAGGTTAAAATAACATAACACATGCAGATTTTTAAATAAAAAGAAAACTGCCCAGTTAAACTGACGGCATTGAGCTCACAGGCTATTCACACTAACTGTAAATTATATTCTTATGTCAAAGAATTTGAAATAAGCCCTCGAAAAATGAAGAAATCGACAATATATTAAGAGGGGGGAACCATCCCCCGTTTCTCCTTCTTATAATTAACCAATGAACCCATAAAACTAATCAGAGAAGCGCCTTACCACAATGAACCTATATACAAAATTTGAAAAAATCGGATAATTCTGCATGAAAAATCCATTTATCTAAATTAAGGGGGGGGGGTTAGCACCCCGTCCCCCCTTTATACTTAACCAAAGAAACCCCAAAACTAATCAGAGAAGCGCCTTATCACAATGAACATATATATAAAATTTGAAGAAAATAGGATAATTCTGCTTAAAAAACCCATTTATCTATATTAAGGGGGGTTAGTCCCCCCCCGTTCCCCCCTTTATACTTTACCAGTAAACCCCCAAAACTAATCAGGGAAGTGCCTTACCACAATGAGCCTATATACAAAATTTGGAGTAAATTGGATAATTCTGCATGAAAAACCCATTTATCAAAATTAAGGGCGGGGGGGTAGCCCCCGTTTCCCTCCTTTACACTTCACCAATGAACCCCCAAAACTAATCAGGGAAGCCACAATGAGCTTACCTTAATGATACCTTACCACAATGAGCCCATATAGAAAGTTTGAAGAAAATCGGATAACTCTGCATGAAAAAAATCATTTATCGAAAATAAGGGGGGAGGATTAACCCTCCCGTTACCCCCTTTATACTTAACCTATGAACCCCCAAAACTAATCAGGAAAGAACCTTATCACAATGAACCTATATACAAAATTTGAAGAAAATCGGATAATTCTGCATGAAAAAACCATTTATCCAAATTAAGGGGGGTTAGCCCCCCGTCCCCCGCCCCTTTATAGTTAACCAATCAATCCCCAAAACTAATCAGGGAAGCGCCTTATCACAAGGAACCTATAAACAAAAGTGGAAGAAAATCGGATAACTCTGCATGAAAAATTCATTTATCTAAATTAAGGGGAAGGATTCCCCCCCCCCGTTAGCCCCTTTATACTTAACCTATGAACCCCCAAAACTAATCAGGAAAGAACCTTATCACAATGAGCCTATATACAAAATTTGAAGAAAATTGGACAATTCTGCATGAAAAAACCATTTGTCTTAATTAAGGGGGGTTAGCCCCCCCGTTCCCCCCTTTATAGTTAAACAATCAATCCCCAAAACTAATCAGGGAAGCGCCTTATCACAAGGAACCTATAAACAAAATTGGAAGCAAAACGGTTATTTCTGTCAAGAGTTATCGCGTTACGTACGTACATACGTACATACATACATACAGAACGGGCGGGCACATAAGCTCTCAGGCTTTGATAGCCTGTGAGATAATAAAAAAAATAAACAAATAAAGGTTCTTTTTATTATATTTTCAAAACGTTCTTATACAAAAGTTCAAAATGCAATAATAACCAGAATTGTACTTTGAACTATATTGAAAACATTGCTATAGTGTACAATAGTAGTATAATTGAAAACATTGATGATATTAACACAATGATATGTTATATAGCATTTTTTCTCTTTTTGGATTTATTTTGAATTGTAAATATTTTGTAAGCTTATTTTACATTTTTTACTCCTATATCATTCATTTAATATAATTTGTACTTTATTTATTTCTGGCCGAAAGCGGTCTTTATATTGTTTAGTTATTTATTTATTTATTTATTTATTTGCTCGTCTTGGACCCATTTAATTTTTACAGTGTAATTGTTGTTCTCGACTCCGGCTACGGTGATAAATCTAAGATTCACATTGCTCTTACAAGAGATACCGAAACCATGGCTCCACGGACTCTGATTAATGAACTCGTCCCAAGTTCCAAGTTCATGCTAATTTTTATATTTAAAAACATTCATAATTTTTCTGTATGTGTATGTCTTTGAAAACGTTTGAACATTTTTTTCGTTCAGTATTTATTAAATGAGACTAAAATTTCTATTCGCTCTGCAATATGCCACACGAAGGATTTTCTACACATATAAAACTATAAACGGCTAAATCTAAAACTGATTTTATTGAACGCCTTTAACCTGGAAATATTTCAATACTTAAAGGAGGTTCTACAAACATTATTAATAATATCTCAAATGGATAATTACAGAAGGTAGTGGATTACATTCTTATGGATCTGGTGCAGGTGTCATACATAGTATATAAGTATACATTGTTACCTAAACTTTAAGTTAAAAAAAACAGTTTATACTAGAAATAACGCATAAGATAAAACTCCCACGTAGCATACACGTCCCGCTAACAAAGAAGTGTATTATTATGGTTGGGAAGAAAGTTAACTAATTAACATTGATAGAGATGATAATCTAGTAATGCTTCTTGTATTGTGTTATTCATAGAGAGATCTTAGTGTCTAACATTTTCCCTTGTTCTTAATGAAGTACTATAATCAATTATAAAATGTATCCAATGAGAAAGCCTCTTTTTAAATAATAAGAATTAAATATCATCATAATTTTAGATATGCTTAGGTGAGACGTGGTTAAAAAAAGTTTTGGTAGCACTAATCTAGATCTATGCCTCCCAGAAACAAAAAAGAAATATTGAGGCCTACACAGAAGATAAAAAGAAAAGTGAGATGGAAACAAACTGAAAGTCAAAATATTTGCGTAAAATATACAGTAATAAACATTGCATTGGTTATATTCATGTTGTGTTAGTCATTCATTAGTTACATGTTTTATACATTTTCAAAGTTAAAGATCCAAGTACAAATGTTGAAGCATTGATTAAATAATTAGAATGTATAAATTTATTTTGTATTTGAAAGTTTTTTTTCTAATTTTAGTTATTATTAAAGTAAGTTATTGATATATTACGTAGTTCAATAATAAGTGTCTCAACTTTCAATTTTATGTATTTCAAATCTTTAATAAGTATTTCAAACATTGATGTCAATTAAATGAATATTTTAAGATGAACTGACATGCATAAAATGCGCTGTCACATTTAGGTACTTTGGGCGTCTCATTTAAGTTTAAACTGCTGTAAATATGACAAACATGACCTAAATGCAATACGACATTCGTATATTGCTTTCTTATACGAGAGATAATGATTCAATTTCTACAAAACAAGTTAGTTTTAAAATAAAGGCGCAGTATTCAATCCTTTTTTAGCTTAATAAAACATATATTTATTTAATTATATGCAAATATACCGTAAATGCGAAAAAACTTTGTGGAATGGCGTCTCATTTAGGCGTATTGACCTTATTTAAATTTCCATACGCTTTTATCAGATTAATAAAACTCACCGCAATTATTTTTCTTTCATTTTTAAGAAAAAATATGTTTTACTAAATTAAGTCACGTTCTAGTGAAAAACAATTGTTCTCTCAATATAAAATGGGGCGAACAGTAAAAACATTTAATTGAATAATTTTCTGTTAAAAAAGAAAATCGGTTTTCTTTGGTTACAAAATGGTTGAAAACTGGTTTATTTACCAAACCCCTTCTCCGGTTTGTACGAAACTGAATACAGTTCTTGCTACAGTGGCCTAGTATAGCAAATACGCCAAATGACAACTCAATCGAAAGCATCCTCTGGACGGTATCGTGTCCACTCACATACATACATACATACACAATCCTAAAACCACCAAAAACGGCCCTTGGGGGCCTAAAAAAGTAAAAAAGAAAAATATATTTTCGCATACATATGGCATTATTGTAAAAACATCAAATACGGTTCAAGGAACCTCAAAACTACCAAAATTTCCATAAACGGGTTTTCACCCTGATTACCGTACCTAAATTATACTATATGTGTCCGGAAAGTGAAAGAATGAAATTATTTAAAAATAATAGAAATTGTTCAATGTTTATTAACTATGTAAAACATTTAAACTTGATTAGCATGTAACAGCAACGAACTTATATAAGATTATAAGTCTACTGCGTGCATATGAGTTTAAAATACAAATTTAAAGCAGAGTCTGATTACCGCAGAGACACTATCCATTACAGAAGAGAACTGTGACTACCTCTGTAGGTTTTCACGTCCATCGAATTCTAGTAGAGCAAGTGCGGGTCGGGAAACCTGACTTAAGGCCTGGCTGTCCAGCCCCGAAGCTGTTGGGGGACTCCGGCTCGTCCCCAAGTGTGATGTGGTGGTTTCTCGAGAGGGATGAGATTCACCACAATCTCAAAGGCCAATGTCGTCATTCACTTGGGTCTAATGGGAGTGATGTGCAGGTGGCGATGCTCCCACCGGCCGCAGCGCTTACAGGAGGACTCTCCTGGTCGAGTGTGTTTTAAGTCCCTCAGGACTTGGGTGCGGCGGTTGACGGGGTTGATGGGCACCTGGCGGCGCAGCTCAGTTTTACCGCAGAGACACACAGTCACCCATTATTTCCAAATAATATTTAATCAGTAGGAAATCTTGTGCTTAGCTAAAATCTGAAATAACTGTCAAAATTAATTTTTACTCTTCTGTTGCAGACTGTCGCATAGTACAAGAAAATAATCAGAAGAATGCTTGAACTTAAGAAGCCAACAATACAATTATTTTATGTAAAACAGCTAATATGGAAATACATTTTTTTTTCGATAATCACTGAAACGACTTCAATATTTTTAAAAATAATTTTGCCAGTAGCTAAACTATAAATTGATCTCTCGGCAAAAAATAAAAATAAAAATTTCAATAGTTACGCGATGTAAAAGTCTGGATGTTTTTAATTAACGTTACGAAAATAAATTGATTTTCGAGAAAACAAAACGATCAAAGTCATTATGTTCAAAGTTCAAAGCTAATTATAAAAAACAAAAATATCGAAATCACTTCAGCAGGTTCAGAGAAAAAAGTATTCCATTATCAGGTTTTGGAAAACGCGTAACACATTTGAAAACCCAATTGCAGCAATTACAATCTATAGTTGAAAAATATCCGAATTATTTTGTGCAACCCTGTATATAATCTAAATATATGCATATATAGTACATAGTATGGAAAAATTTAGCTCAGTTGGGAAATGAATAACACAGTTCAAAATTTCCCTTTAGCAATTTCCGTCAGTTAGCGAATGTATACACCCAGAAAAAAGTTTTGTTGAATCAACAAAAATTTGGTTGACCCAACAAAACTTTTCGTTTAAATATGGGTCAATGGAAATTTTGTTTGAATCAACCAAAAAATATTGTTGATTTTTTTTGCAATTCCAAAAAAAAATTTTGTATCGTCAGCAAAAAAATGTGTTGTTAATTCAAGTAAAATGGTTCCTATTTACTTGAATTAACAAAATTATTATTGTTACATAGATATATGCTATGTGTTATTTTAACAATCTTTTTTCTTTTTTCAACAAAATATATTTTGTTTGTTTAAATAATAAAATATGTTATATTACGAACTTGATTTGTTTATACTACAAAAACTTTTTTTAAATGAACCAATCTAAATATGCAATTTTAACTATTTTTTTAATTCATTTACAGCAGTGAAATACGCCTGTAAACCTTGAATAATAACAAGTGAATTTTTATCCTGTTTTTCTTTCAAGCGCAAACCGAGAAAGTGATAATTGCCCAAGCCGGCAGTCGATCCCGGGTCCTCAGAACAGCACTCTGAAGCTCTACCGCTAAGCTACAAGGAACGATAACTGAGATCGGCATTTCTCAATCTTATATATGTCGGAACGGCTGCAATCGCAGCACAAGATGAAAATGTCATCAGGAGCACGCAAATTACTGCGGCAAACATGAGACGACAATACAAAGCCCAGCATACGGCAACACATAGTTAATTTTTAATTCATTTTCAGCAGTGAATTACGCCTGCAAAAAGCTGGATAAAAATTCACTGGTTATTATTCAAAGATTATAGGCGTAATTCACTGCTGAAAATGAGATACAGCTGTTGCAGAAATGCAACATAGCAGCGCAACCTGTTGCGCGATTTACACCAAAAACTAATCAGCAACAATTTATATCAGGAAGTAACTGAATATAAAGTTTTTTTTTTAATTCCGTGCATTAGTTCTTGAGACAGAGCGCCCACAAAATTTTTGTCACATACAGACAAATAGAGTCATTGACAGTCATTTTCTAAAAATAGTCAAATCGTGTTCAGGACCTTCTAAAATCCGTCGGAAACTGGAAGTCAAAAATTTTCATGATTCCAATACTTTCTTCTTGTAAAGATAGAAGAAAGTAATAAATGGGACAGGGGGATTTTTAAAACTACCTTGGTCCGCCCAATGAAAAAAAAAGTTTTAATTATCCTAAAATTATGTTAATCCTTTAATTATATAGCTATATAAGTCAAATAAATCGAGTTACGTGAGATAGTTATGGCTACTACACAACAATTTAAACCTTGTAAAAACAACAAAATTTTGTTGGAATTAAAAAATTATTGTAAAATTTGAAAAAAAAAAAACAGATTTTGTTAATTCAAGTAAAATTGATGAAATTTTTTTAAAATTTTGTAAAAGTGTTAACAATATTTTTTTTGTCCAAGCAACAAAACCAATTTTTTTACTTCAACGAAAAGTTTTGCTGAAACAACCAAAATGTACTCAACAAAACATGTTTTGTTGTTTTAATCAATTCCTTTTTCTGGGTGTGCTAGAATTCTTTCGTGCAGCCTCGTATCTATAGAATTTTAATACACCAAATGACGTGCAAAAATCTAGATAAATTTAAAAACGCATACCAGAATAATTGAAAACGCACTTCCAGGAATTCTTCGTCGTAGATATTACTGTAACCGAATTCTTTTGTGCGATCCTATAAATGAACGATACATGCTATGCACACCAGATTTTATGGTAATCAAATTGTAGTGCACCTTAATGATGTAAATAATAATTTCAATATGTTTCAAATAGTGAAACATCATTAAAATACACTAGAAACCCCAAAGACCATAATATAACGGCACATTTTTAGTGCCCCTCTAAACGAGCTATAAATTCTGAACACTTCATTTTCGATACCGAACATACCATGGTAAACCTCAATAACATATAGAAATTACATAGGAATCTGACTATATTTACGCGAGTTAGAACACGGACAGACAAACCGACTTAATAAACACTTTTCGACTATGTTAAAGGTGTTAAAAAAAGAAAGTGATTCTCTTGTGTTTTTCCTCTGGACTTTTAAATTGTGTCTGTTTGTGTTAGTGTTAAATATGTTAAACATTAAATTTGTGAGTTTAGAAAGTGCTTATAGTTGATTCCGACTTGACGAATATTACATTTATATAATTGGTTATTAAAAGTACGGAATAGTATTTTCCAGAACTGCGTTCCAATCATGGAAGAAACAAATATGTACAGACATTCATTTCTAAATTACAAATTATACGAATGCTTTAACATTTGACTAACACACTTGCATAGCTGCCAATCTTCCGGTAATTTATTTATTTATTGTCAAATAAATACTCTGAACCAGAAAACCTCCTTAAGAAATGAAATAACACAAATATCAGAGATAAACTTGTCATATTAAATTAACTTTATGCTACCATGTATGTTTTCTGTCTCGGAAAGAAACCGGAAGGGTGGCACCAATACATTTTGTAAGCAGCTATGCACATTTTTGTGTTGTAAAATGTCACACTTCAAGAAGGTAATTCATAGATTGTTATTTAATAGGGTTATTTTAGAAGAATAAATTTCAAATTTCGATTATTTTATTCTTAGACAAATGTCTAAAATATAATAATAATAAAACAAAAGCATATTCTTTACCTAACTGTTTACAATACTTACAGACTTCATGGGGTGTGTAAGTATACCAATACAGATATACTAATTACACATGAAATACACACATACATGTGATGACTTGAACACTCCAGTCGAATTTAAAAACATCTTTCTCGATATTTTAAATACATCCCGCAGCCAATATCAGGATCAGCAGTCTAAATCATACGTAAAAAGCAGTCGCAGTTTATTATTACTGGTTCTGGCCGATAAATGTTGAAATTCTTCAAGAAAAATACTGTTACTTATTTAAGGACGATTTATTATTTCATAATAAATAAATATTAGAACATTCTTGTAGTCTAGTAGACATCTTGAAATTGCTAAGTAAATTGGGTGTTAAATAAAAGAGTATTCAATCTGTCGCAATATCGCTACAAATAGCTATGGATTATTAGGGAACATAAGATCACAGAAAATTCTGCCTACAGAACTCAAGTTTCAACGTTTTATAACCCAAGTGCGCCAGGTTGTCGTCACACTGCAGTAATATACAATAGCCAATGATAGCGTTTGATAAGGTCGGAACACTATACTGAAAGGAACAGAATTTTTTCAAAGTAAAAATGTGTCAGCAATAAAGCGCGCGAACGGTTTTTTGGAATAAAAGAAAATAGGAAAAAGAAAGCGGTATAGGTGATAATTTTAAATAGAATGAATTTGACTTGGGAAATAAAATGTTGGGAAATAAAAAAGGGTTTTGAAGAAAAATAGTTACGGAACGTGTTTTTAGAATATTTTGAGGGGAAATAAAATATTAAATTACGCATTTTAAATAAAAAGAGATGTTGGTAAATGAAATAAAAAGAATATTGTTTAGCATTGGAAATTTTAATAAACTAGGGTTGTAGGATGAATTTAGGAGGGAAAAAATTATGGAATAAATTTAATAAAGTACGGAATTTTGATTTTTGTAATAACATAAGAAATAAACAGCACATGCATAACATAATAACACATATATAAGCATTTTTTTTACTATATACATATATATATATAAATGTTATGTAATATATATACATGTTGTCTAATATACTTTTTTATAAAATGCCATACTTTTATAAGGTTAAAATAACCATATACAAGAAATTATTATAGTTCTAATACTAAGAATAAAAGTTTATTTAAGCTAATTCTCACTGAATGTAAGACTCTTCTGTTAAGTGTTTTAAATAACTAGATATCTGAAATTTTTTATTGCATTTCAAATAACAATAGCAAAACAAATAATCTATAATTTGTTGATAGAAATTAAGACAAAGGAATGATGTATATTCATAATCAAGTTTTCAATTTCCATCTCGTTTTGGAAATTCTAAAAAAGATTTTCTTGTGAGTTCAAATTGTTGTAGAATTTCTTTCTTTTAAAGCATTTGATGGATTTCTTTATTAGGTCTGATGCTTTTTCAGCGACCATAATTGTCGGGATGTTCGTATTTCCAGATGGAACAACAGGCATAACTGAGGCGTCTACTACTCGAAGGCCTTTGACACCTTTTACCCTGAAAGAAAGCAATGAATTTTTCGCAAACTTTGTAAAATATAAAAAAAATACTGATTATCTTTTAAGGATAAAATTTCTATAGTGCTAAAACAATACAAGTAAAATCTATGTAGTTTATACTATATTAATTTCTAAAAGGTTACAAAATGGTGAATTTAATTTTTAACTAAAATTATGTCTTTATCGAAATCTATATTATACAGTAAAAACATGTCCGTGAATACCACTGACGTCATATGGCAACGACATGAACAATCAATTTTGTTTTATTGTAAAGCATGATGTTTTAAGCATGATTTTTTATTGTAAAGCATGATTAATTAAAGCATGATTTTTTGTAACCTCGCATGTAACCCGATTACGGAACATTAACCCGTTTGAACTTAAAATAATGTAAATAATTCGGCATTTGTTCTCTTCCATGTAATAATAAATAACTAATTTTCCAAGCGCAATTTAAATTTTACAAAAAAATAAATAAAACACGAATTAATCAGACATGTAATAGGACTACGGGCTTAAAATATGAAAAAATCAAAATGAAAAGATTGCTGTAAAAACAGAAATATTTCGCTATTAACCGCTGCCATGCGGCTGAAACGAAAGTACCAAAAATGTATTTTGCTGAAGTTGGTGAGCAATCTAAGATAATATATTAAATGTAAAACATCTATTATATTTTTCAATTAAAAATGATTTTTTCGTACGTTCTGTACACATAGAAATGTATCCGGCAACTTTAACCGAGGCAGCCCGCTGCTATATCGCCTGGTTTAGATAAAAATAAAACTCAAAAAAACCTAGGTGTTAAAAAAAAATCACGTTCATGAACTATGTTACCTTATATTATTATGGTGGTTCAAATGAAAACGGAACAGAAGCCACAGAATGAAATGGCATTGTTTATTTCAAACGCAATCTCCAAAGTTACAGAGGCACTTGATTCACGGTTTCACCAAATGGTGAATACCCTGATCCTAGAAGTCTTTTGGCTCAAATTGGAAACAGTTTCGAACATTATCCATGACTTCGATGTCCGAGTAAAAACAGCGACCCATCAATTCCCTGTTCAACAGAGCAAAAATGTGGACGATTCGACTATGTGATGACGAGGTGATCTTTACCAGGTCGTGTATCATCATTTACATATTTTCATCCCTTGCAGAAATCTTTGAGCCAGTCCTTCAAACAATTCAGCGACAGTGCATGTTCTCTGTACACTGCTGCCTTCCTTTGCTGATGCACTTTGCAAACTCTTACTCCTTCTGCCACTAATAAACGAATAGCAAACACTACGTGCACTTTATTCTGCAGACGCTGATATAATAACAATTGATTGCCTACAGGACGATACTGTTGGCCGACTACAGCACATACCGCATGCACCAGCAACTACTCAGTGCAAATCCATTTCCGCAGTAGGGCTTGTCTTCCTTACTTTCCGCTCTACCTCTAGACATAGTTGTCTCCCTTCTCGTACAAAATTAAACCAAATTATAACCACTATTCCGTTTTCATTTGATCCGCCCTAATAGATGATCAATGTTAGCTAGAAACTTATTTCCCATGTAATCCGTAAAGTTTAGTGCCCAAGACTCGAATCGCTAACCACTGTGATGCTAACCACTTTATTATAAAACAACACTGTTAGAATAATAAATCGACACCTTATCCTTTATATAAATGAATAGTAAAAGTTTCTACCAATCAAATCTTTGGTATTTCACACTTGTTAAATAATATTTATTTATCACATATATTGATGGGCCAGTGAGATATATTTATATAAATCTATCCTATTGATGAGATCCCTATATTATAAGGGACTCTACAAATTTCACTGATTCGTAAGCGTTGAAGTTTAATATCAAAGGATTAAATTATTTACTTCAGTTTATTAAATTATGATTCTAATTGTTCTACTTCACTTTTCAAAAGATAGTGCAATAGTAGGATAACTTTTCTGGACATTGTACAGTAAAAATCATACTAAATCTATATTCATTAACTAAGCACGTGATATCTTTAAACTTTTTACAAGTATAAAAATATGTAATATAGAAAAAGGATATTTAAGAAACTTTTCACTTTTTAAAAAGAGGCTATTCATCGCATTATAAATTCATTATAAAATATAGACATAGTATTATGATTTACAATATAATGCGAGCTCAAAATAAACACAAATATGTTGCTTTGTAGTGTAGCTAATTTTTCAATGTAGAATATAATATTATCAACGTTTTTATTACATGTTTTATTATACCTCAACTCTGGATCTACTACTGTTGAAGGATCTTTCGGATCTCCCATTTTGGCTGTACCCACAAAGTGATAGATTGTAGAAAAATACCGTCTAGTGAAACATTTGAAGTAATCCTCATCAGAACTCGCATAATCTTCGCATCCTGGCATAAGAGTATCGAACTCTTTTGCACCCAGACGTTTGAGAGCCTTGGTGGTCACAAGTTTCTTGCATATTCTTAAACCTGAAAATAAAACTAATCAATACCACATTAAAAAGACATTTCGAAAAAAAAAATGTTGGTTAAATAAGTATAAAAGTAAAAATAGCTTTTGTTGTTCTTCTTCTTCTTGTTAAACACACTCCTTTATTAAAAGTATTCAGTGTTTATCTTAAAAATCACGCTTAATTTAATGAGTGCAATTCATGTTGTTCTCAAAATATTTCGTTACGTTAATATTATGTATGTCTCAATTATAAAAAGTTCACCGCTTTGATTTACGCTTGGTAGAAAGCGCGAACTAATGAATTTATTTCAAAAATTGTAATTTTTTCTTTGTTTCTTTTTTAACACATGGCAACAGGAAAGAAAAATATATTATTTAAACTATCTATTGAGGTTTTCGAAGTTGTTTTCTAAATTTATATATAATCATAATTTCATGTTTAACTATTAATTGATTAAAACGTATTTAAGAAAAATTATTACACTGAATTTTTTTTACATTTTTAGATCTGAAAATGTTTTATTGTTGTTGTTTCATAGCCGATTTGGCATATTTTGGCGAGCGTTAGTTTGACGCATAATGAACTCCATACATGTAACGCGTATATTGTTGTAACCCTATAGAATATTTGGCGATTTATCACCCAAGACCGGCTAACAAAAAATGCCTTAAAATTAATTTATTAATTTATAATTCAGTTCTAAAAATATTAAAATAATGTATTGTGATCAAAAATACATCTGTGTGCATTTTTATAAATCTGGTATAACAGGAAGTGAGTGAAAAATAGATCAAATTGCAAAATCCCTTTTTTACATACACAAACATAGTTGAATTAAACAAAAGAGAGTAAGAAAGGAACAGGTGAGATGCACTAAGAGATTTGTGTTACTTATAAGTTTAATCTTTATTCCCAATACTTAAAACGTCTTTATTTAAATTAACATGGAGATTTTCTAATACTACAAATCCAATATTTACAGTAAACTCTCTTGAATTCGAAACCCTCAAATAGCAATTTTTCTGACGTCGATCATGGATGGAATATTTAATACATTAAAATTAAACGTCAAAAGTATACAATGAGTAGAAATTGTTTTACAACGTTTTTAAGTGAGATTATTTCAACTGTGTGATTACACTTAAAATATTTTATATAATACAATTTTTTAAACATAAAATTATTAAAAGGAAAAATTCTTAAATAAATACGGAAGCATATATATATATTTTTTCAAAATCTACATAAGTTTCCTATCACGTGACAAATACACACACAAGGAAGAGGTGTTAGTAGTACTAAAGTTGTGTTTTTAGTACTACAGGAGAAAATTTGGGACACATTTATTTTATTCTTCATATGTAAACTGAGAAAGGAATGAATTTATTATGACAGTGATAAATCTGAACATTTCGAAAGATCCGTTTAGTTAGATGTACGTTTTGAAGAAAAAGACAAAATAAACTTTCTTAGAAGATTCTAAATTATACTATTTCTGTACGTTTAATAGAACGATTACTTGACATTAAATATGGTGTTTAATCGATTTTCAACATCATTACACTTTTTATAACGTTTCGATGCTACTTGGGTAAGCAATTACTAATGTATCTCATTGTTTGATCCAGCATTTTATTCTTATCGACGTACTGATATATCTTTCAGACAATGGTAAAAGTGTTATTAATAAAAATATAACAACTTTACGATAAATTTCACAATAATTTTAGAAAATTTTAAATCAGTTTTTTTTTTTCCATTAGAAAATTTGCTCCATGTGTAGTTTTTATTTTTGTACTAAAATGTCAAAAACAAATAATAAAAATTTAAATATGTTTAATAATTTTAGACACTTTCACACATAAATAATAAATTCCAACACTACAGTTTTTAATTTTGCATTACTTTATTTTGTATGATTTGCGACAAAGTGGTTACTATTTTTTTCGAACAAAAATTAAAAGCACTCTTACATACACTATAGATTAATATTTTTATGTTATAATTTGAAGTTTGAATATTTTTTTAGATGGCAATAAGCAATTTATTTTAATTCCAAATTTAAAATATTAAAAGTTTTCCTCTTCTGCATATTTTAGCATTTTTCCTCAGAGTCCAAAAAATATAACTTTTAAGTTAAAAATTTAAATATTTATTAATATTTTTTATTCTGGCTCGTAAATAAATACACTAATAAGATAGTTCAATATTATTGTTACTATTTATTGCTAATGGCGGTGGTCGTTCAGTTAATTCTTTGAGACGTGTTGGAGAAGACACAACTTTTATTTCTTTTAGTTAGGGTTTTTATTTTTTTTACTTTCACAAAAAAAAAAAAAAAAAAAAAAAAAAAAAAAAATGTTGCCGTCTACTATATGATGTAGGGTTAGTGAAAAATAAGTTACTCAACTCAGTGGGAACATTTTATGTTAGTCTTATGTTAGATAAAACTTTTGTAGTGCAAATATTCACCAATAAATGTAACTGTGCAACTATAAAAGAAAGCATCCGTCCTCATGTTTTACGATAATTTTTCAGACTCCCTGTACTTTATCAAGAGTGTTTTTGTAATTACATAACGTTATTCACAATAAAGGTATACATACTGAGTGATTATTGTAAGCATATTAAACATTCGTGTGACGGTATATTTCGATGTAATAAGCGTAAAGCTATTGAAAACTTATTTGAATCCTACAGCGCCACTTTTCGTAAAGAAAATTTGAATTTAACAAGCGCATAATTTAAGATAGCTGTAATTGAAATTTCGCCTTGGAGCAGTAGGGCACACACCAAAGATGGGTAAATTGTTTTTCGAAAACACTGTATAATAAAGATTTTCCTATAGAACACGCTAAAGGTAAATTACCGTCGACAATGTCATCAATATCTTTAAAATCTTCCAAATAATTGGGATCAATCAGTGGTGGATCAAAAGGATCAGCCGAGCGCAATGTTATCGTTCCTCGGCTTCTTGGATTCAAATGTTGTGATGCACATGAGCAAAACGCACGATTTCCATCAATAGGTCCAAAAAGTTGTCTGTATATCTAAACAAGAATAAAACATGCGTCTAGAATAGATTATGAGACACTTTCCAAAATGTTCAGAATATTATAACAAAACTTACCCGTTTATAAGGTGAAAAATGGTATCTAAAGAAAAAAACAATTTGGAAAACGCATAACACATTTAAAAAACCAATATCAGCAATTACTATCAAGAGTCAGAAAAGCATTCGAATTCTTTGTGAAACCCTGTATCTGCAATTTACATATATATTATATAATAGTATCGAAAAGTTTAATTCAGTTAGGAAACGATTAACACGCTATAAATGCTACATCCTTCATTTTCAATACCGAACATGCTATAGTAAACCTCAAAAACATATATCAAGTACACGGTAATCCGAGTATAGTTACGCGGTTTTTTTTAGACAGCTGACCAGGCTCCTACCTGCCACGCTTTTGCTCAGCTTAACGGGTTGATACCTGGCAATAGGGCGAGGAATCGCCTGCTCTCCGCTTGAAAAAGATGTGTTTGATAAATCTATAGGCCGACGTGGATTCAGTGCATCTTGTTGCTTTAATTGCTTTTTCTTAGTTGGCCGGTTGCTAATTGATTTGGGATGAGACGGTTCAGCATTGCATAGTGCAGCGAAGTCATGCTGGACGAATGTGAGATGCTGGGATATTTACAATAGTTACATGGTTTAGATCTCGCACAGGTATACTGAATTCATAACCACTTTTCAACTATGTTGGAAAGTGTTAAAAATAAAGGAATTCAGTTATAAAACAGAAAATTAGCTTTCAAGAATGTCCGTCGTAAAACGGAAATGTATGGAATTATTTTGTGCAGCCCTGTATAAGATCTATAGAATTTATAAACATCACACTGTATACAGACACATGTAACAAACTAGTTATATTTAAAAACGCGTAACACAATTGAAAACGCCCTTCCATGAATAATCGCTCTCATAGATAGTACTGTAAACGATTTATTTTGTGTGTCACTGTAAATAAATGATAAAATGCTATGCACACCATATTCTACAGTAAGCGTCTTGTAGTGCACCTCTGTGATGTATATCAACTTCAATATGTTTCAAATGGAGTAAAATCATGAAAATACATTGCAAACAATTTTTACACATAAACTATAATGTACCGGTGTTCCTTTGAGTGTCTCTGTATGAACTATAAATACTACACTCTTCATTTTCAACACCAAACATGCTATAGTAAACCTCAAAATCATCTATCAAATACACGGCAATCCGAGTATAGTTACGCGGGTTAGAAGTCGCACAGACAAACCGAATTCATAACCACTTTTCAACTATATTAGGAAATGTTAAAAATAAATTAATTCGGTTATAAAACATAAAATTCGACTCGACTTTACCTCATTTTTGTCATACAGATATTATAAACCATACTGGCAGTTTTTTAAATGAAAAAATAAGCAAACGGTGACAGTTATTAAAATTATTCTTGTTGGAGATAATTGCATGAAGTTATAAATTTCATTATATTCCGAGAGATGGCATCACATTTTTAAAAATAATTTTAGCGCCAATGATTTTGGCATATATGATAAATTACATGATTCATAATAACAAAAATGTCAGTCATCTCTCACACTAGCAGAGGGTGTTGTCATAGCAACTCCCGCAACCAACTTCAATGGGAAATAAGTGGCCATTCGATTATGGATGTTGCCACGACTCATAAGAATCATCGGTAATCTGATTGCCATTCATTTCACATTGCAGCGGTCTGTGCGATTTTGCTATGGTAACAACACTCGCTGGTGCACCAACGGACTTGCAGTTTTGTTATCTGTACCATCTAACCTATAAAAATATTTTTAATATAAAGAGTTAAAAATGGCCAAATATCAAAATTTAAGGTTTATTGAAACCTAACAAATGTGTCAGCAGTTGTGTTGCGTAATATTAATATAACCATTGAAGATGAAATAATTTTTGAAAATATTTGAAAACTGTTCCATTGTTACAACAACACGATTAAATGTACATCAAGGCGTTCAAGTTTTTTTTTACCTTCTTTTATAGTAAGTTATTGTTTCGGATAAGTATTTTCCATTTTTAATTTTAAATGAAGGAAACTCATGTTTGAAACAAAAGTCTGAGCAACTATGAATGTAGTTTATATATATTTTTTAATTACTAAATACTGAAACATAAATGAAATTATAATAGTTAATTAAGATAATTACCATGAAAATATGCAGAATAATAGTAAATGTAAAGACATGTATTATCATTAAAACGCCTGGTACAAAAAGATTAATTTTTTTTATTTAAAAACGAGATACCTCGCTTATTGCACTCAAAGAGTTAAAAAATATTTATCCAGTGCCACCCTAGTACTTATTGCCATTACTTGGATGCGTTTTGCTTTAAAACAATTATATAAGTAAATGAAACAGACAAAATACCTCTGGTTCAAGAGCAGAAGTATTCTCAGATCCTTTCGAAATTTGCTGAATGTAAAGTTGATGGTTCGGTAAATCTGTGGTTGCAGTTGTATTTAAACCGTTTAAAAACGCTAACACTATTATACCAAAATTTGACAAAGGACCTATAAAAGACAACAGAAATATTCTGAGAATGTATTGACTGTGACAGTAGTATACATGTTAAAAAAAAAAAGGTATTGACAATAATGACATGGAACTAGATATTTCTGAAGATTTAAGTAAGCATCAACAATAATTTTATGAAATCATATTTTTAGAAAAGTTTGCGTAAATAATTTAATGTTAATATAGCACCAACAGTAATTTGTAAAATTAAATGCTTTAAAAAATTTCCATAAAATATGTAATGTTTTTATTTTTTGAACTGTTTTTTTTTCATCCAAGTAATTAAGGGACATTGTAATTACGAGGTTATGCAGTCCTATAATACATTACATTATCTTATGATACATTCTTATAATGTATTACATTATAAAAAAATCATTAAAATAAGTAATTAAATGTATGTAGATAATTTTACAGAGCAAAATAAAATAAAAAGAAACCTCCACCACCTCACTGCAGATTTTTTTTAAAAATAGAACTGAAGTGTGGGAAAAGAACCGAAAGTGTACCATAGATGAAGATTATTCAATCAACCTTAAATGAAATAAAATAAAAATTATTCTACATAAGTGTCACAGTTTATTTGATAAACTATTGCCAAGGAAAACTAAATGCTTGGTAGACAAAATAACATTGACATAAAAAAATATATATGTACTTTACGTACTTTACGTCTTACGTACTTTAAGGGTTTTTTTTTTTTTTCATTCATCAGAAATATATTATTTAGGTATCATTAGAGATAGAAATGCTCGGAAATTTTGAGAAGAAAAAAAAAATTTTTTTTGGTGGATATTTCCTATTTGGTAAAATTACAAAAATTGAAATTTCCTTTATAAAATAATCTACTCAAAATTTCATAATAGCTGTATTCTGATGATTTTTCTTTCTTTCTTTTTTTTTCTTTATGTTCAGGGTCCTACATCAAAACATTAATTGAAAAACAGATAACTAAATGCTATTTCTTTCATGAAAAATGAAAGTTTGTACACACTATTATATCAATAATACCAATTAATGGAAATGGTAACAGATTCAAAACAATGTAATATAGTATTAATTGAAAAATGCACTACATATTGCGTACTTTTTCATATAATCAGATAGCAAACGCCAGAAATATTTAACAAAATAGGTATATTTTTCAAAACAGTTAAAAGTTGCATTTATTTACTCTTTTCTGCTTTAGATTTAATAGTTTCATTATGAGGGTACCGTATGCAATTTTTAATTTTGGAGCCCAACTATGTCCAAATAATGTTCTTTGCCTTCCTTAATTTTAAAAATTGTGTAATTAAATTACTATTAAGAAATAGTAGCAGTTAAATTAAGGATTGTATGCAACCTAAATGTCAAATATATATGACGCTCGTTGTGAAGGGGTTAAATATAACTCTTTAGTATGCTCGAATTGTATTTTTTCTTAAATATTAGAAAAATAGATTTAAAAAATATTAGATGCATATAAATAAACTCTATAAAGAATATTTAAATGATTTTCTAGCAAAATTCAGTTTAAAACAATTTATATAAATTAAGTATGCACAAATCCACCTGGTTCATAATTTAAAGTTTTAAAATGTTTATTGCATTTATAATAAAAATAATTAAAAAAGTAATAATGATAAAAAATATCAATTTTCAATTTTTGAAGTTTTTAATTAACTTTGATCAAAATTTATATTTTATCTTTATGACTTTCTTCATTCTAAATCCGGATTAAAGAAGGAAATCTAATCTACTGTGGAAATTATGATACTGGAATGTTTAAATTTTAATAGTAAAAGCATTTATTTCTTATTGTAATATATTCATGCAAAGTGGAAATAAAAATTTTAGAGTGCACAAACTTAAAAATAAGTTTAAAATTTTACATTTTCCAAAAAATTTAATTTATAAAATAATCTACTCAAAATTTTATAACAGATATAGAAAACTCAAGTTATAACTAATTTTAGTTATTACTCTTTTGTCTTCATTTTTAAGAAAATGCAAATCCCATCAAAAGGTTTTCTATAAAAAAAAAAGCGCCAAGTTCTCCATAATGTTTCGGCCGCAAAAAGTACTGATATCTGATGTTTGTTCAAGTTAAAACTCAAACATCCGAAATCTTTCATTGAAAATGGCTTCCTGCGACTTGGCCGTTAATGCATTCTAGGTTCTTTTTTTTTCATTTATCTGGCATTCTTATACAAATTTCAATACATTTAAACGAACATTAGAAGAATGTAATACTGAGTAAAATAAATTAGAATACATAATACATCCTGATTGATGTTAAACATATCATACCTTTCATTTGAAATAAACAATTACGTCGATAAATCATTTCAAAATTAATGATTGGATATTGTGCATTTATAAATTATTTGAATATTAAAAGTAATATCAGAATTCAAATAGGCAAATTCGTATGAAGAGATTGTAACTAAAAGCTTTGTGATAAATACCATTATGTTTCAACAAACATTAGTTTTGATTAACCATCATTTAGTTTTACCATGGTTTAATGGTCATTTTGTACGGTCTATTGTCATTAATACGAATTCCTAGGAATAATCTTTTTCATGAAATTTCACATTCTGTTACATTATATGAGGCATTGAGAACTAGAGTGGATCATCCTCGACAGCTGTGATTTCGAAAGTATGCTTTTTAAAATGTGTATTATATTTCAGTACTTTGTGCAACAAAATGTGTAAAATGTTAAAGAAAATGTAGGAGACATGTAGATCATATGCATTCTTTAGAATTTGAAAACCCTTCTAAAATGCATTAGCGGCCAAGTCGCTGAAAGCCATTTTCAATGAAAGATTTCGGATGTTTGACTTTTAACTTGGGCGAACATCAGATATCAGTACTTTTTGCGGCCGAAACATTAAGAAGAACTTGGCGCTTTTTTTTATAAAAATTTTTTTGCTTTGATATCACTATTTTTTGTAGGTTTTATTAAATGTATTTTTCTAACGGATATAAATATAATAAATATATAAATATAAAATAATTTTAAAATAATTTTATTTTGCTTTAAAAATTTATATTTATTTCTAGTACACATCAAAATACCAGCCGCTTCAGACAACCAGTTTAATCTTCATTGAATGTATGCTAAGCACTTCATCATATTACTTTTATTCTTAATTTACTTGCTCAATCCTTCGCCAAATCGGAAGTTTCTGTTAGAGAAATCAAGAACACTTTGCGATCATGGCAGTACATCTTATATTTTGTGTTGTTATGCATTTCATCTTTATTGACAATTACCGCTTAGTTTACTTAGGCATTTATGCTTCATGTCCATTTGCATCGTTAAGCTCTCTAATGCGGATAGTCTCAATCCTATTAAGTAATCTTCTGTAATTGCCACTGCCAAATGGCATATTTTAGCCAGCACGATTTGGTGCAAGTGATGTGGTTCTTGTTAAATTCCTTTATAGCTACCCACATTTACAGTAAACCATATGCTAATATATTTTTCCTTTCATTCTAACCTTGGCATAATTAAAGAAGATTAGAAAATCTACGGACGCAATGCCGTTTTTCCATTAGGAAATCTATCATTATTCTCATCTAATAGTCTTAGATAATATTTCAATCTCTCTTGGTTTTAAGAATTTGGCTAATTTTACTCGAAAACCTGAAGTAAAATGCGAGGAACCCCATTATAGAAGATTCATTCTAACGTACATATCGAAAAACTGGATATATGTTATAAAATTATAATATTCATAAGGAGAACTGGCAATTTCAATGCTTTAATTCTGAAAATACTCTTTCTATAATAACTTTTAACAGAGTAAAGACTAACAATATAGTAAGAGTAAGTATAATAGCAGTACAATATAATAGCAAGAGCAGAGGTCTTGTGTAGTGACAAAACGATTTAAACTTTATTAACATTCGAGCGTTATACCACTTAATTAACCACATTATATTAATAGACGGTTACTCGCCCTATAAATACTCATTGAAAAATACACGCTAACGTCAAATTCTCGCCTAGCTTCGCGACAACTAACGAAATATCGCCGGATTTGGCGACAAAAATACCCTATTTATGTTGACGCCATAATGATGCATATGTATTATATGTGAGATGCATATGCATATATATATAGCATATACATATTTCAAATAAAATCCCATGTGTGTACATATATATATAAAGTTTATTAACATCATTAAAATGCACTTAAAGAAATAACAACCCATAAATAGCACCGGGATTTTTTTATTTCCGGTGCAAAATTTCCTAGTCAATGCCAGATTGTCTAGAGTGCTATTGCGATTAGAATACCGACATTTATAATAAAATTTAATTTAAGGAAGTAAAAGATAGAAAGGCGGACAGATAAACTAAAAGATTTGTCTTATTAACATTTTTGGAAAAGCATATAAAAAAATTTCATTCTGCTTGAAACCATGTAACAACTTCAAACTCAGGCTAATTTTCTGTCATCGGGTTTTGGCGACCAACGCTTGATTCAAATATGAAAGATTAAATGATTTTTTACGGAACTATAATTACTTAAATGTTTATCGTACAACAAAAAAAAACATAAATGGTTGAAACAATATAATTAGTTTAATTTGCCAATTGAATATGTTACGAACTGTATATAGCCAAATCAGCACCCCTTCTTTGAAGGGTTTAAATGCAGAAATTCTATGTTTTCAGATTTTTCTGGTTAATTGTGCCGCCACAAAACCTACTTACTTGTCAAATTTCATGATTCTACGACTGTCAAAAGTACTTCAGTTATTTGATGATCACCAACCTTAGTTATTTGGTGATCCCCTGTGAGTCAGTGACAAAAAAGCCCTTTTTCGAAATTGCATATTTCGAAAAATATTAAATACAGAAACACTAAGTCGTGGAACCTAGTTCAGTTTGATTATAATAATGTGTGTTAAAAAGGAAAACTCTGTAGCTCTCCCTAAAACAAAGTTATGAGGGCCTGAAAAATATGCCGAAATGGTTCGAGAAAAGGTAGCTACGACTTGTGCGAATTTGGCGGACGCACTGCCATGCTCCCAGATTATACATTTAAATATAAATCAAGAGAGTCATAATAAAAGTAATGTTTATTCTGATTAAACTTAATAACTAAAAGAAAAGCTTTTATTTGCTAAAAATCAATTTTTCAAGAAAAAGCTTGGAAAAAAACAGATTTATTCCATCACTCAGAAATTTTACATTTCTAGGTATTACCTATTTCAATACAATCGTAAAATCAGTAACATGTCTCATGATCCATAGTAGTAAAACAGACTACATACATATTTTGCAATTATCGGTGGTTTTTTTTTACTTTTTTCTGTGGTTTAAATACAGAAAACTCAAATTATAACTAATTTTAGTTAAATCTATTTAATACTTGGAAATTTTTCCACGCCTTGCATTAATAATATTTCAAATTTTAATTGCTTAAAAGGCGTACAGCCAACAGAGTGAAAAAGTATCCAAGCCGAGACTCAAACCCGAGTCATCAGTATAGCGCACTGACGTTCTACCAACTGAACCACTTGAAACGATACCCAGCCTGGCACGTTTCACTATCATATGTTGGCAAGGCTACAATCGCAGCACAAGATGGAATATATTTCCGTGAACCACCAAACCTAGGGAAAACACGAAACTAAAGAGATGTGCTGCGATTGTAGCCTTGCCAACATGTGATAGTGAAAAGTGCCAGGCTCGGTATCGTTCTAAGTGGTTCAGTTGGTAGAACGTCAGTGCGCTATACTGATGACACGGGTTCGAGTCTCAGCTTGGATACTTTTTCACTCTGTTGGCCATATGCATTTTAAGCAATCAAAATTTGAAATATTACGAATGCAAGGCGCGAGAAATTTTCTATGGAAAAATTTCCAAGTATTAAATAGATTTATTCATTCATTGATGCTGGATTCGCCTTAGTTTCGTGTTTGCCCCAGGGTTGGTGGCTCATGGAAATATATTCCATCTTGTGCTGCGATTGTAGTCATGCTAACATGTGATAGTGAAAAGTACAGCTGGGTATCGTTCCAAGTGGTTCAGTTGATAGAACGTCAGTGCGCTATACTGATGAACCGGGTTCGTATCCCGGCTTGGATACTTTTTCACTCTGTTGGCTATATTCCTTTTAAGCAATTAAAATTTGAAATATTAATTTTAGTTTATTACTCTTTTGTCTCCATTTTTAAAAAAAATTCAAATTATACATTTAAAAATAAGTCAAGAAGCAATACTAAAAATAATTCCGTTAAAAATAAGGTTTATTCTGAATAAACTTAATATAAATAGAATACAAGAAAATATGTTAAGACGGAATTACGAAGCCGTCCGCAAATTCCGTTTTATATATGTTTTCGTCTTAGCAGATATAATTGAATGGTATTCTTTTCGTCCGGACCATGACATTGTTCCATTTAAGGTAGGATTCCATTATAGACAGGTTACGAAGTCGCAAGTTTTACTCCATTTTGTTATTTTTCAATTACTCGCCAACCGCTTTACTTCAAATATAAATGTTTAAATACAGATAAGAAATATTAAACATGCAAAACGAAATATTTTTTAACCCTCTTTGAAGTAAAAGTAAAATTATTTTTGAAACTCTGTTAATTACTGTATCTGGCATTTTTAATGTCTTATTTTAATATATGTACAATGGACAAGAAATATAGCCGACAAAGTTTGTTTATCATAATCATAATCATAATAATATTATAAATCTGATTGTGTGCAAATGTTAGGCTGAAGCCAGCGTCAAAATGGAGAATTTAATTATCCTGTACCTTTGCATATAGGTTGATTATAAACCTCAAATGAACATAGACTGGGTTTTGTTTATTTTATTCAAATATTTTCTTTATTAATTAAAAATTTCATTATTTTCATAAAGAATAAATGGACATTTTTCCATAAAATTTAACCATTTTACTTTATCGTTGCTAGGGCTTTGATCGTTGCCAATAAATAAAAACACGGAAAAATAATTTTTCCTCAACATTTAATTTTCAATAGAAGGATTTTCAAGTGAAAAATGAAAATTCAAAAGAATTCAAAAGAAGATGAATTTCCGTGATATTTGAAACAAAAATATGGAGTATTTGTTATTATATATGAAATATGAATATCGGTTACATTAAAAAGATCTTTTTCTGTCAAAAACTGCGTTATAATTAGAAGGAAAAACTAGTCGGATGTGCCAATTCCAAAACTTTCTTCTATCTCAATCATGTTAATACTTCTAATTTCGTCCTCACATCGCCAATAAAATCAATATTTTTCGTCATTATGTTGTACGTCAGCTGCTTGCGAATCATCGGGTTACCGGGATGCAATCAACTGATGAACTGACTGAACTACGAAAAGTTCTTTTGGCCTGTACCGACCGGAACAGATAGCCTCCCTATTCCTTGGTTTTACGATTTTAGCTAATTTTACTGGAAAACACGAAACTAAAATGCGTGGAACCCAATTAAAGAAGATTCATTCCCAGTTCTCGTCAATATTGAATTTGAATGAGAATATCACCAAATTAGTCTTCTATAGTCAAGTTGGCTTCATTAGTGGCAACCTATTTTTGTCGCCAAATTTGGGGATATTTCTTCAATTGCCGCCAAGCTTGGCGAGAATTTGACGTTGGCGAATATAAATATATAGTGTTAAGCATTTAAGAATAGAAACAATGGTTACAACAATGAAAGAAAATTTGCTGAAACCCTGTTAACTAAAACTCCTAAATTAAACCGTTTATGGATGAATTCTGCTGTCTTGTTTGAAAATGTCAACCACCCTAAAATTTCAAACCGCTATATCTCCGCCAATTTTTAATATAGAGACAAAACAAAAACTGCTCCGGATTCTCCGGATCAAGGCCGAACATTTAACGGAAAAACTTTTAGGATTTCTAATTTTTTTTTATACATCTTTTTGAATTTGAAATCTTTAAATGGCTATCACAGCGCCCCCTTCCGGCGGAATATCCCCACATTCTAGTAGGACTTGCTGGCTACAGCCAAAAACATATTAAAAAATTTTGGTTTAATTATCTGCATAACATCATACGCTTTTCGATGATACAATAGTGAAAATCGAACAAAAATCGCGATGGCAGCGCCCCCTTTCGTCGAAATATCCCCGAATTCAACCTGGACCTGCTGGCTATGGTCAAAAACATAAAAAAAAAATTGGTTCAATTATCTGCATAACTTCATACACTTTTCGATGATACAATAGTGAAAATGGAACAAAAATATCGATCACAGCGCCCCCTTTCGTCGAAATATCTCTAAATTCTGATAGAATCTGCTTGCCATAGCCAAAAACATAGAAAAAAATTAGGTTCAATTTGAAGCATAACTTCATACACTTTTAGATGGTACAATAGTGAAAATGGAACAAAAATATCGATCAGAGCGCCCCCTTTCGTCGAAATATCCCCAAATTCTGATAGAATCTGCTTGTCATAGCCCAAAACATAAAAAAAATTAGGTTCAATTTGAAGCATAACTTCATACACTTTTAGATGGTACAATAGTGAAAATGGAACAAAAATATCGATCACAGCGCCCCCTTTCGTCAAAATATCCCCAAATTCTGATAGAATCTGCTTGCCATAGCCAAAAACATAGAAAAAAAATTAGGTTCAATTTGAAGCATAACTTTATACACTTTCAGATGGTACAATAGTGAAAATGGAACAACAATATCGATCACAGCGCCCCCTTTCGTCGAAATATCTCCAAATTCTAATAGAACCTGCTTGCCATAGCCAAAAACATAGAAAAAAAATTAGGTTCAATTTGAAGCATAACTTTATACACTTTTCGATGATACAATGAAGACACACAGACGGACAGACGGACAGACGGACGGACGGACAGACGGACAGACAGACATTTTGTAAAAACGTGTTTTTCGGAATCTCCTACCCCTAAAACGTATAAATCCGTCGAAAACCGGAAGTCGAAAAAAATTTCGATTACAATACTTTCTTCTATTATAGATAGAAGAAAGTAAAAATGAACAATAATTATATTATTGAAAATAGATTTCGCTTGGACCATGGAACTATGAAAAGGATCCTCCTCGACTTAGACAAGTATGACGTCATAAATAAAACATGTATTTTCAAATATTCGTAATAATACAAGGAGCATGAATATCAATGTATAATGAAAGTAGATAGATAATGAATGTAATATTTAAGATGAAAAACTGAAATATTTTTTATCGATACTGATTAATAATTAGCTTGAATACCAGTTCCATACAAATGTAAGTTTTCCGATAAAATTTACGTCCTGATTGCCAGAAAAAGAAAATTAACAAGAATTATGCAATTAAAAAGAGATTTCTTTGAGGAAAAAGTGACGTCATATTTGAAATAAAACGGGAATTTTCAAATGTGTTTTCCAAGGAGCATGAATCAATTCCTTGCATTAATAATACAAGGATCGGTAAGTTTAGAAAGTAGATGAGTTTCACGCCATATTTAAAACGGAAAATTTAGATATATATTTTTTTTACTAAACTCACTTGGGAAAGAGAGCATGAAGTGCAGGTAGGCGTACGCCCCCGCTTCGCTCTCCGGCCGAAGAGCACCACCTAGGGGGTCCCCGGGTAAACCGGATCCTCCATGGTCGTGAACTCGTATGGGCTCTTCAAGAGCCTGGAATCGGCGGATGATGCACGGCTGCCTTCGGCAGTCGCGACCTCTGTCTTATACCGATTATTAAGCATGACTATCAGTTACATACAGATGAGATTTTTTTGACAAAAACCACACCATGATTATTAGGAAAAGAAAAATAAATACGAATCTATTATATTAAAATCTGACCGCCTGTTTGTATTTCGCAACTACTCCTTTCAGATTGTCGAACGCAACGCGATTTACTTAACACCGGTTATCATTGATCCGAGGATGTCATAAACTCTCAGAATTTAAAAAATGATTTAAATTCAGAGATATTTTTTTTTTTGTAAATTTTAACGAAGTTTCTCTAAAACTGGTGAGTAAATTATTCCATTTTTGTGGATACTGAAGAAGAAATAAAACGGATTAATATATTTTATCTCATTAAAACTGAAAAAAAATAATTTATTTTCAATTTTAATAGATGGTGAAAGAAAAAAAAATCTTGATTACAGTAAAATGTTTGAAAAATAAAAACGTATTTTCACATATTCAAACTTCATGAATCAATTTATTCTAGAGAACAAAAATCGTCAGACAACATATTTTCATTAAGAAATAAAGATTTTTTTCAGTTATAAATTAAATCAAGGAGGGAAATTTTAGCTCCTTGCATTTAGGTCTACAATTATTGCTCCCTATTCACAAGAATTGAATTTAATAAAAAAGAATATACTATTTCCATTATCTTTGAAGGTTTATTGAAACGTTTCACAAAGGCATTAAAAGTAAAATGGTTTACCAGGTAAACTTGACATATGTGTTTACACAATTAGCCGATTTCCACGATTTTATTTGGCCCGCCTTTTTTCATTGGTTGCAGTTTCCTTTTCGTGATTATTTGTCACAAAATTTCACTTTTTTAAAACTTTGTTATGTCAAGGCCTCTGTAACATAGAAATACTGTATTGTCTCCTACGGAATGTGATAAAGAGTTAGTTAATTACTTACGTTTCTAACTATCGGAATGAAATATTTTGCTTAATTAATGCATTTATTCTTCTTTTAATGATACGTGAACGAAGTCACGGGTAACAGCTAGTATTAAAATAAAACACACTAGTAACACTCACAGCAAACTTTCATCATATCCACCTGAGAAATAAAACCTCTGATTTCATTGAATCAGGTTTTTTAAACTTTGTGATAATGGTCTCAAAGCATAGAACGATTCTCTCAATACATGTTGAATGAGAGTTAGTTTGATTACGCAAACTTCCGAGGTAGATTGTATCAGGTGCCGTGAAGCAATTCCAAGAGCTTCATTATGATAATAAGCATGCACCAGTCTAAGACAATGAACGATCAGTTAAGATGTAGTGGACTGGCGACTCCTCATAAAGGCAGCCGTTTGTTTTGATTGAGATCGTATTGTGAAAATAATATCTGTGTGCGTGCAGAGACATCGGTAGACTATTTTACTTTAACTTTCGACGGGTGCATGTGCCCTTTCGAATTTGTGGGTTTTCTACGTTTCGAAGCAGTTTTATGCAAATTTTGGCTTTTCTGGTCAGTCAGCAATGTATTTAAGCAGGTTAAAATGAGTGTAGTGTTGAATTTGGTTGAATCTTCGAGACCCGTTCCAGCCAGCGTAAAGAGGTTGTGCTCCTGACGTGAAGCTTGCTTAGAGTAGAAGCATGGCTTGGTAAGATAAATTAGATTGATTATTTCAATAAAGCTGTGTTGGCGGCCACGAGCTGCTATGATTTCAGGTATTTAGCCATATTTTAGCAAAGTTGTGTAAGCCTGCGCATGAAAGCACCATCACAGCAAAGGATAGTTTCTGAGTTTTAAAGTTAAAATTAGAAGGGTTTCAGTGCTCATCTGTGCTTAAGTTAAAGTTTTATTTACTCATCTTATTCAAGCGGTTTCTATTACTGTGTAGTAAAGTATATTTCTCTAATTCGGCTTAGAGCTAAATTTCTGGGAATGAGACTCAACCAACGTCTTTTCCCCTAAATTTTTAAATAAAAACTTGTTTTATCTTATTTTCTGACTTTTTACTGAGCTAGTCAGAGTTAACTATGAACCAGCACGCCACAGAAATTTCAAGAAATCCCAAAATGACTGTAAAGGGACTAGACGCAGTTCCAATAATTTGACGAGAAGAGTTGCAAAAGAGATGACATCAACCGAGAGTCGGCTCAAGAAATTTTGAAAGAATGTCTTAGATACGTCTTACAAACTGAAAGAAACTTACAGTGACAAACAAAAAATGCAAGATTTTAATTATGGATAACAGTAATGAATCAGGCCGTTCATGATCATTTGAAAAAAAAAATCAAACTTTTCACAATAGACACAATGATCGGGTTTGTGAAAAGACATTGTTAATCCATTAGCCACTGTCAAAAGGCAGCAAACGTGAGTAAGATTTGTTCTACAGAAAAAACATCGCTTCTTTTGTTGATGATTGTCCAAATTATTCTGTCAAACGCACCATTAAAACACTTTAGAGAGTGTTTTGCTTTCCTGGTTCCAAGAGCACTTTGAAAATGAAAACTGCACTTTCCTGTAAAATTCCTCTCCAGTACATTGAACAAGAAGAGTGCAAGAATGCTGCAAGTTACATCTTCCAAATTTCTTGATCATCATAGAATGAGCAAGGTACTCTCCACATCTCAAAAAGATGGATTAATATTTGTGGTCTATCTTAGAGAATAAAGTTTGTTGTATACCCCGCAGATGTTTGAAGTTCCTAAAAAATATCTCTCTAGGAAGAATGGACAAAAATACCAGGGATGAATTGAGCGCCGTAGCTGAATATTTTTTCAATATTTAACTTGTACTCAAGAGTGAAGGCGACTATTTTGGAAACGTAGTTTTCTATAAGTCACTAATTTGTTACATCTATATTAGCAATCTTATTTGGACTTCTGTGATTATGAAAAAAATTATAAACTAAAAGATCTGCCTGAATTACTTCTTGCCATCCTGTATATTAAAATTATTTCCGTATTTAGTTTTTTTCTTTTTTCTCTCGTTGTAATTGATGGGTTTCACCTAACAAAAGTAATGTTATTTTAATTACGTACCTGACCTATAATTAATATATTCTTCTATAGCTGAAGAATCCAGGTAACTATTTTCCATGCTAAAATGAGGATCTACAGTAAAAAAATAAGATGAAGCTCCATGATCCTGAAGATTTTTTCCGACAGGAAGATCTGCAACCACGGGAATCTGTGTAAAAAATGCAAAAGTTCAATTAAATAAAAACTTTCTTTTTAATTAGTATTTTGCTTGAATATATCTTGATTATGATGAAAATTCTTGAGTGCATTGATTTATTTTCAACGTTTTATGGTGCTAATTAAATGCTTTATTGGCATGAATTTTAAAGCAAATTTGGAAGAATTGAACCAGTGTTGCCATTCGACTACTTTGTTTTATTCAGATTGCTTGATTGCCACCACTTTTTAAAATTGTATGATACGCCTTATTTAATCTATCTTTAAATAAGGGGAATATTACTTCTCCAAAAAAGTGGTGGCAATCAAAAAATATGTGTGTTAAAAAAATGTAGCGGACTGGCAGCAGTGAATTGGAGAAGCACATCATACTTACATGCTTCATTACTTCTAAAAAATATCATCTCCATTCATGTCACAGTAACAAATATATTTAACATTATAATGGTGATTCTTCTCGTCGATTCGTATATATTAATAATGAATTTTTTATATAAATATGGATAATGTGTATTTTGCGTTAGTTGTTAGTTTTTGAAAAAAGTACAGCATAACTCCACTGTAGGGCTATATTTTCGCATGTTGATTTTGATGCCGTTTTACTTTCTCTCTCTCTTTCTTTACTTTTTATGTCTTTCGAGAAAGAAACTCTCCGTATTTGTGTCCATAGCACAAATTTATGCATATCAATGCTTTTCACTCAGGGCTTTTTAGTTCATTTATGAACGTGGACTAGTACAGAGATAATATTTTTTACTAAATAACGCAATACATACTGCTACATAAGATTGCAGATGGGTGAAAATATGTATTAAGATTTAATAAAATGACTCCCGATAATATTCTTCTTCATTAATTCTTAAAATCACCTTCATGAAAGAGTATCAATGAAAAAGTAAAAAAAGGTTAAACATATAACATTTTATATTTACCTCAAAATCATCAAATGTAGTAAATAATATCTCATTAATATTATAAGTTTCATAACTAATTACAAAATCAAATCCGTCATAATTAGTTAAAATTCACTTTCTTTTTTGTAGATAATATCTTCAAGCAAAGAAACAAATAAACAAAACAAACTATCTGAAATAGCCAAAAATAGAAAGCGTATTAAACTAAATCCCAGGAATTAAAATCTTTTAACTGTACTCTAATTCGTAATTTGAAGACAAAATCGTATAAAACAGTACCACTGCTATTTTGTCACCAAAATGTTGCAAAGTGTAGATTTCAGAAGAGAAGTGTGCTTAATTTCTTGAATATGGTATATTTGGTGTTTTGGTTATGGACGATTATCTGCACCGAGGTGGGGAGATGCCTCCATTGGGGTCTTTCTAAGGGAACCTAAACCGTATTTACTCAAGCTAAACAAGCTTCAAAGTAACCATGGAAAAATGTGAACAATTAGGCCTACAAGCGCGACATGTGTTCCAACCCATCATCTCTTGTCAACTAGCTTTGAAAAAAAACACTATCAAACACGGGCGGGATTTCATAATGTGAATTCTATTTTTGAAATAGGGTTTGTCTACATTTTAAAATAATATACCAAAACTTCTTTTTAAAAAGTAACTTACGCTTGGGATTCTTTATTTGAGTTCGTTGAATTAAAGCAACCTGTAAAAAGATATAGTTTATGTGTTTTTTCTTAAATCTTCATAATATTAGTAAAAGTCAAAATATGAGGATGCTAATATTAGTTCCACGTGACAAACTTTAATATATATCTTCCCCAAAAATCTTCTGAATTGTTTCTTTTTTAAATAGTTACAATAAATAGAACCGAACATATTCTAGGCATTTTTTCGATTCAAAAACCATATTTTTCATTATGAAAATAATTAATACATTCATATTAAAAAAAAATCCTGCATTATGACTTACATTATTTTTTACACAAAAAGAATGAGTGTCATCTGTGTACTTTTACATCTCATTCCCATCATTATTTTCTGAGCTATAGAGAAAATGTTCTTTTCGCCGGTCTGAGGGGCCCATCTCCTGTTTTTCTCGACATTCACAGAAAAGAAAATATTAGACAATAACTGGAAAACTTCTTTAGAATTTTCTTTTATTAAAATAAGTTTATTTGTTTTTAAAAGTTCCGTTTAATTTTTCTGGTGTTTCATTGAATTTTCCTTTTAAGATTTTAATTTTTTTTTTTTTTTTTAATCACGGATAAATCACTAACACATTTTTTTGTAACTTTGGGAATAGTTATAAGAAATCCTTTTCAGTCAGCTTCGATCCAAAGATCTCAAATAAAATGTGAAAAGTGGGTATTACCATTAAAAAAAATTAAAACGATTTTTATATGTAGAAGATCCCTAATTCAACATTTGCATCTACATTTGGAAAGTAGATTAGATACAATCCCCAGTCAAATGGTACCTCTCGTGTCTCTGTGTGACAATTTGGTGTTAAAATCAGGGCTTGTTTAACCGAATAGGCCCGCGAGCTTACCCACTGAAATACAAAGGGGCTCCCAAATTTACTTTTCAAAACTAATCTTTAGGAAAAAACAGTCAGGTTAAAAAAAAATTACCTTGACTGAATTATAGCTAATTACAGCTACGACAAATATTTGTTGTCCCAGTATTATTCTTAGCACTGGCAAATCCTTCAATTTGTAAAGCATAAAATATATTTTGAAGTTCAAATATTCGCACCTGTTCCATATTTATAAATTCATTTACAAAATTAATTTCTTAAGTATATAATAAAATATTTTTATATGTATATAGGTAGTTAGTTTTAGTTTAATATTAAAAGTGTTGTTTACTCGAAATTTTTATGGTAAAAATTCAAATAGTTGAAGCATAATTGGCAAAGTAAAAGGGTGGCCCCCTGTGTGACGTCGGGCTTCCCCTACTTCTAAGTATTAAGCGGGCCCTGGTTAAAATAGCGTGTGTGGAGTGGGTTTTTTCTTTTTTCCCAATTGTACATGATTATGAGTATATGGTATATAATGTTGCAGGTACTAAATGAAAGAATTTTTAATAACTAGAAAAGTCCTTTTTCATGAGTATATAAAACATCAAATGATTTATGAGTTTTGAATACTGGTGGTTAATTTAAAATTTCAAAAGAAAACCTAATGATTAACTTTGAACTATTTCTAATCCCGATTCACTATTTTAAAAACTATTTTTATTAAAATTTTTAAAAAGGGTTAACGCTCACCAATTTTGAGATGCATATTTTAAACATTCTGTTATTGTAATTTTTTTTTTAAATATTATGCCACCATAAAAAGACCAAAGCAAAACATGTGTAATAGTGAATTGTTTTAATTGTATAGTGTAACATCAAGCTTTATACTTTTATAAATATATTTACTTTCATCACTTTTTTCAATGCCTCATATATTTATTTTTACTTACATTCCATTTGTCCAACTCCTCTCTGGGTCCCATTCCTGATAACATTAACAGCTTGGGAGTATTTACTGCTCCACCTGATATAATTACTTCTTTTCTAGCTTGAACAGTCTTAAATTCACCATTATGATAAAATTCGATGCCTTTTGCTTGATTGTCTTTGATAATAATCTACAAGTACAACAAAACTAATTTAAAAAATATAATAACACAATAACAAAAAAAAATCTCACTATTTCTACATAAAACTAACAGTTTTATAGAGAAATGTATGATAAAATTGCTGAAGCAGATATAATTTTAAATCAATAAATTCATTTAAGTGTTATTTAATGTAAATCGGTCAAAATAGTTCAGTTAAAAAAAGTTTTATAGGTATAAAACAATAAAACTATGCATTACAACAAAAACCATCTTTTGCAGGCACATACTTGAGTAGGTAGTGGTGTGCAATGTCCAATATTTTTTCCTTTTTTTTTTTATAAAATGTCATTATCTGAATTGAAATTTATATCATAGTTTGAAATAGCCTTATTTACTTATTGTTGCCACATTTTGAAAAGCCCAAATAATAATATTTACAAACACTTTTCAATTGAAAAACATATTTACAAGTGAATTTTTAAAAAGAAATAAAACTTCAAAATAATTAAACTATTTCGTGTTTAATGGCGAAAATTACGTCACATTTAAAACGTCATATTTAAAACGATATACAATGTGGCCATAATTAAACTAACGGTACTCAGAGTGTTCTGTAGCGCGATCTAATTGCGAGAATGGCGCCAAATTTTGTAGGAAGATAAAACAAGACGGGGGACGAAGGATTCCGCGAAAAAAAAAAAGTTCCAAAATTCACTGCCAGGGGAATATGTGGCGCTGTGTATTCGAAAAAGAGAGTTTCAAAAAAGAAGAATCAATACTGAAATAAAATTACCATTTATTTAGCACATCCAACTCAGGTTCGATGTGGCCGCCGTTTTTGCGGACCACATATTGCATTCTGCGCACAGCATTTACAACAGCACAGAATAACATGTCTGCAGGAATCTCCCGTACAGTTCGCGATATGTTAACCTTCAACGTAGCCAGGTCCTGGACACCTCCGTGATAGACCTTGGACTTTAGGTAACCCCATAGCCAAAAGTCGCAGGGTGTAAGATCAGGGGACCGAGGAGGCCATGCAGTTGGAAAACAGCGGCTAATGACTCTTTCTGTTGTGAATTTCTGTAGTAGCAGCTGCTGTACCCGCAAAGCAATATGTGGAGGGGCTCCATCTTGCATGAAAATGATTTTCTCCAGGCACTGTCTTTGCTGAAGTGCCGGAATAACAAAGTTGTTTAGCATTTGGCGATATTTGTCTCCGGTAACAGAACAAGTTACAGGTCCTGTCAGCGTAATGTTCTCATAGAAGAATGGACCTATGATCATATCTGCTGTGAAACCACACCAAACAGTTATCTTTGGTGAATGCAAAGGAATTTCCTTTAATGCTCTTGGTGACTTGTTATCCCAAATTCGGCAGGTTTCCATTCAGGTAAAAGTGGGCCTCGTCTCCCCATAAGATTTTCCAGGGCCAAGCATCATCCAACTCCATTCTGGCAAGAAAAGTGAGAGCAAAAGTCAATCGCTTATCATGGTCGGTGTGACGTAACTCTTGTACACGGCTGATCTTGTGCGGATAGAAGTTTATAATCTTTCGCAGGATTTTCCATACCTTATAATAAGGCATATCCAGATTCCAAGCTATCCCACGAGCGCTGGAAGTGGTAGCAATATTGTCTGGTGCTCTGTCGACAATCGCCTTTGCCACTTCTTCGATTGTATCCTGTGATACGGGTTTTCGTCCTCTGCCTGACTGAACATTTAGAGAACCTGTTTTCTCAACCATTGTTTTTAAACCATTAACTGACAAAGGACCTTTACCTTTACGCATTTTTGTGGTTTCTAAAATCACGAAGAGCGGCTGGCGCATTGCACTGGTTGAGGTAAAAGAATTTGACTAGTAGAGCTCGCTCGACTAAAGAAGGAGACATTATGAAAGATAACTTTCAACGAAATTGCTTCTAACAGTAGCACATTACCTTTTAAAGCCGAACAAGCTGGCACTGGGCCAAAAGATGTAACGTGAAATTTGAATAAAGAACTTCTTCTTCTGCTGTTGCTTTCTTTGGGGCTCTGTAAGTGAAATTGCAGATAAAGAAACTTTAGCAGTGTTTATGTAAATTTTTAGCTTTTTATAAATTGTCACCATTTTGAGCTTGGATTAAATTGCTAAATTCGTTAAATAAATGGTAATTTTATTTTAGTATTGATTCTTCATTTTTTGAAACTCTCTTTTTCGAATACACAGCGCCACATATTCCCCTGGCAGTGACTTTTGGAACTAATTTTTTTTCGCGGAATCCTTCGTCCCCCGTCTTGTTAAATCTTCCTACAAAATTTGGCGCCATTCTCGCAATTAGATCGCGCTACAGAACACTCTGAGTACCGTCAGTTTAATTATGGTCACCTTGTATTTAAAACCAATTTTTTATATCGTTTCCAAACACTGTATTTTTTATACGAGGGAGGTTTGATATCTCCGTGACTTTAAAAAAGGTGGCGGTCTGATCGCACTCTTATTATTATGTTTTCAAGTTATTATTATCTGCGTACATTCGTGCAGTTTGCAGACGATATTTTAAATACATTGTGTTCTATTGGATTCAAAAGCAAACGATTGGCGTGTTTGTTTTGATTATGGAGAAAAAATAATTTCGTGTTTTAATAAAACACTATTTTTTGCGCAGAAAAACAATTACCGAAACTGAAGAAAAGTTTAAAAATATATTTTGGGGACTCTGTTCCATCACATGATATGGTTCACAAGCGGTTTAAGGAATCTCGATGTGGCCGTACGAGCACAACAGATGCAGAACGTTCTGGACGTCCAATTGAGATCACGACTGAAGAACAAAACAAAATCAATGATATCGTGTTAAAAGACCGCCGTGTGAAAGTGCGTGAGATAGCTAAGAAGGTAAACATTTCAAGTGAACGCGTATTCAATATCTTGCATGAACATTTTGGCATGAAAAAATTATCAGCAAGATGGGTGCCTCGATTGCCGACAGTGGATCAAAAATGGACTCGTGTAATTATTTCAAAGCAATGTTTGGACAGGTTCTAGCGCAATTCAAGCGAAATTTTGCGGCGTTATGTTACAGTTGATGAAACATGGATACATTACTACACACCAGAAATGAAAGAACAGTCTAAACAGTGGACTTCTAATGAACGTGCTCCGAAAAATGCAAACAGTTCCCTCGGCCGGAAAGATTATGGCCACAGTTTTATGGGACTCAAAGGGCGTAATCCTCATTGACTATCTGGAAAAAGGAAAACGATCACCGGACAGTACTATGTTGATTTATTAGACCATTTTAATACAAAATGGAAAGAAAAGATCCCCATTTGTCCAAGAAAAAAATGTTTTTTCATCACGATAATGCGCCGGCGCACTCGTCTGCAATCACAGCCGCTAAATTGGTTGAATTCCGATACAAATTACTCCCTCATCCACCCTACTCTCCTGACTTGGCCCCCAAGTGACTTTTTTCTTTTTCCAAATTTAAAAAAATTGCTTGGTGGAAAGAGATTTTCTCCAAATTCTAAAATCATTAATGCCACAAATGCCTATTTTGAGGAGTTTGAAAAATCTTATATTTTGGAAAGTTTAAAAAAGTTAAAACATCGTTGGAAAAAGTGTATCATTATGAAAGGAGATTATGTTGAAAAATAAAATGCATTTTGGTATGTATATTGGTTTTTTTTCATTTCAAAGTCACGAACTTATCAAACTGCCCTCGTATATATCTACACGTGAATATTAAGAAAAAAATAAAACTTAATATAAATAAATATAAATATAAATAAATAAAGCAATTAAATTATTACGTGCGAAAAGCATTTAATGATGAGATTGCGTCATATTATTTAAAACGAATATTTAAAATGATATATTTAAAAATGATATATGAAAATGTCATATAAGCTATTTTGTTTTACCCTCTGCAAAAACTTTTCTTCCAAATTTTATAAAATTCAGGGAGGCAGCAACATTTTTTGCTTAACTATTTTATACAATCTGATTTTCAAATGTGTAATTGATCTTTCTTAATCAATCAAAATACAGCCGTCAGCTGTCTTCACAACGGTTGATGCGTCCTTGGACACTGATAAATCACACAATCAAAGGGAAACGAATGGCAACCCGATTACTGAAGATCGCAGCTGGACGTGATAATATCATTTAATCTTCTGTATTTGGATAATATTTTTAAAAGAAAGCAAATTAGCATGTTTTTAGAGCATTCGGGGTCTGGACAGGGGTTAAAGACTCGTAGGGGACAGAGCCAGTAGTTTATGAGAAATAAAAATAAAACCAAATTCAAGATATTGTATAAATTCATATTTTAATGCTTGGAAATTTTTCCAGAGAAAATTTCTCACGCCTCGCATTCATAATATTCAAATTTTAATTGCTTAATAGGCGTATAGCCAACATAGTGAAAAAGTACCCAAGCCGGGACTCGAACCCGGGTCAACAGATTAGCGCACTGACGTTCTATCAACTGAACCACTTGGTAACGATACTTAGCCTGGAACTTCAAGATATTGTTAGTACCTTCACAATTTTGTGAAAACATTCGATTGTTACTCACATCAGAGTCTTGCATGAATCAGGTATTATACCTAATTCGAACAAGACTCGCGAGTAAAAAAAGTTATTCCAACTAGACACGAAATTAACCAGTTTATGTCAGGATCGATAAAATTAGGTTACCCAACCCGATGTAAGACTTTATTCAGTATTCCTTTTAAATTCGATATTTGCCAATTATCGCTTATTTCGACGACCAGTAAATGATGTATTAAAAATTTTGACATATTAATGCAAAAAAAAACTATGATACGATTACTATTTTAAAAACGTAAAGTGATGCTGTATATCTTACCACCATACTGAAAAATCGTGATGATTGGTCAATTTTTACGAAAGTTATCCCTATAAAATAAAAAGTAAAATAAGAAAACAGACAGACGGACAAGCTTATTATTTTTAGAGTCTAGTAAAATTGAAATGGGTCCACCGGCAGAACAAGACTTTTGAAAAAAAATAATTATGAAAATCGGGTAGTCCATTCAAGAGATATGTGTGAACGTACATTAATATTTATTGGGTTGTTCGAAAAGTTCTTTCCGTTTGGGAAAGTTGGTGTATAGTTTCTGAATTAAAGTTTAAGAATATTTTTGCATTTTTATTACTGAATAAAATAAAGAATATCTAGGTACCTCCGATTTTAGTCGATTCCTGAGTCGAGCTCTGATTCCATTCCTGAATTTCTATTTTCCCCGATTAAATCGAATATAATAATAAATCACGTAATGGATTATGAATGATGAATTATCATCGAATTTCTGATGAATCAATTCTATAATTTTCATATTTCACTGATCAAACTTAAATTCTTGTTTCGAAGCATGATTTGAAGACCAGAAGATTTTCCTTTAAAACCCAGAAACATTTTCTTATGAAGAATTGTATCTTAAATTAAAATAACTGACTCCGTTCACAATCATTACCTGAGACTTGAATCTTTTTCACATTTTTAAGTAGAATAATACTTTGAATGAAAATTTATAATCTTTACAAAAATCAGAATTTACGTTCAGAATAACACCGAATCAAAATAGAATTCTTTTTACATCACTGCCCCGCAGAAAACAAAAGCAGGGTCGCAGACAGACAAAAAATCTAATAAAAAAAGAATGAAAGAGAATTAATAACACATCTTACAGTAAAATAATAACAGAATATTTAAAACATAACAAGAATTAGAGTTTTATGAATAGTTTATAGTTTTATAGAATGTTTTTTATTTATTGAATGTCTGACGTAACAATATCAGTTCGAAAAGTCTTTTAAATAGCTTTTTTTCATAGTGCTGCCATCTAGCGGAAATAATTATTACTTAAAATCGTACATCCTCCGCCCCCGGCAGGAGAGGGGACACCTTTGATATAGGACGCTTGATGTCACCGTCAACTGTCGTAATCAGGACAACCCGCACATTATCATATCTGCTGCACATTATCATATCCCGCCCATTTCATGGGTTGTAATCGTTCGTGAACAATTACCAAATCGCCTTCTCGAAGATTTGCACGTGGAGTAGTCCATTTTGGACGCTGTTGAAGATGTTGCAAATATTCGCTGGACCACCTGCCCCAAAATTGATTTTTTACTTTTTCTATTAAACGCCAGCGAGCATTTAACGATATTTTAGGATGATTTGATGATTCTGGAATGTCAAGAAGAGGTGCTCCTATTAGAAAATGACCCGGCGTTAAGGCACGAGGATCAGAAGGATCTGAAGAAATCGGAGTTAACGGTCTGGAATTTATGCAGCTTTCTATCTGACAAAGTAAAGTAGTGAGCTCTTCAAAATTGAGTACACTTGATTTACAAGTTCTTAGAAGATGGGTTTTTGTGAGTTTCACAGCTGCTTCCCATAGAACACCAAAGTGTGGTGCATATGGAGGGATGAAATTCCAATTAATTGTTTGGGTGGAAAGAAATTCTTGAAAGTCTCTTTCCTTCAAGTATTTGAATAATTGCTTCAATTGATTGGCCAGACCAATAAAATTTTTTGCGTTATCAGAAAAGACATCAGAGGGCAAACCCCTGCGTGCGATGAAGTGTTTGAAGGCTGCTAGCAAGGCTTGTATAGATAAGTCAGATACAAGTTCAAGATAAACCGCTTTCGTGCACATACAGACAAACACTACTATATAAGATTTGAGCTTGATTTTTGTTCTTGGCATATTTGGTTTGGTCAAAAAGGGACCAGCAAAGTCTAAGCCTACCTTGAGAAATGAACGAATTGGAGTGATTCTTTCAACAGGACGGTTTCCCATCATTTGTTGGCAGGCTTGTGCCTTAAGACGTTTACAAAGTACACACTTTTGGAGCTCTTGTCGGACCGTGGAATGACCATTTACAAACCAGTAATTCTGGCGAATTGTAGAAAGCACTAACTGTGTACCTGCATGTAAATTTCTTTCGTGTACATCCTTTATTAACAATTTAGTAAAAACACTGTTTTTAGGCAGAAGAATAGGGAACTTTCTGTTGAAACTGAATGATTCATGTTGCGATAGACGACCGCCCACTCTAAATATATCAGCTGAATCTAAGAAGATATTCAACGACAGAAATTTGCTATTGCTTGGAAAGGATTTATTTTCTTTTAAAAATTTAATTTCTGCATGAAATTCATAATTTTGAATTATTCTCACTATAGAAATGGTAGAACTAGATATTTCTTGTGCACTTAGATTTCCGATCTTTCTTGTAGAATTATGTGTAGAATTATGAATAAATCGCAAAAACCATCCTATTACGCGTACTAATTTATTAAAGCTTGAGAATTTTTGAATAAAATCTGGTAAGACATTTATTTTTGTTATGTTACTGACAGAGTTAGCTTCTTGATCTAATTCAGCGACAGGACTGTATAAGGGGATTGGAATTGGCTCTTTTGACGACAGCCATGGAGGCCCATGCCACCACATCTGATTATTGAGGAGTTTTCGCGGTGGAATACCCCTGGCGGCTACATCTGCAGGATTTAACGTTCCGGGAACATGGTTCCATTCGGCTGAAGGCAATAATGTTTGCACTTGACGTACTCTATTTAATACGAATTGATTTCCCTTTAAAGGGGGTGATTTTAGCCAGCAGAGAACTATTTGGGAATCTGACCATAAAAATACAGTATTTATGCTCGTGGATAAAGTATCGACAATAGTTGAGCAAAGTTTTGCTAATAATAGAGCGGCGCAAAGTTCAATGCGTGGCAAAGTTTGTGGCTTTATGGGATTTACCTTTGTTTTTGCAGCAAGTAAATTGACGAATATTTCGTTAGGAGTTATTACTCGTAAATAAGCGACAGCAGCGTAAGCTTTTCCGGAACCGTCACAAAAACCATGTAACTGAATTTCGCAATACTTTTTATGGTATGAATTAGTATACCGGGGAATTTCAATAGTTTCTAATAAATGAATTTCTGCCAAAAATTGATTCCAACTAATTAAAATTGAATTTGGGATTTCCTCATCCCATGAGATTTTTTCCTTCCAGAGATTTTGTTTCATGATTTTTAAACTAATCGTTATCGGGGAAAGGAAACCTAGAGGGTCGAAGATTGTCGATATCACAGATAGAAGATCTCTTTTATTTTTTACTTCTTTGAACTCACTGAACTTAATTTTTAGCGTATCATTAGATGAATCCCAGAGTAAACCCAGAATTTTAACAGCTTCATCTTCCTTGATTATAGTTTGTGAAGAAGCTTTAAGCTCATCTGGTAAATGAGAGAGTACTTCAGGATCATTTGAGGCCTATTTTCGCAAATTAAAGCCTCCGCCTTTCATCACATTAATAAGTTCTGTGACTAGAGACTTAGTATTTTCTTTGGAATCTGAACCCGACAACAAATCATCGACGTAGATATTGTCGCGAATGATTTTAAAAGCCCTTTTAAAAGTTTGTTCGTTATCTATTGCTAACTGATTTAAAGTTATAATTGCCAAAAATGGTGCACAAGCAGTGCCATAGGTTACTGTTAACAACCGATAGGTTTGAATGTTTTCGTTAGGATCGAACCGCCATAAAATACGTTGATAATCTACATGTTTTGGATTGATAAGAATTTGCCTGAACATTTTTTCGATGTCCGCACTAAAGCCTATTGGATGCATTCTGAATTTTAATAATAACTGAAAAATATCCGGTTGTAATTTTGGCCCTATCTCCAAATAATCATTTAACGAGCGACCTTCTGAACCAATAGCGGATGCATCGAATACTACCCGAAGTCGAGTTGTACAAATATCCTCTCTTATTACCCCGTGGTGGGGAAGATAAAAATGATCTGGATTTGAAATTTCTGAGGCTGGTACGAGTTCCATGTGCCCCAAATCAATATACTCTTTCCTGAAGGACGAATATTGTTCCTTAAGTACCGAATTTCCATGAAGTTTATTTTCTAAGGAATTGAAACGCTTTAAAGCTTGAGATTTAGAATTTCCGGGAACAGGTTTAAATTTAAATGGAAGATCCACGATATATCTTCCTGATTCCGTGCGTGATACTGTTTTTTACATAATTATCTTCTACTAGCAAAACTGGATCATAACTAGGAACTGATTCGAGTTCCCAAAATTTTTGCAATTGAGAATTTATTTGCGTCGTAACATGACAACTAACAGAAGAATTGTGATTTGAATAATTCGAATAAATTACTCCAGGTAATATCCAAACCAGTTTCGTATTAATAGCACTCGGTGTTCCCTCAGGACCTAGAATGGACTCTCCGATTGTTATGTTAGCAAACAAATCCGCACCTATGAATATATCAATGGAATCGGACACATGAAAATTGGAATCCGCCAGATTTAATCCTTCAATATGAGGCCAGTACTTATTAGTAATCAGAAAGTTCGGTAAATTCATTGTGATCTGATAACAAATTAAAGCAATTAAACAACTAAAGCATTATTATAATTAAACAACTAAAGCATTATTATAATTAAACAACTAAAGCATCTAACTGAAAAGTTTCGTTATTAACATGCGGAGAAAATGTTAAAGAAACTTCCTGAAGAGCTGTCTCTGCGACTAAATTGTTGATTCCTGATAACTTATGAATTGTAGTTCTCAAGGGAAGACCTAGCTTTCTACAACACGATTTTGAAATTAAACTCCTTTGAGAAGCATTGTCAACAAGTGCTCTGCATTGAATGACATTACCTGTGCTAGATTTCACATTAATCAGAGCGGTAGATAATAAGACGTTATAATTTTGCATAGATGGCTGACTGCGCGCTATTAGACACAGAAGTGCCTGGTACATTATTATTCACAACCTCCTGACTGGTTTGAACAGTTGTATACACATGTAATAATGTATGATGTTTTTGAGAACAATTTTTACAGTTCACATTTATTCTACAATTTTCCACTTTGTGATTTTGCCTTAAACAATTTTGACATAATTTGTTTATTTCAACAATTTTCCACCTCTCCTTTAATGGTTTAGAATTAAAAACGGAACATTTGAATACCGCATGATTTTGATTGCATACTACACAATTATTACTATTCCTAACAAATGCGCTGTTTACTAGGTTAGTTTTAGTGGTTCCTCTGTTAGAATCTGGAGGCCTTTTTACAAAATTGGATTTATTTTCTACTTTACTGAACTTTGATTCTTCTACACTCCTAGCTTCACGTTCGATAAATTTTCGAAATGAATCTAGGTCTGGTAATTTATTATTGTCTAACATCAATTCCCATCTCTGTTGAATCGGCTGATCTAATTTAGTTAACATGAAATTTATAACCATCCAATCACTCAACGCATTAGACTCTAAACCCAATGGTTTTAAATTACGAATTGCCTCATTACAAGTATCTAGTAATTCTAATAAAGATTTTGAATTATTAGCTTTGAGAATTTTAACAGAAAATATTTTATTTATTTGGCTCAATGCCAGTTGTCTTTTGTTGTCGAATCTCTCACATAACAACTCCCAACATTGATCCAAATTTTCGTCCTTTAATGCAAATCCGCGAATTAATTTTGCTGCAGTTCCACGGACTGAAGAATGTAAATATTGCAATTTCTCAATATTTGACAAATTTTCATTCTCTAATATCGTCGACTAAAATAATTCTTTGAATGAAATCCAATGTTCTTTCTCACCATAAAAATGCGAAAGATCAAACTTCGGTAATTTTACCAAGGAAGTCTGTTTAACTTGAGAATTCAAATGAATTTCTGGCTGAGAATCGGCCTCAGTCTTTTCTTCTAACTCTACTAACGAATCGCATATTATTTCTTGATACTTCAAATACGCATCTAAATTATCATCATTTTCTTTCGACGACAATTTTTCAAAAGCTTGCGCGAGAATATTTTCATACGGTATTACTTTCGATTTCAAAATCCCAATTTTTGCCTGCTCATCAGAATTAGATTCGTTCACTTTATTTTTAAATAAATCTATTTCTTTACATATTCTTTCAAAATAAAGTTCTTGTTTTGATTGCTTAGTCATTTTTAATATTTACAAATAAACACTATAAAACTGAATCAGATTATGAAAATTCGTAATCAAAATACTACATATAAAATATACTATAATACCACATTCAATAAAATATAAAAGCATAAACCCAAATTAAATCAACACCTATAACATTTTTTTTTACCTACTCCTACCACTTTTTTTTAAAATCTAGCACAGATAAATGCTCTACGGCTTAAGAACAGATTCCACGTAGAAGCTCAGGCTACGACTCGACCGGACCAAACACTATTTGTATAGTTTCTGAATTAAAGTTTAAGAATATTTTTGCATTTTTATTTCTGAATAAAATAAAGGATATCTACGTACCTCCGATTTGAGTCGATTCCTGAGTTGAGCTCTGATTCCATTCCTGAATTTCGATTTTCCCCGATTAAATCGAATATAATAATAAATCACCTAATGGATTATGAATGATGAATTATCATCGAATTTCTGATGAATCAATTCTATAATTTTCATATTTCACTGATCAAACTTAAATTCTTGTTTCGAAGCACGATTTGAAGACCAGAAGATTTTCCTTTAAAACCCAGCAACATTTTCTTATGAAGAATTGTATTTTAAATTAAAATAAGTGACTCCGTTCACAATCATTACTTGAGACTTGAATCTTTTTCACATTAATAAGTAGAATATGACTTTGAATGAAAATTTATAATCTTTACAAAAATCAGAATTTACGTTCAGAATAACACCGAATCAAAATAGAATTCTTTTTACATCACTGCCCCGCAGAAAACAAAAGCAGGGTCGCAGACAGACAAAAATTCTAATAAAAAAGAATGAAAGAGAATTAATAACACATCTTACAGTAAAATAATAACAGAATATTTAAAACATAATAAGAATTAGAGTTTTAAGAATAGTTTATAGTTTTATAGAATGTTTTTTATTTATTGAATGTCTGACGTAACAATATCAGTTCGAAAAGTCTTTTAAATACAGCTTTTTTTCATAGTGCTGCCACCTAGCGGAAAGAATTTTTACTTAAAATCGTACAGTTGGTTTGTACCGGAAAATTTTATCATTTAATTATTAGACATTAATTCCGATATCTAATGTCTCATATTTGACAGGCAGAAATTATTGGTAAGAATTGGTTTTCCCAAAACGGAAGAAACTTTCCGAACAACCCAATATAACGAATTGTAATAGTCTCCTTCGTTGTAAGTCAATTAAAAATAAGCAGTAAGCACTTTACAACAATATATACTGAAGTTTAACCCCGATTTGCACATTTTTTAGCATAATGTATTCGTTTACTTTCTATTTTACCAGTTTAAAAAATAATTCTTACACTATTACTTTTCGCTTACAAGATTAGAATGACATACGTTTGCAAAACAGTGCATTATTATTAGAAGAGAAATGAAAAAAAAAATGTAATTATCAAAAATATACAAGACATACTTTCGTTACCGTAGCATTCAACAAAATATCTAGATTTGCCCTATGTTCGGCCGGAACCAAATATCCTTTTACAGAACTGCATCTTTGACCATTCCTCATATTCATCTGATAATCATAAAAACCTAGGTATAAAATATAAATAATAAAGGTAAAAATTATTTTTTAACTCTTTTATATAAACATTCAATGTTTATATCCAATTGTATGACTGCAATTCAAGTAGTTCTCAAAATTTTCGGTTACAATGCGTTAATTTTACGTGTGTCCCAATTATTGAAAATTCACTGTTTTCATTTCTGCTTGATAGAATGCGCAAACTGGTGAATTTATTAAAATAACATATAATTTTTACTCAGTTCTTTTTTTTAAAGATATAGCAACGAAAATGAAAACTGGTTAACGGAAAAATGTCTTAAAATTAATTTATTAATTTATAATTAAGTTCTAAAAATATTAGAATGTTGTATTGTCATCGGAAGAAAACCTGTGTGTGTAATTTTTACAATTATAGTATTTCAGGAAGTGGGTGAAAAATGTATTATAATATTCCCTCGTTACATACAAGAAACATGTTAAGTTAAATAAAAAAGTATAAAAATACAGTTTCTTTTATTAATATATCTTCATTAGTTCATATTTCCTGTATTCATTATTCAAAAGGATATCATTAATTCCAATCTTAAATCCAGGAGAGGAAAACAAAGGAAATACAAAAAGTGTAACTGGGTGATAACTGAGCGTTTAAGAACCGCTGATCTAGAGGAATTTTTTTTTAAATAACAAAAAAATGTTGCAGATCAAAAAATTACCGATAGATGGCCTCGGATAATATGAAGCCGATTTATGCAAATCAGGCTGTGAATTAAACACCTCGATGCAGCTAGTTTCTTCATTCGATGGCAGTAGTATGCTATCATTACCAGATCAAGCGTCGTTGGTTAAGCACTTTGACAAGATCGGGGAATCAGTAACCGGCGCATTGCAAAAATTCCGCGCGGCAAAAATACTCAAGACAAGAAAAGGTACCGTTTGATGTCCTGGTATACTGAAGCTTGTCAGAAGCTTCGAAGATACGCGGTCTTTAATATAAGCTGATTTGCATACATCTGCTTCATATTATGCATGCCAGCGTCATCTCTCGGTAATTTTTAACCACATTTTTTATTATTAATAAAAAAAATCCAATCTCCCTCTAATCCCATTCGTGCGAACCGCAATTTTTTAACATCAGTTGTTCCTTTTTAATGAATTTTTAATGTTTTAACCAATTTATGGCGCACTCAGTATTTATACCACTTAATTTTAATTATAAACTGCCAACAGGCACCCAGAATTTTTAAATAAAATTTTATTTTTATAATTTAAGTGAAGAAAATAATTTATTTGCTTTCAAATCAATTTGTCCGTTAATTCTGGTGGCATTCAATCATTATCAACCTTCTAGTAACAGAATTACTTTCCACTGAAACTGTTAAATCATTCTGTTAAATTACCTCGTTAATTAAGCAGACAAACAATAATTAATACATTTAAAGTGTGTTAAATTGCAAAATTAATAGATAATTAAAAAGTAGAAGATTAATTTTTTAAAAAATAGATGATTATTTGAATGCATTATCGAGTAATTGTAGAGCAAAAGAATTTACGTAAAAGTAACGGTTGTACGATAATATAACTATATTTAATTTTTTCCATTTCAAATAACCAAAATAACTTTTCGGCTATATAAATTTTACCTGTTTGTTTTGCTCCGTTTGGATCAATAAACTCATATCCTAATTCCTCTGCTGCGTCATGAAAACTTTGCCGTAATTTAGACTTGAAACGTGGCTTCTCAACTGTGATAGGTCCTCCAGCTTGGTGAAAGCCTAAAATTGAAATATTTCCAAATAGAAAACAGAACGGTCACATCCAAGTGCATCGCCAAAATTCCATCTCAAAAGAGTTTTGTTGATATGAATTTTTAATATTTAAAACAACTGTCAAAGCTTTTCATTTATTCGAATGGTATAATTTTTTAATATATATTATCATAAGAAGCAAAAAAGTCGATGAAAATAAGGAAAACATTTTTTAGAACAAAAGAAATAGAACACGAAATTCGGTAAAATGCAAATGAACTAATACATTTATCTGTCGCTTTACAAGCAGCTAGGATCATATCTGAGCAGTTGTTTTCACGTGATTTAAAGAAATGTCTTCAAGATAGCATGTTCATAAAGCAAGTAATTTTTATAAATATTTAACTTAGACACTTTACAATAAAGCAATTTGAAGCTTTGTAGATTATGTACTTATTTAAAGAATCAAAGTTCTTATATGAATCTAAATAATTGATAACTAAAACGATATTTTAGGAGGATCATAATTTTATATTCACATAATCAAACCTAAAATTATTACTCTTTGAAAATATCAATTTTAGGAAAACGTTTTTTTCTATGACACATAGTGTCACTATATATATATAGAAAAAAATGAACTAGTATTTGTAGTATTTTTCCTACTTCGAATCTGAAGAAAATAAATTCATGTGTGTGCTTCCAGGCGATATTTCAACGCGAAACAACCTATCATAAAAATATTTCTTACTTACAGAAAGTTGTGTTTTTTCTTGCATATTACACTCATTAGGTATAAAAGGTACACTTTGTGTGGTTATCAATACGAAAAAGTTAAAAACAACGTTGAAGCACACAAATTATAAAACTTTAAAACACATATGGCCGTTTCAAGGATATATAGATCCCCTTCATCAGTGTAAGGTGGGGGGGGGGGATGTTAAAAGGGAAAAGACCCACGCTCGGCTATAGCCCCGAGTACTGGCTGTAATCTGACCAAAATGGCAAACCAAGTGTAACCAGAGCAGAAGTGACGCAGCTGACAGGAAAACAAATTATAAAACTTCAAAACACATACGGCCGTTTCAAGGATACATAGATCCCCTTCATCAGTGTAAGGTGGAAAAAAGCCTGTTTCCTGTCAGCTGCGTCACTTCTGCTCTGGTTACACTTGCTTTGCCATTTTGGTCAGATTACAGCCAGTACTCGGGGCTATAGCCGAGCGTGGGTCTTTTGAACCCTTTTAACATTTTTTTCCCACCTTACACTGATGAAGTGGATCTATATATCCTTGAAACGGCCGTATGTGTTTTAAAGTTTTATAATTTGTGTGCTTCAACGTTGTTTTTAGCTTTTTCGTATATTACACTCATGTCCAAAATTAAGGTCATAAACATAAAATCTGTGAAAACTGATGAACTGTGTTGTCACGAAATTTGGCACAGAGGTATGTTATAATGGGAGAAAGAATATAGCAACATAACAATATGGAAAAGATTTTAATTGTTAATTAAGATACAGGCATATCAAAGAGTGTTAAATCATGAATCAGAGATAAAGCATTTATCTCGGGAAAAGTCTGTTTAATATGGAGTGTGACCACCGTACACTGCTATACAAGCCTCACAACGAACTTTCATACTTTTTATGAGGGTATCAATAAATGTTTGTGGCAACAAAGCCATTCTTGAAAAAGCGCGGACTTTTAACTCCTGGCGGGTCCTGGGAGTGAGGTTACGCTGTGCAATGGCTCTTCCTAGACCATCCCAAACATGTTCAATAGGATTGCGGTCCAGAGACCTGGAGGGCCAAATTCTTACGGCGAATATCCTCTTCTTCAAGAAAATCCTCAACAATGTAAGCTCTGTGTGGCTTCGCATTATCGTCCATAAAAATGAAGTCTGGACCTACAACACTCCGGAACAACATCACATAGGTTTCAAAGACTTCTTATCTGTAGCGATGTGCGTTGACAGTACCCGCATCGAAGACGTGCAGTGGGGTACGGCTGCCCAACATTATGCCGGCCCAGACAAGGATTCCTTTGCCACCAAATCTATCGATTTCTTTTACGTAGGAGGGATGATAGCGAGCTCCACGTTCTCTCCGGATGAAGAATCACTTTGCGCGGTAAATCGCGACTTGTCACTGAAAAGAACACGCCCCTATTCTTGTTGCGTCCAAGACTGATGTCTTCGGCTCCACAACAACCGGGCTCTCCTGTTCGACGCAGTGAAATGGTCACACACGACTAGACGCCGGGCGTAAAAGGCCCTCTCTGCTAAACGTCTATATACTGTTTGCCTGGAAATTCTTATTTCAGACGCAGCAGTAAGGTCATGAGAAAGCTGAGGAGTCGTTGCCAGCCTATGTCGTCGTACGCTTAGTGCCATGTAGCTATTTTGTGCAGGTGTCGTTTCTCTATGGCGGTCTTGGCCGACCTTCCTTGTGACATTGGGATGGTCTAGGAAAAGCCATTGCACAGCGTAACCCCCCTGCCATGACCCGCCAGGAGTTAAAAGCTGCGCTTTTGGAAGAATGGGCTTTGTTGCCACAAACATTTATTGATACCCTCATAAACAGTATGGAAGCTCGTTGTGAGGCTTGTATAGCAGTGAACAGCGGTCACACTCCATATTAGACATACTTTTCCCGAGATAAATGCTTTATCCCTGGTTCATCATTTAACACTTTTTGATATACCCTGTATCTTAATTCACAATTAAAATCTTTTCCATATTGTTATGTTGCTATATTCTTTCTCCCATTGTAATATACCTCTGTGCCAAATTTCGTTGCAACATAGTGAATAGTCCATCAGTTTTCGCAGATTTTATGTATATGACCTTAATTTTGGACATGAGTGTATTTAAATATTAACATTAAAAAAAGTGATATACTTCCCATTAGCCAGCAGCTCGAAGTTTCTGTTATCTTCAAGTTTCAAAAAATATGGCAGTACATCTTTGTAGCTCCATCCTTTGGCACCTTGTGCTGCCCAGTCATCATAGTTCTTATGATTACCTCGGACATAATTCATCGCGTTCAGGCTCCCACTACCACCAAGCATTTTTCCAGAATGCCACATTACTTGCTTTAAAATAAACCAAAAAATAATTTATAGAAATCAAGACTTTTTAAGAATTTTAAGAATGCAGTACAGTGCTTCATATAGCTACATCTCACAGCTACATGTAGCAATAACCTATTTTTGTTTCTTAATACAGTCACTAGTGCCATTATGAAGATATTCATTTTTAGCTCACAGGCTGTCAAAGCCTGAGAGCTAATGTGCCCGCAGGTTCTGTGTGTACGTATGTATTTACGTAACGCGATAACTCTTGGAAGAAATATCCGATTTGTTTCAAATTTTGTATGTAGGTTATCTCTGATAAGGCGCTTCCCAGATTAGTTTTGGGGGTTTACTGATTAAGTATAAAGGGGGGAAAGGGGGCTAATCTCATCCTTAATTTAGATAAATGGATTTTTCATGCAGAATTATCCGATTTGCTTCAAATTTTGTATATAGGTTCATTGTGACAAGGCACTTCCCTGATTAGTTTTGAGGGTTCATTGGTTAAGTATAAAGGGGGGAGGGAACGTCCCCCTTAATTTATTGTCGATTTCTTTTTTTTCGAGGTACATTATTCTTTGAACTAAGAGTATAATATACAATTAGTGTGAATAGCCTGTAAACTCAATGCCATCAGTTTAACTGGACACTTTTCTTTTTATTTGTTATTTGGTCAGCGTGACCGGGAATGATTTTGGGTTCAAGAGTAGACCCGCTCGGGGTTGCTCGTGTTAATCTAAGAGGGAAGAGGTTTCCTGGTAAAATAAACAAAAATGGGATAACCTAAAATATGACAATCATTTTAAATGGGCCTTGTAAGTTTCCCAAACAAAAACTGTTAATATGGTGATCAAAATAACGTGGCCGTGATTCGTGCCTCATAGATCGCTAAAACAACAATCACTATAATAAGGCCCGTGAACTTTTCGTTCATTAACTGTTAAAACGACAATCATTTTAACACAGCCTTGTGCGTTTCACGACTATAAAGCGTTAATACGGCAATCACTGTAACAGGATGTAGTCTATAAGTAGTTAATATGGCTTTTAGTTTTTTAATCGTAAATATCTACCAAAATGTTTTTTAATAAAGGAGGGGCAAATGTGCTACATTATGTATAAACATAAAATTCAATCGTCGAACAGGAAAATGCAAAAACAATTTTAAAAAACGTGAAATTAAAAAAAAAAGATTAATTAAAAATTCATCTGATATAAAATATCAACAACAGTTGTCTTAATCGTCTAATCTTCCATATCTGAGTCCATAACCAGGGTTGGCTGCATGAACGATGCTGGCAACAATGTAGTTTCAAGATTATGAAAGTGAGAACAATGGTTACAACAATGAAATTAGTTTTTCACCAAAATACACTCGCTAAAATACATAAATTAGGTTCAATCTGATTACGAAGGAATCCCTTGTTTTTTTTACTCAACAACCACTATCGCCCCCCCCCAGCGATTGAAATTATAAAATTGCTTAAATAAGTGTTGAACCCCCGTTTCAGTAGATTTATTGTGCTTCACATAAAGCTCCTACCTAAAACTGTTGCTGAGATATGGTGAAATGACATAAAACTTGCGGCACCCCTTTTAACATCAATAGCAGTTGATTTTCAAAAATCCTTTCTTAGTGGATCCTTATTATGTATTTCAAATATATACCCAAGAGTTCAAGTTTCTAGTTTGTATAGTTTGGCCAGTGCGTTAATGAATCAGTCAGAAGAAAGCCTCTTGTAAGTATAGATTATATTAAACATTCTATTGTTAAATAAATACCTTTTTTCCATAGAAATTATATTTTTTATGGTAGTTAAAGTGATATGTTTTAAACATTTTAATGTCTTGCTCTCCTCTATTTTAAAAACTTAATTTATGATAAAGATTTAACTGTGAATCATTTTAAGGTGATATTTTTCGAGGCCATTTAATTTCTATAAACTGTATTTGGCAATAAATCACAAACTCCTCGAACTTACAAAAGGAATAAATAAAAAGTGCATATAAATTTACAAAAAAAAATGTAAGAATGTAAAAGAAATAATTCATATTTTGAAGCAAAAGTTTGTGTCGTCAAATCACTTAGGAAATGCGCGGATAAAAACAAAACTTTCTCTTAAACAGTTAACTAGTGTGATTATGAAACATGACAAAATATAAAAATGAAAAAGGGTTTAAAAATTATAGTTCTTTAAATTTTCAAGTTAAAAACTTTTACGTTTGGTTTAAATTATTCCTAACTCTTTAGTGAATGTTTATAATCACAAAAATATTATGATCATAAAATATCATTATCCTGGTATTTGAGACATTATCCTGGTACTTGTACCTATACTGGTGTGCATATGCATGGCAAATGACGTTTTAATAAAATTATTTTAAAAAAAACATGTTTTTCATTTTTTTCTCATTTTTAGACTTAGCATGATTGAAACTATATAAAGGAACACTTTTTCTGAATGCGGCAGTATATTCTTGCATTAAAATTTATCTAATTCATAATATAATAAAGTCAGGAAAATAACATCATAAAAGCCTACACATCTCTAAGTTTTAATTGACGTTGTTCGCAGTTGAAATAATTTCTAAATGCTGTTTCTTTATCCGTTTCTTCAATAATTTTGTTTTAATATCCTAGTGATAGTCTGTTACAAAACCACCAATAAAGTGCTTTATAGGCGGCTTTGGTCTGTTATTCAGTAGCTCCAGCTGTTGCCATAATAGAAAACTAAAATGTCGAGGCCTAGACAATAATCCGAATATGAGTGACAAAGATAAGTTACTTGAAAAAAATATGCATATTGCAGTGTATTTTAAAAGTTGTTACAATACCAAACATGACCTGTGACATGACAGTAAAATAACTTTCTCACTTTTAAATGATACTTTTTCTTTCTGTAAATAAATCTAATATTGCATGGATATATGTTTCTTATCATGCAGACATGATTATTTAAAAAATATTTTTCATCAATTATATCAAACAAAGAAAAGGGAAGCAAATACATGCAATTTTCTTATTTCATAAAAATTACCCACCTATCATTCGATAGAATATATTTTGCACTGTTTAACTCAACAATAACATAAAATCGTTTTTTGTGTCATATTCTTTACTATAAATTATTATAAATGAAAAATAAAGTAATCATATACAATCATATTTTTCCGAAAAAAATATGTATGGTACTTTTAAAACAAGTGAAAAACCCTATGAAATTGTTGATATTTTATGATTTTTAAATTACATATTTTATAAACAATGTATATCATTTAATCTTACCCTGTTTCTCAGTCCAGTGGCTGCATGACTTTGAGGAACAATTTGAAATTTCCAATCGGCATCCGTCCCTAAGAGAGAGAAGCTCAGTCTTGGCACTTCCGATATGAAGGGTGGCTTCGATCCTGCTTCTAACAACAAGACGTTTACACAAGGCTCTTCAGACAGACGGCCAGCCACAACAGAACCTGCTGCTCCACCACCAACTAGAAATTATAGTCATAACATAATGTCGTAACACATCATAATATCGCGCCGTAACATAGATTTATTCAGACAGTGCAAAAAATCCAATAACATTAGAAATTCATGAGAAAAAATATACGTATGTGGGGTTTCTACTAAAATGATGAGGGATTTACTTAAGGGCAAAGATATTTGTAGTTCAAAAAGTCGCCGATTGGAGGCACTGGCATGATTGTATCTTCCGAAAGTACGCAAATAAGAACTTACTACTCAGACTATTCAGCTGAATCATTCGACGTAAGTATTCATCGTGTTTTTCGTTTACATGCAATATTCCTTCAGTAATTTGTCTTACATACGAAAGTGATGATTAAATCAAATAAGGTTTACACTGAGTAGTCAGTTCTTTATCCCCTAAAAAATTTTGGATGAAATGGTAATATTTATGAAACAGTAAAAATTAATTTTAGGGCTGCCATTAGCGACTATTTTGCACACCAGTATTTTTAGACAAACATAATCTACCTGGACGATTAATAGAAATCTACAACGAAGATTATTGTTTTAATAAAATAATAAAATAACAGTCGTTAACAGCAGCACTGAAATTAGAAATTCCAAACTGTAATAAATATAGATATGAAATAAGTTACGTGCTTACCAGATATAGCACATAAATTCTGCATAGAGAAATTAAAAAAATATTTTAAATGTCCATCAATAAATGGCGCTGCGTTTTCTCAAACTCTGAGAATGTTCAAATTAACTTCTAAGTTTCAAAATACAAATCTTTTTTTCTCTTTTCAATCGCTGAATCCAACAAAAAAAATTAGATACCTTTAATGCAGTTTTACACAATAGTTTAAGCATTCGAGTAGTTTCACACTCCACAGATGCCATCTAATAATAAAAATTATACATTTATGAACCGCCAAATATACATGTCATTTATTTCATCTTTATATTTAATGTAATTAATTAATTATGGGATTTTTATGTTAAGGAGTCCTTATTACGAAACACCCTGTATTAAAAAATATGAAAACTATGTTGTTCTCAGCAATGCACTATAATATAATTTCGCAACATTTCAATATATGCACAGTAAATTTTAATACATTTGCACCATTTTCATTCTTTATGGTATAAGTACAGTATTTCTACGGTATAGTAAACGTTAAAATACAGTATATGTAGCACTTTAATTGTAAACGGCATATATAGATATATATACTACGTCCAAAACCCGAAGTTTTGGCCGGCCAATTGCCGAAGTGGTCGGGAATCACTGGCCAATATTCGAAGTGGTGATTGATCCAAGGTTGTCCGGTAGATAGCACTGATGTGCACATAATAGGAGGGAACATTCCATGTTTTCGCGATTATCGCCCATTCCTGAATTGGACAATCAGTTTAAAACGAAGTTGTCCAATTCGCGAATTGACCGATTTCGGGCTTTGGCCGTAACATGTATCGCTTGTCTACAGTTAGTTATTATCTAATCTAAATTACTAATGTAAAATGTTGCTCCTACCAGTTTAAACTAAAAGAGATGCTTAAATATATGTTTCTCCTTACTTATTTTTCTAAGTAATTTCTACGTTTTTTTCTACGTAATCTTCGAAATTTTTTCGAATTTTTTTCTCTTTTATACTTTATTAAAATCGGTAAAATTCAAGGCTCGATCCTGGATCCAACCCTCTTTTCGCTATATTTTAACAATATTCCTCGTAGTTTACTTATTTTTCTTGCTCTATATGCGGACGATACCACTATCTATGCCTCTGCGCATCACCCATATTTCCTCTAGAAAAATATCCAAAATTACCTTGATACCTTCATAGAGTGGTGCCACCTATGGCGTATCAAGCTAAACGGAAGTAAAACTACTGTTGTCTACTTTTCTCGCACTTTTTCTCTTCCTAATAGAGTCACTATTAACAATACTACCATCCCCTGGTCAGATAATGCAAAATACCTGGGGTTTATCATTGACAAACGCCTCACCTTCAAAAAACATATCATTACTATACGTGCTAAAATCGCCGGCATCACTAAATCTCTTTAAACCCCTCTTACGTAGCCCTTCACTTTCTCTTCATAACAAAATGCTCATCTATAAAGCATGTGTACTCCCCGTTACTACTTACGCATGTCCCATTTGGGGCTTCACTTGCAAGGCTAACATAGATTTCCTCTGTTGCTCCCACAATAAAACTCTTCGTATAATCCGTAATGGCTCTAGATATCTCCTTAACTCAACTATAAGAAATGACCTCAAAACTATTTCACTGGCTAACCGCATTAAATTCCTCTCAAAAAACTTCTACAGTAATTTGTATAAAGTCCCCAACGATATTGTATATGAATTACCTGATAACGACATTCATAGTCCCAGTAAACGTAAAAAACTTCGGTATACAACCATTTTGTCGGAGTAGTCCTTTTGTGCTAATACTTTTTGTTTTTTGTCTTTAATATTTAAAATAAAATAAAAAAAAATATTATATGTATTTCCTATATTCATACTAATACTAACCTTAATTTAACTATATTTAAATGTATGGCAATGAAAACTGCCTTTTTTAAACTGGGGTAGATTTACGCTTTTCCTGCTTTACTTTGCTTTTATTGCGAACGATTCTCCTTTAGAAACAGTCAAACATCTTTTCTCATCATCTATTTACTTATTTTTCTATGAAATTATTCTTATTTAATAACTTTTTGCTCATTTTTCTACTTTTTTTTTCTCCTTCTTCCATCTTTAAACTGCAAATTAAAACTAATTGTCTACTTTATGCAAGCTAATCTTGATTGGTTATCTTACTTATTTCGGATTGGCTGATGAAGTTGACTGTGATATCCTATGCTTTTCTTTAATTTTACAGTGCATTTTTGCTACTTTTATACTCTTTTTTTTCATGGCTCTTTTAAGATGTGATACACAAATATTCATATACAGGGATTGAAGTTGCTAGCAACTGGGAATCCCCTGGAATAATCTACTGTTTCTGTTTCTGTTTTTTCTACGTTATTCTTATATTTTAATGCTTTTTTATCCATTTTTCTACTTTCTTCTCATCCTGACGAATTATCAACAAAGCCCAGCCTCTTCTACTGTCGGTTAAATTTGATTGGCTGCTTTACGCTACTTAAATTTCATTGGCTGGCTATCTCTCTCCTGATTGGCTGATGAAATTTTCAGTCAAGTCCCTTTCTTTTCTTTCATTTTGTAGTGCAAATGTGTTTACAACTGGGACTCGCATAGAAACAATCAACTATTTCTGTTTCTCTTTTGATTTCATGTACATTTGATATCGGGGAATGTTTTTGTCCATATGACGGCTTCTCGGAGCGGATGTTCTCTTCGCAGTTTTGAGTATTCTGGGATGCATTAGCGCTGTCCCTATATTTCGAAAATTATTATACTGTAGTATTTACTATACTGTACATGTACCGATTTGAAATGTTTTACAGTACATAAATCGTATAATCAATATAAAGTGCATACTTCACACTTAATATACAGAATATATACCGATTACAAACCGAAGGTTTTTATAGCACATACATCGTATTGGTACATATCAGTATGGTATATAAACTACCTTTTCTGGTATTTTGTGCGGTAAAATTATTTATGATGCCTACACTGTGAATCTGGATTACGGTACATGTATTAGCCACATTGGTGCCAGTACATGTATGCTAACTTTTCACAGATATTTTTTAGAATGTGTCATATGCGAATTAATTCAGTGTGCTACTCAATGTTTTGTAAACAAATCCATGAAAATCGTTGTCGAACCCAAAAGCTCAAACCGCTATTTAAAAAATTTAAATTATAGAAAATGTGTATATGTGCTCATTGTGCATAATATGACTTTGATACCTTCATTTTAGGATTATCAGTTGAAGTTTAATCTAAGAAAACTGTGACTTTTATTATTAACTTACCTATAATGTAATCATATTGATTGTTTATCTTTTCAGCGCAATCGGGAGAATGTTTCTGACCAGTCAAAGAAAGTAGCAACAACGGAAACAGAGCTGAATGACTTAGAGGAGTTTGATACATAGTTTCTCTCCACACATCCATTGTACCTACAAAATTTCAAAATTTGAGAATAACGTTTTCTTACTACTCTTCCTTTCCCCTATTCTTCTTTAAATACGCTTTTGAATCTCCTAACAGTTTAGAAGATATAGCCATACAATACATAAATTACTTTTTAATGAATGAAAAAAATATTTGCAGCTCTCCTCCTATTTAAATGGTTTACTGTATTAAAACAGTAGCTTCATCAAGCAGTGGTCGCAAAAATACTGTTCTTGCAAAGAACTACAACTACTTGATATAAATTGTAGTTAAATGCAATTAGAACTACTTGTTTGAAAAAGCTGCAACTACTATTCAAACTACTTTTAAAAAGTTGACACTATTTCGCTACTTTCCGATTTTGTCAAAATATTCAATCTACTCTCAAAATTGAAGACACGAATTAAGTAATACAGTGACCCCTCATTATATCACGTCTACGAAATACAACCAAGTAAGAGGATAACCGAGGACATGAAAAAATGAATGATGATAGCATACAAGAAAATGTAGGAAAAACATTACCGCCTATAAAAATTGAGGTGGAAGGTCGGTAGTGGTACCCATACAAGCAGGTGAGACAACCTTGCGCTATCTATCATATAATATGGTTAGATGATAGAAATATCTACTTTTATTTTAGTAGGTTTTGTTTGGGTTACTGTATAAAGTATTTTCTTTTTTCCTGATTCCTGTAAAGTGGCATTACCTGCTTGTACAGGTACCACAACCGAGTTACTGAAGAACATCCGTCTCAATTTTTGTCGATGCGAATTGTGGAACTACGTGCTGGATATGATAACACTCATCTATGGAATCAGCATGATGCTTGCATATCACCTTTCTTGTTAAATGGGCAAAGATTGCAATTTACAAGGTAATTACCATTGGCTTGCTATTCGATAACTTTAAAATACTACTTATATATGCTGCCTAGGGCAAATTAATATTTATTTCCTCTGTTATAATATCAAACTAGTCGGATGTGTCAATCCCAAAACTTTCTTCTATCTCACACAGATTTCGCATACACTAAAAAGACTCAGCACCAATTTATATCACAGTCTAACTGACTCTAAAGTTGTATTAAATTCCATGAATTAGTTCTTGAGATATGACTATTGTTAAAATCGTGTAAATCCTGCAAAAGGCAGCATAGCAGCGCCACTTTTTTGGGAGATTTAGATCAAAACCTAATCAATAACAACTTATGTAAACGTCTAACTGAATCTGAAGTTTGATGAAAATCCATGCATTAGTTCTTGAGATTTAGTTATCGTGATTATAAAGAAAAAAGTAGCATAGCTGCGCCACCTGTTGGGCTATTTACACCAAAACGTAAGCAGCATCTATTTATGTTATGGTATAAAAGAATCTGAAGTTTGATGAAATTCCGTGCATTAGTTCTTGATATATAGCTATCGTGAAAATCTTGAGAAAAGTGGTATAGTAGCGCCACCTGTTGGGATATCTACACAAAAACGTAATCAGCGTCTATTTATGTCTAGGTCTAATTGAATCTGAAGTTTGATAAAAATGAGTGCATTAGTTCTTGAGATATAGCTATTGCGGAAATTCCAAAAAATGCAGCATAGCAGCGCCATCTATTGGGCGATTTTCACCAAAAACTAATCTGCACCAATTTATATCAGAGACTAACTGAATATAAAGTTTTATTAAATTTCGTGGATTATTGAGATAGAGCGCCCTCAAAATTTTTGTCACAGACAGACAGGCAGACTCACAGACTCACAGACAGACGTTTTCTAAAAACAGTCAAATCGTGTTTAAGACCTTCGAAAACGTATAAATCCGTCGAAAACCGAAAGAAATTTTCATGAATCCAATACTTTCTTCTTGTAAAGATAGAATAAAGTAAAAATAATAAATCTATAAATAAAACAATTCCAAAAGAAGAAACGCGACATTAAAACAGGAAGACCTAATAACGAGTAAGCAGAGAAGTGTTACCAACAACCAAATTACTTTCTTTGCTGAGCCGCAGTTCAGTACATTGCTAACATTCGCAAATTGTTACACAGAACACATTTTGCACAAAAGAAGCAAATTAGGATCACGTGATTGGAAGAATGGTGAATATCCACCCCCACCTCAAAAGTAGCATTAAATGTAGAGTCAGTGCTCGCTGCAAACTACTGATTTTTTTGTATCCCGCTACTCACTACATTACATTTTTCAAAATGAAGTGAATTACACTACCAACTACTAGAAAAAGTAACGACTACTGTGTAGTTTCGTTAATTCTAGCGCACTATTTCTGACCACTGGTCCCAACTAAGCCAAACTCGGAGATTACGTGAACCTAAATTTCAAGAGTTTATTGCAAATATAAAAAAGTCGGATGTGTCAAATCCAAAACTTTCTTCTATCTCACACAGGTTTCGCATACACTAAAAAGAATCAGCACCAATTTATATCAAGGTCTAACTGAAACTGAAGTTTTATTAAATTCCGTGCATTATGTCTTGAGATATGACTATCGCTAAAATCGTGTAAATCCTGCAAAATGATGCATAGCAGCGCCACCTGCCGGGCGATTTTTACCAAAAACTAATCAGCACCAATTTATATCAGAGAATAACTGAATACAAAGTTTTATGAAATTCCGAGCATTAGTTCTTGAGATAGAGCTATTGCGGAAATCGCAAAAAATGCTGCATAGCAGCGCCACCTGCCGGTCGATTTTTACCAAAAACTAATCAGCACCCATTTATATCAGAGACTAACTGAATATAAAGTTTTATTAAATTCCGAGCATCAGTTCTTGAGATAGAGCTATTGCGGAAATCGCAAAAAATGCTTCATAGTAGCGCCACCTGCCGGGCGATTTTTACCAAAAACTAATCAGCACCAATTTATATCAGGGACTAACAGAATCTAAAGTTTTATTAAATTCCGAGCATTAGTTCTTGAGATAGAGCGCCCACAAAATTTTTGTCACATACAGACAGAGTCACAGACAGACATTTTCTAAAAATAGTCAAATCGTGTTCATGACCTTCTAAAACGTATTAATCCGTCTAAAACCGGAAGTCGAAAATGTTCATGAATCCAATATTTTCTTCTGGTAAAGATAGAAGAAAGTAAAAAGTTAAGTTATGGTTTGAAATAAGACGAAAGTTTTAGAAAAATATCACAAAAGTAATAGGAATTCGGTTGTCAGCACAATTTGTTTTAAAGCTTAGTTTTGTTTAGTAAGAAATGAACAAAAATTGTCATATTTTGAATCCGAGTCACCCCGAGTTGTCGTACACTGTAAAATATATATAAATGTTTCTTAATTTAAGAAAATATAATATAACTACAAAAGAAAATATCCCATAAACTTTTCCGAATTACGCACGATTCCGAAAAGCATTCCTTATCTTTAAAAATTTCAGAAAGCAACATATATCTGAGATTTAAAGAAGCATTTATAAAAACGAAGTTTCTTTTGCTGCCACTGATTTTCGGAAACGTTTCCGAGTAGTTTTTATAGTGTATTAATCAGTTTTTTGAACCCGAAATATCGGATGCCATCAATTCTCGAGTAAACATTGTAAACATTTTCATGTTCAACAAATGTATTTTACAGACAAACATACTAAATTAACAGCATTAACATTAACATTAAATTTTATTTTATTTTGCTACAGTTGCATTATAAATTCAATTACGTAGCTGAAAATGTTTAATTAAGAATTTATTCCTGTTTGAGAAAACTGATTAATACACAATAAAAACGACTCGAAAACGTTTCAGAAAATCAATGACAGCAAAAGAAATTTTGTTTTTACTGATTTTCGGAATCGTGAGTAATTCGGAAGAGATTATTGTATATTTTTGTTCATCGGTATGTTATATTTTCATGCATTAAGAAACATTTGTCTTTTTTTATATTATACTAAAAATTAAATCTCTCATATTCAATTGATTTTTTTTCTGAAACCAAATTTAATACAGAATGAAGGATAAAATTACCATTAATTGTCTGAGTGCAACGAAGACTCATACACAGCGCAGTATTACTTTGCCCCATATATAGCTACGATGGATATTAAAACCTTTCGTCAAGCATAACTCAAAAAATATTTAACGGATTTCGTTCAAATTTTTACAGCAGGTACCTATAAAGGTGACAACGACGTCTATTTATTACCAAGAATAAATGTCAAACCGTTTGGAAATTATATTAAAAAAATAGATAAAAAAGCACAATTAAAGTACATACGTCACGAAAATTTAGTGCATACGTCATTTTCACCGGCGGGAGATTTTCGTAGACAATCGGAATTGAAAAGTACATGGAGTACATGGAGCAAAAAAATATGCACGCACTAATATTCAGCACAATAAAATATATTTCAATTGAGTAGAAATCGAAAATTAATCTGGATTTTTTCTGTTTCAAAGAAAAACCCCGCAATAACTTAGTAGACTTGGTATTAGAGATTTGGCGCAAATCTCAGCAATAGCAGCTTTTTTTATTTCGCATGTATAAATAATAAAAAAAAAAATTCTTTGGTGTTTAAATAAAAGGTTTCGATTTATGGCATTATTTCTTTTTTTTTCTCTCTTTTTAGCATTTTAAATGTGATTAATGAAAGGCATGTATTTTAAATTAAATGAGTGAAACGTTTATATTTAAATGAAATGAATTCAATATGAAAATGTTATAGGAACAATATTTGGCGATTTATCAACTGCGCCAGGATAACATAAAAGTACCAATATATCAAACGGTATGTAGTATGTAAAATGAAACAATTTATCACCCATCGTACAAGAAAAAAACTAATATTCTGCATTCAGAGGGAAAAATCCATCTCCTGTGCCGTAAGATTTGGCGAGTTCTTTTTTGGCGATAAGTTTTTCGATGTGATAGTTGGGATCTGAAGGATTTGGCTTACTTTTTCTAAATCTTATTTTTTTGCAGATGTAGTATTATGTAAATATATTTTTTTGCAGATATTTTTCTATTTTGTATATTTTCTATTTGGCATTTGGAAAAGAGATTTTTACCTTTTTATCTGTGCCTTCGGAAATATTAAAAAATAAAAAAAGATTTACATATATCAAGCGTTTAATTTTTATACGGACCACTTCTCCATTTTTAGATTTGGTACTTTTCAGTTAGCCCGGCGCCAGTGAAATTTATATATCTATGTATACATATATATACATATATCTATACATACACACATTTATATATGCATGTATGTATATATACATATATATATACACATACATATATATACATATATATATACACATACATATATGTGTGTATGTATACATAGATATGTATATATAGATATACACATTTCACTGGCGCCCGGCTAACCGAAAAGTACCTTAAATTTTAAATGCTATTTATTATTTACTAGCCGTTTATTAATTGTTTACAATTTACCCCCCTGACAATAACAATTATTTATCACAAAAATGCCTCTTAGGTTTGTTAAATAAGTTTGTTTATGTGTTTTCATTGCTTATTAAAATATCGAATATGGCGATAAAATTTCATTTTAGCATCGTGCTTAAATTTTTAAGATGGCGCAAAAACATGGTTTAATAAACGTATGTTTGTAAATATTTGAAAAACATGTTTTACCGCTCTCTTGAAAAATTTTGTAAGATGCTAAAACTACCTTTTGGCACCATTTAAAAAAATTTTCGCCAACCGACATAGGATACGAAACTTTTTCCCATTCAGATACACATGCAAGGCTGGTCTCAAACAAGAGTAAAGCTAGCAACAATATTGTTCTAACTCTATAAGAGTTACAATAATGATATTAAATACTCCGATTGGCTTTGGGCCCAATTACGAAAGTTTCTCCTAAAAAAAACTGTAAAAGAGGTATTTTACATTTGTTTCAAATGAAGCTCGGTCTACAAGGTATTAGTTAATAATACAAACAACACTAATGGCATGGAGGCAAAAGTTTTAATTTAAATTTATATATTTGAAACCCTTCCCCCCAACCACCCCCCCCCAAAAAAAAAAAAAAAAGAAAAGAAAAGAAAAGAAAGTTACAGTAATGAATTTAAAATGGCGTTAAGCCACGCTTTCTAACATAAGCAATTGGCTGCAAACGCGATAACGAAACTTCACCTAACTTAATAACATGTAGCTAATATAGCCCTCAGGGTACTTTGCAGTTATACAGACCTTGTGATTTTTTAAAAAAAGGTTGAGACAATTCAGGTTTAAGAAGTTGAGATTTACTGTCAAATGATATAAACAACTATGAACACAAAACTGATGAATTATTATTCAGGTTTATGTATGTATTTAAAAAAATGCATCTGATTACACTTATTAGATAAATTACTTCTGTTTGCATTTAATAACTGATAAACGGCTTCTATATATTAAATGAACTGTTTAAATATTGGGAAGAGGTGGCGAGAGGTAGAAAGACGAGTAAACAAACGGGTAGACAGACGGGTAGTGAGATGGGTAGAGAGACGAGTAGCGACATAGGTAGGCTGACGGGTAGCGAAACGAATAGACAGACGGCTAGAGAGAAAGGTAAAAAGAGGGTTGACAGAGGGGTAGCGAGATGGGTCACGAGACGGGTAGCGACACCGGTAGACAGGAATGTAGCGAGAAAGGTTGTGAGACGCGTAGCGTGGTAGATAAAGAGACGAGTAGAGAGATGAGTACAGAGACGAGTTGACTGACGGGTAATGAGATTGATAGCGAGACGGGTGAAGAGTCGGATACAAAAACAGACGGATAGTGAGAAGCGTATACAGACGAGTATAGAGACAGTAGATGGGTACGGAGATGGGTAAGAAGATGGGTAAGAAGATGGGTAGAGAGGCGTATAGCCAGATGGGTAGAGAGACAGATAGACAAATGGGTAGCGAAGTCGATAGAGACACGGCTAGACATACAAGTAGTTAGACGGATAGACAGACGGTTAGAGAAATAGATTGGCGGGTAGCGAGACCGGTAGAGAAATATAGAGACGGGTAAGAAGATGGGTAGAGAGGCGTATAGCCAGACGGGTAGAGAGACAGATAGACAAATGGGTAGCGAAGTCGATAGAGACACGGCTAGACATACAAGTAGTTCGACGGATAGACAGACGGTTAGAGAAATAGATTGGCGGGTAGCGAGACCGGTAGAGAAATATAGAGACGGGTAGCGAGACCGGTAGAGAAATATAGAGACAGGTAGCGAGACGTGTAGAGAGATAGACAATCAGTTAGAGAGATGGGCAGAAAAACGGATAGGGAAAAAGACAGATTGTGGAGAGACAGACAGACAGGCAAAAGAAAAGTCTGCGGATTGGCGCAGTAAAGGCGCATTAAAGGCGCAGGGGGCAGAGTCTCCTAGAGAATAATCAAGAAGTATCGGTTAAGCTTAACTTTGTAATATGTATAATTTTTCAATTTTGCCGATATGGAGATTTAATGTAAAAGTTATTTTACAGAAGTCATCGAAAGATTTTTTGTATACTTTAATAGTAATTTAGACTATAGTTTTGCAATCTGGTTTGTAGCAAAACATGCTATCAATGTGGTTTGAAGTGTAAGAGTTTCTATAAACAGTTATACAAATAATAGATATATAATCAAGGAAGAAAAATTTTAAATTCATACACAAAAAAGGTGCAACAATGAAATTAAATTTGCGTTAAGCCACGCTTGATAGAATAATCTATTGGCTGCAAATCCAATTACGTAACTTTAAAAAGCTTGGCGTTTTAAAAGATCCGGCGTTTTTTTTTTCAAGTTTTGCGCAATACGCGCTTAAGGAAATGAGATTCTTTGCCACATGTTAAAAAAAATTATGACAACACATCTGATGAACGGTACTTCTTTTCTATTTTTTTTTTAACAGTGCATATGAATTTATATATGATATTTTGTAATTCTATCATTTAATTTGCTCTTTTTCTTTATATTGTAATTGTTAACCCTATGTTTCTCAGCAATATCACTCAGACTAATCCCTTTGAGGGAAGTCCTAGTACAGCTGATCTTCATTAAAGTTTACCTTTAAAATTTGATTTAAAAAATTCAATATTCTTTCAAAAAATAAACAAATAAATAAATAAAAAACAGGAGTTCTAGAGCTTGGACAGCATTAATTAAGTTTAATAATTAATTAACTTGCAGTAAATATTTTGTTCATTCTTTTTAACATTTTGGTAAACAATATTTATTTCTCTTATTAATATTTAAAATTATTTTTTTAATATTTAAAAGTAACATTTCACAAATTTAAGTATTTTTTTTTTCTAAAAACAAACTTTGGGAAACAAAGAGTAAAATAATCATTAATATCTATAAAATTGATATTTTTTAAGGATTACCTTTAAAACAGGATGACTCAAAATTAAATATAGCGTTTTGAATAACGAAAAAGAACAGAGCTCTAAAAAAATTGGTTAATTAAATCATTAATTAGTAGGAACTCCTTTTTTTGTCTTTTTTAATCTACATTAGATTAGTAAACAGTAAAATAAGGAGTAATACGCTACCGCGCATGCGCGGTAGCGTATTACATATTACATCATCTATATAATAAAAGCGCAAGTCATGTGACAGTCATCAACAGTTCCGGGATGCCCGTTTCAAATTGAATTCAATTGATTGTCATTTTTACCGCTTTCGAACCACGGAGAAAACGTAGACTTTAATCGCCCGCAGAGAATAAAATCAGAAAACATCTTTGACGTCATTCATTATGAACTAATGAAATTAGTTTTAGTTTTAGAAGTCTGACAAACATTGTGAGCTCTCGAATTGCAATATTTTTCAAGTTATAAATTACATTTTTCATTGACGCCGTGCTGAATTTAGCCATTTGGCAGTTACCTGATGATGATGAAGCTGCAATAAAATTGTTTCAGGACTATGGAATTGTACATAAAGTTATTTTTTGTTTGCGAGATGCTGGCTACGACGTTAACAATTTCATTCTTGCAATTTAAATTGAGTTTCATTTTATTATTTTATTGCATACTATTTATTTCTTTTTTCATTTTAAGTAGATATATTTTAATTGGTTTAATAAGATAGTTTGGGAAAGTTTGTAATTTTCAAATGAATTTTTTTTAAATGATCACTATTGCATCAACAATTCCATTTTTAATTTCAAATGTTTCATTTGGTGCCAACTATTATGCTTGGCGAGAATGATGTCAGTGTAACAAAAAGTGCCGAATTGTTTTTATTAGTGTAAGAGAAAAATGTAGAGAATATTTGCATTCACTGTTGTCTGGAATTAACGGAAAGAAAGAGAAGCAAAAACCCTTTGCCAATTTGTGCGTGTTAGCGTACGTGGTTTGGCGCAAAACTGATGTTATTGTAAATATTGTTATCACTCTTATAATCTTGAAGCTACATTGTTGCCAGCATCGATCATTTTTGTCGCCATCCTTGGCTATGAACCCGATTATGAAAGATTAGACGAAAAAGAAAAGTATTGCTGATTTTTGATTAAATATTATGCGAACGACATTTTTCTAGGGAAATTTTTGATTTGTCTTATTTTTTTTTATTTCATATTTTATAAATTGTTTTTACTCTTTTTGTCTTTTAGCAATCGGATTTCAATCTGTATAGAAAATATAGTACATTTCCTCCTGTTCTCAAAGAAAATTTTTCGGAAGTATAGGTTTACGATTTATATACTGATCGCCATATTTATGGACTTGAGTGTGCACAAGGCTCCGTTATAATGATTGCTGTATAATTAGTTTATAGGTGTGAAATCCACAAAGCTCTGTTAAAATAATTGTCGTTTTAACCGTTCATGTACGCAAAATTCCCAGAGCCCCGTTATAGGATTGATTTATGAGGCACGAAATACACGGAGTTATGTTATAGTTATCGCCGAATTGACCATATATGGTTGCGAAGCACACAGGTTCCATTATTTTGATCACTCAATTAACAATTTATGGGTGTAAAACCCCCATTTACAAAACTCGCCATATATCTTAAGTTATTCCATTTTTTTTTCAACCGGAAGCTCTCTCTTTTCCCAACACCGGCAGGACTAAGCGGATTTCTGTCAACGGGCTTATGAATAAAATTTATTTTTTATGTCGTGACATCTTTATTTGTATGCTTTTTTGATATTTTTATGAGTTATTTTCGTAATATTTAAAATAAAGTATTTCATTTATTTATTTATTATCTGTTTTCATGTAAAATGCACTTTGTGAGCCCAGGCCAATGCCCTGGCTATCCGCAGCAAAAGTCATCTGGGCCCATCAAGCGACCGTCTAGACCAGCCATACTCAACCTTTTTTTCTCGCGGGCCACAAACAAATGTTTGCGACGTTAGGTGGGCCGCAACAGACTTATAAGAGTCTCAAAAAGGCTAATTAAAATAGTAAGCTAACAAAAGTAGTATAACAAATCAATATGACGAAGTTAATATTATCAGTATATAGAGTTGAACGTTTGTCGCAGAAGAAATATTACGAAAAATTTTAACACTGCTATTTCCAAACAATAAACTTTGGGGGTAATAATTGAAAATGTGGTAGAAATAGGCCGCGATATTTGTCGTTTAGAAATAGTAGGTATAATAAATTTTTGGTGCCAATGTTTTTCCGCGACAAGCGTTCAACCTTAAAAAGCAATATTAGTTATATAATAAGTAACACGTTGTAAGTAATAAAACATTATAATATAACAATGCAGAATTTCCAAGTTCTAAAGAAAAAAATTAAGAGATTTTCTCTAGTAAAACAGTATTTTGCTCAATGCAGAAACTTTATTTTTCTTTTAATTGTAAAAATTTATATTGCAAATTTAATTTGGAATAATATTTCACTAGTAATGCAGTTTAAGAAATGTATACAGCACTGTAGCACAAATAGGACTATATGTAAAAGGAACTTTTGGCTATGAAAATGATATTTGACATATTTGAACATAATTTTAAATTAATTATAAATAACAGGCCAGATTTTGTCTTCCTATGAAAATATATAAAACTACAGTGGAGATCTTAAATACTTTTTATTCACATCTAAATTCCTTTCATAAATATGGATTAATGATTATGTATCTCGGGCCGCATATAAAAGGGCGCCGGGCCACATGCGGCCCGCAGGTTAAGTATGGCTGGAGAGGGATGAAGACCGGCTAGTAAATAATAATAATTAATTATCTGGTGAAAAAAAAAATTCCAAATAGTTTTTGTCACGTATTTTTATTTTAACAATCTTTACTTTTGTCATTTCTTTCATGTTTTATGTTCAAAATTACATTTCATATATTTGAATATGTTTCCCCCTCAAACAGGAATTTTCGATACAGAGAGTAAAATTATCATTAATATCTACTAAGTTGATTTTAGGCTTACTTATAAAATTTAATAACACAAAAGTCAATACTGCATTTCTAATAAGGAAGCAGGAATTAATTCTAGAGTCCATTGATTAATAAATTAGCAGAAAATTGTTTTGTCAAATATTTTTTTCACGTTCTGGTTAATAGCATTTTTATTCTAGTTAATATTTGAAATGATTTTAACACTTCGAATGACATTTCACGTACTCTAAAAAAAATGAAAACAGAAGTTTGCGATAAAAAGAGTAAAATTATCATTAGTATCTAACCAGCATGTTTATATCAATTATATCAATTATTACATCATTTTGATTTGTTCCGATATGAAGCGCTCATAACAATATCGTAGATTATGCTAATGTTAATACGTGAAAAATAAAATATTAAAGTAAAGAAATAACATCTATAAAAACAACGATGATGTTATAAGCGTTTCCCATTTTAAAATAATCAAATCTATATTATAAAGCAAAAACATGTTCCTGAATAACGCTGACGTCATATTGGGGGACAGCCTGACCCATAAATCTCACTTTTACTGCAATTTTTTTATTTTCAAATAATCACATTATTCCAATTTTTACACAGTATAATAGAGAAAAAAATATTTTTTCAAATACAATTTGTTTAAAAACTGTATCTTAATGTATTGATTTTTTATGGTTATTAATATTTTTATGGTGAAATTTTAAATAATTCCCCAGCATGATTTTTTTTAAATCTATCTCTATCACGTGCAGTTCGATTACGAAAGATTAACCCGTTTGCATTTAAAACGATATAAATAATTCAGTATTTTTTCCCGGCAAATATTCCTTAACGAAATTGAAATTTCATCAATAAATAAATAAAATAATATAAATAAAACACAAATTTAACAGACATATGCAGGCAAACTACGCGCTTAAATCGCTGAAATTATCAGAATCTTAAAGGCGTAAATAGCGAATTGTAAATAACGAAGTATTTGGCAATTTCTTCGACTACTAATTCCTGATATGCTACTAACTCGAAAGTATCGCTTTTAATAAATTTCGAAACTTTATTTGAATACGTTATTGATATTTTCTACATATAAATGTTTTTCGATGTTGTTCGATGATGTAAAAAATAAATTAAATGTAAAAAATCAGTTAGAGTTTTCAATTATTTGTATTTGCCTATGTTTTGTAACCCGGAAAGCCTGGGTTGGATCCCCTAGTTTTTATAATTGAAACACATTAAAATGTGCTAAATAAACCTGTTTTTCAGATATTGTATAGTACGTTCAAACAATTTTCGCACAAAAATCAGACAGATAAGCAGTAATCAATATATTAGCCTACACTTTAAATACTATACAGTCCCTGGCCAAATTATTAGACGCAGTTGTTTTTATTATAATTTGTTAAATATGTGGAAAGATACATGAGGAATTATCTTGAAACTTTAGGAGTGTAAACAACATGATCAACGTCATATATTTCCGAGAAGATTTTTTCTTGAAACCCCATAAGGGGCCGTCAACAAATTGAAGAAAAACGAATACGTTTTTGATAACCCTGTAAAAACCAATATCACAAAAGCGTTGAAACGGTATCACACGCTTAGGAGGCTTATTGTAATAATTTGGGTTCATTTTTATGAAGATAGCATGTACACTCGAAGAGAAATTCAGGTTTTTATAAAAACAGTCCCAAATTTTACTAAATTTTTTGCTTATAATTTGCAAAGTTTTTAATATAAAAACAAGTTATTTTCAGAAAATATGACAAACAAAATTATACACAATACCCTGCAATCAGAATTAAAAAATAATAAAAATTGCATGAAAAATGAGCAGGTTTACTAAATATTTTTTCACTGCGCATGCGCGAATTCAATCAAAATATACTGTGCATAATATATTAGCTAAATATATAGACCAACTTTTATGAAAGTCTCAAAAACATAGCTTGAAAATTTTGATAGTGATCGTCGATAGAATAAGCTCGAAATTCGCTGTTTCCAAAAGGAAGCAAAAAGATGAGGGGTTGTTTCGAAATATACTAGCTTTTGAAAGTTGACATAATAAGAATGAAGCGTCTCTCATTCTATATTTGATGCAACCCCTCATATTTTTGCTTCCTTTTGGAAACAGTGAATTTCGAGCTTATTCTATCGACGATCACTATCAGAATTTTCAAGCTATGTTTTTGAGACTTTCATAAAAGTTGGTCTATATATTTAGCTAATATATTATGCACAGTATATTTTGATTGAATTCGCGCATGCGCAGTGAAAAAATATTTAGTAAATCTGCTCATTTTTCATGCAATTTTTATTATTTTTTAATTCTGATTGCAGGGTATTGTGCATAATTTTGTTTGTCATATTTTCTGAAAATAACTTGTTTTTATATTAAAAACTCTGCAAATTATAAGCAAAAAACTTAGTAAAATTTGGGACTGTTTTTATAAAAACCTGAATTTCTCTTCGAGTATACATGCTATCTTCATAAAAATGAACCCAAATTATTACAATAAGCCTCCTAAGCGTGTGATACCGTTTCAACGCTTTTGTGATATTACTTTTTACAGGGTCATCCAAAAGATATTCGTTTTTCTTCAATTTGCTGACGGCCCCTTATGGGGTTTCAAGAAAAAATCTTCTTGGAAATATATGACGTTTATCATGTTGTTTACACTCCTAAAGTTTCAAGATAATTCCTCATGTATCTTTCCAGATATTTAACAAATTATAATAAAAACAACTGCGTCTAATAATTTGGCCAGGGACTGTATTTCATCCTATAATTAAAATATTATTATAATTATAATTTATAGATTATAAATTATATTAAAACAATCCAAACATCTCAGGCAAGTAAATTTACCTTTTCGGGTTTGGAGCGGAGGTAAAAATCAATGCTTATCTACACAACCCCTATGATATACAGAGATTAAAGTTATTAATAAATTAAAAAAACGTATTAGTTAAAGCTTACCTTTAAAATTTAATAACAAGTAAAAATTCAATGCTGCTTTTACTAATAACAATGGTCAGTAGTTCTAGTAACATTGACCAATATTACAAATAGCGTGACTCTTTGGACAGTTACAACACTTAATCCTTTGCTATAAAATTAGAAGAAACTGCTCTGATTGGTTAATCTAATTATGTATAAAAAGAACAGATTTCTTCAGTCAATAAAGCCATCAAGAATTTTATGTTGTTTAAGCAGTTGCATTTTTGCTGCAACCGTGAAGCTTGAAAATAGAATATAGGCATAAAAAAAATTCTGACGATCTAGCACAGTATATAAAAATTAGTTCCAGAGCATAAAAATTTCAGTCGAGTGGTTAGTGAATGAATAATATATATTTTAATAATACACTGGTATGTTTTTCTTTAAAATAACGGAGAATTTACTGGTAAGGATTCATTCCTTAATTATGTCACACTTCAAGAGAGGGGGAGATCCACAAAATATGACATGATGTGATAGGGGAGGAAGTGGGTTAACACGTTTTAATGTCACATCTAAAATATGAAAACAATTCGGTAAGCATTATTTGTAAGCAGTTCATAAATTTCATTAAAAAATATTTGCATGTTTTTTTCTGGTAGTATTATATAGTATAATAAGGGGCTCTGCTAACTACGAGCTACACTCGCCAACCCCCGTTCAGACAAAGCAGGGTTTAAAAACACGCTAATTCGCTCTGTTTTAAAAAGATAAGGAAAGTGTGACTTATAATTAAGCGACCAGTAGTGATCTTCTCTAATGGGTTGTCATTACTTTGACTGGGGGATTTTTCGGTTCTTAAGGCTGGATCAACTGCTGTCGCGACACCTTACGGCTGTTCTCGTGATTGATTAAATAAGATCATATAAACATTTGAATACCACCTTGTATAATATTAGTAACTAAACAAGGTCGCTGCCTCACAAAATTTTATACCGACGTTATAAGGCTTTATTTATTTTTTTATTTTTATTAAGACGTTTTAAATGTATCGTTTTAAATATGGCGTAATTTCCACCAAAGTTTTTCTTTCTCTTTTTAATATTCACGTGTAATATCACATTTTTGTAATATCACATTTTTGAAAGGAAATATTATTATTTGCGCTGTTTCAAAATTTGGCAAGAATAGGTAAAAAATTTGACTTTTTCGAAATATGAAATAAATCTCTCGTGTAAATATATTCTTCTATGGAAAAGTATTTCAAAATATTATTAATTGAGATTTTATGACGTTATTTTCTCCCAATTAATTATTTTCACATGTAATAATTTAATTATTTTAAAGTTCCCTCTCTTTGTTAATATTCATATAGTTTTCAGTTGTAGAAGGTTTGAAAATGTTATTATTTGCGCATTTCTAAAGTTTGGCAACAGTATTTAAAAAAGACATTTTGGAAATATGAAATAAATCTATTGAAACAACGACATTTTGAATAAAAAATGAAAACAAAAACCCTCAAAATATTAGTCAAATTAAAACTATATATATATTGCACACTGCACACCATAAGTTCATCAAGTACGTGCCTGCGAAAGATAGTTAAATTGCTATGCATACAATTTAATCCTTTAAAATTTATTGAACGGAACTATTTTGACCGAGATCAACATTAAATAGTGCTTAAAATAATTCTCCGATTTAAAAACTGTCTATTTCAGCATGTTTATCAAAGATTTCTCAATAAAATTAACATTTTTCATATTTTTACATGCAATAGTTTTCTTAATAAAAGCCGAGAAAAACCTCCGGTCACAAATAAATCATTTGCGTCAGGGACAGCAGCAGCGATAGTTACATTTCTTTTTAGAATAAAGATATTTATTTTCCTGGAATTACAAAAGATTGAAGTAAAAGCACGAAAGATATTAACGTTTTTATAGCATTAACATCCGTAAGTAAAAGTCAGTAGACACAGGGTGGTTAAAATTAAACTGACGGTACTCGGAGGCTCATAGCTCCAGTTCTACTGATCGGATCCGAACGAAACTTCAAATATATGTTATGTAGATCATGCGGCCAAGATTTTCGTAAAAAAAAAATAGTTTGAAATTTCGCTACCACATGGCGCTGTATGTCTAAAACTATATGCAAATGAGTAGCTAATGTAATTTCGCTATAAAAGCGATACGTATGGTTCAAAGAAATGATACGTCCGCAGTGAACATACCGATGAACAAGAAGGAACGCACATGCTTCGGCAGAACTCCGTGCTTATCAGCGGATGAAAAATGTCCGTAAATGAAGTTAGAGGCACGATTCGTAAGTTTGAAGAAACCGATCCTCTGGATGTTGCACCGGAAGCGGACGACGAGCAACTGAGTCGGCGATTGTGAAGGAAATTGCATTCAGATCCGAAGCATTGCTCTCATTCTGATAAAAAAGTTTTCGATCAATGCGCGTTCCTTCTTGTTCATCGGCATGTTCACTGCGGACGAATGGTTGCTTTGAACCATACGTATCGCTTTTATAGCGAAATTACATTAGCTATTCATTTGCATATGGTTTCAGCAATACAACACCATCTGTTTGCGAAATAACTATTTTTTTAACGAAAACCTTGGTCGCATGATCTACACAACATATATTTGAAGTTTCATTCGGATCCGATCAGTAGAACCGGAGCTATGAGCCTTTGAGTACCGTCAGTTTAATTTTAACCACCCTGTATTTTAAAACTATTTTTTGCATAAAATTAGCTCTAATTGAATAGTTCCAAAGAAAAAAAATGTGATGTCACAATAAGGAGTGGGGTTCACTCGAGTGTGAAAACCTGTGAAATATTGGGAGGGATGATTTAAAAAAAAATACGAAATTTGCGTGACGTAATTAATGGATGAACCTAATCATTTTTTAAAGTGTAGAGGAAAATTGCGAAATCAATGGAAAACAACTAATAATTAAGTTCCATTTCTGCACAACCACCGAATATATTTTATATTTTTGCTACTGAAATGTATGTTTTTGCTACTGTAATTAGCTACATTTTAATCATTTTCTTTTTATGGAAAAGTTCGCAGCTGATTAGTAACATTAATTTAAAACGACATAGGTGATTTTTTTCTGTAAAATCAGTTTCTGATTGATTAGTTGATTAGTAAGGTTAATTGGAACAAAATACTAGATTTTTTTTACTAGAAAATCAGTGGCTGATTACTAAAGTTAATTTTTAAAAAGCCAAGAAGCTTTTGTTTGCATTAGTGTGTAACTATTGTTTTTTTTTTTTTGTTGTTTTTTTTCAAACAAGAAAATTATATATTAGTTACCATCAAATACTTTTTAAATACATGGAATATAGTAAGTACTCTTCAATAGTTCTTAAAAAAAGAGAAAAAAGGGGAAAAAATAATTTACAGATAAAGCCATCAAAGATTTCGACTTAGTATTCACTTCTAGTGCTGGTTTCTTGACCAAAGATCGATTTATTGAGTATAATTGAAGAGTCAATTGAGAAAAACTCTGTTAAAATTGCATCTTATTTTCTTTTATTTTTCATTTCCAACTGCAGTCGCTCCTTTAAGTCTTGTGTAAATCCATAGGGAACTGAAATCCGAAATTCTGTAAATTTCCCTACAGATTGTATAGTTACAGATTGTAATCTATAATCTTATCAATCTTATCAATCTAATTGTATCAATTAGTAATCTATAAAAATACCCAATACCTTGTAAATTCACATGACTAAAAACAAAAGACGGTTGTGGTTTTGCTATTCCTATTGTAAGCTAATTATAACAGTACATTGTAGGTAGGTGTTACGCCCCATCGTACAATGGGTCCAAAGTGGAAAAAATACTCAAAAGTGAATTTTTTATTTAAGCACCGTTTCTGGTGGTTTTCTGTCCTTTGATAGGTGAAGTCTAATTTTCCCGAAAAAAGAATTTGCACTCATACAGAGGAGTCGAAAAGTGAGCGTTTTTAGACTTTTGAAAATTGGTCAATTTTAGCCGAATTTTGTTCGTCTTTGTGTACTTTTATTTTCAAAGATAAGATTTTGAAACTTTGAGAGTATTTACTTCCTATACAGAGGATTAAAATCCATGATTAACCCGTTCCAATAGTGCATTATTATATAGAGAATTAAGGTTTACAATATTCTCATTTTAAAATATCTATTTTCCTCCGACATGGCTTTGCAATTTTTTTCATCTGCATACATGCAAAAAACAGTTATATTTATTTCATCTGATTTTATCTGCAATTGTGGTCTTCTTATTTCCTTTTGTCATTCCCCCTTTTCATTAAAGACCCTTAATTATCTCGAGAATGATTAGACGTATCAATTTGGAACTGCTTTTATTCAATTCTTCATGTGAAAGTACGTACGAATCATCTCAAACAACCCTAAACCATATATTATTTTGTCTTTTTAAAACTTTTTAGATAATTTCCCATTTATTCAACTTTATTCAACATTTATAAGCTTTATTCAACATATTCTTATGTTTTAATTATTTTAGAGGCCGAATTCCATCTTTTCACACCTTTCAACCTAGTTATAGTTCTTTGAAGTTTACAAATGTGCGTAGAAAAATGGTTATAACTTAATAGCTATGGCTCGTATTGATCTGCGGTTAGTTCTACTCGATTCAGTGAAAAATATTACATAAGATTCAATGCAGAAATATTTCATAAGGAAATATACTTTAGTGCTCTAAAAAGCAATCAAGAATTTAAGTTGTCAAATATCAACAGAAAAGTGAATAACTCGTAAATTAAAGATAGACCTGCGGTTAGTCTCATTCGATTCCTCTCGACGAGATGCCTTAGAAAAAGTAGTCAGAGACGATGATGGGGTGGTTTTCAGAATTTTTTCCCAGAAAACCGGGGTTTCATTGCACTGTGCGGCGCATTACAGTAGAAGCGGACAATTTTTTGAAAAATAAACGTGAAATTTATTGTTACAAAATTTTGTTATAAACAGAATACTGCTGCTGTTCTACAGCTATAAACTGTAATGAACTGGATTACACCTCCTGTCTTCCTCTATACAAAATTTCCGGTGCGAGCATTAATTTCTTCTACTAATCTGTAGTAAACATGTGAGCGAATGATTAAAAATCTTCATATTTTGCATTTATCGAAGAAGCTCTGTTTCTTCTCTGTGTATTTATAGAAATTTTATATCAGTAGCTGAAAATTTTTACTGAACTCAACTCATCTTCATTGTATGAAGTAATTTATCAATAATCAAAATATATTAGAAGTACAACCAATCGGATTAAATTCGCTGAGGGCTAAATCCTTCAAATATTATAGCTTAATGTTAAAAATAGAATAAAATGAGATTTATATATAAATTTATACATATCTATACCAACTAACAAGACATTTATAATCAAAATGTAAAAAATAAAATAAAATTTCTACAGTGTTTAAAATCTTTTTTCTCTTTTTCTTTTCTTTTTTCTTTCCTGATTCAGTTTGCCTGGCAATACCTTATATATACATGAAATTTCACGAAATACCAAAGGTGGTCCAAAAGTCTTTGGCACATTTTAAAATTCAATAAAAAATTAGCAATTGGCGTACGAGAGTTCGGTTTGGACGAAAATGCTTCTTATATTAAAAAACTTTCTTTAAAAAAAAAAAAAATTAGTTCCAAAATTTTCTCATAGATGGCGTTAGTTCTGCAAAGCTACCAAAGAAGTAGAATGACTTTGTACACAACAGTGGCGAAAGACGTACAGAGCATATGCACAGTTTTTGTCCAAACTATGGCAACCCACATTCCAGAACTTAAAAATACTCGCTTTCATGAATTCGATCAAACAAGTGAGACAAGTCAACAAACATTAGTTTGGCTATAATAGAAAGCTTGCCAAGATAGGATGTCTCTGTAAAATAACGACACAAGGACAAAAAAATGTGATTGTTTGATAGGATTTTGGAAAAAACAAATCGCCTGGCAACTTGTCGAGCTTTCTATAATCGCCAAACTAATTTTTGTTGACCTGTCTCACTCGTCTAATAGAACTCATGAAGGCGAATATTGTTAAGTTCTGGAATGTGGATTGACATAGTTTGGACAAAAACGGTGCACTGTGAAAATTGTTTGTGCATTGTCGAATTATAATAGATCTTTTTTTTACCCCATAAGTCATTACGCGCATGATATCTTGAGAACGCATCCATAGATTGTTATGAAATTTGATTTAGATAATAAGCGCATATGTGTGTTTAAAATGATCTACTTTTAAACATCTACAATGATAATATTTTTAAATATGACTATTTTTATTCATTAAAAAATGTAAAATTTTGAATTTTTGTACAAAAATATTTTTTTACATGGTTCATGAAATAATTTTGACCTAACAGTTGATCATTTTTGAAATACATATGTGCTTATTATCTATATCAAATTTCATAACAATCCAGTCATACGTTTTCAAGATATCATGCGCGCAATGACTTAAGAAATAAAAAAAGAGCAACTTTATTTTCAACAATGCTCAAATTCTGTAAAAGACTAGTCAGTTTCTAATAGTATTATATTAAAAAGCACAATCTGCGTAATCAATAATAAAAATTTCATGCTTGTACACAAAAACGTTTTGAAGATACACTAATTCGAAGTTTGAATGTTTTTGTTGATTTTCGGCAAGTTTAAAAGATACAAGACCTCTTAAGTCAGCATTTATGTATTTTCATATTTCTGCGACTTTTTATAATAAAATGTTGAAATTTTGTAAATTATCTTATTAGTGTATGGGACACATTTCACTCATTGGAATATTTTTTTTGTACGGGTCATATATAAACATTTAAATTTTGTATTTCTTCAAATTTAATCCCCTGGAAATTTTAATGGATTTCATAAAATTCTGTATCTTTTTTAACGTAACTTTGTAATTTATAATTTATGTCTATTATCAATACTTAAGGAATAAAAGCCGAGGTCAGTGTTTTTGAAACATCCTGTTCATGTATGTATATGTGTGTGTATGTTCATTTTTCTAAATGAAATATATAAAATTAACATTAGAGGTGTAATTACAGACAGTTTTTCCATAATTGCAATAAAATATGTATTAGTGTTCTTTCATTTCGGGTTTTGGATGAGTTTCGCGTTCGAGTTCAAGTTGGGTTTCAAGTTCACTTAAAATAAAATTTTCGGGTTAGTATCGAGAATTACATGATACCTGTAGAAATCTAATGACTTTACCAATAAGGACTTTACCAATAATAAATACAAAAACTCGAAAGAAATTCAATTGTTTTGGATTTTATTTTTTCTTAAAAATTACCTGTTATTATTTAAAATAGTAATAGAATAAAAACAAAAACTGAATTTTAAAAATAAATACAAATTCTAAAAAAAAACTATTTAATAAAAAATCAATAAAATATTATTCTGATAATATAATACAGTAATACGGATCATTTTACAAAAGGTGAGCATTATATGTTTAATTGAGTAAACAAATATGCTTGGAATGTTGAATTGCAAATTTGGTTTTAAAAATACATAACTGAAAGGCTCACAAAAAGAAATTTCTTTTGAAAATACAAAGTGATTTGTTTGAATTTACTATCCTAAGCTATTACTTTTTAAACAATTTGTCATTATGTTAAGAAAATTGTTTTGGTTGCTTCAAAAAAAATCAATAAAATCAATAATAATAAATAAAAAATCAATAAAATATTATTCTGATAATATAATACAGTAATACGGATCATTTTACAAAAGGTGAGCATTATATGTTTAATTGAGTAAACAAATATGCTTGGAATGTTGAATTGCAAATTTGATTTTAAAAATACATAACTGAAAGGCTCACAAAAAGAAATTTCTTTTGAAAATACAAAGTGATTTGTTTGAATTTACTATCCTAAGCTATTACTTTTTAAACAATTTGTCATTATGTTAAGAAAATTGTTTTGGTTGCTTTGTTGTTTTGTTATAAATGATTGCTACTGGCAACTAAATCATTTGGGAAACTTTAAAGGTCTCTGTAAATTTTCTTATTACTTTGATAATTACGCCATCGTGCAATGGAGTACTAACACGTATAAAGTAGAATGTTTTTTTTTTTAAGTTACGATTCAGTGTTAGAAGGATTTTTTAAATATTTCTCCACAGTGCTGTATATGAGTTATGCAATTGAGTTATGCAATTGAGTAACAAAATCTTTCTGAATATTTCAATAATTTTGAGAAAAATCAGCACCATCTCTTAATATAGCAAAATAGATGTAAGAAGACTTAAAATAGTTTTAATGTTAAACAACAAAGTGAAATATTACTATGAAATTTTTATAGATTAATTTCGCTAATGCAATCATTCTCTACTACAAATCGATATATTATCTTGAACAGTAAATTTTACAAAGCACACGAAATGTTTGGAAATGAAAAACAAAATAACTCAACTTTTGCACTTCATCGTCAGTTAAAACAAAACAAAGTGAAATATCTAAAAGAATACTTTAACATTCTAAATATATATTTTTGGATTCATGGAATCGGATTAACAAAAGTATACCAATCCGTTGTTAAAACATACATTGTTTCTGTTATGTCAGCTATTTTAGCGATGTTTTATGAAGGAAACATGGTGTATATTTTGTTAACTAGAAATAGAATAAATCAGGATCTTGAACTTTATTTTAAAAACCTTTTTATTGTTTTTAATTTTGTCATTTTTGGCATGGCAATACGATATTATATTTTCTCTTCAAGAAAGAAATTATACGATATCTTCAGCAGAAGTATGCGTTGGTACTCAGAAATTTCCACAAAGCAATCAAACAATTTCTTAAAATGCAAATTATTGAGCAATATGATTTTTAGTGATATTCTTAGCATGGTAGCAGTGACTCTTGTATATTATACAATGTTATGGCCATCTAGTGTAAGTAGAGAGCAAAAGAATGAAACAAGAAATATACTCTTCTTACATACTAAATGGTCGTTCGTAGCTTTTCTGAGCATGTATTTGAAAAACACATGCTTCTGCTTAACTTTATACTTCGCTGTTATTTACACTATAGTCAAAGAAAATTTACTTTGTTTGAAAACAAATGTTCATCGTTTTCATTTCAAAACCGAAAACTTGGTTGAACTATTCAACGAAACTTTAGACATAACTAAAAAGACAAATGGTGTTTTCAGTAATGTGATATTCATAAGTTTCATGCAATCATTTGGAGCTGTATTTTATCAAATGCAGGATTTATTATTGAACAAGCATGGAGTTATTTATTTGTACGCTTACAGATTTGTTATAATAGTATGGCATCTTTTGCCTTTTTTGATGGTGTGTCTGTCTGCATCCTCTGTTACAGAGGCGGCGGAAAGTTTCAAATATGCAATAGAAAAAAAACGAAAGAAGGATATTAGCAAACTTCGTTTTTCTTCTACGCTTAACCAACATTCTTTCGGATTTACTGTTTTGGATTCAATTATTATTGATAAAAGTCTTATTTTGTCAGCTGGAGGAATTTTGTTATCTTACGGGATATTAATTGCAACATTTAATTTTCATTCTAAGTAATAATATTTTTAATGATTTGGAAAGCAAATACTGACTATAATTAACCAGTACTTCCTCTGTTTTTATTTTTTTGTAATGACTTCAATTGTTATTGACAGAAGTGTTATTCTAACAGCTGGAAAATTCTAATAATGTTTTTTGAACTAATTGGAGTGTGAAATGTTTTTCTTTATTTCAAAGCAATAGCACTTAGACAAACATCTATACACTATTATATATGCCACCAAATCAACTGAACAATAAACAGAACAATAAACGAAACAATAGTGACATACAGAGACTTTAAAGAAAACAAAATGTCAACTGTAAACAGGGAATACAATCAATTAAGCTGATGTTGTGAGGTCCTCATTAGTTTCCTGGCCTCCCAATATCTGCCAGATATACTGTTACTTATTAGTGTGGGCACAGTGGTAAACGATCTGCATTCAAGATTATATCCTCTCAACAAATAGGGCAATTTGGACTTTCAAGAATACCAAATCTGAAAAGTTAATTAGGTAGACAATCGTGTCCCGCGGCAAGTCTAAATAAGGTGAAACTTGTTCTTCTTCATGGTGTAGGGACATGAGATATTGCATTTTTCCATTCTTTATTTTCAATTTCACTTAGTTTTCTACTTTCATATTGAGAATCCACTTTTCTCTTTATAATTCTTGCTATTGAACTGAAAGGTATTTCGTTGTTTGGTGTTTGTATTGTTTTAGTTTCTTTTTTGGCTAGTTGGTCAGCTGCTTCATTCACGTGTATTCCGCAATGGGCCGGGATCCACTGTAGTTCCACTTCCTTTCCACTATCTTTTAGTTGTTTAAACATTTTCCTGCAGTCCTCAATTCTTCTTGAGTCGAGGATCTTAAAGGAAATTATTGCTTGAATAGCAGAGATTGAATCTGATAAGATAACTGCTTTTTTTAAATCTTTTTCTCGTATAATTAGCTGTTGTGTGGCAATACAGATAGCCTGCAACTCTCCATAGAACGGGGTTGTGTTTTTTCCCAGGTATGCATAAAATGCGATGAGTTCCGAGTACATTCCAGCACCTTCATTCTCTTCCAAAGAGAGTTTGAAGACGTCCGTATAAACGAGGAGCCATTCTTTTATGGTGTATCTACTATAAATAGTTTCCATTACATATGCATGTAACTCTTTATCTCCAGCATTCTTTTTCCTAATTCGATACAGCAAATCAGTGTTACCTCTTATACAAGGTAACTCTATTTTCAGGATTACTAGGAATCTCTAGTTCAAGGTGATACTCAATCACTTTCTGCATGAATCCCTGCTGAGTTTTTAACTTTCTTAATTGTTCAGTATTATATTCTCTACAGTAATTATTTGAAAGCAGTCTAATAAGTTTCTCAAATAAAATTAATGCCTTTTCTTTAACAATCTCCTCAATAGGCTTATTATTTGTCAAACACTGCATTGCTTGAATCGGTGTGGTTTTAAACGCACCGGTTATCATTCTTAAAGCTTAGTTCTGAACTATTTCGAGTTTTTCAATATAAAGCCCTGAGCATGTTATCAGTGGCTCAGAAAGGCTTAATATACATATAATAAGTAGTATTAAGGGTGTCTCTACAGCATCCCACATCACTCCTGCCAATCTTTTGAGAATTGAAAATCTCTTAATGACCTTTTCTGAAATATTTGCAATATGGTGTTTCCATCATAGTCTTTTATCAAATGTTACTCCTAGGTATGTGCTGGCATTGGTTTCCTTAATAGGTATGACCATATACTTTATGGTCATTTCCTTTTTTTGGTGGTTTAGTGTAAACGTTTGGTGTTCCGTTTTGTCAATGTTTACTTGCATTTCATTTAAATTACACCAATCGGCCAGTACCATCATTGCATTGTTAACTCTGCCAATCAATTTATCTCTTTTTCTATGTTTTCCCGAGGTCCAGATGACTAAATAATCTGCATACATCGCACAAATAATTCCTTCGATTATTTTTAGCTCTTGAGAAAGATCGTTAATGTAATCAACGCATGCGAAAATTAAATGCGTTTAAACAATAATTTGCTCTTAATAACTGCTTTGAATTCAATTGTTCTTTATAGAGAAATGTTATTTTGTCAGCTAGAGGAATTTTGTTGTTTTATGGTGTACTAGCTAAAGTACCTGACGTTCTTAGGGACATTAAGAAAAATCAATTTTAATATAAAATATACAGTATAAAACAAAGAATAAAAGAAAGCAGTCGAAATGTTATACACATGAATCAAATGAAAATCTGGTATAAAAATATATAAATTTATATAATATGCGCATCAAAATTCAGCTATAAATGAGCTTCTTTTCATTTATCATTGGAGCCATAAAAGCTAAAAAGAGAAAATGTCAAACTGTCTTTGAAATGTACATGATAGAACGAGCTGAAAAACAATTATTTCAAAGCAGCTTCAAAAACTATACTTTTCTTTTCTTTATTCGGGGCAAATACATAGAATTTTCTTGAGGAGATTTCTTCATGCAAATCGCTTGAGCTCGCAACGTAAAACTGTCCATGAGAAAAGCAAGGGGATTCCAAGTTGACTCCAACTGAATGCAAACATCGCTCTTGTGCCTTATTTATCGACCCGGCAAAAACTAAACAAATGTTTATTCGACTTTATATCTTTGAAAAATCTTTCAAATGAACCTAGTTTCGGGGCGTGCGTTTCAAATGAACCTAGTTTCCGAAGGCACTACCTTTAGAAGAGCTTAATGTGTTCCAAACAAGCCTCTTTTTGAACGAATCTGTGGCATGGGTCAACGCTGCCTACGGCAGCATATACCTGGCTTACTGCGTATGTACCGGAGACAATCGATAACCGAGTCTAGTGATCCAACCTCCGTAGTAATCGGATCCATACAACCCGAGATAAGAATGCGCCCTTGGCGGTAGAAGCTAGAACTAAAATCTGTAAAACGATCAAAAACCAAGTTGAAATAGCCAAATCCCGTTGTAACCGGGACCATAGAATCAGAGATAAGAATACTCCCTGGCGGTGGAAGGTGGAACTAAAATGTGTAAGACAATTGAAAACGAAATTGAACTAACCAAACCCCGTTGTAATCGGACCCATAATGCCTGAGATAATAATACGCCCCATGATGGTGAAACGTGGAACTAAAATCTGTAATACAATCTAAAATCACGTTGAATGAGCCAATTCCTGCTGTAATTGGCTCATTGAACACGAGATAAGAATGCACCACCTTTCAGCGAGAGGTGGAACTAAAATTTGTAAGAAAATCGTAGCTAAGTTGAATGAACCAATTCCAGTTGAAATCGGGCCTATAGAGAAGTCCATTAAACTTCCAATAAGACTTTATATTCATTTTCTTTTAAATTCTTTTAATGCCGTCTTATTCACCTGCTATTTGAGCTTGCCTTTAAACCCGATTTTTTAACTCATGGCCCTTGTATTATTGAGAAATGTTTGAAAATGTTCATCACAATTCCTCCGTGATGTCTGCTATACTTCTAATATGACATCTTATTCATCTTCTTTTTCATTCTTGAAACTGTTTATTTCATTTAATTTTCACGTGGAAATCTTTCAATTTGAAATTAACTGTTGTGGAAAGAATTTTATTGCGAGTTTTGAATTTTTGGCAGTGAACTAAAGCGAAAACTGTTTAAATTTAATAGGAAATGGCTGCTAATTTCTTGGTTTTTTATTAACTAGAAATAAACTCTAATTTATTTTGATTCCGAATTACTTTAGCTGCTTCGCCTGTGATTTAATAAACCTGTACGTAACATTTCACAATTCTGGTTCCAAACTGTGGATTTGTATAGAAATACAGATAGACAAATTTTCATTTTTACATATTAGATTAATTAAAGCATTTCCTTTTCACTTTGAGGTATAATATATTTTGCATTATGTGAAAAAGAGAAAATTGTATATAGTGATTTATTGTTTGGATTTACTGGTCTGGATTGAGTCATTATAGACACAGGAGTTATTTTCTCAGCTGGAGGAGTTTTTTATCCTATAGCGTATTCATTTATAAATTTGGTTTTATTCTAAGTAAAAACTTCGTTTGAATAACTTGGAATGAGGCAAACTGATAACCAATAAATTATGTATTTTCTAGATGTACCATCTGTTCAATTGTCACTGACAGAAGTATTATTTTGTCAACTGGGGGGGTGGGGAAGGGGGGTCTGTTATTTTATTATGTATTAATAGAAATATTTAGTTTGCATTTTAAAGAATAATTTATTTTCAATGGTTTGGAAAAATAAAACCGGTATCGACTGACCAGTATTTTTGCAGATTTACTATGCTGGATTCAGTTATTATTTAGAATAGTGTCATTTTGTTAACTCGAGAATTGAGTTGTCGTATGGTTTATTGATTACAACATTTACTTTTCATTTTAAAGAAATAATTTATTTTGAATGATTTGGAAAATGAAAAATTAATACCATTAACCCTTAATTGCATAGTGATGTAAATTTCCATCACTGTTTATTTATCTTTTAATAAATAAATAAACTTCTTCGCCACCACTATATTTATATAGAAATATTAATCCAGTAAATTTCCGGTGAACTATGTTGCTGAACAAAATTAAAAATCTATCTTAAAATTTCTGGTGTCTAATATTTAATATATGTATAAAAAAACACAATTGTAAAAGAAAAACTCATGCAAAGAAGGGTTAAGCAATATTTTTAACAGATTTGCTGTTGTTATGAATTCAAATATCATTTAAAGAAGCAATATTTTGTTAGTAGGATGAATTTTATTGTCTTATTGCGTCTTAATTACAATATTCAACTTTCACTCTAAGAAATAATGTCTGTTAAATGATTTGAAAAGAAAAAACTGATTACGATTAAGCAATATTTTTCTAGAATTTTTATTCTATCTTTAATTGGTATTTATAGAAGCATTATTTGACAATAGGAAAAATTTATTGTGCTATGGTTTATTATATACAAATACACCTTATAGTATTTATTGTACGTAATAAATTGCATTCAGTGATTTAGAAAGAGTAAATTGATTATTACTGTAAGTGTTTCAGTAATACAGGTCACACCTCAATTCTCACGAAATAAAACAATTGAATCAGTCATTTCTAAAACCACATAAGTCAAAATTTTTCCAAATATACTTTTTTTTTGTCGCAAATGCTTCCTATAAAGTAGAGCCATGATCTGGGTAATAACCACATAAGTCAGTTTATTCCTTTCTCGTCAAACAATACCTTCTAATTTTCGTTCATTACTTAAACGATATAAAGTCAGCGACTTAGTGGTTTTTGCATGCAATACCAGATTACATGCGGATACCATATTACATTACCATGTTACCATTTGCATGCAATACCATATTAAAACATAAAAATGTTCCTGTAAAAGTGCTATCTTCATTAGTTTGGATTAAAAATATGTTTAATATGTCATTTTTGTTTGAATTAAATACCACCTAACCTTATTTCTTGCTAAAACAACATAAGTCAGGTACAGCTTTTCTGTTATTCTTCTTTTTATTCTTCATAAATTATAAAACTTATTCCATATTTAGAAACTTTGAAATCCAAACTCTATAATCAACCCTCCCCCCCCCCCCTCCCCCCCAAAAAAAATAAAAAAACATGAAAATTCGTTTATTTGTGAATAATCCAGTTTTTTTTTCTGAAAAGTTGTAATTCTGTGACTTATGTGTTTTTTGAAATGACCGATTCAATTATTCATGATAAAAAATCTTCGACACTTCAATCCCTGCTTTAAAAAACATTAGAGTCAAACTACATGAAAAGTGTACGGCATGAAATGTACTGTAATAAAGATACAAAGAATTGTTGTTGTTAATTTTATATTTAGAATGATTTATTTCACTTTCAAATATCAAACTTTAAAACATATATAAATTTTTTAAGGTCAGTAACTTTTTTTACTCCTTACGTGCCCACTCTTTACAGACTGATCATTGTATACATCCTCCACCACCAGTTGAGTGAAGAAACAATTTATTGCAGAACTGAATGCAAAACTACGGCTACCTGGTTTTGGACCAAAAATCAACATGGTCGTTCTAGTAGATAGCTGGACATATACACTTCTACTTGACATAAACATATCATGTGAAATCTGTAGAAAACAGTGGTTTGCTTATCTAAATGGTTCCGTCAGAATGGATTTACTTAAAGAGCAGAAAAGACGGCGAAAATTTACGACTTTTGAGGGGAATTTCCTTCCAATAGCACTGCACGGACACACAGATTAACTCACTTCAAAAGCCAACCGTATAGTGCTAGAGGACGTTAAGGGATATAGTCTCACGCAAAAATATCCGCTCGCTAATGTTATTTTACTATATCTCGTTTGCATTTCAAAATTTTTAAACGATTTTTTATCCATTGGATAGCTGAGCTTGATCTCTACAACCGCCATTTTTTACTTTTTCAATACTTTTGCAGATTTTTTTTAAGAATATACTTTTGCTTTTGGAACCGGTTTCGCAAGTGAAAATACCCTCATAAAAACGGCGGTTGTAGAAATCGATCTCAGCTATTCAATGCAAAAGAAATTATTTTAAAATATTGAAATGCAAAGGCGATATTGTAAAATAACTGTCCCATAGGATTAACATTAGCAAGCGGGTGTTTTCAAGTGAGTGGATAGGACCCTTAAGACGGGAACTGTTCACAGGGCAGCACCTATCAACAAGAAAACAGGGTACATGGTTTGAACACCCTACCCGGTTTTACCGTACTCTCTCCTGCATATTTTATTAACTTGTAATTTTTCTAAAACTTTTTATTAGCATATAAATGTTTTAAACGTTTTTTATTAAGTTGCAAATTTAAATTTTTTGTAAACATTTTGTTAACTTATGAATTTTATACACATTTATATATATTCACACATACACACATACACACACGCAGACATACACAAACCTTTCTAACAAAATATCAGACACAGAAACGAAAAAATACTAGTGCGATAAATATACAGTCGGCCCTGACCATTGATTGCACGTTGGTTGTACGATTGCTCAAATGTCTGCTACCGTTAAACTCTCCTTATCTTACTATTTACATCTGAGTAGTATTTTTTATCTATTTTTTAACAAACATTTATTATTGTTTTCCAGGATAGAGATGAAAGTAAAGTGAACATTTCCGCCAATAGACGGAAATGACCTAAAATAATGTTGTATAGCTTTCTATATTGTCTATATATTTTTATACATATTACTATATATATTAAACTAAGATTTAATTGGAAAAAAAACGTATAACACAGCTGAAAACAAACTTATAGAAATTATCACCAATAGACGGCGATGTATTCACTTCTTTGCGTAGTCCTGTAAATTAATTTTACAAACATCACTTAATATACTAAATATAGTGCGGCTGTAAAATGCATCACTCTATTAAAAAATAACCTTAAGAAATTCATGATCTTGTACAGCAATTATTAAAAATTATTTTGTGTAGCCCTGTATATGATCTACAGAATTTATACTCACCACGTATAATTAAAAAATCTAATTAAACATAGAAACGTATACCAGAAATGAAAATGCACTTCCAGCATTTATTATCTCATAGACAATTGTATAACCGTTATCATTTGTGGGTAAATTAATTATAACTGTTAAGCACGTCATAATTCTGCAGCAAGCCTCTTCTAGTGCACCTCGATAATGTATCTAATTTCATTAGGTTTGAAATAGTATAACATCATTAAAATATGCTGCAAAATGTTTTCCCCCGTAAAACATTATGTAACCGAATTATTTTGCATGACCCTCTGAATAAATGATAAATGCTTTGCACACCATATTCTGCAGAAAACATGTTTCAATGCACCTTAGAAATGCATATCAATATATTATGTTTGAAATAGTGTAACTTAATTAAAATACACCGCAAATGATTTTTCCCCATACACCTTGATGTAACACGATTATTTTGAGTGTCCCTGTAAACAAACTATCAATGCTATGTACTCCATTTTCAATAGAGAACACTCCATAGTAAACTTCAATAACATATATCAATTACATGGCAATCCGTGTATATTTACAAGAATTAGAATACGGACAGATGTTAGACGGCAGACGACAGACAGACTAACCGAAGTTAGAAACATTTTCAAACAACAAAACTTCACAATTTAATAAGGTGAAATATGATCTCTATATAAACAAATTGGAAAACGCATAACACATTTAGAAACACAATTTCAACAATAACCATCCATAGACAGAAAAATATCCGAATTCTTTTGCGCAGCTCTGTATATAATCTATATAATTGTATATATACTACATGGTATGTAAAAAATTAGGTAAGTTAAGAAACGCATGCAACAGTTGAAAATTCCTGTTCCTCAATTTCCCTCAATAAGCGGAAATATATTCGAATTTTTTTGTGCAGCACTGTATAAAATCTATGGAATTTATACACATCAAGTAATATGCAAAACTTTACTTCGATTCAAAAACGCATATCCCAATTGAAAACGCAATTCCAGCAGTTAAACTATATTGCCAAAGGTGACCGGTCACTTGCGATTTTAAACGTTTTTTTAACTATCTAGGAAAATACATGAGGAATCAACCTGAAACTGCAGGTGTGTAAACAGTATAGTATAGGTTATATATTTCCGCGAAGACTTTTTCACGAAATCCCATAGGGGACTGTCAACAAATTGAAAAAGAACGAATATCTTATCTTTTGGATATCCCAGTAAAAACTAATGTAGCAAAGGCGTTCAAACTCGAGATTATTAATAAGTGGCTTATTGTAATATACAGTGTTCATTTTTATGATGATAGCATGTATACTCGTAGAGAAATTAAGGTTTTTATAAAAACTGTCTCAAATTTCGCCTAGTTGTTTGCTTATAATTTGCAGAGTTCTTAATGTAAATAAAAGTTCTTTTCAGAAAATATAAAAAACAACATTATACATAATACTCTGTAACCAGAATTAAAAAATAGTAAAAATTGGATGAAAAATGAGCAGGATTACTAAAAAATGTTTTTCTGCGCATGCGCGAATGCAATCAATATATAATATGCTTAATGTATTAGCTAAGTAGTATATAGAGCAACTTTTGTGAAAATCTCAAAATCATAGCTTGAAAATTTTGAAAATTATCGTCGATAAAATAAGCTCGAAATCCGTTGTCCCCAAAAGAAAGCAAAAATATGAGGGGTTGTATCCAAATATCAAAGTATGTGTAATGTTGCGTACGCTATCTTGCACTAATCAACAGATATTTCATACAACCCCTCATCTTTTTGCTTCTTTTTGGGAACAACGGATTTCGAGCTTCTTCTATCGACGATAATTTTCAGAATTTTCAAACTATAATTTTGAGACTTTCACAAAAGTTGCTCTATATACTTAGCTAATGCATTATGCATATTATATTTTGATTGCATTCGCGCATGCGCAGTGAAACGTTTTTTAGTAAACCTGCTCATTTTTCATCCAATTTTTATTATTTTTTAATTCTGATTGCAGAGTATTACGTAGAATATTGTTTGTCATATTTTATGAAAAGAACTTTTTTTTTTATATTAAGAACTTTGCAAATTATAAGCAAAAAACTAGGCGAAATTTGGGACTGTTTCTATAAAAACCTTAATTTCTCTACGAGTACACATGCTATCCTCATAAAAATGAACGCAGTATATTACAATAAGCCACTTATTAATAATCTCGAGTTTGAACGCCTTTGCTACATTAGTTTTTACAGGGTTATCCAAAAGATATTCGTTCTTTTTCAATTTGTTAACAATCCCCTATGGGATTTCGGGAAAAAAATCTTCGCGGAAATATATAACCTATACTATACTGTTTACATACCTGCAGTTTCAGGTTAATTCTTAATGTATTTTTCTAGATAGTTAACAAAACGTCTTAAATCGCAAGTGACCGGTCACCTTTGGCAATATAGTGTATTACTTATAGACAGTAATGTAACCTAATTGTTTTGTGTGTACCTATAAATGAATGATAAATTCTATGTACAACATATTCTAAAGCAAGTACTTTGAAGTGCGCCTCCGTTATGTAGAACAATTTCAATGTGTTTGAAATAGTTTAACATCATTAAAATACATTGTACATTTTTTTCCAACAGACCATAATGTCACGGCATATTTTTAGTGGCCCTGAAAATGAATTATAAATGTTACCCACTTCATTTTCAATACCGGACATTCGATAATAAGCCTCTATAACATACAAAAATTACACGGCAATACAACTATATTTACGCGAGTTAGAGCATGGTCGGACGGAAAGACAGACGGCTAGGCAAACTGAATCCATAAATCCTTCTCAACTAGGTTGTAAAGTGTTAAAAAGAAAAAAATAACCTTATCAAGCGGTGGGGGGGGGGTGAAATCAATGCGTATCTATCTACCATCTCCTTTGTATTTATTAAAACAGACTCTTATACTGATTTATTGATTTCATCTTACTGAGCCTATCGAAGTTTTTCTCTGATTGCAATTATTGTTTAAAAAATCTCTACAAAATTTTACAACAAAAATTCTGAAAATTCCTTCGAACTCTCGCTTTTAAATTAGAATATCTTCAGGGAAAATATCAATTTTGGGTTGACGAGTCACTTCCTTGTCAATATTTCCTGGATTGCCTCACATTGCATTTGTTGTCGTAGGCAGTTAGAATTTTTTTTCTCGGAAGTCTACAAGTTGTTGCTATCACGAGGTTCTTTGGCGCCGAGTAAATAATGTTCCAATTTAGGCAAATATACAATATAACAAATTTTTGACATTCCAGCTGTTACCTGGCCTTTAGCCGGCAAAGCCTGAATTATTTTTTTCTTCAAATTTTATTTTAATTTTTATTGTATATTCATTGTTTATCTTGGGATAGCATAAAAAGATTTTTAAAAATATATATTATTTTTGTCAGAAACTCGCTGGTATCAAGCAGTACCGCTAGGCTTTTACACTACCATTTTTGCAAGTCACACTTATTTTTCAAAATTTTGATCTTACAGTAGCAAAAACATTTTTATTAAGAACAGATTGTATTTTTTCCTCCATAAAATTGTTTTTATTAAACATCCAAATTAAATTACATATTTGTATGAAAATTTACAAAACAACTAACTACATTACATTTTGCACATTCTGTGTGTTCGCGGCTTCTGCAATATGCAGCAGCACAGTGACGCCTTTGTTAAGTGGGTCGTACTAGATGGTTCATTTTGTCAAATCTTAACTCATCAGATATCCTGGAAAAAATATTCAAAAGTCCTATAGGACTCAAGTATATTGTGAATCACATTAAACAAATAATAATAATAATTAGCTTCCACTTGAGGTTGGAATTCTTCCGAAAGATTTTGGAGGATTACAGTATATTGTGAGTTATGCTTCGGTTATGACTCTACGGAATTCTAGTTGCTTCATTGAAGAGTTCGACTTCCTGGGGAGTAACCAAGCGTTGTGCACCATCACATCTATCAGCCATGTAAAAATAGACCACCGCCATTTTTCCCTTGAATGGTGATTCCGTATAAGTACACATTTACATCTATTCGATCTGTACCAGTCCTTGAAACGATTATACTCACCAATGTGATTTGGACGCGACACTTGAATTTCTTTCTTGTCTGCTCTGGAAAAAGTGGTACATTTATAGTAGGGTTCAGTCCATGCCAATTAGAAGCGAAATTTACGACAGACAATCAACACAACAGACGATAGTAACATTTTCTTCTAGGCAAGAACGTATTTCAATGCATTCTCTTTTCCGTTTCTTTGGAAGAAGACAAAGGGCAGTCAGACAGAATTCTGTTCTGACACATGGTGCCAGTTGCACCATAGCCTTGCTCTTGCAGCTCCTTTATCAGATTCATTCCGAGAAATAAATTTTCGACATACAAGCAGAATGGCAGACTTTTGATACTGTCAGGAAAATTGTCCAGCATTCCAACAATAGGTGCTGCGGGCTTAACAAATTTGTCTTCATATTGTGAGTTACATTTTGGCCTTTTTTATTGATAAATTGAAATTGATGAGATACCCATCAGGTGTGTTGAGGCACCACACTTTATATCCGAAGCGTATCGGTTTTCCTCTCATAAACTTCTTGCAACTATGACCGTCGAAATACTTAATCATCCATTCGTCATAGTTTATCCGTTGTTCATGTTTGAAATGTGAAAGACCTATTTATGAAAACTTTCAGCTCCTCTGTTGATATACTGATAGTTTAACCGTTGTTCATGTTTGAAATGTGAAAGATCTATTTATGAAAACTTTCAGCTTCTCTGTTGATATGCTGTTACAAATGGAGGGGGAGGGAGTGATGTAATTTCAAATTCTTGTCAGTTAATAATATCAATATAGTCTGTAGCACTGAAGTTCAATATTGAAATATGAAACTGATTTATTGTTGAACATTCCATTTCCCGTGCCTTCAATACACTTCAGAATCCAAGTTCTCGAACGTGGTTTCTTTCATCAATTATCATTCCTCGTAAAATGTTTTCTTGATGACAGAAGTGTGCGTTTCATTGAATAACGGGATCGACAATCTTCTTTAAATCTTCCCTCAAATAACGAGGCAACTTAATTGTTTTAAAAACATTTTGAGCTCCACTTTTGCAGGAAGAATCTTTTTTAATGTGAAACCACATAGGCGTATATATTTTTATTACAAATTTCACCATATTCTTCAGATTTAGGGAATGATTCTGACTTCCATTGTAGAGTCTAAGTAGTCAATTATCAGTTGTCATCCATCTAGAGTAAGAAATTTTACCTGGATTAGTATTTGCCAGATTTAAGGAGCATATGCCAGATGAAACTGCTTGACACATGTCGTAAAAATAATTTTCGTCAGTACTTAACCCTCGATGATTGATTTCTGGGAGACATAAGCAGATTTGTACAAAAATTTCCCAATGAGTAAAATGTGCACCGTACACTATTAACGTCATGTACAAAATTTCAGCATTTATCAAAAAAAGTCGCAGAGATATGTTGATAAAGGGTTAATCAGAAATTAAAATTTAAAAGTTTACAGTTAGAGTGCAGATGACGCGACGCAGAAATGCATCATAAGCATTTAAAATATGTCTCTTATCTTTCGTTTTATTTAAAATTTACAAAAATGCGATCCTGAAAAATACCTTAAAATTTTACATGATGAATTACAGAATAAAACTTCGAAATGACACTGTGAATGAACATTAACACAGCTTGCAATCATTTTTTTTTTTTTCGTAATTTGTGTACGACACCGGAAACGCGATCATCCGACATGACTTTTCCCCTTTGTGAACTCATATCTAAGCATCGAAAAGTGTTTTAAGTCGGCATTTATGTATTTTCATATCTCTGAGACTTTTTATGCTAAAATGCTGAAATTTTGTAGGTTACCTTATTAGTGAATGGAGCACATTTTATTCACTGGGAATTTTTTTGTACAGGTTCGTATAAAATTTAAATTTTATACTTATTCAAATTTAATCACCTAAAAATTTTAATCGATTTCATAAAATTCTGTACCCTTTTTTACATAACCTTGAAATTTATAATTTATGTCTATGATCAATACTTTAGGAATAAAAGCCGAGGTCAATGTTTTTAAGACATCCTGTATATGTATGTATTTGTGTGTGTATATTTCTGTGTATGTTCATTTTTCTAAATTAAATATATAAAATTTACATTAGAGGTGTAATTACAGACTATTTTTCCATAATTGCAATAAAACATGTATTAGTATTATTTCATTTCGGGTATTGGATGAGTTCTGGGTTCGGTTTCACGTTGGGTTTCAAGTTGACTTAAAATAAAATTTTTGGATTCGTGTCGAGAATAACACGATCCCTCTAGGGGTCTAATAAGGTTACCAATAAAGGGTTGATACAAAAACTCGGAGGAATTTTTTTTTTTAATTGTTTTTTGTTTTTTCTTAAAAATTACATGTTATCATTTGAATTAGCAATCGAATAAAAACCAAAACTGAATTGTTACAATAAATACGATTTCTAAAAAAACAATTGAACATAAGATCAATAAAATAATATTCTGATATAACAATACAATAATACGGATAATTAGTTTACAAAAGATGAGCATTGTATGTTTAATTGAGTAAACAAATATGCTTGGAAAGTTGAAGTGGAAATTTGGTTATAAAAATGCATAACTGATGGGCTCAGATAAAATGTTTTCTTTTGAATATACAAAGTGATCTATTTAATTTTGCTATCATAATATGATACTTTTTAAAAAAATTGCCATTATCTTAATGAAAGTTGTTTTGTTTGCTTTGTTGTTTTGTTATAAATGATTGCTACTGGCAACTAAATTATTTGTAAAATTTTAAACGTCTCTGGAAATTTTCTATAGCTCTGATTATTGCGCCATGGTGCAATGGAATACTAACACGTATAAACTAGTTTTATTTTTTTAAAGTTATGATTCGGTGTTACAATGATTTTTTAATGTTTCTACACAGTGAGTTATGCAATTGAGTAAAGAAATATTGCCGAATATTTGAAAACTCTGAATTTTGAGAAAAGTCAGCACCGTCTCCTAATTTAGAAAGATAGAGAAAAAGAGTAAAGATAGAGTAAAGAGACTTAAAATTGTTTTAATATTAAACAACAAAGTGCAATATTAACTTGAAATTTTTATAGATTACATTCTCCACTACAAATCGATATATTATCTTAATCAATAAATTTTGCAAAGCACCCGAAATGTTTGTAAATGGAAAACAAAATATTTCAACATTTACAATTCATAGTCAACTAAAACAAAACAAAGTGAAATATCTAAAAGAATATTTTAACATTCTAAATATATATTTTTGGATTCATGGAATCGGATTAACGAATGTATACCAATCAGTTTTTAAAACACACATTGTTTCTGTTATATCGGCTGTTTTAGCGACGTTTTATGAAGGAAACATGGTGTATATTCTGTTAACAAGAAATAGAATAAATCATGATCTTGAGCTGTATTTTAAAAACCTTTATATTATTATTAGTTATGCCATTCTTGGCATGGTACAGCGATATTATATTTACTCTTCAAGAAAGAAATTATACGGTATCTTCAGCAGAAGTATGCGTTTGTACTCAGAAATTTCCACAAAGCCATCAAACAATTTCTTAAAATGCAAATTACTGAGCATTATGATTTTTACTGATATTCTTAGCATGGTAGCAGTGATTCTTGTGTATTACACAATTTTAGGGCCATCTAGTGCAATTACAGAGGAAAATAAAGAAATAAGAAATATACTCTTCTTACATACTAAATGGTCTTTCGTAGCTTTTCTATGCATGTTTTGGAAAAACACAGGCTTCTGCATAACTTTATACTTCGCTGTCATTTGCACTATAGTTAAAGAAATTTTACTTTGTTTGAAAACAAACGTTCATCGTTTTCATTTCAAAACCGAAAGCCTGGTTGAACTATTCAATGAAACTTTAGACATAACTATAAAGACAAATGGTGTTTTCAGTAATGTGATATTCATAACTTTCATGAATTCTCTTGGAGCTGTATTTTACCAAATGCAGGATTTATTATTTTATAAGCATGGAGTTATTTATATGTACGGTTACAGATTTGTTGTATCCGTATGGCATATTGTGCCTTTTTTGATGGTATGTCTGTCTGCATCCTCTGTTACGGGGGCAGCGGAAAGCTTCAAATATGCAATAGAAAAAAAACGAAAGAAGGATCTTAGTAAACTTCGTTTTTCTTCCACGGTTAACCAGCATTTTTTCGGATTTACTATTTTGGATTCTATTATTATTGATAAAAGTCTTATTTTATCAACTGGAGGAATTTTTTTATCTTACGGGATATTATTTGCAACATTTACTTTTCATTCTAAGTAATAATATTTTAAAGGATTTGGAAAGCGAAGAATAATTGACCAGTATTTCCTCGTTTTTTTGTTTGTTTGTTTTGTTTGTTTTGTTTTTTTAATAACAATTGAAGTCGTTGCAAACTTCAATTGTTATTGACAGAAGTCATATTCTAACAGCTGGAAAACTCCAATAGTAAAGTTTTTTGAACGATTTAGGGTGAGAAAATTAAATGCATTTAAACAATATTTTGCTCTTATTAACTGCTTTGAATTCAATTGTTATTTAGAGAAATGTTACTATGTCAGGTACAGGAATTTTGTTGTTTTATGGTGAACTAGCTAAAGTACCCGACGTTGCCAGGGATTTTAAGAAAAATCAATTTCAATATTAAATATACAGCATAAAGCTAACATAAAATAAATCCGTCGAAATGTTATACACATGAATAAAACGAAAACCCGGTATAAAAATATATAAATTTATATAATATACGCTATAAATTCAGCTATGAATGAGCATCTTTTCATTCATCATTGGAGCAATAAAAGCTAAAAAGAGAAGATGTCAAACTGTCTTTGAACTATACATGATGGAACGAACTGAAAAACAATTACTTCAAAGCAGCTTCCTAAACTATACTTTTATTTTTTTGATTCGGGGCAAATACATACAAATTTCTTGAGGAGATTTTTGATACAAATCTCTTGATCACGCAACGTAATGCTGTCCATGAAAAAAGCAAAGGGATTCCAAGTTGACTCCAAAGTTGATTGTTCCTGTTCCTTATTGATCGACACGTCAAAGGCAAAAGAAATGTTTATTCGACTTTATAACTTTGGAAAATATTTCAAATGAACCTAGTTTCGGGGCACTTGTTTCAAATGAACCTAGTTTCCGAGGCACTGCCTTCAGAAGAGCCTAATGTGTTCCAAACAAACCTCTTTCTGAACGAGTCGGTGGCATGTGTCAACGCTGCTTACGGCAGAATATAACGGGTATGCTGCGCAAACGCTGGAGACAATCGATAACTGAATCTAGTGAACCAAACTCCGTAGTAATCAGGCCCATATAACCCGAGATAAGAATGCGCCCCTGGTGGTGGAAGGTGGAACTTAACTCTGTAAAACGATCAAAAACCAAGCTGAATGAGCCAAACCCCGTTGTAATCGGGACCATAGAATCAGAGATAAGTATGCTCCCTGGCGGTCAAAGGTGGAACTAAAATCTGTAAGACATTTGAAAACTAAATTGAATTAACCAAACCCTGTTGTAATCGGGCCATAGTGCCCGAGATAATAATGCGCCCCCAGGCGGTGGAAGGTGAAACTAAAATTTGTAAGAATCGAAATTCAAGTTGAATGAGCCAAATCCCGTTCTAATCGGGCTCATAGAACACGAGATAAGAATGCACCACCTGGCGGCGGAAAGTGAAACTAAAATCTGTAAGAAAATCATAGCTACGTTGAATGAACCAATTCCAGTTGAAATCGGGCCTATAGAGCCCTTTATTTCAAATATGACATTATATTTTTCTTCTGACGTCATATCCACTTAATTTTTATGCGTACTCATATTGATACTCCCCTTGTATAATCGTCAAATATTTGAAAAAGGTCCATTAAACTTCCAATAAGACTTTATATTAATTTTCTTTTCAATTCTTTTAATGACCCCATATTCACCTGCTATTTGAACTTGCCATAAAACCCGATTTTTTAACTCATGCTCCTTATATTATTGAGAAATAATTAAAAATGTCAGTCACGACTCCTCCGTAATGTCTGCAATACTTCCAATATGACATCTTATTCATCTTCTTTTTCATTCTTGAAACTGTTTATTTCATTTACTTTTCACGTAGAAATTTTTCAATTGGAAATTATTTGCTGTGGAAAGAATTTTATTGCGAGTTTTGAATTTTTAGCAATGAACTAAAACGAAAACTGGTCAAATTCGATAGTAAATGGCTGCTAAATTGTTGGTTTTTTATTAATTAAAAATTAACTGTAATTTATTTTGATTCCGAATTACTTTAGCTGCTTCGACTGTGTTTTATTACACCTGTACGTAACATTTCACAATTCTGGCTTACAAACTGTGGATTTATATAGAAATACAGACAGCTAAATTTTCATTTTAACATATTAGATTAATTAAAGCATTTTCTTTTCACTCTGAGGTATAATATATTTTGCATAATGTGGGAAGGAGAAAATTACATATGGTGAACCAGTATATTTTGTTTGGATTTACTGGTTTGGATTGAGTCATTATTGACACAGGAGTTATTTTCTCAGCTGGAAAAGTTTTTTTATCCTATAGGATATTCATTGCAAAATTTAGTTTTATTCTAAGTAAACACTTTGTTTGAATAACTTTAAATGAGACAAACTAATAACGAATAAACCATGTATTTTTGACCGACTCAAAAAAGGAGGAGGTTATCAATTCGGCGTGTATGTATTTTTTTAGATGTACTATTCTGTTCAATTGTCACTGACAGAACTATTATTGTGTCGTTTGGGGGGGGGGGATTTTATTATCTTATTATGTATTAACTGAAATAGTTAGTTTGTATTTTAAAGAATAATTCATTTTCAATCATTTGGAAGCGAAAACCAGTATCGACTGACCAGTATTTTTTGAGGATTTACTGTGCTGGATTCAGTTTTTATTTAGAAAAGTATCATTTTGTCAACTGGAGAATTGTGTTGTCTTATGGTTTATTGATTACAACATTTACTTTTTATTTTAAAGAAATAATTTCTTTTGAATGATTTAAAAAATGAAAAATTAATACCATTAAGTAATATTTTTAACAGATTTGCTGTTGTTCTGAATTCAATTATCATTTAAAGAAGCATTATTTTGTCAGTTGGAGGAATTTTATTGTTTTATTGTGTCTTAGTTACAATATTCAACTTTCACTCTAAGAAATAATGTCTATTAAATGATTTGAAAAGAGAAAATTGATTACGATTAAGCAATATTTTTCTAGAATTTTTATTCTGTCTTTAATTCTTATTTATAGAAGCGTTATTTTGTCAATAGGAAAAGTTTCTTGTGCTATTGTATATTATATACACCTTCTAGTTTTTATTGTACGTAATAAATTGCATTCAGTGATTTAAAAAGAGTAAATTGATTATTACTGTAAGTGTTTCAATAATATAGGTCACACCTCAATTCTCACAAAATAGAATAAATTAAGCAGTCATTTCAAAAACCACATAAGTCACAGTTTTTCAAAATATACATTTTTCGTCACAAATGCTTCCTTAATGGTAGAGCCATGATCTGGGTAATAACCCCATAAGTCAGTATATTCTTTCCTCTTCAAACAATACATTCAAATTTTCGTACATTACTTAAACGAGATAAAGTCAGCGAGTTAAGTGTTTTTAATGCGGATTAAATTGTTGGATGTTGATTAAATGCGGATACCATAGTACATTACCATGTTGCCATTTGTATGCAATACCATATTAAAACATACAAAATGTTCCTGTATAAGTGCTATCTTCATTAATTTTTATTAATATATGTTTAATATGATTGTTTTGTTCAAAATACCACCTACCTTGTTTCTTGCTAAAACTACATCAGTCAGGAACAGTTTTTCTGTTATTCATCTTTTTATTCTTCATAAATTATAAAAAAAAAAATTCCATATTTACATACTTTGAAGTCCAAACTCTATAATCAGTCCAAAAACCCCCATAAAAATTCGTTTACTTGTGAATAATACAGTTTTTCTTTAATTTCTGAAAGGTTCTGATTCTGTGACTTATACGGTTTTGGAAATGACCGATTCAATTATTCAGGATAAAAAATCTTCCGCATATTAATGCTTGCTTTAAAAAAACATTAGAATAAAACCACATGAAAAGTGTAAGACGTGGAATGTACTGTAATAAAGATACAAAGAATTGTCGTTGATAATATTATATTTAGAATGGTTTATTTCACTTTTAAATATCAAACTTTAAAACATTTTAAAGCATACATTTTTTAAGGTCAGTAACTCTGTTTACTCCTCACGTGCCCACTCTTTGCATACTGATCATTGTATTTATCCTCCACCACCTGTTGAGTGAAGAAACAATTTATTGCAGATTTAAATACAAAATCATGGCTATCCGGTTTTGGACTAAAAATCAACAGGGTCGTTGTACTGGATAGCTGGACATATACACTTCTACTTGGCATAAACATTTCGTGTGAAAGCTGTAGAAAACAGTAACCTGTATTTATTTAAAAAGCAGAAAAGACGGCGAAAAATTACGACTTTTGGTGTGAATTTCTTTCCAATAGCCCTGCACGGGCACATAGATTAACTCACTTCAAAAGCCAATAGTACAGTGCTAGGTGACGCTAAGAGATGTAGCCTCACGCGAAAACGCTCGCTAATCTTAATCCTATTTCACAGTTATTTTCAATATCGCGTTTGCAATTCAAAATTTTTAACGATATTTTTTTTGCATTGGATAGCTGAGGTCGATCCCTACAACCATCGTTTTTTACTTTTTCAATATTTTTTTTTTTTTTTACGACGATATTTTTTCTTTTGGAACCGGTTTCGCAAGTGAAAGTGTCATCATAAAAAACCTCCGCAAAGAAAATCGAAAAAGGGGAAAACGGCGGTTGTAGAGATCAATCTCAGCTTTCCAATGCAAAAGAAATTATTTAAAAATATTGAAATGCAAACGCGATATTGTAAAATAACTGTCCCGTAGGATTAACATGAGCAAGCGGGTATTTTCGCGTGAGGGGAAAGGACCCTTAAGACAAAAGCTGTTCATAGGGCAGCACCTATCATGGAGAAAACAGGGTACATGGTTTGACCACACTTCAAGGTTTTACTCTACTCTCCCCTACATATTTTTTAACTTGTAATTTTTCTAAAACTTTTTATTGGCATATAAATTTTTATTCAGTTGCAAACTTGAAAATTTTTAAACATTTTTTTTTTAACTTGTAACTGTTGTAAAACTTTTTTTGAACTTATAAATATTTTTTAACTTTTTGTTAACTTATGAATTTTATATACATTTATATATATTCACACACACATACACACACCCAGAAAAAAGAATTGATTAAAACAACAAAACATGTTTTGTTGAGTACATTTTGGTTGTTTTAGCAAAATTTTTAGTTGAAGTAAAAAAATTGGTTTTGTTGCTTGGACAAAAATATATTGTTAACACTCTTACAAAATCTTAACAAAATTTCATCAATTTTACTTAAATTAACAATATCTGTTTTTGTTTTTTTTAATTTTACAATAATTTTGTAATTCCAGCAAAATTTTGTGTTTTTTGCAAAACTTAAATTGTTGTGTAGTAGTTATAACTCTCTTACGTAACTTGATTTATTTGACTTATATAGCTATATAATTAAAGGATTAACATAATTTTTGGATAATTAAAACTTTTTTTCATTGGGACGGACCAAGGTAGTTTTAAAAATCCCCCTGTCCCATTTATTAATTTCTTCTATCTTTACAAGAAGAAAGTACTGGAATCATGAAAATTGTCGACTTCCGGTATACGACGGATTTTAGAAGGTCCTGAACACGATTTGACTATTTTTAGAAAATGACTGTCAATGACTCTATCTGTCTGTATGTGACAAAAATTTTGTGGCCGTTCTATCTCAAGAACTAATGCACGGAATTTAATAAAACTTTATATTCAGTTACTTCCTGATATAAATTGTTGCTGATTAGTTTTTGGTGTAAAGCGCGCAACAGGTGGCGCTCCTGTGTTTTCGTGATTTCTGCAATAGCTCTATCTCATTTTCAGCAGTTAATTACGCCTATAATCTTTGAATAATAACCAGTGAATTTTTATCCTGCTTTTTGCAGGCGTAATTCACTGCTGAAAATGAATTAAAAAGTAACTATGTGTTGTCGTATGCTGGGCTTTGTATTGTCTTCTCATGTTTCCCGCAGAAATTTGCGTGCTCCTGATGACATTTTTATCTTGTGCTGCGGTTGCAGCCGTTCCGACATATATAAGAGTGAGAAATGACGAGCTCAGATATCGTTCCTTGTAGCTCAGTGGTAGAGCTTCAGAGTGCTGTTCTGAGGACCCGGGATCGACTCCCGGCTTGAGCAATTTTCACTCTCTCGTTGTGCGCTTGAAAAAAGCAGGATAAAAATTCACTTGTTGTTATTCAAGGTTTACAGGCGTAATGTAATTCACTGCTGAAAATGAATTAAAAAATAGTTAAAATTGCATATTTAGATTGGTTCATTTAACAAAAGTTTTTGTAGTAGAAACAAAACAAGTTCGTAACGTAACATATTTTGTTATTTAAACAAACAAAATATATTTCGTTGAAAAAAAAATAGATTGTTAAAATAAAAAAGAATTTTGTTAATTCAAGTAAAATTGAACCATTTTACTTGAATTAACAAAACATTTTTTTTGCTGACGATACAATTTTTTTTTTTGGAATTGCAAAATAAATTAACAATATTTTTTTTGTTGATTCAAACAAAATTTTCATTGACCCATATTTAAACGAAAAGTTTTGTTGGGTCAACCAAAGTTTTGTTGATTCAACAAAACTTTTTTCTGGGTGTGAAAGAAGATATTTAAGTAAACAACTTACATAGCATATAAAACATTTGAAAACCAGATTTCAGCAATTACCGTTCACAGCCGGAAAGGTACACGAATTCTTTTGTGCATACATGTACAGATGTATAGATCTGTGGAAAACTACTAGTTCAAAAATAGTTACAAAACACGTACCAATAACACAGTCGAAAATTCACTTTCAGCAATTCTCGCCAATAGATAAAAATAAACTAAAATAATTTTGCATAGCTCTGTATATTATCTATAGATTTTTATACACGCCTGATATTAAACTAAATTTCAATTCGTGAAAAAAAAAAAAAAAAAAAAAAAACAGCTAGAAATTACAACCCATAGACGGCAATCTATTCAGTTCTTGGCGTAGTCCTGTATATGAATATTCTGTATTTTCTTTATATTTTGATTATAAATGTCTTGTCATTTAGTATAGATTTGTATAAATTATATATATATATCATTTCAGTCTATTTTTTAAGTCAAGCTATGATTTTTGAAGGCTTTTTTACCTTTGCGACTTTAATATACGATTGGTTTTTCTCGTAATACAATTTAGATTATTGATAAATTACTTCATACAATGAACATGACATTATATTGAGTTGAGTTCTCTAAAAAAATTCAGCTACTGATATAAAATTGCTGTAAAAACTCAGAAAAGAAAGAGGGATTATCGGACAAAAGCATTCCATCAAGATTCTCAGTCATTGAATACCTATTTTTAACAGTAATATTCGCCTCATTTAATCACAGATTTCCGCAATGAAATAAGGCAATATTATTAAAAAATACCGAGTGACTTCAGTCTACCTTCCGAACACTTCACTATGCATTCAAATAAATAGTAAAATAAAAATAAAAATAAATAGATTCTAATTTTACAAGGCTCAAATATTTCTACTGGTAAAAATAGTCCCATGCTCTAAAGAAAACGTGGATTTCCATTCAAAAAGCTGAAAAAAAAATTCTAAAATTGTGACGTAATTTACAATTAATTTCCATTCCGCCCGTGCTGACATTAAGGCACGTAAATTAAAATAAATATTGAAATTTAATTTACATAGCCATGATAATGGGAGTTTTAAATGTAGTTATTTCGCCAATTTTTTCTCAACAAAATACAATGCTTAAATTCCGTACAATTTTATCTGATTAATAAAACTCATTGTATTAGGTTCCTTTATTTTTTAAGCAAAAAAAGTTAATTAAGTCGCGTTGTAGTGAAACATGATTCTTTTATCAACATAAGATGAGCGTGAACAATAAAAAGATATAAGTTCTAGATATCTAGATACATAAGTATAAAATGAAAATACTTATCGGTTTTATCTGGTCAAAAAATGGTTAAAAAATGGTTTATATACCAAACCCCTTATCGGATTTGTACGAAAATTAATGCAAGTGTTGCGAATGTGGCCATAACATATTCGTCAAACGGGAGCTCAATCAAAAGCCCAGTTTGGACACTTTTATGTTCACTCACATGATTCATACACAGACAGAGAGACATCATCGTAAAAACACCAAAAACGGACAAAACTTAACCAAAAACATATACGCATAGATACACATATCCGTGAAAAATCATTTCAAAAATATCAAAAGAGGATTCGAGAATCGTAAAATATAAAGCTGTAGAATCATTTCTATAATCGGGTTTTATCATGATTAAAATATTTTTCTTACATTATATGTGCCCAGAAGATATAAATAGTGATGTAAGTAGTGTATATTAGCCGGTTCTGCGCCACCTGAGTCGAGCAGCGGTGGCGGTGGTGGTGCTGTGGAGCTGTGCAGGTGGAGCAGCGGTGGAGCAGCGGTGAGCGGTGGACCACAGGGGGGAGCAGGTGAAGGTGGCGATAAGAGCATGAGCACTGATAAGAACGGAGGGTTCGATGGGAGGGGGGTGCGATAAGGATTTCTACTATAAGATAAGGGGATTATTTTAATGAAATTTAATTGGGGGACTTGAAAATTTTCGATTTTTTTTTTCGGTTTGTGGCAAAAATATGAATTAAAAATGGTCATTAATTAATTTTAATTGAGGAACTTAGAAATTTTTCGACGCATTTTTTTTTTCGCGGAGAATTGGTGGACGAGGTGAATGTCAACGGATTTATTATAGCGAATTAGAAATTTAATTAATTTTAATTTTAATTAATTTTAATTGGGGGACTTAAGAATTTTCGCGAGAAATTTTTTTTCAACGAGAGTAGGGTATTCGATATACACGTTAGTGGAGAATTTTAAAAGTCAATAATGGTTTAATTAAAAATGGTGATTAATTTTAATTGGGGAACTTAGACATTTTTCGAAGCAAATATTTTTTCAACGAGAGTAGGCTTTGTTATACATGTTAGAGTATATTTGAGGAGAATTTTAAAAGTCCATAATGGTTTAATTAAAAAAGGGTCATTAATTAATTTTAATTGGAGAACTTAAGAAATTTTGGCGATATTTTTTCCCCCCTCAACGAGAGTACGCAGTTTGCATGTGCAGTAGAATGGTAGATGCTTATAATTAAAAAGGGTCATTAATTAATTTTAATTGTCGGACTTCAACATTTTTGGGGCAAACAGGCGCGTTTTAATGAATTCGATATAGGTTACGGTAAAAAATACAGGGTCCCGTATGAATTATACTATATTCAATTTAATAGCTCCCCCCTCCCCTTTCCCCTCTCCACTTTTTTTACCCAGAGGGCCCCCTTCGATAGACTAACAATACGCACTTCAAAAAAATACATAGTGGTAAAAAAGAAGAATTTTAACGTATATATAAAAGTGTAAATAAGCAAATATGAAAAATCAGGCATAGTGGCATAATTCATAAATCACTTTCCAACATTAACGAAATGGTATGTGAACAAAGTATAATTTTACCATCGAGTGCATTAGTTAATTAAAAATAGTGAACCGATCCCCTTTTTAATAAAAAGGCCTAAGGTCCTTCACAAAAAATCAAAAGGATTCAAGAAAAAGCTTTACCCTACTGATAGCCAAAACATATAGGATTCTTAAATGGATTGAAGTATACAAATAGGTTCTATAGGAATACATTTATTTAGGTTAGCATGCAAAAATAGTTAAAAGTTATAGGGAAGCCTTCGAATGGAGTGATTATACGTTTTGGGGACCCTTCAAAAGAAACTGGAAACAGTTATAGATATTGAACCCTTCACAAAAAATTGGACAAATCCCCTTTTTAATAAAAAGGGCCCCTTCACAAAAATTCCAATGAATTCAAATTATGCATAAATACTAGAACCCTTCATACATTCAGTTCACCGATCCCCCTTTTTTTTTACCCTTCGAAGTGTGAACTCGCATTAGACAAAAGGGCCCCTTCATAAAATAAATGAGATACGTGCCCCATTCAAATAAAAACCCTTCACAAAAAAATTGTAGGAGGCCCCTTCACAAAAATTGAAATGCGTGTTAGAGGAATCATATGATATAAGAAAATAATTAATATATTTTTTTTAACTGGGCCCTCCTCCGCCCGCTATTTTTTTTTATATAGCGCCCCAGTATTTTTGCAGCAAACTCTTTTTTTTTTTTTCAAGAGTATATGAAAACTGTTAGGCTCATATGAAAAATTCGCACTTAGGCAAAAAAAAATGCAACTTATGAAGAAAAAAAAAATATTTTTTAAACTGGGCCCACCACCGCCCGCTATATTTCTTATAGCGCCCCAGTATTTTTGCAGCAAACTCTTTTTTAATTCAATGTTTTATATATGAAAAACTATTATTCTCATATGAAAAATTAGTCCTTAGACGAAATAAATGCAACTTATGAAGTAAATAATAGTTATTATTTTTTACTAAAATCATTCAGAATTAATATCTAATTTTTAATTATTAATTATCTAATGTTTTATATGTGAAAATTAAATTCTCTAACCTTTCCATGCTACACAAGTCCAGGTAGGCTTTCTTATCGCTATTGTCATCAGAGGTAATCCCCAATACTGAGTCACTGATAACAGATTGTATGAAGCCTGGTTTAAGGGCTTTCTCAAATCCAAAACAGGCTACTTTCTGACACATTTTTAAATTTCATTTATGATCGCAAATGCATGATATTGGCAGATTTTCTTTTTCAGAAACTATATGTAATCGAAACATTTTTTTTTATTTTTTTTTAATTCTTCAAAAAATATGAATAAAGCACATATGTTTTACACTGAATACATTATTTAGCATAGCATGCAAATAAAATCTTGGAACTTTTCGAATAAACGTTACTAACATATTCTAACTTCTAAGAAATAATCGCTTGCCTCAGATTTTTTTTTTTTTTTTTACTAGTGAATCAATAACACTTTTTTTAATTAGAATTCAAAATAATATGATAGGAATGAAATATTTTGTTTAAAATTTTGTGAGAAATCTATACAGTTTAGTTTTAGACGGACACTACCTTACATATTAATTAGTAAAACAAAATTCAATTTTATGCTTACGAATACAGAAATTTTAATAATACTGCTTGAAAAAGATTTTTAAGTAAACTATATTTCTGTTTATTGAAACTTTACACTAATGTTTTCTCAAGAATTTACACTAACTGAAACAGTGACAATTAAAAAATATTAATTACTTATGCAAGAAATTATGTATTTGGAGGTTTGCCTTTTTCATTCAATATGTAAACTTATATCTATGTATTATTTCGTAATACATAGCACATGTACTATGTTTTACGAAATAATAGAAAAATCATGTATTAATTTATCTATATATATTATACAAATCAATTAGAGGTAAATTGTTAATTGCAATTAGTAATTGGTTCTTTTATGACCTAGTCACGTGATCTCTGACGTCACTGGTGACATATTGAATGATACCACATGGTCACGTGATATCACTTAAACAGTGACGTCACTTGTTTAAATCTTATCACTGATTATATTAGCTGATAAGGCCCTGAACAAGCATTCACTTTTCTCAGAGTCTTGGTGTGAGACGATTGGGTGCTTAGCTAGCTGGCGTGTTAAGTAAGAATAGTATTTGTATATATTTTTTTTTAATATGACTTTAAATTAATTTGATACCTACTATGTAAAACGCTATGAATATGTTTTGAATATTATAACTAAAAAATAATACTTTGAAATAATAGACTTACTAAACAGTAAAATTTAAAGCTATGTAGATAAGTTTCCTAAAACTAAGTTTAAATGAAAATGGTAAAAGTTTAGTCAGTCTCATGTTAGTGTTTATCATATTAAATCTACAAAAGAAATGTTTAAGTGTGAATACTAATAATCCAAGTTACCATATAGATATTATAAGTTAGTAGATTCATAAACTAATAAGAATGTATATAATTTTAATATACTATGCTGATTTCTATAGATATTTAATAAAATACAAGTGAGTTTTCGAGGGAAATGTATAGAGTTTACCAATTTACTTCCGAGCTTTATCTTACCATAGGCAATGGTCTAAATCAAATCAGGACATATACCTTGGAAATCATATTCATGTGACTAAATAACCTGGGGCTCACTCAGTCCAGTAGTTAGCGTAATGGCTATAAAATACCTGGGGCTTAATCAGCCCAGTAGTTATCATGGTAGGTATAAAACAGCCTGGGGGTCACTCAGCCCAGTAGTTAGCTTGGTGACTATAAAATAAGCGGGGCCTCACTTAGCTCTGTGGTTAGCGTGGTGGCTATAAAATAAGTGGGGGCTCACTAAGCCCAATAGTTAGTGTGGTGTGTATAAATTAGCCTCGAAAACTCGAAATGGGGCTCACTAAGCTAAATAGTTAGCAGGGTGACTATAAAATAAGCGGGGGCTCACTTAGCCCTGTGGTTAACGTGGTGGTTATAAAATAAGCGGGGGCTCACTCAGCCCTGTGGTTATCGTGGTAGCTATAAAATAAGCGGGGGCACACTAAGCCCAGTAAACGTGGTGGGTAGAAAATAGCCTGGGGCTCACTCAACCCATTAGTTAGCATAGTGGGTATAAAATAGCCTGGGGCTCACTCAGCCTAATACTTAGCATGGTGACTATGAAATAAGCGGGGGCTCACTTAGCCTGTGGTTAGTATGGTGGCTATAAAATAAGCGGGGGTTCACTAGGCCCCAAAGTTAGCGTGGTGGGTATAAGTTAGCCAGGGGCTCACTAAGCCCAATAGTTAGCATGTTGACTATAAAATAAGCAGGGGCTCACTAAGCCCAATAGTTAGCGTGGTGGATATAAATTAGCCTGGGGCTTACTAAGTCCAATAGTCAGCGTGGTGACTATAAAATAAGCGGGGGCTCACTTAGCCCTGTGGTTAGCGTCCTGGTTATAAAATGACAAGTCTGATTATATGTTTGTGGTTTCGAAACTTGTGCGGTTTAGACGATGGGATTTCGAGTATTCAGAAAAGTCGAAAAAATCATGATGGTGCTCCATATCCTTATAAATATTATGTGTTTGAATATGATAAGTTAAGGAATCTATATCCGTAAAGAGTAAAACTGCACGATCTTTGTATGTTTTCTTTATAAAATTGTAATGAAAATCATACATAACTAATTTAGATAATTCTAAAATTGTGAACCCGACGTAAATAGGTCGATTCATTAAGATACTAGTTTTTAGTCGTTCTGCAGCGGTTAAATCTTCATCACATGTCTTGAATGATTTAAAAGTATGCGAAGCTACTAATTTTTTAAAAAAATACATTTCCAGTATGAATTATTAAATCTAATTCACTTATTTCAAATTCTTAACGATAGTCCCATAGCATTGGAAAGTGTTTCATAAAGTATACCATGATTCATGATTTTTCCCATCAAACCACGTGGTGAAGAATCTAGTTGAATTTGGATGAAGTCCAGTAAATCGTGCTTGAAAATTTTAGGTAACGATAAAAATTATATATATATATATATATATATATATGTGTGTGTGTGTTTTATAACCAATATGTTTTAAATCATCTATTAATAGTTCATGTCTTGTCAATATATTTTTACAGGACTTGTTAATATATTTTATGCGATAACAAAACGCCGACTTTGATAATATTTTGTCTTTACCAAAAAATGAAAAACTTGTATCGAATACATAGTGACTCAGTAAGAAAATCTGTCAATTTCATGCATTTGCGAACAAAAATAAATTTTAAAATGTGTCAGAAAGGGGTCTGTATGTATTTGAGAAGAACTTTACACGAAATTCTACTTGTGAATAGGGGGTGATACACTTATTAGTCATGCGATAAGCATAAGTATGTGTTATCTCTCTAAGGCATATATCAAGTTAGTTCGGTGGGGAATGAATCCTCTACCGTTTTCTGAATACAAAATAAGAGGTAATGTGATTTCTTTTTCATAATTTTGCAAATATGTATGTATCTTAATTAATTTTTTTATAGTATGTATATATATATATATTAAAATATATTCGTATAGAACTAGTCTCACTACGCTCAAAGGGGCCTTTAGAAAAATGAGCCCTTTAGGAAAAAAATGGGACCTCTTTTAATTTATGGTCACGCTGTAGCCTAATAATACATGTTTTATTAATAATTATGTTTTATTTTAAATTGTGTTTTTAATAATGTATGTTTTATTTTAAAATTGTGTTTTTATATCGGAGTAAAATGATATATTCATATGTAAATCTTTATGCCATATAATATAACTGTTAACCTATTACAGTTTAAAATATGCCCACATTATAGTGACATAGTTTGTACTTATTATTATTCATGAATTTATTTTCGTGCTGTTATAATCACATTGGTGTAAACTATTTATGTTATAGGGTAAGTTAAATGTAAATTCTAATCTTAAAGTATTTATTTTAAGTAAAATTATTTGCATATGTTTTCTTTTCATAACATACGCAATCAATGCTATAAGTTTACATATTGAATGAAAAAGGCAAACCTCCAAATACATAATTTCTTGCATAAGTAATTAATATTTTTTAATTGTCACTGTTTCAGTTAGTGTAAATTCTTGAGAAAACATTAGTGTAAAGTTTCAATAAACAGAAATATAGTTTACTTAAAAATCTTTTTCAAGCAGTATTATTAAAATTTCTGTATTCGTAAGCATAAAATTGAATTTTGTTTTACTAATTAATATGTAAGGTAGTGTCGGTCTAAAACTAAACTGTATAGATTTCTCACAAAATTTTAAACAAAATATTTCATTCCTATCATATTATTTTGAATTCTAATTAAAAAAAGTGTTATTGATTCACTAGTAAAAAAAAAAAAAAAAAAATCTGAGGCAAGCGATTATTTCTTAGAAGTTAGAATATGTTAGTAACGTTTATTCGAAAAGTTCCAAGATTTTATTTGCATGCTATGCTAAATAATGTATTCAGTGTAAAACATATTTGCTTTATTCATATCTTTTGAAGAATTAAAAAAAAATCAAAAAAAATGTTTCGATTACATATAGTTTCTGAAAAAGAAAATCTGCCAATATCATGCATTTGCGATCATAAATGAAATTTAAAAATGTGTCAGAAAGTAGCCTGTTTTGGATTTGAGAAAGCCCTTAAACCAGGCTTCATACAATCTGTTATCAGTGACTCAGTATTGGGGATTACCTCTGATGACAATAGCGATAAGAAAGCCTACCTGGACTTGTGTAGCATGGAAAGGTTAGAGAATTTAATTTTCACATATAAAACATTAGATAATTAATAATTAAAAATTAGATATTAATTCTGAATGATTTTAGTAAAAAATAATAACTATTATTTACTTCATAAGTTGCATTTATTTCGTCTAAGGGCTAATTTTTCATATGAGAATAATAGTTTTTCATATATAAAACATTGAATTAAAAAAGAGTTTGCTGCAAAAATACTGGGGCGCTATAAGAAATATAGCGGGCGGTGGAGGGCCCAGTTTAAAAAATATTTTTTTTTTCTTCATAAGTTTCTTTTGAAGGGTCCCCAAAACGTATAATCACTCCATTCGAAGGCTTCCCTATAACTTTTAACTATTTTTGCATGCTAACCTAAATAAATGTATTCCTATAGAACCTATTTGTATACTTCAATCCATTTAAGAATCCTATATGTTTTGGCTATCAGTAGGGTAAAGCTTTTTCTTGAATCCTTTTGATTTTTTGTGAAGGACCTTAGGCCTTTTTATTAAAAAGGGGATCGGTTCACTATTTTTAATTAACTAATGCACTCGATGGTAAAATTATACTTTGTTCACATACCATTTCGTTAATGTTGGAAAGTGATTTATGAATTATGCCACTATGCCTGATTTTTCATATTTGCTTATTTACACTTTTATATATACGTTAAAATTCTTCTTTTTTACCACTATGTATTTTTTTGAAGTGCGTATTGTTAGTCTATCGAAGGGGGCCCTCTGGGTAAAAAAAGTGGAGAGGGGAAAGGGGAGGGGGGAGCTATTAAATTGAATATAGTATAATTCATACGGAACCCTGTATTTTTTACCGTAACCTATATCGAATTCATTAAAACGCGCCTGTTTGCCCCAAAAATGTTGAAGTCCGACAATTAAAATTAATTAATGACCCTTTTTAATTATAAGCATCTACCATTCTACTGCACATGCAAACTGCGTACTCTCGTTGAGGGGGGGAAAAATATCGCCAAAATTTCTTAAGTTCTCCAATTAAAATTAATTAATGACCCTTTTTTAATTAAACCATTATGGACTTTTAAAATTCTCCTCAAATATACTCTAACATGTATAACAAAGCCTACTCTCGTTGAAAAAATATTTGCTTCGAAAAATGTCTAAGTTCCCCAATTAAAATTAATCACCATTTTTAATTAAACCATTATTGACTTTTAAAATTCTCCACTAACGTGTATATCGAATACCCTACTCTCGTTGAAAAAAAATTTCTCGCGAAAATTCTTAAGTCCCCCAATTAAAATTAATTAAAATTAAAATTAATTAAATTTCTAATTCGCTATAATAAATCCGTTGACATTCACCTCGTCCACCAATTCTCCGCGAAAAAAAAAATGCGTCGAAAAATTTCTAAGTTCCTCAATTAAAATTAATTAATGACCATTTTTAATTCATATTTTTGCCACAAACCGAAAAAAAAAATCGAAAATTTTCAAGTCCCCCAATTAAAATTCATTAAAATAATCCCCTTATCTTATAGTAGAAATCCTTATCGCACCCCCCTCCCATCGAACCCTCCGTTCTTATCAGTGCTCATGCTCTTATCGCCACCTTCACCTGCTCCCCCCTGTGGTCCACCGCTCACCGCTGCTCCACCGCTGCTCCACCTGCACAGCTCCACAGCACCACCACCGCCACCGCTGCTCGACTCAGGTGGCGCAGAACCGGCTAATATACACTACTGATGTACAGTATCTGTGAACCTTTAAAACTACGGTCGTGTAAAAGCAGAATTAGGTGTACATTAGAAAGTAAATTTAATGTATATAGATTATACAATCATGCGTGTGTGTGAGTGTTCATTTTTCTACATAAACTAGAAAAATTACATTAGAAAAGTATTTGCAGATTATTTTTCAATGTGTATTAATTTTAACTTACAATATATATTAATTTTCTTTCAATTCGGGTTTTAGATCTGTTTCGGGTTGACTTTAAAATAAAAATTTTAAGGTTCATGACAAGAATAACCCGATACGTGCAAGACTCTAATGAGAATAACAAAGAATAAAGGGTTGCTACAAAATCCGAAAGTGAAAAAAAAATTCGGTTTTATTTTTTTCTAAAAAATTGCTTGAAACAGTTATTAAATATAAATCAAAACTGGATTGTTACATTAGAAACAATTTCCAGACAAATATTTAATTTGAAAAAATATATATATCATTCTGTTAATACGATACTGTAATAAAGATAATTAGTTTACAGAAGATGAGCATTGATGTTTAATTAAGCAAACAAATATGCCTTGGAAAGTTGAAAGGAAAATTTCATTATAAAAATACACAACTGAAGGGCTCAGATGGTTTTCCTTCGATTAGGTTACCCATTAAATTAATGAAAAGAATATCCGCGAATATATGGATGATTTTAGGATGATTTATTTAAATTTTCTATGATAAATTGTTATTTCTTAAACATCTTGAGTCGTAATTCTTGTAATTTTCCAATAATTTACGGAAAGTTGTTTTGGGATTATAAATGGTTACTACGGGCAACGAAATCTTTTGTGAAATTTTTAAATGTGTAAGTTTTTTGTAACACTTATAATTGTGCTATCGTGTAATGCAGTGGTAATACGTACCCACTAGTACTGATTTTAAAATAAAAGCTATGATTCGGTGTTGCGAAGGTTTTCTAATAATATTTCTTTGTTATGTTGTATGTAAGTTATGCAATTAAGTAAAAAATATCCGCGAATATTTCAAAACTCTGAATTTTGAGAAAAATCAACAGCTTCTACTTATTTAATAAATAGGTATGTGTATTTTTAAATAGTTTTAATGTTAGACAACAAAGTACAATATTAATGTAAAATTTTTATAGATTACATTCTCTAATACAAACATTCTATTCTACAATTTGATATTATCTTGAACAATAAATTTTACAAAGCACACGAAATGTTTGTAAATAAAACACAAAAAAACTCTTCATGTGCAATTCATCCTCAACTAAAACAAAAGAATGCGAAATATCTAACAGAATGCTTTAACATTTTAAATATATATTTTTGGATTCATGGTATCGGATTAACGAAAGTATACCAATCGGTTTTTAAAACATACATTCTTTCTGTTATGTCGATTACATTAGCGGTGTTTCATGAAGGAAACATGATGTATATTTTGTTTACAAGAAATAGAATAAATCATGATCTTGAACTGTATTTTAAAACCCTTTTTATTTTTATTAATTATGTCATTTTTGGCATGATACAGCGATATTATATTTTCTCTCGCAGAAAGAAATTATACAGTATCTTCAGCAGAAGTATGCATTTGTACTCAAAAATTTCCACAAAGCAATCAAACAATTTCTTAAAATGTAAATTATTGAGTATTATGATATTTGCCGATGTTCTTAGCATGGTAGGGGTGATTCTTGTATATTACACAATTTTATGGCCTTCTAGTGTAAGTACAGAAAAAAAGCGTGACGAAATAAGAAATATACTCTTTTTACATACTAAATGGTCGTTCGCAGCTTTTCTATGTATGTATTTGAAAAACACGTGTTTCTGCATAACTTTATACTTCGCTGTCATTTGCACTATAGTCAAAGAAATTCTACTTTATTTGAAAACAAATGTTCTTCGTTTTCATTGCAAAACCGAAAGCTTGGTTGATCTATTCAATGAAACTTTAGACATAACTAAAAAGACAAATGGCGTTTTGAGTAATGTGATATTCATAACTTTCATGTATTCTCTTGGAGCTGTATTTTATCAGTTGCTGGATGTATTATTTAATAAGCATGGAGTTATTTATATTTACACATACAGATTTGTTGAAACAATATGGTATCTTTTGCCTTTTTTGATGGTATGTCTGTCTGCATCCTCTGTTACAGAGGCAGCGGAAAATTTCAAGTATGCAATAGAAAAAGAAAGAAAAGAGGAACTTACGAAACTTCGTTCTTCTTCCACGATCAACCAACATTTTTTCGGTTTTACTGTTCTGGATTCAATTATTATTGACAGAAGTCTTATTTTGTCAGCAGGAGGAATCTTACTATCTTACGGTATATTAATTGCAACATTTAGTTTTCATTCTAAGTAGTAATTATGTTTTATGGTATTTTGAAAGAGAAGACTGACTGTGATTATAATTAAACAGTATTTTCTCTATATGTTTTGTTATGACTTCAATTGTTATTGACAGAAGTGTTGTTCTATCACCTGGGGTAATCAAGGAATAATATACAGCCAGACATCTATTTAACGAAGTCGCTAAATCCCGAAAAAAGTTCGTTATATGGAAATTTCGTTAAATAGAGATTCACTTTTTAAAAATATTTTAAAGAATATAAAACAGATTTTAAATTCATAAACACTAAATATTATTAAAAATAAGCATGTAATCTTATATTTTGTATAAATAACATCGATTTGCTCGATTTCCTTGCAAAAAGAAATATGCAAGGAAAACAAGAATAAAACAAAACATTCTACGGGAATACACTCTATTTTCAGTTCTAAGAAAATAGTTTTAAATTAAAATTAATAAATCACTGTCAAATTTATTATAACAAGGAATTTTAAGCATACATTACCACATGCGTACTTAAATTTAATTACTGAATTAGTCTGTTAATTTTGTCTGATTTTTTTGTTTGAAAAAGTGTTTTCTCTCATAATACGTCTCGCAACTCTGCAATGCACCAAAAACCCCTTCAGGCGTATTTTCTTCAAACTGTATAATCCACATCGGATTGTTTCAAATGATTTTATCATTTCATCATACGAAAGTTTGTTGATTTCTGCATCATGATCATTTCCATCTTCATCTTCATTTTCTTCGCAATTCATTGCTGGATTGTTTTTATTTTTTACACTGTCCAAAATATCGAATTCAGTTAGTGTTTCTGAGGTTTCAATTTCGGAATCAAGTGATCCTCAATTAGCACATTATTGTTAATTTCTTCTTTTTCTCTCAGCTGTATCCACATTTTTTAAAGTTCTTCTAAGGGAATATCTTCTTCGTATTTTGTACTTGCCGAATTTTCATTGCTGACAAAAAATCCAGCTTTGGCAAAACTGTTGCGTATAGTACGTTCTGTGACATCAAAGTTCCATGCTTTCTCGTAAGTTGATCTTTGGCATAGATTGATTGTTCTGAAGAGCAGTGATAACTTTTCGCGTTAGTCCTTTGCGATACTGTATTTTGAAGCTTTTGATCACTCCTTGATCCATTGGCTGCAGTTTTGATGTAGTTTAGGTGGTAAGTAAAAAACTGTAACTTTTTTCAATTTTTGGTTAATTTCCTTCGGATAGGCGGGACAATTGTTAAAAATGACAGCAATTTGGCGACACTCTGCAATCATACGTTTGTCCAACTGTTTAATCCATTTTTCACAACTATCTGACGTCATCCAAGACTTTTTGTTAAAGTCATAATCAATCTCCAAAGATTTTACGCCTTTTAAATATCTTGGGTTCTTGCTTCTTCCGATAACTAATGGTTTCAATTTCTGATCTCCAGTCATATTCGCAGCTAACATGACAGTTATTCTTGCTTTACTTTTTTTTACCACCAAAGCATTTTTCCTTTTTAAATGTTAATGTCTTTTGAGGCAAACATTGAAAAAATAAAGCATTCTCATTAAAGATGTTTTCTGGCTTATAGTCTTTTAAAATTTTACTCAGTGTCCCCGTTATCCAATTTTCACTATCATTATCATCAACGTCTTTATTTTCACCAGATATTACTTTTGCCGCAATTCCGTGTCGTCTCTTAAAATTTTCAAGCCACCCACTGCGTCCTCGAAATTTGTCGTATTCCAATGCTTTCGCAAATTTAAGAGCTTTCTCAATCATGAAAGGCCCAGAGATCGGAACATTTTTATCTCGCATTATGTGTATCCATTTCAAAACTGCCTCATCCACATCTTCATAGACACATGTTTTTAAACGTTTTGAGCAAGAATTCAATGAATTGTAATTTTGCAACTTATCACGATTTTATATTATGATTAATAAACTATTTGGAGGAATACCAAATTTGAAATTCTTTTTCTTCACTCCTTTATCCACCTGATCAAGAATGAAATTTTTTTCTTTGATACTCAAACACTTTTGTTTTGACATTTTCGAGCTATAAGAACCGAAAAAACTAGCACGACTAATGAAAAATCTAGAATACAGGAGACTCTAATTCAAGGAAACGGGGAAGCTCCATTGAAGGTGAAAGGGGGATATTGAAAGTCTGCACTTCCTGGATGAAATGCAAAGAATGACAGCAGTTTTACTGCACTCAGTGAGTTAGGCGCCTGGTAAAACCAATTCAAGATCACTGATCATCATAAAATAAGCTAAAAGAAAGAATAAGTTGGAAATGTTCGAAAATATTTTGAGAAATAAGGAGAAAAAAAATTAGGTTGCAAGAAAAAGTTCGTTAAATAGAGAATGCACTTCGCTATTTGGAGGTTATTTTACAAAGAAATTCACAAAATCTGCTTGGTTCCAAGAAAAATTTCGCAAAATAGAGGTTCGCTAAATAGAGGTTCGACTGTATTTTGAACGATTTTAAATAAGAAAACTGATTACGTTTAAAAAATATTTTGCTGTTATTAACTACTGTGGATTCAATTGTTAATGCGTAAAATGTTCTTTATACCTTTTTTTCAATAAGGTATAATATAATTTACATAATTTGGAAAGAGGAAATTGTTAACGATTTACCAGCATTTTTGTTCCGAATTGCTATTATGAAATCAATTGTTATTGACAGAAGTGTTTTTCTCAGCTGGGGGGACTTTATTAACCTCTAGCTTATTAATTTCAAAATTTATTTTTCTGTTAATGTAATAATTTGTTATGAATGACCTGAAAAGAGAAAACTGATAATGATTGAACAATATATTTTCTAGACGTACTGCTCTAGATTCAATTGTCACTAACAGAAAGAAGTATTATTTTATCAACTGGGAGATTTTGTTATGTTATGATGTATTAAATGAAATAGCTAGTTTACACTTTAAAGAATAATCTCTTTTGAATTATTTGGAAAGGAAAACTGATAACGACTGACAAATATTTTTTCAGCTTTACTGTTCTGGATTCAATTGTTATTAACAAAAGTGTTATTTTGTCAACTAAAAATTGTGTTGACTTCCGGTTTACTCATTACAACATTTAGTTTTCATTTTAAAAGGAATAATTTCGTCTGAATATGACTTATAAAAAGAACAATAATTAGTATTAAACAATATTTTTAGTGCATTTACTGTTCTGGATTTAATTGTCATTTATAAAAGGATTATTTTGGCATTGGAAGAAATTTTACTGTCTTACTGTATATTGTCTCTTAGTTACAACATTTAGCTTTCATTTTAATAAATACCGGGTGATCCAAAAGTCAGGACGAAATTTAAAAATGAATAATTCGAAAACGAATCAAGATACAAAGATACGGTTTGCACCAAACGGATGGAAAAGAAACCGGATTTTTTGTGGCAACGAAAAAAAATAGTTATGTTGGCGACCAACAGATGGCGCTATGGTGTTTTATTGCACCAAAAGATGATTTAAAAATTAAAAAATGTTGACAACTTACAAGCCAGCCTAATTACAGTTAATTAGTACTACAGTAAATGTTATGTAATGCTGTCCATCATTCAGAAGTACAGCTGTGAGGCGAGACACGACATCGTTCACAGCATTTAGTATCATTTCTTGCATTATGGCAGACACATAGCATCTTTCAGTGTTCAACTATGGACAGAATTTCGATGCATACAAGGGATGACCACCTCAGGAAACCCGGCTTAAGCCTTAGAGTTTGTGTGCAATCCTGAGGGGCTGACACGCCTCTATCACCAGCGAGACCACAATTACAGAATTATGTATGCAATTTTACAATATAATATTACACATGAATTTTGTCTGATAATACAGTTATTGCTTTCATACATACGATTATTATTATTATTTCAATGTATGCAGAATATATAATTTCCGGATGAGCTATTTACAAATACTGTGCGGGCACCATGCCTAAAATTATTAGTGGTTAAATATGATGGGTTATTCTTGGCTAGCATATTTTATACAAATACTTTACTACAATTGATGTATATGGAAAAATATGATGCATACATACAGTTATTATAATTAATTCGATTATACAATTATACAGTTTAGACCATTTCCAGAATATGACTATATACAAGTACTGTGCAGACTTTATATTTTGGATTTTTGGTTAAATGGGATGCAGATTCTTGGTTAAATACTTCTAATACAATTAATAATATACTAATATGAATATACAGATGCGAATATACTAAAAATTTACAAATAATATGCAGATACTAATAATATACAGACAGTGTGATATTAAATCTCATTACAACAATTATTATATTCAAATACAAAATACAATTATTTATATACATATGTACAGAGAAAACAGGACCCCTGCTATATTGGACAAGCGGGCGCTCGACTACAGAGGAAGAGGATTGGAAAATAAAAATTCACTTTTTTCAATAAATTTCATGCAGTTGACTATGCGCTGGAGAAGAACCGGACGGTCCAGGAGATATTGTAGCCAGTTTTTAAGTGGCATTTGTGGTGATTTTTTGACATGGAAATGTGAAGTTAGAGTGCAATTTAATATGTAGTGTAACGATGTTGCTTCTGATCCACAGATACAAAGTGGTGAGTCACTTCTGTTAATTTGGAATAGGTGTTGTTGAAATGGTCCATGATTTGTTAAAAATAGGTATAGATATCTGTTGTGTATTTCTAGTTGTTGCGAGACTTCCGGAAGGAAGTCTCTTGTGTAATGACCCACTTGTGCTGTAGACCAGCGTTGTTGCCAACTGTCTGTGATTTGTTTTGTTAATTCTCTTTTGAGTGTAGACGGTGGTACAGGAAGAAAAGTTGTTTCCAGCGTTTCATCGTTTGTTGCTGACCGCGCCAACTGATCCGCCAGTTCATTTCCAGCTACACCCGAATGACCCTTGACCCAATTAAAAAAGAAGTTTTTGGAGGATAGATTTATACGTACTAAAATTTCCTGAACTAAATAATTATCTATGTCAAATTTTGAAAGAGCCATTAAGCTTGATAAGCTATCCGATGAAATTAGAAAGTTGACCGAATCCTCTTCCATAGCCCAGCGCACAGCTTCTCCAATCGCAAGTAATTCGGCCTGGTAAACTGAATTACCCGAGTCTAGTTTTGCACGCCACGTGTGATGAATTATATTATTTTTATAAGCACAGAAAGCCGATGCTGTGCCTTCAGCTGTTTTTGAACCGTCTGTAAAGATATGGAATTCCCCATTGAATTTTGAACCCGGACAGGTTTTTATTTGATCTAGAGTTGGTGAAATTTTATATTTTGAGATCTTTGTGGCTATTGTTTGTGCATTAATACGCGTTGATGATATCCCCAATCTAGTGACTCTAGCAAATTCAGCCTCTGCTTCCAGTTGCAAGTCCAGGGGCGGGATACCCGTTAGGACCTGCAATGCCGCTTTTGACGTATTTTTATACGCTCTTGAAATGAGTAGGAGTACTTTTCTCTGCGCTGCCAAGAGGTGACGCACACCATGCGACCGTGTCATACGCGTGAACCACACCCCACAAGCATAAGCGATTTGGCGCTGTAGGATTGCCGAGTACCATATCTTAAAGAAATGATTTGGAAACCTACCCGAAATTGACGAAAATTTATATAAATTTTGAGTAATTTTAGTAATTTCTTCCCTTTTTATTACTATGTGGGGTAGGAATGAAAGATGTTGGTCTATTGTAATTCCTAAGTATTTTAAGGTTTTGACTGATTGTAGGTTTTGTCCTTTTAGTTTGAAGATTGGGTCCCTTTTTAAGATTTTAGGTTTGCCAAATGTAATTGTTTTTGATTTATTCAATGATATTTCAATGTGGTTGCTCGTAGCCCAATTTTGAACATAATTCAGGGCAATCCTACCATTATGCTCTAGCGCAGCGCGTGTTGGACCCCAAATAATTAACAAGACATCATCCGCGTATGCCACAATCGCACAGTTCTCGAAGACAAAGTAACGCAGTAAGCCCTCCAAAAGTGACAACCAGAGAAAAGGACCAAAGCAGGAGCCCTGTGGCCAGCCTTTTGTGAAGTAATGCAAGATATTAGGGTTTTGCCAATCAACCTGAGCCCACCTACTCGAAAGGAAGGAGATAATTGTATTGATATATTGCTGCGGGATGCCTAAGTCGGTTAGTGATGAAATCGCTTGGTCCCATGGAAGGTTGTCAAATGCCCCCATGAAATCCAGCGATATGAATGTCGTGTAATTTTTATTTTCTTTGTTGATGTCGATAAATGATAGTGCATTTTGAAGAGCAGTTTCTGTTGATTTTAATTGTGTGAAACCGTGTTGTTTATTTGTTAATTTATTGTTTAGCGTCAGTATATGATTAATTCTTCGCAGCAATAGTTTTTCAAAAATTTTGCCTATTATTGGAAGTAAAGTTATCGGTCTATAAGATGAATGTTCGTCGTGTGGTTTACCTTCCTTTCTAAAGTAGATAAGCTCCCCCAGCTTCCAGGCCACCGGGAAATAGTTTAGGGAAAGTGCTGAGTTAAATAAGTCTTGTAGTGTATCTGGTATTATTGCAAATATCGCTCTTATCATACGATGATCGATTTCGTCTGGCCCTGGGGCCTTGTTTTGGTTGAAGCTATATATTGCATTTCTTAATTCTCTTTTTGTAAATTTTGGTTGGTCTGATTGAGGTTGTATGTTAAATGCCTGGGCGGGTTGTACTGGCATACCTGCCGAAGGCCCAAAAATTCTTTCTGTTAGGTTAGCTAATGAAGTGGACCTGGAAACCGGAAAAGATGAGTCCGGCAGAAAGCTAATTAATTTATCTTGGTAATCTTGGAATGCGAGTTTTTTTGAGATGCCAAAAGGGTCAGTTTGTTTTTTACAGAAATTGTCCCACGCTTTCTCTTTTGCACAGAGAATTTGTTTTTTATATTTGGCTTTTTCTTTTTTGTAATTTTGGTTGTTTATTGGATCGAAATTAGAGTTTTTTGTTTTATTATATAAAGCTTTTACTTTATTCCTCTGTGCTCTAAGGTCCGGCGACCACCAGGAACATTTAGGTTTTCGAAATGAGGGTTTCTTTTTAAATGAGGTTTTTGCTGAATCTTTAATAATTTGGTAGAACTTTTCATAATGGATGTCCAGATCTTGGGATGTTTTAATTGTTTTAAAATTAATATTATGTATTAAACATTTATGTTGAACCATTTTTTGAAATTTATAGGGGGGGATGTTTTTAGTTTTAAATCTGCGTTTTGGTAAATCCATTGCTGTTAAAAATAGTTGTGTAATAATTGGCCTGTGGTCACCAAAAAGTTCTGGGACAACTTCCCAGTTGCTGAAGTGTTGGAAGAGGGGTTGTGAACAGATTGATAAATCTGGTCGGCCCTCCCTTCCGCCCGACTCATAGGTTGGTTGGCAAGATGGTTCATTTAGTATTACAAGGTTATGTGCGAGCAAGAATTCAATAAGGAGTCTTCCCCTGGCATCCACCCGATTATACCCCCAAAGTGGGTCATGCGCATTAAAGTCCCCAAGAACCAAACAGAAGTCGCTCAAATGTTTAGCTGATCTCCAGTCCTGGAGGTCAGTTTCGAGTTCAGCCCTCGGAGGACAGTACAGGCTCCCAATGCTCAAAATTACGTTTTGTAGGTCTAAATTTATAAATACAGAGTTGTTAAATTTTTCTGATAGACAATGTTTAAGATTTTGGTCTAAAATTAGGATGTGACTATTTAGTGAGCTGGAGCTGTAGCATGGCACACTCAGGGGCAAAGAAGCAGGACGGCCGTCGAAGATGTAAGCGTCTTGGAGGCATGCCAGTGAAAAACCCTCTTCAATTATAAAATTTACAAATGCTGCCGTATTACTTTTGGAACGTTGTAGATTACACTGGATTACCTTGAACTTAATGCCATCTGAGTCCGGTGTTGAATGTAAGTTTTCTGGTAATGTCGATACGTTTGGCAGCAGCTATCATAGCTATAGTGTTCTGTGTCCAAGTGTCTATCACTTCCTGTACGTTGTTTGTTTTCATCTAAACAGTTCACACATCTTTTGTTGTTGGATGTGCAGTCCGATGTATTGTGATTTTTGGCACATTTCGCGCACACTTCAGGATTTAGACATTCTCTTGACATGTGGCCTAGTCGTTGGCATTTAAAGCACATCGGTGTGATTATGTATTTGCGAACTCCACATCTGTTAAAACCAATGTTGACCTTTGTTTGTTCCAGGAGTGCTGCGTCCCTTTGTGGCACTTCCACGATGAGATTCGTTGATTCATTGTTTTGTGCAGATTTCATGATTCTGTGTAATTTGAAGTTAACTTTTTCCACCCTTAATGTCCTGAGCAGTGCCGGGGCTAAAATATTCTCCGAATAATAGTCTATGTCAGCCTGGATTCCTTCGGTGCTTCTTGCTTCATCTACGTCGTGTTCTGTTATTGCAGGGGCTCCAAATATGATTATTTTTTGAGTTCGGGGTTTTATTTTGCTCACTGTTATCTTTGGTGCTAGTCTTGCATTATCTACTAGTTTTTGCTGTAGTTCTGTGAGGTCCTTCTCATCATTGCAGGTAACTACTAAGTTACCTGCTTTTGTTGGCCTGCAACTGAGATTTGGCAAAGTCGTTGAGTCGATTTCTTTGTTTAGTGTTCTGCGGATTTCCTGTACTGTCAGGCTTCCATCTTTTGGAGTCACCACCAGAGATGGTTTCTGTGGGGGCCGCTGCTGCAGAACTTGAGAGTATGAGGATCCCTCACTTCCTTGTGGTTGATTTTTGCTACTTTGTGGTATTGTTTGACTTCTCAGCGTTTTTTTCAGTGTATCTATTTCTTTTTTGTACTCTTGTAGCGCTGATTTGATATGTGCGCCCTGTTGTCCAAGTTTCCTGTCCACTGTTTCTCTTAATCTTTTTCCTTGCTCCTCCACGTTTTCGTACAGTTTTATTTCATTCCTTAGCCTTCGGCATTCTTCACTCCATTTTGTTCTGTCATCGTCATAGTCTTCAATCCACAGCATTAACTCATCTATTTGTATTCGGAGTTTGTTCATTTGTTCTTGGTCGTCTACTGGGATTACGGCCTGTATGCCTTGTATCAACCTCTCAATTTCTTGTTTGTTCCGTTGTGGTGTTGATTGTTTTTGGTACCTTTGTGCTTCTTTTAGTTCCTTTTCTAATTCCTTCTGTTTTAATTTCAGTGCTGCTATTTCTTCTCTTCTTTCTTCTTGCTTTTCTACTATCTCCTTCAGCTTTTTCATCTCCGCATCATATCTTTGTAGTTTTTCCTTTTGTTGTTTTTCTTTCTCTTCTATTTCTGCTCGTAGTGTTTCTGTTTCTGGCAAACTGGTTTCTTTCAATTTCAACTGCGCTAGCTCCTCTCTAAGTTGCTCTGCTTCTTCATTGTGTTTCTCTGCTTCTGTGATTTTCTTGTCTAGCACCATTCTTAACTTCTGCAATTTTTCTGTGTCCTTTTTCTGTTTGCTCTTAGGTAGATTGTCGTATTCTGTTAGCAATTCGACTATCGTCAGTTTCTCCCATTTTTGCTGTTGTTTTTTTCGCGATTTTGGTGTGCTTTGTGGTTGAGAAGCCATATCGTAGTTTTTCCTCGTTCTACTTCTGTCCTCGATTTTCTTTATGGTTGAGGGAGTTATTGTTTTTCCAGGATAGTCTTGTAGTGAGATGTTTGATGTTGACTCGTCCGTCATTTATCATGTAACTCACTGTTTTAACTTTATCTTTTCCTTCGTACGCTATATTAGTTTTAATTTTAGACTTTAATTTTAATCTTTTGGTTTCTACTAGTTCCTCATCTGACATTTATGGTTACACAAAATTTCTTTTCCTTCGTTCACTGTAACGATTATAATTTTAAACTTTAGATTTAAACTTTTGAAATTTCGAATTAAGCTTTAGGTTTGTGGGGAGCTCTCTCCAGTCAAAACAGGGGGGATGATAAAAATAAAAAACTGAATGTAATAAAAAAAAAAAAGAAAAAAAAAGTAGTACTGTGGAAAAGGGCTGCCTTAGGGGCTTAAAAAATAACTATAAATAAAAATAATTAAAAAAAAATAAAAAGTAATGAAATAATGAGACCAGCCGGAGTTGAATTGCAGAATTGTTAGAAACGTGAAAGATGAGAAATGTTATTATGAAAAAGTCAAAATGCATTGGCTCTGGAGAAAACCTATTGAGCTGTGGGAAATTTTCAATAAACAATGACACTGGGGAAAATAAGTTTTACTAGGGTTAGAGAATACCCTTTATAAGTTTTACTAGGGTTAGAGAATACCCTTTTAACAATAAATTTACATTGTAACGACTCTTTGTGCCATGGAGCCAGAAGAAACGTAATACTGTTATTTAATGATCTCACGAATTATTTAAGAGATCCGATGAATGAAGGTATGATTAAACATTTGAAGGTGGCTCTTATGGCAGAAGTTACTAGAAGTTAAATTTAAAATATTATGAAAAAAAAAAAAAAAAAAAAAAAAAAAACCACTTTTAAAAGGTAAAATTTAGTATTATTCACTAATAGAATCTAAGAACATAAAAGATGAGAGTTGTTGCAATTAAAAATGTCAAAAGGGCATTGACATTGGAGTAAACTTATAGAGCTGTGGGAGATTTTCCCTTTTACAATGATGACCCTTATGACAAGAATTTTACAATGTATGGACTTTCTGCCATGAGGTGCACTTTCATTCCTATTCAATTTATACCATGATTTTTTTTTTTTTTTTAAGACGATAATTTCTAAAGTAATTAAATTTTTGAATGGGGTTTCACTGGTGCAACAAAGAAAAATAAAATGATTTTAACTACGTTTAATTCAGGTTTTGGTGGATATATGAAATATAAAAGGTTTTATGGTGTGATGTTGGGTCAGCAGGCTTACTAGTGGGTATTATAAAGCAGGGAGGATTAAAATTTATGAGTGGGCCCTTTTAAGGGGCCCGTGGCCTAAAATAGAGGTCGTAACATGAAAATAGCCACGCAAACGGAAAGTTCATTGGAAAATTTTTAACATGAGGTATTATACTTATATAAATATGAAGTAACTTCGTATGATGGGAAAAGTGAAATCAACTTCTAGTGGGGTCCAGGGCCCAACCTGACCGTGCCAAAATTAAAATGGTCCACAGAATCGGAAAGCCCATCTGAGGACCTAAAAAAGGAAATATTATGTTTTAAGAATGGATAAAAAATAAAAGTTTTTCCATAAAAGGGCCCTAAGGCCCAACACGAAGGCCTATGAGGATGTGGGCCACAGTAAGTAGAACCATTGTAAAGGGCCATTCCATGATTTGGAATGAGAAAATTGAGTATTACTGTAAGTATTTTCAGTAATACAGACGGAACTCAACCCTCAAGTCTCACAAAAGAGAACAGTCAATTGAGATTAAAAAAATTTTGAGATACCAGTGCTTAATTTAAAATAATCATTAGAGTAATTCCACATGAAAAGTGGAACACATGAAGTATACTCTAACTAAAAATATGAAGTATTTGTTAAATTTATTTTTAGAACTGATTATTTTATTTTTGTTAAATGTTTTACTTTATTGCTCGAAAGATGGCTGTTTGTGTGGAAATTATTAGTGTTTTTGCGAGAAACTTGATTTTTTCTGCTCTATTACTTTGATGTAGTGTATGAAAAAATTTTAAGGTTAAATCAATGACATACAAAAACGCATTATAATAACTAATGAACAAAAAATTAAACACTCAGGAAAAAGAACAAGTAATTAAAAAAAATGATGAAAGTGACTGACTTGTTAATTCACGACTTGCTTGCATTTGGACAAAAATACTGTTATATAATTACATAAGACAATCACTTATTATTCTTAAAATAAAACCATACATGCTGAAAGGATAACAGTATACTTAAAGGCTTATAAATACCTTTTATTAAACAAATCAACAAACTTCTTACATACTAAATCTATAAAAATAATAATGAGGCCCCGATGGATTTCCCTGTATCAGGACTATTAGCTGAATTTATATATTACGATCTAGAAGCGGTTACATATAATAAATTGGATTATACGCTCCATACATGGCTCACATATGTAGATGATATATTCAACATATGGATACATACTTTCTCAATAACTTCTTAGCCCAGATTAATAACATTGATTCTAAAAGTTTAACACAGGCCTTTACAGAGGGGGGGTAGAGCCAACACCGGCTCTATTACAAAGCCAGGGGACACTCAGAGTGACGTCACTAACCTCGGTCAAAGATGAGGAACTCCTTCATCATCATAACTTCCCGAGCTCGTTCCAAACTTATTTTAGCCATAAGTTAGAGTGTACAGTGTATATAAAACGTAATATATAAACGTCCCTCCTTCTTTCCATGTATTTTATAATATATATAATTCTTAAATATCGAGTTTTATTATTATTAAGAATTTAACAATAAGAGGAATATGCATCTAATTCATTATTTCTTTTCTCTGCTATTTTATTTGCTTCATGTGACCATTTCATATTTTATAAATATAGATAATTTCAGAACAGACACTTTCATTTTAATCCTTTTAAAAAATTTCATAATATTGTCTTTTTAAAGAACAAATTTTTTTAACCAACACCCCCCCCCCTTTCCTTCTTTTCATGTCTTTTAATAAAAATATAATAGATATAATTCATAAATTTCAGATATTGTTTTTTTTAATAATTGAATAATAAGAAAAATAAAATTCTAATTCATTATTTTTTTCTCTGCATTTAAGCAACCCTTTTATTTGCTTTATGTAACCATTTCATATGTTATAAATGTTATATTCATTTGAGAAAAGACACTTTCATTTTAATCCTTTTAAAAGCTGTCATTACATTGTCGTCTTTTTAAAGAAAAAACATTCTTGTTTTAACCCCCCCCCCCTCCCTCATATCATGTCTTTTAACAAAAATAAAATATGAATAATTCATAAATATCAGTTTTTATTATTAATAACTGAATTAAACATATGTATATATAAATGTAATTCACTATTTTTTCTCTACTTTTAAGTTACATTTTATTTGCTTCATGTAACCATTTCATGTGTCATAAATGTTATATTCATTTGAGGAAAGACACTTTCATTTTAATCATTTTAAAAGCTTTCATTATATTGTCTTTTTAAAGAAAAAAATGTCTTGTTTTAACCCCCCCCCTCATTTCATGTCTTTTAATAAAAATAAAATATGAATAATTCATAAATATCAGTTTTTATTAATATTAACAACTGAATAAGAAAAATATAAAGGTAATTCACTATTTTTTCTCTTCTTTAAAGATACATTTTATTTGCTTCATGTAACCATTTTATATGTTATATTCATTTGAGGAAAGACGCTTTCATTTTAATCCTTTTAAAAGCTTTCATTATATTGTCTTTTTAAAGAAAAAACATTCTTGTTTTAACACCCCCCCCCCTCATTTCATGTGTTTTAATAAAAATAAAATATGAATAATTCATAAGTATCAGAGTTTTATTATTATTAACAACTGATTAAAATATATATATATATATATATATAAATGTAATTCACTATTTTTTCTTTCCTTTTAAATTACATTTATTTGCTTCATGTAACCATTTCATATGTTATAAATATTATATTCATTTGAGGAAAGACACTTTCATTTTAATCCTTTTAAAATCTTTAATTATATTGTATTTTTAAAGAAAAAAATCTTGTTTTAACACCCCCTTCATTTCCTGTCTTTTAATAAAAATAAAATATGTATAATTCATAAATATAATGAAATAATTTATGTAACATAAATATATTCATAAAAAATGACAAAGAACAAACTATTGATTTTATAATCTTTATTGCATTTAAAACAAGATACATGATAATTACAAATGTCTCACTCTTTTAGAGTTTCTAACTTACGTTTATAACTTTTTTTATCTTCTTTGATTTTGACAAGATTATCATTTTCTTTGTTGCAAAGATTTTTCAGCATAATGTTAGTTGCTGTGCATAATATTAATTTGCAGAGATAATCATTGCCATGACCATTAGGGCATTCATAGTCTAAAACTATTTCTCTATCCTTTAGTTCATCATATGTTAATTTTACTATAGCCTCTCTTTGATTGTTCATTTTTATAAAATGTTTAGAATCTGAATATAAAGTATTTACAACAATATAGTTATATATTAAACAAGTCACTACAAATTGTGTGGGGCATTTAAGACCTCCATGGTCAAGATTTTTTATAAGATTATAATTTTCATCTAAATTTATGTCAGAATCGATAACCAAAGTTTCTTTACATTGATCACATTTTATTTTTTTAATTACAGAATAGCTGCAATAACCTCCTAGATAGGTTAGAACTGGCAAAAGTGGTTTTATTTTTTCAATTTTAGTATCATCAATACTTATTTCTAATTTTTTAGAATTATTGTTCTGTGTTGCTGAAGTAAAATTTTCCAAATTTTCATCATCAAAATGTTTAAGAGGAATTCCATTTGAATTTAAAAGTAATTCCAACTTAACACATGATTGTAATCTTAGTTTTTTTTCACATTCCAAAAGTTGTGTAATTGAAATGTGGTATTGAGAACCAGCCATTTGTCTGTATTTGCCAAACCTCGCTTCTAAAGAATCAGTCTGGATTTTTCCAGTTAAAATATATTTCATTTTACATTCTTCAATACAGTAATGAGTGAACTCTAGCATTCCTTTAGTTGTTTGTACAAGCGCTTTGTGAGTTTCTTTTGATAAAGCACCAGTATCACAATCCATTGCTTGCCAAGCATCAAGCCATATCAAAAATTGTTTCAAAAATATACATTTTTCATCATATTCATCAACATTAAGTGGCTCCATATACACATTTCGTTGATGAATTCCTTTATTCACTGTCTTAACATTGAAAATATTCCACCATTTACAAATTATATCAATAAATGTTGCTGTGTCTTTAAAATGTGGAATATTATGTTTAGGACCAAGTTCTAATAAAGCCTGAACAACAAATTTGTTAAAAATTTTCAGAACCAATTTAACATTTTGCCTTTCCAAATTGGAAGGTGAAAGACTCTTCAAAGTTAAACCTCTTGAATAACTAATAATTTCGTCTCCTCCATTTTCAATGTCATGTATTCTTCTAAGGGCCATAAAGAGGAAGCAGTCTTAAACTGCGAACTTTGGTCTATTGGGTGTTGATAAGCATATGATCTTTGTGGTGGCGTCATAAAAAGACTCATAGCTTTAGGATTTATAGAATTATTGTCTGTTACAACACAAATAACTTTGAAACTAATATTTTCTAATCCAATTATTACATTTTTAGTTATGTTATGCAAAATTTTAAAATCTATGCATTTAACAGGCAAAATATGAACGACCTCTTTAAATAGGGATAGAATACTTGAAATCATAAACACAAATGCAGTAGTAGCTGCTTGATTGGTATTAAAAGCAGCACCAATTATAGAACCCCCTTTCTAATCAAAATAAGGCTTTAAATGAATTTCATCTATCATTAAAATCACAGTTTTTTCATAGTCAGACAGAAAATTAGCCCTTTTGGAAATAAACATTAGAAAGTTTTCATCCTGTAATTCTAACTGTGGGGATACCTGCAAATTATTACATATTTTTCTTAAAGTATCTGGATCAGGTAAAGTTATATTTCCACTTTGACGAATGAAGTTATATGCATGAGAAGATATTGTTTTTAAAATGGATGAAAAAATTAATAATTCTGTTGTATAACGAAAATGATTTGGAGGTAGCAACAAAATACCTAACTGATGTTTAATAAAATTTAAATTATTTTCATTTGTTTCAGTTTTTATACTTTCAATAAGGTTATATATTAAATCAATCACAGACTTTTGTTGATTATGAGTGTCATTATGCTCAAAACTCATTTCAATTGCATCAAGAATATTTATTAAATCATTAAAGTGCTGTATCTTAAGAGTGAATAAAAATTTCTTAAATTTATTAACAGGATTTTTTTCTATTGAAAATAGTAAATTTAAGCTATTATCGATTCGTATACTATATTTAATAAATGGTTCTGGATCAAATATAATGTGAAAAAAGAATAGAGAATTAGAATTATTATGAAATGCCCAAAAGTTTGAAATACCAAATTCTTCAATACATTTTTCAATATCAACTAAAGAATTTACCTTCCGGCTTTCATGGTATTCTTTATAGGTCTCTTGGCTAGCTAGTAGACTTTTTTCTAATTCTTTCATTTCTCTTTCCATCTTCTTATCATCTGGACACTTCCTTGCATCAGGTTTACTTGAAGTATTCCCAGACGGAAATTGAAAAATTGATGGAACTGCTTGAGACTTCAATCTTATTATTTTTAGTGGCACTGTTATGAGCTTCCCACTCTTTTCATCGTAAGCTGCAGCATCTTTCTCAAAATCATTCTCCATAAAATGCAACTCACAAACCTGCAAAATAAAACATACACTATATACATATGTATTTTTTAACCATAATTAGTAAAAAAGTGAGTTATAAATTTGAGAAAAGTATAATAAATATATTTAGTTACTTACTCGAGAATTTTGATTCGGATAAAAGTCTTTTCTTTGAATGACAGCAATCCATCTTTTCTTCAACTCCTCGTCTTTAGGAAAGCTCTATACAGAAACTTTTGGACCTGTTGGATAGTTTCCTCGGCAAAGTGGGACACAACAACGACTGGGCATGCTCCTCTGAAATAATAATTAAAAATAAAAAATTATTTTATTTTAAAAAATAAAAATAATTTTCAGTAATCATTATAAATGTATTATTATTATGAATATGTTATATATATATATATTAATATATGTAATAATATATTATTATAATAATATATTATTATGTGAAAAGTAAAGGTTATTTTTGCGAAATTTAATATATTTTTGTGAAAAATAACATTTTGTAACAAAATGTGAAATCCAGTTACTCAAATTGTTCCATTTACTCAAGCATTTATTAACAAAAACTTTTTAAAATAGTACTTTTGATGAAGTATTCCTTTCTGGTGAACTTGTTTGTTTACAAATTACACATTTTAAAATGACAAATATATAGATATATAACATATATATATACATATAACAAGATAATAAATAAATTAATAAATGTTAAGTTTTTATGGAACAGAATTTTGTGAAAGGACCTATTTCATTAAAAGGAATTTTGTGAAGGGACCTTTTTTTTAAATTGGTTTTTGTGAAGGAGCCCATTTTATTAAATTGATTTTTGTGAAGGGACCCATTTTATCAAATTGATTTTTGTGAAGGGACCCATTTAATTAAATTGATTTTTGTGATGAGGCCCATTTTATTAAATTGATTTTTGTGAAGGGCCCCTAAATAGGCCCCAAATTTTGCCTGGATCGATCCTTGATATAGCCTTTCAATTTCATACTTTTGTCAGTATATTATAGTTCTTTTATTAATTGAACATTAACATTTTCAATATAACATTTATCATTATAACATATATTGTAATTTAATTATTACAATTACAATATAATTTTGATTTCCTGTGAAGAATAACATTTTTTTTTCTTGTTTTTGTTTCAATATTTTATTTTGGTTCTGCAAAACTTAAGAACATAAAAACTAATTAAATTTTTTGATTAATTTTAACTTAAAAGTAATTAGAAATTTTAAATGATAGCTCTGAAAAATTGCTAGATTTGCCAACACCGGCTCTATTATAATAGAGCCGGTGTTGGATTTGCACATTTTACACACACACATAAAAAATATTTAATATATACATTTTCTTTGGAAAGTTTTATAACACGCATTTATACAACAAATAATAAATAAAAAAATCAGATAAGTGTAATATATTTATGGCAAAGGCAGATTTGAATGCTAGCTGTTATAATTTAATTACATATTACTTCAATTTTCATTACTTTCAATTACACATTACTTTTTTCTTGGGGCCTATTTTGTGAAAAGTAAAGGTTATTTTTGTGAAATTTATTATATTTTGGTGAAAAAGGACTTTTAATTAGTTTTTGATTATTTTTAACATTAAAATAATTACAAATTTTAAATGATAGCTCTAAAAAAATTGCTAGATTCGTAAGATAGAGAATAGATCATTTGCTATACACTTTGAAGATCGTGGTTAATAATGACAAATATTTAGTTACTTTGTGCATCTTTTATACAACGTGGCTAATTATTTATTCTGAAATAAGCAATTTATTTACTAATTCTTGAATAAATAGTCACAAAATTACTTAAATTAGTTAAAGCTACGTATAATTTTTTATGTTACATTTTAGTGCCATAAGATAGGTGTTATGATATCAATTACACTTCCAATCCAGATTAGACTTAATAAATAAAATTAGTAAATAATAAATAAATTTAATCTTTCTTCAGCGTAAAATTGTATAGTGATGTAATCAAGAAAATAACTATTCACATATATATATATTTTTTCAACTCAAATTTTGTACTACCAATTACAACACATAATTCATTATTTCATATTAGCGGTAATCATTTTTTAATAACTATAAGTATTAGGATCATATTAAAATTGCTTGTATGTGTATTAACTAAATTTCCTTTCATCATAAAAAAAGAGAAAAAGTATTCAGGTTTAGAATTTTGATTTAAATTCATATTAATATTAAACATATTTACATAAATCGTACTAAATTTAAAAGCTATGATAAGCGAACAAATACGAAGTATGTGAAATTATTTATGCACAATTTTCCATTTATATGTATGAAAAGAAAGGTAGGTCTTAACTAAAATGTATTAAATTTACAAATAAAGCAAATTTATATTGAATACTAAATGTGATTATTTACCCGCGAGATTATTTACTAATAAATAAATAGTGCAAACATAATATAACATTTTTCAAAACACGAGCTTCCATAGCGTCGGCGTTTGTTAAGCCTACTCGCGTAGAAACAACAAATTAAACATATTTTAATACATAATGATCAACATTGTTATTATTCATAAAAATACACACATATATATATATATATATTGTAAATAGGTACTTACCTTAATTAAAAGTAATCCGATCTTGAATTGAAATACTTTAACAAACACACTCAAAACACATTTCGATGATTTCCCAACACGTTGTCACTGGAACACACGGTACGACGTTACTTTCCTACGAGCAAGTACTGGAACGGGGGAATATTGTGAACTCTTCATGACCTAGGTTGATGACGTCAGCAAACCAGTATTTCCTCTGAAACCTGGCTTTGTAATAGAGCCGGTGTTGGTAGAGCCGGTACAAATTACTGGGGTCCGGCTCTTTCAGTGTTTGAAAATTTACGGTCTATTACGAATATGACGTCATATTAATCTTTTTTCAATTGGTGAAACTTTTTATTTCATTTTCATTTTTCACGTGGAAATCTTTCAATAGAAAATTAATTATTGTAGAAATAATTTTATTGTGGATTTTTAATTGTTATCAACTGCTATAACGAAAAATGTTTAAATTTAATAGGAAAAAGCTGTAAGATGTTTGTTTTTTATCTTTCTATATTAAAATAATACGATTTTATCAAAATTTTATGATCTTCAGCGTGACAGTAGGTATTCAGCTGTAAGTACACAAAATTTCAAGTCTGTAAGTTATACAGTTTCTGAATACTTGCTCTGGGACTCACAGACAGAGAAGCGGGACAAATAGGGTTTCGTGAGATGAACGAAACCCTAAAAAGGAGCGCTAACTCACTAGTTCACTTTCTTCCGCGACCGAATTACAGTTTTAATATACGCATGTAATGAAGTCTCTTTATATTAACAGTATTTTTTTCAAACTTTTCCGCATAATTTTTAATACTTTGAGGTTTTTTCTATACTTTTTTCACATTTTTATGAAAAATACTTATAAAAACGCGATTCTTTTGTGTTTCCTGTTGAGCTTACATAAGATTTTATTTTAAAATATAATTAAATTAAATATTTCCGATAAAATTAAATAAAATCTTTAGATTTTTAAATAAAAAATCTAAATTAGTGAAAATTGTAGCAATTTTTTGTCGTATTTTAAAAGGAAACTTGAATTTGAAAATATCTGTCCCTTTCCCATGGAGGAAATCAGTGTTTTGCCATAATTTACCTCCGAAATCGTATGATATTGTGGATTTATGAGCGGATACGTGGACCTCATTGTAACGGAATACGAAAATACGGAGTTAGCGCTCCGTTCTATTTTAATATTTTAATGCCTGAGGAAGACCACTCGGCTGAGGGCGAACCCAGCCGTTGAGCGTTTAATGTCTTCCCCGGCTAGCTCCCCGGCACGCAGGGATTAAACGTGGCAGTACAAGCTTCGCCAATGGCTGGTCCTGCCGGGCAAAGCCCCACGCGACAGGTGGCAGGAACTAAAGACATACAAAAAAAAAAAAAAAAAAAAAAATTATAATTTAATACAGGGTCTGTCGCTGGAACCAGCGTTCCTACGCGACAAGGAGCGACAGACAGGGTAGACGAGGTCCACAGGTGCGCCTGCACCAGTTGTACAGTCCGCTAATTTAGTAGAAAGGTGCAGTTCTTAGGTAAGACTGTACCAATTGTACAGTTCGTAAATGACGGCACTTGAGATGTGGACGTGCCAGTGTGAGATTCCCACGCGACAAGGAGCGCCACACAATTGCGCTGGAACCCTCACACTGGATGGAGGCTGGATGCACTTCGTGTTAGATGTAACGATACGTTGCTTGCTGACCAAACTTGCGGTTCCCGATAAAAATAAATTAATTAATGGGGACTCAGCCCCTGCTAGGAAGAGAACATTACTTGCGGATGAGAGAAACAATTAAGCTGCAAAACAGCTAAATGGAGAAAGCTAAGCAGATAAAAAATGATAGAATGATTACGTTAAGGACTAAAATAAGCGAGTTATTATTATTAATTTATGGAGAAAGAAAACTGCTTTGAATGATTAAGTTATGTTAGATAGGTGTGTTAGTAATTTGTAAATTTCTGAAAGTTTATGAGTTAAGATGGGACGCGTAATTATGTTCAGCAGCCAAGAAGGAGGTGGGTTAGAAGGAGCAGGCCTAAGATGCCAAGCAACAGTCAGTGGGCAGGAGAAGTAATAATGCATGGGGGTACCACTATCGCCGCACTCGCACACATTGGTTCGTGAAATTTTAAATTTGAAGAGGTAATTTTTAAACGGACCATGCCCGGATAAGAAAGCACTTGTATAAGGAGTGAGGTTAAGTAGTTCTCCGGAAACTTTTGGAATTAGGTTGTAAGTGTGTCTACCTTTTGTGGAGGTGTCCCAGTAGATTTGCCAGTTGGGGAGTATTTTAGATTTGAGTTTTCTGCGAATAAAAGATGGGGGTACCGGAAGAGAGAAGTCTATTGATTGGCGTTTGGTGGCTTCTTTTGCAAGGTTGTCCGCCAGCTCATTGCCTGCGATACCAATGTGTGCAGTGACGTGGCCAAGGGTAACTTTTTTGTACAGTTGGTGAAGTTGGTTGGTTTGTCCGTAGGGCAAAAATTGCTTGAAGTCCAGAAAGACTATCACTGAAAATTTTAAAATTTTCCTGCGTGGGGGAGGCAGCAATCCATTCCAAAGCCTTCAGAATTGCAAACAGTTCAGCTTGATATACTGAGTTATCGTCTCCAATTCTGGAGGCCCACTCATAGGTCGGCACTCCATTTACCATGGCGCAGAAGGCTGAGGCCACGCCGGTTTCAGTGCGCGACCCATCAGTGTAGATGGTTGGATGCTGCGAGGGTCTGTGACTGTTCTTGGCGATGCATACCTGTAATTGTGATGTCTCCTCCGCGGGGTGCAGGTGCCAACTTGGAACATTTCTCTGTATTATTGTTTTTGGGAAGTGTAGCATAGTAGTTGGTTCATATTCTAGGTGTTGGATTCTGTTTTTCTGGTGCTCGTATTCTAGTGATATTAGGATTGGAGGGATCCCCGTTAGTACTGTGAGTGCGTCCGTTGAGATTGTCCTATACCCTCTCACCATTTGCAGCAAGAACATCCTTTGGATCGAAACCAACTTTTCTTTGACTGCCTTGGTGAGATTTCCTCCCCAGACGCCCACACAGTAAAAGAGGATCCGTTCTATGATTGCGTGGTACCAGATTTTTAACATTGCAGGTTTAATTCCCCAAGACTTAGAAGTTAATCTGCGTGCATTGTGTTGATACTTAGTTAGTTTTGTCTTGAGGGTGTTGATGTGTTCCGTCCAGCTCCTGTGTTCGTCTATGACGATTCCTAGTAATTTAAGGTGTGTGACATGTGAAACGCTTTTCCCATAAATTCTCATTATGGGTTTGCGCTTAAGCTTCTTGGGTTTTGCGAATGTTAGGGATTGTGTTTTGTCTGTAGAGAGCTGGAGATGGAGACGTTCCAAAAGTTGACAAAAGACCGGGAGAGCTCGAGCTGCCGAGTTTTCCAGGTCCAAACGCCTGCGGCCCGAGAGTACAAAGCTGAAGGCATACAGGACGAATCCGTGGAGATTAGTGGTCTACCCTTTATTTTGATTACATTACGATTACATTGTTACGATTATGATTACATTATATTTTGATTACATTGCGCTACGAAATAATGTATTTTCTGCATAAAATTGACAGACAAACTATAATTTAAATGTAATACATCCTTTCTTCTTCATACCTATGTGTTGGCGAATATTTCCTATATTAACATTTAATGATGTTAATATGTGTTTTAATAAACTTTAGTATGTTATTGAGATAAAAGAAACAATTTCAAATAATATGAAACAATACATTCTGTACACACCATCGATAAGTTACCTATAATCCAAATGCGCTACGAAATAAGTATTTTCTGCATAAAATTGACAGCCAAACTATAATTTAAATGTAATACATCCTTTTTTCTTCATTTATAAATAATTTAAAATTGTGTTTTTTATTTATTTATTTTTTACTTTATTTCTTTAATTTCTATGCAATAGAAATAAATTTTTTAAATAATTGTAATAAGAAAATCGCAACAAGATGCATTAATTCCCATTATTTCGTTTTTTCTCCCTTCCTTCACAACAATAACTCCATTTGTGTCACCATTTGAATTATTGCCATCAATTCTCTGAGTTTTTGGCACCAATAAAATCTCATTTTTGTCCCAATTTTATCTCTATTTGAATTTATTACACATATAGCTTTACAATAAAAATAATAATACTATCTCAGAAATTAATTTAAGTTCGAAATTTCGAGAATTATTATAAAATTCTTGGATCCTTACAAAAAATTAGTGTTAAGTTTCACCTCACAATGCTTCAAATTCTTGGAGGTGTATATGTGAAATACAAGTAAATATACAATTAGGTTTTAATAAATAAAATCCTATGTTTTAAAATAGATTTGAAGTTCACTTACTTTCTGATTGGTAGAGATCGGTCCTCTTACTGTTACATTAGGCATAAGTTAATTCTACAAATCCACAGCAAACGCTTACTAAGTCATTTTACTGTTCATTATATTTAATGTTATCATTGATACCAAATGTCAAAGAATATTTTTGCTGATATTGAACATTACCTCTGCTGATCTATTGTTATATACAATGAGTGCCGATAAATATGAAATCAATTATCACCTTACACAAAACTATTGATAGGAGTAGAGATTAATCTACTGCACTGCATAAATTAAGATCTCATCAAAAACAACTCGTTGTAAATGATCCCGCCAAGCCACAAACCTAAAACGTCAGTCACAAAAAGAAGTGATATCACATAAAAAGAAGCGATATAGAAGTGCATACTCCGAGTCCCGTGTAAAAATCTATCACTACTCATAATGTTTCCAAAGGACTCGAAGTGAGGTACAGTATGTGAAAACTGCTTGGCGACCTGCAGGCTTTTATAATATATGTAGTATATCAATTTTGAAAATCGAAAAATAAATTATATATTTTTGTTATACCACTTTTATAAATATTTTTGTATGCGAAAGAACTGACAGAACGGATTTTCCCCCAGATCTATGTCATTCCCTTACGCTAGAATTACTGCAATATATCTCAATTTAGTTAACGTTTATTATGAGGTTTATATATATATATATATATATATATATATATATATATATATATATATATATATATATATATATTACAAACTAAAAATCTTTATACGTTTACTTCAAAAATCCTCTTCGTAAGAGTGGTGTTTTTAGTTTAAATAATGGTAAATAAAATCAACAAATTGATTTTTCACACTCATAAATAAGAAAGGACATGCAAACACAGAAGCTTCAATTTTTACAATTTTATGGGAGCAAAATAAATAAATAAATAAATAAATAAAATAAAATAAAATAAAATAAAAATAATATAGCCATATGTAATTGCAGGAAACGCAAACATTATAAAAGCCTGCAGGTCGCCAAGCAGTTTTCACATACCGTACCTCACTCAGAGTCCTTTGGAAACATTATGAGTAGTGATAGATTTTTACACGGGACTCGGAGTATGCACTTCAATATCGCTTCTTTTTATGTGATATCACTTCTTTTTGTGACTGACGTTTTAGGTTTGTGGCTTGGCGGGATCATTTACAACGAGTTGTTTTTGATGAGATATCACTCCTTTTTGTAAGGTATTTAATTTCAATTATACGGATTCCACTTTTATTTGGAAAAGAAAAGATGAAAGGGGCAAAAAAAAAATAATAGTGATGCTATAAACAGAATTATACATCAGAATTATACAATTTATTGAGTGACTTATTCCAATGTACATGTCGCTACCATAACAACGGGGAAACTTTTATATTAATTTCCTTACATTGTATTCATCATATTATTTATGACATATTTATTTTCCTTTTTCTTTTGTTTATATCACTCTTCCGTTTATATACATTCAAAAACAAAAAATTACAAACTAATTAAAATACTACAGTTTCAGAAAAATGTGGAAAAATAAGAAGCACTTTTTTTCGGTCAACTACAACGATAAGTTTATGGAGCATACTTTACCGAGAATAATCAACATTTTTTTCTACGAACCTATTTCTATTAGTATAAAAATTTACAGGGATTTTTATACTAACATATTAAATATATTGTTTTTGAAAATTACTGAGCACCTTAGAAGTTTTTTATTTGTTTAAGTTTTTTAACTCAACGTTTTGAGAATTTGAAAAATATAAAATTCGCAACGTTTGCAAAAGTATAAAAACTATTAAAGTGACTTGTGTTCATATAGTCTGTTCATTCCAATTCGGTGATCGTAAAATATAGGTCCCCAATCTCCGGCAGTTCATGAATTAATTAGGAATATGTATGCAACTGTTAAAATGTTCTCAAAGTTGACAATAGAGGCAATAAGTATAGCTCGGAAAATATGAAACACGGAATTGCTTCATCATGGCTTTGTTTCGGGAGGTGTTCGTTCTCCGAACAAAAAAATCTCACGCGAAAGTGTTCGTTAACCGATTTGTTCGTAAACCGAACAGTTCGTTACCGATCACCTATTGTATACGAAATTTAGCATTTTAAGTTCGTCATAGCCGGAGATTCAATGAACGGCAAATATTTAAACGCAAAACTTGTAATCTTGGGTTAGCAACATTTTTACATTCTATTACTCAGCGCATGAATGTAAAGTTGGAATTTTGTAATCGCTATTTCAATCAATTCCTGATACGCTAGAATTATATATTTATAAATAAACACAGTTTTTTTAATCGATGAAAATACTATATTTTAATAGATTTAGAGCTTAACATCGATAGATTTCAGACGGACAAAATGAACTCATATTAAATTTTAAAGCAAGATAATGAAACCTTACAGAGATTGAAACAGTGTAAAATCATTAAAATACATCTCACTCAGTAAATATACATCGGTTGTAATGTAATCAAGATCTTCTAAGAGACTCTGTAAACGAAACGTATATGCTTCAATGCCGCTTTACAATAGAGAGGATGTAGTAACATATTTGAATATCTTGTGTATATAGCCAATTTGACAAAAGTTATGCAATTTACTATTGTTTTTCCTCTGTGTTAAGTACAGGAATCATGTACTTCAACGTAAAAATTCGCTAATTACACAACTTTTTAGTTTTATTAAAAATCTTTTGAGTTACCCTGTAAACGAACAATAAATTCTACAATTCTGTTTTACAATAAGAAGCTAACTTAGGTCGTTCGTAGTAACATATTTTAACATCATGCGCATACGTTCTTTTTGAAAAGAATTAGACCATTTAAATTTTTTTTGCTTCATCTTAAGTATAGGAATAAATCACTTTAAAGTGGTATACATAAAAAAACTAATTAATATTTTTACACGAAATATTAAACATTTGAACTACTCATAAAAACAATTCAAATGCTGCAAACCGCGTAAAAATCGGATAATTACACAACTCTTTAGCCCTATATCAAAAGATCTTTTGTGAGACCCTGTAAACGAACCTTAAATGTTACGATTTTTTATAATAGGAAGCTTACTTGGGTCGAGTGTAATAACATATCTTAATATCATGTGTATACGACTATTCCTAAAAGAGTTGGGTAATTTATTACTTTTTTGCTCTATGTTAAGTATAGGAATCAATAACTTTAAACTGATATAAATCAAAAACTAATTAATATTTTTACATGAAACTTACAAAGGTTCGAACTACTCATAAAAGCGATTCAAATAACGTAAACCGCGTAAAAATCCGAAAATTACACATTGCTGTAGCCCTGTCAACAGTTTTTGGTCTGAACAAGATTTAAAAAGTGCAAAAACAGCACTTTTAAAATCGCATTTACTGAAAACCTATTCGTCGGATTTTGCTTTACTTTTGAATTCTCAGTCCCTTGGTACGTCCCATTCCATAGAATCAAGAATTTTGTTTCTATCATAAATAGAACGCGAGATATAGATGTGTCGAAAACCCGTTTTGTCCCGTCCGCAAAATATAAACTAGACAGAGTGCTAAAAATTTTTTGTAAAATCGTTGGGCATCCATTGGCGGAAATTCCTTTCATTTACGGTTCAATGCATTGCTGTTTCTTATGCTTGGCGAGAAACTCTGTCGAGTTTCTATGATTATGATTAAAACTGCATTCTTGGAAGAAATGGCTGGTCCAAATATTGTATAATACTATCAAGACCTGGTTATCGCCTAGGCAAACTCCCTTCGCTATTTCTAAAAGAAATTTTCATTCTAATTAATCGCAGTAATCCGCCATCAAATAAGACTTTTTTTTTCAAATAAATAAACATATTACGTCTGAATCAGAACTTTTTAATTAAAAACGACATTTAAAATCAGACATTTAATACGACGAGAAAACAACACATTAATATTACCAAATAAGATATGGAGCTTGAAACATCTATTGTAACTGATTTTATTATGTGATATTAATGTGTTGTTTTTTCGTTTTAATTAATGTTTGATTTTAAATGTCTTTTTTAATTTAAGACAAAATTTCTTTTAAAAAATTGGGTAGAAGTTTGCTTAGGCCCTGAATTCTATGAAACACGTATACATTAATGCTCACTTTCGGAATTCACATACACAGCTAAATACAGCTTTTTTCCGAAATCAATCATCGCATACAAATGCTAAACATGAAATAAACTAAAGTTGTCTCAGTTGTATTATTTATATTAAGCACATAAAGTTTTTCCCTTATAAAAAACACTTAAAAACTGATAAAATACTTAATTCTTAACATATAGAATTCTAATTGGTATTTTTATTAAGTTGTCTTGTGAGGCGTGCATGCTACAAAGTTTTTTAGTATAGTTATGAAATATTGAAATGGATCTGCGAAATCTTTTGTTCACTGATAGCTGAGCTACAAAGCTGTTGATTCCTTGATAGTGAGCTATGATATAGTTTATGAATGATAGTGGAGTTATTTACTTCATTATTGCTGCATAGTAGGGAACAAGCAGAACGAGTCCTAATATGTCACTTCTCTTTATTATAATTTATTATAATTTATTATAATTATAAGTATTAGACATTGATAGTGGAATTGTTAAGTTTGGAAGGTGTTTGATAGTGGACTTTGTGACGCTTTTAATAAATTGCTACTTTTAATTAAAACTGTAACTTTAAAGTGTTGTGAATAATATTTATTAAATTTTAGTTTCTTTAATATATTTTAGTTATAGTTATTCTTTTCTAAACTACTTTAAATTTTCCGAGTGAATGTTTTCGGTGGGAAAGATTTAGCTGTCTTTTGTTTATGCAAAACTTTATGGGTCTTTTTTAGTATTTGAGCTATTCCCCCCCTATCTTCTTAGCTACTGCGGTAAAAAAGTTACCTTAAGATAGTGAATAAATAAATGTCAGATTATACAGAGGTCTTCTTTAGTACAGTTATTTGTCTACCCTATATATATAAAATTCTAATGAAACGAATGTATGATACGACTCATTCGGATATATGTAACGAATATATGAAATAATAATTGTCCAACTGAATGTAAAGAGTTTAAAATTTCCTGCTTGGTTTTCTTTTCAATTTTCAAGGAAAAATGACATCAAAAATGAGAAAATTAAATTATTTACCTATTTATCTCTCTCATCCACCGCAATAAAAAATTTTTGTTGCCGCTATTGCTATTAAAATTCAAGACAAATTAATATTTCAATATTATTACTTTTTCAATATTTTAAATTTAGAAATTTTACGTGTTATTATGGGATCTTTGGATCCATGCAAATAAGTCATCGTAGACGTCACAGTAGACAGATATAAGTCAGCTGAATATGGTTTATTTCACAGTAAAATATTTTTGAAGTGACACATGGAGGTTGAATATTGGTAAATAAAAAAGTTTACCGCAGGAAAAATTGTGTAATAAAATAGTTTTTTTTTAGTCCCATGTTTACCAAAAAGAAGCTGGATTTGTAAAAGCATAAAATTTCAATGCTCTGGGAATATTACAAATGTTGTTTGGAAAGATATATTGTACGTATATATATATATATATATATATTTTAATAAACGCGTATTGGTTTCAATGTGCGTTGATATATTATCAAAAATAAAACACAATTTGAATAAAAAATTCAGCAAAACGCAGAATTGCCATACGACCGCAAAACACTTATTGCTCCGGGGGTTCACACACGAAGGGTGCAGGTTGCAGAGTTCCCTATGTTAATATTAAAAGACTTTGAGAACTGACGTGTTAATTTGATATTGTGATGCTTAATTAACTCGTGCTTTGTCACCGATATGCTGATTTGAACTAGGACTGTTACTTTTTTTAAAACCTAGATTTTCCTTTTTGGAGATTTATTTGTCAAGAATAGCGTTTTCACGTAGCTCTTTTAGTTCTAAATCCAAGCAAGATTCTTATTTAATTTAATATAATCTGCTTTATATTTATTCAAGTTTCTTTTGTGATTGATTATAACACAAGTAAACACCAGTGAGTCCGATCAACACTTTTCTATCGATAATGTCTGAGAGTCGAGTTTTGACGTCACAGCAAATCGCTCGATCAACACCATTGTTGGGGCGATTAGATCCAGCCACTCTGTGAATTTCGTAGTTGTGTACTATTGATCTAACATTTTTAGAAGTAAGTTGTTTACTGTTTTAACATTTTAAGAAGTAACTTGTTTCTTACTTCAAAGTAAAATATAAACTGTCAATTAAACTGATTTAAAACAAGTTAAAATAAGAAACATAGTGGCAGTATGGCTTAATATTAAGTTAAGATATATTTGAAATGTAAAACGTATGCCTTTTATAACAAAATAAGATATGAAAAGAATAGTTCAAGCTTTAGTATTTGAAGCATGAAAAATAAATTTTTCTTATTATAACATTTCTTATTTATCTTATAAAAATTAGAAGACATTTTAACTTTTATCACTTCAACATGAAAATAGATATTTAATAATTAAGTTATGATTTTTGTATATTATTATCGTGAATTACAAAATTTTCAAAGTATTTCTTTCCATTCAATTTTTAAAAAATTACAATTAATCATACACGCTCAATTTATTCAGTTATTGTCATTCTTTCTTTATTTCTTTTACTTAACTTTAAAAAAAATGAAAATTTAAAAGTCCTTCCGGCCTGTTACGGGAGGAAAAAGTAGCATCCCCATTTATTGTTTGTCAGCTAATTTTACTCAAACACGCGAAGCTTAACTGCGTGGAACCCGATTATTGAAAATTGAATCCCAGTTTTCGTCAATAGTGAATTCGATGAAAATTTTGCCAATTGGGCTTCATTTATGGCGATTTATTTTTCGTCACCAAATTTGGCGATATTTCGCTAAGTATTGCCAAGCTTGAGGAGAATTTGACGTTGGCGGATATCACTATGTAGTTTTAAGCGTATGAGTTGAGCAACAATGATTACAACAATTAACGTAAATTGCGAGAAACCACGTTTTGTAAAGCTCATAAATTAAATCGGATTCTGGAAAAATCCGCCACCCTAAAATTTAAAACTACTATATCTCGGTAATTTTAAATAGAGGCAAAACAAAAATGTTCCAGAATTCTTTTATCAAAACCGAGCACTTCAGAAAAAAACTTTTTGAATTTCTAATTTTTTTTTTTTTTTTTTGTTTATTTGAATTATTTAAGTGGTCGCCATTTTGCAACAAGATAGTGGAATAAGCTGGCCAACTAACTCGGTCGAAACCTTGGTAAGTTTTGTACACATGCTGAGTCACATACAAATCGGTTGATAAATACAACTGCTATCGTACGACAAAAATCAAATATTTATATAGATGTATATATATAAAAAATCTACATTTTGACGGAGGGTGATATGAGGATCTGAGGGTCATGATTGGTGAAAATATACCGAAATTTTTAGAAATTACTTCCCGCCTAACGGCTGCAATATGTAGTAGCTTCTTATCTTCTGTGATAGAAGCTACCCTAAACTCATAAATCAAAACAAACCTGAAATAAAAACAAAATGGAATGTTGCATGATGTATGTTTAGCTGAAATATAATCCTTCCGACAAATAGAAGCAATCCATTTCTTTTTCAATTCTTCATCTTTTAGAAAACTAAAAGTTGCTACTTTTAGGGCCTGTTTTGTAATTGCTCTTACAAAAGGGCGCAACACGTTTGTGTACTATTTAAAAAACTCCTAATCGTAAATAAAATTTCTCACAATGAATTTACAAAGCTAATATTTTATAACAGTGTGTATATATGTACACATTAGAAAGTCAGCCAATTTATAACTACGTTATACAATCCAGCGTTGCCAGGTCAGCGGCATTAGCTATAGGATGATGTTGGTCGAGAACACCATGCAACCTCTTTATCATAACCGTCTTTATGTATGGGATTTGGGTCCAAATTCCCACATTCATCAAACCTTTTTTTTTTTTTTTAACTTATCAAAATTTTTTATTTATTAAAATTTATTGCTAACAAATGTTAAAAAATAAAAATTCCAAAAAAAATTACCTATTTAACTTTTTTGCAAAACTTAAATAAATAAATGTCTTGGATTTTTTCTAATTATTTATTTAAGCTTGACGTATTGCTTTTTGACATTGCAAATAAATTTTGGATATGATTACCGAGCTACCTAAGCTGAAACAAGCGTCATGACTCCGCTATGTAATCTCTAAAACAACGTTGGATTTGTAAATTTTTACGGCTTCTTATAAAATATATACTGTAAATCCCAATTTTCCTTTATATTTCATGTTTTAACGTTGTTTTCTGAACTTATTAAAAAAAATATTATAGTTAATGGTAATATAAGTATAGAATCTGTATTCATCTTTAATTTAACGTGTTGACTGTAACTATAAACTCATATTTAGATTGTTGTGTGATGTTTGATAAATGTTATTATGCAGTTTTATATCATGTGCACTTTTGTTCTAGCCAAGTCAAACGATATTTATTTTAGTTAAGCGAGCGTTAAAAATCGTGTTGCTACATCACAGCCCAGTTAGCTATCGAAAGTATTCGAAATCCTCTGAGATAACGTCATAGATCTCAGTAATTTGATTTCACAGTCAGACAAATGTACAAAATCGTTCGCTTTTCAAGTAGAATTTGCAGCTGTAAAACTAGAAATTGTGCTTCAATAATAGCTTGCGCATTGTATTTTTCGGTTGTCTTAATTTCCTCGATATAATTCAAATAGTGAAAATATCGTACTTTTTAGTAAATTTGCAATATTCATCGATTGAAAATATTTATTAAGAACCCAATTTTTTCATAATTGAATGAAAAAATTTATAACAATGTATATTTGACAGACAATTAAAGGTAATATTTCTATATTTGAAGCACTTAAAAAATGTTGAATTATTTTCAAATTTGTAAGCATTTTATAACGACAAAAATATAAAAAATAATAATAAGATATGCTCAATAATAATTTAAAACATCTTTATTTTTCGAGATTTTGTTTTCGATATTTTTACAAAATACATTCTTGAATAGATTCTCACTTTAGCATGTAATGCAAGCTTTTATCATGTCCGATGCTTTCTCGGCTATCATAATTGTTGGAATAAAAGTATTTCCTCTTGTTCCAACCGGCATTATTGAAGCATCAACCACTCTTAGACTTTTAATGCCTTTCACTCTAAAATATAATATAGGAAAAAAATTAGACACTACAAAGAAAAATTTTATTATGTACTTTGCACTAATAATTTTTTATTAGTGATTATTTCTCCGATTTACGAGGAAAATTGTTCTAATATAGTTAGACACTCATTTTTATTTTTATGAGTGTGAAATTCCTATTGTTTAAATTTTACTACAATTTTATGTTTTTTTCCATAGTAATACAATCAACAAATTTAAAGATAAATTTTTGTGTAATCGCCATTAGCTTTCCAAAAAGACAGTTTAATTTTCATGAATACAAAAACAACAAAACACAATGAATAATAACGCATTCGATTTTTAGAGCATTAAAAATTCTGTTATTACACTTTTATAAGTGGTATAAGGGTCAAGTAAAATCTTCTTTAAAATTTTCATAAAAATATTTAGAATATCTTAGTATTTCCATTGTAAGAAAAAAAATAAGTAACACAATTTGGGAAAACTGGTGTTTAAATTCAGTATATAAATCAATTAACAATTGTTTGTAAAAATAATTTCAGCTGACAATCGATGGGAGTGTGACTTGAGTTTTCAGTGGTTGGAATATATGGGCTGTTTTAGTAAAAAAAAATTCAAAACCAATTTTTTCGTCAATTTTTTAAATTCTTGGAGTATTGTGTATCCTTAATATAGCATATAAAATATACCTGACCATGTTAATAAAGAAGTTTCTTCTAATCGAAACTTTCTGTGCACAAAATATTATTAATCAAATATGCAAGTTTATATAATTGAATTTTGTGGTGCACATTAAAGTTGTTATATCATTACTTTGGAATGCCAAAATTTTAATTGTGATAAAATCGACTAAAATGAGATTACCTCATACACTGAATATCTGTTGTCCTGCCTACAATATGAGAGAAATATAACTCATTCTGGCATTTTGGATACGAGATTTAACTAATTTAACACTGTTTTATATTATAGTGTTGCCTATGTAAAAATGAAACTTTGAAAAGGAACGAAAGGAAATTTTATTTTGATAAGAAAAAATTATTGTATATATTTAAGTAGATGTATATAAAAATAATGATGATGTGAGCATATTAACAAATGATGATATTAACAAATTATTTATATGATGTAAATTGAAGTATAAAGCTCATCAAACAGTGTTATAAACATTATACAAAGAAAGTATTTCAAAAGTAAAAAATATTTTACAAACTGAAATAAGTGCGTTTCAAGATTTAATTCAATACGAAAAATTTATTGTTGTTTATAAAAAATAATAGTAGGCGGAGTTGTAACGAAAGAATGGTTTTGAAATTTTACAATGTTATTTATACTGCTGTTGTTATAATGGACTGGTTCATATCAAAATTCTCAAAATCGATATTTTCTTCGACTTTCCAAATTCTTAAGGTTTTGAGTGTAAGATGCGCCTGATCACGCTGAGAATCAAGTTTTATCTAATGAAGGTGCCTCTGCATATTCTCTTATTTTAACAAATCTCTAAATACCTTAGTTCAGGGTCAACAACTGTTGTCGGATCACTTGGATCTCCCATCTTACTAGTACCAACAGGATGGTGAAAAGTGAAAAGGATCGTTTTTGCCCAGCATTTGAAATATTCTTCATCATCCCCAAAATAATCTTCGCAACCCGGAATGAGAGTCTCCAGCGGCTTCGCATCTAGTTGCAGCAGAGGTGTAGTATTCAATATTTTTTTACAAGTTCTGAGACCTAAGATGAAATGAGAAAGGAGCATTATTGTAAAAATCAGTGGATGCTCTTTACAGATCCGCTTATGCAATGACACCTCAGTTAACGAAGATAGATCGTTTAGGAATTACATCAGTTACCGAGGTTGATTTTTCGTCTTAATAAAATGCAGCGTGGTTGCGTTATGTTAGCAGATACTTTCAACAGTAAAACATTCGTTAGTCGAGTCCGAAACAAAACTAACATAAATAGTGAACTTAAAAATTCGTTAGTTGAGGTATCATTGTACTACACCGTATTATGCCGAAATTAAAGTAAGCCAATTTGTCAAAAACTGTTACAAACACTTTATTGTGATAGGTTGTTACACTATTTTATTTAACTCAACTTGGTTTTTGTATGTAACGAGGGAATTTTGTAATAGACATTTTACTCACTTTCTGACATGCTGGAATTATACAAATTATGTACAAAGGTGTGTTTCTGATGACAATACAGTATTTTAATGTTTTTAGAAGTTAATTATACATTAATAAATTAATTTTAAGGCATTTTACGTTCAGCCGGTCGCGGGGAATAAATCACCAAATATTCTTTATGGTTTACATCTATATACGAGTTACAAAAACAAGGGACAAACAAAACAGTATACGCCAAACTACGCTCACCAAAATATGCTGGCGGTGTAACTGAAATAACAAAGTATTTTAAGCATTAAAAAGTAGAAAATATAAAACATTAACAGTGGAATAATTGCTTTTTAAATACGCGTAAGATAATTAATAGTTTAATATTAAATTATGATCATACTTTTATAAAACAGTTTAGTAATCCTGAATAGATTGTTTAAATAATGTGCTTTTTTTCCTTTCCTGTTCTCTTATCTTAAAAAAGAAACAGGGCAAAAATTATAACTTTCTGAATAAATTCATTAGTTCGTGCATTCTATCAAGCGTAAATCAAAGCTGTAATTTTTTTTTCATAACCGAACACCCACTCTATATTAACGTATTGTAACGAAATTTTTTGTAACAATATGAATTTCACTCATGAAATGAGGTGTGATTTTTAAGATAAACATTGAATGATTATAAAATAGTGGGTTTTTTATAGTTAGTTTTACTTTTATACTTATTTAATAATTCACATCGTTAGTATTGAATTTTATTCGTGTGCAAAAAAAAAAGTGGAAGAATGAAAATTATTTTCTTGTAAAAAAAAAATCTGTTAAAAACATTTATTTTTGTTGAGGATTATCTAATTCTCTCGATTTTTTTATTCTTAGTATGTACACTAAATGTCTACATATTTTTAGAGAGACTTAAAGAAGTAAAATACTGTTAATTACAAAAATACAACAATGCACGTATTTCAAGGAATCTAATGTAAACAGGAATAAATCGAAATATATTCCCCTTTGGCATTCATGCAAGCTGTGAAGCGAAGGCGTATTGGAGTATACGTAATGTTAAATGATAATTCAATAAATGGTGTAGATTAAGCAGTATTTCTTATCAATTAAATTTGTTTATATTTACGTACATATTTTGTACAGTTAGAAGATCTGAAAAAAAAAAATAAGTTATGTGTACTATAAAAATTTATCAGCAACTCTGAATGTATAATCACATACGTCACATTTGATCTGGATTTACATACACTTTGTCTCAAACTACAACGAGAAAATGTTGTTTATGAAATGACAATACTAAATTCAACAAAAACGTATTATTTATTTATTACATTCTATAAAATCATTTAAATAAATCATATAAATAGGAACAAATGTGTATCAAAATTATCATAACTTTAATAAAAACGCATAAAAATTGGTAACTATGCAGTGTTTTAAAAGTTTGGGCACAATGACAGAAAATACTTTAACACTTTTACATGATGCTATTCATTAGTAGTAGTTTCCTGATCTGGGATAACTTCAAATAATTGTGCTTCTATTAAATTAATTAGTATTTGGAATGCTATTGTTGGCAAAGTATACCATGCTTTTTCAGTGGGTACTTTCAGTTTATTAGTAGAGTCAAATTGCTTGCCATGCTTGTATACTTCACGGGTTAAGATGCACCAAAAGTTCTCAATTGAGTTTATATCTGAGCTTAAATCTGCCCAATCTCAAAAGTTAACCTTTAACTTCTGTGGCAGAAATCGTCGCAAAACTACTGTAAGCGATCTCTAAGACCGCTCGATCGAAAGATGAATAAAAGTCTTTATTAACTCATAGGTTACCGTTTCTGAACTAAATTTTTTGCAGAGGACTATTATAATTAAAACGTACCTATTCAAAAGTCTAGCAATAGTACTAGGGCACCAAACGAAAGAAAATTCCACTAGTATCTACAGTTAAACTAGAAATTACCAGGTAAACTGTGAATGTTGAAAAAATCAGCGGTCTGTGAGACCACTAACAGTTAAGGGTTAATATTTTGCGCAGTAAGCCAATGTTTTATACTATGTAAGTTGTGGATTGAAAAGTTGTCGTGCTGAAATCTACTTTTAGGACACCCTAAGACAGGGGTGCAAAAATGTAGACGCCAATGGGCCTATTCCCACCACTAAATTTTTAGTATTCTTCGCCTAATAAGAATACTGATAAAATTTACGCGAAGTATACTAATAAAATTTGACGAAGAATACTAATAAAATTTAATGGTGGGAATCAACCCATTGGCGCCTAGATTTTTGCACCCCTGCCCTAAGAAATCACCAAATAGAAGTGGATGCGTCTCTAGTGTCTTTTGAACTTTATCCAATTTTGTTTCCAGTGGAGAAAGGCTAGGGAGGTTTGGCCATTAAAGCGAATCGGTCCCCAAACAATCAGAGACTTACCACCTGCAGAAGAAAGTACTGTTTCCTGACGTCATGCGAGTAGCAATTCCAGCTTTGGGGTCCATACATATTTCATTTCTTCCCGTCACTGAAAAATACAGTGGGTCCCTTGTGCCCGTACGACATGTACTTTCGAACCCAATCCATTCTGGCCTGTTTATGGTATGGTATTAGACATGGTTTGCTAGACATACTTTATAAAACAATGTTCTTAGAGTCTCGTATGTATTTATGTATTGTGTCTTTTGAGACATTCATACCGAGATTATTTTTAATTTATCTTATGGAGATATTTTGCATTGGCATGAAATCCTCCATTTTTTTTTATCAATCTGAACTCTTGTTACACATGACCACCCGCATCTTGGTTTTGTTCTTGGTATATTCCTCATATTGAACATTATAAATCTAGAATTTTGGAGTGTTCAAAGCCAGGACTGTATCAAAAACGTGCTAGAAATAACAAATGAAAGTTTGAAATTTGAATAAAAGCTCTCCTTCCGATTTCAACTTAAAAACTCTTTAAAATTTCTTCTTTTGTCAATTCCGTAGCCTTCAGCATCTCAAATAACAAACGGAATTAAATAATATTCGTTGTTATATCGGTCAGGGTTGGTAGGTTGGTAGGTTGGAATGGTTGGTTAGTTCAAATCAGGGTCGGACTGGGTCCATGTAAAGGGCGCAGACCTTGGATTTTCGAAGGGCGCAACTTTACTAAAGAAGCTCATTATTTTACCACTTTTATAGAAAGCCAATAATATCCATTAATAATTAATAGACTGTAAAAATATAATCCGAAATATCAATATTTTAAAATTTGATTTCTGTGTTAAATTTTGGAAATTTCCAATTATTTATAAAGATCTCTACACTGTACAAAATTTCAGAAATGTTTTCTGATGCAAAATAATAATAATAATAATAATAATGATAAAATACGAAAATTTATTTGTAAATTTTTGTCTGCAAGTCCTTAATTGACCATGCAATCATGAACCAACCACAAGCTTCCGATATTAACAGAAACCTCTTTTCCAAAATTTATAGACAAACAAAGGAACTTTTTTTTTCCATAAACATCGCGGAAAACTTCTAAAACCCGTTGTTTCCAGGAGTTTCTGGTCGGTTCTTTTCCAAATGATTTCTGGGGACATGGTAAAGAGTTACGGAACTGTGCGTAATTAAATAGCTACAGTCAAAAAAAATTTCGTAAACTTCTCTGTTACCTATAGTAATAATATAAAAGAAAGTTTTTGTCTGTCTGTGTGTTTGTTGACGATGGCTAGCGAAATCTACAGCTCGCACAGCTCTGAAAATTTCGATTTAGGCAGTGCAAGGCATGTCCTAAAGGCTCAGATTTTTAATATTTTGATAAATTAGCCAAGATATTAATCAAAAACTCATATATTTCTTTGAGAGCCAGCAAAAGCATCTGCGCATGCCCAGAACCCGATTTACGCATCGGGAGGGAGTGAATAACTAAACACGCGTTTCCTTTTTTTTTTTTTTTTTTTTTTTTTCTTTGGCCCCACCAGTGGCTGAGAGGTTGTGCTCTCGAAGCTGGTAGACGGGAGGTGCTGGGTTCGATCCCAATCGCGCCCGTCGGCCTAATCGTTGGGAATTTTCGTGGTTTTCTTCGAGCCGTGGATTTATCCATGCGTAAATACGGATTAGGTTCCCTTAGAAAGACCCCCACGAAGGGCACTCCCCCCTGGCCTATATCCCTAGTGTAGATAATTGGCCGTCAATAATCAACCCAACCCAACCCCTTTTTTTCTTTGTGTGTGTGTTTGTGTATTTATTATTTCATAGTTTTAAATCGGCAAAAATAATTAGAACTATTGAAATTGGACGTCATATTCAGAAAGATCATACTCTTACGTCTCAAATGCTGCAATATATTCGATAAAATATCTTTGTTAACCTTTGGATTTATTTTTTTTTTTCAAAAAGGTAGTTTTCCCGAAGGACATTTTTCTCCCTTATGTTAACGTTTCTCTAGGGCAGGAATGTCAAAGCTGTTTACCGGCGCGGGCCAAATTAAGCATTATATACAAAGCCGCGGGCCACATTAAAAAAATGTAGATACTAATATTATTACCATTGCACAGGATAAAATTTGTATTTACAAAACACAGCCATGTTAAAGAAATATTCACGCCAAGTTTCAAAGTTACTGTAATACATAGTTTAGTTTATCTTATTTTTGAAAAATACTCATTTTTTTTCATTAACGAAATCTATAAAATTTAATTGAATTTCCTAAATTGTATTTATTTCAAAAATTTATTGTACACGCTGTTTTGTCCTACTGTTCTAGCAAAAGCATAGCTGCCAATCTTCTGTGTTTTCTTCGAGTAAAATAAGCATATTTTGAAAGAGAAAAGTTATTTAATAAAATGTGTGTTGTATTCCATGGGCTACTTATTTAATTTGATTTATTAAATACATTTTCTGATTCAAATTATGTTTATTTGGGGGAAAAAAGGTTGGCAGCTATGAAAAGATGTCGTATAAAAGTGCGCTACCGAACATAGCTAAAATATGTCTAATTGCACACTTATACTTTAAAAAATCGGCCGATTGATGAATAATTACAGAAATTTTGAAACCCCAAATCCATATATTTTCACTTTAATATGAAATCGCACTGAATTTTGATTAACAGCAGTATTGAATTCTGAACAATAATTTCAACATCAATCATTATATTTTTAAAAATTTCCACTTTGAGGAATTTTTATAGTGCCTGGCAACATTTAAATTAAAATACATTTCCTTTTAAAAAATTGTTTTATCAAAGTAATAAATTCTATTTGAAAACGCTAATACTAACAAATAACATGATAACATACTTCTGTTAATTGCTAAAAGGTATAAAATAAAAACATTATAAATAGTAAAATAACTTTTATTAGTCTGTCTCGAGCCACAATTTCGATAAGTTAAATAATGCTGCATCGTTACATATTGTATTTTTGCGTGTTTCAACATATATGGTTTCTCTTATTATTGATGGATAGTGTAGACTAGAGTGAAAAATTATCTTACTTTCATTGAAATTTATTTGGATACAATATGTAACGATGCAGCATTATTTAACTTATCGAAATTGTGGCTCGAGTTACTCCATGGTTATAAATATGGAAATAAACAACCAAGTAAAAATAAAAAATACGTGAAAGATTAAATGATAGCGTTTCAAATAATAACTTCAAAGACCGTGCAATTATAGAATATTCTAATTTGTTTTGATAATGGCTCGGATAGAGCCGAAACATGTCTACAGACTAATAAAAGTTATTTTACTCTTTATGTTTTCATTTTACACCTTTTAGTAATTGAAAGAGGTATATTATTACAAGGTGTTATAATTTCTTATGTTTTTAACAAGATAGCATTATGAAATTTGCCTTGAAATTTACTCAGGTGCTTGGTAATTTGAAATGAAAACTCCAAGTACTTGGTCTGTTGGTAGACTTTTATAATTTGTGGATTTAAAATGAAAATTGTAACATTTCAGTTAAGCTTTTATAATGGAAAGCCGTCAAATTCCGTATAAAAAGGTAAACTTGTTTATCTTCATACCCACATTTCTAAGATATTTTTGTGCAGATTGACGATTATTAAGAATGTTACGTACAGATATAAGTTTAAAAGCACAAACCCGGCTTTTAGAAATCAGTCCGTTATAAATAAATATTTTTAGCAACGGTACTTATACTATTTTCAAATTTCTTTAACTGCGCTAGACATTATTTCTTCAATTTCGTTTTGAGTGATTTTGACTCCCGGGACAATTAATGTGCTAAAAACAATAATTATTTTTTTTAAGCAAATGTATTTCATTCAATAGGCTTGGTGAAAGCAGTTTGATTCTCTTTTAAGAAGTATCAGTTTCAATTCTGACAGTTTATCTTTTCTATGTTTAGCCAGATTTTTGTGAGTTTTCTTTATACTTTGTGCTGTAGCACTTCTTAATGTTACATTCTTTTTAAACTCCAATAGTTTCTACATATCAAGCATAAAATTTCAGTTTTCTTTTGAACATAATTGTGTTGTAAATCACATTTAGAAAAGTATGCAATGTCCATCTTTAGTTTATCATATTTATTCATAGGGTAAAGAGCTTTAACACATTTTTTTTTATAAATCTTGGAATGTATGAAAGTATGTCAATAAAATGTGTGTATATCAATAAGAAAAAGGAAAGAAAGATCATACACAATTACTAACCTAACTACTAAAAATAATTAAAGAGCTTAAATCCGACTAAAAGCTAAGTTCGACTAATGCCCAGATGAAGAACCTGGATCGCATATTCGGGGTTTTTGCGTCAAACACAAAAGTGATTATTTATGCCACTTTCAAAGCAACTCATTTAAAGCTATATAATTTTATATTTTAATTTTTTTCAAATTTTAACTGTTCTTAATTAGTGCTGAATTTTATTATTTTATAATGCATTCCTTAGTAATTAATAAATACAGAATATTATTTTGTAAAATGGTGTAAAATCTAAGATAGTAGTAAAATAAAGTATTAGTTTCAACATAAACAAATGAACATTATAAGTAAAAATACTTTAAAAAATTTACGACCCTTTGCTACGTTCCGATTGGTAATCTATGTATTCTCAATGTTTTTGCGCCAAAATGTAAAATTGAATTATATCTGTCTATAATACATTACTGTTGCCAGAGAGCAGGACATTTTTAAATTCAGAATGCTACCACATTCTGAAGACAAATATTTTCCTCATATAACATAATAAATAAGATACATATTATTATTCAAAAATAGTGGAAGCATTTTGAATATTTAAAAATGCCCGTCAAATTGGTAACACTAATTTACATATATTTCGGATATTCGCCATCTCTAAGACCACGATTGCTGCAAGTGTTCGTGCTAAGTGTATTTTTAGCATCCGTGTTCTAACACAACTAAATTAAACAAGGGTAAATTGCCTAAGGATTTGCGGGCCACAGATAGGTTGTTCGCGGGCCACGTGTTTGACATGCCTGCTCTAGGGTGTAATTTTAAAGGTACCGGAGACCACAAATAAGCTCTAAAAGCTAAATCCTTCTTTTAATCACTGTGAAACCGGTATTTTAAAATGCGAATTGTAACCCTTTCAACAACACCGGCGAACGCAGGTCACTTCACGCCTCACGGAGACGATCTTTTTTCTATGCTAAAAGTATCTAAACGTCTATTTCGACACAGTGTTTCTAGAGCATCTCGGTAGACAAGATTTACATAACTTACAAAATTTTCGAAACGTTCGAACATGCAGAAATATATATAAAAAAAAAAAAAAAAAAAAATCTGAGAAATTTTCGAAAAAAAAAAAAAAAACCGCGAAAAACCGGGTATGACGTTATAGTCCTATGTGATATACATGACATTTTATAATCTCTATGACCAAGTTATAATCACATTCTTCATTCTATTAAATCCTATCACACGTCAATTCAATGATACCCCATGATAGGTAATGATTCTATGTTGCCATGGTGATGACGTCCTATTATTTCCGTATTACGGAATTTAAAAACCGAATTTTTAAACTGAAAGCGTTTCATGATAGCAATCCTATAATCTACCGACAGTTTTTTGGATAGATGTTTCCGGGTAAATATACATTAAATGGAAAAAGAGTCTAAATATAGATTTCAAGTTCTGAAAGTTTCAAAGCTAGGCTTAAGTTTCCCATTGGAATTTTCAGTAAATGTCAACAAAAGATAAAATGCCCCACCAGTGGCTGAGAGGTTGTGCTCTCGAAGCTGGTAGACGGGAGGTGCTGGGTTCGATCCCAATCGCGCCCGTCGGCCTAATCGTTCGGAGTTTTCGTGGTTTTCTTCGAGCCGTGGATTTATCCATGCGTAAATACGGGTTAGGTTCCCTTAGAAAGACCCCCACGAAGGGCACTCCCCCCGGGTCTATATCCCTAGTGTAGATAATTGGCCGTCAATAATCAACCAACCAACCAACAAAAGATAAAATGTTGCCAACTTAAAATGTATTTATTTTTCTACGAAAATTGAAGGAATCGCGGAAAGAGAGTGCCAAGCCACATTTTTGAACTTCTGAGATATTTCTATTTGAAAATTTGATCAAATAATCAAATCAAGATATATAACCTAAAGTTTTTTTCGCCAATGTCCTACTAACATTTGAGATATTCTGAATAATAATATGGCATTACTTTAATGATATTACTATTACGTTTATTGCAAATTAGCTATCTTCATTGAGGGCATAAACATCTGGGGCAAAAACAAAACCTGTCATATATGCTGCCACCAAGTGACATTAGAAACAAATTATATGTTGGATATTACATTTTACAATATTAAGCAACAGATTACAGTGTTAGATTTATTTCACCAAAAATGTGGCTTGGCACTTTCTTGCCCCGACCCCCTCAATTAATCATATTATAATAACAGACAATATAATTCATTTCATTTAAACTAGTTATAGTACGAACGGACCTTTTTGTCATGTTTGTCGTACAATTTTTAAACTTGTTATTATTACATTTATAGATAATTCTGAATCAGTTCTTTTTTCATATTAAAATGTAATTGTTAACAAAAAAAACAAAGTTTGAATTACCTTCCAATTGCCGGGATAAAATTCTCTGAAACCTATTTTATAAACATTTACTAGAAATTATAAGATACATTTGAATTGTTACAAATAAAGGAACACTACACTTTTCAGATAAGTATATGACATATATATAATAAATGCTTTTTCAGCAAACTCAATAATGATAATAAAATATTAAATAGAAGCGACACTCTTTGGTGCCAGACAGTCTGAAATTTATTGCACGGAGACTGCCGCCATTGGTAACAGATTGAATATACTTCAGGTTTTAAAAGATTTGGATTGGATGCTCTCCTGAAACAAAGAAATGTTCAAAAACAAACAGTGCTTGCAACGAGAAAAATAGTTCACTATATATTTTTTTTATTGCAAAAAATGAATGTTATTTTTAAAATATATACAGAATAGTATTTTTAATAATGTTGTAAAGTTAGTTACTCTAGTATTTGCCATAATTTTTTAAAACTTCATCTGGGTTTTTTTTTACATCATCTGGACGAGGGCGCAGATTTAATGGCCGAGGGCGCACTGGCGGGCCAGTCCGAGCCTGGTTCAAATCAGTCTAGTTTTTGTTAACATTTGCATAATATGCCTAAACTTTTGAGACAGTGGTTTTGCAACAAAAGTATAAAAATATGTCATTTTTTAATAAATAGTAGTGATATAATAGTTATAATATCTCTACTATGTTTCAATTCAATTACATTTTGAGTATTTATTGTGAAATTTTTACATACATTTCTCCTTCCGATTTTGTTATCATACATTAGTCTGTGCCTAAACTTTTGAGATAGACTGTAACAGGAAAAGTCAAGCTTAAATTTTGTTACTACTTAAAGAAACTTCTTAAATACACTATAAAAAGTGGAGTAAACAGCATATGCCTATTTCTTCTTTGAGCAATGAACAAAGAAAAATATAAAGAGTAATAAAGTGTAATCTTTACCCTGTACAATATCTGTTATATCAGTTGAAACTTTCAGGTAATTGGGATCGATAAGAGGTGGATCGAATGGATTTGAAGAGTTCAAGGTGATGATACCCCTGCTTTTAGGTGCCAGCATTTGTACAGAACAGCTGAAAAGTGGTTGGCCTTCATATGGTTCGAAAATTTGTTTGTACACCTAAAACAAACAGTAAATATTTAGCATATGTGTATATATGTATAGTTACCAAATTATTTTCGTAGAATACTACTTTTTTAACTGTTTTTTTCTTCAAATGGAATAGAAAAATTTGTAACGAGAATTATGGGAAAAAGAAAAAAAATATGGTTAATTTAAAACATCGTAAAAATGTACTTTTTAGTAAAAAATCCTTTAAGAATGGCCAACTTTAAATTATGTTACCTATAGTTTCAATTGTTCAGAAAAGTTCGATAAGAAGAACACAATACGGGTTAATATACTAAGCGTTACTAAACTTAATTGTTGTAGTTGATTTCATATTCAGTAAAAAATCACTTTGTGTAATTTTGTTGCGTTTTAATTAAAAGGGAATTTTTATAAAATATCATTATCCAAAAATAATATTTTAAATCGGTTCAGCAGTTTCAAAGTAATCGATATTTTAGAACGTTTTCCGCTCATTTCAGACTTTAAGTTTCAAAATTTTAGAGAAAGTTCTCTGCGAGAATTTGCATTTTAAAAGTAACAGCTATGAAGAAGTTTTAAGTCCATGTAATCAAAAGTATGGCCGGTTTTGTCATGAGATTGCAACAGGCTGTAACTATAGCGTTGTCTTATCACAAAATCCATAGTCCTCCTCCCATATAAAAATGGATATCAAGGAAATATAAAATAAGTAAACGATGTCCATGGAAAGCCTTTTATTAGAAAAAAATGAGAGTTGAAAAATGAGTCCCCCCCCCCCCTCTCCGGCACTAAGAATCAGTACCACTTCACACCATCAAAATTCAGGATCCAATGCCGATTTTGAGATTCCAACAAATTTATCTATGTGGATCCATAGCGCTAAGAAGAATATGCCTTTAGGAAGAAATGCATATTAATTTTTTTAACCAGAAACCGCCAAATCCATTTACTATATTCGCACCTTTATCAAAACAGAAAAACTAACTAGCATACATTAATATATGTAGCAGTTTAAACATGCAGATGTATCGAAAAGTAGACGTTACATTTTATTTTTCTTTATTTCTTTTGGGATGAAAAAACGGTGCATTGCGAAGGCAATAGCAAATGCAGAAGATTCAAGTTGATTATGATTTCATATATCACTTGAAAACCACAAGCTCATAACAGCCTTGAAAAGAAATTAGTATACCCAGGGATTGATTATCCAAAAGGCACGTGAAGCACATACTTTCCCTCTAAAATTGAAAGGAGGCTCCAAAAGAACTGTGAAGAGAGCCCTCTAATCCCCATTTTCATTTTTAGGTAGCTTTCAATACAAAAAAGTATAAAGCTACCTATTGCAGCCGTTCGGAGGAAAGCAGCAGTTTCGGAAAATTTCGATATATTTTCACCGATCAAGACCCCCAGACCCCAAAACCACCCTCCGTTCAAATGTTGATTTATTTATATATATATATATATATATATATATATATATATATATATATATATATATATCCATATATATATATATATATATATATATATATATATATATTTGACCTATGTCATACGATAACGCACGTATTTATAAATCAATTTTGATGAAACTAATTGTGTGTATTAAGCTCACCAATGTCTCGACCGAGTTCGTTGGCCAGCTTGGTCCGCCATTTTGTTTCAAGATGGCGGCCACTTAAAATTTTAAAACTAAAATAAATGTACAAAAAGGTTAAAAATTCAAACTTTTTTTTTAATTAAGTGTTAGGCCTTGATACGAGGATTCCAGAGCATTTTTTGGTTTACCTCTAACTTAAAAAATGGCTGAGATAGAGCAGTTTGAAATTCTAGGGTGGCTGACATTTTGAAACAAAACAGCACATTAACGCGATTACTCGCAAATTATTTTCTTTCATTGTTGTAATTATTTTCCCAACCATACGCATAAAACTATATATTTATATCCGTTAGCGCCAAATTATCGCCAAACTTGGCGACATTTGGCGAAATATCGCCAAATTTGGCGATCAAAATAAGTCTTCATAAATGAAGCCAATTTGGCTATTGCTCAATAATTTGGCGAATTTCTTATTCAAATTCAGTATTAACGAATCTTTTGTAAACGTTTCTTTGCATTTTAACTTGCTGTTTTCGTGTAACATTAGCTAAAATTTTAAAACTAATATATAGGAATGCTACCTTTTCCTCCCGGTACAGGCCGGGAGGACTTTTTTACATTGTATTTTTATTTTACAGGTAAATATACATGTCATTAATAGGATATTAATTAATCATATAGCATCCGGATGTGCCTGTTACAAACTATCCGGGAAATTGAGCATACTATGTTTCTAGAATGTTTTCCGCTCATTTCAACTTTCTAATTTGTATTTTTTTTATAAACTTATTTTAGCGAGCATTTACATCTTAGAAATTAACAACCGTGCCCAAATTTCAAGTTTCTAGCACCCAGTATCACAGAAATATCAATTTTAGATCGTTTTTTACTGCTGCAGCTTTTTCAATTTTCAATTTTTTTTAAACTGTTCTATGAGAGCATTTACGTCGTAGATGTATCAGACATGTCAAATTTCTTTCTATCCCTAAGAATTCAAAATTAATCGTAATTTAGAACGGTTGACTGATTTCTGCTGATTTTACACTTTTAAATTTTTAATTCTTTAGAAACCACTCTAAGTGAGCATTTACATCTTAAAAATAACCGTCATGCTAAATTTTTAGCCCTAAATGTATCACAGAAATCGCAACTTTAGAAACTTTTGCTCCTGCAGCTTTTTAAATTTTGATTTTTTTTAAATGTTTTGTACGAGTACATCCATGTAAAATTTCCAGTTTCTATCCCTAACAATTCCAAATAAATCGTAATTTTAGAACATTTTTAGTACATGTTCCACTCATTTCACAATTTAAATTTAGATTTTTTTATAAACCGTTCTCAGTGAGCATTATAATCTTATAAGCAACTACCAAATTTCAAGTTTCTAGCCCTACCAGTATCACGGAAATCACAATTCAATAACTTTTTTATCTCTTTTAAATTTGGAATTTTTTTTAAACTGTTCTGTGCGATCATTTACATCTTAAAAGTAACAGCCATGTAAAATTTTAAGTTTGTATCCCTTACAATTCCATACAAATCGTAATTTACAATGTATTCGGAAAGTTATTCGCTCATTTCGCCCTTTTAAATTTCGATTTTTTTTTTTTTTTGAGAAATTGTTCTTAGTGAGCACTTACATCTTGTAAGTAGCAACGATGCCAAATTTCAAGTTTCTAGCCCCAACAGTATCACAGGTATATCAATTTTAGAACGTTTTTTGCTGTTGCAGCTTTTTCAATTTTGATTTTTTTTAAACTGTTCTATGCGAGCATTTATGTTGTAGATGTATCAGCCATGTGAAATTTGAAGTTTCTATCCCTAACAAATTAATCGTAATTTAGAACGATTTTAAACTGATTTCCACTAAATTTCATCCTTTTAAATTGAGAATTCTTTAGAAACCGTTCTCAAAAGCTCAACCGTTTAACTTAAAAGTAACCTTCATGCCAAATTTCGAACTTTTAGCCCCAACAGTATCACAAAAATTGCTATTTTAGAATATTTTTTGCTCCTGCACCCCCTTGTGGGTATCGGTAGTGGCATAAAATATAGCCTATGTTGGAGTAGAGACTGTCACTATTACTTTTCAAATTGGTTCGATAGTTCCAGAGATTATAACCTACAAAAACATACAAACAATTCTACAAGCAAACGTTACTTTTTTATAATATTAATATATATTAAATGATTAATTTTACAAAAATTTTAGAAGTGTAACTTTTTTTAGACTGCTATTTTATGTTAGAAACAGGAATCGGCACAGGGCCGACAGATTAGCATTAATTTCACTAATGAATATAGAAGACGAAATAAAATAACTAAATAATACCTCTGGCTTTAGTTCGGAATCTTTGGCAAATGTTCGTGTCATCTCGTTAATATATATTTGATAGTCGGGATAATCAGCCGGCCCTGATTCATTTACACATCTCAGAAGTCCTATATTGAGACTATCTGTAGATGCCAGTGGACCTAGATTATATAAAAATAAGGTAAGCAAATTATGTCGACAATTTATGATAAATAATAAAACTGCTTAAAAGGAAAATCTTGAACGTGTACAAGATAATTTATATTTTAAAAAATCACATGCTATATTATATGCAATTTTAAGCAGTTAGTGCAAAAAATGAACTACGCAATAACAATAAGAATGTTTAAATACTAATGTAAAAAATGTTTAAAAATTCAAAAAAAAAAACTAATTTTTCTTATATTATCGTTCATGGTGATATTGCTGATCCTTTGCAAATATAAGGTGTTTATAAAGTCTATATACATTTTCGGAAAATAGACTGTAAATCCAATTTATTTGCAACTGATATCATAAAATGCTTTTAAACGAAGAAAGAATAACCATTATTTGTGCTCGTCTACATGGATTAATGTTTGAACAGGTACATAAGGACTTTATCCATATTAAGTTCTCATTCTCCACAGATTCCAACAAATCGTAAAACATACCTTGCCGAGCTCCAAAACCTCAAGCATAATAACAGTTTAAACGTTAAAAACATGTTTGTTTTAATAATAAGGTAGCCGTTTTCCAAACAGTGGAATGCGGAATAGAAGACGACTAAGAGTTGCCAGATGAGGAATCTTTTATTTCAAATTATCTACCGCATTATTCTGACTGGTCATCTTTACTTTATTTAATCGCGGCATATTGGTAATTAAATAAAGCAAATATTATTATTCGAATATCCTGGTAGGTATTTTGAATTAAAAAATCTTCCAACTTGGGAACACAGGATTGTTCTCTTCACATGGATATCTTGGGGCATACATAAATGCTTCTTGTACCCTTTTCACGGCATCTGGTATATTCAGAGATCTTCCTGAGAAGTCTTCATATTTAATGCTACTAATTCACTTGAATTTGTTTAACAATTTTTTAATAGCTGCTCTGGTAGAAGCTGATATTTTGAATTTGTGGATGAAATCCTCCAGTAACTGTTCATGCCCACGCAGACGAGTACAACCAATAGCTATTATTACACTCTTTTATTAAATCAACTTGATTTTTTGCATGTAAAAATGGAATTTCGAAATAGATTTTTCACTCACTTCTTGCTATGCTACAATATAAGTTAATAAATTAATTTTAAAGCATTTTCCCGTTAGCTGGCCACAGGTGATAAATCACATGGTTACAATTGTATGCGATTTACAACGACATAGGCTTTAATTAGGCGCCAATCCACAATGCTCTCCAAAAAAGGCCAACTGGCTTTGAAACTGCAATAAGAAAATATTTTGAACAATAAAAAGTAGAAAATATAAAATTAAAATTAAAATTGTAATAGATTTTTTTAAATACTCATTAATCAAATAATAGTTTCGTATTAATTAAATTATGATTATACGTTAAGAAATCAATTTAGCAATCCTAAAAAGATAGTTTAAATATTTTTGCATTTTTTTTCCCTGCTGCAATATTTTAAAAGAAGAAACAGAACAAAAATTATATATTTGTTTAATGAATTCACTAGCGCGTGCTTTCTACCGTAAAAAAAAATATATATATGTAGCATTTTGACGAGGTTGAGATATTACGATGAATAATATTCGATGAAAAGATGGCAGTCCTTCAACGATATAGCAAGTTGCAGTCGATCTTAGCGAGTATGGCGAAGTAGAAAGCAATGAAATGATTCCACCAAAGTTTTCCAATAAATCCAGCCAATCTCCAGACAAATAATTTTATTAGAAGACGAACAACACAAAAACAGTTCCCAACGTTCTAAAACTTATAGCCCTCGGGCTAACGTTGCTTCACTTCATTGAATTAAGCTGTTACTGGGCCAGATGAATATTCTACGGAATTAAAAATACCAGACACATATTTGTTTAGCTTCCGAAAACGTCAAAAATCTGCCGCTCCGACCGGTGCGGGCGAGTTTTGTTCTCTCCACGGAAACATACACAGAATTACGTCACGAGCGCACAACCCAATGAGTGAGAAGCTAGCTCCAGCCCAACGAATGAGGCTAGAGAACGAGGCTAAAACAGTAAAGAATCCCTTACTTGGGTGCGGACCAATTTTGAAGTTAAAATCCCAAGCGCGCGAAAAATCAGAGCAATAATAATAATAATAATAAAAAGAAAATGGCTTTAAAAAACATTCGAAATGAGAACGCGTCTCAGAATTTTATAGATTGGGGAACTGATAAAAGCTACGAATGATCTTAAATTTTAGATTAAGATTTGGAATAAAATAATTATTAATATACGGATATTTACTTTTAAAAGGACTTTAAATAGGAATAGATATTATTAAGAATTAAGAAAATACTGACTATGACAGAAGTTAGATTAATTTTAAAATATTAATGCTAATAAAATGGAAGGATACGAAGGAAATAAATTTTTATATAACATATATATATATATATATATATATATATATATATATATATATGCAATGAATTTTTTATGGTTCGGTGCCCACACCAAATTAACGTATTCTAAAGAAATGTTTTGTGAAACTACATGAATTGCAGTCAAGAAATTAGGCGTAATTTCCTTGAAAAATATCGAATTCTTTTAAAAAAGTGATTTTTTTTTTTACATTTTTTTACTTTTATACATATTTCTTCTATTGAAATCATTACGTCAAACCATTTGTAAAGAAATTGGATTTAAAGCATATTTATCAAAAGTGCATGCAGACTTTGTGGACAACCAGTATAATTAATGGTATTTTTAGTAAATGCCAGAAAGCAATGAAAACTTTTTGCTAGCCTTTTTTAAATAAACTTTTACAGGATACGCGTTACATTAAAGCATCTAAATTTGCAAGGTAATATTACAAAGAAACTTTTTCAACTTCCAAAAATCTTCCACTTTCTATGAAAATTGATTAAATTACACTGTAGTGTATTTAACTTTTTGTTCGTTGCAATTTAAATGATGGATCGCAATAAAAAAGTTAGATATTTTTTTATGAGTTTAAAGCCAAATGTAATGTAGTTCGTTGCTATTAAATATCGTCGTCGATTTTCGAAAAGAGTGACATAATTAAAAATTTAATATTCTGGGAATAAACGTTGCTAAGTTTATTTAAAAATTATGGCATATTACTTTTTTATTTACAAGCAATTTTTTTTAATCTTTTCGGTTTGAATTACTATTTTAAAATACATGCTACAAAGGGCGTTCCATAAAAACTGAAAGTAAAATCCTAAAAAATCAAGAAATATATTTACAGCAAAAAATACATCATTATATTTCATAATACCTTCCCCTGAGATGATATGCAACGGTCACATCGTTCTACCTACTTTTCAAAACAAGTAGAGAAGCATTTTTCTGGAAACTGCTTCAATGAACCCTGCACTGCTGAAATAACTTCAGAATCGGACATTGTACGGGGATCAAAATGATGCACCCAAGTTTCATCACCTGTTATTACAGTCGTTAGGAAATTCGGATCATTTTGAAGCATCTGTTTCCACTCACAACATTAGTGAATTCTTGTTTGCATTTGTCCTTTAGTAAGATGATGAGGGACCCATCTGGAAAAAACGTTGTGAAGCTGTAAATTGTTGCGTAGAATGCGAAATATCAACGTTTTCGAAATGTTAGTCGATGCCACTATCTCTTCACATGTTATTTACAGATTTTCTTGCAAGATTGCCCACACAGTGTTAAAGTTTCGATCATACACAACACTTTCTGGTCAGCCAGGCTTAGGAGCCAGTTCTGCAGATAAACGTCCTTTTTTTTAAATCACCATGCCATCGTAGACTCACCAACACATTTGTCTTTGTAAGCTTCTTTCATTAACATAACTGTTTCTGGAGCTGTTTTTCCCAAACGATAGCAACATTTTATGGCACAACGCATTTCGTTTTTTAACTCTGAATCACTCAACTCCATTTCTGTAGGGCAAATAAAAACAGTTCTTTAAACAAACACGAAACTATGAAAATAAAATCGTCTGCTTCGTTTAGAAAATTTATAAACGTACAGTTAACAGTTTGAAACAATCGCCAGCAATTTTATTTTTTAGTTTCACGGTGTTCACGCTACGTAAAAAATAACTCTCAGTTTTTATGAATGCCCTTTGTATATTAATGTCATCGGTATTTTGAGATATTTAAGTACAAAAATAGTTATCTTTCTTCAAATGGTGTACACTCTTTCAGAAAACAGGAGCATTTCATAGCGAAATAAATGAAAATATTACTTTATTGGAGGGATAATTTAACATAAAAGCAGACACTAATCAAAATGGGACGTTTCCGCCAAGAAACGTCATACATTTGTCAGCACAAATTTCAAAATAACTAAGTCCACGCAACGCGACGTCTGAAAAAACACCTAGCTCATTTATTAAGAGCTGCAATTTTCATAAAGGATAGTATTTATCGTAATAAAACAAACGTATTAGGATTGTCTAAGCAAAGCTGGTTCCGAGAATAGACATAAGCTCACTTCCAATGTGAATTTTCATCACTAGCTTAGTTTATTAATTAAAAGATTAAATCAGTGCTAAAATTAAGATCCTACAATTCTCTATTTAAAAACATTGGATGGCCTGCTAAGATATGGGTACAACTAGTGTCAACCCACCAAAAATTAGGGCTACTTTTTAATAAAAATTTTCAAAAAAAAAATGTTTGAACTATTGTGACAAGCTTTTTTTGTATCCTCTCTTACTATAAAATTCTGCGCAATAGCTCCAAAATATGGTAGAATTCGTCACTTAATAAAAACAGTCCGAAGCAGGAGACAATCACTGTTTAATTTCAGTTGCCTGCTGTGCATGTTCGCATTCTATTTCTTCATTAATTTTGAAATATTCTCACTGAATTAGAAGAAATGGTCATGAACTTTATATATCATTTGTTCTTAATTTGAAACGTAACCATCGTTTATTAAATAAAAAAATTTTTGATTCATATATATAAAGCTTTGTTTTAGATATTTACGTCACGTTTCATATCCTACCTTAAATAATCATAGCATTATGATGTATTGAAAAAATAAAACATTGTGTGTTTGTATCTTCCATAGGTGTATCCTATATTACAATGCTACTAAGAAAATTACTCCCTAAATTTTTATAAAATAAATTAAGCACAAAGTAATGAGAAGACTACGACCACCTATACAAATCTTAAAAGGGTGAAAGATGAACCATACATTTATAAAAAATATATGTTTTCTTATTGAAATTTTTGCTCTGAGAAAATAACGATTCTGTAGAATGACCCACGTGTGATAGAATATATGTTCTTAATCTTATTGACAATTTTTGATATCTGTTATTTTGTAATATAAATAATAAAACCAAATAATATAACATTTTTATAGTTGTAGCATTAGGGTATAGTTAATGAACACTTTTTATTATTTATAAATTAGATGTAGTAAATCATCTGTTTACAAAATATCCTCACAAACACGTATTGAGGAAACTGAACGTTCAGTCACTGAATCCACTATTTCGGCATTTAAAATTAATTATACATTAAACGAAAATCTGATTAAAATATTCTTAGCAGTAAAAGCATCTTTACCTGATCTATAATTGATATATTGTAAGATGTTAGAATGATCTGATATCTTTTCATCAAAATCCTTAAATCTCTCATTCATAGTAAAAATGTAGTGTGTACCAGCGTCGTTGTGGAGGTTACTACCTACTGGCAGATCGGCAACCACAGGAATCTGAAATTTTATTTTTATTAATTATAATACATTTAGAACTGGAAGCGTTTGAATTTTTAAATTAGTGTTAAAATTTAAATTAAATATAAATTAGGTATTCAAATTTAATTTAAATTAAATTAAATATAAATATATAAATTAGTATTAATGAAAGGGGAAAACATTCTTTGAAATTTCTGGAACATCAATTTAGTTTTTTTTTTTTCCACTAATATTATTGTATAGACTTAATAATAAGGAATACTTGGTGAAATATATATATATATATATATATATATATATAAGAAATCTAAAGAATAAATATAAGAAATCTATGAAAGTTCCACTTATTATAGAAAGTTCCACTTATTATATTATTTGTTATTTTTACTCTTTGAATATCATATCATTTAAAAACTTTATTTTAAGGTTGGTTTTATTTTTCCGAAATGAAATGCAAATTTTAATTTTACATTTTTTCGCAGATTGACTAAAATAATATTTCCAGAAATGTGTCTGAATGTTGTTGAAAACAAAAAACAGCACATAGCTATGCCAATTATTATAACAGTTTTCTGATTCGAAAATTAATTTATATATTTAAAGATTTTTAGTTGTTCTTCATGTTCGTAGTTGGAAAAATTTTACACTTCTTTAATGTATAGAGAATATATTATGAAATATACCACCATCTATGGAAGCAATTACTATTAAAACAATTTAATGTCGTTATACTATTTTAAATAAAAAGATATTAATTTACGTTGCTAAGGTACGCTTCAAAATGTTTCCTTGTAAAAAATGTGTTTAACAGTTATATTTTTCATTCAAAAACACATAAAATTCTTCAATTTCTGCCGATAAACAATTATTATCTTTTAAAGGCAATTATTGTTTAAACTATATTTTATTTACGTCACATATTTTTTGTAACTCTACGAAGGTTTTATATATTCTTTTTAGATGTTTCAATAATTTTGGTTTGTTTGTTGATCTATATATCTGTCCATTCATATGTTTCTCTGTTTATCTGAAATCTGAAGAATTTTAAACATGATTAGACGTTTATCATAATATGTATTCTACTGAAAATAGTATGCATTACATTTAAAATTATTTTTCAAATCCATAAAACGAAAAAATATTTTTATGCTATTTCGTCTTCTAACAAATATTGTTTGAAGTGTGATGTTTTAAAAATGTAAAAATGTACGTTTTTCAGCTGAGTAAATTTTAGTATGCGTTGTGTACAGCATTTGTAGTTCATATACAGGGTCGTATAAAATAATTCGCAATATTCCATTACATATGCTGATTAATATATGAAAATTAAATTACATTAATTTAATAAATATGTAATTCTTAAAAGTATTACATAATCTATGTGTGACGTATTGTTTTTCTCTTTTTCTTTATAAGTATTTGCATGATCACAAAAAATGAATAAAATTTATTGCACATATAGATATTTTCTTCCTAAGATATTTTCTAAACACTTTTCATACGGCAAGTAACGCTTTCAAAAATGTTAAAGCAACAGAAATCTTTGAAGCAATATTAATTAAAAAATTTCCAGCAACTTTCCTTACTTTCAATTTATTTAGTTCTTTTTGTGGTCCAATGCCAGATAACATCAAAAGTTTGGGTGTGTTCTCAGTTCCAGCTGACACCACGACTTCCTTCCTCGCTTTAACAACGCGAAGTTTACCTTTATAATAAAACTCAACGCCTCTAGCTTTATTATCCTTAATAATAATCTAAGGAAAATAAATATTATTAAAGTTATTAAAATACTATTTATAAATCACAATAGCATTATTAAATTTCGTTTGTTTAAAATTTGATGATCATTTATTTAGTTATATAATTATTTAATAATAATTTTATTTATAAAGTTAATATTTAATAATAATTTTATTTAATAAAGTTAATTAATAATAATTTTATAAGGGAGGGTTTCTATAAATATTATATAATTTAATATTACATTACCTTAGTAACCAAAGCATTTGTTAAGATATCAAGGTTTGCTCTATTTTCAGCTGGTACTATGTAAGCTTTCAGAGAACTACATCTTTGATGATCCCTAGTAAAACCTTGTAGAGCATAAAAACCTACGTTTAAATGTTCAATATTAGTTTTTATAAGTTATAAAATGGAAATAAATTTAAAATATGCTTTAAAATGGAAGAAAAACATCTAAATACTGCAATATAATTTCATATCAATTACAAAAATAACAATCTTTATTATAAAAACTCTTTATTATAAAAACGTAAAGTAGTACACATGTGTCAAGTCAAACAGAAATGAGGGGACACGAACATCCCTGTATACATAAAAATATTAAAATATTTTTTTAAGATAACCGTACGCACAAATCAAAAATATATAAATATATATCGAATACAAAGGACTGTATTCTTAAACATAAAATTAGTGAACATATTGCTGACTTTTACAAAATTACTATATAAACTGAAAACCAATATTAACTAACATAATAATGTAACTAATTATTATTTATATTACATGTTTTATCAAAATTGTTTATTTTTTACCAAGCTGCTTTTCTGCATTCGAATCCAAAATTTCAAAACCCAACTCTGTCGCAGCTTCGTATACAGCTTGTTTTAACTCTGGGTGATAACTTGGCACTTCTACTGTGATTGGTCCTCCAATAGCATGGTATCCTAATAAAAATTATTTCATTAAATAAATACCACATCTTTAAATAACAGGACAAAATAAATAACACCTTTATATACATTAAATACATTTTTAAATTAACCTATGTGGAGATTTATGAAAAGAAAATTCGTCCTTAAAATGTATCGTATAGAAATTAGAAAAGTAAAAATTAATAGTTTTTTTTTTTTCAAAATCCTAATTTTTTGTATGCTGTGATCATGAACTCTATATGTAAATTGTGGGACCCAGTAATCGTATGAAAATTTAAATTTCGTACTTTTTATAAAAGTAAATATTTTGACGTAAATGTCTTTTATTTTGATTGAGACAGTTTAGAGATTTCAGACACGATCCTATTTTAAACGTTTTTGCAATTGGAACTATACCTCTAAAACTATCGATTTAGGGAGTAGCTGTTGAACAAGAATAAGAGGAAATACCCTGTATATTTTAAAACCTTTCGCAGGTGGCTACTGCAGCTATATACATGTCGTTGATCTAACTTACTAATCAATACAATTGTTTTTCAGCTTCTTTGTCCCAGAGTTGTTATTTCTTGATATTAAAAGAAATCTTACGTTCGACTACCATATTGATAATTATGATGTGATAAAATACATACCTTTGCTCAATACTATAAATACTATATTATTACAATTATATATACTATTATATATATAATAACACTATAATAGCTATTAATATTAGCTAAGAAAAGAAAGGAGTGTTTAGAAATGAAAAATGTAAGAAATTATGCTGTTTTTCTATTGTTTTTCTAGTTTTTAACTTACAGCCAGTTTACCTAAAATTCTGAAAAAAAATTTAGATGTGTCTAACTTATTACATTAAAAACAAGGAATAACTGAATAAAATATATGCGCCGCAAAATTGGTCTGCTTTGACCTCAGAACAGTTACTTCAGCAATTATTTTTCACACTTCTTTACCGCACATACACTCATCAATCAAATGTATCAAATACATTTGATGTATCACACATGTATCAAATACATTATTAATCACTTTCCTTATGTTCTATATAAGACATAAAATGTTATTATAAACTAATTGATATTTTCTTTTCGGCAAAATACTTACCATTAGCTAAATACTCCCAATTTTTGTTGTCTTCTAACTTCAGGGAATAGGGGAATACATCCTGCCAACTCCAGCCTTCAGCACCCATAGCTGCCCACCTGTCATAATCTCTGTAATTTCCACGAACATAGGCCATGCCATTTATGCTTCCAGAACCACCGAGCATTTTACCAGTTGTTCATCTAATTTGCTAAGAGTAAAATAAAACAAATTTCCATACAGTAATGTAATAATAAAGTACATTTCATACTTGAAAATTACACTATTCAACACTCAAATATCTTTAAATTTGGACACAGAATTCCAATAAAATCACATTTAAATATTAAGAAGTGGGGGGGGGGAGTACATTTAAAAATGAATAAAACCTTCAAATAATTTTACAATGTATGTAACCAGATTTTCCACCAAGTTGACATAACTTGAATTATAGACAAAAATAAACCGATTTTTCGATCATTCAAATAGTCCTAGATCTATGATAAATATTTGATTAATAACATGCTTTTGCCTGTAAACTTTTCTATTCTTATTTTCTCTAAAGCAGCGGTTCCCAACCAGGGGTACGTGGAGGGTCTGCAGGGGCAAGTAAAAATAATATCGGTAGTGGTTATCGGTAACACAAAAATGATTTCACTGAAAACACATAAAGAAAGTTTATACTTTTTGGATTGCAAAGTTAGTCTCATGTATAATTCCAATATGTTACGCTCAAAATGAGGGTAAACTCTATATGCGCACTATATATATAGTAATCCATTGAGAATTCAATGTCACTAGCTCTGCCCACCGCTAATCATATTGCATGAGTGCTTATATTTTTACCCCCATCTTCGCGAAAACTGCCATTGATCATTATACAATATTACTTTCCCACCACATTTATCTTATTGTCCCGTTTTTAATAATAATTGCAGAATGCCTTAATTACGTCAGAGTATCTATTCCTAATGATTTACTTTGAAACGCGTTGAAAAGCAGGCCCTTATTTTCATTTTCGAATAGACGGGGTTATGTCACTAACTTATTATATTAACAGGAAAACTTTCTTCTTTTTAATGAGTACATTATTAATTTTTAAAAAGCATATTTGCGTTATGTGAGTGAGGGGAGGGGATGGGCGCGTGTTTCTGATAAAAATGGGTATTCCGAAATGTATAGCCCAAGCAAGGTGTACATGAAGGAAAAAAAGGTTGGGAAGTGGTGTTCTAGAGAAGTACTGGAAAATTTTCATTTTTTTTTAATTATTTGTTTCGCCAATATATAATCTATAACTTGATAATTCGGCAAAACAATGCAATAATTATGCAATTTTGTAAACCAAACACTCAAGACTACTAATCAGCAAATGATTGTAATGAAGGAAACGATTGAAATGCAGCTAATTACTAGAGAAAGAACAGAAAAGAAATATATTCAGTAGTTTCTGAAAATAATGTAATATAAATATTGGCTGTTTTTCATGGATTTCGAAATTATACCCACTCACTTAACCCGCCAACGCCCATTGTCACCTACAGTTAACACGTCTTGGAAAGGATATCTAAGCTTAGATTTTAAGTGAATATTTACCGCAGCGACATTTATTAGGATCTAGAGAAGCTTATCTAATCATAGAAAAAAGTCCCACATTTCACGGATTTTCTCAGATGATACTATAACCTTCCAAAGTTTTGTACCTCCTCCAAACAAGTAAGGACTTGAGTTGGTCTTCATTTTTGCGATAAAAATGCCAAAAAAGCAGTAAGTCCCATATTTGTTTTTGCCTGAATGTTAAATTTAACTATATATTGAATTGATATTTGTAGGATTTCAAATGTCTGATTAATTTTTGTTGCTGGGATACGATCGTGAATTTGTGTGTCACTTGCTCGGTAACATGTACTTTTTGATAAAATTTGTTTTTAATTACTCTTTTTTAGTGGAAACAATACAATACAACCTATTAATTTGGAAAGCAAATTATAAGTTTACTTATGTGCTTTAGCGTTAAAAAAATATATAATTGACCTTAAGATAGTTTAAATTCTGATTTTCTTGAAATAAAATCACAAAAGTCACACAATAATGCATTTGTTACAGTGGGCTTATAATCATGGTCACAAGTGATACGCACAAAACTATTAAAAAAATAGGACGCTGCGATTCCCGTTTTATTGCATATACACTATATAACATCATCGAACACATACTATTTTACACATTTTGTCAAATATCAAGAGAAATACTTGACGAATTCTTCTGGAACTTTGGAATAAAGAAAATGTCTGATTTCATATTTTTCAACAAAGGTTTTATTCCGAAAGCTATTAGAGAACCAACGATAAATTGAAGAAAAAAAATAATATTTGGGATCACCTTGTAAAATAATATTCTCGAAATGATTCCAAATATTATTTTTTTCTTCAATTTGTGGTTGTTCCTCTAATAGTCGTGATCAAGCCTTCGCTGAAAAATATGAAGTCAGACATTTTCTTTATATTCCCAAAATTCGCGAAGAACTAGTCCAGTATTTTGCTAGATATTCGACAAAATGTGTAAAATCATGCGCGTCCGGTGATTTTTTGGTCTTAAAAATTGGGAAAGGAAAATACCAAATTCTGTCAAGATTGAAACAAGGAAAATATAAATATTAAAAAGTTTTAATTTGGAGAATTTTTTTTAATATTTGCAGATTAGTAAGTTACAATCGGAATGCACCATATTGTTTTTCCTTTATCAAAACTGAAATTTGTACCGCATTTCTACTTTAAATGAAATAATTACCCTGTTAATGAATCTACTTGCAGTATACTTTTGAGGAACCGTCGTAAAGTGCCAATTCAGGTCGTACTTTTGAAAATACCTTGCTAATGCCGGGACTTCGGTCAAAAAGGAAGGTTCTTTACCAGCTTCCAATAACAAGACATTCACACAAGAATTTTCAGATAATCTTGATGCTACGACACAACCAGCTGCTCCACCTATGACTGAAATGCCATCAGTTTAATTAAAATGTAATTCATATTAAAAATACCATTATAACAGATAATATACCTTGTTACAAAAATTAAATTATCTCGAATATTAAGAATGATTCAAATTGAAAGTATTTATCAATTTTGGCGATACTGACGAAGGAAGGATGCCTTCAGAATATGTATTTCTAAGGGAAAGTTAACAAAATTCTTTCATTCAAAAGAATCTTAAAATTTTATTCAATTAGTCTGTTTGGACATGTAAAATCATTTTAACTCTTCAGTTCCTAAATACAATCTACCGGAGCAATTTTAAACCATAGCAATATTTAAGCCTCCAAATAGATAAATATATGCAATTTTAATATTTTATTGCTTTATTTGGTATCGCAGATTACAGTGTACGAGCAGTATATTAATTATTCCTAGACAATTTTCATACACAAACTTCTAAAACTATTGCACTTATTATAAATCGTAGGCAAATGGCAGTAGTCATCTTTTACAAGTAATGGGAAACACAAAACTTATGCAACGTCGAAATTTTGTTCATAAAAAGTGTACGATAATGTTTGGAAACTTTGTTTGAAACTCAGGTTTCAACGGCAAGTATTGATTATCAAATCATCAACAGTAGCACAATAATCAACACAACACAACAAACAACAGCAGTAGTTGAATATAAACAGTTTTTTAGTTTCCTCAAAAATCCAAGAAATGGCGCTGAGCTTGTATGTGTCGTTTATGGCGCAAAAAAAAGACATGCATACTGAGGTGTACATTGGGAAAAGTAACATGCGCCGCAGGCGCCCATCAGGGAGCGCACCGCGAACAATCGACCACCGAACCCAAGTCCTAAGAGACTTTTATTGCGCCAGCAGCTTTATCTCGCTACGGCGCTTCGGTCGGTCAGAGAGTCGCTCCCCACTGCGGACCCTCTAACCTTGAACCCACGTGAGACGACGTAGGTCGTTGCGACACGCGGTGAAACCACGGGGAGTCACCGCGAGACACTTGGAGACGGGCCGGCGTCCCCCAACAGCTTCGGAGCTGGGGTCCCAGCAGGTAAACCAGGCCCTAGGCCTTAAGTCGGGATGTTCCAACCCGTACTTGCTTTCCCACAACTCGAGGGGTGTGAAAACCTACAGAGATAGTCACGTTCCCTCTCACAGTGGACGGTGTACACCGGGAAGTGAAAGGTTTGAACTTAGTGCCCAAAACAATTTATTCGTAGAGTAACTGCTAGGCCCAAAAAACTCTTTCCAGTAGACAATATATTAATTACTTTACAGAGTAATATAAGAACGGGGATTTTGAGGCGAATCAAAACAAATCTAAATCATGTAACAATGCAAAAAGCTGTATCAAACGGAGCTCAATTCATAAAATATGATCTCAAACCTTTAAATGTTGTTAGACTAAGAGATAAAAATAATTAAAATTTCTCGTGTGAAATGTTTAAATGAATTTGTTTTAACAAGAGCAAGTATACACAATAAAATTTCATTTTTTCCTAGTCAAATATCATCATCCTGTGGGAGTCAATAACATGATAACCAACTTTTAAAATCGTAATCAGATCAAAAACGCTAGTGTGAAAAGAGGAACCATGTTTTCTTCAGAATATTATGTCAACAACTAAAAATATATGAAATATAAACTATGTTTATTTTATATATTGAAATAGAAATTTAATATGATGGTACTTTAATATGTTGTTATGTATAATAGAAACCCACTCAGATTTGAACTTGTCATTTATTTTCTTTTGCTTAAGACGCATTTCATTTCAGTATTATGAATGTACTATAGCCTTAGAAATTATTTAAAACCTGAGCAATTATTTAAAAAAGTTTAATGTGTGTTTGTTTGTTTTTTATTATTTTTTCTATTGGAAAGTCTTTAATATTAGTGGAAATTCAATCACTCAAGCATCTGAAAGTGTTATATCTAAACGTCTTTCATAATAACTAATTCATTTACTTTTTTCTTTTATTTAGCGATAATGATCTGCATGGCGTCAGACTTTAACTTAACATAATTACTCCAAGGAGTCCGACTCGTATTGTATAGTTAATGTCACGATCTTTAAAAAAATGTAGCACTGATTATGCTACTGCCAATACATGAAACTTTTTAAAAGAGCTTGCCTAAAATTTGAGAACACGGTAAATTTACCAAGTTTACGAAAATGTTTCTGAAATAAAACAGCTCCCCTGGTCGAAAACGAGAAAAGCCGCTTCTGTTAATTTAAGAAAAATAATGGTACCTAATGTTCCTAATCTGTTCTTCTTCTAGAGGTTTAGGTAAATAATGAAAATATTTCCCAAATCGTGGACAATTCCGAGGTTACACTGAACTTTTGCAAAAATTTTTCATCAGAAAGCAACAAAATTTAGTAAAAGACGTCGCCATAGACGTCGAGGAAAAATATATAGATTGATAGTGTTTGAATTCTATACGACGCTTCTTCCATCAGGAACTGAAAATCGAATTTTGAGACTGGTAAGACTTCATGAAAAGACTTCACTTTTATGAAAACTAGGGAATCGAACCCGGGCTTCCCGGGTTACAGAACGCAGGCGAAAACCATTTTTTTCCCTAAATCTAATAGATTTTTCATATTTTTATTTGTCAAAGTTGCTGCATTTAGTGATTTTTTTTTACTGGTTTCTTTGCTTTTTTGTGCGTGAAGCGCTCATACATGCAGTATCCATCCAGTTTTTTTTTTTTTTTTTTTTTTTTGTACTAAGCGCTCATACATGCGATATAGTGATCGCGACATTAACGAATTTCAAGGGTTTTGTTTATTTTTTATTTTTTGGTATTATTAATACAGGGAGTTCGCTGCATCCAGTGATGCTTCTTTGTTAATTTATTATTCATCATCTTATGCATGCAATATAGTGATCGCGATATTAACGAATTTCATGTATATTCGTTTTTTCCAACTTCGCAATGATCGTTAACATTATTTGTAATACTGATGAAATATGAATTAAAACGTTGTTTCTTACTGCTCATATTAACTTTTTATATGCATTTTTATTAAATTTGTGAAATAATTTTTTTATATTTTATTCATAAAAATGCAATATCTAAAACAATATCTTCTGTTTAAATTATCTGTTAAAATATCCGATGTTTGTTTATGGTGTAAACAAATAATTTTCTTTTAAATTTTTAAATTATTACAAAGCTTCCCTTTCTCCAAAATCGTCTGAACTAATCAAATTTTGTATCCGGTATAACGCTACTCTCATGTAAAGGCACTCTATTCTTGTGACGTTTTTATTTCAAAATTCATTAATTTTACTACCTGTAACTATTTAAAAATTTATAATGGCCGCATTCTTCCATTTGTTTATTGGGCGTTTCAAAATTCATGCTTAAAAATTATTTTATAAGCCATAATATATCAGGCAATTAAGATATAGTTTTCAAACAAATTGCATTTGAAAGTAATTTTTTTTTCCTCTGTAACGGTGTAAAAATTTAAAATGTGCTATGTTTAGAAATTAAAAAAATTGCAATAGCAAAAATCACAAAACCGAAATTTCATCGTCAGCTGTTGCCATTCGCAAAATGACGTATGCGTTACGCACGGACACGTTTGGCCTTTATAATATAGATAGATAATGCAGAAAATTCTACGAGTGTAAAAGGGGAAGAAATGTACTGCTAAAAAATTCTTCTAACAAATCATTTGGAGCATTTCCATTAAGTAAATGAATATTTTTGGCAAGTATTTGTCATTGTGTTTCAACAGACACTTACCTACAATATAATCATACTCGTTTTTAAACGTCTCTGAAGGAACTGGAGTATGCCTCTGCCTTGCTAGAGAGAGCAGCAATAACGGTAGCAGAGTGGAATTTCTCAAAGGTGTTGGACACGTAGCCTCATAAGATACATCCATTTATCTGAAAAGAGTGATTTGAAATATACTTATGCTTTGTATATGTAACCAAAAAGATGTCGTGTTAAGATTTTGTTATTAAAAAATATTCCGTTAAATAGATAACATAGTAATATTATTGGCATTATTTACACTCACCTACAGTGTTAGACGTTTTATTTCAAAGTTTAACCATTATATGGTGCAAAATAATTAGAACAATCAAAATAACATTAATCTTATCTTTAGAAAACGCTTACTCATTGTTCAACATTTATAATTACTTTAAGTTTCAACAGTCATCAATACAAATACTTCTGTACACCCTCAATATGCTCCTTTAGGGCATAAACCTATGTGCCTGCTTGTCTAGTGTCTCGCTACAAGTAGGGTGCCTCTATATGAGAGTGGCGATATACCGGACATAAAATTTTATTCGTTGGGATGATTCTTGACAAAAGCTGATCACCAAGTACTAATGGAAACACTAACTTTTTTTTTTTACTAGTACCAAAGAAATTCTATGATTGGCACGCAAAATACTTTGTTAAAGTGGAATACAGCATTTTCTAGTTTTGAAACGATCATCATATTATGCATATATATGTGTGTGTGTGTGTGTGTGTGTATCTTAAACATATTCCAGTTAAACATAAACTTCCTCTTAAACATATTCCAGTTAAACATAAACTTCCTCTTAAACATATTCCAGTTAAACATAAACTTCCTCTTAAACATATTCCAGTATGGTATCACTTGCGATTAATACAAAAGAAATGAAAAAATATGGCTATGTTGCCACGATATTTGAATATCGTGGAAATATCGATATTTGAATAAAATGCAGTTCATCTCGCCGGATGGCATAATGGTGGAGCATCATTGTTCCAACGCCATAATGGCCAGTAACCCAACTCTCAAATCATTCTTGCGCATAAAAACTGAAAATGAAAATAGTTTTATTATTTTAAAATAATCTGTCGAAATTTCCTAAAATGTTTTGAGAAAATACCAATTATTTCATAAAAATGAAATGATAAAAAAGAAGAAGAAAATATAGACAGTGAAGTGAAATTTTCACAAAAACAGGAGGTATTTTTTTCTTTTTTTCAAACCGCCGTATTAAATTGTCACTGATTTGAAAAACATATACTTTAAAACAAGGCTGTCCATCGTGGCGCCCGCGGGCCATGGCACTCTCGTCCTTTCTAATATTTCTATTTACTAGCTTTTCTTTAAAAGAAACCCATTTTAAAAGTAGCTTTCCTATAATGTTAGTACATTTTTTGTGTATGCAAATTAATTTTACATATTATTGGCTAAACGCGTTTGAGGTTTGTGGCTCCTACCCCTGCAAACATTTTTGAGATAGGCGTCCACTCAGAAAAAATGCACTTCTAAGTTTACTAGGTTCTAATTTGGGTTTTTATTCTAAAAATTATTTTTACATTGAAATTGTGAATCATAGGGGCTTTATGGCTAGCACTGTGAGATATATGGGCATCGTTTAAGATTCATAATTGCCCCATTTTAGCTTGTTATTCAAAATATCTACCACTATTTCCATATAGTAATCTTAGCTTTGTTTAATTTTTGATATTCAGTGTTTAGGAAAAGCGAAGATCACTAATCAAAAATAGTGATAGATATTTTGAATTAAAAAAACGGAATAAATTGGTAATAAACGGAACGCTGATAAGATGTGTGTGTGTGTGTGTGTGTGTGTGTAACGATTACAGTAAAAAAACTATTATCGCATCTTTTGAGTCATGTTAATAATGGCACCCTTGATTGTATGCCAACAGCTGAAATGCGCCCCTGCTTATTTAAAGATTGCACAGGCGCGGAATTGAATAGCATATTTTTATTATAACCACGGTGTTGTGATTTTTAAATCTTTTAAAATACACATGTCAAATGCATTTAAAGACGTTTAAACAAATTGTAATTTTTAATTTTAAAGTTTCGTTAGAATGTTTGATTATTCATTTTGATGATTTGCATTTTCTTATAATTTCGTGTTACAATTCACTTAATAATCACTTTCAAAGAAATTAAAATATTATTTAATTAATTAATTATAACATCAAGAGGGAATATTTTTATATTTATATTTAACATATATTTTCATCAAAATTTTATATTTTAAAGAATAGAATTTAATAAGGCTTTAACAACCTTCATAATTTCGACTTCTAAGAACAGTTTAAAAGAAAATTAAAAATAATACTAAATTAATATTTTATGTTTTTCGAATAAAAATTACTTGTATTTAAATAATCTTTATGAAATACGAGTTCTAAAACGCTAAATTAATGTTATAAGAAAAAAAAAAGATTTTAAATTACAAATTTTAGGTATTTAGAGTAAATATTAATTGAGTTTTAATAACTTTCATGAATTTGACTTCTAAATTCTTAATTTAAATAAAGAACAAAATTGAACTGTACAATATTTTTTTTTCGAATAAAAATTCCATGATTTTTAATAATCTCTATTATTTTTGTCAAGTTTTAAAATTTAAATTTAATAGAAAGCTAAAAATTATAGTAAATTGTATATTTTTAAACAAAAGTCAAATATTTACAATTTATACTATTAGTTTCTTAATAAAAAGTGTATTCTTGCATAGCCCAAGAAGGTTTATTAAACTCTTAAGGCTCCTGTCCCGTCATAGGTATTTTTAATAAAAATTAACTGAATTGTATGTAACTATTATGAATTCAGTTTCTAAAATACAAAACCTAATTAAAAAAAAATTCAATGACATGAACCTACAAATTATAAGTATTTTGTATAAAAGTTAATTGAGTTTTAATAAGATTTTTGACTTCTATATAAACTTAATTAATATACAAACTTAATATATAAAATGTTTATATTTATATATTAATAGTAAAATAAAAACTTAATTTTAATTAAAATAAAAAATGATATTAAATTAGCTATTTTATGCATTTCGACTGAAATTATAAAATGTACTATAATAACTTTATTACTAAATATATTAAACAGTCCTTTAAATTTTACGTTTTGAATTTTTTAATTACTTACCCGCTAATTCGAAGAGATCTTTTTTCTTACTTTCACAAACGGACATTCAGTTCAGCACAAACGTTATTTTACTATTCACTATATTTGATTTCATCTTTGACCCTGAAATTCAAACTGAATTTCTGCTTATATTCAACATTCATTTACTGTTACATGAAACACGCTCTTTTGATGATGAAGTTAAATCTGCTGTTACATAAATTCAGTGCAGGGAATGGATAAAATAAATATGCTATATTATTAGGATATAACTTTTTAAATTGTTATGTAGTAATAGATGAACAGTCAAAACTCTAAAGAATTGTCTCTCGTTATCTGGCGCACTTTGGAAACAAGAAAGTAATAATGTGATATATGCGAAATAAAGCGATATAACCGAGGTCATTAAACATTAAGAAAAGTGATTTATAATATTTGTTCCCGAAACGTTAGTTTATTCTCATACTACATTTTTTTAAATTAGTGATAAAGATATATACTGTAACTGTAATCAATATGTATATAAAGTAACTTTAAAAATATGTTTACGCTGGAAGTTACTTTTTAAGGGAGACGCGTAAAAAAAGCCCTTTAACGAAGCACGATTCAACACAGGGGATTGTATGCTGATATCAAAACAGATAATCATACATAAATATATTAACAGATGACCAATAGAACAGTGCGAGGCTTTCGCACTACAATCTTTGAGATTATTTACTAAAATGTTTTTTTTATTAATTGTTAATTAACTGCAATTTCTAATAAAACAACGTGCTCTAACAAAATGTGAGTGTATTATGTCAAAAGCGTGTTCCAAAACATTTCTTATCACATTTCATTCATCATTGCGCGCTTTGTATGCGCGCAGAAAAAAAAATTATGTTAACATTAGAAATAATACATATGATAATTGCATTAAATAAATTAGTTTTTCTCTAGGTTTCATTTTGTACGTTCTAGGACTAAAGTTCCTGTTATTTTATTTTACAAAGATCGCAATAACAGGATAAATAATTTATTTTCTGACGAATATTATGATTAATATACAGTAGGGTTATTTGGTAGTATAAATGGAAATTGAGTGAAAAGTACGTCAATGTAACGTATGTCGTAATTTAAATATTTAAAAAACTGGTGCACGTTTTATAAGTAAATTTAACGTCCCTTTTGCTTTTAAAAATCAAGTAATTTCTCTCCTTGCTTGTTTTCTTTCTAAGATGTGGAAAGCACATTAAAAAAATCTTATATGAAAAAAATTAATTATTCTTTAATTAAATAACAAAATTTTGAATCTAATGCATATCTACACGCTTAAAGAGGATAAAAAACAGTCTGTGTCGTCTTTTTATATTATCTATTCTATACTAATAAAAGAAAGTTTCGCTCTGTGTGTGTGTCTGTCTGTTGGCGATGGCTAGGAAAATCTAGTCCACCTAGAAGGTTGGAAATTTAGGTGTAGATAGTCCAAGGTCAGGCCATGTGCACCTGAGCCTCAGAATTTTAATATTTTGATAATTAGCCTAGATATTAATTAGATTCTCATTGACCATCGCTTCTAAAATATCATCTTTTAAATCAAAATGGCGAAAGAAACGGACAGGTGCATTGGATTTACAACCGGAAATGAACGAATTCGAAATTATTTAACGAATTAGCGAATTTTAAGAAAACTAATTGAGATATCAAATTAAAAATTTCTGAGCATATGTAAAAAAATATTCTGTATCTGACTATGTGATTTTTGAAAAATTCGGTTGGTAATTTTTTTTAATTTACGCAAAAAACTGCCAAAAATCTGCCGGCGCCATTGAAAACGATCCGAGAAATTTTCGGACAGGGATCGGCTTTCATTAAAAATTGAACTACAAAGAGATCTGTTTCTCTGGCCGATCCCTCTCATTTACTTTGCGAAAATGAAAGGAAATAATTGCCAAATTTTACTAATGAATAAATATTTAGGTAACTCATTAAGATATAGATTTAAAATTGAGGTCGGGAAGGGGTGTCATCTGCCGGCTATTTTAGCGTAGCGTCTTCGTTATGTTCTAATTATCAGAAAAATGTAATTCTTTTTTTAATGATCCTGTTAATGTACGTGACGGTGGTTCTCTTGAACAAATTATTCATTATATTTGCGGGTATGGGGAGGGAGGTGGTTAACGCCTTTCACTGAGACTGTAATTATCTCGGGCCCGGGCAACGCCGGGCGGGTTAGCTAGTACATATATATATACAAACTTTAAAAGTAATTATTTCAGCGATTTTGATAACATTTGTTGATTATGGAATCATAGACGTCATTTGAGCATATCGATGCTATCGGATCGGCTGTACTTGAAGTCATTCGATTTTTTCCACTTGTTGTTTTATTTAAAATAATTTTTAATTTAGCTCAAATTTTAATCAACGTTTTTTAACAAATGTGAGTGTACTACGCCAGAAGCCTGTTTAAAAATCTTTCTAATGACACAGCATTCATCGTTTTGCGTTTTGTGTGTACATGAAAAAGGGATGTTGACAACAGAAGTAATATATACACTCTCAGAAATAAAACACTCAATTTTTACGATTCGGCAATCCTTAAGTTGTTTTTCGTTATTTTTGACAATCATTTCGTCACACAGTCACGTGGTTTTTGACGAAACGCGAAACCTCAAATATCTGACGAAACTGTTTCCTCACTGTCAAAAATAAAACTCTCCCTTTTGACGATTCAGCAATTCTTGAGCTATATTTCACCATTTTTGACAGTCATTTCGTCTCAAAATTAAGTGTTTTTTAATGAAATGGAAAATCTCAAATATTTGACGAAACTGTTTCCCCATTCACGCGGCCAGATTATTTTTGTTGTTACGAAACCGTTCAAAGAAAAAAAAAATTAAAAATTTCAGGAGCTCTTTTTTATTTAAGAAATATATTCATATAACAATCAAATTTAAAATATGCATAACTGATCCCTTTCCCCTCTATAAACAGTAGCGTGTTAAAATCTTAACCCCCATCATCTTTATAATTGCTGACCAACAAATTAACCAGACCATATTCTAATCATTCATTGAACAAAAGAAATTTCTCTAGTAAATTTTATTAATCAAGCCATATTATAATTATTAATTAACCAGAAAAACCATAATAATAATCTAGACTTATTAATTAAAACATGCAGAAATCATAACAGTACCGATAAAAATACAATCTACTTTCTAAAAATATAAACACACATCAACATCGTCTAGATACATTTAAAATCAAATTCACGCAAGCCCCGTTCGCGAAGGAGCTAACACAGTAGTCCCTCACACCGAAGGGCGTGCGTTCGAATCCCATTGAAGACTTGAGAAACGCGTCCTAATTTTTCGCCCTGTCAATTTCAGATGCTTCTAAAATTGTCAAAAGATGGCGCCACCTGCCTTTTTTTTACACTTTCGAACAAGCAGTTTGACGAAATTAATTTCCTCACTTTTTTGAGGATACAAATTTACTCGATTTGACGAAATATTCGCTCGGAGCATTTCCCAGGAAACAGTTTCGTCAAAAACTAAGAAAATTTCATGGAATTTGAGTATCCATTTCTGACAGTGTATGATCATAGATAACCATGCGCATAAATTAAGGCTCGCTTGTCAAATTTAATAAACAAGACACAGAATAAAGGAAAAAAGCACTTTCTGCCTATGTACCGGGAGGAAAATGTAGCTTTCCATATTTCGTTTTTTTAAAAATTTAACTCATTTTACTCAAACACCCGAAGCTAAAATGCTTGGAACCTGATTATAGAAGTTGCAATCCCAGTTTTCGTTAATACTGAATTTGAATTTCAGCATGAGAGTTACAGCATAACAAAACTCAGATTGTGCCATATCTCAGTCATTTTTTAAGATAAAGTAAAAAAAAAATGTTCCGAAATCTTTGTATCACGATCTAACAACGAAAATAACTGTTCAGTTTATAATTTTTTTGTACATCTTCTTGAATTTTTAAAAATTTAAAAATTTTTAATTGGCCGCCATTTTGAAACAAGATGGAGGATGAAGCTGGCCAATGAATTCATTCAAGACCTTGGTTTGTCTTGTACACATGATCAGTCACATTCATATCGATTCATAAATACGAGAGTTACAGCATAACAAATGTCAGATATATATATATATATATATATATATATCAACATTTGAACGGAGGGTGGTTTTGGTGTCTGGGGGTCATGATCGGTGAAAATATATCAAAATTTTCTGAAACTGCTTTCGTCCGAACGGCTGCAATAGGTAACTTTTTATAATGAAAAAGCTACCTAAAAATCCAAAAGCCTGCTATAACTTCACTTCTGATTGGTGCAGGAAAAAAGAAAGAAAAGTGGACAAACTGAAAACATACTGTAAATTATCACTTCCATTCAAACACAAAAGTGAAGCAGCATTGAGCTTTGTCAGCACTTCGAAGGGTGCGCTAGTGTACAGTATTTTGATTTCTAAGCTTTATGAATGTTACGTTAGTAAACCGTATTATAAGTATTTTTTTTTTCACCGGAAGGAGAGAAGCTCATACCTTTTATGTAGGCTGCCTTGTCCGAGTGAATCTGTAACTTGTAACTTGATATCTAGGGAACGCTATACTGTTGACTCCATGTGGATGTCACATATTTACATCTACACTGGTGTCCAGAAATTAAGGGGCAGTGACCAATTTCAGATGTTTCGTCGAATATCGACTGAAAATCGTGAGGAAATGCCCGAAATTCCCATGAAGTTTGAAGATGTAAAGAACATGTTTGACTTCATGTTTTTCAGTAAAGATTTCGTCGCGAGAACAATTAGCAATAATAATTGGCAATAATAATTTTAATAATAAAATAATATTTTCGATCACCCAAGTAACAGAAAAGGTGTAAAAGGAGAAGGCTGCAGAACCCTCTCGTTGGGAGGTCGATATGTGAAATACCAAGTAGAAATACCAAAGCGAGAGATTCTTCCCTTTACGGTAAACATCGAAATTGTGGGAAAATGTTAAATGAAGCCAAGTGGTTTCTGTGGTGCCTATTACATAAAAAAATCCGCCCTTTCCCAGCTCCTTCGGAACCGGATAGGCCATGGTCAGCGAACCTATGACACGCGTGCCAGAGGTGGCACGTGTAATAATTTCTGTAGCACCTAAAAGAATTAAAATTGATAATCATTATTTTATTTTATTTTTGTTATAATAAAGGAAATTTTGTTTAACACATGCGGAATATTACAAAAAATGGTTTTATGTTTGCATGAATTAACACAGTAGAAACATTTCGTTTTCTGTGATACTGTGCATCATTTTCGTCATGTAACTTTTTCGCCTTTTTATATAAATTTTGCAAACTAGTTAACGCAAAAAAATGACAAGTGGATCCTATTTTACTATATATATTACTAAAAATTACAAAATATAAACCAAGTATATGAAGCATTCTATATCTGACGCACAACTGCAAAAATCTCATTAATAAATCATTAATACTTTTTTTATGCAATTTGGATGTTTGATGTTGCAGTAATGGTATGTTAAAAATTACTATAAAAATCGTATTTTTTAACAATGTTACAGTTTGTTCCACTTAAATTAATCATATTTCTGAATCAAAATTTCATACAATTATAATAACCGATTCCGAAGTACAGAAAATCGCATTTTGATTTTTTTTTTCTTAGATATCTACGCATGAAAGCGAATGATTCTATTGATCAGTATTTCGTACAACCAGTATATTCTGCAACATTTCTTTTATATAAACGTTGGCATGTTGAGAATGTAAGTAGACTTTGTTTGTTAATTTTTGGCTCGCGGACGTAAAAAAATTCGCCATTCCTGGGATAGGCAATTACGATCGACTAAAGACATTATAAACAACAAAAAGGAAAGTAACATTTTGATTCTTCATAAGCTTCTTGTAATTGTATATAGTTTACTTTATTATAAGGAATCATCTACATAATTAAACTGAAACGAATTTTTAAAAGGGTACAAACTTTTGAGAATACTATTAAGTAGATATAATTACTAAGAATTTTATTGGCAATCGTGTTAAGGAAGTCAAAACCTTGATCAAATCAGAACCATAAAGGCATGTTCCCGGTCATATGAATCCTGTGGATATAATACTACTGATTTGCTCCCCTGTACAAGAACTATAATAAATCTACAGGGATCACAAAGAATTCGGAATATAATCATCTGTTGATGACATTTTTTGAAAAAAATAATAAAATTAAGATCGTGTGAAAAAAGTATAAATTTATTAATATTTATGTATTAAAAACATCTGTTGCTATTGCAAGATTTGAACTACATTGAAATATTTCCAAATAATAATAAAATAATTCTTATTTTAGCTAAATTTCATACAGTTTAACAATTATAAAACTATCTCCAATCTATTTAACGGTGGTAATTTTCCTATTAGAAAATTTCTAAAATCTAAAAAGATTTTTATTCGATTCCTATAAAACTTTTATTTGATTGCTGCAAAGACTGGTGGTTGTCCTGATGTATGTATTAAAAGGGAAAAAATATTTACTATTATTTAAAAATTTATTTAATAAATTATTTATTATTACTGGCGACTTATTGAAAGTAAAGATTATCCTGAATTTGCAACTACTGCTTTTCAATCAAGTAAACCTTTTTTTACTGAAAAGATTGTATCAGAGTGTCTAACTACTCTTTTTAAGGGCACTCTAATGGTCGAGTGAATTTTGATATTTTGAGTACGATCGTCATGTTTTGAATTCTATCATTTGGGAGTGAATGAGACCTATTCTGTCATTACTTTAAGTTTCACACAGTATCTATGAACCGACGAAAATATAATTGTCATGGTTATTTTTGCAATATATGTTAATTGTGTAACTGTAGTTGTGTAGTTTCTACATATAAAGTGGTGAGGGATAGATTCGATGGATTTTAAACGCATCTTGCCTTCGGGTTTAGAGTTCTGAATTTTGAACGCAATCTGCCTTCGGGTACTTGAGTTCAGGATTTTGTACGTATCCTGGCCCTTGTACATTTCAGTTCTTCCCATGCTAACTTCATGCGGAGTTTCCAAATAGCTTTTTTGGATAGAATCTATGGTTGTGAGTTTTCGTCAGCTTGGTAAGACGTTAACTATCATATTACGAATAAAGATTCGTTGGAATCCATTTGGGTTTCATTTTTATTGTGATATTGCCTCTTGAAGTGATTCTCTTAAATTCCTACAAAACGAACGATAAGTCCATCTTGAGTCGAGTTAAATGAGTTAAATTTGATAAGTTTGGAAAAGGATTTCCCCCTCACTCTTTTAGTAAAACTGAGTTTATTTATGATCGTCTATAGTTAAATCTACCTGTGCCACTGCCAGTTTCCCTTATTACTGCTATAAATAAGTTTTTGTATTTTGTTAAATCTGTGTCATGACCTATTTTCAAGGGAACAGCCCGGAAGGGTATGCCACAAGTTTACTGTGTTTCAACTCTTAAAACCTTCTTTCCTATTCTTCTTCTTCCTTGCTTGAAGTCGGATGTAACAATGACTGTTAACATGTAGTTTTGGATAATTAAAAACGTAAAATCCACATTTGTTAGCCAAGTACGAAGAACATTAAAAAAAATTCATCGACATATTTGTTAGCCGACTCACTCAGTAGCCGAAGAGTTACCATTGTACAATTGAAAAAATGGCATAATTAAAAAGATAAAGTAAGGACTAATGTTATGTAATTCAATATCTTTAAAAATCTAACGCTTCTGGTTGGAGAGGCTAGCGGAAAATATCATTTTAGGATATCAAAAACCTCTTAGATACACAGTGGTAAAGTCAGTGTTGTTATGTGAAGAAATTATAATTTGTGACTATGAATCACTTTAAAAACACCAATTAAAATAATTTAAGACAGACATGAGTACACATAAAATAAAAATTTATAAAAAAATATATACTTAAAAACAGTTAAAAATACAAAATAGTAGACGTTTCGCCAAGCGACACGCAAGGCATCATCAGTACAAAAACAATCTATTGCATAACAAACCACAGAACAAGGAAAAGGAAAGGTTTGAAATCAAGGAAAGTTGAAGTTATTTTAAAAACAGATAATATTCATTAGGGACAGAACGAGCTTCATTCAACGTCTGCGATCGCAATTGAGTGAACCAACTCTCAAGGAGTAATCGACCATGGTAGCTGTTACAACCTGATTTCAAAATACTGGCGTTCGCAATTAGCGGGATGTGATTCGTTTGAAGTGAATGCTGGACAATTTTTGAATTCAAATTACTATTTTTTAAAGCACTAGTATGTTCTTTTAGGCGAATTTCCAATGATCTACCTGTTTCACCAATGTAGACACTATTGCAATCTTTACAGGGAATAATATAAACAACACCGGGTAATTTAGACTTATCATATTGAAATTTATGCTTAGTGAAAAAGGAACTCACTTTATTAATTGGTTTAAAAGAAACCCCAATATTGAATGATTTTAGAATGCCAGAAATTTTTTCAGAAATGTTCTTATAATAAGGGATACAGATAAAAGAGTTTGGTTTACTACGTTGAAAAGGGGGGGGAGTAGAATTCACAAAATTTAAAGTATTTTTAAAGATTTTTTTAACAAGACCTATAGGATAGCTATTATTAACCAAATCGCGATAAATTTTACACTTCTCAATTTCAAAATCATTACTGGAACTGCAATATCTAATGGCCCTGAAGGCTAAAGTCTTAATAACGGCTATTTTATGGCTGAAAGGGCAAATTGAATTGAAATTAGTATATTGACCAGTAGATGTAGGTTTTCTGTAAACAGTAGTGGTGATAGATTGAGAGGTATCAGCAATGTGTCTGCGGACTAGAATGTCGAGAAATGGTAATTCAGCATTATTTTCAATTTCAACAGTAAACTTAATAGGGTCACCAATAGAGTTAGAAATCGTGAGAATATTATTTAAATCAGCTTCTTTCACTATCAAAAAAATGTCATCAACATAACGTCTCCAAAAAAGAATACGTGAACCAAGTTCAGAATTAATCTTATTTTCAATATTCTGCATTACAAGTTCAGCAATTACAACAGAGAGGGGGGACCCCATGTTGTATTCAATATTGGGGTTTCTTTTAAACCAATTAATAAAGTGAGTTCCTTTTTCACTAAGCATAAATTTCAATATGATAAGTCTAAATTACCCGGTGTTGTTTATATTATTCCCTGTAAAGATTGCAATAGTGTCTACATTGGTGAAACAGGTAGATCATTGGAAATTCGCCTAAAAGAACATACTAGTGCTTTAAAAAATAGTAATTTGAATTCAAAAATTGTCCAGCATTCACTTCAAACGAATCACATCCCGCTAATTGCGAACGCCAGTATTTTGAAATCAGGTTGTAACAGCTACCATGGTCGATTACTCCTTGAGAGTTGGTTCACTCAATTGCGATCGCAGACGTTGAATGAAGCTCGTTCTGTCCCTAATGAATATTATCTGTTTTTAAAATAACTTCAACTTTCCTTGATTTCAAACCTTTCCTTTTCCTTGTTCTGTGGTTTGTTATGCAATAGATTGTTTTTGTACTGATGATGCCTTGCGTGTCGCTTGGCGAAACGTCTACTATTTTGTATTTTTAACTGTTTTTAAGTATATATTTTTTTATAAAAATTTTTATTTTATGTGTACTCATGTCTGTCTTAAATTATTTTAATTGGTGTTTTTAATATTTTTCACATTCAGACGTTAAAATGTATACATTTTGCAAAATATGAATCACTTATTAATTATTAATTCCTAACATGTGATTCGTAAAATACGTAAAGTATATTCCCCTTAATTTTTGATAAAACTTTGCTATTCTTGCATGATTGATGTAAATTGGTTGATTCATAAAATTATCAAAAAATTATTAGACTTCATGCAAAACTTTTTGAGTACATAAGAAATTGGTTTGAAAGAACGATCTAGGTCAATTGGCCAGTCAGCATGTTTCTCAAGATAATGTGAAGCTTAAATAAGAAAAGCTATTTTACCACATTGAGGGCGTATCAAAAGAATTCCTGTGTTTATCAGGAAAAGAGGCATGTTTACTAACGAATGCTCCCATTAACCAATCTGCCAGTATCCGACCTAGTTATTTTGATAAATGTAGGAATCAGGCGAACTCGTCATTAACCGTAGACCAAACAGATCGCCTGAAATATTTCATGCAATAGAAGAAAAAAATCTTACCATAGATATAAGTTGCCACTTTAAGCATAATGTCGTCAGGTGCCTTTTTCTTATAATCAGTGTTGTAGTGGAACGTATACTGTGGTATACGCCATATACCTTCTGGACAAAAAATAAATAAATTCTGTATACCCTCTATTTCTCAAATAAAGCTATAGCGTATATCTTCTGCCTAATACCTTCTGCGCTAGAGAGCGTATACTCTCTAGCGTATACCTTCTGCCTAATACCTTCTGCGCTAGAGAGCGTATACTCTCTAGCGTATACCTTCTGCCTAATACCTTCTGCGCTAGAGAGCGTATACTCTCTAGCGTATACCTTCTGCCTAATACCTTCTGCGCTAGAGAGCGTATACTCTCTAGCGTATACTTTCTAGCGTATACCTTCTGCCTATAGCGTATACTCTCTAGCGTATACCTTATGCATATAGCGTATACCCTGTGGGTTTTTTCATGACTATAGCACAGCATTATTATATATATGTCTCCCATAAACTTATTTCCAGATTGTTAGACGATAAGGTTAGTTCATCTAAATTACTATGCATCATTATCATCAGGATCATCGTGTCTCAAAAAAAAGAATCATTATACAGCTAACATATAGCTAAAACTAGTTGCGATGATCAGTTATCATCTGATAATGAAAAACTAAATAAATAATACTTTATCAGACCAGCTTATTGAGACTGGTTACTCGCTAGTTCATTTTAATCAAAAACTACATGTATTTGGTCCATATGCAACTAACTTTTCACGTAATATTTCTTGAATCCGATTCGCTAAGAGAGAGAGTTACACATTATAGGCATTCATTATTTTTTGCCTGCATTGTGAAATTTGACTATCCTATATATTTTTAATAATGATTCACTACTTTATTAGGCATTCATTATTTTTTGCCTGCATTGTGAAATTTGACTATCCTATATATTTTTAACAATGATCTTATAATATTAAATATTAAAATCTTCTTAAGGGGAAAAAAATACGCTCATCCAAAATTTAAAGTATATCTTTATTTTCAGATTTTTCTTTTCAAATATTTGTGCAAAAACTTTTATTTAACAGAACTATTCCTCTTCTTAGCAGGTAATGCAACTTTGTATCATGTCAGATGCCTTCTCCGCTATCATAACTGTTGGAATAAAAGTATTTCCTGTAGTCCCAACCGGCATTATAGAAGCGTCAACCACTCTTAAACTTTGGACACCTTTCACTCTGAAATATAATGACGAAGAAAAATTAGATATTAAAACGAAGCATTTTAGACAATATTCAGTTTATTTATTTTTATTTTAGAAAAATGTAGAAAAGTCTACATGTTTGCAAGATGTTAAATTAAGTGATTTTATATAGAGAAACAAAAATGGCCAAAATGTTTTGATCTTCCCTGTAGTTCATTTTTTTAGTTTCCTTTTGAAAATGATACCATCATTTATTGTCACTATAAAAAAGAAAAATCGGAATTTGGTACTTTTAATATTACATTAAACAACGAAATTGTATAATAAATAATGCAAAAAAAAAATCGTAATCGTAAAATTTTGCAAATTTTTTAAATGGCATGAAATAGTGGACAATATGCCCTTATTCTCTGGATAGGTTCGGCAAGTTATTAAAAGTTTTTAGAATTTTTAAAATTTTACTGTTTAATCTTATTTTAAAACGTTCCATGAAAGTAATTGATACAAAGAACATTTAAATGTCCATTTTAAATAAAAAAAATTATGAAAAAACTTTCAAATAACTCAATGGTTCTTATTATGCATAAATGCCAATGATTCTGATTTTTAAATACCACTTTTGCCAAACAATAATCTTCGAGTTATGTAATCTCAGAATTTCTGTCATTAGATAAGGCGAAAGTAGTAATATTAAAAATATGGTATCCGTGGCGTCTACGCTTATTGCCTATATATTCTTTTATGTACACTTAATCGTAAGCACTTTAAAAATCAGTATCATGACACACATACATCTTACAGACTCAAAATATTTTTAATTTAATTTTTATTATTATTATTATCTTTTTTTCATGAAATTTGTGCTCTACATTATTTGTATGTTGCGTTTACCGCTGCTTCCATGGTCTTTCGTTTATTTGTAATTGTTTTGATTTGCGCCTTGCGCCTTGCGCAGACGATAGTTTTTGCTTTTGTTGACGAACGATTTGTTAGATTAGAATTCTATAAGAACCTGAATGTTACTATGAGATGTTAACAAATTTATTATTGATGTAAAAGGTATGCGCAAATATTATGTTTTGTAATCGTGGTGTTGTTTTAATATATGTTTTGTGTCATCTATCTGACTATTGTAATTATTGACTGATTCTAAATTACATTTTCCCGAATAGCTTTAAGTAAATTATTTCCGAACAACAACAAGAGAGGTAAGCCTAATTACAAACGTCTTTCATAGTATCGTTGATATATTTTTAAACCAATGAATACTGATATTAAAATATCAGTATATTGATATTGAAAATAAAATTTACATTAAGTTCAAGATTCAATATGTATGTTGATACACTGACAAATTAGATGTGCCGATCAATTTGAAATTAAAGTTATGTCTGTGTCTAATAAAATCTTTAAGTCTAATTGACTGCCTTTGACTACCTAATTTGACTCTCTAAACTGATCCCTAATTGACTTCATTTCAGATTAAATTTATGTTTAATTGAATGTTGTTGAACAAGGAATTTTTAAACACTAATTGAAAGCGATTTTAAGTGACTGTTTTTTTTTAATTCACTAATGAGCAAAAACACATCGTGTTTTTAAGATTACCTGTTTTTTTATTCACTTGTGTCAATTGGCGTAATTTAGCAAAGAGTGGTTGAGCACAACAGAATGTTTTGTTTGAAAACCCTTTTTCGTTATCCATATTCTATTTAATCTACGTTGTTGCCAACAGAATGCTTTATAAATGAAAGAGTGGCGTGTGAATATGGTGGGTACGCACAGAATGCATACCTAGTTTGTCTAAACTATTGCATCTCACATTCTCGAACTTGATAGCAGTCGCCCGAACAAGTTCTATTACAGTTTTGACGTGTGAGACAAGTAAAAAAACAATAGCTTCTCAATAAGGGCATGCTCAACTTTTTTTTTCCAAAATTTCCCGACCAATCAAATTTTATTGCTATATCATTGTAGCATGTCACCTTTATCTTATTTATAAAAGTACTCTAGTTGTTAGCATCACTCGCGTTTCACACGCCTTAGACAATGACATATTAAGCTTTTTCATGTGTCCTTGAAGAAAAACTACGCACAATACGATGACTGCATTTAACTTAAAATCTTTCCCAAGTGTATTAAAATGTAGTGTATAAAGGTACACTCAAATACGTTCGGTTGTTGTTCAGAAAATTATGGACAAACATACATGCACACATAACGGCTGATAACAAAAGCTCCTTTTTTACACTCTTTTATTTAGATCAACCTGGTTTTTGTATCTAAAGATCGAATTTTGTTATCGATTTATAACCCACTTCTTGATATACTAGAATTATAAAAATTACGTTCACGGTGTGTCTCTGATGACAATACAATATTTTAATATCTTTAGAACTTTTATATGAATAAATGTATTAATTTTAAGGCATTCATCCGTTAACCCAGCACGGTTTATAAATCGCCAAATATTCCCTGTAACTTTCACGATTGTATACGAGTTCAAACCATAATGAATTTAATTATGCCACAATACACACGCCTTCCCAAATATGCCAAATGGCTGTGAAACTGCAAGAATTGAATATTTTAAAGGCTAAGAAGTATAAAATAAATTATAAATTAAAAAAGTACACTTTTATCAATTAATAGTTTAATATTAATTAATTTACGATTATACGTTGAGAAATAAATTTAGCAATCCTAAAAAGATAGTTTCAATAATGTTTCATTTTTTCTTTTCTGTTGCCATATCTTAAAAAAGAAACAGAGCAAAAATTATGTGCCTATGCCAAATTAATATATTGTAACGGAATTTTTTGGGAATAAAGCATTAATTGCAGTCAAAAAAATAGGTGTGATTATCAATATGAACATTAAATGCTTATAAAACAGTGTTTTTAAAAAAATATATTTTTACTTTTATACTTATTTCACTTATTTAACAAACATTGAACTGATTAATAAACACCTTAGTTCAGGATCAACCACTGTTGTCGGATCACCTGGATCTCCCATCTTACTAGTTCCAACAGGATGGTGGAAACTGATAAGGAAAGTTTTTGCCCAACATTTGAAGTATTCTTCGTCGTCCCCAAAGTACTCTTCGCAACCAGGAATGAGAGTTTCCAGCGGCTTTGCATCCAACTCAAGAAGCGGAGGAGTGTTTAGTAACCTTTTGCACATTTTAAGGCCTAACAATTAGGTAACTTTCATTAGAATACATATCACTTGCTATACAATTTGTATATTATAGTTATATTTACAATTCAATTCAGTGCTTTTAAAAATCTAAACATTACACTGATTTTGTACAAAGACTGCTTAAAATTTTACAATTTGTAATGCTTTCATAGAAGAATTTTCAACTTCAGTAATAAAAACATTTAAAAGAATCTTTTTTAAAAATTTTATCACGACTCAAATGTATTTTCTTCTCAAGAAAATTCATTAGAAGGATATTCCATTTCTCTTTGCAGGGAAAATTTTACCCACGTGGAAATGTTTTTTCCATAGCATTTAAAATAATTGTCCTTATTTGTGGATAAAGTCTTAAAGAAGTTAAATATATTGATTTCATATTTAGTATTTAGGCAACACTGATATGTAAAGCGACAACAGCAAAAAATAATCTAAGAAATATTTGCGAATTACATTGTGCATATTTTGAATTGATATAAGCGCTGAAACATTAAGTGTTCTTAATCGGAATATGAATCTGGAGCTAGAGGAAATCTATCCATAAAAAATTGTCGAAAGTTCGAAATATATTATCAAATATGTCATGTTCGTACTAGCTTTACCAAGCAAAACATTAACTAAAGTGTTTTTTTTTCTTTTAAGATAAACAGCAGTAAGCTTACAACAATATCAAACAACACTCAGATTTTAAGTATCTTACAGATATAAAAAGGATATTAGCAGCTATTACAGGGTGTGATACACCTTATAATTACTGTGTGATGTCGACTGTATGGCATGCAAGGATGCAATCAACGATAGCTAGTACCTTTTTAGATTTGTACTATCAGAAATTACAGAATACCTGAATGATTGTTTAGCAACTGATACAGTGACGTATATGAACGACGACTTGAGGTATATAAAACCTGTATCTTGAACATGACGTTCGATCTTTGCGTGCTGTGGTCGTCCTGAAATCTTCAATAAAACCTACCATTGGTTCGTATATTTATTACATTAGTTATTAAATGAGGGATTTTTTATATAAAAAATCCATCAGACTAGAGATTATCATCTAGATTAATATTAACACAATTATTGAAATTGGTAAAGAAATCATATGAGTTGTAATTTTCCAACTGAATGAAAAATGTCCGGTCCAGGATTCGAACCTCTGATCTCTTGGCTGAAGCTGCCAGTTCTCTACCAACTGAGCCATCCTGGTCAAATCTAAAGCGAATCTACAGCGTTTTCTGGACTTCCATTACCTGCGATTTATTCTGTTGAGCTGATTCAGGTATCAGACCAGATGCTATGATCAATAAGGTTAACTGGATGAATTATGTCCTCCAGATTCGACTGGGATGGCTCAGTTGATAGAGCACTGGCAGCTTCAGCCAAGAGATCCCAGGTTCGAATCCAAACCCGGACATTTTTCATCCAGTTTGAAAATTACAACTCATATAGAGATTATCATATTGGAACTCATATAGAGATTATTATATTGGAACTCATATAGAGATTATCATATTGGTTTCCATATATATTAAAAACAAATTATCTAATAAAATAATTAATCGTATAAAAATAATAGAAAATAACCAACATATTTTTCATTATGTGCCATCATTTCAAGTATAAGGCATAAATGATTTTTCAATCCTTTCAGAGACTGAACCTTTACTGGACTGATACCATATTAGTCTATATATTCTCTAAATTTTCTATGTCTTTAATGTCTGCATGTTCATTACAGAATTTTAGTTGGCTTAAATATCTATATCTCAATCGTAAAAATTTATATACATATATATATATATATATATATATATATTGTAACCTTTTTTAATAAATACCAGTGGAGCACAGAAGCTTTAAACTTCATAAGTTGACAACTCTATTCGGTCTGACTCTGACTCTGAATCAGCATTGTTTCGTATTAAATGATAGTTAAGTAATAAGTATTAAAGAAAAACAAAAATTAAACCGGACCGTAAGAGTGATTAGAGAACAATTGTCAAAATAATTTTTCATTTTACTACCAATATTTATTTCTTCGCTTTGCTGTTGCAATCTCATCAATGCTGCTTGATCCACTTTGACATGCACACAAATTCCTGAAGAGCACTTCTCTTTTATATTCTGGTTACTTCCGAAAAATTATTTAAAGGATTTTTTTAGCTGCTATAATTGCAATGGTTAAATAATTTAGACGTAAAAGAATATTTAACGCATTAGTGAAAGTAAAAATATTAAGTCCTACTAACAAGAAAATGTTCTTAAAGAATTAGCTTTACCTTGTACAATATCCATTATATCACTCGGAACTTGTAGGTAATTGGGATCAATAAGAGGAGGGTCGAATGGGTTTGAAGAGTTTAAGGTGACGGTACCCCTGCTTTTCGGTACCAGCATTTGAACCGAGCATCTGAAAAGAACTTGGCCTTTGTATGGTCCAAACATTTGCTCGAACACCTAAGAATAATAATAATTATTTAGAAAATAAAAGAAATTGAATACCATTCAAACTTTTGTTGTATATTTATACATTATAGGAGACCTGCCAAGTCTCCGGCTTGTTGGATACCAGTAATTTAGTACTGAAAATGTTGTTTTAACTAATCGGAGCATTTTGAAATTTAAAAGAACAACATTTTCCCTAAAAAATTACTAGTGTGCAAAAATCCGGAGACTTGGCAACTCTGCATTATAGACTATAGAATTGCTTCAGATAAAAATGAAATCAGATTTTTAAAAATTGTGAAAAGGTGCATGCATTTTGTTTTAAAATTTAAAAACAAAAACAATTGTACGCATTTTTTATCATTGTAATTTTAATACTATTTGAAAGCTCTATAAAAGGCGTTTTCTAATTACGTTATCAATTGATCAGGTTATTCAACCTAAGAGATTGCACTATCGAATGTTCAATAAAACAACGAAATATTTTTATTTAATTGCAAAAGATGAAAACCATTATGAAATTCTATTAAAATATTCAATAATGGATTAATATATAATGAATCGTCCCTTCAAAGTTTACAAATTTATTCCTTTTAAATTTAATATTTTTCTACTAAAGTAAAAAAAGGTTATGACATCAGTTTCCTGAAATTCATGCGTGCTGTAAATTCCATTAAAGCTGATAAAAAATTTTAAATGCTACAGAGGTACATTAGACTATACCAATGAAATCGTGTGGTGTGGTATACATAAATTATTTTACAGAACACCACAAGGAATAATTAAGAGACATACTGTCTGACCTAATCTGTAAATCATTTAAATCCGAAAAAGCGTAAATTTTTCAACAACTCTCATTCAAATTATAAGGTACCGGAGAAAAAAAAAATTAGATTGTGCAAAAAGATTTTTTTAGAAAATACAAACAAAACTGGTTGTTTAAACTGATTTCAGAAACATAGAAATCGCAGAAAAGCCGTCATGAAGTAGAATCCGGTCTACAGTTAACACGATAACTGCAATGCATACAAAAATTATTTTCAAATCTGAAGGTCCTGACATGATCAGGATTAGCGTTTTTATTTTTTCTTAATCACTTATATCAAAATATTCAGACATTAATTTTTGCTTTATTTAGTTCAATTCTGGTGGATATTTTGAATAGAAAACACGCTAAATTGGCACACTGATTACAACGCGCCGGGCGTAGCGTCGTATGGCTTATTCATTCAAAAAATACATAGGCTAACCGGCGCATCGTAATGTCAGTTACCGCGTCAAAATTATATCGTAATCGTACGAAAATTAAAAATATAAAGGAGTTTTTAATAAAAGAGTTGCTATAACAGTCTTATGACTTAAAGCATAACTAAAGGACAAGAAGTAGATCCCTTCTTCTCTAATAAGTTGCGGTTCTACTTCTCTAGGTCAAAATTTTCGATTTCTTTTGCTTTTTTTTTTTTTTTTTTTTTTTCATTTCTCAAGAGTGTAGATTGTTGCCTTAAAGCTGTATCGTGATATTTCAATTCCTGAATAATAAACATGTGAATTTTTAACATTGCTAACTAAGCGTAATACCAACAGAGTGAAAATGTCAAATCCGGTAATCGAACCTGGACTCTTGGGATAACGCCCCAATGCTCTACAATTGAGCAACGAGGACGATACCCAGTTATTCGACAAGCCTGCAATCGCAGAACAACATGGAAATGTCATCATGAGCGCACAAATCCTGTGGCAAACTTGAGACGACACATAAAATCACACAAATATCAGCATACGACATATATATAAGTAATTTAAATTAATTTTTCAATTAATTTTCAGCAGTGAAATTCGCCCGAAATTATTCAATACTAAACATGTGAATTTTAGGAATGAGTAAGCGATGCCAAGCTGAGTATCGTCCTCGTAGCTCATTGAAGCATTCCAAGGGTCTGGGTTCGATTCCCGGCTTGGACATTTTTCAATCTTTTGATATTACGCTTAGTTATCTATGTTAAAATTCACATACTTATTATTCTATAATTTCGAGTGAATTTCAATGCTGAAAATTAATTGAAATATTAATTGCAATTACTTATTCCAATTCCTTACAATATTTTTTGCTCATTGAATGTAACCCCTCTCGTTAAACGTAACGCTATTCTAAAATTTTAAGTTGTTTTCTCGAAACAATGTTTTTCAAACTAGGCGATCTTTTTTCTAGAGCCTTTTTTCAACCGAATTCCTTCATTTTCTATTTAAAAGCAGACTAATCGTTTTTGCTGGAGTTTATACCCCCGAAAATTATAATTTTCATTGATTAAGTTTTTTTTTTTTCAAGCTTGGAATGGGTAAAAAAAAAAAAGAGGTGAAAAAATAAACTTTTTTTTTCAAATGACCGCCGTTCAATTTCGTAAACTAAATGTTGGTATAAGCTTCAGATAATTTAATACCTTTACATAATTTGGCGACCAAATTTGTTTTAGATGTTTGTGACCAGAGAAAAACAGTCACCATATTGGAAGTTCACGGTTTTTACACACAAAAATTTAAATATATAAGTGAAATGTAAATAAATACAATGAACAAAATCTGAAAGTGATATCTCTTTTCTTTGTTATTGAAAAATAATCGTAAAAATCACGTGAAGTTTAGACAAAGAAATACATAAAATTACCCTACATAATTTGGCGACCAAATTTATTTTAGATGTTTGTGACCAGAGAAAAACGGTCTCCGGACTGGAAGTTCGCGGTTTTTACACACAAAAATTTAAACATATAAGTGAAATGTAAATAAATACAATGAACAAAATCTGAAAGTGATATCTCTTTTCTTTGTTATTGGAAAATAATCGTAAAAATCACGTGAATTTTAGACAAAGAAAGTAGAGACGAGTTTGTTTGTTTATTGAACATATACATCAGACATCTGTGCTTGATACGAATAACCACTTATACATCAGAAAGTAGAATCTCCCCTTCATAAAATATTTTCAATTCAAATCATGTGTTGCAAGTGCGCATGCGTCCTGCGTCCTGCGTAAGCGCATGTGTGTTTTAATGTTTTTCATGGAAGTTATTTTTTAGAATGTAAAAGTCCTATAATAAAGTTATACAAGACAGCTTAGATTTATCCACACAAAACCTTTTGCTAGAAATGAAAATGGAACTTTTATTATCATATTAGGTTTTGTAACGTTGAAAGTTAATAAGCGTTTCAAATTTAATAACCGAGTATTTAAGGGTTTCAAAGATTAAAAGGAAAATTATTATAGTTAAAATTACTATAATAAAAGAAATCTGCAATATTAAAAAAAAATTCCTCTAATTTCCAGCATAAATGTTTTTAACATTTAAAATATGACGGGCAGTCACATGATGATTTACAAAAGTTTGCCGAGCAGTTTTTCATCACTATAGTCATTTGATAAATAATCAAGAAAGTTATATGAATATTTAAAACATTCAATAATCGAAAACATATAGAAGGTATAATATAATCTCCATTGATAATAATAGAGTACAGAATTTTTATACTACTTTTCAGGTTATTATCGCATTTTACTTTTTTTTATGCAATGTTATTTTGTTATTATCATACTTTGAATTTCTGAGAAAACCTTCTTGGTTATTTGTAGAATAACTTTTGTATGTTATCTGTCTGATTCATAATTAAATTGATTATTTTTTTAATAGCCTTAGACATGTAATTTAGTTTAGATTAATCGATCGTAAAGTATAAGTAAAAACAAGGTGTCCCGAAAATGATGCCCGAATTTTAATATTTAATAATCCACTAGCAATATTAACTGAAACAAGTTAGTAATGAATCTTATAAGAAGTAATTTTAAAAATAGTTCAATATTAGTCAATAAATGAAGCTTTACTACCCCAATCTGAAAGATTGTTCAAAACATTTTAAGAAATTGAAAATACAGAACAATGGTTTCCACATTTCAACAGCTAAGAAGAATCGAGAGTAAAAATGAGTGATCTTTAATCCAACTTTACACGTTAATTTCAGCATTCTTGCCGGTTGCGATTGCGCAGCGCCATCTGCTGAAAAAATTTTAAAGATTATTTGAAATTCTTGCATGCAAAATGTATGAGCATATTTACCAACATGTCACGTATTTCAGTTTTATATCTTTCATAGCTTAGTGAATTATTGAATCTTAAAGGTCGAGTGTCCCTTTTGGGATACCAGGTCAATAGGTTAGAGAAAGTGTTACAAACGAATGTGAGCGAGTAAAGAGACAACTAGATAATACCTCTGGCTTTAATCCTAAATCTTCAGGTAATGTTTCTTGTACCTCGTTAATATATAATTCATAGTCTGGATAATCGGCTGGATCCGATTCATTTAAACATCTTAGAAATCCTAAATTCAGACTATTTAAAGATGATAATGGACCTAGGATATTTAAAAAATAGGTAAATTTTATTTTGATATTTTTATGATAAATCTCGCTAAAAATTAAATAGTGGTTAAGATGACTAATTAGTGTTATCAAAACAGTTTCCTAAAATAATAGTATAATTAATGAAGATTTTAGTCATTATCACTTTTTTCTGATACAATTAAATACATTTGAAATATTCTTAGTACTTAAAAAGTTTTTACCTCTTCTGTAATTTATATATTGTAGGATGTTTGAGGGATCTGAGACTTTTTCATCAAAACCTTCAAATCGTTCATTCAAAGTGAAAAAATAGTGTGTACCAGCGTCATTGTGAAGGTTTTTACCCACTGGCAGGTTGACGACTACGGGAATCTAAAATTCAATTGTTATTAAATCATTTTGATATTACTAGAAGAATCTGATTATTTCAAAAGTAAATTGCAATTTAATAATTCATTAATATATAATATCTTTTCTAAACTACAACTGAACTAGAAATTAAAATTTAATTTAAAATTATTTTAATACTTTAAATTTAAACGAAAAAAAAATCTATAGATGAGCTAAAAATCCTTGAAACATTTTAAAATTCAATAAAAATCAAGTAATTATCTTACGAAAACTCGTCACATGATCGAAAGTTTAGTTTAAGCAAATTAAAAAAATTATTTCCTAAGTTCGGCAATAAATGTCTCTTACCTTAAAAACTGCAGAAAAACATGGAAAAATTAAGATAATCAGCAAGAGACTTATTTTGTACAATCTACTACTATATTTCAACATGTACGCTCTTCGTAGATCGAATATCGAACTACATTCCAAAGGTACAAAACTATGCTGCGCCGCCAGGCGGCTGAGGGGCGCCCGTCTATGGTATTAGATTGCACAAAATAATTGGTTTCAAGCTTCTTATTTTAAGTTTCTGATGCTTTTTGCTGCGTTAAAGGTACTTTGCTATATATGGGTAAATTTTGGAATTAAACTTTTTCATTTGTTTAAACAAAATTATCGATCATGAGAAATATTTTTGTTCAAACCTCACTCTCGTACGCCAATTACTTGAATTTTAATTGAAATTTAAAATGTCGTAAAGATTTTTGAACCATTCTATATAACCTTTATCAATTTTTCTTACTTTTAACTTTTTCAGTTCTTCTTGAAGTCCAATGCCAGATAACATCAGAAGTTTGGGTGTATTCTCGGTCCCAGCTGACACAATTACTTCTTTCCTTGCTTTTACAACCTGAATTTTTCCCTTATAGTGAAACTCAACACCTATAGCTTTATTATTCTCTATAATAATCTAAAAAAAGTAAGCTTTTATATTATAATATTGTCTATTTTATAAATTAAAATTTGCATACGATATTTTTAAAACTTTAAAACTGACTTGTTTATCGTTTCAAAAATCCTATGATTATCTTTTTTCGTAAATGTTATATGGAAGTCAAATAGAAAACATTGTTAACTATATCTAAAACTGTACCTATACTTTATAATAAAAGAAAAGTGTTGTCAAATTTTGATTCAAACTCTGTCACCCGTAAGCTGTTTTAATAAAACAACATATGTAATTGTTGCTACTCATCGTATTTGGTTCTCACTGGTATCTTTAGCTAGGAAAATATTAGGTAACTAGCCGCCACTGGCGACCAGTTTGGTCTCCCTTAAATGCATGTTAAGCATTGTAACACGTTACTTTTATTCATAATTTATTTTTTTTTATCCTTCGCCAAACCGGAAGATTCTAATGGACAAATCAAGACCTTTTGCCATCATGGTAGCATTTCACATATTTTTTGTTATTATGTATTTCATCTTTTTTGACAAAAGCCGCTTAATCCATTTAAGCATTTATGCTTCATGACCGTTTGCTTATCAGTTGCAATATGTTCGCTAATGCGGAGATTCTTACATATATTAAGTAATTTTCCTTAATTGGGTCCATTGCCAATTGGCGTATTTTAGTTAATACGATTTGATGCAATGAAGTCTATTTTGTGAAAGTTTTTTTAAAATACCATATTGTTGCTAATATATATATTTTTTGTTTCTCGCTAACTTTGGCTGTAGACTCGATTTAGGAAGATTAGAAAATCTATCATTATTCTAATCTAAAAAGTCTTGAATAATTTGCCATAATCGGGCTGCATATTATTACACGTAATTTTAAGTTCAGCTGTCGCAGACGCACCGGCGTATGATTTTGGCGCCAAAATGGCGATTTTATGCGTGGCAACCCGGCAGTTTCGGCTAGATTTTGCTTGGTATGGCAACCCCATAGAGCAGATTTCCGTATGTTTCTTAATAAATTAAATATTGTGTGTTTAATAATAAATTGATCATTGTGTATGTTTTATAATAAAATTGTGTGTTTTTTAATATAAAATAAAATATTCCATAATAAAATAAAAGTAATATGCTGTTTTAGCAATCATTAACAGATGCCTGAAAATGGAGTTTTCTAGCGAAAATGGCGCAAAACAAAAATCGCACAAAAAAATCGGGCGTCAAAAAGCTGTTCCATTTTAAAAATGCTATTGGCGGGATTTTCACCCAAATAACATAAAAGTGCTTAATGATGTTATGTATTTTATAAATGTATATTAAACTACTGTTTTGAACGCGATTGGTCATTAACAATGGTAAATATGATTAGTGACTAATAATCATTTTCTGTGATCTCTCTTCTTGGCTCTCATCCCATAATACATAAATACCAAATTAAATGACAAATCGTTTCGAAATTTGATTCATTAAATATTATTACATAAGTTGTGTTTGTTTACATTCAGCTTACGGCAAGAAAAGATCCGGAATGAAGTTGAGTTGTATAGCACATAATTATGGTAAACTTTGATTGTCTTACTGGTGCGAATTATTTTTTTTGACACCAGGTAGCGGTCCAAAAATTCATTCACGAACGATTACCTCCATGTTTTAATATTTTAAACGTTCAGGACGAATGGATGTTTTTCTTTTTTTGTTGTTGTTGTTGTTTACTTTCATGGATAGAGAATTTGAACTGCGAACCTAATTTTAACTGAAGTTATTGCAGAATATATACATAATTGAATGTAAGTCGTCTCTCAAATATTAATTTATTTTGAACGATATTTCCAAAAATGTAACTTTCATGCAGTTTTATTTGAAAAAATAATTTTTAATAAAAATGGCCGCCTGGCATATGAAAAATAAAGCGGACATTCCGGAACTGTTGATGACAGTCACATGACTTACGGTTTTATTATATAGATTTAATTAATTAATTTAATTTAATGAATTCCCACTTTAAGACACCCGCAGTTATTTCTATTAGTTTTAAACACTTGCTGATGGTTGATTCATCAACATTTGATAATTGTACCAAGACTTCCAGCTTTATAGATGAATCTTTATGCTGCAATATTTCCGACTCTGTGGGTTTGTTGTTGTTGTTGTTGTTGTTGTTGTTGTTGTTGTTGTTGTTGTTGTTGTTGTTGTTGTTGTTGTTGCTATTTGTTGTTGTTGTTGTTGTTGTTGTTGTTGTTGTTGTTGCTATTTTGTTGTTGTTGTTGTTGTTGTTGTTTCCTACTTCCCAGAGTATTTTCTGTCTGTAACATCGAAATCATCGCTTTCGAACTTTTTTTTGCAAGTGGTTTCAAATACATACAACATGTTCGCTGTAAATGTCTATCAGTAAACGGTAACTTTCGACAGCAGATTTTTTTCGAACTAGAGCAAAAGAGTAATTACTTCCTGCAAATGTTGCTCAGTAGGTAAAAACTTAACATTTTCGATGTAATAAAAAATCACGTCGCACTTTGACCAAATGATAAAATGTATTTTTTTTTATTATTGTGGACAGTACTTTTACGTGAATAACTGATCTCATATGAATGTTGTTGAAATGGTGCTTTTATGCCACTTATACCGGAATGCGAATTAACACATTATTCGCGAACGAACATTTTCGTTTTTATTCAACCAAACATCATTGACTAAGGGCGAGGCTTCTATCTTACAAAAAATGCATTCATACCATGTTGTCCATATTTGTTTAGATAGTAAGAAATTTTATATTAAATCCGCACATTGAAATATATTTACTGTTGTATAAACTTTAGAAACCCAAATAGGATACCAATATATAAAATACTTTCAGAAAAGGGTGGAGCTTCTATTGTTTTAAAACACCGATTTCATAAAACATTCGTCGGTCATCAATGTGTTAATTCAAGTATACAAACGAATTTTTTTTAAATATTTTAAGCCTTACAAAAACTTAATTATTACTTATTATAACTTAACACATTCGCATCGGGAAACGAGAATTCTCGTTTTTATTCTAAAAACATTACTGACTAAGGGCGTGGTAACTGCATTATAGAAAAAGCATTTATATCACGTGGTCAATATTTTTTTAGATTGTAAGGAATTTTATTTTAAATCCGTACCTTGAAAGATATTTACTGATGCATAAACTTGAGAAACCTATCTAGGAAAAGAAATATTTCGGAAGAAGGAGGAGCTTTTATTGTTTTAAAACCCAAATTTCACAAAAACATACCGTTGCGAATGTGTTAATAAATATGGATTGAAACAGAATTTTTGATAGTTTGGTTTACATTTAAATTTCATAATTTCCCCTCTTTCAATAATAATTAATTTAATTTCAATAATAATTTCTCTTCAATAATAATTTTATTTATTGTTTTCTCTTCCTTACCAACAAAAACCTGTATAAAAAATTACATCAGTAATTGAAATAAAATAAGTAATTAACTTATAATGCGACAGGTAGCACATCAGTAATCGGGCTGTCATTCATTTCACATTGCAGTGGGTTGTGCGATGCTGCTATAGCAACACACCCCGCTAATGCGCCAGCTTGTTTGTTTGTTTTGTTGAGAATATACATTTGAATATGAATTTGAAGGAGATTGCTTTGAGACCTATAGCACTAAGGCTGTTGTCTCGAATGATCCATATTTCTAGAGCTGGTCTCCTAATTTTGAACCAATTCCAGATAAGAGACCTGCATCTGGATTGGCACCCCCAGAGGTAACGCTTATACTAAACTTGGAGGACATTGGAGCAACAAACAGATTTTACGTGCAAAAATATACATCTAACTTGTGTGCTTGATATAAATATCCGCTTATAAGTCACTGTCGAGAAGAGGACTGGATAGCCACAAGGAAATAACATCACTGAAGAATTTCAGCCGAGACCTCCACAATGAGTATGCAATGGAAGTGACGGGAGTTGAACCGTCGCCCTGAGTCCTACGCTCGCAAGCGATTAGCGGAGGGTGCCTTAACCACTGGGCCACGGAGGGCTCAATGCGCCAGCTGAATAGCAGTTTCGTTGTCTGTACCATCTAATCTATAATATATCTCAAAGTCATAGACCCTAAAATAGATTGCAAAAATGTGACACTGCTTCTCGGACTATTATATTGGAGCAATATCTTTGGTATCTTTAACTACCTTATAAATATGGTATATTATATCTATTAATTCATTCATAGTTAATGAATGAATGAATTTTAAATTTTGGATGTCCTTTTATGGGACTGAATAGCTCCATTTTTAATTTTCAATTAGATCTCTGTTCAAGAAAGTACGTTCATTAAATAATTAGTTTCATTTAAAAAAATTTAGACTCTTATAAAAATTATTTTACCTTAGTAGCCAATGCATTTGTCAAGATATCAAGATTTTCTCTGTTTTCAGCTGGTACTATGTAAGCTTTGAGAGAACTACATCGTTGATGATCCCTAGTAAAACCTTGCATAGCATAAAAACCTGTGTTTAAATGATAATTTAAGTATTTTTGCTAGTTTAAGTATTTTAAGTACTTTTCAAAAGTGTAATATATGAATACATTTTAAAGCGAAAGATGTAGTACGGAAAAAAAAAGGAAAAGTAAATGTGTGTTGTTTTATTGCAAATTGCCTTCCTGAACAATAAACGTTTATCAAAGATAGAAGCGTTAAACAGGAATATTAAAAAACATGACGCTATCACTTTGTACGGACATACATAAAATGTCATCAGGACAAAAAAAAAAGCCGCATATAGCAAGAAAGCGATGAAGTAATTTTAAAAAAAAGTAGAAAACAAGTATTTTTGAAACAAAGGGAAATCAACGCAACTCCAAGTGAAATTTTCTTAATAAATGACTTGCTAGATATGCGAGTGTCTTTATAAATATAAGAGTGGTGGCATACGCGTATAGTGCATGCTCAGATTAGCAGTTTTTTGTCCAAACTGTTGTAAACCACATCCCAGAACTTGGAAGTTCTAGCTTCGACAAGTTCTCTTAAACGAGTGATACAATGGCAAAATTTTAAATGCACAATTGAATTTTGAAAACAGAAGAAGTTATAAAATTTGAAGAGTATTATGAAGAGAGTAGTGACGAAATTTGTAATAATCGTCGCGCGCTCACACAAAAATAAAATATTTAAGTCATCAAATAATAATTTATTATATTGCTTAATCGCCACGTACTCCCTTCAAAATGAAATATTTGAGTTCCCAAATAATGGAAATCTTATTATATTATTGAAATCTTATTGAAGTATTTTATTTTACTTTTGGAAATGTCTCTTGTATCCACAAATAAATCCAGATCACCTACTTCTCCTTGATTATGTATGATCAGCGAATAAAATTAAAGTGAAAATCGGTTATTTATTCCATTCTTCAAAAAGGAACATCAAAGAAAGGTGGCAAATTTTTAAGGTCCATCGAAGCGAATAGTAAAAATCCAGCCGTATGCATGACATGTAAGACCCTTATGTCATTAAGTGGCAAGAAGAAGTTGATGTTTTTTTAGAAGCTCTGCTTGATGAAAGCTTAAAGCTTTAAAGAGAAATTTATTTAAATAACAGAAAAATATGGAAGCGATAGTTAAATACAATTAGCAAATATAAAAGTTTTATGTCTTAATATTTGTTTCGATTTCCATGTATAACAATCTTGCAAGTATTTTCTATTCTTCTGACTTATTTTTTTTTATTTATTTAGTACATCCGGGAAAAACTTATTATTTTTTACATTAAAATTTTTCATTTATTGAACATAGTATACCGAATACCTTTACAAGTTATTTTAACACGTTAACATCGACTTTTAATAATAAAAAAAAAATAACTTTCCTGCTCTAACTGGTTTATTTGGATCTAGTGGATTATGGCGAATTTTAAAATTTTTAATAAAAATGTACATTTTCTAAAATAAGAAATTGGCCAGTGGATGTACCGCCGTCTCTTACATCAAGAAAAAATAAAATTTCTAATAGCAAATTTTGTTGTCAACCGGCGTTAATAAGTTAACAAAAAAACTGGTCAATGGGATATGCAAATTCTATCATTATCGCCTACATCTCATTATTAACAAACATTATACATAGATTAATGTAAAATTGCTATTTATCTATACATACATTTATGATAATTTTCCTTAATTAATGCATAATGTTGGTTTTTATACTTAGCAGAGAATATTATACACTTAAAATGGTCAAACAAATTTTTAGACCTATTGTTACCATGTAAATTGTTACCATAAGCCTAAAATTTTTAAATGATTTTTGATTGCATACGAATTTTTCCTTTTTAACTTAGTGAATTTATATATCTGAGTATTATCAAAAATTGTAGATTTTCTTACCAAGCTGCTTTTCTGCGTTCGAATCTAAAATTTCAAAACCTAATTCTGTCGCAGCTTCGTATACAGCTTGCTTCAACTCTGGATGATAACTTGGCACTTCTGCTGTGATTGGTCCTCCAATAGCATGATAGCCTAATGCAAATAATTCTATTAGATAAATTCAAATAGAATTTTCAGTATTATATACCAGGTGACCTAAAATGGATTAACTGATTTTAAAATTCAATAACTTGCAAACTGTGACAGATATTAAAACAATTCTTGCAAGAGACTAATGTTATGATGTTAGGAGTGGTTTTTTACTGTGATTCCCGGTTTTAGTTTCAAATAGAAATGATAGATGGGGCTGAAAGAAATAAGCGCTCAATCGAAGCCACAACTGAAATCACCCAGCATTGATGCAAATGAAGGAGGTTAAATATATGGAGTGGGTTTCATTCCCCAATACAATCATGTTCAAATGGAAACAATGGAACACGATTGTATAGGTGAATGAGACCCACTCCATATATTTAACCTCCTTTCATCGTATCAATGCTGGGTGATTACTTCTTCTGCTTCGATTAGACGTATATTGCTCGCAGCGCCATCTATTGTTGGTAATTAGAGCTAAAACTGGAAATTGCAGTAAAAAAAATCCTGACATCGTGCATTACTCTCCTTCAAGAATTTTATTTAATATCTGTCACCGTTTGAAAGTTATTGAATTTTAAAATCAGTCAGTCCGTTTTCGGACACCCGGTAGGTACACACATTAAAACCATTTCTCAATTAAATTATTTCAAGGTTTATAAAAAATCTGTCTTTAAAATGTATGAAAAGAATAGATAAATATTAAAATGTACAAAAAAAAAAAAGAAACTACGTTATTGGCAGATTGCGTCTTTCAAGATTAAGTTGTTAAGATTTTCAGTTTTTAAATTTCTTTCATGCTGAATACTATATATTTAATTCATTATCTCCATACCTAAATCTCTACACAAATATAAAGAACCGTATTTATAAAGTAAGTATTTTTCATTTTGTGTACTTTTTATGTATAAGAATACCTTAAAAAATTATATACTGTAAAAAATTGCAATAATAAGGTTTCCTATTATACAAGAAATACCGAGTTTAACATCATAGTTATCCATGATTCTGGATACCGTTGTCTTATCTTCAAAAATGTTTAGGAAAGGAATCAATCAAGAGCTTCATAATTCAGATTATTTTGATATTCACAGAAATACATTTTTCGAAATTTGCAGACAGCATATAGATGTTTTTATTTCAGAAACTTTTCCGCAGATATTTTCGATAATTTTGTTTAATGCTGTAGTTACCCATGATACTGGATACATTTTCCTTATCTCCAGAAACGTATAGAAGAAGAACAAATCAGAAACCTCAAAATCCAGCTACTTTCATAAATTAACAGAAACATGTGTTCCGAAATTTACACGCAGCCAAAGGACCTATTTTTTACTGTGTAGCAATAATAGTCCAGAAAAAAAAAATCAATATTTAAATCTTTCTACATGAAAGCCTGAGTATGCACTGATGCTAAATGCATGCCGATAGTTAGCACAGTTTTCTCTGCTTCTTTGCAGATAAACACTTTTTTTTATTATTATTAAAATAATTTCTATGAATATTTTTTACATTGTAAAAAAATGCAGAAACATTTCCTATCATAGAAGAAATGCCGAGTGTAATATCGTAGTTATCCACAATTGTGTAAACCGTTCCCTTATCTTCAAAAATGTTTAGGAAAAGAATTAATTCAGATGGCATTAGATATTGGCATAAATACAATTTCCGAAATTCACTAACAGACTAGAAGGCCTTTTATTTCAGAAATATTTCCGTAAATTATTTACATAGTTTAGCTTAATGCTGTAGTTACCCATGATGTTGAAAACCTTTCCCTTATCTTCAGAAACATGTCGGAGAAGAACAAATCAGAAATCTCAAAATCAAGCTGGGTTTCATAAATTAACAGAAATATATGTTATGAATCTTACAGGCAGCAAACTTACCTATTTTTACTCTGTAATAATAATAATTTAGACAGATAATGAATATTTAAATCGTTTTACATGAAAGCCTTACTATACACTGATGATAAATGCTTGTCGATAATCAGTACAATTTTTCTGCTTCTTTGCGAATACACATAATTGTATTTAAAAGAATTTCTATGTTAATGAAATATTTATAGTTATATTCTGATAAAATACTTGCCATTGGCTAAATACTCCCAATTTCTGTTGTCTTCTAACTTCAGGAAATAAGGAAATACATCCTGCCAACTCCAGCCTTCAGCACCCATAGCTGCCCACTTGTCATAATCTCTGTGATTTCCACGAACGTAGGCCAAGCCATTTATGCTTCCAGAACCACCGAGCATTTTACCAGTTGTCCATCTAATTTGCTAGGAGTAAAATTAAACAAATTTGCATCAATAAAGTAAATTTTATATTTGAAAATTGTACTAGTCAACACTAACAAAAAAAATCAAGTAATTGTCATGCGAGAGTGCGATTTGAACCATAAAAGTATAGTAAATTTTGTCCTCTGCGATTTTTGAATTTAGCGGGATTTTTTATGGATTTATAGTATTTATTCGCATTTTGCGATACTTTTTGACATTCGAAAAAGCAATCCGGTTTCAATATTTTAGCCCATTATAGTTAATTTTGTCGTCTGCGATGTTTGACTTTTTCGCAAAAATTTAATGGAATTTTGTCCTCTTTTCGCGTTTTGTGGCGCTTTTTTGACTTTCATAAAAATAATCCTATTTCAATCTTTTAGCTCAATATAGTAACTTCTGTCCTCCGCGATTTTTCAAATTTTCTCCAGTTTTCCTTGCATCTTTTAGCGTTTCGCGATGATTTGTTGACATTCATAAAAAGAATCCGATTTCAATCGTTCAGCCCAATATAGTTAATTTAGTCTTCTGAGTTTATTGATTTTTTCGCGATTTTTTATGCGATTGTTAGCGTTTTTCTAGTTTCGCGGCGATTTTTTAGCATTCGTAAAAATATTCCTGTTTCAATCGTTTAGCCTTATATAGTAAATTTGGACTAATACGATTTTTGATTTTTCCTGAATTTTTTATACTATTTTACTTTTTGATAATTTTTTTTCTAAAACGAAAAAAAAAACTCTGATAAATTTTGGTATTGATTAAATGCAAATTGGAAGAATTCCGAATCGGTTCTTATAGCAACGTGACTCCCGATGCTGAATATTTGAATTTAATGTGGATCAAAGTGAAAAATCTCAATAATTAAACGTTTGCTTGATTCGAAACCAGGGCGGACGCAGCCCTCACAGGTGTACCTACCTGTACACTGCCGAATTCCATGGGGCCTCCAATCCCAGGTTCGTTTATTTGGAGGTTCATCAAACAAAATCCCATATTGGACATTCACATTTTGCTCCAGCGTGGAGATAACTAAAATCCACATATATTTATCTTTAGTAACTAATTTTAAGAATCGGAAGTTAAAATAGAAAATTCTGTTAGAAATAAAATAGAGCAGAACAAAATATGAATTTTCAAGTACTTTAATTTGCAGATTATTTTTTTTTTAATATTTTTTGGAGATAAATAACTTAGACTAAATACAACGTGTCATTTTTCTTTATTAAAAACTGAAATTTACACCACACATTAAATGATTAAATTACCCTTTTAATTAGTCCTTTTGCTGTATGCTTTTGTGGAACCGTCAGAAATTGCCAATTCTGGTCGTATTTTACTAAATACCTTGCTAATCCAGGAACTTCGGTCAGGAATGGGGGCACTTTACCAGCTTCTAGTAATAAAACATTCACGCAGGACTTTTCGGATAATCTTGATGCTACAACACAACCAGCTGCTCCACCACCGACTGAAATGACATGAATTTTATTGAACTTTTTATCAAAACTATCGTTATAACAAACAGTATTTCTTGCTAGGAAAATTAAATGAACTCGAATATCACGAATATTTTGAACTTATGGGTACCTAGCAGTTTTAGAAAACGGAAAAGGCAAGGAAATAGACAAGGAAAAGATGCTTTTAGAAATATCTTTCTAAATAGAAGTTGGTGATTTTTTTTTCACATGGAAGAATTTTAAAATCTCTTTAGCCGTTCGTTTCGATATACTTGATCAAGCTAAAACTTAGGACTCTAAAACTTTTATTCGTGTACTACTGCTAGTCTGTAGATAGATTCTGTAAAAAAAAAAATATTCAAGAAGGAATCCTGGTATGCAGGAACATTTACGAATGTTTAATTTAACATCTGTAGTTATCCGCGATTCCGGAAATCCCTGCCTTGTTCTCAGAAACCATTGGGAGAAGAAATCATCAGAAATATCAGAAATTCAATATGTTTACGAGATTAACGGATAAGTTTCTGAAATGAAAAGGATCCTTTGTTTCCCGTAAATTTCAGAAAAGTTAACATTTTATGAAATTACGGGCAGGAAAGCGTCTTTTTTGTTTTAAAAATGTTTCTGTTAAACTCAGTAATTGATTTCCTGTAGTTTCGGATTAGTTCTTCACCTAGTAGTGTCTGAAGATAAGGGAAAGAGTTCTTAAACCATGTGTAAAGGCGAAGTTACGGTAAATTTTTGCAAACATTTCTGATTTTCTTTAATATAGTTATCAAATATGCTTATTACTTTACAGAATAATATAAGAACAATATTTCCGAGACAGGTCAAAACATCTATCTCTTAACAGAGAAAAATTATATCATGCGAAGATCAAAGTGGAGAAGTTTGGAAAAACGTATATCATGTTCTTGAAATTATTAAATAACTAAAATATATAGAGCTAATTAAAATTTTTACCATTAGATCATCAATTGAATTATTTCGATATAATCAATAAATCAGAAAAGAAAATTTAGTATTTCAATGTCTGTATTTTTATTCATTAGGGATTAATGAAATGCTAAGTAAATTTTTAAGAAGAATAATCATATGAATAACGTGTTTTCCAAGAATATTGTGTAACAGCTAAAATAAATAAAATCTAAATAATGGCAAGTCCTTTTTTGCACGTTTTTGTTTTTTAAGTATATACAAGGTGACTGTAGTTTATTCCAACAAAGTAATAAAAAAAAATATCGATAATAACCATCAATACGAACACTTTATGTACAGGAAATGAGTGTCGCAATCCACTTATTCAGCTAAAAATACAGTTTGTATTACTACAAAACAAACTCTGATTTTCGTTCATAACTTTACCAGAAGTGGATAATACTATATATATATAACGATATTTCTAACAGACTTACTTTACTTCTTGTGTTTTGAACCATCAGTTTTTACTGGTGGTTCAAAAATTGCTGGAGGAGTGGGGGCAGTCGTAGAGATCTTTGACAGGGATAAGTTGGTGGGGAAACACTCATTCCATCAACTTACACACGTTACAGTGTTCCAGGTAAAACTTGTGGCTATACAGAAAGAGCTGGAGTTATGCCCCTCAGTGCAAGGCTTTTCACTGTACAGTGATTCAAGGTCATCTCTAATGGCATTACAGAAGGTAATACGCGTGATAGGGAAGAGAGGGGACAAATTAGTGCGGTGGAACTGGGGGAAGGATCACAATGGTACGGAACAGCAACCGGAAACGAAACAGCAGACCAACTCGCAAAAGCGAGTGCTATTATGGAAGTCGTAGACGTACCACTAAACGTAGCGGCCAAAACAGTTAAAACAGGGGTTAGCAAAAAAAGTCCTCGCTGGCTGACAAAAGCGTTGAGATGAGAACACCGCAGGAATATGTGTGTTCCAAATTCTTATCTATTCTGCATCACCGTTAATTAACTGGGCCGTTATGGGTCATAGGCCTTTCACCGATTATATCCACCGTTTTCGAGTCAAACCTCTAAGAAGTGGTGTAACCCTTTGTATAACCTCAGATCCAGCCGTAAACAATTCCTTGTGGTGTAGATTTTCTGGGAACACTAGCTCTTAGAAAGAGATATTGTCTAAAAATGACAATAACAAATGTCAAAAGTTACTTTGTAGTTCCAAAAGTCATAAGTTACTTACTAGGTATGCTTAAAGCAATAGAGCCACAGCTGCTGTAAACTCAACCCATGGGGCTGTCGACGAGGTGTCTGGTTGCCCTGCGGGTCGCAGGCCATCGAGTGACTGGCCATATTTGGTCGTATGGTTTTGAACGTACGCTTGTCGTCTAAGTCGTCAAAAAGTCCTAGTTTACTTGTTAGGTGTTATAGTCGTAATACATGTGTTTATGACGTAATGTGAGAGTGCAGTGATTGTGGTGAAGATGGTGTTGATGTGTAAACGCTGTGTAACTCAATATTAAGTGTTTGTTATGATGAAGTGGTAAATGTTTGTGAATTTAATGTTCGTAGTGTAACTGTAGATGGTTGTAATATTCGGTGTTAGATGTGGTGAAGTGGTGATGTTTGTATTAATGTACATTAATGCTGTCATAATGTTTGTAAGCGTTGTTTTATCACAGTTAGGGGTGGTAACCTTCTTAATATTCTACACAGGCGATCTAATAAAGACCAATGACTCAGCTGTAGGAAGAACTAGGGGATAAACCTCACTGTTGGAAGATGGTCTCATGCTTCTCGAGCCCAGTCAGACTGAGGAGACATAGCAGTGGCAGACTCGGACCAGGCTTCTGGTAGCTTTCGTGACGAGGATATCAATTTCCATTCCGCGATGTCTCATTTTGGAAGCAGCAGTGACCATTAGTTTTACTTTTGGTCTCTAAGCGTGTACTTAAGGTTAAGGCCTGGGTATTTGAGGGATGTGTTACGTTCCCTCGAGGCATAATGCTTAGTGACAGTTTGTTGCTGAGGGAGCAGGTGGCTATGGTTTGTTGAGTGCCAGGGGCTGAGAGTTGCGATGGGCAAGAGATGGTGGAGTATGTAATTAGCATCCTAGCTCTTCTTGTGGCTGAGGGAACAGATAGTCGCTTAGGCGGGTACAGTTCAACCTCTGAGGGACATAGAGTACCGATCCTGTTATAGCAACAGGTTGAAGTATGGGCAATGCCTTTGTCGAAGCCAAGGGCTGAGAGGCGGCTCCTGCCACTCAGGAAAATGGTTTTTCAGAGGAAGGTTGCGCACCCTTCCTAACTAAGAAAGACTTGTGGGCCCTCTACGGCGCCGGTGTTGAGGACACTGACTGAGGACGGTGCTGAGTGTCGTGGCGGGCCTATAAAGATCTTTAAAAGCTTGAATATGACCAGTGTTCCGCTCTTTAAAAGCAAAATTTATCACAGTTCTGTGCAATTTAATCAACAGTTTCATTGCGTTGGCATGAGCGGAGGAGTCAGGGTTCAGAGGGAGCCTGCTCTGTAGTAAAAGGCAAAGCTACACTGTAAAAAAAATCACAGTATTTTTACAGCAAAAAATGCTGGCAATATGGGTGCCAGCATATTTTGCTGTAAATTTACAGCAGTTTTGTTTTTCATGGATAAACAGCACTTTTGTAAATTCACAGCATTTTATGCAGTTAATTTTACAGCAGTTCAGTTTTTTGTATTTTACAGCAGATTTGTTAGATTTACAGCAATTTTTGCTGTTAATTTTAATGCAATTTTAACAACATAACTGTAAAACTTTTAGCATTTGTTGTTGATATTTTTACTCCCCCCCCCCGTGTATTTTTTTTTCTTATTTTAACCTGAGACATATTTTAAGGAGTTTGGGTACTAAGTATTATCTTTTTGTTTACTCATATCATTGTTTTAATATCATTATTATACAATCGATTCTATTATACATGTGTAAGATACAAATTTCGATTTTTGGTCAAATATATCACCCACAAAAAATTGAGTCATTTGCCTATAAAGATAAAATGTTTTTCAATAAATCTTAACAAAGGAATATTTTACTTTATCTAGCTTTTAATTAATTATTCAGTATTCTTTTACAGGACTTTGTTTATCAGTTTGTTTGTATTTAAAAATATCTACTAATTTAAATCATATATATATTTCTCCAACAAGTTTATGGTTATTTTTTGTATGTATTTAAATATTTTTGTTTATTCAATGTAACCATTATTTCCCCCACCCCACCACACGGATATACAAAACTTTCTGATATTTAAACTATCATACATAAATAATTAATAACAGGACCTTATTGTACGTAACTTGCTGATATGGAAACTTTATAATGATAAAAAACTTGTTTATGTCAAGATAATTTTATAAGTCTACATTTAATTCCATAAATATCAGGTCCGATTGAAAAATGAACACAGAGAGGAAAAAAAACACTTATGAGTTCAAGAAACTTAGAATAAATAATAATGCTAAAGAAACCTGTTCACATAAAAAAAAACTTTAAAATTAAGCGTAAAAATAAACAGATAATGGATAAAAGAATTAAACGAGTTGCTGCAAATTAATGCTGCGACAGTAAACAAACTCAAGGAATATTTTAGGAATTTATAAAATAGTGCATCCAGATTACTCATAATAAATGATTTGAAAATTGAAAATAAATCACTGTCCGAAATATCGGGTAAATATATTAAATAAATAAAAATATTTAAATTACCGTTGAAAGTGAACCGGAGTAAAATATTTATAGGATTTAGAAAGTGTATTCGAATGCCAACGCATAAACTGGAGTTTTGAAAAATATACAATAGTGTAATAAGGAATAGCTAAAAGCAGGGATCTTGTTAAAAAAAAATTGCTTGCATAAAGTTTGCTTGTGATACTTAGACACAAATTATACGTAATAATAACAAAGACCTGGGGTTAAAATACTGAGATAAAGTAAAAAACCACATAACCAAGCAAAATAATCTATTTTTACGATTTGAAACAAAATATTTATTCTAGACAAATGACTTGAAAGTTACTGTCGTGATAGTGATATACACGTGGCTTAAAAATAAAATTCGTATCTTATAATTATATAACAGAAACTATATGATATTATTAAAACAATAATATAAGAAAACAAAGATAAAACTTATTTTTATTCTTTAAAATATGTTTGTAATTATCCAATATTAGGTGTAATTGTTACAACTTTATAGGCTCGCATCTAATGGTGGCCATTTCTCGCAGCGTTCAAGCGTCACTTCACTACTGGTACTGGACCTGCCACCTGCCATTGACCTGCCTGTCGCCTGTGTTTATTCCCCTAATTTGAGATAATGATCAACAACGCCAACAGATGTCGCTTTCTATACAGCTGTTATCGCTGTAAATTAACCAAAATGCTGTGTTTTAATGCTAGGTGAAATATTAACAGTATTTTTTGCAGTTTTTTCTTCCGTTTTTTTTTTACAGTGTACGCTCTGTTCACTACGCCTTTAGCAGGGTACCGACTGCAAATTACTCTGTAGGTGATGGAGTGGGTGCCCGAGGGAATAGTCACGCTACCTGAAGGCAAAAAGTTAGTGATAGTTTTACGTTTCAAGGCGACTTGTGACGAGGGCAGGGGGAATGTTGGTCTTGGGCAGAGGGTCTAGAAGTGAGGTATCGCCTCCACGATAACACGAGGAGTCTTGTACCATGTGTGACGGGACCGGACACATTCACCGCCACGCATTTGAGTGGATATTTTCACTTCCCCCTCGCCGGTATAGGAGCCACCGACGAGATAGAGAGTAGCAAGTTTTAGGGATGTCGGAGAAGTTGTTCTAATGACTAAATCAGTTTGCACGATTAGTCGTGTGAAGTTGTAGAAGGAAGATTGAAGAATGAAGATTGAAGAAAGAAGATCGAAGAATGAAGAGATGAATCGTAGATGATAAAAGTTTTTGTAAAGAGGCAGCCTGTAATTATTGTAGATGATATATAAATGATATGTTAAATCAAGCTGATATATAACAGAAGCCCTAGTTCGATTATATATATATATATATATATATATATATAATATTAAAATGAAAAAATGAAATCACATTTGTGAGAATAAATGTAAAAATAAAAGATAAAAGGTAATAAACCAGAGAGTGAAAATACAAAAATTAAAAACTATGAATGCGATATGAAATAGTCAGAGGAGCGTCATATCCACAATTCACAGTGAAGATATGTTATTTCGTCGAAAAACATAATACATACTCAGCTAAATGTTAATAAGTCATAAGATTGGGATTACTTCTATAACATATTTTGCAAAGCATTTAATAAGATATGTCAAGTTGTCTTACCTACAATGTAATCATATTCATTTTTAAACGCGTCTGAAGGAACTGGGGTGTGTCTCTGCCGTGCGAGAGAGAGCAGTAGTAACGGCAGCAAGGTAGAATTTTGTAGTGGCGTTGGAACCCTAGTCTCATAAGATAAATCCATTTACCTAAAAAAAGTTATTTGAAATTTTACTTTTAGTTAAAGAACATGTACAAGCAGGAAATCTACAGTATGTAAAAGACGATCTTGTCTTATCTATACACAACGTAGTGCTGTGACAAGAGAACCCAAAACTACGTAAATTAGTACAAACAAACACCACGAAGGAAGTATTTTTAATTATAGTAGCATTTAATGATAATCACATTAATGTGTGGAAGAAGGGGATTATGCATATTTTAATATATGTGTTAAATTCATTTTAAAATATTTAGACCAATTTCAATTTTAAATAATTTCGAAAATATTTTTAGGGGAGGGCCATACATAGTGAGACAGTGTACACTTGTTAAAATGAAATTTGGATTTGTATTGGATTGTTCACTGATAACATTTCGATGTGTATGTTGTTGCGTTTGGAAATTACGAAAGGAAAGTGATTTTTTGCCCTGAATGTTTACTCGTTTAATTCTTTTACAGATCACATATCTTCAGACTAATTGTATGTGGTATTTCAGTTCGAACATCCCACATGTGCTTCACTGTTTTTTCACTTAATATAAAGGATTTATTTAACTGCTACAAAGACGGAGGACGTAACCATTTTCATCGATAAATCGAAGTGGCACACAATGAGACAGGTGCGCAGTGAAAATATATATGTAACTGTATCATTACAGTTTTATTTATTATTTCATAATGAATAATGTGCAGTATATGTTACTTTAATATGCTTTTATGTCTATGAGACATGCGATAGGGGCACTTTTCTCACCATATAAAAACTAAAAACTCCAGTCCATCGGTTTATCCGTTTTTGGACCTGATATATCAGAGGTTCTTAAACTATGGCCCACGGATCCCAAGGGGTGCGCAGGGCGTTTTCCGGTGTCCTTGCAGGCTTCGCGTTCAATGTAAATTTTTGTCAATTTTCTAGAATTTGAAAGAAGTCTTGAGAAAGAAATGAAAAAGAAAGCTATATGAATACTGTTTAATTTTATTGTATAATTATTTTATATTCGTTTTATATTACTATTAGTATATATATACAGGGTGATTTTTTTTTAAGTTGTGAAAGTAAAACCCTATAACAAAAGAACCACTGATCCAAATGACGTAAAATTTCACCAGTATGCTCCCAAAGCAATGGGCATTTTTTCGGCGTGTTTAAAAAAAACTCAAAATTGCACCGACAGATGGCGCTGTACATGCAGTAAAGTCGGGAGACGCACTTGCGCCCGGCACACGCACATTGGCGATAAAAACATGAAGTACGCACACCTCCTGTTCATTATTCTTCGGAAATTCTCGCAATGACTGCGCCATTGACGGACCGTGCGTTGTTAGTGAAACTGTATTATCAGAATAATGACAGCGCAGCAACTGCTCTTAAGAGATTTAGGACACTTAAGAATTTAAGAAAAGGTCCAATGACGACAGAGGGCCTATGGAAGAAGGTTTCTCAAAGTACCGTCCATTGCTTTCCTCCCACAGACGATATTGTTTGTTTCTGCTACCTTACAGCGCCATTTGTCGGTGCGATTTTAATTTTTTTTAACCATACCAAAAAAATTCCCATTGCTTTGGGAGCATACTGGTGAAATTTCAGGTCATATGGATCAGTGGTTCTTTTATTATAGTGTTTCACTTTCACTACTTTAAAAAAAATCACCCTGTATATATCTTGTATTTGATGTACAGGGTGAGTAAGGTCTTTACTTTTGAGCACCATTATTTCCGAATTGTAATTTTTACCTTATTTAATGGCAGAAAATTTTTACAATTTCTGTGATAAAACAAGGTGAAAATATGTATTTGAAAAGTAAAGTTCGTACGCACCCTAGATATATTAATGAATATTAGTAACTTCAATTTTAAATCGTGAGGGATCCGCAAAGACGCAAAAACATCGCAAAAAGGTCTGGAAAGTGTTATACGATGGGGCCGTTGATACATGGATGCTCAAAAACCCAGGCACAGCCATATCATATACAAGATAGCTGAATATGTTGGTGAAACGCATAGAAAATCAGCACTGTCTCACTGTGTTGCATATTTGCTGTACACAGTGGGACAAATGTTAATGTTATTTTTAAATGATGATGTGTTTTTCTATATGTATTCGTATATGTTATTAAATTCGGTCAACAAAATTCTCTAATAAGCAGATTTATATATAAAATAGTTAAACATTCTTTAGCTGATTATATCTAGCTCTTAATAAACGTTTTTTTCTTAATAATTTTTTCAGTACATCTTATCTTGACAAAAAACAAAATGTCGAAAGTCGACTTTTATCCTAAAATAAATTTTAACATGTCTAGACCATTGTACATAAATTTCTTAACGATCTGGTAAATAATAAAGGAGATGTGGTTAATATTATTGGTAAAATTGTATAAAAAATAAAAAATGAAAATGGACTAATTTTAAGTTAACAAGTGTTATCAAGTAACTTAATGTTATTTTCTAATCTTATCTGGACTTTCTGTTTCTGTGTCTTTATTTTTTTCCTTTAATTAAAATTTTTTAATCGTTTTTAACATTATTTTCTTTTTCTGATTTTTTAATCATTAGGTTCAAATATTTACTCCTAAAACAATAATATGTGTTCACAAAAGCCTTGCAACAATGTAATTTAAGTGTAATTATTATTGTTAACAATTTAATTGTATTTATTATTAGTAACAATCTCTCCTACCCATGTGCGTAATCACATCAACCCTGCAAGGACAGATTGCGCAAAATAATTTTCTTGGTTTTATTGCAACTGTTCTATTAAATTGCAACATAACAACAAAATAGCAATGGAAATGCATAAAAAACAAATAAAGTAAAAATTATTCATGGATAGTTTTTCAAAAAATTTATATTTAGATTTTTTATTGTTATTCTTTTGAATTGTGCGCAGACTCTCCTAGCTTTACCTTACACACTTTGAATGATTATAACTCAAGTTTTTATTCACAGAATCTACATAAAATGTATAACTTTTCTTCTTCCATCCGCAGAAGTTCAAAATGATTACCGTTCTGGCCAATACAATGCTTATAATGATGGGCTAGTCACAAACTTCAACAAGCATTTAATTTGGTGTCGCGGGGCATTCTTGCTCAATTGCGGTCCTGGAACCATATGACCATCCATTCGTTTCAAACTTATCTTTTATCCGATGAATTAATTGCAAGTCGCATAGGTGAATCTCCCTGAAATTGTCTGCGATATTGTTTTTGTACTTCTGCTACATTTTCATACTCACGAGAGACGGTAGTTTTTCGAGTGACGCAGAGAAAAGCCGAAAACCGTAAGCCCAAAACCGAAGATTCCGTCACTCTCATATATACAGCTAGCAGGACAGCAAAGGAAAATCGAAACGCCGACATGTAATATCTCAGTAAATATGAGGCATACCGTTTCGATTTTTTCACATTAGTCTTATATCTATGGCCTAACTCTATCCTGAAATTTATAGATTTCTACATGCAGTAGATTTTGAGATCTGGAAACCAATTTTTAAGCGAAAATGGGAAATGTAATGGTTGTAAGGGGCACATAGTTGTTATCTCGAAAATGGATCGAACGATTTTTTTTAAATTAATATATTATATTAATCAGTTTTAGATGAAGCGAATAAGATATTGCGTTAACGTAGGAAAACTCTTGTTTTCAATATAATCCACTTTTAAAATCGGACTATTTTCTTACGCGTTTTCTCATAGGAATACATGGAGCCGAATACACCTCTTTTGACTCCTCAAACATAAGGTTAAAAATTGGTTCTCAGTATACAGTTAAGCTCGGAATAAATTTTAGCATGTAGCTGATGAATTATTTTGACTCATTTTTTTATACGAAAATATATTTTTAATTCGTAACATATATTGTATTAAATTAAATTGTCGCTTATATATTTTTCTTTTTTGTTCAAAATACATTTCGCATTTTATATATCTGTATTTCGTTGTAAAACTACTTAGATTCATTTTTTAAATAGGGGAAATATTTTTTAATTATATGCATTCAATTTTACTGTTATTTATAACAAGGTTTTAATTTTTTAAGGATAATATATTTCTCGTTGGTTGGATAATATATTTCCCGTTCCTAAACGGAAGTCTGTCTGACAACCAACCAACTGTTCTTTGGGCTTGTTTATGTTTTCATATATTCATACGCGTGCCGTGCATTCCCAGTACGTTGAATTGACACAGACTAACTTTTAAAAGATTTCATTCATGAAATCAACAGAAAAAATAACTCCAGTTCAACATGAATTGCTTAAGTTCATCAGTCAGTAGCATACATTTAAAAGAAATAGTCTAATCTATATGTAATCGGCATAAAACATTTTGTAAACAAAATAGGAAAAACATTACTATGTCTATGTAGTTTTAATCATTGTAATATGAAAAAGAAGCAAAAATAGTTAATAATGTCTGATTTTAAAACTTTTTTGTCTGGTTTATTTATTTATTTTTAAAAGAATTTTATTTATATTATACATTAAGTGAAATTAGCAGCCAGATGAGTCTTAAAATAAAAATACTAAGGTGACCATTTTCGCTTTCGAAGTTTGTATTTGATTATTGATAAATGAAAAAAAAAAGAATGTAATATCGCAGAATGTCTTAAATGTATTTTAAAAATTAGTTTAATGTGAAAGCATGAAGTTAAAATAAATAGCTATGAATATTATTTTAAAATTATAATAAATAATAATAGTTACTTTTATTTAACTTCATCTAGATTGATATTTATATTTAAATGAAGAAAATCTTGACTCGCTGGCTCATTCTGCTGTCACATATTAGATTATAATCTATAAATCTAACCTCATATGAATTTTTCATACCATAAAAAAAGGGGGAAACATAATGACTATTATTAAACATATTTCTATGACTGGTAGAACTTTAATGGCATTTATTTTCCTCTCAAATTTGTTTGAATAAATTAAAAAGGGAGCGATTAAATTTAGTCTAAATATTTTTTATATTAACATATTTTTCGCAAAAAAATAAATATATATATATATACTATAATTAAAAATGTGATTCTTTTTGTATTACAATAATTAAAAACTAAACATACCTAAAAAAATTAAGATCATGGAGCACTGAAAAGCATTTATAAAATTTGCCCTTGAATAGAATTAGCTTTCCTATTTTGTTTGCAAGTATCGATAGATTTAAAACAGACTTCTGGTTTTTCATTTATTTACAAAAAATTATCCTACTCACTGATGATCTCGTGTAATACATTTCATATAATGTAAAAGGGGTGGGTGTAAACAATAAAAACTACAATTTCAAAGTGTTAATCCAGTGTATCAAAAATAAAGTTTTTAACAACTTACATTTTATACAGAATACCAAAAAACAATTTTCTTACTTAACCTTAAAACTTCAAAAAGCGATGTTTGTTGTAAATTAAGGAGGACGATATAGCTGTGGCTAGAAGTGAATAATGAGGGGGGGGGGAGACTCATACTGTTTCTCTCTCTGACACATGCATGCACAAACAAACGCATACACACAGATATATATATGATCAAAGTATTATACAGAAAGATAAATTAGTGAATACAGTAGACTCTCTCAAATCCGCAACCCTAAAATCCGCAATTTTCTAAAATCTGCACATTGTTTCAGATGTAAACAGTGAAACTTACAGTTAAGATATAGGAAGGAAATTCAAGCTTTTTTATTTTTATATCATTCTGTACCGATTTTATTATCTAATTCTGGTTAATATCATTTAACTTTTACTTTTTCATAAAGGAAGTGTAAATTTATCTCTGAAATTTTTCAAGATAACACTGATATTAATGGTGATTGATCTTTTTATCAAATACATTTATGTATTAATCAAGCTTTTTTGTTTATTAAATCTGGTCAAACATCAAATAAAATTTTGTAATTTTATGGTTTTGATGTAAATTACTAGTGTACCTTTATGTGGCGAGTTTCATTGAATAATTCAAGAAAAATTTATCTCATCATTATTATGCATATTTAATCGTGTATTATTAATTATTAATGTAACCTTTACATTATTTCCCATAGTTATTTTAATATTTTACTTTATTGTAAGCATTCATGATAATTTTGAGTGCATTATTACATTCAAATTACTGTTTAAAAAAATGTAACTGACCAGAAATCCACAAAATTCTAAAATCCGCATAACCTCTGTGCAACCCGCATAACCAAGCTGTGCGGATTTGAGAGAGTCTACTGTATTCGTATTGTTGGCACTATGTTTCTTATTAAACTGTTTATAATAACTATTTATACTAAGAAAAGAAAAGGCTGCAGAATTTTCCAGAAAATTTTCCAGTGTATAACTAGCGCAAAATTATACTTGTGAAATAAGTGATGATGTCAACAAGTAAATGTGAAAACCTTACAGGGTTAAATCATAGAACAAGCGAGACAGTTGGTGGGGTCAAATTTGGCGAAGCGATAAATTAATTTTTCTTGCTATTGGTTTGTTTACAAAATTCGTGATTTTCTTTCACCCATTCGCTGAAATTAATGTTTTTTCCACACCTGATCTATGAAATTAATGATATTTCTGCATCCGATGGATGAAATTTATGATTTTTATGTGCCCGATTGAAGAATTTTTTTTTTCTGTGTGTGATCGTTGAAATTAATAATTTTTATGTTAAATTATGTTATCCGTTTACTGAAATTAGTTATTTTTACGCATCCACTTGATGAATACGTGATTTTTACGCACCCATTCTACAAAATTCATGATTTTTACGCACCTGATCGACAAAATTCATATACTTTGCCGGATTGACGAATTTTTTTTTTTTTTTTTTATCACCCGATCGACGAAATCCTTCATTTTTGTACACTCATTTGATGAAATTTGTGATTTTATGTGCAACCTTGATGAAATTAATGATTTTTTCATGCCCGATCAACGAATTTTTTGATTTTCATGCGACCGTTTGATGAAATTTGCGATTTTCATGCGTTGATAAATGAAATTCATGATTTTTACCCGCCTGTTCGACGAAATTTATGATCTTTTCTCTCCCTATTGACAAAATTCATGCTTTTTCTGTGTACGATCGATGAAATTCATGATTTTTGCACATTGATCGACGAAATTCCTGATTTTTATGTTGCCAAATGATGAAATTTGCAATTTTTTCAGAGACTAATTAGTATCTAATGCAGTTTAATTCATTCGACTCGAAAATTTTTACGCACCTCATCGACAAAATTCATACTTTTTACGTGCCGGATTGACAAATTTTTTTTAATCACCCGATTGCCGAAATTCTTGATTTTTATGCACCTGTTTGACAAAATTTGTGATTTTTACGTGCAAACTTGACGAAATTAATGTTTTTTCATGCCCGATCAATGAATTTTTTTATTTTTATGCGAGCGTTTGATGAAATTTGCGTTTTTCATGTGCTAATAAATGAAATTCATGATTTTACCCGCCTGTTTGACGAAATTTATAATCTTTTCTCCCCCTATCGAGAAAATTCATGTTTTTTCTGTGCCGATCGATGAAATTCATGATTTTTACACATTGATCAATGAAAGTCATGATTTTTACGCTGCCAAATGAAGAAATTTGCAATTCTTTCAGAGACTAATTGGTATCTAATGCAGTTTAATTCATTCGACTCAACAATTTTTACGCACCTGATCGACAAAATTCACACTTTTTACGTGCCGGATTGACGAAATTCTTTTTTTATCATCCGATCGACGAAATTCTTGATTCTTATGCACCCTTTTGACGAAATTTGTGAATTTTACAAGCAAACTTGACGAAATGAATGTTTTTTCATGCCCGATGAACGAATTTTTTTATTTTTATGCGAGCGTTTGATGAAATTTGCATTTTTTATGTGCTCATCAATGAAATTCATGATTATTACCCGCCTGTTTGACGAAATTTATGATATTTTCTCCCCCTATCAACAAAATTCATGTTTTTTTTATGCCGATCGGTGAATTTCATGATTTTTACGCTGCCAAATGACGAAATTTGCAATTTTTTCCGAGACTAATTGGTATCTAATGCAGTTATTCATTAGACTCGACATCGACAGAATATATCGATTTTAGCTCCTATCTTGTGTTCTATGGGCCCAATCACGACGAGGTATGGCTCATTCGACTCAAAATCGACAGCCTCAAAGATTTCAGCTATGTTTGTACAGAACAGAGTGCGCCCTCTAGTGGTGGAAGATGGAACTAACTAATTTTGTAGTTAACTCGAGTTCTATGGGTCCGATCACAATGCAGCTTAATTTATTCGACTCGGCATCAACAGGATATATCGATTTTAGTTCCAAAATTCACCACCAGGGACGCTTTCCTATCTCGGGTTCTATGGACCTGATCACGACGAGGTATGGCTCATTCGACTCGAAATCGACAGCCTCAAAGATTTCAGCTATGTTTGTATAGAACAGAGTGCGCCCTCTAGTGGTGGAAGATGGAACTAACTAATTTTGTAGCTAACTCGAGTTCTATGGGTCCGATCACAATGCAGCTTAATTTATTCGACTTGGCATCGACAGGATATATCGATTTTAATTCCAAGTTTCACCACCAGGGGCGCTTTCCTATCTCAGGTTCTATGGACCCAATCACGACGAGGTATAGCTCATTCTACTCAAAATCGACAGCTTCAAAGATTTCAGCTATGTTTGTATAGAACAGAGTGCGCCCTCTAGTGGTGGAAGATGGAACTAACGAATTTTGTAGCTATGGGTCCCATCACAATGCAGTTTAATTTATTCGACTCGGCATCGACAGGATATATATCGATTTTAATTCCAAGTTTCACCACCAGGGGGCGCTATCCTATCTCGGATTCTATGTACCCGATCACAACCAGGTATGGTTCATTCGACTAGAAATCGACAGCTTCAAAGATTTCAGCTATGTTTGTATAGAACAGAGTGCGCCCTCTAGTGGTGGAAGATGGAACTAACTAATTTTGTAGCTAACTCGAGTTCAATGGGTCCGATCACAATGCAGTTTAATTCATTCGACTCGACATCGACAGGATATATCGATTTTAGTTCCAAAATTCACCCCCAGGGGGCGCTTTTCTATCTTGGGTTCTATGTACCCGATTACAACGAGGTATGGCTCATTCGACTAGAAATCGACAGCTTCAAAGATTTCAGCTATGTTTGTATAGAACAGAGTGCGCCCTCTAGTGGTGGAAGATGGAACTAACTAATTTTGCAGCTAACTCGAGTTCAATGGGTCCGATCACAATGCAGTTTAATTCATTCGACTCGACATCGACAGGATATATCGATTTTAATTCCAAGTTTCACCACCAGGGGGCGCTTTCCTATATCGGGTTCTATGGACCCGATCACGACGAGGGTATGGCTCATTCGACTCGAAATAAACAGCTTCAAAGATTTCAGCTATGTTTTTATGGAACAGAGTGCGCCCTCTAGTGGTGGAAGATGGAACTAACAGATTTTGTAGCTAACTCGAGCTCTATGGGTCCGATTACAATGCAGTTAAATTCATTCGACTCGACATCGACAGGATATATCGATTTTAGTTCCAAAATTCACCACCAGGGGGCGCTTTCCTATCTCGGGTTCTATGGACCCGATCACGACGAGGTATGGCTCATTCGACTCGAAATTGACAGCTTCAAAGATTTCAGCTATGTTTGTATAGAACAGAGTGCGCCCTCTGTAATATTCTGTATTCTAGAAAGCAACAGAACAACTCAACTTAACGGTAAGTTCGTACTACAACAACAGTGCTGATGAACGCATGCTGTAAGCTGTCAATAAATTTAATCTTTAACAATATGAGAGTATTTTCTCAGTAATAATTATATATATAATTTAAATATATTAAAATGGAAGATGGAACTAACAGATTTTGCCGCTAACTCGAGCTCTATGGGTCCCATCACAATGCAGTTTGATTCATTCGACTCGACATCGACAGGATATATCGATTTTAGTTCCAAGTATTTTGCGTCATAGTATCCAAACAAAGGGAAATGTATGCAAATGGATAATATGACGCAAAATAATCATTTACATAAATTTTACTTATGATGTTGGATAGCGTGGCACAGAACATAAATCAATTTATTGAAATAGATACATTTCAATACATAATATAGGCTCAGTGAAAGTAATATATTTAAAAGTGTATTAAAAAATTAAAAGTATTGTTTGTATGTGTAAATATACTTTAGAAGGCAAACCAAAAATAATTTAAATTGTATTTTAAAGCAGTCCTATTAAATTCACGTCAAGGTGTCACTCAAATTTTGATATCATTTCTTTTAAAACCCATACTTTGAATTCATGAGAGATGTGAATGAAAAAGCATCAGCGAATAAATTTTATATATTTTTTCATATTAAAATAATAATTACACCTGTGAATATAAATAAAACTAAAAAGAAAATTATGATTTAAAAAAAATTATTAACATAGCGTCACTTAAATTTGATATCATTGCTTTTAAGACCCATATTTAAAATTCTTAGAGCCAAAAGAAAGTGCTGCGTCACAACTTTTAACCCGTTAAGAGTTTTTGTAGTGATAGCATTTACAAATAAATTTTACCTTTTTCAAAAGTTAATCCACTCATTATTTCCAATTACTTATACTTTGAAAAGAAAGAAAAATTACAAAGTTATGACCCGCTAAACAGTGTATGTATGCATTTTCCTGACATTATTATTAATATCTTTTTTTTATTAATATATTTTTAAGTTTTTATTCAATTTTCATAAAATATGAAATGACGCGACAAAATTCTGCATCGATCATATATATTAAATGTCAAACCGTTCGGTTGGGTAGTTTTTGCGCTGTTATATGTGGACGAACGGACCAGATAACGACTATAGGTGCTACGTATTTATATCATTATGAATGCACCTAAAAACTGAAAAAATTACAGTAAAATCTACTGACTGTTTTTAAGCCAACACTATTTACATTTTAAAACTCTTTTTTTTCTTTAATATACAGAACAAATCATTAAATTCATTCACATTTTTACAGTAAAAAAATGGCAACCTACTGGCAAGCAAAATGACAATAGATTTTGCTGTGATTTTCTTTGCCTTTTTCTTAGATTGTCGAAAATCTATTTTTTAATTTCTGAATCCCTCCTTGTGAAAGTTTTTTCATACACTTAATCTAAATTGTTTTCACGATTACTTATTTTAATGATTGTTGAGTTTAAAAAACTTGCAGAATTTTGGTTTTAAAATGAAATATTAATTTTAATAGGCAATAGAAAACAATGAGAAATTATACATTTGAAGCATTTTCAGATAAAAATTTGTTGAAGTTTAATAATCTTTAAGCTTTATGAATTTGTTTTCTAAAATGAAAATTAAATTTTCATAGAAAATTAAATAGTACTAATTTACATATTTTACGGTATTTGCATATTCACGTAATAAGTTACATATTTTAAACATTTCAACTAAAAATACATATGGATCATAAAAAACATGATTTTTTAAATTTTATTTTATTTTGTTTTATTTTATTTTATTTTATTTTATTTTATTTTATTTTACTTGTTTGAGGGTGAGAAAACTAAGTAAATATTTTTTATAACTTTTAAGCATTTGAAATGTTTATAAAGTTTCAAAAATATTCTTTTCAGCACATCTGATTTTTCCCATGAGTTACAGTTGAAATAGAATATTATTAAACGATTTATTGGTCTATTTTTACTTATATTTAACGTCATTTAGTCCATTATAATCACTGAAATTGTAATAAAATATATTTACTTATAAATTACTAAAGCTTGATTACTATTGATTACTAAAGAAATTAAACATGTTTCTATATTATATCGTTTGAACGTTTTAAACCACTTACCTACTAATTGGCAGAGATAATTGTTTTCTTACAATTACAAGCAGAGATTCTATACAGAGAAACGCTAAGTCATTTTATTTGTCACTACATTTGATGTTATCACTGACACCAAAATTCAAACAAATTATCTGCTGATATTCAACATTCCTCAACTGTGATATAAAACACGCTCTTTTGATGATGAAATTAAATTTGTTGCTAGATAAATTCAGTTCAGGGGAGAGATAAATTAAATTAATTTTGTTATTGAAATATGTTTTATTATTTGATTTCACATAGTGTACAGTAATAGATTAATAGTTCAAAATGTATGCACTAATAAAATCGTGAATTATAAGCATAAATTAAGGCTTATTTTCTAAATTTAAACACGTTACAATGCACACATGCACACACATTAAAAAATCCAAGCGTTGAAATCCAGTTTTAATTGATGCAATATATATATAACACATTGGCTGATAAGTTCCCGGTCTAATACCGAAAACACAACTTTTTAACAAATCTTTATAACTTTATAACTTTAATAAATAACATAACTTTAATAATAAATAATAATAATTTAATAATAATAATTTAATAAATAAATAATAATAATAATTTAATAAATGAATGATAATAATAATTTAATAATAAATAACATAATTTTATAACGAAAAAGCTCTAAACAGTGCTGAGAATTATCGACTCGTTGTTGTTGTTGGTCAAAAGTCAACACGCGTGGCAGCCACTTTGACAACAGCTTTATCATAGACAAATGGTCATTCAAAATAAAACCTACACGTTGCTTCGATATCTTCAGAGTCTGAGCTATCTCCTGCAACTTCACTTTACGGTTCCCCAAAACCGTTTTCCGGAGTAATCACCTCTTTTGCGGGGTGCATCACTGGTGTCCATACGACCACGTTTAAATTCAGCAAACCAGTCAATAATGGCTGATTTACCTGGTGCAGTGTCCGGATAACACTTATCAAGCCAAGCTTTTGTTTGAACGGTGTTTTTCCCATCAAATAACAATTCTTGAAATTCTTGTTTATCCATTTTTTTGTTTATCAACAAAGTTGTTCAAATAAAACCCCTGTAACGTTTTATCTAAACGGCGAATCGTCATGACATTTTTTCTGCTACCTTTTAAAGGTTAGTATTTACTAAAAAAAGCATCGGTTCGGCGATTGCAATGCCATATGTGTGCCAGACCGGGAACTTATCAGCCCATGTGTTATATATATATATATATATATATATATATATATAGTAATACAATTCCGAACTTTAATGTATTTTCTTATGAATATGTATGTTTTTTTTATTATTATCATAAGAGTTACATGCAATCTAGTAGAGCTTAACCTAATTTTTTTAATGCAATACAAGACCGTAATTTTATTATACATGTTTAGATGTTCAAAAGATCAAAAGACATAAAAAAAGAGGAAATACAAATTGTCATTAATTTTAAATTTGTAGTTAGTGAAACATAAATTATAGCAAATTGAATCAATCAATGATGAAGATATAAACATCAGTTATTTAGTCATAGATACCATACTAATTTGTGTATTTCATTATCATTAATTTCATATAAATTCTATAGATCATATACAGTGCTCCACAAAATATTTCATAAACATTAACTGAGTATGAGCGTGAATTGCTTAAAGGTGATTCTTAATTGAGTTATGCATTTTCAAGTTAAACTGTATTTAGAATAGTAAGAGATGTTTGTAAAATATAAATAAATTCATATACAGGGCTACACAAAGTACTTGATACATTGTCGTCTATGGGTGGTAATTTCTGGAAGTGTAATTTCAGTAGTTTTAAGAGTGTGCCTGCCTGAATTAAATTTTAGCTTAATATGTGGCGTGTTACAAATCTGTAGATAATATACAGGTCTGTACAAAAGAAATCAAGTACATTTCCGTCTACTCGTAAACATTCTAACAGTAACTTTTCAACTGCGTTATGCGTTTTGTTTATAAACTAAATTTTATCATATTATGTAAAATATATACAAATCTGTAGATCCTATACAGAGCTGCACAAAAGAATTCAAGTACCTTTTCGGCTATGGATGGTAATTTCTGAAATCTGGTCTTCAAATTTGTTACACATTTCTAAAATAATCCTCTCATCTTAACGTATAGTCGCTTATCATTTGATGCCCTCAAAATTGTGTTTCCACTAAATTATTTAATAACAATAATACATAGAATTTTATTGCTAATTCCCTACAAACAAGTAACAATTATATGGATCAAATCTCACGTTGGAACATAGTGTAATGAACGAGCAGATTGATTGGCAAAAGATACCATCATGCATTACCATTACAAGGAAAAGGAAACTCTCTTATTCCCATTTTCAAAAGTAAAAAAAATTTTAGACAAAAATAATCACAGATTGGCAGTAAGATTGGTCATATTCATTAAAATGCCGAGATATTTATAAAATTGTATAAAAAGTTTATTTGAATTTCATTTGCAAAAACAAAAACAATCTTAGGCTACTATATCTTAGCATACTATAATCTTAGCATACTATGCAATCTTAGCCTACGACACGGAAGCTTCCCATCATTTAAATGAAAACGCTGCACAATAACATGTATATGCGCAAAAAGCTCAGGAATTGTTCTACATTACATATATGAAAATTTTCTACCGCTAATGAGAAATAATTACAATTTTATTAAAAATGGCACGGTGTGACAAAGTCTAAATAAAACACTCTTTGATCTTTTTTTAAACTATATGATAAACTAAACGAAAATTACATCATTCTGAATAAACATTTCTAACTTATCAAAAAGAATCTGTGACCCGTTTTGCTACTTTTAAAAATATTATTTAATAATATCTATAGTGTTATTGAAAATTGTACATTATAATTCACATTGTGTTCACTTCTTTGTACTCATATTAAGTTTACTGGTAGTGCCATGCAAAAGATTACTATATGTATCATGCATTAGTTTATTTTTTCATGAAATTTCTAATTACTATCTTTATAGTTTATACTTTAGCTTATCACGTAAAAATGCTAAATGTTTATTTATTATAGTTTGACTTGACGCAAAATCTTATTTTAAGTAAATAGTTCAGCAGATTTCAGGGTGTGATAATGTTTGTACCACTTTTTTTTATATATTAAGAAATGTTGTGATATTGAACTTGAATTGTAAAAACTAAATTTGTACTAATTTTACTTTAATCTCTTACGTAATAATTAACATCTGTAGTCTTAAACATGGATTTTCATTAAACATTTCACCTCATGGAGAAAAGTTCCTGTGCTTAACGACTGGCTCTCCACAAGTGGGTGATTTCATTCCATGCTTACTTATTATAGGTATCTTCTTTACCTTCTTAAACGGCGAACCTTTTCTTCTAGATTTGTTAAAGTATTCTGAAAGTGTTGGAAAATGTTTCCTAATCTATGCTTGACGCATGTTTTTCTCTCTTGGTTAACATCTTATCGAAATCCGTTTCCTTTCTTTCTTTTATGCTCGGTATATGTTATTTTTCACTTTTTATGTTTGTATCTCCAGATCTTCTTGCATTGATCTTCACAAAATACTTCATTAGATCTTCATTAGGTCTTCACAAAATACAAGGTAACCATAAAAAAGTGACAGTACTCAGCGTGCTCTGTAGCGCGATCTAATTGCGAAAATGGAGCCAAATTTCAAATTACGCTTAAACAAGACGGGGAGCGAAGGACTCCGGCACAAAATAAATTTAGTTGCATAAGTCACCACTAGGTAGCAATGTGGCGCTATGTAATAGAAAAGAGAGTTTAAAAAGGGAAGAACCAATACTGAAATAAAACTGATGTGTTAAATAAAAGTTAGTTTTATTTCAGTATTGATTCTACATTTTTAAAACTCTGTTTTCTATTCAACAGCGCCACATTTCCACCTCTCGGAGACTTTTGGAACTATTTTTTCGCAGAATCCTTTGTCCCCCGTCTTGTTTAATCATAATACAAAACTTCGTTCCATTCTCGCAATTAGATCGCACTATACAGGACGCTGAATACTGTCACTTTAATTATTATCACCCTGTATTTTGATCTTTACCGAATTCAGAAGTCGTAATCTCTTCAGTTTAATAATTAGTATATGTGTTGTCATTTTAAAAACTATTTTAATATTTTCTTTATTTCTTGTTCGAATATATATATATTTAAAAAAAAAAAAATAACGGAATATATCATTAGCATTTTTAGATATTTCTCATAATTTTTGTATCATTAAAATAAATTAAGTTACAGTAAAATCTCTGAATAGCGGACACCTCATGATCGTGGGATTTGTCCGCTATTACGAGTTGTCCTCATTTTAGAAGTAAACACATAGGTGTTAGGGGGATGAAAAAATGTCCGCTAAATTCAGGTGTTTTCTATTCAGGAGTGCTGTCATGGAGGTTTCATTGTACTAATTACTAAATAAGTACGGTGGCGTTCTTTTATTTTCAAACGAAGAGCAGCAGAAACAAGAACGAAAAATCATGCGTCAAACCTAGATTATGTAACACTTTCCAACACTCCCAAAATAATTTTGCAAATCTTTACCTGCTTAAGGTGTAAGATGATATCGAACTAAAAAATTTTGAAAACGCATACTATATTTAAAAATCCCATTTTAGGAATTACCAACAATATTCGGAAAAATATCCGAGCTCTTTTGTGCAGCCCTGTATATGATCTATAGATTTGTATATATACAAAATAGAATGCTAAATTTTAGTTCAGTTGGGAAACGCGTAGCACAGTTTAAAATTTCCCTTCTGGAATTTCTCACAATAAACGGAAATGTACTCGGAAATCACAATAGACGGAAATGAACTTTTGTGCTGTCCTGTATACAATCTATACAATTTATACACACCAAGTAATAGACAAAAAATGAGTTAAATTTAATGAGCTGAATATCTACTATGAGGCTCAAAATCATAAAATTTGAAAAAATCGTATTATTTTAATATATAGAGATAAAAAAAATCTAACAGCCTTTTCCTATTAAATTTAAACAGTTTTCGTTATAGCAGATGCCAACAAATAAAAATCCACAATAAAATTCTTTCTACAGTCAAAAAAAATTAATTAATTTTGTTTCCGTTTCAACCGCGTCATTTTGTTTCTGTTTCAAAAGCTGACGATAGTTCTTAATTGTAAAGGTCTTTGGTTTAATTCTGAGGGGGTAGGGGAGTGTCCGGTCGTAATTTAAGTATCGCGTTAATGCTCAGATCAAAACTCGCTCCTTCTCCCCTGCCTCCCAAATCAGAACATTTTTAATATTAGTCCGGTTCAAACGAAACCTTTTCTAACATTCTTCTTAGGTCTCCCAGTACTAAATAAACTTCGGCATAATTTTTTCAGCCCTTGGTTACCACTATTTCTGAAGATTAATCTCCATGGGAGGAGGAGGGAGGGTCATTTTCTCGGGCTCTATGGGCTTGATGAAAATTGGTACATTCAACTTAACACGAAGTGATTAAACTATAGATAATTACTTAAAATACAGATTTGGCTCTCCCACACGGTAGAAAGTTGAACTAAAAGATTTTGCAGTGCATGCGCAGTGTCGTAGGCAGAGGGCACACGTGCCGGAGTTTCGTTCTAAAATAGGTTTGTTTAGAACAGAGTGCAGAACTGTCGGAGAAAACTGGAACTAAAAGATTTTGCACTTAAAATTGGTCCGATTCAAACAAAATCTTTTCTAACATTCTTACCAGGTCTCCCAAGTACTAAAAAAACTTCGGTATCACTTTTTCACCCCTTGGTTACCATTATTTATGAATATTAATCTTCAGGGGGTGATTTATTTTCTCGGGTTCTATGGGCCCGATTTCAACGGGAATTGGATCATTCAGCTTAACATGAACTAATTAAAATATAGATAACTAAATAAGATATAGATTTCGCGATCGCTGGCGCTGGAAATTGAAACTAAAATATATTGCAACGCGTGCGCAGCACGCCTGCTACAAAGTGCCGTAGGCAGCATGAACGGATGCCGGAATTTTGTTCGGAAAGGTTTGTTTAGAACAAAATACGCCCACTGGTGGTAAAAACTGTAACTGAAAGATTTTTCAGCGAGTGCGCAGCACGCCTGCTATACATTGCCGGAGGGGACACGCATTGGAATTTTTTTTAGAACAGAATGCAACCTTTGGCGGTGGAACTAAAAGATTTTCCTGCGCGTGTGCCGAAAACGGCTATGTTTATCGATGCCGCAAAAGAAAATTATCGATTTGATAATCCCAGACAAAGAAACATTCTCATTTTCACTCATCTTCGAGTATTAAGAAAAGTAATGGAGGTACCGATTCGAAACTCACAGTACGTAGTTTATTTTTCTGATTCTGAAAATGCAAATTTTGGGAAAATCGGACGCTTTTTTTTTATTTTGACCAAAAACTGATCCGAGTGTAATCAAATAATCCAGACATTTGAGGGGGTGGTATTCGGTTTCGCTCAGCGATTTTTAGAGTGATATCGTGTTTCGTACTATTTTTTTATGGGACTGTGCAATGTGAGGCGGATCAGCTAATAAATAAATAAAACTCGAATTTAACAGATATGTAATCGAACTGCTCGCTCAGACAGTGAAATTAATAGAATTATAAAGGTTGCCAAAAACAGTGAAATGTTTTGCAATTGACTTACTAGCATGCGGACAGTTCCAAAAATGCTTTTTGGTGTAACTGGTGGACAATCTAAGAAAATATACTAAATGTAAAAAAACTGTTAGAGTTTTAAAAGAAAAACGATTTTCCTCTAGATTCTGTACATCGGGTAGTATATCGGGCATCTTTAACAACGGTAGCCCGAATTGGATTGCCTGATTGTTATTAAAACAAGTTTTGGGATGGTTCTACCGCCTAAATTCCGCAGAAGAAGAATTAGATTGAAAATTTGTTTAATTTATTTTCCGTATATGTTAAATAAATCAGAAATCAGACCATATTAGAACCATGATGTATCAGAAGAGCTTGTTACTTTAAATATTAAAAGATTATATATTAAAATATTTTTGCAGTACAAGATAAAATTAATTATTCGTGTCTCTAGTTGGGTTTTAGGCTTTCTTATCAATGATAGAAATACTTTTAATTAAAATGAATATTATGTAAAAATACATGTATTATAATCTTCCTATTTCAAAAATTGTAAGTTCTGAGAAGCTTTTGACTCTATTTATTCAAAACTAGCTTTTCTCCTAGCCGTTTACATCCCAATGTAAATTTTGCAATTCGGAATGCAAATTTTACATTTTTTTGCATAATTTATCTAACTAACAGTGCAACTCCCATCAAAATCCGTTTAGTAGATCTGTTTAAAAAATTCAATTTTCATAATCGGGTATACCTAATTTTAGAACTCTTTCTCTCATAAATCTATGCTACAACCAAGCAACTAAGGAACGTAGAATGTTGTGTTATACACTAAAATCTTCCCCCAAAAATTACCTAACTGACAATATAAGTCCCATAAAAATCCATTTAGCAGAACGTGAGTTATAAACGCTCGGAATGAAATTTCCATTTGCATTTTATATAGATAGAAGATAGAATTTTTTCCTATAGCTCTGTTCTTGAACAACGTAAAATGGAGTGTTCTGCACTAAAACCTTCTTTCAGAAATTATCTGAGTAACAATGTAAGACCCATAAAAATCCATTTTACAGAACGTGAATTATAAGTGTTCGCATCGAAATTTCTTTCATAATCTGTTTGACATAAGTACAGCACTTTCTCTCACAGATCTGTGACTAAGCAACGTAAAACGTTGTGTTATATACTAAAACCTTCCCCCCAAAATTACCTAACTGACAATATAAGTCCCATAAAAATCCGTTTAGCAGAACGGGAGTTATAAGCGCTCGGAATGAATTGTCCATTGCATTTTATAAGAAGATAGAATTTTCTCCTATAGCTCTGTTCTTGAGCAACGTAAAGCGGTGTGTTATACACTAAAACCTTCTCCCAAAAATTACCTAAGTGACAATGTAATTCCCATAAAAATCCATTTTGCAGAACATGAGTTATAAGTGTTCGCATCGCAAATTCTCTTTCATAATCTGGTTGACATAAGTACAGACAGCACTTTCTTTCATAACTCTGTAACTCAGCAACGTAAATCATGTGTTATACACTAAAGCCTTCCCCAAACAATTGCCTAACTAACAATGTAAGTCCCATAAAAATTCGTTTCGCATAACGCGAGTTATAAACGCTCGGAATGAATTTTCCATTTGCATTTTACACATATAGTACATACTTCACCTGAGTTAAAGACTGTTAATTGCACAGATACATTTGTTGATTTTGAAGTCAGTAGTAAAATGGGAACTCAATTTTCGAATTTAAAGATAAGTCTCAATATTTAATGCTTATTATTTTTTTATCTGGTCAATACATCTTTAGTGATTTATTAACAAAAAATGCTTATAAAAAAAACTGCGCTGTTGAAACCGATATTATGCAATCGTTATTGAGAAAAAAACTAGCCAGTAAAACAATTTAAAATCATTCGAAATGCATTGAATTATTGCCTAAAATGTAAAATATATAAATCAAAAACGATTTCATGTGAATCGACCAGTTTTCTGCTTTCAAAATTGTAAGCATGATTAGATCCTTGTTTAAAAAATATATGTAACCATAGAACAAGAATTGCTTTATTGATATGTTGCTTTATTCACGCTGGCTGTTCAAAGTTTACGGCTCCTACGACTGTAATTTTAAGACTCTTCCTATCGGACTAACTATATGACATTCTTAAAAGTTCAAACATTCTAAAAATAATAATAACAAAAAATACATTTTTTCATCATTTCAAACCTTTCTGGCACCCTTAATTAAAAATTTTAATTTGTGGAAAATTCCACCCAGCTACTTTTAGAAAACATTTTAAATTGAGCTCACTATATATATGGCTGACATCTTTCTGAAGTTTCACGCTATTCGACAGGCCTTTTGATATTAGCTGCTCTCACTATATTAATCTGAGGTTGCCCTATATACTTGACTATTAAACATACAAAAACAACTGTTATCGTTCGAGCAAGCGCAGTTAAAATTTGTTCATACAATGCTCATATTCCATCAAATATTCAATATTTTTGTATTCAAATTGCAGTATATTGTTTCTACTGCATTTCGTCAAATTTCTTGAAAGTGGCGTTAAATGTGGTTGAAAACTCTTCATGCTAGAAACAAAAATGTGGATTTTTTTTCTTTTTTTTTTTGTAAGGAAACCTACATATTTCTATGAATATACGTGCTACTATTACACAAATTAACCCAAATGTTATACATGTCCCTCTTAGTCATGGGATACAACTATAGCCATTTCGAACATTTTTCTTTAGAAGATGACTATAAACATTAATATTTTATTCGCGTTTTTGTTGGCTCCCTACACTGCGAAATAAAAAGTGTTGATTTTACAGTATAATACTGCATCCCAGCTGCCAGTATTATACTGTAAAATCAACACTTTTTTTGCAGTGTAATTGTCCTCGTGAACAAACCCTCGCTGAAAAATAATGCCAAACAGGCTCTTTACAGGCCTGAAGTTCCAAAATAATTCGTCAAATATTTCTGTAGATATTCAACAAAACTTCTGAAATATAAAGTACCCGGTGGCTTTTGATCATATAGTGTATATTTAGATCTAGAACCCAAAATAATTTATTTTTATAATAAGAATCTTTTTAAGGAGCTTAAATAAACTTTCAATTTTCTGCAAGAAAATTTCTAACTTTTAAAACTTAAATTAAATAAAGCCGCGAATTTATCACATTCTTAAAATGTAATTTTTTTTTAATTAAAACCTGCGTGAACTGCGTGACTCAAAGTTTGGGGCGTCCCCAAATTTTAGAATTAATGATTTAACTCTGTAATTTAATACTATAATTTCATTTTGGAGTACTGAATAAATGAAAATGTTTATAATCAAATCAACTTTCACCTAACTGAAAGACAAATAAGATATCTCATGGTAACATGGCCAATGCAGTTAATATGACCAACCCGTAATAATGTTATTAGTTTGACTGAAATCCAAAAAATGACACTTGAATCCAGTCGCTGGGAGTCAAAAGAGTTGATTTAGTCCCACTTTGGCTGCATTCCCGGACCATGTGCATAAGAAAGCAGCCATTGTTGGTTTGCTGTTAGTTGTGTTGGTGTGTTATAAATCGGTCTCTAATAAATTTGTTATTACGTTTATTTAAACAAAGTGCTTATAATTATTTGTATATATGATATTTTAGCTTGTTTAATGCTCTTTTTAATTGTATAAACTAACTTCAATATCGGAATGCTCAAACAGAATTGGGAACACTTTTATAAAAGTGGTTTTTGTTAGCAATATGGCCAGGCGGGTAAAAAAAAAGCTGTAGATGTGCGATTACACATTGTTTGCCGCAATTATGTGCATGAGGAATGTGTCAGACTTACCATTAAAGATACAAAACAAATTATTTGCCCTACATGTGCAGTTAAAAAAATATAAAAACATTTTTTTTCGGTAATTTTTTTTAATTACAATTTTTTTTAATTTTCTGTATGGTTATTTTTTATTACTTTTATAAATCTTCAAACAATAAATTTGGTTATGTAATAATTGTTGTTTTTTATGTGTTAAATATAAACATTTTCATGTTATTTCACCTATGGACATATTACCTGCATAAGACCATATTACCTTCACCAACTCGCATTTTTTAAAACTAACTGCTACAGGTATAAATTTTAACTAATTTAAATTTAATGCTTTTTCCAGTGCTAAAAACGCTCTTCTTTGTTATTTACTTTTTTTTAAAATTGGTTTCTTCTACCGTTTAAAAAATTCTAACCTTAGGGTGGCCATATTATCTGCAGATTCCTTATCTGTAGCGCTACATAACTGACAGAAAATTAAATATATTGATTTTACCTTTCAATCATTCAGAAACTGTGGAATAATTTTCGATATTAAATCCATCTTAAGACAAAAAAAAAACATATAAGATCAAATAAAATGTAAATACATCTTTTTGTTTTCAGACTTTATTTTTCAATATTTTTACAAGATATGTTCTTTAAAACAATGTTGTTCACTTTAGTATGTAATGCAAGTTTTTATCATGTCAGATGCCTTCTCAGCTATCATAACTGTTGGAATAAAAGTGTTTCCTCTGGTTAGAACTGGCATTATAGAAGCGTCAACCACTCTCAGACCTTTAATACTTTTCACTCTGAAATGTAATAGAAAAGAATATTATACACTAATACGAAAGTATGTCTCTAAGAATTTCATCCGATTTCAAAATACTTTTTTTAAACTTTAAAATAAACAATACAAAAAAACAGAGTCTATAAGATTGTAAAAGTGTCTCCTTTAAATTTTGTACTTATAAGCTTCGTTGAATTTTTTATTATTATTATTATGATGGAATGAGTGTGCACTGGTCCTCGAAGAGACGTTATGTCTTCTAACATAATGAAACTTTAAAAATATAGGGCAATGGATGCAAATTTCAAAGTCTTTGTTGATCTTCACCGACTTTCTCACGTGCTACCTTGTTAAAATTTTTGTGCTGGGTTGAACCATTTTTGATGCTGCAGTAGCTGCAATCATACAAGAGAAAAATCTCGTACCAACATTTGAAGCTATGGTTCAACTGGAACTACAATTGTTGGAACGCGATTTCACCTTCTTATGGTTACAGCTACTGCAGCACCAAAATATACAGGGTGTCCATAATTAAACGACCCTACTTTAAAGTTGTCTACAGACGAAACTATTGGTCAGAAAGTTGTGAAATTTTGTGAAGGACATAATGAAGGAATGGGAATTTGTTTACGCGAAAAAAAAATTTAGTTCAAAATTTCGCCGCCAGGGGGCGTTTTTTTAATGAATTACACATTTAGCATAGATTTACGATAGGTTACAAATTTTATTTCAACAAAACATGTTGAACAAAATTCTTTTCGCGACATGTTTTTTAGCATTTCCCAGAAAACACTGCTGTCAACTGTGGAACATGCTATCTTACGATTCCAGATGTTAGCTGAAAATGACAGCTGTCATGAGGAACATGTTTTGTTGCCATAAAGTATGTAAACTATCGTAAATGTATGCTAAATGTGTTATTTATTAAAAAACGCCCTCTAGCGGTGAAATTTTGAACTAAATTTTTTTTCGCTTAAACAAATTCCCATTCCTTCATTATGTCCTTCACAAAATTTCACAACTTTCTGACCAATAGTTTTGTCTGTAGACAACTTTAAAGTAGGGTCGTTTAATTATGGACACCCTGTAGTTCAACCCAGTACAGTATTTTTAACATTGTAGAGCTGTAGATCGTCTAGCTAATGCAGGATCCCTCTGTGATCAAGAGAGTACTAGGTCCTCCCTGCGATAACCAGAGAGAGGCCAGAACAGTCGGAGGGGGGGGGGGGAGAGATTCCCCAATTACAGAAAAAGGCTACGAGAAGAAAAAGGGAAGGACGGATCTTTATGTTGAACTAAAGTTGCGTTTAAATCGAATTCTGAAACGGCGGCCTCTGTATCGCATTCCTTGAAGTGGGAAATCTTCTGTCACACTGTCACGGAGGAAAGTCCCTGACATCCTGACATGTTTATCCCCTAGTTTGTAGAGCTTTAGCCAATCGGTAGGCCACACCACTCAGCTGAACCTGAACCTGAACCTGCCCTGGGGAGAATTTATTTTGTTGATTCTATGCGCTGACCACAGAGCTTTTGGAAATGAAAACTCGAAGAAATAATTTCTGACTTCTTGCCGCAGAATTTGAAAATGTAATCTAAACGCACCTTAAAAGTCCGTTCAGACCGCATTCTGTGACAAGTCATAAATTATTTTTTGGGCTTTCTTTGCAAAAGTCTCTGCGTTCAGTTGTGAGCTTTTTTATTGCTCTACAAATGTTTGGAAGCAAAGCGCACAAAACCAACAAAATAAATTCTCCCCAGGGGGTGATAAATATGTCAAAGGCCCTCCTCTGGCAGGTACCCCCCCCCCTCTCTTGCAGTGTAACAAAGATCCCCCCATAAAAGAAGCTGAAAAACGAGCCGCTGTCGCAGATTGTTATCTAAACGGACCTTTAGAGACAGCAGCTAAACTTTGAGATCATTTTGAATTCCGTGCGAAAATGATTGATTGTTTTTGTTTGTTTGTTTGTTATACTGACTAGCTTAAAATCAGAAATGTCGCCTCTGTGACCCTAGCAATGTATCTATGCTTTAAGGGTGTGTAAAATCCAACATGTTCTCTTTTTTTATCCAATTATTTATTTTTGTGTTTGTTCTGAATAAAGAACTTATAATTTTAAAAACTTCTATCTGGTCATGATTATATTTGTTTCATTGTCTAAGAAAATTAATGTTGAATGAAATATTGGATCCACGACACCACATTATAACAGTTTTTATTGTTTATTATATCTATTCAGTAGTATAGAATATTTAGGTTCCCTGCAATTATCAAGCAATTCTTGTTTGGGGGCCAAACATAACTATTTTTATATTTTTGCTATTTTTTCACATTTTCTCTATTTATTTCATGCAGAGCGAACGAAAATACCATTTTTATTTTGCATTTTATTTGCATTTTATAATGAGTTATAAAACACTAAAATAAAATTGATACCTCAATTCGCTCTTACTTAAAATAATATTTTCGTTCACAAAATTTTTTTACCTATTTTTTTTTATGTATTTAGGATAAAAATTTATTTGTATAATATCATTAAATAAATTATATTTCCGTAGTATCAATAATTAAATTGCTTTAGGTATCACAGTTCTGTGGTCGTAAGAAAAACGCATAGGGTATACGCTACAGGTAGAAGGTATGCACAAGAGAGTATACATTACAGCTTTATTTGGAAAACAGAAGGTATACGGTATTTCTTTAAAAACCAGAAAGTATACGGCGTATATCACAGTATACCCTCCAATGCTCCAATACACGCATCAGCATCCGTTTATATTGCCATTATTAATATATGTTATATATTTAACTGAATATATAAAACTTAACATTTATTCTTCATATTACCAATTTTTACGCTCAGACATTACCTAAAAAAACAGGGTTAAAAGTTCCATATAAACAGTCCTTCATTATTAAAAATGTTAAAAAGTTTTACATAAAACTTTTCCCATTACACAAAAGCTCCATTACATAGAACTTCACTCCGGCTAGAGCATCCTCAGTTGTAAAACGTTTTTTAAAAATAATTTTCTATTGCGTATTGTTGATTAATAATTGTTCTACGATATACTTTAAAATTTACTGGAATTTCGCAGAGGCCACTTTTGAAGGTTTATCGACGTAGTCTCTTGCAACTAAATAGAAAAATAAGTCTAATCATATCACGTTTTTTAAAAAATGTTCATGAATATTTAATATGGTTTTCTCCGGATGCACACCATATATCAAATCGATAGTCAAATTTTTCACGAACTTCATGCAGCATATATCTATCTTTACAGAATTAACCACAATTGGTACTGCAGGTGTTCGTTACAGGAGGGACCTATATCGAATCTTACATAACCTTGTTATGGTGGGGGCAAGGAAGACACATTGAGTATGTGTGAACATTTCGTTGGTATAGTTACAATTATTGCAGAGCAAATATTTATAACAATTTTTACAATTATTTACAGCAAAAGTAAATTTATAATATTTATTTTAAATTTAATAAAGCATTTTGAAATCGCAAATAAGATTTTATAGACACCCAATATTTTATGCCAAGATGTAAAATACTTTTGAAAACGTTAGAGATCCTAGGCATATTATTGCATCTAGGGATCTTTAAAAGGAGACCAGACCCTGCTTTGCTTTTATTGTTAATTTGACATATTAGATGGGCCTGACCACGTTGATATACAGGTTATATTTAATTTTAAAAAATTCTATGAGCAAACTATAGGACGATTCAAAATAATGAACTCGATTTCATACGGTTATGTTTCTATGCATTGTATTTGAATAATTTAAATTGTATTGGATTATATTCACTTTAAAGTTTATAGATGCTGAGTATGATGCACCCTATCTGCATGTATACCACCTATGCCTAAATGGTATTTGAATTCATTGTACACCTGATGAAGAATGTCTTAAGTCACGGAGTACATGGTGGCTTTGATACAGTCTTTAGCTATCGACATTTCGTGTTAGAAGTAGTGCATAAACTGCTTGTTTTTTGAACCTCTGCAGGAAAAGTCAGCGGTTTTACTATTCAGGTATGCAGGTATTCAGGTGTGCAAAGTGTACTTTGCTACATAGCAAAAATCTTGCTTACAATTGAAACTGCTATGCACTATTTGAGACTTAGGCGTGCTCTAGTGGTAATATTGTATTTCCAATGTGAAAGTTCAAATTTCACAATTCTTTAGCAAGAATTCGATTGGTGAGAAGGTGGGAGATGTCTTAATCGACTAGTGAGTCGGTCAGATTTGTTAGTGAGAATGGAGCTTTGGAGCGGAGTGCATTATGATTTTGCCATTGGAGCTTATTTCGCTCGTGGTAATTCTTCAAATTTCAAACAAAAATGGCTTATTTGTGCCTGAAACGGTTATTTCACACCAGACAGCCACTTTTGAAATGCGGAATTGCTTTTGATCTTTATGATTTGGGTTATTTAGAAACCAGGGACTACAGGTTTCCTTGCTGAAGTGCAGCTTTTAAATGCAAATGAGCTTTGTTGCTGAAGAATACGTTATTCATTCGGTCAAAGAATTATCATTCACATACTAAGCTTCAATGGCAAATGCACGATGCATTTTGCTCAAACACCCAATTGTGGCTAACAGTCCCACGACTCGTTTGTCAATTAATCCAGCCCCCCTCTGCTTTACTCCAACAGTTTTATAGCTACAGTAATTTCAAATTTGTACTTTCCAGATGGATACCCTATATTTCCAACTTTGAGATATCTCTTTCAAATGATATTATATCATTCACAATCAATGTGTAGTTTTATAGGTGTAACCAGGGCCCGACTAAGTGTTATTAGCAACCGGGGAACGCATCCATCACTGTTTTTTCTAGAGTAATGTTTGACTTACATTATATTTGACAGAATTTGTGATTTTAAATAAGACGATAATTTCTATTACAAAATAGTGGTATCGTTTGGACGGGGTTTGTGCACTGTACCCATGCCTTAATTTGGCCCTGTGTGCAGCCGTGTGAAAATGAGTCCATCTTTTTCAATCACCGTGTATTTTTTATCGAATCAATAAATACCTTAGTTCGGGGTCAACGACTGCAGTCGGATCATTTGCAGCTCCCATCTTGCATGTACCAACAGCATGATGAAAAGTGAAAAGAATATTCTTTGCCCAGCACGTAAAGTACTGATCTTCGTTCTCAAAATACTTTTCGCAACCGGGAATGAGAGTTTCTAACGGTTTTGCACCCAGTTCAAGAAGATAGGGAGTATTTAACATTTTTTTACAAGTTCTTAAACCTAGAAGAAAAATCAGAAACTTAAATGTTAAAATCAATAGATAATTTCTATTATTTAGCGTATAATACAATCTACAAAAACAACTTTTCAAAAGTAAAAAAAAAAAAAGTTGTGGCTAAAAAATGGTGTGATATCAAATTTCCAAGCTATTATGTTACTTATTTAACTTTTTTCCATTAAATAAGTTATCATATATATAAGTCGAGTGCCTACGTATATGTTAATAGAAATCGTTTTCTCCTGTACTAAATACATCCTAACGAGTTTCTGAAAATTAAATTTTTTTCAAATTATGCATGATGGGCTTGGCGGCCATCTTTGCATATTATTCACAAAATTCTAAGCACCCAAATCTGTAGTTAAAATCAGAAGTTCAAAATTGTTATTTAAGCAAATATTTTAAGCGCTTCATTTATAGACTTGTATGTTCTGAAAATTGTGTCTTGAGATAATGATGACTTATCTTATATATTCATCTTATGATTTATTTGTTAGAGTAATTAATAATTCCAAACTAGTAAAAATCAGTTTCTCAAAATATCAGTCTTATCTAATTTATCTGTCCGTAGTTAAGTTCGAAATTGTTATAAACATATTACATTGCAAACATATTACGCTTTTACTTTAGAAATTTGGGTGCTTAGAAATATGGAAAGATGGCCGTCAAGCCCATCATGCATAATTTGAAAAAAATTGAATTTTCAGAAACTCGTTAGGATGTATTTAGTACAGGAGAAAACGATTTCTATTAACATATACGTAGGCACTCGACTTATATATACGATACCTTATTTAATAGAAAAAAGTTAAATAAGTAATATAATAGCTTGGAAATTTGATATCACACCATTTTTTAGCCACAACTTTTTTTTTTTTTTTTTTTTTTTTTTTTTTTTTTTTTTTTTTTTTTACTTTTGAAAAGTTGTTTTTTTAGATATCATTTCTTTTTTTAAAAATAGATTAAACATAATTTAAATAACCTAAACATGAGAAATAATTTAAAATTACATTTTACTTCCAGTCATTGTTTGAAGGGTTAACTAGAAATACCAGTAGATTTTTCAATTAAACTAATTACACTCTTAAAAACAACATACTAAATGTAGCTTGTTATAATACTTGTTATCCTCCGTTAAAAATATCACTGACTTATCCATAAAATGAATAAAAATGGAATACGTACATGATGTGTCAGCGCTGCATTTGAAATCAAACGTGATATCAAGCTCTTTTATTATTAGCACTAGCAGGCTTCGCCCGCTAGTGGACCCCTAATTTACATCGGGGCCTCGGATCTTGTAAAACCTCGAATAAGATAAACGTCGAACCGAACGAACCTCCGACCTGGTTCCCCGCTGCCTTCGGCAACGGGTAATCCCTTAATTTGCACATGAAATAGTATAAACCTCTAACCAAACGAATCTCCGACACGGGTCCCCGCTGCCTTCGGCACCGTATAGCAGTCATGCTGCGCACGCTCAGGTTCCATCTTCCACCACCAGGTAGCGCAGTCTGTTCTATATGAACCTCGGGCACTGAAATCGTTAAGGCTATAGATGTCGAGTCGAATGAGCTATACCCCGTCGTGATCCAGCCCATAGAACCAGAGATAGGAAAGTGCCCCTGATGGTGAAAAAACGAATTAAAATCGGAAATCTCTATCGATGTCGAGTCGAATGAGCCATACCCCGTCGTGATCCGACCCATAGAAACAGAGATAGGAAAGCGCCCCCTGGTGGTGAAAGCTAATCGCGTATGGGGGGGCAAAGTGGGGAATGAACACCGGAGATGCATAATAGAATTAAGCGGTCACAGACCTTTCCAACGATGTATCACATGAGGGGTGTCGGCAAAATTTAGAAAAGTGCCCCCTTTAGGGGGGGGGTGAAAGTGGGAGGATGGACCCCGAAGATACATAATATGAATAAGCGGTCACAGGCCTTTCGAACAATATATCACATGAGTAGTGTCGGGGGGCGCAAAATGTGGGGATGACACCTGTGGTGCATAACATGAATAAGTGGTCACAGCCCTTTGTAACGATATGTGACATGACGGATATCGTTAAAATTTAGAAAAGTGCACCCCCCCCCCCACTTGTGTAGGCAAAACGCGTTCCAATCCTCCCTATAATTTTTGACGCGGCTTTATTTTTTAAATTTATGTTATTTGTTATAAAATATCGTAAACTTTCAAACAGATAGCCTTATTATAGGGTAAATGTACCAATAGTCGGCCACTTAACTGTTTTTTTGTATATAAATCTTAACGTAGAATTTTTAAAAAACGACACAACATTTTTAACAGTGATATATGTTAAAACATACGTTTCTTATGTTTCGGCAATTATTTTTAAAAAACACGGTAATAGTTTTTTTTAGACAAAGTTAAGTTCAAAAAGGGCAAGTTCTCCAATAGTCGGCCACTTTAACTCTAATGTTCGGCCATCACTGCACCAATAGTCGGCTACTTCAGAATTTTGTTTTACCTGAAAAACGACTCTAACAAATTTGACTAAATTTTGCATTCGACCATTTTCGGTTATAAGAAGATGATTGAGCTATCTCACATGTTCGAGAAAATTAAATTAGTGGATCATTTAAGGTCACTGCGGGTAAAGCTAATTTTATTTTATCTGCTAAATGGCTTTAACGATTTTGACTAAGTTTTGTATCCTACATTTTTGGGGTACAATAAGATAATTGACTGGGTCGGATGTTTGAGAAAATTCGATTAGTGGGTCATTTTACGGTCACTATGGGTCAAACTAATTTAATCTAAAAACGACTAAAACGATTTTGACTAAATTTTGTATCCTACCCATTTGGTGTACGAAAAGACTATTGGGCTGGGTCACACGTTAATGGTCACATGTTAAGGTCCAAGGTAATTTTATCTTATCTAATAAATGTCTTTAACGATTTTTACTAAGTTTTGTGTTCTACCTTTTTGGGATACAAGAAGACCATTTGGCTGAGTCACATGTTCGAGAAAATTTGATTAGTGGGTCATTTGGGGGTCACTATGGGTCAAACAAATTACATTTAAAAACGGTTTAAGCGATTTTGACTAAATTTTATATGCTACATTCGACTGCAAAAAAATAATAATAATAATAATAATAATAAATAAATAAATAAATAAATAAATAAATAAATAAATAAAAGCTGGTACCCCTTCTGGTCGCGCTCAAATTGAAGTTAGATTAAAGTGGGTTTTGAATCGAACTATGCATTTTGAATCCCGCAGTGGAAAAGCGAAGGGAAGGGCGGTCCCAACTGCCTCATTCCAATCTAGTTGTTTTAACACTTTTCAACAGAATTGAAAAGCAAATAATGGGGGTACCCACTGCCGCATCTAATCGAGTTGCTTTTAACACTTTTCAACATAGTTGAAAAGCAAATATGCATACATTCGTGCATCAGCGAAGGGGCGGTCCCAACTGCCACATCACGGCATTCCGATCTAGTTGTTTTAACACTTTTATGCATTTTGAACATGAAATATATTTAGTATGTAGTTTATTAGTATACGAGTTCATTTCGAATTTCGCAGTGGAAAAGCGTAGGGAGGGGCGGTCCCAACTGCCGCATTCCAATCTAGTTGTTTTAACACTTCTCAACAGAATTGAAAAGCAAATAATGGGGGTACCAACTGCCGCATCTAATCTAGTTTAAGAAAAAGCTACTGTGTACGAGCATTTGCGACTTAAAAGTAACCCCGATACCGAATATCAGTTTTCTATCCCTATTAATTCTAAATAAATCACAATTTAGAATGATAAACAACAATTACTAATAATTTCATTTTTTTTAAATTTCGAATTTTATAGAAACCATTCTTTGCGAGAGTTTACATCTTAAAAGAAACCCCCATGCAAAATTTGAAGTTTTAAACCCAACAGTATCACAGAAATTGCAATTTTAGAAAATTTTTAGTTCCTTTTAAATTTCGATTTTTTTAGAAACTGTTCCGGTACGATCAGACCACTTACGTATGGAAAAGGTTATCCATGTCTAATTTCATGTTTCTATTCTAAAATTTATAAGAAAAAACCTAATTCAGAACATTTTCCTCTCATTTCAACATTCTAAATTTCCAAATTTTTAGAAACCTTTCTTAGCCGGTCACTTATGTCTTAAAATTAAACCACCATGCCAAATTTTAAGTTTCCAGCACCAAAACTATCACAGATTTTGAAACTTTAGAATGTTTGTTTGGTCCTATACCCTTTGAAATTTCGTTTTATATATATATATATATATATAAACTATTTTGTACTAGCGTTTACATATTAAAAATGACAGAATTGGCAAATTTTAAATGTTTATCCGTAGTAATTCCATATAAATCGTAATTTAGAATGTTTCTAGAATGTTCACAGTTTTTTTTTTTTCATTTTCTAAAATCCCCCCCCCCCCCTTTTTAAGTGCCTTGATCCAGAATTTACGTCTTAAAAGTAACAGACATGTTAAATTTCAAGTTTATATTCCTAACAATTCTACATAAATTGTAATTTAGAACTTTTTCCACTCATTTCACACTTTTAAATTTCGAATTTTTTAGAAAACAACAACCATGCCAAATTTCAAATTATTAGCTCTTTCAATATCACAAAAAGGGCAAGTTTGGAATGTTTTTTGTTCATCCATCTACTTGCGAAAAGTGGCTCTGACGTAAAATATAGTCTATGTCGGAGCAGAGACTGCCACCTTTACTTTTGAAATTCTTTCGGTAGTTCCAGTAGTTTCCCCTACAAACAGACAAGCACGTAAAAAAAGATTTTTTTTATATATATAATATTATTATAGATGTAGAGATAAAGTTATATCTACCAAACAATTAAAAATAAACTCAAAAAAGTATAATAAGTTATGTATTCAGTATTCAGCTCCTGGTGGCCGACTATTGAACATGTAAGCAAAATTAATACCCAATGGTCGGCCACATTAAAATTAATTAAAAGCAACAAATTTATTTACTTTTATACTCAAAAGCATTAGTTTATTTACCCTACTAATACTCTAGCCTTATAATTTTAGAAAAAAATAAAAAATAAATTAATACTTGCCTTTTAAAAAAATTGCCATCAGTTAACAAAAAAATAGGGAAAACGGTGATTTGACCTATATCTTGAAAAAAAAATGGCTGATTACAAATTTAATAAAAATACCCACAATTCTTTGGTGATGGTTTGTGACTTATGAACAATGGCTGCATATAACCAAATTGTAATATTTCATTTAGAACCAAAAATTATCAATGCATAAGGCATTTTATCTCAATGTGGCCGACTATTGGTACATTTACTAACCTACTTCCTAATTTTATTCACGCCTCTCCCCATCCCCTCCCCGAAATGTGTCGCGCCATTCTTTTTTATAAATTTTTTATCATGTGATATAAACTCTCTTAAAATTTAAAACAGATCGCATTGGAATTTAATATATTTGCTGAAATTACTATTATATATAGAATAATATAGAAATAAACCCTCCTTTAGCTTGTAATTAAGATATATGAACAATTTTTAGACTTTCTGAAAGCTGATTTATATTTTTTTATTTATTTATTCATCTATTTATTTATTTTTTGTTTATTTATTTATTTATTTATTAAATAAATAAATAAATATGGGTACTCTAAGTAACTTTTCATTTATTTAATGAATGCAAAATGTATCTTATTCAGAATGTACACTCCAAAAAGCTGATTTTCTTATCTGCTATAACTAAAATGGTTATGAGGTTTCGGGCATAAAAATATTTTCTATTTTATAATGCTTTTAACTGACTGAATCTGAAAATAGTTAACATTACATTTAAAGGTGGAACATCTAAAATAATAAGAATTTTACCCTGTACAATATCTGTCATATCAGTTGGAACTTGTAGGTAGTTGGGATCGAGAATTTTTTTTTTTTTTTTTTTTTTTTTTTTTTGCGTTGCTCTGTGCATGTTTGGAATTTCTTAGCAATTTCTTAGACTTACATTATTTTATTCAATTGAACATTGTACCGTTGCAATAAATTTAAATGGAAACTTCACTTCTAAAACAAAAATAATTTAACAACTGGATTTCATTAATTTATAGGAAAATGACGTGAAAGGTATTCCTGCGAACGCAAAATGCCTGTCCTTTACCATGTTTTTTTATTTATTTTTTATTTTTTTTATTTATTTAATTTTTTTAGAAATAAATGAACCCCATTTAACTAATTTCAAAAATTTTGTTTACGATTGGAAAGAAATTTTAAATGCCGATAACTCTTCATTTTAGAAGATACATCTTCCCTCAAAAACTAATTTCTTTCTAAAAACGTAAATTATACATAAAATATTTTTTAAAGCATAAACACTACGTCTGATTACTTAATTTTGCAATATTATAAGAACACTCATTTTATCAGACAATTAAATACACTGAACAAACATGAGTGAAGAATTGACCTGGGCCAGGACTCGAACCTGCGACCTTATGCGTACCATGCTGACACTCTGCGACTGAGCCACCCAGACTGATATCCTTGACTGGCAATTTCTCATACTTATTCATCTCGGAAACAGTCATCTGCCACAGCTTGCAGTCATATTTAATTGTCTGATAAAATGTGTGTTCTTATAATTATGAAGTTTTTTTTTTTTTTAAATATCTTCAGAAGAAAATGTCTGACTTGCAGATGAAATGTGATGTGGTTATAACCTGTAACTGATTTGTGCATCTGAGCACTAAAAATATTGTCTGGATGCTAGATTTTTTAACAGCAAAAAAAGTTGTAGTTCAAAAAGTCACCATTAGAGAGCTCTGCGCGAATGTATCTTACGAAAGTATGCAGATGAGATTGATTATAAAAAAAACTGGCTACTCGGTAGATACCTTATTCGACTTAATCAGCAATTTAATTGTATGTAAGACAAATTACTGGGTGAATACTGCCTATAAATTTTATAAATGAAGGAAAAGAAATAAATACTTTTTGAAAATTCCGATCCCAAAAACATCTAAAGAAGAAAAAAAAATCTCTGATACCCAGTAAATTGTTTTATACTCCAAATTGATTAATCAGTCGAGAAAAGGATCTAACGAATAATAAGTTCGTTTATAGTCATCGTGATTTGCTTATTTCCGGAAGAAGCAACCATGTTAGCGCCCCCTAGAGGTTACTTTTGTAACTACAACTATTTATGCTGTTAAAAACAATCCCGCAACCTCACACTATTTTTAATGCAAACAACATTTCAGTATAACATTTTGTTCTTTTTTATGATTTTTTAAGTTAATACGAACTTTTTGCCCATCCTGTATAAGTACGAATAAATGTTACACTAAATGTAGGGATCTACGCTATCATTTCATTGTTTGTACATTGAAGATACGTTTTCTCTCTTTGAAAATCGGTGATTTAGTGGCAGAAAGCCGCCTGCCATGTGAGTGGATTGGATTTGATTCCCGATAATTATAATTATATGGGTACTCTAAGTAACTTTTCATTTATTTAATGAATGTAAAATGTATCTTATTCAGAATGTACACTCCAAAAAGCTGATTTTCTTATCTGCTATAACTAAAATGGTTATGAGATTTCGAGCATAAAAATATTTTCTATTTTATAATGCATTTAACTGACTGAATCTGAAAATAGTTAACATTACATTTAAAGGTGAAACATCTAAAATAATAAGAATTTTACCCTGTACAATATCTGTCATATCAGTTGGAACTTGTAGGTAGTTGGGATCGAGAACAGGTGGATCGAGTGGATTTGAAGAATTCAAGGTGACAGTTCCCCTGCTTTTAGGTACCAGCATTTGTACTGAGCAGCTGAAAAGTACTTGACCTTCATATGGTCCATAAATCTGCTTGTAGACCTAAGCAATATAGTAAATATTTCCCATTAAAAAAAATTAATTTTCATCGATCTACATTTTATACGGTAAAATGACTTTAAATAAAATAGAACATCATTTTTATAAATTTTGATAAAGTGTACAAATTTGTTAAAAATTCATATTAAAAAAACACTTTTGTAGACTTGAATGATTGCTCGAAGAATGACCAACAATTGATTGTAACCACTGAGCTCCATAATAGAACGGAGAGCTAACTCACCGATCCATTTTCTGCCGTGAGCGCCCTGTACTTTTTAGGGTTTTGTTCATCTCACGAAACTCAATTCGTCCCGCTTCTCTGTCAGTCCGTCACAAAGCCGTTACGGTTCTCAGAAACTGTATAACTTACAGACTTGAAATTTTGTGTACTTACAGCTGAATACCTACTGTCACGCTGCAAATCATAAAATTTTGAAAAAATCGTATTATTTTAGTATAGAGAGTGATAAAAAACCAAAAATCTAAACGCCTTTTCCTATTAAATTTAAATATTTTTCATTATAGCAGTTACCAACAATTAAAAATCCACAATAAAATTCTTTCTACAATAATTAATTTTCTATTGAATGATTTCCACATGAAAAATGAAAATGAAATAAAAAGTTTCACCAATTGAATAAAAGATTAATATGACGTCATATTGGTAATAAAACGGAAATTTTCAAACATTTCTCAATAATACAAGGAATATGAGTATATGTAAGTACAGAAAGCAGATTAATATGACGTCATTAGAGAATTAAAAAGAAAATTAATCTGACGTCATATCGGAAGTTTAACGGATTTTTCAAATGTTTGAGAATAATACAAAGTGAGTATCAATATGAGTAATAGAGAATAGTAAATATATGAGTTTGAGGAACGTATTGAATTATGATAAAAACCTGATTCTGGAAACATTGGCATATTTTAATATTTTGAAGGTCTCTATACAACATGTTTAATTTTGAAATGGATTTTTTTTAATATCACATTTAGTCCACATGTCAGATATTATTATGACAGAGTATAAAAGCGGTCTTCGCCCGCTATCGGGCCGGATCAGATATTCGAAAAAACGAGAAAAATAGACCGGTAAATTTTTACTTTATAAAAACATGCCTTTTTTATCCTTGGAAAATGAAATTTATTTGAATTTAATAAAGAAAGGATAACGTGTTTTAAAAGAAATATTAAACGAAACCCTTTGTGCGATCTTCGATCACACTTACCCACTTGTTTGTAATGTGCTGTCTTGTTTCAAAATATCAGCCAGCCTAGAATTTCAAACTTTTCTATCTCAGCCATTTTTTAAGATAGAGGTAAAACAAAAAATGCTCCGGAAAAGGCTTAACACTTATGCAAAAAATAAAATTTGAATTTTTAACTTTTTTGTATATTTGTTTTAATATTAGAGGCTTTTTTTTTTTTGGCTTATTTTTAAACAATTTTGGTTATTTTTACACCTTTTTCATATTTTTATGAACAATGCTTATCCCTCTTTTCATGTTTCTTGTTAAGCTTTCCTGAGATTTTATTTTATATATGGTAAAATTTTAAAAAAATGTGATAAAGCTGAATACAATCGGTAGTTGCTTAAATAAAAATATAATTCATGGAAAATTTTAGCATCTTCGTCATATTTTAAGAAAGAAAATCGAATTTGAAACTATTTACTCCATGCTAGTTCTATGGAAGGAATTCGGTGTTTTCCCATAACTTTTCCTCCGAAATTCTATGGCACTGTGTACGGACCACTGGAATCGATGTAACGGAATTGGGAGTTAGCTCTCCGTTCAATTGTGGAGCTCACCAACAGGAAGGTCCCCAACATAAAGATCGGGATTTTGTCGAGAGTGGTGTTGTTGAAAAGCTCTTACCATAAAATCAAGGCAATGTATACAACTACCCGTCCGAATGCAATTGGTGAAGAGTTATAGGCCGATGTATTTCTGTCATTTATGACTTCTCCAGGTCACTAGCTATGCAGGAAAAACACCCTGTGTTGTAGAAAAGACAGCTTACAGTACAGTTATGTAACCTGTTGTTGCCAGTGTGAAGGTGGTCAAGGGTCCATGTTCCCTCTAGTAAGAAACAGAAGATTGTGGCCCCATTTTCACAATCATATATAACTAATTGGACTGCACTGACGGGGAGTATGCTTTAAAGAATATCAAGAACTAACTCCTCGCCTGATCCTACGGGATGAAATGAGGGCATCGGCAGGGTCTATGGGGGCAGTTCCCGAGGCGCTCAACCATGGAGAATTTTAGCAGTACCTGTGGCTCGCGTTCCACGCGTGCTGGTTCAGGGGAGGTGGCACGTACCCATGTGACATGCGAAGTCGGTCTCAGTTTTTAAGATGTCGTCGGCAAGTCTTTGGGCTGTAATGCTATCGCTGACAAAGCGAAGATTGCAAAACTCTTTAATTTGCAATTGCTGGAATATTTTGGGGAGTCCGAGGAAATGGATCCAACGACTGAAGAGAAGGCAATTAGTGAGCGACTATTCAAGACAGTGAAGGGGATGATCGAAAACGAATTTTTCTGATCGCTCGATATTCTGTATGAGAGCAGCATCGACGAAAATGAATTGTCAAGTAATTTGGAATTAAATACGGACCCCATTTTTGAATGTGAAGAACCTGCGAAAGAAAAGCGGACAGAAAGTGAAGGAGTATGGGTATAAATAATTTCAAAAGCAGTATAAACGTATAAGATTGCAAAGAAAATAAGCTAAAGGGTGTGCAACACATATGTAGGCAGGTAAAGGACCACAAGATGATTCAACGGCGGGGTATGGAAAGACGGGAACATGCAGAGCAAAATGAAATTAATTTCCAAACACGTGTGGTCGCAATTTTATAATCATCGCAGACAGTTAAATTCCGTCGTTCATGACAGGGACCTCAAAATGTGAGCCATTAACAAATCATTGGAGCTTGCGATTTCCGGATTTACAGCAAGCTCACACTTCATCAAGAATTTCAAACAGGCACATAAAATAACAAGTCGAAAGGTGACACAAATCTTAACAAAAATATGTTTGTTTCCGGAGGTGTCTTTGCACCCTCTGACCGATAAATTCCTTAAAAACGTGAAAAAGTGGTTGAGCAGAAAAAGTGTCCACTGTCCAACGTCCTGAACACCGATCAAAGTGGCTTCCAATACGAGATTGTATCTAACAGAACTCTCGATATGAAGGGATCTAAAGACGTGGGTACATCGGCAATCAGTCGGTAACCAGTCGGTAAAACAAAACTAATCATTCCTATTCCGAGCGAATGTGTATTAACGCCGCTGGAAATTTTATGGGACCTTTACTACTTGTAACACAGGAATGTCAGGGGAAATTCGGTCGCAAAGTTATGGAAAATATGCAACGAATATCATCCTCAAATTTGCTTATTACATGCTCCAAGTGAGAAGAGATCACAAAACAAAGAACTGTGGCTTACTTCTATAAACTAAAAGAATGGATTTGTGATCAGGAAACAATCCTGGTGCTGGATAGTTGGAGTGGCCAAACGGATCTACGTTTATGCATTGAGAAATTTGGATTCCATGTGGAGTCTGTTTTTCTCCCACCATGCACGACAAAATTTCTTCAGCCGTTAGTTGTTTATTTCTTTCAACAATACAAGTGCTTCCTAAACAGAATAGTGGAATATTCAAAAACTCATCAGCGTGTTTGGGCAGATGTCGACATAACCACTAGAGAAAGCATAATAACATTACATAAGTTGGCCTATAACTAATTCTCCTCGCCCACCTTCGATGACATGCGTCGGTATGCCTTTCAAAAGGCTTTAATTAGAAACACGAATGCCGTCTTTCGATCAGTTAAACATGCATGCTTTATCTTAACTAATAACACCTGTGACATCTGCGAAACAGCCGCTCCGCTTTCATTGTGTGTACCTGGTGTTGGAAACACTCGTGCTTCAACCATTTCTATTCAGAAATGCACTACCATCCGTGAAGTTACTTTTTCCACCAAGCATGAACTGTCTTCTCTGTAATCTCTGTAATCCGTCAATTCTCTTTTCTACCACACAAAGTGTCTTTCCTGTATAGCCAGTGACCTGAAGAAATCAATAAATTGCAAAAATGCATCGGCCTATAACTCTTCATCAGTTTTATTAGGACGGGTAGTTGTATACATTTCCTTGATCTCCATGGTAAGAGCTTTCCAACGACACCACTCTCGACAAAATCCCGATCTGGCAGTTGGAGACCTTCCCTAGTCAGTGACTGCAACAGCAATAAGGTAAAGTTAGGAGAGATTGCGCACATAGAGGTTCGGTGGGAAGGAGTGGAGTGAGCGCGCAGCGACTCCAGGTAGTTGTACAACAGTAGTAGTGGAGTGTCTACTTGAAAGTGCACGTTGATTGTTTTGAGTGTCTAAGATAAAGTATTGCTATTTTGTTTTGCTTTCCCAAAGTAAGTGCTTGAATTTTCATAGCTATTCATCAGAATTTCTATACAATGTCAGTAGTACAAAATAGTTTTAACTTAAACGATATTTCATAAGCTACTAATCTAGACTAACAATGTGAACATCAACGGTTCGCTTTAGTAGCGGCCATGTTTATATAAAAGTCTGCGCAATCTCTCCTACTGAAATCGGAGAGTTTGCGCATCTGCTACTTAGGAGAGATGGCGCATTATTTCCATTAGTTTCTATGCTAGGAGAGATTACGCAGCTTATTGGTAAATTTGCCTAAAAAAATGAAAAATTAAAATAGACTAGTTTTAACTTAAACGTGTTATCAAGTAACTTAATATTATTTTGTAATCTTATCTGGACTTGCTTTTTCTGATTATTTAATTTGTTTCCCTTTAATTAAAATTTTTTTATCGTTTTTAAAATTATTTCTTTTTTTCTAATTCTTTAATAATTAGGTTGAAATATTCACTCCTAATACAATAATATTTGTTCACAAAAACCTTACAACGTCATTTAAGTGTAATTATTATTGTTAACAATTTAATTGTAGCTATTATGAGTAATAATCTCTCCTACCCATGTGCGCAATCACACCAACCCTGTAAGGACAGATTGCGCAAAACAACTTTTTTGGTTTTATTAAAACTGTTCTATTAAATTACAACATAACAACAAAATAACAATGGAAATGCATAAAAAACAAATGAAGTCAAAATTATTCATGATAGTTTAGTAAAAAAATAATATTTAGATTTTTTATTGTTATTCTTTTGAATTGTGCGCAGACTCTCCTAGCTTTACCTTATATTCGATCATTTGGTACAGTCAATTGCAATCGAAAGTTTTATGAAACACACAATGTTTTGATTCTTTATTCTTCATATTAAGAAAAGCAATCCTGTAACAGCAATTGTACGCAATAAAGTTAGAATTGTTTTTAATTAAATTTTTAAAAAAGTCAAAATTTCAAGAAAATGAAATACAACGAAGTAAAAAGACAATTGTATTGTATTTTTCGTGTGGTAAGTCATTCACTACTCTGAATATAAAAATACTTTATAAGGATTAGTTTTTTAATACGATCGGGTTGTCCTTGCATGCTAATTCGTGTGCATGAATTTTGAATACTTTCTTTCCAGTTTTGATGGTCCAGGTTCTGGAGCACTGTCGGTACGATTTCAATATCATTGGTGTCGGAGAACACAATATAGAAAGGTACTGTTGTCATATAAACAACGACTTCTTTGATGTCGAAGGTTATAACGGCAGCATTCAGAATTGGATCCCAAGTCTCACAAAGTGTAAAAATGTTTGCGAGAATTTGAGTGTCGGTTGTACAGAGTCTCTCATTTATTTTGCAACCCCAAAAAAAGAACAATGTACAAACATTAACTTTTATTATACAGAAGTGCTTAAACGACTACAAAAGGTGTTGGAAGTGACCGCCGTCTTCATCTTTTCATATCTGGGCCCGTTTGAGGAGGTTTCGAGTAGATTTGAGGAGGTTTCGAACACATTCTGTAATGTGTTTGGTGTGATAGCGTTTATCTCTTCCGTAAAGCAAGTTTTCAGTTCAGTAATCGAGGCTACCGGTTCACGGAACACGCGATTATTCAAATAGCCCCACAAGAAGAAATCGGGCGGTAACAGGTCTGGACTGCGTGGAGGCCATAGTCCGTTTGTAATTAGCCGAATACCAAAAAATTCTTGGAGAAATTACAGAGTGTCATTGGCCGTATGCGCAGGAGCGCCATGCTGTTGAAACCAAACGAAACGTTCATTTGCTTCCAACATGCTTCGTTCATCTGCTTCGTCTCGATTTCCTTCATTTTTTGGTCAGTTAGGACAAACGACAGACGAGACGGTTCTGTCTTTTCGGTTCCACAGTCCATTCTGTTTGAAAATGGTCCAAGATTCGCTTAATTGTGCTTTTATTCGGCACCACCGAGTCTGGAAACTAGTTTTCATATCGTTCCTTGAGTGTTTTGTACGAAGACGTTCGAAAATAATGTTCAATAATTAACGCGCGTTTTTCTGCACATAGTACCATGACGCAAAACTACCTTTCACTTCGTTCTCCTCAGCCTTGCCTCAGCACTTAAGTGTCTCGAGCGGTTTTCTAGTGTGTTGGTAGTGTTGCTGGCACGCCCCTCCACGCCGCTACCTGCACTAACGGGTTGTGCGTGCACTCGTGTTGTTCATTTGCTTTGCGTTTATGCGGGTTGCAAAATAAATGAGACACTCTGTACTTCGCGAACTATGTAATTAGATGACAGTGATTGTTTAAGAGCTATAAATTATGAGTATTTTATGGAAGGACGGGGGTTTCTGCAACTAACCTTCACTACGCAAGGCAGACAAAGTCCAGTATTTTGCGTACAGATTCTCGTGTGAATTTATTCTACGGAGAAAGCAATGATCGTCTTAGCTGGCAGACCCGGCCTTAAGAGGTACAAGCCCGATTGACTACAATTTTGGTCGACCCTAGGTACAGGGTGTGTAGACTTTCTTATCTTGATGTACTACTACTTTCAAATAGAAATATTTCTCTAATTCAGTTGAGAAGTTCTGCAAAAATTACTATTCGAAAATATTGGTTTTTAAATATGAGCTCCATTGCATACTCTGAGTCCTCAACCAACAAACATCAAGGTCTGTAGAATCATAAAAGTATTTTAAAAAATTATTATAGACTATATCTCTGTGGTCAAATGGAAATCAATCAAAATGTGCGATTAAAAAATGCGTACTGTATTTTTCCCTCGTACCCTAATAGACAAAATGTACATAAGCTACATCTTAACATAAAATATCATACATGTAAGAATACAAATAACACACAAAATTTTTACATAAACCTCTGAAAGTTACACAGTTGCAATATCACTTGTTCTTGTTACTGTGAAATGATTTATTAAAAATATTAATTTATTTTTGTAAGAAAACAATCAAAATTTAAGTATTCTGTGATTATCTTTTTTGGTCTTCTAAAGGTCACTTAACATTTAAAGTCAATAAATGAAAAATTGGTCATAAAATTATTTCCTTTTATTATGAAAAAGTTATTTTCTTGCTTTTTCTCTAAACTTTTTTTTAGAATTTGGACGAAATTTAATTTTGTGCTAATTTGAGATTCAACGGACATAATTTCTGAACTATTAATAAACTGTTGTTGAATTGATTTTCTCAAATAAGACTTGACCACTTTCAGCTTAGAAAGTTCCTTTCTCCAATTTTCATAGACACTAAAAATGTCAATGAGATCTATTAGAAATAAATTAATTTAGAAATGTGACAAACCCATTGTTGCAAGCAAGGAGTTCAAGGATTTCCATGGTGTTTTGAATCCCTGATGGTAGAATTTACTTTACAACCTCTATTTTCTCACAAAACACTATCCATCCACATCAGCCAATTTTGTAATTTTTAATTTGATTTTTCTTTTGTGCGTGTTAGTGTTTGTTTTATTATGTCAATCCAACCTTTCAGATCTCTTGTACATTTTCTTATAGTGTCCTTGAACAGTTCCTTGAAATTTTCAGAAAAATACAAATAAGTGTTGTTACCGATGCTTTATCTACCCCTTGCAATGACTGCTGGTGGATTATTTAAATAGGGATTCACAATATATAAATTGCAAAAATAAAACCTTCCAGTACGATTGAGTACTTGTTGAAACACATTTGAGTTTTAGAAACTTACATGAAAACAATGTGACTAAACGAAATAACAAGCGTTTAGCAAAAATGTAGCATTTCACTTTCTACTAAGGAAGATCATACAATTAGCTAACTGAAATATATGAAACCAAGGGAGATTTACGATAAAAACAATCAAGAAAGAGACAGAAAAATATTCCAGCTTTCGCACACTGAAGGCTGTGCGAACGGAAAGATATGATCCCATCAAAAAGTCACCTGTAAAAAATGCAGCCAAGTCTCGTAACTCATTTACCGTAAAAAGTACTGAGATCGTATAAAGCCAATTTTAACTATCTTATTAACTCTGAAATTTTCATTCACAAATCACTCCTAGTCTCTACATCTTCAGTTAATTATTATTTTGTGACTTGGCAATTACGCAGCACAGGGAAGTTATTACACCTTACTATGTTATGGAATGGGATGGGATAATTTAATTAAGGCAAATTACATACGCACATGCAAGTTATTACACTTTAATATGTTATAGTATTATTTGATTAAGACTAACTATATACATCACATTCTCGTGCTACGTAATTGCCAAGTCACAAAATAATAATTAACTAAAGATGTAGAGACTAGGAGTGATTTGTGAATGAAAATTTCAGAGTTAATAAGATAGTTAAACTTGGCTTTATACGATCTCAGTACTTTTTACGGTAAATGAGTTACGAGACTTGGCTGCATTTTTTACAGGTGACTTTTTGATGGGATTTCACTTCTTTTTGTAAGTAATCCTCCTTTTCTTGAGTTTCTCCTTTTCTTGAGATCATCCACTGATTTTCGCTAAGCCCACACTCTGTCCCTATTATTTACAGGTATCAAAAATTTGAAGCTTTAGTTTCGTTTGCAAAGTACTGTAGATAAAAAGAGATTTCAGGTTCCTAGGCAAGCACTAAGTTATGGGAGGGGGGGGTGTCAAAAGTACTCTCAATTGCTTCCAGGATAGGTGCTATCCATCTGAGATATTACTCGCAGCCCTAGATACTTGATATTTAACATAAAAGAACTTTTTAGTGTGAAAAGAAAGCCAAAATTAAAATTTCCGGAAATTTCCAATAAATCAAATTATATTCCTTTATTCGATGTTTTTTTTCTTTATTTTTAGTCTTTTTTTTATTATTTACAGATTTTTTAATTTTTCCTTACTTTGTGTACTAAACCCTGCCTTTCTGCCTAATGTCAAGCTTCTAGGACTACAAAATCGAATTATTTTCAAATTTTCGACTTTTTATAAATTTATCGATTTTTCGATTTTAATTCTAAGTTACCTGATTGTCATGCCAATATAGTAATTATTTGATCCGTCTTCTTAGGATCATTTAGGTTCAATTTAGAGATACATCAAGTGAATCTTAGAGTTACCATGATTTTATTTAGAAAGGACTATCAAGCCATAACCAGCCAGTAATGTCGGGAGGGTAGGGGGAGCTGTGAAAATTTTTGTGGGGATGACAACATTTAACAATCCATATTTCATATGTGAAGTACATAGAGTACAACCTGTGAAAGAAAACAAACCTGTCTATAAAGAAATCGCCTATATCTTAGCCAGTCTATAGGTGAACTTCTCTATAACGAAATTCGTAAACGAAAGAAAATAAAACCATAATCCGGGGAAAATAACATAAAACAATTAGGGGCGTTGTACTAGCTAATAGGACAATTATCTTAAAACTAATGTTTCTAGCAGTACAAAATCAAATTGTTTTCGAATTTTCGATTTCTTAAAGATATTTCGATTTTTCGATTTTATTTTCGAATTTAACGAATATTTTAATTGTTCCTTTTATTAAATAGTAAATACTACTTTTACACCAAGTTTTAAGTTTCTAAGACTACAAGATAAAATTATTTTCAATTTTTGATATTTTCGAATTTTTTTTATAATTTTCTGGATTTTTTAATTTTTTCTTATTTTGTATCCTTTATTACAAATTTCAAGTTTCTAGCGCTACAAAATCGAAATATTTTGGAATTTCCGATCTTTTTCGAGTTTTTTTAATTCTATTTTCGAATTTATTGTGTTTTAATTTTTCCTTTTTCTGTATCCTAAACAATAAGTTTACGCCGAATTTTAAGTTCTAAAGCTACAAAATCGAATTTTTTTCAATTTTTCGGATTTTCGAATTTTTTTTTCGAATTTTACAGATTTTTTATTTATTTATTTTTTTGTATCCTAAATACTACCTTTATTCTAAATTTTAAGTTTCTAGCTTTACAAAATCGAATTATTTTCAAATTTTCGTTTTTTTTTTCGATTTTTTTTTTCAATTTTTGTTGTGTTTTTATTTTTTTATTTTTCTGAATCCTAAACACTACCTTTACACAAAATTTTCAGTTTCTAAGACTACAAGATCATATTATTTTCATTTTCTCTCTTTTTCTTATTATTTTTTTTTTTTTTGAAATTTTCGATTTTTTTTAACTATCTATATTTTTTAATGTTTCCTTATTTAGTATCTTAAATATTACCTTTATTCCAAATTTCAAGTTTCTAGCGCTATGAAATCGAATTATTTTCAAAATTTCCTTATTTTTCGATTTCTTTCGATTTCTTGATTTTATTTTCGAATTTTATTGCGTTTTTATTTTAAGTTATTCTGAATCCTAAACACTATCTTTACTGCGAATTTTAAATTTCTAAGGCAAAAGATCAAATTATTTTAATTTTTTTCAATTTTTTTCCAATTTTTCGAATTTTTTTTTTTTTTTGAATTTTCTGGATTTTTTAATTTTTCCTTATTTTGCATCCTAAATACTACCTTTATTCCGAATTCCAAGTTTCTAGCGCAACAAAATTTGATTATTTGAAATTTTTCCATTTTTTTCGATTTTTCGATTTTACTTTTTTTTTTTATTTTTTTTTTTTTTTGTGTTTTGATGTTTTCTTTTTCTGAATTCTAAACACTACTTCACACCTAATTTTAAGTTTTTAAGACTACAAGATCGTGTTATTTTCAATTTTCAATTTTGTTCGATTTTTTTGAATTTTCGAATTTTTTTTTTTTTTTTTTTTGAATTTTCCGGATTTTATAATTTTTCCTTTCTTTGTATCCGAAACACTAGCTTTATTCCAAACTTTAAGTTTCTGTGGCTGCGGGATCTACCCAATCTTTTTGATGACGCAAGAGTGAGTGAGTGACAAAAAATCGAAACTTTGAGTTCATATATCGTCTGCACTAATTTATGGGTATTTTTTGAATTATGCATATTTTGTAATTTTTCCTTATTTAGTATCTTAAATATTACCTTTATTCCAAATTTCAAGTTTCTAGCGCTATAAAATCGAATTATTTTCAAATTTTCCTTATTTTTTTTATTTTTCCGACTTTTGGATTTTATTTTCGAATTTTATTGCGTTTTTTATTTTAACTTATTCTGAATCCTAAACAGTATGTTTACTGCGAATTTTAAGTTTCTAAGGCTAAAAAATCAAATTATTTTAATTTTTTCATTTTTTTACGAATTTTTCGAATTTTTGAATTTTTTTTCGAATTTTCTGGATTTTTTAATTTTTCCTTATTTTGCATCCTAAATACTACCTTTATTCCGAATTCCAAGTTTCTAGCGCAACAAAATCGGATTATTTGAAATTTTTCGATTTTTTCAATTTTGCTTTCGATTTTTTTGGTGTTTTTGATGTTTTCTTTTTCTGGATACGAAACACTACCTTCACACCAAATCTTAAGTTTCTAAGACTACAAGATCGTATTATTTTCAATTTTCAATTTTGATGGAATTTGTTGAATTTTGGAATGTTTTTTTTTTTTCGAATTTTCCGGATTTTCTAATTTTTCCTTTCTTTGTATCCTAAACACTACCTTTTTTCCAAATGTCAAGTTTCTAGGGCTACGGGATCAACCTAATCTTTTTGATGACGCGTGAACGAGTATGAGTGACAAAAAATCGAATGTTTGAGTTCATATATCGTTGTTGTTGTTGTTGAAATGACCCAAAGGGCCCAGTTTTGCAGCTTTCTATTTCTATATAGCTGTCATAATCCACTACGCTAATTCCATAATCCTGATACCTAAATCTCCTAATTTTGAACCAATTCCAGATGAGAGATTTGCATCTGGATTGGCACCCCCAGAGGTAGCGCTTATATAGAACTTGGAGGACTTTGGAGCCACGAACAGATTTAACGTGCACCAGCTCCCATTAACGTACACGGTCCCACAGCAGTGACAGACGAGAGAGGATAGACGATGCACCCTCCCAAGCACTGACCTTGGTCGATGCTGCTTGGCTTTCGGCGATCTTACGAGAGCCGAGCTTTTACCGTCCGCGCCACTGCGGGTTCATATATCGTCTGAACTAGAAAATACAGAAAGTTGTAATTTTAAATTTTGGTTCTGTGTGCCAAATACTCTAGAAAAACAAAGTTTCAAATTTTTAGGATACTCCAGCGCGGAGATATGGGGGGGGGGGGTCAAAAGTGCCCTGAGTTGCTTCCAGAAAAGTATGCTTACGGCTGTCCTCTCTCGCCTTGGCGGAGGCACTGCCGTGCCTCCAGATCTTGCCAAGGCTGTGGTTTTCCTATTAGACTTAATGTTAGCTATATGCTCCATTTTTCTGCAACTAAATTTCCTCATGCCAATATAGTAATTCATTGATCCGTTTTCTTAGGATCGTTTATGTTCAATTTAGAGATAAATCAAGATAATCTTAGAATCACCATGATTTTATTTAGAAAGGACTATCAAGCCATAACCAACCAGTAATGTCGGGAGGGAGGGAGAGATGTGAAAATTTTTGTGCGACCAACATCTTTTAACAACAAATAATTCATATATAAATTAAATAGAGTAAAGCCTGTGAAAGAAAATGAACCTGTCTATAAAAAAAAGGTCTATAACGTAGCCAGTCTATAGCGGAACTTTTCTGTTACAAAATTCGTAAACAAAAGAAAAGAAAAGCATAATCCGAGGAAAATAACACAAAACAATAACGGAAGGTGTACTAGCTAATAGGACAATTATCTTAAAATCTATCTAAAACAAACTATCCCCATCCTGTGGGATTTGTTTTTCAATGTTTTACTTTATTTAATGCAAAACATAGATTGCATCCGACAGCTCATAAAAAAGTCCTCCGGCCTGTACCGGCAGGAAAAGGTAGCTTTCCTATATCTTCGTTTTAAAATTTTAGCTAATGTTACTCGAAAACAGCAAGTTAAAATGCAAAGAAACCGTTTACAAAAGATTCGTTTACACTGAATTTGAATAAGAAATTCGCCAAATTATTGAGCTATAGCCAAGTTGGCTTCATTTATGAAGACTTTTTTTGTCGCCAAATTTGGCGAGATTTCGCCAATTGTCGCCAAGTTTGGCGAGAATTTGGCGCTAATGGTTATGAATATATAGTTTTATGCGTATGATTGGGAAAATCATTACAACAATGAAAGAAAATAATTTGCGAGAAATCGCGTTCACTAAAACTTATAAATTTATATTAAAATCATTAAAATTACAGACATTACAATACACTTTCATAAAACATTAAAAACATATTAAAATTGGACGTTTCGGATTTACATGGAAAATCCCTCTTCAACAACAACATTTCACTTAGCGTAAATCATAGTTCAAAAATATCAACAAATAGAAAATGCAACGTATCAAAATTTTGAAGTCAAAGTTACAGTTATAATAACACGGAGTATTCATTCGGGATTGCACCTGCTTGACCATTATTGACCATAAATTTATCGTTGGTTTTTTGTAATGTGCTGTTTTGTTTCAAAATGTCAGCCACCCTAGAATTTCAAACTGCTCTATCTCAGCCAATTTTTAAGATAGAGGTAAAACAAAACATGCTCTGGAATCCTTGTATCAAGTCCTAACACCTAATTAAAAAATAAACTTGATTTTTTAACTTTTTTGTATATTTATTTTAGTTTTAAAATTTTCCGTGGCCGCCATCTTGAAACAAGATGGCGGACCAAGCTGGCCAACGAACTCGGTCGAGGCATTGGTGAGCTTAATACACACAATTAGTTTCATCCCAATTAATTTATAAATACGAGCGTTATCGTATCAGATTATTTTCATTTTTTCAATTTTTTTCGAATTTTTTTATTTTTTTTTCGAATTTTCTGGATTTTTTTTATTTTCCTTTTTCTGTATCCTAAATACTACCTTTATTCCTAATTTGAATTTTCTAGCGCAACAAAATCGGATTGTCTTCAAATTTTCGTTTTTTTTCAATTTCTTCGAATTTTTCAATTTTGCTTTCGATTTTTTTGGTGTTTTTGATGTTTTCTTTTTCTGGATGTTAAACACTACCTTCACACCAAATCTTAAGTTTCCAAGACTACAAGATCGTATTATTTTCAATTTTCAATTTTGATGGAATTTGTTGAATTTTCGAATGTTTTTTTTTTCGAATTTTCTGGATTTTATAATTTTTCCTTTCTTTGTATCCTAAACACTACCTTTTTTCCAAATGTCAAGTTTCTGGGGCTACGGGATCTACCCAATCTTTTTGATGACGCGTGAACGAGTGAGTAAGAAGTGACAAAAAATCGAATGTTTGAGTTCATATATCGCCTGAACTAGAAAAGACAGAAAGTTGTAATTTTAAATTTTGGTCCTGTGGGCCAAATACTCTCTATAATTGAAGTTTAAACTTTTTGGGATACTCCAGAGCAGAGATATGGGGGGGTCAAAAGTGCCCTGAGTTGCTTCCAGAAAAGTATGCTTACGGCTGTCCTCTCTCGACTTGGCGGAGGCACTGCCGTGCCTCCAGAACAGTGCCTTAGCCTCGCACTTTCCTCACCGCTTTCTTCCACATAAGCTGAGTTCGAAGGGATTCCTTCGATCGCGCGTGCGACCGGACGCCTATTATTCATAATTTTCGAAATTTACATTATTACAGTAACATTTTGCCATGGACATATTTAAAAAAGATGGGGGGGGGGGGTATTTAAACTCATTTTAGAAATTGACAAAAATCTGAAAATATGATTAATATTATTTTATTTTATTTTTTAATTTACTTTTTCGTTTTCCTTTGGCAGTTCACGTGCTCATGCGCTTCAATAGAAAAACCACCACTGACTACTTGTAGCATCACTGCACTCTAAAGGCTGTTTTTGAATCTACTTAAAATTCATCTATACATTTATAATCAAATAATTTTCTTTTTGCGTAAACACTTACACAAAATCTTGAATACGGGCTCAACATCTAAGTCTTTGGCAAGTACACTATCATCAATCAAACCTTTATCCAAACTTTTGCCCTGTGTGACCTTTACAAGTTATAAAGCTTTTGGTATAAAGAAATCTGTATGACAACATCCATGGTATCACTCTGAAATTCTTTACACACATAATTTATTTCAAAGAGTAAGGAGTGCCAGGAAACTAGTAAAACCAGAAACTTGTAATTTATTATTTGACGGACTAACGATTCATCATCACTTTTTGCTTGCACATCATTCATGTTTTCCGCTCTTCTAGTGCATTACAAAATTCAGCCGCTTGCTACCGTACAGCTTTTACACTTTCCATTCAACATTGCCATCGGAAATTAACTGAAATGAGAGAGTTTCAGTGAAAACTATGTCACAAGTTTTCTAATCTGTTTATTGTTTACTATATTATTAAAAAATGGTTGTGAGTGCGCTGTAGCGTTCCAAAGAAAGTCATTGCATATGGACATGTCTTTGCCATATCTCTCAAAACCAGGTTGTAGTGGTGACTGGTAACATGCCCACATGGTGTGAATAAAATTGTAAAATTATTATGTAGAACTTGTTGCACTTCTATCCGATTATATTGGCACTGTTATAACATCCTTATCTATGGATATTTTCAACAACTAACCCTAATGTGTCAAGTTCATGTAGATTGATCATGTTGTACACATTTTCACGTGTGCTACTTCTCACCTCTTAAAACTTGATAAAATATTTATATATACTTACTGGAGCATTTGATTATACACCATATAATCAAATATATATATTAAAAAAATTTCATTCTATTTTTTATATTTAAAAAAAAAAATATTTTTTTTTTCGTTTAAACTAAATTTTTTTTGTTGAGCAAAATAAATCTCTTCGTAAATATTTTTTCTAAAATCTTTCTCTCTTTTTTCCAAAAAAATTTCAATCTCCTTTTTTTCCAAAAAATAGGGGAAAAAATCTCCCCCGATTCTTTTTTTTATTTGATCTTGTTAGATAACGCACGTGAAAGGATCAGAACTTCTCATCTTAGATAACGGTCTTGTCAAGAGGAAGAGTCCTCTCTCCCTGCTTTTCATGCTTGAAGTCAGACCGCCTTTTTACCCCTACTCATGGCCATGTAATTTAAATAAAGTTCGAGAACTGTTCTGTAGGCGTTGTTCAACTCCTGAGATGTATATATCACATTGATAGCGTCATCATATCCTTATCTACGAATATTTTCAATATATATTCCTAATGTGTCAAGTTCATGTTGATGCATCAAATTCGTGTTGTACAAATATCACCTGTTCTACTTCGTACCTCATTCACACATGCTTGATGAAACATTTCACCATGCACTATCAGCTACATCAAGCAGGGCGGTCGCTCTGCCAAGCCAAGCTTAAAAAAAAAAACGCCACACAAACAACGCCAAGAACTGAACTAGACCGCTACTGCTTATTTACAGGAATCAACTTCGCAATGTTAAATCGACAAAACATGCCAGATTAAAATATCAGATATCAAATAAACCAAGCGTCGCAGAAAAAAAAATGAAAACTAGAAGAATCTAATGAAGAATTTCTTCAATTTAAGACCAAACTCATCTTCATAAGTGATTTATAAACAGAGATACAGATTTTTTTTAAAAACGTCGAGATACTTAAAATGATCACTTTTTTCTTCGTCAAACTTTTTTTTTCAAACAACCTACAGACCTTAATATTCGGCAGAATAAAAAAAGGATTGCATTTTTGGACAAGTAATTACGTAATCTATGTGCTTTTATAAAATTCAGTGTAAAAAAATATTATTTTCTATCCTTAATTAGCAAAAAACTGTTAGCTTGGCGATTAAAAAATTATGCCAAAACAGAGATAAAACATGCCAACGACCATGTACCATCTCTATAATAAAACTATAAGTCATGTGACTGTTCTCAACAGTTCCGGGATGCCGCATTGCTTTTTCATATGCCAAGCGGCCATTTTTATTAAAAATTATTTTTTCGAATAAACTGCATAAAAGTTACATTTTAAGAAAGATCGTTCAAAATAAATTAATATTTGAGAGATGACTTGCGTTCAATTATGTATATATTCTGCAATAACTTCAGTCGAAAGATTCGCAGTTCAAATTCTCTATTCATAAAAGTAAACAAAAAAAAGATTGATTCGTCGTGAACATTTAAAATATTAAATCATGGAGGTAATCATTCGCAAAGCAAGTTCTCCGCGAATGAATTTTTGGACCGCTGCCTCGCGTCAAAAAAATAATTCGCACCAGTGAGACAATCAAAGTTTACCATAATTATGTGCTATACAACTCAACTTTCGGACCTTTTCTTGACGTAAATTGAACTCATGTAATAATATTTAATGAATCAGATTTGTAGCATTTTTAAAATCGCTAATACAGCTTTTATTTATCGCGTGTACAAATTAGAAATGATACTTTGATTTTGAAATCAAATGTTTTGATTTATGATATTATTTCTTATTTATTTATTTATTTTCTCTTTTAAATGAAAAGTGTGAAGTATTTTAAATTTATGTAATATAAGCATTTTAGATTAAAGTTAAGTATTTTAAATGAAATGAGTGACAGGTTTATAATTTAAAATTAAATTAATTGTAGTATGAATGACGGTGATGGGAACGATATTTGGCGAATTATCATCTGCTCCCGGCTAACAAAAATACTCATAATTAAAAAAAGAATAAAAATAAATAAATGATAGTTTGTTGTAAATAAATATTGATATATATATCAAAAATAATTTATAGAATTAAAATAAAAAATAAAAGTAAATAAACAACAATTTCCATAACAAAGTTTTCGCCAAATTGGCGGGGGAGGGGGGGGGGAATCGCGCCAACGTGCGTATGTGACATTTGTGCCCAAAAAATATGCGAAATGCTACCATGATCGCAAAAGTTCATGATTTGTCTATTAGAATCTTCCGATTTGGCGAAGGATTAAGGGAAAATTAAATTATGAATAAATGTAACGTGTTGCAATGTTTAACATACACTTAAGGGAGACCAAACTGGTCGCCAGTGGCGGCTAGTCTCTATAATAAAACCGTAAGTCATGTGACTGTCATCAACAGTTCCGGAATGTCCGTTTCACTTTTTCATATGCCAGGCGGCCATTTTTATTAAAAATTATTTTTTCGAATAAAACTTCATAAATGTGACATTTTTAGAAAGATCGTTCAAAATAAATTAATATTTGAGAGATGACTTACGTTCAATTATGTATATATTCTCCAATAACTTCAGTTGAAATTAGCTTGGAAGTTCAAATTCTCTAACCATGAAAATAAACAAAAAGAAAAAAAAAAAAAAAAAGATTCATTCGTCGTGAAGTTTTAAAATATTAAACCATTAAACCATGGAGATAATCGTTCGTAAAATAAGTTTTCCATGAATGATTTTTTGGAGCGCTGCCTGGTGTCAAAAAAGTAATTTGCACCAGGACCTGTAAGACCATCAAAGTTTACCATAATTCTGCTTGATGAAGTGCTTTACAACTCAACTTCCTTCGGAATCTTTTCTTGACAAAGTTGAATGTAAACAAATACAAGTCATGTAATAATATTTAATGAATCAAATTTCGAAACGAATTGTCAGTTAATTTGATATTTATGTATTATACGTGGCAGGAAGAGAGATCACCTAAAATGATTGTTAATTGCCAATCATATTTACCATTGTTAATGACCAATCGCGTTCCAAATAGTAATTTAATATCCTAATAATATTATAAATCTGATTGTGTGCAAATGTTAGGCTGAAGCCAGCGTCAAAATGAAGCATTTAATTATCCTGTATCTTTGCATATAAGTTGATTATAACCTTCAAATGAATATAGGCTGGTTTTCGTTTATTTTATTTCAATATTTTTCTTAAAAATTAAAATTTTCATTATTTTCATACAGAATAAATGGACATTTTTTCGTATATTTTACAATGGTTGGTTGGTTTGGTTGGTTTGGCCCAAAGGGCCCGGTTTTGCAGCTTTTTTTTAAATGGTTAAATTTATTTTACCGTTGCTAATACTTTATCGTTGCCAATATAAAATAAAACCCCTGAATAATAATTTTTAATCAACAATTTATTTTCCAGTGAAAACTTTCCACGTGAAAAATGAAAAGGAAATGAATTATTTAAGAATTAAACAGAATATGAAATGATGTCATATTAGAAATAAAACGTGCGTTTTCAAATATTTGATAATAATACAAAGTGCATAAATATGAGTAAGTATGGAAAGCAAGCGAATATGATGTCATATAATAGAAAAATAAAACAGATTTGTTTTGATGTTGAAATAAAATGATCTTGGGTTATCAAATTATTTGTGATTAATTTCTCTTTTTTTTCTTTTTCTTTTTCACATGAAAGGAATTATTTTAAATGTACGTAATATATGTATTTAAAATGTATGTGTTGTAAATTAAAGTTCTGTGTTTTAAATGAAATGAGTGAAAGATTTATATTTTTAATGAATTCAATACGAATGATGGAATAGGTAGGCGATTTATCGTCTGCACACGGCTAACATAAAGATACCATATTTTTAATTTAAATTATAAAAAGTAAAAAAAAAAAAAAAAAAAAAAAAAAAAATTGGATGGCAAATGTCAATGATATGCATCGCAAAATTATCCGTATCGAAAATCAGAAAATCTTAATAAAAATAACTATATTTTTTAAAAGAAAGTTGCTTTTCTCATAAAAGCTAAAGATTTAATATGATTGTGTCGAAGTAACAGCATTTTTCCTCTATCATTTTCCCACAATCGAAAACACATTTGTAAATCGTCGTTTCGAACCGGAATTTAATTTTACATTTCTTTTAGTTTTAAAATAGGAAAAACTTTGTTGTCTTTTTTAAATATAGCTTTTTTTAAAGTTGTTTCATAATAGATTTTTGTGAAGTCTTGCAGGATAAGAAAAATTGCATAGATTTTAAAGCAATGTTTAAGTAAAATTACAATATTTTTTAAACTTAAAAAACAACAATATTATAAAAATCAAAATCGATTTTACCAACAAATTCGCGTAATGCAAAAGCAAAAAGCGAGTTAAAATTAAAATCGCGTTCAGTAACTTAAAATGTACTTCCAGGAATTATTGTTAACAGACAGTAGAGAATTCTTTTGTGTGTCCCTGTAAATGAACGATGACTGCTATACACACACTATTCTGTACTAAGCCTCTTGTAATGCACCTTAGTGATATATATAAATTTTAATGCGTTTAAAATAGTGAAACATTATTTAAATAAACCGGAGACGATTTTTCTCCATAGACGTTATGTAACGGACTTCTTTTGACTGTTCCTGTAAAGTAACTATAAGTGCTATGAACACCCTATTCTATCTTAAGCTTCTTCTAATGCACCTTCGTGATATATATAAATTTCAATGCGCTTAAAATAGTGAAACATTATTTAAATAAACCGCAAATGATTTTTCCCCATAGACCGCAATGTAACGGAATTCTTTTGAGTGTCCCTGTAAAAAAACTATAAGTGTTACACACTTCCGTTGAAATAGGGAACATGCTATAGATAATAACAATAACATATAAAAATTGCAGAGCAATCCGAGCATACATACGGGAGTTAGAGCAAGGACAGACGGCCATACGGCAGACGGCCATCCGGCCAGACAAACCGAAGTCATAAACACTTTTCAACTAGGTTGGAAAGTGTTAAAAAGTAATGAATCTTTTCTTCCAGCCGAATTGTTCAAACTTGAACAAGCCGATCGTGCCAATTCATAACATTATAAACGTGAAAGTGCGTTCTATACAGTAGAATTTTTGTTTACATATAGGTAGAACATTTGTGAGAATAGGAAGGTTAGGGGTTTGTAATTAGGTCCATAGTCTTTTTTTTTTTTTTTTTTTTTTTTTTTTTATCAAGTGAAATTTGGCGCAAAATTAAATACATTGTTGTAACCAGATTTGTTTTTTGCGTGGTAAACACTTAATGATATTTTAAATGATCATTTCCCCGCTCACCTTTGATGCCAACTATGACTGTAAAACATATTAAAAAATATTAGCCGATAATTTTCTAATTTTCTTATTGCTTCATGATGTAAATAGACTTCCTGGTTCATACTTTAAACCTGAATCGGTCATGCCATTGTCGTTCAATTTTTATTCCTAATCCTAACCCTAATCGAATCCTATCCTAATCCTGATAATAACTTTAAAGAATATTCTTTGACACGAATATGTAAAATGAAATCAATATCCATAAATGGAATGAATGGAAAATAGAATAAATAGAAATGGCAAAATCAAATAACAAGAAAGTACATTTATTCAAAACCTAACCCTAGAGAAAGCGTAAAAAATTTCAAGCGCATGAAATAAATCAAAATAATCCTATATATACTAACAAAAATATGTAAATTTAGATTATCAGATTTGTGTCGTCGGTATTTATTTGCTTATAGTGTTCGTGACGCGATAGAGAAAATATCGAGGTTAAATTGGGCAGAATTTAAAGTACTTTCTAGCAACCTTTATTTACATTTTAGAATCGCATCAGATTGTTATATCTTTGTGAAATATCTATCAATTTATAAAATCCACAAGCAGTTTGTTCACTATTTACACCACTTAGCGTGAAGCACTTAATTTAATATATACATGAACAAGATAATGTAGTAAGAAATATATAACATGTCTATGCAAATAAACAATATAATAATGCCCATTTAGCAATGCACACATATACAAATTGTACACCAAATACCACCTAAAATGCACTGTTGTATAGAAGAATTCTGCCAGTGTTGTTTTTCGTTTTACGAAGAGGAATTCCTCGATTTTCACGATTTTACTTGGTCCTCCTTTTTTCATTGGTTGCAGTTTCATTTTCGCGATTGTATATATTATTTGGCATGAAATTTCCCTTTTTTAAGACTGGGTTATGTCAAGGCCCCTATAGCAAAGAAATACCGTATGGTCTTCTATAAAATGTGATAAAGCTTTGGTTAATTATATATGTTGTTAATTATGAAGTGAAATGTTTTACTAAGTTAATGCATTTATTCTTTTTTTAATGTTACGTGAACGAAGTCACGGGTAACAGCTAGTACATTTATAAAATACATAACATCATTAAGTACTTTTATGTTATTTGGGTGCAAATCTCGCCAATATCATTTTTAAAATCGCCAATACCAGCTTTTATTCTTCACGTGTTCAAATTAGAAACAATACTTTGATTCTGAAATCAAATGTTTTGATTTATGATATTATTTTTTGGTACTTTTCCTTTATACGGACACCATTGTCGCCAAGCATACATTTACATACATTTACATACATTATGCATTAGCATACATTTTGGCATGGTGTCCGTATAACGGAAAAGTACCTATTTTTTATTTATCTATTTTCTATTTTGAATGAAAAATGTGAACGGCATGCATTTTAAATTGGAAAAGCTGTCACAGACGCTCCGGGGTTGGCGCGATTTTTGTTTTGCGCCATCTTGGCAAGAAAATCCCATTTTCAGACACCTGTTAGAGATTGCTAAAACAGCATGTTACTTTTATTTTATTATGAAATAAGTCATTTTATATTTAAAAAAAACACACAATTTTATTTAAAAACACACACAATCATTAATTTGTTATAAAACACACGATATTCAATTTATTATAAAGCATGCGGAATCTGCTCTACCAGGTTGCCATACGAAGCAAAATCTAGCCTAAAACGCCAGGTTGGCCAGGCATAAAATCGCCATTTTGGCACCAAAATGATACCCCGATGCGTCTGCGGCAACTGTACCCAAAAGGGCCCATCATTAAAAATGGTTAATAATATAGAATTAAAGTAAAATAATGCAGAAAATTCTTTTTGTATACACTTACTAAACACATAAAATCATATTGATGGTTTTTAGATTAGACATTTACGATGGAAATTTTATTTGGGGTATGTTATATCCAACGGAATGAATATGAGATTTATATATTCTAATCACATATTATATACCCATGAATATACATATCTATATCTACTATATCAATAGAACCGTCTTCAATAGTCTTTTATATTTCTACTACGTAATATTAACTATAGAGTTACAATATAGAGAGAAAAAACGGGTTGCTGTAATTAGAATTATAGGTGCCAATGTTGGCGCGGCGTATTTTACCTGTTACGAATCTTAATAGTCAATAGACATTAAGCAGACATGCCGAAATAAGAGAATTACGCTATTATAAAAACTCCCGAACTATATCAAGAAAGGGGAGCAGAGAAAAACAAAGTCGTACTAGGCATCTAAAAGGAAGTTCGTGAATTTTAATCAGATTGTACGTCATGGGAAAAAAGTCCTGACAGAAAATATGGTTTAAAGGGAATGCGATTATCAAAACTGGCCTTCAAAAGTTCAATTTTCCACCAAACTATACTCGAAAATTACGTGTAATAATATGTAGCCCGATTATGGCACATTACTCAAGACGTTTTAGATGAAAATAATGATAGATTTTATAATCTTTCGCAATCGAGTCTACAGCCAAAGTTAACGAAAAACAAAAACAAATATTAGCAACAATATGGTTCAGTGTAAATGTGGATATCATTAAAGACTTTCACAAAATAGACTTCATTCCATCAAATCGTATTAACTAAAATACGCCAATTGGAAATGGACCCAATTACGAAAAATTACTTAATATGTTTAAGAATCTCCGCCTTAGCGAACATATTGCAACTGATAAGCAAACGAACATCAAGGACAAATGCTTAAGTGGGTTAAGCGGTTTTTATAATGAAAGATGAAATACATAACAACAAAAAATATGCAGAATGCTACCATGATCACAAAAGTTCTTGATTTGTCTATTAGAATCTTTCGGTTTGGCGAAGGATTAAGGAAAAAAATTAAATTATGAATAAAAGTAACGTGTTACAATGCTTAACATACATTTAAGGGAGACCAAACTGGTCGCCAGTGGCGGATAGTCTGTATTATAATAGCACAAATCAGTTACAAGTTATAACAACATCAAATTTCATCTGCAAGTCAGCCATTTTCTTCTGAAGATATTTAAAAAAAAATAAAACTTCATAATTATAAGAACACACATTTTATCAAACAATTAAATATGACTGCAAACTATGGCAGATGACTGTTTCCAACAAGAATAAGTATGAGAAATTCCCGTCAAGCGTATCGATCTGGGTGGCTCAGTCGCAGAGCGGCGGCACGGTATGCGTAAGGTCCCAGGTTAGAGTCCTGGCACAGGTCAATTTTTCACTCGTGTTTGTTTAGTGCATTTAATTGTCTGATAAAATGCGTGTTCTTAAAATATTGTAAAATAAAGTAATCAGACGTAGTGTTTATACTTTAAAAAATATTTTAAATATATAATATACGTTTTTGAAAGATCTTTAAAAATAAATTAGTTTTTGAGGGAAGATGTACCTTCTAAAATGTATACATTAAGAGTTATCGGCATTTAAAATTTCTTTCCAAACGTAAACAAAATTTTTGAAATGAATTAAATGTGATTCATTTATTTCTAAAAGAAAAACAAAAAAAAACACGGTAAAGGATAGGCATTTTCGTTCGCAGGAATACCTTTCACGTCATTTTTCTATAAATTAATGAAATCCAGTTGTTAAATTATTTTTGTTTTAGAAGTGAAGTTTCCATTTAAATTTATTGTAACAGTACAATGTTTAATTGAATAAAATAATGTAAATCTAAGAAATTGCTAAGAAATTCCAAACATGCACAGGGCAGTGCAAAAAAAAATAAATAAATAAATAAATAAATAAATAAATAAATAAACAAAAAATACATAAATAGATAAATAAATAAATAAAAATCAGCTTTCATAAATTCTAAAAATTGTTCATATCAATTACAATCTAAAGGAGGGTTTATTTCTATATTATTCTACATATAATAGTAATTTCAGCAAATATGTTAAATTCCAATGCTATCTGTTTTAAACTTTAAGATGGTTTATAACACACGATAAAAAAATTATAAAAAAGAATGGCGCGTCACAGTTCGGGGAGGGGATGGGGAATAGCGTGAACAAAATTAGGAAGTATAATAAGGCTATCTGTTTGAAACTTTACGATATTTTATAACACATAACATAAATTTTAAAAATAAAGATGCGTCAAAAATTATAGGGAGGGGCTGAGCGCGTTTTGCCTACACAAGGGGGGGGGCACTTTTCTAAATTTTAACGATATCCGTCATGTCACATATCGTTACAAAGGGCTGTGACCACTTATTCATGTTATGCACCACAGGTGAAACACCCACATTTTGCGCACCCCCCGACACTACTCATGTGATATATTGTTCGAAAGGCCTGTGGCCGCTTATTCATATTATGTATCTTCGGGGTCCATCTTCCCGCTTTCACACCCCCCCCCCCAAAGGGGGGCACTTTTCTAAATTTTGCCGACACCTCTCATGTGATATATCGTTGGGAAGGTCTGTGAACGCTTAATCAAATTATGCAGGTGGGGGGGGGGTATTTTCTGAATTTTGCACATATCCCTCATGTGATACATCGTTGGAAAATCTGTGACCGCCTAATCTTATTATGCATCTCCGGTGTTCATCCCCCCACTTTGCCCCCCCAAACGCGATTAGCTTTCACCACCAGTGGGCGCTTTTCTATCTCTGTTTCTATGGGTCGAATCACGACGGAGTATGGCTCATTCGACGCGACATCTATAGAGCTTTCCGATTTTAGTTCGTTTTTCACCACCAGGGGGCACTTTCTTATCTCTGGTTCTATGGGCTAGATCACGACGGGGTATAGCTCATTCGACTCGACATCTTAACGATTCGCCTTAACGATTTCAGTGCCCGAGGTTCGTATAGAACAGATTGCGCTACCTGGTGGTGGAAAATAGAACTTGAGCGTGCGCAGCACGACTGCTATATGGTTCCGAAGGCAGCGGGGACCCGTGTCGGAAGTTCGTTTGTTTACAGGTTTATACAATTCGATGTGCAAATTAAGGGATTATCCGGTGCCGAAGGCAGCGTGGAACCAGGTCGGAGGTTCGTGGTTTATCTTATTCTAGGTTTTAAGAGGATTGAGGCCCCGGTGTAAATTAGGGGCCCGCTAGCGGGCGAAGCCAGCTAGTGCTAATAATAAAAGAGCGTGATATCACGTTTGATTTCAAATGCAGCGCTGACACGCTATGTACATATTCCATTTTTATTCATTTAATGGATTAGTCAGTGATATTTTTTAACGGAGGATAACAAGTATTATAACAAGCCACATTTAGTTTGTTGTTTTTAAGAGTGTAATTAATTTAATTGAAAAATCTACTGGTATTTCTAGTTAACCCTTTAAACAATGACTGAAAGTAAAATGTATTTTTAAATTATTTCTCATGTTTAGATTATTTAAATTATGTTAAATATATTTTAAAAAAAAAGAAATGATATCTACAAAAACAACTTTTCAAAAGTAAAAAAAGGCCAAGCGTAAAAAAAAAAAAAAAAAAAAAAAAAAAAAAAAAAAAAGTTGTGGCTAAAAAATGGTGTGATATCAAATTTCCAAGCTATTATATTGCTTATTTAACTTTTTTTCCATTAAATAAGTTATCATATATATAAGTCGAGTGCCTACGTATATGTTAATAGAAATCGTTTTCTCCTGTACTAAATACATCCTAATGAGTTTCTGAAAGTTCAATTTTTTTCAAATTATGCATGATGGGCTTGGCGGCCATCTTTGCATATTATTCACAAAATTCTAACCACCCAAATCCGTAGTTAAAATCCGAAGTTCAAAATTGTTATTTAAGCAAATATTTAAGAGTTTCATTTATAGACTTGTATGCTCTGAAAATTGTGTCTTAAGATAATGATGACTTATCTTAAAGATTCATCTTATGATTTATTTTTTAGAGTAATTATTAATTTCAAACTAGTAAAAATCAATTTATCAAAATATCAGTCTAATCTAATTTATCTGTCCGTAGTTAGAATCTGAAGTTCGAAATTTTTATAAACATATTACATTGCAAACATATTACGCTTTTACTTTAGAAATTTGGGTGCTTAGAAATATGGAAAGATGGCCGCCAAGCCCATCATGCATAATTTGAAAAAAATTGAACTTTCAGAAACTCATTAGGATGTATTTAGTACAGGAGAAAACGATTTCTATTAACATATACGTAGGCACTCGACTTATATATATGATAACTTATTTAATGGAAAAAAAGTTAAATAAGCAATATAATAGCTTGGAAATTTGATGTCACACCATTTTTTAGCCACAACTTTTTTTTTTTTTTTTTTTTTTTTTTTTTTACGCTTGGCCTTTTTTTACTTTTGAAAAGTTGTTTTTGTAGATATCTAATTACCATCGATATTGTCTAATGATGATTGATGTTGGGAGTACAAGTGAGAATTATTTCAAAATATGTAGCACCCTAGATTCGCAATATGATTTATTGCCGAAACGTCAGTTGAGGATCACTGTGGAGACACGAAAAGTTTTTGGTTTCCGTCTGTTTGTTTGTTTGTCTGTCTGTCTGTTCTGCGATAACTGCCGTAAAAAGCGCCCGATTAGGTTGATTTTTGGTGAGTATGTTCGTGAGGTACCCGGAATTAGCTGTATAGTTTTTAGTTACATTTGGTTTATTCGTTCGAAAAATATAGAACATTTCGTTTTAGGTCATAATACTTTCCTATGGAAATGCAGACAATTTTCAAATTTCAGTTTTAACTGAAATGAAAATCATATATTTGAATAATGGATTTAAACGTAAAATTACTGCTGCTAATTTTTTTATATGGAGGTTTTAAATATATTCAATAGCTTTGAAAATTTGCCGATACATTTATTAGAATTTAGAAATTAATTGTTTAAATTATTGGAACATTTTTTGCATTTGTTCGGGAAATATAAAACAATTTAATTTCATATTTTTTACAAATTTTAAAATGAATTTCTTTTTACTTTGTCCTTTAATTTATTAGTTGCTTAGCAATCCTATTTCAAAGAATATCAAAATAATAAAATTCAAGTAACTCTCACTTGCTGCAATATTTTATTAGCAAAATAAATTATTTTCTGGAGATTTTAATATTCTATTGACATAAATAAGAATTTATTTTGATACAAGTTATTTTTTTTTTATCTAAAAAGTTATATGAATAAGAAGTTCATAAGAATTTCAGAATATCATTGCGTAAACCGTGTTTAATTTAACGAGTATGTTATATGCCTATAAATATGTATGTAATATAAAAAAATTAAATTGCGGATTCTAAGATGCTAAATAATATGAAAAGTGAGATTTAAAAACAATGAGTTTTAGAGCTGACGTTGAAGCTCCTGATGTGCATATTTACTAGTTGTAGATCAACTTGAACCATTATATTTATAAAATCATTTGAATTATTTTAAAAAAATAATAATTACCTTGTATTTCCTTGTTCTGGATGTTTTTCAGATGATTTTATAATAATAAATCAAATTTTCCTCGCAAGTCAACAAACCAAGAAAATTTCTCTTATGTATTGTTCCTATGTGTTTCTAATAATCGTTATTAGCTTAAAAATCAATTAACTTTAGAAAATAGCTTTAAAATTAGTTGCGCCCCAAAATCACAAAAACTTGCGTTGCATAATTTTATTACAATAACTACCGTTGTTCTTTGTGAAACATGAAATATTATGTTATGCATATGCTATTTTGCAATATGTTTGTGCGTACTTGACAACTCGCAAGTAGACTACACTATACCCGGTATCCATTGGTCCAATCGGCTTAAAGCAAGCCCTGTTAGCTGATGTGAGTGAGCCAATTTTATTTGGATTAGAGGAGTTATCGAAAGAACGTTAGTGAAGTAGCTCCTGCGGTAAACGTTGAAAATCTAATTATTTAAATAAAGTTGCTTGTGAAGTTCACAGAACATCAACTTGCCTCAGACATTTGTTAAAAATATAATTATATTTTGAGATAGAGCCTGCTGAGATGCTGCTATATGATAGTGGCGACATACGTACAGAGTACATGTTCAGTGTTTTTTCCAAACTATAACCACCAACAATCCAGAACTTGGCAATAATCGCTTATACGAATTCGATTAAACGAGTGAGATAAATCAACAAATATTAGCCTGGCGATAATCGTAGGCTTGTCAAAATGCGTGGTCTTTAAATCTCCTTATGTCCAAAATCTTCTAGCCTAATCAAATTTTATTTCCAGTATGTCGCCACACTTATATAGAAGCAGCCTAGTGCTCTAACTATCTTGAACTGTCAGCGATTCTGCTTAAGAAGTAAGATTATTGTGTAAGTCATTAGTCTTCTTACACCCAAGTTGAGTTTATTGAATTATGAGAGAGGCTGGGTTTAATTGCTCCAAAATCTTATTCAGTAATTGCTATCACCTTGTTTGCGTTTTGTAAACTGTTGTTCTTGTTAATTATTAATAAGCTTGAGTGCTCATATATCCTGATAACACAGGGGAACAAAATACCATTACCGCGCTCGTAAGGTTTTTTTCACCCAATGGTTTTAACTCATAGTTTATTTTAACTATTTAATCATAAATGTTTTAGATTAGTTATTTCTTTGCTCGTAATTGTCTGAGTGCAACAAAGACTCATACACAGCGCAGTATTACTTTGCCCCATATATAGCTACGATGGATATTAAAACCTTTCGTCAAGCATAACTCAAAAAAATATTTAACGGATTTCGTTCAAATTTTTACAGCAGGTACCTATAAAGGTGACAACGACGTCTATTTATTACCAAGAATAAATGCTAAACCGTTTGGAAATTATATTAAAAAAATAGATAAAAAAGCACAATTAAAGTACATACCTCACGAAATTTTGTGGTGCGTCATTTTCACCGGCGCGAGATTTTCGTAGACAATCGGAATTGAAAAGTTCATGGAGTACAAGGAGCAAAAAAAATATGCACGCACTAATATTCAGCACAATAAAGTATACTTCAATTGAGTAGAAATCGAAAATTAATCTGGATTTTTTTTCTCTTTGAAAGAAAAACCCCGCAATAACTTAGTAGACTTGGTATTAGAGATTTGGCGCAAATCTCAGCAATAGCAGCTTTTTTTATTTCTCATGTGTAAATAATAAAAAAATATTCTTTGGTGTTTAAATAAAAGGTTTCGATTTATGGCATTATTTCTTTTTTTTTTCTCTTTTTAGCATTTTAAATGGGATTAATGAAAGGCATGTATTTTAAATTAAATGAGTGAAAGGTTTATATTTAAATTAAATGAATTCAATATGAAAATGTTATAGGAGCAATATTTGGCGATTTATCAACTGCGCCAGGATAACATAAAAGTACCAATATATCAAACGGTATGTAGTATGTGAAATGAAACAGTTATAATCACCCATCGTACAAGAAAAAAAACTAATATTCTGCATTCAGAGGGAATTCTGCATTCAGATTTGGCGAGTTCTTTTTTGGTGATAAGTTTTTCGATGTGATTGTTGGGATCTGAAGGATTTGGCTTACTTTTTCTAAATCTTATTTTTTTGCAGATGTAGTATTATGTAAATATATTTTTTAGCAGATATTTTTCTATTTTGTATATTTTCTATTTGGCATTTGGAAAAGAGATTTTTACCTTTTTATCTGTGCAATCGGAAATATTAAAAAATAAAAAAAGATTTACATATATCAAGCGCTTAATTTTTATACGGTTATATCAAAAGTTATGAATTATTCAAATGTTGTCAATATATACGCGATATTAAAATTTACTCTGGAAAATTAGAATAACACTTTTAATTTATCATATTAAGTTAAGGCTTCTCCATTTTTAGATTTGGTACTTTTCGGTTAGCCGGGCGCCAGTGAAATTTATATATCTATGTATACATATATATACATATATCTATACATACACACATTTATATATGCATGTATGTATATATACATATATATATACACATACATATATGTGTGTATGTATACATATATATATATGTATATATAGATATATACATTTCACTGGCGCTCGGCTAACCGAAAAGTACCTTAGATTTTAAATGCTATTTATTATTTACTAGCCGTTTATTAATTGTTTACAATTTAACCCCCTGACAATAACAATTATTTATCACAAAAATGCCTCTTAGGTTTGTTATATAAGTTTGTTTATGTGTTTTCATTACTTATTAAAATAACGAATATGGCGATAAAATTTCATTTTAGCATCGTGCTTAAATTTTTAAGATGGCGCAAAAACATGCTTTAATAAACGTATGTTTGTAAATATTTGAAAAACATGTTTTACCGCTCTCTTGAAAAATTTTGTAAGTTGCTAAAACTACCTTTTGGCACCATTTAAAATTTTTTTCGCCAACCGACATAGGATACGAAACTTTTTCCCATTCAGATACACATGCAAGGTTGGTCTCAAACAAGAGTAAAGCTAGCAACAATATTGTTTTAACTCTATAAGAGTTACAATAATGATATTAAATATTCCGATTGACTTTGGGCCCAATTACGAAAGTTTCTCCTACAAAAAAACTGTAGAAGAAGTCTTTTACATTTGTTTCAAATGAAGCTCGGTCTACAAGGTATTAGTTAATAATACAAACAACACTAATGACATGGAGGCAAAAGTTTTAATTTAAATGTATATATTTGAAACCCTTCCCACCTACCCCCCCCCCCCCCAAAAAAAAAAAAGAAAAGAAAAGAAAAGAAAGTTACAGTAATGAATTTAAAATGGCATTAAGCCACGCTTTCTGACATAAGCAATTGGCTGAAAACGCGATAACGAAACTTAATAACATGTAGCTAATATAGCCCTCAGGATACTTTGCAGTTATACAGACCTTGTGGTTTTTTTAAAAAGCTTGAGACAATTCAGGTTTAAGAAGTTGAGATTTACTGTCAAATGATATAAACAACTATGAACACAAAACTGATGAATTATTATTCAGGTTTATGTATGTATTTTTTAAAAATGCATCTGATTACACTTATTAGATAAATTACTTCTGTTTGCATTTAATAACTGATAAACGGCTTCTGTATAATAAATGAACTGTTTAAATATTGGGAAGAGGTGGCGAGAGGTAGAAAGACGAGTAAACAAACGGGTAGACAGACGGGTAGTGAGATGGGTAGAGAGACGAGTAGCGACATAGGTAGACTGACGGGTAGCGAAACGAATAGACAGACGTCTAGAGAGAAAGGTAAAAAGAGGGTTGACAGAGGGGTGGCGAGATTGGTCTCGAGACGGGTAGAGACACCGGTAGACTGGAATGTAGCGAGAAAGGTTGTGAGACGCGTAGCGTGATAGATAAAGAGACGAGTAGAGAGATGAGTACAGAGACGAGTTGACTGACGGGTAAAGAGATTGATAGCGAGACGGGTGAAGAGTCGGGTACAAAAACAGACGGATAGTGAGACGGGTATACAGACGAGTAGAGAGACAGTAGATGGGTACGGAGATGGGTAAGAAGATGGGTAGAGAGGCGTATAGCCAGACGGGTAGAGAGACAGATAGACAAATGGGTAGCGAAGTGGATAGAGATACGGCTAGACATACAAGTAGTTAGACGGATAGACAGACGGTTAGAGAAATAGATTGGCGGGTAGCGAGACTGGTAGAGGAATATAGAGACGGGTAGCGAGACCGGTAGAGAAATATAGAGACAGGTAGCGAGACGTGTAGAGAGATAGACAATCAGTTAGAGAGACGGGCAGAAAAACGGATAGGGAAACAGACAGATTGTGGAGAGACAGACAGACAGGCAAAAGAAAAGTCTGCGGATTGGCGCTGTAAAGGCGCATTAAAGGCGCAGGGGGCAGAGCCTCCTATAGAATAATCAAGAAGTATCTGTTAAGCTTAACTTTGTAATATATATAATTTTCAATTTTGCCGATATGGAGATTTAATGTAAAAGTTATTTTACAGAAGTCATCGAAAGATTTTTTCTATACTTTAATAGTAATTTAGACTATAGTTTTGCAATCTGGTTTGTAGCAAAACATGCTATCAATGTGGTTTGAAGTGTAAGAGTTTTTATAAACAGTTATACAAATAATAGATATATAATCAAGGAAGAAAAATTTTTAATTCACACACAAAAAAGGTGCAACAATGAAATTAAATTTGCGTTAAGCCACGCTTGATAGAATAGTCTATTGGCTGCAAATCCAATTACGTAACTTTAAAAAGCTTGGCGTTTTAAAAGATCCGGCGTTTTTTTTTTTTTTTTTTTTTTTCAAGTTTTGCGCAATACGCGCTTAAGAAAATGAGATCCTTTGCCACATGTTAAAAAAAATTATGACAACACATCTGATGAACGGTACTTCTTTTCTATTTTTTAACAGTGTATATGAATTTATATATGATATTTTGTAATTCTATCATTTAATTTGCTCTTTTTCTTTATATTGTAATTGTTAACCCTATGTTCTCAGCAATATCACTCAGACTAATCCCTTTGAGGGAAGTCCTAGTAGAAGCAAATACATACGTGTCGATAGATTATTATCTTTAATTTCACAATGAAAGTGCAATAGTAAATAAACAACTGGATAATACCTCCGGTTTTAATCCTAAATCTGTGGCAAATGATCCTGTTAACTCGTTAAAATATATTTCATAGTCAGGATAATCAGCTGGACCTGATTCATTTGCACATCTCAGAAATCCTATATTGACACTATCTACAGATGCCAGTGGACCTAGATGTATGTAAAAAAAACAGATGAGTAAATAACATCAAAATATTGTAGTAAATACTGAAAAAATATTTATATATATAATTGAAATAATGTTGAAAATGATGAATTACAGTTTTCGAAAACGTTTCTCAGAAGGCAAAGTACTTTTAAAAGTGATATAAATAGTTATCAAAAATTTAACTAATCTAAATTAAATAAAATAATGATATCTTCCTGAATTTTCCTGATATTAGTCTGGTGTTTTTATATAGATTGTCCTATACAGTTGGCTAATAAATTATGGAAACAAAAATGTGCTAAGATTTTAAATACTCAAATAATAAAAAAATATTTCAAACAGATTTGTTATCTAACTGCAGTATAATGTTTCTTCTGCACTTTGTCAAGTATTCTAAAATTGGCGTTAAATTTCATTCAAAAGCCTGCATGTTGTAAACAAGACAATTGCAGAATTTTTTTTTTTTTTTTTTTTTTTTTTTTAAGAAATGTTTTTATATTTTCATTGTGCTATTCTTACCCACATGCATTTAAATGTTATACCGTGCTTATGAAATCATTTGTTAAGCTACGGATCATTTCCAGTTTTTTATGATACAGCGTGATCGCAAATATTTTTTAGGTAGCTTTCATTGCAAGAACGGCCTTCCGGCCTGTACCGGTAAAAAAAGGTAGCTTTCATAGTCCATGTTTTTAAAAATTCGACTCATTTTACTCAAACACCCGAAGCTAAAATGCTTGGAACCCGATTATAGAAGATTGAATCCCGGTTTACGTTAATGGTTAATTTGAATTCGAATTTCATAATGAGAGTTACAGCATAACAAAAATCAGTTTGTTTCAAAATGTCAGCCACTCTAGAATTTCAAACTGCCATATCTCAGCTATTTTTTTTAGATAAAACCAAAACAAAAAAATTTCCGAAATCCTTGTATCACGATCTAACACTTAATGAAATAACTTTTTCAATTTATAATTTTTTATTCATATTTTTTTTATTTTTTTAAACATGTAAAAAATTTAACTTGCCGCCATTTTGAAACGAGATGACGCATGAAGCTGGCCAACAAACTTGGTCGAGACCTTGGTATGTTCTGTACACATGATCAGTCACATTCATATCGGTTCATAAATACGAGAGTTACAGTATAACAAATATCAGATTGCTTCAAAATCTCAGCCACCCTAGAATTTTAAGCTGCCATATCTCAGCCGTTTTTTAAGATATAGCCAAAATATAAAAAATTCCAGAATCTTTGTATCACGTTCTAACACTTAACAGAAACATTTTTTTTTTCCATTTATAATTTTTTGTACATCTTTTTAAATTTTTAAAATCTTAAAAATATTTAACTGGCCGTCATTTTGAAACAAGATGGCGGATGAAGCTGGCCAACGAACTCGGTTGGGACCTTGGAACTTCCTATACACATACTCAGTCACATCCAAATCGGTTCATAAATAAGAGAATTACAGCATGACATATGTCAGATATATAGATCGTGATACAAGGATTCTAGAAATTTTTTTGTTTTGGCTTTATCTTAAAAAATGGCTGAGATATGGCAGTTTGAAATTCTAGGGTGGCTGACATTTTAAAACAATCTCAGTTTTGTTATGCTGTAACTCTCATGCTGAAATTCGCATTCAAATTCAGTATTAACGAAAACCGGGATTGAATCTTCTATAATCGGGTTCCAAGCATTTTAGTTTCGGGTGTTTGGGTAAAATTAGTTGAATTTTTAAAAACATGGACTATGAAAGCTATATTTTCCTTCTGTACAGGCCGGAAGGACTTTTTTATTACTCAATTTGTTTCTGGTCCTTAATTGTCTCATGAGTAAATCTTTTCAGTAAAATATGAAGTCAAACATGTTCTTTATACTCTCGAATTTCAACAGGAAATCGTCAAGTATTTCTCTAGATATTTCAAAAAAAAGTCGAAAGTCGAAAATGCCCTGTGATTTTGGGCCATACAATGTATGTCATAGGCTAATTGAGAAATCTGAAAGAGCCTAGGCTTTGCAAAGAGTCGGACTAATTGGAGAATCATTTTCCATTTTCCAACCAGCCCACACTGTTCAAAAATCGAAAAAAGCTGGCCGAAAGTCGAAAAATGAATGTTTCTTAATTCGTTTCAGTACCTCCTTTTTACGTTCAGAGGGAGCATCTGCGCCTTATCCCGCATAGAGTAAGAGGTATCTTTTATACCTGCTTATGTATCGAAGGTCTAAGTCAGCTGCTCTTACGTGGTAAATGTTGCGCGCGTTCTACAGTGAATAACTTTTGTTGTACGTGTGCAAATTACATTCTGCAAAATGTGTGATCTTCCGAAAGGTAATAAGAATATTTGCACATATTTATTTTATGTAATTCATTATAAATTATGTCTTAAAAGTGAAAAGAAAAGACACACGAAAAAATCACGTATTGATGCACAAAGTAAAAGTTAATTAACGAAATACTTTTTATCTTGCGTTATCCAGACTTCTCACTATATTTACGTAATTCCTGATGATGATTTTTATGAAATATCAAAAAACCAACTGCATTGGTTTGCGTTCTTGGAAGTATAGTTGTTTTTAAGTTTAACAATTTCAAACTGCTTATATGAAATAATGCACTGTATTTTTATTATTAATAATACAAAACATTTATATTTCACAAAATATAAACTCTTTTCATTTATTTGCTTACCATATTGAATGCGCTAATGTATTTTGTTTTCATTATAATATCAAATTAGTACAAAGTAACCTCCAGAATCCCCTTAAACAAACTTTTACAGAAAAATTTTTTATATAAAAATGTCCGCCATATTGTATTTGCTATTTTGAATTTTAATATCAAATACGTAATCAGCCCTCAAAAACCCCTTAAAGAAACTTTTACAGAAAAAAAAAAAAAAAAACAATTTTTTTTTAAAAAAAAGTCCGCCATATTGGATACGCCATTTTGAATTTTTGAATTTAGATATCAAATTTGTAATCAGCGACCTCAAAAACCTATATGTAAAAATTTTTAGAAGGATCTACAACCTTTTTTTATTTTCGGCCAGCTTTTTTTAAATTCCTACTATTAGCTCACACTCTCTCTCTCTATATATATATATCTTGTTGGAATTTTCAATCGTTAATAAAATATTTTCTATTCATCCATTCAAGTTCAAATAATTTTTTTTAAACTTGTACTGGATGACAATTGATGTTAATACAGTTTTTTCAAATATTAATTCATAAATTTAATTTAATTAATTAATTTTAATTTTATATTTCATCTCTGTTCAAAAGTATAGACTCACTCCATATTTATAGTCTCACCTTCACACGTAAAAAGATAATGGGGCTGTTCACGGACGAAGATCAGGCGGTTCGCGGGCGAAGGAGACTATAAATGTGGAGTGAGCTGTACTTTTGAACAGAAATGAAGTATAAAACTAAAATTAAATAATAAAATTTAATTAATTAGTATTTGAAAAAACTGTATTATCGCTAACTGTAACATCGCTATGACACTTTATTGTGAAGTTTGGTAATTTTTGAAATTCAATATTTGAAAAACGGCATAATCATTAGATTTTAAATTTATATCAAGAAAAAATACAATTTTTTTACCTTTCTAACGCAATTTGTCTAACAATTTTGTGAGAAATACTTTTCGAGCTATTAATTTTTGGTATTTTAGCTATTATTTTTTATTTAATTTTTAATACATTTAAAAAATTTCTCTTATGTAAGATATTTAGCAGGATATAAATTTAGGAATAAATACCGTCAGTGGCGAAGCATGTAGATCGCTGGAAAAAGATTTCTATTTGACCTAAGTAGGAATTGACTTTAAAAAAAAGTTTTTATATTACTTGTTTCGATTTTTGACCACTGTGCAGCCTGATGTTTTTCAGGCTTATTGTACAGAGACTACGCAGCTTTCTGCTGATTGAAAAATGACTACAGTCGAGTCTCTCTATAACGAAACTCCATACATCGAATTTCTCTATATAACGAATTTTTAGTAGGAACGGTTCCCTTTTCCCATGATCTCATTAAAAACAGTCTCCATAAAGCAAATTATCTGTCTCCATATAACGATTTTTTTTCATAAAATGTTCTTTATTTTTTCAGTATTAAAAAAGCTTCCAAATCACATAGAATCAATTTTCCATCACTGATTCCTGATTTATCGTTCAGTGGTAAGTTTTTTTTTTTTTTTATCTTACTTTTCTACCTTGAATCTCCTTGTTCTTTAATGTCCAACGAATTCATCCCCCCTCCCCCATACAAGTGTCTCCCAAACAAGACTCTGGTGTTTAAAGAAGATAAATGTTTTAGCGGCAAACAAAGGATTACTATTCTGTTGTGTGCTATTATTATTATTATTAAACCGCAGACCAGGCCCCTACCTGCCGGGCATTATGCCCAGCTTAACGAGTTTGTATACCTGGCCGCGGGGCGAAATTCGCCTAATCTCCTCATAACGGAGATCCACCTGATTAGCTTCTTGGGTGTCCTTGGCTGCAACGGTATTTCGTGAGAGTTACTTTGATACTGTGTTGGCCGGTTCTAGTTTGTTATTAATTATGGGTATCTGGGTATGTTGTCGAATAAGGAAAGGGGCTTGCTTTCGGGCCATATTCACACTGACTATGGTTGCTAATATAGACAGGTTTATATAATTCAGTTTAAATATTTGTGTTTCCGCTATGTATTACATCTTGTCTGTAGTGTTCTCTAGTGGTTTGCTACAGTTTCTCTACTTGACAGCTCACGGCATCCATCCAACCTCGCTGAAATGGCAGGTTTAAAAAAGAAATTTAAATTTTAAAAAAGAGAAAGGAATTGGTCTCGTAATTTAGAACCTTGATCAGGTGACGAGACCTTCACCTGACTAGGCACCTCCAGAGGTATAATTCAAAGGGAACTTGGAGGACTTTGCACCCACGACGGATTTTACATGCACCAGGCGCCATTAGCGTACATGGCTTCGTTAATTTTTTTTTTTTTTTTTTTTTTTTTTTTTTTGTGCACATTGTGCTTTTAGTATATATTTTTTTATAGTTTTTTTAGTGCAGTAAAAGTAAAGTTCTTTTAATGCCTTTTTGTGCAAAAATAGAGGATTCTATTAATTGCTTTTTATTATTTCGCTATGCACTACGCTAGATTACTGTTGCTGCTGAGGAATTAATCTTGTGTGGATGGTGGGAAGGGCTTGTTCAGTTTTGCTTCACGTTAGTGTGAAATTAAGTCTATGTTATCAATTAACCATCTGATCACTGTTTTGACTTTTGCTTGTACATGTTTGTTTTGAGCTAGCTGTTTGTGCCAAAGTTGCTCGTTGTTTGGTGTTATGCCTACCAGATGGAGTGCTTGTGTGAGTGGACAGGCTATGAGGTAGTGTTTGGAAGTTCCCATCAATCCACACTCACAATCTGGCGTTTCCACCAGTGCGAATCTGTGCAGATATGCTGGAAACGCGCCATGGCCTGTGTAGACTTGAGAAAGTAGTTTGCAGCTTATCAATCTGTGTGTATCCACTTTAGGGAAGTACCTGTGTGTCAGCCTGCCTGTGTCCCCGTAGTCCCACTCGAACTGCCATTGCTTAATTGTTAGTTCTTTCAGGGTTCTCTTTAGTTTTGTTATTGGTTTCTCCATGTAGTAAGGGATTGCATTGTATGGGTTTTGTGCTGCTTGTTTGGCCAATTCGTCAGCATCCTCGTTTCCTTGGATGCCCACGTGAGCCTTGACCCAGCTGATTTTAAATTTATTATTTGATTTTTTTACTGTTTGTTGTATTGTATCTATTATTTCAGTTACGTTAAAGGGTTTGCTTAATGCTTGTATTGCTGACATGCAGTCCGAGCGTATGCTGTAATCTTGCCCTGTGGTATTACCCCATTCTGCGGCTTTCAGTATGGCCAGTAGTTCGGCTTGGAAGACACTGTTGCACTTTCTTAGTGGCACCGACCATGTCTTGATTTTTTGTTCATTTTTGTATGCTACGAAAGCCGATCCCGTAGCGCCTGATTCCAATTTCGAACCGTCTGTGTATACGACTATGTCTCTTAGATTGTGTCCGAATCTTGGTTCTACTGTTTCTGCTGGGTGGTTGTGCCAAACGTTGATCTTTTTAACATAGTCCGTGTGATGGATAGTTGTGTTGTATATGTTTACTGTTTTGCGTAATCTTGAGACAGTGCCGTAAGCTGCTTCGTATTGTACTTGAAGGTGAATTGGAATCAGGCCAGATAGAACCTGAAGTGCCGCTGTTGAGGCTGTCCTATAAGCTTTGACTATGGCCAATGCAAAGTGCCTTTGACAGCTAGATAATACTTCCTTGCTGCGTCTATTCAGGTTATGCCCCCATATTGGGGCGGCGTATGTAAGTGTTTTCTCCACTACTGACCTATACCAAATTTTAATTATGTTGGGTTGTAGACCCCATCCCTTAGAGACCATCCGTCCCATCATCCAAAATGATTTTCTGATTTTCTTTGTTTGTTGTTGGCAATGTGGGAGCCAGTTTAGATTCTTGTGTATCATTACCCCTAAATATTTAATTTGTTCTTTGACCTCTAACTTTTTACCGTTGAATTCAATGCCCTCTATGTTGTATGAATTTTCGGTTGGGAGATTCCCTGTGTGTCCTCTATTTAGGTACAGTAATTCTGTTTTGTCCCAATTTAATGTTAATCTATTGTTTGTTATCCACTCGTTAAATTCTTTTATTATTTTATTTGCTAATTTTATAAGTTCTTCTTTTGTTTTTATCTTAAGATTAGTATAAAATCGTCTGCGAAAGCCTGAATCCTGACATTTATACCCCATTGCTTCTTAAGTGCTACATCTGCTATTAGCAGCCACAGAAGTGGTCCCAGGCAGCTGCCTTGTGGGCATCCGCCGAATGTTTGCCTTGTTATTTTTATACCATTTTCTTCTAATGTTACGTATCTATCTTCCAGAAAACTAATGATCCAATTAATTAAGTATGTGGGGCAGGGAGATTGTTTTAGGGTTTTGGCTATTATCGGCCAACTTATATTGTCAAATGCGCCCTTAATGTCCATAGAAATTAGCAGTGTTTGATATTTTTCCTCTTTGTCTTGTTTAATTTTGTTAATAAGTTCGTCTAGTGCTTGTTCTGTTGATATTCCCTGTTTGAACCCGTATTGTTTGGCGCTCCAAAAATTACTAGTTGTTAGATGGTGGTTTATTCTACCATGTATTATTCTTTCTAATATTTTGCTGAATGCTGGTAGTAGGCATATTGGTCTGTAATTTTTTGGATCTTTGGTGTCTTTACCAGCTTTGTGGAATAGTACTACTGTACCTATTTTGAAAGATTTTGGGAAATAGTTAAGTTTGAGGCATGTGTTGAAAAGCGTTATTAAAAGTTGTGGTTCTGCATTGTGTATTCTTTTAATTAAATTATAATCTATGTAATCATACCCTGGTGCCTTGTTTTGTTTTATATTTCTTATTATTCGGTTTAATTCCTGTTTCGTTATCACGGGGGGCCTTGAGTCATTAAATCTGGGGGGGGCTGGTATAAGTTTATGTTCTGTTGACGGGTCTGTAAGAAACAGGTTGTTTAGAAAGTGATTAAGAGTTTCCTTTATTGTTACTTTTTTTTTTATGGTAAGATGTTTACAAGTCTTGGGGGTTTCGTAACTTTTCCCGATGCTAGTTTATACTGGGACCCGTATCTGTTTGTTGCGTCCTCACAGAATCTTTTCCAGGTTTTAATTTTTGTTTTTTGGACTATTTTTTTTAGTTTTGCTCTTTCTTTTTTGTATTCTATGTGTTGTTTAGATTTTAGCTCTTCGTCTTTTTGTTTTTGATATCGCCTCCTGAAGGCCCTGACTCTGTTTCTTGCCGTTTTAATTTCATCTGTCCACCATGGTGGGGCTGTTATATCGGGTGTTGACCGTTTTTTATAGCAGTTAATCGCTACGGTTGTGATTTCATTTTGAAGTCTGAGGGTAATATTATCTAGTTGGTCTATTTCCGATACTTTTTTTAACTCTTTGATATATTTATTTCTGATTTTTTTTATGTTTTTGTCAAATTTTTCATGTTTTCCATGTTTTGTTTCTAATCTGTGTCTGTGGTGGCTGGTGTTGTCATGTTGAATTTTAAATTTTATTAATTTGTGATCACTATGAGATTCGTCCTTGCTGACCTCCCAGTCCTTAATTTTGTTCCCCAGTTTAAGTGTTGCTATCGTTAAATCCGGCCATCCCTTAATTTCTTTTTTATTCCTCATAGTGCAGAAAGTGGGAGGGGCACCTGGTGGATTCTGGACAAAAAGTGAATTAAGAAGGATGAAGTCTGTGAGTTTTTGTCCCCTGTCGTCGATATTGTCATATCCCCATGCTTGTGAATGTGCATTAAAGTCTCCCACTAGCAGGATTTCTCCCGATGCTATCTTCATAGTGTTCTCAATTTCTGAAAGCACCACTGAGAAATCGGCTGAGGGGGGAGCATATGTGTTGATAATTGTTAGTTTTTCTTTATTGTTTTCGATAGTTATGGCTGATACAAATTCTTGTTCACTTAGCGTTATCGGGTTTGATCCTAACTTTGTTATGATGGCTGATTTGTTTGTTTTCGTTTTTGTTATTGACCAATGTTTTGGGTTTATACCTGCTATTTGTCCTGTCTCCTTGTTCTGGTAGTAATCTTGTAACATAGCAACATGTATTCCTTCTGCTCCCATGTATCCCCCTAATTCGTTTGTGGCATGGCTGCTGTTGTGAAGATTGATCTGTATGGCGTTTAGGACGTCTGGTCTTCGTGTTTGTGTTGCATTCTGTGAGTGCATGTTTATGTGATTATTTGAGGCAGTATTAAGCATGATGTTTTCTTCTTAGTTCGTCCCTGCGTTGATACCTGCCGTGTTCTTCATTAGTGGTCCTAGCAATTCGTGGCTTGCCCCTATACGTGTGAATTGAGACTAGCCCCTGTATCACCTCTAAGCCATTTGTTAGCTGCCTCTTACCCTCCTGAAGTTCTAATTGTCGTATTTGCAGTAGTGTCTGGTACACCCAGCAGTGTCCTGAATGTGTCGAATGGTCTGTTGGTTTCTGAGCTCTCAGCCATCCTTTGTTGGTCCAGTTATATAGACGACACATAGCACATTCTTTGCGTCTCGATTTACAGTCTTTGTAGCTGTGTTCCCCTGCGCAGTTGGAGCACATCTGTGTGTTTGGACATTGTAATGCCACGTGGTCGAAACCGAGGCATTGGTGGCATCTTTGGATTGTTACGAAATGTTTCACCGGGCATTCTTTGAACCCCAGACAAACCGTCCTTTTTTTAAGCAGGTTGTCCGCCAGAGGTTCGGGAAGAGTGACTGGAATGTGTATTTTCTCATTCTTGGCCGCCAACGGCTTCATCAGTTTGAAGACATCTTCGTTGTATTCATCATTATTAACCCCTAGAATGCGTGCGAGCTTTGATGTTACCTGGTCTTCAGGGACCCAATTCGGGACGTTGAAAAGGATTATTCTTTTTTTCCTCAGGCTTGCGTTTTTTATTTCTAGCGCTTCGCTTACCTCTTGATCCTCAGTAATTGTCTTTGTAAGCTCCTGTGCGGCCATTGCGCTTTCGCACATGATCTTTACCCCATTCCTGATTTTTCGTACACTCTTAACATTACCGTGATGGTCCTTGGAATGGTTAAGAACTTGTTTTTCTACTTCCTCAGCTGTTCTGTCCTCTTTTGCCTGTATGATAATTGTTGATGTGGCTGCTTTTACTGCCTCTGCGTAGTTAATTGGAGGTTTGTTTGTTTTTATCTCCCGTTCTCTCCCATGTACTTCGTCTGCTGAATCGTGTTCTGCCTTTTCTGTCTGCCTGTGCGTCATGTTTTCCAATATATCGTTCTGCGCCTCTGCGTGCTGTGCTCTGACTTCGAGTTCTACTATTGATCTTGAGATTATTTCCAATGCTTTATCTATCTCTCTGCAGACGATTTTCGGCAATCTTGTGGTTCGTTTTTCTATAACTCTGATGTAACTTATTGCTCTGAGCGCTTTTTCAACTGTTATTGATCTTCTTTTCCCTGTTTCTGGGGCATCACATAGCTTTTGGAGTTCCATCTTCGTACCGCGTACCTCGGGGGCATTAACTATTTCAAGTGCAACTTGTTTACTAGTTTTGCTCGTTTCTGATTCCGAATCCGTTTCTTCGCATTCAGTTACAGTGTCGTCTTCCTCAAAGTACTTATCTAGATTGACTGCTGATTGATTGCTTTGCTCTTCTGTCTTTGTTTTGTTCTTTAATTTTTCTTTGTCCTGAATTGACCGGGAACTGCCTGGTGTGCCTGCACTACCGGATGTTTTGTTAGCATTTTTGGAAGACTCTTTTATTGTTATCTTAGCATCAACTGGTTTTTTTACCTGTTTAAGTTGTGTTTGATTTGATGCTGACCTAGTGTTCATGTTTGATTGCATTTTTGCAGCCATAAGTTATTGGCTAACTCTGTGTTTGATTGTAAAATAATAAAAAGGGGGATTTGAAAATACAAATGAATAATTTCAGTTTTAAATCTACTCTTCACTAAAATAGCTATAGGCATAACGGGAACCCTCAATGATCGAGTGTTTAATGTTTGTGATAATTGTTAGTTTTTCTTTATTGTTTTCGATAGTTATGGTTTTGAATTGTTGTTTTTACAAGGTCCTGGGATTTGTTGGTACCAGCAGCGGGGGGGGGGGGGGGGGGAATTACAGAATTCTTCCTTTACATTCCCTCTCTTTTTCCCTTCTGTTTTTTAAAAGGTGTTGCTGAATTGATGTGCGCCTATGAGGAGAGATACTAGTACTTTAATTGTTCTGAATAGGCACATAGATGCTTTAACAAGTGAAACTGGGTTATTGCTCAACTTGATTTGTTGCGGGATATGACTTACTAACGATAAATCTGTAGTTACTGTGTTGTTAGTATATTTCCACTACTTATGGTGTTAAAGTGTTGTAGAGGAGACGGGGAAGCGCAGTCTTAGCTAGACGGGGGTGGGGGGGGGGGGGGGATCGCAGGCGGAACTCTGAACACTTAACGTTTAATAATTTTAATTAGTAATTGAAAAAGCTATTTTGATCATGGTAGGATGGGAAAAAAAAAAAGAAATGAGTCAGACTGCTGATCATTAGTTGTTGAGCCAAGAAACCTAACCAATGATATATTACATGTGGGGGTTAAAGTTGAGAAAGTGCAAAGATCCCCACCCCCCGAACAGAATCGGCTCATGGGGGAGGGGGTTCAGGAAAGGGAAATGTGGATTGCAACGGAGTGTTGAGAAATTAGCTGTCTATTGACTTGCTATATGTGATGCACGTGCAAAATAAAAGGCTAAATTAATTTTCCCTCAACGGGAAGGGGGGGGGAGTGGGGGGTAACTCAGCCACTTTTGAAGTTTAAATGAAAAGAGCCCCACCATCGTGTTGGGCGACCCGAAACCATTACAAATAGGAAGAACAGGCTGAGTGAAACAAAACAAAAAAACAAAAACAATTAATGGTATATTACATGTGGGGGTTAAAGTTGTAAAGGTTGAAAGCCCCTCCCCAAGGAACTCAGCTCCAGTTGGAGACATAGCAAAAAGAGCGCTACCAACGTGTCTAGCGCCCCATAATGATCGAAAAAAAAATAATAGAAGGGAAGGGGGGGGGGGGAACTAATAAAAAAAAAGGTTGAACGCAGTGGGTGGAAAATCAAAGTGGAATGCTGAAACAATTAAACTTAACACATGATATATTACATGTGGGGGTAAAAGTTGAGTTAATTAAAAAAAAATAATAAAAAAAAAAATAAATAAAAGCCCCCCCCCCAAAAAAAAAAAGAGTGAACTCTCATGGGGGGGCGGAAAAGGGGAAAATGTGTGCAGCAGTTGTGGAAAATTAAAAGACATGCTATAAGTGATGGTATGAGCTAAATGTGGGAAGAATTAATATTTCCTTATTAAATATAATCTATTTTCTTTTCCTCTATTTAGTTGATAGCCCCCCAAAGAGCACACGGCCATGGAGGGGGGGGGCGGTAAAGGGGAAAGAAATGTGCAGCAGTTGTTGAGATTTTTTTTCTACCCTTTTCTTCCCTTGTGACTTTCATAAAAAGTCCTGGATGACCACTAGAATTCAAAAGCACTTGACAATCAAATGAGAAAACAACACCGAAAAATTGCTTTGCTTATTGATAATTGCCCAGCTCACTCACAAAACTGTGGAAAAAAACTGCAAAATGTTGAGGTTATTTTCTTACCACCCAATTGCACATAAAAATAGCAGCCCATGGACTTGGGAATAATACAAAATCTAAAGGTGCATTATAGGAAAATAATTATTAAAGAGCTGATAACAGCTATTGAAAAAAAATGATTCCACCCAAGACATCATTTGTCTTAGAAAGTGCATTGCGGAACTTTATAAAGCTTGGAGATTTGATGTAACTGAAAAAATAATCTACAATTGCTTCAAAAAGGCCGGCTTTTCTGAACCGGAGAATAATGCAGATTCTGAGGACGAATAAGATGTGGCTTTAACAGACTTAAAAGAGAAATGGAAATTAATTAAGGAACGTGGAAATGTCGAAGAAAATGTTACTCTCTCAGATTTTTTGGAAGTGGATGACAATCTCTCTATTGCGCAGTATCCTTCTGACAGTGATAGTTTAAGCAGCGTTATGAACGATGCTGGTGAGAGTGACAATGAGCATGAAAAGGAAAACATACTGCAAGAGAAAAAACCATTACGCAGTGAAATGATGAGTTCTTTTGATCTTATAAAGAGAGGACTTCAAATGGAGGAAAATGTTCCCGATACAATTATTCTTTTCCTTGCTAAAGTGTGAACATTTTTTCGAGGGTGTAACAATTTTGAAATCAAAACAGCGAAAAATTACAGATTTCTTCGTCTAAAATTACTTTAAGTTTTTCTTATGTGATTTTTATTATGCTTTCAAATAAATGTCTGTTCTCTTTTTTTAAATTATTTAAATACGTAATTAAGAAATACAGTATTAGGTTAATATTTATAGTTAAACATTTCAAATTCTTAATTTAACACTTCAAAAATCATTTTTGTTTAATATTTACACATTAAATAGGAATTTTTACTCATTCTCCAGATAACGAATTTCTCTATATAACGAATTTTTTATTGGAACAACGGATTTCATTATATAGAGACTCGACTGTATTTGTTTCTCAATCAGCCTGATGTTTTTCAGGCTTATTGTACAGAGACTACGCAGCTTTCTGCTAATTGAAAAATTACTATTTGTTTCTCAATCAGCCTGATATCTTTCAGGCTTATTTCAAAGAGCCTATGCTGTGTTAGGTTAATTGGAAAATGACCCTTTCTTCCCCAATCAGCCTCTTATTTTCTTCCAGACTTATTGCAATGATCTTATGCAGTTTTATGCTAATTAGAAAATGATCACCTTTTTGTCCAAACAGCCTAGTTTAGGCTTATTGCAATATGTTCAAGATAGTGAATGTTTATGCATAATTTTAGTATAAAAAATACGATCAGGAACTTAAAATTCTTATAAAAAAATCTATAAGAAACTGTCTTATTGACAGATTTCATTAACGTGTCTGAGTGCCTAATGTTAGTGAATACTTCCTTTTTATTTTCAGGGTGTATTTTTTGCGAACACCCCGTGCCGAAGTACCAATAAAATCTGCAGATGGGGCAGATTTTTAATGTTTTTCAAACAATATGTAAAGAAGATGGATTGTTAAATAAAAATAATTATAAATATATATAAAGGAACGTTTTTGAATAAATAAAATCAGCAGATGAGGCAGGTTTTTAATATTTCCCAAGCATTTCGAATCGAAAATGGGATGTTGAATGAAAATAATTTTTAAAATATGTAAAAAAACGTACTATATTAATAAAATCTTCAGACCAAGGAGATTTGTAATGTTTTCTTAGCATTAACTAGAGAATATGGATTGCTAAATGAAAATAATTATAAAAAATTTAAAAGAAAATTTATATATAAATAAAATCTGCTGATGAGACAAATTTTTAAATATTGGAATAAAAAATTATCTGTCTTGTATGCAGAATTTATTTTGAATATCTTTAAGGATGGGCGGGGGTACCAATAAAATTAGTAAATAATGTCTATTAATCTTAATTATTAACCAGGTGCAAAAATCAAATCTGTCAATAAAGCATTATTATTATTATTATTATTATTATTATTTAGAAACCCATTTTCTCTATACAATACTGTGAGAACATTAAAAATCTGCCTCATCTGCAGATTTTATTGATATTTCTGCACGGGGTGTTTAGGAAAAATACTCCCTTAAAATAAAAACGAAGTAACTAATCTTATACACTCACACGCGTTAAACAAACCTGTCAATAAGACAGTTTTTATACATTTTGTATAAGTATTTTAAGTTCCTCCTGCTATTTTTATACTAAAATCCTGCATAAACATTTACTACCTTGGATTTACTGCAATAAGCCTGGAAGAAATCAGGCTGTTTGGACAAACAAGTGTTTACTTACAAATTAACCAAAAACTGCATAGGCTCATTGCAATGAGTCTAAAAAAAATCGGAGTGATTGGGAAACAAATGGTCCTTTTCCAATTAGCCTAAAGCTGCATAGACTCTTTGCAATAAGCCTAAATATATCAAACTGATTGGAAAATGGAAGATGATTCTTCATTTAGCCTGGCTCCTTGCAAACAGCCTGGACTCATTGCAAAGAGCCGGGTTTATCAATTAGACGACGACATATACATTGGATATAAATAACCCCTGGATTTAGCAAACTAAACGTCAGCCTGTTGAAGGTTCGTTATAGCGGGATCAGATTGTTATTGATTTTAAAAGTTTTTACCTGTTCTGTAATTGATGTATTCTAGGATATTAGCGTGATCTGACAATTTTTCATCAAAGGCTCGAAATCGTTCATCCAAGGTAAAAACATAGTGTGTGCCAGCGTCATCATGAAGATTCTTTCCTACTGGCAGGTCGGCAACTACAGGAATCTAAAATGTAACTGTTATTACTTATGTATATAACACAAAAAAATATTTTGCAGTTGGATCAAATTTAAGCATCGTATAACTTTCTAATATTTTTGTACAATTTAAATTAATAAAATCATTGTATAAAAATATTTTTTCTGATATGCTGAAACGTTTGTAAAAATTCCATGTGAATTCGTAGTTGATCTCGATTCCAGAAAACTTTCCCTGATCTTCAGAAACCATTAACAGAGAACCAATCGGAAACCTCAGAAAATAGATAGGTTCTCTAGATTAATGGAAACGTTTCTAAAATAAGAGGGAACTTTTTTTACACCTATTTTTTTTTTCTCGTTACGAGTAGCAAAGGTGCTTTTTTATTGCAAAAACACGTCCGTTAATCTCAGAAATATATTATTTTTCTGCGGTTTCTGACTGATTCTTCCTCTAATGGTTTCTGGAAATAAGGGAAAGACTTATGAACTCGTGGATAACGACGGTGTTTCACTAATTTTTTGTAAACGTTTCAACTTTCAATTTTTACACCATCGAATAGAAAAAATATTACATTCAAATAAAATTTGTTTGAAAACTGTAACTCAGTTACTGATCTTTTACGGGTTTTTAAATAATTTTCAAGCATTATTATTTCTAACACTACCTTAACATTGAACATTTGTTTGCTACTATAATGTAAAGCAACATTGACAGTAATATAAATCTCATCAAAAACGTCACCTGTACAAAATGCAGCCAAGTCTCATGACTCATTTACCTTAAAAAGTAGTGAGATCGTATGAAGCCAAGTTTAGCTATCTTATGGACTCTGAAATTTTCATTCACAAATCACTCTTAGTCTCTACATCTTTAGTTAAATATTATTTTGTGACTTGGCAATTACGCAGCACAGGGAAGTTATTACACCTTACTATGTTATGGGATGGGAGAAGATAATATGATTAAGGCTAATTATATACGCACAGGGAAGTTATTACACCCTAATATGTTATAGCATTATTTGATTAAGACTAATTATACCATCACATTCTCGTGCTACGTAATTGCCAAGTCACAGAATAATAATTAACTAAAGACGTAGAGAATAGAAGTGATTTGTGAATAAAAATTTCAGAGTTAATAAGATAGCTAAACTTGGCTTTATCTCAGTACTTTTTACGGTAAATGAGTCATGAGACTTGGCTGCATTTTTTACAGGTGCCGTTTTTGATGAGATTTCACTTCTTTTTGAAAGTAATCCTCCTTTTCTTGATTTTGGGTTCTTTTTGGAGATGATTCACTGATTTTCGCTAAGTACATACTCTATCCCTATTATTTACAGATATAAAAAATTTGAAGTTTTAGTTTCGTTTGCAAAGTACTGTAGATAAAAAGAAATTTCAGGTTCCTAGGCAAGCACTAAGTTATGGGAGGGCGAAAGTCAAAAGTACTCTCCATTGCTTCCAGGAAAGGTGCTATCCATCTGAGATATTACTCGCAGCCCTAGATACTTGATATTTAGCATAAAAGTACTTTTTAGTATAAAAAGAAAGCCAAAATTAAAATTTCCGGAAATAGCCAATAAATCAAACTATATTCATTTTTTCGATGTTTTTTTTCCGTTTTTTTTTAGTCTTTTTTTTATTATTATTTACGGATTTTTTAATTGTTCCTTACTTTGTATACTAAACCCTACCTTTCTGCCAAATGTCAAGCTTCTAGGACTACAAAATCGAATTATTTTCAAACTTTCGACTTGTTATAAATTTATTGATTTTTCGATTTTAATTCTAAGTTACCTGAATTTTATGCCAATATAGTAATTCTTTGATAAGTCTTCTTAGGATCATTTAGGTTCAATTTAGAGATAAATCAAGTGAATCTTTGAGTCACCATGATTTTATTTAGAAAGGACTATCAAGCCATAACCAGCCAGTAATGTCGGGAGGGGAGGGGGAGATGTGAAAATTTTTGTGGGGCCTAACATCATTTAACAATCCATATTTAATTTATAAATTAAATAGAGTATAACCTGTGAAAGAAAACAAACCTGTCTATAAAGACCTGTCTATAAACGTAGCCAGTTTATAGCGGATCTTTTCTATAACGAAATTCGTAAACGAAAGAAAAGAAAACCATAATCCGGGGGGGTGTCGCGTCAATTCATCTCGCACAATTCATCGCGGAACAATTCATCGCGCACAATTCGTCGCAGCGTCAATTCGTCGCGGCGTCAATTCGTCGCAGCGTCAATTCGTCGCGGGCTCAATTCGTCGCGACGTCAATTCGTTGCAGCTAAAATGTCCTTGAAGGCTATTATGATAAAAATAAGGATAATTTAGTAAAATTATTTAATGATAATTTGTTTTTTAGATATACAGAATTATAACTAACATTTTAAAGGCGATTTCAGAGGAATTTTTTTTATAAGTGATTTTTTTGGGAATTTCCTTATTGTGAACATGACAGTTTAATAAATAAGAACAAGTCATTTCTTATTTAAATTAGAGATAGAATAAATATTGCTTTAGATAACCGAAAAAATGGCGGAGGATTTAGGATAAAATCACCCAGATCAAGAAAAAATGACGAATACAAATGCTAGAATTTTTTTAAAAAAATTATTAGTTGACATATGTGTACACAGGGTACAACCCTCCCCCCTCCCTTATATTTGAAAGATTTAGGAAGTAAAAAAAGTATTGAGAGATGTAAACATAAAATACTTTTTGTGATTGCGATTGAATTGATTGCTGCATGAATGCAATTTCATTAAGTAGTATTTTGGTTTTATAAGTTTGTTCATTTATTTCATCTATACTAATAAAAGGAAAGTGTTTGTCTGTCTGAGTTCTGTGCACGTGTGCGCGCTGACAAGCGAAATCTACCGCACGTGGAAGTCTGAAAATTTTGATGTGGATAGTCGAAGGCAGGTCCTACAGACCTAACGCTCAGATTTTTAATATTTTAAGAACCGGGGCCCCTAGGGCCCTTTTAAGGTTTTTGCATCTAAATTGTTAATAACATGCCCCATTTTCATCTGATCTCCCTTCTTTTTGTGGGCCTTTTTGTGGGCTTTCTCATTAATTCCCCGCCCATTTCTACATTTCAATTAGCACCCTGGCCCCTTGGGGCCCGATGCGGTGTTGACTTGAATATTGTGTGCGCCATGCATTTTTCACCCTCTCAATGCCTAACTTTTAAGTTGAGTCTCCGACTCCTTTCCCCGGGCCTACACCTTCATATTTTTATTGTGGCACTAGGGCCTTTTTTTAGCATTTCTTTCAAATTTTATTCTAATGATTAATTTATACCCTATGCTTAATTTCGACTAATTGAAGATGTAAAGCGCTACGTACTAGGATCTTTTAAGATGTTTTCCTCTTAAGGTCTGACTCAAAACTATCATTTGGCCATTTTTGGGACCTCTAATATAGCTCCCTTAAAAATCGACCGATCCACTAGTTTTTTTTTTTTTTTTTTTTTTTTTTTATGTAACTTTTTTGGACTTCCAGCTACTATATGAACGACGAAAAATTTTCTCGGACAAGTCCCGGGCCCCCTGGTCACCTTAAAATGTTTGTGCCCTAAGTTATTAATAAATTGCCCCATTTTTCTCAGATCTCCTTTGTTTTTGGTGCCTTCTCTCCATTAGGCTTTTCTTCCATTTCTATGTTCCAGTTAAGACCCGGGCCCCCGTGGGACTCGGTATAGGGGCACCGTTGAAGTTTTTGTTCCTTAAATTTTTAATAACATGCTCCTTTAAATCCGATTTTTTTTTTCGTTTTTGGTGCCTTTTCTCCATTTAGTTATTCCTACATTTGTACATTCCAGTTAGGTTCCTGGGGCCCGACTCGAGGTACCTTGAACTTTTTGTGTGCTATGCATTTTTCACCCGCATAATTCTGTCACCCTCTTACTAAACGACTTTAAAGTTTAGCCTTGGATTACTCTCCCCGGGTCACCACGCTTATATTTTTATTGGACATTTAGGACCCCTTTTTAAGCATTTCTTTAAATTTTGTTCTAATGATTAATTTATACCCTATGTTTTATTCTGACTAATTAAAGTTCTAAAGCGCTATGTACCAGGATCTTTTAAGATGTTTTCCTCTTAGGGCCCTGCTCAAAACTATCAGTTAGCCCCCTTTGTTAGCTTCCCTTAAAAATTGGCCGATTCACTAGCTTTTTTTTGTCTGACAACTACTTAGGACTTCCAACTACTACTTGAACGAGAAAAAAATATATCGGTCCTCAGCTACCACCAATTTTGAATATTAATCCCCTTCTTGGGCCCCTCTACACTGCAAATTCCCAGCACACATTGGGAACACATTTGGAACATTTTGATTCAAAAAATGTGTTCCAGTTACCTCAATGTGTACTGAAATGTGTTCCGAATGTGTTCTGCTATAAAGAAAGCGTTCCGAAAAGTGTACCGAAAGTGTTCTGCTCAGGATATTTGTTAAATCTAACCTCGGAACACATTTGCGAACAGATTGGGAACACATTTGCGAACAGATTGGGAACACATTTGAGAACAGATTGGGAACACATTTGAGAACAGATTGGGAACACATTTGAGAACAGATTGGGAACACATTTGAGAACAGATTTGGAACAGATTTGGGAACACATTTGAGAACAGATTTGGAACACATTTGGACGCACTTGTTAAATCATTGCTTTCTTTGTTACAACGACGCTTTGTTACAACCTACTTTGTTACTAAGAAGCCTTGATCGCAATCAATGCGGATTTCAAGATCATTATTTTTATTACTTGGGTAAGTTAAATTTTAAAATTTATTTTACAGCGCACATGAACTCGTTATATTAAGGGTTCTATTATAGTGGCCCCACCAGTGGCTGAGAAGTTCTGCTTTCAAAGCTGGTAGATGGGAGGTGCTGGGTTCAAACCACTGTCGCGCCCGTCGACCTAACCGTTCGGAGTTTTCCGTGGTTTTCTTCGAACCTTGCGTAAATACGGGTTAGGATCCCTTAGAAAGGTCCGTCATGGAGGGCACCCCCCCCCCCCTCCCGCCGTTCTATATCCCTGGCGCAGATAATTTGCCGTAACAAATAACCAACCAACCAATTGAACCGTTATAGTGATTGTCGTTTGAACGATATACACTCTAAAAAAATCCGTGAAAATACAAGAGATTTTCCGTAAAATTTTACGGAGAAGTTTCATTTTTCCAAAATTTCAGTACAATTTCCGTAAATGACATTAGTTCCGTTAAAGAGAATTCACATCCGTAAATATGCAGAAAGTTTTCCGTAAATTTAATGGATTTTTTCCGTATTTCTTTCAAAACAGTACAATGTCCGTATTTCTTGCAAAACAGTGCAATTTCCGTAAATGACGTTTAAAGGTTGAGTACAGAAATCGCTTTTTTTTAAAATGCGAATTAAGATTGTTATATTTACTAGAGTTCTTCTAGGATACAGGCCTGGCCCGGCTCGACCAGCTGGCTCATTCTAACCGAGGCCATGTCAATTTATTGTGAAAAGAATAGTAATATTATATTTTTTAATGAAATATTTAGAAATTTATTTTATTTTTATAAAATACAAAAAAAAAAAAAAAAAAAAAAAAAAAAAAATCTAATCTATTTATTTTTTTAATTTACTTATTTTTTTCTTGATAGTACTTCAAATTTATGATTTTTTTTTCACTATTTTTTTTTTAATTTATCTTTTTTAATGTAAGGCAATATTGTGTTATTTAAAGGTTTCATAACATAATATCTCTGCAAATTATAGCTATGCAAATTGGTATTAAACTAAACTGTTTTGGCTTACAAATTTATGAATTACGCTAAAATTTATTATTTTATAAATTATAATTTTACAAAATTTACAATTTTTTCCTTAAATTTATAAAATTAGTTGATATTTTTTCTTTACTTTTATAAAAATTAAGTTTCTAATTTTATAACGTTTTTAATTTATTTCGTTAGTTCATATTTTTATAAATTAAACTAATTTAATTTAAATTAAATCAGTTAGTCCATATTTAAACTTACCTATCCCAAAGTCATTATTATTATTATTATTTTTAATATTGTTAAAATGTAACGTTAAAAATATAATGTTTAACAGAACCGTACGCAAAAACTCTCAGCATAGCTGAAATATAATAATTTAATTTATTATAAAATCGTTTATTTGCGTAATTTTTTTTAAATAAGAGATTTAAAAAAATTATTTCAACAGCATGTAATAAACAAGTCTGATTAAGATAATTGATGTTTTTATTGGAATTGATAAATAGATAATCAGGCAAATAATTTTAAAAAAGTATATGTTCGAAAAAAGAAAATGTGGGTACCACTGTTGAATTCAGGGGGTGGCGCGGAGGGGACATTATCCCCCGGAAAATTAAAATATCCTCCCCCCCGGAAGATTTGATATTTCATACTTTTAATTATCAAAAAGTGCAATTCCCCCCCACTCCCCACCCCAGAGCAGAAATCCCTCCCGGAGAAAAATGTCTGAATTCAACACGAGTTAGTACTGTTGCAAAAAGAAGCAATTATTACTCTTAATACAATTTTTTATGCATAAAATACATAATAAATTAAAATTTATCTGTTATAAGGCGCCAAATAATACAGTAAATTATTGAAAATTATGAAAAGAAAATATTAAAAACATTGGAAAAATCCATCTACAGATGAAATCTCAAGTTTTTGCATCATAAAAAGCGATTCAAATAAGTTACAGCATTTCAGTGAAAAGCGCGACCGGTCATAGCGTCGGGGTCTAGGTCATCGGGTTAGTACACCGGACATTATGCGTTCGATTCCGATAAACTCACTCAGAAATGAAAAAAAAGATGCCGAAATGTATCTGTCCCTTATAAGGTTGTCCTCGCGAAGTACCTTATTTTTCTTTTTTGGACCTATAAATTTTATTTTAACGACATAAAAATTTCTATAAAATACGGAAGATGTGTTCCGAAAAGTGTTCTCAAATGTGTTCCCAAAAGTGTTCAAAATGTGTGCTGAACAAATTAAGTGTTCTCAAAAGCGTTCTGAAAAGTGTTCCAAAAAGTGCGCTACAAAGTGTGCTGAAAAAGGGGACAAAATGTGTTCTCAAACGTGTTCCCAAAAGTGTTCAAAATGTGTGCTGAACAAATTAAGTGTTCTCAAAAGTGTTCCAAAAAGTGCGCTACAAAGTGTGCTGAAAAAGGGGACAAAATGTGTTTCGAAAAGTGTTCTCTAACGTGTTCCCAAAAGTGTTCAAAAAGTGTTCTAGAAAGTCTTAGAAGTGTTCTAAAACTGTTCCAAAAAGTGTGCTAAACAAGGGGACAAAATAAGTGTTCTAAAAAGTGTTCTGAAAAGTGTATATATATTTGCAGTGTATGCAGCTTCTTTTAAAAGAGTCATAAAAGCTTGAGTTCTGTTTATGGTTATTATCACGGGCACGGAAAACACCGGGTGGGTCACCTAGTTAGAAAGTAAACCATAATTTTATTATATTTTAATTATTTTCATCCACTAATGCTGCTTGTTGTATTCAGTAAATGTTTCCAATTTATGATTTTTTACTTTCTTCTAATAGAAGAAAGTATTGTAATCGAACTTTTTTTTAACTTCCAGTTTTAGACGTATTTACACGTTTTAGAGGTCAGAGATTCCGAAAAAAAGTTTTTACAAATTGTCTGTCTGTCTGTCCGTCCGTCCGTCCGTCTGTCTGTCCTCATTGTATAGCCATTTAAAGATTACAATTTCAAAAAGTTGTAAAAATAAAATTAGAAATCCTAAAAACTTTTTCCGTTCAATGTTATGTCTTGATCCAAGGATTCTAGAGCATTTTTTAATTTGCCTCTATCTTTTTTTTTTTTTTTTTTTTTTTTTTTTGAGACCGGCGACCAGATGGCTGAGGTATAGCGGTTTGAAATTTTAGGGTGGCTGACGTTTTCAAACAAGACAGCAGAATTCATCCATAAACGGGTTTAATTTATGAGTGTTAGTTAACATGATTTCGGCAAATTTCCTTTCATCTCCCCCCTCTTTTTCTCCCCTATACTGAGTGCCAGGGGGCCAGGGTCTTCACTGGAACGTAGAAATGGTGAAAAACTTAATGGAGATAAAGCCCCAAAAACGAAGGAGATCGGGTAAAAATGGGGCTAACTATTAACAATTTAGGACACAAAAATTTTAAAGTGCCCAGGAGGGTCAGGACTTGACCGAGAAAATTTCGTCGTTCTTTTGTAGCTGGAAGACCTAAAAAGTTATCAGTAAACAAAAGCTTAGTGGATCGGTCGATTTTTAAGGGAGAGGTCCCAAAAGGGGCCAACTGATAGTTTTGAGTCAGACCTTAAGAGGAAAACATCTTAAAAGATCCTAGTACGTAGCGCTTTACATCTTCAATTAGACGAAATTAAGCATAGGTTGTAAATTAATCGTTAGAATAAAATTTGAAAGAAATGCTAAAAAAGGGCCTTAGGGCTTCAATAGAAATATGAGGGTGGTGGCTCGTTGAGAGGAGTCCAAGACTCAACTTAAAAGTCACGCATTGAGAGAGTGACACAATTAGAGAGGGTGAAAAATGTATGGCACACAAAAGGTTCAAGTGAACAACGCATCGGGCCACAGGGGGTCAGGGCCCTAACTGCAATGTGGTAATGGGGGGAAAGTTTAATGGAGAAATGGCCACGAAAACAAGGGGGATTGGATAAAACCGGGGCAAATTATTAACAATTTAGATGCAAAAACTTTAAAAGGGCCCCAGGGGCCCCGGGTCTTAAAATATGAAAAATCTGAGCCTCAGGTCTTCAGGGACTGCCTTGGACTATCCGCACCCAAATTTGCAGACTTCTACGTGCGATAGATTTCGCTTGTCATTTCGCACACACACACAGAACTCAGAAAAACAAACAACTTTCTTTTATTAGTATAGATGAAATGAATGATAAAACTTTTAAAGCCAAAATATCATATAATGAAATTGCATTCATGAAGCGATCAGTTCAATCATAATTACAAAAATTTTTTATGTTTACATCTCAAAATACTTTTTTTTACTTCCTAATTCTTTCAAATATAAGGAGGAGGGGGGGGGGGGATCCTCTTTTGTACCCTGTGTACGCATATGTTATTTTTCTCTAGCAGTTGTATTCGTCATTTTTTGATGCTCTGGGTGATTTTATCCTAAATCTTCCGCCATTTTTTCGGTAATGTAATACAATATTTATTCGATCTCTAATTTAAATAAGAAATGAGTTGTTCTAATTCATTAAACCTTCATGTTCTCATCATGGAAATTCACAAAAATCACATATGAAAAAAGATTCCTCCAAAATTGCCTGTAAAATGTTAGTTACAAGTCTCTAAATCTAAAAAATAAATTATCATTAAGTATAATTTTACTGAATTATCTTTATTTTTATCATAATGGCCTTCAAAGACGTTTTCGCTGCGACGAATTGACGCCGCGACGAATTGACGCTGCGACGAATTGTGCGCGATGAATTGTGCGTTTTCGCTGCGACGAATTGAGCTCGCGACCAATTGACGCTGCGATGAATTGACGCCGCGATGAATTGACGCTGCGACGAATTGTGCGAGATGTTCCGCGATGAATTGTGCGCGACGAATTGACGCAGAACCATCCGGGGGAAATACCATAAAACAATTAGTGGCTGTGTACTAGCTAATAGGACAATTATCTTAAAACTAATGTTTCTAGCACCACAAAATCAAACTGTTTTCGAATTTTCGATTTTTTAAAAATATTTCGATTTTTCGATTTTATTTTCCAATTTAACGAATTTTTTAATTGTAACTTTTATTGAATTGTAAATACTACCTTTACACCAAACTTTAAGTTTCTAAGACTACAAGATCAAATTATTTTCAATTTTTGTTTTTTTTTTTTCAATTTTTTTTTTTCTAATTTTCTGGATTTTTTAATTTTTTTCTTATTTTGTATCCTTTATTGCAAATTTCAAGTTTCTAGCGCTACAAAATCGAATTATTTTGAAATTTCCGAGCTTTTTCGAGTTTTTTATTCTATTTTCGAATTTATTGTGTTTTAATTTTTCCTTTTTCTGTATCCTAAACAATAAGTTTACTCCGAATTTTAAGTTCTAAAGCTACAAAATCAAATTTTTTTCAATTTTTCAAATTTTTGATTTTTTTTTTCGACTTTTAAAAATTTTTTAATTTTTCTTTTTTCGAATCCTAAATACTACCTTTATTCCAAATTTCAAGTTTCTAGCTCTACAAAATCGAATTATTTTCAAATTTTCGTTTTTTTTTCCGATTTTTTTATTTTATTTTCGATTTTTGTTGTGTTTTTAATTTTTTCTTTTTCTGAATCCTAAACACTATTTTTACGCCAAATTTTCAGTTTCTAAGACTACGATATCATAGTATTTTCAATTTCTCACTTTTTCTTTTTCTTTTTTTTTTTTTTTTTTTTTTTTTTTAGTTTTGAAATTTCCGATTTTTTTTTTCGAATTATCCATATTTTTTTAATTTTTCCTTATTTAGTTTCTTAAATATTACCTTTATTCCAAATTTCAAGTTTCTTGGCTATAAAATCGAATTATTTTCAAATTTTTCCAATTTTTCAGATTTTTTTCGATTTTTTTATTTCATTTTCGAATTTTATTGTGTTTTTTATTTTAACTTATTCTGAATCCTAAACACTATCTTTACCATGAATTTTAAATTTCTAAGGCTAAAAGATCAAATTATTTAAATTTTTTCAATTTTTTTTCGAATTTTCCAGATTTTTTTATTTTTTCTTATTTTGCATCCTAAATACTACCTTTATTCCGAATTCCAAGTTTCTAGCGCAACAAAATCGAATTATTTGAAATTTTTCGATTTTTTTCGATTGTTTCGATTTTTTTATTTTAATTTCGATCTTTTTTGTGGTTTTGATGTTTTCTTTTTCTGAATTCTAATTAATTTCTTCACACCAAATTTTAAGTTTTTAAGACTACAAGATCGTGTTATTTTCAACTTTCAATTTTGTTCGAATTTGTTGAATTTTCGAATGTTTTTTTTGTTTTGTTTTGTTTTTTAATTTTCCGGATTTGATAATTTTTCCTTTTTTTGTATCCGAAACACTAGCTTTATTCCAAGTTTTATGTTTCTATGGCTGCGGGATCTACCCAATCTTTTTGATGACGCGAGAGTGAGTGAGTGAGTGACAAAAAATCGAAACTTTGAGTTCATATATCGTCTGCACTAGAAAAGACAGAATCGAGAAATTTCAAATTTTGGTCCTATTTGCCCCATACTCTATATAAGCGAAGTTTCAAATTTTTGGGATACTCCAGCGCAGCGATATGGGGGAGTCAAAAGTGCTCTGAGTTGCTTCCAGAAAAGGATGCTTACGGCTGTGCTTTCTCGACTTGGCGGAAGCACTGCCGTGCCTCTAGATAACTCCAATTAGAAAAAAATTTAATGAATGTAAAGACATAATAACTACATAAAAAGAAGGTAAATTTTTAATTTAAAAAAATCTACAAAATCAAAGTAAGTATATCCTATTTTGAAAGACTGGAAGGTTGGCAGCTACGTAAAACTAAGGAAAAAGTGGCAGCGTTAGCACAATTTCCAATCACACATTGCTTGGCTAGAGCTTCTTCTTCACCATCCTGACATAACAAAAAAAGGTATTTTCTTTTGAATGAAAAAAAAAATACTGAACTCATTACTTTGAAATTTTGTATGTAGATGGAATATAAATGAGATCAGGGCACAGACTGCTTTTTAAACATGTAGTTTTAAATAAATTTCAAAACTTTATTATTTGAATACATATCTCATATATTCTATGTAAAAACGCTTTTTGGTGTACTTTAGTGCAATCTAAATATATATATATATATTAAATGTAAAAAATCTATAAAAATTTTCAATTAAAAACCTTTTACCTGTATTCGGTACACAAGACAGCGTGTTTAGTAACTTAGGTAGCACGAGTTCAATAATCTGCTATCTTTTAAATAGTAAATAACATGCTGAAAATATTTAAAGCTACAGAAACTGTGTAAAAAATTATATTGATAATCAGCAACTTTTCTTACCCCCAATTTTTTCAATTCCTCTTTTGGTCCAATGCCAGACAGCATCAAAATTTTGGGAGAGTTCAATGCTCCACCTGACACAATGACTTCCTTCCTGGCTTTAACAACTCGAGTTTTACCTTTATAGAGAAATTCAACACCTGTAGCCCTGTTACCTTCTATAATAATCTAAAATAAGGGTAAATGTTAAAAACTTCTTTATATATATTTCAGATATCACTACAAAATATTTTCCCTCACACTCTTATTTAAATTTTAAGCTCTGCCCACTACGCTCGCCAACCCTGCCCCCCCGTTCAGGCCACCCGGTCTCTAAAAACACGCTGCTAATTTACTATGTTTTTAAAAGACTTAAAAAAGGGTCCCAAGCATAGAAACTGAATACCCACTTAAAGATACATATTATTTTAAGAAATAGACATCATTTTAAAAAAATGGTGAGAAAAATAAACATTAAAAGCACTTTTAATTTAATTAAATATCATTATCTGCTGCCCTTCCTCTGAAACATTAAAGAAAAATCTGCTGAAAATAAATTGTAAACGCAAAATTTTGTAAAAATTGCCCCATTTTGTGTAAGCGTAATAAAATATTTAAATTTTCTGAATAAAACTGGACTTTTCATTATAAATATGACGTCATTTTCACCAGCGGAAATTCATGATTTATAAATGAAATTTCCGTGATCTGATGAAAATTACGAGACTTTCACATATTAAAACCAAGCATTAAATGCTAATGCATTCATAGTAAAATATTTTTAATCTTGCTCAGTTTCTTTTAAAAATTCGGCAGCAACAAAAAAATCAATGAATCCTTCTATATTAAAAAAAAGTAATCTGGAACTGAGCCAAAAACGAAATGGACCAATCAAATTCTGCGTAGATATTCCGGGTTATTCTCATCGCTTTTTTACTAGGGACTTTTTTGAGGAGCTATTACTTTTTTTCTAGCCATCCTACGGATTCGAAAATCATACCACCAGACGCGAAATATAACAAGCTTTCAGAAATTAAAAAAATTATCACGGTCGGACAATAAAAATTCAAAAAATCCTTAAAAATCGAGTAAAAAATATTTTATTGGAAAAGTCATTTTTTTATATTGTTGCCAATTTCTAAATAAGCTCAAAGAATTATGTTTTATCTCAAATAAAAAATGTATTTGCGCGAGACTATTAAAAACAATAATGAAAGTTTAAAATAATAATTAAATGACCACGTGTTGAAAGCAGGAAATAAAGAAAATTACGTCATAAAAATTGTGTTTACACATGAATATTAAAAATAAAAAAAAGATGAATTAAATGAAAAAGCATTATAACCGGTTAAATGAAAAAGCATTATAACCTGATTACAGAAGAAAGTCGCCGTTCGTGATATCATCATCATCATCATCTTTTTAAAACAGGATACATTACCAGGTTTTAAGAGGCTGTGAAATCAGAACGGGGGTTGGTGAGCGTAGCGAGCAGGGGGCAGAGCCCCCTACTTATGTTAAAAATAAAATAAATGTTTTAGTTAATCTTAAAATAAAAATTGGATTTTATAAAATAGTCTGTTGTTAATGATGAGGCAAAAACTTCTTTTATATGTTATCATTATGAAATCGTTCCCATGTATCATCTATACTACTAAAATAAAGTTTCGCTCTGTGTGTGTGTCTGTGTGTGTGTCCGTGTGTGTGTCTGTTGGCGATGGCTAGCAAAATATAGCCCACCTAGAAGGCTAGAAGTTTAGATTTAGGTAGTCCAAACCCTCTCCTGGTGTACCTGAACGTCAGAATTTTAATATTTTAGTTACTTTCTGCAATATTAATTAAAATGCAAAAAGAACACTCATTAAAAATACGCTTTTTTTCTTCTCTTGGTTGGTTGTATAGAATATCTTCTCAGAAGACATAAAATAAATCAGAGTAACGACGCATAGATAAGGACTTATAACGAAATAGCGCCAACATGGATTGGAGTTACCTGTGTACAGCCAAGCTAATGTAGCGCCATCTACTCACGGCAAATTACATAAGCGCCACCTGTTTAAGACATTTCCAGGAACGGTTTTCTTCATTATAAGGTTTTTTTTAAACAGGACATGTACTATTATGATAGAGACTATTAATACAGAAAACTTTAACAGATTATTTGTTATATATTTGCTTGAATGGCGAGGGGGGGGGGCTAATTACATTTAAATTTTTAACATTTTTAGCTTCATATTCAGTTGTTTTATATACAGAATACCGCTATTTTAAATCTCAGTTTCTTTTCTCGATAATATCTCAGTAATAATGTTCCGAACTTTTCCATTGAGTTCCATTTTTAATAAACTATCGTAAAAATCAGTATTCATTGCTTCAAGGTGTATTTCTAAAAAGCAATTACCAGTATTTTCGAATAATAGCCTAAGTTAAATTTCAAATTAAGTTCCTAGCTTAACCAAATGAATCAATCTTTAAAGATGTATAGTGATCCTCCTAATTAGTTATGTGCTGAAGGTCACTTGAACATCCGCCCCTTTACCCCCCACCCCCCTCCGGGGCCCTCCTTCAAAGTTTTCTCTAATTATTCCCCGTTTCCATATCTCAGCAACTATCTTTCCGATTTCAACGCAAGTGATTCGAAACATTATAATTAACTTAATAGTCACCCTTTATAACATTAAACTAAATTTATGAGTAGCGGTTACCACTATTTCTGAATAATAGTTTAAGTCAAATTTCTAATTCAGTTCCTAGCTTAACCAAACGAACGAATTTTTAAAGATGCATAGTGATTGTCCTAATTAGTCATTTGCTGAAGGGCACGTGAACATCCCCTACCTCCCTCCAACCCCTCCTTCAAGGTTTGTTACCTAACTATGCCCCGTTTCCATATCTCAGCAACTATCTTTCCGATGTGAACGCAAGTGATTCCAAACATTATAATTAACTTAATAGACACCCTTTATAACATTAAACTAAATTTATGAGTAGAGGCTACCACTATTTCCGAATAATAGTTTACGCCAAATTTGTAATTAAGTTCCTAGCTTAACCAAACGAACGAATTTTTAAAGATGCATTGTGGTCCTCCTAATTAGTCATTTGCTGAAGGGCTCTTGAACATCCCCTCCCCCCCCCGGCCCCTCCTTCAAAGTTTTTTCTCTAACTATGCCCCGTTTCCGTATCTACGCAACTGTCTTTCCGATTTCAATGCAACTGATTCCAAACATTATAATTAACTTAATAGTCACCTTCTATAACATTAAAGTAAATTTATGAGTAGCGGTTACCACTATTTCCGAATAATAGTTTAAGGCAAATCTGTAATTAAGTTCCTAACTTAAGCAAACGAACGAATTTTTAAAAATTCCTCCTAATAGTCATTTTCTGAAGGACACTTGAACATCCCCTTCACCCGGCACCTCACTCATGTTTATTTTCTCTAACTGTGTCTTATTTCAATAACTCGGCTTATAATGTTCCCATCTTCTCGAAACCAGCTCAATTTTGTCGCACGCCCACTATACAGTACCGTAGGCAACGTTGACCTGTCTCAGAGGTTCTTTCCGAAAGAGGTTGCTCCCCTGGCGGTGGAAGTAGGAAATAAAAGATTTTCCGGAGCGTGCGAGTGAGCTCGGTATACGGTGTCGAAGCCATCGGAGACCTTGGCCAGAGTTTCGTTTTTTAAAAGATTTGAGTTTATTACACGGGCTCGGGCAACGCTGGGCGGGTCAGTTAATTAAAAAATACTTCAACGCTTGAAAATGCACAATTTTCTTTAATTATGGTGTAATTTTTACCCATAAATACAGGGTGTTTCACAAAGGACCCCTAACTTTGAAAATAAATAACTCGGAAACGGTGATAGATAGAAGCATGAAAGTGGTATGCTTATTAAAAAAAAACCGTAAAAATCTGATACAGAAACCTCAAAACTTTAGTAACAAATTGCGCCAATAAATGGCGCTGTAGGTGACATAACCATAAGTAGGCTGTATATCATCAAAAGCTATTCAAAATGTGCACCTTTGACACAACACACCTATCGCAAACAAATAATGAAATTGCCAGTGACTCTCTGTAGTATATCACCGGAAACCAACACACAAGCTTGACAAATAGCCTCCAACTCGTCGAGTGTTGAAAAAATTTTGCGGTAAATGATGTCCTTCAGTGTCACGTACGGAATTTCTTTCACACAACGCTAATAACGATCACGTTTCAACGGCGAAATTTCTGGACGTCTGGGCTCTCTTTATAGGGATCCGTAATGCTGTCTGCAGCGCCATCTATCGACGCTATTTTTAAATAAAATTTTGAGATTTCTGTATCAGATTCTTACGGTTTTTTTAATAAACATACCACTGGTTTCATGCTTCTATCTATCACCATTTCAGAGTTATTTATTTTCAAAGTTAGGGGTCCTTCGTGAAACACCCTGTACTTTTCAACCATAATAATTTATTTATTTTATAGTTTTCTTTTATTTTAAATATTCACGTACAAATATATATAATTGAAAATACATTGTTTGTAAACATAATTATTCAGGCTTTTTAAATTGTGGCAACAGTAAATAAAAAAAGGCTATTTGAACAATATGAATCAATTCTCTAATACGAATTAATTCTCTAAACTCTCTCGCTTTTGCTAATGTTAAAGTGAAGTGGTGTTGAGCAATGCATATAAAATAGTCAAACTGCAAGAAAGCTTGAAATTTTTTCCTTTACTCCTTCCCCCCCCCCATACCTGGAAATTCTCCGTATTGAGTGGGAGGAAATATTTTAGCGAGTTATTTAGTTACAAAGAACATGTGTGTATTGTGTACTAATTTTGATTTTTAAATAAAAGGACACATTATACTAGAATAATATCATTTTACCTTTGTAACCAAGGCGTTTGTTAAGATATCAAGATTTTCTCTGTTTTCAGCTGGCACTATATAACCTTTTAGAGTATTACATCTTTGGTGATCCCGGGTAAAACCTTGTATAGCATAAAAACCTGCGTTTAAATTGTTGACATGAGTTATTTTTGCTGCATTCTAAAGTGAAAAATAGAAATGTATGTACGATCTTCCTGAAAATTAAAGAAGAAACAAAATTTACATTACATGTTCTATTAAATTCGTTTAAATATATTGGTGTACTCATTACCAAGTTGCTTTTCTGCATTAGCATCCACAATTTCAAAGCCTAATTCTGCCGCAGCTTCATATACAGCTTCTCTTAACTCAATGTAATAGGTTGGTACTTCTACTGTTATCGGTCCTCCGACAGCATGGTAACCTAATAAAAATAATTTTATTTGATAAACTCAAATACCTTTAATATGACATATTAAAATCAATATCTCAATTACCTTATATGATTGGTTACATAAAATGTGCTTCTAAAATTATAGAAATATCAAAATAAAACTGAATAATATTTAAAGGGTAATTTTTGTACTAAGAGTTTGAATTGATAGTGGCAACCTTCGTGTCGGTTAAATCAATAAAGAATAATGAAATGGCGGAATTTGAGACGTTTATCTGATGTTAGATATTCCTGATGAAGTAGTGAGGCTCTGATTACATGAATACTGAAATGCAGCAACATACTTACGAATATATAGTAGTGCCATTAGCGATCCATTGGTATACTAATGGTGAAAACCACTCAAAAATATCGAAAGTGATGTACAATATTTAGAGAATCATCGTAAGCTGATCAATGAATTTTTTTCATGTAACTGGTAGTGCAATTTAAAAAGAGCATCAGTCGATGAGACGATGATAAATAGGGTAACACAGAGAAAAATAGAAAGAAACAGAGGGAAACTATTAACTCTTTCGCTACAAAAAAAAAAACTTTTAAATTAGGTATTTAACAGTGCCAAAAATGGATACATATTGGTAACCAAAACATGCATTGTCCAATTTGCGCACATACCTAAGAATCTTTCGACCCAAATTGGGTTTTATGTTTTTCTGTGCACTAATACAGCAAAAATATCCTCCTGTGTCCGACGCTGTAGATTGTGGTGGAACGTTCTATGACCCAAGAATTTTTTAATTTAAAATTTAGTGACTGATTGGTATAAAATCGGCTTTTCATTAATAAAATTCGATTATGGTATATAATTTTTTTTATTTCTCTTTATAAATGCCAAAAAGTTAAATGCCTGTCAAATAACGGCACTCTCAGTCCATGCCAAAGGAACGTCGAACGGCACAAGAAAGACATATCAAGCTTTGCGTATAGAAAACGCTCGAAGCGAAAGGGTTAAACCACATGGTAAAATCTAAGTTACTCTCCAGGTAATAAGAAGAGAGGGTTATTTGCAAAGATATAGGATCTGAAACAACTCGTTCCTATATAAATACGAGATCTATCATGATATCATCAAACAAACAAACAAAACAAAAAATAGCGACAATATATCCTGTTTATTCATAATAATCAGTTTTTTGCAGTTTCTAAAAGTGGAGATTGTGAATTTTGCATCTACACCTTTCAAATGAGCAATACATCTTGTTTTAAGCTGAAATATTCGTCGGCAGATAGGGGAGATAGGGGATGAATGGGACATTTTTACAAAAATATTTATTTTAAATATTTTATGTAAATTATTATTAATATTATATATCTCATTTCATACATTAGGTGTTTGCCTACATCTTAGGCACAATATTTATTCAAGATTATTATTATACAGACATATATTATGAAATTTAAAAAAGGTTCCTCTCTGTCCCAATCATCACCACAGCAGGGATGGATGGGACACAAATATTTTTCTCTCTGTATTCAATGATACCAAATTTAAATTTATAATTACAAACTTATATGTAATTATATGTGTAATATATGATCTTATATGTCTGTTATATATCAGTGTTAGTAATCTAAGAAGTAAAAACACAGTTAATTATGAATTAAAAAACTGTAAGTTATATTATATATTTTAACTGAAATTTTAATGAATTATAAATTTAAAGTTGCACGGATGTACAAATATCAGTAACACAATAAATGTGGTCTGCCTAAAATGTTCTAAATGTGATCTGTCAGATGCATAAAATCAGTTTCAGTGAATGTATTGCTGTTAAAAAGGAAAATGTCAGTTTTCCTAAAACCACTGGTTATGTTTATGTTGCTAGTACTAAAAGCTGACAAAAATGCCTCCTTGGCAAAAGCTGAGAGGCTATAAATTGTAATATGCTCTCCAAGATTATTTCTCAGTCAATCACCTTGGACTGATCTCAGCTTTGCCTTTAAAGGCCCATAAACAGAAACATCCAATGGCTGAAGACGACAGTGGCTACAATGAGGAGGAAGAGATAAAAGAATAATTAACATAAATTATTAATTTATCAACTTATATAATATTATTTAGTTAATAAAAAAATTTCAGTATCTTCTAGGGATGAATGAAGCAGTCCCATTCATCCCCATTTGAAATGTCCCATAGACCGGGAGGCGGCAGCACAGAAAATCACCTCATCCAGTTCACGGCTGAAATTTCAGAATTAGTTAAAACTTGATTCGCATATTAAAACGCAATCGGTCTGCCAAGTCATATCTTGGTGGAAAACACCCGAAAACCCGATTTTAACGATTGGCTCGTTGGTTTACCATTGTGTGTTCCTGCTCCCAGTCCTCCATATTTTCATACATTTAGGTGCAGGAAAACACAATGGTAAAGCTACGAGTCAACCGCTAAAATCGGGTTTTAAGGTGTTTTCCACCAAGATATGACTTGGCAGACCGATTTTGTTTTAATATGCGAATCGAGTTTTCACTAATTCTGGAATTTCAGCCTTGAACTCGATGAGGTGATTGTCTGTGCTACCGCCTCTCGGTCTACCAATAATCCCCATGATGCATATATTCAATTGTCAGCCATTTTGTCTCCGAAATTATTTTGTCACAATGGTTAATATTCATTAATTTTAATTACCAATATTTAGCCTTGAAATAAATAACTATAACATATCTTAATTGTTTATAATGCATAAAATATATAAACAACTTCAAATATAAAAAAAACTACTTTTAAACACAGTTTTCATGAAATGCAACTTTGGAGGAAATTGAAAACAGCCATGTGGTCTTGTTTTTGGTTCTGAAGCACACTATGATAGTGTCATCTATGAAAATAGGAAGCAACTAAAAAAACATTTTATTGCCTGAAATATTGAGAATGTCCCATCCATCCCTTGTCCCATTCATCCCCCATTTCTCCTATTTTGCAGATAACTTAGAATGCATAGCTGCCAAACTTCTAAGTTTTTTTGTTAAGACAAATAAACATATTGTAAACCAGAAAATTTATGCAATAAAATGTTTCTTGTTCTAACGTGGAATTTATTTGTTTTTACTTATTAAATAAAATGTATAGTTTTATTAAATTTTGCAGCTATAAGAATGCTTTTATGAACAATACAAATAAAGGAACTCGCCATTGTTAAAACATTCCAGAGATTTCCAGTTTCTGTCTGAAATACACTATATTGCCAAAGGTGACCGGTCACTTGCGATTTTAGACATTTTGTTAACTATCTAGAAAAATACATCAGGAATTAACCTGAAACTGCAGGTGTGTAAACAGTATAGTATAGGTTATATATTTCCGCGAAGATTTTTTCACGAAACCCCATAGGGGACTGTTAACAAATTGAAAAAGAACGAATATCTTTTGGATAACCCTGTAAAAACTAATGTAGCAGAGGCGTTCAAACTCAAAATTATTAATAAGTAGCTTATTGTAATATACTGTGTTCATTTTTATGAGGATAGCATGTATACTCGTAGAGAAATTAAAGTTTTTATAAAAACAGTCCCAAATTTCGCCTAGTTTTTTGCTTATAATTTGCAGAGTTCTTAATATAAAAAAAAGTTCCTTTTTAGAAAATATGACAAACAACATTGTACATAATACTCTGCAATCAGAATTAAAAATAATAAAAATTGGATGAAAAATGAACAAATTTACTAAAAAATGTTTCACTGCGCATGCGCGAATGCAATCAAAATATGCATAATGTATTAGCTAAGCATATAGAGCAACTTTTGTGAAAGTCTAAAAATCATAGCTTGAAAATTCTGAAAATTAACGTCGATAGATTAAGCTCGAAATCCGTTGTTCCCAAAAAGAAGCGAAAAGATGAGGGGTTGTATCAAATATCTGTTGATTAGTGCTAAGATAGTGTACACAATATTTCACGTATTTGGATACAACCCCTCATATTTTTGCTTCCTTTTGGGAGCAACGGATTTCGAGCTTATTCTATCGACGATAATTTTCAGAATTTTCAAGCTATGATTTTGAGACTTTCACAAACGTTGCTCTATATACTTATCTAATACATTATGCATATTATATTTTGATTGCATTTGCGCATGCGCAGTGAAACATTTTTCAGTAAACCTGCTCATTTTTCATCCAATTTTTATTATTTTTTAATTCTGATTGCAGAATATTATACACAATGTTATTTGTCATATTTTCTGAAAACAACTTTTTTTTATATTAAGAACTCTGTAAATTATAAGCAAAAAACTAAGCGAAGTTTGGGACTATTTTTACAAAAACCTTAATTTCTCTACGAGTATACATGCTATCCTCATAAAAATGAACACAGTATATTACAATAAGCTACTTATTAAAAATCTCGAGTTTGAACGCTTTTGCTACATTAGTTTTTACAGGGTTATCCAAAATATATTCGCTTTTTTCAATTTGTTGACAGTCCCCTATGGGGTTTCGTGAAAAAATCTTCGCGGAAATGTATAACCTATATTATGTTGTTTACACACCTGCAGTTTCAGGTTGATTCCTCATGTATTTTTCTAAATAGTTAACAAAACGTCTAAAATCGCAAGTGACCGGTCACCTTTGGCAATATGGTGTATTCTTACATTAGGGAAGTGTACCAATAATGAGAACAATACAAATTGTTGAACATGTTAGGTCTGTAATTAATTAAGCTATGTAACTAACATTCTGAGAGCATAAAAATGATCTAAAGAGTTTCAAGTGAAGCACAATTGATTTCGACTGTCTGCAGTGGGGTATATCGCCCTGTGACTTGTGAATTCAAAGATTAAAACATTTTTGAAAGAAATGAGATTTCTCACATGAGCAGTGTAAGACAGTTGACAGGCGGACAGCTGAACTGGCGTATAGTCAAAGAGTTAACACTTGAGCGTCTCCAAAAAATAATAAATTGATTTTTCTAAAACTGATTTTGATAGTGTAGTTCAAAAAAATGTAACTCGCAGGATAATCTATTAATGTGTCTGGATATTTTAATAATGAAAATCACCTGCAGTGATACGTTTTCTAAAACTGAGAAAGGAGTATTAACAATGTAAAATTTAAGAAATTATGCAACTTTTATATTGTTTTTAACTTACAGCCAGCTTACCTAGATTTCTGAATAAATCCCGATGCGTCTATCTTGTTGCCTTAAAGCCAAGGAATAACTGAATTAAATAAATATCGCAGTATAAGTCTCTCCAGTCTGCTTCAACCTCGGAACAGCTGCTTCAGCAATTATTTATCACACATCATTATCACACGCATCATTTATCACACACATACTTATCGCTTTACTTATGTTCTGTATATGTATATATATATAAGATCATCAAAATGAATTGAGATTTTTATTACGGCAAAATACTTACCATTTGCTAAATACTCCCAATTCCTGTTGTCTTCTAGCTTTAGAAAATAAGGAAATACATCTTTCCAACTCCAGCCTTCAGCACCCATAGCTGCCCACCTGTCATAATCTCTGTAATTTCCACGAACGTAGGCCAAGCCATTTATGCTTCCAGAACCACCGAGCATTTTACCAGATGTCCATCTAATTTGCTAGGAGCAAAATAAAAAAACCATGCAGTTATTAAATAATGCAGTTCATATCTTGCTTCCTACAAGAAGTTGGTATGAATTTTAGAAGAGAGAGGGACCGCTGATTTTTGTCACATTTTGTCTGGGTTTGATGCGGAATAGAGGGGGGGATTTTGGCGAGCGTTGCTCAGATTTGTTTATATTGCTATAGAAAAGATGCCGTCAGGGAGATTTTTTGAAGGAAAAGTTACGTGAATTATCCTTCTTATACAAGGAAATCCATGAAAATCTTACACAGCCAACCAGGCCAGACAGACGAACATCCAACCAGCGAACATCGGCTCAAGCTCTCCAGTTTGTGTCCAGTGTGCTAACCACTGGACCTGGTGGGCCTGTAACAATAAATGAGAACATAAGTTCTAACTTTCCAAAATACAGGATTTAATAAATATATTTTAAGACTACGATAAAGTTTGATAGTGTAATAAGTTTTGATAGAGTAACAAGTTTTAGTGTCCTTTCATTTTTCAGGTTTTGGAATAATCTATAATTTCACATTTTGTCCACTGAAATAATATGAATGTTAACGGCAGATGGACAAGACAAGTTAGATTTTCATATGGTTGATGTTTGGAAAACTCGTTTATATTTCAAACCGCTGATGATGAAACATACTTCCAATTGCAAAAAGTATACAAATCAACACATACAAAAGACACAAAGCAGAAAGACACAGAAAAACACAAACCAGAAATACGCATTTTGTTACGTAATTTTACCGCAATTACTCATAGATATAATAAAATAACAAGATTTGTTATAAGAATAGTATTATAGTAATAGTTGTTCCCAAAGCTTGAAAAATACAATCGACAGGTCGCCACTGTCGACCAGGAATTTTTTATCTGGTGACCAAGTTATTTAATCCGGCAAGTTTCTTTCCTTTTTTTTCTTTTTTTTTTAATGCAAAAATTGGCCGAAGAAATAAAATGTTACAAAGTTACAAAATATTAAGAAATAAACTTAGAAATTATATTCAAACAAAAATATATTTTAACAAAATATATTTTAAACAAAAATATATTTTAATTTGGCAAAAATAAGTTCATTATCTGTAAAGTTTAAAATAATAAGATCAAAATTATTTCACTGACTTCAACAGGAAAATAGGCAAAAAGTTGTTTTCCTGCTTCACTATTCATCGTCACCTGCTGGTATATGACATTTATAATGGAACTAGGAAGGTTCCTTTTTCGATGACATTTATAAGCATGAAGACTTGTAGCGATTCTTTTTGTTGTTGTTGTTGTCCAATACGCAGCCTTTTCCCGATTGTACATACCAAGATCCCCCTTATCATTCTGAAGTATAAGGGGGTTAGGGGTAATCTGGTGTTAGTGGTAATCTGGTGTTAGTGGTAATCTGGTCTTGGTATGTACTATATCCGCAAAGGCGTGGCTACAGTCTCACTCGATTGTAATTTTTTTTATTTGTGAGAGAGGGTGTACCAAAAAGGCACGTTTTTGCTAGTTATGACGTCCATCTTTGCCTGCAGAAACATTTCATACACACTTTGATTAAAGCCGATAATTTATTGTCTTATTAAAAGTGCAATCAAAAGTATTGGATAATCTCATGATTGTTTCTAAAACATTGATGTAAAAGTTATTTTCATAGTTAATATTATTATCTTCGGCTTAAAAAATAAAGAAATTCATAAAATTTTACCTTTTCACAAAAAATGAAAAAAAAATGAAATTTTTTTAAAAATGTGCAAAATATTTTTGTCATTCAAAATATCAGGTTTTTTTTTTTTTTTTTTTTTTTTTTTTTACAAACTAATTTTTACTTTGAACTTCTGAAAACAAATAATAATATTCTCGTATTCATCGTGGGTGTAAATATGAATTCTTATTGGCTTATCAATCCAAAATGCATGTGTTTAAATATGCTTATCATAATTTAACATGTAAATTAAATAAATAAGTCAAAAAACCCACGTATTTTAATATTGTTCATTTCGTTAAAAATCTGTCTTTTACTTACTACTTCATATACTCCGTGGATTAGAAATAAAAATATTTTAATTCATGAAAAGTGGAATTTAACCAGTTACGAGCCATACATTTGAATTAATTTCTTAAAACATCAGATAGCAATATTGACATATATATCTTTAATTTTCAACATTTACTATTTCAAAAAAATTGTTTCAAAATTGGTGATAAATTATGGTGCCGATTTCAGGCTTAAAAAGTGCCCTTTTCCGCTACATTAAATCTGGATCTGTCCTGAATCGCCCAAGATTTCCAAGCTTATTTTACTTTGTTAGCTATGCAACAGCTATCAGAACTAAAGGATATTTAATAACCCGACATTATCAGTCTTCTCCAGATACTTTGGCAGTGCAATTTAAGGATGCCTTATTTGCTAATTTCTATTACGCTTGGCTTCGTGATAGTTGCAGATGCAAACAATGTGTACATCCACAAAGTCAGCAGAAACTTTTTGATACAATCTCAATGAATTTAAATATAACTCCAAGATTCTCTCATGTTACAGAAAATGGTGCATTGAAAATAGTGTGGCTTGAAGGACGTGATGAGCATATCAGTTTGTACGATCCCTTCTGGTTGTATAAGTACGCTTTGGGTTTTGAAAACAATTTATACGAGGCAGTCCATGATTTCGTTACTCCTATTACGTGTTGGACGGGAAAAACGCTGCAAGAAAATCTCCCTGAAGTACAATACGAAGATTTTATGCAGTCACAAATTGCCCTTAGTTTGTCGTTGGAATATATTCACAAATACGGGATTATTTTCATAAGAAGTGCGCCATGTGAAGCTGGTGAAGTGGTCAAAGTGATGAACAGAATCACCCACATTAAAGAAACTAGATGGGGATCTTCTTTTCACATAACGACTGATGACGGGTATCGTAATCCATCTTGCATTATGCAATCCGAAAAATCGCTGAATCTTCATACAGATATGGATTATTTGGAGAAATCACCTGGTATTCAGGCTATTCATTGCCTGGAATCAAATTACGATACTCTCTCTAGTGAAGCAAGGAACCTATCAGATCAAATATATTTTGCCGACGGTTTTTACACAGCTGACTGGTTGAAAAAGAAATTCCCTGTATATTTTAATACTCTTGCATCGGTTCCTGTAAAATTCAGGTTGGTTACGCAAAATATGGAGTACTTGAATTATCAACCCATACTGAGGCTTAACAAATCGCGAAATGTCGCCGAGGTTCATTTTAATACCAGACTGATGGCTCCATTAGAAGGCCCTTCAACATCCATTCTAGACTTTTATGCTGCGTACAAGGTATTTGGTGAACACGTACAAAATTCTAATAACCTATATAATTTCGTATTCGAGCCAGGTGACTTGGTTATTTTCAATAACCGGCGAGTATTGCATGGAGGTCGGACCTCGAAATTCAGCAAAATAGAACAACATTTAGAAGGCTGTTTCGCTGACTTGGATGAGTTACTTGCTCGATACAGATCACTTTTAATGCAAAATCTTGAAGTTGCAGAAGAAAATAAAATATGAATAACTGTACTATGGTTGCTGTTTAATATTGTTTTCGGAACAGATGTCGCAAACGCACCGGATTTGGCGGGATTTTTGTTTTTGCATCATTTTGGCGAGAAAACCCCATTTTCGAATACATGTAGACATAACCTGGGGAAGAGCATATCCTGTGCCGCTTGGTGCGGTTGGCGATAAAAATCAAAATGACGCCAAAAGACCATTTTAGCATCTTTCCAAATTTTTATTTTTGTTATATTTTGTTTTATTTATATTATACTATTTATATATTATAATATTATAATATAAAAGTGCTTATATTTTTTGGTACTTCTTCATTATCCCGTCGACCACTTTTCATAAAAAAAAACTATCGCCAAACAATAGGATTTAACGCCAAAAATGCAGTCCAATTCACTTAACGTCAGAATCATTAAACGTGTTTGTTATGTCATGAAGCAGTTTTTAATTCGACATTTACTTGCATTTTTCAGTATGTTTTACCGATTTATTAATTATTTTGTTAATTAAAATAACGGTACTTCTCCATTATCCCGTCTACCACTTTTCATAAAAAAAAACTATCGCCAAACAATAGAATTTAACGCCAAAAATGCAGTTCAATTCACTTAACGTCAGAATCATTAAACGTGTTTGTTATGTCAAGAAGCGGTTTTTAATTCGACATTTACTTGCATTTTTCAGTATGTTTTACCGATTTATTAATTATTTTGTTAATTAAAATAACGGTACTTCTCCATTATCCCGTCTACCACTTTTCATAGCAAAAAACTATCGCCAAACTGTAGGATTTAACGCATAAATGCAGTCCCATTCGCTTGACGTCAGAAGCATTTCACGTGTTTGTTATGTCATCAAGTGGTTTTTAATTCGACATTTACCTGTATTTTTCATTATATTTTACTGATTTAATAGTTATTTCGTTAATTAAAATAACAATTGTGCCCTTAAACGGTGGTGCCATGATATGAAAAGAAAAAATGCACTGAAAAAATGTTACGATGCATAGTTACGTGCAATTTAGATCAGTTTCAACTGACGTCACAAACATTTATTCATTAGCAGAGAGGCATAATTAAGAAAAATAATGTAAATAAATAAGGTATAGATATAATATATTACATTCCTTGGTACAGTATATTTATATTATATATTATTTAAATTATATTCATTCTGGTGGGCATAAGAAACCACTGGAAACAAACCTACCATCGTTAATATCGTTTACTGCTAAAAGCCGTCAGTTGGATGTTTTCTATTTAATAAATGTGTACTAAATTACTGTTTTGTATTATTTTAGCTTGTTTTGGTACTTCTCCATTATCCCGTCGACCACTTTTCATAACAAAAAACTATCGCGAAACTGTAGCGCCAAATAAACAAATGAAGAATGTTGCCATTGGAATAGCAAAATAAATAAATAAATAAATAAAATACAAGAAATTCGGAAAAGCCCATTTACCAAAGTGTCAACTATCAGTAAGTTTAAACAAAACAAAACAAAAAAAAACATTACAATATATTAATGAAAACAGAAAAAAAATAATCTTGGATATTTATTTATGGGTGAATCCAAGAATCGACCCCTGCTTGGCGTCCGTTTGTATTGACGTGCTAGCCCGCGCGCGATAGCGGACTGACTCTTGCAACCCTCATCATTTCTCAATCGTGCCAAATCGGCGATAGTTAGCCAGATGTAGCTCTTTTATTGTTGGAAAGGCTGAGCAATATTTTTTGTGATGACGCGTTTGTTACGTATGACGTATTTGTTACGTCATCAAATGATTATTCGACTTTTATTTGTATTTTAATGATATTTAATGATTTATTAGTTATTTAAAACATGTTTTTTTTTAATACAATTAAATAACACTTATGTCATTAAATGGTTATGTCATGATATTCATCATCTGCTTCTTTATTTAAATCTTGATTTTTTTTTTTTTAATTTATGTATGTGAGTGGCTACTCTTGTTACTTTAGAACAGTGTGAATTAATTGATTGCAGTTTTCATGGAAGTCTCATGTTCGCGAAGCGATCATACATGCGGTATAGTGATCGCCGCATTTACAAATTTCGTGTATTTTTGTGATCTCTATACAACGAGGTTTCTGTATCCAGTGATGTTTTTTTTTTGTTTCGTGTTCGCGAAGTGAACATACGTGCGGTACAGTGATCGCGGCATTAACGAATTTCGTGTATTTCGTGGGATTCCGATTCGACGAGGTTGCTGTATCCAGTGATGTTTTTTTTCGGTTTCATGTTCGCGAAGCGATCATACGTGCGGTACAGTGATCGCGGCATTAACGAATTTCGTGATTTTCTTGAGATTCCGATACGACGAGGTTGCTGTATCCAGTGATGTTTTTTTCGGTTTCATGTTCGCGAAGCGATCATACGTGCGGTACAGTGATCGCGGCATTAACGAATTTCGTGTTTTTCTTGGGATTCCGATACGACGAGGTTGCTGTATCCAGTGATGTTTTTTTTTCGGTTTCATGTTCGCGAAGCGATCATACGTGCGGTACAGTGATCGCGGCATTAACGAATTTCGTGTTTTTCTTGGGATTCCGATACGACGAGGTTGCTGTATCCAGTGATGTTTTTTTTTCGGTTTCATGTTCGCGAAGCGATCATACGTGCGGTACAGTGATCGCGGCATTAACGAATTTCGTGTTTTTCTTGGGATTCCGATACGACGAGGTTGCTGTATCCAGTGATGCTTTTTTTCGGTTTCATGTTCGCGAAGCGATCATACGTGCGGTACAGTGATCGCGGCATTAACGAATTTCGTGTTTTTCTTGGGATTCCGATACGACGAGGTTGCTGTATCCAGTGATGTTTTTTTTTTCGGTTTCATGTTCGCGAAGCGATCATACGTGCGGTACAGTGATCGCGGCATTAACGAATTTCGTGTTTTTCTTGGGATTCCGATACGACGAGGTTGCTGTGTCCAGTGATGTTTTTTTTTCGGTTTCATGTTCGCGAAGCGATCATACGTGCGGTACAGTGATTGCGGCATTAAGGAATTTCGTGTATTTTCGTTTTTTCAACTTCACATTAATCGTTAACTTTTATGTAATATCGATGAAAACGTTGTTTTTTACTGCTCGTATTATCTTTTTTATATGTATCTTATTAAATTTGTCAAATAAAATATTTTATTTCACTCATAAATGCAGTATCTAAAAAAATCAACTCTGTAGGGTTTAATTTAATAATTCTGTATTTAAATTATGTCTTTTGTCCAAATTGTTTTGAACGAATAAAATTTTACTCTCGTATAAATGCAATCTATTTTTCAGGGACCTTTTTATTGCTAAATCCATTACTTTTCCTATGTGTAACTATTTAAAAACTAGCCGCCACTGGCGACCAGTTTGGTCGCCCTTAAATGTATGTTAAGCATTGTAACAAATTATTTTTATTCATAATTTATTTTTTTCCTTAATCCTTCGCCAAACCGGAAAAATCTAATAGACAAATCAAGAACTTTTGCGATCGTGGTAGCATTTCGCATATTTTTTGTTGTTATGTATTTCATCTTTCTTGACAAAAACCGCTTAACCCACTTTATAATAAATTAATCATTGTGTGTGTGTTTTTAATATAAAATAAACTATTTCATAATAAAATAAAAGTATATGCTGTTTTAGTAATCTCTAATAGGTACCTGAAAATGGGATTTTCTCGCCAAAATGGCGCAAAACAAAAATTCCGCCAACCCTGGTGCGTCCGTGACAGCTGTTCCAATTTAAAATACATGACGTTCACATTTTTCTTTAAAATAGAAAATAGATAAATAAGAAATATTATCATAAATCAAAACATTTGATTTCAAAATTAAAATATCGTTTCTAATTAATACACACGAAAAATAAAAGCTGACAATTTGTTTCGAAATTTGATCCATTAAATATTATTACATGAGTTCAACCACGGAGTTCAACTTACATCAAGGAAAGATCCGAAGGAAGTTGAGTTGTATGGAACAGAATTATGGTAAATTTTGACTGTCTCACTGGTGCTGATTATTTTTTTTTACACCAGGCAGCGGTCCAAAAATTCATGGTTTAATATTTTAAACGTTCACAACGAATGAATCTTTTTTTTTGTTGTTGTTGTTTACTTTCATGGATAGAGAATTTGAACAGCGAACCTAATTGAAACTGAAGTTATTGCAGAATGTATACATAATTGAACGTAAGTCATCTCTCAAATATTAATTTATTTTGAACGATCTTTCTAAAAATGTAACTTTTATGCAGTTTTATTAGAAAAAATAATTTTAAATAAAAATGGCTGCCTGGCATATGAAAAAGTGAAGCGGCATCCCGGAACTGTTGAGGACGGTCACATGACATACGGTTTTATTATATAGATTAAGAATGGCAACATTTTACCACTTGCTTATTGTGGGTTACCACGGAGGAAGATAGATGGAGGGGAAAGTAACGTTGAAATTTTACAATACAGTTTTTCTCCTTATAGATGGCGCCACGGTAAACTGAAGGCTATCCTAACCTGCTTCTGCAATGCTTTTCAATGCGAAAAGCATTCATTTTTTAAATGTTTTTGATTGAAAATTTGAACTTTAAAAAAGTCAAACAAGTAGAAATTTCATTAAATAAAGTTTTCTTCACACCATGCATATATTTTAATAGATATTTGGCGTTCCGATTGTTTTTTATAACTCTTTAAATAAGAGTTCATCCTGACAGAAGCATCTGAATAGTCATTTAAAAATAAATATCACGGATATTGTACTGCGAAGAAATACGGAATGGACGTATAATTTTTAGAGATTAAAAGTATTATTCAAATAAAAACAGCTTCAGATTACAGCCAAACAAATAGCACTCTTTAAGACAATTTAAATGGCCATGTCAATTAGCCACAGACATTAGCATTCATTAAGTATAACATTTTAAAAACATATACACTAAGATCGATATACTAGAATAAAAATTTCTTAGTTTAAAAATGATTACATGCATATAACTTTAAATTAAAGTATAATAAAAAGCACTCACCTTTGGAGCTATAAACATACTTAAAAAAAAAAAAAAAAAATTCTTCGATTTTTCTTTTGTTTATCTCATCATCATAGCCCGATCTACATCCCGGAATAAAACATTTATATCCCAGCTTAAATTTATGACATATAATTGCTATAATTAAAAATAATCGAGTAAAATACTTTCAGAATTTAACATGTAATCTAATGACATTCTGTTTAAAGGCAGCCGCCAAATTTTACAGCGCCCTCTTTCGTTAAAAAAATATGACTTGCATTTTCGATATCCTCGCCTATTTTAGTTTCCCCTCCAGGTTCTTTCTCCGTGGTGGGTTACAATACGATAAATGTAAGTAAACAATTTAGAAATCGCCAATGTGGCATCATTTTTTAAAAGCGCTAAATGGTGGCTTGTTGAGTAAGGATTAGGTCGAGATCATTGGTTCTCTTTTATTTTTCATAAATGTATTTTGATGTTATTTTGCTGTTTAAAGGTTTAAATTAATTATTTTTGCTTTTATTTTGATTCTCGCGATTTCAATTTGCGTGGTTTTCGGAACACTCCGCACAAAAGCAGGTGAGTTTAATTCTTACCTAGCCATTCCAAAAAGTGGATTTTTTTTTTTAAACAAAAAATCTGTGTTTTTAAAAACGTTATTTTGACATTATTTTGCTTTTAAATGTTTTAAAATATGTATTTTTGCTTTATTTTGGTTATCGCCATTTCAATTTGCACGCTTTTGCCTGTTGTCTTCTGGAGGTTGCCACTCCGGGAGACAACAGGCAGAAACGCACAAATTTGGCAATTTTTTGAAAACGCGCCAAGCAGTGGTGGATTCTTGGATCGCACCACTGTATCATATTACACAGTTATGCGTATACTATAAATACTTCCGCCACTGCCTTTAATATGGCAACTATAATAACTATGCAGTTAAAATGAAGAAAGAAAGAAAAAAAATAATGTTACTGTAATTAATATTTGCGGCGCCATTCTTGGCGCAGTTAATATGATCTGGCCTGAATAATACGCAAGTACCGTTGGGGTAGTTCTTTAGAACACGAATAATCCGAAAGTACCAAAATAATTCTGTTGATCTAATTAAAAAAAGAAAAAAAACCCACTAATCCTTCGTAATCAGGTACTTTTCCCATAACTTGTGAAAACAACATGTTAGTTTTGTTTTATTATGAAATAATTTATTTTATTTTAAAGCACACATAATTTTATTATACAACATGGTACTTTTATGTTAGCTGGACAGTGATAACTCGCCAAATCTTGTTTCAATTGGCATCATTTGAATTGCAACTTTTTACGTGCGATTTTGTTATTCGTATTGATATGGTTTTGTTTGTTTAGTTTTTTTAGGGTTTCGTTCATCTCACGAAACCCTATTCGTCCCGCTGCGTTGTCTGTCCGTCCCACAACCGGTTCTCAGAAACTATATAACTTACAGACTTAAAATATTGTGTACTTTTAGCTGAATACCTACTATGAAGCTGAAAAACATAAAATTAAAAAAAATCGTATTATTTTAATATAGAGAGTAAGAAACAAAAATCGAACAGCCTTTTCCTATTGAATTTAAACATTTTTCGTTATAACAGTTGCCAACCATTAAAAATCCTCAATGAAATTCTTTCTACAATAATTAATTTTCTATTGAAAGATTTCTACGTGAAAACTGAAAATGAAATAAAAAGCTTAACCAATTGAAAAAAAAGATTAATATGACGTCATATTGGTAATAAAACGAAAAATTTCAAACATTTCTCAATAATACAAGGGGTATGAGTATGTGTAAGTACAGAAAGCAGGTGAATATGATGTCATTAGAGAATTAAAAAGTCCTTCCGGCCTGTACCGGGAGGAAAAGGTAGCTTTCCTATATCTTCGTTCTAAAATTTTAGCTAATGTTACACGAAAACAGCAAGTTAAAATGCAAAGAAAACGTTTACAAAAGATTCGTTAATACTGAATTTGAATAAGAAATTCGCCAAATTATTGAGCAATAGCCAAATTGGCTTCATTTATGAAGACTTATTTTGGTCGCAAAATTTGGCGATATTTCGCCAAATGTCGCCAAGTTTGGCGAGAATTTGGCACTAACGGATATGAATAAATAGTTTTATGCGTATGATTGAGAAAATTATTACAACAATGAAAATTTTTGCAATGTGCTGTCTTGTTTCAAAATGTCAGCCACCCTAGAATTTCAAACTGCTCTATCTCAGCCATTTTTTAAGATAGAGGTAAACCAAAAAATGCTCTGGAATCCTCGTATCAAGGTCTAACACTTAATTAAAAAATAAATTTGAATTTTTAACTTTTTTGTATATTTATTTTAGTTTTAAATGTTTAAGTGGCCGCCATCTTGAAACAAAATGGCGGACCAGGCTGGCCAACGAACTCGGTCGAGACATTAGTGAGCTTAATACACACAATTAGTTTCATCAAAATTGATTTATAAATACGAGCGTTATCGTATGACATAGGTCAGATATATATATATATATATATATATATATATATAAATCAACATTTGAACGGAGGGTGGTTTTGGGGTCTGGGGGTCATGATCGGTGAAGATATATCGAAATTTTCCCGAACTGCTTTCCTCCGAACGGCTGCAATAAGTAGCTTTATACATTTTTGTATTGAAAGCTACCTAAAAGAAAATTAATCTGACGTCATATGGGAAGTTTAACCGTGACCTACGTAATACATTTAATACATAATAAATTAATAATAAATAATCTATACCAGGGTCGGCGAACCTTTTCGCATCCGCGTGCCAATTTGTTTCAAAGATTTTTTTCAAGTGACCATGGCGTGCCAATAACCCCCCCCCCCCCCCCAATTCCAACCAAAAAAATACTATAAAAGTAAATTAAAAATTTCTTTTATTATTAATTAATTAAGTTAAATATGGATAACATACCTGCAGGAATATGAAATACAAATTTAATTAAATAATGTATAATATTGAAAACAAAAACTAACGCAACGTTTAACATGAAAAAATTAATTAATTATAGTAATAATTATAGAAAGAAGATAATATATAAGAAATAATTATAGTAATCGTATTAGAAATAATTATAGTAATCGTAAAAAATATCAAAACGGCTTGCCAAATTACTGTAATAATTATGGTAATACAGGGTGTTGCCCCTTGGTATGATATAGAATCATATATATTTTATGTTTTATTCCAAAATTTAATTTTCCTATCTTAAAGTTTCTCTATGTGAATTAATGTCTGTATTCAAAATTTTTCTATTCTTTAATTCGAAAAGCAATCATTTCTTCCTATCTAAAAATATTCCCAGATATTTCATTGTGACATTAAAAGTACGTTACTTCTCTGTGGTTTCAATTCGGAATATTAATGTAATGCAGATAACCTTAACATATGCTGTTTCTGTTTCTTCGTATCTTATGTTAAACCAGGGCCGTTTTCATAATTTGACTGCTGCAAAAATATGCACTATAAACTCTTTTCGTTCGCTTCTAATAACACATATCTGACTTTCTAAAAACAATCTCGGGTTGTATGTTAAAAATCACAAAATTAAATATTCCGCCAAATTATGGCATCCTTTCATTTCTTATTCAAAAATTCTCAATATTGGTTTATCGCTAACTGCCAAAATTTCACGGTTAGTGCCTGGCGAGAAAATGAAGATGCATCTGAAAAATTAGATCACATCTTCTCTCGCTTTTGTCAGATAAAGGTGTAAACTTTTGGTAGCATAAACAAAGGCCAACCTCTGTTTTTTTTTTTTTTTTTTTTTTTTTTTTTTTTTTTTCGAAATTCAGATAAAATAAAATGAAATCTCTCTCTCTCTTTTTTATTTTTTTTTCAGAAGAAAATTAAAAACTTCGTAAAGTACGTAATGAAATTACAGCGTTTTGGAATTTGGCTCTTAGTTTCTCTTCACCGTGTTCGTTATTACTCTCATCTAACTCATTGTCACAAATGTTTGTTTCCTCTATCAGTTTGCAGCAATCGTTTGTAGGAAAAAACGTAAACCATAAGCCGAAAATGGCGGTTTAACATATTTCATGTTTTCGAGTCAAGATTTATTACGATTTTTACCACTATTTCCTTATCTCTTTGTTTGGTACTTTAAGAAACTGGCATAATATCCAGAGTAATGCTTTAAGCGACTGACGGTTTAACAATTTCTTAATGTAGTTAATGTCCTAATTCTTAAAGTAACTTAAAAAAGAAGAAATTAAAGTACTGAAAAAAATAATTGTATTCCTGATGTGGCGTCTTAGAAACTAAATGATTGATATCGAGCTCATAATTGGTTATTTTTAATAAAATGCATCATGAACTGGACTCATCTGACAAGTTGATTCGATTTGAATTTTTAATATTGTACTTCATTAAAAAATAATGATTGACAAGCATGAGTGGTGGGAAAGATTGTCAACATGGCAAATACTAACTTCTTCCAAGTAGACTTTTTTTTAATATAAGCATTTTTGTCTATGATGCCTGATAATCTTTCTTTTTCGATCTTTCTTTCTCCAAATCCTCTCTCAATCTGACAAATTTCTGAGCTTTTTTCATATTGAGCTGGACTGGAAGCCGATAAGTTCCATTTCAATTTCTGAAATTTCCCACCAATCGAGTACAATGAAGTTCGGTTTATCAATTGGAGTGACATCTGGATAGATAATAAATTGAAATGTTTTCAAGATACTTTTGAGTTCACAAAATCTTGATGCGAACTCTTCGATTAAAGCATTTAGTATTACCGAAATAATATCTTCAGTGAGACTTTATCCGTCTATTTTCTCATGTAAATTAAAATCCTCAGCTATTTTTTTTAAGTTTGGAAAATACTTAAGGTTTTTTGGACACAATATATTTTCTAAATATTTGCAGTTTCGCTTCAAAACCTCGAATCATATCTATCGTGATAATAACAGTCTTATTTGTTCCTTGGAACTTTAAATTTAAATCTTTTAAATGTTGGTACAAATCGGTAAATTACATTAATTTTGCAAGCCATTTGATATCTATCCATTTGCGTATATTTCTAAATTTTACTTTCTTCATGTAAGATAAGCCAGATTTCTTCCAAACAATCAACAAATCTTTGTAGCACTTTGCCGAGACATAACCAGAGAACATTGTTATACTGTACATCAGTTCTGTAGACAGAGTTGACTTCATCTAACACAGCGTCAAACTTTCGTTTATTTAAAGCCTGTGACGATAGGAGATTAACTGTTTTTGTTTAACTACAACCATAATATCACCAAGAGATTCGAAACCAGCCTTTGCATTATAGGACTTGTTGATGTAAGATACAGTATAATCCAAGAATAATATGTTCAATACGTGTTTGAAATAAACTAAAAAAAACATTTATTTTATCCACCTTACTAGGACCTCAGTCAGTTGAAACAGAAACTATTTTAGACAAATATATTTCATTTTCAATAAGTGAAATTATAACTGCTGTACAAATATCCGCTCCATAGGTTGTACTTGATAATAATAATAATGAAAATAATTCCACCTTAATGTCATTTTCAACAAAATATCATACAGACACAGATAAACGAGCACATTTGGTTACATCTGTACATTCGTCTAGCCATCATGAGATGAAAGGAGAATATATCAGATTTTTGTTACTGTTGATATCAGATTTTTGTTGCTCTGACATTTTCTGCCATTTTTAGGATTCTATCTTTGACTGTATTCCTTGATAAAGGAATATATTTAATTCGTTGACTTATTTATCTTTATTTTCAAAATAGTCAAGAAGTGATGGAGCGCAATTTAAATAGGCTTCCTTCAAAAACTGTTCATCGCAGAAAACTTTACCATTCAGGACAATAACATTCGCAGCCGAGAAACTTGTGACAGTAGTTTGATAATCCTTGCTGGCATGTTTAATCATATATGTCGACAGTTTATTTGTCTCTTTAATTGCACTGCCAATGAAGCTTGACTGAATTTTGATTTAAAACGTAAATCAGCGGCGTGCCAAAAATATCCCCTCGCGTGCCAGCTACGGCACGCGTGCCATAGGTTCGTCGACCCTGATCTATACTATTAAAAACCGTTCGCGTATCTATCTATGTAGCCTCAAAAACTCGAAAACCGCAGGGCGCAGGGCTACGAAATTTTGCACACGGGTAGCTGGTAGGGCGATCATGAACGATCGGGACAAAAAATTCGAAATTTTTAAATAGATTTTTGATAGATTAAATATTAATTAAAATCCATCCACAAAGAGATCTCATCAAAAATCCGCTTTTTTTCATTGGTTGGTTGGTTGTATAATATCTCCACAGAAGTCATTAAATAAATCAAGGTAGCATTTGCAACGACGATTCGAGTGTTTAAATTCAGTTGATCAGAGATTATATGATACTAGGGGGCCTACCCCCTGCGAGCTACGCTCGCCAACCCCCGCTCAGACTTCGAGGCCTCTAAAAACATGACAGTGTGCTTTGTTTTAAAAATATTGGTAAATCTGTAATTGGGTTGCCATGCTTTTAACGTTTTAATGAGGCATTTTTTTTATTATCATGGCCTCATACACAGCTGTTGCGACAACTGACGACTGTTTTCGGGATTGATAAGTAAAATCAATTACACCTTGAAAACCAGCTTGTATAAAATGGTTAGGTTTAAATTGTGGCTACCTCTCGGACTTTTATAACAACGATCTGTATTCTATACTTCCTTTGCGTTTAAGGATGAGAAAAATCCCATCTGCTTGTGAATAACATTAAGAACCACGGTATTGAAAAGTACTATGTTATAGACATTTTCAGTAACTAACAGGTTTTAATTTTCTCTCTATTTTAGTGCACCATCATGCATATTTTCATGCTATTTTAAATATGTAAATTATTTATTTTAATTAATATGTATATACGAATTTTCTAATGATTATTTATCATACAAAATTAATTAAATATTTTGTGCATGCATGCCTGCATTTATTCGGCATCAATTGATGAGATATTTAAACAAATTTGCTATCTACGATAATTTTACACCATGTTATGTCACTTGAATACTGTCCATAAGAAAATCGAGTACTTTTCCAGTATAGGATCCTTTGCTTTTAGGTTTGGCGTAATTAGAGTTTCAAAAACGGATAGATTCGTTAATATACATATATTTATTGCCAAAAGTTATGAAAACAAACCCAATGAACTTTTGATGTTTTCTATTACAGGCGTCTTGACGCTTTTTTAAAAAGCTTGGAGCGATTCGGGCATCAGAAAGTGAGATTTGGTGCCAAATGACATAAACAGCCATGGAAACAAATTCGACGATTTTTTTGTTTATATGCGTATCTTAATTATACGTATATTATTATTGTTTTTTCTATGCAAATTACTTCTGATTATATATAAAATAGGATAAATGACATTTTACGCTAAACAAATTGTATAAATATTGAAAAAATGCTTCTGAATACGAAATGACAAAGTGAATAGGTTGACAGAAAGTATGTTGCCAAATTTCCTTTTCCGCCAAGGCTATTTTCTCTGTTTCGTCAAGGCCCCATATACTAGAAAAGCACCGAACTTTTATGCTTGTTTATACATGTATTTATATGTATATATACAATTTATTTATAATTGTCTTTCAATTTACCTCTTTTTGTACATAAAAATAGATAAATGGCTTCTTTATATTAAATAAATTGTATAAACATAAATGACGTATTTCGTAAATGATATCAATAAATAATAATTACTATTAATTCCTTTCCTCCCCTTTCTTTTGCGTTTACATAAATGACGTCATTTGGACGAATTTATTCACAATATTTTCAGTTTATAAATTAAATTAAATGCTGACAGACGATTGAATCCTGACGATAGAAATGTGATTTTTTTTTTCAAATTTTCCTGAAAAACATAATTTAATCACAATCTTGTCTTCATTATCGATTGAAATAAAAGATAAATTCAATTTCAATTTGAAAATGACGAATTAAAAGAAATCAATAATCCCTATCGGGATCCTTTTCGATTTTTTTCCCTTTTTTGTCACAGAAAAACTGAGTAATTAGTTGCCATCATTACAGAAATGTCAAAAAATTAGAAAAAAATTAATATCTCGAAAACTAATTCCAATTTCAAAATTCTATTAACAGTTTTGACATCCGCGGATTTTTATGGACTATTGGTATTAATTTCACCATCAAGCGTTTAATATTTTACTAAAAATAGCCCTGAAACATAATCAGTCGTTTCATAAAATCGTTTCATAAATTCGTTTCATAAAATCGTTTCACAAATTCGTTTCATTAGGATTTTATATATATAGGGTAGATGTAGACAATCAGCTTAATTATTAACCGTTGCCAAATGCTAAAAACTTAACTTTAAAGGATTTTATAGACTTAATGAATGATAATTAGCTGGGTTAAGGGATTTTTTGCATGACATATATTAGTATGATAGAGATTATTAATACAGAAAACTTTATTTAACAGATTATTTGTTAAATTTGCGGGGATGGGAAGGGGGGAGGGGTAAGCGACTTTTATTAAATGTAAAATTTATTTTACTTGACCGCGCGCCACCTGGTGGAGGCTTTTTCATTAATTGACCCTCCTTATTAATAAATCCAAATCTACTGCTCTGATTTCAACAGAACTAATTACATTTAACAAATTTAACTTTTTTAGCTGAACTCGTAACGTTTAATCGCTGTTTTATACAGATAATACCACTATTTTAGAAAAACAGTTTTTATAAAAATTAAATTTATGTTCGTAATAAAAGTACAGAGCCCGTATTCAGTTGATGCATACCAAGACTCAAAATTAGTGATTTGTTGTTGAGCACTTGACCGCGCGGCTCCTCGCTGACCCTCCCTCAAGGTTGTTTCTCTAACTGTGCTTTATTTTCAGAACTCAGATAATTATGTTCCTAACTTCTCCAAACCAGTTCCATTTCGCTAAATTATCATAAAAATCAGCATTCATAGCTTCAGGGTGTATTTCTAGAAAACAGCTACCAGTATTTCCGAATAATAGTCTAAGCAAAATTTCAAATTTACTTCCCAGCTTAACCAAATGAATCAATCTTTAAAGATGCATATAGCGGTTCTCCTAATTTATCATTTGCTGAAAGGCACTTAAACATCCGTTCCCGCTCCGGCCCCTCCCTCAAGGTTTTTTGTCTGACTTTACACTGTTTCCGTATCTCAGCAATTAATTTTTCGATTTCAGTCAACTGATTCCAAACATCATATTTAACTTAATAATCAACGTCTATATAATTAAAATAAATTTATGAGCAGCGGGTACCCCTATTTCCGAATAACAGTCTAAGACAAATTTCTAATAAAGTTCCTAGCTTAACCAAAAGAACGAATCTTTAAAGATGCATAGTGGTCCTCCTAATTGGTTATTTACTGAAGTGAACTTGAACATCCACTCCTCCCCGGCACATCTTTCAAGGTTTTTCTCTAACTATGTCCCGTTTCCATAACTCAGCAACAATCATTCCGATTTCAACGCAAGTGATTCCAAACATTGTAATTAACCTAATAGTCACCCTCTATAACATTAAAGTAAATTTATGAGTAGCAGTTACCACTTTTTCCAAATAATAGTTTAAGCCAAATGCGCAATTAAGTTCCTAGCTTAACCAAACGAACGAATTTTTTAAGATGTATAGTCGTCTTCTTAATTAGTCATTTTCTGAAGGACACTTGAACATCCCCTCCTCCCTGACCACCTCTTTCAAGGTTCTTTTCTCTAACTATGCCCCGTTTCCACAACTCAGCAACTATCTTTCCGATTTCAACGCAACTGATTACAAACATTATAATTAACTTAATAGTTACCCTCTATAACATCATTTCAATCTATAACATTAAAGTAAATTTTTGAGTAGAGTTACCACTATTTCCGAATAATAGTTTAAGCCAAATTTGTAATTAAGTTCCTAGCTTAACCAAACGAACGAATTTTTAAGGATGCACAGTGGTCCTCCTAGTTAGTCATTTTCTGAAAAGGACACTTGAACATTCCTTCCCCCCGACACCCCAGCAAGGTTATTTTCTCTAACTGTGCTTATTTCATTAACTCGGTTAATAATGTTCCATCTTCTCCAAACCAGCTCACTTTTGTAGCACGTCTACTATATAGTGTCGTAGGCAGCGGAAACCTGTGTCAGAATTTCGTTCGGAAAGAGGTTTGTTTAGAAAAGAATGCTCCCCTGGCGGTGGAAGGTGGAAATAAAAGATTTTCCTGAGCGTACGAGCATGTCCGTTATACGGTGCCGAAGACATCGAAGACCCGAGCCAGAATTTCGTTTTTTAAGAGATTTACGTTTATTACACGGACCCGGGCAACGCCGGGCGGATCAGCTAGAATAATCTACTCTATTAAAATCCATGCACGTATATAAATCTATGTAACCTCAAAAACTCGAGGGCTCAGGGCTACGAAATTTGGCACACGGGTTGCTGGTACGGGGCCCATGAAAGATTAGGTAAAAAATATTCGAAAATTTTAAATAGATTTTTTTTTCATTTTATGTGTTTGACGAATTTTTGTCATTTTTTATGTTTAACCCGTAATCACGCGAGTTCTAACCAGTTCTAAATGTTTGCTGCAATGTGAGATATGCATATTATGGGCGCCAAATGCAGTACTAAGAAACTGTAGCGGGTATTATATACGATAATTCTTTTACCTCGCATGGAAATAATTAGAGATTATTTAATTGCGCGTAACTATTACCTTTTTTAAAAAATAAAGAAAAACATTTCATCACAAACATCAACAAAACTTTTTATTATATTTATTCCCTTATTTCAAAGATATCGTTTTATCGTCTGCTGCCATAGCAACATGATAAATTAAGTTTCATTTAAAAAAATGCACAGTAGTAGAACAATATTTTTCTAAATCGTATATTTATTGAACAATTCAACACTTTAACAGGGGGATTAAATTCATTTTACTCACATATTAGAATTAAGTTCATGAACTCCCGTGCGTAGAACGGGTTAAACAGCTAGCCTATACTATTAAAAACCGTTTGCATATCTATGTAACCTCAAAAACTCGAAAACCGCAGGGCGCAGGGCTACGATATTTTGCACACGGGTAGCTGGAAGGGCGGTCATGAACGATTGGGGCAAAAAATTCGAAAATTTTAAATAGATTTTTGATAGATTAAATATTAATTAAAATCCATCTACAAAGAGATCTCATCAAAAATACGCTTTTTTTCGTCGGTTGGTTGGTTGTATAAAATCTCCACAAAAGTCATTAAATAAATCAAGGGTAGGGATGATTGCAATTCCCAGTCGAGTGTTTAAAATCGATGGATCAAAGATAACACGAAGAAAGAACTTGGAGGGGAAACTAGAATACGCGAGGATATTGAAAATGCAAGTCATATTTTTTAAACGAAAGAGGGCGCTGTAAAATTTGGCGGCTGCCTTTTAACAGAATGTCATTAGATTACATGTTAAATTCAGAAAGTATTTTACTCGGTTATTTTTAATTATAGCAATTATATGTCATAAATTTAAGATGGGGCATAAATGTTTTATTCCGGGATGTAGATCGGGCTATGATGATGAGATAAACAAAAGAAAAATCGAAGGAAAAAAAATTAAGTATGTTTAGAGCTCCAAAGGTGAATGCTTTTAGGTAGCTTTCAATACAAAAAAGTATAAAGCTACCTATTGCAGCCGTTCGGAGGAAAGCAGTTCCGGAAAATTTCGATACATTTTCACCGATCATGACCCCCAGACCCCAAAACCACCCTCCGTTCAAATGTTGATTTATATATATATATATATATATATATATATATATATATATATATATATATATATATATATATATCTCCATATATATATATATATATATATCTGACCTATGTCATACGATAACGCTCGTATTTATAAATCAATTTTGATGAAACTAATTGTGTGTATTAAGCTCACCAATGTCTCGACCGAGTTCGTTGGCCAGCTTGGTCCGCCATTTTGTTTCAAGATGGCGGCCATTTAAAAATTTAAAACTAAAATAAATATACAAAAAAGTTAAAAATTAAAAATTTATTTTTTAATTCAGTGTTAGGCCTTGAAACGAGGATTCTAGAGCATTTTTTGTTTTACCTCTATCTTAAAAAACGGCTGAGATAGAGCAGTTTGAAATTCTAGGGTGGCTGACATTTTGAAACAAGACAGCACATTACAAAAATTTTCATTGTTGTAATAATTTTCCCAATCAAACGCATAAAACTATATATTCATATCCGTTAGTGCCAAATTCTCGCCAAACTTGGCGACATTTGGCGAAATATCGCCAAATTTTGCGACCAAAATAAGTTTTCATAAATGAAGCCAATTTGGCTATTGCTCAATAATTTGGCGAATTTCTTAGTCAAATTCAGTATTAACGAATCTTTTGTAAACGTTTTATTTGCATTTTAAGTTGCTATTTTCGTGTAACATTAGCTAAAATTTTAAAACTAAGATATAGGAAAGCTACCTTTTCCTCCCGGTACAGGCCGGAAGGACTTTTTATTATACTTTAAAGCTATATGCATGTAATCATTTTTAAACTAAGAAATTTTTTTCTAGTATATCGATCTTAGTGTATATGTTTTTAATTTATTTGAGTAAAAGTATTTTGGCTCTTCACTCAAAAATGCAAGTGTAAGAACTTATTTTTTTTTTAAATGCCCCCCTCCCCCCTTTCCGTCCCCTCATATCTAGAGTAATTAAGGATTTATTAGGTAGCTTTCAATACAAAAAAGTATAAAGCTACCTATTGCAGCCGTTCGGAGGAAAGCAGTTCCGGAAAATTTCGATATATTTTCACCGATCATGACCCCCAGACCCCAAAACCACCCTCCGTCCAAATGTTGATTTATATATATAGATATATCCATATATATATATATATATATATATATATATATATATATATATATATATATATATCTGACCTATGTCATACGATAACGCCCGTAATTATGAATCGATTTTGATGAAACTAATTGTGTGTATTAAGGTCACTAATGTCTCGACCGAGTTCGTTGGCCAGCTTGGTCCGCCATCTTGTTTCAAGATGGCGGCCATTTAAAGATGTAAAATAACTTAAAATCTAAAATATATATACAAAAAATTTTAAAATTCAAATTTATTTTTTAATTACGTGTTAGGCCTTGATACAAGGATTCCAGAGCTTTTTTTGGTTTACCTCTATCTTAAAAAATGGCTGAGATAGAGCAGTTTGAAATTCTAGGGTGGCTGACATTTTGAAACAAAACAGCACATTAACGCGATTACTCGCAAATTATTTTCTTTCATTGTTGTAATAATTTTCCCAATCATACGCATAAAACTATATATTCATATCCGTTAACGCCAAAATTGGGGACAAAATTGGCAAAATTGGCGACATTTGGCGAAATATCGCCAAATTTGGCGATCAAAATAAGTCTTCATAAATGAAGCCAATTTGGCTATTGCTCAATAATTTGGCGAATTTCTTATTCAAATTCAGTATTAACGAATCTTTTGTAAACGTTTCTTTGCATTTTAGCTTGCTGTTTTCGTGTAACATTAGCTAAAATTTTAAAAAGAAGATATAGGAAAGCTACCTTTTCCTCCCGGTACAGGCCGGAAGGACTTTTTTAACAGTTAAATTTACTGAAACTACTTGACATATTACTTGTAGTAAAAAGTGAGTGCAAATGTAGTCTGCAGATTTACTAATTCCATTCGACTATAAATCTAATTAATATTTCTGGAGTTTTTATCTACAGAGTTGAATAATGAAATATTTAAATCAAATATTTAAACTATATTAAAGCAATAGATTTTTAACAATTTGTGTCGCTTAAAAAAGTCTTTATTTGAATGGGGAATGCTTGAGCCCCATAAGCCCCTCCTTTGTATATCTAGAGTAATTGGGGATTTATTTTAAAAGTTAATTTTACTGAAACTATTTGATATATTACTTGTAGCAATTAGTAAAAATATTATCTGCAGATTTTCTAATCTTGTTCTTATTAGATTCATGTAAGTGCAATTTAAAAATTTAATTTGTTTAGTTAGCTGTTCAGTTCAATCAAAAGATTGAATTTTAAATAGATAAAAGGGCAGTTACAACAGAAAAATTATAAAACTACATTTAAAACTGAATTCTATTAGTTAGAGGTATTTTTAAGGAGTTAAATACCTATAATTTTACTTATTTATTTTTGTGCGTGGAAATAGGAGAGGGGGGGGGGACCTAAAAATTTCATCTTAATCAAAGAAAAAATGCTTAAAATGTGCTCCTTATTTTGATTAAACTGTGATAAATGTTTAAAATAAATAAATAAAGTGTCTGGACCAGTTTGGGTCCTGTGACATCAGAATCATTATTTTATCCATCAATGTAATTCATTAGTAAACTAAAAAGTATTTTGGGGCTTCATTCAGAAGTGCAAGTGCAAGAACTCATTTTAATATACATATATATATATATATATATATATATATATATATATATATATATATATATATATATATATATATATATATATATACCCTATATATATAAAATCCTAATGAAACGAATTTGTGAAACGATTTTATGAAACGATTTTATGAAACGAATTTATGAAACGATTTTATGAAACGACTGATTAAACGACTGATTATGTTTCAGGGCTATTTTTAATAAAATATTAAACGCTTGATGGTGAAATTAATACCAATTGTCCATAAAAATCCGCGGATGTCAAAACTGGTGATAGAATTTTGAAATTGGAATTAGTTTTCGAGATATTAATTTTTTTCTAATTTTAATGACATTTCTGTAATGATGGCAACTAATTACTCAGTTTTTTTTGTGACAAAAAAGGGAAAAAAAATCGAAAAGGATCCCGATAGGGATTATTGATTTCTTTTTAATCGTCATTTTCAAATTGAAATTGAATTTATCTTTTATTTCAATCGATAATGAAGACAAGGTTGTGATTAAATTATGTTTTTCAGGAAAATTTGAAAAAAAAATCACATTTCTATCGTCAGGATTCAATCGCCTGTCAGCATTTAATTTAATTTATAAACTGAAAATATTTTGAATAAATTCGTCCAAATGACGTCATTTATGTAAACGCAAAAGAAAGGGGAGGAAAGGAATTAATAGTAATTATTATTTATTGATATCATTTTGTCATTTTTTTTGTAAAATTTAATTAAAAGAATTTATTTATTTTTATGTACAAAAAAAGGTAAATTGAAAGACAATTATAAATAAATTGTATATATACATATAAATACATGTATAAACAAGCATAAAAGTTCGGTGCTTTTCCAGTATATGGGGCCTTGACGAAACAGAGAAAATAGCCTTGGCGGAAAAGGAAATTTGGCAACATACTTTCTGTCAACCTATTCACTTTGTCATTTCGTATACAGAAGCATTTTTTCAATATTTATACAATTTGCTTAGCGTAGAATGTCATTTATCCTATTTTATATATAATCAGAAGTAATTTGTATAGAAAAAACAATAATAATATACGTATAATTAAAATACGCATATAAACAAAAAAAATCGTCGAATTTGTTTCCATGGCTGTTTATGTCATTTGGCACCAAATCTCACTTTCTGATGCCGAATTGCGCCAAGCTTTTTAAAAAAGCGTCAAGACCCCTATAATAGAAAAGCACCAAAAGTTCATTGAGTTTGTTTTTATAACTTTTGGCAACAAATGTATGTATATTAACGAATCTATCCGTTTTTGAAACTCGAATTACGCCAAACCTAAAAGCAAAGGATCCTATACTGGAAAAGTACCCGATTTTCTTATGGACAATATTCAAGTGACATAACATGGTGCAAAATTATCGCGGATAGCAAATTTGTTTAAATATCTCAATTGATGCCGAATAAATGCAGGCATGCATGCACAAAATATTTAATTAATTTTGTATGATAAATAATTATTAGAAAATTCATATAGATATAGATATTAATTAAAATAAATAATTTACATATTTAAAATAACATGAAAATGTGCATGATGGTGCACTAAAATAGAGAGAAAATTAAAACCTGTTACTGAAAATGTCTATAACATAGTACTTTTCAATACCGTGGTTTTTAATGTTATTCACAAACAGATGTAATTTTTTTCATCCTTAAACGCAAAGGAAGAATAGAATACAGATCGTTTTTATAAAAGTCCGAGAGGTAGCCACAATTTAAACCTAGCCATTTTATACAAGCTGGTTTTCAAGGTGTAATTGATTATACTTATCAATCCCGAAAACAGTCGTCAGTTGTCGCAACAGTTGTATATGAGGCCATGATAATCAAAAAATGCCCCATTAAAACGTTAAAAGCATGGCAATCCAATTACAGATTTACCAATATTTTTAAAACAAAGCACGCTGTCATGTTTTTAGAGGCCTCGAAGTCTGAGCGGGGGTTGGCGAGCGTAGCTCGCAGGGGGTAGGCCCCCTAGTATATATATATTTGCCTCTCTCATAAGTGCAATTTAAAAATTTAATTTGATTACTTAGCTGTTCAATTAAATCAAAAGATTTTATTGATTGTAAATTAGGAAAAAGAACTCATTTAAATAACAAATTTAATATTCACAAAGGAAAAAATATTTAGGTATATATGGTTTTTAATATCTGTATAATTTTCAAATTGTAAGGTAAGCATGTTACCTTTTCTATCTGCAGCAGTGTTTATGAAAGAGGAAGCATTTATGTATGATAAAAAAATGAGAGTTTTTGGAACATTCATAACTAACATTATATTAAAGTCACAATTTACGATTCTTGCAAAAATTAGTTAGTAACTATTATTTATTCAAGTTTTATTGCCCAAATAATTAAGATAAAAATTTGTTTTTAAATATATATAATATTAATTGCATAGATATAAAAAGTTATGAATTATTAAAATTTTCAAATGTTATCGATATATGCGCAAGATTAAAACTTATTCCAGAAAATTTGAATAATACTTTTAATCTCTAAAAATTATACGTCCATTCCGTATTTCTTCGCAGTACAATATCCGTGATATTTATTTTTAAATGACTATTCAGATGTTTTTGTCAGGATGAACTCTTATTTAAAGAGTTATAAAAAGCAATCGAAACGCCAAATATCTATTAAAATATATGCATGGTGTGAAGAAAACTTTATTTAATGAAATTTCTACTTGTTTGACTTTTTTAAAGTTCAAATTTTTAATCAAAAACATTTAAAAAGTGAATGCTTTTCACATTGAAAAGCATTGCAGAAGCAGGCTAAGATCGCCGTCAGTTTACCGTAGCGCCATCTATGAGGAGAAAATCTGTATTGTAAAATTTCAACGTTACTTTCCCCTCCATCTATCGTACTCCGTGAGAGATAATATGAGATGTAAACAATCAACTTAATTATTCACCGTTGCCCAATGCTAAAAACTTAATTTTAAAAGATTTTATCGACCTTATGAAGGATAATTAGCTGGGTTTAAGGTTTTTTTTACATGACATATATTAGTATGATAGAAATTATTAACACAGAAAACTTTATTTAACAGATTATTTGTTAAATTTGCGAGGATGGGGAGGGGTGGGGGTCAACGACTTTTTATTAAATATCACATATATTTTACTTGACCGCGGGCCACCTGGCGGCGGCTTTTTCATTAATTGACCCTCCTTATTAATAAATCCAAATCTACTGCTCTGATTTCAACTGAACTAATTACATTTAACAAATTTAAAATTTTTTTGATTCACCCGTAACGTTTTATCGCTGTTTTATATAGATGATACCGCTATTTTAGAATAACAATTTTCGTAAAAATTAAATTTATGTTCCTAATAAAAGTACAGAGCCCGTATTCAGTTGATGCATGCCAACAGCCAAAGTTAGTGATTTGTTGTTGAGCACTTGACCGCGCGCCTCCTCGCGGCCTCTCCCTCAAGGTTTTTTCTCTAACTGTGCTTTATTTCCAGAACTCAGGTAATTATGTTCCAAACGTCTCCAAACCAGTTCCATTTTCCTAAATTATCATAAAAATCAGCATTCATAGCATCAGGGTGTACGTCTAGAAAACAGTTACCAGTATTTCCGAATAATAGTCTAAGCCAAATTTCAAATTAAGTTCCTAGCTCAACCAAATGAATCAATCTTTAAAGATGCATATAGTGGGTCTACTAAATTATCATTTGTTGAAAGGCACTTGAACATCCGCTCCCGCCTCCCCCCCGGCCCTCACTCCCCTCCCTCAAGGATTTTGTCTAACTGTACCCTGTTTCCATATCTCAGCAACTAATTTTCCAATTTCAGCGCAACTGATTCCAAATATCACATTTAACTTAATAATCAACATCCATATCATTAAAATAAATTTATGAGTAGCGGGTACCACTATTTCCGAATAACAGTCCAAGACAAATATGTAATTAAGTTCCTAGCTTAACCAAACGAACGAATTTTTAAAGATGCATAGTGGCCCTCCTAATTAGTTATTTACTGAAGTGAACTTGAACAGCCTCTCCTCCCCGGCACCTCCTTCAAGGTTTTTTTTCTAACTATGCCCCGCTTCCATAACTCAGCAACTGTCTTTCCGATTTCAACGCAACTCATTACAAACACTATAATTAACTTAATAGCCATCCTCTATAACGTTAAACTGCATTTATGAGTAGTAGTTACCACTATTTTCGAATAATAGTTCAACCAGATTTGTAAATAAGTTCATAGCTTAACCAAACGAAAATTTTTTTAAAGATGCATAGTGGTCCTCTTAATTAGTCATTTTCTGAAGGACACTTGAACATACCCTCCCCCCGGCACCCTCTCAAGGTTATTTTCTCTAACTGTGCCTTATTTCAATAACTCGGCGAATAATGTTCCCATCTTCTCCAAACCGCTTTTGTTGCACGTCTACTATTATGGTGCCGTAAGCAACGGGAACCTGTGTCAGATGTTCGTTCGGAAAGAGGTTTGTTTAGAACAGAATGCTCCCCTGGCGGTAGAAGGTGGAAACAAAAGATTTTCCTGAGCGTATGAGCATGCCCGGTAAACGATGCTAAAGCCATCGGAGATCCGGAACAGAGTTTCGTTTTTTAAGAGATTTAAGTTTATTACACGGGCACGGGCAACGTCGGGTGGGTCAGCTAGAATACTATCTACCCTATTAAAATCCGTGCGCGTATCTATCTATGTAACCTCAAAAACTCGGAAAAACACAGGGCGCAGGGCTACGAAATTTGGCATACGGGTTGCTGGTAGGGAGCCAATGAAAAATTGGGGCAAAAATTTTAAATAGATTTTTTTTTAATGTTTTTGACGAATTTTTGCCTTTTTTATGTCAACCCGTAATCGCGCGAGTTCTAACCAGTTCTAAATGTTTACCGCAATGTGAGATATACATATTATGGACGCCACGCTGCAATACTAAGAAGCTGTAGCGGGTATTACGAAAATTCTTTTACCTCGCATGCAAATAATTATAGATTATTTAATTGCGCTTCATTATTTCATTTTATCACAAACATTAAGAACATTTTAATTCTATTTATTCCCTTATTCCAAACATATCGTTTTATCGTCTGTTGCCGTAGCAACATAAATTAAGTTTCATTAAAAAAAAAGTGCGCAGTAGTAATTTTTTTTTTCTGAATCGTATAGTTATTGAAAAATTCAACATTTTAACAGGGGATTTAAATTCATTTTATTTACATTTTAGAATTAAATTCATGAACTCCCGTGCGTAGAACGGGTTAAACAGCTAGTTCCAAATATATCGTTTTATCGTCTGCTGCCATAGCAACATAAATTAAGTTTCATTAAAAAAATGCACAGTAGTAAATTTTGTTTTTCTAAATCTTATAGTTATTGAACAATTCAACACTTTAACAGGGAAATTAAATTCATTTTATTCACTTTTTAGAATCAAATTCATGAATTCCCGTGCGTAGAACGGGTTAAACAGCTAGTAAATAATAATAATATATAATACATAATAAATTACTGTATTACGTAAGTCGCGGTTTAACGGACTTTTTCAAATGTTTGAGACTAATACAAAGAGAGTATCAATTTGAGTAATAGAAAAAGCAAGAAGATATGACGTCAGCAAATGATTATAAAGTCATATCTCATCAAAAAGTCACCTGTAAAAAATGCAGCCAAGTCTTGTAACTCATTTACCGTAAAAAGTACTGAGATCGTATAAAGCCAAGTTTAACTATCTTATTAACTTTGAAATTTTCATTCACAAATCACTCCTAGTCTCTACATCTTTAGTTAATTATTATTTTGCGACTTGGAAATTACGCAGCACAGGGAAGTTATTACACCGTACTATGGGATGGGATGGGATGAGATAATTTAATTAAGGCAAATTATATACGCACAGGGAAGTTATTACACCTTAATATGTTATAGTATTATTTGATTAAGACTAACTATATACATCACATTCTCGTGTACTACCTATATTCCAAATTTCAAGTTTCTAGTTCTACAAAATCGAATTATTTTCAAATTTTCGATGTTTTTCGATTTTTCCGATTTTTTTATTTTATTTTCAGTTTTTATTGTGTTTTTAATTTTTTCTTATTCAGAATTCCAAACACTACCTTTACGCTGAATTTTAAGTTTCTAAGGTTAAAAGATCAAATTATTTTCCTTTTTTCAATTTTTTTCGAATTTTTCGAATTTTTGAATTTTTTTTTTCAAATTTTCTGGATTTATTTATTTATTTTTCTTTTTTTTGTATCCTAAATACTACCTTTATTCCAAATTTCAAGTTTCTAGAGCTACAAAATCGAATTATTTCAAATTTTCGATGTTTTTCGATTTTTCGATTTTTAAATTTTATTTTCGATTTTTATTGTGTTTTTAATTTTTCCTTATTCTGAATTCCAAACACTACCTTTACATCGAATTTTAAGTTTCTTAGGTTAAAAGATCACATTTTTTCATTTTTTCAATTTTTTTCAAATTTTTCGAATTTTTGAAAAATTTTTTTCGAATTTTCTGAATTTTTTTAATTTTTTCTTTTTTGTTATCCTAAATACTACCTTTATTCCAAATTTCAAGTTTCTAGCGCTACAAAATCGAATTATTTTCAAATTTTCGACGTTTTTCGATTTTTTTCGATTTTTAAATTTTATTTTCGATTTTTATTGTGTTTTTAATTTTTCCTTATTCTGAATTCCAAACACTACCTTTACGCCGAAATTTTAAGTTTCTAATGTTAAAAGATCAAATTATTTTCATTTTTTTAATTTTTTTTCGATTTTTTGAAAATTTTTTTCGAATTTTCCGGATTTTTTAATTTTTCTTTATTTTGCATCCTAAATACTACCTTTATTCCGAATTCCAAGTTTCTAGCGCAACAAAATCGGATTATTTGAAATTTTTCGATTTTTTCGATTTTTTTAAATTTGCTTTCGATTTTTTTTTTTTGTGTGTTTTTGATGTTTTCTTTTTCTGGATGCTAAACACTATCTTCACACCAAATCTTAAGTTTCGAAGACTACAAGATCGTCTTATTTTCAATTCTCAATTTTGATGGAATTTGTTAAATTTTCGAATGGTTTTTTTTTTTTTTTTTTTTTCGAATTTTCCGGATTTTATAATTTTTTCTTTCTTTGTATCCTAAACACTACCTTTTTCCAAACGTCAAGTTTCTAGGGCTACGGGATCTACCTAATCTTTTTGATGACGCGGAACGAGTGAGTGAGTGAGTGAGTGAGTGACAAAAAATCGAATGTTTGAGTTCATATATCGTCTGAACTAGAAAAGACAGAAAGTTGTAATTTTAAATTTTGGTCTTATTTGCCACATACTCTAGAAAAACGAAGTTCCAAGTTTTTGGGAAACTCCAGCGCAGAGATATGGGGGGGTCGAAAGTGCCCTAAGTTGCTTCCAGAAAAGTATGCTTACGGCTGTGCTTTCTCGACTTGGCGGAGGCACTGCCGTGCCTCCAGACCAGATGAGTTTGAGGAACGTATTGAATTATGATACAAACCCGATTCTGGAAACATTGGCATATTTTAACATTTTGAAGGTCTCTATACAACATGTTTAATTTTGAAATTGATTTTTTTTCTTTTTTTTAATATCGCATTTAGTCCACATGACAGATATTATTATGACAGAGTATCCGCAATCGGGCCGGGCCGGTTCAGATATTTGAAAAAAAAAAAACGAGAAAAATAGACCAGTAAATTTTTGCTTTATAAAAAACATGACTTTTTTTTTCTTTGGAAAATGAAATTTATTTGGATTTATTAAAGAAAGGATAAAGTGTTTTGAAATGAATATTAAACGAAACCCTTTGTACGAACTTCGATCACACTTACCCACTTGTTAAGATATAATATTGCAATATTAAAATATTAGCTATTTGTTACATAGAGCTATGAACAAGCATAAGGAAAATCACGTGACCGATTCGGTATGAAGCGCAACGGGGCTGATTGGAAGACGATTAAACGAAATGCTTGCAACCACACCGATATTGGCGAAAACTTGGCTTTTATCTAGGCATAGACGTTCCTACTATCTCTCGCTTCGCACGATGGCTTTCGCTTATGTCATTCTCATATCGTGTCGCAAAGTGTTGCATTTCTTTTATATGAATGTTTTATTAAATATTTATACAAAAAGTATTTTAAAGTATTTAGTTTCCTTATTTGGAAATATATAAATACCGGTGGACTCGTGCGAATATTTCACACTGCAGTCAAATATTTTTTAGATGCAGGTTTAAACTTCTAAAAACAAGTGGGTAAGTGTGATCCAAGTTCGCACAAAGGGTTTCGTTCAATATTCATTTCAAAACACTTTATCCTTTCTTTAAAAAATCCAAATAAATTTCATTTAAAAAAAAAAACTGTCTTATTTTTCTCGGTTTTTCGAATATCTGAACCGGCCCGATAGCGGGTGAAGCCCACTATTATATTCTGTCATAATAATATCTGTCATGTGGACTAAATGCGATATTTAAAAAAAAATAATTTCAAAATTAAACATGTTGTACACCTTCAAAATATTAAAATATGCGAATATTTCCATAATCGGGTTTTTATCATGATTCAATACGTTCCTCAAACTCATATATTTACTATTCTCTATTACTCATATTCATACTCGCTTTGTATTATACTGAAACAGTTGAAAAATCCGTTAAACTTGCGATATGACGTCAGATTTTCTTTTCAATTCTCTAATGACGTATAATTAATCTGCTTTGTGTACATGCACACATACTCATACTCCTTGTATTATTGAGAAATCTTTCTATTTTATTACCACTATGACGTCAATCTTTTTTATTTCATATTAATCTTTTTTTTCAATTGGGGAAACTTTTTATTTCCTTTTTATTTTTCACGTGGAAATCGTCTGATAGAAAATTAATTATTGTAGATAGAATTTCATCATGGATTTTTACTTTTTGGCATCTGCTATAAGGGAAAATGTTCAAATTTAATAAGAAAAGGCTGTTAGAATTTTGGTTTTTTATCTCTATTTATTAAAATAACACGAATTTTTCAAACTTTAATATTTTCAGCTCTTCGCAGCTGATATTCTGATTTATACACAAAGTTTCAACTCTGTAAGTTACACAGTTTTCGAGAATGGCTCTGTGACAGACAGACAACGGAGCGGGAGCAATAGGGTTTCGTGAGATGAACGAAACCATAAAAATTAAGGACTAAAAATATCTCCAAACAACATTAATGAAGCCAGAATATCATCTAATTTATTCAACCAAAGTTACAGTAAAAACTGGCCAAGAATAGCAAACGAAAAAAAAGAAAAGAAAAGAAATTAATGTACTTTAACTGCATTAGAGGGTGACATCATCTGTTTTGGAAAAAACATGGAAGAAAGAAAAATAAATTGAGCATTTGAATTTAAATTTTGCTTTTTAATCATAAATATAATGTAAACGTGTGACAACTTTGTCCCACTTTATCTGTATTGGAACATATATATATATATATTTTTTTTTTAATAATCATTGATGCGGTATTTTATTTTTGTTGCAACGCTGATTTGAGAAAAACCTTTCATTTCATTTATGAAAACAATGCTGATTTAATTTTTAATTAAATGTAATTTTTAATCAAACATGCTTTAACGAAATGTGAGTGTACTATGTCAGAAACCTGTTCAAAATTTGTTTCATATGTTATCTCATTTATCGTTTTGCGTTTTTTATTTGCTTAGAAAAAGGGATGTTAACAACAGAAATAATATATATGATACATTTTATTAGTATTTCCTAATTTCATAAAATGAAACAATGTCTTTTATCAAATGTGAGCAATTTTTAATAAAAGTATGCAGCAGTAAGGTACCCTGCGGGGGAAAAAACAAACATTATCTTAAATTCAAATCTGTAATAGCATAGCATCTAGGAAAGCTACTTGAAGAGGTAATAAAAAATTTAGAATAAATTAAAATTAATAATGGGAAAAAAAGTATTTCCCCGCTTAACAATTCAAATAACAATTCAAATTCATTAATGGGTCATTTTTGGGTCACAGTGGTCTGTGGGTCAAGCTAATTTAATCTAAAAAACGGCTCAGACTATTTTTAGACTAAATTTTGCATCCTATGGTTTTCGAGCACGAGAAGACTGTTGGGTGAGGTCACATGTTCGAGAATATTCGATTAGTGGGACATTTTGGTCATGGGTCATTATGGGTCAAGCTATTATTATCTTAAAAACGGCTTAGACGATTTGAACTAAATTTTGTATCCTGTTGTTTTGGGGCACGAGAAAATCATTGTGCAAGGTCAGATGCTCGAGAAAACCCAATTAGTGGGTCATTTTTGGGTCATTGTGCATCAAGCTAATTTTATCTAAAAAACAGCTCTGACTATTTTGACTAAATTTTATATCCTACGGGTTTCGGACACGAGAAAACAATTGACTTGGTCACATGTTCGAGAAAATTTGATTAGTTGGTAATTTTGATTATGGGTCAAGCTATTTTTATCTTAAAAACGGCTTAGATGATTTGAACTAAATTTAGTATCCTACTGTTTTCGGGAACGAGAAGACTTTTGAGCTAGCTCACATGTTCAAGAAATTTTGATTAGTGAGTCATTTTTGAGTCACTGCGGGTCAAATTAATTTAATTAAAAACGGCTCTAACTATTTAATTTAATTTTGTATCTTACGGTTTTCGGACACTAGAAGGTCATTGGGCTAAGTCCATAATATATCGAGTTGAACTCAAAGCTAAAGGTCTTTCCTGCTCGTATATATATATATATATATATATATATATACACTAATAAAAGAAAGTTTCGCTCTGTGTGTGTGTTTGTCTGTCGGCAATGGCTAGGAAAATCTAGCGCATCTAGAAGCTTGAAAATTTAGATTTATTAGTCGAAGCCGTCTTCTGATGCACCTGAGACACAGAATTTTAAATTTTAATTATTTACTGAAATATTAATTAAAATCCACAAAGAACTCTCATCAAAAATACGCTTTCTTTTCATCGGTTTGTTGGTTGATAGAGTCTTCACAGAAGTAATTAAATAAACCAGAGTATCTATGCATATATAAAGACTTCTATAGAAATAGTGTTAATATGGAACGCAGTTACCGGTGTACAGCCATACTAATGTAGCGCCACCTGCACACGACAAATTACACAGACGCCTGTTTGGAACATTTTTCCAGTCACGTTTTTCTTCATGATAATTAGTTAGGTTTAAAGGTGGGTTTTTTACATGACATATATTATTATAATAGAGATTATTAATACAAAAAACTTTATTTAACGGATTAAGTGTTATATTTGCGGGGATGGAGAGGGGTAAGGGTATCAACTTTGTATTAAATATTTCATTTAATTTACTTGACCGCGCGCCATCCGGCGGCGGATTTTTCCTTAAGTACCCCCCCCCCCTCCTCCTTATTAATAAATTCAACTCTACTGCTCTGATTTTAACAGAACTAATTACATTTAACAATTTCAACATTTTTTGCTTCCTCCGTAACGTTTAATAGCTGTTTTATATAGAGAACTAGTGTAAATGCCCATCCTAGGACGGTGGTTAGAAATCATGGTTTTCACTTAAAATTTGAAATAATTGACAAAAATATTCATATACTATTCATCGACAATAATGTTTCATGTCAGTTTTTTTTTTTTTAAGTTCAGGGCCTGATTAACGCATGCGCCCCTGTGGTATAACGACAAATTTGCTATTTGAAGTAAATAAGATGACAAAACAGAGGATATTACAGATTTATGTTAATTAATAAAGGAAAACAGATATAGATTGAAGGGAATATCAGTACAAAAAGCTTTTACTGAATTGTATTGCAAGAAATATAAACATGTAATTTTTTTTTTTTAATCTGACATCTTTATTTCAGTTTTTCACTAAGAATGCACTCTGGGGACCTGAACATTTGTAGAAATTCTAATATACATGCATTCACACACGTTTATACGTATGTGAAATAGTTTTTAAAACAGCGAAAACGAATTCAGAGAACCTCAAAATATTAAAATATTCCAATATTTACATAATCGGGTTCTTATCATGATTCAATATGTTCCTCAAACTCCTTTGTCTCCTTTTCCGTACTTTCTCATATTTATGCTCCTTGTATTATTGAGAACTCTTTGAAAATCTCTTTGAAATATATTTCCAATATGACGTCATATTCATCTTCTTTTTCATTCTTCAAACTTTTTATTTCATTTTCATTTTTCACGTGGAAATCTTTCAATAGAAAATTAATTGTTGTGAAAAGAATTTTATTGTGGATTTTTAATTGTTGGCAATTGCTAAAACAAAAATTGTTTCAATTTGATAGTAAATTGCTGTTAGATGGATGGGCTCTGTCGGTGCCTCCAAGATCAGACTGTGTGCTTTTTCTAAGAAAAAGCACACAGCGTGATCTCGGAGTCCCCAGTTCTGCCCGGAATCGTCCCCTCACTTTTTCAGATAGATACCGCTATTTTAAATCTCAGCTAATGTTCCGGAAATCTTCAAACCAATTTAATTTTTACTAAATTATCGTAAAAATCAGCATTCATAGCTTCAAGGTGTATTTCTAGAAAGCGGTTACCAGTATTTCTGAATAATAGTCTAATCCAAATTTCAAATTAAGTTCCTAGCTTAACCAAATGAATCAATCTTTAAAGATGTATAGTGCTCCTCCTAATTAGTCACAGGGTTCGTAAATATCATGATATTTTTGAAAATATCAAAAATATCCGATATTTTGATATATATCCGATATTTTCGATATATATTCGATATTTTCAAAATAGTCAACTTGCTGCAGATAATAAATATTTTCAAGCATAATAAAGATTAGAAACTAACATATATTGCACTTAACATGAAAACTTATACAGTATACTAAAACTGCCCCCCCCCCTTTTCTTCTTTTATTTTTCACTTTGAACAAAATCGAAGATCAACTAATCAACAAAACAGAAACAATTTGATTTATACACTTATAAAAAAATCAACTATCAAGAAATCAGAAATTTATAAAACAAATACAGTTTATAAAATTAAATACAAAATAGTTTTTTTTTAATTCAAAAACTTAAACATAAATGTCAGCTTATTTTTTTATCCCCTAACATGTTGTACAATTTAAGCTGAACACCACCAAAACCAGAAATTAATTATTTTCTAATGAAGCTGTATAGAACTGATTATCTAAATTAGACAGTTTAACTTTCTATATCTGTGCTGAATTAGTTATGTCCCACATAATTATTAGTCCCACATTTACATCTTAAATCTAGATTTAAAAATAAAAACTTCAAACAAAGCTTGGGTAAGATTTTTTTTTCTTTAGCTAGAAAAGTCACTGCCAGAGACAAATGTTCTTTATCTAGAGAATGGAACAGTCAATATCAGTTGAAAATTCCATTTACACTTGTTTTGACTTAAACTATCAAAAATATCTTGCACAGTGATATTTTGAAAATAAATATCAAATATTGAAAATAACAAAATCTTGATATTTTGAAGATAAACATCAAATATGAAAATATCGAAAATATCAAAAATCTTGATATTTTGAAAATAAATATCGGATATATATCATGATAGATATCATGATATATATCATGATAGATATCATGATATATATCCATTGATATATATCAACGAAACCTGAGTCATTTGCTGAAGGGCACTTGAACATCCCCTCCCCCGGCCGCTCCTTCAAGGTTTTTCTCTAACTATGGCCCGTTTCCATATTTCAGCAACTATCTTTCCGATTTCAACGCAAGTGATTCCAAACAATATAATTAACTTAATATTCACCCTCTATAACATTAAAGTAAATTTATGAATAGCGGTTACCACTATTTCAGAAAAATAATAGTTTAAGCCAAATTTGTAATTAAGTTCCTAGCTTAACCAAACGAACGAATTTTTAAAGATGTATAGTGGTACACCTAATTAGTCATTTTCTGAAGGACACTGTAACATCCCCTCCTCCCCCCCCCCGGCACCTCCCTCAAGGTTATTTTCTCTAACTGTGCCTTATTTCAATAACCTGGCTAAGAATGTTCCCATCTTCTTCAAACCAACTCAATTTTGTAGCACGCCTACTATACAGTGCCGTAGACAGTGAGGACCTGTCTCAGAGGTTCGTTCGGAAAGAGGTTTGTTTGGAACAGAATGGTCCCCTGGCGGTGGAAAGGGGAAATAAAAGATTTTTCGGAGCGTACGAGCATTCCCGGTATACGTGCCAAAGCCATCGGAGACCGTGGCAGAGTGTCGTTTTTTAAGAGATTTAAGTTTATTACACGGGCTCGGACAACGCCGGGCGTGTCAGATAGAATATATATATATATAGTTATAGATATAGATATATATCATATATATAGCTATATATAGATATAGATATAGATATATATCATATATATAGCTATATATAGATATAGATATAGATATATATCATATATATAGCTAGATATAGATATAGATATAGATATATATCATATATATAGCTAGATATAGATATAGATATATATCATATATATATATATATATATATATATATATATATATATATATATATATATATATATATATATATATATAATAGATAGATATATCTATGTATATATATATAGAGAGAGAGAGAGAGAGAGAACAATAACCATAATATACACGACATTATGATTCATCACACACAAATAAGCGAAAAAAAAATTAATGATGAAACGCATAGCTGTTGTAAGTTATCTATAAATGAAATATTGAAAATATTTTGAAATTATAGTAGAAATATCAAGCCCAAATTACTATATATTCCAGAAAACATTTACAATTTCATCTTAGCACGAGCTATAATAAGCTAGAAAAAGTACAAAATTTAGACTATTGTATATTAAAAAACACACGCAGAATATGGATGAAAAAAATGAGAACATACAAAATGAGCAATATTTAAGTGTATTTGCATACAATTCAGAACTGCGTGTATGAAACGAGACAAACAGGCCTGAATTGCATGATTACAATATGTAGCCAAATCAATTCTACAAAATCAAGATGATCTGAAAAGTAAAAAGGAATAACTCTTGTTGAATAATTGATTTTCTTTTCAGACAAAGAGAGTGAAAAAGAAAATAGGCAATGCCATAAATATCTGAATGAGATAAATTATAGTGCTGGCATCTGGTAAGATAAATTACAAATAAAAAATGTAAAGAGTTGGAATTAATCCAATAGTAACTATGCATTACTGATAACAAAAGCTGATAAAACTTGCATGTTATAAATTAATGGTTAGTATAGAGTAAAATAATGTAAGAAAATTAAAATTAAAATTAAAAAGGGGGGTAACGACAAAAAGAAAAATATATATTTATGAATTAATATTAAAAATATGCTAAAATAAAAATACATATAAAAAATTAAAAAGGGGAGGAATGGATGTGTTATAAAAATAGAAGTGTTAAACAGTTAAAGAAGACAAAATATATTTATGTATAATACAAATATATGTCGTGTTATTCACTGTATTTAATGAAATCTAAAATCCAGACTAAAATATGGTTGTTGCATAGGTTGTAAATTGGAATGTGGGGATCGGTGATATAGCTAGAAATCAAATAAAATAGATAACAGCCACGTATTAATTTCCAGTGGGCTACAGGATGGCAAAGATGAAAAACCCAAAATTATGACTCTCCGTTGAAAAAAAAAAGTCATAGATTGAACGCAGTCTTTTTATTGTCAAAAATCCATTTCGTAGTCGGTGGATAACTCTTCACATCATTTCATATCACTTCTCATTAATTCATTGTCACATTTGTATGTTAGAACATATAACAAATAACGGTCGAATAAGCGCTTGAAGTTGGAAAAACTGTTTAAAAGTTGATTTAATAGATTCCCAAAATATTCCCATTAAGATAAAAAATAATATTCCCAAATCATATTATAAAAATATATCCCAAAAAATAATATTCCAAAAATATTCCCATAAAGATTCCCATTATAATAGATTCCCAAAAAAGCGCATTGCGACAAGAGATCTGAAGCAATCATGGTGCGCCGGATCTCTTTACTGGTGTATGCAGAAAACTGATGTGATACGGCGCTGCATTCAGCAGGAAAAATCTCGAACGCGTCCCTTTACAGAATTAAAAATAGGCTTACAGCTTATAGTCTAAAATGGAATGAATATTGGTACTGAAAAAAAATTTACTAGGCATAGAATCAATCTGAGATAGGGAAACAAAAAAAAAAGGCATTTTAAGGTAGAAAATATCAAATTAAATGGGGAAAATAATTAGAATAATAAAATTTGTTATATATATAAATTTTGGTTATTTATAATATAGTATTTACGCCAGATTTAAATAGTATGAAATAATATATTCTCTACACAGTATAGACAAGCAAGGAAACAAATCCTTCCTTTCTTTATTCTAGATTGAAAATCGTTTCACATTTCTGTGTTAAATGAATAAATTACCCTGTTAATCAGTCCACTTCCAGTGTGCTTTTGCGGAACGGTCGTAAATTGCCAGTTCAGGTCGTACTTTCTAAAATATCTCGCTAATCCTGGAACTTCGGTCAAAAATGGAGGTTCTTCACCAGCTTCCAACAATAAGACGTTCACAAAAGAATTTTCGGATAATCTTGATGCTACAACACAACCAGCTGCTCCAGCACCAACTGAAAAAATATAGACAAATACATGTATTCAACAATACAGAGTGTTCTAAAATGAACCGATGGTTTTAAAAATTCAATAAGAAGTAAATGTTGACGGCTACTGAAGTTATTTTTTGCAGTAAAGTTATGCATGATGTCAGAAATCTCTTTGCTACCATACATTGGTTTAGCTCGAATTATCTAAATAGTTAGTGATGCTCTGTCTCAAACTGTAATAATTCTAAAAGTTATATTGCAATTTCAAAACGCAAACCATTTTTTAGTGTTTCAAAAGTTAAACAAAAGGTGAAAGCCTGCTTGAACTTTGACCCATTTTTACACTCTTTTATTTAACTTAACTTGGTTCATATGGAATTTAGTATATATTTTTCCACTCACTTCCTGATATGCTAGAATTTTAAAAATTATGTACACAGGTGTCTTTCCGATGACAGTACAACATTTTAATATTTTTAGAATTCAGTTATAAATTAACAATTTAATTTAAGGCCCTTTTTCCATTAGCTAGGAACAAGTGATAAATCGTCAAATATTCTTCATGGTTACAACAAATGGTTGGTTCTATATGAGTCACAATAACACGGAGTTAATTGTGCAACAAACCATTCTCGCCTAAATATACCACCTGTCTATGAAACTGCAAAAATAAAATATTTTAAACCCTAAAAAGTAGAAAATTAAATATAAATTTTAAAAAAAAGACTGTAATGATGTTCTTTTTTTAAAAAAAGACGCTTCTATTTATTTCTTGCAGAATCGCCCGGCTTTGCCCGTGTTAATTATAGCGAGCCTTCCGGGTAAAAAAAAAAAAAAAAAAAAAAAAAAAATTAAAAATGAAGCAATACAGCGATCTCAATAACGGAGCTCTATGCATTCTCACCCATAAATCATTCAAACAACTATGAGAAATAATGACGTAACTTTGACGCAATCATTCTCAAATCCCTCAGCTTTATAAATGATAATTCATTTTTCTTTGACGCGTGTGACAGAAAAATATACTGTTTTCCTGACAATACAAAAAAATGCGAAAAATTTTACCAAATGTCGTAGCATTTAGTAAAATTATAATTCGTATCGCATTATTTTTAAATGAAACTTCTAGTCCGGGATGCAGCGCCACATTTTTGCAAAAAAAAATAGCGTCGATGATTTTTACTTTCTTTTATCTGTTCTAGAAAAAAGTATTGTAATCGAAATTTTATTTTACTTCCGGTTTTCGACTGATTAACACTGTTTTAGGGGTCAGAAATTCCGAAAAATATGTTTTTATAAAATGTCAGTCTGTCCTCATTGTATCATCGAAAAGTGTGTGAAGTTATGAATAGAATTGGTCAAAATTTGATTTATAGGTTTGTGCCTCTGGCCAGCAGGTTCTCCTTGAATTTGGGAATATTTCGCAGAAAGAGGGCGCTGCGATAGCAATTTTTGTACCATTTTCATTATTGTATCATCGAAAAATGTATGAAATAAAGCATAGAATTGAACAAAATTTTATGCATATGTTTTTGACTATGGCCTGCAGATGATCCCAGTTGAAATTGGGGATATTCCGCCGGAAAGGGGCGCAGTGATAGCCACTTAAAGATTTCAAATTCAAAAAGATTTATAAGAAATTAGAAATCATAAAAGTTTTTTTCGTTAAATATTCGGCCTTGATCCAAGGATTCCAGAGCAATATTTGTTTTGCCTCTATCTTAAAAAACGGTTAAGATAGAGCAGTTTGAAATTTTAGGGTGGATGACATTTTGAAACAAGACAGCAGGATTCATCCATAAACAGGTTTAATTCATGAGTTTCACTGAATCTGTGCTCTCTGGCAAATTTTCTTTCATTGTTGTAACCATCGTTCCAACTCTTATATGCTTAACGCTACATATTTATATTTGTCAACGTCAAATTCTCGCCAAGCTTGGCGACACTTGGTCAAAATATAGCCAAATTTGCAGACCAAAAATAGGTTACCATAAATGAAGCCAACTTGCTAAATAGCTGACTAATTTGGCGAAATTCTCATTCAAATTTAATATTGAGGATAGACCGGGAGGCGGCAGCACAGAAAATCACCTCATCCAGTTCACGGCTGAAATTTCAGAATTAGTTAAAACTTGATTCGCATATTAAAACGCAATCGGTCTGACAAGTCATATCTTGGTGCAAAACACCCGAAAACCCGATTTTAGTGATTGGCTCGTTGGTTTACCATTGTGTGTTCCTGCTCCCAGCCCTCCATATTTTAATACATTTAGGTGCAGGAAAACACAATGGTAAAGCTACGAGTAAACCGCTAAAATCGGGTTTTAAGGTGTTTTCCACCAAGATATGACTTGGCAGACCGATTGCGTTTTAATATGCGAATCGAGTTTTAACTAATTCTGGAATTTCAGCCGTTAACTCGATGAGGTGATTGTCTGTGCTGCCGCCTCCCGGTCTACGAGAACTGGGAGTGAATCTAAAGTAATCGGATTCCACGTATTTTAGCTTCGTGTTTTCCAGCAAAATTAGCTAAAATCTTAAAACCAAGGAATAAGGAGGTTACCTTTTCCTGCCGATACAGGCCAGAAGGACCTTTCGTAGTTTAGTATACATCAGCTGCAGCATCCAGGTAATCCGACGAGTTGCAAGCAAGACGTAATATTAATTTTATTGGCGATTTGACAGCCAATTTTGAAGTGCTAACATGTATGAAATAGGAGAAAATTTTGGGATTGGTACATCCGATTAGTTGTATATACCATAGATTAGATGGTGTTGATAACAAAACTGCCAGTCAGTTGGCGAACCAACGGGGATGTTGCCATAGCAACATCTCCGCGTTGTTGCTATGGCAGCTCGATATTGGCATAACAACATCGCTCAATCCGCTGCAATATGAAATGAATGCCAACTTAATTACTGATGACTAGCTGTTTAACCCGTTCTACGCACGGGAGTTCATGAACTTAATTCTAATATGTGAATAAAATGAATTTAATCCCCCTGTTAAAGTGTTGAGTTGTTCAATAAATATACGATTTAGAAAAATATTGTTCTACTACTGTGCATTTTTTAAAATGAAACTTAATTTATTATGTTGCTATGGCAGCAGACGATAAAACGATATCTTTGAAATAAGGGAATAAATATAATAAAAAGTTTTGTTGATGTTTGTGATGAAATGTTTTTCTTTATTTTTTAAAAAATGTAATAATTAAGCGCAATTAAATAATCTCTATTTCCATGCGAGGTAAAAGAATTATCGTACACTGTAAAAAATGACCAATGTTTCTTATTTTATGAAAATATGCTATAACCACGAACGAAAATATAATATAATCTTCTGAGTTATCCGAAATTTCAAATAGCATGTTACATTGTCTTTTGAATCCCCAGAAACGAATACATTTTCAAAATTTAAAGAATAATTTATAAAAACAAATTATTTTTAGCTGCCCGAATTTTTCAGAAACGTTTCCGAAGGGATTTTATAGTGTATTAATTAGTGTCCTCAGCCCGGAATACCAATTTTTCGAATGCTATCAATTCTGAAGTAAACATTTTCATGCTCAAAAAAAATGTTTAACAGACAAACATGCAAAATTAACAGCGTTAACAATAACATTAAAATACATAAAGTTCTTTACTCTTTCATGTATAAATTAACTTATGCGGCTGAAAACGTGTACTTGAGAATGGATAACATTCGAAAAACAGGTATTCCAGCATGAGGACACTAATTAATACACTTTAAAAACCCTTCGGAAACGTTTCTGGAAAATTCGGTTGATAGAAAGTGAAGTGACGTCATATTTAAGAGGTTATTTATTATTTTTTCCCTGAACTTTTTCCTTGAAATTGAAATGCCTGTAATATTGTAGATGTTTTAACTCCAAATACATTAAAATGAAGATACTACGTTATTTTCATGCACTTCTAATAAACTCTTTAAATTATGTATACGAAAAATTCGCATTACCTTCTCCAAATGACGTCAATTTCGGATTTGAAAATATAGCGAGTGAGTCTGACATTTATTGGCTTATAAAAATATTGTCCATGCACAGTTTTTTTTTTTTTTTTTTTTTTGGCAACAGGAATGAAATAATCGAATTAGAAAAAGAAAAAAAAATCTATAATGATAAATCATGGGAGGTGGTTAAAAAAATAGGTAAAGAGAGACCTGATGATTTTTTAAGTGACAGTAATTTTACTCGTATTCTAAAACGTATGTATATCCAGTTTTGTGCAAATCGGTCAAAAACTGTAGATTTGTATAAGATATACAAACAAAGCAAACACACAATCAATGATTTATAGATAGATTGATAGATAGATACGTTAATTTGAGCGTTCTAAAAGCTTTAGAAAGTGCGCCATCTATCGCTGATATTTGAAGCTAAAAAATGAAAGCGTAGTAAAGACATTCCCGACTTCACACATTAATAACCTGCAAGAACAACCTCAATAGCTTTCACCGTTTTCTGGTTATTAAATTTTAAAAACAATCAGTCAAATTTTAATAAAACTTTACAGTACCGACAAAAAAAAGTGATCATCTCCTACTAACTCTGCCGCAAATATTTGTATAAAAATGCGTCTGGTATCAATCGATTAGTATCAACGTTTACTAATTAATGCTATTCTTAAATTTTTCTTAGGGGGTCGTCTACATACAGAAACTATGACAAACTTAAAAAAAAAGTACAACCTAAATCAAATTTTAACATCATGGAAATCATTTGGTCAAATAGTTCAGAAATTACACACGTTTAAAATTACGAACTCCTATTGTTAAATTCAGTTTTAACCGATGCAAAACAGATTGCAATGCGGATAGTGTTTTAAAACATAGTTCAAAAACTACTTAGTGGAATGAGTTGTAATTTCAGACTCGCATATGTAAAGCTTCTAGAAATCGATTTCTGTTTTTAAACATGGAACTTGGAAGGAAAACACCTATCTCTCAACACAAACGAGTTTTTGCTGAACGTTTCCACCGATTTTTGACTACCTGTGACGTCTTTGACTACCTTGCAGGCGGGGCAATAGCCTGGCGTGATTATCGCTGTTTGGCTTCTTTTTTTTTTCCTCTCTCGATACTTCTCTTTTTGTTGATATTGTTTTGTTTTGATGACGCAAGAATCAGTATGCTGTTTAAGTTCATTGATAGCACATTACGCATACCTGGTCGGTGGATTAAAGTATTTTAATGTTTTCTAGCGATTCATTCTAAACATTTTTTAATTTATATTACATTTTATACTGAGAATTATAATTTTTTAAAAATAATATTAAAGAGATGAAGACTTCTTTAAAATAATAATTTAATTTAATCAATCTATTTATTTATTATTCTATTAAAGTGATGCATTTATTTTAATTTTAGCGATAATTTTATTTTTGTAATTTGCTTAAATATATATTTTTAAATACTGAATTCTATAGAATTACAGTTATAAAATTTTTGAGACAGTAAAAAGTTTTAGAAATGATACTAAAAAAATCAAAATTCACAAAAAAAATATCTCATTTCCTGTTCCAATTTTTAAGAGTGAAAATTTTTTAAGCAACAAATAGAAATTTTAAGTCTAAACATGAACTAGGGCTGAAACTGAATTTTTCTCCAAAATAGTAAAAAGTTTTGCTTTTATGGGCTTCTTTTATGAAGCCTTGAAGCTTGGGTGTCAACGATTTTTATTAGATAATTTAAAACAGTGATTAAATCATGTATGATATAAATCATACAAGGCAATTATCTTAGGCAATTAACAGGGATTTTTTAAATACAAATGCAAAACATACTGCAAATGATATTTGTTTGGCTATTTATGCTACTAATGAAATAAGCAGTTTTTATTAATTAGACAATTACTTAAAGTTCCCTCTAGGCCAGGGGTTCTCAAACTTTTAGACCGACGTACCACTAAATCGAAGTTCATACTTCCGCGTACCACCTGGTAACAAACATAAAGCTAATATAAAAAACCTGTCTAAAACGAAATATCTCTCCGGTCTTTTGTATTTCCGTCATAGCAGGTTTTATTACATTTAAAAATGAATGATTACATTACTAAATTCACTGCTTTATAATAACATTCAAGTAAAAAGTAGTATCATCATTAAATTTTAATAATGCATACAATATCAAAAAACAGTATTTTGGTATAGTAAAACAAGCCACAATACTTAATGACATATTGGCGCACACTGATTCATATACTGTTGTAGTAAGCTGATGAAAAGGATGGCTTGTTTTATTAAGCACAACTTCCTCATGTCTGGCTCAATATTAGGAAGTTTTAGTCATAAGTCAGATTTGATGTTTAATTTATTCCTGTATTTGTTTTACATATAACAAAGAGGGGGAAAGCACATTCACAGAGATATGTTGTGCTAAACACAAACAGACTTTGTATATTTTTCACGGTACTCTGATATTCTCGTCAGCGAAAATTCTGTTACATTCATCCTTTTGAATGTGGACTCCAGTAATCCATCACAGGAGAGGAGAGCTGAATGAGTTCACTTCTTTCCTCTGTCGTGAGATACAGTGGCAGGATGTCTCAAATGAGAAACGAATTTCCAGAGCCTGATTAAGGTCATGTGGAGCTCTAAACCCAGGAGCTTTTCGGAGCCAGTCTCAAACCAATATAATAGATACACGTTTTGGGGTGAGGGATTATTTGGGGGTTATCCTTAGATATTATGATATGGTTACCAAGTTAATCAAAATCTTTTTTGTTTTGGGAGAAATAATTGAAAAAAAACTGCATTTTAAATAAACTGTATGTAAACAATTTTATTTATTTTGCCCCCTCCCCCATCAGTGGTGGGCCCTAGGCCATGGCCTAGTCGGCCTCTGCATTAATCATGTCCTGCGAATTTCTTATCTAAAGCTTAGTTAGCTCATTTAACATAGGCTTAATACAAACGTATTACTAATCTGCATACCTTTAAATGCGGCAGTAATGTCGCTCAGTAGGCAAACACTTGCAAGTTTCTTCATACATTTATATATATATACCACCTCAATACATATGTACAATGCTTTACCTTAAATCCACTCTGCATATGACCACAGTATTTGTTTGATTGGAATAATCTTACTCTCTTGACCATTTTAAATAACCTTACTCTCTTAAAAACTGATTTCCATGAAATAGGAGGAAACTATAACACTTTTTGCAAAAGTGAAGAAAATATTTCAATCAACACAATGAATCAATTTATGAATTATGTTTGAAATAAGACTTTTATTTCAACACTTCCTAAAAGCTCTTCTAGTACAAAGAGAACAATGGGTAACAAAACAACATTCCAAGTGTTATTTATAAATTACACTTGGAATGTTGTTTTGTTTTAACTCCTCCTACTCACACAAGCTCTTACTACTGCCAAACATTCAGACTTTACCTTCAGATAATTCAATTTGTAAAGCTGTTTAAAAGCAGTTCCTCCGCTAATTAAAAATACTTCATTCATTCATTAATTTTAAAATTAGATCTTTACTAAAAAATTCAATTTTTATCTATATAAATCTAATAATTGTGTTTTTAATTCTTGAAAACTGATTGTATCATAAGGATTGAGTGTGAATTTTAGCAAGTCTGCTATAAAAGAAAGATGCGCCGCCAGACGCCAGAGGGGCGCCCGGAGCGTAAGCGATCACTGAACCCAAGTCCTAAAGGACTTTTAGCGCACCAGTAGGAGATGCTTCGCACGGCGTTTCAGTCGGTCAGAGGACCGCCACCTACGGACCCTCCAACCTTAAACCCACGTGTCGACGATGTAAGTCGTTGCGATACGCGGTGAAACCCAGTAGTGGAGTCACCACGAGACACTTGGGGACGAGCTGGCGTTCCCCAACAGCTTCGAAGCTGGACACCCAGAAGGGAACCAGGCCCTAGGCCTTAAGTCGGGTTTTTCCGACCCGTATTTGCTTTACCAGAACTCGAGGGGTGTGAAAACCTACAAAGGTAGTAACAGTTCCCTCTCGTAGTGGACCTGAAAGAAGTTGGGTTAGTGCAAAATATGAAATAGAACTTCAAAACAACAACAACAACGATAAAACTTTAAGCATGCACAACAACGACAACAATAACATTTGCATGATTAGAGCAATATCACATTTTAAAGTGCCGGCTTACGAGACGAGTCTCAAGCCTGCGAATTCTATGCACCATTACTTCCTGCACCGCGAAGGCCGCGGGCAATTAGAATTACGTTCGAACGCGGTCTTTGACCGCGAAGAGCTCGGTGATTTCGGCCATCTCTTCGGCGACCCAGGTTGCGATCCAATGTACGCATTAGCAGTCGGTGGATTATCAACCAAACTCCCTTTCTGGCGTAGCCGTCCAGGCATAGATCACGTGACGCACGCGTCCGGAAGTCGCGGTGGGAAGAACCTTTCCCGCACAAACCTTCAGAGAACACACAAGTAAAGCACGTGGCTTATGCTACACACCCCAACCTCACAAAAGCATGTAGAGTCGTGGCGGAATAAACGAACCTGGTGGTCACCTAAGGTGCCCTGTCCCGTGAAGACCTGATTCATGTAGAAATCGCCCTGCAGTCGGCGAGTGCCGATGCGCGTGAAGGGTTTATACGCCCTGCGGCCGCTGCCAGATTGATCCCATCTCTGTTGCCACTTGGACAAGGCGCGGCCAAAAAGGTGTTTTTTGGCTTGGCGGCGCGTGACTGGACTCACCACATCGACAGACTGCCGTGTGGTGGCTTCTTTTGCCATTATGTCCGCCCTTTCATTAAAGATGTAACCAATATTGTCCCAGACCCAGTACATGTGAACCTCGACTTCAGTCGATTTAATCAAGTCCCTAATCTCGGCAATGGCCCTGTGCTGAGGCACAAGTCCGTGAAGCGCTTGGAGCGCCGATCTCGAGTCAGAATAGACGTCCAGTTCCCCGAGACCTCTTAGATGGGCATGCTTCCTTGATCGCTTGGACCTCGGCCGCAAAAATTTCCGCACCATCCGAGAGACGAAACTGGCCCTCCGCTATAATTTGGTTCTCTGATACAGCAAGGAACGCACACTCGAAGTTGTCGTTTTCCTGCTTGGATCCTTCCGTGTAGTACAAACACGTGGTTCGCGGAGTCAAATGCGCGGTCCAACGGACCCGCCAAAGATTTTCAAGTCTGGGAGTGGGCCTTCAGAGGTCGACCGACTCGGAGTCTACTCCGGTGCCGTCAACGCTCTTCTTCCATCGGGCTGTGTAGTCCCTGTCCAGCTCCGCACGCAAGTGAAGGGGACAACCCGTGACAAAACCTGCAGAGCATCCGTGGAAATCGTTGTGTAACATTTTGTTACACAGAGGAGAAGGTTCCTCTGCATGCTGAACAACCTGTTTGCTATCACTATCTTGCTTGAGTACCAAATAGATGCCGCAGAAAGAATAATTCTTTCTGCTATGATCGAGTAAAGTACCTTGCGAAATCTCGGTCTCAGACCCCAGTTATCTGCTATGAGACGATTCATTTTGTTCAACACCTTAAAAGCCTTCTCCTGAACCGAGGTTAGGTGAGGCATCCAACTTAGATGGGAATCGATTGTGATACCCAGATACAGGATCTGCCATTTAAAGCGGATCCTGTTCCCTTCCATGAGGATGGGAATAGATGGGGCATTGTGGTACCTGCCCAGGGGCTTCACAACCGTTTAACCGCACTTACCGAAACTGAACGTGAGGCTGCACTCTGTCGCCCAAGCGTGGAACTTGGAGAGAACCGGCCTAGCAACTCCGCGAACCTCATGACAGCCCATTGTCGTGAGGCAAAGAAGACTTAATCGGCAAAAACCAAAACAATATAGGTTTCGCCCTTATCGTCTTGCAACCGTTTCAACAGAAATTCAACAACAACCAATCAGAGGTAGGGCCCAAGACACGAACCTTGGGGTACTCCAACGTTGAAGTAGTGGTCCCCATCATCTGACAGGATGACAGAGCGACACCAGGGGTAGGCGTTTATCAACCCAAGGAGCCAAGGTTCAACACCCAGTTCCTCCAAAAACCGGAGTATGTCTGTGCGTCGAACACTATTGAACACTGACTTGATATCGAGCGTGAGAAGAAATGTATAATATCAACGACTCTTCGAAACAGCTATGTACTCCATCACGCGATGGAGCGCGTCGACCGTACTAACCTTCTTTTGAAAGCCGTACTGTCGCGCATCGAGCAAACGTTTGAACTCCAAGTATAGTATCAGACAAGTTGCATACAATTTATCCAATAACTTCCCGAGGGTCGGCAAATACAAATCGGACGGTAGGTCGCAGGGTCACTGCATTCCTTCCCAGACTTGGGAAAAAATACGGCAATCGCCCGCTTCCATGGCCGCGGAAAACAAGACTCTCTCAGGCAGTGATTATGCAAGAATAACAGCCACTGAGGGTGGTGTTTCAGGACCTCACGGGCGATCTCGAGACTGAGTCCGTCATGACCAGGCGCCTTGTTAGGTGGCAGCGATTCCACTGCAAATTCAAGTTCATGAATCGAAAACAGATTTGGTTCACCGGTCCTAATGTTCGCGACCTGGGAAGCATCATCAACCGATAGGAAGTGGTATCTCGTAAGTGCGTCCTGGTCTCGTAAGTGCGTCCGTCGTAAGTGCACAGCCGGCCGGCGTTTTTTTATTTTTGAGGCATAGCCGATTCAAAGTCGACGTCATGTATTCAACTCCGTCATCAGGGGTCACATACAAAATCAGATCCGCGGCTTGCAGATCGCGGGAGAATGCATCCCAAACCAAGTCCCTCTTCAGCAAGTCTGCTATAACAAAGATTTCGTGTAACAAGAAAATGGAAAAAGCGTTTACAGATCCTAAATCGCGTTCGAAACTTTTTTGAAAATTTCCAAGTTAATAAAGACAAGCCGTTTTCGATTCCATAATAATATGCTGATTTTTGTATTTTATTAAACGTACCAGTATCAGACTTCTGCGTACCAGTAGCCAGAGCTTCACGTACCAGTACTGGTACGCGTACCATAGTTTGAGAACTCCTGCTCTAGGCCATTTTTTAAGGGCGCAACACCCTGCCCTTTTGAAAAATTCACCTTTTTAGCCACCCACAGGGAGGCTTATTCTTTCAATCTCTATCATTTTTCATGTTTATGAAAAGTCACAGCAATCCATCGTTGCCACAGGTTAATCTCGGAAAATGAAACATTTGAAGTTACTAAAAAAATTAATAGCTCAAAAAGTATTTGTCACAAAATTATTAGACAAACTGCGTTAGAAAGGAAAAAAATTGTTTTTTCTTGATATAAATTTTAAATCGAATGATTATGCCGTTTTTCAAATAATGAATTTCAAAAATTACCAAACTTCAGAATGAAGTACCATAACGAAACCTTCACGCGTAAAAAGATAATGATAACGGTTGTTGCTTTCGGTCGAGAATGGAACAAACGATGTTCACATTTTACTATTTTAACCGTTTTTAACGAAATTCTGTAACTTTAGAAGGATTTTTCTTTGAATAGGCAATAGAAATGCATAAAATCGTTACAAAAATGTTAAAATTACAAAAAAGGATAGATGCAAATTATCAGATATGAAAAATAAAAAAGAAATTTGGTACTTTCGTGTTATAGCAGCCACCAAGCATGAAATATTTTTGTTTCTGTTTTCATTAATATATTGTAAATTTGGTACTTTCGTGTTATAGCGGCTTCCAAGGATGAACTGCCAAGCGACCAAGATTTATCACCAAATTATAAAGCATGTATGACATTATAATAATATATGATATATATATATATATAACATTTCTGTACGTATGTGGCCAAGTTATAGCCATGTATGATGTATATACATGACATGTGTATATGATGTATATACCACATATAAAACATAAATAATATGTGTATAATGACGTATATGGCACATATAGGAGTGTTTGGAATATATATATGCGTATACAGGATGTCTATATAAACTTTGCGATGATCTTGGCGAAATCATAACTGCAACCTTGGCATAATCATGGGAAAGGTTCAGTAAGACCTTTTTGGTGCTCCCCCCAAATGTAAACCCCATGTAAACCCCTTCATGTAACATATCAATAGACAGATCTCGTCAAGCACTATGGTCTGGTCCTACTCTCCGCCTCTCACTCCCCCCTCCCTTAAGAAACATAGTTCTCGGTTTCAACTCTTTTTAAATTTTAGTTTTTCCCATCTTTCTCAGCCCCTTTAAGCCCCACAGAGGACGTAGGCTAAAGGATCCAACGAAGTTAAAATCGTCGAGGCCGACATTTCTAAGAGGGTCCCGAGGCCCTATCTCCCATAGGACCGGAGTTACCCCCCACGGGGAAGACATTCAAGGTGTTCAAACCCCGTCATGTACCATATCAAAAGTTTGATCTCATCAAGCACTTTTTTCTGGTTCTACTCTCCCCCTCCTTCTCTCCCGTCTCCTGTCAGGAGCGCTTTTCTTATTTATTTTTTCAATTTCTCATATTTATTTTAATTTTTCCCATTTTTCGCTGTTCCTATGGGCCGGACAGCTCCAAAATTTCAGCAAAATTAGCTGTAAACCGCCTAAAGGTATTCCCCCCCCCCCCCCCCGCTTCTTTTGGCGCCCTCGGTTTTTACGTATCTCTCTTGGGGGGACCGTCAGAGGGGCGAAAAGGGGGATCCCTTTTAAAGTCCCATCTCTCAATTGCAAGTGAGGATTTATTTTAAATCGGGTCTCGTAGTGCACTTGTGTTTTGTATAGCTCCCCCCGCTTCCCCCACCGCTTTCCAAGATCCCGTCAATTAATGCTAACTCATCATTTGTTAAACAACTTCTCTTAGCTGTATCCATCATAAAAGCTGCTATCATAGAACTTTTCATTACCTTTTTTAGGTTATCTATTAAGTGCTAAAATGCCTTGAACCATTGAAAACAGTTTAAAGGGTGTCATTAAGCTAGCACATTTGTAAACAACAACTACCTCGCAGCCCATTGGAGCCACATCTTTTTACTATTATATTTATTAAAAATACTTCTAGTCACCGAATCTTTTTAAAACTTGGTGTGTTCGTGCCTAATATGTTCCGCCAGCCTCACAAAAAATCTTAGGGCACTAACTAAATTGTAAAGTGGAGAAGCTGGCTTTTGCTAACGAACACTTTTTTTTTTGACGAGTTAGTCTTGGCTGAAAAAATCTCAACGATAACAGCCGTGGGTGGCCAATATATATTCTGTCGTAAGATAGAATTTTTCCCGCTTTTTTTTTCTTTTTAAATAACGAATACATTTTTACTTCCAGTTGTCAGCTTGCATGATTTTTAACACTTTCCAACCTAGTTGAAAAGTGTTTATGACTTCGGTTTGTCTGCCGTATGGCCGTCTGCCATCTGTCCGTGCTCTAACTCCCGTAAATATGTTCGGATTGCCCTGCAATTTTTATATGTTATTGTCGTTATCTATAGAATGTTCCCTATTTCAACTGAAGTGTGTAGCACTTATAGTTTTTTTACAGGGACACTCAAAAGAATTCCGTTACATTACGGTGTATGAGGGAAAAATCATTTGCGGTTTTTTTAATGATGTTACACAATTTCAAACACATTGTAATTGATGTATATCACTAAGGTGCATTACAAGGAGTTTAATATAGAATAGGGTGTGTATAGCACTTATAGTTACTTTACAGGGACAGTCAAAAGAATTCCGTTACATTACGTCTATGGAGAAAAATCGTTTGCGGTTTAATTAAATGTTTCACTATTTTAAACGCATTGAAATTTATATGTATCACTTAAGGTGCATGACAAGAGGCTTACTACAGAATATTGTGTGTATAGCAGTCATCGTTCATTTACAGGGACACACAAAAGAATTCTCTACTGTCTGTTAACAATAATTCCTGGAAGTGCGTTTTAAGTTGCTGAACGCGATTTTAAATTTAACTCACTTTTTGTCTATTACTTGGTGTGTACAAATTCTGAAGATCATATACAGGGCACTACAAAAGTTCGCGAACGCATTTCCGGTTATTGACAGAAACTCCAGAAGGAGAATTTTAAACTGTGCTACGCTTTTCCTAACTAAACTAAAATTTAGCATCCATTGTAGTATCTATAAAAATCTATAGACCCTATACAGGGCTGAATAAAAGTATTCGGATATTTGTCCGAATATTGAAATATATGTTGGAAATTCCTGAAATTATGTTTTTAAATATGTTATTCGTTTTCCAAATTGTTTACTTAGATGTTATCTTTCAGCTTATTAAACGGTAATGATTTGTAAAATTATTTTGGAAGCTTTGGAAAGTGTTACATAATCTATGCTTGACGCATGATTTTTCGTTCTTGTTTTTTATTATTTATTTTGAGCAAATTAAATGTTATTTTTACACATGGGGCATATATCCAATGCATACAAAGTTCATTGTGTAAAGGAATGTAAAAAAAAAGTGCAAAATGAACGAGAAGTAAGAAACAATGCAATAACAGCAAAATATCATGGAACTAAATAGATGTTATTGCTTCTACTTTTTCTCATTCTCCAATTTTATTTCGATGTGAAGTTTGAATTAGGGGCTTCTTTTATAAAGCCTTGAAACTTGAGTGTCAACGATTTTTATTAGATGATTTAAATGAGTGATTAAATCATGTTTGATTTAAATCATAAATTTTCTAAATGTTTAAACTGACAAAAAAAAGTATTAAATTAAGAAGAACAGAATTTGAAAAGTTTCTAAAAAATATTTAATATTTTTTGTATTATATTCTTTAAGTTTAGACTTAGGCCATTTGATTTTTTAAGTACAAATGCAAATGATATTTGTTTGATTATTTGTGCTACTAATGAAATAAGCAGTTTTTATTAATTATGCAATTACTTACAGTTCTCTCTGGCCATTTTTTAAGGGCGCAACACCCTGCCCTTTTAAAAAACTCCCCCTGTTTGTTTTTTGTTTTTTTTTTTTTTTGGGGGGGGGGGTTGTTTTTTTTAAATAACGAATACATTTTTACTTCAGGTTGTCAGTTTGCATGATTTTGTTTTAAATGTTGATTTATTTTGAGCAAATCAAATGTTATTTTTACTCATGGGGCATATATCCAATGCATACAAAGTTCCATTGTGTTAAAGAATGAAAAACAAAAAGTGCAAAATGAACGAGAAGTAAGAAACAATGCAATAACAGCAAAATATCATGGAACTAAATATATGTTATTGCTTCGATGACGTAGATATATTTTCTAGGATATATCTACGTCTAGGATATACTAGAGGATTAATAATAGGATTAGGCTCACGAAATAGATATAAAAAAGTACGAAATCTAAATAACAGACACCTGTCGAATTCGTGTTTACAAGGCTTAAGAGCCTACAATAGTCACGCGAAGAAACGCTCACGCTAATGTTAAGTCTATGGGAAGGTTATCGCGCGTTTTCTCGCTCGCATTTTAATATTTTTAAATAATTTTTTTTTTCATGGGATAGCTGAGACCAATCTACAACGTTGTTAGTTTTTACTTTTTTGATTTCTGTTTTAGTTTATTTCTGAGGACCAACTCAATAGTTGGATCCGGTAAAAATAGAGTTGTTGTGTCTTTTAAACTCTTATAAAATCGATACCAGCAAAATTAAAAAAAAATTTAAGAACTAAGAACGATAGCTCAGGGCTTAAGCTTTCCAAAAATATGCTTTTTATAATTCTACTGCAATTACAGCGAGTATAATCACGGGATAACTTTGAGAAAAATTGAGAAAAAAATCTGAATTTATTATATGCGGACTGCCTCCAATCGGGTACGCCCACTGGTATTCTGTGATTGGACAAAGCATTCTCTGAACTCTGTAGATACGCCCCTCGGAAAAACCTCACCGCGATAATGGCTATATGTTTTTCTGATATATATTTTTTTTTCTGTATGTATATCCACGCAAAACTTTAGAAGGGATATTCAAAATTTAATACTTTTTTTTTTCTTTTGATGGAAAAGTATATCTTTCCAGTTGACTGTAAGCAATAAGTTTATTTTTCTGAATATTTACATTGCTTTTTTCTTTACTTTATAAATTTTAACGTTCGTAACAATTGACTAATAGCCCCAGAGCGGACTTGGGGAGACTCCAGGGGAGGGGGGGGGGGACTGTTCATTGGTTAAGTATAAAAGGGGGAGGGTTAGCCCCCCCCCCCTTGAATTTGATAAATGAGTTTTTCATGCAGAATTATCCAATTTTCTTCAAATTTTGTACATAGGTTCATCGTGATAAGGTACTTTTCTGATTAGATTTAGGAGTTCATTGGTTAAGTATAAAGGGGGGGAACGGGGGCTAACACCCCTTACTTTAGATAAGTGGGTTTTTTATGCAGAATTATCCAATTTTCTTCAAATTTTGTATATAGGTTCATTCTGATAAAGCGCTTTTCTGATTAGTTTTGGGGGTTCACTGGTTAACTATAAGGGGGGAGTGGTATGATTCTCCCCTTAATATATTGTCGATTTCTTTATTTTTCGAGGGGCTTTTTTCAAATTCTTTGAAATAAGAGTATAATATACAGTTAGTGTGAATAGCCTGTGAGCTCAATGCCCTCAGTTTAACTGGGCAGTTTTCCTTTTGTATTTCTTTCATTTACAGTGCCACACAAAAGTATTCTTTTACACGATGATCTACGGGGGAAAACTATTTGCAGCATATTTTAATTGTGTTACGCCATTTCAAATATAATGAAATGGATATACATTATTGAGGTTTACAAGAAGACACTTGTTATGCGAAAAGCATTTATCATTCTTTTACAGGGACACACAAAATATTTCGGGTATAATACTGTGTCCGAAATATTGCTTAAAAGCCATAATTGGAAGTAGGACTTTAGTTAGGTATGCGTTTAACTAAATTTTTGAATGCTATGAGTTATGTATAAATGCTACAGATCATATACAGGGCTAAACAAAAAAATTTGTAAGCATTACGGTGCAGCAGCGTAAATTGATTAAAATGGGTTTTTAATCGAGTTATGAATTTTGAACGTGAAATATATTTAGTATACCAAGGAAGGCTTGTGGAATATAAATAAAATCATATACAGGACCACGCAAAGAACTGAATACATGGCTGACTATGTATGATAATTCCTGGAAGTGTGATTTCCGCGTATATATATTTTTTTCTGTATGTATATCCACGCAAAACTTTAGAAGGGATACTCCAATTTTAATACTTTTTTTTTTCTTTTGATGGAGAAGTATATCTTTCCAGTAAACTGTAAGCAATAAGTTTATCTTTCTGAATATTTACGTGCTTTTTTTTTACTTTATAAATTTTAACGTTCGTAATAATTGACTAATAGCCCCAGAGCGGACTTGGAGAGACTCCAGGGGAAGGGGGGGGGGAGGGTTCATTGGTTAAGTATAAAAGGGGGAAGGTTAGCCCCCCCCCCTCCTTGAATTTGATAAATGAGTTTTTCATGCAGAATTATCCAATTTTCTTCAAATTTTGTACATAAATTAATCGTGATAAGGTACTTTTCTGATTAGTTTTGGGGGTTCATTGGTTATGTATAAAGGGAGGGAACGGGTGCTAACTTCCCTTAATTCAGATAAATGGGTTTTTCCTGCAAAATTATCAAATTTTCTTCAAATTTTGTACATAGGTTCATCGTGATAAAGCGCTTTTCTGATTAGTTTTGGGGGTTCATTGGTTAAGTATAAAAGGGGTAAAGAGGGGGGGGGGGTAATCCTTCCCCCCTTAATTTAGATAAATGGGTTTTTCATGCGGAATTATCCAATTTTCTTCAAATTTTGTATATAGGTTCATTCTGATCAAGCGCTTTTCTGATTAGTTTTGGGGGTTCACTGGTTAACTATAAGAGGGGGAGGGGTATGATTCTCCCCTTAATATATTGTCGATTTCTTTATTTTTCGAGGGGCTTATTTCAAATTCTTTGAAATAAGAATATAATATACAATTAGTGTGAATAAGCTGTGAGCTCAATGCCCTCAGTTTAACTGGGCAGTTTTCCTTTTGTATTTCTTTCATTTACAGTGCCACACAAAAGTATTCTTTTAGATGATGATCTACGGGGGAAAAACTATTTGCAGCATATTTTAATTATGTCACGCCATTTCAAATATAATGAAATGGATATACATTATTGAGGTTTACTACAAGACATTTGTTATGCGAAAAGGATTTATCATTCTTTTACAGGGACATATAAATATTTCAGATATAGTACTGTGTCCGAAGTATTGCTTATAAGCCATAATTGGAAGTAGGATTTTAGTTAGGTATGGGTTTGACTAAATTTTTGAATGCTATGTGTTATGTATAAATGCTAGAGATCATATACAGGGCTAAACAAAAAAATTTGTAAGCATTACGGTGCAGCAGCGTAAATGGGTTAAAATGGGTTTTTAATCGAGTTATGAATTTTGAACGTGAAATATATTTAGTATACCAAGGAAGGTTTGTGGAATATAAATAAAATCATATACAGGACCACGTAAAGAACTGAATACATGGCTGACTATGTATGCGATAATTCCTGGAAGTGTGATTTCAGCGTGTATTTGCCTGAATGAAACTATAGCTTAATATGTCGCGTGTACAAAAAGCTTATGTTATATACAGGGCTGTACAAAATAATTCAAGTATGTTTCCATCTATTGGTAGAAACTGTTGAAGATGAATTTCCAACTGTGTTTTTTTTTGTTTTATTGCTAAACTAAACTGCAGCATACTATAGGGTATATACAAATATATAAATTATATACAGGGCTGCAGGAAAGAATTGGAGTACTTTTCCGGCTGTGGATGGTAATTGTTGAAACCTGGTTTTCAAATTTGTTTTGTGTTTTTCTGAAATGTTTACTTAGATAGCTTATTTACCTTATTAAACAGCGATGGTTTGTTAAAGTATTCTGTTAGTGTTGGAAAGTGTTTCATAATCTATGCTTGGTACAGGATTTTACTAATTTTACTAATGAACAAAATTTTAGATAAATAATTAAGATATAGATTGGAAATTGTGGATGAGAAGTGATGTCATCTGCCGACACGACTAGCGTAGTGTCTTCGTTATATTCTGATTATAAAAAAAAATAATTTTTTTAATGATCACGTTAATGTATGCGAAGGTGGTTTTCTTGAACATATTATATTGCGGGTATGGGGAGGGAGGGGGTTAACGCCTTGCTCTTATTTTCACAAAACAAATTCCCAAGAAATTTAATATTTTTAGCTTCTAACGTAGCGTTTTTTAAATGTTATGTATAGAGAATACGGGAAATTTTAAATAACGATTTTCATAAATGTTTAATTTATGTTCTTAATACAAGTACACAACCCGTATATGCCTGATGGTTACCAACAATCAAAGTAAATGAATTGTTGTTGAGCACTTAACCGAGTGCCCTACAAGCAATCCTACGAGTTTTTTTATCTAACTGTGCATTCTTATCTCGGGTTCTACGGATTCCCAATCACAACGGCCTTTAGATGATTCGACTTAGTTTTCGTTCGTGATACAGATTTTAGTTCCACCTTCCACCGCCAAGGGCGGCATTATTTTTTAGAGTTCTGTGGGCCTGATTTCGACGGGCATTGGTTCATTCAACTCCTTTAAGCAACGCGTACCAGTGTTGGATGTTCGTATGGGACAAATTGCGCCCCCTGGCGTTGGAATGCGGTACTAAAGGATTATGAGCGCGTGTGCAGCACGCTTGCTATTCGATGCTGGAGGCAGCGGGAACACAATTTGGAGTTTTATTTGGAAAGTGGTTTCTTTAGAACAGGGTGCGTCCCCTAGCGGCGGGAGGTTGAACTAAAAAAGTTTGCAGCGCGTGCGCTGCATGCATACTATATGGTCCGGCAGGCAGTGGGAACACGTGTCGGTGGTTCGTTTTAACAGAATGCGCCCGTACTTGCGGAAAGTGGAGATACAGGATTTTCAGTCGACGTGCAAAGCACTTTTAAATAAATAATTTAATACAAAATCAGGTTAAAGATATAAAATCATACAAACTTTAGTTTTGTTTAATTTTATTATCATGGGTCCGAGCAACGCCGGGCGGGTCAGCTAGTATATATATATATATATATATATATATAATATCTATGAATTTCAAAATACATATCAAGTTCTTATATCATTCTACTTTAATCTACAAAGAGATAAATAATGATATTGTGTAAAGAGAATACCACATATCTAATAATTAACATGTGCAATCATAATTTTACCATAGCATTTGCTTCAATGGTAATTGGCCAAATTTACTCATACCTGAATAATATTTAAAAAAGAAAGAGAGAGAAAGGGAAAAAAAATTATAGATTGGAGTTGCTATTAAGTAAACACAAATGGATTAATAAATCAAATATGAACATTATACAATGGAAAACTGGACCACAAGAGAACAAACAAGAATTGGATATGAAAAAACACATGTAGATGTACTCGTCAGCTTAGTTGCACCCACATGTGTTTTAAAAAATAATTCAGTATTTCATAATTCTACTGGCATGATGCTAAGAACAGTAGAATCAAAACCAAGTATACTGAATTATTACCAGATAACAATTGGAAAAAATAAGATTGGAAATATTTAAATTGGAAATAAAAAACCATTAAGAATATATAATATAATTCACTTACATCGATTATCCTAAAAACATTATAAATCACCTCACTAAATTACCACTAGATATCATTTTTGAAATAATATTGGAAATTAGAACCTTTAAATTGTAAATAAAATAATATAGAAACTTCTGCATAATATCCACGTCCACATGGCATATATATATATATATATATATATATATATATATATATATATATATATATATATACCGGGTTCGTCATAAATTCGTGCAAACTTTAAATATTCATAATAAAAGAAGTAATGCTCAGAAAAATTTTCGGTTTGCGCGAGTATGATCAGAAGGTTTTTGGATTTTTTTCCATGTATAATAAAAAATTATTCCAAAAGTAACCGATAGAGGGCACTCACACGTCATACTGAGGCGTTTTATGCAAATCAGGCAAACACAAATAGACAATAAAACAAATCACAATAATATGACACTGTGCATTTATTTTAAAGTAAAAGATGATCAACATGACCTCTATCACCAGGTATTAGGGAAGTGAGGCGCGTCAATACACCTGTTACAGCTGAATGTAGCATGTCGGCATCGATGCCACCGACGGTCCGTCGAATGGCATCTTTCAGTTCTACCAAAGTTTCTGGGGAACCCCGGTGTACACGACACTTTAAGTATCCCCACACCCAAATACCTGCCGGGGTCATGTCTGGAGATCGTGCGGGCCAGTCAAACTTACATCCTCAACTTATTACTCGGTCTTCAGTGAAAGTGTTCAACAGGAACGTCTTGACTTCACGTGCAACCTGGGGCGGGGTACTATCCTGCATGCAGGCAAAACGTGGTCACGCAAAAGCGTAAAATACCGTTCTGCATTGACGGTACAAGTTTTCCAGCCGAATTTAGGACAAGACTCTTCAAAAAAGAAAGGACCCAGAACCAGGGACCGACTTAGACTATCTGGGGCCCGGGGCAAGCATCATTCTGGAAGGCCCCCTTCTATCTATCCATGAAAATTGTTCGGGAATTATGTTGAAGTCACTAGTATTAAACTCTCTCTCTCTCTCTCTCTCCATACCTATTTTATGTATACATAAATTTCGAACCAAGTGCTATTTACATCTTATACATATACAGTGTATTACAAGAAAGGGTCACAACTTTAACAAATGACAGAACACTGTTTTTTGGTATAGGAATTTAATGACGGATGTGAACGTTTGAAGTGTAAATGCAGATCTTTCAATCACTCTTGGTTATTTGTTATAATGTAAAATTTTCTATTATATTATAAAATTTAATATTTGTTGTGCATCAGCATGTATTTGGCCGATTCTATAATATGGAAAGATAAGTGCAGGCATGCCCTGATACTAATAGCAACAAATTTCAACACTTGTTACGTTACTTCATTCCCCATGCTCTAAAATACCTTTATATAAATTTTTATAACATTAGTTTTCTGATGTTGTAGATTGTTCTTTTTAGGGGAGGAGGGGACTTGGGGCACAGGAAGCAGAGGGTGGAAGTGGAGGGCTACACTCCTTTCCTAAATCTTTGAAAATGTAATAATTTTTGTCATTTTTGGCCAATTTAAACCATTTTGCATCCGTTTAACAAAAATCCTAATTAAGAGCAGAGGGGAGGGAGGGGGGCTCTCAGATTGGGGGCCTGGGGCAGCTGCCCCACAGGCCCCTGCATAAGTTGGGAACTGCCCAGAACAAAAGACGCGGTGAAACCACACCAAACAGTCAAATGAGGAGCATGCAGTGGCTTGGTCAGGTACTCACGAGGGTTTGACGTTGTTCAAAATACGACTGCGTATTGACGATTTCATTGATTTTATTGATTTTGCGTATTGACGTCATCATGCAATGAAAAATGTGCTTCATCCGTCCAGTTGACGGTCAACAACCATTGTGGGTCCCGCTCCGATTTTGCCAGCGTCCATGTAGCAAACTTTAGTCTTTTATCTGTATCTGCCAGTAATAACTGGTGAATTGCCTGTATCTTGTACGGATACAGATCCAAGATTCCGTTCAGAATATGTCGAATCGACGATTACGGAATCCCCGTTATTCTCCCAGCTTCACGAGCACTGCTACTCCCCATTGATGTCTCGGCTTCCAATTCTTCCATGACACTTTTTACAACATTGACGCGATCCGTGCTCGAGGATGGTCTGCCAAACTCCTCCAAACTCCCCGTTTTCTCAAAATGTCGTACTAAATTGAGTATCCCTTTCAATGAAATAGGTTTTTTTTTGCGCCTGAAGTTCTTTCTCCGTGCGAAACTTTCGCAATGCAATAGTTCTCGATTCACCATTCTTGTAAAAAAGTTTAACCACCAGCGCTCGATCTGGTAACGATAGCATGCTGTCGAGATCAAATGACGAATCCATTTCCAGGCAGGTGTTTTATTGCGAGCCTGATTTGCATAAAACGCCTCAGTTTTACGTATGAGAGCCCTCTATTGGTTACTTTTGGAATCATTTTTTTCTTATACTACATGGGAAAAAATCCAAAATCCTTCTGATCATACTCGCTTAAAACGAAAAATTTTCCGAGCATTACTTCTTTTATTATGATTTTTTTAAGTTTGCACGAATTTATGACGCAACCGGTCTATATATATATATGTGTGTGTGTGTGTGTGTAATATAAAATTATATATAACACGTTATCAGTATGATCAGGCCTGAATCCTGTTTTAACTGCAGCATTGGTTAAGAGATCAATGAAAGTTTTTTCAAGACAAGCGCTGACTGTGTCACAAAACGTTAACTAAATGGCTGATATAATTCACACTCTTAGTGTAAGCAGCAGTTGAAATATTTAGAGTATTTGCAGTCGTACAATCGAGCTGAGTAGTGGCAACAGTTCCGAAAGTTGTTTCTCCAAAGCATTTAGGAGACTGGGTTTGAGACAAACAGTTTATTCCATACTAAATTATACTAATGCACAACTCCACATAAACACAACTTCAATAGAAGCTTCAGACCCAATTAGATCTATTAAAATTTATTGATGAAAATCTATCGACGCGTAGAGGAAGGACTTCTCAAGTGACGAGGTTATTTGGACCCTTCGGCATGCGTAAAAATTTGCCTTCCAAGTCAGTGTATGCGGTATAAGTATAAAAAAAAACTAAAATCTAAGTTACATTGTGCTCTCTAAGAAACCAACGAAATCTGTGTTAGGAGAAAAAATGGGTAGTAAGAGGTGGAGCGCTTGCTAATGATTGAAAAAGTGGGCCAAAAGGGGGTGCCATTGACATCGTGTCGTAACTCTTTCTTTTAGAGCAGAATTTTAAAAAGGTGAATAGTTTATGCGGGAGTTGAAAGGAATCATGGGATATGGAATGATAATTTAAAAAAAAATGGTGTTACAAAATGTTCCAAAGAAATAAAAATTCAATGTCTTAAAGTATTAAGAAATAAAACAAGTGTGTTTTACAAGAAGTGTTGCATTTAATAGAATAATGTTTTTAGATTAAGAATTAAAAGAAGATGTTGATTTAAAGTTACGGAATTAAAATATAAATGGTACTTAAGATATTGTTAAACGAAAGGAAAAAAAGTAGAATTGTAAGAATTTGGATTAAATTAATTAAACTAAAATAGCGAAAATTTATTGTTATTACATATATATATATATATATATATATATATTAGTTAAATTAGGTAAAAAAATCGATTTTACTCAAAAAAGAAACTAAAATAATGCTTTAGAATTTAAAAGAAATATATGTAACAAATAACTTTCCCATTCCTTTAAAATTATGCACAATTTATTTTTTAAAGTTATAAAAAACACTCGCGCAGAAAATATATTCTAAACGAACACGTTTAAAAATAATTAATAGTTGAAAAAAATCTATTTTTTCAAGAAAAGAAACATTTTTTACCGAATTTTATTCTAAATAAAATATTCATATTTTACATCTAACAATCCAATTAAGAATATATATAATTCATGTTTTATCCTCTAGTAATACTAAATTTTGAAACCTTCACCACTTTCTCATTACGCAATCTCCCCACATTTAACTTAAAAATAACCAGGTTTCTAAGTCCTAAGCCGCGATTTGAAGAAATCCAGTATCATCATTCAAAATCCTATTCTAGAAAGGGCCCAATGGTCTTACATGTAAAACACTAAGGCTGAAGGCACTGAGGTCCCTAGTTCGAGTCAAAGGTCAGCCATAAAATATTCTTGAGGTATATCAAATAATAAATATCTACAGATGGCTGCACAAAGAGAGATGTAATTTTTTTTATAACCGAGGTTATTCATAACGGAAAATTTTCCTTCCTGACAGTAATGCCAGGAATATTTCTGTGATTCGAAGAATTTCTGAGAGAGTAACGGAAAGTAACCGCTTCTTCAAACGGAGTTTTTCCTTTTTTTATCTCTTAAAACGAAAAATCTATTATCGGAATGGAAAAAGTCCGGCAACTTTGCTGCCAGTAATTTTACCGTGAATTAATGGATTTATTTTAACAGTGCAGGGTAAGTTATAACCATGTCAGGACTCTCGTCCGTTCTAGAACGACACAATACTCCCCACATTAAAGAAGGTGACAGAAGGGCAGCCGTTCCAGAATGTGATCGGAACGCACTTGGATGCGATGTTAAATGTTGTCGCCCAGCATACAGAGGTACCAGTGGGTAGAGAGAGACAGGGTGAGATCACATCTCAGTAACATCGCTTATGACTCAATGGAGGAATTGCACATTGTAATAAAATTCCCAAAGGAACAACGAACCCTTTGGAAATAGAGCTATAGGATAGAACGTTACAACACTAGTAATAGTAAAATGGTTGTTCGGATTTTTTTTAGAATTGTCTTATACTACAGTAGGACGATATATACATAAAGCATTCATAGAAAATATTTTTTAGAGGAAATGTCTATATCAGGACACATTGGGAGATACCTTCTCGAAGTCGTATAAAGGCGCAATCTTTTGAAGGGCAATAATACTCTTCAGTTTACTACTAGTGACAATTTTAAGCTTTAATTACTCTCCAGTATTCAGAATTAAGTCAAAAATATTAACTAGATATAAGACTGTTTGTTTATTTATAGCTAAGAATTTCGACGGGCTCCTCCGGAGATTTCGACTCGAACCCTTCAGTGAGAAAGACGACCGGGAGCCCAACACAGCGAGATGTTTGACACGACGGGGGCAGGACACGGTTGCACCGCCACCTCCATGTGGTGCACCGGTGATAGAGGTGAAGCAGGACACTGAGTTTGGGTCTACCCTTCATAAGCTTAGGTTTTCTGCAGCGTGAAGACTCGGTCAATGTTGGAAGTCTCCTCCCTAGGTGGTAGAAGGATGCCTCGTAGGCATATCTCAGTTGCTCTAGCCGGACCCTCGCCCTGCGTCGAGGAAGGTGACGCTGAGCAACGACTAGCTAACAGCGGTCATATCGTTTCAAAATCTTTATCTAGAGCCGTTACGGAGGCAAGATCGAACTCCGAATAGCACGGTGCATGGTGGCTGTGCAGTGACGCTTGGTTACTGGGTGAGGCGGCTTGAAGCAACACTCTGTACTAGCACCTCCTCCACTAGGATTCGATGATCAGAAAATGCTGTACAATAAGCGTCGTTGGGGTAGTCCGGCATAAGGCCTATTACCCGGTTCGCACTTTTGGGTTCCAGCTACGAAGCTGTCGGAGGACTTCAGTGTCCCCCCAAGTGTTTTGTGGTGGTGTCCTCGATGTGTGGGCTACACTGCATATCGACTTTTGTCGTCAATCTCTTGGGTTAAAAGGAGTAGTCAGCAGGTGGTGGCGCTGCTACCGGCACGCAGCACTTACAGGAGGACCCTCCTGGTCTAGCGCGTTAAAGTCCCCAAGACATGGGCGCGGCGGTTGACGTGCGTCATTTTATAACTAAGATTATTTGTAATTCGGTAAACAATTTTTTAAACATATTAAAGGAACATACATTCAGTACCTATGATACGTTGGCTGAAATAAGCATAAAACCCCATAAAACTAGCTTAGATATGTTGTTTAGCTGTCTACATGGGTCGAAATTTCCAGGCCCAGAATTTCAACGCCCTGCACAAAAAAATTTAATGGCTCAACTGATATAAAAGCTAAAAGTTCGGCCCAGATCGACCCGGCCCGTACAAATATATATATATATTGGCCTGGTACGATATAAAAGCTAAAAGTTTTACCCGAGGTCGGCTCAGCCCGTACAAAAGCTTAATTGAGACGGGCTGGCACGACTTAATTTCTAAAAACATGCCAGAGGGAGGCATTAAAAACTCTACCTCGAAGAGTCGCCTTAATCAGGTATTCAGGGTCAACCCAATAAAAAAAGAAGACTGGCCCAAACAAACCTGCAAATGTAGGACAGACAAAGTAAGGCCCGGGCTTGGCTCAATCCTGAAAGAGCGAAGACCATGTCCGGTCCCAGTAAAGTGAATGGAAACCGGACCAGGTTCGAAACAAACCCGTTCCCAGACCCAAACATCTTTCTTCCCTAATACCCTGATTTCTTCCCTAATAAATAATAATTCTAGTTTTTTTAAAACGAATGATAACAAAAAGGAACTGATTTTCCAGAAAACAAAACTATCCGAATATAGCTAATTATAATACTTATAATATATACTTATTGAAATTACTTCAGTAGTTCTAGAGAAAAAAGAAGGCTCGAAAATTTTCACAAATCCAATACTTTCTTTCTTGTGTAGATAGAAGAAAACTTGTCGGATGTGCCACTCCAAAAACTTTATTTTATCTCATACATGTTTCACATATACCAAAAACACAAAAGTCACATACACAAAAGTCGAACTGAATCTAAAATTTTATTAAATTCCATGCTTTAGTTCATGAGATATGACTGTCGCAAAAATCGTGTAAATCCTGAAAAATACAGCCTAGCAGCGCAACGTGTTGAGAAATTTACATCAAAACCTAATAAGCAACAATTTATGTCAACATCTAATTGAATTTGAAGTTTGATGAAATTCTGTGCATTAGTTTTTCAGATATAGCTATCGTGAAAATAGAGAAAAATGTAGCATAGTTTACAACTTAGCCTACTATATTTTAACGACTACAGTATAGCCACCTGTTGAAAGATTTGCACAAAAAACTAATCAGCACTAATATATATGCAGGTCTAACATAATATAAAGTTTTAATATATTCCGTGCATTAATTATTGAGATATAGCTATCTTGAAAATCATGAATGACCAGCATACAGTGCCATCTGTTGGGCGGTATACACCTAAACATAATCATCAACAACTTATGTCCACGTCCAACTGAATTTGAAGTTTGATCAAAATTTTTGCATTTGCTCAGGAGAAAGTTTTTTGCGAAAATCCTGAAAAATGCAGCGCCACCTCTTGCGCGATTTTCACCAAAATCTAACAAGTAAAACATTTGTCAACGTCTAACTAAATCTGAAATTTAATGAAAATCCCTGCAATAGTCCTTGAGATATTGCTATATTCAAAATCGTGAATAATGCAGCATAGCACCACCACCCAGTGGGCGGTATGCACCAAAACTTAATCAGCAACAATCTATGCCAATATCTAACTGAATCTGAAATTTGTTGGTAATCCCAGCATTAGCTTTTGAGAAAGAGCTATTGAGGAATTCGAGAAAAATACAGCACAGCAACGCGATTTACACCAAAATTGTGCGATTTACACCAAAAACGGATCAGCACCAATTTATATCAAAGTCTAACTGGATAGTTTTATTAAATTCCATCCATTAATAAGACTATCGCTAAAATCGTGTGAATCCTGAAAATATGCTGCATAAGCTGCGTCACCTGTTGGGAAATTTAAACGAAACCGTAATAAGCAACAATTTATGCCAACGTCTAACTGAATCTGTAATGTAATGAAAATCCGTGCATTAGTCCTTCAGATAGACTTATCTTGAAAATCGTGAATAACGCAGCATACCAGCGCTACCGGTTGGGCGCTATACACCAATACTTAATCAGCAACAACTTATGACCACGTCTAAATGAATCTGAAGTTTGACGAAATTCTGTGCATTAGTGTTTTAGATTTAGCTTTCGTGAAAATCATAAAAAAGTAGCATAGCAATGTCATCTTTTGGGCTATTTACACCAAAGCATGTAATCATCGTCTATTTATATGACGATCAAACAGAATCTGAAATTTTATGAAATTCTGTGCATTAGTTCTTGAAATATAGCAATCGTGAAAATCGTGAAAAATGTAGCATAGCAGAGCCACCAGGTGAGCGATTTAAACCAAAAACTAATCAGCCTAATCAGCACCAACTTATATGAAGGTCATTACTGAATACAAATATTTATTAAATTTCGTGCATTATTTCTTGAGACGGAGCTATCTTGAAAATCGTGAATAATGCATTATACAGCGCCACCTGCTGCGAGATATACAACAAAGCATAACAAGCAACAACTTATATCCACGTTTACCAGAATCTGAAGTTTGATGAAAATCTGTGCATTAGTTCTTGAGATAGAGCTATCTTGAAAATCATGAATAATGCAGCATAGCAGTGTCACCTGTTGGGCGGTATACACCAAAATTTAATCAAAGACTTATGTCCACTTCCAACTAAATCTGATGTTTGATGAAAATCTGTGTATTAGTTCTTGAGATAGAGCTAGTGTGCAAATCCTGTAAAATGCAGTATAGCTGCGCCACCTGTTTGGCGATTTACATCAAAAAATAATCAGTACACATTTATCAAAGTCTAACTGAATCTAAAATTTTATTAAATTCCGTGCATTAGTTCTTGAGATATGACTATCACTAAAATCGTGTAAAATCCTGAAACATGCATTATGGAAGCGCCACTTGTTGGACGATTTACACCAAAACCAATTAAGCAACAACTTATTTCAATGTCTATCTAAACCTGTACTGTAATGAAAATCCGTGCATTAGTCCTTGAGATAGAGTTATCTTGAAATTCATGAATACTGCAGTTTAGCAGCGCTACATATTGGGCGGTATACACCAAAACCTAATCAACAACTTACGTCCACTTCTAACTAAATCTGATGTTTGAAGAAAATCTGTATATTAGTTCTTGAGTTAGAGCTAGTGCGCAAATCCTGAAAAATGCAGCATAACTGCGCCACCTGTTTGGCGATTTACATCAAAAAATAATCAGTACACATTTATCAAATTCTAACTGAATCTAAAATTTTATTAAATTCCGTGCATTAGTTCTTGAGATATGACTAGCGCTAAAATCGTGTAAATCCTGAAAAATGTAACTTATAGCAACACCACCTGTTCGTCGGTATACACGAAAACTTAATAAGCAAAAACTTATGTCCACATGTAACGGAATTTGAAGTTTGATGAAAATCTGTGCATTAGTTCTTGAGATAGAGCTATGGAGCAAATCCTGAAAAAGTGCAGCATAGCAGCGCCACTTGTTGGGCGATTTACACCAAAACCTAAAAAGCAACAACTTATGTCAACGTCTAACGGAATCTGTAATTTAATGAAAATCCGTGCATTATTTCTTCAGATATAGCTATATAATATCATGAATAATGCAGCGTACATTTTGGGCGGTATACATTAAAACTTAATCAGCAACAACCTAAGTCAATGTCTAACTGAATCTGAAATTTGTTGAAACTCCCTGCGTTACTTCTTGAAATGGAGCTATTACGGAAATCGAGAAAAATACAGTATACGTCTAACTGAATCTGAAGGTAGATGAAAATCTGTGCATTAGTTTTGATATACAGCTGTTGCAGAAATCCTGAAAAATGCAGCATACCAACGCCACCTGTTGGGCGATTTATACCAAACCCTAATAAGTGACATCTTATGTCAACGTCTAACTGTATCTTAAATTTAATGAAAATCTGTGCTTTAGTTCTTGAGATATAGCTATCTTGAAAATCGTGAATAATGCAGCAGAGCAACACCACCTTTTGGGCGGTATGCACCGAAACCTTATCAGCAACAACTTTTGTGAATGTCAAACTCAAACTGAAATTTATTGTAAATCCATGCATTAGTTTTTGTGATAAAGCTATTGTGGAGATCCTGAAAAATGCAGCGTATAAGCGCAACCTGTTGGGCGGTATACACCAAAACCTAATCAGCAACATCTTATGTCGACGTTTATCTGAATCTCAAGGTATATGAAAATCTGTGCATTAGTTCTTGAGGTACAGCTATTGTGGGAATCCTGAAAATTGCAGCACAGCAGCGCCATGTTTTGGGCAATTTACAGAAAACATAGTAAGCAGCAACTTATGTCAGCGTCTTACTGAATGTAAAATTTGAAAAAAATTCGTGCATTTGTCCTTGAGATATAGCTTTCTTGAAAATCCTGAATAATGCAGCTTCGCAGCTCCACCTGTTTGGCGGTATACAGCTAAACCTAATCAGAAACTTCTTATGTCCACATCTATCCGAATCTGAAGGTAAATTTGTGCATTAGTCCTTGAAATACAGCTAATGCGGAAATCGTGAAAAATGCAGCATAGCAGCGCCACCTTTTGGCGATATTCACCAAAAACTAATCATCACCATTTTATATCAAGGCATAACTAAATCTAAACTTTTATTAAATTCCATGCATTAGTTCTTGAGATGTGACTATCATTAAAATCGTATAAATCCTGATAAATGCAGCATAGCACCGCCACCTGTTGGGCAATTTACACGAAAACCTAATAAACAACATCTTATGTCAACGTCTTACTGAATCTAAAATTTGATGAAAATTCGAGCATTATTCCTTGAGATATAACTTTCTTGAAAATCCTGAATAATGCAGCTTCGCAGCGCCACCTCTTGGGTGGTATAGAGCTAAACCTAATCAGAAATTTCTTATGTCCACTCTAATTGAATCTGAAGGTAGATGAAAATCTATGCATTAGTCCTTGAAATAATGCTAATGCGGAAATCGTGAAAAATGCAGCATAGCAGCGCCACTTTCTGGGCGATATTCACCGAAACTAATCAGCACAAATTTACATCAATACCTAACTGAATCTAAAGTTTTATTAAATTCATGCATTAATTTCTCGAAATATGACTATCACTAAAATAGTGTAAATCCTGAAAAGTGGAGCATAGCAGCGCCACCTGTTGGGTAGTTAACACCAAAACCAAATAAGCAACAACTTATATCAACGTAATAACTGAATCTGAAATTTAATGAAAATTCATTCATTAGTTCTTGAGATATGAAAATCGTGAATAATGCAGCATGGCAGTTTGGGCGGTTTACACCAAAACCTAATCAGCAACAACTTATATCCACGCCTAGCTGAATCGGAAGGTAGGTGAACATCTGTGTATTAGTTCTTGAGAGAGAGCTATTGCGGAAATCGTGAAAAAAGCAGCATAAATGGTTCGCACCAAAAACTAATCAGCACCAATTTATATCAAGGTCTAAATGAATCTAAAATTTTATTAAATTCTGTGTTTTAGTTCTTGAGATAGACCGCCCCAAAATTTTTTTGTCATATGATTACAGACAGACATTTTCTAAAAACAGTCATAGCGTATTCAGGTCTTCTAAAACGTATACATCCGTTTAAAATCGGAAGTTGAAAATTTTTACGAATCCAATATTTTCTTCTTGTAAAGATAGAAACTCCGGAGCCCAATGCAATAACGCTTCCGAAAAACGAATCCTAAATTACCCTTTCCTTTTCCTCCCATCTCCAAACTTTTGCCTTCTTTTGTATCAAAACACTAATAAATGACGTAAAGTGTCGCTCACGTAAGAAATGGAGATGAAACGGGCTCGGTTTTTATATCAGTCTTGGGGTTTCGGCAGACTCCAGCTCAATCTGTTTTTAAATTTCAAATTTTAATTTTTTTCCATTTCAAATCATTTTAACGCTATTTTGATCAGAATAAAAAGTAAAATCTTTTTCTATTCTTCATAGCTGCGAACTATTCATTTTTTGTGTTAACACAATTTCCGAATCATAATTCTGAGCTTATTTAATCGCAGAATTATGCGATTAACTAACACTAAGATTCGGCAAAGATTTATATTTGGAAGTAATAATGACTAAAAAGTAGAATAGTTGATAGCTAAGTGTGCGCAGAGAGATGCATTTAAATTTTTTATTATGTGAAAAAATAATAATAATATAAAAATACTTCAAATTTTGAAAATAATATATGCAATATAAATATGCAGACTGGAGTGACGGCGGAGGGGAACGGTACGCTACGGTTGTTAATACTACGGAATATTAGGGCTCCGGTAATTTTTTTTTTTTTTTTTTTTTTTTAGAAATTAAGCCCTGGGTGGGGGCAAATTTCTAAAAAAATGTAATTTTCTAAACTCTAAATTTTCCAAAAAATGGGGATCGGCCCATCGCTCTCTCTTTTCACTTAGATTTAATTTCCCCTTTCCCCTAGTACAAAATAAACAGATATACAGATTTAAAACATTGTGTAACATTTTTCTTTTCTAATTCCATGCAAAGATAAGATGCAAAATCCTTTCTTTTTGTAGACTTAAAATCTTGGCAACTACCCAAGAGTGACAGAAATGTCAGTTATCTTTTGTTGAATTCATTCTTTTTCTCAATTGGAGGAGTTGCCTTGTCAATCATTTGAAGTTAGACCATCCTCTTATTTGTTTCTCAACGCTAGCGGCCATCTTGAACCGAAAATTTCTGTGACTAGCGTAGCCTCTTAAGATCCGATCTAATCGTGGCTGAAAATGAGCGCCAAAAATTCGTCAAGCGCTTCGGGTTAATGGAATCGCGTTACCCAGAATTCGTGTTGGAATAATACCGAAAGTAAATTCTGATGTTCCTTCCAGTTACTTCGTAGTTCCATGATGATTAGTATATAACAACCCAAAACAGATTTTAGTTTTTGATATCCCCCCCCCCCTCTCTCTCGGGAAGTTCCCTGTTCCGTTCCGTCTAAAATGTACAACGGAAGATTATGATAACAACATGGGCCTGATGTCAAAGTTTTCCAACTTCAGAGAAACATTCAACAGCAAAAATGTGACATTATCGGAATATGAAGCAGTGGTTAATGATTTCGAAATTTGTGGGAAATTAAATGATAAAGAAATTATTATTAAAACTGTTCCAGGCAAAGAGACTGGAACTGATTAGGAAGATGTCTCTAGGTCAGATTATGACATTGCTAATGTCCTTCAAAATCCTAAATAAAAATCAGTTATGAATAGGTCCTGATAACCCAAACGGAAGATAAAGCATGTGCTTCTCCTCTAAAATTTAACTGGGATTCCAAAATTAATGTAAAATGGGGACATTAATTTAAATTTTTAGTTTTTTTGCTTTGGATTTTTAATTTTTGTGGAGAGACAAGTTTGTCTAATGCAATGGAACATCCACACTCCTTCCCAAAATTTATGTAACAGGAAAAATTGAATGTGATCAACAATCTGTTAACCAAGCAAGGCATCCCGATGTGCTCATTAGAAACCACCCTGGAAACTGAACATACAAAAACTATATATACTACAAATATCCCATCTAAAGTAAATACTGGGAATATAAATAAAGAAAACTGCCCAGTTAAACTGAGGACATTGAGCTCACAGGCTATTCACACTAATTGTATATTATGCTATTTTTTCAAAGAATAATGCCACTCGAAAAATAAAGAAATCGACAATATATTAAGGGGGGGGGATAAGCACCCGTTTCCACCCTTTATACTTAACCAATAAACCCCCAAAATCTAATCAGGCAAGCGCCTTACCACAATGAATTTGTACACAAAATTTGAAAAAAATCGGATAATTTTGCTTGAAAAACCCATTATCTAACTTAAGGGAGGTGAGCCCCCCCCCCGTTCCCCCGTTTATACTTAACAAATGAAAACCCAAAACTAATCAGGCAAGCGCCTTACCACAATGAATCTATATACAAAATTTGAAGAAAATCGGATAATTCTGCATGAAAAACCCATTTATCTAAATTAAGGGGGATTAGCCCCCCGTTTACCCCCCTTTATATTTATCCAATGAACACCCAAAACTAATTAGGGAAGTGCCTTATCACAATGAGCCTATATACAAAGTTTAAAGGAAATCGGATAATTCTGCATGAAAAACCCATTTATCTAAATTAAGGGGGGTAGCCCCCCGTTTCCCCCCTTTATACTTATCCAATGAACCCTCAAAACTAATCAGGGAAGTGCCTTATTACAATGAGCCTATATACAAAATTTGAAGAAAATCGGATAATTCTGCATGAAAAAACCATTTATCTAAATTAAGGGGGTTAGCCCCCCTTCCCCCCCTTTATACTTAACCAATGAACTCCCAAAACTAATCAGGGAAGCGCCTCATTAGAATGAACCTGTAAACAAAATTTGAAGCAAAACGGATATTTCTATCAAGAGTTATCGCGTTACGTACATACATACATACATACATACAGAACGGGCGGGCACATTAGCTCTCAGGCTTTGATAGCCTGTGAGCTAAAAAGACTGTTTAATGAAATATATTGAATTTGACTAAGTCTTTCTCATGAATATTACTTGTAACTTGTATCATTGAGGAGTGTCCACGTATGAAGAATACAGAAAACTTTTACCAAATGAAAGGGGGCCCTTAAAATGATACTGTGCTTCCCCCAGTTTCAGAGGTTAATCGTGCCCTGGTCATGGATGCAATTAATATTTTCATGGACAATATTCAAGTGACATAAGGTGTAAAATTATCGCGGATAGCAAATTTGTTTAAATATGTCATCGATTGATGCCGAATAAATGCATGCATGCATGTACAAAATATTTAGGTAATTTTGTATGATAAATAATTATTAGAAAATTTGTATATACATATTAATTAAAATAAATAATTTGCATATTTAAAATAACATGAAAATGTTCATGATGGTGCACTAAAATAGAGAGAAAATTAAAACCTGTTACTGAAAATGTCTTTAACAGTACTTTTCAATACCGTAGTTCTTAATGTTATTCACAAGCAGATGGAATTTTTCTCATCCTTAAACACAAAGGAAGAATGGAATACAGATCGTTGTTATAAAAGTCCGAGAGGTAGCCACAATTTAAACCTAACCATTTTATACAAGCTGGTTTTTAAGTTGTAATTGATTTTACTTATCAATCCCGAAAACAGTCGTCAGTTGTCGCAACAGCTGTGTATGAGGCCATGGTAATCAAAAAATGCCCCATTAAAACGTTAAAAGCATGGCAACCCAATTACAGATTTACCAATATTTTTAAAACAAAGCACGCTGTCATGTTTTTAGAGGCTCGAAGTCTGAGCGGGGGTTGGCGAGCGTAGCTCGCAGGGGGTAGGCCCCCTAGTTTTTTATTAAAATTTTTAGTTTATTATATATTTTAGTATCTTTCGCTTTATTGCTGCCATTATGATCGATTCTCTTTATGATAAAGATAAGGTATTCTTCTCATTTTAATATTAAAATGCTTCTAATGATTTTAAATTTAGAATGTTATTTTATTTTTATAATTTAATAAGTTTAAAACAATTCGAATTATAAAAAATATATAATTTTCTAATGTTATATAAGTATTTTTTCCTTAGTGACAACATAAAAAACTATTTTTTTTTTAGAATTTCTCTCTTTGAACACAAAAGAAAATTATATAAACAGTAAGTATGGCAAATAGGTATCCTAACAGCAAAGTCAGTCGATCTGACGTATCCTTGGCGTCAGAAATGATCACAAGTGCCACAGTCACTACAATGAACTGAAATCTGATATCTTTCATTCGTCTCATTATTATTTTCAAGTGACCGCCATTTGATCAATCCACCGAGATCTCATCGCAACAGCTTCTTTTTCATGAGTCACCTTGTGACTCTCCTGTGATTGTTATTTGGAGATTCCATTGTAAAATCACAATGATAGTTGTTTTGTGACGAGTCTCTGAGTAGCAGCAAAAGAAAGTCGTCTGGTGACTTGTCACAAAGAAGCGCTCATGATGACTTCACGGTAAAGTTTCACCTGAAAGGTCACTACGTGATTTCAATATGACGTTATTTGGTGATTCATCATAATACAATGCTAGTGATGACTTCACAATGGAGTCTTCAAATACGGTCACATGAGAATCACAAGGTGACTTCATTGTAATGTCATCTAATGGCAAGTCACAAAGCAACAATCGCGGTGACTTCTCAGTGGAGTCACCAAATAACGATCACTTGAAAACTATCACATGAAAGCTATCACATATTGGTTCCACCGCAATGACTGACATATTTGTAATTATTTTTGACGTCAAAGGGACATCACATCGACTGGCTATGCTGTGGTGATAGTACGTATTTGCTACACCTGATGTTTATATCATTTTCTTGTGAGTACTCGCAATTAACTTGATTGTCAGAAAATTAGCAATTTGTGTTTGTTGCTTTAACTTTGAACACCAGTGTATTTCTCTTGAAATTTGTAATCTGTAAAAAGTAGTAGTATAAAATTATGTTTATGTTTATCCACAAGGTTATTTTTAAGTACGTGCAGTTACCAATATTTGGCCATGCAATTCAATCGTTTATGGTCAAATTGTTTTTAAAAGAAAACTGAGTAGGTTCATGTTCTCGCTTTTGAATATTTTTTAACAGTGTAATGGACCCTATTCTCCGTTTGTGTTCTCGGCCATGATTTCGGAAATGTTTCCCCAAAGCACGTGACTCAACGTCAGAAAAATCTGATTCGTTACTGCTCTATAGCATGCAGCCTTGAGTTGCGAAATTAGTCGTTGCATAATTAAGGCCTGCAATGTCGGAAATGTTTCCTCAAAGCTCTGACGTCAGAAAAAATAGGGTCCGTGAAGAAAATTTTGTAAAAGGTCAAATAAACGTGGCAAAAATTTAAAAAGATATTGCTAACAAGTCATAACATTTAAACCATTTTTATAAAATAAACGAATGTTTTATCAAGTGTTTAGCATCGCGTCTCAACTTATTCTTACCTACAATGTAATCATATTCGTCTTTAAATGTCTCTTTAGGAACTGGGGTATGCCTCTGTCTTGAGAGAGAGAGTAACAGTAACGGCAGCAAAGTAGAATTTCTCAAAGGTGTTGGACACCTAGTTTCATAGGATAAATCCATGTATCTGAAAATAATGAATTTGAAATTTAATTTTGCATTTATAACAAACACAAGCTAGTAAATAAAAGAGTGTCGAACCTAGATAAGCATAAATTTAAAATACACTCTATCGCAGACGGCGTCGGCAGTGTACTATATAGACTATCGGCAATATACTATAGCCGACGCGACGCGACGGTGAAAAACGTATAAGCGTATTCCATTCTCTCTCAACTGAAATTACTAACATAACTTAGAACATGTTCATGAAAATGTTTGTATTACAGTACAAAGATACTGTTAAGAAGCATTTATTACATTATATAAATATGCAAATTCTTCAAATACCTTTTTCATTTACGCATTTTTAAAACTAAAAATTAATTCTTGCCGCCATAAATATCGCTAAGAAAATGCGATCGAAAATAACCGAAATGTAATGTATTATAATCGTCATTTTTGTCTTTTTTATACGGTGCCGGGGTCTTTTAAGTTGTATATTTTTTTAATTTCCCCTGTTCTACCTAATAAAACAATGGAAATTCTTTTTTTTTACGAACAAAACTTATCAAATTATAATATTTTGGATTATATTATTTTTCAGCATTTTCTAGCATTAAAAACGGAAAAAATGCGTTTTTAGTGTTAGAAAACACTAAAAATTTTTAAAAATCAAAACTGTCATACCTCAGTAAGTTTGTTCGAACAAAATTGGATTTCTTTTTTTCTTTTTTTTCTTTTTTGCTTGTTAAAACATGGAAAACGTTTTTCTAAATATAACTTATAGGACCCAGGAACCGTTAAAAAGTTAAAAGTCAGAACTCTTTTTAAAAAGAACTATTTGACATAAATGGATTTCCATATGATAAAGAACAAACAGAATTTGAAAAAAAAAAAATAGTAGAAATATGCCCCTAAAACGAACGGTTTAGGAATTACCTAATTAGTAAACTATAAGAAGGGATACCCTGTATATATACACATATATGTATTGTATACACGTATTAAATTCATTTGAAACAGTTTTTAACAAAATTCGTTTTTTTTCTTCTTAGTAATTATTATTTCTTTTGTTTGTTTGTTTGTTTTAGTTTAAAAACGTTTTCACGCTTTTTTTCGCATTTTCTCAAACTTTATATTTTTTTCATTTAAAATTATTTTACATTTTAACACTCATTTGCGAACTTCTTGAAAAGTTCATTTTCAACTGAACAATGTCTTTACCACACTTAACCTAGAATTTTTTGATGTTTTAAAACTTTAACCCATTGAAGGGCGGTGGAATATTATATATCCGATATCCCACTATATATATTAATATCCCACTATATAATATAATAGATGATAGATAAGTAATCTACTATTTCTTTCTTCTGTCTTTACAAGAAGAAAGTATTGGATTCATGAAATTTTTCGACTTCCAGTTTTCGATGGATTTATACGTTTTAGAAGGTCCGGAACACGATTGACTGTTTTTAGAAAACGTCTGTCTGTGAATCTGTGACTCTGTCATTATGTGACAAAAATTTTGTAGGCACTCTATCTCAAGAACTAATGCATGAAATTTAATAAAACTTTGTATTCAGTTAGTCCCTGATATAAATTGGTGCTGATTAGTTTTTGGTAAAAATCGTCGTTATAGGTGGCGCTGCTATGCTGCATTTTTCCCGATTTCCGCAATAGCTCTATCTCAAGAACTAATGCACTTATTTTCATCAAACTTCAGATTCAGTGACATAAATAGACGCTAATTAGGTTTTGGTGTAGATATCCCAATAGGTGGCGCTGCTATACCACTTTTTGCATGATTTTTACAATAGCTATATCTCAAGAACTAATACACGGAATTGCATCAAACTTCAGATTCTGTTAGATTATGACATAAATAGATGCTGCTTACATTTTGGAGTAAATAGCCCAGCAGGTGGCGCTGCTATGCTACTTTTTTCATTATTATCACGACAACTATATCTCAAGAACTAATGCACATATTTTCATCAAACTTCAGATGCAGTTATACGTTGACATATGTTGTTGTTGATTAGGTTTTGGTCTAAATCTGCCAGCAGGTGACGCTGCTATGCTACATTTTGCAGGATTTACACGATTTCAGCAATAGTGATGTCTCAAGAAGTAATGCACGGAATTTAATAAAACTTTAGAATCAGTTAGACCTTGATATAAATTGGTGCTGATTCTTTTTAGTGTATTCGAAACCTGTGTGAGATAGAAGAAAGTTATGGGATTGGCACATCCGACTAGTATTAATAATATAATTGATAATATATCCCACTATATCTACATAAATGAATAAAAATGTAAATGTTCGTTTGTTCAAAATTTTAAATCTCCTAAAGTTCTTCTTCCCCGATTGCTTTGAAATTTTGGCACAACGTTGCATTGGGAATACGCGTGTGTTTTATATACCTACATCCCCCTCCCCCAATTTGCCCCCCGGGGGTTACTTTTTTAACTTTTTCCGACACCCATCATGTGATATATCATTAGAAAGCCCTTGGAACACTCTTTCAAATTATAAACTTCGTTTCCCTTTCCCCCAAATTTGGCCCCCAGGGAACACTTTTCAATTTTTTTCGACACTCCTCATGTGATGTATTATTAGAAAGCGCTTTGACAACTCTTTCATATTAAGCCCTTCCTGGTCCCCCTGCTCCCCACTTTTCCTAAAATATTTCGTTAGTATTTTTCATTTTTTTTTATTTTGTTTTTCCTTTATTTTTTAGTTCGTGTTTTTTTTCCTTTTTAATGTTTTGCAATTTTATATATGTTTGTTATACCTTTTTTTAATTTTTTTTAGTGCAATCGATCTGTTTGTCCTGCTCAAAACTTTCAGTTGGCCCCTTTTGAGCCCCCTACCATATCTCCCTTAAAAATCGCGCGATTCACTAGCTTTTTTAAAAAAACAACTTTTTACACGACCAATTTTGAATATTAATCGCCTTGAGACCCTTGGTGCAGCGTCTTTAAAAATGATCCAATTCTCTTACAAATTCCTTTAACGTACTTCTAAGGTTTTCCAGCTACTTTATAAACTACTAAAAATTTCCTTAGACCTAAGCTACCACCTTTTTTTTTAATATTTATCTTCTTTTTCGGCATCAACTTACATTTACTCACTACAGCCTTAAATTAAAAATCACATTACTTTTAAAGGTACGTGGTTAAGTTTAGGGGGGGGGAGGGGGAATTTTATCTGTTAATTAAATATCGCGTTAATGTTAAAGGTAATTCGTTAAATTTACAAGGAGGGCATCTTCTACCGCCTGGGGCCGCATTCTTTTCTCGGGTTCTATGGTCCTGATTTCAACGGGAATTAGTTCGTTCAACTTCGCTTACGATTCAGCTACTTTCATCTTTATGAAAGTTTATCTTCTATTACCACCATTTTCGAATATTTACGGCGCATTATTTTCTCGGATTCTATGGGCTAGATTTCAATAGGAATTGGTTCATTCAACTTTGTTTCCAATTGTCTTACAGATTTTAGCTCCCCCGTCAAAGGGCGCATTCTTATTTCCAGTTTTATGGGCCAGATTACTACGGGGTTTGGGACATTCAACTTGGTTTTCGATTGTCTCTGGAGCGTGCGGAGCATTCCCAGTATACGCTATCTTGGGCAGCGGAGACCTAGGTCACAGGTTCGTTGGAACAGGCTTGTTGGAAACATTCTAGATAATGCCGAATACATTGGCGCCCCATAAACTAAGTTCATTTGAAGTATTCTACGCTGCCAAAGGCAGTGGGACCCCCAAAACTAGATTAATTTGATAGATTTTCCGAAGATATAAAATCATACAAATCTGAATTTTATTTAAGTTTATAGCGGGCCCGGCAACGCCAGGAGGGTTCAGGTAGTATTATAGTAGATAAGTAATCTATTATATTACCTATTACAGATAATATATCCTACTGTATGATATAATAGATAAGTAATCTATTATATTATCTATTATAGATAATATAATAGATATATATATTAATATCCCACACCCAGAAAAAGGAATTGATTAAAAAAACAAAACGTGTTTTGTTGAGTACATTTTGGTTGTTTCAAGCAAAATTTTTATTGAAGTAAAAAATTGGTTTTGTTGCATTGACAAAAAAATATTGTTAACACTCTTACAAAATTTTAACAAAAATTTATCAATTTTACTTGAATTAACAAAATCTGTTTTTTTTTATTTTACCATAATTTTGTAATTTGTAATTCAAGCAAAATTTTGTTGCTTTTACAAAATTTAAATTGTTGTATAGTAGCCATAACTCTCTCACGCAGCTTAGTTTATTTGACTTATATAGCTGTATAATTAAAGGATTAACATAGATTTTGGATAATTAAAACTTTTTTAATTGGGACAGACCAAGGTAGTTTTAAAAATCCCCCTATCCCATTTATTACTTTCTTCTATCTTTACAAGAAGAAAGTATTGGAGTCATGAAAATTTTCAACTTCTGGTTTTCGACGGATTTTAGAAGGTCCTGAACACGATTTAACTGCTTTTAGAAAATGACTGTCTATGAGTCTGTCTGTCTGTATGTGACAAAAATTTTGAGGGCGCTCTATTTCCAGAAATAATGCACGGAATTTAATAAAACTTTATATTTAGTTATTTCCTGATATAAATTGGTTCTGATTAGTTTTTGGCGTAAATCGCGCAACATTTGGCGCTGCTATGTTGCAATTTTCGCGATTTCTGCAATAGATTCGCGATTTCTCAAGAACTAATGCACTGATTTACATCAAAATACAGATTGAGTTAGACCTTGACATAAATAAAAGCTGATTACGTTATGGTGTAAATAGCACAACAGGTGGCGCTGCAATGTTATTTTTTCAGGATTTTCACTATAACTAAATCTCAAGAACTAATGCATGGATTAATTTTTAAATCATTATCAGCAGTGATTTACGCTTGTAATTCTTAAATAATAACCAGTGAATTTTTATCCTGCTTTTTTTCAAACGTAAACCGGCAGAGTGAAAAAAGACTCAAGCCAAGAATCGTACCCGGGTCCTCAGAATAGCGTTCAGAGGCCCCAGCATATGGCAACACAGTTAATTTTTAATTAATTTTCTGCAGTGAATTACGCCTGTAATCCTTGAATAATAACCAGTGAATTTTTATCCTGCTTTTTACAGGCCTAATTCACTGCTGAAAATGAATTAAAAATTAACTATATGTTGCCGTATGCTGGGCTTTGTATTTTCGTCTCATGTTTGCCGCAGAAATTTGCACGCTCATGCAGGGTCTGATTACCGAATAGTCCCGGGAAGCTCGTGCAAAGAAATACAAAGGTGCCCACAAATTTGCTTTTCAGAATAACTTTTTGAAAAAAAAAAAAAAAAAAAAAAAAAAATTCAATCAGGGTAAAAAATGCATTTTTCCCTTACGAAATTTTTATCTAAGAAGCTCACTCTTTCTAAATTGTTGTTTACTCGAAATTTTGATGGTAAAATTCCAAATTGTTGCAGCATACCAAAAATGGATTTAGTAAATAACAAAGCTATTGGTAGAGGGGGGGGCCCAGAGTAACGTTGGACTCCCCCTACTTTTATGTTTTAACCCTTTGAGGGGCGGTGGTATATATTATATACCACCTAATTTTAATCCGATTCAAACCAGAAACTTTTTTAATTAAATTTTACTTTTTTAACTTTGACTAGAAAAAGTTGAAAAATTGCTTATTCTTATTTTGAACTAAATTCTTTCCTAAATTCCGGTGGGAATTCAACGCTACAGGAGCACAAGTGCTTGCCCCTGAAAGGGTTAAGCGGGCCCTGTGCTCATGATGACATTTCCATCTTGTGCTGCGGTTGCAGCCGGTCCGACATATATAAGAGTGAGAAATTTCGAGTTTGGATATCGTTCTTTCTGGCTCAGTGGTTAGAGTCTCAGATCTTTTTTCTGAGGACCCTGTTTCGATTCTAAGCTTGGGACATTGTTCAATCTGTAGGTTTACGCTTGAAAAAAAGCAGGATAAAAATTCACTTGTTTTTGTTCAAGGATTACAGGCGTAATTCACTGCTGAAAACGAATTAAAAATTACCTAAAAAAATATTTAAGTTTAGATTGGTTCTAATACAAAAAATAATTTTAAAGTAAATATTATAATTGTTTCTGTAACAAAAACCTTTTGTTGTTAAAACAAAGAAAATTCTTAAAATTACACAAAACAATTGTTCTTTAAACAAAAGTTTTTGTTGCCGAAACTGAAAAGAACTCTTAAAGTAACAGATAATTATATTTATTTTGAGAAAACTTTCAACAAAAAAATTTTGTTAATTCAAGTAAAATTGAAACATTTTTACTTGAATTAACAGAACATTTTTTTGCTGACGATACAAAATTTTTTGTTGGAATTGCAAAAAAAAATCAACAATATTTTTCTTGTTGATTCAAACAAATTTTCCATTGACCCATATTTAAACGGAAAGTTTTGTTGGGCCAACCAAGTTTTTGTTGATTCAACAAAACTTTTCTTTAGGTGCACTATATAATTAAGTGGAATATTATATATCCCACTTAATTTTAATCCCCAAATGCCACAATGGCACCAGAATTTTGGAATAAAATTTTGCTTTCATAATGTACGTGAAGAAAAGCGTTTACTTATTTTCAAATAAATGTGTTCTTAAATCCTGATGTCATTCAATCATTTTATCATTTTAGCAACAGAAGTGCTTTGCACCTGAAAGGATTTATTAACTTTTATTTTAACTAACCATCAACTTTGATTTTTTATATTATGAATTCGCATTCTAAAATGCTTTAAAAAGAGGGGTTTAATAACTTTAATTAATTCCCATTCTTACTTACTCAGATTTATTAGTATACTGAATATTGATTGGTTGGTTGGTTGCGGATACTACGGTCACCTTTTGCACACGATGTGTTAACAGACCGGGACCTTCATTTAAAATAAAATCCGACCCACTATGAACATCAACGCCTGAGTCACATTTGAAGTGCTTTAACCAATAGACAACCAGGTGGATCAATATTGAATGAAAATGAACTTAAAATTTTTATTTAATGTTTTTCGTATGATAATTAAGTTACATAGAGCATTTTTAAGTTCTAAAAATAGTGAATATTCAATTTTTGAGAATAAAATTTTTAAAACAATAGGGTTTTCATACGGAATTTAAAAATTCAAATGTTTATATCTTTCATAAAAAACAATATCATACTTATATTTAATTTTCTATCAGCTAAGACAGGGTGACTTTTAATTAACCTACATCTTTAAACTGAAATAACTTCTCAGAGCCTCACTAGATGGAGGTACGAATGTGTGCAGTGAGAGAGGGCATAAAAGGAATTTGTTTAGTGTCAGTTACACGTAATTTTGAAAATGTCTCCCAAAAAGCCATATTCAACTGAAGATCGTATTTTAATTGTTAAAAATTGGTATTTATATATTGAAAATGCAACGCTATTTCTACGGAAGTCGTCTTCAACATTCAGAAACCGACCTAAGCCTTCTAGAGCAATGGTAAGAGATCTGATAAGAAAATTGGCTACCTTATTCACGAGATATGAATCCATACGATTTCCATCCTTGAGGTCATATGAAAGATTTGATTTACAAGAAGAAGCCGACAGACCTTATTAGCCTCAAAAGTTCCATAATTGACTCATTTTCAAGCATCAAAAAAGAAACGCTCGATTTTGTTACTGGCAACTTTGCGACTAAAGTGCGCTATTGTATCACCTCTGAAGGTTCTCACTTTGAAAACCTTATCCATTAAATTCCTTTTCCACGTTCTTTTCAATAAAAAATGTTTGCAGTGCTACTTGCAACGACTCAAGAGTTATTTTAGTTAAAAGTTGTAGGTTAATTAAAAGTCACCCTGTATATAGCTAAGTATCTTATTAGAATATTCTTTCAATTTTAGTCAGGGCTATCTTTTTACTAGGGGTTCAATTGCTTTTTTTTAAATTCCTTAAAAATTAATTTACGTTCATATTTTCCTAGAAGTTCCGACTGCGAGATGATCTATACAATATCTTACGATTATTAAGTGGAATCTATTGATTTTTTTTTTCTCTTCTTATCGAATGACAGCAAAGTTATCGGTAAATTTTAATAAATATATATGTATGAAAGAGCAATGCTTAACGTAGTTCTGACAATTGGCAATAGCTCTTTACATTTACTAATAACGGTAATAATAACTGTAATAATAAAAGAGACATTGGTTATTACTATTCAATATAATTCCTCTGAAGTCTAATTACAGTAGTACTATAGATAAAGTCACTAGACACCTTTGATTTGTTTTTTTTTTTGTTTTTTGTTTTTTTGTTTTCCTAGAGAGATACTGGTATTCTCACAATTCAACTACTTTTTATAAAGTAATTGAAATGCAGTCTGAATGCACATATCTTCTGTATCTGTCTGGTTTTTAATGATATTCAACCGGAATTTTTATGTGAATTGCCTCAAATTGTGAAACTACTATAAAGTGAAATCTAAACAAAAATGCGAAACAAATTACCATATTTTTTCATTCCGCAAAGTTTTTCCCTCAAAATGTATTAACATCAATTTTATTTTAATTTTATTTAGTTTAAAAATGGGGGTACGTGTCATACGTGAGTGTATGTTAGATTTGAATGGCCTCTATACCGGGTAATTCAAAATAGAGGTTATACCGACGATCTCTTAAACCGCTGATGATATTTTCAATTATAAAAAGTTTACAAATCAAGTACAGCTTTCAGATGTAGCATTTATTTTCCAAGGGGCAATATACATGTTAAAATACGAAATTTATATTTTATATGGTCTCTAGGTCTTATAAGTTATATTTAGAAACTTTTTTTCCCAGGCCCTGACAAGTAAAACAATCAAAATATCATTCATCTACGATCAAAACTCGCCGAGTTTTGATACCTTGAATTTTATGAAAGACACTAAAAAATCGTTTTATTGCTGAAAAGCTCCGTAATTCCCTTGCAGTTTTTTAACAGATGCATGTAAATTTACATAAAATAAAGGGTTACCAGGTGATATTCCGTTATTTCACAGAGAAAAAAAATTAACAGTGTATATATTTAAGTTTAATCATATATTAACAGCGTAAAATTAACAGAGCAGTGCCAAGGTTCTGCTAATCAAAAGTGCCTGACCATGTCAGGGCCTTGAGCCCAGGCCTCACTTGGTCCAAGCGTAAAGACGATACTGTTTCTAATTAATATTATTAATATTCATCTTCACATAACCAATTTGATACGGGTAATATATAACTGTTTTTTCTGTGTTCTGAAACATTTTTGAAAGTCACTTACCTTCTATTTGGGCAGAGATCCTTCCTTCTTATCTTCCCAACCAGCGGTGAATTCCGCGAAGTCCAAAACAGACGCTTACTAAGTCATTTTACTATTCAATGTGTTTTATGCAATCATTGACACCAAAATTCAGACTAGTTTTCTGCTGATATTTAACATTCCTCTGTTGTTACAAAAAGCGGGTGGTGGTATGAATGAAATTAAATCCATTGTTACATAAAATCAGTTCTGTCAATGGAGGGATTAAATTTTCTCTCTATTATTACTTCTGATTTCTAAAATAGTTTGGTAGGAAGAGGTGAACAATCAAAATAAATGTATAAGAGTGATAAGAAAGAAAATCACATTGTACCGATATCTTATAATAAGTCTGTTCACATTCCAAAAATTCATTAAAAATTAACAAATTGTCATATCGGGACTCAGGGTGCGGTTTGCGCCATAAGACTTGTCCAAGAATCAAAGATTTGTGACGAAAGCAAACAAAATTTGCTCAAATTTTTACAAATAGATGATGCTATTAAGGTCCACGATGTTAAAAGACAAAAAATACTGATAATATACGTCAGATATTTATTTGTCCTTGAGAGTATACTATATTTTCAAATGTAAATAAATACCTGTCGTATATCTCAATATTTTTTATGTCTTTTAATAATGTGGACTTTAATAGCGCCACCTATCAGTGCAAATTTGAATATTTTTTTTCCTATGGAATTGACTTTGAGAATATACTACTTTCTCAACTACAAAAATTCCCTGTTGTATAATCTCAATTTTTGTATGTATTTTAATAACGTGAATCTTAATAGTGCCACTTATCAGTGAAATGTTTATCCTTTTTTTTTCTTTTGCCACAAAAAATCCGATTCTTTGGCAGGTCATATGGCGCGACGTAAACCGCACTCCGATAGGACTTTTTTTTATGTCATTATGGGACACCCGGTATACAAGGATAAATGTACACTTTCTAAATTCGCATGCACGTTATTCTTCTCATTTTTTTTCTTTTTCAACTTTATCACCTGTGTTAATAATGTGGTAAACATATATAAAATGATAATTATGAACTAAAGATTTTTCAATCGCATACTTTATTTTTAGTTAAACATAATTTGCAACAGTTTATCTTAATAATTGACCACATCTTCATTGTTATGTGCATCAATTTATCTATCGCCTGTACAATAATGTACAACATAATTTTATAAATAACATCAATATTTTAAAATTATGTCAAAAATATTAACATAATAAATTGGCTTAGTATATGCAAGACACCGAGTTATTTATGTAGAGCTAGCTGCACTATAGATTATAGAATCGGAAAATGTCGGAAAATACATCCCATAATCGGACTTCTCAAACAAGTAACAATATATTCGTAAGTGCCTTATCGAGACCAAAAAAGTGAACTACAGCGCTGCAGCAACTCTATGCTGCGCAAAATATTTTGATTATTTTTCTACCGCTATCGGTGCATCATTAGTGGTCAGGTGCATCGATGGAGCACCTATTCTGATTGGAGCCTGGTACTGAGATACTCCTTCAACCATCCTTGCTGCGGCTCTCACTAGAAATTATGTTAATAGATATTTCTTACCATCTTGACTTTTATGCCATGAACATTTCTCATCCAGATCAATAAACTTTGAAGCTAATCTTAATCCTGAAGAACGGGTGTTGGCGATTGATCTCAACCACATAATTAATAAAAGCAGATGGCGCATCGAGTAGGGAAAAAAAGTTAACCTAATAATTTTTCGCCCGCCCTTTTGGCTGACGTAATCACGACCACGAGCGAGGCTAACGAAAAAGACAGACTACCGCGGTACATTCCACTTATCTTTTTTTACAGACCGGCAGAGTGACGTGATGCTCTTTTCGTACACCTGCATTGGTGGATTCGAGCATCACGTGACTCCCGCGGTCTGTAAAAAAATGTACGCGCAAAGCACCGCGGTAGCCTTTCTTTTTCGTTAGCCTCGGACCACGAGTAGATGTTCTTCTGAGGTAGTATTGTGAGTTTTGAGTTTAGTTTTGAAAATCCGTTAGAATATTTAAAGAAGACTTGATTTTAAAGTTTTGGGCGTTGACCCTGGACAAATTTTTGCTGCGATGAAACATCTTGAAATGCACATTCTGCGTGAGAGTTTTATATGATCCAAGATATGATCAATTTATGACCAGAAAAAAGCTGCTACATAGGAATAATTTCAATTGTGGAAAGTATTTTGGTTTTTAAACATGTTTGTTTGAGATCGCATCTGCCAACGGGATATATTGTAATTTAAAATGAGGGAGGTACAGTTCAACCGTGCCACATTTTTTTGAAAGTGAGTTAGTTTTTTGCACTTATGGTATGATTATTTCTCTGTAAATATTGTAATATAATTGTGTATGTGTTCTAAATATAATCTTGTATATATTCTAAACTTAAGCTTATTGTGTGTATTCTAAATTTAAGCAAGTGTGTATTCCAAAATTAAAACATTAATTTGGTTTTAAATGTTTTGTTGAGCAATTAAATTACAATGAACAGTAGATGGTTTTCAAGCACAATTTTTTTAAAGTTAACTTCTACTTTAAACGAAAGTAATCAGCTGCATGTATATCTCATGAGACATTCACAAAAAATATATAAAACTTTGCACATTCACTTTGGATATTGCAAAACTTTATGTAGAGCTTTATTCATGGTATCCTATCATTCTCATTGTACATAAAGCTCTGATACATGGCCCAGCTAAACTCATTTCTCTATATTGGACAATGAACGATATTCCAAATCCTGGTTCGAGGTTGAAAATTTTCACGTGGCGCCGGTAATTTACCCACAGAACTTCTAACTGATAAGAAGGGAAGCTACTATTGCTTTATCCCATGAACTGTTTCGTGTTTCGTTGGCTGGCGAGGATTTACATTACGTTTACGGAGCCTTCCTTTCTTTACCCAAGAACACTGTTAAAAATCTTCAGCTTTTGCTGAAGACACACTCTGCCACTTTTAGAGAAAACGGTTACTTTACTATATTAAGGAGCATTTTTATTGGTCAAAATAGAGATATTCTATAAAAGCGGCGGAGTGACTATGCAGCAAAAGCTGAAGATTTTTTACAGTGAAGTTCTTCGCCTGGACCACGTGATCATGACGTAGATGGAATATCCTCCGTTATCAGAAGAAACTACTGAGGCACGAAATAAGCGTTTCCAGGCTTACTGTCTTAATCCTGCAAGAAAATTCGCAATAAAGACATGTAACCAGAACATTATTAACAGACTATTGTTGACTCAGAGTCTCAGACTCATATTTATTTAATATTAGAAAACCCGCCCGATACATTTAGCGTATATGAACTCTTCATTTTACTTTCACACTATTTTAAGAAAATTAATGTAATTTTTTCTTAGATTTTCATGTAAAATAATTATCAGCCAGAAAATATCAACATTATTAACTTCTAAATATACATTAAAACACTTTCATTTTGCTTAAAAGACGTCAAACATACATGTTTCGATTTGTTCATCAAATCGTCAACGATTTGATGAACAAATCGAAACATGTAAATTTTAAATTTTAACATCTTTAATGTTTATGTTTGACGTCTTTTAAGCAAAATAAAAGTGTTTTAATGTATATTTAAAAGTTAATTCTAATGGACGTATTTTGACGCTCCACGTTATTTGAAATATAATAACATTTGAATTATTAACTTCGTTCCCACTATCCTTAGTTCCTTATACAGATTAGAACAAGAATAACTATTGAAATTTAGTTATTTTTGCATTGAAGATTTTAAAAATAAATAAAGATTAAGCATATAGGGCACCACTTCTAGAAAAATAAACTAGTCGGATGTGCCAATCCCGAAACTTTCTTCTATCTCATACATGTTAATATTTCAAAATAACAGAATATGAAGTTTGATGAAATTCCTTGCATTAATTCTTGAGACTATCGCTAAAATCGTGTAAAATCCTGAAAAAGTACCATAGAAGCGCTACCTGTAGAGCTATTTACACCAAAACCTGATCAGCAAAAACTTATGTCAACGTCTAACTGAATATGAAGTTTGATGAAAATTCATGCATTAGTTCTTGAGATATATCTATCTTGAAAATGGGGAATAATGCAGCATAGCAGCGCCACCTGTTGAGCTGTTTACACCAAAAACGATTCAGCACCAACTTATATCAATGTCTAACGGAATCTAAAGTTTTATTAAATTCCATGCGTTAGTTCTTGAGTACTATCGTTAAAATTATGTAAATCTTGAAAAATGCAGCATTTTTCCACCTGTTGAGATAGTTACACCAAAATCTAATAAGCAACAATTTATGTCAACGCCTAACTGAATCGGAATTTTAAATGTTTTATGGATGTTTTTACTCACCTTCAAGCAATATATTTACATTTAGTTGTATCTTTAGGAATTTTAAATATCTATATTTATTCCCTTTTTGATATCTGTATTTGTTTTTGAAAAATTAGAATATTAACCCTTGGAAAAAATTTCGCGCGCAGGACTCACTTTTGCGAATTACGATTTTCTGCGATATACACTATATTGCCAAACGTGATTGGTCACTTGCGATTTTAGACGTTTTGTTAACTATCTAGAAAAATACATGAGGAATTAACCTGAAACTGCCGGTGTGTAAACAGTATAGTATAGCTTATATATTTCCGTGAATATTTTTTTCCGAAACCCCATAGGGGACTGTCAACAAATTGAAAAATAACGAATATCTTTTGGATTACCCTGTAAAACCTAATGTAGCAAAAGTGTTCAAACTCGAGATTATTAATAAGTGGTTTATTGTAATATACTGTGTTAATTTTTATGAAGATAGCATGTATACTCGAAGAGAAATTAAGGTTTTTATAAAAACCGACCCAAATTTCACCAAGTTTTTTGCTTATAATTTGCACAGTTCTTAATATAAAAAAAAGTTATTTTGAAAAACTATGTCAAACAACATTGTACATAATACTCTGCAATCGGAATTAAAAAATAATAAAAATTGGATGAAAATTGAGCAGGTTTACTAAAAAATGTTTCACTGCGCATGCGCGAATGCAGTCAAAATATAATATGCATAATGTTTTAGCTAAGTATATAGAGCAACTTTTGTGAAAGTCTCAAAATCATAGCTTGAAAATTCTGAAAATTATCGTCGATAGAATAAGCTCGAAATCCGTTGTTCCCAAAAAGAAGCAAAAATATGAGGGGTTGTATCAAATATCTGTTGATTAGTGCCAAGATAGCGTACACAATATTGCACGTACATAAGATTAGAATAATATTTGGATATATACACAACTTTAATACAGCAAATTATCATGCAATAGTGATGTCTTTCAAACTGAGTATATCCCCAAAATAAATTTTATACTCAACACTACAGTATAACATAATTTTTTTTAACCATTAATCATAATCATCCATAGTATACCCATAAAATTAGACTATAACCTTATTACTGTAATAAATAAAAATGTATATAAACCAAACTCTTATTTCCAAAAGTTTTATACAAAATTATGATTAAAATAACCTGATTAATAATCTCAATTAATCAATAACAATTTACTATACCCCAAGTAAATTTTAACATATACATAAGTATATAAATTTTCTTAACCCAATATTATACCTTACAGATACCAGAAAATAAACAAACATTAAAATTCTATCTAAAAATTTAAATACCAAATTAATATTTTCCCTAGAATTCTTAAATTTCTCGTAAAGTTTAGTTTCCAAAATTAAAATTTATACACAACATTTAATTTAAAACAGACCTCTATAGAAGATTTCAGAAAAGAGCTTACCTCCAAATGTAGATATTTCCTCCACACTAATACCATGCTTCTGAGCACTTTTAAATACGATATACACACATCTTTGAAGATTTGAAGACACGTAATTCACTGATGGCACTAAATTCACATTAGCTCCGTATGTAGACAACCAAGATAGTACACCGCATATCTTCAATCCACTGGATATCTCTTGAAGTACGTACACGTACACTCTAAATAAGAAAGAGTGACTATTCACTCCGGAGGAGTGGATATTCACTCTATCGCAGAGTCAAAATTTGCCCAACCTCTTTAGAGTGACTATTCACTCTAGGAAAAAGTGAAATTCTTGACTCCCTGAAAGAGTGAATACTCACTCTTTCAGGAGTGAGTTTTTTCACCCCTGATAGGAGTAAATAGTCACTCTTTCAGGAGTGACTAAAATTCTTGAATAAACTTGAATAAATTTCACCCTCCCAACTAGTAACCGAGCTCGTTGCTGCTTGACTTCTGCGCTCGGACGAGAACTGGTACCTACAGCTTGCTACAGCCGCTTGCAATTTAAAAAGCTCTTATTACATTATTTTAGCTTTATTTCTTTTGTGATATTCGAACACACTTATTAAATTTGTGTAGAAATCATAAATATTTACGGTGTTTCTCAACTGTGTAAATAAGAAACTGAAACCTTCTTTTTGTATCATATAATACAGAGACTGTTCGCACATTTTTTAGACAAATTGATAAATTATTTAAAAAAATGGAATTCTTTTAGAGGAAAAAATTCTGACAACAACTTATTATGTGTAATTTATATTATCGTCTGATACTTTCAAATTTATTCTTATTTCAAGATTGCGCATGCTAAAAAAGCTGTGAATGGGAAGATGCGTTTGCGTTTTTTTTTTCTTCTTCCGAACAGAAGTATGCTAATTCCACAGTCTAAAATGATTGCAAAGCGCATAATATAAAAACTTTTTAGTTCGAAATAAACATAACAATTGATTGAAAAGTGCTATTCCAAAAATCAGTACATATACATAGTAAAAAGATACCAGATGAAAAAAAACAGGGAAAAAAAGAGCCCATTTCAAGGCGGAAAACGAAGTTTCAAGTAAGGATTTATGACTATCGCAAATTTATCTTACATCGAAAACATTCATCGATATCCATCGAAAGCATTATGCAGAATTAGAATCAAGAAACAAGATTATCATACAGATTATTTCAGAAAGCAATATTCATATTTTAAACGTTAAAAACAACAACGCCGAAATCGTCTAAAAAATGTGCGAACACCCGTCTGTACATTTCCGCTATGACAAAAATTCCGTTACAACAAAACAGATATTTATTTATTCATTCATTTTTTTCTTGCTAATAATGTTTGCATAATTAGAGCCCGATTAAGATTGTCCGAGGCCCAGGGCCTGTTTACCAAATAGGCCCGTGAAGCCGAAGTTTACTCACTGAAATACAAAGGGGCCCCCAAATTTACTTTTCAAAACTAATTTTTAGGGGGGAAATTTCAGTCAGGGTAAAAAACGTTTTTTTTCTTAAATTATAGCTGTTAAATTTTTCCTAAGATTATTTCCGACACATTTATACTCTTTTTTTTTTCTATAATAAATGTTATAAAATCAGTGATTAAATGCAACGTTTTTCATTTCTCTTATGTTTAATTTCAAACGTGCTAAAAATAACAGAAAATTTAATCTGTATAGTTATATTTTGTTTATATTCATAAAGAGGTTAGAAATGATATAAAATATGTAGAATAGGTTATTTAAATAAAGAGGAAAATAATTAGCATTCAGAGATATTAAATTTCTGTTTATAAAATAGAAGCACAATTGTGTTGCAGCTAAGCATAAATTTACTTCAAATATTTTTTTCCCACACTTTTCTTAGCATTGGCAAATCCTGCAATTTGTAAAGCATAAAATATGTTTCCTGTCCATAATTCTATCGATTCATTTATTATTTCAATGCCTTTTTCAGTTTTTTTTAAATCGTGCTGCTATATATAAAGGATTTCATTTTAGGTGTTTCGTTTCGATAACGGAGATTACTCGGATTCTCATCCGTGAGCTGGCGCCATCTTGTGATTTTATTGGAAAAAATTGTTTTTCCTCACTCTTCAACGGAGTGAAATATCTCACTCTTGTCAACGGAGTGAACAGTCACTCTCGACAACGGAGTGAGATATTTCACTCTTTTCTAGAGAGTGGAAAGTTCCACTCTTTAAAGAGTGCATATTTATAAAATTCACTCCTAAAAGAGTGAAAATGCCTCTCACTCTTCCAAAGAGTCAACTTCTCACTCCTTCCAATTTTAGAGTGTAGCACTAATATTTTTATTGTCCTATTCATACACCACACAGCTTTTGTCGATACAGTTTTTCACTTGTTCTTTATTTGCTGGAACTCCAAGAACAACTATAACTCCGACTAGATTTCGTGACTCCACAACAATGTTTGTCTGTTTTCAGCTGACTCTTCATCTGTCTATTAGCTTAAACATAGGTTCGTAATCTTATTCAATCTAGATCATATTATCCATTAGCTGCCACCAATTAATTATATATACTTTCTGGGTAACGTGGACACATGTATATATAAATATTAAGTTTGTCATACATTTAAAATATAAAACATATGCATTTATGACAAAAAAATGTCGTTGAAAGAAAAGTCAAAGTTTGAGTATTTGTAGCATAAAAAGTAAAATTTTCTTGTTCTATCATTTCTTATTTATCTTTAAAAAAGTGTGAGAAAATTTAGTTTTATCATTTCCATTGAAAAATCCATATTTAATAACTAAATTTTAATATTTGTAATTGATTTCACTAAGAAATCTTGCAGATGCTTTAAAAATTTTAAAGCATTTCTTCCCACACAGTTTTAAAAGAAATTACGATTAATCATACATGCTCAATTTATTCATTTATTACCATTCTGTTACTTTAGGGCTTGTTTTAGAATTACCTTTACAAAATGGTACAACACATTTGTGCACTACTTTAAAAATTCATAATTATCAGTAAATTTTCTCACAGTGAATTATTTATAAAGTTAATGTTGTATAACAGCGCGAATGTATGTACACATTAGAAAGTCAGCTCGTCCATAACTACTTTACACAATCCAGTATTGCCAATACTGAGGCAATATCTAGAGGATGGTGGTGCTCAGCTCAGACAGAAGTTTTTGCCCAAACTATGGCAAGCGTACATTCCAGAATTTGGCAATACTCACCAGGGTAAGTAAGATTAGACGAGTGAAAAAAATTAACAAACATTAACTTGGTGGTAATGGCAGGCTCCTCAAGATGCTTTGCGATTCGGTTATGCCCAAAATCGCCTCAACTAATCAGATATTTTATCTCTATGCTGCCACAGTCATATAGAAGCACCATAGTTTCACACGTCTAATAATCGAACTAGATCAGGTGTATATCGCCAAGTTCTGGAATATGGTTTACTACAGTTTGGATAAAAGTTCCATTCTCAATATCGTGTCTAATAGGAAGATCCTTCTAGACACTATCAGGAAAAGGCATGTTTACAAACAAACACTTCCGTAAACCAATCTACCACTACATTTTGTCGTAGCGATTATTGCAGGAATAGGCATGGCGACGTAGACCAATCATAACATAGACCTGTTTAACTTAGACCAATCAAATCGCCTCATCTCATGTGTACAGTAGGAGTCTTTAAGAACGAAGAGGTTTTTCTTGCTATCCAACAGTAATTTAACCAACATTGATGTAAGTTGCCCTTCCCTTATTGTCTGAGCACCCGTCCTTCCCGTATTTCGCCACTGTCTTATAAGGAAAGGGCATGTTTACAAACAAACAGTTCCATCAACCAATCTACCACTGCATTTTTGTTGCAGCTATCATTGCAGGAAATGTCATGGCGACGTAGGCCAATCATATCATAGACCGGTTTAACATAGACCAATCAAATCCCTCCATCTAATGTGTACTGTAGGAGCCGTAAAGAACGAACAGGTTTTTCCCCCAAACCAACAGTAGCTTAACCAACAGTGACGTCAGTTGCCCTTTCCTTATAGATACATTCTAGCCAAGTTAATTTCGGCTATGTTTACAGTGCATAATTGCACTGTCCACCGCGGATAGACGATTACGATTATCACGCTTTCTGATTGGTTGTTAAACCGAATGCTTCTTTAATCATTTCCAGTTGCCTTTTCCTTGGTTTCTTATATAATATCTATTAATTTCTATATAATCTAATTAATTTCTAAATATAATATAATATATAATATTAATATATAATACTATTATATATATTATATAATATAATTAATTTCTATAAAATCTAATTTCTGAAAATCTAATATTTCTATATAATCTAATAATATTTATTAATTTATTATATAGTATCTCCTTATATCTTCATAATCCTCTCTGTTAGGAAAATTTTGTCGGTAGGCAGTAATTTTGCGCGCTCTAAAGTAATAAGGTGTATAATAAACAATTGTACTTTTGGAACAAAAGATAGGTAAGATATTGCTTACCTCCATTTTTCAGCAATCATCCACACTCCTCAATATACCGCGTAGTAGGTCCGCCAGAATCACTGGTTAATCCATTAAGAAAAATGATGTATCCATTACTTTTTTCACACACAATATGCAAATCCTTGATTGAAGAATATCCATGTGACTAAGCAATGTGTATAAGTTATTGATTAATAAAACATTCATTATACTGATTAAAGAATTTAATTTACAATTTTATATTTAATAGTTACATAATTTTAATCTTAAACATTAATTAAATTTGATAAGTTTAAGGGAGATCGGAGTATACAGTTCCATCTCCATCGCGAGAGAAAAAGCTTCTATTAAAGTTCTATATAGCAGAATGAAATCATTCTTTAGTCCTTATCAAGTGATGTCATTTTACAGTTCTTTCATTGGATGGAAATGACGTAAAGTCAATGTACGTCATTTATACGTATTTTAGTCTCTTACTTCCTTGTTCAGTTCACGAGTCTGTAAAAACCTCTTCATATTTCATTTCCTCTTTGAAATTGGATAAACACTATTTATATTGATGAGTTTTTAAGTGAACTGTCATAAAAATCAATTTGCGGAGATTATTATCATGATGTATTATCAACAATCTCCTCCTTAATCTCTGGAATTTGATTTCTTAAATTTAAATTTCTCCTGTGAACTTCGAAGATAGGCTTGGGAGTGGGCTTCGTTAGGATGTCCGCTACCATGTTTTTAGATTCACAATACTTTAGATTGATTGTACTATTGTCCTTTAGGTGTTTAATGGAATGACACCTAATATCAATGTGTTTCGTGCGACGGGTGTATTTTTCTGATTCGATCATTTTTATGCAGGACTGGTTGTCCTCATGCATAGTTATGGGTAATGTCTGTTCTAAGTCAAATTCTTGTAAGAGTCTAATTAACCATAAAATTTCTTGTGTCGCATTTGCTGCTGAAATGTACTCAGCTTCAGCACTTGACATGGCTATGCATGATTGCTTTTTGCTAATCCACAAAATTGGGTTTTTCCCTAATAAAAATAGGTTTCCGCTGGTGGACTTTCTAGTTTGTACGTCTCCAGCCCAGTCTGAGTCACAATATGCTTCTAGTATAGGTTGGTGTGTTGTATTTATTTCTAATTCAAAGTTTTTAGTGTGATTTAAATAGGAAATTACGCTTTTAGTTGCTTTCCAATCCTTCTGTGAAGGGTTTTCGTTTTTTCTACTCAGGATGTTGATCGCAGCTGAAATATCTGGTCTTGTGACAGTTGAGATATACAAAAGAGCGCCAATTGCCTTTCTATAATTGATGTTGTTTGGCAATGGTATTTCTTCGTTATCAAAATTTAAATACCCTGTTTCCATTGGCGTTTTGTAAGGTTTTGCATCTTCTAATTTAAATTTTCGAACTAATTCTTCAATTTTAATTTTTTGATTTAGTTTATATCCTTCGTTTGTTTGTTCAATTTTAATTCCTAGGTAGTAGTTTAATTGACCTAAATCTTTTAGTTCGTATTCAATCTTAAGTTTCTGTATAATTTCTTTAATTTCACTTTCTTTTGCAGATATCAAAATGTCATCAACATAAACGATAATATATGCTTTGCTTTCTTTTGTATTACGTATAAATAAACACGTGTCTGAAATTGATTGTTTGAAATTTAACTTTTCTAACGATTCTGAAATTTTTGTGTGCCAGGCTCTAGCTGCCTGTTTTAAGCCGTATATAGCCTTATTTAATTTGCACACTTTGTTTTCATGATTAGGTTTGACATAGCCTTCCGGCTGAGTGATGTATATATCCTCTTCTAAATTTCCATACAAAAATGCTGTTTTAATGTCAACGTGGTTTATGTTTAGTTTATGATAGGCGGCGGCTGCTAAAAATGTTCTAATTGTTGTATGTGAAACCACTGGAGCAAAAGTTTCATAATAATCAATGCCAAAATTTTGAGAATAGCCTTTTGCCACTAAACGCGCTTTATATTTTTGTATTTTTCCTTTATCATCTAATTTTGTTTTGAAGAGCCATTTCGAGCCTATTATTTTTGTATTTGGCGGGGGGTCAACTAATGTCCAAGTTTTATTTTGGTTGTGAGATTCTATCTCCTCCTGTGTCGCTTTGATCCAGTTTTCTTTTTCTACTGGGTTTTCCATGTTTATTATTTCCTGCCAATTTTTCGGTTCGTTTATATTTTCATCTTTAACCAAATAAATTAGTCTATCTGGGGGAACCCCTTTATTTACTCTATCTGATCTTCTCGGTTCGGTTTGGTTTAGTTCAGATTCATTCTGATTATCATTTTCATTTGAAATTTCGATTTTTACCAGATTTGGGTTTTCCGACTTTTCGTTTTCGGCATTAGTGTTTTCATCTATATTTAGTTCTAGCAATATTTCTTTATTTGAATTTTTCGGATAGTTTTCCAAAAACTTCAGAGTTCTTGCTATAGTTATATCTTTGCCGCTTGTGTATATACGATATCCTTTGGAATAATTATCGTATCCCACAAAGATCCCTTCTACTGCTTTATTATCTAATTTCTGTCTTTTTGACTTGTTAATATATGCATAAGCTTTGCAGCCAAAGACTCTTAAATATTTTAGATTTTGTCTTCTGTTTGACCATAACTCATATGGAGTTTTCTCGTTAGCTTTAGTTGGCAGTCGATTTTGTAGGTGATTTGCGGTGCAGATCGCCTCTCCCCAGAAATGTAATGGTAAATTAGAGTCACTTAACAATGTTCTTGTCATTTCAATTAATGATCTATTCTTTCGTTCAGCAACACCATTCTAGCTGGGAGAATATGGTACTGTTAGCTGTCGCTTAATTCCATTTTCTTTTAGAAAATTATCTATATTAGAAATTTTAAATTCTTTGCCATTATCAGTTCTGAGTTCTGTAGGTTTTTTGCCAAATTTATTGTTGACCAGGGCAATAAATTCTTTTCAAATACCTCACTTTTATTTTGTAGGAGATATAATATCGTAAATCTAGAGTAATCATCTATGAAAATTAAAAAATAATTTTTCCCACCTATGGTTGGAGTTTGAATAGGACCACATACGTCTGAATGCACCAACTGCAAAATTTTATTTGCTCTAAATTCCGTCTTTTTGGGGTATGGTGCTTCAGTTATTTTTGCTTTGATGCAAGGCTCACATTCGGTACTATGGGAACAATTATTTATGTTTATTCCTCCTGCTAATTCCTTAGTCATTATTTCCCTCATTGACGCGACGTTTTTATGTCCTAATCTTCTATGCCACAGTTCAACGCAATTTTTATTTTTGCAATTTGCTATCATATTTACGAAATTTTCATCTGTGATTTCGTTAGTTTGCTGAATTTCGTATAATTTTTTTTTTCTTGTACCTTCCAAGAGAATTAATCCTTCATATTCTAGAAAACATTTATTATTCTCGAACATTATTTTGCATCCGTTTTTTGTAGCTTTAGCTACCGAAAATAAATTAGTTTCAATTTCGGGTACTAGTAGAACATCTTTTAATGTTATTTCATGTGTTCTACCGTCGGAAGTTATTATGGTAATGTTTACATTACCCGACCCGTAGGATTTTAGTTTATTGCCGTTGGCAATTACGACGTTAGATTGTTCTTTATTTATTAATTCAGAAAATAAGTTTTCATCATTTGATATATGGGAGGATGAGCCAGAATCTATGATCCATGCTTTATTTTGCGATTTGTTCGCTATAAATGCGCAATTTTTCTTTTCTTCGGTTCCGAAATAAGCTGTGCTTTTATTGTTCGGTTTATTTGAGTCCGCGCTTTTTAACCTGTCCTCGTCTTTTTGAAAGACTAAGGAAGAAGATAAGTTTTTTCTTACATTTTGTTTAAAGTTAGTTGTTTTATGTTTGTTATGCCAGCAATTAACTGTGTTGTGGTTTTTTAATCGACAAATCGTGCAGTATTTTTCTTCTTTTTTAAAACCTGTGGGTTTAAATTTTCTTTCAGCTCTAAAGGCTTTGTTGGTATTATCACTTGTATTTGAATGCTCATTTCTTTTATTAAATTCGTCTGTTAATTTACTCTTTATAAACTCTGGAGTTAATTCATCTTCCTGCCTGGCTTCTAATGCGGTTATGAGAGTGTCGTATGAAGGAGGTAAAGAGCAGAGCAGTAATGCTGAAATATGATTTGTTTTAATTTCTTCGCCTATGGCTGATAACTTATCGATAATTTCTAATATTTTGGTTATATGAGTAATCATATTTCCTCCTTCAGATAATTTCGTTCCATAAAGTCTCCTAAGGAGAAATAGTTTACTGGAGAGATTTGATCTTTCATGGATGTTTTTTAGCGTGTTCCATGTGTCCCGTGCATTTTGTAAATGCTTAATATGGATTATTTGATTATCCTCAATACTTAAATTAATAAGCGCTCTTGCTTTTTTATCTTTCTTAGACCATTCCGTTGTAATTGGATTAGGTGGGTCGTCTGTGGCAACTTCAAAGAGCTCTTCTCTTATCAAGAGCATCTCCACCTTAAATTTCCAGTTTGCATAATTACTGGAATTTAATTTTTCAATTATACTACGTTCTTTGAAGGTTGCCATTTTTCTATTTTAGAATATATCTAAAATTAATTAATTTCTTTTAAGTATTTGAGGATTCTAGGACACTATTTATTTTTATTTTTATCCTTTATATACTTTAGAATATTTCGTTCTCATAATCTTTGTTAGGAAAATTTTGTCGGTAGGCACTAATTTTGCGCGCTCTAAAGTAATAAGGTATATAATAAACAATTGTACTTTTGGAACAAAAGATAGGTAAGATATTGCTTACCTCCATTTTTCAGCTATCATCCACACTCCTCAATATACCGCGTAGTAGGTCCACCAGAATCACTGGTTAATCCATTAAGAAAAATGATGTATCCATTACTTTTTTCACACACAATATGCAAATCCTTGATTGAAGAATATCCATGTGACTAAGCAATGTGTATAAGTTATTGATTAATAAAACATTCCTTATACTGATTAAAGAATTTAATTTACAATTTTATATTTAATAGTTACATAATTTTAATCTTAAACATTAATTAAATTTGATATGTTTAAGGGAGATCGGAGTATACAGTTCCATCTCCATCGCGAGAGAAAAAGCTTCTATTAAAGTTCTATATAGCAGAATGAAATCATTCTTTAGTCCTTATCAAGTGATGTCATTTTACAGTTCTTTCATTGGATGGAAATGACGTAAAGTCAATGTACGTCATTTATACGTATTTTAGTCTTTTACTTCCTTGTTCAGTTCACGAGTCTGTGAAAACCTCTTCATATTTCATTTTCTCTTTGAAATTGGATAAACACTATTTATATTGATGAGTTTTTAAGTGAACTGTCATAAAAATCAATTTGCGGAGATTATTATCATGATGTATTATCAACACTCTCAAATGCCGGAAATGACTTAAAAAGCTTTCGCTTTTACAACCAATCAGAAAGCGTTAACAATCCCAATCGTCGATCGGCGGTGGAGACGGAAATTTGTGACAATCGGCCAACTAAAAACCGTTAAAAAATTGTAGCCCACAAATGTTGAAAGAGGCTGAACTATAAATGTCAATCGTAGCGACATCTGATTGCTCAAACGTAAACATTGTATTAGGAAAGGGCGAGGCTAACGAAAAAAACAGGCTACCGCGGTGCATCCCACTTATCTTTTTTTACAGACCGCTAGAGTGACGTGATGCTCTTTTCGTACACCTGCATTGGTGCATTCAAACATTACGTGACTCCCGCGGTCTGTAAAAAAAGATACGCGTAAAGCACCGCGGTAGCCTTTCTTTTTCGTTAGCCTCGAGGAAAGGGCACATGACGTCACTGTTGGTTAAATTACTGTTGGTTAGGGAGAAAAACCTGTTTGTTCTTTATGACTCCTACGGTACACCTGAGATGGGGGAATTTTATTGGTCTGCCTCTGCCTTGAACTGGTCTATGATATGATTGCCCTACGTCGCCATGATGATTCCTGCAAAGATAGCTCCATCAAAAACGCAGTGGTAGATTGGTTGATGGAAATGTTTGGTTGTAAACATGTCCTTTCCTTATAAGGATTGAATTCAGTCATTCAGGATTCATTTCGGCCAGTGAAGAGCTAGCAGATGTCGCTGCGATCACATTTTTTTCATTCAGCATCATTCAACATGTATGGGATTCAATTCTTTAGCAGTTTTTAAAGCATTACTGGAATAGCCGGTTGCCACACTATGTCTTCTAGACGCTATATTTTACAGTTATAGTGAAATCAGATTCGTCCAACTCAGTATCGCTAAAACCCTGTTCGCATCGAACATTTAAGATATCTAGACCGCCATTTTTGAGGTGGTACCCACCCGGGATTGAATACCTGTCCACACTGCAAAACTCATCTAAGATAACTCACTGAACATCACTGGGTCCGAGATCTGAACAAACATAGAATGTGCGCATGCGCATATGTTAAAGGCAACCTCAAAAGCCAATCGGCCTCCATAGCCAATCAGAGTTAATGGTACTGGCTGTATCTAGCAATAGAAAGTTCGAACTCACTAAGTGAGTTTCTGGAACTCCCTCAGTGAGTTCGGCGGTCTAAGATATCTTAACTATCCGATTTGAACGTAGTATAAGTCTGTCTAGTATCAGTGGTGTGCCTCTATATGAGGGTCGCGAGGATACATACGGGTGACAAATTTGATTGGAAGAGATTTTGGAAAAAACGAAATCGCCAGGTATATTGGTGAGCCTTCCATTATTACCAAGCTTATTTTTGTTAATTTGTCTCACATAGAATGCATCTATATGAGCGTGGCGACATACGGGATATTAAATTTTACTGGTTGAGAGGATTTTGTACAAAAGAGAATTGCCAAGCATCTTGGTAAGTCTACCATTATCACCAAACTAATGCTTCTTAACAAGCCTCAACCTCACTCGTCTAATCAATCTCCTTAAGGCGAGAATCGCCAAGTTCTGGAATGTATGTTTTTCATATTTTAGACAAAAACATTTGTATTTGCATGTATCCTGTACATATGTCACTATTCTCAAATAGAGGCATCTTAATCTCACTCGTCTAATCTAGCGTACGTCGATATCAGAGTGGCGACATACGATGACTTGACTGTGATTAGACAGACGCGTTTGTCCAAACTATGGCAAATCTAGGCGTTTTCTATTCTAGAACTTGGTGATACTCATCTGGACGAGCTCGATCATATAAGTGTGTGACAAGTTCAGAAGCATTAGCTTGACGATAATGGCAGGCTCGTCAAGATGCTTGTCGATTCGCTTTTCTCCAGAATCGTCTCCATCAATCAAGTATTATGTCGCCCTCATATCCCCATTTGCCGTCTATAATTAAAATTGGTCTATAAAAATAATTAACTGTAATTAAATTAAAAACGCATTTTGAATGCGCTTTTCGATGAATTACAGTTAATTATTTTTTTAATTTCTTGACCAAATTAAAAAATTCTAGTTCATTTTGTTCATTGTTACAACATTAATAAGTTTGAAAAAAATTGAGGTTCTATCTAAATTATTTTTGGAGAAATCGTGCGCGCAAGTTTGAAAATCATTGTTGTGAATTAAATGCATTTAAAGTTTTCACTCTCCATTCAAAAACAAAGAATGACGATTGCGTTTTACTTTATATCTTCGTCAATAATTATCGCCTCTGAGAAACATTGGTACCTTTCTACTCAGAATAAAATGCACTATTTACTGACATCAAAAACTTGAAATTGAATTTTTGACCATTTTAAAGGTGATCTGTCCCCTTAATTAGACTTCAACAAAATATCATTAAATACGAAAATTAGTCAAATGTCAAGGCTGGGATTGCGGTGCCTCGCTTAAGATCAATCTTGAGCGTAAGTCTGACTTACGATATAAACAAAGCGTAATCGGTATTGCAGTGCCTCACGTTCTTACGCTAACCAGAAAGCTATCTTACGACGAAGCACAAGTGTATGCGCGCGCAACCACAGCAAATCTAACTACGGCCTCTGATTGGCTGATTGCAGGATGACTTACGCTTAAGCAAGAGGACTTACGATGAGGTACCGCAATAGGGCAGTTGCAATCAGCTGATCAACCATAGTATTCACTTGGAAGTAAAGGTAATTCCACCAATCAGAACTGCCTGTTTGTACTGTTTACCTCTAACGTGACGTCACTTGCAACTGCTCCGAGGCTAACGAAAAAGAAAGGCTACCGCGGTGCTTTACTCGTATCTTTTTTTACAGACCGCGGGAGTCACGTGATGCTCGAATGCACCAATGAATGTGTACGAAAAGAGCAACACGTCATTCTAGCGGTCTGTAAAAAAAGATAAGTGGAATGGACCGCGGTAGCCTGTCTTTTTCGTTAGCCTCGCAACTGCTCTATACGAAGTTGAGATAGATCGCAGGAACGCCCATCCTAAGTTCGAACGTAAGATTTAAGAAAGCGAGGCACCGCAATCCCAGCCCAAATCAATGATGCTGAATGCAGGCCTTTCAATTTCATTCACAGCTTTGACTCACTCCATATTTTAATCTCCATCACCCGCGCGCCGTCTGATCTTCTGTTCTAAACACAGCCCATTTGAAGCTGTGTAATGAACATTGAACTGTTAACCGCACTTAGATTATGAATTTACAAACAGTAAACATGGCGTGTTAGTTGCTAAACAAAGCACGAGGGCACGAGTCTCAATTCCATTATTTAAAGTATTAAATTACTGATTCATCCTACCGATTTATTTTAATAAACGTCTTAGAAGCCAATTATGTTCAATCTGTGACCTACCTTTATTAATTTGTTGCAGTTATAGTGTGAGCAGTATGTTTTATGACAACAAAATGTTGTCGATTGAACAATACTTACGTAAAATTTCTCGACTTGAGAAAGACTTGCCCGATTCTTCCTGTGATCATAGTTATGTTAAACACTGGAGTATTCACGCAAGTTCTGACAGAACAAAACCTGCTCGAATGCTTTTTATGACAGCTCTTCAACGTTCACAGTCTTCATATGTGTGAGCATGTGTTTATGTATTTTCCTTAGTGTTAAACTATTGTGTCTTTTTATTATACTAAATTGGACTTCTCATACACTTAAAACTTTCCCTTTTTGACCACTGGTTAGATCATGAACAGATGATTTTCCAAGAATATTTGCAATATTGTTTTTTTTCATTATTTCAAAAATTCGTAAATCTATAGTGCTCTAAAAAAGTATATAAGTGCTGAATTTGGTGTTTAATTGCTGAAGTGTATATTTAAAAGTAAACTTTTAATGATAAAAGTTCTTTTTTAAATATTCATTTTAAGATTTAAGTTAATAATACTGAAATCTGACGATTTATTCATAACATGACTGACATTTATGCTAAGTGCTGATTAATGTTGACTATAACTTGCATATGTTATCATTTAATACTTAAAAATCTTTCTAATTTAGTGATATAGGACTATTCATAAATTAATATTATGCAATTTTCTGAATTATCATCAAATTATTTTAGGTGCAATTTACTAGGTACCGAAAGTATAATCAATTAAATCAATGCTATATATATATATACACAAATAAGTTCGAAATCTATATTATCACAGATCTGTTTAGAAAAACTTGGTTCCTTTACAGGATCCTTCACAAAATTTTCCATCTCAAAACAGGACCTTTCACAATTTTTTTTACCTTAAAACAAGACACTTTTCACAAAATTATTTGACTTAAAAATAGATCTTTCATAAAGCTTTTCCATCCTCAAACTGAACCTTTCTCAAAATTAATCTTTTAAAAATCTTACCTGTCATAATGCAGCTAAAATTGCCTTAAGAACCTTTTATATCTATAAATGATTTTGTTAAAAATATACAAAAAGGAATTTGAATCTAATGAAAATTCCAAATTCACTAAATTATAACTAAATTTTTCACGAACATATAAAAATCTTTTCACAAAACAGGAGTCTGTGAGGAAAGTTTTGACAGAACCCTGCTATTATAGTCTGGATTTGAATCTGTGAAAGAAAATATTTTGAGAATAATATTTAAATATTATTCCCCCTATAATATAAAGTTTTATTGTAATCCAAATATTTTTCACCTTCTATTTTACAACAAATTTACATGTTTTAGGTGTCAAATATCCCAAAAAACTCGGTTTATAAAAAGTCTGTATCTGTGTGAGTGTCCTCGTATTATCGATAACTGTAAAGCTATGCATAGAATTGAACCAAAATTTATATGTAGGTTTTTGGCTTTGGCCAGCAGGTCCCAATTGAATATGGCAATATTTCTGCAGAAGGTGGTGCTGTGATAGCGAGTTTTGTGCAATTTTCTTGACTTTTCATAGTTGTGTTGTACATTGGCTGCTTGTGCAGCGAAGGGTGCTTTGCATCCATGTAACTCAGTGATTTACAAGCATCTGATATGTACAACAGAATGATGAAAAATAGTCCTGGTCCCGGCATATTTTCTCTCTGTTGGAAAAAATCTCAACTATGATACTCCAACCATTGGATAAAATTGAATATAGTTTGATTTATTGGAAATTTCCGGAAATTTTAATTTTGGCTTTCTTTTTATTGTAAACATGCATGTTGCTAAATATCAAGTATCTAGTGCTGCGAGTAATATCTCAGATAGATGGATAGAACCTTTCCTGGAAACAATTGAGAGTACTTTTGACTCCCCCCCCTCCCCTCCCATAACTTAGTGCTTGCCTAGGAACCGGAAACTTCTTTTTATCTACAGGACTTTACAAACGAAACTAAAGCTTCAAATTTTTTGTACTTGGCATTCATTAGTCTAGATTTCCAAAGTATTTAATAATTCTATTTTCTTTCTATATATTGCTAACTTATCTTCCATTTTTGTCTTTTTGCTTTTAATTCTCGCCTAGTCATTTCTGAAGCTGATTTTATCTGGCCTTTTTGTTTTATTTAAATATTTTATTCACTCTTTCATTTATTTTTTTGTCACAAGATCATTCTTAAGTTCTTTTCTTTTTTGTCATATTCCTTATTTTTTTTTCAACTTTACATGAACTTTCTTTTTGATCATGATAACTATAAGAAAATTAAAAAATATATATAAATTTGACCAAATTTATAAACCTTATTTTTAATTTATTATAATTTAATGTTTCTTACTTAAAATTTATATAATTTAAACATTAAATTGGGAAATTAAACAAAATCTTCATCCATTGATATTTGTAGTTGTTACTAATATTAATCCTTTATTCCAAATTTTTTTTTCGTCTAACCTTTGGTCCAAATATACTTTGATTCATTTGAGAACTTAGTTTAATTATTTTAGTATAAGCCAATAACTAACAGCTTCAAAAAATAACAAAATGGAACAAAAATATCTTTACTAGTTTTTAAAAATAATGGAATCATTCCCTCACATAAGCATCATTCCCTCATGTGAGGGAATGACCAGTGAGGGACTGATAAAATTAACATTATTAGCTTCTAAAATTTTTACTCATAAATAAAATTAAAAAAACAATACATATTCTCAACTTATTCCTTTAGGGGAAATTAAACTACCCATTAATACATTTTTAAGAAATAAATTAACTTTATAAATTTAAGTGAGGGAATGATAACATCATCTTAACACTTGCCCAATCTGTTTATTCAATTCTTCCTTACACACAGAAGTACTTCTCCAAGAAAGCTGAAAATTGTTTTACAGACAGGTAAGAACATGTGCTCAGTAGGGAAGAAGGGGGCTAATGTGGACATGGGGCTAGTGTGGACAACTTGAATAATTCTGTTATTTTTTAGTTATAGTTTCTCTGTAAATTTTTGCAGTTTGGTAACACTGATATACACTTCCATGTGCAGTTACATGATTATACATTTCATGGTTCATTAACAATTTATAAAACAAGGTTTTTAAGGTGAAAAAGTAAGTTCATGGCTTGTTTTTTAATTACTAATTTAGACTATTTTTATTCATTATTTCAAATGAAATGGGATAGTATATTATAAATGAGTCTAATCAAAACATTTTTTGATATTCACTTTTGCTCTGCATGGTTTAAATTTACCAGTGTTAGGCCTAAAAAAATAAATGGCACCATGGGGCTAGTGTGGACACATGGTGGTGGGGCTACTGTGGACATGTCCACACTAGCCCCACTCAGCTTTCAGATGTAAAAACATTAATTAGGTATATAAATATATTACATTTTATGCTATTTATTTACTAAATTAGATTCAATTGTAAAGTGATAACTGAACTTAAATGTAGAATGCACACATAGTGGAATTTATTTTGATAAACATTTTTCACTTGAATTATTTATGCCAATCTATAGAGTATTACTTTTATAATCGACTTACTTTTATAATAGAATTAGTTTCATTTTGCGGCATTATTTCCGCAACTGGGAATACTATTCCTCCTGCTTTTATTTTTTCAAGAGTAAATTTTAAGGATCATTTTCTTTTTGGAGCTCCAACTGGAAGTCTAGGTTTGGCTTCAAAAAGCGGATGGATGGTGAAAGAACTTTTTCCAGTTGTTTTACAGCATATAAAAGAACGCACAAAATCTGATATTGACCACCCTGTTTTATTGCTCCTTGATAATCATAATTCACATATTTCACTTGAAGCAATTACATATGCAAAAGAAAATGGTATTGTTATACTGTCTTTCCCACCACATTGTTCCCATAAACTTCAACCGCTAGATGTTGCAGTTTATGGTGCATTTAAAGGAGCGTGTAAAGTTGCATTTAATGACTGGATGCTAAATCATCCCGGCAAAACAGTATCAATCTATGATATTTCTTCCTTAGCAGTGAAAGCATATTATAAATCATTTACACCAAGTAATATTATATCAGGATTTGCAAAAACTGGCGTTTTTCCATTAACCCCTTAATTGTCGTGCCCGAGACATTCACGGGCAGCCTAGGCTACGCCTGTTTTATTCAGATTGTTTCATTACCACCAGTTTTTTAAAATAGTATAATTGGCTTTATTCTCGCATTATTTTATCTGCCTATTAAATAAGGCGAATATTTCTACTTAAAAAAAACTGGTGGTAATCAAGCAATCTGAATTTCAAAAAAGTAGCCTACACTTTTTGGGCGCGACGATTAAGGGGTTAAATCGATTAGCATTTGGAGATGATGATTTTTTTTTGTAGCTATGTTACCGACCGTGAATGCCCAGATACTAGCAAAGATAAAACAAAGTCTTCTAAATAGTACGGAAAAAAATTTTAGTGTGCAAGAAAATGAAGACCTCCATAAAAATGATTTGGAAGAAAATGAATCATCCAACATTGTACAACAACCAACTACTCCTGAAAGTGTAATTCCGTATCCTAAAGCTGCATTGAGAAAGAATATAAACATATCAGGAAAAAAAGGAAAATCTATAGTTTATACTAGTATGCCTGAGAAAAGAAGGATAGAAGATTTGGAAAATATGAAACACATAGAAGAAGAAAAATAAAAGGGAAAGAAAAGAACAAATTCTCCGTTCTAAAGGAAGTAAAACCAAGCTCAAAAGGAATAAACCTAACAAAAACTTAAAATTAAGTCAAAGGAAGAATTTCCATTCAGTTCTGAAGATAGTAGGAGCACATGGGAAGACAGTGGAGACAGCCTTTCTGATATGGAAGTTGATGAAGTAGAAATTGAAGAAGTAGAAATGAGTGAGAAAACAGACATCAAGCCAGGAGATTATGTATTGGCTCAATTTTCTTTAAGTGGAAAGAAATCCGCAGCACATTTTATAAATATATAGCTGTTATTTCAAAGTCTGTTTCTGTTGACGAGTATGAAATACAGTGCCTCAAGAGTATTAACTCTAAGAAAAATTGTTTTACTTATATTGAAAATGATGTTTCACAAATAAACATCAACAACATCATTGGAAAACTGCCACAGCCGACATTATTCAAGAAGGCAGAATGCTTGTTATGCAATTTCCTAGTTGTGTAAACACTAATGAAAAACATTAAGTTGTTTTTTCAAATACTTAAACCTTGTAAAAAAACTTAAGATTTTAAGATAGGTAAATAAATTCATATCTTTTTATTTTGACCAGTGTTTTTTTTTCTTTGTAATTTTGTCTTTGAAATAGATGCTTAACACATCTAACTGCAGTCCTTAGTAATAAAATATATTAGGTATAACATTAATTTAATTATGCTTTATTAAGATTTATATATTTACTATGCTATTTAAGTTCAAATTTATTTTATTTTGGTTTTACAAACACTTTTAAAAGTTGTATTCCATTGTCTAAATTAGTATTCCAGCTTGTCCACACTAGCCCCATGTGGTGGGGCTAGTGTGGACAAACACAACATTTTTTAAAAAATATATTTAAAAAAAACTGTATTACCAAATAATTTAATATATCAACCAAATTAAGGGTAAAAGAGCAAATTCTTGTAAAAAAAGTATTTGAAGTGTTAAAAATGGTAACATTTATAAAAAGTGTCCACACTAGCCCCCTTCTCCCCTATATGTGCACTGTTTCTATTTACAGTAGTGTGCCACCAAGCTGAAACATCCTAAATTACTAATGAGTGAGGGAATGACTTGAAATATGGGTTGCAAACTTTTTTGCCAAATAAAAATTGCATGTGAAGACCAAACAAATAATTTAATACATAGAAATAATACTTCATATGTTTATTTTAAAGGACCAAAGTCAGAAAACAAAAGTATAAGTATCAGGGCTCGCATTCCCCCTAAAATTCCTAAATTTCCTAACTATTATTTTATCCCCTAAAATTTCTAAAATGTACCAAAAATTTTCTTCTTGTTCCTAAAAATTCGAGATCGACAAAATTTGACTGAAAAATATCACGAATTTCGACAAATGGTCACCCAAAAAAGACGCATATTTCATAAAAAGATCGCTAAAATAATGCAGATTTCGTTAAGAGATCGCTAAAACAATGCAAATTTCGTCAAAAGATTGCAAAAAAAAGCAAATTTCGACAAAGAATCGGGGGAAAAAACTTAAATTTCATCCAAGAATATCGTGGGGGGGGGGGGGGGGGGGGAAGCTAATTTCAACAAACAATCCTGAAAAAAAAACTCAAAGTTCATCTAAGGATCACAACAAACACAAATTTCTTCAAAAGATCGCAACTTTTTTAAAAACATCTCGAAAAAAACTAGAATTTCTTAAAAAGATCGCGGAATAAACGTGAATTTAGATAAAAACAAATCATGAAAAACCCCTCAAATTTCATCCAAAAATAAAGGAAAAAAGATAATTTCGTCTAAGAATTGCGGAAAAAACGCGAATTTTGTCAATCAATCGTCCATATAAGGTGAATTTCGTCAAACGATCGCACAAAAATACAAATTTCGTCAAAAGATTGCGGTAAAAAACACAAATTTTATCTAAGAATCGCAAATTTTATTAAAAGATTGCAGAAAAACAAAAATTTCGTCAAAAGGTCGCGAAAAAAGCAAATTCCGTCAAAAGGTCGCAAAAAAAAAACAAATTCTGTCAAAAGGTTGCGGAAAAAAGCGAATTCCGTCAAAAGATTGCAAAAAAATATGTATTACGTCAAAAGGTCGTAAAAAAAAAAAGCGAATTTCGTCAAAAGGGTGCAAAAAATGCAAATTCCGTCTAAAAATCGCGAAAAAATACGAATTCCGTCAAAAGATCGCGGAAAAATGCTAATTCCGTCAAAAGATTGCAAAAAAAATACGTATTACGTCAAAAGGTCACGGAAAAAAAAAATTCCGTCAAAAGGTCGTAAATAAAAAAGTTAATTTCGTCAAAAGGGCGCAAAAAAGGCAAATTCCGTCTAAAGATCGCGAAAAATGCTAATTCCGTCAAAAGATCGCGGGAAAATGCTAATTCCGTCAAAAGATAACGAAAAAAGTGCGATTTTCGTCAAAAGATCGCAAAAAAATGCGAATATCGTCAAAAGATTGCAAAAAAACATAGTATTTTGTCACTAAATCATGCAAATAAGGCGAATTTTGTGAAAGAATCGCAAAAAAAAAATGCATGTTTCGTCAAAATATCGCAGAAAAAACACAAATTTCAACAAAGAAGTGTGAAAAAACCTTTCAGAAGTTTTTCTGTGAGCTTCAGAATTTTTCTTTTCTTATAATCACCCCTGCTTCCCACCTCTTGTTCTCTAGGTTCACCGAGAATATCCAAAAGAGAGAGAAGGAGGGCATTAATTCTGGTTAGGCTCAATGATCCAGGAACTCAAAATTCTAATTAATACAATTGCAGTAAGCATAAGCTGTCAAAATGGTTTGTAATATGAAGCTGGTTATTGCGCAAATTTAAATGCCCTCATTCGCAACAAACAACGCAAGTACATGAAACAAGGGCTGAATTCATTGGAATGATGGGAATATTCTTTGGCAGTGTACCACATGTGCCTGACTAGCAGAAAAATACTGTTATTACATACTTGTAATGTTAAAAATATTGCAAATGCCCCTAAAATTTTCCTAAAATTTGGGAAAAAATTCCTAAAATTCCTCCCTAAAATTTTGAAAAATCCTAGTGCTAGCCCTGAAGTATTTCAGTAAGAAATAATATTTTTTTGTATTTTTAGGTGGTAATAGTTGCATGTGAGGGAATGATATTTCATACGTTTTGAAATTTAAAAAAAATATTTTTTTAAATTAATTCTTCAATTTTAAGAACTAATATAATAAAACCAAGTCTAAACTACATGTTTAAAAAAAAAAAGTTAACTTTTCTGTTGTAAAAATTAAAATATCACTCAGTTTCATCATTATGGCCTATTTGCAGAGAATCACCCCCATAATGAATTAATAAGTGTGCCATTTAACATCTAAAAGTACATCTAGATTAAAAAGTGGGAAAAACTTAAAAGAAAAAATAGGGCAAAAAGGATACAGGAGATACAATTGTTAAAACTTCATTTACATATGCAGCAAAGAACTGCAAGTAAAAATAAATCAAAATTTTATCGAATGAAAGCAGATACATTATCAAGGAAAGATATCCAACTTACGTTTAGAAGCAAGGTAAATAAGTTGCTAAGAAAAGAAAGTGTTTCTCCAGCCATAAGGAAAAAATTAATTTTTGGAGAAGTTTAAATGCCCAATTCCCAGAAACTTATAAAAATTTAGGCCAAATTGATTGGGGTTAAAATTACTAAAAAGTACAGGTTAATTAAGCAACACATCATTCATGAAATATAAAAGTACTAAAACATACGAAAATTACATTAAAGATGGTTTCACGAAATATTCTAGGGCTAAAAAAAGTCTCATATTAGATTAATTAAAGTTCTTGATTTTTTTTACAGTGATATGATAACACTAGGCTGTGTGCAGGAAAGAAAGAATGTATAATAAATAAATACAAACGTCAAAAAAGATTTATGAATGATACATTAAGAAATTTGCACAAAAAATTTCAAACTGAAGCAGGTTACGTTATTGGATATTCAACATTCTGCAAACTTAAACCATTTTGGATCATTAAACAAAATGCAAATGACAGAGATACAGTAAAATGTATTATACATGCAAATATGGAATTTATTTTTAATAAACTTAAGTGATTTGACATAATTTAATTTTAGTGACATAATAGTTACAATCTTACATACATTTCATTTAACAGGGCATTTTAAATGCATGGATTGGATAATTGTAAAGTATGAAATTGAAATGTATCCTAGGGAAATATTGGAAATTGATGACAAATCCGTAGTAATGCTATATGCCGTAAGTAAATGCTATAGAGTGCCGTAAGTAAATGCTATAGAGTGCCGAAAGTAAATGCTATAGAGTGCTGAAAGTAAATGCTATAGAGTGCCGAAAGTAAATGGTATAGAACCTACAGGCAATGGAAAGTTTAAAGTGGCCTATGAAAGAGGATATTCATGAGTACTCATTATGTGACATTGTTAAAAAAATTGAACCTGCAGTGCCTTGTGATAGCAGAGGAAGCAGATTTAATTTTTCTGGGCATAAATTTTGTTAAAATTATTACATGTAACATTTTTTTACAAAATTGTCATTCCCTCACTTTGTAATCATTCCCTCATTCTAATAAAAATTTTAAAATCTAAGAATTATAGTATTTCTTAATATTAAGAGTGACGGCTATTTTTTATCTATTAAATACCTCTTCTAGTATCTTGTTACAAAAAATTAGAAACTTCTGACAGGATTTTTTTTTCTTTCATCACTAATATGAAAATGGCCTATTTGCATAGAATCACCCACTTGCAAATAACAGGGACAGAGTATGAGCTTATCGAAAATCAGTGGATATCTCCAAAAATCAAGAAAAGGAGGATTACTTACAAAAAGAAGTGAAATCCCATCATAAACGTCACCTGTAAAAAATGCAGCCAAGTCTCATGACTCTTTTACCGTAAAAAGTTCTGAGATCGAATAAAGCCAAGTTAACTATTTTATTATTAACTCTGAAATTTTCATTCACAAATCACTCCTGGTCCCTACATCTTTAGTTAATTATTATTTTGTGACTTTGCAATTACATAGTACGAGAATGTGATGTAGTATATAATTAGTCTTAATCAAATAATACCATAACATCAGTGGTGTAGTCCTGGGGAAAAAAGTGGGGGGACGCTCATAGTCTCGATCATTAGGATCTGTATCACTCATAGGGCAAACTTGATTATAAATCTTGCTTTTCATTTTGAATTGCAGAGAAAAGTAATTGAAAAATTAAATTTTAAATTTTAAATTAAAATTTATTTAAATTAAATTAATTAAAGTTGTTTATCTGTTGGTCGTTCATAGGGGACATTAAAAAATGTGAACGATGCCGAGGATAACCCATAAATAATGCTTTTTATTGACACAAGGACTATCTTTAGGGTTCAGATGCTAGCCCAAATCGGATTTTAAAAAAAATATTGGGTTGTTCGGAAAGTTCCTTCCGTTTGGGAAAACAAATTCGTACCGGAAAATTCTATCATTTAATTATTAGACATTAATTTCGATAGCTAATGCCAATTGACGGGCAGAATTTTCCGGTACGAATTGATTTTCCTAAATGGAAGGAACTTTCCGAACAGCCCAATAGGAATTTGAAAGGGGTGAAATAGACCAGTATCCTTATAAAGAAAATTTCTGAAAATCGCGTTTCATCAAGATTTTTGTAGAATTAGTAACACTTTAAATCAATAACTAGGTTACTTCTAATCTGTAAGTACAATACTAGAGGGGTTTTCTTTGCCCCCCCCCCCCCCCCCCGCCAAAAAAAATCAAATTTTTAAGGGATGAAAATATTGGTTTCATCATGATTTGTGTGGAAATATTCGAGCAAGAGCAACTGACTTAAAACTTGGCACACATGGTACTTTCTGGACTTACATGCTCGTAAAATCTTGTTTATTATTTTTTTAAATTTACATTTTAAAAGGATGAATTGTCCAGGGCTCCCAAATGGTTCGCCAACTGAATACCAATATTTTTTAACAGAAAATTTCTTAGTAAGTTTCTACAACTTTTCTGCAAAAAAATTACTTCCGAAAGTTGATTCTGCAAAATTTACAAGAAAAATCTAAAAATAAAATTTTTCTAAGAAAATAATGGTATTCAAAAAGCGGACCATTTGGGAGCCCTGATTGTTAAGTAAATCTTCTTAACTCGTTTCATCACGATTTATCTGGTAGATATTAACATGCAGATGCTCACGAAGAATGGCTTTTAAAATATTCGAAATTTTAACTGCTGAAATAAGCGGAAAACTTTTTTAAGTTGTTATTCTTCTGAAACTATCAGTGCTAGAAACTTCAAATTTGACATAGAAGTTATTTAACTCGATGAATAAAATTTAGAATTAAAATTTTAATGTGGGAATCGTCTCAGTGAATGTTACCACACTATTAATAGCGATATAAAAGTCTACTCTAGTTATAAATTGATTTGAATCCATGCCATTCTATAAGTGTTTAGAGAATTGAGCGGAAAGTTTTTAAAGATATAATTTTGAAGTAGAGTTTCTATGGCAAATAATACTTATACTTGTGCCAGATGACTTATTTAAGAAGCATTTTCCTAATTTTTTTTTGCATTTTTTTGACGAAGTCTTCAAGTTTGAGCTGAGGTCGACTTTTACAGGGCGTCCGAAAAAATTTAAACTTGAAGATAAGTAGTCAATGTAAGATGCAAAAAAGTTTAAAATAAGGTAGGAAATATGCAGGGGGAGGAAGGGGACAACGACTATATATCAAATTAGAAAAGCTATGAGGTATTACAAGAAGGTAACAGTAACATGGCTGATAATAAACATGTGCGTTTGACCCCCAGTTATGTACTGCAGCTGACGGAAAATACATTAGAGTATGCTTAGCCAATTCTTACTTTTTAAAAGTTTTAATTTGTAAGTTTTAAAACTACACTGTCTCTTTACATGGTTTCTGCCAGTGTAGCTTTTTATTTAGATACACTTGCGATACATTTTTTTTTTTTTTTTTTTACATTTGTTAATATTTAATTTTGTTCTAAAAATGCTATCGCCAGTATGTGCACAGGACCATTTTCACTGATAAAGTAATATTTAAATGGTTCGAAAAGGTTTTAGAGGTCAGCATTCTTCCTTCATTTTTTAAATTTTATTTTAAATATATAGGTATGCAGATTTTAATGATTTTGTTGCAGCAAAAAGGAAAATTTTTCTGGCTGACAAATTTTGAATAGAAGAGTCGCATAAAGAGTTATTGTATAAATGTTTGAAAATGAACAAGATAATTATTTCATTGACAATATTATTTCAATATTATTTTTTAAATTCCTACTATTAGCTCACAATCTCTCTATATATATCTTGTTGGAATTTTCAATCGTTAATAAAATATTTTCTATTCATCCATCCAAGTTCAAATCAATTTTTTAGCTCACAGGCTATCAAACCTTGAGAGCTAATGTGCCCGCCCGTTCTGTATGTATGTACGTAACGCGATAACTCTTGATCAGGGTTGGGTTTTTGACGTCAAAAACTGGTTTTTGACATGACAGTGGTAAAAACCGTGTTTTTACCGGTTTATTCCGTCAAAAACCTATCATTTTCAATTGTCCTCCAATTTATGATGTAAGTGTAGCATACATTTCTAGATTGATTTTACCTTGTTCTTGTTATTATTATTATTATTTACAATTACATTTTTTAAATTTATTTAAAAGATCATTTCCTAATATGGGAAAGATTTAAAAATACTAGTCTGATGTGCCAATCCCAAAACTTTCTTCTATCTCAGTCATGTTAATACTTCAAAATTCGCTATCACATCGCCAATAAAATCAATATTTTTCGTCATTCTGTTGTACGTCAGCTGCTTGCGAATCGTCGGGTTACAGGGATGTGAACAATCGATGTATACTAAACTACGAAAAGTCCTTCTGGCTTGAACGACAGGAATAGATATTAGCCTCCCTATTCCTTTGTTTTACGATTTTAGCTAATTTTACTGGAAAACACGAAGGTAAAATGCGTGGAACCTAAATAAAGAAGACTCAATCCCAGTTCTCGTCAACATTGAATTTGAATGAGAAAATCGCCAAATTAGTCCTCTACAGCCAAGTTGGCTTCATTTATGGCAACTTACTTTGGTCGCCAAATTTGTCGATATTCCGCAAACTGTCGCCAAGTTTGGCGATAATTTGATGTTGGCGAATATAAATATATAGTGATAAGCATATAATAGGATTAATGGTTACAACAATGAAAGAAAATTTGCCGAAACCATGTTAACTAAAACTCATAAATTAAACCCGTTTATGGATGAATTCTGCTGTCTTGTTTGAAAATGTCAGCCACCCTAAAATTTCAAACCGCTCTATCTCAGCCATTTTTTTAAGATAGAAGCAAAACAAAAACTGCTCCGGATTCTCCGGAATATTTAACGAAAAAAAGTTTTAGGATTTCTAATTTTTTTTAATTTGCACATCTTTTTGAATTTTAAATCTTTAAAGGGCTATCACAGCGCCCCCTTTCGTCGAAATATCCCCAAGTTGTAATAGAACCTGCTTACCATAGCCAAAAACAGAGAAAAAAAATGTGGTTCAATTTGAAGCATAATTTCATACACTTTTCGATGATACAATAGTTAAAATGGAACAAAAATATCGATCACAGCACCCCTTTTCGTCGAAATATCCCCAAATTCTGACAGAACCTGCTTGCCATAGCCAAAAACATAGAAAAAAATTTTGTTCAATTTGAAGCATAACATCATACACTTTTAGATGGTACAATAGTGAAAATGGAACAAAAATATCGATCACAGCGCCCCCTTTCGTCGAAATATCCCCAAATTCTGATAGAACTTGCTTGCCATAGCCAAAAACATACAAAAAAAATTTGGTTCAATTTGAAGCATAACATCATACACTTTTAGATGGTACAATGAAGACGGACAGACAGACATTTTGTAAAAACATGTCTTTCGGAATCTGACCTCTAAAACGTGTAAATCCGTTGAAAACCGGAAGTCGAAAAAAATTTCGATTACAATACTTTCTATTATAGATAGAAGAAAGTAACAAGAGTAAAAGAAAAGAACAATATTTGTCATAATCTTCACTAATATAGATTTTACTGACTGCAATTAACATTAAATGATAATAAAAGGTTATTATAATTATTAAGTAACATTCAATATACGTTTTTAATAAAGTACATTAAAATTATTTTAGATATGCAAAAATGCTGTTACATTGTATGACAATAGATGTTAAGCATACACTGGCAGTGAATAAATTTGAATATTCTTCGATATAATATTTTAAAATGCATATCTTATGTATTTCATAAATGCAATTAAGGTGATTTGATTTTCATTTGCACTTCAATAAGTAGAATCTTAAAGTTTTGTTTTCAACAATGTAATAAATTGTACCGGAACTATACACATTGTTTAATCTAATACTTATAGGTTACAGGATTTCTTCAAAAAATCTAATTTGCCAAATAGCTTAAGATTATTGTAGATATCTTCTAACAGAGATGTACATGTATTATTCTAATGCAATTCTTTTTTGTTTTTCTTGGATGGATAAATATACTTTAGAGTCTTTTTGACTCTGAATATTTTATGTAAAACAACTTAATATTAAAGATAGAATGAAAAAAAATGTAAAAACAAACTACTAAAAAATTGGTTTTTGACAGTTTTCGACATTTTTGACAAGGAGGTTTTTGACATGACGGTAAAAACCATGGTTAAAACCGGTAAAAACCGTCATGCGTCAAAAACTTGCCAACCCTGCTCTTGATAGAAAAATCCGATTTGTTTAAAATTTTGTTTATAGGTTCATTGTGATAAGACGCTTCCCTTATTAGTTTTGGGGTTTCATTGGTTAAGTATAAAGGGGGAACGGGGGGCTAATCCCTCCCCCTTAATTTAGATAAATGGGTTTTTCATGCAGAATCATCTGATTTGCTTCAAATTTTGTATATAGGTTCATTGTGATAAGGCGTTTCCCTGGTTAGTTTTGGGTATTCACTGGTTAAGTATAAAGAGGGGGAAAGGGGGGGGGTATCCCCCCTTAATTTATTATCGATTTATTTCTTTTTCGAGGGCATTATTCTTTGAAATAAGAGTATAATATACAATTAATGTGAATAGCCTGTGAGCTCAATGCCATCAGTTTAACTGGGCACTTTTCCTTTTTTATTTTAACTTGTACTGGATGAAAATTGATGTTAATAAAGTTTTTTTCAAATATTAATTCATTAATTAAATTTAATTAATTAATTTTAATTTTATATTTCATTTCAAATTATAGACTCACTCCATATTTATAGTCTCACCTTCACACGTAAAAAGATAATGGGGCTGTTCACGGACGAAGATCAGGCGGCTCGCGGGCGAAGGAGACTATAAATGTGGAGTGAGTCTGTACTTATGAACAGAAATGAAGTATAAAACTAAAATTAAATAATAAAATTTAATTAATTAATTAATATTTGAAAAAACTGTATTATCGCTAACTGTAACATCGCTATGGCACTTTATTGTGAAGTTTGGTAATTTTTGAAATTCAATATTTGAAAAACGGCATAATCATTAGATTTTAAATTTATATCAAGAAAAATACAATTTTTTTACCTTTCTAACGCAGTTTGTCTAACAATTTTGTGAGAAATACTTTTCGAGCTATTAATTTTTGGTATTTTAGTTATTTATTTTTCTATTTGACCTAAGTAGGAATTGACTTAAAAAAAAGTTTTTATATTACTTGTTCATTTTATTTTAAACTTTTTTATAATTTACGTTATGTACTTATCTCCAGCAGGTAACAAATTAAAGTGCGTGTCAACCTTTATAATACACAGACACACTGTATACCGGCCAATATATATTATATTCATTACACACAAATATTTGTAAAATTAATTTGGTGCAACAATGTGTGAAGGAAAAGCATGTCTAGCGTTTTTTTTAATCGAAAATAAAATTTCGTTCAATTTAAACACATACCAAGCAATAATTATCTATAAATGGTAATGTATTCATTCGAATTATTTTGAGTGGTCATGTATAGAAATTAATGATCATATGCGCAGCACATAACACACTAAAATTTAAACCAGCTGCAAAACGCATTTCAAGAAATATCCGGCCATGACGGTGGTGTATTTGGATTATTTTTTTGTGGCCCTGTATACGAATATCATTTACGTATCACTTAGCAAATGAATATTTTATTCAGCTGAAAAATACAAAATATAACCGAAAAAAGGTTTCGAGCAACTGAACCCACGTATGACAATGTGTCCAGATTCTTTGGCCTTGTAAAATTACTATAAATGTTTCGTGCACCGTTTTCCATGCATTGCAAACAATTACTGTTAATAGCTCATGGTGTTTTGGTGTTTCGAAATATTTTTTAATGTCCGTGTAAACGAACGATAAATGCTATTTTCGATAGGAGATATGTTGTAACGAATTTCAATAGCATATGGCATTACTTCATTTATGTGTATTTCAAACAATCCCCGCCCAATAAACAGTAATATGAAAGAACTCTTTTTTGATCACTCGTAAATAAAATACTGATGTAACACACATAATTCACAATAGTGATAAGGCTACATTGAAAAAATATACATAACATTTTGTCGAAATTAAGGCAAACGTTTGGAAGTTACAAGTAGAATGCGACCAGATGGAGACAGACAAGCGATCCGACACCGTAAACACTTTCCATGTTGTTGAAAAGTATTAAAAATCAATGCCTTATTTCTTAAAATTGTTAATTTATTGGTGTGCTCATAATTTAAAAAAATTAGTAAGTTTGAAAAGATTGCGTCCTCTCGAGTCTCTAGCATCCCCCTTGAAAATAAAAAGTAAGGGGACGCTCGACATAAAATAAAAAAGTGAGGGGACGCCGTCCCCCCGCGTCCCCCCTCGACTACACCACTGCATAACATATTAAGGTGTAATAACTTCCCTGTGCGTATATAATTTGCCTTAATCAAATTATCCCATCCCATCCCATAACATAGTAAGGTGTAATAACTTCCCTGTGCTGCGTTAATTGCCAAGTCACAAATTAATAATTAACTAAAGATGTAGGGACTAGGAGTGATTTGTGAAAGAAAATTTCAGAGTTAATAAAAAATAGTTAAACTTGGCTTTACTCGATCTCAGAACTTTTTACGGTAAAAGAGTCACGAAACTTGGCTGCATTTTTTACAGGTGAGGTTTTTGGTGGGATTATCAATTTATCATATATAATTAAATTTACTTATGTTTATCTATTAGAAATACACATTTATTTTTATTGTATTTTACAAAGTTGCAACTTATATGGGAAATTCCTAAAGAAAAACAGTTTCTTCCGGACGTTTTTTTTTTCTGCAGTTTTTTCCACTTTGGAAGAAATTTGTCAACCCTGCTTAATATTCAAATTTAAAGATTTTTATAATTCAATTAGATGTACATATTTAAAGTAATTAGTCTGTATTTTGTTGTAATACATATGTATATATTAAATTTTTCATTTTGAATTCCTCAGTTTTTTTCCCAAACACTTTTGTTTTTATGCGTCTGTTTCACAATGTGACCACTGAATTTTTGGGGTTTAAGAGCCACTGACTCCTTCCAGATTTTAGGAATCTGCACATATACGTTACATCCGATCCCTTCATGTATATATTTTTTTCATCTGTAGTGTTCTGAAAGGTTTGTTTTCAGAGGCAGGAATTATCTATGAGGGAAATAAAAATTTAATAACAAGTAGGTTAAAATAAAGAAAAGTAATGTTAATGTCATTTTAATGTTTTAAAAAATGATATGTTTAATTAAAAATGTATATAATTTTAAAAAAAGTTCATGCTCAATTTATTATTTAGTAAGTCCTTAAAAAATATTGTGTTAAACTTTATTTACATATATTGTAATGTAAGAGAAAAATTTAATATAAATATATTCCATATATTTATGTTCTTTACAATTAAAAAAGAAAGAAAAATCATGCACCATGTGCAGATGATGAAACACTTTGCAATACTTCCAGAACACTGTAATGTAATGAAACTTCACCATTTAGTTTAAGTAAAAGAAGATATCTAAATAAACAATTTAGAAAATGAATTACACAGTTGAACAGCCAATTTCAACAATTAGCTGCAATAGTTGGTAAGGTATTCAATTTTTTTGAGCAGCTCTGTATATGATCTTTAGATATTTATGCACACCACATGGTTTGTTAAAGTTTATTTTCAGCAGTTACTGTTCATAAAAGGAAATTTGAATTTTTTGTCCAGCCCTGTATATGATCTACAGACTTTTATAGACACCATATTATTAGCTAAAATTTAGTACAAGGTAGGTGGTTCATATTACAACTGAAAACACACTTTCAGGAATTTCCCTGCATAGTATTCAATTTTTTGCATAACCCTGCATATGAATTTTTAGGTGCGTTCATAATTATATAAATACGTAGCACCTATTGTCGTTGTCTGGTCCGTCCATATATAACAACGCAAAAACTACCCAACCGAATGGTTTGAAATTTAAGATATATTATCTTTGCAGAATTTTGTCGAGACATTTCAATTTTTTTAAAAAATCGAATCAAAACTTTAGAAAATATTAATAAAAACATTATTAAGAAATTTGATTTTTTTTAAAATTTAAATCGGTGCTTTCTTTTTATAGGAGCTTCCGAGGTTTAATCGTCAAGCGACCGAGATACTTATTTTATGACAGAAATTAATCTGCAGACGATATAATTAATTTCACAGAATTAAAAATCATCAAGATCTGAAAATTTATACAGCTAGCTATAGTACGAACGCGCACCTCGTTTGTAACATTTGACGTACAATTTCCAACTTGTTTTATATTCAAACGTATCTTAGTATACTAATTATATTGTTTAGTTAGAAAATGCATGGCATAACACATAATTAAAAATCTCTTATGAGCAAATCACCAATAAATAATAATGCTTATGAATTATTTTGTGCAGCCCTGTATATAAGCCTTTATATATATGCACACACTTATACACATTTATTTATATGTGATTTACTTGTTTAGTTGGAGCGGAAAACTAATATTTATAAAAATATTCCTTTTATAGCTGCTCAGATGAAGAAATAGATATTGAGGACGTTGAACATCCTTCTAATCCATCTCCCTTTGATAGCCAAAGAACAAAAGTTTTAGCCAATGAATTAGAGCACAGTTTAAAGTGTAATCTAAATAGAGATCCTGATAGCACCGAATTGGAAGATTTTCCTATGTAAGTATTTACCTAATTTAATTTTTTGACTTATTCTTTTATCTTTTGAATGTATTCTACTTACCTTTTGTGAAGTATATAATAATCTTACTATCTGTATCTATCTATTGTTTCTTTTATATTTCATATAAAAATACAGTTATAGTACTCATTTCGATATATAGCTCTTCATGTCCCCTGAAAAATATTCTCTTTTGATTACAACTTTAAAATATATTTTGTATGTAGTGATGCAATCTAAAAGTTCTCGGAATGCATTTAGCATAATTTGTGAATCAAATAAATCACAAAGAACCACATATTGTATCTAAGAAGATGCAACTTATTTCTTTATGGTACATAATTGACTGCATTTAATAAGTAACATTTCTGGTTCAAAAGAGGTTATTTTGATCTGTTTATTATTCTAAATTCATTTTGGGAATATTTGGATCACAGCACATATGTGTTGATTACAATATGTGTCTCTATCATTAATTTTCTGAAGAAAATTTCAATGTACATATAAACTAATGCTTTCGAGACAATAAAGAACATGTATTTGTTTGACCTTGATGAGGTTGATTGAACCTTGGCAAGAGAAAGAAATTTTTCACCTATATTTTCTGGCAACCTATTCCCTTTTTCATTCAAGCAAGCAATTTTTTCAATATTTGTACAATTTATTTAAATACAGAAACAATTTTTTTAATGGATACATAAACAAGCATAGTAAATTAAAAAAAATTCCTTCTTGATAATGATAATTATTTTAAAAGCCATAAAAAGTCAGTAAATGGATGCACAGTTTCAGGGGTCGCATTCTCCCTGTAATTCCTATAATTCCTAAAATTTTCTTATTGCCCTAAAATTATACTAAAATTTATCTTCTTTCCCTAAAATTTGCTCCTGATAACTATTTTCGTTTACAAATGACTGATAAACAAAGTTAATTTTTCTTTGTATCGTGATCGCCAAAGCTGATTCTTTTTAGCAGGCATGAGATTCTTCTGCAGTTTTCCGGTTTTTTTTTTTTTTTTTGTCATTTTCCGCTTTTTCACCATTTTCGGATTTTTCTTCAAATAATCGTGTGAAAATCGTCAAAGGATCGCTGAAGAAATGCGAATTTAGATAAAAGGATTGTTGAAAAAAACCTGAATTTAGCCAAACTATCGCTGAAATATCGCACTTTTCGTCAAAGGATCGCTGAAAAAATGTAACTTTAGCCAAAGGATCGTTGAAAATACGTCAATTTAACCAAAAGATCGCCATATAAATGCGAATTTAGCCAAAGGATCGTTGTAAAAACATGAATTTAGCCAAACGATTGCTGAAAAAATGCGATTTTCATAAAAGGATCGCTGAAAAAACAAGAATTTAGTCAAAAAATTGCCATATAAACGCAAATTTAGCCAAAGGATCGTTGAAAAAACTTGAATTTAGCCAAAAGATCGATATAGAAACGTGAATTTAGCCAAAGGATCGTTGAAAAAACATGAATTTAGCCAAACGATAGCTGAAAAAACGTGATTTTCGTAAAAGGATCGCTGAAAAAATGCGAATTTAGGCAAAAGATTGCCGTATAAATGCGAATTTAGCTAAAAGATCGCCATATAAACTCGAATTTAGTCATAACACCATATAAACGTCATGTAAAATAGACTTTTTATTAGAGTAAGTAAATAATTTCTACCTGATTCTTGTTAATAAATGTACATTTCTTTTTAATGTACTCAAATCTAAACTGATGTAATATATATATATATACATATACAGTGGAACTCAAGATATACGTTACCTGAGTTGTATGTTTCCCTCAGTTATACGTTTCAACTCAGCAGTCCCAACCACTTGCCATTAAAAATTAGCTGAGTTATACGTTTTGAATTACACATTTCCCTCAGTTATACGTTACGTTTTTGCGTCCACGGACGAATTTATTTTTCATTTATCCATTTTGAAACCAGAAACACTGACGACGCGGCCGAGGAGTCTGATTTGAAAGATCCCACTCAAACTTCAGAGCTGATGTGAAAGCTTTTGACGTAGTAAATCGGTTCGTCAGTAGTAAAAGCAATAACCATAAGGTTGCTGCATTATTAACAGAAATGCAAAATTTGCTGTTCAGTGTCGGCTCTGCTGAAAATAAACAACTGAAGATTAGTGATTATTTCAACAAGATTCAATAAACTACTGAAATGTCTTTTGATAAATGATTTATATGCCAAGGCGATTCCAACGATTTCTTTTAAGTACTCTATGTGTAATAAAAATAATTTTAATAAAGCTTTTAAGATAAAATAAGTTCATGCGTACTTCTCTTATGTACTTTTTTTCTTCTCATTTCCATTTCCAAAAATTTATGTCATGGGTGGAGTACTACTTAGGAAACTTCTGTTTTTAATATAAAAAGTAGCAAACACCTCAACGGATCAAAGTTTTTACGATATATTTTAAAAATTGTACCGGTAAACCATTAATTGAGTTGTACGTTTTACTGAGTTATACGTTTCGTTTCTCTGGTCCCGGGCAAAATGTATAACTGGAGTTCCACTGTATATATACAGTTGACTCTGTGAAATCCGCCGATGTATAATCCGCAAATCTCTATAATCCGCCATCCATTTTCAAATGTAAATAATGGAAATCATACTTTCACAGTTAAGCTCATTAAAGAAATTACATATAGTTGTTTTTATGAATTATCAATTTTTAAATGCTTTAAATTGTGATTGAACAAGTTTCATGTGATTTGCATGATGTATATTAAAATAATAACTTTAGGTAAGCAAAAGGAACAACTAAATGCAAATATCAGTGGAGTAATTTACATTTTAAAACTAATACATTCATGTAACAGCTGACTAAAGAAATATCTGCAGAAATCAGTAACTGATTTGGTCTTATTTGAAAGGCACTTTTGCTAAATACACCTTTAAACAACTTGGATATATATATATATATATTCAGATTTAAGCCAAAACTTAAATTCCCATTGAGTAAATGTTCAAAAAATTAAATAACAGCTAATGAAATTTAAATTTTATAATAATTCCAACATACTTAGAATTAAGAGCTAAAAGATCTTAAGAAGATCGTTTAGCTCTTATTGTTTCACACCAGTTTCAACATATTTTCTATACTTAGAATTATTAAATTACTTTTGAGTTATAGTGTTCCTTTTTATATTGTTATTTTTGTACAAATATTAGTAAATTATAGTTCAGCTTAAAAAGAAAACAAAGGAATGATCTGTAATCTGCAAAACTTGGTCCCAAACTGTGCAGATTTAACAGAGTTGACTGTATTTAAAAAATGAATAATATAAATAAAATTTGCATTGTATAATTAATTTTTCTTTAAATTAACTTAGTCATTAAATAATTTAAACCAGTTATGCATTATATTTTCCTTTTCTATTGTAATTTATGTTTAAATATTTCTAATTAATAGTCCGATTATAAAAAAATAAAATGTAAACAAAGAAATGATCTATAATCTGCCAAAATCTATAATCCGCCAAACCCTTGGTCCCTAAGTGTGCGGATTTCACAGAGTTGACTATATATATATATATATATATATATATATATATATATATATATATATATATATATATATATATATATATATATATATTAGATATTTATATATACATTTATTTTATTTACTTCTCAAACATCATTTGTGCAGTTTTCAGCTTTTTTGCTTTTTTGTTAATCTCATCCCTGTGTTAGACATTTTCATTGGTTGTTCAAAAGTAAGTGGTAAACAACAACAAAGTAATAAAGCATCGTAATTTTTAAGTTTAATTAAAACTGCACTTGTTTTACCTCATGGTAATGCTGATCCTGAAAGGGAATTTTCGATAAACAATTGTATGCTAAAAGGTGGTTTCAATGAACATACGATAAAAAGTTTGAGATTTGTAAAAGATGCTGTTAAAAATGATGGAGGTGTGAGTAAAGTACTTATTTCAACTTCCTTGTTAAATGATATTAAGAATTCACATAAAGTTTATCAGCAGTATACATGAAAAACAAAGAAAAAGAAGAAAAGCTCAGATATTAAAATGGAGAAAGAACAGATATTAAAGAAAAAATTAAATATGAAACTAAATAAAATCAAAATTTATTTTCTATGAAACAATACAGCATTTTTATTTATTTATTTTTAAACAATTGAATATTCTTTGTGTTTCATTTAACTATGCCTTTGAGATGCTAAAAATTTAGCAAGGAATACATTTATCCTTTAAGTAATTGGAATCGAGAAAGCCCAACGTTTGATGAAGAGAATTAAATGTGAAACAAAATAAAATTTTGAAATTTATTTTCTATCAATACAACCTATTATGGATATTCCATTGTATTTTTTTTTGTTTTTAACAATTGAATATTCTTTGTATTTCATTTAACTATGTCTTTAAGATGTTAAAAATTTAGCAAGGAATGCATTTAGCCTCAGCCAAATTTAAATAATTTTGTTTTTCATACAAATATACAAAATTTAAGTATTTAAAAAAAGTTTTTTGTGAAAATACTGAACAATATTGCAAGAAATCATATAAGATTTATTACAGAATCATCTTATAAAGCTGTTAGATATAGAAAAATTAAGGTAACACCATTTCTTTACTTTATTTTTGTTGTTATTTGCTCTGTATTTGAGATATTTTTAGAACATTTGAATGTTTACTTTAAAATTTTTAACATGACAAAAAATTTTAATCAAGAATTTTCTAAGAATTTATTTGGTGTTTCTTAAATTAAATTACTTGTGCTATAATACAAGTAAATTGAAAAATCACCGGGAATGGGGGACGTAAATTAGCCCTAAAATATCCCTAAAATTTCATTGTCTAATCCCTAAAATTCCTCCCTAAAATTAAAAAAATATTTGCTGCACCCCCTGCAGTTTCCCAATTCAATGGTGTAAAAATTGAAATTGGGCGATGCTTAAAGCAATAAATTTCCAATTAAAGCAAAATGGATTGCTCAGGCTGTTGCCACCATGAATATGATGCTGACAGACACATTTTTGCTTTATAATATATATAGAAATTAAAAAGGAAATATTGGTTTAGTTTCACTTCAAACTGTCCAACAAAAAAGTGGAGTCTTCGTGTTTTTTTAGCAATTTAATTCTGACTTCTTTTATTAAAAAAATTTGCCTAACTCCGACTCTAACTCCACATCCCTGCAGAAACTGGGTATACATTACATCAGTTTTCTTATCGGTCACTTGTACAACTAAAAAATAATAACAGGTTTATATAACTGACAAGTTTGCTCATGTGTTCAATTTTGACTCGACACCATTAAAATTTTTGCTGGTAAATTATACTTAAATACTTGCTAAACTGTTAATGTGCAAATTAATCATAACTTATTGTTACTCATAACTTATTGTTACTCATAACTTAATTTAATCATAACTTATTAGCTGCGAAAGGTGATGGAGAAAAAAACAAAACAAAAACTCAGGTTTCAATAAGAATGTTTTTCAAGGGGTTAATATTCGTATTTTTTTTTCAAACGGATTACACTGTTATACAGATAAAAGTACATTAATATGGTGGTTTTTTTTTAATTTTGATGTGTCGAGCTGATGCAGGTCGCAAAAGACTGAAAAAAAAGTGACAATTTCACACATTGATTCTTCCCTGCTTTGAAATCTGCAGAATGGACTTTTAGCCGCATTGCTGCCACTTTCACACCATTTTACTATGTTCACTATGGTTTTTAGTTAATATCTCAGTTAATTAACAAACAATGAAAGCTCTGGAGTTAGGACCTGCCTTGAACTATCCTCATCCAAATTTTCAGACCTCCATGTGCAATAGATTTTCCCAACCATCCCACACACATGGACAAACATCTTTCTTTTATTAGTAAGGATATTCCTATTTCTTTTATTAATAAGCTAAAGCAATTTTTTAAATTTTTTAGTTTAATTTTAATAACATATACAGTATGGAACCATTTATCCGGAATCCAGTTAACTGGAAAACCAGTTATCCGGAATGATATTTCCAATTGACTGATTTCAGAATCTTTCCAGAAAAAAGTGCCAGTTTGACATGTTCATTGCTTGATAGATAACCACATACATTGTACAACTTGATCAATATCTTGGATTTAAAATGAAAGCCTGTTTAGTTTGATATTGAGCATTTTGAGTTTTATACAGTATTATTGTTTTCAAGGTATTGCCAGAATTTGCTTTCTTCAAATTCTGATTAATCTTTGATCCTGAAAGGATCTGAGCCTTAATCAGAGTAATCTAGTAATTAATTTAAAATCAGTAGCAATGTTACAGCCACATATATTCTACAAATCTCATCAAACAGGTATTGTTTAATGTCCAACCAGTTATCCAGAAAAACCAGTTATCCGGAATACATCTGGCCCTGACCATTCCGGATAAATGGTTCTGTACTGTAATCTGTTTTAAAGATTCTTTGATATTGCTGTAAAATTATATCAAAATAGATTTTAAACATTTAAACTAAGTTTTTAATCTTTTTCTGATAAAATTTATGTTTATGTATCCTTTTTAAAATTGAGATATATTACACATACTAACTAATTTCAATTTAAGGAATAATTATTCAGTATTATTTTTCATAAGAGATCATTTTGATTTTTTAAATAATATTTTGTGAATGCTACAGTTTATTTTCTATTTTTTTTTTTTTTTTTTTAACTTGTCTCTGTTTTCTTAAGTAAAATAAAAACTTTTTAAAATTTTTAGAGTATATTTAGTATGCCAAATTTTATTTGCCAAAAAAAAAAAAAACTACTAGGTTCAAAATGATGTAATTTATATGTTAATCTATGAGTTGTAATACATTGAAATGATTAACTCACTAAGCATCTAAGGGCTCTCCTGAATTTAAAAAAAAATGCTTATAAAACTTGGGTTAATGTAAATTTTCACGTGTGGTTTGTTGCTAAAATCTCTTCCATATATATTCATCTTAGATAATCCTTAAAACACAGTTCGGTTCAAAATAATTTTGTTTACAGCCAATTTAAGTTGTTTTCTGGAAACGGAAAATTATTGGACAGCCACTTAGAGCAGCGGTTCCCAACCTAGGGTATGCGTACCCCTGGGGGTACGTGGCTGTCCTGCTGGGGGTACGTGAAAATAATATCGGTAATGGCAGAAATCACAAAAATGTTTTTACTGAAAGCACATAAAGAAAGGTTATAGTTTTGTATTACAAAGTTAGTCTCAAGTGTAACTCCAATATTTTACGCTCAAAATGAGGGTTAAAGAACATTAGACCTAATAATTCCATGTCCATAGCTCCGCCCACCGCTAATCCTATCGAATGTGTACTTATATATTTCCCCAATTTCTGCGAAAACTACCATTGATCATTGTACAATGTTCTTTTCAAACGTCTTATTTATTCCCGTTAAGTTTCTGGTTTTAATGTTTTATTTTAAACGTGTTGAAAAGCAGACCCTTATTTTTATTTTTGAGTAAGCGGAATTATATCACTAATGTATATTAGTTGAAAAGCTTTCTTTCTTTTAATGAGTATTTAATTTGAACTGTTTACCTATTATTTGAAAGATTTGGTTTTATGTTTAAAATGGATAACTGGTTGAAATTCGGAACTCTTAAGAGAACTGCGATGGAAATTCAACCTGATGATTCGGGAACTGCAAGTTCTTCGAAACAATCTGATTATTTAGAATTGCAAGAGAACCTGAGTGCAGCTGTTATTAGGCTTGCTCTGATAACTGATAAACACTGAATAATTATACTTTATAATACTGAAAACATCAGTGCTCCCTTAATGAATAGAATATATAATAATGAATATTGCTTGAAATGTGGATTTTCATTCAAGGGAGATGAAGATTTTAATGATATGTAGGGGTGGAGAGGAGTGGGTGGGTGGTTATGATAAATGGGGGTACTCCGAAATGAAAAGCCTAAGGAAGGGGTACATGAAAGAAAAAAGGTTGGGAAGCGCTGACTTAGAGGGTTAAAGGCTTGAATAATCTTATATCCATTTTTCTTCCTTTCTTTTAAATTATTTATTAACTTAAAACTTTTAACATTTTTTAGATCAATTTAGATTTTTTTTTTTTAAATACAAAATCTTAATGCTGAAGATTTTATTTCATGCAGTTAAAAACGATTAGAAATGCTACTAAAAACAATTAAATTTATTTTATGTTCGAAGAATACTTTTATTTCATACAATTAAAAATTTAATTATAGTACATTGTTACTCATTTTTTATGATTTTATTTTTTAATTTCAGTTGTAGTATATTTTTAGCTTAGTTTTTATTCATTAATTAAAATACCAAATATGTAATTTTTTATATGTATTTTATTATGAATCATTACTCAGACTTGTGTATTTTTGTTTAAATATGTATTATTTAGAATGGCTGTAAGTTTGTTTAATTTACCTTATATTTTAATTGTTAGAATAAAACCGAATAGCTCTATTATAGTCACTCTTTTATTTAACTGTTTATATTTTATTTTTCTAGTGAAAATTACAGTCCTCAGAAGAGGAAAATATTTCGGGATGTTATGGAAATTATTAATGCAGATATATTATCCAAAAGAATTTATGGTGGACAACAAAATGAATTTATCAAAAAGAAAGTTGTCACTGAGAAATGTGCCAAACAATTAAGAACTGTGTTTGCCAATACCTTCTGTGATTTTGATATGATTGTGTGGATTCATCAGCTTATATTAGACAAGGGTAATCTTTCAACAATGACATCATATTTAAATATACTTCAAGCATTAAGACCAAAGGTGAGAATATATTTGTATATGTATTGTAATGTTTCTTGTCAATTGAATATTTATTATACAGCTTTTTAATATCGTCATCATTATCATATCTGTTTTCAAATCTTTCTTTAGATATTCTTCAATTTTATTTGTGTACATTAATTATTTGGATTCCTTTATGTATGTCTATACTGTTTTGGTAAAAAAATTCTTTGAATAATACTCATTTATCTTAATATTTTATCCTTAGTTAAAGCTTTGGATACTGTTGGAATCTGATATTTTAATTATACAGTAACCCCTCGTTATATCGCGCCTCTGTATATTGCACAATTGGCTATTTCACTCTTTTTTTAGCTGTCCCCCCAATAAATTTAGTTTCTCGAAATAGCATATAAAATTTTTGAAACGTCAAAATTTAAGTATATAACTGAAATGCAATTAGTTAATTTTTGTTCTTTAATTTCCAGTGGTAAGCAGATAATCAAAGAAAATAAAAAAACAAACAATTCTGGATTGTTATTTTCAGAAAATACTATAAGATATAAGTAAAAATGTATACAGTATATGTTCAGTTTTGTATTTTTTTAATGTTTTACCTTCTTTTTTGTGTTGAACTTGTAGCTTGTTTGAACAAGTATTAAATCAAAAACCTTGTAGCTAAATTTAGGGCTCTTTTTTTTTCTGTTATAAACACTCTTCTCGCCTCCCTCGTTATATCGCTTTGCTCGGTATATCACGTTTTTTTTTTTTTTATCGCCCAAGTAGCGCAATATAATAAATAATAGTAGCGCAATCAGGTATAAACACTCTTCTCGCCTCCCTCGTTATATCGCTTTGCTCGGTATATCACGTTTTTTTTTTTATCGCCCAAGTAGCGCAATATATCGAGGGGTTACTCTATTAAGAAAAGAGAGAAATGTATAAAAAAAAGAAGAAATTATAGCATTTTAATCTTTTTATTCCTTTAAAAGTTTAATTACTAATAATAATATTGATTGAGATGACTTAAAGGACTAATGTTATCCCCATATCAGCGACAATATCTCCAATTTCTAATGTTGTACTCTCTGATCTTTTTCCTTTTAATTGTGATAATAGTTATTTTTATTTGTATATCCATTGTAATATTTGATAGTATTTTGTGAAAATTATTATTCGGTTAATATCTTTTCAATGGGTCAGCAGCCTAATTAAAATTCTGTACTAAATTTGTTTATTGATCTCTTTAAATGGTCATCTGTTGATTGAGATTGATCAGAGGTTTGTTAAGCATAAAACTAGTAAAATCAAGAAAATTTCGGCAGCTAAACTAGTTCTTAAATCGTATTAACATTTTATTTTAAATTATTTTTTCTTCTTTGTGGAAGTATACATGAAATCCAAAATTTTATTTGCCTCCTTTAAGTACTTTGATACAAAAATTCCACCTTTTTTTTTTTTTGTTGTTTCATCTCTATAATAATAAATGGCTGAGATATAGTAGTTTGAAGTTGTAGGACTAGGATAGCTGACATTTTGAAAGAAGGCAGCAGAAAACAAGGTTTAACTGCTGTACAGTTAAACCTTGGGACCTTCAATACTTTTACAGGGTGTCTAGCAACCTGGAAATCCCGGAAAAGTCAGGGAAATTTGAAAATTCTCAGAAAAAGTTAGAAAATTTTGAACTTATAAAAAAAAATGGATAGAATCTAATGCTAAAAGTGTATCTGCAAAATATTTAGCATGTAAAAAGTTCAACAATTTGTAAATTTTGCAAAAAATTATGTAACAAATCAGTAATTTGTGCCTCAGAATCAGTTGCGAAAGTTTCACTCTCAAGTTGACAACTTTTAAGATTTTTTGTGTATAACATCACAAAATCTCGATACCTGGAATTTTTCTTTTATTGGTATGGAAAACCTGGAAATGTCCGGGGAAATTCATTGTTGATCTGGAATAGACACCCTGCTTTTATCAAGAACCATTCAATAACTAAAAATAATAACAAATAAATATTCAATGTACTTACATGAATATAATTTATTTTCCCTCAGCTATATTCAAAAAAATTTTCTTGAAATCTTTGCTTCTTGGGATGTCTGATTTTTCTCTCAGATCACTAAATGAGTAATTATGAATTTTTCTGATTAAATTTAAATATTCAAAAGAAACTCTTTCATAAGGAATTTCTAGAATAATTTGACATTTAGCAGTTGAGACCTTTTGAGAAGTGCTTTGTATTATTACTTGACACTTCTCCTCCAAAACTGCCAGGTTTCTAAAACAGTGCTAATCAAATAAGCAGAAAAAAAACCCCTATTTATCAGCATTTAGACCTTACTAAAAATAACTATCTTGAAATACAATACACAGTAGCTTTACTAAAATTTGTCAAACACTGAAAGATTTAAACAGCTATCAAACTTGATTAAAGGACTTTTTTTTTAAGCTATGTTACAATACATATTTCCTTTATATGACTAAATTAAGATTGATAAAATTATATTTTTTTTAATGAAACCTTGATGTCTCAAACAAACCCTATCTCAATTTTTGCCCCAATTTCCTGTAAGATTCAAGATATTAAGGTTTGATTGTGTTATAGTACATTTCAAAATTTTTTTAGATATTTTAGTTAAAAATGAACAATTTAGTTAAGGATGCTTATTCAACAGAATTTTGATTAAAAATTTTTAAAAACAGGAATGAAATTTTTCTAGCTTTTCTGAATACCCAGTCTCTTGAGCGATTTTGATTATAGAAGCCGACACCAGTAAAAGATTTCCTCTAGTTTGGCTGTAGTAATTTTTTGCAGTAAAGATTAGTTCACTGAGCATTTTAATATTTTCTTAATAACCTAACCATTACACTGGATTATTTTTAACACAATTATTTCAAATTGGTAAAGTAATCATACAAGTTGTAAATTTCCAACTGGACGAAAAATGTCCGGGACAGGATTCGAACCTGGGATCGCTTGGCTGAAGCCGCCACGCTCTACCACTGAGCTATCCCGGTCGAATCTGGAGGGCATAATTCATCCAGTTAACCTTATTGATCAAAGCATCTGGTCTGATATTTTAATCAGCTCAACAGAAAAGATCGCAGGTAATGGAACTCCAGTAAACGCTGGATACGGCAATACACTGGATTATTTTTAACACAATTATTTCAAATTGGTAAAGTAATCATACAAGTTGTAAATTTCCAACTGGACGAAAAATGTCCGGGACAGGATTCGAACCTGGGATCGCTTGGCTGAAGCCGCCACGCTCTACCACTGAGCTATCCCGGTCGAATCTGGAGGGCATAATTCATCCAGTTAACCTTATTGATCAAAGCATCTGGTCTGATATTTTAATCAGCTCAACAGAAAAGATCGCAGGTAATGGAACTCCAGTAAACGCTGGATACGGCAATACACTGGATTATTTTTAACACAATTATTTCAAATTGGTAAAGTAATCATACAAGTTGTAAATTTCCAACTGGACGAAAAATGTCCGGGACAGGATTCGAACCTGGGATCGCTTGGCTGAAGCCGCCACGCTCTACCACTGAGCTATCCCGGTCGAATCTGGAGGGCATAATTCATCCAGTTAACCTTATTGATCAAAGCATCTGGTCTGATATTTTAATCAGCTCAACAGAAAAGATCGCAGGTAATGGAACTCCAGTAAACGCTGGATACGGCAATACACTGGATTATTTTTTTAACACAATTATTTCAAATTGGTAAAGTAATCATACAAGTTGTAAATTTCCAACTGGACGAAAAATGTCCGGGACAGGATTCGAACCTGGGATCGCTTGGCTGAAGCCGCCACGCTCTACCACTGAGCTATCCCGGTCGAATCTGGAGGGCATAATTCATCCAGTTAACCTTATTGATCAAAGCATCTGGTCTGATATTTTAATTCTGGTCTGAGTTCCATTACCTGCGATCTTTTCTGTTGAGCTGATTAAAATATCAGACCAGATGCTTTGATCAATAAGGTTAACTGGATGAATTATGCCCTCCAGATTCGACCGGGATAGCTCAGTGGTAGAGCGTGGCGGCTTCAGCCAAGCGATCCCAGGTTCGAATCCTGTCCCGGACAATTTTCGTCCAGTTGGAAATTTACAACTTGAACCTAACCATTACTTCACAATTATAAATACATCCATCTGCAAGATAGTATAGTGTTTCCCCTTGGCGTTTTCGAGAGGGCGCAGTGCTCTGCCCATTTTTATGTAGCTGGAAATGTGCCCTAATTATTTTGGGTTCGCAAAAATTTGCTGTTGTGAATTTCACCAAAAGGTTGCGGGAACACGAGAAAATATTGCAAAATTCATCTATCAATTGTGGGAAAACATCACAAAATTTGTCACTCGGTCGCAAGAAAAAATCGTGAAATTTGTCAATCAGTCATGTGTAAAAAATTGCGAAATTCATCTACGATTGCATGAAAAAAAAAAAAAAACCCCGTAAGTATTGTCATTAAGATGCGTAAAAAATCGTGAAATTCGCCTATTGGTCGCAAGACACCCCCCCCCCCCCCCCCCTTGCAAAATTCACTTATCAGTCGCTAGAAAAAACTGCAGAATTCGGCAATCGGTAGCAGGAAAATATCCCGAAATTCGTCAGTCAGTTGCGGGGAAAAATCACTGTTATGATTTAAAATTCTCAGTTTTCATTAAATTCATATATTCAAATTTCTTAAATTTAATTTATTCATTTATTTTAATAAATTCATAAAATTTATCTTATTTAATAATATTTCATCAATTAATAATTTTAAATCAAACATTCTTTTTATTTTACAACGTTTGTGCTAATTAAATTTAATTTCAAATCTCAAATTTAATCCTGATCACTATTTTTTATAATATGAAATAATTTCTTATTAAATTTAAATAGTCAAAAAATTAAAGCACATTTACTTCATTTATTATTATCATAATGAGTATTTTGTTACTTCTATTCATCTCAGTAAGTTGTGTGATTTGTTTTGTCATCCTAGGATTTCTTATTTCAAATTCACGATCTTTGAGATATTTTCAAAGTCCAAAAATTACTTTTTGAAATTCTTTAATTCAAATATTTTTGCTTCCAATTCATGATAGATGGAAAAAACTTTTTATTTTAGTAAGTTTCCTAAAATTTTATTTGTTTTCATTCATAAGTTTCTGACTTATGGATTTTTCATTATTTTCGTAAGTTCTATTTTAAAATGGTACAATTTCGCTAAGAGCGGCCATTGACAGATATTCAAGCGTCTTCATGTAAACAAGATCACTTTTTCCCGCGTATTTGCGCAAGGTCGTTTTGGCAGCACTTGCAAGGTCGCGATCGAATGTTCGAAGAGCGATTTTAATGCTGTTGCTAGGGGTAGTCGCGTCAATAAAACTTTAGCTGTAACTTTGACTACGGTCTGTTGGGGCTTGTTCACTGACATTCAGACGGTTCGGATTTTTTCATTGGTTGTTCCGTAACCGCCGTCGAGTTTTACCTGAGTGGGAAACTGTGAAGACTCTTTCAGTTCCTGAAAAACTTTGTATGATGTAGCGTGGGCTAGATGTTGCTCTTCGGAGCTTAAGCCATTTTGGCTTGCGGTGAAAACAATGAATGTCATACATCAAGATATATTTCTTCCTTAAATTATTTCTTCATTTTTATTAAGTTCATTCAACTGTAAATGTTATAGCCATCATTGATAATGATCAGGAAAAAGGTGCTCCTACAAATCTTTAACAACTTAGCTTTTGGTTTCAAGATATATACAACATATTTTTAACTTACTTCTAGCGTCATGGTGAATTCAAGTGCTCTTGTGCTGTTTACAAATATATATATAAGAAGTCAAGATAATTAGATAATATGCATTTTTTTGCACATCTTCAGAATGATTATAGCCTTCGAATGGATGCTTTCTCCATCATTTTGCTCTTGATATCTTCGGCAACTAAGGATATCTACATCCGATTGATGCTTCTTTACAAAGCTGCTGAATGAAATTTTGTCATCATCGTATTTCATATACTGGCGGCTGAAAATTCTTCATACAGTGAAATTTAATCTTTAACTTCCACAGCTCTACTATTTACCCTCAATTAACTTTAGAACTAATGTGTCGAATTCATCTTTATGACTAAGGAACTATGAAAGAAATTTAATTGATCTTAAATTGAACACTGAACTTAAGCAAAAATAATTTATATTCAACTTTATAATATTTCATCATTATCATATATGAATTGATAATAAGATTAACGATAAAATATGTTTATGTAGAAAAAAATAACGATGTGATTAATGTGGATATCTAATCTTAAAATTTTTAAAGAAGTAAATATATATTCATTGTATAAAGTGTAAAAAGAAAAATTTCAAGTGGAATTTGTGTTTTATTTATTTGAGTGCACTTGTGAATAAATGACAGTTGTACTTTGATATTGGTGAGTTATCTTTTCTTTCATTTATATTTATGTGTTTCAGCTCTGTTTGAAGTAATAGAAAAAGTTCTATTTCCTAATTTATATAAGTATATTTTAACTTAAGAATTAACTTTATGAATTTAACGTAATTTTAAACTTATCTTTTGTGGCTTCGCTTCGTGTACTACCACTTTCATTCACGCCTATAATGGTGTTTGGGGAAAGTGATGAATATATGTTTTGTCAAAATTGTTTTAGGTATTCGGAATCACTCCGGTGCTAGTCGCTGGTGATTCACCCTTTTTATTAATCTTTTCTTTATATTCATCGCAATCCCCAAATACCGTTAAAATCACAAAACTATTCAGTCAGTCATGGGAAAAAAGTAGCGAAATTTGCCCATTGATCACATGAGAAAAAGAACGTTTATTTTTCTTAGAACACTGTGTTGAAATTTGTAAAGTGGCATAGAGGGAGAAAAAAATAACCAATCCGTGTTCCAGAATTTTTTTATTTTATTTATTTATTTATTTATTTATTTATTTTTAGATAGTAAATATTAAGATATTTTTTAATAAATTATATTGTTTTAAAGAAAAATGTTCCGGAAATAATTGGCTGTTTTTTTTTTTTTTTTTTGGGGGGGGGGGGGGGGGGGGGCAAGGTAGTGAAAAAACTTCATCGTGCAAATTGATCTCAAGAAAATGTGTTTTTTAGAACAATAAATATTTTTTAAAACAAATTTTTTGAGTAAAAAAAAAATAAATAACAAAATATGTATATTACTAAAAGAAAAGGAAATTAAGCCATTTGTAATGTTGTTTTGAATTTCATTTGAAATAAAATATTACTTTTATTTGATAGGCAGCACACTTTACTGGTTATGCACTTTTGATATTAAAAAGGATTATAACGACATTTCTCTCTATTCTAAAAAAAGGTAACCGGTGCTCTTTCTTGACTTATATTAAATAAAGTATTATATATAAAAACATGAAATCGGTAGTTTTATAGAGATATGTATGACGTACTGAAACAGACAGTTTTTAAACCTAAGAATTATTTTAAGCACTATTTAATGTTGAAATTGGTCAATTTAGTTCAGTGATATAAGCTTTATAAGATCAAAAACTAGACATAGCAATTTAACCATTTTTTGCAGGCACATACTTAATTAGATTGTAGAGTGCAAAGTCCAATAATTTTTTTAATTCGACTAATTTTGTAGAGTTTGTAAGATCTTTTATTCAAAATTTCATTAGCTGAATAAAGATTTAATTCATAGTTTAAAATTGCAGATTTTTTTACCTATTGTTGCCAGCTTTTATAAAGCCCAAATAATAAAACTTACAAATACTTTACAATAGAAAACATATGTTTGTGTGAATATTAAAATAGAAAGACAACTTTAAAATAATTAAGCTATTACTTACGAAAAGCACTAAAAAGCTCTTTTCATAAAAAAGTGCCCATTTTGATTTTGTTCAGCTAAAGTCCCCCCTTTTTTGAAGGAGCACCCTGCCCTTTTTTATTCTGGGGGAAACACTAATAGTATCTCCAGTATTGTTAACTTTTTTATAGATAAATCTCAGTATTTGAAGTTGTTAAAGATTTTTTTTTTATATTCAAAACTTTTTTTTAATCTTATTTTTTGAACGATAACTATAAGCCACTATTTTTGGCTATTAGATAAAGCAAATAAGAGTAAAGATAGGCAGCCACCAAATTTTTTAATGTATTTTTATTAAATTACGTATCTTGCTTATTCTTTTTCAGATTCTTAAAAGATAATTTTTCCAAATAAAATATATAGAAAATTCCATATAATGCGAACGACAAATTCACCCTCTCAAATTTATAAAATACAATGTAAACACATTGATGATTTGTTGTTACTACAGAAAACTTGTGGATTTTTAACATCTAATAGTTTTAATTTTTAAAACTGTGTTTTGTTTTATGGCACCTCTGTAGTAACAACAAATCATCAATGTGATAATTTTTCCAATCAAGAAATTTTTTCTTTTGCATCTTGATTAAAATCTTTAAGATCATCTTTTTATCTGATTAATTGTTTAAAAGAATTAACATTTTTTGTTTTAAATGGAAATATTTTATGCTAAATATTGAATATTTTATGTATTTCATCTTCATTAGTTTCACATATTTATATGTGTTAAACATGTTTTAAGATAACTATTTTAGGTCATTAGATATGTTAATCAACTGCTAATTTTCATCCAACATGCATGGAAACATAACCCAGACTCACTGTCTCATTTTCTGCTGTTGATTTATCTGCTGCTGAGATAAAGTATTAAAACTAGGAATTATTTATACCCGATAATCTGAAACACTTAAATGACAAAAAAGAGGAAATATATTCAAATTTTTTTTTTTTTTTTAAACAAACATGCCAATCTTGCATATCATACAATGACGTCATATTTAAAAGGAAAAATATTGGAATTCATAAAATGATTGTACGCACATATGTATGCAATTGTGTTTGCTAGTAGTGTAAAATTCTTGCCAAGCTAGACGATATTTGATGAATTATCGCCAAATTTGGTAACAAAATTAAATTTCCATTAATATAACCAACTTGAAAAGCTGACTAATTTCTTAAAATTCACATTCGAAATGAGTATTGTGAAAACAAGGAATCTTCTATAATTGTGTTCCATGCACTTTAGCTTTCATGTTTTCAAGTACAAATTCTTAAAATCAAGTATTAAAGTAACTTTTTTTCCCAGTAAATGCTGGAAGGACTTTTTTGTTTGTTTAGTAGTATACATTTCTAATCATTTTATATTATTTCAGGTTCCGAGTATTATTGACAAGATCTTAAAATCCTATTCAGGCCAATTGGGTTATCCCTATTTGAGTCAAATGTTGAGAAAGCATTGGGATCCATCTGTTCCAGTTTTAAACCAGTGTAAACCTGTAAGGTTTAATCATTTTTTTTGTGTGTGTGTGTTTTTTTTTCGTTTTTTTTTTTTTTTTTTTTTCCTGAAACATTCCCTATCCTCTTAAAATGCATTACAGCAATATTTCAAAGTTTTACACTTATTAGAATGTTTTATTAGCTATTTTTATATGCTTTTTATTAACTCATCTCATGTTTGCAAGGATGAAATTTTGTAACCAATTTTTCATTCATTTCTTTCTTGATGTGCTTAGATTTCTTAAGTTATGTACAGTTGTTGTGTTCCTGATGACTATACAATATTTTAATATTTTCAGAACTTAATTATCAATTAATAGTTTAATTTAATTTTAAATATTGATATCATAATGATGGTGGTAGCAATGTTGTACACCATGTTACAAATACAGTCGAACCTCGTTAACATGAAATTTCTCTTAACACGAAATAATACTGAGGTCCCGTCAGATGAGTCTGAAAATCAGTGTTAATTACTTCATTTAACACGAAATAGAATTTAGGAAAATCCTGCTCTAGGCAAAAATTATTTTTGCTCTAAAGTCAAAACATGATTCTTTATACAATGTTTTCGATATCTTAAACTTAATGTCAGATCCTCTTATTAAAAATTGAATTTTCTCATGGTTTGAAAAAGATCTAAAGTGAAAAAGGGTTTCAGAAAATCGTGAAATACTGAATTGATGACTAATCCCTGCTTTTCTTTGATCTCTGATATGCGTAAGTGTTCCTACATTAATCATATTAGCTATAGATCAGTCACAATGAAAGTTTGTGTGAAAGTATTTCTTTTTTTAAAGTGATTGTTCCATTACTCGGCTGACTGCATTGACAGTGACATAAACCATAAACTGGGTTTCCGAATTCTCCTATCTGTGAGTGAAAGAAGTGACAACCCTTACTTCACTCCCTGTCTAACATAATTGAAACTGTTTGCAGTTGCTCTGTAGAATTATGTGAAAGATGAGTGGAAAACAGCAAGCTGTATCTTTGGAAATCAAGCAAAAAAAATTTAACGAAGTTAGCGATAAAATGCTGAAAAATTTTAAATGCGGTGAGGTATGGGATACCTACAATTCTTCTACAATTTTAAAGAATCATGAAAAGATTGAAGCAACTTATGCTGTGAGTCAATTCAAACCAGCAAGAAATTGAATGTGTAGACGAAAGAATGAATAAATTGAAATTGCTCTCTTGCGATGGATAAAAGGAGCAAGAAGCCAGAACATTGTTTTAACTTTTACAGTTTTGCAAGAGAAAGCAAAGGCTTTTGCTGATGCTCTCAGTGAGAGCAATTTCATATCTTCTAACGGATGACTGACAAGATTTAAAGAGCGTCATAGAATTGTCTGCAAGAAGATATGTAGCCAAAAAACTGCAAATTCTTTCTTAGACATTGTTTTTTCTGAATACATTTGCATAGATGAAGTTGTGCTGACTTTGGATGTGATGACAGATGAAGAAATAATTGCTGAAAAAAAAAGATGAAAACACTGAAGTGTCAGGCAAGGATAAAGAAATTGACACAGAACGGAAAAGTTTAGTATCATTAAATGAATCTACCGGCAACATTGAAAACTGTACGGCGTTTCCTTATGGAACAAGAGGATGCTGCTCGAGCTTTGGACAAATTAGATGAGGTTCGTACGTTCCTAAAAGAAGTACTCTACAAAAATGGAAGCAAAAGTCAACTGACTTTTCAAAATAATTATTAGCAAGTAAATAAATTTATTATTGTCTAAAAATTGATTAATTTGTTAATGAAATTTTCTATTTCTTATTAATTTATAATTTTATGAGCAGGGAAATATTTGTAGGCTAATCTATTTAGTTTTTATATGTAACATAGATTATAAGATTAGATTAGACATAACATGATGGTTAACATGAAATTTCAGATAACATGAAAAAAATTCGCAGTCCCTTCAATTTCGTGTTAACGAGGTTCGACTGTATATGAGTCACAACAATAGAGTGAATTATGCACCAAAATATGCCAATTGGCTGTGGATCCAATAACATGAAATATATTAAAGATTAAAAAATGAATAGGCTTACAACTTAGCATCGTCTCTCTCTTATGAGCATAAATCAAAGAAAATGTGAAAAATGTTTTTTTATGTCATATCTTTTTACATTCATTTTAATTTACATGTATGTAATGAAATAAAGAATTGAATTTCAAATAACATATTTGTGATACATAATTTATATACATTAACTGATATATGCAGGTACTCTCCATCCTGCCTTCAGGGATGCCACATTTCTGCTTTTCTTGTTTTTTTTTTTTTTAAATCAATCAGCAATTTCTGCATGGTCAATCACTTGAGGAAAAAATCAAGACTTTCTTCAAACGGCTGCGGGGAAAAATCTTGCCATCAGTCGGTCATGAAAAAAAAAAGTGAAATAATTACAGAAATTAATTGCGAATTTTGGCAGACGATCGCAGAATGAAATCATGAATTTCATCAAGATGTTGCATATAAAATTCACATATTTCGTCATACTGTTACAGAAATTAATCTTGAATTTCTTCAAACAGTCGTGAGAATATAATCGAAAATTTCGTCGAATGATCGCAGAATAAAATGGCAAATTTTCTTCAATCACTCGAGAAAAAAATCACGAAATTTGTCAATCAGTCGTGGAAAAAGTCGTACATTTTGTCATCGATCACAAAAAAAATTGTAAAAAAAAAAATTGCACATTGCAAATTTTGTCAAACAATTACAGAAATTCATCTCTAATTTCATTAAACCATTGTGAAATTTCGTCAAACCAGTGTGAAATTTCATCAAACGATTGCAGGAATTAATCACGAGTTTTGACAAACAATCACGGAATAAAGTCGCAAATTTCATCGAACGATCATGAAAAAAAATCGTGAATTTCATCAAATGATCACGGAAAAAATTATGAATTTCGTCAATAGGGCGTGTAAAAAAAATAATCTTAATTTTCACAGTCAGTCGTAGAAAAAAATCGTATATTTGAGTCATGTTATGGTTTCCTGTATATACAAAAAGGATAGTTAACTATTTAACGCATATTATTTGCTCCTGTTTAGAATGCATGAAACCAAGCTCTACATTTGGATGAAAGAATGTTAATGTAGTATAAAACTGTACTTGTTGGCAGGTAGTCATTTTCTTCAACTCAACTATGAAAATGCAATATATTTATTGCAGAAAATGCTATAAAATATTTTAACTTGAGAAATTTCTTGATGTATTTTTTTTTATATTCAATGCAATATAATTCACAAAATTCACATATAAATTTTGTGTAAAATGTAAATTTTACTTTCATGCGTAATTTCCTCTTTTTGATATTTTCTGAGTGGCATCCTTGTGTATAGTTAACCCGTTAAAGGACTGTATGTAATGTTTTCTATATTTTATCAACAATCCTTTCACATATGCTCATTCTTCTAAGAATCTATTATAGGGATCACTTTTAATAATCAATTTTTGTAAGGTGCCTTGATTAAACGGCTAAGTTTGACTCTTTGGTTTTTTTTTTTTTTTTTTTAGACAAGAATACAATATCTTATTTTTAAAATTCAATTGGCATGTGTTGCCATCCTTTAAAAACTGTGAACTTGTATACTTCAATTGCATTTTTCTGTTGAAAGATGTTAACTATTCTTCCATTATTTCAAAAGCATCCAGACATTTTTATTTTATTTTTAGAATGCTGGTAATTTTAAGTAGAAGAAGCTTGTGTGACTGCTCCTACTTCTATGCAGACTTGTATAAAACCAAAAACTTTCTGCGCACATAAATATCAGGTCAAAAACTTTCTGCAAATTAATTTAATGTTTAATAAAATTACGTGTTATATTATTTTGATGATATTAATTAAAAACAATAGTTTAAAATAATTACCATTTAAATTTAATTAATATTAATTAAAGAATAATTATTTTGGTTAAAAAAAATAATAAAGCTAAAAATCCATGATAGTAAGAGAAGTCTTATCAAATATTTTGTCAATGCATTTAGAAACAGCCCAATCCTTAATATTTTCGCAAGCATCTGTAATGTCACAACAAAGTTTTGCATCTTTAACTATCTGAATGCTTTTTGTACGCAAAAAGTAAATAAATCATATATAAAATTGGGGAATATTTTTTTTATTTTTTAATATCTTAAAAAAAAAAAAAAAAAAAAAAAAAAATGATGGCCTTTTTCTTTTTTTTTTCTTTTTTTTTTTCCTGCAAAGTTTTGAATTTTGCAGAAAATTTTCCGTGCACGTGTGCGTCTATATTATACAACTCTGCTTCTATGTATCCAAGTTTTAGCTGTAGCTGATTAACTTAAAAGCATATTTAAAACTTTTGTTAATTCAGAATACTTCCATTATTAATTTCAAAAATGTGTTTTTAATTATAAAAATAAGTAATCATTTAAATCTGGAAAGTGTCTGTATTTATTTATTTATTTAATAATAATAATAATAAAATTAAGCCTGTTTACATTATTAACAGGGTGTGCAGATTTCTAATAGTGCATGCTTTTAACATTCATTTAATCATAAACTAAAATATAAAGTCTATTAAAACAAAATTATTTTTGGGTATCAGATCACTACAAACTACTGGCTAATAAATACATGTTTTTATTTTATCTTTAATTTTGAACTGTAAAAGAAGTTAAATTTTGATTTTGTTTACATTTACCACTTTGTTTTCTTACAGAAAAAGTTGCCTGGAAATGCTGTGTTAATGATGACGTGTGCTGGTTTTGATTTAATCAAAGCTCAGAATGACTCTTCCAGATTTCACTTTTGGACAAACCATTTAAATGCTTTATGTAAAGTAATGCATATTCCTATGAATTGTAAAAATGATGGCAGCAATACTTATGAAGAAATCATTGATGACACCTTGTCAACATTTAGAAGTAATATCACTGAAGTAAGTTTTTTAAAGTGGTCCATTTTTGTTGTTTATATTTATCATTTGAAAAAATATGTTATCTAGAAAGTAAAAATTTTAATTAAGGTAAGAAATTCTCATTTATACATTTTGACTCCTTTAGAAATCCTGTAAAAAATTACATTGATTTTTTTATTCTGCATATCCTATCTATATTTTCCCATATGGCTTCATATCTCAAAAAGTAAATATGAATAATTTTTATGTATGAAAGAGTACTGTGAAATATGTATCTACAAGAGTGTTTGTGTTCCGGTTATATACCGGAATTTCAATATTTTTGTCATTTTCAATACCGGAATTCTGTTTTTTCTAATAAATAGAGACCAAGTTACTTTAATCGGTCACAGGAAAACAGTCGCAATATTTATCAGTCGGATATGGGAAAAAATCATAAATTTCCTCATTCGATCGTGAGGAGACCATCGCAATATTTGTCAATAGGTCATTAGAGAATATTGTGAAATTTGTCAATCTATCGCATGAAAGAAATCGGGAAATTCTTCAGTTGGTCGTGTGAAAAAAACCCGGGGGTCCTCAATCTTTTTATTATTCCAGGTACATGTGATTGTTTTAAACGTCTTTGTGGGTGCATCACCTTCAGGGTTTTTGAGTGCAGCAAAACAGCATGTTGGCACAAGTTCAGCCACGGGCATGTTGTTGATGTCCCCTGATATATGCTGTTAATAAATTAAATATTCAATAATTAGTAGCAAAGATTTGTTGAAAGCTTTTCAAATATACAGTTGATCATCAGTTTGTTCCTTTCTATAACAACTTATTGAAGAAGAATCAAATTATGAACTTATCAAATCATACTTAACTATGCGAGTTTCATCAGAAAGCCGCGATAAAAATTCCAAAAATTCACCAATCATTTGCAGAAAAATATTGTGAAATTTGTCAATCGATCGTAAGAAAAAACTCACGAAATTCTTCTATTGTTCACAAGAAAAAAATTGCGAAATTTATCAGTCGGTCATTAAAAAAAAATCTCGAAATTCATCAATCGATTGTGGGGAAAAAACTGTGAAATTCACCAGTCAGTCGTGAGAAAATATTGCAAAATTCATCGATCAATCACAGGAAAAATCGCGAAACTCGTCATTTTTTTATTTTCTTCCCTGTTATAAATTGATTAAATTTTTTATAATTTCAAAAATACTCTTTTTTTTTTTCTGTCAAACTCCTATTTTTATATTTTTAAAATTAAGTATGAACCCTGATTTATTCATATAGTATTTTAGATAAAATTGTCTATTAACCACAATTATCATAGTCCCCATCCTTTCTCTTGTGAAATTTTCTCATAAGACGAAGGAAGGCCAAAAAATAATCATATTGCATTGTGGGTAAAAGCCCATCAATATCACAAACCTTAAAAATGGGAGGTTTGACTACTATAATTTAAGGATGGGATTAAACCAGTATGTTTTGTATATGAGTACTACTGATATATGGGGACTACTCTCTTAAACAAACCAGTTCAAAATATATTTTTAAAACAGGACGCAAGAGTGCCTTTTTTTAAACAGTGTGTTTTATATTAAATCCCCTTCCCCCACCGGTCCTTTTGTTGTAGAGTCATTCTCGCTAAAATTTCAGGGTTTTTTTTTTTTTCATAAACTCGCAATCACCCCTGTATCTTAATGACGTATAATCTGTTCATTTATCAAGTCAGGGTTCATATAGACCTTAAAAGTCCTTAAAAACTCCTTACATTTCGACAGTCCTTAATAAGGATCCTTAAAGTCTTTATTTTTTATTGACAGTCCTTATTTTTTAATGTGAGCTAAATATTTAACACAAATCCGTAAAATATTTTTTTAAAAAATTGCCAAACATTCATAATCTGCCAAGTATGGCAGCTCAAAAAAAGAAAATCTGGCTTCTTTGTTATAAATCTCTAATTTCTGATTGGACATTGGAACTGCCTGTTTCATTTCCCCATTGAAGCGCAGAAACCTCATATTCACAAACACCAATCTAAATCAGTATCTACCATCTAAAATAACTTCCCTTTCTTTGTAATGAAGCTCATGTATGCCTTCTTAGTTAAAATTCACGTTAAAATTAGTGCTTGTGCTGTCGCATGGTCAAGCTACAATCAAGAGAGGATTCTCAATAAACAAACAAATTGAGACAGAAAATTTAAAAGATACATCATACGTCTCACAGAGATTAGTACACGATTATTTTAAAAAATTTGAGCACATATATGATGTGACAATTACTGAAGAAATGAGAAGGTATGTGGCATCTTCTAGGATGAAGTACGAGCAATATCTCCGTGATCAAAAACAACAGCAAAAGTCTTCCTCTGCAGAAAATAAAAGGAAGTTAATTGCAGATGATATAAGTTTTATAAAGCAAAAAATATGGTATCTTGAAAAGGAGATATTGCAGTTGGAAAATGTGGCCGATGAATTAGCCGATAAAGCTGAAACAACTAAAGACATTGAATTATTTATCAAATCAAACAATTGTAGAAAATCTGCTAAAGAAAAAAAATTAGGAAATTTCCTCCCTCTCCAAAGAAATTGATGCTAAAAAACAATTGATAGCCATCTAATAAAATGTTTGTTTTATATATTTATAGGGTTTCATTCATCTCATGAAACGCTATTACTCCCGCTCCGTTGTCTGTCCGTTACAGAGCCGTTCTCAAAACCTATATAACTTACAAGGTTGAAAGTTTGTGTAAATATAACTGAATACCTGCTATGAAGCTCAAAATATTAAAATATGAAAAAATCATATTATTTTAATAAATACAGATAAAAAAACCAAAATTCTAACAGCCGTTTCCTATTAAATTTAAACATTTTTCTTTATAGCGGTTGCCAACAATTAAAAACCCACAATAAAATTCTTTCTACAATAATTAATTTTCCATTGAAAGATTTCCACGTGAAAAATGAAATAAAAGATTTCACCAACTGAACGAAAAAGATTATGACGTCATATGGGTAATAAAACGGAAATTTTCAAAGAATTCTCAATAATATAAGGAGTATGTGTATGTACAGAAAGCAGATTAATATCGTACGTCATTAGAGAATTAAAAAGAAAATTTATCTGATGTCATATTGGAAGTTTAACGGATTTCTCAAATGTTTGAGAATAATACAAAGCGAGTATCAATATGAGTAATAGAGAATAGTAAATATATGAGTTTGAGGAACGTATTGAATCATGATAAAAACCCGATTATGGAAATGTTCGCATATTTTAACATTTTGAAGGTGTACAACATGTTTAATTTTGAAATTTTTTTTCTTTAAATATCTCATTTAGTTCACATGACAGATATTATTATGACAGAGTATAATAGCGGGCTTTGACCGCTATCGGCTGGTTTAGATATTCGAAAAAACAAAAAAAAATAGACTGGTAAATTTTTACTTTATAAAAAACATGACTTTTTTTTTGTTGTTAAATGAAATTTATTTGGATTTATTAAAGAAAGGATAAAGTGTTTTGAAAGGAATATTAAACGAAACCTTTTGTGTGATCTTCGATCACACTTACCCACTTGTTTGTATTTATTTTCATTTTGTTGCTCATTAAAAAATTAATTAGAAAGGGTAATTATGTTTTATGTAAAATTTCAACCTTGTGATTAAATTTTAATGTAAGTAAGCATATATACTGTTTTATATAAACTTTATAAAGTCCTTATTTTTCTTTTAAAGAAGTCCTTACAGAGTCCTTATTTTTAATTTAGCAAACTCTGTATGAACCCTGCAAGTGGTCTGTATCATTGAAACCCTAAGTTTAGGCCAGGGGGTCCTCAATCTTTTTATTATTCCAGGTACATCTGATTTTTTAAAAACATTTTTGTGGGTGCCAAGGGCGGATCTAGAGAGTCTTCAAGGGGGGGGGCGATATCAGAAATTTGGAAGTTAATATCCAACCCGCAATCTTGGTCGTGTCGGGCCTAATTTTTTTAAATTGCGGGTCAGGTTTACTTCTACTTTTTTGCTACGGGTCGGGTTTGGGGTGGGTTGACTCCTACTTGTTTACTGTAGGCAGAGCCGTCCTTAGGGGTGTGCGACAGGTGCCGCCGCACTGGGCCTCGCGCCTAAAGAGGCCTCGCACCCGGACGCAAAATATGTTTTCTTTAATAAAAAGAAGAAGGTATAATAGAAAATCTCCAATATAAATTCATGATTTTAGTTAAGAAAAGATATTGGTCTTGACATAAAATATGGCCTATGTTGGAAGAGGAACGTTCACCATCAATTTGCCACCATTACTTTTGAAATTGGTTTAGTAGTTCCAGAAATTATCTCTACAAAACACACAAACAAATGCTATTTCTTTATAGTAGCTAGGGGATCGAACCCGGGCTCCCCGGATTACAGTATATAGGTGAAAACCATTCTTTTTTATTGATAGTATAGATAAGATTATGTTAAGAATCTGGAAGGAAAGGGCCTCGCAAAATCTCTGCACCGGGCCTCGCTTTAAGACGTCCTCGCTAAGGACGGCTCTGACTGTAGGTGGGGTTTTTGGTCAGGTTAACTTGTTTTTGGTACGAGAAGGGTTCCGGTTGGGTTAATTTTTACTTTTTTTGCTGCGGGTCGGGTTGACTTCTACATTTTTCCTGCGGGTCGCGTTGACTCACATTATCGGGTTGGGTTTTTTTACTCTTGCGTGCAGGGCTGTAGCTAGAAGCAAACAATAGGGGGTGCTCAAGAGAATGTAGGGGGGGCTCATACTATTTCTCTCTCTCTGACACATGCACGCACAAACACAGATATATAGGATCAAAGTACATATATAAAAGTAAATCAGTGCATATTAGGTAGATTTTGTAAGAAATACTACCTATTACATTCTCCCCTATGTTGGAATTTCTGGAAAATTTTGCAGATCTATGCCGATCATGACTCCCAGAACCGAAAACCACCCCCAGTTCAAAACTTTTATCTATCTATCTATCTATATCACTTTTTTATGGACACGATAACTTCAATAATTCTGCACAAATCTCTTCCAAACTAATACATAAAATCAAGGTGTATAAAATCTCGGTCAAGTTCATTAATGGGCAAAATCGAACCACTGGGTAGGGGGGGGGGGCTTTTTGTGAAAACAGAAAACCCCATAACTTCTTAATTATGATAAGTATCATCGAATCCGTTTAAAGTTATTATTACTTCAAGGTAAAGGGCCGAAAATTTATGTATGACAGATTTTGATATCATTAAAAATGGCCTCGAAGGGGGGCGGGATAGGGGTTTAAGAAGAAAAACATTTCCAACTTTGTCAATTCACAAGTTATTAAATCCGCTTAAATTTATTATAAATCCTCTTAATATTATCTACAAATTTTTTATAGGACCAACCCTTACAGCAAAATAAAATGAAAAACAAAGCAATCTCTGTCGGCTCCGCCTACAGACACAGGTAGTTTTCGAAGTGGGTGGTCCCAACTCCCGAATCATGGCAAAAAGGTAATTTTTTCTGCAATTCCCAATAAACAGGAGCCCCATGGTCTGCGTCTTCGAAATCTAACCTGCGCCTGTAGGCTGAACTGTCTGGGATTTTTTCATATTGTAGGCACTGCGTTTCATATTAAACTGTTTAGAATAACCTTATTTCATTCTAAGAAAAGTAAAAGCTGCAGACAGGGATGTAATGGAGGATATACGGTGGATACGCCGTATATTTTCTGTATTATTTTAAGGAATACCGTATACCCACTTCTCAAAAACAATATACTATAGCATATACTATAGCATAAACTCTTTAGGGCATAAGCTCTAACTACATCACTGGCTGCAGAAGGAAAATTTTCAGTGCAAAATTATACTAGTGAAAAATATCTAGACTAGTTAAAAATATCTCTCTTTGATTTATTAAACCAAATTAAATTTCTAAAAATTATGTTAAAAAATGCACAACATCACTACAATTTTTACGAAAACAAATAAATACTAGTATGTTGTGACTATCACAAAACTGTCTTCTATATAAATCAAATCGTTTGCAGTAAAAATTAAATGACGATCTATTCGTTCTTCAGATACAGCTAACGCGGAAATCGTGAAAAACAGATCATACTGGCGACATCTGTTGGGCGGTATATACCCAATTCTAATAAAGATCTATTTATGCCAAGGTCAAAGATAATCTAAAGTTTAATGAAATTCCGTGCGTTAATTCTTGAGATATAGCTATCGCGAAAATCGCAAAAAATGCAGCATAGCAGCACCACCTGTTGAGTAATTTAAACCAAAACCTCAACAGCATCAATTTTGTCAAGGTATAACAGAATATGAATTTTCATTAAATTCGGCGCATTAGTTCTCGAGGTAGAGCGCCCACAAAATTTGTGTCACATATATGTAGACAGACAGACACATGTACAGACATTTTCTAAGAACAGTCAATTCGTGTTCAGGACCTCCTAAATTGTAGAAATACGTCGAAAATTTTTACTAATCCAATACTTTGTTCTTGTAAAGTTAGAAGAAAGTCAAAAATGCCATCCGAACATAGGCTCGGGGGTGAAGAATTTAGAGGTATGTATTAACGAGCCAATAAAAGTTTTCATACGGGTTGAGTCAGACACGGTCTGAACTCTTAGCTTTTATATCGGGTCGGGCCCGAGTCTGGAAATTTCGGCTCGTGCAGATCTCTAAGAAGAATGAATTCCATGCCAAACTCGTCCCGGAAAAAAGAAGTCTAGCCCGACCCGGCTCGAGTTTACAAAAAAAATGAATACCCGGCCAGGAAAGAGCAGAGAACAGGCAAGGTCCGAGTTTCGTGAATGAAAATTGGCTCGAGATTTTTCTTTGGGCGCGACCCTTTCCCGCACAGACCTCTGATGCAGACCTTTTATTAGCGCAAGGGAGATGGGGGGGGGGGATATGATCGATCCACCACTGGTCGCAACCGGGCCGAATTTTCAGCTTTTATGCTAGCCCCAGGCCTGAAAATCTTGGCCCGTGCAAACCTCTAGAAAGAATGAAATCTAAGCCAGGCTCGACTCGAAAAAAAAGAGGTCTAACCCGGCACCAGTCTTCAGAAAATGCGAGGCCCAGTCCAGGCCCAAGTCTCCAGAAAAAATAAAGCCCGGTCCCGACCCGACCCTTAAAGAGTGATGACCTGTCCTGGCCCGACTTAGGTCGGGCCGGGCTTCGCCAGAGGCCTTTTCCCGTGGAGGCCTCTAATGTCGGTTTACCGACCCTTTTTTAGCTCAAGGGGGGGGGGGGGGCGATCGCCCCATCGCCCCTCCCTTAGATCCGCCATTGGTGGGTGCATCACCTCCAGGGTTTTTGAGTGCAGCAAAACAGCCATGTTGGCACTAGTGCAGCCACGGGCATGTTGTTGATGTCCCCTGATATAAGCTGTTAATAAATTTAGTATTTCAACAATTAGTAGCAAAGGTTTCTTGACAGCTTTTCAAATATACAGTTGATCACCTGTTTGTTCTTTTCTATAACAACTTTTTGAAGAAGAATCAAATTATGAACTTGCACTGCATTGATTGCATCAAAATTTGAAATTGTATTGCTTTCAGATATTTTACATCACTGGTAAATACAAATCTTTGGCTTTTTCAACTATATTTTAATCTCTAGATTACTGTCAAAGATCTATGTTTTTTTTTCAATTTTGAACATGCAAGTTTTGTTTCTGATCTATTCTGCAGTGTATGACTGTCACCATAGCAGTCGGCCGTGGATGCAAATCAGATAAATGTAGCTGTAATCTTTGGTGCAGGAGATTCGCATTTCTTTGTTGTATTGCACACAGCCTGCATAGTGTGTGTGTCTTCTGTGTATAGCAAAGCTCATGGGCACAGAAAGCACATATATTCGAATTGTAAAGAGAAGAATTTGACATTCATCCAATAAAATGAAAGTGTTTCGTGCACACATTCTAATGCTATCAGTTTGTGTGCATGAAACAATAATGCTCAGTCTTTTGGAGCTGTTAGAACAGCAAAAAAGAATGAAAATACAGAGTGGAATCGTACTGCTGAAGACTAGAGTTTGGATAGCTAGATTTATATGCTCCACTATATTATATGTAAGGGAAGCATTTCACTAAGATAATTTGCTTATTTGTTTCAAATAATCACTTTTAATAGCATTCTGACCATGTTTAAGTAAAGTACCGGCAAAGGTAACTTGGCAGTGGAGATTATACTACAGAAAAGTGTACATGCGCGAGAAGAAATAGTTCTTTACTGAATTTGAAAGAAAAGCACTTTAAATATGTTTTTTTTTTTAGATTTTTCCATTGAAAAATGATTTACTGATTAAACAAAATTGATTCAGCTTAATATATAATCATTTTTATGATAAATACCTGTAATATTAACTGAACTTGTATTGTTTCGCGAAATGATTTTCTGGCGAAATTTTGGCGATTGGAATAAATCAGTGGGCAACCCTTGGACACCCCGCAGTGTTAAGTGCTTGACCTGCGCCAGATAATTCTCCTGCGATTGCGGGAGATTTAAGATTTTTTATGTCCAATCAAATGTTTCATTTTTTAAAATATTAAAGATAGAGTAATAATTTCGACGGATTTGAATTTTTCGGAAAATTTTAACTCAAGTACATACCAAACATATCGATAAAATATATAATATAAGAAGAATTTTCTTTTCTTTAAAATAAAACTTGTCATGAAAAAGTTCTTTATTCACATTCAATGATATCGATATTTCCGTGTTTCCTAAGTTAAAAGTATTCTTATTTTATTTGCACAGAACTGATCAGCAGTTTATTTAATTTGTTTTTTGAGGTATGGTAAATATTCAATATATCAACAGTATTTTAGACTCAGAAACTCCACACTGTAAAAATGTACTCATTTCGAAATGAGTATTTTTGGATCAAAAATGAACATGTGCATTCTCAAAAATGAGTAAGTTCATGTACTCATATCGAAATGAGTATTTTTGGATCAAAAATGAACATGTGCATTCTCAAAAATGAGTAAGTCCATGTACTCATATCGAAATGAGTATTTTTGGATCAAAAATGAACATGTGCATTCTCAAAAATGAGTAAGTTCATGTACTCATATCGAAATGAGTATTTTTGGATAAAAAATGAACATATGATCAAACCCAACATACTTGTATATTTCAGAATGTGTAATGACGAAATTTCGGAGCGTATAAAGCTATTATTTGAAGGAGAAACGAAGAATAAGAGAAATAAAAAGTGGATCTGGTTGTTCGGGATTTTCATCAAAGTGGATCCACTACAACACATTTACTATTTTTTTTTTTCCTCACATTTTACACATCTACTTTTTTTTTCCCTTGATAGTACTTCAAAATTATGATTTTTTTCCCCACTAATTTTTTTAAAATTTATTTTAACTTTTTTAACGTGAGGCAATATTGTGTTATTTAAAAGTTTCATAACATAATATCTTTGCAAATTATAGCTATGCAAATTGGTATTAAACTAAGCTGATTTGGCTTACAAATTTATGAATTACGCTAAAATTTATTATTTTATAAATTATAATTTTACAAGTTTATAATTTTTTCCTTGAATTTATAAAATTAGTTAATATTTTTTCTTTACTTTTATAAAAATAAAGTTTTTAACTTTATAACGTTTTTAATTTATTTCTTTAGCTTATATTTTTATAAATTAAACTAATTTAATTTAATTAAAATCAATCCGAGCATATTTACGGGAGTTAGAGCACGGACAGACGGCCATACAGCAGACAAACCGAAGTAAAATTAGTTAATATTTTTTCTTTACTTTTATAAAGATAAAGTTTTTAACTTTATAACATTTTTAATTTATTTCTTTAGCTTATATTTTTATAAATTAAACTAATTTAATTTAAATAAAATCAATACGAGAATATTTACGGGAGTTAGAGCACGGACAGACGGCCATATGCAGACAAACCAAAGTCATAAACACTGTTAATAAAAATTGAAGAATGCTAAATAAGTAATAAAAATCTTATATTTATTTAAAATGTTATTTTTTTGTAAATAAACTTCTTATACAGTTTCATAAACACTGTAAATCTTTTGAATTTTAGTATTCATTAATATGAGTTTGTTGCGGTTAGAATCTTTTTATTATTATTGTAATACAAGCTTTCAAATCTGTGACTAAATAACAACTGACTTATGTAAACTTGAAAAGATAAAAATATTTCTTCCTATTTTCTTTTATGATTTTCCTAAAAAGAGTTCTGTTACATAACAAACACGATTTATTTTTATTAGACAAATAAGGAGTAAAAAGATTTTTATTCATGTTCTATGTGATTTACAATGATTTAGAATAAATTCGATGTATTTATTAATGTACTCCAAAATAGAATCTCAAATAAATAAATAAACGTTCAATTTAGAAAAAACGATATATCAGATTTTTTGTCTGTACCTTTTTGATTATTTTGATTATTTATTTATTTTCATTTAATATTTTCTAATTGACATAAAGCATGTATTATATATTTTTTTTAACTTTCTTATCCATTTTTTTTTTCTTAAAAAAAATAAAACAACTTTTTCTTTTAAATTAGTTCTTTCTGAATAATCTTGTACATTAAATCATCAATAAGTTTAAAAGTTAGAGTCGCATCTGTTTGCAGCTCACAAACTCCTTTCATTTGGCGATTTATTTCGTGGTTTAAATTTTCGGCAACCCTCCAGGCTCCTAATTTTGTCTGTTTTCTTTGTCATTGGTCATTCATTTTCTGGATTTCGGACTTGACACTTGCTTTCTCTCACTCTCCGGTAATTTATCTTTTCATCTGCATAATGGTTTCGTTTACAAACCAATTTCCATTTTCTTTCCAACCTCATGAGAAGGGGAAGCCTTTGAGAAGTTCTGCTAAGGTTATCATCTTAAATGTTTACATAAAGCTCAGAGAACAAAATCCCATGAAATCCCATGTACATATATAACGTTATCAACATTTTGTTAATTTCGGACCCCCTCCCCCCCTTAATGATATCGTTAAAATATATTTTAAGATGATAACGATATCCAGTGTTGAATTCAGGGGGGGGGGGACATCCCTCCCCAGAGCTTTGAAATGTCCCCACTCCCCGGAGCTTTGAAATGTCCCCACTCCCCGGAGCTTTGAAATGTCCCCACTGGAAGATTTGAGATTTTATACTTTCAATGGTCAAAAACTGGAACTCTCCCTCCCGGAACTTTATAATTGCATCACCCCCGGAGGAACAGAAATCCCTCCCGGAGAAAAGTGTCTTAATTCGACACTAACGATAGACGAATCGCTTATAACTCTATGTAATTTTTATTTATTAAAAAATGAAAAACTCATTTAAATACTTCCACCTTTAGATACTTCCAGTCTTTAGTTTTCTTTACGGCTGTTTGTCAATTTAAGTTAATTAATTTCTAACATTTTCAGGAAGTCTCTTCGTAAATACATACAAATTACAGAAATTCTCATTCAGATATCAAGAAATCGAATAGTGTTTCGCGTCTTCATAAAAAGGCAAATAATATTTCAGAAAATGGTTAAAAATTAGCATTTTAACCTGATGAATGCCGAATAACCTTCATTGAAAAGAGAACAATATGCGTCTACAGATATAAACAGGATTATTTTTGCTCATGTGGAAAAATCCCGCAAAAACGCTAAAAATAGCATTAAAAATCGCTAAGATTTCAAAAATTGCAGAGGAAAAAATTATCCGTTTTTGGACTAAAAGACAAATAGGATTTCTTTTACGAATGTGGAAAAATCGCCTCGTAAACCCCAAAATTCTATAAATTCAAATAAAAATATACGCATAAATTTCAAAAATGTACATACGAATTCCGAATAAACTTTATTGAAAAGAGGATAAAATTTACGAAATTGTACTAAAAGTTTAAAACAGGATTTATATTTAATAACGTGGAAAAATCACCGCTAAACGCAAAACATCCCGTTAAATCGCATAAAAATCGCTAAAATTCCAAAATCTCAGATGACAATGAGTTAAAACAAAGGAATTCTTTAACGAATATCAAAAGATCGGCGTGGAACATAATAGTAACTCGTGCAAAATTTATTCCTACAAACAACGATAAACAGCCAAATCTGGCGATTCAAGGATTTACATGAAAAGTAAACAACTGTTATAAGTTAAATCCAAAAAGGATTTTTCTACACGCCAAATCATCGCTTTTCTCCCAATATGGGAATCTTCGAGCGCCAAAGTGAGTGAGCAGGCCGTCGTAGCTTTGTCTCCACTGCCAAGATAAGTGTGCCGCTACTGTAGTTTTGGATTTCAGCAATGGACAATTTTGAGAAATAACAACATTAATTGAAACAATTGTTTAATATGAAGCCAAATTTAAGACGTCCAAAATTAAATTTAGTGATTGTTAATATTAAGGTAAGTTTGTTCCATTTATGTACAATTGGCTTAAAAAACTGTTTCGGGTGCTTGTGAATAATTTTTGAAAATTATCAGAAAACATGGAATAAAAATCATTATTTTTGTTTTTAGTATTTCATAAGATTTACCTTGCAATTTAAGTTATTAAATAGACACTGTAATGCTGCAACCATCAGTTTGTACTAAATTATAAATTGATAGTGTGAAGAAATAATATCTATTCCTATCATATTTATTTTTGCTTGTTCATAAGTGTCTCTTGCATGTTCATTACTGCCTCAGCAAAGAAGAGGTATCTGTGAACAATTTTAGTTATTTTTAATATCCTCATTTCATGCAGAATTATTTTTGTAGGAAACATTATAAAGAAATTTTAAACATTAATAATAGAGTAAATGTTATAAAATGGTGTTTGTTTATTTAGTTCATAAAAATGTTCATGTGCTTTATATTACTTTTAGTTACATGAAATTGTTAGAAAAAAGATAAGAGAAATCTTAAATTGCTTTAAGGGTTTTTTTCTTAAAATCCTAAAATGTATTCTTATTGCATTAATGTATGAAAATGGAAATGTCAGTATATCGATAAAGTAACCAGTAAAAAAGTATCAGGGTTTTTCATTTTGGAAACTTGGCAAATCTGTAAATAAAGTGCTGAGTTTCTCCGAAAATAAGATCTTGCATGACTTTTCAAAATCCTCATAATATAAGACCTACTCCAAAACTAAGTCAGCCTTGCTTTCTTAAAACATTTATTTCGTTAAGCAGTACTCTTATTTTAAAATGCATATAATCATGATGAGAATTTTAAACAATGTATGTTGAATTTAAGAAGTAATGTTTTTTTTTTTTTTTTTTGAAGAAAAAATTAAACAAATGAAAATTATTTCATGAATTTGTCAGATTCTAGCCCAGTTGGATTTGAAAACAAGCATGAACAAAACATGATAAATTCTCCCCCTCCTCTTTGTGTTTCAATATCAAATTTAAGAATGAATGTTTTCTTGAAACATGTCCTCATTTTCTTGGGTGGCAGCATTTGTCTTTTTTTAAATTAGAGCTTCGATCTCAAAGTCTCATATATAAGAAAAAGCTATGTTACTGGACACAAAAGATAAAGTCAAATGATTTTACAAGAAATTATGTCTTTAAAAACAGTTCATTATTTGGAGTTATTAACTTTATAGTGATGTATCAAAAGATGATGACATGACTGTATTTAAATAAAAGTAAATTTTCTGTACAAGAATTAATGTAGATTGTTTTAAATGAATACATGCATAATTATAGAATGTTGTAAATAATAAATGTAAAATGTTGTGCTGGAAAAGAAATACATCTCCTGAAGATAAGACATAAAGCATCTTTTAAGCAAAAGTTAATGTAAGACCTGGTCTTTAGAAGGAACTTGGTAGTGGTTACATGTAACCATCTTTGATTTTAATTATTTGATCAAAATCATTGACACTCTGATAGAAATATTCATTGTTCTGGAAAGAATAAGAATCAAATGCTAAATTATTTTTAATTGTAATGTAATATTTGACTGCTGTGTTTTATTTGTATATTCTTAAAATGTTTAACCCTGCAATGCTGACCCCCGTGTGCCCCTCCTTATTACTGCAATACTTATTGGCATTACCTCCAATACTTGCTTGCTTTAATACTTACTGCAGACAGATTTTCTTAGACACAAATTTTCTAACAGCACATAAGTTTTTTATAAATTAAGGAAAAATAATTACTAGTATATAGTAATGATGTATCATGAATTGCTTTAAGTATTCAACTCAGTTAATAAATTGATTTTAAAGAGTAATGCAAACATTGTTGCCAGTTAAAGATCACCAGCGGTGATCTGGCAACCTTCCATTTGCCGCTCCCTGGTTATGAGTTTTATTACTGTACCTATAACTGCAAAATATGCTTTAAAAAGTTGGCAGATGTTAAATGCTGTTTTTAAAATTAAGCTCCACTCCTAAACTTATTAGTCACTGCATAGGCAGAATTATATATTTTAATATATATATAGAGAGAGAGAGGGAAAGAGAGCTTTTAAAAGTATTTTACCTTTGTGTGTATCATTTAAAACATTTGTGTCATTTATCGATTTTTTTATTACAGTTTAAAAACCACTATCCGAACAGACCCGTGATATTAGCTGGTTGGACTATTGGAGCCTTAATGTCTTGTCTTGTAAGTATTTTGTTTAGTATTTCTCCTTTTATTCTTACTTTGTCTTAGATTTGAAATTAGTATGTAATAAGTAATCAGTACAGCATTTTAAAAGCTAAAATAGAAGTTTTTGACATGTTTTATGTTTTTATATATATTATTATAAATACTAATCAGTGTTAGAAATTAGCAGTTGTTAGTCGCCAAATGCAACTAAATTATTGCATTTGACGACCACAAAATTATACCTGGTCATCAAATTTGATGCCTAGCTTTTTTTTTTTTTCATTTTCTGATGTACTTTCAGTCATAATATATATATTTTTTAATTAAGCTTATACCTGGCTGTATCTAAACGTTCAAATTTTCTTTCTATGGATATAATTGCTTGATAATCTGTTTTGTATGCATATTAGCTTTATAAAAATAATTATTTAAACATTTTTATAGAATCCAAATATTGTAGTTTAATGCTGTTTTAAAATTTTATAGAAAGCGAGTTTTTATTTTGTTTTAGTGATTAACACAGAGATAAAATGTTTAATATGTACAACCTCCTCGCCCTTAACACATAAAGATAATTACAATATTATTGTTAACATGGGTTTGAAAAGAAATGAGAAAATATGATATAACATAAAATTTCAACCATGAAATGCAGTTTGGCACCTAGGAAAAAAATTGCAGGCGTCATTTGACGCCTTACTTAGAATTCTTTATTTCTAACCCTGATACTAATATTTTCTAATTCTCATTTTCAAACTGTATTTGTTTTTTAAAAGTCCTTTCAAAGAAAATTTCAAGCTATAGCTTTTCATAACATTTATTTTTTATACTCAGAAATATTATTGTTATTAATATATATATTGTTGTTATTATAATTATTAGCCAGTGATCCTGCAGATGTCCTATAATGTATAATTTATTCAATACTTTTGACTGTTATATTTGTTTATGTGTAAGAAAAATGGCTGCATTTTATTCTTCAGCTTCCCTTTTATAAGAGGCTAAAAGAATATTTTATGCTTCTTCATTTAGTATTTGTAGAGCAGATTTTTTTTTCCATGATGTTCTCTAAATGTATTTTTAACAGTTGTTAATATACTTTATTTCTCTTCTGTTCAACATATTGTTAGAATAGTATAAAAATGTGGATTTCATAAAACTACTCTAACCCTCTGCCTATAGTAGTAGCATATTCTATCATGCTTTTGGAGTTTTTAGAGAGTTTTATCTAAAAGAAGTGGTGTTTTTATTTCATATTATCATTGATGGAATTGATCGCCTGTTGATAATTTCTAGTTTTGACGCCTGACAGAACAATTTTTAGGGGGGAAATGCTAAAAGAATTATGAATATTTTAAAGGTTTAAAAAAGCACAAAAAATAATTCAATAGTAAATATTTTCCCCATATTTTAATATTTAATCTACATGAATTTAAATACAGTTGAACTATTTTATAGCAAACTCAGATGTTACAAGAACTTGGTTTTAACGAGCAAAAGAAAAGAAATGGTTAGTCTAACATAAAAAATGCATTACAGAAAACTTCTGTTGTAACAACTTGGATATAAAGAGCAAAAATACTGTAAACTCACAATAAAATTGCCAATTTTTCACACTTTTCCTGAGTAAAATGTAATGTATGTTTTACACTTTAATAGAAAGGATAAAACTTCTCTAAAAGTTTATCATTTACGCAGTCACTCTTCTTAAATGACATAGTTTCCAGTCAGTAAAACAAACAAATGGTAGTATTTATCCTTTTCTGAGTTGATGGAGCTTCTACTCACTAAAACAAATAAATGGTAGTATTTATCCTTTTCTGTATTGATGGAGCTTCCATTCACTAAAACAAACAAATGGTAGTATTTATCCTTTTCTGAGTTGATGGAATTGCTACAGCTTAAAAGATATAGTGTGAATATAGAAAAAAATTCCTTTAAAAATAACCTTTTTTAAAAAACCTATTTAAATTAATAATTAAATGGTAAAACTGACTTCTTCAATTACTTTTATCTCAAAATGAATGTCAAGTTACCAAAGTTGAACTAATACTACTAATTTATGTTGTCCTGCTAATTCAAAAAGTAAAACAGCCCATAGGATTAATCATTCTCTTAGTTTCAATAATTTAACTGAACTTTTACTATTTTTTCACATATGAAACCTTACATTTGGTTATTGCAAGAACTCTGTTATAACAGCAAATTATGTTGTTCCTTTGTCTTCATATAAACTCATAAGAACTTTCTTTTACTTAAGTAAGTCGATCGATTATGAATTTTTATGATAATGGTTTTTACCTCAAAGGAAAACGAAGCATGTCAAGTGGTTTATTTGGTTTATATATGTATTTTGTGTGACACTTTACTTAAGTAAAAGAAAGTTTTTATATGTTTATGAAACAGTGATGTTCTCTTTTAAACTTTTAAGGTTTAAAAAACATTTTTAGCATCCTTTCTCTTCGTTGTAACTGAGTTCGACTGCATGCTTCTGTTTATGACCATAGGTGATCATATTTGCTGGACTTTTTAAGAAGAAAAACATTTATAGTAACAAATGTGATTTCTATGATGAGAGAAAAAAAAATTCATTTGGCTTGAAATGAAAAGAAAAAATTGAAAATTAAAAAGGGTGTTCATCTAACAACTAGTCGGATGTGCCAATCCTAAAATTTTCTTCTATGTCATATAGGTTTCACATACACCAAAAAATAATCAGCACCAATTTATATCAAGGTCTAACTGAATCTAACGTTTTATTAAATTCTGTGCATTGGTTCTTGAGATATAACTATCATGAAAAGTGTAGCATAGCAGCGCTGCCTGTGGGGCGATTTACACAAAAAACTAATCAGCACCAATTTATATTAAGATCTAACAGAAGCTAAAGCTTTATTAAATTCTGTGCTTTGATTCTTGAGATAGCGTGCCCACAAAATTTTTGTCACAGACAGACATTTTGGTAAAAACAGTCAAATCGTGTTCAGGATCTTCTAAAACATACAAATCTGTTGAAAACCGGAAGATGAAAATTTTTATGAATCCAAAACTTTTTTCTTCTAAAGATAGAGAAAAGTAAAAAACTATCATTTAATTATTATTATGTTTAGTTAATACTTGTAATAGTGGTTGGAATAATGATTAGTAATAGTGGTTGGAAGTAGAGAGCTACAAGTTGCCAACCTACTGTAGTCGATACTTTTCCAGTAGTTTGTAGTGTACCACACTACATTTTAAAAATATCATGTAGTGAGCTTTGCGGTACAAAAAAATCAGTAGTTTGTAGAAAGCACTGATGCTACTTTTAACACTATTTCAAGGGGGGAAAAGTGTCATTCTGTCAAAGTCAAGTGATCGTAACTTGCTTTTTTTGTGCTAAATGTGTTCTGTGCAACAATTTGCGAATGCAACTCAGCTGCAGTGTTTAGCAACACATGGTATGACATCTTGATTTTTTTATGTTTCCAAGTTAATTTTCTTGCTGAAAACGCTTGTTTACTTATTCATTATTAAATCTTCATGTTTTAATATCGTGTTTAGATCTTCATGTTTTAATATCGTGTTTAGATCTTGATGTTTTAATATCATGTTTCTTTTTTTTTTTTTTTTTTTTTTTTCTTCCTCTGGAATTGCTTTATTTACAGATTTGTTATTTTTTGAAATTATGACAGAGCAAATTAATATTGAATTACTCTGGTCAGCATATAACGAGTAATACATGCTTAAACTAACATTTTAGAGAATAACACGAAACATTTTCGTGTATGCTGTCTTTCTTAATTTTTTAATGTCCTCAGTTTTATCGTATTTGTTTGATTTTATCCCGGCAAACGCGAAATAACAGGAAAACATTGTATTACTTAATCTGTGTCTGCAATTTCAAGTGTAGATTGAATTCTTTGACAAACTCTTAAAGTAGCAAAGTAGCTACTACTTTGGAAAAGTAGTTTGTAGTCCTTACTTTTTAAAACAAGTAGTTGTAGTAGTTGGCCACAAAAATAAAGTAGTTTTTCCGACCACTACTTGTAGATGATTATTAAATTTTATGCATGTGATTTTAAAAATTAAAATATAAATCTTTATATTATATTTTTAGGTGGCTTTAGATGCTGAAGTAGATGCTGTTGTTTGTTTTGGATTTTCATTGACTGGTGTTAATGGTTCCCGAGGGGTAAGTTACTTTTTGTAATAAATCTTTCTAAAATTTTGCATCTGAATTAGTTTTTAATTATATTTTTCTATCTGTTACTTGACAACTCTTTAAAAAAAAGATCTATTTTTCTTTCTTTTGTTTCATGCGTACAATTTAATTGGTGCTTTAAGATACACAAACATATTACGTCGGATTTACTATACTTATACAAAAAACAATTATTTTCAGACGCCCAGTTAAAATACAATTAAAAACACAAAAATTAAACGTTTCAAGTTCTCAATCTGAGCCCCTCATCAGTAAATACGTAACAAACACGAAAAGCAATAATAAACAATCTCTATGCAAGAACCTGTCATCCAACAGTTAAAGTCAGAGTCAAAAGTATTAAATCAAAATTGTACATTCCGATGGAATGGAGCTTGCTTCTTTCATAGGTGAGTCAGTTAATTTTGTGTACCACCTCTCGAGGAATATGCAACTTGCAATTACACAAGTTGCGTGTTTCTTGAGGGGTGGTACACGAAATTAGCTGACTCACCTATGAATGTAGCAAGCCCCATTCCATCAGAATATACAATTTTGATTTAATTTTTTTGAATATGAGTTTAACTGTTGGATGACAGGTTCTTGTGTAGAGATTGTTTATTACTGCTTTTCTTGTCCATGACTGAGGAGGGGCTGAGATAGAGTACTTGAAACATCGAATTTTTAGTCTTTTTAATTGTATTTTAACTGTGTCTGAAATAATTGTTTTTTGTTTAATTGATGCTTAATATTTAATCTGATAATTTTAATTTGCTTAGAAGTAAAGCTCTATTAAATATTTTAGGGTTTAGATGATCCACTTTTGGATAACAAAGTGCCTACACTATTTATTATTGGTCAGAATTCAAATATGTGTTCCATTGATGACATGGAAGATTTCAGATCTCGCATGAGAGCTACTACAGGACTGGTTGTTGTAGGAGGTGCTGATGATATGTTACGGATTTCGCCACAGAAGATGCTTGCAGAATCCATAACTCAAGAAATTGTGGATCGATGTATTTTAGTAAGTACAAAAGCTTTTAATAGAGTAGTTTTAAATTATATTGAAATTGAAATATTTAATTTATCAATGTTGTAATTGTAAATATTTTTCTTTAATTTTTGTTTCCACATTTAATGTTCAATATTCAGACATAGTTAGACATACAATATTCAGACATACTTTTTTGCAAAAATGCCGAATGTTCTCAAATCCAAAGGGGCTACTTTCAGACACATTTTTAATTCATTTTTATTTAGAAACGTTTGAAATGGGTAGGTGTTGTTATTCAGAAACTTTGTTATCAAAACACGTTTTCTGTTTTTTTGGTAAAGGAAGATCTTTCAGAAAAGACTGTCAAAGTCAGCATTTTGAACCGAATTCCCGATGTTTCAGCACCAGAAAGGAGAAAAATGAGTTGTCACATGACACGAATCACTTATAACTCGATAAGTAATTTATTTATCAAAATATGGAAAACTCATTTCAATTCCAATTTGCTTCAGTAGTCAGGCCTGCCTTTGCGTTTAAAAAAAGAGTCCGAAATTGTGTCAAAAATTTTCGTGTTGTTCAGCAGATCATTTGAGAACCACCTTAAAATAGATTTTGAGCATTTTGGAAATCGGTGCTGACTTGCATTAAAATTTGTGCATATGTGTGGAAGGAGTCTGTAGACATCTTTTTAGGGATTATAACAAGCAGGAAAATCATAGAAATTGTCACTCAACCACAAAAAAAAAAAAAAAAAAAAAAAAAAAAAAAAAAAAAAAACTGGCAGTTGGTTTAAATATTCCACGAAGGCTTTCAGTGGTTCAGTCCTTCTCCATCCAAATTAAATTGCATTGTCTATGATCAAAAGGATAGAAAGAGTGCACTTGTGTAATTAAATTTTATATACGTATAAAAATAGTCACTATTATATCAAGTCATACATAATCAATATTACATTAAGTATATATACTTAATTTTGACCATGTGAAAAATCAATATTTTAATTTCATAAGAAATAAAAACCTTCTAAAAACAAATACTGAAGCAAATTACTGTTTCACTTTGGATATATTACTCGTTGTTCATATCTCCCAAATAAATATGCTCCATCTTAACTGTATTGTTTAATTTTCTTTATTTAAGAGTCAGTTATAATAAGTTCTGTATGTTCAGTTTTATTAATAAAATTATAAATATGAATGTAATGTAATATTTTGGAGACAAATATATAACATTTTCTTGTAGGTTATCATCTTTATGAATTTTGTAATATCCTTGGCAGGCATCTGCTTAGAAACATCCTTCATTATTATTTTCCTCTTAAAATAGGTTTCATCAAAACGTTTCCATCTTCAAGCACTATCTTTTACAAATTTAATCATTTTGTATTAAATTGGACATGTCACAAAACAGCTGATGTCACCAAAGAAACCCTTATGTAGGTGAAGTTAAATAAATAATATAAAGGACCTTGTTAAAAATAGCTAAAAAGGAACTTGAATATTTATATTTTAAAACAGAAACCTGTGTGTGAATAGAACTCATATCATATCAACGGTGGTATGGTAATAATCTAAGCAATCCATTTTCCTTTTTTTGTAAATTTAATTACTTCTATGCATTTTCAACCTGTTTCTTTTCCTAAGACACACAACATGTTGCTTGAGTCGCCTCAGTGTTCTTTCCTGCCTAACACTGTGAAATTGGGTTGGGGGGGGGGGGTGTACTTTCTGATGCAACTTATTTGAAAACTGTATCTCAATTGACTTAGTTTTTATGATTTTTTGAATAATTTTTAAGCATATTTTTTAAAAATCTATATTGCAAGCAGGTGGATTACAAAAAACTAATCCGTTTTCACTTAAAATGGTATTCCATAATGAAATTAGAACTTCATCTATAAAAAAAAATAAATAAGTAAAATTATACAAATAAAACACACATTTCATAGTACGTGTAATTGAACTACTTGCTTAAGCACTGAAATAATCACATTTAAAAAAAGGCTTCTGTAAGTAGCAAAATTTTTGATGATTTCTTCAACTATTAATTTCTGGCATGTGACTAATATGAAGACATAGATTTTAACAAATTGCAAAACTTTATTTGAATACATAATTGATATTTTTCATAGAACAATGCTGTTTGGTGGTGTTAGTGGGCAATCTAATATATATATATATTAAATGTAAAAAATGTATTAGAATTTTCATTGAATTTCATCTATTCTCTGTACAGTGGGCAATATATGTTCTTTTACCTAGGAATCCCAGGTTAGATCCCAGGTGACAAGACAAGTATACTCTTCACTAATTTAGTATGTTTTTTAATTCAAAACATCTACCATAATTTTTTAGTATTAATCTTTGCTATATATAATCATGGAATGTCTGTCATTAAATAAAATGAAAATTAATGTTGGAAAATTCTGGTAGATTTTTGTTTTAAAAAAATGCTAAATTGGTAATATTGATGGTCAACAAAGTGTTAAATAAATTTCTTAATGTATAAAGATTTTGTTTAATTTAAATAAAAAAATATTTTAGTTTTAAGTCTTCAAAGTTATATATGTTTTCCTTTTTTTAAATGATTGAAGTAATGTATATTACTTTCATTGAAATATGACTAATTTTGTTTTATTCATACCCATTTTATTTTTTTTAGGATGAAATTAGCAACTTTTTAGAATCATGCTTTGGAAAATCCACATCGTCCTCAACTGTTACAACTAATAACTCTGTTAAAAGTTGTCCTCCCATTAGAGAGGAAAGTCCAGATATTGTGAATCCCGAAGAAGTTGGAAAACGTAAAAGAAGGAGACCAAAAGAATACTCACCTGAACTCATATCATCTCGAAAGCGATCGTCTCACAGCATCTCTAAAGAGGTTAGATTATATTTCTGCTAAATTATGGACAATTATCTTTTTAAAATATTTTTAATTTTCCCTCTCTTTCTCCTTTTTTTTTAGTAATATCATTGTACTTGAGTATACATTTCTATTTTTCATTTTACCTGTTCCTTATTTTATATTGATATATTCAGTACTTTTTGCAAAATTCTTTAAAAATATTTTTATATGTACTTGCATGTAGTTTTTTTTTCCTGTCATTTTATCTGTTTATCATTTATTTAACTATTTATATATCTTTTTGGAGGAGGGGGGAGCCGATGTTCGCTAACCCTTTTCATTTTGTCAGAGGACTTCAGTCTTTTTTTTTTCTTTCTTTTCTAGAAGATAAAATTTTCTGCTTCTTCATTTTTTTTCTTTTTTCTGCTCCCTGAGATAAATAATTCAAAATATTTTAAATATTAAAATCCTTTCAATTAGCAATATAAAAGTTTGCAAAATTATGAAAGTCAAGTATTGTATTCCTTTTGCTTACATATAAGCCAATCGCATTACAAGGTACATTTAAACACATGTTTTTCTCTTTCTCCTCCTTTTTACAAATCTAGCTTTCATTTTTATTTGCTGCGATACTTTTAAGAGAATACTGAAATAGATTAAACACATATTTTCTCCATTATACTTCATTTTACTAGCAAGAAAAGATTTTGGTACTTCTCTATTATCCCGTCGACCACTTTTCATAACAAAAAACTATCGTCAAACTGTAACGCTAAATAAACGGGAGAACATTGCCATTGGAATATCAAAATAAATAAATAAATAAAATATAAGAATTTAAGGACACAATTGTTATTTTAATTAATGAAATAACTAATAAATCAGTAAAACATAATGAAAAATACATGCAAATGTCGAATTAAAAACCACTTGATTACATAACAAACACGTATAATGCTTCTGACATCAAGTAAATGGGACTGCATTTTTGGCATTTAATCTTACAGTTTGGCGATAGTTTTTTGTTATGAAAAGTGGTCGACAGGATAATAGAGAAGTACCAAGATTTTTAGACTACCAATTATTTCAACCAGTTTTTTTAATCAAACTCTTCTATTTTATTATTAAAGTATACGTTGCTACTATTCTATTATTATTATTATTATTATTATTATTATTTAATGCAATCACAACTGCCAATACTTTCTTAGTCATCTTGTTAATGGAGCTATTGATGAAACTGTTTATATTCTGTTTAATTTTCTAGTTATATTTTAATTATTATATCATTTAATTATTATATCAAAAGTAAGCCTAAACTAAATGTCTCTTCCATAGTACATTATTTAAATTCATTAAATCATACAATTTAATGTACCATATAGTGTGACAAATATCTTTATGTTTTTAATAAATGTTTTTGATATTGAGCATCAGTCTTCTTACAATTTGCAATTGATTAGCAGCTGTATAATCCATTATAGATTTAACAATTTTTTTCATTTTGTTTTCATTTTTAATTTCAAACAGTTGATATATTCAATAGTTTAAATAATATTATTAATAATAATAATAATTTAAAATTATTTTCCTTCTCACATTTTGCAATCTGATTAAAACAATATATTTATATTTAAATGCTTTAATGTTTACTTCGCATTTTATTGATTCATGCACGCTATAGCTTTTGTAAAAATCTTGTTATTTGGCTTGTTCATTGTTATTTTAAATGTGATGTGTTATAAGTTTTTCTATTTCAACAAAAAAATTTTATACGTATAGCATCAAATTGTATTTTTATGAGTTAAATTATTATTAATAGGCTACCAATGTTCCTTCTAAAGCACATACATCTTCCTCTCCATCAAAGCCTGGTCGTAAAAGGAGGCATCATATGACTAAATCAGGTAATTGTGAAAAATACTTTTAATTATTCTTTTTTTATATATATACAAACTCTGAGCTGTTAAGATAACTTAAGACCTAAAGTATAATATGTAATACTGATATTAACTATAATAATAACACTAACTGGTAAAAAATTAAAAAAAAAAAAAACTTTATGAATTTGACTTGACATTCCTGATTCTAAATATGCTATTGAAACTGTTCCATCACGTACCGTTATTAAGAAAGATAGGTTTAAAATAATAAAAATTACAGTATGAAATGAAAAATTAATGTATATTTAATCAACAATGCTACAAAACAATAAAACATGAGAAATGAATCAATTAGTTTCAGTACCTTAGTTAAGAACTAGTTTTACTTAATATTAATGCAAGTTGTTTCTATATGTTCCCCTCAATGAAAATGTTAACAAATTCCTTTTGTGAGTAGAATACAGAATGTCATTTTAGATTGTACATGTGCGAATTCAGATCTTCAACTTTCAGAAAAGAGTGGAAAATTTTTACAGAATAAGGTTGAAAACTCTTTCAGAAGAGAGCAGAGGAAAAAAAAGTGCAGAAAAATACTAAAATATAAAAATATCACACTTTAAGCATTAATGTGTTTACTTTAGAGATGACCCCTCCAACCCTAAGTCTGTCAGAAACAATCATTATTTTTACAGGGAGGATTTTGATGCCAACAAGTGTAATTATTAATTGCTAGCTAACTTGCCCGGGCCCGAGATAATAATAATCTGTTCTATACGAATATGACTGAAATATGTAAGCCTATCAAAATCAAGTTGAATGAGGCAAACCCCATCGTGATCGGGCTCATAGAACCCACGATCGGAAAATGCACCCTGGCGGTTGAAAGTGCAACTAAAATACTTAAGGCTATAGATATCAAGTCGAATGTCGTAATTGGGGCCCATAGAACCAGAGATACTCCTATAGTTCCACCTTCCACTGCCAGGTGGCGCAATATGTTCTGGAAGAGGCCTTTTCAGAATACTCAACCCAACCAAATTTCCTAGTAGAATTGAAATTTAACCACGGGTAAACATTAACAAAATAGCGGAAATCACGAAAGTAGATTATGTAAATGATCAGTTTTGAAAGGTTTAATGTAGATATTTTTTAAAACTCAACGGTACATCTTGAAGAAAATGAACGTGTCTATGATCCGGAGTCTACTGTTTGTCCGTATTCGCATTTCCCGAGTCTGTGCCGATTTTTAAACCTGGACTGAAAAACGAAAATCGCGTGAGTCCGTTTTGGGAGGGATTTTTTTCAGAGGATTAAAATTAAAATTTTTTTAAACGGGTACCAGATTGTAAAAGGCAAAGGAATGTAGATTAGGTGCGGTATTTTTAGTTTTTTGTATCTTGTTTATAAACGGCGATTAAAAATAGGAGAAATAGTTAAAAAAGCGAAATTGACTTTCGGTAAAAAACGTTTTTGAAAGGGCTAATGTGAATTTTTTTTTTAAACTAATAGTTTCTGCCTGAACCTGATAGAAGGTAGATGTCTTTAGGTGTGTTTGTTTTTTGTTTGGTTATTTTAGAGAGTCGATGCCAGATTTTATATATTGCAGAAAATTGGAATTTGCAAAAGTGAGTCCTGCATGCAAATTTTTTTCAAAGGGTTAATATTCGTATTTTTCAAAAACAAATACAGCTATCGAAAAAGGAATAAAAGTAGATGTTGTCTGGTATTTTTAGTTTTTCGTACCTTTCTCTGAGCATCCGATGCAAATTTTTAAATGTTGCCAAAATCGCAAAACGGCATACAGAAAATATACCTTTTTGAAGGGTTAACTTTTGTATCTTTTAAAATCAAACGGCGCTTTGAAAAGGGGAAAGTCAGCTCTTTAATTTAGTGACCTTCGTTTTTCCATATCTCTTGTAGTCCAGTGGATGCAAGACTCAGAAAATGGAAGAAAACAAAAAAACATGAATTTGATGCTTCTTGATTATTTCTTTTCGAAAGGTTTAAATGTGAAATTTTTTCAAACCAACCGGATCATTCGAGACGTAAAAGTACATTCTTTGAGAATATGTAAACAGTTTTCCCATATTTTTAGCCATTCGCCCATGGCAAATTTAGAAAAACTTTGACTTGTATTTTGTTTCTTCTATTTCCAAAGATACAGATATTGGCTTCTGATCATGCGCGTGCAGATTTCAGATGAGTGATTTTTTATATGTGATCTTTGATCAATTTATAATTAATAACTACTCTTAATTTTCAAAATATTAAAATTTTGAGGCTCAGGTGCACCAGTAGAGGGTTTGGACTACTTAAATCTAAATTTTCAGGCTTCTAGGTGGGCTACATTTCCCTAGCCATCGCCAACAGACACACACACGCACAGAGCAAAACTTTATTTTATTAGTATAGATTGACAATAGTTGAATTTTTGTATTTAATACAATGGATATTGTAGAATCATATATATATATTTTTTTAAATTAAGGAATTGAGTAATGTTTTTGTTTGCTTTCTTTATGACTATTGAAGTAATAATTAAGATTTTTAGATCATACCCACAATTTTTCGTGCATATAAAAAGAAATTGTCCAGCGGAAATAACTAGTGCAAGAAAAAAGCCTCTTGGCAATGAATGATAAATCCTTAAAATTACATTTAAGAAAGTGGTTTTTTAACTAATTAGTCAATCAGAGAAGTTATAATTATTTTCTATACTTATAATCTGTTTTAACATAGTACAGTAAAACCTCCATAACGGACACTCCCGAATAGCGGACACCTCTATTTACCGGACACTTTTCAAATCCCTACTCCCAAAATCTAAATTTTTGTATGTTTAACGTCAGAATAGCGGACATTCCGAATAGCGGACAGTAGTTTTAGCGATCAAGGATGAAAAATGATATTTTAATGAGAAAAAAGTAAAAAGCCTCGAAATTTATCAGGGCAATGTGCTACAAACTTTGTGACCACAGATAAATTTAGAGGGTGGTCTCACGACTGGAGAATCCCCCAATATCGTATGTGATTTTGTATCGATTACTGTTTGATTCTTCAGATTTAATTGACATACATTATTTGAAGCTTCAAAATATGTTAAAACCATTTTTATCGTTTTCTGAATAGATTGAGTTCTGCGTATTCTGAATTTAGTGTCTTGTTTGTGATTAATGTTTCGAGAATGAACTCAAAACGAAAGCGATAAACTTTAAAAGAAAAATTTGAAATTGTAAGTGTAAGTGAATCTGAAAAACAGAAATTGAGTTTACGGATACTTCCCGAATGTTTTAAAATAGGTAAAACACAAGTGGGAGAGATTTTACGAAATAAAGAAGAAGTAAGGAATTTGTGGATTACTAATTCTAACGAGAATTCCAAAAATGTGAAATTGGTGTATACTGATTCCATTGAAACTGATTCTATAATTCTGAATGGGTTTACTTCACTTTGTTCAAAAAAATTCCTATCAGTGGGCCTTTAATTCAGGAAAAGGCTGTAGAAGTCGCCAAAGAACTCGGATTACATGATTTTAAGGGTTTGGGTAGATGGCTAGAAAAATTCCGGTCTCGGCACAACATCTCTTTCCAAACAATATGTGGAACAGCAAAATATGTAGCTCTGAAAAAAGTGGAGGATTGGCATGAATGACTGCAATCAATTTGTGAAGGTTATGAGGTGAGAAACATTTTTAATGCCGAGGAAAGTGGACTCTTTTTCAGAATTTTTTGGAATAAGACTTTGTGCTTTAAAAAGGATGGCTGTATCGGCGAAAAAATGACAAAAGAGCGAATCACTATTTTATAATGTTGCAATATATTAGGGGAACTTTAAACTTCTCTTATAATTAAAAAATCTCTGAAACACACGTGTTTCTCAAAGAACATCCAATGTAATAAATTTGGTGTGATGTGGAGAACGAATAAAAAAAGCGTGGATAACCAGTTTTTTAGTGATTAAATGGTTAACTTCCTTTGATAATAAGATGAAAGAACAGAGAAAAGTTCTCTTTTTTTTTGGACAGTGCAGCTTCTCATTCAAAACATTTGAATTTGGACAATGTTAAAACTGTGCCCCCCCCCAAACACAACTTCCATATGCAAGCCCCTTGATCAAGGCGATATACACAGTTGTAAAGCCTGGTAGAGAAATCTTTTATTAAGCTACATTCTCTCGAAGTTAGATTCTATGAAAACAGTTGAGAAGAGCCTAAAATTAGTTAATGTTACCTATGCTCTCGAGTTTGGATTTCTTCAGCTGTAAAAAACATATAACCGGAATGCGTACGACATTGTTTCAGAAAAGCAGGCTTTATATTACAAGAAAATGAAACACTTATTTCCAATTGAAATGCAGAATTATCGCAATAAGTGAATTAATGAAATGTATCAGGAGTGAAGAAATGCCGAAATGTCCAACATTGATGATGACCTACTGCAGACGTAGGCGATTATATTCCTTCAGAATCTTCGAAAAAAGCTGACTCTATTAGTGATACGAATCAGATACTGAAACCAGGGGACGTTTCCTGCAATATCGAGAATTTTCAAGAAACGGCAAAATACAGTGAGCTGTTACACATTTTTTTTTTTTTTTTTTTTTTGCGAAAAAAGATGATTTAGAAGGATTAAAACAACTGATAGCATTAAAACGTCACACAGAAAAACTAACTACATGTAATCACAAGCAAAAGCAAACTTTTGTAACAGATTTCTTTCCGTAAGAATGTAATAAACATAGTGGAAAAATGTATGTACAATTTCATTTCAGTTTTATTGCTTAAAAAAGTAATTTTAATTTCTGATTAATCATAAAATAGAAGTTCTCGGACATATAAAAGCCAATTAATGAAACGTTAAGCCCTTCTTAGCGATTTTGTGAATCTCTGAAGTTTTCCCAATAGCGGACACCTCCGAATAGCGGACAATTTCTGCGCTCCCGAGGTGTCCGTTATTTAGAGGTTTTACTGTACTAGACTGCTATAGAGAACTGGAATTGTTCAGAAATACATTATTTCAAATAATATACATTGTTCCATAAGTTATTCACATTTGAAAGCTAATAAAAAAATTAACAAATTGTATTGGAGTGCAGTTTGCACTTGGAGAGGTTCAAATTTTCTTTGAATTATTTTTTATTGCAAAGTCCTGTAATGCACAAACTACCTGCAGTATGACGGTTTGTTAAATTTCTTTATAAGTTTGAAATATGAATAGACTTGTGTGACTCTTTGAACTTTTATTTTATTTTATTCTTGTCCCTCCTGAAAAGTTTTACTTTTTGACAAGTTTTGTGGTGTAAACCACATTCCGTTAACATTTTGTTAAATTTGCAGGAACTTTTGAAATCTGATTCTGAACTTACTTAGATCTTTTTGAATAGTTTTTTTTTTTTTTTTTCCTTTGCCATAAAAAAATCCAACTGTTTGATCTGTCTTATGGTGCAATCTGTACTCCAATACGACAATTTGTTATTTTTTTATGAATTTTTGAAATTTGAACGAATTTATGGGATACCTGTATAATTTGCTAATTTAAGTGTGTTACTGAGAGATCAATCTCATCTTACTTTGTTATGTCAAATTTGTCCAAAATGTTTAAGAAGTTATTTTATTTTATTTGTTTAATGTAACCTTGTCCTTTTTAGACAAACCTAGTCCAGAAAAAAGAGGTGTAGGAAGACCACCTGGCATACCAAATAAGAAGAAAATGACAGCAGTTGTCAAGTCTTCTGATGCACCTAAGGAGGGAGGCTCTCTCATAAAAACATTCAAAATTCAAAATCCTCTTCCTAAAATAACACCACCCCCTCCTCCTGAAGAGCCAGTTATTCATCCTGCAAAACCTGCTATTCCATTTGCTTTGAACATATTACCAAAAAAGAATGAGCCTGTTGATGTTGCAAAAGCATTTGGCATGGATAGTATATTTTTGCCTCGCTCATTGACTCCTCCAGAACCTGAAGATAACACTGTATCTGCTGAAGAAACTGAAAGTGCACCTGGGGATTTAGAAACAAGTTCTATCCCTTCAACAATAGCTGAAGATCTTCCTAGCACATCTTTTACCAATTCAACACCATTATCACCACCTGTCGAATTACCTAGTCCTTCTTTCTCTTCTGCTGTTGCCCAAATCATCCCACCTGCAGAAAAATCTCCAATATCACCATCAGAACAAACAACTTCTATCATTGAAGATTCTCTTGTAAGTGCAGGAACTACTGCCAAGCCTATTTTAATTTCTGCATCGGATGCTAAAAAAATAGTTACTCTTACAGCTACTTCATCAGGCTTCAAAACAGTGTTCTTGCAGGACAAATCTTTGAGTTCAAATCCTGTGTCAAATGTAAAAAGTATTGTTGATAGCAGCATATCTGCAAAGACTGTTAATCAAGTCACTAGTCCAAATGTAACAAAGGCCATGATAACTGTACCCTATGGTGCTGGGGGTCCTCTGTTAGTTTCTGGCCAAACTCTTAAGACTCCTTCTGGAAAAATTTTCCAGTTTCTATCTAAAAATCCTGCATCTGCTCAGTCAAAAGATGTAGCAGCACAGCTCATTACACCAAGTCATACTGGGGAATCATCTCAAAAAATTATTAGTGCATCACCTTTGCCAAGAAAAATAGAATCAACTTCATCGTCAGCTACTCTTGTGAAATTAAGTGCTCCTGAAAAAGCACCTGCAATCAAACACATCCAAGTTGTAAAACCCCCAACAAATAAAGTTGAAACTGCTGCTGAAATGATTGAAAAACAATTAGCAATCAAAGCACTCTGCAATGAAGGTGTAGGTTTAGATGCTGCTGATGAAGCTTCTGTAGCCTATACAAAGCCCAGTACATCCATCATATCTAGGGTTGTTCCAAGACCAGGACACCCTCCATATATTAGACAGTCAATTATTGCACATCCTCCTGGTAGAGGGAGAATTAGGCCTATTCTTCCAAATAAGATTTATCAGATTTATCCCAAATAATTTAATGTAAATATACATGTTTTATCATATTGATTGTTTTTAAATAAATATTATGTTAATAGATTTAATATTATTTGTGTTTCTTTAATTATCTATATATTTAAAACACAATTTTTTTTTTTTTTTTTTTTTTTTTTTTTTTTTTTTTTTATCTGTCTTGAACCAATTTTAATGATTATTTGTTTTAACTGAAAGTTCTTCATTTATAGATGTGCCAGCATATATATATATTTAAAATTTCTAATGAAATTTCCTCAAAAGAGTCATAATTGGGTTATTCCGTTGTTGTGGTAAAAAGGAGAATAATGGGAATCATTATATCTGTATTAACATGAAGCATTATGTTATAAATTCAGGGACAGTATAGTATTGTATTCAAATTATTCCAACAATTTCTTCTTTTTTTTTTTTTCCCCGTGCTTGTCAACAACATCATGTTATTCAAATATGATGGAGAAGTAACATAAATCTCTTAAGGTCTTTAATCTAAAGCATTCCATCATCTACTTAAGTTATGTTTGTACCTTTTTTTCTACTTTATTATTATTATTATTATTTTTATTTTTATTATTATTATTTTGTAAGATTTAAATTATACTTTAATAAATTCTCTCTGACCTAAATTTCAATCATCTTTTTCAATTCCTACTATTAGCTCACACTCTCTATATATTTATATATCTTGTTCAAATTTTCAATCATTAATAAAATATTTTCTATTCATCCATTCAAGTTCAAATACATTTTTTTAAACTTGTAGTGGATGACACTTGATATTAATACAGTTTTTTAAAATATTAATTCATTAATTAAATTTAATTAATTAATTTTAGTTTTATATAGAAGAAAAAAATTTCTCCCATTGTTTTCATAAATGAAATGAAAGATTTTCCTCAAATTAGTGATGCCACAAAAATAAAATACCGCAACGATGATTATAAAAAATTGTTCAATGAAGATGACGTGGGACATTAATGCTGCACGGGTTTATTTTATATATTTATGATTAAAAAGTAGGAATTGACTTTTAAAAAAGAATTTATATTGCTTGTTTACATATCTTAGATATAAAAATTCAGTTTCTGTATCATAAATTTTAGTGGTTTCTTATATATTTATTTCTTGAATTAAAATAAAATACATTCCTTGATTAATTGATATTAAATAAATGTAAAGGTCTATGTTTTCTATGTGTTGAAAAATGTTAAGCCACTGCAGTGACTTTATGTGCAAAATATTAATTAAATATTTTTCCATTTTTCCTTTCTCTCCTTCCTCCCCCCTCTCCCCCCCCCCCACACACACACATTGTAGAAACATGAATTAAGACGTTGACATGGGAAAGGAAATAGTAAGTGCCAAAAATGAAACTACCTTTTGATTACTACCTTTTCCATTTTGAAGGCATTGGAGTTACTATCTGTTAGCCATCTTGTGGCCATCATAAGAAATAAAATAAATGGGATATGAACTTACTGTCTTTCTCATGCTTTTGGCCTTGGTATTTACTATTTTTTCAACAGAAAAAATGGATTTTTTGGCACTTACTCCACTTTCCATGTCAATGCCTCAATTAATTTTTAAATTTAAAGTATACTCCATTTTTAAAAATCAGTCAAAAATAAATATTGGGAAAATAAGATTTAGTTATGTCTACTTTATTGTACAATTTAAAATATTTAAAAACGCAAGTTATTGGGTTATTTGGTGTGACTTTATTAAATTAATTTTATTTAGTTTGTGTACTTAATCGTTAGTTGTTTACAGTCTGACAGGGCTGCCAGTTGGTCCTTATTTACCTAAAAGGTTCCTATTTTATAATTTGGTCCCTGAAAGTCCCTTTTTTCAACAAGAAGTCTCTAAAAGTCCCTTTTTTCACTGTAATTGTCTCTAAAAAAATTTTATTTTTCAAAACTTATCATGAAAATTTATATATTTTTAATATTTAATGTCCTAGATGGCAACACATAACGGATCATAAGTAGAAAATTTACAAGCTCAATCAAGGAGAATTGGGAGTGTATCGAATAGATTCATTTTAGGCAACTTGTATCAATGCAAAACAGACAAATGAAGAACTAAAATACCCAAACATCTCTATGTATTTGAAGGGTAGCCTTAATTTGTACTAAGGCAGTGGCAGCACAGATGTAGAGCGAGGATTTTCAGTTTCAAATCAAATTTTTTCTGAAGAACGAATGCTAAATGTTAAACATGATGTTTTAAAACATCATTATGCAAATTATGCTGCTCTAGTTCCAATAACAAGTAAAATGATAAAGACTGAGTATCAAAACTATCAGAGTTACCTAGAAAATGGAAAAAGACAAAAAGGAGTAAAGTACAACTTGAACTGCAGAAGAGGAAGAAAGCTGAAACTAGTTGGATATGCCAATTCCAAAACTTGCTGCTATCTCATACATGTTTCACATACACCAAAAACGAATCAGCATCAATTTCTATCAAGGTCTAACTGAATCTAAGTTTTATTAAATGCCATGTGTTAGTTCTTGAGATATGACTATCTCTAAAATAGTTTAAATCCTGAAAAATGCAGCATAGCAGCGCCACCTATCGGGAGATTTACACCAAAGTCTAAGGAACTACAACTTATGTCAACGTCTAACTGAATCTGAAGTTTGATAAAAATCTGTGCATTGATTTTTGAGATATAGCTATCGTGAAAATAATTGAAAAAGTAGTACAGCAGCGTCACCTGTTGGGCTATTTATACCAAAACATAAAAGTCTTTTTATGTCAACATCTATCAGAATCTGAAGTTTGATGAAATTCTGTGCATTAGTTCTTGAGATATAGCTATTGTGAAAAATGTAGCATAGCAATGCCACCAGTTGGGCGATTTACACCCTAAACTAATCAGCACCAATTTATATCAAGGTCTAACTGAATCTAATTTTTTTTTAATTCTGTGCATTAGTTCTTGAGATAGAGCACCCACAAATTTTTTGTCACATACAAGACTGACATTTTCTAAAAACAGTCAAATCGTGTCAAGATCTTCTAAACGTACAAATCCGTCAAAAACCATATCAGTAAAAAATTTTCATGAATCCAATACTTTTTCTTTTTGTAAAGATAGAAGAAAGTAAGAAAGAAGCTGAAGAAAATAAAAATGCAATTATAGATCTTGAATTAAAATTTGGAAAATTAAAAAAAAAAAATGTGAGTGAAGAAGTAGTTGTATTGGGATAGATTGATTACTGAAGGCAACCAAAGGTTGAGAATTGCTTTAGAAGAAGAAAATCTAACTGAAGCTAAAGTTACACAAAATCTGATTACAGATGGTATAACAGCTAACAAGGAACTGAAAGTGAAAAAGGATGAAGCTGATAGCTTGTCTACTGTCATAAATAAAAGAAAAAATAATTTAATTACAAATTTTGCGAGTAAGAAACTTAAAGATCTATTTGTGAGAAATCTTAAGTATTTTTTATAATTAAACAAGTTAAAAATATTTGGTGTACTTCTTCATTGTTAAAAATTGTACCGGGTGAACCAAAAGTTTGTTAAAACTTTAAAAATTCATAAAAAAGGAAGAAATTTTGATAAAGAAGTGTGGTTTGCAAGAAAGGGCTCACAAGGTAGTCAGATTTTTTTTAGCAGCAAAAAATTTTTTAGTTAAAAAAGTCACCTGTAGATGGCACTAACATGCGAGAGATTTAGCAGAATTATGCAAATTAATCCTGTAATAAAAGACCGGGATACAAGTGGATTTCTCATTCGCTTTCAGAATGTTATCATTACCCAATGGAACATTGTTGGTGAAGTTGTTCTATTTGAATGGAGAGTCAGCAACTGTTGTGTTGCGAAAATTTCACACTACGAAAGGACCGAAGATGAATAATGTGGTCTGGGGGTCATGTTGAACAATTGTTATTGTAAGAATAAATCGATGGAGTGTACTGTTGTCCTGTTCATTGTGTTTCGGGTCGTCAGCACTCTCTACCAGTGACATTTTTTACTAAAAATGTTTTTGCTGCTAAAAAAAATTAGACTACCTTGTGAGCCCTTTCTAACAAACTACACTTCTATATCGTAATTTCTTCCCTTTTTATGAATTTTTAAAGTTTTAACAAACTTTGGTTCACTTGGTATTTAATATAGTATGTGATTTGCAAAAATATTGTTTTTATTTTTTGGGTCCCCAAAAAGTCCCTATCTCAGGCTTTCGGTCCCTAAAAAGTCCCTAATTTTTAATCATTAGGTCCCTAAGTACCTACTATTTTAGACCAAAGTTGCTGGCAGCAGTCTGTATTATAAGAAAAAACATACTGTGAGTAATGCTGACAGCATATTAACCATGGCAACGACCTGACCAATAAATTGTGCCTTTTCTGGAATTTTGTTTATTTTTAAATATTGCACAATATAAATTTTTATATCATAGAATTAAAAAAAAAAAAAAGTAAATTCAAATATAATTTGTTTGAAACTGTATCTCAATTCTTATGGTTTTAAAAATAATCTTCAAGGGTTAATATTTGAAAATTGTCTGCAACCCAATTATGGAAGATTAAGATGTGAAGACTCCTAAGACGTGAAATCACCCTCTAATTCTCTTAAAACACCTCTCTTAACCTATGGGTAGGTTTTTTTCGAATTTCTTGGAAAGTAAAAGTACCTTGAAATAAAAACAATCTGCTACCAAAATCGAAAATATAAAAAATAGCCATGTTAGAGATCGACCTCAGCTAGTCTATGCAAAAGAAACATTTAAAAAAATTCAAATTAAAAAAGAACCTGCCCATAGGTTTAATATTAGTGAGTAGGTGTTTTCGCATAAGTGAAGAAGTCCAGTTGAGACTCCTTTTAATGAGAGCTCACTGTAATTGGGCAATCTAAGGAAATATATTAAATATAAAAAATCTATTAGTGTTTTTGATTAAATTTTAATTTAATCAAATTTAATTTTTTATTTTGATTAATTTTATTAGTAATTATTTCATCTATATTATATACACCAGGTAGTGTATCAGACATCTTTATTCTTTAACCAAGGTAGCCCGGATTGGATTGCCTGGATTAAATAAAAATATATATCTATATATTAGTGCCTCAATTTTGTGCAAAGAAGCAAAATAATCATTTACATTTATTGAAATTAAAAGCAAAAAATTATATGTTTAAAATTATTGTTTTTTAAAAAATTGATCATTTAAAACCTGTCTCTAAATTACATTACAGTTTTGAGATCAACTTTATCTGAAAGTACATTGTTTGTTCTATTCTGTGCTGTAAAAGCTAAAACTATGTGATATTTAGAAACAAAGATGTCAATGGTGAAAGAAAATATTTAGTTATCTTTAAATGAAAGCATTAAAATATTGGTTTTAAGTAAAGCTATTTTTATAAGAATAAAATACTTGAAAGCTATACTATTTTTATTCCTAATTTCAGCTTTATGACAGAAGCAACATAAAAGAATATATATATATATATATATTTTTAGACTAAACTAAAAATTACTAAGTTTTCTCAGGACAGTCAAACTTCATTATCTATTAAAACTCAAATGAGAGAGCCTTTAATTATTTGTAGATGAAATTAGAAAAAAATATGTATAATTTGTCTAACTTTAGTATGTTTAAAATATTTCACCATTGGAAAGTGTCATATTCAGTAGGAAATGTGTAATTGATTCAAAAACAGAAATATTTCCCCATGATAGCTTCAAAATTATCTATTTTTGAATTGTTTATTGAGCATATATTAAGATTAAAGCTTGTTGCAGCCTAATCGGATTATATGTAATATGTTTTTGCTGGTAAATTTAACATCATGAGCAGCATAAAAGTGTGCTTTCATTCACAAAAATAAAAACTTATATTTATTTCATCAAAATTATAATATTTTCTCTGACTTTTCATTCTGTATGTTCTGTGGTAAAAGCTCTTAAGACTCCTTATCAGCCGAACCAGAAATTATTTTCTCCAATGTTAAATCTATGGCTGTGGAATGAATTCATATTTTTAAAATTTCTCATCAGAAAAATGAAGTTTATTTATTTAATCTATTATTATTTTTGTAACACTTTTTTCAGATGATGTTTATTTGCTATCTAATGACAAAATATTTCTAAAATCTATATATATAGTAGAACCCCACTAATCTGAAATTCCAGTGAATCCAAACCGATTTTATTTTTGAAAATTATACTGGAACAGATTAACTGAAAAGAATGAAATATTGTACTAAAAACAAAAAGTACTTTTTCAATATGATAATTTTGTACACATTGAAGAAACTAACTTAATAATTCAAGGATCTCTTTTCCATTTAATAAAAACACATCACATAGACATTTACATAACAATCTTTTGGGGTAAAGAAATTTGTCAGATTTGTCTGACGAAGTGATGTTATTCTCGAAGAGGAAGCAATATTAGGCCAATGTCTCATAAACATAATGTCTGTTGATGTCGCATTTTCACTTTGCTCTATATATCGCAGTGCTTTTTTTAGTGCATATGCAGCTTCAGAATGGGAAACAAGAACATTCTCTGGCACACCAGTTTCTTCTAGATCAGAGTCATCTTGTGGCTTATTCTGAACTAAAGATCATTTCTTCGTCTGTATATAACTAATTGGCTTCAGTATTACAACCACTTAGTTATAGTGTGTTCAGTTGTGTCTTCACAGCCTGGGATACATTTAATAACTGGAAAAATTTCACTTTTGTTTGCTTCTCCCTGTTCAACATCGCTAGAATCAGCTAAACTTGGCCATAACTTCTTCCATGACTTTTCTAAACAATTTTGTGTAACGTTGTCCCATGACTCCAATATTCAGTAAATTACATCTTTTATTGTGACATTCTGTATAAGTTGCCATACAGAGACAAAACTACCATCGCTTTCAATCAGTTTTTGAGGAAAAATCTTGTAGCTGCATTTTACATTTTTTGACACTCGTTTGTCCATAGGCTGTAATAAAGCTGTTACATTAAGAGGAAGAAAAACTACTCTTATATTGGGATGTTGCTTATGGATGAGATAGAGCATTATCCAAAATTAGTAAAGCACAGGTTGGCAAACTGTTCTTTTTATTAAAATATTTCTACTGCTAGAACTGGTTTTGGAACCATTCTTTTAAAAGGTTCTAATGAAAAAGGGAAGACATATTCTCTTTCTATTGCTTTTGAATAAAAGAATTCAAGATATACTACTGAGTACTTATAACTTACATATTTTTCTGTTCTATTTTTATCAGAATTTCGGGTAATCCGAACAGGTACTAGTCCCAATTAGTTCGGATTGGTGGGGTTCTACTGTATATAAAAATAGATGTGTGTGTCCCTATATTTCACTTTGCAGCCACGACTACTCAGCACAGACCACTGGTGTTTGTGTGTGATAGTAGCCTTGAGTCTATCATCGTGCACTGTGGTGGTTGCATATCGGTAGCTGTGGGAGTGTGGGAGATATGGTGGTTGAAAGTGGTCGACTCAGGGCATTTTCTTATTTCAACCAAAGTGTTCTAAAAAATATTTGGAATCTTCTTCAATGGGAATTGATTCATTGAACTTAACATGAACTAATTAATCTATAGATAACTAAGTAAGATGATTTTGTGCCCCCCTAGTGGTGGAAATAGAAACTAAATGATATTGTAGTACGCTTGCTTGCTATCCAGTGCTCTAGACAGCGGGGAAGTGCGCCAGAGTTTCATTCGAAAAGAGGTTTTTTTTAGAAGAGAATGCATGCCGAAAATTACTATTTTTATTGAAACCACGAAAGAAAGTTAGGTTTCTAGGCAACGCTAAGGACCAGCTAATATGTACCTAATTTTATATTATCTTGGAGTTTGAATATTATTTATAGCTCATCAGCTCTTCTAAGATTTTAACAGTTCAAATATAAAGTTAATCCAGTTTTAGAAATATTTTGCCCACTTTTTGCTGTTTTTGTACATTTGAGAGCATGTTTATTTTCCATTAGTATTTGTATTCAAAATTATCTGCCAAAAAAAAAAAAAAAAAAAAACTGTGTTTAGTTAATTTTCTAAGCTACTCTATCCTCTTTTTTTTTTTTTTTTTTTTTTTCCCCCTTACACAGTCAGGAACCAACTCCAAATGACATTTTCCATGTTGTGGAATGATTATATGTATATCACTCCCTCACGAACGGTGTTAGTTTTAAGGTAAATATATGCTTAGTAAACACCAGGGTTGCCATTTCAAAACTTTCTTGAAAGGAGCAAAGTTTTCTTTGGAGGGGGGGGGGGGGGGGGAATTTGATTTTGTTGTGAACAGCTGAGAAGCAATTGATAAAATTTTATTCTCGCATTTAAAATAACGAAAGTTCTCATTATTGATCTCTAATCTCTATCCTCTTTTTTTTTTTTTCTTGCACAATCAGGAAACAATTCCACCTGATATTTTCCATGTTGTGGAATGAATATATGTATACCACTCCTTCACGAACTTGTTGAGAGGTATTAGTCTTAAGGTAAATATATGCTTAGTAAACACCAGGGGTGCCATTTCAAAACTTTCTTGAAAGGAGCAAAGTTTTCTTGGGAGGGAATTTGATTTTGTTGTGAACAGTTGAGAAGCAATTGATAAAATTTTATTCTCACATTTAAAATAACGAAAGTTCTCATTATTGATAAATGTTAATATATCTCATTTTTTAAATGTTGCAACAGCAAGGTTTTAACAAATATTGATAATTACTAATTTGTGCGCTTAAAGTGCTTATTTAGTACCTACAATGGAGTTTTTATATTTTATTTAATAGAAAATTCTCTTAGTTCTGATCATACATTTTTTTTTTCTGTATTAAGCAAGAAAAAATAAACTTACTATTATCACAGAACTATTATAAAACGGTAAAATACTGCACATTCACAAGCCTATAATCTATTCTGCATCTTTAATTATAAATAAAAAAATAAAGTTCTTAAAAAAAAAAAAAAAAAAAAAAAAAAAAATGAATGAATGAATGGAATGTTGTGGGATTAATCGAATGGATCAACGTAAAGATTTTTTTTTCACCATATTTAAACCTAATTTACACGTATAAACATTTTTGTTGGTCATTTAAAGATTTTTATTGTTTAAAATGATATCGCATTATTATTTATTTAATCCTTCAAGTATTAAACTTAGGAATTTTAATTTGGGCTCGTTAAAAAATATTTGTGTTATGTAAATGAAAAGTTGCTTATATAGACAATATATTTAACCCGTCATCGGGTTTTTTTTTTTTTTTTTTTTTTTTTTTTTTTTTTTTTGCATCAAACTACATTAAAAATTTAAAATATTTTAATGACTTTTAGTATGATCCACATACAAATATCTTGGTGTGCGCCACAAACTGATATATAGGCGAATTCAAGGTATTCTAACTTTTTGTTTTATGTTTACTATTAGATGGCAGCACCAAAAGTTTAAAATTCCATGTACAACAAATTTCCTGAATTATTGAGTTTTTTCCCTTTCTGATTGATAAAGAAAACAAAACCAAGTGCATTTTCTTTATTCTATAACATTATTAAACGCAATGCATATAATTTTATTTTTATGTATGCATTTTTTTAGCATGTTTTACTTTCTGCTTACGATTACGGAATAGCTAATATAATGAAATTAGAGGATAAAAATATTTGTCCCCGTACAACAGCACGAAACTTTCTGACATATTTTCTAGCTCATTTTTAAACGCAAAAGCATGATAATTGCAGGCATGATTGTAAAAGTTATTTGCAGTTGAACATTTTTTTTTTCATTTTTCGATAAACGAATTACATCTTGAGTTATAAATGTTTATTGTCTCACGAAATCAGTTTTTTCCCCTTTCCCGCGCTGTCGCGGAAAACTGATCAAAACGCAACTTTGACAGCATTTTCTGAAAAATCTTTTACCTTTACCGAAAAATGGAAAAAAGTTCGATTACAAAGTTTCTGAATAAAAGCATCTGCAAATTTCATGCGTTTGCAGGAAGAAAAAAAAAAGAAAGAATTTTAAAATGTTTCAGAAGGAGGCTAGTTTGTAAGGATATGAGAACAGCCTTATAATAAAATTCGAATCATTTAAAAGTAGAATTTTATTTTAAACTAGTTAATATAGTGTTTTACAATGGTGTGAAAGACTTTAAAACTATTAGATAGTGTATTGAAGCAGATTTTGTTTTAGGACTAATAATTTTAGTAATCCAGTAAGAAATAATTACAATTGTTTTGAAATACATATTTAAAAGATAAATAGTTTGAAGCAATTCACCATTTAAACAAGAACGAAAAATCAAGCATAGATTATGTAACACTTTCGAACGCTTCCAAAATAATTTTACAAATCATTACCGTTTAATAAGTTGAAAGATAACATCTAAGTAAACAGTTTGGAAAACGCATAACATATTTAAAAACGTAATTTCATGAATTACCAACAATATTCTTAAAAATATCCGAATACTTTTATTCAGCCCTGTATATGATCTATAGATTTGTATATATACTACATAGGATGCTAAATTTTAGTTCAGTTAGGAAACGCGTAACACAGTTTAAAATTCTCCTACTGGAGTTTCTGTTAGTAAACGGAAATGTGTTCGCGAACTTTTCTGCTGCCTTGTATATGATCTACAGAATATATACACACCAAGTAATAGATAAAAAGTGAGTTAAATTTAAAATTGCGTTCAGCAACTTAAAACGCACTTCCAGGAATTATTGTTAACAGACAGAAGATAATTCTTTTGTGTGTCCCTGTAAATGAACGATGACTGCTATACACACAATATTCTGTAGTAAATCTTTTGTAATGCACCTCAGTGATATATATAAATTTCAATGCGTTTAAAATAGTGAAACATTATTTAAATAAACCGCAAACGATTTTTCTCCGTAGACGTAATGTAACGGAATTATTTTGCCTGTCCCTGTAAAGTAACTATAAGTGTTATGCACACCCTATTCCATATTAAGCTTCTTGTAATGCACCTTAGTGGTATATATCAATTACAATTTGTTTCAAATTGTGTAACATCATTAAAATAAACCGCAAATGATTTTTCCGCATAGACTGTAATGTAACCGAATTATTTTGAGTGTCCCTGTCAAAAAACTATAAGTGCTACACACTTCAGTTGAAATAGGGAACATGCTATAGATAACGACAATAACGTACAAAAATTTCAGGGCAATCCGAGCATATTTACGGGAGTTAGAGCACGGACAGACGGCCAGACAAACCAAAGTCATAAACACTTTTCAACTAGGTTGGAAAGTGTTAAAAATATATCAAACTATAAATTTTTGTTTAATTCTTAAAATCTCTATATATTTATGTATGTATTTAGTTTATACCAATACGAACCGTTTCATAAACATTTTCCTGCTTTATTTATTTATTTTTTTGCATGTGTGTTTTTAGTTTATACCATCATAAACCTTTTCTTAAACATTTTCATGCTTTATTTATTTTTCTTTCTTTCTGTGTGTCTGCGATACTTTATAAACCTTCAATGTTTATCACGTGAAATTTTAGGACTGCAATTCATGTTGTTACAATAGATGAATTTGGTAATATAGGCCCGTATTATGGAAAATTCATTGCTTTAATTTATACTTAGTAAAAGCGCTAACTAGTAAAATAAAAAACTAGTCGGATGTGCCAATCCCAAAACTTTCTTATATCTCAGTCATGTTAATACTTCAAAATTCGCTATCACATCGCCAATAAAATCAATATTTTTCGTCATTCTGTTGTACGTCAGCTGCTTGCGAATCGTCGGGTTACAGGGATGCGAACAACCCATGTATACTAAACTACGAAAAGTCCTTCTGGCCTGAACCGACAGGAACAGATAGCCTCCCTATTCCTTGGTTTTACGATTTTAGCTAATTTTATACTGGAAAACACGAAGGTAAAATGCGTGGAACCTAAATAAAAAAGGTTCAATCCCAGTTCTCGTCAACATTGAATTTGAATGAGAATATCGCCAAATTAGTCCTCTACAGCCAAGTTGGCTTCATTTATGGCAACTTACTTTGGTCGCCAAATTTGGCGATATTCCGCGAACTGTCGCCAAGTTTAGCGAGAATTTGAAGTTGGCGAATATAAATATATAATGATAAGCATATAATAGGATTAATAGTTACAACAATGAAAGAAAATTTGCCGAAACCATGTTAACTAAAACTCATAAATTAAACCCGTTTATGGATGAACTCTGCTGTCTTGTTTGAAAATGTCAGCCATCCTAAAATTTCAAACCGCCCTATCTCAGCCATTTTTTAAGATAGACGCAAAACAAAAATTGCTCCGGATTCTCCGGATCAAGGCCGAACATTTAAAGAAAAAAAAAATAGGATTTCTAATTTTTTTAATTTGCACATCTTTTTAAATTTTAAATCTTTAAATGGCTATCACAGCGCCCCCCCCTTTCGTCGAAATATCCCCAAATTTTAATAGAACCTGCTTGCCATTGCCAAAAACAGAGAAAAAAAATGTGGTTCAATTTGAAGCATAACTTCATACACTTTTCGATGGTACAATAGTGAAAATGGAACAAAAATATCGATCACAGCGCCCCCTTTCGTCGAAATATCCTCAAATTCTGATAGAACCTGCTTGCCATAGCCAAAAACATATAAAAAAATTTGGTTCAATTTGAAGCATAACATCATACACTTTTAGATGGTACAATAGTGAAAATGGAACAAAAATATTGATCACAGCGCCCCCTTTCGTCGAAATATCCCCAAATTCGGATAGAACCTGCTTGCCATAGCCAAAAACATTAAAAAAAATTTGGTTCAATTTGAAGCATAACATCATACACTTTTAGATGGTACAATGAAGACGGACAGACAGACATTTTGTAAAAACATGTTTTTCGGAATATCTGACCTCTAAAACGTGTAAATCCGTCGAAAACCGGAAGTCGAAAAAAATTTCGATTACAATACTTTCTTCTATTATAGATAGAAGAAAGTAAAAAATGTTTAATTTATTTTAAGATATGGTAACATACATTATTGTAACAAACAAATAATTATATGTGACAATAGATTATTTTTTTTTTAAATTTTTGCTCGAGTCGCCTGATATCTATCCCCAGTATATCTGCCACCATACGTCACAGCAGAAGGGGATACATATCCAGGTTCACTTTCTTCGAGAGTCGGATATCCGACCCCAGTATATCTGCCCCCATATCAGAAGGGGCCATATATCAAAAACTAGTTCGTGTTACTTTCGTCGAGACCTGGATAACCGTCCCCTGTATATCTGCCCCCGTACTTCATCTTGACGTCATAGCAGAAGGGGACATATATCACGGGGTAACATATCCGATGCTTGAACCTTTTACTTTTGAGGGGAGCATTGGATATCCGACCCCTGTATATCTGCCCCATACGTCATCTTGAAGCCACAGCAGAGGGGACACATATCCAGTGCTAGAATATTTTCACGCTCGTCGAGAGTTGGATATCCGACCCCTGTATATGTATCCCCTGTTACGTACAGTTTTTATTTTGGCCGTGAACTAATATACGTCCTTATTTATCTAGAAATCGGTAGACGTCATTCAGATTATAACACACCAATTAGATACATATATAAATACATAATTGAAACAATATAAATAATGTTTGAATTATGTATTGTTATATTTAATAACATTACATAATTGAATTTTGTTATATATAATATATGTATTATGTTTCAATGTATTGAATACCATATATCTATTGAAATTTGTAATGTAAAAAGTATTTCTTTGAAATAATTTTTTCCTTTTTTAAAAACGAGTTGTAGTTAGATGGCTAGAAATTATTTTCAAATGAAAAAATATATATATTATTGCTGATTTTCCATCTGTGCCTAATTCCTGTTGATAGCACATACGAACAAAACAATAACGAAAAACTAGTCGGATGTGCCAATCCCAAAACTTTCTTCTATCTCAGTCATGTTAATACTTCAAAATTCGCTATCACATCGCCAATAAAATCAATATTTTTCGTCATTCTGTTGTACGTCAGCTGCTTGCGAATCGTCATGTTAAAGGGATTCAAACAATCGATGTATACTAAACTACGAAAAGTCCTTCTGGCCTGAACCGACAGGAACAGATAGCCTCCCTATTCCTTGGTTTTACGATTTTAGCTAATTTGACTGGAAAACACGAAGGTAAAATGCGTGGAACCTAAATAAAAAAGATTCAATCCCAGTTCTCGTCAACATTGAATTTGAATGAGAATATCGCCAAATTAGTCCTCTACAGCCAAGTTGGCTTCATTTATGGCAACTTACTTTGGTCGCCAAATGTGGCGATATTCCGCAAACTGTCGCCAAGTTTGGCGAGAAATTGACGTTGGCGAATATAAATATATAGTGATACGCATATAATAGGATTAATAGTTACAACAATGAAAGAAAATTTGTCGAAACCATGTTAGCTAAAACTCATAAATTAAACCCGTTTATGGATGAATTTTGCTGTCTTGTTTGAAAATGTCAGCCACTCTAAAATTTCAAACCGCTCTATCTCAGCCATTTTTTAAGATAGAAGCAAAACAAAAATTGCTCCAGATTCTCCGGATCAAGGCTGAACATTTAAAGAAAAAAATTTTAGGATTTCTAATTTTTTTTAATTTACACATCTTTTTTAATTTCGAATCTTTAAATGGCTATCACAGCGCCCCCTTTCGTCGAAATATCCCCAAATTGTAATAGAACCTGCTTGCCATTACCAAAAACAGAGAAAAAAAATTTGGTTCAATTTGATGCATAACATCATACACTTTTAGATGGTACAATAGTGAAAATGGAACAAAAATATCGATCACAGCGCCCCCTTTCGTCGAAATATTCCCAAATTCTGATAGAACCTGCTTGCCATAGCCAAAAACATAGAAAAAAAATTCGGTTCCATTTGATGCATAACATCATACACTTTTAGATGGTACAATAGTGAAAATGGAACAAAAATATCGATCACAGCGCCCCGTTTCGTCGAAATATCCCCAAATTCTGATAGAACCTGCTTGCCATAGCAAAAAACATAGAAAAAAAATTTGGTTCAATTTGAAGCATAACATCATACACTTTTAGATGGTACAATATTGAAAATGGAACAAAAATATCGATCACAGCGCTCCCTTTCGTCGAAATATCCCCAAATTCTGATAGAACCTGCTTGTCATAGCCAAAAACATTTAAAAAAAATTTGGTTCAATTTGAAGCATAACATCATACACTTTTAGATGGTACAGTATTGAAAATGGAACAAAAATATCTATCACAGCGCCCCCTTTCGTCGAAATATCCCCAAATTCTGATAGAACCTGCTTGCCATAGCCAAAAACATAGAAAAAAAAATTGGTTCAATTTGAAGCATAACATCATACACTTTTAGATGGTACAATGAAGACACACAGACGGACGGACGGACAGACAGACATTTTGTAAAAACATGTTTTTCGGAATCTCTGACCTCTAAAACGTGTAAATCCGTCGAAAACCGGAAGTCGAAAAAAATTTCGATTACAATACTTTCTTCTATTATAGATAGAAGAAAGTAATAATGTCGATTGCACAGATTATAAAACACCTTCCAACTATTTTTACTTATTACATTTATCCACTATCAGTTTTTCGAAATATATTCTGAACTTTCATGCAATGTTAATTAAAGATTAAATAACTTTCTTTGAATTTGTTCGAGAAAAACATGATTAAAGTATACTTCAAATAAATTCTGCCACTAGACCGTAATGTAATGTGTCCGAATTCTTTTGTGTACCTCGTGTAAAAACTATAAATGCTAGATATAGCATTTTTTTTTATAAGGAACTTGCTGTATAGCATTTCTTACGACCCTTTTCAAATCAAAGGGATCTGCTTACTGACACATTTCTGAAATCATTTTTGTCCAGAAACGCATGAAATTGGCAGGTGTTGTTAGTCAGAAACTATGTAATCAAAAGACATTTTCCATTTTTTTGGTAAAGACAGAAGAACTTTCTTGAAATGCTGTCAAAGTTAGCGTTTAAACCGAATTCCCTACACGGAAGCGTGAGAAAGGGGAAATGCTTGTCACGTGAAAACAATCGCTTATCACTCGATAGGTAATTTATTTGCCAAACGCTATTCGATTGCAAATCCCTTCAATAATCAGGCTTACCAATTTTATACCTTTAAATTTAAATATGAGTTAGAAAATGTCTCAGAAAGTTCCTCATTGTTGAGCAAGGAATTTGAAAGCTACCTTAATGACATATATCAATTTTGTGGTTTTTATTTGTCAATATTTTCCCGAAAGTTAGAGCACGAACGGACAGACAGTCAAAACAAAATTATAAAGACATGCCTCACACATACATTATTACACCCTTTCCAACACGACGAACATATACATTAAGCTACAGTTTACGCTATATCTTTTTATATCTACACTAGATGGAACCCGTCAAAATATGACGGAAAAAAAATACTATAACAATATCAGAAAAACTAGTCGTTGGGGGCCACCGTAATACTTACCCATCATGGATATGCATAATGTAAAATATTAAAATAAAAATGTGTAAACTACTTATAAAATGCATTGCAATTCAAATAAAATCGTGGCTTGATGACGTCACAAACTTTAAAGGCTCGATTACTGAATTGCTTGAAAGAGGTTTTTCCTTATAACTCCAAAAATAATAATCCTATTAACTAGCGGTTTATTGCATCTGATTAGGCGTCAAATTTCTAATTAAAATATATCTTTGAAGTGAAATTTGGATGAAATACAGGGTCATGAAAAATCGAAGAGTGTGGAAAACAGGATTCCAAATATCTCGGCAACTAATTATCCGATCGACTTCATGCTTTATTCAAAATTTATGTTTTTTTATTGTCTTTCATATTCATTTCTTAAAATATACAATTTCGAAAATTTTTATATACCTTTCATCAGAACGAATATTTCGAGAGTCTGAAAAAAATTGTTCCGGTTAATCGAGGTTATTGAAATGAAATAGGCTTCTTCCCATTATTACATACTAAGTACATACCAAATTGCAAGTCTCTATCTCAATTTTTTCGGGAGATAGAGCGTTTACAGACACACAGACACACAGACGGACGGCAAAATTTTTTTTCTAAAAATATGTTTTTCGGAATCTCCAGTGTCTGAAACGTGTAAATCCGTCAAAAAAAAATTTTCGATTTTCAAAACGATTACAAGACTTACCCTATACTACGTATGATGGGTAAGTAATAAGCTTCTTTATTATTTAAAAAGGGGTGCGTATGAAACAGCCTTTCAAATATTTTATTTTTAAAGTTTTTTTCCCCAGTCAAATACAGTACTATTTCCGATGCAAACTCCCAACAAACAATCCGTAAACAACTGTGTAATGCAAATCAGTTTGACATTGTCGCCATACTCCCCACGGCAAGAAAAAAATTTCATGGACCTATGAAGTATATACAAATAGTATATCCCTACGGTCATATCATATTCAGTAAATAAAAGAACATAGTAAATAAAGAACACATCTCCCCCCCCCCCCCACACACACACCTGTGATAATGCAACCGAATGAGCTCCTGTGCGCATGTGCATTGCATCTGCCCAAAAGCACCGTCGAAATTTGACCTTAAAAAAGTTTTAAAATGTTTAAATTAAAAGTTTTAAAATGTCCTCTTTAATCATTGTTCGTTTCAAATCCATATCTTCTAAAACGCATCCATTGTTTTAAGCTAATCAGTTTTTATGTAAAGATGAAGAATTTGTTTACAGTAATAAATCAGTCGGCCGATGAGGGAGATTTTTAATGTTTTCAAGTGTAATTTATTTGTATTTTTTCTTCGGTTCATTTACATAATCAGGATGATTATCCCTTTTCCATCACAATCTAGGATATTTTTCCTCTTACACAGTTGGCAAATGTAATAAAATATAAAAATACAAATCCTAGCATATTCTGATATCTGATGGAAAATATACATCAACGAATTCAACATATCAATTTTATGTTCATAAACTAAAAATAGTTTTTTTTTTTTTTTGACAGATTTTTGTTTAGCGCTAAAATGCTCTATCTTATGGATAATCTGATCTTATGATTGATCTCTATTTTTATTATTATTATTATTCACTTTTTATGATGGTTTGGAAATTCTATTTTCAATTGTGGCAACTTTCCCAGGGGCTATTTCACATTACTGAAGCAAACTGGTGGTCATTGATAAGATAGAATTGAAAAACTTTTCATGCTTGAAAATTATTTAAAAAATCGTTAAATTAAGCGGCAGTTTTCAAATAAATTTCAATCGAAATCTAATTTTTTTTCTAATTAATGATGTAAGAATTGTATTTGTAAAATGTTGTAAAATGTAGTAGAAAATAGAAATTTGGAGTATTTAGAAGTGATGTAACCGCGATAAAAGCTAAAGCGATAGCGCCGTTTGTTGTCACAACCGTTGTACATTTCTAAGAATTGCCACTGTATTTTGGCTGGCGTCCAAAAGTTGAAAACCGTTTTTTTGACATCGAAAGAGAAATTCACAGGGAAAGAAATATGCGCTAATAAGGAACTGTTAAATGAACTTATAATAAAATTACCAAAATAATTCCTATGAAATATTAGTCTTACATTGTTTATTCTAGCTAAAAATACAATCGTTATTTCAAGATTTTTTTTCTACCATAATACTATTTTTAATCATTTTAAATTTCCTGAAATCCTTTACTTTTGTGATTTTGTTTATTAAAAAAAGAAATCTTCTAACCTATCATTAAAAAAAAAAGTAATTGGTAACATGTAATCAAGGTATGCAATCAAGATGAAGAAATCAATGACGGCTCCAATTCTAAACTTTATAATTATGAGTGGAAAAATCAGTTAAAATTAAGTCATGTTGACACAATCATAACCAATACATTTTTCTCTTCAGTTTTATCAATGTTAAAATGCATATCGAGGTAAGCATAACCTGATTTTCACCTGCGCAAACTTTTCACACGTACTTCATATCCGTTACTTTAATGCTTAAACACCATGCATACAAATAAAAATATATTTTGCATTTAATTGGAATGAAAAAATAGCATCAACAAAGTTATAATGCATAATGATAAAATAAACCCAATGGACAATATTCTCGTGACGTCATAATAAATATGAAGTTTTATTCGCTTTGAAAACACGCGGATAAATATTTTTAGGGAAATTTAACTTGCAAATAAAAAAATTCGGCCTAAAAGCCGCGAGCATTAATATTCATTATTTCTCTTAATATCATCGCAACCACTGAGTTCAGAGAGTAAACTCTATGCCTTGCAACAGTGGGCGTTTTCCGATTATGACGTCATTAGCAGAAGTAAAAGTTTAATTGAAAATTACGGCTAATTAATTAAATTTTCGAACAAACGAATGCACGATAACAAATCTGTGTCCAAATATCTTTCATTTAAAAAAAGAATGATGTAATTTGAGGCAGTAGTTTGTTCTCACGGATTGTCGAAAGAAATCGCTTAGCGTTTTAAATATATAGATGGAACCCGTCAAAACGTGACGGAAAAAAATACTACAACAATATCAGTAAAATGTAAAATAAGCTTCTTTATTATTTAAGTAGGGCTTCGTATGAAACAGTCTTTCAAATATTTTATTTTAACCCCCCCCCCCCCAGTCAAATGCTATTTCCGATGCAAACTCCAAATGAACACTCCGTAAACAAATGTGTAATGCAAATCAGTTTGACATTACCACCATATTCCCCACGACAAAAGAAAGAAAAAAAAAAAGGTTTATGGGTTTATGGACCTATAAAGTATCATACAAATAGTCCTATCATAAAGTATCATACAAATTTCCTACTTTCATCTCATATTCAGTAAATAAAAGAACATAGTATAAGCAGCCCCCCCCCCCCCTGTGATAATGCAATCGAATGAGCTCCTATGCGCATATGTATTGCATCTGCCCAAAGGCACCGTTGAAATTCGACGTTAAAAAAAGTTTTAAAATGTTTAAATTAAAAGTTTTAAAATGTCCTCTTTAATCATTGTTCGTTTCAAATCCATATCTTCTAAAACGCATCCATTGTTTTAAGCTAATCAATTTTTATGTAAAAATGAAGAATTTGTGTTAAAAATAATAAATTAATATGCAGATGAAAGAGAATTTTAATGTTTTCAATTGTAATTTATTTGTATGGTTTCTTCTATCCCTTTACATAATCAGGATGATTATTCCTTTTCCATCACAGTCGGTCACTTATACAGTTAAATATCCAATGGATCTTTAAAAAAATAATAAATAACAGTTCCTAGCATATTCTGATTCAACATATACATCAACGAATTCAACATATCAATTTTATGTTAATCATAAACTAAAAGTAGTTTTTTTTTCTTTTGACAGATTTTATATTAGCGCCAAAATACTCTATCTTATGGATAATCTGATCTTATGATTTATCAGGTTTTTATTATTATTTTTTTTTTTCACTTTTCATGAAGGTTAGGGATACCTATTTTCAATTGTTGCAACTTTCCAAGGGGCTATTTTACATTATTAAAACAAACGGATGGTCATTGTTGAGATAGAATTGAAAAATATTTCATGCTTGAAAATTATTTAAAAAGTCGTTAAATTAAGAGGCAGATTTCAAATAAATTTCAATCGAAAGCTAATTTTTTTTTTCTAATTGAGGATGTAAGAATTGAAAATGTAGTAAAAAAATTAAATTTTTAGTATTTAGAAGTGATGTAAGCGCGATGAAAGCTAAAGTGATGTAAGCGCGATGAAAGCTAAAGCGATAGTGCCGTTTGTTGTCACAACCGTTATACATTTCTAAATATTGCCACTGTGTTTTGGTTGGCATCCAAGACTACCATTTTTTGACATCGAAAGAAAAATTCACAGGGAAAGAAATAAGTCTTTGCCGCTAATAAGGAACTGTTAAATGAACTTATAACAAACCTACCAAAATAATTCCTATAAAATATTAGCCTTACATTGTTTATTCTAGCTAAAAATACAATCATTATTTCAAGATTTTTTTTTCCTAAAATTCTTTACTTTTGTGATTTTTTTTTATTAAAAAAGGAAATCTTAATAATTTAAATCCTATAATTCCTATAACTTAATCCTATAATTTAAAAAAAGTAATTTTTAACATGTAATCAAGGTATGCAATCAAGATGAAGCAACCAATAAAGGCTCCAGTTCTAATCTTTAAAATTAAAAATTGAAATATCAGTTAATATTACGCCATGTTGACACAATCATATAAATTTTTCTTTTTAGTTTTATCAATGTTAAAATGCATTTCAAGCTAAGCATAACGTCATTTTCACCGGTACAAACTTTTCACACGTACATTTATGCTTAAGCACCATGCATACAAATAAAAATATATTTTGCATTTAATTGTAATGAAAAAAATGGCATCAACAAAGTTATAATGCTTAATGATAAAATGAACCCAATGGACAATATTTCCGTGACGTCACAGTAAATATGAATTTTTATTTGCTTATAAAACACACGGATAAATATTTTTACCGAAATACTTAAACATTTTAACTATATTTTAACTTACAAATTAAAAAATTCGGCCTAAAAGTCACGTGCTTTTAATATTTAATATTTATTTTTTATGCTCGCAATCATTGAGTTCAGAAAATAAACTCTGTACGTTGCAACAGTGGGCGTTAATCCGATTGCCGACTTTATGACGTCATAAGCAGAAGTAAAATTTTAATTTAAGATTACGGCTAATTAATTAAATTTTCGAACAAACGAATGTACGATAACAAATCTGTGACAAATATCTTTCATTTAAAAAAAGAATGATGTAATTTGATGTAGTAGTTTGTTCTCACAGATTGTCGAAACAAAACGCTTAGCGTTTTAAATATATAGATTTTACGCTATATACTTTCTTGAAATGGCCTCAGAAACTGCGTGGTCCGGCGACTACCAGGGACACGAAAAACTAAAGTGTATGAAATTCACTAACTATTAAGTGAAAATTTAAGGTTGTTCTCAAATTCCCTCCTGAACAACTTGAGACTTTCTGACTACTTTTTCTAACACATTTTTAAACCTAAACGCATAAAATTTGCAAGCCTGACTATAAAAACGATGGAAATTGGATTGAGTACTACATTTGTGATAAATAAATTATTTATCAAGTTACAAATGATTGTTGTCACGTGACGACCACTTTTTCCCCTTTCCCTCGCTGCCGCGTCCGGAAATTCGATTCAAAACGCCAACTTTCAAAGTATATTCTGAAAGAAATTTCTGTCTTTACCAAAAAAAGGTAAAACATCATTCGATTACATAGTTTCTGTACTCATAAAAAATAGACATTTGTTCTTTAAAAAATTAGTAATTTTTTTAAAATAAATATTTCTGTAAATCCCTTAGTCAAATCAAAACTTATAATTTTCATATCAAATGTGAAAAAAGTATTCAAAAAAGTCATTCCGGCCTGCACCGGGGGGAAAAGGTAGCTTCCATATTCCATGGAATTTCAAACAGCTATATCGCAGCCGTTTTTTAAGATAAAGCCAAAACAAAATATGCTCTGGAATCTATGTATCATGATCTAACAGTTCACGGAAACAACTTTTTAAATTTATAATTTTATTTTACATCTTTTAGAACATCTTTTTACATTTTTTAACTGGCCTCCACTTTGAAACTAGATGGCGCATGATGCTGGCCAACGAACTCGGTCGAAACTTTGGTATGTTCTATACACATGATCAGTCACAATCGTATCGGTTCATAAATACGAGAGTTATAGCATAACAAAAATCAGGTTGTTTCAAAATGTCAGCCTCCCTAGAATTTCAAACTGCCATATCTCAGCCGTTTTTTTTTTTTAAGATAAAACCAAAACAAAAACTGATCCGTAATCCTTGTATCACAATCTAACACTTAACGGAAACAATTTTTCAAATTTATAATTTTTTTGTTCATCTTTTTGAGTTTTTAATAAATTTAAAAAAATTAACTGGCCGCCATTTTGAAACAAGATGGTGGATGAAGCTGACCAACGAATTCGGTTGAGACCTTGGTATGTCCTATACACATACTCAGTCATAACCAAATAGGTTCATAAATAAGAGAGTTACAGCATGACAAATATCAGATATCTATATCTATATCTATATCTATATCTCTATACTAATAAAAGAAAGTTTCGCTCTGTGTGTGTGTGTGTGTGTGTGTTTGTCTGCGATGGCTAGCAAAATCTAGCCCACCTAGAAGTCTGAAAATTTAGGTGTGTATAGCCCAAGGTCTGGCCATGTGTACCTGAGTCTCAGAATTTTAATATTTTGATAATTACCCATCATATTAATTATATTCTCATTAAACATCGCATCAAAAATGCCATCTTTTTAATCAAAATGGCTAAAGAAAAGAACTGCTGTTGGGATTTGCAAGCGGAAATGAATGAATTCGAAATTATTTTACTAATTAGCGGATTTTAAGAAAACTAATTAAGATATCAATTTGAAAATTTCTGAGCATATGTAGAAAAAAAAAATCTGCATCCGACTATGCGATTTTTGAAAAATTCGGCCGGTATTTTTTCTTAATTTATACAAAATACTGCCAAAAATCTGCCGGCGCCAGTGAAATAAATCGGAGAGAGTTTCAGACAGGGATCTGCTTTCATTAAAAACTAAACTACGAAGAGATCTATTTCTCTGACCGATCCCTCCATTTAGTTTGCGAAAATGAAAGTAAATAATTGCCAATTTTTACTAATGAACAAAAATTTAGATAACTAATTAAGATAGATCTGGAATTGAGGATGGGTAAAGTTGTCCTCTGCCGGCTATTTTAGCGTAGCGTCTTCGTTATGTTCTAATTATCAGAAAAATTTAATTATTTTTTTAATGATCGCGTTAATGTAGGTGAAGGTGGTTTTCTTGAACAAATTATTCTTATATTTGCGAGTATGGGGAGGGAGGGGGTTAACGCCTTGCTCTGAGATTGTTATTATCTTTGGCCCGGGCAATGCCGGGAGTGTAGCTAGTACTAATATAAAACAAAATCGCTGTGTGTGTCTGTGTGTCTGTCTGTCTACGATGGCCAACGAAATGTAGCGCATCTAGAAGTAAGAAAATTTAGATTTATGTAGTACAAGGCCTGATCTGATGCACCTGGGACTCAGAATTCTAATATATTGATAATTACCCACGATATTAATTAGAATCTCATTAAACATCGCATCGAAAATGCCATCTTTTTTAATAAAATGACTAAAGAAAAGAACATCTGTTCTCAATTTGCAAGTAGAAATGAACAAATTTGAAATTTATTTATTAATTAGCGAATTTTAAGAAAACTAATTAAGATATTGATTGAAATTTTTAATCATAAGTAGAAACATTTTCGACATCCGATAATGCAATTTTTGTAAAATTCGGAAGGTAATTTTCCTTAATTTTTACAAAAAACTGCAAAAATATGGTGGTGTGTATGCATGTGTATGCACATGTGTGTATGCATGTATGCCCCCACATGTACACATAACATGTGTGTATGCATGTATGCCCCCACATGTACACATACATGTGTGTATGCATGTATGCCCCCACATATACACATACATGTGTGTATGCATGTATGCCCCCACATGTACACATACATGTGTGTATGCATGTACAGTGGCGGACAAAAAAACTGCATCACCTGCGAAAAAGTGGAAAACGCTGCAAATAATGATTTTCAAGTGCAGGTATTATGGAAGGATGATATTATTATGATAAAATATAGTTGTAGGATTAATATCAATTAAATTTTATTGGGATTTATAAATTATTTACACATAATTATTTTGAAAAATGGAAAAAAGTGAAAAAAGCAATATTTAAAAAAACTTGGAAGAAAGTAATAGATGTACAAATTCTGTAGTTAATGTAAATTCTACGTAACTGCAGTCATATTATATATACTTAGGTGTGTATACATGCATAAGGATCACTTCAGTATTTAGTAGACCCTCCACGAGCTGCGATAACAGCCTTGCAAGGGTCCGGCATAGAATATATCAACTTTTGAATGTACTCCTGGCCAATTTCATGCAATCAGACCCTAATAATGCTTTCCTGCAGTTTTATCTTAGAAGCAGGCTTCTAAGAAGCAATTTTTGTACCCATTATATGCCAACAATTTTCAATGGGATTCAGGTCAGGACTATTCCCAGGCCATTCCAAAATTCTAATGCCAGATTTTGTCAGATAGGCCGTCACCTAAAGGAAGGAAATTGGGTGAAAATTAATTTTCCAATATCCTTATGTAATGGAGATTAAAACTTGTAAATTAGGCAACGGAATAATTCATGAATAAGTTAGATTGTGCTTACCAATTTCGCTGTATGGCTGGGTGCAGAGTCCTTTTGAAAAATACAATTTCTAGCACCTTGAAAATGATCCTTAATAGCTGGTTTTAAACACTCCTCCAAATTCTCGGTATAAACGGATTTATTCACAGTTCCAGTAATAAGTTTCAGACATCCAACTCCTTTGCTGGATATACATCCCCAGACCATTTGTCTGACTGGGAATTTTACAGTAGGCGATATGCAGTCTGGATGGTAAGCTTCACTTTTACGTATCCGAACATACCGCTTACCGTCTGATTCATGTAGGTTGAACTCAAATTCTTCCGAAAGAATTACTGAATCCCACTGAGCCTTTGTCCATGAGACATGCTCTTTTGCCCAAGAAAGTCGTTTCTGCATCATTTTTTTTGTGAGTAAAAGCTTTTTCTTTGGGCGATACGCATGCAAACGGCATTCCACAAGGCGTCTTCGGATAGTTCTTGCGCTTAAATTAACACCACAGACTTTCTCAAATTCGACTTTTAAGTCAGGAGCACTTGCATGACGATTACTTAGAGACATCCGTTTCAGATATCGATCATCAGAATTTGTGGTCACACTCTTTCGGTCCGATCCAAGCCTTTCTCTCAACATTATCAGTTGCACGTTCAAATTTAATCGTCCTCCAAACTGTCAATTGATTGCAACCAATTTTTTTTAGCGATCACATGTGTAGAATATCCTTCTTTAACTAAACCAAGTATTACACATTTTTTTTCTTCCGTCAATTGAACATGCGGAGCCATCATTTGACCACTTAAAGAACAAGACAAATTACCGTTTTTCCCTTTTGCCGCAATATTTTTAAAAATTTGATGATACAATACTTCGTAAGAGGTATATTATCCACAAGGAATATAGAAAGATATCTTATCTTGCTTTGCAGCAACAAAGATTAATTTATTTGAACGAAATAGCTCATTAGCATTACAAAATGTTAATTTTTCTAGGTGATGCAGTTTTTTTGTCCGCCACTGTATGTGCATTTTACAACGTTAAAAAAATCCGAGAAAGTTTCAGACATGGATCGGCTTACATTAAACACTGAACTACAAAGATATTCGTTTCTCTGGCGATCCCTCCATATACTTTGCGAAAATGAAAGGAAATAATTGCCAATTTTTACTAATGAACGAATATAACTAATTAAGATATATATTTGAATTTGAGGATGGGAAGGGGTGCCATCTGGCGGCTATTTCAGCGTTATGTTCTAACTATCAGAAAAATATAATTCTTTTTTTTTTAATGATCCCGTTAATGTAGGGGAAGAGGATTTCCTTGAACAAATTATTCGTTATATTTGCGGGTATGGGTAGGTGGGGGGGGGGGTGTTAAGGCCTTGCTCTGATTTGCACAAAACAAATTCCATTTAAGAAATTTAACATTTTTAGCTTCTCCCGTATCGTTTTATAAATGTTATATATAGAGAATACCGGAAATTTCAAATAACGATTTTCGTAAAAATTAAATTTATGTTCCTAATAAAAGTACACAACCCGTATTTACTTGATGCATACCAACAAACAAAGTAAATGAATTGTTGTTGAGCACTTGATCAAGCGCCCCCTGGCGGGAAACACTACAAGCTTTTTTTCTCTAACAGTGCTTTGTTATCTCGGGTTCTACGGGCCCGATCACGACGGGCTATGGTTAATTCGACTTTTCGATCGCGTTACAGACTTTAGTTTTACCTTCCACCGCCAGGGGCCCATAATTTTCTCGAGTTCTATGGGCCCGATTTCGACGGTAATTGGTTCATCCAACTCCCTTGATACAACAGGTACCCGTGTCGGATGTTCGAATCTAACAAATGGCGTACCCTGGTGTTAGAAAGTGGAACTAAATGATTTTGCTGGCGTGCACGTCACGCCTACTATATGGTACCGGAGGCAGCGGGGACACGTGTGGGAGTTTCGTTCGGAAGATGATTTATTTGAACAGAGTGACTCCCCTGTGAAAGATGGAACTAAAAGACTTTGCAGCGCATGCGCTTCATGCCTACTATACGGTGCCGCAGGCAGCGGGAACACGTGTCGGAGGTTCGTTTAGATGAGAATGCGCATCCTGTTGGCGATAGGTGGAAATAGAGGATTTTCCGTCATGTGCGCAGCACTTTTAAATAAATGATTTCCCGAACGGCTGCAATAGGTAGCTTTTTGTATTGAAAGCTACCTAAAATATTTTAGAAGATAGAATATTTTAGTAATTTTCATTAAAGAATTTACATTTAAAAGGGAATACATATATAAATTTATATTTCAAGAAAAAAAATTATTATAATAAATAAATGATTATAGATATAAGATATATACGTATATATCGTATATGTGATATTATTTATCTCTCTTTCTATATATGTATATCTGATATTATAGGACAAAGCGATTTTATATATATCACTCTATTTTGTATATGCATATACCTTTGTATAATAGGTGTGTGATATTTATTTCAAAATAATTAATAATTATTTTGAAATAAATATCACACACCTATTACACAAAGGTATATACAAATGTAGAGAGATATAAATAAAATCGCTTTGCCCTATAATATCAGACATGCGATATACATTTTATATATATATATATAGAGAGAGAGAGATAGAGAGAGATAAAAAAATCGCTTTGACCTATAAAATCAGATATGCGATATACACGCATGTATATAGAGCAGAGGTTCCCAAAGTGTGCTCCGCGGAGCCCTTGGGGCTCCGCCTATACTTTTCAGGGGCTCCGCGGCGTTCCAGGAAAATAAAAAAAATACATGAATGAAATTAGCATATTGCAAGGGAAAATTTTTCAAAACTATGTAGGAATTTGTGTGTGTGTGTGTGTGTGTGTCTAAAATAAATACATCTATCACTGCGTTGAAAAATACTATAATACATTATAAAAATTTGCATTATACATTTATTTATTTTCTATATAATATTTTTGGTTTGAACTACTTTATTTTATGTTTCTGCATTTAATGGGTTTTAAAAATTCGATTCAAAATAAGCTACAAGAAATAGTATTCTGAATCGAATGCACAACGTGAATCGAAAGAGCAACGGCGCGCCAGTGCTGTTATCTCTGCTTGCCGAACAAAAGAGAGAACAGTTTTGTTATTTGGAGTTTTGTTCTTTGCCCATTCATATGTTGATACTTAGTTATTTTTTGCTTAGTAACCAGGTGCTAACTTCCTAATGAGGTTAGTGTGTCTCACATTGTTTATTTTCTTTTGCTTCACTCTTTAAGATCTTTAAAATGAGGTATTGTATACTCCATTACTTGCTATATTTACTGAGAAATGTGTTAGTTAAGCTTTGATTGTTTCAGTGATAGACTTATAATTGGTATTTGCTTTTCGCTAATATTTTTAAAAAGAAGCCGGTTAAATGCAGAGTCAGACATTCGCTTACAATTGTCAAAAATTGCACCAGATATAAAAAAAAAATTGCAAAGCAATTCAACCACATTTTTCACACTAAACTTTTATACGTTATTGCTCATCACACTTTGTGCAGAATAAAAAAATTCTATCGGCATATAATATTTGTATATATTGTAGATTGTTTTATTTTTATTTTGGGAATTTTAATTTCCTTAAACTGTTTATTTTATTTTTATTAAATTTTAGTTGTTTAAATCTTCTATCCTATTTTTTATATTTGTATTTAATTTTTAAAACAATGTTTGTCGCCTAAAACGTCTTTTTTTATAAGCTCTTGTATTATTTAAAGCCGCTCACTAGATTAATTTTACATTTGTGTATATTGTGTATATATTTCTTTTTATTTCTTTAACTTTGATTTATTTAACCTGGTTATGTTATTTGTATTAATTTTTAGTTATCTAAATTTTCTATACTGTTTCTCATAGTAAAACAATGTTTGTCGCTTAAAACATCTTTTTTATAACATCGTGTATCATTTAAAGCCCCTCATTAGATTCATTTTACATTTGTGTATATTGTGTATATATATATCTTTTTATATATATATAACTTTAATTTCTTTAATATGTTTATGTTATTTATATATTTACATTTTCTATACTGTTTTTCATAGTAAAACAATGTTTGTCGATTAAAAAGCCTCTTTTTTGTAACATCTTGTATCATTTAATAAACCCCTCATTAGATTAATTTAATATTCTTTTTGTAACTTTAATTCCTTTAATATGTTTATTTTATTTTTATTAATTCTTAGTTATTTAAATTTTCTATGGTGTTTTACGTAATTGTACTTAATTTTTAAACCAACGTATGTTGCTGAAAACGCATTTTTTTATATCTTGTATCACTGAACAACCCCTCTTTAGAATTTTGTTTTAATTGGCCTCAGCATTGGATAAGATTCCTGTGTTAGGATGCCACATTTTTCTATCAGAAATAAGGCTGTAGCAATTTAAAAAATATATATTGGTCCTTTACATTTGTATCACACTAACAATCTAAACATTTGCTCAGCACCACACCTTGCTTAAACTTTTCGTGAATGCGTATCCGCCCTTATATAAATTTAACACTACCCATATATCGAGTTTTGTTAGTAAAGTTTTTCTACTAGTTGCAGTTCTTTTAACATGTGTAGTTTTTATGTCTATTTTGAGGCAAAAACAATGGTGAAAGAAAGTTTCTTTCAAAACTATAATTAATAGCTAAATACTTCAAATAAAACATCCAAAAAAAGTGAACAATGCTGCACATAACAATATATGCTATAGATTTTACCCCACCCACTTAAACACTAAAACAAGGATCTGCTTCGAAATTTATTTTTTTAAAATGGTTCAAAAGAAGAAGCTCATAGGCGATTCGTTTTCGTTGCATGTTTAGAAGTACTAGAAGCGTAAAGAAGAACGAAAAACGAATCCGTAATCGCATGATTCTATTACGGGGGGAGGGGGGACTAGCGAAAACGTGTTATATAATTACTCATGGGCGACTGAGCCTGCGCATTTTCTTTCTTTTCGTGAGTAGCCTATTGGGATTATACAGAAGTCTCTCTTTGTAAACAAAAACTTCACAACTTACCTTTTTTTCTGTGTGTGTGTGGTTTTCGCCATAAATAATAATAGTTTTACGTAAGCCCCAATGCAATGCGTGATCCAGACAGGGTTACCCTTTTGATCTTTAATTCCGAGTTCATACTGGAAATCCCGAAAGAATATTTTTTATTTTAAAAATGGATGTCATTAACCCCTTAACAGTATCGCTCGAACGTCGCTTGGGTGAGAAGAGTTTGTTTTCTTCGTTACTAAAAACTTTCAGAAACCACAAATTTTGAACTATAATTTTTGCTGTAATTTTTGCCGGACATATCTCGATTATACAAGGCAGATATTCTAATACAAAAAAGTGGTTTTTATCCCTTATTTTTAATTTATTGTGTCCAATAATAGAAATGTTAAATAAAACTGTTAAGGGGTTAAATAATAGAAAATTTGATTTTCAAAATTTCTAGTATGAATTCAGAATTTCTGTATCAAGAAAAGGGCCAAACTGAGAACCTTGACCCCAAGTTGGAAACTACTGGTTCGTACTCTTATCCAACAGATCTTTCTCTGCAACATAGGCATAAAAAACATTAATTTGTAAACCATTAGAATACCGTGGGGTTAAGGGGCTCCGCCTTAGAAATTCTTCCCAAAAACGGCTCCGCGAGCCCAAAAGTTTGGGAACAACTGATATGGAGAGAGATAAACAAAATCGCTTTACCCTATAATATCTGACATGCAAGTATATAGAGAGATATAAATAAAACCGCTTTGTCTTATAATAAAAGTTCTTTTCCAAAAAAGCAGTCTGAAGCATAGTTGATTTAATGAAATTAGCCTACCTCTTGTTTAAATACTCTTTCGAAGGTACGCAATCATGATTCAGTTGTTAAGATAAAAAAAAAACATCGAGTCATGATTAGATTTTGCTAGGGTTACAACCACGCAATCACTTTCAATTTATATTCTCACTACTATTTAAAACTGAAAAGCTTAAAATAATATCCAGTGATAGCAGCATTGAAAAATTCTACAAATTTCGGTACATGTATTAAAGCATTGTGTACTAAAGAGGAATTCCTATTCGAAACACATTCTTTTTTCTATAGAACTAGTTTTTTTCCTGATTAAAAAAATTTAAAAGGGAATCTATTTCGTGAAAGAAGTATTCTTCGAGAATAAAAGATTATTTTACAATGTGTCTGAAATTTTTTATAATGAAACTTTATAATTATTTTGATTCCGTTATAAATTCTCTAAAACTTAATTTCATTCTTTAAAAAGTATTCTTCGAGGTGTTTTTAGAAGAAAAAATATTTATGAATGATACAACACGAGTCGAAAAAAGTGTGATTGTAATAGATAGTATTTATAAGAAAGTGAGAAAGTATCAGGGCACGGACAGCCCAATAGTTAGCGTATCAATAATAAAATAATAAATTCGAGCTCAAGTTCGCGGGCTCAAAACCGACGCAAACGAATGAAACTAAAAAGTCCTTATGAATAAGACATGTTGGCTTTCTGATTTTAAAAGTAATATAATTTTCCAGCGTACGCGCAATCACATCGATTTCAAGATCTTTAAATTTTTCTAACTTTGTTATAATATGATAACTATCATAATTTTTCAAGTTATGGAATATAACAGGGATTGTTTTACATTGCTTATAGTTCAAGTTACATTCCACATGTGTAGCTCCTCTGTATACACCTTACTGGTGATTATGGTCACGTGTGCGTTTCTAACCTAATACTTTTTTACAAATTGAACACGGATCATATACAATTTTTAGTTTCGCAAACGTTTTATCGCATGAGTTATTGGCGAAACCTTAACAAAAAATTTGAATTTTATAATTATAGGTTATGTACATGGTTGAAAAATTATAAATTAGTATAGGTGATTGGTTATGAAATAAAATGTGTGATTAGCGAATTAATTTATTATAATTTTAGATAGTCACGTGACAGACATTTAAAAAAATCCATATGTGTTATGGTAATGATAAGCTACGGCTGCCGAAGGCAGTCTAGTTCACAGCGGATTCCGGGCTCTGGTTAGCCCATACGAGGTCACGAACAAGAAGGGCCGGTTTACCCGGACACCTCCAAGGTGGTGCTCTTTGGCCTGGGGAAAGACCCTACCTGCGCCTCTCACCCTAACCCAAATGAGTGAAGTTCAGCGGACGCTGCGACTTGCGGTGGAGCCCAAGTGCAGGACACCACCACCTGACACTTGGGCGGACGCAGAGACGACCCGACGGCCTTGTTGCCAGAACCTCATAAGAGGATCCGGATTGTAGGCCATTGCCGAAACACCCCACGACCCATTACTGTAATCACGCCTTCCGATTATCAAATCCTAGGGAAGGAGGAAGCGACTAGTTCATCGGACGTGGCGAGCAGAAGGTGCTTCTTGCCAACCCGGGGCTTCGAAGAAAGTTAGTCCCTGACGCACAGACACGCCTTGGCTAAGGTTGTCCCCCACTGGAATAGCTTCCCGCGAGACAGAACCTCATAGGCGAAACTAGGACGTGGTCAAGCGACCCCATTCGAGGAGATCATACCCATATTTATATAACTACGACATTCATGCACTACTACATATATATAACTACGACATAAATGCACTACTACATATATACACTACTGCATGCAAAACATAACATAACACATAGAGATAAGGAAATCATACCTACCTGTTTACCTTACCTGTGGGTTTTCGAGTAGGACTCTTAACCCACTAATTATGCACCATGACCCCCAGCGCCGCAAATGCCGCGGGCTGGTTGATTTGCCTTTAAACGTGGTCGGCGACCACGAAAAGCATTTGCGCTTCAGCCTGCCCTTCGACGACCCAGATTGCGGTCCAGTGTCCGAACAAGGAGGTCCTGGACTATGAGCCTCACTCCCTTGCGGCAATAACCGTCTAGACATAAGTCATGCAGCGTTCGAGTCCGGAAGTCACGAGGAAAGAATGTTTCTCTCTCGGACCACCAGAAGTTGCACTCGTACAGACAGTGTCTGACTGTGCTGACGCGCGTTCCGAAGAAATATACTGAGATGTTTACGAAGAGGCGTCTCTGAAAATCGCCGAAGGCGCCATGTCCCGTAAGGGCCTGGTTCACATAGAATTCTCCCTGCAGTCTGCGAGTGCGGACCCGCGGGAAAACCTCATACGTCGCTCGACCGTGCTCAGAATCGGTCCATCTTTCTTGCCAAGATGCTACGGCCCAACCCAGAAGAATTTTCTTGGCCTGGCGGCGCGTTTTCCTGGTCTCCACGTCGACAGTTTGTCGTGTCGTGGCTGCCTTGGCCAACGCATCCGCACGTTCATTGTATACGTGACCGACGTGAGCACGAACCCAGCGAAGATGAGGCTCGACTCCAGTTTGCTTCACCAATTCCTTAATCTCAACAATTGCCTTGTGTTTTGGCACCAGGCTATTAAGCGGTTGGAGCACCGATCTCGAGTCTGAGTAGAGATCGAGCTCACTGAGACCTCGCAGATGGGCGTCTGTTATTTCTTCTTTGATCGCGTGAACCTCCGCCACAAATACTTCTGCACCATTCGTGAGACGAAACTGACTCTCTCGTTCGATTAGGCCCTCGACAACAGCAAGGAACGCACACCCAACGGTCTCGTTCATTTGCTTGGATCCGTCCGTGTAGTAGGAACACGTCGTCTTTGGGGTGAGGTCTTAAGTCCATGGGATCCACCGAAGGTCGTCTCTGTTGAGAGTTTGTTTCCACAGCTCGACAGTTCCGGGGTTTAGCCCAGTGCCGTCAATGCTTGCGTTCCAACGGACCAGAGACTTGAAGTCTCGGTCCAGCTCTGAACGTAGGTCGAGAGGCAAAACCCCTGCCAACACGTTTAGAGCATCCGTCGAAACCGTCTTGTAACACTTGGTAACGCACAGCAGTAGACCCCACTGCGCGCTTAGTGACCGATTTTTCAACACTACTTTACCGTTGTACCAGACTAGTGCGTAGAGCATCTTGCGGAGGTGCGGCTTGATTCCCCAGCTCACTGCAGTAAGTCGGTTCATCTTGTGAAGTACCTTGAACGCCTTTTCCTGAACCTGGTCCAGGTGGGGCATCCAACTAAGATGGCTGCCAATCGTAACCCTAAGTACTGTATGTTCCATCGATGTGCTTACCTTGTGGCCTGCCATACGGATGGGCGTCGATGGATGGTACTTGAAAGGTGCCCTTGGGAGGAACGATTGAGTGGCAGCACTTGGCGTAACTGAAAGTGAGGACGAAATCCAATCGCCCAGCTGTGGATCTTCGAGAGAACCGGTCTGAGCACAGTCGCGAACCTCATGACCGCCTTTTGACGTGGTACCACAAAGACGTCATCAGCGAAGGTCTGGACAGCCCACTTCTCGTCAATTGGAACTGGCAAGCGATCCAACTCGTCTAAAAGGACGTTTGTTACAACCAGCCAGAGAGTCGGGCCGAGACACGATCCCTGAGGTACGCCTACGTTGTAGTAGTGCTCCCGTCGTGGAGGATAATCGAACGATACCAGGGTTAGTTGTCGATCATCCCCAGGAGATACGGCTCAACGCCATAGTCCTTCAAGCATTGGAGGACAGCGGCTCGCCGTACGCTGTTGAAAGCGCTCTTGATGTCTAACGTAAGCAGACATGTGTTAGCTTCACGTCTCTTTGATTCGGCTATGTAGTTCAACACCTTTCGTTGCGCCTCTACGGTACTGACATTCTTGCGAAAGCCGTACTGATGCGGGTGGATCTTACCGTCGGTCTCTAGATAGAGCGCCAATCTTGCTGCGCACAACTTGTCTAGAATCTTCCCGAGGGTCGGGAGTAAACAAATCGGACGGTAGGAATCTGGGTCGCTCGGTTCCTTGCCGGATTTGACAAAGTAAACAGCAACCACCCGCTTCCAAGTCCGCGGAAAACAAGACTTCCTCAAACAGTGGTTATACAAGGCCAGTAACCATTGAGGATGGAACTGGAGGACCTTACGATCGATCTCTAAACTGATACCATCGTGGCCGGGTGCCTTGTTAGGCGGCAGCGATTCGACTGCAAGCTCCAGCTCTTCCAATGTGAACCAGTCCGGTTCGCCGGTTCTAATGATTTCGACCCGCGAGGTTTCGGCGGCCTGTAGGAAATGGTGTCTAGCAAGTGCATCCTGAGATTTCTCCCAGGTGGAGACCTCCTCACCGGAGGGAAGGACCAGCAAAACGGGCGCCTCCCGTCTCGACTTGCCCTTTACCACATCAACTACTTGGCCTGGCCTATCCGTGACAGGTCCTTCGGAAATAAATTTCCTGGACCAGGCACGTTTTGTGCGCAGGATCGACTTCTTGTATTCTGCTGGCTTACGCTTAAAGAGGGCGCCAAGTGTCGCTCTCCGAGTCGGATCCAGATTATTCTGGTAGAGCCGCTTCAGCGTGCGCAAACGAGATCTGATGCTGGTCAACGCAGTTGTCCACCAACATGCACCCTTGCGACGAACAAGCTTTCGGCGTTTGTGCTTCTGACACAGCTTCACCAAAGTTGACATCAAGTGTTCAACACCCTCCTCCGGGGTGGCGAAATCGTACCATCTCAGATCCGCTGTCTGCAGATCACGGAGGAGACTAAGAGGAGACACTCAACCAAGACTAAGTCCCTTGGGAACCAACGTCTGTTGGTTCCTCTAGGTTGACCTCAGCCTGCCTTCATAGTTCCATAGCATGAGACGGTGGTCACTGAGTCTTTAGATGTCGGAGATCCTCCAATCCGCAATGCGACTGGCGCAGAAATGGACGAGAAGGACGTCGATCCAGCCTTTCCCTTGAAGGCCAAGGAATGTGGGAGGACCGTCCGGGTCGTTAACGATTTCAAGGTTTGCGTTCGAGGCGAAGGCAATCAGAGATCGCCCTCTGGGATCCGTGGGTCGCTGCACAAATCGTGGTCTTTGTATTGAATTCTCCAACCAGAACGACGTTGTCATTCGGGTATTGCATCAACAGCGTATCCAACGGTTCGAGAACGAGGTTGATATCTTCAGAAGGGACACAGTAACACGTTATTACCAGTACCCAACTGCTCGGCCACTTTCAGGGGATGGCCACTACATCCGGGTGTCTCAAGACCGTGCAGAAGGACACTCGCTTGCTCACCCAGAAGGCCACCCGAAAAAGGTTACCCGCCGAGTGAACTTGCGCGTAGTCCCTAGGCGTACCGGTGACGGAGCCCTCGCCGACGTATGGTTCATTGAGTGAAACGATGTCTGTCTCTTGCGACAGAGTATCCTGAGCCAGTTGGTTTGCGGCCGCCATATCATGGTGGCAATTAAGATGTGCGAAAGTCGGGTTTATCCCCATGATGACGCTGTTCTTAATTGTTCAACCTCCAACTTGTGGATTTGACACTCATTAGAACCTGCGGCATGACTGGTCGACAATTGCTTGCCGTTTGGTCTCCGTTTGTTCCTGGTTCTGCAGTTCGGGCAGCAGAGCGCGTCCGCACTGCATTCTGAGGTTGTGTGATCCGAGACGCCGTACCTCCCACACAGGGACACATTTCAGCACACCTTCTGTGTGTGGCCGTACTTCCAGCAACAATAGCAAATCAGAGGCCTCTGATTTGGCCGAAAGTCCACCTGTCACCAACACACACTCAATTTGCGAACCCGCTCCACACGCTCATATGAACTCTCATCAATCGCTATTACGTGATTACGACCGCGTTTCCCTGTGAACGAAGTTCTGAGCTCAAGGGAAGCCCCTTGAAGAATCTCATTCTGCTCCAGGATCGCAGGAATCACGTCGGCATTGGATAGATCAGAGTCCACACCGAAGACAATGATAAACGGGGTGCGTCGACGCGGTCTCTAAATCGATTGATCGCTCACTAGTTCCGTCTTCCCTATTTCGGCCTCCAGCCTCTCGAGATCTGCGGTGCTGTCTGTTATAATGACAATGCCTCCACCTGAGATATCCCGCACACCTCTGATTCTGATTTTGGCCTTGATAGGGTCGATTTCGCTAGTTACTTTTGTCCGAATAAAATTGGAGGAAACGTCAGAGTGTGTGGCCGGTGTTTTCGGCCACACTATGAGGGCTAGTTCCTCTTTAGGTTTGGCTTTGGCTTTTGGCCTCTGCTTCCCCTTCTGGGCGGATTCCTTTGGATAGGGATTCGCACCTTTTGGGCGTCCCGCCCGATCCATCTCCCGCTGTTTCTTCCTTGCATTCCTGGACACAACTTTGGACCAAGAGCCGTCCTCATCAGCCATTAATCCACCTAGCTAGGTTTCTGGAAAATCGTCTACGGAAGACGCGTCCGAATCATGAGATTGGACTTCGCTCTTCCTCGAATCTTTCTTACTTCCCTCACGATCGTCCTTAGAGCTCTAAGAGTTTTTCTTTTTCCTCTTTTTACGCAGCTTGCCAGCGCTCTTGGTCACTTTCCGTTTAATCCCCAGCTGAGGATCGTCGGGTTACCCGTCTTTGCGAGGCTTCACCTTGTTTCGAGAGGATTGATCAGAACCATTACGTCGCTCACTAGCACTCTGGGTTGCTTTCTGTCTACTCCCCTGCTGAAGAACTTCGCGCGACCCGTCTCCGTGAAGTTTCACTTTGTGTGTGCTTCAGACATGGGACGTGCCTGTCTTAGACCTCTCCGTCTGCACCAGAAACTTACGTTTTTGTTTTTCCGTATTTTGATTCGGGTACGATTTACCGCCCGCTACGTCCGAATCTCCAGAAGGATTACGCTTAGTCTCTGGAGTTAGGCCATCCTTGTGACCCTTCTTTCCTAAAATGTACTCGTGGGGCTTTGCTTCAGTCTGATTACCGTTATACTCGGCTGCCGTCGACTCCTCCCGCGCACAATGTTATGTGTTATGGTAAAAGAAAGAACATATATCTTAAAGTCTGTATGAAAATAACTAAAAGTATGGATGCGTTTCTGTGGGTGGAAGTCTTTATATTATTAAAGATTTAACTTAAAATGCAATAATTTGTGTTTTCCTTTTTGCCTACCCCTACATAAAGAAAAATAACTTTAAAAAATATATTACTACTACCTTACTATATATCTACTTACCTCGAGTGCACCCTACAACTAGGTCGTAAACTTGCTTTGGAAGAAATTAATTGAAATGTGTTCTTATCAGTGAATCTTATCTAGAGTGTTATCGCGATCAGTGATGTCGTCAAATCACGTGATCTTACTAATCTACCACGTGGTGGAAAATCCCTGACGTTAAAGACCATGTGACATACAGTCCCTATGTATTATAAAAACAAATAATTTAAATTGTATTTTATTTTAAAAATCAATTAGACGAAACATGCTCATTTCAATTATACCTATACATTATGTCTACTACCATACCCCTTATAAATGACGTCACAGTATCCCATGGTCTTGCGATTTAAGCGAACACGTTACCGTTCACTCCTTTTAAGACAAGTGCCACAGAAATTCAAATTTGGGTCAAGTCCAGTACATCATGGTTAAAATTTTAGGTAAGAAACGTTTATATATAAGTTTTAATATGGTAAAAATGTATTTTAAACATTTAAAACATTTTTTTAAATAATAGACAAACTAAATAGTAGAATACATATTTTATAAAAACAAAGTCAAAAGGTTTGTCAGGCAAGTTATTTATTTATCCTATTCATTAATCAAAAGAAATTTTTAAGCCAGAATACTAAAAACCCAATTTAGTATAATTTTACTATACTTTACTATACAAGTTACAAAAAACATAAACGTGGAAATTAGTAAGCATTTTATTTAATTTTAAAACTATGGTGAATTCTACAGATATTCGATAAAATACCGTTTAACTATCAAAGTAATTGTATACCAAAGTACTTTCCAAGCCTTATTATAGATAATGACCGAATTTTTTGTCAAGGGGTCTTTTTATTCAAATAGTATTCAATTTGTATCCCATTATTTTGTGAAGGGCTCCTATAGTGTAATGTCGGTCCTCACTTCGAATGGGGAAAAAAGGGGGGAGGTTAATTAACTGATTTTATGAAAGGTTTCCGTAACGTGAATTCATTGGATTTTTTTGAAGGACCCTAGGCCATTTATTCAAAAGGAGATCTCTCCAATTTTTGTGAAGGGATTAATATCTATAACTTTTTCCAGTTTCTTTCGAAGCGTCCCTGTAACTTTTAACTATTTTAATTAACTAATGCACTATATGGTAAAATTATATTTTATTTACATATCATTTCGATAATTGTGGAAGATGATTCATAAACTATACCGATACGCATCATTTTTCGTTCTTGTTTACTTTCTTACTTACTATTTTATGTTAACATTTGAATTCTTCGTACCCTTTTTTTTACCTTTCATATCCATTTTCACCTCTCCAAACGTAAATTTAAACATTCGAAAGTAAAATCTAACTTGCACTAGATAGTAATGTTATATTATTTACTTATTTCACATAAAATTCCGATTGCATTTGGAAAGTGTTTCATATACTATACTATGACGCATTTTTCGTTCTTATTTATTTATTGTTACTTACTATTATGCATTAACGTTAAAATTCTTCGTATACTTTTTGTGGGCACTCTGTATTTTTCGAAGTGCGTATTGTTAGCCTAAATTATATCGAAGGGCTATTGAGGGAAAAAAAGGGGGGGAGCTATTAAATTTAGTGCAGTATAATTCTTATGAGGGCCCTGTATTTTTAGCATAATGTGTATCGAATTCATTTAATTAAAACCTACCTCTTACCCCAAAAATTTTTAAGACCGATCAACTTTTAATTAGTATTTTTAATTTATTTCTTAATTACTATTTTTAATTTATTTCTTAATTACTATTTTTAATTAATTTTTAAATACTATTTTTCATTCACTTCCACCATACTTCTACATACTCTAATACTCAAAGTGCATATTCTAGTTGAGAAAAAATAATCTCGCTTAAATTCTTAAGTTCCTTCATTAACATATCTCTTAATGAGTAATTTTAATTAGCATTTTTAATTTATTTTAAATACTATTTTGCATTCACTTCTACTACATAACTCTAATATTCATACTGCATACTCTTGTTCAAAAAAAATTGCTTCGAAAATTTCTAAGTCCCTCAATTAAAATTAAAATTAAATAAATTTCTATTTCGCTAAAATGAATCCGTTGAAACTCGCATCGTATTCTAGTAGATATTTCTCCGCGAAAAAAAAATGTTTCGAAATTTTCTAAGTCTCCCAATTAAAATTAATTTAAAAAAAATCCGAAATAATACCCTCGTCTTGTAGTTGACGCCCCGATCCCCCGCCCCACAGATCCCCGATCCACCACCGCACATATCCCCAATCCCTTATCCCCAGATCCCCTGCCGCACAGCTCCACAGGAGCCCTACTAACCTATGATTAATATGAAATTGTTAGTGATAGAAACTTGAAATTTTACATGTCTCTTACTTCAAAGACATAAATGCATCCACAGAAAAGTTTTTAAAAATTCAGAATTTTTTAACTCTGCAGGAACAAAATACATTCTAAAATTGTGATTTCTGCGATATAGTTGTAATAGAAGCTTGAAATTTGGCACGGCGATTACATTTAAGATGTAAATTCTCTTCAAGAACGGTTACAAAAAATTCGAAATTTCAAATAAAACATGAAATGAGCGAAAAACCTTCAATATATACTCTAAATTACCATTTATTTGGAATTAATTTTAGTTTTTCTCATTCATTTAAGTCTCATGTTCGTCTAATGCAGTATAAGAATGAAGTTTGCTCAAAATGTGACTTAATTAGTAATTTTTGAATTATCTGTGGCAATAAAATTGCCTAATGAAAATCGATACACAAATACCACTTCACAATTACTTCAACAATTACGCGATCAAAGCCACATGTTTTGGTAGTATATGATAATGCTTTAAAATCAATTGAAGTGCAAATAAATTAATTGTGAGCCACATGTAATGATATGTAAGAGTTCCTGTTCTGATAAACTTGACTTACTAAATTCATGTCCAGACATCCATAATCGTCCTCCTACTTTAATATATAGGGTATCTAACAATAAGTTGAAAGCTGATTATTTACCACCTAGATTTTTAGAATTACCCACTGTGAGTTGGTCCACAGAAATTTCCTCTCTGTCTAAATTTCGTCCGAATCATATAGCAGCTACATAAGTAAGTCACTATTGTTCGACCGTCGAGTCAGCAGATACGAAACATTTTCGGGGAGAGGGTGCGGAGACTAAGATAGCAAAACTCGACCATTTCGTTTCGCAATCTATGGACACTTAAAAAAAAAAATATTATATCGGTTGACGACGGGTGGAAGGAAGGGGAAAAGGACACCTAACCGCTCCCCCGCTCAATCCGCCTTCGATAAAAACTGGCATAATTTTAAATTTTCATTCTCCAATTTCGCATTCAGTGAGGTTACTGGTATATGCGCATGACTCGAGCAGAATTATTTTTTATCCGGGTTGTTTTAGCTAAGCACATATATACTATACTCTGTTCTCCATTGAACACTTTATGTATAGAATTTATACTCATTTTACAAGGCTAAACAAACAAACAAGCGTAAAAAAGATATAGCGTAAAATGTAGCTTAATGTATATGTTCGTCGTGTTGGAAAGGGTGTAATAATCTATGTGTGAGGCATGACTTTATGATTTTGTTTTGACTATCTGTCCGTTCCTGCTCTAACTTTCGGGAAAATATTGACAAATAAAAACCACAAAATTGATATATGTCATTAAGGTAGCTTTCAAATTCCTTGCTCAACAATGAGGAACTTTCTGAGACATTTTCTAACTCATATTTAAATTTCAAGGTATAAAATTGGCAAGCCTGATTATTGATGGGATTTGCAATTGAATAGCGTTTGGCAAATAAATTACCTATCGAGTGATAAGCAATTGTTTTCACGTGACAAGTATTTCCCCTTTCTCGCGCTTCCGTGTAGGGAATTCGGTTTAAACGCCGACTTTGACAGCATTTCAAGAAAGTTCTTCTATCTTTACCAAAATAAGGGAAAACGTCTTTTGATTACGTAGTTTCTGAATAACAACACCTGCCAATTTCATGCGTTTCTGGACAAAAATGATTTCAGAAATGTGTCAGTAAGTACATCCCTTTGATTTGAGAAGGGTAGTAAGAAATACTATACAGTATGTTCCTTTTAAAAAAAATGCTATATCTGGCATTTATAGTTTTTACATGGGTTTGAAGTACATTTTGATCATGTTTTTCTCGAACAAATTCAAATAAATTTACTTAATCTTTAGTATTTAATGAAAGTACAGAATATATTTCGAAAAACTGAAGGTGGATAAATGCAGTAAGTAAAAATAGTTGGAAAGTGTTTTATAATCTGTGCAATCGACATTATTTTTCGTTATTGTTTTGTTCGTATGTGCTATCAACAGGAATTAGGCACAGATGGAAAATCAGCAATAATATATATAGTTTTTCATTTGAAAATAATTTCTAGCCATCTTACTATAACTTATTTTAAAATGGGAAAAAATGATTAAAAAAAATACTTTTTACATTACAAATTTGAATAGATATATTGTATTCAATACATTGAAACATAATACATATATTATATATAACAAAATTCAATTAAGTATTGTTATTAAATGTAACAATACATAATTCAAACAATATTTATATTGTTTCAATTATGTATATATATATGTATCTAATTGGTGTGTTATAATCTGAATGACGTCTACGGATTTCTGTAAAAGGGGATACATATACAGGGGTCGGATATCCAACTCTCGAGGAGCGTGAAAATGTTCTAGCACTGGATATGTGTCCCCTCTGCTGTGGCATCAAAATGACGTATGGGGGCAGTTATACAGGTTTCGGATATCCAATGCTCTACTCAAAAGTAAAACGTCCAAGCATCGGATATGTTACCCCTTGATATATGTCCCCTTCTGCTATGACGTCAAGATGACGTACGGAGGCATACAGGGGACGGTTATCCAGGTCTCGACGAAAGTAACTGTAACACGACCTAGTTTTTGATATATGGCCCCTTCTGATATGGGGGCAGATATACTGGGATCGGATATCCGACTCTCCAAGAAAGTGAACCTGGATATGTATCCCCTTCTGCTGTGACGTATGGGGGCAGATATACTGGGGATAGATATCAGCGTCCCCAATTTATTTTAAGATATGGTAACATACATTATTGTAACAAACAAATAATTATATGTGACAATAGATTATTTTTTTTTAAATTTTTGCTCAGTATCTTTTTAAAGTATGGAAAGGGGAAAAAAAATTAAATTATCTATTCAGGATTTCTAAATTGTTTTCTCAATGTATAATGGAACTTTAATTAAAATTAACCTATTAATTGATAATTAAGTGCTGAAAACATGCAAATATTGTATTGTCATCGGGATCAAACAACTGTACACAATTTCTACAATTCTAGCACGTAAAGAATGTGGGCGAAACATGAATTACAAGATTCCGTCTTTACATACACGAACAAAGTAAAGTTAAATAAAAGCATGTAAAAATAATGTATGAAATTTAAATTAAGAGGAAATTTAAGAAACGTCTTAAATTTAAAACTGCAAATAACACTTACGTTTTTATTATTGAGTGTCCGTGATTAATACTCAAGTACTATATTAACTTGAAAATGAATTCCTTTCAAATAAATAATCTCTTTGCATAGAAATTTCTTTCTTTCTTTTCTTTTTTTTTTTCCCTCCAAGTCAATTAAACTTATTTTGTATCAGGAAATTTATTTTATGAAATGCTTTTTTTCTGTATGTAGTACTTATTTGATTTTATTTATTAAGTAAAATTTCTGATTCAAAATATGTTTATTTGACTTTTAAAAAAATTGAAAACGGAAGGTTGGTTGCTATATCTTTGATAATTTTAAAACTTTTTTTTTTTTTAAACTTTTTGCTCAAATTTGAGTTGATGAATTTTTTGTTCTTTTGAATGACACCCTCTGTCTGATTAAAATATATTTTCTACCAAAATTTTAGCATCGTTGTTTTTAAGATCGAAATTCTTATTAAGAAAATGCTCTTCTTTTGATTCTATCAAATATATATTGTGCTGTCCTCTAAAAAAACCCCATTTTTTGAATTTATCTTTATATAAAGTCTAATAAGGAATACAAAAAAATTAAACATAGCTGTATTTTTACGGCTTGTTCTGACTAAGATTTTAATGCTGAGCATTTTTCATTCTATCAATATGTTATAAAATTACAGCCAATTAAGCAAGAAATTGAAAAAAACCCACCTTTTCCCCCCCCCAAAAACCCATGTTACCTAAAAAAAAAAACCCGCATGTAAAAATACTTGGAAATAAACTTATTTGACAGCAAAATATATATTTTTTTTTCATTATCATTTATTTTTAAACCACAATTCTGCAAAAAAATATTTAAAATATTTCATTATTTTTGTAAATTGAAGGAATTTCAAATGCAAAATATAATTATTTGTAAATTCGCTCCAGACTTTTCACATTTCTTTGCATACATCTTCAGTAAATTTAAGAAGAAAATTATTAAATAGCATTTGTAAAATCTTCGAGAGTTTATTAATGGAGAAGCATCAATAATAGTCACATTTTGGTTTATTTTGTTTTGAATAATATGCTCATTAGATTCAAACTTTCGACGATTATCATTTACTTCTTCGGGAATAATAACATGAAACTTTAAATCATCTTATTTAATAATCACCTACTGGCCACATTGTAACTTCTCAGCTTCTTGTACTGAACAGAATAAACCATTCTCTTCATTATCGGTAATATCACTTGCGGTGTTCAAAATTGTGGCTTTTTCTGTATTATGCAGATCTGCATATGATAAATCTGAGCTCCATAAAGATTTATTACTTTCCTGTCTGCCCTCTTCACTAGTAGTAGTACTTTCATTCTCAATGCTTATTTTTGAATATCTTTTATGCAGTGAAGAGTGATTACAATGTTTTTAAGTGCTTGGAGTTTCCTGTGATTTTAACACTTCATCTATTTATTTTTGTGTAATAACTGAAGCACTCATCTTTATTCTTTCCTTACATCTTGTACAAGCTGTAGTTTGTGTTTTATTAAATTGATCAGTGTCAATCTAGAAAAAAAAATGTATCTAATTGATATTAAATAATACTGAGTACTTAGGTAATAAAGGGAATGGATTGGTGCTGTTTCCAGAACATCTGCCAACATTGCCACACAAAATCTTATTTTACTAATCGCATTTCTTCAACATTTTTGCATGTGCAGATTTTTAATGCTTTCACTTTTTCCTACCATTGATGCAGTAACGTAACACTAGGGACAGCAAGTATCAAGTCATACTATCATATCTGAACCTTTAGCCCATATTTGGCACCAAATAAATTTCCATTCCCTTTAATATCTAATTACGTCTGTTAGCGGCCATCTTATGGCACTTTTCTCACAAGGAGAGAGTAAAATTTTCTTGCATTTTATCAAGTATTCTACTTTTTCTGGCTGCAATATGTTTATATTAACATATTTATTTGGGTTATTTAATTTTAGATTATTAATACTAATAAAAATGTTAACAAAAGTTTACTGTTTAACATTTTTAAATAAAAAAGTGGCTACTAGTTTAAAGTTAGTGGCCACTTATAAAACTGCTATCACTGGCCACCAATGAAATTTCCTAATTTTGCCATACCCAGGGTTGTATTGGTTTAAACATGGAAAATAATTTAACTTTCCTGGTCAAAATATGTTTTGATCATCAGTAATTAGGACTAATTTTGATTTGGAAAAAGAGATTAAAATTTATTTTATTAAAATAAATTTAATACAACATGTGTTACATATCAAGTAAAAACTTTTGCTGTATTAAGACTAACTTAGATCAAACTTTGAAAATTATCTTTATTGCTGAAGAGTTTGCACAACAATTCACCGGGTGCATTATGAAATCCAAAAATTTCAAATGTCTTTTTAACAGAGTTTCAACTACTTTTGAGTGGTTGAAGCAAATCTGACCACTTTTAAATGGTTAAAACCAGTTTTGACCACAATCCTGGTTAAAATGAGTTTTAACAGATCAAAATTCCAACTCCGGCTTTACCTTCTCAGATGATAAAGCAAAGATAATGAAGTTCATGGATGACACAGAAAGGGTGCACTCTTGTTCTTGAAAGAAGATTTGCTAATTAAATTGCTGCAACTTCCTTCCTGAATTGTATTACGATTTTCTTCTGTGGTATATTTTAAATTACATAAGAAAGGGGGAATGCATCAGATTTCAAGTTTTACCTTTTATGAGAAAGGCAAAATGATATTTTGCAATTCCCTTACTGTATTTTGCACAAAACTACACAAACATACAGTTCATCTGTATACTTAGAAGAGAAATCGTACAAATTAGCAGCTATGCATATATATTAGTTATTCCTACCTTAAGTAAAATATTTTGCATTAAAAAGTTAAAAGAGTGAATAAGTAAAATAAATAAAAGTTTGCAAACATCAGATTAATGTGTAAAATACAAGTGAAGGGTATCTGTGTGTAAAAAAGATTGATGGGTTTTTTTTTTTGCAAACATGGATTTTTTTAATGACATATTTAAAAAAAATCCTTAGAAGTGCTTTCAATATGCATTAAATTTGCATAATTTAATTATGTACCTTAAGAATAAATGTCTTTTTAAGAAAATTTGTATATTTTATCATTTATTTATTAAAAAAATTTTTTTTTTTTTTTTAAATTCCAGCATGGGTTTTTTTTAGCTCCATTTTCAAAGGTCGCCAGCGGGAGCCCTACATGACATAATCAGCTGAAAATGTAACATTGTATTCACATTTTAATGGTTTAACATAAAAACATTTCAAAATTGATGTACATCATTATAACAAAACGTATTATAACAAGCAAATATGTGAAAATGAAGCTCAAGTTTTGCCAAAATTCTGCATTATTGGATTAAATTCTTTTAAAACTAAATAAACACTCTTTAGGCATTATCAAATGTATTTACTGTTGCAAATGGTGTATAGAAACAGGGCAAAACCAAAAATAGACATCAGTGAAATATTTGATAAAATACTAGGGTGGGGTTTTTTAGGAAACATTTCACACTTTTTTTTTCCCCAGATATGTATTTATTAGAAAATCATTTTATCCATTTTTTATTGAAACATAAAAAAAGAACTAAAGAAAACAATTTCTTATAAAACACTTTTTACTTTCTTCTATCTAAAATAGAAGAAAGTATTGTAATCGAAATTTTTTTCGACTTCCGGTTTTTGACGGGTTTACACGTTTTAGGGGTCAGAGATTCCGAAAAACATGTTTTTACAAAATGTCCGTCTGTCCGTCTGTGTGTCTTTTCATTGTACCATCTAAAAGTGTATGAAGTTATGCTTCAAATTGAACCACATTTTCTTTCTGGGTTTTTGGCTATGGCAAGCAGGTTCTATCAGAATTTGGGGATATTTCGACGAAAGGGGGCGCTGTGATCGATATTTTTGTTCCATTTTCACTATTGTACCATCTAAAAGTGTATGAAGTTATGCTTCAAATTGAACCACATTTTCTTTCTAGGTTTTTGGCTATGGCAAGCAGGTTCTATCAGAATTTGGGGATACTTCGACGAAAGGGGGCGCTGTGATCGATATTTTTGTTCCATTTTCACTATTGTACCATCTAAAAGTGTATGAAGTTATGCTTCAAATTGAACCACATTTTTTTTCTAGGTTTTTGGCTATGGGAAGCAGGTTCTATCAGAATTTGGGGATATTTCGACGAAAGGGGGCGCTGTGATCGATATTTTTGTTCCATTTTCACTATTGTACCATCGAAAAGTGTATGAAGTTATGCTTCAAATTGAACCACATTTTTTTTCTAGGTTTTTGGCTATGGCAAGCAGATTCTATTAGAATTTGGGGATACTTCGACGAAAGGGGGCGCTGTGATAACCATTTAAAGACTTCATATTCAAAAAGATGTGCAAATTCAAAAAAATTAGAAATCCTAAAACTTTTTTTCGTTAAATGTTCGGCCTTGATCAGGAGAATCTGGAGAAATTTTTGTTTTGCCTCTATCTTAAAAAATAGCTGAGATATAGCGGTTTGAAATTTTAGGGTGGATGACATTTTTAAACAAGACGGCGGAATTTCATCCATAAACGGGTTTAATTTATGAGTTTTAGTTAACATGATTTCGGCAAATTTTCTTTCATTGTTGTAACCATTTATCCTATTACATGCTTATCACTATATATTTATATTCGCCAACGTCGAATTCTCGCCAAACTTGGCGACTGTTGGCGGAATATCGCCAAATTTGGCGACCAAAATAAGTTGCCATAAATGAAGCCAACTTGGCTGTAGAGGAATAATTTGGCGATATCCTCATTCAAATTCAATGTTGACAAAAACTGGGATTGAATCTTCTTTATTTAGGTTCCACGCATTTTACCTTCGTGTTTTCCAGTAAAATTAGCTAAAATCGTAAAACCAAGGAATAGGGAGGCTATCTGTTCCTGTCGGTTCAGGCCAGAAGGACTTTTCGTAGTTTAGTATACATCGGTTGTTCGCATCCCTGTAACCCGACGATTCGCAAGCAGCTGACGTACAACAGAATGACTAAAAATATTGATTTTATTGGCGATGTGATAGCGAATTTTGAAGTATTAACATGACTGAGATAGAAGAAAGTTTTGGGATTGGCACATCCGACTAGTTTATTTTTAGACTAATAAAAATGGTTTCTTTAAATGAACAGATGTAAAGTAATATCTTGTGAAATACAGTAATACCTTGGCTAACGAATAGGGCCTGACAAGGGCAAACAAGGCAGCTGCCCCAGACTCGTAGATATAAAAAAGACGCCCAAAGCCAAAAATCGGGTATTTTTTCTTTAAATTAATAAAAATTGTAACAGGCGTAACGAGGACCCCCAATTGAATCTTTGCTCTAGGACATCACTTACTCGAGCCGTGCTAACGGACATAATTTGTTTTGGAATTACGTTCGTTGTTTGTTAACCGAAACATTACTTCTCGTCCAATTAAAATATAACATGGCTCTGTGTTACATTACTGCACATCTACAACAAAACGTTCATAAAGCCGATTTAGAAAAACAATGCTCGTGAGCTGAAACATTCATTAACCGAAGTATCGCTTTAATAATAATAATAGTAATAATCTATACTAATATTATAAAGGAGTAAATCTTGTTTGTTTGTTTGTAGGGGGTAATCTCTGGAACTACCGAACCGATTTCAAAAGTGATGGTGGCAAATTGATGGTGACAACCCCTGCTCCAACATAGGCTATATTTTATGTCGGTGCCACTAACCCCAGGGGGTGCAGGAGCAAAAAACGTTCTAAAATTGCGATTTTTCAGTTATCACACTGGCTGTCAAGCCCTGAGAGCTTGGCAGCCGGTTCTGTATGTATGTATGTACGTACGTAATGCGATAACTCTTCATAGAAATATCCGTTTTCCTTCAAATTTTGTTTATAGGTTCACTGTGTTAAGGCGCTTCCCTGATTAGTTTTCGGGATTGATTGGTTAAGTATAAAAGGGGGGGGGAAGGGGCTAATTCCCCCCCCCTTTAATTTATATAAATGGGTTTTTCATGCAGAATTATTCCGTTTCCCTTCAAATTTTGTTTATAGGTTCACTGAGTTAAGGCGCTTCCCTGATTAGTTTTCGGGATTGATTGGTCAAGTATAAAGAGGGGGGAACAAGGGTCTAATTCCCCCCCCCCCCCCTTAATTTATATAAATGGGTTTTCATGCAGAATTATTCCGTTTCCCTTCAAATTTTGTTTATAGGTTCACTGAGTTAAGGCGCTTCCCTGATTAGTTTACGGGTTTGATTAGTTAAGTATAAAGGGGGGGGATCGGAGGGGGCTAATCCCCCCCTTAATTTATATAAATGGGTTTTTCATGCAGAATTATTCCGTTTTCCTTCAAATTTTGTTTATAGGTTCATTGGGTTAAGACGCTTCCCTGATTACTTTTCGGGATTGATTGGTTAAGTATAAAGGGGGGGGGGAACAAGGGTCTAATTCCCCCCCGCTTAATTTATATAAATGGGCTTTTCATGCAGAATTATTCCGTTTTCCTTCAAATTTTGTTTATAGGTTCACTGAGTTAAGGCGCTTCCCTGATTAGTTTACGGGTTTGATTAGTTAAGTATAAAGGGGGGGGATCGGGGGGGGCTAATCCCCCCCTTAATTTATATAAATAGTTTTTTCATGCAGAATTATTCCGTTTTCCTTCAAATTTTGTTTATAGGTTCATTGGGTTAAGACGCTTCCCTGATTACTTTTCGGGATTGATTGGTTAAGTATAAAGGGGGGGAACAAGGGGCTAATCCCCCCCCCTTAATTTATATAAATGGGTTTTTCATGCAGAATTATTCTGTTTTCCTTCAAATTTTGTTTATAGGTTCACTGAGTTAAGGCGCTTCCCTGATTAGTTTTCGGGATTGATTGGTCAAGTATAAAGGGGGGGGGGACAAGGGTCTAATTCCCCCCCGCTTAATTTATATAAATGGGCTTTTCATGCAGAATTATTCCGTTTTCCTTCAAATTTTGTTTATAGGTTCATTGGGTTAAGACGCTTCCCTGATTACTTTTGTTGTGGTGTTGGTGTACTTTCTAAAACACAACTTACTTAAACTTAAAAAGCTCATTTATTACTCAATCTTCACTTGACAATTAAATATTAAAAAAAAAATAAGTATACCCTGATTAGCTCCACTGAAATCTGTTGCCATGGAAAAGGGAGCAAAATATATTAAACTAATCAAAATATCAAAACTTAAGAATCCGAATAGGTTAATACAACAATGATAATTTTGAACTCATCATTTTAAGATAATATTAAATGTAGTAAGGGGCAACAGATTTCTAAATCAAGTAGTATACTGAATTGCATAAGGAACACCCAACTCCACTCCAACCCGATCAAGCTCAAATCTCCATACACATTAAATTAACAAAAGTGTAATCATCATATAATTTGGAAAAATGCAGACAACCTGAAACTCCTCCAATATGAGGACCAAAAGGGGAAAGAGTTAAATCCGTTAATAGAATACGGATATGATGATGTACTAAAATTTTAGAACAACCATAGAGATTCTGAACAAGATCCGATCGGTTAACCAAGAATCGTATAGTGGTGTAAAATAACTGGATATTTTTTTTTTTTTTTTTTTTTTTTTTTTTTTTTTTTTTTTTTACTTTTTAAAATAAAACAATTTTGGTGTACATTTTAGAAAAACAATGTTTCTGAAAGAGGAGAGTTAAAGCTTAATTTAACATTTTATGAAATTAAATTTAATATTACTGTTTCACTTATTAATCTATCCATCCTTAAATCAAGATCAAAAATACGATTGTATAACATTGAGTGAACTTCAATTTATGTTCATTAAAACAGTCAGTTATGAATTTAAACTTAAGAAATTTTAAAGTCCTAATTTAATAAAGTTGAATTTTCTCTCCCTTTTTTTTTTTTTATTACTCACAGAAAGGTTAGGCCATTCTTATAGGTCTACTGTGAATATAAAAAATTAATTATTTAGAGATTTATACAAAGAAAAACATACCATCTTTGATAATAAACAAAAAAAAAACACAATTTATTTGAACATTTAAGATAATGAAGCAACTAAGTTATCAAAAATAATCTTAATAAAACAATATAACAGCTGATCTTTTAAGTTGAAACCACTCACTGGTTACTTTTAAATTACACATCATATTTTTAAAATTATCAACACATTACCATTTAATGGTCGTTCAAACATACAAACATTATATATTAACCTACAGACTATTTCTGTTCATAATGTTAATTCTTATTGAAATTATCCAAAGATATTCATTTCACTTTTAAACTCTGGTATAGCAAACATATTTTTTTTTTTTTTTTAAGAGGTACAAATAAATAAAAAGAAAAACTAGGCAAATAGTACTTACAACAGGTAGAGAGTTCTACAATTTTAGTCAATGGGCACTTAGGAGCATTTCGTCCTTTTTCAAAATCTGATGAAGCACTTAAGCTGGAGTATTCAGGCTGGGGAAAAATTCAGACAATACCCATGTGGTTTCAAGCTAACATTCATCAATCCTCTCATCTCACTGCATCACTTGCCATCAACTACTAGGTCCATCATCTAGTCCGGAGGGGAAAATCGTTCTACGGTCCAGAACTTCACCGTCGGAGTCAGTAATTTCACCTTCCTGAAGCATGTGTTTTATTCGAAGATAGCCATCACCGTAACTCAGAACACTACGACTTCTAACGACTGTTTAGTTCAATATCTATGATCACTTCTGATGGTTAAGAAGTCATAATCTTGGAGCGCCACTACGCCAAAAAAAAACAGGCTACACATATCTTCTTCTTAATTTCTCGTTAACAGTTATAGATCCGCAATTCGAAAATGCCCTTATAGCCTCTTTTCATCATAACATCATGATTTAGGATCGTTATGTAGGGCCATCAATGCCCCACTCTCAAAAAAAAATCTTCCAGAAACCTGTCCGCCTTCAACAACTTCGCGATCCAGCCCACAGGCCAATCTTCGAGCCCCGTAATAAGTCGAATTTTTTTTACGAGTCAAACGACAGGTCTCTTGGCCAAGCCACAAGTGTCGTAAACATTCATTCTCCCGCGCTGCTTGAAAAACGGGACCGATCCACTCTGCCAGGGGTACGGGAATGGAAACAAAAGGAAAAATGGACTCTTCGTGAAGACTACAGCTTGCCGCTCCACTCTGCCGGCCGCTTCATGGGGGAAGGAAGCCATGCATCACCCCCATGGCGTGTGCTGAAGGGGGGTCCTGTTAGCCTCTGTTTACATGGGCGCCAGCTATCCGCCTGATAGCAGAGCCAATTGAAGCCTGTCGTAAACTTACAAAGCCTAATTGCGTATATAGTACACTCATAAGATAACGTAATTCTTATACAGGGCGGTCGGTCATTCTTATATCAAAGTCAGACTAGATGACTCCAAATTTTCCACCTGTGCAGTCTACTGACAAAACATCCCTCCCTTGCTGTCTGCTTTTCGTATTTGAAAAACAGGAAGCTACGTTAGACTATGAAAGTTGAAATTGCTTTGCTTAAAAGAAATGGAAAGAAGAGGAAAAAAAAAAAACTGCTTTTATTATTAATATTACAATTACATTTATTTATATATTTATTTAAAACAGAAACAAAAAGAAAACTTCTAAATAAATGTTGAGAGAGTGATTTAAGGTAATTAATGTAGATTAAAAAAAAAAAATTTGTTGAAACCAACCTTGTGTAATTTAAAAGTAACCAGTGAGTGGTTTCAACTTAAAAGATCAGCTGTTATATTGTTTTATTAAGATTATTTTTGATAACTTAGTTGCTTCATTATTTTAAATGTTCAAATAAATTGTGTTTTTTTTTGTTTATTATCAAAGATGGTATGTTTTTCTTTGTATAAATCTCTAAATAATTAATTTTTTATATTCACAGTAGACCTATAAGAATGGCCTAACCTTTCTGTGAGTAATAAAAAAAAAAAGGGGAGAGAAAATTCAACTTTATTAAATTAGGACTTTAAAATTTCTTAAGTTTAAATTCATAACTGACTGTTTTAATGAACATAAATTGAAGTTCACTCAATGTTATACAATCGTATTTTTGATCTTGATTTAAGGATGGATAGATTAATAAGTGAAACAGTAATATTAAATTTAATTTCATAAAATGTTAAATTAAGCTTTAACTCTCCTCTTTCAGAAACATTGTTTTTCTAAAATGTACACCAAAATTGTTTTATTTTAAAAAGTAAAAAAAAAAAAAACTGCTTTTATTATTAATATTACAATTACATTTATTTATATATTTATTTAAAACAGAAACAAAAAGAAAACTTCTAAATAAATGTTGAGAGAGTGATTTAAGGTAATTAATGTAGATTAAAAAAAAAAAATTTGTTGAAACCAACCGTAACACTTTTCGGGATTGATTGGTTAAGTATAAAGGGGGGAACGGGGGGCTAATCCCCCCTTAATTTATATAAATGTGTTTTTCATGCAGAATTATTCCGTTTTCCTTCAAATTTTGTTTATAGGTTCACTGTGTTAAGGCGCTTGCATGATAATTTTCGGGATTGATTGGCTGAGTATAAAGGGGGGAACGGGGGGGGGGGGGCTAATCCCCCCTTAATTTATATAAATGGGTTTTTCATGCAGAAGTATTCCGTTTTCCTTCAAATTTTGTTTATAGGTTCACTGAGTTAAGGCGCTTCCCTGATTAGTTTTCGGGATTGTTTAGTTAAGTATAAAGGGGGGGGGATCGGGGGGCTAATCCCCCCTTAATTTATATAAATGGGTTTTTCATGCAGAATTATTCCGTTTTCCTTCAAATTTTGTTTATAGGTTCACTGTGTTAAGGCGCTTCCCTGATTAGTTTTCGGGATTGATTGGTTAAGTATAAAGGGGGGGGGGACGGGGGATAATCCCCCCCTTAATTTTTATAAATGGGTTTTTCATGCAGAATTATTCTATTTGCTTCAAAATTTGTTTATAGATTCATTGGGTTAAGACGCTTCCCTGATTAGTTTTCGGGATTGATTGATTAAGTATAAAGGGGGGGGGGAACGGGGGGCTAATACCCCCCTTAATTTATGTAAATGGGTTTTTCATGCAGAATTATCCCATTTCCTTCAAATTTTATTTATAGGTTCACTGTGTTAAGGCGCATCTCTAATTAGTTTTCGGGATTGATTGGTTAAGTATAAAGGGGGGGAACAAGGGGCTAATTCCCCCTTATCTATACTAATATATAAAGTAGTAAAGATTGTTTGTTTGTTTGTTTGTTTGTTTGTAGGGGGTAATCTCTGGTACCACTGAAGCGATTTTAAAAGTGATGGTGGCAAATTAATGGTGACAATCCCTGCTCCAACATAGGCTATATTTTATGTTATGTTTATATTTTATTACCCCCAGGGGGGTGCAGGAGCGAAAAACGTTCTAAAATTTCGATTTTTTGTGTACTGAAGGAGATAGAAGTATCAAATTTGGTATGGTAATTACTTATAAGATGTAAATGCTCTCTAAGAACAAATTATAAAAACATTCGCAATTTAAATGGGTGAGATGAGGAAGAAGCGTTCTAAAAACATTCTAAATTACAATTTCTATAGAATCTCTGAAACTACAGAACCGATTTCAAAAGTGATGGTGGCAAATGGATGGTGACAGTCCCTGCTCCAACATATGCTAAATTTTTTGTCGGTGCCACTGCCCGCAGAGGGTGCAGGAGCGAAAAACGTTCCAAAATTATGATATTTTCAATAATGAATGAGTTAATTACTTGACATTTTGTATGGTTGTTACTTACAAGATTTAAATGCTCTATAAGAACAAAATCTAAAAAATTCGAAATTTAAAAGGCTGAAATAAGCAAAAAATTTTCTAAAAACATTCTAAATTACAATTTGTATGGAATGTCTGGAACTACTAAAGCGATTTCAAAAGTGATGGTGGCAAATGGATGGTGACAACCACTGCTCCAACATAGGCTATATTTTATGTCGGTGCCACTAACCCCAGGGGGTGCAGGAGCAAAAAACGTTCTAAAATTGCGATTTTTCAGTTATCACACTGGCTGTCAAGCCCTGAGAGCTTGGCAGCCGGTTCTGTATGTATGTATGTATGTACGTACGTAAACCGATAACTCTTCATAGAAATATCCGTTTTCCTTCAAATTTTGTTTATAGGTTCACTGTGTTAAGGCGCTTCCCTGATTTGTTTTCGGGATTGATTGGTTAAGTATAAAAGGGGGGGAACAAGGGGCTAATTCCCCCACCCCCCTTAATTTATATAAATGGGTTTTTCATGCAGAATTATTCCGTTTCCCTTCAAATTTTGTTTATAGGTTCACTGAGTTAAGGCGCTTCCCTGATTAGTTTGCGGGTTTGATTAGTTAAGTATAAAGGGGGGGGGATCGGGGGGGGGGGCTAATCCCCCCTTTAATTTATATAAATGGGTTTTTCATGCAGAATTATTCCGTTTTCTTTCAAATTTTGTTTATAGGTTCATTGGGTTAAGACGCTTCCCTGATTACTTTTCGGGATTGATTGGTTAAGTATAAAGGGGGGGAACAAGGGGCTAATTCCCCCCCCCCTTAATTTATATAAATGAGTTTTTCATGCAGAATTATTCCGTTTTCCTTCAAATTTTGTTTATAGGTTCACTGAGTTAAGGCGCTTCCCTGATTAGTTTTCGGGATTGATTGGTCAAGTATAAAGGGGGGGGCGAACAAGGGTCTAATTCCCCCCCCCCCTTAATTTATATAAATGGGTTTTTCATGCAGAATTATTCCGTTTTCCTTCAAATTTTGCTTATAGGTTCATTGGGTTAAGACGCTTCCCTGATTACTTTTCGGGATTGATTGGTTAAGTATAAAGGGGGGGAACAAGGGGCTAATCCCCCCCCCCCTTAATTTATATAAATGGGTTTTTCATGCAGAATTATTCCGTTTCCCTTCAAATTTTGTTTATAGGTTCACTGAGTTAAGGCGCTTCCCTGATTAGTTTTCGGGATTGATTAGTTAAGTATAAAGGGGGCGGGGATCGGTGGCTAATCCGCGCTTAATTTATATAAATGGGTTTTTCATGCAGAATTATTCCGTTTTCCTTCAAATTTTGTTTATAGGTTCACTGTGTTAAGGCGCTTCCCTGATTAGTTTTCGGGATTGATTGGTTAAGTATAAACGGGGCCCCTTAATTTATATAAATGGGTTTTTCATGCAGAATTATTCTATTTGCTTCAAAATTTGTTTATAGATTCATTGGGTTAAGACGCTTCCCTGATTAGTTTTCGGGATTGATTGGTTATATAAAGGGGGGAACGGGGGGCTAATGCCCCCCTTAATTTATGTAAATGGGTTTTTCATGCAGAATTATCCCATTTCCTTCAAATTTTATTTATAGGTTCACTGTGTTAAGGCGCATCTCTGATTAGTTTTCGGGATTGATTGGTTAAGTATAAAGGGGGGGAACAAGAGGCTAATTCCCCCTTATCTATACTAATATAAAAAGTAGTAAAGATTGTTTGTTTGTTTGTTTGTTTGTTTGTAGGGGGTAATCTCTGGAACCACTGAAGCGATTTTAAAAGTGATGGTGGCAAATTAATGGTGACAATCCCTGCTCCAACATAGGCTATATTTTATGTCGGTGCCACCACCCCCAGGGGGGTGCAGGAGCGAAAAACGTTCTAAAATTTCGATATTTTATGTACTGAAGGAGATAGAAGTATCAAATTTGGTATGGTAGTTACTTATAAGATGTAAATGCTCTCTAAGAACAAATTATAAAAACATTCGCAATTTAAATGGGTGAGATGAGGAAGAAGCGTTCTAAAAACATTCTAAATTACAATTTCTATGGAATCTCTGAAACTACAGAACCGATTTCAAAAGTGATGGTGGCAAATGGATGGTGACAGTCCCTGCTCCAACATATGCTAAATTTTTTGTCGGTGCCACTGCCCGCAGAGGGTGCAGGAGCGAAAAACGTTCCAAAATTATGATATTTTCAATAATGAATGAGTTAGGAACTTGACATTTTGTATGGTTGTTACTTACAAGATTTAAATGCTCTATAAGAACAAAATCTAAAAAAATTCGAAGTTTAAAAGGCTGAAATAAGCAAAAAATTTTCTAAAAACATTCTAAATTACAATTTGTATGGAATGTCTGGAACTACTAAAGCGATTTCAAAAGTGATGGTGGCAAATGAATGGTGACAATCCCTGCTCCAACATAGGCTATATTTTATGTCGGTGCCACTACCCCGAGGGGGGTGCAGAAGCGAAAAACGTTCTAAAATTGCGATTTTTGCGATGCTGAAGGAGCTAGAAACTTCAAGTTTGGCATAATTGTTATTTATAAGATCTAAATGCGCTCTAAGAACAATTTCTAAAGAAAAATGATCTAATGATTCTGCGATTTTTCAACTATTGAATTTCTAAAATTACCAAATTTCACAATAGAGTACCATAGCGAAACCTTCAGGCGTAAAAAGAGAATGATAAGGGCGACGTGTCCTGACGTGTATATTGACTATAGCACGAGTCACAAATTATAGTATCCTTATTATTCTGTTAAAATATAAAAGTGAATTATGAAATGTCAATATTTTGTTTGATTAAAGGTTCGTTAAGAGAAATTGACCAGCGTAGCGGGCGTAGCTTGCTAGTAATAAATAATATTAAAGCCGCATTGGATTATCCCATCATCTTTGAAGTCACGATATCATACTGTACAAAAATGCTCCCTCATTTTAATTGACACCTTTTGATAACGATCAATTTCCATCATCGTTCTAAATTAGCATCGAAAATTCTCCTTTTTACTTACCCATCATACGTAGTATAGGGTAAGTCTTGTAATCGTTTTGAAAATCGAAAAATTTTTTTTGACGGATTTACACGTTTCAGACACTGGAGATTCCGAAAAACATATTTTTAGAAAAAAAAAATTTGCCGTCCGTCTGTGTGTCTGTGTGTCTGTGTGTGTGTGTGTCTGTAAACGCTCTATCTCCCGAAAAAATTGAGATAGAGACTTGCAATTTGGTATGTACTTAGTATGTAATAATGGGAAGAAGCCTATTTCATTTCAATAACCTCGATTAACCGGAACAATTTTTTTCGGACTCTCGAAATATTCGTTCTGATGAAAGGTATATAAAAATTTTCGAAATTGTTTATTTTAAGAAATGAATATAAAAGACAATAAAAAAACATAAATTTTGAATAAAGCATGAAGTCGATCGCAGAATTAGTTGCCGAGATATTTGGAATCCTATTTTCCACACTCTTCGATTTTTCATGACCCTGTATTTCATCCAAATTTCACTTCAAAGATATATTTTAATTGGAAATTTGACGCTTAATCAGATGCAATAAACCGCTAGTTAATAGGATTATTATTTTTGGAGTTATAAGGAAAAACCTCTTTCAAGCAATTCAGTAATCGAGCCTTTAAAGTTTGTGACGTCATCAAGCCACGATTTTATTTGAATTGCAATGCATTTTATAAGTAGTTTACACATTTTTAGCACTTTCCAACGTAGTTGAAAAGTGCTTATGACTTCGGTTTGTCTGGCCGTATGGCCGTCTGGCCGTATGGCCGTCTGGCCGGATGGCCGTCTGGCCGTCTGTCCGTGCTCTAACTCCCGTAAATATGCTCGGATTGCTCTGCATTTTTTATATGTTATTGTCGTTATCTATGGCACGTTCCCTATTTCAACTGAAGTGTGTAGCACTTATAGTTTTCTTACAGGGAGACTCAAAAGAATTCCGTTACATTGCGGTCTATGGGGAAAAATCATTTGCGGTTTATTTTAAAAATGTTTCACTATTGTAAACGCATTGAAATTTATATAGATCACTAAGATGCATTAGAAGAAGCTTAATATGGAATAGTAGGTGTATAGCACTTAGAGTTACTTTACAGGGACAGTCAAAATAATTCCGTTACATTACGTCTATGGAGAAAAATCGTCTGCGGCTTATTTAAATAATGTTCCACTATTTTAAACGCATTGAAGTTCATATATATTACTAAGGTGCATTACAAGAGGCTTACTACAGAATAGTGTGTGTATAGCAGTCATCGTTCATTTACAGGGACACACAAAAGAATTCTCTTCTGTCTGTTAACAATAATTCCTGGAAGTGCGTTTTAAGTTACTGAACGCGATTTTAATCTTAACTAGCTTTTGTCTATTACGTGGTGTGTATAAATTCTGTAGATCCTATACAGGGCAGCACACAAGTTCGCGAACACATTTCCGTTTTTTGACAGAAACTCCAGAAGGAGAATTTAAACTGTGCTACGCGTTTCCTAACTAAACTAAAATTTAGCATCCTATGTATATATACAAATCTATAGATCATATACAGGGCTACATAAAAGTATTCGGATATTTTTCCGAATATTGTATATATTGAAAATTCCTGAAATTACGTTTTTAAATATGTTATGCGTTTTCCAAATTGTTTACTTAGATGTCATCTTTCAGCTTATTAAACGGTAATGATTTGTAAAATTATTTTACAAGCGTTGGAAAGTGCAACATAATCTATGCTTGACGCATGATTTTTCGTTCTTGTTATTTTAATATTTTACATTATGCATATCCATGATGGGCAAGTATTACGGTGGCCCCCAAAGACTAGTATTACTTACCCATCATACGTGGTATAGGGTAAGTCTTGTAATCGTTTTGAAAATCGAAAAAAAAATTTTGACGGATTTACACGTTTCAGACACTGGAGATTCCGAAAAACATATTTTTAGAAAAAAAAAATTGCCGTCCGTCTGTGTGTCTGTGTGTGTGTCTGTAAACGCTCTAACTCCCGAAAAAATTGAGATAGACACTTGCAATTTGGTATGTACTTAGTATGTAATAATGGAAAGAAGCCTATTTCATTTCAATAACCTCGATTAACCGGAACAATTTTTTTCGGACTCTCGAAATATTCGTTCTGATGAAAGGTATATAAAAATTTTCGAAATTGTTTATTTTAAGAAATGAATATAAAAGACAATAAAAAAACATAAATTTTGAATAAAGCATGAAGTCGATCGCAGAATTAGTTGCCGAGATATTTGGAATCCTATTTTCCACACTCTTCGATTTTTCATGACCCTGTATTTCATCCAAAGTTCACTTCAAAGATATATTTTAATTGGAAATTTGACGCTTAATCAGATGCAATAAACCGCTAGTTAATAGGATTATTATTTTTGAAGTTATAAGGAAAAACCTCTTTCAAGCAATTCAGTAATCGAGCCTTTAAAGTTTGTGACGTCATCAAGCCACGATTTTATTTGAATTGCAATGCATTTTATAAGTAGTTTACACATTTTTAGCACTTTCCAACCTAGTTGAAAAGTGCTTATGACTTCGGTTTGTCTGGCCGTATGGCCGTCTGGCCGTCTGTCCGTGCTCTAACTCCCGTAAATATGCTCGGATTGCTCTGCAATTTTTATATGTTATTGTCGTTATCTATGGCACGTTCCCTATTTCAACTGAAGTGTGTAGCACTTATAGTTTTCTTACAGGGAGACTCAAAAGAATTCCGTTACATTGCGGTCTATGGGGAAAAATCATTTGCGGTTTATTTTAAAAATGTTTCACTATTGTAAACGCATTGAAATTTATATAGATCACTAAGATGCATTAGAAGAAGCTTAATATGGAATAGTAGGTGTATAGCACTTAGAGTTACTTTACAGGGACAGTCAAAATAATTCCGTTACATTACGTCTATGGAGAAAAATCGTCTGCGGCTTATTTAAATAATGTTCCACTATTTTAAACGCATTGAAGTTCATATATATTACTAAGGTGCATTACAAGAGGCTTACTACAGAATAGTGTGTGTATAGCAGTCATCGTTCATTTACAGGGACACACAAAAGAATTCTCTACTGTCTGTTAACAATAATTCCTGGAAGTGCGTTTTAAGTTACTGAACGCGATTTTAATCTTAACTAGCTTTTTGTCTATTACGTGGTGTGTATAAATTCTGTAGATCCTATACAGGGCAGCACAAAAGTTCGCGAACACATTTCCGTTTTTTGACAGAAACTCCAGAAGGAGAATTTAAACTGTGCTACGCGTTTCCTAACTAAACTAAAATTTAGCATCCTATGTATATATACAAATCTATAGATCATATACAGGGCTACATAAAAGTATTCGGATATTTTTCCGAATATTGTATATATTGAAAATTCCTGAAATTACGTTTTTAAATATGTTATGCGTTTTCCAAATTGTTTACTTAGATGTCATCTTTCAGCTTATTAAACGGTAATGATTTGTAAAATTATTTTACAAGCGTTGGAAAGTGCTACATAATCTATGCTTGACGCATGATTTTTCGTTCTTGTTATTTTAATATTTTACATTATGCATATCCATGATGGGCAAGTATTACGGTGGCCCCCAACGACTAGTATTACTTACCCATCATACGTGGTATAGGGTAAGTCTTGTAATCGTTTTGAAAATCGAAAAAAAAATTTTGACGGATTTACACGTTTCAGACACTGGAGATTCCGAAAAACATATTTTTAGAAAAAAAAAATTGCCGTCCGTCTGTGTGTCTGTGTGTGTGTCTGTAAACGCTCTAACTCCCGAAAAAATTGAGATAGAGACTTGCAATTTGGTATGTACTTAGTATGTAATAACGGGAAGAAGCCTATTTCATTTCAATAACCTCGATTAACCGGAACTATTTTTTTCGGACTCTCGAAATATTCGTCCTGATAAAAGGTATATAAAATTTTTCGAAATTGGTTATTTTAAGAAATGAATATAAAAGACAATAAAAAAAACATAAATTTTGCATAAAGCATGAAGTCGATCGGACAACAAGTTGCCGAGATATTTGGAATCCTATTTTCCTCACTCTTCGATTTTTCATGACCCGGTATTTCATCCAAATTTCACTTCAAAGATATATTTTAATTGGAAATTTGACGCCTAATCAGATGCAATAAACCGCTAGTTAATAGGATTATTATTTTTGAAGTTATAAGGATGTTTCTTTCAAGCAATTCAGTAATCGAGCCTTTAAAGTTTGTGACGTCATCAAGCCTCGATTTTATTTGAATTGCAATGCATTTTATAAGTAGTTTACACATTTTTTATTTTAATATTTTATATTATGCATATCCATGTTGGGTAAGTATTACGGTGACCCCCAACGACTAGTATTCGAATTGCATTGCATTTTATAAGTAGTTTACACTTATAAAAATTACTTTTTTTTACTTACCCATCATACGTAAGTCTTGTAATCGTTTTAAAAATCGAAAAGAAAAATTTGACTGATTTACACGTTTCAGACACTGGAGATTCCGAAAAACATATTTTTAGAAAAAAAAATTACCGTCCGTCTGTCTGTGTGTCTGGATACACTCCAACTCCCAAACAAATTGAGATAGAGACTTGAAATTTGGTATGTACTTAATATGTAATAATGAAAAGAAGCCTATTGAATTTCACTGACCTCGATTAAGCGGAACTATTTTTTTCGGACTCTCGAAATATTCGTTCTGATAAAAGGTATATAAAACTTTTCAAAATTGGTTGTTTTAAGGAGTGAATATAAAAGACAATTAAAAAACATACATTTTGCATAAAGCATGAAGTCGATCGAATAATGAGTTGCCAAGATATTTATAATCTTATATTCCACACTCTTCGATTTTTCATGACACTGTATTTCACTCAAATTTCAATTCAATGATATATTTTAATTGGAAATGAGACACTTATTCTGACGCAGTAAACTGTTAGTTAATATGATTATCATTTTTTTGAGTTATAAGGATGTTTCTTTTACGCAATTCAGAGAGTATTTAAAGTTTATGACTTCATCAAGCCACGATTTTAAACATTCTATCTACCGAACAAATTGAGATATAGGCTTGAAATTTGGTGTGTACTTAGAATGTAACAGTGCGACAAAGCCTATTAAATTTCAGTAACCATAGTTATCCAGAACTAATATATTGTTACCACGGAAATTTAAAAAATACAGAAAATTTATGAAATAATACAGAATTAGCTAAAATGTCAATAATATAAATTTAAAAATCGCTAAATTTCTTGCAAAAGCTTAACATTTTTATTTATAACTTGATTTCTAATGTAGACCATTATATGGAGACCATTCTTTTACGATTCAAAAAAAAAAAATGTTTTTTTGTTTGTAGAAATGATCGTCTCAAATTTATATAGTAAATACTCGTGGTTTTGTATTATTTAAATATTATTTATAAATACGATGAGTATTTTAAAAAGTAGCAGCAGACGATATTTTAAAAAATACTTTGATTCTTTGCTGATAAAGTGCATCAGATGATATTTTTAAAAAAGACTTTGTTTCTTTGTCTTTTTTTCTTTTTTTTATCTATGTTTCTATTTTTTAATTAGATCGTCTGCTTTGAAATTTTTGTTTCTTGTATGGCAACTTTTATGTAATGTTGTTCTAATTATTCTTTGCTGTGATGACACGAACATTGCTGCTTACATTTAAGGTAAATATTTATGAGTAATAATATTATATGGTTCATCTTACAAAAATAAACGCGTGTATGAACGGTTGCTCTTTAGTTTGAAGGAAAATTTACAAAAAATATTCCTTGTTTTGATATTTTTGATATATTTTTTTAAATATGCCAAAAACGAAGAAAAAATCTGCAGACAAAAAGAGAAAACAGATTGAAGAAGCGTTAAGAAAATTGAGACGGAATGAGGTATATAGAAATGCTGAAAGAAAAAGAGATAAAGATGTAAAGAAAAAATTAAGACTTGATGAGACATACAGTAAAGCTGAAAGAAAAAAAAATAATAATGTAATGAAAAAATTGAGGCTGGATGAAGAATATAGAGATGCTGAAAGAAAAAAAAATAATAATGTAATGAAAAAATTGAGGCTGGATGAAGAATATAGAAATGCTGAAAGAGAAAAAAATAATAATGTAATGAAAAAATTGAGGCTGGATGAAGAATATAGAGATGCTGAAAGAGAAAAAGATAAGGATCAAAAGGGAAAGTTGAGACTTGATGAAGAATATAGAAATGCTGAAAGAAAAAAAAATAATAATATAATGAAAAAATTGAGGCTGGATGAAGAATATAGAGATGCTGAAAGAGAAAAAGATAAGGATCAAAAGGGAAAGTTGAGACTTGATGAAGAATATAGAAATGCTGAAAGAAAAGAAAATTATAATGTAATGAAAAAGTTGAGGCTTGATGAAGTATACAGAAAGGAAGAGAGGGAACAAGACAGAAAATCAAAGAGAAACCGCAGACAGTTTCCTGAACAGAGAAAAAGAGAAAGAGAATTAAAACTTCGTAGAAGATTAAACTCTCTTTTACGTTTTCGAGAGCAGTATCGTCAGAATCTATTGCGTGATAATAATGATACTTCAATTTCCCAAATTAACTTTCTCAACTCAATCAAATTTGGTCCAGAAGAGGTGTGTTGCGTTTGCGAAGGACTGTTTTTCGCACATTCAGTTGATGACTTTGACATCCGAAATCTTCCGACGAAATTCAATTCAGAAAAGGAATTTTTAGAATTTAAAAATAAAATCTACAATTTTCCAAAGTCTAACAAAATTTGCAAAGTTTGCAATAAGCATGTGATGAAACTTACTGTTCCAAAATTATCAACGAGTAAGGGTTTGAAATTTCAACCAATCCCAGACATTCTCAATGAGTTGTCACCTTTGGAAGAGAGAATGGTTGCCCCTTTTATCAATTTTATGCAAATTCGTCCAGCTACACCATTTGCTTTAAACCCACAACTCAGTTTAAAGGGTAGTGTAGTTAACATCCCAGTAGATGTAAATGACATGGTGAATGTTCTACCCAGATCATTTGATAACATGGCTACAATTCAAATAAAACTGAAAAGGCATATGGAACATGCTACTGATTATATGGCTGAAACAATACGACCTGCAATTGTGTGTGATGCTCTTCGTCTACTACTAAACACTCCCCTTTACAAAAAGTATAATATTCAGGTTGAAGAAAACTTTTTCCGCAAATATGATAAGAATTATGAAGAGAAGTTGGAATTTTTCGTAAACCAAGAAGATTTTTTTGCCCAACGCCAAGACATTGTTTCCTGCTTTCAGGAGAAATCAGATAATGATATCACTGAAACAAACCATGAACAAGAAGACGACAATGTCGAATCTGATGGAGAAGAAGTCTTGCTGGTTGACAGGAATGCAGAACTATCTAAACAAGTCAAAGTCATTGCACCTGCTCAGGGTCAAAAACCTGTTCCATGGCACATGGTACCAGAAATAGATGAACTGTGTTTCCCCAAAATCTTTTGTGGACATCCGTTTTCGATGGACAAAGATATATCTTATGCAGACCGTGCCAAGTCAGAAGCCCGACGCTTTGACAGAAGATCTTGTGTACCAAATAGGTTGTTGTACATGGCGAAACAAAAGTTAGAAAGAATGTGTTCCTCCAATGTAAATTTTTGTCTACGGAAAATTAAACCTAACAAAAAAATAATGGCCAAAGACATTCTGAATGAAGATTTCAAAGCTAATCTCATTATTCATGATGATGGTTTCAAATTTCTGAAAAATGTACGCTCATCTCCAGCATACTGGGAATTGAAAAAGAAAGAGCTCATGTCAATGCTTCGACAACTCGGATCTCCTACATTTTTTTTAACTTTGTCTGCTGCAGAAAAGGATTGGCCCGAATTATTGCAGTGCCTAAAGAAAGTAGCAAAGGGTAAAAGGATAGGCTTGGATGCATCGATGAATTTGGATCCATTCGAGAAAACTCAATTGATACGTAATGATCCTGTAACCTGTGCAAGATACTTTGATTACAAAATATCTAGGTTTCTTAATTACATGAAATCAGAAAACGGCCCATTTGAGGAGCACCATGTGAAAGATGTCTATGAGCGTGTGGAATTTCAAACAAGGGGCTCGCCTCATGAGCACATTTTTGTTTGGTTATCAGATTCACCTCAGTATGTTATTTCAGAAAAGGAAACTTTACAAGATTGTATTAATTTCGTCGATCGCTTCATTACCTGCCAGTACAAAGAAGACAATCCACTGATTGAGAAACAACGTCACAAACACACAGCAACTTGCAGTAAAGGAAGAAAGAATAAAGTTTGCCGATTTCACTACCCATTTCCAGTCATGCCTTCCACTAGGATATTAGAGACAATTCCAGACAGTGAAAAGACAGAACAGATGGGAAAAGATCTTGTGAGGATTCGAAAACAGATGAATCATTTTTTCAAGATCAATGAATATATGCCATTTACAGATATTTTGGTCAAGCTAAACATGACTGAGGAGCGATACATCAATGCCATGAGAAGTTCTTTGAAAAGATCTACATTGTTCCTTAAGCGAGATTCTCTTTCCGTTGGTATAAATGCATACAACCAGAAAATTCTATGTTTATTCGAATCCAACATGGACATACAGTTTGTGTCAGATCCTTACAGCTGTGCTACATATGTCATCAAGTACATCAGTAAAGTTGATGCAGGTATTTCAAAGCTCTTGAGGGAGGCTGCTGATGACATTGATAGGGGAAATCGAAGTATTCGTGAGAGATTGCGTAACATTGCAAACGTGTTTCTTAACAGTAATCTTATGTCTGCACAAGAAGCGGCCTATCATGTCTTGGGTTTGTCACTGTCAAAATGCACTCGTTCATCCATATTCATAAACACAAGTCCTATGGAAGAACGTGTTAGCATGCTCAAGCCTCAAGCAGCCTTAAATAAGTTAGATCCAGAGTCTGAGGACATCATGGCACCTGATATTTTTGCCAAATATTCACAGCGGTCAGAAGTTTTTGAAAATGTATGTTTGGCAGATTTTGCGACATTCTATGCAAAGAAGAAGAAAAAAATTCAAGAATATAATGAGGACAAAGAAAATACCTCACAGAATCCAAATGACGACACAAAACACAAAATTCTACGGTTTCGGAGATACAAGCTTGAACAAGATCCTGACAACTTCTACAGGGAACAGATTCTGTTGTTTTTACCGTGGAGAGACGAGCGTTCAGAAATTGAAAATGCTGTACATAAAATAAAGTATGAAGCTTTCTTGAACCAAATTAAGCAAAATAGGAGGAAATATTCTGTCATTGACGAGGAAGAACTGTTACAAGCCATGGAAGACGCCCAAGAGCACTTGAGAGATGAGACTAAAGAAGATGAACGCCAATTTGAGGCAGACAAACTTCCTGAACACCAAAAAATTGACATATTTCAACAAGAAGGAAAGGATGCTTCAAAGGACAGATATAGAATTACAGCACCCCCCAAAATCAAGGAGGATAGACTCTTCGAAGATCTCATATCTCTGAATGAAGACCAACGTAAAATAGTGATGCATATATTCAAAAGCATCAAAACTGAGAAAGAACCTTTGCATATATTTTTGAGTGGATCTGCAGGAGTTGGCAAAACAAAAGTCATCAATGCACTATATCAACTCGTCACAAAGTATTTTGACCAAATTCCTGGAAGTGACTTTCATTCATTGAAGACCATTCTGTGTGCCCCTTCTGGAAAAGCAGCTTTTTTAATAAAAGGAGTTACATTACACACTGCCTTTGCTTTGCCTGTGAATCAATACAGCGGACAAATTCCTGAACTGAGCAGTGACATTGCCAACACTTTGCGTTCCAAACTCATCAATCTTAAATTGCTTATCATAGACGAAATTTCTATGGTTGGAAGTCGCATGTTTTCTAGAGTTGACACTAGATTGCGTCAGATATTTGGTACAAACAGAAGCTTTGGAGGCATTTCTGTGCTCGTCGTAGGAGATTTTAATCAATTGCCACCAGTCATGGATTCTCCTATTTACATGTATCCAAAAAATATAGACTTAAGCATGTTTGCAGAACAAAATATTCTTTGGGAAGAATTTTGTATGTTCGAGTTGAACGAGATAATGCGACAGAAAGATGAAAAAGATTTCATCCTCGCTCTTAATCAAATTTCTCTAGGTACTTTGGAATCTGACAGCATGAAGTTACTGGAGTCGAGAACTGTTCAAGAGTGTGATGTTCCCACCACTGCCATCCGTCTTTATACAACAAACGCAAGTGTAAACGAATACAATAACATTAAACTGGACAGTTTTCCAGGAGAAGAGGTTGTTTCTCTTGCAAAGGATACAGTTATAGGGAAAATCTCGAATGCTTCAAAAGAAAAATTGCTGATAGCACTGAAGAAGAAAAAAACATCAGAACAGAATGGTCTTCCAAATGAAGTTCGTCTGAAACTTGGAATCAAGTACATGGTGACAAATAATATTGATGTGGAAGACGGATTGGTGAATGGAGCAACCGGAATTCTTGTACACCTGTCATTCGTGGGTATTGAAAAGGAAGCTTCAAAATTGTGGATAGACTTCCAATCTGCTGATGTTGGAAAATCTGCACGGCGGCCATTTATTGAATATATGAAAATAGAGGGCATAGATGAAAAGCTGGTGCCTATTGCCAAAAGCAGATTAGTGATCCGCTCGTCGGAGGAACAGAATTATCAACTTATTCGGGAACAGTTTCCAGTCGTTCCCGCAGAAGCAGTGACTATTCACAAAAGCCAAGGTCAAACATACGAACAAATATGCTTAGACTTCACTAAGATCAAAAAGATTACTCGGCAAATGTTATATGTTGCTCTCAGTCGAGTCACAAAATTATCTGGGCTGTACATTATCGGAAAGTTCATCCCTCCTAAGCCTTCAAAGAAAGAAGATCCAACTATTGTTGAATTGGAACGACTGAGGACATCGAAATTGTTGAAGATACCTTATGACAATATGGGATCTGGAGATGTTATCATATACCATAATACCAGATCCCTCCAAAAGCATTTTAACCACATCCTGGCAGACAAATGGTACACTCGAGGCGATGTTTTAATATTTTCTGAAACATGGACCATCACGGCTGATGAACTAAGCATTCCCGGATATACACTCTTGTTCCGTTCTGACGACAGAATACAAAGAAGTCCAAGAGGATTGATGTGCTTCGCGAAAAATGAAATGAACTGCGAAGTTTTAAGATGCGAACAAGACATTCAAGAATGCAATCTTGAGTTCAAAAGTCTTGTTTGCATTTTCTGTCTAAAATTTAAAGATGTCCTCTTATTTTCTGGTTACAAATCTCCAAGAATCTCCCATGAAAGTTTCAGAAATGCATTCGAAAAGGTTTTTAAAATAAAAGAAGAATATCCGAATTTTAAAGTCGTAGTTATGGGAGATTTCAACTTCGACTTTAAGAGTGATAAAAGTGTATTTTTAAAAAATCTCATGCTGCAGCACAATTTGCAATCTGCTCTTCCGGAAGATGTACCTACAACTGACATGAATACGCAGATCTATGTAGTATTTACAGACATCTCCCATTACCACTGCGGAACCTATGAGTCTTACTTTTCAGACCATAAACCAATCTACATATGCTTTTCAGGCAGTGAAAATAAGCATTTGAGCAAAAAGAATCAGTATGAAAAGAAATGTGATCAGAAATATTTGAAGACTACTCTAGAGGATCAAATATTTTCTATTGACACTGATATACAGAAGGATAGAAATAAACTGAAAAATCATTTGGATTCAGGCCTCACAACTCCTTTTCCATCAATAGAAGGTATAAGGGGCTTTACAAATCATAAAAATGCCTGTTACTCTAATTCTACAGTGCAGTGTCTCTACCACTGCCACGATCTTAAAAAGAAATTAATAACATCTAGAAATGATATTAGGATTCACGCAATGGAATATGGCACAAAGACGTCTGTTGATACATGGATTTTTCGAAGATTGGCAGGAAATCCTTTTACAGGAGATGAACAACAAGATGCGGTTGAGTTCTTGGAACGTCTCGCTTCGAAGATACCCGCCTTATACAATTCAATTTGTTTCCAACAACAGATAGATACCATCTGTAGCAACTGCCAACATAAAGTGTGCTGTGTACAGGAAGACATAATTGTCAAGGTTCCAATCCCAGACGTATCGCACAACAGGCTTACGAATTTGGAAACATTGTTTGCCAAAATTTATGAAATGGAGAGGATCCCTGACCGTTGTTGCGAAATTTGCAAAATATCAGGTGCTGTGAGATGGACGAAAATCATTTCTGCACCTGATTATCTCATTTTACAGTTAATGATTTTCCGACAAAATGATAAGATAAAAGATCTAAAATTAATCTCTCTTCCGAAATCACAATTGGCTCTTGCTGGGCAAGTATATGAACCATTTTCTGCTGTATTCCATCACGGTGATGTAATGGATGAAGGACACTACTCAAGTTTCCATCGGGATGAGCAACAGTGGATACACGCTGATGATCTACAAGTATCCGCCGAAAGATGGCCCAGTGGTAGTGAAAATCTGTATATGCTATTATGCCGGAAAATCACCTAGAAGCATTTTGAAGATTTTCAGACATCTATCTCAGTCTACAAATAAATTTGCGTGAATACAATCTTAAGATTATTAAAGAAAAGACCTTATTCATGATTGATGAAATTACATATAATGTTTACAAAATAAATAACAAAGGCACTCACAAAACTCAAGAAAAAGTCAGAGATATTTTAAATGCTCCACAACCAGTTGATGTTTTTCAAGTAAAGGTATTCTTAGAACTATTCAAAGTTTATACCAAAGCTTTCGACTTTGGGCCATTCTTTAAATCAATTGCTTCACAATAACCGGTCAGGGGATACCAAGACTAGACTTCCATACCAAAATGAAGGTAGCAATACTCGAAATAGGTAAAAGCAAGAAGATAATGCTGAATTTCATCACTATGAAAGCTTGACGTCTCGGCATTCTCAGTGGCTATGATGTACTGATGATACCTATTAAAGGTGCATGATTGTGTGTGGTATCAAATTAAAGGTGCGGCTTTAAGAGTATTGTGCAGCAGAAATATTTGAGATCAGTCACAACAGAAAGTTACAGCCCTTTAAATGTAAAAAAAAAAAAAAAAAAAAAAAATCGTTTTTTTTCTTCTATATATAACTTTCTCAAAACGTAAGCGAATTGCACCAAAATGTGTAGATACTGTCTACAGACCAAACCGGACAAAATGAGTTCTCTCGGACGTCGAAAATTTAATTTCCTCTTAAGTTATCGACAGACTTATATAAGAGAGTTAATTTAGTACTTAGTTTAGTTCTTTCTTAAACCGGCAAATACGCCAGATCCAGAATTCAATGCCTCAAACTTTTCTTCAAAATCTGGAAAAAAAAACTAATTCTCCCCAAATTTGAAGATTAAGAAGATAGCAGACCATCTGACAGACTGAAGTATATATGAAAAAGATGAGCTGGGGAGGCTGTCAAATATATATTTTAATTTAAAAACACAGATGACAGAATTAAACAGTCATGCACTTCAATATTCTGCCAATCACCTTACATTGATTGTGTATGTGAATAAATCTTATTCTAAGTTCATAGTAATGTGAGTATTATCTATGTTATTATTAAAAATTCAATGTTCTATTTACATGCTAATAGGATAATACATACATTTCAAAAGAAAAGGTTAAAATATTTGTTTTAAATCGTTTATTATATAGTATATTATATATAAGATTATATGATATATATTGTCTATTATTATTGTTCATTTGTTTAAATATTTATTTAGAAATCGCATGTTCGATGATTTTTAAGTTTAAAGATTTGTATAATTATTTATATGAATAAATCTTTTTAAAATATTTAAAAATACGTTTAAATTTTATTTTAGAAGTGCAATGCATTTTATAAATAGTTTACTTATGTTTTATTTTCATATTTTATATTATGCATATTCATGATGGGTAAGTATTACGGTGGCCCCCAACGACTAGTTTATTTATGTTTTATTTGATTTGATTTTTGTTTCATCAAATAGAAAGGTGTTCATTGTGACTAGATATATATTTATTAGAAAGCAGTTTGATTATTTTTTCATTGAAACTCTAGAAAAAAAACTACAAAAAGTGAAGAAAACGATTTTTTTAAAACACTTTATTTCTATACAATAGTAAAAATGGTCTCTTTAAACGAACCAATGAAAAGTAACATCCTGTGAAATAATAAATAAGTTAAAAATGAAAATAATAAAAATGCCGCGTCCCGTCTGTATATCAAGATGTACATGTATGTATGTTTGTAACACACGGACAGAATGGATGCTTGAAAATTGTCACAAAGATAACAAAGACTAATACCATGGTATTTTGGAATCTTCATATGATTTTTCCCATTTATTAACATTTGTTTTCGTTGCTGGTAGTTTTATAAATTCTGTGTTTTTTGACACTGTGTAATTATCGGCTTTTTTCCATTGTGTGTACAGTTTTGATTCATCGTTTTCTGTTTGAGCTTGCCTTATGAGTTCATCTATGCTCTTTGTGACTTGATAATCATTCGGTTCAGTCCAAGATTCGTATGGTTCCGTAAAAATATTTCTTTCGTTCGTAAATTTTACGAACTCGTCTACACTACTTTCCACTCCTTGATTATTTGGTTCCAACCAGGATGCTTGTTTTTTAACATAATTATCTTTTTTAGCTTTTTTCACCAATTCATCAATACTTTCCGTCACTCCGTAGTTGTCTTGCTCTTTCCAAGATTTTGATTCGTCAAAACTTATTCCTTTTTGTTTGTCTTTCGCCAGATTTAAGAACTCATCTGCACTACTTTTCACTCCATGATTATTCGATTCTAACCAGGATGCTTGTTCTTTAACATAATTATCTTTTTTAGCTTCTTTAACCAATTCATCTACACTTTTCGTCACTCCGTAATTCTCTTCTTCCTCCAAAAATTCTGATTCGTCAGAACTTGTTCCTTTATGTTCCCATTTTGCCAGTTTTATAAGCTCCTTAATACCTTTCGTCATTTCACTTGGTGATTCTGTCCATGGTATGTTTGAATCAGTTTTTTCTTTTTTCCATGAGGAAGTAACCGGCTCTTTATATTGTTTCAGATGTATATTCGCGTGTTCTTTATACCATGAATGAGGTCTTGTGGCGTCGGAATATTTATCGGAACTATCTTTGTCGATTAAAATCGACGATATTTCATGTGGATTTTTAATATAATCTTTCAAGGAAAATTTACCATTATTTGTTTTTTCAAATTCTGGATATTTTTTGGTTGAAGACCACGCAATAGGCTTATAATTTTCTACAGGTTTCTTTTCAGCTTCTGTCCAAGATTCTGTTTTAGGAAAATCCCACTGCTGCTTTGGAACTTCTGTATAAACATTTTCTACCCATGTGGTTTCTTTATTCTTTGAATTATCCCATGATTTTTCATCATCTATCCAAATAGTCTCTTTCTCTTCTGGATTTTCCCACTTGTCTTCCTCGACCCAAACTGTGTCTTTTGGATTTTTCCATGATTCTCCTTCTTCTATCCATATAGATTCCTTATCATTGGGTTTTCTCCAGTCTTCATCGTCTACCCATATGATTTCATCATCATCAGGTCTTTTCCATTTCTCCTCTTCTTCCCATGAATCGCTGTAATCATCGTCGTGTGACCATCCAGAAGCTTCTTCAGGCTCATCCCAATCATAAGTTTTGTAGCAATCGATAGTTTCTTTTATAATGTCTGAGCCTTTTTCTGCAATCATTATTGTTGGAATATTCGTATTTCCAGACGGAACTTTTGGCATAATAGATGCATCTACCACTCGAAGGCCTTTAATGTTTTTCACCCTGGAAATGTAATGAATATAAGTTAAAATCTAACAAAACGAAAATTAGTAAAACATACATTATTGAATGTTCCAGCAAAAGTTGCATGCAAACTTTGAACCTGTTTAAATACCTTCACCGTTATTAGGAGATTTTGAGCTTAATAAATCTTCATATCTAACGACACATAAAAATACGTTATATTTTGAATTAGGATAAAATGTAATTTAAAGAGCAAACGGAATCATATCTTGCATATTTTAAGATATACAGGGATAAGAAGGATCGCCCTAAACAGAGCTAAAAACCTTTTTAAGGTTTATACCTATTAACTCTGCCAGGAGAAATAACATTTAAATAATAATAAAAAATAATATCACTCACTAAATTATTATACGCTTCCAGCAGTTTTTACGATATCATATTTTATACAAAGTAGGGTTATAATACTAGCCTTATTGTTAGAGTTATGGACGAAAATCTTTGTTCAGTTTAAAAATGAGACACCTTGTATTTTTGACTGAATAAGTAGATTTTGAACAAAGTTCTGTGGACAACATTGTTAGTCTTGCTGTGTACTATAACATATCATATCTACGTAAGTGTGCTTGCCTTTAAACAAAAAATTGATCGACCGCGATGAAATCTACATAATGTACAGTATTTCGTTGAAAAAAAAAAGGTAGTGTGTATATACAATGCTATTGAGATTTAATTTTTACCTTCTATATCTCGACGGGACTTTAAAGACTCATTACAGAGAATTTCATACAAAATTTATTTAATATGTGTGTTTAAAACCAATAGATTTTGTATTGCATACAAAAGTAGCTTGTTTTACCTCATTTAAAAAGCACAGCCAATTTTACTTACAGCCCTATATATACATCTAGTTTTGAGAAGCCTTCTTTTGAGAATATCTCCATTTATATAGATAAAACCACGATCTAGTTACTGTTATTATTTTACGAAAATTGACAGACTTAAAAATTATTTGTCAATTAATTTAAGTATTGAAATAAATATTTTACAAAAAGGCCTATAATTACCGAGCTTATAAGTCAATTTTAGTGAATGAATCCTTCGTAAATTTCATATTATTATTACATACCTTTTAACACTTCCCAACGTAGTTGAAAAGTGTTTATTAATTCAGTTTGTCTGTCTGTCTGTCCATGCCGTAACTCGCGTAAATACACTCAGATTGCCACGTAATTGATATATGTTATTGAAATTTATTATGGCATGTTCAGTATTGAAAATGTAGTGTGTAGCATTTATACTTCGTTTGCTAAGGACACTCAAAAGAATTCCATTACATTACGATCGATGGAGAAAAATCATTTGCGGTGTATTTTAATAATGTTATACTTTTTCAAACATATTGAAATTGATATACATCACTGAGTTGCACTATAAGATGCTTACTATAGAATGTGGTGTGGTTAGCATTAATCGTTCATTTACAGGGAAACACAAAATAATTCGGTTACAGTACGGTCTATGAGTGATAATTGTAAGAAGTGCAGTTTCACTTGAGGTGAGCGTTTTTAAATATAACTATCTTTTGCATATTACTTGGTGTATAAATTCTATATATCATGTATAGGAGTGCACAAAGAATTCAATCACATTTCCGCTTATTGACAGAAATTCCTTAAAAAAAAAAAAAAAAAAAAAAAAAAAAAAACTGATATATATATTTTTTTGACAATAAATGGTGGAAATTATTGAGGTGCATTTTTTTTCTTAATTTAGAATTTGTTACATAAAAGATTAAATTAAATGACCACTCCAGATGAAAATACTCCAATTTTTATGTGATGTCACATTAAAACTATTACACTTATTGTAGTCATTTCCGATAGAAAATGTATCAGAATTTTATTTACTTTTTTAATGTGAAATTGGTATCTCGAATCAAATTTTAAATGCAAATAGACAGGCAAACAAATCTAAATTGAAAAACAGTTATGAAAAAAAAAAAACAGTTTTTCAGTATATTCGGTAGTGTTGGTCAAATGATGTCATGTTGGCTAATAAAGTACTATATCTGTGACACATTTGACGATTTTCAAATTATACTTATTATTTTTAATATTTTTAATATTTTTTACCTTAATATTAGTGTGCAAACAGTTAATCTCATTAAACAAAAAAAACATTCCATACCAATTTGCGAAATTCAAAGATATTATAATTATATATATATATATGTATGTATATATATGTGGTCGCGGGAGTTCTCATCTGAACTTTAGACTGCAAACACAAGCAAATACTTTATTGGGGCTTGTGAAGTTGAATGATGCCTCGCGAACAATATAAATTTTGATGAGTGCAGTAATTTTTTACAGCGTGAGAACGAAGTAGACAGAATGAGTCGAGATGCAGACTGAGTAAGACGGACTCGGGAGATGCTCTTAAATCTCCGGCGACGGCCAGCCTTTACGAGCTGAGCTGAGAAATGGTATCTGCAAACGGCCTTTACGAGCTTACGAGTTGTCATGATTGTTCTAATTATATTTTAACTTGTACATATTTGTAAATATTTGATATATAATCCAGAAAATTAAACAGTGTAAGATTTCAACAAAAATCTGCCTTGGACTTATTAATACCCATTTAGACAACCGGCCATAACATATATCTACAAAATGGGAGGCACGGCCTGGATCAACGGAATCTATGCGAACTGGATCTACATGATTTGTAATTGATCTGAATGATCGGGATCTACGTGAATTTCGAATAAAGAAGCAAAAAGATTTGTGCATCAAGTTCCTGTGAGATGTTCACGTGTGTCTTCACGTAAAAGTGTTCTGTGCTTCCGATTTTTTTTTTCTTCATCTGTGTATTACTACACATCCAAGTGTGTGAGTGGTTATTATGTGATATGTGCATCGTATCTGTGAAATGTGCGATCGTTTGTCGGTTAAGTTCAGTGATGAATCACTGATTAACAGATAAAGTCCTTTCGGTAAAGAAAGAGGGAAATGTTTCGAGTATCGGTGTAGAAAGTTTGACCCACTGACCGTCTGTGCAAGATAAGTGTCGTGTTTTCGCGGTGGCGGAAAGCGATTTTCTTTTTTTTCTGGTGATATTTTTTTTCTTCTGCTTTTAGTGTATGCAAGAGGAAAATGTGTTGTTCGTTTATCAGCAAATAAGCGACCCAGAGTCAGAGCGCTCGAATGAAATAAAATATAAACGTCTGCCGTGCATATTTTTTTTTGCAGACTGGGAAAAGTGAAAAGTGAAACGATTAAAAGTTTTTTTTTTTCTCTCTCTTTTTCTTCGTATAGATAGAGGAAGGTGTTATTTTTTTTGCTTCCTCACATGAATAATGTTTGATTGAGTAATGTTTTTTTTCTAGAATAGAGTTAAGTAGTACAAAGATATATATATATATATTTTTTGTATCTTGTTATTTTTATGGGAAAGGAAACAAAATATATATTCGATTTAGAATATTTAGAGAAAGTGTTTATAAAATTGTTGAATATTATTATATGTATAAATATATTTTATTTATCGGGTGAAGATATGAAAGTAAGTGTGTTTTTATAACTGTTACGTATTATTATATGTATTGATATATTTGATTTATCGGGTGAAAATACGTATATTATTGATTTATTTAATGATATATTTTATTTTTATGTGTTAATTAGTTTATGATAAAAATGGCACATTTAATAAGGTCAAAAAAGATCGATCTGATTACTGTGGCTGTCGAATTAGGTTTAAATCCACCAGAATCGACCAATAAAACTCAATTAACTGATTTAATTGTAAAATCCAAAGGGTATGATGAAGATTTAGTGAAAAATTTGTTAGAGGGAATTGTAAGTGAGCGTGAAGAAGCCGAAAGATTATTACAGCAAAAAGAAGCTGAGAATCGCGAGTTTGAATTAAAACGATTACAATTGGAAAATACACAAAAAGCCCAATTACATAACTCTGTACCTACAATCGCCGGAAAGGGTTCCGATGTTTTAAAATTGTTAAATAGGTACAATAACGAAGAGGAAATCAGTATATACTTAACCCTTTTCGAACGCCAGGCAAAGCGGTTAGAGATAGACAAAGATGAATGGGTAACCTATCTTCTCGCATTATTACCTCTCGATATAGTTAATTTAATAAATCGCGAAAGTGAGGAACAGTCCAGCGACTACGACTATGTAAAAAAAATACTTTTAAGACGCTTTAGACTTACACCGGAGCAATTTCGGCAAAAATTCTTCTTGCATAGAAAGCAAAATTCGGATTCGTGGAAAGATTTCTCGTTTGAACTCTCAAATTTCTTGGATAATTGGTTATCTGGCCTGCAAATATCGACGTACGAACAATTAAAAAATATTTTAATTATTGATCAAATCAGGAGAAAATTGTCTTTAGAAATGAAGGAACACTTTTGTGATGAATTACCCAAAATTACGAATATAGATGATTTGACAAATAAATTGGATGATTTTGAAACTGCCCGAATTAACTTACGGAAGGCTGAAATTAAGTCCCCAAATACGGAATTCCGAAAACGTCAAGGTTTTGAAAATAATAGAGCGTTCCATCGAAATGATGTTAGCCGCGTACCATATGAAAAAAATTACGCGAATGCCCCCCAAAAGAATTTAAATACAAAAATCCGTTGTTTTAATTGCAATGAATTTTCGCACCGCTGGAGGGATTGTCCCCGAAAAAAAGAAGGCCCAGTGTGCTGGAAGTGTAAAATTCCTGGCCACAGGTCTGACCAGTGTACAAACAATTCTCCTAAAAATGCAAATGCCGCCGTAAGCAACAGCTCTAATCCAGCAGATAAAATAATAAAGAACGTGAGGATTTTAGGAAAAAATATAGATGCCTTGATAGACACAGGGAGCGACGTAAATATGGGGAATAACGATATTTATATTGCCCTGGGATGCCCTAAATTACATGAAAATGACTTGGTTTTGTCAGGTATTGGTGGAAACCAAATAACACCCATAGGATTTACGACCGTAAACATTGAAATAGATGGTTATACAGTAAATTCAGATTTATACATCGTAAAAAATTTTAATCATTCTATAATTTTAGGGAATACCTTTTTGAGACAATTAAATTTCAATATTTCGGAAAAAGGATTGGAAATTATGGGAAAACGGAAGTTAAAAGAAGTTAGGATAAATTACGTCACTGCTTTCCCACAAGAAACAGCCATGACGAAAATCAAACGCGTCAGCTTTATCACACCCAGATTTCATGCGATGTTGCGGTCAGAAAAGCAAAACAATCCCACGATAGGAAGTATGATTTCGACAGCTGAATTAGTGAGAAAGGAACAAACTAATCAAAATGAAACAGCTTTTAACTTTAGTGAAAAAGTAAACATGCAATTAAGTACTGCAAAAAGTTGTTTATTAGAAAGTGAACCGTGTTCTATCCCACAGTCAGACTTAGCGAAAACCACAGATATTTATTTAGCTGAAACAGCCAATTCTATTAATTTTCAGGAAGTTGAGCTGAATCATATTACAAACAACGCTATTAAGAAAGAGTTAACGGAATTGATTACTAATTATAAGCCAAACAAGGTTAAGGACACAGAGTTAAAAGTAAATATAATATTAACTGATGATATTCCGATTGCGCAACGACCGCGTAGATTAGCGTATCCGGAGCAGGAATTTGTGGACAAACAAGTACAGGAATGGTTGGAAACGGGAATTATAACGGAGAGTAACTCTAATTATGCATCTCCTATAGTGTTAGCGAAAAAGAAAAATAATTCTTGGAGACTTTGCGTAGACTATAGATTGCTAAATAAAAAAATAATTAGAGATAATTTTCCCTTGCCAAGAATAGAAGATGTTTTAGATAACATTGAAAGTGCAAAGGTTTTCACAACATTGGATTTAAAAAATGGTTTTTTTCATATAGACGTAGCAGAGGAGAGTAGGAAATATACAGCATTTGTCACGCATAACTCGCAGTACGAGTACTTAAAGCTCCCATTCGGATTATCGGTTGGACCACAACAGTTTCAAAGATATATTCAAGCTGTTTTTAAACAGTTAATTAAAGAAAAGGTAATATTAATTTACTTAGACGATGTCATAATACTTGCGGAAACTGAGGAAGAAGCCTTGGTAAAACTGAAACGCGTCCTAGAAGTTGCATCGGATTACGGACTTGAATTTAATTTTGCAAAATGTCAATTCCTTAAACGGAAAATTGAATTTTTAGGCTATATTATCGAAAACGGAACTACTAGACCCTCGGAAGCCAAAACTTTGGCAGTAAAGAAATTTCCTGAACCCCGAACCCTTAAACAACTACACAGTTTTCTGGGTCTAACTTCTTATTTCAGAAAGTACATCCCACATTATGCAACTATAGCGAGACCTTTAAGTGATTTATTAAAAGCGAGAAATAAATTTAAATTTGGAATACCCGAAAAGCAAGCTTTTGAGACTCTTAAAGAAAAATTAGTTAACCCCCCAGTATTGCATGTATTCCGACGAGGCGCTAGACTAGAATTGCACACCGATGCAAGCGCCATAGGTTTTGGTAGTGTCCTACTACAAGAAGATGAGAACAAAAACTTACATCCTATTCATTACATGAGCCGTAAAACTACACCTACTCAAGCAAAATTTTCGAGTTACGAATTAGAGACCCTTGCGGTAATAGAATCGGTCAAAAAATTTCGAAACTACTTATTAGGCACGACATTTAAAATTGTGACAGATTGTTCCGCGTTTCAAAAGACTATGGACAAAAAAGACATTACGCCAAAAGTAGCAAGATGGGCGCTATTCTTACAAGAATTTGATTATGAAATAGTACATCGAGCGGGAAATCAAATGAAGCATGTCGACGCATTAAGCAGAAATACAGTATTGGTAGCAACACGTTCTTATGACGAATTAACAGCAAAAATTAAATTAGCGCAACAAGAAGATGAACATATTCAAACCATCAAAAAATTAATAGAAAAAAGTGAAAGCTCGGAATATTTTAATCGAAACGACATACTGTATAAATATGAAAACGACAGGGAACTGTTAATGATTCCCTTAAATATGCAAAAAGAAATAATACGAAATGTTCATAATAGAGGTCATTATGCGGTAGCAAAAACCGAAACAATTCTAAAAGAAAACTATTTTATACCCCAGTTAAGAAAACAAATAGAAAACGTCATTGCGAATTGCGTAGAGTGCATTTTATGTAATAAAAAGCAAGGAAAAGGAGAAGGTTTATTGAACCCGATTCCAAAACAAAATATCCCCCTTGAAACCTATCACATTGATCATATTGGACCAATGCCATCCACTCACAAAAATTATAATCATATTTTTACCGTCGTAGATGCTTTCACAAAATTTGTCTGGTTATACCCAGTTAAAACTACTGCTGCCGTAGAAGTTATAGATAAGTTAAAATTACAACACAACATTTTCGGAAACCCGTCCCGAATAATAACCGACAAAGGACCCGCGTTTACATCCGACGATTTTGAAGCATATTGTTACGAACAAAAAATACAACATGTCCCAATAACGACAGGTGTTCCAAGAGGAAATGGCCAGATAGAACGGATGCATAGAATCCTGATACCAATATTAGCGAAACTTAGCATAGATGACCCCACTAAATGGTACAAATATGTAGCATCGGTACAGCGAATTATAAACAGCACTATATCTAGAAGCACAAAATTTTCACCATTTGAGCTTCTAACCGGAGTGAGATTGCGACATAAAAACGATTTGCAAATAAAAGAGTTGTTAGACGAAGAACATGTAAATTGGATTATGTCAGAGAGAAATTTCAATAGGGAAATTGCAAAAGAGAACATTTTAAAAATACAGCAAGAGAATCGCAAAACCTTTAATAAAAAAAGAAAAACGGCATACACTTATAAACTCGGTGATTTAGTAGCTATACAAAAAACACAATTTGGTACAGGCATGAAGTTGAGACCTAAATTTCTCGGTCCCTATGAAATCACCAAAGTGAAAGGAAAGGATCGATACAACGTAAAGAAAATTGGCTACCATGATGGTCCAAACATTACATCGAGTGCTGCCGACTTTATGAAACGATGGACAAATTGGACAGATTGATATTTTGAAATAATATTCTTTTTACTTTTATTGAACATTATGAGTGAACTCTGAACTTTAAGCAATTTTCAACGTTATAACAAGTTTTGTTGTGTTATTTTCATTTTTTATATTTTAGGAAACACTGTATGTTTCAATATTTACTATTGTTTATTGTTTTGTTTGTATATATATATATATTTTGTGTGTATTTGATAACTTTATATTTTAGTCGACTGGTTCTATACCTAGTGAAATTAGTAGATAATGACTGTGACGACACAGCACAGTCAGGACGGCCGAGTTGTGGTCGCGGGAGTTCTCATCTGAACTTTAGACTGCAAACACAAGCAAATACTTTATTGGGGCTTGTGAAGTTGAATGATGCCTCGCGAACAATATAAATTTTGATGAGTGCAGTAATTTTTTACAGCGTGAGAACGAAGTAGACAGAATGAGTCGAGATGCAGACTGAGTAAGACGGACTCGGGAGATGCTCTTAAATCTCCGGCGACGGCCAGCCTTTACGAGCTGAGCTGAGAAATGGTATCTGCAAACGGCCTTTACGAGCTTACGAGTTGTCATGATTGTTCTAATTATATTTTAACTTGTACATATTTGTAAATATTTGATATATAATCCAGAAAATTAAACAGTGTAAGATTTCAACAAAAATCTGCCTTGGACTTATTAATACCCATTTAGACAACCGGCCATAACATATATCTACATATATATATATATATATATATATATATATATATATATTGATAATTCTGTCTAAATTCCACAAATTTCATTTCATTCATTCAATTTCATTTATTCAAATTTTAATTTAATTTCTTCTTCTTTTAAATAAGTTTTTGGTATCTATATTCAGTGTGTTGGGGAATACTTTCATTGTCAACTAATTATTACATACTTAATCATTATTTCATAGTTTAAGTTGGTGTTATGGTAATGCTTCATTCATGGTTATATATATATATATATATATATATATATATATATATATATATATATATATATATATTAATCAATATACGTTATATTCATTAAGCATTTCTTGAGTTTCCATTTATGTCCCTATTCACGTAATATTGAATATGGAAATATTTCATTAAATTTAATACTCATGATATAATGTATTTAACTGTTGCATTTTTCATGGAGTAATACGATTAAAAAAACAAACAAAAAAAACAAAAAAAAAACATCTGTATCAAAGTAGATTTATTTTCAACAAATTTATTATATATTAATATTTATTACAGATATCGCGTATATTGATAATATGATCTGACCTACTTGTCAGTTCCACAATTATTCGATTTTCTTTTTATTTTCGAATCCACTAGGTTTTTTATGTCTTCTTAGTTTCGAAAGATCAAAATCATCCAAGCGTAAATAGCGAAGAAGCATTTTGAATGACTGCGTTTTTTCTCGGGATTTTCCTTATTTTACTGGCTAATGCTAATTAGATCGTTAATTGCTGCTGCTTGATATAAATATTGTACTGTTGCGAAATCATCTATATGAAGGTCAAAGTTCAAATTCGATGCTTAAGTAACCACAAAGCAAGAGGTTAAAAAGTATCTTTATTTTATGTACAATTTTAAATAATATATGGATAGCGTGGCCTGTTTACAAGACGCAGTATGGTGTGACCATTTCAAAAAATTTTCTTACACGAGTTCATCAATTTAAATAGAGCAGTTACACAATAACAATTATGAATATGAAGCACAGTGCATTTCTTTGAATTTAAAATAAAGTTATAATGATCAGTTTAAAAATTAAAAAAAAAAAAGGCATATCGAAGGCAGCGTCCACTATTAGGTTTTCAAAACGAAACTGTACTAACTATACAGGGTGTCTCAAAAAGGTTAAAACATGCTTTAAATTTTTACCTGTTAAAGATTAGTAGGCAGTTTAAATTCAAAATTTTTTCAAATAAAGGTAGAAAATATAAGATTATATTAATTAAATAATCCTGTCATTACTTTAAAAAAAAATTTGTGACACTCCTAGACAAAATTACTCAATTAGAAAAAATTTTCCTTTTACAGCAACAAGATCGTCACAAAAACTGCATTTCCGTATCTTTAAAATTGAATGAGTTGTGGAGAAAAAATTACCATTGTGAATGGAGCCATACAACGAATTAGAAATGTAAATCTGTGAGATATTGCTAGGAAAAAGAAACACGGGTGATAATACATAGTATGGAGTTAATATTAAACAAGTGATAATCCACATTTGCAACAATATTAATGCTGAAGAACATTTATATATTTGCAGAAACATTTTTCGAAAAGCTCAGTTAAGTGCTGGATATGAGAGAAAGCAATTTGAGTGCTTTGGGAATTACTTTTTTTTTTTTAATATTCTTCCTAGGATTTAAAACTACGTTTATCTCTGAACATGGTCTTTGCCTGTGTGGTGCTTTATTTAAATTTATTAGTGATGCATATTTTTTACACTTGTTACCATATTTTTAATTTAAAGAACGACATCGTCAATTTGTGAACGGTCTCTATTTTAACTGATGAAATATATTTTTAAATGATATGAAAAAGTGATAGTATAAGTCAGCTTTTTTCATTTATTAAATGCTATGAAAAAGTGGTAGTATAAGTCAGCTTTTTTCATTTAATTCAATTAATTTTAGAGATACAGTATACAGACATGCAGTTTTTTTTTTTGTAGTGACTTTGTTACAATAAAAAAGATCAATTTTGTCTATGTGGTCGTATAAAGAGTGTAACTTTTTATACTAATCGGATGTACCAATCCCAAAACTTTCTTTTATCTCATATAGGTTTCGCATACACCAAAAACAAATCAGCACCAATTTATATCAAGGTCTAACTAAATCTAAAGTTTTATTAAATTCCGTGCATTAGTTCTTGAGATATAACTATCTCTAAAATCACGTAATCATGAAAAATGCAGCATAGCAGCGCCACCTGTTGGGAGGTTTACACCAAAACCTAATCAACAACAATTTATGTCAATGTCTAATTGAATTTGAAGTTTGATGAAATCCTGTGCATTAATTCTTGAGATAGAGCTATCGTGAAAATCATGAAAAAAGAAGCATAGCAGCGCCACCTGTTGGACTGGTTACAACAAAACGTAATCAGCATCTATTTATGTCAAGGTCTAACGGAATCTGAAGTTTGATGAAATTATGTGCATTAGTTCTTGAGATATAGCTATAGTGAAAATCGTGAAAACTAGCATAACAGAGCACCTTTGGGGGGGGGGGGGGGATTTACACCAAAAACTAATCAGCACCAATTTATATCAAGTTTAACTGAATCTAAAGTTTTATAAAATTTCGTGCATTAGTTCTTGAGATAGAGCGTCTACAAAATTTTTGTCACATACATACAGACACACAGTCAGACAGATGCACAGACAGACATTTTGTAAAAGCAGTCAAATCGTGTTCAGGACCTTCCAAACGTATAAATCCTTTAAAAACTGGAAGTCGAAAATTTTCATGAATCCTTTTTGTGAAACCCCGTATATTTATATAAAAAAATTGCACCATTATAGACATCTTTTATCTTCTTTCTTAAAAGAAGAAGAATATTTCACATTTCAAAACAATTGAAAGCAATAAAATTATAGCGCTTAAAAAATTAATGAAGTTCACAAAATTTTTCCATGTAGTGTAAAAATGTAATTGCAGTTAATTTAATTTGTTTAAATACGAATGGTAAGCTTGTTTTAGAATCTTGTTTTACAGAATTAATTGTCTGTTTTAATTCTTTCATTTGTTTCTAAATTTTATAGCTTAACTTTCTTTCAACAAACAAACGTTTAAAGGTAAATTATTTAACCCAATCGCATCGGGCAATATTTTCTGAAACTTTCCTATAAAACGGGGTATTTGAATGATAGTAAAACAATGGTAGTTCCTCCCTCTTCTAAAAGGCTTTCTTAAATTGTTTCCTAGATAGTTTTATCAAGTTTATGCATTAGTAAATATCATTCAACACAATCGCATCGGGCAATATTTTCTGAAACTTTCCTATAAATCGGGGTATTTTAATTATATTAAAACAATGGTAGTTCCTCCCTCTTCTGAAAGGCTTTCTTAAATTGTTTTCTAGATAGTTTTATCAAGTTTATGCATTAGTAAATATCATTCAATATACGGATTTATTTTAAAATGTCTTGCTATCTAAGAAAAATATGGTGTAACATGATATAAATGTATTTTATGTGAGGTAGTAGCCGCATCTTTAGTCAATGATGTTTTTTGAATGAACTAGGGGGCTCTTCCCCCTACGACCTACGCTCTCCAATCCCCGTTCCGACACCGCAAACTCTAAAAATACGCTTAGTTTGACCTAATTTTAATGTTTAAAAACATTTACGGAAGATTGAATTATAATTAAACGACCAGTGGCGATCACCTGTAATCGGATTTCCATTCATTTCCCTTAGATTGAGGAATTTTAAGGCCGAATCAACTGCTGTCGAGACAGCTAACAACAGTTTTCGTGATTGATTAAATAAGATCAATCAAACATTTGAAAATCAGCCTATATAAAATGGCTAAGTAAACAATGTAGCCGTAATTTTATAACGACTCTATAAGGAGATTGTTTTAAATAGCACATTTTAAATGTTTCGTTTTAAATATGATGTAATTATCACCAAAGTTTTATTTCTCTTTTAGAATTCACGTGAAAATGGATTTTTTTAATTATTTAAAAGACCATCTCAAAATATGAAATAAATATGTCTTGTAAATATATTTTTAAATTGAAACTGGTTGAAAATATTATTATATTACATTTAAAATATGGCGTAATTTTCATTAGTTATTCTTAACGCGTAATAATTTAATTATTATTTTAAAGTTTTTTTCTCTTCTTAATATTCACGTGTAAGCACATTTTTTATGACTTAAGTTTCTCCATTTACTGCTCTTAACACGTGATCATTTAATTATTACGTTAAAAGTTTTATTTCTGTTTTTAATAGTCATGTGTAAATACATTGTTTAATTGAAAGGGAATATTATTATTTGGGCTGTTTTACCTATTGGCAACAATACAAAAAAATGGCCTTTTCGAAGTATGAAATAACTCTCAATTAATATGATGAAATTTTGAATAAAAAATCGAAAAAAAAACTCAAAAAATTATTCAAACTAAAATAATAATTGCACACTCTACACTGCAAGCTTGACAACTATATCCCTTCAAAAGATGGTTAAATTCCCATTAGTTTTTGTTCCTATAAAACTTTTTTTAAGAGAACTATTTTGATCAACCTTAATGTTAAATATCTCTTAAAATAATTCTTCGATTTAAAAACTATCTACTTCAGCGTGTTTATCAAATATTTCTCTATAAAAACTATAAATTTTCATATTTTTATATGCTATAGTTTTCTTAATATTAGCCTAGAAAGAGCTCCGGACAAAAAAAAAAAAAAAAAAAAAAAAAAATCATTGACGGCGGTGACAGCGGGGATTACTTTTTTTTTAAATATACGGTGATACGAGAATTCGCGTTTCCGATGCGAATGTATTAAGACACAAAAGGTCTAATTTTGATTTAGAATGTTTCTTCTTTTATTAATTGTTTCTTTATTATTTCATTGGTTTTTATTTTAACGGCTTAATCTTAATTTAACTCTCCATTGTTTATCGACATTAAACGTCCTAATTAGTTAAAAATTCTCATGATAGCCTATTTGTTTTTTTACTTTTCACACAGTTTTTTGTCTGTTTTAATAGTTCCGTTGGCAATGTTCCGGGTCAATAAATATTAAAAAAATATGTTTTTCCCTTCATTTATCTAAAGCATAGCGAGAAAAAGATAAATGGAGGAATGATGAAATTTAACGTATAATTAATTATTGACCCGTAAAAATTGCGAAAACAAATTTCCAAGTTCAGAGCCAGTGAAAGGGGAAAAATTGTCTATTTTTAAACAGAACTTATTAAATCATTTATAATATGATTACTTTTGTTTTATGTTCTTAGGCTCATTTTACTTAATTAATGGATATTTTTCCACTCTTAGCTCTTAATAAGCTCATCCCCTTGGGGTAGTTTATTGGTCATTAAAATTAAAAATACAGTTTCTCAAGAGAGACCGACTGATACAGTAAAACTTCTATAACCACCAGTTTCTATTATCCGTCAGCCAATAAAAAATAGTACATGTACAAATATATATATAGTAAACCATTTTACCGTTATTCTGTACCCAATATTTGTAAAGTGGATAATAACACTATAAACATATCAGGGAAATTTGATTTTCTGACACGAACTACAGAAATAGGCAGCATTCGAGTAGTCCATAAATGTGTTGGTGAATTTAAGTAAATAGTTTTTTTATTACCTATAATTTTCTATTTTGAAAACAAAAGAATTATAATAGACTAAACAATTTCCAGTTCTAATTTTGATTTGTATATATGCTAAAATTTGCTCTTTATCATCAATCGCAGCATTTATTGTCTGCGTGAGTGTGGGCGAAATGATGCATTTCTATTATTCGCTTATTCTTTTATACGTCAAAGCGATGGTCCGTAGATGTCGTATAATCGAAGTTTTACTGTATCTTCCTGTTAATAATTTGCGAATGTAGGACGTGTGATTCCGATTGCCACAAGGTGTATTATGTTCCCTGGATGTATATTCAAATTCTTCGTGGTTGTACAAATCTATCTTGTGCTGTCTGTCCCTGTCTACAATTTGACAGCGACTTGTATAACCGAATTCTTGAAATTAAGTTCACGATTTGGAATATATGTGTAGAACCCAAACTCAAAATTTTGAATCAGAATGTGCCTTCACCCCTTAAAATAATATTGTTTATTTGTTGTTATAAAAATTCATCTCACCTCAATTTGGGATCGACGACAGTTGTGGGATCCCACGGACCTCCCATTTTAGCGGTTCCAACCGGGTCGTGAAGTGTAACAAAAATCGATCTTGCCTGGCACCTGAAGTATTTGTCTTCATCATAAACGTATTCCTCGCAACCGGGAATGACGGTCTTGAAAGGTGTTGCTCCAAGTTTCCACAAGGGTCTGCTCTTTGCGATTCTGTGGCATGTTTTCATTCCTGCAATAACAATATCACATGAATGTCCTGTTATCATTACACTGTAAAAAAAAAAAAAAAAAAAAAAAAAAGTCTCGATTTTACAGTATTATACTGGTGTCCCAGCTGCCAGTATTGTACTGTACAATTAACAGTAATAAACAGTAAAATAAGCAGTAATACACTGCCGCACATGCGCGGTAATTAAAAGAGCAGCTACTAGAAGTATTAAAAGAGCATTACTAGAGTATAAAGAGCTACTAGAGTATTAAAACAGCAGCTACTAGAAAAAATACTGAAGCAAAAATTATGATAATTAGTTCACATTATTTGGAATGAAAAGGAATTAAGATGAGGATTTCCTGATATTGCTTGAATATTAGAGCATTTACGTTTTTGTTGTTGAATAATGTATACATAAAAAAAAATGTTTTTGCCGTTGAATTTATTGCACTTACGTCTAAGTGTGTGAATATTGTCATATAAAAGTGTTCATATTTGAATCAATATAAACTCCTCCAAAGTTCACTAACTCAGGGCGTGAACAGTAAAATCGGTGTTTAATAAACATCTGAAACAAAAAATTCAACGTATTCTTCATATATATTAAATTAACTTGATCCCAAACTTCAAATTGATAAGTGAAAATTTCACAAAATAGTGGCTGTTTGAAATTTGAGGTCAATTTTTGGCGCTAATTTTCCTTTTTCAAACAATTTAGGAAATCGAAATTATTAAAAAGTCTACTTGTTCGAGGAGTAGTCCTAAATTGAAAAAGTCTAGTTTAATTTGCTAAAAACAGAACATAAATAACAATAACGGTTTAAGAATGAGAACGTATACCGATAAAAAAAAAATAATAATAATAATAATAAAAAAATTAATGTGAATAAAGTTTTTGATCAGCCTTTTTGTCAGCATGACACCGATCCGTAAAACTGCTTGCCATACGTACTTAAATATTGTGTGGAACAAAAACATATTTTGAGGGCATATTCTAGACCCTTTAAAGATTAAAAAATGCAAAGAAAACAATTGATTTTTAAGTTTTCCGAAATAATCCCTTAATAACGCGAACAATTTTTTGCATGCATGCAAAATTATGATATGTACTTACCTTGCACCAAGTCTTCTAAATCCTCAGGTTCTTTCAGATAGTTAGGATCAATGATAGGAGGTTCATAGGGATTTTTTGATCGTAAAGTAACGCTGCCTCTACTTTTTGGATGCAGCACGGATACTGTACACATAAACAAAGGCTTATTTTCGTATTGTCCGTAGAGTTTTCGGTAGACCTATATATAAAAAAAACAACTCAACTCTTTCAATAGCTACATTTTAATTATTTTTTGTTTTCAATAAATATTAAGTATTATTACACAAAGAAGTTTTGAGTAAATAAAGTTGTTTAATATAATATGCAAAAATGAAAAATGTTTTGTATAAAGTAATATGACTTTAAATTTCTCCGATTTGCTTTTTCAAATAATCACAATTAAATTCAAAATAAGTCTCAATAATTAACTAATAATAATTAAATTAATATATATTTTAATGTGGCCATATTCGTTGTACAAAAAAATTATAATGGGGACAATGACATTTTATATCTATATTAATAAAAGAAAGTTTCGCTCTGTGTGTGTGTTCGTGTCCGTGTCTGTGTCTGTTGGCGATGGCTAGCAAAATCTAGCCCACATAGAAGTCTGGAAATTTAGGTGTGGATAGTCCAAGGTCTGGCCATGTGCACCTGAGCCTCAGAATTTTAATATTTTGATAATTAGCCTTAGATATTAATTAGATTCTCATTAACCATCGCTTCTAAAAAGTCATCTTTTAAATCAAAATGGCGAAAGAAACGAACTGGCGCGTTGGATTTGCAAGCGGAAATGAACAAATTCGAAATTATTTTACTAATTAGCTAATTTTAAGAAAACTAATTGAGATATCAATTTGAAAATTTCTGAGCATATGTAAAAAAATATTCTGTATCTGACTATGTGATTTTTGAAAAATTAGGTTGGTAATTTTTTTTTATTTATGCAAAAAACTGCCAAAAATCTGCCGGTGCCAGTGAAAACGATCCGAGAAAGTTTCAGACAGGGATCTGCTTTCATTAAAAACTGAACTACAAAGAGATCTGTTTCTCGGGCCGATCCCTCCATTTAGTTTGCGAAAATGAAAGGAAATAATTGCCAATTTTTACTAATGAACAAAAAATTTAGGTAACTAATTAAGATATAGATTTGAAATCTGCCGGCTATTTTAGCTTAGCGTCTCGTTATGTTCTAATTATCAAAAAAATGTAATTCTTTTTTTAATGATCGCGTTAATGTAGGTGACGGTGGTTCTCTTGAACAAATTAATTCATTATATTTGCGGGTATGGGGAGGGAGGGGGTTAACGCCCTTCTCTGAGATTGTAATTATCTCGGGCCCGGGCAACGCCGGGCGGGTTAGCTAGTTTAATATAATACAGCTCCCCCTTTCCTCCTTATATCGCTCGTTGAGATATATATCGCTTTTTCCTATGACTTCCGAAAAACATTTCTTCTTTAGCCGGACTTTTAATGTAACATTTTATATATGCTGATTATAATAAATATAAATTTTTATCGTTAATTTTATTTCAGAAAAAAATGTAATATGCGTATAAACTGGTATTTTGGCGTCCAATATAAAACGTTGATTGTATGTTATCATCTTTCTTAATTTTAATGCACTCAGTTATATCGCACTTTTTTCTTGTCTCCCGACATGCATTAAATAACGATTTTTTACTGTATAAAGAAATGTTTAAAAAATCATTGCCGAAATATAAATATTACATTTTTTTTACATTAGATGAACTTACATAGAGAAGGGTAGTTAGCCAAAGAAAAGAAAAAGAAAGAAAGGAAAAAGAAATTTTAAAAAATGAAACGCTCTCATACAATTTAATCACCGAATTGTTGCAGAGCAGAGAGATGCAGAAGGTACCATTTGATTATGAATTATATCCCCGGATTAAAATAAGCATAGGGGGTTGTCTCCATATTGAAACAGAAATAAAATTTTGATTAACAATGCTTAAATTTGACACATAATTTCGATTGTTAGATAAATTTTGGCTTCAGATGTCAAATTTTAACTCGTTCAGTGAGAAGGTCAAAAAGTGTAAAATTTTGAGCTCCTAATATTAAACGAATTTTTAATAGTTTCCTTCATAATGCACATTTTTTCATGGAGTACATGCAGAGTTATGTTTATAAGTTGTTTTTATGTTTATGTTAATATTAAGTATATCATATAAAATTATATGATTTTCATGGTTTTTTTTTTTTAATTTTAAGTACGAATTGTGAATTATAAAATTAATATTTAAAAAATATTTTGGATTCTAAACTATAAATATTTTAGCAGAAATCGATTTCTATGAGTTTCTAATGCGCATGTATTAAATTTCAGCTCCTTCCTTCAAGTAGATTTTTTTAGGGTCTAAATTTGTTTTCTAATGTCAAAATCACTTGTTAGCAATGGAAATATATATATTTTTTATTTTAATCTGTAGACTGGCCAAAAAACTTATTTACAGTAGAGTCCCGCTATTCCGAACCCCGCTATTCCGATAATCCGCCTATTCCGAACAGAGTTCAGAAAATATACCGATTTTTTAAACTTAAAAACAGGAATAATCAAAAAGACGTTCGATACAAAGAAGTTAAATAGAGACTTACATAGAGCCAAAGCTTGATAAAAGTGCCTGAAACCAAATTGGGATGAAAGCTGGTTACTTACAGTACATGTCGGCTCCATTTATATACAATTCTGTAGAATCATTTTTAATCACTGCTAAACACAAATATAACTAATTTACACACACTTATGAAGTAAAGTCAGTGATTTTTTTTCTAACGAAAAGTACTGAATGACAAATTGATGCTCGAACCATATCTTTAACAAGTCGTGTTTCATCGAAGCTTTTTTATTATTCTTATAATACACAGGAAGTGAATGTTTCTGAACGCTCATGGTTTCGCCGATTTGCCTATTACCATCAGCGGAAGTTTGTTTGACATTGTTTGTCCATTAAACCCTGGGCCAGATTTCTTTTCTTGTGAAGCAAGACTTTTGGTAGGAAAGCCTTAAAATTCAATCCGAAGGTTACTGCCCTTCCCTTCCCACTTTCACTGAACCTGCTCAGCACGAGCCGATCAACGCTGTGTACTTAATTTACGCTTTAAAAGGTCAATACGTTGATTATTATCAATGAAATCCGCCTACCCCACTAAACCGAACAGTGCTCGGTCCCAATTAGTTCGGAATAGCGGGACTCTACTGTATATAGATTTTAAATAAAGTTTCCAATGCAGGGATGGCACTGGCGACTATTTTTATATTATGTTTGCACCATTAATTTAAAAAAATAAATTTTGTAATATATTTCTCTTGTATATGTTGTCAAAATGCATGTGAAAGATTTCTGTTTTGAGAAAATGGTGCGAGATAGAATTAAAAATAGTCGACAGTGCCAAACCTGCAATGGTGCTTTTTGATTTTCTCCGCATCTCTGCCAAACCTTCTGATATTTGAGTACCACTATTTCCAAGTAGTAATCTTTGATTTATTTAATCTGAAATTCCTTTCACTAAATAAATCGAATATGTATATTCGGAAATAGTGGTACTCAAAAACGGAAAGTTTGTAGCTATGTTGATTGTGTGTGTGTCTTCAGTGCTGTCTCCTTCCTTGTGTCTATCCCGTCCTCAAGAAGAAGATTTATGTAATTTGTCAAAGTCCTGTATATATTGTGAATAAAAAGTATGGATCATTCGAGACAACAGCCTTGTAGCTTATAGGTCTCAAAGCAATCTCCGTCAAATGTCAAATGTCAAAATGCAGCCATGTCTCTGCTATAGCGATCTTCGTTTGATCGATTGTACTAATCCCGATTTATGAAAAGGTAATGTAAAACCGCTAAAGTTTTATCTTATCCCATACAATTATTATAGGAGAAATGTTGACAGCACTTTATGCTTTGTGCGTATTTGAGGATTGGTAAATATTTACGTAATAAAAAACACATTTTCAGCTATCGCAATATTAATTCATTTCAATAACAGGAGATTTACAGAGCGATAGTTTCCTGCATAATATTATCTAGTACTTTTATAATTATTCAATAATAAGCGAAAAACTAATAATAGTTAAATTAATATATATTATAACATTTGATAATTTCAATCTTTCGCCAGACTTTATCCTCTAAAAAAATTGTTTTTAAACCATGAATTGCATGTTGTGAAAGTGAAAAATGTATTTTGATGTTTTGGTTCGTTACCTACAATAATTGCACCCGTTGCCTCGTGCTTAAATTAAGTTCTGCTACGACTTTTTCTGTGTGTATTTGAGCAAAGTAAATCTGACTGAAAAATCTGTTAAAAAATTTCTTAAGATGTCTCTCAAACTGCAACAATGGGCAGACCAATTTTGCAATTTCGAGAATATAACTTAAACCCTTAACTGGCGTATCGCACTCTGCAGTGTGAATTGAGCACTGGAAAAATTATTCGTCCACAATTTTCATACAAGAAACAATACATATGCACTATCCGTGCCCTGGAGATATATTGTCAAAAATGATTTTCAATTGGCAATATTGTATATCGTTGACAATCACATTTGAAAAAGTAATTTAACATTATTAAATACATAACATTGTTAAAAATGTTAAATAATATAAAAATTAAATAAATTACACCATAATAAATAAATCATAATAAATAAATAATAAAAACTATAAACTATAATAAATAAATCACAAACTATAATAAATAAATGACAAAAAAATCTACACACTCACTATAAAAATAAATGACAAAAAAAAAAAAAAAAAAAAGGCACTACAAACTATAATAAAAATTATCTTTAAACTATAATAAATAAATAAACTATATGGTTTTCTAAAAAAAGAAAAAAGGATTACTGTAGTAAGTATTGCATTTTTTGGCACAGTTGTATCTTCAGGGCATGTATAAAATACGTAAGTACCCACAACACTTCTAGAACTATTATACTAACGATAAAATCGAGAAAAGCTTGACAGTACTCGTTTTTTAGAGCATGAAACTTAGGCAATAGTATCGAAGTGTAGCGAGACAAAAGGGCACGAGAAAGTTTGGAAAGTTAAAGCATTTGTTGATAACAGCAAGTGTAAGTCAAAAATTAACAGTTTCATTAGTTCTCCAAGAAGCTAACAGGCTGAACTTTACTGTGGCGACTTTTACAAGAATTCGGAAGAGGGGGGGGGGGGGAGGGGAGGCACCCTGGATGGTATAAATGAAAGGTTAATTTTGTCGAGGCAATAAATAGAATGAATAAATAGATAATTTATTATACTTACATCTGATTTCAAACCAAACTGTTTTTTTACAATCGATGTCGGCATTTCCGCAAAGTAGAGTTCATAATTAGGAATGTCTAGAGAAGAATGTATTTTCCGTCCTTTTAAAAATGCCAGGTAACTGACACCTACGGTTGATGCTAAAGGACCTGCATAAATAAACAATAAATATATATATATATATTATTTTACAGTTACAGTTCCATAATTATCGAATGTCTAGTAGAGAATTTATAGTACATCAAAATATTCTCTGACACTCACAGATTTAAAGTTATCTGAGTCTTATTTGGAGCTTAACATAAGTTAAGGTTAAAATTCAAATTCAAACTGGTCATTGTTTGACACATTCAGGAAGTCAATGTTATTCTTAATTGCACGAAATTTTCGGATATTCTTATTCGGATACTAATAAATCGAATAGCTTTTCGTTTTTTTTTTTTTTTTCTCTAAAAGCAAATAATTTTTCAGAAAATCATGACAAATTTAACTTTTGAACCAATTTTTAGTTTAACAGAATAGGAGAGAAATGGCAACATAGCAAAATTATAAAAATTAATTGAAAATGAAAATTTCAGAAATAATTTAGTGTATTTTATGAATTTCAATTTGGAAGATTGAAATCCTGCAACGTAATATTTGGCATATTTTGCGATATTATTAAATAACTAGTGTAAATGCCCTTTCTAGGACGGTGGGTAGAAATCGTGGTTTTCACTTAAAATTTGAAATAATTGATAAAAATACTCATATACTATTTATCGACAATAAGGAAAACTGATCTGAAACGCAACATGACCTGCAGTTCAAGATCTGATAAATGTTTGGATCTCTGCGGTTTTAATAACACATTTTTATATACTTTTGTATGCAAAACTGGAGAAATTATTTTACAATGATAATATACAATCTGAAGATCAAACAGATTTTAAAGTTTTGAGCTGATGATTTCTTTGTTTGGTTTCTCGTTCCCTTTCCATAATCGTGATGTCTGTCCCTTTTCCACAATTAGGGATCATGTCCTTGCTATAAAGTAGCATACCCAATGGATCCTTTACAAATAATAAAGTAGAACTCCAAAAACAATTATTATTTCATGCTTTTTTTTTTAAACCATAGAACCACTTTCAATAATTTTAATTTTCCTGAAATCCTTTACTTTTCTGAATTATTTATTAAAAAATTAATTCATCTAACATAAAATTTATTTTTTAAATCTATCAGTAAAATGTAATCAAGGTATACAATCAAGATGAAGTAATCACTAAAGTCTTCCATTCAAATACATAATTTTTATAATTAAGAAATGAAAAATCTGAAAATTACGTCATGTTTACACTATCATGTCAATTTTTCAATTAGTTTTTTCAATATAAAAATAAATTATAAAAATAAATTTCAAGCTAAGTACAATGTCAGTTTTTTTTTAATCAACGAATCTCAAAAATGAATGATTCACTACACAGCCATCTAAGCAACAATGGAGTGGTTCTGTCCGGAATCGTTACAACAGTTACATATTATTATATAAATAAATGCCATAAAAATTAAAAAATGACATATTTAATGAAGTCTCAAATTTCATACTTGCAATGCAGTATTTCTAAACGAAAAATTGACTTTATAATAATATCATATTATTGAAATTGAGATCTATAATCAAAGCTATATACAGTAATTAGGAAAATAATGAAAAAATGACTCTGTTAAATTTACTATTATACAGAAAACAAAATAAACGTTGGTGTACATTCTTGCTTCGACACTTACCTGTTCTGTTATGGATATATTGCTGGATGCATTTTGGATTCGAAATCTTTTCGTCAAAGTCGGGAATGTGAGAACTCAGCACATATGGAATGTGTGTTCCGCCGTGGTCGTGTAAATTCTGCCCAACAGGTAAATCTTCAATCACTGGAATCTAATGCAAAATACACATATCATAAAAAAAAAGTTAGACTGTCGTTGACTAAGCAAGGAATATACTAAAAAAAAAGTTTATTTAATTTGCAAAGTCTATTACTGATCTCTATCCTTTATCTGCGTCAATTATAAGAATAAATGACGCATAATTTTCATCTGCAAACGAATGTTTCGGCTAACGGGAGATTTTTTTAATGCTGTTTTTAGGATTTTGTTCATCTGACGAAACCCTATTCGTCTCACTGCTCTGTCTGTTTGTCACAGAGTTCGTTCTCAGAAACTGTATAGGTTAGAGACTTGAAATTTTGAACACTTATAGCTGAATACCTCCGATCACACGACAAAAATTCCTGAAATTTTGAAAAAGATTCATATTATTTTAATTAAATGTATTAATTTAATGACACTCGACCATTTCTGCTATTTAGATTTTTAAACAGAACCCTATAATTTCAGTCTTTTTCTCGTAGGCTAAGTGGCTCAGTTCACCTGCTATTCAAAAGCTTCCTGTTTCGAAACTGGGCGTCAGAGTTTGAAAACTTTTCCCCGGAATAGATTTCATTATCTAATAGATTCAATTTTACAGAACTTTTGTAATTTTTTTTGCCATTTTAAGGTTAAAAGCTGTTGAAAAATATTTTATCATTTTTTTTATACAAAAATTCATTTTTTGAGAAATAGCAAAATTTTAAATTTTGTTTAAACTTTCACTAAATTTTTGAAATTTCGGAATTTTAAATGTCGTTTAAACATTTTTTTTGTTGTTGTTTTGAGAAAATTTAAATTCTGCTTGAACATTCACTAAATTCTTGAGAAATTTCAGCGTTTTAAATTTCGTTTAAACACTTCTTTTGCTTTTAGAAATTTTAAATTTTATTTAAAACTACGAACAAAAATTTTAAATTGTGAAATTTTGAATTTTATTTATTTTAATTTTCAAACAACTCTTATTTTTAAATATTAAGTTTCCTCTTTAAATCATTAATTCTCGTTAATGACTAGTGCTGCCATCTCAGTTTTAATTTATTAAATTGCTGCCATCTGTGTTCTTACTGATAAAGTGTATTGTTAAAGGATAAGGATTTTATAATTATAAATTAGTGATTTGGATTTATTAATTAAATGATAAAGTATTTTGAAAGGAATATTAAACGAAACCCCTTGTGCGAGCTTCGATCACACTTACCCACTTATTTTTCTTATCCGGCCAACCGATATGGTTTCGACTAAAGAATGTTTTAGCGAATACTCAGGGTCCGATTGCCGGAGTGGCAAACTTCCATCAGTTTAGTATAGAAATGTTCGCCTTATTTAAAAGCTTCTGGCTTAAATAAGCCGAAATTTTCTATTGTAAAATACTTGTGGAAGTTGAAGTTCGCCCATGTGGTAATCGGGTTTTATAAATACTCGCCATAATATGACTCAGTCGCGTTGTATTTTAGTAGGTGTATAACTAGGACTCCGTCCTCGATTAAGATCCTTGTCAAACACAATTCTGAATTAGCTGCTGCATTAAAAATGTTGTGAGATGTTTGTTTATTAATTCGCCATGCATTTCGTAACGTCTACATGCAGTTTACATATTTCAAAAGCAAGAAAATTGGGTCTCGTATGAATGTGGAACGTGGAAAAACCATATGTAAATTGCTGTTTCAAAGACAAAAAAGAAAACATTTTCTTCATCGAATTCTTAAGATAGATGAAAAATGAATCCATTATGACAATCCCAAACGTTTGAAAGTTATGAATGCGACCAGATGTCCGTTAGTACCGAAACAAAACATTCAGTAAGTGTAATAAGTGTATCAGGTGCGACAAAAATAGCGTAGTCTACTATGAGCTATATTAATCGCTTTAGGTAATCAATGGTGAATATTAGAAGCAACAAGTAATCACCTTAACCCTAACAGGACCATAAGATGTCCAAGACTAAATATGCCAATACAACACAATATTTTAGCTATTGTGGGTGTAAAGTAAGAGAATATCACCAGAAACACATAGCAGGGTGTATAGGTTTCCTATAATGTCATAGGAAATATTTTTCCCTATGGACCATAAAAGTAAATAAACGAAGAGTTAGGTTTATTATATCGGTATTTTATTTATTGCTTTGTAATACAAAAAACATAATAAAAATTATCAGAAAAGTAAAATAAATAGTTAGTTATGGTATTCTAATTTTCTCAAGTCCAAAACACTTATATTATTAGTTTAACACAAGATATTATTCGTTCAGCCCGCGAGTGTTTTGGTTTTGGCGCAATAAAGTTTGACAGTTCTTTTTTTTTATTCGTTCAGAAACACATTTGCCGCCTTAGACATACGTTTTATTTTGACATTCAGTAAAAAAAAATATCGATTCAATAATAATTGAACAATCGATAACGATTTTTGTAGAAGGGAAAAATATTTCCCTTGAGCGTGAAAGGGTTAAATAGAGAATTGAAAAAAAAGCCCAGAATTACGCCGAAAGACAGAACAAGGTTGTTTTCGACTGTCACCATGCTTGCTTGATTCAAGATCAGTCCCTCCAGAAATACTTCACTGAGATGTGTTGCCCTCCCTGCTGACTTCAACTTATGTTGTTTCTTCAGATTACTACAGTGAAACACGTTTAACACGAAAACGCTTAACATGAAAAATCGGTTAACACGAAACGATATGGCGGTCCGGCAGTGTACTATGCAATTTAATGCATTTTTTTTCTTTTAACACGAAGCAAAAATCGTTTAACACGAAAAGAATTTGCTTTCGAGCTTCAGTGGCATGCTTGCTACGTCTCTGTAGAATTTATTTATGCAATTGTTTAACTTCCGGGAATCGGTTCTTCTTCCTTCACAACCTTTTCCCCTCTCTTTTTCTCCCAGTGGTCATCATCCATCATTGCTATCCCCCTCCCCCAATGAACAGTGTTTTTTTCAGACAATTTGCTTTTGGGAGGGAGGGTATTTGAGGGGTTTGGATTGGGCAGAGTAAATAAAATGTTAAAGAAAACTTAGGCTCCAACTTTCTGCGGTGGATTTGCTTCGGGGGTGCACTGCCCTCCCGGAGGGATGCCTGAAAGAAACACTGCCAATGAATAGAATCCTAATCTGTACCAAAGAATTGCCGATTGTGGGAACCCAGTTTGGTTGTGCTTTTCTCGCCCGAAGAAAGGAATGTCTGGAGTTTGGTAATAAGAACTTCTCAGGCATTTCAGGATTAGTACTGCTCTTCAGTTCGTTTCCAAAGTCGGTTAGTTTGAGTTGAAATTCGTGAATTTTGTGTTAAAACCTTGAATTTTGCGTGAAAATTAGTGAATTTTGTGTGTTTTGTAAATTAGCTTATGTTTAATGAGCACAATGGCTGAGAAATCGGTACAAAAACAAACCGCTATTTCGCTTAAAATGAAGATGAAGCTGCTTAATGCAGTTGATGAAAAACGCAGGACGAAAACAGAAATCTGCAAAGAGTTTGGCATTGCCAATTCTACTTTATCAACGATAATAAAAAACAGAGATAACATTACGTTAATGTTTGAGAGCAGTATGTTTGAACCAGAGAGAAAACGCATGAGAACTGCTAAGCATGAACATTTAGAGACAGCTTTGCTTATTTGGTTCAAACAAGCTAGATCTCAGAATGCTCCTATATCAGGTCCTTTATTGCTGTAAAAAGCAGATGAACTGGCAAAACAAATGCGTATTGAATTTTCGGCAAATCCAGGCTGGTTGGAACGTTTAAAAAAAAAGGAACAGTAATGTGTTAAAAAATGTTTGTGGTGAAGCTAATAAAGTTTTACCAACTATCACCATAGAATGGTTGCAATCTACGTTGCCTTCAATACTTGAAGAATATGACCCAAAAGATGTCTTCAACGCCGACGAAACTGGCTTATTTTACCGCTGCTTACCCAATAAAACTTTATCGTTTAAAGGACAGTCCTGTTCAGCAGGAAAAATCTCTAAAGAAAGAATTACAGTATTGGTTGGATGCAATTTGGATGGATCTGAAAAACTACCCTTATTTGTCATTGGTAAAACTTTAAAACCACGGTGTTTTAAAAATGTAAGAACATTACCAGTTAAATATACGGCAAACAAAAAAGCATGGATGGTGGCCACTATTTTCAATGATTGGCTTATCAAATTGGATAACCGATTTTTAGGAGAAAAGCGTAAAGTCGCGCTTATCATTGATAACTGTCCAGCACACCTCTATATTGAATTAAAAGCTATAAATCTTATATTTCTGCCTCCAAATACCACAAGTGTTTTACAACCATGTGATCAAGGCATTATACAAAATTTGAAATTAAATTATCGAAAGCAATTGCTTCGCAAATATTTAGTCGCGATCGAAGCAAAAGAAGATTTCTCCATTAATTTATTGGATGCATTACATATGTTGCGCTCAGCATGGAATTTAGTGAAGCCTACGACAGTTGAAAATTGTTTTCGCCATGCGGGAGTCTCCAAAGTGTTAAATTTTTTGGCACCTCAAGAATCAGCCGACATTTAATGAAATGTTTGGAAAAGTCTCAACATTACTAGACTGTCCTACAATATCATTAAATGAATATGTTGCAGTCGATGATGATGTGTCTACAACATCGATTCTGACAGACACAGACATTTTGGAGATCGTTCATAATCCAAATGATTCCACCTTTGTAGATTCCGACGACGAATCTGACAACGGAATCAATGATGCAGTTCCTGTCCCCTCTACTTCAGAAATGCAGAAAATGATTAAAAGTATGCGCAGTTATTTAGATGCGCATTCGAATGGAGTGATGAATAAAACAATGGATGATCTCGAACAATTTGTGGACAATATGGTTCTGAAAAAGACACTTCAAAAAAGATATCTAATTTTTTCCCCAAAAAACAATAATATTTTTGCTTGTTTTTTATTCTAATGGATGTAACCTACTAGTATAGTTTAACTGGAAATCGAAATAAAATTTCGCGACATCGAAAATATTGGTGAGTTTTGTCCTTCTTTTAGGAATCTGTTAACACGAAAAAAAATTTCGGTCCCCTCAGTTTCGTGTTAAACGTATTTCACTGTATTTGTTTTGCTCCATGCAGAGCATCCTTTTTGACGAGCGCTTCTGTTCTTATGCAGAAATCTAACGTCAGCTTAATGAGTTTATTGCTTCAAACGAACTACACTTCTTGCTTTGTAAAATTCGCTTGTTTCTTGACAAGTGGGCGAATGTTGAAGCTTTTGATGGAAAATACTGTGAATAAATTTTTCTTTCATTTTAACAACAACAACAACAACAAAGTGTTTTTCTTTTACTCGTAAAAGGGTGGAATCATAGTTAGACACTAAAAAATTGACGGAAAATCACGTTTCGCTTAACGAAGTTTTCGGCTAACGATTCCCGAACTAATTATCCTTGTTAGACGAGATGTCATTGTGTTTTATTGCTTGATGTTAATTTTATTGTGTCTTTTATTTCTAAAATTATAATACTAAAGGTAAAACAATTTCAAATATATAAGAGATATTTATATATACTAACTAAGAGCAGTTGATGGATATAGATATGGGTTAGCTTGTATTCTCCTTGCTCTCTTTTAACTGAAAGTTAACTTTCTTAATTTTAAAAGTCATCAAGAAAAGGAATTCTATTGGTGCAACGGGACTTTTTCTTGCTCTCTGTTTCCAAGAACAAGATTTTAATTTTAAAATGCACCGTGAAACGTTTATTCTTCATGTATTTTTTGATTTTTGGAACCCAAATATGCAGATTTATTTTCATCAGAGTGTACTATTTCTCTACACAACTGAATGTTGCATGATATATTGAATTCTAATATTCCTGATCTGTAGGTTTTGAATTCATCTAGAAAGTTAGAAAAGAACTGAAGAAAATTTGTTCCTTCCCATCATTAGAAACAAACTTAAGTCTGATTTTAAAATGAAAATTAACTGGCCACATAGCATTGAGAAAATATGAAATCATTATTTTTTATTGGTTCAAATTATCTCATACTTGTTAAATGCAAATGGCAGAATTTTGTTAATAAAATATCTTTTGTGATGACTAGAAATTTTGAAATAAAAAAGAGAAATTTGAAGAAATTGAAAGAAAAAAAAATGAAACTAGAAATTTGTTCCTTTTTCTCCTTAGAAACAAACTTAAATCTGATTTTAAAGTAAAAATTAATTTGTCCCATAGTATTAAATATGAAATTATATTTTTTTATTGGTTCAAATTACCCCATATTTGTTAGATGTAAATAGCACAATTTTTTAATAAAATATATTTTAAAAGAAGTGGGATCGAAAAAGTATTCTAGAACAAAAATTCTGTTAGTAAATATATATGATTCACATGGAAAAGGAGTACCAGAATACAAATCCCCACTTCCCCGGGTTTTTTTTTCTTTCGCTTAAAAGACTTCAAATCACGTATGTATACAGTTTCAATATTTACAATTAGAGAGTAGTCGTGGTAGTCTTACAATACAACTAACATAATGTTACAGACAAATTTCAAACGCTTCTTTTATAAAATTCCATTTTTTCGTGTATATATATATATATATATATATATATATTGGCAGTCTTCTTCTAAGCGAATAATATAATCCTAAGGAAATTCTTAGATTTGTTTTTCATTTGTATTACTGAAATTAACATTGCATTTTACAGTATTTTAAATTTTACGCTTCTCCATTATATGATAATTATTCATTTGGAACACTCACGTTGAATTCTGTTTGTGGAACTTTCTAAGCTAAAAGCCTGGGACACAAACCCACAATTTCTGATGTAAATCATTTAGTCTAGGATGCATATTATTTTGACATACATACTCCGAAAATGCTTTTACTGACATGGACAAAAAAGTGTGATGTTTTCCGTTCCCAAATCATTATATCATAAATACTGCTGTTGACTGATATCGTATTTAACTAAATTATTGTTTTCAATTATTGTATTCTATGTTCTGGATTGTTTTTACAATCCTACTTTAGTTTCTTTTCAAATTCGTTAATATTTTTAAAATACAATGACCAAAATTTCAATAACTAAATTTAAAAAAGAAAAAAAAAAGCATCTATTTATTCTTACGTTTAACTTCTGAAGTTCCCTCTTGGGCCCTATTCCTGAAAGCATCAATATCTGAGCAGTGTTGACGGTTCCAGCAGACACGATGACTTCTCTTCTAGCTTTCACTTCATACGTTCGACCATGGAAGCCAAAACGTACGCCTCTGGCTCTATGGTGATGGATAATAATCTAAAATTGACAAAAACAACAATAATAGTAATTCATGTTGCAGTTGCAAAAGCATCCTTGAAAGTTTGATTTAGTACAGAGTTGTATTTTGTGTATCGAATAAGATTTCCTTATTATTTGTGAAATATTGAGTGTTGGGAATAAGTGCAACTCGTGAATTTCCATTTTTAATTTAAGTTATTTTGACTGTGCCTTGAATTTCATTTCCTAAGGGTTTTATTTATTTATTTATTTATTTTAATCCTTTGATGTGAATGATAAGCTCAAAGGAAGCGAACCAACAGTAATTTAAGCCGACAAAACAATGTGCCATGATCTGCAGTTAAAACTATTATTCAAGAACATGTCCACATGGCTGAATGGTGAGAATCAAGGATACTTAATCGAAATACTGAAGTTCTGGTCTAGATCTTCGAAACACATTTCTAAACAATTGGATTTATTTAATTGGTTCTTTTGTTCCGAAAGTTTAATAACGCTTTTCTCAAAGAGCTAATTACAATGTAAAATAACAGGGAGGACAATCAGATAAAAAAAATTCCGTTCAAAGTATTTTTCCGATATCTCACAGTGTCATAGTACAGACTAGTATTGCCAATTTCCGTTTTTTTTTAAATGCAAATATTTACCCAACTTCCGAACAGTAATATTCTTATTTAATCCGTTAATTTAATCAGCTGTTGTGGACGGATCACGAAAATTCTCGGCTTTTCATTGTTGTCATTGTGAGGGGAGACGTGAAACGAAAAACATTAAAAGTTCTAAAAGGATGCAAAAGGGATTATAGTCTCTTATTCTCGGAAATATAAATAATTTGATTTTTATATCAATTTGATATTTTTAACATTAGAATGGCTGCTTTGATCAATTTAACTCAATTCATGTAATCGTTTCCAACCAGAATTTCTATTTTAAAATATGTAACTTATTTTTGTGTGGTAAGTTACATTTTAACGATATACCTTCTACAGCGTTATTTTCCCTTATATGCGGATAATACCACTATTTACGAACACACACGTGCAACCTTTGGTGCGTTAAAATGAATGAATCCGAAACTGCTGCTATTTACTTTTCTAGAACTTTCTGCTACTCTAATAGACCAACCGTTAACAACATTACCCTCCCCTGGAAAGATGACACCAAGTGCCTGGGGTTTAACCTTGATAAAAGACTTATCTTCAGAAAACATATTCTTAACATAAGAGATAAGGTCGCCGGAGCTTCCGAATCTTTTGAACTTTTCTTTAAAAATCGTGCAAAGTCTGTTTTCTCTCTATCATGACTTATGCTTCTCCGATCTGAACTTTAGAAAATGTTGTATTATAAGGTGCATTCAATAAATAACGAGTATTGTGGGGGAAAACTGCCAACTATATGTAGAATATTTTCCGTATGCGTTATTGACGCAAGAGGGCGTGTGTGTAGTGGCAAACTGTCTCGTCGCGTTATTCTCTTACACGATAACGCCCGCCCCCCTACAGCAAATGCCGTCAAAGATCAGCTAGTAAAATTTAAGTGGGAGGCCCTAAACCATCCCCCCTACAATCCTGACCTGTCTCCCTGCGATTTTTATGTATTTGGAGAACTCAAAAAACTACTAAAAGGTTGAAATGATTAACTGCCACCAGAATTTACGAACAAATTAATTTAAAAATAAATAAATGCTTTTCTTCACATGCATCATAAAAACAAAATAATAATAATAATAACAATAATAATAATAAAAATCCAAATATAATTTCGGCAGTTGGGAATTAAAATTAAATTGGAGGTACACTTCCAACCGCCTTTGAAAGGATTTAATAAAAATGTAAATAGTTAAGCATAAAGGATTCTAATCCGTTGAGTAAAATTTTAATATTTATGGCACTATTTCAAATGGAATTTTTTTTTTCTTAACTACATACCTTCTTAACTCTGGCGTTTGGTAGTATGTCTAAGTTAGTTCTATTTTCGGCAGGGACTAAATAAGCTTTGGCAGTACTGCATCTTTGACTTTCTCTGATAGTTGCTTGATGTTCATAAAAACCTAAAAGAAAAAAAGAGTACATTTCCCTTAAGGTTTATAAGAAACAGATGATTCAATCATTTTACATCAAAAGAAAATGGTTTATTTGACTTTACTTTTCTGTAATTCATAAATAGGGAGCGTTAAAATAACGCGCGTTACGTCAAAAAAAAAAAAAAAAAAAAAAAAAAAAAAAAAAAAAAAAATCCGAACGATATCTGCAACGTTAATTTTAATTAATTCAAAAATCAAATAAAAAAACTACTTTAATTCATATAAAGTATTTTGTAATTGTATATGATTTATTTTCTCATGAGATGATGTCTACTCTACATATTAAAATTTGCATCAACTTTCATTAGTAGACACTTTTGACACTTTGTTTGAGTTTCATTTGATTTTAAAATGTAATGAATCTCGAAACATTGAGACAAGTTATACAATAGTTTAAATAAATATTTAGAGACTTTAAAATAAGTCTCTCTGTTCGAATCCCTTTTTAATGAAAATAAAAATATTTTATTTAATTTTTTTCAGTCTTGTCATTTGCGTAAAAAATCGTTACAGTGAAACGGAAGAGAGAAAGTGCGTGTATGTTTAAAGGTTCTATTATCACAATATCAAAACAGCTATACATAATATTACAAGGAATTTATTTATACTTTCATTACATTCATATCTCTTTATTTGCCAAAACACAGATTTTTACCTGTTTGTCTACGAGCATTGGAATCTACAATCTTGAATCCTATGGTGGAAGCAGCCTCTTCAATAGCATGTTTTAATTCTGATTCATATCTTGGTTGATGTACGGAGACAGGACCCCCTCTAGTGTGATAACCTAAGATAACATTTCAGAAGTATTAGGAATGTTTTTTTTTTTTTTTTTTTTCAATTTTCCAATGATTCAAGAACAAGACAAAATGTTTTACGACAAAATGTACATTAAAAACTAAATATACAAGTCAATCTCTCAAAACGTCTGTATCAATTTAATATAGCCATTTTAAGGGAACGGGTAGATTTGAAATGTTAAAAATTAACAGAAGTTTTAAACCTTGTTATCTTAAAATATATTAGACCCACTTATACAAAACTTTAAAGAAATATATAAGTAATCCCATCCTTTTGATTTATGAGTTTTAATAAATTAACTATGTTTTATTTTTATTAACTTAAAAATAGATGCATATTTTTTTCTTAAAATGTATATACTGTGCACAGGATAATGAGCTCAAACTATGAGCTCATTCCTGCCTCCAATACATAGATAAATAATGTCTAATTAAAATGACTTACTATCAAAACAGAACATGTACTACTTCAATAATAAACACAAATATAGGGAAATTAACTGAAATCGTTTCTGCTAATAAGCACAAGATAGAAGCACGTTATAAGCTTTTTCTACTAGTTAATGCTATTTTTAGCCATGTATAGAGATAATAATAATAATAATAATTTACAGAACTTTGCACCCCCTCCCCCCCCAAAAAAAATCTTTTATTCGTAACCTTCTCTGACAGTAGTAAATAAAGTTAATGAAGGTATTTTTTTCTTTAAAATGTACTTAATTATCTAATAGATCATATAATGAATTTTAACTTAGTGTAGCTATTCCCTTGTGTTATCATACTTTTTTCCCTCCAAAATGACAATTGCTGGATGTTTGACCTTCTGAATTTGTGGGATGTTTGACAAGAATCAAATTACCCATTTTTCATCTAATGTAATTGGACACATTTTACTAATAGGAAATCAAAAATATGATAAGAAATGTATGTAAGAATATTTATTTATTTATTTCGGTAATTAGTAGCATAATTCATACAAATATTTTTAAAATATAAACTATAATACTATTTCAATTCAAACTGATTGCAAATAAATAAATGATATAAGTATAAATTAAAGGAAAAATGTTTTACAGCTCGGAATAAATTATTCAGAATACAGCTATATAAATCTTAATTATGCATATTTTATGCATACTATATGTATATATCACAGTCTGTCCTGTATTAATGATATTGCGATAATTTGTTCTAATGGGTTTTTTTAATCTACCACACTGAAGCACCAGCAGTGGTTTAAAACGAATAGCTTTAAAAATGAGACTTGCCTCCTTTGATTAAGACAATATTCATTGACATTCAACATTCAAGTATAGTATAAGAAATAAGCTACATTTCATTAAATGAAATTTCTGGTGAAATATATTATTTTTGATTTAATGGGTCAGCAGCTCTCATAGTGGGTCAAACCTCCCTGAAGTGAGGAGGTTTGACCCAACTTACAGAGCTATGGGAAATATATATAAAAAAAAAATCATTTAGTGCCTATCAAAATTATGATGCTATAAAATAATAGAATGCATATTAAACTTATTTATGTATGGCATACAGAGATGCTATTGCATGCCAAACACAAATTACGAGCATTTTAGGAAAGAGTGGGTCACACATGCCCACTCTCCCCCTGTACCAATAATGAAAATAAGACTAATTCATTTTTTAAGGGAGGTAGTACAAGGATCTTTACGAATAGTAGCATTTCTTAAATAACGATGACCATTTCTAATAGTCCATAGATTTTTATTAAACTTTCTATAGAGATATTCAAGATTAGTATTACTAGCAAAACCCCAAATCGGACAAGCATAAGTAAGGACAGATCGAACGCAACCATTGTAAATAAGAAGTTTATTTTTCATGGAGAGAGTATCAGTACTGATGAGAGGATACAGAGATTTAGAAATACCGGCGATTTTACCCCTGACGTTAAATATATGTGTATTCTACGTAAGTCTTCTATCGAGGGTGATCCCCAGATATTTAGTATTCTTATTCCATTGAATGGTAACGTTATTAATGGTTATACGGTTAGGATAGGTCAATTATTAGATAAATATTAGATAAATAAATTGCAACAGTTTTATTTTAATTAAGTTTAGCACGTCACAGGATACACCAGCTTATGAAAATGTCAATGGGATTTTGTATAAGTAGTAGGGGTGATGTACAGAGGAGTAGAATGCTGTGGCGTCCGCATACGGAACTATGAAAGTCCGCAGTGTACGTGGTATATCATTAAAGAATATTCTAAACAGGGTAGGTCCTAAGATCGAACACTGTAAAATGTTCGAGAGAATTAAATACAGTGTAGAGAAAATATTTTATATAATAAATACATATTACGAAAATTCAAAAACCATTTTCTAAAGTAAATTTTCTGGTTCGAACGCCGTTTAATTATTTATTATCATTTAGGTAGTTTATCTTTTAAACGTTTGTTTTTATTAATTTAAATGTTTGTTTTTATCAAATGTGGGTTTTTTTCTTTTTCAGGAAGATCGTATACTTATAAGCTTTAGGCATGATTTTACAAGTCACATAATTTTGATTTTTACATCATCGAATAGGCTGGAAAAACGTACTTTCGAATAAAATGTGTTTGGAAACTAGGAACCTTTAGGAACAATTTAGAGACTTTTTATGATTTTTTAACACTAGAACGGTTGGAAATTTAACTCAAGTCACATAAACATATTTTAAAGCAGTATTTTAATTTGAATACTATTTAACTTATTTCTTTGAGGTATATATTTACTTTATTTTATAGGGAAATTTCTGGTTTTACTCGAAATATATTTATTTGGTCCTGGTCAAAATGGTATTTATTGGCGTTCTAGTGTTAAATATTTTTTTAAAGGATTTTTATTAAAATCTACCTGAACAATGAGCATTTGTGTGCTACAATAATGTAAAGTAACTACTGACATAGTCACCACAAATGACAATTGATTGCGCAGAGAATTTTTTTTTCCAAATAAATCAGATTAATTATAGGGTCAGTTTAACTATCAGATAAAGTACTTTTGTGCTATACTAAAATCTGTCAACAAAACGACAGATTTTCCTTTTATGTTGAAGGCATAAAATTAGTATAAAGTTAAGTTAAATTCGCTAGAAGACACGTAACACTAGAACATATTCGGAATGGCATTTTCATCTTTAATTAATTAAATAATTTATTTTTGATGTTTCTTTGTCTGTATTAGGTAGATTTCGTAAGAAATACTACCTATTACATTCTCTCCTATGTTGGAATTTCTGGAAAATTTTTGCAGATGTACGCCGATCATGACTCCCAGACCCCAAAACCACCCCAGTTCAAAACTTTATCTATCTATCTATCTATATTACTTTTTTATGGACACGATAACTTCAATAATTCTGCACAAATCTCTTCCAAACTGATACATAAAATCTAGGGCATAAAATCTCGGCCAAGTTCGTTAATGGGAAAAATCCAACCAGAGGGGGGGGGGGGGCTTTTTCTCAAAACAGAAAAAACTCCATAACTTCTTAATCATGATACGTATCGAATCCGCTTAAGGATATTATTACTTCTAGGAAAAGGGCTGAAAATTTATGTATGACAGATTTTTGATATTATTAAAAAATTTCGAAGGGGGGGGGATAGGGGCTTAAGAAGAAAAATTCATGACTTTATAAATCAACAAGATATCAGATTAGCTTAGATTTATTATAAATCCTCTTAATATTATCTACAACTTTTATATTGACAAATTTTTTATAGGACCATTCCTTACAGCAAAAAAATTAAAAACAAAAAAATCCCTCCCGGCTCCTCCTACAAACAGAGGTAAATTTCGAAGTGGGTGGTCCCAACTGCGCATCATGGCAAAAAGGTACTTTCTTCTGTAATTCCCAATAAACAGGTGCCCCACGGTCTGCATTTTCGAAATTGACCTATGCCTGTAGGCCGAGCCGTCAGGGATTTTTTTCTTTAGATGTCAAATGTTAGAGAAAATGAACTCAAGTCATCTAAAAATTAGACTCCGTTGAAACACTTTGAAAATTATTGTTTAAATAAATGTTGAATAGTAAATTTATCATTTTAAAAAGCCATCAAATATTTACCATGAGTTAGAAATCTGTAATCTTTATTATTTTCTAATTTCAAAAAGTAAGGAAACACATCTCTGAAGCTCCATCCTTTTGCTCCAGTTGCAGCCCATTCATTATAATCCTTCTTATTTCCACGGACATACCACATTCCATTCATCGAACTGGAGCCTCCTAACATTTTACCACTTGGCCATACTATTTGCTGAAAGGAAAGAAAATTGAAATCAGAAAAATTAGGAAATAGGGAAATAGATTTGTGTATAGGGGCGGATCCCGCCCTCCACCCAGCGTTATTCATGGATGTGTTGTTGCTTTATAAGATATATCATAAAACAATTATTAACTAAAAATACTCAGTGAAAAATTGTTAATAAAACATTACGTAATAATATAAAATGTGTATTAAAAATGATTTAACATAAATTGATACAACTGAAAAATAATTATCATAGTTATTGAAACTACAGAAATATAGTTTATTTAATGATATTGCAAAAATATAATTTTATATAAGTATTTAAAAAAATATGCAATAAAAATATAAAAATGTAGTATAATAAAATTTATATATCTTGTAAAAGGAAAAGTATCTTTCAAATTTTAGCTAACTGCGGTATCACAGAGGATCAACTGTGGATTTATGCTTCATAAATTCTTGTACTCCTAGTACAAGTACATATTACATTATACAGTTAGTACATATATCAAAATCGAAATGGTACCATTGTTTGCTCTGTGTGTAATGAATAGATAAAAAATAGAGGCAAAATAGATTTGCGATTTTTTAATTTTTTTTTATGAGCTAATTGAATACCATTTTTACTTTAATATTTTAAAATTCCTTATACTCTTAACATAAACATACATCAAAATCGAAATAATGATACCTTCGCTCGCTCTATGTGAAATAAATAGATAAAATATGAAAAAAAAAAATGAAAAAATTGTAAAAAAGCCAAGTTTGGCATTTTTTTCTTATTATTTAACAATTGCGGTGAAAGTAAATATTGTATAAAATTGAATACATACATATATATATATATATATATATTATAATTTATTTTAGGAGAAAATTCTATGTTCACCATTGAAAGGGATCACTCTCACGGTGTATTATCGACTCTAGTCCTTTCTATTTTGAGTTTCATTTATTATGGGATCAACGAAATTCACGTCTAATTTCAATGTAACAATTTCTTACCCTGTTGATCAGAGCTCTTCCCGTATATTTTTGAGGCGTGGTTTTGTACTGCCAGTCCACGTCTGTATTCCAGAAATATCTTCCGAGAGCTGGTACTTCAGTTAATAAAGGTGGCTCTGGCCCAGCCTCTAGAACCAAAACATTTACACAAGGCTTTTCAGACAGCCGGCTAGCTACCACAGATCCTGCTGTTCCTCCTCCCACTGTAAATGAATTAATCAATGAACAAAGAAGATGGTATGACAATTACATATTCATGAAATTGAAATGATATGTCATACTGAATTGATAAATGGTGATATGTCATCTAATATTCTTTACCATAGGGAAAGATTATAATGATTTATGTGTCATACGAATTTCATTGCTTCCCAAAGTGCGGTGCGCGTACCCCTCGGGGGTTCGCGATGAGTATACGTTAAAAAAAGCATACGACATGGTGCAGCTAAATGAGTCAATCAAAACTTTTTTTTAATTTCACTGACTGACCAAAATATAAGAACACAATAGGACTAGATGTTCAAGATGACTGATTGTACCTCAGCAAATTAATACCAAAAATTCAACAAATATTCAAGTGTAAACAAATCCAACCGTCACATTAAAAAACTTGCTGCATGTAAAGTTTACATCAAATGTAAACAAACGTATGTTTAGCCATCAATTACTAATTTTATTTCTATTTTCTATTCATGATTCTCACAAGTAAAAAAAATAGTGGTACGCCAGGTACATGTAATTCTTTAAGGGGTATCCGAGGCATAAAAATTTGGAAACCACTGATCTAAAGCTATATACAGGGTATTTTCTAAAAGATTCCCCAACTTTAAATTTAGTAATTAATTAAATATAAATCATAAAGATGAAAGAAGTGACATGTATCTAAGGTATCTCATAAATTTTGTATACAATTTAAACTAGTCGTTGGGGGCCACCGTAATACTTACCCATCATGGATATGCATAATGTAAAATATTAAAATAAAAATGTGTAAACTACTTATAAAGTGCATTGCAATTCAAATAAAATCGTGGCTTGATGACGTCACAAACTTTAAAGTCTCGATTACTGAATTGCTTGAAAGAAACATCCTTATAACTCCAAAAATAATAATCCTATTAACTAGCAGTTTATTGCATCTGATTAAGCGTCAAATTTCCAATTAAAATATATCTTTGAAGTGAAATTTGGATGAAATACAGGGTCATGAAAAATCGAAGAGTGTGGAAAATAGGATGCCAAATATCTCGGCAACTAATTATCCGATCGACTTCATGCTTTATGCAAAATTTATGTTTCTTTATTGTTTTTTATATTCATTTCTTAAAATAAACAATTTCGAAAATTTTGATATACCTTTCATCACAACGAATATTTCGAGAGTCCGAAAAAAACTGTTCCGGTTAATCGAGTTTATTGAAATGAAATAGGCTTCTTCCCATTATTACATACTAAGTACATACCAAATTGCAAGTCTCTATCTCAATTTTTTCGGGAGATAGAGCGTTTACAGACACACAGACACACAGACACACAGACGGACGGCAAAATTTTTTTTCTAAAAATATGTTTTTCGGAATCTCCAGTGTCTGAAACGTGTAAATCCGTCAAAAAAAAAAAAATTCGATTTTCAAAACGATTACAAGATTTACCCTATACTACGTATGATGGGTAAAGGGTAAAAGTAGTTCACATTTTCGTCAATCGATAGCAATGAACTCTCTTAAACTGTAAGAATGTTCAAACTTACTTGTAAAATTGCATCAAACGTCTTTCAGTTTTTACTTTCTATTCTATTTAGATATTGAAACATCAAAAAAGTTTATAAACAATAAAATATATTTTTAAATTTTATTAATAATTGATTAATATTAATTAATATTATTAATTATTAATTAATGTTATTGATAAACAATAATTAATAACGAAATATAATTTCAAATTCTGAAGTTAAAATTTTTAAAGGTCTCGTAGTTTAAAAAAATTAGAAAATACTAAACATTGATATATTTAAAAAAAAAAATTGTGACTGTAATAAGTAAAAATAAATCATTCAATTTATATTTTTAGTTAAATTCTCGCTAAATTAGTTCAAATATAATAGGATGTAAATTACAAGCTTAAAATTATTTCACTTCATTAGTTGAGTAGGCTGGACTGACACCGCAATCTATCGTCTTATATCTATAGGAATCGCTTGCACAATATAACAATTCATTAAATTTTCAATACTTAATTAATTTAAAATCATCTAATTAAAAATAAAGGCACATTTCTAAAGGAACTTTCAAGTTATGCACCTTCAAAACCTGACGGGTACTATCTAGTGTTATTATTAATATATCAACGCAAAACTTGTCATAAAATATTATTTGCCCTAATAAAAGCTTGTGATGAAGCGTAGAGTATTATACAAATTTTATCTGTAATTACTTACCTTCAAAGTAATCACATTCTCTTTTGATTCTAAGAAATCTAATCTGTGTCTTAGTCGAAAAATATGATTTCAGAAATATGAATATTAATTAACATCGACAAAACTAGTCGTTTAATATAATTTCTCATATTATAAGCTTGTTATAAAAGATAGGAATTCTTACTGTATTTACATGTCTGGAGTATAATTATTCTCTCCCACCTCCCTTTTTTAAAGAAAAAAATAATAACTTCCCTTCGAACAGTACCTTACTCATTAATAATATTTTATGAATTTAAAACTAATTTATCAAAACAGAAATAATCATTCTATATTATTTATCCGTATAAAAGCTTATGATGAAGCATAGAGTATTAAACAAATTGTATCTGTAGTTACGCACATTGAGCATAACCATATTCTATTTTGATTTTAAGAGATGAATTTGAACTGTGCTTTACTGATGAATTATGCCTTTATGAATATGAATATCTATAAAACAACATAACTATAATGAAAGTTTACTGATTTTAAAAGATCCATTATAACTGTTCCTTATTCATGAAATATCATTTTATGAACTTGAATGTTATCCAAACAGAAGTAGTCATCCCATATTATTTATTAATGATGGTATTATAAGCTTATATGCGTATAAGATTCAGAAGTTTATTTTAATAAAGCTTATGATTAAGCGTATAGTATTAAGCATATTTTATCTATAACTATGCATATTCTCTCCTGATATTAAGAGATCCATGACTACGCTCAATATTCATATTTATAAAATAATATTTAATATGACTGTATAAATATTAATATTGAATTGCCTCATTAGAACTACTCATTCGATATCATTTACTACATTAAAAAAATTAAGACGCATGGTGTAATATGTGAATTTCCTCGTTAGTTACATACCTAGAACAAATTCGCATTAGCTCATCATTTTCAACCATATGAACTGTGAATTACTCACTGAACATGGTTTTACAAATTTGATTACTGATTAACCAGTCATTTAATAGTATTTACCTTAACAAAAATTTATGTAAAATGATACAAATTCCATCTCTTATAAGACATCTAGATAGCGTATTCACATTCTTTCCTAATATTAAAATATCCATATGGTATAGGCCTTCATATAACTAGTCTATATTTTATAATACAGAACATAATTTTATAAATTTGATTACCAATTGTTTGCAAAAGAACTAGCCATTTAATCGCGCTCAATCTAACGAATGTTTGCATGGTGTAATAGGAATTCATCTGTTGTTACATATTTAGAAATAATTTATTTCCTAATTTCCAGAGATCCATTCGGACTGTGCATAACTCCTGGAATGTGATTTCATAAAAAAACCATATTAATGCTGATTAGCCAACACGTCATCTAATACCATTTACTATAATGAAATATAGAATAAATGGGTATATTATAAATTTCATCTGCAGTCACATACCTACAATATAATCGTATTCTCTCTTGATTTTTAAGGACCCATTTGGACTATGCCTTTGTCTTAAAAGTGATAACAAGAGAAGTGGTAGAAGAGGAGAGTTGCTCAGAGGAGTAGGATATGCTCGCTCGACTTCTACAGGCATCTGTAACAAATAACATTCGAATGTAAGCAAAAAATGCACTAAAATATATAAAATATTTAACTTTCAGAGTCACGATTTTCAAAGTAGAGTGCATGTCCAACAAGAACCGTTATTATTAATACTTAATTTCTTATGGTTCTTGTAGCGACCTCATATACACAGTATATAAGTATAAATTATACCTTACACTAAAAAAAAATAATAATATCTGAGTATACACTGTAGTTACATGGTGATAATGGAGAGGAATAAAAAAGTACTTAGATGACAATAATATATGATTGGAAAACATAACATCATATATTATCAATAATCCCATGGTAAGCTTGAAATGGTTGCCTAAAATTGATAAAATATGAGAAATCTTAACTTATTCTTGTTCATTGTATTAATCATAGAAAAAACAATGTTCAAAATACTTCTGTTCTTAATGAAGTACTAAATTCAATTATAAAATGTATCAAAGCCACGAAGGCTCGTGCCGCAAGATCTCTTCAAGTAATTTTGTGAATATAAAAATGCAATACTGCTAATTTCACTTTGAAGTGTGGTGGCAAGTAACGAATAATACTTTGCTTGTTGCAGAGACAAAAATATTTGGCTTCATTTTATCTATTGAATTGTGTAAAATATATATTTCTGGCATAAAAATTGATTCGTTTCACTAAATGAAAAAAATGCGAGGAACTGATGTTACTGTACTTTTCATTGTTAATTCACTTTTAGGCTTATCCCATGTGAATACGCAAATAAGAGTTGACTTTTTAAATAATGAAAATTATGTGTCACTGGTGTGGGAAGGGTTATACCATAATTTTAGAGCTGTTTAGGTCGGACATCCGCCCCCCTCCCCCAAAAAAAGGGGGATCCCACTATTCTAGAGTTTTGGTATTCTACCATTGTTCTGCTTTAGTAAATCTCAGTATTCGACCAACATTAGTTTATTTCTAGGAACAACTTGAACTGGAAACTATCTATTACAAAATAACTTTTGTGCGTTGCCTTTGTTAATTATATTTATTCTTATTAGCCTATTATAGATTTCGAATTAGTTTTATGAATTAGATTCGCGTTTAATAGTTGCAACATAAATTTCCTGTTATTGTCTCTTCTTCTATTTTTTTAATGTATATTTAAACTAAAACACACGCAAATAAATTTTAGGGTTATAAATGTAACATATTTTTAATAATTACTCTATCTTAAATTTATTCTAAGCTTTCTCACTTAATTTACTATTTTGCCCTCTTTAAAAATGCTATTATTCTCTCTCTCTCTCTCTCTCTCTCTCTCTCTCTTTTTACCATTTCCCCTTTTTATAAATCTAATTGATTTCCTACGCGTCAATTTCTTTTCATTTTGGAATTGCGCCAGTAAAATTTTCTCTTCGATGGAAGGTCTATTATTCTTTTTTGACTCATTTCTGGAAGTTACCATAAACTTACTTCCCTCTCTTTTCGGGAGCCTAATCTCTCACTTTTGATTATTTCGACATCACTCGAAAATTCGAGGCTTTGATTGGATAAAATCCATTTATAGTACGCATTTGTAGCCTTTCGCAAAGGGATTTAAAATCATTTGAACGACTTTGGAACGCGACTTTTTCAGGGATATCGTTTGTTAAAAACAGCCACGGCCTCAGAAGAATGAATCCTGATTTTATAGAATTTCGCCATCAACATGATTTTCATAAAAGGACTTGTTGATTAATTTGTGTTAACTATGTAATAACTCCATTTTTCAAAGGCACGAGTATGTCAAGTTTTTCTCAAGCTGTTTGATTCTGTCTCAGGAAAAGATCCAGGATTTTTCGACGTTCGATTTTATTGTTTTTATTTACTCTGTTCTATGTTGGCATGGCTGCACTGTTACTAATTATGGTCGCTAATTTAATTGACTGCTCGCTCCTGTTTTTATGCAATCTACGGTTGTATGACTTCAAATAAGTATATTTTTCCTGTCCAACGTCATTGAATTATATGATCGTTTTGAATGTATAATCCTTAATTTATTGGCCGTATAATATTTTCTATGGCTGCTCACCGAAAATAAACAACTTCTGCAATCAAATAATATTGCCGTATACTGCTTAAAATAGAATCTCGTCATATACATCTTACACACATATATATATATTGTTTTTGGATTGATCCTTTATTTAACGATCGATTACTTCTACTTTTATGAATAAGAAATACATTATTTGAACAATGTAAAATAATAAGAATAATCTTTAAATTATTACTTCAGTTTTTCAATCGTGAATTGTATTGTGATAGAAAAATTCAATTTATTTATATAAAGTAGTGTGACAAATATGACACAAAATCTACTAAAATTAATAGAAATCGTACACTTGGGTGTCCGGGGGACTAAATTTTATTTTCTTTATTTATAGTCTTTTTTTAATGAATTTTTTTCTTGAAATATATTTTTCTATAAAAATTACTTTTCAGATAAAAATATTTTGAAAACTTTGAATTTTTTTTTAAATTTAAAATTTAAACTTATTTAAATTTTGATATAACTCATGAACCACTTGTCCTATTTGATTACTTTTTTCACTATTGCATGCAGGAAAAGTTTCTTGTTAATTTGTCTTCAGGATTTGTAAAAATATTAAAATATTACTAACAAAATTTAGTACTTTTTCAATTTTGATTGGAGTTTTTTTATGAGGGCATTCTTACTTTCGGAACCAGTTAAAAAAAGTGAAAATGGCCTCTTAAAAAAGAAAAAAAACTGCAATCAAAATTGAAAAAGTAAAAAAGGGCCTTTGTAGAGATCGACCTCAGCTATCCAATGTAAATATATATATATTAACGGAAAATCTCCTTTCTAACAATACTATTAACTTTTTAGATCTTAAAATTACACTTAACAAAACAATAATTGATCTATTTGATAAACGTAAAGAATTTTAATTTAAAGTTAATACATTTACTAATTTTAAATCATGTCTTCATAATTCTGTATATCGTAATATACTCCTTAATCATATTTATAGAATAAAAAACTTATGTTCCTCTCAACTAATTAACAACAATATTAAAAAACTTATCTATGAAGCATTACAACATGGTTTTCCAAAAAAATTCATATATTCCTTAATATACAGTTAGTTCTTATTTGATCTTTATAACCAAATTAACACATGCGTTTAAAAAATGTATAAAAAAATCATATAATCTTATATATATATATAAAAAAAAAAAATTATTATTATAGGACGGTTGGGTGGGTAGACGTTGGATTGAGGAGGTGTGTGGTGGAGTTGTATGGAAAAATACGCATGGTTAATTTATATTATTAATATATATAAAAAAATGGGGGCATTTTGATTTACATATTTGTTTGATAATTGTTTTATAATGGACTGCGATGTGATATTTCTATATGTTTTTTAATTTAGTTAGATTTACTTTTTCATTATTTATTTAATTTAAATGAATTTATATTCATTAATATTAAGAATGTATTTGATATAATGATTTGGATTAATACCTATGGTGGACAATGTCATATTTACTTCTAATATAATGTTTACTTTTATACAGTGTTAATGTAATATGTTTTAATTTTATTAAGTGTTTATATTTTATTTAATTTGGTATGAAGGAACATTATTTGTGACTAATTCATTTCAATATTTAATCAACATTAAATTTAAATTCTTTGTATCATAGTTCAAATATTTAGTATTTTATTTTAATTTAATTTAATTGATGTTGCATTTTTGGTACAGTTATTTAATCGTTTTTGTCATTTAACGGTACATATATTTTTATGTTGCTTTAATTATTAATTTCTCCATCTTACTACTTATTTATAACATAGAATTAATCATTTATACATCCATTACTTTTATGTTATTCAATATTCTATTTATTAATTAATTTCATTTATTTATTATTTAACTAATGGCTATCATTAAGATAGTAATTTGGTTTAATTATTAAACAATAATTTATATCCATTACTTTCTATTCAGATTTTATTCACTTTTACCAATAGATGGTAGCACTATTTTAAGTTGCTTTAATAATTAATTTTTCCATCTTTATACTTATTTATAACATAGAATTATTCATTAATACATCCATTACTTTAATGTATTTCGATATTCTATTTATTAATTTCTTTTATTTATTATTTAACTAATTGGTATTATTTAAGATAGTAATTTGGTTTAATTATTAAACATTTATATCCATCCAATACTTTCGATTCAGATTATATTCATTTTTCCCAATAGATGGCAGCACTTATGTTCCTGTTTACTTTACAATCCATAATACTCTAACATTATTTCTGGCATTATTATAAAGCAATTTATATTTCTAAAAATGGCAACATGTAATGATTTTCTTTTTTTTTTTTTTTTTTTTTTTTTTTTTTTTTTCAATTCATTCCCAAGTCATGGTTGAGTTTCATGCTGGTTCTTGGGGTGTAAATTTATATTTCTAAAATTGGCAACATGTAATGATTTTTTTTTTTTTTTTGCAATTCATTCCCAAGTCATGGTTGAGTTTCATGCTGGTTCTTGAGGTGAACGGTATCTATTTTAATCTTTTTTAATCTTTATGGATTTTATACTTACTGACTCTATAAATTGTTTTCTTTGTAAATTATATGTAAGGCTTCTCTTCTTTTTAATATTGTATTTTATTTTTCATTTTATCACTGGTTTGCTTCAATGTTTATGAGATGTAGTCCCAAAATCATATTTTTTAGCAATGTATGGCTAATATGATGATGAAACATCTCATTTCATTTTATTTGTGGAATTTAGGCATTTGGGACTTTATAATTCTGTCTAAATTCCACAAATTTCATTTCATTTCATTCATTTAATTCAATTTTTATTTAACTTCTTATTCTTTTAATATGTTTTTGTTTCCATATTAAGCGTGTTGGGGAATCTTTCATTGTCAACTAATTATTTCATACTTAATTATTATTTCATTGTTTAAGTTGGTGTTATGATAATGTTTCATTTATGGTTATATATATATATATATATATATATATAAAGACATTGAAATGCTAATGAGATATTTTAAAAGAACGCTCCCATAGGTTTAAGATTAATTTGCGAGTGTCTTCGCGTGATTGAAATAGTATTTCAAGCCAAACCTGTGAAGTCACTGATGCAAGTGCAACTATATATCCACACCATCAGTTCGTTCAGTATTGTAAGCAAAGGTGACGTAAAAACAGAATCTTTGATATATTCTCATAAAAAGAAGTCACAAGGAATAATGTCTGTCATTAGTGACGGCGATTAAAACATGCTTTCCTAATGTGTGACATGAAACTGATAATTAAATAATGATTACTAGCTTCTTAACACTATTTTTATTTAGATCACAAAGCGTTAGATAAAAGATAAGTGTTTTAGAAATATATATATTAATAAACATTGACGTTAAGTTCTTAAATGAACGCTATTTGTTTTCCTTTTCATAGGAGCGCTACCTATTGGGAAATTTACACCAAAACCTAATCAACAACAACTTATGTAAACTTCTAACGGAATCTGAAGTTTGGTGAAAATCCGTGCATTAGTTCTTGGGATAGAGCGCCCACAAAATTTTTGTCTCGTACAGACACACAGACAGATAGACTCACAGACATTTTCTAAAAAAAGTCAATTCGTGTTCAAGACTTTCTAAAACGTATAAATCCGTCGAAAACAGGAAGTTTAAAATTTCATCAATCTAATACTTTCTTGTAAAGATAGAAGAAAGTAAAAATGATATTTAAAGATATTACTATTAAGCTTACTTATTAACGTAAAAGTAGCGAAAGATATAAGACTCTTTTAAGTTAATTTTTCAAATGCAACTTCACAGTGGTGTTTATCTCTTTTGATTTAGCAAGAAGATTAAGAATCAATCAAATCACTTTTTATACACAATTTATGAAATAGTTTCCCCTTTCCCTATCGTTCCTATTATCAGCAACTTAACACTAATTTTATCTACACCTCAGAATACGTGGATATCAAATGAAAAATAAAAAAGGAGAAATTAAAAATAAATTTTGATGTTAAAAAGGGATATCTAGGCTTATTATAAAGATTTTATTATTATCATTATTATTAAATTATAAAAAAATATCTTCTTATCTTTTGAGCTACTACCTTAAATACCAGGTAAAAAATTTTCTTCTTCTACAACACTATAATAATCATAATCAACTCAAAACTTGTCCCGTTAATCCTTTTCATTTAGTATGAAGATCAAGAGCCAAATTACTTTTTATTCAACTCAAATATCCTTTAGAAATCATATTTGTTCTCTTATAGTACAATTATATTTGTAATCCGTCCAAAATTTTACAGTATGTTTAATCCTCTTTTGATTCTGCAAGAAGATCAAGAGCCAAATCACTTTTTATTCAACTCAAATATGCTTTAAAAATCATGTGTGTTATCTTATAGTACAATTATATTTATAATCGGTCAAAAACTTTTAGAGTATATTTAATTCTTTTTGATTTAGCAAGAAGATCAAGAGGCAAATCACGTTTATACAAAATTTATGAAATTTTTGTATTGTATATATTTATGAACCTGTATATGTTTCTGAATGTCTGACCCCTATTTTTGACTATATCACAAAAAATTACTATCATATATTAGCTTGAAATGATGTTTAGACATATTGCTATTCTAGATTTTTAACATAAAATCAGCGAAAAAAAAAATTATATTCTAACCTTTTAATGTTTCAATGTCCGCTAAAAAATTTATCTTTTGACATAAAAGAATCAATTTATAAGCAACTGAAAACTTTACAGTAGCGATAATCTTTTCCTAACAAAAAAAAAAAAAAAAAAGAAAGAAAAAAGAAAAAAGAAAGAAAGAAAGAAAAAGAAAAAAAAAAGAAACAGAAATCTAGTCACTTTTTGAACATAATTTGTAAAATTATTGTGTTGTGTATATTATCAACATCTTTACAGTAGTTTAAACTAGATTTTTTTAAAGTGAATATTGTATGATAGTTTAAAAATATATTTTTAAAATAACATTATCTTATTTTTTTAAACCTAAAAGTAAGCGGATTAATAACATTCTAATATTTTAAATAACTTTCTTAAACGACTGCTATTTTTCTTTTGTTTTATAAACAAAATCATATTTATAATTAACCCTAAATTTTACATTGACGTTAAATCTTTCTGATTCCACCAAGTCACTTTTATACACGTAATGCATTGAATTTATTATCAACGTCTTAGCATATTTTTTTTTTTCTAAATCACAAATAACTTAAATGTTACATGATAGTTGAGAAAATATATTTTTGGAAATAATATTAGGCTAGGTTTTAATCCAAAACTAGAGAAAAGAGAAATGAGATACTTACCTTTTTTATTAATTTCTCAGTTGATCACTGGAAAAATGCTTCTTCTCCTATAATAGAATCATATTTATAATATTTTTAAAACTTTAGAGTGCTGTTAATCTTTCCGATTTATCAAAGGGGTCAAGAGCCAAATCACTTTTTATACTCAACTTCTGACATAGTTACACCTGACTAAACCTAAAAATTAGGGTTGGGTCGGAGTCTCCAATGCATTCACTCGTAACGCTGTGTGACTTTCAACCCTATTTTGCGGCATAACCTTGCATTTTTTTTCTTTTTTTTTTATGTCCGATTGACTTTGCATTGCATCATGTTGATAAAATGGTAGTATTATGTAGATTATGTAACTAATTGCTGTGAATGCATCACGTTTTTTTTTTTTTTTTTAATTATCCTGAAAAAAAGAAAGTTAATTTGTTTGTTTATACGGCGATTTTTTTAAGAATCACATGATTAAATACGTTTCCAAAATTAACTTTATATTTTGTTTTAACATATACATGTGATACTTATTGTTTTTAATTAACAACGGAATAGTTTTTTATTATTTTTATTATTTTTAATTTTTTTCCCGTCACAGTAAAAACAACACTAGATTTATAATAGAAGTACCCTGATCATTGAAAAGAATCCTGATCATTTTCGTTTGTAGAAAAAGCATAATTATTAAATATTATAGTATACTTCTATTATGGAAGATTTTTTATTTAAATATATGTTTACTGGTTTAGTTAAATATGTTTTTTAATACAAACTAATCCACGAGCAATGAATTAAATTTTGAATAATATGTGTTTTTTATTTAAGGGGACGGCTCATACCTCTTGAAAGGCTCCACCGCAAGTGAAAAATTGTGTGGCTTCCAGTTCTCATAGCTTTTTAAATACTTATCGAAATTACGCAAACCTCCGTAATGTATTTAAGCCATATTTCAGGCTTCATAAAATGTAAATGTAAACTCTTATAATGTAATACAATAAAAAATACAGTTCAGTTAATATTGTAAAAAGTTTTCACATGTTATGTCACAATCCGCACGATAACTTAACTTAGAATGAATATATGAACATACATTTTGTGTTAAAATGACCTCTAAACTATATGTTATGAAATGAATGAATCATATATAATTTCTTTGACATCAACTATATAAAAATTCAATTAAATTTGAAAAATAAAATTGTTTTTTTTAAACAATTAATCAGTAAAAAATAATGAATATATATATATCAAGATTCGTACGCTTTCACCACAATTTTTTAATAGAATTTTTTGATGCAGAAAAGTATTGCAAATCCAGCAATTAAACGAGGCGTCTACAATTTCTGCTATTTAAAGATTAAATAGAAAAATTCTGTTAAAAATTGTGGTAAAAGCGTACGAACCCTGTATACATATATATATATATATATATATATATATATATATATATATATATATGTATATTTAACTATCTCAATAATATTAATTTATTCCATAAAATATAGTTTAGAGGTCCTTTTAACACAAATTTTATGTTTACATATCCATTCTAAGTTAAGTTATCGTGTGAATTATGACACACCATGTGAAAAAAATTTTCAATATTAACTGAACTGTATATTTAGGTAGATTTCGTAAAAAATACTAACTATTACACGTTCCTCTATGTTGGTTGGAATTTCCGAAAAATCTACGCCGATCATGAACCCACAAAAACCTCAAACCACATCCAGTTCAAAAATTTATCTATCTGTCTATCTATCTCTCTCTATATATATCACTTTTTTATGGACACGATAACTCCCATAATTCTGCACAAATCTCTTCTAAACTGATACATAAAATCAAGGGGCAGAAAATCTCGGTCAAGTTCATTAATGGCAAAATTGGAACAAGAGGGTGGAAATTGGGAGGGGTTTTGTGAAAACAGAAAAAAACCCATAGCGTCTTAATTATTAGACATATCGAATCAATTTAAAGTTATTATTACTTCTAGGAAAAGAGCCAAAAATTTATGTATGACAGAATTTTGATATTAAAAATGGCCTCAAGCGCCGAAATAAATTGGGATTTAAAAAGAAAAATATTCATAACTTCGTCAATTCACAAGATAGGAAATCCATTTAAATGTATTATAAATCCTCTTACTATTACCTGCAACTTTGATATTGCCAAATTTTTTATAGGACCAACTAACTCTCACAGCAAAAAATTAAAATTAAAATGTAAAAAAAAAAAGGGGGGGGAGGGTGTTGCAGAAGGAAAGAAACCACATCTCCGTTAATCCGCCACTTAGGCGATAAAAAAAGTATCACTGGCGTGATACAAATTTTTGACAACACTCAGAGAGGCTGTATATAGGGTTGCATTATTAAATGCGCAATAAAAAGACTATCCGAATAAAATATAGTGTGTTGTGCATTTAATGAAACAATAATTTATCTCTAATCTTGCTTTAGTTTTTGTTTCGTGAAATTAGTACTTAACTTCGAAATCTACCTGTGGGCCCAGCGGCAGGGATTTTTTATTATATTATGTTATAAGTGTTTATATTTACATTTTATAAAACCTGAATTATGGCTTAAATTTATGACAGAGGTTTGTGTAATTTCAATAAGTTAAAAAAGTTATGAAAACACGAAACAACATCACTTTTCACTGAAGGTGTAGCCTTTCAGGAGGTATGAGCCCTCTTAAGATATAATACTTTTCTTGCAATTACGTCAAAATAAGGGAAAGAGGGGAACGTAAAAAAATGCCAGAAAAATTAAAAAGATGTTCTCAATTGTAAACATGAAAAATCTGCCTCCTTTGCTTATTTTATTGACTCCCCATAGAGCAAAATGCATGCTTTAAATTGAATATGAAGAAATATTGAATAATTTTAGCTACTTTGTCGCGTAGGTAAAATATGCCAAAAAAACTACTTTCTATTTAGATTTATACCATGGCATTTGTTTCATATGAAAAATTGGAAAATATATAGGATTTGAATAAATAGTATTTATTAAATTCTACATCTTATAATATTTTATTATTTTAATTTCTTTTGTTCTATGCGGCGAATAAATATCCAGAATTAAAAGAAAAATTCTTTTGGTGCGTTAACGTGAAAGTATTTAAAAACGAACGAAAGAAAAAAATATATGTATGTTTTTTTTTTTTGTTTTTTTTTTTTGTGTCACACTTAAAAAAAACTTTGAAATGTTTGTTTTTAAATTGCACTTAATCGTTCTTTTACCATCGTTCTGTGATTCAGATTTATTCAGTTAAGAAAGTAATAACGCATTTTCTATTTCAGCTCCGCTTCTAAAATACATTTAAAGTTTGATAAGTGTTACTTATATAATCGTTTTAAGTTCAATTTTAATAATTTTCATTTTATTTATTTATTTATGTGGGTATTCCGATGGCTATATACTTGGATTTGCCATCCTAATAACAGGCTCCCCCCCCCCTGGATATTAGACCTACGGGCTGACACAAAAATGGCGCCTGTCGTAGGCGGATATTTTTTTCTCTATCTGTTTTAAAGCGGATGTGCGGTCCCCTGAATTTAGACACAAGAATTTTCTAAAAGTTTTCTTTGACTTTTTTAGTCTCAGAAAAATAAGGCGGAGAAAACTTTTATAAATTATTGGTACTCAAATTCAAGGGAGCGTACAAACGCTAAAAAAAATCCACTACGACAGCCGCCATTTTTGTGCCAGCGCGTAAGCTTAGTATTCAGGGGTGATGAACAGCCTAAGATCCGCTTATTACTACGCAGAAGTAATCTCTGGCATAACTAGTGACGCGTGATAAACTGTTAATGCAGCATAATTAAAAATGCTGATATAGGGCAGACCACAGTCCTCTTAATACTAGGCCTGCGCGCTGACAGAAAAATGGCGGCTGTCATAGGCGGAATTTTTTTTTCTCAGCATTTCTACGGTCACTTCAATTTGAATACTAGTATTTTTTTTAAGTTTTCTAGGCCTTATTTTTCTGTGATTAAATAAGGCGAAGAATTGAAGGGATACTCAAATTGAAGAGACCGTACAAACACTGAAACAAATCCGCCTATGACAGCCGCCATTTTTGTGTCAACGCGTAGAACTAGTATTCAGAAGGCTATGGGCAGACAGCAGTTTAGCTGGGCAGAGTTTTGTGATGATTTCGAGCGACTTTCCGAAGAGCTCTAACGATTACGATGTCTGGCAAAAAACCATAGTGTTTTTTCTCTATCTTGTATCTAACTGCATATAATTTTGTATTTGATCATCAATATGTAATCTATAGACTTATTAAATGTTTGTTAAGTATCCCAGGACAACTCGTCATTGTGAAAATACTTAACTAATATTTATTAGATTTTTGAATTATGCTGATATTCTTATTACTATTTTATGTGATATGACTTTTTTATTTAAATAATTATGTGAAAAAAAATAACAAAATCTTTAGTTTGAATCATGATAAGTCATATATTATTTCTGAGTAAAACTGAATAATGCGGAGTAATTGTAAAACAGGTGTATACAATTTATAGTAATGGCTTGCATCATCATTCTATATACAAAACAGTGTGTAAAAAGAAAAACAATAAGTTTTGGTAATTTTTTTAATTTTTCTACTTTTATTTGTTGTTTTATTAGACTGTAGAAACAATTTAAAAGAAAAAGAAAAAAAGAAAAAACATTTTTTTTATATGTGCCAATGTGAGTTAAATTGATCTCAGATATCAGATCTATTCAGTGCATAAAAAAAAAAGAAAATTTTCCGGAGGAAAACATACGAATAAATTAGCGTATTTTATAAACTAATCGCTTCATATTTTCATTAACTTCACAAATGTGCTTACCCTATAGCAAAATTAAATGATCTTATTGAAATCTATGTACAGTGAATAACTAAAAAAAATACAAGGTGAATCAGGATTATCTTTATAACTTTGACAATCTGTTAAATCTGATTTAATTAATGCAAAAATAAACGAAAAGTAGTAGCGTTTTAATTCGTATGAAATTCTTTAAAATCATATGTGATTTGTTTTGTCTTTGGGGTAGCGTACATATTAAAAATTGTACCAAGTTTGATTTTTCAAATAGTGACACCCATTTTTGGCACCATATTTGAATTTTTTACTTTATGTAATTACGAAATGCCCGTCATTGAATAAAATAAAAATTGCGATTAGGAATTACTGGTATGAAATTGGAATTTCGGATTAAAAAAGGAAGTCAAACTGGCAACTCTGATCACATCAATAACAATTCAATGTCCTTTCAAATTGATTTTAAATTATTGGAAAAACTTTCAGAAACTTAGTCTTTTCTATCACCGCGTTGCTTATCTGCAACATACCCAAAAGTCATTGTTACTTATACAATGGGCTTTAAAAGACGATTTCTTTGTTGCTACTATCTTACAACACAGCAGTTAATATAAATTGTTCATAAAATTTCCAACAGACGGCAATACTGAGTTAATTTTTCATGCCAAAGTTTTTTTTTTTAATAATTTGAGCAGTTTCACATCGCGAACTTCGTAAATTTTATAAAATTAAAAAAGAGTAGAGATGTCCGAAAGTAGATTTTATTACAAAGGTACGGTCGTATACTTTACAATTTTGTATTAGAAAATTGACAATATTTATGAGAAATATATAATTTTCTGTTTATTGGAGATATGAAAAATGTAACTTTTTAGTCAATAACTTTTTATTTTTATGTTCTAATTTTTTTTCCATGCTCAAAATGATGTATTCTAACATCTGAATAATTTTTTTTTCAAATCAGAGTTGTTGAAATACAAGTTGAAAAGGATTAAACTACATTTTTATTTCTCAAATGAAGTTTTTTCCCTCTTTTTTTTAATATTTTGTATATATATATTTTTTTATTTTGTGGATAAATAAAATTTTCAGTTTGAGCCCGAGCTCGCTTAAGCCCGGAAATTGGTATAAAAATTTAGCCGGAGTCCGTTTTGATCCACGGCTCACCGGGCCGGGCTAAGCTCGTCTCATCTTTAATAATTATATCTTTCTTATATGATTATTTACGGCAAAATTAGTAGGGGATGGTGCGATGTTTTTTCTTTCTTTCTCAGTACTGAACAAGCCAACATGTCTATCTTGTTTCTTTTAGATTTTATTGAGTGTCAAAGCTTGTAAAGATAATTCACATTCACCTAGCATTGCTCATTTCGTATGCTTATCTCCAAAGTGACACTATTCGAAATATGATACTTAAGATACGAAATCAAATTATGATATGAAATCAATCAAGTGAATCATACACCACACATAAAAAAATCATTAAAAGCATATTTAATTATCTTGAAGAATCATCGAATTGGAACAGTTTTTTCTGCTATCCATATCTGGCATACTTATGTTTACAAATATTTAATTAGTCGTAACTCGGCTTATATGGAAGTAAATAAAATACATTTGATCCTAGTTATGAAAATCTCAAATTTATTTCTGAAATAATTTTAAATAAAAAAAATAATCTGTTTTCACGCTTGAAAACATTTATAACATTTTTCAGAAAAATTAGATTCTTCAAATCGTGTCACTCTAGAAATAAGTGTACGATTTCTCTAAAAATCCCAGAATATCTGTTGTAATGAAAAATTTTTCATTCCATTTGTTCAGTAAATGTTGAAAACTTCTCCCCAAAATTTTCTGCGTAACTGTAATGTATGACATGTATGTAACATGTATAAATTAATTAATGAAAAATATTAATTCATTTTTAATTTAATTTTATGCTTGCATACACAATGCATATACCAAATGCGTCAAAATTTCATTACAGCTTTTAAAAATAATTTAAAATTTGCTATTTGCGAGAATGCGATCAAAGAGAGATCGATTGATATTTTTGATAATAAATAAATAAATAAATAAATAATTTGTAGATTTAAAAGTCAGCGACAAAGGACGTTTAGCCGAAATATGAAGTTATATGCATACGAATCTTGTAATAAACTATAATAAATAGAGAAAAAATATCAGGACAGCATCTGACAATCTCAGAGTTCAAATGTGTTCATTTTCAACCTCGTGTGCTTTTGCCAAGGAAAACTTTTGCAGTGCTTGAGTTGCTTGTAGACTGTTCATAAGAAAAAGAATCTTAATCAATAATGCTTGATCTTGCAATGATAGCAAACTGTAAACAACGAATGAAGAATTCACGTGGATCCAGGCATTTTATTGACAACCTGATTTGCATAAATCTACTTCATATATTGCATATAAACAACCTTTATCAGCGAATTTTAGAACTACATTCTTTTTGGTATTATTATTCAAAATATCCTATCTCTTCCTGATCCCATTTTTGCAAACTGCAATTTATTTTAATCATGATTTGTCCTTTTTAAATTATTAACGAACTTTCAGCGCACTCTGTAAGTATCCTATATCTATTAGAATATGTAAAATCATAAAAAAAAAAAAAAAAAAAAAAATTAACTACGCCGAACTTTTTAATTAAATAAAACTGATATATCCAATGTAAAAAAATAAACATCTTGAAACGAAATTGGATATAAAAGTATATTATACACGCTATTTATTTTCTAAAAAAAAAAAAAAAAAAAAAAAAATTAGTAATTTGTGTAAATTAATTTATACTGTAATTGAAAGTAGAAATAAAAACTTGCAGACAAAATAAATGAGACTTTTTTTATTTAATTTATTATTTGTATATAATATAATAACTTTTACACAAGTGAATAAAAAACGAAAATAATAAATATGTAAAATGATAAAAATTTATGGTGATTTTGTACAAATGCCTAAAATTTTCTCTTGCACAATTTGATGATGTACGGTATGATACAGTAGAGGTGGAGTACAATACCAGTTTGTTTGCTTTATTTCAGAAACTTTATATCTGAAATGAATGAAATAATGCAATGTAATGCCCTATGTTACATACTATGATAGTCCATATGAGTAATGCTAAGTTAATTAATGCGACCATATTACTTTAGCACCTTCATGTGGTTTGCTCCATCTGTAGTCCATTTCAACTGGAACAATGTCAGCAAGTTTTATAAGTTCTTCTATACTTTTTGACACTTTATAATTATGTGGATCTTCCCAAGACATTTTTGGATAAGAATTTCCATTCTTCCAGTTAAATGATTTGTTTATGTCATTTAGTATTAAATCTGTTTTCTTTTTATACCAAGAATATGGTTTCCAGTAGCTTTCTTTTTCGTTTTTAATGGCTAATAATTCTTTAGGGTCTTTGATATAATCATCCAAATAATATTTGTTACCATTTGACGATGGTTGATTCGGTGGTATGTTATGATTTTGTTCTGAAGAATAATCTTTGTTTTTTGACGATAGATATTTACGTGGCATGTTATGATATTGTTCTGGAGAATAATCCTTGTTGTTTGACGATGGATATTTAGATGGCATGCTATGATATCGTTCTGGAGAATAATCCTTATCGTTTGACGAGGGATATTTAGGTGACATGTCATGATACTGTTCTGGAGAATAATACTTTTGGTTTGGCAGTGGGCCCTTTGGTGGTATGTTATAATATTCTTCTTGAGAATAATTTTTGTTATTTATCAATGGATATTTCGGTGACATGTTATGATAATGTTCTAAAGAATAATCTTTATTGTTTGACGGTGGATATTTAGGTAGATTATTGTTATATCTTTCATCGGGATAATTCTTGTTCTCTGATAGATATTTGGGTGGTGGGTTGTAATATCTATCTTGAGAATAATCCTTATTCTTTAACGATGAATATTCCTGTGGCACGTTATGATATTCTTCTTGAGAACAATCATTGTCCTTTGACAATGGAGGTGGCACGTTATAATGTTCTTCTTGAGAATAATCCTTCTTGTCTGACCAAGAATGTTTTGTGTGATATTTACGATAACTTTTTTCTTTCTCTTCTTCCTCCTTCGGAACTTCATAGAGATAAATTTCATATTCTTCCTCGTACGAAGCTTCATTTGATTTCTCCCATTCGTCAATATCTTCCACAAACTTTCTTTCGTGTTGTGACCATTCAGATGAATCATCCGGATCTTCCCAACGTTCAGATTCTTTTTGGTAACAATCAATGTCATCTTTTATCATTTCTGAAGCCTTTTCAGCAATCATTATCGTTGGAATCATTGTACTTCCTGATGGAATTATAGGCATAACAGATGCATCCACGACTCGCAACCCTTTAACACTTTTTACTCTGAAAAAAAGTAAGTTTTTTGTTCAGATAAATAAAATCAAATAACATAAATCGTTATGAAAAAACTTATTTATGTCAAAAACTTTTCACAAATTGAGAAATCAAGCGAAAAAATTACTTTAAATACGTATACGGAAACAACGGGAAATGCTTTATAAATTTTGAAAGGCCTTAACCCTTTATGACACAAATTATGAATTAATGGAAATGGAGATGGACCTCTAAGAAATATTTTTAAATATCAAATAAAAATAGACGTATTCTCCATCAACTGCTAGCGGTATCACTTTTTTAATGTTGTTTTTAATGGAATTTTTATGTGTGTTTACTTTTCTTTTTCATGGCTGTACGACATACTACATAAAGTTAGATAATTTGTTTCCTAAACTTTTCCTTAAACTGAAACCGAATATTCGCCAGAAATTAGTGAAAAGATGCTGTTGATTGATTTCATTTACTATGTAATATAAATCATAATTTCATGGCCAGTGTAGTGCCATCTATCAGTGATATTTGGAATTAAAACAAAGAAGCGTAGTACAGAAATTACCGATTTCACATATTACACTCCTGCAAGAATAACTTCAATAGTTTCTACCGTTTACTTTATTTACCAGATTTTTAAAAAGTTCAGTCCATTTTAGACCATTTTGTATGTAACACTTATTTGTGTGCGTTTTTAATACTTTTCGGAGAGATAACTAGACTTCGTCGATAGTTTTTATAATGCGTGCTAATTTAAACATATTTCCAAACAGAAATTTCATCTAGTAGCATGTAACTATTCTTTAGTGCAGCATGCATCTAACTTTTTCTTCTTTCGTTAAATAAAATGTCCGACTTAAAATATATTTATTTGATCTACCCCCTGGTTGACCTATAACTCCTACTTATTGGTCTACAAAGTTTTAACAAAATATGAAAAATTATGACTCCCTTTATATATTAACACTTTAAGAAACGAGTTTTATATGTACAATGCTACATCTCACAACAAAAAACATTTTGTTCATTCATGTTTAAAATTGAAATGAATGCATATAACGTTGTTTTTTGTCATATATTTATTTATTTGCGTAAAATATTATTTTAAAAAACACTTATTTACCATTAATTGTTTATTATTCTAAGTCGTTCTATTATGTGAAAGTAACTGCCGTGGGTGAGAATATAAACACACAAAATAAAATATTGGCTTGTTTTTCGAAGAATAAAATGTCAAAAGATATTTATGAAGAATTTTTTTTTTTTACAAATATTCAACTTTTTGAGACATGCGTCGAATAATTCTGTTTTAGATATGAAAGCGGGGGAAATGAATGGTTCTGGAGGAGCTTACCTCAACAGAGGATCAACCACTGTTGTTTGATCTTTGAGATCTCCCATTTTAGCTGTCCCTACTGGATCATGGTGGGAGTAAATTATTGATCTAAGTTGGCATGTAAAGTACTTGTCTTCATCAGTAGCATATTTTTCACATCCAGGAATCAGAGTTTTCAAAGGTCTGGCACCGATCTTACGGAGTGAATAGTTGGTTCCTATTCTTTGACAAGTTTTCATGCCTAAAACAAAAAATATTTTCAAAACTATATGCATATGAGTATAATTCTAGTAAGTGATTATAAAATAACTTGTCCTGTTTGGAGGCCTGTGCAGCTAATATTTGTGCATTTAATATTTAGACCTTTTAAAAGGAGGGAAGACATTGAAAAAAATCAGTGCCTTTGTTCAAAAGTTGTCGATAGAGACAATTTTGGCAAGTCCGAGACGAAAACAGTCGGGAAATTTGCCTACTTTCTGTTGAAAACTACATATTTTTTTTATAAATTTGTGTTAAATGTAAATAAAATTGTACTTTTTCATAATTTCACATCGGAATTCAAAAAGTAAATTTATTTTGTGTATTGATTGCATTTAAAAGTGCTCCAAATCTAGCATCCATTTAAAGAATTTTTTTTCCTTTTTCCGAAGTTTTCAAGTTTTTTTTCTTTTTTATACTTTATGTCATACACTTTACATTTAAAATAAGAAATGCATTTTATATTTAAAAAAAAATGTATTGGTACAGAAGCAAATCTCATTAAATCTTTTAAAAAGGATTAACCGACTTCAGTCAAAAGTTATACTTTTTACTTCGTAAACCAAATAAGGCATCTCCCCAAATTGCACAGTTTTAAGCCGATGTTCTTAGCAAATACTGTGAAACGCATAGACAGATAGACAGACAAAAATCCACCATAAGAAAAACATTTTCCCATGAAAAAGTATTTTAATTTACATGTTACTAAAACAGAAGCAAGATGAAAAACAAATGTACAAATGTCTTAAAAACTTTAAAACATAAGATCTTAGTAGTACATAACTCTCCTAGCGCTTTCGGCTCTAAACTAAGCCATTATAAGGACCTTTGACCTTCGACCAGCGGAGACTACAGCACAGATGTTATTCAAGACCATAACTCCTTACGTGAACAAGATCTGTGCTGTGGTCTCCGCTGGTCGAAGGTCCTTGATAATGGCTTAGTTTAGAGCCGAAAGCGCTAGGAGAGTTATGTACTACTAAGATCTTGTGTTTTAAAGTTTTTAAGACCTTTGTACATTTGTTTTTTATCTTGCGTTTATTCTAGTAACATGTAAATTAAAATCCTTTTATTCATGGGAAAATGTTTTTCTAATGGTGAATGAACAAAGGCGAATCTTTCGTTTCGAATTTTCTTTTATTGTTAAAGTTATTTTGCAGACAAAAATATTAGGATGGTATCTCAGCAGTAAATATAATCTGACATGTCAGTGAAAAGTATGTAACATAATGAATAAATTCGCAAGTATGGACAACTATAATTTACCTTGCACCATGTCTTCTATATCTCTTGGATCAGCTAGATAATTTGGATCAATATTAGGAGAATCGTGAGGATTCCTTGTGCGCAGTGTAACAACACCTCGACTTCTAGGCTGTAATTGAGAAACTTCACACGCTAACAGAGGTTTGTTCTCATAAGGGCCATACAGTTTCCAATAAACCTAAGTAAATAAAATTTGTCATTTTTAGAATTTTTATAACTATAGTTCAGTAATTGGTGTTAGATGCAGTAAAATCTATCTGTATACGATAATAAACATCGATATTAGGAAAAATATACGAAATTGTTTAAATTAAACTTCCTCGACTCAGAGGGGTGTGCAAGCCTTTGTATGGATTAAAACAAGATGGGAATTAAACAACACGCATTTCATATTGTGTGCTCAAGTTTTTTTGTTTTTTTTTTATTCTAAAATTCGACGGTATACAGCGCTGTATATCTTTTAAAAAGTGGTTTGGATAAAAGGAGTCTGTGCAACCTGTGCAAACGACAAATCCGATAAAAGAAAAAGACAAGCACGGCACGTGCACATCTGGCGTTTGGATTCATTAATGCTTATTGCTGACACATTTATGGTTAATCAAGCTTTGCTCCCAGAATGACGAGAACGTTGCTGCAGTGATTAGAGATGTCTGACTGCAGAAGATCTTGAACGCTTTTCCTGTTATTATTATCATACATCTTGAGAGCATATTTTGAAGTGTCTGATGATCAAATTTCAGTCATTATGACAAATACGATGCCATACATAGTCCACTGAATTGATGAAGTTTATTAATTTCGGTAACCCTGCATATGTATAGATCATTATAATTCAGCGATAATTAAACTTGCATTTAACAACGTCAGTGATCTTAATTTATCAAAAAAAAAAAAAAAGATTAACTTTCTTATTCAAAACACTATGTTAAATAGAAAATCATAACTTTACCACAACATCCTGTTCTTTTAATAGAAAGGTTATTTGAATACAAAATTACATGCTGACACTTTCCTTAGCTTTTAAGTTTTATTCTTTCCAAAAATCAAAATTTACTGCTGCTTCAAACCCTAAACGTACTTACACAACCGTTTTGTCTTTAAAAGCCCCACGCATACATTCGATTTGATTTGAAAAGACAATTTCTGAAACTTTCAGCTCGAATGATCTTTTTATTACATAATCTTTATACACATACTAGTCTTGTTACAATTTGTTCGTCTTTTACATATCTTCTTAATCTTTCCAAAATCCATACACAAGCTGCAGACACGAAAGCAGTTATAAAAGGATTACAACGGGGAACTCCACACTATGTGTGTACAATGGAGTCACCGGAAGCCGCCACCGCCACCGTGACAGACGAGCACCCCTACGCTCTCAACCACGGGAAAGGGGAGAGGATGCACCAGGGACACAAAAATAAATATTTTCTTTTTATAAAATACTGTAGTAAATCGTCTTTCCAACGGTGTATCACCCTAATTAATTCTATTAGAAACGTTTAGAATTTTCGGCTTTTATCTACAAATTACTTCAAAACTGATACGTCGAAGCAAATCGCTTAAAAACCTACACAAGTCAGCATTAAAATTTGTAAGCTAATGTTAAATCAATGGAAGCATTCTTTGAAAATTTCTCGTTTCTGTTTCAATATTTTTAAATTATTATATATATATATATATATATATATATATATATATATATATATATATATTTGCAGTGTTATTTTGTAGATACTTAGAATTTTGGAAAAAAGATTGGTTGGTTGGTTCTAAAAGTAATCCTCAGAAAGAGTCCTCAGAATAAAACTGCAACCAAAATCGAAAAAGTACTTATGGCGTTAGATTTTGACGTAAGATATCCTATGCAACAGAATCATTTAAAAATGTTGAAATTCAAATGAGGATTTCCCAAAGAACGCCTCCATTGGTTTAACATTAGCTTGTGAATGTCGTCGCGTGACTAGTGTAGTCTCTTGATCCGTCGTTGGTCGCGATGAGCATTTCTTGCACGCTAGACTTTCTATTAAATTTAGAAATGACTTTGGAGTCACGTTGTTTTTCTTTAAATATAAAATATATTTTATTTCCCCTAAAGAAAGTCTTTATAACTATTTTCATTACTTACACTGCTGAAAAGTAGGAAGAGGGTAGTGTGAGAAACACGCTAGCATGCGACAAATGCGTCGTTCAAAAAAGACGCGACCAACGCCGGGTTAAGCTTGTTTATTTCGGAATGTATATATTCTAAGTTCATGTATATTTAATTCTACTCTTTAGTTGCTTGATTTTTTTTCTTAGACATAGAAGGAGTCTCAAAATGATTAGTACAAAGATTTAGAAGAGAGAGAGATATGAACCTCGACATTCGACAAATACAAATCACCATACAATGCATGGTCATTTCTCAAGCGGTGAAGCGCTAGAGGACGCTTTCTGGTTGTGGAAACTGGCTCGTTTACTACACAATATTGAATAAATGATTACTGATTTTGTTTATGTATAATACTTCTACAAATCAGAATGTCAATATAAATAAACATTACAAGAAATTTAAATCAAGAAATTGCAAAGTAAGGTATATTTATTTAACGAACTGTGTCTTCGACCGATTGTGTTGTATTTCTTTAAGAGGAATCGCCCTAAAAGTATATCAAGTCTCCAGGAAAACCTTTTCGAAATTAAAGGGATACGAATTCTCAATTACGTGTAAAATTCTGTAAAGTATTACAATATTATACTCCTTCCTTAATGTGTCTTTTTTAATTAATTCTAAATAAAGCATTTTAAATCATTCGCCTTTTCTTGTATTTTATTTTTTTTTATTTAAGTTTTCCTTTTCTAGCATTATTACATAAAACAAATTTTAGAAATAATTAGCTACACTTTATGACATACACACGCTAATTACCTCAGTCAGAAGTGGCGAGGTTTGAGTTTTCGTGGTGGTCGTCATTATTTCACAAAATTCAAACGTCCTTCGGCGCACTCGATCCCTTCCCCCACCCGTAAAATAAGTTGGGAAGAATACATTTATATACCTTCATTTTAAAGAAAGATATTGTTCCTTAAAATCTGAAAAGTTGTACCCTGAAGCCAAGGAAAAAAAATTAAAAAAAAAAAAAATCCTTTTTACGACCTTTTCCCACCCGGAACAATTTCCGCATGTTCTGTTGATTGAAAGTTTTTTTGTAATAAATTCTTATAAAATAGAAAATATAAGTTTAAGAAAATTCAATTTATTTCGTCAAACTTAGTATGTATGTCAAAATCTATAAATGTTATTTTTGGTAATGTAATGTATGATATTTCACCACTCTTTGTGTTTTTGTGACAAATTTCTCAAATTACTATGATGTTAATTTTCTGCACGAAATGCACGCCTTTTCTCTGATGAATTGGTTCGATGAAATTAGCGATGAGAAAAGCCCCATATATTTGCGTGGCTTGATTGGTGGAAGAACTTGCGTGTTCATGCAGAAGCGAACCACCGCCCTCTGAATAATAGGCCTGCGCGCTGAAAAAAATGGCGGCTGTCGTAGGCGGAATCGTTTGTACAGTCCCTCGAACTTCAACACCAATAATATATAAAAGTTATCTTTGACTTATTTGATCTCCGTAAAACAAGGCGAAGAAAACTTTTAGAAATTATTGGTGTGGAATTTCGAGGGACCGTTCAAACGCTGACAAAAAAATCGGCCTGCGACAGCCGCCATTGTTGTCAGCGCTCAGGGCTAGTATTCAGGGGGCGGTGAGCGAACTCTAAAATCCGGGTGAATCCTTTTCGATCACCTCATTTTAAACCTGATAGATGGTAGCACGTGATATTTTAATTATAAGGAAAAAAAGTTTTTTTTCATTTAAAAATACATTATTATCTCATCGAATGGTGAATAAAAACTAAAATTAAAATATGCTCACATAGATTTAATTAAAGCTTTCTGTTTTTACTTTTCTATGGTTATCGCCGAATCTACGGATGACCAGACACGTTGCCATTTCCAGTGAGAAATCACCCTCTAGCGTTTCATCGTTTGAGTTACAACCATGTATTCGTCATTTGTGCTTGTTTATGTGTATTTTACCTTCCCTGAACGTTTGTAGAAATAATTTTGAGACATCGTGTATATTTTCTTCTTTCATATTTTAATACATTTATTTTGTGATTTGTTGTGAAATGAAGTGAATTAAGGGTGTTCTAAAAAAGAAAAAATCCACGAACTAAACTTTCTGATTATATTCATGGGATCATTTGACGTAAACGCTTGAAACTAGTATGCATGACTAATTAAAGTCGTTTTGGAATCAAAAGCGCTTTTCATTTTTTCTATATAGTCTTTTTCCGAAGATTGCCGGGCTACGATATATTGAAAATCGACTTGAGAAGCTATTTTGACACTATTTTCTGAAAGTCCCTTTGCCTTAACAAATAAAAGAGCTTCGCTATTCGCTTTCTTAGTATTTGAATAAGAATACCTACAAATTTCATGCATTTGAGAACAAAATAAATTCTTGAATGTATCAGAAAGTAGCCTGTTTGCGTTTGAATAATTATAAAGGTCTGCTATCACTTATCATAGCTAAGAATTTCTAGCAAATTTAAATTATCATCTGAAATAGCTAGGTAAAAAACAAGTACAGTTATGCTAATCTGCAATATAACAACATATTTTTCATCACTGTCATCTACATCATTCTAAATGTTTGTTTTAATGCAACAATATTCTTATCTACGTTTCCGCAGTTATTTTCTGGGCTATTGGTTCGTTGTTGGGGAAAGTTACAATCAATAAATATTCTCTACATATAAAGAACACAATTTTTCATGTTTGGATTAAGCACCGAAAAGTCTCAAATCATCGTCACTGGTAGGTTTATAGGGAAAATATCATAAATAAGAAGGTTGGGAATAACTATGTTTAAGGGAGGACACCAATTTGAAAGCAGAAAAGAATGTTATACTTTGGGTATTTCTGTGGATGTCAGTGACAACGTAAACGGTGGGGGTATTTGCAATATGTTAAGTTACGTTTAGAGAGTGTTTGTAAGTTTTTCATGAAAAAGGAATTCATACATCATCCGTGGTATCTATGTAAACGAGGATATTTTGAAAATACACTGTCAGCTAGCCGCTTGCACCAAGCATTCCATAAACTTCAAAATAATAACGAAAAAAAAATCTTAATGCAATTAACTTCAGCATATTAACTATGGCTTAGCGTAGGAAATTTTCAAAAATTAAATATTTGTAAAAATGGCGTCATTTTCATTATTTTTTAATGAAAATTATGCGATTTGTCCCATAAAAAAGACCTTAAAATGTTTGTAAAAAATAGAAAAATGAAGAAAAAAATCCTGTGTAGCACCACAGGGAATTCAATTCTGAACGTTTGTATTAAAATTTTAAGGTAATCAGTCGAGTGGTTCTCAAGCAATCCAAGCAGCAGCAAAAAAAAAAAAAAAAAAAAAAAAAAAATTCGTTTTGAGAAAAATAATTTTAAAAGTTTAAAGTTCGGTTTAGCAGCAATTAGTTACAACGACATATTTGTCACTGTAACTTCTGTAATAGTTCGAAAATCAACAAATCGTTCTAGACACTATAAGTTATCAGAAAAAAAAAGAAAGAAAGAAAGAAAGAAAAGTTTCTTGATTTTATGAACGTTTGAAACTGGCGTCCCCTCATAAGGTATAATCGGCTGAAATCAAAGAAAATAACATTAACAGGCAGGTTTATCGTTACAGTTAGGTTTCATTAGTTTTATCACCGATTTTCCTATATCTTTTACACCGGATGATCAAGAAATAACAAAAAAAGTAAACGTTCAATAATTCTAAAAAACATAGGTAGTAGTGCACAATCAGTGATATATGATTGGGAATTTTTCCATTCAACATATTTAATAATTAATATATCAATATCTATAATTTGTAAATTCAAAATATCTAATAGTTACGAACGCACCTAAAAATCAATGTGTTAAGGGGTTATAAAGCATACGAACCAAAACATTTTATAAAAACATTTAAATGATATAAGAATAAGTTGTCAAGCAGTTTAAAAAATGATTTCATAATCTCAAATCCTATTGATAAAAAGACCTAGTCAATTTCAATTACCAGCGTACTTATTTTTAACTAATCTGAAACACTGGAGCCGAAATTCGCATGCTCGCCCCAGCCAATACATCTTGCGATCCCTTATATTACGCGTTGATTCAGAGCAGCCTAAATTAAAGATATGAGTTAGGTTTTTTTTTTTTTTTTTTTTTTTTTTTTTTCTTAATTTTCTTATGTCAATGAGAGCTCGGAAACTTCTTTGCCAAAAAAGTCTGCATCAAAGTAGCAGTATGGCAAATACGTTACAAAACGTTGCAAAATGAAATCAACGCCAAAATTGTGGTTTGTAGCTGTAGGTAGAGATAGTTATGAGATAAGTTTCCAATTGTTTTTCCCTACTATTATGACCACAAAATTTATAATTTCCGACATATTTTACACAATAATTAAAAACTATTTCTGTTATTTTCTAACATTATTATTACAAAAACATCAATTAATTTTAAGAAAAAAAAAAGTTATGTTTGACTTAAAGGAAAGCTTATCACTATGAAATGAACTTAAACAAAGGAAAATATAAATTATTGTAATTTCAAATAAAGTTTTAAGCAAAAAATATCAATAGAAAGAAGGATTTAGTTCTAACATACCATTGATCTTTCAAATAATTCATGTGGAAAATCTAAATGTTAGATTCACTAAGTCCTGGGAAATCTTCTACATTTACAGAATAGTTGTATCCAATACCGATCTTCAATGCATTCAATTATATAGCCAAGGCATTCCATTTTAGAAAACATATAGTTTCTTTCGTGAGTGAATTAAAGCTGTCCTTAGATCGAAGCTGGCAACTTTCTGACACTTTTTTTTATTCATTTTTGCTCGCAAATGTATCAAATTGAAAGGTTCTCTTATTAAGAAACAATGTTTTTTTTTTCCCGGCTAAGGCAGAAGATTTTTCAAAAAATATTGTAAAAATTGACATTTTTAAAAGAATTTTCGGAAGCGCAGGAAAGAAAATAATCCTGCCGTTCTGAGACAACACCGAGCTAGAAAATGTTTGCACTTTTTTGCAAAAGAGTATGGATTGTACACAATTTGCGCATAAAACGTGAATATTTTTGAATACTTTAAAAATTGCACCCTTTTTGTGCAGATTATTTGCATTTTTTAAAGTATACAAAAAAGTGTATATTCTATATTTTCAAAAACTGTGCACATTTTTCGCATAAAATAAATGCATATTCTATGTTTGCAAAAATTACGCAATTTTATGCTTAAAAAAAGCTTGAAAATTCCAGTTTTGCAAATATTGTGTATTTTTTTTTTTATGGATGTAACAATTTATATATTACAAGTTTGCATTATTTCTGTGCATGGTGACTATTCAAAATCTTTAAAAAATTTTAAGGTCATTTAGCCAAAGTCATTCATATTGCCATGACAAAATACAATATTCCAAAGCATTTCCACCCCTTTGAAGGGAGGAGGGCAAAACAATTTGCAAATTGAGAATGTTTAGAAAGTTGTTCTTCCGCCATTATAGAGCGCAATCTTATCTCTCTAAAACACTTACCAAGTGAATATCAATAAACATAGGCACCGCAGAATGAAATCTAGCGAGGGACAAGATTTTGAAAGATATGCCTGTGGTCCGCAGCTTTTCTAAAAGTATTAACTTCTTTTTTATGGGCGGAATATCAAGTTCCTGGGGGAACTTGGCTTTCTAACCATTAAACAGAGCATAAAACGTCAAATCTTCCGGAGGTTGGATGAGCTGGGGGGGGGGGATGTCAACGCACCTCCCCTCTGCTACACCTGAATTCAACACTGCGAAAAACTCTTGTATAATGTAAATTTTAAAAAATAAACATAAAAGAAAGACAGAACTAAAATTAAGTGCCATGGGAGATTTAGGGGGAACAGCCCCACCCCCCTACGGAAAATTCTCAGTTCCTCTTCCTCTTAGTGTGTTAAATTATTTAAAGTTACTCGAAACGAATAAGTTTAATAACATCTTAATCGGAGGAAAAATATTTTGGAATTAATTAATTCCAAAATATCGTAAGATCCCCCCATTCCCCCCATTCCCCCACCTCAAATTCAACTCTTCTCTAAACCTGCTGTTTACGATAAATTTTAAACACAGAAACATAAAAAAGGACCTAAAATTAACTGCCAGTGAGGGGATTTAAGGGTAAGCCCCTTACAACCTCACCGGAAAAATCTTTGTTTTCCAAATTCGGAGATAATAAAATTTAGTTAATTAAATTTCAAACTGCACGAATGGGCAATGGCTCTCCCTTACCCACCCCCCAACTTTAACGAAAAATTTTTTAGTTCCTCTTTTATTTTAAGTTACTAATAAATTTTACTATGTTTTCAAAATCGGGGAAATTTTTTTTTTGTTAATTAAATTTCAAAATGCAGGGAGGGGCAATGACTCTCCCATTCCTTCTTCCATTCTTAAAGGAAATATTTTTAGATCCTCTTTTATTTTAAGTTACTCAAAAAGAATTAATTTTACTATGTTTTCAAAATCGGGAAAAAAGAGTTTTTTGTTATTTAAATTTCATAATCCAGGGAGAGGCAATGATTCTCCCATGCTCTCACCACCTCACCCTAATGGATTTTTTTTTTTTTAGTTTCTCTTTTCTTTTAAGTTACGCAAAAAGAATAAATTTTACTATGTTTTTCAAAATCGGAAAAAAAGAAAAATTAGTTACTTAAATTTCAAATTACAGGGAGGGACAGTGTGGCCTTCTCTCCCGCACTTTCCTCTTTTTTTATGGCACGCCCATGATTATAGCTTAAAAAATGCATAATTTTATCTTCTCCCCTATCAGATATGGATCCCAGGTTTTATGAAAATTGCCTAGAATAATAATTAAAAAAAAATTAAAAATGTATATTCACGCAGTCTCGCCTGCATTTCTAATTGCTTATAACTCAAGATGTAATTTATTTATTGGAAAAGGAAAAATATTAATTAAAAATCACTTCAAGAATCATGGCTGCAAGTATTTGGCTTTATAAGTTCAGAAATGAGTCAGAAAATATATCAGAAAATTTCGCGTTGTTGCGCGAAGATATTTTTTTTTTAGGTGCGCTCGTAATTATATAAATACGTAGCACTTATTGTCGTCGTCTGGTCCGTCCGTCTGTTTGTCCGTCTGTTCGTCCGTCCGCATATAACAACGCAAAAACTACCCAACCAAATGGTTTTAAATTTAAGATATATTATCTTTCAAAATTTTGTCGAGACATTTCAAATTTTATAAAAATCGAATCAAAACTTTAGAAAATATTAATAGAAACATTTATTAAGAATTTTTTTTTTTTTTAAATCTGTTCTTTCTTGTTATAGGAGCTTTCGAAGTTTAATCGTCAAGCAACCGAGATACTTATTTTATTACAGAAATTAATCTGCAGACGATATAATTCATTTCACAGAATTAAAAATCAACAAGATCTGAATATTTATATGACTAGCTATAGTACGAACGCACCTCATTTGTCACGTTTGACGTACAATTTCCAACTTGTTTAGAACTGCTTTAAAGGGTCACCGAATACACTTGAAATACCCCATTTCAGATTTAAACACACGAGGTCAACTTTTACAAGGGAAAATACGGTAATTATAGAAGTTGTTTCAATAAGAATTTTTCTGCCTTTCTTTAGAAACGCTTCATAAATTATTTTTGGCATTGAATTAATGAATTTTTGCAAGTAATGCAAGCCTCTGAGACAGAATTTCTTGTTGTAGTTTGTTTATTCATTTGCAATGTCTTCCACCAGATATAACGTTCTTGCGAGTGTTCCTCATAGATTTTCTATGGGGATTTAAAACAGGCAGAACAATAAAGTATAAACCGTCGATAGAAACCACTCAAATGTAGAATTTGCAGTGTGAATTGGGCATTTCCATGTAAAAACATAAAACGTGGTCCTCTAATTCCTTCAGAATCTAAAAACAAGTGATCATAAAGTATCTTTTATTACCAAACCACCTCCTCTTTGCCGTTTGGGGGAGAAATGTTTTTCTCTTCGCAGTTTTACTGGTAACGAGACGGTTGCCCTGCCCGTAAAATTGCTAACCATCTGGTCCATTTGGCCAATTTAAATTAAACTTTTATTTTCCATATCTATATATTGCTCTTTTCTAATTTTTTTTTCCAAGATATTACTACTTGTGCAAATTCTAATATATTTTCCTTGGGTTTCTCGGTTAATTTTAAAACAGCTTTTCTCTTTTTTACTTTAAAAATTTCAATTTCTTCAAGTTTTTAGACAATGCTGACTTAGAGATTTGAATATATTTTCTACTTGCTAAAAATCCCAAAGAAGTTGAGCCAGAATTAACCTCTTTATAGCGATCGTCCTCATTTGACGGACAGATAAGTTTTCGCTATTATATTAGCTACATTCCTTAAAAGTTAAAAAATTTACACTTTTCGCCTTTGTCATAAATTGACTTCTGCAAACCATTGCACCCGCAGTTTTACATTTGCTCCTGAATAATGAAGGAGGCTTCACGCGGAATTGTGTTTTAAAGTCAAGGTCCTTTTGAACAGCCACGATTTGCGTTGATTTTAGCAAAAATTTGCATATATTAAGAACAACCGTGCTTTAATTGAAAAATATTAAAAGTTGACTTATATTTTTACAACACCTAAGAATAAAAAAAAATATCTCAAATTTAGATAAGAAAACGTAGAAATTGTTTGCAAGAAAATCCGCATGCTTTTCAGAAGTTAAATTCATTTTTAAGGACGGGACTGTCATTATGCAACACACTGTATACCACTGTATATCGTGAAATCCGGCAATATGGCACTTTTCTTTCCTACTTAGCACTGTGCAGTACTTCGGAAATGCATGGTCATTGTAAGTTTAGCCGACCAAAGTGCCTCAGTGGTGGGCGGTTACAAGACTGTGTGATTATGGATGAAACTGAGTGTGTGTATTAATGGGAGAGGCTAAAATTGAGTAGACAAAGCTTTGGTGATTGGTAGTGGCAAATTTTTGGTGGATTTGGAAGACCAGGTCTCGTAATTAGCTTTTGTCTGAAAATTTTGAGAAACCGATATTTCCTAAATGTTCTGTATAGTAACATCCTCTGTAGTATCGATGTAGTAACGTCCTCTATAATGCAATTGCCTATAACGTGATTACATAATTACGACACATTACCAATAAATAACCAATAATGGAATTAAAAGTATGTTAAACAATAAAAGCGTGGATATTCCTGTGCTTTTCTATTGAGTTGTCCAGAAAATTCGTGCCGGTTGGGAAAATCAATTCGTAGCGGAAAATTCTGCCCGTTAATTATTAGACATTTGATATAGGATTTAATGTCTAATAATTAAACGATAGAATTTTCCAGTACGTTTTGATTTTCCCAACCGGCACGAGTTTTCCGGACAACCCAATATATATGGAATGTATTCCCAGCATTATATTGTACTTTACTACACTTCAAACACATGCAGATTTTCTAAGACAGACTCATTAGGTTAAAAATATTTTACTTTTTAAATGGTACATTTATTTTATTTAGCTGTTTAAATTAGTACAAGTATCTTATGATTAAAATAAATAATGATTTTTTTGTAGTACAATTCTTGATAAAAACAAATGATAAAGTTTTAGTAGATTAAATATTATTTACCCCTGGTTTTAATCCTAAATGGCTTCTTGTTACAGAAGTTGACATTTCTGTAAATTGTAACTGATAATTAGGAAAATCATTCGGAGTATATATGGCTTGTCCTTTCAAAAATGCCAGGTTACTAGTTCCTTCTGTAGATGCCAATGGACCTGCAAATATTTATTATGTTAATTTTCTATGATAGAAAAACAATTATGAAACATTGAGGAAAGATTAGCGCAATATTTAATACTTATCCATTCAATGCAAAATAAAAATATACATAGTGTAATACCACGGCCAAACTCGATCTTTCTCCTTCCCTCATACGGCCTTCACAATCCCCCTTAGTTTCGGAATCGTTAAAGGGCTACTTTCGCCGGTAGATGGCGCGATATACTTACCATAAATAGGGATCCTACATTAGAGAGAGATTGGACATTGACGAAAAGTCCGCCATATTAGTTACAAATCAGATGGAACGCCGTAGAACGCAATGCATTTTCATCCGCGCCCAACACTTTTTATTCTATTAAAATCACCAGAAATTCATTTCATATGCCTTCACAGAGTCATTCAGAACATAAACATAAGCACAATTCCGTTTTAATGAATAAGAATTCTCAGAAAATGCTTTTTCTTTTATTCGGCTGAATTGCAGGGTTAACATATCGGGACTTTACATTATGCTTAAAATAATCGAATTTGATTATAAACAAATATTCAAGATTTTGGGTTTTTTTTTTTTCACTTAAAATAAACATTTTAATTTATGCATAACACAAGAAATGCTACGTAATGTAATTTTTTGTAGTGTGGGTATTTATTTTTTACTTTCCTCTGTTTAAATGGTCATGACTCATGACATAGATTAGTTAGGTTACTTTTTAAAATAAATAAATAAAATTTCTTAGAGGGAACTCTTAATTTCATAAGGTTAAAAATATATCATTTAACAGCAATAAGAAATTTAAAAAAAAAATACTGAAATATTCAGAAAAGTATAAATTTTTGAAAATTATTCCTAATATACCTTCCTTATTAATGTATTTACATTAATAAATTTAGATAGTTTTAAAGAAACAAATTGGTTGTATGAAATTAAAAAGCTTCAATTCTCTAGAATAATACACTTTATAATACTAAGTATATCTAAATATGCAAATTAAAAAAAATACATTCCGAGAAACTGAATAAAAAAATTTACACACATATGCTTAGTAATGTTTATTTATATAGAGGTTTATATATTGTGAATTTATATATTTTTGCAATTGTCAGAGTCAGCGCTTTTATATATAGATTTTATTTTATGCGGAAAATTTAAATGCTTATGTCTTGTGCTCTCAAATTCCGCGGATATTTAAAAAAGAAATTATTAAAAAATGAACAGTTTAACAATTTATTCAATTATTCCTTATAATTTATAAACAATTTCATATTTTAAAAAGAGTGCACTATATGCAATTTTATTCTGTATTACGTTCTTAAAATAAATGTTTCAAAATGTAAACAGAAATTCATCGCCAACAACGTTTGCCAGTTACCGCCAACTGTGTCAAACTTCGAAACTCCAAATTATTTACACGTTTTGCTCACTCATTACAAAAAGATTTAAATCAAAATCAGTTTTAAAATGTAAAACAAGAGACGCAGAAACGAAATTGCTTTGTATGTGTTACTCATTTCGATAGTTATTATTTAATGAAACTGTTTAAAGTTGACCGCATACACAACAATTGAACTCTGACAATTTAAAATATGTTACAAAATAAATAAACATTACTAAATATTAAAAAGTAACTATAAACAACAAAAGAAACTTATCTATTAATAGTGTAATAAGTCTTGATACAATATTTAAAACGTTGAATCTTTAAAATCCAAATTTTCTCCAGAAAGCAATACCAGCGTATACATATGACGTAACTAAAAAGGCTGATTTGTCAAATCTGCCGGCGACGCAATGTCCAATCTCTCTCTAATGTAGGATCCCTAACCATAAATAATGCTAAATAAAGGTTACTTCTATACATAAAAATACAAAAATCTTTGCAATGTATTCATTATAAAAGTATATATATATCATAATGTAACTTTAGCTTCAGCTTTATCTTTACTACAAACAATAAAAAATAAGATTTAGAGATAAAATAAATAAATACAATGCTTTAAGTAATTAAAAATAGTTTAAATAACACGCTACTACAAATGCAAAACAAACTTTATAAGTAAATTTCTATATTTATACACGTTTAAATTCTTCACTACTTGAAACATTGATAATTTTGAGCGTAAAATACACAGTAAAAATTTTTAAAACATTTACTAGTTTCATAATAGTAAGAAAATTAAGCAAGTTCGCCAATATCCGGCAATCTACTCATATCGAATTTTTTTTCTCAAAACATGGATTATTTTTACACGATTCTTAATTATTTAAAATATGTATATATATGTACATTCAAAACAATTTTCAATAAATTTAACCATTATAGGTGCTGATCTGAAATATATAAGCGTATAGAAATATAATAGAATTACATATAAAATTAAATATTATATTCCAATTCTGGAAACTCATGGTATAAAAGTATGTATATGATAAAAATAAAAAGATATTTACATGTCTTATAATATCAACAGAATAAGAAAACCTATTTCGCCAATATCCGGAAATCAACTCATATCGATTTTTTTCTCTCAATAAATGGATTATTTTAAAATGATTGTTAATTATTTAGAATATATATATATATATATATGTGTGTGTGTGTGTGTCTGTACATTTTTTTTGCGGACATTTTCAGTAAATTTAAATGCTGTAGGTGATGATCATAAAATAGAGGTAAACAAAATAATAATAATTTTTAGAGGTTTCGTTATTTTAGACAATGAACAAGTTTTTTTGCTGTAACATCATGTACTCCATTTATGAGAGAATAGTTTTCGTGGAAATTTTAGAATATTGTGGGCAACAGAAATTACAGAATATTTTTTCAGAATTTAAAAATATTAATGCATAAATCTATTCACCATGCTTGTATATATAAATGTATCTATAGGTATATGCAGATTCCATTTCTTGATTAGACTTTAAACATTGATAATTTTACAGCGAAATATACAGTAAATACTATATAATTAAAATTAAGTAAACTTTAAAATTTTTCTTGATAAAGAGATCGTATATTCAGATGAACTGGCTTCATTTGTAAAATTCCTTGCCATATTTTTTTTAAATGATGGGCAAAAATCTTGCACATATTAATGAACATATATTTATTTTATGCTCGTTTAAGTCACATTCCCATATAGTGTTTTTATTAGTCTCGGATATATCAATTCATAGATAGTTTCGACGATTCCGTTTGAATTTAGGATTGGTACAATCCTAAAATTCTAGTAAAATTCAGTCTAAAATTGTGGAAATTAGACTGATGAATTGTAGTTTAGGATAAGACAATCCACCTCTATCCTGATTGGCAATTAACTGAAGTATGGTTGCATCACATTGATCTGTTTCTATGTTTGATAAGCAGGATTCTCATTCAAAATTTTCTTGAATTACTCTTACAAGATTACTTATCCGCTAACAATGGCAATACTTGCAAACTTCAGAATAACTCTTGGTGTGGTGCTAGCAATTAAAAAGAAATTAAGTGGTTTATAATTTCGATCATTAAAATTCAGTTTAAATCTACAAATAAATTGAGAGCCGCAGCAATTTTATAAGGCACATATTTCGAAAATTTTGCTCTGTACTTCTACTGATTGCTGGTGTATCGGTAATAAAAGCGCCTATTCATGAAAAGAAATTCCAGGTATTTTTTTCTCTGAATTTGAAGCACAATGTGGAACACAGCAATGAACCATTTTCAACAAAAGCAAAATAAGAACACGCAATTTCATTTACGTTATATCTAAGAAAATACAAGAGTGAAAGGCGAGAATAAGGAAATTCTCCATTAGCCATGGTAAGTAATAGCGCCCCCTACTTTCTCCGGGGAGAAAATGTTATTCCTCTTGAACAAAGGGAAAATGACTTTTTGTTACGGCCGTATAAGAGGAAGGAGAACGATCGAGTTAGGCCGTGGTAATACAAAACATAAATAATCTAACAGAAGATGATTAATGAAAAAAAAATTATTTACCACACAAACGCAAGCTTGAACTGAAAAGTTTTGTAGTGTATTGCTTTGGGAAAATTGGCAAGTCGACCCAATATGCAAATAAGACATGGTAAGAATGTTACCGGTTATTATATTCAATAATTTACTAACCTTTTTGTCGTTTCTTCCTCGCTTATTAATATTATGATCAAAAATCAGTTTTGTTACACTGAAACGAAGTTTTTTCACTTGAAAGATTCATAAATAAATAATTTATGTAATAGTTGAATGAAACGCAAAATAATTAAATTTTTAAAAAGTTACTTTAATTGATAAAACTTAATTGAAAATATCGTTCACAACAAATTACAACAAATAAAATCCATCGAACTTGCATTATTCTTTTTATTTAAAAGTGTGTCGATAAATTAATTTAGAATTAATTATAAACAATTATGCTTATTTACATTATGAGAATATTTATAAGAAATATACCCGTTCTATTTTGAATGTACTGACGAATGTTGAAACGATCTGAAAGCTTTTCTTCAAAGTTGGGTACTCGAGTATCCAGCACAAAAGGAATGTTAGTACTAGCATGATCCTGGAGATTCTGTCCAACAGGTAAATCAGCAATTACTGGAATCTGTTAAGTTTAAAGAACATATTTTTAAATCTCTGCCGTTTAAAATAAAATTCTAAATTCTCTTGAAAATGTTAGCTCAAAGCTAAACTATTATTATGAAAATAAATATAGAAATATGAATAAAGGAACACCAATGATAAAAAGTCATTAAAAACATAACCGACTAGTTTTGACACCAACTGGTGTCATCAAGCCTTATACTAGCCGAAAATCGCCATCTATTGGCATCAAATATCAACATAATGGCGATTCTCTTTTTAATTAAATTAGACTAGATAGAATAATAATATAATGGATTTTTAAACTGCAAAGAATTTATAATTTTCTAACTTGCCATATTATTTTACCTTAAGGCGGTATTCAAAAAAAATATTTTCCCACGCTCAACAACTCAAAAATTTGAGACACATTCCCAGACTCATTTTTAAAAGTAACAACAGGAAACTTGGTGGCGTGATTTATAAAGACATTTATAAGGACCCCATGTTTTTATTTTTCGTTCAATTAATTAGAAATTGATTTACAGACAATTATTTTCACAGTACGATCATTTTTTTTGTTTGTTTCCAGCGCTATCACTTCTCGAAATTCGGTTCAAAATGTCCACTTTGACAGCATTTTTTGAAATATATTCTGCCTTTATCAAAAAATCGAGACAGTGGGTTTCTGAATAAGAGAACCTGCCAATTGGATGCATTTTAGAGCAAAAATGAATTTACGAATGTGTCTCAAAATAAGCAGTTTGGATTTGAATACACCCTTAACGAATTGAATTAGCACAATAATAATAATAATAATAAATTAATGTTACAGTCTAAACATACTGATCTCTTATGTTCAGTTTATAGATCCATATTTATAGATCAATAGCAGTATTTAAAAAAAAAATCTAGAAATATTATAGTCAAAATATATTTATAACTTACGTCCAATTTTTGAAGCACTTTTCTGGGACCTATACCAGATAACATCAGTAGCTGGGCTGTATTAATGGTTCCAGCAGACATAATAATTTCGTGCCTAGCTTTTACATCATGTACTTGTCCTTTATACTCAAATTCGACACCTTTAGCGTGCTGCCTATTCATAATAATCTGAAATAAAGTGAGACTATTAAATAATCAAAAACTTAGTCTCATATTTAATAAATACTAGTAGACGCGCATGAAAGTTTTCGTGCTTTACTCATTTGTATTATTTATTTACTTATTTCTAAAGCTTAAAAACATTAGAAATTATTGCAGAATATCTTACTGATTTTCTATACAGAGACAAAATATGTTTATATGAATATAATATGCACATGCAGATTGCTTTATTAAAACACAGTAATACCTAAATTTGCCGAAAATGAGAGAGAAAAAAGCTGATTTATACTTTATTCTTGCATTAACTGACTCAGTTTTTGTGCAAATAAAGTGATTTTTATTGCAATAGAAATAATATATGATAGTGTTGTATAAACCATTTTTCATACGCAACCTGTTATAGTGAGTTTCAATATCATACATCAATTTCTTTCTGATTGGAATAGTTTAACATCAATAAAACGCCCTTCAAATAATAGACTAACATATATAAATATTATTTTATGTATCATCCTAAAAAAAAAAACTATAAATGCTAAGTTTCAAAAGAAAGATAAACTTTGAAATAAAAAGGTAACGTCTTAACTCTTTTTTAGCACTATCTGTCTAAAATTAAACAAATAAATAAATAATAAAGCTTAGATTTTTCAGACAAACCCAATGAAAATTTTTAGATGTTACCTTGAAGATATCAATAAATTTATGAATATGGAGTCAAAGGAAATAATTGGAAAATTAAAACACTTTATTTCCATTTCTAATGTAAACTTTCGAATGAGACTTTTTAATGTGTTCGAAATAACAATTATAGAAATTTTTAAATTTTTGAAGCTTTATAAAGTATATGATACCCCTTGCTTTCAAAAAGAGTCATTTACAGTTTTTTTTTTTTTTTTAAGCAATTATATTTAAAATTTTGAAAAATAAACTTAAGTTTCCAAGTTAAAAAAAAAAAAATAAGATATGCAAATTAATAAAATATGCTTTTTTTGTGTGAAGTACCCTACCGGACAGTTCAAGTGAAAAGAGACAATGACACAAATTTAACAAAAACCAACAAAAGAACAATTCATTTATGATATTAGGCAGTAGAGTGGGCAGATTAAATTATCGATGATTAAGAAATAGATCAACTCATTCAACCTGAGAGGGAGAGAGGGGGATGCTTTCCCAAAATACTCACTAAATTCAAGCATTGAGCTCAAAAACAAAGCAGCCTCTCTGAGAGTTCTGCAGGAAATTAAGACAGCCACTTTAACCCACTGTAAAATACTACTTGAATCATTGTATTATCACTATAGAAATAGAGCCCCGTGGATTCCAATAACTATATATTAAAATATGAAGTTTTAACTTCATACCACGTTGACGAAACTCTCAGGCAAAGACTCCGCCTTAAACAGCTAAAGCGCAAACTCAGCTTGCAGATAACACGTGAAGAACTCGACAGTGCTCAAATCCAGACTAATTTACCAGTGGGGGTGAGATGCGTCCAAATCCATCGATTCCAATTCCTATCCCGCAGTATACATAACAAGTACACAAAAAAACCTAATTATCATATCGTTGCAAGAAATAATCGTGACAAGCAGATTCCCGGAGATTCAGACATACCATGCGAAAAGAGCTGACAGAATATGTAAGTCATTCACACACAAATGTTAGAAACCAGGACACCGCGATCGTACGAAGAATCTCAAAACTCACTCGACCACAGAATACCTACATAAAGCAGTAGCTAGGCATTATGCTACATCTTAACACATTGACAATCAGTGGCTTTACCAGTAAGTATCTAGATCAAATAAATACGTTTAGAATGAGAAATTTTATTTAATAAATGAAAGCAGGCGTATGCCGCAGGGAAATAAATATGTATTACTCAATAACATTTCCGTTTGGAAATATGTTTATATTAGACAAGCATTATAACACTAAAATTCTCGTGATCTGTTTATGAAGTTTTAAAATAACATCGTTTCTACAATACACTTCTTAAAAAGATAAAATTTGCCAAAGTACGAGGGCATTTCGAAAAGTAAAGATACAATGGCTCGCATTCCTTAAAAAAAAAACATTTATTTAGAAAACGTAAGTTACATCTTATTAACTGGATTATTTATTATTTTTCGACATAATCACCTCCGTTATCCAAACATTTGTTAAGTCGGGGCACAAGCTTTTGTATCCCACAGTCATAGAAGGTTTCCGCCTGTTGTCGGAACCACATTTCAACTTCATCTTTGATCTCATCATCGTCGTGGAATGATTTTCCTCCAAGATGTGACTTCTTTCAATTTGAGACGTCTATTCGCACGAATTGCTTCCTCCGTTCTCTGAAGAAGGCATCAGAGATCACAGACGGCCGACCTGTTCTTTGTTCGTCATGAACATCGGTCCTACCTTCAGAGAAATGACGACAACATTTCGTTACATTTTGTCGATTCATAATGTTCCCATAAACAGAAACAATTTCTTTGTGAATATCCGCTGGTCGCTGACCTCTTGCATGAAGAAAACGTATGACGGAGCGCACTTCGCATTTGGCGGGATTCTGAATCGGCGGAACCATTTTAAACACGACCTACTCCAACCAGAATCAACGTTGAAATGCCGAACGACCGCGAGGAGAAAGCTAACGGTTCAAGGTTAACACCTGTGTTGCCAACTTGCTTGCCAAAACTTTTCTTTTCCTCCGGCGTACGGTGTATTTTTACTTTTCGAAATGCCCTCGTATATTTAAAAATAAAATTACTTACTTTTGTCACCAAAGCATTTGTCAATATGTCAAGGTTTGTCCTATTTTCTGCTGTAACTAAGTACGCTTTAGCTGTACTACATCTTTGATTGTTTCGTAAAGCAGCTTGATGTTCAAAAAAGCCTTAATTTCAAAATGGGTTTAAACAGAAAATAAATTAGTTTGTTTCAGTTCATTAGTTAATGTAAAAATATCATTTCTAAAGGCATTTTTATTACCTGTTTGTTTTTCTCCATTAGAATCCACCATTTTATATCCCATTCTAGTTGCTGCTTTAAATATTGCTTGTTTAAATTTTGGCTCATAATTTGGTCTGTGGAAGTACATGGGACCACCTGTAGTATGATAGCCTGAAAAAATATTTTCTCTAATTTGTATTTGATTTACACCTTTATCCATTTATTTATGCTTTGCATTATAATTTCATTGCATGTTATAAGTACATTGTTATCGAAATTAAACTTTTATTATTCAGTGGGATTTTTAGGCCATTTTATATGCCATAATTACTTGAAATTTGGACAATAGAAACTTCAAATAATACATTTATATTTTTTAAGTTCAGAAAATCGGTGATAGACAGCGCTATATAGCTTCTAAAATGTGTTTTGCATAAACGAAGCCTCTGTGCAATCTATGCAATATGCAAATAGCGAATTCGAAAAAAAAGATAGATAGACTCTGTTCAGCAAAATTTTTAATTTCGATGATGCATAACGACTTTATAACATAAAATTGTTGTTCGTAAATCTTTCCACCCAGAATGGTGAGGATGCCGTTGCTACGATTAGAATATTCCAACTGCTGAATATTTTACACAAAGTAGCTTTTGTACTGTTTCTTTTAATAAATCTTGACCAAATAATAATAAAGTATACAAGTTATCTAGTGTTTTCCGAATTATAGCTAGCCAAATATAGCTAGTTGACAAAACATAGTTGCGGATTTTCTATCGTCTTTAATTACATACTGTTCAGGGTTTACGTAGTCCTACAAATTGCACATTTAACGATGTTATTGCTTTTATATTATTTTTGATACTAGTAAAACATGATAAGTATTTTTGGAAGAAGAGAAGGAGGAACTGCCTCAAACCTTGACATTGTGAGTGAAAAGAGGCATCAGTCAAAAATAAGCTTACTGTGTTGAAATTAAACAATTATTTTCCATATGCATAGGGAAGCATTTATGCAAGCATTTTCCTATGAAAATAACTACTTATTCACGAATGAACAGTTCTAGAAAATAGTTTTTTTTTAACAGTATCCCTTTCTCAAACAAATCATGACAGCATTTAGGGTGGTCCTAGTTAGAAATGTTTTCGGCTACTTTTCTCGGATCCTGAACCCGACGACTTGAAATCCGAGTCCCCCCGAATCCGAAAAATTTTGTGTTATTAGAGCCTGAGCCCGTTACCGAAAGTATGTAGTAGAAAATTTTTAATACCGTTTTAAAATTGTTTCAAGATTAATTTTCTTATTTTAAAATTTCTACTTACATAGAAATAAGTATTAATTCTAAATATTCCCTCATGACAACGTTTTGTAATTTTCGTGTCTCTGAAAATCTATTTAAAATAGCAAATTTGTTATTCCTGTGTAACCACTGGCAGGAATCGTCAAAAGTCGCAATTATTATTCTTTTAAAATATCATTGTACAACTATGACAGAAAGATATGAATTCTTTTTTCCAGCAATTCTTGAAAAAGACTTCAAGCAGAAAGAGGGGATAGACAAGTGATATCCCACAGCTTCTTTATGTTACCAACACTGATAGTGCAAAGGCTTCAGAATCAGGTAGAATATTTCTTTTGTTTATCTTACTAATAACAGTTCAATTCGCTTTCAAACAGATTTTTAAAGGCTTGTAAAATATTTTAAGAAACTTACTTTCTTGTATTTGAAATAGCGATTTTTTTTTTCAATTTGTGAATAAATAAAATTTTCATTTCTACCGAAAAGACTTATAAAAATCGAACCCGAGCACGATTCGGGGCCGTGTTCGGGATCGAGGTCACAGGTTCGGGTAGAGCCCGCCGAATCTCTAGTCCTAAAATCTCTAGCCAAATCAATATCTTCATCATCAAGATTTGAGCACTCTAAAAGGTTTAGGTGAGAAAAGGCAATCAATATTTGCCATTCGAGTCAAAATAACTCTTCTGCATGATGAAACTTTAAAGTATGCTGATTTTAAATTTGGCACAATTTCGCAATATATATATATATATATATATATATATATATATATATATATATATATATATATATATGCCCTTTTTCACGTGCAGTAATGATGCAGCTAAATATCATTGATGATTTTTTTTTCTGAATTTTGAAAATTTAAAGTAAAACAAAAAATTGATAGAAGCTATAACTGTTGAAAATAGAAAAGTTTGGCTCTGTTCTTGTGGAGTAGAAGGAATGCCTTCAGATAAGTTTAAATCGTATTAATAACAACAAATCAAAAGAAGTCTGACAGCTCATGGTAATCTAGGAATCTAAAATAAGAAATCAAGCGCAAATTAACAAAAAGAAAGTTGGGATTTCATTTTAAATTATATTAAATTTTGAAAATGCAAGCTTCAAATGATTATTTAAAAGTTTTTATGTTTTAATATCCGAAGAAGAGGGGAGCAAATAATTTAGAGTAAACCGTTATTAATTTCCTTCTGGTTAGTCTTATTTACCACCATACCGATTAGCGTAATAAAAAAGAGCTCTAATTCCTTTATGTCCATTGATAAATATTAAGTTGCTTCCAGCTTTCAAACTTGTTAAGGACGAGATGCATCTTTCCTTGTTTTAAAAATATCTTCAATGTAGAAACAAGATATCTGCTCATTGATACTGAAGAAGTTTGTGCTAATATAAGTATCATACATTGATAGATTTAACGCATGAGTTAATTATTAAACATCAAAAGTACAAACATCAATTACTGTTTCTTAAATTATAATAATGCACTTTTTAATATAGCTGTTCACTTATTAATAGAGTTAGTTGGAGAGAGGTTGCTAAAGATGGCGTTAAATGAATATGTTGCTTACCATTAGCCAAGAATTCCCTTTCTTCGTTGTTTTCCATTCTTAAAAAATATGGGTACACGTCTTTGAAGCTCCATCCCTTCGCTCCTTGCGCGGCCCAGTCGTCATAATTCTTTGGATTACCTCGCGCGAAATGCAGAGCACCCATGGAGCTGGAACCTCCTAACATTTTACCTGCAGGCCACAGTATTTGCTGTTGGAATAATAATTCAAAAATACATCTTTACGATTTTGTTTAACAATTATTATTATTTTCTTTTTTGTAAAACAAACTTTCTAAAACTACAAAATATTACTATAGTATTATTTAGACTAATAATATTTTATTATGATAAATAATATTCGGGTAATATTATAATATATTTTTTATTTTATTATTATGATAAATAATATTCGGGTAATATTATAATATATTTTTTATTTTATTATTATGAATATTACATTGCTGAATGAGTTTGTATGTAAATAATGTAACGTTGTAACAAGAAAGCTAATATCTGCGAAAATTAGCAAAATTGTATTCCACAGTGGGTGGAAAAATCCTAAGAATACCTCAAAAAGCGATTTTGTTTCTATGATTTAATTTTAGTTTATTTTCTCTCATTTAGGTTTTCAAGATTTTCTTTTTGGATTTTTTTCCACAACATCAAATTTGATCGCATAGATAATTGTTTCTATTTATTGCAGAATTACAATCATTGCGTTGTCGAATGGAGTAAAAAGTGATTTTTTTTTTTTAATCTTGAATGGAACCTGCTGAGTTTTGGAGAGATTTTGAAATATAGTTTAAGCGTCATTTAAAAATAAATAAATCTCAGTCAATTATATCTTTTCCACTGGCAACACCGCGAAAAGAAAATATATTTGAAACATGGATGATAAAAGAAATATAATTTTCATAACTGTTATTTCCATATTATGATTTAAAAAAAAGGGGAATTTTGTTTCTTTGGGGTGGATGGGGTGGAATGGGCGTTATTTTTAAGGTATAATTTTGTCAATTCACTGGAACTTAAATGATTTTCTTTTTTAAATATGAATTCTTTTATTTTTTTCTCTGTGTGGAAATCGGGCACCGGGTTATACATGGGGTAGCCAGAAAGTAAGTTCCACAGGCCAATTAGAAAAATGTTAAGTGTAATGAAACTAAGTACTTTATTGTACTTTGCAGTACATACCTTTGACGGTTTCAACATAATTTCCACATCTGTTGAGACATTTATATTAACTAAATATCACTGTATCTCCATATTGGATATCGTTGCCGCCTTTAATGATATCCAAATGGTAACAAATTGTCGGGCTGTATCGCCAACCTGAATTCTCTGGCCAGCAAAAAAGGATTCTGCACGAATCGATTGTCACCAGAGATGGAGAGATTCTCGCCCGCTATGCCCTTCATCATGCAGACTGTTCAATCTTACAATAAAATGTCGCACCGAACTTCGTACTATTCAGTCCCTCATGATATTATATTATGCACTATTCCCAAACTTGGCGTTTAATTCCAGCTACTGGCATATTATGTGTATTTAAAAAACACAAGAATGAGCACTCTTCGCTTGCAGCGGGTGTTTCGATTTTCATTAACATTGCCGCAATTCTTTACCAAGTGTTTGCAGTGTTGTCTTTTGTAGCACTGACGTTTCTTATTAGCCTATGGACCCAAGTACTCTGATTGCATGCGTATTCTTGAGAATGCAGAACAGTTGCAGGGTAAATTGCAGGGGGAACTTGCTCTCTGGATATCCCATGTACTATATAGTCTACGTATTTAGATACCAATTATATTTCGTGAGGAAAACTTAATATTTTTAGCCTGTTTCTGTTAATTTTATTATTAACTTTCCGTTATTGTGAAGGAAGTAGCACGTATGGAAACCCATTTCAATATTCCAGACTCTAGCCACTTGTATTCTGAGATTTTGAAATAAAAATATTAAAGACTAAAGTATAACAATCTTACTTCTAACCTATAAACTTTTGCACTGAATTTTTTAATATTTGGTTACATATATATATTTGTAAGAAAATGATATTTAAACAGTTGATTTACTGGAGTTATATGAACAACTACGTTGAATAACAAAATTTAAACTTTAATACAGTCTTAAACAGATAACTCTACAATACTTTACTAATAACTTCTTCACAGCTAATACACTTCTGGTACAACCCATACAATATATTTACTTTCCAATAGCCCAACTAGGCCTATCAGCGCCTTTACCGGATATTTCTCATTTCGACGCTAGCTTCACAATAAAAAATTAGAAGACTGGCTCTTTTCCAATTTTGAAGATGTTCAAATCTTGATCTCGCGATCCAAAATATTTATAAATCGTGCATTTAAATCACGGATAATAATAGTACTAGAGCGTCAGTTAATTTGATGATCATGCACGTCATAAAGGAAACGAAGTGTTTAAACTGAAATCCTACATATATATATATATGTGTGTGTGTGTGTGTGTTGTGTGTGTATCTGAAATAATATTTTTCTCATATCATTTCAATCCCATCATCCATTTCATCTATAAGAACCAATCATAAAATTAGCAGAAACAGGGCAAAGCTATTAAACTTTTTCCATTAAATATCACAGGTACCCGGACACTTTTCGTATGCCCACTAAAGTCCCTTGCCACCCTCTTAACTTCGGAACGGCTGCTGCTATATTCATAAAAGTGGTGTCTAGGTATAGTAAAGAAGCCATGCGCTACTGAATGAAATCGCCTATGGCACCACCGGGTGTGAAACTGCGAAGTTAGAATTCCTATCACGAAAACAGAAAGATATAGGGGAAAAAAGTGATTTACAAAGTTGTAGAGCATCATCGATTTAGTATGAAAAGACACCTTGTTGATATTTATGCGAAGAATAGAACGGTTAAAATGCGCATTTGTTTTTTCGTGATTTCCTACTCTGTGACATAACAAAACGATCTTAGAAAGAAAAAACAACTAGTTGAAGCAAAGATAAGCAACTAGTTGAAGCAAGTTGATAGGAATGCTAACTTCACAATTTTCCACCAGGTGGAGCCGTAGGTGGTTTCATTCAGTAGAGCATGGCTACTTTAGTATACTCAGACACCACTTTTATGAATATAGAAGCAGCCATTCAGAAGTTAAGAGGGTGGGAAGGGACTTTAGTGGGCATACTGTATAATGTACTTTACGTAGCTTAGAGAAACAGTTTTTTCTTTTAATTGTTACTTGCAAACCTTAATATAAATATATTCTATACTATCTGCTAAACACATATTCTGTGTACTTTATCAGTAATCAATAGAATGTTTCGTATAATACTCAAACAAACACAAAAAATATTTTATTATTCAAGCAAAAACGTCAACTTACCCTATTGATCAGAGATCTTCCTGTAAATCTCTGCGGGACAGTTCGAAATTGCCAATCGACGTCAGTAAACCAAAAATATTTCCCTAAAGCAGGCACATCGGTTAGTAAAGGAGGCTCATCCCCTGCTTCTAAAAGAAGTACACTTACACAAGGAAGTTCTGACAGTCTACTTGCTACAACAGATCCTGCTGTGCCAGCACCAACTTTAAGGAAAATTACACGACAATGAGAATAATATCAGATTAATAAATAAGGCACTCATAATGTAAGTAGTTTAGTTCAAAAATTAAAATTACTTAAAAAGGGGGATTAATCCATGTATTAATTTGATATTTTTTCTGGACTAATATAAATACACTTACAGTTTTCTTTTTGTTCTTGTTATTCAGTTAGATCTAAATAGTATAACTTTGCTTGACCAGTGAACCAATCACATAGTTAATTGCATATCTTTTTACATTTAAATTTCTCAAATGCAGTTTTTACGAAGTTTTGCCACTTGTATTCTGAGCTTTTGAAATATAAATGCTAAAGACTAAAGTATAACAATCTTATTTATAACCTATAAATTTTTGCACTGCATTTTTTTAATATTCGGTTATATATATATATATATATGTGTGTGCGCGTGTGTGTGTGTGTGTGTGTGTTTAATTAACAATTTTTTAGAGATGTAAGTTTTTGCTTTTAATTTCATTAAATGTCAAACGATTACTTTGTTCCTCCATTTTGTTTCTTTGCACAAAGCTGAGACACTTATAATGATACGTTGTTGTTGTTTATTTTCTAAATTTTAGGGAAATAAAATATGACAAACAATGTATGAGGCGTATTGTCCTTGTATATGCAAAGTAAGTAAAAGATATATTTTGAGTAAATAGTCAGTATAAATTAGGAGAAAAATGAAGCATTTTTTTTTTCAACTGTAAAAAGTATAATTGAAGTAATATATATACTTAGAAATCATCTGTCAATTTAAGAAACTCGGTACGTTGAACATCAAAGTTACTGAATTATTTTATATTGTATCGAACACAATGTCAGACATTAAAGTTTAACTGTCAAAAATTTAATTACAATTATTTTATAAACAATTTTTTGGTAAAATGTATATATAATATTAAAAAAGTACATTTACTAAAATCAGGGATGGAAAATATGTGGAATACTTTTTATCTCTGCTAAGTAATTTTATTATAGTGATTTTATGGGAATAGGTACATAAAATTATATATCAATGAATTTTTATAGAAATTTTCACGAAAATATTGGAGTTAAAAAATGAAAAAAAATGACAATGAAACTTTTATAAAAACACTTTGGTTTTAAATGAAATTCAGGCAAAAATCAGTCATTTAAAAGAAAATTAATTTAGTGAAAAAGACTACAAAACAAACGCTAACCATAAAATAATTTTGTTTATAAACGTGACTATTTGGACGAAAACACATTTCTTCTGTAATTTAAAGAGACATGCGATTGGAAATGGGAAGGAAAAAAATTAAAGGAAATACTGTCATCCTAAGAAATTTTAAGAATATGAAAGAAGGAAGCTGGAAGAATATGCAAATGATTATTGTTATTAAAATGCCACAGATTTTTATGACAGTTATGAAGTTGATTGGTTTCCAGTTTTGAATCAGATTAACTGCTATTTTACATATTTCGATAAGTATGGTTTTATGCAGTTTATTATTTGCATTGTTTACATTCTTACTAAAGACTAAACCTTTGAACAATACTTATCTTACAAGGTCTTAGAATTGACTTACTGATCAAAATTAGATGCTCACGAAAATTTCCTTGAAGGATAAATAACATAGTTTTCTTAGAAAAAGTGATGATCGAAGTTGTTGTATTTCCAAAGCTTTGAAAAAGAATTAAAAAATATCACACAGCTTATCTTTAAATTCGTTACAATCATTTTATTATTTTTCAGGTATTCATCTTAATTTTAGAAAAGAAGTATATGGTAGAATGTTGCAGGGCATTATTACTTCCTTACCTTAAATCTGATGTTCTGTGCAGAGAAACTCGAACTAAAAAGAGTTGGAATAGCAAATTAAAATAAAAATGACTAAAAAACTGTTCTTGGTAATTATGGAAGTAAATTTTTACATAAAGATGTTTTTTTATTTTTTTTTTATTTTCCTCGCCCATCAACATATTCTAAAACATTTATAAAGTCATTTTTATCCGTAAAATCATGAAATTTGCAGACATTGCTGTTGAAGTGCCAAAGAATCGAAAAACATTTTCCATTTTAATATAAATGTCGTACATTTTTAACTATAATTAATTGCTCTTTTGTAACAACCTTGCTATGATTGTCGTATCGCGTTTAAAATGTTTTTTAACACTGTTTTCTGAAATACCCTTTACTTTTAAGTGCTGTTAGATTTTTCTGTAGTTGGATAAAAATACCTGCAAATTTGATGCATTTACGAATCAAAAGGATTAGGTGAATGTTCATAAAGTAGCCAGTTTGGATTTGAGATCAGCATTAAACTGTTGAGATAAAGCAAGTAAGCTATGAGTAGTTCAATTTATCTTGATTTCTCATATGATTAGAGAAAATTCTGCGGAACTGATTTATTTACTGGATTGTATTATAATTACCTTATGAGATTAAATTGAAAATTATTATTAGTAGTAAAAATACAAGCCCTATTCCAGATATTTATAAAGTTTGGGATAAGCTCTACTTTCTACGGAACATTTTGGTGGAGACATTGGCGGATTTTAGGTAGGATTTTTCTAGCAAATTAATATCGTTGTTCAAGCGCGTTTATTTTTTAAATAATATTGTTTTTGGAAATGCTTTTTATTTCCTTCAACTTTTCCTCTAAAATAACTTGCATTTAAAGACTTACCAATAATATAATCATATTCTCTCTTGATCTTCAGGGATGGTTCAGGACTGTGCCTTTGTCTTGCCAAACTCAGTAAAAGAAGAGGCAGTAAGGTGGAATTGCTGAGGGGTGTTGGATACGATCGCTCGAAGCTTAAATTCATCTGTCAACAGAAAAATTGTTAGTACTGTTTTGCTTTTAATCAATAACACTCGTGTAACTATTACTTTTTGGGTTAAACTGCTCATGTGTTTAACATCTTGGCGATATTGTCCGATAAGGAACATCGCGCCAATAACTCCAACAACCGACCAACTTAAATCAATCCACTTGAGCTGTTGTATATGCAGAGCGTAACAGGAAAGGTGGTCAACACATTGCAAAAATTTCAATAAATTGCAACAATGCATTTTCGAATGAAAATTACTACGTGAATGAATAAGAAAGGAGACAGTTTAGATTTGAGGACAACATTAAACTGTTGAGAATGGCACTGGCCTATTGAAAACCCTTTTAACAATAAAGTAAGTAGGTGTGAATGTTAACTGAATAACATGCACAGGATGTTTCTGAACGTTATTTATGCAATTTTGCTTACTGTAAAATTTGATAGTATCACGAGAAATGGCCTTGATATGGTCACAAACCACGCCCAAACCATACTGACCTAGACTCTCAATGATTCGGAATATAGCTGTTAGTATAATGACGTCAACATTAAACTGTTGAGAATGGCACTGACCTATTGAGAACCCTTTTAACAATAAAGTAAGTAGGTGTGAACGTTAACTGAATAACATGCACAGGATGTTTCAGAACGTTATTTATGCAATTTTGCTCACTGCAAAATTTGATAGTATCACGAGAAGTGCCTTCGATATGGCTACAAACCACGCCCAAATTATACTGACCAGGACTCTCAATAATTAGGAATATAACTGTTAGTATAATGGTATCATTGACAAAATTACTATGCACTTACAGTGATGTTATCATTATTTACACAAAGCAAAGTTAGTCTGTTGAGAATTTCGATAGAATATCTTCATTATTGTTAATGTTATTTAAAAAAAAATCTGGGTTTGCTTTGGACAAAACAGCCTGTATTTTTGATTGAATGAATGTTCATTCAGTCAGTCAAAAATACAGACTGTCTTGCTCCAAAGCAAACCAAGATTTTTTAAAATAACATTAACAATAATGAAGATATTCTATCGAAATTCTCGACAGACTAACTTTTCTTTGTGTGAATAATGATAACATCCCTGTAAGTGCATAGAATGAAAATTTATACGTTGAAATGAAAAGTTACGAATGAAATTTTGCTGCAACCCTGGTTTCTATATAAAAACTGTTTGTCTTGACGTGTAATAATTGAGAACACCTCTCCTATTACCGAATTTACTCAAATCTAAGACGCACTTTCTTTCAGCAATTTCGAACCCATTTAACTGATGCATTTTGCAATCGAATTCGGAATACTTGAAATATTTCATAATCAGATGATGTATGGAATATAATGAGAACGTTTTTGGAGTTTTTAAGCTGAAAAATATCGAAATCAGGTCACTATTAATTAAATAAAAATTTGTAATCATGTGATCTAGTATGAACAATATTATTTGGGGTTCCTAAAAGTTTCATGGTGCCCATGTCCTTGAACCCGTAAGAACGTGTAATGGAGAAAGCAAGAACGTGTAATGGAGAAAGCAAGAACGAGCAATGAGTGAGCTCGAAGCCGCCGCAGTCGTCCGACGTAATTAAATGCACCACCCATCCTGAACTCTTGGTCAGTGTCTTAAAACTTAGCGAAAATCATTTTTAATTTTTTTCGGTGAAATCTTCCGTGCTCGCATCTGCTACCGTTCCGGGCAGCCTAGAATGGGACCCCGATTCCGCCTGTTCTACGAGTAGCGGCGGTCACTATCAGGCTCTGTGATCAATGAATAATAATTTTTAAAATATAGAGAATAAATAATATCAGGATTTACTATGTTTATAAATTCCATACTTTTTTCTTTCTTTCAAAATTTCTTGTGTGTTGGCGTTTTTTAAACAAAAGTCTCTAAATTCGTGACAAAAAAAATTAAGGTACACCTTAAATTTTGGGGCGTCTTAGATTCGAGTAAATATGGTATTTTTGCCATTCTGACCACCCCCTCTATATTTGCTAGAACTTTTATATTGAAAAATAAAAATAGAGTGTTCTTCCCAGAATTATTGTTGTGTCAATTAAAATATAGCTATTTTAAAATGACATATTTTACTGTTATTAACTGAAAATCAGCAGTACTTTTAAACTATTGCGTTTAATATGGATTTTACCAAGTTTATACTAGGACATCAGCAGAAACTTTACGACTGAATAAAATATATATATATATATGAGACCAATATTTACTTACAGAAAATGTTTATTTCATTATTAGCGTATATGAAAAATAATTTTAATTATATTTTCGTTTAAAAAATTGTTATGTTATGTTCTAAATTTTAACTGATTTTGCAATCAGTTTTAAAATTAGTCACAGCCAAATATTACAAAAGTTTATTAAAAATTGCCTTCTGATCATCGAAAATTCTTTGTTGGAAGTATATTTGATGATCGATTACCATAAGAAATTGAAAAATCTACAGAAAATTTTAATCGAAATTAGCAGAAAATACCATTAGTCAGAAAGTTTTAATCGAAAACAAGCTCGTTATAAAAACAAGAAAGAGGGAGAACGCGAAAACCCAACTTAACGGTTGACCCATAGAGTTTACAGCTGGGTATGTGGCCCTTAACCCGGCAAGAGGATCCCTTTTTTCGTGTTTACAAATTTTGAAAATATTTATGAAAATTTACTAATTATGAGGTATTAATAAAATAGATACAAAGTTAACTATCACAAAACTTTGACAACAAAGTAATAAAATATAATATGTTGAAAAAAAATATATATATATATATAAATATCCTGTCTATAGTCAGTAATAAATAAAATACCAATATAATAATAACAATGCGAACAAGATATAAGAATCAATAAATCTAGATTAATAATAAATAATATAAGATAGTCGAAATCAGTATATCTGTACTTGTAATGGCCGTTGATAAAATAATTTTTTTTTAAACTACACACACGCACACAGAATATGTATATAAGTATTAAGAAAATTTGGTGTACCATGACCCAATTTTGAATTTATTTACATTTTATTTATTTTATTTTACAACAAATTTTGAAAATATTTATAAAATTATGAGATATTACTGATATATATACAAGGTCAACTATCTACAAATTTTGACGGCAAATTAATAAAACATAATATACCGAAACTATATATAAATATCCTGACAGTAGACAGTAGTAATAACAATAACAGCATAAAAACAACAACGTGAACAAGCTATAACTAGTAAGATATGGTTAAACCCAAAACTTCCTTCTATCTTATTACATATATGATGCAAATTAAACCTAGATTGGACAACTAAGAGATTAAATATGATTTTTTTTTTCAGAAATTTTAACCTGAGGCAACGAAACAGTGGCGGGCGGCGGGTGAAAAATTGTTAAATTGTCACAAAATGTATCTGAAAAAAAAAAAACCGCAGAAAAATGAGTAGATAACACACCATTTATTTATTTATTTTTATACACTTCAATTTTTTGTCAATATTTTTTTTAAAAAACGTATACGGATGGGGGAACAAAAAGAATCTTATCAATGGGTCAAAAAAGCGTAAAAAAACATGCATATTTTACCTAGATTGGACAATTATGTGATTAAATATTAATTTTTTTAGGAATTTTAACCCCGTACAACGGCGGGGCGAGGGCACTCAAAACTTGTTAAATAGTTACACAATGTATCTGAAAAAAAAAAAAAAAACACAGAAAAAACAGTACATAACATATCTGTTATTAGTTTTTTTTTATTACACTTCAAGTTTTTTGTTAATATTTTCTTTAAATCATGGGAGGGGAGGAAAAAGATTTCGTATTGAAGTCTAATCAAAGGGTAATAAATATAAAATTTTTGCTTATTACAAATATGCAAATTAAATCTAGATTGGACAATTAGGTGATTTAATACGATTTATTTCATCAGCTACCGCGCCCGTCCCGAAAATCGAATAAAATTCGCTATCACAGCGCTAATTTCTCTAAAATTTCATCCAAATCTAAGCCTATGATATTACATCTAATGTAATATTTCGTCAAAAAATATTCATAACTTGTTTACTTAAACTGCCAAAAGTCGCCAAAATCGCACAAAAATCGCTATCACAGCAGAAATAGTCTCAATTTCAACTGGGACCTGACAGCCATAGTCAAAAACATATATATGAAATTTGGTTCAACTATATGTATAACTTCGTACACTTTTTGATGATACAATAAGGAAAATGGGGAAAAAATCGCTATCATGACGTCCCCTTCCGGTGGAATATCCCCAATTTCAACTGGGGCCTCAAAAAAATATATATATGAAGTTTGGTTCAATTCTATTCACAACTTCATACACTTTTCGATGATGCAAAGAGGACACACGGACAGACATGCATTGTTTAAAAATGTGTTTTTTGGGATCTTTGACTCCTAATACGTGTAAATCTGTCGAAAACCGGAAGATTAAAAAAATTTTGATTACGATACTTTCTTCTATTATAGATAGAAGAAAGTAAAAATCAATAAATCTAGATTAATAATCACAATATAAGGTTGTTAAAATCAGAATATTAGTACTTGCAATGGCAGTAGATAAAAATTAAATACAGAAAAAGGGAAGAGGATTTGGGATACATTACTAAAGCTGTGTTTACTTGGAGCTCTCTACTGGGATCAAATTCCCCAAATTCTCCCCATTTTCATTCGGACGCGGAAAAGGATCAGCGTTGCTTCGCTGGTGTTTTGCATTCGTATAACAAAAATAACAGAATCTCTTATTTAAACATGACATGTAATAATATTTTACATTAATTGTTAGAGTAATATATATATATATATATATATATATATATATATATATAACACATCTTAATAAATAAAACCTATCAATAAATCTCAGTATATTAAAAATTATAAGTACATATTTTAAAGATAGGTGATGCCAAGAAAAAATAAATAAAAAAAGCATTTAATCATAAATTATAAAAGAAATAGAATATAGAAATCACATGATGATGGAAAATAAAAAACAAACTGACACGTGAGTGTTTAATCATCAGTCGGCAAGAACATCCACGTGTCGCAAAAAAAATCCTTTTCATATAAAAGATGTGCGAATAGCCGAGCTAGTCTATCGCATGTGAAAATTTAAATGCTTAAGTAATCTCAAGAAACTAAAAACAATCATAAATGAATAACGTGGCTGTCAAGTGGTATTTGAGGGTGCTACTACAAAATAACTTCATAGGGCTCATACAGGGATAATTATAATATCAACAATATATCTCATTATATGCTTATAAACGGTAAGCATTATACTTTCATATCAAAATAAAACAATATGTAATTTTTCAATTACTTATAAGTTACTAAAATAAAAATATATCAATTATAGGAGGCAGTTCTAATAATTTGATTAACCTCTGTATATATACGCATTAAATGTGAAATAATTTAAGACTGCGAACAAATTAAAAGTAACACAATCACATTTTCCACAATTTTAGATTCACTAGTTTCACTGAAAGGATTTTTGTTTCTCATTTTCAATAAAATTGAAAGATTTTTAATTTTAACTAAGAAAAAGTTTTTTTTAAAAGCGATAAGCAGAATATTCAAGAGAAAATATTTAAAAGTGTAGTAATGGAAATGACATATAAAAAACAAATATAGTATCTTTGATCTAAAGTAAAAGTCTTCGCATATTTAATTCTTGATTTATAAGACTGAATTAATGAGAAAATTTTAGCTATTCTTAATAAATAAATAATAATAATAATAATAATAAGTGAATTAATATCGGTATAATATTAAGTCATCTCATACAATAAAAAATAGTATAAATATAGATAGCTGAAAAAAACTACTCTAAACATTATCTTACCTCTAAATTGTTATAAATCCTTATCTTTTCTGTTATGTTTTATCTACCACCATCATCTAAGCTGGAAAAAAGAATACACAGCATTTATATACCTGTTATGTCATTGTTACACATGGATGACTTTAAGAGAAGAGATTGGATTCACTACAGCAACGCACTCAGACGTAACATCCAGTAGTTATTAAGCTTAATTTAAGAAAATACTCCGATCCTTCACATTAAGCTTATATAGAAACCAACGGAAGAGTTGCAATAGCATTAATTATTCGTATCTCCTCCCCTTGTGAATTAGACGATTTACAAATAAATTCACACCGCATTATTAGTATTTTATACCTTTCCTTGAGAAAATATTAATGAGGAATGCTTAACATAAAAAAAATCTCGGCTTACATAAATTAGAGAATCAAAAGGAAACTTTGAATAGGCATTTAAAAGATATATCACTGATTTTAATCACCAATACTTGTAATTATGTTTCAAAGTCAAAGATATTGATCCAGTCAGTATTTGCTCCAGTCAATTCTTCATTTATAAAGCCGAATTAATGAGGAATAATGTTTTATTTTTAATTAAAATATTTTTTTTATTTTAAAATATTTTATGTGCATAAGTGATGTTGCAAAAAATTATTATTTCATTCAAAATGTTCTATATATATATATACATATTTATTTAATGTGGATATCATAAGATAAGGTAGAAGTATTTACCATGTTAACCCGAAAATAAGCCCTAGCACAATTTTCAAGATAGCCATAATGTAAGGTTACCCCAAAAATAAGATTTTTTTAAAAATAAGCCTATCCCACTTTTTTAAAATAAGCTCGTCTTCACTTTCTATTAACTTTCTATCAAATATTCATATTTTAAATATGAATTATGGAGCCTTTACTCAATAATTAGCATTTAAACAGTGCTGTGTAGTTTAAAGCGATGATTTTAAAACCCAATTTCATTTTTTTATGGCAAATAGTATGAATAAAAGGTGAAAAATACTCATTTTTCCTAAATCTTTGTTTCAGATTTATGAAAGGAAATGAACATTTTTTTTAAATGTAACACTTCTTTTAAAGGTGACATCATCTCGTCCTGCTGCGATTAGATTTTCAATCTCCGTAAAAGCGAAAAAATTAAATTCATGATAAATTATGTCAATTTGAAACAATTGTAAAACATCTTAATGCTTGATGCAATAGAAAATTGTATTTTCTTTTAAAGACAGCAGTTATTTTTCAAAGACCGAAGTATTCCGTTTTTCTATGATTAGGACAATTGCTGTAGAATAGAGAATATGGAACATTCAATGTCCTTCAGCCCTAATGTTGGTGCTAGCTATCTGAAAACTCAAATTAAATATATCATCTTGATAAAATCGCACATTATTATATAATTAAATTAAATGTAGATTTTTGTACACGAATATAGAAATAAATGTAGATCGTTTTAAATGAATTAATGCAAATTTATGGCATGAAAAAAAAAACCGAAAATAGGCCCTAATACGTTTCTTTGAACGAAATTTAATATAAGACTCGATCTTATGTGCAGAAAAACACGGAAATAGCAAAGTCAATATGTAACTAATATTTGCAAAGTAGTTACCGCCATTATAGTTTTAAAATGTTCATCAGACTGCTTGATTTCTCATTTCAACCCAGAAGCATCAGTGATATAACATCCATCAGATGCTAGAAAATGGTAGATGTGTTAGGGATGTAAAATTCCTAGGTGCATCAGTTTGACTCCTGGAATTTTGATCCTTTTTAATCGGAATTACTGTGAATGCGGTCCTGACTCCTCTCAAAATCTTCTACTCAAGGCACTTATTCATCTTACCCTGCTCGTATATGGGTTTGACGCTATTCAGTATAAACGTTTAAATCACGAATCAGGATTAATCCCATTTTACGCTATTTTCCTCTCCGTCTGAATTTGGCAATATTTATTCGATTTTAAGCTATGTTCAATTTTGAGACAATATAGAGTGTGAAAAAAGAATTTTTACAAAAGTAATGTAAAGTATTTCTCATCCCATTCCACATACAGGTCCTGAAACTTCAAGCTGAAGATACGTATGCAGTAGAATTATGTTTGCCCATGGTTAGAACCTTTGTACTGAAGTGTGAATATATATATACTCTGAAACACTGGAATTTTTCATACATGAAAATTACAAAAAATGGGAAAACTATTCTTGAAAAGACACAAACAACATTCTGCATGAACTATGAAGTGAGAAGGGGTCTAATATGGCAGATGATTGCCAATCTGATATCAAAGCTTGTGTGAACCAGTACTTTATTCGATGATTTGAAAGCCGTATCGCATTGTTTATAAATTTGAAGCTGCAGACGGCATTTGGCTCATGCAAGACTGGGCAAAGCTATATCGAACACATGTTTTGTGAGGGTATTTTTACAAAACGATTATTACTTTGGAATATTGTAAAGAAATACATTGTACCTCTATTCCCCAAATTCCAATTCCCGTGACTATTTTTCCTGAAGTTTCATTAAAGGTAAAGTTTATGCTAATAGTATATCGCAAACTCTGGCTGACGTTGACCGGCAAGCAAGTATTGATTGAGAGGAAATTCGAAAAATGTCCTATATCCACATACACCATGCGAGAAAAATTTTCGCAGTTAGACTATTCTTATTTAAGTACAATTATGAATCTTTTAACTAACACTCATCAGATATATTAAGTGTTTATAAGATTTTGTTTGAAATGTCAAATATTGTAAAATTTATAATAACTTTTTAAAATCCCATTTAATGTAAGTAAAGTATTTTCTGTTTCAGCTTATGCTGATATCAAAAATGTTGATTTATTTAAATTTTATTTCTCGCGGCAGAGTTAATAGGTATAAACCTTCAAAAAGGTTGTTAGCTCTGTTTAGACCGACCCCGTCATATTGTTCCTGTGGATTTTCTCACGTATTACATAAAATCCCTGATATTCATTATATTTTCCATCTTGACAGGTGTAAGTAAATGCTTTCATGTGAGAGTAATATTACTTTCGGCTTTTTCTTTGCACCCTGTAAATTCTGTTAAAGCATTAGGTTTATCTAACGTCGCATAGTTCATTTTCAGACAATCAACAGTTAAAAACTTTAACAAAGTTGTCTTTTCATCAAATAGTTGTGCTTGATAATCTATAAATATAAAGTTGGTGATGAAACTACAATAAATCAAAATGTAACTCATAGCCAAAAGATATATATATATATATATATATATATATATATATAATTATAATTATAATATATATATATGTATATATATATATAACCATTAATGAAACATTACCAAAACACCAACAAAAACTATGAAATTATGAATTAGATTATAATAATTAATTGACAACAATAGTGTTCCCCCATCACACTGAACAACAATTCCATATACATAGTTAAAAAAAAAAAGAAAAGAAAAGAAAAGAAGAAGAAATTAAATTACAAAATTGAAAAAATGAAATTTGTGGAATTTAGACAGAATCTTCAGGTCCCAAATGTCTAAATTACCACAAATAAAATGTGTGGTTTCATCATCATATTAGCCATAACATTGCTAAAGAATATGATTTTGGGAAAACCACACCAAAATAGAGAAATAAACTGTGAAATAATCATAAAGTTCAAAATAAAAACAATATTAAAAATGATAGAAACCTTACCCATAAAATAGGGAAATAAACTGTGAAATATAATCATTAAGTTCAAAATACAACAAGATTAAAAAGGATTGAGGGAAAAGAAAACAGCAATTACCTGATAGAATTCATGATCCAAACAGGAGTCAACACAAAACTCAGGCAATGCATTGGAGAAAATCAGTACATGTTGCCAAAATAAGTTTAAAAAGATGATTGACCAAGGATCATTATTGTACAGCAAAGCCAAGCACAAACCAATATATAGAACCAGCTCCCTCTATAGAAAATTTAAAATAGAACTCCAAACATGTATTCAAATGGATCAATAAGGTGCTGCCATATATTGAAAAATTAGTGAATATACTATGATTTAATAAAAACATTTGATTACTATTATTAGATAAAGATTAAAACAAATACTGTCTAAAGAATGATAACTGATAGTTATAGTATATATATATATCAATGTCGTCAGGTGAAGTCGTAAGGGTACGCTGCTTCCTCTCCTCATTAAGAGAAATCAACCACTTTGATAGAAATAAAATCTTTGTGTAAGTCGGTAAAAATATTCAAAATGCATAATGTATGTTTTCAGAAGAATTTCTCAAAACAAATTTTATATATAAACTAAGGAATGTATAAACTTTAGTGGAGAGTAAAAAAAAAAAAATAACAAAAATTCTTTTCATACAAGAATCAAAATTTTTGAATAAATATTACAGTAAACACTTTGCTTTTAATATTGAAACACCCTACAAAGTAAGCAAACGTAATGATAGAGAACAGCAATTTTATTTCCATAAAGATAGGAAAAATTAAATGTGTTTTTCAATCAAAATGTTAGGAAAATACGAATCCGTAAAAGGCTTTTATTTCCTTGCAAGCGCGGAATTAGGATGGCCTAAGAGCAGAAAAAGAGATTATTTGAGGACAAGAAACCCTTAGAACATGTAATCGAGTGATAAAAAGCTTTGAATACCATTGAGGCGTTTAATTAAAGGCATTCTTAACCTAAAGGCATTTAATTAAAGGCATTTAATTAAAGGATCACTTTTCAATGATCCAACGCCGTCTGGCGAAATTTGGAGCTTTTTGTCCAAAATGCAGCTGAAATTAATTGTAAAGATTGTAAATGCAAATACAATGTACAGTGAAACACGTTTAATACGAAAACGCTTAACACGAAAAATCGGTTAACACAAAACGATATGGCGGTCCGGGCAGTACACTATGCAATTTAATGCATTTTTTTCTTTTAACACGAAACAAAAGTCGTTTAACACGAAATGAATTCGCTTTCGAGCTTCAGTGGCATGTTTGCTACGTCTCTGTAGAATTTATTTATGAATTGTTTAACTTCCGGGAATCGGTTCTTCTTCCTTCACGACCTTTTCCCCCTCTCTTTTTCTCCCAGTGGTCATCATCCATCATTGCTATCCCCCTCCCCCAATGAACAGTGTTTGTTTCAGACAATTTGCTTCGGGGGGGAGGGCATTTGAGGGGTTTGGATAGGGCAGAGTAAATAAAATGGTAAAGAAAACTTAGGCTCCGACTTTCTGCGGTGGATTTGCTTCGGGGGTGCACTGCCCTCCCTGAAAGAAACACTGCCAATGAATAGAATCCTGATCTGTACCAAAGAATTGCCGATTGTGGGAACCCAGTTTGGTTGTGCTTTTCTCGCCCGAAGAAAGGAATGTCGGGAATTTGGTAATAAGAAATTCTCAGGCATTTCAGGATTAGTACTGCTCTTCAGTTCGTTTCCAAAGTCGGTTAGTTTGAGTTGAAATTCGTGAATTTTGTGTTAAAACCTTGAATTTTGCGTGAAAATCAGTGAATTTTGTGTGTTTTGTAAATTAGCTTATGTTTTATGAGCACAATGGCTGAGAAATCGGTACGAAAACAAACCGCTATTTCGCTTGAAATGAAGATGAAGCTGCTTAATGCAGTTGATGAAAAACGCAGGTCGAAAACAGAAATCTGCAAAGAGTTTGGCATTGCCAATTCTACTTTATCAACGATAATAAAAAACAGAGATAACATTACGTTAATGTTTGAGCGCAGTAGGTTTGAACCAGAGAGAAAACGCATGAGAACTGCTACGCACGAAGATTTAGAGACAGCTTTGCTTATTTGGTTCAAACAAGCTAGATCTCAGAATGCTCCTATATCAGGTTATTTATTGCTGGAAAAAGCAGATGAACTGGCAAAACAAATGAGTATTGAATTTTCGGCAAATCTAGGCTGGTTGGAACGTTTCAAAAAAAGGAACGGCATTGTGTTAAAAAATGTTTGTGGTGAAGCTAATAACGTTTTACCAACTATGACCATAGAATGGTTGCAATCTACGTTGCCTTCAATACTTGAAGAATATGACCCAAAAGATGTCTTCAACGCCGACGAAACTGGCTTATTTTACCGCTGCTTACCCAATAAAACTTTATCGTTTAAAGGACAGTCGTGTTCAGGAGGAAAAATCTCAAAAGAAAGAATTACAGTAATGGTTGGATGCAATTCGGATGGATCTGAAAAACTACCCTTATTTGGCATTGGTAAAAGTTTAAAACCGCGGTGTTTTAAAAATGTAAGAACATTACCAGTTGAATATACGGCAAACAAAAAAGCATGGATGGTGGCCACTATTTTCAATGATTGGCTTATCAAATTGGATAAGTGATTTTTAGGAGAAAAGCGTAAAGTCGCGCTTATCATTGATAACTGTCCAGGACACCTCTATATTGAATTAAAAGCTATAAAGCTTATATTTCTGTCTCCAAATACCACAAGTGTTTTACAACCATGTGATCAAGGCATTATACAAAATTTGAAATTAAATTATCGAAAGCAATTGCTTCGCAAATATTTTGTCGCGATCGAAGCAAAAGAAGATTTCTCCATTAATTTATTGGATGCATTACATATGTTGCGCTCAGCATGGAATTTAGTGAAACCTACGACAATTGAAAATTGTTTTCGCCATGCGGGAGTCTCCAAAGTGTTAAATTCTTTGGCACCTCAAGAATCAGCCGATATTGAGACTGAGCCGACATTTAATGAAATGTTTGGAAAAGTCTCAACATTACTAGACTGTCCTACAATATCATTAAATGAATATGTTTCAGTCGATGATGATGTGTCTACAGCACCGATTCTGACAGACACAGACATTTTGGAGATCGTTCATAATCCAAATGATTCCACCTTTGTAGATTCCGACGATGAATCTGACAACGGAATCAATGATGCAGTTCCTGTCCCCTCTACTTCAGAAATACAGAAAATGATTAAAAGTATGCGCAGTTATTTAGATGCGCATTCGAATGGAGAGATGAATAAAACAATGGATGATCTCGAACAATTTGTGGACAATATGGTTCTGGAAAAGACACTTCAAAAAAATATATCTGATTTTTTCCCCAAAAAACAATAATATTTTTGCTTGTTTTTTATTCTAATGGATGTAACTTACTAGTATAGTTTAACTGGAAATCGAAATAAAATTTCCGACATCGAAAATATTGGCGAGTTTTATCCTTTTTTTATGAATCTGTTAACATGAAATTCTTTTAACACGAAAAACATTTCGGCTCCCGCAGTTTCGTGTTAAACGTATTTCACTGTATTTACAGCATCGATATTTATATAAAAATATAATAAATTATAACACCTTGTAACAATATATTTCTTTTAAATGCTAAAAGGTGTTAACTAACAACATAACATGCAGTAAAATAGCTTTTATTAGATTGTTGACATGTTTCGGCTCACTCCGAGCCATTTTCGAAAACAAATGAGAATATTCTATAATTGCGAGGTCTTTGAAGTAATTATTTGAAATGCTATCATTTAATTTTCATGTACTTTTTTAAAATTACGCACGTTATCTTTTATTTTTACTTGGTTGTTTATTTAAAGTATAAAAAGTCCTTCCGGCCTGTACCGGGAGGAAAAGGTAGCTTCCATATATTCCGTGTTTTTAAAAATTCAACTCATTTTACTCAAACACCCGAAGCTAAAATGCTTGGAACCCGATTTGCTTATAGAAAATTCAATTCCGCTTTTCGTTAATAGTAAATTTGAATGCGAATTTATGTATGAAAGTTACAATACAACAAAAATCCGACAGTAACAAATATTAGATTGCTTCAAAATGTCAGCCACCCTAGAATTTCCAACTGCCATATCTCAGCCATTTTTTAAGATAAAGCCAAAACCAAAAATGCTCCGGAATCCTTGTATCACGATCTAACAGTTAAGGGAAACAATTTTTTTAATTTATATTTCTTTGTACATCTTTTAGAACTTTAAAAATTTTAAATTTTGTAACTGGCCGCCATTTTGAAACAAGATGGCGGATGAAGCTGGAACGAACTCGGTCGATACGTTGGTATGTCCTATTTACATACTCAGTCACATCCAAATCGGTTCATAAATAAGAGTTACAGCATGACAAATGTTAGATATATATACACTCATTGCCATAAAAATTTGCGCACCAAGAAATAATTGTGGGATCGTAACGAAACTTGGCATGAAGGTACATATTAGGCAGATATGCAAATGATTAGAAATACAGCGTGATTGCGCATTGCGTAATACCACTAGAGGGCGTTGAACTTCGTCCTCCTTGGAGTATAAAACTGGTAAGCAGAACTTGTCTGAGTGTACCTTTTCTTTTGCAAAGGAAACGTTGAGGTAGACATGCCGTTACGCAGCCATCGAAGACAATATGAGCAGCTGTCAGGGTTCGAGAGGGGAAGAATCATCGGGATGATGGAAGCTGGGTGGTCAGCTCGGCGAGTAGCTCGTCAAGTAGGCCGTTCTGATTTTACTGTGAGAAGGTATTGGGACCAGTGGACTGAAGAGACGTCATTTACGGGGCGACCAGGCTTGGGACGCCCTCGACAGACCAGTCGTCGAGAAGACCGTCACATCATACGAAACGCACGCGTAGAGCCAACTGCCTCATTGGCCACTATCCAGACACAAGCAGCACCTTCACTACGGACCCCTGTGTCTTCCCGAACCATCGCTAGGCGCCTGGCTGAAGGACATCTGGTATCGCGACGCCCATTACGTGTGCTGCCAATGACACCTACCCACTGACGCCTCCGTTTGGAGTGGTGTTGCGCACGACGGGGTTGGACTGCAACGGAATGGAACCAGGTCGTCTTCAGCGACGAGTCTAGATTCAATTGGAGCAGCGATGACAATCGTGTTCGTTTGTGGAGGCCCCGTGGTAAACGCCTCAATCCTGCCTTCACTTTACAGTGACACACCGCTCCCACAGCTGGTGTGATGGTATGGGGTGCCATTGCTTACGATACACGGTCACCCCTAATATTGATCCGTGGCACAATGACAGCCCAGCGGTACGTCCAGGACATCCTTCAGCCACATGTGTTGCCACTCGTGGCAGGGCTCCCAGGAGCCATTTTTCAGCAAGACAATACTCGGCCACCACAGCAAGAATGTCACAAGCCTGCCTCCGCCACATTACCACCCTTCCCTGGACTGCTCGATCCCCAGATTTGTCATCAATCGAGCATATCTGGGATCATTTGGGACGGCAAGTTGGACACCCTACGAGTTTGATTGAACTCGAGGCGCGTTTACAGCAACTGTGGAACGAGATGTCTCAGGACATCATATGGAACTTGTGTGCCTCAATGCCCGCTCGTATCGCATCGTGCATTCGCGCTAGAGGGGGTCCAACAGAGTACTAAAATTTCCGTTCATTTGTACTTTTTTCTGCAGTAAATGATCCTTTTTCTTTGGTTTTCTAATCACTTACTTATATCACAGTAGTACTTACGCGTGTAAAATTTCGTTTCATTTGGACGTCTTTTTCTTGGTGCGCAAATTTTTATGGCAATGAGTGTATATATATAAATCAACCTTTAAACGGAGATTGGTTTAGGGGTCTGGGAGTCATAATCTGTGAAAATATACCAAAATTTTATGGAATCGCTTTCCTCCGATACCTTGGTATGTTCTATTTACATACTTGGTCATATCCAAATAGGTTCATAAATAAGAGAGTTACAGCATGACAAATGTCAGATATATATATATATATATATATATATATATATATATGTCACATTTCCACTGAATCGCCGTATTTTCTGTAAAATAAACTCAAGGCCAGAGGTCTCCACCTAGGAAGTTTTGCTGCCGATCATTATAAGTCGTTCGGTGCTTATTGTAGAAAAATAAATAGGCAGTCGAGTCCATTTCATAATTTATTAAGATCCAGAAAAAACTCGGTTATGCTTTTATTTAGCTCTCATGATAATTCAATGCATTGGAACCAAGGAGAAGCTTCGTGTACCAAATTAACCATTCGAAGAAGTCAAAGCTGTTAAGGGGCAGCATCTTAGATTCTATCGGCAGCTACGGAGATTTCATTCCACGGTCGCGAGCACGCGCCGGGCCTCCGCTTACATCATGATCCAGGAACAATCTCCGCTCAAGCCGGGAAAACCAGCATATAACCATTGTCCAACGCTCACGAATACAGAGCCGTCGATACAGTCTTTCGACCAATAGTACCACGGAACTCGATTTCCTTGGCGCTATGATTTGAAGGAGATTAAGCTTCCGACTGAAAAAGCGCGGGAGCAAAATTCTAGGCTTGATCCGGAAAAAACCTGATTCTTTGGAACAAATAAGAAATAAAAGAAAATACGTAGGTTTTACTGGGTCTTGGCAGAATGCCAAGACCCAGTAAAACCAGTTAAACGAAGACCCAGTAAAACGAATTTTACATTGAAACTGAGATTAGCTTTTATATTTGAGAAAAGAATACTTTTTGCCAGAAAACATAGGGAAATAGAAATAAAAAGATACAGGTTGTTTTTCGAGAGAATTAAAATATTTAGCTGGGAAAGTGATATTTTAAAAGAATTAAATTTTAGGATGCGTTATTTTATGGAATAAAAAGTGTGTAATTTTAACAGAACAGCATCTAGCGCCATTTTTTCAAGAGAATGAATTTAGAATAAAGAATTTTTAGCTATGCGGGATTTTGGCAATTTAAATACTAGAACGAGAAAATAATTTAGAATAATGGGAAATAAACAGAATTATAGAATTGATGAGGCCAACGGCGACAAAATTAAAATTTGTTTCATATATATATATAAATCAACATTTGAACGGAGGGTGGTGGTGGTTTTGCCGTCTGGAGGTCATGATCGGTGAAAATATACCAAAATATTCTGGAATTGCTTTCCTCCGAACGGCTGCATGCAATAGATAGCTTTTTGTAATGAAAGCTACCTAAAAGTATGGCTAACCAATCTACCATACCAAATAACGCATGTTGTCCATTTACGTATAAAATTTCAGCCTACAGATTTTCCATAAGACGGGCCTTTATAATATGTACTGAAAATAAATTGAATATTGAATTAGATAATCGTAAAATTGCTTGTAATAATGGTTTTAATGTACACTATATTAATAAATTAATCGTGGCTATCGCCAATAATAAGAAATCAGAAAACAAAGTTAATTCGTAAAAATACAAACTTTATACTCTTCTATATTATCTAAGATTTTTTGAAAATTTAAAATACAGCCTTAAACGTTTCAACATCTGCTTAATAGCCAAATCCCCTCAGAAATTAAAGAATATCATTTGCAGTAAAATTGACTCAATTTTGAGAATTATTCAGGAGGATATGAAATACCTTTTATTAAAGAAGACGGATCTAAGAATTACTATATTGGTATGACAAGCAGGAAATATAGTTACAGAAAAAAGGAACATATATCTGATATTAAATATAATACAAAACCACATCCCTGGCAAGATTATATATCAAGAAGAAACCATCCAAATAAATTTCAATGAAAGTAAAATAATTTTTCCCTCTCGTCTACACTATCCATCTATAATAAGAGAAACCATAGAGATAGTAACACAAAAAAATACAATATGTAAAGATGCAGCATCTTTTAACTTACCGAAATTGTGGCTCGAGTTACCCCATGGTTACAAATATGGAAATAAACAACCAAGTAAAAATAAAAGATATCGTGCGTAATTTTTAAAAAGTACATGAAAATTAAATGATAGCATTCAAATAATTTCTTCAAAGACCGTGCAATTATAGAATATTCTCATTTGTTTTCTAAAAGGGCTCGGAGTGAGCTGAAACATGTCAATAAGCTAATAAAAGTTATTTTACTGTATATTATGTTGGTAGTTTACAACTTATAGCATTTAGAAGAAATACAATGTTTTTCTAGATTATTGGTATAATTTTGGAAGATGCATGTTATTTTAAATGGATGCTTCCAAAAATACCAAACTAAAAAATGTTTTGCTGAACATGAAATTTAATATTTTAATGGGCCCTAAACATGCCAGATTCAGCTCTTTTGCACTTTATATATTTTTGCACTTATCATAAAATAAAATAAAATAAAAAACCCTTTCTAATGAGGATTCAGTTAGTACTATGGAATGGAACCACATTGTTGTAGTTTTATGAAACAATATGTCTCATTACCTTTCGGAATCCTTTTTCATTGGTTTGAAAAGAAGATTACAACAGTGTTTTTCCCCGAAATAGTGGAAGTAATAATAATAATAATAAATAATAATAGACTAGCAGTTTAACCCGTTCTACGCACAGGTGTTCATGAATTTAATTCTAAAATGCGAATAAAAGGAATTTAATTCCCCTGTTAAAGTGTTGAGTTGTTCACTAACTATACGATTTAGAAAAATATTTTTCTACTACTGTACATATTTTTTAATGAAACTTAATTTATCATGTTGCTATGGCCGCAGACGATAAAATTATATCTTTGAAATAAGAGAATAAATAGAATACAAAGTTTTATTGACGTTTGTGATAAAATGTTTTTCTTTGTTTTTTTAAAAAAAGTAATAACTAAGCGCAGTTAAATCATCTCTAATTATTTGCATGCGAGGTAAAATAATTATCGTAATACCCGCTTCAGCTTCTTAGTATTGCAGCGTGGCGTGCGTAATATGTTTATCTCACATTGCAGTAAACGTTTAGAACTGGTTAGAACTCGCGCGATTACGGGTTGAACGTAAAAAAAAGGCAAAAATTCGTCAAAAACATTAAAAAAAAACTATTTAAAATTTCCGAATTTTTTGCCCCAATCGTGCATGGGCCCTCTAACTGCAACCCGTGTGTCAAATTTCGTAGCCCTGCGCCCTGTGGTTTCCGAGTTTTTGAGGTTACATAGATACGGGCACGGATTTTAATAAGGTAGATCATATATTTTGTAAAATTATAGTGTCTGAAACAAAATAAAGTATTTTTTTAAACAATAAATGCTTTCCAAACAAAAGTTATGTTTATTTATATGTTTGCCAATTCCTTTGCTTCCTATTATACATGTATTTATAATCTGATAAATTAATCTGCTTAATATTAACCTTGACTGACTTTAATCTTTACAACTATTAAAAATCCTAAATTACACTAATACTAATGGTACATTCTCAAAATAAATATTTAATCTTCAATTTAGATCTCTAAATTAAACGAGGATCACATTGCGCAAAACCTTAATTGGTATTATGTTTTTGCTTATTGAACGCATCTTTAAAGATATTTTAGGGTCTGTAGAAATTGAAATAAGTACCGTTGACAGCCAGATACACTATCATCAACGCAGCATTATAGTAATTTAATTTGATTTCTGAGAACATGATACAGGTTTCTTTGAGTTGATAACAGACTTTCTCCCGAGATAATAACATCCTTCGCTTTCATACAAATCTCTAAATCGGATTTACTTAAATATCGTAAGAATCTAGCCGTAAGCTACGGAACCAACAGAAAGAATATCATTTGAATGGACGATTTAGTTTACATTTTGAGGATGAATTAGAAATAAGAGACTTTTCCCCTTGACTTTATTTCAATAAAAAACTCTCATAAATGAATAAACAAACAGCTAAAATGTCTCTAAAAAGTTCAATTAAGATTTGTAATTGTAAACATTTTGTGATAGTAGAAACAATTTAAATAACTTTAATCGCATGGCTAGTGTAGCTCGTCATTTTACCGTTTTCAGGAAAAACTCGGGACGATTTAAACTCATCATTTTACCGCAAGAGTGCAACATCGTAGTGTCATGTAAGTGAACATGATGCTTCAAGAAAATAATTTCAACACATTTACATTAAATATAAAATTAAAAGCTTCGTTAAAAGTTAAAGAAGTAGAAAAATAGAATGGAAAACAGTTGTTTAGAAATGTTTACAGAATGAAGATGATTTTATAATTGAAAATATTTGTTCTAGAAGTTATAGTTGACCATTTAAAGTTTTGAAGACACAATTTCAGAAATACTTCTTCTCAAATTAGACTTTTAAAAAGAACATTTGATTCATAACCCATATTCAAACAAAATAAGTAGTGTCAGTCTTTTACAATTAAACGCCCAAGAAGAGTATGCCGAGTTATCGAGTAATGCAAGTTTAAACTCTACCTTGACTAAAAAAAAAAAAAAGAAGAAGAAAGAAAAAGAAAATCATTAAGACTGATGTCAAATCTAAATTGGCTACTGCCTGAGATATTGACAAAGTCATTTTTAGTCGCAAAATCATGAAACTTGCAAGTATTCTAATTAATACATCAAGAGATCAATAGTGCTTTCCATTTTCCTATAAAAATTATTGGGTTCTCCGGAAATTTTGTGTTGGGAAAATCCATTCGTACCGGAAAATTCTGTCCGTTAATTAGTAGATAATAGATATCCGAATAGATCTCTAATAATTAAACGACGAAATTTTCCGATACGAATGGATTTTCCCAACCGGAACGAACTTTCGCACAACCAAATAAAAGGTCTCCCAGAAAGCGATATTCAACCTGGCGTTTCAAGCAGATTTACAGGATATGAGAATCACGGTAAAGATCATTACAGAAGACCGATTGACTATATTTCAAGTTGTATCACAGTCATAGGAAAATACAAAACATTTTCATAGGAAAAGGAAAAGTTGTGTGATACACATGTCTGTGATACATATTTAAATAATAACATCTACAAATTTCATTAATTTAGTCATAAAAATGTGTTCATGAACGTGTCAGGAAGCATTAGGCGCCGATTTCAGGGGGACGAAATAGACAGTCAGGCATACTTCTACCACTAATTTTAAAAAGTTGTTTTTACTTATTTAATAACTGTGATTCATTAAAACAAAATAACATTTTTAAATTAGTGGTGAAAATTTCCCTGATTTTCCCCCATCGCTTCCGTGAAGTCGGCACCTACGTCAAGAAGTGTGAGAACGACGTGTCCGATTCTTGAGTAAGAAATATAAAAAACTGATAACACCCTTAATTGAAAATACGTTCTGTAATAGGAAGAATTTTTGATACATTCTGAAATAGCCCTAAATTTATTGTTATCATTTTGCTTTGAGTATTTATACAAAATGACATTCATAGCATTAACGCTTATAAAAAATCCCAAATCGTTAAACTACGATGTAAAACGTTGAAAGTTCTCTGCATAGTGCAGTATCAAATACTCATCTAGGATTTAAATCTTTATGTAAAAGTAAACAAGCACAGAGGTTTAATTGATTTGCTCATTAATATGAATCTTTAGATTTGTCTTTAATAAATTAAAACATAATTCTATGCATACTGAAGAATTGTTTTCTTATAAATTTTCTCTGTGATTTAATATCATAAAATAGTTTACTTTACATTTCTAGATTATATATATCTCTTTACCCAGGACTGCGAAAATATTTGGTCAGATAAATGGGATCGCAGGTAGAAAATCTTTGAGAAGCCCTTTAATATAGTATAATTTATTTTTGTTAACATGTTATTCCTTTACCAAGCCTAGAAAAAACATAGGGTAAACAAGAGGAATTGGGGACTGGGGATAGTTGGGTACTAGTGTTTTATTTATTTTTTATAACGCTACCCTCTTGACTCAGGACAAGTATAAACAAGAACGAAAAATCATGCATCGGGCATAGATTATGAAACCCTTTCCTACACTAACAGACTATCATTAATAAATTTTCTTTTTTCCTAGAATGAAATGAGATCTCTAAATAAGCAACTGAAAAAAACAAGTAAAAATCAATTTTCAGCAATTGCTCTCCATATCAGGTAATGTATGCGAATTTTCCGTGTAGCCCTGTACCGTCTCTATAGAATTTATACACGCCACCTAATACACTCAAAATTAGATAAGTTTAAAAATGCATACCACAGCGGAAAACGCAATTTCAGCAATTATCGATCTTAGTCAGTCAAGTAACCGAATTCTTTTGTGTGTCTCTGTAAATCAACGATAAATGCTATGGACGCCATAATCTGCAGAAAACCTGTTGCAGTGCACTTCAGTGATTTCATTATGTTTGAAGTATCAACGCATCATTAAAATGCACCACAAACAATTTTTCCCCATAGATCATAATAGGAATTCTTTTGTGCGTCCTGGTATACGGAACTATAAATGCGGCTTATTCTATACTGCTGTGAAAGCATGACCATCTCCGTGATGCAAATCAAAATGTCATTATGTTTGACATATCGTAACATCAATAAAATGCGCCGCAAACAATTTTTCCTCTTAGACATAATATAATGGAAGTATTTTGTATGTCCCTGTAAAAAAAAAAAACTATAAATTCTACAGACTTCATTTTCAATTCCAAATATTCTATAATAAACCTCAATAACGTATAAAAATTTCTTGTCAATCCGAGTACATTTACGAGAGTTACTATAACACGGGCAGACAGACAAACCGAATTCATAAATACTTTTCAACTATGTGGGAAATTGTTAAAAACAGGAGTGATAGATAATGAATGTACTACATCTACAAGTTTTTGTATTTGTCCTGAACGAAAAGGATAGCGTTATAAAAAGATAAATAAAACACTACTACGCAATTACTCCCAGTCCCCAATTTCCCCCGTGTACCCTACTTTTTTGCATTTAATCAATTTACATTTTACACTTGACATGGCCCCGTACTCCAAACATAATACCAAATATTCTATAATAAACCTCAATAACGCATGAAAATTTCTTGTTAATCCGAGTACATTTACCAGAGTTACTATAGCACGGGAAGACAGACAAACCGAATTCATAAATACTTTTTCAACTATATGGGAAATTGTTGAGAACAGTAGTGACAGATAATGAGTGTACTACATCTACAAATTTTTGTATTTGTCCTGAACCAAAAGGATAGCATTATAAAAAGGTACATAAAACACTACTACACAATTACACCCAGTCCCCCAATTTCCCCCGTGTACCCTACTTTTTTTCATTTAATCAATTTACATTTTACACTTGACATGGCCCCGTACTCCAAACATAATACCAAATATTCTATAATAAACCTCAATAACGCATAAAAATTTCTTGTCAATCCGAGTACATTTACCAGAGTTACTATAGCACGGGAAGACAGACAAACCGAATTCATAAATACTTTTTCAACTATATGGGAAATTGTTGAGAACAGTAGTGACAGATAATGAGTGTACTACATCTACAAATTTTTGTATTTGTCCTGAACCAAAAGGATAGCATTATAAAAAGGTACATAAAACACTACTACACAATTACACCCAGTCCCCCAATTTCCCCCGTGTACCCTACTTTTTTTCATTTAATCAATTTACATTTTACACTTGACATGGCCCCGTACTCCAAACATAATACCAAATATTCTATAATAAACCTCAATAACGCATAAAAATTTCTTGTCAATCCGAGTACATTTACCAGAGTTACTATAGCACGGGAAGACAGACAAACCGAATTCATAAATACTTTTTCAACTATATGGGAAATTGTTGAGAACAGTAGTGACAGATAATGAGTGTACTACATCTACAAATTTTTGTATTTGTCCTGAACCAAAAGGATAGCATTATAAAAAGGTACATAAAACACTACTACACAATTACACCCAGTCCCCCAATTTCCCCCGTGTACCCTACTTTTTTCATTTAATCAATTTACATTTTACACTTGACATGGCCCCGTACTCCAAACATAATACCAAATATTCTATAATAAACCTCAATAACGCATAAAAATTTCTTGTCAATCCGAGTACATTTACCAGAGTTACTATAGCACGGACAGACAGTCAAACCGAATTCATAAATACTTTTCAACTATGTGGGAAATTGTTAAAAACAGGAGTGATAGATAATGAATGTACTACATCTACAAGTTTTTGTATTTGTCCTGAACCAAAAGGATAGCGTTATAAAAAGATAAATAAAACACTACTACGCAATTACTCCCAGTCCCCAATTTCCCCCGTGTACCCTACTTTTTTCATTTAATCAATTTACATTTTACACTTGACATAGCCCCATATTCATTTCCTACATTCTTTAAAGCAACAATATCCAGATTTCATGTCAATAATTATACTTAAGGGATTATCAACATTTTTCTTCGTTGATTCATTATGCAAATTTTCATTGCTTCTAGATTTTTACAAAAGCGTAACTTACTTAAAACATCATTTTCAAATATCTTGGAAAAAATTAAACGATCAAATCAAATTTTCTGCTATTCTACTCTGATACATTAATCCTATTTGACATTATAAAATTTAAAAGCTGACATGTCTTCCTTTTAAATGCCTTAAAGTTCGTTATTCCTTTACTTCCGCGAAGGAATGGTTTTTCTGGACATCTATAAGAGTCTTATGAACAGGATTAAGTTGTTTCGTAGCTTTTTCGTTTCTTATATTGCGCCTATTAAATTACAAGTAAAATCAGTAAAATTTTTATTAATGGTTTTTTGGTGACATTCATCCATTTCAATACGATAATTTAGCTATAAACTTTGTACTTGAAACAGTTGTTAAATCACTTCATCGGTTCAATTCATTAAAATAAATTGGGTTAAAATGCTGATTCAATGGTCATGAAATCATTTCTTGTACGTAGATTTTTTTCTGCTCACCCCTTAATGACAAACTAATATCTCCTTCGTGATCAGCGGTGCGTATACAAACCGTATAGGAGGCGCAAAATCTTTTAATTATAACACCAGTATTTTCAAACGGTAATTTTCGACTTATTTAATTACAGGATTTTAGCGATTAAATAAGGCAAAAATTAATATTTAAAAGCAGCGGTGTCGAAAAATTAAGAGAATCATACGGGACAATAGTCGCGAAGGCAATTGCGAAGACGCAATATTTTGTGAATCATATTGTGTCAATAATGGAGGTTTTTAACTTTTCAAATATGCTCTTCATCATTGTTTACCAAACACTGTTTACACGTCATGAAACATAGAAAAAAAATATTGTAGATCCAACAAAATTCCTATTAGGTCATGTTATATTTGAACAGAAAATTTTGTTAAGCCAACAAAATTTTTATTGAACTAACATTAATCAAATGAAAATTGTGTTCGGAAATTCGCATATTTGAAGCTTTTAGAAATCAATTTCTGTTAAAATTTTTATAGGTCACAATACATATTGTTTTTGGATATTAATTTCTTAAAATATGAATTGTGACATTATTATTCGAAAAATATGTATCGTAACATATAAAAATTTGAACAGAAATCGATTTATAGAAGCTTCAAATATGCGAATCTAAACCGTCCAAACCTTAAAATTGCAAAATTGTTATTTATACTCAACCACTGGCAGAAATATGAAAAAGTCATAACTCTTATTTTTTTAAAATATCATTGCACATCTATGTCAGAAAGATATGCGTTCTATTTTCCAAAAATTTTTGAAAAGGACTTCAAAAAGAAAGCGAGGGCAGACGGCTCCTTTGTGTTTCTAACCCTGACCGCGTGCAAGCACCTCAGAATCAGTTAGAATATTTATCATTATATCCTATTAGTGACAATTCAATTTCCTTTCTAACTGGTTTGTTATAGGATTGTAAAACATTTTAAGGAAATTAGACTACATTTTTAATTTTTCCAACAAAAAGTTTTCCCCCCCTTTTTTTCAATTTGAGAATAAATAAAATTTTCATTTTGACCCCGAGCCCGAAGACTGATATAAAAAGCGAATCCGATCGCGTTTAGAGTTCGTTCTAGGGCTGATCCCGTCTCATCGCTAGTTTCTACATGGAACTTATTTAATTTCTTAAAAAAATTTCTCGTTCGAAACGTGTTTAACCTGGGTCAAAATATTCCACATGTTACGTAAGATCTGTTTTATGTTGGAAAGTATACATTAGGAGTTCAAAACTTTACATCAGTATAACTCCAAAATTACTTCACCGAATAAATTCCCGTTTTGTATCAAACATATTTTTTATCAAAAAAATCCAACTATGATGTCAAAATGGGAGTTCGTTTTGAAAATTTGAAAATTTGAAAATTTGATACTATTTCTATTTGAAGATCTATTTCTATCTCAGCTTATCTTTTTAACATTAAATAGAAAGACGACCTAAGTCTCAATCGAATGGTTATTTTAGTTTTTCTCTTCGATAATTTGGCTATTAAAATATATGAGGTGTTCTCTTTCTTCTTCTTCTTCTTTCTCTTGGCATTGACAATTTTCTGATTATCAGAAACAGTAATGGTCTCTTACGAGGAAAAGTACTGTACCAATTTTTGCCCTCTAAGTACACAATCACAGAATCAGCAAACGTCAATTTTAGCATTAATCTCTCCTTCAAAGAAGACATCTAACTCTACATTATTTCCAGAGCAATGGGGTATAAAATCTATGATTCATTATCTAACACGATAATGAAGTTCATAGAGCTTTGCTCTCTTTAATACTAGTTAAATAAAAATTGTTAAAGTTATATTAGTGAAAATATATTACTTTTAGAGATTATTTTCGTATTTTAGTTATTTTTAACCCTTAGCTTGGGGCCATTTAGTCCCACTTTTCTACACGAGTGATTTCTTTATCAATCAGTAAGATTAAGATAAAAATAGTAAAATACATAAGAGATTCTTACTAAAAAGTACAAAATTGAAAAAAAGAAAATCCATTTTATGAATGTATGTAAAAAATCTTAAAAATTGCCTGGATGTTTTCATTTATACTTAATAAATAACCTTATATTAGTGGTCAAGGTTTCTATTTTATTTTTCACATTTTTTTTTTTTTTTTTTTTTTTTTTTAAATTTTGGCATGGCCACGAAGGTCATGGGAAGGAACATTTACATTTCAGAAATTTAAATGAAGACATAATTGAGCAATTATTGGCGTACTTAGTACAGATATATTTTTTATAATTAAACTCTCTCATTGAAAAAGCAAAATTGGCTAAAAAGAATTGTTTTAAAACTATTGAATTTGTAGAGTGTAATTTTCTGGAAAACAGTACGCATCAGGATTTCACTACTTATCAAACTTATCTTTGAATTTGATACCTCCTTATACTGCACACAATATTTGATAAATGACCGATAAAATAGACCAGGGGTGGCCAACCTGTAGTACTCATGCCACAGAGCTACCACTATTTTTTAAGAGAATTATTTGCCTTAAATAAAGAGTAAAATTATGTGATAAAAAGAGGTTAAAATTTGTATTAAAAAAAAACTGGTTTCGAACTTTTTTCAGGGGAAAAGGTTGGCCACCCCTGAACTAGACAATATCAGTAAAACTGGATATGCCAAGCCCATGGAGGGGACAAAAATTAAGTTTTAAATGTTTAAGTAATTTTTTTGGTTTACCGGTTGCTAAAATGGTGCATATCCTTTTATTAAGTGCAATGTTAAAGCTGCCTAAAATTTGTATTATGATTATAAATGAGCATTTTCTTACCTTATTTCTTACCTTTATATACCTTATAATGACCATGGAGTATACACTGAAAACATTGACAAACTCTAAATGGAACTAATAAATTGGAAAAGCTTCAATAATTTCACAAAAGAGCTAAGAGTTATAACTAAAAAATAAAATGGCTTTCTTTCTCCCAAACTACCTACTGATGATTTGATATGTACTGTCATCCACGGCACTTTTTAACACTTTCCAATCTAGTTGAAAAGTGTTTATGACTTCGGTTTGTCTGCCGCTTGGCCGTGCTCTAACTCTCATAAATATCCTCGGATTGCCCTGAATTTTTTTTGTTTACAGGGACAGTCAAAAGTATTCCGTTATATTACAGTCAATGGGAAATAATCATTTCAATTCCTTTTTGGTAACGTTACATCATTTAAACATAATGAAATTGATATATAATTATGAAGCACATTAAAATATGCTTTTTGTAGAATATGGGGTGCAAAGCATTTATTATTCATTTACAGAGTCAAACAAAAGAGTTCTGTTACACATCGTTCTATGGGAGAAAATCGTTTGCAGTGTAATTTAGTGATATTTCACTATTTCAAACATAATGAAAATTATATGTATTACTCAGGTGCACTATAAATTGCTCTCTTGTGAGCATTGTGTTTATTTACAGGGACATATAAAAAGATATTGGTTACAGTACATGTGCGATATTTACAGTCTATGTGTGATAAGTGCGTTTTCAACTTTGGTTTGCGTTTTTAAGTTTGACTAAATTTTTTCATAGCACGTGAGTATTTATAAACTCGGTTGATCATATCTTGGTTGATCTCGGTTGATCTTTCCATACACACTATATTTAGTAGACTAATAGAAGTTTGTGGAATATAAATAAATTCATATACAGGGCTACGCAAAGAAAGAGATACATTGTCGTTTACGGTAGGTAATTGCTGTGAGTGAGTTTTACATTGCATTTTAGCTTAATATGTGGTGTGTGCAAAAGTCTTCAGGTAATATACAGGGCTGTACAAAATATTTCGAGTGTATTTCCATCGATTAGCTGAAATTGGTAAATGTGAATATTCTAACTGAACTAAATTTTATCATACTATATATCCACATCTATTGATCATATACGGGCCTGCACAATATAATTCGACTACTTTTTTGACACTGGAAGGTAATTTCAAAAACTGTATTTTTCAATGTTTTATATGTTTTCTAAACTGTTTATTTACATATCTTCTTTCACCTTATGTAGTGCTGAAGTTTCATTACAGTTTTCTGGCTGTGTTGGAAAATGTTTCATAATCTATGTTTGACGCATGATTTTTCGTTCTTGTTTAAATCTATTTTCAGTGTCTACGGAGGGAGATTATTTTGGCAAGGGACAAATTTTATAAGTTAACTCCTTAGTAAATAAAAAATAATAATAATAATTTTAAGTTAGAACTTAACTACAGACTTTTAACTGTAGTCATTGTTGAAAAAGAAACTGTAAAAAATTTTTAATTGTTTAAACGTGAGTGAAATGAACATTGTATTCTAGATGTAGACTCACAATCATTAATCATTTGACTCATATCCATTAACAGACTACAGTTAAATATTAAAATTATTTCGTCATAAATGTATTTCATAGCTTACTTACAACTTAAATAAATAAATATATAATGAATGAAAATATTAAGAAATTTGCTACATTTCCTAATATTTATCCCTTCGAGAGCGTAAAATGTACCTTTTCGGGAGAATGACCCATAAGTGACATACTTACTGATGTATTCAACTGACAAATAGTCATGTAAAAATACCATTTTTTTAAAAATATAAATTCATTTTATTTATTTGCTTTATGAATTATAATACTATAATTGTAGACGAAATGGCACCATTGCGCACAGAAATTTCAGGACGACACTTAAGTTTTAAATAACTTACTTATTGAACAAAGTATTTACCGAATGAGCTTTCTACACTTAAAAATTGACATTTTAATGATTTTTGAAAAAATAATGTCTGCTTAGAGGGAAGGAGGGAAGTGTTTCAACTATTTTTCTCCCCTGATTACACAATCGATGAACTTCAATTGGCCATTATTCCTCCTTCAAAAAAAGTCGAACTCTACATTATTGAGACTGCAAAGGGATACGAAGTCTATGATTCATCATCTAATATGAGAATGTAATACATAAAGCTTCTTCTCTCATTTATGTTTTTCAAGTATTAGATACTTCAATCCATTCGTTCAGTGATAAAAAAAGAGGCACTCATCTAGAATCTATCTGGATAAGAGACTTCATTCGACAGAGTAGGTGAGGGGGAATATTTTGCTGATTAACAAAAAAGTCAACATTGAACGTATAGCAATTGATCTAGCAATTATTCAAAGTTTTCAAAATTTGGGAAAGATGATATAGGATTCTTAAACCCTTCATATAAGGGAGGAGTAATGTACTCAACAAGCAGTTCAATAAGTGCGTGGAGGGATATGGAGAAGATCATCTTTTTGAAATCCATGTCATGATTTCTGATATTGTTATAGGGAAAATAAGATTCATTAAAAAAAAAGTATATATATATATATATATATATATATATGTGTGTGTGTGTGAATTTTATTTACTTTCAACTTTGTTTCTTCACTCTCTTTTATTTAACTCAACTTGGTTTTTGTGTGTAAAGATGGAATTTTGCACCCAGAAAAAAGTTTTGTTGAATCAACAAAAATTTGGTTGACCCAACAAAACTTTTTGTTTAAATATAGGTCAATGGAAATTTTGTTTGAATCAACAAAAAAAACTTTCTTTTTTGCAATTCCAAAAAAAAAAAAAAATTGTATCGTCAGCAAAAAATGTTTCGTTAATTCAAGTAAAATGGTTCAATTTTACCTGAATTTTGCTAAAACAACCAAAATGTACTCAACAAGACATGTTTTGTAGTTTTAATAAATTCCTTTTTCTGGGTGTGTCATTGATTTTTAACTCACTTACTGCTGTACTAAAATTCTTAAAATTATGTGTACAAATGTGCGTTTCGGATGACAATATAACGTTTTAATATTTTTAGAGCTTAATTATAAATTAATAATGTAATTTTACGCCATTTTTCGTTACCCCACCACAGGTTAAATAACAAAATATTATTTTTCGTTACAATTGTGTATGAGTTAAAACAACAATGGATTTAATTATGCGACAAATTGCGCTCGTCAAAAAAGACAAACCCGCTGTGAAGCTGTAGTAAAACGAATGGAAAAAAAAATCATGAATTGTAGTCATGAAATTAGGCGTGATTTTCAAGATAAACATTGAATGCTTATAAAAGAGTATATTTTAAAACAACTATTTACTTTTATACTATTTTTTTTTCTTTGTTTAATTGTTTGTTTTGATCATAGAACATTATTGCATAAAAATAATGTCTAGGGAGTTCCGTTACTGAGATACAAATATTGAACGTTTTTTTTTATAACACCACTATTGTTAAAAACTAAATCACGCAAAATAAATATTATTACTAGTATCATCTTCATTATTATTATTCTATTGTTTTTTTTTTATTAATAAACATTAACTTAGGGAAAGGTTAATGGTATTCAATGATAACATTAAAAATATTATCATTAAAACTTTTTTAAAGTGTGTTCACGAAAAATAAATATTTCCTGCTCAGTAATGCAAAACTTTCTAACGCATTTTCGAACTTATTTTTAAACGCAGAAGCATGATACTTACAGGCATAACTATTCAAATCATTTGGAATCGAATAGGGGTTTTATTTTTTCATTTCCAATACATGAATTACATCTTAATTTATAAACGATTATTGTCTCATGACGATCTTTATTAGGCAATTGCAAACGGAAATTTGGTTCAAAACACAAAATTTGACAGCATTTTCTGAAAAATCCTCTGCTTTTATCGAATAGGGGGAAACACTATTCGATCACAGTTGCTTAATAAAAGCTCATGCCAATTTCATGCGTCTAAGAATAAAAAAATTTCAGGAATGTGTCAGAAAGTAACCAATTCGAACTGAATTGTTAAGAATAATTCTGTTCAAATCAACTTTAAAAAAATAGTGAGATAGTGAGGTAAATATATTATTCTTATCTAAAAAAAATATTTCATATTTTTACATTATTTATTGTAAAAAGAATGCTGTTTAACAAACATTCTTTAAAATTTACCTTTTATTCTCAATTGTATTAATCATCGAATCATTTGTTGTTTTAATTGAAATTCGTGAAAACAGATTCAAAACCATTATACACAAGTTCTTCGGTAAATTAAAAACAACACACAAGGATTGGATTCTCTAGGTATTTCTATGTATGTGATACTGAGCATTCATAGTCTAGATCTGTCTGGCAGATCCGAACACTTTTTACCAGAAAAACTCGAAAAATTTATGTTCATTCCCAAACAAGACTCCATTTATGTTTTAAAATTTATCTCCCTCAACTAGCATTGACCTCGTTAGAGAATTGACACGCTACATCATAATTTATTCAACAAGTATTTGCTTTTTATTTCAATGATGATGAAAATATTTATGTAAACGTTAGCTGTGTAGAAAATCTGATGTACAAGTTATTTTACTTTCAAAATAAGAACGAAGACGAATGCATGTTTAAAAAGTCACCTTAAAATATTCCGGACATTTAGAGCAGTTCTGGTTAACATCAAGCTCAAATCATAAATGACCTCAAAATATAAAAACATCTAGACCACTGGCAAGAACTCCTCGGCAATAATCTTGTAAAACAAGTGGTCAAAAATGTTGAAGATGATTATCGTGAGAAGAAATATATATTTCTTGAAAATAACCAAAATTACTCTTGTTTCGCATGTATTGAGCCAGATACACTGCTGATGATTTCTACAATTCATCTACAGTTTTTGAATTATATTGTACCGGCACAGTGTAGCATATCCGAGATATCTACATTTCTGTAAGCTCCCCTAACCTAATAAAAGTAACTATCAAATGTAACTAACAGTAGCGTAATGCAATTTTCTAGTGCTAATGTATATAGGAAAATTATTTTATGCATATATATTATCATTTTTGAATAAAACAGTTATTTTTAGATTATGATTTTTCTTACATTTTATAATGTTCTTAATTATATTGCGTTTTCGGATATATTGCATTTTTTACTTTTTATCTTTCTTGTCTCTTGACAAGGTGTTATAACGAGGGGCTATTGTATTCCACACATTATCATGAAATTTACAATTTCTGAACAGAGAGACGTCAGGTAGAAAACAATATTGGCCAATAATGAAGCATTATTGCATTTATTATTTTTAAATTTTTAATATTAAAAATATATTACAAACATTATGAAAACAATAACAGAACAGTAGAAATATATACAATGCAATTTTTTCTATAGAAAAAATATTTTCTGTCATATGTCACATTACAGATTCATATTGTACCGACAGGCTCAAAAGTTATTAGGTGTTTTTAAAAGATAATAATTTGTGAATTGGTTAACAATTTTCTTTTTTTTTTTCATTTTTAGATCTTGAATTTGGTCATTTTGGAGTTTTTACATGCATCGATCAAGGTACGTTACATTCCTTGGGAATTCCAAGGAGCCTGGCACCACTATTAATGAAAAATTTATATTTAATTTTTAAACCGCAGAACTCGTAATCGCTTGGCTTAGTCACAGAATTTATAATATTTTGCTGCAATTAAATAAAGCAAAAAATTCTGTTAAAAAAATATGGTAGAACTTAATGCAACCTGGTTAGTACACAAATGAACAAAAAGTTGCAATGGTAGAAATTTATTTTCAAATTCAATGCTCAATTATTGCGCCTTCCATATTCGGTGCAAATATTGTGCACTGTAAAAAAAAAAATGTTTCATAACCCAAGAAAATATAATGTAACCACATACGAAAATATACAGTAACCTTTTCCGAGTTACCCGCGATTACGAAAAGCTTTTTTTATCTTTAGAAACTTTAGAAACCAATATATTTTTCAGATTTAAAAAAGCATTAAAAAAAAAAATGTAAGTTTTTTTTTTTTTTTACTACGGATTTTCTGAAACGTTTCCGAGTAGTTTTTATAATGCATCAATCAGTTTTCTCAACCTAGGTTTTTCGGATGCTATCACTTCTCAAATAAACATTTTCAGGTTCAACAAACATATTTTATTGACAAACATGGTAAATTAACAGAATTAACATTAAAATTACTATTATTTTGTTAATCTTACTTGTGTAAATTCAATTACGCAGCTAAAAATGTTTAATTGAGAATTGATAGCATCCGAAAAACCGATATTCCGGTTTAACAAAACTGGTTGATACTCTAATGAAAACTACTCGGAAACGTTTCCGAAAATTAGTGGCAGCTAATGAAATTTTGGTTTTACTTCTTTAAATCTTGAAAATATGTGTGTTTCTGAGGTTTCTAAAGATAAAGAAAGCTTTTTGAAATCGTTGGTAACTCGGAGGAGGTTATTTTATGTTTTCGCACGATATCATTTTATATTTTTGTAGATTAAGAAACTTTTGTATTTCTTCACAGTGTGGTATGAAAAACCGCGGTCTACCATGCAAAGTAAGTCAACTACAGAACTCGTCGATAATGTGTCAATAAATTGCTTATTGTCATCTATGATGGAGAATTTCTCACATTAAAATTTCTGCAATAATTTAGTCGAATGATTGAGCGATTATTTTTAATATAACTTGTTTTGTATCGCTGGACAAAATTACAAATTATCTAGATTCTCAAAATAAAGGAAATGTAAAAATATTAACTAAATGTAACAATCATATAATAATTTTCCGACAACGCGCTTTACATAGATTATATTCTAAATATTTCAGAATCATTGGTATCATATACAGTTGGCATCATACTGTAGGTATCATATACAGTTGGTAATCATTGGTATCATACAAGGTTTCTCCAATACTGGCTTTTCAATCAAAGTATTTCCAATAAAATTCCAATAAATCTCTATTGCTGGAAGAAGTGTTTGTCGCCAGTACTGGCTATACATTTCGAAAATACAAACACCTTGATATTATCGCAGAAGCGCACAAAATAGACTCAATATTTTCTGTGAGTTAACCAATTTGCGTGGCTTGATTACTTCCTAAGCTCGTAAACCAGTGTTTCATTTATTATTGTTTTACAAGAAAAACACCTTTAAAATATAGTATAAACAAAAACATTACGGAAGCATCAGTTCAATGAAAATATTTACTATACAGTTTCATATATTATAAATTTTTCCAGTACATGTCACATTTCATTTCAATGCATAGTGTACATTCTAAATATTGCAGAAATATCATATAAGAAACAGTTCTAATTGAATCAAATGTTTCACCAATATGTGCATACCAAAAGATTTAAAAAAAAAAAAAAAAAAAAAAAAAAAAAAAAAAAAACATTTATAATATTATACATACATTTCCCCAGTATTTCAGATATATTTCTCACCCCTGATATCATAGACAACACACATATTTTTCTAATTATATTCAAAATCCTTCTAAAACTTTTTATGTTACAGAATCCTGTTTAAGGGATTTTTCGTGCATAATTTTATGTGGATTTTTCAAGTTCTGATAACCATTGGTATTTCCAAAATAGAATCTTTGATGACCAATAGGTTGTTTTTGGTTCATTTTTTTAATATTTGATCCTACTAAAGCCCCTATTAAAAGCATTAGTTTAAAAGTATAATTAAAAGCAATAAAAGATGCACTTTTCAAATATCTTTATTGTAATAGCATAAAATAAATGTGGAGAGAATCCGATATTTTCGTTTTTGCCTGCGAATGTTCAAACAGGTATAGAGAGGAGTGATACGAAAAAAAATACTGTGTCCTAGTGTAAAACATTGCCTTTATCAGGTCCTTCCAATGTGGCGCTAATGGTGTCTTGCTGATAAGTCAATTTTATGTATAGCTACTCTAAAGAAAAGAAAACTCTTTATTGACAGATTTTATGTACGCGGCAGAGTGGCTAAAATTAAAAAACACTTTCTAATTTTTGTTTTTTAAAAGATATGTTTTTCTTCTGTTGTGTCAATAAAATCTGCTAATGAAGCAGATTTTTAATGTTTTGTATGTTTGATATTAATGCTTATGCATTATAGTGAGAATGTTTACAAAGTAATTTCTTACATTGTTATATATTTTCAGCATATGCAATTAAATTCCAACGCATATTATATCTATATACACTAAGTGGTCAAAATATTATGACCATTCCTCATTAAAACTTCAACTCGTTCGTGCAGCAATGATGTAAATGAGCTGAATTTTCGGTGAAACGTATTTAAGGGGTCACGTACCTTTTAAACTGACAAAATTCTTGTAAAAGTGAACCTAATATAGATTGCAATAATTCCATATCTAATTAACTTTTGAATATGAAATTTGAAACACGCATTAAAAGAGATGATATAGTATATCCTGACAGGTGATGTTCTGAAAAAGAGTCTAGATGCATATAAAGGTTATTTATTAATTTAATTTGAAATTTAGTGAGTTTTTTTAATTAATGAATCCACCTTAGATGCCCTATCGCAGAATTTCTCATAGTTGAATTGTCACAGTATCGTGAGCCAATTTTTTTTTTTATTATTGAGTAGCGATATAATTTAGTATGTGTCATTACCAAAACTTCCAATCCTCCCGTTTTTTAATACCACTATTTTTAAAAGGTATTCTTCGTTTTATTTTATCGCAGAGTTTCTGTTATTAAATAAAGCCAATTTATCTCTTAGTAAATAGTGGCGTTGAAAAACGAGAGGGTTTGCAGCTATGCATTACATTTCAATGCATATTCATCTATATATCATCATTCATATTATTATTTTCATATTATCTATTATTCATATATGCATCTCCGCATTACACCGTAATGCGGAAATGTGTTTAAAATGATCTACACCGGAAAAAATATAATGATAAGTTTTTAAAAAATAAAAATAAAAAAGAAATTCGTAAATTTGATTTTTTTTTTTTTTTTGCAACAAATACTCATAATGTACATAGTATTGGAGCGTTTTGGGCATGTGTAAAGTTTATGCCTACTGTCAAAATTTCATGAAATTTTGGCCATTTCTGAGAAATTATGCGCACCGTGACCAAAATCACCGTTTTGAGAAAATTGACTTTAAAGATCATATTACCTCTTGATCGTATAAAAAGAGCTCAAACTGTTGTGGACATAACTTCCCTTCCAAAGCAAATTTTTTCTTGGAGTTTCTTTTTAAAATGTTTCTAAAGAATCAAATTTTAATATACGCTATTAAAAAAATGTTTTTTTGACACTTTAAAAGGTACCTGGTCCCTTAAAAAATATAAAAGTGTGACAGAAAATTTCGAATTGCGAACTCTTTGGACATTAATCCATTTCCTTTATCCCATTATTCCACAATCAATTATTTCATAAATATCTGAAAAGTATATATAGCACACGAATTGAAATCAGGATCATCAGTATAGGCATTGTCATTTTGAATGACAAATTTGACAGCAAGAGTGATTTTCGACTTAAATTGTGTTAGATCGAGAAAAATGCTTCGTTGCTTTTGCCGGTAGTATTTAAGCACTCTTGAATGAAAAATTGTTTCCCCGAATAACACAGCCGTCTGTCCAAAATTATAAGATTTCATACGTTCTTTCCCGTGGGGCATCGCAGACAGCGTAACGAAAACAAAAGATTCTCACTTAATACTTTTTTTTTTCCATTTCCTGTGATGTGTTGTCGCGAAAATTACTTTTGTTGTTTTACCTTTTCCTTTTTCAAATAAATTTTTCCTTCTTATTTTAAATGTACAAGTTTAGTCTGATAGTTTTTTTCTTTTGTTACTCTACATAAGTGGAGATAATACAATAAGTTTAAACAATTTTCCTTACGTGACAAAGTGACATTATGGTCAGACGGATAAGACTGGAGAATTTAGTGAAAAGATTTGGAATGGGACAAGTGCAAAGCCGTGATCACAAAGTTTAAAGTGTCACTTTAATTTGTGTAATTTTCAGTGACTATCTGTAAAACTGGTGAAAGTTTGACGTCCTGTTTGTCAAATTGCATAAATTGCTGAAATACTTTCAGCTTCTTAAAAGTTTTTTTAAGTTGTAAGTAAGTAAATGTTCAATTGGCATGATGTTAGTGAAAATGTTAAACTGAAATGGTGTAGGGAAAATGTTGAAGTATAGTAAAAATCTTAGTCACTTACAAGTCTCAGTCGTCAAGCATGCGACTGACTGAGTATTATTCTGCAAATTCGGTTCAACTGCGTTTTTTTTAATGCATGCGCAAGATTTTAGTAAAAAATATCACATCTACTAAACTATACAAAATATTGTTATACAAATTATACTTCCAAATTCGGAATGAATCATAAAATTAATATTTCTAATTGATTTTTTACACTTTCAAACATAGTTGAAAATTGTTTATGTATTCGGTTTGTCTGTCCAGCTCTAACTCATGTAAATATACTCGGGTTGCCACGTAATTGATGTATGTTATTGAGGTTTACCATGGCATGTGCGCTATTGGAAATGATGTGTATAGCATTTATAGTTCGTTTACAGGGGCGCTAAAAATAATTCTGTTACATTATGGTCTATGGGGCAGTGTATTTAAATGATGTTGCACTATTTCAAAGACATTGAAATTGATATGCATCACTGAGGTGTAATACAAGATGCTTACTATAGAATATCGTGTGCTGTGCATAAGATTTATCGTTCATTTACAGTACACACAAAAGAATTCGGTTGCATTACTATCTATGAGTGATAATTGCTGGAAGTGCATTTTCAATTGTGGTATGTGTTTTTAAATTGAACTAATTTTTTACATATCACTTCGTGTGTATAAATTCTATAGATCATATACAGGGCAGCGCAAAAGTATTCGAGTACATTTCTGCTAGCCGACGGAAATTACTGAAGGGGAATTTGCAACTGTGTTATGAGTTTCCTAACAACTAAATTTTTGTATACTATGTAGTAGGTATACAAATCTATAGATCATATACAGGGATAGGACTGCACAAAGAATTCGGATATATTTTCCAACTATAGATTGGTACTTGCTGAAATTGGTTTTCAAATGTGTCATGCGATTTCTAAATTGTTTACTTTCTATCTGTGTACTTTTTATCTTTCACCTTATTAAATGGCGAAGTTTTGATACAGTATTCTAAATGTGTTAGAAAGGGGTTTAGAAGGGGTTAGAAAGTTTCATAATCTATGCTTGATGCTTGATTTTTCTTTCTAGTTTAGTCACTAAAATAGTCGTGAAATGAGTCTATTAAATAGTTAAAGAATACTTAAAACAATACAATTCCTTATTTGCTTTCAATCGCCAGATACTACTGCGAAGGAATATCTGTTATTGGTTCATTTCAGGATGCTACTCATTCCAAATAAAAATGAAACTCTACCGACTTTTGCATCAACATAATAGATTTGTTAAGTTTAAGTCGAGTCAAGATTGCGGAAGATACTGTTACTTGCATTCATTGAAAAAGGATTGTTACATCTTGTATTGAAAGTTGTTGTAGTGACTATGTATGCATTTTATAAGATGCGTATAATTATAAAAAATAGTTATGTGAGTATCTGATATGTGCTAATATATACCGACTTTTGCATCAACCTAATAGATTTGTTAAGTTTAAGTCGAGTCAAGATTACAGAAAATACTGTTACTTGCATTCATTGAAATAGGATATTTACATCTTGTATTGAAGGTTGTTGTAGTAACTATCCTCTTTAATAAAAAGGTATGCGTTGCTGACGACTGGGATTTTCGCTAATCGTTGCCACAGATTAATCTCGGAAAATGAAACATTTGAAGTTACTGAAAAAATGAATTGCTCGAAAAGTATTTGTCAGAAAATTGTTAGACAAACTGCGCTAGAAAGGCAAAAAATTGTATTTTTCTTGATATAGATTTCAAATCTAATGAATATGCCATTTTTCAAATATTGAATTTCAAAAATTACCAAATTTCACAATGGAGTACCATAGCGAAAACTTCACGCGTAAAAAAATAATAATAACAGCAATGTGTCAGCACGAGTCACAAATTATAGTAACCGTATTATTCTGTTAAAACATAAAAGTGAATTATGATGTCACGAGTGCATGATTTTTATTTAATTCTCGACAAATACTAGATGCGCCATTTCTTTTTTAGTTGTGAATAATATAGGTTAATTCACGTTATTAAAAAATGTAGCTATAAAACAGATAAATAAATGGAAAACGGTAGGTAATAAATTTTAAACGTAATATTAAACCGTATTAAAAAAACATAACTCAGTGAAATAAGTATCCGTTTTTATATTATTTTAAGATATTTCAGGTTATATTACAGATTACTTTAAAATACAAGGTTAAATTCACCGATATATTTCGTTTGATTCAAGGTTCTTTTGGAGAAACCGACCAGCGCAGCGGGCGTAGTCTGCTAGTGCATTTTATAAGCGTATAATTATGAAAAATAGCTGTGAGTATCTAATATGTGCGCATATAAACATTAAGTAAAGAAAGGAGGAATATGAGTATAGTCAGCATAAAGATGATAAATTTAAAAGCTAAAAAGTATTTCTTATTCTTAAAAATGCTCTGCCGCTTAAATGAAATCTGCCAAGAAGGCATGTTTTTATTTATTTATTTATTTATGCCTTTATAAGACGAGTCTTATGCAATACTACTGAGTAGGAAAATCAAAAAAGATTTGAAATTTTTAAAGCACTCGGAAAAGAAGCAAAATGAAAAACAAGAGAGTCAAAAAGATCCTGCCCCTAATAGTGATAAAACAGAAATAATACTATAGAAATTCACGTCAAAGATCCAAAGATCGTATTCCAACGATGACAAATAAAATGTGATATATCATAAATAAATGTTATGTTTATTATTGAATCTTATTTCATAAAGAATTATACACGATTCTATACATTTGATTAACTTCAGGAAATTGGATTAATTTCACAAACATATCAATAAGTTATCTATGCTGTCGTTTAGATTCCTCCCCAATTAACTCAAAAATTGATTAGATTAGAAACATCAAATTTCCTGTAACTTACATAACAGAAATATTAAGCTTATATGCCTTCAAAAAATCTTTACAAATATTTAAGTGTAAATAATGCGTAATTTTATTTAACCAGTATAATGACTTTAAAATAAAATGTTGGCACCAAACTTTTTTTCTTTTTTAAGTTATAGATATCAAGACTTTGCGACGCATAGCAGGCGAAATATCGAGGCTGTTTCAAATGACCTAAGATGACGTCTAATGATGGCCTTTTTAAAATATATATATCAATATATCGTTTTAAAAACATCGATATCCAAAAAATAGCGATACCTCGGAATATTTTCATTGTTACTTGATGTTTTAATGCATGGAATTATTTATTTCTGTTTATATGAAGGAATCAGAAATCTTACTTCTGCATTGAAGGTGCAATTTAGCATCATGTCACATTTAATTTCATTTCTGATTCCCTATAAACGCAAATGCATAATTTTTTTACCACTGACAGCTTAATATCTGCCCTATGTAACATAATTATTTCAATATTCTACAATTGATACTTAACTTTTTTTTAATATTTAATTTTGATAAAAAATTTTAAGTTGTTTTTCGAATTGCATGCATTGAGCACAGCATTTCTCAAAAACTGATAAAGAAATTTGTATGAAACTTGGTGGATGCATTCATTTTGATGCAAGGAATAACTTATATTTCTAATTCGTTATTATAACTAGCTGTTACCCGTGACTTCGTTCACGCAACATTTAAAGAAGGATAAATGCATTAATTAATCAAAATATTTCACTCCTTATAATTAAAAACATAAATAATTAACTAACTCTTTGTCACATTTCATAAGAGATAATGCAGAATTTCTTTGTTATAGGGACTTTAACATAACTCAGTCTTTAAAAAGTGAAATTTTGTACCAAATAATTGCGAAAATGAAATTGCAACCCATGCAAAAAGGAGGGCCAAATAAAATCGTGGAAAGCTTGAAATTTTAATTTAAAAAGATATTAGCTTTTTATTGTTTAAAAATGAAGAGTACCAAATAATATTGATAACGATGTAAAACTAATGTTACTTGTACGTATACTTTATTTTTAAACAATAAAAACTAATATCTTTTAAAGTGTAAATTATAAAATTTTGGAAGAAAAAATTATTGGAAAAAAGCCAATTTTAAATAATTAACGCAATTATAATTGTCTGAGTGCAACGAAGACTCATACACAGCGCAGTATTACTTTGCCCCATATATAGCTACGATGAATATTAAAACCTTTCGTCAAGCATAACTCAAAAAATATTTAACGGATTTCGTTCAAATTTTTACAGCAGGTACCTATAAAGGTGACAACGACGTCTATTTATTACCAAGAATAAATGTCAAACCGTTTGGAAATTATATTAAAAAATAGATAAAAAAGCACAATTAAAGTACAGACGTCACGAAAATTTTGTGCGTACGTCATTTTCACCGGCGGGAGATTTTCATAGACAATCGGAATTGAAAAGTTCATGGAGTACATGGAGCAAAAAAATATGCACGCACTAATATTCAGCACAATAAAATATATTTCAATTTAGTAGAAATCGAAAATTAATCTGGATTTTTTTCTGTTTGAAAGAAAAACCCCGCAATAACTTGGTAGACTTGGTATTAGAGATTTGGCGCAAATTTCAGCAATAGCAGCTTTTTTTATTTCGCGTGTGTAAATTTAAAAAAAAAAAATCTTTGGTGTTTAAATAAAAGGTTTCGATTTATGGCATTATTTCTTTTTTTTTCTCCTTTTAGCATTTCAAATGGGATTAATGAAAGGTATGTATTTTAAACTTAATGAGTGAAAGGTTTACATTTAAATGAAATGAATTCAATATGAAATGTTATAGGAACAATATTTGGCGATTTATCAACTGCGCCAGGATAACATAAAAGTACCAATATATCAAACGGCATGTAGTATGTGAAATGAAACAATTATATTATAATCACCCGTCGTACAAGATAAAAAAACTAATATTCTGCATTCAGAGGGAAAAATCGATCTCCTGTGTCGTAAGATTTGGCGAGTTCTTTTTTGGTGATAAGTTTTTCGATGTGATTGTTGGGATCTGCAGGATTTAGCTTACTTTTTCTAAATCTTATTTTTTTGCAGATGTAGTATTATGTAAATATGTTTTTGCAGATATTTTTCTATTTTGTATATTTGGCATTCTATTTTATATATTTTCTATTTGGCATTTGAAAAAGAGATTTTTACCTTTTTATCTGTACCTTCGGAAATATTAAAAAATAAAAAAGGATTTACATATATCAAGCGTATAATGTTATGTTTTGCATTTTTATACGGACCACTTCTCCATTTTTAGATTTTAAACGCTATTTATTATTTACTAGCCGTTTATTAATTGTTTACAATTTACCCCCCTGACAATAACAATTATTTATCACAAAAATGCCTTTTAGGTTTTTAAATAAGTTTGTTTATATATTTTCATTACTTATTAAAATATCGAATATGGCGATACAATTATATTTTAGCATCGTGATTAAATTTTTAAGATGGTGCAAAAACATGCTTTAATAAATTTTTCGCCAACCGACATAGTTATACGAAACTTTTCCCCATTCAGATACACAGGCAAGGCTGGCCTCAAACAAGAGTAAAGCTAGCAACAATATTGTTTTAACTCTATAAGAGTTACAATAATGATATTAAGTGCTCCGATTGGCTTTGGGCCCAATTACGAAAGTTTCTCCTAAAAAAAACTGTGGAAGAAGTCTTTTACATTTGTTTCAAATGAAGCTCGGTCTACAAGGTATTAGTTAATAATACAAACAACACTTTAAATGTATATATTTGAAACCCTTCCCCCCCCCCCCAAAAAAAAAAGAAAAGAAAGAAAAGAAAGTTACAGTAATGAATTTAAAATGGCGTTAAGCCACGCTTTCTGGCATAAGCAATTGGCTGCAAACGCGATAACGAAACTTTCACTTAACTTAATAACATGTAACTAATATAGCCCTCAGGGTACTTTGCAGTTATACAGACCTTGTGGTTTTTTTAAAAAGCATGAGACAATTCAGGTTTAAGAAGTTGAGATTTACTGTCAAATGATATAAACAACTATGAACACAAAACGGATGAATTATTATTCAGGTTTATGTATGTATTTAAAAAAAAAATGCATCTGATTACACTTATTAGATAAATTACTTCTGTTTGCATTTAATAACTGATAAACGGCTTCTGTGTATTAAATGAATTGTTTAAATATTGGGAAGAGGTGGCGAGAGGTAGAAAGACGAGTAAACAAACAGGTAGACAGACGGGTAGAGAGACGAGTAGCGACATAGGTAGGCTGACGGGTAGCGAAGCGAATAGACAGACGGCTAGAGAGAAAGGTAAAAAGAGGATTGTCAGAGGGGTAGAGAGATGGGTCACGAGACGGGTAGCGACACCGGTAGACAGGAATGTAGCGAGAAAGGTTGCGAGACACGTAGCGTGGTAAATAAAGAGACGAGTAGAGAGATGAGTACAGAGACGAGTTGACTGCCGGGTAATGAGATTGGTAGCGAGTCGGGTACAAAAACAGACGGATAGTGAGACGGGTATACAGACGAGTAGAGAGACAGTAGATGGGTATGGAGATGGGTAAGAAGATGCGTAGAGAGGCGTATAGCCAGACGGGTAGAGAGACAGATAGACAAATGGATAGCGAAGTAGATAGAGACACGGCTAGACATACAAGTAGTTAGACGGATAGACAGACGGTTAGAGAAATAGATTGGCGGGTAGCGAGACCGGTAGAGAAATATAGAGACAGGTAGCGAGACGTATAGATAACAGGAGATAGACAATCGGTTAGAGAGACGGGCGGAAGAACGGATAGGGAAACAGACAGATTGTGGAGAGACAGACAGACAGGCAAAAGAAAAGTCTGCGGATTGGCGCAGTAAAGGCGCAGGGGGCAGAACCTCCTAGAGAATAATCAAGAAGTATCTGTTAAGCTTAATTTCGAAATATATATAATTTTTCAATTTTGCCGATATGGAGATTTCATGTAAAAGTTTTTTTACAGAAGTCATCGAAATATTTTTTGTATACTTTAATAATAATTTAGATTATAGTTTTGCAATCTGGTTTGTAGCAAAGTATGCTATCAATGTGGTTTGAAGTGTAAGAGTATCTATAAACAGTTATACAAATAATAGATATATAATCAAGGAAGAAAACTTTTAAATTCACACACAAAAAAAAGTGTAACAATGAAATTAAATTTGCGTTAAGCCACGCTTGATAGAATAATCTATTGGCTGCAAATCAAATTACGTAACTTTAAAAAGCTTGGCGTTTTAAAAGATCCGGCGTTTTTTTTTTTTTTCGTTTTTTTTTCCAAGTTTTGCGCAATACGCGCTTAAGAAAATGAGATTCTTTGCCACATGTTAAAAAAAATTATGACAACACATCTGATGAACGGTACTTCTTTTCTATTTTTTTAACAGTGTATATGAATTTATATATGATATTTTGTAATTCTGTCATTTAATTTGCTCTTTCTCTTTATATTGTAATTGTTAACCCTATGTTCTCAGCAATATCACTCAGACTAATCCCTTTGAGGGAAGTCCTAGTACTAAATTTGAAGTATAAGTTATTCCTTGCATTAAAATCAATATGTCTGCCAAGTTTCATACAAATTGCTTTATCAGTTTTTAACACTTTCCAACCTAGTTGAAAAGTGTTTATGACTTCGGTTTGTCTGGCCGTCTGCCGTCTGTCTGTGCTCTAACTCCCGTAAATTTTGCGCTGATTGCCCTGCAATTTTTATACGTTATTGTCGTTATCTATAGCATGTTCCCTATATCAAATGAAGTGTGTAGCACTTAGAGTTTTTTTACAGGGACACTCAAAAGAATTCCGTTACATTACGGTCTATAGGGAAAAAATATTTGCGGTTTATTTTAATGATATTACACAATTTCAAACACATTGTAATTGATATATATCACTAAGGTGCATTACATGAAGCTTAATATGGAATATGGTGTGCATAGCAGTTATAGTTACTTTACAGGGACAGTCAAAATAATTCCGTTACATTACGTCTATGGAGAAAAATCGTTTGCGGTTTAATTAAATAATGTTCGACTATTTTAAACGCATTGAAATTTATGTATATCACTAAGGTGCATTAAAGAAGCTTACTACAGAATATTATGTGTATAGCGGCCATCGTTCATTTACAGGGACACACAAAAGAATTCTCTACTGTCTGTTAACAATAATTCCTGGAAGTTGCTACTTGTTTTAAGTTGCTGAACGCGATTTAAAATGTAACTCACTTTTTGTTTATTACTTGGTGTGTATAAATTCTGCAGATCATATACAGGGCAGCACAAAAGTTCGCGAACACATTTCCGTTTATTGACAGAAACTCCAGAAGGAGAATTTTAAACTGTGCTACCCGTTTCCTAACTAAACTAAAATTTAGCATCCCATGTAGTATATATACAAATCTATAGATCCTATACAGGGCTGAATAAAAGTATTCGGATATTTTTTACGAATATTGTATATGTTGGAAATTCCTGAAATTACGTTTTTAAATATGTTATGAGTTTTCCAAATTGTTTACTTAGATGTTATCTTTCAGCTTATTAAACGGTAATGATTTGTAAAATTATTTTGGAAGCGTTGAAAGTGTTACATAATCTATGCTTGACGCATAATTTTTCGTTCTTGTTTTAACAAATGTTGTGCTCAATGGATGCAAATTAAAAAAAAAACAATTTTAAATTTTATTCTATAACCAATAGTTTTGCTACAGACTTGCGCACGGTAGATGCAAGTCAAAAAACAATTTTAATTTTCTTATCAAAATTAAGCATTAAAAAAAAGTAAAATATCAGTTGTAGAATATTAAAATAATTATGCTACATGGAACATATATTAAGCTATCAGTGGTAAAAATTTTATGCATTGGGTTTTATACGGAATCAGACATAAAATGAATGTGACAGGATGCTAAATTGCACCTTCAGTGAAAAAATAAGACATCTGAGACCTCTTAAGTAATGTTTTATTTAAAACCATCTTTTAAACTTTTACACACATATTTTTAACTACTAGGACATCCATCCCGAACTCAACGGAATAGAGAATATATGTGGAAAATCATTTATTTTTTTTGTTGAAAACTCTAATAGATTTTATACATTTAATATATTTTTTTAGCTTGCCCCCTAATAACAGCAAATAGCATTTTTATATGAAATATGTCATTTATATATTCAAATAAATTTTTTAAATTTATTAAAAGCGGCAATTTCGTATTGACCTCGTGCCAGAAGTTAATACCCGAAGAAATCACTAAAAATTTCGTTATCTACAGCAGTTTATTTTATTCTGATAATTTCAGCGGTTTTAAGCGCTTGTTTCGATTACAGATTAAATTTGTGATTTATTTATACTATTTTATTTATTGCTTAATATTTTGTAATCGTCTGCACGCGATAGAGATAGATTTTTTTTAAATGCTTGAAATTTAATTTAAATGCTATAATAACATAAAATACTTTTGCGTCAAAATAATGATAGACCACAATAACTATCAACCATGAAGATAGAGAGAAGGAGAACAACGATAATGTTTCTACTTATGGAACTATAAACTTTTTTACCAAAAATAGAACCGACTTCAAAAACTACTAAAAAGCGAAAAATAAATTTTTTAACCAAAAATAGAACCGACTTCATAAACTACTACAAAGTAAAAAATAATTTTTTTTAGATAATAGTTAATAAGAAATTAAATTAAGAGCATTGTATTTACCATGCATATTATTATATTTATGTACATTAATTTGATTTTTTGGAGTCGGTGCCAGCCAAGCCAAGTTAAAGCCATGTTACCTTTTTAAACATTTCATCTGATGTTATAAATGTGTATTTTCAAATGAGATTAGCAACTATATGTCGACAAACATTGCTTTGGAAATTAGTTAATCATTTAAATCATTGTATTTTCTACCATTTGATGAGTTATATATATATATATTTTTTTTTTATTGTCTCGTATTTATGTAGATATAATTTATACGCGTGTTACGATTTATATTGGATATTTTGTTTTGAATTTTGTACTTGGCTTGGCTGGCACAGACTCCAAAAAATCAAATTAATGTACATAAATATAATAATATGCATGGTAAATACAATGCTCTTAATTTAATTTCTTATTAACTATTATCTAAAAAAATTATTTTTTACTTTGTAGTAGTTTATGAAGTCGGTTCTATTTTTGGTTAAAAAATTTATTTTTCGCTTTTTAGTAGTTTTTGAAGTAGGTTCAATTATTGTTTAAAAAGTTTATTTTTCGTTTTTTAGTAGTTTTTGAAGTCGGTTCTTGTTTTGGTTAAAAAGTTTATTTATTTATTTATTACTTTAGTGATATCCATATTTACATTAAACCATATTGTTGCTAATATCTTTTTTATTTCACGCTAACCTTGGCAGTAGACTCGAGTATCGAAGATTAGAAAAATTATCATTATTCTCATCTAATGTCTTTAAAGCGTTTAATGATATCTATATTTACAACAGTAGACTCGAGTACGGAAGATAAGAAAATTTATCATTATTCTCATCTAATGTCTTTAAAGCCTTTAATGATATCTATATTAACATTAAACCATATTGTTGCTAATATATTTTTTATTTCATGCTAACCTTGGCAGTAGACTCGATTACCGAAGATTAGAAAATTTATCGTTATTCTCATCTAATGTCTTTAAATTTTTAATGATATCTATATTTATATTAAACCATATTGTTCCTAATATATTTTTTATTTCATGCTAACCTTGGTAGAAGACTCGATTACCGAAGATTAGAAAATTTATCGTTATTCTCATCTAATGTCTTTAAAGCATTTAATGATATCTGTATTTATATTAAACCATATTGTTGCTAATATATTTTTTATTTCACGCTAACCTTGGCAGTAGGCTCGATTACGGAAGATTAAAAATTTTATCATTATTCTCACCTAATCGTCTTGGATAATGTGTCATAATCGTGCTGTATACAACAGTTTTGATAACTGTGTAACTGACTGATTTCGGTGCTTATGCTTAATGTGTACTGATTTTTACGATCCGTAAAAGATAAATACACTGCGCCAACAATATCACCTATAATACTATTTGGAGTAACCCCTTTCTTTCTTTCTTTCTATATTATCATTCTATAGTTAATATTATGTAGTAGAAATATTAAAAGACAAATGCAGAAGCATTTATATACAACTGTATTGTATAATATAATATAGATAATTAGATATTTTAAAGGCAGTTTCCAACTAGTGCGCTACAGGTGATAAATAACCAAATATTTTCTGTAACTCGTACATTTGTATGGGATTTGAAACAACAATGTATTTAATTATGCGCCAATAAACGCTCGTAAAAATATGCCAAACCGCTGTGAAACTGAAACAATGGAACTTTTAAAAGATTCAAAAGTAGATTTGTTGTGGCATAATTTATAGTTTTTATCCGTACGTTGTATTATATTTATCCAATTCACAATTTTAATGTAATTCTGCTTTTCAAATTTGGCAACACTCAAAAGTTTTAGTTTTAGTTTAGATCTTAAGAAGTTTGTTCTATGGAAATAAATACGATAAGTTAAAGCTGATTTAAATATGTCAGTCTTTTTATTATTTGCAACATGAAAGTCGTCTGCCCAACAACTGGTGAACCGGACGTAATAACTCTTGATTAATAAACGCTCGTCGAAATATGCCGATTTGCTTAAAATTTTGTATATACGTTCATTGTGAAAAAGAGCTCATTGGTTAAGTATAAAGACGGGGGGGGGCAGTGGCTCATCCCCCCACCCCTTTAATTTATTCATGCAGAATTATAATCCGATAAGTTAAAGCTGATTTAACTATGTCAGTCTTTTTTTTTATTTGCAAATTCACGTAATAGAATATTTTATGATATTAAATGAAAGTCGTCTGCCCAACAAATTAACTATTTTTAAAATGCTTATTTTTTTTCGTTTTTGTTGAATTTCTGAAAAAGTACGGAATCAATTTTCATAAAATTTAAATGGGACCAATTCGAGAGTGTTCTCTTTCGAATAAAAAAAAAAAATCATATAAATAGGACGCATAGTTCCGGAGTAATCGGTGTACATACATAAAAAAAAAATACATACACGTCGAATTGATAACCTCCTCCTTTTTTGAGTCGGTTAAAAAGCGGTACCTAGTATGACGGCGTTTCCGTTTTTTGTGGCCTTTGGGGAGTGTAGCGCCCTCTATTTCCGGTTTCGACTGACAACTCTTTACCATGCTCGAAACCAAAATGCAGGGAGAGCAGACGACAATTTGTCATGTTTGACAGGTCACATGACCGGCCTTTGGGAGCACCAGCGCCACGAACCGGGTACTAATTTCCGGTCCATGTTCTGATCTTGAAAGCCTATCTTCACTGTTCTCCTTCTTATTTCTATCTCCATGCTATCAACCATGGAGATACTAGTACCGATACTAGTTCACAAACAAATGCAGAGAACAAATGGAGCTGTGAAAAAATTTCGTGTTATTTCGTGTCGTAAATACTCCTATTACCATGGAGATCATGCCTATTACTGACGATTGATGGCGCTAGTAGCAGGACAGCCATGCGGTCAAAGGAAACTTGCTGATTGTGAGGCCTGATACTATGATAAGGAGGCCTTGGTAAAGAGTTGTCAGTCGGAACCGGAAATAGAGGGCGCTACACTACCCAAAGACCCAAAAAACGGAAACGCCGCCATACTAGGTACCGCTTTTAGTTCCATAAGTAGAAACATTATCGTTGTTCTCCTTCTCTCTATCTCTTTCTAACTTCTATGCTATCAACCCTATCCCTCCTTTGCTGCTTCAAGTTGCCATAATCTAACGAGGTAACTAATCTAGAAAAGTAGTCTTTTTATTTCACATAAACGTAGAGTTGCAAAAAACCCACAGTTTTTGACTGACGGGAATAAACCCGGGAATTTTCGGGAATAAACCCGGAATTTTGCGGAATATTGGAAATTTTGAAGGAGTTTTGAAAGTAAACAAATCTAGTCATTTTCAATTTAATTTTTTTTATTTTTAAGAAATTTCAGTCACTGTTCTGAAAAGTTTTAAATAGGTTTTCAGTATGAATTCAAAAAACTTAGAATTTTCTGTCCTAAGTTTTTATAATTTATTATAACTCATTCGCTTTACAACAATGGAGGTAGGGAATTGGTAAAGATTTGAATGATTCTTCAAAAATTAAATTTTTTAAATTTATGTTAACTGGCATATTTGCTATTCAGGCATACTCTATATTAATTTTCTTGTGAGTTAGTGTATTTTTGCATTAATTTATTTTAGTTTTGTTCTTTTTTTTTTGTTTACATTGTCTGAATCAAAGAACATTTGGAATGTTTATATTCATGTGAGGCAAGATGAATCTGTCATCTTCCTCTCGCACTTTTTACCTATCCACGATTAAAATATCTACTTACTTCTGTTATTTTAATTTCTCTTAATATTTCTGCAGCTTGAGCATGTATTTCACTAGTTTTCGTGTAAAATGTGCTATTTTTTTGTATTTATGTTATTGGTTTTGTTTACATTTGTAAAAAAAACATTTTATTTACAAATTAAAAAATTTCATAGCTAAAACTTTCTGAAAACTCCCGGGAATTTTTAATATTTCCTTCCCAAAAAACCCGGTTTATTCCCGCGAATAAACCCGGTTTTTTCCACCCTTTGCAACTCTACAAACGTAAAATACTTTTGCGCCAAAATAATGATAGACGACAATAACTATCAACCCTATCCCTCCTTTTCTGCTTCAAGTTGCCATAATCTAAAGAGGTAACTAACCTAGAAAAGTCATGCGGGATACCTGTGCGCTCCCGAAGTTTGCTTAATAGATCAGCGCCACCTAGCTGATAAATTGTAAAACCGTCAGTTGAGCTTCGTTCTCAAAACGAGCAGCATCTCATGTCACGAGTGCCCTTGCGCTCAAACCAGAAGTTAAACAAAACTTCACTTGCCCCTTGGCAATTAATTAAATAAATAATTAAAAACTTACTACAGTCCACTCTCTTACTGCTCCCGACATATGGTCCTAAGCGACCGGAGCACAGTGTAAATGAGTAATTTAACAGCTTTAAATCGCCAACGCGGCGTGTTAAAAACAAAGCTTAACAAAATAACAAAATTCGTTAGTGAATACGTACTCTCAGAAGAAAAAGATCAACAACAAAAGAAAGAACATCAGTTACGATTGGAAGCTAAACAAATTTCAATCTCAGAGCTCAAAACTTCACTGCGTGAACTAACATACGCCTATACAGAGCTTCCAGAAGAGGTGGAATTAAAGGATTCATTGGATATAATGTCTCAGCTCGAAGATGAACTGGAAGAATCTGAGGTAAAGCTTAATATATTTATATCTAAATTAGATTGTTCTAATGTTATAAAATATAATCTGACTGTCACGACTAACTTTAAAATACCTGACTTACCTCTACCTAGTTTCTCAGGAAAATATGATGAGTTTCAAAATTTTAAAACTCAATTTATGTCAATTATAGGCAATAATAAAAATCTAAATTCAACTCAGCAGCTATGCTATTTAAAGGGCTGTCTAAAGGGTGAAGCCAAAAGGCTCGAGTCAGCACAAGATACTTATGAATCTCTTTGGTCTTCTTTAGAAGAAAGATACGAAAACAAACGGGCAGTTATTGATTGTCATATTATTAAATTATTAAATTTATCAAAGGTACCAGACTCTCCTAACCATTTAATGCAATTAATTGATAATACTAAATGTAATTTGCGTGCATTAAAATTACTCGAGTTTGAATCAAACGAGCTGTCAGATGCTTTAATAATGCATATACTGTTTCAAAAACTGGATCCTGAAATAAAAAAATGTTTCGAAATGAAATTAATTAAAAATGAAATTCCTAAACTAGATAACTTTTTAAGTTTTTTGGAAGAAAGAGCTAGAATTCTTCAAAATACTTTTCTGCCTAAAGAAAATAGAAAGATTCCGTACAGTTGGAAAACTGGCGCTAAGCCAAATAATGAAAAATCATTTTTAACTAAAGCAAAACATGGAAAAAGCTGCGTGCTAGGATGTGCGGATAAACACTCGTTATATAGATGCGAGAAATTCAAACTAATGGATGTGACAAAAAGAACAGAAATTGTAAAAAATAACAACTTATGTTTTTCATGTTTAAATAATCATTTACCTAATCCCTGTGTATCAAAGTACAGCTGTTTTGCTTGTAATAGCAAACAACACAGCACTCTATTACATCTAGTTAATCAAAATAACAAAACAAATCGACCGTTTGAGGAGGAAGACGGACGCCAAATTTCTCCCCCACCCTCTCTTGATAATCAAACATTTTTCGCGAAGGAAAATAAAACAGATAAATCTTGTGTGATTTTAAATACAGCTGTAATATATTTGAAGGATTGTTCTGGGGAATTTAAACCATTAATTGCAGCATTAGACAGTTGTTCTAGCTCACATTTAATAAGTGCATATGCTGCAAACGTGTTGGGATTGCGTAAACAAAAAACTCATATTCCGATCTCCGGACTTAACGATTTATGCTTAAACGCTAAATCATTTATTAGTACAGAATTAACGAATGAAAGCAAAACTAAATCTTATCAGTTAGATATGGTAGTTGTCCCGAAAATTGCCGAACTTCCCCCTTCATATGTGAATGCGTCGAAATTAAAATTGCCGGCGAATATAATTTTAGCGGATAATAACTGGAACAAACCGAAACGTGTACACGCGATTATTGGAGCAGAGTTATTTTATGAATTAATAGGATCAAATAAAATTAAAATTGATGATTCTCAATTAATGTTAGTAGAAACATTTTTTGGACATGTTATATCAGGTGCTGTTTACAATTCGATCTCGAATTTAAAGGAATCTTCTGATTCTTGTTTCTTGATAACAGAATCTAAGAAATTAGAAAAAGAAATAAGCTCCCTTTGGGAATTAGATCAGGTAAGTGAATTAAAACCCTTAGTTAGTGAGGAGTTAAATTACTGTAATGAACATTTTTTAAAAACTCATTACCGAAAACCGGACGGTAGGTACGTAGTTGAATTACCCTTTAAATCTCAAATGTTAGATAATTCTTTGGGAGATTCAAAACAAATTGCCACTAAAAGATTAAATCAGTTATGGAAACGTTTAGAACGAGATCCCAAATTAAGGGAATTATACATAGAATTTCTAAGAGAATACGCTACATTGGGACACATGGAGGAAATGTCTGATGACACAAATCCTGATGCAGGATATTTTTTCCCTCATCACGGTGTTTTGCGACCGTCAAGTACCACAACTAAATTAAGGGTTGTTTTTGATGGGAGTTGTAAAACTAGTAATGGAAAGTCTCTAAACGATTTATTGTTTAAAGGAGGGTTAATACAGGATGATCTTTTTGCGATTATGATCCGTTTTAGGAAAAATATTTTCGCATTTACTGTTGATGTAAATAAAATGTTTCGACAAATAGAAGTAAATCCGTTGCATACTAGATATCAAAAAATATTGTGGAGAGAGGGGAGGGAAAAACCGGACAGAATCTATACCCTGAAAACAGTTACATATGGCTGTGCAAGTAGTCCATTCCTCGCCACTAGAGTTCTCCAGCAGTTAGCAACAGATGAAGCAACCAATTTTCCATTAGCAGCTAAGGTCGTAATGAGCGATATGTACATGGATGATTGCCTTTCTGGGTCTTCAGACATTGCGGAATTTAACGAAATTAAAGAACAATTGACAGATCTCTTCAAAAGAGGCCAGATGTCTTTACATAAATGGCAATCTAATGTTGTTGAAGAAATAACCCCTGATTCTCAAATTTTTCCGTTTAACCAAAATTCTGAAAATACTTCATCTAAAACTCTCGGAATACTTTGGGACTGCAGTAGTGACACTTTTAAATTTACGGTGATTGTCAACAGAAGTGCTAACTATACAAAACGCGAAGTTTTAAGTCAAATTGCCAGACTCTTCGACCCTTTAGGGTTACTAGGGCCGGTAATTTGCCGTGCTAAAATCTTTATGCAAAAACTGTGGTTACTAAAGTGTGACTGGAATGATAACATTCCACTTCCTGTTGCTCAAGCATGGGACAAGTTCCTTAATTCACTTGTTTTGATAGAATCATTCAATATACCTAGATGCATTCTCATTAAAGATGTATCAACTATAATATTGCACGGCTTTGCTGATGCTAGTGAAAGGGCTTACGGAGCGTCTCTTTATCTCCAATCAGTATCGAACTCTTGTTCTCCTGCTTCTCATCTCATTTGCAGCAAAAGCAGAGTTGCCCCAATTAAAACTCTCAGCATCCCACGACTTGAACTGTCAGCGTGTTTGTTATTGTGCCAACTTACTCAAAGAGTAGTAAACGCACTAAAGCTTAATTTTGACAAGGTCATACTTTGGTCAGACTCCACCATTTCCTTAGCCTGGATAGAAACTTCACCTCATCTCCTTAAAACCTTTGTGGGCAATCGAGTCTCTCAGATTCAAGAACTGTCAAAAAACTATGAGTGGAGATACGTTCCTTCAAAACTTAATCCATCTGATGCGTTATCCAGAGGTCAAGATGCTACGTCCCTTTCAACCAACAAACTGTGGTGGGAAGGCCCCGATTTCCTGAAAAAGGACATTAGTGAACTTTTTCCTCAAAATGACTCTCACAAAAATGATGAACTCTTTTTAAAGGAACTAAAGTCAGTTCCGGTCTTAACTTCAGTTATAAAAAATGGCTTTATTAACTCTTTTCTTAATATTTCAAACAGTTATGTGAAACTAATAAGAGTATTAGCGTTTATTTTCAGGTTTTTTAACAACTGCAAGAATAATGTTAAACTTAAAAATCACTTAATGTTGGAGGAAATAAAATTTGCCAGAAATGTATTGCTGAAAAAGATTCAAGGTGAGTATTTCTCCACAGAAATTTCGGCATTGAAAAAGGGCATGTCTATCCCTATAAAAAGTAAGTTAAGGTTCTTAAATCCATTTCTAGATCAAGATGATCTATTAAGAGTAGGTGGTCGCTTAGCCAACTCAAATTTAAGCTATGACCGATCTCACCAAATTATTTTACCCCCAGGTAGTAAATTAACAGAAATCATCTTTATTTACTATCATAAAAGAGACTTACATGTTAGTCCTCAAGGACTATTGAATACTGTAAGACAATTATTTTGGCCTATTAACGGAAGAAACATTGCTCGTCAAGTTGTTCACGATTGTGTTCAATGTTTCAAAATAAAACCTACAATTGTCAATCAAATCATGGGTAATTTACCCCCTGAGAGAGTAATCCAAAGTCCAACCTTTTCTAATGCAGGACTTGATCTATGTGGTCCATTTTTGATTAAATATCGCAACCAAAGAAAGGGAATGTTTAATAAGGTTTATGTAGCAATTTTCATATGCATGGTGACAAAAGCAGTGCATTTAGAGTTGCTTTCTGATTTAACTTCTAATGCATTAATTGCAACTCTAAAAAGATTCTTTGCTCGCAGAGGCAAAAGTAGTACAATCTCATGTGACAATGCATCCAACTTTGTTGGAGCATCTAGAGAATTGAAAAAATTATTAAATTCTATAGATAAGAATAATGATGATGTATCAAAATTCCTGTCATCCGAGCAAGTTCTCTGGAAATTTCTACCCCCTCGTTCACCAAATTTTGGAGGTCTCTGGGAGAGAGGTGTCGGACAGTTCAAATATCACCTAAAAAGATCTATTGGTGTTATGAAATTAACTTTAGAAGAATTTTTGACAATTACTACCCAAATTGAAGGTATTCTTAATTCTCGCCCTCTTTCCCCACTGTCCTCTGATCTAGAAGACTATGAAGTTTTGACCCCAGGTCATTTCCTTATTGGAAGACCAATCAATGCTCTACCTGAGCCAAATTTGATAAATGAAAAGGAAAACTTGCTCGACCGATGGCAGAAAACTCAAAAAATCGTGCAACTCATATGGAAAAATTGGACCAATTCCTATTTAAGTCATTTACAGCAGAGGTCCAAATGGCTCTTTAAAAAAGAAAACCTTGCACCAGGTATGATGGTTCTTGTAAAGGATGGTGACCTACCAGTTTGTAAATGGATAATAGGTCGAATTTCAGAAATAATAAAGGGAAATGATGATAATGTCAGAGTTGTAGTAGTTCGTACTCCATCTGGACTTTACAAAAAAAGTATTTCTAACATATGTATTTTACCTATTGTAGATAACGATAATATCAATTAATCTTAGCAGTTATCTATTGAATTTATTATTTCTTATCATTGTATTATATTTAGTGCATAATGTGTAGCCATTAATTAATAATTCATTGTATGTTATTGTATATTCATTTGTTGTATCTCATTGAACTATTAGAATACTTCAATGGGGGCCGGTATGTGCGCTCCCGAAGTTTGCTTAATAGATCAGCGCCACCTAGCTGATAAATTGTAAAACCGTCAGTTGAGCTTCGTTCTCAAAACCAGCAGCATCTCATGTCACGAGTGCCCTTGCGCTCAAACCAGAAGTTAAACAAAACTTCACTTGCCCCTTGGCAATTAATTAAATAAATAATTAAAAACTTACTACAGTCCACTCTCTTACTGCTCCCGACAATACCTTCAAAGTACCAGACTCAGTATTCTCGTTGTCGCGTAGGAAAAAGGGGTTAAAAGTCCGAAAAAGTCTAATGTTAGTCTATGGCAAAACGCATAGGAAAAGAGTCCGATTTTAAAACTGGATTATATAGAAAACAAGAGTTTTCCTACGTTAACGCAAAATCTTATTCGCTTCATCTAAAACCGATTAATATAATATATTAATTTTTAAAAAAATGTCCGAGCCATTTTCGAGAAAACGATTATGTGCCCATTACGACATTACATCTCCCATTTTCAGTTAAAAATGGGTTTCCAGATCTCAAAATCTACTGCATGTAGAAATGTATAAATTTCAGGATAGAGTTAGACCATAGATATAAGACTAATGTGAAAAAATCAAAACGGTATGCCTTATATATGCTGAGATATTAAATGTCGGCGTTTCGATTTCCCTTTGATGTCCTAGCTGTATATATGAGAGTGACGGAATCTTCGGTTTTGAGATTTCGGTTTTCGGTTTTTTGGTGCGTCACTCGAGATACTACCGTCTCTCATGATATTGTTTTATTATCTGATACTAAATGTAAATACTTTTATTTTTGAAGCATTGCCGAACCTTAATTACTAAATTCCCATAAGATTCCCTATAAAAAATAGAGGTCTGTTATCAGTGTTGAATTCAGACACTTTTCAGACTCCGGGAGGGATTTCTGTAGCTGCGGGCGGGGACATAATAAAGTTCCTGGGAGGGGGGGGAAATTCCACTTTTTGCCCATTGAAAGCACAAAATCTCAAATCTTCCGCAGGGGGACATTTTCATGCTCCGGGGGGGGGGGGGATTTCCCCCCCAGGCCACCCCCTGAATTCAACACTGTCTGTTGCATAATTTCTGTCTCCACCGCCGATCGACGATTGGGATTTTTACGCTTTCTGATTATTTGTAAAATCAAACGCTTTTTAAGTCATTTCCGGTATTTTGGAGGATTATAAAGATATAAGAAGATATGATATAAGAAATTAATATATATTATTAGATTATATAGAAATATTAGAGTATATAGAGATTAGATTACATAGAAATTAATTAGATTATATTACTATAATATTTATTATATTACAGTTATAAATTAATTAGATTATATAGAAATTTATAGATATTATATAAGAAACCCAGTTCAACCAGAAATAACTTAAGAAGCATTCGGTTTAACAACTAATCAGAAAGCATGATCATCGCAATCGTCTATCCGCGGTGGACAAGGTAATTATGCCTGTCTGTTATACATAACAGATTGGCAAGATGGGTGCATTCTCAGTTTAGAAAATTTTGTCCAAACCATGGCAACCCATAGATCAGTTTCAACTGACGTCACACCCTAGCAACCACCTTAGAAACTAGATTTGTTTTTTGTTTGCCCGCCAAAGATGGTGGATTGTGATTGGTTGGCTCGTAATACAGGCTACAAATCCATGATTATGATTGGTTGATAAATTTTGGTGGGCTGATGATCACGTGGTTGAAACGGGCTTTATTGGGAATCTGGGTTCGAGATTGTAAGAATACCACCAACACGCGATTTCTTACAATATCGACCAATGTATGCATGCGATACATAGACAAACAAATATAAACACAGCAGGGAGGTCACGTGATGGTGGTTTATGACGTCATGCCAATAAAGCCGAGGCTAACGAAAAAGACAGGCTACCGCGGTGCATTCCACTTATCTTTTTTTACAGACCGCTAGATTGACGTGATGCTCTTGTTGTGGAGCCGATTTTCATATATGATCGTTAATTATTTTGTTGCGTGTACTTTCAGGTAATAATACTGACATCGTTTTCAGTTTGAACTTATCAGATTTATTTACATCGAACAACCTTTTTAGAAAGCAAAAAAACACAAACCAAAACTTTTGAGTGTTGCCAAATTTTAAAAACTAAATGACATAAAATTGTAAATTACATAAAAATAATACAATGAGCTAAACATAATATGATGTACGTATAAAGACTATAAATTATGCCACAACAGTACTCCCCTCTCAGTAACAAAGTTACGGTACAATCTATACAATACAATGAAATATATACAGAAAAAAGTAAATTACAAAATTAATCGCGAAATCGCACAGGAAGTTTGATCGTTCGTCCCGTACGTGAATGTTTTTCAGGAAGTTGTTGAACTTGAGGAGGTAAATCCTGTTTAGGTTTCGCAGATTGTTTTGTTTTTGTTGGGTTTTTTGTAGGAAGGTCTGATGTTTGCAAGAAATACGCCGGTTTTAATCTATCAATGGACACAGTAACAGTTTTGTCTTTGATTTTGAGTGTGAAATATTTTTCATTTCTGTCGACGACTTGAAAGGGACCTTCGTATGGGGGTTCCAGTTGCTTTTTAACTCTGTCCTTGCGAATAAATACATGTGACGTGGTTTTTAAGTCTTTTGGAACAAATATTTTTTGAACATATTTTTTTGACACAGTTCTTGGTCCAACTTCTTCCATTACTTGTTGAAGTTGTTTTGCAAAAGTATCAGGTGTTGTTTGAGTTGTACTTTCGTGGAAAAATTCTCCAGGTAATCGTATGTTTTGTCCATAGACCATCTGGGCAATGGTGTATTCCGAATCTTCCTGCATGGCAGTGCGTAGACCAAGAAGAACAGTTGGCAGTGTTTCACTCCAGGCCAGGTTATTGTGTGCCATTAGTGCGGTCTTTAAAGATCTGTGAAGCCGTTCGACCTTTCCATTGGATTGGGGGTGATAGGCAGTCGTGGGCTGCAATTTTATTCCACACATTTTTGACAGTGCGTTCAACAACTCTGATCTAAACTGTGCACCACGATCCGTGACGAGTCGGCATGGGGTTCCAAATCTAGAAATCCAATTACCGTAAAATGCTTTGGCAACTGTTTCGGCTGAAATGTTGTTCAGCGGAACTACTTCCATCCAGTTAGTATACCGGTCGATGCAGGTCAGGCAGTAAATATTTCCGTTCGATGGTGGTAAAGGTCCTATAAGGTCAACATGGATGTCACTGAACCTTTCCGATGGCGGTTGAAATTCACCGAAACTTGATTTGGTGTGCCGATTAATTTTGCTCTTTTGGCAAGCCATGCAAGATCGGGTCCATAGCTGTACATCTTTTCGGATACTTGGCCAGATGAATTTTGATGTCAGGAGTTTCACAGATGATTTGATTCCAGGATGGGATACTCCATGCATTTGATGAAAAATTTTCAGGCGATGGGATTCAGGAATGTATGGTCTAATATTACTTGTTGAGGTTTCACACCACAAAGACTTTCCAGAAGGTAGCGGATATTGCTTGAAGTTCAGGGAAGTTGTGGTTGCCTTTAAAGTTTGGAATTCGTCATCTTGATCTTGTTCATCTGCTATTTTATCATAATCGATCAAAGAAATTTCTTCCACTCTGGATAGGGTATCTGCGATGATGTTGTCGTGACCTTTAATGTGTTGGATGTCAGTTGAAAATTGTGAAATGTAGTGTAAGTGACGAAGTTGACGAGGAGATGCTTTTTCAGGCTTTTGTAGGAATGCAAAGGTTAAAGGTTTGTGATCTGTATATATCGTGAATTTTCTTCCTTCTAGCAAATGCTTGAAGTGTTTAATGGAGAGGTAAATACCAAGTAATTCTCTATCGTAAGTACTGTAGTTCTTTTGTGCATCATTTAGTTTCTTAGAATAAAATGCGATAGGTTTCCATCCATTATCTTCATACTGTTCAATTACTGCTCCAATCGCCGAATCTGAAGCGTCCGTACTTAGTGACAGAGGTAGTTCAGACTTTGGAAATGATAAGAGTGCAGTATTGACTAAATCATCTTTGCATTGTTGAAACTGTTCTTTCGCTTCATCTGTCCAAGGAATTTTTCGTCTATCTTTCTTTTTTGCTCCTTTGAGGTAATCATGTAAGAGAGATTGATGTTTTGAAGCGTTCTTTAAATATCGACGATAAAAGTTAATCATGCCTAGGAATGTTCTAAGTTCATGAATAGTTGTTGGAAGTTTGTAATTAACGATGCCTTGAACTTTGTCAGGTAAAGGACGTGAGCCTTGAGGAGTAATTAAATATCCCAAAAATTCTATTTCTTGTGTTCCCATGACAGATTTGGAAATGTTAATGTGAAGTCCATAATGGTTTAATCTTTCAAACACCAATTTGAGATGATTCTTGTGTTGTTCTTCACCTGTAGATGCGATGAGAATATCATCTAAATAGGCGAAGACAAAATCTAGACCTGAAAAAACTTCATTAATAAATCTTTGAAATGTTGCTGGTGCATTCTTTAAACCAAAACTCATTACATTGAACTCGTACAAACCAAATGGAGTAATAATTGCTGTTTTACACCTATCTTCTTCGGCAATGGGCACTTGGTAGTAGGCTTTAAATAAATCAATTTTAGAATATATAGTTGTATCTTTCAAAATATGATGGAAATCTTCTATTCGAGGGATAGGATATCTATCAGGAACAGTTCTGGCATTGAGTTGTCTGTAATCTCCACATGGGCGAAAAGTACCATCCTTTTTCGTAACCATATGAAGAGGACTTGACCATTGAGAACTGGAGGGTCTTATTATATAATTATTGAGCAGGAATTGGAATTCTTGTTTCGCTGTTGCAAGTCGTTGATGATTTAATTGTCTTGCTTTAGCATGGACAGGTTGACCTTGTGTTATAATGTGATGTTGAACATTGTGTTTTACACTTGATAAAAATAAATTTGGTTTGGTTATCCCGGGATATCCCTTTAGCAGGTTATAAAATTTATTGGTATTATTTACAGTACCGACATCACTATCTTCACTGACGGCAGCAACTTCGCCAGTAATAGTTAGCTGAGTTATTCCGTCAATCAATTTCTTATTATGCAAATCAATTAACAAGTTAAATTTGTTTAGAAAATCAGCTCCCAAAATGCCTTTATTGATCTTTGCAACGATAAAAGGAAATTGAAATTCCCGTCGAAGTCCTAAATCAAGTGTTAGCATCTTCATACCATATGTTTCAATTTCTGTACCATTTGCTGCATACAGTTTATAATCCACGGATTGTTTATCTTGATTAGAAGCTGGTAAAATACTAACATCTGCACCGCTATCTACCAAAAATCGCACTTTCGATTTTTTATCTTTAACAAATAAGCGAAATTTGCGACAATCCGTAAAATTATTAGCAGAAGAGCCTGCCGCATTCTCTACTGCATTTTGGCGTTTCCCTGGTTTGGTGAATAATCAGTTGACCAACTACACGGCGGAGTACATTTATCTTGATGACATTTGGCCCCATAACGGAAATGATAAAAACAGTATTTTCCTCGAGGATTAAATCTCTTTTTAGAATAGCTTCGAGATCTTCTGCCAGAAACAGAGTTATTCCGTAATCGTGGTCGTGATATGTGATCAACACTTAATTGGGCAATTTGCTGTTCAAGGGATTTGATTTTGGATAGTAATTCGGTGTTCGAGCAATTACAAGTAGAAGATACGCTGCAAATATCACTAGAAGGTGTCATATCGGCAATCTTGTCAGCCATAATCGCCAGCTTTGGTAGCTCTTCATCACTAACAAGTATTATATTTCGCATAGAATCTGGTAATTTTTCTAGCCATAAGGTTTTTATTAACTTTTCAGATACATCTGATGTTGCGACTGATCGCAGTTTCTGTAATAATTGACTGGGTTTTAAATTACCTAAATCAATTCCAGTAATTAGTTTTTTAATACGAGTGCTTTCACTTTCTTTAAACAAGTCTAAAAGTCTTGTTTTAGATTCCGTGTACTTCGTATCGCTATCTTTTGTTACAATGTCCCATATGTTCTCAACGTATTTAGGTTCCAATTGCGATACTAAATAATTAAATCTGGTTTCCTCAGAAACAATTCCGCTTATCTTAAACTGCGACTCAACTTGAAAAAACCAAATTTCCGGACGATCAATCCAAAAAGGAGGAATTTTAACACTCACCTTACATAGTTCTTGCGTAGAATCTTTTGATTTTTCATCGTCTGGAAGCATATTTATTTAGATAGATTGCTACGGTTATTGAGCAATATTTATTTAAAAATGCGGGTCACCAGTTGTTGTGGAGCCGATTTTCATATATGATCGTTAATTATTTTGTTGCGTGTACTTTCAGGTAATAATACTGACATCGTTTTCAGTTTGAACTTATCAGATTTATTTACATCGAACAACCTTTTTAGAAAGCAAAAAAACACAAACCAAAACTTTTGAGTGTTGCCAAATTTTAAAAACTAAATGACATAAAATTGTAAATTACATAAAAATAATACAATGAGCTAAACATAATATGATGTACGTATAAAGACTATAAATTATGCCACATCACGTCCGGGTCACCAGTTGTTGTGGAGCCGATTTTCATATATGATCGTTAATTATTTTGTTGCGTGTACTTTCAGGTAATAATACTGACATCGTTTTCAGTTTGAACTTATCAGATTTATTTACATCGAACAACCTTTTTAGAAAGCAAAAAAACACAAACCAAAACTTTTGAGTGTTGCCAAATTTTAAAAACTAAATGACATAAAATTGTAAATTACATAAAAATAATACAATGAGCTAAACATAATATGATGTACGTATAAAGACTATAAATTATGCCACAACACTCTTTTCGTACACATGCATTGGTGGATTCGAGCATCACGTGACTCCCACGGTCTGTAAAAAAAGATACGCGCGAAGAACCGCGGTAGCCTTTCATTTTCGTTAGCCTCGAATAAAGCCCACTGGTCGTCTATATTCCACAACTTGGCGATACTCGCCTGGACAAGTGAAAAACATTAGCTTGGCGATGTTCGCTAAATCCAAATAATTAGTTCTTATAAAGTCATTTTTGGTTCCGAACGGGCCATTGCTAAGCGTTTCCTACTTGTTGCTATGCTTTACCTGGGGGTACAACCGCTTGTTCCGAAATCCTCTCGACGTCATTTTTTTATGCCCTCCACGAAGAGTCAAAAACAGACATTCGAAAACGATGTTTACAGCATGTCTGACTTAAGGCTGGGATTGCGGTGCCTCGCTTTCTTAAATCTTATGCTCGATCTTAGGATGGGCGTTCCTACGATCTATCATAACTTCGGTGCCTCATCGTACCGTGTAATTGTGGTGTAATTGCGGTGCCTCATCGTAAGTCCTCCTGCTTAAACGTAAGTCCTCCTGCAGTTAGCCAATCAGAGGCCATAGTTCGATTTGTTATGGTTGCGCGCGCATACACTTGCGCTTCGTCGTAAGATAGCTTTCTGGTTAGCGTAAGAACGCGAGGCACTGCAATACCGATTACGCTTTGTTTATATCGTAAGTCAGACTTACGCTCAAGATTGATCTTAAGCGAGGCACCGCAATCCCAGCCTTTAATTCGCAAATTGTGGGATTAACTATTTAAATTCTGATTCATGAATACCTGCATTAGAACACTCTTAATTTTACGAACTTCGTACGCAAACGTGTTTGAATACCATCTTAGCTATGAATGATTCCTTGTGATTCGCTACTTAAAATTCACGACTGATCATCAACAAAAAATAAAAACATTGCTGTGGTGAAAATTATTAAACAATTATTTACGTTATAACGGATTTTTCGTAAAACTACGAGATGAAACAAAAGCTTTCTAAACAGTGAATTGATTTTGAAGCTTACTTTCTTCACTAATATGTCATTTTTTCGTGAAATTTGCTCTTATGACAGTATAAACATCTTTTCGTGTGTTATTTGTTGAACTTATTTTATGCTTTTAATAATTATTACTTTATTAGCGAATTATGGAAATATTTAATTGATTAATTTTCTGTTATGTTTAACAATTTCTACATACTGTAAAAACAAGAGTTCTACCTCGTAATCCACAATATCTTGTGGTATATCTTCAGTATTTGTGAGCTTGACTTTTAAAAATAAACACAATGTCTGAGGAAAATTCGGATGCGGCCGTTGATACTGATGTTACAGCTGATACTGATGTTTCTGATAATGAAAATTTAGAAAGTGTTTCATCTGATGTTGTTGGAAATGTTTCATGTGATGTAGAAAGTACTTCATGTGATGTCGCAGAAAATGCGTCATCTGATGTTGTTGGGAATGCTTCTTTCGATGTTGAAAATGCTTTGTCTGAAGTAAAAAAAAGTCCTTCAGCCGATGTAAAAAAAATAACATGCAGTTATTGCAACCAAGAGTTTAATACCAGAAATGATTTAGATACTCACCGGCATTTTGACTGTAAAGAAAAGCCATTTGTTTGTGAATTATGTCAAAGGAGATTCACCACAAAATGTCATCTAAAAAGACATCTCTTGACTCATTCAGAAGACAATCCATATGTTTGCCACTTATGTCAGAAACAATTTACTCAAGTTTATAATTTAAAAACTCATTTGCAAAATCACAGTGAAGAGAAACTGTATGCATGTGATGTATGCAAAAAAGGGTTTTCACGAAAAGACCATTTAATGAGTCATGTGCTTATACATACAGGTGAAAAACCCTATGTGTGTGATTTATGCAGTTATAGTTTTACACAAAAAAGTAGCTTAAAAACTCATCTCCGTGTACATTCAGGAGAAAAACCATTTGTTTGTGATATTTGTCAGCGAAGATTTGGAAATAAAAATCAATTAAATATGCATCTTAGAACACACACAGGTGAAAAACCATATGTTTGTGAAATATGCCAGAAAGGTTTTTCAAGGAAGATGCATCTGAATCAGCATTTTCGCATCCATTCTGGTGAGAAAGAATTCTCGTGCCACTTGTGTGATAAGGAATTTATCGAAAAACAACAGTTAAAAAGGCATCTTTATTCTCACTCTGGAGAAAAACCCTTTGGATGTCACATGTGTGAGAAACGATTTATCACCAAAGGTCATTTAAATGTCCACCTCCGCATTCACACCGGTGAGAAACCATACACATGTCATATATGTCAAATGACTTTTGCTCAGAAAATTCAGTTAAATGTGCATATTCAGATGCATACTGGGAAAAAACAATTCAAGTGTGATATCTGTTTTAAGGAATTTTTCGAGAAAAAGCGACTCAATAGGCATCTCCTGACACACTCTGAAAAGAAACCTTATGCATGTGAGATGTGCGAGAAATCATTTGTTCAGAGATGTCAGTTGAAAGAACATATACAAGTACATTTAGGTGAGAAACCATATGTTTGTGATGTGTGCAACAAAAAATTCAGATTGAAAAAACAGCTGCAAACACATGCTGTAAGGCATACTGGAACTAGACAGTATCCTTGTGATATATGCCAGAAAATGTTTTTCCTGGTTGAACACGTTAAATTACATCAGCGTCGAATACATAAAATCAAAACAAAAATTGAAGAAGAATAAATTGTGCCTCATATTCCTTCTTTAAAAGAAATTCTGCATTTTTATACCAAATTTGGTGTGTGTTGTGTTTATGTATTTTTCTAACAGTCCAGTATAGCATTAGTTCATGCAGGGGTGTAAAAGTAGGTGAATTGTAGCTAGAGTCCTACATTGGGTCAGGTAACCAAATTTTACCCAAATCTGACCCTGCCCGCAGTTTAGATCGGGTCAGGTTGACATGTTTTCAGTTTTGGTTGGGTTTTGATTCTTTCAGGTCAGGTTCCGGTTGACCTAATTTTTCAAAAGAAAGTCAAGAATAATTTTCAAATGAAAAAAAGGTACTTCTCTATTATCCCGTCGACCACTTTTCATAACAAAAAAATATCGGCAAACTGTAAGATTAAACGCCAAAAATGCAGTCCCATTTACTTGATGTCAGATGCATTATACGTGTTTGTTATGTCATCCAATGGTTTTTAATTCGACATTTGTGTGTATTTTTCATTATGTTTTGATGATTTATTAGTTATTTCATTAATTAAAATAACAATTGTGTCCTTAAATTCTTATGTTTTATTTATTTATTTATTTTCATATATCAATGGCAATGTTCTCCCGTTTATTTGGCGTTACAGTTTGGCGATAGTTTTTCGTTATGAAAAGTGGTTGATGAGATAATAGAGAAGTACCGAAAAAAACTATATATTGGAGTATTAATGAGTGTATGTGTTCATTTTTGTACAAAAAAGATAGAGATATAATTGTAGACTATTTTACCATAATTGTATTAAAATTTGGGCACAGATGTCATATACACACCACATTGGCATGATTTTTTTCTCCCGTGAATTTGGCGAAAAAATAAATTGTTTATTTACTTTTATTTTTTATTTTAATTCTGTAAATTATTTTTATTATTTATACCAATATTTATTTATATCAAACTATCATTTATTTATTTTTATTTCCTTTTTTTAAATAATAGAAGCTATTTCATTTATTACGTTATTTTATTTTTATATTGAAATAAAAAATCCGTGCTATTATTGCATGCTATTTGTAACTAATATTCACAAACAAAGTTTTTGCCAAATTGGCGGGGAAAGAAATCACGCCAAGGTGGTGCGTATATGACATCTCTGCCAAAATTTGGTTGAATTTTCTTTCACTTCTGGTTCTGGTTTGAATATTTCAGGTTTTGGATGATGTTTATCGTTTCAGGTTGTCTTTAACTATAATTTTCAGTTTTGGATCAGGTACAATAAGACCTTTGCAGGACTCTAGTTCAAGCCCTCTCCATTCAAAAATCTATTAATCTATAACTCCTGAGATCTGATTCAAAGACCTATTATTTCTTGTTTTTTATTTACTAAATTTTATTTATTTACTTATTTATTTTAAATAAATAAAATATTGTTTTTGTAATAGATATTAATAATTAATTTGTTCTTATAATTATTTAATAATTTTTCATAATCTAAGTTGCTGAATTATTTTGATTATATTTATATAGTCAAAATTATAAATCAAGTGATTATTTGAGCTTCACCCATAACGTTTTAATTGCTATGTCACTGAATACATGCTAAATGAAATTGTTCTTTGAGTTTATATATTTTAAGAAAAAATTGTATACTTGTCTACTTTCCTATAGACCATTTTCTGCTTATAAATGTCGCCAAACAATGTGATTTAATATCAGTAATACAAATGATGTCATTTGTATTACTGATGTTGTCGTTTTTTATTTCTAACGGAGCACTAGCATCTGATGTACATATCTCTATTTTTAAATATATTTCTCTGTATTCTCATGTTTTGAAAAATATATATAAAGCATTGGGTTCTTCCACCTACAGAACTTTGTGTGATAAACTATTTTCAAGATTATGGGATTCTGCCACCAACAGTCTTGAATGATATGAGACTTTATCTGCAAATCTATTAAACAATGGTGATGCAAATGTTAAAAACAGTGACAAACAAATATCTGTTAAAAAAAGAATATGATTTGATGGCTTGAAAATTTTTTGTCTCATAAATCCAAGGCTATATCTAATTTTTATAAGTTACTAAAAGATCTTCTCATTATATAGGCGTGGGAGGGGGGTTGTAATAAAGGTTAAAATTCAATATTTGTATTAGTAGCCAGTGGCCGTTAGAGGCTGCATGTTTAGTAGCCACTATTGTCAAGTTAGTGGCCACTAATTACTATCAGGGATGCCACTGAGAAAATATCGTGTAAAGGAAAAATTTAAGACATTTTTCACAACATTTATGCTTAGTTTGTGTGAATTATATTGTATTGGATATAAAATAAATACATTGACATATTTCTTATGTTAAGGGGACACAGTGCCTTGAAATTGGTCAAAATATAGATTTTCTTCTTTTAATAGTAATGAAAGCTTCTTTAATTGTGAATATTTTGACACCTCGCATTTTCACCTATACGACAATTATATTTGAGAGATATTGTAAATTTTGTTTATAGATCCAGCGCAATTACCCATATAAATAAAAACTTTAAACTGATTTTTCTCCTGTTAATGTTTTAATAACTTGCTTGTTCGAAATAGTTTTGAATTTTTTTTTTTTTTTTTTACTTGTTCTCTATGGTGTATTTAATATTTTTGTGTATGGATTTAACATTCAAGTTTTCTCAATTAAAATTTAAAAAAAAAAATTTAATTGAGAGTTTGTTGAATTTTTTTAATTGTTTGACATACACCAGAAAAAAAAAAATATATTACATGTAAAATCCCATACATCTAAAAATCAATACAGTTTCATGTAGTATATTCACAGAGGTAATTTTGAGAAAAAAAAATTCTGAAATTAACAGCAAATTTTCTGAAAAGTTTCAACAGAGGGGGTGGGAAAGGGGGGGGGTGTCCACTACCTCAACTTTTTTTTTTTTTTTTTTTTGTCTTCTTTTACAAAATTTGCATATTTTTCGCAATTCTTTGACGAAATTTGCAGATTTTCGAGATCTGTTGATAAAATGTGTGTTGTTTTTTTTTTTACGAAATTTGCCGTTTTTCACGATCTGTTGCCAAAATTTGCCATTTTTTCGCGAAGTTTTTGACGAAATTTGCCGTTTTTTCGCAATGTTTTTGACGAAATTTGCCGTTTTTTCGAGATCTGCTGTCAAAATTTGCCGTTTTTTTGCGATCTTTTGATGAAATTTGTGGTTTTTTTCAATGTTTTTGACAAAATTTGCCGTTTTTTCGCAAAATTTTTGACGAAATTTGCCGTTTTTTTGCAATGTTTTTGACGAAATTTGCCGTTTTTTCGCAATGTTTTTGATGAAATTTGCTGTTTTTTCTAGACCTGCTGACAAAATTTGCCGTTTTTTCGCTATCTTTTGATGAAATTTGCGGTTTTTTGAAATGTTTTTCGAGATTTGTTGATAAAATTTCCGTTTTTTTTTGCGATGTTTTGACGAAATTTGCCTTTTTTCGCGATGTTTTGACGAAATTTGCCTTTTTTCGCGATGTTTTAACGAAATTTGCCTTTTTTCGCGATGTTTTGACGAATTTTGCCGCTTTTTGCAATCTTTTTGACGAAATTTGCCGTTTTTTTCGCGATTTCCTGACGAAAGTCACGTTTTTCCCGCGATCCTTTGACAAAATTGCCGACTTTACTTCGAACGAATGACGAGATTGATTTTTTTCAGCGATCATATGCCGAAATACCGATACATTTTATGTCCGAATTTTCGGATTTATGACCGATATTTTTTTTATTTTTCGGAAATTATTGCCTTAATTTTTTGGAAAATTCGGACCAGAATCACCCCTGCATATTCTAAAGAATGAGGGGGAAAAATTGAAGCAAAAATATTCATATTTGTAAACGTAGTAGGGATTTTTAAAAAGTTAATTAAAAAAAAAATTAAATTTTAGAAAATAAGGCTGTTTTACAAGAATTTTTTATTTAATTTTTAGTACTAAGTATTGTGCCACTATTCTCATTGAAGAGAGTTTCAAAGGTACTGTGTCCCCTTAAAATGTTTTATAGCTTTTCTACAATAAATACACTGCATTGTCATAGTTGAGTTGGTGAAAACGGCTGGCTACCTGTCAATATGTACAATTTCATACTACATTATTTTGTCCAAATATAGAATTTGGTTTCATGTAACTCTAATTAGAAGCAAATACTCTGAATATTAAATAGTTAACAATTATTTTATATGTACAGAAAAACTTCGTTCAAATGTATGTTTCCCCTTCCCCCCCCCCAATCACCGACTATGAAAATGATTTTTTTTTTTTTCGACCACTTGATGAATTTTGAAATTTTTTCTGTTATTGTTCAAAGGATTTCACAATATTTTTGCGATTTTTTGACGAAATCTATCGTTTTTTCGCGATCTTTTGAAGAAATTTGCTGTTTTTTTGCGATCATTCGACGAAATTTGCCCTTATCTTCGCGATTTTTTGACGAAATTTATCGTACCTTCACGATTTTTTGACGAAATGTATCTTTTTTTCGATTTTTAAACAAAATTTGCCTTTTCTTCGCGATTTTTCGACGAAATATTCTGATTAAGTTCGCGTTTTCCCGCAATCCTTTGACGAAATAGGTGACTTTTCTTCGAACGATTGACTAAATTGGTTGTTTTTGGCAACCATTTGTCGAAATTTGCGATATATTTTATGTCCCAATTTTCGTGTTTATGACCAACCTTTTTTTTTCCGGAAATAATTGATTGCCATTTTGGCGATCATTTTTTCACGAGATCTTCCTTTTTTCGTGAGATCTGCCTTTTTTCGCGATCTGTTGAAGAAAATTGCCGTTTTTTTTTTCGCGATCTGTAGAAGAAAATTACCGTTTTTTCGCAATCTTTTAAAGAAATTTGCCGTTTTTTCACAATATTTTGATGAAATTTGTCGTATTTTCACGAATTTTTGGCGAAATCCTCTGATTAAATTCGCGTTTTCCTGCGATCCTTTGACGAAATTGTGATTTCTCTTCGAACGATTGACGAAATTGGTTGTTTTCGGCGATCATTTGTCGAAATTCGCGATACATTTTATGTCCTAATTTTTGGATTTATGACCGATTTTACTTTTATTTATTTATTTTTAATTTTCGGAAATGACTGATCGCCATTTTGGCGATCAGATGCATAACATAAAGTCACCAATTTTTTACATTTAGTCGCCCTGTGGCCGGTGGCGACCGGGAATTTTAACCTTTAGGTTGTAATATATAATTGATTGGATGTATAAGGTATCAAATAGATATTGGTTAATAAAAAACAAATTTCTCATTTTTTTCAAAAATGGAGACCCTTTTTTATAAAAAATCATCGTACAAATTCTGAATAAACTTTATTAAAAAGAGGACAAAATTTACTATATTAGGGAAAAAAATTAATTTGGATTGCTTTTATGAGTAGGTCAAAATCGCCGGCAAACTTAGAAGATCATGAAATATGCAAATGAAATTTTTCTGTACAACATAAAATTAACAAAAAATTCAAAATCTGAGCCTCAGGTACATTTGGACCTCTCTTTGTCTATCCTTATCCAATTTGGCTGTAGGTTTCCTTAGCTATCTCTCACAGTCACACCGACAAACATATTTCTTTTATAGATATCTGTTATTTATTATTGTTTTATATTTTATATATGTTTACATTTTCTAACCAAATAAAGAGCAACGTGTTCTTTCCATTGTTGAATTCAGGCACTTTTCTGTGGGAGGGATTTCTGTTGTCTGGGGAGGGGGAGACACTGTAGAGTTCCGTGTGGGAAATCGCACTTTTTATCCATTAAAAGCGTAAAATCTCAAATCTTCCGGGGAGGGGTAAGTTCCCTCTCCCTGGGCTACCCCCTGAATTCAACACTTGATTCCTTCCAAACTTGTACACCAACAGTGGCTGAGAGGTTCTGCTCTCAATGCTGGTATACGGGAGGTGCTGGGTTCAAACCCTTGTTGTGCTTGTCGACCTAACCGTTCAGAGTTTTCCGTGGTTTTCTTCAAACCTTGCTGTAAATACGGGTTAGGATCCTTTAGAAAGACCCCCATGCAGAGCATTTCCCCTTAGGGCCTATATCCCTCGAGTAGATAATTGGCCGTCATAAAATCAACCAACCAACCTTCCAAACTTTTATTATTAGTAAAACATTTATTACATCCCTTCAGAAAACTTAATCATCAGTAGTATATAAACACATAAACAAGGAATTTTAATACAAACAACTTAATCCTGTGAATTTTTGAATGACAGTCAGTCATGCCTATAAATACTTTTTAATTTTTTGACAGGATACCTTCCCAACAATCTTCTGTAGTTAGGATACAGATACAAGGCATCCAGCCACAGTTTTTGGCCAAAAATCATAAGTATGTAAAAACAAATGTGACATCACACTATGCATGCATTTTTACCATTAAATCTTTTTGTTTGGCGAAAGTTATTTTTTATAGAATGTTGTTGATATAATAAAAGCAAGTATTTTTTCTTTTGCATATAGAATATTTATAGAAAACATACTTATCATATTTATAGAAATCATATAATTAGAAATTTTTAGCACTTACCCTGTTTCCTGGTCTATAAGTCAACCGTATTTTTTTTACCCTAAAATAGTATATTTTGGATGTGTTCATTGTATAAGTTGACTGCTAAATTCATTCACAAAAGAAACAATACCTTTGTTTGAGAAAATATAAGATACAGGCAAAGTTCTGTAATCCGCACAAGTTGGGACCAAAGGCTATGCAGATGATAGAATATTGCAAATTATGGATTATGCGTCATTTTCTTCTTTCTGGACAACATTTTAATTCCATATTCAATATAACATGAAAAGATAAATATGAAATCTAATAATTCATTTAATATGCTATCTTAAAAAATGCAATTTTTCCAATTATTTTATTTAAATAATTTATAGATATATATAAGAATAATAATTACATTTATAATTTGATATATGAGAATTAAGTTTTTTTTTTCAGGAGCATTTTCAGCAAAAAGTAAACAAAAATGCTTAACGAGAATAAATTATGCACAAAAGAAGAAAAATAATACCAAATGCAAAAATAAGATAAATACAGAAAACTATAATAATAAGGAAGACTGCCATAAGCTATTAAAATGTGACTATTTTCAACATCGAGCGACTATTTAAAAAAAATGAAAAAAATGCAACTTTTTACCAATTCCAGTGACTATTTTTATAAATAATTGATCTTTTTCTCAAAGCGATGAAATTTCCAATGATATTTCTGCTACCGAATGACGAAAATCTTCATTTGTTTCTGCAATCTTCTTCCAAAATTTGTGATTCTTTTCTACGATCATTTGTCGAAATTTGTGATTTGTTTTTCAAAACTGGCTAAAAAAATACAGCATTAAATTGGATAAAATTCTTGATTTCTTTTTCACAATCATTTGATAAAATTCTCGATCTTTTCAGTGTGATTGTTTGGTTAAATTCATGATTTTTTTTTTCCTCGGCCGTTTAGCAAAATTTGCAGTTTTTCCCCGCAAATCGTCAAGTTTTGCACTTTGTGCATTCTATTGACGAAATTTGCAATGATTCTTCCATGACCGAATGTCAAAAATTCCATTTTTTTTCAGCGACCCTTGATAGACTTCAAGATATTTTTCCATGGTCATTACAGAGAAGATTCACCATCTTTTCTGCGATGATTTTTCCCAATCGACTGAAGAAAATAGCTATTTTTTATGCGATCTTTGATGAAATTCTTGATATTTTTCTACGATCATCAGAGATTTCTCGATTTTACCCATGACCAATTGCAAATTTCATAATTCATTTTCAGGCAATCGTTTCACAGAATTCACGATTTTTTTTCCATGGTTCTTTGCTAAATTTCGTGACTTTTTTCTTTGAAAGATTGACAAAATTCACTATTTGTTTCAGAGATCTTTTCAGGAAATTAACGTTGCTTTTCCACAATTGTTAGTCGAAGCTCGTGATTTTCTCTTCACGAGTGACATACAAAATTCTTGATATTTTGCATAATCATTTAATTAAATTGTTGAGTTTTGTGCGATTGTTTGATTAATTATTTTTTATTTCCACGACCATCTGACGCAATTCACGATTTTTTCAACAATTTGTAAACTTGTTTACATTTGTTAAACAATGCGAATTATAGAAAATTGCAGATTATGGGTGTGTGAATTATCGATCCTTGACTGTATAAGGGTTAAAAATTATGTGTAAAAAAATCATCAGAAGAAAAGCAAGTGCTACAACGATTTATTAATTAATGCTTTAAAGACAGTAGTTAAGAGAAAAACAAAAAAATGTATCGGAAGTGATAAATTTTGTGAGTCTTAATTGTAAGTGAAAAATCAACACTTATAACTACTGCAGCTACAAACTGCAAAATCTGATTTTGTGACTGTTGTATAAGTTGGTACCCACATTTTCTCTCTGTTTTGGCAGTTTAAAAAGTCAACTTATACACATATAGTATGATAGGTATTAAAAAGGGTAGATTTGCACCAATAGCTGATGATAAAAACAAAAGCAGCCAATCATAGGGTTTTTAAATGATTTTAAGAAATAAAATTATAATTTTAAGAGCTGGATAATTAAGAGAAAATTATTGCATCAATAAAAAAGCACATGTATTATTGTGAAATGTTAAATACCTTATTTCAATAAATATTCAATATCTATTCTTATAAAAGAGCATGTCCTGACTGACTCATAATCAATGCCGAGCCTCAGCCGTCGCTCCTACGACAATGAAATTTGGAAGACATGTGACTCCTTATATAGTGTAGGCATCCACTAAAAATATGTTTGAAAATTCATCCCCTAAGGAGGTTAAATGGGGGTTGAAAGTTTTAGGTCATTTCACCATATCTCAGCAGCAGTTTTAGGTAGGAGAGTGAAATTCAGGATACCCAATCTGCAAAAAAAAATAGTTTAACACGTATTTCAGTGATTTTAGAAATTCAACCACTAAAGTGGTTAAATGGAAGGTCGAAAGTTTTTGCCGTATCTCAGCAGCAGTTTTAGGTAGGAGCGTTAAGTTCAGAATACCCAATCTACTTAAAAAATAGTTTAACACGTATTTTAGAAATTCAACCACTAAGAGGGTTAAATGGGGGCGGGGGGGTCGAATGTTTTAGTTCATTTCACCATATCTCAGCAGCAGTTTTAGGTAGGGTGTGGAATTCAGGATAATAAATCTACTAAAAAATAGTTAAATACATATTTCAGAAATTTTAGGAACTCAACCACTAAGGGTGTTAAATGGGGGTCGAAAGTTTTAGGTCATTTCAGCCTTTCGCCATAGCAGCAGTTTTAGGTAGGAGCATAAAATTCAGGATAACAAATCTACTAAAAAAATAGTTAAACACGTATTTTAGCGTATTCAGCGTATTTCACTTAGAGGGGTTAAGTGAGGGTCAAATGTTTTATGTCATTTTGCCATATCTCAGCAGTTTTAGGTAGGAGCATAAAATTCAGGATAACAAATCTACTAAAAAAATAGTTAAACACGTATTTTAGCGTATTCAGCGTATTTCACTTAGAAGGGTTAAGTAAGGGTCAAATGTTTTATGTCATTTTGCCATATCTCAGTAGACGTTATAGAAAGGAGCATGAAATTCAGGATAACAAATGTACTAAAAAAATATTTAAATAGGTATTTCTGCGATTTTAGATATTCATCCACCAAGGGGGTTGAAATGGAGTCTAAAGTTTTAGGTAATTTTCACCATATCTCGGCAACAGTTTTAAGTACGAGCGTGAAATTCAGCATTACAAATCTATTAAAAATTAGTTAAACACATATTTCAGCTGTTTAAGAGCTAGCGAGTTTGTCGCCAACATCGGCTATGGACCTGATCATGGAAGATTAGACGAATAAGACAATTATTGCTGATTTTTTGTTAGATATTTTGCATGACATTTTTCCAAGGAAAAGTTTCTTTTAATTTCATATTTTATAAATTGTTTTTGTGCTTTTCGTCTTTTAGCAATCAGATTAAAATTTTTATACAAAATAGAATACATTTCCTCCTTTGTTCAAAATACACTTTTTGGCTTTAAAGATTTGCAATTTAAATACTGATCGCCATATTTATGTGATCGGGTATGCACAAGGCTGCATTTTAGTGATTGCCATATAATCTGTTTACAAGGCATGTAACCCAAAGGGACCTGTTAAAATAATTTCATTTCAACGATTTATGCATGCAAAATAACTGAACCCTGTTATAATGATCACTGTATTTACAATATGTGGCTGAGAAAAACACAGAACCCCATTATTTTGGTCACGTCATTTACAATTTATGGGCATGAAACCACAGTGCCATGTATCTTAGTCAATCCTATTTTTCTTTATTTTATCTAAAAGCTTTCCCTTTCCAATAGATAATCATGGCCAGGGCCAAGCAGTACTTTGTCAGGGGGTTCATGAAAAAAAAAAAATATATATGTCATGAAATATTTATTTACATGCTTTTTTGATATTCTTATTAGTTATTTTCATATAGTTTAAAATAAAGTGTTTTATTTTTATTTTTCTATTTGCATATAAAATGCACTTTCTAGGCCAAAAGCAAACTCAATGCTGTACGCTGCTGAAGGTATCTGGGCCCCACTTGAAAGCGACCGGCTAGTTATGTATAATTGTTGTATATGTATAGTCATTTTGTTAGTGCAGTTTTCTTTAACGAAAATTTTTGGTTATGATACAGTAATAAATTTTTATGGTATGGTGGCCCGGGGAGACATTCTACCCTGGAGTATTAAAATCTCCCCCCCCCCCCTCTTCCCCAGAAGATACGAGTTTTAATGCCTGTTAATTGTTTAAAAGTACAAATCTCAGTTGCTAATCTTATACAACTCTGCTTTTAAATCCTCAGATTTTATAACTTTTCCAGCATTGTGAATACATGATATATTGATATGATATTCCATTACTTCCATTGGCCTTTCTGTTTGGCATTTGTGTAAGAAAACAATCACTGTTTCCTCTGCAAGTGATCTCCATAATGTCGAATCTACTATTTAAAAAAATTACCAATCCCTGTAAGCAATTTACAAATGTTTGGTAGACATATATGATCAATACACAGAAAAAATTGCTGCAGTTAAAAAGTGTATTTGCATTTAGATGCATTATATTAAAGAAACAAAAGGGAAATAAATAAACTCATGTATAAAGTTAAGTAAAAAACACGAACACAACTGGATATTGTAAAATAATTTATTATATTCTTTATTGTATTTGTTATACTCTTACTAAAAACATTGGAAGAAGTTATCTAAACTTTTTATTTTTCTTGAAGCTGTTAAATTAATTGGCAATGTCTGAAAGAATCTCTAGTGCCTATTCTGTGCTGCATGGTTGTGGCTACTGTGATGATATATAATGATTATAAACAAAAGAAAAGCGCTATATTAATAATAATGCAATTATTTTAATTGATAAATAAATCACACAAGTTCTAATTTTCCAACTGAATGAAAAAGTTTCCAGATCAGGATTCGAATCAGGGACCTTTGGCGTAGTCAAAGAAGACAGTTCAGTTGGTTCAATTGGTTGAGTCCAGGATAGCTCAATTGGCAGAGCATTGGCAGCTTATGTCAAAGGTCTCTGGTTGGAATCCTGGTCAGACACCTTTCCACTCAGTTGGAAATTTACAACTTGTCTGATTTATTTACAAATTAAAATAATTGTGTTAAACCCCCTAAAATTAATATTCTGTAATTTCACATCTAACATTTCCTTGGAGTTCCCATTACCTGCGATTTATTCTGTTGAGCTGATTCATATATCAGATTAGATGTCATAATCAATAAGGTTCTTTGGTTGAATTGTGTGCGTTGCCAGGTTTGTTCAAATCCTGGTCTGGACACTTTTTTACTCAGTTGGTAAATTACAACTCATGTGAAAACAAAGGTATTTTATATTATGAAGAATTTTATTTTAAATTCTGGTTGCTTTGTTCACCAATCTTCACACTATAAATCAATTACCGGCCATGAATTATGGCCATGTTGGGCCGGCCATGAATTATGGCCATGTTGGGCCGGCCATGAATTATGAATTATGTTTCAATGGATTAATTGTGCAGAAAGCTTATATATATATATATATATATATTGTCTTTTAATTAAAAAAGCAAATTTTGTATCCTACAATCAGAGAAAAAAATTTATAATTAGATGTAAATATCAATGTAATCAATGAAAATTAGTCTATATAGCTTAACAAATCATTGTAGCAGACAAATATATATATATATATAAGTTTTCATTTGTGTTTATACTCTTGTTTTGTTTGTTTTTTTCATTTGAATTTATATTATTTCATTTCTTAGAACTACATCATTTAATTTGTAATTTGACTCTGCTATTTGGTATTGTGATTTCATTGTGTATGGGAAATATCTTATGTTTCAATGGATTAATTGTGCAGAAAGCTTATATATATATATATATATTGTCTTTTAATTAAAAAAGCAAATTTTGTATCCTACAATCAGAGAAAAAAATTTATAATTAGATGTAAAAAATGACAACTGGAATGTAAAATCATTTCTCATTTTATTGCAGTGATGTCTTTTGAAATTCATTCAAAGAAATAAAGCTTTTTAAATTCACATAGAAAGGTGATATAGTTACATGGTAGTGATGCATAATATCACAGAAAAAGAAAATTTTCTAATATGTTAATTCATGCAAAAATACTTGTATTATTTCTAATAGCCTGTACATACTAAACAAAATTTTATTTACTATATCAAAATGACAAAAATAAATTTTATCTGATATAATGATTATCAAATTTTAATTTTCCGCATGCCAGAGAAATTTTAATCTTGGTCACATGTGCCATAAGTTCATCAAATATTTCATTCCATGAAAAAATGGCTGTTGAGGGAGGTGGTTGCACAGTTAGGTTTCACTGTAGAAAAACATTTTGTTCAAATTTTATTTATTTATTTATTAATATATATATATATTTATTTAAGAAAAACATCAGTTATAAGTGTAATGAAAAATGTTTTTGAATGGAAATTAATTTTGTTAGGAATCTTTATGTTGAGAAATATCTGTTTGTTATATGAAGCATTGTAATAAGATATTTTAATTAAAAGTAATACACTGAAAGAAGTTTTGTTCTAAATCATTTATTTATTGTTTATTTAAAAAGAAATATTTCAGTGATTTGTATGATGAAAAATATTTTTGAATTAAAATTTATCTTGTTAGGTATTTTAAGAAATATCAGTTTGTTATAGATTAATATTTCTTTTTACATAAAATTATATTTTATAAAACATTCTAATGGTGCATCCTTCATTTATTTTATTTTTTAATTTCCTCTTGGCTTGAAAGGATTTATATGTGTATATAATAACTTTATTTATATTTTATTTAATTGTTATTTTTGTGTGACATCATTATATTTACTAAAATTAATTTATTTATGCTTTCTATAATGTCTATTTCTGTTAAATGTAATTCTATGGTTAAAACTTTTATTGTTTTGTGTTTATGTTTACAAATAATCATAAAAATTGACCTGTATATAGCTTTGTTATTTATAAAATAAATATCCAGTGGACTTCTTTTTAATTTGCTCGATGATTTCCTATTCAGTTATTACTTTCATATAAAAATTAATACATCCAAGAAGATGTCAAAGTAGTAAATGCAAGTTTTTATCTTTCAACAAACATATTGCATAGTGTACAGAATATATATATTTTTCTTTATCTCATGAATTTTGATTGATTAATAAAAGAAGAAAGATTTTTTTTACTTTTGCTTATATTTGTTTAAAAAAATATAAATTGAATAAAAGATGTGAAGGCTCAATTTGTTTTATTTGGCGATAAAATCTTTGGTTTACAAGATTTTGCAATCTGTGTATATTCAACAACTCTGAAAAATCACAGAATGCTAAAGAATAGCAAACACAGTCTTTATTTACTTAATTCTTCAACAAATACTGCATAGTATACACAATAATTATTTTTTTCATCAAATAAATGCTGGAAGAAAGTATCTATTGCTTTTGTTTAAATATAAATCTGTAAAAATATAATTTGTGTAAAAGATGGGATGAAAGAAAATATTAAAACAGCCACAATTGGTCCATATGTGAAATCTTCGGTTTACAAGGATTTGCAATCATGTATTATTTCATCTGAAAATATAAAAATAAAAATTACATTCTAATGCTATAAGTTATTTGAAAGTATAAATAGTCATTTATAAATTTCCAAAGTAATGCAATTACAATGCTATTCTTAATGTATAAACCAATATAAAAAGAAAACAAGTATTGGTACTGGTACTTGTCTGTTATAGGGGCCTTGGCGAGATAGAGAAAAGGACCTTAGTAAGAGAAGAAAAATTTGTATACATATTTTCTGTCAACATATTCACTGTTTCATATATAAGCAATTTTTTTAAAAATATTTATACAATTTATTTAATATAAAGAAGCAAACAGAAGTAATTTGTGTATGAAAAACAATAACAACATATATGTAAAAAAAATGTTTGTACATATTATTGCTTATATAAATTCATATATAAACAAACATAAAAATCCATGAGGTTTGTTTCCATACTTGTTTATAAACTGGTGTCCAGAAATTAAGGGCATAAATTAATTTCAGACTTTTTGTCGAATATCTTGCTGAAACTCGTGGAAATGCCTGGAATGCCCTTGAACTTTGAGGATGTAAAGAACATGTTTGACTTCATGTTTTTCAGTGAAGATTTTGTCGCGAGGACAATTAGGGGGGGGGGGGCAATACTAATTTTAATAATAAAATAATATTTTCGATCACACAAGTAACAGAAAATGCTAAAAATGATCTGTCACTGTAGCAAATGACTATGTAGGTCCTGTTCAACATTTGTGTGCGTTTGTGTAAGCATAGCACGTACATTCGTGAAGATGTTAATGTTTCTGTGAAAAATTCGAACTTTTTTTTTTTTTTTTTTTTTTTTTTTGCATGCAGAGTTCTTAGCCGAATTTAACACCGCTTTCTAAAAACGTGACAAAAAATCGTAGAAATAGTATACTGTGATTAAACTATTAATATATTGAATATTTGATGAGATATAGTTATTTTTATGAAATAAAGTTTAACTGTGCATGCGCGAACTACAGCAAAGATTTTTTTTTGTCATGATTTGATTGTCAATACTATAGGGCAACTCATATAAAAAGACCAGTGAAATATCATGAAAATTCAAAAAGTTACAGCAATAATTAAAAAACTGAGGAGGAAATTCCATATAATACTATGTGAACACAAATCCACACAGATGTTGAACAGGACCTACATAGTCATTTGCTACAGTGACAGGCTATTTTTAGCATGTTTTGTTACTTGGGTGATCGAGAATATTATTTTATTATTAAAATTATTATTCCCCCCCACTCCTAATTGTTCTCGCGAATATAAGGGTCACCCAAATAAAAGTGGCATTGTTGTAATAACTCCGCCATTTGAAGAGAAAGATGACTGCGCATGATCCTATAGAGGGCGCAGAGTGCTGGGAATGCATGCGATATCGCCAGATGCGTGTGTGATAGTGTGGGAGCGCGTTAAAAGGCATTGTTCGCATCATGGATGCTTCCAAACGGTGTCAACGCGCGGTCGTGCAATTTTTAACAGCGGAAAATATGAGTGATAGTGAAATCTATCGTCGAATGCAAAATGTGTACACGGAGTGTATGTCACCCAGATCGGTATTCCGATGGTGTAGGAATTTTCATAGTGGAAGAAGCAGTACTGACGTCAGGTCACGACATGGTCAAGCGCATGTGGTGATCACCAAGGACCTTACAAGGCAGGGTTGGGTTTCTTTCGGAAGAAACCGACAGAAAACAAAATAGATGCTCAAAATTAAAATATATTAACTATATAAAAGAATTAAATTCAAAACCTAATTATATCAAATTAAAATTGGAAACATTAATTAATATTAAAAGTATTATTTATGGAAAAATAAGTTATTTTTTAATAACAAACTTCAGGTTCAGCAGATATTTACAGGTTACATTTTTTACAACTTTAGAGGTAGCGGATATTTTTTCATTGTCATTTCTGTAAAAAACAGAAATAAAAAAAAAAGCTACCTACCAATTCTTTATTTATCATATAAAAATGCAATATTTTAAGAACTATTGTGCAACACTTAAAATAAACAAATTTGTAATTATGTATAGTATTAGCATGCTGATTTAAAAAGATAAATGTTCTAAAAATAAACTCTACGGGTAAGCCAAAATTTTTTTAAACACTCCAAGTTCTGCAGGACTTGAAAAAATATTTTCTTCTTTTGCATTCATCCATTCTAAGCTGAAAAATTGATTGCAGCAGCCTACTACTAAAATACTTTTGTTTTGTTATGCCCTGTTGCACTGTAGTAAGGAAAATGGAGATTTTTATGAAATCTTTCAACAGAGTAATTATTGTAATCAGTTCCCTTAATAAAATATATGCAAATTAAAAGCACTGTCTTTTATTTAAAGGAGTTTCATTCTACAGTAGGTAAATGATCCACATACGATTTACTACTGGTTACAGAAGTTTTACCCCCAAGATTTTAGATTAAATAAGAAAAATGTGCCTGTTTTGAATTAAATTACTTTTAACTGATTTTGTGTATTTTGGATAAATTTATTTGGTACTTTTCCGTTATACCAACACCATTGTTGTCGCCAAGTGTAATAATTGACGCAAAATGAAATTCATGTGAAATGATTCATTAAAAAACATTGTTGTCACAAAATTGAGCAATTAAAAATATAACATTTGAAAATTAGACTTTCACGAACTATTTTATTAAATCAATACAAATATAGACTTAAAATAAAAGAACAAATAAATATTATACAATAAAATAATAAAATAAAACTCAATTTAAACTACAGGCATGAAATTGTAAGTGTCTCTTAGCATTGCAGTAAACATTTCACTTTTTGAATGAAGACGTTCATGTTTTTTTTTTTAATAAAAGCTTTTTTTTATGTATCCAAAGGTCTGAAACAATTTTATTGCAGCTTCCTCATCATTTGGTAACTGCCAAATTGTGAAATCCATATCCGTGTCAACAATAAATATAAGTTACAGTTTAATATTAAATATTTTATATTTGAAAAATAACAAATTAAGATGTTTTGTGAGGTTACAATTAAGTAATAATAATAACTAGCCGATCCCGCGCAGAGTATCTGCACTCTAGTGTCGACTCTTCTAAATACTATATGCATATTAGAATACACGAATTTCAGCATTATATGTATAAATATCATACATAAAAACTTCTCCACTTACGACTGGGTACTTTGAAATAAAAAATATATACACATCATAAGATATGGACACAATTTAGAAGTATGAAAACAGAGGTATTTTTTCAGCATCATTCATATAAAAACCTTTGCATGCACACAATAGTTGCTGGATACTCTTTGAAATTAAAAAAAATGTATGCATATTATATTGAAAATATCTATACCATTCCCAATTAGAAAAATATTTTTATCTTTTTATTTAATTTTCTGCATCAAAAATGTCTTGACTTCAATTCAATTGACAAATTGTTTGTCACTGTTAGTATGGCTCGTCCTTTAAGCGTTTAAGGTGTCACCGTTAAAAATCAATGTTACTGAAAAGTTGCTGCACTGGATCTTGTATATCTGGATAGCAAATTGGGGGCAACTTAATAGTTTCCCCAATTTGACATTCGCCAACCTGTAACAGCGAACTTGCTAACTCTCTCTCTGTTTGAATGCCAGGCATATTTTCTGTAAGTTTCATAATGTAAAATCTTCTCTTTATGCAACTTGAAACTGTTAGTGATCTTGAACCTCTAAAAATGACAGGTAGGACTGACTTGACGGAAATCTCCACCCAATAAGATTATTTTATTCATTTATTATTATTATTTAAATGCCAAATAAAAAATAAATGTGTTTTTCTAATAGATAACCTTAAGTAAATTTAATTAGACCTATAAAAATTTAATTATGTATGATAAATTGATAATTACATCAGTTTTTTAGCCAAGATCACAAACCTGTCTAAAGCTTTCCAATCATTGTGTAACTGAATAAAATAAATGGTACTTTTCCATTATACTTACACCATTCCCAATCACAATGTTTGGCATGGTTTGCAATAAAAATTCTTTGCACATTCAGCGTTGAAATAAATGACACATTAGCATACATTTTGGTATGGTATAATCGATGACAGGTATTTGTACAGGTAATCTCAAAAAATTTCTGTCTGCTCAACAATTCAAAACTTTCTGAGATATTCACGAAATCATTTTTGTGGATAAGTTTATGAATTTTGCACACATTACTATTTAAATGCTTAAAACTCGAACAGCCCTTTTAATTTTTTTCTGTAACTAAGATAACATATTGAATTATAATTGATTGCTCTTCTTTATCCAGACTCGTGCTGGGTGTCTAGATAAGGCGCCGGACAGAGAGGGCGATCATGGTGCTTTCACATCCTATTAAATCGCATGTCATAGCTAATGGCTCAGGGTAAGAAGTCTCCCTGACCCTATAGGCCAGTACGGACCTGCCTTTACCGGGCTGTCACGTCACAAAAATCCGCTTAAAATGCCAACTTTGAAAAAAATTTTGGGTTTCTATTCGACTTTTTAGTATCTAAATAAGAAGAGCTGCACGTTTTAGGAAATTTATGAATGAAAATTACTTCGTGAATGTGTCATACAGCAACCAATTTTGATTGGAGAACTCTCTTAAGGATATAATTTTTATTCTTTGTTCATTGTACTTTTAGAATAGTTTTTAAGAGCTCAATTAATTAATGATTTAATTGGTTATAAATTTAATGACCTAATGAATAAAAGTTTTTCATTTCTTTGTTTTCACTCTTTAGGGTCCAGTTTCCTAATAATAAGACAATCACAGGTTATCACGGGACAATCACATTTACTAATAATTTATCCTTACAATTATTTTTGTTGTTATCTGCATGTAGTAATGATAATAACGTCCTTACATCTAGTATTATCATTTCCTTTATGTTTCAGCATTCAGTAATAAAACAAAATAAAACAAAAATTGCTGGAAAGTTGTATGGCTATTTAATTATGTTGTAATACCACATTTTCTAAACATCTTCAAAAATTCTTCCTTAGCCCATTGTCATATTAATAGTATGCAAAATTCCTATATTAATTAGATTTCAGTAAATGATATATTCGTTAAATTTCAGTAAACCTCATTTTTTGTCAATTGGATAGTTACTTTTATTATTGTAAACCTAAAAGTAAATTTTCCTTTAAAAAAAAAAAATTGAAATTGAAAGAGTTGATAATATTTTATTACCAAATAGTATATATGTACCAAATAGTATAATAGCATATATAGTTTATAATTAAATTGTCCTTCTTACCATACTTAAGTCCAAAACAGCTTCCCCATTCACGCAGAGTGATACGTGTGTCATCATTTGAATCACAATCAGCTAAAAATAGATCGATGCACGGCTCCATCGACACCAGTGGGTCCCTCAGAGGCGAGAGTTCTTCTTTTGACAAATATACATAATGATCCCTAAAATATACATGTAAACTTCAATTGTGATTCAAACAATTTTGCTTTGGAATATCTGCATTTAAAGATTGTTTCACGTATACATTCGTATGTACTAAGTGAATAAGAATCATTTTTATAACTTTGACACACGGTAAAATCTGAATTTTATTCGTAAGCAAAGTCTTTTTTTAAGAAGATTTGTAAATATCTAAGCTAAAGTGAGAATTCCTGGATTGGTGATCCATTGTTTCAGAGCCGAGGTAGTCCTATACCGTGGCATGGCCAGTTAGATCATCAGTAGATAATGGCGTATCCAAGGGAGGGGCAATGGGACGATCTCCCCCCCCCCCTTTGGCGATTGTAAAGTTCTCCAGTATAAGACAGATTTAATGTTTTTTAACATCTTAAATGCTTAAAAAGGATACATTCGTTTTTCTTATTCTTCATTGCACAACAATTCTGAAATAAGAAAATTGCCAGAAAAATTGTAAAAAATGTATAATAATAATAAAAATAAAAAAAATCTAAAATTTTATAAAAGATATTGTTTTACAACTTTTCCGGTCATACAATGATTGAAAATTAGCAACGGTGAATGAGTTCGACGGCCAGAAATTAGCCCTTAAGCGTGTAAGAATTCAGACAACTATCCATGGTTATTTATTAAATGTTTCTTTAATACATTTCAAAATAATCTTTATCAAACTACTTTATAAATAGAAAGAAGCAGCTTTATATGCATTAAACCTTTGTCAAATATCCGTTGCAATTATTCTAAACACAATAAGTTCATTTTTCTCAGAACAGGTAGAGTAGACAATAATAAGTCTTTGCAATATTTTTCACTCTTAAATGGAGAAAAAATCGCGAAATTTAGGAAGGAAATATATTTTTCTTCTTATTTTGAAAAACTCTAAAAAATTCTTAAGCTTAACATGCAAACATTCTCAAATAATTGTTTGTAAGAAATGTTGGAAAGGCTTGTTATATAGGAATGTTTGGCCTAATTGATTGTTCTGTTGAATGTAAAAACAATGCTGTTTGAATGATTACATGTATCAAACTTATTTGATCGGTCGTTATGATCAGAAAGTCTCTATAATGAATAGTCGTTACATCCAGCATCGACTGTATATGTACTATGGTTGTTTTTTATTCAGGGGAATTTCAAATGTATCCATACAAGTAAACATGCACGTAGCCAGGAGAGATTTTAAGAAGATATAAAAATTTACATATCTACCTTGTGTTATATTTTATCAAAGTAAAAATAAAATACAATTTCAAGTTTCATTTAAAAATATAAATTTATTCCGTTATTTGATTCAGTTTGTTTTCGAATAATTTAAAACTCTATTTGTATAGTTCATTATAGGAAACCGCTTGAATTATACCATCTAACTTGAATAATTTTAACACAATTATTCTAACTGGTAAATAATTCATATGAGTTGTAAGTTTCCAACTGACAAGAGACCGCCAAACATGATGCGCACAGATTTTGATGATTTTAAAGTATGTTGTAGGGGTCATACCCCTAACTATTCAGGTCAAAGGTTTCCTTCAAATGGGCTTTAGTTTTCGAGAAATTTCGAGTTAAAGTTCAGCATGCTTTTCAAATACCCATTAGTTCGCAGTTTTGAACAAGGTCTCCGTGGTGCAGGGCTAGCGCTCTGGATTTGTAAGCCGGAGATGAGGGTTCTGTCCTCGCCTGTGACTTTTACCTTTTTTTAATAAATTTTATGTATTTGTCGCGTTGTAAGTTTTATGCAGAATTATGAAATCTGCATCTTTGAACTTTTTGATATTTTCCTAATAAATTCTATTTACATTTTCGAATTTTCCGTGAAAATTTATAGTTTTTTTTTTTTTCAGTTTTGAAATTAATATTTCTATTGACGAAATTCCAAATAATTTATGTCTAGATTTTGTTTATTTTTTTTTATTATTATTATTTACTCTTTATATTTTAATAACCGTTCTAAAATAATACTTTTTTTAACTTTATGAAATTTTAAATGAATTTTATATATATTTTTTATAATTTATACAAAATATTTTTAGTTCAAATATTTTAAAGGTATGTATGATTAGGTAATTCCAACAACATATTTTGAAATGAGTAATAAAATATTAAAGCAATAACTCTTATATCCAAGATTTAGCCAGTTATATATATATTTTTTATGTTATTTAAATACATTTAACTGTAAAGTTCAAACTCAACATCATTTTTGATTTGCACAAATAAAAAAAAATATATGTTACAATTTTTTTTTTCATTCTAACAAGTCGATGCCATACAGAAAAATTCAACTAGAGAAGAAAAATCGTTTGTTAATTACAATACATATAAAAAATATCCGAAAAAAAAAATCGTCTGCAATGACTTTTACGGTAATATCAGAATAAATAAAATTTTATTTTTATCGATTTCGTTTAGCTTCCTTTGCAGACATTTACCAAGTTTGAAATAATTTATTTTTCAAATTTAATGCATTTTTTAATATATTTATCACATTTTAAGTATTTAAAGAATATATAATATGCTAATTTATACATTCTTCCAATATTGTTGAAACAATTTACGTAAAGAATATATTTAAAGACAACTTTTAATGCGGAATTTGTTTAGAATATTTTTGCGATATGTATCACACAATTAATTCCATATTTAATAAACTAAAAATGTCGATGTCGGTGATGATAAATATTTTTGTACTTCAGCAGTTAACATATTTCAATATATTTAGAACAAATCAAATATTAAAAGGATATATTATTTTGTTAATTTTTTCTTAATCATTTAAATTTTTTTAAATAGAAAATGCAAATAAAAAAAATGCATTATTTTATAAATACGGTAAATAAATAAGTAAATATACATAAATGTAAACAATAATAATTTTAAAAAGACGAGATATCAAGACATAAATTAGTTTGGATTTTCGTCAACCGAAATATTAGAATAAAAATTGCGCAAAAACTATAAATTTTCACGAAAAATTCGAAAATGTAAATAGAATTTATTATGAAAATATCAAAAAGTTCAAAGATGCAGAATTCATTATTCTGCATAAAACTTACAACGCGACAAATATATAAAATTTATTTAAAAAAAAAGGTAGTTACAGGCGAAGACAGAACCCTCATCTCCGGCTTACAAATCCAGAGCGCTAGCCCTGCACCACGGAGACCTTGTTCAAGATCGCGAACTAATGGGTATTGTAAATGCATGCTGAACTTTAACCCAAAATTTCTCGAAAACTAAAGCTCATTTGAAGGAAACCTTTGACCTGAATAGTTAGGGGTATGACCCCTACAACATACTTTAAAATCATCAAAATCTGTGCGCATCATGTTTGGCGGTCTCCTTGTGAGTGAAAAAGTGACCAGGCCAGGATTCGAACCAGGGTCTTCTTGGCTTAAACATCGGCAACTTAAGGCAAGAGATCCCTGGCTCAAATCTTGGCCTGGACACTTGTTTCACTCAGTTGGAAAATTGCAACTCATGTGTTCTATTTACCAATTAGAATAATTGTGTCAAAATTAATCAAGTGCAATTACGCTTACTGGAGTTCCATTACCATCGATTTATTTTATTCTGTCGAGTTGTTTCAGATAACATACCTATGATCAATAAGGATACCTGAATGAAATGTGTTCGCCAGTTTCGTCCAGGATAGCCCAGTTGGCATAGCATTGGCAGCTTAAACGAAGAGGTTGAACGGAATGGTGTAACCTCCAAAATTGCTTTATTTGCACCAAGAAATGAAGAAACGCTGATTTCTGCGCATCTGTGCAGCGTCTTTATGAGATAAGCAAACGAGAAAGGAAACAAAATTTTCATCTCCGCCATTGTTGGCAAGGATATTTCTAGGATTATTTATGGAATGGCACGGTAGGTTATATCTAATTTTATTCTTTTATTATAGTTGATTTTGTATCTTGTGAATATGAGCTTAATAGTTTTTATATGTTTTATAGAAAAAGATTCCCGTGTATATGCTGAGCATTATTCTGTGATTTTTTTTTTTTTTTTTTTTTTTTTTAATATTACAGTTTTTAATCTAAGAAACGTTATCAAGATGTATTTTTATATTATTGATATTTTAAATTATTATTTAAATCCTAAATCCTCATACTCAATGTTTTAGATTTGTTTAACGTTTACCAAATTTCTAAAATGAATATGAATTTCTTATTGATATCGTAAGATTGTTGAAACAATGTTAAATCTAAACGCTGAAATATTTTATTCATCTTGTGGTGTGGTTTTTTCCGTTGGCGTATAGTTTCAGATTAGCTGAGCTGCATGAAAGACTGCAATTTAGAGATATTGACTGTTGCTAAGCGAACAAAACAATTTCGTTTATTTTCTTATTTTTTCTTTTATAAGAGGAATGTACAGCGAAAGAAATACAAATGAATTGAACAGGAGTTTTAATAAAATGAAAAAGGCAGGGACTAGATACTTTTATAGTGTAGAAAATAAAATACATTTAGGGTGGAAATTTTGAAAATAGTTATTTTAGAGGGAGGAGGCGAAAATTAATTAGAAGTGGAATATGTGAAGTTAATTCCTCTTCCCATATATATTGTAGCTTGTATTGTTGTTTAATAGTATAATTTAAAAATACTAATTATTAATTTCAGTAGGTTTTTTTAATTAGTATGTGCATTTTTTAAAAATTGTATGTATGCATTTTTCTGTGATATTTTGTTTATTTTTTTTATATTTAAAGATTGAGTAATTTTAAAACATTCATTTTAAATAAGTTTATACTTACTTATATAATATAAGATTGAATATTTTTTAATTATAAATTAAGATTGAATATTTTTTAATTATAAATTAAGATTTAATTATTTTAGAATTCAAAACGTTATATTCAAAATGTTTTCCAAACAGTGAAGAATAGTTCATATGCAGTCACTCTCTTAATTTCTGTATGAATTTGCTGTTTTTATTTTCTTCTTTTTTCTTCTATTTTCATTTTTTTCTTATTTTATGGAAAAAAAAACTTTGAAAGGTAAATTTTGAAGTCATGCATAAATTTAGAAAAGCATCGTGAACTTTTCACACACAAAAAAAAGGAAACTTGATATCAGTATTTTTCTATATGACATATAAACATATAATATGAATTAAATAGCTCATATTCACAAGATACATAATCTATAGGCATAAAAGGTTAAAATTAAATATGACTTATGTTGATCCATAAATAAGCATCGTAATAATATCCATTTGCCAGCAAAATTTGATGTATAGATCCACATACATATATATTAAATGAAGAATGACTAATCATACACATAAAAAAGCATTTATCCCCTCCCTCTCGTTATAAGAAAATTGATTCTTCTTTTTTAAGATATTTTCTTTTTTTTTTTCAATATACTCTAGGATTGATATTTACTGCCTTGCGTGTGTTACACAAGATCAGAAATCTGGTTTATTCAGCAAATTACAATGCATTTCAATTTGTGAGTAATTCATATTGGAAAAAAACAAACTGATATATATTAAAATTTGCTAAATAAACCCTGTTTCTGATATTGTATAACACACACAAGCAATCTTCAAACAAAGATCAATCAAAGAAGCAGTAAATATTAATTCTAAAGTTTATTGAAACAATGAAAACATCTTTAAAAAAACAATCACCCCCAAAAAATTCAGCAATTTATGGTTCTACGTTTCACCAATTTATGGTTCGACCTTAGCACCAAATATTGGAAAAACGTTTCAACAATTTATGGTTCAACCTTAGCACCTAATAATGGGGAAATGTTGCACCAACTTATGAAGCAACCTTAGCACTAAATATTGGAAGGACGTTTCACCACCTTATGGTGGCAGCCTATGTTCCTTTAAGACTCAAGAGATAGTTCGATTAATCGATATGTATATAAAACAAAAGCCACCAAAATGCAGAAATCTCACAACGGTGGTATCCGGCAACAAAATTTTAAACAATGAAGCTAGAAGACACCGTCACGATCATTTCTGATGATTATTAAAGCAATTGGAAGTGAATAACTGATAAAACAGGTAATGCTGTTGACCATCATGATTGTGGCTTAAAAGGCTAGAAAGGCGGACCAGGGTTTATTACACCTGCAAAATTTCCATTATGACCGGCTTTTACGCTATTTGCGAGACACATACTGGATTAGTGAGTATATATATTAGAAAAGGAAAATACACAAATGTGCATGAATGTAAGTCACCTGTCCTTATTTCCAGTATCCAGATCACAGAATTTCCACAGAACGGCTTCGACCCATTTTCTGTCGAGTTCGGAATCCTCACTTTCTTTTAATGGCAATAAAACGCTTTCATCTTCCTCTTTTCTCTCAGCCAGTTCTTGCTTAATAATGTAAAACCAATCTCTTAGGCGGTGAGGAAAGTAAGCCAGTTGTTCTTTTGTGCATCTTTCTGAATCTGCTAATTGGATAAATGTTCAAGTTAAATGATGTAAAAATTAATAATTATATATTGGTATTATATATACAGGGTGACTTTTAATTAACCTACAACTTTTAACTGAAATAACTCTTGAGTGATTGTAGGTAGCACTACAAACATTTATTTGTTGAAAATAACGTGGAAAAGGAATTTAATGGATAAGGTTTTCAAAGTGAGGACCTTCAGAGGTGATATAGAGCAATTTAGTCACAAAGTTGTCAGTAACAAAATCGAGCGTTTCTTTTTTAATGCTTGAAAATGAGTCAGTTATGGAACTTTTGAGGCTAATAAGGTCTGTCGGCATCTTTTTGTAAACCAAATCTTTCATATGACCCCAAAGATAGAAATCATATGGATTCATATCTGGTGAATAAGGTGGCTAATTTTCTTATCAGATCTCTTACCAATGCTCTAGAAGCTTTAGGTCGGTTTCTGAATCTTGAAGACCACTTCCGTAGAAATAGTGTTGCATTTTCACCATATAAATACCAATTTTTAACAATAAAAATACAATATTCAGTTGAATATAATGCTTTGGGAGACATTTTCAAAATTACTTTAAACTGACACTAAACAAATTCATTTTATGCCCTCTCTCACTGCGCACATTCGTGCTGCCATCTAGTGAGGCTCTGAGAACTTATTTCAGTTTAAAGTTGTAGGTTAATTAAAAGTCACCCTATATATATATATATATATATATATATTATTCAGAAATATTTATATAAACTGTTTATGCCGTATTGAGAAATTAAGCTCGAGCTATGCATATACTGCTAGGGATATAGCTGTTTTTTATTGTATAGCGATAACACAGGGATTTTTGACCGATCTGATAAGCAAATTTATAAAAAAATAAAGGTTATAGTGACTAATTGACCGGAATGATAAATACGAGAGAAGTTTTGTCGAATTGATAATTATGAGAATGTCGGTGTAGTGGGTTGTTTGCCATGATGAAAATTGAGAGCGTGATAGTGTAGTGTGGCTATATTTTGCTTTCTTTCGTTATGTGTGTTTCATTCATTTTCAGTCTGTACTTGTCAGGTATGGGGAGTGTTGCATGCGTAAAACTAATTAAGCCCAGCAGTGCATGTCTCAAGCCATGCCACCTGACACAGGTCGTTTTATTCTTTCTCTGTTGTTTTATAGTTTTTTCATTATTGCTGTAATTTGTGGTGTTCTATAGTTTTGTGTTAAAGTAGTTTGTTGTGATTTCTAGTTCTGTGTTTAAGTAGTTTTTTTTTGTTTTCTTGTTTTGTATTTATGTGGTTTATAGATTTTAGTTTGCTTTTGTGATATTGGTTCTGTATGTGTTTTTTCATTGAAGTTTATTATATATATATAAAATTTCATAATTTTATGAACATTTGTTTTATTAAATATTTTATTTAATATATGAGAAGAGATTTCATTCGCGCCGGTGGGAGTTGAACCAAGGATCTCATGAACAGTAGGCAAGAGCGTTAACGTCAAGCAAAAGGCCAAGCCAGTTACTTTCAGTTAGTAACTCGTTTTAAACTGTTCATGTGAGATGAGATCGCTACACACTCCATCCCCAGTGAGGAAGATGTCTTGTTGACGTCAAACGAGCGATATGCACTCGTGAGTGATGCTCTCGTACGCATATGTGATGCGCGGGATGACAGGTTTTGTGCTGTGAGTCTTTCACAAACTTTACTTGCAAGGGATGATTTATTTAGTGCTGCCATCTGTTGGTTATTAGATGAGTTGATTGTTGTTGTTGAAGGATGTTGCGTGTTTGTCCGGGTCACCATTGAGGAGATTGCTGCCGCCGGCGGAAGTTGAACCAGGGATCTCATAAACAGTAGGCGAGAGTGTTAACGTCAAGCAAAAGGCCAAGCCAGTTACTTTTAGCTAGTAACTCGTTTTAAACTGTTCATGTGAGATGAGATCGCTACACACTCCATCCCCAGTGAGGAAGATGTCTTGTTGACGTCAAACGAGCGATATGCACTCGTGAGTGATGCTCTCGTACGCATATGTGATGCGCGGGATGACAGGTTTTGTGCTGTGAGTCTTTCACAAACTTTACTTGCAAGGGATGATTTATTTAGTGCTGCCATCTGTTGGTTATTAGATGAGTTGATTGTTGTTGTTGAAGGATGTTGCGTGTTTGTCCGGGTCACCATTGAGGAGATTGCTGCCGCCGGCGGAAGTTGAACCAGGGATCTCATAAACAGTAGGCGAGAGTGTTAACGTCAAGCAAAAGGCCAAGCCAGTTACTTTTAGCTAGTAACTCGCTTTAAACTGTTCATGTGAGATGAGATCGCTACACATCCCGCGCATCACATATGCGTACGACAGCATCACTCACGAGTGCATATCGCTTGTCTGACGTCAACAAGACGTCTTCCTCACTAGGAATGGAGGGTGTAGCGATCTCATCTCACATGAACAGTTTAAAGCGAGTTACTAGCTGAAAGTAACTTGCTTGGCACTTTTGCTTGACGCTAACGCTGTCGCCTACTGTTCATGAGATCCCTGGTTCAACTCCCAACGGCGCCAATACAATATCCTCATCTCATATGATTTTTACAAATTTATCTCTTTTTATGTTAGTTAAATTGATAAATTTTAAATATATCTTCTTATTTCTTGCGCAAAGATGGCAGTAACGTTGCTAAAAATATGTATTGATATATATTATATAGCATTCAATATATCGATTATCATTAAGTATATTGTATCATTTCCTCTTAATTTTGTGCTGTAAATATTTTAATTTCAAAATAGCTTTCATTCTTATCATCATTATTAAGATTAGATATAGTTTAAAATAAGATAAAATAATTTAAAAGGTGTATTTGAATTATTTTTAAATTTGTTAAAATAGTTTACTTATTTTATTAACTGTTAATGTAACGGTTATATGCTACGAGCTTTTGTAAAGGATAACGTGGTTTTTGATAGTTAAAATATCACTGTTTGGGTATGTTTTACTTCTATATTTCTCTTTTTGTTTATCAATTCTTTATTAAATACGTTTTTGCATTTAATAATGTTCCCTATTCATTGATTTTTGCACGTATCATGCTCAGATATTCAATATTTGTCCATTTTTATTCAATTTACCTTAAATTTGACTTCTTAATTGATCGGGCAATTTGAGTTAACAAATTTGGCTCAAGCCTATTTACTCAAACAGAAATCAATTACATTTTACTTATATTAATGGAATATTGCCCTTGATAAAGTGTTTCACTATATAAGTTTCCAATTGCTTCTTGTAATAATTTTCACCTTCTGCATATTGGATCTTTTCTCCACATATCTTTAAGTTTTTTTCCACTTATTTAAATTTTGAGAATCTTACATTTTTGGCTAAATATATATATGTATTGCATTATAATTATCGGTTTAACTATTGTCAATAATTTATGTGTTGAATGGTTATTATTAACAAAAGTTTTATTATATATGAAAGATAAAGTTATTGTTCTTTTGTACGTTCTCCATCTATATACTATTCGATTTAAGGATGAATTTAAATATCACGTTCATATAAATACCTACGTTTACTGCAAATGATGAATTTTAATAGTTTTTTTTTAATTATCAGCCCGTAATCTAAGGGTAATATAACTATTAGGATTGATACAGTCTTTCTTGGCCTACAATACTGTATTTTTTCCTCCTTCTGTTATATTACTCATATTTTTTTTAATTAAATATTGATTTTATAGCCTAATAGTTAGACTATTTACCTTAGCAATTCGTGATTATTTTTCATGGTCATAATGTTAGATTGCTGGGAAATTTTTACACACTTTTGACTAATGTTAAATTCAGACTTTTGTTGACTCATGTATCCATAAATTATCTGTGATTTTTCTAGAACTGACATAACAAATTAATAGACATTGTTCCGTACCCAAACCGCAAACACTGTTGCAGCAGCGCCTCCTATTGAAAAATTAAAATGAGTACTTCAGTATTGTTCAAAGGTTTTAAGAGTGATGTGCATTGGCGATATTGTTATCGCAATTTTTGAGTCTATAATGTGAAATTAAAAATCAAGTAATGTGTTCACATTCCACTGGAGATGAGTTCGAAACATTCCTTTGAGAACAGACTTAATGCCCCTGAATTTGATAGAAAAAATTGCCTAATTGACAAATGCTGAAAAAAAAAATATTTTTTTTTAAATAATTTGAGAAAAACAGACAAAATATGCACATATCTGAAAATTAGAAAAGTAATTAAACTTCAAAATGATATGAACTGAAAGAAATAAACAATAGAGCGAACAAAACAAACTAATTTTTGTATCAATTCAATACTGGGAATATAATCTAAATCGTGATACAGTATTGGTTCAGTCTTAGGATATTTACATTTTGAAAGCATATACAGCTAATATTGGCGAATCTGCTAAGCGGTATTCCCTGTTACAAAAATTTTCTCTTCAGTCTTGCACTTATGTGGTTGAGTCACACTGACTTTTTAATACAGGGAGAATCGCCTCTCTTTATTTACATAATGTCTTCAGATGCCGTTATCGTGTCCGGAAAATATTTAACTTCTATAAGTTTTTCATAGATTTGTCAAACCTCACAGATTAATGGTGATATTAATTAAATAATGACCTGTAATATCTCTGTAAATTTATTTTTATTATAATGTTGTATTGTGCTTATTGTAATGTTTGTATTGATTCTAATGACGGTCATTTTGTCCTGTGTTTTTTTGCAATGTCATATTGCGTTTACTCTAATGTTGTATTGTTCTTATTGTATTATCGTATTGTGTTCAGTGCAATTTTTGATATGAAACTTTTTCATATATCATAAGAAACTTTCTCTCATCACTTAATTTTTTAAGTTGTTTATTATAAACACAAAATAATATACAGTATATTTTCTGCTAAGCAGCCGCCACTGATATAAAAGTTCACAGATAGTGTTTTATGGTGAAATAATTGATAAAAAAGCATAAATAACATGGGTGCCCGCAGAAGAAGATCCAGAGAGGGGAAAGATTTTGGAACAGAAATGCTTGTAATCTGCTGGCAAGACCACCATTTCTAAAAATTTTATTATTATTATTTTTTTTAATAGACAAAATAAACATGAAATAAACTAATCTAATTTTATTTATTTTTGTTAGAAAAAGTTGTTTCCTTTTTTTTTCGCCAGAGGTGCTCTGCTCTCCTGAACTCCTGTTTAACATAATTAACTACATGAATGTAATTTAAACACATGAACGCAAAAAGAATACATAAGTAACAATTGTTTTCCACAAAGATTTCAGGGAAAAGGACAGGTTGCAGAGAACCTCCCCCCACCCCCCGCCCCAACGAAAAATTCTTAGATTCCTTTTTGCTTAGTATTTAATAATTTAAATAACTTGAAAAGCATAAATTTTATTATTTCTTCAAAATCACGAGAAAAAAAGGAAATTTATTTAACTAAGATTGAAAATTTAGAAAGGGACAATTACCCTCCGTTGCCTCATTCTGTGCATATGAATAGTAAAAAGCAATATACCTGCATCTGCTTTTTCTTCTTCATCATCGTCATCCGGTAATTCTGATCCTGGGGTATCAAATGTTTCGTCTATTGTTTCATCATCTTCAGTTTCTAAAAAGTCATCGTCAGTTTCCGCAGAATCCTCGTAATCCTCATCTTCGAAAAAATCATGTATTTCGGAGTCTGTATTTCCTTCTTCTAACTTGTTGTTCACCTATTGTGATATTTCGTAACGTTATTGAAATGTTTGATTTTACAACTTTTGAACAGAATATTTTTATCTCCCTTTAGCCGTTCAGCTTTTATTTTTCCCCCATTTATTATTTGCTAGTTATAGTCGCCGAATATTTTATAAAAATAAACAGTGGTATATTTTTAAGCAATGTTTTTTATTATAACACATTTTCTAAGCAACAGACTGATTCCTATTATTATTTTTTAATGATTAGCTGTCGCAAATACCCGGCATCAATAGACACATCCTTCAGACACTATGGCAATGCTATTATGCAATATGAACCAGAAAAACCTTACAGCAGAAAAGCATACGTTTAATCAGTACTAAAGCAATAAAGTCTTGATTAAAAGTATATGCAAATTGAGGTAGAACATTAATTAGTTGGCACGTGCACAGTGATTAGTTAGTAAGCAGAGAAAATGGAGATTTCATCCAGAACCAGATCTCATCAAAGGCTTTTTACGCATCTTGAAGCATAACTTGAAACATGCATACGTACGTACACACTCTCAGAAAAAACTGTAAATTTTTGAGCGTTTACCCTTCAATTTTCACGGGCAACAGCCTTATTTGATGAAAAACGGTCTGATACACTAAATAAGCGGCCTTATCCCTTAGATACTTAGAAAATTAAGAGCAATCCACATATTCTTACAGTTCTAGCCCATATGTTAGCAAAAATACGGTCGACCCCATACATTGTCCTCCGCTAGGGGGTAACCCTTCATTTTACTCGTGTTTCGAAAATTTTAACCCGCCAAAACAGCGATTCTGTGACGATTATCTAACGTGCTACGTGCTACGGAGCAGTAAGTAAAGTGTTATTGTGTTTTAAAGTGCATTATATCCTGTGCATTATAATGCTGTATTACTTTGCCCCGTAAAATTACGGGCTGCACAAAATGATGGGCATGGATTTTTTTTTTTTTTTACGGGGTATGACTGGAATTTCTGCTGCCGGCCTCTGCCCGTAATTTTACTGCAATTTTTTTTACAGTGCATACAGAACCGGCGGGCACATTAGCTCTCAGGCTTTGATAGTCTGTGAGCTAAAAACTGGTTATAAAACGGTGTTGTTTTTTAATTATTACTATTATTATTATTATTTAGATTAAATAATAATTTACGTCGTACTACTAAGCCAGTTTAAAAAATAACTAAGTGTTTTGTAGCAAATTGAGAAAATTAGATCCAATTTTGAATTTTTAGAAATCTTAATTAAAAATACTAAAATGATTTTTTTAGAAACAATAATATGCTATTTAACAAAAGTAACACAGATTTGTAGGATAAATTACACAAAACAACACCTATAATCTTGCTATGGTGAACTGTCGGTTTTCTTTTTCTTTGGGAAAAAAAAATCAGAAGTTGACTTGATTTAGTAGTACCTTTATTAATAATTTTAGACCAAAGTCTGTCTTTTCATTATATATATATATATTCATATTAAGCAAGGATGCGTGAGATGTAATTTGCTCTAAATTGGGATCAAAACAATAAATGGTAAAAGCGTTGTAACCAAAAGATATAAACACTCATTATAAAATTAGCGACCACTCGTGTAATTTTTTAATCTATTTCTTTTTCTTACTTTTCATTTAATTGTCATTTTAAAACATTAAAAAGGAAAAATCACGCTTCATATGCAGATTTTATTTACAAAACGGTGTGGCAAAATATATCTTTTAACCCGGGAGAAGGCGCGCATACACATGGTATGAATGGTTTTTACTTTGTCACCAATAAATACAAATAATAATTGTCATCTTATTCAATCGAAGACAATATTTACAAATTTTTCTTTAAAGTAAGCGGAAGAGTACTTTAAAAAAAAAGTGGTGACAATCGTAAAAAACTACACACCCTGGGTAAGTCATACCCGGCGCGACTGCTCCCCGGATAAAAAAAAAGTTTTTATTTAACTTATCCACTTGGGTGCATCGGTAATAAAAAGAAAACTGCCCAGTTAAACTGAGGGCATTGAGCTCACAGTCTATTCACACTAATTGTATATTATATTCTTATTCTTATAAGCCCTCGAAAAATAAAGAAATCAACAATATATTAAGGGGGATCATCCTCCCATTCTCCCCCTTATAATTAACCAATAAACCCCCAAAACTAATCAGGGAACATATATACAAAATTTGAAGAAAATCGGATAATTCAGCATGAAAAACACAATTATCTAAATTAAGGGGGATTGGACCCCCGTATCCCCTTTTATACTTAACCAATGAGCCCCCAAAACTAATCAGCGAAGCGCCTTACTACAATGAACCTATATAAAAATTTGAAGAAAATCGGAGAATTCTGCATGAAAAACCCATTTATTTAAATTAAGGGGGGAGGATTAGTCCCCGTTACCCCCTTTATACTTAACCAATCAACCCCCAAAACTAATCAGGAAAGCGCCTTATCAAAATGAACCTATATACAAATTTTGAAGAAAATCGGATAATTCTGCATGAAAAACCCATTTATCTAAATTAAGGGTGGTTTGTTAGCCCGCCGTTCCCCCCGTTTATACTTAACCAATGAACCACCAAAACTAATCAGGGAAGCGCCTTATCACAATGAACCTATAAACAAAATTTGAAGCAAAACGGTTATTTCTATCAAGAGTTATCGTGTTATGTACATGCGTACATACATACATACGTACGTACATACAGAACCGGCGGGCACATTAGCTCTCAGTTTTTGATAGCCTGTGAGCTAAAAACTGGTTATAAAACGGTGTTGTTTTTTAATTATTACTAGTATTATTATTATTTAGATGAAATAATAATTTACGTCATACTACTAAGCCAGTTAAAAAATAACTAAGTGTTTTGTAGCAAATTGAGAAAATTAGATCCAATTTTGAATATTTAGAAATCTTAATTAAAAATACCAAAATGATTAAAAAAAAATAACAATAATATGCTTTTTATATTAATAGCATACTTTTGTATTTAACAAAAGTATGTTATTTAACAAAAGTAGCACAGATTTGTAGGATAAATCACACAAAACAACACCTATAATCTTGCATGGTAACTGTCAATTTTCTTTTCCTTTGGAAAAAAAAAAATCAGAAGTAGACTTGATTTAGTAGCACTTTTATTAAAAATTTTAGACCAAAGTCTGTCTTTTCATTAAATACATATGTCCATATTTTTAATTAAACAGATATATATTTTAATCCTTAAATGTTAAGTAATATCAAAGTGACACACGATGCACACACAGACACACGTAAGGGAAAGTAGGGTGAAACCGGGTAGCTAACTGTTTTCCTTTGTTGACAAAGCTCTAGAAAGGCGGAAAAATCGGAACACCCCACAAAAGTGTTTGGGATATCTGTGCTATTGAAAAACAGCACCTGTTGCCCCAGGAAAATTCTTTATTTGGGAAAAGGCCTTTTCTAGGACCATCTGAAACATCTTCAAATTTTGGTAGTAGGGTAAACTCGGGTACTAAGCAGAAATTAAGTTTTTATACTTCCAGTAACAAAAAGCTGTATTGTTATAAATTTTAAAACAAGCTTTAAAATAATATAGACATTTTTGAAGGTCAGTAACGTTTTCTTTCAGGTTTTCAAGCAAATTTTAATGTTGTCGTGTAATTGTTTTCTCAGCTTTTACTTCTCGTATCCACTGCGCTACTACATATGGTGGTATAGGATACCCATCCTACACCACCTGTTGAGTGAAGAAGCAATTCATTGCTGAATGCAATGCAAAACTATGGGTACCCAGTTTTGCTCCAGCAGACAACCAAAAATTAACGTGGCCGTTCTCCTGGATAGCTCGATGTACACACTTTTTCTTGGCATCAAAATATCATGTGAAAGCTACAGAAAACAGTGGTTGACTTACCTAAATCGGTCTATTAGGCTGTATTTATTTGAAGAGCGTAGAAGACGGGGAAAAATTAAAACTTTTGAGGGGAATTTATTTCCAACAGCACTGCACGGACACAAGAGATTAATTCACTTCAAAAGCCAATGGCTTACTACTAGGGGACACTAAGGGATGTAGTTAAGAAGGTTGCTGTCCACAGGGCAGCACCAATCAGCGAGAAAACAGGGTACTCGATTTTACCCTACTCTCCCGTATATCAGGGAACACACACGCTTGTATTCCTACTTCTCAGGGCACCAGTTTTTTTTTTTTTTTTTTTTTTTTTTTTTAAGAAATATTTGCTTTATTTAATGAAGAAATTCTGAGTGTTTTAGAAAAAAAAAAAATGGTATTCAAATCCTCTGACGCGGAAAAACACTGCATATTAAATCATTGTAATATCATAACTAGAATAGAAAATTTAATAGCAGGTATTTAAAAAATAAAAAAAATAAAGCATTCACAGAGATACAATTACCATAGCTTTTAATGAAAACAATATTAAATGGAGTTATGACATTACCATATTTCTACTAATTATTAAAAAAAACTTCAATTCAAAAATATGCAATATGCACAAAAAATATATATATAGGTATATTATTAGTACGGATCCAATAATATTAATACGGATCCAATCGGAATAATATAGGTATATTATTAGTAACGGATTAGTAGATCCGTACATATTCGGATTCTTATTTTGTTTCGACGAATAATCCATTACAAAATGTTTTATTGTATGCATAATATCTTGAAATGTCTCTTATTAATTTTTTTAAGGACCAAATACTTCCAAGATAATGATGGATAAGAAATCGTGCTTGATTAACTGTTTGATTGTATTTAATCTACATAAAATGTACGCTGAAGCAGCATTAAAGTTTTACCTCTTTTGTGAACACAGCATGCATCAGCATAAAAAGAAGAAGAAACTTCCAAAAGAACTGCATATTAAGGCTTACCTGTAAAAAATATATATAGCACTGCAAGTTTCAACTTATACTCATACTAGCACATTTGGAGTCAAACTATTTAATATATTAAAATAATTAATTAGAAATTTAGTATCCAAGTCTAAATTAAGAAAAAGTACATCTCTGTAAAGGAAATCTGAAGATAAACTTACATTATATTAAAAAACACTGCACAAAGAAAATTTAGTACTTTTTACTTACCCATCATACGTAGTATAGGGAAATCTTGTAATCGTTTTAAAAATCGAAATTTTTTTTTTGACGGATTTACACGTTTCAGACACTGGAGAGTCCGAAAAACTTATTTTTAGAAAAAAAATTGCCGTCCGTTTGTTTGTTTGTCTGTGTGTGTGTCTATAAACGCTCTCCCGAACAAATTGAGATAGAGACTTGAAATTTGGTATGCACTTAGCATGTAATAATGGGAAGAAGCTTACTAAATTTCAATAACCTCGATTATTCGGAACTATTTTTTTTTGGACTCTCGAAATATTCGTTCTGATAAAAGGTATATAAAAAAAAATCGAAAATGTTTATTTTAAGGAGTGAATATAAAAGGTAATAAAAAACATAAATTTTGCATAAAGAATGAAAGTTGATCGGATAATGAGTTGCCGAGATATTTGTAATCCTATTTTCCACACTCTTCGATTTTTCATAACCCTGTATTTCATTCAAATTTCAATTCAAATATATATTTTAATTGGAAATGAGACGCTTAATCCGACGCAACTAATGCAAACTAATAATTAAAAAAAAAATGTAGAAACTAATTTTAGATTTATTAAGATCTAATACAGTGGATCTTTTATTTTGTTTCTATTTATGATATAGGTAGGATATTTTTTTGATTATTAATGCTTGTATTTATGTGTTTATAAATTTTGATTTTAGACTATACTATCTTTCAAACAATTCGAATAAAAAGAAAGGTATGTTTTTCTAAAGTTAATTAGGCACATTTTTAAATGATAGCGTGCAAAATATTTTTCTTTATTAGAATAGGATAATTCGAACTAAAAAACTTAATATATTCTTCTCTTTTTTTTTCCCTTTAGAAATGAAATTTTGATATTTCAAGGGAATGTTGGATCTTTTATTTTTCTTTTCTTTTTTATTCAAAACAGTGCACCATTTCTTCATAACTGATAAAAAATTACACTAAAATTCTCTACCCAATGACCAATAGAATATAAGAATCCCACTGTCTTTAATTATCCTAATGAAAAGTCAGTTAAGGATGCAGTTACCATTGGGAACTTATTCACTAGAACTTTTATCGGACAAAAGAAAAAATAAATTTTTATTCGAAATAGAAAAAGGAATTGAAAAAGTTCAAATAACAAATTATAACAAACTTCACTTGGCCATTTTTTCTATAAAAATTTTAAAATCATTATACAGTAAAACTGGTAATAACGGAACCTGTCCATAACGGAATCCTCCTTTAAACTGTAAAATGGCATGGTAACTTCGAAATCAATACCTTACAATTGTACCTCCTAAGACGGAAACCTGGCAATAACGCAAATTTTTCTCGGTCCTTTGTGTATCATTTTATCAGGTTTTATCCCTATATTTAAATTTCTTCTTCTTTATATCTTTTATTTTGTTTCTATTTATGATATATGTAGGATATTTTTTGATTACTGATGCTTGTAGTTTTATTAATTTTAATTTTAAACTATAATATCTTTCAAACAATTCTAATAAAAAGAAAGGTATATTTTTCCAAAGTTAATTAGACATATTTTTAAATGATAGCATGCAAAATACTTTTCTTTATTATAATAGGATAATTCGAACCTTGGTTCCCGCGAGTTCAAATTAACGAACGTTGATTGTAATAGTAATAATAACAATAATGTGTAATAATAATAATAATATCTATTTTCTTTTTAGTTACAGAGTAACCATTGTTTTCAATCATCAGAAAAATAGCTATAGATTTATGATAAAAGCACATTAATCAGAACAGTAACACTCGGTTTATTATTACTCTTTTTCTTTTCTTTTCTTTTTTTAATAGTGACGAGAGCTATTAGTTTCCTTTGTTGAAAAAGTAACTATTTCAAAAGTAATGAATTAAAATTAAGAATAGATATACAAGATTTCTTTTGAGACATATTATACTCTTTTTTTTTTCCATAGAATACTGTTTTTTTTTAATTTTTAACGATTTTATTTTTGATTATTTATTTATTTATTTATTTAGTTTTTGCATGCCGCTTTATAGCACGGAAAGGGACCCCCAGTCATGGAAAGCCAGGCATTAACCCGTTAAATTGGACAAAAGCTCGGCTAAAAAATAATTAAAAAAAGTGTTTATTACTCTTAGCCATCATGGTGAGTAAATAAAACCTTCCAACAAATCAAATATTCCACACCGTCTTTTCTTTTTTCTTTAAATTCTTTTTCTAACTTTCATTTGCGGCTTCAATAGCAGCACGTGGTAACTTTTGAAATTATAACTTTGTGTTAAGGTTATAATTATACGGCATTCTGAGAAAAATATGTAACGTAGCTAAGTGGAAATTCTATGTAAAAATATATTTGTGTGCTAGAAAATTCGTTGACACTTGTAGAATAAATTTAATTTTGATCGTCAATTATAATAATAAATGTCCGTTATTTTAGAAATTGGAGCTAATCTTAAGAAATTCGATTGTATTTTCATAATCCTGCATACAAACAAACCATAAAACCTCCGACAACCAAACTAGTGTTGAGCAGTGTTGATAATTTAAGCAAATTAGCATCCAAATTAAATATATCCTTTCAGCATAATACAATGTCATTATTTTTAAAATTTTGTATTAGTGGTTTATAGTTAGTTCTGTGTTGTAATGCCTATTCTTGTTATACAAAATATGTATGTAAATAAATAAAAAAAAATCATACAAAAAATCATAAAAATATCATCAAATATCATCAAATCATCAAAAATCATCTATTTAAAAATTCTATGATGCCATTTTGTGTATGAAATTAGGATTTTGACAATAAATTATAGAAACATTTATTACAGTCTAATTTAAACAGCAAGTATTTTAGGGAAAGTAGAAGATTCTTACTGACTATTTAAATATTTCGTACTTTACTTTACTGCCCGAGAGGGACTCCTCAGATTAGAACACCAGGGCTGTAGAGCATAGATATCCCTCCCGGATCCTTTTATTGAGGTTAAAAATATATACGAAATTCAGCCGAAGCTGACACGCCGGTAAGCTTGACAAACAGCGGGAAGGGGGGGGGGGGGAACAGAAGCTATATGTATTATTGATCTAGAAGAACTGTACTTTACAAGCTGTAGTTGCAGTACACAACCAGTCTGCCAAAATATCCGACATAGAGCAGAAGTAATCAGATGGAAATAATGGATGCGAAAGTTCAAAAGTTTCTACTTTACAAAAAGTCCATTAGTTCACAGCCTACTGGACAGTTCTTATACTTGATTAGAGAAATAGTTTCTTTATAGAAATGTAACCATAGATTATTCCTTCTTTACGGTGCAATTAAGAACCATTATTTCTTTTCTCAGAATATGAAAAACATTACCCCATTTCGTTTATGATACACACAAAAACACGTGTATCGCATTTGTGATATAGTTATGCACACATACACCTGCTACGTGTGCGTAGATTTAGAGGTGCCCACTATTCCAACGTGTAAGCGTACAAATATATAAGTGTCAAGAATTGAAAAAGTGTCCGCTAAATAGAGGTGTCCGCTTTTCGGGAGTGTCCATTATGGAGGACTTATTGTATATATATTTTTAAACGGAAAAAATAATATTGTGGACATTCTTTCGAAAAAGCGGGTCAACGCGAACCCAAAATGTAATAGTCAAAACCCAACGAAAAAATATAGCGCCGACCTGACCCGCGGTTCGGGTCGGGTGCTGGTAAAAGCGGGTAACCCGAACCGATGCAGGACTCTAGCCCGAACAATAAACAAGCCAACAAAAACCAAGAATTTAATGTGTGTTTCAATCTTATTTTCCTTATTATTATTATTATAAGTTAAAAAGGATTTTAGCTGCTATAAAATCCCTCTCAAAGAATTGTAAATTTGATCAAAATGTTTATTCAAAACCCGTCTTTCATTTGGCAGTAAGTATGTTGACAGTGGGATATTTGTGGTTCTTATTTTCATTATTATTATTATTTTTTTTTTTATTATTATTATAAATTAGAACGGATTCTAACAGCTAGAAATCCCTCTCAAAGAATTGCAAATTTGATCAAAACATTTATTCAAATCTTGTCTTTCGTGTCAAGTCTTATCTTTTGAGAGTAAGTATAATTTGACATTGATTATAGTGTAATATGATGAAAATGGGATTTCCACAAAAAGTTTGAATTGAATATGTTTCAGATGAAAATAAATAGCCTTGTGTATTTGTGATAGTTATTTTCCTTATTATTATCATTATTATTATTATTATTATTATTATTATTATTATTATTATTATTATAAATCAGAAAGGATTCTAACTGCTAGAAATCCCTCTCAAAGAATTGCAAATTTGATCAAAATATTTATTCAAATCTTGTCTTTCTTGTCAAGTCTTATCTTTTGACAGTAAGTATAATTTGACATTGATTATCTAATTATAATAAAATCCGAAGGCAAGAAAGTGTCTGTAACCATTCCGGGCAGGACCACTCTGGTCTGCGAATCGACGGTGGTTAAACACCATGTTAGTCTTAATGAAAAACCTATACTTGAAATCATGTCTGTTCAGCATATTTTCCTATAAAACATGTATATCATATCCTATTATAATGTTTTAAGTTCTTAATTAAAAATCCAGATTAAACATCGGAATCCCAGATATAAACAACCGAACACTGTTTCCATTCAGAATCACAAATTCAAATTAATCACAAATGAACAACTCTTTGAAAGCTTCATTAAAAAATACAGTTTAACATACGATTCTACTCTTAAAATATTTGTAAAAGCATATTAAAGCTTTTAAATATTTTAATGTTGTTTAAAACCTTCAAAAACTATTTCATATAAAACATGTATGTCAACATTTCTGTAAACAATTTTTTCTGTTAACACTTTTTTTCAGAAATAGCGGTGATTTATTTCGTAGGGATGCTTTGAGGTGATCGGTCCAGTATATTGGCGCCATCTACCAGCAGATTTTGAAATTTTGCATCCTACGTAAATAAAATGATTTTAGGTAGATTTCGTAAGAAATGCTACCTATTACATTCTCCCCTAAGTTGGAATTCCTGAAAAATTTTGCAGATCTACACCGATCAGGACTCCTAGAACCCAAAACCACCCCTAGTTCAAAATTTTATATATCGATCTATCTATCTATCTATCTACTTATGTCACTTTTTATGGACACGACAACTCCCATAATTCTGCACAAATATCTTCCAAACTGATACATAAAATCCTGCGGCATAAAATCTCGGTCAAGTTCATTAATGGGCAATATTGAACCAGGGGGGGGGGGGGGCAAATGGGGACTTTTTGTGAAAACAGAAAAAATCCCACAACTTCTTAATTTTTAAACACATCAAATTCGTTTAAAGTTATTATTACTTCTAGGAAAAGGGCCAAAATTTTATGTATGACAGATTTTTGATTTCATTAAAAATGCCCCCAAGGTGGGGGGGGGGATAGGGGTTTCAGAAGAAAAAAATTCATAACTTCGTCAATTCCTAAGATATCAAATCCGCATAAATTTATTGTAAATCTCCTTAAAATTATCTACAGCTTTTATATTGACAAGTTTTTTATAGGACCAACTCTTATGGCAAAAAAAAAAAAAAATTAAAAACAAACAAATCCCTGCTGGCTCCGCCTACAAGCAGAGGTGAAAACAGAAAAAAAAACCATATCTTCTTAATTTTTATACATATCGAATCCGTTTAAAGTTATTATTACTTCTAGGAAAAGGGCCAAAAATTTATGTATGACAGGCTTTTGATTTCATTAAAAATGCCCCCAAGGGGAAGGGGGGGGGGAAATAAGGGTTTCCGAAGAAAAAACTTCATAACTTCGTCAATTCCCGATATCAAATCCGTTTCAATTTATTATAAATCTTCTTAATATTATATACAACTTTTATACTGACAAATTTTTTATAGGACCAACTCTTAAGGTAAAAAAAAAAATATTAAAAACAAAAAATATCCCTGCTGCCTCCGCCTACAGGCAGAGTTATATTTCGAAGTGAGTGGTCCCAAATGCCACATCATGGCAAAATAGGTCTTTCTTCTGCAATTCCCAATAAACAGGTGCCCCACGGTCTGCGGCTTCGAAATCTACAAAGAATCTACAGAAAAAATAACATTTATATAAGAAATGTAATCATAGATTATTCTTTCCTTACGGTGCAATTAAGAACCATTATTTCTTTTCTCAGAATATAAAAAAAAAACATTACCCACATTTCGTTTATGATACACATAAAAACACGTGTATCGTATTTGTGATAGTTATGCACACATACACCTGCTACGTGTGCGTAGATTTGGAGGTGCCCACTATTCCAACGTGTAAGGGTATAAATATATAAGTGTCAAGAATTGAAAAAGTGTTCGCTAAATAGAGGTGTCCGCTTTTTGGGAGTGTCCATTATGGAGGACTTATTGTATATATATTTTTAAACGGAAAAAATATTGTGGACATTCTTTTGAAAAAGCGGGTCAACGCGAACCCAAACCGCAAGAGTAAAAATCCAACCCGAACCCGAAATAATGAAAGTCAACCCGACACGAACCCGAACCGCAATGGGTGCTGGTAAAAGCGGGTAGCCCGACCCGATGCAGGACTCTAGACCGAACAATAAACAAGCAAACAAAAACAAAGCATTTAATGTGTGTTTCAATCTTATTTTCCTTATTATTATTATAAGTTAAAAAGCATTTTAGCTGCTATAAAATCCTTCTCAAAGAATTGTAAATTTGATCAAAATGTTTATTCAAAACCTGTCTTTCTTTTAGCAGTAAGTATGTTGACAGTGGGATTTGTAGTTCTTATTTTCCTTGTTATTATTATTATTATTATTATTATTATTATTATTATTATAAATTAGAAAGGATTCTAACAGCTAGAAATCCCTCTCAAAGAATTGCAAATTTGATCAAAATATTTATTCAAATCTTATCTTTCGTGTCAAGTTTTATCTTTTGAGAATAAGTATAATTTGACATTGATTATAGTGTAATATGATGAAAATGGGATTTTCACAAAAAGTACTACATCCTCTTCAAATAAATAAATAAAGTAAAAATAATATTTTTCTATACGAAATTCTGTGCACTTTACTTAGAATGAATTTGTAAGAGAAAGTGCCTACAAAGGTAATAAAGTTTAATATGTTATGGAGTTAGATTATTTAAAGAGAAAGACGTATAACCGAGTATTTAAGGAAAAACACCCGTTTGAACGTCGAAATAAATGTCATATTTTACAAATGTTTTTTGGGTTTCAATGACAACATAAACTATATTAGCGGGGACGGTGGAGAAGGGTGTTGAAATAGATTAAATTATGTTTGGAGAGTGTTTTGTAGTTTTTTTCATTTAAAAAAATCATACTTTGCTCTTGAAATGCATATAAACAAGGGTGTACTGAAAATGCAGCGTCAGTTGGACGCTTGAACCGAACACTCCTGAAACATCAAAATAATAATAACAATAATAATAAATCTTAAACCAATTGATCTTTAGCGTATTGTCTATGGTGTAGCGTAATTTATTTTTCAAAATTTGAATATATGTAAAAATGGAAGCATTTAAAAAAAATGGTCTCGATAAAAATGGCTTTAAAATGCTTGTAAAACAACGGAAAATGATTAATTTTGTCGATGTTACCACTATTCTGAACTATTGATATTCACCATATTTAATGACAGGCATTCCGTGGTTAAATAAAGGGAAACTTATTATTTAGGAAATAGTGGTATTCAAAAGTCCGCTATTTCGACAATACTGCTGTCATAAAGTATGAATTCGCACACAAAATATCCCAATAGTTTCCAGCAAGTATTTATAAAAATTATTTATTTATTTAATTAACTTACTGAAATTTTGTTTATTTTTTTCTGAATTAGCACGTCCCCCCCCCCCCCCCCCCCACTACCCTCACTCACACAATTACACATAAACAAGAATAATAATGGTGCCTTTAATGTTTATTCGAGCAGACTATTTAGAATTGATAAAATCAATCGTCGTTTTATTTATACATTTAATTATATATATATAAACATAAACATATTATAATATACGTAATGCTAATTTATTTTTTACTTAACAAAAGTAAATATTTATTTACTCACCACTTAAAATTTAAAGAGGTTTAATAACAACTTGTCGCTGCAAAAGTCCTTTGTGTGAAGGTGTCTGTTGTAAATGATCAGTAAGTAGATCAATTTCCGTCTACCTCAGAGATTTTTTTTAACTTGAAAGTTATCTAGTGGTTTTCCGGAATGATAAAAATATTCTCTTTTAGACAGGATTGCCTCTCAATCAGGTTCCGGTAAGTTAGTAAGATTGTATCATTAAACAGAAATTGTTTGGTTTTTTCACGTGTGTTTAGCGTTAATACAAATGTATCAGCATTTATTTTAAGGGAAATCGCGTCACATTAGCTTGAAAGATATCCGATAATCTCTAATGAAGGAATAGGATCTTATATTAATAAACTGTATGCAGTCTGTCGAATTTTCTGTGTGGTTTTTTTTATTTTTTATAAACTTTTAAAAAACTATTTTTTATTAAGTGAAGGGTTAAAACATAATTAATTTAATGTGAAAAAGTTAATTTTTTGAATATATTCTTTTAAAAAAGTGAAATATTTATAACAAATTTTCATGTGTTATTCTAATTTAGTTTTTTATATGTTGTCTATAGTATAATATTCAATAAGTTTAAATATCAGATTTTGCTTAACGTTATTAATTTCTGATAAAAACAGTCTAAACAAGAAACGTATTTTAAAACGAAAAAATACATAAAAAATCCCACACTTGAATTAAAAGAAGAATTTTCAAAATATTTCAAATCGGATTCTTAAATCTGTTATGTGCGATATAACGTTCAATCAGAAATTTTTTCAAATAGTTTTAGAAGTAATTGATAAAGCCCGATCATTTTGAAGATAACAAAACTATTAGAAAAAATCTGTTATAAAGACATTTTAAGAGTTTATCCATTGTTGCAAAAAATTCACAAATGCTTTTGAAAAAAGCTGTAACTCGCATTTCAATAAGAATAGAACTCTGAAATTTTGCTTTGATGAACACTCAAAAAAGAAAAAAAGGAGAACACTCTATATTTTGCAACCCTTTATATAACGATGGTACTTTAAAATACCAGTACATTCTTACTGTTACATTAAAAATATATTGGATTATTCAATTCCAACGGTAAACTGCAAAATTAATGGTTAATACTTCACTCTGTCATCGAGATCGATATCATTAGTAGTTTTGCGAAATAGAAAATGTTTTAAAAGGATATTTTGTGTAATGTACTATATTAGGTTTCTGCGTTGAAACATCTCAACATTTGTAGATAAGTCCATTGTATAATTTTTTTCGCATTTTTTTTTTTTAAAGTCTGAGAAGTAATACTATTTGTTGAATTAAAAATTGAAGTATTCTTACTTTATTTTTAAAGTGTTTTTAATAGTGGTACTTTTCAAGTACCGTAGGGACTTACAAAGCAATATTTGCTTTTAGCTTAAGGATATAAGAATAACACAGAATGTAATTGTAAGACTGGAGTGTAATTTTGTTTCTTCAAAATGAAGAATTTTCTTATGTTAATTTGTAAAAAATACTCAATTTTCATCACGTGCAGTTTTAACACACATCGTGAATTCCCACCTGGACAGTAAATTATAAATTTAGTCATAAAAACATCAAGATATCCAAATGATAAGTTATAATTTTTATCATAAAGGCACCAGACACTAATAAACATAGTTCAGACTAATATTAATTGCTGCATAGGAAACAGACTCAAGCACCACAATTGACAAAATGGAAGCCAGAATTGGGGGGGGGGGGGGTTTCGAGAGGAAGAAGATACATTATAATGATATTTAATTTTGCAGCCACTTTGACAGATGTAACTAATTATAAAGTTGTAATATACAGCTTACTTTTAACCCTCCATTTCTGGGTTCGAGTGAAGTGTGCCTGACAGGCGCCTATTTTAAAATCGCCATTAGCACCTAATTAACTCGATTCTAATGCTCTTAAGGTGATTGATTAGTGATCTTTATTCAGAAGTACAAAGGGATAATACTCGAAATCTGATTCAAAGGACCTCATTTATTAACCTCAAAACAAGTAAAACACTAAGCAATTTTCGAGCAGCTTTCAGTAAGGCTTGGCAGCTTGCCCGCCAGGCACGCTGCGCCCGACCGAGAATTAAAAGTATTTCACATTTTTTTTTTAACAACATACCTTCTGTGTTATTTATCTGGATATGCATTCCCACTTTGTCCCCCCCCCCCCCCCCCAAAAAAAAAAAAAGGGAAAAGCTCGAATTTTTATTAACTCTGTGCATCCCAAAATAATTCGCCAATAATATACAATTTGACATCTGTCAAAGTGGCTGCAAATTTAAATATCATTATACACCTGAAATCATGCAGAAAAATAAAATTAGCATTATTTGGCAGGCCTGTATATTTGTTAATTACTTATCAAAATTTTATTGATGCGCACTGCGTTTATATATTCAAAGGAAAAGAAAAATTGTTTGCATAATTTTCACCAAGAATTGATACATATATCTTGTTATAAATGCTATAAATATGTTCAATGAAATGTTACATAATTTTCGTTTTTTCAAAGTTGGAAAATATTTTCGGCTTTATTGACCCGACGACCGTACTTAAATGTATCGCTTCAATTTATTAGCTCGAATTATCGACTTGTTTTTTAATTTTACATTATTATTGTTTAAATCTTCTAATCTGCTTTTATAACGTAATATAAAAATATATGGGAGATATTAGTTTTATTTCATAATTTGGGAGTCACAGAGAAACGAAAATTGCCATTCCATAGTCAAATATATCTTCTTTCCGTTTATGTTAAAATAATGAGTTTAGGAAGCCATCTTCATATTGAAATTGTAAGCAAAAAACCTTTGAAATTTTCAGTAATTATCCAATTTTGACATTACATTTGGATTATTTGGAAATTTTTTCCTTTGGCTACCAAACGGGGAGTTGAATAGTTTAGGAACTATGCAAATGTAAAATTTGGAATTTCGAATGTTAAATTACTTTTTATTAGTTGCAATACAAACTACAATGCGCGTAGCGTTTTAAGCTTAACTGGAAAGCTATTTTGTTGAATTAGCTGTAATTTTGCTTTCGCTTATTTGAAGCTTCTAGAAATTGATATCTGTTAAAAACATTCTTATTTTAAAATTCATACTTTTTTCGAATGTTAATTTTAAATAATATATATTTTGACATTAATATTCGAAGATATATATATATATATATATGAATTATAACCTAAAAATTTTTCAACAATAATCGATTTCTAGAACCTTCAAATATGCGAGAGCAAAATTACAGCTAATTCAACAAAATAGCTTAAAGTAGTTTTCAGTTACATGTAAAAAAATCTACACCCATTGTATAATGTTTTGCAACTATTAAAAAGGAATTTAACATTAGGATGTCAAACTTGATATCTGCTTCATCTAAACTACTTCACCGATTGACTTCCCATTTGGTATCCGTAGATAAAATTTACAGAGCAATCCAAATGTGATGTTAAAACTTGGGTATTCGTATTGAAAATTTTAAAGTTTGTTACAATTTCAATATAGAAATTTTAAAATAAGACTAAGAATAATAAGTTAATAAAGACTTTAAGGGTATTTTTGTTTCAAAACATAAAATGAAAGAAGACATAATTCTCAATCGAATGGCTATTTTCGTTTCTCTGTGACAGTTTGGCGATTAAAAAGTATGGTATGTAATCTTTTTGCTTTATGACTGTACTTTAGAAGGATATGGACTATATTTACAAAACCAGCTTGAAATTTATATGCTTGTCAAATTACGAAATTTTGTTAGTGCTGAATTCCTTGAGTCCCCTAATTCAATTTATTCATAATGCATAACAATTTTCTTCAGCCGTATACATTATCATTAAAATATTTTTGAACTTCGGGCATTTATTCACATAACTATCAATTCAGATACTCTCAAAGAACGTTTACTCCCACTTTTTCTTTCTCTCTTTTTAGGTAGATTTCGTAAGAAATACTATTAGGTAGATTTCGTAAGAAATACTACCTATTACATTCTCACCTAAGTTGGAAATTTTGAAAAATTTTTGCAGATCTACGCCGATCATGACTCCCAGAACCCAAAAACACCCCCAGTTCAAAACTTTATATATATATATATTAGGGCGTATCGAAAAAATCCAAATTTCTTAGATCTTTTTGCGGTAGTGCGGAAAAGTTGTGAACTCCCTTTATTAAAAATCGTGTGAAATCTTAAAACTTTGGGTTGATATCTTCTGTCGCCTCAGTGGGCCTAAAATTATAAAAATTGGACTAAAAATGATTAAAAATCAAAAATTAATAAATAATCACAGATTTCGCTCATCGGTTTGAGGTAGTGCTTACAAGTTATTATTTTGTAACAACAACAACCATAGAAATTTGTAGAATTATAGATTAATATCTTCTGTCGCCTCATCGGCATCGAATTTTGGAAATTTTGACGCATTTTGGTAGTTTTCTGCATAACTGTTTACTGCTTGCACAATACACAATCGAGACAGACTGGGTTTGACGGTCTGCCAAAATAGTGAAGGCAATGTGGGAACCCACAAGGAGTGTTCAAATGAATTTAAAACTGGACAATACAGTTCTTGTCAGTGAAAGGTATGGTGTCTCCAACAGAGCCACGGCTGCTATTGCATTGCGTGTTATGCAAGATTTGGTTTTAATATCGGAATCAGATACCAGCCTCATCACAGGCAAAAATAAAATATGGAGGGAAAAATTGAGAATTTACATAAAATTGGTCTCAAAATCAAATGAAAATCGTTCCACTCTATCTGGCCTTTATTTTGATGGATGACATGACAAAACCTTAACATCAAAAACACTCAAAGACAAGCAGTTCTAAAGAACAATTGTAGAAGCGCATTGCTGTATTGTATCGGAGCCTGGTTCTACGCATATGGGACATATTACACTTGAAAGCGGATCTAGTCTTGATATATCTAATAGCATTTACGAATACGTAACAGGTGCTTTATTGGATGATTTTAGCAACCTTATTGTTCTCGGGTGTGACGCCACTGTAGTGAACACAGGAATGTCTAATGGAGTAATTCGCAGGCTTGAATTGAAACTTCAGAGACTAGTCCAATGGATTATCTGCTTACTTTATTTCAATGAGTTGCCATTACGACACTTTTCATCTGGCTCCACATCTTACACCGGAGGCATTGGACGAAACCTTAAAGGATGCGAAAAGCTTTCAATTGTTGCTTTTAATAGTATTGAATGCAAGTTGCCAAACATTGATCCTACCACCCTCCGTTCAGATAAGAAATACTTATTAGACATTTGTACCGCCATTAGTTCTGGCGTTTGTTGTTCAGATCTAGCTATCCGGGAACCGGGAACGTTGAATTTGTCCCGCTGGCTAACAACTTCCAATCGAATACTGAGGTTATATATATCAACATCAGACCCATCAAATGAGTTGCTAACATTGGTTGTATTCATTCTAAGAGTCTACGCACTCTCATGGATCCGAATTAAGATTCGTCATTCCATAAAGGATGGCGCTAGACACCTGTGGCATTTCATCATTTCATCCCGGTAATTGCCAAACAAGTATTGTGACATAATCGACCCAGTTATTTCTCGCAACGCTTACTTTGCGGCTCAAGTATACATGATTTTGGCCATGGTATCTGATGATAGGTGCCGTATTAGGACCCTTGCAGATCGGCGGATTATCAAGGCAAGAGAAATTAGCCGAGACGGAAATTGTGTTCACAAATTTGTTATTCCTGTTGTTAACTTTGGAGCTACAGACTATGCAGATCTCATTGACTGGCGAGCTGGTTATGTGATATCGCCTCGAGATCAGTTCTCAAGAATTTCTGAAGATGATACAGGGCAGTATGCCAATGTATTGCTGTGACTTTATTAAATTTGCTTCACACACACAAGCGGTAGAGCAGATTGGGAAACTAGTCACTGCAGCTTCCGGAAAAACAGTTGGGATGCAGAACAGGGATAGATTTATTAGAGCGACAGTAGAATCCAGAAAACACATGTCAAAATTTGAGACCAAAAATGATTACAAGCCAGTAATGCTTTTGTCATTTGTATGTTCAAAAGGTAAAATAAAGTTTGTGTTCGCATTAAAATGAGCTAAGTGTGACGTGTATTTATTTAAAATTTTGTCTTCATTTTCCCAAATTTGGTGTCGATGAAGCGGCAGAAGATATTAACTAAAATTTTTTATGGCTGTTGTTGTTGTTTCTCGGCGTGAAAATAAGGGTGTTCCACTATTTTGGCAGATCGACAAACCCAGTCTGTCTCTATTGTGCATTGTGCAAGCAGTAAACAGTAATGCAGAAAACTACCAAACTGCATCAAAATTTAAAAAATTCGATGCCGATGAGACGACAGAAGATATTAACCTATAATTCTACAATTTTCTATGGTTGTTTTTGTTACAAAACAGTAACTTGTAACCACTACCCCAAACCGATGAGCGAAATCTGTGATTATTTATTACTTTTTGTATTTTAATCATTTTTAGTCCAATTTTTGAAACTTTCGGCCCACTGAGGCGACAGAAGATATCAACCCACAGTGGAGGGTGGGGGGGGGGGCTTTTTGTGAAAACAGAAAAACCCCAATAATTTCTTAATTATGATACGTATCGAATCCGTTTAAAGTTATTATTACTTCTAGGAGAAGGGCCGAAAATGTATGTATGACAGATTTTTTATATAATTAAAAATGGCCCCAAGGGGGGGAAAAAGGGGGGTTTTAGAAGAAAAAAAAATCATAGTTTCGTCCATTCACAAGATATCAAATTCGCGTAAATTTATTATTAATCCTCTTAATATTATCTAAAACTTTTATATTGACAAGTTTTTATAGGACCAACCGTTATAGCAAAAAAAATTAAAAACAAAAAAAATCCCTGCCGGCTCCGCCTGCAAACAAGTTATTTTTCGAAGTAGGTGGTACCAACTCCCGCATCTTTTCGAAACTGATACAAAAAATCAAGGGGCATAAAATCTCGGTCAAGTTCGTTAATGGACAAAATCGAACCAAGGGGGAGAGGGTGGGGGGCTTTTTGTGAAAACAGAAAAAACCCAATAATTTCTTAATTATGATACGTATCAAATCCGTTTAAAGTTATTATTACTTCTAGGAGAAGGGCCGAAAATGTATGTATGACAGATTTTTGATATAATTAAAAATGGCCCCAAGGGGGGGGGAAAGGGGGGTTTTAGAAGAAAAAAAATCATAGCTTTGTCAATTCACAAGATATCAAATTCGCGTAAATTTATTATTAATCCTCTTAATATTATCTAAAACTTTTATATTGACAAGTTTTTTTATAGGACCAACCGTTATAGCAAAAAAAATTAAAAACAAAAACAATCCCTGCCGGCTCCGCCTGCAAACAAGTTATTTTTCGAAATAGGCGGTTCCCACTCCCGCATCTTTTCGAAACTGATACATAAAATCAAGGGGCATAAGATCTCGGTCAAGTTCGTTAATGGGCAAAATCGAACCCAAAGCCATAATTTCTTAATTATAATACGTATCGAATCCGTTTGAAGTTATTATTACTTCTAGGAGAAGGGCCGAAAATTTATGTATGACAGATTTTTGATATAATTAAAAATTGCCTTAAGGGGGGGGGGGGGTTTAGAAGAAAAAAATTCATAACTTCGTCAATTCCCAAGATTTCAAATCCGCTTAAATTTATTATAAATCCTCTTAATATTATCTAAAACTTTTATATTGACAAGTTTTTTATAGGACCAACTCTTATAGCTAAAAAAAAAAAAAAAAAAAAAAAAAAAAAAATCCCTGCTGGCTCCGCCTGCAAACAAGTTAGGTTTCGAAGTAGGCGGTTCCAACTGCCGCATCATCGCAAAAAGGTCATTTCTTCCGCAATTCTCGACAAACAGGCGCCCCACTGTCTGCGTCTTCGAAATCTACCTGTGCCTGTAGGCCGAGCCGTCAGGGATTTTTTTCTTTTCTTTTGTATCAATCATCCAAAAGGCGACTAATGACCGTAATTTATGCTATTAGAATCAGTATTTGAAACCATGCTTTTTAAATTAAGGTTTGGAAAAAAAATCTAATATATGTTACAGCCTTATAAAATCCATATTAAAAAATCTTATAATGTATATGCAACCAATAGAGAATAGCCAAACTGGCTGGATATGGATTATTAGGCTTGAAGTTGCAAAATTAGTTGTTTGTGCTACAAATTAAGTGTATAAAGTGTATTACTGCCGAACACGTTTGTAGCAAGCTCGAATGTAAAGCGAACCTAATTTTAACAAGCAAAAATAAAGAAAATGGTTGGCTTGATATAAAAATATTATAGAATAGTAAGAGAAATTCAGATATAAAGAGAAAAAATTTTGGAAATTGACAAGAAAATTCAAATTTCCTTTACTTTTTTTAAATGAAAGGTATTTTACATAGTGTTAAATATATTAGATATAAGTCTGAAAGATATTATCATTGTTGAAATCGCTATTTTAAAACGACTCAGATTCTTTTCAATAAAACAACAACAAAATAAAAATCTAACATTTTGTTCTTTTTTGATTTGATTGAATTAGTTAGAAGAAAAATACATGACATAAATATAGGGTAAAAAAAATTAAAGAAAAAGTTAAATAGTAAATATGATTTCTTCAATTACTTTTTAAGTTTTTTTTTTAATTTTTTAATTTTTAAGTTTTGAATAGAAAACGTATCAAAATAGGTGTGAAGTTATGATTATTAATTTTATTTCAACTAACTTATTTACGAAAGTAAAATTATTCCTATCATAGTTATGATACGAAATCATATATTTGTAAATTAAATTCATCCTAAATTATATACTTTTTTAAATTCCTACTATTAGCTCACACTCTCTATATATATATCTTGTTGGAATTTTCAATCGTTAATAAAATATTTTCTATTCAACCATTCAAGTTCAAATAAATTTTTTTTAATTTGTACTGGATGACAATTGGTGTTAATACAGTTTTTTCAAATATTAATTCATTAATTAAATTTAATTAATTAATTTTAATTTTTATATGGGAAAAAAATTTTCTCCCATTGTTTTCATAAATGAAATGAAAAAAATTATCTCAAATTAGTGATGCCAACAAAAAATAAAATACCGCAACGATGATTATAAAATAATGTTCAATAAAGATAACCTGACATTAATGCTGCACGGGTTTATTTTATATATTTATGATTAAAAAGTAGGAATTGACTTAAAATTTTTTTTTATATTACTTGTTTATTGTAAGTACACGATAAAAAAATATATATATGTATGTATTTTTAAATTAACTTCAAGCTAAATTATCTGTTCCCTTTTTCCAAATTTAAGAAAAAGGGTCATAAATTATTTCTTTTCTAAATAAAGAAAAAAAAACTTATTCTAAATTATTATTAATTCTCCAGTTAAAATTGCATATACACACACATATATATACACACAAAGAGATAAATAAATTAATCTCTGTTCACTAACATTCATAATTATTCTAGAATTACGCAATTTAAAATAAGCATTACCTATCACCATAAATTTTCTTAATGATCTCATGTCATATTTACAAAGTAAAGGTTACATTTATTTCCTGTTGCTGATGCAATCCTAAAGCTTAATTTAATATCATATTCTTAAATAGATTTAAGTATAATAAGGGAGTAACAAATCATTCAAAGTATTTATTTAAAGACATTTTCGATAAACAAAGTAATCATAATTTTCGATCTAGCAGCAGTTATTTGGATGTATTAGGGTTTCAATGCAATCTTTTTCATAGAAAAAAATAATAAATACTGCCTTATGGTAAACTTACTAAATTTAAATTACTTTACACACCTCAACGTAATGGACTTTTCATTTTGTCGGTTTTTTAAAACTCATCACGCTCGATTGATAAAACTTTGGTGTTAATTAAGCAAAGTGTTGTGTTCTCACACTTGTTTAGTATCTCTGTTTCTGAAAGGACCTACTTGTAACTAAGGGGCCCATTACACCAATCAGTAAATCTTTATTATTTAACTGACTTGTTTTTCCATTGCCAATAAAGAGTTCTGAGAGTGTCATCTGTTGGAATTATGTTGTATGTTAGCTTTCCAAGTAAACTGCATTTAAAATAAACATGCAATTTACCTTCTTAAAAAATATGTACTCAAATAGTTCATCCGGCAATAGACAAGATATAAATGAATTTTACATATTTTTTACAAAATGAAATGAATTCAGCCTTTTTATTTTTAAATATTTTATAATATAAAACGTTAAATCAGAACTCTGTTATACCGAGCAAACACTGTGGTACATTCGTTCTCGTCGTAGCCGAACTCGATTGTACACATATTTTTAATGTTTCCTAATATAAAACTTTAAAATTTTAAATCATAATTTTGTTATAATGAGCAAATACTCTGGTAAATTCATTCTCGTTATAGCAAAGCTCGAATGTACATATATTTTTAATGTTTCATAATATGAAACCTTAAAATTTTAAATCATAATTTTTTTATAATGAGCAAATACTCTGGTACATTCATTCTCGTTATAGCCGAGCTCGACTGTACATATATTTTTAATGATTCATAATATAAAACCTTAAAATTTTAAATCATAATTTTGTTATAATGATAAAATACTCTGGTACAATCATTCTCGTTATAGCCGAGCTCGACTGTACATATATTTTTAGTGTTTCATGATATAAGACATTAAAAATTTAAATCATAACCCTGTTATAATGAGCAAATACTGTGGTATAAGCATTTTCGTTTATATCTTGTCCTGGTTTGAACCAACTTTTGATGCTGCAGTAGCTGCAATCATAAGATGGTGCAATCTCGTTCGAACATTTGGAGCATTGGTTCAACAGCTCCAAATGTTGGAACGAGATTTCACCATCTCATAGTTGCAGCTATTGCTGCACCAAAAGTTGGTTCATACCGAGAGATGGGCAAGTTCACCTTCAAAAGTTTTGTTTTACTATAAACTGAATGTCCGCGGTTCGCGCCTAATAAATAAAGGAGCATGTGCGGTTAATTTTCCCAATCATATTCCATGATTACACATACTTGTTTATCCAGATTGACCAATATGACTTGTTCCACATAGGTTTACAAAATTTAAATTAAAAAAATAAATAGTTTTCTGTCCTCTACTTTAAACAAAAATTTCAATTAAAAGAATAAATGTTGGACTTAGAAATTTCAAGATTATAGATCCAGTATAGGCGAACACCGTACAATATGGGGCAATATCAATAAAAATAATTCGATCTTCGCCGATGCACGCTGTGTTTGAGCAATATTGGACCACTGTTACTATGCTATCTGGGAAGTGTTTCTTTTATGTTATTGAAATATAGAGATAAATCTATTAAATTATGAAAAATAAACTCAAAAAGCTGAAATTGGACCATTATACAGTAGTCAGACCAAATATAATGCTCAGTAGTCACCCCCTTTTAAATTTAACAAATTTCTTATTTTTTTATATTTTAAAATATTAGTATATTTATCTTGTTGATGCAAAAAATTCTATAAATTTAGAATAAAACAAAAAATACCTTTGTACTTGCCTTTGAAATATTCTGCCACCGCACGTAATTGAAAAATAGGGAAAATTGTTAGTTGGCATAAATCTTGCAAAAACCCGACATAAATGGCTGATCAATTACTAATGCTATGAAAAAAAAAATAAAAAGAACTGTATTTCTTTAATGATGGCTGATGACTTATGAAAGGTGGCTGCACATAGGAAAATTATAATATTTCATTTTAAACAAAATATAAACTATTTATAAAACATTTTATCCCATTGTGTTGTGGATGACTATTGGCGCTTTATCCTAAAAACTGTTAACAGACGATAGAATGGGAGGGACTCAGTTGGCAATTTGTAACTCATAAACTAGAGCTTTTTATAAGAGAATAGCGACATATTTACATGGCATATGCTCAGTTTAAAATTATTTGTCCAAATTCTGGCAACTCATTTTACAGAATGTGAAATACTTGCTTAGACTAGCTCAATTGTGAAAAAGTGCTATTTTTAATTTTCTGTAAAGTTTCAAGAACTATGTCTAACACAATGTAAACCTGAATAATTAAAAATACAGATATTGCTGATTTATTCGAAATAACAGACAAAAGCATAATGTAATAATAAAAACACATTACGACCTTAAATGGTTCAGTAAAGAAGTGATGTAAGTAGACACTCGCTTAGCGATTATGATTGGACCCATGCTTTTGCTAACTCAAGTTTTATCTACAGGCCTCTCCAAATATAAAATTTTACTTGCCATATGTCTCTACTCGCTTATAAAGAGACTAAATTGCTAAACTGCTGGATGGTACAATAATGTGACAAAATAAATAAACAACAAATACATCCTATGTTAAATTAAAAGTTTATTCAAAAATTCTTACACAGAATGGCAGTGGCTTGATCAAGGCTATTGTGCCTTATGGCCATTTGTAACAAAAATAGATTACGTTATCTTTGATCTGTAAATCATTAAAAGCAGTATTAATAGCTGCACTGTTCATAAAAGGACCACAACAACAAAAAAATAATGACTTAATTCCTAGAGAACAAATGCTAAAAGATAAAAAAAATACATTGTCACTTCATTCCTACAAATTTTGTAAATATATCTGTAAGAATATGGCAGTTATGTACAGCTTGTTAGAATGACTTCATTCCAAGTATATAATTTATCCTCTATGATGCAATGTGGTGCATTTATCTTCAATTTCATCTGAAATAAAAAGAGGAAATTTATAATAAATATAGATACGTAAACTTATATTTTTAAGTAATGTAATTTTTTAATAGTTATAAAAAAAATCAAAATAAGAAAAGAGAAGAAAGAAAGAAAAAGAAGAAAAATAAATAAGAAAGAAAGAAAATAGAAAAAAATAGAAAAATTAAATTTCAAAATCAGTTTTATGATATTTTTTAAAAATTATAATGAAGTGCACTTTTAACAAGGTAATGCCTTTAATTTCAGTAAGAAAAGATATGAGGGCATTTTTCATTGAGTAAAGAACCAAAATATACATCGTACAACAGTTATGTCCTTTATTATTCCCTCATATTAATGTTTATGAAAATACATGACCATAAGAAATGTTAATTTATTTTATTAAAAATATTAATCACATTCATTAACTACAATATATATTCTTTCTTAATTTATTTTCCATACAGAAAGGTACAGAAATCCCCCAATCTTAGAGTCAATTGTGAGGTTTATGGACTAAATGCCAAGAGAAAGACTGCCATGTGTTACATTATTCAAGGTAAATTAATTTTTCATTCATGTTCCCGTTTCCATTGTTTAAATAATAATGTTATACATATTTTCATACTATTCGCTATACACGTGACTAATGACCGACTAAGGTACTTCATACGAATGGAAAAACAAGGGAACCATTTTTGGTGAAGCTTGCGTCGCACCTAGCATTGAAATCAGGTGCATTCTGTAGCCCTATAGGCCAAAGTTAGAGGCCGAAATTTATCTACAAAAATCGTATTTATGGATGTTACAGCCGCATAACTTTCTGAAAATGCAGTTTTTTAGAACACTTATCAAGCTATTAACATATAAGTTTTTTTTTTTTTTTTTTTTTTTAAGACTTTTAAAATACAAATTAGTTAATAATGAAAATAAAATATTGAACAAAAAGTTTAAAAATTCTTTCAAGCACCTACGAATTTCATTTTGAAAATATGCAAAATTATAATTGCATATTTGGTGGCGCAAAATTGGCTTTATTCGTTACCATAGAATGTTTCCCGGCAACCCTGGCCGGATGTCATAGTCGTCTGCTGCGTGTGTGAGTGAGTAAGCTTACGTAGATCTAACTTGTCGATGGGCATTATAAGGGAAAAGCATACGTTCATGAAAAGAAAGAGTACTGTACTGATTCTGAAAGAAATGACATTTAAAATTTTGTTTTTTCTACATTTTCAAATGTAAACTTGACTGAAAATTGACTAATTAATCAAAATTGATTTAGTGTAATGTATGTTCATATTTACGATGCATACTAGTAATATTTTCAAGGAACGTATCTCTTCACGCAAAAGGATTCTGGCGAGATTTTTGGCAGTAGAAACACATTAATTAGTAGGTAACCTTAGCACCTCCTAGGATTTTTTAGGCTGATTTGCTATACATAATTCCCTATGTCATTTCCGGTGATGGACGATTTCTGATATACAATCAAATGTTCAATTTTTAAACTATTAAATATAGAGTAAAATTTTCGATGGATTCGCATTTTTCGAAAAATTTTACCTCAAATACATATAAAGCATACGGATAAAATATGTAAAATAATGAAAAAAAAATATAGTAAAAAAAAAAAAACGAATGAAAGAAATCCATCCTGCATATGGTATAAGTTAAAAGTATTCTCATTTTGATTCCCAAGAACTGATCAGAGGTTAAATTAATATGTGTTTCCTAAATCATGATATATTATATAAACTTTCAACAATATTTTAGACTAAAAAACAATTAAAAAAATCACATCATCTATAATGCATCATATTTCAGTTTCATGAATGAATGAAAGTTAATTTATTAAAAAAGATTTATCAAATTTTGTCTGCTCCTATTTTAATTAAAATATGTTTTTCTTTGTTGTTGCTAATTAATATATTTTTCAATTGGCGTAAAGAATATATTAACATTTTTCCCTTTTTTATTTTGTCATTTTACCTAATCTAATACTCAACTATTTTACTTAAATTAGTTATTTCTGAATATTTTTCTACATAAATCATCAATAATTTTATAAGTTAAGCGGCACATCTATTCGTAGTGTCTTTTCTAGGATAAAAGGGTAGAAAAATAGCAGGGCAAACTCGGAAATGGTTCAATTCAGTATCATTGCTTGGCATTGTCCTAAGGCTCGTCTAAATGTGATATTAGTTTGTAATTTTTTTTCGATTTGAGACTTAAAAATTTAAAAACATCACCGTGATTGTTTATTGAAACAAATATATGTCCCGCTACTTTCGAAATGAAAAATAGAAAATACTGCTTTTGTAATTAACATCAGTTTATTAATGTTGCGAAAAAAAATTTTTTTTTTTTTTTTATCATATTTTTGTAAAATAAACATTCATATTATAACAGATTTTGTAAGAAATTAAAACTAAATTAGTAATAATAAAAAAGTTTTCTATGCAAATGTATTATTAAAAATAAATGTTTATTCCTTTGTTTAAGGGCAAATATTCTCGTAGTTATCATTGTAGTAAATACAATTAAATAAAAAAAGAAACAGCAATTTTCATTTCAGTAGATTTACAATGCATTAAATAGAATAGTTTTTAAGATATTTTTAGAATTTCTCTAGTAAAACAAAATATAAAATGTAATTATGTGAAAAATGATATGATGCGGCATGCAACAGAAAATACAGAGTGATCAGAAAATGAGTATACATTTGAAAAATTAATAATTCACAGAATAATGTAGGTAGAGAGGTAAAAATTGACACACATGCTTGGAATGACATGGGGTTTTATTGTATCCACAAAAAAGTTCATAAAATGGCCGACAGATGGCGCTTCGTGTGATAAGAAAAGCAATAATTAGCATAACAAATTATGACAAAGCAAAGACGATGTTCTTCAGAAAGAATGCTCAACATGTCCACCGTCATCCCGCAACAATAGCTGTAGCCGAGGGACAATGTTGTGCACAGCACTGTGCAGCATATCTGTAGTTATGGTGAGAAATTGGCGTTGGATGTTGTCTTTTAGCATGCCTATTGATGTCGGCAGATTCCCCATTTTGATAGTAGAGCTTCACTAACATTGCCTTTTCTGGTAACGTCAACATGCTGCGATTGCTGGGGTATCTGATTCTCTCTCTGATTACAGCTCCTTTTATACACGATTCTCAGGCAGAGTCACTGACGTCTTGCTATTCAGTGCCATCTGTGGGCATTTTTTTAAACATTATTTTGTGTGGTTACAATAAAACCCCATGTCATTCCAAGCATGTGTGTCAATTTGTACCTCTGTACCTACATTATTCCGTGAATTATTAATTTTTCAAATGTATACTCATTTTTTAATCACCCTATATATACTGCCACATAGAAAATTTTAACCTTATTAAAAAGTGCAATTTTATACAAAAAAGATTTGACGAGACATTTAAAATGCTTTTTAACATAAGATAAATGCATTAAAAAATGATAAGCGTTGTTAAATTACAAGATTTAAAAAATATATCCTTCAAAATCTTTAAATATTCGTTCCTACCAGCAGTCAAAAATGTCGTACATTATTCCATTTGAAATAACATGCATTCATGTTATACTGTATAAAACCTATTAAATAGTACATTTAATGTTTTAAAAGAAAACCGAAAAAAATTCTGCAGAACATATGTTTAAGTTAAATCCAAAAAATTATTTTCTACACCCCAAAATTAGCGCTATATCCCCCGATATGGCAATCCTACTAACGCCAAACTGGGCAAAAAAGGCATTCTAGCCTTTCCCTCTATCACGAGGATAAATTTGCCACAACTTTATTGGTTTGGATTCGTAGTATCATATTTCGTGACTTAACCCGCTTTTGGCGTGAAATTAACAATTAAAAATTCATTACTTTAAAATTAAATGTACACAAAAATATATGTGGGTCATTCTCAAATAAAGTTACAAAACAGTATCCAACAATGTAATTAAATTTCCACTTAAAAAAGAGATGTTATTCTTATTTTATATGGAACTTTATGATATATATGGAATATATGGAACTTTTTGAAGATAAAACAATTTCTGTTGAATAATAGTTTCTTAAAACATTTAAGTATTTTCAGTTTGTAATGCTCAATTTTTCAAAAATTGACTGTCCCCAATGAGAAACTTCAAAAAGAAAGCCTTGAAAATACAAGATACAGAATGGAAATGTATTTAAATTATACATCATTTCAAAATTACATACCTTATCTTCCAATTAAAATATAAACTGAGAAAACATTTTAATTATAAAAATTTAATAGAGCTTGAAATAAAATGTCCCCAAATAATGCAGGTTTTCCTATGTCCACTCTGTTACCAAGGTTTTCAATAATCCAATTACACAGTAAATGACAGCACATGTCTCAATATTGTGTATATATATGAAGATTTAGTCCACAAGGAATTTAGATTCATAAAGTGGCAGAATATGTTTTTACAGATTTTTGTAACAAAAAATTAGGTAAGTACACTTTTGTCTGTCCACTAGGTTACCTAACTATAGATAACATAAATAACTGTTACGATTAGTAAATATAATTAATAGTAATTTTATGTATGTATGCAATAATACAAGCCTACTTAAGCCTAAATAATGACTTGAATAATTAAAAAAAAAAAAGGAAAATCTTCTATTTGTCTATTCTGCTACCTGTCCACTCTGTTACTAGAGTAATTTTTCCATTAAATTACAACTCATATATAATTGCAAATTACATTGTGGTATGGAAAAAAGATAGCCTCTGAAAGATTTTAACTACGTGAATTAAATATTAGGGCAATAATTCATATTATTATAATAAATCTTTTAGAGGAATTGATATGTTTAATTTTTAAAACCATAGTAACACGATGGACATATATTTGTTTCCATCCAAATTGGTAATATATTTGAACAAATATTTGTTTTCTATAATATTTTTCACCACTTCAAAAAAAATAATAAATTTGAAGAATTTAAAATAATTTTTATGTCAAGAAATCTAATAAAGTGGTAAATTGGTGGTCATTTTGCTCATGTGTTTGACAAGATTTGGTCATTTTTTTTTATAAATAAAAAGAAAAGTATGGAAAATTTTTTAATTTTCAAAACACAGGAGCTAATGTAGGTAATTAAATATATATATGTGTGCAATTAAAATATTTTTTTCAAGACATAATCCATTTCTGAATTGTAACTTTTTTTGAGAATGATCCATACAATACGATTTTTGCATACAAATTTTATCGCTTCTCTAACTTTGGCCTATAGGACTATGAAATGCACCAGGTCTCAGTGCTAGGTCAGAACTTCAGCAAAAGTTGTTCCCTTGTGAGGGAAATAAAAGTCTCCCGACCTGGACACTTTTTCACTCAGTTGGATTTTTTTTTTTTTTTTTATTCATATGATATTCTTACCAATCTGTATAACTGTGTTAAAAATAATAAAGTGAGATACTTCAGTTTACTTAAGAAAAACCTTAGTTACTAAGTTAATCTCGATGCAATGAACAAATTATAAAATTAATTTACACACAAAATAAATGAACCAAATATTACCATCTTTAAGTCCTAAGCAATGCCCCCATTCCTTCAGCGTAATCTTATGATCGTCATTGGCATCACAGCCGTCTAAAAATGGAGCAATACAATGTTCCATAGCCATGAGTGGAGCTTTTAGTGGAAACAGTTCGTGTCTTGAAACATGCCTGAAATTGAAATAATAATAATTAAGTTAATAATAATAATTAGTTAAAATAAATTAATTAAAGTTGAAATCAATAAAACAGTTACTTTAATTCTTCTTCTTATTATTATTATTAGCATTTTTATTAGGTTTTCATCATCATCATTTTATACATAGAGTAACTCTGGGAGAGTCGCCGCATCCGGGATAGATGCCGCACCCATTGTATTTCTTTTAATTATCTATTGATGACAGTCAGATGCACAGTATAGGTGCGCAATGAGATTACTTTAAGCTGTGTATAGCGTGAATCCCATTTCGATCTTTACTTGTAGCTGCACAATCCTTATTTTGAGGTAAGGGCATGATTTCACTATCCACACTTTTAAACACGTTATGCTTAAATACTTTTTATACGCCAATTACTAAATGCATGCATGATTTCGAAGTCAAAACTAATTGTAGCATCTGTATAGAGTACTGTGTGTATGTTTACGCCGTTTTCCTTTGGGAGGGCAGGCAACTGTGTTGTGTGACGTCTGTACCGTACAAAATGGGATACATGCCGCACTGCGATCCGGTATACATGCCGCAGTTTCTTTTGTACAGGATGCTGCGATTAATAAAATTCAGTTCATCAGACATAGATGAATGTTCAAACAATATCAAGTTTACTACACCTAAGGAGAAAAAGGGAAAAATAAAAAGTACAGAATTCAAAGAAAGATGAAGTCAAGATGATAATAATGAAAAGTTGGATCACACATGTGACGCAGACGTTCTTTGTAAGGAATGTGTAGAAAACTACTCCAAAACTAAGAGGAAGTGTGATTGGTTTCGTTGCATCATGTGTCAAATGTTCTATTTTCGACACTTTTTGTGTAGACTGCGGTCGAAAATACATGTGTATTAATAAATAAAACACTATTTTACTTTTTTCTTTTCTCTCTTTAATACATTGATGTTACGTTGTTGCTGAAATAACAATTAAAATCCAATTTTTGAAAAATAAGTAGATAATTTTAGTAGTGAACAAAGTAGGCAGACTAATATTGATTTGAATATACTAGTACACTTCATTGTACTCATTTAGCTTCTTTTTGTTCGTACATAGTTAATTATAGTCCATATATGAATATTTGTTTGAATATTTGTTATTTATAACTTCATTCTGTTCTTATGACAAGCGCGGCATTATTCCTGCACAACGCACAAGTGCGGCGTCTCACACTGGATGTACGGGTGACCCACCACAGTGTAATGTTTTAGAAAAAATTAAAAAATATATATTAATTATTTTTTTATATATTTTTTTTGTCGCAGTACACATATTGAAAATTTAACATTAAATTGCATAGCATGATTTTTATAGTTTATGTGCACCATGGGATTTTATACACAAATTAGAAAAAATATGCGGCATCTCACCCGCAATTACTCTGTATGAAAAGAAACTGCCATGATAAACATCTTTAACACTAATTACTGTTGGTGAAGTTAATATCCCAAAATATGAGACAACTCAAAGCCATAAATTCTTATTAACTTTCCTCAGTGATATGATTATTTGATTCAGGTCTTAAGTTCAAATTAACTAATTATATTTAGACTATAAAATAAAATTAATGTCAATATAAGAAATGTATGATCACATTTAGATCATACATTCTAATTAACATCACATTGTGAAATGACTGTTGGTGTTGCAACTGGGCTTGGGTCAAGCTCTATTGCTGCCATATAAGACAACATCAATCAAGATCAACATAATCAACATATAATCAACATATAATCAACATATTATCCACATCAATCAACATATAATCAGTTTATTTATTATGTCACGCCACACACTTGCCGAATAAATTAAATAAAGCAAGATGCCAAAAAAAAAATGTCAGAAGAAAAATTCTCCTCATGCAGCTGCACACAGAAGCTTGCAAAAAATGCGAAGTGCCTGACTAAATGAGAAAAAGAAAACGGCAATGTGTGGATGCAAAGGATTTTGCTCCCAACTCGGGAAAAGTATTGTCAGGATATTTAAAAATAAGTGAAGACATTTTAACTTGCGAAAAACTGCCATACCTGTCTGTCAGATAGCTTCTAAAAAATCTAATAAGTACTTAAAAAATATTTTGTGTTCTTTCCATCTTTTCAGCAAAACAAAACAAAAAAAATCGAAGCATCGTTGAAAAGTTATGCGTGAACATACATTAAAAAAACAAATATACAAACAAATTATATAACAATTTCTGTTGGAAATCAGTTTAAAATATTTTTATCTTTTGTTTCATGATTATAAATTGACTTTTTTCTCTAATTTATCCCTCAATGTTTAATTATTGCGAATAAATTGTGCTTCAATTACTTCATCTCAAACTCCATAAGCTATTTAAAATCTATTTTCAAGGTGAAATTTTGTATAATATTGACGTCATGTACTGCAGAAATATATTTGTTTTTTCTTGTTTACATTGATATTTAGAATTTGATTTCAACTGTAAATATTAAAGAACTCCTTCATTTATCGCAAATATATACCTTCCATGGTTCGATACATGTGAAAACGCTGTTTTGCTAGGTCTTGGAATCAATGGTAGAGGTACAAAAACAATTTTGGCGCTTTTATTTTTCACTTTTTATACATAATAAATATTAAATGGGCCGTCTATGAACTTTGCTAATCTGTTTGCGGCTTGGACTTTGATTTTAAAAATTTGTATTTCCTGCCTGACATGAAAAGGAAGAATGCGAACATAGTTAAATTACATGACAACCACGTGACTTCTAAAATAATAAATTAGATACAGTATTGTGCACTTCATTGTCGGTTGGTTTGTTGCACTCTGATAGCAGAGTTTTCAATGAAACGATAACTTGTCAACTTGTACAATTATATGCTACACTAAAACACATTTCTACCTAAATGTAGATTTTGGTTTCTATTTATTCCAATCATATCCAAAAACTGTCAGAATAGTAAATAGTTAACTATCCTTTTTATATGTACAGAGAAATTATTTAACCAAATTCAACAGCAAGATTTTTTTAAATTGTCTGATTGATATTGGTACAGAAACAAATTCATACAGACACAAGCACATAACTATACAATACTGATAGTTTTTGACTAGAAAGTGGGCTTGTTTGGGAGGATATTTTATGTTTATTTGAGATAATATAAATCAATATAATAATTGAATAGTCATTTACAATCGTGGTCAAAATTCTGGAAACCTTTTTGAAAAGGTGCATTTTTGAAGTTTGATATGATTCATAACACTACTTTCTCCTGAAATAATGCCATATAATTATATGCCAATGGAAAGATAATTTAATTAAGGAATGTAATGAAATAAATGACATGAAGAAATTTTATTTTAACAGCAGATATAAAGAAAAAACTGAAACATATCGAAAAAATGAGATATACAAAAATTATCACAATGTCAGTTAATACTTAGTTGGATAACCTTTATTCTTTATTACGGTCTTACAACACCTTCCCATGGAGTGAATCTAATCTTTTAGTTTTGAAGCTGTTATTATGTGATACCAAGATTGAATTATTGCTTCTATTAATTTTATTATATTGCTGGGTTGCTTCTGTGCAACAAGTTTCTTTAGTCGGCTCCATAGACTTACAATTGGGTTAAGGTCCGGGCTATTTCAGAGCCATAACAACACTGGAATGTGATTGTGTCTTGAGACCACTTTTTGCACACTTTAGCAACATGACATGGATATGAATCCTGTTGATATATAAATACTTAATTATCTTAGAAAAGATCACGCGCGGAAAGCTTCAGTTGAGATTTCATTTATGTATTTTTGAGCATTCATATTTCCATTAAACACAAATTCTGTCTACGCCTTTTGATATGATATAACCCCATATCGTAATACTGACTGGATGCTTCACGACGTGTGTTATGCAATTAGAATGCAAATCTTCTCCGATTCTTCTCCTTACGTATTTTATGCCATCAATACCAAACAGGGGGATTTTTGTCTCGTCAGGTCAAATAACACTGTCCCATTGTTCAGCTGTTCAGTTACCACGAATTTTAGCTCTCTGTAATTTTTTCAACCTTTATTAGAGAGATAAAAATGACTTTTCCATGGAATTCTAGCATTTAAAACAAATCCTTGCAGTCTGCATCACATTGGCTTGCACCATTTCACCTTGTATACAACCAGATAATTTTTTCTGTCATCTATCTATGCACAGCCTCTTAATTCTTCTATCATCACTTGCTATTGAACACCTTTTACTGCCTTTACCAGTTTGTTTTTTTAGTGACAAAGTATTTTTATACCGCTTCAAAAATTTAGAAATGGCACCTTTGGTTACATTTCCTCCAATTTGCCTTCTAATTTCTTCAAAACTGTAATCTTGTTCACTTAATCTAGTACTATTTTACATTGCTTTCTAGATAACCAGTCAACTCTTTGTGCCATTCCTTTGATTTTCTTTTGCTCTTCATCCAACTCTAATTTTAATCACAGAGAGTTTTAAACTTTCCTAAATGGCTTTCTGGTTTTGCAGATATGCATACATTTAAGCATGCACTGACAAATGCCCTCCCACATTTCCAGCGGTGTTTCTTTTTGTTTATTTGTTTATTTGTTTTTAATTCGTAAATCTCCTCTTGTTATCTGATTGACTCACAGACAAAACAGAATGACACCTGATTGGCTCTTTAAACACTCATGCTCACTGGCTGCATTCAAATAAAGGAAAGCTACTTTATGTTAGCCCAGTGGTTCCCAACCTTTTTTTAGCCGCGCCCCACCAAAACATCTCTAAAATGATGATGCCCCCCTCCCCCTATAACATATAATTCTCATAAAATTTTAAAAGAATTTACTCCTGACAGAGTAAAAAGCATTTAACATTGATCCTGAAACGTACCGAAGGTAATGGAAGAATCAAATATTTTTTATAATCATCTGATATTCCTCGTACTTTACTGGCATACGGTCGCCACGTATGCGTGATGTATAGAGTGCTCAGAATCCTTGATTAGAAAAATCAATAATTTTGAATAAAACATTTTTGTCTTATTTAATCACAGAATTTCTGCGATTAAATTACTAATCAATTTCTAATCAAAATGAAACGTGATAAAAGATTCGGTAAAGGAAGGTCGTCAAGTAATTGTTAAATATACACTTAAATAGTTTCATGTGTAAAATTGATTTTCATGTGACATATTGCAGTGCGACTCATTCAATAAATAATCGAAAAAGTTGTTTAAAATTCTAAAATACTTCGAAATCAGAAAAATTATAAAGAATTTTTAAATATATAAAAGTATCTAAATATCTTAAAATGTTTTTATTCTGGTAGGATTGTATTTAAAGTTTTGAATGGATACTTTTTAAAAATTGAATAAAAAACTATTTTTTTTTAATTTTGTTTTTGAAATTTGAATGTGTAACTTTTATTTTCAGTCTACAACATTACTATTAGAAAAAAAATTCAGAAGGTATGGGTTCACAGAAATTCTGAATTGTCCCCTTGAAAAGTTAAATTGCCCCCCTGAAAAGTCAAATTGCCCCCCTGTGGGGCGTACGCCCCCCGTTGGGAACCACTGTGTTAGCCTAAGCAAGTTGTGTTTCTTCTTTTGTTGTTTATTTGTCTATAACTTTTGATTAAATACTAATAATTGAACTAAATTTATTTAATTGCATTTTTGATTAAATTATCTTTCCGCTGATATATAATTTTATGGTATTACTTAAACAGAAAGTTGTGTTATAAGCCATTAAACTTCAAAAATACACTTTTTCAAAAAAGTTTCCACAATTTTGGCCACTACTGTAAACATTTGAAGAGCTTAGTGGAAGAAGATGTTATGTTACATGCCCTCAAAAATTGTTTTATTTTATGAATGAAGGTGTTATGAGGTATTATTCTGTTTTATGGTAAATCTAAAATACTAAGGTTCTAATTAGTCTTTAAGATCTGAGCTGTTATTCATTCATATTTTTAATATTTAATAACTTAAATAATAATATTATTAATTTTAATATTGGAAAATTAAATGCTAATAGGGTTTTTTTTTTAGAGTGTTTAGTGCTACTTGTTAAGATTTATAAACATATGCTGAGAAAAAGAAAAAAAAATCAACAAAATTTACAACAAAAAGCTTTTATTTCCATTTTCTCGAAATTTAATTTTTGTTACATAACACCTTCTTCCACTAAGCTCTTCAATTATTAAAAAACACTGAGCTGTTTATAAAAAAAAATGTGCTATGCATTTCAGATGGCAGCTGCATCAGCATAGTTTTTACATCTATTTAAATCTCAATATATTTTATTACAATTCCAGATAAAGGCTTTATTTCACTATATTAGAATATATAAAATATATTAGATATCATATAGATTAATTTATGGATTATTAAACTTTAACAGAATACAGAGTCTAGAAACTGATATCAAAAATCAACAAACGTCTTATATGGATTTTGTATTGGCTGTTAAAATGTTTTGTTCCAAATTGTAAAAATATATTCTAGAAAAGTTTATTACTGGCGAGGCAGAGAAAAGGATATTAAGTTTTGAACAGCCAGTATTATAAACTACACTGGTGTGCAAAACTGAAGCAATAAACACAAAATGCTAATTTCTGAACACGTGAGTACTCAAAAGGAAATTCTATAAAGAGCAAGTGTAGGAAAGAGATACTACTCTAACAGCACGGCCAGTCGATGTGAGGTCCCTTTGACGTCACACATGGTTAGAAGTGTCACAATCGCAACGGTGAATCAAAATATGGGCTATTTCACTGTCTCATTATTACTCTCAAATGATTGTTAACACTGTGATTGTAAGTCACTGTGACTGTCGCTTTGTGATGGGTCACCAGGTGACATTACAATGAAGTCACCTTGTGATTCTCAAGTCACTGTCAGTTGAAGACTGAACTTTAAAGTCATTGTGAGCATTGCATTGTGATGAGTGGCCAAATAATTTCACAATGAAGTCGCATGGTGACTTTCCGGTGATAGACACTCTATTGGGAAGTCATCATTGCACTCCTTTGTAAAAAGTCACCAGATGATTTCATTTTCTGTCACTTGGGAACTCGTCACAGAACATCTATCATGATGACTTTACAATGGAGTGTCAAAATGACAGTCACATGAGAGTCACAAGATGACTTCATTGTAAAGTCACCTGGTGACTCGTCAAAAAGCAGCAGTCATGGCGACTGTTAAGTGGAGTGACCAAATGAGAGTAAAAATGAGACGAATGAAAGTTATCACATTTCTGTTCATTGTAGTGACTGTGACAATTGTGACCATTTGTGATGTCAAGAAGACTTCACATCGACTATCTGTGCTGTTAGGGTAGTACCTATTTTCTACACTTGCTGTTTATAGAATTTCCTTTAGAGTACTTATGTGTTCAGAAATTAGCATTTTGTGTTTTTTGCTTAAGTTTTGCACACTAGTGTATATACTTTTGAGAAACTTAAAAGTGTTTTATAAACTATTTTGCATTTCGTAAAATGTTTTCATACACCAATTAATTTCAAAACAATAATTAATAGAATTCGGCTAATTGTCAGAAAAATCACATGCTTGAACAACTATAGCAAAATCTGCATTTTAAACATCTGATTGATGTTTTGGTTATCTGATAAGGGGAAAAATTAGTGGCGGCCACTGGCCACAGGGATACTAAATGAAAATAAGTGACTATTAAAAATTCTCTGCCAATGGTCACCTTACGGCCAATTTTCTTATTTGAAATTTCCCCAAAGATGTACCCCATATGCTCCAAAATATACATGATTTCTATTCCTCGTCACATTGCTCCTCGGAGTATTTACAATCAATTTAACCTTTTATATCTTGAATATCCAAAAACCTTACCTTGATAATGCTTACTCGAAGTGAGTAAAATTTTCCTGCATGCTATCAGTGATTCCACTTTTGCTAGTTGCAATATGTTAATATTAACATTTTTATTTCGGCTATTTAACCTATTAGGGTGTTTTTCTGTTGCTAAACGAAGAGGGAAACCAATTGTGACATTTTTCCGTTGCAGAGGAAAGTTGATAAAAGTTGAGATGGCCGAGTGGCTATGGCTGAATTCTGGTTCTCCAAAGGGAACATGGGTTCGAACTCCGCTTATGGCATAAAACGTTTCTCTGATATTTTTAGTGTTCTGTTCACTCAGTTGAATAATGTAAATTATATTTTATTTCTGGAGGAAAATTTATTGAATTTGTGTTTTTCTTCATTATTATTAAGTAAAACTTATCAGTCTCAATATTTTTTTTAATTAATGATTTTGTATTTAAAATTTAAAATTAAAAACTTTTGTCTGTAATTAACGACTAAATAAATAAAAATGCTTTACAATTTTTAATATACTTCTTATTACAATTAATCGATAAGGTAAATATGCTAAGAACAGTTCATAATGCTAAGAACAGTTCATAATTATTTTTCGGAAGAAAAAGCAGGAAAGAAATTTATATTAAAATTGTGGTGCCATCTATTGGTATTAAAATGTAATAAAATGTTTATATTGAGAAAACCAATAAAATTTGAATTAAAAAAAAATCTTTATATGTAAAATTTTAAGAAAATAAAATAGGGTTGCTTTTTTTTTTTTTTAATCTGAAAACTTAATTTTTTAGAAAATGTTCTGTTGTCTGTATCCGTGTAAAGAGGGTTAATATGTAGCCGGTCCCCAGCTTGATTATAAAAGGATAAATTTTATTTCTTTTAACTATTGCTAACAAATGTTCTGTAAAAGTTTCTGATAATGATGTTATGAGCCTTTTTACTGTGGAACCTTTAAGTTCTTTACCATCAAGTTTTGACGGGTACTATCTAGTTGTAGATTAATAGTAATAGAAACTTTAACGAAAGTTTATTGTTTAGCACTTTTAAAGAAAACAAAATAGCCACTGGTTTAAAAAAGTGGCTAATAATAAAAATGCTACTACTGGCCACTGGCCATTAGTGAAATTTCCCCGTTTTTTCTTTTATTATTTGAACTAAATAGTTTTCGTCAGAAATTGCTAAATTTTACTAAATTACCTGTCGTGAGGATGAACATCAAGATCACAGAATTTCCAAATGACTGCATTCACCCACTTCCTGTCTCTGGAGCTTTCGGCTTCCTTTTCCAGTTGCAAGACTCTTCCGTGGAGTTCTTCGCGGCGAGCCAGCTCTTGCATCACGTTGAAGAGCCAGTCCCTCATGCGACGAGGAAAGTCTTCCAGTTCTTGCTTGGTGCATTCACCCATTTCTGTTGTGAAAATAGAAATATTAACATTTTCATGAAATTTTATTCCTTGAGTTACATTAAGATTTATTTTAATAAATATATGATGGTATGGAGAACAAAAAATTGTGTCTGGATCAAAACAATATGTAAAAGAGAAGAAGCAGTACTAAATTAATTTGCGAATATGTACTTCTCAATATTTAACATTCTGTTGTCGATCAACTAAGAGAACCTCTTCACAATTCTTCATTGTTTTTAGATTTTAAAATTTTAACTAACAGGGTTTGCAGTGGTTGAATGGTTATAATGCCGAGCTCCTAGCCAGAGAGCTTTAATTCGATACTCGGCCGTTAAATCACTAGTGTGTACCTATTATATGCGTGCACGAAAAATCCGTGATATGGGTTAACATTTAGCTGGATGGTTGTTTTGTGGAATTTACTGGTCGATTCACCGCCAACCTTCAACTCACAGTTCAACTCCCAATTGAGAAACCTTAGGTTAGAATATCTAACCACCAGTTAATATTTGGAATTCATCGCTAACTTCAGAGTCGCGATTAGTCGACCTCGGATTAGTGAACCTATGGTTGAAACATATGTATATATAATTGGCCAAAGGGATCACATGATATAGCAATCGCGTTGATGAGTTCTGACTTGGCTTAGCACAAGTTTTCAATAACAAAACTAAACAGAGTATTGAAAGTCTATACTTGTAGTGTTTATTTTTTGGATAAATAAATTTCGAATTACTATTTTGATTTGATGGTTTTGCTCATTCACAAAATTAGGCCCAAAGATTAGAAATACTGTTATAGTCATAAGACGTTCATTTTTACAAAAAATTGCGTTACAGTAAAATTCTTAAAAAAAAAAGTTACTTGATTAAAAATATACATATTTTTTTCGTTAATCTTATAAGTTTACTAAACAATTTTCTGATCAGACTAACAATAGTAAGTGGAATAAAAGTAAACAATAAGCTTGGTTTTTTATTTATTTTTTTTTTTTTTTTGCAACGAATATTGTATGCAAAGACATTTTCATATATTTATTTCTAATATATATATATATATATATATATATATATATATATATATATATATATATATATATATACAGGGTGATTCATAAAAGATGGGCAGAACTTTAAGGGGTTATAGTACACTTAAAGACAAATAATATTAAATAGGAGACTAAGGGTCCCAGACGTATTCCCAAGGAGATAGGGGGCATTAAAGTTTAGGGTCCGAAATTTCAAATGATTATAAAACATGGAAAAATTGGTCGATTCGTTTGCGGTTTTTGCAAAAAATTTTCTTTATGCCAGTATTTTCTTGAAATAAAATTTTAAAGTTCAATTTCAAAAAATGCCGATAGGGGGCGCTTTAGACTTTGGAGTAACAAACAACTATTTTTTAACGTTATTTTTTGTATTTCTTTAAATGATTTCGAAAGCTTAGACTTAAACTTAAATTTTGATCTAAAAATCTGAGTCCTAACGAGTAGTTAAGTAGCGTAAACTGAAATTTGAAATTTGAAACCCTTCTCCCCCCAGAACAAAAATCAGTTATTCCCGATCTTTGTGTCGTAGATTAGGCTCTAACTACTGCCGCGTTTTGCTAAAATTATTCTTTATGTCAGTATTTTCTTGAAAATAAATTTTAAAGAAAATTTTCAAAAAATTCCGATAGAGGGCGCTTTAGACTTTGGAGTAACGAACAACTATTTTATACCGTTATTTTTTGTGTCTCATTAAATGCTTTCTAAAGCTTAGACTTAAATTTTCAGCCCAAAATCTGAATCGTTAGACGTGGTTAAGTTTCTGGGGAGAGGGGTTTGAAATTTCTACTCCTGAGCACAGTTCAGTTTACCATGTCCACACATTGTGTGCTGTGATACGAGGTAAAAAGACACAAATTAGGATTATGTTACCAAAGCATATTTATTAACATGTAATCACAATAAATGTTCAAAATTGTGACCACCAGAGGTTATGCACGCAGAACAACGGCGACGAATGGAACGGCGAACATTCGCGAAAACATCAGGCTTTTCGAGCACTTCCCCTACAGCGGCGGAAAGTCTGGCGACCAGTTCCTCGGGGGATTCAATGGGTGTCTCATACATAAGAGCCTTCAATCGTCCCCAAAAAAAGAAATCGAGGGGTGAAAGATCTGGCGAGCGAGCAGGCCAAGCAACAGGACCACCTCGACCAATCCATCTGTTCGGAAATGTGATGTCCAGATAGTTGCGGACGTCTCGTACGTAATGGGCTGGCGCTCCATCGTGCTGGAACCACATGACCCGCCGGATGCGTGGAGGAACAACGTTTAACAGGTCTGGCAGCACATGTTGCAGAAATGTGAGGTATGTTTTACCGTTGAGGCGTTCAGGAAGAAGGTACGGTCCGATTAGGTGGTCTCCGAGGATTCCTGCCCAAACATTGATGGAAAAGCGTCTCTGATGAGCATGTGGATACGTAGCATGTGGATTGACATCCGCCCATACATGTGCATTGTGTGTGTTAAATGTACCTTCACGTGTGAAGGTACATTCATCGGTGAAAAGCACAGTTCGTCCAAAATGTGGATTTAGCGCGTTCTGCTGCAGAAACCAGCGGGCGAATTCAATACGATTTGGATAATCCCCTGGAGACAGTTTCTGGACTCGTTGCACATGAAACGGGAGCAAATGTTCATCCTTCAGTACCCTCCAAGTCGTGGACTGTGAGGTATCCACCTGGCTAGCCACTGTTCGTGTACTTGTACTTGGCTGCGCCGCTACTACATCCAGAATGGCTTCTGCAACAACTACTGATTCGTCCTTTTTTGCACGACCTGCATTCGACCGGGAAGCGAGAAATGATCCCGTCTCACACAACTGTCTGTGCAAGCGCTCGAAAGTTTTGCGGTTAGGCAACCGCCTGTTAGGAAATCGCTCTCCGTACATTCGTTGTGCCTCTGCACCATTTCCATCTGCCGCTCCGTAAATTAAATGCATCTCAGCCTTTTCCTTATTCGTGAAGGGCACCATCTTCCGATTCATTACTACAGCGACTTACACTTGACTCACCGTTCAGTGGTTTTTATGCCTGAATCGTGTCGAAATTTTGCATACGTGTTCTTCTTCTTCCCCATTTGACATTTGCATACTTTCTGTTTCCTTCTTCACCCGGTGACTAGCGTCAGGAATGGAGCTTTAACGTTTGCATGAGCGACGTTTCCAACTGTGCCAGTGCCTTTATGAGTGAATTCCGACTATGCAGTCCTTGACGAAAGTTGTATTTTTGCCTCGTATCACAGCACAGAATCGTTGGGCATGGTTAAGTAGTGCAAACTGAACTATGTTCAGAAGTTGAAATTTGAACCCCCTCCCCTCGCTACTGAACCACGCTCAGCGATTCAGATTTTGAGCTGAAAATTTAAGTTTAAGTCTAAGCTTTAGAAAGCATTTAATGAGACACAAAAAATAACGGTATAAAATAGTTGTTCGTTACTCCAAAGTCTAAAGCGCCCTCTATCGGAATTTTTTGAAAATTTTCTTTAAAATTTATTTTCAAGAAAATACTGACATAAAGAATAATTTTAGCAAAACGCGGCAGTAGTTAGAGCCTAATCTACGACACAAAGATCGGGAATAACTGATTTTTGTTCTGGGGGGAGAAGGGTTTCAAATTTCAAATTTCAGTTTACGCTACTTAACTACTCGTTAGGACTCAGATTTTTAGATCAAAATTTAAGTTTAAGTCTAAGCTTTCGAAATCATTTAAAGAAATACAAAAAATAACGTTAAAAAATAGTTGTTTGTTACTCCAAAGTCTAAAGCGCCCCCTATCGGCATTTTTTGAAATTGAACTTTAAAATTTTATTTCAAGAAAATACTGGCATAAAGAAAATTTTTTGCAAAAACCGCAAACGAATCGACCAATTTTTCCATGTTTTATAATCATTTGAAATTTCGGACCCTAAACTTTAATGCCCCCTATCTCCTTGGGAATACGTCTGGGACCCTTAGTCTCCTATTTAATATTATTTGTCTTTAAGTGTACTATAACCCCTTAAAGTTCTGCCCATCTTTTATGAATCACCCTGTATATACCCTATATATATAAAATCCTAATGAAACAAATTTGTGAAACGATTTTATGAAACGAATTTATGAAACGATTTTATGAAACGACTGATTAAACGACTGATTATGTTTCAGGGATATTTTCAATAAAATATTAAACGCTTGATGGTGAAATTAATACCAATTGTCCATAAAAATCCGCGGATGTCAAAACTGGTAATAGAATTTTGAAATTGGAATTAGTTTTCGAGATATTAATTTTTTCTAATTTTAATGACATTTCTGTAATGATGGCAACTAATTACTCAGTTTTTTTGTGACAAAAAAGGGAAAAAAATTGAAAAGGATCCCGATAGGGATTATTGATTTCTTTTTATTCGTCATTTTCAAATTGAAATTGAATTTATCTTTTATTTCAATCGATAACGAAGACAAGATTGTGATTAAATTATGTTTTTCAGGAAAATTTGAAAAAAAAAAAATCACATTTCTATCGTCAGGATTCAATCGTATGTCAGCATTTAATTTAATTTATAAACTGAAAATATTTTGAATAAATTCGTCCAAATGACGTCATTTATGTAAACGCAAAAGAAAGGAGCAAAAAAATATTTATACAATTTGTTTAGCGTAAAATGTCATTTATCCTATTTTATATATAATCAGAAGTAATTTGTATAGAAAAAACAATAATAATATACGTATAATTAAAATACGCATATAAACAAAAAAATCGTCGGAATTTGTTTCCATGGCTGTTTATGTCATTTGGCACCAAATCTCACTTTCTGATGCCCGAATTGCGCCAAGCTTTTTAAAAAAGCGTCAAGACCCCTGTAATAGAAAAGCACCAAAAGCTCATTGGGTTTAACAATATAATAAAATATAACACCTTGTAATAGTATATTACTTTTAAATGCTAAAGGTGTAAAATTAACAACTATAATATAAATTAAAATAACTTTTATTAGTTGTTTTACATGTTTCGACTCTTTCCGAGTCATTTTCAAAAACAAAATGAGAATATTCTAAAGCTTTAGAATATTTTCATTTTGTTTTTGAAAATGACTCGGAAAAAGTCGAAACATGTAAAACAACTAATAAAAGTTATTTTAATTAATATTATAGTTGTTAATTTTACACCTTTAGCATTTAAAAGTAATATGCTCATTGGGTTTGTTTTCATAACTTTTGGCAACAAATCTATGTATATTAACGAATCTATCCCTTTTCGAAGCTCGAATTACGCCAAACCTAAAAGCAAAGGATCCTATACTGGAAAAGTACCCGATTTTCTTATGGACAATATTCAAGTGACATAACAAGGTGTAAAATTATCGCGGATAGCAAATTTGTTTAAATATGTCATCAATTGATGCCGAATAAATGCAGGCATGCATGCACAAAATATTTAATTAATTTTGTATGATAAATAATTATTAGAAAATTCGTATATACATATTCATTAAAATAAATAATTTACATATTTAAAATAACATGAAAATATGCATGATTGTGCACTAAAATAGAGAGAAAATTAAAACCTGTTACTGAAAATGTCTATAACAGTACTTTTCAATACCGTGGTTCTTAATGTTATTCACAAGCAGATGGAATTTTTCTCATCCTTAAACGCAAAGGAAGAATAGAATACAGATCGTTGTTATAAAAGTCCGAGAGGTAGCCACAATTTAAACCTAACCATTTTATACAAGCTGGTTTTCAAGTTGTAATTGATTTTACTTATCAATCCCGAAAACAGTCGTCAGTTGTCGCAACAGCTGTGTATGAGGCCATGGTAATCAAAAAATGCCCCATTAAAACGTTAAAAGCATGGCAACCCAATTACAGATTTACCAGTATTTTTAAAACAAAGCACGCTGTCATGTTTTTAGAGGCTTCGAAGTCTGAGCGGGGGTTGGCGAGCGTAGCTCGCAGGGGGTAGGCCCCCTAGTATATATATATATATGTTTAACTAAAGTAATTGATTACATATTCAATTAAATTAGCTTGGATAAAATTGCATACTCAGTACGCGTTTATCCCTTATACGAGACATAAGGAGACCCTTTTTTAAAATGTGTAGATTATTATAATAGATTTTTTAAAATTTATTCTATAATAATTTTAGAAGCTGTTTGAAAAATTTCTAGCAAAATGCGAAAATTTTCAAGAAATCCTCTGAAAAAATATTTATTTCAAACAAAAATAATTATTTAAACTAACAAGTATATAGTTGAAATTATTTATTATGGTATAATATATTTCAACAGATTATTATTTATCTATTACAAACGAATGAATACACGCAATACTTAACAGAAAATTCCTTCTTTTATGATTGTATGCTTTAAACAAATATGAAATATAGGGAAAAAACTGAAATGTAAGAAAAACTGCTTTTATTTTATATTATTATTCTTAAAAAAAAAAAGAAAGAAAGCAAAGATTTGAATCATATACAGAAAATTTTTGGTGTAAGAATATTTTTTTTCTATTAGCACTCGGTAAATGGCTCTACCAAATACCAAAATGCTCAGTAGATATCTTACGTCTTGAAGTCACAAATTAATATAATCTTGAGTTCATTTAGCTGAAGTATCCAAAAAGTACTAAAAGAATTAAAAGTAACACATTCTTTCATATTAACTTCTTTTATAATTAACATCTCGCTTGTTTATTACATCACAAACAGAATACAAAATAAACTTCAAATCACAAATCAAAACGACCGCCATCTTTGTTTCAATTGCACATGCGCTGTCGAATAAATTCAGTTCTGTAGCAAGGTTCTTCAGCAAGTAGCAAGCTTGAGTAAGTCGACTTTGGTGTTGATTTTTGCAACAATTTCACCAAGTTGAGTTATAGCGGTGAATTAGAGTTCAGCCCTTAACGCGCGGCTGACGGTGAATTACCGGGTTAGTTGCTATCAGACTCAACAACTTTTCGAGCAATTTTTGAGCCAACTCTTGATTTGAGCCGATTTGCTGCGAGAAATTGCCTCAACATCCAGTGCGAGCGCGATCAGTAATTTCCCCAATTTTTTAGCCACGGATCATACAAAATCACTGCTAGTAGCAACTTTTCTTCCAATTTCTTCCAAGATAGATCAATCAGAGATAGGTATTTTGAGACATCAACGAGAGAGCAATATACAGTAACGAACGGTAATAGTTCAAAACTGGTTTTTCATCCAGCTTTCGAAACAACACTTGCAACCATTTTTTTCGTTTTGTATCCGGAAAAGTGGGCGTTACAATCGGCTCAAAAGTTTTTTGCTTGAAAAATTGTTGAATCTGACAGAATCGCTTGGTATGATTTTCAGTATTATCCAGTTTCTTAGGACTGAAGATCTGTAATTTAAATAACTTATATTGAAAACAATACTCTGCACTCAGTGTTGAATTCAGGTCTTTTTTCTTTTAGGGGACTTTCTTTTCCTTCCCGGATATTTGCACAATCCAGAATCTTTCAGGGAGGATCTTCCCTTCTAGCCCCTGAATTCATTAATGTCTGATCATTGCAGTTTGGATTCCGAAGTTTTACTGCTATTTTCCAATCACCCTTCATATACTGAATGACATTTTGTTTTCAAACTTTAGACTGATAAAGTTATCAAAAAGTGCTAAATATCTACAAATTCTATTTTTTGAACTGTATATATATACTATCTACAGGAATTTATTTTATGCGGTTATTTTTAAATGCCCAGAAACTATTGCTATTATATATGTGTGTGTGTTTATTTTTTTTTTCAAAAAAATTAATTTTTTAAATATTTAATACTTTTTTTTTAAAGATGTCTTCCAGGTGCACAGTTACAAACGGACAATGTAAGAAATATATAATATAAAAACTGGGATAAATAAATCAAAAATACCTTTACATGGTCCGTAGTAATCAATATGAACATGTTTGTACTTGTCTAATTCGCAACCATCTAAATCTTCTGTACATAGGCACCTCATTTGATACAGAGCACAATCACTATCCCAGGTTTCATTATGGTTGCTGCACACCTGTAATAAATGAGATTCGTTATTCTCTTGGTTATTATTATTTTTTAAACGTCGTGCATATACTGATCTTAAATTCGATACCAGGGTTCTACCACAACTCTAAGAAAAGCATTCTTTCGCATCCCTCCTCCTCCATTGCGTTTGTTTAACTTTTACATGCAAAAATTAAACTCTTAATTCCACCTCAGAATTATATTTATTCATATTAACTCTTAAACAACCATTTTATATTATTTTTCTAAAAAATGAATATTTTCATTTATCGCCTATTTTACAGACTATAAGATATAAAAACAATGTTAGAAGTCGGATTGAAATGAAAAAAAAAATAATTACACTGGGACATATACAGAAAACTCACTGATCACTATCGGTGGGACAGCAAAAATCTAACAGAAAAAAAAATATTTTTTTAATTACACTGGGACATATACAGAAAACTCACTGATCACTATCGGTAGGACAGCAAAAATCTAACAGGGGAAAAAAAAACATATGTTTCATTACACTGGGACATATACAGAAAACTCACTGATAACTATTGGTGGGACAGCAAAAATCTAACAGTAAAGAAAAAAAAAAAACCTGTGCAGTTATTTGATATTTTTACTTTGCTTGTATTGATTTCATTTCGTAATGGAAATCATTACAGTATATTTATTATTGATGGATATTAGTGACTTCTTATAGCCTCTCAATATATTTCTATAAGAGAAGAAAATTATTTGAGATTGTTAAAAGATTTGAGCTTTCTCTAAATCAAAAGTCTGCGCTCTCTTCAATGCCCAGTTCAGTACAATTCGGAAATAATTTGTCCAAAGTCTGAAGAATGAAAGTCGCACTCTTTAAGCTTAACAAATTACACCGTATAGCGACTATATCGAATCCGTGTATGTTTCTATATGAATTTCGTTTTTTTTTTTTTTTTTTTTACATTTCTTATGCCGCAGTTATTTATCATGGATACATTTTAATAATAAAGTTATATAGTAGCGAAGTCACATACAATCGAAAGATATTTTCTCAATAAAATGGGGCGTGTGTGTTTTTGAAAATTTAGATTTAAACACTTGGAGATATTATAAGCCGAGAAAATATTTAAAATACATTCATTTAGCTTAATTTTAAATATTTATAACAAATTTATATTTAACAGTGCATAATTTATATTTATTTTGTTACTTTTCTCCTAGAATCCACTTCTTCTGGGCATTTTTTGACACAGACACAGTCGGCTTTGCCGTCCTCGTTGATTTCGCATTCTCTGCCTGGTCCGCATTTGTGATGCCGACAGGGATCTAGAGACACAAGAAAAACATGAATGAAATATTTTACATACAATTGTAACTATTTACATTACCATACTCTTGATTATCTCGGACTTCACATTATTGAAATTTCTGTGCTTAATCATAGGAAACAATTATAAAAACAATTTGTGCAAGACTGAAATACTCAAGAGTATAATTTATCTTTATTAATATATGTATAAAAAATAGATAAACTTTATAAAAAGGCTTTAAATCTGTCAAAAGCTTCAGCAAAATGGAGACTTTGCATTCGACTGATATTTGTGTGTGGGGGGAGGGGGGAGGGATAAGAGTTTAAGCGAAATTAGGAAAAATAAATAAAGATAAAATTAAATAGAACGAAAGTAAGAAAACAAAAACAAAAATACTATGTTAATAAAAATAATATTTATTATAATTAAGAGTTTTTTTTAAAGAGGCTTTAAAGTAGAAAAATATGTTTATCTTAAAAAATATTTTGAATTTACAATATTTAAAAAACTTGACTCCTCATTTAAAAGACATGTAAACATCTGTTTATGGGCGCACGTTATATGCAAAATGGAAAATGGCGAACACTTAAAAAGCTACATTCTAATACAAGTTAAATGGGTAAAATTTGATGACTGGAATAAAATGCTGCTCACTTTTAAATAACGTCATGTTTATTTTTTTCCTCGTTAAAAACAATAGAATACCATCAGAAACATATCCTATAGAAATGTATAATATTGTAAAAATTATATGCAACTGTATACAAATCTTAAGTATGAAAAATGCAGATTGACCAAAAAAATCTTTAATGAGTAACATATTGTGCGTAATGTTTTCAAAAATTCAAACATTGAATTGTTTTATGTTGTATTACATTGTGAATATCTGTGAAAGATGCATTTAAAAAATAATAAATACGTATGTTTTGCAAACATAGTTAAAAAAAATCTAAATTCATATTATGAAAAAAATAATACTCATAAACACAGTCATTAGTCCAGTCAAATTAGGTTTTTTTCACATAGTACGTAAGCGATAAAGAGTAATTTTACATTATAAGGCTAACCAATCGAATTTAATATTCGAGTTGACAAGTATTTAGTTTTTAGATTAGTAGACCATAAGATAAGTTGTTCAATCTCTGAATTGGTAAAACTATTCGTCCCTCTGATAACTTAACTGACCGTTCCCAAATATCAGGAAATTGCCTATTATTGATTTTTTTATAATTCGATAACTATATTACTAAGATAAAAATATATATCAACATAGAATTACTTAAAATCCATATGAGAGTTACGTTTCTCGTTTTACGTTAAAAAAAAAAAAAAAAAAAGTAATTAAACAGAGGTTAATGCTTAGTTTTTAATGAATTAGGAAAAGAAATTTAGTTGGTATAGCCCTGTCATGTGGTAAACCATATCATTATAATTTAAAAACATTATTAAAAAATAATAGAAGTTTACTGAAAATTTCTGTTCGATGTATTTGCCTGTGATTAACTATATCTCATGATTAAAAAAAAAAAAAAAAAAAAAATAGCAATTCTATCTCTAAAGGGTATCATCTCTTCGAACAAGGGGAAATGATTATATCATGAAAAAAGGTTTATTAGCGTGGTAGTATAATAATAGAAACTATCTGAAACATAAATATTTTGTCCAAAACTTTTTGCAAAAATTCCTGAATCATATGACCGCACACACATCTCAAAACATGAAATTTATAAACGTATGAAGGGATCATTTATTACGAATTGAAGAATTACTTCTTTAAAATGTATTACAAATCTATTCTCAGAAGAAATAATTTTTATGTCTCAGCTTGTTAAATAATATAGAATAAGCAAAATCTTTAATAATGTGACCATTTCAAGCAAAATGCCTATTGATTAGCTTATAAATACTGGGTAATTCAAAATAGATGTAATGGCAATGATCTTTTAACCGCTGATGACAGAAACATACTACCAGTTATAAAAAGTATATAAATCAAGTATAGCTTTTAGATATGGCATTTGTTTTACAAGCGGCTGTATACATATTAAAATACGAAATTTAAATTTTTATACCGTCCCCTCAACTTATATTTAGAAAAATGGCTCTATTTCTAAGTGGGACATTAAAAACATCTCCTTGTTTTATGACCAAATCTTACTGAGTTATGATATCAGGACCTTTCATAAAGGAGGTGCGGTGGGTGCAATGCAGCCAAACCTAAAACTTATAGAAAACTAAAGACTTTTTTATCACTTGGAAAAAAATTTAAGGCCCCCAAATAAGTTTTGTACTTGAGATCGCACCTTCCCCGCTAATAGAAGTCTTCAACGAAACCAAAATACATTTTTCCCGTTTACCTTTGAATGCAACTTAGGGTTCATATAATTTTCTTGCACGCTGGGCTCCCTTTAAAGTGAAGACCTTTCCTGCATGTGTGGCTATTCACCGGCCTGATGAGACAGGACCTTAAGGTTGAAGCTTATACATTCAAATAACTATTGAAATGTCTATTATTTACATAATTTTCAATATCGTAAAAAACTTCAAAGTGTACTTTAAAGGATTTTGTTATTCTAATATTTATACAATGATCACGATATGAATATGTCATATTTAAGCCCAAGGATACTTTTAATTTTAAGAAAGTTCAGTATTTTCCGCGACTAAAAACGGAAAGACACGTTTTTAATGCCAAAAAACACTTACTTAGAAATATTTTTAGAGTTATCAGCACTAAATGAAACGATAAAATCAAAACAAGGATTCTTTTTTTAGTCCGCTAAAATTTGGCGTTTGAGTGTTCGTCTATATTCTCTGACTTTGTTTACTAACATCCCCCATCCAACCTCCACACACACTTTTATATTTATATATATATGTGTGTAAGGAATTTCGCAGGCATCTATTTTTTTAGGTAGATTTCGTAGGAAATACTATCTATTACTGTTTCGAAGTGGGCGTTTCCAACTGCCGCATCATGGCAAAAAGGTCATTTATTCCGCAATTCCCAACAAACAGGGGCCCCACGGTCTGCGGCTTCGAAATCTACCTGTGTCTGTAGGCCGAGCCGACAGGGATTTTTTCATCTTGGAATATGTCATAACATGATTCCTTCAGGTTTCTCATCACTTAGTGTAGTCATGACTGAGTAAAGACAAAGTTTTATCCAGGGATCTGACTTTATTCTTTTTCATATACAATATGATCTTTGGCAAGTCAGACACAGGATAAGTTTATGTTAATGGTTATTTATGAATCAATCATATTAATAACTGTCAAACAGACAAAAGTTAATTAGGATTTACAACCTAAAATATAAACATTAATTTCTTATTTTGACAATAATTTTGAATTTATATCTTAAACATAATAATTTACTGTGATTTCCTGATCTGTGTGCAATAACTGTCATTTTAAGGAAAAATGATTAAACTTTATGATCTAAATTTAATTTGGACTGCAATAATAATACATTGTTTATAATTTGTTTCCTAAATAATATCACAAGAACAACTCAGTTTGTTTATATTACGAAATATTATGATACAATTCTGATAGGAAATATCTACTTTGATATTCTTGGTTCATAATAACTGTCACGTTGATGAGATCTGATTAAAATTTATGGCTAAAGATATTTATGACTGGTAGATTAGATTTAATTATTGGTTTTTTGCATGTTAAAGATGTTTTGGGGATTTTAACTTTGAAACTTTTATTTTTATTTTTGAATATAAGGAAGATTTACTTTTATCCTTTCATACATATAATTATGCATAGCTTTCACATCAGGAAAATGATGACATTAGGCTACACTTATACATGGATATGACAATTTGTAAAAATGTATACCTTCAACATAACCTCCTTTCCCATGATCTAATTCTTCTAATAGCAGTTCGTTTTCGAGTGTATGTTTCTTCTTGCTCTCGTCTGTTTCAGCATCATTTAGGAAGTCTAGTATATCTTTATCGGATATTGATTCCTTGATTAAGTGTTTCTTTTCATGTTTTCGTTTATGAACCTGAAATCGAGAGAAAAATTATGAAGGAAGTATGTATACGTTTATGATTATCATTTCTAGTATTTTTGTATTGATTTTGTGGTACATAGCAGCAATATTTAAAATCGAAGATCATCTTTCATTAATTCAGGAAGTTAGGAATATTGAATTCACCAGAAAAAAAAAAATTACATAAAAATGTTATTTTTGAAAAGCAATAGTATTTGAGCTAAAATAAAGAAAGATCTAACATACTTAGTCATGCAAATGTTAGCGTTGTGAGATAGCAGCAAAATTGATATTCTTTTAATATTTCAAGAGAATTTGTTTTTAATTACATTAAGGCTAGTGATATCAGTTTGATTACTAAATGTAAAAAAAGATTGGGGGAGGGGGGGGGGCAAATTTACATGCATTGGTCTCAAACCTTAAACTCTTCGTGAAGAGTGTTCCATATACTTCTTATGATGCTCGGGCGTAATTTTCGTCTTATTGAATCGCTGAGCTTGTGTTATTAAATAAGGTGAAAATTATTATTCAGAAATTTTGGTATTCAAATTCAATGATTTTTTTAAATCTCATACAGTACTCGTCGCGAAGAGGTTAAACCTTTACTATCGAGAGAGGTTTCACTGACTGGATATGTCCGGTCAGCGGAGACTTTAAAGTTAGTAACTCTAGCCCACTGAGCTAATACCTTCAGGGCTAATATCTTCAGCTAATACCTTCATACCTTCCATAATAGAACGGAGGGCTATTTCTCACCTATCCGTTTTCTATCGCAATCGCATCACATTTTCGATGCGCACAAGCAATAAATTCTGCACTTTTCTTACTTTTCCGCATACTTTTTATAACTTTTGCTTATTTCTACACCTTTTTCATATTTTTATGAGTAATACATAACTTTTTTTTTTTTTTTTGAGCTTACATTTTTTTTTTTTTTTTTAAACTAATATCAAATTAAATATTTGCGATGAATTTAAATGAAATCTGTAGTTTTTTTTTTTTTTTTTTCAATAAAAAATATACATCAGTGAAAATTGTAAAATTCGTCATAATTTTAAAAGATAATCCAATTTGAAAATAAGCCCCACCAGTGGCTGAGAGGTTGTGCTCTCGAAGCTGGTAGACGGGAGGTGCTGGGTTCGATCCCAATCGCGCCCGTCGGCCTAATCGTTCGGAGTTTTCATGGTTTTCTTCGAGCCGTGGATTTATCCATGCGTAAATACGGGTTAGGTTCCCTTAGAAAGACCCCCACGAAGGGCACTCCCCCCGGGCCTATATCCCTAGTGTAGATAATTAGCCGTCAAAAATCAACCAAAAAATCAACCAACCAATTTGAAAATATCTACCCCATACCTAAGGAAGGAAATCTGTGTTTAAAAAAAAAAAAATCCTCGGTAATTCTTTGGTATTGTATTCATAGGCGGATCGCTGGTTTCATTGTATCCAGAATAGGAAGATCGGTACTATTGTGGAGCTCAGTGCTCTAGCCATCGTGTCGAGTTCTTGAGTTATAAACTTCTCATTAAAGCTACTAAAGGTCGATTAGGCACTTTATGTACTGAGCAGAGAGAAAGCTTATGTTATTTCTTTATATTTCAACGCAAAACTCAGGTGATACGTTTGAAAATTTGTTTGTGAAATTTCTTCAGTTACTTTTTATGAGAGCTCTACAATAAAAAATTATACAGTCGAACCTCTATTTAACGAACCTCTATTTTGCGAATTTCTCTATTTTGCGAAATTTTTCTTGAAACCAAGTACATTTTGTGAATTTCTTTGTAAAATAACCTCCAAATAGCGAAGTGCATTCTCTATTTAACGAACTTTTTCTTGTGACCTAATTTTTTTTTTCTCCTTATTTCTCAAAATATTTCCGAACATTTCCAACTTATTCTTTCTTTAAGCTTATTTTATGATGATCAGTGACCTTGAATTGGTTTTACCAAGGCGCCTAATTCACTGAGTGCAGTAAAATCGCTGTCTGCTTTGCATTTCATCATCCCGGAAGTGCAGACTTTCAATACCCCCCCCCCCCCCTCCCTTTCACTTTCAATGGATCTGCCCCGTGTTCTTGAATTAGAGTCTCCTGTATTCTAGATTTTTGATTAGTCGTGCTAGTTTTTTCGGTTCTTATAGCTCGAAAATGTCAAAGCGAAAGTGTTTGAGTATCAAAGAAAAAAATTTAATTCTTGATCAGGTAGATGAAGGAGTGAAGAAAAAGGATATTGCTTTCAAATTTGGTATTCCTCCAAATAGCTTATCAACCATAATAAAAAATCGTGATAAGTTGCAAAATTATGTTTCATGGAATTCTTGCTCAAAACGTTTAAAAACATGTGTCTATGAAGATGTGGATGAGGCAGTTTTGAAGTGGATACACACAATGCGAGATAAAAATGTTCCGATCTCTGGGCCTTTCATAATTGAGAAAGCACTTAAATTTGCGAAAACATTGGGATACGACGAATTTCGAGGAAGCAGTGGGTGGCTTGAAAAATTTAAGAGAAGACACGGAATTGCAGCAAAAGTAATATCTGGTGAAAATAAAGACGTTGATGATAATGATAGTGAAAACTGGATAACGGTGACACTGAGTAAAATTTTAAAAGACTATAAGCCTGAAAACATCTTTAATGCGGATGAGACTGCTTTATTTTTTCAATGTTTGCCTCAAAAGACATTAACATTTAAAAAGGAAAAATGCTTTGGTGGTAAAAAAAAGTAAAGCAAGAATAACTGTCATGTTAGGTGCGAATATGACTGGAGATCAGAAACTGAAACCATTAGTTATCGGAAGAAGCAAGAACCCAAGATGTTTAAAAGGCGTAAAATCTTTGGAGGTTGATTATGACTTTAACAAAAAGTCTTGGATGACGTCAGAAATTTGTGAAAAATGGATTAAAAAGTTGGACAAACGTATGATTGCAGAGTGTCGTCAAATTGCTCTCGTTTTTGACAATTGTCCCGCCCATCCGAAGGAAATCAACCAAAAACTGAAAAATATTACAGTTTTTTACTTACCACCTAACACTACATCAAAACTGCAGCCAATGGGTCCAGGAGTGATCAAAAGCTTCAAAATACAGTATCGCAAGAGAATAACGCGAAAAGTTATCACTGCACTTGAGAACAATCAATCTATGCCAAAGATCAACTTACGGGAAAGTATATCAGAAATTTCCAAAGCATGGAACTATGATGTCACAGATCGTACTATACGCAACAGTTTTGACAAAGCTGGATTCTTTGTCAGCAATGAAAATTCGGCAAGTACGGAAGACGAAGATGATATTCCCTTAGAAGAACTTAAAAAAATGTGGATGCAGCTGAGAGAAAAAGAAGAAATTAACGATGATGTGCTGATTGAGGATTTTCTTTCACTTGATTCCGAAGTTGAGACCTCAGAAACGGTAACTGAATTGGATATTTTGGACAGTGTAAAAAATAAAAACAATCCAGCAATGAATTGCGAAGAAAATGAAGATGGAAATGATCATGATGCAGAAATCAACAAACCTTCGTATGATGAAATGATAAAATCATTTGAAACAATCCGATGTGGATTACAGTTTGAAGAAAATACGCCTGAAGGGGTTTTTGGTGCATTGCAGAGATGCGAGACGTATTATGAAAGAAAACACTTTTTCAAACAAAAAACTCAGACAAAATTAACAGACTTTTTCAGTAATTAAATTTAAGGACGCACGTGCTAATCGGTAATGTATGCTTAAAATTCTTTGTTATAATAAATACGACAATGATTCATTAATTTTAATTTAAAACTATTTTCTTAACTGAAAATAGAGTGTATTCCCGTAGAATGTTTTGTTTTATTCTTGTTTTCCTTGCAGATTCCTTTTTTGGGGTAAAATAAATAAAGCAAATCGATGTTATCTATACAATAAATAAATAAATAAATAAATAAATACTCTTTTTTTAATAATATTTAGTGTTTATGAATTTAAAATATGTTTTATGTTGTTTAAAATATTTTTAAAAGTGAATCTCTATTTAACGAATTTTCTATATAACGAACTTTTTTCGGGATTTAGCGACTTCGTTAAATGGAGGTTCGACTGTAATTTAATCAAGATAAATTTCTTTTAATTTCTTTATATATGTACTTTACTTTTTTACAAAACCGTAATTCCCATAAGTATATTATAATTTCAGTTAGTAGAAATGTATGAAACAATTGTAAAACGAATGAAACGTATACCTTTTTCGCACATACTGCAACGACAAGGAGAAATAACAGCACCAATCGACAAAACTGCATCCTGGAATGCCTGTACAGAATTATAAAGAGAACATTTATTGGAAAAACAATCATGAGTAGTAATTTTGTAAAACTTAAATATCTACAATGACACTTTTCAAAACATCAAAATAAGCATTACAAAAATAGCAGTAAGAATATACTCAGTATGTTGTTACCTAGAAGTAAAATATACTATCTTTCAATAATTAGTAACATAGTTATATACATATATATAATTCAAAATTCATATATATGTATATACATATTATGCAATTAAATATATTAAGCGGTTGTTGACGGATTAAAGGATTTTTTTTTTTCATGTGGCATATTTTAAGTTTAAATAATTAATAGGCTATTGTTTTCAAAAAAATGTATATTTTTGTATTCATTTTTCAAAACCTTTAAATATGGGCAAAAACCTTCCATAAAGGAGCTGCAGTGGGTGCAATGCATTCGATATTAACACTTATAGAAAACTAAAAAGCCTTTTTTAACACTTCAAAAACAAATGACCTCAAAAAGTTTTGCACCTGAGATGATCCTTGTCCCGATTATCGGAGTCTTCAGCGAGACTAAAATACTTTTTTTAAGGTAGTTCTTAAATGACCTACTCAACAACATGAAACTTTCTGACTCATTTTTAAACGAAAAAAAATTCTCAGGCCTCACTATTGAAGCGATTTGGAATCGAAATGAATTTTCCAATTTTTTTTATATATAAATAAATTACTTATAGAGTTTTAAGCGATTTTAGTCACGTGACGACCGGTTTTTCTCTTTTCTCGTTTTGCCATATCGAGAATTCGGTTCAAAACGCCGACTTTGACAGTATTTTCTGAGAAATCTTCTGCCTTTACCAAAAAATGGAAAACATCTTTCGATTACAAAGTTTCTTAATGATAACACTTACCAATTTGATACATTTGTGAACAAAAATGAATTAAAAATTGTGTCTTAAAGTAGACAGTTTGTATTTGAGAACAGCCTTAAGTTCACCTTTGAATGCAATTCTCGCTTTAATTAGAAGGTAATTCCTGTATGCACACCAGCCTGGTGAGACAGAACCTTAAGTTTGCAACTTGCGTATTCAAATGACTGTTGAAATGTCTATTGGTGACACAATTTTCAATATTGTGGAAAACTTCAAACATGGTATTCTAATCATGATTCTAATTTATACAGTTATCACGATATAATTATGTCATACTTGAGCACAATAATCTGATTTAATAAATCGGCTGATTTAATTAAACGGCGATTCGCATAAATTAAGAGCATAAATAAATTATTAATAAATAAATTATTCTACGAGCATAATTAAAAGAGCATAAATAAATTATTCTACGAGCATCACCCAACTGATCAAATTATTTTCTCAATTTCTTCAGTTTTTACAAATGTTACTGAACCAAGGCCAAGTAAACGCTCGCCAACTTATTTATTCAACAATCTCTCCAACAACATTCGTTCGGCCTTCATTTGGTATGCGAGTATGCAGCGTAACTTAAATCGCGAGTTTTGTTTTACAATATTGTTTATTAGTATGCTAGCGAGTTGTGAATGAATTTTTTTTTTTTATCTCGCATCGATATTATTCTTATTTAAAATAAATCAATGTATTTTTAATATGAGAAACAGGTTTTTTTTTTTTTTTTTTTTTTTTTTTTTACGTGCGATTCGTGTTTTGACACCACGCATCTATAAAAAAAAAAAAAAAAAAAAAAATGAAATCCTGAATATTTTTATTTAGGTATACAGTTCTGTCATGTACGAGTACAAAACATGTTCAAGTATCAGTAACCATACGTTGTTAAATAGGTATAATCTTGTATAACTCCATTGACATATTATGGATGTCAAGAGAAATTATTTGGGGGTTCTCAAAAAAAAAATATATATATATATATATGTTTTCCTTCGTTTAACAATACAAAGGTTTCTGATATATTCACGGAGTCATTTTTATAGATGTAATCATGAAATTGGAAGTATGAATTATTCAAAGGATTTGGAATCGAAAAGCGCTCTTCATTTTCCGATAAACGCATTATTTCTTGAATTATAAGCGATTGCTGTGTCATGATGACCTTTACATAGAGATTTTGCGTCCCGAAAATGGATTCAAAACATCAATTTTGGCAGCACATTCTGAAGAATCATTTGTCTTTATCGAAAAATGAAAATCGCTTTTAGATTTCTTTGTCTCTGAATACGATTACATGCCTATTAATAATAAGTACTATTTTTCGAAATTGAGAACTGAGCTAGTGTAGACGAGAAATATTCAAAAATAAGTATATCTTCCTTATTTATACACTGTAAAAAAGACAGATGTTTTTTAATCTAGGAAAAAAATAATATAACCGCAAACGAAAATATACAATAATCTTTTTCAAGTTACCCGCACGATTCCATTAAGCGTTCTCTATCTTAAGAAACTTTAGAAAGCCATATATTTTCAAAATTTAACGAAGCATTTTTGGAGACAGTCTGTACCAAACCACCACAAATCCATTTTCAGGAGATCTTTGGCACATGCACCTAAGGAGATAATGTCTGACGTATTGTTTTTGGAGGACTCATGGCTCCAATAGCAATTCTCAGAAGAGCCTGTATTTCTGTCACTCTGTTGTCCACGAAAGTCTTTAACTTATGAGGTGGATATGCCAAAGATCTGCTGAACAATGATTTTGGTGGTTTGGTCTACATTCTCTCCAACACGAAATTGTAGTATCCAGCGTATTTCCCACGCCCACATTCTCGCCCAATCAACCAAGGAAGTGTTCTGGTCTAGCACCTCGAAAACAAGATCACACTATGTCGATCTTGTGGACTGTAATACACGTTGAATGCTTTTTAATAGTGTTTTATTAACACATGAGCCATAACAATACACGCAGAAACATAAATTTTGAATATACTTTGAATAAGAAATGAATAACGTTGTATAATTGATTGTCACCGCGTGAATTGGAAGACGTATAAAAGTTAATGTGTTGATCAAACAGCTTACATTATTTCTTATTCAAAGTATAATCAAGATTTATGTTTCTGCGTATGTATTGTTATGTCTCAGGCATTAATAATAATAAAAAAACCTACTAAAAAGCACTCAACGTATGCTACAGTCCACAAGATCGATACATTTATAAAAACAAAGTTTTTTTACTACCATTGATTTTTGGAAACGTCTCCGAGTAGTGTTTGTTGCATATTAATCAGTTTTTTCAAACTGCAATATAGGTTTTTCGGATGCTATAAATTCTCAAGTAAAAATTTTCGTGTTCAACAAACATGTTTTAAAGACTAATATGATAAATTAATAGCATTAACATTAATATTAAAATTAATATTATTTTGTTACTCTTACCATGTATAAATTCCGTTACGTAGCTGAAAATGCTTAATTGAGAATTGATAACACCCTAAAAAACCAATATTCCGATTAAAAAAATAATAATACACTATAAAAACTACCCAGAAACGTTTCCGAAAATCAGTGGTAACAAAAGAAACTTTGTTTTTATAAACACTTCTTTAAATCTCGAAAATATATTGGTTTCTGGGATTTTTAAAGATGAAACATGCTTTTTGGAATCGCGGTTAACTTCGGAAGAGGTTATTGCATACTTTCGTATGTGGTTATATTATATTTCCGTACGTGGTTATAATATGTTTTCGTACGTGGTTATATTATATTTTCGTAGATAAAGAAACATTCGTCTTTTTTTTTACATTGTGAGTATAACTACACAGTTTTAATAGTGCACATTGTACTGCTTTAGATAAAAATATATGTTATTGGCTATTTTAATGAATAAATTTATTCTTTACTCCTTTTCCAGTAAACTGTTTAAATCCTTTCTTTATTCAAAAACCCGGACTTGTGATGATAAGAGATAGAATATTTATTAAATGTGCCGGTAATATTTTGTAACAGTCAATGTCCTCAGTGACAATGATAAAGGCAAATCAACTCTCATAAAGGAAATGGTTTCAAGTATTTGACACTCAACTCTTATCACCATATAAGTTTGATAAAAGGTCTAAAAATGATAAGTATTACGCCTCCAAGCATTTTACTTTATAGAGGTAGAAAAGCGTAAAGTAGAAAAGAAAGTAATAAAAAAATTGTTACATTGCCACATTTTTGGTATAAAACTTATGTACTTGTACGTAATGTAATTTTCAACAATAGCGTAGATCTTTATTTTTCCAGCTTGAGACATATTTAACCAGATTCTTCCTTACAACATATTAACACTTTATAGACATACAATTTTACTCATAACTATTTCTTGCAGCCAACTAATTTTCCCATTTTCTTCCCGCTTCTGCCACAGCCAAATAAATTATTTAAAACGCATATAATATAAGCTTTCTGGAACTTACAAGCAAGCTGTGACTTATTGCTTTACAATATTTTTTTTTTCCTTGAAACAATATTGCAACATACACTATAAAAGCAGCAAGTATATTAAGAATTAAATTATAAACAAATAATATATTAAGACATTCTTAGGCTGAAGATTTTCATACATAGAAAAAATATAAGCTCGCTACAATTCACAAGCAAGCTAGTACCTGTTCTTTTACAATATTTTTTTCTTTAAACAATATTGCTACATACACTATAAAATCAGCAGGGGTATAAGAGCTAAAATATAAACAAATAATAGTAAGAAATTCTTAGGCCGAAAATGTTGATAAATAGAAAAAAATATATAACCTCACTCGAACTCAAGCAAGCTGTAACCTGTTCTTTTACAATATTTTTTCTACTCAAAGAGAAATTTATATCATATTCATACTAATTATAGGTCGTAATCACAGAGTTATATATTTATCATATTCTGTTCTGTTAGCATTTAAAACTGTAAAGAGTCATTTATTTAATTAGCACTCAAAGAGAAATTTTTATATCTATACTTAAATTAATTTTGTTTGCATTTTTGCACTCAAAAAGCTACATACTATTTCATATCTATATACTGCTTGTATCGGAATTTCTAGATGAGGTTCGGACCTATATACAATAAGTTAAATAATAATTTAACATATACTTAAAATGTCCGTACTTCAAGAATTTATATATAGATAAAAAATATTATTCTTACATAAAAAAAATAATGGCATTTCATCTGTTTCTTCTGGAGAGAAATGTTTATTCTGTTATGACTCGTTTAATCTTTTATTTTTCAAATATTTCCATCCAAAAGTTTAATTGTTATCTCAAATTTCATTGCTTACTTGTACTAAAAAATTATACTTAATTTGTAATTTCATCTAAGACTAATGAAATGTCAAATCTCGGGCTTTTGCAAAGCCTAGAACTATAATAATTTCAGCATGCCCGCATGAGGGCTGCTTTGTCAAATATGTATTTTTTTTAAATAAACTTGCCAAGCATAGCTTGCAGAGGCTAAAGCCATATGGTAGGCCTCCCTGCTTAATTGAATCTGAATCTGAATCTGAAACAATATTGCAGCATAAGGTAAAGCCAGGAGAGATGGCGCGGTCGGAGAGATTGCGCACATAGAGGTTTGGTAGGAAGGAGTAGAGTGAGGGAGCAGCGACTCCAGGCAGTTGTACAACAGCAGTAGTGGAGTGTCTACTTGAAAGTGCACGTTGATTGTTTTGAACGTCTAAGATAAAGAATTGCTATTTTGTTTTGTTTTCCCAAAGTAAGTGCTTGAATTTTCATAGCTATTCGTCAGAATTTCTATACAATGTCAATAGTACAAAATATTTTAAACTTAAATGATTTCTCATAAGCTACTAATCTAGACTAACAATGTGAACATCAACGGTTCGTTTTAGTAGCGGCCATGTTTAAATAAAAGGCCGCGCAATCTCTCCTACCGAAATTGGAGAGTTTGCGCATCTGCTACTTAGGAGAGATGGCGCGTCGTTCCCATTAGTTTATATGCTAGGAGAAATTACGCAGGTTATTGGTAAATTTGCATAAAAAATGAAAAATGAAAATGGACTAATTTTAAGTTAAACGAGTTTTCAAGTGACTTAATGTTATTTTGTAATCTTATCTGGACTTGCTTTTTCTGATTCTTTAATTTTTTCCCCCTTTAATTCAAATTTTTTAATCGTTTTTAAAATTATTTCATTTTTCTGATTCTTTAATCATTAGGTTGCAATATTCACTCCTAATTCAATAATATTTGTTCACAAAAACCTTACAATAATGTCATTTAAGTGTAATTATTATTGTTAACAATTTAATTGTAGTTATTATTAGTAACAATCTCTCCTACCCATGTGCGCAATCACACCAACCCTGTAAGGACAGATTGCGCAAAATAACTTTCTTGGTTTTATTACAACTGTTCTATTAAATTACAACATAACAACAAAATAGCAATGGAAATGCATAAAAAACAAATGAAGTGAAAATTATTCACGGATAGTTTAGCATATATTAAGAACTAAAAGATAAACAAATAACATCAAGAAATTCTTAGGCTGAATATTTTCATAAATATTAAAAATCTAAGCTTTCGACAGCATAAAAAAATCTGAAAGAGATTAATAATTGATAATACTAATTCTAAGGAAATAAAACAAAGAAATTCCTAAGCCGAAGATTTTAGTCAAAAGAAACAAGTATTAACTTTGGAAATGTAAAAATATGTATTATATATCCTTGTTGTATTTAAATTTGTTGAATATTAAAATAAATAGTTTTTAATCATTTAAAAATCCTAAGTGTTTCAATCCCAGAAACTGTTTGTTTGTAAAATAAACCTCCAGTTTCAATTATAAAGATTAGGTTTAGTAGGCGATATTCTATCCATCTACGTACAATTGTCAGACATTTTTATAGAAATCTGAGATAGAAAATGTTTTCTAAAGTTAATACAAATGTTTATGCAGTCAAACTCCAATTATCCAAACTCCAGTTATTCCGATCAAAAAAATATCCGGATCTATTTTAGGAAATAAAATATACATTTAAAAAAAAAGTAAGGGAAAAGGGAAAAGACTTATTGAAATGCGAACTACATACATTCGTTCTTAAAAACGTAATTTCTTTGAATTTTTTATTTAAACCGATGTAAAAACTTACGTTTAATTGAAATTTTCAAGATGTGTAATTACGTAATTTTAAGTCGGTGTTTTACCAGAGATACTATAGTTCTCATATTCTAAAAAAAAATTACGCTAAGGCGGTTCTCGAAAAATTATTTTCCCGCTTAAAAACGTGAAACTTTCTGAGACATTTTCTGACTCATTTCTAAACGTTAAAGCATGATACTTGCAGGCATGATTATTAAAGTGATTTGTAATCGAACAGCTTCTTTCATTTTACGTTAAATTAATTACATCTTGAATTTTAAGCTATTGTTGTCTCGTGACAGTAGATCTTTCCTCTCCTGTGCTCTCACATCCAGAGATTCGGTTTGAAACGCCTATTTTGACAGTATTTTCTAAAAGATATTCTACCTTTACCGAAAGAAAAAAAATTGTTGAATTACATAGTTTCCGAATAAGATCATCTGCAAATTTCATGCCTTTGCGAAGTCTTGCCTTGTGTCAGAAAATATGCGATTTGGGAGTTTCGATTTGAGAATCACTTTAATCACTGTTATTTTATTTTAAATTGTTTGTAATGAAAGTGATCTTAGTTTATACAAGTGTTAGACCTACATTTTTCCTAAACAAAAGCTATTTTAGAGAAATTCTGACTTCACGACATAACTTTTATATATGTATATAAGATTTCTCTAATTATTCGGATTTCTTCCTCCAATTATTCGGATTTCTGTATATCCGAATTGCGTCCAGAACAGGATAGTTTGCTTCACTGCAGAAAGCTTAAAATTAGTAAATTTAAACTGATTGACTCTTAAAACAGAAGATTTAGAGGAATAAATGTTCCAAATATCTAAAAATTTACAGAGCATTTCTCCGACTTTCAGTCCGGAATCATCCCTGTTGCTTTTCTTTAATGTTATTTAAAATTTCCAAATCATCCAATTACTAAGGATTTGCACAAATTATTAATAAATACACTTCAATGTAATAAACAGATTGTGCATATCTTCGGAAATATATAGCTTAAATAAAGACACATATTAGATGCGTCATTTAACTATTTTATACATGTAAAATTCAAAATAAGTTACGTAATAAAGTGCGCCTGGCAAACTTAAATAGTAATTCAGTGAATATTTTAAAAGAAAATATCAAAATCTGTGGCTAAATGATTTATAGTGGTATTTTAGCTTATTCATTTATTTTTCTGCATAGCTTTAACTCTTCCTGTTTGGGTTTTAAGTTTCAACGTCTGGCCAAGTAGTAAAGTATCAAATGTTAAACGAAGTTATTGTTGAATCAAATTTGGTATCGTTCTCTATGTGTTTAAAATGAAATCAATTCATTGGATAACAAGTTGGAAATTGTACGTCAAACGTTACAAACGAGGTGCGTTCATACGCACGTTTTAGAATTAAATTCATGATATCCCGTGCACAGAACGGGTTAAACAGCTAGTTAAGTATATATTTTATGACACTGTTCATACAAATATCTTAACTAGTTATATAAATATTCAGATATATATGTATCAGCTAGTTATATAAATATTCAGATCTTGATGATTTTTAATTCTGTGAAATGAATTATATCGTCTGCAGATTAATTTCTGTCATAAAATAAGTATCTCGGTCGCTTGACGATTAAACTTCGAAAGCTCCTATAACAAAAAAGCACCGATTTAAAAAAAAAAAATTCAAATTTCTTAAGAAATATTTTTATTAATATCTCCTAAAGTTTTGATTCGATTTTAATAAAATTTGAAATGCCTCGACAAAATTCTGCAAAGATAATATATTTTAAATTGCAAACCATTTGGTTGGGTAGTTTTTGCGTTGTTATATGCGGACAGACAGACAGACGGACGGACAGACAGACAGACAGACGGACGGACAGACGGACGGACAGACGGACGGACCAAACGACGACTATAGGTGCTACGTATTTATATAATTACGAACGCACCTAATAAGAGAAAACACATGCGTCAATTACTCGTTATTGCATATATTTTAGTTATTATTGCATATATTATTTGCATATATTATTTTGCATATATTATTTGCATATATTATTTTGCATATATTATTTGCATATATTATTTTGCATATATTATTGCACATTATTATTTATTATTTTGCATATATTTCATCTGCTTCTCTCTTGAAATTTCTCTGTGTTTGGGTCACAATTTTAAAAAACAAACTGAATTTAAACATTTATCCCCCCAATTATGATTGAATAAAAATTTCTGTTTCAAAAGTTTTTTTTTTTTCCTTTTTAAAAATGCAGTAGAATTTTTATTTTTGTAACAATAATTACGAATATTTTAATAGGGTTTCGTTAGTTAAAATTAATTTATTTATTTATCAAGTGTTAGTGTTTTGTGATTTATTTAAAAAATTATTGTAATTCATTTATTAAAATATTGTTTCTTAAGTCTTTTATATTCAACCATTCGTAAACCCTAATATACAGGGTGATTCAAAATTGAGCTAATAACGATTATCCCTTAAACCACCATTGATAGAAACATACAACCGATTGCCCAAAACAAAGTTCAGCTTTCAGATATATGGATTTTGTTTTACAAAGAGCTATATCTATATTATTAAACAAAAACATGTTCGTGACTAACTCTGACGTCATATTTATGGCGACTCCGGACGAGAAATTTTAGCTATTACTGCATTTTTTTTTTTTAATTTCGAAACATCACAAAATTTCAAATTTTACACAATTAAATAGGAAAAGAAAATGTTCTTTCAAATGCAATTTGCCTGAAAACTGTACCTCAATTTGATGATTTTTTATTGTTTTAAAATAATTTTCAAGCATGAACTAATTTTTTTATCTACATTACAGGCAGTCAGATTACGAAAGATTAACTCGTTTACACTTAAATAAATACATATAAACAGTTTATCATTTGTTTTCGGATAATATTCCATGACGAAATTGAAACTTCTTCTATAAATAAATAAGTAAAATAATATAAATAAAACACAAATGCAATCAAATTACGCACTTAAACGGTAAAATAAACATAATCAAAAAGGTCCCTGTCAAAATGACTACTTTTAAACCGCCCCCATTCCCTTTAAGTTATCTAAGGACATTAAAGATGCATTTTTCTGTTTGTAGTGCTGGAAAATACTGAAAATTCTAAAAATTCAAAGTATCAAAGTATTACAGCTTTTGTCGTAAAAGAATGCGACTTTTTTAAATGTTCTTCTTAGACGCAGGGCAACATTTTTCTAAATATAAATTATAGGAAAAGGAAGCTGTATAGAAAATTAAATTTTATATTTTAATATGCATGCAGCCCCTTATAAGATAATTGCCATATCTGAAAGCTATACTTGATTTGTAAACTATTTGTAATTGGTTGTATACACTATATTGCCAAAGGTGACCGGTCACTTGCGATTTTAGACGTTTTGTTAACTATCTAGAAAAATACATGAGGAATTAACCTGAAACTGCAGGTCTATAAACAGTATAGTATAGCTTATATATTTCCGCGAAGATTTTTTTCACGAAACCCCATAGGGAACTGTCAACAAATTGAAAAAGAACGAATATCTTGTGGATTACTCTGTAAAAACTAATGTAGCAAAGGCGTTCAAACTCGAGATTATTAATAAGTGGCTTATTGTAATATACTGTGTTCATTTTTATGAGTATAGCATGTATACTTGTAGAGAAATTAAGGTTTTTATAAAAACAGTCCCAAATTTCGCCTAGTTTTTTGCTTATAATTTGCAGAGTTCTTAATATGAAAAAAAGTTCTTTTCAGAAAATATGACAAACAATATTGTACACAACACTCTGTAATCAGAATTAAAAAATAATAAAAATTGGATGAAAAATGAGCAGGTTTACTAAAAAATGTTTCACTGCGCATGCGTGAATGCAATCAAAATATAATATGCATAATGTATTAGCTATGTATATATAGAGCAACTTTTGTGAAAGTCTCAAAACCATAGCTTAAAAATTCTGAAAATTATCGTCGATAGAATAAGCTCAAAATCCGTTGTTCCCAAAAAGAAGCAAACAGATGAGGGGTTGTATCAAATATCTGTTGATTAGTGCCAAGATAGCGTACACAATATTGCACGACCCCTCATATTTTTGCTTCCTTTTGGGAACAACGGATTTCGAGCTTATTCTATCGACGATAATTTTCAAGCTATGATTTTGAAACTTTCACAAAAGTTGCTCTATATACTTAGCTAATACATTATGCATATTATATTTTCATTGCATTCGCGCATGCGCAGTGAAACATTTTTTAGTAAACCTGCTCATTTTTCATCCAATTTTTATTTTTTTTAAATTCTAATTGCAGAGTATTATGTACAATGTTGTTTGTCATATTTTCTGAAAAGAACTTTTTTTTATATTAAGAACTCTGCAAATTATAAGCAAAAACTAGGCGGAATTTGGGACTGTTTTTATAAAAACCTTAATTTCTCTACGAGTATACATGCTATCCTCATACAAATGAACGCAGTATATTACAATAAGGCACTTATTAACAATCTCGAGTTTGAACGCCTTTGTTACATTAGTTTTTACAGGGTTACTCAAAAGAATTTCGTTCTTTTTCAATTTGTTGACAGTCCCCTTTGGGGCTTCGTGAAAAAATCTTCGCGGAAATACATAACCTATACTATACTGTTTACACACTTGTAGTTTCAGGTTAATTCCTCATGTATTTTTCTAGATAGTTAACAAAACGTCTAAAATCGCAAGTGACCGGTCACCTTTGGCAATATAGTGTATTTCTATCATCAGCTGTTTAAAGGATAATCACCGTTACCTCTATTTTGAATCAGTAGGCATAATTATGATTTCCTCTGAAATACAGTTACCTTATTCCTGATATGTAAGCAATATTTCCTGGAAATTTCACATCTAAAAGTAAATGGAAATAATTATTTCAGTATTTTAGCATTTCACTAATATGGAATGCGCAAGATTTTAGAATCATGTGCTATATGCGTAGTATCCGTATTTCTTATTACAGTGCAGCATAAAAGAACTCGAATGCTTTAAAGTTTAAATGCAGTTTGGTATTTTTTTAATACGTAAGTACATGAAGGTAATAATGTGCAAAATATTTAGAATGAAAGCTGCTTAACTAAAACTATGATAACGGTTATGTGTATCACGTAATGACAGTAATATCTAGCTTTTAATTTTTCTCCCATTATATATTATTAATATTATCAATGTACCTTTCTTTCTAAATATCAGCAATTTTCATCATCTTCCGTTATGAGATTTATATGCACAAGTTTTTAATCATTGTTTGACACTGTACTGTTTATAATAAATGTTTGGTACTTTTGGAGTAGGGTGACGTGAAAAAATATATCAATATGTATTTATGTATTCTGTTTATATATGTATTCTAAGGAATCGAAAAAGTGTATTTTATTTTTTTTTAGTTTGATAGCTAGGGCGTACCCAAAAGAACACTAGCCTCTGGATCCCATTTTCGGTTGTCAGGCCTTACGAATATTCAGAATGGCCATCAGCCAGAAAATGTTTCTGAGAAAATAGCTGTATTTTCTTATAAAAAAATTCGCCTTATTAAATCGCGCTATTAAATAAGGCGATTTTTTTTAATAGAATACGGGTATATTCCCTAAAAAATTCCCTGACATGTGGCCACATTATACATGTATTCTAAGGAATCGAAAAAGTGTTTTTTTTTTTTTTTTTTTTTTTTTTTTTTAGTTTGATAGGTAGGGGGTACCCAAAAGAACACTAGCCTCTGGATCCCATTTTCGTTTGTCAGGCCTTACGAATATTCAGTGTGGCCATCGGCCAGGAAATTTTTCAGAGAAAATAGCTGTATTTTCTCATATAATAAATATTGCTTTGTAATTTGATAGCAAAGACCGGAAGAAACATTTTCGGAACCTACAAATAACGGTTATGTGTACCGGTCAATTGTAGGTTCATCATTAAATATGTTTACGTATGCATATTATGCAATTTAAGACCTCAATTAATGACCTCAATATTGCTTTGTTATTTGGTAACAAAGATAGGGGTTAAAAATAACAAACAAAAAACATTTTTGGAGTCTACCTGTATTACTTCAATATTGTTTTATTACTTGGTAATAAAGATACAGATTAAGAAATATTTTCGTCCTGTGCCAATATTGCTTCAATATTGTTTTGTAACTTGGAAACAAAGATAAACACCAAACGAAACATTTTCGGGCCATACCAATATTACTTCAATTACTTGGTAACAAAGATAAAGACTTAAAAGAAACATTTTCGGTGTCCTACTAATATTACTTTAATACTACTTTGTTATTTAGTTACAAAGATAAAGATCGAAAGAAACATTTTCCATAACCCTTAAGTTCACTCAACTATCTTCAACTATCTTCTTGAGTCGAACAAATATTTGACACTGAAGTTAGCATTTCATCGGCAAGCAAAAAGAAAAATGAAGCGTGCAAACGTGCCAAGAAGTTATTTTTATTTCAAAAATAACAAAAAACATATGGTTTCCCTAGTATTTATTTTATTTTATTTCTAAAGCAGGAAGTAAGACTCGACGTGACAAAATAAACGCATATTATTCTCAACATAGAATGTCTCCATATGTGAATATTTGAGAATGAATGTGAAATTTTCATTTGGTTAAATAAGCTATAACAGCATGTGAAGGGGGGGGGTTGTAAAAGGGAAGTAAATTATCAGCTTGTAGTTAACAGAAGAATTAATTCAACTGTCATATGTAAATGCAAGTCAAACACGTGTCTTCCTTGTTTTAAAGTCACTCACTTTTTCTATACTAGTAATTTAATCTTTGAGCTAGAGATAATTTTAAAACTTACATAACCTAAATTTTCTATTACTGATATAGCAAATAGTTATTATACAGAATAGCCGAAACCGAATATTCGACATACTAACTTTTTTTAAACTTTATTTTTATTGTAAATAAAATCAGAAAGATATTTGCATTTTGAATTTGAGCATAAAACATAAAATGTTTCACCGCCTGCCTAAACGCATCTGATCCGTAAATATGCAAGAATAAAATGTTTTGATTTATATAACATCATTAAATATATTTACGTATGGATATTATGCAATTTAAGGTCGAGTAAGCGATAGATAATTTAAATATTGATGCACTGAAACATTATTCTTCTATAAATATTTTTAAAAGCACATTTATTTATTTTTTATTCTGAATTTTTGTCAAACGAATATCTAAAAATTTTTGGCCTCATACATTAAGTCGAATATCTGTTCAGATTTAGTCCTGACTGAATATCCTGCAGAAGTGCCTGAATACCGAACAATGGCTGAATATTCGTCATATCCCTATTATCTAAGATAATGCCAAACATTATATGGGCTCATATCTTTATAACTCACAACTCTGCCATGAGTTTATACTCGAATCGTCAATCATAAAGTGATAAAAAACAATACTCTCATAAAGCGAATCACCACAGTGAGAATTTCGCTGTGAGAAGCTCATAATAATCAATTTCTCCAAAGTAATATGTCTGAGTTTTACGGCGCCATTAAACAACAAAAAGGATAAAATTAATAAACGCGACAGCATCTCGTCAGCCATCTTCTCAGCCATAGAAACCTCATATGAGGTCGTATTGAAATGCAATACCCCAGCGAACTGTGCATTTTTTTATTTTCATTCCTGTATCTCATATAAACTTTATATGGGGTTAAATTATGCTTGTGAAACACGGCAATAGATAGTAGAACCAATTTTCTTGTAAAATATTCAGTTGTAAAATCCGCTTTTAACAAAGTTGTGTTTGTTAAGAAGATTTCCAAAAAGAATTTCTGCTCTTGGATCTAAACAAAAACAAAACCAAATTTTTTTTAATTATTATTATTTACTTTTTAATTTGTTTTAAATTGCAAGGTGTCCAAAGTTTGAATCATCACAAAAAACCATACAATAATTATTGTCAATACATTTTAGTGCTTAAAAACATTACTCCAGATTCATTTTGTATTTTTGTAATAAATGTATATATATATATTTTTTTTTTAACTGGGCATCCTTTGTTCTTAATAATCCGCTTTTAATTTATTTTTATCTATACTAATAGGAGAAAGTTTGTGTGCCTGTGTGCGCGGTGGCTAGGGATGCCAAGTAGAGCTCTGAAAATTTGGTTCTGGATTGACAAAGACAGATCCGAATGCACCAGAGACTAAAGGACTAAATCACCTGCAGGAGCACCAACCGTGAGGCAGAGGTGATAAAATCTCCTGCAGAAGTTCCCTACCTACATACAGCAATACCTCTCCCCGGAACGGGCCCGGAATCAACGAACAATTAATGAACCATGTTCACAGAGCTATTGTAAATGCATACTGAATACACCAATGCAGAAAAAGAAAATAAAAAGCAATAATTTAACAGTATTTAAGGACCACAGTATAACCACAAGTCCATTAGCATATACTAACTATAAATTTATAAATAAAAACAACTTTAAAGACCATTAAAGTTACAAAGGTCTAACTAGCCTATAATAAAACTAACTAAAACAAATGAAATTTTAACAATACAGTAATACAGGGCCTTAAATATCAAAGAAAATTACATAGATAAATGTCTTTTATAGAACTGCACACTGAGACAGCAACACAAGTAATGCAGAGTAGCAGAGTCAGTACCAGTTCTCATACCAAAATGTTAATTCTGGAAACCACAACACACACTTAAGGCACAAGTCAAAAACTGTATCCAGGAAGTCAATATTTTTTTTAAACATATATTCCAAGTTACCAGAAATTAGTAAAATGATATAACTCAATTATAGGTTCTTAATACACAAATATAGAGCAATACCATATTCCATCACCACAGCAATGTATCCTCTAAAATAATTGTTCTGATGATAGATAACATAAACTGCCAATGAAGGGATCAACATATTTAAAAACACTGTTCATGATGCATATAGACTGGATATTTTAAAATAAGAGTTCATGATGAATCTTCTGATAAATAAACAAAATATCACTTACAATTCAAATCAGCAACTAAAGTCAGTGTTCAGGATAAAATAAGAGTTCATGATGAATTTTCCGATAATAAACAAATCAAGTATTCAAGATAAAATAAGAGTTCATGATGAAACATCTGATAAATAAACAAAATATCACTTATAATTCTACTCAACAGCTAAAATCAAGTGTTCAGGATACGTAACAGACAAGCAACTACCAATTGTAATAAACTTCAAGAAACAAGATCCTAAAATTTATACTTAATAAATGAAAACATTTTGTTCAGTTCATTATATATATCACATAATTTTCTATAGTTTTCTTTTTTTAAAAGAACACTTATCGTATTTTCACGAAGAGATTTGTTTCTATCAAAATTGAAGAAATATGGAATTAAAGGGCAACGTCCAAAAAGATAGTGTGTCACGGATCCCAACTCGCCACAATCACATCTATCCGACGTTCTTTTTCTTATCTTCTTAAGGAACACCGGAAAACTTCCATGCCCTGACAGAAAATATGTTATAATTTTACTGCTGCTGATGAAATCTCTGTTTACTTTATTTAAATAGCGATATGTGTCTCTGCCCTTTTCAGAAACATTCCAGTTTTGCTGCCATTCTTTTAGTAATTGTATCTTTATATAATTATCCATAATGGATCTTGGATATGGTATAGCCAAAGAAATATCTGCTTCTTGTATTTGTGTTGCAGCCTTTGCAAGTGAATCCGCTCGCTCGTTCCCAGCATGACCCACATGGGCTTTAATCCAAGTGAGCGTAAAAATTTTATCAGGATATTCAAGCAAACTATTAAATATATCTAATATAACAGGATTAGATGGAACGATCCTGCTAAGTGCATGCAACGATGAAAGACTGTCGGTCATTATTAAGATTTTATTATATTCTGTGTAAACCAATTTACTGCTTCTCTAATTGCAACCAACTCAGCTTGATAAATATAGTTTAATTTTCGCAAGTTAATTTTCTCATCGTAAACAAATTCATCTTTTATACAAATAGTAAATGCACAACCAGTACCCATTTCCATTCGAGATCCATCTGTATATACCACAATCTCATCCTCCCTTGATTCCCTATTCTCTGACATCGGGATTACTTGAAGGTTATTCAGATTATAATATTCTGGAAATTCGTAAGATTTGACCTTTGGCCAAATATCTGTACCTGAAATTGATACATCCTCCATAGTAACAGAAAGTTCATTCTGGAGTACCTTGTTCTTCATATTTCTGTATTTGAGATCCAATTCAATTGGCGGGATACCACATAAAATGCAAAGTGCTTCTGTTGATATTGAGCGGTACGGCCTGATCACTGATAGCAAACCCAAACGTTGGCATGATGACAATCTTTTCAGCGCATTCACTCTTAAATCATCATACCATACCTCATATCCATATGTTATTTGCTTCTCTATTATTGACAAGTACCATATTTATGCACCAGAGACTCAGATATTAGATTTTTTTTTTATTACAGTATTTGTTATTTTATGTTAAACGGAATGATTCGCACATTTCTGCAATTTTCCAAGTTTGCCGGCAATTTCGACCTACTCATAAAAGCAATCCAAATTCAATCTTATGCCTTATAGAGAAAACTTTGTCCTCTTTTCAATAAAATTTATTAGAAAATCGTACAGCGATATGTTTAAAAATATATTATTATTATTATTATTATTATTAGTCGTAGTAGTAGTAGTATTTGAGTGCCCATTTTTCGTCGAAAATGAAAAGTTTGTTTTTTATCAACCAATATCTATTTGATACTTTATCAAACCAATCTTATATTTTATATCCCTGTATGGAGCAGAATTTCGAGAATCGATTAAACAAATAAAAATATAGTAGTAATTTGAACTTTTATAAATGTTTAAAAACTTTAAGAAATGAGAAATTCCTGACACAAAATGAAATTTTGAGAGGGGGTGAACCTTTTATCGGCAAAAAACCTGCTGCTATGGCGACAAGTTTAATTACTTTAGTCCAATCTTCTGCAGATATGATAGATGAAAGGACATCTTATAAAAAACTTTAAAATGTATCATCTGAAAAAGTTTTTTTTTCTTTTTCTGCTTATTGGTATTAGAGAACATGGGTAATCAATAAAAAAAATAAACAAATTGGATATCTTTAAATATTTAAATATATAATGTTGAATTAGACTGGCAGAGTTATTTATTTAATTTCCCCTCTGACTCTGGGGTGGGCCAAATTCTGGCTTTATTAACCTCTTTCTTTTCTTTTTTTCCCCTTTCTTTCAAAAGCCGTCCAGTTAACAAACTTGCAATGGTGAAATTAATTAGTTCACTCATCTCGAGATGTGGTAATTGAAGAGGACGTATTATAAGAACCGTTAAAATGAATCAACTAAAAAGTTTGCTTTGTTTCTTTCCGTAAGAAGCTATTTCATGCCATTTTGCGAGCACTTGTAATTGGCAGGATGCAAGCAGTTGAAAGCGATGAAAATTTCTGTAAAGTTAAAAGCTCTGAATAGAGCATAAAATGGGAATGATTAATGATAAATAAAATAGAACGTGGCGTCATATATTGAAAAAAAGAAGAAGAAAATTATGTGCCTGACAGGCGTTTATAACAATTACTCTATAAATCCCATTTTAAGAGGTGGGGGGGGGGGGGAATCTAATTGAGCTTTTTGTTCAAGCATTTTGATTTTCCCCCTTAATCTTGTAAATAAAAACAGGACAAGTCCAAGTATAGGACGTCGATTTACGCGGGACGTCCTGATTTTTAAGGGCTACAATATACCTACCCCGCGGAACCACTGGACAGGACGCCAAAAATCCCGATTTTTCATCATGCACACACTCTATTTAATATTTTTTTTAGTACCATGCGATTTGTTAGTCTGCATCGAATGGAACTTAATACAGTAAAACCTGTGAAAACAGAACATGCCTATAATGGAAATTTTAATGTTTCCAACGACATTAAAAATCTACCTGATAAGACGGATGGATCCTTATCGATATCTATTCTGTTTTTACAGGTTTTATTGTACTTTGTTTAGTAAAACCTGTGAAAACAGAACATGTCTATAATGGAAATTTTGGAACAGATGCTTTACACTCACGCAAACATATATACATAAGTTTGGCGACTTTTTGGAATAACTTAATACAATGGCTAGGTTGCCATTAAAGGAAAAATTCCCTAAATTTGGCGACTTTTTTCATTTTTATAACCGATTAAAAAATTAAAAAATCTGTGCGTGAGTGTATGACATCATAGCCGAAATTTTAATGATTCCGACGATATTAAAAATCTACCTGATAAGACGGATTGATATCTATTCAGTTTTTACAGGTTTTATTCTACTTTGTTTAGTAAAACCTGTGAAAACAGAACTTGTTTATAACGGAATTCGCTTAAACATATTAAAAACTAAAAATTTCATATTCCCTAAGGTTGGACTACCACACAGTTTAACTGTTCCATCGCGGAAACCTTTCCAAAACGGAATTTGTTTCGATTCCTAGCGATTCCGCTTTCACAGATTTTACTATATAAGATTATTGTGTTTATTTAGTACAGTAAAACCTACTAAGACGGAATCCCAAATGACCTAAGAAAGATTCCGTTTTAGACATATTTTCGTCTTAGCAGATATAATTGTATGATATTTTCTCTTTATGTTTAAGACAGGATTCTGTTATAGACAGGTTCCGATTTCATAGGATTTATTGGAATTTTATGTACTAATTTCGACACCGATGTCCCAACTTTTTGTGACAGTAGACCTGGCAACAATAACTCGCACCTCACACCCTGAGGTTTCCGTACTGATATGTCATATTACCGTAAAGCTTTGTAAGTACCTAGTTTTTTTACAAATATACAAAAGTAATAACTGCCTACCCTACGTATACCTGGATGCTTCTTGTAATTGTTGCACCGTAAAGCTGTAATAATTTATTTAATTATCCATTAAATCTTATCCAGATTTGTTTGTGATAACTGAAGAAAGAATGGATTACACCACATTCTATGTCAAAGTTAGAAAAAAAACATTGTCTATAACTGTATTGTTATTCGCTTATTAATGGAGGCATCCCTATCGAAGAGAAATATAAAAAAAATTCGTTTTGAGTATTGGTTTGAAAATCCACATTAAAATCTTCTACAATAATCAAACAGGGAGGAATGAATTCCCTTATCACAGATAATCCCAGTGTTTATATGCACTCTGCCGCAATATTGGTTTGACAACGTGGCGACATATAAATAAATCGACATAGAATTATAAATTAATGATTTTCGGATTTTTTTTTCCTTTACCTGCGTTATAAGACCTTGATTCGTGCCAAATTTCAAGATTCTATTTCAACGTGGGTTTTAAGAGTGATTTTCGTTTTTTACCTTTTGAGGCAGAAACCCTAAAAAGAGTGTTAAAAAAAAAAAAAAAAAAAAAAAACCTTGAATTTCTCTTAACGCTATTAATGCAAATTCTACACAGCGCCGCGGGTTGACACATGGGGAACAAATAATAAAAAATATATAAAAAATAAATAAACTTGCCGCCTATTCGGCTTGGCGCGACTCCGATCCTAACATATAGTATAATGGAACTGGAATTTTAAAAGTATGCATAACGATTATGATCTTTGTTTTCCGGAGTATGTCATGTCTTGGAGAGACGTTGTTATTTTGAATAGACTAGTTTTTTAAATTGTGCAAAATATAAATCGCGAATGGGCAATAACTTATCTAGCTAATATGTCTACTACTGTATTTTTACAGTATAAGTTTATAATACCGACCATTCTATTTGATAATTATGACGGCGATTATAATGTCAAAAACGCAATCGACGTACCTATCGCACAAATAAAGACAAGGAAAAAATTAGTAATAACACCGACAAAAAAACAATAATGTGGATAATAATAATAATAATAAGAAGAAGAAGAACGAACAAAGAATGTGTAGAAAAAAAGTAAAAACAACCTAATAATAATGATGACGGACAGTGATCATATACAGAGAAAGATTCAATTGAATACAATTAAATTTCTCATTCTTCTATTTAATATATATTTTTTCCAAATGTATAAACTGTTTGGTAGACCCCCGAAGAATTATTAAGGCTTCATTCTGAATAAATGCGTCATCGACGACTGTAATAAGTTTTATCCCCTGTCAAATTCACAATTTGAATAATAAGACCGGCACAGATTTCATATTCTTCTGAAGGATTTGTAAGTACGTGGAAATACGTCACTCAGCATGACAGTTAATGACGAAAAAGATATGCAAACTTTGCAGTAAAAAAACCTTAAACTTTACCATGTGCATATTTTAACCTAAGACAGGAGACAGGGTTTTTAACGATAAATTACGGATATCTCAAGGGCATCATCAAGTCTCGGAGTCACTGAGTAATACATTAATCCTCAAACTATTTTCAAATACTTGAGTTGGATTATGCAAATATAATATTATTATGCAATATTAAACAATTTTATCAGAATTGCATTAATTTATGGCTCTGCATCTAAAAAATAAAATTGACATATTTAATCCATTTGATCGAGTCGTCAATAGTTCTATTTCCCGGACACTGTGTTCTATTTTTACACTGCAAAAAAAAAATACAAATATTTCTCAATTTAAGAAAATATAATAACCATTACCAAACCATTACAGTAATCTTTTCCGAGTTACCCGGGATTCCGGTAAGCGTTTTTTTTAGCTTTAGAAACCTCAGAAACCAATATAATTTAGAGATTTAAAGAAGCATTTATCACAGCAAAGTTTCTTTTGCTGCCATTGACTTTAGGAAACGTTTCCGAGTAGTTTTTATAATCTATTAATCAGTTTTTTTTTCAACCAGAATATCGGTTTTTAGGATACTTTCAATTCTCATAGTTAAACATTTTCAGCTGATGCGTAATTGAATTGATACACGCAAGAGAAACAAAATAATATTAATGTTAATGTTACTGTTAATATTAATGCTGTTAATTTATCATGTTTGTCTGTTAAACATACTTGTATAACATGAAAATGTTTACTTGAGAATAGATAGCATTCGAAAAACAAATATTTCTGGTTCAGAAAACTGTAGCAGATAAATTTACCAAATAGATAATTTAAAAACTTCACTTTACAAGAAAGAGAGATGGTGTATATGTATAGTATAAGTGATCACTAAATTATTTCATGATAAATAAATTAAAAATAAATTCAACTGTATATCAACAAATCTTAAATCATAAACAAAATAAGAAAATACATTGATTATTTTCTTATGTTCCAGGATTTTTATTTTCTTAGCATTGATCAAATATATGTATTCTTACTCCAGAAGACAGATAAAATGACAGTGTATTTGTATACAAAACTGTCGCAGGTTAGTGTTAAATGAAGTTAAAAAAAATATAATTTTAAAAACAGTAAACATTTTTTTAAGCATTTTGTTTTGTTTTATGCTATACTAGCCCACTCGCTGGCATTGTCCGTAGGAGGAGGAAATGGGCTTTCGGGAAAAATGAACAAAAATGGCTTAAATATAACGATAATTGTAATTGGTCCCTGTGTGTTTCGTATCCATAAATTGTTAATATGGTAATGAAAATAACGGGGCTCCTGTGCGCTTAGCAGCCATAAATTGTTAATACGATTAACGTCGATCGCTAAAATTAGACTAAAAGGTAGGGCAGCAAATTGTTATTAGACACTCGTGACAAAACAAGTATATTTAGACTTTTTCCTTTCACAAAAGGATAAAAAAAAGGGGGGGGGTATCAAGGAATATACCCCATAACAAGTTTGTAATAAGACTTTGCTATCTTGCCTCTTGTTTCTTAATTAGTAATTATAATAAATTATAATAATTATACTTTATTATAAAAGTATAAATATATGAAAGTTATTAATGATATAGAAAATTTCGCATTTTTCTCCTCAATTGAAAAAAACTATACATATATATAAATATATATTAAAATTTTTTGCTTGTTTTAGTTCAAATCAGGATTTTATTATTTATTATTATTATTATTATTATTATTTTATGTTTCATTCAATTATTCAATTAAATATTTTTATTGTTCATGCGCATCTTATGTTGCTACAACAATCATGTTTCACAGAACACGACTTAATTTAGTAACCACCCCCCTTTTTTTCCCCTTGAAAAGTAAAGAAAAAAAATTACAGTGCGTTTTACTAATCTGAAGAACATTTAAAGTATTGCATGTTGTTATTACTTATTTGAATGTTTTCTGTAACGTGTTCGGAAAGTCGCGTGGAAAAAAAAATATTTAAAGCTGATTTTAAATCAAATTTAAAATCGTGATGTAAATGTATAATCAGTAAACACTTTTTTAAGCATTTTGTTTTGTTTTAAGTTGTATTACTTTTTATATATAGATTACAGATATGCTATTAGTAATTTGGAAATTCCATTATGGAAACGAAAGAAAGAAAAAAAAATCAAAGCTATTTAAAGCCGATTTTAAATTAATTACAAATTGCAATGTAAACGTGTATAATCGGTAAACACATTTTAAGAATTTTGTTTTGTTTTAAGCTGTATTATTTACATATGTATATTAAATGTATGCAATCGGTAATTTATAAATGTACTACAAAAAATAAAAAATAAAATATGCGTTAAAAAGAGATTTTTTTTTTTTTTTTTTTTTTTTTTTTAAATCCGATCATAAATGAATTGAAAAAACACCTAATTCTAAATTCAATAACGCTTTTTAAAATCATAAGTTTTCTTGTTTGTTTAATAGGACTCATTTTTAAGTACTAATAACCAAACATAACATATGATGAAGACCTATAACTTCGCGGAAAAGGCGGCGCGCGGCCATAATCAGAGGTACCTTTCTTCAGTTATAAGTTGACCCGATCACGGAAGGTGCCACAGGAAAAAATTAAAATCTAAATTCAATAAGTTTCAGACATCGGCCAGCGGCCCAGGTGGTTCAGAGCGTAACCAATAAACATGTAACCAATAATCGATAAATTAAAATCAGAAGCAGTATCGTCGTAACAGATGAGTTAGCGAGATCAGCGGTTAGTGTCATCTGATTAGAAAAATATGGATAATTAAATGCACTTTTTATTCAAAATTTCAAAACTTATGGGCAATCATAATGAATTTTAATAACTGAATTTTTAAAACCGTCTATGGAGTTATTCCCAGCATCATGTTAGATACCATTTTTCTTTCTTATAATAACAAAACTTAAGTATTTAGTCGTAATTTAGCTTTACATTAAAAAAATCTATCTTGAACATGGACATAAACATATTAATTTTTTTAAAACAGCATATGATATCATATATTTTTATAGCAGAATATTTCTAAAATGACGATTTAGTAAATAATGGCTCATGAGTAACCCTCCCCTCCCCTCAAAAACAAAAACAAAAAAAAGTCAGTGGGACCCAAGGGCTTTGAATATCATGTCGTCTCTACCGAGAAGAGAGGGAGAAAAAGAGAAGGTGTTTATATGTAAATAAACTTATTAACGATTTATAAAAAATAATAAAAAACATCAAATAGTAATCAAAAGCGCATTTTTGGCACAAATCATTCGATGTTTATTCATTTATTATTATTAATGTAATTTAATGTATTATTTAACGATAAGTTCAAATTATAATTTTATTTCTAATATTTATGCAAAATCTATTTCTTCATTTATTTTGTTCAAGACACTGGAAGATTATTCGTTTGCTACAATTAATGCAATTAAATATTCTGTGTTACAAAAAACTTGAAATTGATATGTTTTTGTAATATTTATGCATGACTAAAGCACACATCTCTTATTTTATTCATTTATTTTATTCGTGTCGCAATTAATTCGTTTACTACAATTAATGCATTTAAATATTGTGTTTAATAAAAACTATATATATAAGTATTTATACATGGCTAAAGCACTGATCGCTTATTTCATTCAAATCGCTGGAAATTTATTCATTTACTATAACTAATGCAATTAAATAAGTTTTATAATAAAAACTATAAATTGTTAATTTTATTTGCAATATTAATATGCATTAAAGTAACGATCTCTCATTTTATTCACTTATTTGTTTCTTATTCAATGTGGATATGCCCTATTCATAGCTGAATATGAATGCTGATTTCCATCTGTTAAATATTCAAGCATTGAATACATTTTGTTCTTTTTAACTTTTCTTGAAAAAATACATAAGAAATATTGCAGTTTTTTTTTTTGTTTTAAAGTGAAGAATAAAGTGAAATTCTATATTCTCTATATAGGATTACCTCCAACAAAAAGTATTTGCGAAACAATATTTTCTGATGCACAGCTAAAGTGACATGGAATTATAATTTTCTTGTTTTTGATGAAAAGTGAATAATGGTTGCTATTAAAAAACAACATTTTCTTTCTAAGAAGGCTTCTCTTGGCAGCAATGGAAAAAAATATAAATTGAATAAATTTCCGAATCATCTGAATATGAGGATTCATAGGTTTATCAAAAATAAGTGTAATTTGAAGAAGGATAATGTGTTAAAAATTGTTTAAGAAAGTAAAAATGAAATGAAATTAGCTTAATATTTTGGCTTTTGAATATTCATTATTTTACTTCAGTGAGTTGAAGAATTCTTTAATAAACTTTCCAGACTGTGAATGAATCTATTTTTTATATGATGTTTATACCGGTAGCAAAGAATGCGAGACGGATGACGTACGTCGGAGATTTTTTAAGAAGTCTCTAGGTTATTTTCAGAGCAATATTTCTCCATTCATTTCTTTGTTATTCTTATAACAGCTGATTTATACAAATTATTTCCCGTGCAATGTTTATGTAGCAGATACATAAAAAACTTTAGCAGTTTCCTGCTAAATATATATTCCAACGAAAGAAAATTGTCTTTATTAATTAATTATTTTTAAATATTAAACAAAATCAGCTTTCAGATAGAATATAAGAGCTGTAAATATCGGTATAATTTGTTGTTTTCGAAGAAATATAGAACAATTTGTAAGAAATAATGTACCCTATATCTTTAAGAAATTGAGGGCTGAATCATTCTTTGAATTCAACGAGAAATTTTAACCAGAAATAACAAGAAGACGAATAATAAATGGAGAAAATAATGTAATGTTGGATTATTTTTATCACTTTTATGTTATAAATGAGAGAAAAAGAGAGACGAAATGGAGGATTGCCTTTATATTTTATAGAATAGCGGTTCCAAGACAAACTTCGGTAGCGGGATGATTGATTCTGTTTCCATAAGCATATTTTTAATTTTAGCTGCTGTAAAAATGTAACAAAACACTATATATTAGAATAAAGTTTGGGAACCACTGTTTTAGAATATCTATAGCATGGAAATTCGAGTCATAATACTCAAAACCTTGTATAATAACAATAATGCGCAAGCTATAGCACTGGTAATATATAAAATGCAATCGAAAATGTCCCTTGAGACAACATTAAATTTTAAACATGTTGATCTGCAATTCGAAAGGGGCACAGTGCACAGGGAGGGAAGGGGATGAATTTTCCATTGGGATTTATAAATCCACCTCATTCATCATTGTTGAATCCATACAAGTTCTGCCCATGATGACATTTAAAGATGACTATCGTTTTAATGGGAATATACTTTAGCATTTATTGTCTCTATGTTGATTTTTTTTTATGGCCTCTGTTTCTGGAAATAACGATGTCTAATTTGAACGCTTTCAGCTAAACATGGTAAATATTTTCAACCATTCTAATTCCATTTGCGTTTAATCATAAAAATTGTCACATTTGCTTTACTACACGATTTTTTAGTTTCAGAATTTCGTTCTAGAATGGTAATAGGAATTGATATATATACTAAATGTACAGGATTATTACAATTACAGTTTGCTTATTCAATAAGCTCTAGATTCTGTTCTATGGCACCCAAATGAAAAAGAATCTTTCTTATCGCGAAAAATTTTAATTTGATAATCTTTATATAGATAAAATTCATTTTTCTTTTTGTTTTAAGAAATAAAATGTTGTTTAACATGTACAGACTAACACTAATAATACTTTTGACCGAATTAACACATTAGAAAATTTTCTTTTTCTGTGTTGCTATGCACTGTAAAAAAGACAATTGTTTCTTAATATATAAAAATATTATACATAGTGTCCCAAAAATCCTTGACACATTCTAAAATTCAATAAAAGATCAAGCAATTGACGTACAAGAGTGCGGTTTGGACGAAAAGGCTTCTTGTGATCTGAAATTTTGTTTAAGCAAATAAAAAAATTAGTTCCAAAAATTTATCATAGATGGCGTTGCTTCTGGAAAGTTATCGAATAGGTTTTTTATACATAACAAAGGCGAAAGACACACAATACGTATGTACAGTTTTTGTGCAAACTATGGCAACCCATATTCCAGAACTTAACAATACTCGCTCTCCTGAATTCGATTAGACGAGTGAGGATGGATAGTCGAGTGTTATTAACTTCTGAAATGTGGGTTGCCATAGTTCGGACAAAAACTGTGCATACATATTTTGCGTTTTTCGCTACTGTTATGTATAAAGGCATTTTGCCTATTCGATAACTTTCCAGAAGCAGCGCGATCTATGAGAAATTTTTGGAACTATTTTTTTTTTTATTTGCTCAAATAAAATTTTTAATCATAAGAAACATTTTCATCCAAATCGCACTCTCGTACGCCAATTGCTTGATCTTTTATTGAATTTCAAAATGTGCCAAGGACTTTTGAGACACCCCGTATAACCACGAACAAAAATACACAATAACCTCTTCCGAGTAACCGACTATTCCGAAAGCGTTCTTTATCTCTAGAAACCTCAGAAACCAATATATTTTCAAGATTTAGAAAGGCATTTGTAAAGCCAAAGTTTCTTCTGCTGCCACTGATTTCCGGAAACGTTTCCGAGTAGTTTTTATGATGTGTTAATCATGGTTTTGATACCGAACTATTGGTTTTTAGGATGCTATGAATTCTCAATTAACCATTTTCAACTCCGCAATTGAATGAGAGCAACAAAATAATAATATTTTTAAATGTTCATGTTAATGCTGTTAATTTATCATGTTTGTCTGTAAAACAAATTTGTTGAATATGAAAAAGAACACTTGAGAATGGATGATAGCATCCAAAAAACCTATATTCCTGGTTTAGAAAACTGATTATTACAGCATAAAAAGTACTCAGAAACATTTCCGAAAATCAGTGGGAGCAAAAGAAACTTTGTTTTTATGAATATTTCTTTAAATCACGAAAATATGTTTGTGTCTGACGTTTCCAAAGATAAAGAACGCTTTTCTGAATCGTTGGTATCTTGGAAGAGGTTATTGTATATTTTCGTTTGTGGTCATGTTATACTTTCCTAACTTAAGAAACATCTGTCTTTTCTTTTACAGTGTGTAGGTTTTTCCCCATGTTACTGTTATGACTTTCTATATGAATATAAAAAGCTTTATTTCTTTAACTGAATTTCACAAGGCAGCCACTTCAATAAAATGACAAGTGAACCCAATTTTACGATTTATTTTACTAAAAATAACAAAATAGAAACCAGGTATAAAGCATTGTTTATCAAACGTACAACAGTAAAAATATCATTAACAAATTATTAATACATTTTTAATGCAACTTAGATTATTATAAGTTAGCTGTTGCATTAATGATAAGTTAAAATTTACTAAAATAAAAATGCATAAAATTTCTTTCCTCATTACAGTACTTGGTGTGTAAATGAATTCTCGCGAATAAAAATTTCATCTGAAAATATCGCATTTTGGTTTTTGTTCTTACTTATTTAATGTATGAAAGCGGATGATTCTTTTAAAAAGTGTTTCGTATAAAGCTGTCGCCTTTTTTTTTATGTAAAAGTCTGGCACGTTGCAATGTTGATAGACATTGTTTTTTAATTTTTATCACACGCACGTAAAAAGGTTTTATAATCCTGATCTAGAGATACATGGATGTCGAATCACTGTCATTCACAAAATAAGTCAAAAATCTTTGTCAGCAGGAGTTCTCGACATTCTTCCTGCCAGATGACAGAAACAACTGGACTAGTCTCATGTCGAAGATATTGTTGTCATGGATTTGTCCAACTAGTCATCATATGGCAGAGTAAGTTTTCTCTACTGTTACAGACAAATCCAACCTGCTGCTTTCAACTGTGAAAAATTATGTGAGAATTTGTGCAACTGCTTATACAATATTAAGAGCATACGACAGCTACAATAGGCTGATGGAATACTCGACTAAACATTTGTACAACAATTTTTTTCATGATTGGCTATTGATGATGTTTGACCATGGAGTGTCCTGCAGAACGATAAAACCCATTTTTATTCAGGCGAAAAGGTGGATGCACACAACTATCGCAAATCTGAAAAAAAAAAAAATCCAAATATTTTTCAAGAAGTTATTTTTCATGCAGCAAAAGTGAGAGTGTGGTGCAATTTTAGAATTGCTTTTATGGTCGCACCATATAGAAAAAGAAAAGAAAAATCAAAGGTCCTTACATGTTCTGTTACCGCGAAAACATCAGGATGTAGTGTCAAATTTTGCGATTCGCAAGTTTCAAATGTGGTGGTGATGCCATCTTCAAAATAATGCGGTGTACCACTCTTCATGTGTTGAAATTCTGTTAAAACGCTATTTCACACAAGAGTATACAGGGTGTCCGAAAAATCTTTCCCTGATTACAAAATTTATTCATATGCATAGGGATTGACAGTCGATGGGCATGTGAAACTGGTGCGAAAATGTTGGAAAACTAACTAAGTGTGATTCGCAGGATTTCTTAACGTGGTTGTAATGTGGCAGTGTCGATGTCCAGGAAACTGGACCATGTACCGAGAACTGGCCGATCATGAACCTCAGCTGAAAGGATGGAAGAAGTGAGACAATCTTTAGCTCGAAGCCCCAAGAATCGGCCCCAAGGACTGACACACGTGAATTACAGATTCCAAAAGTGTCTCGTGACACCAGAGAACACATTGGACTTTTTCCTGATTTGTGAACATTTCCGGTTTCTTGGACACTGACACTGCTACACTACAACCACGTTACGGGAACCTGCAACGAAAAAACTTGGTTATTTTTCCAAAATTTCGGCACCAGTTTCACATGTCTATCTTATAACATCGGATATGAATAAATATTGTAATAAGGGAAATACTTTTTGGACACCCTGTATTATAAGTCATTACTTTTGAATTATCTCGCTGCAATGACCGCTTAATTTCTCTCCCTGGCCATTTTTTGTTTGTTTGTTTGTTTGTTTGTTTTGAAATTTTCACTGAGCCTATACAGTTATGAAATTTAATTTCGTTCTATTTAAATCATTGGAATAATCTCAAGAGCTTTCTGAAGAAGCGAATTTTAGGTTTAACAACCTTGTATAGATTTAAATATAACTATTTATAAATATAATTTAAATATGTTATCAGCTAATAAATTTGATATGAAAATTAAACATTTGTTATGAAAATATATAAATTTTATATTCGTTAGAGGGGGTGGGGTGGGAAGCCAGAAGGAAAGAAAACAAGATCTTACTCTAATTAGACATACTCTAGTCAAAATAAAATAAAAGTACGATTAAAATAAAATAATAAATATTTTCATTTTGAAAATCTAAAAATAACAAGTCTTTATATCATTGGCCACATGCATTAAATATATTGTGTCGTTCATATAAAATACTTTTATTAAATCGTAAAATGTATCGAATGTATCAGCAACTTTGACCATCTTTATCTAATCTTAAAAGAAAAATGCAAATTAAAAATTTATAAAAAAAAATGCAACAACTAATAAGCACAACATTTTAAAAGACTAATCAGTTTCTCTTACTTTTATGAATTGATAAACAGTTTTGCAGTGTTTTTTGCAAATAAATATTCAGGTGTTTTTCCCTGACACACATTGTGATGATTATGCTTCAGGTCATTGACTGATGAATAATAATTATTTATTATTGTGCCTGATTAAAATTTTCTCTGTTTTAAAATGTCACATGGCTTGCATTCCTCTGTGATAAGAGATGCATATTCAGACGATCCTGTTGTTTAAAACTTTGTACACAGCGAGGGGGGCACATACTTCTACGTGTGTGGCAAAGTGAAAACAAGTTACTTTCCTTCATCACAGAATACTGAACGAAAAAAAAAGTAAATTCCTATAGAATTAAATTTCGCTCCGGATTGAAGCAATGTGACCTCTTTTACTTTGATGTTCTTGAATACGAAAAAGGGTAAAAATAAACTAATTTCAACTTCATCCTCGGTTATTCCACACACATTTACGACTTCCGGACCCGTATCACATTTCTAGGGTACCATATCTTTTTTTTTTTTATAATGCATGTTAGCTATATAGCATCGAAGTCTAAAGGCATTACTTTACAATCTGCCATCTGGAGTATCCGTTTCATACCTGCTTTCAATGGCTTTCCGAAAATATTCATTTTTTAATTTACTTTGTGTAATGTGTTAAGTATTCAAGAATACTAAGCAGTAATATCAGAGAGATTGGATTTCAAAGATTTTCAGACATGCCATTGTCTGATTTGAATTAATCGGTGAATTATAGACGTAGTTCCTAGCAACGGTTTTATCGAAACAACCTTTTGCAAACATATATCGTAAGAATTTTCCTTATATAATTATTACATACAGAAAGAGTAAAATCAAAATTATCCATGCATAGCGGAGCATAGTCTGAACCAATGTTAGAGGAAAATAAATTGTTGGTTAAAATCATGCACATTTTCCATTATCGTTGCACTTATTATCGTCTCTAACAGGGATACTGTTTTGTAGTAGCTTTACAAATAAATACAGTCGAACCTCGTTAACATGAACCTTAAGGGGATTCAAAATTTTGTTCATGTTATCAATATCAAATCTTTGTAATCGTTTTTATAGGGGACTATGAAAACAATTCATGTTAAAAGTAATTCACGTTAAGCGTGTTCATGTTAACGAGGTTTGACTGTACTAACCTTTTCCACACATAAACCAGTGTAACATAATAATAATAATAATAATAATTATTATTATTATTATTAGAAGATGAAAACATAAGTAGTTAAAAACGCCAGTAGTGAGTCTTGTAATATTAGTAATGCAAATTTAAAAAAAAAAATGTCCTTCCAGCCTGTACCGGGAGGAAAAGGTAGCTTTCATAGTACATATTTTTTAGAATTCAACTCATTTTAATCAAACACCAAAGCTAGAATACTTGGAACCCGATTATAGAAGATTCAATCCCGGTTTTCGTTAATACTGAATTTGAATTCGAATTTCAGCATAACAAATATCAGATTGTTTCAAAATGTCAGCCACCCTAGAATTTCAAACTGCGATACCTCAGCCATTTTTAGGAAGATTTCGTAAGAAATACAATACTACCTATTACATTCTCACCTAAGTTGGAAATTTTGAAAATTTTTTGCAGATCTACGCCGATCATGACTCCCAGAACCCAAACCACCCCCAGTTCAAAAGTTTATACATCTATCTATCTATCTATCTATCTATCTATCTATCTATCTATGTCACTTTTTTCTGACCACGATAACTGGAAAAATTCTGCATAAATCTCTTCCAAACTGATACATAAAATCAAGGGTCATAAAATCTCGGTCAAGTTCGTTAATGGGCAAAATCGAAAAAAGGGGGGGGGGAAATGGGGGGGGCTTTTTGTGAAAACAGAAAAACTCTCATAATTTCTTTATTATTATACGTATCGAATCCGTTTAAAGTTATTATTACTTCTAGGAAAAGGGCCGAAAATTTATGTATGACAGATTTTTGATATAATTAAAAATGGCCCCAAGGGCGGAAAAAAGGGGGGGGGTTTAGAAGAAAAAAAATCATAGCTTCGTCAATTCACAAGATATCAAATCCGCGTAAATTTATTATTAATCCTCTTAGTATTATCTAAAACTTTTATATTGACAAGTTTTTTATAGTACCAACCGTTATAGCAAAAAAAAAATTAAAAAAAAAAATCCCTGCCGGCTCCGCCTGCAAACAAGTTGTTTTTCGAAGTAGGCGGTTCCAACTCCCGCATCTTTTCGAAACTGATACATAAAATCAAGGGGCATAAAATCTCGGTCAAGTTCGTTAATGGGCAAAATCGAACCAAGGGGGGAGGGGGAGCTTTTGTGAAAACAGAAAAAAACCCATAATTTCTTAATTATGATACGTATCGAATCCGTTTAAAGTTATTATTACTTCTAGGAACAGGGCCAAAAACTTATGTATGACAGATTTTTGATATAATTAAAAATTGCCTTAAGGAGGGGGGGAAGGGGGGTTTTAGAAGAAAAAAATTCATAACTTCGTCAATTCCTAAGATTTCAAATTCGCTTAAATTTATTATAAATCCTCTTAATATTATCTAAAACTTTTATATTGACATGTTTTTTATAGGACCAACTCTTATAGCAAAAAAAAAAAAAAAAAAAAAAAAAAAAATCCTTGCTGGCTCCGCTTGCAAACAAGTTTGGTTTCGAAGTAGGCGGTTCCAACTGCAGCATCATCGCAAAAAGGTCATTTCTTCCGCAATTCCCGACAAACAGGCGCCCCACGGTCTGCGTCTTCGAAATCTACCTGTGCCTGTAGGCCGAGCCGCCAGTGATTTTTTAAGATAAAGTCAAAACAGAAAATGTTTCGGAATCTTTGTATCACGATCTAACACTTAACGGAAACAACTTTTTCAATTAAAAATTTTTTATACATCTTTTTGAATTTTTAAAAAAATTTAAAAACAAGTAACAACAATACAACAATAACAAATTTAACAACAATAACTGGCCTCCATTTTTAAACAAGATGGCGCATGAAGTTGGCCGACGAATTCGGTTGAGACCTTGGTATGTTCTGTACACATGATCAGTCACATTCATATCGGTTCATAAATACGAGAGTTGCAACATAACAAATATCATATTGTTTCAAAATCTGAGTCACCCTAGAATTTCAAACTGCTATATCTCAGCCATTTTTAGGTAGATTTCGTAAGAAATACTACCTATTACATTCTCCCCTAAGTTGGAATTTTTGAAAAATTTTTGCAGATCTACGCTGATTATGACTCCCAGAACCCCAAAACACCCCTAGTTCAAAACTTTATCTATCTATCTATCTATCTATCTAAGTCACTTTTTTATAGACACGATAACTGCAATAATTCTGCCAAATCTCTTCCAAACTGATACATAAAATCAAGGGGCATAAAATCTCGGTCAAGTTCGTTAATGGGCAATATCGAACCAGGGGAGGGGGGGGGGAGCAAATGGGGACTTTTTGCGAAAACAGAAAAAATCCCACAACTTCTTAATTTTTAAACACATCAAATTCGTTTAAAGTTATTATTACTTCTAGGAAAAGGGCCGAAAATTTATGTAAGACAGATTTTTGATATCATTGAAAATGGCCCCAAGGGAGGGGGGGGGGGGGGAAAGGGGTTTTAGAAGAAAAAAATTTATAACTTCGTCAATTCCCAAGATATCAAATACGATTAAATTTATTGTAAATCTCCGTGAAATTATCTACAACTTTTATATTGACAAGTTTTTTATAGGACCAACTCTTACGGCAAAAAACAATTAAAAACAAAAATATCCCAGCTGGCTCCGCCTACAAACAGACGTGAAAGCAGAAAAAACCCATAACTTCTTAATTTTAATACATATCGAATCCGTTTAAAGTTATTATTACTTCTAGGAAAAGGGCCAAAAATTTATCTATCACAGATTTTTGATTTCATTAAAAATGCCCCATAGGAGGGGGGAGGGGGAATAGAGGTTTCAGAAGAAAAAAAATTCATAACTTTGTCAATTCCCAATATATCAAATCCGCTTAAATTTGTTATAAATCTTCTTAATATTATCTATAACTTTTATACTGACAAGTTTTTTTATAGGACTAACTCTTACGGTAAAAAAAATTAAAAACAAAAAAATCCCTGCTGGCTCCACCTACAGGCAGAGGTATATTTCGATGTGGGTGGTCCCAATTGCCACATCATGGTAAATAGGTCTTTCTTCTGCAATTCCCAATAAACAGATGCCTCACGGTCTGCGTCTTCGAAATCTACCTGTGCCTGTAGGACGAGCCGTTAGGGATTTTTTTTAAGATAAAGCCAAAACAAAAATTGTTCCAAAATCCTTGTATCACGTTCTAACACTTAACGGAAATAATTTTTTTCAATTTATCATTTTTTTGTACACCTTTTTGAATTTTTAAAAATTTAAAAATTTTTAACTGGCCGCCATTTTGAAACAAGATGGCGGATGAAGCTGGCCAACGAACTTGGTTGAAACCTTGGTATCCTTGGTATGTCCTATACACATACTCTGTCACATCCAAATCGGTTTACAAATAAAGGAGTTACAGCATGAAATATGTCAGATATATATGGAAATGGTTATATATATACAGGGTGTTCCGTTAAAGGGGTCCAATATTAATAGGGGTAATAGAGGAGATCACACGGAGCATAAATCAGTATATAATGCCTGGCCGGATCTCAATAATTTTCAAGTTACAGCACATAGAATGAAAAATCGGAAATTTGTAAAAAAACCCTCATTGCTAAACTATCGATAATGCTACATAAAAACGAAGCACATATTTAGAAAGAGCAGAAAAAATCCTACGAAATGACATAAGTTGTTTTAGAATATTGAGAATTAATGGCGAGTTACAAGCTCTGAAACAGTGAAAAAATACAAAATCAAATATTTAGCAAAATAGTTAATCGTTAATTCTAAAAATGCAACTCTACCTACATCAAGGAAAATGTTATAAAATTTGGTCCATTCCGAAAGCTTTCGAAGAAGCTGACAATAAACCATATCAGTTTAATTGTATGGGAGAAATCAAGCAGTTCCCTAGTTACAACTCTGTACTGTTGCACGCTCGGAAAGAGCGAAACTCCACCCATGACGATTGTAAACACCCCGTTTTAATATCTTTCAATTATACATTTCTGATCAACCTCTATCAATACCCTTTCATTATTCAGTCTGGTCAAGTGAATGACATATTGTGCAGCTCTCGCCTTGTCTTAAAGCAAACTCCGTGACTGCTGCGTTTCCTCCATGAACTTTCAGGATGATGAAGAAGAAGTACTTTTTATGCAAATTTTCTATGTGTATAGGAAGAAAAGTGTAATAAAACAGCAGTCATCAGTGGGCGTTATGTTAAAGGGAGGCTGTTGTAAGTGGGATTGTAGTAAGTTGATGTATAATAATTATGCCGGAATACTCTAACGAAGAATATGCGGACATGCATCTGATGTACGGGCAAGCTCATGGAAATGCATGTCTAGCACAGCGCATGTACCGTGAGCAATTTCCAAGGAGACGTTGCCCAAGTTCGAAACTCTTCATAAAAATCGATAGACGACTACGGGAGACTGGATCGTTTAATACAGCAAGCATTGATGCAGGGAAACCTCGACATGTACGAACACCTGCAATGGAAGAAGATGTACTGAATATTTTTAAAGATAACCCCTCCACGAGTACACGAGCTGCTGCGTCTGAAGTCGGTGTTTCTCACCAAAGTGTGTGGCGTGTTCTGCGTGCAGAAAACATGCACCCCTTTCATGTGCAGCGGGTACAAGTGTTATCAGTAACAGATTGTGCTCAGCGGACAGAATTCGTACGCTGGTTGCTTAATGTAACAGAAAATAATCCACAATTTCTGGAAAATATTTTATTTACTGATGAAGCAACATTTACGAGAGAGGGCGTGGTAAACACGCACAATATGCACACATGGTCATATACAAATCCGCACACTGTTTTCCCGTCAAACGCACAACAAAAGTTCAGTGTGAACATATGGGCAGGTGTCCTCGGCGATTATCTCATAGGACCATATTTACTCCCAGATGTACTCAATGGCAGTACGTACTTGGTTTTCCTACGGGATATCTTACCGCAGTTACTGCAAAATGTGCCAGCAACATTGCGCCACAATATGTGGTTTATGCACGATGGCGCACCGGCACATTTTTTCATAGGTGTTCGCAATCACCTCAATTCAACATATCCTGGGAAATGGATTGGACGCAGTGGACCTGTTGCTTGGCCTGCACGCTCTCCAGACCTCAATCCGTTAGACTTTTTTGTTTGGGGACACCTTAAATCGCTGGTGTATGAAACGCCTGTGGATACACCGGAGGATTTACTAGCGCGAATCGTTGTCGCTGCAGGAGACATCCCCAACTCCGTCGGAGATTTTCGGCGTGTTCGCCAATCTTTACGACGTCGCTGTCGGCTGTGCGATTCTGTTAATGGGCGCAACTCCGTTCGTCTGCCTTCCGACATTGAACTGTGCAGCGCAGGCCAGAAGACTATGCTTCACATATGTCATAAAGTACGTGGAATGTAATTCTTTATTTGTCATTTTTCTTTTATTTTCAACACTTTTTGGCACAGTATTTTGTAAGTCACAGACTGTGGTGTACTCAAATTGTAAATTACAAAGTTTGTATGAATTAATTTAAAATTTAGTGTCTTTTTTAAATTTATAATTAATAAAATTATTATGCTATTTGTTATTATTATTTCCTATCATAAATTATGATGCACATATACATACAATAATTGTCCATGTAAAACATGTACTGAAACTTCTTGCATAGTTACAAATCGCAATATTTTTAATTATTTCCGAATTTTCACCACCAGTTTAATTTTAAGGAATTTAACTTAAGCTTTATATCAATAAAAGACCACTTTAAAATGTAGACTATTATTGTAAAGTTATTTTGGTTCATTCAACTCTTGAATAATTAAAAATGTTGCATCTCAGAAGAAGCATGATCGAAAATGTATAGTTGAGAGTAATTAAAAAGGCGGTGTTTCCAATCGTGATGGGCGGAGTTTAACCTTTGCTAGTGTCAAAGAAAGCGGAGTTGTAACTAAGAAACTGATTAATTTCTCTCACACAATTAAACCGATATGGTTCATTCATTGTAAGCTTTTTCGAAAGTTTTCGGAATGGACCAAATTTTACTACATTTTCCTTGTTGTAGCTAGAGTTGTCTTTTTGGAATTAACGATTAACTATTTTGATGTATATTGGATTTCGTACTTTTTTCACTGTTTCAGGGCTTGTAACTCGTCAATAAATATTGCTATTTTAATACAATTGATGTCATTTTGTAGGTTTTTTTCTGCTCTTTCTAAATATGTGCTTCGTTTTTATGTAGCATTATCGATAGTTTAGCAATGAGGGTTCTTTTACAATTTTCCGAATTTTCATTCTATTTGCTGTAACTTGAAAACTATTGAGATCCGACCAGGCTTTATATACTGATTTATGCTCCATGTGATCTCCTCTATTACCCCTATTAATATTGGACCCCTTTAACGGAACACCCTGTATATATAAATCAACATTTGAACGGAGGGTGGTTTGGGGATCTGGGGGTCATGATCGGTGAAAATATACCAACATTTTTTGGAATTGCTTTCCTCCGAACGGCTACAATAGGTAGCTTTTTGTAATGAAAGCTACCTAAAAATGAAAAACATATCATGGCCATAGAAAATAGAAAAACTTTTGACTGGTTGAAATCCAAATCTATACCAAATAACTGCACAAATTCCAAATCTTGATATTGGGACTTTTCTATGGGGTTCGAAGGGTTCAATGCACCAGTAGTTCACGCTTACAGTATCGCTTACGATTAAAAAACTTTTTTTTAATGATGAACGAATTGGTGCCCAAACTTTTTTTGTATTTGATACCTCATCCTATATCCATGCTTTTAGATGAACGCAAAGAGACTACCATATATATTTCTTTAATCTTTAAAATAATTCCTGAAAAGTTTTTTGCTCCAAGGTCTCTTCGAAGGTTCGGGATGGCCGGCACTAGTTGGTATTCTTTGAGTTGAAAGTGGAAAAATCTTTCAGCTGAAAAACTTTCAAGTAGCTATTATTGAATATGGATTTTTCTGTCCCTAGTAAAAATCATTCATAATACAAATCAAAGTTCGTCGAAAATAATCATTGTTTGAAATCCTATATGAGCGTCTTTGTAATTTTCTGTATTTTCATAAAAATGCTTGTAATTCCCAGGACACACACACACACACATATATATATATATTTAATCGCTGTTTGATGTTATAACGAGCAGGGAAGACCGAGCTATGCTCGGTCAAAATTAAATTTGAGTTCAAATATCATGACCCATGACCAAAATGACCCACTAGTTGAATTTTTTCGAACATGTGACTAAGCCCAACAGTCTTCTCGTGCCGGAAAACCATAGGATGCAAAATTTAGTGTAAATTGAGCCGCTTTTTAGATATTGACCCACAATGACCCAGAAATGACCCACTAATCGAATTTTCTCGAACATGTGACCTAGTCTAATGATTTTCGCGTGCCCGAAACTCGTAAAATACAAAATTTAATCAAAATCGTTAGAGCCGTTTTTTAGATAAAATTAATTTGACCCGCTTTGACCCAAAAATGACCCCCTAATCGAAAGTTCTCGAACATGTGACCCAGCCCAATAGTCTTCTCGTGCCCGAAAATAGTCGGATACAAAATTTCGTCAAAATCGTTTGGACCGTTTTTTAGATACAATTAGCTTGACCCATGACCCAAAATGACCCAAAATGACCCAAAATGACCCACTAATTGAATTTTCTCGAAAATGTGACCTAGCCCAACAGTCTTCTCGTACCCGGAAACCATTGAATGCAAAATTTAGTGTAAATTGAGCCGCTTTTTAGATCTTGACCCACAATGACCCAGAAATGACCCACTAATCGAATATTCTCGGACATGCGACCTAGCCCAATGCTTTTATCGTGCTCGAAACTCGTAGGACACAAAATTTAATCAAAATCGTTAGAGCCGTTTTTTAGATAAAATTAATTTGACCCGCGTTGACCCAAAAATGACCCACTAATCGAAAGTTCTCGAACATGTGACCAAGCCCAATTGACTTCTCATGCCCGAAAATGGTCGGATACAAAATTTCGTCAAAATCGTTTGAACCGTTTTTTAGATACAATTAGCTTGACCATGACCCAAAATGACCCAAAATGACCCACTAATTGAATTTTCTCGAACATGTGACCTAGCCCAACAGTCTTCTCGTGCCCGAAAACCATTGGATGCCAAATTTAGTGTAAATTGAGCCGCTTTTTAGATCTTGACCCACAATGACCCAGAAATGACCCACTAATCGAATTTTCTCGGACATGCGACTTAGCCCAATGCTTTTATCGTGCTTGAAACTCGTAGGACACAAAATTTAATCAAAATCGTTAGAGCCGTTTTTTAGATAAAATTAATTTGACTCGCGTTGACCCAAAAATGACCCACTAATCGAAAGTTTTCGAACGTGTGACCCAGCCCAATTGACTTCTCATGCCCGAAAATGGTCGGATACAAAATTTCGTCAAAATCGTTTGAACCGTTTTTTAGATACAATTAGCTAGACCATGACCCAAAATGACCCACTAATCGAATTTTCTCGAGCATGTGACCTAGCCCAATGGTTTTCTGGTGCCCCAAAACGGTAGGATACGAAATTTCGTCAAAATCGTTAGAGCCGTTTTTAAGATAATTTTTGCATGTATATATAACCACCCACAAGATTTGCTCGTATTAGAATATATGATATATTTCACTTTCCTCATTCAATATACTTTTCAAAGTAAACTTCTGTTAAAAAAAATTTTGTCTACAGCCATTTTAATAGGATTTCTGGAAACGGAAAAACACGGACCAGCCGTCTACTGTGTTAAAAATAGGTGGTTTATCCATAGGAAATGTGTTTTCTTAGAAAGTAAGTCTCCTTTCAACAGCTTATTTTTCTAAAAATACGTAGTTCATATTGGATTGAAAAGTCCTATTTCGATTTCACTGCACGCTTATAGTTTTGTAAATTGTGTTTAAAAGGCATGAAATTAATAGGATAGTACTTTTTAGGGGAGGACCACTTTTGGATCAATATTTTTCAAACTGTTTTAGTTGTAGGCTTAAGCATTAGAAATGAGTTCGAGCTCTTTTTTCAGAATCCGAGAACGACGATTTGAAATCCGAGCCCGAAAACATATGTGTCATCAGAACTCGAATTCGCTTGAGTCCGATATGAAAAGTAAGCAGTAGAAAATTGTTAACAATATTTTAAAAGGGTTTCAATATTAATTTTCTTATTTGAAAATCTTAAATAGAAATAACTATCAATCTTAAATACCCCCCCCCCCAGCCACCCCCATGACGGCATTTTGTTATTTTCATGTCCCCGATAATGTATTTAAATTATACAATTTGTCATTTATAGCCAACTAATGGCAGAAATCTACAAAAGTCACTATTCTTTTAAGATTTCCACTATGCAGAAAGACACAAGTTATGTTTTTCAGTTATTCTGACAAAATACTTCAAACAGAAATAGAGGATAGACAAGGGATATACCACTGCTAATTCCTCTTAATAACACTGACCATGTCAAGAATTCAAATACAGGTAGAATATTTCACTTTATACCCTATCAATTACAATTCAATTTCCTTTCAAACTGATTTTTAGAGGCTTATAAAACACTTTAACAAACTTAGACTACATTCTTCTTTCTCAACTAGCATTTGGCAAGTTTTATTTTTTCAAGTTATGAATAAATAAAATTTTCAGTTTGAGCCTGAGACAGAAGACTGGTGTAAAAATCGAACACGAAATGGGCTCGGGCTGAGCCCGTCCTGGGCCCCCTTCTGGGCTGAGAAAATGTCATCTCTATTGATCATAACAGCACTAAAACAGGTGTTTATTCTGAATAAAAACGTTTATTAGTTAATTTACATTATGCTGTGTTATATTTAATTTGCTTTTGCATGTGCAAAGTTTTGCTTTATGATAAACAGAACTACAAGCCAATGATAAATTCTGGGTACTCTGGTACTCTAAGGAGACATTGGTTTGTTTACTTCTTATGTCGTAATGAATAACATTGCTCGGTAATGAAAGAGAGAACTGTGAACTTCATTCAAAACGGCTCCAATTCAGAACGTTTGTCGAAATGAAAATCAATCTAATGCATCTTCAATGACATCATTGTTTGCTCAGTCTTTCAAGAGTATTAAATAATTTACATCAGTTAACAATGACTGTTTTCTTGGATATCAGATGCATCATCCAGACATTCTGATTGATATCTTAATTTTTCTTTGAAATCTAACCGCGACTTGTTCATTTTTCTGCCTATGAAATAGAGATTTAAAAATCTAAATTTAGGCAAAATCCAAAACTCAAAATGGTTACTCAGATTTCTTTAAAGCCTAAAAAGAATCCTAACTAGAATTTTATACAGTTTAGGACAAATTTAAGCCGTTTAGTATTTTGAGGGGGGGGGGGGAGTCCTGATGAAACATTATTTACCGTAAATTTTCCCACTTAACTTTAATATTTATCTTTCTAAACACTATAAAAAATTTATTTCATTTAACTCTACATATTTTAAAGTTATTTTATTCGAACTTTAGCACATTTCTAAATTATAAAATTATAAAATTGTAAAATTATGTAGAAAAATAAAATAACTTACTTTTTCTAAAAAAAAAAAAAAAAAAAATCGGAAATAAACACATTATTTTTACTTTTTAAACACTTTTTTTTTTTTTTTTTTTTTTTTTTTCATATTTTTTCAAAATCAAACTTAAAACATTACTACACTTCAATCAGAAAAATACAATCATTTTGCAATTTTTACGAATTTCAAAGTCTACAACAATCCACTTAAAGGTCCTCTACCCTTTGAACTTTTATTTTATTTCAGCATTTTATACCCTTTTGACATATTATTAAATGGTTTTATGAAAGAAAGTGGTTTAATCGAGAAAAAATTATATTCTTGTGGTAAAATTCGAAAAAATATTAAGTAAATTTCTAAAACCTTACTTTTTCCTCAATTAACTTTTCGAAACTTTTTTTTTTCATGCTTTTCTTACAAGTGTATTCTATAATGTTAGGGATCAGATTTCCAAAAAGTTATAATTAGTTTAAGAAAAGATAAATAAAATGTCGTGACATATGTAAAAAATAGAATAAAATAGCTATTTATTTGATCTTTTTCTTTTTCAAAAATAAACTATTTCTATTACTGAAAGTCCGATCCCTAATTTTTATGAAATGCACCTAAAGGTCGCAATAATAATAATAATAATAATAATAAATAAATAAATAAATAAAATGAAATAAAATAAAATAAAATAAAATAAAATAAAATAAAAAATAGCGAGTTAATTGAAAAGCATATGTTGAAGTTTTGTCATTTTAATCATGCTATTGTAAAAACACGAAATGAATTTAAAAATTGTAACTCTGAATGGATGCAGTAAAAAGCCTTTTTAGCATATCGTATATTTCGACGTATAACGCGCACTTTCTATACAAGAGAATTGATCGAAATTTACAGGTGCGCATTATACGCCGGTTATAAAAATGAAAAATTAAGAAACGGAAGAATGATAATAAGAACTAAGATTTCTAATTTAATAAACATGCTATTTATTTACAGAAAAAAAAGTAAAACGAAAAGAAAAGAAAGAAAAAACAATTTTCGCTATCAGGTTACATGAACAGTTATAGTTATTACACTTTACAATAATATTTATTTTATGTTTTGCTATTTATCTCATGACGGTTTCTTTGCAAAGAAGAAAGTGCGCGTTATACCAGGAATATAAAAATGGAAAAATGAAGTCTAAAAGCTTAGGTGCGCGTTATACGCCGGAATATACGGTCATTATGATTTTTTTTTCTACACTGCAAAAATTTTTTATTTTATTTTACAGTATAATACTAGCATCGCGCGGCAGCGTATTACTGCTTATTTTACGGTATAATACTGGCAGCTGGGATGCCAGTATTATACTGTAAAATCAACATTTTTTTTTTTTTTTTTTTTTTCGGCTGTGTAGTTGCCAGTCTCAATTTTCTATATTTAAAAAACAAAATCTAAAATAACAGTTTTTGACGCTATACAAAAAATATCTTAAAAGTTTCTTATAATTCCGGTTGGTGTTGTGTTTTTGCACCGTTTTATAACTCTTAAACTAATAAAGCTAGTACTTTTTCCGTTGCAGTTTTGTCACTAGTATAACTTATATTATATCATATTAAATCATTGTGTGAAGCAAAAATTTGAATAAAAAGTTATTGCGGCAAGGAATGAGGGGGGTGAAATCTTTTCGCAAAGAGTTTAGATCCAAATTCAACTTGATGTTTTTTGACGGTCACGAAAACATTTTTATTTTCATATGCATAAATTTTCATCATGTTTGACCCATGATATTTTCAAATATTCTAACCCAGATTAAAAAAAAATAAAAAAACAAAATAAATAAATAAATCTTAAGCAATTATTGTATATACATTTGATGCTTCAATCAAATTTTTGGACACTAAAGCACGTACGCGTTAAAAATTAGCAGTGACCAGCATTAATCAAAGTATTGTATTTATAGGACGTGAAATAATGTACGTACTTAAAGGCATTTTTCATCTTATCCACAGAAGTCATGCAGGTGGACGAATAAATTTGCGTACAATAAATTTAAATATGTGTACACAAACCTTTAAAATTTGCGTTGAATAAATCAAAATGTTTGTAAAAAAATTCAATAGATCTAGTTAACATTTTCTTACTAGTTCAAATATATTTCTACTCCATTTTCTAATTTAACTCCTTTCCTTCCAAAAAGTGTTTTTTTTTCCCTCTGACAGGATTAAGTTTATCTATAGGTATGAAAACATTTCATTTTCATGATTTCCTTGTATATTCTTAATAAAGCCTCATAAGTATATGGCGAACTAATGGACGCGGAACAAGCCCCACCTCATTAGTGCGTCAAATTTCTCAAATAACAAATCAACCAAGTTACACAAAATTCAAAAGCGGTGATAACAGCCGTTAGGACTGATCGCATTAAGCGTATTCACTAAGGAAAAAATATAAATAAAAAACCCCAGTTATAATGCACGGGTCAGTTACAGTGACAAAACCAACAAAAATGAGTGTGCAACATCCAGAAATGTGACAACCACCAGTAACAAAAGTTACAATGTGACAAAACCTACGATAGTTATATAATAACCAGTGAAACTTTCACAAGAAGACCATGTTTCAAAATGTGACAACCAACACTAGCACAAGCTAGAGTTATCAATTTATCAAGATACGGACAAAAACCTAACCAATGATAATAGACAAAAACAACCCACAACAGGGGTGAGCCCATAAAAGCGGCAAACAACCCTGACAGAGACAAATAAAACAAAAGGTGAAATCAGCCCATAAAAGCGGCGTAAACATTACAGCGACAACCCACCATGAACGTGACAAGCCAACAGACATGGCAAATATGTAAATCAACAAGTGACCAAAAAAAAAAAAAAAAAACTATAAAAATGGCGATAAAAACGCCCAATACAAAAGTTAGACAACTTAAGCGGTTTGAGACAGCAGATACGAAGCCATGTACACTAATGGCGCCTGGTGCATGTAAAATCCGTCGTGGGTGCAAAGTCCTCTAACTTCCCTATGAATTATATCTCTGGAGGTGCCTAGTCAGGTGAAGGTTTCATCACCTGATCAAGGTTCTAAATTATGAGACCAATTCCTTTCTCTCCTTTAATTTTTGCGTTTTGAAATCTACCAATTCAACAAAGTTAAATAGAAACCTTGAACCGGCAAAAAAGAAAACTGTAGGAAACCACTAGAGAGCACTGCAGCGATGACAACAAGGCGCATGTCAGGTGGATCACAGTCATTCTGATCAGGAGAATATCGCCCCGCGCCCAGGTACTAACTCATAAAGCTAGGCACGCATTCCCGGCAAGTATGAGCCTGGTTATATATAATATATATATAACCTGGTTATATATATATATATATAACCAGGCTCCTACCTGCCAGAAATGAGTGCCTACTTTTGACGCTTCATTTGAGTTCCTTATACAAAAGGGGGGAACGGGGGGGGAGGTATAGTTTATGTATTTTTTCTTAGATCTTCATAAAGTTAGAAGTATAGGATGCTGAAGTTAAATGCACATGACAAACTTTAATTTGTATCTTCCCAAAAAATCATCCAATTGAAATATTTATTTTTTAATGAGATACAATTAATAGACTCCCGTCATTTTTTTCAATTCGAAAACTTATTTTTAATTACGAAAATCATTAATAAATTCATTTTAAAAAATCCTGAATTATGTACTACATTAATGTTTACATTAAAAGAAAATATCGTCCAAAACATAGCTGTGAAATTCTATAACTGATTTCTATCATTAGTGATCAAGATATAAAGGAATTTTACTTTTCAAACGGGCCTACCTTCTGTTTACCGTTGGTGCTTACAGAAAAGAAAATCTTAGAATGTTACCAGAAACTTTTTATACAGTTTTTGGTACTTTTATGTTAGCCAGGCGCAAATCTCGCCAATAGCATTTTTTATTCGCCAGTAGCGCAGCTTTAATATTTCTCGTGTGCAAATCAGAAACCATGCTTTGATGGTGAAATAAAATATCTTGATGTATTATTTCTTATTATTTTCTTTCTTTCTCTTTCTTTTTCGTTTCGTATTTTAAATTAAATGAGTGAAAGGCCTGCATTTTAAATTCATGTCACACATCAATTTTAAATGTATGCGTTTTCGATTAAAGTTATGCATTTTAAATGAAATTAGTAAAAGATTTATATTTTAAATGAAATGAATAAAATACGAATGATAGCAGTGGAAACAACATTTGACAGTTTATCACCTGCGCCCGGCTAACTTAAAAGTACCGAATTTTTTTTATATACGAAGTAAGTTTACTTTTCTTTAGAATTTCTATTTTTTTTTCTATGGAAAATATATGAATGTTACCAGTACTTTTCCTTGTAAGTTCTTAATTTTATTTTTTATATATATTTATGAATAAACCATTAATACGTTTTCTTTGATATGAAGAACTCTTTGAAGTTTGACTGAATTTTCTTTGGATTCTATATGAAGATTTTTAAAAAAGTACAGGAACCATACTTTTTTCTGGCTGATTTGATCCAAGGACCTCAAATAAAATGTTAAAAGTGGGTGTTATCATTTGAAAAATTAATGTTGGTAGAATTTTTAATATGTAGACGACTCCTATTTCAAAAAATTGCTTTCATATTCGGAAAGTAAACTCATTTCCTAGTCGAATGGCACCTCTATCATCTCTATGCGACAATTTGGTGATAAAATAACATGATGTGATACATATATATATTTTTTTTTCTACGACTGTTTAAACAACATATCTTGGCTATCTCATTCCTTTCGTATTTATTGAGTGTGGAAGTTGTAAAGATAATGCAGATTGACTTTGTACATACAGTAAAAATTAGTTCCATGAGTGAAAGCATAAAAAGATGAATTTTGTGTCCCAGTGGTTGCTAAAGAATTAAAGTGGAGAAAAAAATAACTGTAATTATAAAATGTGCATTATAACTCTCTCTATCTCACTTTTTTTAAAGTTATATATTAAGTTATCTAACAATGTTCGAAATACTTCTTAGAAAATTAGCTTAAATGTGTTATAATTTATCGCAAGTATTAATGGTGGGGGCTAATTGTTTTATCTTTATCTTGTTTTTAAAATGTTAAATAAGTATAGTATTCCAAGATATATTTTAAAAGTTTAAAAAAATGCTACATGGAAAATGAAAGGTTGCTTTAAACTTAATCGATGTATAATAATAATGTAATAAAATAGATGCTTCTAGAAAATGCATAAAAATTTCATCAATAACTAAATTTTTGCAGATATTCAAAGATATTTTTCAAATTTAAAAACTTATTATTATTTTGATTGCATTAGTCCCAATATTTCGTCAATATTAATTATTACATTAATTGTATTGGGTCCACATTATACGAATAATAATTATTTTCGTTATATTGAAGCTAATATTTTTCCATTATTGTATTCATCGCAAATACTTTAAAAGAAATACTATTATTGGTAAAATATTGCTTTATATTGGGAAAATTTGCAGTAAAACAAAGCAGAAAACAACGTTAGAAATATTTCCAATGAAATGTCAATACTGGATAAATGTTGTCTTTACGTTGAAAATATTAGCAATGCCGATGATATTTCGATCTTACAGAAGTTTTAGCTTTGCATTGGAAATAATATTGAAAAAATCGCAATGATATGTCAATATTGCAGAAATATTGGCTTTATGTTGCAAATATTTGCAATGATATCTCAACATTGCAGAGATATTAACTTTAGTTTTGGAAATATTGGGACGAAATATTTATTACCAATATGGGTAAGATGTGGAAACCACAATTTTGAGACAATATTTTCATGCCAAAACTGTCAATATTGACCAAGAAAGATACAATATTTTTGCCACTACGGAAGTAACAAGCCACAGTTTGGGAAACAATTACATGATAAAAAAAAATTTAATACATCTATAAGAACCAATATATGGTATAAGTACAAAAAGTATTAGAAGAATATTGTGTTAATATTTGTCGTTATTTATTATAATGTGAGTATATTTTGAGCAAAAATCAGTTTTAAAGAAATTAATCTTAAAATTAAATTTTAAATTGTATGCTTTTATAAAGGGATATTTTTACATTATAATACAAAGTTATAATCGAAGTGCAGACAAAAACATGGTAATTTTTTTTTTTTTTTAATTAACGTTATTTTTGGTCGTTCAAACATGTTCAAAAGCCTTTGAAATTAAGAATGTTAATAGAAATCTTTATTATTTATAATAATAATTTTGCACTGATCATGAAAATAACATGAGAAAAACATTGACATTAACTAACAGAGTCTATAAGAGGCAAAATCAACCAAAAGAGAGTTTCACAGACAAAATATTTCCAAAACAGAAAATTATACAGGAAGTTTAAAACCACACCTATGACTATACCTTTCCCGAGTTAGAAGGTATGATAACCATACTTGGCAAAAGATCAGACGTGATAACGCATAATTTTTCTCTTTTTTTTTTAACCGGAGGTTTTCATAACCTGTTTTCCGACAACACCCGAGTATGATTTCATGTATTTTCAGACATATAAATCCCATTTAACTTTTTTTAAATAATTATTTCTTAAAATAAGGCACTAAAAAACTTTGGTATGCATAGCGTCAATTTCAAAAGTATGTTTTTCTTACCTGTGTATCTCGCTATCAAAACAGACGAAGAGCAAGGCCAGGCAACCGTCAGAAGTATTTTGTCTGGCTCAGACGCTTCTCCCCGCTTTTGCACTGCTTTTTGAGGTAAATGAATACAGCAATGAGAATAGAATCTTTTGCAGGGTTGCCATAACGAAGCGAAATTCGCCAAGAAAGCTATTTCGCTGCGAAAGTTTTATCTCCCTCATCAAATCTCTCTTTGTACATTATTTCATATTAATAAAAATGATATATATATATATATATATATATATATATATTCTTCTCCTCTATCTTTCTTTCTCTCTTTGTACATTATTTCGTATTAATAAAAATTCTCTACATTCTTCTTATCTTTCTTTCTCTCTTTCTACATTATTTCGTATTAATAAAAAAATATCTATGTTCCTCTTCTTTCCTCTTTCTTTCTATATTATATCATATTAAAAAATGTAATCTATATCTGTTTCTCTTTTTTGTATAATATTACATATTAATAAAAAATGATCTATATTCCTCATCATCCTCTATTGCTCTTTGTACATTATTTCATATTAATAAAAAGGACCTGTATTCATCTCTTTATCCCTTCTGTCTTTCTCACTTTGCCCATTATTTCCTGTTAATGAAAATTATCTATATTATTCTCCTTATCCCCCCCCCCTCTCTTTTTGTATTTGTATATTGCATAATGTTAATAAAAATAATCTAGAGATTCTTCGATTCCTCTCTTTCTTTCTCTTTCACTTTGTTCATTATTCCATAGTAATAAAATTGATCTAGATTCCTCTCTTAATGATCTATATCCTCCCTCTCTCTCACACACACGCATACTTTGTACACTATTTAATATTAATAACGAAGATCTAATTCTTATTAATAGAAATCACTTTTATTCATTAATTCCTTTTAAATTTTGAAATTAATATATTTTGTTATTGTTTTTTTTTTTTTTTTTTTGTCTCTTTATATATTAACATATCGTTCTATAACTACAAAATAATTCTTTAATCATGTAATAATCATTTTTACAAGTTAATTTTACTAAAATTGGAAACAATTTATACTTTATCTGTTGTCCTCTTTTTTTTCCTCCCATAGATTACGTTGTATCATACATTAATAAAATACTTAGTGACTTTAACACATTCTCTAAATTAATTTTTTTCAATTTATATTTTTTCCACCCTCCTCATCATCAATTAATTCTCTCTCTCTCTCTTTCTATTTCTCTCTTCCTGTGTGTGTGCGTGCTCACGCGCGTGCATTATTTCATAATAATAAAAGTAATATATCACTTTTATAAATAATTTTTTTTTTAATTTCAGAATTTATATATTTTATTCTTTTCTCTCCCTTTTACCTTCTGTTTTTCTCTCCCTTAAATGTAGAACTCTATAGGTATGAAATATTTCCATAACTATATAATATTTTCGAAACGCTAATTTAACTAACATTTTGATCGAGTTTTTATTTTTTCTATTCTCTAAATTTTTCGTAATTCTGTGAACAGAAATATTTCAATCTACGTTAATAAAACACTCGGTTACATTTACACATTAACTTATTTAAAATTTTGAAATCATACTTTTTTTTTCTTTCCTTTCTCATTTCCTTTCCCTTTCATTCACATCCACTCTTGCTCTCAGTCCACAAATATGTTAACAAAATAATTTAATCCATACTGATTAAGTAATTTGTTATTTTATGCTTTAATTCAGCTGAAAATTTGAAATTCTACTTTTTTTCTTCTCTTATTTTCTATCAGTATCTAATTATATGTTTCTTTTCTTTCTTTCTTCTTTTAATCTTCTTTAACAAATCAATCAATCATTTTAAAAATTAATTCAACTGAAATTTCGGAAATTTTAACATCGTTTCCTTTTTTCAATTTTTGTCTGTATGTCTATACATTTATATATTCCTCTTTCAAAATAATTCATCATTTTTAAACATTAATTCAATTGAAATTTTGTAGATTACTCTTTTTTATTCTCTAATTATTTAACAAAATAATAATATATCATTTTTACGCATTAATTCAACTAAAATTTCGGATACTATATCCCCCCTTCCTCTCTTCCTCTCTCACTCTCTCACTCTCTCTCTCGCTCTCTTTTTTTTTTTTTTTTTTGGTCTGTTTATCAAAATCCTGTTTAACAAAGTAATCCACAATTTTTACTCATTAATTCAATAGAAATTTTGTAGATTACTCTTTTTATTCTCTTACTAGCTACCCGCCCGGCGTTGCCCGGGCCCGAGATAATAACAATCTCAGAGCAAGGCGTTAACCCCCTCCCCCCCATACCCGCAAATATAGCGAAAAATTTGTTCAAGAAAACCAACTTCACCTACATTAACGCGATCATTAAAAAAAGAATTACATTTTTCTGATAATTAGAACATAACGAAGACGCTACGCTAAAATAGCCCGCAGATGACAACACATCCCATCCTCAATTTCAGATCTATATCTTAATTAGTTATCTAAATTTTTGTCCATTAGTAAAAATTGCCAATTATTTCCTTTCATTTTCGAAAACTAAATGGAGGGATAGGCCAGAGAAACAGATTTCTTTGTAGTTCAGTTTTTAATGAAAGCAGATCCCTGTCAGAAACTTTCTCTGATTTTTTTTTCACTGGCGCCGGCAGATTTTTGGCAGTTTTTTTCCATAAATTAAGAAAAATTACCGGCCGAATTTTTCAAAAATCGCATAGTCTGATGCAGATTTTTTTTTTTTTTTTTTTTACATATGCTCAGAAAAATTTCTAATTGATATCTTAATTAGTTTTCTTAACATTCGCTAATTAAAAAAAATAATTTCGAATTCGTTCATTTCCGTTTGCAAATCCACAACAGCACTACTTTTTTTTTTCTTCTTTTAGCCTCATTTTGATTTAAAAGACGGCATTTTTGATGCGATGTTTAATGATATTCTAATTAATATCTTGAGTAATTATCAAATTATTAAAATTCTGAGACTCAGGTGCACAGGGTCAGACCTTCGGCTATACACACCTAAATTTTCAGACTTCTGGGTGGGCTAGATTTTGCTAGCCATCGCCCACAGACACACACACAGAGCGAAACTTTATTTTATTAGGATAGATGTATTATAATTTTTTATCTATATGGAGTCCACGTGTTAATTTAGTTAAAATTTTGGATATTATATTTACTTTATTCTTCTTCTTTTTTTTTTTTTTCATTATTTATCTATATATTTTTTAATCCTGTTTAAAAAATAAACCATCATTTTTACACATTAATTCAATTAAAATTTGGGAAAAATTATTATTTTTCTTCTTTTATTTTTGTGTTTCTTTCTAGGGAAAGTCCAAGGGAAAAAAAGGTACAAAATACAAAAATAAATGTTTTTTTTTTGTTTTTGTTTTTTTAAATTATTATTATTATTATTATTATTGAGGAAGGGTTTTGCAAAAATTGCATTATATTCCACAATTTTGATGAAGCCTTGATTTATTTTTATTAACATTTTAAATTAAACTTCTCGTGTTTAAACTTTTTTGGTTTTTCAATTTTACCGAAATCGTCTGACTTTTTATTTCCTCTCTGTCTGTGGTAATAAGAAACTGGTCTGCCAATATTCATATAAAGAGTATGTTAAATTGAATAGTGTTATAGAAATAACACTTAAAAAATCTTTCAACATAGCTTCCCAGATTTTAAAAGTAAAATTTCCTTTTTGAGTTATAGGAAGATAAAAAAATAGATTTTTAAAAATGCACAACAAATGTTTTTTATTTATCCTGAAAATTAATATACAGCTTTTTATATATGACTGATACAAAATATGAATGTACGCACATTAATTATATATTGAAATAAGAGACTAAATCTGAAACGTTACACACAGAGACAGGGTGTTAATAAGAGATTTTTGTCTCTTATTACCAAGAGAAAATGGCAAGTGTGGTAATGAGAAACATTGCTAAAATTTTGTACCTAAAACACTTTTCACAATTTATAAAATAGAATATGAAATAACATTTATTAAATTCAAAACTCAAATTAAGTCAAAAACTGACAACTAAAATTTTAATCTATTATACGATAGAAATTTTTATTGTGAAAAGGTCTTAAAATAGTATGAGTTAGTTTAAAGTGAAACAATAGAGCACCGATAATCCGAACTCCAATTAACCGAAAATCTAATTATCAAAACCTCTATTAAGCTAACTTTTTAATACTATAACTTAAACATAGATTATTTTTCCTTGTTAAAGAAAAAAATGGGGTTAAAACTTAAAAATTCTATTAAAATCACAAATGAAATTACATTAAAAAATATAGATTATTTTTGTGTACAGCACATTCCATGCGCTAAACTGTTATCTGAAATTAAAATTTTGAGAAATGACAGTAAAAGAAAGGAAATAATCAAAGAAATGGTGAAAATAAAGGGAATCATATTAGATGATCTTCAAAAGAAGCAATTAATCTGGCATAGTCATGTTAAAAGAATGAGACTACCCAAAATCGCATTTAATTATAAAACAAATCAAAAAAGGACGAAGAAGACCACGAAAGAACTGGATGGACGATATAAAGAAAGCGATGAGGGACAGAGGTCTGGAAGAGGAATGGACCCTTGACCGGAAGAAATGGAATAGTTTCTTGTTGATTTTTCGGACGGCGAATATGATGATGATGATGTTATTGCTCGCAGTAATAAAGCAGGATATGCATTCAGATAAGTTTAAGGAGGATCGTATGAAGCATGATTTTTGGAAATGCTGCACGGTCAAATTGGTACATTGTCCCTCTAGCATTGTGTCCACAAAACCGACAAATTCGTAATCCCTTGTTAAAAAAAGTAGTAGCAGAGAGAATGAATAAAAAGTCAGCATATTCTTGCAAGTTTCATTTTATTGCCCATAATAATGAGATCAAGAGGAGAGATGGTCTTTGTACTTAATCCATTAAAAAGTAAGCTTCTTGTTCAATGGTCAGATAAGATCTGTCAGTAATTAGCTCAGTTTGTGTGCCCACCATTTTCCTTGCGGTCAACGCGCCAAAACAAATTTTTGTACGTTTGGGATAAATACATATTAAGTTTTTGAACGATGTAACTCTAAGCGTATTCCAGATTGGCGACTTATCAATTATGAACTTTAAAAATATAACCCCGTTATTATTTGGATAGGCTTTAAAAATAACGGATGTGAGAGATTTATTAGCCTTTGATTATATTATTGCATTGGAGTAGGAAACTGATTTCGAAATATTAAACTAAAATGATTGCCTATATAATTCGAAACTGTCAACACTTAAAAGCTTAGTGGTTTTTTTTTTCCTTAAGCAATGGTTAAAAATTACATGTACGCATGAAAGCATATTATCTGAAGATTGGTTTGGAAATAAATAAATCATTAAGATTAATTTACTCTACTAATAAATATCACTTGACTTGAATGAACAGTATTTTGATTAAAAGGAAAGAATTCAAATACGTATTCAGACAGATATTGCAAGGGATTAAATTTATGACTATACTTAAATGAAATAACGGAAGGTAATTTAGGAAATAAATTAATTTTGATAACATAACTTACAAATAAATACTAAAATAACATCAAGCGCATTTTGACATAGTGAAAGATATTTCTTTTTGAGGTTTAAAATAAAAATAGATTTAAAATAAAGAAAAATAGCTGACATAGAAAATTTAACAAGAGAAATATTATTTTTGGAATAAAAAGAAATATAAATATATGATTTCATATCATAGCGACACCTGAAGCCACAAACCGAGTTTATGTATATATATATATATATGACAGTGGATAAGAGAATGCAAGTTTTCAAAAGTGCTATAAAAAAGCTTAATCCACTCTGTAATTTCACATAAAATCCCCAAATACCCACTAAAGAAGGCTTTTCTCCGGAATTGCCTATGGACAGTCATCCATATGGGGTATGGAAATCCTAGAAATGTTACTTTTTCCTTTCTTCTAGTGTAAGGGCTGGTAAATAAGAGAGGTCAGTTTCACAGCGAGGAAATTTTCAAAATGTCCTTCTTGATAATCTGTCAATGGTTATTCTTTGATTAACTTTGACTAATTTGATATTAGATTCAATTCAATTTATCGATGCAGAGTGAGCTGCAATGTATGTGACATAACTGCTGAAATGGACAGATGTGTGATCCTCACTATTCAAGACAACCTAGATTTCCAGAGCGTCAGTTTGAAATAAAAAAAAATACTTAAAACATTGGAGAACAATGGACCAACTTCTAAATTACGGGTCCAGTATTTTTGAATGGCCTCATTAATGAAAGAGCTTATTGAAGCAGAGTGCATGGGCAATTGGCACCTCCATCTCGACACTGTGCAGAAAATGTTACCATATTTTCATGCAGTTGGTCAATTCAACTATGCAAAGCTCTAAGACTACCCAGCTCTACCTGCAAGACATGCGAGTACTAGAAACAAACATGGATCCGATTGAGTTTAGCAAATTCGTTGCTGAGGGTTTACAATCTGACAAGGTCTGGTCAGAGATCTGGTCAGACATAACCATAGAATAAATGTCAATGAAAACAGTGAAGAGATTTTATGCAAGGGCGAGGCATCACCGACGTTAATGTGGCACTCGTCACCAACACCAGAACAGCATGTTGACATTAGATCTTCAAGAACCAGCAGGGACGATGCTGATGTGAACAAATTGATTCAATGGTTTGCCAGCCATCACCTACTCCCAAAAATTAATGAGATGTTGTCTATCAGCAGTGGAGTGATCGGATGTGAAGAAGTAAATTGCCATCTTTCCTAGGAAGTTGGTAGTAAATGGATGTCAAACATCTTTTATCAAAATTTTGAAAGCGTACATTTTAAACGAAAGGATGCAGTGATTTTTCTTGCTACAATAAAAAGCAATACAAAAATGAAGGAAGCATAGGTAGCCATAGATCCTCTTGTGCTTTTTCGTAGGAAGTGCATTGTCAAGCAATCAAATGAAGAACTTTAAAAATACCTCTAGTATCAATTGGCTCATTTCCCTTTATCACTTTTTAAAGAGAAAAGTATGCGCAAAGGCACCGTCTATATTTTACTCTGTTTACCCCTGTACCAAGTGACATAATACTGGAAACACTGGGGACATAATACTGAAAAGAGTGGAAGTAGTTCATGGAGGATATCTTCTTCACAAAGTTCTTTGCAGCAGACATTTCGCTACCATTTTTGCAAAATATGTGAGATACGTACAGCATAATCACAGTGGAAATGCAGTCGTTGTCTTTCATGGTTATCCTGAACATAATCAAAAAAGTATAAAACGTGCAGAAAGAGCTCGTCTTTTGAAAATTCATATTTCTTCGGAGGTTCAATTCAATGAGATCGTGTTTCCACAGATACCACAAGAGATATTGTTGAAGAATAAAAAATGCAAAGTACTTTTCATTTCTATGCTTCGAAATAAATTTGAACAAACACAAATGGTCACTTAGCAGGCCATTGGAGATACAGATGTGCAGCTATATCCCCTGATTACGATACTGAATCGTCAATGGTGAAAACATTGACCTTGTTCTTCTGGCTTTTCTAGCTCCAGACAATGTTTATTTCCGAAAGGCTGAGAGAAAAAACTGCCCGATGCTCTTTACTTTAACAAGTGTTTCCAGTTTAAGGAAGTTGCATAAAATATTATTTTCCTTCATGCTGTAAGTGACAGCGACATCACCTCAGCGCTCTTCAGTCATGGGAAAATGAAATATTGCAGAATTCTTCAGAACCCATACCTGAACCAAAAATCTTTAAAGACCCAAATGCAGAGAGGCACAAACTTATTGGATGTGCCTCTATGTCAGCTTCGCTAGAAAGCTACCAACATTAAATTAAAATTAGCGAGACTACCACCTACTCGTGATGCTACTCAATGTCATGCGTACAAGGACATACCTACAAGTTCAAACATGGCTAGGAAACGAAAAAGTCCTCTCGAATGGGGCTGGAAGTGGCTTGGGCACGGGCTCACTTCAGTCACCATGATGAGCGAACCAGCCCCTCAAGCCCTACTCAATTCCATATCTTGCTACTGCAAAAAAGGTTGCAGTACGTAGTGTAGTTGTAGGAAGGCAGTCTTGAACGGCTCAATTATCTGTGTGCAATGCCTTAACCAACTATGTGGCAACACTTCTGATATTACGCTGGACCTTGACGTTGAGGACTTCGACAATCTAGAACCGATCGAGCCAAGTACAAAGACGGACGGTGAAGAACTTGATACGATGGAATCACTACCAGGACCAAGCAGCAGGAAAAAGAAATTGGCGATACCTACTATTTATTTGTTTATTATTATTTTTGTACGTATTAGGATTAATTAATTACATCGTTTTTATCAATATCAAAAATAAAAGCTTGTTTTTTAAATTAGTAACTTGCCAGATGATCTTTTCCTGTTTTCACTCAAATCGTCGTCATTTTCAGTCTATTACAGATAATCAATGATCTAATCAATGAAACTTATAGACTATTTCATGCTCTACAAAGTTGATTCGCACACTTGTATCTCTAAAACGCACTAAAAATGAGTTATTAAGCAAAAACTAACGTCATTTGAGAATTTTTGCAAATTTTACCCCATTTTTACAGTTTTCTATCTCACCTCCTGTTTGGACAATATACAAACATGAATAGTGAAAAATGCACAAAGGCATAGGAGGTCAAAAACTTGCTTTTAGAGTGTCAACCTGTACACATTAGAGTGTCAACTTATACAACATATCCAAAAATCAAAATTATTTGACCTTTTGCAAAGTAAAATCCTATTTTTACTGGACTATAAGAGAGCCTGACAATTTGATACGTTTGCGAACGAAATTGGATTTTAAAATTTGTCAGAAAGTAAGCCAGTTTGGATTTGAGAACAGCCCTAAAACTTGCGAGTTTGCGCCATTACCGATTCGTCACTGCGCTTCTCTTTTAAGGTGGTACATTGTAGTTTTTATATATGCTAAATATATGAAAAATAATGAAAAACGCATCAAAAATTACATTGGTAGTATGAGCGCTTCTTATTGGGAAAAAAAATCAAATTGATACACATTATACACTTGCTTGATAAACCCATTTTTCTGTTCTTGTATAACACATTTGAACAATCTTCAAACAAAAATCAATCAGTCAGACTGGGAATATAGATACTAAATTATAATAAAACAACCAAAACATCGCAGAAAAAAAAAATTCTATCAAAAAGCCCAAAAATCAGTGCTTATCTACCCATTTCCTTAAACATTATGTATTTACATAGCTGCTAATTTTTACCGTTTTTCGAGACCACTACTTTTTAAAAGTAATCGCTTTATTTGATCGCAAAATTTTTGTCCTTGAATAAAGGGAATATTTCTCTTTGAAAATAATTGTGCTCAAAAAACGGGACGGTTGGCAAATATATATTTAAAATTCAGAGGAATCGTAATGAATAGCAATTACTAAAATTACTTTATTATTGCTGTTGTTCATTGTAAGAAATTATTTATAGAATTATAAATATTAAATATCGTACTTTCCTATCACATATTAAGAAAATGTATTGTATATGTACTTAACGATAACTCGTAGGTCGATAAAAATAGAACATGAACATTAACAGATCCTGATTTTTTTTAAATCAGAAAACCGTTATATCTTTCTACATCTGCGTATTTTCAGAAAAAATGAATAAGTAAATATAGATTAATATCTATGGAACCGCCAAAAAAATAATTAAACCAAGCACCCCCTATTGCATTACAGAGACTAACTAGCCTTGCACAATAAATTGGTGATATATTTTAATTATTTTGTCTACTGCTATTTCGAAACATTAATAATCTACCTTAAAGATTAGTAGAAATTTATCCCGAAGATTATTGTTTGGAAATAGTGGTAGGAAAAATAATAATTAAAAAAACAGTCACCAGGGCCAGCCCTGCGCTAGACATTTTTGTCAATCCTTTATTTTTCAGACCTATTTGTGGCTTGAAATGTCTATATTATAACCTTGTTTTTAGTTTGCTATTTAATCCCATTTAAATCTTTAGTAATACATTCAGAGATATATTGATTCCTAGAATTTTGTTCTAACGTTCCCATTAAGAATGCGGATTTGAGACAATCAATAGTCTATTGCTGAAACGTTTTACATTTATTTACAACCTAAATGATAAGGACATACAAGCTTTTCGTGTTAAATTACATTTGTGGTTAGCTTTTACTGCGACATAACTAACCTGAGAATGCTGAGTTCCTCCTGAGAAGACCTTTTTTTCCATCCCTTGGAAACAAAATCCGTTTCTTAAAAAATATAAAACGTACATTTTCAGTGCTACATTTTCTGATTTTTTTTTTTTTTTTTGATTTTTTTAAAAGGGTAAAAACACATATTTTCTTGCCAGTATTTTCGAGATCGTACGAAATATTTTATTAAAATTTTTCGTGTTCCGTACTTAAAAAGTAAAAACGGAACCATTATAAGATCACTCCTGTGTCTGTCCGTCCGTCTGTCACCATTAATTTTCGTAAACTGGGACGTGAAATTTTCAAACTTGGGAAAGTTAGAAAGCCTTTTTACCCACATATTTTCAGATTATTATTGATTCACAAATATGTTTAAGAAAAATTTAGAGGGCTAATTAAGTTACTTGAAGAAGAAAAGTTTTCTTTTTGTATATCATGTGGCGTATCGCAAGAAAGATCTCGTAATATCGAACTCAAAAATATATTTGTTTTAATTTTAGGTATTATATTTTCAGAGATATCGTCGAAAATGTACTGAAGAAATATGTCCCCCCTCCCTTCCTCTATTTCCAAATCTACTGAAACTAAAATTATGAAAAAATTAGGGGCAGTAGGAGTTTATTTTAACCTTGCAGGAAAACTATACCGATTTTCCTAAGTAACATAGTTGTTGAGAAAAACGCACTTTTCTGTTACACACAACCTTTACCTTCCCGGTGGTCAGTGGGGGAGTTGACTGGCGCTCGAGGTATCTATCGACGCAGAATCATCCAAAGATAGTTGATAATGATTTTCAAAAAAAAAAAAATGTCGATAATTAGCCGAGATATTAATTAAGTTATTAAAAAAACTTTTTATATATGTGGTAGGGTATCTTTCGAAAGATCTTGTAACATCGAACTCAAAAATATATTTGTTTTAATTTTAGGTATCATATTTTCAGAGATATCGTCGAAAGTATACTGGGAAAATATGCCCCCCTCCCCTCCTATTTCTGAATCTACTGAAACTAAAATTCTGAAAAAATTAGGGGTAGTAGAAGTTTATTAATTAATAAATGGTAATTAATACGTTTAATGTACGGAACCCTTTGAGCGCGAGTTAACTCTTGACCGATTATTTTACATTACCTAGATGCTAGTTCGTAACCATAAACCTGAAGTTTTTTCGTAAATTATTTGTAACAGACTAAATATTACACGGAATTGAATGATGCTGCTGAATTAATGTTTGTTTAATCAATATTACGTGTTATTTTATTTTGTTTTACAATTTTATTATCTTTTCCTGCTATTTTGTTGTACGAGGAACTGATGGTGTGATCTTTACGTTCATGATTTTTTCACTGTTGTTTAAAAAAAATAAACAGAAAATACTTGCAATGTATTGTTACATTTAAAAGGACTAAAAACTTTTATTTAACACTAATTAACTTTCTATGTACACTAATTAACTTTCTTTCACACGAAAAAATAAAGTTTTTTCCCCCCTGCCATCTGTTGAGCTATTTAGCCGCTGTTAACTTTGTGTCCACGGCCACGGCTCAATTTCTTGTTACAATAGTTATTTATCAAATAAAACAAAAAATAAATAACAAGTTTTTTTTTTTATTATTGAATCTGGGATTATAAAAATGCACTGAATTAAAAATAAATGTTTCCTAAAAAAAAAAAAAAAAGTAAATATAGAACCAGTAAATGGTACAAACTAGGCTGTAACTTGTCCACGGACATAATTTGTCAGGCTCTATAAACACATTATTTTTATGAAAAATTAATATTTTTTTTATCACTTAATTATTTATATGCATCGTACAGTTACACCACGCCACCTTTTTATTATAACATATTTTCAATTGCAATTACTTTTTTAATAAATATTCTGTGTCATTGTTTTGTACATTTCCAAGAAAATGACCCATTTTAGCTATTTTACGTTTATTTTACTCCATTAAAATACGTTGGTGTTTGGTAACATTCCCTAGAAATTAGAAGACAATGTTTTTTGTACCTTTAAGTAGTAGATGTAAGTGGTATTTTCTGTATTCACTTCTATTACATTACGTCATTTTATATTCGTCATTCGATTTGTATTTTGTAAGTCTCAACTTAAAAAAATAATTTTAAGATTATATTTTAATTGCAGTATATTTTGACTACCAAACAAATATTTATGATTCAATTAAAATATTCTGTTTTTCGACAATAATTATTTTAGATATATTATGATTGTACCCCAGATGATATGATCGGAAAAAAGCAAAAACAAAATAATAATAATAATAATAATAATAATAATAATAATAATAATAATTAACATAAAAATAAATACACTGATATTCGATATCATCCCTGAAAATTAACACAATTTAAAATAGGAGTCCAGGGTCCTCGATTGCATTAAGACTTTCCTGTCTACGCTTTTGTTTTTTAACGCATGTGTGGCTTGAAATGTTTATACACTTTAACTGAAGTTTCCTTACTCATATTTACTCTTCAATCCCTTTTAAATCTTTTGTAATGTATTCAGAGATATATTAGTTCCTAGAATGTATTCTAATAGTGCCATTAAGAATGCGGTAATGGGGCAATTGATAGTCTATAGCTGAAACGTTTTGCATTAATTTGAAAAAATAAAGTTTTTTTCCCCCTGCCATCTGTTGAGCTATTTAGCCGCTGTTAACTTTGTGTCCACGGCCACGGCTCAATTTCTTGTTACAATAGTTATTTATCAAATAAAACAAAAAATAAATAACAAGTTTTTTTTTTTTTTAAATTGAATCTGGGATTATAAAAATGCACTGAATTAAAAATAAATGTTTCCTAAAAAAAAAAAAAAAAAAAAAAAGTAAATATAGAACCAGTAAATGGTACAAACTAGGCTGTAACTTGTCCACGGACATAATTTGTCAGGCTCTATAAACACATTATTTTTATGAAAAATTAATATTTTTTTTATCACTTAATTATTTATATGCATCGTACAGTTACACCACGCCACCTTTTTATTATAACATATTTTCAATTGCAATTACTTTTTTAATAAATATTCTGTGTCATTGTTTTGTACATTTCCAAGAAAATGACCCATTTTAGCTATTTTACGTTTATTTTACTCCATTAAAATACGTTGGTGTTTGGTAACATTCCCTAGAAATTAGAAGACAATGTTTTTTGTACCTTTAAGTAGTAGATGTACGTGGTATTTTCTGTATTCACTTCTATTACATTACGTCATTTTATATTCGTCATTCGATTTGTATTTTGTAAGTCTCAACTTAAAAAAATAATTTTAAGATTATATTTTAATTGCAGTATATTTTGACTACCAAACAAATATTTATGATTCAATTAAAATATTCTGTTTTTCGACAATAATTATTTTAGATATATTATGATTGTACCCCAGATGATATGATCGGAAAAAAGCAAAAACAAAATAATAATAATAATAATAATAATAATAATAATAAAATAAAAATTAACATAAAAATAAATACACTGATATTCGATATCATCCCTGAAAATTAACACAATTTAAAATAGGAGTACAGGGTCCTCGATTGCATTAAGACTTTCCTGTCTACGCTTTTGTTTTTTAACGCATGTGTGGCTTGAAATGTTTATACACTTTAACTGAAGTTTCCTTACTCATATTTACTCTTCAATCCCTTTTAAATCTTTTGTAATGTATTCAGAGATATATTAGTTCCTAGAATGTATTCTAATAGTGCCATTAAGAATGCGGTAATGGGGCAATTGATAGTCTATAGCTGAAACGTTTTGCATTAATTTGCAACTAAAATGCAAAGGACATAAAAGCTTTTCGTATTAGATTGCATTAGTGATTAGCGTTTACAGTCAATTAACTAACCTAAGAATGCTCACCACTCCTGAAAATCTTTTATAAATCGCTAGGAAATAAAATCCTTTCCTTAATATATATATATATATAAGTTCTTCAAAAAAATTTTTGATTGGATTTTTCTTTTAATTTAATTTTTTATGCGAATTTTAGTATTTTTTCAGCGTTTTTTCACGTTTCGCTGCAATTTTGCCACATTAGTAACAGAAATCCGGTTCCAATCTTTTAGCCTAATATAGTAAATTTTGTCCTTATTTCAATAAAAAAATTTCGAAAATCGTACAGCGATTTTTGAAGTTTTGGTGGTTTTTTTTCCTTTTTTTAAATTTTTGACCAAAAACTTACCCGTTTTGAATCAAATGATACAGAAATTTGAGGGGGGTATTCAATTTATCTCCGCTTCGAGGTCTATCTTTCTATTTAATTTCCGAAAAACGATTGGGTTACCAGAGGAACGGTTTCGTGCAGCGATTTTTAGAGTTTTAAATAAAGAGATTATTTATACCAAAATTATTTGTAACTTTGTTTATCTACCGATAATACATTTCAGCTATTGTATGTTTATTTTCCATCTTCTAAAATACATAAGGTGTTCTGTAACATTCTTAAGAAACTTAGAAGACAATGTTTTTTGTACCTTTAAGCATACGTAAGTGGCATTTTATCTATTCACATCTATTACATTTCATCATTTTATATTCGTCAATGTAATCATTATCGCTTCGCATTTTGTAAATCTCAACTTAAAAAAATCGATATCAGGATTATGTTTTAATTGCAGTATATTTTGACAATCAAACAAATACTTCTGACTGAATTAATATGTTATGTTTTTCCATTAATAATTATTTTAGATATTTTATGTTTGTATCTCAGATTATGTGATTTTGTGAAGATAAATAAATAAATAAAACTAAACACACTGATATTCGATATCATTTCTTAAAAAAATTAGAAAAATAAACAGCATTCTTTATTATTTCAAATGTATGTAAGCAGCTTCTGATGTTTTATATATTCAATTCTATTATGTTACATCGTTTCATATTCATCATTATTACTTCGTATTTTGTAAATCACTCAGTTGTTATTCGTCTCTTACACCATGTTTCTGTTATATTTAGTTTTAATTTTTTTTTAAAGTTGTTTTTTATATTTTTAGACTTGCATACGAATGATTTAGAATTAATCGTTCAATAAAATTTTAAAGCGTCGTAGAAACTACAAGAAACAATTTTTGTATAGGAAGTTACGGCTGTAACCCACTTCATCAGACAACAAGAAAAATCAGGCGTCAAGCACAGATTATGAAACACTTTCCAACACATTCAGAATACTGAAAGAGAACTTCACAGTTTACTAAGTAAGCAAAGTCAAGATCAAACCGGGCGGGGTGGCCTACCTTTCGGCTTAAGCTCAACTAGCCCTGCCCAGCAGATTTGTTTACCTAATTATACTGAGCATTACTAAATTATACTTTGTGATAATGAGCAATAATGATACTATGTGATTCTGAAATACAAATTCTGAAAATACAAGATTCCAAAAATATAAATTCTGAAAATACAATTCACCAATCCTATTTAGCAGTACTAAATACTACTATGTGATACTGAGCAATAATACTACCATGTAATAATACTGTAAGATGCTGAAGTAAATAATAATAATGGATAGAAGTAAGTACTAAATGAATAATAATGAATGAATAATAATACTAGATACTAAGTAAGCAATTTACAAAACGCATAACACATTCGAAAACCCAATTTCAGCAATTACTGCCAATAGTCGAACAAACTATCCGAATTTTTTTGTGCAGCCCTGTATATGATCTATAGATTTTTATGTATACTACCTTAAAATTTACTTAGAAAATACATAGCACAACTGAAATTTTTCCTTCAGCAACTTCCTTCTGAAGAAGATCTGCTCAAATTATTTCATTAAACACAAGTAAGAATTCTTTCACCGAATAAACATACTTTTATTTCTCAACGGACGTAACAACATCCTACTACAACGAAACACAACTCCTCTCCTTTTCAGATCGAGAGGGGGAAAAAAAAAACAATCAAACACTGCGCATGCGTGCCCACCCGGTGCCGTAATAATCACAGCCGGCCCGGCGAATACACTCCCCACCTTGAAACCCAAAGGTTTCAATTACAAAACGTACTATTACTACATTTTCACATTAAATATACAATAGATACAAAGGAACACACAGTAAACTAGCACAATATATACACTCTGAATATACTAATGAAATAAGAAATTCAATTATAATCATACAATAGCAAAATTTAACAAGTTTACATAACATTATCTGAAATTGGCAAAATAGCAACACTAGAAATACTACGTTTATAGGTGCCCTTAGGCGTTTTTACCAGAATTACTCTGATTTTTCCATCATTTCCACGAATAACGCTTTCAATTCTACCAATTAACCAACTACATACTGGTAGTTTTTCTTCTTTTAACAATACAACCATGTTAGGTTTAATATCATCTTTAATACTATGCCACTTAGATCGTTGTTGTAAAGTTCCCAAATAATCTCTGGTCCATTTTTTCCAGACAGTTTGGACGAGTTTAGTAGTCAATTGCCATTTAGAAAGTCTATTATTTTCTACAGAGGAAATGTCTATCTCAGGTAACGAATTAAGTGGCCTACCGATCAAAAAATGACCTGGCGTTAAAACATTATAATCATTGGGATCGGATGAAAGTGGTGTCAGAGGTCGGCTGTTTAAAATAGCTTCAATTTGATTACTTACAGTTAAAAACTCCTCAAATGTGAGTTTATGCTCACCTACCACTCTTTTGAAATGGTGTTTAAAAGACTTTACACCCGCCTCCCACAATCCCCCAAAATTAGGCGACTGTGGAGGGATAAAACTCCATGACACACCTTCAGAACACATGTAATCAATTACATACTCATTTTTAAATAAGGAAAATAACTCCCTTATTTCTGAAGCAGCACCTCGAAAATTTGTGCCATTATCAGAAAAAAGGCGAGATGCCAGACCTCTGCGTGCAAAAAACCTTTTTAAACATGCAATCATGGCTTCTGCCGATAAATTAGTGATAATCTCAAAATGAACTGCCTTAGTCATAAAACAGACAAACACACACACATAAATTTTGTGATAAACACCTTTTCTTTGGTTTTTGTATCTTATTAAGAAAGGCCCACAACAATCTAGACCTGAATTGGAGAAAGGAGGATTAATGTTCACCCGTTCCTTAGGTAAAGGTGCCATAATTTGACTCATTTCTTTTGGGTTTGCCTTAAAACATGTCACACAATTATGTACAGTTTTTCTAGCAATAGCACGTCCCCCCAAAGGCCAATATTCTTGCCTAACGGCATACAACAAAGTTTGGGGCCCAATATGAAAATTTTTTAAGTGGAAATACAAAAAAATCATTTCCGTGAATTTATGACTCTTAGGAAGTAAAATAGGATGTTTAGCATCAATTTGCAAGTTAGCATTAACTAATCGACCACCCACGCGAATTATACCATCATTATCAATAAAAGGAGATAAACTACTTACATTAAATTCCTTAATCCTCCTTTTCTCTCTCAAGGCCTTCATCTCCTTAGGAAATACCTGCATTTGTACATATTTTATTAAAACCAATTTACCTATCCTTAATTCAACTGGAGATAAAGGTCCTTTTTCCCTTATACAGCCCTTCACATTAGAGATGAATCTGAAAATAAAACTAATAATTCTAATTAATTTTACATATGAATTTGTGATCTTAAATATATAGTCAATGTCCTTAACCTGATTTAAAAAAGTTAGTTCACAGTTCTGAAAACTACAATTTTGTTTGAATTCCTTTTGGAATTCCTCTGTTTCAGTCACTGTTAAATGATTGTTATCACTGTTGTAAAATTCCTGATCACACAAAAATTCAGGACCATTCCACCACAGTTTAAGATCAAGAATTTTTGTTGGACTAACCCCACGTGAAATTAAGTCTGCTGGATTTTCAGAAGTTTTTACGTAGTTCCATGAGAAGTCTTTAGTGTTACTTTGAATTTTAGAGACACGATTCGATACAAAAACCTTAAGTGTTAGAGGAGGTGAAGCAATCCATGCCAGTACTACTGTCGAATCTGAGTATAAATATACTCCACGAAATTGAACATCCAGGGATGACAGTACCTTAACAGTAAGTTTCGAGAGCAACTCTGCCGCGCACAATTCCATACGTGGAATCGTAATCTTCTTGAGGGGTGCCACCCGCGATTTGCTACACAGGAGTGACACCTTAGCTTCACCTGACTCGGAGACAGATCTAAGGTAAATCACACAACCATACGCATCTTTAGAAGCATCCCCAAATCCGATCAAATCAATATGTTTCGAATCTGGCCATAAAACATGACGTTTTATCTGCAAATGTTTCAATTCAGTCAGTTCTTCGCGAAATTTATTCCAAGCCTTTCTTTCTTGTAGTGGAATTTCATCGTCCCAGTCAAGCTGAAGGAGCCACAGTTTCTGAATATAAATTTTTGCTGTGACTATCACCGGACCCAGGATACCGAGCGGATCGAATAACCTTGCAATATCTGATAAGACTGTTCTTTTAGTAATAGAAGTCACAAACGGTTGAATTTTAAAACAAAATGTATCCTTGTTAGGATTAAACAACAGTCCGAGCGTTTTGACAGTGTCTGAATCATGATCGTTAAAATCATACTCTTTCTCCGTGGTTGGAACATTTTGTAGTAATAATTTATTATTAGAGCTCCATTTGTGAAGTTCGAGCCCACCAGACTTTAGCATGGATATTAACTGTTGTTGTAGTTCAATAGCAGTAGCGACGTCATTTGTACCACTGAGAATGTCGTCGACATAAAAATCCTTGCCAGCAGCGGCAGCTAACGGATATTTTTCCTTCTCATCATGGCATAGCTGCTGAAGCACTCGTGTAGCCAAATAAGGTGCACACTTGGTTCCGTAGGTAACAGTGAGCAACTTAAAAACGCGTATAATTTCATTTTCATGACCCTTCCATAAAATACATTGTAAATCGCATTGATCGGGACTAATATAAATTTGTCGATACATCTTTTTTATGTCCGCGGTGAAAACTACAGCATGCTTTCTAAATCGCAGCAAAATTGAAAATAAATCATCCTGGACAACAAACCCAGAATACAACTTATCATTAAGGGATTGTCCAGATGAAGTTACTTGAGAAGCATTGAAAACAACACGTAATTTAGTGGTACTATTATCCGGCCTATAAACTCCATGGTGAGGCATAATGTATTTTGGACTGTCGTTAGTTTCCTGCATATGACCTAAATCTTCATACTCAGTTAAGAATTCCCTATATAATTTTAGATACTCAGGTTCTCTTCTCAAACGTCGCCAAAGAGAATCTAATCTTTTAACGGCAATGTTTTTTGACTCCCCTAAACATGGGGGGTCTTCTCTTAATGGCATTCTAACGACATAACGCCCATCGTCATTTCTGAAATGAGTTTTCATGAAATGATCTTCGCATATTAAACTCTCATCGTTTTGCACTCTTTCTGACTCAACATTTTCGATCTCCCAAAATTTTCTCAAAGTTACGTCTAAATTTTCCATAATTAACCCACAATGAACAGAAGATTCGTTCTCTATTGCTACACTCCCAGTAGCAATGAATCCAAATACTGAATTTTGCAAAATTATATCTGTCTCGGGGATCCTCATTTGACCGGATTTTAAAATTTCATAGAATAGTTGTGCGCCCAACAATATGTCCACAGCACCTGGCCTATTGAAACTCTCATCTGCCAACGTTAAATTCTCTAAATCTAGCCTATCAATATTAAATTGCTTAGCGGGTGCGTAATCTGTTATATTCGAGGCTATCAAAAGCTCTACTCTTTTTTCGAAAGTTCTGGTATGATTCGCAATTTTCGTTTTGACTACTGAATTTATCACTGACGATGATTTATTCAAACCAGAAACTACAACATTTATTTTTTCCTTCTTCAAATTAAATCTGTCAGCGCACCGTTTTGATATGAAGCATGACTGACTTCCATTGTCTAGTAATGCACGCGCTTCATGGAATATTCCAAAGTTATCCGCAATCATTATTTTAGCTGTGCTCAGCAAAACCATACGAGATTTGTTAACATTAACATTTGTGGCTGTGAAAGATAACGATTCTTTATTCTCGGCTGATGAGTTATCACCACATGCTCCTTTCGGAACAAAAACATTTGATCTTGGATCTAAAACGGCACCCGACATTACAAATGACTTGTCATAATTGGTATCTTTCGCATTGCCATGCGTACGCCCTTCATCTACTTTTTTATCAATATGTAAAATTGTGTGATGCCGTTTTTTGCAAATAGAACAATTGAATTTGGAAGAACAATTAACAACCTTATGATGCTTAAGACAATTAAAACACAGTTGATTATTTTTAATTAACTCAATTCGTTCATTAACTAACATTTTTTTGAAAATGGGGCACATATCAAGATAATGATTCTCATTAGACTTGCAAAGAATACATTTTGAAACCCTAACTTCCGATACAAACACCTTAGAATTGTTTTGTGGACTGTACACATTACGATATTTTTGCGAATTGTTTCCAAACTGCGGACGTGAAAACGCATTATTTTCTGTTTTACATTTATTCTTAGACGCTACATAAATATCACAACATCTAGATAATTCTTGCGGTAAATACCAAGATTCTCCTTGCTTTACACCTATATGAATTTGAAGTTCACGATCTAACGAGTTAAATATTTTGTCGGAAATCATTAATTCACACAATCCCTTAAAGTCATTCACCTTTCTTAACTGACAGTAATAATCAAATGTAGCAGTTAATCGCGAAGCGAATTGAACATAACTTTCGTTTTGAAATTTTTGCGCCCTTCGAAAATTGTTTAACACTTCCTGCGGAGTGGATTGAAATTCTTTCAACACAACGTCTTTAAGTTTATCATATTTACTTAGGTCATCCTCACTCAAATATACCATTAAATTAGTAGCCTTTTCGCCTAAGATATTTAAAAGAATTTCTGCTCTAAATTCCTCCGGAACATTCTTTGTTTTAAACGCTCTTTCCAGTGATTGAAAAAAAAGATTATACGATTCTGCACGCGACGGCACTGGAATAGTTAAGGTTTTAACACTTTTTAACAAATTTTCTAAACTACAATTTGATAGCTCAGAGTCACTTTTTACTACTGCTTCACTTAACTTATGCGGTGTTTCTTTCTGAATATTAGTAAGCTCTAATCGTTTTTCTAACTGCGCAAGTTTAATTTTTTCTAATTCCAGTGCCGAATCTCTTTCTAATCTATCCCGTTCAGCCTTCTTTTCGTTGTCTTTTTCCTTCTGAGTCACAGATTCAACAACCGTTTCTACAAGGTCATAATTATTCTTATAAACATCACTCGTTTCAATTAATTCTTTTAGCGACACTATGGTCGGCCTTGTAGGTAAAGTAAGCTCAAGTTCTTCTGCAACCTCGATTAAATCATTCTTTTTTAATCTTGCTAACAACATTTTGTTCGAAAAGAGAACCCAAGTAAATGCAAAAAATTAAAATCAAACTCCAAACATTTAAATTAAAAAACGAAACTAAACTCAACAACGTTATAAAATTTACACTCGGAATCAACACACACGTTAATTATCAATAGAATCCAAAAATGACAAAGTTAACTTAAAATCGAAACAAACACAAAACATTTTGCGAACTCTTATTAAATTAACTAAAGCGTACTCACCATTACCATGGAACCGATCGTCGTAATCATGATTTGCATTTTTCTTTTTACAAGACACGATGTACATTTTTTTTTTTCACTGCCCAAACCAATACACTGCAATATCATAGAACACACACAGAATCTCACTTTTTTATATTGAATCTTACCTTTTTCTTTTCACCACTGCACGTACACACTATCGTGGAACACGATTTCACTTTCACTTTTACTTTTTCATTTTTAATGAAGTGCACAACACTACGATCTATCCATAGTCGCCTCCGGCTCGACGGACCAACTGAAGAAGATCTGCTCAAATTATTTCATTAAACACAAGTAAGAATTCTTTCACCGAATAAACATACTTTTATTTCTCAACGGACGTAACAACATCCTACTACAACGAAACACAACTCCTCTCCTTTTCAGATCGAGAGGGGGAAAAAAAACAATCAAACACTGCGCATGCGTGCCCACCCGGTGCCGTAATAATCATAATAATAAGCCCGGCGAATACACCTTCAATAAACGGAAATGTACGTGAGATCTTTTGAGCAGTCCTGTATAGGAGCTATAGAATTTATATAAACCAATGCAAAAAATTAGTTACATTTAAAAAACGCGTACCACAACTGAAAACGAGCTACCAGCAATTATTTTTCATAGACAGTACTGTAAAAAATTCTTTTGAGCGTCTCTGTAAATGAACGATACATTCTACTGCACACCATATTCTATAGTAAGCGCCTTGTAGTGCCATTCAGTGATATGTATCAATTTGAATATGTTTAAGATAATGTTACATCTTAAAATACGCAGCAAATGTTTTTTCCCCATAGCCGTAATGTAACACAATTCTTTTGAATATCCTTGTAGACAAACCGAATTCATAAACAATTTTCAACTATGTTGGAAAGTTGGATACAGGTTGTCTCACCCCAATCCGAATGCGGATTTTTGTTTGAAACGTTAACAATAACAGGGGAATAACACCCGGACTTTCCGGGTTACAGAACATAAGTGAAAACCACTTTTAATTGAAAACAATAATAGATCTTTTACATTTTACAAGGGTGATTTAATAAGTTCTCGACCTGACAGTGAAAGCACAATATTTTTGACATAATTTCATATTATTTTTCAATGTAGTCCTTTTGCAACTTAATACATTTAAGACACTTGTGTACGAATTCTTTAGTACAGCCCTGTACGAGGGTGGTTCGAAAAGTTCTCGGCATAACAAAGAAAATACAAGATTTTTGACAATATTTCATTTTACTTTTCAACTTGAAATACAATACATTTCAGAAGGTTCTTGAGAAAAGTTCATTCTTTGGCGTTTTTGGTCGACGTTCAACAAGCGCGCCATGCATCGAGCGGAAAGATTTTTCATACCCAAAACATCGTGTAAAATGTGTTGGACACGGTCTATCGAGATGTTTGCAATGTCAGCAAATTTGCGTATCTTCAATTGGTGATCATTCAATACGGAATTGTGAATTTTTGAGACGATTTTGTCGGTCGTAGCAATTTTTGGGCGTCCCGAGGGTTCATCATCGTGAATTGATTTCCTACCATGTTTAAATTCAGCAGCCCACTTTTTTATCGTTGAATATGAAGGACAAGAATTCTTTAAGCTGGAACGTAACTCTTTTTGTATATCCGTGGGGATTACATCTTTTATGACAGCTCGAACTTCAATTTTTTTTTCCATTTTTACAAAATGTCAAAACTTGTTTACTTTAACTTATGGCCCAGCCAATAAACTCACGCGTCTGAAACTCGGCAGCATGCCATCTAAAGGATCATGCTTTACAAACATCATTGACATTTGCACATACTTGTTCCATTTCTGTGTCAGGCCGAGAACTTATCTAACTACCCTCGTATATCCATATTTTTAGTTGCCTACTAACAATACCAAAAAGTATTTTTATATAAAACATACCAATTATTCAAATAAAGTTTAGAAATTTATTAAAAGCTAGACTTTTGTATTATAGCTTCATGTCAGGTGTTAATAGCCGAAGAAATCGTCAAATTTCATTATTTATGCCTTTTCTTATTCAGATTATTTCAGTGTTTAAACACGTAGTTCGAGATATCTGTTAAGTTTGTATTTTATTTATTTATCCATCGATGAAGTTTTAATTTAGTTACAGAATATTATCCGGAAACAAATGCTGAACTATTTACATTATTTTAAGTACAAGCGGGTCAATCTTCCATAAGCGGGATGAACTTGATGGGGATAGATTTATAAAAAATCATGGTTGAAAATTATTTTATAAATCATAAGAATAATCAGTAAACTGAAATACACTTTTCAAATAAATTTAATTTGAAAGTACATTTTTAGGTGCATTCGTAATTGTATAAATACGTAACACTTTTAGTTGTCGTCTGATCCGTCCGTCTGTCCGCATATAACCGCGCAAAAACTATCCAGCCGAATGGTTTGAAATTTAATATTTATAATCGTTGCAGAATTTCGTCGAGTCACTTCAAATTTTACGAAAATCGAATCAAAATTTAAAAAGATATTAATAAAAGTTTTCTTCATTCTATTAAATTCTATCATACGTAATTAATTCAGTCATATCCCAGGATATGTAATGATTACGCCCTATTTAAGATGGAGTCATATTATTTCCGTATTACTGAATTTAAAAACCGAATTAGTATACTAAAATTGTTGAATTATAACAATCATATAATCTACCGACAGTTTTTTGGTTAGATGTTTCCGGAGAAATAGATATTAAATGGAAAAAGAGTCTAAATATGGATTTCAAGTTCTGAAATTTTCAAAGCTAGGCTTAAGTTTCCCATTGTAATTTTCAGTAAATGTCAACAAAAGATAAAATGTTGCCAACTTAAAATGTACTTATTTTATTACGGAAATTAATCATATCATAATAACAGACGATATAATTCATTTCACTAAAATAATAACGATATTCTTTTTTACTTGCCTTGTATTGGATGTTTGCGCATAGTATAATTTTAATGTAACAGAATTGTGATTAATTTTTGTAAAAGTGTATTGAAACTCAATTTCATAAAATAAAATTTATATCTATAATACGAAAATCTGCACATAAAATAAATTTTGCATTCATACATTGTTGCACAAGAGTGCAACAGCTATTGCACCAAGATCTGAATATTTATAAAACTAATTATAGGACGAACGCACCTCATTTCTCACGTTTGACGTACAATTTTCAACTTGTTTCCTGTATTTGACGGTACAAAAATTGAAATTATGCGATGTTTAGAAGTTAATAAATTTGCAAAAAAAGCGAAATTTATTATTTAGACCGTTGCCGTCGTCAATATGACGTCAGCGTTACTCAAAGTCATGTTTTTGCTTTATAATACATATGAAATCATTTCAACGGAATTTTCAACAGACACTGTAAAAAAAGTTCCGTATTACGAGTGATTTTATGCAAAATTTCTGTCTTTTAACGGAAATATTCTGTTTTGTGTGAAAGTCGTAAATTTTTCGGGAATAAACGGAAGATTTCCTTTTGATCCTTACTCGTTGAATGTTAAAAATGGAAATGTTCCTTTCAAGATAAACAAATGGAAATGTTCTTATTCTGTGGAGAGAAAACGAAAAAATTCCAGTTAAATTTTCGTAATTGACGTTTTGTCCTCTAACCAAATCGTTGGATGTCACCGGTTGGCGTAGGATACAAAATATTCATCAATTAATGGTAAGTACCGAGGTTTGATTCCGGACGAAGAAAGGCAATGAAAACGGGTGTGATAATATTCAATACAGATACATGTTCCATGTAAATATACGTATATATAATTAATATTTAAATTTTTATTTAATATTGCGTTATTGCTCACGCATTTAATTAAAAAAAAATCCCTGATGGCTTGGCCCACAGGCACCGCGGGATTTCGAAGACGCAGACCGTGGGGCGCCTGTTTATTGGAAATTTCATAAGAAAGACCTATTTGCCATGATGTGGCAGTTGGCACCGCCCACTTCGAAATATACCTCTGCTTGTAGGCGGATCCAGCAGGGATTTTTTTTTTTTTTTTTTATTCTTTTTTTTTTTTTTTTTTTTTTTTTTTGCCGTAAGAGTTGGTCCTATAAAAAACTTGTCAATGTCAATATAAAAGTTGTAGATAATATTAAGAAGATTTATAATAAATTTAAACGGATTTGATATCTTGCGAATTGGCGAAGATATGAATTTATTTCTTCTGAAACCCCTATTTTATGCCGCTTGATTTTATGTATCAATTTGGAAGAGATTTGTGCAGAATTATGGAAGTTATCGTGTCCATAAAAAAGTGATAGGTAGACAGATAGATAGATAGATAGATAGATAAAGTTTTGAACTGGGTGTGGTTTTGGGTTCTAGGAGTCATGATCGGTGTAGATCTGCAAAAGTTTTTCAGGTATTCCAACTAATGGGAGAATGTAATAGGTAGTATTTTTTACGAAATCTACCTAACAGAAATTTCCCATTTTGAATAGCGAAAAATTTCCATGTTCAAAACGGGAAAATAAAAAAAAATATTTTTTTAAATGCAAACATCATTTCCTCACTATGTCTTCATTCACACATATGGGAAAGAAAATGGTTCTTTGTCATTATGGTATGTATGTTTATAATGTTTTTTGTTTTGTTTTTTAAAGAAAATCCATTAAAAATATTTAAATAATAAATATTTAGCTCCTTAATTATATTAATATATCAATCAATCAAAGAAATTAGGACACTTATTATTGTTGTCCCTAGTAATAGACATCATTCCCTCATATTACTATAAATTTGTCCCTATTTACTTAGTAAATGGCAGCACATGCATCATAAAAAAGTTTTGAATAATTCCTACAGGAATAAAATAATAAAACCGTCTTTTCTCTTTTTTTTTTTTTATGTATTTTCTTCAAATGGCTTTTAAGTATTATATCAAAGTAAGTATTTTTATTGCCTGTCATTCCCACATCTATTCTAAATTTAATAAAAACAAATAAAATTTCTTTTTCTGTTAATATTATATTGGAAATGTGTTCCAAAAGATATTTAGCAATTGAAAATATACCTGAACATTTTTGTACAAAGTTATTTTTACAAGCATGTCATCCTTCCCTCACAATCATTTCCACGTAATTTTAATATATATGAGGCAATGATCTGAATCCGCTTATATGTGTACTATACAATAAAATAAGTCTCATCTAATGCAATAAAATACATATTCAAAAATTCGTAAGATTTTTAAATTAGAGTAAGTAAGGTAAATCTACTTTTAGGAAATTTCATTTGGGCTCAATTTAAAAAAAAAAAAAAAAAAAAAAGACAGCCATTTTTCAAAAAAATGACCTTATATAATATTGCATCACTTTATGTTCTTCATTGTAAATATTTTTGCTTCGTAAATTATCCTTTTTATAATTATTTTCTCAAACATTATTTTTTTCTGAAATTATTATTATTCATAATATTTTTATACTTGCGGGAAATTTGTTATTTTATTAATGCATCTATTCCACAGTGTTGACATGTTACTAATTTTTTTTAATTCAAAATAGATACCACAATATCAAAATAGTAATATTCGCTTTATTTAATAACAGACATTCCGTAAATAAATAAATTAAATACTACAAGCCGTAAAAAGTGGTAGCTTAGTTATTTGGAATAAATAAACACTGCTATTTAATTGCATCAATGCTGATCTTTGTAACTATTAGTGATTCATATTCTATTAATTATTCCTTTTGTTATTATTTTCTTTAACAGTAAATTTATTTAACTTTATTTCAAATTTATCATTCAGAATATTTTTCTTGTTTCAATATTTATATAATCATCACTTTGTTATTTTAGTTATCTATATATTCCATTCATCATTTTATGCTCATCAGTGTCATTATTATTCATGTTTAGGGGGGGGGACATTCGTTTTGTCATTATTTTCTTCACTTTACCACTTCTATTTATCTTTATTTTGAATTTATTATTAATATGTTTATATTTTTAGACCAATGTAATCATTCTTTGTTTTGTTTTTAATTATTTATTTATCCATCTATTTGACCCACTTCTATTACATTGCATCGTTTTATGATTAATAATTATTGCTTCGTATTTTGTAAATTATTATTTTGTTAATAGCATTTCAACTTAGCTTTATTTTGAATTCATTATTTTTGTATTTCTACACTATGTGTAATAACCATGCATTATTTTACTGATCTATAATCACTTAACATTTTTTGTAAGTATTGTTTTGATGATTTCATATAGAACACATGTATTTTCAATTTTCATTACCCTGATTGCTCTGATACACATTTTGTATCTTGAGAGTAAAAAGGCCGCAGGAAATGTTATTTATTTTACATACTTTTTAATTCCACAAAATACATGACCACACTTATTAAAATGTGTCTTTTGATCTCCGTTCTGGGTTGGATGTTTGTTGTGGTTCGGAAACTGTTTTAATCCTAATAATCTATCTTAATTTAAAGATCGTTTTTATTTTCTTTAAACTTTTCATATTTTTTTATCCAATTAAAAATTGGTAAAATTACAATAATTTTATTTTTCGCTTCTTTTGAATAATAAAATCATTTTTTTAAAAAATATGGGCCAAAATCTCATAAGTGTGATTTCTCAGTCTCCAGTGTATCTCTCGGCATTTCTTTGCAATATAAATTCTCATTTAATGTTAAAAATGTTTCTCTGTGGTTATTCTACAATATTATGTTATTTCTACTGTGAAAATCTGTTATTATTATTATTATTATTATTATTATTATTATTATTATTATTATTATTATTTAAAATGGAATTTAAATGTCTCAAAAGTCACTACTGTCCCCTGTCCTCAACCCATAACTCGATCGTTAAAACCATCAACAAACAATAATTATTAAAAAATAAAAACACTGCATTTATAAATATGAATCTAATGGAGCATAATAATATCATTTTTATATGAGTGAAATGTATAATATTTGTTTTTGATGGGTTTAAAGTTGGGTCAATCACTTTTTTTATCACTACTGTCCCGGTGTATGTTCTTCATATTTCCACCAGATGACAATATGCAGTCATTTTCAGAAGAGATCCTACAACTTAGTACTCTTTAGGTTATCTAATTTTCAGTATTGTTTCCAGTAGGGAGCACATGTTGAAAGTCGCCATTGCTTGCTGTTTGTTCATAAAGAAGATTTTCTGGATTGGAAAGAATGGAGAAAACCTTTATTAACCATCACTACTGACCAATGTTGAATTCAGGGGGTGGCTCGGGAGGGGGCATTCCCCCCGGAAGATTTGAGATTTTATGCTTTTAATGATTAAAAAGTGCAATCCCCCCCGGAACTGTACAGTGCCCCCCCCCCCCACCCCCGGGGCCACAGAAATCCCTGCCGGAGAAAAGTGTCTGAATTCCACACTGCTACTGTCCACACTGTTAATTTAAATATTGATATTTATAGGTAAACCAATATCTAGCCATTTAATCGTAGGTTTGATATGTCTTTGAAAATAGTGGATACAACATTCCAAAAATGTTCTTTTTTAAGTAAAGTGGCATAATTGCAAAAAATGTCACTACTGTCCCTGTCACTTGTCCCTTACAATTTGATTTTGTCTTATAAACACTGCCGTATCATATTTATTTTTCAATAAAGTTTGTGTCCATCTACTAATTATTATTCTGCATGTATAAATGTAAATCTAATGGAGCATTATAATATAATTTTTATATTAGTGAAATGTATAATTTTTTTGTTGTTGTTGTTGGGTTTAAAGTTGTGCCCCTCACTTTTTTGGTCACTACTGTCCTGGTGTATGAATTTCCTTATATTTCCCCCAGATGGCAGTATGCAGTCATTTTCAGTATTGTTTCCAGTAGGGGAGCATATTTTGTTAGTAAAAAGACGCCATTGCTTGCTGTTTGTTCATAAAGAAGATTTTCTGGATTGGAAAGAATGGGGAAAACCTTTATTAACCATCACTACTGACCAATGTTAAATTCAGGGGGTGGCTCGGGGGGGGGGGGGGGGGGGGCATTCCCCCCGGAAGATTTGAGATTTTATGCTTTTAATGATTAAAAAGTGCAATCCCCCCCGGAACTGTACAGTGCCCCCCCACCCCCGGGGCCACAGAAATCCCTCCCGGAGAAAAGTGCCTGAATTCAACACTGCTACTGTCCACACTGTTAATTTAAATATTGATATTTATAGGTAAACCAATATCTAGCCATTTAATCGTAGGTTTGATATGTCTTTGAAAATAGTGGATACAACATTCCAAAAATGTTCTTTTTTAAGTAAAGTGGCATAATTGCAAAAAATGTCACTACTGTCCCTGTCACTTGTCCCTTACAATTTGATTTTGTCTTATAAACACTGCCGTATTATATTTATTTTTCAATAAAGTTTGTGTCCATCTACTAATTATTATTCTGCATGTATAAATGTAAATCTAATGGAGCATTATAATATAATTTTTATATTAGTGAAATGTATATTTTTTTTTGTTGTTGTTGTTGGGTTTAAAGTTGTGTCCCTCACTTTTTTGGTCACTACTGTCCTGGTGTATGAATTTCCTTATATTTCCATCAGATGGCAGTATGCAGTCATTTTCAGTATTGTTTCCAGTAGGGAGCACATGTTGTTCGTAAAAAGTCATTTAATCGTAGGTTTGATATGTCTTTGAAAATAGTGGATAAAACATTCCAAAAATATTCTTTTTTAAGTAAAGTGGCAAAATTGCAAAAAATACTGCCCCTGTCTCTTCTGTTCCTTACAATTTATTTTTTGTCTTATAAACACTGCCATATCATATGTTTTTTTTTTTTTTTTTTTTTTAATAAAGTTTGTGTCCATCTACTAATTATTATTCTTCAATATATCAGTGGTTATTAAAAATTTTCAAATTCAGCATAATATGAGATAAATCGGTAAATTGTTAAAACGTGATACAATTTGACTGAAAATTTTCGCGGCACATCAGAAGTCCTCTCATAGACCGTCCATCGGTTGAGAACCAGTAGTGTACACATAGGCCTCTGAGAGTGTACACCATTGAAAAAACTTCTATGAAAATTTTCCCATTTTATAATGCTCGCCAAGGAGGGCGCTTCAAAGAAGCATTTGATCCTCCTTGACGCAGAGTGTTTTTTTCTTTTCCTCCTCATAGAATGAGGAACCAGTTCAGTGAGCTGTTTTTGTTGTTCTCCGCTGCTTCGGATATACCCGGCGGAATAAAGGGCCAACGTCTATTGTTCAGGATTTAAATGTTGAAAAGGGAGAGAGAGAAAGTTCAATGTCTGGTTTCATCAGACCTTGAATAATTTAAAAATAAATAAATAAACAAAATATTTTTTTTAAAAGAAATAATTTAAAATTACATGTTTTTGAATAGGGGAAAGAAGGATAAAAGCGCATACCTTAGTATTGGTCGCTTTTTAAAGCCAAAATTTAATGTAACTTTGCATACATATTCTGTACTTAATATACTTGTACTATAATATCATTTTAAATATATGATTAGTTTATCACATTTTTGATAATAAATGCTAATTTAGAATTTTTATATTTTAGAATGCTATTTTAGAATTTTATTAAACTGCCCGTTAATGTAAAACCGCATGGATATGTTAATATTAAAAGAAATAAGAAAAGATTAGACTTTCTTTAAAAAGAAACAAAATATTTTAAGTTACAATTTTGCTTAAAGAACTTAATTAGTAATATTTCAAATATGTCTAACGATTTAATATTTAAAGACAAAAGGATAATTATCTCCATTACAATTTGAGAAAATGCAAATAAGAATTTCACCTCTTTCAAAGCTTTAGAAAAAGGATATTCACACTTGTCCTTGTAGTTTTGACAACTCCTTTTTCAAGCTTCTTTTTTTTCAGGCTCTTCAACAATTGTTTTCTAATATCCGATTTTATCTCATGTAGGCTATCCGGTATTACCCCAAGAGAATGAAGATTATGAAGCAAACGCTAAAATTATTATATAAATGATAGCAACAGTTTCATTGTTAGAAATAAATATTTATGCTACACACAATAATATAAAAAATTCCATTAACATTAAATGTGTTCATATTTAAGAATTTTAAAAACTAACATACATTTAAAGAAAAAATGACGAAAGAAACTTTCCAACACAGAAACCATACAAATGCCAAAATGGAGATACCGTAAAGGAAGCTTATCTTTCTTGCCTAGAGCTAAGTATTTCAACCATTTCCCGCTAGAGGGCTGTTTGAATCGAGTCAAAATTGAGATATCCGGTTTCACCCGACTAAACGGTTTTATCTTACTTTCCCCTAATTTAAATACGAAAAAATGGCTACATAAGTTTAGTTTTAAATTTAAATAAATTAGTTCATTTTAAATTTCCTTAAAAAAAATTAAAAATAAAAGCTAAATTTCAAATTGGGAAAAATATTTTCATAATTTAATTTTTGTTTAAAAAATAATTATTTAAAATTACATTCTCTTAGATAATTTAAATATATAATAAAAGAAAACGGCCCAGTTAAACTGAGGGCATTGAGCTCACAGGCTATTCAAACTAACTGTATACTATACTCTTATATCAAAGAATTTGAAATAAGTCCCTCGAAAAATAAAGAAATCGACAATATATTAACGGGGGTATTCACCCCCCCCTGTTACCCCCTCATAGTTAACTAATGAACCCCTTAAACTAATCAGGGAAGCCTCTAATTACAATGAATATATATATATATATATATATACAAAATTCGAAGAAAATCAGATAATTCTGCATGAAAAACCCATTTATCTAAATTAAGGGGGGGGGGAATTAGCCCCCCTTTCCCCTTTATACTTAACCAATGAACCCCCAAAACTAATCAGGGAAGCGCCTTATCACAATGAACCTATATACAAAATTTGAAGCAAATCGGTTAATTCTGCATGAAAAACCCATTTATCTAAATTAAGGGGGGTTAGCCCCCCCCCCCATTTCCCCCTTTTATACTTAACCATTGAGTCCCCAAAACTAATCAGGGAAGCGCCTTATCACAATGAACCTATAAAAAAAGTTTGAAGCAAAACGGTTATTTCTATCAAGAGTTATCGCGTTACGTACGTACATACAGAACGGGCGGGCACATTAGCTCTCAGGCTTTGATAGCCTGTGAGCTAAAAAGCTTACAAAACTTATTTTTAATTTAAGAATCGTTTAAAATTACATGTCCCTGAATGATTTAAAAAATCAATTATATAAATATATACGTATATACATTTTTTTAAACAAAGTAAATCATGCGTAAAACAGTACAAAACAAAATGGCAAAAGAGGAAAGTTTAAGATAAACAAAAAATAAAAATGATGACAACTAAGAAAAATCTAAAAAAGAATATATTAAATATTAGCGCCTTTTTTAGGTCCCCTTGTCCGCCGTACGCGTGCACCTCAGGATTGTGAAAATCATTTTTTCCCAACGTGGCACTACGCCGCACAGGGGGATAATTTTGATTTTAAGGGGGGCAATTCTAGAGTAATTGTTAACTCATTTTTCAGTTTTTTTTCCCTCTACAAAAATTTGTTGTGTTGAGTTTGGTTTTTGAGTATTTATAATTTTTTCCCATATTTTAACTGTAATTTTTTTTACTAAATACCCCCTCTCACAACAACGCTAAAATTGCTTCTCAGAGATATTCCCACATGATGAAAACAGAACGATAAATTCCTGATAAGCATCTATACTGGGAATTTCAGTGTTGTTGCTTTCATCTTGTGAGAATATCTCTGATAAGCAACTTTAGTGTTGCAATTTTAGTGTTGTTGTGAGGGGACAATTAAAATATGGGAAAATTTATAATTACACAAAAACCAAACTTAACAGTTGTAGTGTAAAAATAATGTAGATGTATCACATGCAAATTTCATAATAATAATAATAATAATAATAATAATAATAATAATAATAATAATAACAATTTGCAGTAATTTTTCAAAGAGTTTTTATTTAAAAATCCAAAATCCAAATGTGTCAGAAAAACTATTTGATAATATTCTTTATGTATTTTTTGAGAATAAATAAATAAATATTTATATAGTATTAGCAGAACCACCTGGCTTTGCCCATGTTAACCAGGAGGACCTTACAGGTAAAATAAATAAAAGTGCAATTATATGGCGATCACAATAACGGAGCACTGTATATTCCTGTACATAAATAGTTAGAAGACAATCAGGGAAAAATGGAGTAACTTTGACGGAATTATAGAAAAAACCTCGGTTTTATAAGTGAGAATGTGCCTTTTCTTTGGTGCATGTAACAGAAAAATATAAGGTTTCTCTGACAATTCGAAAAAAAATCATCCAAATAGCGAAACTCTTATTTCCTATTACATACAATTCAGCATAACAAATCTACTGCAAAAACAGTTAAATGCATATTTCAGCAATTTTAGAAATTCAACCACCAAAGGGGTTAAATGAGGGTGGGGGGGGGGGGTCGAAGCTATGGGTCATTTCGTCATATCTTAGCAGCAATTTAAGGTAGATGCGTAAAGTGCAGCATAAGAAATATACTAAAAAATAGATAAACACATACATAGTATAAAATTTAAAACTTTTCCTTGGATAAAAAATAAGCAAAATATCTAATCAAAAATAAGTAATAGTTGTCTTATTCGACTAATCTTACATAATCGAGTTCATAGCCGATGTTGGTGAAGAAATCGCTAAAATAGTTCTAAAGTGGCTGAAATACGTGTTTAATTAATTTTTTAGAAGATTGGTTTAGCTGTATTTCATGCTTCTACCTTAAACTACAGGTGAGATATGGCAAATGACTTAAAACTTTCGACCCCTCATTTGACCATCCCCCCTTAGAGATTGAATTTCTAAAATCGCTGAAATATGTGTTTATCTATTTTTTAGTATATTTCTTATGCTGCATGTTACGCATCTACCTTAAATTGCTGCTGAGATATGACGAAATGACCCATAGCTTCGAACCCCTCACAACCCCCCCCCCCCCCCATTTAACCCCTTTAGTAGTTGAATTTCTAAAATTGCTGAAATATGCATTTAACTATTTATGCAGTAAGATTTGTTATGCTGAATTTTACGCTCCTACCTAAAACTGATGCTGAGATACGGCGAAATGACCTAAAACATTTGACCCCCCCCCCCCATTTAACCCCCTTAGGGGTGAATCTTCAACAATGCTTTCTTATTGATTGCCTAGGTCATAACAGCAATCTACTGTCCAAATATCATGATCCTGGCTTTAGTCGTTTCAGCTCTGTGTTGATGAGTCAGTTATAGTCAGTCAGGAGTTCTCTATTATGTTAGTATAGATATTATGATGTAGCTTTTCCGGTTAGAGATAATTTATATTTTAATACAATTTTTCTGCCCAGTTATTGAATGAGCTACATATTTTTATTTCTTCTATAAAATCTTACATTATAAAAATATACACATGAAATTATTTAAGAGTGTATCTCTAACTGACTGTCTTAAACACCTTTAATTTTAAAAATACGTGAAATATCTAAATTAGTTACTACCTTAGCTATAAAAAATTGACAACGGAGATTTCGGAAAAAATCAGTCAATGGCGAATTCCTTATAGTTCAAGGGAAGAGGTACATAAATACGTAGTGTGTAACTATTTATCATGGCATTACATATTTTTTAAATTAAAATCAGATGTGCGCAGCTGTCGTTTCGTGACAATGGAGGAAAGCTGACAAAAAGATAACTCTGGAAATAAATACAGTAAACTCTGTCTAAGGCGGAATCAATCGGGACCGAGAAAATTTTCCGCCGTAGACAATATTCCGCCTTATGCAAAACAGCCAAAATAAATAAATAAAATACATATGCGCAAGTCATATTTTTACGTTCGTAATCTTTAGTACAGTTTTTTAAATGAAATTATACGTCTTATTTAATTTATTATTAATCTCAAAAACATTATATGAATAATAAAATAAATAGTAGTACCAATGATAAATTTCTTCCATTTTAAAAGTTAATGAAAATCATTTACCTTAACAATTACTTCATAATTTCACATAGTGGCATAGTAGTTTTTAAACAGTCGAAAAATAATCTTTTATCCATGCTTGTTTTGTCTTTATTTTTACCAAGCATTTTTCAGTAGCACATTGCAAGTCCGTTATTATGGGTATTAATTTTTTTGAGCAACAAATTTTTTTTCGAGATACCTAATGCTTCTCATGGCGTCTCGATAAGTTTGAATTCCTCCATTGTCTTCATGGTTTTCATAATCGTGCTCATCTTCATTTTCACTAGCACTTTCCAAATCTTGATATCGCTGAATCAAAATGTCCACAGAAGTGTTAGCTTCAGTAGTACACACTATATTGTCAGCTGATACGTATTCTTCTTCATTAATTTTTTCATTGCTGTGGACACATTTTAAGTCATCTATTAGATTTTATAACTCATTTTTCTCCAACTGGTCAACTGATTCATGGCCATTTTCTAAAACAAAACCAGCTTTTCTAAAACAATGAACAAATTTTTCAGGCTACATTTCTGAGCAGAATTTGGAATCTATTTGACAGCATCTAAAACACTAATATTTTTTTGCCATTTCGGTGGCAGAAGAGTAATTATCTAAAGACGCAATAATGGACAGCAAGAGATATTTTTTTTGTAATGGGTTTTCATCATTTTTGCAACTCCTTGATCCATAAGTTGTGTTACTGCAGTAGTATTTGCGGGAAGAAATTGTAATTTTATATTCGATAGTTCGAAATTGGCATGACAATTGTATTGTCGAGAAATAACAAAAATTTTCGATTTTCTTTGATTATACGGGTATTGAATTCAGTCAGCCATCCCTCCAATATGGCAGTCGACATCCACGATTTTTTTTAGATCTCCAAATCACAGGCAGTTTATCAATGTTCACATTCTTAAAACATCGCGGCTTTTGCGATTTTCCTATCACTAAGGGCTTTTCTAAACTGCCCTCCATATTCGCGCAAAGCAAAACAGTGACACGCTCTTTGGAGTTTTTACCACCGTGGCATTCACTTCCTCTTTTTGCAAGGGACTTAGTGGGCAACGCACGATAAAATAGTTCCGTTTCGTCGCAATTGTATATGTCCTTTAATCAGTAGAGGAAAATTTATATTCCATTCCTGAATTTCTTGGTCTGGGACGTCTTTCGACTCTCCGCAAACTTACTTCATGGCAATATTGTGTCGATTAAGGAAACTCATTAACCATCCAATAGAAGCCTTGAAATCCGTTTTACCTCATTTTTCGGCTATCTCTTTCGCCTTTTCACGCAACAGTGTTTCAGGTATGGGCATTTTTTTAGCTCTAGCGTTAGAAAACCATTCAAGTGTTAATGCATCAATGTCTTCATTTTTCACAGGACCTTTCCGCTTTCTGTTGGATGATTTGCTTTCCAATTCCTTTTCCAACTCTGTTCTTCTTTTTATAGCATTTTAAATTTGTGTTTTACTGCATTTAAATTTAATACAAAGATCTTTTACAGAATAATTTTTTTCTTTTAATTTAATAACTTCTATTTTATCCCGCAGAGATAGCGTATTGAGTTTAGATTTTGAAGCCATTTTTTACTATCACTTAGTAATATCAGTAGACAATATAAAATGAGGAAGAACAAATAAGACGTGCAACGACCTCGTTTTCTGACCATGTGAGTTATTGAAATAAAACACACGTCACTTCGAATTCATCTCCCATCCCCTTTCCCCTCTGAAACCACGACCAGCGCCTCATACAGAATGTAAATGATTGTAGCTCCCCCCCTCTCCCTCTCACATTAGACAAAGAGTTATGGCGACCAAATGACTGATTGCCATAAACAATGATCAGAACTCAAAATCGGAAGCAAACAAAAAAAGTGATATTCTTTCGCTAATACAATGAAAAAGAGAGAAATGTTAATATATAGGGATTTTTTTATCAATTTCTTTTTTTTAATAATTAATTGAGATAAATGTAAAAAATATACTTGGTATGATTTTTTTTTTCTTTTTTTTTTAAGAAGAAAAACATTTTGCTTATACATGAGAAATAATTGAATAAAAAATTATTCCTTAAATATTTAAACATTTTCCATTCTGATGAATCAACTTTATTAATCTATTACGAAATTTACTTAAAATGTTGAGCATTTGATGTATGTATATCAGTTTTGAAGTTTCATAAACCAAATGCCTTTCATTTTTTAATTTATTTTCCGTCTTATGCAAAATTTTGATTTCGATGGGACTTTAAAAACCTTTCCGTTTCCGCGTTAGGCAAATTCCGGCTTATGGAACATGAATTAATGTTATTTCCTATGTGTTTGCCGGGACTTGAAAAATTTTCCGCGTTAGACAAAATTCCGGCTTACACAGAGTCCGCCTTATACAGAATTTACTGTAATTTAATAACCATATAAATGTGCATTTCATTTCATAAATTCTTCTAACGCTAATATCTTCCAATCACAAAGACCATGCATAAAATCAGATTATTGTTTATATGAAGCCTTTTTATCACTTTCCAAACTAGTTGAAAAGTGTTTATGACTTCGGTTTGTCTGGCCGTCTGGCCGTCCGTCCGTGCTCTAACTCTCATAAATATACTCGGATTGCCCTGAAACTTTTGTATGTTATTGATGTTTACTATAACATGACGCCTACTGAAAATGAAGTGTGTAGCATGTATAGTTTGACGGTCAAGGCAGGGACGGTCAAGAGTATTCCATTACATTGCAGTCAATGGGAAAATATCGTTTCAAATATTATATTTTAATGATGATCATGATACGCCATTTGAAACATGATGAAATTGATATACAATTATGAAGCGCACTAAAACATGCTTTTTATAAAATATGGCGTGCAAAGTATTTATTATTCACTTACAGTCTCATACAAAAAAAATTCTGTTACACAATGTTCTACGGTGAATTTCGTTTGCAGTGTAACTTAAATGATGTTTCACTATTTCAAACATAATGAAATTTATATGCATTACTGAAGTGCACTATAAATTACTCACCGAATAGTATATTGTGCATTGCGATTCTCGTTCATTTACAGGGACACACAAAAGAATTCGATTACTGTGTTAGTGCGATAGTTACAGTGTTACAATTACAATATGTGTGATAAGTGCGTTTTCAACTTTGGTTTGCGTTTTTAAGTTTAAGTAAATTTTTGAAATGTAAGTGGTGTGTATAAATTCTGTTGATCGTACACAGGGCTACACAAATGGATTCGTAAGTATTACTGGCTATGAGAGTGAATTGCTTAAGGGTAATTTAAGGGTAAGCATTTTCCTGCTGAACTATGTTTAGTAGACTAGTAGAAAATTGTGGAATATAAATGAATTCATATACAGGGTTACGCAAAGAACAATATACATTGTCGTTTATGACTGGTAATTGCTGGAACTGAGTTTTAAGTTGCCTTATGCGTATTTTACCTGAATTAAATGTTAGCTTAATATGTGGTGTGTACAAAAGGCTTTATATAATATACAAGGCTGTACAAAAGATTTCCAGTGCATTTCCATCGATTGGCGAAAATTTTTTAAATGAGAATTTTCAAACTGAACTAAATTTTATCATGCCATGTAGTAAATATCCAAATCTATAGAACATGTACAGGGCTGCACAAAATAATTTGACTACTTTTTTGATTATGTAAAGTAATTGCTAAAACTGGATTTTAAAATGTGTTATATGTTTGATTAACTATTTCGGCATTTTCTTCTTTCACCTTATTTAACGGTGAAGTTTCATTACAGTTTCTGCATGTGTTGGAAAGTGTTTCATAACCTATGCTTGACGCATGATTTTCCATTCTTGTTTTTAATTATATAAGAATTAAAATGATCAAAGAATTACAAAAGAAGTTTCATCAGAACTATATATATTTCAGTTTTCTGTTGTATAATTTGAATTTTTTCTAGTCAATCATGTCACTTCATATCATTGTTATTTCCACAACAATTTGTTAGTGATTTTCCTCGGTACTTCAACTGTCATCTGTAATACTTTCCAACGTAGTTGAAAAGTGTTTGTGAATTCGGTTTGTCTGTCTGTCTGTCTGGCATCTGTCGTGCTCTAACTCGCGTAAATATGATCGGATTGCATGCAATTGATATATGTTAATGAGGTTTACTATGGCATGTTCGGTATTGAAAATGAAGTCTGTAGTGTTTATAATTCATTACAGAGCCACTCAAAAGTATTCCGTCACATTAGAAAGTCGTTTACAGATGCAAGATACTGATTCAAGAGAATTTTTCTTAAACTTAAACGACTATATTTGCTATAATAACATTCCGGATAAAAACAAGTACTTGGTGCTCAAATGTTCTCTGAAATCCGAAAGAATTCCGACTTTGAACCTATAGCCAGAGAGGTAATAAATTTTAAATAAACATTGTTTAAACCTTACATCTGTGTATTGACTGAGCTAAACCGGTACGGCATGAATCCGCATGCTACAACTGGCGCCCAACGTAATGGGTTCGTTGGCCATGCCGAAGATAGCGCCCAACATCAGAACGTTTGTTGGTAATGCTGTAAGTCAACCAGACTTTGAACCTATAGCCAGAGAGGTAGTGCCACGGGTGTATTTTTCGGGTGATACTAAGCAAGAGAATTTTTGATAAATTTAAATGATTATATTTGCTATAATAACATTCCAGATAAAAACAAGTACTTGGTGCTCAAATCTTCTCTGAAAGGTGAAGTGCAGTTATGGCTAGAAAACATTGGTAAATTTTTTGTCACTGACGAAACAAAACGCTTTCAACAAACTTCTGCTGAGTTACAAAAGGCATTTCCGTCTGTGGGGGATAAAGATGCATTACGACGAGGGTTTTATTGTGCTAAGCAAACTATTTTCGATAAGGCCTCTAAATTTTTTCTGCATAAACTAGATTCGAAGAATAAATTGGGACTGGATTTATCTTATGATGAATTGTTAAACATTGTGCTCCCTCTTTTTAACATTCATATTTAGGATTATGTGGAGTTACGTTTACCTAATAGCTCCTCAGAACTGTATCAATTATTGCTGAAATATGAGGCTCGGCATGGCTCTGATCGGGAGGACAGACAAAACCAACGACAGAGAACCTGGGATAATCCGCAGTTTAGAAATGAGGGGGATATATATGGTGTAAGAAGGAGAGAACAGGTATTTGACAATAGTTATAAAAATGGAGGTCGGAATTTTGGATATGGTAATGATAGAAGTAATCGAAATGGAGTTAATGCTGGGAATAGAGGTAATGGAAGTTACGGAAATGATGGTTAGAAATAGCAGTGGAAATTTTCGTAATGGTGGTAGAGGAAATGGTGGATTACATGATAGCAATGGCTCTTCTCGTTTAAGGCAGTTAGCAGTAAGTGAAAGAAGTATGGATAAAAATTTAATGCAAAGTAGTTTTGGTACGTTCAGGGCAGTTAAACTGGTAAATGCCTCTAGGTCAGGAGGTGTACAGTCACGAATTAAGCAGCAAAAGCCTTCTGTAAACTTGAATGCTGTGCCAATTAACCCCGTAAAGTTACCTGAGTTGCTCATAGTTTTGAATGGGATTGTGGTTAAGTGTTTGTTTGATACGGGAGCAGAAAGGAGTTTTATTTTATATTATATTTATCGCAAGTATTTTTCGTTCAAAAAACTTAACTTTTCAAATTTGGTTGTTCAGTCGGCTCAAGGTTCAGGCTGTGTAAATAAAGGTATGGTTGGTTTATAAGTTGAAATTCGTTCAGTTAAAACATGCTGGCAGTTTTGTGTTCTAGATGGTCTGAAAGCGCATTGTATAGTGGGGATAAATTATATGATGGATAGAGGTATTAGCCAGGATTTTTTTCAAAAGGACATTGGTGGTGAACAATGATGACAATGCTTGCAGAATCGAGTCGTCATCTGTATCGGTTGATTTGGAGGAATCTGGTTTGAGCGCGACCTACGTTATACACGGCCGGTGCATGACGCGAGGCTAACGAAAAAGAAAGGCTACCGCGGTGCTTTACGCATATCGTTTTTTACAGACCGCGGGATTCACGTGATGCTCGAATGCACCAATGAAGGTGCTCGAAAAGAGCATCACGTCACTCTAGCGGTCTGTAAAAAAAGATAACTGGAATGTACCGCGGTAGCCTGTCTCTTTCGTTAGCCTCGTGCATGACGTTTAAAACGTCACATGCAGTGGATCATTTTTGCACGGCGATTGGTGCAAAGTGGCGCACCTCCCGTTTTGCACCAATCGCCGTATAAAAATGGTCCACTCCATGTGGCGTTTTAAACGTCATGCACCGGCCGTATATAACGTAGGTCGCGGTTTGAGTGAGGAGGAGAAAGAGAAGTTTAAGGAATTTTTGTCGGATTTTGGTGAAGTTTTTTCAAATAAGCCGGGGTTAAATCATGTTTCATGGCATGAAATCAATACTGATTCGGCAGCGCCTGTCTCTAATAAACCATATCGTTACGATAAAGTTAAGCAAGGGATAATAAATTATCATATTTTAAAAAATGCTAGATGATAATATTATAATGCCAATCAAATCTCCGTATGAATCTCTTGTGGTATTATGTTGTAAAAATAATGGAAAGAGTGTTGATGACCCAGAGGCGTGGCGTTTTGCAATAGACTATAGAAAGTTAAATGCGATTTCGTAAAACCCTTAGTATCCAATTCCTGTAATTGATGATTTTCTAGCAAATAATACAAGTACAAATTTCATGTCCACGTTAAATTTGACCACAGGTGATTTTCATATTGGTATGAACCGGAGGATATTGCAAAAATACCGTTCATTACTAGTAATGGCTGCGTCACTTTCAAAAAGATGAGTTTTGGGTTGTCCGGTGTTCCATCGACATTTCAAAAGACCATGAATACCATCCTTAAACCTATTTTAGGTGCGGTTGTCTTGGTCTATCTGGATGATATTATTGTTATGGCGGCGACGTTTGAGGAGCATCTAAGGCTATTGAGAGAAGTTTTTACTTTTTTACGAATGCAGGTCTCACGGTTAAATTGGAAAAGTGTAAATTTTTAAGAAAGGAGATAAAGTATTTAGGGATCAGAATACACAGGATGGAATTAAAACGGATAAGCAAAAAACTGAGGGTAATACGTCAATGTCCCCTCCCAAGAATTGCAAGCAGGTTGAACATTTCTAGAGATGGTGGCTTGGTTTGCTAAGTTTATTCCTCATTTTTCGGAGTTGCGCGAACCTTTATACGCTTTAAAGATGAAGCGGGAGATTTGTGTGGTCGGAAGCAGCTCAGAGGTCTTTTGAGTTACTGAAAGAGGCGTTAGTGTGCCCTTCTGTTTTGGCATATCCTGACTATTCTTCGCAGTTCGAACTGTATTGTGATGCTAGTGCAGTAAGTGTAGGGGCAATGTTGGCTTAAAAAGGAATGCCAGTTGCTTTTACGTCTAGAATCTTGAATGCAGCTGAGAAATTCAATTAAAGAAAGAGAGTGTTTAGCAATTCAATTACCGAAAGAGAGTGTTTAGCAGTAATCTGGGCTTTGAATAAATTTCGATGTTTTTTACTCATTTACTAGTAAAAGTTGTCACGGATCATCCAGTTTTAACGAAATTAACGCATGGAAAATGTTTATCTTCTCGTATGGTAAGATGATGTCTGAAATTGCCTGAATTTACTGTTGATATTTAACATAGGGTAGGCAATAAAAATGCGGTGGCTGATGTGTTATCTCGTAATCCAAAAGAGGGTGTCAGATTAGTAGAAGGAGTTAGAATTTGTGCTTTGTCTTATTTAATGTTGCGTTTAAGGGAACATTTAGTGAAAGAACAAAAGGAGGATGAGGCGTTTGGAAGTTTATATAAGTATTTGGAGAATCCTGACATGGTACAAAGTGAAGACATGCACATGTCTAAAAATTGGTTCCCATTTTTTTAATTAATTGATGGCCTACTTTTTTATTCTAAAACAGTCAATTCACGAGGTGAATTAAGAGTTTATATTCCAGCTAGTCTGCGGAAGGCCATCTTAAAGGAATTCCATGATAACCCCCTAGCATGACACTTAGGTATTCGAAAAACGTATGCCCGAATTTGTGATTTCTGCTACTTCCCTAAAATGCGGGAAGCAGTGCGCGTTTAGTATGTCTCCAGCTGCGACACATGCCAACGTTATAATTATAACAATATAAGTCCAGCTGGCAAATTAATTTCTAATAAAGTAACTTATCCATTAGAATGTGTAGGTATAGATTTAATTGGACCTTATCCCTTATTTAATAATAGATTTCGATTTTTTCTAGTAATAGATTATTTTAGCAAATGGGTAGAATTCGTCTCCCTCTGAAAGGCTTCGGCAAAAGTAGTAGCAAATACATTATTTAATAATTTTATTTCTAAATACACTGCACCAATTCAAGTAGTTAGTGATCATGTCCCTTGTTTCATATCAGATATATTTAAGGCTCTATGTGCAAAACTGGAGATTTCTCATTCTTTTACGGTTCCATACCGCAATCTAATATGGAGGAACGGGTCAATCGTACTCTTATTCAAATGATTTCTTCATATATTGGCTCTCATCATTCCAATTCCAGCTGGCACCAGTTTCTCCAACACTTTGCATACGCTTTAAGAACAGCAGTTCATGAGTCAACAGGAAAAACGCCAGCTGAGTTGTTTTAGGTTGTAGAATTATATCACTCCATTTCAGAAATTGATTATAGTGTCAGGTGCAGATAATGAATATATGTGTCAGGATATAGGTAGATTAGTAAAGGAAGCTCAGGTTCAAATGGGAAAAGCACAGGCGAAACAGACGTTATATTATATTATAACATGCGTAGAAGGGTATTGGAAATCAAAGTTGATGAGTTTGTGTTGTTAGAGAAACACTGGCGGAGTTCTAGTCGTCAGAAAACAGTGGCGATGTTTGGTCCTAAATTTGACAGTCCATTTGAAGTGTTAGAGGTGAAAAATAATTTAGTGATAGATGTGGAACGTGTTCGGACAACAGTTAATCTTGATCAGGTTAAAGTGTATGTGTTTAGGGAAAATGACAGCAATGGTTCTCAAATGTCAAATGGTACGTTGCAAATGTCTCGACCAAATGAGTCTACTAGTTCTAGTTCAACAAAGCCTTTAAACAATTCGCAATCTGAAAGTGCAGTACCTGATACAAAACCTAATATTGTTACTTCGACAAAACAATATAGAGGCAAAAATCAAAATAGTCAGAAAAAACAAAAACAACACTATGGACAAAAGTTTTACGTTTAAAAGGCAAACATAGAGTTTAACTGTGTCAGGTGTTTGACCACAACGAAACAACGATTCGATAATAGCAGGACTACACTAGATACCAAGCTTGCTCATTCATTGTCATGACGTCACAAATGGTGGCTGGCCGCGACCAAAGACATACAGCGATTGGCACAATACGATGGGCGCGCAACTTTGTACCAATCACTGGTTGTGGCCAGCCACTATTTATGACGTCATGACAGTGAATGAGCAAGCCCGGTGTGTAGTGTTGCCCTGATAATAGCGATAATGTGCCTACAAACAATCAATCTTAATTTCACTAAAGGAAACGATCTGACAATTCATCTGTGGTATCGAAACCTGACTTAAAGGAATGTCATTATGATATACACACTCAGAAACGCCTATCTCCAGCGATAATAGTCGTTGTCTAGTCGCAAAAACGTTGAAAAATAGGTCAGAAACGTGGTCTACCATCTTCTACCGTTTCGGGAGCATCGAGAAAGAGGAGCCCAGTAGCATCGGATCCAGCAGGACCTACGAGTTATGACGCGTCCTAAGTTATACACGCGCGACCTGCGTTATACATGGCCGATGCATGACGTTTAAAACGTCACATGAAGTGGATCATTTTTACACGGTATTGGAGCAAAGCGGCAAGCCCTCCGTTTTGCACCAATCACCGTGATAAAATGATCCACTCCATGTGACGTTTAAAACGTCATGCACCGGCCGTGTATAACGTAGGTCGCGATACACGGCCAGTGCATGACGTTTAAAACGTCACATGGAGTAGATAATTTCTACACGGTGATTGGTGCAAAGCGGCGCTTCCACCGTTTTCCACCAATCGCTGTGTAAAAAGGATCCACTCCATGTGACGTTTTAAACGTCATGCACCGGCCGTGTATAACGCAGGTCGCGGTTATGAGCAGCGCCTAAAATCCGGAGTTGTCCATCGACAGAGATCTAGTCATCGATTCAACGCCATGGAACAACCGGGACCTAGTCATCAAATTGACCAACCAGGACCTAGTCGTCGAGTAGACTCTAACCGTTACAAGACAAGTCTCCTGGCGAAGCAACGACAGTGGCCTCTCCATTCAGTTCCGATGATGAGAATTGCTTCGTCCAGAAGTTTCGGAATAGAAAGAGGCAGTCTTCGTACAATATGAAAACAGCCGGCTCAGAGTCCTCGCTAGGAAATTAGGTGACGACGGTCTTTTTTTTAACCTTATTTTTTTTAAAGCGCATATATGTCAACAATGTGAAGGACAAAGAAACAGATGGACTATTTTAAGTTTATTTTTTACCATGTTTTGGAAATTATAGTTGGTTTCACAAGTTGTGCTTAAATGAGTTCAAAATTTCTTGTCAAAATTGTTGATATGATGTCATAGCACATTGTTCTGTCTAAGCTGCTTGTTGTTTGCACAGTTTTTGTCCAAACTATGGCACCCCCAGAACATCCACATTCCAGAACTTAAAAAGTGGAAAAGTGGAAAAGACGAGTGAGACAAGTCAACAAACATTACTTTAGTGATAATAGGAAACTCGCCAAGATTTATAGGATGCCTCTGTAAGCTGACATCGACATACGGACAATAAAAATTCGATTGGTCGATACGATTTTAGAAAAAAAAAACGAATCGCTAAGAAACTTGCCGAGCTTTCTATTATCGTCAAACTAATGTTTATTGACTTGTCTCACTTGTTGTCTAATTGAACTCATGAAGGCGAGTATTTTTAAGTTCTGGAATGTGGATTGCCAAATTTTGGACAAAAACTGTGCATACACACTGTGGGTCTTTCGCCACTGTTATGTATAAAGGCATTCTACCTTTTCGATAGCTTTGCAAAAGTATCGTCATCTATGAAACAATTTTAGAACTAAATTTTTTATTATTTTTACAGACAATTTTCGATCATAAGAAACATTTTCGACCAAACCGCGCTCTCGTACACCAATTGATTAATTTATTATTGAATTTTAAAAAGCATCAAAGACTTTTGGGACACCCTGTATATTCATTTTTTTTTTTTTTTTTAATATTATTCTACTCTAAAAGTACAAAATATTGATTATAATCACTACAAGATCAAAAAATATATAACATATCACATTTCGATCTCGTCCCAAATTAAGGGACTCAGGAGCTCACGGACTATGAGGATAACGAGGACTATGAGGATACTCACGGACTATAACCCTGTTCTTGTATTTACTTTTGTAGGAGAATTCCAAAACATCAAAATGGAAAACAACAAAATTTCCTTAATAGATGGCAGCACTGTTTAATTATAAATATTTTTAAGGAAATATAGCAACTAGCAACGTTCTAGACTTTTATTTTTTATTACATATACACACTTAGGCGTCGACTTAACGAGACGACAAAGGCAAATCCGACAAACCTTCATTTTCGAATGTTATTTTTATTTTAATTAATCACAATTATTAAATAGTTCAAAAACTTTTTGTAATTGATGGTAGAAGTATGCCTGATTGTCTATTTTTATGCATACACCTCTTATGCATACATCTCTTAATAACTATTTTCAGATTATTATTTTATAAGCTGAAAATTTAAATGAGTATTCATTTGTGTGTTTAAAAATGGTAAAATTCTCTAATATAAAGTACAATAATAAGAATAATAGTTTTAAAATTTGAAATAAAGCAAAGTATTTTTATTCATTTTACGAATTCAAAATTTTAATTGAGTATTGTACATTTTACTTGTTCTAAATCTTACAAGTGATTTTACAATGAAAGTTTTGTCTTTTGTTCTAGTCTGAACTGATGTTTTATTGTAAATTTAAGGATTTGCCATCTCACACAATTTACAAAGTTTAATTCATATTCTTGTTAATAGATGGCAGCACCATCTAAAACTGTTTTGAAGAAATAAAAACATTGAAAACACAAATTTTTCTCATCTATTTCTTTAGACAGTTGAAGAAATTTGATAAATGGAAGGCAGAGTACATTCGTCTGTGATGGAAGGTTTTGAGTTTCTAAGTATTATTGATTAATTAATTTTAAATAGGATCTGATTATGGTCTAGATATAGTGGGCACGTGCCTAGGACCCCTAGATTTTGGGGAGCTCTCAAAGAAATTAGAAAGCTTTAATCTAAATCTAAAAACTTGCAATTTTTTATGGGTACAAGATATGACAACCGAAAATGTTTTAAGAATATTTAAAAAAAATCCATTTGTACAATTACTCTTATAAGATCATTACGAAATGAAAAACAAAACTTTTTTGCATAAACTTCTTGTTGTAAAAGAGATTAACTTAATCCAAGCAACAAATCTTGTACAAAATATCGTTTGCAAGATTTCGTATGATAATTATAATATATGATAGGATAGAAAGTTAATGGGTCTGATGGGTGAAAATTAAAGATTTTCATGTAATATTCCTTTGTACGGTTGGAAATATACTGCTGTAGCTATAGCTATCTATACTTTTTTTTTTTTTTAATCTTTACTGAACCTTGCAGAAATACTTTGAGCATTTTATCATTTTTTCATGTGCATTTAATATTTATCTCTATATTTCATTCAAAATTTAAATTTTAAGTGTATTGTGTTTTAAAATTTGAACTTGAATTCAAATATCATAAAAATATTCGATTGTACAAGTGGGTGTAAATTTTGTTAGAAAGACTGGGATGGGATGAGGGATAGTGCCAACACCCTGAACTTCGAGATTATATGAGGGGGTCGAGGCAAGAAAGTGCCAAGCCACATTTTTGATGAAATAAATCTAACACTGTAATCTGTTGGTTAATATTGTAAATTATAATATCCAACATATAATTTGTTTCTAATGTCACTTGGTGGCAGCATATGTGACAGGTTTCGTTTTTGCCCCAGACATTTATGCCCCTAATGAAGATAGCTAATTTACAAAAAACGTAATAGTAATATCATTAAAGTAATACTATTACTATTTCTTGTTACTCAGAATATCTCAAATGTTACTAAGACATTCGTGAAAAAACTTTGTTATATATTTTGAGTATTTTATCAAATTTTCAAATTGAAATATCTCAGAAGTTCAAAAATGTGGCTTGGCACTCTCTTGCCCCGACCAACTCATATATATATTAGTGGTTTAAGTTTATTTTACTGTCTCTCTATTAAATTCATACAGTTAAACATATTCTTTTATGGTGAGTTCTTTGAGCTTTCTTGAATCGACTCACGTCTGTCGAACCGAATTTCCCAAAATGTTCTTAATAACTGTAATTTTACAAATAATTTAGTTAATATTTTAATGCAAAGTGTTTGGTAAGAAAGTACTTTTTCATGCTCACGATTTGCAGTACATAAAATTCTACTGACTTAATAGCAACCAAATGTATTGCATATTCATTTCATGAGAGCTTTTGACTTTAGGGGAAAAAAAAAAAAAAAAAAAAAAAAAAGAGATCTAGTCATTCATTCTAGTCTAATTTTATTCCACATTTAGAAAATATTTATATTATTATTTTTATTAAATTTCTTGTAATAAGCAAAACACAATTTTGTAAAATACACAATCAGAATTTTCCCCTGCAATGGGTTTTGAATCGTTATTACGCATAAATATCCATAAAGCAGTTTAAGTAAGTGATGAGTAAAAACCGACGTAATGAAAAGAATTAGCAGCCAAATTAAATTTAACATTCAGCTGTTTCTATGCCTAATCTTTAGAACAAAATAAAAGAGAGTGAACACACATGCTTTGCTGCTATTATTCCCCACGCTCTCTTTCATACATTTTCCTTGAAGAAGGGGCTCCTATTTTAAAGTCTTGAAACAGTTGAATGCTAAAATATTTTTGCCGATTTTTTATTTTCTTCGCATTGGTTTTTACAGATCATGTATTCATTTTAACAGAAGAGGTTTTGTATCGATCTTATCATTACTGAATTATCAGTTTTACAATGTCCTGATATAGAGGTTTTAACTACTAAATCCCAAAATACTTCATCGCTGCACTTAAAAAACTTATTTATTTTTAATTTGTGCATTAAATTTGAATGTTGCAACAAAAGTGGTAAGTAAAAAAAGCAATTCCTATAGTATGATTTTCGCATTGAGAAATAATTATGTTCTAAGACAAAAATCATTCAATAATTTTCATTTAGCCTTTTATATTACAAATATTGTAACTGTTCTCAAAATAATAAAATGACTTATAAAAATATAACGTTGGGCAGAAGTTCAACTTACAGCCAAACTGACAACAACACAATCAAATAACATATTTTGGAAATAGAAATTTTACTTAAAATAAGTACCACACAGACAAACTTTATTAAATCAATTTTCTAGTTCAAAACACGTTTATACGACTTTAAAAGGAAACAGAAAGTTGGCATCAGCTATGCATATGGAATCACAATAAAAGGAAAAACAGGATGAAAACTGCAGAAAGTTGCCAGCAATCCTGATTCTGCTCGTATAGTGGTGGTTATAACTTCCGAAAGAAATTGCTTATTTTTATGCGATGTAAAATAATTTGACCTTTATCTCTACTTTGGTGATATTTTTAAATTATTAATTTACGAAATTAATAATTTAATTTTTAAAAACTTAATAGCTAACATGTTTTAATTTATAGTGTGTCCCTGAACTTATCATCATCAGCAGCATATATATATCCTGGTGTCAACATCTCTTTTTCCAAGGCGCATACAATACGCAGAATGATGAATGAGATATCATACTAAAGGTTTTCGATATACAATTATCACTATTCTTTAAAATACGGTGTCTGGTGAAAAATTGCAGTTAATTAAAATGAATGAATTTGAATAAATGTATCAACAAATAATATCAAAGACTGCAGTGTGAAAGCATCGTATGAGTTTTCTGGTATTCTATAATTCACTGTACTTTAAACTAAACGTGTAAAGTTTTTTTTTTTTTTTTTTTTTTTATTTATTGTCTCAAAATTAAAACTCCCCACATTTAATAAACATATGATTATATAATAATTACTTTGAAAATTTCGAGCTCATCTCATCTTTCGTGATCATCTAATAATTACTTAAAAAGAAAATTCTTTAAAAATTTCGAGTTAATATATCTAGGACAAGATGCCGAATACAAAAATAATTATACCATGCATAAAATAATAGAGCTTGAGACTTTTATATATTACACCCACACTTCGTTAAAACACGTTGTCTGATTAAAAAATGAAGTCAATTAAAATTAATGAAAAACGTATCTGTAAACAATCGGAAAGGTGAAAATTCTCTGATATTCTATAATTTACTGTATTTTAATCTAAACGTGTAAAAAGTTTTTTTTTTATGGCTCTTAAAATTCTCCAAATTTAATAAACATGTGATCATCTAATAATTACTTAAAAAGAAAATTCTTTAAAAATTTCGCGTTAATGCGGTCATACCCAACCTGCGGGCCGCATGGGGCCCGATATATATAATCAATAAGCTCTATTTATTACATTAATTGAGATGTTTATAAAAGTTTTTAAGACCTTCACTGTTCTTTTATATATTTTTATGGGAAGACAAAATCAGTCCTGTTACTAAAAATTATCTTAAATACCGTTTCCTTAGTCAAAAGTTCTTATTACATGTAATTCAATTTGTGCTATAGTGGTGTATGCATTTCTTAATCTATCTTCAACACTAAACCAGTATTATTCCAAATTTATTACATTTGCACCATACATTTCTACACTTAAAAAAAGTTTTTGTATTGAGAAAATGATTGGTTTATTAAAACAAATCATCTGATTTTTTTCTTTAGAAATTGGAAATGCTACATTGTTACATTATTACGTTTAACTAATAATGCTTATTAGGGTTGAACATTTACCGCGGAAAATATTGGCAGCAAAATGTTTTATACCACTATCTCTACATCATTTGCAATTGAAATCTACCTCAAAGTTTATTGTTTGGAAATAGTGGTGTTAAAAGTTTTTGGTAATATTTCTTTTGCGACAAACGTTCAATCCTAACTGATTATATTAACTTTATTATGTAGGTTTGTTATACTACTTTGTTTTAATCTTACTATTTAAATTACCCTTTTTTTACATTATAATATAATTATGTTGCGGCCTGCCTAACGTTCCAAACATATGTTTGCAGCACGCGAGAAAAAAAGGTTGAGTATGGCTGAGTTAATGTATCTATGACAAAATACCGAATTCAAAAGTAGTTACACTATGCTTAAAATAATAGAGCTATGCAAAAATAGAAGAGAATTGAAAAAAAAAAAAGTGATTTTAAAACAGTTTTACAAATAATAAACTTTTTACTGTTGTTGATAAAGTATGTTAACCTATGGTTTTGTTATCACATCCAATTAAAACAAGGTATAACTATTTCTACACCATATATATATATATATTAATTATTCCAGTCTTTAAACAGTTACCCAGTAAAAGGAAATGAAGCAATATTTTCCATTAATGTGTACTAAATTTATGTTAATAAATTATGTAAGATCTCTCTCTTCCAAATCAATATGGAGCAGATTAACATACTACAACTAATTTCAAATGGATTGTTTTGATTAATTATTTTAATGCAACCAAAATTGTTCATTTCAATTTACGTAAAATATAACTATATACACATTAAGAATTTTGGGGGAAAATATAATTAAGTTTCTTTTGCTATCTTTTTACTTTCTTCTATCTTTACAAGATGAAAGTATTGGATTCATGAAAAAATTCGACGGAATTATACTTTAGAAGGTCCAGAACACGATTTGACTGTTTTTAGAAAATGTCTGTCCGTATGTGACAAAAAATTTGAGGGCGCTTTATCTCAAGAACTGACGCACGGAATTTAATAAAACTTTGCATTCAATTAGACCTTGATATAAATTGGTGCTGATTAGTTTTGATATAAATCGCCCAACAGGTGGCGCTGCTATGCTGTATTTTTCACGATTTTAGCGATAGTCATACCTCAAGAACTAATGCAAGAAACTGCATCAAACTTTATATTCAGTTAGACGTTGACATGAGTTGTTGCTGATTAGGTTTTCGTGTAAATCATAACAAGTGGCTGCTATGTTGCATTTTTCAGGATAGCTATATCTCAAAAACTAATGCATGGATTTAATCAAACTTCATACTTTGTTACACTTTCACATAAATAGATCCTTAATAGGCTTGGGTGTGTACTGCCTAACAGGTATTGCTTTCTTGCTCTTTGGGTTGGGGAATTTTGGTTGGAGACATCTAACAAGGTGGGTGCCAAAATTCAATGATTTGTTTTAGAAATGCGATGCTTATATCTCCTTTTTAAATGCACATAATTCAGCTAACCTTTAGAACCTTCAACATGGGCATAGATTGTTATTTTATTTTGGCACTGTGATAGTGAATTTTTAAGAATTAACATGTTAACATGTATGAGATAGAAGAAAGTTTTGGGATTGACACATCCGGAAATTTTGAAACATTATCTATTATTACTCAGTTTAAAAAAATTTGTAAATATAAATTGCACATTTTAATTAAACTTATTAGTTTTTAGTTCTTATTGGGGGGAAAAAATAATTACAAGACTAGCATGTATAACATTAACCTAAAACTATTTTGATGTGTTTAATGGAACTAATATTATTACAAAGTAAAGAAAAATCCTTTTGAAATAACTGCTTCTTAGTAAATAATGCTTGGTGTCTTTTTACACAATTAGATAAAAACTTGTTTTCCTTGTAAGTACTAGAAGAATTTTTATTTTATGACAGTTTCTTCAGAACCTTGATTTTCATCAAAAATAACATATGAAAAAAATCTTTAAATAACTGTGTAATTTCTGTTTAATTAATTTTTTTTAGACCAATATTTTGATGTTCTAATCCCTTTCAATATACCTTCAAAAAATTCTTTCTTAAAAAAAAAAATAATTAAGTCCATCATTAGCATTATCCATTTCATATTTTAACTGTAATAAAAAAAAAAACTTGAAATTATACAGGAATACTCCTGAAAATCCATATCAAAGAAAAATTATTAAAGTTTTGATACAGTTCAATGTAGATTAAAATTTTTAGATATTTCCCAACAATATGTATTTCAAGCACTTCAAAAATAAAAATTGTGAAAAAAAAAATGTGTTCAAAGTTAAATTATGAATTATTTTAATGCTGATGCTAAACTTCTAAAAATAAAATTTTTAAAGATAAGCTTCTTTGTTTTATTTAACTGAATTAGTATGTAAAAAAATATAGAACCAAGAAATTTTGCTACTTTAAAATATAGTAGTTGAAATAGAGTTAAGAATGATGTGTATATTTTTCTATTTCGAAGAAGATATCAACTGAAGTTCCATTTAATGAAATTTCTGTATAACGAATTTTTTTAGTTAAACCATGACATTTGTTAAACAGAACTGCTGTATAATTTACCTGTTTGCTTTTTTAGTGGAATCTCAATTATTTGTGGTTCTAACCAGACTTGGTTATCTTTGGAAGCTATTTTCGAAAAAAAAAATTCTTCTCTGAAATAAGAGAATAATCAGTAGGTATATATTCTTGGTCATTTTATATCCTTCTCTTATCTTTATATACAAAGGTAAACAAATGCCTGATGGCATTTGTTGACCATTCCCCAATCATCCTTCAAACACACAATGAATTAATCAAACATTCATATCTGACTACTTATTACCTTGAATAGTAGTAATCATGTGAGGTATAGCACTGAAAATTTCCTCTTTTTTCTAGTTTTATGATGCATTTATTATTTAATGTAATGTCCTATTGTGTTTATAAATGTGTATTTAAAAATATAGAATAGTACATTTATTTTATTCTGGTAATATAATTTAAATTATATAATATTTCTTTACGCTCTGAGTCTTATAATATATTTATATTATTATATTTCTTTATATTAATAAACTCCACTCTAATTTGATTAATTGGACTGATCTGCCTCATAGTTACACTACATCAGGGTTGGCGAACCTTTTTACATCCGTGTGCTACATTTTTTTAAAAAATGTCTTATAGAACCATGGCGTGCCAATTAAAATCACATTTAGTGGTTCGAGATATAATATATTAAAATTTCTTGAAAATTATTTATTGGGATTTAAAAAATATGGGTATACGCGGATTTCTGTTGTTGCATCTAGTATGAAAAATAATATCAGGTTCAGACTTTGTTAATTTTAATAAAATACAAATAGAACTAGAGTTACACGATTAGTGCTTTCTATTTGAGCTGATTTTTTTTTTTTTTTTTTGTATTATTCACTTGCAAAAATAATTACTAATAGCCATACATAGACAGGGAAAATGTCAGCTTCAAATAGTTCTGGAATTAAATTCCAAGTTGCTATAATTTATCATCAGCAATTTTAATTAAAATATCTGACAACCTTTTCTTTTCAATAGTTTCTAAATATTGTCTTTGGTTGATAAATTTGCAGCCCATATTGCATTAAATTGGAATTTAACAAGCTGCAATTAAAATTCTCCAATTTTCAAGCTATTGAATTTAGACAAAATTAACCTATCCGTGTATTTTGTCTAATCTCACCGTATCTTGATTTAGAACTTAAATCAACGCCGTACCAAACTTATTGTTCCGCATGCCAAACTTGGCACGGGTGCCACAGGTTCGCCGACCCTGCACTAGATTATCAAGGGGATCCATTGTATTTGTGATTCATGCAAAGAAATAAAGAAAACTTTGATTATTTTACAAACTGTTTATTTTCACACAGCTCATATTTTTCAAAAAATTCACTCAACAATTTTAAAGAACCATATAACTTAAGCATTAAATTAAAGGATACAGAGATACACTTTGGTCTTCAATAGAGGTATTTGAAATTTATATTACACAAGGGAATATCCATTCAGAGAAATCTATGTACAAATCTAATTATTTCAGAAGCAAAATGTCTAAAGTAAGGAAGACAGTTTGGAAAAGGCACTGCAAAAGACATTAGCTTATATCAAAGGAGACAAAAAAAAATAAAAAATACCATAACTTTTCTAACATATTTGGCAACAGTTTTCAACACAACAAATTTTGATTGAGCAGTAAAAGCCTTTTTTACAAAATAAATTTCAAATTAGAGAAATGAAAACTATTTTATAAAAAATATTCTATTAATGTGATATTCAATTTAAAGTGTTCAAGTAAAAATAATTAAGAAAAAAAATTAAGATTTTGTATGGCTCATTTATTTTTTACTAATTATTAAAATTATTTGGATATACTTATTTTGACTGGATTAAACTATGAATTTTTTCCTAATTGAGTTTTATAAATAAATCTTTTTAAAAAAAATTTACATTTAAAAATTCCTAATAAAAATTAGGCCTTTTTTTTTTTTTCCTTCTGATTAACTGATACAGTTTTTTGAACAAGCTTCACATTGAATATTTAATACAAAATTTCATTAAAACTTTTTTGCATTTAGTCATTCATGTAAAATATTCCATCTCCTTTTTTAAATAAAAATAAATAAATCACTTATAAAATCAATAGATTGCCAGAGTAAAACTTGCAGTGTTTCATAACTGATGCCAAAGGAATTATAAATATATGAATTGCTTCAGCTACTGTTTTTTATTCATGTACAATTTAAGAAAAAAAATGCAGTCAGTGGAATGGAATAAAAAAAGGAAATGTAAAATTCATACCAATGACTGCAAAACGACTAGACTTTTAAAAAAGAGTACATGATGATTAAACAGAAGCATGAGTTGAGAATGAAGCTGTACTTAAAAAGTTTTAAAACAAGTACTGTTTTGAAACAATAACATCTCGACATTTCAGGAGTACTTAAAATAAGTCAGAAGTTTTGAAAACAAAAATTTTAAAGTTCTCTTTTTGTGGAGAAGCACACATGCATTGCCTGATGAAGAAGAGAACTATAAAACTATTGGTTTTGCAACTAGTTAAATATTTGAAGTACCCCTAGAATGTTAAAATGCTACTATTCCATTTCTTTTTCGAACTTTCAGTCACCTTTATTGGTCACCTCAAGTACTGCCTTGCTCTTTACTAAGAGAAAAAAAGTGAATGATTTAACACAGTGGTTCCTAACCAATACACATAGCACCTTTTAAAAATTTGTAATATTTTCACATTACAAATAAAATTACAGCAAGGTATTAAAAGAATTATAATCAAGGAAATAATTTAAAAAAAAAACTACTAAGTAAAATTTCAGTTTTATAAAAATTTCTTTAAAGTTTAAACACAATATCCTATACACTGAAACACACATTTTTCTCTTCATTGTTATAACTGCTAAGATTCAAACTTGAACTATCTCTAAAAGTATAACATTAACAAAAAACTTCGAAGAATATTATGGGAAAATTAAATGATGCTTTAATAAAATTTTACTAACTTGGCAAACTTCATTTTTTACTGAACATAGAGCATGATTTAAAAGATTGGGGGCTTTAAGTTCTTTACATAGAAAAAAACTATTTGGGGACCATAATACATAACTTTTTTTAGATAGTTTGCTTGTTGATTGATATCTTCAAATACTATACATATATAATCAAAAAATAATTATTTGGGGGTTCCAAAATTATGAAGCTTAGTTCTTGCAGGCTTAGGCAAAAATTAGAACCTCACTGCACACCAAAAGTAACAATTGGCACAATGCTGATATTACATAATTACCAGATATTTAAGCAACACGCAAAAAATATATATATAGTTTTTTTTTTTCCTTTTTTTAATAGGTTTATTTAAGGACAATTTTTTTTATGAGTGTGACAGTCAGAAAGAGAGACACCTCCTTTATTATTGTCAAACAACCCAAAGCCAAGTTAGTTTGGCAGTAATTTCTAACTCATATGTGCTTAGGAAGGTCACTTTATTTTTTATTTATTTTTGTTACCAAAAATCCCATTGCCTAATAAAATTATGCCTTTCAAGGTACTGCATAAAAGTTAGAGAACCACTGACTTAACATAAAAAGAATATTTTAATTCAACCTGAAACTGATAACTTGGACATTATTGAACATAAATTATATACATGCATATAAAGCTCATACTTATATTATCATTAAGATTTACAGGAATAATATAAATAGTTGCTTCAAGTTGTAATCTGTCAACAGAATTTCAAAGCCATGTTTTTTCTGGTTATTTTTAAATACATGAACATGTAGAAAAACCAGAGATTCAATATCAAATAGGAACTAAGAAAATGGATTCCTGCCATAACAGAATTTAAAAAAAAAACTGCACTAAATAAATGCTATGATATATTATATACAACATTTAAAAATAGCTTCTGTGTATGAAGAGCAGGGAAACACTGAATATAATATTTCATTTACAGCAGAATTTTGATTACCTGAGCTCAAATTATTATTTTTAAGCAATTTCTTACACAAAACTCCTTCTCATGAATTGTTTAAGGTTGTTTTTCATCTCAATTAATATTACATCAGATAATCAAGAATCAACTGTATCAGTATTAAAAAATAACATCAACTAACACATCTAAAGTACTGTTTTCTCTTTGGCACTTCATTTTAATGTAACAAAATAACCAGAAAGGAATGAGCTATAATACATATATTTTTATTTTATTTTATTACTTTAAATGTAATATATGTATATGTGACCAAATGGCAACATGCACTGTCCATTTGAATATTAACACAAAGGAATAAGGTTTCACATTATATTTTTTAAATATCAATTTAGGAAAATAAATTTGTTTTTAATAACCATCTTCACTACCCCCTCATCCAATACATACACACAAATTTAATTTATATCTAATTTTTGTTCTTAATATTTTTATTTTAAAATAAATTCATATATATATTTTTAACCATAATCATTTTCTCCCAAATCTAATTTGAATTTGAAGTTTTTATCTTAATAGCAATTTAGAAAAACAAATTATTTTTTTTAATAATCATGCTCATCCCCCCCCCCCCCCCCAAATGTACATATACAGTAAATCTGTCTAAGGTGGAATTGAACAAAACTGAGAAAATTTTGCACCATAGCCTTAGACAGAGTTTACTGTATTGAAAATCGTTCTGTGGGACTTAACATTTTCGCATTTGACAGATTTCCATCTTGAACAGAGTGTACTGTATAGATATATATAATTGGAAATTTTTCTTAACAGCAATTTAGAAAAGCAGATGAATTTTTTAATAAACATTTTCATTTGTTTTCTTCAAATACAGTTTTAATCGAAAATATGTAAAACTTTTTATTTTAAAATATAAATATTATATTTTAATATCGTTATTTCTGTAAATTACAGCTTTATATAACATCAAAATAATATAACAAAATTTTCTATTTTTTTTTCTTAAAAACATTCCAAATTGGAGAGATGGAAGAATTATAGTCAAAAATCTTGATAAAAGTGTAAAAGAGAAAACAGCTTAAAACAACTCCAACTCAAAGAAGGCCTAATTTTTAACATTATCAAAACTTAATAAAGTAATACAAGAACATTGGAGAATTTTGAGAGTTTAAATATATAAAATACAACAGAGCATTTAACTCTTCTGTTATAACAAATAAAATCTACAGGAGAGCTTATTTCTTTAAATATATAACGGGTAAATGATTTTAATAAAAAATATAACTTTTTCAAATTCAATCGGTCCTAATCTGTCATATTATCTATCAATATTAACTAACAACTCAGTGTTCCATGAATCTTCAAAAGGTTCACATCAGTGCTAGAGTTACTAGCCCTAGAATCTACAATAGTATTTTCTTATTTACATATCTACACCATAATACACAAGTAAGAATTCTATACAAAACTAGTACGAAACTTTCATACACTTTAATTTCAAATAATCCAAATATTTAACAAGTTATGGAAAAGCTGTGTTTTAAAACAATCAAGTTTTGAAATAAATAAATAAATAAAAATGAGGTATAAAAGCCCTCTGAGTTAAACACTCATAACCTGTAAACATATATTTACTGCACTTATATATTGAGTATATTCTTCAAGTGCAGTTTTAAGCAAAAATTGTACAGCTATTTTATTTTTTAACTTTAAAATTATATATTAACACAAAGTTCTTTTTACAAGAAGTTGTCAATAAAAGTACAAGCTTTTTTTTTAAATAAATAACAATTAAGAAAAAACATTATGAATTTTTTTAAGCAAAAGCTCATTTAGACTTCTTTAAAGACATAATTGGTTAGTTGCTATCATATTAAAAAGTAAATTAAAAAGTAAAATCAAGTTAAATTAAATTTTAATTTAATTAAAAAGTAATAACACTAGATTAAAAAAGAAAATGGAGTTTAAATTTGGTTTCAAAAATGAAGGCAAACTTACACAGAAAATAAAGATTTTGAAGGACCCTTTATTATTTCTTTTTCATAGAATTATTATTTTTCAATATATTCGCTTAATAATACTACATTTATAATAAGTTATATATATATTTTTTTTACATTACATTTCTCAGTATTCAATTTATTTTAAGTTTTATTTTAAAACATGCTTACAAAGCATTAATAACAAATACATTAATGGGGGATGGGGAGGGGGGGAGAGAGAAAGAGAGAGAGTTGGTCTGTTCAATATAGTAAATTAAATTCTATAGTTCTATTATTTGACAGGAACCTAAATCCGATAATATAAGGATTTAAATCTAACAAATATCTTAATAAATGGGAAATTCATACTATTTTCTTTATATCAATTAATAATACTTGAAATATTTTCCTGCACAAAATTTACAATCACAATAAGTGCAAATTTTCTCTAGAGTCAAATATAAGTGACAAATTTTGTTTAAACTCACATACTAAAATTCAGAAATTTTAAGGGACCTTCAAAAAACATATTTTCTTATTACAGTTAATTTTTAAAAGAAACATACTAACCCTGACACTATATTTTTAAATTGTTGTTGATTTTCTCTTCAGTCTATATACATACAGTGACAATCTTTTATTGTATTATAAATAACATTGATCTAAAAAACATTTTTAATATTGATGCACAAAATGAGGTATTGAAGTCTTCCACTGTAAATTGCAACCAAACATGAACATAATAATGAAGAATTATTCATTTTAATTTTGGAATAAAAGTTAATACCTGAGTTATAAAATAGGGAAAAATATTTAAAAATATTTTGGAATTCATTATAAGTTTACTTAGTAACACATCGGAATGTATTCCATAAATTAATATTTTATTTAAAAAAAATTAAGGAATAACAGCTTCATACAAGACATTAGTAAAAAAAAAAAAAAAGAAAGAAAAAGAAAATATATATATGTTGAATTGAGGTGTATTGTATATTCAGAGTATGTAATCTTCTTATCCAGTATGTATAAAACACATCAGGAGAGTTCTTTCCAACGCGTTCTAACCTTATTCTTTTATTCACTATAAAAATAGTTCCCTCAAAGCAACATTTGGAAGTAAAACACACTAGAATAACTTTGTATAAAAATTATATTCTATTCACAATATTTTCAGCTTTACAAGTATGTCATTCAAAACAGTATTTATTTTATACAAACAGCTGCCATAAAACACAACTGGAAAATAAGTAACATTCAACTAGTGACAGGCAATGGCAGAAACAATGACATGTTTTTTGTCTTTTACATAAAATGCATGTTTCAAGCATAATTAATTTAGTTCAGAATTAAAATACATTAAAATGTGTAAATGAATTGATAATTAACAAGGACTTATATTTATAATATTTTAGCATATATCTATTCTGTTACATGTGACACTGGACAATAAAATCCATCTAACATCTTAGCATCAAGTTTGGAATTAATGGCAGACTTGTATATTTATAATACCACACAATAAGAATGAAGTTGATATTGAAGTTTATTACCCCTGAAAATTACAAAATGGTTCAGTTGCTAATGGATTTTCCTTAGTCAGATCACTATATGAATCTTTAAATTGATAAAGTATGCTCTTTGTCAATTAATTAAAACAAAAAATTCAAACATTGATTATAAAACTAATCTCAACAGAACTGCTTAACTATATTGGGTATTACTTATTATTTTTACTTATTATTGGGTATTACTTATTGGGAGAAACTTAACTATATTGGGTATTTACAAATTAAAAATCTGAAATACAGTTAAATTTAGATGAAACTGCCACAATAATTTTGAATGATATTTTATTAAAAAAAAAAAAAAAAAAAAAAAAAAAAAAAAAAAAAAGGTATACACTAGATGTCTTTCATCATCCAGTGTCACATTTTTAAACTTGTTGTAATAATAATCATAAACATATAAGTAAATTTGAATATTTTTTAGTTAAGTACAGTGATGATCATATGAAGTGATACAATATCAATCCACACAAAATTAGCTCAAACAAACAAATAGTAATGAAATAGCATCCAGCTAAATCCAAAAACATGCCTGTTATGATAGAATCATTACTATATTAATGCACAAGTATGTGATCACAATGCAATTTTAACAAATCTCAAAGCTCTTGCATAATGAAGAAAAAAGTTCAAAAATCACTTTCCATGCCATGGTACTACACTTTGCACTCTTGTCCTGTGACGTAAAAAATCATTGCCCTGCCAACTTTCTATGGACTAGCTAATCTAGGGCTTTAAAACCCTACCCAACTCCATTCATGCTCAAATGCTGGCATGCAGCTGAGTTGCACTATATATCATCAACAAACAGCCTTTCAACTTAAAAAAAAGTTCAGAGCGAGTTTATGTCAGGCTAGCAATCAATTTTTTTTAAATAAAAAATGTCTATTCAATAGCAATTATTGTCACAGAGAAGTCCTTGCTCTGCTACAAGCAGAATGAACGGTTGCACCTACAAGCCTATGTGTCTCTCTCTGGGCTGACTCTGCAACCTATAAAAAAGAAAGAAAATCATATTAAATAACAACTCTTATAAAAATATGCATTTTAATAATATTAATGTATATTTTCACATATCAATTATTTCGTTTTAAATTAAGACTATATATGTCGGTGGTATAACTATTTCAAACACCACCAAAATTCAAGGTGTTTCAAATATATCATTAATTAAGTTAAATATCTATTAATTAACAAGTTTTACATTAGATTATGCATAAAATCTAAATAATATACATTAAAAAAAACTTATTATTTAAAAAAATCTAACTTCTCTTAATGAAGCTCTTTTTAACAGAACATACTATGTATATATTAATAGTCAGAATACCATTTTTTACCACCGGTTGCCCCAAGTAACTACTTTTTACTATTTTACTCACCACTATTTCTAAAAAAAAAATCATGACACATTCTAGCAGAAATCTACCATGAAGATTATTATTTTGGAATACAGGTAGACAAAATGATAATAATAAATTTAGCAATCATATTGATACACATATGTACCATCGGTAGTCAACAGATTAAGTAATATATATATTTTTAATTACTTTAATAATTAAGTAAATAACAAAAAGAGAATATGTATTTTAAAATAAATGAAAACTTACATTAACTGTTAGAGTTCCTTCCCCATTCTGATACTCAGGTCCTCGAAAGGCACTAAAAGGCTGATAAGCCTGCGATACAGGTGTAACAGGATGCATTTGTTCTTTCCTCTTTTTCCTAATAAATTTAAAAATCAAACTATTAGTTCAAATGCAATACATTAAAAGTTTTGATGTAGAATACATGGCTTAAATTAACTATGTACCAATTACAAATCAATGATTTTAAAAAGTAAAATGCTTAAACTGCAACATTATATAAAAACAAATAAATAAATTAAATTAGTTTTCTATTACATGTGAATTACACAAATCTGCAGTTTAAAAAAAAGAGAAAGGTAGAATTATATCAAACTAAACTGCACCATGAATTAAAAAACTTTTAATACAACTCTAGTGAAAAATTTAAATTAATAATTTATTAATTTAATTTAATTAATAATTCATTCATTCATAATTTATTAAATTTAAATTGTTGTCTGGTTATTTGCCATGAAAATTCTCATAACTGTTAAAACATGCAATTAATTCAAGGGATTTGCTTATCTTACTTATCTCCTTTAAAGCAAATCCATTGAATTAATTGCAAATTTAACAATTATGAGAATTTTCAAGGAAAATAACTAAACCTAATATAACAACATATCAGTACACAATACTGTACTAAATACAGATATTGTGTGTTTCAATTGAAAGATTATTATTATTATATAATTAAATAAAAAATATCATTACTTGTAAAATAAGTGCAATTTTTTCCTTTGTAAATCGTTTAAATTAAGCAGTATTTAAAATAGATAATAATAATAAATTAAGTAAGTTTTTTGATTAAATCTAAAAAAATATATCCGATATCAATGACAGAAAGTTTTAAACAAGCATCTTAATATCAAAGATAAAAAATATACATACTTGTAATGAACATATACAGCAACTGATATAATCACAAGGATGATAATTAATAAAGTAACTCCACCAGCAATACTGGCTGTTTCAATCATAACTTGTTGTCTAGAAGCTGAAAATGGATAAGAATAATGAATATATATATTTAATTTAATAAATAAGTTCATATATTTTAAAGAACTACAGCAAAATGTATTTATAAGTCTATTTTTAATTAAAGCAAATAAACTTAAAAGAACTAATAATTATAATCAGGATATGATTTGTGATTAAGGAATTCTAGGTATGAATCCTGGGACCCAATTTTTAAAATAGGCTCCAAAATCTAAAATAGGTCTAATAAGGAAATTAAAATTATGCATAAAGTGCACAAGGTCTACAAGTTAACAAATTGGTCCCAGATAATTATTATTATACTTTTGTTAATGACAAATTAAGAAAAAGGAAAAGAAAAAAAAATTAATAGGAAGAAATTACTTTTAAACTTAACATACCTAAATATGATCCTTCAAGATCTTTGAATTCACATCTTTGGCCAACAAAGCCTTCTGCACATCTAAAAAAAAAAAGAGAGAGCATCGAATCAGAAACTAAATTATAATTTAATAACAATGTAGTGATACAGACTTATAGCTATATAATTAATAATAATTAATAATAATATGGTACTTATACCCATACAATTAATTAAACATAAAGAAATAAGATATACATCAGGAAAGAAAAAAACTCATAATAAATATAAAACGAAAATCAGTAGCAGAGAATCTATATAAAATAATAATAATAATAATAATAATATTCTAAATATGGAGAAACATATGTAAATAGTCTCCATATAAAAGAGATTAAAAATAATTTATTAGATCTACAAAGATTACTGAAATGAAATATGTTTAAAATATTTAATCTTTAATGGATAATATTTATAATTTCTTTTATATGAATATTACATGCCTGTATTTTTACAAACTTTTATTTAATAAATCTTTATTCAAATGAAATACACCATTAAAATATTTAAAGATTTATTTAATAAAAGTGTGTAGAAATATAAGTAAACAATCCTCGTGTAAAAGAAATTGGAAAATAATCTATCATAATTATGAAGATTAAATATTTTAATACTATTTCCCTTCATTAAAAATGTATTTAATAGAAAAAAATTTGTAGACGTATGTGTTAACAATCTTCATCATATAAAAGATTTTTTTTTTTTTTAATCTATTAGAATTCATATTTCATTCTGATAGATTTATTTAATAAACACATGAAAATATTCTTCAGATAAAAGTAATTAAAAATAATCTAAAAGAATTATGAAAATTAAATATTTTAATCATATTCTATTCCAATAAAGATTCCTTTATTTATTAAAAGTTTGTAAAACTATATTTAAACAAGTTATTTATTTAGTAACGACTGGTTGAAAATACTATTTATGTCAGCTATCAAAAAATTCTAAACTAAACTAATAATTAAATTAAATTAAATTAAAAATAAGTTATAGAAAAGATACTGACTCGCAATTATAGAGAATAGATTCTCCAATCTTGACGGAAAAGCAGGTTGCCCCATTTAAGCAATACCATTTAGCATAGGCCTCTGGGCAGGCATATGTCTGGAATGTTATGTTTGGCCTCACTGTCGGTTGAGGAGGAGGTCTTGGCCTGGGAGTGGAACGTGAAGAACAGGCACCTGAGGACAAAGAGAAGAAATTAATAACCATTCTAAACTAATAAATAGAGCTGTTCATTTAAATAGGTAGCCCCTCGTTATATCACACATGCTTTATTTTATTTTATTTATTTATTTTTAAAGCGCGATGTAACCGAAAGATTAAAAAATAAAGAAAAATAAAAAATAAATGTTTTGTATTCATCTTCAAAATGCTAACTTATATGCATATTATAATTTTCATAATAAAACTAGACACAGAGAATTACATTTATCGCAAACGACATACATAAAAAGAGAAATAGTTTAAAAGTATGGTTAAGTTAAGAGATAATTATTATATTATTAGGGAGACACAGAAAAAGAGCGGTATAATCGAATGAGCATTATAACGAGGGGGCTAGTGTGCAATGGAAATAAGATAAAACATGAATAAGTATCCTATCTCATGTTAGAGAGAGTTTATATCACCAAATAATAATCATCAAGATTAATATTTTACTATAATTATATTTGTATGATGATTTTATTACAATAGAATTACAAAAACTTTTATTAAGAAATACAAAAATTAAACAGATTAAAGAAGAAAAAAAAAGCTTGGACAAAGTTACACAAAATATTTAATTAGAAAAAAACAAAAACATTTCTGTATACTCTTCGGTATTGGTCTATAAATGAGAATCCAAGCCCAACCGGAATATTGCATGCCTACAAACATGAGAATCCCCAAACAAAAGTTCGTCTTTCCTATTATTTCTCGCTATTTATTTTTGTGTGTTTTTCAATTTTCCGAGACTTGCAACAAAAGACACTCTATACATGACATTTCATAATATTCGAAAGAAGCGTTCATCAACAGTAAAAAGGTTTGGCTCAAATATACTAATAAATGGGGTTTATTCGTACTGCAAATCTAGCTTAAAGGACAACTTATTCTAAGCCGTTTCTCCCTATACCCACCCACACTAATGCTTTAATTTACAATAACAATTTATTTCCCAAAAACCAACAAAATGCATAATGAATATTATATTCCACAAACTTAATCATTACTCAACGAGACAGAACTTCCCCATTAAAACATGTGTTGCAAGCGTTGGTGGAGGGTGAAAAAAATACCGAACTGTCAAATATAAATTTACGTTTGGCAAAAAAGTCATTAACGCACTATGATTAAGATTATTAAACGCGAAATAACCTGGAAAAAGGGGAGGGGATAATAAAGGAGTGACGATAGGTGAAAAAAAAAACTGGGGGTAGATACTACAAATAACGTTTGACCTTAATGCCGGGTAATAAGGCTGCAATGAAATGAAGCGAAGGACGTCTAAGTACTTTCAACATAGCGCAGGTGATTTTCGAATATACAGTTTTATCAGAGATTCTGAAAAGAGGTTCAAATAGGGGATAAAAAGTTACCTAATTTTTTATTATGTGGACAGATAACATTATATTTTACCAAATATACGTGTCGTGATTAGTTTAGGATGGCACATAGCGAAAATTAGATTACTGAGATGTGAAACGTTTAGCGGCAAAAAAGTAAGATTAGACATTAAATGAAAAAAAAATATATATTCACTGAATCCATCCGATCAATTCAACTGTTTGAAATTATATGTTGAAATCAGCTGAATTGATAAAACATATATATCTAGTCAAAATTACTTACCACATAATTTTGACCGGAGATATAATAATAATAATAAATAATGTGACGACCTCTTTAGTATTTCTTTAGAGTTGCAACTTTTGGAACATATATAGCAAGTGTGCATTTGTTTAATAATATGTTTTCACAGCTTATAGAAATTAAAAATATACGGCAAGAATATAAGAATACAGGGATAAAGGGTAAACACTATTCAGTTTTCTTTTCTTTTAATTTCTTAACTTAGCAGCTAAATTATATTATTTTTGTTAAAGACGTTGCTTTCATTTTATAAATATATCTGCTTAAGCTGAAATTTTCTTCAAAGATAAATGCTTGCGGGAAAAACAAATTCGCATACATTGATTAAAGCAAACATATTGACTTGCGCAAATTGAAAAGCATAACTTGTGCAACCATAAGATAAATTTTGAAAACAAATAAAATATACAATGTATGGATGAATCTATTAAAATGTATAGACAAAAAATACGTTGCGAAAAAATTAACTAAAGTATCACAAATTTGATTTGAAGGTACAGAATGAATGAAACTTTTTCCTCTAAAATGTATGTAAGAAAATTAGAAGTTCCAAAAAATTAAATCTCGTTAAATTTTTAGAAATGTATCCTTTTTTTTTAAATCAAAATTTAATAAAAAACGGAATCACGGCCCGTGACGATGCGTTTTCATTAGCTACTATTTATCTCAATACTTTTCAGTGGAAATGTGTTCGACAAGTAGCGTCAAACAGAAAAACGCAATCAGAATGGTGTATCAACAGTAAAAACGAGAAACACATGTCGGATTTGTAATGATGACATTGAAGCACATTTCCACCAACTAATCCCAGCGAACAACAGAATGCGACACAGGACTTTTCGGAGAGAAAAACTTATTATAAAGCCGACAATTACGCAACCTGTGCTGACATGCCAGGACATACATAAATAGACCACCTGTCTCTGCTTTGGTGCACGACAGTAATTTCGTCCATTAATGTTTAAGCGATAGATCACACAATGTCTTCACCATAAACGCACATTTGTTCGATTAAAAAAAAAAAAAAAAAAAAATCAACGCTATTATTTTAATATTTTGAAAACAGAAGAAGGGAAGAATGGTACGGAGCGAACACCTGGTCAAGGGCTATTAAATAAAGCAGCGTCTGAACTAATTACGGAGGATTTCCAAACGGCTAGTCACCGATTCAGCTAGCTGGGCATCATGGCGAAACTGCGTGCCTCCCGACGATTAATGATAAAACATGCCTAAAAGGTTTTTAGGTCTCTCCCAGTACCAGTGCAATATTTCATGGATCCCCAAATCTAATAATGAAGCACTTTTAACATAGGAGTGCAAGAATCGGAAGATGATTTTTCTTATTTTACATTGATGAAATGTATGAGTTGAAATAATGGTATTTAGAAATGTACCAAAAAAAATAGTTTGTGGTTGTCAAAGTTAAAATAATCGTACTTTTTAAAAGAAAAGCAAGGTAAGAAGATAAGCCCTAGGCATTTATAAAATTAGCTAGAAACAAATCCTAATTATCATCAAACGGCAGGACGCAGATCTATTTTTTTTTTTTTTAATCTCACATATGCTTTTGAATGATGAAGAAAGCTATAAAATAATTGACTTCAAAACTAGTCGCCTTTTTAAGCATTTGTGGAATTAAAAAAGCTTCGTTTGCACTTATTTTCAATTTCACTGCATTTCAAGTTATAATATTTCGCTTAGTAAACCAAATGTCAGAGGGGCATGTATACACTACATTGAAAAGATCGGGTGAAATCATAGCCATCTGCTCTCGTATTATGAATGTCACGCCACTGGCAATTGTCACCAGTTCATGGATCTGATTCTTATGAGTGTAGTGTACAGGTGAACAGTTACTTATGGCCGGTGTTTATACAGTAACCACAGTGCTACACCTGAAATTTCATTGAGTGGGCCGGCAGGTGTCCGTCAGTGGCGAGTGAGAGGAAATAGGAAACGCTGCATTTCCTCTCCATTGATGCTAGCAGCAAGTCACTAACCTTTTGCTGCCTACGCCTCTCACGCACCTACACACACACCTCTGTCTAACCCAAGTTTGGTATGTTGGCCATCGGATAGCGGGTAGTTAGTTTCTAGGCCACGGGACGTCGCTAATCTCTCACGTTCAAAAAAAGACAGAACAGCGTTAATCCCCCAATCGTTTTTACTTTCTCTCATTTAGAATGTAAATTCCCGATTTGAGATTCGTGATGGAAAGATTTAAGCACAGAGATTAAAGCTCATAAAAAGAGACACATTTTGAAGACCAAAACGTTACAATTGCTGGGAATCAAATTACAAATAAATGGATAGACAGATAGATATCTAAACCTATAGATAGACTATAGAGCAATGCTAACGTTATATATATATTAAACAGTAGTAAATTTAATGTACACAAGGGGGAAAAAGTTCACGAACAATCTATTTACTTCTATTAAAATAAGTAAATAAATAAGTAATACATATATATATATATATATTGATATTGTACAAGTCAGAGAAAAGAATAATTTGAAAAAAAAATTATAATTGAAAAAAAAAAAAAAGAAGAAGAAAAAGCATAACAAATTTACAATTGGTTAATAGATTAAGCATATTTTTCTATTCTATATAATAAGCCCCCAAAAAAGTGATTTTTTAAAAAATTAACTATAAATTTATGTTAATGCAACCAAATGGACTCTAAAGAATTGAAGGGTTTATTGAAAAAAGAGGTAGCTCCATTTTTAACTTTTTTGAGATGTCCACTTTCTTGTTTAAAAAATGCCACTCAAAATAGGTATTTTTGGATATTATTGGTGGCAAATCATTCATAGGTGTATGGACATAAGTCGAAAAAATACTTTTGTCGAAACGTTAAAGTTTAATAATTAAGATACCTTTTTTTTATTTCCCAAAAAAGCAAAATTGGAGCTACCTCCTTTTTGCAGCAAAACCTCAAATTAGTGTTTATAAGATCTTTATACTGGATCGACGAACTCATTAACGCCTGTAGAGCCAAATATTTTACACATAGCTTTAAAATTGCGGTTATATAGGTCGACAAATACTGATATCTTTCTCAATTCATATAAAATCACTAAAATACCGCAAAAAAAAGGAAGAAAAAAACATCGAGGAACAGTTATATTCCAAAACAGACGGCGAAAAAAGGGCATAAAGGGGGAAATTGCAACCCTCTTCCTCCAGCTGGAGAGACGGCATCAATGAATAGGTACACTTCTAAATATAGAGTTTACTAAAGGATGGAAAGAGAAAAGGGGGATGTTGCAGCCGCTCGAAGGGGGGAAAATCAAGAGAAATAAGAGATGACGGATATGAGGCCGAACAATTGTCTCAGAAAAGACAGTTACTAAAGTAGAGATAGGAATATTTATTATCCACATTAAAATTCCTAAGATGATGTCCAGAAAGTTTACAAGAAAAATTAAGATGTCGCCAGATTAATTACTCTTATAATTACGCATGTGCCATGTTATGTATCTAATGTATTGTAAATAGCATATTACATATATTATATAGGTATAATACAATTAAATAATAAATATTAATATAGAATTGATTCAATATATTTACAAAATAGAAGCATATTCATGAAAATATGGGTATATTTTATCATGAATAAAATCACCTAGTATTTAAAGTAAATAAATAAAAATCTCAGTGTGCATTTATGCTATCAATTTTGGATTATTACAAAAATGTTGGATTTTAAGTATCGCGGTATTTTATCACGTAATTGGAAACGATGAAGCAATTTCCCAGCAACTACAAATCAAAATATTTATCAAAAATCAGGGAATGAAAGAAAAAAGGATAAAATTATAATTAAAGATAAAATAAGGATGTAATTTTTAAAACATGGTAATTTTAATGAATAATAATATCAGCAAATATTTAAAACTAAAAATATGAATGTGTATGTATGCTATCAATACTAGATATTAAAAAATGCTGTTCAAAGCGTTGAGATTTAAATATAGCGACATTTATACCACATGATTAGTTTAGGGATAATTAAACTATTTTCCAAGGACATATTCATGAAAGTAAGAGCAGTTTATTTAAATCATGAATAAAATCAATTAGTATTAAAAAAGAAATCCCTTCAAAGTGTATTTATATTGTCAATACTGCGTAATTACAAAAATAGTATTAAAAGCGCTGAGTTGTAACAAGTAATAGCAGTATTTATTTTATCACATGATTGGTAATAATGAGGCAATTTTCAGCCACTACAAACCCAAATAATCATGAAAAATTCGGAAGGGGGGGGAAGAAGGGGAAGGGGTAAAAATCAGAAGAGGGTAAAGCTACTAACGGGTAAGAGACCCACGCGAACAACAACATGCTGTACGCGTGCCGTACTACTACCGAAAACTACCACCTGGATGTTTCACCTGGTTTAAACTCAGGGGGAGGAGGTACAAGACGGCTAGTTTCTGGCTATACCCCTCGCCTTTTGCATAGCGACAGCTGGCAAGAAAAGAAGGTTTCTTTTATTTTTTCTTTAATTTTTTTTTTCTCTGGCTGCCAGACAATGTATAATAGGGAGCTCAGACTCTGTTTTTCTTCTATTTTCTTTTTCGGCGTGCGCTTTACAAGCGATTTCAGCAGACCCCTCTTCTCTTGTGATCAGAAAACACTTTTGAGAAATGACCCCAGAAGGCTGACTTGCAGGGTCACCGCCAGTTGCTGGCGTGCTACGCAAGAAATTATATCTTGCTCGAACTGGGTATTTATTTAGAATCCATGGGCGCCGGGGGAACAAAATCTAGGGAAAGGCAAGATTTTCAAACAGAGGTCGCGTTTATTATTATTATTATGAAGGCTATAAACTTGAAATAAGCTAAACTAAGATTTTTTTTTTTTTTTTTTTTTTTTTTTTTTAATCAAAACCCCAGTGCACAACAAATTTAAACATATCAATGTGAAAGCAATACAGAAATGTAAAACAAGAAATAATTAAAAATACAAAAGTAAGCTTCTACCGACATTTTGTTTTAAATGGAGAATTGAAAGAATATTTTCTTTTTATTGATCAGGAGGGGGGGTCAGGGGTGGAGCTTTGTCCCCTGACCCACCCGCCGCATAAGGTAATTTTTAAAAACATATTGCCTTTGAGGTGGAGCTCTAGTTTCCCCCCCCCCCTCTCTGACGGAAAAAAATCTTGTTATTTTTTTCTCTTAGTGTTTAAAAAAAAGAAAATTTAGTTAATATTTTTAATTTTAGAAGAATGAAAAAAATTGAATTATTGGACAATGTTGCACCCCATTAACATTTAACTTTTAAGCAAAAGTTATTAATAATCACCAAAAAAAAAATAAAGCCTTCACATCGCATTTCCTACTTGAGACACAGGTAGCACAAAAGTGGAAAATTACGTCCTAAAATCACCTGGCTTTCGAATTACAGTCAAACCTCGTTAACATGAACACGCTTAACGTGAATTACTTTTAACATGAATTGTTTTTATAGTCCCCTATAAAAACGAGTACAAAGATTTGATACTGATAACATGAATTACTGTTAATATGAACAAAATTTTGATTCCCCTTGAGGTTCATGTTAACGAGGTTCGACTTACTTCTAATTGTTTGCACAAAAACTCTTGATTGGGTTTTCTTAACGAATGAGAAAGGGTAAAATAAAATTTCTTATAAAAACGTACAAAAGGATTCTATTTTATATGATGGTCCTAAACATTTTATTCGCTTATTATCCATTAAAACAATAATTTGTATCTTAATTTCTTCAAGTTCTTTCCGTCATTATTTCCATTAGTATCATTACAGATGTAAAACAGAAAACCATCATAACTTCTTGCAAGAAAGAATTTTATTTAAACCTTTATAACCAACAGAAACAAGACAAAACCAGTTAAAGATTAGTAATTTTAATTAAATGCTTGGATTTAATTTCCAAGAACTATTTATATTTTAGCAAAGCAGACTATAATATATCAAATGAAAAAGACAAAAAAAAAGGGGGGGATAAGAAGATAGCAGTTTTAATTATATGTTTGGAATTTAATTTACTTTGTAAGAATTGTTTATATTGAAGCAAAGCAGACGACATACCAAAAGAGAAAGAACGCGAAAAGAGTAACTCGATCAAGAAACAATGGTATAACATCCTGATCTTGGTTAGATAATTTCTTATTAATAAACATTCCATAAAGAACGTAACTCAGCAACGAAAAAACAAGATCACAATAGACACCTACACACTAAAAGAACCCAGTTCCTTTTCTCTACCTGACTGAATGCAGCACGCGGGGATGCGGAGCATAAAAATAAAATAACGAAAAAAGGCAGGTGATAGTTTGTCCTTGGTATTGTCCGAGCCCAGACCCAGGTCACTGCAGTTATAGTGTTGTCACTCAGTCTAAATAGCGATGGAGAGGTTTGCACCTATGGATGAAAATAAATTTGCAGAAGATCCCTCCAGAGTCAGACATAAACAGTAAAAAAAGGCTGTTTAGTTCAGTTGTAATTATTTTAGTTGCTTTTTTCGGACGCTGTTGGTGCATATTTCATTTCCGCAGGCTGTAGGAGGGAAGTAACAAGGGTTTAATGTAATAGAAAGAGATTAACGAGAGAATTTTGTACATAATATGCGATGTGTGTTGAAGTAATACTGTTAAAAGGTTTATTATTAAGGATTAAAGATTAACAATGATCCATTTCACAAGATAAGATAGTAAAAATGCTTTATCCATTAATTCAGCATTGAAAACTGTGTTATAAAATTTCTTTTATTTTTATTTATTTATTTATTTATTTTTTAAATAGAAATATCAAACTTTTTTGGGGTTAGAAAAGTTTAGTCATTTTATAAAATTAAACACAGACGAACCGTCATTCTACAAGAGTGATCAGGTTATTATAAATATGCCTGGTTTGAACTAAGGCCAAATAGAGAAAGTTTATGTAATATTTTCCCTCACCCCAATGTAGTGGGAGGCAGAACAGAAGGGGGCGATTCCCTCGGGCGCTAAATTTTTAGAAGACACCCAAAATTGTTGCTTAAAAAACATAGTAGACACGAAGGGTTGGGGGGGGGGGGGCGCAATATTATGATTTGTCGAAATCTACCTTACGCTACTGCCACACTTACACAGAAGATAGTATTTTCTCATACACATAATAACTCTAAAATTCTAAATAAAAACAATTATCGATAAAGAGAAAATTCCAAATAATCATACTAATGGACCAAAATCGAAAATGAAGATAAATCGGAAAACATTTGGAATATATGAGAATAGATTTATGAAATTCTAAAAGGAATAATTTTTAAAAACATTTTATTTATCTACACTAATTTCTTCGCACGTTATTCGGACGTCATGTCAGTTCTAGATGATAAATTCATGTATACATAATCTCCCCAAAATATTTTAAAGTGCTATTTTTTTTTACTGTTAATATTAACAAAACAACTATGCTTATCAGACCTATAATAATGAAATGAAGGCAACATTTCAAAAAATGTTCACTCATTAACTAAAGTACGTAACGCGCGCATGTCGCACAAGGTCACGGGTAATCCCCTCGAAAACAAATGTTTCTGGCACGTCAAAGGAAATAAACTGAATAGAAACAGACATTAAGAAACTACAATACAAGGTAAAAACAATAATAAACGTCTGAAAGACACAAGAACCGAGAATAAAGCATGCCTTTGGTGTCATATAAACAGCCGCTAAATCTTAAGTTTATGTTTGCTTTCACAGTTTGATTATTTTTAGAACACGCTCGAGACACAGGTAGAACTTGCTATACAAATAAAGATAGTGATACTATTATTATATATATATAACATGCATAGATAAATATTTTTTTTTGTTATGGTTTTTCATTTGCTATTTCTGTTTTATAATATTTAAAATATTTCGTTGGTATAAAATTTAATATAGAACATATAAAGCATATCTTTGGTACATTAAAAAACATATCTTTGGTATCATTTAGCATAATGTTTGCTTTCATTCGTTATTTTTAGAACACGAGGCACAGGTAGAAGTTGCTATGAAAATGAAGGTAGTAAGTAATATTATAATTTATACGGGAATGTGAAAATAAATTATTATTATTACAAGGTTTTCCTTCCTATTTTTCATTTATCACATTCTTTTATTTATCTATTTTTAGATTTAATATAGAATATATATATATACATTAAAAAAACGCGACTAATAAACTTGCAAAAATTTTCTCCGAATTAAATGAGAAAAAAAACCCCGAAATATAAAACTTTTACATATTTTTTCTTTTGTATATTACTTTTTGTATTACGCATATACAGTCATGTTCATGTACATACACGAAACAACTTATGTCGATGGTCTCGTTGTCCTTATTCGATATAACATTTATAGCATTCTAAAATAGCTGACGATGAGAGAAATTAAAAAGAGGGGAAGGTGAATTTATCATTTGCACGTGGTCTGATGCGGTGATAAGAGAGATTTGACTTTTTAATTTTAAAACTTCATTCATACTTCTTTTCATTTCTCCAATTTCATTTTATTATTCAAACTTTATTTCTTTTTTCGAACTTCATTTTACTTTTGTGTTATTTTTTTTTTCGAAATTTCAACGTAACTTTATTTTATTTTTCAAACTGAATTTTATGCTATTTAATTTTGTTTTTCCATTCACATTTCTTATCGGACTAAAAGAGAAAAAAAAAATCGAATTATAAAACTATCTCTCTTAGATATAGCTTTTGTAAATAATATCTCTGTTACGTGTATGGCCATGTACAAACATAATCTAAATAACTTCGATGTAACATTAAAAGCATTCTAAAATTGAAGACGGTACAAGAGAGGAAAAACAAGGGGCGGTGAATTTAACATTTCCACGTGGCCTATTACAGTGACAAAAAAATTTTGACTTCTTCATTTTTCAAATTTCATTTTATTTTTCAAACTTCATTTAATTTTTCAAATTTTATTTAATTTTCATTTTGTTTTTCAAACTTTATTTCATCGCTTCAAACTTCATTTTAATTTATTTTTAAACTTCATTCAAGCATTCATTCAATTTTTTCAAAATGTTCATTGTACCAAAGGGTTAAAAAATTTTGAAATATAAACTCTTACATCTTTTGTAAATTGTAAAAGTACGGCCATATATATAATCTGAACAACTTCCGTCGAGGGTTCATAATTCGACATAACATTAATAGCGTTCTAAAATAGCAAGCGATAAAAAAAAAAAAAAAAAAAAAAAAAAAAAAAAAAGATAAAAAAAGAAAGAAAGAAAAAGAAGAAGAGAGGGCGGTGAATTTATCATTTCCACGTGGTCTGTTGCGGTGACAAAGGAGATTTGACTCCTTCATTAAGAAATATGATGCGCAAGAGAAAAGGACTCTCCATCCTCCGGAAGATGAGGAGCAGAGGACGACAGAGGTTGCCGACTTCCGACTGGCCCCAGCTAGATGACATTCCGACAACGCCTCACCCCCACATGGGCAACAGCTGAGCAGAAGAAGAAGGCGAGGTTTGAAGATGAGACGGAAGTGGTGCTCCTTACGTTTATAAGGTAATTTATCTGCACGGTATTTTTAGAAATAATATTTATAAGAATAGACGAAATAATGTAAATAAAATGTCTATTTTAAACAGCAAAAATCCCCAGAAGGCAGATGGCTGAAAATAATTTAAGACCTAATAGTTTAGAAATTAAAATCATTTGAGCCCCTATCCCACCACCTTTGTAGTCATAATTAAGACTAATATGAATTTGTTATGTACAAACTTTTTTTTTCTCTCATCCTTCATAAAAGAAACATTTTATTTGAAGAGATCAACCAAAGCGTTGAATTTGATTTTATCCCTCTTACCAGGGTTTCCAGTTGGGCCTTCCCCCCCCCCCCCCCCCCCCCGAAATTTCGCATTTATACCAGAAATTTCCTACATTATTCTTTTCTTTATGTACTGATAGACATTTCGTGTTTATTTAAAGTAAAAATTCTTTTTTTCAATATTTACGGTAAGAATTCTAAATTTTTGAATTAAAAAAAAAAAGACCAACCTGGCATCCCCGCCTCTTACTCGTTTGCAATTTATGATATTTTTTGTAAACTTTATTTTTTAAATTTGAGGATTTATTTTTGATATATATAAGGGTAACTAATATATATGTATAAAAAAAGGGGGGGGGGGATATTTTAGAAAAGAATATGATACATTTTACAGAAATTTGTAAAAACCGTAATTAAAAAAATAATAATACTACATTTAAACATCTTTAACGATTTTTTTTTCTTCTCATCAATTTGATTACAATTATTTCTAACGTACACAAAATAAATTTAACTATTAAATACACAAATACATTAATGGAAAGATATTATTTAATATCATTAACTTGATTTTTTTCTTTTAATTTAAAAAAAAGAATGTTATTGGTAAAAAAAAAAAAAATCGACACGTTTGATTTTAAAATTTTCTTTAATAATTGCATAATCCTTAAATGCCATTGCAAGAATTAAAAACTACAAAAAACAAATACAAGAATGTTTTGATACTCAACCGAGTTAGTAAAGGGTTAAAAATACATACGGAGATCTCCTTTTTCTTTTTTAAATTAAAAAATAAATAAATGAAAAATAATGTTATAATAATATGGATAAATCGACATATTTGAATTTTTTAAAATGTCAAAAAATAAACAGACACTGAGAATACTAAAGTTATAAATACAAGAATGTCCTGAATACTCAACCGTGAAATATACATTAACAGCTGAGCGTGCAGATCTCAACCGAATTCGGAAAGGGTTAAAAGTACACACGAAGATTCCCCCCCCCCCTTCCAAAATAACAGAATTATCCAGTCCCCCCTCCAACTTTTTCCAATCTTTTGCAAATAAATAAATGCCCTTGTTTTTCCGCGGCAAGAGCATCGAAGACCGTTAGCAAAGGTTAAGTCCTCAGCAATCGTCAGGACATTCATTCAAGGTTTCAAAGGGAGGAAATCTAGTGTTTCGAGACAGGGGGGGAGAGTGCCCTTTTCCTTCCGGGGGGGTGTCTACGTACGAAGGCACGCGACATCTGTATGCGACAGGAAATGGAAACGCATCTTTCGGAGGCATTCGGCACAATCCATTACATGCGGTGGCATATGCCGACGCTCTAGAGGGTACAGAGATGACGTCCATCCGGCATAAGTTTTCGACAAAAGGTAGAAATTAATATTTTTTGTCTTCTTTGGTATGATTTGAGTCCTGCTCTATCTGTTACCTAACAGCGACGCTCACTTCCAGGAGCCTCCCACTGAAACTACCCGGGGAAAATAGTTCGGCAATCCCAAATGAACACAGACATTTTTTTTTTTTAATTGTAGTCTCAACAAAATTCCCATTGGACCTGCAGGAAAATTTTGTTGAGCCAAACAAATTTACTTTGGTTCAACAAAATAACTTTGTTTACATTTATTTATTTATTTTATTTTTTTCTTTGGTGGTGGAAGGCGAGGGGTGATCCATCAGCAAAACCTAAACACATATACGGAGATGAACAACATTTGGAACTTAAAGATAATATTTACGTATTCGCCCCTCTCCCTCCAAAAAATAAATTAAATTAAATTAAAAAAACTGAAACAATTCTTTTTTTTTTTTTTTTTTGGTGAGAGAAATATATATATATATATATTTTAGGTGACAGTATACTGATGTTAAAAAATAAAGAAATTTTAGGACTATGTAGTATATAGCTTATGAAAAGTAAACTATAATTATAGTTAATTACACAACAGAAATCCAAAATGGAAATAAGTAACTACTGAACTTTTTTCTTGTTAATGCTATTTACATATATTTTTAAATAACAATAACATTTATTTGTTATTGTTATTATATTATTTTGTATATTTATATATATTTCTTCATTTTTTCATTATAATATATATTTAAATATACTTATTTCCTGATTTCGGCAACATTTATAATAAAAAAAATAGAATATTAACAAAAAAAAAAGAAGTAGTAGTAGTTTTAAACTATTCTATATACCACAAAACATGCATAAAAAAACATAATTTTGGATTAAGCATAAAATAAATAATCAAAAGAAATCTTCGTAAATTTACAACTTTCAAAGGGGGAGGGGATATGCAGTTTATTATAAGCCTCCTTAGAAAAAAATTAATTTACAAGAAAAAAAAAACCGCTTTAAAGTAAAATGAATTTTATACTAATTATTTTCTGTTGATATTCTTGAATGCAGGGGGGGGGGGGGCAAAGTAAGACAAAATGTGAAGAAAGAGAGAGAGAGAGAAACAGAAATATTATACAAAAAAGGTGAATTTTACTAATATACAACATTGAAAAACGAGAAAGAAAACTTATTTCGAAAATATTGTTTAGTAGTTTCCAAACACATACTTACACAGCATATTTACTACAGCAATTATATTAACGACATAAAAAATTATGTATATAACAAACAGTATACAAAAGAAAATAATATAACAAAATAAGTCTAAAAGTAATAAATGTTACCAAGGAAAAGAGGTATGTTACAAAGAACACAAAAATAGCAGAGTAACTAGAAAAAGAAAGGAAGAAAGAATATGAAGTACAGAAGTTTGCAAAGCGAATTAAAGATAATTTTGGGAATTCTTCATAAATTTCAAAATACAGCTGTATTCCCAAATCTGGGAAGGGGTATTTTTTCAAAGGAAATAACGACTTTAAATAAAAGAAATTGTAACGCAAAAAAAAATAAAAAAATAAAAAAAAATAAAAAAAATAAAAAAAAAATACACACGCATTTAACGTCAAGAAACACGTTAAATATACTTCATTTTGAAACGCGTCACAAAGTAGCATCGCGAAAAACAGGCCAAAAAACACATAATTAGGTATAAGAAAAACTCACAACCACACCTTCCTTATGGCGAATTTTTTTTCACCCCTCCCCCCTCACAGAAGAAAAAATTAATACTAAAGACATCAAAAAATATCGCTATACTTTCACTAGAAGATAAGGAAGATTCAAAACCAGGAGCAGAAAAGGGAAGAAAGAAACACATGACTCAGAAAAGCCGTAAAAAAGCCATATTTGAAGAACCCAAGTAATAGGGCAAGGAGGTAACACTCTTACCTCCCCACCCTTACTTGTACATTTCTCCCCATCATTCCATTTCTAGCAAGAAAATAATAATAAAAAAATCGTAAAGGGGCTGACAGAGGAAAAGGAAAAGATCCAATTTCAAAGAAGTATTCACGTTTTTTCCTAGAAGGCTTTTTTCTTTCTTTCTTTTTCTTTTTTTAAATCAAAGAATCAAGAAATAGCAGAGAAGGCTGACCCCCCCCCCCCTTATTATTTTTTTTCTCTGTAAATAAAAAAATGAAAATAAAATTAATAAAATAATGATTAAAAAAAATCTTCTGAAACATGCAAGAAATTTTTAACAATAGATATCGGGTCTACGAAATCAGCCTTCAATTGAAAAATGAATATATCGGAGTATCGGTGTGGAAAGTTATTGAATACCGAATTGGGGCTTATTATTAAGGTTGTTCATCAAATCGTGCATAATATGAAGTTTTCAAATAGGCTACAGACTACGTTTAAAAATTTGTTAAAAATAAAAGAAAAATTAAAACAACTACAATAATAATAATAATAATAATTTTCGATTGCGTTATAACTGAAAAATTTTAACAAAGCACTTTTTTTGTAATTTTTATAACGATATATCGCAGCCAAAAAGGTTTTACCTCCTTGATCATAGCCAACAAAAAAAAAAAAAAAAAAAGAAAGAAAGAAAAAAAAAGGAAAATAATAGAAAAGGAAAAGGTGGTTTAAATTTGAGATAAAATATAAAAAACGACTATCCATAATTTAAAAACAACGTTTTAATCAGAACTGAAATTTACGCAGAGAAATTATTTAAATAATATTTTAAAAGAAATTCAATTTAACAGTAAAAAACTTAAAAAACTGGAAAGGAAATTTTGACATAAAACAAAATTAATCAAAGATTTTCATTTTAGAATATTTTGCTGCGATTGAGATAGGAAATCTCCATCCCCCTAAGATGAAAAACACAATATAAAAATTAACAAATATATTATTATTAGTATTATTATTATAAAACTTTTTTTAATTTTGTAAGCATAATTTGAACTATAAGTAGATTTAAATTATATCGTAAATGAATAAATAAGTCTATACAGATTCACAATATATATATCTTTAACACCAATGATGAAAAGAGAATATTTTCAAATTTAAATTTATCATTTTTTAACATAATATACATTCTAAGTTTTCTCACTTTTCAAATATATTTATCTCCACCTTCTTTCATAGCTGAAATTGTTAGAGGAAATGAATGTTAGCTTTTATAAGTAGAATGTTTGTAAGTCGAATTTTCGGTATCTCAAACAAGTTTTTTTCTGAATTAAGACACGTTTCAGTTATTTTCATAACGAAATTTTTGATGACTCGAAACATTTTTTTTTTTTCTCCATTAATGTTCTGACTTAAGTTTGACTGTATTTCAATATATAACCGTGGTAACCCGCTAAAACACCAAATAAAAAACATTGCTCTTTCAACATCAAAATTGTTTGTTGATCTATATTTAATTAGAAAAATTGTATTAAGACGAATTAACTTTTGTTGAGTCAATATTTGTTTTAATAAAATTCCTATTGCACCATATTTAAACAAACTTTTATTAAAATATATATATATATCATTTGGATAAATATTTAGTTCTAGCAAAATTCCCAAACAATGTTTTGTTGGATCAACAAACAATATTTGTTTTATCAAAAAATGCGAAAAAAAAAAAAAAGGCTCAACAATTTTTTTGTGTGTAAATAGTCCAATAATAATTTTGTTGGGTTAACAATATTTTAATCTCGATGAAGGACACAAGCTGGCGGTATCACAAGAGAGCTACAATACTTTTTTCGCGAAGTGCCAGATTTCATACACCTCCCACCTTTCGAGCTAATACTTTCAGTTTTATTACCCAATCGATTCTCAACACTCTATTAACTTCCAAAATACGCTAAGCGCAATATAACGCGAAATTGGCATCACCAGGTAAGGGGGGAGGGGGGAAAGGTTGAAAAAAAAAATCTACAAGAAGCTTTAAATTTCTACCTTTTTACTAGCGATTCGCGGGGCCCTGGAGAACTAACAGGAGGAGAACGGGCCTCCGAAGTCCATATGGCCATCATCATCATCATCATCGGCCTATCTGACTTTACAGCGACAGCTGGTAGGCCCGAAGTCAGGGGAAGAAAAAACTAGGGGGCTGCGAAGACGCGAAGAAAAACTTCCACAAAAAAAAAAAGACCAGCGCGCGTGAGCTACGCGTGCCGCCGTGTGCTCTTTCATAACATGTCTTTCAGTCTCCTCGCTTTTTGATTCAAATCTTCTGGCAGTTACTTTTATGCCTGAGGTTTTTTTTTCTTTCTTTTTTTTATATATAAGAGGGGGAGACAAGAAAAAGGAGCTACAAGGTAATTAATGCGATGGAGGGAAGGACAAGAGGTAACCTTTAGAAAAGGTAGGGAATATCTTCTCCCCTTATCACTATATATATATATTATAAAAAAAAAGTAATAATAAAATAAGCATGAATTTCTTACACGGGGTGAAGTAACAAATTCACAGCATAAAATGGGCATAAGGGGGAGATCTGCACGGTTAAAAATGCAAGCAATAAGCATAATAAGTATTAACACAGTCCTTTCATCGTTTAGGCGTGAGCGCACGAGATTGTAAAAATACACAGCATGTGGCAAAATTCAGGGCTAAAATTTTTCATACTCTTTAAATAGTAAATACTTGTGACATAGTAATATAAACAACAATAAAATAAAAAACCAAAAGAATAGTTTTATGAAAATTATTCTTATTATGTAAGCAAGTTTAAATAGCTCTTACTCTCTCTCTCTATATATATCGGTCTATCCACATTTTTCTTACAGGGTCCTGTTTTTGTGAAATTGTGAACAGATTTTTATATTTGTAAAAAATCTAATTATAGTTTTGTGAATTTGAAATTACTGTTATATTTAGGTTCCTGTTTAAAATTTTCAACGATATCCGTTATATATAATATATATAAGCTAGATAATAGGTTCTTTAGTGACTTCGCTGTTTTATGACAGGTCAAATTTTATTTTTAAAATAATTAAATTTGTGAAAAGTTCAGTTTGGAGATGGAAAGGTTTTGTAAATAATCTATTTTTAAGACAGATAATTTTGTGAAGCGATTTGTTTTAATATGAAAATTTTTGTGAAGGGTCCTATAAAGGACCCTATATATATATATATATATATATATATATATATATATATATATATATATATATATATATATATATATATATAGCAGAGGGTGTGGTATGCAAAAAGTAATATTAGAATAATAATAAAAGCATTGGGAGAAATTCTCCCCTTACTAAAACTAAGAAAGATTACAAAAACAGTGAGGACTGATTTCTTGCAAGGAGTGGAGTAACAATTTGACGGCATAAAATGGATATAAGGAGGAGAATTGCACAGGTGAAAATTCAAGCACTAAGCATAATATTAACAAAGTTTTTTCATCGTTTAGGTGTGAGCGAGAATATAAAGATAAACAAACAGCATGTTGTAAAATTTAGGCCTAAAATTGTTCATGCTCGTTTTACAGTAGTAGACAATATATATATATATATATATATATAACCTTCTGTTTTTAGTTTTTTCTATTTCATTCTCTCTCTCTCTTTTTTTATTAGTGCATTTAGCAATATTGGGTATGTTTTTCTTTCGAATTCTTATTATTGGTTAATTTATTTTATGTCGAGTATCTTCAAATTTAATAGTTATATTAATTATAGTAAGTTTTATTATTATTATTATTATTATATAATGCGTAAGGAACGTTTTCGAAAATTTACGAAGGGAAGAGTGGTTAAAAAAAAGTGTGTGATGTAAAAGAGTGGTTAATCGGTAATGCATTATAAGTAATATACATTTTAATTATTCATCTGTAAGGTAGAATTACAGGCATTTTTGCGGAAAAATATAAATTAATAAAAACATTTCCACTGTTTAAAATTAAATAAAAAATTACAAAAAAAGAAAATATGAGAATTTTGAATTTTTGGTACCGTAAATTATGTTACGTGAAAATGTTTTTGTGAATGTAGTTTCAGACTAGCACAACTGAAATTAGTAAATTTCTTTGACCATATTTGCAACACATGGGAAATAAAAACCTCCCATTTTATATTTTAAGCAATACATAAACAAAATCTGAATGTTTGAGATATCATTTTGTTTGTTTTTATGTGCAATAATAAATTACATATCAACACTTACCTGCTATCCTTAAAATAGCAGAAATATATAGCACCAATAGTAACGTTGGTTGATGCATTATTACTAACATTCGGAATGCTGATTCTTCCAGCCACCTTTGACCTAGGAAAAATAATGTTACAAAAAATTACTTTCAATTTACGCAACTCTAGATATTATATATATAAAAATTATGATTGATATATATATATATATGGTGCAGGCAGAGCCCCCCCCCCCCCCACACACACACACACAAATAAATAAAATAAATAAATAATATAATATAATAATAGATAAAATAATAGATAAAATAAATAAATAAAATAAAAATGCAGAAAACACACCATAAATTTTAATTGCTCAACTGATCACAGGAAAGAAAAAGAAAAAAAAAAAAACAGAAACAGCCATTTGTTAGTATTTTATCAAAACATGTTTCCAAAATTACAATTCATCCCACCAAGCAGTTTTTGAGTTATGCCTAAAAAACTACCCGCATTACAGTGTATTTTGCAACAATTAAAAATGAATTTGATATTATTAGGAACGTTCCAAAATTTAAACTTTCAAAATTCATGAACTACTTGACCGAGTGACTTTCGATTTGGTATCCTATGGTAAAATTTAGCGAAAAGGCCTAAAATGATGGTAAAATTGGATATTCGTACTGAAAATTTCAGAGTTTGGTAGAATTTTAGTATGAAGACTATCCCCATACCCTATTTTTCAAACATAAATTGAAAGAAAACATATCTTCCAGCCGAATGGCTATTTCCTTCTTTTTTTTCTCTCTCTTTTTTGAGGGGCAGACTTTACATGATAATGGGAACAAATAAAAGCATGTAATAATTTTATTGCTCTAAACAAATTTAGACGCAGAAATAAATTCTGAAACTCGGCGCACTACTTTTTAAAAAGTATCGACAGTTAACGCCTAAAACATCCACTTCATATGCCTCCATGGGTATATTTTCACACTTTAATTGTTTTTTAGTATTTAAAAATACATAGCTTTTAACCCTCTGGATTTTCGACTATCACTATTTTCGTACAGTAATCTTTTCTCTTATTTAATTGCAAAACTTCTACATTAAATAAAGCTAGTATTTCTATTTGAAAATAGTGGTACTCAAGAATCCGGAGAGTGTGCAGCTATAAAAATAAAAATCGTAAATAAAAAATTAATTAATTAATTAAATGAATATATAATAAGTGAAACTTAACACACACACACACACACGTATTGTTTATATGTCTTCCAAAATAAAGGAAAGACCAAAACCTGCTGTTACAGACAGGTGTTCGCTACATAGAGGGGTACGCTATTCGGAAGTGTCTATGAAAATTTAACTGTATTTATGTTCCTCTTACATGCATTTTTTTTTTTTTTAATTTGACCATTTTAAATAACAAGAAACAATAGTTTAAAAATGAGGTAAAAATAAAAGTCAAAATTTATAAATATGGCGTCAATATTAGGACAGTTAACGCTTGAATAACAATAGTTTTAAAACAACAGTGATTCATTTATAAACGTCGTTTGTATAGTTTTGTAATTATTTTAATTTCAGACTTTTTTATTTTAATAACTTAAAAAAATAAAAAAATAAAAAATTGTTGATAAATTAAAATGGCTATATTATCTTTACAAGCACATGTTTTGGAGAATTTTAAAAGAATAAAAGCAAAAAGTGCATCTATATTAATAATAAAGAAAAAAAAAGCAAGCACATTAAGTTTTCTAAAATTCCAGACTCTAAAATATTTTATTTTTACATTTCTAGCAATTGATGACAAAATTTGAATGTACATATTATTTTTGGGCATTTGTATTTTTCACAATATACAATCGTCCCCCCCTCCCCTCTGACGATTCCGTTTCATTTTCATTATCTCAACAAAACGTAAAAACGAAGTTCTACTGAATTTCGCTATAGAAAAAAAATTAAGAAAATCTCACAAATATGACAGCTAATATATGTAAAGCAATTTGACTTGTTTTTTATTTTTTATTTTATTTTTTTTTTTTTTCTTTCAGAAAAAAGAAATTATCTAAACACACATACAAGAAGTTAGGAGATCACCTTCGCAGACGGTGGGTAGACTAAAAAATCTATTGCCAGAAAAACTTCCAGAGAAACGAAGCAGACCGCAAGCGAAGCAGTAGGTGTAGCCAAGGAGCTAAATGCAGACAGAAGAGTAAGAAATGAAAGGAGAAACTGCTCCTGGCGCTAACTAGTTAAAGGCACGAATTAATAAATTTGACGAATTTCAGTTTTTTTTATGAAAATAAATAATAAAAATAAAATAATCTATTTAATTGCAGTTACGTATAATATATATTAACTATATACATATATATTACAACTTAATTGTTTAAAGAAAAGTATCTTTTGTAAAAATTTTAAATGGAAAAAAAAATTGTAAATTTGAAAAAAAAAACCGCCAAAAGTTTTTTTTTTTTTTTTTTTTTTTTTTTTTTTTTTTTTTACGAGTTAAAGTTTTGATATCATTCGATTGGCGAATTTCTGAGCTTTAAAAAACTGCTAAAATATAAATGTACGGCTAATTTTATGCTAATTGTACGGATTCTTTTTCTAGATTTATTGTATCTTTTTATTATATTTTCTTTGTAAATGCAAACTTTACTAATTTAATGGGTTACTATTATGATAAGTAGGCTTGGCCTAGAATTTTTGGGACGCAGATAAATTTTGGTTTGTTGCAGATTGACACAGAAAATTCTGTTACTGGGATTGCAAAAATTCTTTTTTTTTTTTTTTTTTTTTTTTTTTTTCCCGGAGACTGTCGGAAGATTTTCTTTTCTGTTGATGCTTTAATAACAGGAGACTGTCTCGACAGAGCGACGACAAATTAAATTTCTATACATCTCAAAAACAAATGATTAGAATGAGCTGTAAACAGAGACATCCATGTTTTTGTTTGTTCGTTTTATGTAAAAATTGATGTAAGTCATAATTCATATTCTTTTTGTATATTAATTTATTAATGATTTTAATAATTAAAAATACGTTTTTGAATGGAAAAAATACCTGGAACATGTTTGAGTCTATTCATTGCATATCATTAAAAAAAAAAAAAAAAGAAAGAAAGAAAGAAAGAAAGAAAGAAGAAAGAAAGAACGAAAATTTAATTCGATGATTATTTGGAAAGTTATAAATTAAAGTTTCTGACATGGATTTAATCCTCAAATTTTTTACCTCTTCTAACACCAGGAAAAAATAAGTAAAAGTATATAATAAACTAATATCTTTACACGTGCTGCCTTGATCTGAGTAACCCAAATTTTATGTCTAAAGCGGGTGTTACTATTTGAAAAAACAAAGTTGGTACAATTTTAAATATGTAGATGACCCCTTATGACAAAATAAACCCCATACGATTACAAAGAACTTCATACAAATTAAAACGATTTTTCGTTTATTTTTGTATTGAAGCTCAAGTTATAGTCTGATTTTTTTTTTCTTCTTCTTTTACTGTACAATTGGATATTATTTTCGCATTGATGCGTAATTGGATAAATTTAGAAGGTATTCTTCCAAAAATATGAGTTTTGATGCTATTTTGGAAGTCTGTTGAAATTGACAAGAGGAAATAATGGTTTTCGCTATTAATTATTTATTCGCGTATTTCTTTTGAAAGTTTTTCAGAGATGTAATAAATGTACTCGTACGTGTGATTTTTTTTTTCATTTGATTTTGAATAATTTGGACAGTTGTTAACGGGAATAAAAGTAAATATGCGCAATTATTTATAGATGTTAATTCAAAAGATCAATTTGATACCAATTTATTTATTTATTGTATATATAATTTTTTAATCAACTGCATTTAGTAGTTAAATAATTTTTTTAAATTATTCAAACAGTTGAAAAATTGAAGTTTTAAAGTTTTCTTAGCAGCTACATTTTTAAAATTTGCAATTAAGGAAAATCATTTTTATTATACAAATTTTAGGGGTTACAATTCACGCTAATTAAGATTGGATTCTTCAAGTATTTCAAGCGTAAAAATAACGTAATAATTCTTCTTACTACAGCACGCAGTTTTTTTTTTTTTTTTTTTTTTTTTTTAAATCATCAAATCAATTTTAACACAATCTAAGATTAATATTAAAGGATAACGGGATTTCTAAAACACGATGATGGTTAGTTTAATGACAATTGATCACAAAATCTAATTTAGTTAATCAATCTAATTTACAGATAATCGCAAAATAATAACATAAAAAATTAACCTTTTAATTATTTTCGAAACAAAACAAAACAAAAAAAATGTTAATTTATGAAGTAAAAAAAAAACAGGGATATTAAAAATTTTCTAATATTAAATTTATCTCTTAACTATTACTAATTTCTGCTTTCTATCAGCAGACTTTTTCACAGTTACCGCTACAGTTCTGACGTCACGGATAATGCTACCTTCTTAAAGGGGGCTTCGAACTTAACATAACTAAAACCGTCTTACGCAAATACTACGTAATGAGTCACAGATTCTGCAACTAAAAATAAAGCGGCGTAATTTAGAAAAAAAAAAGCCCGCCATACTTTGAAGGATACAGATTATCATGTATACTTGCGCATTTTAATGTTTAGTTTTATTTACCACATGTAAATATATATATAAATAGTATAGGAAGTCCCACGTGTATTATATATATAAACAGTCTTTCTACAGCACAAAATATTCCAAATTTTTGAGCAATATTAAAGAATATTTTAAAAATATATACATAATTAAAAATTATAGAAATATACATTCTTTTTTGAGTAAAATCTGAAAGTAAACTTGAGTAATCATGAAAAGGAAGAACATTTAATTTCCCCAATTTTCTCTACTCCCTTCCATTTCTATTTAAAAAAAGAAAAAAAAGCAAGAAAAAAAAGAAGAGAGAAAGAAAGTTATATTTTAATATTACTTAATTCTTTATACAAAATTAATTTTATGTTTAAATTATTAATTTCATTTTTCAAAGTATCGTTATTTTTAAAGATTAATCAATTATTAGTATTTTCATTTTTACTTTAAATTAAATATTTTTTTCTTTCATAATATTGTTCAAAATTAGAATTTTTATGACAAAAATTTCAAAATCCATTTTTTTTTTTTTTTTTTTTTAAACGAAGAACACTATATCACAATGATAAGAGAATAGTAACAAATAAAATAATATATATTTAATTACTTTACATAATTATATATATTATAATTTGAATGAAATTTTAATTTAAAATGAATAACAACGTTTAAAAGAAAATAATTTTTTAAACAATTTCAAAAATATAAAAATATTTTCTTTTTCTAACAAAGTACAAACGAACTCTTCCCAAGAATCTAAAAATAGCATCACCATTACATGTTTCATCAGCTCAAAACAAAACATTCAGTTAATGCTTCATCAAAGAGAATGTTGCAGTAAAGCGTTCAGTAAACTTGGTAATGAGGAAATGATATATATTACAAACCAGACTTTCTATTTCTACGTAAGTGAATCATTAACTTGGATTCGAACAAACTTAAAACAAATATTAAAGACTCAGTTCCAAGTTTTTGGAATGTTGACTTTGTTTTTTAAGAAAGGTTGAAAATAAAGTTAAAAACTCGGAGAGACAAATTACAAGTGAATACGGAAAAATAAAATTTTTAAAGGCAGAAAGTTCGTAAGTTTGAACAAAAAGGTATGCAGTTAAAGTGGGGGGGGGGGGGGGGGGGGATTCGTAGGGATTGGATAATTAGAACGTAGTTTTTGACTTGATGACGTATTATGTGAAGTTTAAATGTTGAAGCTTTAAGTTACAGGTTAAAAGAACTACTAATGTCAAAATACACATGCTACAGAGAGACAAAACTGTACAAGCATGATAAGAAATGCTGTAAAAAAGAAATTTTTTTAATCAATATTTGAGAGTAGCAAAATTTAAAACGATTGTCCTTAACTTATTACTATTATTTTAATTTAAAATGCATTTTAAAATAAGGGAACATTTTGACATCGTTTTATCAATACTTAGGCACTCTATCATCAATTAAACAAATTAAATTAAACACAAATCTTCTTAATTTTCTTTTCTATTTAAAATATCTTAAAACAGCATAATTGGCTGATTTTTTCATCTTTGAATTCATAATCGCGATTATTAAATATGCAGGTTAAAAAAAAAAACAGTACAACTTAAAACCAACGCTCTTGAATGTTTCTTTGGATGAAGTAACAAGGGGAAAAAAATCAAGAAATGGGTCAGCGGCAAGCTAAGTAGCTAGACAGGCGGCGACAATAAAAAGCCAAGATTATAAACACCTGGTGCGCTCCAGATTCACTGAAATCGGTATAAATGATGCAAAGATAAACATGCAGAGGAACGATCAATCTTTTTTCACGTTTTCTATTCATCTATAGAATGGGGGAAAATATGAAATTCAATGAAGTATGTTTACGAAAGATTAAAATCACAAATATAAAATTATTATTTCAGTTGCTCACAGGTATGATTTATTCTGATAACCAAACCAAACAAGAGTCTATATGAAATGCGAATAAAAAACAGACTCAAAAGAAGTGGTTATAAAATAGCCCGCCCGCCCTCACGTACACATATGTTACAAAGAGGTCATTGCCATTGAGATATAAAAATATGATCCGATAGCACACAACCATTAATACAAAAATTCAGCTGATATATATCCCGATCAAAGATATACCAAGATTTTATCAAACACATTTTGACATAACACTTAATAATATGACAAGTTCAAATTTTGAGAAAAGAGATGATATTTATCAGGGGAAAAAATATGATTTAAAAACTAAAACTAATATAACGGAAAACATTTCAATTATCATTTGAATTAATGTGATTTACCAAGAAATAATTTGAAGATTTTAAAACAATTTTTTAAAAAATGATACCAAACCTTTAAAAAATGCATAAAGGGTGGAAGGAAAGAAGAGGTAGGGGGGAGAAGAGAGTGTGCAAAGAAGAGGTGAGAAATTTTTTAAAAACGAAAAATTGCGGACATAGGATTAATTTTTCATAATGAAATAGCATCTAAAAATTATGTCAGTTTGTTCTTTCTATTTTACTAACAGTATGAAGATTTTAACAAGTTTAATATATCTTGTTATCATGCTGCAAGTTCACGATAAAAACTGTAACTAATATTTATTGAACTATACACAATACTGCAAAAACAACTTAAGCAGTGTTCTTTTCACGCACTTCTGTGAGAGGGAAATACCTCCCCAGAACATGACTACTGCTCAATAAAGGGCGTAAAAGGCAAAATTAGCTCCGGCCACAGGGCTACTAAATGAAAAAGTGTGGCTACTAAAAAATTGTCTGCCAGCGGCCACCTTTCCTGGCAAGAGAGAATAAACTTTTCATGCCTTCCATAAATGATTCCACTTTTGCTGGTTGCAATATGTTAATATTAACACATTTATTTGGTCTATTTAATTTTAGAATAATAGTAATAGAAATTTTAACAAAAGTTTATTGTTTAGCACTTTTAAATAAAAAAGTGGCCACTTACAAAACTGCTTTGGGCACTGGCCACTAATGAAATTTCCCAGTTTTGAAATTTCCCAGGCATGAAGGTCATTGCTCCTCCCTGGATTTCTAAATTTAATGAACGTCTTTTCTCTTATTAAAAAAAAAATATAGCAAAATTTATTATTTTTAAGCGTCTGCGAATAACCAAGCAAATAAAGTTTGTTGAGTACCCTGGCAAAAAGCTTCAGTTTTTCGTCAGGGGGAACACAAGCCCCTTGAAAGAGCATTTCTAGTTCTATTTTATGTGTCCATATTTTTAAATATTTTCTTAACTGGGATTCAAGCTCTAATATAACTAATGTTGATGTGCTACTAGAGGAGGTGTCACAAATAAAGAAAATAATGTGATATAATCGATATAAACAAAAATAATTGAAATGGATGTTAATAAATATGTTAAAAAAAATTTAAATAGCGGAGGAGGGGGGGGGGGGAAATTAAAAACTATAGACTGGTAAATGTTAGATTTAAAATGTTAAATAAAAATGTAAGTTTAAAGCTGAGCTAGAAATTCTAAAATTTATTTTTAAAAAATTGCTGATAAGAATTACAATATAAAAACGTCTAGTTTTTAAAAACTGAATGAACAAAAATACAAACGCCCCCCCCCCCCTTTTTTTTCAGATAACACTACAATAATCAGATATCGCACGCAAGTTTAGCTAAAGAAATATATGTTGGAGTAACAAACCTGGATTGTTTTTTTGTTTTGTTTTTTCAATCCAATACAGAATGGTATAAATAAAGATATAAATTAATTTTACAAAGAATATGGAAATTGGTAACCGCTATAACACAAATAATATTATCAATTTGCAATCAACCCTAAATATATAATAATCATAACAAATTAATAAACTCTGAACGACTTTAGTATAGAATAAAAGCAAGAAAAACCTAACATAATAGACAAACGAAAATAAATTTAATTGGCGATGAAAAAAATAATACAAACCAAAATATTCCACATGAAACTTAGCCGTTAAACCATTACGGCAGTGTTAAACATATTTTTACACTTTGCAGGTTTATGAACACAAGATACACCTGTGAACTGCCAATGCATTTAGCATCTATCTCATATGCTGATAATAGTTACTATTACATATCAGATATTTTAAAGATAACACTAGATGGACTGAAATAGATAACAAATTAAGTAAAAGAAGAGAGAGGGGAAAAGGTTGAAAGATACATTGGCTATTGGCACCTTAACTTATCAATGATAACAAGTGACGACTACGAGACAAACCCGTCAGTATGAGTGTACTTTTAATACATAATTATGTGTCTGTAAAAAAAAAAAGATGTGTATGGAAATGCAAGTTAAACAAGTGTATAAACGAAAAAAAAAAAGGATTTTATCTAATAAAATATGATATTTTATCGACTAAAATATTCAGAATTGAAAAAGTGAACAAGTTATTATTTTTTCTTTTCATTAATAAGCTCTAAACGTCTTTTTTAATACAGAGCCCCCCCCCCCCCCCCAGACAATTTCAGAAGGGTGCTGAACCCTGCCTGCCCTTTGGTTTACAAAATAGCACCCTTCTTGCCCATCATAAAAATAATTAGCGCCCTTCTTGTCCCTCAGTAAAAGAAAGTGTCCTTTCTCTTTTTGCATTAAAAATTTGTTTTCATAGCAAAAATTGACTCAATGTTGTCTTGAAAAGAGTGTCCTGATTTTTAAATATCAAAACTGGCTCTAAAAAAAAAAAAAGGATACCTTTAACAATTAAAAAACGTGCCCTCAAGAATCCAAAAAATGCCCATAAGAATAAAAAAAAGTGCCCTTTTCTCACCAGCAGCACCCTGCCCTTTTCTAAACCTGGGGAAAACTCTTAATATATATAATAAATTAATACTGATACGAAACAAGGGGGCAACAACTATTCCTACGGGCATAATAGCATGTTTAGAAATGAAGTATAAAACTTTTCTGGCCGAAAAAAGGCCTTTTAAAGAAAATAGTGCGTAAGAAATTCATATTTTAAAATACGTCAGGTGATTTCTAAATGATTCAGAACCAATGGTTACTTTAATGTAAGCTCAGCTCTTAAAAGTACGCAAATGTGTGTATTCGTTTTACTATACATCAATTACTACTAAAATTCTAGAAGTTTTCTCCGCAAAATAGCAAATCTTTCTCGATTTCATCCTCAATAGTATATTTGATAATTATAACTTTTATTAAGTAATTTTTATTTTCCGCACTGATGCCCATTTATTTAAGGAATAATAATTAAAACCTTAACATATTTTCAGATATTCAAAAGGATTTGGAGGAAAAATAATTAGCTTAAGCATTTTTATCAATGTTGCAGGTGAGATTTTGAAACAGCTCAAAACTGGTTAAAAATATTATCGGATTAAAATCACACTCTGGCTGATTGAAAAAGAACCAAAAAAAAAAAAAAAAAATCAAAAGAAAAAGAAAAATCAAACACCGATTTTTGTTGGTCTTTTCTTTTTTTGCTCTCATTTTTCTATGATTACAGTAATTATACATGAAAACTTCATATTAGGAAAATTAAAAATAAAAATAAATGAAGACTGAATTCCGATTACATGGGGAAAAAAAAAGCGCGTATAAAAATTTAAAACAGCAAAATTAAAACAGAGTTACAGAGCATTTTGTAATATCGATAAAAACTTCCTCAAATAATGAAGTTTGATAAAAACGTCGGTCAAGGTGCAAACTTACGTCATCCAAGACCGGATACAAGCTGTGAGAGTCAAAGCAAAGACAGATAAGAAGGTAATATTTTTACAAAGGAAGCGATAAGAATACAGCGAAGCAGTTAAAAAAAAAAAAAAAAAAAAAATAGTAATCACAATCAGCATTCCTTTGCTTTTACAAATTCCATCTGTATCGAACTTCATTATTTGATGAAGTTTTTATACACTGCAAAAAATAATTGTTGATTTTACAGTATAAAACTGGCATCCCAGCTGCCAGTATTATACCGTAAAATTAACAGTATTAAACAGTAAAAAAAGCAGTAATACGCTGCTGTGCTAGCAGTAATACGCTACCGCGCATGTAGATATTACAACATGCTGTGTAAATTAATCCCGTTTTAAATTTCTATATGCGTTTTTTTTTTTTTTTTTTAAACCCGTGTAATCGGAATTCAGTCTTCATTTTCCAAAAGCTTCTCTTACACCATTAAAATAAGCAATATACTTTCAGCACTTTTAAAGTTTAAACAATAAAAAGTGCTGAATAAATCACACAGTGTTAAATTCAGCATTTTCTTGAGCTAGAACACTTTAAAATCCCGTATTTTTTGTATTAAAAATAATAATAAAGATAACAAAATGAAAATGGAAAATAAAATGCTAAATAATTTTTAAAAGCCCAAATGTCACGCGTCGGTATATATATATATATATATATTCTTTTACTCTCTCTTTTTCTCAAAAAAAGACATTGTTTAATTTTATGAATATTTTAACACGTTTTTTTAAATCCAAAAATGATATAATAACAATACTGCATAAACCACAGACATATTTAAAATTCATCAGTTTAAAAAAAAAAAAAAAAAAATCTAATTTCAATTTTCAACAAGATGTTTTTTTTTATTTTTTATTTATTTTTATTTTTTTATACAGTTATAAAAATAGGGACATGCAAAAGAATAAGATTTTTAAATAATTTTATCACAGACAGCGAATAGAGCAAGTTCTCAAATTCTCCTAACCCAACAGCTTAAAATGAGTATAGCGAAATTAACGTTTAATTAAAAAAGAACAATAATTGACACATGTGAATACTTTTAAGAGCTAATTAATGCCTATCGAAATTATTGTATGTAATAAAACGATTTTGAAAAATGTTTTACACATGCTACTTTACTCTTACAGATTGCACTACAAAAATTAAGATAAAAAAAAATATCCGAAGGGATTTTTTCGAAGCGAAAACACACGCACACACACAAAAAAAAGGAGCAATATACAGCAAATTTACATTATCCAAAGACCAAATCCTTAAAATGAGAACAATGAAAATAATGTTCAATCAAAGACTAGAAAATGTCTGTCAAGATTCCTGCATGCAATAAAATGTGAACTTTGAAAATCCCTTAGGCCAGACACTGTGCACTTACACTCCAAACATGCAAAAAATAATACAAAGTAATTTTAACTTATCCGAAAGGGAATTTTTAAAGAAAATAAAAATGAAATTGATATCAAATAATTCTTCCTGAAATAACAACTATTATAATGCAGGCTTGCAAAAGAATAAAGCTCTTAAATAATCTTATCACAGGCAATGAATGGGACAAGTTTTCGATATACCTCCTAATTCAGCAGCTTAAAATAGGAATAGCAAAATGCCTATCCTTTCCAAGTGCCTATCGAGATTTCTATATGCAATAAAATGTGAACTATGAAAATTCCCTAGATTAGTCATTCTACCTTTACAGATTACAATCCATACATGAAAAAAAGTATTAAGAATTTTAATTTACTCAAAAAGGAATTTAGAAAAATATTATAAATGAACTTTATATCGAATAATTCTCTCTGAAATAATAATTGTTGTAACGTAGGCTTGCAAAAGAATAATCTTATCGCAGGCAATGAATGGGACAAGTTCCCGATCTATCCCCAACCCACCTCCAAAAACCAGCTTAAAAATGAGAATAGCGAAATTAACGTTCAATCAAAGACCAGCAAATGCCTATGGAGATTCTTGTATGCAATAAAATGTGAACTTTGAAAATCCCTTTGAACAGCCACTCTGCCCTTTACGATCACCACATAATCAAAACATAAGCACGTGCGATCTTTGACAACGGCGGAAACAATCGACGACCTACGGAAGACATTCAAGATAGAAATCTGAAATTTTTCTGGGTGCACTCTCCCCTTCACGTGCGGTTGCTTAAGATGCTCGGGCCCTGGATTATAAGGTTCAACGGTTGCCCCTGTACGCGCGCAATGATAGAATCATAGCAGCTTCTTTTGTTTTAGGGGTTAGAATTTCTGGACGAAAATAACTTCCGGAAAAGATCTAAAACCACAGCCACAATGAGGAACGCGAGCCGACTGTCAGATAATGATGCCTATTGTGTGGATTTACATAACAAACTGTGTAAGATGGTTGTAGAAAGATCGCTTCAAAAGTTTATTTTGTTTGTTTATTGGCAAGACAACATGCCTCGGATTAAGTTCGGTATGTTATCGAAATATGGAGGTGCTGCCATTGTAAGCAATAAAATATATTCTCCAAGCTCAATCTTAAAAATTGTGCATCAAACGAGAAGGCTTAAGAAAACCAAGTAAATTTGAATAGATCGCTTAACGCATTAGTTTCCATATGTTTGAAACCCTCTCATCCTCTACATCAGCAGTTCCCAACTTTTCTCGCTCACGTACCCCGTTCTTATAGGCATTTCATATATGCGTATAATAAACCAGATTCGAAAAATATTTATTTTTGTTCGTTAGTAATATTTTTATGTTAGTTGCTAACGCCAATAGTAACTCTTTTAAGTATTCCAGCTTTCAACCATTTATGAATGTTGATACACAAAATACATCAACAGAAAATCTTTCAAAACAATAAATATTATTTAAAGTTTAAAAATTAAGCACTCATAATAAAAAAGGAACGAACCCATTAATATGTGTCGGCTAGCTGAACATTGAAAGGAGACTATTAGTTTTTATTTTATTTTCATATTTCTGGGGTGAAAGGGGGGGGGGGATAAAAGCAAAGTATAAAAAATGTAAATTTTCGCGAAGAAGAAGAAGAAGGGCACATAGATAATCTTACGGTGTAGGCGGGATTAGTAACACGATTTATTGACCAATTACTAGGTTTAGGAATTTTATTTCATTTTGCGAGTATATAGCCTATATTAGAGTTTACATAAGTTTCTTTTTCTAAACAAAAATGCTACAACTTTTTCTTAGATTTCTTGAGTTTGCATTCCAACTTTTTAATTTTTGCATTTTCCACTATTACAGATATAATCTTTACGTACCCCTAACTAGTCCGCCAAAGTACCCCCAGGGGTAAGCGTACCCTAGGTTGAGAAACGCTGCCTACATTGATAACATGCCTCGTGTTATCTTTATGAAGGGGTATGTTGTTGAAATATGGAGGTCTTTAGATAGTGTTCGTCATTGTAAGCAATAAAATTAATTCTCCAAGCTCTATATTAAAAACTGTTAATCAAACGAGAAGGCTTAAGAAAACCAAGTAAATTTGAATAGATCGCTTAAGGAATAGTTTTCATATGTCATAAATCCTCCTCTCCTCTTCTTTTATGTGTTTCAATAGTCGAAAAGACCTTTCTGAAAAACGCAAAGCCAATTTCATTATATGATGTTCTCCTGAATTTGCTTTCAAATATTTAGTAATCAGATACATGAATGTAACAAAATATATCAAAAGAAAGAATATTTATAAACATTAACCAAATCACGCTGGCAAAGCATGTGACTGATAGCAAAGTTAAATAATAATAATTATATCATTAAATGATATTATATTTATGATATTAGTATAATGAGATAGTAAATAGATTAACTGTGATAGTAGATAGAATAATAGATTAACTGGAGATTTTTTTTTTTAATTTATGATGTAGAAATTTTATGTTAATTTTTGATGAGAAATAAACTTAATATTAATACGAATTATTTATTTCTAAATAGTATTAAGACTTATCGTTAAATATTAACAGTAAAAAGCCAATAAATAAAATATTAAAATCCCGTTTAAGCGTCTCCAATAAATCAGTCGAATTAGATAACTTTTTTAAAAGTATGTCCTATTTCCCACGATATATTTAATACGCATCATAAGGAAATTTCCAATTTTTCAAGGTTGCTTAATTCCCAAGTGTAGATATACAACTTACCAAAAATATCTTAAAACAAATTTGAATAGGTTACGAGGTTTCCAAATTGTATAACGAAGGTTAACAAAATCAATATTCATAATTCATAAAATTTAAATAAATTTTCATAAAGCAACCATAAAAAAAAAATAATAACAAAGTAAGAAGAACGGAAAAAATTAATTCTCACATTAACTATTTTTACCGTATTATTTTTCATGCATTCAAAGAAGTCATTTCTATACAATAACATATTTTTTTGCTTAAAATAACTATTTTTTGTATTCTCTTCTGTTACAAATATGAGAATTGTTCAGTACTTTTTAATTCTTTCAGTTGATTCGTCAGACACAATTGACAGACGATACAATAGAATTAAATTTCTCACAAAAGACAATAAAGTTAACTTTCTAATTGTGTCAAGGGCTTGGAAAATAATTTTACATCGCAAAAAGAAAAATACATAAAATATACTTTTTGAAAGGGAGATAAGAAAAGAACAAGACTGCAAAAGACAGAAATATACATAAACTTTCATAATCCAAAATTAAGCACAACTCTCTCTTAAAACGAGAAGAATTAATTTTAATATTTAAAAGGATAAAATGTTGAGAAAAAATAGAGGAAGTGCTTTTTCAGCAATCAAAACAACAAGAATCCAAAGAAGGGTGTCTCCAAACGGTCGAAATCGGTTACTATGGTAACAGCCTCCCCACTTACTTGTAGGACTGACGTCTGTAAGCAAATCATTTTGATCTAGATCCAGCACTACAGAATTCCTCCATTCTCAATATAAAGCGAAATGAAACAAATCATTTCGAGTTTTTCTTTTTTATAACCTTGACCGGAGCTGTCAGACACTAGAAAGTGATATTAAGAATCTTGCGTGAGGAAAACCCTTTAAGTTTTTCTTTTTTTTCCCCATCCTTTCGGTTTTTTTCCTTTTCTTCTTCATTTTTTTATGTCTTATAATTCCAACGGAATGAATTAATCTCCTATATAAGTGGATTTAAAAACAGCAATAAATGTTTGTACAAAGGTCGTTCGAAATTGCTTCCGATATTTAACAATCGATTATTTGGTCACGAAATTACCCTTTAAGTCGATAACGATACAGAACATACAACTATCAAATATTTGAAAAAAAATCTGAAAATTAATAAGGTTAAAACAAGTAATCGTAATGAAAAAGAAATTGCAAGATTTATGGAATAGGTATTTAACATGTTTTCCTAGATAGTAAAATAAAACTTCTAACATACACCAAGTCAAAAAACAGAAACAGTACACAAAAGCGAAAATGTAAAGCAGGAGCAATGGTTCCAAAAATTGAATGACATACATGTAATTTTAATTTACCGGTTTATGAACTTGTCTCATGTCTATACGTTCTTGGAAAATCTTACTCTTCATGTTTATAGTAAAATACTGTTTTAAAAATGTAACAGCACGTGTCGCATTAATCTACGTTAATATATATACTTCTACAAAAGAACAGCTAAAAAACAGTTAAAAAGTATTTTTAGAAAAATAAGGAGACTTATTTTTCTAATCAATGATCAAGTGACAAAATAAAATGACAACAAATAAAGCAAATGCGTAAAGGAAAATAAAGATTAAAAACTATTTTTAAAAATGACCAGAACTGCAGAAATTTTCTCTGAATTTAAGTTGCGTTCAAATACTACGAAATTATGAGATATATAAAGTAAAATTCCAGTAAAACAATTTCCAATGCAAATTTTTCTAATGCTACATTTTTAAAAGGTTGCAACATTACGAGAAAACTTAAAAGGACAAAACACAAAACAGTGTAATTTTAATTTTCATTGCATCTACTGATAATGAAGAGTGACTTTCTGAATTAGAAAATGCACAAAAAAAAAAGAAGGAAAAAAGAAAGAAACCCCCTCAAAGGAAGAAAAAAAAAAGTAATAGTCACTATAACTGTTCTATGGTGACGTCATTTTTTGCATGTTGTCAGATTATTTCACAGTAGGTATTAAGGGCCTTAATCCGACAGTGCAGGGAAAGTTTTTCCGCATGAGAAATGCTAAACACGCATTTTCTTTCATAGAATGCAATATTTTGATGCGAATTGGACAGAAAGGACGTCAGATTTTTCGTGCTGTAAAATTACTAAGCATTGTAAGCTTATATTATTCCTTTATTACAGATTTAATACACTGCAACAACAATTATTGAAAAAAGAAAAAAAAAACAGCTTTACTCATTAAACTTTTACCACATTTAACGTTACTTTAAAAACCGGAATATATACATATATAATTACGAAAGCATTTGATTTTACATATAATCAATAATTTTTCTATAAAATTTAAACATCAATATGTTTTCGAATAACATAATTTAAATTAAATTAAATCTCTAATTTTTAAAACGGTGCTAAATTTTCCTGTAAAAAAAAAAAAAATAAATAAAATAAAATAAACCAACATTTAAAATTTAAATAAAATAATGATTTAAATAAAACAATAAAAATTTTGTTTAAAAATTATCATTATCCAGCCTTTTAAAGACACTGTATTCGATGCTCAATTTTATATTAATACTATTAAAAAAAATAATAATACGAAATAATAAACATAAGTTATATAATGTTATAAGTATATATAAAAATTTAACTTAATTTTGAAAAGTAATTTTCAAAGAAAGGTTGCAAACATACAGCGGGGCAATAATTCGACATAAAAAAAAGTTTATTGATCTAAACAATGATAATTTGAGGTAAAGGAAAATGGTTTTACGGAAATTATTTGCAGAAAGTTCATGAATTTTATCGCTCCACATAATGTAGAGAGTTATTATTCAGGTTAAATACAATTATATTTAATAAATATTTTCTTGAAGAAATTGTAATAAATGCACACATATCAGCCCACAAACACAAAAAGCATACAAATTTAGCTCCTCCCCTTCCCTTTTTTTAACGTTACAGAAACAAATATATTTTAGTAATGATTATCCCGTTTCTCGTTAATACATAAATATTTTCCTTTTAAAATCTTCTTTCTTCGTTTTCCTTGGAGCAAATCGCTTTTATAAATATAATGAAAATTTATAGTACATACATTTGAATCAGCACAAATGGAATTACAAAAAAGAAAAAAAACTAAGAATAATTTAAAACGTCAAGTATAATAAATTACCTTTTTGATAAAAAAAAATTATACCAATTTCTTAACTGCCATTAAAACAATGCATTTGTCTGTAATAAATATTTTGAATTACCTTATGAATTAGAACCAATTTATTTTATGCTCATTGTTAATAAACCCCAAATCTGTTTGCTATAATTATTTTAAAGGTAAATGAATTTTCGTCGCAGCTATCCGAAAACAATTACTGGCTTGTAATTGTACATAAACTGAAATTGTTAAGAAAATTCACTAGATTAAATAATTAATAAAGAAAGAAATTGCATCTTTTGCCTCGAACAGCATTAAACGGTTATATAGCTTCTAAAACAAAAGAATTGTATATTTTTCTACAATGAAATAGCATATATAATACAACTATATGAATGGAAGAATACAGGAAAAAAAAAAAATACACATATAAAAAATTAAATAGTTTTTAGTAATCCTATCATGTTTTATCATAATAACATCGAACATAATTTCAATAAAGTAAAACTATCCTAAATAGAAATTTAGATTAAAATGCAATATCGGCGATTAATTCCAAACTTTATAAACAAGCAATAACAACAAAAAGTTAACGATGAATTATAGCATAATTTTGAATTAATGATAGGAAAACCCGGGTGTACAACGAATATTTTAATATTTAATAAAATTTTAAACGAAGCTTCAAATACAACACAAGGTATGGATGAAATTAATTTCAAAGTACATTTATATCTTTAGCAAACCTGCACTGCAAAAAATAATTGTTGATTTTACAGTATAAAACTGGCACCCCAGCTGCCAGTATTATACCGTAAAATTAACAGTATTAAACAGTCAAATAAGCAGTAATACGCTACCGCGCTGCGCGGTAGCGTATTACTGCTTGCACAGCAGCGTATTACTGCTTATTTGACTGTTTAATACTGTTAATACTGGCAGCTGGGGTGCCAGTTTTATACTGTAAAATCAACAATTATTTTTTGCAGTGTGAAACAGTCTAACGTCTTGAAACAGATAGTTTTTTTTAAAATATTTCTTCTTCGTAATTAAAATTCTAAAATAGTTTGCTTTACTAAATCCACCTATATTGAGAAATTCGTACTCTACGTATGTACTGAAATCTTTTCAGGGGGGATTTTGGTTCGTGCATAATCATGCAATGTCTAACAACAAAATCAGAAGTGTTTGCAACTTCTATTAAGCAATTCTGAAACTACAAGAAAGAAAAAAAAAAAAAAAAAAAAAAGAGGGCAATCGCCTTATGATTTATTATTATTGAAATCAATATAACATAAAAAAAAAAAGTCGTTGTAAATATTTAAAATACTATTCAAGTACAAAATATACTGCTCAAATTTCTATTATAAAATAAATTTCGCTTAAAGTCATTGAAAATTAATTAGAAAATTCATGTAATCAGGACATAAATTATAGGAAAATTCTTACAAACACACTCAAATATATATATATATGTATGTCTAATAAACAAGAAAAAGCAAATATATTTTCAGTTTCCTCAGACTATATATCTATTTCATATTCAATTAATTAATAAACGAGAAGTAACCAAGAATTTTTCAAAAAGGTCATTCCAGTATATCACCTCTCCAATAAATCAAAGTAAAGAGACCTTTTCTCGAATAATGCTATAGGAAAAAAATTAATAAAAAATAATATTTATTTCTTAGCAAGACAACGAGAATAACTTGGATCATAACTGCATTTTGCACCGAGAAATTCCATTTATTCCCTTTCAAATGGTAATTCCAAAAGCATAAATGAGAAGAAGTAATAACCAAAGTCTACTAATCACATATTATAGTCATTAATATTTTTTTATAATAAAAGAAAGACTAGAAGTCAAGGGATAAAATGTTAACTGAAGGCTTAGCGAGAGAGCAGACATTTTCTGAAAGGTCAAGAACTCCAAGGGAAGCTTCCAAGGTTAAGTTTAAGAAAGAAAAAATGAGGATGGGATAATGTTTTCAATTCTGGCATATCAGTATTTATTTCTTGACACTTTTTTCTTTTTTGCTGCTAAAAATCCTTATTTAATTTAATACAGCTCTCTTGGATCAAAATGCGAAAGAAAACTTTGGTCATTAAAAATAACTTATATGCTACTGTTGTACTTAATTAAATTATAATGTGATAAACAATTTAATATTCTATGCAAATTTATTATTTTCCCCCAGTTTACGTGTTTTAGATGTTAAACAAGTAAACTGTTATATATTTTTTTCTTAATTTTGCAGTCAAGCCTGCCTTTAGCAATTAAAAGTAACACAGTGAATGGAACTCTATTTTTTTCATTTTTCACCAGTAATCCACATAATATTGGACTTACATTGTGTCCTGCACCACCACCTAACTTCATCAAAACTGCTGCAAGTCCTTTCACCAGTTTGCAGGTCCGCCACAGAAGGACCACCGGAAGGGCAGGGCGGCGAAGCCTCACTTTCCGCTCCGCTTCTCTTCATCACTCGTTAATAATGGAAAAGTAAAACACACCAAAGAAAAAAAAAAAAAGAAGTGTAATATCGTAGGAAAAAACTCCTTATAACTAATGACAACACTGCACAATCCACGAAATGGAAGCAGGGTTTACGAAACTCCGCCTGAATCGCTTATTTGTTGAAAATCCGTCGAGGACCGGCACATTATTAACAACATACACGCACACATGGTTAACGTTATAACATCGCGCACATATACAACTAGTAATCCACTCGTATGTAAGGACAAAACTCAACTGAAGTCACAAACAGAGAGAAGGAGAAAAAAGCGCGTCGCCCGGCAGGGTTGCCAGAAAGGTGATGTAACCGGTTTGAGTAGGGGGAAAGGCAGAATATCGCCAAGCTTAAAGGGGAAGATAGTTTTCAGCAGAGAGAAAATAGGGGGGGATGGCTAAGAGGGGTTCGCAGTCAGATTATCTAATTTTCCTTTCTTACTTTATTTTTTCCTTACCTCATAATATTCTCCGCTATATTTCCGATTTACGACTCGCGAGGGAATGGGTTGAAACGATGAAACGAGCATTACTTCCTCGGATGATATTTTATTAAGTTTGTGCTGGGAAAAATAAAAATAATGAAATGGCAACTTTAAATGTACTTACTGTGTTTATTAAAATGAAATCACATGTAATGTGTGAAAAACAAAGGATACACACACACACACACACACACATTATTATTATTATTATTATTATTATTATTTCAACCATTAAAAAATAGTAAAAATTAGAATATGAAGTTTTTATATTTATTTGTATTTAGATGTAGAACAAAACAATAATTCGTATAGGATTATAGTTACATTTATTATTAAGGCATAATCAATTATAATAAAAATATGTTTTTGGTTAGAAAGATAGATTTTTTATTATAGTTTATTTATTTACTCTTTTATTCTTTTTTTTTTTTTTTTTTTTTTTTTTGTCTCTATGCATAAGTTAGCCTAAAAAAAAAAAAAAAAAAAAAAAAAAAAAATTGTAATATAAACAAAGTTATGATTAAAGATGGTGGAAGGTGTCATTCAATATTTTATAAGCTAAACGTATGTTATTTTCTGTATTTTCATATTTTAAATCTCACGTCTTATTTTTAAATTTTTTTAAAATAATAATCGCCTCGTGTTAAAAAATAGAACTTATAATTTATTATAGTAATATTAAGTTTGTGAGTGTCATAGAAATATTAAAAATTTTTAAGGGGGGGGGGGAGTAAGTTAAAAATATTTCATTTAAATTAAAAACAATAAATAATGCTTCGCATCACTGGCCGAAACTTTAGTTACATTAAAATTTAATATATCTATATACGTTTGAAATAAATTATACTTTGAGCAGCCGCTATCAACTCATTAAAATTTGTAAAATCGATATTTCAGCTAAAAGGTAATTTACCCTCGCAAACTCAATATTTATTAACTTCATAATTTTCCCTTATTGTTAAAGTTTAAATTCAAAATCAACATACAAACAAATATAATAATATACTGCATTTAACCATTGTAACCCTTTATACCTCAAATAATGAATTAGAAAAAAAAAATCTAAAATTTTACATAGATAAAATCTTAAGAATAAATTTTATTTAATTTTTCCAGTTTAAATAATTAAATTAACTAAACAGTTAAAATGTTTAAATTAATAATTAAGAGTTAATTACGTTACACCAGAATAAATTAAATGGATTTCTTTCGAATATGACATTTTAATGAATAAAGCCTAATTTTTAAATTTGAAATAACTGATAAGCTGAAATGATAAATTTTGAAATAAATAAAACTCTATAATTGAATTAAATTCTACATAAAATACAAATAAGTTAAATGCTTAAATACCAAATAGCATCACATTCATAATTAGTTTTAATTTATAAAAATATTTTCAATTATAACAATACTTTACCCTTTTATCATTACCTGTTATTCTAAATCATAATTAGTCGTAAACTCTTTTATAATACTTAATGAAATAATTTATTTGAATGCTACGTAGATCATAGATAAGTTAAAAATATTTTAAAGTCCGATAACATTACATTCATAATTAGTTTGATGAAAAGATAAAAATACCACAATACAAATTAAATTATACCGCTTACACTATTTTCATTTTTATTAATGGCAGAAAAAAAAATGTTTAGAATGAAAATCACATACATTTTTTCATCCCCAGAAATTCTTAAAAGTTAACTAATCTGAAATGATAAATTTTAAAATAAACTTTTTAAAACAAATTTGACCCTTCGAAATGAAACAACATACAAAATGTATGTCGTTCCATTTCATTCCCCTATGAATTAAAAAAATTAAACCGAAATAATAAATTTTAGAATATACTTTTTAGAACACTGCTAATAAAAGTACAAATATAATAGTAATAATAATAATAATAATAATAATTTGTTTATAAACGAAAACTTGATTAAGATGATACAATTTATTAAAATAAGAAAATGTTAATTATTTTGTATAATATATATAATAAAATAAAAATGAACTTTACAACAGTTTTTATTTATTATTTTGTTAAATAAATTATATATATATATATATATATATATATTTCTAAATAGTCCAATAAATTTTTTAAGTTAAAACAATAAAAATGGTTTTTAAGAGAAAAACAAAAGGATAAAAATTTAACAGACAAAAATAAAATATTTCAAAAGTAAATAAAAATTCTTTAATGAAGTTTTATAATAAATGAGACAAACTAAGCAACGAAAAATAACTCTGAATTAAAATGTATTTTGAGCCAATTTTCTTAAAAAAAAATAAACCCAAAGAATAGATTTAAAAAATAAAATGGAATATATTTCATTAATTAAAAATTATAGTCAATTATAATTATGATATTATTAATATCACTAATTAAAAAAAACAATTTGAAAAATTACACAGGAGTTTCATAAACTCTAAATAGCACGGAATAATTCACTAAATACACAGAGTTTGGGGGAGAGAACTAACAAAAAAATCAATTTTTGTAAAATGACACAATGATTGCAATTTCTTTCAGATAGTGATCCTCTATAGTTCTTACAAAAAATATAGACCATCCATTGCTGCATCTTTTTAAAACTTTTCGAAGTTTTTAATATTATTATTATTATTATTGTCGATAAAAAATATAACTCAACTGCAAATTTTATTTATTAACTAGAGTGCAAAATATATCTTAAAAATAAAAATTAAGAAGTATCTTAGCTACTATGGCATGTAAATAAAATCTGCCAATAATATATATATTTTTCTTTTTCTTTTGTGGTAAAAATACTTCCAGATCAGTCAGAAGAATAGGATTGATTTCTTTTCTTTTCTTCTTCAAAGTTACATCAGATTTAATACAAATTAAGTGAACTGGTCTCACTTCTCTAAGTTCGCTATTTTGGCGATAAAGGTAATTTGCAGGGACATTTTAAAATTGACCTAACAAATGTAGTTGAATGAATATTGTGAAGAGGAATTATCTTCACATATTCCACTTCTAATTAATTTACACCTTAGCCCCCCCCCCTATCCCACTCTCTATCCCACGCTCAGTCAAATTTACCAGATGCCCTCTGCTACCCTTTCTCTTTTTACATTTTTGTTCCTCTATCTTCCGAAATTGTATTATCATTGTAACGAACATGTCTATTTTTAATTTTGTAACACTCCTTAATACAACCCTATGTGAACCAGACTCTTGTGGTTTGCGAGGCTACTATATTCATTCCTCACTGTTGGCATCTAAAAATTCATATTTGTTCGTCATCAATCTCCCATTGACTTAACATTTAACGGAAAATAACACCTGCGTTTCTATCACATTCCTCTCGCCAAATGTACGTTAATCTGGCTACTTGGCTTTATGTAACTCTGTCATCACTGCTCTGTATCCATCAAAGAAATTGTCTAATTAATCATCATTCTCTCTCGAACCTTGTGATTGATAACAACATGTAAAATCTGTATTAAGTGTACGTTTGGAGTCCCGGGTACCATTGCCTTCGGCAGCTGTACCTGTGCTTTATTTGAACCTGGATTAAACCTGCATATATATATTTAATTTTCGACTCTTTCTTCAAGATGTCTCTCCTGCGTCTTCTTTTATTTTTTTTTAATAACTTACGATCACGACGCACGAAAATCACGATGCACGAAACTCCAGTACACAGATTGGTGCCGTGACCATAGCACTTGTACAATAACATTTACAGCACGGTACCCGGGAATCAACGAATAGTAAATAACGAAAAAAACTATTATATAAAATAATATCCTCGATTTTTTTTTGTATGTTTCGGAAATCGTTGTAGACATAAGGAGAGATTTGTTTCCGTGTTTTCCCACACAGTATGGACATAGAAAACTGGAAATGAGATAAAATTTTGGAACTGGAATCCTCATCATTTTCTCTTACGAAAGATGAATTTCGATATTGCCAATGGAAGAATCCGATGGAATGTAATTTTATCTGAGTCTCTGATAATTATTATATAAGCATCTGAACCGCAGGACCTTTTCCCTACATATAAGTTAGCTGTTCAAGAGAATTGATAGACGAAAACTGCTTCATCGCTTCTTTTACCCGGCGATATGTATGAACGCTGTGCCGATCTGATATCTAATTTTCAAGTTATTATAATTTTTTCTCCATCTCTAAAACAGCTGTTTTGAATAGCCGCGGTTTGTTTTTCGCATTATATTATTCACGGATTTATGTATGAAATGGAAAGTTTCTTTTCTAAAACTTCAAGACTGGATCTTTTTCTCCTCATGACTTGTAGAACTGCTGATATGTACAATAATTCATTGCGGAACTCAATTACCGAAAGCACAACTGAATACAGCTTCTACCGGTGATAATTAATAGTGCAACCCTGATGTCAAGCATATTTCACTAAACCATCGCATCCGTACTTTTAAACACTTATAAACCCGCGATTCTTTTTTTTTTCTCTCTTTGCCTTCGAGATTATACTACGAAATATGGAAAGAGTAACTGATGAGACAGACAAGAAAAAAAAATGCATATTGATTGCGCTGTGGTTTATTTCAGTTCTTGAACTTCATAGTCATAGACTTATTATAATGACTAATTATAAGTCATAGACTTATAATTCATTATATGCTGTGGATAAAGAATTTGACTGATAAACAGTGCATAGAGCACGAACTTTCCAGTGACCCATCTTCATTATTATAGCAATTATATCCAAAATGTTGAAAATTTGAAAAAAAAAAAATCATAGTTTAAAAATCGCTCATAAGCTGTAATATATTTTCGACGCTCAAACAAGGTTGGAACCCAAACTATTCAATGTATGCCATGAGAAACTTTTGTGTGTCCTTGTAAACAAACTATAAGAGATACATAATTGATCAATGAACTCACTGAAGATACTTGAAAAGTCAATACACTGTATAAACTAGGTTCGAATTGGCTCAGCATTTCGGATGTTATATCGTGATGACAAGTTTTGCATGTTTTATTTTTGTGTGTTCTTGTAAACAAACAATACGAGCTATATATAACTGATTAACGTATTCATCCCAGATACTGGCAAGATCGACACGCTGTCCCAATTAAGTTCGAATTGGTTCAGCATTTCGGATGTTATCCTGATGACAATTTTTTTTTTTTTTTTTTTTTTTTTGGTGGTCCCTGTATCCAAAGTATTATAAGAGCTACATACTTTATTAAAGAAATTAATCCAAAATACTGGCAAGACCAATACATTGACCGAATTAGGTTCGAATTGGCTCAGTATTTCGGATGCTATCGGGGTGACAAACTTTGCATGTTTTTTGCTTTTGTGTGTCTCTGTAAGCGATATATAAGGGCATGTATGAAAGTTGTTTATCGTTGTTCATTTATGCATATAGAAGAGTTATCGTGGGAAGTAAGTTCAGGGGGTGATTATTGAGAAGATGTCAAAGTTGGCGAATCCTTTGAAAAGACCTAAAGGATTTACTTTTACGGAGTGAAACAATTTGTTAAAACAAGAAGGTATAGTGGCACTTGGTTGTTTTGGCAATCCGCAGAGTGCATTTCCTGGGTACTGAAGTACTAAACTGGAGTGTAGTTTTCCCTTTTATTTTGTATGGTGAAGCAAGGAAGACGAAAATCACATCACTAGAGTTAATGTTCTTTAATTGGAGAATGATGTCACACTTCACAATCTTCCACAATAGTGATATTTTGATCAATCAAAGTTTCAGATTTTTTTTAAATGAATCTGATGAATATTGGTGAGGTGACATTTTAAATTTAAAGCCAGAGGTGAAGAACACAAACGCGATCCAAAGAATAATCCAGAAATGCTGTTGAACAGGTCCGATCAAGTTCACGTAATCCAAAGAGTTTTTAAGCCATCAAGAGGATTTTTCATTATAAAACCAAAGGGTGGCCAAAGGGGCCAAGACATTTTTAGATGTTTATGAGATGAAGATCAGAGGGCAAGTGTTCTATCCGATATGAAAGTGGGCGCAAGGAAAAACACGCCAAGCGAGATACATTTCAAGCCAAGAGAATCGCATTTTTTTGCGTGGGAAATGTAACCGTTACTTATATACATATCAACTTCATAATTGACGTCATTGGAAGGGAAAAATCTTTTGGCGAAGATTGCACTTTGGCTAAAAAGAGAGATTAAGAATTTTACCGTTAATTATTGTTTTGGGAATAGGGCTTTCGAGGAATGCAGCAAAGGCGCCGTTTAAATGCTACAGACATCTGGAACAATATACGAGACAAAGCTGACCATGAAAAGGAAAACATTTTATGCCTTGTATAATTTCATTTCTTTTGATATGTGGGAGACCGAATAAGTACGTTAATGATAATTTAAAAACAATATGCATGATTTTGACTAAAAGTCTTTCGTTGAAAGAGAAAGATAAAAAGGGTGCGCTTTTTAACAGCCGGGAATGTATATGAATTACGATTATGCAGAAAGGGGAAAATATATTTGATAAAATACATAAAATATAGATTGCTTTAATTTTTTTGAAAGGAATATATATGGTATCTTTACCATATATATATCACCCCTTCACAAGATTTTGAAAAATTTAGAATGTCACCCTGTAAATATAATACAAAATATCAAAGCAGAAAATAATAATAAAAATAAAATAAGTATGCATACAATAATGTAAATAATAATATGTAGTACTGCAATAATATCTTCATATTAGTATGATAAATGGCCATACATTTTTCAAATTGCAGCAAAATATACTTTTAAAGTCTTTGAAAAGTCTTTTATCCATATTAGAACTAATGTTAGCTGCAAACATATTTTTTTTTGTTTGTTTTCTTGCAAGTTTATTCATTTTACAATATGATGGTGCACCTATATAAATAAACTCTTAATTGTTCATTTTTTTTTTAACACAGTCTTTAAAAAGAGTTCAAGAATGAAAAATTACAGCTGCATTTTTCTTTGAAGGTTTTCTCACGTGATTTTATTTATCAACAAACATGAGCATGATAAATGAGTCTTTAGTGCACAAAATTTTTTTGTATTTGCTTAAAAAGTTCACAAGTTTGCACTATATTATTAAAAATCTTAAATGAAATGTAAATACAAAAATTTCAAAATAAAAGAAACACAATTACAATTATACAATGATAATATAGAGATTATAAAAAAACACATATATATAAAAATATAAAAATATTTTTTCGTGTAAAGACACAGGAGAGATAATAATGATGCAAGACATGGGCATCGAAAAAATATCTCCCCTTAAACTTGTTGTAATAACAAGGAAGAGACCGCAGTTTAGGACATTGGTCATATTCGGGACAGGGCGTATTTAGGGAGAGGGGTTTATTTTTGGTAAACCCCCCTTGCTGCGCACATATTTGGAAACTCCGCCTATGATTGGAGCGACTCGGGTTCATCTATGGGTTTGAAAAATAGTAAAATTGGGTATACCAATTTTAACAAAGTTTTGCTCTCATACACAATGGAATAAAGACCCCCATATGGGTAATAATTTTGAACGGGGCTTATTCCGCAAGGGCGAATAAAAACTAAAAAAATGCAAAATAAATCAAAGTTTTTTTTGTTCAAAAACCTAAAAATCCTTCCATAGACACGTTCTAGAGTGAAGAGAGCATAAAGTCACATTCGGGATAAATATATATTGTTTCGAAAATTAAATTCTCAAAATAATTCATTTATTTTATTTAAAAATTCAAAGATTAAATTAAAAGGAAAATGAGTATTAAATTCAAATGAGATAATTAATTTGATTTTTTTTTTTTTTTTTTTTTTTACAAAATGCTAAGTATACTTACAAATGCAGAGAGTGTTAATAGAATTATCAAATGTTTAAATTTATAACAATACCTATTATTCTTAATTTATATTATCTATCTATTTTATTTATTTATTTATTTATCTATTTATTTATTTATTTTTATTTTTATTTTTATTTTTTTTTTAACAGGATTTTAAATTATACGAACTTGGTAAACAAGAATATGGGTGGAAAAAAAAATCTTTTGCCAAATAAACAAGTTCTGCAGTACTGCTACATAACACATAAACAATGGACCAGACATATCACAATAAAAACAAATAATACAATACTACATAACATGCATGCATAAATACACCTGTTACCATGGATAAGGAGCATCTATGAATCTGGCAACAGAAAATTTTATATTCATATTAATATTTTATCACCTTTCGAGGACGTAAATTATAGGAATGAGCACTTTGTTCAATATTGTTATTACTAGGAGTATTGTTATGAACATTATGATAATTTAAGTCAAATAAATGGTTATTTCTAGGAGGTGCAAGTAAAAGTCTGTCAATATGAACTCTGAAAATTGAATTGTTAATATGAGAATTCAGTTGTTGAATTGAAAAAGAAACAGGTGAGTGTTTCTTTACAACTACATAAGGTCCTGTATACCTTGGCTTAAATTTATCTGATGATTTTAGGTATACAATGTCTTTCTCAGTAATTGGCCTGAGTTTTGCCCTTTTTTTTATGATATTCGTTTCTTTTAATTTGAGATGCTTTTATGTTGTCATAAGCTTTGTTGTAAATACCATTTAAATCATGAAGGAGATTGTAAAAGTCTACATTTTGGTCTAGAAAGGGTTGATTAGCATTTAAATCATATGTATCAAATATTAGAGATAATTCGCGTCCAAAATGTAAAAGATTCGGAGAGAAAGAAGTAGAAGAATGTTTAGAACCATTATAGAGATTTTTATGAATAGCAATGGCATTTTCAAAGGAATGTCCTTCTTTCATTAAAGTATTGATTGAGTATTTAAGAGATGTGTTTATCCTCTCGCTTATAGAATTGCTAGCTGGGTGTGAGACAGAAGAGTGATTTATTTTAATACCTAGAGTATTATTTAAAGTATTATACACATAAGAACGAAATTGGGGCCCAAGGTCTGATAATACGCAGGCAGGGCGCCCGAAAGTTGTCATATAGGCAAATAAACACTTTACAATTTTAGGTGCAGTTGTATTGTAGAGAGGGTACAGTTCAATATGTCGAGAAAAATGATCCGTAACTGTGAGAATAGTTTGACCGTTTTTAAAAGGACCAACAAGATCAATTGAAATGGTGTTTCCTGGTTGTTTAGGGATATATGTTGGTTGAAGTGGGGCATTAGGTATACGATGATGTTTAGCCTGAAGACATAATAAACAAGAAGATACATAATTTAAAGTATCGGTGTACATACCTTTCCAACAATACCGTGAAGAGAGGAATTCATATGTTTTAGCTAAACCAAAATGAGATAGATGGGATATTGTTAAAACTTTAGGTTTTAAAGAATTGGGAACCATAATTACATACACGAAAGTATTATCCGCAACATTACTTTTTTTTAACATTAAAACTTTAGAATCAGGATGAATGAAATAAGATGGAAATTTTTTTGAAGAACCTGATTTTAAAATCTCTTCATATATTGGAGCTAATTGTGGATCTTTTAATTGTTCTTGGACAAAAGTTTCATTAGAAATTTCAAGCAAAGCATCTTTTTTATTTTTACTATTAATGATTAAGCAATTCACAATTTTGTTGTTGTTATTTTCCTCAAAATCATTTTCAACAATAGGTAATGCCTGTTTATCTTCAGAAATGAGATTAGGATTAGAATTCAAAGTTTCAATATTTTCTTCAGTAAATTCGCATCGGGATAAATAATCTGCTAGAACATTAGAAACACCTGGAATATGTTTAAAAGTAAAAGTGAATTTTGATAGCTGCATGAGCCAGCGAGTGGTGATATCTGCCGGATTAGTGGTTTTTTTGTATTTATCAAGAGGTTTACTGTCCGATAAAATTATGAAAGGACGATTATAGATATAGTAATTGAAAGCATTTACAGATTTTACAATGGCCATAAGTTCTAATTTTAAAGCTGGATATTTCTTTTCGGAGGGTTTGAGAGATTTTGAGAAGTATGAGACAGGAAGCAACTGATTATTATGCTCTTGTAATAATACACCAGAAATAGCGATACCCGAAGCGTCCGTGTTCACGTAAAATTCTTTGTCCCAATCTGGTAGACGTACCATTGGTGGTTGAAAAAAGATTTTTTGAATATTATGAAACACATTTTGATGCACCTCTGTCCATTTAAAAGTTGAGGATGGTTTTGATAAGTCTATGAGGGGCTGAATAAGTTTAGAAAATTCTGGAATTAAACTCTTATAAAAAGTAGCTAGTCCTACAAAACTTCTTACCTGCTTTCTTGTTTTTGGAACAGGAAATGACTTAATTTTTAGAATATTAGCTTGAATTGGAGAAATAGTGTGGTTATGAATATGAAAACCAAGATAATCAATATTATTCTTGTGAAAAGAACATTTAGAAGGTGACAAAGTCAAGTTGTATTTTCCTAAGATTTCAAGAATTTTTGTTAGTTTATCGTACGTTTCCTGAAATGAGTTAGAGCCAAAAATTAAATCATCTTGATAGGCATAAATTCCTTCTAACTGCATTTCATCCAATAAACTATCCATAAGTGCTTGAAAATATGCACTTGCATTTTTTAATCCAAAACAGAGTCTTTTATATTTAAATGAACCGAACATAGACGTGAAAGTGACCTTATCCTGATATTCTGAAGGAAGGTCAATTTGATGGTAGGCCTGTTGGAAATCAAGGGACGTGAAAAATTTATATTTAGATAAGTTGGAAATAATATTTTGTATTTTAGGGAGAGGGTATGAAGAAGATTGCACAACTGTGTTTAACATCCGTAAATCCAAGGCAAGACGAAATTTTTGTGTACCTGATCCATCAGGTTTTTTTTTTTGACAAGAAGGATTGGACAAGACCATTCCGAACATGAGCGTTCAATGATACCTGCATCAACTAATTGGTTTATTTGTGTTAATGCTTCTTTTTGAAGTGCTTGAGGAATTGGAAAAGGAAGTGTTTTAATTGGGAAATCGTTAATAAATTTAATGTTTGGTTTAAATTTATCAGTATGACCTAACGTTTTCATAGATTTTGAGAAAACAGCAGAATTATTCAATAATAACTCTTTCAATAGTTTGGCTTCAGTATTCGGTAAGTGTTGTAAATTAAAGTCATCTTGTGAGAGATCACGTTTTCGTTGATTCAAAATATCAGTAGAAGCCTGAATGAAATTTACAAATTGTTTGGTTTCTTCTTTGAAATTACTTTTAACAGCCTCTAGCTGTTGGGCATCTTCCACAATCTGGTCAATTGGCGTTAAGAAACCAATATTTGCTCTTTTATTTACATGAACATTTTTAGTTGTCATATTTTTTACATAAATTTTAAATTCATGTGGGTTTGATTTATCAGTTTGAATAATCGAATCAAAAGCAAGAATGTCTTTTACAAGCATGTCATTCTGAAATAAATATGGGGTATTATGAGAAATTTGTTTTGCGCGTACAGAAATACATTTTACCTCATTTGGAGAAATAACCAGTTTGTTTACTAGACAAACATTATGAGAGATATCAGTTTGTACATTTACGTTATGACATTCCGCTGATTCTGAGTTATCATCTATGTAGATAAAGGGAATTCTCAGATTATCAAGTTGCATTATTTTGTTACCTAGATCTAATGTGATGTTAAATTTCTCAAGAAAATTTAATCCCAAAATACCATCAAATTTATACTCTTTAGGAATGTCAACAATGTAGAAGTAATGCGAAAAGTGTTTTTGTTCAATTTTGAATGAAATTCGAATACATGCTGTAAAATCTATCTTAGAATTAACTGTAGTTAAAGTCACATTAGTCCCTAAACGTTTATACTTAAGCACATGTTTAAGTTTATCAAATAACTGTACAGATAAGAGGCTAGTTGTACTTCCAGTATCCACAAGTAAAAAGGTATCTTGTTTTGCGATGGAGGCCTTTATAAGGGGAAGTGTGGGAGAGTACTTATTGACATTCAAAAGAATTTCATGAAAGGAATTACCGGTCGGTGCTGTATCAGTGACACTGTGAGAATCAATAGAATTTTGGGGAAGATCAGTTTGCACTGCTGTCGAATTTGCAATGGAAATATGCTGAGAAGTTTGAGAACCTGTTGAATTAACCAGTCTCTCAGCCGACAATTTTGGAAGAGAATTATCAATGTAAAAACATTTATCACTGTGTGCTGACTCATTTTCACATGCAGACATACACTGGTCAGCCTTAGCATACGTCTCTAGGGGTTTAAATTTTTGTTTTGTGGAAACCTGTCATTTCTATCACTGTTATATTTACTAAATTTTTGATCATAACGCGCGTTCGCTCTTTGCCATCTGAAACATTTCTGCGCTATATGCCCAAAACGAAAACATAACTGGCAACGATCATTATTTCTGGCCCAATTATTTTGTCTAGTTTGTGGCGCTCTATGAAATTTTGACTTATAACGAGCCTGAAAGTTTTGTCTGTTGACATGTTTACATTGTTTTGGAGACTCCGATTTTCTTGATGTTTGAGCAAAATTTAAGTTATTAATTTTCTCCGTTAATTCCTTAATTTTACTTTCTAATTGATTGCATTTTACATGCGCCGAACTGCTAGCAGACAAAACATTGTTATTTATGAAAATCTCTTGTAGAGATTGTCCCCTGTCAATTGCTTTATCATATGTGTTGATGCCTTCTTCTTGCAATTTAATTTTAATGTCCGAAGGTAAACAATGCATTAATTTAACGTATTTTATTTTATTTAATGCATCCCTGTCATGAATGTCGGGATATACCTTTGATACGAGGACATTGAGTGTATGAGCAAAATTTTTTACTGTCTCCTGTGGTAATATTGTTAAACAATTTAAATCATTTAAAGTTGTAGCCGAAGAATTCTGTGAAAAGAATTTTTGAATGCGATCGCGAATGAACTCAAAATCTTGTGCGTTATAAAGTACAGGGTCCTCCAAATAATATTTTTTTGCGGGACCTTTCAGTTTAGTTTTAAGATAATCGACAGTTTGTTCATTAGTTATTTCCTTAATTTTCTGATAAGTTAAAATTTGGTTAAAGAAATGGTTAAGTAATTCGGGGTCGCCGTAAAAATCATCAACAACGTACTCAAAATTCTTAGAATTAGCCATGATGATATCACCTTAAAAGTTTAACTTTTTTTTTTTTTTTTTTTTTTTTTTTTTAGACACAGGTAAAATATCATAAAATAAGCAAAATAAAAAAAGCCACAATTTTAAACAAACCACACTTGATAATTTATTTAAAAATCATTAAATATTTAATCTTAGAAGTATTAAAGAAAAATTAACTATAAATCATAAATAGTGGTTTCAACTACAAAAATAAATATAATATACCAAAATATAACACGGAGAAAAATATACTTTTCCGTCATGAAAAATTTTAGCTATAAAATGCAATGTTTATAAATATCAAAATTTGAAAGTCTATGAATGTTAAAAAGCCATTCTGTCTTACCTGAACACAATTATACCTTTTAAAACCTTATTATTATATTTTTAAACATCTACAGCAAAAAAAATTTAATAAATAAATAAAATTCAATGAGTGCTTTTTAATCGTCTAACATATATTGCACATATTATATATCTAGATCCTCTTAAAAATATAAAAACATTACTTGAAACTATACGGAAATAATATTTCATCAATGTAAAAGTTCTAGCAAAATTGAAAATTTCCTTTTTTTATCAACCTTTTACAAAAATAAAGACTTACCTCTATAAAATATATCCATAGCGCTTTTTTTTTTTTTTTTGCAAAACATATTAATAGAAAAAGAAAGCACAAAATACTATATTTAAATTAATATGTCGGATCCTAATCGATAAACCTTGAGTCACTGGAAGAACTAACAAAAACGAAAACAAAAATTTTCTATGTGGTCGCTCATTGAGAAATATGTTACTTTCCTAACGTGAATTTTATCTTGTAGCTGAATTAATTAGGATTGTCTAAAAACAAAGTTCACAAGAGTTCGCTAAATTGTGGCACTCAGCTAAACACTAAAGGTCAGAAAGCAGCATTGAATTAGATGCAGAGAATATTTATTTCTTGTGTTTTAATTGTTGCACGGCGATGAAAATCAGTTTTTTCGATGACTGAGAAGAAAATAAATAAAAGAACACAGTAGAAGTTCACGATAAAATAGGATATTGAATGTAGGTGCGGGCGCAGATTTTATGAATGAAAACCTCACTCATTGAAGAAAAACCACATGTTGAAAATCACAGATTGCATTAGGGCTTTTTGAATATCATTTTTCAGAGAACACGATGCAGCCTAAAACACAGAGATGAAATAATTGGATGGTGCTCCGACGCTAAATAATTTGCGACGAATAATTAAATTAATTTACTTCGATGAAAATCACATCGCATATCTCACACAAAAATGGTTAAGTTTGAAGTCAGCAACTTTCGATGATAGGTAAAAACCACAGTCACAGGCAGGCTCCAACAAAGCATTCTCAGAATGAAAAAATATAGTCAGAAAAGTTGCAAATTAATAGGATTTTTTTTTTTTCGTTTCGTGGCCCCAATGACACACCCTTTAGAAATTGTCGTGCGAAAACGATCACATCCAGTTCAAAAGTCCGGCACCAATGCATATGAAAGAGTTTTTCGTTGTTCATTTATGCATATAGAAGAGTTATCGTGGGAAGTAAGTTCAGGGGGTGATTATTGAGAAGATGTCAAAGTTGGCGAATCCTTGGAAAAGACCTAAAGGATTTACTTTTACGGAGTGAAACAATTTGTTAAAACAAGAAGGTATAGTGGCACTTGGTTGTTTTGGCAATCCGCAGAGTGCGTTTCCTGGGTACTGAAGTACTAAACTGGAGTGTAGTTTTCCCTTTTATTTTGTATGGTGAAGCAAGGAAGACGAAAATCACATCACTAGAGTTAATGTTCTTTAATTGGAGAATGATGTCACACTTCACAATCTTCCACAATAGTGATATTTTGATCAATCAAAGTTTCAGATTTTTTTTAAATGAATCTGATGAATATTGGTGAGGTGACATTTTAAATTTAAAGCCAGAGGTGAAGAACACAAACGCGATCCAAAGAATAATCCAGAAATGCTGTTGAACAGGTCCGATCAAGTTCACGTAATCCAAAGAGTTTTTAAGCCATCAAGAGGATTTTTCATTATAAAACCAAAGGGTGGCCAAAGGGGCCAAGACATTTTTAGATGTTTATGAGATGAAGATCAGAGGGCAAGTGTTCTATCCGATATGAAAGTGGGCGCAAGGAAAAACACGCCAAGCGAGATACATTTCAAGCCAAGAGAATCGCATTTTTTTGCGTGGGAAATGTAACCGTTACTTATATACATATCAACTTCATAATTGACGTCATTGGAAGGGAAAAATCTTTTGGCGAAGATTGCACTTTGGCTAAAAAGAGAGATTAAGAATTTTACCGTTAATTATTGTTTTGGGAATAGGGCTTTCGAGGAATGCAGCAAAGGCGCCGTTTAAATGCTACAGACATCTGGAACAATATACGAGACAAAGCTGACCATGAAAAGGAAAACATTTTATGCCTTGTATAATTTCATTTCTTTTGATATGTGGGAGACCGAATAAGTACGTTAATGATAATTTAAAAACAATATGCATGATTTTGACTAAAAGTCTTTCGTTGAAAGAGAAAGATAAAAAGGGTGCGCTTTTTAACAGCCGGGAATGTATATGAATTACGATTATGCAGAAAGGGGAAAATATATTTGATAAAATACATAAAATATAGATTGCTTTAATTTTTTTGAAAGGAATATATATGGTATCTTTACCATAGCATGTTTAGTTAACAAACTTACACAAGATGTTTGCAAGATCAATACACTGCCCCCAATTAGGTTCAAATTGGTTCAGTAGTTCGGACGTAATCGTGGGGCAAATTTTACTTATTTTTTGCTTTTGTGTGCCTCTGTAAACGATACATAAAGTCTGCGTGTTTAGTTTCCAATAATAATAATAAATAACAGAAGATATTTGCAAGATCAATGCAGTGCCCCAATTAGGTTCGAATTGGTTCAGTATTTCGAACGTTATGACAAAATTTACATTACATATAGATAAACGAAATGATTGAAATGAATGGTCGATTTCTAAAGAAATCAATTTAAAAGATGAGGCATGTACTAAATACATATTTTTTGTCACTAAATACAAAAAAATTTAAAGAAGGTAAAAAAAAAAAAAAAAAAAAAAAAAAATCGATTTTTTATTTTAATGACAGAATGGTTGCCTTTCCTTTCACACAGTGATTTTCTTACCAAAAATACCGACTATTCAATGATGCGCTTAAAAAAAAAAAAAAAAAATTCTTTTTATTAGAAGTTTGCGATCTATTAGGGAGGTTTTCAACCAGTAATTATTATGATCATTTATTAGCGATGGAAAATATTAAAAATATGGCTCTTGTGCAAATTTTATTTACTCACCACTGTGCAAAATACATCTGTAAAAAATAAAAATTAAGAAGATATTATGGCACGTAGATAAAAGCTGCCAATAATGCTCCCCCTCCCCCCTTTTTTTTTTCTTTCGCTGTAAATTTAAAACTAAGCAAAGAAGAAAGAGACATTTGTATTTTTATTCCCTCAATTCCAAAACTTATTTGTTGAAATAAAAATTCAAAACATCGTTGTCGAACTCATTTTCTTGTAATTATTAATAAATATTCTTGAATTTTCATATAAATGTTATAATTTCAATCAAATTTTTGTTTATGATACAAATTATTACACATTTTTAAAAATAAATTTTATCTTTATACTTCTAACAACTTTATTCTAAACATTTATAATATTGGTTTAATTAACTTTTTAGAGTTTCTGAAAAAAAAAAAAAAAAATGTATGGCCTTTTTACATTACCAAACATTTTTATTGTGACATTAATAGTAAAGATAAAACTGTTAACTTGAAACAAAAATTTTATTTTTAAAATTTTTCATTTTGATTTAATTTCTTTTATTAGAATTTCTGGAGGAGAAAAATGTATGTAATTTGAATTCTAAGCATTTTTATTGCGACATTAATAAAAATGACAGTAATAGAGGCGGTGCAATATAATTTAATGTATAATAATAACATTTTATTATTTTTTTTTTTAAAAGAAGAATTAGATGACATTTATTTTTTTGCATCTTTGTTTATTCTTCAACGTTAACGCTGCAGTTTTTAACTGATGAGAAATCAAATTCAAAATAACTAAAAGCGTGTGCATAAACACACAACTTCAGTTATTTTAACTCTCAAAGACGTTTGAAAGCTGCTGAATTGGTAAAAATATCTGCTACAGGCTTATTCTCCTGAAAAAAAAAAAAAAAATATTTTTTTGAATAATATAGTCTTTTATCGATATATTTCATCTTTTGGATGTCTCTATTTAGAATTGCATGAATAAAACGCATAGGAAAAGTTACAGTTATGAGGAAAAAGAAAAAATAAATCGTAAGCATACAAAAACGTAAACAATAAAAATAATACATTGTTCTAATCCGTGATTGTTACTTTGAGAAATGAACAGAGGAAAAATAATTTACTGTTAGTATGTTGTTTTAGTTGTTCTACGTTAGTCCAGACAAAAAGAAATATTTATAAATTAATGGGTGAAACTCTGTTAAGTACGATGAGTGAAAACATATTTAAAATTGAGCTAAATAACAATTTCTCTATCATATTTACGGAAATCTGTAGGAAAATATCATACATATATGAAAGGTAATAAAATGTTAAAATCCCACTTTAAATCTAAATTTTAAATTAATTTCAAAATTATTATAATCTTATTTAATTCCATGGAGTTGACATAAGAACATGGAGTTGAAGAATAATTTATGTAATATTTTATTTATAATAGTGTCTGTTATTATAATAAAATGTTTGCATATTAGAATGAGAATGTTATAGTTATACATAAACAATATATTTCAATGAAATCAAAAACGTAGGTGATAATTTTTTTTTCTTAACAAAATAAAGTCTTTAACATACTTATTGTATTTTTTTAATGAGCAAATAAGATAGGTGAAAAGTGGTAGTGAGACTGAGTAAAAGTGGCGAATATTTCACAAAGGAAAAATTCTTCATGTTCAGGAAATGAAATCTGCGTGTAAATTTAAAATGACCCTATCCCGAAATCCTGAAATATGAAATACTTTAATAGTAAATCAAGCCAGTAGATGTAGCAAAGTGTCACACCTCTTCAGGCAAAACAAAAATAATATGGCTGCTGGAATGGTGAGAAAAAAAATGTCAATCAAATTATTCTGTTTAAGAAATAATTTCGATTTCATAACTTCTAGTAATTTATATATTTAACTTTGTAAAATGCAAAATTAAACGAGATAAATACAAAGCCATTATACTTTTAAATTTGATTTTATCATAACATATCTTAACAAAATTGAATGATGAATGGGAATGTCACAGTCATTACTCAGAATGATTTTCATACTAAGAATGTTTTTATTACTAAGAATGTTTTTATTACTAAGAATGTTTTCTTTTATGCATTTTAAGTAAAAAATGGCTGAATTTTTTAAATTTTAGAACAATCAATAGTAATATAACAATATATAAGCTTAAGCATATGTATAAAATTATGTAAGAATATAAACATGTTTGCAATTTCTAATCATATCTGCTTCTAATTAAGTAAGGTAAAGAATCTTATTAAAGGGCAGCCTTGAAAAAATAAATTAAAGTAATGATTAAAAAAACTAAATTGTTGTTCATTGGTGTGTAAACTATATTTAATGAACATGAAATAAAAATTCTGTCATAATTACAAGTACACGTAAAAAAGTTCAACTAGAAAACCAAAATATGGAAAAATCTAAAAAACCAACTTTTGGGAAAAATAAAAAAAGAAAAGGATGAAACCAGCAGTACAGGACGGATTTTTGATATGAAATTTCAAAATTCAGAAGATTATGCGAATATGAAAATTGTGATCAAAATATCTTAAATGAAGAGGACTTCCTATGTGAATTCCTTTACTAAAAAGAGAATATGTTATATTGGAAGAATAATGTTTGTATTTGAATGTAATGAATTAAAAGTAGATATTTTACGCAGATAGGGTAAATCCACAAATTTCATTTTCCCCATAAATATTAATATTATTTATGTTAAATGACATTTTCTTTCAAAGATTTCCAAACCAATTGAAAATTGTAGCACTAAACACACAAAGCACATTTTTATCCTTATCTACACTGCAAAAAAAAAAAAAAAAAAAAAAAAAAATGTTGACTTTACAGTATAATACTGGCACTCCAGCTGCCAAGTATTATACCGTAAAATTAACAGTAATAAACAGTAAAATAAGCAGTAATACGCTGCCGCGCGCGCGGCAGCGTATTCCTGCTTATTTTACGCGTATTATTACAGTGTATTACTGTTAATTTTACGGTATAGGTGCCAGTATTATACTGTAAAATCAACACTTTATCCTTTTCTACCATTTTTTGAAGTTTTAGAGAACAAATTCGGCAAAATAAAATGAATAATCAACTTAAAAGCTAGAATTTTATTTATAAACCTTTTAGTTATTATAATTATTGCTGAAATGGGATTTTATTATTGTTTCTTAATTTGACTTTTTCAAAAATTACCATTTGTTCTCTTAAAAATACTTTATAAACTAAAAAATATTATTATGCTGTACGTAAAAATAAAGTTGCAATATACTTTTAAGAATTTTCTTTTATCATTCATGACTTATCTTGCCCCGTGAATGACACTGTCTGGCATAAATGGGGAAAATTTAAAAAAAATTATATTTTTACTTTTTACACTTATTAAATTTATTTTAAACAGTTTTTATGAGTGTTTTATATAAACTAAGTTTTTGGTGTTTATTTTAAAGCATTTCCATTAAAAGAATTTCATTTAAAAAAAATGCCGAATGTAAGATAGAGCATCCATGCCATCTCCCTCTATAATATACTTGTATTGTAATTAAGGTAACATTTTAATTTATCTGAGGATTTTTTTTTCTTTTTTCAGATAAAGATGCCCAGACATTTGTGAAACACCAATACTACAAAAAGTTACTCAGATGCACATTTGGAATTAGCTTTGAGAGAAATCGAAAATTGAAAATTACGATTTATACAGCATCTAAACAGATGGCTATATTCCATATCCACTTTAAAAAGATGGATTGTAAAAAGGCCAACAAATTTTAGGGGGATGTCGAAAAACTTGTCATACATTTGAAGAAGAAAGATTCATTGTTGCGGCTTTATCATTTTTAGACAGATATGATTATCCATTTATCAGAAGATTTGGAGAAACTACTAGTGTTACTTATTTACGATAGACATAAGGGCCACATGCCATATGATACAATAAAATAAACTATTGATTATTTTATGCTCACCGCCTAACACAAGCCATGCGTTTCAACTTGCAACTTCTTGATGTTGGCGTATTTGCTCCTTTAAAAAAAAGTTTGCAGAGGCATTTTAAAATAATGGTTTCGTGAAAGCAGACTTCAAAATGTTTCAAAGTCAACTTTGCTATTCCTTTTAAAATAGGTCATGCGAATTACTAAAACCTGATCATGCTCTAAAAGGAATCATAAGAACTAGATATAAATAGGGAATCAGTGAAAACCAGGATTATTTTAACTAAAAAAGTTCCTACCTAAGAAAAGTGATATTACTGAAAATTATACTTTTCTACTTTTCTACACACCAGCAATAAATAAATTTAAAAAAACGAGGGAAATTACGTTTCTCCTTCTGAAATTGCAGAAAAAGATCACACAATTAATACCACAATAATTTCTCCACCTTTAAAAATACTTAAAATGGCAATAATAACAACACTAACACCTTCATTTTCAAATGATTTAAAAAATGCTACACAAAATTCAGAAACGAAAAGAAAGAGGGTTCAAAATATAAACTAGAAGAAGTAAGTGCAGAAGAAGAAGAAGCAAGAGAAGTTGCCCAGAGATTGCATGCAGAAAAAGAGGAAGAGATAAGAAAAATAAAAAGACAGCAAAAACTGTGGCACAACCTGGTAAAGAGTTTTCAAAATAAAATCCATGTCAAATAAACGCTGATTTAAGTGAACTAATAAATGCAAGCAAAATGAAGCAAGGATCTAGGATAGAATATTCAATATATGGAGATTAAAAAAATATATATATATGCTTCAGTTCATTGGGCAAATTACAGAAAATGTGGATGAAGAATTACTCAGAATTATCTGTTTTAAAAAGGTAAAAAAAAAAATTCATTGGTATACTTTCCCTGAAAAGGAGATATAGTTAACCTTCGAAACATTGCCAAAATACTTCAAGAACCTACATTTCATAATCGAGGTTATTATTCCTTTAATATATATTTTTTTCGGAATTAAATATTTATCCCCCACCCCTTCCCGTATTCGGGTAGATTTTGTAATAATTTAATGATAACATAATTATATATATATTTTTTGTATTGTGTATAAATTTTGATTTTAATGTTCTATACATAACATAAATTCAATTACCCACTTTGCACCACCAATTACCTACACTGAGTAACAAAACATAATATTGAATCTACGCAATATTTAATTCATTATAATTTTTTGAAATGCTGATGGGATATACTAAGCTAATGGAATATAATGTAAATAAAATTTATTTATAACAAAATTTTCCTTCATTTTTTAAAAATTAAAATGGAATTAAAAATTAAAAACTGTTTTTATGCCCATATTACCAACACTTAATAGTATTTGAGGTAGAGATTTAAAGACATGATAAATTATGTACAATTTTCATATTTTTAAAGTTTAATATTACAAAAACTATTCATAGAATAAAAATTGATTTGGTATGTTTATTATATTTTAAGGTAGAATAATTGTGAAGAAAAAAGAAAATTTACAAGTTACCAGAATTCACCATTAGTTGATTTTGGATTTAATAATCCTAATGCTCTTAAGCTGAATTATTGTAGATAAAATTTGCTCAGATGAAAATAGGAGAAGCTTGAGAAGTAAAATAAAGGTACTGTAACAATGCATAACTCACAGTCTAATTTTATCCGGTTGGTTTAACTATTTATTTCTCTTAAATAAAAGGATAGCTTTCTTTATAGATGATAGAAATCTTTTTTTGTGGATAAAAGTTCTTTTTTTAAAGAAGTAAATAAAAGATCTAACTAATAATTTTTTTTCACATTTTAAAATTAAACGCTCGAAATTAAGAAGATAAATTGCTCTTAAGTGTACATTATAATGTAACTAGCTTTTTTAATCTTAAAACTATTTAATTAGATCTACTTAATTTTATATATAAACACGGAACTAAAAAAATGAGTAGTTATCTGTAAAAAATGTATTACCTTATTAAGAGTATTTTAAAATGGCATAGTTAGAAATATATATATATATAATTATGATATCTTTGAATTTCAAAAAACATATCAAGTTCTTGTAACATTCTAATTAAATCTCCTAAGAGATAATTAAGTGTAGACAGAATACCACATAGTTAATAAATTAACAAATGGTTTATACATATTCTTTTCAATAATTATCTAGTAGAAATTATTGATTTTCATATGATACCATAATTAAGCCTATTTGGCTCATAAATCACTATGATTAGCTTATATATATATATGAGAGTTGATTAGTATATTAGTGCAAAAATTTAATATGTTAAATATGTGCAAAAACTCATAAAGAAAATATGCGTGTCTGAAAAGTTATATAAAATACAGTTAAAATGTTAGTTTATTTACATACGCATATACTTTGAGCATATTTTGAGTTAATCAGGCTCAGAACGGGCTCATAGATCCGGATTTGGAAAAGTGCCATAAAAGGTTATCTACTTGAGTTAATTAGTACTATATCATACATAATTTTAATAATTTAATATGAGGGGGAAAGTTGCATATGAAATAAATAGATGTGTAATCATACGTGTATCGAGATGATAATATATTTAAAAAAATAACACGAAAATATTATACAAACTGCAATTTATACGACTCAAAAGTTTTCCATTTTTTAAAAAGAAGAAATACAGTTGTCTCAATTTTTCTTCCCAAATAATTGTTATTTTTCCCATAAATTACATAATTACATCAAAAATTATAAAATTTTGATGTAATTGAACAATTTTTAAAAATAAGTTAAAACCTAGAAAATACAACACTAAATTTTTCTTATGATAAGGAGAAAATATGAGATCGAAAATATTGTAATTTAATTATAATGTTAATTCATAGTTTAATTAATATGCAAAATTATAGAAAAAAGGAGAAGAAGAAAATATAAGAAAACATAACAGAAAAAAGTAAAATACAGTTTTAGGACGAAGAAAGAATGAGTTGCTGAAAAGAGAAACGCTGCAAGTTAAACAGAAGTAAAAATAAGTCGGAGAATGGGGGGAAATGAATTTAACTAAACATCAAAAGTATACGAAGAAAGGCTAAACAAAAGATAATAATAACTTTTATTGGAATTTTATAACTTAATCTACAGGGTGTTCTAGCAAGACCACATAAACTCTAGAGAGTTAGAATCCGCCTATGATACTTGGATTTTAAGAAAAATAAGAAATGAATGTTTGATATTATATCCGGTGCAAGAAAACAAAGCTTAGAAAACACCAACATTGGTACTTGCACTTACATTGAGGTATTGTGCGTACATAAGTAGATACTCAAAATCACGGCTCGAAATTAGCAATAGTTGGTGCATTTTGCACCTATAAATTTAAATTTAACGATTGTGATTCACACCTAGTCGTCCTTTTAAACACATAAATTATTAAGTTTTTCAATATTTGTAAGATGTAATTTTTTTTTTTTTTCTGTCAAACATTTAGCTTATTTTCAAATGAAGAAACTGGTACACATTGATCCATTCTATTCAATCTTCCTTGTTACTCTATTTAAGCCAAATATTTCATTTCATAATGATTCTTCCTTTAAGTGCAAGAAGAGAGATGAATGTGAATAAGAATGCGGGAGGAAATTTTTTTATTCAAATTTAATTAAAAGATAAACAAGACTTTGCTACTTCTCTAAGTCATTGATTTGTTATTTATAAAGCTGTGTGGATCAGGCTTGCCTGATTACAATACAAGGCCTGCAATTGATTTAAAGTGGAAAATTGTAGAATATAATAGAACAAGGCAGGCTTCCTTCCTCACCCTCCTTCCAAAAACAAAACCACACATACACTGCTGGTCATTAAAATTGCAACACCAGGAAGGAATGCAAATAACAAAATGGTATTTATTGGACAAATACATTATAATGAGAAGGACAAGTGATTACATTTTCAGAAAATTTGGAGGTATAGATCCTGAGAAAACACTACCCAGATTACCCACCCCTGACCGCAATAACAGCATTTATCTGCCTAGCCATGGAGTCGAACAGAGATTGGATGTCATATACGGGTACAGCTGTCTATACACCTTCAATACTATGCCACAGTTTATCAACAGTAGTGACTGGCGAGTGGTGGCGTATTAGTCGTTCAGCAGCCTTTGACAGGACATTTTCAATTGGTTAGAAATCAGGAGAACGTGTTGGTCAGGGCAACAGTCGAACATGTTCTGTATCAAGGAAGGTCAGGATAGTACGGCCAACATGCAGTCGTGCATTGTCGTGCTAAAACGTAGAGTTGCGGAGGCATCGGAGATAGGGCAGAACTGCGGGCCGTAACACATCAGAAATGTAACGGCTGCTGTTGAAATTGAAGGCAATGCGAACAAGAGGTTACCGTGATGTGTTTCCAATAACACATACCGTCACTCCAGGTGATATGCCAGTATAACGATTCGAATGCAAGCTGGCAATGTGCGTTTTCCACGATGCCTCCAAACACTGATGCGGGCATCATGATGCTGTATATGACGCAGGAATAGCGTCTCACGTCGTCTTTCCAGATGAATCCAGATGCATACAGCATCATGATGCCCGCATCCGTGTTTGGTAGCACCCTTGAAAATGCACATTTCCAGCTTGCATTCGACATCATCATACAGGCCCATAACCTGCAGTGATGGTGTGGAGTGCCATAGAATATACGTCTCGATAACTTCTTGTTCCCATTGCCTGCAATATGAACAGAGGGCGTTACATTTTGTAGGTGTAACTGCTCGTGGTTTTGCACTAGTTTCGAGGCCTCCTGAACTCTACGTGTCAGCAGTACAATACACGACCGTATGTTGATCGTACTATACTGACCTTCATTGATACAAAACATGTTTGACTGTTGCCCTGGCCGGCACGTTCTCCTGATTTCTCACCAATTGAAATGTCCTGTCAATGGTTTCTGAGCGATTGGCCCGCTACCACTCGCCCGTCACTACGGTTGATGAACTGTGGCATAGTGTTGAAGCTGGATGGACTGCTGCATCCGTACATGACATCCAATCTCTGTTCGACTCCATGGCTATTAAGCAGATCAATGCTGTTATTGCGGCCAGGAGTGGCTGCTCTGGGTAGTCTTCTCAGGATCTACCTCTAAATTTTCTGAAAATGTAATCACTTGTCTTTCCAATAATGTTTTTGTCCAATAAATATCATTTTGTAATTTGCATTCCTTCCTGGTGTTGAATTTTAATGGCCAGCAGTGTATATATACAGGGTGGTCATAAAAACACTTTGCCGATACATGGACCTCTAGCGGCCGGACCGTTCAACCAATCGAGATAAGATTTCAGATATAGTTATTCAGAGGTATGAGCTCGGGATTCTGTGAACGGCAACAGTAGAGAGAAAATGGGGCTCCGGCCCCAGGAGGTGGAGTGTGGAGTGAGGAGGGAGGAGGGCTCCTCCTCCTGAAGTGCCCTCCACCTCCTCCCGAAGTGCCCTCCTCCTCCTCCCAAAGTGCCCTCCACCTCCCAAAGTGCCCTCCTCCTCTCAAAGTGCCCTCCTCCACTACTTAAGATAAGGGGATTAATTAAGGATTAGTGTTAATTAATTTTAATTGCGGGACTTAGAAATTTTTCGAGGCCATTTTTTTTTTTCGCGGAGAATTTTCTACTAGAATACGAGGTGTGTTTCAATGGATTTATTTTAGCGAATTAGAAGTTTAATTAATTTTAATTTTAATTAATTTTAATTGGGGAACTTAGAAATTTTTCATAGCAATTTTTTTTTTTCAACGAGAGTATGCAGTTTGATTATGAGTGTATGCAGTAGAAGTAAATGATTAATTAATTAAAAATATTAATTAAAAATAGTAATTAATTAATTTTAATTGCAGAACTTAAAAATTTTCGCGAGATTTTTTCAACGAGAGTAGGGTATTCGATATACATGTTAGAGGAGAATTTTAAAAGTCAATAATGGTTTAATTAAAAAGGGTCATTCATTAATTTTAATTGAGGAACTTAGACATTTTTCGAAGCAAATATTTTTTCAACGAGAGTATGCAGTTTGATTATGAGTATATGCAGTAGAAGTGAATGATTAATTAATTAAAAATATTAATTAAACATAGTAATTAATTAATTTTAATTGCAGAACTTAAGAATTTTCGCGAGATTTTTTTTTCTCCCTCAACGAGAGTACGCAGTTTGCATGTGCAGTAGAATGGTAGATGCTAGTAATTAAAAAGGGTCATTAATTAATTTTAATTGGCGGACTTCAACATTTTTGAGGCAAACAGGCGCGTTTTAATGAATTCGATATAGGTTGTAGTAGGTCCCGCATGAATGATACTGTACTCAACTGAATAGCTCCCCCTCCCCCTCCCTTTTTTGCCCAGAGGGGGCCCTTCGATAGACTAACAATACACACTTACAAAAGTATAGAGTACTATAAAAAGAATTTTAGCGTATATGTAAATAAACAAGTATGTAAAATCAGGCATAATTCATGAATCACTTTCCACAAAAAATACAGATTGGTACAAAAAGAATTTTAACGTATATATAAAATAAACAAGAATGAAAAATCATGCGTAGCGACATAATTCATGAATCACTTTCCAACATCATTGAAATGTTATGTGAATAAAATATAATTTTACCAGCTAGTGCGTAGTTAATTAAAATAGTGAACAGATCCCCTTTTTAATAAAAAGGAACCCTTCACAATAATCCATTTATGCATAAGGACCCTTCATAAAATCAGATAATTTACACTTTACCCTGTTTTTTTTCAATTCAAGTTAGGGTAAAAGTACAGTTTACGCATCGATAGATTCAAAATACAGGGACCCTTCGAAGTGTGAACTCGCATTAGACTGTAGGGCCCCTTCATAAAATAAATGAGATACATGCCCTATTCGACCTTTTTTTTTTTTCAATTCAAGTTATGCTAAAAGTACAGCTTACGCATCGATAGGTTCAAAATACAGGGACCCTTCGAAGTGTGAACTCGCATTAGACTATAGGGCCCCTTCATAAAATAAATTAGATACATGCCCTATTCAAATAAAAACCACCCTTCACAAAAACTGTAGGGGTTCCCTTTTGGAATAAAAAAGCATCCTTCACAAAAATTCCAATTATGCATAAGATCCCTTCATAAAATCAGATAATTTACACTTTCGCCTTTTTTTTTTTTTTCAATTCAAGTTAGGCTAAAAGTACAGCTTGCGCGTCGATATGTTCAAAACACATAGTTATAGATATTAAGCTACCTTCACAAAATAAATTCAATAGATTCATGTTATATTATGGCGACAGAAATACAAGGGATACTCACCTTCCATGAAAATGCAAGGTCCGCTGTTTGAATGAAAAGGCCTCCCTTCACAATATACCCTGTAAAAATATTATGATTCCACAGATATTTTAAGAAATAGAGTACTAATCTCAAATGAATACGAATTCATGCAATGTAAAAAATAGGTTTTACACGAACACATTTTTAGTATAACGTTCAAAATATAGTTTTTAGAAAAAAGATTCATGTTTCACCAAATTTATCATACAAGTCTGTAAAATAGGGTAGATCATTTCATGAAAAATAATTGAATTTTCGAATGATTATGCTTTAAAATACATATTTATAACTGCAACTAAGATTTGAATGTTCCCCCTCAACATGCATATCGCTGAATCATAATGAGTCATATTATCAGATAAGCGAAAATCTTGCTTTGATTTCACCCCGTATGCGATAATGAGTCACTCCGCGATAAGAAATACCTGAGACTCGTAATTTCTGACACATTTTTTGTAGGTAAATGAACTATTTAAAACCGTCAATGTATACGAATTATTTCGTGTAGTTCTATATAGGTGCTACTCTTCATATATACATATGGTGATATATACTAAAATCTGTTAAGTTTTAAAAGGCTTCACTGTGTATTCATTGTAAAATAAGAAATATCCCTTAAGAATTTTGAGTATAAGAGACGGGTTTAAAGGAATTTGAATCTGTTTAAATGTACCTGTGTTTAAATGAACTTGATACAGCTTAGGGTAAAAAATATACAGGAGTCCCTATAAAATATAGGAATTAAATTTTAAATAATATAAAACTAAATTACATTAGTCTATGCTTTTTTTGTATAGAAAAATTATACTAAATTGAGTTTTTAGTATTTTAACTTAAAAACTTCTTTTGAGGAATGAATAACTAACCTTTTGACTTTGTTTTTATAAAATATATATTGTACTATTTAGTTAGGGCATTATTTAAAAAATTTTTGTTTTTAATATTGAAAAAAAATGTATCTTACATAAATATTTAAACCATAATATACTGGAATTCATCCAAATTTGATCGACTGCATGCATGTCTTAAAAGAACTAAACGTGTTCGCTTATCTCTTAAAACCACGGGATATTGTGACGTCATGGATAAGGCATAGGGTAGAATACAGAATGAATAGGTATTATAAGACAGAAAAATAAAATAATCATAAATCATAAATTTTTGCATACTGCATGCAAACACTTGTAGTATGAGAAATGATTGCTACCATTAACCATATGAGAAAATGAATCATCAACGAATCTTATTAGTGTATGCTATATTTAACCAACAAGCTTGAAATGCGTGAATTTTGACTAGAATTAATCATTGAATGTAAAAATGATTTATTTTTAGATCTAATATTTATATCGTTTAACATTTTAAAATATATACATAAATTAATCTTACCTTATTCACAAACTTGCAATCCCGTCTTCAATATATGACTACAGCATGAAAAAAGATGCGTGCTACTTGTATAGCAACTAGACCAAAAATGGTTTCAGTACAAGTCCATTATCTTATCGTTAATCTATAGATTAGTAACATTCTAGATAAGATTTACTGATAAGAATTCATTTCTCCCAAAAGCAAGTGTATGAGTTGGTTGTAAGATCTAGGTAAGTATCCTTACTTTATATGTTTAAAGTTATAATATATGAATAGATATAATATTAATGTATTTTTTCAATATGTATGGTAGGCAAAAAGGAATAGGTAAGCAAAAAAGAATAGGTATTATTGCATGTTTCCTCTAATTTATTTTAAAAATACATACTAACAATTTATGCGATGAGTCACACAGCATGATGGGACGATATATGAAATTTATTTTTATATTATACAAGCTCCTATATACAATTCATATGCGTGAGCAAGATTATTTTTAGAATTTTTCACTCTTACCCTCTATAGGCTATACTTTTAAAATAGTAGTATTCGAATACTCGTAAAATGTAATTATAGCTTAGTAATTTTCTAGTCTTTTAACTATGCCGTTGAAGGAGTATTGTCATATTTAACTAACAGGCTCGAACATGCGTGAATTTTGACTAGAATTATTCACTGAATGTAAAAAAAAAAAGATTTATATTTATATCGATTAACATTTTAAAATCCTATTAAAAGTATATACATTAGTATGCTTGTGAAAGGCCTATTGTTAATACGAAACGTTGTGTGAAGTGTCCTGTTTTAGGGTTAAAAGTTTCGTGAAGGGGTCTGTTTGAAGGAGCCTGTTTCGAAATGACTTAAGAACGCACAATTTATTCCTAAACATTCAACTCGATTCGTTATATATGCTTTATTAAGTATTCAATAAAAAAAATAATAACTAAGAAATAAAATTAAAAATAGTAATTAAGAGATACCCTTAAGAATTCTTGCGATAGGAGATTGGTTTTAATTAAATAGGTTAATGAATCTAATTCGATACAAGTCTTGTTAAAACAGAGATTATAGTTAAAATACACATTAATTATACAGTATTACACTGTATTACACAATGCGCTACCTCACCAATATTATCACAGAATTACCTTCGATAAAATTTAGACTAACAATACATACAAAATATATACAGAGTACCCAGAAAATGATAGGAATGAATGAAAAATTTTAACGTAAATTATAAAATAGGATCTACAATAAGTGACAATAAATAAATATGAAGGAAAAATCATGAGTCATGGTAAACTTTATGAAACACTTTCCAATGCTATGTGACTATCGTTAAGAATTTGAAATAAGTGAATTAGATTTAATAATTCATACTGGAAATGTATTAAAAAAAAAAATTAGTAGCTTAGCCTACTTTTAAATCATTCAAGACATATGATGAAGGCTTGGCTGCTGTAGAAAAGCTTAATACTTGTATCTTAATGAATCGACCTATTTATGTCGGATTCACAATTTTAGAATTATCTAAATTAGTTATGTATGATTTTCATTACAATTTTATAAAGAAAACATACAAAGATCGTGCAGTTATACTCTTTACGGATATAGATTCCTTAACTTATCATATTCAAACACATAATATTTATAAGGATATGGAGCACCATCATGATTTTTTCGACTTTTCTGAATACTCGAAATCCCATCGTCTAAACCGCACAAGTTTCGAACCCACAAACATATAATCAGACTTGTCATTTTATAACCAGGACGCTAACCACAGGGCTAAGTGAGCCCCCGCTTATTTTATAGTCACCACGCTGACTATTGGGCTTAGTAAGCCCCAGGCTAATTTATATCCACCACGCTAACTATTGGGCTTAGTGAGCCCCAGGCTAACTTATATCCACCACGCTAACTTTTGGGCCTAGTGAACCCTCGATTATTTTATAGCCACCATACTAACCACAGGGCTAAGTGAGCCCCCGCTTATTTTATAGTCACCATGCTAAGTATTAGGCTGAGTGAGCCCCAGGCTATTTTATAGCTACTACGATAACCCCAGGGCTAGGTGAACCTCCCGCTTATTTTATAGTCACCACGTTTACTACTGGGCTGAGTGAGCCCCAGGCTATTTTATACCCACTATGCAAACTAATGGGCTGAGTGAGCCCCAGGCTATTTTCTAACCACCACGTTTACTGGGCTTAGTGTGCCCCCGCTTATTTTATAGCTACCACGATAACCACAGGGCTAAGTGAGCCCCCACTTATTATATAGTCAACACGCTAACTACTGGGCTGATTAAGCCCCAGGTATTTTATAACCATCACGCTAACTACTGGGCTGAGTGAGCCCCAGGTTATTTAGTCGCATGAATATGATTTCCAAGGTATATGTCCTAACTTGATTTAGACCATTGCCTATGGTAAGATAAAGCTAGGAAGTAAATTGGTAAACTATGTACCTTGAAAATTCACTTGTATTTTATTAAATATCTGCAGAAATTAGCATAGTTTATTAAAATTATATGCATTCTCATTAGTTTATGAATCTACTAACTTATAATATCTATATGGTAACTTGGATTATTAGTATTCCCACTTAAAAATTTCTTTTGTAGATTTAATATGATAAACACTAACATGAGACTGACTAAACCTTTACCATTTTCATTTCAACTTAGTTTTAGGAAATTTATCTACACAGCTTTAAATTTTACTGTTTAGTAAGTCTATTATTTCAAAGTATGTGACGTCACTGTTTAAGTGATATCACGTGACCATGTGGTATCATTCAATACGTCACCAATGACGTCAGAGATCACGTGATATCACTTAAACAGTGACGTCACATACTTTGAAATAATAGACTTACTAAACAGTAAAATTTAAAGCTGTGTAGATAAATTTCCTAAAACTAAGTTGAAATGAAAATGGTAAAGGTTTAGTCAGTCTCATGTTAGTGTTTATCATATTAAATCTACAAAAGAAATTTTTAAGTGGGAATACTAATAATCCAAGTTACCATATAGATATTATAAGTTAGTAGATTCATAAACTAATGAGAATGCATATAATTTTAATAAACTATGCTAATTTCTGCAGATATTTAATAAAATACAAGTGAATTTTCAAGGTACATAGTTTACCAATTTACTTCCTAGCTTTATCTTATCATAGGCAATGGTCTAAATCAAGTTAGGACATATACCTTGGAAATCATATTCATGCGACTAAATAACCTGGGGCTCACTCAGCCCAGTAGTTAGCGTGATGGTTATAAAATACCTGGGGCTTAATCAGCCCAGTAGTTAGCGTGTTGACTATATAATAAGTGGGGGCTCACTTAGCCCTGTGGTTATCGTGGTAGCTATAAAATAAGCGGGGGCACACTAAGCCCAGTAAACGTGGTGGTTAGAAAATAGCCTGGGGCTCACTCAGCCCATTAGTTTGCATAGTGGGTATAAAATAGCCTGGGGCTCACTCAGCCCAGTAGTAAACGTGGTGACTATAAAATAAGCGGGAGGTTCACCTAGCCCTGGGGTTATCGTAGTAGCTATAAAATAGCCTGGGGCTCACTCAGCCTAATACTTAGCATGGTGACTATAAAATAAGCGGGGGCTCACTTAGCCCTGTGGTTAGTATGGTGGCTATAAAATAATCGAGGGTTCACTAGGCCCAAAAGTTAGCGTGGTGGATATAAGTTAGCCTGGGGCTCACTAAGCCCAATAGTTAGCGTGGTGGATATAAATTAGCCTGGGGCTTACTAAGCCCAATAGTCAGCGTGGTGACTATAAAATAAGCGGGGGCTCACTTAGCCCTGTGGTTAGCGTCCTGGTTATAAAATGACAAGTCTGATTATATGTTTGTGGGTTCGAAACTTGTGCGGTTTAGACGATGGGATTTCGAGTATTCAGAAAAGTCGAAAAAATCATGATGGTGCTCCATATCCTTATAAATATTATGTGTTTGAATATGATAAGTTAAGGAATCTATATCCGTAAAGAGTATAACTGCACGATCTTTGTATGTTTTCTTTATAAAATTGTAATGAAAATCATACATAACTAATTTAGATAATTCTAAAATTGTGAATCCGACATAAATAGGTCGATTCATTAAGATACAAGTATTAAGCTTTTCTACAGCAGCCAAGCCTTCATCATATGTCTTGAATGATTTAAAAGTAGGCTAAGCTACTAATTTTTTTTTTTAATACATTTCCAGTATGAATTATTAAATCTAATTCACTTATTTCAAATTCTTAACGATAGTCACATAGCATTGGAAAGTGTTTCATAAAGTTTACCATGACTCATGATTTTTCCTTCATATTTATTTATTGTCACTTATTGTAGATCCTATTTTATAATTTACGTTAAAATTTTTCATTCATTCCTATCATTTTCTGGGTACTCTGTATATATTTTGTATGTATTGTTAGTCTAAATTTTATCGAAGGTAATTCTGTGATAATATTGGTGAGGTAGCGCATTGTGTAATACAGTGTAATACTGTATAATTAATGTGTATTTTAACTATAATCTCTGTTTTAACAAGACTTGTATCGAATTAGATTCATTAACCTATTTAATTAAAACCAATCTCCTATCGCAAGAATTCTTAAGGGTATCTCTTAATTACTATTTTTAATTTTATTTCTTAGTTATTATTTTTTTTATTGAATACTTAATAAAGCATATATAACGAATCGAGTTGAATGTTTAGGAATAAATTGTGCGTTCTTAAGTCATTTCGAAACAGGCTCCTTCAAACAGACCCCTTCACGAAACTTTTAACCCTAAAACAGGACACTTCACACAACGTTTCGTATTAACAATAGGCCTTTCACAAGCATACTAATGTATATACTTTTAATAGGATTTTAAAATGTTAATCGATATAAATATAAATCTTTTTTTTTTTACATTCAGTGAATAATTCTAGTCAAAATTCACGCATGTTCGAGCCTGTTAGTTAAATATGACAATACTCCTTCAACGGCATAGTTAAAAGACTAGAAAATTACTAAGCTATAATTACATTTTACGAGTATTCGAATACTACTATTTTAAAAGTATAGCCTATAGAGGGTAAGAGTGAAAAATTCTAAAAATAATCTTGCTCACGCATATGAATTGTATATAGGAGCTTGTATAATATAAAAATAAATTTCATATATCGTCCCATCATGCTGTGTGACTCATCGCATAAATTGTTAGTATGTATTTTTAAAATAAATTAGAGGAAACATGCAATAATACCTATTCTTTTTTGCTTACCTATTCCTTTTTGCCTACCATACATATTGAAAAAATACATTAATATTATATCTATTCATATATTATAACTTTAAACATATAAAGTAAGGATACTTACCTAGATCTTACAACCAACTCATACACTTGCTTTTGGGAGAAATGAATTCTTATCAGTAAATCTTATCTAGAATGTTACTAATCTATAGATTAACGATAAGATAATGGACTTGTACTGAAACCATTTTTGGTCTAGTTGCTATACAAGTAGCACGCATCTTTTTTCATGCTGTAGTCATATATTGAAGACGGGATTGCAAGTTTGTGAATAAGGTAAGATTAATTTATGTATATATTTTAAAATGTTAAACGATATAAATATTAGATCTAAAAATAAATCATTTTTACATTCAATGATTAATTCTAGTCAAAATTCACGCATTTCAAGCTTGTTGGTTAAATATAGCATACACTAATAAGATTCGTTGATGATTCATTTTCTCATATGGTTAATGGTAGCAATCATTTCTCATACTACAAGTGTTTGCATGCAGTATGCAAAAATTTATGATTTATGATTATTTTATTTTTCTGTCTTATAATACCTATTCATTCTGTATTCTACCCTATGCCTTATCCATGACGTCACAATATCCCGTGGTTTTAAGAGATAAGCGAACACGTTTAGTTCTTTTAAGACATGCATGCAGTCGATCAAATTTGGATGAATTCCAGTATATTATGGTTTAAATATTTATGTAAGATACATTTTTTTTCAATATTAAAAACAAAAATTTTTTAAATAATGCCCTAACTAAATAGTACAATATATATTTTATAAAAACAAAGTCAAAAGGTTAGTTATTCATTCCTCAAAAGAAGTTTTTAAGTTAAAATACTAAAAACTCAATTTAGTATAATTTTTCTATACAAAAAAAGCATAGACTAATGTAATTTAGTTTTATATTATTTAAAATTTAATTCCTATATTTTATAGGGACTCCTGTATATTTTTTACCCTAAGCTGTATCAAGTTCATTTAAACACAGGTACATTTAAACAGATTCAAATTCCTTTAAACCCGTCTCTTATACTCAAAATTCTTAAGGGATATTTCTTATTTTACAATGAATACACAGTGAAGCCTTTTAAAACTTAACAGATTTTAGTATATATCACCATATGTATATATGAAGAGTAGCACCTATATAGAACTACACGAAATAATTCGTATACATTGACGGTTTTAAATAGTTCATTTACCTACAAAAAATGTGTCAGAAATTACGAGTCTCAGGTATTTCTTATCGCGGAGTGACTCATTATCGCATACGGGGTGAAATCAAAGCAAGATTTTCGCTTATCTGATAATATGACTCATTATGATTCAGCGATATGCATGTTGAGGGGGAACATTCAAATCTTAGTTGCAGTTATAAATATGTATTTTAAAGCATAATCATTCGAAAATTCAATTATTTTTCATGAAATGATCTACCCTATTTTACAGACTTGTATGATAAATTTGGTGAAACATGAATCTTTTTTCTAAAAACTATATTTTGAACGTTATACTAAAAATGTGTTCGTGTAAAACCTATTTTTTACATTGCATGAATTCGTATTCATTTGAGATTAGTACTCTATTTCTTAAAATATCTGTGGAATCATAATATTTTTACAGGGTATATTGTGAAGGGAGGCCTTTTCATTCAAACAGCGGACCTTGCATTTTCATGGAAGGTGAGTATCCCTTGTATTTCTGTCGCCATAATATAACATGAATCTATTGAATTTATTTTGTGAAGGTAGCTTAATATCTATAACTATGTGTTTTGAACATATCGACGCGCAAGCTGTACTTTTAGCCTAACTTGAATTGAAAAAAAAAAAAAAGGCGAAAGTGTAAATTATCTGATTTTATGAAGGGATCTTATGCATAATTGGAATTTTTGTGAAGGATGCTTTTTTATTCCAAAAGGGAACCCCTACAGTTTTTGTGAAGGGTGGTTTTTATTTGAATAGGGCATGTATCTAATTTATTTTATGAAGGGGCCCTATAGTCTAATGCGAGTTCACACTTCGAAGGGTCCCTGTATTTTGAACCTATCGATGCGTAAGCTGTACTTTTAGCATAACTTGAATTGAAAAAAAAAAAAGGTCGAATAGGGCATGTATCTCATTTATTTTATGAAGGGGCCCTACAGTCTAATGCGAGTTCACACTTCGAAGGGTCCCTGTATTTTGAATCTATCGATGCGTAAACTGTACTTTTACCCTAACTTGAATTGAAAAAAAACAGGGTAAAGTGTAAATTATCTGATTTTATGAAGGGTCCTTATGCATAAATGGATTATTGTGAAGGGTTCCTTTTTATTAAAAAGGGGATCTGTTCACTATTTTAATTAACTACGCACTAGCTGGTAAAATTATATTTTATTCACATAACATTTCAATGATGTTGGAAAGTGATTCATGAATTATGTCGCTACGCATGATTTTTCATTCTTGTTTATTTTATATATACGTTAAAATTCTTTTTGTACCAATCTGTATTTTTTGTGGAAAGTGATTCATGAATTATGCCTGATTTTACATACTTGTTTATTTACATATACGCTAAAATTCTTTTTATAGTACTCTATACTTTTGTAAGTGTGTATTGTTAGTCTATCGAAGGGCCCCCTCTGGGCAAAAAAGGGAGGGGGAGGGGGAGCTATTCAGTTGAGTACAGTATCATTCATGCGGGACCTACTACAACCTATATCGAATTCATTAAAACGCGCCTGTTTGCCTCAAAAATGTTGAAGTCCGCCAATTAAAATTAATTAATGACCCTTTTTAATTACTAGCATCTACCATTCTACTGCACATGCAAACTGCGTACTCTCGTTGAGGGAGAAAAAAAAATCTCGCGAAAATTCTTAAGTTCTGCAATTAAAATTAATTAATTACTATGTTTAATTAATATTTTTAATTAATTAATCATTCACTTCTACTGCATATACTCATAATCAAACTGCATACTCTCGTTGAAAAAATATTTGCTTCGAAAAATGTCTAAGTTCCTCAATTAAAATTAATGAATGACCCTTTTTAATTAAACCATTATTGACTTTTAAAATTCTCCTCTAACATGTATATCGAATACCCTACTCTCGTTGAAAAAATCTCGCGAAAATTTTTAAGTTCTGCAATTAAAATTAATTAATTACTATTTTTAATTAATATTTTTAATTAATTAATCATTTACTTCTACTGCATACACTCATAATCAAACTGCATACTCTCGTTGAAAAAAAAAAATTGCTATGAAAAATTTCTAAGTTCCCCAATTAAAATTAATTAAAATTAAAATTAATTAAACTTCTAATTCGCTAAAATAAATCCATTGAAACACACCTCGTATTCTAGTAGAAAATTCTCCGCGAAAAAAAAAAATGGCCTCGAAAAATTTCTAAGTCCCGCAATTAAAATTAATTAACACTAATCCTTAATTAATCCCCTTATCTTAAGTAGTGGAGGAGGGCACTTTGAGAGGAGGAGGGCACTTTGGGAGGTGGAGGGCACTTTGGGAGGAGGAGGAGGGCACTTCGGGAGGAGGTGGAGGGCACTTCAGGAGGAGGAGCCCTCCTCCCTCCTCACTCCACACTCCACCTCCTGGGGCCGGAGCCCCATTTTCTCTCTACTGGCAACAAAGCGGCGCTCACGGTTATGGTTATAGGTTCAGAAACTCGAAATTATCGAATGGCAACGCCCATTTTTTTCCGTCGCAAAATGCTCAGAGTATGCGAAAACCCCAAAGAGTGTTGGAACGGTACGTGTATCTCAAAACACGGACGCGTTATGCACGCAAAAAAAAGCTCTGCAAACGGCCAAAAACAACAAAAAAAAAAAAAAAAAAAAAACAATCGGGACGCACGGAGGAAATTTGCATATGACAGAAGCAAGACATCAATCACTGACTGATTACAACACAGATCGGAGAAAAGAAAACTTTTATTTCGATTACACATTTTCCACATGGGTGCCATTGCCATCATAGGCAATTACGCATTGCATGCGGAAGATTGTGGACAATAAAGCCGACCGTAACATCGAATGAGGGATGTTTGCAATCTCACCTTTGATAGAGTCGTTCAAATCCCGCAAAGTTTGCGGATTGCACATGTACACTCTAGATTTGAGTTATTCCCAGAACCAGAAATCCATAGGAGTGGGGTCGGGGGATCGCTTATTCCACGGAAATGGAAAATGGCGTGAGATGACGCGGTCGTCAAAATGCTGTTCCAGGACCCTGCGAACAGACTTCGCTATATGTGGAGGTACGCCATCTTGCATCCAAACGATGTTATTCAGTACATTTCGCAGCTGCAATTTTGGCGTAACGTAATTTTGCAGCATGGCTGTATAGCGAGAGCCTGTCACAGAGCACGTTACAAATCCCGTTTGTATCGCTTCCTCAAAGAAGTACGGCCCGAGAACAGTTGTGCCTGCAATGCCGCACAACGCAGTAACTTTGGCGTCGTATATACTGGTGCCACAGCGTGCGGATTCGTGTCTGTCCAGGGCACGCAATTTTTGGTGTTGACGTTGCCAGTTAAGGTGAAATGTGTCTCATCCGTCCATAGTATGCGAAAACGCCAGTCGTTATCCCCATCATATCGTATAAGAAATTAATTTGCAAAGTCCATACGTTGTTGATGGTCTCCAGCATCCAACATCTGGACGCGCTGGTACCGGTATGGAAACATGCGGATTACAGAGCGCAGTAGCTTTAGGACCGTTGTTTTTGGTATATCCAATACACGAGCTACACCACTTGCAGTTTGCCTGTGTCCTGAAGTCACTATGTGATACACTTCCATAACAGTGTTCTGACGAACAGTTGGTCGTCCGGATCGCGGTCTATCACAGGTGCATCCAGTTTCTTCGAATTTCTTTACTAAATCACGCAGAGCTTGAGGGGTACCAGGACCACGTATTTGGCGATGGTTTCGAAGGCTTCCGCGGCATTCATCCCATTTTGATAATAGAGTTTTACCAATTCAACCAGAAACTTTCGCTGGCAGAATCATTTTGTCGGCATGTGCGATCTCCCGACTGAAGAACCAACATACCCACCCCACTTTTTATCCGTTTTCTACGCTGAATATCTGGAGAACGGCGTTCTGTGATAGGTGCTTTTCCTCTGTCATATAGAAATTTCCTCCGATCGTGGTTTGTTTGGCCATTCGTAGAGCTTTTTTTTGTGCGTACATAACGCATCCGTTTTTTGTGATACACGCACCGTTCTAACGCTCTTTAGGGTTTTCGCATGCGCTGAGCATTTTGCTACGGGAAAAATGGGCGTTGCCATTCAAAAATTTTGAGATTCTGTACCTATAATCGTAACTGTGAGCGCCACTTTGTTGCCGTTCACAGAATCTCCAGCTCATACCTCTGAATAACTATATCTGAAATCTCATCTCGATCGGGTGAATGGACCGGCAGCTAGAGGTCCATATATCGGCAAATTTTTTTTATTGCCACGCTGTATATTCAATGAATTTTTAGATGTCTTTGTATCTAACTCATTACACTATCTGCTTATATGCATAGAATAAAATAAAAAAATTCAAAATGGCATCTAAGTAGAATATTTTGGCAACTAAGAAAGAATATTAGGTGTCATTGATGCCTGATTATTTCCTCCTACTTTCTAACCCAGCTCAAATAACAGCTGAGCATATTGAAGTATTTTAGCACGTACAGTTGAATGATTAACAAAGTAAAATCCAACAGAAATACGTCCACGAACTTAGTGCACGCCCACGATAGTGAATCGTACTTAGTCAGCTATTCCACGTCGTGCACGAACGAGTTTTGATGTACATGATGTCATAGTGAGCAACTTCTCATGTAAATATCCGGTGATATCTGATATGAATTAATTTATCGATATATTTCCAATAAAGATATTTTATGTGTACTGGATGTAGCGTCGAACTTTTCCTTTCGTATCATATGGTTCATAGAGGTATGATTATCAGATCATATTTTACGTACTCCAAGAGAAGTTTCCAGCTCAGTAGCAACATTAGGCGATGTTGCTTTGGATACCCTGAAAACACAGTTAAATAAAATCCAGTACATAATGGAAAATTAGTTTGTTCATTAGCAATCGATACTTTTATGTAGTACTAGATCAGAGATTTCAGAGATCTTAAGACTGTACGTTAACAATAATGATCTGCGATACCGAGATTTTTTAATCGGTTGTCTCGATTGTTTGAATATCTCGATGGTTTTCGATTGTTGTAACTCCTTTCGATTTTTGACTCGATGCTTCTTTCCAAGCGAGGGGGAGAGTTGGTGAGTTGCAACCGATATCCAAAGGAGCCCAAAATAGAGTTGGCGGAGGAGGGCTCGACCCAGTTGTTCTGTAGCCAGAATTTTTATCAATTTAAACAATTAAGTAAAGAAAATCTCTTTTAAAGTTTTTTTTAAGGTAATAAAAAATTAATGATTGAATATAACTGTTAAACTTTTTTATTTAAAAATTGATTTGCTCGAATCTGCTATAAAATTTACTTTCAAAAGTACAACAGTCAATTGTAGGAGATAATTTTAACAAATCTTATTACTTTTTTAACCATCAAAGGAGCTTTTAGTTATTTCTCTTTTGAGTAAGATGCGAACTGTAAAAAACACTCATCGACAATGTCTTTCAGTTAACTGAAACGTAATCTGTAGTGTTTATTGTATGTCTACAAAATCATATCTAAATATCTAAATAAATTACATATAAAATATATTCTTAAGTAATCGCTACGAAATTTGATGTGGACGAACTGATTATACGATTAAAGAAAGATTCGGGACCAACTGGAAACCGTTATACTTGCGACGGTTACAATGATGCTTATAATTAGTATTAAATAACTTATAATATAACTAAGGAAATCCAATTTAAAAATAATAATCATTTTGGCAAATAAATACTTGTTTTTGTTATTATACATTATTCTAAACATTTTATGTATACGTAGACGTGGTTCAGTACCTTTCATTTTCCTTATTTTGAACAGTTAAGCCGATGCCAGACATTTTTTCATTTCCCCCTCCCATTCTTCACTACTTTGAAATATCCGGAAAGCTTTGGAATTTGCCTCGATCAGCGGCAGTAATCCGTTTTGTGATGTTCATTATGGCTTTTAATTAATATCTTGGTTAATTAACAAAAAAGGAAAATTTGGAGCCTCAGGTGCATTAGGATTTACCCCCTTAGACTATCCTCATAAATTTTCATATCTCTACGTGCGGTAAATTTTCATAGCTATCGCCGACAGACAGACAGACAGACAGACACACACACACAGACAAAAACTTTCTTTTATTAGTATAGTTTACACATTACTGCATAGAAAAAAGAAAGGGCAATCCCCATAAAACATTGAGCGAGAAATTACATTAATATTCTGGGGGAAAAATGTATGTCCATTTAAAAATAACAAAGAAAAGGTATTAAATTCCTTATTATCAAAAGATTTATATTACAACTAGCTGACCCGCTCGGCGTTGCCCGGGCCCGTGATAATAAATTAAAACAAATCCCAAGTTCGTATGATTTTATATCTTTAACCCGATTTTGTATAATTTTTTTTTTTTAAATGACATTTAAAACGATAATGCTTATTTATTCATCAGCAAAGGTAGTGTAATTATGATCCATATTCCTGCTTATTGATAAAATTTAAAAATTCATGTATTTATTTTTTAATAATTTATATTCCATTAAAATATTACTTAAAATTCATTAACATTTTGCATGCGCCCCTGGCGGTGGAAAGTGGAACTAAAAGCTCTTAGACGATGGAAATCAAGTAGAATGAGCCAAATCCCGTCGTTATCGGGCCCATAGAACGCGAAATAGAAATGCGCCCTTTGCGGAGGAAGGCGAAACTAAAATATGTAAGGCTATCGATATAAAGTTGAATGAGCCAAACCCCGTCGTAATAGGGCCCATAGAACCTGAGATACTTTGAAATGAAATAAAAGAATATTTGAAGCTATTATTCGAAAAGAGTGGTATATACAACTCATACGTTTATTTTAATGTTATAGAGAATGATTATTAAGTCAATTATAATGTTTGGAATCAGTTTCGTTGCAATCCAAAAGATAATTGCTGATTTATGGAAACGGGTCAAAGTTAGAGGAAAAAAACTTGAAAAGGGGGGGGGGGGTGGGAGAGAGATGAGACAGTTTTTTGACAAATATCTAATTAAGACTATCGCAGTACTTGCTCAAAGAATGAGACTCATAGAAAAACTTGGAACTGAAAATAAAAATTTGCTGATGTTACTTACAATTAGAAAATAGTGGTTATTATACACACTGTAAAAAATGGGTACTCAAAATTGAGTAAAAAGTACTCAATTTTGAATACGTCACATACTCAAAATAGCTCCGATCCAAATGTACTCAAAATTGAGAAACACATGTACTCATTTTTGATCCCATGGATGTATTCAAATATGAACTCCTATGTACTCATTTTTGATCCCATGGATGTATTCAAATTTAAAATTTTTTATGTCGTTAAAATAAAATTTATGGGATTAAAAAAAAGAAAAGTTACTTCGCGAGGACAACCTTATAAGGGATATATACATTTCTGCTCATTTTTTTCATTCCTGCGTGAGTTTATAGTAATTAACCAACCCTTGCCCAAGAGAGGAATCGAACCCGCGATGTCCTGTTTACTAACCTGACGACCCAAACCAACGCCCCATGAGGGGACACGCCTCCTTCTCAAATGTTGTTAGTTACTTTGAAACTCCCCCTCTATCCCTTCCTAACAGTATCTGGCATGTGGCGCCATCTGTTAGGAAGGGATAGAGGTTTTAAATATGTTTTTAAGGATGTACACGTACAGTGCCTGTCTATATGTGTTAAAGATTAAAATAATGTCTGAAGTAACAGGTAGTTCGAAGAATTATTAATTAAAAAATGACATTAGAAAAGATCATAGATTGAAATACTAAACTTATAAACTTTGTAAAATTATAATTTATAAAATAATAAATTTTAGCGTAATTCATAAATTTGTAAGCCAAATCAGTTTAGTTTAATACCAATTTGCATAGCTATAATTTGCAAAGATATTATGTTATGAAACTTTTAAATAACACAATATTGTCTCACGTTAAAAAAGTTAAAATAAATTTTAAAAAAATTAGTGGGGAAAAAAATCATAATTTTGAAGTACTATCAAGAAAAAAAATAAAAGATGTGTAAAATGTGAGGAAAAAAAAAAAAGAGTAAATGTGCTGTAGTGGATCCACTTTGATGAAAATCCCGAACAACCAGATCCACTTTTCATTTCTCTTATTCTTCGTTTTTCCGTCAAATAATAGCTTTTTAGGCTCCGTAATTTCGTCATTACACATTATGAAATATACAAGTATGTTGGGTTTGATCATATGTTCATATTTTATCCAAAAATACTCATTTCGAAATGAATACATAAACTTACTCATTTTTGAGAATGCACATGTTCATTTTTGATCCAAAAATACTCATTTCAAAATGAGTACATGGACTTACTCATTTTTGAGTACTTCATTTTTTACAGTGCATACATAATAGCAAGTAAACGCTGCGGATGAAGCTAAAAATGTTAAATTTGTTAAATGGAATTAGTTTTTTCGAAATCAGAGAAGTAGATATTTATATATTAAAAATGGTGTCAAATAACAAAAAGGGCGCCAGGGGACGCGCGGTGAAGTACAATAAATGCTATATTTAATAAAAAGTCTTTATCCCCCTTTCCCAGCAAATATGACAAATAAACAGTTAAAGAAAACTTTTATATAAATTAGAGACCCATTAGTGGGCGAAGCCCGCTATTCTGCTCTATCATAATAATATCTGCCGTTGGACTAAATGCGATATTTAATAAAAAAGTAGCCCACCCCCTCTCCCTTTCTGTATTAATAATGCCTATCGGCATTTGGCAACGTTTCTTTATTAATTACATAATTGTCCATTAGCGTTTTATTTCTTTTCTATACTAAATCAAGATTTGGCTAAAATGAAAAAAATAATTTAATAATTTTACATACCCTATATAATAATATCACTCAATTTTTAATCCCGTATTTATTATATCTTCCTTTCTTCAATCAGAGCCACAATGCCTAATGTGAAAATGGCATATTAATCATTCTTTTTCCCGGTTGTAATTATCAGAATTTTATGATAATAAAGATTTCTGGGTTCAGCGTTACATTCTCTGCATAGATGTGCAATTTTCAAACCGGTAAATGCAATAGTCCGAAAAAGTGTGAAAAAGATAATATTTCGTAGCCTGGATTTATCTAAACGCGTGCAACTTCAGGTCCTCTCGAAATAAAAATAAAATCATTTTCCATTTTCAATAATACGTTTTTAATATATATTTTTTTATTATTTCGAAAAGTTACTCATCGATTTTTAGGAATTTTAATTTTTTTTTTTTTTTTTTTTTTTTTTTTTTTTTTTTTTTTTTTTTACGTCTATACGTCTAATATTAAATCGATAAATGTAATAGTTTTATTTATTTTAACAGGCCCGCAAAACTGTTAGTTGACTTTTAATCTGGCAGCCCCCATTTACAGTATAACCCTCTTTAATGTCTGTGTCCAATTTTTAAGTTTGGTCAGTTTTTGGCCAAAATAAAGAAAAATTACAGTCCGATCTACAAAATTTGCATTTTTGGAATCGGAAAAATAAACTACGTATATACTGCGAGTTTCGAAAAGATACTTCCAATACTTTTTAATATTCGGGGACAAATGAAAATGAAAATATTTCGTTGTCTGGATTTATCAAAACGACAATTTCTTTTGTGGTTACGATAAAAATAGCCATTTTCGAAGCGCATTTTAATGAGTTTTTTTTATGCGATGCTTAATGTTTTTTTTTATTTTAGTATCTTGGATAATTATCAAAATATTAAAATTGTGAGCCTCAGGTGCATCAGGCTATGCCTTGGACTACCTAAATCTAAAATTTCAGACTTCTAGGTGCGGTAGATTTCGCTAAGCCATCGCAGACAGACAGAGCAAAACTATCTTTTATTAGTATAAGATAGATAGAAAACTCATTAAAACAACATATCTCTTAATCAGGGTATCACAGATTTGGTAAAATCTGGAAGCTAGCAAAAAATTCTAATCGCCAGAAAAAAATATCCCCCCCCCCCTCCCGCCTGTCACCCATCATTGATTTTGAAAAAGCGTAAAAGTTTTATATAAATTAATTGAGAAAACAATAATAACAAATGTAATTTAGAATGGTTATTTACATAGTTTAGAAAGATAATATAAACTAAAGTTTTGTAATGAATAATATTTCAGAATTATATATATCTGAAAAAAAAAATACTGTAAAGGGCCATAACCGGCTTGTTCGGGAAATGCTGATTGCCGAATCTTCAAATGTCCGGTTGGTTAAGTGCTACAAAATGACATATCTGATGAAGGGGGCACCGATGAAATAGTAAAGCAGGAAAATCATTTTTGGCCTATTTTGCTGTCGAAGTCAGTCAAATAATTCTGATTATGTTGTTTTAAAATTTGGATTTGATGAACTTATTTTTGCCACATTAAAGAAAAAAGTTGAAAGTATTTTTTGTTTGAATATAACTTCTAAGTTTATTTCTTAATAATTTTGCAACATCTGTAACGAGATATCTTATGATAATTTTAATTTAAAATGCAGTTTGTGCTAATTTTTTAGGTCAATTCCTGTATCAAGGGAAAAAAAGAACGCCAGTTTAAGTAACTTGGTCGCCGGTGACGACTGCATTCGTCAAGCCATAATAATCAAACCATCCAAAAGTAATTAAACGATATGAGAAACAACATGAGGAATTCTCTAGAATCAACCAAATTAAGAAAGCGGTGTTTTGTACGATTTAAAAAGCACAACACAATTGAAAATCAATTGTAAAAGAAACAAAATAACATAACTTGCACTGATTTTTGTTTTCTATTCTTTTCAGTAAGTAAAATCGAAACATAAATATAATATTGCGTACTTCACCAACATTACAAAAAGGAAAAAAAAAGTTGCGATTGGAGGATTTTTTTAAGAATTTAAAAAATACTACATACAAAAGACTTTAGAAAATTCTTTAAAAAAATAACAAATAATAATAATATAAAAATTCGTAGCAAATTGAAGTCATATTTGTATTTTTATTTATTGTGTAAGAGAAACAAAGCAAACGTAAACATAGTAAAAAATGCTGAGAAAGCTTACAAAATTTGAGAAAAAAATGCCTTAAATAAAAATAAAAACCTTTGCTACATTTTGGCAGAGACAAAAAAAGTTTAAGTGCTGGGGATGTGAAACACATTTTTGCAATTAAATGCATCAATATTATCTTTTACAAATTATATGTTTGCGCGGGGGGGGGGGGGGGGGGAGAAAAAAAGGAAATCATAATGAAAATTTGTTAATGAGAATTTAATTTCGGATATCATGCTTACGATCAAAGACCAAATTTATTTTCATGTTTTAATTCATAAGAAATTTATAAGTAGAAACAAACATAAAACAAATATAAATAATATTATGCAATCATTACATACTACCATAAAAAAAAATCTCTAAATACATTCTTTATAAAACACCCAGAGAGAAATTACACCAACGTTCTAAACCACCAATACGAGTATATTGTCCGTTAAAACTAACAAGCATAGAAGGTATTAAATTCCTTATTCCTAAAAAGCAGCTACTACGGAAAGAAGTTCATTAAAACTAACTTTCACACAAAATTATCTAACAACAACAGTAAGTAAAACAACATCCAAAAACTTGTCATAAAAATGATCAAACGATATGAGAAGCGTCCTAGGGAACTTTTTTAAAATGCGCCCAAATAATACAACATACAACAAATGTTCGTGCAAATTAAAAAGTACGACATACTTGAAAAGCAATTAAAAATGCAACGTAATGTCCACGTTACTTCCACCGACAAAAAGAAAGAATAAAAAAGAAACACTTTCAGTAAGTAAAATTGTATAATAATACTGCGTACTTCCACAATGACTAAAATAAAATATAATTAAAATATATTTTTTTATTTTTCTGGAACTTAAACAAAAAAGCAAAAAGGAAACAAAAAGGAAAAAATATTTTTTTTTTTTTTTTTTTTTTTTTTTTCTAAATGAAGGTCATATCCCTTTAAAAAAAATAGTAAAAGAGAACAAACAAACAAAGCGAAAACAGACAGCATAGCTATCAATGCTAAGAAAGTGGACATTTTGTGAGAGAAAAAAACACGTCAACTAACACAAGCAAAGAAAAAAAATCCGCTAAATTTGACTACAAGACAAAAATAAAATATGGAGAAAGGGGTAAATGAAAACATTTCGAACACAACTTTGCAATTAATTGCATTAATAAATTGTATCCTTTACAAATTATATGTTTGCCGCAAAAAAAAAAAAAATGAAATGAGAACGAAAATATGTAAATGCGAATTTAATTTTCGGGCATTATGTTTACGGTCAAAGTCTGCCTTTTTTTTTTTTTGTCATTTTTAAAAAGTCTATGGTCTTCTAACATGAGAAAAACTACAACAAATGTAAGTAATGATATATTATATAATCATCAGACACACTACCAAATAGAAAAGGGGAAAAAATCTTCCGAAATGCATTCTTCATAAAACATCGACCGAGAAATTACATCAGCATTCTGAACCGCAGAAAAAGAAAAAGAAAAACACTTTTTTTAATGTCCATTAAAAAATAACAAGCAGATGGTATTAAATTCCCCATTCCTAAAAATATGCTATTACTGAAGCAAACTCATTAAAACAAACTTTCTCACAAAATCGTCTAACAGTAAGTAAAACAGCATCAAAGCCACGAAGCATATCATAAAAATAATCAAACGATACCCGCGTAAAAGAAGTATTCGTGGAATGTATCGGTAATATGTGCCCAGACTTGCTCGGCACTCGCTCTCTCATGATCATTACACTCTTTTTCCCGAAAACAACAGAAGCAAGAAAAAATAAAATTATATCGGGATTTCGCGTTGATTCTAAAGCAGAGCTGACCCGCCAAGCATAGCGACCCTATCACAGCCGGTAAGTTCGCGGCGGCATGCTTCAGTGCGCGGCCAATCACAGCTGCTGTCACTGTAGTGGCATGGCAGGATGCACGCGCTACGATTAAAAGATCGCTATTTTTTCGCCCCCCCCCCCCTACCGCGCGATTTGTGATTCAATAATAAAAAGCCGCACGATAGTTGTAGGCTGTCGGAAGAATCCGATATCCGACAGACAAACGGGGTGGGATTGTGCAAGGTAAGATATGCTAGGCTGGTAAAGAAAGGATTTACACTCAAGTTGATTTTTATTAGAAATTTCTATTGATAAAACTGAAATAGAAACTTAAAAAAGTAGAGGGGGTTCTGCATTGCTAAATAATGAATTTCTGAAACAGTGCAATAAACGCTAGATTAAATACAGCCCTGACAAATATTTGTAATCCTAAAATTTGTAATAATAGTAAATTTTATTTATCTACTTATTGATTTTTTTTAGGTGAGGGCTGGGAGGATATATAAAAAGGATTTTTTCACTCCAAGAAAATCAACAAAAATACAACTGTCGTTCCGGAAGCAGGAAGCAATTAATTAGTAGATTCATTCGTCAGGTGCAGCAGAAAACACCTATCCCAAATCCCAACTAGTCAGATGTGCCAATCCCAAAACTTTCTTCTATCTCACACAAGTTTCAGATACACTAAAAAGAATCAGCAACCAATTTATATCAAGGTCTAATCGAATCTAAAGTTTTATTAAATTCCGTGCATTAGTTCTTGACATATTACTATTGCTAAAATCGTGTAAATCCTGCAAAATGCAGGATAGCAGCGCCACCTGTTGGGAGATTTAGACCAGAAGCTAATCAACAATAACTTATGACAACGTCTAACTGAATCTGAAGTTTGATGAAAATCCGCGCATTAGTTCTTGAGATTTAGTTATCGTGATAATAATGAAACAAGTAGCATAGCAGCGCCACCTGTTGGGTTATTTACACCAAAACGTAATCAGCATCTATTTATGTCAAGGTCTAACAGAATCTGAAGTTTGATGAAATTCCGTGCTTTCGTTCTTGAGATATAGCTATCGTAAAAATAATAAAAAAAAGTGGTATAGCAACACCACCTGTTGTGATATCTACACCAAAATTTAATCAGCGTCTATTTATGTCAAGGTATAACTGAATCTGAAGTTTGATGAAAATAACTGCATTAGTTCTTGAGATAGAGCTATTGCGGAAATCGCAAAACATGCAGCATAGCAGCGCCACCTGTCGGGCGATTTTCACCAAAAACTAATCAGCGCCAATTTATATCAGGCACCAACTGAATATAAAGTTTTATTAAATTTCGCGCATTAGTTCTTGAGACAGAGCGCCCACAAAATTTTTGTCACATACAGATAGACAGTCACAGACAGACATTTTCTAAAAACAGTCAAATCGTGTTCAGGACCTTCTCAAACGTATAAATCCGTCGAACACCAGAAGTGGAAAATTTTCATGAATCCAATACTTTCTTCTTGTAAAGATAGAAGAAAGTAACAAAGACAAATCAAATGGAGGGAACTGCTAAAAAAAAATTGCTCCTTACGCCATTCAGGAAAGCCACGGTGGGGCACCCCCCCCCCCCCCCCTTTGAGTTTCAGAGTTCATTAAAATCTTTATTCTTTTCGCTAATTTCTTATTATTAGTCGAATGTTTTCATTCGTTCTTCCAATATATTTCCATGTAAATAAAATTATAACAGTACAAATGTACTTTGGGAATATGTATGAAAAATGAGTGCAAGAAAAAAAAAATACTAGTTAATTTTAAGTGAGCAGAATATGTGGAATTAGTCCTATTATTTTCTTACGAATGAATTTTGGCCACTCCAAGAAAAATCTTAAATAACGTTCTAATACCTGAAACTGTAATTTATTTATTTATTTATTTATTTATTTTGGTAGAAGGAAAACGTAAAACCAGAAAAAAATAATGCATGGACACACAAAAGAGCTCATTTGCATATTTAATCAGGGTATCAAATATATGATATATATATATATATTCTGGATGGACAGATTTACAAGAGAAATAACACAAAAATAGGCTTCATTTCATGAAAATCTAACAACCTTAAATAGCCTTATTGTTGGAAAACAAAATTATTTCTATCACTAAGAATCTCCCTGAAGTTAATGTAATTAAGATTTATTTATTTTTTTTTTTTTTTTAAACCACGACAGAAATATAATTCGTAACGGATGCTATAAAAGACATTTTTATTGTAAGTTAATACTGAAAAAAAAAAAAAGAAAAGAAAACATGGGATAAAGATAAATGTTAAATTAACTTTTAAAAAAAAGAGAGAGAAAGAGGGAGAGATGGCAAAAGGTAAAAGTCTAGAAAAATAGGTATAAAATCATAACGAAAGAAAAATGTCTTGAGACGCGGAAATTAAAGAATGGGAAAAATATATATAGAGGAAAGGGGCAAATACAATACTTTGTTTTTAGATTTATATATTTTCTCTCTCCTGTGTGAGAATTTCATCAATATCCCACTAACAAGGAAGGTCTCCTTAAAGCGCATACTCAGAATATTTTGAAAAAAAAAAAAAAAGCCAATGGAACTACTCATGTACGTAATAAAGGATCAGTCAAATTTAGCTGCGGAATCAGAGTAGAAAATCTGCAAAAAATGAAAAACTTTCCAGTATTTGGCGCAAAAAAGACGAAATTTCGCTAACAATACTTTTTCCTCGCCAAATGCAACCGATTTTAATGCATTTAGAAATTGCTTTTTTAAGTGAGTGTTTAAATGCATAGTATTTTATGAATTTAAACCTAAACGATTAAATAGTGTAGGAGAGATAAGGGATGAATGGGACATTTTCATAAAAATATTTATTTTAAATATTTAATTTAAGTTATAATTAATATTATGTATCACATTTCATATATTAGGTGTTTGTTTACATCTTATCCACAATATTTATTCAAGATTATTATTATACAGAAATATATTATGAAATTAAAAAAAATATCCTCTCTGTCTCAATTATCCCCACAGTAGGGATGGATGGGACACAAATACTTTCCTCTCTGTATTCAATGATACCAAATTAAAATTTATAATTATAAACTTATATGTAATTATATTTGTAATATATGATCTTATATGGCTGTTATATATCAGTGCTAGTAATCTAAGAAGTGAAAATACAGTTAGTTATGCATTAAAAAACTGTAATTTATAGTATATATTTTAAATGAAATTTTAATGAATTACAAAGTTAAAGTTGCACAGATGTGCAAATATCAGTAACACAATAAATGTGGTCTGTCAGTCGCATAAGCTGGTATAAATCAGTTTCAGTGAATGAATGACAGTTTTCCTAAAACCGCTGGTTATGTTTATGTTGGCTAGTACTAAAAGCTGACAAAAATGCTTCCTTGGCAAAATCTGAAAGGTTATAAATTGTAATATGCTCTCCAAGATTATTTGTCTGCCAATCATCTTGGACTAATCTCAGTTTTGCCTTTAAAGGCCCATAAACAGAAACATTCAATGGCTGAAAACGACGTTGGTTACAATGAGGAGGAAATGTTAAAAGAATAATTAACTTAAATTATTAATTTATCAACTTATATAATATTATTTAGTTAATAAAAAAAATCAGTATCCTCTAGGGATGAATGAATCAGTCCCATTCATCCCCATTTGAAATATCCCAATCATCCCCATGATGCATACTTCAATTGTCAGCCATTTTGTCTCAGAAATTGTTTTGTCACAATGGTTAATATTTATTCATTTTAATTACCAATATTGAGCTTGAAATAAATAACTATAACATATCTTAATTGTTTATAATGCATAAAATATGTAAACAACTTCAAATATAAAAAAATTACTTTTAAGCAAAGTTTTTAGGAAATGCAACTTTGGAGGAAATTGAAAACAGCCATGTGGTCTTGCTTTTGGTTATCTGAAGCACACTGTGATAGCGTCATCTATGAGCATAGGAAGCAACTAAAAAAAAGTTTATTGCATGAAATATTGAGAATGTCCCATCCATCCCTTGCCCCATTCATCCCCCAGTTCCCCTATTTATTTTTTCTATAAGCTTATGTAATATATATAAGTTGCGTATTGCTGAAGTTATTTATTTTTTATATGGGTTTCGCTGGTTGGATAAATTTTAAGTGTATTTTAAAATAGTAAATATAATAGTAGTATAAGTTATATATAATAAAATATAATAATATATAGTAAATACTCCAGCATTTCACATCCGTCCGGTATGACTTCGCTACACTTTGCAGTGCTGAACCGTCTCATACAAACACCAATTAGCAATCGGCCAACTAAGGAAAAGCAACTTAGGCAACAGGGTGCACTGAAACCACGTCGCCCTAGAAATTTATCAAACAGATCTTCGCTAGGCGGAGATCAGGCGAATTACTCGCTCGTTGCCAGGCATCAACCCATTAAGCTGGGCAAAAGCCCGGCAGGAAGGGGGCCTGGTCAGTGGTCTAAAAAAATAGTGTATTTTAACAGTTACTGCCCGATTAAGAACGTTCTCATGATACATTTTGATATTAAATAAATCATTGTTCCCATGGCTACAATACATTTCTGTTGTTGTCTCCGACACAAATAATATCGAAGACAAATTGACAATGCTCAGAATCGGACATTAACTTTTAATTTGAAGCATTTTTAATCGATTTAAATTTTGTTCAAATGTTGTTTAAACGATTGTTAATTTTGTTTATATATATATAGCAAAACCGTAGTTATAAAATTGTATTAATTTAACTTACTTAAACTAGTTCAGTATGAAGAGTAAAAAAAAGTTTTTCCTAAAAAAGCATTTATCATAAAGGCGCATTTTTTTTTTCATTCTGTCGCCAACCAACAATAAATCGCCAAAAACACGAAATTTTCATAATTTTTTACGGATGTTATATCGAAGTTCGCAGCATTTTTTTTTATAAACGTATATATCCCCATGAGAAGAATATTCTGTAATTTTTTCAAAAATTTCTGAGTATGCGCTTATGGAGACCTTCCTTGTAAGAACCCACATCAACCACCACTCAGAATCCCGTAAGGAAAACCCTATGTATAAGAAATTCTGCTCGAAATATCGGCTCAAACTCCATCAGCGGTACTTCAAACGTTTTGCTCCATCTTCACCGATCATTATTACAGTTCAATATAGTGACACTTGGTTGACTACCCAAGGCGGGACAGTATCCCTGTTAGTGCTCTCCGAAGGCCAGCTAGATGGAAAACCTGTAAGTGAAACCACAACTTTTAACGGTACAGCGGTGCAAACTTTTCTCATCCTATGAGAGTGAACCTTGTTTATTATCCCACGTTCCATTGCTCTGAGTGGCGAAGGAAGAAGCCCTTAATCTTTGCGTCCTAAACGTTGGTTATATAATTTGATACACAGAGATTTTAAGGGATGGAGAAAAATAATCAGATTCAGAGATTTAGTTTCAGTTCACAGACTGAAGGAACATCGGTAGAGATTCAATTCTTCTGGGATCTCCAGGATCCCGGTATAGATATTTATTAGCAAGCCGACATGGCTTGAGTTCCCAGTCTGAGCTCCAGAAGCTGTTTTTAGAAGGGATCGAAGATCTCTGAAAAATAGAATTTTAAGAACTTTGTCGCTTATAATTTGCCCCGAACTCAGTGGCGCGCTCAAAGAAAATTTTCCATAACTATCCCTTCTGATTGAAAGCTTTCTGAACACTTTTTTGTTGAGAATCTCAATAAATTAAGAATTCCCTTATATTATCTATTTTTCTATGTAATAAAATTTTATTCTGATTTTAAATGAGAAAATATCTTGGAAATTTACGCTACCATTTCATAAGCAACATGAGCCTCTGTCATACTCGAAACAGCTTTGAGAAAAAAACACAAAGAAACTTGCAAAATTAAGGGAACTCTGTGCCCATTGATTTTTTAACAATTTCCAACATAGTTGAAAAATGTTTATGAATTCGGTTTGTTAGTTTGTACGTGTTCTAACTCTCATAAATATACTCTGATTGTCATGAAATTTTTATACATTATTGAATTTTACTATAGAATGTTCGGTATTAAAAATGAAATGTGTAGCATTAATAGTTCATTTACAAGGACACACAAAAGACTTCCATTACACTGTGGTATAAGGGTAAAAATCGTTTGCGGCGCATTTTATTGATGTTACGATATTTCAAACATAATGAAATTAATATGTATCACTGAGGTGGACTACAGCATGCTTTTACCGGAGTATACATTTAGTAGCATTTATAGTTCCATTACAGGGACGTACAAAATAATTCCTTTACATTGGGATCTACGGGGAAAAATCGTTTGCGGTGCATTTTGAACATGTTATGATGCTTGAAGAATAATGAAATTTAAAATGATATCAGTAAGTTTCAATACAACTTATTTTATACTAGCTGTTACCCGTGACTTCGTTCACGCAACATTAAAAGAAGAATAAATACACTAATTAAGCAAAATATTTTACTCCCAATAATTAAAAACATTAATAATTAACTAACTATTTATCACATTTCATAGGAGACAATACGGTATTTTTTATTATAGGGACCTTGACATAACTCAGTCTTAAAAAAGTGAAATTTTGTGCCAAATAATCGCGAAAATGAAATTGCAACCAATGCAAAAAAGGAGGGCCAAATAAAATCGTGGAAATAGACGAATTGGATAAAAACAAATGTCAATTTTACCTGATAAACAATTTTACTTTTAACGCCTTTTGTGAAACGTTTTAACAGCCATCCTTCAAAAAAAAAAAAAAAAAAAACATTAATTAGAAATAGTATACGCTTTTTCTTTAAATTCAATTCTGCTTCCTTGGTTTAATATATAGTTGAAACAAATCTTGGTTTCTAAATGACAGTATATTGACAGGCAATTTTTGTTCTCCAGAAGTTTGAATAAGTGAAAATATGTTTTTATTTTTCGGATAATTTACTGAAATCAAGATTTTGTTTTCACCATCTATTCAAAGTGAAAATAAATTCTGTTTTTCAGTTTTAATGAGAAAATGGTGTAAAAAATATACTGATCTGTTTTATTTCTCCTTTTTTATACACAAATATGGAGTAAGTTACTTTCCGTTTTTAGAGAAACTTCGTTAAAAAAAAAAATGGCATTTAATTTTTTTAATTCTGAGAGTTTGTGTGACATCCTCGGATCAATTATAACCGGTATTCGCTAAACCGGTAGTAAACTAACCGATAGTAAATCGCGTTGCGTTCGATAGTCTAGGAGTAGTTGCGAAATACAAACACACGGTCAGATTTTAATATAATAGATTCGTGTTCATTTTCTTTTTCTTAAAATTATGATGTGATTTTTAGCAGAAAACTCGGATACTCATGCGGAACGAAATAACGGATACTCATGCTTAATAATCAGTATAGATAACAAAACATTTAAATTTTTCGTTATAAATATGGCATGAAACTCATCTACTTTCTATACTTACTGATCCTTGTATTATTAATGTAAGGAATTGATTCACACTCATTTTAAAACATATTGGAAAATTCCCGTTTTATTTCAAATATGACGTCTCCTTTTTCCCCAGAGAAATCCCATGACATAATTCTTGTTAATTTTCTTTTCCAGGCAATTAATTTCAATACTGGCATAGGGAAAATAATGTTACTTTAACGAAATAATATTAAATCTTTAGGTTTTATCAACAAAAATGGAACTATTAATATTCGTCATTTTTTTTTTCTTTTTAGGTAATCGAGTTATTTCTTTTAGTTTTAAGAATGAAAAATCACTATTTCTCGCTATCCATGACATTATTTTCGACATGGATAATTTTGCGGAGCATATTATTGACATTTGCTAACCATTTTATTTTTAAACTTCTTTTTACTTTTTAAAAATTGAAATAAAAAATACGGTAATAGTTATATTAGCCGTGCGCAGACGGTAAAACGGTAAGTATTGTTACCATACAAAAGTGAAGAAAAAACCCAAGATCATTTTATTTCACCAATCAAAGCATATCCGCTTTATTTTCGATAAATGACGTCATATTCGCCTGTTTCCTATGGTTACGCATATTGAAACCTTGTATTATTATCAAAAACTAAAAAAAGTACGTTTTATTTCTAATAATATTATTTAATCTTCTTCTTAATTTTTAAATTTGTTTTGTTTCATTTTAATTTTTCCCGTGAAAATTTTTCAATTGAAACTAAATTGTTGAGTAAAAATTATTATTCCGGGTTTTGAATTAGTTTTGGCAACGATAAAGTATTAGCAACGGTAAAGTAAATTTAACCATTTTAAAATGCTATACGAAAAAATGTCCATTTATTCTCAATGAAAATAACGAAATTTTGAATTAAGAAAAATATTTGAATAAAATAAACAAAAAACAGCCTATGTTCATTTGAGGGTTATAATCAGCCTATATGCAAAGATACAGGATCATTAAATGCTCCATTTTGACGCTGGCTTCAGCCTAACATTTGCACACAATCAGATTTATAATATTATTAGGATTAGGATAGATTACGGAGTGCGTAGGATTTATTGTTCATGTACATAGACGTACAAGAGAATTCAGTTAAATGACTGGTAATTGCTAGAAGTGCTCTTTCTGCAGTGATATGCAATTTTATGTAATTTTTAGTGCATTAAGTGTTGTTTACAAATCCTGTAGATTATATACAGGGCTGTAAAGACTTCGAAAGTAGGCTGAAATTGCTGAAAATGGATTTTTACTGATTTATGTATTTATTATATTATTATTATTATTGATGATTATTTAGATATCTCATTTCATCGTACGAACAAAAATTAAATTTCTTAATAATACTCTGATGTTGGAAAGTGTTTCATAATTTATGCTGGATGTACGGAAACTTTTCCGCTATGGAATGTAACGTTTTTGACTTCTTCAGAGTTTCACCGCTTTGAATATTTTTCCGAAAATAGGTGTAACGATTCCGAAATAACAAGTAACTGAGGAGAACACAAAGTTTACTATAAATTTCCGGAAACTTTTCCGCCTTGTGCCGAAACGCTTCTGAGTTTTTTTACAGTGTAGTTATAATAAAATGAAACATTTTCAAAAAAAAAATAAAAATAAATGCAGACAGAAGATAATTGATAAAGGAAAATATCTCAAAGCACAATCATACGTATTATAAATTTAAAAATCTTTAATATGCAAAAATAAAGATGTAATTTAATTCTTGTGATAATTTTAACTATAATGCTTCATACTTTAAGAACAGAGTAGTATTATCATGGCATTGACTTCCCTTGTTAAGGCAATATATAACTGATGTTTCATTAAAATCAGGAATTGACACAATTGTTCATATCATTGCATCGATAAGGAGTATATGAAATACGTTTTAGAAGTGAAAAAAAAAATTAACCGTTTAATGATGTTTTATACAACGATCTAGTTACAAAAAAAAAAAAAAAAGGTTAGCATAATAATTAATGCACAATATTATAATTTTTAATTGTGAAATTATTAAATTATAATTAAAAGCATATATATATATATATATATATATACATATAAAGTAAGGAAAATAAATGCAGCGCGTTCCATCCGTGTCCGCGGATCAACGAGCAGACGCTATAACAACTAAGCTATGACCAATACAGTAATTTCGTTATAAAGTAAGAGTTTAAGTTGTGTTATAATATTAGAACCCTATTTCTCGAGAAGTAAGAAGCGTTGTATAAAATCCGTTGAATCTGAGACTAAAGGGTTTCTACCCTACAACATATATAAAAAATAATCAAAATTTGTGATTACCAAGCTTGGCTCTGTTCTTGTTAGTCAGTCTTGTAACTGAATTCTTCTGTGTAATGGAATGAATTGTTCTAGGTAAATGAACAATAAATGCTATGCACTCCCTAATCTATAGATTTTTTTTTTTTTATTTTAGTTAAGAATAATGGTTTTTCTTACGAAATACATGCGTATTGCATATTTTATTAATTCAAACTTTGCAATATGTATTTCGTTTTTAACTTTTATATATATTTGATAAGTTTTGTTGAAAATCTTAATAAAATAATTTTTAAACAATTAACTAACCGAGTTGAAAAGTCAAGGCGTAACCATTACTAAGCTCATGATTTTTTTTTTCTCAACCAGTTCATTAAAAATATTTCGTGCATTATGAAAATCTATGACTTAATCGAAAAAAAAAAAAAAAAAAAAAAAAAAACCAGACAACGATATGTGTATTTGTGTGCGGGAAAGAGAGAGATAGGGGGGGGGGGGGACATTTTTTACTGGCTACTAGATATTTTTGCTGGCTACCAAAATTTTTACAATTTGTAGAGCCCTGGATATAGATAGATCCATTACGAATCCACTCAGAAATTAAAACGAAAAATTCCCAAATAAAAAATACATTCAATAACTTACCTTTTTGATAAGAAAAACTTTTCTATCAAACTTCAGAACTTTTATCCTGCAACACTTAAATAAAAATTTTGAAAATGCTGCATAAATACAAACCGAAAAGAAGTAGGGGATTTCATCCACATTTTAGATGAAGCCAATATATATATTTTTTTTTTCAATGGTGAATAATTATGTTGTCTAGTTAAAAATCGTAAGATTGATAATTTGTTTTTGAGAGGTAAAGCTATGCCGATGTAAACCAGCTCACATTCTGCATATCCTATCGTAACTCCTGCGAGCGAAGATTCATCAATGTTTCCAAATTCTTTTAAGATGTTGCTTTTACAGATAATGAAGAAAAACGTTGCTGCAAAAGAGAAAAGGAAAATAATAGATGCTAGTTCAAAAGTGATTACAAGTGAAGTGTGAATAGATGACAGAAAAATCAAAAGCAAAAGAACCTAAATCAGTTAACGAGTGCAGTAGAACAAAGAAGACAAATCAATCCAAAAAATCTCAGAAGGCAGACAAACCAAATCAAAATACTGTAAGAGGAAAAGAAGATACAAGTGTTGGAAACTATACAGAACAAATTTAAGATGCCGAGGATTGTACAAACACAGAAGTTATTACCCAAATAACGGGCGAGATACCAGTCGACTAAACTGCAAATGAAGCAATCATAAAAATACACAATCGAATCAAAAAAGAAGAAAAAGAAGATTGATAAATTGCTCAGAGGAGACAGCACTGAAGATAATGAAGAATTGCCTTCTTCGCATCATGGTAGTGATGAAGAATCATTAACAGATTTCATTTCAAATGCCACATGCGAGAACAAATTTCTTCAGTTGTTTATGACACACCAATATTTCAAGAGAATATTAATTTTTGTTTTAGCTGACGTTAAACGTGGAGTTAGAATGTCTACTCTATACTCACTATAAATATGTCTCACAAAGAAAGTACTAGATGAAGACGAAGGAGGGATAACAATCCAAGGTTTGGGACATTCTAACGATCGATCGAAGAAATGATTTTGTGGACAAAGTAGGTAACATTTTTGTAGTGGATATTATGGATATACTATTGCTGTCCTGCATTTTCCTGAAACTACATTCAAAATCAGGAAAACTACTTACAATTTTCCTGCCTGTTAATTCATGAACAATGTATTAACTCATTCAGTCACGATAAGATCCTAGACTACATTTTTTATTTTCCAGTAACAGGTGTTATACATCGCAAATTTACTTCTAAAATCTCAAAAAATATAGTTTAAGTGATGCATATAATTTTATTTAGATTTTTGCCCTTATTTGTCATTTAATAAATCAGGAAGGGAATTTATTGTAATGGGTTTTCATCAATATTCTAGTGGAAGCATGAAAGATGTCCCAAAACTCAGGCAAACTTAAAAATAAACAGAATTGAATAATACAGCTGAAACATTAGACCCTGGACAACTATGTTACATGCTTCTCATTTTCTTAGTGCTTACAACTACTTAAAGTGACAGTGTCTCACTTTAGAATCATAGCCGTCTCATATTAGCCTCATTGCGTGAGGCTATTATGAGACAAGGTTTTATTATTACTATTACCTTTATTTTTATGACAAGCAATATTTTTTTATCCACAGATAAAGAAAACAAAAACAAAAGTGACAGTATTTTTAATTTGGAACTAGAGTCAAAAGATCGAAAGTGACAGTGAAAAGTTTAGAATTTTGCCTCATAATGGTCCTGATTGGCCCTAATTATTGAAGTGCATGATAACAACTTCGACACGGAAAATAAGACCATGTAACGTTTAATGTTCTTTTAACAGAGCTACACGCATACATGCAAAGATATGTAAATAAGCGAGTTTTTTTTTTTTTTTTTTTTTTTTTTTTTTTTTTTTTTTAATGGTATCCACTTTTCTCGAAGGACAACTTAGAATGAAAAGAGAAATGACTATCAAATAAGATGAATAAAATATCTTAATGAATGAATGATTAAGATTAAATAAAATATATTTCAAAAGTTCAGTTATTTCTGTTTTGAAAGTTCGCAAGTAATTTTTAAACTATGCATATATAAAATCTTTTTTTAATTTTCTGGAGCATTCTACAATAAAATACGAAAAAAATAAATAAATTAAGCAAGCAAATACAGAACCCAATTTTAAGAAAGGTATAGAAATATTTAGCATAATTATTTCTCATATGCTTTAAAGCATGAAATCACTTTAGCACCCCTTATGAGATGGTATTTCCCAGATTCATGGCCACAAAATTGTTATCATCCATTTTTAATTTTTTCAGATACTATTGTTTACGCTAATATCAAACAGGACAAGTTTCTCATTCACGCCGAATTCTTCTCCATCTGCTGCATTACTGCTTTGTGCAGTCAAAATAGAAATCTGGACGGGTCGGGCGTGGCCCGGCTGGCAAAATGAAAGCGAACTTTCAAACGGGCCTGACCGGCGGAATAATGGCAATTTTTTTAGAGGTCTGAGACGGTAAAAAAATTAAACGAGTCAGCCGCGCCGATATAACAAGTTTTAAAGGGCCGGACTAAGCCAATAAAATATTAACAATTTTTAAATGACGTGGTAGGGCCCAGAATAAGTTATAAATGTGCTGCAGGAACCGATGCTAGTTTGACAACATTAATACAGAAATTTAACATGACCAGCGTAGAGATCTGCATCCAATAGTTGCAGGCTGAGCCCGGGCTTCATTTTTTCAGCAGACTCGGGCCGGGTTCAGGGTTATATTTTTTCTACATACTCGGGCCTGGCCAGATCTGGTCTTTATTGTTCAAAGGACATGTCAGACAGGTATTTTTTTTTTTAAATAAGAGTAATAATGAACTTTTGTTAACGGAATCTTTGGAAATATACTTTAGTAAGTTACAGAGAAATATTAAAAAAAAAAAAAAAAAAAAAAAAAAAATTAACACTCTCTAACCTAGTTGAAAAGTGTTTATGACTTCGGTTTGTCTGGCCGCCCGTCCGTGCTCTAACTCGCGTAAATATACTCGGATTGCCCTGAAATTTTTCTATGTTATTGTCGTTTACTATATATAGCATGTTCCCTATTGAAAATGAAGTGTGTAGCACTTACAGTTTTTTTACAGGGACAGTCAAAAGTATTCCGTTATATTACAGTCAATGGGAAATAATCGTTTCAAGTGCATTTTGATGATGCTACGCCATTTGAAACATGATAAAATTGATATATAAGTATGATGCGCATTAAATCATGATGTTTGTAGAATATGAGGTGCAAAGCATTATTATTCATTTACAGGGTCGAACAAAAAAAATTCTGTTACACATTGTTTTACGGGGCATAATCGTTTGCAGTGTAACTTAATGATATTACCGTGTTTGAAACATAATGAAAATTATATGCATTACTAAGGTGCACTATAAATTGCTCGCTTAAAAGTATGGTGTACATTGTTAATTTACAGGGACACACAAAATATATCGGTTACAATGGTAAGTGCGTTTACAACTTTGGTTTGCGTTTTTAAGTTTAACTACATTTTTTTTTTTATAGTACGTGGTGTGTATAAACTCGGTTAATCATATATAGGGCTACATAAGGGAATTTGTATGTATTACAGACTATGGGAGTGAATTGCTTAAGGCTAGTTTTTAAATGTTTTACGCATTTTCCTGCTGAACTATATTTTGTAGACTAATATATTTGTGTACTATAAATAAATTCATATACAGGGCTAAGCAAAGAACAAGATACATTGTCGTTTATGGTGGGTAATTGCTGGAAGTGAGTTTTAAGTTGCCTTATGCGTTTTTTACCTTTTAGCTTAATACGTGGCCACAGCTGATAAATTGTCAAATATTCTTTATGGTTACAATTGTATACGAGTTACAAGAACAAAATACTTAATTATGCGTCAAACTACGCTAGCCATAATAGGTCAACTGGCTATGAAACTGCAACAACAATATTTTAAACACTATTAAACAGAAAATATAAATACAAAATAAAGAGTATACCATATATTTTTTAAAATACGATTTAATGAATTAATTGCTTTATATTAATTTAAATTATGATTATACGTTGTGAAATAAATTTTGAAATTTTAAAAATATAGTTTAAATTTTTGTAGTATTTTTTATAGTATTTTTTTTTTTTAAATAATTTTTATAGTTTTATTTCTTTCCTGCTGCCATATTTCATATATTAAAAAAAATACAAAAAATAATTTTTCGATAAATTTCCTAGCTCGCATTTTCTAAACGTAAAAAAAAAAAAAAAACAGTAAATTTTCTTTAAAAAAAATCGACTTTCTTTGTGATTATGACAAAATAATTTAATAATTTTAATAATAACACTAAGGAATTCAGCAGTATCACACTAAATCCAAAATATCGGGAGCGATGTTAATATCATAACTGGGTTAAAATGAAATAAACCTTTTAAAAAGTAAAGGTGATCTTGTGTTTTGCTGATATGTTGAAATAAGCTACTAAACAATTTTCTGAAAAATAAAATAAAATAAATTTGCTCGTCCTTTGTTCAGTTACTTTTATATATTTATTTTATTTATTCCACAGAATAGAAGAGGTTGACTAACAAAATACTTAATTATGCGTCAAACTACGCTAGCCATAATAGGTCAACTGGCTATGAAACTGCAACAACAATATTTTAAACACTATTAAACAGAAAATATAAATACAAAATAAAGAGTATACCATATATTTTTTTAAATAGGATTTAATGAATTAATTGCTTTATATTAATTTAAATTATGATTATACGTTGTGAAATAAATTTTGAAATTTTAAAAATATAGGTTAAATTTTTGTAGTATTTTTTATAGTATTTTTTTTTTTTAAATAATTTTTATAGTTTTATTTCTTTCCTGCTGCCATATTTCATATATTAAAAAAAATACAAAAAATAATTTTTCGATAAATTTCCTAGCTCGCATTTTCTAAACGTAAAAAAAAAAAAAAAAAAAAAAAAAAAAACAGTAAATTTTCTTTAAAAAAAAATCGACTTTCTTTGTGATTATGACAAAATAATTTAATAATTTTAATAATAACACTAAGGAATTCAGCAGTATCACACTAAATCCAAAATATCGGGAGCGATGTTAATATCATAACTGGGTTAAAATGAAATAAACCTTTTAAAAAGTAAAGGTGATCTTGTGTTTTGCTGATATGTTGAAATAAGCTACTAAACAATTTTCTGAAAAATAAAATAAAATAAATTTGCTCGTCCTTTGTTCAGTTACTTTTATATATTTATTTTATTTATTCCACAGAATAGAAGAGGTTGACTAACAAAATACTTAATTATGCGTCAAACTACGCTAGCCATAATAGGTCAACTGGCTATGAAACTGCAACAACAATATTTTAAACACTATTAAACAGAAAATATAAATACAAAATAAAGAGTATACCATATATTTTTTAAAATACGATTTAATGAATTAATTGCTTTATATTAATTTAAATTATGATTATACGTTGTGAAATAAATTTTGAAATTTTAAAAATATAGTTTAAATTTTTGTAGTATTTTTTATAGTATTTTTTTTTTTTTTAAATAATTTTTATAGTTTTATTTCTTTCCTGCTGCCATATTTCATATATTAAAAAAAATACAAAAAATAATTTTTCGATAAATTTCCTAGCTCGCATTTTCTAAACGTAAAAAAAAAAAAAAACAGTAAATTTTCTTTAAAAAAAATCGACTTTCTTTGTGATTATGACAAAATAATTTAATAATTTTAATAATAACACTAAGGAATTCAGCAGTATCACACTAAATCCAAAATATCGGGAGCGATGTTAATATCATAACTGGGTTAAAATGAAATAAACCTTTTAAAAAGTAAAGGTGATCTTGTGTTTTGCTGATATGTTGAAATAAGCTACTAAACAATTTTCTGAAAAATAAAATAAAATAAATTTGCTCGTCCTTTGTTCAGTTACTTTTATATATTTATTTTATTTATTCCACAGAATAGAAGAGGTTGACTAACAAAATACTTAATTATGCGTCAAACTACGCTAGCCATAATAGGTCAACTGGCTATGAAACTGCAACAACAATATTTTAAACACTATTAAACAGAAAATATAAATACAAAATAAAGAGTATACCATATATTTTTTTAAATACGATTTAATGAATTAATAGCTTTATATTAATTTAAATTATGATTATACGTTGTGAAATAAATTTTGAAATTTTAAAAATATAGTTTAAATTTTTGTAGTATTTTTTATAGTATTTTTTTTTTTTTTTTTTTTTTTTTAATAATTTTTATAGTTTTATTTCTTTCCTGCTGCCATATTTCATATATTAAAAAAAATACAAAAAATAATTTTTCGATAAATTTCCTAGCTCGCATTTTCTAAACGTAAAAAAAAAAAAAAAAAAACCAGTAAATTTTCTTTAAAAAAAAATCGACTTTCTTTGTGATTATGACAAAATAATTTAATAATTTTAATAATAACACTAAGGAATTCAGCAGTATCACACTAAATCCAAAATATCGGGAGCGATGTTAATATCATAACTGGGTTAAAATGAAATAAACCTTTTAAAAAGTAAAGGTGATCTTGTGTTTTGCTGATATGTTGAAATAAGCTACTAAACAATTTTCTGAAAAATAAATAAATTTGCTCGTCCTTTGTTCAGTTACTTTTATATATTTATTTTATTTATTCCACAGAATAGAAGAGGTTCCATCTAGATTAGATGATTTTGTATTTATTTGTACGTAAGTCAAAGAAGAAAATTCGAAATTAAATCATCCAATGTTATTTAAAACAGTGATTACTGATTCTATAGCGTAATAGTGTAACTTATGTCAATTAATTATTGCAGATAATTAATTGCCCTTTAATAAGTAATGCTATAGAATTAAGCAGCTTTACAAAATAGAAATAGAAGGTATAACTGAATCTTGGAATATTTTATCATTACAATTTCGTAGCTTGGCTTTATTTAATTAATTAAATAAAATCTGCGATTAATTAGGTCGAAAATTTCTTTTAAAAATAGTGGTAATAATAAAAGAGGGGAAAATGGTAACTATGCATTTTCATCGTACAGTTTTCAGTATGCTAGACTCGCACACTGAAAAAAAAAATGCTTCCGATATTTAAATTAATTTTTTTATTTAACTTTTTAAGAAGATGAGGATGATTTGCCATATTTTTAGATATTTCAGGATATTTCACAGATATAGAAATTAAAACTACAATATATAGCACTATTTTTTTTTCTTTTATTAAGAAATTAAAATCGATAGATACTCATTAAATATAGTTTTAATATCTTAAGATATTTTTCAATCAAAATAAAATAAATAAAAGCGGAATTTTTTGGGAGTTCTTTCTGGTTACCTTCTGAATTAATGGAAATAAAAGAATACAATTACAACAATAACATATACATAACGTTGAAGTGAATGTTATAATCAATACTCAAGGTTTTTTTCTCACTTCTTACAATTATCAAACACAATAGTCTAGATCTAGACGCAGCAAATTGTAAAACGATAACTTTTCAAATTGAAGAAAGCAGAAGTTCATGATGTAACAATGATTAAGCACGAAACGCTCAGATATAACATTGCCAAGGGCTCACACTCTTCATTGTTTGTCCGGATATTGTAATTAACAATGCATTCGAGATCATTTAGAACGACATTTGAAATATGTCAGACTTAAAAGTCTGATAACTAGTCTGCAACAAAAATAATTTCCATCTTTTTTCTTGCCTTCGATTGTTGAATGTGCCTAATGCAAGAAAAAATAAGAAAGGAAAAAACAGCATTACAAATCAGGATTCGTTTCAGAAAAAAGTTTCTTGCGACTCTAGCTTAAAAATATTCCACTACTTTATATATAATAAATATATTTAAGTACAGTGGAACATCTTTTATGCGTGTACATTTTTTAGCTTCGTCTCAATTTATTCGTATGGTAAAATGTTTCACATTTACGACACAAATAATTCTTAATTTCATTTAATATATATTATATAAAAAAAAGTAATCTAGTTCTAAATTAAGTTTAAATTGTGTTCTCGCCTAAAATCATCCATTATTTTATTTATTTATTCAATCTAAATTGAGATCTCACTTAAAATCTCTATGTGCCTTCCTTATTTATTTTATTTACTAAATTTATTTATTCAAGCTAAATTACATTCTCAGAATCTGTACATGCTTTCCTCATATTATTTTATTTACTTTATTTATTCAATGTAAATTACGTTCTCACACTGAATCACAAATTTTCTTTTTTGTACACTTTCCAACATAGTTGAAAAGTGTCAGCCTGTTAGGCCGTCTGACTATCCGCTCTCTTATTCGCGTACATATGCTCGGATTGCTGTACTTTTATTAGTACTTATATGAACAAAGTACTTATTAGTAATTGATATATGTTATTGAGGATTATCGTAGCATGTTCGGTATTGAAAATGGAGTGCATAGCATTTACAATTCCTTTACAGGGACATCCAAAAGAATTTCCTTATATTATAGTCTATGGGGGGAAAATCGTTTGCAATGTATTTTAATAATATTAGATTATTTCAGACATATTGAAATTGATATATAATCACTGAAGTGCACTACAAGATGCTTACCGTAGAATATGGTGTGCATAGCATTTGCCGTTCATTTACAGGGACACACAAAATAATTACGTTAGAGTACTGTCTATGAGCGATAATTGCTGGAAGTGCATATTCAGTTGTAGTGTGCGTTTTTAAATTTATTTTTGCTTATTACTTGATGTATATCAATTATATGCATCATATACAGGGGTTCACAAAAGAATTCGAGTACATTTCTGTTTACTGATGGGAATTGTTGCAGAAAAAATTTCAACTGTGTTATGCGTTTCCTAACAGAACTAAATTTTAGCATACTATGTAGTATATATACAAATCTTTAGATTATATACAGGGATTCACAAAAAAATTCCGATACTTTTCCTATTATACATGATAATTGCTGAAATTGAGTGGGTTTTCAAATGTGTTATGCGTTTTCCAAATTGTTTACTTAGATATCATCTTTAACTTGTTAAAAGAGGAAATTCTGTTACAGTATTCTGAATGTGTTGGAAAGCATCCCATAATATATGCTTGATGCATGATTTTTCTTTCTTGTCATTTCCTTGTTTTATTTATCTATTCAATTTAAATTACGATTTCATTTAGAATCTCTACGTGCCTTAAATATTTTATTTAGGTACCAAATTTATTTATTGTTAAATTCGATTTCATTTAGGTCTCTGATCGCACATTCCTTATTTTGTTTTAGTAAGGTTATTTATTTATTTGATCTAAATTGCATTCTCACTTTGAATTTTTACTTGCTTTCCTTACTTTATTTCACTTATTCATTTATGCGATAAAAATTGCATTCTCACTTAAAATCTACACGTTTCCTTCTTATTTTATTTTACTTTGTTTATTTTTAACCTTTCTAGAAAGTCGCCTCACGTAAAATCATAAGAACAGATTTTGTAAAGAATTGAATGGCATAAAATTCATTAAAGATCATAGTTATTTCGTTCGTTTAAAGGCATTTACTTTTCATTAAAATTTATCTTAATGGTTGCATCTTACAAATCTTACATATTAAAATGTAATACACTAAACGCGAATACATTCGTATCGTTGCAATAATTGTTTTAGATTATTATTATTTTTTTTTCAGTGACAGTCTCGTGAAAAATCGAATGAATGATATTACTATGCATTTCGTAAACAATTATAAAGAATTTTCTATTACGAAAGGATGCATTTCTTTTCAATTTATTACTCCCTATTCAACATTTTAAACAATTAAAGCCGGCTTTGGGGGTAGGAATGTGACTTTGCACCCAGCCTTGCTCTTATAAGAGATTCCAAGAAGTCTAAAATACATTTTTTTTTTTTAAGTTGAAAGAAAAAAAATAGGGTCTAAAAAAGTTTTGCACTCCTACAATATTAAGAACCCCCCCCCCCTTTTTTTTACCTTAAAATTTATATATCAGGGTCTCAGAAAGTTTTTTTTAATTTTTTTTAAATTTGTAATTAATTAATTAATTAATTAATTTTGTACCTGGTTTCCTTTAAAGAAAATGCCGCCTTTGTCAATGACCCACTGCATCCAGTTAAAGCTACTAATCACAATTTCAAAAACAATCTTTTTTTAATCATGCTGTATAAATCATTAGAATGAATTGGAATTTGATACAGTTAACCGATCGATTTCAATGTATGGCAAAAATGTTATGATTATTATCTTAATCATTTTATTCATAAATGCGTCTGATTAAACTTTATTAATGAATTTTATTAATTTATATATAAGCGGCATGGTCTTTACAGAAATTGTGGGCCCGGTTTCGATAACGCTTATGGATCTCACATCTATAATTTTTCTTCATGTACATCTTCTTTGTGTTCTTATTCTTCTATGTATTCTTACACCAATATTGAGTATATGTACCAGTATATAACAATTATAGTATTCATTTCTTTGGTCATTCACTATTGTCTGGTTTTACCTTTTTCTTACCCGTATTTCATTTCTTCAGTCATTCAGTCTTTATTGGATTTCATTTCTTTGATCAGTGCGGCTAAATCGTCGAAAAAAAAAATAATAATAATGCGATAAAAAACTTTCTATATGCTACTCATTCATTATGCAGGATAATTGATGAAATTAAGAACTTGCAGAACTCAGTGTAGTTGCTTCATGCTACGTACCCGTACCCATATTTCTACACATATAGCTCCGGCTATGATTACAATGATTATTTTACTTAGAAAACATTTCTGAGAATATTTGCATATCCATCTAAAATTTCAATCATGTATTTGCTTCAAAACTGTTAAGGAAGCACATAATGTGACTTAATCTCACAATTAAAAGAAAAAAAGACTTTTTTTTTTTCCTTAATTATAAAATTTTGATAACCGTAAGAATGCATGTGATGAAAATATTCAACATTATCTTTAAGTAAATATTTTTTTTCTTCAAACATTGCTTTCAAAAGATTAAAAAACTCTTGTCGTTTCCGTACAAACAGTTTTTATCTGGATTCTTTGTTTTGTGGAAATTGGAAAAATAATTCCGTTATAATCAAAGAATGCCGGAATGAAACGTTTAACAAAACTTACATATTTTTATCTCTTATCTCTAGCTGCAAGATACAAAAATACAAGGCGTAAATAACATTCCAGTTGCTGCTGCTTTTTTATTTTTAAAAGAGAATTATACGATTTCTGAACATGATTTGACTATTGTCAAAGTTAATATTCTTTTCGTTGAATATTTTATAACCTGTAGACATAAAGCATATGCCATAAATATGTATGAGATTTTATAAGATGATACGTTTGATATCATTATGGCTGGAAGTGAAGCCGCAGTTGATAGAAGAAAATTCAGATCGCAGTGGAGAAAAATGGAATGCACAGCAAAAATAATTAAGAGGTATAATTATTTGAAAGAAAATATAGAACTGACTTCCATTACTTCTTAATAGTGGCATGATTAAGCTTATAGGAATCCGTTGGCAAACTTGTGTTCTGGGCTCCTATATACATTATTCTTTTTTGATTATGATATATAGTAAAAAGGTGGAATTAGGTAGACTTGAATCGAGACAAAATGAAGGTAGTCCTCATAAACGCAGTTGAAGATAGGTTTTTACTGGTGTTACATAGGTTTTCCACGTACACGAGGAAAAAACTAGTGATCATAATAAATATCTAGTGACTATAACTGATAATATATTTTGTCCCTCTTGTCTTTTCATAGGCCAATTAAACTCAGTGATTTTTAAATATATTGGTTAACATTTCGTGATTATCGGAAAACAATTTTGAGGATTCCATACGTTTATGTTTTTACACATATTATTATCAATGTTACAAAACTTTGCTTTACAAATTATTATCTGTATTTTCATGTACTGCTTTGTACGATAATGTTGTTTAACTTGTTTTGGCGTTTGTTGTTTCGCATAAGAATTATTCATAGGCCTTCTGTTCAGTAAAATAAAAATAATTCCACATGCCTTTACTAATTATCTCATAACATCAAAACCGTTAGTTTGAGAATCTTCTCTATTTTTATCTAAAGTGTGCTTACGTGTCAAACAAATATACCCTTCTTTGTCGCCAATTATGAATGTAAAATGAAAATGTTCTAACGGTCCTTGTAACCTATTCGAAAATTCACGCCTCTGCATTCGAAAATGAAAATCATTTGGCGAGAATGGTAATTACAATCTCTAATCACTCTGATTCGCGCTGTCTGCCTGTTAACATCTCAATAATATGCTCTGGCTCCCCGCAACACCCTTAGGAAAATTTAAAATGGATCGTCTACACAATCGATTGCTGACACTCTCTATACTTTACCTCCTATTAAAAATTTGAGTGTCACCGATAAGAATTTGACTATATTGCTTTGATTTGCTTCATATGTTACTATGAATAGTCATTATTTCCGTGGGGAATTGCAAGTTTATGTGACACTTTTTCTTCATTAAAGATTTTCAGAACCATCCTACTTGGCTGATCCTTTTGGTATAAAATGTTCAGTTCGAACCCCAGGATCACGATCTCACTAGGTTATTGCCATTTCACAATAATGTGTGCCACTAATGTTTCTTCACGTGCCTGCCTTCATCGAAATTTATTTGATCCATAATTACCAAAGCAATTTATATTTACTCTTCTTATCGCAACAACAATAGAAGTTTTCTACGTCATAAACCTCGTAGAACAATTTGGCAGTGATTTCATTAATTGTCAATTTTTCCAAAAACTGAATAGTTTTTTTTAAATACATTTTACTTATTGCGCACTAAAATAATAATTTTTGCTGAAAGAATAAGTAAATACAAATATTAAAAGAGCAATTACAATAAAATCGGTCATTCCAAAATCTACAAAAGCTCATCTTTTTTCAAAATGCACATATCATTATTATTATTATTATTATTATTATTTAAAAACGTGCTTTGAAAAGTATGTACAAAAATTACATCGATTTATTAATTCTTTGCCCCTCAACAGACAGGATAAAATTGCCGTTCACAGCAAAAACGACATTACTCAATGATTTACATAGTTTTTGCAACTACTCATAGATAGCGCTTGGTGTCTAAGAAATGGCGAATTAATATATTTGTGTGTCTTAATGTTAACTCTTAGAGCGTTTTTTTTCATTTACCGACACAACACTGATAAATCGTACACGATTGTCGTTATCAGACATCGGTGCACGCAAAATGCATTCATATGCAATACTCGTTTTATATACGTTACATACGCTATGACGATTTTGTCGTCATAGCGTATATAAAAAATGCATTTTGCATACAATCGATGTCGGATAACGACAATCGCGTGAGATTTATCGGTGTCGTATCAGTTAATGAAAAGTGATATTAAGATCCCGACGTTAACGATTTATGTCTATTTTTTCAACTATCTAATAAACATACGATTTATATAATTATTTGTATCATTTTTAAGGCACTAAATCCCCTTTATAACAAAAACAACATGTCCAAAAGCTTTTAAAAATATTAATTACCATAAAATATGTAACTGGTAACCGACTAACAGCTTTAAAGATGTAAGAAATATAATGAGCACAAAAAATTTATTAAAAAAATCAAGTATTTGTGCGTAGCACAGTTTTTATCGATTCCTGAAAAATTTTGAATCTATGACTTATGTAGTTTTTAAAATGACTGATTCAATTTTCAGCTAAGCATTAGTGTAAATACTAAATGGCTGGAGAAATACAATTTAATAATAGATTAATTAATCTCAACAAAGTATTTATTAGTAAATTCCTTGTATTCAGTACCATCTGTAGATGATTGCATTTTATCTCAGAACTAGAGATAACAACTAAGTTGCAGAATTATAGAGAAAAAAATATTTATCATAAACCAAAACTTTAATTACCATTGTATCAACATTTAAAAATTAAATAATGAACAATGAAAGTTGAAGATGCATATAATTTTGTTTCAAATAAGCTACCCCAGCACTGTATTTCCTTTTTGCATTCTCATTCAAATATTGCTGCTCACTTATAATCAGACTAAAAGAAAATATACGTAAAAGAAAACAATGATTAGTAATCCACCAAATTCTATAATCCGCCTAATCTTCAGTCCCAAGCCGTGCGGATTTCACAGATTTGACTGTATTATTTTATTAAACTTGTCAACTTTCCCTACACCCTATTCCGTACAATAAAAGAATTTTAACTTCGGGTCAGCTTCATTAGTGAATTAATTATGATATGAAGCAACTCTCTCCGGGGTACTAAATGTTACAACTTGCAAAATTCTATCCCAGTTATGGGTAAATTAAAACAGTTTACTCCCAAGAAGGAATTCCAACAGCTCCATTAATTCCCTTTTTAACCTTTTAGAAAGCGCCAAAATTATCGATCTGTATTGAATGAGAAGGCGATTCTCCGCCACTTTACGATCTTCTTCATCTTTTCAAGTGCAGGATCGCGATCGGTTCGTTGTTCTTTCCTCCATCTGCTGCCTCCTTTGTGTGCCACGCGTCTCTTTTCAGTGCGGACCCACATGTCTAGACGTGCTATTCAATTGAAGAGAGAGAGGGGGAGGGGGGCATTTTTTTTATTTATTTATTCATTTCGTACGTCTGCAGTTTGAAAAATGTGCTAATCTGGTACCATACTTGCTGTTTTCGGTACGGTACATAAAGCTGTTCCTTCACTCAGGTGTGTAAATAAGCGTGATGGAACCTATCTTCAGTTACACACTTTGGCTTATTTCAAAATAAGATTAGATGCACTAATATATATTGGAATATTCAAATATCTAATTAATGTATTTTCTGTAGTATTACATCCTGTAACATTTAATCTTTACTTTTTCGAAGTTTCTGTTTCTTTCAGGTGTGTAAATAAACTTGATGGATTATCAATATAGGTTTTGCCTCATCTTAAACAATATTAGGTTTAATTACCCACATGTACATGTTCATGCATCCAAACTGGTAGTATATTAGCTGTTTTCGGTAGTACTGTTCTTTCACTCAGGTGTGTAAATAAGTGTGATGGCACAAACCTTCAGTGGCGAGTGGTGTCTCATTTCAAATTAAGATTAGGGGTGTTAATATACAGGCGATTCAAAACAGATGCTATGCCGATTATCACTTAAATCATTGATATAAAAATACTTCCAATTACAAAACGCATACAAATCACGTAATTTTTTTGATATGGCATTTATTTGCAAGTGGATGTATATATATTAAAATACGATTTTTATTTCTTTATACGGTCTCGAAGACAAGTTATAATAAAGGAAAATTTCCCCATGCATTATGACAAGTAAAATAGTAAAAATTTCATTCTTCTACGATCAAAACTCACTTAGTTACGATACTTTAAAGTTTATGAAATTTCGAAGCTGTCTGACATTATAAAATGTGTGTCTATTTTGATGCGTCCGTTGAAGCTCCGAAATTTCATACTCGTATCATAACTTGGTATTTTAAGTATCATACCTCGGTGAGTTACTATTTTACTGGTCAGAGCATGGAGAAAATATAAATTATTGGACCCAGAGACCGCATAAATAAAATAAAATTTGTATTTTAATATGTATACACCCCCTTGCAAAACAAATGTCATACTTAAAAGCTGTACTTGATTTGTATACTTTTTTTAATTGGAAAATCTTTCAGTCACCAACGATTTAAGATATAATTGACATTACAACTATTTTGAATCACCCGGAAATTTGGAAATATTCACGTAACTAATTCATGTACTTGCTGTTTTCCTCAATTCTTACACATTCTTTCTTTCTTTTTTTTTTTTTTTTTTTTCGATACAGCACCTAAAGCTGTTCCTTCATTCAAGTGTGCATATAGACTTGATGGAACATTTACTTAGGAATTTTATGCCATTTAGAATAAAATTAGGTATAGTAACATACATGAAAATATTCACGCAATACAGTTATTATATTTGCAGTAATATTTGGTTCATAATATTTTGCTTTTTCGGTACTTTAATTAATACACTTCTTCCACTCAGATGTATAAATAACTTGATAGAACATACACTTGTGAACTGCATCTGGTACAAAATAGGATTGGGTAATCTTCTTACTTTGATATTTAATTCATATTGATTTAACCCTGTTTATCCATATTTCTTGTGTTACCTATTGTTTATTAAACTTTAGAAAGATGTCCTGCTTCAATATACATAATTTCATTGAAAAGGGTATTGTATTTGTCTAATGAGTTATTGAAAACATTCAATATTCTGTTTTTTGTTGAATTTCTTGTAATGAAAGACCGCATACTTACCAGCACCAGCGTCTGATTGTTACAAAGACAAACGCGCAGCTGTCTAGAACTAGGACCCCCGCTTCTGAGACAGAGTTGGCTGGTATTTACCGTTTAATGGTTTTTAGGCCTTCAGAAAAACATGTTTATACAATCTTAGTGGAAAAACATGTCTACAATCTAATGAAAAAAACATTAGTTTTCAGTTTTTCTTTAACATCAAAAGTTGTAACTTTAACATAACTTTAACAAAAATTATTATTATTTTTTAAACATCTTAACACGTTATGAAATCTCTAAATTCTTAAAAATATTCATATAACATGCACATAGAAATATGTATACCCATCTTAACAGGCTATTTTTTATCATATATATTGTCAGATATTTTTGTAATTTGCTGAAACTTGTGAAATATAAAGTAAAAATATATATTTGGCAAAAATATTCATGCATTAATAATATTATTATTATTTGAAAGCTGGTAATGACTAAAAAAAGGATAAAAAAAATAAAATTTTTATTATAATTAAAAAGTTTTATCTTTAGTAATGAAAGCTTTTATTCATTACTGTTTTTATTTTAATTTAATTTACTGTATCTAATAATAAATTTCTAAAATAATTTTGTAATGTCTTGTTAGATAATACATCCATAAATTAAAATAAGAACAATTATTTATATTTTCTAATTTAGTTTAATAATTACATCATAACAAAACTTGCAAGCATAAAAACATGAAAACAAATAGAAATTTTTGGAATGGTAAATTTGAAAGTCATCATAAAATTTATGTTTAATAAACAATAGTGCAGTCTACCACTCCAAGTCTATGTATCTAGCTTCTAGTTTTGCAGCTCTCTGCAAGTCAAGTCTGTTTCTTAGTTTATTGTGGATGTATGAAAAGTTAGAAAAAGATTCCTTCCACTGATGCAGAACTACAAGGCATGGTATGAAGTTTTACCATCATATGAACAGAACAAATTCAGGATTGATTTCTTTATTATTCAAAGCTTTTTCATCAAATTTTGACTTTTACATCATTTAATTTGAAAAAAATTCTTGAAAATTTGGCTCTGTTACTGTTTTATATGATAAAAGTACTGGAAGAGAACTTGGCACAATTCCTCAGCCACTCTTCTTGCCATTTACTTCTGTTGTTTACTTAATATTTGATCGTTTTTGTGCATTGAGCTAGTCAGATGCCAAAAGTGAAAGAGTTGTAGTGCCATGTCCATTCGTTTTATAACCAGATCTTTATTTGGAGCTAATTCAGCACAGTTTGATTATTTCAGCCATTTAAAACAATCATTTGCTATTGTTGCATTATCACTTTGGAGGTTAATTAGTGTTTTGGCTACAGGTTGTAACTGCTGAAAGAGTTCTTTTACTTGTTTGAACAAATTATAATCATGAACAAGTCTCTGAAATATCAATATCGCTTTTGTGATTTTCACAAATGTTTAGAAATGCTGGCCCATTCTTAATAAATATGGAGATGCATTCTAATTGGCTATTCCATCTCGTTTGTCGTCTCTGTTGGTAACTGAGGTTTCACAGAAAGTTCTTTGAGTTATGCTGCTGGTTGATAATGGTTTCTAAAATATTTTTGTACTTCAACAACATATTTAGTAATATATATTGTAATGATATCGTGTGATCCAATGTGCTGCACATCCATAAACAATCAAATCATTTCTTTCTTTCAAAAACAGTTGACATAGTTTATCCATTTTACTTTCATTATCAGTGACAAATGATACCACTTTTGTTTTATATTTCTCCTCAGCAATTTTGATAAATTTATCTATCACTGCCTTTTTCTTATTACTTCCACATTCTTCAGCATTAAGACAATATGATTTGCCATTGATATGTAAACAGCAAACAATCATAGCTTCGTTGTGAATATTGCTCCATTCCTCTTGTATTAGGGTACGTTTATTATTTTCCAGTGTTGACATCATCTCATTTTCAAGTTAAAGACGTTACTTCATTTAATACGTTTTCAAATAATGCTTTTAATGATAGGGGTTCGTAACCTGGTCGCAATTTTTGTATGAGGGTGAGAAATTATTCTTGCTCAACAGCATTAAATGGAATATTGAAACTGTTAAAAAAACTTTGCAACATGCAAATCAAGATCATGCTTCACATTAGGTGTTGTCTGTATAAAAAATTGCTGTATTAAGTAATTTTGAAACAGTTTAGGTCGTTTACATACTTTGAAAGCAGAATCGTTACTTTCTGTATCGCTTTTAGAAGATGAAGAATCTGAAATTTCTTTAAAAGTTAAATTATAATTTACTTCATTTTTATCAGGAATTGAATTAGCTTTATTCTCTTCAATTTTTATGCCATTTGGCGACACACCTGGTTTAGCACATTTCGAGAGATGTGCTAAACCAGGATGAGGATGATCACCGTCTAGCCTTTAATAGGAACAGATTTTACATTTAGCCATGGACTTCTTCCTTCTTTTATACGCCAAAAATGAACCCAAATGTGATTTTTAGGTATTCCTCCTTTGTCCATATTAAATATTATTCATTTAAAATACACACTTTTAATTTAATAGGTCTAGTTAAACTAAGATTCTTTTTACAACTAACTAAACAAATTTCTTACTTGATTTCCCAATTTCATACAGAAAATTTGTGCACCTGCTATTTTAAAAGTGTCTGATTGGTAAAATTCTTTTTTAATGCACTTATCCTTTATAATATCAAAACCAGTTTAAACTTGTTTCCTAACTGAAAGGCAGGTGAAGTGAATTGTGAACTATTTTTGACGAGGAACAATGAAACAAAAAATACATTTAGAAAATCAATTTATTATTAATTTATAAGATCAATTTACGTCTGTTTTAATTATGATGGAGGAAGATAATTATTGAAAATGTATAATGTTTAAATCTGCAATCTCTGGCAACCGGCTAAGATCAATCTATATTAATAAAACAAAGAATTTGTGAGTATTGTCTGGGTACGCTCTCAAACTACAATGAATAAGGTCAGCGCTACGGCATTGGGACAGAGGTACTTCAAGGTGCACCCGGAGGACCCATCGAGGAGATTTTTCAAATTTCGATTTAGATTTTATAAAAATTAAGTTTTAAGGGATTTTTTCATTTTATTTTTAGGTACTTACGTATTATCCGGGCCATGAGATAAATCACCAAAAATGGATGCCAAGTACCAATCTTGTTTATCGTTGCCAGTCATATTCAAAACAGTAATTTAATATTATTAAATACATAACAATGGTAAAAATGGTAAATAAATAAATAAATAAATAAATAAAATGTGTGACGCACAATGGGAGATTTCAACTGCGCATGCCTAGGAATAATCTACTTTTTTTAGCAGGGATCATAGGTCCAGATATTCTTATTATTATTATTTTTTTTAGATATTGCATTTATGTTTAAAATAATAAATATTTTACCTGACGAATTTAAAATGATAGATTTAAAACGGATAATATGGGCAGTAAGAAACAACGTTTATATACACATTTCAGCAAAATTACATAAAAAGACCTTGGACTGTCCGAGAACCGTTCGACCGACTTCCGTTAAATTTTAATACAAACGTTCATGATTGAATTCTCTATGGCGCTACGTAGGATTTTTTTTTTTTTTTAAGCTTTTTTTAATGTCGCCATTTTCACAACTACTAGAATTTTGAAAAAAAAAAAATCGTATACTACGCCATAGTTGATACGCTAAAGATTAATCGCTTTAAGGATTTTTTTTATGTTCCAGAAATACTCAGTGCAAGCGGCTAGCTGACTCTGCAGCCAACCTTCTTTACATGAATACTAAGGACAAAGTATTTCTTATTACGAAATTATCTCTGAACATAAGTTAATTATATTGCAAAAAATCCCAACAGTTTACTTTGTTATAAAAGCCCTCACCCCCCAAATTCTAAAATATGACCATTTATTCGACGTTTAAACTGGTGTCCACCCCCCCCCCCCCCTTATTCTTTGCCACTACTCAGGCAAGTAAATCAAATCTACCGATAATACAGTCTCCTTGTATATGTGTTAATCATTTGACTTAATTATCTCCATTTATTTCCTTTGTATCATTCACTCCAGCATATACAGTGAAGCATTACAATTAAATTGTGTTATGCTTTGTGTGTTTTAACCTCTTTATCTCTTCTTAATCGTACCCCGGCGCTCTGGTGAACATTGTTGTTGTTTTTTGTTTGGAGGCATATCAGGGAGCGATAGTTATTTCGACTCTAGCAAAAAAATTAACCTTCTTCCATCTATTCAAATTGTTCACGGTTACAATTGTGTATCTCATTAGACGTTAATCGCTTACAGGTTGCCTCGTCGTCTACGTGTTTTGACGTCTAGCCAAATTGAAGGATGACATTAAATTAAAACTAATTCGTTTGGTAAGAAATATAAACGAATCAAAATGCTTGTTTTCATATTTTTTCTAATAGCGAGTTTGGAAAAAGTAATTCGCTACTGCAGCAGGTGACGCCTATACAGGATGATTAAAAAAAGGTTGTACAAACTTTAAGAGGTGACAGTGCACACTACAACAAATATTTTTTGTAATGGAAACCACACTATATTTGATACAAAAATATAAGGCGTCTCACTTCAGTTCGAATTCTTATTTTTGTCCAGAACTTTAACAATAATAAAGATATTTTAACGAAATTTGAAATAGAATGATCTTTCTTTGTGTGAAATGTAAGGATATCATGAGTAATGGTTAGATGTGGCTACCATCCTTATCCAAATAGTGCTGAACTATATGCTCCATATTTCCTAGTATAATTGACATTTTATACGGTTTGACTTACCGAAATACTTCATCACTTTTCATGATACATTGCATTTTCTTCAAAGCAAGTCTGTTGAAAATATGTTAGTTAAAAGTTATAATAATTATATTCGAATTGGGGTAAGATTTTGCATTTTTGAGGGGGAAAAAATAAATTACGATCCTAGTTTCCTATACAAAACTTTTAGTTTAGGTATGCATTACTATCTTTTAACGTATGTCGTATTAACAATTTTGTAGAATGGAATAATGGTTCCCACGGGCCGGGCTCGAGCCAATTTTCATTCACGAGATTCAAGCCGGGACCGGGCCTTACTTTTTCTGCCCACTAGGGACGAGGCAGACTTTTTTCCGGACCGTGCCGGGACTGGACTACATTCTTCTTAGAGGTCAGCACGTGTTGAAATTTCCAAACCCGGTCTCGACTCAGCCCATATAAAAATCATTGGCCTTTTCCGGCCTGGCCCGTGAAAAAGTGAGTAAAATTTGACAAGGATTTTTGCAAAAAATCATTTTTTGCAAAAAATACATATATTTTTAAATCGCCATTCTTCTACAATTAATTAATTAATTAATTTTTTTTGAAGAATAGTACTTATATTTCTAGGCAAAAAAATAAATAAATAAATAATAATAATAATAAAAAAATAAAATAAATAAGTACAGTAAAACCTGTAAAAAGGAACCTGTTTGAAACGGAAAAATGTGTTGATCGGTGCAAAATCAATATAATAATCCGTGCGAAAAGAATATAATACAATTACATTAGAGTAGACGATGCTCTTGCTATGAAGAGAACCTGTCTATAACGGATTTTTCTTCTCTCCTATATACGATTCCGTCGTAGAAGATTTGTGTCGTCCATTTCCGAAACTCGTTATGTCCAAAAACTGAAATTTTGGAGGAAACAAAAATCTGTTTAAAATCTAAAAATGTAGGTATTGTTTCGATTTTCAATTTTTATATTATTTTTTTATTATTTTCGTAAGACTACAGCCAAAAAATATTACAATTTTAGTCTATTTACAAAATAAAAAGATATATTGGACACAACGAGTTTTAGAACTGAATAATGAGCATAATGAGCTTTGGAACAAGTTCCAAAACTAATTATGTATATTTATTTCACACCATTCAATAAAATACTAACAAAATCAAGTTACAAAAGGCAACAGTTTTACAAAACTCTTATTATTTTAAAAAACACTCTAGGCCTAGGCCAAAAAGACTGTCAAAAGAAAATATTTTTTTTTAAAAATAGGTGTTAATACCCCAAACTATTTTCATGTTCAAAAGATATGTCACCAGCATCTTCCGCAGCTATGACGTGTTCTTGGCCGTTGTGAAATAACTTCTTGATCAATAAAAAGTTTTTTGCAAAACTGGAGGTTTAGCTGCATATCCCAGTCAGGTCCATAGTAATTTTGAAGAAGAGACGTCAGATCATTGAATTTCTCAGCCTTTGCAATGACACCTTTATAAACGGGTTGTAGTGTAGTTTCTTTCTAGGATTCGCCTTTTTTGTATATATATACTCTGCAGAACACCAATATTCAAGTTGCAGCCAGTCGCGCCTTACACTTTAATAGTTTTCTTGAGCGTTGTCAGGGTAATTTTCTTGCTGGGCATAAACTGAAAGCGCCATTTTCTTGGAGTTTTGACAGTCCCTGGCACAACAGGAGTTTTTTCATGTTTTGGAATGCTCAATACGGCTGTTTTCCAGTCATTTACTTCCATGTTTGTACTTAATTTAAAAACAGTCCCCCCCATTGTTAAAAATTTCTTCATACACTTGAAAATTTACAATCATTGATTTGGACCTAACTTTTCTTTTGATCCTGCCAAAAGTACGATCTGCGGGAATATTGGAATGACCAACAACAGGGAACAGAAGAATGATTGTTTTGCAGCTGGTGAGACATTTTTAAAGAAAACTAGCAAGGCTGAATTGTTTTGGACTTAACGACAAATGGAACAGATTAACTAAGTAAACAGGGAAAAGCAATAGGACATAACGACTTTTGATCCAGTAATTGGGAGGTGGACATAACGAACTATGTAACTGTTGATGCAGTGGACTTAAAAAATTCTGGAACTGTACCTAATTTTAACTTGGTTTTTAGGGAGAATATAACGACATTTAGCACTGTTTGACTCCTAAAATGTGTGCATATGGCTAAAATTTTTATCAATTTATAAAAAAAGAAAATTTACAAAAAAAATTGGACCTAACGAGTTTTGTAACTAGACGACTCATTTTACTGTATAGCATTTTTCAGATTTTTTAGTCTCCAAACCATAGAATACGGATTTACGATATTAATGATGACTCAGACATTTACGTACAAATAGAGATTCATTAAAAAATCAAGGTACAAGGTAATCCAATACAAGTTTCCTAACTTTTATTATTATTTTTTTTAAGTACACAAAATGTAACCTTACCGTATTTATTTTTTTATTAGTCGAATATTTGGTATTTTTCACTAATTATGAAAAATTATGTCAGGCAAATGGCCGCCTCTGGACCTTCTGCAGCAGTTCATTCGTTCGAGGTAATTTTCGATGAATTTTTCGTAAGTTTCGGGAGTTATTTCTGCTATAATTTGGCGCATTGAAGACAGGGTAAGCCGTGTACATGACCTTGGGCACGTTCAACCGAGAATATTGCTGCTGTAAGTGATAATGGGGCAGAAGACCCGGAATTGTCGATTCGTCGCCGTCCGCAAAGTTTGGGCCTTTCTTATGGCTCCCTTTGGCGTATTTTGCGCACGAGATCGAAGATATTGATGTGGAAGACATGTGGTTTCAGCAAGATGGCTCAACTTGCCACACTTCATGTGCAACGTAAGATGTTTTGCGTGAAAAATTCAGAGGTCCCATTTTTTCATGTTGCGGTGATGTCAACTGGCCCCCAAGATCAATTCATTTAACGTCGTTGTATTTTTTTTTTTTTTTTTTTTTTTTTTTAAAGTCGCGTTTACGCCAACAAATCTGCAACGTTGGAGCACTTAAAAATAACATCCGGCAAATTATAGCAGACATAACCCCCCGAAACTTACGTAAAAGTAATCGAAAATTACCTCGAACGAATCAACTGTTGCAGAAGATGCAGAGGAGGCCATTTGCCTGGCATTATTTTTCATAATTAATGATAAATACCAAATATTCCATTAATAATAAAAAAAATACGATAAGGTTGCATTTTGTGTGTTTTTTCTTATATAAAAGTTAGGAAACTTGAATTGGATCACCTTTTAGTAGTTTACATGGGCACAGGCAGAAAGAAATCTAGGGAGAGGCGGTATTTTGAAATGGATGTGCATGTGCCTGTATGCTTTCTTAAGAATAAAGTTAATATAAAGTTTATATATAACAGCCCAGAGCACTTTCTTAAGAATAAAGTTAATATAACCCTGAAAAAAGCTAAAATACATATTTTTTTTTGTCAGAATTCCCCGTACAAGACAATTTTTAACCATATCGACATAAAAATCTATGTTTTGTAGAAATTCAGTCTGGCCGGGCTCAGCCAATTGAGTTTTTTTACGGGCCGGGCCGGGCCAAATTTTTAGCTTTGATGCCGGGTTGGTACGGGCTTGCGCCTAGATTTTAGCTTTTACACCGGGTCGGGCTAATATTTTTTTATGGTCCAGGCCGGGTCCGAACTTTTAGATTTTACATCGGACAGGGCCCAGGCATGGAAAATTCGGCCCGTTCAGACTTTTATCCCGTGGTACCTTGCATATAACGAAAGATGGAGCTCAACACTTCAAGATTAAGTGCTTTAAAATTTAGGAAACGTAGAAAAGAACGAAAACTCTTTTATAGTGTAGAAAATGAGATCAATATAGCCCCATAGTACAGTAGAGTCTCACAAATTTGACTTAATGTGGACTGAGAGAGTAACGAGTTACCGAAAATATCGAGTTCTATCGAATAAGGGGTGGATTATTTATAACATAACTCATAATATTTGACTGCATATTATTCTAATGAAAGTTCTAATACAATACCACAGAAAAAAACAACATGCTCTAAAATAATTTTTTTAAGTTAAAAATAATTACATACAAAATTGTAGAATGCCATAATCAAATCAGGTTTTTTAACCATTAAATTATTATGCCTGTTAAAAAACTACGCACGATACAATGATTATTTTTCAAATGATTGAATTCCATACGCTACCTCAACAGCATAGTCAAATATAATATTATTTGAAATATTTTTACAATGAATGTAGATCAGAATATGAATGGAATTTAGTGGTGGATCAACAAAAATCTATATACGATTAAAAAAAAAAAAAAGAACAAAAGAAATTTATTTAATCTTAATAAAACATTCAAATATCATTATTTCAAAGTTACCATCATATTATTTCAAAGATAATGTTCTGCTTTGACGAGCAGAAAATACTTTGCGAAGATAGAATTTAAAAACTGATCGTCGCGTTATACGAAATATCGAGATATCGGGAGTCGAGTGAATGGGATTCTATTGTACCAAAAACATTAAAAACCGTACTAAAGAAAAACACAAAAATAAATGGCTCATATGTGGAGTATTGTTAGAAATATCTTAGAAGAAAATACATGAAAATACAAATATAATTGATGAGTTAAAAAAATTTCCAAATACGGCCCGTGGTATACCTCGCGAAGGTTAATTTCTTCTGAAGTAAAGTAGTTTTGCACATACTTTGACGCAGAACAAATATTAAAGCCTAACAGAATATTAAAGCAGGTACATAATTGAAACCATGAAGAATTTCACTTGCAGGGCAAAAGTTAACTTTTTGTGAAAGAGTCGAAATAACTGCCTCTGTCTGATATGGTTCCAACCAAAAAATGCAGCAACAACAATGTTTCACAGTGTACCACGATATGATTAAAAAGAGGTTAAAACACAAAGCATTACACAATATGACAGCAATGCATCATTCGACACTGAGGTAAACGAAATAAATTAAGTAACAAAATAAATAAATAAAAAAAATTAATAATTCAAATGCTTAAAAAACATATATAACCGGATACAAATAATTACAGATTTTTGAAATATTCTTCGGCAAACTTCACAATTCTATTATCTTAATTATATTACATAATTACATATATGATCCTTCTGCGTACATTAATTTAATTTTTGTAATATTTAAGAATCATATTTCAAAAATAAGAATTAATTTAAATATTTCATGTGTGATTATACTTCACTTATAGGAAAAAAAATTGCTCTTTCAGGGCATAACCGTGCAATAAAAACGTTAAATAGCTGCTGTAAATCAATGTCGTCCTACTGTCATGTGTTCTTTTAAATAAGACGTTATTTATTTTTATTTTAAACATTTTATTTTTGAAAGTACACCTAATTTCACAGCAATGGGATTTATAACAGGGTTTTCACTCAACCGATGTAATGGTTTCACATTTTAATCACAGTTATTCACCTTTCTCAGTAGATAAAAATAAAATTGATAAACCTTTGAATTTTATTATTATTAGAGCTGACCCATTTCACAATTGCAGGAAAACACTTTCTTTCTCTGCGTCACATTATTTAAAGGGCACGGCACTCTTTAAATATGTAACACAGAAATTGAAAAGTTTAATAATTTCCAAAATAACAACAGCTATAACCTGGGATTATGTTTAGATACACAAAAGCATGGTGACATGTATTTACAATCAGAGTTAATTAAAAATAAATAAATAAATAAAAATCATTAATGCGACAGTTTTGAAGGTACTATGATGTTCACAAAGTAATAAGAAAATGTTCCATATGACAATGAATGAATTTTGCAATAATAAACGGAATAATAAAATTAGTAATTGAATATAATTATTTAAGTCAATGATATATTTAAAAATATTTTTATTAACAATTTCCAACATAGTTGAAAAGTGTTTATGAATTCGGTTTGGCTGGCCGCCAGTCTGTCCGTCTGCAGCGCTCTAACTCGCGTAAATATTGTCGAATTACCATGTAATTGATATATGTTATTAAGGTTTGCCATGGCATGTTCGGTATTGAAAATGAAGTGTGTAACATTTATAGTTTGTTTACAGGGGCACTCAAAAGAATGCCGTTACATTATGGTCTATGGGGAAAATCGTCTGCTGTGTATTTTAATGATGTTACTCTATTACAAACATATTGAAATTGATATACATCACTGTGATGCTCTTACAAGATCTTTAATATAGAATATGGTGTGGATAGCATTTATCGTTCATTTACAGGGACACACAAAAGAATTCGGTTACAGTATGAGCAATAATTGCTGGAAGTGCGTTTTCAACTATGGTATGATGTGTTTTAAAATTTAAATTAATATTTTGCATATTACGTGGTGCGTATAAATTCTATAGATCATATACTGAACTACACAAAACCATGTTTTAACCAATTTTGTAAAAATACAAACACCATACACACATATAATACATACCAACCATGCATGCAACTTACATAACTTAAATACAGCCTTAAATACAAAATTTCACATACATGTAAAAATATAAACAATATACATACATATAATACATACCAACAATACATGCCACTTACAAAACATGCAATGCATACAACAAGCTTTTCAATAAATGAAAATAACATAGTCAATATTGTCACTAATGAACAACCTTCCAAATAAGGAACCTTCTAATGACCCTGGAGAGAGAGATTCAACCAAACTTAATAAATATACATTTAAACTGAGGTAGTGACTGTATAGTCGCGTTGACTTGTACTTTTTTATAACGATGGTTTTTAAATAGACAAAAATAATAGCAATTCTATCAGTAAAAATTCTGCAAAAAGTTTAAGAATTTTATTTTGCCATTATTTTATTTATTTTCTTTCTGCAAGTTTCATAAATGTAAAAGCTTCTATAATCATAAGCTTCCTTTCCAAGTGATTCCATCCGTGTCTTTATTGTATAAAATTTTAGAATCCTATAAATTTCTTCCCTCTCTCAAATTTAAGCTCACTGAAATATTGGCTTAGAGATTTGTAGAATTAAATTTGGTGCTAAATCTATGATCTAATAAATTCCTACTCTGAGTTTCGTGCACTCACAATGTCTGTCTGTGTACCTTACTTCTCAATTCAATTTACATGCCCCCATCCCATAAGCTAAAGTTCTAAGAAGACTATATTTAGGAAAAGATGTTAAGATAGGATTTAATGTTAAATCCGTAAAGATGTTGTAGAATTAAATAAGATGCTAAATCTATGATCTAATAAATTCCTACTGTGAGTTTCGTGCACTCACAATATCTGTCTGTGTACCTTACTTCTCAATTCAATTTACATGTCCCCATCCCATAAGCTAAAGTTCTAAGAAGACTATATTTAGGAAAATCTGTTAAGATAGGATTTAATGTTAAATCCGTAAAGATATAGAGTCTGGAAAATATTCTTTCTCCGACGCTTTTTTAAACCCACAAAATCAATCGAAACTTTAAAATTATTTTAGAAAAGTGTATGAAACTTTTATTTTTCGTAGGAGTATAAGAAATGGACTTTGCAAATTTATTTAGTTATTTCATAATTAATTAATTTAATAATAGCTAACGGAGTTTTTATTTTATTTACTTTATTTATTTATTTATTTATTTTTTAAGAAAGAAACACTAGTTACTTTGACACTAAATAAATAAAAAATAAAATAAATAGTAAAAACAAAAAACAAAAAAGCTCATGATTCTAAGCAACAAGTTTCGCGTGATTTTTTTCTCGATTTTGTCTAACAGTCTACCTACAGCTAATTCTGAATCTAAAACAATCCCTTTTTAAACAATATTCACGGAAGTTATGTTTTCTGCCATACATTTCACCCGCCTTCAACAATCGGGTTGTTCACGGTAGGAAACCTGCAGGAAAGCGAAACACACAACACACTGTTTCTGTGTTGAAAACAAGAGTTTGCTCGTACAATAAATTGAGTAGGACACGTCGATGACAACTTTATTTACACTCTTTTATTTAACTTAACATGTTTTTTGTATGTAAAGGTGGAGTTTTGTAATCGATTCTTGCCCTCACTTTCAGATATGTTAGAATTAAAAAAATTATGCATACAGGTACGATGACAATACAACATTTTAATATTTTTAGAATTTAATTTTAAATTAATAATTTTAAGTCATATTCCGTTAGCCAGCCGCAGGTCATAAATCGCCAAATATTCCTTATGGTTACAACTGTTTATGAGTTACAAAAACAATAAAGTTAATTATGCCTCAAATTATTTTCGCCCAAACTATGCCAATCGGCTGTGAAACTGCAACAAAGAAATATTTAAACACTAAAAAGTACAAAATATAAATAAAAAATAAAAAGTACAAAAATTGGAAATTCTTTCAGCATTTAATAGTTTAATATTAACTAAATTATGATTATACGTTGAGAAAACAATTTAGAAACCCTGTATAGATAGTTAAAAAAAAAAAAAAATCTTTCCTGTTGTCATATCTCAAAAAAGAAACAGAGCATAAATTACATTTAAAAAAAATAAATTCCCTTGTTTGTGCTTTCTATCAAGCGTAAATCGAACTGGTAATTTTTCAATAATAGGGGTCTTTGCCAAATGAACGTATTGTAACGGAAAGGTTTTGGAACTGCATAAAATTAGGCGAAATTAGGCGTGAATTTTAAGATAAACATTGAATGCTTATAAAAGAGAGTTTCTCTCTCTTTTTTTTTTTTTTTTTTTTTTTTTTTTTTTTGTTCACTATTTTTACTTTTATTTTCTCAATATATTAAAAGTAATTATATTTTAGAATGAGAAAGATTTCTTTTATGCTATATACAAACGCTAGAAATTGCCAATCTCAAGAAGCGATCGTCGGAATTAGTAAATAACTAACCAACAATTATTAGACGAATAAAAACTATTGATCTTCAAAATACATGATGACTAAACAGTTATTTTAAAAAGATAATAACATTCGAGACTCAGTTAGATTAAGAGTTTCATTGGAGTTTTATCATGCAAAAATACACGATTGAAGACAGGGCCGTTGCTAGAAAAATATTTCGATAAGGGGGGGGGGGGCGTTAACTTTTTAATAGATGTATTTTGAATGTAATGTTTTTCTGTAAATACGTAATTTATACAAGTACGTAACCCCTCCTCCCTTCTCTTGGAAAAAAAATCTTAAAAATGAATTAATAAAAAACGTTCGATAAATATACATAGGTCTGTAAAATTTCAGGAGGATGGGTTGCAGCCCCCATAAACACAACCCTTGCTTACGGCCATGGTTAAAGGAAAAAGTAGCAGTGGTAAAGGTAGCAGTGGTTTTATTTTATAAGTTAACGTTGAATTATTGCGTGCTCGATATTTTGTAGTATAAAGACAGAACGTGGTATGTCTGTCAGTAAGTCAGCTACAAAAACTTGTTGTCGAAAACGTGTAATTAAATTTTGATTATTATAATCCCTACGCGAGAATTACTAATATTAAATCGCTTGTGATATGCTCTTTATGTGAGTGTTGATTTTGGAAATAAAGTTCTATATTTTTTTAATCAACCGTGTATCTCCTGATTCGTAAAACTCATCTAAATATAAAACGGAAAGGAAAGAAAAGAAAATAACTAAGAAAAAGTTTGAAACATAGTTTGTAACGTTAGAGCTATTATTCTGCATAATCTAATTTTTCACACATTTTGCATTGTTAGACGAATTCCAATGATATTCCAACTGGACTTCTTTCTCTTTTAACTCCACTTAAGATTTTTGCAAACTTCTCATTTAGAAATAAAAGCAAAGGTAAAAGAAAAAAAAGGATGAAATTTGTATTTGAACGCAACATGTAATTTTATAGATCTAGTAGCTCCTCGTTATATCGCTTCATGTTATATCGCCCCTTGCTTGTTATATTGCTTATTCGCTTACATCGCTCTTGTTTCGTGTCTTACTAAAAGAAATAAGCTTTGTCTTAAACTTTTTTACATTATGCGCCGATAACAAGTGTTTCTATCATTAATTTTCTTAGAAAATAGTACCACCATACATATGAACAAACGCTTTGGGAACAAATATGCATAATTTATTTAAATATTACCCTCTATATCAATTTCTTTCATTGCCCGCGGTTATATTGCGCCTTCGGATATATAGTTTTTTTTTTTTTTTTTTTTTTTGGCCTCCCAAGAAGTGTGATATAACGAGAGATTGCTGTATATTTTAAAAAAATGTATATTATTACTGCACGAAAAATTGGTTTTAGAAAGTTAAATTTTATTCTGTCGTGAAATGAAAAAAAAAAAAATAAATAAATAAGAAGAAGAACGCAAACGAAAGGATAAATGTAGCTCTGGTTTATTACGCTAAAAAATAATAATGATTTGCAGTCAAAAATTTAACAGTGTGGATTAAAAACCAAATGCTTTTTCTCACATGAAGTTTTTTCGGTTTCTAGACTGTAAGTTAAAAAAATAACAATAATAAAATAAAGAAAAGAAAATAGAAAGGGGGGGGATGAAAGTACAAGTAGAATAAAGCATTTAAAACAGCAGAAACTACAGACGTCTGGAGTTATAAATACATATTATGGAATAAAAACAACATAATTCCAAATAACTAGTTAAAAAGGAAATTAAATGTGATACGATTTTTCAAGAGATAAATTATTTATAACTCACTAATAAAAGTCGACAAGAGTGTTTGATCTTCATGAAATAAATAAACATTTCGAAGAATCTGGGTAGCTTTTCTACAACTATGGTGAACATTCGAACCCCTTAGCAAAAACTACAAAACAACAAAGATGGTGGGGGCTAGATCAGTAAATGTGTGTATAAAAAAACTCCCCTTTTTGGAATAAAAAAAGGGGGGAGGGAACCTGGAGAGGAAACCATGAGACGCGTGTCGGCTGTCACTTTCTCTGAATGGTAGGGCCCCGTCTGGCATAGGGCACGTGCCCTGAGTCACCTGAGGTTAACAGCTGAACAGCAGAACAAGAAAATTACCCCGCAATTTCTTATCCGGTATAAACCTTACTTTGCGGTCCGACTGCATCAGCCTCTGCTCAAGATGTTCACAAGTACAGTTATAGCCAGGTGCTGTATTCAAATTGATTGTAACAATACCGGTACAGTTGGTACATTTCAAGAGGCAGGGGTTACTTTGCATTGGTTTGCTTTTTCTTTATTTCTGAGGGATGCGATGAAGAAAACACCAAACACTCATTCAAACACAAGTCGCGTGTAGTAGAATAAAAGGAAAAATATTTTGTTCCACGAATATCTTTTTAGGTTGAAGTACTTTTGAGGCTATTTTTACATCAAAATACGTTACTTTCAATCACAATCGTAAAATAATTTTTATCTACCCCACATGGAGAGTCGCTCAACATTCACATCTTGGCAGCAGAGTCCAATCATTACAATTTCGAACCCAGAGCAAATGAAAATTGGTTGGTGCCCAATCCTACATTATAATTTTTCCCCCTCTGGCAGGAGGTGTAAAATCAAAGGACTTTTACTTAAGAAATAAAATATATATATACATTATAGAGGTTCTGATTACATAAAAGAAATGATCAATCAAGTGACTTCATTATATTTAACGCATTGAGTAGTCGCAGTTTTATTTTTATTGCTGGCTCTACCCAGTGCGACCAGATATGTTTCCACATAAGTACCAGAACACGGTATGTGGTTACCACGTTATGTGGCCCACATAAGTACCACATAAATACCAAGTTTCCACATACCAGAATTCTCGTGATCGACCATAATCATAAAAACGAAAATTCATGTGATCTGTCTGCAATGTGTTGAGAAGGTACTGTTGAGAGCTGTAGATGAAAACTGAAAGAAGCCATTATTTCTCTATGCATATGCACAAATGATTTGGCTACATATATAGAGGTAGCAAACTATTATGCGCTGCAGTCCTAACCATTTTTATTGTGATATAAACTGAGTAAAAATGGGAGTATTAATATTTTGGATAACCTAGCTTGAATGTTTCAAATGAATAGAAAAACTCTGTGATGCACCCAATCATGAGTCGTAACAACACTGCTGTAATATATGAAGTGATGTCTCCAAAGAATAATGGTTTTAGATCAGTAAACATGATATTCTAGCTGTATTAATGTTGTATTCTAAAAAGGCTGTTCGCACATTTCTTAAACAAGTTTGTTTTGGTGTAAAAAATAAAATAAATACAAATAAAAATCGCCTGCATAGAGAAATTATTTTTCACAGCTCATATATTTTTGAAGGTATAAATTCTCGTCTGGCAACTGAAATTTTTTTTACATGCAAAATGGCACTTTTAAAGAACCCATGGATGAAAGGATATATTTCTGCACTTTTCGAATATTCGTATTCGATTATTAAAAAACACTTTGAAAGGCATGGTTTTTCTAATCAAAAGCCACGGTAGTTAATATTGTCAAAAAGACAGAGAAAAAACATGAATGTCTGGCTTCAAGTGGAAAAATTGTCCCGAATATGTACCCCAAGAACAAAAAGAAATCATTCGAATATTCTAATGATAAATATCATGGTAAAAGAAAATCGTCCAAGTCAAAGGACTGTTGCTAAAACGTTAAAATGCTCAGTGTCAACTGTTAACAAAATCACTAACACTGATTTGAATTTTGAAAAGATCAAAAAACACAATGTTCATCGTCTTTCTCCACGACATATCGCCGAACGTAGAACACGATGCAGAATTCTTTATGAAAAGCATTTATCCGGAGAAAAGTGGAAAAAGTGAGTAAGTGTGATCGAAGATCGCACAAAGGGTTTCGTTTAATATTCCTTTCAAAACACTTTATCCTTTCTTTAATAAATCCAAATAAATTTCATTTTCAAAAGTCATGCTTTTTATAAAGTAAAAATTTACCGGTCTATTTTTCTCATTTTTTCGAAAATCTGAACTGTCATAATAATATCTGTCGCGGACTAAATGCGATAATGAAAAAAAAAAATCAATTTCAAAATTAAACATGTTGTAATAGAGACCTTCAAAATGTTAGACGTCAGTTAATTTTCTTTTTAATTCTTTAATGACGTCACATTAAGCAGCTTTCTGTATTTACACATACTCATACTCCTTCTATTATTGAAAAATGTTGGAAAATTTCCGTTTTATTACCAATATGAAGTCATATATATATTTTTTTCAATTGGTGAAACTTTTTAATTCATTTTCATTTTTCACGTGGAAATTTTTCAATAGAAAATTAATTATTTTAGAAAGAATTTTATTGTGGATTTTTAATTGTTGGCAACTGCTATAACGAAAAATGTTTAAATTTAATAGGAAAAGGCTGTTAGATTTTCGGTTTTTTATCTCTATATATTAAAATAAGATTTTTTCAAATTTTATGATTCATAGTAGGTATTCAGCTATAAGTATACAAAATTTCATGACTGTAAGTTATATAGTTTCTGAGAACCGGCTCTGTGACAGACAGACAACAGAGCGGGACTAATAGGGTTTCGTGAGATGAACGAAATCCTAAAAATGTTGTTACAATAGACGAAGCTTGGGTCTATTTAAATGACTGTAATAAAATAAAATCCATTTATTATCATAAAAAAAATAGAAAAAAAATCTTAAAACAAGGTTCAACGTGTATCTAAAGAAAGTTTTAGCAAAGAATTTATGATTGCTTCTGGCTTTGCATATAACGGCAAATCAAAAATAAAAGAGAATGGAGAAAAATGTTTAAGATCAACTCCAGAAACTATCAGAAACATATTTTACTTCCAATTTTCAAGCACGAAATACCATCACTTTACCCGAAGTATTATCAGTCTGTTGAACAGCATCAAGATAAAGCAAGCAGCCACACACCACAATTCACTTTTAATTTCCTGGCAAGAATGGGACGATAAACGGGTATCATTGCTACACTCTTCACTGATATAGCTGCTAAATCTCCTAATGTTATCACCTATGGATTTTTGCGTTTTTGGACTTTTAAAGATCGTTTTATTCAAACGTCGACCTACAACACTTCATGGACTTGGGAAAGCTGTTCAAGGGGAAAGGGCCAAAATATCTCTTCCACAATACGAAAGACATTATTGTCAAGGAAATTATGGTGTAGAAAGGTAGTTCAGAATAAGGGTTACCAAATTGAACATTTAAAAAAATATTTTATGTAAAGTAGCTCTGTATAAGTACCATGTATATCGTCTAAAAAATGTACGAATATCCTCTGTAAGTTTAGTTTTTGGACAAAAATTAGGTGAAGTATAACTAATACATGAATCTAAAATTTGTGGACCTCTGATATTTCAATCTGTAGAGAATGAAATTTTACAAATTCTAACGAGCATTTTGTAAATTCAATATTTTATTCAATTAATTAACCCTTTTAATAAGTAACGCCTCCTACATACGTCAGTAATCGCTCGCATAGACTATACCAAAACTGACTTATGAAATGAGTAATTAAGGAATAAGAAATTCATCAAACAAATTTGCCGAGTTCAAGTCTTTTGCACAACCAACGAGAAGAAAAAAAAATATTATGCACTTTTCTAAAGCACTTCAAAACTTTCAGATTCAGAAATTTAAAGCACCGGAAAGAAAATCTCCTTCCAATTCTGTATCATTAAGGATTTAACATAAAATCCTATTTTCACAGCTTTTGAAAGATAGTCTTCTTACAGCTTTAGCTTATGGGAAGGGGGTATGTAAATTGGATTGAGAAGTACGGTGCACAGATACTGAAAGCACGAAACTCACCGCAAGAATTTATTACATCTTAGATTTAGCATAAAATTTAATGCTCCAAATCTCAAATCCAGTATAATATTTCTGTGAGTTGATATTTAAAAGAGAAGTGAGGAAACAAGATGAATGAAGAACCTAATGATATCCAAAACACAATAATGATGCAGATAAAATTTCTTGGAAAACAGGCTGAATATTTAATTTTTTTTTTACAATTATGTAAGTAAAGTTTTAAAAGAAAAAAAACAGAAATAAAATGATGGCAAACTAATATTAGATAAAAATTAAAAATCTAAAATATTTTAAAAGCTGCAATTAGATTCTGGGATTCAAAGCACCTGAAACTTAATCTCCTGTTTTCACAGCTTTTCGAAATAGAACATTAACTTAGGGGAAAGGAGTGTATAAGATTTGATCCAGAAGTAAAATGCATAGATAGCATACAAAGCTCACAACCAGGAATTTATTCGTCTAAGATTTAGCATCGAATTTAATTCTCCAAATCTCTAAGCCAATTTTTCTGTGAGCTTTAGATTTAAGGACAGGGGGGGAAACTGGTTGGATTCCAGAATTTTATACATTAGGGACTCGGATGAGATAACTTGGAAAACAAGCTTATGATTTTAACAGATTTTACCTTAGAGAAGGAAAAAATAAATAAAACGAAGATAAACTTAAGTTCTTAAAAAAGTCTTTGCAGAATTACTGTCGATATGTGAAATATTAAAATTTTGGAACTCAATGGCGCCAGTTTATAAACTATGTTATGGCAAATAACATTTAAATCAAATCTATAAAGAAAACTAGAAAAAAAAATCATGCGTCAAGCATAGATTATGAAACACTTTTTAACACTCCCAGAATACTCCAATGTAACGCCACAGTTTAAAAAGGTGAAGATTTAGAAAACACATAACGCATTTGAAAACTCCATTTCACTGATGATCGTCCATAGTTGGAGAGATAGTCGATATTTTTTTTTGTGTAGCTTTGTATATTATTTATAGATTTGTATACATAGTATACATACTGTACTAAAATTTGGTTCAGTTAAAAAAACATATAACTTAGTTCAAAATTCATCTTAAGCAATTCCCGTTAATAGGCGGGAATGTATAATCTAATTCTTTTGCACAGTCTTGTATATTATCTACAGAATTTTATATGCATATATTAAGCTAAAATTTAGTTCAAGCTTTAGTTGTAATATAAGTATAACTAAAAACGCACTTCCAGCAATTACCATTCATATAGACGACAATGTATCAGTTCTTTGAGTAACTCTATGAATTTATTTATATTCTACAAACATATCTAAGCATATTACATAAAGTCCAGTTAAAAAATGCATAACACAATTAAAACCATTGTTAAATAATTCACGCTTTTCGATAGTAATTCTTACGAAATCTTTTGTGCATTCTTGTATATGATCTACAGAATTTATACACACCACATAATATGCAAAAATTAATTAAACTTATAAACGCATACCACCATATACGCTAACATTACTCATAGACAGTATTGTAATCGAAATCTCTCGTGTGTATCTGTACATGAACGATAAATGTTAAATGCACACCATATTCTAGTAAGTATTTTGTAGTGCACATCAGTAATGCATAACAATTTTATTATGCTTGAAATAGTGTAACATAGTTAAAATACACCGCAAACGACTTTTTCCCGTAGACCATTATGTTACCGAATTCTGTTGTGCGACACTGTAAATAAATGCTTTTCACTCTTTATTCAACAAAAAAGTATCTTTTAGTGCACCTTAAAAATGCATACCAATTTCGTTAGGTTTGGAATACTGTTATACATCATTAACATACACTGCATTATGTGGCCAAATCTTAGTTTGTAAAAAACACTGGCACAGACTTCTACGCTGTGTAATAATTTTTACACATAATATTGCTATTAATACCTACCTTAGTAAACCAGAAAAGAGGGGGAAATGATAAAGAAAATAAATAAATTGCTCGTAGTAGTGATCTAATTCTCCACATTAGAAAACAGGAAAATTCATAAATCCAATCAACCAATCCAACTTTACGTACTGGATAATATAAAAATAATACTCATAAATGATTGATGAAATGAGGAATTTTTCTTTTAATCTGTAGGCAATGAAATTTTGAAGATTCTGAAGAGTGTTTTGTGAACTCAATATAAAGGTGCGAACACCAGTAATATATATATATATATATATATATATATATTGTTTTATATAGTTTTGTGTTTCAGTGGTCAATTACTAATGTATAGTCATCCTATATCAAATTAATTATTCCTTTTCACGTGTAACGACACGTATATGTTCGTCACTAATCACGCAAAGTATGCCAAAACTGATTCATGAAAGGATTAATTAATGATGAGTCTACGAAATTAACTAAAAACTGCTCAACTATTTTACAGATCTCAAGGGGATAAAAATTTCATATTTGTATAAAATGTTTGAAGTTCCAATTGGATTTATAGACTCGAGGTAAAACAGTCTTCCTCAGATTCTGTATCTTACGGATTTAACACAAATCCCATTTTTGCAACCTTTCAAAACATAGTCTTCTTAGGGATTTAGCTTATGGGTATTGGGTATAGAATTGGATTTTCTAAGGATAGAATTGGATTTTCTAAGGCGCACAGAGATACTGAGCGCACAAAACAGCCGGGATCCATTTAGTCCCAAATTTAGATCTAAATTTAATTCTCTAAATCTCTAAGCCAATATTTCTTTGAAATCGGATTTAAAAATACGGAAGAAACTGATAGGATTATGGAACAATTATGATGCACAAAACACACACTGCAAAAAAAGATTGTTGATTTTGCGGTATAATACTGGCAGCTGGGGTGCCAGTATTATACCGTAAAATTATTATTATTATTATTATTATTATTATTATTATTATTATTATTATTTTGCAAGTGCAATGAAGCAGATCAAATCACCTACAAAACAGAGTTATGATTTTAGCTGTTTTTATAGTTATATGTAGCTCTTAGAAAGAGCAAAAGAAATAAAGTGAAGACAAACTAAAGTCAAATAAGAAATAAAAATTAAATGTAATAATTTAAAGTTTTCGATTGGTGCCAGGGATTAAGCGTCAGAAGAAGAGTCTTCATTATAGATATAGTATCTTTACAGATTTAACATAAAATCTTATTTTGACAGCTTAGAAGTTTTGCCTATGAGAAGGGGGCATGTAGATCGGATTCAAAAGTAAGGTGCATAAGATGCTGGCCGCACGAAACTCATTAGCAGGAATTTGTTACTCTCATATTTAGCATCCGATTTAATTCGCTAAATCTCTAAGCCAATATTTCAACAAGTTTAAATTTAAGGATAGATATGGAACTAAAAAGGTTAATTACTACATTACAATAGTGATTTCAGACGAAATCACTCAGAAAACAGAATTATGATTTTAACAGATTTTACAGATATGCAATTTGAAGAAAGAAAAATTTCGTATCCTGGTGCCAGTTGGCGCGATTGGCGAAAAAATTCAAAATGGGGCCGAAATGCAATTTTAGCATCTTACAAAAAATTTTCAAGATGGCGGAAAACGTGTTTTAAATATTTATAAAAATACGTTTATTTATTAAACAATGTTTTTGCGCCATCTTTAAAAAATTAGTGCGATACTAAACCAAACTTTTTATCGCTATTTTCGGTATTTTAACAAGTAATGAAAATACATAAACAAACATATTTAACAAACATATATAACATAAACAAACAATATATACATAAACAAACATATATAACATATTGTGATCTGAAACCTTAACGTGACCTTATTTGGTAGCATTTGGTATTATTTTGACCTTATAAAAAATTACGGGACACAGCGATTTTGGATGAATTCTTAATGTAATATATTAAAGTAATTGAATCGAGATTTTCTTAAATACAAACTAACACACGAGTCATGAATTTAAATTGTCAATATACCTTTTTATTTAAGGTACATTATACCAATTTTTGTAATAGGTCACAATAATTTTGCAAGTTTTTATTGTAAAAGAAATGTTTTGCATATCAATCCATTAGGGTAAATAAGAATCCTATGATGGAAAAGGGATAGTCTCGCTTCGATTATATAGAGAGGGAACGAAAAAGAAATGAAAGAAGAGTTCTAAATAAATTGATAGATTGTCAATTGAAAAGATAAAAAAATTCTGCCGCATATGCATATTTTATTGACACACCAGCGAGACAAAACGTATATTTTAAAATAAAAATATTTTTTTATTTTCTTTATATTTAATCTGCCAATAAAACATTTTCTCCTTTTTCTTTTGATTTCTTTTTTTTTCTACACTTTTCCTAATCTGTGTCGATATGTGAAATGTCGAAAACTAAAAATTTTAGTATTCAATGGTGGCAGTTTAAAAAGTATGCAATGCCAAACAATGAATTTTAAATCAAATCTATTAGGTGAAAAAACAGCAGCCCATGAAATGTGATCGAATCTTAGTTTGTAAAAGTCACTGAATAGGTTTCAAATGAATATTTATGTTTCATAATCCAAATATTTGTCTACTTAATAAAATATATACATAAAATAAGAGCAACAAATATCAACTTCGAAATACACATTAACAATAAACGCAGCAGTTTTAGTGGTCTATTGCTTCTACATAGTTGCATGTATTTGCATAATAAGTAGTATGTGTTATGAAATTTCGCATTTATTTATTGTGTTTTGGGATTTTCAAGACGATATTTATTTATTTTAAATAGACCATATGAGAAAAGAGGTGTTTTGAGATTTTCAAGACGATTTCCTTTCAACAGAAAACTCAAATTATTTATCCAATAACATTTAATTCAAAAACATTTTTTTTTTTTTTTTTGCATATTTATTTTTCTGTCATATGATGATGATTTCTCGTGAAACTCATTGATACCATCTAAATGTTTATGGCTCGTTAGTAAAACAATATTGGAATTACGTTAGTTCAATCCGGATTCTAAAAAAACTCCTAGATTTACAAAAAAGTTTCGAATTTTTATTTTTGACTGCTCATTTATTTATTTACTTAAATTTATTTACTTATTATTAAAAAAGTATAAAGTTTATATTTTTGCGAATCAAATTTGTTTTCAGATTTCTTATTATTGGCAATATCCACGATTAATTTATTGTACTTTAAAACCAATTTTATCTAATTCATTATTCAATTTATTTTCTTCTTGATATAATATTGCCAGCGCTGTGGTTTTTCTATTATACTACTTAATATCAGCTATATGATCCTTTTTTTCTGTAACTAAATTTCCTGCTTGACATGCCAATATAGTAATTCTTTGATCCGTCTTCTTTAATAAATGGTATTTCATATACTCCTGAATAATTCTCAAAATTAATTGGGTCAATTTTACTGCAAATGATATTCTTTAATTTCTGAGGGGATTTGGCTATTAAACAGATGGCGAAATGTTTAAGGCATTTTAATTTAACGTTTAAGTATTTTAATTTTTCAAAAAAGCTAGGATAATATTGAATAATATAAAGTTTATATTTTTGCGAATCAAATTTCTTTTCAGGTTTCTTATTATTGGCAATATCCCCGATTTATTTACTAATATGATGTACCTTAAAACCAATTATCTAATTCATTATTCAATTTATTTTCAGAACATACTAAAAATTCTACTTGTGTTTACATACTAAATTTGTAATCGATACACTTTAAAAAAAAATCCCTCGGCCTACAGGCACAGGTAAATTTCGAAGACGCAGACCGTGGGGCGCCTATTTGTTGGGAATTGCGAAAGAAACGACCTTTTTGCCATGATGCGGCAGTTGGAACCGCCTACTTTGAAACCTAACTTGTTTGCAGGCGGTGCCAGGCCTGTCTTTATGAAAAATCTGTTAGGCTGAAATTTTATACGTAAATGGAGAACGTGCATTATTTGGTATGGTAGATTGGTTAGCCAAGCTTTTTCAGAACAAATAATTCTCTATCGACAGATCTGTTTACCGAAAAAGCATGCCTAATCAATTTACCACACCAAATAATGCATGTTCTCCATTTGCGTATCAAATTTCAGCCTACAGATTTTTCATAAGACGGGCTTTTTTAATATGTACTGAAAATAAATTGAATAATGAATTAGATAATATTCGTAGAATTCCTTTCAATAATGGTTTTAAGGTACACCATATTAATAAATTAATCCTGGATATTGCCAATAATAAGAAACCTGAAAACAAATTCGATTCGCAAAAATATAAACTTTATACTCTTCAATACTATCCAAGCTTTTTTAAAAAAAAATAAAATACAGCCTTAAACGTTTCCATATCTGTTTAATAGCCAAACCCACTCATAAATTAAAGAATATATCATTTGCAGTAAAATTGACCCAATTAATTTTGAGAATTATTGAGGAGTGTATGAAATACCATTTATTAAAGAAGACGGATCAAAGAATTACTATACTGGCATGACAAGCAGGGAATTTAGTTTCAGAAATAAGGAGCAGTTGATATTAAGTATAATAGAAAAACCACAGCCCTGGCAAGATTATATCAAGAAGAAACCTTCCAAATAGATTTCAATGAAAATAAAATAATTTTCTCCTGCAATCTATCTATATACTATTAATCCATTACAAGAGAAACCATAGAGATTGTAACACGTAAAAATACAATATATAACGATGCAGCATCATTTAATTTTCCAAAATTGTGGCTCGAGTTATTCCATGGTTACAAATATGAAAATAAACATCCAAGTAAAAAATAAAAATAACGTGCGTAATTTTTAAAAAGTACGTGAAAAATTAAATGATTGCGTTTCAAATAACTTCATAGACCGTGCATTTATAGAATATTTTTGTTTGTTTTGATAATGGCTCAGATTGAGCTGAAACATATTTTACTATTTACAATCATTTTATTTTACATCTATTAGCAATTAAAAAAATATATATATGATTACAAGGTGTTATTATTTGTTATATTTATGCTAATTTATTTTTTACATGTTTCATTATCATATTTGAAACCATTAATACAAAAAACTTTACCAAATAAAGATTGAATAAAAAAAAAAAAAAAAAAAAAAAAAAGAAAGAAGAAGCATCGCGAATACACAATTTTACTGGGATTTAAAAATGACATACAAATATAGAGAGGGAAAAATACTTAAATCCATACAAACCATTGGTTATTGATGTGCAAGATCAAGAACCATTTTGAACTTCATTGGTGTTTTATATTTTCAAAATCTGTGAGGTATTTTATGTCATTTACACATTTATAGCTTATATATATATATATATATATATATATATATGTTTTTACTTAAACTGAAACGTATATAAAGGAAAAATAATGATAATTATAGAAGTAAGTAAAGTAAGTAATTTAAGAAGTAGTAAGAATATATACTGTGTTTTCATCAATAGACAACATATTTTAAAAAAATCTCAGATATCTAAAGTAACAGCTAAAAAATAGATATCATCATGAATATTAATGGATATCATGGGGACATACACCAAAATGTATGTGTCACTTTACTGTAAAATAATAATAATAATAATAATAATAATTAAAAAAATAATTAATAACAATTCCATGTATTAATGTGTAATTTCAGGATCATAAGTCTGCAAACGTTCAACAATAATAAGTTTATTGTTACTTTCCGTCGTCAAGACTTAAAGCGAGCACAGTTGAGCAATACAAAAAGGATACCTCATTCATTTTAATCTTCAAATTATCACAGAAAGAAACGAAAATAGCCATTCGGCTGGAAATTGTGTCTTTTTTCAATTTATGTTATAAAAATACGATTACATAATTTTGACATCATATTTGGCTTTTTCGCGAATTTTACCATAATGATACCGAACGGGAAGTGAAGAAGCTTTCCTTTCAACGGAAGACTACGGATTATTTAGAGTAGTTTAGGAATTATGAAGTTTTAAAATTTGGAACTTTTAGTTCACTTGTAAGTTGCAAAACAAACGAAATAAATTTTCGAAACAAATATGAATTGTAACCCATAAAGTGTTTAACAGAAATCGATTTCTAGAAGCTTCTGAAATGCGAATAAAAAACTACAGCTCATTCTGCTAAGCAGAGAGGTTTCAGTTCATCCGCAACTCTTACTGTGGTACAGGTCCGCAAAAATAGACAACTAAACTGGCAATTGCTAAATCTCCCCCCCCCCCCCTTCTTTTAAGAAAACATTTTTCCAGTGCGATTTCAAATCATTGTAGTTACATTCAAGCATTTCATCCCCATCATTAGCATCAAGCCCATTCATTTTTTGAGACAGTTTCTTTAAAGTTAATAGAAAAATCCGAGTCTTTATTTCTGATTAAATTCAATTGAGCAAAAGTTTACACCATGATCGCTGTACAACGCAAAGCAAAAAGAAACCGCTTTCAATCACATTTCTGTTCAAAAGATGCACAAAACATTTCAAAAGCTCCCGAGAAAACACCCACACAAGTACAAGCCCCACACTGGTAATATGTTATTTTTTAAAGAGGTTCCAGATCAGCTGCAACTATACGAGCACACTTAAATTTGTAACTGATGTGCTAACACCCTTTGTTATATAAGAAAGCCTCAAGTGCACTATTTAATCATTGTAGTTAGGTTCGAGTATTTTTATCTCCCTCACTCATAGTTTGAGACAGCTTCTTTTTAAGTTCTTAGAAAAAACTTAATCTCTCGCTCAATTGAGTTTAAATCAGTGATAAAGTTGTACACCCTGATCGACTGCACAGTGCAAAACAAGAAACCCCTTTCAACCACACTTCAACTCAAAAGACTCAGTGAACATTTTAAAAGTTCCTAGATAAACACCCACACAAGTACAAGCTCCCCATTGGTAATATGTGATTTTTAGAGAGGTTTCTGTTCAGCCGCAACTCTATCGGCACATTGAGTCAGTTGTGAGATTTCAAGAGCTCTTTTTACAATATGAGCACGTACTAATGTAATAGAATTAGCGGCAGGTCTATAGCTTTCGGCTTCAAGTCCAACAGGTAAACATGCATTGTGCAGTAGCTGCTGCGGAAACAGAGGGGGCTTTACCGCTGCTGGAGGACCGTGCTGCGAAAACAGATGGGGGAATTCACTGGGCCGGAAAATGCACAAAACTTCGCGCTCGACTTCACAAAATACGCTTGCAGAGGTGAGAAAGGCCCACCTGCCCAAAAGGGAATCAGTCAATAAGCACCACAGGGTTTGATTTCGGGTAAAAACGGGGTTTTTTAAACAATTCTTCAAAAAAGGAAAGATATACATATATGTGCTTTTATAAAGTGGGTCTCCAGATCGGATTTTGATGGAGTGTTACACAGGTTTTTTTTTTTTTTTTTCCAAGTAACGTTTTGTGGTGGAAGGTATCATAATCGTAATTTGATATAGATACGTGTCAAAAGATTTTGAAGCAGCATGCAAGGCAGATGAAGCAATAGTTGATTTTAAGAAAGTGAAACATGATTCCGCGAATGACTGTGAAAGTTAAATTGTGCAAATAGGTATCGGATAAACTACAAAATTAAATCCACAAAAACTAATATAATAAGGATATCGAAAGTAGAGCGACACAGATTGACATATGTAATGACATCTTTCATCAGCATCTGATGAAATATTACTCCACACACCTTAGATTTAAGTCTTACTAATACGCCCATTTTTAACCTCAACATGTGTCGTTGCCACGCCCCTAAATACAGGATATGATTTTTTTTTTTAATGAATATTATTATTCAAACAGTATAAATTTCGAAAACTTCCGCCTTTGACTTCCACGCAGAAAAAAGAAAAGAAAAATAATAATTTATCCTCCTTCCTCCCCCCCCCCCCACCCACAAAACAGACTTTAAAATAACAGAGAGAGGATATCAAAGTAGAATGATGCAGAATGACATGTATAATAATGACATTTTTCATCAAAATCTAATAAAATATTACACCACACTCCTTCTGATATTTAAAAGATTGATTAATGTGCCCACTTTTAAACTCATCATGCGTTACTGTTACGCCTCTTCTACAGGATATGAATAAAAACAAATTGAAATATTCAAACTATAAATTTCGAAAAATTTCGTCTTTACATTTTTTTTTCCAATTTCATACAATAATAACAATAAAGATAGTAACAATAAAGATAATAATAAAAAAAAAATTTCCTGAAAAATAAATAAATAAATAAAATATTTTTAACTATACTATTTAAAAATTGCAATTATTGTTTAATGTATTCCAAGATATGAACTTTACTCAACTTTAAATGTTCAAAGTAGAGTGATACAGATATAATGATATCTTCCATGAGCATCTAACGAAATATTACTAGTCATACCATCTTATATAAAAATACTAACGCAGAGTTTTAAACTCATCATGTACTGCTGACACGCCTTCTGACGCAAGATACAAATAAAAAAGAATATTTTTCAAACTGTGTAAAATTTGGAAACTTGTTTCTTTATATGTGTTTTACTTCTTTGAATTTTAAAAAACATATCAAATTCTTGTAACATTCTAATTAAATCCCCAAAGAGATAATTAATAATAATGTGTAGACAGAATACCACATAGTTAATAAATTAACAAGTGCAATCATAATTTTACCATAGCTTGTGCTTCAATGGTAATTGGCCAAAAATACTGAAAATATGAAGATTATGTAAAAAGAGAGAGAGAGAGAAAATATATATAATAAACCATAAAATGTTAATAATTTGGAGTTGATATCAAGGGCATTAATACAAATGGATTAAGAAATGAAATATGAACTGAATATAATGAAAAATTGGATAACAAGAGATTTAAATTATATATATATATATATATCTTTGAATTTCAAAAAACATATCAAGTTCTTGTAACATTCTAATTAAATCTCCTAAGAGATAATTAGTAATAAAGTGTAGACAGAATACCACATAGTTAATAAATTAACAAGTGCAATCATAATTTTACCATAGCATTTGCTTCAATGGTAATTGGCCAAAAATACTGAAAATATGAAGAATATTTAAAAAGAGAGAGAGAAAAAAAATTATATAATAAACCATAAAATGTTAATAATTTGAAGTTGTTATCAAGTGAATACAAATAGATTTTGAAATGAAATATGAACTAAATATAATAGAAAATTGGATATCAAGAGATTTAAAATAGAATTGGATATGAAAAAACACGTGTAGATATAATCATCAGCCTGGATGTATCCACACGTGTTTTAAAAATAATACAGTATTTCATAAATATACTGGCATTTATGCTAAGATCAATATATTCATCCAGGTATACTGTATTATTACCAGAAAACAATTGGAAATAGCAAAATTGGAAATAAAAAACTTGTAAAGAATAGATAAAATATTTTACTCACAATAATTATCCAAAATTCCGTGAACATCACAAGACATTTTATAAACATTTTATAACTGATCATTAGTATCACTTAATATAAAGGTGATCGGCTAAACGCACATTCACCATGACTATATAATATATATATTTAAGTAATCTGGTGATCTGTTTATTGTTGATGGGCTTCATTTTCGAAATTTATTATTTGTTTAGAATCAGTTGAGTATCAATGTAGGTTGGTTTGGAAAACTTTCTCTCTGGAGAAGAAGAAGAATAGGGATGAGTTTTCATCACGTTCCCATGGTTATGAAGAATGTGAATACAATTTTCGATTTTCTCTGGTCTTGTGCTTTCAATTGTTTCATTTTTTCAATGCATTATATAGGCAGTGACAGACAATTCTTGACAAATTTGCTAGTCTATTATATATGAAATAATGCATTTTTAGCGACATGTGATGTTCTACCGACTGACGATTAGACATCTACATGTTGCTTTGTTTTTTTAAATTTTCATCTTTATTTGATATCTACATTTCATTTGTTATTCCGATTTATACTTAGATTGTATTTATTTCAGTTTTATCTAGCTTCATATGTTATTAAATATGTTTTTTTTCTTATTATATTGAAATTTCATAATAGGTTTAATTTAATATGATTTTGTGTAGTTTTTCAGTGACAAATGTCTGAACTGCTATCATATGACTTCTCTAAATTGGAGTTTTACTCATTTATTGTTCAAATATGTTAGCTTTTTGTTTCAAGTTAGGTATTCTATATATTAATTAAATACATGCCCACTTTAAATTAAACATTTGGTCAGATTTAGTCAAAGAACTTGTTCGTTGTCTTTTGATTTCAAAGGTATTATATGAGTTTTTGGGCATCTTATTTACAATTGAACTTTTCAAAATATTACATGTCCTCAAGTATTTAATTGAAAATGTTAATAATGACTTATCGTTTCTATTAGTTTTGTAATTAAAATATTTTAAGTTTTTAAAACATTATCATATATTTTCAATTATGAAATACATGTATATTTTTTTTTAATATGGATTTTTTTTTAATACGTATATGGTGGTAAATTGATTTAGTTTATATATCAGAATAATAATCAATTTGGCGATTGTCAATTTATTGCTTCACTACATTTTACCTAATGTATTTGCTAGGTTTTCGCAAGTGAAATTGCATGAATTGATTACTTTTGTCAGTTGCAATATTCATGGATTTGCATTTCTATTTTGCTTATACATGTGTGTTTTACACTATAAGCCATTTAATCATATTACAATTCGTCCTAAAAGTTCATAGATAACGGGGTTTCTTATTTTACAATTGAAAAGAGTAGTAATAATTTCAAAACAATTCATAATTATAAATAATATACAGACAATAATAATACTATACACAAATAATATTATACAATCACAGACTTGGTGAGAAAAACTAAACCTTAAATTTTACTTACTCAAAAGTTTATAGACAAATTATTTTTTTCTTTAACGTTCAAATTTTTAAGGTGTTTTTCTAATCACTCCAAAAACTCGATCAGGCATACTCAAAACAAGAGATTGAAGAAATTCTGGCTTAAAAAAAACCCCAACTTCGCTCAATTTGCAGCTTTAGGTCTTGAAACGTTGCAAATTGACGCTCATTAGCATATACGTCTCTAGCTAATATTCCTTCCTCAGAAGTTCTCAATTGGGTTTAGGTTAGCACTTATGGCAGGCCAGTCCATAGCAGTTACTTCGTTTTGTCTAAACTACTGCATTGTAGAGTATCACACGTGAATGGAGCAATTGTTTTGGTGGTATATCCATTTGTCCCCATCTAGCAGATTTCCAAATGGAACTAACTGTACTTCAAAAGCGTTTTCTGGTAATCTTTGGAAAATTGACAACATTTCAAAAAAACAATATCGGTTGTTCAATTATAAGAAAACGATCCCTACACCATGAGTGAACCTCCTTCTTGTTGCCTGCTGAAAAAAGTTCATAGTTCCTTGAGAATATCGTGCCAGTAATATGCCCAACCATCGGGGCCATATAAATTAAATTTCTTTTCATCACTAAAAAGAACACTCAACCATTCCTCTGTCCAATTGATGTGATTTCGGGCACATTGAACACGAGTGTTTTTATGCCGTTTTGTAAACTTTGGCAAACGACGTACTATTCTGTGATAATCAAGAAATGCACTAGCCTGCAGCCGCCGATGGACCGTGGATTTTGATACTGGAACGCTTACTTCTTTAGAAACTGGCCGTACAGACAAGTTCTGGGTTGAAACTAATCTCAAAATATCTCTGTCCTGCCGTTCAATTGTTTTCTTTGTTCGTCCAGAACGGGATTTTGTTTCAAAATTGTCACCTTTTGACAGAATTCGGTAAATAACAACCCTATGCTGCGTTCAATTTTTCTTGCAATGTCCACAATTTTCCATCCATTAGCCTTTAAACGATAGATTTGCAAAATTCCTTTTTGGAAAATGCACATTACGAGGCATCTTTGCTATCATTCGGAAACAGAAAGGTAGATTCGCTTTTATCACAAGAAACTTACGTCACAAGTATACATGACGTTGGAATATGCAAAATTTGGATACCAATTCTTAAATCAGCTTTTAACACCGGTTGTCTATATATTTTTGGAACAGCATTTTTTGTTTTTATTTTTTATATTAAATCTATGACTGCTATATGTTATATGAGTATTTTATTATATTTATTTCATCATTATATTTGCATAATTTATTTAGTCTTTCTTACTCGTTTAGTTAGCTCTTAAATAATAATAAAAAAAATGGTTATCTATAAACTTTTGGGACGCACTTTAGATATTTACTGTGTTTTCTACTTTATGATTCATGAAAATTACTGGATTTTAAAATAATTTGTGATATTCATCATTAAGTTAGAATTTTTGTTCTGATTTTGACTGCTCCGAAAATAATATATATATAATATATAAATTAGTTTATTTGTGAAAATATTTGATATTATTGTAAATTGTAACACTATTTAGAATATATACTATGTATGTTTAATATGATTAATTCTACATACTAAAAATGTTTAGATATAGGCAGATATGTTGATGTAAATATTATTATACCTAAGAAATTATCATTTAACAAAGTATACACATTTATATCCAAATACCTACTAGACTAGCTTATTATTTTTTCTCCAGTCTATTCATACAAAAAATATTTGAAGTAAATAACTAGAGAGACTGTAAATAAATGCAGCATTAACCCTTTCTGTCACAGTGGTCCCACTCCGGGCACACCTAATTTTAATTCTAAACTTGCGTACGGCACCAAGAATATTTTAATAAAATTTTGTTTATGTAATGAAAGCTTAAAATAAGGAGTTCGTATTTTCTAAAAAAGTCGTTTGTAAATTGCGGTGTCAGTCAGCAATTTCTCATTTTACGAACAGACTTTGTCTGTGCCGGAAAGGGTTAAATAATAACAAAATTTTATTTGGCTCTCTTTAGCCGGGACAATTATTTTTTTATAATATGTACTGATTACATTTCAATACATCGTTATTCACAAAATAGCATTTCCTTTCAATATATCAACATAATAATTACTTTTTTATGTTTTCCTAATGCCCCTTATTTAGTTTATAACAGCAGCAAATTTTTGCACTTACTTTAAAAAAAGTTAAATTACGTATTTTTTCATCCATAGGAAGTTTAAACAAAAACGCTCCAGCTCTATGTATGGCAAAATTTATTCAGTTTTGTAAAGGCAAGCACCTTTTTCACGTCATTCTACCAATTTACTTTAATATTTATTCAACTAATTACCATCTTTTCGGTAACAGTTTTTAAATATTTCTTAACTCTATGCATGCATCTGTGTTCACGAATTCTACTGCATTATTTCTTTTTAACCTTTCATGTATTTTTGTTTAAAACCTTTTTTGTTTAATTATACTTTATTTTTGTTTCTGTTTTAATGAGTTAGATATATTCACAGAAACTTAAAAACGCTATATCACAACACCCAGATCGTACTTAAACATGCACGCGTTCAACTTCAATATGTAACCTGTAAATTCACTTTTTTAGCAATAACAGAGCTAAAACAGGGAAGACGTTAGACTATAATATAGTGTAGGACGATGCCGAGATGTTTTAATCGATTCACTCAAATCGATTGTTCAAATAACTGGATTGTTTTCTGTTGTGTTTTGTCTGTCGGTGACTGAAATCAATTAATTGTTATTCGTACCCGATACGATCTTATCATGAATCGTCTACGATAGACGAATCGAAAAAATCTTTGAAGGCACCAGAGGTCAAGAAAGAGACACTAAACTGTCCTTCCCCCACGCTATGATTCAAATTAATTTATTGCGCCAAAGTGGGTTTATGTTTTTTCTTTTTTTTTTTTTAAATACAGCATGCAACAATCTACATGAAATATACTATATTGAATTTCTTACGATTATATGCCAAATTATTTAAAGAAAAATCGGAAATCATGTTATTTTGTTGTGTAAGAAATCATTCGTTTTGCCGAAGAAAATTCTGTTGCGCAGATGTGATGTGTTTAACCCTTTTGGGATCGATTTTTTTTTCTTTTGAAGAAAAAACACTTTTAAAAGTAGCTCTCCAAATGACGAGAATGAAGGTTTATTGAAATTTAACGAATATAATTATTTTGGGTAATATTAATTTTAATCTTAATTACAATAGGTTGCTTAATTACAATAACTTTTGAAGACATCAGGAAAATGTCGTATTGCAACAGGATTAAATACATATAACAACTGTCCATTATTATTATTTTTTTTTTTTACTTTCTTCTGTACACTTAAGAAAAAGATATTGGAATCGTATTTGGATATTTAGACCTCAGTTATTTAATAGGTTTACGCGTTTTGGGATGCCGTGAACATGATTTGATTATTTTTGAAAAATGTCTGTCTGTATGAGACACAAATTTTTGTAAGCGCTTTATCTCAAGAACTAATGCACGTTCTTCATTATCTGTTAAAACCTGGCATAAATTGGTGCTGATAAGGTTCAGGTGTAGTGTATATCGCCTGACAGAATGCGCTGGTAGTCTGTATTTTTTACGATTTCCGTGATAGCTATATCTCGGCATCTATGGGATGGAATTTAATTTTAAGATGCAAGATATTTATAAAAATTATTTTGATTCAATTTTGGCTTAATTTACTCAACAGATGGTGTTGGTGTGCTATTTTTTTTGCGATGAGTATTATAGCTGTATATCAATTTCTATTGGGTAGAAATGCACCAAATTTTATATTTGAAGTTATAAATTATACTTCGTAAATGTTAATGCGTGTAATAACACTATTTAAATTAATATATTAGAATAATGTAGATTATATAGTAGAAAGGTTTGTGATGGCTACATCATACTACTTTACCTTGAATGAAAAAAAAAACAGTTTATATTTAATAGAAAAATTCTTATGACTTTTTTATTTGTATGTTCATCTATTCTTGTTTTGTAAAATAATCTTATCTTTACAAAAATATAAAACATTATTAGAGCAAACAGCATTATGTTCCCCATAGGAAAATATTTAATACATTAAATTACAGAACAAATCACTTCCAAAAGATCTCAATATGTATCTCTTTGAGAAAGAAACTTCCTAAAATATACCGTGTCTAAAACACTATACTTGGTTTGTATACATTTTGAAATTAGAAGTATGCTTCTATCACCAACGGTTTAAAAGAGAATCGCCATAATCTCTATTTTGAATCACTCGATATTAGCTTGCATAGGTCGGATAACACGATTTTTCTTGCACCCGACCGACCCGTGGACTACAATAGAATGATTACCGAAATATTATTTCCCAAACGAAAATTACAAAAACATTGAACGTGTAATTTGGATTCAAGTCTTGAAATATGAGTTTACATCTGTATATGTATATTTCTTACATGATATATTATTCATTTTCTGGAACAGATGTGGATGTTTCGTTGAAAAGTAAATATAATTTAAAAATAAGGATAAAATCACTCGTACAACGAGGTGGTTAATCTAAAGAAATTAGAGTAGTAAAACGATCGTGAAATATTACAATTACTGGAAATTGAGAACATAAAAAGATATCACAAAAATACTTTATAGCGCCAAATCACGTTTGCTATTTAGTGAATTGGCAGTGGGCACGATTATGAATGATTACCCGATAGGTTTAAGAGTTTCCAAATATATCTATTTTGGGGAGATTTTAGTATGCGAGTTGGGGAGATTTTAGATGTGTGCCATCGAGTTAGATCAGGATGTACGTAGACAAAATAAATATTATAGAATGACCATCAAACAGTTTTTCCGAAACAAAAAATGTAATAACACTAGATTTCTAAAATAGATATTAGTGAAATATGGTAGATTCAGTTTACATTTCCATAAGTTGCTTTTGTATACATGAGATATTATTCAACTTATCCATCAGTTGCACGTGTTTCGTGGTTGGCAGGTAAGTAAATATTACTATTTGGGTATTAGGATAACATGAAATTATTTTCGAAATTGTTGCTTATCCCAATAAAACCACTGTGTAAAACGAAATCCAAGATGTACTAGAATCATTCACACAATCAATAGGAAATCACGAATATAAATTTAATAAGATTGCGGGGGGGGGGGGGTTCAGGAGGGCAGAGGCCCCCTGAAGAAGTGTATTTTTCTATCTAAAAAATTACAAGAATAAGAAGTTCATAAGAATGTCAGAATATTATTGCCCAAACCGTGTTTAATTTAACGTTTCTAATTTCTAAAACCTTCGAATAATTTTATATGCCTATAAATATATATGTAATTTGAAAAATTTAATTTGCGAATTGTAAGATGTTAAATATTATAAAAAGTGAGATTAAAAAACAATGACTTTCAGAGCTGACGTTGAGCCTCCTGATTTGCAGATTTACTAGTTATTTATTTTATTAAAATTGATACCACAAATAGAGTACAATACTATGACTAAATTAAGCCATGTTGCACAGCGCCCTACCTAGATGCTGATAACAAGCACTATATTTTTAAGGAAAAATAAATGCCACACATCCAAACTTATAAAAGAACATGTTCTGACTGACTCATAATCAACGCCGAGCCACAACCGTTGCTCCTAAGGTCCTAAGACAATGAAATTTTGAAGACATGTTCCTTACACAATGTAGGAATCCACTAACAAAGGATTTTTAAAATTTCACCCCCTAAGGATGTTAAATAGGAGGTCGAAAGTTTTAGGTCATTTCACATTTTCGCCATATCTCAGCAGCAGTTTTAGGTAGGAGCTGGAAATTCAGGATACCCAATCTAATAAAAAAATAGTTAAACACGTATTGCTGTGATTTTAGAAATTCAACCACTAAAGGGGTTAAAAGAGGGGAGGGGGGGGGGGCGTTGAACGTTTTAGATGATTTCGCTTTTTCGCCTTATCTCAGCAGCAGTTTTAGGTAGGAGCGTGAAATTCAGGACAACAAATCTACTAAACAAATAACTAAACACATATTTCAACGATTTTAGAAATTCAACCACTAAGGGTTTAAAATGGAGGGTCGAAAGTTTTGGGTCATTTCGCCTTTTCGCCATAGCAGCAGTTTTAGGTATGAGCGTGAAATTCAGGATAACAAATCTACTAAAAAAATAGTAAACACGTATTTCAGCGATTTTAGAAATTCAGCCACTAAGGGGGTTAAATGGGGGTCGAATGTTTCAGGTCATTTTGCCATATCTCAATAGAAGTTATAGAAAGGAGCGTGAAATTAAGGATAACAAATCTACTAAAAAATAGTTAAATAGGTATTTCAGCAGTTTTAGATATTCATCTACCAAGAGGGTTAAGCAGGGATCGAAAGTTTTAGGTCTTTTCGCCATATTTCAGCTGCGGTTTTAAGTATGAGCGTGAAATTCAGCATTGCAAATCTACTAAAAAAAAGGGTTAAACACGCATTTCAGCGATTTAAGAGCTAGCAAGTTTGTCGCCAGCATCGGCTATGAACCCGATCATGGAAGATTAGACAAATAAAACAAATATTACTGATTTTTTATTAGACATCTTGCCTGACATTTTCCAAGGAAAAGTTTTTTTTTTAATTTCATATTTTCATAGGTGCCATCCTCTCATTAATATTCCGTAATATGCGGGTTAATTTGACCCAGGTTTAGCACGTTTTTAAGAAATGAAATTAAATAAATTCCACGTAGAAACTTGAAATTAAATAAATAAAGATTCATCCAATAATTTTCCTGGTTTGAAGTGTTGTTAAACTGGGTCAAATTAACCCGCATATTACGGAATATTAATGAGAGGTTGGCACCTATGTATTTTATAAATTGTTTAGGCGCTTTTCGTATTTTAGCGATCGGATTTAAATTTATACAAAATATAATTCATTTCCTCCTCTGTTCAAAATACATTTTTTGGAAGTAAAGATTTGCGATTTAAATACCGATCGTCGTATTTATGGGTTCGAATATGCATAAGGTTGCGTTATAGTGATTACCGTATAATCAGTTTACAGACGTGCAATTTAAAGGGCCCTGTTCAAATAATTTAATTTTAACGATTTACGCAACGCAAAATAATTGAACCCCGTTATAGTATATTAACGATATATGGTTGAGAAACACACAGGACCCCGTTATTTTGATCACGGCATTAACAATTTATGAGCGTGAAACCACAGAGCCCATTTACAATGATCGCCATGTGTCTTATAGGCAATCTCATTTTTATTTATTTTAACTACAAGATCTCCCTCCCCTAGATAATCACGGGCAGGGCCGAGCAGTACTTTGTCAGGGAGCTCATGAAAAAAAAAATATATATATTTATGTTTCGAAATCTCTATTTACGTGCTTTTTTTATATTCTAATTAGTTATTTTCATATAGTTTAAAATAAAGTATTTTAAAGTATGTTATAGTTAAAATAAAGTATGTTTCTGGTTACATGTAAATTGCACTTTCTGGACCCCAAGCGAAGTTAGTGCTGTACGCTGTCTTTTCCCCACTCAGAAGCGATCGGCTGGTAGTTTATAATACTAGTGAGTACGTTCTTTTTAACACCTGAAACTATTCACTTGAAATTTAATTTGGACGGTTTTAACGTCTAAGGTTAGCAAATGTAAATAAACAGAAAATTTCCATATAAATATGCATCTTTTATCATCAACTACCATTAAATTCAGTATACATTTTACTTTATAAAAAGACTGAGAAATTAAAGACTATCTCAATGTATTTTAATTAATAATGCTATTATAAGCTGTAAATAATGAAAAAGGTTGAACCTCTATTAAAGGACGACTTATTTTTCACATACAGTATCATTTAAGACTTATTGGTAATAACCTTGCCTTTAAAAAAATTATGTTACCAAAAACTCTTGACGTCGAAAGTACTTAACGTTTCTATTTATGTTTTTTATTTAATGTTGTAATGTCACAGAAACCTTACTAGTCTCCCTTTCCCTTGACCCATTTTGTAATACATTATAGACCCCCTACTTTGATCCCTTGAAGAATGTCGTACTATATAGAGACGGTTCCTTAAGGGGCCGCACTCGAAGGTTCTTTTAAATATAAATTCAACTAGATCATTCTCTATTCCAGCTGAATATAGTCGTTTACGGAAATAAAAAAATCATGATCCCATTGTATTCAATTTAAAGTGGTGCGCACATCGTACACTTATTTGTAAAATAACTTTAAAAAAAAAAGTGAATAAAGTTTGGAAGACAACTGAATCATAAAAATATATGAAGAGTCCGGGGGGGGGGGGGAAACATGGACATCAATAAAGAAAAACACAAATTAAAGTTAGAACTGGCGAAATTTTTCAACTGCAACGCTTTACTTCTGGCTAGTTTATGTGAACTGACATTCTGTTGAACAGAAAATGTTAGTTATATTGTCAAAGTTTCTCTCATGATCAACAACATGACACTAAATATTCATTTTAATGGTCTTTCTCCTCGATTCTTCATGTTGTAACCACTCATGAAAATCATATTTTGTTAAATATATATACACGAGTATATATCATTTCGCATGTCTGACATACACTGTACTGGGATCATCAAGAGTCTTCTAATTTTACAAGTTGTTGTTTTGTAAACAAAGACATTTGCAAAGTTAAAAAAATATAGACATTCATCAACAAGCACATTCAAAGTATACAGTTTTAAGCATTATATACATAGATCACGGATTTAAAAAATCAATATTAGGCGTAAAATTAAGCTTAATTATTTTCAAAGATATGCCAAATAATGCTTACTCGTTGTTTCAGAAGATTTCACAATGACTTAAATCATTAAGTAAAATTCTATTCATTATTTTTTTTTCTCCACTTTTATTCAAAACTTGCCTGCGCCAGCATCTGCTTGGCATAGAGATAACTCTAAACCAGCGGTTCACAAATTTATTTTGGCCACGCCCCACCTAAGAATCACTAAAATCCTGATGCATCCTATATGTCATGTATACGAGCCGCTAACAGCAAAGGGGTTAACATTGCCAAGTCACTTTTATTTTTAGTTTATTAAACAATAAAAGTTTTATCACAAATAGGTTTTTAACATAATTCTATTCAATCAACTAAGCAATACATTTTTACCTTCATATCTATATTATGAGTTTTGTTGTTCTTTGCCAACTCACCTGAGTATGATACAAAAATGTTATATGATCTGTAGTTTTATTTTCACAAAATGTCTGGAAAAGATATTCATATTTGGTATTAAATTATTCTAATATATATATATATATTTTTTCCAAAAAAGTTTTCGCATATTTTTTCCGCTAACGGTTACATTTTTCATTTTTGAATGAAACAATTTTAAAATTAAATGAAAACTTATTTTCATTTTATTTTTCAAATTTGCATGCATAACTTTTATTAAAATTTACAACATTACTTTAAAAAAAAAAAAAAAAAAAAAAAAAAAAAAAAAAAAAAAAAGGCTGGAAATGTCCCTTGAAAACTCAAATTGCCCCCTTTGGGGGGTAAGTCCCACGTTGGAAACCACTGCTTCTAAATCCTGTTATTGCACAGCATGAGATAACTTGCGCATTGAGCTTAAGTTTCCACTGCAAGTATATGCATTATTTAAATACATAAAGTTTTACAGACTTAAGAAAGTTATGATCCATTTTACTTGAAAAATAATTTGTTTTTATGCTTGAAACCATTTTTCGAAACAACATTTTCCCCCTGTTTGAGCTATCATTTTACACAAATCTGTGATAGGCACAAAATTCCAATGTTCGATATGAAAAATAAAATCAATAAAATGAAAAAAATACAGTGAGATAAAACTATTTGTTTAAAATATCTTAACATTGTTTTCAGTAAGACGCACGTATCCGAGACACGGTAAGACTTCGGAAATAACGTGGAAAAACCCTCTTTAAAATTTATCAGACGATGACAAACACTTTCATGCAGGAAGAAATCAATGAAACAATATAAGGATAAAAATAATAATAATAACTTACGGTGCGATAGACAATCTGTACTCCATGAGGAAATGATGCATTCTTGGCGGAAGTTGGCGAGGGATACCGGCGCCACGGAAAACACCATCTCATGACGTGAAAGACGCGATGTAAGTTTCGGTTCAGTTTCTCCTATCTGAAAAGAGCAAGTTTGCACATGATCAAGGAAAAGAATAACTTAAAAAAGTTGAAATAGTGTTTCGGTTCTTGTCAAAGAGGTTTGTTTACTTTGAGGTGACGCAATAGCTTAGAGATGATGTGTCGGTTATGACGAAACTGAAGGCTACGTTCGTACGAAATTGTATTCATCGGCCGGAAGAAATAAGTACGGTTCTCAATAATTGATACTACAAAAGGATGGGAGCCGCTATCCTAAAAATTAAGGAAGTGAATATTTACATAAGGTGACATAAACAAATAGGTATTTGAGGAAAGAGACAGAAATATATGTCCCTTATGAATTCATATGCATTAAAATATTTTCGAAAACTAAAACAATGGGCTTAAGAATAATTAACGAATTGCATACGAAATTGTACATGTTTATACGAAACCACAATAATGCTTAAAGACTTTTTTACTTTTGAAAAAAATGTAGGAGACCAAAATATATTTTGGAATAGCGATTTTTTTAATGTATTAATTCATTTAAAAATAAATATATGTTAATATTTTTTAAAGTTATAATCAAAATTCCCGATTTATTTAAAAATAAATTAACAGAACAGCAATACTGACTATATATTGACGCCGGTGTTTATATTTATATAGAGCCTTTTCGCCGATTAAAAAAATACAAAGTGTAGTTGTTTAAACTCCTTATTGAAAAAGTTTTCTAGCATTGAGTTAGAGACATCACTTAACAAATATTGCCCATAAGGGCACTGCCCTTATAGGAGCCCCCAACGAGACAAAGATTTTTCTTTTACTTTTCGGAAAAAAAATTAAGATTAAAAAGGTGGATTAAACTTTGTGTCGTTATATGAAAAATAAATGAACAACGTGAAATAGTACAAATAAAAATATATAAATTGGCAAACAGCTGTTTCGGAGCGTGCGAAAGACGCAAGCATATTTTACATGGCTTAAACTTTTAAATCGGTTTTAATCTTTTGAAATGGCACTGATGATGGAGCTAGGGGCTCCGAAACAGCTTTTGCCAATTTATATATTTTTATTTGTGCTATTTTCGGTTATTCATTTATTTAAAAAAAAATTAAGTGTTATAATAATTTTTGCACCGAAACTATTTTTTCTCTGCGCTGTTACGAAACCTCAATGATGCTTAAAGACATTTTTACTTTTGAAAAAGATGTAGGACACCAAAAATATTTTTTGAAATTAGCGATTTATTTTTATTTTATTTTTTATTTTTTACCTTTCGTAAAAAAAAAAAAAAAAAAAAAAAAAAAAAAAAAAAAAAAAAAGAGAGGGGGGGGGGGACTTTTTTGCGCCCGTACCCGCGCTATTCTTTGTGCTTACAGCAGTGTTTCCCAACGGGGGGCGCACGCCCCACAGGGGGCAATTTGACTTTTTAGGGGGGCAATTTGAGAATTTGGCGAAATTCAAAGGACCTCTCTTTGAATTCCAAAGCAGCTCGAAAAATTCTTTTTAATTATAATCTAATATATTAACAAATTAAAAAAATCATTTAAAAAAATAAATTTTCTGGTTTAAAACATTTTTTATGTTACTTGTTTCCAATTGACACTTGGGAAAACAGAACAGTCAAAGAGCTACCGCCAGAAACATGACCAGAAGTTCAATCAACCAATTAACCCCTTCGGCCCTGACGTCCTACTAATAGGACATATCTTTTATTGAGTATTATTTTGTCTTAAACATTATTTTTATTAATTCCAGCACCTAATAGTGATAGTATGAATTTCTACATTTCCTATTATGACTTCACTTATGTTTAGCATTTAGTAATAATAATAATAATAATAACTTTCATAATTATTAGCAAGCCGTTGGCATTTCTTTTAATTAAAACACACGTTTCATTCTTTAAATTAAAATTTGTGAATCTTTTTCGAATTGGTAATTTGTGATAAAAGATAAAAAACATTACTAAATTTTTATGCTTGTTTAATTTAGTTTTAATACGACATTTTCCAAACGTCTTCAAAAATTCTTCCTTAGACTATTGTTATATGATAAACTCGCAAAATAGCTACATTTGTGAGGTTTTGGTAAAGAACGCATTCGTTAACTTTCATTAAACCCTAACTTCTGTGATTCCGATAGCTATTTTTAATTTTGTTAGCATAACAGTAATTTTTTCCAAAAATTGAAAAAAATAATCAAGGCCGAAGGGGTTAAAATGCATCTTTTTAGAGATCTTTATTTTTGGATCCTACAGCGAATATCTGAATCTGGCTGATATTAATCTGTTCATCTCGAAACTATTTTCAATTTATTAAGCCCTTTTTTCTTTACTGTCAGTAATTACAATTATAAAAGCATCACATCATAGAAAAATATTCAATTAAAGTTTTTATTTATGTATCCCAATTTTCTATTCAATATTTAAAAAATTAATTTGATTTCTTAAATCGTTGTTAATTGCATATTATTATTATTGATTTCTTCATAAATACTTACTTTTCATTTAGGTTTTTTCCTTTCTTGAATGCACTGTTTTTTATTTAGATTCAATTAATAACATTTAGGACTTCTTTAGTGGAAATAAGGCTGCAATTTTTATACAATAAGAATTATTTGTCACAGGCAGAGGGAAGGGGGGGGGGGCATCAAGGTTTTAGAGATGATTTTGGGGGGGTATGGCCAAAAAAAGGTTGGGAAACACTGGCTTACAGGGATCCCCAATGAGACTTAAAGACTATTTTTTTACCTATGAAAAAAATGTAAGATCTCAAACATGTTTTTTGCAATCGAGCCTCTTATAGGAGAAGGCTGGCTTTGCATTTAATTAAAAACAGTTGCCTAAATATCCACTACAGCATGAATGCGCGTACAATCAGGAATTTACAACTTGCACATCATCGGAAAATACTAACTTAAAAGTGTAGAAATGCTGTTTCGGTTCTTGTAAAAGAGGTTTGTTTACTTTGAGGTGACGCAACAGTTTGAAGATGATGTGTTGGTTATGACGAAACCGAAGGCTACGTTTCGTACTGAACTGTTGTAATCATCGGCCGGAAAAATTAATCGATGGTTATATCTAATAAGAGTCGTTCTTAATAACTGACAACACACAAATCCGAATGATGAGCCATTATGCTAAAATATAAGGAAGTGGATATGTATACAAGGTGACATATACGCAAATAGGCATTTGGGAAAAGAGACAGAAATGTGGAATAATATACATAGAATTATTTTCAGATATGGAAACAAACTAATTAGGAATAAATAATGAATTCATTCATTTAAAAAATATACATACTATCTTGACCGATTTCAACATTGAGTAGCCCTTAAAATAATTCTTTGACATAAAAATTGCTCGGCATGTTTATCGCACATTTCTCTGTAAAATTACCAGTTCTCATGTTTTTATAAGCAATAATTTTTGCAGTAAAGCTGAGAAAGTGAAAAGGACACGGTAGATTTAAAAACGGCGGGCGTGGTGGTAGCAGCAGGGTTGCCAACTTGGACTCATTTTTTATTCATAATTCCAAATTCATACCAGAAAATCCGAAAGAAGAATTTTTACTTTATGTAATCGCAAAATGTTTGTCATTAAATAAAGCAAAAATCACTATCTGAAATTTCTGGTGTGAATTCGGAATTTCTGAATAAAAAAGGAGGCTAATCTGGCAACCCTTGGCAGCATTGTTAGTAACATTTTATAGAATAGAGAGATATATGCAGTATACAGATTCGCCGGTTCTTCTAGAGTAATGATATAAACTATTTTATATTGAAGACTTCAAATTCGAGGTCTTGTAAGGTAAGACCTCGAATTGGACAGAATTGCAGAAAGTAAGCAGAACAGAAAGCAAATATAATAACTTGCTTTTATATTCCACTGTTTTTATTTAATAACGGTAAGCAGATTTTAATGAAAAAAAATATATCTAAACAATTTATCTCCATCATTTGACATAAAATTAGATTTTTCAAAAATCTGTAACTGGGGTCATTCATTAATTACGTCATAGTGTCAAAGGGGGGGGGGGGGGGGGGAAGGGGGTCCGCGGCGTGACACAGTGTGATACGGGGGATGTGTTACCACATTGTGATGTCACCTCTAATATATAAAAAAAAATATTAGGTATGCATTATTTGCAAGCAACATAATAAAGCTCATTTTGAAATATGTATTTTTACTCAGGTACTATAAGGTATATTTTTGCTTTTCCTTTGAATTGCAATAGCTTGAAGTAAAAGCACGCGTGATCTTCAGAACTTCATTATAACTTATATCAGTAGATAGTAGATTGAACATTTATTTATTTTTATTTATTTATTTATTTGCATAAAATTATTTCTAAATTATCAGATGAAAAAATCTGATGTCACAGTAGACGGAAGCGCAGCGATCTTCATAGTGATCTGCACGGACCCGGACCCTGGCCCGAACTGGCAAAATGAAGTTAAAATTTCAAACGGGCCGGACCGATGGAAAAAATAAAAAATAAACGGGCTAACCAGGCCAGTAAAAAAATTTAACGGGCTTGTCGGCTCGATATAACAATCTTAACAGGGTCTGACAAAGCAGACAAAATATGAACAATTTTTAATGGACCTGACTGGGCCGAAAATGAGTTATAAATATGCTGCACGAGCCGATGCCAGTTTGACAACATCCATACAAAAATTTAACTTGCCCATTGTAGAGATCTGCATCGGACAGTTGAATCATCTCTGAGTCCGTGCTTCATTTTTTCAGCAGACCTGAGCCGGGCTCAGGCTTACATATTTTTCTACATTATTCGGGCTGGACAAGACCTGGACTTTGTTTCATTGGGCACGCTTTTTTTTCTTTTTTTGTAAAAAGGATAGTGATAATAAACTTTTGGTAACGATATCTTTATAAACATAGTTTAATAAATTACAGAGAAATATTTTCAAAAACACACTTAAAAAAAAAAATAAATTATACAGCTTCAAATGTTATGAGGTTTTAACCATCTTTTTTTTTTTTTTTTTTTTAAATCCTAAACTGCATTAATTTTTAATGAGTCTTTATTTGAATGTCTAAGATTCTAAGTGATCATTAATGTTGCTATTCTGTATTATAAGGCTTGCGGACATATGGTCTATACTGTATAAATATATGAATATACTATATAATACAATATACTGTACAATTTTCACACAAATATGTATGCAGTATTCTTTAAATGAATCTTAAATGTATATTAATAAAAATCGGAATTTTTTGTAGAAATTGTCAAGATAGCTTTCGTTCGTGACCTAGAAATTTCGGCTCGTACAGACCTCTAGACCTTCATAAAATTTATTAAACCAAATTTAATTTTTCGAGATTTCGTTAAACAAACAACATCCCTATTAATGCAAAAATGAATAAATAAACAAAATGCCGTCTAACACTGGGAGAGAATGAAGTCCAGGCTCGGCTCGTTCCGAGACCGCCACGCGGGACGGGCTTTCTTCGAGATCTGGACCAGGCCCAGACATACCTCTACCTGCCTGATCTGGACATACCTCTACCTGCTGTAAACGAACTATAAATGCCACACACTTCCTTTTCATTGGCAAACATGCTATTGTAAATCTCAATAACTTATATCAATTGCATGGCAATCCGAGTGTATTTATAAAAGTTAGAGCACGGGCAGACAACAGACAGATTAACTGAAGTCACTTTTCAACTAGTTAAAAAAGCAAAATGCAGATTCGTAAAATTTTCTACTGGTTTAATAAAACTTGCTGTTTGCTATCTCCATTTCCACTAACAACTTTCCAACAATTAATAACACAAAAATTCAATTGGATTTCATTAATGAAGGTCTAAATGCCATCGTACTAATAAAATACACCATAAAACGTTAGAATGAGCCAAACCTTAAATTTCTTTTGCGGTTTTCTACTAACAAGACAAAAGTAAAAAAGAAAGAAAAACTCATCAAAAAAGTGACGTCACAGGAAAGTCGCATTTCCGTTCACGAGAGGGCGCTTCCGTTGCCTGAGATTCACGTTCAAGGACACATGAAGATGCTCACATATGATAGTAAAAACGACAACGAATATAATAGATGAATGATACTGTATTTTTTACAAGTTAGATAATAACAGCAATAAGGAAATGTAACCGTACTAAACCGGCAAGTAAATCTCTCTTTTCACAACTGATTGTATTATTACTAAAAATTTCCAGAAAACATCTACGTTACATGAAACAAGAACATTTACACAAATTAATGTGAATTCCTAAAATAAGATTAAAGAAAAACTCTTTAGAGGATTTTATTTACACGACAGATCGGTTAAGAGTCATAAACACTTTTTTAAATTAAAATTATCATCATGCTGAAAACATACTTCATACATTTACCCCATCCTTGCCTTACTTATACGCTAAGATACAGCATGCATTACCTATATCAGTCTTATTTATTAACATTTTATGTAGGATGTTCCAAAAAGATCCCAACGTACTTTATTTTCTTACCTGTTGGAGATAAGTAGGCAATATGGACATTGAACAAGAACGAAAAATCAAGAATAAGACATTGATTATGAAACACTTTCCAACACTGATTTAATATTGTTAAGAAATTTCATATTTTCATACAATAAAATGACACATTTAAATAAAAAAAATTAAAAAGCACATAACGCAGTAAAAAGAAAAAATATTTGCTGTCCACATCCTTTAATCTGGGCGAATTCTTTCGTGCAGCTCTGTATGTGATATATAGAATTTATGCACGCAACATAATATACTAAAAATTAATTAAGCTTAATGAAACATACCATAGATGAAAATGCACTTCCCGCAATTATCGATCATAGTTCATCCTGTAAGCAAATTGTTTGAATGTCTGTGTAAATGAACGATAAATGCTATGAACTCTATTATCTACAGACAAGATGCAAGAATATCTTGTAGTACACCTTAGCCAGCCATATTAATTTCATTATGATTAAAGTATCGTAACAACATTAAAATGCACCTCAAATGCATTTTCCTTATAGATCATAATGTAATGGAATTTTCTTGTGCGTCCCAGTAAACGAACTATAAATGCGATTTATTCTATACTCCACAGAAAGCATGTTATCGTCCACCTCAGTGATGCATATCAATGCCATTATGTTTGAATTATCATAATATCATTAAAATATGCCGCAAATGATTTTTCCCCGTCGACTGCAATGTAACGAAATTCTTTGCATGTCCCTGTAAACGTATACTCTATAAATGATGGTTACACACTCCATTTTCAATAGCAAACAATCTATAGTGAATTTCAATAACATATAAAAATTACATGGCAATACGAGTATGTTTACGAGAGTTAGAGCACGGCCAGACATACCAGAAAAACCGAATTCATAAACACTTTTCAACTACGTTGGAAGGAGTTAAAAATTGTTCAAAATAAGATTGGAAACAAGCTTATGTTTATGAGCGTTATTGTGATAATACAAATTTGTCTTAAGATTAATTTTCAAAAATTTACACTTTTTAAATTTTTATATGACATCCCCCCCCCTCACCGTACGAAATTGGTCAATTAGAAATTTTTTCATTTTGTTCCAACAAGATCATTTGAAAAAACCAGGATCGAACTAGGACAGAGAAAATGACGAGACCTTGGATTTTCAGTGGGCGCGAATATTTTAACCAACATAGGTTATTTTACCTGCTTGCGTAGCGCTCTGGCATTACAGGGTTTAACATATGCACTATGCAAATAGCACACCAAGTTTCAAAAGTTGGATTGGTATTATATATCTGAGTCTGGATAGAAGACTCCGCTATATTCGCCGTGCAAATTTGAAACTCCATCAAATCCATTTGCTGTACAATTTTCTATAACAAATCCGGTGGTATTCAATAACTCCAAAAATTAGTGAGATTAAGTCGTAGCAGATAAACAAATATCAAGAATGGAACTTCCTTTACATTTTCAATTAGTTACCTAAATACATTAACACATTTGTCATAACTTGATAGATAGGTTGTGTAGTATATTAACGCGGAAAACATTTTCCTTGCTTTGCGTGGTTAAGAATATGCACTAATAATTGACACTATATTAATTACAAACTTCAACTGATTTGTTGACTTCCTAGCAAAACTTTACAATTTACTCATTAAAATTGTTTAGTAATTTGATGCCTATAATTTAAAGTATTTCATTAATAGTTTGTATTTTAACAAATATTTTTAAAACTATTATGCAAATAAATTTAATTTAATGACTATTAACATGCAAGAATATGAATAGTAAAAGTTCCAACCTCTTTATAAAAGAATTAAAGTTTTTAATTTAATGATAATAAGTTATCGAGTTCGTTATAAGCATGATAGATGCAATTTTTGTTAACATCTTATAGATAAATGCTGTTTATTTACAAAAGTTATTTTTTAAAAACAAAATAGCATCTTTTTGAACTTTGTAGATTTCTCTGCAGAAGTATTTATGCTTCTATAATTAAGAGAAGGGTCATGAAAGTTGCCGACAAATTTCACTTTTCCTTGAAAAACAAAATTCTGTTTTCCAATCAGTAACAAAATCCACATCATTTTTTTTCTTTCTTTCTTTTCTCACGTTGTTTTCCAAAAAGCACGTTTTCGATGGCAGGTTACATGTTTTCTCCCCAATCGTTTGCAAAGGTGGAAAAATTTTGTTTCAATTCCTTAAAATTCCATCGATGCAATTTCATCAATTTCTTTGTGATAATAAAAATGTATCTCTTGTGTTATTCAGAGTTGGGTTTTTACCAAGACGAGGGAAAAAGGATAAAAAACTGTAAAATAGCATTAACTCTATATTTAACAATAGATTTCAGCTTATAGTTTATAACTGATGTATGTATATTATTTCTGAAAAATAATAATTAAAATATAATTATATAATATAAATTTAACCATTATTATAATTACAAGGTGTCATTAATTTATATTTGTAATCACCAATAGACAAAAAGATACCTAGGCAAAATAAACTTGAGTCATGAAAAACACAACACTCAATTGAATCAAATTCACCTCTGTACTATAATAATTGTTTAAAAACAACACAAAATGTCACAAAAACATATATGCATCATTTATTAAAAACTTTTACTTTAGGTGTTTTAAAAATATACAAAACTGCATTTCACATTAAAAACCTAGCGCTTTCGAGCCGTCCTGGCTCATCATCAGGGTTAAAACATCACCACGCAGATACACACAAAAAACACAACTAGTCTGAAACACTGTAAAAACATCAATGTCTGCTGAAGACAAGGTCAAACCATTATAAACAGGGTGGGAAGCATAGGGAGGGATGTGCCAATCTTATTCATTCTTGAACTATCTGTAAAAGCTTATACCATACTTTAGGGATATTGTACGAAACTGAATCATTGCATGTTTTATTTTTCCTGGTTAAAATTTCTATTGATTCACTTATTATTGCTTCATAAAAAGAGGATGTGGGTTTAATAATTTTAGCGTTATCAAAATCTATTATAATCGACTGCTGTTGTTTTAATCTGGAAAGTGCCGTTTTACTTCTATTATACTTGACATCTGCAATATGTTCTTTTAACCGAATTTTAAATTTCCTTAAAGTCATACCAATGTAGTCTTTACTTTAACTTTATAAGATTTTATCCTATTTTCAACTATTTCCATAATAACTGGGATTCTATAAATTCCTGCTAAATCTTCAATCGGTATGGGATCAATCTTCTTATGTAGTAACGCATTCAATTTAACTGGAGGGGATGCTACCAAATTTATTTCATATTTCTTTAAATTATATTTTAATTTTTCAGAAAGTTTCGAAATATATTGGAACTTGTAAAATTTAGTTGGTTTTTCTGTTAATTCTTTTTGTTTTTTACCCTGATATTGATATTGACAAATTAATCCAACTAAATTTTACAAGTTCCAATATATTCCGAAACTTTTTGATTCAGAGAGGTTAATTACGGACGCACTGCAAAATCTTTTAGTTCTACCGCCAGGGGCGCAATCCATTCTATACGAATATCAGGCACAGGTCCCCGTAGCCTAAGGCATCGTATAGCAGGAGTGCTGCGGACGCGCTGCAAAATCTTTTAGTTCCACATCCTACCGCCAAGGGGCGCGACCTGTTCTATACGAACAGCGGGCCCGAATACCACACTGCCTACACGCATAGGACCCAAAAGGAACGCCCAATTATAGAAAAGGCACAAACACTCAAATTATGAAACTAGAGATGAATGAAATCCCCAAATATAGATTGTCTATTGAAAATCTTAAAAATCTAATTCATCTGCAGATTTATTGATGCGCATATGGGTCAAAATATATTTTAACAATAAAAATGGAAAAGTACTTATTAATCTCAGCCATTCTGGAGCTTAAATAAAATCTAATCTATAAGGCAGTTTTCTTATATATACAGGTTGTCCCAAAAAGATTGAAACGCACTTTAAATTTTACCTGTTGGGGATACGTAGGCAACGCAATGAACCTGTTCCCGCAAAGGAAAAAAAAATCTAATTGAATCAATTTTGTCTAAGACATCGTATAAAAGCTTAACAAGAACGAAAAATCCTGCTTCAAGCATAGACTATGAAACACTTTCCAACACAGCCAGAAAACTGTATAACGAAACTTCACCGTTAAATAGGGTGAAAGAAGTTATGTAAGTAAACAGTATAGGAAACATATAACACATTGAAATATACAGTTTTCGAAATTACCTTCCAGTGTCAAAAAATAGTCGAATTATTTTGTGCAGCCTATATGATCAATAGATGTGGATATATAGCATGATAAGATTTAGTTCAGTTAGAATATTCACATTTAGCAATTTTCGCCAATCGATGGACATTCACTCGATATCTTTTAAGCACTGTATATTATCTGAAGACTTTGTATACACCACATATTAAGCTAAAAGGTAACTTAAAACTTACTCGCAGCAATTACCAACAGTAAACGACAATGTATCATTTTCTTTGCGTAGCCCTGTATATGAATTTATTTATATTCCACAAACTTCTATTAGTCTACTAAATATAGTTCAACAGGAAAATGCTTAAGCACAATTAAAAACTACCCTTAATCAATTCACTCCCTTAGTCTGTAATACTTACGAATTCCCTTGTGTAGCTCTGTATATGATCAACCGAGTTTATAAACACACACGTACTATGAAAAAAATTAGTTAAACTTAAAAACGCAAACCAAAACGCACTTATCATACATAGACTGTAAATATCGCACATGTACTGTAACCGATATCTTTTGTGTGTCCCTGTAAATAGACGCAATGCACATAAGAGAGCAATTTATAGTGCATCTCAGTAATGCATATAATTTTCATTATGTCTGAAAAGTGAAATATCACTAAATTACACTGCAAACGACTTTCCCCCATAGAATGATGAGTAACAGAATTCTTTTGTTTGACCCTGTAAATGAATAATAAATGCTTTGCACCCCATATTCTACAAAAAGCATGTTTTAATGCGCTTGAAACGATTATTTCCCATTGACTGTAATGTAACGGAATACTTTTGACTGTCCCTGTAAAAAAAACTATAAGTGCTACACACTTCAGTTGAAATAGGGAACATGCTACAGTAAACGACAATAACATACAAAAATTTCAGGGCAATCCGAGCATATTTACGGGAGTTAGAGCACGGACAGACGGCAGACGGCCAGACAAACCGAAGTCATATAACCACTTTTCAACTAGGTTGGAAAGTGTTTAAAAGTGTAACTTTCTGAAAACCAATAGCAGGATTATATTATTACATAGTCTTATTTCATACCCTAATTTGAACATTTTGGCAATTTGCATTGCCCATTAAGTCTAATTAATAAAATAAATAAATAAAGCGCGTTCTAACCTTCTTGGGATACACTGTGTATACCATTTTCTTTTTAATGTTACATTCTTTACGCCTGCAGTTGCTTAGTATTTCATTTAATAACATACATACACGTAAAAAGTAGTTTTAAAGAAAAAAATTCACAATATATGTATTTTTAAAAAAATTAAATTGAAAGCATTTTCCGTTAATTCATTACAAAATTACGCGCAAAAAATAAATTTCTATTCTACAAGAACATTTAATTTTCACCGACTGGGAACTTTCAGTTTAAATGGCAAATGGTTAGATTTAATTGGTATACATGACTAAAATTTCTGTTCTTTTCTCTTTAAGCGGCAAAGTTGCTTTTAATCGCTGGGAAAGAAACTTGTGTCACATATGATGAATACACTCTGATCATGAAAAGAAACAATTGTTGTATCATTGTTGTAATTGCGAAGTATTACCGAGTCATTTCGGTATCGTATGGCCGAGTCATTTTTATAATTTAAGCAAAACGAAGAAAAATTGAATGCGATCAACTTTTGCATAAACCCTAATGATTTGTTAAGTTTTAGTTGAGTCAGGGTTATAGATGATTTAGTCATTTTATTTTGTTGAACAAGAGTTTTTACATCTTAGCATTTATTGAAAATTATTGTATGTATGTTGCAAGGTGCGTTAAAATGTTTAAGATGTATGTATGTAAACATATATGTAAAATGAGAATTTATGTAAATATGGAGATAATGTACTATTAAGCATGGAGTATTTAGCAGGAAGATAATTAAAAAACTAAATAGTATTTATTAAATATCACTCTGGCACGTAGAATCTGCCAAAAAGGCTGTTTTTTTATGCTTGTTTTCTATTCTATTCTTTTTTCTTTTTAAGGTTATATTTTTTACACTATCGCGTAATTCTTTCAATACAAAGCAAAAAATGGCCTTCAAAGAAAAACTTCGGAAAATACATATAAAAAATAAAAAGCATTTTTTTTTGTATATATATCATGAAATTATGCGCTAAAAATACATTTCCATTCCACAAGAATATTTAATTTTCACCGACTGGCAACTCGGAGCTTAAATGGCAAAGGGTTAGACTGCAGAGGAGAGATGAGAATAGTCCATAAAAGTGATAAAGCCGCCCCCGCGTTCGATTGAGGAAAGGCGTCTAATCTAGCGCAGCGTGGGTGCGAAACTTGATTGAAAAAAATGCGATAGAAAAGATTAGTCATAGCAGAGATGTTATATAGATATCAGAATGAGGGAAAGTCGTATAAATACGAAGTCGGCTACGTCAATTCGGTGATGCAGACTATTTTTGGAAATTATTACAAAAAAGTAGTTAAACACACATAACACTTTCACATCATCTAAATTTAAATATAAATGTGACTTATTAACTTGATTAAGGCTGTTCTAAAAAAGAAATAAAAAATTCTCCGCTCAACAACATGAAACTTTGTGGCACATACATTTTTGTATGTAAAAACATGATATTTGCACAGGATGCATATTAAAATGATTCGGAATGGAATGAAATTTTGAATTTTTTGATAAATATATTATATCTTAAGTTATAATCGATTGCTGACATAGATGTTGACTCTTATCGGACTGTCGTGTTTCGAAAATTCGGTTCCAATTGTCAACTCTGACATCATTTTCTGGAAGATCGTTGTCCTTTATCGAAAAATATAAACGCTATTAGATTTCTTAGTTTCAATACGAGCACTTCCAAATACCATGCGTCTAGGTCTAGGATTAAAAGTGTATGTGTGAATGAGTACACAGTTTAGATTTAAAATCATCCTTCAAATATATATATATATATATATTAAAAAAATGCGGGTGTTTTCAGTGTTTTTGATATGTTATCGCAACTTCCACCCCCATTTATTAATATAGTTTAAAAATAAAATGAGTTATTTATGATAATTATTATTCTCACATTTCTAAAAATCCATTATATTAATAAATAAATATGATTTTTTTAAAAAAATTATCCTGGTTTTCGAGTTGGGAAAATTTAGACCAATCGACTTTTTAGCCGCCCACAGGGTGGCTTATTCTTTCTATCTCTATCATTTTTCATGTTTATGAAAAGTCGCAGCAATCCATCGTTGCCACAGATTAATCTTGGAAAATGAAACATTTGAAGTTACGGAAAAAATTAATAGCTCAAAAAGTATTTGTCACAAAATTGTTAGACAAACTGCGTTAGAAAGGTAAAAAATTGTATTTTTCTTGATATAAATTTCAAATCGAATGATTATGCCGTTTTTCAAATAATGAATTTAAAAAATTACCAAACTTCACAATGAAGTACCATAACGAAACCTTCACGCGTAAAAAGATAATGATAACGGTTGTTGCTTTCGGCCGAGAATGAACCAAACGATGTTCGCATTTTACTATTTTAACAGTTTTTAACGAAATTCTGTAACTTTAGAAGAATTTTTCTTTGAATAGGCAATAGAAATGCATAAAATTGTTACAAAAATGTTAAAATTACAAAAAAATATAGATGCAAATTATCAGATATGAAAAATAAAGAAGAAATTTGGTACTTTCGTGTTATAGTAGCCACCAAGCATGAAATATTTTTGTTTCTGTTTTCATTAATATATTGTAAATTTGGTATTTTCGTGTTATAGCGGCTTCCAAGGATGGACTGCCAAGCGGCCAAGATTTATCGCCAAAATATAAAGCATGTATGACATTATAATAATATATGACATATATATAACATTTCTGTACGTATGTGGCCAAGTTATAGTCATATATGATGCATATATGATGTATATATATGACATGTGTCTATGATGTATATACGACATATAAGGCATAAATAATATGTGTATAGTGACGTATATGGTACATATAGAAGTGTTTGGAATATATATATATATATATATATATATATGCGTATATAGGATGCCTATATATAAGCTTTGCGATGATCTTGGCAAAACCATAATTGCAACCTTGGCATAATCATAATTGTGGGAGCCGCTAGAACACGGAAGTACGGTACTTTTTTTTTTTTTTTAGCCACACACAGGGCTAATTCTTTCAGTCTACAGTAAAATTCATGTTTATGAAAAGTCACAGCCACTCCATATATAAAGGAGAACACCCTTTATACATAGCTATACAAATGGTTGTTACTGACGATATTAAAAATCAAATTGTCTCTCTGTATTATGCCAATACTTCCGCTTGTATTTCCTTTCTCAGTCTCTAATTGCCCTACAGCGGGCGCAGACCCCATTTAAACAATAATATAAAGGATCCAACAAAGTTAAACCCGTCGTGGCGTACATTTCTAAGGGGATCCAGTGGCCCTAACTCCAATAGGAATGAAATTACCCCAGGGGAAAGTTCTTGTAAGTTCCGGGGGGGGGGAAGGTTCGGTAAGACCTTTTTGGTGCTCCCCCTCATGTAAACACCATGTAAACCCTTTCATGTAACATATCAATAGATAGATCTCGTAAAGCACTATGGTGTGGTCCTACTCTCCGCCTCTTACTTCCCCCCCCCCCTCCCTTAAGAAGCACATTTCTCTGTTTCGACTCTTTTTAAATTTTAGTTTTTCCCATCTTTCTCAGCCCCTTTAAGCCCCACAGAGGGCGTAGGCCTCTTCTAAAGGATCCAACGAAGTTAAAGTCGTCGAGAACAACATTTCTAAGAGGGTCCCGCGGCCCTATCTCCCATAGGACCGGAGTTACCCCCCATGAGGGAGACATTCAAAGGGTTCAAACCCCGTCATGTAACATATCAAAAGTTTGATCTCATCAAGCACTTTTGTCTGGTTCTACTCTCCTCCTCCTCCTCCTTCTCTCCCGTCTCCTGTCAGGAGCACTTTTCTTATTTATTTTTTTTTTTTTCAGTTTTTCATATTTATTTTAGTTTTTCCCATTTTTCTCTGTTCCTATGGGTCGGACAGCTCCAAAATTTCACCAAAATTAGCTGTAAACCGCTTAAAGGTATCCCCCCCGCTTCTTTTATCGCCCTCGGTTTTCACGCATCTCTCGAGGGGGCCCCGTCAGAGGGGCGAAAAGGGGGATCCCTTTTAAAGTCCCATCTCTCAATTGCAAGTGAGGATTCATTTTAAAGGTCTCGTAGAGCACTTGTGTTTTGTATAGCCCCCCCCCTCCTTTCCCCCCACCGCTCTCCAAGATCCCGTCAATTAATGCTAACTCATCATTTGTTAAACAACTTCTCTTAGCTGTATCGATCATAAAAGCTGCTATCATAGAACTTTTCATTACCTTTTTTATTAGGTTATCTATTAAGTGCTAAAATGCCTTGAACCATTAAATACTTTAAAGAGTGTCATTAATCCTGCACATTTGTAAACAACAACTACCTCGCCACGTCTCAACCCATTGGAGCCACATCTTTTTACAATTATATTTATTAAAAATACTTCTAGTCACTGAATCTTTTTAAAACTTGGTGTGTTCGTGCCTAATATATTCCGCCAGCTCACAAAAAATCTTAGAGCGCTAACTAAATTCTAAAGTGGAGAAGCTGGCTTATGCTAACAAACACTTTTTTTTGGACGAGTTAGACTTGGCTGAAAAAATCTCAACGATAAAAGCCGTGGGTGGGCAATCTATATTCTGCCGTAAGGTAGAATTTTTCCCGCTTGTATTTTTTATTTATTTATTAATTTAATCAAATATTTCATAAGCTTAAAGGTGCACCAATTAGAAAATATGTTTTAAATATACTTACAGCAATTGTCGCTCACAAACCACCGTAATCGTAATATATCCAAATAATTTTGTGCGATCACACAAAAGAGCTAATGCTACAAATACTTATTTAAAAAACAGACATGCAGTAAATGACCATAATATCTTATTTAAATCCATCCCATCAGGGATCTACAATGCCCATTTTAAAGCGTGTTTATATCGTTGTATATTTTGGTTCAGAATTTTATGTAGAGAACATACATAATCAAGTGATAATTATTGCCAATAAATACACAAATAAATATTCATATAAGTTCTAATTTATGTTTAGTTAACCCCTTTGCGACGATCGTTCCCTACAATTTTTTTTTATTTCCTAACATTAATATTTTCAAACAGAAATCTTTGCTTAATTTAATCACAGAAATCCTGTGATTAAAAAAGGCGAAATTTCTATTCGAAAGTACTAGTAAGAAAAATTAAGAATTTTAAGCATCTTGTATGCCATGTATACGCGACGCTCGTCGGGAAAGCGTTAATAGTTAAAATATTCCACAAGTAAAACACTACTTTCAACGAGTTCGGCATATTCTTTGTTTGTATATATATATAAACAAGGATGTAGTGGAGGGTATATGATGGTATACGTAGCATACTTTCTGGACTTTAAGGACTTTTTAAGGAATAACGTATACCCCCTGTTTCTAAAATAAAGCTATAGAGTATACTCTCTAGCGTTTACCCTATGCTTATAGCGTTTACCCTCTGCTTATAGCGTTTATCCTCTGCTTATAGCGTTTACCCTCTGCTTATAGCGTATATACCCCCAGCCTATAGCGAATACGCTCTGCGTTTTTTTTTTTACGCTACACCACTGTAAATAACAAACAAATAGAAAGTTCAGAAATTATAAATTTTCTTTCAAGGTAAGGGGACTTACTAGTTTTAGATATTTATTATGAACGCAGTGTGTATTTCAAGCGTGAAGCGGAACCTTTGAAAACATAGGTCGAGTGCTTTATGAGTGCTGCCTTATTTAATATCTATCATATCTGATTACTCAAAATTAGGTACGTAGAAGAAAGAAAGTTATAAAGAAAAAGGTACGGCTTTTCTTTTTCCTTTCTTTCTTATTTTTTTTCCTTTCGTCTTTCACAAGTGGAAGTCGAAATTCTTTGTTATGGAATAATGATTTTTTATAGAAAAAAATTTTTTTTGGACAAGTAAACTTATCTTCTCATCGTGACCTGAAGCTCAAGGAAAACATGATGAGTCTTAACAGGTATATGCATATTGTAAACATAAAAATTAGCGATTGCGACTCGCCAAGAGGCAACTAAATTTGTTGTTGTTTTTTAAGTGATCATTAAAATTCTTTTCAGTCATTTTTTCTTTATTTACAATCAACTGTATCGCGAGTTCAAGAAGGCTGGAATATACTTCTTTTAATGTTCGATTTTGTAATCACAACTACTTCGCTATTCATGGCATAAAATATTCCGGGATTTTTTAATTATTCCAGATTTTTTTAAGTTTTTATTTTTCCGAAAATTAGAAGTTTGTTTTTTAGCAACCAATTTCTATTTGATACCTTATCCATTCAATCTTATATTTTATTCCCGTATATAGAGCAAACTTTCGAAAATTGATTTAAAAACAAACAAAAAATAAGAAATAGTTTTTTTAATTAATTATTAAGGAAAGTAAAACACCATAGCTCTTTTCTCTGAAACACAAAGAAGAAAGAGAGGAAAAAATTCTAGCGTTGGTTGCCTAAGTAACTCCTTTTATCACCAAAATCCTTTACTATAAAGACGCATTTGACCGTTTTTATTTGGTGCGTTCGTAATTATATAAATACGTAGCACCTATTGTCGTCGCTTGGTCCGTTCCATCTATCTGTCCGTCCGTCCGTCTGTCTGTCCGTCCGTCCGCATATAACAACGCAAAAACTACCCATCCGAATGGTTTGCAATTTAAAATATATTATCTTTGCAGAATTTTGCCGAGACATTTCAAATTTTATTAAAATCGAATCAAAACTTTAGGAGATATTAATAAAAATATTTATTAAGAAATTTGAATTTTTTTTTTTTTTTTTTTTTTAATCGGAGCTTTTTTGTTATAGGAGCTTCCGAAGTTTAATCGTCAAGCGACCGAGATACTTATTTTATTACAGAAATTAATCTGCAGACGATATAATTCTTTTCACAGAATTAAAAATCAGAAATGATCTGAATATTTATGTAACTAGTTATAGTACGAACGCACCTCATTTGTCACGTTTGACGTACAATTTTTAACTTGTTATTATTATTCGGCGTGTGGAAAGAGGTAAGGTTTGATTTGAAAAATTGACTATTGGAGCGAGATGAGATATATTTAAAGTAATCCCAGGAAACGATAACGTTGTGTAGGTTCATTTATGGTTATTTCCCGGGACCGGCCAACGTCGGGCGGGTCACCAATTTAAAAAGTAAATTAAAAAGATTGAGGAAAAATTCTGTTTGCCAGCTGTAGGCATCTAGCCAGATTTTATAATAGAGTAAAACCTGCTAAGGTGGAATCTCAAGGCCCTGATAATAATTCCATTTTAGACAGGTTTTCGTCTTAACAGTTACATTTATATTGCATTTTTCCCCCTGGGACCATGAAATTTAACTCTTTCATGCCTGACTTATTCTTAAATGGATGACAAACATATTTTGCACTTAAATTAAATTTAAAATGAATTATTAATAACAAATAATGTTAATTATATATTTTTAAAAAATTACGAAATGGATACTATATAAGACTTTCAAGCACCGAAATATTATTAATAGTTAAATAGTTTTTACAACAGTTTTCAATTCTAAATATACTAACACAATGTAGAAAGTAAAAAACACTTTTTTTAATCATATTTTTGTTTAAATCCAGAAGCAGAAAATCTTTGAGAAAATCTTTTCTCATGCACAGCAGAAACAGCGTCATCGAAGTCAAGTTTTTTAATTGAATATCTGTAAAAAAAAAAAAAAATGGTTCTAATATGAAAGTGCTGTATTTCCCAAGCTTTATTAAACTTCATTTGTGGTTTATATGCAAAAAAGGGGTAAAAACAAAATGCACATTTTTCAGAGGGTTGGATTTCATCTGAGATTACCATGCACGAGAATATTAAGGCAATATTCCGTTTTATGCAGGTTTTTGTTTTAACAAGTTTTACTATATTTATCTTTACTAGGCTGATAAGTAGCACATGAAAATTTTAAGATTGATAGAACAGCGATTTTTAATATGTGAAAAGCAATCTACACAAGAATAATGTAAAAAATATGACTGTCGTCGAGTGTTAAAGAATGTAATATTACAAAATCTCAGTTTTAAGTGGAGTTATAAATAATGAGCCGGTCTTAAGAATGAACAAAAAGTACCTATTTTCGCCCATATATAAAGGATCAACCTTGGTGACTTTTTTTGGCGATTCTGGTGATCACATTTGTCGACAAATATTTATCTAGAAAAAACGAGATATAGAAGTCGTGCGATGTATAGATGCTGATACATCTAGCCAATAATAGAAGGTGGACAATGGGTATAAAATATTTAGAGAACCAGTCTTGTTTATGGAAATGAAATTTAAAAAACATGGTAAAATATACTTATACTACGTTTCTGCAAAAGAGTTTATTATGCATTTGGACTCATTGCTCATATTAAGAAGCAGATTCTGAGGTGACTCAAATAAAAAAGCAGATTCTGAGGTGATTGATAAAAACACCTCGATTTTCCTTTACTCATACACGTATAGTTATTCTGTTGAATATTTTATACGGCCACAAGAAAAAAAAATCCCATAATTTATTATTTATTTTTTGACATTATTGGCGCGTGCTTACAAAAAATATGCTTGAAAAATCATAAAGCAATTATCCGATCACACGGCCAAAAAATGGATTTTTTTTTCACCCTGAACACGAAAGGTGGATTACATATCCACAAATCGTTTTTTCCTCTGATGCGGCACGACCCAGCTTTGTAGTATATAGGGGCCATAAAGTCAAAGTCATTACCAAATCATCCCATGCTAGATGAAGATGAAGTTTTTATTTTCGATCATCAGATGAATTATCCATCATCGAAGGAGTAGGCGATGATAGAACACAGAAAACATCTGCGCGCGCTTCTTTTTCGAAGCTATTGTATTACTTTTCATAATTTCATATTTCAAAGTAAAATTATGTTTTTTTATCAAAATATATTTTTTTTCGATTTGAAATAATTAAAGATTTATCAAGAAGGATTCATTTACTAATCTAATTTAATAAAGCTGAACTATACTTAAACCAACATCAGGATGTTAACCCTTTCAGGGGCAGAGGTATGTTTATGAAACCACTTAATTTTAATTCCAAAACGCCACAATGGCACCAAAATTTTGCTAAAATCTTTTCCATTTAATATGTATGTGAAATATAGCCTTTTTCTTATTTACAAATAAATGTTATTGTAAATTCCGGTGCCAATCAGTTATTTTAACATTTTAGTACTGAAAGTACTTTGCCCCTGAAAGGGTTAAAATACTAACTTATATTTGACATATTTTCTTTTTTCATTATTATTCTTCGCATAGCAAAGAAAATCCCTTCGTTATCAAGTTTCATATGTTTCAGATTTTAACTTTCTAGGTATATATTTATCGTCTTATACGTAGGTGGCCATAAACTGTTTCGACAAAATACGAAAGGTGATAGTACCAATCAAAACGAGAATTAAAAAAACTAGTCGTTGGGGGCCACCGTAATACTTACCCATCATGTATATGTATAATGTAAAATATTAAAATAAAAATGTGTAAACTACTTATAAAATGCATTGATATTCAAATAAAATCGTGGCTTGATGACGTCATAAAAAGGCTCGATTACTGAATTGCTTGAAAGAGGTTTTTCCTAATAACTCCAAAAATAATACTCCTATTAACTAGCGGTTTATTGCATATGATTAAGCGTCAAATTTCCAATTAAAATATATATTTGAAGTGAAATTTGGATGAAATACAGGGTCATGAAAAATCGAAGAGTGTGGAAAATAGGATTACAAATATCTCGGCAACTAATTATCCGATCGACTTCATGTTTTATGCAAAATTTGTTTTTTTATTGTCTTTTATATTTACTCCTTAAAATAAACAATTTCGAAAATTTTTATATACCTTTCATCAGAACGAATATTTCGAGAGTCCGAAAAAAAATGTTCCGGTTAATCGAGGTTATTGAAATGAAATAGGCTTCTTCCCATTATTACATACTAAGTACATACCAAATGGCAAGTCTCTATCTCAATTTGTTCGGGAGATAGAGCGTTTACAGACACACACACAGACACACAGACACACAGACGGACGGCAAAATTTTTTTTTCTAAAAATATGTTTTTCGGAATCTCCAGTATCTGAAACGTGTAAATCCGTCAAAAAAATTTTTTCGATTTTCAAAACGATTACAAGACTTACCCTATACTACGTATGATGGGTAAGTAAAAATAGAAAACAAAATTTACAATCAACTTATTCATTCAAAATACAGGGTGTCCTTATTCCAAGCAGAACCCGGATTTTCATTAATAACTTTATTAATAATGAATATATTTTAAAGGATTGTTCAACATACTTACCCTGTTTTTTGTGAAATATGATGGCATCATCTGTAAATGACCATGGTTTGCATACAAACAAGACTAAAAATTAATATGTTTCACTATTCAGAATGCAGCTGACAGTACATACGGCATCACTGACTAGTTTTGATACTGTTCAATTCCTACTCTTCCCATGGTATCATAACATTTAACCCCTTCGCGACGAGCGTCCTTTACAGAATTTTTAATCTTTTACCACCGGTTTCTCAAAACAGGAATTTTCGCCTAATTGAATCCCAGAAATGCTGTCATTAAATAAGGCAAAGTTTACAATAAAAAGTTACTGGTGGGAATAATCGAGGATTCTGAGGATCTTTTGCGTCACGTATACGTGTCACTCGTCCCCAAGGGGTTAACATAAAGTAAGACTCAACTCACAGTCTAGTCCAAGAATGCTACGCGGCAGAATTCCTTAAAAATTAATATTTTAATGTACTTTTTTTACATGTTTGATTAATAAATTTATACGGGAATGGAATATTCCAAAAAGTCAATGCTTCATCACACAAAGCGAAAAATTTACTTAAGATTGTTTGAGGAACATGAAAATAATTTTCGTTAATATCCCCCTTCCTTAAATTCGCCGGATAACAGAGCAACATTTGAGAATCGAAACGAACTGACATATGATTGTATATTTAGAACAATTTATATTTGGTTGCTAATTATAGGGTCTTTTTTACCTTTTATTCCAAGAAAAGGTGCAATTATGTTACATATTTAAGTTGAATAATCACAATATTAAATGGCTAATCAAAGTTCAGGCTGATGTGCTCAAAAAATTTAAAGCATTTCTAAACGAAAATAGAAATATTATTCTCTTCGGCAGTTTTCCATTATTATCGCGTTGGATATTATACATTTTGTAATTTTATCGTCTCAAAACTATCGTTAGCATAAGTATAGTACGTTTGCGGCCAAGAAAACATTTTACCTTTAAATGCGGTCTGAAATAAATTTTTCGCCTCAAATGCGATTCGAGGGAGCCAAAAGGTTGAAAACTCTTGACATAAAGCAAAGTTAGTCTGTTGGAAAATTCACAAAAATATCTACAACATTATTAAAGTTATGAATAAAACACTGGGTTAAAGTCTTTCAGTTATTTTAGACGCAATATGTGAATTGCGGTACTTGTTGTTCCCTACACAAAAGATACTCGCATATATATATGACATTTCCCTTACTTATTTTGCTGAAACAGTTTACGAACACACACACGCGCATACACACACATTAAAGATGAGTTCGAGCTCTTTTTTTCAGATCCCGAGCCGGATCATTTGAAATCTGAGGCCGCAGGATCTTGAAAAAATTTGTCTCATCAGAGCCCGAGCTGGATACCAAAAGTACGCAGTAGAAAATAACACTTTAAAATTGTTTCAAGACTAATTTTCTCATTTAAAAATCTCTTTTTTACTTAAAAGTATTAATCTTAAAGACTCACCCATGACGACATTTCGTTATTTTCATGTAGTCGAAAATCTGTTTAAAATAGCAAATTTGTTATTTATACCCACCGCTGGCATAAAATCTTCAAAAGTTACAATTCTTATTTTTTTTTTTTTTAAATATCATTACAACTATGGCAGAAAGACGTGAGTTTTGTTTTTTAGAAATTCTGGAAGAACTTGAAACAGGAAGCGAAGACAGACAGAGGACATCCCACGGCTTCTTTATGTTACTAACATTGACCGTACAAAGGATTCAGAATCAGATAGATTATTTCTCTTTATATGCCCTCAATAACAATTCAATTCTCTTTCAAACAGATTTTTAAAGGATTGTAAAACATTTTAAGAAACTTAGATTGCATTTTTTTTTTCTCAAATAGCAAGTTTTCCCCCTATTTTTTCTACTTGTGAATAAAAAATTTTTCACTTTGAGCCCAAGCTTGAAGACTGGTATAAAAATCAAGCCCGAGCCCGTTTCGGACCCAGGCTTGGATTCGGGCTCACAGGCTCGAGTTGAACCTGTCTCATCTCTAATATATATACGATGCATGCATTCGATTAATTCTAGAATTTTTTGTATAGATTTTCACAAAAAACAAAGTAAATTATATTCTCACATCAATATATATATATTTTTAAATAATTAAAGATTTACCAAGAAGAATTCATAACAAATTTAATTTAATAAAACCAGTCTGCTTAACTAATATCTGGACGCTAAAATAATTAAATCATATTTGACACTTTTAACCTTTTCAGTATTGCTGTTTCCACACAAAAAAAGAAATATTCGTTTTTAGGTTTTAAGTGCTTCAGCTTCAAACTTTGGTAAGTATCTACAGGTAGGCATTCGATTAAAGATACATCAAGTAAATATCAGAATTATGTCATTAAAATTATCAGCATATTTTAAGGCGAATAAGTAATAAAACATTTGAATAGTTGTTAAACATTTTGTTTTAGGAGTTAGCAAAAGGAATGGATGAAATGTGTTGTGACTACATAGAAATCTTTTCAGAAAGAAAATGATACGTTTTATCTCATTTAGAGTATTAAAGAAAATAATTTAAACGGGAAAATTTAGAACAAAAATCTTAAAACACCCTCGAAAATTTGAATAGATTTATCACTTTAAATATTCTTTTAAAAATGTCAGTAATTATGAAATACCAAAAACATTAAGAAAAATTAGAATGATGATATTCTACATATAACTGCTTTATATTTCTCTTCAAAATGTTACTTTATATGCACAGTACAATTTTCTTAATATAATAAAAAGTCAGAAAAAAATTAAACCAAGTTATTATCTACATATCGCAATCACTTAAAGTATAGAACCGTTTCATTTTTTATTAAATTTTTCCTTTCCGGAAGGCGCGAGAAGAAATGATAAAACGAGACACGTTATAACAAGAAGCCACAATATTTGTTTCTCCTTTGAAAAATTCGACATACTACAATAGCAGACAGATATACAACTATTCCATGTTTTGGAGCTCAAATATTAAAACATGTACATACAAAAAATCTGTTTCAGTGTCATTATTATTATATATATATATATATATATATATAAACGAATTATTACATACTTAATCATTATTTCATAGTTTATGTTGGTGTTATGGTAATGTTTCATTTTTGGTATATATATATATATATATATATATATATATATATATATATATATATATGTATGTATGTATGTATGTATGTATATTTGTTGTTGTTGTTGTTGTTGTTGTTGTTTAACCCTTTCAGGCACAAAATACTTCTGTTACAAAAATGTTAAAATGACTGAATGGTGCCAGAATTTACAAACAAATTTATTTGAAAAAAGCTAAAAGCTTTTCATCGCGTACGTTATAAAAGGCAAAAATTTATTTCAGAACTCTGGTGTTGTTGTGGAATTTGGGGATTAAAATGAAGTGGGACGGAATTTAACCCACCATACCGGAAAGTGTTAATGGATAAATATGAATGATTAATTAATTTAGTGTCCTCTTGTTAGTTTCTTTTAATCTTATTCTTATTAACAGTAATAAAACGCATTCGTAAATGTTTTAGTTAAAGTTCATCCAATTTACACAATAAAAATTCATAGCACTTGAATGACCACCGGCAATTCACAAATACAAATGAAAATAAAGAAATGGAAGCGAAAAGAACAAAACGACAATAAATGCTTCTCACGCAATAGAACTTTGAACAGAGACTTCCAGATTAGCATATTGCAGAAAGATACCAGATTCCAGGTTCCGAAATTTATTGGACAGAGCATCGCGTGTGACAAGCGGACGACACGATTCCTCTCGGAATTATGCACTAATCGCAGCCATGATTTGCATCTGTCGGTATGTATCAGTCGGCATTTTCATTTAAATGACCCACGAAGAGCAATGCCCAAGGAGAAAAGAGATATAACAATTCACGGACGACAAAGAAGAAAAAATATATAAAGTATATCGGAAAATTAAATTACGTAAAAGTAAAGGGAACCGACTCAGGCAAAACACAGACAGAATTTCGTTTTACGTCAATTTTTTGTTCATAGGAAGTCGGAGTGATGGGATTCATGACTAGCATCGCCAGTTGTCTAGATTTACGCGGGACGTCCCGATTTCCAGGAGTCCGAGACCTGTCCTGCGCGGGACGCCCAAAGTCCCGATTTTTCATGATGCACCAATTCTTTTAAATTTCTTTTCGTACCATGCTTTCAATAGTCAGTATCGAGTGGAACTTAATTCGCTAAAACCTGTGAAGACAGAACAAGTGTATAACGGAAAATTTTTATAGTCCCTTCGAAAGGAATACCTCACAAATCTACCAGACGGAAAACTGTCTCAAACGGATTTTTTTCTGGTTCATAGCGACTTTGTTTTCACAGGTTTTACTGTACTTTGTTCAATAAACCTTGTGAAAACGGATCTGTCTATAACGGATTTCTGTTTTAAAAGTAAAAATTTCATTGTCCCAGCGATTCCGCTTTCTCCGGTTTTACTGAATAAGATTGTTGTGTTTATTTAAGTGTAGTAAAGAAGGAATAACAAGGAGCTGGGAGGAAATTCCTTTTTAAACAGGTTTTCGCCTTAGTAGATATAATTGTAAGGTATTTACCGAGGGGAAAATAAAATTTTTACTTTTAAGACAAGATTCCGTTATAGACAGACTCAATTTTAATAGGTTTTACTGTATTTTTATGTCCCGATTTCGAAGCCGTTGCCCCTGTCCCGCTTTTTGGGAGGCTGGACCGAGCAACACTACTTAAGATAGAAATTATGGATTAATTTAAAGCATTATCGAAAGGCTCTGTCTATATGCTTGCTAAGAAAGTCTTGCTAAGAGAGTATAGTAAATCTTTCGACTGGCCTTTCTTTTCAAAAGATTCTGTGGTCATCAACAAAAAAAAGGAGAGTCTCAAAAAAAGAAAGAGGTAGTGATATATCTGTCAGAGACGTCCGGTACTGACCTCTGGACATGCTAGACAGGTCATAAAATTTGAAACAGACCGCCTTATCACAAAAAAGATACCGTTAAGGAAAACGTAGTCTGGGACAACCTTAATACTGAATTCCCAAAATGGGACTCACGTTTGTTATATGACATTCAGCAACTGAAAGGCAGAGCCTGGCCAAGAAGAATTTGCATCCAGGCATTTTCTAATTTTGTGCCGCTGTAAATTTGTTGGTTGTGTTAGGAGTGCCATAATCATTTTTTACATAAGAGGGATCCAAACTCTTAACTGATAGACAGCATTTAAAAGACACGATAATGAACTCCACACAATTTGCTGTTTTGTATTGATTGTTTTAATGTCAAAATAATACTGATTAAAGTATATTAAAAAAAAAGTATACATTATTTCTATAGTAATTTTGAACTTTCTTTTCTTTCTGTTCATGAAATTACAGAAAATCTTCTGTTAATAACTCACAAAAAAATGATGTATTTATGGAAAAGGAGATAACTGCAACAATTTAACAGTTAAGAAATTATATATAAAAATGTATGTATATATATATATATATAAACTTGCAAGGTATCTCTGAAGTTACCACATGATTTTTTTACGTTCAAATTAAATTCCATGCAATTGATCTGTTTTCTAAAACACCATTTAGGGCGTCTGAAATCGGAATGAGCGACATAACTAGGAGTTACTCTTGTATAAAACATATTTATGCACAACCATACACTGTATAAATTCTTACAGTAATTATATCATTGCTGTATAAAATTACCGTTGAGTCGTGTATTTACCAATAGATTTGTTTATTTAACTCTTCCACCCACTCTTACTGTATTCATTTTATTGAAGTCTGTTGAGAGGTAATAAATCGAGTTGTCTAATTTTATAATCTAGAAAATTACAGAAAAACAACTCTACTGCAAAAGAATAAATAAATCTGTAAAGCAATTCCAAATAAAGAAACACAGCATTAAAACATGATAACCTAATAAAGAGTAAGTAACGGGTTGCCAGCAATAATTTTTTTTTTTTTTTTTTTTTTTTTTTTTTTTGTAGTTTTGCATTTAGTTTTACCAGCAAGTGTCAACGGAAAAATCTGTGGTTTTATGCGATGCGAGGCTGTGCCGCAGCTGAGATTCTCAAACTGTTGAGCAGCACACATTTTTCACAAAAAACAAGTTACGATCACGTGATTTCTAGAATGGTTGAATGCCATGTTTTTTTTTTTCCTAAAGTAACATTAATCGACAGTGCTTGCAACGAACTACTGCCTTTTTGTATCGCGCTACTCGCTACCTTACATTGCTCAAAATGTAGCGCGCTACACTACAAACTACAGGCAAAAGTAGCAACTACTGTAGTTTCGCTACTTATTTCTGACCACTGGTGCAAACCGACATATGATGTATGGGAAAAGAAAATAAGTGTACGCAGCCGGATAACAGAAAGAATAGATTTTTTTACTTCTGGGCAACAATGTAAGAGAAGCGAGTGTGATCATATCAACGTGTGCGTTTTCAACTCCTCTTCTTCTTTTTTTCGCTAGTCTTTTTGAAGGATGTTTCATTGCTGTTTAATTGGAAAAAATATTTCTAAAAACAATATATATATATTCCAATTTTAATATTTTCAGTTGTTTTCTGGTAATAATTCAGTATACCTGGGTGATTCTACTGATCTTAGCATATATGCCAGTAGAATTATGAAATATTGAATTATTTTTTTAAAACACATGTGGGTACATCCAGGCTGATGATTATATCTACATGTGTTTTTTCATATCCAATTCTGATTTAATTCTCTAATTGTCCAATTTTCCATTGGATATGATTCATATTTCATTTCTTAATCCATTTGTATTCACTTGATAGCAACTCCAAATTAGTATTATTATTAATTTTTTTTTCACTCTTAAAAAAAAAAAAAAAAAAAAAATCTTCATGTTTTTAGTATTTTTGGCCAATTACCATTGAAGCACAAGCTATGGTAATATTATGATTGCACTTGTTAATCTATTAGCTAAGTGGTATTCCGTCTACACATTATCATTAATTATCTCTTTGGAGATTTAAGTAGAATGATACAAGAACTTGATATGTTTTTTGAAATTCATAGATATTATAATTATATATATATGTATATATATATATATGTATATATATATATATATATATATATATATATATATATATATATATATATATATACTTAATTTTATATTTTAAGATGAGCTGTGGATAAGATTTTAGCACTTAAAATAAAATAAAGTATAAATTTTAGAATTATTTTGTCAATTGGACAAAAAAGAAACAACCTTTAAGAAGAATATACAGTAGAAAGGGGAAAAAAATTCCGATGAGAAATTTTAAAAATTCGAATACATTCCACGTTCATGGGTTTTTTAATTGAAGATGTGAATTGAGACCTGACTGATGAGGAGCCTTAAACTCCTGCCACCAACCCACTCCGCACTCATAACCATTTTGATACATTTCAAAAGTGCTAAAATAGCCTCTAGTGTTCCGGTAGAGTTGCAAGACGCTCTTTCAGAATTGTAAGTGTTGATGATACTCGACAAAGGCAATGGACTGATTATTAGAGACCGAGAAATCTACTTATCTCAGATAGCCCACTACCATCCCAACAGCGCGCTTCCCACTGAGTCCACTCTCATCCTTTATTTATCACAGTTGCGTAGAATTCGAACTCAATTCCGGACAGGACACTTTTGTATCTGAATATTGTACTAAAATTTCTCATAATTTTATAAAAACAAACGACAGCGCGGCGGATTCGAAAAGCGGAACGGTGTTTGATCATGCTAAATACTTCTAGGATAAACTCTAGTTCCAGCATAACATCATCAAAATTCAGCCCATAATGTAACCATCTATGGGTGATAATCTATTTCAGTATCTAATAAAGTCTCTTATAAAAGCGACTACGGTTACTGAGATACTTTCAAAGGGCACCATCTTAAATGTTTCCCTTAATAACCATATACCACATATAATTCATAAGCACTTTTCAGCTAGTTTGTAAGTGCTAAGAGAATCTCTACTGTTCCGGTAGAGTTGCAACGCTCTTGCGGTTGCGCAAGTGTTGATGATACTCAACAAAGGCAATGGACTGATTATTCGAGAAATCTACTTCTCGTTCTCTCAGATAGCCCGCTGCCATCCCAACAGCGCGCTGCCCACTGAGTCCACTCTCATCCTTTATTAATCACAGTTGCGTAGAACTCAAAATCAATTCCGTACAGGACACTTTTGTATCTGAATATTGTACTAAAATTTCTCATAATTGTATAAAAACAGAGGACAGCGCGGCGGACTCGAAAAGCGGCAGGGTGTTGGATCATGCTAAATAGTTCTAGAATAAACTCTAGTTCCAGTATAACATCATCAAAATTCAGCCCAGAATATAACCACCTATAGATGATTATTTATTGCAATATCTAATAAAGTCTCTTATAAAAAAGACTACGGTTATTGAGATACTTTCGAAAGGCACCATCTTAAATGTTCCCCTTAATAACCATATCCCACATATAACCCATAACCACTTTTCAGCTACGTTTGGAAGTGCTAAGAGAATCTCTAGTGTTCCGGTAGAGTTGCAACGCTCTTACGGTTGCGCAAGTGTTGATGATACTCGACAAAGGCAATGGACTGATTATTAGAGAACGAGAAATCCATGTTAATGTATCTCTCGCAGACACATATACTTAACAAGCTCATTAACATCCCAACAGCGCACTTCACACTGAGTCCACTCTCACTCTTCATTAGTCACAGTTGCGTAGAACTCGAACTCAATTCCGGACAGGACACTTTCGTTAGAGAGTGCAGGAAGGCAGAACACCCTCCAAGATGTTCTCTTCTTCTACTTGGCATTCTCCAAAGCGTGTAAGCACTGGTCGACTTCCTTAGGGACCTTGTGACTGGATTTTGGGCCTCTGACCTCATCGCTTTCAACGCGCTCCACCCAAAAGGCATCTGACCGCTGTCTCGGGGATGTTCAGCGGAGGACGACCAAACAGCGTCTCAGATGTCGTGCAACATTTATGTTAGTTATCATAAATAGAGATAAGCATTTATTTTGCTCGCATGAAATGGCAACAACAGAGTCTGCTTGATATATTTTGGATGCCATGGAAATTCTCAAAGCGCAGTTCTAAAGGTTAAAGCAGTTTCTGAAAAGTTCTGTTTGGCCAACTCTTAGAAACAGATTATAAAAATATATTTTATGATGGAATATAATAAGCATGTATAATCAAAATTTGCTTCATAATTTTCTATTTATGACCTCATTATATGTACGCAAAATATAAGATGATTTGCATATGCGATATTTTATTTTATCCCGTTTTGCAGTTTTGTCCCATTAAAATTCTAATTAGCACATGAAATCTATTAAAATGATTTAATTTAAATAGCTAACGATTTAAAATAATTTTCAAGAGTATATTTTTTCCCACTCAGATAAAGTGTCGCAGCAGCAAGGACGGATGCGAGATATGCCCCGGCACATAGCATAGACGTTATGAGTTATCACTATCGATGCATTCGCATTAACCCCTTCGCGACGAGCGTCAGACATTTGTGACGTACAGCATGCGTACAATCCTCAAATTTTCCTGTCAGTAATTTTTAACAATAAGTTTCGCCTTATTTAATCATAGAACTTCTGCAATTAAATTAAGCGAAGATTTCGTTTTGAAATTACGGGTGCTAATGTTTTAAAAACTGTGTACAGGCCGCTCGTCGTCAAGTGGTTAAGGGCAGATATTCGCAGAATGCGGAATCAAGTGTGAATGAATGAAGTTATTTTCGCTAACGTAAAGTTCGGATGTAAAAAGTATTTCCTAACGATACTTTACTTTTGATGAATGCTTTTCTGCAGGATAGTAGAAACTATGCAAATGTTAGAGCAGTGCCGTTGGCTAAGATAGATATAAGAATGCTTTGTGAGTTTGAAGGTGCCTAAGTTTAGAGGGTTATATTTAGGAATTTGCAAGTAACTTAAGACACTATTTACTCAGAATTTAATCAGAGCCAGAGTTTTGCTGCTTTGAGCAGGTGTGTTACAGAAAGTGCGACCGAAAGTTCGGTTTTGTTTTCGTTAAATTTCGGCCCAAAATCTCAGTTTTGTCAAATATTCGGTTTCGGTGAAAAAAACAGTTGAATATTCGGTGCATACCGAAACTATAGTCGGATCTCATAATAAGAACTCCTCCTCTTTTAGAAGAACCCGTGGACAGCCCATAATGCCTTCGAGTAGTTTTCATTCATATTATCATTGTTTGACGACTCGAACAGTATTTGTGACAATAAAGTACTTATTAATAGCAGTAACTATTTATTTTTTCTAAATAATAAAGAAAAAAAAAACATTCGGTTTCGGCGAAAAAACATTTGAACATTCGGTGCATACCGAAATTATAGTTGGATCGCATAAGAAGAAGAACTCCTCTTTTAGAAGAACCCGTGGACAGCCCATAGTGCCTTCGAGTAGTTTTTATTCATATTATCATTGTTTGACGACTCGAACAGTATTTGTGACAATAAAGTACTTATTGATAGCAGTAACTATTTATTTTTTAAAATAATAAAGAAATAAAAACAAGATGTGTAGGACTAAAATGCATTGATATAAGTTGAATTTGCACTAGATCTGGATGCCAAATAATCAGTAAAGAATCACCTATTATTTCTGATGTCTGCATGCTTTTTTCTATGAACATACAAAACGCACAACGATAAAGGAAGAACCATACGAAAGGTTTTTGAGAAAGACAGTTTTGAAGCTTTTGACACAGTACACTCACATTTCGTTAAAACACGTTGTTTGATTAAAAATTGCAGTTAATCAAAAATTAACAAAAAAACGTATCAGCAAAAAATCTCAAAGATTGCATTGCACGAGTCCGCTAGTTTCTCTTATTTTTCTTTCGGTTATATTCCTTTCATACTTGCCTTTATTTCTGCAAGAAGAAAGAATATATCTTTTTCTTCAAAGAATGTTTATAAAATGTTATAAATTTTCTTTTATCGTGATCAAGGTATTCATAATATACTTTTAGCTAAAAAGAGCCTGTTTTTCTATTTAATAATTTACTTGATTACTATTTATAAACTACTACTTATTAGAATCACTGCTTATATTTCTATATTTGTGTCTGACAAAAAACTTAAATAAATGCGATTTCACTTCTTTTAAATAATAAAGTCAGTGATTAATATTTTTTATGTTTATTATTGATTTTTACGAAGTTCTCTATATTAATGTAAATTTTGTTACTGCTGTTTTGACTCATATGGATCGTTTTTTTATGTCCCAGCATGAGGAATGGATCTACTTCTGGCATAAGTACCCTTGTCAACCACTTCTTTGCATTATGTGCATATATACTCGTATTTCAACATTAACAAAATTTATAGTTTTTCTTAATAAACAAAGGATTATCGTTTGAAGATTTAATCCCTAAAAATGATCGCGAAAAAGAAGTTTACGCTGATGGTTCTTGTAAATATCCTATGTTTATATGCAAATACGTTTTAAAACTACTGAAATGTTGATGTATTAGGTAGCTTCCATTACAAAAAGCTAGAAGCAACCAAACGCAGCCGTCCGGAGAAAAGCAATTCCGGTAAATTTCGGTATATTTTCACCGATCATAACCATAACCCTAGACCTCCAAAACCACCCTCCGTTCAAATGTTGATATATATATATATATATATATATATATACAATGCAATGCAAAAAAATATATATCCTTTAGAATCTGACAATTCTGAAAAATATGTTGACTTTTGTGAAAAGAGAAAGACATTAGATGAATGTAAGTGGTAATTGATACAATACAAAAGGGGGGAAATTCATATTTAATTAATAGCATAGGAAAAAAATACAGAAAATGTGATTTCTTACCAATGCAAAAGTATATATACCCAGCATAAAAAAAGACAACACGTTGTATAAACAGGACTTAAGAAAATTAAATATTGACAGCTAATTTCGAAAAAATACTCATCTCTCAGAAAAACAAATAACGTTTCTTTTGATTAAAGTGAGTAATCTAATTTAATGTTGGCTTTTTAAATATAAACAATTGAAATAAATCAAATAGCTAAATGTTGCTTTAAAATATATATATATTATTATAGTTTTAATCACTAAAATTGTTTATTATGCATAATTTTATGTTCTAAAGATATTCATTTCAACACTTTATATAATTTATAACTTTCTAAAAAATTAAGACATAATAATTTTTCATTTATGATTTGCTTTCAGTTATGCGCCAGCCTTGTTTTAAATATAAAAACTAGTCGTTGGGGGCCACGGTAATACTTACCCATCATGGATATGCATAATGTAAAATATGAAAATAAAAATGTGTAAACTACATATAAAATGCATTGCAATTCAAATAAAATCGTGGCTTGGTGACGTCATAAACCTTAAAGGCTCGATTACTGAATTGATTGAAAGAAACATCCTTATAACTCCAAAAATAATAATCCTATTAACTAGCGGTTTCTTGCAGCTGATTAAGCGTCAAATTTCCAATTAAAATATATCTTTGAATTGAAATTTGGTTGAAATACAGGGTCACGAAAAATCGAAGAGTGTGGGAAATAGGATTCCAAATATCTCGGCAACTCATTATCCGATCGACTTCATGCTTTATGCAAAATTTATATTTTTTTATTGTCTTTTATATTCATTTCTTAAAATAAACAATTTCGAAAATTTTTATATACCATTTATCAGAACGAATATTTCGAGAGTCCGAAAAAAATAGTTCCGGTTAATCGAGGTTATTGAAATGAAATAGGCTTCTTCGCATTATTACATACTAAATACATACCAAATTGCAAGTCTCTATCTCAATTTTTTCGGGAGATAGAGCGTTTACAGACACACAGACACACACACAGACGGACGACAAATTTTTTTTTCCAAAAATATGTTTTTCGGAATTATATGGTTTCGATTTTCAAAACGATTACAAGACTTACCTTATACTACGTATGATGGGTAAGTAATAAATGAATTAAATCAAAAAATCAGTGCATAAAAAAAAAATAATTTATCAGAAAAGCATTATAAAGGAATGCGATTAAAGGTTCTCAAAATAATTCTAATGCATCATTATCTATAGAAGCTTATTGCTTGAAGTTATTTTGAACGAAATTTTATTAGAGGAACAAAATGCCAAAAATGTTTTTGCCACGCTAGCAGTAATGTTGCCGTAAAACTGGTTTTACAGGAATTTGAGAATAATAAATTGTCAAGTATGGAGATCTATTTGGGTGAGCATTTGGCGAATTCAAAACTTAGGCGAGCAATTTTAGCTTCAGATATTTATTTAGAAAACTCCGAAAAAAAAAAAAGAACGAAAAATCATGCGTCAAGCATAGATTATGTAACACTTTCCAATACTTCCAAAATAATTTTACAAATCATACCATTTAATAAGCTAAAAGATAACATGTAAGTAAACAATTTGGAAAACGCATAACATATTTAAAAACATAATTTAAGGAATTTCCAACATATATAATATTCGAAAAAATATCCGAATACTTTTATTCAGCCCTGCATAGGATCTATAGATCTGTATATATACTACATAGGATGCTAAATTTTAGTTCAGTTAGGAAACGCGTAGCACAGTTTAAAATTCTCCGTCTGGAGTTTCTGTCAATAAACGGAAATGTGTTCGCGAACTTTTGTGCTTCCCTGTATAGGATCTACAGAATTTATACACACCACGTAATAGACAAAAAGCGAGTTAAAATTAAAATCGCGTTCAGTAACTTAAAACGCACTTCCAGGAATTATTGTTAACAGACAGTAGAGAATTCTTTTGTGTGTCCCTGTAAATGAACGATGACTGCTATACACACAATATTCTGTAGTAAGCCTCTTGTAAGGCACCTTAGTGATATATATAAATTTCAATGAGTTTAAAATAGGGAAACATTATTTAAGTAAACCGCAGACGATTTTTCTCCAAAGACGTAATGTAACGGAATTCTTTTGACTGTCCCTGTAAAGTAACTATAAGTGCTATGCACACCCTATTCCATATTAAGCTTCTTCTAATGCACCTTAGTGATATATATAAATTTCACTGCGTTTAAAATAGTGAAACATTATTTAAATAAACCGCAAATAATTTTTCCCCATAGACCGTAATATAAAGGAATTCTTTTGAGTGACCCTGTAAAAAAACTATAAGTGCTACACACTTCCGTTGAAATCGGGAACATGCTATAGATAACAATAACATATAAAAATTGCAGAGCAATCCGAGCATATTTACGGGAGTTAGAGCACGGACGAGCCAGACGGCCATACGGCCAGACAAACCGAAGTCATAAACACTTTTCAACTAGGTTGGAAGTGTTAAAAATATCCGCGGCATTTAGAAGCCAAAAAATCTGTGATATGATGTTATAAGATTTTCTCTGCAAAACAAGCTGGAACCAACATGTTTATTTAGACATTTTCTTTCACAGTACAGAAAGATGAAAATTTCAAACATAAATTGTATCTTGCAATGGGATTGAAAAGTGTTCTGAAATATATTTGAGATGCATTGTTTTTCTTTCTTATTTCATTTTTAAAAGCTTTGTGTTTCTCATTTACTATTACGTCTATTTAATACGCTTTAAGTTTATTTCCCCCGACCAACCCGCCATGATACGTGTTTTTAGATACGCCAAGCTCAGTATTCTAATTTTTAATTACTTTTGGATACTTTGAGAAATCCACACTATCTCAATGATTATAATCAATATTTGGACTTTTAGGGTCAGATAAGGTTAAAATCTAAATACGTATTTATATAAATAAAATATGTATTAATATGTTCTTATATGTAATCTAACGCATCGAAAAATGTTTATTTATTTATTTATTTATTTATTTATTGTGATAGTACAGAGCGAAGATTCCAAATGAACATTAAACACTAGGTCCCTACCTTGGCTTGACTAGGCCCTATTACTGATAAAATATTTTTAATATAGATAAGAAAAAAACACTATATATATATATATATTGTATACGTATTATACCTTAAAACACCGCAAGGAACAATAGATAGAAAAATACAATATTATTATTTTAAATGTTTTCCAACATAGTTGAAAACTGTTTATGATTTAGTTTCGCATATTTGTTTCTCTGTCTGTAATAAATTTGCTTGAAAAAAATCACGAAATTTATATATGTTATTGAGATTTATTAAAACATTTTCACTACTGAAAAAAGTACGCGTAGTCTTCGTTTACAGGGACACACAAAGAAATCCGGATACTTAGTCTATAGGCTGTAATTAAAAAAATGCATTTTAATCACGTAATACTGCTTCAAACATAGCAAAAATGGTATACATCATAACGATGCACTACATCATGTTCTCTGTGAGAAAACTGTGCTTGTAACATTTGATGCTCATTCATAGGGCCGTACGAAAAAAAAAAGTAATGCACTATTGCCTATGGGACGCTGTTGTTGGAAGTGCATTTTTAAAAGTATTAAATAATTCTAACTAAATTAAGTTTCAGTATACCTTGCGGTATGTGAAATATATAGCTCTAGTACAGAATCACACTAAACATTTCGAATACATTACTGTCTATGAAGGATTATTTCTTGAAAAAGTATTTTATGTATTTAATTACAATATGAGTGTTTAAAGTATTTAATTATAATGAGTGTTTTAGGTATATAATATATACAGTCAGAGGAGGGGACGCGGTTTTAAAGCTTCCAAAATAATTCTAATGCATTATCATTTATAGAAGCTTATTTGCTTCAAGTGCTTTTGAACGAAATTTTATTATAGGAACAAAATGCCGCATATGTTTTCACCACGCTAGCAGTAATGTTGCCGTAAAACTACTTTTACAGGCATTTGTGAATAATAAATTGTCGGAGATCGATTTTGGTGAGGCATTCGGTGAATTAAAAACCTTAGGCGAGCAAATTTACTTCAGATATTTATGTAGAAAACTCAACTAAAATGGAAGCCGAAAAATCTGCGATATAAAGTTATAAGATTTTCTCTGCAAAACAAGCTGGAAACATGTTTATTTACACATTTTCTTTCACAGTACATAAAGATGAAAATTTCATGGATAAATTGTATCTTGAAATGGGATTAGAAAATGTTTTGTAATATATACGAGCGCATATTTTTCTTTCTTATTTTATTTTGAAAAGCTCATTGTTTCTCATTTACTATTACACCTAATAAATGAGATAAAAATACATGTTTATTTTTAGAAACCTGTTGTTACTTCAGAAATTTGAGACGCAAGACCTATCCGTCTACCTCTTTCCTGAAATGTTCTGGTGATCAAGTTTGATTTTCTAATATCGATTTCGGTGATGCTTTAAACACCTTCAGGACAATTTTTTGTTTTTGTTATTGTTTGGGTGGGTGGGTGGGGGGATTACTTTTAGGTTTAAAAAAAATTAAAAGTAGCCATCCAAATCACAAATGTTAAGGTTTGCCGCAATTTAATGGACATGTCATTTAATGAAATTTAACGAATATAGTATTTTGCGTTCTATTAATATGACAAAGAAAGAATTTTTTAAGACGTTTGCAAAACGGTTAAATTACAACAATATTAAATATACACTTAACAACTTTCCAGTGTTTTACATTACACTGGCCTCCAAAAGTTAAGGTACAACCAGTTTTTTGACGCTCACTATTACAAGAATGAAAATAAAGGTAATAAAATATAGTTTATATGAATGATCATAAGTAACTTCAATAAAATCTTATGAAAAAATTATACCCATCTCAATTATTTTAATATATTGGATACTTATATGTTTGTCAAGAGGAACTACGAATATCCCACTTTGGAAATTTGTGTGAAATTTTTTTTATGTTTGATGATCTTGAATTGTTGATACTAAAATAGTGTTGTCAATGTCTAGGAGATGTCGTTCACTTGATTCGTTAAGATGGCGGGCAATCTGATGGATGGAAATGGGTTTATCACAAGCTGGTGCTGCAAGACATCTTAATGTGTCTCATAGTGTGGTCCAAAGGCTCTGAGATCAATTTGAATCCAAAAACTCAGTATCAAGAAGACTTGTTTCAGACCGCTCATGGGTTACAACCCTTCTACAAGATCGCTTTCTAGCTCTTTTGCCCGAAAAAGGAGCATCATTACTGTGGCTGAGCTCATTTCAGATCATTGTAAAGCAACAATACCTGCGATTACGATGCCTAGACGTCTTCACAAATAAGGACTCTATGCAAGACGACACTTGTGTATGGTCCTTTTAATCGACAACACAGAAGTGCCTGTTTATGTTGGCCAAGAGAGCACGTTACCTGGAACACACAACAATGGGCTTCCATACTGTTTACAGATGAGTCTCGGTTTGCTTTGGAGAGTGATTTAGTCCGTGTGCTGATCTGGAGGAAACAAGGCATCAGATTGTACCTATGTAACATTGTTGAAAGACACAGTTATAGAGGAGGTGGAATCATGGTTTGGGCTGGAATCTTTCTTTTGGTCACAGTAATTTCCATGTGTGCCATGGAAGAATTCTGACTGCTGTGAAATATCGGGACGAGATCCTTGCTCCGTTTGTCACAGCTTATGGTGGTGCTATTGGTGATGAATTATTCTGAATGGTTGATAATGCCCGATTGAATTGAGCTAGAATCGTTGATGAATATCTAGAGGATCAAGGTTCGGAGCGATTGGAATGGTCAGCACAATCTTCGGATCTTGATTCTATAGAGCATCTTTGGGAACCATCTCAGTAGACAGGTTGCTGCCGTAAGTCCCCCCCCCACCTCCCCCGAAGTCGTTAAATGCGTTGGAACAAGCGTTCTGCATGTATGAGAGTTGCTTCCGTTTCCAGTGTCCAACAACTTAATTGACAGTATGGAAAGTTGATGCCACAAATTCATTAGAAGTAGGGCCGGGCACATGCCTTTTTAAAATCAGTTTATTTAATTTTTTTCACAAAAAAACTGCTATTTTTTTTTTTTTTTTTTTTTTTTAATCAAACAGTGGACAATTGCAAAAAATGCAATTTATTATTTGTAAATCTTGCTTGATGCTAAAATTAAGTAAAATTCGATAAATAACTGTTTAAAACACAATTCTTCTAAATTTCATGATTTTATCTTCATTTGTTTTCAAATTAGACTCAAAAGACTGGTTGTACCTTAAGTTTTGGAGGCCAGTGTATTTTATCATATCTTATTGGTTTGGAAAAGTAGCATATATTTTAAATTTAAGGAATGAAACGTATGTTTAAAAAAAAAAATTCCCCAATGCTGCAGAGTTTTAAACATTTTTTTAATTTTTGTTTTATTACTAAATGCAGAAACATAAATGAAGGGTTAATAGATTATGTATGGACTACATGCATTATGTATAGACTACATTGTATAGATATCATTACTACATGCACATAACAAAAAAAAATAATTGTTAAGACAAAAGAAAATCAATTTAAATTGACCAGTACTTTTAAGTCTCGCTTGTCCCGAAACAGTCTATTTCTTGAAAGAAATTATCGCATGTGATGCTAAAATATCCAAACACACTGTAAAAAATGGCCACATAGAAGAAAAAAATCTATTCATTTTGGGGTGTTTTCTCGACTTATAATAGCTTCGAGTCCGAGTATTTAGTTTCTATAAAAAAACACTACGCACCCATTTATTTAATTATATATCTCGCTACAGTATAACTTCTCTATCATATAACTTTGATATTATTAGGGGATACGTCCACTATGGCTGCCACCGCCTACTACCATTGAAAGAAATTGCTTTAGTAACCTATGATGAAAAAAATAGTAGCATTTGTACAAAAATAGCAGCCAAAATAGTTTCATGTTTACTTTAAAAGGGGGGAAATTTGGCTTAAAAATAATAACCAACTGCTTCATGACAATTCATATCTTACATTGTGGCTGTCATACATTTGTTTGGATAATCAGGAATTTTATATATCTTGCTGAGTCTTCTTCATTATAACATGTACACAATGAAAAAAGTGCGCGTCGTTTGCAGGGACAGACAAAAGAATTCGGATACATAATAATCTATGGGCAGTAATTAAAAAAAGGAATTATTATCACGTAATGCTGGAAAATGATATGCATTATTACGATGTACTACATCATTTTCTGTGTGTAAAATGGTGCATGTAACATTTAATGCTCATTTATAGTACCGCATGAAAAAAATTCTAATACATTATTACCCATGTTAGACCAATGTTATTGCTTATGGAATGTTATTGTTGGCAGTTCATTTTTAAAAGTATTAAATATTTCTAGCTAAATTAAATTTTAGTATACCTTGCTGTGTGTGAAATATATAGCTATAATACAGAATCACAGAAAATAATTCGAATACATTGACGTCTATGAAAGATTATTTCTTGAAAAAATAGTACTTTATATTATATTATGAGTGTTTTAGGTGAATTAGTATTATTTGATGCGTTTGTCATCTATAGTCAGAGGAGAAGAGATGGTTATTAAGGCTCTCAAAATAATTTTATTACATTATCATCTAAAGCTTATATCGCTAAGCAACATTGAATGAAATTTTATTATAGGAACAAAATGCCAAAAAAGTTTCCGCCACGCTAGCAGTAATGTTGCCGTAAAACTAGTTTTACAGGTATTTATGAATAAAATATTGTCAAGTATGAAGATTGATTTTGGCGAGGCATTTGACGAAGTCAAAATGCATTTGTGCTTGATGAAAATCCGAATCTTATTCTAAGAGTTAATGCTAACCACTCAAATTTGCTACGTTTTCTACTTTTATAATAAAACCATACAATAATCCTTTATAAAGCATTGGGGTTTTTTTTTTTTTTCAAAATTCTCATCTGACACAGATGATCAAAATGCAGTTCGGTGCACTAAATTGAAGATATGTTTGAAGTTTCAAACAATAAAAATATGTTATTACAAGATTGGAGGTTGTTAACTGTAACTTTAATTCCATTTCATAAAAATCTGCTTATTTAAAAAAAAAAAAATCAGAAAATCATGCATTTTATAACGGACATCTGCATCTTTTGTGTGCATAACTCATCTATACTTTATATGAAATTTATATATAATAAAATAGCAAAAATAGCATTATGCCTCATCAATTGGTTAAATAAAGCCATTTTAATAAGAAAAAAAAGAAACACTATATTCTAAATTTTTTTCTATATATATAAAGGTCGTTCTTGTTATGTGTGTGTGTATGTTCCTCATACAAATCTACAGTTTTTATCCGATTTGAACGAAACTTGATGTACATACGCTTTGGAACACAAGTAAAATTACTGTCAACTTTAAAAATTTCTCAGACCATTCTTTACCTTTTTTTTCGAACATACCTCATAGTTTATCATTACAAAATCTTTTTTTTTTCCTAAATCGAATTTCTTTATCATTGCCATACAAAAAAAAAAAAAAAAAAAAAAAAAAAAAAAAACTGCGTATGGACAATATTTTTATAAACCAATAAAAATTCATATTCTCTCACTATATTTTGAAATCCGAAACCGACGTCATTTTGGACAGATAATGTGATTTTTTTTTTCGCATATTACAAAGATTACTATAAGTGCGTTTAAACGACATGGTACATTTATTTAAATGTGTTTGCAGATAAAAAAAAATAACTTAGCTTCTAATTTTACAAAGGTAAATTGTTTCCATTGGTTTGTTAATATTAAAGTAAATTTTCTAAGCAATAAAAACATATTTTGCGAATTCAAACTTCATGATTCTACATAATCAAACATGGCCTGTCAAATATTGACATTTAGAAATTATTACATTGTAACATTTTTCAGCTTGAGCTTCAACCAATGAGACATATTTAAGCTCCTTGGATTTAGGTGAACAATAATGTCCCACTATTAATAAAAATTGGATTTAAAGAAAACAATACAGTATTTTCCATTAATACTTCTTTAAAGATGGGTGTTAAAACAAACGGGATTAAAAGTAAAATGGTTTATCGAAACAGAATGACGTAATTTTTTAATGTAAAACATTCATTTTAATTTTAAAAACTAATATATTCGACAAAATGGAGAAATTTTCATTTCACCAGATTCGAAATTAATATCTAATTCTTAAAAGAACAGTATATTTTTGAGAAATAATGTTTTGCAACAAAAATCATATAATTTCAAAAAGCAATTTTATCATATTCTGTTTAAATTACATTGTAAATATAATTTCTGAGTTATATTTAGTATTTAATAATATTAATGTTTAAAATTTTTCTATGAATTATTGAGTAGTATTGGATTTCTGTAAACGCTTTCATGTTTTAAATAGATAATGTGCTGTGCATGTGACGTCACGCACTCAAGTAAAGGCGTTTTTCTCAACAAATTGTAAGCGAAAAGTAACAATTCTTGCAGAGTTGGTAATTCATAATGTATTATTTCTTACACATAATATAATGTATTCTAACTTCTTGAAAATTACGAGAAACTTAGCGAAACTTCAAGCAATTTAGCTCAACGTTTTGCCTACGTTAAGTTGAAAAACCTGCACATTATCTATAAATATAAATGCATATTTGTACATGATTCATGAAGTGAAATAATTTGTTTTAACAATCCCCGTTTGTTTAAATCCCCCGTAAAAGTGCCGTCATATTTTAAATCATGCGCCAGTTTCCATTCAGAAAATATTAGTATTTTATAGCAATTGCACAAAGTAGCTTAATTTCCATAGAATGTATTGGTCGCCAAAGCATAAATTTAACATCATTTTACCGTACAATCATCCAGAATATTAAATTTCGATAAAATTTAATAAATATATTAAAATTGATGTAAAAGTTGTTAGTATAAGAAATTTTCATTGGAGAATGGAATGTGCATTTGACATCGTTCACGTTAAATTTAAAGAAGAGTTGACGCCATTAACTAAACAATAAAATCAAAGCCCCATGATCATGAAAAAGAGCAATAGAAAAGTCAATTAAAAATCCAGGTATTATTAGTTATCTTTCTCTTATGCTTATATAATTCCTTATAATTTTAAAATATCTAAATCTATACTTAAAAATATATCTGCAAGTTAATTTTTACCCTTCATTGAAATACATTCCTGTTAAATTTACAAACTTCCATAACCCTAAACTACAACACAACAATCAATATGACAATGCTCCATAATTGAGGTGCTTTTTAGGTGCGTTCGTAATTATATAAATACGTAGCACCTATAGTCGTCGTTTGGTCCGTCCGTCTGTCCGTCCGTCCGTCCGTCTGTCTGTCTGTCTGCATATAACAACGCAAAAACTACCCAACCAAATGGTTTGCAATTTAAAATATATTATTCTTTGCAGAATTTTGTCGAGACATTTCAAATTTTATTAAAATCGAATCAAAACTTTAGGAGATATTAATAAAAATATTTATTAAAAAATTTGAATTTTTTTTTTTAAATCGGTGCTTTTTTGTTATAGGAGCTTCCGAAGTTTAATCGTCAAGTGACCGAGATACTTATTTTATGACAGAAATTAATCTGCAGACGATATAATTCATTTCACAGAATTAAAAATCATCAAGATCTGAATATTTATATAACTAGCTGATACATACAGTGTCTCACATAAGTGATGGGACACTTGTGCTTTACAAAAGGAAACTAATCAAATAAATTAAAAAAACATGTACACATTTTTTTGTGGGTGTGTTTCATACTTAAATTTAGTAAAGATTATTACATAGCATACATTTTGTCAAAATATTAAAATATTAATTTAATAAAAATACAAATGTTTAGAACGGAGCAAAAAATAGCTCACATAAGTGATGGGACACCATTATATATGCAACAAAAATCGTCTGAAATAAGCAATAAAAATATTTTTGGGGGTTTTATTTTTACTTAAAAGCAATTGGCAATAATTTATAAAATCGTCTGCAGTATTTCTCTTCAGTTTGTTTTGGAATTTTTGTGTTTTTTAGCTCTGTGTAGCCATGAATGCTAAACGAAAAGAAACTTCGCCTGAAATTCGAAAATTAGTTATTAATTTGCATATTGAACGTGGAAAATCTATTAGAAAAACTGCTGAAACAGTTAACTTGAGTCGTTCAACAGTTTTCAATATCATTAAACGATATAAAAAGAATCATATGATTCAGGATAAAAGAAGACCTGGCCGACCATCGAAGCTATCCAATGGAATAAAGCGAATTATCGTTCGAAATATTAAAAAAAATCCAAGAATTAGTGCTTCAAAAGTTGCTGCTGATTTACAAGCATTATATGGAATAATTGTTAATCCTGAGACTATTAGAAGGGTAATTCGATCTGCTGGATATCACGGTAGAGTAGCCAGGAAAAAATTCTTCGTAAGTGAAAAGAATAGAAAACTCAGACTAGCTTTCGCAAAATCCAACATAAATAAGAATTCTGATTACTGGAATAAAGTTATATTTGCTGATGAGAGTAAATTTAATATATTTGGTTCTGACGGTAGAATCTTGGTGTGGAGAAAACCCAGGGAAGAATTTCGCAAACAGAACTTGGTACCAACAGTAAAACATGGTGGAGGAGGAGTTATGGTATGGGGGTGTATGTCGTCCGCTGGAGTTGGTAATCTTGTTTTTATTGACAGTATAATGGATCAGTGCAAGTATACTGATATTTTAAAGCAAAATTTGAAATCTTCAGCACGAAAATTGAACCTTCATAACGATTTTAAATTCTACCAGGACAATGACCCCAAGCACACTGCTCTGAACGTTAGACTCGGGCTGCTATATAACTGTCCTGAAATAATAAATCACCACCACAATTTCCAGACTTAAATCCCATAGAGAATATTTGGCAAGAATTGGAATCAAGAATTCGCAAACACACCATTTCTTCAAAACAACAACTAAAATCGGTGCTTCAAGAAGAATGGGGTAAAATCACTCCAGAAATCACAAAAAAATTAGTCGAATCCATCCCAAAAAGATTAAATCATGTTTTAAAAGTAAAAGGAAATCCAACAAAATATTAAAACCTTTTAAAAAGTAAAATTTTTGGATAAATATTTGATGGAAAAGTAAGTGTCCCATCACTTATGTGAGCCATTTTTTGCTCCGTTCTGAACAATTGTATTTTTACTAAATTAATATTTTAATATTTTGACAAAATGTATGTTATGTAATAATTGTTACTAACTTTAAATATGAAACACACCCAAAAAATTTTTGCACATGTTTGTTTATTTATTTTATTGCAGTTTCTTTTTATAAAGCACAAGTGTCCCATCACTTTTGTGAGACACTGTATATATCTGAATATTTATATAACTAGTTAAGATATTTGTATGAACAGTGTCATAAAATATATACTTAACTAGCTGTTTAACCCGTTCTACGCACGGGATTATCATGAATTTAATTCTAAAACGTGCGTACGAACGCACCTCGTTTGTAACGTTTGACGTACAATTTCCAACTTGTTTCAGATTGTTTTCGCCGTTCAAATAAATAAGCAACTCTATTGCTTAACAAATAAGCAATTAGGATTTGAAAGTTTTTGAGCGTGATAAACATTTTGATTTTATTGGTAGATCTATTCCTGTTAAAAGTGTGGCACTGTGAAATAAAAATACAATAATATAATGAGGGTTTAAAGTATTTTTCTGCTTATTTTATTTATTTTTAAACTTTTATAGTCCAGCACGTTTTAATTAATTTTTTAAATATCATATAACTTTAAATATTATATAATATCGTATCATAAACTGTTTTGGAAAGAACCATAATTTATTTTGATTTTTAGATTATTCTAATCAAATAAAAATCATATCTAAAGTGACATGTTAATTAACAAATTTCCCCAAAAATATTTACTAATATAATCGCTTTGAAAAATATTCTTTGATACGAAATCTTAAATTAAATCAAAGGAATAAATGTAAAATAGAATAAATAGAAATGCTAAAATAGAATAACAAATAAAAATGTGTTCCACACTTAATCTTAATGAAAGAGTATGAAATTTCAAGCTCATGGAAGAAATTTAAATGATCACATATTATATATATATATATATATATATATATATATATATATATATATATATATAGAATATATAGTTTCCCTTTTCAATCACGGCCTGATTAAAAATAAGCCAATGAGGTCTTCGCTATGATTTTTGGGGACACCAAATTCGGTGTACATTTTTTTAAAGTCAAATTTTCTAATCGGTTTTTGATCCTGTTATGATTATAATCAATATTTTACACTTTTAGAGTAAAGTAAGATTAAAATATAAATAAATATTTATATAAATTAAATACATATTTATATGTTACAATACTTAATCTAAAGCATCGAAAAATGTTTATTGTTTTGTGATGGCATAGAAAAAAGATCAAACACTCATGCCCTACCTTGACATGAGTAAGCTCGACTATTACTGATAAAACATTTTTAATTTAGAGGGGGAAAAAATATTACAGAATTCAATAATGAATTTTACCACCTATTCCACAGTTCCATATAAATAAGTTTTAAAAAATGCTATCATATAAAAATCGCTATAAAAATCTATAATGATAAGGAAAGAAGTTTGTCTGATTGTCTGTCCGCTGTATTCTGAAGAGACTGCTGGAAGCAGAGCTATAAAATTCGGCAGGAAGGGTACCTCTATGTATGTAGTTATGCACCTCGAAACTCGATTTTGAATTTTCTAATTAGATTTCTTTATTTAAATTTTTAAGCGATTTTTAGCGTTTTTTTTTTACATTTTGCGGCGATATTTTTACATTATTAAAATAAATCCCATATCAATCTTTTAACTCAATATGGTAAATTGTGTACTCTTTACAATAAAGTTTACTCGGAATTCATGCAGCGATTTTCTTAATTTTTCGCAATTTTTTATGCGATTTCTAGAGTTCTCGCGTTTTGCTGCGATTTTTTTTAATTTTAAAAGGGATTCGGTTTCAAACTTTTAGCTGAAAATAGTAAAATTTGTCCTCCACAATTTCGGAAATTTTAGCGATGTTTTGCAATCTTTTGGGATTTCTTTCAATCTTTTGTGATTTTTCGCCTTCCGCGGATATTTTTTGACATTCGTGAAATAATTCCTGAAAAAACGTTTTGCAACCCCTATAGTAAATTTTGTCCTCTACAATTTTTGAATGTTTAGTGATTTTTAACGCTACTTTTAATTCAATTTTTAGCGTTTTTACGCGTTTCGCGATGATCTTTTTGACATTCGTAAAAGAAATTCTGTTAAAATTTTAATCTAACATAGTAGATTTTGCCTCCGCAATTTTTTGAATTTTTAGCGATTCTGAATGAGATTTTCAATGTGATTTTTAGCCTTTTATCGCGTTCTGCGGCAATTTTTTGACATTCGTAAAAATAATTAGATTTTAAACTTTTAGCCTAATATATTAATTTTTTTCCTCTACGAGTTGTGAATTTTTAATGCGATTTTCAGTAGTAAATTTTGTCCTGTGCAATTTTTGATTTTTTAGCGATTTTTAGCGTTTGAAAAGGAATTCGTTTCAAACAGTTAGCGTAATATAGTACATTTTGTCTTCCGCTATTTCTGAATTTTTAGCGATTTTCAATGCGATTTTTAGCGTGTTTCCTTGTTCCGCGTCGAATTTTTGACATTCATAAAGAATTCTGGTTACAATGTTTCAGGCCTTAGTGCTAAATTTTGCTATCTCGATTTTTGAATTGTTAGAGATTTTTTATGCGATTTTTAGCATTTTTGTTTTGTTTTGTTTTTCTGTTTCTCAGCAATTTTCAGATATAAGTAATATTAGTAAAATAAATCCGGTTTTAAATTTTAAGCTATGGTAAATTTTGTCCTCGTTTCAATAAAGTTTATTCGGAATTCGTACAGCGATTTTTGTATTTTTCGGGAATTTTTTTGTGCGATTTTTAGAGAATTTTCGCGTTCCGTTTCGATTTTTCGACATTCGTAAAAGGAATCCTATTTTAATCTCTCAGTGCCATATAGTCAATTTTGTAATCTGCGACTTTTTATGTCGTTTTTAGCGTTTTTTCGCGATTTACTGCGATTTTTCCACATTAGTAAAAGGAATCCGGTTTATATCTTCTAGCCGAATATAGTAAATTTTGTTCTCTTTTCAATGAAGTTTATTCGGAATTCGTGCAGTGATTTTTTTAATTTTCTCGATTTTTAGAATGTTTTCCCGTTTTATGCGATATTTGAACGTGCTTGGGCAACGCCGGGCGGGTCAGTTAGTTATAGAATAAAATTTATATGTTCGAAATACTGTGAAGTTTTTATTTATTTTTGTTCTTCAGATTTTCAATAAAATCTGGAGGCATGTTAGTGCCTCCGCCAAGTCGAGAGAGTACAGCCGTAAGCATCCTTTTCTGGAAGCAACTCAGGGCACTTTTGACCCCCCTCCCCCCCATGTCTCTGCGCTGGAGTTTCCCAAAAACCTGACACTTCGTTTTTCTAGAGTAAGTGGCAAATAAGACCAAAATTTAAAATTTAAAATTTCTGTCTTTTCTAGTTTAGACGACATATGTGACCTTAAAGTTTCGATTTTTTGTCACTCACTCGCTCACTCACTCACGCGTCATCAAAAAGATTAGGTAGATCCCGCAGGCCTAGAAATTGGAAAGTTGGAATAAAGGTAGTGTTTAGCATATAAAGAAAGAAAAAATTATAAAATCCAGAAAATTTGAAAAAAAAAAAACATTCGAAAATTCAACAAATTCCAACAAAATTGGAGATTGAAAATAATACGTAATATCTTGTAGTCTTAGAAACTTAAAATTTGGTGTGAAGGTAGTAGAATTCAGAAAAAGAAAACATCAAAAACACAAAAACAAGAACGAAAAATCAATCGTCAAGCATAGATTATGTAACACTTTCCAACGCTTCCAAAATAATTTTACAAATCATTACTTTTTAAGAAGCTGAAAGATAACATCTAAGTAAACAATTTGGAAAACGCATAACATATTTAAAAACGTAATTTCAGGAATTTCCAACATATACAATATTCGGAAAAATATCCGAATACTTTTATTCAGCCCTGTATAGGATCTATAGATTTGTATATATACTACATACGATGCTAAATTTTAGTTTAGTTAGGAAACGCGTAGCACAGTTTAAAATTCTCCTTCCGGAGTTTCTGTCAATAAACGGAAATGTGTTCGCGAACTTTTGTGCTGCCCTGTATATGGTCTACAGAATTTATACACAAGTAATAGACAAAAAGTGAGTTAAATTTAAAATCGCGTTCAGCAACTTAAAACGCACTTCCAGGAATTATTGTTAACAGACAGTAGAGAATTATTTTGTGTGTCCGTGTAAATGAACGATGACTGCTATACACACAATATTCTGTAGTAAACCTCTTGTAATGCACCTTAGTGATATATGTAAATTTCAATGCATTTAAAATAGTGAAACATTATTTAAATAAACCGCAGACGATTTTTCTCCATAGACGTCATGTAACGGAATTCTTTTGACTGTCCCTGTAAAGTAACTATAAGTGCTACGCACACCCTACTCCATATTAAGCTTCTGGTAATGCACCTTAGTGATATATATTAATTACAATGTGTTTGAAATTGTGTAACATAATTAAAATATACCGCAAATGATTTTTCCCCATAGACCGTAATGTAACGGAATTCTTTTGAGTGTGCCTGTAAAAAAACTATAAGTGCTACACACTTCAGTTGAAATAGGGAACATGCTATAATTAACGACAATAACATATAAAAATAACATATAAAAATTGCAGGGCAATCCGAGCATATTTACGGGAGTTAGAGCACGGACAGACGGCCATACGGCAGACAAACCGAAGTCAAACACTTTTCAACTAGGTTGGAAAGTGTTAAAAAATCGAAAATAAAATCAGGAAATCGAAAAAATCGACAAAAATCGAAAAATTGAAAATAATTCGATTTTGTTGCGCTAGAAATTTCAAATTTGGAATAAAGGTAGTATTTAGGATACATAAAAAGAAAAAAATAAAAAAATCCAGAAAATGCGAAAAAAATTCAAAAATTCGAAAAAAATTTAAAAAATGAAAATATCTTTTGGACTTAGAAACTTAAAATTCGGCGTAAGGGTAGTGTTTGGAATTCAGAATAAGAAAAAAAATTAAAAACACAATAAAAATCGAAAATAGAATCAAGAAATCGAAAAAATCGAAAATTTGAAAATAATCCGATTTTGTTGAGCTAGAAATTTCAAATTTGGAATAAAGGTAGTATTTAGGATACAAAAAAAATCCAGAAAATTCGAAAAAAAAAAATTAAAAAATGAAAATAATTTGATCTTTTAGCCTTAGAAACTTAAAATTCGGCGTAAGGGCAGTGTTTGGAATTCAGAATAAGAAAAAATTAAAAACACAATAAAAATCGAAAATAAAAATAAAAAATCGGAAAAATCGAAAAACATCGAAAATTTGAAAATAATTCGATTTTGTAGCGCTAGAAAATTGAAATTTGGAATAAAGGTAGTATTTAGGATACAAAAATGAAAACATTAAAACAATCCAGAAAATTCGAAAAAAAAATCGAAAATTCGAAAAAAAATTCAAAAAATGAAAATAATTTAATCTTTTAGCTTAGAAACTTAAAATTAGGTGTAAATTTTAGTGTTTGGAATTCAGAATAAGAAAAAATTAAAAACATAATTAAAATCGCAAATAATTTTTTTTTTTAAAAAACGAAAAAATCGAAAAACATTGAACATTTGAAAATAATTCGATTTTGTAGCGCTAGAAACTTCAAATTTGGAATAAAGAAAGTATTTAGGATACAAAAAAAGAAGAAATTTAAAAAAATCAAGAAAGTTCGAACAAAACTTAAAATTCGGTGTAAAGGTAATGTTTGGAATTCAGAATAAGGAAAATTTAAAAACACAATAAAAAACGAAAATAAAATTAAAAAATCGAAAAACATCGAACATTTGAAAATAATTCGATTTTGAAGCACTAGAAACTTGAAATTTGGAATGAAAGTAGTATTTAGGATACAAAAAAAGAAACAATCTAACAAATCCAGATAATTCGAAAAAAATTCAAAAAATCGAAAAATTCGAAAAAATTGAAAAAATTATAATAATTCAATATTTTAGCCTTAGAAACTTAAAATTCGGCGTAAAGATAGTGTTTGGGATTCAGAATAAGAAAAAATTAAAAACACAATAAAAATCTAAAATTAAATTAAAAAATCGGAAAAATCGATTAACATCGAAAATTTAAAAATAATTCGATTTTGTAGAACTAGAAACTTGAAATTTAAAATATAGGTAGTATTTAGGATAGAAAAAAAAAGAAAATTAAAAAATCCAGAAAATTCGAAGAAAAATATTTTAAAAAAAATCGAAAAAAAAAAATGGAAAAAGTATGATTTGTTGGAATTTTCCGGAACTTTTAATTTTGTATCTGGAGGCACGGCGGTGCCTCCGCCAAGTCGAGAGAGTAGCGGTAAGCATCCTTTTCTGGAAACAACTCAGGTCACTTTTGACCTCCCCATATCTTTGAGCTGGTGTATCCCAAATACCTGAATCGTTTATATAGAGTATGTGGCAAATAAAACCAAAATTTAAAATTTCACACTTCTGTCTTTTCTAGTGCAAACGATATATGAACTGAAAGTTTCGACTTTTTGTCACTCACTGGTGGATCCCGTAGCCCTAGACACTTGAAATTTGGAATAAAGGTTAGTGTTTAGGATACAAAGAAAAAATAATTATAAAATCCAGAAAAATTAAAAAAAAAAGCATTCGAAAATTCAACAAATTCCAACAAAATTAAAGTTGAAAATAATACGATCTTGTAGTCTTAGAAACTTAAAATTTGGTATAAAGGTAGTGTTTAGAATTCAAAAAAGGGAAACATCAAAAACACAATAATAATCGAAAATAAAATTAAAAAATCGAAAAAATCGAAAATTTGAAAATCATTCAATTTTGTAGCGCTAGAAACTTGGAATTCGAAATAAACATAGTATTTAGGATACAAAATAAGAAAAATTTTAAAAATCCAGAAAATTCGAAAAAAAAAAATCGAAAATTCTAAAAAATGGAAAATAATTTGATCTTTTAGCCTTAGAAACTTAAAATTCGGCGTAAAGATAGTGGTTAGGATTTGGAATAAGGCAAAATGAAACGCAGTAAAATTCGAAAATAAAATCGAAAAATAAAGAAAATTAAAAAATAATTCGATTTCATAGCGCTAGAAACTTGTAATTTGGAATAAAGATTATATTTAAGATGTTATTTAAGAAAGAAAAAAAAAAAAGGGAAAATTCGAAAAAAAAATGAGAAATTGAAAATAATTTGATCTCGTAGTCTTAGAAACAGAAAATTTGTCTAAAGAGATTCAGAAAAAAAAAATTAAAACACAACAAAAATCGAAAATAAAATCAAAAAATCGAAAATAAAAACCGAAAGTTTTAAAATAATTCGATATTTTAGAGCTAAAAACTTTAAATTTCGTATAAAGGTAGTATTTAGGATACAAATAATAATAATAATAATAATAATAATAAAATAAAAATCTGGAAAATTCGAAAAAAAAATTCGAAAATTCGAAAAATTAATTTTTTTTTTAATCTTGTAGCTTTAGAAACTGAAAATTCAGCGTAAATGTGTTATACAGAAAAAGGAAAAATTAAAACACAATAACTTCGAAAAAAAAATTAAAAAACCGAAAAAGATCGAAAATTTGAAAATGATTCGATTTTATAGCGCTAGAAACTTGAAATTTGGAGTAAAGGTAGTTTTTAGGATACAAAAAAAAAGAAAAAATCTGGAAAATTCGAAAAAAAAATCGAAAATTTGAAAAATTGAAATAAATTTGATCTTGTAGCTTTAGAAACTAAAAATTCAGCGTAAAGGTAGTGTTTAGGATACAGAAAAGGGAAAAATTAAAACACAATAAATTCGAAATTTAAATTTAAACAATCGAAAAATACCGAAAATTTGAAAATAATTCGATTTTGTAGCGCTAGAAACTTGAAAATCGTAATAAAGGTAGTATTTAGAATACAAAATAAGGAAAAATTAAAAAATCCGGAAAATTGGAAAAAAAAAAATTCGAAAAAAAATCAAAAATTGAAAATAATTTGATCTTGTAGTCTTAGAGACTATTTGCGATTCATTAAAAGAAACATTTAAAAAATTTGTAAAATTCGAAAGTAAAATTAAAAAATCGAAAACAATTCGATTTTGTAGTGCTGGAAACATGAGTTTTAAGGTAATTGTCCTATTAGCTAGTACACCGCCCCTAACTGTTTTATTTTATCTTCCCCGGATTATACTTTTGTTTACGAATTTCGGTATAGAAAAATTCCACTATAGTCCGGCCACGTTATGGCGGTTTCTTTATAGACATGTTTTCTTTCACAGGTTATGCTCTATTTAATTTTCATATGAAATATGGATTGTTAAATGATGTTAGCACCATGGATGTATTTATAATACATCCATGGTTAGCACCACAAAAATTTTCACAGCTCCCCCTCCCCTCCCGACATTACTGGCTGGTTATGGCTTGATAGTCCTTTCTAAATACAATCATGGCGACTCTAAGATTATCTTGATTTATCTCTAAATTGAACCTAAATGATCCTAAGAAGACGGATCAAAGAATTACTATATTGGCATGAGAATCAGGAAACTTAGAAGTAAAATCGAAAAATCAATAAATTTATAAAAAGTCGAAGGTTTGAAAATAATTCGATTTTGTAGCCCTACAAGCTTGACATTTGGCAGAAAGGTAGGGTTTAGGATGTAAAGTAAGGAAAAATTTAAAAATCCGGGGGAAAAAAAAAAAACGAAAAAAAAAATAACATCGAAAAATCGAATATAGTTTGATTTATTGAAAATTTCCGGAAATTTTAATTTTGGCTTTCTTTTTATCCTACACAGTACTTTTGTGCTAAATATCAAGTATCTAGGCTCCGAGTAATATCTCAGATGGCTAGCACCTTTCCTGGAAGCAATTGAGAGTACTTTTGACTCCCCCTCTTCCATAAATTAGTGCTTTCCTAGTTACCTGAAACTTCTTTTTATCTACATCAGGACTTTGCGAACGAAACTAAAGCTTCAGATTTTCGGTACCTGCAAATAATAGGGACAGAGCGTGGGCATAGCGAAAATCCGTGGATGATCTCCAAAAAGAGCCCAAAATCAAGAAAAGGAGGATTACTTACAAAAAGAGGTGAAATCTCGTCAAAAACGTCCCCTGTAAAAAATGCAGCCAAGTCTCGTGGCTCATTTACCGCAAAAAGTACGGATATCGTATAAAGCCAAGTTTAGCTATATTATTAAATCTGAAATTTTCATTCACAAATCACTCCTAGTCTCTACATCTTTAGTTAATTATTATTTTGTGACTTGGCAATTACGCAGCACAGGGAAGTTATTACACCTTACTATGTTATGGGATGGGATAATTTGATTAAGGCAAATTATATACGCACAAGGAAGTTATTACACCTTAATATGTTATAGTATTATTCGATTAAGACTAATTATATGCATCACATTCTCGTGCTGCGTAATTGCCAAGTCACAAAATAATAATTAACTAAAGATGTAGAGACTAGGAGAGATTTGTGAATGAAAATTTCAGATTTAATAATATAGCTAAACTTGGCTTTATACGATCTCAGTACTTTTTACGGTAAATGAGTCACGAGACTTGGCTGCATTTTTTACAGGTGACGTTTTTGAGATAACTATTACATGAATGCCGAAATTTATGTGGTGGATAAAGAAAGATTGACAACAGCAAATTACGGCATGCCAATCGACAGTAGATTGTTGACGAAGGTTAAATATCTTTAAGAACAACAGCAACAACAACAACAATGGGAGAAATGCATTGTAAAATCGTACGCGTGGAGTCAGGCTTGTTTCCGGCCGAAATCGGAACAATTGAACTTTTGCGCTATATTCAGATTGAATACATAATACCTTTGAATTCAAAATACAAAAAAACACTTTCTAGCAGCAAAACTGACCAAATCTCCATTTTTTTAAAGATAAGTAAGTATAAAGTGTATACAGAATACTATAAAGTTGATAAATCATTAACCAATTCAAACATCAAATTACTGAAGCTCCAATTAAAAGAAGGCACGCTATATAATATATATATATACATATAAATGGAAACATTTTAAAACAATAAAAAACATTTAGAAAATTGATAATGAGGTGTAAAATTGGAGAGATTGGGTTTAATAAAAAACAGAAGGCAACTTTGGGATTGATGAAAAATCTGCTTTCTACAAAAATATTAGCCAGTCTATTAAAAAGTCTCATTTTTCTGTTTTTTTTTCCCTCCAAAATAACCGCTTTTGAAGGGGTTTGGGCTAAAATAGTAGCCATCGTCGCCTGATGCTGATAATACACATTTTTAATAGTATTTCAGTTGCAAATGGCAGCACTGTGTCCATGATAAATCCTTGCGTAATCGCTTAAAATGTGATAAAACCAGATAACAGGAATTGAATGTATTTGTCATAAGATATTACTAATTTAATAGTTCGTTCAGTTTGAAGCGCAAAACTTTAACTCTTCAAACTATTCGGAAAAAACATGTAAGAATTCTAAATGTACATTTATTAAAAAATTTCTCTTGAAATCTATAATATGTTAAATGGAATAATACCAGATTCCATTTTAAATTTTTTGAAAAAATTATTTTTAAGTACGCATGATTACTTACATTAGAGAATGTATACATTCGTTTATGATACAACTGTACTTAAAACAGAACAGAAACAGAAACAAGAACGAAAAATCATGCATCAAGCATAGATTATGAAACACATTCAGAATATTGTAACGAAACTTCAAAGTATAATAAGATGAAAGTTGAAGTATAAGTAAACAAGGTCAAGTTCAAACCGGGCAGGGAGACCTACCTTTCGGCTTACGCTCAACCAGCCCTGCCCAGCAGGTTTGTTTACTATGCGGCAAGGCCCCAGCCCAGGGAGCGATGCCCGGAAGGACAACCCGGGAAAGGGACCTCTCACTATTGAAAATTAACTGTCAAAGATTATGATGTCAATCACAAAGGCTATCCAATTATACTGGACGAGCCAAGTTAGATACAATAATGGGCTGAATAAACAATCGTGATTGCAAATAAATATAAGGAGATGTAGAGCTTTTACAAGATAATAATTAAAGTTGAGAAAAAATTATAAATACAAAACAATACTAATAGCTCACTTATAGAACGATAAACAATTAACCCCATCGCGACGAGCGTCCTTTACAGAATTTTCAATCTTTTACCACCGGTTTTTCAAAACAGAAATTTTCGCCTAGTCGAATCGCAGAAATGCTGTCATTAAATAAGGCAAAGCTTACAATAAAAAATAACTGGTGGGAATAATCGAGGATTCTGAGCATCTTATGCGTCACGTATACGTGTCGCTCGTCCCCAAGGGGTTAATAAATACGATATTGACAAAGTAAGTAATCATAGTTTGAATAGTATAGCATCGACTGTATAAAAAAAAAACTTATATGGGGTAAAACTTGAATAATTTTATAGAGTATTTACCGTAAACAGTTAGCGCAATTTAAGTACAACAATTATGCCAGAAAGCAAATCTGGGAATACAAATACTGTGTACTAGTACTAAGAATAATAAGGAATAACATAAGTGATTATATAGGAATATGTACATGTAGTGAAAACAATCAACACAAATGAAATACCACCATGCGATTAGAGAAGTAGTACTGAAACACAAATTCTAAACATTTAAATGTTGATGATACAAAAACTGAGAAAACAATTTACTAATTATACTGAGCAATACTAAATAATACTTTGTGGTATTGAGCAATAATTATACTATGTGATGGTGAAAAACAAATTCTAAAGATACAAAATTCCGAAAATACAAATTCTGAAAATACAATTTACCAATCATACTGAACAGCACTAAATAATACTATGTGATACTGAGCAATAATACTATAATTTAATAATACTGTACGATGCTGAAGTAGATAGTAATAATGGATATAAGTAAGTATTAAATGAACAATAATGAATGAATAATAATACTAGAGTAAACAATGATAAGTTATACTAAAAATATTAAATAACACTGTATGATGCCATTAAGAAGAACTAAATTGTTAAGGTTAGAGTAAAGGTAGAGTGTGTAAAGGTCCTTATGCATATTACAAGTCCACTTCATCCTCGACATCCACTAAGCCCAATGAAGGCAGCATGAATAAGTACTGATTGCGTTCTAACAGAAACATTATACAATCTGTTATTTTTTGGAGCAGTTTTGGTTGTTTCAGCACATAGGAAAACCAGGACGACAGATTCATTTGTGACGGCTTTCTAATGTGATGGTGGGCAGTCAGGGTACAATCTAGGATATAATGTAAGGAGGTACTTCATTTTCAACAAATGCATCTAGGCGGCGATGCCTTGCCGAATTTATTGAGATATTGAGGAAACGGGCCATGGTTTGTAGCAAAGATGAAGTGGTACCTATTTTGAAGTTGAAGATATAATGGAAACTGTTGGGATCAAGGCGTGAATAAAGCGACCCGTTGTTCCTAGATTCCAATCCATTTGCCATGATCTTATTAATTTTGATGTTGTTATCTTCTTTAAATATGATGGTGGAAATGGATAGATTTTTTATAAGATGTCCTGTGATGGTTTCGTTTAGAAAACCCAGAACACATTTAAAAACCCAACTTCACTAATTACTATCTACAGTCAAAACAGTATCTGAATTCTTTTGTGCAGCCTTATGAAGAATCTATAGATTTGTATATATACTACAGACTATTCTAAAATTTAGTTCAGTTTAGAATGGTATAGCACAGTTGAAAATTCCCCTTTAGCAATTTCCGTCAATAAACGGAAATGTACTTCAGAAATTTTTCACAGCCCTGTATATATTCTAAAGGATTTATACACACTAAGTAATATAAAAAAAAACTAGTTAAATTTAAAAACGCGTACCACAACTGAAAACGCACTTCCAGCAATTATTTATTATTCATAAACAATACTGTAACCGAAGTCTTTTGTGTGCCCCTATAAATGAACGATGAATGCTATGCACACCCTATTCCATTAGTAAGCATAATGTAGTGCACTTCAGTGACAGATATCACTTTTAATATGTTTGAAATAGTGTAACATTATTAAAATATGCCGAAAACGATTTCCCCAATAGATCGTAATGTAACGGAATTATTTTGAGTGTTCCTGAAAGCTAATTACAATCGCTACACACTCCATTTTCAATTAAAAAAAATTCCATAATAAACTTCAATAACATATATCAATGAAAAGTGTTGAGAACGCCCTTTAAATAGTGCATATGATCTTTTTTTTTTTTTTTCGTTTTAAAGGTTGTTTGCATATCCGATATGATTTGCATTACGTTCTTCTGCATTGAGCAGGCTTCATCTTAAACAGGTAATTAACTATGAAATATTGTATTCTTTCCGACGCGACGGGTCTATGACAATATTCCGTTTGGGATAAGCTTCCGTTACAAACAAGTTCCGTTTTAACAGGTTTTACAGTGTTTAAAGTTCTCTTATAATGAAGTATGGCGAAAATTACTTTTCTGAAAAACTGGTGGACGTTTGCACCTGCGATAATCAAGCTCTGGCCATAGAAATCTGGTGACCTGGATTTTTCAAACTCGACTTTAAAGAATTTCAGTAATTTCGGTCTTAAATGCTGGGAGTCCGCAAAGACGTAAGAAAATCGAAAAGAGGTCCGCAGTAACTAAGAGTTTAAAAACCACTGCTATACAGTTATTATTTGTAGAATCATTTTTATTGATTCTTTGAAAAAAAATGTATCTATGACTTACGTAGTTTTTCAAATGACTTTTTCACTTCAACCTTTACTCACATATCTTGTAACAGTCCCGGGGAATAAACAATCACTACCTTATGGACTTTTATCTGCAAATTGTCGCAGAGAGATGCGAGAGATACCATTCGACTTAGTCTAATTTTCAAATATGAATACAATTTTTAAAATAGGGGTCGTCTACGTATTAAAAATTGTACAAACAAATCTGAATTTTCAAAGGGTAACACCTACTTTTGATACCATATTTGAGTTCCTTGGATCATGACGGCCCGAAAAAAGGTGTAGATTATATACATTTTTCTTAAATCTTCATTGAGTTATAAGGGATAAAAATTTGAAGATGTTAAATGTTAAAATCGCATGACAAACTTTAATTTATATCTGACCCGATTAATTATTTTTTCTACATGAGATACAATGAATAGACCCAAACATATTCCATGGATTTTTACGATTCAGAAACATATTTTTAATAATAAAAGCAGAAATTAATTCATATTAAAAAATATTAATTAGGACCTATATTATTTTTTACATAAAACGAAACGCAAAGTCAAAAACATGGGTGACTAAGTTTAGCTCTTTAAAATAATTAGTTTTTGAGATAAAGATAAATTTTACTTTTCGACGGTCTAACATCTCCTGTTAACCAGCATTCACAGAAAAGAAAATCTTAGAAAGTTACCGGAGAAATTTCACGGAATCAGCTTTCATATAAATTGAGTTTATTTAAATTTTAAAATTCTGTATAATTTTCCTAGTATCTAATTACGTGTTCCAGGTAATTTTCACTTGAAGATCTTAATTTTATTTTTCGAAAATTATAGATAAATCCCTAACACACACACACATATATATATATATTACTTTATGTACAGATATAAGAAAAAGTATAGAAACAATAAATTTTTCCGGGCTGCCTTGATCCGAAATGAATGAACTCAACTATGGTATTAAAAGTGAGTGTTACCACTTAAAAAACTAGTCGGATGTGTCAATCTCAAAATTTTCTTCTATCTCACACAAGTTTTGTATACACTAAAATATTATCAGCACCAATTTATATCAAGGTTTAACTGAAACTAAAGTTTCATGAAATTCGTGCATTAGTTTTTGAGATAAGACTATATCGCTAAAATCATGTAAATCCTGAAAAATGTAGAATAGCAGCGCCACCTGTTGGAAGATTTACACCAAAACCTAATGAACAACAACTTATGTCAACGTCTTAACTTAATCTGAAGTTTGATGAAAATCCGTGCATTAGTTCTTGAGATATAGTTATCGTGAAAATCATAAAAAAGTAGCATAGCAGTGCTACCTGTTGGGCTATTTACACCAAAGCGTAACCAGCATTTATTTATGTCAAGGTCTAAACAGAATCTGAAGTTTGATGAAAATCAGTGCATTAGTTCTTGAGCCAAAGCGATTTCCGCCGGAAATCACGAAACATGCAGCATAGCAGCGCCACCTATTGGGCGATTTACCCCCAAAAACTAATCAGCACCAATTTATATCCGGGACTAACTGAATCTGAAGTTTCATTAAATTCCGTGGATTAGTTCTTGAGATAGAGCGCCCATAAATTTTTGTCACATACAGACAGACAGATATTTTCTAAAAACAGTCAAATTGCGTTCAGAACCTTCTAAAACGTATAAATCCGTTGAAAACCGGAAGTCGAAAATTTTCATGAATCCAATACTTTCTTCTTACTTTTTCTTGTAAAGATAGAAGAAAGTTATAAAGGTTGATGCAGTTTTTAATATGTAGGCCCTATTTCAAAAACTGCATTTGTATTCGAAAAGTAATTCCCTCTCGCATCTTTCTGCTACAATTTGGTGATGAAATATAATAAGGTTTTTTTCACCAGTACTGTACAGTACGGTAATATGTAAGCAGGATAAAAGAAAAATATTTCAGGTGTGTTCATTTCATTAGTCGGTATCACCGCTTATAGAATAAGCGAAGCTAGTGAGGGGATTAAACAAACCTCAAAAATTAACGCTGATATCGATATATTAGATCGGGAATATACCACGACTAGAATAATATTCATTAAAGAGTATGATAATAAAAGGGAAAGTTTTTTTTTTTTTTTTTTCTGATATATCTTGTCATGATGCAATGGAATATCCAAGCATTTCATTTACGCTCATTCAAACAAACACATCTCCCATTGAAGATAAACGGTATCTATTGTCCATTAACGACATCAGTACACAATTATACAAAACATTTCCACATTCAAGACATTATCATCATTGTCGTCGGCAGTTCTGTGCTCCATCTAAAGTGTGCCACCGTGTCGCTTCGTCAGTGACCGCTGGCGAAACCAAAAAACCAACCACTGACCATTACGCCATTAAAGGTATTGTCTCAAATCTGTCCTTGAAGGAACATAAACAATCTGTAACCCAGTTACGGTATTAATACACCGATTGAACCATCATATTGTAAGATGAGGTATCCCGGAATGATATATGGCAAACAAGGCAGTTATACCTTCCCATTGTGTTGCAGAGACTATGCAGGAAATGCAGATTTCAAGGCTTAAAAAAATAAGTTTTGTCGCGCAGTTTGTTCTCCCAATGAAACATGACAAATAGCGCGTTAGTGCATAGCGTTAAATCCAGACAGGAAATCTGTGAAAGCACTAAATCACATGGACATATGTGAGACATTCTTGAATAGGTTAATAAAATAATGAAAAGAGAAATATTTTTCTACCTTAATCAACACAAATGATGTTGTTAAAGTACGCATATTTTACCCTAATAATAAATAAAATGTGTTTAAATTGATATTGCGATATTTAAAATTCTAAATAAATACTAATTACTAATTCTAAATAAATATTAATTGCGATTTTCCGCTAATTACCGTTCAAAAATTAAAAAAACTCGAAATTTTACACAAATATGAGAGATACAAAGATAAGATTAATAAAAGTTTTTGAAATATTTACGTCAGAGTTGAAAAATTAGCAGTAGGTCTGCATTTCTTAAAAACGCGTTTGAAAACAGCGTGTTCAGATATACCTTTGCTCGAGTTCAAGTGAAACGTTTTGATATAAAATAAAACTTCATACGCAGTTTTCGTCAGTTTTACGTATTTATGAAGAGCAGCGCAGATTACTTTTACTTAATTATTATATGTTTACAAAAATAAAGAAATTGGCTACATACATTTAATTTTGTTCTATGATGCAAAATAATACATTTTGCTATTTAAAAAATACAGTCTATTGGCATCAATTTCTTACCAAAAGTAAATTTAAATATCTTTCCTTTTACAACATTATCTTAATTAAGCTATATACAGTCTAACAATATGTATCTGTAATTTAAATACAAATTCTAAAAGAACTCGTGATAAGTATTTGTACACTGTAAGCAAGCAGATTAACTGATGATCCGTTATTTAGTATTCATCCTCAACAATCCCTTGACAAGTGTTTAGTCAGTGTTGTAGTGTTTACTTAATGACGCACGTACACTGAGCCATATACGTAATGCAAAAAGACATTAGAAGAGTTTCATTCTTTAAAAGTTATCAGAGTGGATCAAATATTTTAAAGCTTTTTGAAATCTGAACTAATTACTTTCTCACACAGTTAAGAATTCACCCCTTCGTACATAAAATTTTCAGATATTCAGGCTCAGAAAAGGTTCCCCTTCCCCCTTTTTTTTTTTTACTAAAAGTAAAGAAAGTATCGTTCATAAAAGACGGTCAAAACTGAAGAACTTTTAAAATTTAATTTATTTTTTAAATTTCGTTAAAAAAATTTAAATTTTCGTGAGGGCAATGCTGCAACATTTCAGTTTCAGCAATTAATCATTTATATATGCCCAGATAATGAATTGTGAATTAAAAGAAATTTCACTTCTATTGGGATTCAGGTGGTGGTTTCAAACATTTTCATCATTAGAATTTTTTTGTCAGCATTTTGAAATGTTTGATTGTTTGGAAGTATTTTATCTACACTCGTTTCATTTCAAATGGAAATAAAGTTACATTCATAAAAAGGATGAAGTTCTCTCTTTTTCTGTCTCTGTTTTTATTTTTTTAACTTAAGTGAACTAATACGTAGTTGAAAAGGTTTATTTATTGAGAGAAATAGGAAAGTGGCTCAATTACCTTCTCTCGCCATATTGCCTTAAAAAAAGTATTTGGCGAAAAATTGAATTTTAAACTGGAAATCAAAAGTGAAACCAAGTATTCTTTTCGAAATTCAAAAGAGACAGCAGTGATAGCGACCTGTTTTAATTTTTTTTTAAATCTTTGCCACATCATTACGTTTTTAATTTAAAGTAAAGAGTGGCCATATTAACTTTAGTTACCTTATCAAACGATTAATACAGAAGTAAGCATAAAACACATTTTTTCGACATGAAAACGCCAATAAGATGGACATCAGACGACAATCGACTGTAATAAAACAGGACGAAAACGAGAAAATCTACTATATTTTCTAGAATCTAGAGTATGAATAAAAATACCTGAAAAAGTCAAACATATACGACATTCGAGATGAAAATAATACTATAATCGTATCAGAAATTAGATATCTACACGGACCCAGACCCGGCCCATCATATTGAAGGCAAACTTTCAAACGGGTCGGGCCGGCAGAATAAAGATAATATATTTAACGGGCCGGGATAAAAAAAGATTAAGCGGACCAACAACAAACATAATTAATTTAAACCAATAACAAATTAATTTAAACCAATATAACAAATTTAAAAAGCTCGGGATAAGCCGACAAAATTGGAACAATTTTCAATGCTAGGCAGAGAATAAGTTAATGTGCGGCACGAGCCGATGCTAGTTTGATAATATCAATACAGAAATTTAACATGTCCAGCGTAGAGATTTGCATCGGACAGCTACATAGTGTCTGAGCCCGTATTTAATTTTTTCAGCAGACTCGGACCGGGTTCATGCTTACAATGTTTTCTAACTTTTTTTTTTTTTTTTTTTTTTTTTTAAGAGGGGTTGGGGGGTGAAAAAATAATGATAATGAACTTTTGTTAACGGAATCTTTGGAAATATACTTTAATAAATTACACAGAAAATTTTCAAAAGTCTACTTTTTAACATTTTCCAACATAGTTGAAAAGTGTTTATGAATTCGATTTGTCTGTCTGCCGTATGTCTGTCTGTCATCTGGCCTGTTCTCTAACTCGCGTAAAATATACTGGGATTGTCATGCAATTGATACATATTATTGAGGTTTACTATGACATGTTCGGTATTGAAAATTAAGTGTGTAGCACTTATAGTTCCTTTACAGGGACACTCAAAATAATTCCGTTACATTACGGTCTATGGGGGGAAAATATTTTGCGGTTTATTTTAATAATGTTACACTATTTCAAATATGCTGAAATTGATATATATCACTGAGCTGCACTACAAGAAACTTATTATAGATTCTATACTTTAATAAATTACATAGAGTGATGTAGGTTCTATACTTTAATAAATTACATAAATTACATATATGGTGTGCATAGCACTGATAGTTCCTTTAAAAGGACACTCAAAAGAATTTAGTTACATTACGGTGTATAGGGAAAAATCATTCGCAGTTTATTTTAATAATGTTTCACTATTTCAAACATATTGAAATTGATATATATATCACTAAGGGGCATTACAAGAAGCTTACTATAGAATATTGCGTGTATAGCATACATAGTTCTTTTACAGGGACACACAAAAGAATTCGGTTAAAGTACTTACTGTCTGTTAATAACAATTGCAGAAAGCGCGTTTTCAGTTGCGGTACGCGTTTTTAAGTTTAACTAAATTTTTGCCTATTACTTGGTGTGTATAAATTCCATAGATCATATACAGGGTACCACAAAACATATCGAGTCCATTTCCGTTTATTGACGGAAATTGCTGAAGGGGAATTTTCAACTGTTTTGTTTCCTAACTGAACTAAATTTTAGCATTCTATGTAAGTATATATACAAATCTATAGATCATATACAAGACTGCATAAAAATATTGACCCCGGCTTTTATTCCTTAAATATTGATCATAAACGTATATTATAAATTACAAAATTAGGTAAAAAATTTACAGAATTTTATTAAATCGATTAAAATTTTCAGGGGATTAAATTTGAAGAAATACAAACTTTACATTTTTATATGGCCATTGTACAAAAAATTCTCCAATGAGTAAAATGCGCCGTATTACAGATTTTTTGTGAAACCCTGTATATGATCTATAGAATTTATACACAATATGTAATATTAAAAAATAAAATTAAATTTAAAAACGCGTACTGCCAGCAACTATTGTTCATATGACAGTACTATAACCTAACTGTTTTGTGTGTCCCTGAAAATAAGCGATAAATGCTATGCACAACATATTCTATAATAAGCATCATGTAGCGTACCCCAATGATTATCAATTTCAATAAGTTTGAAATAGTGTAACATTATTAATACACCGCAAACGATCCCCCCCCCCCCCAGACGGTAATGTAACAACATTCCTTTGAGTCTCCCTGTAAACGAACTATAAAATCTACACGCTTCAGTTTCAATGCCGAACATGCCGTAGTACAGTACTTCATTAGTATGCAGCCATAGTTCATGTCATAGTACAGTACATTTTACAGTACTTTAATAACATTATATAATACGAGGGGCAGTCGGAAAATAAGTTTCCCCTGGCGACTGTGGACAGAGGTGTGTATGAAAGACAAGAAATGTAATGAGACATTAAAGATAAAACATAACTTTATTTTTCCACATAAGTACCAAGTACATTGAGACATTTGTCATACCGCTTTATAAGCTTCAAAAAGCCCTCAAGGAAAAAATCAGGGCTTTGCATATGGAAGAAGCGTTGAACGGCTATGGGCGAAAGACGACACAGCAGGTGAACGCGAACGTGCAAGACTGTTGCAGTGACAGCGCCTTCTGCGCAGGCACTGCAACAGCGCCATAATTCTGAACGTCTGATTTTTTTCCTGGAGGGCTTTTTGAAGCTTATAAAGCGGTATGACAAATGTCTCAATGTACTTGGTACTTATGTGGAAAAATAAAGTTATGTTTTATCTTTAATGTCTCATTACATTTTTTATCTTTCATACACACCTCTGTCCACAGTCGCCAGGAGAAACTTATTTTCCGACTGCCCCTTGTATCTACTACATGGCAATCCGAGTATATTTACTCGAGTTAGAGCACAAAAAGACAGACAGACAAGCCGAATTCATTAACATTTTTCAACTATGTTGGAAAGTGTTAAAAAATCAATGGGCACAGAGTTCCCTTAATTTTGCATAGAGTATGAAGTATATTAAAAAATAATAAATAAAAAATACTCCATCGCATGCCTGACGTTGGAGACTTGGTAAGTGGTTAATATTACTAAGTACTATATGATAACTGAATTGTCTGTTGTGAAACAAGTTTAAGAACAGGATGTTCAATGTTGCGTTTATGTACATAGAACATGAAGACATTTTTTGCGATTATAGTATTTAACGGTACGATAAAATTATCCTTTACGTAAAATTAAATGCACTATAAACATTTTTCGTCAAGATTGAGTGTTTCTAATGAAAATGTAAAAGTTAACTTAAATCCTGATATTAGACGTTTCTTGAATTTTAATTTATGCATACCATTTAACAGTAGACATTAATTATGTTCCATTGTTTAGTAGCAGTATTTTCATAAGATGATTTAAGGGAAAATGAGGAGGGTGTTTTTCTTTTCCAGAATCGTGCATTAAAATAAACGGTAATTTTCGCCAGTGATCTATATACATTTATACACACACATACACATATCTATATATACATACACACATATATACATATATGTATATATGTACGTGTATATACATACATATGTATTTATATATGCACATATATCACAGGCGCCCGGAAACCGAAAGAAGTACCAAAGAAACATACGCATTTTTAGGTAGATTTCGTAAGAAATACTACCTATTACATTCTCACCTAAGTTGGAAATTTTGAAAAAAATTTGCAGATTTACGCCGATCATGACTCCCAGAACCCAAAAACACCCCCAGTTCAAAAGTTTATCTATCTATCTATCTATCTATGTCATTTTTTTCCGATAACTGGAAAAATTCTGCATAAGTCTCTTCCAAACTGATACATAAAATCAAGGGTCATAAAATCTTGGTCAAGTTCGTTAATGGGAAAAATCGAACCAGGGGGGGGGGGGGAATGGGGGGGGGGGCTTTTTGTGAAAACAGAAAAACCCTCATAATTTCTTTATTATTATACGTATCGAATCCGTTTAAAGTTATTATTACTTCTAGGAAGAGGGCCGAAAATTTATGTATGACAGATTTTTGATATAATTAAAAATGGCCCCAAGGGGGGGGGGAAAGGGGGGGGGGTTTAGAAGAAAAAAAAATCATAGCTTCGTCAATTCACAAGATATCAAATCCGCGTAAATTTATTATTAATCCTCTTAGTATTATCTAAAACTTTTATATTGACAAGTTTTTTATAGGACCAACCGTTATATATATAAAAAAAAAAAAAAAAAAAAAAAAAAAATCATCCCTGCCGGCTCTGCCTGCAAACAAGTTATTTTTCGAAGTAGGCGGTTCCAACTCCCGCATCTTTTCGAAACTGATACATAAAATCAAGGGGCATAAAATCTCGGTCAAGTTCGTTAATGGGCAAAATCGAACCAAGGGGGGGGGGGGGATGGGGGGACTTTTTGTGAAAACAGAAAAAAAAACCATAATTTCTTAATTATGATACGTATCGAATCCGTTTGAAGTTATTATTACTTCTAGGAGAAGGGCCGAAAATTTATGTATGACAGATTTTTGATATAATTAAAAACTGCCTTAAGGGGGGGAGGGGGGGGGGGTTAGAAGAAAAAAATTCATAATTTCGTCAATTCCCAAGATTTCAAGTCCGCTTAAATTTATTATAAATCCTCTTAATATTATCTAAAACTTTTATATTGACATGTTTTTTATAGGACCAACTCTTATAGCAAAAAAAAAAAAAAAATCCTTGCTGGCTCCGCCTGCAAACAAGTTTGGTTTCGAAGTAGGCGGTTCCAACTGTAGCATCATCGCAAAAAGGTCATTTCTTCCGCAATTCCCGACAAACAGGCGCCCCACGGTCTGCGTCTTCGAAATCTACCTGTGCCTGTAGGCCGAGCCGTCAGGGATTTTTTTTATTTTATTTTATTTTTTTATTTATTTATTTTTTTACATTTTACTTATTATCCCATTCTTTACCACCTACAAAAGAAAAAAAAACATACATATTTCTTTTTACAGAAATATTCTTCTTAATTACTGTAATCGTATTAAACGTTTATGTTCTCTTTCCAACATATAAGGCGTAATTTGTTTTATTTAAAACAGACAGCGATAATTACCCCTCTCTTTAATTTTATCATGGGTAAGGCATTAAACATTCATTTTCAGTTACCAGTCTGGACATTTATTATATTTTTTTAAATATATATAGAATCATAAAAAAATATTATGGAGGGTAAAGCGCGGATTGCAAAAAATATCATAAAAACATATAAAAAATCTCAAAAAATAACCCCCTAAACCTTAAACCCCCCAAAAATATACAAATATGTCCAAAAAAACTTTAATCCTTTTAGCCCTTCTCATCCAAATAAAAACAATTTTTAAAGTGGCACACAAGTTGTTTGTGTCTTCAAAATTTGATTATTCATCTCTGACAAAAAACAACTCTGTACTAAAAAAAAAAGAAAGAAAAAGAAAGAAAGATAAAGAAAGAAAGGAAGGAAAAGAAAAAAATACTATAAATATTAATTACATTTATAGTAGTAATGAAACTAAAAAATCTGCAGATCAGGGGCCTCAAACGTTAGATCTGCAGCTTTATTTTGAAATTATTTTATTTAATATTTAAAACATTCAACCCGCAATTTAAATTCTGAAATATTAGTATTACTGCAACTGCAAGTAATATATCAAGTAGTTTTAGGAAATTTAATTCTTAAGAATTGTAACGGCAAGTACGATTCCACGCAATGATACTCCAAGATTTTTGTTTCTGTTTTATTATTATTATTATTATTATTATTATTATTATTATCTTACATTTATTTTTACTATCGCCTTAAACCCCAAATTGTCTCAATAATTTGATAACTTTAATTCTCTGGAATTCATTATTTCTCATAAATATTTTATTAATTATTGATATCCTAACTGTTAAATGTATTTGAAAATGACTATTTTGTTTCATTAATATGCTTTCATTAAGTTCTAGTTCTAAATACAATCGTAAAAACAATTATCGGTTACTTTCTGTACGGTGTCCATTACTAAAATTTTAGTTGTTTTAATTTATTTCTGTTACTACAATTAAATTTTGATTCCCAATGCAAAATATGACTGTCAGACTGGTTAAATATTGTTGATATATTAATATAATATTTAAAACAAGAACGAAAAATCATGCGTCAGCATAGATTATGTAGCACTTTCCAACGCTTCCAAAATAATTTTACAAAACATACCGTTTAATAAGCTAAAAGATAACATCTAAGTAAACAATTTGGAAAACGCATAACATATTTAAAAACATAATTTCAGGAATTTCCAACAGATACAATATTCGGAAAAATATCCGAATACTTTTATTCAGCCCTGTATATGATCTATAGATTTGTATATGCTAGGATGCTAAATTTTAGTTTAGTTAGGAAACGCGTAGCACAGTTTAAAATTATCTTTCTGGAGTTTCTGTCAATAAACGGAAATGTGTTCGCGAACTTTTGTGCTGCCCTGTATAGGATCTACAGAATTTATACACACCACGTAATAGACAAAAAGCGAGTTAAAATTAAAATCGCGTTTAGTAACTTAAAACGCACTTCCAGGAACTAGTGTTAACAGACAGTAGAGAATTCTTTTGTGTGTCCCTGTAAATGAACGATGACTGCTATACACACACTATTCTGTAGTAAGCCTCTTGTAATGCACCTTAGATATATATATACAGTGTCTCACATAAGTGATGGGACACTTGTGCTTTACAAAAGGAAACTAATCAAATAAATTAAAAATACATGTACACATTTTTTTGTGGGTGTGTTTCATACTTAAATTTAGTAAAGATTATTACATAACATACATTTTGTCAAAATATTAAAATATTAATTTAATAAAAATACAAATGTTTAGAATGGAGCAAAAAATAGCTCACATAAGTGATGGGACACCATTATATATGCAACAAAAATCGTCTGAAATAAGCAATAAAAATATTTTTTGGGGTTTTATTTTTACATAAAAGCAATTGGCAATAATTTATAAAATCGTCTGCAGTATTTCTCTCCAGTTTGTTTTGGAATTTTTGTGTTTTTTAGCTCTGTGTAGCCATGAATGCTAAACGAAAAGAAACTTCGCCTGAAATTCGAAAATTAGTTATTAATTTGCATATTGAACGTGGAAAATCTATTAGAAAAACTGCTGAAACAGTTAACTTGAGTCGTTCAACAGTTTTCAATATCATTAAACGATATAAAAAGAATCATATGATTCAGGATAAAAGAAGACCTGGCCGACCATCGAAGCTATCCAATGGAATAAAGCGAATTATCGTTCGAAATATTAAAAAAAATCCAAGAATTAGTGCTTCAAAAGTTGCTGCTGATTTACAAGCATTATATGGAATAATTGTTAATCCTGAGACTATTAGAAGGGTAATTCGATCTGCTGGATATCACGGTAGAGTAGCCAGGAAAAAATTCTTCGTAAGTGAAAAGAATAGAAAACTCAGACTAGCTTTCGCAAAATCCAACATAAATAAGAATTCTGATTACTGGAATAAAGTTATATTTGCTGATGAGAGTAAATTTAATATATTTGGTTCTGACGGTAGAATCTTGGTGTGGAGAAAACCCAGGGAAGAATTTCGCAAACAGAACTTGGTACCAACAGTAAAACATGGTGGAGGAGGAGTTATGGTATGGGGGTGTATGTCGTCCGCTGGAGTTGGTAATCTTGTTTTTATTGACAGTATAATGGATCAGTGCAAGTATACTGATATTTTAAAGCAAAATTTGAAATCTTCAGCACGAAAATTGAACCTTCATAACGATTTTAAATTCTACCAGGACAATGACCCCAAGCACACTGCTCTGAACGTTAGACTCGGGCTGCTATATAACTGTCCTGAAATAATAAATCACCACCACAATTTCCAGACTTAAATCCCATAGAGAATATTTGGCAAGAATTGGAATCAAGAATTCGCAAACACACCATTTCTTCAAAACAACAACTAAAATCGGTGCTTCAAGAAGAATGGGGTAAAATCACTCCAGAAATCACAAAAAAATTAGTCGAATCCATCCCAAAAAGATTAAATCATGTTTTAAAAGTAAAAGGAAATCCAACAAAATATTAAAACCTTTTAAAAAGTAAAATTTTTGGATAAATATTTGATGGAAAAGTAAGTGTCCCATCACTTATGTGAGCCATTTTTTGCTCCGTTCTGAACAATTGTATTTTTACTAAATTAATATTTTAATATTTTGACAAAATGTATGTTATGTAATAATTGTTACTAACTTTAAATATGAAACACACCCAAAAAATTTTTGCACATGTTTGTTTATTTATTTTATTGCAGTTTCTTTTTATAAAGCACAAGTGTCCCATCACTTTTGTGAGACACTGTATATATATATTTCAATGCGTTTAAAATAGTGAAACATTATTTAAATAAACCGCAGACGATTTTTCTCCATAGACGTCATGTAACGGAATTCTTTTGACTGTCCCTGTAAAGTAACTATAAGTGCTATGCACACCCTATTCCATATTAAGCTTCTTCTAATGCACCTTAGTGATATATATAAATTTCAATGCGTTTAAAATAGTGAAACATTATTTAAATAAACCGCAAATGATTTTTCCCCATAGACCGCAATGTAACGGAATTCTTTTGAGTGTCCCTGTAATAAAACTGTAAGTGCTACACACTTCCGTTGAAATAGGGAACATGCTATAGATAACGACAATAACATATAAAAATTGCAGAGCAATCCGAGAATATTTACGGGAGTTAGAGCACGGACAGACGGACAGACGGCAGGCGGCAGACGGCCATACGGCCAGACAAACCGAAGTCATAAGCACTTTTCAACTAGGTTGGAAAGTGCTAAAAAACAGAAAACATAATAATAATTATTAATTAAAAAAATAATTTTTAAAGAAATTCCATTACTGGCACGTTTACCCTATATCAAATTCTATAAATACAAATAATCTATGTCAAAAAATTTAAATGAAAAGAGGGTGTTACGTAACACAAGTGAGCAGTGCATTGTCAAAGAAAAGAAAGAAAGAAAGAGAAGAAAAAGAAAGAAAGAAAAACACCCTTTCAAATTTCTACTAGAAATAATTCACATTTTTGGCAGCTAAATATTGTGACATAGTTCTTTATTTGACAAGATAAAACACTACAGAATAGTTCGTTTTTTTTTTTTTTTTTTTTTTTTCTTTGCCACCGCTGTGTTAGAAACATAAAGACACGCAACTAAATGACACGCAAAAAGCCAAACACGCGATTGCAAAATGAAGATGTTCAAAAGAGCAGGTATAAAGAAAACCATAAAAAACATTTAAACGCGGTGAAATTTTGTAGAATTTTAAAATTACACGCAGGTTTTGCTGCCGAATGTATACAATTCTGAGCGTAATTGTTACATTTCAACTACTACATTCATTATGCCATAACTCTCAATACTAATTATTATTGCCGTGTGAAATAAAAACTTTTAAAAAGTATAAAGTTTTTAGTTATTACTACTACTTGTTAAAATTAAATAATATTTTTTACATAATTTATTTTCATCGGAAGCGAAAATTAGAATCTTGTAAGAAACGTAGTATAGTATAGTGGTATAGTGTAGTAATAAAAAATCTGAAGATATTATTTTTTTTTTTCTAAATAGAATAAAACAAAAATATTTTTAAATAGTTTTAGAAATTGTAATTAAAATTTTAAATAGGAATTAATTTAAAAATTTAAATAGGAATGTTTTTTTTGTTTTTTTTTACTTTGTTTCACATTCTGAAAATCTCAAAAATAGTTTGGAATATATTAGCAATTGAATCGGCGCGGCGATTGTTGAAAGGAACTAAAAATCCATATTCAGACAATTCTCATTTTATGATGGTTTCAATGTTTTTTTCATGTTTATTGACCGTTTTGTGGAGAAAGGAACTCGATCCAGGTACTACCTATGCATGTTTGGGAGGAAGGAATTTAAAAGTTGACTTGGGAAACGTCAAAATATGGACCAGTTCCTTTCAACAATCGCCGATTCAATTATTCTTAAAATATCATATATTTTAATACGAGCAAATCGTGTGTGTGTGTGTGTGGTTATATATATATATTATATATATATATATATATATATATATATATATATATATATATATATGCAAATTTTATCTTAAAAACGGCTGTAACGATTTTGACGAAATTTTGTATCCTACCGTTTTGGGGTACCAGAAGACCATTGGGCTAAGTCACATGTTCGAGAAAATAGGATTAGTGGGTCATTTTGGATCACAATGGGTCAGGGTCAAGCTAATTTTATCTAAAAAACGACTCAAACTATTTTGTTTAAATTTTGTATCCTACCATTTTGGATTACGAGAAAAGAATTGGGCTAAGTTCCATGTTCGAGAAAACTCGATTAGTGGGTCATTTCTGGGTCATTACGAGTCAAGCTAATAATATCTAAGAAGCGGCTCGAACGATTTTGACTAAATTTTGTATCCTACGAGTGTCGGGCACGAGAAAATCATTGGGCTAGGTCAGATGTCCGAGAAAGTTCGATTAAGGGGTCATTTTTGGGTCACTGTGAGTCAAGCTAATTTTATCTATAAAACGGCTCAGACTATTCAGACTAAATTTTGCATCCTACGGTTTTTTGGTACGAGAAGACTGTTGGGCTTAGGTCATACGTTCGAGAAAATTAGTTTAGTGTGCCATTTTGGTCATGAGTCATAGTCAATATGGGTCAAGCTATTTTTATCTTAAAAACGGCTCAGAGGATTTGACCTAAATTCAGTATCCTACAGTTTTTGGGAACGAGAAAAATATTGGGCTACGACACATGTTCGAGAAAATTCGATTAGTGAGTCATTTTCGTCATGGGTCGTTATGGATCAAGCTATTTTTATCTTAAAAATGGATCAGACGATTTGAACTAAATTAAATATCCTATAGTTTTTGGACTAATTTTACAGTTTTATAGCTAATTTTGACCGAGCACAGCTCGGCTTTCTCTGTTCGTTCATACTTAACTGCACATCTACACAATACAAATACCAAATAATGAATACAATATAGATTGGTGTTTTTATAATATGAACTAGTACACCTATGTGCGAGGCTTTAGCATTGCAATCTATGAGATTATTTGCTGAAACGTTTTTCATTAAATTTAATTAACTGCAATTTTTAATCAAACAACATGTTTTTAAGAAATGTGGATGACCTATGTCAAAAACCTGTTCAAAAATCTTTCGTATGATACTTCATTTATCATTGTGCGTTTTGTATATGCATAGAAAAAGGAATGTTCACATCAGAAATAATATATGGGATAGTTACTGTAATTAATCTTTAATAATTGGCACATCTGGAACATACATGCGGTTACTTACTAAGATTTCATTTTGATCCAAGATATTAATGCAAAAATACACTATGAAGTAAAAGTAGGATATTATTAACTCCTAGACGCTATATAATATGCCTTCCACGACTCGGTAAGCGAAATATTAGTGGGCAAAAATATAAATAAATAAATAAATAATAAAGGAGGGGGGAATTCATTTAAACTTGTGAGGTCGTTTTGATAGGTCTGAATTATAACACAACGCTGCATGGACCGATTTTTTTTACTAATGACTTGATTTTCGAATACTGAATATTTCATTAAATTTGTATGTCGAAAAAATCTAAATCATCAAAGATCCATTAAATTATTCATAAATGCAGCATCGCACGATGCGCCTTTTTTTACTCTTTTCCATAGAATGGCGCCTCATTCAGTAATCACCCACACACTTACAGAAAAGTATGAATTTAAATGCATGCAATTCCTCAAAATTTATGAAATTTCAAACTATTAAGTATTTTATGAATAAATATGACAAATTGCTAAATTATTAGATGTTAAATATTATATAAGGCTATAAATTTTCAAAAGTCCATTGAAAAATTCACATATGCCATGTCATAACACATGCCTTTTTAGGTGCGTTCGTAATTATATAAATACGTAGCGCCTATTGTCTTCGTCTGGTCCGTCCGTCCGCATATAACAACGCACAAACTACCCAATCAAATGATTTGAAATTTAAGATCTATTATCTTTGCAGAATTTTGTCGAAACGCTTCAAATTTTATGAAAATCGAATCAAAACTTTAGGAGATAATAATAAAAATATTTATTAAGAAATTTGAATTTTTGAAAAAGAAATCGGTGCTTTCTTGTTACAGGAGCTTCCGAGGTTTAAACGTCAAGCGACTGAGATATTTATTTTGTTACAGAAATTAATCTGCAGACGATATAATTCATTTTACAGAATTAAAAATCATCAAGATATGAATATTTATATAACTAACTATAGTACGAACGCACCTCATTGGTCACGTTTGACGTACAATTTCCAACTTGTTTAACCCTTTACCGTGGAATGGCACCTGGCACCTCCTTCAGCCATCTCACTGACATACATGCAACAAAGTATCAACCTACACCAACGGAATATTTTACACTAATCACTCAATAACTCCTCGTTAAGATATGACTCAACGACACTATAATGTGCCTTCCACCGTTCGGTACACGAAATATTAGTCTGCAAAAAAAAATAAATAAAAGGGGAGCGACTCGGCCAGACTTGTGACGTCATTTGATAGGTCTGATCTATAACTCAACGCGACACGGCACGATTTTCTTACTAATGACTTGATTTGCCCACCCCGAAATTCAATTTCGCATTCTTTTCCCGGGCGACTCGTGCGTGTGACCAGAGAGTTTGCCCCATTATTCATCGACGTCCTTCACTTTTTAAGGCCAGATACTCCTCTGTGCTCCAGCCTACATCCACTGAGCTAAACCCACGCCGTCGGATCAAGTGGGATGAATGCCTGAATATCGGAATGCACATCATAGCTATCTTTAAACGCAGTGGCACGTTTCTGAATTTATCCACTATAAAACTCATTTTCAGTTATTCAAAATTCCTTTGGCATCAATGCAATGCGATCTATTATCAGTGCGGTCATAATCAATTACTCTTTTTAGCACGATATAAGAGTTTGAGCTAAACTTCAGGATTTGATGGATTCAAAATATAAAAATTAACTATACCAACATAGCAATGAAAATAATATTCAGACTTGTCTGTGTAATTTTATTTTATTCTACGTTTACCTGAAATTATATGAAAGACAAAACAGGATCAGCGGTGGTACAATTATAATTTAATGTAACACAACTATTCTAATTGACACACAAATTGGTAAAGTAAAAAAAACTTACAGGCCGGGGTTTGAACCAGGGATCTTTGTCCTAAGCTATCAACCCTCTATCAAATGAGCTACCCTGGACAAATCCGGCGGACACAATTAACACAGACGACTTTTGATAATGACATCTGGTGTGTTACTGAAACAGCTCAACAGAATAAATCGCAAGCAGTGGAATTCCAAGTAAGCGCTGGATACGTAATTACAGTTTATTAATTTAACATATTTATTCTAATTGGTAAAGAAATCATAGGAGTTCTAATTTTCGAAATGAGTGAAAAAGTGTCCAGGCCGGGGTTTGAAACAGGGACCTTTGATCTAAGTAGCCAACGCTCTACCAACTGATCTGTTATCAAACATACATTTCTTGATTAATGAAATTTTCACCAACCAAAGCATTTTTTCTGAATATTTGAAAATATGTTTAGAAGATTTGTGAAATCGTTAAATAAATTTTAGAAAGATTTCGTCTAAAAAATTGTTAAATTAAATCTGAATTTACAGAGGGGTTGTGGAATATTTAGAAGTCTAACTCAAATCATTTCTTTAAAATATAGTTTTTAGCAGTTTATAGAATTACAAAATGTATAAATATAATGTCTGACACATAAATATAGACATTTTTCACAAATAAAACTTTCCACTTCATGCCTTTTCAAAAAAAAAAAAAAAAAAAAAAAAAAAAAAGGAAGAAGGAGCGAACAGTTATAATTGGAAAAAAAAAAATCAATTACAATTGGTACATGGCAAAGTAAAATAACCTATACTAAATTGTATTATTGGCAATCAATGCATAAAAAGATTTTTATAAGAAGATTTTTTTAATGACAGTTTAACAAATTCGCGACGAGCGTCAAGTTACACTTCTTTTAATCTTTAGGCATCACCACTACTATCATATTGTAATTTTTGTCTAATTTATCGAAATGCTGTAATTAAAAAATCCGAAAATTTATGTACTAAAAAACTAGGGTTCAAATTCAACGATTTTATACACATTATACGTACCAATTGTCCCGAAGGGGTTAAAGTATAGTCGGGGCATAAAGAGTAAAAGTTCTGCACAATTTTGCATTACATTAATAGGCGTCTTCTGAAGTGGGGAAATTACTGTCAATGTGATACAGTTATCTTTCTTTGTAGTATCAATTTTAAAATTAATTGAATGATTGCGTTCTATGCATTAAATAACCAAATAAGCAGCGCAATTTTAGCTTCAGTTGTTTATCATCAGAAATTTATATCAATTACTTATATGTTATTTATTACTTAATGAAGAAGAGTACAAAATTGTTAACTCCCTTTTTAAAAATCTTTAATTACAGTCAATACATATCAGTTATAACAAATGTCTTAAAAATGCATCAGAATCCCCCCCCCCCCTTTAATCCCAATGCATTCTAAGAGAGACGCGTTGAAACAGATTTTTCAGTGTCCCAAGTTTATTTTCAAGAAATATAAAATGTCTTTTTGGTTGAAAATAAATTGACCTCCTCCAGAAATTGCCAAATGTTGACTTAACTTTTCAGTAAATACTTATTTCTTAAGAATTAACGTTACTTATTCGAAACTTAACATGTTTTACTACTGTTTATATTTTGAAAATCAGTAATTTAAAATTAATAATAATAATCATCACATTTATTTAGACTTATGTTTTCAGTAAAGAAAGAAAAGAAACAAAAAGAAAATAATTATTTTGAATCAAAATGAAAACGGGAATATTAACATACTTTTTTTTTCACTAGTTATTTTAAAACTGCAAAATAATTTCATTTTTTTTCTTAATTAGAAAACTTTATTTTAATTTCCTTAATTTTAATTCATTTACCATTTCTTCCAAAACTAAAAAATGAAAAATATTTAATAAAAAAATAGCAAAGTTAGTCTTACAAATGACACAATAATCTAAAGAAAGTAATAAGAAGCAATAAGAATTGCAATAATCATATGCCTCTCATCCTTGCCTACATTAGTTTCACACCATTCTCCTCTTCATCTTTCATACATCATTCATCTGACTAACCATTACTTTCTAAAAACAAAAGCGAAGAAATTTCAAAACTCTACAACCACCACTAATTTATTTTAGTTGATTATTGTCGAGAAAGAACCAGTTTTAAAATACAACAATGAAAATTAAATTATGAACATGATCATTTACCTACTAACAGCTATAGGCCACAGTCTAACATATATTATTAATTGTGAATTGTTAAGCTGCCATAAACAATTTTGCATGTTTTTTTTTTTTTTGTTTTTTTTTTTTTTGTAATACAGGGTGTCCATAATTAAACGGCCCTACTTTAAAGTTGTCTACAGACGAAACTATTGGTCAAAAAGTTGTGAAATTTTGTGAAAGACCTAATAAAAGAATGGGAATTTGTTTAAGCGAAAAAAAAAATAGGTCAAAATTTCTCCACCATATGGCGTTTTTAATGAATTACACATTTAGCATACATTTACAATAGTTTACATATTTTACTGCAACAAAACATGTTCCACATGACGGCCATCATTTTCAGCTACCATCTGAAATCGTAAGATAGCATGTTCCACAGTTAACTGCAGTGTGTTCCGGGAAATGCTAAACACATGTCGCGAAAAAAGTTTCGTTCAACCTGTTTTGTTGTAATACAATTTGTAACCTATCGTAAATGTATGTTAAATATGTAATTCATTAAAAAAACGCCCTCTGGCGGCGAAATTTTGAACTAATATATTTTTTTTCGCTTAAACAAATTCTCATTCTTTCATTATGTCCTTCACAAAATTTCACAACTTTCTGACCAATAGTTTCGTCTGTAGACAACTTTAAAGTAGGGTCGTTTAATTATGGACACCCTGTATATTCATTTATAAAATATTCCTTGCTAAGATATAATGGAATTAGAACCAAAGGGGTATAAGCGACATACATTTGCCTTTTTTTCCCTTTTAATTAATATATAGTTTTTAAAAATATGGTAGATTAAAGAACTGTCTAGGAAATCTAGTATATTCTCTGCCACTAATATTTTACGCATAATATGGTTTATTACAGTACTTTCTATTACAGCATTATATTTTATAAAATATTTATTTTAACACATATTTATTTAAAAAATTTTACAAAAAAATTTTTTTTAAACAATTCAATAATCTAAAATAAGAAAGAAAGTGCCGAGCAAGAAAAACTTCGAAAAAATGTATTGGTTGTAAATAAATATAAATAAATAAAAACAAAATAAAGGAAAGAAGTAATTTCAAAACTGAACAGCTACTATTTTTTCACTTCAGTGAACCATTATCATGGAGGGCAAACGCATGCACAAAAAGAAAAAACATCGCGAATCACCAATTAAATCATACACCAACCAACAAATGTGTATAGACCACAGTCTAAGAGTCATATTATGAGTTATTAATTGGAAATCTGACACAGTTAAATATTTTTTATGCAATTTTTTCGTGAAATATTTATTGATGATACATTCATTTACAAAATTATTTCATAATATGATTGGGTTAGAACTAGCGCACCGAAGTGATTTTGACCGAATACCGAATATTCGGCACACAGGTTAAGCGAATATCGAATAGTAACTATTCTGCCAAATACCGAATATTCGGCTGGCCGAATAGTAGCTACTCGGCCGAATACCGAATATTCGGCTAACGGACATTTCAGGGTTTAAAAGTTTTAAAAAGTTAAATTTTAAGATAAGGTTTCATCATATTTAACACAAAGAAAATTTTGATGAACAAAACCTTTTCACAATAAAACTTAACAATAAAAAAAAATCTATGCTTTGAATTATTATTAGAGAAGGATAATCTTAAAACTTTTTTCATTAATAAAAAAATTAACTCCATGGCTTCTTCTGTGAACTAAAATAAATGAATAAAATTAATTTTCTTATAATCTAAAACAAATATTTTAAAATCAAAAAGAAATTTTGAAGTAATATTTTACAGTCATATAGTGTTCATGTGCCAAGAAACGAGTAAAAAAAAAAAAAAAAAAAAAAAAAAAAAAATCCTAATGGTCGCAATTTAGCAAGAAAGTTTTTGAATGTACTAGAGGGTGTGAAGTGAAGCTATGTCTAAAGTGAACGATTATTTTCAGAGGTTGGAAAGAGGTTGGATTTTCAGAGGTGTTAATAAAATTTTAGAACAAACTCTCAAAGGAGATAATGCGGTCAAGACAAACATTTTTTGTATAGGAAACAAGCATCGCAATCCGTTTATTCAATCAAAAATACAAGGTGTTTCAATACAAGCTGAACCCGAATTTTCGTTCAAACTTTAACAATAATGAAGATATTTTAGCGAGATTTTCATCATATTAACTCTGCTTTGTATATGAAATGTGATGAAATAATTGTAAATGACTGAATTTCAGTCAGAGACACAGTATATGTAATGTAAGCTACATTCTGAATAATGGAATGTCTAGCTTAGTGTTGTTTGCACTTATGCCAATTTTTGTAATGGCAATGATGGCAATTTTTAGCACTTCTTTTCATATTTCGCAGAAAGCAAAATAAGTCTAGCGTTTGAATATATCATCCCAAAATCGTCATTATTGTTAAAGTTAAACGAAAATGCAAGTTCGACTTGGAGTGAGATGATTTTGAATAGGTGGATTGCGATCTTGGTTTCCCATTACAAAATTTGTTTGTCTTGTTACTTATTATAACACCTGAAAACTGCGTATTATCTTCCATTATATGTTTAGAAACACTCAATCATGAAAAAGCAAACAATATTCAAGAACTTGCATTTAATCATCATTAGTTTCTATGAATGTCGTTATTAACAGTTATTTTTCGTAATTGTTTCTTTTCTTAATACTTGCGCCTTATTGGGACAAATGCATATCTGCCAACTAAAAATAAACGCTTTTCTATCGGTCAAATATACTTGTTTTGAATCCGAAAACTTATTTAATAAAATGTTTCTTGTTTCTATGTGGTGCTTATTTGATTTCACATATTAAATAGATTTTATGGTTGAAAATGTTTATTTAGATTATTTTTTAAGTGCAAAACTTTGCAGATATAGGGCAAATCTTTTCTTTAAATAATAATACAAAAACACAAAAAATAGCAAAAAAAGCCATTCTATTCTGTGCATGTAATATTTCTTCACATCAACGCAAATGCCGGTGAAGTGAATTTGCTCCTTCATTTGTTCCACTTTATGCTAACAGCTCCAGATGACATATATGTATGCTTTCTCATGTAGAATTATGGCTCACAATATAGTGTTGTGCACAATATAGCGCACTTTCTTGAGCGCTGACCGACATATTATACCTAAGTTGAACAGTGCTGTCAATGTAGGCACTTCAAAAGTATAGGTGCAGATTCGCGGTCGCCAGTCGCCATGTGGCGACTAATTTTTTTGCTGTGGCCACTAACTTTCAGTGTTTAAGTCGCCATGTGATTTAAAAGTAATCAATTTCTGGTATTCCCAGTCTCCATCGTGAAATATTATTTTTTTTTAAAGATTAAGACCAAAACACATAACAAACATTATTATTATTATCTTTTAATAACATTTCATAATGATCTGTTTAACACAGCAAACTATTAAATATATTCAAATAGCAATGTTATTCGTAACAGTTTGAATCTGATAATTTTACATAGACTGTGATTTTTATATATTAAGTGTGTTTTGATTTTTTATAGTGCAAAATAAATCTCACAAATTCAGATTTTCTTTCATATGTACTTTTGTCTGGCAAAAGTAAAATAAGAAATATTGTTTTTTTTATATTCCCCGCTATCATGGTTACTTAGCTTATACATATTTTTTTTTAACCTTATCTTGCCCATCTTTATCTTCTGACTGTACATGATTTAAGATCTAATTAATATTCAAATTTGTTGTACATGTGTTTATATTAAATAAATTACTTTACGCTTTGATTTTTTTTTTACCGTATATAAAGACTATTGTTTTTATGCGTTTGTTTTACAATTGTGGCCACTGGATTTTTTGCGTTTAGGAGCCAGTGACTCCTTCCAAATTTTGGGAATCTGCACCTATATTCAAAAGACGTCCTAGTGGCATTGCAGCCTAACATAGAGGTAAGTATCTTGCTAAATAATATACAAAGGCCATAAGAATTTACATCTAACCGTAATTACTTACAAAAATAATTACAAAAGGGAGAGGATTTAAATAGTATTAGGTTAAATTTAAAACATAATATAGAATAGTAAAATGATTATGCCTATGTACTACTACTGGTACTAAATCAAGTAATTTTATAGAATTTCTGATGATAAAATTACATATTGCGTGCAAATATAAATACCGTATTCACTAGAAACTAAGACGGACATTAGTTTTTAGCCGAAAAAAAAAGTTTTTTTGGTTTTAAACTCAAACACACAAGAAAATTTGAAAGAGAAAAAAAAAACTTAATGAAATATAATAAATCCTAATTCCATTTATTCTGCACGGTTTTCAAAATTAGTATTCATTGCACCCAGATGTCTTCTATATCATCAGAAGTTACAATTTATGAATCTTCATCACCGCTTGCGGATGTGACTTTTTTGTTAAATCGCCCGAAGATAGCGTCATCTTTAGTCCCATTCATCGCGTATGAAATACCGCACTTGAAAACAAAACGCTTAAATGAAATTTTGGAATGCGCTTTTATGCATCTAAAATTCACTGTGCTGCTAAAATGATAAAGAGTAAAGGTTTTTGAATATGTTCAAGTTTTGTCAGTTATGTGTTTCCCGATGTAAGCGTGATAACGTAATCATAACGTGAATGAATTGATGCTTTAAAAAAAGTCTATTGATGCATATGCATGGAGCTGCTGAAATTGGCAAGTTATTCCTCAGGACTCAGACCATAACAACTAGATAAGTTTTGTTTACAATACTGCTAATAGTTGTTCTTTGCATTCGATTGAAAGGCGCACCGAGTTCAGTGGATCCGATTGTGAAGAAAAAAAAATGTTAAGTACGGTAATTGTTTTTTATATGAAAGAAGAAAATGAGATGTCTTTAGCTCCATAGCAACTATATATGATGGTGGGAAAAATTAAATGAACAAGTATAAAAAGGTACATTATATTAATTATATTAAGTGAATTAAATGAAAGGAGTAGGTTTGTAACTCAAGGTCAACGTTATCATGTGGTCCAATGGTAATTACACACAACATTTTCGTTACACAGAAATATGCAAATTTGATAATTTTTTCGCGTGTGGAAGATGGAACATGTCGTTGAAAAGGCATTAGACGGATTGTGAGAAACGGCGTTTAATTGAATTAAGAAGACAATAAGTTTGTAAAGTATTGCAAAACCTTATATTTCGGTCAGATGTGTCTATATATATAATAAAAATTTTCTATGTATCTCTACAAAGTTGTAAAATACAGTGATCTCTCACTTATACGCGATGTTCAGTAATTACTTTTTCATACCACTATTTTAAAACAGTAAAATTAGATTTATAAATTCTGCGATTTAAGAAGCCAAAAATTACCTTATTAAAAAACTGGTGAAGTAAAATGATTTCCGTGTGTCGCGTATAAGTGAGAGATCACTGTACAACAAATTTTTCCCTAACCCCACAACATATTCCATTTCCTATATTCTTATATAAAATTATTTTTTTGTAGAAATAGGATAAATACTTTGCATTTTGAAGTTACGTCAGACAGGAAAAAATAATAAGATCTTGCAAAATTATTCAAGTTACATAAGTTTTTAAACTTGCTCCTTTAATTTTTCCCGCCAGTGTGCACCCCGCCACTGGTCTTGAAACCTAGACGCGCATACATTTCTTGACGACGTTATTTAACTGAATTATGGGTAGCCCGTTGAATTTTAAGAATTTATAAATGTAGCCTTCGAGAGTGAAAGGTTGAAAACCCCAAACTAGATAATACACCAACCAACAACTGTAGGCCACAGACTAAAAGACATTACGAATTATTAATTGGTAAGCTGTCACAATTAAATTATCGCATACCGACTCAAGAATCTTCCAGTTTTACTGTCCGACCTCTATAGATGAGGTCATAAGACGAGGTACGGGCCTCTTGAGCACACACAGCCTACATTTGCGGTTTAGCATATACCCACGTCCGATGTGAATGAGACGATAAATTGACAAGTGGGTTTGGGGGACAAAGGCAAATATGGACATCAGAAAGCAAAGTTAGTATACAATAAAAACCTACAGCTTTCTATTTTCATCATAAATTTATAAAGAGTTCAAAAGAAGGTGTTAAAAGTAAGGTTTTTCTTAAAATGTTTAACATCTAAATTATATTTTTATCTTTTCCGAAAGCGAAAGAGAGTAATTGAAATTTTAAACTAATTGATTTCTTAAAATCAAAAATAGAAATGTGTCAATGTAGACCTAAAAATGCCAATAGAATTTTTAATTCGATAAATATCATATAATACAGGGGCGTGGGATGAACGCTAAGCTTTTAACCAGTTTCGTAAAAATATTCTAAGTTGATCCAAATTAGAAAACCACTTTTACGTAGAGATGTAAAAGTACATGAAACTTTCATACATGGTATGCAAGAAATAGAGGGTTTCTGATATACTCTAGACTCATCAGTTCTTTCACTTGAATTAATTTTTCCTCAATGAGATGCAAAAACTCTATTTAAAATACATATTTCAAACAAGTAATTAAATAAATAAATAAATCGATCCAACTTTTTCAAAAATTAAATTCTAAATCTGACCTAATTATATATTTATGTTTTTGGTTATCATTGAATCAATACAGAAGTTATTTATTACAGTTTTTTGCCATTTTCTCTTTCAGTATATTTTTAACATATAAAGAGGGCATTTCCATGAAAAAGTGGACATGAGGGTTGAAATTTCAAATGTCTTTTATTACTACAAATAATATATCAAATTAAAGGTAAAAATATGACGCATATGAAATTACAGAGAACTAAGCTCTGAAAATATTTTTTTTTATAATTTATCTAGGCTCAAAGTTGGAAAAATTTGAAAAACTTTCGGCCTGTAAAATAGGGTATATAATTCTGCCAGAAGCAATATTTAAAACAGCAGCATTTTCCATATATGTGCATATGTTACTATTTGTGACATTTGTGTATCTTTTAAAACACTTAATTTTTCAAAAAAATTTAAAAGACCCGATTTTTCATATAAATATATTTACATTGTCTCTCTGTCACACCCATCACAAAAAAGATGCTTAAGTTATTATATAAAATGCATTTTTCCATGAAAATACGTGAAACTTTCGGAAAGTCTAACTATTGCAAGTCTAAATAACTACGATACGTTAAAAATTCATTAAATTTTTATTTTGTGTGAAATTTTAGTGTGACGGGTGTGACAAAATTCTTGTGACAGGTATGACAACATTTTAAATTGCTTTGAAATATATTTAAATATTTTTCAAATGAAGTGTAAGGTTGAATCATTCTTGTTTTTGAACATATTAAGGCCAATTTGTCAAAAAAAAAAGAAGATAAACCATGAAATACATATTTGAATTATTTTAGCAAATTGTGAGTTGGTAGCAACTTACTTTTAACTTACTTATTTTTAAGTTAATTCTGCTTTGGATTTTTTTTTTAAATATGCTCAGGAGATTGGTGCAAAAAGGCATTGTATGTCACAGCAGTGAAAATACTAGAAACTAAACAAATAATGACAGAAAGATGGGAAGGCATCAAGTCTTATCACCACTTTAAAGTAAGTACTGATAGTACTATTCTTTTGATGGGAAAGACTGCCAAATCAACACTGAGGGAAGTGGCAGTCATTGCTAATTGTGAATCTCCCCCCAGAAAGATTATGAAAATATCAGATTTAAATATTTGTGATTATCTTTTGGTTTCCCTGGCCAATAGCAAAAAGCATAATAGCTTGTACTATGCTAATGTCTTGAATATCAACTTCCGTAAGGAAGAAATAAGCTTAAAATACATGCAAGCCAGTGGGCCACGCTGGATTTGGCCAGAGGAATATGACATCTCAATTAAAAAAAATTTCTGCTGTTGTAAAAAAAGTAGCTCCCCCATCACTTATAACGAGTAGGGGGCACTGCAAATTTTAAACTAACTGCATAAATATGTTAGTTTTATTAAATTTCTTTTGTATATTTACTATTGTTGAGTTTACTGTCTATACTGATCACTGTATTTTTTTGGTAAACAACTTTCAAATTGTACACTTTGCACAATGTCACACCCGTCACTTCTTTGTCACACCCGTCACAGCAGGAAAAAAATTGTTATACATTAAAATAATTAAAATTTATTATGAAAATTACGTATTAAGTTTAATTTAAGTCTCTTTCATTAGAAAAAAATTGTTTTAATAATGACACAGTTAAATATTCACAGGAATTTTAACAAATGTGTATGCAAGTGAAAACTCTTGTCCCGAGAGAGTCACACCCGTCACAAGTTTTATTTATTTTTTATTTTTTTATTGAAAGCTATTGAAGTTATATATTTGCTCAATTATCCAAGCATATGCATGGAAAAACATAATTAAAATACTTTTCGGGGATTTCTTAGCTAATTTATTTCCCAAAATATACATATAAACTCTTAAAATTTTATCTGGATGTCACACCCGTCATAATGGAATAGCCCAAGACTCATATTATTGCACTAATAAAGAAAAAAATACTTTCTGTTAAAAAAACAAAACAAAAAAACATGAGAAATAGACAAAAATACCTTAAGCAAATCCTCAAAATTATATTAAGTAAAATTGAATCACTTTATTAGTTCTAAAAATTATCATTTCCAATTTGATAGTGATGATCGGATAATGAAAAGTGAAACCATTAGTAGCAACATAATATTTTTGTAGACTGGAGAGCTAAAAGTAATTTGAAGTTTTCTACAATGCTCTGAGAGTATTTTCTAAAACAAACAAATTTAGCCTTCTCTTTACGCAAAACATGCTTTTCACCAATTTACTTATCTTTCAAAGTACAATTTAAAATAATAACTCGAAATTCGGTGAATACGTGCATCATTTACCCGACTTTTATTTCCTTTTTAGGTGCGTTCGTAATTTTATAAATACGTAGCACCTATTGTCGTCGCTTGGTCTGTCTGTCTGTCTGTCCGTCCGTCCGCATATAACAACGCAAAAACTACCCAACCAAATGGTTTGAAATTTAAAATGTATTATCTTTGCAGAATTTTGTCGAGACATTTCAAATTTTATGAAAATCGAATTAAAACTTTAGGAGATATCAATAAAAATATTTATAAAAAGTAATTTGAATGTTTCTTTGCTTTCTTGTTATAGGAGCTTCCGAGGTTTAATCGTCAAGCGACCAAGATATTTATTTTAGTACAGAAATTAATCTGCAGACGATATAATTCATTTCACAGAATAAAAAATCATCAAGATCTGAATATTTATATAACTAGCTATAGTACGAACGCACCTCATTTGTCACGTTTGACGTACAATTTCCAACTTGTTACATTTGTCTGCTTTTTATTTGTTTCACAAGTGGCCAAGAACCATTTTTGCAAATAGTTCAAAGTAGGTATTATACAAGTAGTTATTTTCCCAACTGAGTGAAAATGTGTCTAGGCAGGGACTCGAACTCAGAACTTTTGACTTTAATCGCCAATGCTTTTCCAATTGAGCTAGCTGGACGACATCCCAGCCAACACAATATTCACTCAGACAACCATTTAGTCATGACACGTCTGGACTGTTATTTGAAACAGCTCGACAGAATAAACCCCAGTTAAAGGAATTCCAATAAACTACACTGTAAAAAATTTTCGGAACGTTTCAGGAAATTATCCTGAAACATTTCGCATATTTTACCGGAATTTGAAATTTCTTTATGTCCCACTTCAATTACGGCAATAATTCGTGTCATATTTTTGAAAGGTTTCAACTTTTCCGTAAACTGCATTCTGCGCATGCGTGCTTCATGATTTATGTTCCATTAGCCATTTTGATAACTAAAGAAGAATAAAAAAACAGCTGCCTAGGTAAGTAGAGACAAAAGCAATCTGAACAAATGCCATTCTTTGTTTGGATATCAACCGATAAAGTAAGTAGCTAATTTAAATCTTTTTATGCTTCATTATTTGAATTTTCATTTTATCAGTAATACGAAACTTTAAAATTTAATTGCTTAAATAAGACACCGAATAAAAAAAAAGTATATTGATTATTTTTTACAATGCCTAATTATGAAATAATTATTCTTTGTAATAAAAACTGAATGTATCTGCCAATTGAGAAAATGCTTTTTATTAAAATGTATAGATAAGTAATGATTCTCAATTTTCTTTTGAAATAAGCTTCCTACTATTTAATACGAGAATTCCATTAATAAGTTAAAAACATTGTGACATATATACATTTTTTTAAGATAAACATCATATTTAATTTTAAAAAATTCATAAAATTGCAGTACAATCCAATTCAGTTATGCTATTAAAAATTAATATTTTTAATAATTTATGAAATAAAGCATATCTAAATGTGCCACAAACGGTGTTTATAATTTTTGTATTGCTTCATGAAATTTAGCCTTTTAACACTTTCCAACGTAGTTGAAATGTGTTTATGACATCGGTTTGTCTGCCGTCTGGTAGTCTGTCCGTACTCTAACTCCCGTAAATATACTCGGATTCACCTGAAATTTTTGTATGTGATTGGCACTTACTATAGCATGATCCCTATTGAAAATGAAGTGTGTAGCATTTATAGTTTATATACAGGGGCAATCAAAAGTATTCAGTTACATTACGGTCAATGGAAAAAAATCATTTCAAGTGCATTTTGATGATGTTACGCCATTCGAAACATGATGAAATTGATATACAATTATGTAGCGCACTAAAACATGCTTTTTCTAAAATAGGGTGTACAAAGCATTCGTTATTCATTTACAGGGTCACACAAAATAATTCTGTGACACAAGGTTCTACAGGAAAAAATCGTTTGCAATGTAATTTAGTTTCAATATTTAAAACATAATGAAATTTATATGTATTACTGAGATGCATTATAAATTGCTCACTGAATAGCATGGTGTGCATTGAGTTTATCGTTCATTTACACGGACACACAAAAGAATTCGGTTACAGTCTTTGTTCGATAATTACAGTCTATGAGTGATAAAAGTGTTTTCAATTTTGGTTTGGATTTTTAGGTTTGACTAAATGTCTGCATAGTACGTGGTGTGTATATATTCTGTTGATCATATACAGGGCTACACAAAGGAATTCGTACGTATTACTAACTATGAGAGTAAATTGCTTAATGGTATTTTTATTTGTGTTACGCATTTTCCTGTTCAACTATATTTAGTATACTAATAGAAGTTTGTGGAATATAAATAAATTCATAAACAGGGCTAAGCAAAGAACAAGATATGTTGTCGTTTATGGTTGGTAACTGCTGGAAGTGAGTTTTAAGTTGCATTATGCATTTTTTACCTTAATTAGATTTTAGCTTAATATGGGGTGCGTACAAAAATCTTTAGATAATATACAGGTCTGTACAAAAGATTTCTAGTGCATTTCCATCGATTCGCGAAAATTGCTATATGTGAATTTTTTAACTGAACTAAATTTTATCACTCTATGTAGTATATATATCCAAGTCTATAGGTGATATACAGGGCTGCACTATATAATTTAACTACTTTTTTGACTAATATTTGGAAGGTAAATGCTAAAACTGGATTTTTAAATGTGTTAGATGTTTCCTAAACTATTTAATATCTTCTTTCACCTCATTTAACGGTGTAGTTTCGTTACAGTTTTCTAGATGTAATGGAAAGTGTTTCATAATCTATGCCTGATGCATGATTTTCCGTTCTTGTTTAACTCTTTAATGGATGCCGTTTACATGGCGCAAACACTAAAAATTCACAAATTTGCCACAAGTATTTTCGAATAGAAATTTTTGCTTTTATATTTTGGAGATTTTATACGTAAAAATTATAGAAAAATACTGGTTGTAAAACATCGTACTTTTGATGTTGTATATCGGTGCCCTTCAAAGGATTAATGCATTTGAAATCATAGAAAAAATGTTGGTGCTACAAGCGTTTTTCTTTATTTATTTATTTATGTATTTTTTAAATGAGTAATAAAATCAAGTCCATGTTCACATTTTGTTATCTTTCAAAAAAATTATATATTTTGTTAATCAGTTTTGGTACTTTCTTTAATTTATAAATTAATTAAAATGTCTTTTAAATACATCATTAAGCCTATGTTATATGTAAATTGTTTTCAAAAATCTTATCCGTTGATACAACCATATATTGTCTTTTTTTTCATTTAATTAATTATAAACAATGATTTTAATAAATTTGTGTCTAGGGCAGTTGAAATAATTTTAGAATTTTTAATGTCCCACCTTTCCTATTTATAACATATGATAGATGTAAAATAATTTTAATGTACTATTTCTCTCATTTTATTATGTAAAATTTGGAAAAAAAATTAACACATAAAAGAAGTTTTTGCACGTTTTTACTTATCTTTTGTATTCCTTATCGAATGTTCTAGCAAGGATGTAAATTATTAAATCAGAAAAAAATTGATTAAAAGGAAATTTTATATTTTCTAAAAATTTAAGATTTTAATAAAGGAATAAAAATAATGTTTGCATTTTTAAAAATATAATTAACATTTTTACACTTTATTTACTCGCGTAAATCCGAGCTCGGAATTCAGTTTTAGCAAGTATTTTTTATATGTTTAGTTATGAGTTTCGATTAGTATATTTTTGTTGTACAGCTTCGATTTTGTTACCTGATAAATAAAAAATAATATTTTCAGAATAAAAAAAAAAAAAAAGTTTCGAAAAAAGACGTTCTGTGAAACTCGAACATTTCAGTATTTTGATATGAAAGGTTCCGAAAAAAGAAATCAGCTGTAAACTTCTGAGAAACGATTAATAAACAAAATATTAGGGACAGTCAGCAATCATAATAAATCTTCACACTGTAAAAAAAATCCGCAAGGTTCCGGAAAAAAAATGGTGGCATTAAGATGCCACGGCTTTTTTGGCTATTACGTTTCACAACAAAGTAGTGAAACATTCCAAGTTGGAATGTTTCAGCATTTTGATATGAAAGGTTTCGGAAAAATGCGTATCGTGACGCTGAAATATTTTAGTATTTTTATATGAAAGGTTTCGGAGTATATGTTACGGAATGTTTCTGAAAAATTGGAATGTTTCACTACTTTGTTGTGAAACGTAACAGCAAAAAGCCGTGGCATCTTAATGCCACCATTTTTTTCCGGAACCTTCCGGAAAATTTTTTACAGTGTATGGATGCGTAATTACACTTTATTTACCAATCAGTTGAGTCTAATTACACATCCATAGTTTATAGGAGTTCCTTTAAAATGCGGTTTCAAATAACAGACCAGATGTCATTACCAAATGGTTGTCTGAGTGAATATTGTGTTGAGTGGGATGACGTCCAGATAGATCAACTGGAAGAAGATTGGCAATGAAAGCCAAAAGTTCTGGGCCCCGAGACCCGGCCTGGACACATTTTCACTCAATTGGAAAAATTACTTACTGGTATGGTTTATTTACCAATTAGTTGATTGCGTTAAAATAATTATAGTGTAGGCATTACAGATTTTTTTTTTTTTTTTATAAATGGTCTACTTCTTACACAAGACTTTTGGGCTACTGTTTTGTTTTGTATAAGCCTATTTCGGCATGAAGCAAAGAAAATATTTTCTGCATTAACTTTTTCTTACCATGCAATTTTATAACAGTATAGTAGACTTTACAGGAGCATTGCACCTTTCTGAAATGTACCAACAGCTTAATCCTATATATTGATATATAAAATAGGAAGTAAAAAATGCGATATATAGAGTTTGGATACATAAACTTTTAAATGGATGCTTAAAAGTAAATAAATTTGGTGCTTAATTTCGGGATCCTAATCTTAGAATTAAAAACAGTTCGTAATGAAAGTTTTACTGTTTTATTTGTTAGAGAAAGTATTTGAAGAAAGTATATTTAAATATAACTTGTAAGACCTAGGAACCGTATAAAAATATAAATTTCGCAATTCTGTAAAAATAATTATTATGATGTAACTGGCTTTTGATATAATGAAGAACATAATTTGAAAACTTTTCCAAACTGAACCATTCCTTAAAACTGATGGTTTAGAAATTAGCTATTACATTAATGGTAAGAGGGGAAATTCTGTAAAAACACTAAATAAAAAGAAGATAAAAAATTAAATTTTAGTTTGACCCCACGGCACAATTAGAAGCAATTCACGCCAAAGTGAAAATCAAATCTGCGGCCTAGAGAGATATCTTATTTTTAAAGGGAAAAATTCACACACACACACACACAAATAAAATAAAATAAAGCATAATGGTCAACATTTTTTAAAGAAGTATTATCAAAATATAAATTTTGGTAATTAAAATGTTATGTTTATAATGATTTTGTAATATTTTATAATTTTGAAATGATATGTTTATAAAAGTAAAACTTACCGTTAAGCCATGGTGAGAAATATTATTTTCACTATCCATGCATTTATTTCGGCATTTCTGAAGATCTCAAAGAAAAGTCACATTGCGATGAAATGAAATTCGATCAGCAGAAATCTTTATATTTCAGATAATCTGTAAAAGAAAGTAAAAGATATTTAATGATTATACTTGCAAACATAAAAGCTAATTTCAATACGAAGTTATTTATAAAAGGAAATGGGTAGACAAGTAATAATTTTCACCCCCCTCCAACACCAGCCCCCGATATGGTCAATTTTTGTTCCTTTTTACACTCTTTTATTCATCTTAACTTGCATATGTAAAGATGGAATTTTGACAATGGAATGAAGATGGAATTTTTCACAAAATCCTTTTACTATTACTGAACGTTATAACTCATGAAATATTAGAGAAAAATACTCAAGGTTTTTTTCTTGCAAATTGTTTAGCAGCACTTGAAGTTTGTGTTTATCTGTGACTCGCAGCACTTTGTGTGCATCTTTCATTGCTCTCAAGATATCTAGGCATTATTAATTAAATAAAAGCGTAATCGTACACGCTGTACAATTAGATTTATGATCGTAATGTCAACAACTGTGAACGTAAACAAAATTTAGATATTAAAACACTTTAAAAAAACGCCAATATCAAATATTTGTAATGTTTTGTAATGGTAACGTAACTTTGTGGATCCCTTTATAATGGATGCGAATTATTATTTAACACAAGGATTAGAAATAGAGAGATAATATATATATATATATCATATATTTTCTGTTAGGTGTGCTGTACAGGTATAATATATTATCTTAAATATATCACAAAAGGAATATGTTGTCGATGCAACATGGTCTTTTTTTTTTTTTTAAACCAAATGGAAAATCGATATAAGATGTAGATGCATTAGGGGCGACACTATAAACATTTGTTCACAATTCTGTTACGAGAAGGCTAGAGAGAGTGCGATTCTTCTGAGTTCACGTCCAGATAATATTTCTTAATGTAGTATGTTTATACCTCACTTTTTTTAAGCTTTCTTTATATTTGTTTTATATACTGTATGACTATATCTGGATGGGTAACCCCATCCAGATAATCTTCTCATTAAACTTTGTGGTTTTTTTTTTTTTTTTAATACATTTTTTCTTTGGCGCAGCTTGTCCCGAATGGGACCTTGCGCCATAAAACCCTATACAACCAACCAACCAACCTTCTGAGTTCGCTAAATGTGCTAAAGTTTAGCATTTCTCAAACTGTGCTCCGCGAAACACCTCCCAGTGCTTCGCGAAAAAGTACGACATTTTAAAAATTAAAAATATTTTTACTAAACATACTTTAAAATTTTAAAATAAAAAATATTTTTCACGAAAAAAATGGGATAAAAATATTTGAATATTATGACTTTTTGCGCTCTCGGTGTGTAACAAAAAATCAAGTATAAATAATTTATCACCGATCAGGTGAAACATTGACTATATAAAAAGGTAGTTATGCATTCAATGTGTCAGTTTCTCATCCGCCAGTCGACAAAACAAATTTACGTCAAAAGGCAACACCTGACAAGACAAAACCAGACAACACGGAGCCAGACAGAGGCTAGACCTAGAGTCCTGCACGATTCAGGTTGAACCCGACCCGAACCCTCAAAAATAATTTTCGGTGACCCACAACCCGACCCGAACCCGCAATGAAAGGACAATAAATCATGTTTTAATGCTATTATGAAAAGTATTGTACAATCATCTCTAACACAAATTCGTTATTTTATATAAAATAACGGGCAAATCTATATTCTTTAATCTATATTCAAATAGAGTTAAAACTCTGAATAGCGGACACCTTGAATAGAGTCCGGGTCGGACTGTTTCTAATTTTTTTTTCAGGTCGGGATGAATCTAATTTTCTTCTGCGTGCCGGGTTCACTCTAGAGTCTAGAATAATTATTCCGGGTCATATTTACATTTTTTGTAAGTCGGATTGTTGGGATTTTACCAAAAAGTTTGAACAGAACTACGTTTCAGATGAAAATAAATACGTATTTGAATATGAATGAGTATATATTCAATTTACTGCATGAGAAAAAATAAAATGTATGAGTATATAAGAAATGTAATCATAGATTATTCTTTCTTTTACGGTGCAGTTAAGAACCATTTTTTCCCCTCAAACATGAAAACATTACCGACATTTCGTTTATGATACGCACAAAAACACATGCATCGTATTTATGACAGTTTATGAGACATACAAATGCAACGTGTTCTTAGATTTGAAGGTGCCCACTATTCCAAGGTATAAGCGTACAAATATATAAGTGTTAGGGATTGAAAAAGTGTCCATATAATAGAGGTGTCCGCTTTTCAGGAGTGTCCATTATGGAGGTCTTATTGTACATATATATATTTAATCTGAAAAAATATTATGGGCATTCTTTTGAAAAAGCGGGTCAACCCAAACTCGACCCGCAAGTGACAAAATCCAACCCAAAACCGACCCGAGACAATGAAAGTCAACCCGACCCGCAGGAAAAACGTAGAAATCAACCAGATCCGAACCCAAACCGTAACAAAAAATATAGAGCCAACCCGACCCTACCCGAACCGCGGGTCGGGTCGGATGCGAGTATAAGCGAGTAACACGACTCGATGCAGGACTCTAGGCTGGACTCATTGTCTCCTCGTTAGCAGAAACAATTAGAAGCTTCGACACCTTTTCAGAATTATCGTATTTTTTTTTTATTGTATATAAAACTGGTTGATCACTCACTTCTCAAATCACTTGCATTTTAGTCAACATACAGTCGATAATCGACAAATTATTAAGTTCATTATATGTAATTTATTATTCTTAAAAATCGATTTTCTGTAGTTTCTCTGATTTTTCGTTTCGGTGACAAAATATCGGTCTTGTGGAGGTTTTTTCAAATACTAAATTAGTGATACGGGGAATAACGTCATTCCCGTCGCTGGAGACGGGGTCCTTAAAAATCAAAACTCCTGCCAAGCCAATTGGAATAGACGTTTCAATTATTGCTCAATAATTTGGCGAATTTCTTATTCAAATTCAGTATTAACGAATCTTTTGTAAACGTTTCTTTGCATTTTAGCTTGCTGTTTTCGTGTAACATTAGCTAAAATTTTAAAACGAAGATATAGGAAAGCTACCTTTTCCTCCCGGTACAGGCCGGAAGGACTTTTTTTTTATGAACCGCATTAAATTAAAAATAGATAAAGTCATGGATGCGGACTAAAGCAAACATTCTATAATCCAGAAAGAAAGAGAAATAAACAATTTTTTTATTATTTAATTACACTTCAGTTTTATTCGTTTTTCATTTTTTTCATAATAAACAACAACAAAAAAATAAATATATAAATTAAGTTATCTTAAAAAAGTAAAAATTTATTTTCCCTTAATGAATCTTTTTAGATGCAATATGTTATATAAACTTTTTACTGAATTTATGCTGTTGTTATATAGAGCTAATGTTTATATTACTTTCTAATTGCAGTGTGGAAGAAGAAAGATTTTAAGTTGTATTTAGGTAACCGTCAACAACAGTGACTTTTTTTTTTTTCTGTTTTTTTTTTTATTTGCTTCATGTTGTCTTTAGAAATCCCAAAATTGCTGAAATTTTCATTTATTTAATTTCAAATTCTTTTTTCTAGTTTCTAGATATTAATTGTAAATTTTAAAAGTCACATTAAATATTTATAAAGAATATATATATTTTTTTTAATTATTTTTTTTTTTTTTTAAGTGGGACCAAAAAAAAAAAAAAAAAATCTTTAAATTAAGTAATCTTAAAAAAAAAAAGCAAAAATTTATTTTTCCTCAACGAATCTTTTTAGAAGCAATATCTTATTTAAAATTTTTACTGAATTTATGCTGTTATATACAGCTAACGTTCATACTACTTTCTAATTGCAGTGCGGAAGAAGATAGAGGTGTTGCTGCTGCTGTACAAGCTGGTTTTTCGGATTAATTATTGACTGCGGATGAAACAGAATTTCTTGAACTATTGAACAAGTTGCATAGCTCTACTTCCTCGGATACAAGTTCCACAATTAAAAAAACTTTAAACAAAAGTATTATAATTCTTATTTGGATATTGGGTTCGCTGGAGACCACTGATAATAAACCTCAGTGCGTAATTTGTGGCAAAGTCTTCCCGAACAGTTCAATGTTTCCTGCAAAAATGCGTCGTCATTTTGAGGGGGTCCATCCAGAATGCAAGGATAAATCAACTGATTATTTCACAAAGAAGTATAAAGAAGTCAGGAAAGTCCAGAAATGTATATCGTATCATTCAAAAACTGTCAACGAAAAGGCTTTGATAGCATCTTACTTAGTCAGTTACCGAATCGCTCAAGCTGGCGAAGCCCATGCTGTTGCTGAAAACCTTATAAAGCCTTGTGTAAAAGGCATTATCGAATGTATGTTTGAGGAAAAGACTGCAAAAGTGATGGACACAATTCCCTTGTCAAATGACAATCTCGCAACGAATCGGGGACTTAGCAGAGAATGTGAAAGCTATTTTAATTTCTCGTATAAAATCCACTAAATTTTCGCTTCGAATGGATGAATCAACCGATGTTGCTGGTTTAGCAATATTAATGATATTTGTGCGCTATCCATACTTGGACTCTTTTCAAGAGGATTTACTTGTCTGCAAGCCATTACCGATTGACTACCGCAAATGGAACTGAAATATCTAAATTATTAGATGAATATTTCGCGGAGAATAGCATCCTACGGGATAATTGTGTTGATGTGTACACAGATGGAGCAAAAGCTGGTAAGATGTCTGGTACAATCTCAAAAAGAAAAGAAAAAGCCAAGGGGTGCAGAAGTTAACACTGCGTACTTTACCGACATGCTCTTGAAATGAAGAAAATGCCACCTTTATAAAAGAAGTGCAGGATGAAACTGTTAAAATAATAAATTTTATAAAATCACGACCAAAGAATACCAGGTTGTTCAAAATCTTATGCAATGACCATGGGGAGTCTGCATACGTCTTTACCTCTACACCCAGAAGTAAGGTTTCTCTCCCGTAGTAACAGTTTAATGCGCCTCTTTGAACTAAGGAATGAAGTCAGAATCTTCATCAGTGGCAATGAGTTTGTTTTGGGAGAGAAGTCATGGGATGATCGTTGGCTAATGGAATTGGTGTAATAGGAAGATTTTTTTTTTTCAAAAGTTAATAATTTATGTCTCTTACTTTAAGAAACTAGTCGTTGGGGGCCACCGTAATACTTACCCATCATGGATATGCATAATGTAAAATATTAAAATAAAAATGTGTAAACTACTTATAAAATGCATTGCAATTCAAAAAATAAAATCGTGGCTTGATGACGTCACAAACTTTAAAGGCTCGATTACTGAATTGCTTGAAAGAGGATTTTCCTTATACCTCCAAAAATAATAATCCTGTTAACTAGCGGTTTATTGCATCTGATTAAGCGTCAAATTTCCAATTAAAATATATCTTTGAAGTGAAATTTGGATGAAATACAGGGTCATGAAAAATCGAAGAGTGTGGAAAATAGGATTCCAAATATCTCGGCAACTAATTATCCGATCGACTTCATGTTTTATTCAAAATTTATGTTTTTTTATTGTCTTTTATATTCATTTCTTAAAATAAACAATTTCGAAAATTTTTATATACCTTTCATCAGAACGAATATTTCGAGAGTCCGAAAAAAATTGTTCCGGTTAATCGAGGTTATTGAAATGAAATAGGCTTCTTACCATTATTACATACTAAGTACATACCAAATTGCAAGTCTCTATCTCAATTTTTTCGGGAGATAGAGCGTTTACAGACACACACACAGACACACACACAGACACACAGACGGACGGCAAAATTTTTTTTCTAAAAATATGTTTTTCGGAATCTCCAGTGTCTGAAACGTGTAAATCCGTCAAAAAAAACTGTTTCGATTTTCAAAACGATTACAAGACTTACCCTATACTACGTATGATGGGTAAGTAAAAGCAGTAATTGTTTTTGATGCTACTGATAAAGTGGAAGGATTTAAAAAGAAACTGAAGTATTGGGTAGAGTCAATCAAAAACGGAAGCCTGGATTGTTTTCCACTAACAAAAGAATTTGGAGAAGAACTCGAATCAGACATTCTTGCAAACATCTTAAAAGAGTTTGAAGTTCATTTCTAGCGTTTGATTGATAGATTAGATTGATCTCTTATTTCCCAAAAGGATTACTTGAAAACATAAAAGAAAACATTTGTGTTGTAACACCATACTCTATTAAAAAAAAAAAAAAAAAAAAAAAAAAAAAAAAAAAAAAAAGTCTTTTTTGACATCACAGGAATATGAATGCTTGTTTGATTTGACATCATATATAGCGTTAAGTTTAAAACTGGGAAATCAATTTCAGATTTTTGGTGTACAGATGAATTTAAAATCCTATCAGATAAAGCAAAACTTAGTCTCCTGCCCTTCGCAACCACTTATTTATGTGAAACAGGATTATCCGCATACGCCACTATCAAAACAAAATACAGACCATGTCTCAATACAGAGCATGATATTCAGTTGCTACTATCCGAAATTCAGCCAGATATAATGTCATTGTGCAAATCAAAACTCATACTTCTCATTCAATTGTGTTTCACGAAACCAAATAAAAATTTGTAATAACTCTAATAATGTCAAACTATTAATTTACAAATTGTGAATCTGCAATATTTGCCCTAAATTTATTTTCTATTTATTTATTTTTCTTCAGGTGTGTGTTTTCTGTGTCTGTAATGGGAAATTAGTGTAGAAAAAAAATTAAACGGTGAAATCTTTTGTCCTGCAATCTCAAATGACGAAACTACCCTGTATCGTCTATGTTATTTTGTCGTTCTATTTACTAAATATAGTACATAGCGGCGAGATAAAATTTAGTGCTCGCGTTCCAATTTTAAAGGTGCTTCGTGACTAAAAAAGTTTGATAACCTCTGTACTAAAGTTGCAGAGTATTGGCGACTCCTCATAAAGGCAGTCGTTTGTTTTGATTGTGATCGTATTGTGAAAATAACATCTGTGTGCGTGCAGCGACATCTATAAACTATTTTACTTGTGAGTTTTCTGTGTTTCGCAGCAATTTTATTCAAATTTTGGCTTTACTTTTTAGTTAGCAATGTATTTAAACAAGTGAAAGTGTATGTGTCGTTGGATTTGGTCGCATCTCGGCCCCAAGAGAAGTCAAGACTGTTTTTAGCACCAGATGGAAGTTGCGTTTCGGTGTTGAAGGTTGCTTAGAGCTGAATCTAGATTTGGTAAGAAAACTTAATTTGTTGAATTCAATAAAGGTTGTTTTTGCGGCCACGGTCTGCTTTAATTAGATAGTTCGCCATCTTGTACTGAAGCTGTGGAAGGCGGCGCATCACTGCAAAAAGAGTTCTGAAGTTGTAAAGTAAAATCTCATCTGTGTGTAAGTTAAAGTTTCATTTACTCGTCTTATTCAAGTGTTTTATATTATAGTGGTGTAACGTACATTGCTCGAGTGGGATTATTTAGATAACAGTGACCAGAGTTCAAATTTCTGTGAATTAGACTCACCCATCGTAATACCCTTAAGATTTTAAATAAAAGTTGATTTTTAAACTTACTTTCTGACTTTGGTACTGATATAGCTACGATTCACCATGCACCGGCACGCCAGAACTGGCACCCAACGTAATGAGTTTAATCGCCATGCCACAAATAGCGCCCAACATCCTAGGTTTGTTGGCAATGCTAGTGGAGGTCAACCAGACTTCGAATATATACAGGGTGGTTATAAAATAAGTATCCCAATTTGGAGCTGTCTGTAGCTTGAAGGAATACCCCAAATGAAACCAAAATCGGTACACATACTATTCGAGAAGGGGGGAAAAAGAATGGAACAATAAAAAAAATAGTTACAATAATCGGAAACAGATGGCGTTACGGGGCCTTCGGCGCAAACGCAGTTGTAATCATTACTACAATCAAAACGCGGTCATTTCTGCCATTAACGTTTTACGACATGGCTCTGAGTTTACCAGATCGCGCTTTAATTTTAAAACTATTCTACGTTAACAGCTCAAACAGTGCAGCTGCTTTACATGAATTTAGGCGTGTGAAAGGAATGCGTAAAGGAAAAGGTCCTTTGACACCGTGTGCAGTGAGAAGAATGGTAAAAAAATTCGAGGAGACTGGATCGTTTACTGTAAAATGTGGAATAAAGAGGAAACCAGTACCTCTCCGCATGCAAGAAGAAATTGCCACTGCGATTGTGGAGTCATCAGGGACTCCGGAAGCCGGTCCTAGTGCACGTGCCCAAAATTTGGATATTCCATATGCTACTGTTCGAAAAGTCCTAAGAAAGGTAATCCAATTTTATCCGCATAAAATTAGTTGTCATCAACAATTGTTAGCAGGTGACGCGCAGCAGAGACTGGATTTTGCTTTAACGTTTTTAGCACGAACGGAGGTGGATGATGCCTTCCCAAGGAAGATTTTATACCCATTTTCATATGAATGGGACAGTCAATACGCAGAACTGCAGAATATGGGCTTCGGAGCCACGAACTGTTATCACGAAATACCCCTCCACTCTCCAAAAATCACTGTGTGGTGTGGCTTTACTGCAAGTTGCATTCTTGGTCCTTATTTTTTGAGGAGTTACGGCCAACAGGCCCTGTAACGTATTCGATTACTTCACAAAGATACCTGCGCATGTTACAAACTTTCGTAGTTCCTCAACTGCAGCAAAGACAGTGCCTTTCTGAAACAGTTTTTATGCAAGATGGAGCCCCGCCCCATATTGGGCGAGCAGTACAACAGCTCTTACGAAAACATTTCACAGATAATAGAGTAATAAGCCGGTATTTTCTTCGGTACATCACTCCTGATGCGTTACATTCCGCAGTTGAGCACGTCGTCCACCGCCTGGATTGTCTTCCAGCACAATGGTCATGTGGAACCTGAACTTGATCGGCAACGCCATGCAAAATCTTAACCACATTCACTGTGACATTTTCCAATAAATTAGGTATGCCATCCGGTTTTGTACCTTAATGCTTTGTTCTTGTATTGCACATTACATTTCACACTCAAAAGCGCCATCTGTCGACAATTATTGCAATTATTTTTTTTATTGTTCCATTCTTCTTACCCCTTCTCAAATAGCATGTGTACCAATTTTGGTTTCATTCGGGTTATTACTTCAAGCTACACACAGCTCTAAATAGGGATACTTATTTTATAACCACCCGGTATTTAGAGAGGTAGTGCCACGTGTGTATTTTTCTGGTGATACTGATGCAAGAGCATTTTTGTTAAATTTGAACGATTATATTAGTTATAATAACATTCGGATAAAAACAAGCATTTGGTGCTCAAATGTTCTCTTAATGGAGAGCCTCAATTATGATTAGAGAATATCGGAAAGATATTAGATCACTGATGACACTAAACTTTTTGAGCAAACTTGTGCAGAGTTATAAAAAGCGTTTCCAGCTCTAAGAGATAAAAAATGCATTACGGCGTGATTTTTTATTGCAGTAAACAAACTATTTTTGATAAAGCTTCAAAGTTTTTTCTACATAAGTTGGACTTAAAGAATAAATTAGGACTGGATTTGTCGTATGAGGAACTGTTAGATATTGTGCTCCCACTTTTCAATATTCACATTCAAGAGTATGTGGAATTATGCTCTCCTAATAATTCAGCGGAACTTTATCAATTATTGTTGAAATACGAAACTCGACATGACTCTGAGCAGGATGACAGACAGCACCATAGACGAAGAACAGAGTTTAATCGAGAATTTGGAAATGAGGGGAAAAGTTGTGGCAGAAGGAGATATGATAATTAGGGAAATAAAATGGAGGTTATCTTAATGAAAGAGGTAATCGAAATAGATTTAATGCTGGGAATAATGAAGGTTTTAGAAATGTTGGTCGTACTAACGCGTTTAGAAATAACAGTGGAAATTTTCGAAATGGTGATGCTAATAGAGGAAATAGTGGTTATAATCAAAGAGATGGATTACGCGATTCGCCTTCTCGTTTATGGCAGTTGGTAGTAAGTGAAAGTCGTATAGATAGAAGTTTTACGCAAAGTAGTAATGGTCGACGTTCAAGGCAATTAAACTGGTAGGTGGTACGACAGGAGGTGATGTCATGGATAAATCAGAAAAAGCCTTCTGTAAGTTTAAAGATGGTGACAATTAACCCCGTAGAGTTACTTGAGTTGCTTAAAGTTTTGAATGGAATTGTGGTTAAGAGTTTGTTTGATACAGGAGCTGAAAAGTGTTTTATTTCATATTATATTTATCGTAAGTATTTTTCGTACAAAAAGCTTACGTTTTCAAATCTGGTGGTTCAGTCGGCGCAAGGTTCAGTTTGTGTCAATAAAGGTAAGGTTGATTGAGATGTTGAAATTCGTTCGGTTAAAACGCCCTGGCAGTTTTACGTTCTGGATAATTTGAAAGTCCATTGTAAAGTAGGAATTGATTATATGAAAAGTAGAGGTATAAGTTTGGGTTTTTTCAAAAGGACGTTGGTGGTGAACAATGATGACAACACTTGTGAATCTGTGTCAGTGGATTTAGAGGAATCTGGTTTAAGCGCGGGGAGAAAGTTGAATTTAAACAATTTTTATCTGATTTTAGTGAAGTTTTTTTGGACAAACCTGGATTAACGCATGTCTCTTCGCATGAAATAAATACTGGTTCGATTGCGCCTGTCGCTAGAAAACCTTATCGCTATGATAAAATAAAACAAAAAATAATCGACTATCATATTAAAAAATGTTAAAAGATGATATTACCATGCCTATTGAGTCACCCTATGCTTTATCTGTAGTGTTGTGTCGAGAAAATAATGGGAAAAGTGTGGAAGAAACCTAAGCGTGGGGTTTCGCTATCGATTATCGAAAATAAATTAATTTCCATTACGCAATATCCCCAATACCCAATTCCAGTAATTGCTGATATTCTTGCCAATATACCGAGTACTAACTTTATGTCTACATTGGATCTCACCTCAGGCTATTTTCAAATAGGTATGAAACCGGAGATAACCCTAAGACTGCGTTCATTACGAGTTTAAAAGGATGAGTTTTGGGTTGTCGGGAGCCCTATCTACGTTTCAAAAGACCATGAATAACATCCTTAGACCTTTAATTGGTACGGGTGTCTTGGTTTTATTTAGGTGACATTATCGTTATGGAAGCAACATTTGAAGAACACTTGAAATTGTTAAGACAAGTTTTTACGTTATTAATGAACGCTGGTCTTAACGTTAAATTAGAAAACTGTAAATTTTTAAGAAAATAGATAAAATATTTGAGTGTCAAAATCACACAGAACGGGATTAAGACTGACAATCAAAAAACCGACGCCATTACATCAATGCCCCCTCCTAAAAATTGCAAACAGGTAGCTACATTTTTGGGCATGGTTTCTTAGTTCGCGAAGTTAATTCCTCTTTTTTCAGAGTGCTGCGAACCCCTGTATGCCTTAAAACGGAAAAAAAGTAAAATTTGTATGGTCAGAAGCGGCACAAAGGTCATTTAATTTGTTGAAAGAAGCGTTAGTCTTGTCTCCTGTTTTAGCTCATCCAGCTTATTCTTCACAATTCGATCTTTTTTGCGATGCACGTTCAGTGGGTATAGGAGCAATGTTGTCTCAGAGCGGTATACCAATTGCGTTTGGGTCAAGAATTTTAAAGCGGCAGAACGTAATTATTCAATCACGGAGCGAGAATATTTAGCGGTCATCTGGTCTTTGTCTCTGGTTAGTTGTTTTTTCACGCAGTTGCCTGTTAAGTTGTTACGGATCATTCGGCTTTGACTAAGTTAACGAATGGTAAAGGGTTGTTGTCACGGATGATACGGTAGTGTTTAAAGTTGGCTGAGTTTAATTTTGAGATTGAACATAGGGCAGGTAAAGAGAATGCTGCAGCAGACGCATTGTCTCGGAATCCTCAAGAGGTTGTCGAAGTAGTGGAAGTAGCAAGTAGTGGTGTACGAGTGTCTACTTTGTCCTCGTTAGTTTTAAGTTCTAGGGAGGAGCTGACACAAGAGAAAAATAATGATGAGGAATTTGGAAAGTTGTATAGGTATTTGGAGATTCCTGAAATGGTACATAGTGCAGATATGCATAGGTTTCAAAACTGGTCCCAAAGTTTTAAATTAATTGATGGTCTGTTATTTTATTCAAAAACAGTAAATTGACGAGGAGAATTAAGAGTATCCATCCCAGCTAATTTTTGTAAGGCCATCATGAAGGAATTCCATGATAACCCCCTGGCAGGACACTTAGGTATCCGAAAAACATTCTCGAATTTGTAATTCCTGCTACGTCCCTAAAATGTGGGAAGCAGTGCGCTCTTGTGTCTCCAGCAGCGATACATGCCAACGTTATAATTACAAAAACATAAGTCCAGTTGGCAAATTGATATCAATAAAAGTATCTTACCCTTTAGAGTGTATAGGCGTAGATTTAATTGGTAAGATTAACTGTAAATAGATTTAACTGTAAATATATTTCGTTTTGTCCTGGTAATAGTGGATTATTTTAGTATCACTGTCAGAAATGAATACTCAAATTCCACGAAATTTTCTTCGTTTTTGACGAAACTGTTTCCTGGGAAATGCTCCGAGCGAATATTTCGTCAAATCGAGTAAATTTGTATCCTCAAAAAAGCGAGGAAATTAATTTCGTCAAATTGTTTGTTCGAAAGTGTAAAAAAAAGGTAAGTGGCACCATCTATTGACAATTTTAGAAGCATCAGTAATTGGCAGGGGGGTAAATTAGGACGCGTTTCTCCAGTCTTCAAGGGGATTCGAACGAGCGATCTTCGGTGTGGGAGACTACTGCGCTGCCTCCTTCGCCAGCGGAACCTGGCGTGAATTTGATTTCAAATGTATCTACAGGATGTTGATGTGTGTTTATATTTTTAGAAAGTAGATTGTATTTTTATCGGTGCTGTTATAATTTCTGCATATTTTAATTAATAAGGCTAGATTATTATTATGGTTTTTCTGGTTAATAAATATTTAGAATATGGTTTGATTAATAAAATTTATTAGAGAAATTTTCTTTGTTCAATGAATGATTAGAATATGGTCTAGTTAATTTGTTGGTCAGAAATTATAAAGATGATGGGGGTTAAGATTTTAACACGTTACCGTTTACTGGGGAAAGGGATCAGTTATGCATATTTTAAATTTGATTGTTATATGAATATATTTCTTAAATAAAAGAAAGCTCCTAAATTTTTTTTGAACGATTTTGTAACAACAAAAATAATCTGGCCGCGTGAATGGGGAAATAGTTTCGTCAAATACTTGAGATTTTCCATTTCATTAAATATCCCTTAAATTTGAGACGAAATGATTGTCAAAAATGATGAAATATAGGTGAAGAACTGCTGAATCGTCAAAAGTGAGATTTTTATTTTTGACAGTGAAGAAACAGTTTCGTCAGATATTTGAGGTTTCGCGTTTCGTTAAAAACCACGTGACTCTGTGACGAATGATTGTCAAAAATAACGAAATAAAGCTTAAGGATTGCGGAATCGTCAAAATTGAATGTTTTATTTCTGAGAGTGAAATGGGTTTAGTTTGTCCCCCTCAGAAAAGCCTCAGCTAATGTTGTATCTAATGCACTGTTTAATAACTTTATATCGAAACTAGCTGTTACCCGTGACTTCGTTCACGTAACATTAAAAAAAGAATAAATGCATTAATTTAGCAAAACATTTCACTTGATAATTAACAACATATATAATTAACCAAAGCTTTATCACATTTTATAGGAGAACATACGGTATTTCTTTGCTATAGGGGCCTTGACATAACACAGTCTTAAAAAAGTGAAATTTCATCACAAATAATATATACAATCGCGAAAATGAAACTGCAACTAATGAAAAAAGGAGGACCCAGTAAAATCGTGAAAATCGAGGAATTCCTCTTCGTAAAACGAAAAACAACACTGGCAGAATTCTTCTATACAACAGTGCATTTTAGGTGGTATTTGGTGTACAATTTGTATATGTGTGCATTGCTAAATGGGCATTATTATATTGTTTATTTGCATAGACATATGTTATATATTTCTGACTACATTATCTTGTTTATGTATATATTAAATTAAGTGCTTCACGCTAAGTGGTGTAAATAGTGAACAAACTGCTTGTGGATTTTATACATTGATAGATATTTCACAAAGATATAACAATCTGATGCGATTCTAAAATGTAAATAAAGATTGCTAGAAAGTACTTTAAATTCTGCCCAATTTAACCTCGATATTTTCTCTATCGCGTCAAGAACACTATAAGCAAATAAATACCGACGACACAAATCTGATGATCTAAATTACATATTTTTGTTAATATATATAGGATTATTTTGATTTATTTCATGCGCTTGAAATTTTTTACGCTTTCTCTAGGGTTAGGTGTCGAATAAATGTACTTTCTTGTTATTTTATTTTGCCATTTCTATTTATTCTATTTTCCATTCATTCCATTTATGGATATTGATTTAATTTACATATTCGTGTCGAAGAATATTCTTTAAAGTTATTATCAGGATTAGGATAGGATACGATTAGGGTTAGGATTAGGAATAGAAATTGAACGACAATGGCATGACCGATTCAGGTTTAAAGTATGAACCAGGAAGTCTATTTACATCATGAAGCAATAAGAAAATTAGAAAATTATCGGCTAATATTTTTTAATATGTTTTACAGTCATAGTTGGCATCAAAGGTGAGCGGGAAAATGATCATCTAAAATACCATAAAGTGTTTACCACAGAAAAAAACAAATCTGGTTACAACAATGTATTTAATTTTGCGCCAAATTTCACTTGATTTAAAAAAAAAAAAAAAAAAAAAAAAAAAAAAAAAAAAAAAAAGCGAATTGACAATGGACTTAATTACAGACCCCCCCTAACCTTCCTATTCTCGGAAATGTTCTACCTATATGTAAAAAAAAATTCTACTATATAGAACGCGCTTTCACGTTTATAATGTTATGAATTGGCACGATCGGCTTGTTCAAGTTTACACAATTCGGCTGGAAGAAAAGATTCATTACTCTTTGATTTCTTCTTTGCTTTTGCATTACGCGAATTTGTTGGTAAAATCGATTTTCTTTTCGATAACATTGTTGTTTTTTAAGTTTAAAAAATATTGTAATTTTACTTATACATTGCTTTAAAATCTATGCAATTTTTCTTATCCTACAAGACTTTACAAAAATCTATGATGAAACAACTTAAAAAAAAGCTATATTTAAAAACGACAACAAAGTTTTTCCTATTTTAAAACTAAAAGAAATGTAAAATTAAATTCCGGTTCGAAACGACGATTTACAAATGTGTTTCGATTGTGGGAAAATAATAGAGGAAAAATGCTGTTACTTCGACACAATCATATTAAATCTTTAGCTTTTATGAGAAAAGCAACTTTCTTTTAAAAAATATACAGGGTGTCCCAAAAAGGAGTACCTATTTTTAAAAATGAATAAGAAACAAACGAATAGAGTTATTTAAAAAATTCTTGCAGGAAACGGATGTGTGAAATCTGGAATTTTGTTTATAACACTTTATTATGATAGTTCAAAATCTGACCGACAGATGGCGCTACAGCACCGAAAATTACCCGAAATTAACCATGGATATAACTTTTTATGAAGATAACTTAAAGGCCTCAGGGACCGTATAAAATGTAACAAAATGTAACTTTTTGAAAATTAATGGCTCTTACTATTTCATGAACATAATCTTAATTCCTACCTTATTTTGAACACTTTTGGAATTTACATTGCCTATTTATCTCCAGCAGGTAAGGGGAAAAATCATGTTTCAATCTTTTTGGGATGCTTTGAATAGATTTTTAAACTTTAACCACAAATAGAACGTCAGATTCTGTACATTAAATCAATTCAAATTTCCAATTCCCAAATCCAAAGTTTACAGCTTACAATACTCCGTAACAACACAAGCTAAGTTTACAAAACTCTGCGTATATAAATTTGATTTAGGAATACACGGAAAAAAAAAATAATTTTTAAGCTTCAGCTTAAAATTTCTTTTAAACTAAATAAATTCTCTGAAAAAGAAGGGATTCCGGCGTGAAAGAAAAAGGTAATTTGGATTTTTTAACAGAAAATCCGATCCCGTTCATTCAGTCACATCCAATTCCGAAGTTTATAATAACAACATACAAATTTGCTTTAAAAGGGTAAAGGGGAAAGAGAGAGAGAGAGCTTCAAAAAGGTTTATTAAACAAGTTCTCCATAAAATAACAGACTCTGTCGTCAAGAAAGAGAGAAATGAAACTGACCGAAAATTAAGTAGCTGGTTTATTGCTATGTTTTTGTTTATTTTCCCTTCAACAATAGTTTTTCGTTCATATATAACCATTTTTGCCTCTTGTTTCATTGTGCTCGTTTCTTAAAACTTCTCGCAACAGAATTGATTCAACTCTATCCATTCAACAATACTCCGTAACAAAACTAGCTAACTTTACATAACACTATGAATATAAATTTGCTTTTAGGGTACACGAAAAAAAAGAAAAGAAAAAAAGAATGTATCTTATTTTAAGCTTCAGAAACTGCTTTTTTACTAAATAAATTCTCCGAAAAAGAAGGGATTCCGTCGTGAAGGAAGGGGGCAACGGAAATGACGGATCGTGTGACATCTGCCGGATGCTCAAATGTTCGTCACCCGCTGCTTACCTTTTTTGCTTTTTTACGTTTTGATACGACACGCGTTGACCAGCCAGCCTCATATGTACCCCCTTTTGCACTATTCTTATAAGACGGAGTGGCGGAAAATTTGGGGGAATAAGGAATAAATGTCATGGGTGCTCAACACGCGCTTTTGATATTTTCATAAAAATCGAAAAAAACCCTTAAAGGGTATATAAAAAAGTTACCGCATGACACGTTCGAGTTAACTGAGTTTTATAGCTGCTACCGACAAAAGATGTTCGTATGCTGAAAAAGTTTTATGCGATATTTAAGTGTTCATCGCTTACTTTTTACAATCAGCTAAAAACGCATAACAACGGCGATAATTTGCTTCTCCATAAACGGGAAGTGAAACGATAATCTGCTTTATGATACATATTAATCAGATAAAATAACCAAGTGATACTTTCGAGATAACCATATTTTATCATTAAGACTGGCTATATGCTACACTTCATTGAATTTCCTCGAAAATAATAGCATTAAGTTCTTTTCTTTCTCTTCTTTTAAAAAGATATCTGCATTAAATAGTTCGAAACCATGATAGTTGAAGATCTGGGAAATTATGGTATTGTACCTCCTACACTGGCCTGGCGTAATTATAGTCCTGCACGAGTCAGGTTATACGCGGCACAAACCCGAAAATTCTACTTAAAGTCAATCCGAAATCAAAGAAAATTCCTCCACATTTTAATTCAATTTTTGGAAAAATAATCTACAATCATATCTCTAATATCAATTTTTTAACATTTATGTAGAAAATGAACTTGTAAAGGCTCATCAAATATATATAATTTTCATCTAAAACAAAATACTCTGGACTTTCTTTTATCCAACCGACAAAAAAATCACATTCTCAACTCGAACCTGAAACAAATAGAGTCAACCCTACCCGAATTCGACCCGCAACAAAAAAAGGGAAAAAACGCCAACCCGGCTCGTCTCGAGCCGCGGTTCGGGTTGGGTTCATGTAAAATGAAGTTACCCACCCTAATCTAGGATTCTACCAGGCATAATTTTTCTGAATGATACCTGGCGTAAGGTTAAAAAAAAAAAAAAAAAAAAAAAAAAAAAACTATGATTCTTGCTTTATTGAATTCAAAGAACCGTAACTGCATAATCTTTAATTGATTTTTTAATAGTATAAAGATACCTGTATCCCTTAACACCGATCCGAGATTCTTGCAAGGATTATTTTCAGAAAAGAAATAATAATAACCTATTTTTCTCAGTCTCTCTTCGGGATGACTCCGGCACCCGGTCTCATCGTTTTCTCCGGATAAAACAATGAATTTGATTATGCATCGCTAAACTATACTACTTAATATATTTACTATAAAAAAAAGCACGAGGAAAAATCAAAGTATTTTCTGAGAGATAAAAAACCATAAGAGGGGGGGGGGGGAACAAACAAAAGAAAAACAATACTTAATGCACCCCCAAAGAAATTAAAATCTGAATAAAATAAGAGACGAAATATAAATTGTAAATTTATCACACCACATTTATTTCTCCGTCTTGAAACTTGCATATTTGTAGACAATAAGAGAAGGATTAACATATAATTTTTTGAAAAAAAAAAAATCAAAAAGTATATTTAAAAAAATTTAATTATTTTTTTTAATTAACAACTCAAAATAGCTTATGTTGCATATTATATTAAAGCTAATAAGACGAGCTTTAAAATGAGACATAAACGATATTTCATCATCAGTAATCGGGTTGCCACATTCATTTAACATTATAACGGGGTGCGCTGCATTGCTGTACTTACGAGTTAAGTGGGTATAACAGTATCTAGCAGCACTGAATTATTTAATAACTGTATGTAACATTAGTATTAAATAATTATATAACGAAAGTGGTTTTTTGATTGTTTGTTTCAAGATGACTCTGACTCCATCAGTTTTCCCCTGTTCTGCATTCAAAACCCCATTGCTCTTTATTATAATGTAATTCAGAAATTCAACACTGCGTTTCCTTATTATCTGTGAAATATTCAACTCAATATTTTCTTATGTAAAAAATTAAAGAAAGAAGGTAAAGAAAAAAATTCGAAGAGCTACACAACCATCTCTTAGCTGCAAAAGAAAAGCCCACTTATACTTCTTAAGTGTGTTTTTAACACCATAAAAATATAACTCTGAAGAAAAGTCTAGACAATAATAATAAAAGAAAGTGGAATTAAAACAGCACATAATAACAGTATTAATTAATAAGAATATTCCGATAGTAATTATTTATTTTATATTATAATAATATTAATGTTTAAATAATAACAATGATTTTATTTTGGAATGGCATTTCCTAATCCCTGTGGATATAACACTGCGTTTCATTATTATCGTTAAAATATTCAGCTCAACATTGTTTCTACGAGAAAATAAAGAAAGTAACTACAGAGAAAGGAGAGCTTTGCAACCATCTCTCGACTAAAAGAAAAGCCCACAATACTTAAGCCCACTTCTAAAGAAAGAAAAATCTGAAGAGAGGTCTGGGAGAAAAACAGAAGGAGGCGGAATAAAAAATTATTATAATAACATAGCATTAATTAATAACAGTATTGTACTAATAATTGTATATAAAAACAGTACTAATTAATTATTTGAACAACAGTGTTTTTTGTTTAGGGGTGAATCCGGCTGTATCAGTTTTTCCCTATTCTAAAAATATATAACACTGCGTTTTATAATTATCGCTATGATATTCAGATCGATATTTTTTTGATGAGAATAAAAAAAGTCCGTACACAGAAATTTTTTTTCGCAGAATTGCGCAACAATCTTTCGGGAAAAAAAGAGGGAGTTATTTAATGAAATTTAAGTTTTGGACCTTGGCATCTCAGTTTTTAATAATTTTGGGCTTATAGTTTGTACTTATGGAGTATATAAAACATTTTTTTTTTAACAAAAAAAGAAGAGTGGTTTGAAGAATTTTATTTTCTCAGACTCTCTTTATTTCACCATCTTGAAACTTGTATATCTGTAGACAATAAAAGAAGGCTTAAAACAGAAATATATATTTTTTTAATCGAAAGAATGTTTAAAAAAATTTAAATAACTTTTTTTTGAAAAAATATCAAAAAATATATATATAACCCAAAGTAGTTTATCTTACTGTAATGTACTACAACAATGCATTGTTTGAAACAGGTAAATACACGGAGTCACTTGAGAAGTGTGAACCAATAAGTATTCGTATTTTTTTTTATTTCTTATAGTACAGTTTGATTCAGTTCTCGAACAATTATATGGAATACACTGTGTTCAAGAACCAAGGCACCACTGCATGTTTTTTTTTTTTTGTTTTTTTTTGTTTTGTTTTTTGTTTTTTAAGATAAAAACAGTGATTTTTGTTTTTTAGGATGACTCCGGTTCTATAAGTTTCCCTCTAACATTCATTATTATCACTAAGATACTCAGCTCAATATTTTTTCTTCGAGAAACTAAAAAAAAGTACCTACAAAGAAAATATTCCTTTCAGAGAGATGTGCAAAAAAGAAAAAAGTAACAATACTTAAGCGTACCCCCAAAGAAATAAAAATCTGAAGAAAGATCTGGAAGAAAAAAAAAAAAGAGTCGTTATAAAAAATTGTCCAAATGAAATGTGGCACACGACCAAAGCGTGACCAAGCTCGAAAGGGTAACCAGATAATTGAGTCTTCCTTACAAGGAGGCTCAATGGTCCCCAAAGTGTCAGAGACCGTCACCGAGCGGTGACCAACTGTGGCGGCAGTGATCACCGGATTGTGGCTAAGCTCGCCACCGAACAATAGGAGGATGGAACTAAAAACATCTCGGCGAACAACGCCCAAAGGCGAATCAAAATAAAAAATGGAAGACGTTAGGGTTGAAGATCAAGACGACAAGCAGAAAGTTTTAAAATTAAAAATATCAACCGCCGCGGAGAAGAGATGGTTCCGCATGCGGCCGTCAGAGGGCATTGCGAGATCGCAAGCAAGGCAGGAAAACTAAGGATAAAGGGGAGGAATCTGTAGTCAACGAAAAGATGAGAGAAAATATGGAAATTCGGTAACTAAAGTGGAAAAAAATGTATTTATCGATATACTATTTAAAACACGAGATATTTTAGTTTATAGACCATAAAACAGCTCACTAACGTTTCCCACTGAACTGGTTTAATTCATATTTAACTGAAAGTTATTTTAAAACATCCAACGCATAGTTTATTTATTTATTTATTTATTTTACAAAATTAGGCAGGCAAATTTCATACTCGTTATCAAGTTTACAAAATAATCTTTCTTTCTTTCTTTTTTTTTTTCCTTTTAAGGGATAAATTATTATTATTATTATTTTGGCGTTTTCGTAAATCATTGCAGAGAAAAAAAAACATGCAAAACAATTAAACGCAATAACTGACAATGACAGTTCTATTTTAGAAAATATGAGAACAAAACAGATCTATTATATATGAAAACTAATAATTCTTAAACAATGAATATATATATATATAGTCCTCACTATTTAAGACAGATGCACATAGGAATAATTATTATATGAAAGAATTGCTGCAAGAATATTCCTTTTAATGTAATAAATTATTTCAAAAATTATATATTTAACAAGAAAATTACATTATAAGATGTTATAGGATTTATTTAGAACAAAGCAAATTAGCTCAATATATCATTTTAATAGCCACTTTTTACATAAAATTGTAAAAATCGTTATTTGGCTTCTGAATTAAAATATGTTTACATTGAAGTCTTTGGTTTAAAATATTTATGCCTCAAATTTCACTGAAAATAATTTTATTTGTCAAAAATAAATAAATAAATAAATTTAAAAAAAAAAACTGCATTTTTACGAATTCTTCACAAATATTAAGTACTTTATGGACACGTAAAACATGAAAGTAGAAATGATGATGTCTTGAGGATTTTCAAAGAGAGTGGAAAGCTTGAATATAAATAAAATTAATAAACATGCCGCAATGTAACAGTTAATTACAATCGCGTATCATAAATGACTGCTTTCTCTATTTTTATAGCTTTTCAACTACTAGGTATAACAGCAACAAACTGCAATTCAAGTAAAAATAAAATATTTGTTCTTTAATATCTTCACAATTTGTCTTCTTGCAAATGCAATTAAAAATCATTTTACACTGAAGGGAAAACAGAGATTTTCTAAGAACTATCCATAACATTTGAATAATTTAACAGCTAAAAAAAAAGATTTCGTAAGAATTTTTTAAGAATCACGGGAAGTTTGATAATGTAAAGAAAAATAATAAATATGCAGTATAGAATAAGATATCAGATAATACATTGCGTGGCACACATCACTGCTTTACCTATCTTAAGAGTTTTTCAACAGCAAGGTATAACAGCCACAAACTGCAATTCAAGTAAAATAAAATATTTCTTAATATATTTTCATAATATGTTTGCCTATGCAAATCTCATAGAATATTATTTTATTTAAAATAAATAAATTTCTAAGGACTGTTAACAAAATTTATATACTTTTAAGTTCTTTACTTTATCAGGGCTCTCACGGCCCTTAAAAAAATTTCTTAAACATACTTTAAGTACCGTGAGAGCCCTGATAAAGTGAAGAAAAATTCAAATAGCCATGATTGTATAGGCATAAGGTACCAAATTAGACATCATGTGATACAAATATTTTTATTTTTGAGGAAGAGGCAATTACAAAGAACTATCAAATGAATTTATGTAATTTAAAAAATTACTCGTCGCGTGGCACAAATGCTTTTATTTTCAAATAATTTCAATTTTCTTTTATTTTTAAAGAAAAATAAGGCGTTTTTAAGAATTTTCTCTTTTAAATGTAAATATTTTTAAGGGTCCCCAAAATGAAAAGTAAAAATGAAGAGTTTTTAAAGAGTATTAAAGAACTGTGGGAATTCTGATATGGTAAAGAAAAATAATAAATGCATAACATTGTTTAAGATTACACGTCGTGGTGGCACAAATAACTGCTTTATCTATTTTTACAGTTTTTCAACCACAAAACATTACGACGACAAACCGCAATTCAAGTAAAAGCGTCTTTTAAAATAATTATTTTAAAATATGGAGTGCAAAGCCACAAACGCGTGTCAGTAAACTTACTTATATTTGCTTTTTATCTCGTAAGACGCAGGCTCCAGACAAAAGGTGGAGTAAAAACGGATAAAATAATTTAACAGGTCAACAGTCCTCCTATAGAAAGTACTGCATATCACTGTCAATGAAAGGTAACCAAGAACTTCGAACTGTTTGCACAATTTGTAGACATGTGTATTTAACCTAAAGGATATCTACCACGAGAAAGATGATACCACCCACATTTCTAGCCACTTGACAAACATGACCGCGATAATGATATTAAAAAAAAAGAAAAAAAGAAAGAAAAACGAAAAAAGCAACAGTGAGAAAAGAGTTTTGAGCTGTTAAAACTGAATCATCACGAATTTATAACAAAATTTTTTTGTAAAAATGAGGCAAGATTTAAAGAAATGGATTAGTTACCGAAAGGATGAAAGATGTTTAAAGCTTTGTAACCTAAATGAATTTACGTAATTTATAGTTTTTCGGTGTTTTCATTATAATAACGTGGTATTTCAGATGCAGATTCGCCTATTTTCTTAAAGAAAATAAATTAGATCAGCTTGGAGAAATATAATACGCCCACTCAATAAACGTAACCGCTTTAATGATATTATTAAGCAGTAACAAAGAGAAAAAAAATATCAAAGCTGAATCATCATGACTTTTAAACGCAAACTGCGAAGAAAGAGAGCCCATTACAGTGAAATTTTGTCTATTCTTTACGAGTTTCTTCTTTAGCTAACAAGATGTATTTTTTAAATATTAAAAAAAAAACTAATTATCAGATTTTATTTCGCGAAAGAATGGCTGTAAGATTAATAAATACTTTTTTTTAAAAAAATTGGTCCATTCAATTTAATACACTTTATCTGCCTAAGGAGTATTTCATACTTCCACGCTGCATAAATCTTACATAAATGCATCTCATTACATACATATCGTACATGCATATTACAGCATAAAACAACTTTCGGCACATGCACTGCAAAAAAAATTGTTAATTTTACAGTGTAATACTTATGATGATGTTGATGGCTGGAGTACGGATCGATATTGATATGTGATCGTAATGTGACAAAAATCACCGCAATAGTTCCACGCTGTCGCAATAACTCCACGGGGTCGTTTCCTGGAAGAAGTCAGCATAAATGTAAACAAGAATAGAGAAGAGTCCATAGCTCCTTGCAAGTTTTATTTATTAGGGACTTGACTATGATGGTAAAGTTTGGGAGGTGGTCTTTTTACATCAGTAGCAACAACCTCTTTTAGCGGAGGTTAAGAGACGTCTGATCTACTTTCCGAGATGTACATGTGTGCCAGAAGTCATCCCAATATCGCCAGATTACACGTGCATTAATTTTTATCGCCATTCGGAATTTTAAGATGGTTTAGAATATATCAATGTTAATTTTGCGTGGGAGACAGAGAACAGCGATGCAATGATAGGCGCGTTATCAAAATATAGGTTTTAACGGAGCAACCCTGCTGCGTGTCCTGGGAAAGCGGAACTTAACATTTTAGGATGTACAAAGTTATTAAAGAAAAATGCAAAACAAGCAGTTGAAAAGAATCTAGATTTGCATTCCAGATGCAACAGACAACTGAAGACAGGCAGAATAAAGGCACCGTGATGCAAAACATGAGTGAATTTTAATAGATTTGCGGAGCGGATATTTCTAATAAAAGAATACTAGTGTATCAATGTATATGCGAAATAACCGTCGTCACATTCTTAATTTAGAAGGGAAATGCTTTTATGCGGTTAACGAAAGCTGCAAAATAAATGAAAGATTACGCGTACATAATTAAATAGCATTTATCGTGGGATAGATATGACTTTGCTTTAGAATGAATAGAATTTAAATAAAGATATAAATTAACTTTTTGAAAAATTAAGAAATTATAAATTTTGAATAAAATTTCAAATATATATGATCTCTACATCATAATATTGGCACCCCAAGCTGCCAGTATTACAATGTAAAATCAAAAAAAAAAATTTTTTTTGCAGTGTGTAACATACTTTCAATACAATAATATGCTTACAACACAACAATACTTTCACAACAAATGAAGTAATAGCGACCACTCAATCGCTAATCAGGAATCTTCCAGTTAAGCTAATCCTGATTCAAATAATTTAATAAATATGTTTAAATTGAGGAATTTCCCATAATCTTTGTCCTCTATAATTTATTTATTTTTAATGTGTTTTCAACAGACAAAATAATAGGTACTTTATCCCTAACAAACCTTTCAGACGAATAAATACAAATTAAAATAAATAAACACAAAAAGAAATTTATATTACACATTTGCACAGCTCCTGTGTAAACCTTTCAACCCTTTATTTGTATCTATGACAGGGTTTGTACGCACATACAATTTTTATAGGGGTTCACACCAGTATTTTCGAAAAGTAATCTTTAGTAAAAGTTTTCTAATATCAAAAAAGAAAATGACTATTTTTAGATATTTCTGGTGTATGCCTCCTAAAAAAATATAGGAACGTACGGACTCTGTATTACACATCTAGTTCAAGATAATTTTTTCCGAATAAAAATATAATTAACATCAATTGATAAATCCCAGTACGTTAAAAAAACTCAAAAAAGGCTGCCTTATTGACAGATTTTATGTAAGCGCTTAAGTTACATTCATGCACAATTTTTTTTCTCATACTTAAATGTTCCAAGCTCAATGCATTACCACCATACCTACATACATCCTAGATGCATCTTACACGTATACTCACATCATAGGTACGAACCTTCCTTTTTTTCTTTAATGAAATAAATATATTTTGAACCAGAAATTTTTCTTAAGAAATGAAATCAAATTTGTACCATATGCATAGAAAAAAGACAGTCATAAATAATTTTATTAAATAAATTTTTTGATACCATGGTATGTACAACAGCTTATAATATATATCTACGCTATATACATAAAATCCTAATGAAATGATTTTATGAAATGACTTTATGAAATGAATGATTAAACGAATATATGTTAATTGCGGGACTTGTAGAACGCTGACGGTAATGTTATTTTAGTATGTTGTTACAGTCACCTATAGCATGTTTTTCCTCGAAGAGATATAACATTTATAGTTATATTACAGGGCCGCACAAAATAATACGAATATAAGAAACAAATATATGTTAAATGCACTGACGGTAAGGTATTTTTAGTATGTTGTTACAGACAGACAGCAGACAGTTAGCAAGGAGACAGCAGGGAGAACTGTCGGACAGAGAGAAGACAGAGACAGCACACACACACAGCCGACAGAGTGTAGACAGATAGCAGACAGACAGCGTACGTACAGTCAACAGGGTGAAGAAAGACAGCAGATAGCTAACAGGCAGATGATAGTGTGTAGACAGACAGCAGATAGCAGACAGACATATATCCGACTGCAGATGTTTAGCAGACAAACAGTAGACTGACATGCAGCAGGCAGACAGCAGACATACAAACAGCAGAGAAGCAGGCAGGCAGACAGGAGACAAGCATACAGTAGACAGAAGAGAGAGCAAATAGACAGACAGAGAACATACAAACAACCAACAAAGTGTAGACAGACAGCAGATAGCAGACAGAAGACAAACAAACAGCAGAGAGACATGCAGAAGACAGATATACAGCATATAAACGGCAGACAGACATGCAAGAGACAGATATAAATCACACAAATAGCAGGCAGACATACAAGAAACAAATATATAGCAAGTAGCAGACAGCAAGCACACGGACAACCGACAGACAGTAGAGTGACAGCAGATAGCAGACAGACAGCATACAGACACCCGACTGAGCGAAGACAAACATCAGATAGTAGATAGACAGCATACAGACAGCAGATAACAGACAGACCTACAACAGACTGCAGATAGTTAACAGGCAGGCAGCAGACAGATAGAAAGGAGAAAAACAGCAGATAGAGCAGGCAGACAGACAAACAGAAATCAGACAGACAGCATACAAACAGGCGACAGAGTGTAGACTTACAACATATAGACAGGCAGACAGACAGCACACATACAACCGACATACAGCAGACAGACATTATAGACAGCAGGCAGACAGACTAACAGAAATCAGACAGACAACATACAAAAAGCCGACAAAGTGTAGACATACAATAGATAGACAGGCAGACATACAGCACACATACAGCAGACAGACATTATGCAGACAGACGACTGAGTGTAGACATACAGTATATAGCAGATAGACATACAATAGACTGCAGATAGTTAGCAGGCAGACAGCAGACAGATATACAGCAAACAGAGAGTAGACAGACATACAGCATATAACAGGCAGCAAACAGACAGAAGACATACAGACAGCACACAGACAACAGCCATAAATCATACAGAAAGCCGACTGAGTGTAGACATACAGCAGAAGCAGACAGACATACAATAGACTGCAGATAGTTAACAGGCAGAAAGCAGACAGACCGACAAACAGCAGATATGCAAACAGTAGACTGACATGCAGACAGCAGACAGACAAACAGCAGAGAAGCAGGCAGACAAACAGCAGAGAAGCAGGCAGACAAACAGCAGAGAAGCAGGCAGACAAACAGCAGAGAAGTAGGCAGATATACAGCAGAGAGAGCAAACAGACCGAGAACAAACAAACAGCCAACAAAGTGTACACAGACAGCAGATAGCAGACAGAAGACAAACAAACAGCAGACAGACATGCAGAAGACAGATATACAGCATACAAACGGCAGACAGACATGCAAGAGACAGATATACAGCATACAAACGGCAGACAGACATGCAAGAGACAGATATACAGCATACAAACGGCAGACAGACATGCAAGAGACAGATATACAGCATACAAACGGCAGACAGACATACAAGAGACAGATATACAGCATACAAACGGCAGACACACATGCAAGAGATAGACAGACAGTAGACAGACAGCATACAAACAGCCGACAGAATGCAGACAGACAATAGACAGCAGATAGAGAGGCAGCAGACAGACAACAAACAGACAACAGACAGAGAGCGGACAGACAACTAACAGACAGACAGACAGTAGACAAACAGACAGCCGACAGATGGTAGACATATACCAGACAGACAAAAAGAGAGAGAAAGAGAGATATACAGAGATATGCAGACCAAAAAAGTCCGGGGGTTGGTGCATGAAGGGCGCAGAGCCCTCCCCCCCCCCCAGTATACTTATAATCTCTCTCTATATATAATAAATAGCAAGCTACGCCCGCTACGCCGGTCAATTTCTCTTAACGAACCTTTAATCAAACAAAATATTGACATTTCATAATTCACTTTTATATTTTAACAGAATAATAAGGATACTATAATTTGTGACTCGTGCTATAGCCAATATACACGTCAGGACACGTCGCCCTTATCATTATCTTTTTACGCGTGAAGGTTTCGCTATGGTACTCTATTGTGAAATTTGGTAATTTTAGAAATTCAATAGTTGAAAAATCGCAGAATCCTTAGATCATTTTTCTTTAGAAATTGTTCTTAGAGCGCATTTAGATCTTATAAATAACAATCATGCCGAACTTGAAGTTTCTAGCTCCTTCAGCATCGCAAAAATCGCAATTTTAGAACGTTTTTCGCTTCTGCACCCCCCTCGGGGTAGTGGCACCGACATAAAATATAGCCTATGTTGGAGCAGGGATTGTCACCATCCATTTGCCACCATCACTTTTGAAATCGCTTTAGTAGTTCCAGAGATTCCATACAAATTGTAATTTAGAATGTTTTTATAAAATTTTTTGCTTATTTCAGCCTTTTAAATTTCGAATTTTTTTAGACTTTGTTCTTATAGAGCATTTAAATCTTGTAAGTAACGACCATACAAAATGTCAAGTTCCTAACTCCTTCATTATTGAAAATATCATAATTTTGGAACGTTTTTCGCTCCTGCACCCTCTGCGGGCAGTGGCACCGACAAAAAATTTAGCATATGTTGAAGCAGGGATTGTCACCATTAATTTGCCACCATCAATTTTAAAATCGCTTCAGTGTTTCCAGAGATTACCCCCTACAAACAAACAAACAAACAAACAATCTTTACTACTTTATATATTAGTATAGATAAGGGGGAATTAGCCCCTTGTTCCCCCCCTTTATACTTAACCAATCAATCCCGAAAACTAATCAGAGATGCGCCTTAACACAGTGAACCTATAAATAAAATTTGAAGGAAATGGGATAATTCTGCATGAAAAACCCATTTACATAAATCAAGGGGGGTATTAGCCCCCCGTTCCCCCCTTTATACTTAACCAATCAATCCCGAAAAGTAATCAGGGAAGCGTCTTAACCCAATGAACCTATAAACAAAATTTGAAGGAAAACGGAATAATTCTGCATGAAAAACCCATTTATATAAATTAAGGGGGGGGAATTAGCCCCCCGATCCCCCCCCCTTTATATTAACTAATTAATCCCGAAAACTAATCAGGGAAGCGCCTTAACACAGTGAACCTATAAACAAAATTTGAAGGAAAACGGAATAATTCTGCATGAAAAACCCATTTATATAAATTAAGAGGGGGATTAGCCCCCCGTTCCCCCCTTTATACTTAACCAATCAATCCCGAAAAGTAATCAGGGAAGCGTCTTAACCCAATGAACCTATAAACAAAATTTGAAGGAAAACGGAATAATTCTGCATGAAAAACCCATTTATATAAATTAAGGGGGGGGAATTAGCCCCCCGATCCCCCCCCCTTTATATTAACTAATTAATCCCGAAAACTAATCAGGGAAGCGCCTTAACACAGTGAACCTATAAACAAAATTTGAAGGAAAACGGAATAATTCTGCATGAAAAACCCATTTATATAAATTAAGGGGGGGGGGGGAATTAGACCCTTGTTCCCCCCCTTTATACTTGACCAATCAATCCCGAAAACTAATCAGGGAAGCGCCTTTACTCAGTGAACCTATAAACAAAATTTGAAGGAAAACGGAATAATTCTGCATGAAAAACCCATTTATATAAATTAAGGGGGGGGGAAATTAGCCCCTTGTTCCCCCCCTTTTATACTTAAACAATCAATCCCGAAAAGTAATCAGGGAAGCGTCTTAACCCAATGAACCTATAAACAAAATTTGAAGGAAAACGGAATAATTCTGCATGAAAAACCCATTTATATAAATTAAGGGGGGGGGTGGGAATTAGCCCCCCGATCCCCCACCCTTTATATTAACTAATCAATCCCGAAAACTAATCAGGGAAGCGCCTGAACTCAGTGAACCTATAAACAAAATTTGAAGGAAAACGGAATAATTCTGCATGAAATACCCATTTATATAAATTAAGGGGGGGATTAGCCCCCCGTTCCCCCCGTTATACTTAACCAATCAATCCCGAAAGCTAATCAGGGAAGCGCCTTAACACAGTGAACCTATAAACAAAATTTGAAGGAAAACGGATATTTCTATGAAGAGTTATCGCATTACGTACGTACATACATACATACATACAGAACCGGCTGCCAAGCTGTCAGGGCTTGACAGCCAGTGTGATAACTGAAAAATCGCAATTTTAGAACGTTTTTTGATCTTGCACCCCCTGGGGTTAGTGGCACCCACATAAAATATAGCCTATGTTGGAGCAGGGTTTGTCACCATCAATTTGCCACCATCACTTTTGAAATCGGTTCTGTAGTTTCAGAGATTCCATAGAAATTGTAATTTAGAATGTTTTTAGAACGCTTCTTCCTCATCTCACCCTTTTAAATTGCGAATGTTTTTATAATTTGTTCTTAGAGAGCATTTACATCTTATAAGTAACTACCATACCAAATTTGATGCTTCTATCTCCTTCAGTACACAAAAAATCGAAATTTTAGAACGTTTTTCGCTCCTGCACCCGCCTGGGGGTGGTGGCACCGACATAAAATATAGCCTATGATGGAGCAGGGATTGTCACCATCCATTTGCCACCATCACTTTTGAAATCGCTTTAGTAGTTCCAGAGATTCCATACAAATTGTAATTTAGAATGTTTTTATAAAATTTTTTGCTTATTTCAGCCTTTTAAATTTCGAATTTTTTTAGACTTTGTTCTTATAGAGCATTTAAATCTTGTAAGTAACGACCATACAAAATGTCAAGTTCCTAACTCCTTCATTATTGAAAATATCATAATTTTGGAACGTTTTTCGCTCCTGCACCCTCTGCGGGCAGTGGCACCGACAAAAAATTTAGCATATGTTGGAGCAGGGATTGTCACCATTAATTTGCCACCATCAATTTTAAAATCGCTTCAGTGGTTCCAGAGATTACCCCCTACAAACAAACAAACAAACAAACAATCTTTACTACTTTATATATTAGTATAGATAAGGGGGAATTAGCCCCTTGTTCCCCCCCTTTATACTTAACCAATCAATCCCGAAAACTAATCAGAGATGCGCCTTAACACAGTAAACCTATAAATAAAATTTGAAGGAAATGGGATAATTCTGCATGAAAAACCCATTTACATAAATTAAGGGGGGTATTAGCCCCCCGTTCCCCCCCCCCTTTATACTTAATCAATCAATCCCGAAAACTAATCAGGGAAGCGTCTTAACCCAATGAATCTATAACCAAATTTTGAAACAAATAGATAAATTCTGCATGAAAAACCCATTTATATAAATTAAGGGGGGGGGGGATTATCCCCCGTTCCCCCCCTTTTATACTTAATCAATTAATCCCGAAAACTAATCAGGGAAGCGCCTTAACACAGTGAACCTATAAACAAAATTTGAAGGAAAACGGAATAATTCTGCATGAAAAACCCATTTATATAAATTAAGGGGGGATTAGCCCCCCGATCCCCCCTCCTGTATACTTAACTAATCAATCCCGAAAACTAATCAGGGAAGCGCCTTAACACAGTGAACCTATAAACAAAATTTGAAGGAAAACGGAATAATTCTGCATGAAAAACCCATTTATATAAATTAAGGGGGGGATTAGCACCCCCGTTCCCCCCTTTATACTCAGCCAATCAATCCCGAAAATTATCATGCAAGCGCCTTAACACAGTGAACCTATAAACAAAATTTGAAGGAAAACGGAATAATTCTGCATGAAAAACCCATTTATATAAATTAAGGGGGGGGATTAGACCCTTGTGCCCCCCCTTTATACTTGACCAATCAATCCCGAAAACTAATCAGGGAAGCGCCTTAACTCAGTGAACCTATAAACAAAATTTGAAGGAAAACGGAATAATTCTGCATGAAAAACCCATTTATATAAATTAAGGGGGGGGGAATTAGCCCCCCGATCCCCCACCCTTTATATTAACTAATCAATCCCGAAAACTAATCAGGGAAGCGCCTTAACACAGTGAACCTATAAACAAAATTTGAAGGAAAACGGAATAATTCTGCATGAAAAACCCATTTATATAAATTAAGGGGGGGAAATTAGCACCTTGTTCCCCCCCCTTTTATACTTAAACAATCAATCCCGAAAAGTAATCAGGGAAGCGTCTTAACCCAATGAACCTATAAACAAAATTTGAAGGAAAACGGAATAATTCTGCATGAAAAACCCATTTATATAAATTAAGGGGGGGGGAATTAGCCCCCCGATTCCCCACCCTTTATATTAACTAATCAATCCCGAAAACTAATCAGGGAAGCGCCTTAACACAGTGAACCTATAAACAAAATTTGAAGGAAAACGGAATAATTCTGCATGAAAAACCCATTTATATAAATTAAGGGGGGGGGGGAATTAGACCCTTGTTCCCCCCCTTTATACTTGACCAATCAATCCCGAAAACTAATCAGGGAAGCGCCTTAACACAGTGAACCTATAAACAAAATTTGAAGGAAAACGGAATAATTCTGCATGAAAAACCCATTTATATAAATTAAGGGGGGATTAGCCCCCCGATTCCCTTTATACTTAACTAATCAATCCCGAAAACTAATCAGGGAAGCGCCTTAACTCAGTGAACCTATTGACGGAGAAACCTTTTTTATGCAGTGAATAATCTCCACGTGCAGCGAACGATTGAAATAAGAACATGTTAAAAACCAGACCCCAATTACCAATAAGTACTTCAAGTGCCGCAGCTGAAAAACATAGTGAACAAAACCAGAGACTGTCGAAACTAACTAATTGGAGAAACTCTGCAGACCTCCCTCCTTCAAACTACAGCTGTCTTATCCCGCGCGTGTGCACAGAACTTAAAAACATTCCCTTCAGTTTCCAAAATGTTTCTGAGCAGTTAAGACGCTCTTGTACATATATGATGTAAATATATTTAATATAATGTAAAATTGGAGCACTTATACGCAGCCTCCAAACGCGACTTAAAACATGTACATCTAGCCAAGAATTATATTATATTCAAAGGAAAATGAATCTTCTGTTTATTTTACACAATTGTCATTTTCTACTAATACTATTTATTATTCTTCCAATATAAGTGAATCAATGGATCAGATAAATATCGCTACAACACTTTGGATTACTACTGTGGGTATATTCAGCGCATAAGGAAAATCTCAGGTAAGCTGAACAAACTTCTTTAACATATCAAAAGATGAAAATGTATATTAAATTTGAAGACTGATTTAACTATTTATAAAAATAAGAAAATTTATTACGCTACCGACGGTTCCCCAACAAAGATTATGAGACTGATTCTGAAAAAAGAATATTATCCCAGTATCAAAAACGATAATTTAACAAATTTCTAAAAATATAATAATAAATAAAAGAACACTAAAAAAAGAAAAAAATGAATGCGATAAAAGAAAATACTCAATTTATTGAAAAACTCAATTCTACAAATTATAGTACATGGAAGTTCAAGATGCAGATGTTCCTGATTAAAGAGGAACTCGACGATATTATAGTACAAGATCCACCAGCTCCACCCGACCCCGCATGGCACAAAAGAGACCGCAAGACTAGAGCTTTAATTAACTTAAGCATTGATGATTCTCAAATCGTAAATGTAAAAAACTTAGAAACTGCCAAATTAACATGGGAAGCTCTGAAAAATATACATGAGAGAAGCAATTTATCTAGTAAGCTTTACCTGTTACGGAAACTATACAGTACTAAATTAGCTGAGGGTGCAAACATGATTTCACATATCACTAATATCTTGCAAATTATAGATAAACTTAATGCCATTGGAGAAAATATTAGCGATTCACATATTTCCGCGCTATTTCTGTGTTCTCTTCCCCCCAGTTACAATACTTTGATAACTGCGTTGGAGGCGAGACCGGAAAATGAGCTCACCCCTGATTTTATCAAAAACAAATTAACTGATGAATATAATCGTAGACATGAAATGTCAGAACAATCACATAGCGGATATAATAACAATGAGAGAGCATTTAAAACAAATAGGAGATATACACACACTGAAAATAGAAGAGAACAAAAATATTGTAACAACTGCAAAATGAAAAATCATTCGACTTACGAATGCTGGCACTACAAGAGCAGAAACACGGTACAATCCGGAAATCCTCGTAACAATCAATTCAAAAATAAAAAGAATTTCTCATCTTCATTATGTTATGAAAAAAACGAAACTCATAGGGAAAACAAAGTTCCAAACGAAAGAAAATACGCAAATGATCAGACGCAAAATAAAGCATTAATCACTCAAAAAGTAGGCAAAAATAACTGGATTCTCGATTCAGGATCTACCTCGCACATTTGTAATGATAAAAGCCTATTTAGTAAATTTATTGATTATAATAAAACTTCAGTAACGATCGCGAATGGTAATAAACTGACAGCGTTAGGTTCAGAGAAGTTTTTATAAAAACATTAACCCCCGAAGGAAAAGAAAAACTAACGAAATTACGCGAAGTGCTTTATGTCCCAGACTTAGAGTCGAACCTAATTTCGGTTAGTAAAGCCGCTAAAAACGGGTGTAAACTAATCTTCGACGATAATAAATGCGATTTGATCTTTGATGAAGAAATATATATTAGGGCGAAAAATGAGAAAAACTTATACATTATTGAGGAAAGACGATGTGGAAGAACCACAAAACTATGTAAACATAACGTATAACTGTGACAGCAAACAATGCATAGATCTCTGGCATCGCAGACTAGGTCACAGAGATTATGACGCGATTAAATCAATGATAACAAATCAAATTGCGGACGGAATAAAGATAGGAAAATGTAAACATCAAAATAAAACATGCGTAACTTGTATCGAAACTAAATTAACTAACATGCCGTATCCTAAATCAGCAACAAATCGAGCTACTAATATTGCGGATTTGATCCACAGTGACGTGTGTGGACCTCTAGATACACCGACTTTAGGCGGAAAAATTTATTTTATGACTCTTATTGATGACTATTCCCGATATACTACGATATATTTATTATCTAAAAAGAGCGAAGTTGCTGAAAAGATAAAAGAGTACGTAACGATGATATACAATCAGTTCGGTAAAAAACCTAAGGAAATTAGATCGGATAACGGTCGTGAGTATGTAAATCAAGAGATCGATGAATACTTAAAACAGAACGGAATTTTACACCAATTGACTGTCCCGCATAATCCGAGCCAGAATGGAGTTGCGGAGAGAAAAAATAAAAGTTTATTAGATATGACTAGAAGTATGCTATCACAAGCAAAATTAAGCAAACATTTTTGGGGTGAAGCCATAAACACCGCAACATACTTACAAAACCGACTCCCAACTAAAGCAAACAACAACAGAACACCTTACGAATTATGGAAAGGAATTAAACCGAATTTAAAACACTTAAGAACATTCGGTTGTAAAGCGCTATTTTACGTCGATAAAGTAAATAGAGGAAAACTCGATAACAGGGCTCAAACCGGAACGTTTGTAGGTTATGATACACGATCGACTGGTTATAGAATTCACACACAAGGAAAACAAATTATAATAGCGAGAACGGTGAAATTTCTTGAGAATGAAAATGTACACTCAGATAACATTGAGGAGATACAAATCACCACAAAAACATCCGATGACAATACACAATTACCGGATAGACATGAAAATCACTTAGAAATAAAACTTGACAGCGAAGAGACACCATCCGTGCCCAAACAGCAACCAATTGAACCAAGAAGGTCTAATAGGACAAATAGAGGCGTTCCTCCTGACAGATATGTTTGTCTCATAAATAGTTCATCTGAAAACATTCCCGAAAATTGGGAAGATATCGAAAAAATGAAAAATCCTAATGATAAACAAAATTGGATAAAAGCAACACAAAATGAAATCCAATGCCTAAGAAAAAATAACACTTGGACTTTAACAGATCCACCACCCGGAACAAAAATTATCGGTTCAAAATGGACCTTTAAACTAAAAAAGGACAATTTAGGAAATATTCAAAGCTATAAAGCGCGTCTAGTAGCACAAGGATATAGTCAAAGATTCGGGATTGACTATGATCAAACCTTCGCACCTGTAGTTTCGCACGCTACAATACGTGCATTTCTCATCTCTGCATTGCACAAAAGTTTGAACGTGAAACATATTGACGTTACCACAGCATTTTTGCACGGTGAATTAACTGAAACTGTTTATATGAGTCAACCAGACGGGTATATTAAACCCGGCGATGAAAGAAAAGTTTGTAAACTTCAAAAAGCCATCTACGGTCTTAAGCAAGCCGCAAAGGCCTGGTACACCAAAATATCGGAAACACTCACAAACAATAATTTCATACAGAGCAAAAATGATCCATGTCTGTACTTTAAATCAAATCAAGAAAATCCGATATACATCATCATTTATGTAGATGATATCCTGATAGCAGGAAAGGACAGTGACATCGAAGAAACAATAAACCAACTTAAGAAAGAATATGAACTAAAAAACTTAGGAGAAGTGAATAATTACCTAGGAATAAACATTAATAAAATCAATGATACATATTACCTAAATCAAAACAATAAAATACAGGAACTAGTGAAAAAACTGAATTTAAACGACATGAAACCTCATTACACACCAATGATTGCTGGATTCAACAGACTTGAAGACGATGATAATCTTTTACCTAATAACACGAAATATCGACAAGCCACAGGCACATTACTTTACATATCAACAATCACGCGTCCTGACATATCCGCAGCAGTCAACATATTATGTCGTAGAAATGAAACACCACGCCAAAAGGACTGGACAGCAGTGAAAAGAATCATTTCATACCTTAAAACTACAGAAAATTTGAATTTAACTCTTAACGCAAACAGCAAGCCCATCCTAACAGCATACGCCGATGCAGACTGGGCAGGTGACTTGAAAACACGTAAATCAACATCAGGAAATCTATTCATGCTAGGAAAATCGCCGATTTACTGGATTACAAAAAGGCAAAATTGCATTGCACTTTCGTCAGCCGAAGCTGAATACGTTTCAGCTAGCAACGCAGCACAAGAATTAACTTGGATAACAAACTTGCTTAACGATCTCAACATTCCACAAAAATTACCCATCACGATTTTTGAGGATAATATGTCCTGTATAAAAATGACTGAAAACGATAAAGATACTAAGCGATCCAAACACATCGACATACGTTTCCACAACATCAAACTTATGAAAGAAGAAGGAAAAATTGATTTACAATACTGCCCCACTGAAGAAATGACAGCCGACACTCTCACGAAGCCCACTCCCAAACCTGTGTACGAGGAACACCGTAAGAAACTGAATCTTCAACCATTCCCCACACAGGAGATTACGGGGGAGTGACGGAGAAACCTTTTTTATGCAGTGAATAATCTCCACGTGCAGCGAACGATTGAAATAAGAACATGTTAAAAACCAGACCCCAATTACCAATAAGTACTTCAAGTGCCGCAGCTGAAAAACATAGTGAACAAAACCAGAGACTGTCGAAACTAACTAATTGGAGAAACTCTGCAGACCTCCCTCCTTCAAACTACAGCTGTCTTATCCCGCGCGTGTGCACAGAACTTAAAAACATTCCCTTCAGTTTCCAAAATGTTTCTGAGCAGTTAAGACGCTCTTGTACATATATGATGTAAATATATTTAATATAATGTAAAATTGGAGCACTTATACGCAGCCTCCAAACGCGACTTAAAACATGTACATCTAGCCAAGAATTATATTATATTCAAAGGAAAATGAATCTTCTGTTTATTTTACACAATTGTCATTTTCTACTAATACTATTTATTATTCTTCCAATATAAGTGAATCAATGGATCAGATAAATATCGCTACAACACTTTGGATTACTACTGTGGGTATATTCAGCGCATAAGGAAAATCTCAGGTAAGCTGAACAAACTTCTTTAACATATCAAAAGATGAAAATGTATATTAAATTTGAAGACTGATTTAACTATTTATAAAAATAAGAAAATTTATTACGCTACCGACGGTTCCCCAACACCTATAAACAAAATTTGAAGGAAAACGGAATAATTCTGCATGAAAAACCCATTTATATAAATTAAGGGGGGGATTAGCCCCCCGTTCCCCCCTTTATACTTAACCAATCAATCCCGAAAAGTAATCAGGGAAGCGTCTTAAACCAATGAACTATAAACAAAATTTGAAGGAAAACGGAATAATTCTGCATGAGAAACCCATTTATATAAATTAAGGGGGAATTAGCCCCCCGATCCCCCCCCCCTTTATATTAAGTAATCAATCCCGAAAACTAATCAGGGAAGCGCCTTAACACAGTGAACCTATAAACAAAATTTGAAGGGAAACGGAATAATTCTGCATGAAAAACCCATTTATATAAATTAAGGGGGGGGGGGGGAATTAGCCCCTTGTTCCCCCCCTTTTATAAAAGGGGGGGCCTTAACCAATCAATCCCGAAAGCTAATCAGGGAAGCGCCTTAACACAGTGAACCTATAAACAAAATTTGAAGGAAAACGGATATTTCTATGAAGAGTTATCGCATTACGTACGTACATACATACATACAGAACCGGCTGCCAAGCTGTCAGGGCTTGACAGCCAGTGTGATAACTGAAAAATCGCAATTTTAGAACGTTTTTTGCTCCTGCACCCCCTGGGGTTAGTGGCACCCACATAAAATATAGCCTATGTTGGAGCAGGGGTTGTCACCATCAATTTGCCACCATTTATTTTGAAATCGGTTCGGTAGTTCCAGAGATTACCCCCTACAAACAAACAAACAAGATTTACTCCTTTATAATATTAGTAAGACAGATGTCTTCCTGCCTGAATGTGGAAAGCACCGTAATTATAACACCTAGGACTCTGAAATATTTGTCATGTGTAGATGCTGTCACCGGAAAGTGCACCTCGCAGCCGGATTTCTAAATTTCAATTCAGATTTTTTTTTTTTTATTTAAACGTGCATATGGAATCTTGGGTTCAAGGCTATTTCATGCTGTCCGCGCAACGAAGCAGCCAGCCAATGAGAACAGGTGTGAATATGGGATGATCCAGGATCCAGCGACGGCAGTTCGTGTTCATATCTTACGCGGCTAGCCACAAATTCTATTGTTTTGTTTATGTTTGAGATTTATTTTAAAGAAAATTGATATATTTTTGGCTATTTGAGGTTCGCGTAAGTTAGTTTCGATTGTATTCATTCTTCGTATGCGTAGTTGTGTCCATATATTATGTGTTTGGTAAGAATATATCTTGCACTTTACTGCATGTTTTCATAGCGTTCACATATCAGCTCATGTTCTTAAATGAAACAGTTTTCAATAACAAATCTTAATGAATTAAATTAATCTTACACTTTACTTCTCGGGAACTAAAAATGTAGTCAAAACAGTAACAGAAAGATTGTAAATTAGCAAACTCATATTTAAGATATAACTTTAAACTGATATTCCTCATTAACTGCTGTCGAAATCAATATTGTTATGAATTTTGTATATTTCTGTAAATATTCCATTTGTTTAAATTTATTTTATTTGATTATTGTGAAAATTGCAGTATTATTAATGTATTTCCTATTGAGCATCATGTAACTCAATGCTAAAGGCCTCAGATGGTTTGCAAGGAAAACAACCTTACACCCTCATCTTTATAATGGAAGTCTATTGAAATATCGCCAAGGAATGGGTTTATCGCCAAGTTGGCGATGGTTTTGGCGACTTATTTTTGTCGCCAAATGTCGCCAAGTTGGCGACGGATTTGGCGACTTTTTGTGCAACCACACCCCCCTTATACCTATACATTGGGATCCTTTCTTGCTTGGGTTCTCTATCGAAAGTTAAAGCACTTTCTGGTAATTTCTAGCATCTGAAGGCTCTGGAATAATCTGGAAAGATCTCTGAAACCTATATAAGGACCTCCATCAGTTCAGTTAGTTAGTTGTCTGTCAACTGCGATTGAATTCATACGAGAGGCTTTGCATTGAGAACTGTGTTAATCGGATCGATTTTGTCGTTGATGTGTCGTATTGAACGCATTGTTTCTGTGTGAAATTTTGCTGCGCTTTTATTGGATTTGAAGATTACTGAATATCTTGTAATTTTCAGAAGATATTTGTGATCGTATTGCACTGTTTATAGTGAATAAAGCCTTTTTATTGTTCTTATATATTGGCATCAGTCCTTACGAACCCCGAGCTCACAACATTTGGTGTCAGGAGTGGGGTTGAATGCCGATCACCAGAGCAATGGAGGGTCAACTGAAAGAATTATTGGAGAAATTAGCTGCGAACCTTGGCGAGTTGAAAGAAGAAATGAAGAAAGATATGTCAGCGATGGATGAGAAAATGACTGCGAACCAGGCTGAAATGAAGAAAGATATGTCAGCAATGGATGAGAAAATGACTGCGAACCTTGGTGAGTTAAAAGATGATATGAAGAAGGATATGTCAACCAACCTTGGTCAGTTGAAAGAACTAATAGAGGATAAAATAACATCTTTAAATGACAGAATTGACGGCGTGGAAAACAAAGTTGAAGAAAGATTTCAAGAAATAGAAGAAAAAGTTCAAAATACAGCCAAAACCTTAGAAGAAAAGGTAGAAGAAATACAAAGGACAGCCAAAACCGTAGAAGAAAGGATTGAGAGTGTAGAAAAGGAGTTGGAAAATGTGAAGAAACAAAAGATAACTGCCGAAAACTATCCCGAAGATGTCAAGTATCAAGCTATGCTTCCTCGGGCCTCTATTAACTCTCGACCTATGACGGAAAATCCTCATGGCCAGTTTTTAAGACACAATTTGGGATCGTAGCGGACGCCAATGGATGGGATTCCCAGACAAAGGCTTGCCAGTTAGCTGCTTCTCTACGAGCTGATGCTGCCGACGTCCTACAGACTTTGCCTGCAAATGAACCGCTGGATTTTGAAACGCTCGTCAGTGCCTTAGAATTACGCTTTGGCGAGAAATGCATGAAGGAATATAGCAGACTCCAGCTCAAATCTCGACAGCAGAAATCCACTGAATCCCTGCAAGATCTTGCTACGGATGTCGAGAGACTTTCACATCTTGCTTATCCTGGCTGTCCGACTGAAATTAGAGAAAGTTTAGCTCTGCAACATTTTATTGATGGTGTGCGTGACCCTCAGATCCAGACAGCACTCCGGATTGCAGATCTCAATGATTTAAAAGGGGCTTTGGTTTACGCTCTGAAATTCGAGGCATCCCAGCAAGCTACTAGGAAAGATCGACACTTTGTGGGAGAAGCCAACCTGCCTCAGACGTCGGATAGAGCTGTGGAGTGCTTACAGCAGCAGATGAATGACATAATGAGAAAGATGAACTCCTTAATGGCCAACAAACCTTACAGGAAGATCAAGTGCTGGAAATGCGGTGGAGAAGGCCATATCCAAATCGACTGCCCAAGACGACCCAGCACCGAAGGTAATAGCTCACCCGCTAACGGAGGAGCAAGAAAACTGATTATTGACCATCTTGCGGGGCGGAGGTTTCCAGATCTTAAGAAGCCTCATTTTCAAGTATGTGAAATTTCTGCAAGAAGTTGCGGCGAGAACGGAGTTTTTCTAGTCGGAAGTGTGAATGATTTGCCCTGTAATATGATCATCGATACAGGAGCCAATGTGACCATCATTCGGAAAGATCTAGCTCAGCGGCTGAAAGAAAAACTCTCCTGGACCCCGCCACGTGTAATCCTTCAAACTGTGACAGGAGATAAGATCGACATATTTGGAAGAATGACACTGGAAATAAAGTTTGGGAACGTCACTTACCATCATACAGTCTATGTGGCCGATATTTCAGACCCTTTCATACCCGGACTGGACTTTTTAAAAGAGCATGGATTTACACTGGATTTTAAGAAGAATGAGTTACGCTCTACTCAAGAAGATGTCACTATTTTCAAACTTGGAAATGAGTCCGGGTCTATTCAACGGATCACAGCCAAGGCAGATGTTATCATCCCTCCTCGGACCGAAATGATGATACCTGGATTAACTGAGAACGAAAGTAGTTTTCAATGTGGCTTGGTTGGATATCCTGAGAAGAGCCCAAAAGGAGTGCTAATAGCATCAGCGCTGGTAGATCTGTCGAGAGATGTGATACCCGTGAGGATGGCGAATGTAAGTGAAAAGTCTAGAATTATCCAGAAGGGTGAAGTGCTTGCTACCTGTGCTCCAGTCACCTGTGTTTGCAAAGACCCGAGCTTGACGTTATCGGAGCCGCCTACAAGTTTAACACCTGTAATTGGACGAAATGAGAATTTATCTCCCGAGCAGAGACATGCCGCAGAAAGACTGTTCCATGAATTTACGGATGTGTTTTCACAAAACGAGAATGATATAGGTCGCACTTCTCTGACACGTCATAGAATTGATACTGCCGACCATCCACCGATTAAACAGCATCCAAGACGCTTGCCGTTCGCAAAACAAGAAGAGGTTTCTAAGCTCTTACGAGAGATGCAGGATAGTGACATCATCGAACCGTCATCAAGTCCGTGGGCCTCTCCCATCGTGTTGGTCCGAAAGAAAGATGGCTCCACAAGATTTTGTGTGGATTATCGTAAACTTAACGATATCACGAAGAAGGACAGCTATCCTCTACCAAGAATAGACGACACGCTAGAGACTCTTTCAGGACATAAATGGTTTTCCACGCTGGATTTGAAGAGTGGATATTGGCAAGTAGAGATCCATCCTGATGACAAAGAGAAGACCGCATTTACTACTGGACAAGGACTTTGGCAATTTAAAGTTATGCCGTTCGGGCTCTGCAATGCACCAGCAACGTTCGAGCGCCTCATGGAGACAGTGTTAAAAGGCCTGACTTTTGAAGCTTGTCTCATCTACCTAGATGACGTCATCATTGGTGGCCGCACGTTTGAAGAACATCTAGAAAATATTCGAAAAGTGTTAACGAAGCTAAGAGCGGCGAATTTGAAGCTGAATCCTTTGAAATGCAAGTTCTTCCAACGAGAAGTAAACTATTTAGGACACATCATCTCAGCTGAAGGTGTTCGAACAGATCCTGAAAAAGTGTCCGCAGTAAAGAACTGGAAGCGTCCGGAAAATGTCCATCAGTTGCGAAGCTTTCTGGGACTATGCACTTATTACAGAAAGTTTGTACAGGGGTTCTCCAACATCGCAAGACCCTTGCATAGGCTCACTGAAAGCAAGCAGAAGTTTCTATGGACACAAGAATGCGAGAATTCCTTCCAGCAGCTGAAAGAAGCTCTCACATCCTCTCCAGTCCTAACCTATCCACACCCCGACAAACAATTCATTGTGGACACGGATGCTAGTCATGAAAGTGTCGGTGCTGTACTTTCCCAAGAAATAGATGGCCAAGAACGAGTCGTAGCATACTGGAGCAAATGTTTATCGAAACCAGAGCGGAATTATTGCGTCACTCGTAAGGAGTTATTAGCTATAGTGAAAGCCATAGAACACTTCCATCACTATCTCTATGCCAGGAAATTTCTCCTTCGTACTGATCACGCATCCCTAACATGGCTGATGAATTTTAAGAACCCAGAGGGCCAAGTAGCCAGATGGATACAACGACTCCAGGAATACGAATTTGACATCAGGCATCGTAAAGGCTCATCGCATGGAAATGCTGATGCCTTATCAAGAAGACCGTGTCCCGAGAGCTGTCGCTATTGTTCCAGAGCGGAGAGCAAGTATAATCCCGAATATGTCATACGCCAGACGAAGACTTCACTATTGACGCCACCAGATCCCTAGAGTGATGAGAAGATTCGAGAAGATCAAATGGCAGACTCTGACATCAAACCAATCTTGGAGTTATTATAATCTTCTAGCACGAAGCCCAGTTGGAAAGACATCTCGACTTACAGTCCTACGACAAAGCAATATTGGGCTCTTTGGAACTCCCTGCACGTCAAGAATGGTGTCCTGTTCCGAAAATTCGAATCGGAAGATGGGAAAACATCTCGGTGGCAGTTGGTACTTCCTCGATCTCGAATCCCAGAGGTCCTTGAAGAATTACATGGCAGTCCCACTGGTGGCCATTTTGGAGTCATGAAAACATTACACAGAGTCCGAGAGCGCTTCTTCTGGGGAAAAGCGAGAGCTGACGTCGAACAATGGTGCAAATCTTGCGATGCATGTGCAGCTCGGAAAGGACCAAAGAAACGTAGCCGAGGAAGACTACATCTCTACAATGTAGGAGCACCTTTTGAACGCATCGCCCATGACATCCTAGGTCCTCTGCCAAGAAGTGCTGATGGCAACAAATACCTCCTTGTTGTCATGGACTATTTCACAAAATGGCCTGAAGTTTATGCCATCCCTGATCAAGAAGCTTCTACGGTTGCGGATGCCTTGGTACACCAGTGGATATCAAGGTATGGAGTCCCTCTCCAAATGCATTCGGACCAGGGGAGAAATTTTATCTCTGCTGTGATTGAGGGTCTCTGTCAACTTCTCGGAATGGACAAAACTAGGACGACGCCTTTACATCCACAGTCGGATGGCATGGTTGAGAGATTTAATCGTACCATCCTCAACAATCTCTCACTGCTAGTCTCAAAAAACCAACAAGACTGGGACCAAAAACTTCCCTTGTTTCTTCTCGCCTATCGCAGCGCCGTCCATGAAACAACCGGCTATTCCCCGTCTCAGATGCTTTTCGGTCGTGATCTTCGTCTACCTTGTGATCTGATTTTTGGTCGTCCTCCAGATGCGCCTTCATCGCCAGAGGGATACGTGCAGAATCTCCAGGCACGATTTGAAGACGTCCACAACTTGGCTCGAGAGCGGATCAATATACAGACGGAGAAGATGAAGACCAGGTACGACACGAAAGCCACGGGACATCAATTCAAAGAAGGTGACAAGGTTTGGTTTTATAATCCGACTCGACGTAAAGGACTTTCTCCCAAACTGCAATCGCACTGGGACGGTCCTTATACAGTCCTAAACAGACTGAACGATGTCGTAATTCGGATCCGAAAGTCACCAAATTCGAAGCCTAGAGTCGTTCATTACGACAGGCTAGCTCCATACTATGGCCATAGTACATAGTTCACATAGTACTTAGTTCATTGATTGTAAATAGTGTAATGTAAATAATGTAAATTAGTATGACCATGGTCTTGTATATAAATTAATGTAATTATTTATTTTGCTTAGCATTATCATTATTACTGTTATTATTATTATTTAAATACTTGTATGTAATGGTGTCTATGCTTTATAATTCAGCATTATGAATGTGTTTAATTGTTATTTTCCATATTTGCTTTAAGTGTTTTGAATAGTATAGCATTTGTTGGTAACGGGTTTGCTTTCCGATCAAAGGTTGAACTGCCCGGGACGTGCAGTCCTTGAGAGGGGGGCAATGTTATGAATTTTGTATATATCTGTAAATATTCCATTTGTTTAAATTTATTTTATTTGATTATTGTGAAAATTGCAGTATTATTAATGTATTTCCTATTGAGCATCATGTAACTCAATGCTAAAGGCCTCAGATGGTTTGCAAGGAAAACAACCTTACACCCTCATCTTTATAATGGAAGTCTATTGAAATATCGCCAAGGAATGGGTTTATCGCCAAGTTGGCGATGGTTTTGGCGACTTATTTTTGTCGCCAAATTTGGCGATATATCGCCAAATGTCGCCAAGTTGGCGACGGATTTGGCGACTTTTTGTGCAACCACACCCCCCTTATACCTATACATTGGGATCCTTTCTTGCTTGGGTTCTCTATCGAAAGTTAAAGCACTTTCTGGTAATTTCTAGCATCTGAAGGATCTGGAAAGATCTCTGAAACCTATATAAGGACCTCCATCAGTTCAGTTAGTTAGTTGTCTGTCAACTGCGATTGAATTCATACGAGAGGCTTTGCATTGAGAACTGTGTTAATCGGATCGATTTTGTCGTTGATGCGTCGTATTGAACGCATTGTTTCTGTGTGAAATTTTGCTGCGCTTTTATTGGATTTGAAGATTACTGAATATCTTGTAATTTTCAGAAGATATTTGTGATCGTATTGCACTGTTTATAGTGAATAAAGCCTTTTTATTGTTCTTATACATTGGCATCAGTCCTTACGAACCCCGAGCTCACAACATTTAATGTAAATATTTCTTAAACATTATGAGTTTGCTAAGAAATGAAAACATTCAGTGAAGTGTATAGGATGCAGTTTTTCACCAAAACAATTTAATTTGTAAGTGTGAGGTAAAAAAATAAAAATCACCGTTTTCTCACATAATGAGTTTCATCAGAAAGTAAAACATTAAGTAAATATAAAATGTACAGTTCTACAATTACAACAGGTTACGAGTTCACCGTTCTCGGGAACTAAAACTGTAATCAAAAACAGTAACAGAATTAAGGATTGTAAATAAGAATAAAAGTCCATATGCAGGTTTTAATTAAAAAAAAATCTAAATTGAAATTTAAAAATCCGGCTGCGAGGTGCACTTTCCGGTGACAGCATCTGCACATGACAAAAATGTCATAGGCCTAGGTGTTATAATTACGGTGCTTTCCTCGGGCAGGCAGACAGAATATGTTTGTGTGTATTGAGGTTTGTATAGATGTTTGTGTGTGTGCTGTTTTTAATAAAGACAGTTGCATTTTTTCCGCGACCCTTTCACGAAACACTTTTTTCTGCGAACCTTTCACAAAATTAGCATTTTTTCCACAATCCTTTGACGAAATTCGCATTTTTTTCTGCGATCCTTTGGCGAAATTAAAGTTTTTCCTGCGATCATTTGGCGAAATTTGCTTTTTTTGTGATCCTTTAACGAAATTCGCATTTTTTCAGCTTCCTTTTGTCGAGATTAATGTTTTTTCAGTGATCCTCCGACGTAATTCGCGTTTTTTCAGCGATCCTTTGACGAAATTTACGTTTTTCCTGTGATTCTTTGGTGAAATTTGTGTTTTCCCGCGATCCTTTGATGAAATTCGTATTTTTCCGTGATCCTTTGACGAAATTTGCTTTCTTCACGATCTTTCGACGATATTCGTGTTTTCTCTGCTGCCTTTTGACGAGATACATGTTTTTTCAGCGATCCTTTGACGAAATTCCCCATTTTCTCGCGATCCTTCGGCGAAATTCGCGTTTGCCAGTGATTCTTTGATAAAATATGCTTTTATCTGTGATTTTTTGACGAAACAGTATTTTCCATTCAGTTCTACAATTTATCGCATGTTATCAGTTCACCGTTCTTGGGGACTAAAAATGTAGTCGAAAACATTAACAGGAAAAAAGACTTTAAAGATTTTGAGTAAATAACAATAAATACTCAAAATTTTCGCTTCATTGAATTAGGCCTAAGCTTTGAACTGATATGCCTGGCACTATCAAAATATTCAGTAAAGTGCAATATGCATGTTTAAGATTAAGATTTCTTATCATTAAGATCATTAAGACATTAAGATTTCTTATCAAATTCATAATAATATGGGTAAGCGGACAGAAAAGATTAGTAAAACAAAAAGAACTGAATGGAAAATCCCAAATTTTTTAATTAATCCCATCGCTTTCGTACAGTCTTTTAAACATGTAATTTCAAAGGCGACTTTATCCCCAGATTAAAAGCCTATTATTGATAACCGAAGAATCTGAGCTAAGATGTTTAAACTGCATTATGGGTAATTAAAGTTTTTCTATTAAAATGCCGGCCAGGTATTATGGGAAAAGCAGGTTTCGCCCGTTATCGTATCGGGACATTCGATGTAATTAAGAAACATTTGTATATTTGTAATATTTTTGCAGCAATGGCGAGATGAGGGGGGGGGGGGTTACGACTTTTTATTAAATATCGCATTTATTCTACATCAACTTGCTCTCACCAGCGGGGTGCGCTTTGCTATCTCTGTTTCTATGGGCTGAATCACGATGGGGCATGGCTTTTTACACTCTACATCGATAGAGCTTACCGATTTTAGTTCGGATTTTCACCACCAGGGGCGCTTTCCTATCTCTGGTTCTATGGGTTGGATCACGACGGGGTATGACTCATTCGACTCGACATCGATAATCCTAATGATTTCAGTTATGTTCGTATAGATCAGACTGTGCCCCCTGGCGGTGGAAGGTGTAACTAAAGGATTTTGCAGCTAACTCGAGCTCTATGGGTCACATTACGACACGGTTTGGCTCATTCGACTCGACATCAATAGAGCTTACCGATTTTAGTTCTGAGTTTCACCACCAAGGGGCGCTTTCCTATCTCTGTTTCTATGGGCTGGATCACAATGGGGTATGGCTCTTTCTACTCGACATCGATAGAGCTTACTGATTTTAGTATGGATTTTCACCACCAGGGGTGCTTTCCTATATCTGGTTCTACGGGCTGGATCACAACGGGATATGGCTCATTCGACTCGACATCGATAGCCTTAACGATTTCAGTTATGTTCGTATAGAAAAGATTGTGCCCCCTGGCAGTAGAAGGTGTAACTAAAGGATTTTGCAGCTAACTCGGGTTCTATGGGTCACATCATGATACGGTTTGGCTCATTCAACTCAACATCAATAGAGCTTACCGATTTTAGTTCTGAGTTTCACCACCAGTTGGCGCTTTCCTATCTCTGGTTCTATGAGCTGGATCACGACGGGGTATGGCTCATTCGACTCGACATTGATAGAGCTTATCGATTTTAGTTCATTTTTTCACCACCAGGGGTGCTTTCCTATCTGGTTCTATGGGCTGGATCACAACGTGGTATGGCTCTTTCGACTCGACTTACAGTAACATTAGGAAGTGTGCATGGCACGCCTAGTATTTGCTGCTTAAGGTAGTGAGGCCCCTAACATTAGATTTGTTTAAAAATAAAGAATTGTTCAACACTGATTTCAGGTACATTTAAGGTTGTTGGCACGGGCAACGCCGGGCGAGTAAGCTAGTAATATATAAAGTGCATACAACGCTTTTAAAAAAAGAGAGTAAAGGCAACCATTATCTCGCTAATAAAGAATCTTTTATAATCAGAGTGCCCTAGGACTTTTTATGAAAATGCTTTTTCAATAAACGAAAATAACAGCTACTCTGTATCTAAAAGCTATGTGGTAGTATATATATTCAACAAATTCTAATACAGAATAAGAAAGTTAAATCCATATATTTCCTGAACGGTGTGAAATTCTTAAACCCTATGATTCATCTCACTAAAATTTTTCATTTACAAGGATTAGGAGAGGCAACGAAGCATTAATTTTCTGAAACGCCCAAGAATTAGATCTGCGTTGAATGATCATTATTCTTTATCAACCTACATTTATTTACGGTACTTAATTTTAGGATTCATTTTATTGGTGAGGAATCAAAACGATAACAACAATTATAAAATTTTAAAATCATTATAAAGGATTAAAGGAGATATAATATTGTTCCTACATTGAAACATACCGGTGGACTTTTATGCGAGGCTTTCGCATTGCAATCTTTAAGATTATTTGCCGATACGTTTATCCATTATTTTTTTTTAGTTAACTGAAATTTTTAACCAAACAAAGTGTATTAAATATGAGAGTACTATGTTAAAGGCCTGTTCAAAAACATTCCGTATGATGCTTCATTCATCGTTGTGTGTTTTGTTATGTGCACAGAAAAAAGGGATTTCGACATCAGAAATAACATATATGATCATTAATGAGTATTAAAGTATAAGTAAGTATATTAAAATATTTTCGCAATCATCATCTCCCGAAAGCATAGTATCATTCAGAACGTGGAAGTGCGTTGGGTATTTCCTCTAGAGGTATGATGAAATACTTATTGTAACTTTCTTGCATCTTATGTTAAAAATTGGTCAATTCCTGCAAAAAGTTTGTGAAGATCACAAATCTGAGATAGATACTGACATCTTCAGTAAAATCTTAAATATCGGATTAAAAAGAAATTTCGAGGATATGAAGCAGAAGCAAAAAGAAGCATCAGCATCTAAAAAGATATTATCATCGGCATGTAAACAGAAATATGAACAATCTTTTATCGATGCACACTTTGCTGCATTTATTTTAAGCCTATTGGTGTTAATTTCTAAATTCGGAATTGATGTCACAAAAGAAGAAAAAAAAAATAAGTGTTTTGAATTTGACAAACAAAAAAATGGTCTCTGGTTTTCTAGCATTTACGTTAAAAATTTTGGGAAAGTTCAAACTATTTCATAATCATGACCAAAATGTTTTTCTTTTACCCTAAAGTTGTTGCTACAATGTCTGATTTTGAGTGCTGGAATAGTTTTTATAATATTTCAGATAAATCTATAATTAGACTAGTCGGATGTGCCAATCCCAAAACTTTCTTCTATCTCACACAGATTTCGCATGCACTAAAAAGAATCAGCACCAATTTTTATCAAGGTCTAACTGAATCTAAAGTTTTATTCCGTGCATATACTTCTTGAGATATGACTATTGCTAAAATCGTGGGAATCCTGCAAAATGCAGCATAGCAGCGCCACCTGTTGGTAGATTTAGACCAAAAACTAATCAACAACAACTTATGTCAACATCTAACTGAATCTGAAGTTTGATGAAAATCCATGCATTAGTTCTTGAGATATTGTTATCGCGATAATAATGAAAAAAAGTAGCATAGCAGCGCCACCTGTTGAGAAATTTATACCAAAACGTAAGCAGCATATATTTATGTCAAGGTTTAACAGTATCTGAAGTTTGATGAAATTCCGTGCATTAGTTCTGGAGATATAGCTATCGTAAAAATCGAGAAAAAAGTGGTATAGCAGCGCCAGCTGTATAGGTCAATTTACACCAAAACGTAAGCAGCATGTATTTATGTCTAGGCCTAACAGAATATGAAGTTTGATGAAATTCCGCGCATTAATTCTTGAGACATAGCTATCGTAAAAATCGAGAAAAAAGTGGTATAGCAGCGCCACCTGTTGGGATATCTACACCAAAACGTAATCAGCGTCTATTTATGTCATGGTCTAACTGAATCTGAAGTTTGATGAAAATAAGTGCATCAGTTTTTGAGATAGAGCTATTGCGGACAGACAGACAGAGTCACAGACAGACATTTTCTAAAAATGGTCAAATCGTGTTCAGGACCTTCTAAAACCCATAAATCCGGAAGTCGAAAATTTTCATGAATCCAATACTTTCTTCTAGTAAAGATAGAAAAAAGTAACAAGAGTGATATGCAATTTGTGAACTATCGTCAAAGCATCGATTTCCTGATGTGTTGAAAGGATTTTTTCAACATTTGATGTAGTTCATTCAAAATTGCGAAACAGATAAGTAGTAGACAAAGCATCGAAACTAGTGTTATATCAAGCAAATAAACAATTATTGAGAGTAAAATTATTCAATACTGCTGTAAGATATCTATTAAAAAAATGTCACTTTTTGTCTCCTTTCCTTAATAAAATGTTCATGTATTTCACTAGTATATGATTCATATTTTTAAAATAGTTGTTATTTGTGCAAGTTAAAATTTCTTAGTTTAATTTTCTTTAAAAAAAAATGTAGATTAAGGACTAGTATGTTAGTGTAGGTTTTGTTTTTTAAAAAAAAGCATTATAATCGGAAAAAAAATCTGATTTAAATCAAATAAATCGTTAATAAATAATAACAACCCTGCATATAACCGTAAAACAGATTTTAAATATTAAATAATTATGCACGCATCATTTATTTAATGAGACTTTTCAAAATACATATATATGAATTAAGATATCATCAGAAAAGAGCATGCCGTATTCCACCGCAAGAGCATATTCTAATTTCGCAGAGAGCTGAACAATTTTATGAAAAGCCAGAACGCAGATGGATAGACAAAGAAACAGACAAATAGAGAGGTCGTCATTAAAGTTTAAAAAAGTTAACATTACGAAAACCGTTTAAAGAAATAATAACAAGTTGCGACATACATAAAGAAAATAAGTTAAGTAGATATGTGTACATTTTGTTAATCACTTTTACATGCATAAAATCCTAAACCCAAAATATGTAACGATTTTTGAAATGCGCTTTAAGGAAACCGAAACAGGGGGTTTTTTTCTCTCTCTCTCCGATTGGGCCGATTGTTAATCGATAGGAAAATTTAATTAGATGATTACTCTTTACCTAATATAATTATCAGAAAACGGTTTTCACCATCAGAAAATAGACGTAAATTGCAGACGTAGTGCGTTTTTAAACACTGTCTACTTCAATTTTAATTATTTAAAAATAAAAATAAAAGATAAATTGAAAATTTTCCACTTCTGATTTTTTTTAAAATTTTTATCATCTTTTAAAAAATACTTAAGATTTAAGTAAGGCAAGTTTTAAAAACGCACTACATCGGCAATTTACGTCTACTTCTTGATGGCGAAAATCGTTTTCTTATAATTATATTAGATAATGAGTAATCACCCGACAGAAAAAAAAGTTTAACATTAAGTTTTCCCATAGGTTAACATGTGAATTCGTGATAGGGGGGCAAGGTAAAAGTGGGAACGTAAATTTTGCGATAAACGTAATTTTTCAGACTATGTTCCCACAAATGGCACAAAAATTAAAATTCACTTTTTACTATTGCTATGTACAATAGCTTTTATACCATGTTTCTTATTACGGTATGAAACATCTTGCATCTGCAATAGCATAACTACTACTGGCAACAGAAATACGTCACGCGCCTGTTCGTGCTAAAAATTTAAGCGCACAGCTGAAAAGTTAAATCGGACATTATAGAACGCGGACAATCACGAAATTTAAATATGATGTAATGATCACCTACATCATTTTCCTGACTGAAAATCGTGTGTGCAACATTTTTAGTCCTTTGACATCATTACACAAACATACGTGGATATATTAAGGACTATGCGCGATAACTGTTGCAGCAATTTTTGAAACACTCTAAATTGGAGTTGGTACTTTGTGGAGGAAAACAAAATTTAAAGTAATGTTATTAAAGCTGACCACACCATGCTTACTACTGAAGATCAGTGTCTATTAATAAATATTTGTTACTAAAAAAAAAAAAAAAGTAATAAATAAAATAAATAAAAGTAAAAATAATCTAGGGGGGGGGGGGTACAAATGCTTCCATCGATAAAAATAAAACCATTAAAAATATCAGCATTTTCATTCATAAAACTTATCATAAAGCATTTTACTATGATTGTGATAAAATGACGTCATTTTCACATACTTCCGGGCTGAGATTCAGGTCCATGTTTTGTTGAAAATTGAGTTGAGAATTCAAAGTGATTTAGAGAATTTGAAATAGCAAAAAACATATTTTTTTCGAATACAACGCACTTTTTTTTAACACAGCATTAGAAGAGATTTCATAAACTTTCTTACACGCTTTTATTTAACTTAAGATTCCTCTCCTCTCACGCGAAAAAACACGCTCGTTAATGTTAATTCCAAGGGGCAGTTATTTTCTAATATCTCGTTTGCATTTCAAAAATTTTAAACGATTTTTTTTTTTGGGGGGGGGGGGGCATTGGATAGCTGAGAGATCGATCTCTATTTCCACCGTTAATTACTTTTTCAATTTTTATTGCCGATTGTTTTTTCTTTTTTTACAAAGATACTTTTACTTTCGGAACCGTTTTAAAAATATTGAAATGCACACGAGATATTAGAAAATAACTGCCCCATAGGATTAACATAGCAAGCGGGTGTTTTCGCGTGAGAGGAGAGGACCCTTAATAACGCTTACTTACTCTCTAACGCTGTTATTTAACTTTCATGTACGCAAAAATGAAATTTGTATTTCTTTTTTCACCAGCTTCCTTACGTGCCAGAGTTCTAAAAATTATGTACAGTTGGGTGTTCCCGATGACAACACAACATTTTCAGAACCTATTTATCAATTAATAGATTAATATTAATTGAATTATAATTATATGTTGAGAAAACTATTCAGAAATCCTGAATAGATAGTTTACATAATGCTTTTTTTTATTCCTATTGCCATATCTTTAAAATAAATAAATAAATAAAAATAACTGAACAACAATTTTATTTATTTTTTACTATTCTACTATTTATTATTTCTACTATTTACTATAAAATCACTAGTTCAAGGTTTCTACCAAGCATAAATAAAAGCAGTCAATTTTTCATAATCGGGGCCCACGCCAAATTCACATATTTTAACGGAAATGTTTTGGAATAACATGAATTGCAGTCATGAAATTAGACGCTATTTTTAAGATAAACATTGAATGCTTATAAAAGCGTGTATGTTTCTTAAAACTATTTTAACTTTTCTATTTATTTCTGTATTACCAATTTATTAAGCATCATTATTATTAACCCTTCCAGAGCACACCGGGTTACTTTGACCTGTAAACTTTCATTCACCTTTTTCAACATCACTTTAACATTTACTATTTCACCTTTTTTTAGTACCATCTTAATTGAACTTTAAAATTACGTTTCAGATTTTAATTTATCAAAAAAAAATTGAATTTTTAGTGCAATTTTTAAGCAAAATTGATATTTTTTTTTTTTTTTTGAAAGCACACCTGTTTAAATGAACTTTTCTGTATTAAAATTAATTCCTGAATTAAAATAAATGAAATGATCTTAAAATACAATTAAAAAATCATTAAAAAACCGTATAATAAATTCTAAACATTTGGTGTAAACGGACGGAAACATAGCTTGATGAAAATTAGCTGGGGTTCGATTGACCCAATGTGCAATGAATGATAGAAAAATCAGGTGTGCCGCAGAAGGGTTAAGCAAGAATTAAGTTTCGTAAGTAATTGTATATATTTGTATAAGAATGTATTTAATTACTTAACAAAACGTCATATGTTCCTGGGCACCCATGATATTTTCTTTTCTTTTTCTTTTTTTATGTAGTACATATTTTGTAGTATACAGTCTTGGCCAAAAGTATTAGGCAAGGCACCCCAATATTTTTAATATATTTTTAAAAGTAACTGTCATGTGCAAATGTTTATATGCATATATAACTATGAATTTCCTTTCAAAGTTAAGAGACTACTTCACTCAGGCGAAAACACCCGCTCGCTAATGTTAATCCTATGGGAGAAATAATTTACGATATCTCGTTCGCATTTCAATACTATTAAATGATTTTTTTTTTTTTTTGAATTGGATAGCTGAGGTCAATCTCTATGCACGCTCCTTTGTACTTTTCGATTGTTGTTGCAGTATTTTTTATTGCGAATACTTTCACTTTCGAAACCGGTTCCGAAAGTGAAAGTATCTTAATTAAAAAAAAAAACCCTGTAATCAAAATCGAAAAAGCACAAAGGAGCGTGCATAGAGATTGACCTTTCAGCTATCCAATACAAGAAAAATCACGTAAAAATATTGAAATGCGAACGAGATATCGTAAATTATTTCCCTCAAAGTTTTAACATTGTAAAACACATAATATCATAGTAAAGTAAACAAAGCGTAGGCATAGATGGTACTCTGATCAGCACGCTCCTTTTTTAATGAAATTGTTCCACACGTAGCAGTGTTGTACGCCACTCTGTTAGGATTTATCAATTGATTTACTCACTTGCCACTAATACGTACTAACCCATAGGCGTAACCAGGGGGGGGGTGCCCTGGGTGCCCCCCCCCCCCCGCTCACGCAGAATTTCTAAATCGAATAAATAATAAAAATTCATTTTAAAAAATTTTGAAAGCAAGGTTACCAAAAAAAAAAAAGATATTATTTTTATTACATTATCACTCCTGTAGAACACAATCATTTCTCAAGTTAACCCCATTGCACCTTATTACAGTTTGTAAAAAAAATTACAGCAGCTAAAGAACAACTCAACTTTTAATTAAACGTTTGCTTTAAAAAACGAGCTTTTAAAAAATCTTAAACAAATTTGTTTTGCTGAAAATTTTATTGTTGTATTATACAAAATATAACCCTAAAAATTAAAATAAGTGTTGCAAAAAATGCCAAAATATAAAGAACTTAGTCTTCAGCAAAATAATAAAGCTAAAAAAAAAAGTTACTAACGCTGCTGCTTTTTCGTGACCAGAGGTCTTTCTTGACTTATTACTAATTAAGGAAACTGTTGCATATAAAAATAGGAAAACTGGTAGTTTTATACAGAAATGTTCGATAAACACGCTGAAACAGACAGTTTTTAAAATGAACAATTATTTTAGTGCTATTTAATATTGCAGTCGGTCAAAATAGTTCCGTTAAAAAAGTTTTATAGGATCAGAAATGCATTTTTTGAGATTTTCTTTTCAATTTTTTATTCAAAATTTTATTACTTCAATAGAGATTCAATTCATATTTCGAAAAGGTAATTTGTTATATTATTGCTAAATTTAAAGAAAGCGCAAATAACATTTCTAAACATTTTACAATTGAAAACTATAATTGCGAAAGAGAAAGAAAACTTTAAAATAATTAAATTATTACCTGTTTTCGCACGAATTAAATTGGGGGGGGGGGGGGGGGATTACGTCATAAAAGCCCAAATAATAATATTTCCACACACTTTTCCATTGAAAATATATTTAACGAGTATTTTATTTTTTATATTTCGAAAAAGTTTTTTTTTTTTTTTGCCAAATTTTAAGACAGCGCAAATAGTAATATTTCCTTTCAATTAAAAAATGCATTTACACAAGAATAATAAAAAGAGAAAGAAAACTTTGGTGGAAATTACGTCATATTTAAAACGTTTTATTTAAAAAAAAAAAAATCTTATAACGTCGGTTTAAAATTTCGGGGTTTGAGTTGATTCGGCCTTATGAACCGAAAAATCCCTCAGTCAAAGGGAAATTAATGGCAAACCGATTACAGAAGATCGCTAGTGGATAAGTCAATCTTCCGTAATCTTTTTTAAACAAAGCAAATTAGCGTGTTTTCAGAGCATGCGAGGCCTGAACGGGGTCTGACGACTGTAGCTCGTAGGGAGCAGTGTCCCCTGGTGTTATAAAAAATAAAGAATTTTTCTTAAATTCTTCTGTATATGCCATTTTAAATGCATTAATTTTTGACACGTGTTAATAAAAATTTTACCACGGGTATACTCTAACTTTTAAAAGAATAAGTTTCACCAAATACTACTAATTATTATTACAATTGTAAATTACGGCACTTTTATGTTTGTCCGGTGAAGGTGCCAAATATTGTTCCAATCGCCTTCATTCGCATTGCAATCATTTCACGTAAAAATATAAACATTTTACTCTTTTCATTTAAAATACATATAATACATACACTTAAAATACATATCTTTCACTCATTTCTTTAAAATACAAAAATAAATAAATATAAGGAATACCGTAAACCAAAATATTTTATTCCAAAATAAAAGCATTCTTTCTAATTTACACACGTGAAAAATAAAACCTGAAATTGGCGAGATTTGCACCCGACTAACAAAAAAGTACTTAAATTACTCAAATTGATAAACTAAAAACTAAAAAGTGTAAAAAAAAAAAGTGAAAATCAAATATCCGATAAGAATGACAAATAATGGATGCAAGGGAATATTTTTTTTTCTGAAATACTTATTAGAAAAATCAAGATTATTATAAATGGTGATAAGTCTTTTACCTCCCCACCCCCCCCTTTTTAAAAAAATCCATTTAGGAATGATCAAGGATCAATAGTAGATTTTTATCTATATCAAATACTTAACAATATCAAACATATACTACAGACATTTAATTAGACTTTTTACCGATTTTTTTTTTCACTATTTCAGACTGAAGCAACGACATGTTCACGTAGGAAACACAAAAATAGTTACACTGGCGGTCTAAGACCCGTTAAATCAAGGGGGAAGGAGAAGATAAAAAAAATTCGGCCGCGTAAGTCTTTCATTGAAGACTTTTTTTTTCTGATTCATTCATTTCTTTTATCTTTTGTAATTGAGCTAAGCTCGGAATTTCCTAACCTCTTTCGGCTTCCAAAAAAAATTTTCGGCTCTACAGAGGTCTATAAATAGTATTATATTCTCAGAATTTTCCTTTTAAACTGGATATCGCTTTTTGATATCAAAATTGACTAAGACGGTATTTGCTGGATTGTTACATTAACGAGAACAGAAAAATCCATCAGCTGTTGAAAAATATCGGAATTGAAAGCTGGTATAATTATTGATGTTACATTACGACGGTTTATTGATTTCTTGTGATGTTAGAAATCTTAACTCTCTGACTACCGAAATAAAGAGCTATAACGAGAATTACCTGTCGGGTCAATTGAACCTATAATGTAAATGTATGGATTTCCAAAAACAAAAGAAATACTGATTTATAATGAATAAATTCATAAATAATACAACATATCTATACAAATGGAGATGAAAAAAATTACTGTGATGATTGGACACTAATTTTTTATAGATTCAATATGATTTTTATATATTTTTTTATATTAATGTATTTATATATTTTACGTAATTTTTATATATTAAGTACGTATGCTGTTCAAGATTGCTTTCGAGACCAATGGACCCATTTTGGTAGTCTTCGCCCCTTCGAGACGATCGTCACATATACATGCCGTACAGTCCTTATTTCTGAGTGCTACTATTTCTGAATAGTAATTTTTGACTTATGTAAAGAGGGAATTTCTGCGATTATTATTTCTTATTTACGTAAATACCTGATTTTATGTAACATAAAAAAACTTCAATGTATATAGTTTTTCACACTAAATAACTAATATGTCTCATTAAATGGGCCATTACATGTGTGATGCGCGGGTTACAAAAAGAATTTTTCATCTAATAGTCCGGTGTCACGTCACATACGTGATGTACTTTGTGAAACTGCCTTTTCTACTTTTAGAGTGTTATAAATACATTTTAAAATAATAATAATAAATATTAGAATCGTTGATTTATGAGAAAAATGAAAAACCTGAATTCCGGTAATCCATTTTTCTTTGAGAGAGTGTCAGCGGTTGTGTTAAGTTGAAACATGTTAGTCTTGAGATATATGCGTATTTATGTCTCGCCTGATGAAAAGAGCTACTTGCTAATTACTCACGAAACTACAGTCATGTTTGTTTTATATTTTTTGGAAGCCATAAAAGTTATTTTCGCCCGTACAAGTTGAAATCTTTCAGTTTTCATACATTACCTAACAGATATTCTCATATTTTAAGAGAAAAAATTGATTTTCCTATTCATATTTGACTGTGATAAACATGAATCGACTTTACACCGAATAAATAATTCCGCCTACGATTACATGGTTTTAAATGAGTCTATATTAATCACCAGCTTTATTAAATGCGTATCATATATTCTAATACCAGCAAATCTTGTGTTAAAATATGCAAATTTTATCTTAAAAACGGCTCTAACGATTTTGACGAAATTTCGTATCCTACCGTTTTGGGGCACCAGAAAACCATTGGGCTAGGTCACATGTTCGAGAAAATTCGATTAGTGGGTCATTTTGGGTCATGGTCTAGCTAATTGTATCTAAAAAACGGTTCAAACGATTTTGAAGAAATTTTGTATCCGACCATTTTCGGGCACGAGAAGACTGGGTCACATGCTGGGTCACATGTTCGAGAACTTTCGATTAGTGGGTCATTTTTGGGTCAACGCGGGTCAAATTAATTTTATCTAAAAAACGGCTCTAACGATTTTGATTAAATTTTGTGTTCTACGAGTTTCGAGCACGATAAAATCATTGGGCTAGGTCAAATGTCCGAGAAAATTCGATTAGTGGGTCATTTTGGGTCATGGTCAAGCTAATTGTATCTAAAAACGGTTCAAACGATTTTGACGAAATTTTGTATCCGACTATTTTCGGGCACGAGAAGACTATTGGGCTGGGTCACATGTTCGAGAACTTTCGATTAGTGGGTCATTTTTGGGTCAAAGCGGGTCAAATTAATTTTATCTAAAAAAAACGGCTCTAACGATTTTGATTAAATTTTGTATCTTACGAGTTTTGGGCACGCGAAAATCATTGGGATAGGTCACATGTTCGAGAAAATTCGATTAGTGGGTCATTTCTGGGTCATTGTGGGTCAAGATCTAAAAAGCGGCTCAATTTACACTAAATTTTGCATCCAATGGTTTTCGAGCACGAGAAGACTGTTGGGCTAGGTCACATGTTCGAGAAAATTCAATTAGTGGGTCATTTTGGTCATGGGTCATTATGGGTCAAGCTATTTTATCTTAAAAACGGTTCAGGGAATTTGAAATAAATTTAGCACCCTAAAGGTTTAGGGAACAAGAAGACTATTAGGCTAGGTCACATGTTCGAGAAATTTCGATTAGTGGATCATTTTGGTCATGGGTCATTATGGGTCAAGCTATTTTATCTTAAAAACGGCTCAGACTATTTACACTAAATTTTGCATCCTATGGTTTTCGGGCACGAGAAGACTGTTGGGCTAAGTCACATGTTCGAGAAAATTCAATTAGTGGGTCATTTTGGTCATGGGTCATGATATTTGAACTCAAATTTAATTTTGACCGAGCATAGCTCGGTCTTCCTGCTCGTATTTATAATAGTAGCAGGGATACAAAGGATTTTTCTTTATTTTGAAAAAGCTAAATATATGCATGAATATTCAAGAGCTGAGCTATACTGTGATTTTAGCATTAAATTCAAGGCGATTAAGTGCTAAGAAATACAGTGCATACTTAAACAAGACACCTACGAGAAACATAAAGAATGGATCTTCAGCATATTATAACTATCAATATGCTGTAATAAAAAATAAAAAAAAACCTGCCCAGTTAAACTGATGGCATTTACCTCACAGGCTATCGACACTAATTGTATATCATGCTCTTATTTCAAAGAATTTGAAATAAGCCCCTCGAAAAATAAAGAAATCGACAATATTTTAAGGGGAGATCGTCCCCCGTTCTCCCCCACTTATGAACCCCCAAAACTAATCAGGGAAGAGTCTTATTACAATGAACATATATACAAAATTTGAAGCAAATCGGATAATTCTGCATGAAAAACCCATTTATTGAAAATAAGGGGGATTAGCCCCCGTATCCTCCTTTATACTTAACCAAAGCACGACCCCCAAAACTAATTAGGAAAGCGCTTTACCACAATGAACCTATATACAAAATGGGAAGAAAATCGTAAAATCTGATAACTCTGCATGAAAAACTCTTTTATCTAAATTAAGGGGGAAGTATTAGACCCTCGTTATCCTCTTTATACTTAACCAATGAACCCCCAAAACTAATCAGGAAAGCGCCTTATCACAATGAACATATATACAAAATTTGAAGAAAATCTGATAATTCTGCAGGAAAACCCATTTATCTAAATTAAGGGGGATTACCCCCCCCCCCTTTCCCCTGTTATATTTAACCAATGAAACCCCAAAACTAATCAGGGAAGCGCCTTATTACAATGGACCTATAAACAAAACTTGGAGCAAAACGGTTATTTCTATCAAGAGTACAAACAAACATACATACATACATACATAACGTACGTACATACATACATACATACATACATACATACAGAACCGGCGGGCACATTAGCTCGCAGGCTTTGATAGCCTGTGAGCTAAAAATAATTTTTAAAAACTTGATTTTACAGAAAAAATATTACTGGCGCCCTCGCTAACAAAAAACTGTTTATGTTACACTTTGTAGAAAAAAAAACTGTATTTTTTATGAACTTTCTCTCTTGTTTAAATTGTCAAATACTGTACCTAACTATCAAAAATAGATTATTTTCTGTAAAATAAACATTGTTTACTGAAGTATAGTCTTTCAAGGACCCGAAAATTCCATTTGAAGTCAACCCGAACCCGAGATGAAAGAAAGTAACTCATATGTTTTAATGCAATTATGAAAAGTAATTTACAATTATATCTTTAATACAATTTTATCTTTTATATAGAAAAATAGACATATCTATATTCTTTAATAAAATATAGTAAAACCTCTGAGTAGCGGGTACTTCGAGATTGTTCAATAGAGTCTTTCATCGGGTCCGATTGTCCCTAATTTTCTTTTTTCGCATCGGGGTGACTAATTTTCTTTCTGCGGGTTGGATTCACCCTAGAATAATTCTGTTGAATCAGATTTAAGTTTTTTTTTTTTTTTTTTTTTTTTTGACAACTCGGGTTGTTGGGATTTTTCACCAAAAGTTTGAGCAGAAGCATGTTTCAGATGAAAATAAATATGTATTTGAATATGAATGAGTATATATTCAATTTACTGCATGGCAAAGAAAATGTATATAAGAAATGTGATCACAGATGTTTCTTTCTTTAGGATACAGTTAAAAACAATTTTTCTTCTCTCGGAATCTGAAAAATATTACCAATATTTCGGTTTTTGATACACACAAAAAAACATGTATCGTATTTGTGATAGTTTATGAACACATACACATGTTACATGTGTGTAGATTGGGAGGTGTCCACTATTCAAAGCTAAAAGCGGATAAATATATGTGTTAGGAAATGTAAAAGTGTTCGCTAAACAGAAGTGTCCACTTTTCGGGAGCGTCCGTTATGGAAGTCATGCATGTACGTACTGCATGTAGATTTTTAACCTGAAAAAATATTTTGGATATTCTTTTGAAAAATCGGGTCAACACGAACCCAACCCGCAAGAGTCAAAACACAATCCCGAACCGAACCCGAAACAATGTAAGTCAACCGGACCCGAATCCTACCCGCTGCAAAAAAGTTGAAATCAACCCTACCCGCAACGAAAAAATATAGTAACAACACGACTTGGGCCAAACCCGACCCGATGCAGGGCTCTATAACTGAAGTGATGGCTAACATTTTCTTCTGCAAAATAAAGTTTTTTTTTTTTTTTTTTTATGTAGGAATATTAAAAAAACAGACTCCTCTACAGTGTTAATAATTTAACAGCCAAAACTACTGGAAAGAGCAACACATTTTTTCTGGTAAAAGTTCAAGTCGCAAAAGTCTGGAGCACCCAGACCTATTCCTCAGAAAGAGGAGGACAATTTATTCGGGCCATTATATTTTTTTGTGAAGGTAGCAGTTAAAAGTCAGCAGGAAACCCCAAAATAGCTACACCGATGATGCATGCCCCTCCCAAGAAGGGGGTGAGAGGGAAGAATTCAGTCTGTCTGTCGTTTTTTTTTTTTTTTTTTTTTTTTTCTTCAGAGACACTTTTTTCGTCTCGCCTTAAAAAAAAAATCCCCAACTTTTCAAAATCCTTTAGATTCGAAGAGAAAATAGGCGGTACAGCACGGTGCGAAAAAACATACATTGTATATTATTTTGTAAATATTTATGTGATCAATAAAAATTTATTAACTTAAGTTTATTAAAATTTATCTAATATTTCTTTTTCATATTAGAGCAGATTTCAACTGCTAAATAATTAATTCCGAAGTATGAAATATAGTCATTGATAACTTATTTTTTTGTTTACAATTTATTTAATCGGCGAATTTTAACGTTTTCATTGTTAATTCTAAAGACAATATTTATAATATGGATTACGTTATTTACATTATGATTGCCACCAGTCGATATTTGCTACCGGAATATCCATAATCGAGCTCCCGTCGCATCCACCGCGGTCGCGACAAATTACAGCCGTTTTCATGATTAATTAAGTATGATCAATTTCATATTTGAAGATCAGCTTGTATGGAGCGGTCCACTAAAAATTCCGTTACCTCTCGCCCTCTTAGACTCAGTACTTTGCGCTCAGTACTTTACAATATGCGGTGGGGAGAATGTGATTTGTCGAATGCATTGAATATATATCTTTCTACCATAGCTGTCATATTTACACAGAATCCACTTTAAATAATAATACTAAAAAATCTCATTAAAATCTATCAAATATTCCTTTTTTATTTTAAAGCAGATTTCGATGGCTAAATCATTAATTGCAAAATATTAAGTATGGCCCTTGACAACTTAATTTTCTTTTCATTATTTATTTAATCAACGAATTTCAATGTTTAGTTTAACTCTGAAGTCATTATTTATAATGTAGTTTAATAATACTTAACAAATCAATGTATTTTACATTGAAATATGCGACGAAAACGTGATTTATAGAATGCTTTGAGTGTAACTTTCATATTTACAGAGAATCCAATTAAAAATCTTTCAAAACCCAAAATAACCAGCATAAAATTAGACGAATCCGTCTCATTAAATAAACCTACAACTAAATAATTTATTACTGTATTTATGCTATTAATACCACAGTTGACATTTCATGCTTATCAAATTCAAAAGTAGGTCTTTCAAAAATGACATCGAAAAACGAATTCATGAAAGTAAATTTGAGAGAGCCTATATAATATATATATATATATATATATACAATGGACAATTTTCAAAATTACTTGGAAGTACTAACATAAAAATAATTATAAATACACCAGCTGTCAATAAATATTAAATAAAGATTAAGAACATATCGAAACAAATGGTAAGGTTTTTCATGTAGGGCTGAAACTGGTGATCATTTTAATTATTTTCTCTAACACTATTTATAAACGAAAATAATCTATCTCGAAGATTTGAAGAAATTTCCCATAATGATTATTTTTGTAAAAATAGTCGAGGGCAAAATAAAAACAATTTAAACTAGTCGGATGTACCAATCCCAAAACTTTCTTCTATCTCATACAAGTTTCAAATACACGAAAAACGAATCAGCACCAATTTATGTCAAGGTCTAACTGAATCTAAAGTTTTATTAAATTCCGTGCATTAGTTCTTGAGATATGACTATGACTAAAATCGTGTAAATCCTTTAAAATGCAGCATAGCAGCGCCATCTGTTGGGAGATTTACACCAAAACCTAATCAAAAACAACTGATGTCAACTTTTAACTGAATCTGAAGTTTGATGAAATTGTGTGCATTAGTTCTTGAGATATAGCTATCGTGAAAATCATGAAAAAAGTAGCATAGCAACGCCACCTGTAGGGCGATTTTCACCAAAAACTAATCGGCACCAATTTATATCAAGTACTAACTGAATCAAAAGTTTTACTAAATTCCGTGCATTAGTTCTTGAGACAGAGCGCCCACAAAATTTTTGTCACAGACAGACAGACTCACAGACACACATTTTCTAAAAACAGTCAAATTGCGTTCAAGACCCTCTAAAACGTATAAATCTGTCGAAAACCGGAAATCGAATTTTTTTTTCACCAATGCAATTACTTTCTTCTTGTATAGATAGAAGAAAGTAAAAATAGTAGCCAGAGGTAGCCCTGGCCATGTTTCTAAAAATAATTAACAATGATAATAATGAAGAAAATTTTAAAGTTTTATAATATTTCCTGAATAATACAGTGTGTCTCATTTAAAAGCTAGTCCTGGAAAATGTTAGTTTTTTAAAAAAGCACATCAGGAGCATGTATTTCAGCTATGTTTGAAATGTTTTATGTTTGTATGTTTTATTTCCTGCTGTACTTTTTTTTAAAGTAACATTTTCCGAGGCTACCTTTTAGGTGGGACTTCATGTAATGTTACACTGTTAAATAATGGATCTCCAAAAATTGAGATCTAGAGTTAATATTAAGGTCTGCCAAAAATCAGCATCTGAAATAATAGCGTTACTTTTTTTTTTCATCTTAAATTTCATTACAGATTTTTAATAATGTTTTGTCTATTCATTCAGCAATAACACCCTCCCCTCGAAATAAATAAATAAATAAACAAAAGAATAGTATTTTATAAATAATGAGACTAACTTAAATAGTACCATACTTATGAATGATTGCCCCTTTTCTTTATCTCTGAAAAATTTCACCTGTTTTAAGGAGTACAGTGTACCTTTTTGAAGTTCTGAGTGAATGTTCTGATATTTTACAAAGCTGGTATGAACAAATATCATGAGAAAAGTTGCAATATGCTCATGTTGTGTATAATAGCAGCAAAATCAGCATTTATGCATATAAATCACTTTGGATAATTTTTAAAAACAGAAATATCCGCTTGGATTTAATACTTGACTAAATCCTTTTAAATGCACCACAATAGTAAAAGTAAAATGATATTTTTGTGCTGTTATTTTCGTACATTTAAGATGCCTCAGTTAATTATTTAACAAACATTGCTAAAGAGTGTTTCGCACCAGATTTTTATCATTTATTTTTCTGCCAAAAATAATATCTCAATCTTAACAGTATATTCCAACATACTTGTATATATCGCTTTTGCATTTAAGCGTTTTCACCCAGGTATTTTATTTTAATTTAATATATCGACTCTCGCTTTTCGCCACTCTCCGAGCTTTTTTATCCTTCATTTATTTATCCTTTGATGTCAAAGATCTCCGACTAACTCGCACTGTCTGTTGGAAACAGACGGTAGTCCTCGTCTGTCGCATTTCTTTTACGCGATGCAATTGCGAACAGAGAGAGATTTATTTTAGTCCAAAGAAATATTTAAAAGTCTGCGATGGTTGCTAATATTGAAAAAAAGGGAGAAAGTTTACTCCTTCTCTAATAAAATGAAGTATATGTTAATTGCGGTAATTTAGTTTCAGCAACAGGATGTGCCGCCGAAATCTATAAAATGTCAATTTTTGTTTGTGTATGTTCCTTATACAAATATACAATTTTTGACCGATTTGGACGAAACGCGACCAAATCACAGTATCTCACAAAAGTGCTCATAAACACAAAATTCAGAGTAATCGAATAATAAAAGAGCATTAAAATAATTTAAAATGATTTCTGTTTTTGTAATAAATCGTTCATCTTTATGTGTTATGTATTTTTTTCGGAATCAAAAAGAAATTTTATCGTTAAAATTTTTTCTTCAAAATTCCCTTCTTCGAAAGGATTTAGTGTTGGGAGCCTTACTGCCTTCAGCAACGTACACCCACGATTTTCTATAAAGTTATATTTTTAAACGAAAAGCTACCCAAACAAGACTACAGTTGGGGGCCTCACTGCCTTGATAGCGTACAACAAGAGCATGCGTGCACTCTCTGATCTCTTTTTGCAAACGGTCCTCGAATTTGTATTTTATATTTTTAGACGTAAATTTATCCAAATGAAACTAGAGTTATCCCCAGCCACTGTGATAAACGACTTCTAGAAAAAAATTATATATATTTTAATTAATATACCGATACAACCAGAAAGGCGCCGTGAATAAGTAGGGGTTTTTTTTTGTTGTAGTTGTTGTTGTTTGTCTGTTTGTACTTTTATCTGGGAAACAGGAATGACAATTTAAAACTGCAGAAAAAAATTAAAACTAATATGAAAATGACCGACAGATTTTTTTTTTCAATAGTAAATATTAATATTTTTTAACCAAAAGATACTGTTACAACCTGAAAAGTACCATGAATAAGTAAGTAGTTTTTGTATTTCCATCCGGGAAACGAGGGTGTCAGTTTTAAAATGCAGAAAAAACGTAACTTTATCCCCATTGCCTGGTTGAAAAACCACGTATTCTCCTTACATGCACAGAAAATTTTCAGCAAACTGCCGAAAATTGAAGCTTGTTCATATACCTCGGCTAATTATCAAAAAATGAAAATTCTGAGCTTCAGGCAGGGGCATTCAGACATCTCTTCGTTTATCCTAATCCAAATTTTGAGACCTTACTTGCGCTAAATTTCCTTACCCATCACCGAAAGACAGACAGAAGCATACACACAGACAAACGTGCTTATTCTATTAATATGGAAGTAAAGGATTTATTTTCAAGCTATATGAAATACAATTTCAGTAAATACTTCTCCGTTCGGATACATTTGATTATTTTTTCAGGGAAATCGTATATTTTTCTGTTACATGCGCTAAAGAAAACGTGCATTCTCATTTATAAAGCTGAAGGATTTTATTATGATTGCATGAAAGTAACGTCATTTTTATCTGATTGTCGTTTTAATGATTTATGGGCCCGAATGCAGAGAGCTCCGTTATTTTGATCGCCGTATTTTTTAGGATATTACATTTTTGCCTTATTTTACTCAGAAGGCCCTCTGGTTAATACGGGAAACGCAGGGCAGGTATGCTAGTTCTCATTAAATTCAAAGTATGCTACTAATATGCAAAAGCTCAAAAGCACTGTTGTAAAGTGACAATAAAGAAGTTTTTTTTTTTCACTTTCTAAATTTTATATTAAGACTAAAAATGAAATTAAGCGATCGAATAACTATAAAATAAATTTTATGTTAGTCTGTATTTTAGAGACCACCAAAGATTCATTTCCAATTTTTAAAAAATCTCTTGTCAATCATTCTATTATTATTTACCGCTTATTTTTAATATGGAAAATTTTGGTAAGTTTGATTATTACAAATAAACGCACAGTGACCTCTCATTAAAACGACTCTGAAGAGAGTTAAAAAAAAAGTTGTATAAAGCAGAGGCCACTCTTTTATATCAGTTTAACTTAATACATGTATTATTATGCATTGAATCTATTAAAAATAGTCATTCGTAATAAAAATATATTAAATATTAAATTACATTTATAAAAGCTATGGTCATTAAAAAACTTAAAAATATTATTTTCTTGTAGCTGCCTGTTATTTCCATAATGTAGGGGATATAAGTGAGGGATGGGACAATTTTAACAAAAATATTTGTTACAAATTATGTTTCACTAGTACAAAATTGAAATTTTCAGAATAACATCTTGAAACATTTTAACATATTTAAAAAATATAGATTTGATGATAATAGTTCAAAATTTATGTTAATAAGCCAATTAAATTAACAAGAAAAATGTCCCATCCGTCCCTCATATCAGGGAGGGATGGGACATGTTTTTAAAATGGAAATTCATATTTAATTTTCAAAAATGTGGTGAAAAAATGACAAAGATAGTGTGACATTTACATTCCTTGGCCTTATTGTAAATCACAACATTTATTTTATCTTATATTATACTTTGTAACATCCAAATCTAACGAAAAATATGCTTGTGCCCGACTAGTTTCGCCAATTATTTTTGGTGGATGTAGCTTTGCAATTATGTCTTGTTCATCAATGATGAAACAGTCATTTTCTTGCGGGAAGATTTAATTTCGTTTTTCATTTCTCCTCATAAATAGTATCTTAAAGCTCAAATCTTCCTCATCTTTGCTTTTAACTCAAACTTTTAGCTTTTAACTTAAATAGTGAATAAAAGATTTTTTTTTTTTTTTTTTTTGTAAAATATTTAACTAAAAATAAATCATTTAAACCTATATTTGGTTCATCTGTACACCAATCTATTTCTTGTATATTTTCAGGCACATTTATAATGATATTAATATTTTCATCAGAGGTGTCATGTACAAAAAAAAATTAAGTAGTTAAAATTCACTTTTAACTTGCAAAATTGTAAGTTTTATTTGTTACACTATTCAATTACAAAACAAGGTAGTCTTATAAATATAAAATATTAAACAATTGCAGGTAATTAAACATAATTATTTCGATAGAGATATAATTTGGGAGGGATGGCACATGTCCCATCCCTCCCTTAGAGCAACATTAAAAAAAAAAAAAAGATTTTTACAACAAGCAAGTGGTTTTTAGACTTAAATTAACCGTTCATTCATAAAAGATATACTATTGTTGATTTTACAAAACATTAAAAACAATTAAGTTACTAACAAAAATTGATATTGAAAATTTACATTAAAAATCTGAATAGTTACTTACTTTTAATATTTCAAAATAGTCTTTTTAATTCACAAACTCATAGGTGCTTGCAACTAAAAAGATTTACAGCAACAAGTATAATGCAATGATTACTTCATCTGGTGGAAGAGTCATAAATTAAAAATAAAGCTTATTTTAAGCATTACTGGAGATGTCCCACCCCTCCCAGTGCCGCATCCCATCCTAATCTCCCTTACATTTAATTTGATTTTTCTTTTTCAAAAAATGTGCAGGTACATCCATTTTAGAGTTGCTACGGGTCAGGGAATTTGAGTACAACTGTTTCATGTTAGTAATATTAATTTATCTAGCGACAGAAATTCTGTATTTAAATAAGGCGACGATTACTATTCGGAAATAATGGCACTCAAGTTCTCTGACACATAGTAATCTTATTAATTGCTTATGTTTGGGGTAGGTGATGCATAAATATCTCATTTTATGCATTTTAACCTTTTAAGAAAAACCAGTTGGTCACACAAATTTTTTAAGCGTAAATAAATGTGTACTTGCTTCAGAAAAAGTTATAATTTCATGAATACCATTATCATAACCTTTACGCATTTCTTCTTCAAAGATTTCTTAAACATTTCTCATTTCTGATAGTAAAACAAATGCTTTCATCACATTCTATGTAGAAGAGGTAAGAAATCCATTAAATTGGCGTAAGGCAAATTAATGGATGGATCCCTAAGGTGTTATCGGTACCTGAAGAAATCGGCGTATAACCGAGAAAGACCTATAAGTAAAGAGGCGTATAAGTGAGAGGCTATTGCATTTCGTAAAACTGCGTTTAAAAGTATTTGGAAATATTCATTTTAACCGTTAACACAAATAAATGCTTTACAACATTAAGCAACGACAAAATATCTATTTTCTGAAAACTGAAATATCGATGTTAAAGACCGATATTTTCTGTTGTCGATAATTTAAAGCCGATATCTGTAAAATCACTATATTCACTTGCGCTAAAAACTTAAATACAAATGTATGTAGGTGTCAGAGCTTGTTAAATAATATGCCCTATTGGCAGATTTTATGTACGCGCCAGAGTAGCTAAGATAAATAAATTGCTTATAATTTTTAAATTACCTTCATGCCTAATTATTCCAAACTAGCCATTTTAATCTTGTATACTATACCCATTTTATATACTGACATTCATCCTGTTACAGACATATATACTCAATGCGTACAATATATAATAAACAACCACCAAATGAAATAGTGGCAATTGAGGAATCTTTCGTAATCATAATTCAACTAAAACTTTAAGTTAATGCAATTACTATATATAAAAAAAAAATGATAGCGTCTAACTTTTATTTCAGTCTGGCTGTAATCCGCAACTTCTTTAACGTGAGGCTCGAGAAGAATCAATGCTATTAATTAGGCAACAAAACTTTCCTTGATATTGAAAAAAAAAAATCTCTGGTTTCGGAAGAGGAAAAAAGAGTAAACGGAAGAGGGAAAATCCCTGACGGCTCGGCCTACAGGCACAGGTAGATTTCAAAGACACAGAACGTGGGGCGCCTGTTTTTCGGGAATTGCGGAAGAAATGACCTTTTTGCGATGATGCTGCAGTTGGAACCGCCTACTTCGAAACCAAACTTGTTTGCAGGCGGAGCCAGCAAGGATTTTTTTTTTTTTTTTTTTTTTTTTGCTATAAGAGTTGGTCCTATAAAAAACATGTCAATATAAAAATTTTAGATAATATTAAGGGGATTTATAATTAATTTAAGCGGATTTGAAATCTTGGGAATTGACGAAGTTATGAATTTTTTTCTTCTAAAACCCACCTCCCCCCCCCCCCTTAAGGCAATTTTTAATTATATCAAAAATCTGTCATACATAAATTTTCGGCCCTTCTCCTAGAAGTAATAATAACTTCAAACGGATTCGATACGTATCATAATTAAGAAATCATGGGTTTTTTCTGTTTTCACAAAAAGTCCCCCCCATCCCCCCCCCCCTTGGTTCGATTTTGCCCATTAACGAACTTGACCGAGATTTTATGCCCCTTGATCTTATGTATCAGTTTCGAAAAGATGCGCGAGTTGGAACCGCCTACTTTGAAAAATAACTTGTTTGCAGGCGGAGCTGGCAGGGATTTTTTTTTTTTTTTTTTTTCTATAACGGTTAGTCCTATAAAAAACTTGTCAATATAAAAGTTTTAGATAATATAAAGAAGATTTATAATAAATTTAAGCGGATTTGAAATCTTGGGAATTGACGAAGTTATGAATTTTTTTCTTCTAAAACCCCCCTTCCCTCCCCCCCCCCCTTAAGGCAATTTTTAATTATATCAAAAATCTGTCATACATAAGTTTTTGGCCCTGTTCCTAGAAGTAATAACAACTTTAAACGGATTCGATACGTATCATAATTAAGAAATTATGGGTTTTTTTTTCTGTTTTCACAAAAAGCCCCCTCCCCCTTTGGTTTGATTTTGCCCATTAACGAACTTGACCGAGATTTTATGCCCCTTGATTTTATGTATCAGTTTCGAAAAGATGCGGGAGTTGGAACCGCCTACTTCGAAAAATAACTTGTTTGCAGGCGGAGCCGGCAGGGATTTGTTTTGTTTTTATTATTTTTTTTTTATATAACAGTTGGTCCTATAAAAAACTTGTCAATATAAAAGTTTTAGATAATACTAAGAGGATTAATAATAAATTTACGCGGATTTGATATCTTGTGAATTGACGAAGCTATGATTTTTTTTCTTCTAAAACCCCCCTTTTTTCCCCCCCTTGGGGCCATTTTTAATTATATCAAAAATCTGTCCTACATAAATTTTCGGCCCTTTTCCTAGAAGTAATAATAACTTTAAACGGATTCGATACGTATAATAATAAAGAAATTATGAGGATTTTTCTGTTTTCACAAAAAGCCCCCCCATTCCCCCCTCCTTGGTTCGATTTTTCCCATTAACGAACTTGACCGAGATTTTATGACCCTTGATTTTATGTATCAGTTTGGAAGAGACTTATGCAGAATTTTTCCAGTTATCGTTGTCAGAAAAAAATGACATAGATAGATAGATAGATAGATAGATAGATAGATAAACTTTTGAACTGGGGGTGTTTTTGGGTTCTGGGAGTCATGATCGGCGTAGATCTGAAATTTTTTTTCAAAATTTCCAACTTAGGTGAGAATGTAATAGGTAGTATTTCTTACGAAATCTACCTAAAATCCTGGTATTTGTCGGTTTTACCGATAAATACCAGGACCTTAAATACATTTTTTAATAAATCTCTGCAATGTATTCTCGTCTCCCTCACCCCATTCAGGTATCTTTCTTTCACATTTCCATAATCCTAATGCACAGAAAACAATCTCTTCAAAAGCGATTTCGTTTACCATGATCGTAATGCTTTTATCATAAATTATACATTTATTCGGTAGTTGAAAGAAATAAGCAAATCTGCCACATAATAAATTAAACGCGTGTACGAAAAGCGAATCCCTTTCAAATAATAAAAATTTGGGAATTTTCGTCCATTTATTATTTTTTACATATAATAGAACCGAACGCAATCGCTCCAGGCGCTTCCCTTTGCCTGTAAATCTGTTTCCCAACAAATGTACACAACTGAAGGAGAAAATCGACATTTTGATCTTTTTCTAAAACATAACGTTACTGAAAAAATGCCAATTTCAATACCAAAATTTCTATGTATTTCATAATTTTTCAAAACAAATAAAATTGTCTTGACATTGACAAATGTAAAGTTTATAAATAAAATAGTGAAATATCTTTGGTGAGTTATATTTAAAATTTTTGACATGATCCACGACCATGTTTCTGCTTTGCCTGTAAATCTGTTTCCCAAGAAATATACCCCACTGAAGAAGAAAACCAACATTTGGATGTTTTTCCAAATCATATCATTACTAAAAAATACCAATTTCAATACGTAAATTTCTATGTGTTTCAAATTTTTTTTAAAGAAATAGCATTGTCTACAAAAATAAGCAAAGTTTATTATAAATAAAATAGTGAAATATCTTTGGAGAGTTTTATTTATAATTTTTGACATTTAATATTCCGATATCACGTGTCAAGCGTTTCCGCTTTGCTTGAAATATGTTTCCGAACAAATATACGCCAATGAAGGAGAAAACAAATCTTTGGATGTTTTTCCGAAGATTAATATTGCTAAAAATACCAATCTCAATACCAAAATTTCTATGTATTTCATAATTTTTCTAAACAAATAAATAAGTAAAGTTTATAAATAAAATAGTGAAATATCTTTGGCGAGTTACATTTACAATTTTTGACATTTAATGTTTCGTAATCATGTTTCGAGTGTTTCCGCTTTGCCTGTAAATCTGTTTCCCAACAATTAAACATCACTGAAGGAGAAAATCAGCGTCTGCACGCTTGTTCAAAGCATACATTACCGATAAAATAACAATCTCAGTATACCAAAATTTCTATATATGAGTTTTATCATTTCTCCAAACAAATATAATTCTCTTCATAAATCAGTAAAGCTGGTAAATAAAATTATGATTTTTTTTTATATATATATTTATTATTTTTGACATTTAATGTCCCACGAACTTTTTCGGCGTTTCACTTTGCTTGTAAATGTGTCTTTCAGTAAATATACATCTACGAAAGATAAATCAACCTTTGGGCATTTTTTAAAGCAAAAATTACCCAAAAATTCCAGTCACGGCAGCAAAATTTCCATTTTTGTCTTAAATTTCCTCTAAATAAGAAGTTTTTTTTTTTTTTTTTTAATTGAAACGTAGAATTAATAAATACAACTTTTGTTCGTTTGAAACCAAATAATAATTCTTTCGATTTTGTGAAAAGATTTAACGGGGAAAGTAGTACCAAAAATTATAAAACAGTTTTTGCAAAATAATAAATAACTTTATTCTTTTTTTTTTCATGTTCTTTAATTGAAATTACACTTACGTGCGATATTAAAACAAACAATTAAAATAAATTTAAACTTTTTTGAAAGAAAGTTTTTTTTCTATTCTCATAACCCAGTCAAATGAATTAAATTCACAACATGTTTGTCTTATAAGATAAGCCTTATACTAGCGATTTTCAACCATTGTACCACAGCGCACTGAAATAATTTTAGCTGTGGTGGAAAATATTTTAAAGATCATCTATTATCTTTTGGTTATTTCTCAAGAATAAATTTCGAAATACTGCAGTAAATAAAAATATAAATTTTATAAAACAAATGAACTAATAGAAAAGCTTAATAAATTAATAGAAAGCTTAATTAATGGCCTTTTATAATTGGTATCACTCGTGAAATCAAAAAGTAATTTATCTAAGCAGCATAGTGTAAATGTTGTTTTCCGCATTTAAATGCCATATTTGTGTGAAGTGAACTTTTCTGTAGCGAAACTATAATAAAACCATAGTAAATCAAGGCTAGAATTCTTGAAATAAGATTTTAAAAGGATATCGACCCATAATTCAATTTTCTAAAGAGAATTTAAAATACCGTAACATAATTAAAAAAAAGTTAAGCTCATCTATCAACTTAAATATTAAATTATAATAAAAAAATAAATAAATGCGTTATTAAAAGTTTTTATTGGTATCTTCTTTATTACAAAGTGTAATTGATTATTTCATACATATACATACGTATTATATATATATATATATATATATATATATATATATATATATATAATAAAATTTTTGTTAATAATAACCATTAAATCACACAAATAATCAACAATAGATAAACCAATAATTATTACATATAGGGTAAATGTACCAATAGTCGGCCACTTAACTGTTTTTTTGTATATAAATCTTAATGTAGAATTTTTAAAAAACGACACAACATTTTTAACAGTGATATATGTTAAAACATACGTTTCTTATTATGTTTCAGCAATTATTTTTAAAAAACACGGTAATAGTTTTTTTTTAGACAAAGTTAAGTACAAAAAGGGCAAGTTCTCCAATAGTCGGCCACTTTAAGTCTGATGTTCGGCCATCACTGCACCAATAGTCGGCCACTTCAGAATTTTGTTTTACCTGAAAAACGACTCTAACAAATTTGACTAAATTTTGCATTCTACCATTTTCGGTTATAAGAAGATGATTGAGCTATCTCACATGTTCTAGAAACATAAAGAAAGGGGCGGTCCTAACTGTCGCATCACGGCATTCCGATCTAGTTGATTTAACACTTTTATGCATTTTGAACATGAAATATATTTAGTATGTAGTTATTAGTATACGAGTTCATTTTGAATCCGCAGTGGAAAAGCGTAGGGAGGGGCAGTCCGAAATGCCGCATTCCAATCTAGTTGTTTAAACACTTTTCAACAGAATTGAAAAGCAAATAATGGGGGTACCAACTGTCGCATCTAATCGAGTTGCTTTTAACACAATTTTCAACATAGTTGAAAAGCAAATATGCATACATTCGTGTATCAGCAAAGGGGCGGTCCCAACTGCCGCATCACGGCATTCCGATCTAGTTGTTTTAACACTTTTATGCATTTTGAACATGAAATATATTTAGTACGTAGTTTATTAGTATACGAGTTCATTTGGAATCCGCAGTGGAAAAGCGTAGGCAGTGACGGTCCCAACTGCCGCATTCCAATCTAGTTGTTTTAACACTTTTCATTGAAAAGAAAATAATGGGGGTTCCAACTGTCGCATCTAATCGAGTTGCTTTTAACACTTTTCAACATAGTTGAAAAGCAAATATGCATACATTCGGGCATCAGCGAAGGGGCGGTCCCAACTGCCGCATCACGGCATTCCGATCTAGTTGTTTTAACACTTTTATGCATTTTGAACATGAAATATATTTAGTATGTAGTTTATGAGTATACGAGTTCATTTTGAATCCGCAGTGGAAAAGCGTAGGGAGGGGCGGTCCCAACTTCCGCATTCCAATCTAGTTGTTTTAACACTTTTTAACAGAATTGAAAAGCAAATAATGGGGGTACCAACTGTCGCATCTAATCGAGTTGCTTTTAACACAATTTTCAACATAGTTGAAAAGCAAATATGCATACATTCGTGCATCAGCGAAGGGGCGGTCCCAACTGCCGCATCACGGCATTCCGATCTAGTTGTTTTAACACTTTTATGCATTTTGAACATGAAACATATTTAGTATGTAGTTTATTAGTATACGAGTTCATTTGGAATCGCAGTGGAAAAGCGTAGGCAGTGGCGGTCCCAACTGCCGCATTCCAATCTAGTTGTTTTAACACTTTCCATTGAAAAGAAAATAATGGGGGTTCCAACTGTCGCATCTAATCGAGTTGCTTTTAACACTTTTCAACATAGTTGAAAAGCAAATATGCATACATTCGGGCATCAGCGAAGGGGCGGTCCCAACTGCCGCATCACGGCATTCCGATCTAGTTGTTTTAACACTTTTATGCATTTTGAACATGAAATATATTTAGTATGTAGTTTATGAGTATACGAGTTCATTTTGAATCCGCAGTGGAAAAGCGTAGGGAGGGGCGGTCCCAACTTCCGCATTCCAATCTAGTTGTTTTAACACTTTTTAACAGAATTGAAAAGCAAATAATGGGGGTACCAGCTGTCGCATCTAATCGAGTTGCTTTTAACACTTTTCAACATAGTTGAAAAGCAAATATGCATACATTCGTGCATCAGCGAAGGGGCGGTCCCAACGGCCGCATCACGGCATTCCGATCTAGTTGTTTTAACACTTTTATGCATTTTGACCATGGAATATATTTAGTATGTAGTTTATTAGTATATGAGTTCATTTTGAACCCCGCAGTGGAAAAGCGTAGGGAGGGGCAGTCCGAACTGCCGCATGCCAATCTAGTTGTTTAAACACTTTTCAATAGAATTGAAAAGCAAATAATGAGGGTTCCAAATGCCGCATCTAATCGAGTTGCTTTAACACTTTTCAACATAGTTGAAAAGCAAAAATGCATACACTCGTGCATCAGCGAAGGGCGGTCCCAACAGCCGCATCACGGCATTCCGATCTAGTTGTTTTAACACTTTTAAGCATTTTGTCCATGAAATATATTTAGTATGTAGTTTATTAGTATACGAGTTCATTTTGAACCCCGCAGTGGAAAAGCGTAGGGAAGGGCAGTCCGAACTGCCGCATTCCAATCTAGTTGTTTTAACACTTTTCAATAGAATTGAAAAGCAAATAATGGGGGGTCCAAATGCCGCATCTAATCGAGTTGCTTTAACACTTTTCAACATAGTTGAAAAGCAAAAATGCATACACTCGTGCATCAGCGAAGGGCGGTCCCAACAGCCGCATCACGGCATTCCGATCTAGTTGTTAAAAAACTTTTATGCATTTTGAACATGAAATATATTTAGTATGTAGTTTTTTAGTATACGAGTTCATTTTGAATCCGCAGTGGAAAAGCGTAGGGAGGGACGGTCCCAACTGCCGCATTCCAATCTAGTTGTTTTAACACTTTTCAACAGAATTGAGAAGCAAATAATGGGGGTACCAACTGCCGCATCTAATCTAGTTTAAGAAAAAGCTACTGTGTACGAGCATTTGCAACTTAAAAGTAACCGCGATATCGAATATCAGTTTTCTATCCCTATTAATTCTAAATAAATCATAATTTAGAATGATAAATAACAATTACTATAATTTCAATTTTTTAAATTTCGAATTTTATAGAAACCATTCTTTGCGAGAGTTTACATCTTAAGTCCTTTGAGTCCCCATGCAAAATTTGAAGTTTCAAAGCCAAACTAATTTTCCTTTTAAATTTCAAATTTTTTAGAAACTGTTCGGCTACGGTCAGACCACTTACGTACGGAAAAGGTTATCCATGTCTAATTTCAAGTTTCTATTCTAAAATTTATAAAAAAAAACATAATTCACAACATTTTCCTCTCATTTCGGCATTCTAAATTTCCAAATTTTTAGAAGCCTTTCTTAGCCGGTCGTTTATGTCTTAAAATTAACCACAATGCAAAATTTTAAGTTTCCAGCAACAAAACTATCACAGATTTTGAAACTTTAGAACGTAACAGACATGTTAAATTTCAAGTTTATATTCCTAACAATTCTACATGAATTGTAATTTAGAACTTTTTCCACACATTTCACACTTTTAAATTTCGAATTTTTTAGAAAAAAACAACCATGCCAAATTTCAAGTTACTACCTCCTTCAATATCACAAAAAGGGCAAGTTTGGAATGTTTTTTGTTCATCCATCTACTTGCGAAAAGTGGCCCTGGCGTAAAATATAGTCTATGTCGGAGCAGAGACTGCCACCTTTACTTTTGAAATTCTTTCGGTAGTTCTAGTAGTTTCCCGTACAAACAAACAAACAAGCACGTAAAAAAAGATTTTTTTTTTACATAATATTATTATAGATAAAGAGATAAAGTTATATCTACCAAACAATTTTTTTAAAAATGTGGCACTCCGGGAGTGCCGGCAGAAGTGAATACTTGAACAATTACCTGTGTATTTTTTTAATTGTCAGGAAATGTTTTATTGTGCAGGAAATACTTTTAAATCAAGTGTTTTTTTATTCATTATTAGAAACTACTACTACAAAAATTATATAACAATTTTCTTTTAATACGCTATTGTACATGAAAAATCATGCATAATATTTTACATACAAAAATTTCGGGAACCAGACTTCAGTCGCACTATACCGTTTACATTCTTCTGCGTTATTATACCGCTTACTATAGCGCTTACATTTTTCTGCGTTACTATACCACTTACTATATCGCTTACATTTTTCTGCGTTTACTATACCGCTTACTATACCACTTACATTTTTTCTGTGTTACTATACCGCTTACATTTTTCTGCACTTACTATACCGCTTCTATACCGCTTAGTATACAGCTTACTATACCACTTACTATGCCGCTTACATTTTTCTGCATTACTATACCGCTTACTATGCCGCTTACATTTTTCTGCGTTACTATGCCGCTTACATTTTTCTGCGTTACTATACCGCTTACTATACCGCTTACATTTTTCTGTGTTACTATACCGCTTACATTTTGCTGCGCTTACTATACCGCTTCTATACCACTTACTATACAGCTTACTATAACGCTTACATTTTGCTGCGCTTACTATACCGCTTCTATACCACTTACTATACAGCTTAATATACAACTTACTATAACGCTTACTATACCGCTTACATTTCTCTGCGTTACTATTCCGCGTACTATACCGCTTACATTTTTCTGCGTTACTATTCCGCGTACTATACCGCTTACATTTTTCTGCGCCTACTATACCGCGTACTATACCGCTTACATTTTTCTGCGCCTACTATACCGCTTACTATACTGCTTACATTTTTCTGCGCTTCCCATACCTTACTATACCGCTTACATTTTTCTGCGTTATTATACCACTTACTATGCCGCGTATTATACCGCTTACATTTTTCTGCGTTACTATGCCGCTTACATTTTTCTGCGTTACTATACCGCTTACTATACCGCTTACATTTTTCTGTGTTACTATACCGCTTACATTTTGCTGCGCTTACTATACCGCTTCTATACCACTTACTATACAGCTTACTATAACGCTTACTATACCGCTTACATTTTGCTGCGCTTACTATACCGCTTCTATACCACTTACTATACAGCTTACTATACCGCTTACTATACCGCTTACATTTTTCTGCGTTACTATACTGCGTACTATACCGCTTACAATTTTCTGCACTTACTATACCGCTTACTACTGCTTACATTTTTCTGCGCTTCCTATACCTTACTATACCGCTTACATTTTTCTGCGTTATTATACCGCTTACTATGCTGCATACTATACCGCTTACATTTTTCTGCGCTTACTATACCGCTTACATTTTTCTGCGTTTACTATACCGCTTACTATATAGCTTATATTTTTCTGCGCTTACTATACCGCTTCTATACCACTTACTATACAGCTTAATATACAACTTACTATAACGCTTACTATACCGCTTACATTTCTCTGCGTTACTATTCCGCGTACTATACCGCTTACATTTTTCTGCGTTACTATTCCGCGTACTATACCGCTTACATTTTTCTGCGCCTACTATACCGCGTACTATACCGCTTACATTTTTCTGCGCCTACTATACCGCTTACTATACTGCTTACATTTTTCTGCGCTTCCCATACCTTACTATACCGCTTACATTTTTCTGCGTTATTATACCACTTACTATGCCGCGTATTATACCGCTTACATTTTTCTGCGTTACTATGCCGCTTACATTTTTCTGCGTTACTATACCGCTTACTATACCGCTTACATTTTTCTGTGTTACTATACCGCTTACATTTTGCTGCGCTTACTATACCGCTTCTATACCACTTACTATACAGCTTACTATAACGCTTACTATACCGCTTACATTTTGCTGCGCTTACTATACCGCTTCTATACCACTTACTATACAGCTTACTATACCGCTTACTATACCGCTTACATTTTTCTGCGTTACTATACTGCGTACTATACCGCTTACAATTTTCTGCACTTACTATACCGCTTACTACTGCTTACATTTTTCTGCGCTTCCTATACCTTACTATACCGCTTACATTTTTCTGCGTTATTATACCGCTTACTATGCTGCATACTATACCGCTTACATTTTTCTGCGCTTACTATACCGCTTACATTTTTCTGCGTTTACTATACCGCTTACTATATAGCTTATATTTTTCTGCGCTTACTATACCGCTTCTATACCACTTACTATACAGCTTAATATACAACTTACTATAACGCTTACTATACCGCTTACATTTCTCTGCGTTACTATTCCGCGTACTATACCGCTTACATTTTTCTGCGTTACTATTCCGCGTACTATACCGCTTACATTTTTCTGCGCCTACTATACCGCGTACTATACCGCTTACATTTTTCTGCGCCTACTATACCGCTTACTATACTGCTTACATTTTTCTGCGCTTCCCATACCTTACTATACCGCTTACATTTTTCTGCGTTATTATACCACTTACTATGCCGCGTATTATACCGCTTACATTTTTCTGCGTTACTATGCCGCTTACATTTTTCTGCGTTACTATACCGCTTACTATACCGCTTACATTTTTCTGTGTTACTATACCGCTTACATTTTGCTGCGCTTACTATACCGCTTCTATACCACTTACTATACAGCTTACTATAACGCTTACTATACCGCTTACATTTTGCTGCGCTTACTATACCGCTTCTATACCACTTACTATACAGCTTACTATACCGCTTACTATACCGCTTACATTTTTCTGCGTTACTATACTGCGTACTATACCGCTTACAATTTTCTGCACTTACTATACCGCTTACTACTGCTTACATTTTTCTGCGCTTCCTATACCTTACTATACCGCTTACATTTTTCTGCGTTATTATACCGCTTACTATGCTGCATACTATACCGCTTACATTTTTCTGCGCTTACTATACCGCTTACATTTTTCTGCGTTTACTATACCGCTTACTATATAGCTTATATTTTTCTGCGCTTACTATACCGCTTCTATACCACTTACTATACAGCTTAATATACAACTTACTATAACGCTTACTATACCGCTTACATTTCTCTGCGTTACTATTCCGCGTACTATACCGCTTACATTTTTCTGCGTTACTATTCCGCGTACTATACCGCTTACATTTTTCTGCGCCTACTATACCGCGTACTATACCGCTTACATTTTTCTGCGCCTACTATACCGCTTACTATACTGCTTACATTTTTCTGCGCTTCCCATACCTTACTATACCGCTTACATTTTTCTGCGTTATTATACCACTTACTATGCCGCGTATTATACCGCTTACATTTTTCTGCGTTACTATGCCGCTTACATTTTTCTGCGTTACTATACCGCTTACTATACCGCTTACATTTTTCTGTGTTACTATACCGCTTACATTTTGCTGCGCTTACTATACCGCTTCTATACCACTTACTATACAGCTTACTATAACGCTTACTATACCGCTTACATTTTGCTGCGCTTACTATACCGCTTCTATACCACTTACTATACAGCTTACTATACCGCTTACTATACCGCTTACATTTTTCTGCGTTACTATACTGCGTACTATACCGCTTACAATTTTCTGCACTTACTATACCGCTTACTACTGCTTACATTTTTCTGCGCTTCCTATACCTTACTATACCGCTTACATTTTTCTGCGTTATTATACCGCTTACTATGCTGCATACTATACCGCTTACATTTTTCTGCGCTTACTATACCGCTTACATTTTTCTGCGTTTACTATACCGCTTACTATATAGCTTATATTTTTCTGCGCTTACTATACCGCTTCTATACCACTTACTATACAGCTTAATATACAACTTACTATAACGCTTACTATACCGCTTACATTTCTCTGCGTTACTATTCCGCGTACTATACCGCTTACATTTTTCTGCGTTACTATTCCGCGTACTATACCGCTTACATTTTTCTGCGCCTACTACACCGCGTACTATACCGCTTACATTTTTCTGCGCCTACTATACCGCTTACTATACTGCTTACATTTTTCTGCGCTTCCCATACCTTACTATACCGCTTACATTTTTCTGCGTTATTATACCACTTACTATGCCGCGTATTATACCGCTTACATTTTTCTGCGTTAGTATACCGCTAATTATACCGCGTACTATAATACGTACTATACCGCTTACATTTTTCTGCGCTTACTATACCGCTTCTATACCGCTTACTATACCGCTTACATTTTTCTGCGCTTACTATACTGCTTCTATACCGCTTACTATACAGCTTACTATACCGCTTACATTTTTCTGCGTTACTATACCGCTTACTATGCCTCTTACATTTTTCTGCGTTACTATACCGCGTACTATACCGCTTACATTTTCTGCGCTTACTATACCACTTACATTTTTCTGCTTTTAACATACCGCTTACTATAACACTTAAATTTTTCTGCGCTTACTATACCGCTTCTATGCCACTTACTATACAACTTACTATACCACTTACTATACCGCTTACATTATTCTGCGCCTACTATACCACTTACTATACTGCTTACATTTTTTTGCGCTTCCTATACCTTAATATACCGCTTACATTTTTCTGCGCTTACTATGCCGCATACTATACCGCTTACATTTTTCTGCGTTACTATACCGCTAAATATACCGCGTACTATACTACGTACTATACAGCTTACATTTTTCTGCGCTTACTATAGCGCTTACATTTTTGTGCGTTACTATACCGCTAATTATACCGCGTACTATACCATGTACTATACCGCTTATATTTTTCTGCGCTTACTATACCGCTTACTATGCCGCTTACATTTTTTGCACTTACTATACCGCTTACATTTTTCTGCGTTTACTAGACCACTTACTATACCACTTACATTTTTCTGCGCCTACTATACCGCTTACTATACTGCTTACATTTTTCTGCGCTTCCCATACCTTACTATACCGCTTACATTTTTCTGCGTTATTATACCACTTACTATGCCGCGTACTATACCGCTTACATTTTTCTGCGTTACTATACCGCTAATTATACCACGTACTATAATACGTACTATACCGCTTCTATACCGCTTACTATACCGCTTACATTTTTCTGCGCTTACTATACCGCTTCTATACCGCTTACTATACAGCTTACTATACCGCTTACATTTTTCTGCGTTACTATACCGCTTACCATGCCCCTTAGATTTTTCTGCATTACTATACCGCTTACTATACCGCATACTATACCGCTTACATTTTCTGCGCTTACTATACCACTTACATTTTTCTGCGTTTACTATACCGCTTACTATACAACTTACATTTTTTTGCGTTTACTATACCGCTTACATTTTTTCTGTGTTACTATACCGCTTACATTTTTCTGCGCTTACTATACCGCTTCTATACCACTTACTATACAGCTTACTATACCACTTACTATACCGCTTACATTTTTCTGCACCTACTATACCGCTTACTATACTGCTTACATTTTTCTGCGCTTCCTATACCTTACTATACCGCTTAGATTTTTCTGTGTTATTATACCGCTTACTATGCCGCGTACTATACCGCTTACATTTTTCTGCGTTACTATACCGCTAATTATGCCGCGTACTATACCATGTACTATACCGCTTACATTTTTCTCCGCTTACTATACCGCTTACATTTTTTTGCACTTACTATACCGCTTACATTTTTCTGCGTTTACTATACCGCTTCTATGCCGCTTACTATACAGCTTACTATACCGCTTACATTTTTCTGCGTTACTATACCGCTTACTATGCCTCTTAGATTTTTCTGCATTACTATACCGCTTACTATACCGCATACTATACCGCTTACATTTTCTGCGCTTACTATACCACTTACATTTTTCTGCGTTTACTATACCGCTTACTATACCACTTACATTTTTCTGCATTTACCATACCGCTTACTATACAACTTACATTTTTCTGCGTTTACTATACCGCTTACATTTTTTCTGTGTTACTATACCGCTTACATTTTTCTGCGCTTACTATACCGCTTCTATACCACTTACTATACAGCTTACTATACCACTTACTATACCGCTTACATTTTTCTGCACCTACTATACCGCTTACTATACTGCTTACATTTTTCTGCGCTTCCTATACCTTACTATACCGCTTAGATTTTTCTGTGTTATTATACCGCTTACTATGCCGCGTACTATACCTTTTACTATGCCGCGTACTATACCGCTTACATTTTTCTGCGTAACTATACCGCTAAATATACCGCGTACTATACCACGTACTATACAGCTTACATTTTTCTGCGCTTACTATACCGCTTACATTTTTTGCACTTACTATACCGCTTACATTGTTTTGCGTTTACTATACCACTAACTATACCACTTACATTTTTCTGTGCCTACTATACCGCTTACTATACTGCTTACATTTTTCTGCGCTTCCCATACCTTACTATACCGCTTACATTTTTCTGCGCTTACTATACCGCTTCTATACCGCGTACTATACCGCTTACATTTTTCTGCGTTACTATACCGCTAATTATACCGCGTACTATACCATGTACTATACCGCTTACATTTTTCTGCGCTTACTATAACGCTTACATTTTTTTGCACTTACTATACCGCTTACATTTTTCTGCGTTTACTATACCACTTACTATACCACTTACATTTTTCTGCGCCTACTATACCGCTTACTATACTGCTTACATTTTTCTGCGCTTCCCATAACTTACTATACGACTTACATTTTTCTGCGTTATTATACCACTTACTATGCCGCGTACTATACCGCTTACATTTTTCTGCGTTACTATACCGCTAATTATACCGCGTACTATAATACGTACTATACCGCTTACATTTTTCTGCGCTTACTATACCGCTTCTATACCGCTTACTATACCGCTTACATTTTTCTGCGTTACTATACCGCTTAGTATGCCTCTTACATTTTTCTGCGTTACTATACCGCTTACTAATCCGCGTACTATACCGCTTACATTTTCTGCGCTTACTATACCACTTACATTTTTCTGCGTTTACTATACCTCTTACATTTTTTCTGTGTTACTATACCGCTTACATTTTTCTGAGCTTACTATACCGCTTCTATACCACTTACTATACAGCTTACTATGCCACTTACTATACCGCTTACATTTTTCTGTGCCTACTATACCGCTTACTGTACTGCTTAAATTTTTCTGCTCTTCCTATAACTTACTATACCGCTTACATTTTTCTGTGTTATTATACCGCTTACTATGCCGCGTACTATACCGCTTACTATGCCGCGTACTATACCGCTTACATTTTTCTGCGTTACTATACCACTAATTATACCGCGTACTATAATACGTACTATACCGCTTACATTTTTCTGCGCTTACTATACTGCTTCTATACCGCTTACATTTTCTGCGCTTACTATACCACTCATATTTTTCTGCGTTTACTATACCGCTTACATTTTTTCTGTGTTACTATACCGCTTACATTTTTCTGTGCTTACTATACCGCTTCTATACCACTTACTATACAGCTTACTATACCACTTACTATACCGCTTACATTTTTCTGCGCCTACTATACCGCTTACTATACTGCTTACATTTTTCTGCGCTTCCTATACCTTACTATACCGCTTACATTTTTCTGTGTTATTATACCGCTTACTATGCCGCGTACTATACCGCTTACATTTTTCTGCATTACTATACCGCTAAATATACCGCGTACTATACCACGTACTATACAGCTTACATTTTTCTGCGCTTACTATAGCGCTTACATTTTTGTGCGTTACTATACCGCTAATTATACCGCGTACTATACCATGTACTATACCGCTTACATTTTTCTGCGCTTACTATACCGCTTACATTTTTCTGTGCTTACTATACCGCTTACATTTTTCTGCGCTTACTATAACGCTTACTATACCGCGGTGCAATAGCGCACAAGCAAGCTTGCGGCGCGCCTGTCCCTCCCTACCTTATACCTAACTATACACAATACTTGTACATACTTATATACAGAGATGTCGGTTACAGTAACAGTGTCGCGAGTTCAATGGTTTTTTCCCATCTCAAAAAATGTCCAACGCGCCTAAAGAAGTTTTCACTTCAATAAACTCAAAACAGTACAATAAGTTATGTATTCATTATTCAGCTCTTGGTGGCCGACTTTTGGACATGTAAGCAAAATTAATACCCAATGGTCGGCCACATTGAAATTAATTAAAAGCAACAAATTAATTTACTTTTTATACTCAAAAACATTAGTTTATTTACCCTGCTAATATTGTAGCCTTATATATTTAGAAAAAAATAAAAAATTAATTAATACTTGCTTTTTAAAAGAATTGCCATCTGTTAACAAAAAAATAGGGAAAATGGTGATTTGACCTCTATCTTGAAAAAAATGGCTGATTACAAATTCAATAAAAATACCCATAATTCTTTGCTGATGGTTTATGACTTATGAAAGATGGCTGCATATAACCAAATTGTAATATTTCATTTAGAACCAAAAATAAGCTATGCGTAAGGCATTTTATATCAATGTGGCCGACTATTGGGGGGTGGCCGACTATTGGTACATTTACCATATTATATATATCCAAAAATGTCAGATTCTCAAAATTAAAATAAGTGGAAAAAAACTATATTTATATATAATAAAAAAAGATTAGGAACATTGCCTTATATATATTAAAATAATTTTGGTTTCACTCTAAGTTATAACCAGGAACAGTACTTTTCAAAATCCTTACGCTATATAAAATTTTATTATGATTCACAAACTTTTCTATCCAGAAACATCAGAGATTATATTTGACATCCAAATGTTAAAATGCATAACTCTCTCAAATAAGTACAGTTTATTAGTTTAAGTATATTCTACGATCAATTTAATTCAAATAATAAAAGACTTAGAAGAATATTATACTTTTTTAATGTTCTTCAATCGAAACTTAACTGTCTTAAGAGACCAGAAAAATAAAGAATATATCTTTACAGCAAAACTTTATTTTCCAATTTTAACTGACAGTTCTAATAAAGTTATAATATTAAAAAAAAAAAAAAAAAAATGGTTTTGTAGGGGATAAGGACACATGCTTCATTAGCAACAAAATACCGATTACATTCGCAAGTTAAACCAATCATATAAAAACATTTATTTATCTTATATAATCATGTATAATTTACTTATAGAGTCATCTATATTTGTTTTAGACCCACGTATAATTGATTTATGGAGTCATATATAATTGCTTAAAGTCATGTATCATGCTTTAACTTTTCTCCTATGTAATGATGTATTTTAAATTACAATCAGAAAAAGGTTCAATTCAAATCTGCCCGTCTTACTTAACCAAAAAAAGAAGAAAAAACACAGATTTTCTTATTATTATTATTATTACTACTACTATTACTTTAAAAAAAACCTAAAATTCATTTTCAATAAACTGCTCTATTTATTGTTTAAAATGTTTGAACAACTTAGATAAATTTTCATTTCTTACTTTTCATAATTTTAACTTTTAATTTGAACTTATTCTTATACACTCATTTATATAGCATCATTTGTGAAATATCAGTTCAAACGAAAAAAAAAAATCGGATAATACATTTATTTAGTAAAGAATTCCTTATGCACCAAATTTTAAACAGAAACTTTATGAAATGTCGGTTTAAATTTCCAAAGTTACATAATCCGAAACATTATTATTCGAGTAAACATAATTCTGCAGACGATGATGCAAATTAGGGTAAAAGTGAAAGAATTAAATCGTGACTAAATTAAAATTTTGACAGAAAAGCTAACTCGACTAAAAGGAGATTAAAAATGATGGAGAGTGACAGGAAAAGATAAAATGAATATTAAATTGTGTCACACGCAACTAACATTCAGGTTTCTGATCATCTCATTTGCAAGTTTAACTTAATTTATACAAGTTGGATGAATAGATTTAGTTTTAAAAAGATATTTCCTTAATCAGAATTCTTAAAACATAAAAAAAAAAACATATTTTAATTCCTAAAAAAGTAATATTAAAACTAACATAGAAACAACAGTCAAAATAATACGCTGTCGCTAAGACAGATTGGTGGAAACAAAGTCTTATAGATAAATATTTTGAAGATACAAAAAAAAAAATAAAAAAAAAAAAATAGCTACAAAGAAAATTATTGTTTGTGCATAACTTATCTTTCGCGTTTTCGGCAAATCAAAAAGATTAAAAAAGTAAAAAAAAGTTTAAAAAATCTGTATGATATATATTTTCAGAAAAAAAATGTGTAGAAATTTAAAAATAAAATTATAATTGTACGAAAACACAACAAGAAATTAAATTAAAACACAAATGAAATTCGGTGATGATTTAGAGAGAAATATATAAAAAACATATTTCAAATTTATTTTAAATGTAGACATATTTCAAAATACAAAATAAAATATAAAAATGTACATACAAAACTAAGTCAAAAACAAAAACAAAATAATTAAAAAAAATAATAAAAACATTCCTATTGTAAATCGTGTTGTTTAAGCTAATTATTTTATTTGTTTGAAAAAATTCGTCAAAGACGCCATATACATATACATACTTAATAAATCTATCTCAAATAACGGCAATAAGTTAACTAATATATTTTTTAAAGTTTTCATAAATTCTAATTAAATTTCACAGCATTCAAATCAGTCATGATGTTTTTGTCCTCTTATCAATAACACAGCAATGATTTATTATTATTACTATTATGCTTCAAAAGCTTATTTGTAATTAGTATTATAAAACCATTTTCACGTACCTGGATAAATAAAAATAAACATTTGATACATTACCATTACAATTCTTGTGCCGTATCCTAAATGTGCAACAACAAATACAGCTATTTCAGCCATCATAGATCACGATGACAGGTAAAGCGGCAGTGCAAAATTGAGCCGACATCCCACACGCAAAAATGCCTATAAAGTGAACATTAACCTACATTCTTTAACCTATATATTAATCTTTTAAAAAATAACTCTTAATCCTTCAATACATATACATGTATTGTAAAGGCAAAAAGTAAATTAATTAATCCAGTCTTGGCCACAGACGTTTTCAAATCAGAGATATAAAAAGGCTTCCCTGCGTTTCAAAGGCGACAAAGCACTTTTAAATGCAACCTCTGCTCTTCAACTATTACACTCCCCTCTCACCCTATACAAAAATGCCATGCCATTGAAAGCGAGTACATTGTTAAGAGTACCGTCTTTATGGGTAGGCAAGGGGGCCCCGAATTAGCAAACCTGGGTAATCATATATATTCATCATAACAATACCATACATAACTTTAAAATTTAACACATATACAGTCCAATTCGTTTATGACGAGTACGAAAACAACACGGCATTTGCTCGTTATAACAAAGTTCTCGTTATAACAAAATTTAAGATTTCAGATAATGAAACACAATAACATAAGTTCAGATAAATCATTAAAAATTTCAAAATGTTTCGAAATGTTTACTCGCATAGATGAAATTTTACATTTCTGAATTAGAAACATAAAACGAAATTATTAATGCAGCTCAACATTCATTTTAAATGTTTCAGATTTTACTTGTTTAAGTAGGATTAAAATGTAATTGAAAAAATCACTCTTGTCATTTATATAAATAGGGAGGTTTTTTTTTTAATTATTATTATTTGGGGGGGGAGGGGGCGAAGAGGGATTGTTACATCCATTTCACATATATTTTTCTTTTAATTAATGCAATGGATTTAGGAAACTGGAGATACTACGGTTTCTTTGTTTTATGAACCCTTTCAAGGGCAAGTAAGTATATTTCTGTAATGCTGAATTCCCACCAGAATTTTCGTAAAATTTTATTTGAAAATAAGAAAATGCAATTTTACATTTTTTTTTTTTTATACCAAAATTATAAAAGTAAAACTATGTTTAAAAATTCTGGCACATATATTGATTAAAATTAAGTGGTTTAAAAAATACGCCTCAAGATGTTAAGGGTCAGTGAAACAAAATTTTCTTTTAGTGTTAAAATTTGTTAAAATTTATTGTTAAAATTTGTTAAAGATATTACCATATATTTGATATTTATATTTTATATTGCCATATATTTGATAGAAAGTGAATTTCCATACTTTTTATACAGGTAATGAAAATACCATATCATAATGCATTAGAAATCTTTTTTTTTTTTTTTTTTTTCAAAAAATAAATTTTCTGATGTCTGTACATCTTTAAAATGTTCACGCGTTTTAATTTTTGTTCAAAATACGCACTATCGTTAAAGAAAATCTTGATAAATACTACAATAAGCTTTTGCATTTTTTGGAATGCTGATTTATTAAGATCCTTAAATTAGCAATAAAGTCTATTAAAATGTGATATTTTTATAGAAATTCCGTGACGTGCCAATTTTCTTTTATTCATACAACTGCCTGTCGGATTAAAATATGGAGGCACAAATTTCTTGTAGTATGCATCAAGATTGTTACGTAGCGATATCGAGTATTTTGAACAAATGTTAAAACGCATGGAACATTTTAAAAATGTATAAAAAGAGGAAATTTTGTTTTTGGTAAAAAAAAACCTTAGAAATACATTATTATATGTTATATTGGTACTTCTCTATTATCCTGTCGACCACTTTTCATAACAAAAAACTATCGCCAAACTGTTAGATTAAACGCCAAAAATGCAGTCCCATTTACTTTATGTCAGAAGCATTATACGTGTTTGTTATGTCATCAAGTGGTTTTTAATTCGACATTTGCGTGTATTTTTCATTATGTTTTACTGATTTATTAGTTATTTCATTAATTGAAATAACAACTGTGTCCTTAAATTCTTATAGTATTTTATTTATTTATTTATTTTGATATTCCAATGGCAACGTTCTCCCGTTTATTTGGCGTTACAGTTTGGCGATAATTTTTTGTTATGAAAAGTGGTCGACGGGATAATAGAGAAGTACCGTTATTTTTAACAATTATCTTTATAAGAAATATGAAAATAAACTTTCTGCCAACTACGTGATGATATATGGATATTTTTTTTAATTTTAACAACAAATTTTAAATCAAAGCAAAAATTCTTTTTTTTTTTTCCCAAAGTCTGCGGTCTTCTAAAAAACTAAGTTATTGAAGAGGAATGATTGCATAAATGATAATCCCTTCGAGATGCTTCATACTGTTTCATTATAAATATAGTATACACTTAAATATATTTTGATTATAAAAAGTCAAGAAAAAAATGTTAGAATTATATAAGAAAAAAAATTGCTTATTAATAAAAAATACATATACTAAAAGGTATTACAGTAAACATAATGGCCTAAAAAACATTTAATAAACAAACCGACTAGTTTCGCACACACAATATATATATATATATATAAGTTTATATATATATATATATATATATATATCTTTAAATTTCAAAAAACATATCAAGTTCTTGTAACATTCTAATTAAATCTCCAAAGAGAAAATTAATAATAATGTGTAGACAGAATACCACATAGTTAATAAATTAACAAGTGCAACCATAATATTACCATAGCTTGTGTTTCAATGGTAATTGGCCAAAAATACTGAAAATATTTAAAAAGAGAGAGAGAAAAAAAAGAAAAAAAAATATATATATATAATAAACCAAAAAATGTTAATAATTTGGAGTTGATATCAAGTGAATACAAATGGATTAACAAGAACGAAAAATCATGCGTCAAGCATAGATTATGTAACACTTTCCAACGCTTCCAAAATAATTTTACGAATCATACTCTTTAATAAGCTAAAAGATAACATCTAAGTAATCCGAATACTTTTATTCAGCCCTGTATAGGATCTATAGATTTGTATATATACTACATAGGATGCTAAATTTTAGTTCAGTTAGGAAACACGTAGCACAGTTTAAAATTCTCCGTCTGGAGTTAAATAATACGGAAATGTGTTCCCGAGTTGGGTTGAGTTGGGTTGATTATTGACGGCCAATTATCGACACTAGGGATATAGGCCCGGGGGGAGTGCCCTTCGTGGGGGTCTTTCTAAGGGAACCTAATCCGTATTTACGCATGGAGAAAAAATCCACGGCTCGAAAGAACACCACGAAAACTCCGAGCGATTAGGCCGACGGGCGCGATTGGGATCGAACCCAGCACCTCCCGTCTACCAGCTTCGAGAGCACAACCTCTCAGCCACTGGTGGGGCAATGTGTTCCCGAACTTTTGTGCTTCCCTGTATAGGATCTACAGAATTTATACACACCACGTAATATACAAAAAGCGATTTAAAATTAAAATCGCATTCAGTAACTTAAAACGCACTTGCAGGAATTATTGTTAACATACAGTAGAGAATTCTTTTGTGTGTCCCTGTAAATGAACGATGACTGCTATACACACAATATTCTGTAGTAAGTCTCTTGTAATGAACCTTATATAAATTTCAATGCGTTTAAAATAGTGAAACATTATTTAAATAAACCGCAGACGATTTTTCTCCATAGACGTAATGTAACGGAATTCTTTTGACTGTCCCTGTAAAGTAAGTATAAGTGCTATGCACACCCTATTCCATATTAAGCTTCTTCTAATGCACCTTAGTGATATATATAAATTTCAATGCGTTTAAAATAGTGAAACATTATTTAAGTAAACCGCAAATGATTTTTCCCCATAGACCGCAATGTAACGGAATTCTTTTGAGTGTCCCTGTAAAAAAACTATAAGTGGTACACACTTCCGTTGAAATAGGGAACATGCTATAGATAACGATTATAACATATAAAAATTGCAGGGAAATCCGAGCATATTTACGGGAGTTAGAGCACGGACAGGCGGCCAGACGGCAGACGGCCAGACAAACCGAAGTCAAACACTTTTCAACTAGGTTGGAAAGTGTTAAAAAATGAAATATGAACTAAATATAATGGAAAATTGGATAACAAGATATTTAAATTAGAATTGGATATGAAAAAACACGTGTAGATATAATCTTCAGCCTGGATGTATCCACACGTGTTTTAAAAATAATTCAGTATTTCATAATTATACTGGCATATATGCTAAGATCAGTATAATCATCCAGGTTTACTGAATTATTACCAGAAAACAATTGGAAATAATAAAATTGGAAATAATAAACTGGTTAAGAATACATAAAATATTTTACTCACAATAATTATCCAAAAATCCGTATACAACACTATACTGAATTATTACCAGATAACAGTTGGAAATAATAAAATTGGAAAGAAAAAACTTGTAAAGAATAAATAAAATATTTTACTCACAATAATTATTCAAAAATCCTTAAGCAACACAAGGTCTACATTTATACCAATACGACCACATGGCGCACATCATGAAATATCATATACTTGATGATATAGTCAAGTTGTGAGAAATTATTTGATAGTTAAGTTGAGAGAACATATTTTGAAATAACACCTTAATTATAACACCTTAACACAAATTGATTTAAAACACACAAATTTATTTTTGTGATAAATACACTCAAAAACAAATTTATATTTGCGAATATACAAAATTTCCATTTAATTTTAATCTTTAAAAGTAAAATTTAAATACACAAGCGATAAGCGCCCTCTATAGGTAAATTAAAAATATTATTAACATTTATTTGACAAGTAATGTGCTGCCCTCTATTGGAATAATAATAATTCAAAATTAAGTTTGATTAACATATTTATTATATTAGATTTAATAATATATATAAATAGTAAAAAATAATAATATCATTGTAGTTTTACATTAACATCGTACAAAATCCTATTATATGAATTAAATTTAACCAGAATTAAATTTATCTTACAGAGTATTTCAAAGATTCTTACCAAGAGTAAATATTATGTAAAAGAGATATTTCTTTCAGTACATAGTGCTGGTGCTGCCATCTATGGTATTCTACTTATATATATTATAGAATTTACATAAAATAATTAATTTTTTATACTTCTACTATTAAGTTAATGAATTCTTATATAATACATATTGCTACCTTCTATCTACTTATATATCAAATAGTATTTACCGAAAATAATTAAGATTTCATACTTCTATTTATTAGTTAATGAATTAATATCATCATAAAAAAATCTTTATATATATATATATATATATATATATAGAAAATTGGAAAAAGATAGAGATTGATTTAAATATCAAATTTAATATAACAAAAACAATTTAAAATATCTCAAACTTATAAAAAATTTAATTAATAATAATTAGATTACTTATGTGTTTCAATCATTTTAATGCAATGCAGTATTTAAAAGACTTTATTAAAATTAAACATTTATTAAAATTAAACATTCAAATAAAATATTTAAATATTTAAATATATATATACTAGAATTTGTGCGAATAACGATCTGTAATAAAAATCTTTATATGTATGCTTGAAGTTTTCTTGTATTTTTAAAGCATATATATTGAAAAATATGGCGCTTTCAAATAAAACAAAATATGTATTGCAAATTATTTTATAATAATACTAATATATATATACTAGGGGGCCCAGCCCCCTACTCGCTAACGCTCGTCAACGCGCCGTGAATTGCGAAACAATTCACATTGAGACCGCTTCGCTTGCTCACCCCTTTTTTTCAGCAATTCTAGCCGGAATAAATTCTACCAAAAACATTTGAACATATGAAATTGACAATTTATTTTAATGTAAAAAAGTAATTCTCCATTGAAAACACAACTGAAAATGCATTTAGGTGGCGCTACTAATGAGCATATAAATCATTTAAATACTATGAAGAAAGGATCTTTTGTACAGCACGACTTAATTTTTTTTTTTTTTAAACTACATGATAGGAAGATAGTTTGTTTGTCATTGTTTAAATTTCGTTCGACATTTTATTGTTCCAATTGATTATAGATTTTTACAAAATGAATTATTTTTTACTTCATCAATACAGCAACAGATGGCGGCAGGTGATATCTAGACAGTTGATTTTTTTTTTCTCCGTCTTTTGAGTGAGTGAAATTCGTAAATGAATTCTAAATAAGAGTTGAGAATTCATTTGAAATTAAAGATATTGCTCATAATTAAAATGAGGAATCATCTCAGACGCTTTGGATTGCGTACATGTTATTTTATTTTTAATAATTGCTTTGAGTTTCATTCTATAGTTTCACTGCTCTAACACTGACCGCCATATTGGACGGAGGCGGAGCTGATCTAACACAATCTAGTCTGTTCATTGGTCTGAGCTCTGCAAACTACAGCTGTTGCCAAACCATAAGTTACAAATTCAGCCCTATTTTCGCGCCACGTAAGACAAATATATATATAGATTGCATATAGTTATGTATGTGATTTATAATCAACAATGTTATCCATGTATAATTTTATGTGTTTTTGTATAAGTTATTTTTACAGTTATTTTAATACAATGCATATTTTATAGACTTTTTATAACTGATCATTAGAATCACTTAATATAAAGGTGATCGACTAAACGCACAATCACAGTAACTATATAAAGTGTAAATAATGTTCAACCATCTTAAGTATTGTCCTTATATGTTTTAATGGTATATGTTTTAATTGTATTTATATATGTTTTAAAACTGATCAATAGTATCACTTAAAATAAAGGTGATCGGCTAGACGCACAATCACAGTAACTATATAAAGTGTAATAATATTCAATCATCTTAATTATTGTCCTTATATGTTTTATGGTATATGTTTTAGTTGTAATTTGCTATATCATTTGCTATATTTTATCGCACACTAAAACAATAATTTATTACATAACATGTTTATATTTATATGATGTAATAAACGTTATTTAAAAGAGTTGATAATTGAATTTATAAAAAAAAATAGGATAACCATATAGTTTTGCATGATCTCGAATAAATCTAATATTTTTGTTTTTATTTATATCTGAGCATAGATATTTTATACGATGAAGGTAATTGATAATTATATTTTTAAAAACTGATTTATGTAAACATGAAGCAAAATTGGTAAAAATATTTACTCTAAAAGCAAAATCAAATCTTTTATCATAAATATCAAAAATTAATTTATAATTATCATTAATATTAATTTTTAAGTCAAGAAAATTTATATAATTATTAATCAAATCATTTTCGCTTAATGTAAGCTGATTAGGATAAAAATTGAGTGGTGATGTGCAATTTTTATCATTGAAATAAAATATGATAATGTCATCAATATAGCGATAAAATACATAATCATTGTTCGGACCAATATTTCTTTCATAATAATATAAGTAAAGGTCAGAGCAGGGGCGCCATTTCGGGGGGGCTGGGGGGGGGCAACCGCCCCCCCCCCCCCAAGGAATTTGAAATTTCAGAAAATTTATCAGTTATCACAGGTTAGACAAAAAATAAAAATAAAATGTGATCAAAAGCTAAAATAACGTCAGATTTCACTGATTTGATAACAATAAAAAAAACTAGTCTGATCTGCCAATCCCAAAACTTTCTTCTATCTCATACAGGTTTCACATACACCAAAAACAAATCAGCACCAATTTATATTAAGGTCTAACTGAATCTAAAGTTTTATTAAATTCTGTGCATTAGTTCTTGAGATATAGCTATCGTAAAAATCATGAAAAATGTAGCATAGCAGCGCCATCTGTTGGGCGATTTACACCAAAAACTAATCACCACCCAATTTTATCAATGTCTAACCTAATATAAAGTTTTATCAAATTCCGTTCTTGAGATACAGCGCCCACAACAGTTTTGTCACATAGAAACACTGAGACACACACACAGACAGACATTTTCTAAAAACAGTCCAATCGTGTTCAGAACCTTCTAAAACGTATAAATCCGTCGAAAACTGTAAGTGCTAAATTTTCATAAATCCAATACCTTTTTCTTATGAAGGTAGAATAAAGTAATAAACATTTAATAAACCCTTTAAACATTGAAACTAATAATTATCAAAAATGTTTTCTAAAGCCTTGCTATTGCAACGTTCGATTAAGTGAGACATTTATCATTAATGCGTATTTTGGCTGATTTCGAAATATATGTGAGAAAAAACTCTATGAATTACTTCTCAGCTGTGTACAGCTTATGCATGGGCCCGTACCCGGCGCGGCCCGAGCCGGCAAAATGAAAGTAAACTTTCCAACAGGCCGGGCCGGACCGGTTGAATTAGCAGAAAATTTTTAACGGCCCGGGCCGGTACGATAAAAGAATAATTAACTGGCTTCCGGCCCGTACACACCTCTAGATTTTTACTTGTTGAAACTTTTCCATTGCATCTTCAGAATCAGAATATTTGGAAGTTTAACATATTTTTTCCGTCTTTGAAACAAAATCAATTCATCTCTGTCACTATCACATACCAATTTCAAAATTTATTTTACATTTAAGCGATCCGATATAAAAATTTAAACGAAGCCGATAAAATACGAACCATTTTCAACTAATCATTTTCAACTTTCGAACAACTTTCAACAATACGAACCATTTTCAACTTTCGTGAGACTAGGGCTGGATCGGAATCGTGTTTATATTTTTTTTCTACATTCCGGGCACACATAACGGCCGGTACCAGACTTAATTGTTCACAGGGACGTATCGGGTATATATTTTAATACATTTATGGAAAAGTAATCTACAAGTTTACCGCTTATGTACAAAAAATAACACATATACACTCATTAATATTCAAATATATAGTTTTTTCATTTGAAAATTATTCAAAACCTCCTTTTGTATAATCGGTTCATCTCGAAGCTGATTCGAAAGAGTCAAAGAACAACCCGAAGCTTATAAATTTTACTCGACCTGGAAAAAAAAAAAAAAAAAAAAAAAAATGAATCAACCAAACCCAAAACGAAATGCATTTCGGGTAACCGATGCAGGACTGTAATTTCCAGTAAACCCGTAAACATCCAAAAAAATTTCATTGACCGCAACCCCACCCGAAATGAAAGAAAATTAATCCATTATTTCAATATGATTTGGAAAAGTAGACGACACTTATACCTCTAATAGCAATTTTATCTTTTATATAGAAAAATTATTTTTTTTCGTCTGAAAATATTTAGGATTTCTTTGAAAACTCGGGCAATACGAACACGACTCAAAATAGTGAAAATACAACTTGAACCCGAAACAATTAACACTTTGATAAGGATTGACGACTAATTTTGCATTCAATCGTTCTAATTTCCAAAAAAATTCTTGTGACAGATACCTCTTGAAAATATCCTAGTATGAGTGTATGACAGATTTCAAAAAGTCGTACTAATAGAATAAAAAATAGTCCACTGGGACATATATGTCCCAACCGTAGTCAAATGTTCCACGTCAACCTGACCCACAACGAAAATAAGCCGCGTCAACCCGGGTCGATCCGAACTTCAGATTGGGTCGTTTTACCCAACGCAATGCAGGAGTAAGGGACCTGAGAGCAAGGTTTTTGCAGATTTCTGAATTGTATGGAATTTAGATCATAGTCTGAAGAAGACGAAAGAAAATGATTGCGGAATTTTTTTTATTGACAGAAAATCATTAATGAAAATTTTCTTATGCCTATGGATTAGAACATTTGCAAATTTCGTAACTTCTTGATGGTGTTCGTGTGCTGATTATCTCGTGACCGATTGAATTTCACGACTTTTTTTTGGTGATTTTTTCATAGTTTTTTTTTTTATGATAATTTCCCAAAATTTGCTATTTTCTGTGAATCATTGACATCTGTCCTCATTTGTCTAAATTTACGACATTTTTTTTTTTTCAACTGATCGACAAAATTCGCTATTTATTTTCGCCATCTTTTGACGAAATTCGCGACTTTTTTCTACGATTGTTTGTTGAAATTCGGGAGTCTTTTTTCGCAACCGACTGACGAAAATTGCTATTTTTTGAGTAATCTTTGACGAAATTCCGATCGTTGACGAATTTTTTTCGACCATTTGACAAAATTCACGACATTTTTTTTGGCAACTGATCGACGAAATTCGCTATTTGTTTTCGCGATCTTTTGACGCAATTCGCGATTCTTTACTACGATCGTTTGCTGAAATTCGGAAGTCTTTTTCCCAACCGACTGACAAAAGTAGATATTTTTTTTGCGTGATTGTTTGACTAAATTCGTGATTTTTTTTTTTTGTTCAATCTTTTGACGAATTTCGCGATAGTTTTTCGCAACAGTTATACTAAATTCGCGATTTTTTTTCCGCGACCGATTGACAAAAATCTCAACAATTTGTTTCAGTGACAAAAATTTGTTTCAGTGATCTTTGGCGAAATTCTCAAAATTTTTCCACAGTCGTTTGAAAAAATTAACGATTTTTTCCGCGACCAATTTTCCAAATTGACCATTTTTTTCTAATTCCAATTCGTAAAATTCGCGATGTTTACCGCGATCGGTTGACGAATTGCTTTTGCGTAAAAATAAATCATTAAAATCCAATGTTTTTATGAATTTTACCGGATTGATATTATGTATTTTATTAATAAGCTGAAAACTGATTTTTAGGCAATGTTGGTTATTATGTTTTATCGTTATATCATATATCTGCTTTAAAATATTAAGTAGTAAATTGCTTGCATTATTATTGTATGTGTTACATCCGATGGTAACTGTGCGAAATTTAATTGGATTTTTATGAAATTTTGGAATTATAACAAGATAAGGATAATTTAAATTATTACATTTGATTTTTAGTAATTTGTGATAATTTAATAATTTTCTATTATTAATTTCAATATTTAATTTAGTTTTATTAAAAATTTTACTTGTGTTAATTGCATTTGAATTAGCATTTTATAGTACTCTTTACAAATAATAGCATAATTATTTGGAGATTTATCTACATAAGTAATAATAAATTTGTTTTGTAATTCTGATATATGTTTATTTATATTTTTAAAAGCTGCATGTGTAATATGTTGATATTTTTTTTATAATTTCATTTTTAAATTTATCTATTACAGAAAATCTCCATTCACTAATATACTCGATAGGTTTATTGTAATCAATAGCAATTTTATATATAAATAAATCAATATCGTGAATAAACTGCAATATTATGGATTTGATTTTACACCTATTTGGAAGGCGAAATTTTATTCCATTATGCATTAAGTTTTGTAAAATAGGTTGTTCTACAATATTAAGATTAGGGATGCACCGAATATTCGGTATCTATTCGGTATTCGGCCTATTCGGCCATATTACCGAATATTCGGTTAGGCCGAATATCAAACTATTCGGTCTGCCGAATATTCGGCTTGGACGAATATCAAACTATTCGGCCTGCCGAATATTCGAAGTTGGGCCGAATATCGAAATATTCGGCCAAGCCGAATACTTAAAAAACTCTTTTTTTTAATATTAAAACTCACAATTTCTACTTTTAACAGTCAATTAATAAAGATATTCAAAATAATTAGAAATAAAATCATATTGCAATGAAAGAGAATGCTTTTACATTATTTATTCACTGCTATTAATGATGACCCTCATAGGAATTAATGATGTACAAATAAATGCAAGTTCCTGAATATTGTCTAGTAAATAATCTGTTTCTTGCTTTTTTGAAAAAGTCATGTTTCTAAACAAAATGAAAAAACTTTCATAGGTGATAATAGACATCAAGACTGACAATTTTTGTCCAAGAAACCAGGGTCGCAACACACTTATTCAATCAAAAATAAAGTGCATCTCACTCCAGGTCAAATTTGAATTTTCGTTTGTTACTTTAATAATATTGAAGATATTGTAACTATATTTTCAACATAGTTACTTTGAATTCTGTGAATCACGATAAGCACTGGAAATTTCCATCATTCATATCTAAACAACACTGATCTAGATATTCCTTTATTCAGAGTGCAGCTGATAGTACTACTTATACTGTGTCACTGGCCAAAATTCAGCCACTTCCAATAATATCATCATATTTTCTACAATCAAAATTAATGCGATGCAAATATTACTAAAATATCTTCATTGTTCTTCAAATTTAAAACAAAAATTCAGTTTCAGCTTGTAGTGACACACTCTGTGTTTTTGATTGAATGTATTGTATTTTGGCTGGAATAAGTGGACTAAGATAATGTTTCTTGTTCAAAAAATGTATTTCTTGACCACATTATCTACACAGAAAGTTTGTTTCAAGATGGATGAACACCCTGTATGTTTACAATCTCTCAATACGATCACCCATTCCAGACACCTGCTCTCTTGTTCATTTAAAAACTTCCTCGCCAAATCAAAAGGAGCAGGAAAGTTATTCTTGCTGATTTGCCAACATTTTAATATATTGTATAGTTTTACTTTAGTCCCTTCCTGACAAATAAACACTGGAAAATGTTTCTTCTAATTCATTCAAAAAATTGCTTTGATTTTAAAGTATTTGTTTTATAATATAAGAACATTTTATAAATTTATTTTAATTCTCAGAAGAAGCTACAAAGTTTAAAGCTTTATTAATTAAAAAAGCTTTAAGACTATATTCTTTTTAAGTTATAACTCAACGCACAGATTTTTGTTTTATGTAAAGGTTTCTTGTAAAAAGGTCTAGCTCATAAAATGGTAGTACCTGTGTTAAATATCATGCAAAATTCTTTTATAATTTAAATTTTAATACTTTTAAACTCTGAAATACAAAAAAATTCGGCCAGCCGAATATTCGGTATTTGGCCGAATAGTTACTATTCGGTTGGCCGAATATTCGGTATTCGGCCTCACTGTTACTATTCGGCTAGCCGAATATTCGGTATTCGGTTTACTTGTGGGCAGAATATTCGGTATTCGGCCAAAATCACTATTCGGTGCATCCCTAATTAAGATCACCAGTAATAATATGACCATGTGTTGTATTTATGTACTTTTGAAATTTTGGGTCATTACAATAACAAGGGTAATTATTTGAAGAGACCAATTGTTTTTCAAAAGAATTGTAATTAAAAATTTTACGTCCGAGTGTGCGATTATATTTATATGTCTTGTGAATGGTAAATTTTTTTATTGGAAAATTATTAGTAGTGTTGTTTATGATATTGTGTAAACTGATATTATTAAATACATGATTGGAAAAATTTATAATTAGTTGTGTATTATTAGTTTTATATTTAGGTTTATTAGAAAGACTTGTATTTAATAGGTTTGCTCTATAATGAAGAATATCATAAAATATATCACAAAAATGTGGAGAATATTGATTCTTTTTAAATACTTTGAAATATTGGTTTAAATATTTCTTTTTAATACTAAAAATATGTTTTCTTATAGCAAGCCAACAATAATCATTACAAAATTGTGCCTCAAGATCATCAAGCTCTTGTTGTATCACAATATTATCAGTGTATTTTTTGTTATTATGTTTACCTCTACCAGATCTTGAAGTTTTTTCTTATGTTTGGAAAATTTAATCCTGAATAAAGATTTTTATAATTTTCATATTTAGTTAAATCTGAAAAAACAGGATGTGATTTTTTGTATACTAATTGATTTAATCCATAAGGATAAGTAGTATTAAAATGTCTTATATATTTAGATTCTAAAAAAAGTCGTTCAGTAATTTTTTTTTTTTTTTTTTATTTTAAGTATTTTAATAGTAATATTTTTAAAATCATGATTTTTGAAATGAGTATATTCAATATTATGAGTAGTTTGAAATTTAGATTTTTTAAATTTATCAATATGAGAACGATGTAAATTTAGCCGCTTATGTAATTTTTGTCGAGACTGTCCTATATATTCCATATTACACGAATTGCATTTCAATGAATAGATTACATTGTATGCTTTGCAAAATTTTACCAAATTAAGATTGTGATTATTTGAAATCTGGGACTTATCAGCTAAAGGGCATGTAAGGCAACGTTTAGATTCACACTCTCGAAAACATATTACAGGCTTGGGACAATAGAATAGGTTATCTGATAACGATCCAGGAAGATCCCTAATAATCTTCCTGTACCGAGCATTAGTCCTGGATCCACCAAGGCCTAAATTGCCAGTATCTAACATTTTACTCATAACTACCATATTGTTTGAAAGCAATTAAAAATGCAAGAGATACATAGTAATAATTATAATTATAACATCAAATAATAAATTTTTTAAACAACTTTATTTTTATAAAGTACTCTTGAATAACCATAAAAGAAAAATTATAATAATAAATAATTAAAATAAGATTAATGATTGTTTTATACTTGATTAAATATAATAAAACTATTTACATATATACATAAAGTCCCATTAAGCAAACGAACATCAAAAGACAACAATCTAAAATCCCCAAGCAATAATAAGTCAATACAAAATTAATGTTGGCAAAAAAGAACCTGAATAAGATGTTATAAAGATGCATTTGAAAATTCGGTAGATGAACAAATGATACCAAGAAATAATAGTAATATTATATAATTATTATTATTAAATTATTATTAAATACACCATTAAAAGCGCAATGCAGCTATAGTAACTATGTATTCCAAACAGAAGCTAAATCAAAGTGATTTATGAGCCAAATAGGCTAAATTATGGTATCATATGAAAATCAATAATTTCATCTAGATAATTATTGAAAAGAATATGTAAAAACCATTCCATACCAATTTGCGCAATGCAGCAGAATTTTATAGAATGTTAAATAATTATAATATCTTTGAATTTTAAAAAACATATCAAGTTCTTGTAACATTCTAATTAAATCTCCAAAGAGAAAATTAATAATAATGTGTAGACAGAATACCACATAGTTAATATATTAACAAGTGCAATCATAATATTACCATAGCTTGTGCTTCAATGGTAATTGGCCAAAAATACTGAAAATATGAAGAATATTTAAAAAGAGAGAGAGGGAAAAAGAAAAAAAATATAATAAACCAAAAAATGTTAATAATTTGGAGTTGATATCAAATGAATACAAATGGATTAAGAAATGAAATATGAACTAAATATAATGGAAAATTGGATAACAAGAGATTCAAATTAGAATTGGATATGAAAAAATACGTGTAGATATAATCTTCAGCCTGGATGTATCCACACCAGGGCCGTAACCAGTCGGCAAAGTCAGAGTGGGCTTTGAAATGTTTTGATGGGGCTAATTCCCAGCTTGTCTTTTCTCCTCTATTATATATATATATATATATATATTAATATATATAATTATAATATCTATGAATTTCAAAAACATATCAAGTTCTAATATCATTCTACTATGGCACATAAATCACTTTGATTAACTTCTATATATATATATACATACGTACGTACGCACGCGCAAACACACACACACACACACACACACACACACACACACACACACACACACACACACACACACACACACACACACACACACACACACACACACACACACACACACACACACACACACACACACACATACATACATACATACATACATACATACATACATACATACATACATACATATATATATATATATATACACATATATACATACACATACACATATACATATACATATATATATATATTATAATATCTTTGAATTTCAAAAAACATATCAAGTTCTTGTAACATTCTACTAAAATCTCCAAAGAGAAAATTAATGCTAATGTGTAGACAGAATACCACATAGTTAATAAATTAACAAGTGCAATCATAATATTACCATAGCTTGTGCTTCAATGGTAATTGGCCGAAAATTTAAAAAGAGAGAGAGAGAGAGAGAGAGAAAAAAAAATATATATATAATAAACCATAAAATGTTAATAATTTGGAGTTGATATCAAGTGAACACAAATGGATTAAGAAATGAAATATGAACAAATTACAATGGAAAATTGGACAACAAGAGAATTAAATCAGAATTGGATATGAAAAAACACGTGTACGTATACTCATCAGTCTGGATGTACCCACACGTGTTTTAAAAAATAATTCAGTATTTCATAATTTTACTGGCATATATGCTAAGATCAGTAAAATCACCCAGGTATACTGAATTATTACCAGAAAATAATTGGAAATATTAAAATTTGAAATAATAAAATTTGAAATAAAAAACCCGTAAAGAATAGATAAAATATTTCACTCACATCAATTATCCAAAAATCTGTATACAACACCACACTGAATTACCACCAGATAACAGTTTGAAATAATAAAATTGGAAATAAAAAACCGTAAAGAGTAGATAAAATATTTTACTCACAATAATTATCCAGAATCCTTAAACATACATCACAAGGTCTTCATGATACCACACGACCACATGACGCACATTATGAAATATCTCATACTTGTTGACATAGTCGAGTTGAGAGAAATTATTTGAAAGACAAATTGAGAGCACATCTTTTGAAATATCACCCTAACTATGACACCCCAACACAAATTGATTCAAAAACACACAAATTTATTCCTGTGATAAATACACCAAGGCCTAAATTGCCAGAATCTAATATTTTACTCATAACTGCCATTGTTTGAAAGCAATAAAAATTGCAAGAGATATATAGAAAAATTATAATTATAACAACAATTATTTAAAAACTTTTAAACAACTTTATTTTTATAAAGTACTCTTGAATAACCATACAAGAAAAATATAATATTAAGATTAATGATTTTTTAATACTTGATTAAATATAATAAAACTATTTACATATATACATAAAGTCCCATTAAGCAAACTAACATCAAAAGACAACAATCTAAAATCCCCTAGCAATAATAAGTCAATACAAAATTTATGTTGGCAAAAAAAAAAAAAAAAAAAAAAAAAAAGAACCTGAATAAGATGTTATAAAGATGCATTTGAAAATTCAATAGATGAACAAATGATACCAAGAAATAATACTAATATTATATAATTATTATTATTAAATTATTATTAAATACACCATTAAAAGCGCAATGCAGCTATAGTAACTATGTATTCCAAACAGAAGCTAAATCAAAGTGATTTATGAGCCAAATAGGCTAAATTATGGTATCATATGAAAATCAATAATTTCATCTAGATAATTATTGAAAAGAATATGTAAAAACCATTCCATACCAATTTGCGCAATGCAGCAGAATTTTATAGAATGTTAAATAATTATAATATCTTTGAATTTTAAAAAACATATCAAGTTCTTGTAACATTCTAATTAAATCTCCAAAGAGAAAATTAATAATAATGTGTAGACAGAATACCACATAGTTAATATATTAACAAGTGCAATCATAATATTACCATAGCTTGTGCTTCAATGGTAATTGGCCAAAAATACTGAAAATATGAAGAATATTTAAAAAGAGAGAGAGGGAAAAAGAAAAAAAATATAATAAACCAAAAAATGTTAATAATTTGGAGTTGATATCAAATGAATACAAATGGATTAAGAAATGAAATATGAACTAAATATAATGGAAAATTGGATAACAAGAGATTCAAATTAGAATTGGATATGAAAAAATACGTGTAGATATAATCTTCAGCCTGGATGTATCCACACCAGGGCCGTAACCAGTCGGCAAAGTCAGAGTGGGCTTTGAAATGTTTTGATGGGGCTAATTCCCAGCTTGTCTTTTCTCCTCTATTATATATATATATATATATATATTAATATATATAATTATAATATCTATGAATTTCAAAAACATATCAAGTTCTAATATCATTCTACTATGGCACATAAATCACTTTGATTAACTTCTATATATATATATACATACGTACGTACGCACGCGCAAACACACACACACACACACACACACACACACACACACACACACACACACACACACACACACACACACACATACATACATACATACATACATACATACATACATATATATATATACATATATATATATATTATAATATCTTTGAATTTCAAAAAACATATCAAGTTCTTGTAACATTCTACTAAAATCTCCAAAGAGAAAATTAATGCTAATGTGTAGACAGAATACCACATAGTTAATAAATTAACAAGTGCAATCATAATATTACCATAGCTTGTGCTTCAATGGTAATTGGCCGAAAATTTAAAAAGAGAGAGAGAGAGAGAGAGAGAGAAAAATATATATATATAATAAACCATAAAATGTTAATAATTTGGAGTTGATATCAAGTGAACACAAATGGATTAAGAAATGAAATATGAACAAATTACAATGGAAAATTGGACAACAAGAGAATTAAATCAGAATTGGATATGAAAAAACACGTGTACGTATACTCATCAGTCTGGATGTACCCACACGTGTTTTAAAAAATAATTCAGTATTTCATAATTTTACTGGCATATATGCTAAGATCAGTAAAATCACCCAGGTATACTGAATTATTACCAGAAAATAATTGGAAATATTAAAATTTGAAATAATAAAATTTGAAATAAAAAACCCGTAAAGAATAGATAAAATATTTCACTCACATCAATTATCCAAAAATCTGTATACAACACCACACTGAATTACCACCAGATAACAGTTTGAAATAATAAAATTGGAAATAAAAAACCGTAAAGAGTAGATAAAATATTTTACTCACAATAATTATCCAGAATCCTTAAACATACATCACAAGGTCTTCATGATACCACACGACCACATGACGCACATTATGAAATATCTCATACTTGTTGACATAGTCGAGTTGAGAGAAATTATTTGAAAGACAAATTGAGAGCACATCTTTTGAAATATCACCCTAACTATGACACCCCAACACAAATTGATTCAAAAACACACAAATTTATTCCTGTGATAAATACACCAAGGCCTAAATTGCCAGAATCTAATATTTTACTCATAACTGCCATTGTTTGAAAGCAATAAAAATTGCAAGAGATATATAGAAAAATTATAATTATAACAACAATTATTTAAAAACTTTTAAACAACTTTATTTTTATAAAGTACTCTTGAATAACCATACAAGAAAAATATAATATTAAGATTAATGATTTTTTAATACTTGATTAAATATAATAAAACTATTTACATATATACATAAAGTCCCATTAAGCAAACTAACATCAAAAGACAACAATCTAAAATCCCCTAGCAATAATAAGTCAATACAAAATTTATGTTGGCAAAAAAAAAAAAAAAAAAAAAAAAAAGAACCTGAATAAGATGTTATAAAGATGCATTTGAAAATTCAATAGATGAACAAATGATACCAAGAAATAATACTAATATTATATAATTATTATTATTAAATTATTATTAAATACACCATTAAAAGCGCAATGCAGCTATAGTAACTATGTATTCCAAACAGAAGCTAATCTCAAAGTGATTTATGAGCCAAATAGGCTAAATTATGGTATCATATGAAAATCAATAATTTTATCTAGATAATTATTGAAAAGAATATATAAAAACCATTCCATACCAATTTGCGCAATGCAGCATAATTTTATAGAATGTTAAATAATTATAATATCTTTGAATTTCAAAAAACATATATCAAGTTCTTGTAACATTCTACTAAAATCTCCAAAGAGAAAATTAATGATATTTTAAAATTTTTAAATGTAATAAATTATGTTATTTGTATTGAAATATTATAAAGTCTAGAGGGGTCTCAAGAAGTTGCTAGGGGGGGCTTAGCCCCCCTTGCCCGCATCTGGTTACGGCCCTGATCCACACGTGTTTTAAAAATAATTCAGTATTTCATAATTATACTGGCATATATGCTAAGATCAGTATAATCATCCAGGTATAATGAATTATTACCAGAAAACAATTGGAAATAATAAATTTGAAAATAAAAAACTTGTAAAGAAAAAGAATAGATAAAATATTTTACTCACGTATGTGTGATATCTAATATCTCGGGATGTTTGTTTATCAAATACGTATTTAAAATTCTATGCGAAAATAGTTTATTTTTCATTACAAATCTTGAGAATGTCAAACATTATTGTATGTACAAAACTAGTCTGTCTGTTTATTAAATAGTTTTTTGAGTCTTTATGTTTAATGCAAGTACTTTAAATATATGTATTTTATTTTAATGTTATAACCGAGTTTTCATCGTTGCAACCAATTTTCTGCAATGTACTTTTAGAACAAATCAACTTTCTTTCTTTTTTCTTTTTTTTTCCGGCTCTTTAAAGCATCGTTCTTGTTACACCTTAACTCGCCACAAACAAGTTCGACTGCCATATACCTAGAATTCAGAAGCATCATAATGAACATTAAAAGTTGAAACTTCTTTAACTAAACAATTATTATTGTTATTATTAAAATTACTATTAATTCAAAGACGTTATTCTCACAATTACTTTTTAAATCATACATTTCCTATTGCATATTGACTAAAATTTATGTATTTAGCGATAAGTTTTATGTAAGCCGATAAAACAGAATATAAACAAAGAACAGCAAGATAAATATACTTTTCTATATCGGAGTACTTTTTGAAAAATAAATGGGTGAATGTACGGCGTCCAACAGAATGTTCAAAAAATAAGTATAGCATCACATCTTAAAAATCAATTATATCTGCGCTCAATCGGGTAAAACCAGAATCTAATTCGGAAATATGTTAAGTTTTGCGATATAATTTTCCTATCGCATAATAATTACAATTTAATTATTTTGCCATAATTTCTCTGTAAGTCGATAAAATCTAAAATAATAAAGGCAGATATTGTGTTTGTATGCAGTTTCTTGAAGAAACCGCTGCGCGCATAGAGCTACAGGATTTGTGCAAGAATATACCAAAATGTCCGAAATTATGTGCTTTAAGCGCTTATTACGATTTTTAAATTTGTTTTCTTAATTAATTAGTCGAATCTTGTTACTTTTATTCATGTTGAGTTTTCAATTTATGCCGATAGATGGTGCAATCATAGAAATTCAGAGAAATATTCATGAAGAGTCTGTCTTTCTTTATAACGCTTTCCAACATAGTTGAAAAGCGTTTATGAATTTGGTTTGTCTGTCTGTCTGCGGTCTGTCTATCCATGCTCTAATTTATATAAATATACTCGGATTTCCATGAAATATATATATATGTTATTGAGGTCTATTATGGCAAGCTCGGTAATGAAAATGAAGTGTAGCATTTGTAGTCAATTTACACGGACATTCAAAAGAATTCGGTTACATTACAGTATGGGGGAAAATCATTAGCGGTGTATTTTAATGATGTTACACTATTTCAAACATATTGAAATTGATATATATACATATATATATGTGACGTGCACTACAAGATGAATACTACAGAATATGGTGCGCATAGCGCTTACAGTTTCTTTACACGGACACTCAAAAGAATTTCGTTGCATTACGGTCTATTTCAAAAAAGCGTTTGTGGTATATTTTAATAATATTACACTACTTCAAACACATTTAAATTGATATATATCACTGAGGTGAAATGCAAAATGCTTGCTATGGAAAACAGTGTGCATTGCATTACAAGGACACACAAAAGAATTCGGTTACAGTACTGTCTATAGACAAAAATTGGTGAATGTGAGTTTACAGTTGTGGTTCGCGTTTTTAAATTTAACATATTTTGTTTGCATATTACTTGGTGTGTATAAATTCCATATATAATATACAGGGCTGCACAAAACACCTCCAGTACCATTTACGTTTATTGATGGAAATTGCTGAAAGGGAATTTTCAACTGCGCTATGCGTTTCCTAATTAAACTAAATTTTAGTATTCCATGCCATTACAAATCGATAGAGCAGATATGGGACTGCACAAAATAATTCGGATATATTTTTGACTATTCACATCATCATAGACATCTTCTTTCATTTTATTAAACAGTGAAATTTTATTAGTAGTATTCTGAATGTGTTGGAAAAGTGTTTCATAATCTATGCTTGACGCATTATTTTTCGTTCTTGTTTTCTTTTCATGCGAATTTTTGTTGTTGTTAAGAAATGAAACTTATTGTGCTGAACTCTAAAAAAACCCACAGTGAAATGTTTCCTAAAGGGGAAAAAAACGACCCTAGTACTACATCAAATATTTCACTAAAGCCAATTTTGTTGTTTTGTTCTTTTTTTATGCACCATTTGGAATAATAAAAATAGTTAAAACTACTTAAGGAGTGCTTATTTAGTTTTAAAATAATTTAAACTAACAATTGCAGAATTCTGGCAAAATATGAGCTTCATTTTTACAGATTTTCTTGTTATAATAAAATTTTAGAATGTCTACATACATTTTTAATTGTTTTATGTTAAACCATTAATATGCAATAAAATGCATCATTTTCAGCTGATTACATCAGGTGTGGGTTCTTTTTAGATAACATGGGTTATTTTTTGGAAAAGTGGGTTTTAATTTCTCGCTTGATTGGTTGGCATTTTGTATTAAACTGACAAAATGAAAAATGCTCAACATTAAAATCTTAGTCAGAACAAACTGTGAGAGGACAGTACAATACATAACCAGATAAAACTTTAAGCCCTCATAATGCATTATCTTAAGCTTCATTCATTAACAAAGATTGTAACAAATAGGCCCGTTTTAATAGCTCATAATGATTTTTTATCGCCGCTAATTCCCCGTTCAAAGAAGTATCGACGATTAGGATTTGATTAATTTGCACCGTAGAACAGAAGGTACGTAAAATGAAATCATATCTATTTTGTTTGATGACAGTAGTTTTCGAAATACGTACAAGGCGGTCACGTGTTCTGTAGCGAAATATAATTGCGAGAATAGAGCCAAATTTTGTAGGATGATTAAAAAAAATTCGGAAAATGAAAGATTTCACAAAAAAAAATTTAGTTTTAAAAGTCACCGCTAAAATTATATGTGGCGCTGTTTTTTTTTTTTTTTTTTTGTTGTTGTTGTTTTTTTTTTTTTTTTCGCTGATTTCTTTTTAACAGCAAGATACATATACTTGAGCACTTCCTGAAAAATAAATGAGTGAATGTGCGGCGTTCAACATTAGGTTCAAGACATATGACATCACCACATCTTAAAAGCAAGTATAATTGTGCTCACTAGGTAAAACCAAAATCGAATTCGGAAATATATTATTTTAGTCTCTATTTACCTTACATAGTTTTATATTTATCTCTGATAAGACAAAAACTATTCCGTTGCTTTATTTTCATAGTGTCGTTTATTAAAAAAAATAAAAGACATCTTTTATGTTCTTCAAAATTAATTTTAAAATAAATTACCAATTGAGGCATTGACATGGAAAAGGTAAGTAAGTCAAGAACAAGTAATATAAAAACTTTTTTTTTTAAGTCAATTCCTACTTAGGTCAAATAGAAATTTTTTTCCAGCGATCTACACGCTTCGCCACTGACGGTATTTATTTCTAAATTTATATCCTGCTAAATATCTTACATAAGAGAAATTTTTGAAATGTATTAAAGATGAAATAAAAAATAAATAGCTAAAATACCAAAAGTTAATAGCTCGAAAAGTATTTCTCACAAAATTGTTAGACAAACTGCGTTAGAAAGGTAAAAAAAATTGTATTTTTCTTGATATAAATTTAAAATCTAATGATTATGCCGTTTTTCAAATATTGAATTTCAAAAATTACCAAACTTCACAATAAAGTGCCATAGCGATGTTACAGTTAGCGATAATACAGTTTTTTCAAATATTAATTAATTAATTAAATTTTATTATTTAATTTTAGTTTTATACTTCATTTCTGTTCAAAAGTATAGACTCACTCCACATTTATAGTCTCCTTCGCCCCCGAGCCGCCTGATCTTCGTCCGTGAACAGCCCCATTAACTTTTTACGTGTGAAGGTGAGACTATAAATATGGAGGGAGTCTATACTTTTGAACAGAAATGAAATATAAAATTAAAATTAATTAATTTAATTTAATTAATGAATTAATATTTGAAAAAACTGTATTAACATCAATTGTCATCCAGTACAAGTTTTAAAAAATTTATTTGAACTTGAATGGATGAATAGAAAATATTTTATTAATGATTGAAAATTCCAACAAGATATATATAGAGAGAGTGTGAGCTAATAGTAGGAATTTAAAAATCGATTTTTAGATTTTTAATAGAAGCAGTAGTAATAAGTTGCGCCAATGGCATGGAAAGAGCAGTAAGTCAGTGTTGAAAGTTTTGGATACATGGATATCATATGCTTATTTTTTGTGAATAAAACTTTGTAATTTAGTAGTGTAAAACCGTTTTATGCTTCCCCTGTAAAATTAGGTTTTCTTGACTTACTACCTTTTCCATGTCAATGCCTCAATTTTATAATCTGAAATACGAAAGTTTTAATCTTTATTAATATATTTTTTACTCATCACAAATCATTTTAAAAGAAATTACAATTTTATAACCTGAAATACGAAAGTTTTAACTTTTATTATTATTTTTTTTACAGTAGTCAGGAAAGAAATCAGATTTTAAATTCGATCTAGTACAAGCATACAGAATACACAATTTTTTCTTTAGGTAATTTATAAGAATGTATTGTTCCGATTTTTTCCAAATACATTTCATCACGGTCTTATACTATAGATTTTGAAAGCGAGGTTGAGGAACTCCACAGGGAATAGGAATGCATCTTACTGCGACTAACACATGTTTTAAACACGGGTTTGGCAAGAAGAACTGGCAAGGGAAAGAACTCTTTAACTGCTAAGAATGCACAAAAGTAATTTCTGGAGCTTATTTTTTAAAGATAAGAATCGTGCATTTAAACCAAAAAGTCTCAGATCAGCTTGTTAGTCTTTATCAGAGTTATAAATTAGCACCCTATAGTAATATTTTGAGACCAAATTCTCATTTTGACGCCTAAAATTCCTATCTAAAGCGCTAAATTTAAAGCCTAGAATTCTCTTACTCTTTTTGGCTTTGAGATTATTCTGTACCATGACAACAACGTCACTGATCAGAATAAAAAATTATTGTTTGTGCAAAGTAGAAAATTACACTCTCTTGACAAGTAGTCTAGCAAAGATTTTTGTGTAAATCAGAATGTTCAAAACGGTGCACGTACATTAGAAAATACCTACAATTTTTACTGATATCTGCCACTTATATTTAAATGCCAGAGGGAATTTAGTCAGTTAAATATTATAAAAAATTCCTGAGTTAGGTCATTATTTTTTTCTGAGAGCACAATATGCAAGAATCTACTTGGAAAGTAACTTTTCGTTCCATAGTCTATAATTACTCTGATTATTAATTTGTTTATTTATTCACTCATTTCAAGAGACAATTGGGTTTAATTTTAAAACTATCACAAAAGAAAGAGCATTGACATGGTTGAATCGGGCACATATCACGGTAATGAATGGGACACCTTTTTTAAGACGCGTATTAGATATTTAGCATAGCTGTCAACATCTGAAAATTGCAATATGTAAAATAACGCGTAAAGAGTATTTCACTCTTTATTTTTCAGGTGATAACACCTAAATAAAATTTTATCCTTTTTTAAGCACATAACAGAGGCTCCAGAGGAAACATGAATATTGCTAAATAATACACTGATGAGCAATATAAAGAATTTATGACAGGAAAAATTCACAAAACCCAACATTTCATCTATAGTATTGACTATACTTGTTAACCCTTTGAGGGGCGGTGGTATATATTATATACCACCTAATTTTAATCCGATTCAAACCAGAAACTTTTAATAAAATTTTACTTTTTTAACTTTGACGGGGAAAAGTTGAAAAATTGCTTTTCCTCATTTTGAACTAAATTCTTTCGTAAATACCGGTGTGAATTCGACGTTACAGGAACACAATTGCTTGCCCTTGAAAGGGTTAATGAAGGTGTTGCAACTCAATCATTTTATGGAGAAGGGAATATTCCCTATTGGGGATTTTCGGACCGCTATCGCCCCATCCCGAGGAAACAAACTTCAGAACGAATGTTGATTCCGGCCAAGACCGAAGTAATCTACGTCTATCCGGCATAAATACCACGTGAAAAATAATATTAATACATTAATAATAATGATATGTGTATGTGTTTTTCGTAATGTTAATGGTGTTTCATTAAACTGTGTTAAATAATTCTCGGGACTTACGTATAACATTTGACTTGTGATTGTGAACGTATTTTTTCACGAGAAGACAAAAAATTAATATTTTCAGTTCTACAGAAGTAGTAAATGTATATGCAAAACACTATAGCACTCATTAAGAAAGTGATTTTAAAAACATACATTATTATTTTAACAATACTAGATGTCTCCTTATATTCAGCAATTATTGCTATTAAAAACAGTTAGAAAGTAATTTATAATTTAAGGGGAAAAAAATTGAAGATAAGAGAAATTCTGCAAAAAAGTGTAAAAAGTATCCTAAGAGTAAAAATGTAAAAATAGTCAAAATTGTAAACTACTTTACACTTAAAGTGTAAAAGTTGACAAGTGGTAAACGAACTATAAATGCTACACACTTAATTTTCAATACCGATCGTGGTACAGTAAACATCAATAACATATAAAAATTAAACGGTAATCTAAGTATATTTTATTTAAGAGAGTTAGAGCACGAGTAGACGGACATACAAACCGAAGTCAAACACTTTTCAACTATGTTGGAAAAAGGTTTAAAATAGAAAACAAAATCTGATCTTATTTGAAAAAAAAAAAAAAAAAAAAAACAGACGCCAAGAACAATCGCAGAAAAGTTAGCCATTAATTTGAAGACCGACCTTTCAAATACCGACCATTATCAAAACTTCCAACAACGATTTAAGATTTAAATTCCTTATTTTTTTTTCATTCATTTAAAAATTATATACATTAACAATACCACACGGATGGCAATAATAAGGTGCGCAAGAATAGAAACGCTTGAGAATTCTTACTGCTGACAGCGAGTAATTTCCCAGAGACAAGAGAATGCTCATTAAGAGTAACTCAAATTTTCTTTCAGTCATGCTTATCTATCTCCACTCAACAAGTAGCTTTTAAACAACCTGGGAATTCTATATATTTATAAAAAATAAATAGAAAAATAAAAAAACAAAACATTTTTTCTGGCCACACACAGTTTGCAACAAGTGGCATATATGAAAAGATCTTCAAGCGTCTCGGCGGCGGCGAGCGGGTTTAAATATAGTATTGGGTCACCCCCACATTAAATAAAATAAAATAAAGCTCAGCAACGACCCATTTGTAACACGGCTTTTGTGTTTTTTAAGAAAACAATATTATCTCCAACGAAATTTTCATTTTATTTTTTTATTTATTTTTTATTTATTTTTTTTTTCAAAGAAAGCTTGAAGCAAACTTTATTTCGGTTCGTTAAAGAGTCTGGGCGATTTTTTAAAAATTCGTGTTTGCTGACTGAAGAAAAACAGAGAAGCTGTATTCATTAAATGAAAAACATTTAAAACTGACATTAATTATCAATATTCTTTTAGAAAAGAAGCCGAAAGATTGTTTTTGATAGCCTATTTATTTACAAGTTTTCTTTTCTTTTTTTTCAAGAGGAAGGAAAAACTAAGCTTCTCTAAAAGTCGGGCAATGGCTGGAAAGGACTTGGTGATGGAAAGGTTATGTTCGCCCAAAATAAATGTCAACTTAATTGAATTCGGAGAAAGATATAAAACAGCTCTAATCAATTACAGTCATCTGGTATATGCTGTAGGAAGAACAGGAGAAAGAGGATTTTAAAAAATATAAATAAACTCTCATTTATCTAAAATAATAGCGGTGACAAAATGTCTAAATTAATAAGAAGTGCAGTCAAAACTTCTTTTTACAATGAAAAAGGATCTATTACATTAGAAAAAATATTCATACATCATTTCTGATTTATTTATTTATTTATTTATTTAATTTTTCATGATATAAATGAAGAAATGACAAACACAATTTTCTACAATTTAATAGCATTTGCCGGAAAAGTCAGAGGATAAGGTATCCAGTTTTTACTTTGTTCATTATGAACATTTTATTTAATACAATATTAATATGTTTCTTTCCATTTTTTTGTGATTTTATATAAATGAAAGAGAATGTTTGTATGTGTACGTGAGTGTCTATCTGTCTGTTGGCAATATCTAGGGAAATCTATCGCACGTAGAACTCTGTAAATTTGGATAAGGATAAGCGAAGACAAGCCCGCTTGAGACTCAAATATTGACCCTCAGATTTTGGATTTTTGTTTTTTATATTGAACGGAGAAATTGGCATATTTCGACCCCCCAATCGACAAATTCCCCGACGATTTTGAAGTCCTCATAAACTCTAAATTTAATGTTTTGCCCGATTAGTAAATTTTGTCCTCTTTTCAGTAAAGTTTATGGGGCAGACTTTCGTTAATCAAAGAAAAAAAAATATTAAAAAATATTGAGTTTTTTTCATCTATACTTATATTGGTACTTTTGGCTTATAGCGGCCCCCACAATTACGATTATGCCAAGATTGTAATAACGATTTCGTCAAGATCATTGCAAAGCTTATATATGCATCACATTACACGCATATATACACTATATTTCCAATGATGGCCGGTCACTTGCGATTTTAGACGTTTTGTTAAATATCTGTAAAGATACATGAGGAATTATCCTGAAACTTCAGTAGTGTAAACAACATGATAGACGTCTATATTTCCGCGAAGATTTTTTCCCGAAACCCATAATGGGCCGTCAACAAATTGAAGAAAAACGAATATATTTTGGATAATCCTGTAAAAACTAATATTGCAAAAGTATTCAAACTGTAGAATATGATTAAGTGGCTTATTGTAATAATTTGGGTTCATTTTTATGAAGATAGCATGTATACTCGAAGAGAAATTCAAGTTTTTATAAAAACAGTCCCAAATTTTACCAAGTTTTTTGCTTATAATTTGCAGAGTTTTTAATATAAAAACAAGTTATTTTCAGAAAATATGACAAACAAAATTGTACACAATACCCTGCAATCAGAATTAAAAAAATAATAAAAATTGTATGAAAAATGGGCAGGTTTACTAAATATTGTTTCACTGCGCATGCGCGAATTCAATCAAAATATACTGTGCATAATATATTAGCTAAATGTATAGACCAACTTTTATGAAAGTCTCAAAAACATAGCTTCAAAATTCTGATAGTAATCGTCGATAGAATAAGCTCGAAATTCGCTGTTCCCAAAAGGAAGCAAAAAGATGAGGGGTTGTATCCAAATATACTAGCTTATGAAAGTTGACATAATAAGAATGAAGTGTCTCTCATTCTATATTTGATACAACCCCTCATCTTTTTGCTTCCTTTTGGGAACAGCGAATTTCGAGCTTATTCTATCGACGATTACTATCAGAGTTTTCAAGCTATGTTTTTGAGACTTTCATAAAAGTTGGTCTATACATTTAGCTAATATATTATGCCCAGTATATTTTGATTGAATTCGCGCATGCGCAGTGAAACAATATTTAATGAACCTGCTCATTTTTCATACAATTTTTATTATTTTTTAATTCTGATTGCAGGGTATTGTGTACAATTATGTTTGTCATATTTTCTGAAAATAACTTGTTTTTATATTAAAAACTCTGCAAATTATAAACAAAAACTTAGTAAAATTTGGGACTGTTTTTATAAAAACCTGAATTTCTCTTCGAGTATACATGCTATCTTCATAAAAATGAACCCAAATTATTACAATAAGCCACTTAATCATAATCTACAGTTTGAATGCGTTTGCAATATTAGTTTTTACAGGGTTACCCAAAAGATATTCGTTTTTATTCAATTTGTTGACGGCCCCTTATGGGGTTTCGGGAAAAAATCTTCGCGGAAATATATGACGTCTATCATGTTGTTTTCACTCCAGAAGTTTCAGGATAATTCCTCATGTATCTTTCCAGATATTTAACAAAACGTCTAAAATCGCAAGTGACCGGTCATCATTGGAAATATAGTGTATACTGCAAACTATAATATATGTGCCACATACGTCATTATGTACATATTGTTTACGTTTTATATGTCATTTATGTTGATATGTCATTTATGTTATCATCTTATACACATGTGATATATATATAGATTATTCTCCTATTTATCCTACTCTAAATCATAATTTAAATCGTAAAACAACACGTAACAAGCGAGGAAAGTGTACTGCTACAGTTGTTGTTTCCAAAAGATATATTACTAAACAAATCAATACTCTTCATCGTAACTATATAAAGAATTATAACTGGTTTTTTATTCGAAAATACATATTTGCTATTAAAAAGAAACAGATAGTACAATATTTAAATGTATTTCTAAGTAAATCTTACTCTAATCATTTCTCTGATAATTTTTATGATCTTATTATGACAAGAGCTGATCTTTTCAACATTAATTTGCAAAAAAATAAAATAAAATAAAATAAAAACACTAATACTCAAAGGATAACTTTTTCAAATCAAATATTTAATAAAATTAATATTAATTCTTCTATAATTAATGATAAAAACTGTTATTTTCCTATTAATAATCTTCAAATTTCAAAAACCTTTAAAATACGAATACAATCGAAAGAAAGATTTTTAACTGTAATGCATTTTCAAAACATACATCTGATGCAAGTACTTTTCCGTGTAAATGCAATGACCCCGCTCTAAAAAAATACATTAATAATGATCATAGACATATAATAACAGGAAATCTTAATATTGTGAATGATTTTAAACTGAAAAAACTAATGGATTATGGTACTAAATATAGAGTTCCTTCTAAGTTTAACGTAAATTTTATTATATAGTTTACATACGATATAGATATTTTTTTTTAAATAAAATTTCAATCTCATATAATAAACCTATTGAATATTTTAATCAATGGAAAATACTAGTTACTGAAAAATTAACTAAGGCTTTAAAGCATAATATTTCGCATTTGGTTAATATTAACACAAAGCGTTTGTTCCAGCAAATTACTAAATTACAAAAAAACTACGTAATCACATACATTGACAAATCTCCTAATAATTATGCAATCGTATGTAAATCTTATTATCACCAACTTCTTACATCCTGTATTTCTACTAATAAATCTTTTCAAAAAACTAATGAAATGTAATTGTAAACAATTGTAAAATTCATAGTTATTATAAACTATTAAATATTTCCTCTACTAACTTTAATTATCCTTATTTAGTTCTTATACCCAAATTTCATTAAAAAAACAATTAAATTTAGGACTGTAACTATTGGGTGCAATACATATAATAATTTAGCCCCAATTAACTTCTATTAAAAATTCTCAATCAAATTTATACACTGACAACATCCACTGATAATACGCATTGTATAACAAATAGCTATCAACTAGTCAATAATTTGAAAAATCTTAAATGTGTTAACAATATAATGACATGTGATTTCAAAGATCTTTTTAATAATATAGATTTATTAGATCTACATAATATTATAAATGCATTATTTAATAAGTATCATCATAAACTGAATTTACCAATTCATATAGATACTGACTATTTTAAAACTCTAACAAATTTCATTATACAGTAGAACCTCCATAAGTTGACCACCCAAGGGACTGTAACAAAGTGGTCAACATACAGAGGTGGTCAACTTAGGGAATTTTTAGAAAATATTTAGTACAATATTAGAAAAACTTCAGTAAACTTGTTTAGTATTTTTTTAGGAAAAATCTAGAAATATATTAGCACTTATTCATTTTTATTTTTACTGAAGTACAGCACATTTTTACAATTTTTGAAGGAATAATTCAATTTTTGTTTGATTTCTCTTTTTGTTCATTAATTAAGTGCAAAAAGCACTTTCACAGTTTACAACTCCATTAAGCATGCTTGGGCATTTTCCCGCAGCGAAATCTTTAAGTTGCACCATCATGCGCTTTACATCGTCTTCCTTCAGAGTTGGGTACTTTGCAGTTTGGTCGTCACTTGGATCATCATCCTCTTCGTCGTCCATTTCTTGTACCAAAAGAGTCTTCGCTGTGCTTGGTTGCAGAGAGTATCTCGTTGAAGATTGCCTCTGGGTCTGGTTCAACACATGTTACTAACTCATCGTCCATGGTAACATAATCTTCAAAATCAACTCCATCAAAAACTGGCAAGGGAGATAGAGGAAGCTCATCCTCTTGCACCGATGCTGTAGCCTTAACAAATGCAGACTTCTAGAAGCAGTTCTTAATCATGGTTTGCGTAACTTTATTCCAAGCATAATTAATCCAATGAACAGCATTCAAAGCATTTACTGACGCAGCTGTTGACGATACTAATGCAGAAGGACCACAGGTTTGTGCTTTCATGATCACCCATTCCAGAAGTTGAGCTCTGTAGTGCACTTTGAAGGACTGAATAATGCCTTGATCTAAAGGTTGGGTTTTCGAAGTTGTGTTTGGAGGCAAAAATTTTAGCTTCACATTTGTGAGATTATTCACTTTCGGGTTGCTGAGGCAGTTGTCCACGGTACTTTTATGGAATAGACCATTTCTTTTGCCTCATTTCTGCATGAATTCCTCTAACCCACCTTTGAACAAAACACTGGTCATCCAAGCAGATCTATTCGCTCTCCAAAAACAGGAAGGTTTTTAGGTTTAACATTTATAATTCACAAGGTTTTGCATATTTGCTGATCACCGTAGGCTTCAAATTTTCCCCAGTCATACTAGCACATAAAAGAACAGTAAAACGCTGTTTTGAAAGTTTTCCTCTTTTGAAAGTGTCACCCTTCATTACTAGACTTCTATCAGGCATTGCTTTAAAGAAGAGACCACACTCATCAGTATTAAAGATGTCCTCATTTTTAAAACCTTTAGCAAACTCTGGGAATTTTTCAATAAACTTCTCCACCACTTCAGCTGAAACCTCATTCGATTCACCACTCAAAATTTTTTGAGAAATCTCGTATCATAGTTTGAATTTTTCAAGCCAACCTGCTGACGCTTGGAAGTCCTCTATTTCGAATTCTTTTGCAATTTTTTTTGCTACTTTCTGAAGAATAGCTCCCGATATTCTTGCATTGATTGATCTTATCTCTTTAACTAAACGAAACGTGGCTTCGTTCACAGTGTCGAGACACGTTTTTCTGCGTTTTCTTTGGAGTCCCCCGTTTTCGGAAGAATATCTTTTCAGATATTCTTCCTTGCGTTTTAAAATGTTGCTCACACCAAATTTTTCAGCTGTCTTTCTTTGATTGCTGCTTTCCAGACAATTAAGAAGATCCTCTTTCTTCTTTAATTTAAGTTCTTTTAGAGCTTTTCTTTGAGCCATTTTTAATGAAAATTCGCAAATAAACAACCAGTCCCATCAAGACACGACATTCAGAAAAAAAGAACGGAATGTGTTTCACATGTGAGCGATACAAGTAGTTTTCCAATTTTCCGTATAGCTACACCGCTACGCATATCCCCCCACTCCCTTGACATTTTTCGTCAGATTTCAGGAATTCTGGCATTTCCCTCCCATTGTATTGTACTGGAAGTGAACAATGAATGGAGCACCACAAGAGGGGCGAGTGTTGCTCAGATAAGCCGAATGACTGATAAAGAAATTCCTGGAAACCAGATGGAGAACAAACGGAGGAAAAAGCAAATTTAAGGAAACATCAGTGGTCAAGTTACAGAGAGTAAAACCTACTAAAAAGTGGTCAACATACAACTTACGGAGGTGGTCAACATAGAGAGGTAAATCTCCATTGAAAATGCATTGTGACCATTCAAACTTATAAATTTCGGTCAACATAGAGAGGTGGTCAATATAGAGAGGTGGTCAACTTTGGAGGTTTTACTGTATATAATAATTTTATAATGCATGATAACACATTATATTTACAGAAAGTCGGTATACCACAAGGTGGATGTATATCCAGTATACTTTCTGACTTATACTTATATCACTATGAACGTACTTATATTAACAGTAATATACATTTATATCGTTGCGTTATATTGATGACATAATTTTAATTGCCACTGATCATACTAATATTTCTATATTTCCAGTAGATTATCCTACTAATTTAGAATTTAACGGAGAACCTCCTGTCTAACAATACTATTAACTTTTTAGATCTTAAAATTACACTTAAAGAAAACAAAACAATAATTGATCTATATGACAAACGTAAAGAATTTAAATTTAAAGTTAAAACATTTACTAATTTTAAATCTTGTCTTCATAATATATATCTTCTGTATATCGTAATCTACAAAAACAACTTTTCAAAAGTAAAAAAAAGGCCAAGCGTAAAAAAAAAGTTGTGGCTAAAAAATGGTGTGATATCAAATTTCCAAGCTATTATATTGCTTATTTAACTTTTTTCCATTAAATAAGTTATCATATATATAAGTCGAGTGCCTACGTATATGTTAATAGAAATCGTTTTCTCCTGTACTAAATACATCCTAACAAGTTTATGAAAATTCAATTTTTTTCAAATTATGCATGATGGGCTTGGCGGCCATCTTTGCATATTATTCACAAAATTCTAACCACCCAAATCCGTAGTTAAAATCCGAAGTTCAAAATTGTTATTTAAGCAAATATTTAAGAGTTTCATTTATAGACTTGTATGCTCTGAAAATTGTGTCTTAAGATAATGATGACTTATCTTAAAGATTCATCTTATGATTTATTTTTTAGAGTAATTATTAATTTCAAACTAGTAAAAATCAATTTATCAAAATATCAGTCTTATCTAATTTATCTGTCCGTAGTTAGAATCTGAAGTTCGAAATTTTTATAAAAATATTACATTGCAAACATATTACGCTTTTATTTTAGAAATTTGGGTGCTTAGAAATATGGAAAGATGGCCGCCAAGCCCATCATGCATAATTTGAAAAAAATTGAATTTTCAGAAACTCGTTAGGATGTATTTAGTACAGGAGAAAACGATTTCTATTAACATATACGTAGGCACTCGACTTATATATATGATAACTTATTTAATGGAAAAAAGTTAAATAAGCAATATAATAGCTTGGAAATTTGATATCACACCATTTTTTAGCCACAACTTTTTTTTTTTTTTTTTTTTTTTTTTTACGTTTGGCCTTTTTTTTACTTTTGAAAAGTTGTTTTTGTAGATATCATTTCTTTTTTTTAAATATATTGAACATAATTTAAATAATCTAAACAGGAGAAATAATTTAAAATTACATTTTACTTTCAGTCATTGTTTAAAGGGTTAGCTAGAAATAGCAGTAGATTTTTCAATTAAATTAATTACACTCTTAAAAACAACATACTAAATGTGGCTTGTTGTAATATTTGTTATCCTCCGTTAAAAAATATCACTGACTAATCCATTAAATGAATAAAAATGGAATACGTACATAGCGTGTCAGCGCTGCATTTGAAATCAAACGTGATATCACGCTCTTTTATTATTAGCACTAGCTGGCTTCGCCCGCTAGCGGGCCCCTAATTTACACCGGGCCCTCAATCCTTTTAAAACCTCGAATAAGATAAACCACGAACCTCCGACTTGGTTCCACGCTGCTTTCGGCGTGGATAATCCCTTAATTTGCACATCGAATTGTATAAACATCTAAACAAACGAACTTCCGACACGGGTCCCGGCTGCCTTCGGCACCGTATAGCAGTTGTGCTGCGCACGCTCAAGTTCTATCTTCCACCACCAGGTAGCGCAATCTGTTCTATACAAACCTCGGGGACTGAAATCGTTAAGGCTATAGATGTCGAGTCGAATGAGCTATACCCCGTCGTGATCTAGCACATAGAACCAGAGATAGGAAAGTGCCCCTTGGTGGTGAAAAAACGAACTAAAATCGGAAAGCTCTATAGATGTCGAGTCGAATGAGCCATACCCCGTCGTATTCCGACCCATAGAAACAGAGATAGGAAAGCGCCCACTGGTGGTGAAAGCTAATCGCGTTTGGGGAGCAAACAAGGGGATGAACACCGGAGATGCGTAATAAGATTAGGCGGTCACAGACTTTTCCAACGATGTATCACATGATGGATATGTGCAAAATTCAGAAAATACCCCCCCCCCCCCCACCTGCATAATTTGATTAAGCATTCACAGACCTTTCCAACGATATATCACATGAGAGGTGCCGGCAAAATTTAGAAAAGTGGGGGCGTGAAAGTGGGAGGATGGACCCCGAAGATACATTATATGAATAAGCGGTCACAGGCCTTTCGAACAATATATCACATGATTAGTGTCGGGGGGGGCGCAAAATGTGGGGGTTTCACCTGTGGTGCATAACATGAATAAGTGGTCACAGTCCTTTGTAACGATATGTGACAGGACGGATATCGTTAAAATTTAGAAAAGTGTCACCCCCCCCCCCTTGTGTAGGCAAAACGCGCTCCGCCCCTCTCTATAATTTTTGACGCAGCTTTATTTTTAAAATTTATGTTATGTGTTATAAAATATCGTAAAGTTTCAAACAGATAGCCTTATTATACTTCCTAATTTTGTTCACGCTCCTCCCCATCCTCTCCCCGAACTGTGACGCGCCATTCTTTTTTATAAATTTTTTATCATGTGTTATAAACTATCTTAAAGTTTAAAACAGATCGCATTGGAATTTAATATATTTGCTGAAATTACTATTATATGTAGAATAATATAAAAATAAACCCTCCTTTAGATTGTAATTGAGATATATGAACAATTTTTAGAATTTATGAAAGCTGATTTTTATTTATTTATTTATTTATTTATCTATTTATTTATTTTTTATTTATTTATTTATTTATTTATTTATTTGCATTGCCCTGTGCATGTTTGGAATTTCTTAGCAATTTCTTAGATTTACATTATTTTATTCAATTAAACATTGTACTGTTACAATAAATTTAAATGGAAATTTCACTTCTAAAACAAAAATAATTTAACAACTGGATTTCATTAATTTATAGAAAAATGACGTGAAAGGTATTCCTGTGAACGAAATGCCTGTCCTTTACCGTGTTTTTTTTTTTTTTTTTTTTTTTTTTTAGAAATAAATGAATCACATTTAATTCATTTCAAAAATTTTGTTTACGTTTGGAAAGAAATTTTAAATACCGATAACTCTTAATGTATACATTTTAGAAGGTACATCTTCCCTCAAAAACTAATTTATTTTTAAAGATCTTTCAAAAACGTATATTATATATTTAAAATATTTTTAAAGCATAAACACTACGTCTGATTACTTTATTTTACAATATTTATAAGAACACGCATTTTATCAGACAATTAAATGCACTAAACAAACACGAGTGAAAAATTGACCTGGGCCAGGACTCGAACCTGGGACCTTACGCATACCGTGCCGACTCTCTGCGACTGAGCCACCCAGATCGATACGCTTTACGGGAATTTCTCATACTTATTCTTGTTGGAAACAGTCATCTGCCACAGTTTGCAGTCATATTTAATTGCTTAATAAAATGTGTGTTCTTATAATTATGAAGTTTTATTATTTTTTTAAATATCTTCAGAAGAAAATGGCTGACTTGCAGATGAAATTTGATGTTGTTATAACTTGTAACTGATTTGTGCTATTATAATACAGACTAGCCGCCACTGGCGACCAGTTTGGTCTCCCTTAAATGTATGTTAAGCATTGTAACACGTTACTTTTATTCATAATTTATATTTTTCCGTAATCCTTCGCCAAACCGGAAGATTCTAATAGACAAATCAGAAACTTTTGCGATCATGGTAGCATTTCGCATATTTTTTGTTGTTATGTATTTCGTCTTTCTTGACAAAAACCGCTTAACCAACTTAAGCGTTTATGCTTCATATCCGTTTGCTTATCAGTCGCAATATGTTTGCTAATGAGGAGATTCTTAAACATATTAAGTAGTTTTCCGTAATTGGATCCATTGCCAAATTGCGTATTTTAGTTAATACGATTTGGTGCATTGAAGTCTATTTTGTGAAAGTCTTTAATGATATCCACATTTACACTGAACCATATTGTTGCCAATATTCTTTTGTTTGTTTGTTTGTTTCTCGCTAACTTTGGCTGTAGACTTGATTACGGGAGAATCAAGAAGAAAATCTACCATTATTCTCATTTAAAACGTCTTGAATAATGTGACATAATCGGGGTGCATATTATAACACGTAATTTTCGAGTATGGTTTGGTGAAACATTGAACTTTTGGAAGCCAGTTTTGATAATCACATTCCTTTTAAACCATATTTGCTATCAGCACTTTTGACCCGTGGCGTAGAATCTGATTAAAATTCACGAACTTCCTTCTAGATGCCAGTCTCTGTTCGACTCTGTTTTTCTCTGCTCTCCTATTTTTTGATATAGTTCAGAAGTTTTCATAACTGCATAATTCCCTTATTTTGGCATTTCTGCTTAATGTCTACTGACTATTAAGATCCGTAACTTGTAAATACGCCACGCCAACATTACCGCCTATAATTCTAATTACAGCAACCCGTTTTTTCTCTCTATATTGCAACTCTATAGTTAATATAGTGCCTTGGTGCGTCTACGACAGCTGTTACATCAGAACATTTGATTTCAAAATCAAAGTATCGTTTCTAATTTGCACACGCGAAAAATAAAAGCTGGTATTGGCGATTTTAAATATGCTATTGGCGAGATTTGCGCCCAAATAACACAAAAGTACTTAATGATGTTATGTATTTTGTAAATGTATATTAAATTACTGTTTTGAAAGCGATTGGTCATTAATAATGGTAAATATGATTGGTGATTAACAATCATTTTCAGTGGTCTCTCTTCCTTGCACGTATAATACATAAATACCAAATTAACTGACAATTTGTTTCGAAATTTGATTCATTAAATATCATTACAGGAGTTGTATTTGTTTACATTCAGCTTACATCAAGAAAAGATAAAGAATGAAGTTGAGTTGTATAGCACATAATTATGGTAAACTTTGATTGTGTCACTGGTACGAATTATTTTTTTGAAACCAGGCAGCGCTCCAAAAAATTTTTCACGGAAAACTTACTTTACGAACGATTATCTCCATGGTTCAATGGTTTAATGTTTTAAACCTTCACGACGAATGAATATTTTTTTTTTTTTTTTTTTTTTTTTGTTTACTTTCATGGATAGAGAATTTGAACTGCAAGGCTAATTTCAACTGAAGTTATTATTGAAGAATATATACATAATTGAACGTAAGTCATCTCTCAAATATTAATTTATTTTGAACGATCTTTCTAAAAATGTAACATTTATTAAGTTTTATTCGAAAAAATAATTTTGAATAAAAATGTTTGCCTGGCATATGAAAAAGTGAAGCGGGCATTCCGGAATTGTTGATGACAGTCACATGACTTACGGTTTTATTATAGAGACTAGCCGCCACTGGCGACCAGTTTGGTCGCCCTTAAATGTATGTTAAGCATTGTAACAAATTATTTTTATTCATAATTTATTTTTTTCCTTAATCCCTCGCATAACTGGAAAAATCTAATAGATAAATCAAGAACTTTTGTGATCGCGGTAGCATTTCGCATATTTTTTGTTATTATGTATTTCATCTTTCTTGACAAAAATCGCTTAACCCACTTAAGAATTTATGCTCCATGTCCGTTTGCTTATCACTTGCAATATGTTCGCTAATGCGGAGATTCTTAAACATATTTGGCGCAAAACAAAAATCGCGCCAGCCCCGGTGCGTCCGTGACAGCTGTTTCAATTTAAAATACATGACGTTCACATTTTTCATTTAAAATAGAAAATAGAAAAATAATAATTATCATAAATCAAAACATTTGATTTCAAATTAAAGTATCGTTTCTAATTTGCACGCGCAAAAAATAAAAGCTGACAATTATTTTCGAAATTTGATCCATTAAATATTATTACATGAGTTCAACTTACGTCAAAAAAGATCCGGAAGTTGAGTTGTATGGAACAGAATTAAGGTAAACTTTGACTGTCTCACTGGTGCGGATTATTTTTTTTACGCCAGGCAGCGATCCAAAAATTCATGGTTTAATATTTTAAACATTCACAACGAATGAATCTTTTTTCTTTGTTTACTTTCATAGATAGAGAATTTTAACTGCGAACCTAATTTAAACTGAAGTTATTGCAGAATGTATACATAATTGAACGTAAGTCATCTCTCAAATATTAATTTATTTTGAACGATCTTTCTAAAAATGTAATTTTTATGCAGTTTTATTTGCAAAAATAATTTTGAATAAAAATGGCCGCCTGTGGCATATGAAAAAGTGAAACGGACATCCCGGAACTGTTGATGACAGTCACATGACTTACGGTTTTATTATATAGATGGTACATGGTCGTTGGCGGGTTTTGTATCTGTTTTGGCATAATTTTTTAATCGCCAAGTTAATTAACAGTTTTTTGCTAATTAAGGATAGAAAATAATATTTTTTTACACTGAATTTTATAAAAGCACACAGATTACGTAATTACTCGTCCAAAAATGCAATTCTTTTTTTATTCTGCCGAATATTAAGGTCTGTAAGTTGTTTGAAAAAAAAAAGTTTGACGAAGAAAAAAGTGATCATTTTAAGTAACTCGACGTTTTTAAAAAAAAATCTATATCTCTGTTTATAAATCACTTATGAAGATGAGTTTGGTCTTAAATTGAAGAAATTCTTCATTAGATTCTTCTAGTTTTCGTTTTTTATTTCTGCGACGCTTGGTTTATTATATATCTGATATTTTAATCTGGCATGTTTTGTCGATTTAACATTGCGAAGTTGATTCCTGTAAATAAGCAGTAGCGGTCTAGTTCAGTTCTTGGCGTTGTTTGTGTGGCGTTTTTTTTTTTTTAAAGCTTGGCTTGGCAGAGCGACCGCCCTGCTTGATATAACTCCTTTTAAATCTTGTCTTCATAATATATATCTTCTGTATATCGTAATATAACTCCTTAATCATATATATAGAATAAAGAGTATATGTTCTTCTCAACTAATTAACAACAATATTAAAAAACTAATTTATGATGCATTGCAACATGGTTTTAAAAAAAATTTCATATATTCTTTAATATATAATTAGTACTTAAATGATCTTAAAAACCAAATTAACACATGCGTAAAAATATTTATAAAAAAACATATAAAATTAGAAAATATTTAATAAAAAATAAATAAATAAATAAAATTATAACAGGACAGATGAGTGGGTAGATGTTAGATTACGGAGGTGTGGCGGAGTTGTCTGGAAAATATGCATGGTTAATTTATTTAAAAAAAAAGGAATGGGGCATTTTGATTTAGAACTACGTTTGCTAATACACATTTTATAATGGACTATGATTTGACACTTTTATATGCAAATTAATGTAGTTATATTTACATATTCATTAATTCATTTTAATGTATTCATATTCATTAATATTTAATAATGTTATCGATTAATTGTATTTAGTTTAATGCCTACTGTGGACAGTATCATATTATCATGCCCACTGTGGACAATATTATATTATCTTCTAATATAATGTATACTATCTTAAATGATAATATAATGCATTGTATTAATTTTTAGGGTTTCGTTCATCTCACGAAACCCTATTGCTCCCGCTCCGTTGTCTGTCTGTCACAGAGCCATTCTCGAAAACTATGTAACTTACAGAGTTGAAACTTTGTGTATAAATCAGAATATCAGCTGTAAAGAGCTGAAAATATTAAAATTTGAAAAATTCGTATATTTTAATAAATAGAGATAAAAAAACCAAAATTCTAACAGCCTTTTCCTATTAAATTTAGACATTTTTCGATATAGCCGATGCCAAAAATTAAAAATCTACGATGAATTTCTTTCTGCTATAATTAATTTTCTATCAGACGATTTTCACGTGAAAAATGAAAATGAAATAAAAAGTTTCACCAATTAAAAAAAAATATATATATGAAATAAAATTGATTGACGTCATAGTCGTATAATAAAACTGAAAATGTCTAAAACTTATCAATAATACAAGGAGTATGAGTATGTGTAAGTACACAAAGCAGATTAATATCACGTCATTAGAGAATTAAAAAGAAAATCTGACGTCATATGGCAATAAGTTTAACTAATTTTTCAAATGTTTGAGAATAATACAAAGCGAGTATCTTTATAAATAATAGAGAATAGTAAATATATAAGTTTGAGAAACATAATTGAATCGTGATAAAAATCCGATTATGGAAATATTCGCATATTTTAACATTTTGAAGGTGTACAATTTGTTTAATTTTGAAATTATTTTTTTAAATATTGCATTTAGTCCGTATGACGGATATTATTATGACAGAATATAATAGCGGTCTTGGCCCGCTATTCGGCTGGTTTAGATATTCGAAAAAACGAAAAAATAGAACGGTAAATTTTTACTTTATAAAAAACATGACTTTTTTTTGTGAAATGAAATTTGTTTGAATTTTTTAAAGAAAGGATAAAGTGTTTTGAAAGAAATATTAAACGAAACCCTTTGAGCGATCTTCGATCACACTTACCCTCTTGTTATTAATTGTTCTACCCTCTTCACTTAAATCATGTGTATTTAATTTTTAACAAAGTTTGTAGAAACGTTAAATGTAACTAATTAATTTCAATATTTAATTAATATTAATATTAAATCCTTAGCATCTTAATTCTTATAATTATTTATTTAAATTTGATTATAAATTAATTTACGTGATGTTGCATTTCTGGCAAAGGTATTTAATTGTGGCTATGTCATTGCTAGGTACAAATATTTATCTGAAGCATTAATCAATAATTATTAATTTCACCATTTTACATATCATATTTTACATAGAATTTTTCTTTAATACATCACTTTTTTTTAAAAATGTAATTGATAATATATCAACATAATTTTATTTATTATTTAATTATATTTATTTATTATTCAACTATTAGTTATCATTCTTTAGACAGTATTTGTTTTAATCTTTAACTAATAATAGTAATCAAATGCTTTTATTAAATCATAGAATATTCACAAATTTTTCCATAGATGGCAGCACCTTATTAATTCATTTGAATACATGTTTGGTGTTCTATTTTAAATTTTCTATATATTGGTTTGTGTTTGACTTTGCTGTACAATAATTATCCTTGGTAAATGATCTTTTAAAACTTATTTTGGCAACATGTACTGATTTTCTCCAATTCATTGCCTGAGTTATGTGTTGACTCATGTTAGGATCATGTATTATATCTGGTAACTGTTGTTTTCTTTTCCCTATATCTTTTTTAATCTTGTTGTATTTTGAACTTTATGATTATATTTCACGGTTTATTTCTCTTTTTTATGGATAAGGTTTCTTTTTTCTTTCCTTTCTAATATTGTTTTTATTTTATGAACTTTATGATTTTTTCACAGTTTATTTCTCTATTATGGTGTGGTAGTCCCAATATCAAATTCTTTAGCAATGTTATGGCTAATATGATGATGAAACCACACATTTTATTTGTGTTAATTTAGGCATTTGGGACCTGAAGATTCTATCTAAATTCCAGAAATTTCATTTTTTCAATTTTTTAATTTAATTTCTTCTTCTTTTCCTTTCAACACTTGTTGTCAATTAATTATTACATTCTAATTCTTAATTTCACCGTTTTTGTTGGTGTTTCGGTAATGTTTCATTAATGGATATATATATATAAACTCGACTATGTCAACAAGTATGAGATATTTCATGATGTGTGCCACGTGGACGTGTGGTATCATGAAGAACTTGTGATGTTTAAGGATTCTGGATAATTATTGTGAGTAAAATATTTTATCTACTCTTTACGGGTTTTTATTTCCAATTTTATTATTTCAAACTGATATCTGGTGGTAATTCAGTGATGTGTTGCATACAGATTTTAGGATAATTGATGTGAGTGAAATATTTTATCTATTCTTTACGGGTTTTTTATTTCCAATTTTATTATTTCAAATTTTAATATTTCCAATTGTTTTCTGGTAATAATTCAGTATACCTGGGTGATTCTACTGATCTTAGCATATATGCCAGTAGAATTATGAAATACTGAATTATTTTTTAAAACACATGTGGGTACATCCAGGCTGATGATTATATCTACACGTGTTTTTTCATATCCAATTCTGATTTAATTCTCTTGTTGTCCAATTTTCCATTGTATATGGCTCATATTTCATTTCTTAGTCCATTTGTATTCACTTGATAGCAACTACAAATTATTATTTATTTATTTATTTATTTATTTATTTATGTCTCCCTCTCTCTTTTTAAATTTCCTTCATGTTTTCAGTATTTTTGGCCAATTACCATTGAAGCACAAGCTATGGTAATATTATGATTGCACTTGTTAATCTATTAGCTATGTGGTATTCTGTCTACACATTATCATTAATTATTAAGTAGAATGATACAAGAACTTGATATGTTTTTTGAAATTCATAGATATTATAATTATATACAGTGCCGTAACTAGGCAGGTGCAACAGGTGCAGCCGCACAGGGCCCATCTGAAAGGGGGGGGGGCCCAAAATGATGTGCATAAGAAATTATATTTTTTAATTGAAAAAGAAATTTCTGCCTTTCTACTGCGCGATTTGACGGTTAAGTTTTGTGTTATTTAGATCCTAGATGTCTCTGCTTATCAACATGAACATTCGAATTAATATAGAACTGATATTTTCAACTTACCTACCTACCTGCCAAACTTATGCTAGGTTATAGTTTGAATGCAGTAACGTATACTTGTGTTTTCGCTTATGTTTTTACCAAATGCCGGTTTTTTTCCGTTTTATTTTAACTTCCTTTAACCAAACCATTTGAAATATGGAAGATACAGTCTTAAAATTAGTACCTTTACGTCTCAAAGTCTGCAATTAGTTCGAAAAAATATCGTTGTTAGCCCTTGGAAATTTTTTGCAAAAAAGAGTCGTTTTCGCAGTAAACATTTCCCATAATATGTCAACGTTCCACACCCCCCTCCCCCCTCCCAGGTCGCAATTTTAGGGGCACCGATAAGCAAAAAATTTGCGTTAATGCCGATACTTTTTTCTAATCGTCAGTGCAATCGGTTTTCAAAAATAGGAAAATTTTAACTCTTTTAAAAAATTCACGATCGCAGGTCCCTTTACCTCTCGGAAGCGATATTTTTTCTACATTAAAAGTAAATAAACGTCCCTATTTCGACACAATCTTTTTACAGCATCTCGGCAGACTGGATTTACAGCTACTACAAAAATTTTGAAACATTCGGGGGAGCACAAATATTTTTTAAAAAATTAATAAAATCTAAGAAAAAATCGATGAAAAAAGTGGGATATTTCGCTGGATTTGGCTTACGTTTCCACTATTAAATATGCATATTGATTCATAAAATAGTTAAGGGAACATCATATTTTTAATTCCTAAAAATTTCGAAAAAATTGAACGATAACCACTGAAGAAAAAAAAATCTAAATTACAGGACAACCCCCCCCCCTCTTCCTCTTCTTTTATCGGCAGACTTAGAATTAAGCATTGATTCTGAAAATCAAAATACGCAAAAAAAAAAAAAAAAAAAAAAAAAATCCTAAGCAACATGTACGCTGAATTCGTTTTCCAACACTGCAAACCATTTCAATAAATATCATCATTAACCTTATGAAAGAAAATTCATTTCCGAAAGCCAGTTTTGTCAAATTTTGAGGACAAGTAATTCGTGGGGAAATAAATGTTCGGGAACAATAAAATTTTTCGAAAAAAACTTGGGTATTTTCTTTTCCTTATTTCACGTAAAGTTTACTTTTAGTCATTTGGCAACATTGAACCTGTCTCGAATTCTATTCTGTTTTTGCTTCCACCGAGCTCTATGTTTTTATGCGGAAAGTGAAAATAAGTACGGAAATCGATTTTATTAAGTGGTCGTGATTTATAACGGCACAGTTTACTCTTTTATCTAATTCTAATGTCTCTTGATATTTTTAATTTGTATTTCTTATTTATTTCTTATTCAAAGAAAAAGAAGTACCAAGAAATTTAAGGCCAGAATTTAAAGGTAAGTGAAATCATTGAAAATATTTATGTATATAATCTTGGAAAAACTTTTGTAGAAGAATTATTATTTTAATTATTATTATTATTATAATTATTATTATTATTTTAAATCTTATTAAAGGTAAACATATATCGAATTTGAAGGGTCCATGCAGGTTTTTTTTTTCTTTCTTGTCTCTCAATTTATAAAACAAGAAAATGTTATTTTTACGTAATTTATTATATTTTTATGAAAATTACAGTTTTGTAACAGAAAAAAAATCCTGATATTCGAATTCGAACAAAACATTTATGATTTATGTCCAACAAGTTTTCCTATTAGAGATATACTTTCTGGCGACCTTGTTCTGTTTTCAAATTTCATATTTGAAATTCTAAACAAAGTTAGGGTAATTAATGAAACGTTTGCTTTTATGAAATAGAACTTTGTGAAAAAGGTATCCTTTATTAACCACTTAGCAGTTTATTTTCTTTCTTTTTTGAAACAGTAAATTAAAAATAGTGACACAACACCACTTTTTCCTTACTACAATATTTGCCTTATATAATCGAAAAATGTCTGCCAATTAAATAAAGCAAAAGTTAAAACTTGCAATTAGTGGTCGAAAAACTTTTGTTAACGAAATAAGAAAAATGTTTTTGCCCGTACGATGTACGGGCAAAGTGGTTAGTGGTTAAGGGAAATTTTGTGAAGGGGCTTGTTTTATTAAAAGGAATTATTAAATATTTTATTTTATTGAATATATTATATTTTATATAATATATATATTATTTTATTAAATGTTAAAAGAATAATTAAAAGGGTCCATTTTTGTTAAGAGTTTCGTGGAGGAATTCTAAAAAGGCCCTGTTTCTGTCTGGATCAACCAACTGATTTGATTTAAAAGTTCTAAAATTACTCGCTTATTTTTAAATCTGTGAATGAAATTGTTGTCTGGAGACTTTTATCTGCTATTTCAACATCGTTAATTAAACGTTTCCTATATTTTGCTTGATAGACTTCATCCCATCTTCTAATCAATCTGGATAGCAGACAAATGGTCGCGACCTTAGAATTGTCTACTGGCGGTAGAAAAAAAATATTTGCTTCTATTTTTTTCCATAGCTTTAAACGAGAGGATTTATTGTTTAAATGTTTGAAACCTTTTACGATTCAAAGTAAATCATCTTGACCATGTTTTTCAAACTGAACCTCATTTCACTAATATTGATTGTTGAAATTATTTTCCCACATTTGTAATTATATCACTGTAGTTCAATGTCCCTTTGTTTTCGTTTGTTCCAATTTTAGGGCTGTAATGGCGGGTTGTATACGTCGTATATCTTTTGGCTTATTTCATGGAATTCCGTATACTACCTCTTTCTCAAGTTAATCTGTAGCGAATGCTGTCTGGGATCTATAATGTCCGATTTTCACAACTACAACAACGTCCATTTTCTTTCATTCCTAGATGAGATGAGCCGCCCAGCAATGGCTGGGTGCGTGTTCAGTGTTAACGAACATCCTTCCAAACTAACCTAAAGTTAGAAACCCGCAGCCGTTGCAGAATACATACGCATGTTTCCTTCTCACTTTTAGGTAGCTTTCAATACAAAAAAGTATAAAGCTACCTATTGCAGCCGTTCGGAGGAAAGCAGTTCCGGAAAATTTCGATATATTTTCACCGATCATGACCCCCAGACCCCAAAACCACCCTCCGTTCAAATGTTGATTTATATATATAGATATATCCATATATATATATATATATATATATATATATATATCTGACCTATGTCATACGATAACGCTCGTATTTATAAATCGATTTTGATGAAACTAATTGTGTGTATTAAGCTCACCAATGTCTCGACCGAGTTCGTTGGCCAGCTTGGTCCGCCATTTTGTTTCAAGATGGCGGCCATTTAAAAATTTAAAACTAAAATAAATATACCAAAAAGTTAAAAATTCAAATTTATTTTTTAATTACGTGTTAGGCCTTGATACAAGGATTCCAGAGCATTTTTTGGTTTACCTCTATCTTAAAAAATGGCTGAGATAGAGCAGTTTGAAATTCTAGGGTGGCTGACATTTTGAAACAAAACAGCACATTAACGCGATTACTCGCAAATTATTTTCTTTCATTGTTGTAATAATTTTCCCAATCATACGCATAAAACTATATATTCATATCCGTTCGCTCCAAAATTGGCGACAAAATTGGCAAAATTTGTGACATTTGGCGAAATATCGCCAAATTTGGCGACCAAAATAATTCTTTATAAATGAAGCCAATTTGGCTATTGCTCAATAATCTGGCGAAATTCTTATTAAAATTCAGTATTAACGAAATTCAGTATTAACGAATCTTTTGTAAACGTTTCTTTGTATTTTAACTTGCTGTTTTCGTGTAACATTAGTTAAAATTTTAAGACGAAGATATAGGAAAGCTACCTTTTCCTCCCGGTACAGGCCGGAAGGACTTTTTTCTTTTTAAATCAAGTTATTTTCTATTTAAAAAATACTTTTTATTGTGCAAACTCTTTGCCTTTTTTCATAAATTATATATGCTAGGGAATCCTTCTCGAGTTACAGAATGTAGGCGAAACCTTTTTTTTTTTTTTTTTTTATGAAAATTCTAATAAATTATTAAATTAAATTTTTATTTATTTATTATCTTGTGCACTAACAACAGCAAACATCATTTTTATATGAAAAATATCATTAAGGTATCCAAATAAAGTTTTAAAATTTATTAAAAGCGATACTTTCGCGTTGGCCTCGTGCCACGAGATTTCAGCCAAAGAAATCTCCAAAGATGGTTATTTACAGCAGTAATTTTAATTCTGATAATTTTAGTTGTTTAAGCGATTAGTTAAATTACATATCTTAAATTTGTGTTTTATTTATTTTTCATTATTTTATTTATTAATCAATGAAGTTTTAATTTTGTAAAGGAATGTTAGCTGGAAACAAATACTGAACTATTTCTATTATTTTAAATGCAAATGGATTTACATTTCGTAATCGTCTGCTGCGAACAGATAAATAATAAAAAAAAAAACATTCATGCTTGAAAGTTATTTTAGAAACCATAAAAGTGAGTAAATTGCCATACAGTTTTCAAACAATTTGCGATAGCGCTTTCAAACCAATTTCATTTGAAAGTTTGCTGTAAAAGCGAAATTTAATCATTTGTTGTCGCCAACGTCAAAATGACGTCAGCATTACGCACGGACACGTTGCTCCTTTATAATATAGAGTTATTCAGGACAAGAAAAAAAGGTGTAAGTGCCCGAAAATTAGCTGAAATATTGAAGTGCTGAAAGACCCAAATAAATGACAATCTGAAAAAAAGTTTGCAGATATTTTTATCCTTAATTTTTCTTTAAAAGTTTAAACCTGCATCTAAAACATATTAAATATTGCTAAAAAAAATATTAGACTGAAATGCAAAGTTGTTGCATGAGTTCATTGATGTATGTCTTATTTTCAATGACAACTTCCCTTTTTCTATGCACATACAGAATGCACAACGATGAATTAGACATCATACGAAAAGTTTTGTTATAGAACACTCAAATTTTATTAAAACACGTTTCTTGATTTAAAAAAAAACTGCTTTTAATTATAAATTAATGAAAAGTTTATCAGAAAAAATTTCAATGATTGCAGCGCGAAAGCCTTACACAGGTCCACTGGTTATTATTACGCTATTTGAAAAGAAATTTCTGGAATTTGATTTCTTTGCTTGCTAGTAATATTAAGATTACTTGATTGCGATATTAAAAGACGCGTGACGAACGCGCTTGGATAGCCCCGTCAATATTATGTTGGGTTTTTGTTATTTCTGTACGTATTTTTGTATTTGTATATTGAAGCTATTTGCAATGTTAAGTTTTAATGTATTTATAGACTCATTTTGTAGTTTTTAATGTACCATTTGAGTTTTATGGCGACGTTTTAATAATTAATTTCATGTGTAACAAATTTTTAGATTTTTAATATTTTCTGAGAAATGTTTGATTGGAAAAAAACATCGAAATATGGCAAATAAAAGGCATCCAAGCAAGTGATATTTCGTCACACGCTTGCATTCGTTCTACAAAAAGTAGTTTATGTAAGTTATAACAGTTTTATACTTGTACAGTCAACATGCTAACAATAATATTTTATTTTCTAGCTTAAAAATGTCTAAGCATTTGTCAGGTGCACAAAAGAGAAATATAAGGAAACGAAAATTGGAAGAATGCAAGTCAATGTCGCAACAGTTTGGTAAATGGCTAAAAACCGAAAACTCAGAGAATAGAGGAAGTGTGGAAGAAGTCAAATCTAGCACAACTTCACAAGGTGATAAAAAAACACTACATTTGGCATCTACCTCTTCAATTAACGACAATTCTCCGAGTAACAAAAACGATCCATTGCAAGAAAAGCAATCTGCTGCTTCTCAAGATATTTTAATTCAAAAGAGGATGAGCCTGCACAAAGTACTGTCTCACAAACTGATAATACCGAACATTCTGCTGCTTCACTGGGTATTTTACTACAATTGCCCCATAATAGTTCAAAAGAGATCAGCCTGTACAAAGTACTGCCTCACAAACTGATATTAAACAGATATTCTGCTGTTTCACAAGGTATTTCACTACATTTGCCCCATAATAATTCAAAAGAGGACGAGCCTGCACAAAGTACTGTTTCACAAACTGATAATACCGAACAAAATATGTTCTGTACTGTTCCAGAAGAAATACTGCTTAATTACAACGATCCCCAAACCTGGCCTGCCGTTACTGGTAAATTAATACATTCTCTTGTCTCACATGGTGCAGATCAAGGCGGCAACCTTAACTTTAATACGTTAAAAGTAGATGATTCAGGTCGAAAATTTACAAAGGACTGGTTTTATGTTAAACAAATTAACGGAGAAACTGTTAAAAGAAAATGGATTTTATATTCCGTTAATCAAAATGCAGTATTTTGCTTTCCTTGCATGCTTTTTGGGCAAAAATCGCATAATCTTTCAGACCCCCAAAAAGGTTTTTAGGATTGGAGGCATCTTCATCCGGTTATTCCCCGACACGAAAATTCTCCGGAATATCAAATTTCGTATGTGAAATGGAAAGTAATGGAAAAGAAAAAATCAGGAAATGCAATTGATGATATGTAATTAATTCCATTAACAAGGAAAAAATGATATGGCGTGAAATATTGAAAATAATATTGGATGCTATTCTATTCTGTGCCAAATATAATCTTGCTCTTAGAGGTTCAAATGAAATTATTGGCGATCCAAATTGTGGCATTTTTTAAAATTTGATTGAATTTGCTAGCCATTATAATACTACTTTAAAGGAACATATTGAAAAATATAAAAAGGATTCAGTGTCTTATTTCTCACCCACTATTCAAAATGAAATAATAAAATTAGTTGGGGACAAAACTAGAAATGAAATCATCTGCAGAATTAAGAAGGCAAAGTACTACACAATTTTATTCGACTGCACTCCTGATGTTTCAAGAAAAGAGCAAATGAGTCAGATTATAAGATATGTCCATGTTGACTGTAAAGGGAAGGTAATGATTGAAGAAAGCTTCATAAACTTTATTCAATCTCATGAAAAAACGGGAGAAGGTTTATCATCTGAAATTTTGAATAAACTAAATGTTGATAAATTAGACATTCAGGATTGCAGAGGGCAAGAATTTGACAACGGTGCCAATATGGCTGGCAAGTATAAGGGAGTAAGTGCACGTATTTTGGAAATTAATGATTTAGCAATATTTGTACCTTGTGCAGCTCATAATCTAATTTTAGCCGGTGCCCACGGTGCATATACAACTCCAGAAATGATTGCTTTTTTTGGTACTGTGCAGAGGTTGTTTAATTTTTTCTCCTCCTCAACAATTCGTTGGGAAACTTTAATGAAGTGCTTAAAAATATCACTTAAAAGTTTTTCTGATACAAGATGGTCATCAAAGGCCAGAGCAATAAAAGCGCTGTATTTACAATTACCTGAAGTAATGGAAGGACTTCAAATGATTACAAACGATTTTTTGAATCCGGAAGCTTGTATCGAATGCACAAAGTTTGATTCTGCAAATTAATTATAGGTTTATCTGTACACTTTCTATATGGAATAAAATTCTACAATGCATCGATCGAACAAACAAAGCATTACAACAGAAAGATTTGTCAATAGATATTGGAACAAAACTAATTGCTGGTTTACGTAGTACATTACAAGGGCTTCGAGATACAGGTTTTGAACAAAATATCCAGGAAGCACAAAGTTTGGCTGAAAAAAATGGATATAGAGAAGGAATTTCTTAATAAAAGGAAAAGAAGAGTGAAGAAAATGGAAATAGATGAAACATCAGATGAAGGAAGTAAATTAACAGCTGAAGAGTTATTTAAAATACAAATGTACAGTGTTCTTGACACTCTGTTATCTCAGATAGATTTGCGTTATGAAAAAATGAGAACCATCTGTGATTATTTTTGCTTTCTGTATGGCTCGTCTTTACAACAATTGAGTGTCGCTGACTTAAAAAAATCGGCTGCAGATCTCGCTATTAAGTACAGAAAAGATTTTAAAAAGTACGACTTCACATGTGAAATTGAAAGTTTTAAGTTTGAAGTAACGGCTCTTATACAAAACATACAAACTGCATCTCCGCTTGATATTCTGCAGACTCTTCATGATTTTGGTTTAATTGAATCTTACCCAAATATCAGTGTCGCCCTTCGAATATTTTTAACTCTTCCCATTTCTATTGCTTCGTGCGAGCGAAGTTTTAGCAAGCTGAAATTAATAAAAAATTATTTACGATCAACTATCGGACAAGAACGTTTATCCAATCTGTCTATTATTTCAATAGAATACAATATAGTTAAAAATATTAATTATGATGATGTTATTAACGAATTTGCCGAAATGAAAGCCAGAAAAGTGCAATTAAAATAAAACTTAATACATTTTTTTATTGTGACATATTTTTTTTTCATTTTTCCAAACCTAATTAATTAAGGGGCCCAAATGCGAATTCTTGCACAGGGCCCAGGAATGGCTAGTTACGGCTCTGATTATATATATATATATATATATATATATATATATATATATATCATATATGACTATAACTGGGCCATATGTGCCACGAAATGTTATATACATGTAATATTATGTCATATTATTATAATGTCATATATGGTTTATAATTTGGCGATAAATCTTGGTTGCTTGGCGATTCAGCCCAAAGAGGCAACTATAACCCAAAAGTACCCTAATATGGTATAAAGAAGAAATGTTTGTTCGTGAATTTGTTTGCTTATACGTGGTAATCTCTAGACCTACCAAAGAAGTTTCAAAAGTAATGGTGACAAAATGATGGCGAAACGCTCTGCTCCAACACAGGCTATATTTTATGTCGATACCACCATCCCCAACGGTGTGCAAGAACAAAAAATAAAATGCTGAAAGGCGATACTGAAGGGCGCAGAAACTTGGCCTGATGGTTACGTAATAGATGTAAGTGCTCGCTAAGAACAGTTTCCCAAAAATTCAAAATTTAACAAGAATGAAATGAACGTAAAACGTTCTAAAATTTTTTTAAGTTACGATTTATGTGGGATTCTTAGGTATGGAAACTAAATTTGGCATGACTGCTACTTTTAAGACGTAAATGCTCGCACAGAACAGTTTTTTTAAAAAAATTAAAAAGTTTGGAGGCGAAAAAACATTCTAAAATTACAACTTTTGTGAAAAGCTGGTGGATCTATAAAATTGAAATTTGCATGGTGGTTACCTATAAAATGTAAGTGCTCGGTTTAGAACGATTTCATAATAATATTAAAATATTTAAAATAAAATTAATTTAAAAGAGTGAAATAAGCGGAAAACGTTCTAAACCACGATTTATATCGAATTGTAGGAGTAGATATTTTAAATTTGGCAGGACTGTTACTTTTAAGTTGTAAATACACGCACAGAACAGTTTTCATTGAGAGAAAATTTATATTTTCAGCCTTAAAATGCTACTAAAATAAATAAAAGCTGTGTCATAATATTAGAAAGAAATGTTTGCAAAGAAAAAAAATCATACGTATGTAATTCATATTATTTTCTTCGTTTTTTTAAAGATATGACAAAGTTTCAGTAAGCAACCAAACTCATGAAAATGAAATATTTAATGTTAGAATGAATTATTTGATGTTTTGTAAGCAGTTATAAAAAAAAAAATTGTGTAATACCGAATAAGCTTTAAAATACATAAAAATTATGCATTTATTTCATAGTACATTATGTTATTTCCTACTTTGGTCTTTTATATACTAATTTATTTATTCTGAAATAAACATGAACACTTATTTATTATATTTAGTAAATACAATTTTCACTTTATTTAATTTTCCCAAAATAATAGATTAAAAAAAAATGTTAAGCATTGATATGTATGAGATGCATTTTAAATTGGTAATAAGCACTGCGGTGCTACCAGAAATTTAATAATAAAATTATTTGCATGGTAGGATCTTATATTTTCATACTTATCCTAATTAAGTAAAATTAATTTTTTCAAGTAAACTTGGTAGTAGTTCAGAGAAATCATCCGGTATATGCTATAGGATAAACAGGAGAGAGGTGAATTAAATAACTATAAATAAACTCTCGTTTGTCTACAATAACAAAGAATTTTATGCTAAAGAGTGGAAAGTCGCGGATCCACGGAAATATTTTATCTTTATAAAGTGCCATTCCATTTTACGAAAGTTATGCACTTTTTTCCATCGCGCGAAAACAGTTTCGAAGGTAAAAGTATCTTCGTAAAAAAAATCCGCAAAGAAAATCGAAAAAGTAATCAACGGCGGAAATAGAGATTGGTCTCTGCTATCCATAAAAATCGATTAAAAATATTAAAATACAAACGAGATGTTAGAAAAATAGTGCCTTATAGGATTAACATTAGCGAGCGTGTGTTTTCGCGTGAGGGGAAAGACTTACCAATTTAGTCTGATAGATTTGCACTGTTAAAAATCACAAACAAAATTCTTGTTAGTCCATATTTTAAACAAACATTTTGTTAAGACAAATAAAATTTTGCTATATCAGCAATTAGAAAAAATTTAACCCCTCTCCCTCCCCCCCTCAAGTTACAGGGGTCAGATGTTAGATCCATTGGATGGGTACCTCATCGATATGTATAACGGTATTACAATTCGTTTTTCTGAACCAGAGAGCCGAAGAGAATTCTAGAATTTGAATCGTATGTCTTCGGTAAACGATTTCAGTACAAGTATATAATGTAGGTTATCTTATACATGGTTGCAAAACACCCAACCCAGGTGTGCTCTATTTAAAAACCGTGGGTTTATGGGTAAAATGCAGAAAATTGAATTTATTTTTCTATAAATTAATAATATGTAACTTAAAAATGTAAACATACATGTTAAATTTTTATTTCACATGATACTACTGATTATAATGTGTATGAATATTGATTATAAAATGTATAATTTGAAATATTTTTACACTTTTTTCATATATTTACACAAATCTTCCAAAAAGCTGTTGTATCTGTATGGAAATGGAAAAGCAGAACAATTTGAGGAGATATAATTTTAATTATTAAAATTTTGCTCAAATGAACACTTATTAAAAAATTATATAATGTACTAAAACACAAGAGCAAGTCTGAAACAAACAAAAGAATCCCTTTTAAATTTTGCTTTCTTGCAATAAAAAGGCTACACATGCCATTTTACATTAGACATTTTATTCTAATTATTTTTATAGTGCACTTTTTCAATTAGTTATAAAAAAAAATGAACCGGCGAAATTAAATATTATTTACTCTCCAAATTCTATATATTTGGACACTTTCCTATCTAAAATTGTTTTGGATAAATTAATTTTGGTTTATAAAGCTATTTTATTCTTAAATAAAAATTAGAAAAAAAGTTACTAAAATTAAAATTGGAAAGCAAATTACAAAAACAGCCTTTTTTTTTTCCGGTTACACAAATGAATTTTTACTTTACCTTTTTTTATTGTTTTCAGATTTCCTTTTTATCAGTTGCATTTAATAATAATATGGTTAGACAACACCTGAAAATATTTAATTGAAGGAAAATTTTGGGTAGTATGAAAGACCATTGTAATGGGGGGAAATATTTTTGGGAGAGGATAATTTTGCAGTTATAAGCTTCTAATTGCTTTAAAATTGCAAGCTTTGAAAAGTAAAACTTTTTTTCTTTTGAAAAGTATAAAAGAAAATAATAATAATGCAGTACTTATTTTCATAAAGCATGTGTAATTTTCTTCGTAAATAGTAAACACTTTCTTTATGGAAAAAGAAACAGCGTATGTTTGTACATAAAAAATATTTTACTGATACGTTTCTACGTAAAAAAAACGGTGCTTAAATAAAATAACAAAATGCTCAGTTATTAATAAAAACTCATTTCCCCCCAAAACACTAGCCCGGTAAGGGTAAATGGGTACTATCTACCCTGGCAACACATCTGACAACCCTTGTCCGGTCAAATTGATGACGCTTTTCAGCTTTATAATTGCCATTTCTTTCCTTTTCAAATCATCAAAAATATACCAAAAAAGACAACTTAATTCCAAATTAAAAGTTTAAAGAAGCAGAAAGAAAGCGGTTTCGTCGTGTCTCATCTCAATATTCATTTTGCTATAAGCAGACACAACCTTAACAGCTGCAGTACTACATCTGTTGAAAAATTATACGAAAATATAAATTATAAACTATGCATCATACGAAAGAATAGCAACCTTACTTAAGGATGCGTGGTGTTAAAAACTGGCAGTATATAGAATAAAGATTCCGCACTAAAAATTCTACGAATAAAAGCAAAACAGAACACCGAAGCGGTTAATTAAAAAATAGCTACTTTTTATAAAAGAAGAGGGTAGGAGAAATCCCTCTCGCCCAAATCCGAGAGAGTGGCGTACCACCCTCACACTCGATCCCGGATGTGTACGGCAATAAAAAGCACAGCTCAGCAACGTAACGGAGATCAACGCACGATGTGAAAAAAATGCATTAAAAAATTGTACGATGTGGCGCCAAGGCGAAAGTTAGTGGGTGCACACCCATTCCCAAAAAATCATTTCGTCGGGAAAAAAGTTCAGCTGCTGACGGGTCAAGCTGACTCATGACAGACTAAAAGCTTAGTCAGGCGAGGTATAAGCAAAGAATTAACCGAATCGGCCATAAGGCACGGGTTTTTGAAACTATTATCATAAATACCGTATTCAGGTATTTAGAATTTTTCCATTACCACATCTTGAAAAAGGTGAGGAAGCGTAGGTTGCATATAGACAAAGCGAACAAATTTAACAAAAAGAATTCTCCCAAAGGAGATAATAAACATACCAGGGACGTTTCCCTACTACGGTTGCACTCTGTAATGTCGCGCAGCAAAAAAATCACCACATCAAACAAACCGAAAAAGGTCCCACAATACGTCGCGTTGGTATATTTCAACCGGACAATACCGTCCAGCGAGATTCGAGGAACACCGGGTCGACGTTCTGCTTAAACGGGTGCAAGTTCAAGAAATAATTTAGAGTGGGGCGGGGAGGGGGAGGAGGCTTGTATTTTTCAAAAGGTAAAGAAATCTTTAAATATTCTTAGAGGTTTCTTGCTGTTAAGGGGGGCTATGTGTAGACTTCGATATAAAATTTTGTGGATCTTATTTGTGGATCCTCTATAAGCGGGTTACCCTAATGCATTCTATCCGCTACTCATGCACCAAGGTCAACCTGGCCCCAACTTTATCAGGAGCCCGGGATTAACGAAGTCTGGGAAAATATACTCTTCTTTTATATATATTACGACAGCCATACTCAACCTGCGGGCCGCATGTGGCCCCGCGACCTTTAATATGCGGCCCGCGACACATAATCATTAATCTCTATTTATAAAACAAATTGAGATGTGCATAAACTTTTTTAAAGACCTTCACTGTTTTTTTATATGTTTTCATGAGAAGACAAAATTTGCCCTGTTATTTATAATCACCAATTTGAAATTATCTTAAAACATATTAAAGGCCGTTTCGTTAGTCCAAAGTTCTTTTTACATGTAGTTTTATTTGTGCAATAGCGGGTATATATATTTATTAATCTTCAACGCTGAACAAACATTATTTCAAATTAATTAAATTTGCACTATTTATTACTTATCCATCATACGTAGTATAGGGTAAGTCTTGTAATCGTTTTGAAAATCGAAATTTTTTTTTTGACGGATTTACACGTTTTAGACACTGGAGATTCCGAAAAACATATTTTTAGAAAAAAAATTTTGCCGTCCGTCTGTGTGTCTGTGTCTGTGTGTGTGTGTGTCTGTAAACGCTCTATCTCCCGAAAAAATTGAGATAGAGACTTGCAATTTGGTATGTACTTAGTATGTAATAATGGAAAGAAGCCTATTTCATTTCAATAACCTCGATTAACCGGAACATTTTTTTTCGGACTCTCGAAATATTCGTTCTGATGAAAGGTATATAAAAATTTTCGAAATTGTTTATTTTAAGAAATGAATATAAAAGACAATAAAAAAACATAAATTTTGAATAAAGCATGAAGTCGATCGGATAATGAGTTGCCGAGATATATGGAATCCTATTTTCCACACTCTTCGATTTTTCATGACCCTGTATTTCATCCAAATTTCACTTCAAAGATATATTTTAATTGGAAATTTGACACTTAATCAGATGCAATAAACCGCTAGTTAATAGGATTATTATTTTTGGAGTTATAAGGAAAAACCTCTTTCAAGCAATTCAGTAATCGAGCCTTTAAAGTTTGTGACGTCATCAAGCCACGATTTTATTTGAATTGCAATGCATTTTATAAGTAGTTTACACATTTTTATTTTAATATTTTACATTATGCATATCCATGATGGGTAAGTATTACGGTGGCCCCCAACGACTAGTTTTTAAATAGATTTTGCATTAAGATAATGACGATTTTATTTTTTATTTTTAAATCACCTGATTTTTTTTTTTTTTTTTTTTTTTAGAAACTTAGAAATGCTGCATTGTTATATTATTAGGTTTATATTTATCATATAGCTAATAATGCCTATTAGGGACATTAGGGTTAAACGTTTGCCGCAGAAAAACGTTTTATATCACTAATTCCAAACAAAAATCTTCGCGTCATATTTTTACATCATTATAAATAGAAATCTACTACGAAGTTTATTGTTTGGAAATAGTGGTGTTAAATTCTTTGGTAATTTTTTTTTCCGCGACAAACCTTCAATCCTACTAATTATATTAACTTTATTATATAGCTTTGTTATACTACTTTTTTTATCTTAGTATTTTCATTACCCTTTTTTTACATTATTAGATAAGTGTGTTGCGGCCCGCCAAATGTTGCAAACATATGTTTGCGGCTCGCGAAAAAAAAAGGTTGAGCATGGCTGTATTAGGGAATCGAACCCGGGCTTCTCGGGTTACGGAATATAGGCAAAAACCTTTTTTTTTTCCCTCAAATTCTAAGAAGTTTTTGATATTTTTATTTGCTAAAGTTGCTGCATTTAGTGATTATTTATTGTTGTTGTTTGTTTGCTTTTCTTGTGCATGAATGCGCTTGTACATGAGGTATAGTTATCCATCCAGTTATTATTTTTTTTGTACTAAGCGTTCATACATGCGATACAATGATCGCGACATTAACGAATTTCATATATTTTTTTGGTATTCCCAATACAGCGACATCGCTGCATCCAGTGATGTTTTCTTTGTTTTGTTTTCATTATATTCATTTTTCTTTATCTTATGCATGCGCATATATAGTGATCGCGATATTAACGAATTCCATGTATATTCGTTTTTTCAACTTTGCAATGAGCGTTAACATTTTTTGTAATATTGATGAAACGTGAATTAAAACATTGTTTTTTACTGCTCACATTAACTTTTTTATATGCATCTTATTAAATTTGTGAAATAAAAATTGTATATTTTATTCATAAATGCAATATTTAAAAAAAATATTTTCTGTTCATATTATCTGTTAAAATATCCTATGTTTGTTTATGGTCTAATTAAATAATGTTTTTTACTGCTCACATTAACTTTTTTATATGCATCTTATTAAATTTATGAAATAAAAATTTTATATTTTATTCATAAATGCAATATTTAAAAAATATGTTTTCTGTTTATATTATCTGTTAAAATGTCCTAAGTTTGTTTATGGTCTAATTAAATAAGTCTTCTTTTAAATTCTTACATAGCATCCTTTCGTCCAAAATCGTCCAAAATCGTCTAAACGAATCAAATTTTGCATCCGGTATATCGCTACTCTCATACAAAGGCACCCTATTCTTGTGACGTTTTTATCTCAAAATTCATTAATTTTACTATCTGTAACTATTTAAAATTTTATAATGACAGCATTCTTCTATTTGTTTATTGAGTGTTGGCGAATAGTTTTTTTTTTTTTTTTTTTTTTCATGGAGAATGGTTGATGGGATAATGGAGTAGTAATGCGAAATTTAATCATGGATATCATGGATGTATCAAAAAATTACATAAATAAATATGATCATAACAAAAAAAAGTGAAAGAGTTGAAGGTTTTTGTTTTGCAATTTTCTGCTGTCAGGATGACAAGCAACAAAAAAGAAATTAAAAAATCGTCTGCTATGGCAAATTTACTGAAATAAGTATCTGCCATTTTCTTTAGCGTTATTAATGGTGAATACAAAATTATTTTACCAAAGCACCTGATTCACTTTTTTCTTCATTTATTTATTTATTTTTCCGTATTCCCTATTTTTATTTATTTCAAGAAATTTTTTTAATTTTCTCTCTTTTTCTTCTATTTTGATTTGAATTTTTAACGCCTTTATCATTCAATTAAAAAGTATTAAGCTTTCTAATCAATAGAATGAGATACAGTTTTCAAACAAATTACTATATTTAAAATACATATTTTCCCCAATTCAGCGGTGTAAAAATTGAAATTGTTCGATAATATATATGTTGAATTTGTGTTTTTATTACATTATTATTCTTTTATTTATTTATTGATGGAGTTTCAATTTCGTCATGGTCGGAGACAAATGCTGAACTATTAAGTGTAAATTGTTTATTATTCTTTCGTAATGGGCCGCCTGCACGCAATGGAAAAAAAAAATCATGCTTGAAAATATTTTAAAAGCCATAATAAATCAGTCAATTAAGATAGAATTTTCAAACAAATTGCATTTGCATTTGAAAGTAGATTTTCCCCCCTATATAAGGGTACCAATATTGAAAATGTACGATGTTTATAAATTAAAAAAATTGCAGTAGCAAAATTGCAAAATCGAAATTTCACTGTAAAGTGTTGCCATTCGCAAAATGACGTCAGCGTTACGTACGGACACGTTTGTCCTTTATAATATAGATATTTTTTTCATTTTAAAGATTATGAAGACAGTGATAACAAGCTATTTTTTGTTTTTGTTTTTTCATTTATATTGTTATTCCCATCATTCCCTTAAATATCATATTTCTCTATTACACAATAAAGTAAACTTATGTATTTATTCTTAATTTTGTTGTATGGCAATGAAAAATCTATGTCGGATATGAGTATAAACAAATTTATTTTAAAATCACATGACAGTATGCATTTTCACAGCTAGAAAAATCAAGAAGTAAAAATAAGTTTAATATTTAACTCGGCCTCAAAAATCAATCGGACCTCCGAAACCCAAATGCCAGTTTTTAGTTTTAGGGCAATGTCTTAAATTGTTACGAACAAATAAACGATAACAATAGAATTCAGAGACTGTAAAAATATTAAAATGACCAATAACAAAAAGCCACAATATACTGAAAATAAAATTTTGTGATTTCAAAAACATCTCCCCCCCCCCCCTCCCGCCAAGACGAGATAAATACAAGATAATAGAAGGGACAAAACAGTCATTGTGGAGAGAAAATAAATGCAAAATTCAATCCTTTAAGCTCTATCTTTTAAGCCCTATCTATAAAGAGCTATCTTTTTAAATACACTGCTCAAAACAATTAAAGGATATTGCAGTTTTAGGTGGATTTTGTATCTGGGAAACTTTTTAGCTGATTGATACATGGTCGACAGACATAGTAGGTTATATGAGAATAAATTACACATGTTTGGCAGAAAAAAATGCATTTTATTGCGCATTTGTGTACAAAAGGAAAAAAACACAATTTGTGCATATGAGAAAAAAAGAATAAGAAAAGGTGTTTTCTTCAAAGAAAATCATTTTCAGTAGGGGGTATGGTTTCCACGGGCGGCCAGCAACGTTGAAAACCTTTGAGGCATGGACTCAATGAGGCTATTAATGACGAGTTGGGGTATTCTGCCCCACTCTTCCAGAAGAGCTCTTTCCAGTTCTTGGAGAGTTTGTGGGGGTTGTTGGCGGCCAGAAACTCGTCTTCCTAGAGCGTCCCAAACGTGCTCGATTGGATTCATGTCTGGAGAACACGCTGGCCATTCCATTCGAACGATTCCTTCCTCGAAAAGGAAATCCTCCACCAGGTTTGCACGATGTGGCCTGCAGTTATCGTCCATTAAAATGAAGTTATCTCCGATTGCTGCAGCGTAAGGGACTACAATAGGTCTGAGGATCTCATCCCTATAATCGGCGACCAGTCAGAGCTCCATCTCGAATGATGTAGAGGTCAGTGCGCCCGTCAATGGAGATGCCACCATACACCAACACTCCTCCACCGCCAAATCTGACACTTTCGTGCACGAACGCAGGATTATTCCTACTGCCACTGTCCCTCCAGATGAAAATACGCCTATTATCCGGATGCACAGAAAAACGGGACTCGTCAGAAAACAGAATATTGCTCCATTCATTTCTCCTCCAGTTGACATGCTCGGTTGCCCACTCCCTGCGGTCGCGACGATGCCTTGATGTTAATCTAACACATACCATCGGTCGGCGAGCATACAGACCTACAGCATGGAGCCGGTTTCGGACAGTCTGAGTTGAAATCGTGGTGCCTGTAGCCGAGCGAAGGTGTTGTTGGAGAAGAGTAGCGTTCATGTTTCGGTGTCTCCGAGCTGTTAACGCTAAATACCGATCTTCATTGGGCGTTGTTGCTCGTCTACGACCTTGCCCTGGTCTTCGGCCTGCACATCCACTCTCCAAAAAACGGTTCCAGATCCTGGAAATGACACTTTGTGACACTACAATGGCTTGCGCTACTTCGGCTTGAGTTTGGCCCCCTTCTAACCTAACAACAATTCTCCAAGCTTCTGAATCTGTCAAATGACTTCGCTGAGACATCGTACTCATCGAAACAAAGCAATCACTGAATGCCGATCATCCTTGTCTTCATTCTCTTTTATCCAGTTGAAAGTCAAATTTCATTCGCTGCCGCTGAAGCGACGTTTTTGACGTCGAACTCAAAATTTGCATACTCCGCAGTTTGAAAACCAGAAAAATTTGCATTTGTGATTCTCTTCTTCTATTTTCGGAAAAAAAAATTTCGTTTATATCTTTATTTTATATAAAACTTCAAATATCCTTTAATTGTTTTGAGCAGTGTATTACAAAGCGTGGTTACTGTACAGAAAAACGCTACAGCCTTTTCCCTGTGAATCTATAAAATATTTCGTGCAAATTATATCAGTAATGTATTGTCGTCCAAAAGAAAAAAAGAAGAAGAGAGAACCTCATGCATTTTAATCACAAATTCTCCCAAAACTGGAAATAGCCATTCGAGTGAAAATGTCTTCTTTCAATTTATGTTTAAACAAGAACGAAAAATCATGCGTCGAGCATAGATTATGTAACACTTTCCAATGCTTCCAAAATAATTTTACAAATCATTACCGTTTAATAAGCTGAAAGATAACATCTAAGTAAACAATTTGGAAAACGCATAACATATTTAAAAACGTAATTTCAGGAATTCCCAACATATACAATATTCGGAAAAATATCCGAATACTTTTATTCAGCCCTGTATAGGATCTATAGATTTGTATATATACTACATAGGATGCTAAATTTTAGTTTAGTTAGGAAACGCGTAGCACAGTTTAAAATTCTCCTTCTGGAGTTTCTGTCAATAAACGGAAATGTGTTCGCGAACTTTTGTGCTGCCCTGTTTATGAAATACAGAATTTATACACACCCAGTAATAGACAAAATGTGAGTTCAATTTAAAATCGCAGCTTTAAATTCAGCAACTTAAAACGCACTTCCAGGAATTATTGTTAACATACAGTAGAGAATTCTTTTGTGTGTCCCTGTAAATGAACGATGACTGCTATACCCACAATATTCTGTAGTAAGCCTCTTGTAATGCACCTTAGTAATATATATAAATTTCAATGCGTTAAAAATAGTGAAGCATTATTTAATTAAACCGTAGACGATTTTTCTCCATAGACGTAATGTAACGGAAATCTTTTGACTGTCCCTGTAAAGTAATTATAGGTGCTATGCACACCCTATTCCATATTAAGCTCCTTCTAATGCACCTTAGTGATATATATAAATTTCAATGCGTTTCAAATAGTGAAACATTATTTAAATAAACCGCAAATGATTTTTCCCCATAGACCGCAATGTAACGGAATTCTTTTGAGTGTCCCTGTAAAAAAACTATAAGTGCTACACACTTCCGTTGAAATAGGGAACATGCTATAAATAACGACAATAACATATAAAAATTGCAGAGCAATCCGAGCCTATTTACGGGAGTTAGAGCTCGGACAGACGGTCAGACGGCCATACGGCAGACAAACAGAAGTCATAAACCCTTTTCAACTAGGTTGGAAAGTGTTAAAAACCTGAATTGACTCGAGTCGACTTTTCTGACACTTTATACAATATACTGGAGGCGCGACCTCCGAGCCACTAACGATTGACTGCATTGCCGCAATATTTAACATTTATACCCTGTCAGATATAGTATGTCATACAGTATATGTCGTAGGCTGATGGGAGAATCATCTCCATTTTTCTAATCAGCCGAATATTTTTCAGGCTTTGTGCAAAGAGTCTATGCAGATTTAGGGTAAGTGTAATATGATCATTTGTTTCTCAATCAGCAATATATTTTTTAGGCTTACTGCGAAGAGCCTATACAGCGTTAGGCTTATTGAAAAATTACCATTTGTTTCTTAATCATCTTGATATATCCAGCTTTTTGCTAAGAGCCTATGCAGTTTCAGGCTAATTAGAAAATTATGAGCTGTTTGTCCAAACATCCAGGATAGATAAGATACACTTAGATATTCAGTCGTTGTTTTCCGTGCAAATTTTACCTATAAAATAAAACCAAAGTTTTTATTAACCTTAATTATCAACCAGAAGCATGAAATCTGTCAATAAAACAGTTTTTTTTTTTTCCTTTTTTCCCTTGGTAATTATTTTCATTCAGTTATCTTCTCTACCATGATGCTGCAAAAATATTAAAAATTTGTCTCATCTGCGTATTTCATTATTACAGAAATTTTCTTACATACTTTTCTATAATTATTTTCATTAGAAATCCATCTTTTCTGCGTAGTGATGGAAAAAACTTAAAAGTCTGACTCACTGCAGATTTTATTAATATAGAAATTTCACATATATTTTGTATAATAATTTTCCTTCAGCGATACATCTTCTTTACGTAATGCTGGGAAATCGTTTAAAATCTGCCTCAACTGCAGATTATATTGATACTACACTGTAAAAAAATTTCGGAACATTTCAGAAAATTAGCCTGAAACATTTTGCATATTTTACCGGAATTTCGAATTTCTTTATGTCCCACGTCAATTACGGCAATAATTCGTGTAATATTTTTGAGAGGTTTCAACTTTTCCGTAAACTACATTCTGCGCATGCGTGCTTCATGTTTTATGTTCCATTAGCCATTTTGAAGAATAAAAGACAGCTGCCTAGGAACTTAGAGACAAATGCAATCTGAACAAATGTCATTGTTTGTTTGGATATCAACCGATAAAGTAAGTAGCTAATTTAAATCTTTTTATGCTTCATTATTTGAATTTTCATTTTATCTGTGATACGAAACTTTAAAATTTAATTGTTTAAATAAGACACTGGATAAATAAGTATATTGACTATTGGAAATTGGAATGTTTCACTACTTTGTTGTGAAACGTAACAGCAAAAAGCCGTGGCATCTTAATGCCACCACTTTTTTCCGGAAAGTGCCGGAAAATTTTTACAGTGTACTGCACGGGGTGCTTGCGAGAAATATACCCTTAAAATGAAAATAAAGCAGCCACTAACTTTAGACTCTCAATCGCATTAACGAAATCTGTCAATAAGATAGTTTTCTTACATATAAGCATTTTAAGTTTCTGCTCCTATTTTTATACTAAAATTATGCTTAATCATTCACTTCCTTGGACTTTTAAACAAAAAGCCTGAATGTTTGGGCAAACAGCTGGTGATTTTCTAATTAGCCTAAAACTGCATAGGTTCACTGGAATAGTCTGAAATAAATCAGGTTGATTAACCTTCGTACTCTGTTGAAATTTTATTCAACGTTGATAAAAATATTTCACACCAGAATTTGTTTTTGATAATGATTTAATATATTTAATTAACATAGTTCATTGTAGCATTTATTTAACTTACTTTATGAAAAAAAAATCTGGTGCCAATCGAATTAAATAAATTATAGAAGTGGGTCGATTCGACCCATTCAGGATAGGAAGGTTAAGAAATAAATGGTCATTTTTCAATTAAGCCTAACGCTGTAGACTCTTTGCCATAAGCCTAAGAAATATCCAGCTGATTGAGAAACAAATAATAATATTCTAACTGACCTAAATCTGCATAGGCTCTTTTCAATAAGAATGACAAAGCATCGGGCTGATTGGAAAAGGTTAGATTATTCTTCACTTAGCCTACGACATATACTAATATAGGTAGATATGCATCACTCTCATATGATAGCGTATAGTCGTTTTACAAGTGTTAACTTGTTCCACAATTCTTGCTTTATCCGTTCAAGAATTATTTCTGGATAAAGGGGCTTTCTTATGCATATTCTATAAATGCTGAAAAGATCGGGGTTATTTGAGACCATTTATATTAACATACTCGCATAGAAATAATAATCAGAACGCCGCGCCAGCCGGAGTCTTTTTCAATGAATCTGTAAAATATTTCGTCCAATATTAATAACGCACCTATGATATCAATACATAAAAACTGGAAAGTCTTTGATTCGACAATAGAGGTTTTTGGAGAGAATATCGGTAGATGCTGCTATGTCTAATATTTAGTAATATACAAAATTTTAAAGACACTGAAAACAGTTACAGCAAGCCTAATTTTTTTCTCTTTTGGGCTTTCTTTACAATGAAAATCAGCTATTTATTATAGTACAGTCAGGGCCGAAACTAAGGGGGGGCAGAGGGGGCACGTGCCCCGGGCGCCAGCAGAACTGAAAGTTAAGGGGGCGCCAACTGCAGGTTTTGTTTGTTGTTTGATATAGAAATGTATATATATATGAAATTGTATAAAAAGTCTCGCAGCCGGAAAATCCAAAAGAAAAATAAACCAAATGCATTAAAATAGACAAAAAGGTTCGTCTACAATACAAGATAGCAAATGAATAAAAAACGAACTGTTCTCTTAGGCTATTTTCTTTCTCCCATTCCAAATGTATCATGTCTATGCCGTCTGTCATTTATATCTCTTCCTGTGGTTTAGGAGAATCGCTAACATTTTTCAAGTTCAGTCCCTACTCGTGTCTGTATATGACACTGTTCAACGGCGTCTGGATACGGTACTGCACTGTCCAGCATGGATAATTGGCAAACGATTCCTTCACTTTGATTTTCTATTAGATAAAAATATTCCATGAAGGTTGTTCTATTTTTTCCCTTTTCTCCCAGCGTGGAGCTTTCTTCTGTTTCCATTTTGTCATGAGCGAGGGGTGACTGCCCTGGACAATAAACACAAATTGGAGGATGAATGCCCAAAGTAACATTCTCAGTAAAATCTTTTTCTTTTAAGTATAGCCTTTGTAGAGGTACAGTAAAAAATCTCGTACAGCGCGCCATGGCCAGTAAAGCCGGAGCTGCCCCTGGCTTTATCTTCCAAAACGTTTTTTACTCGTCTTTTTGCGAACGTTTTCTAAGCGTTTTGCCGCCCTTGGCGGCAACTGGAATATGCCGGCCTGTTAATTTTGCTGAAATTACTTTTTTATCCAGATCCAATCTAGTATTATTAGAGGTGGCGAGGTTAGGCGACTGACTTGGATACTAAAAACAAATAATATTTGAAAGAATAATTTGAAAAATACACAAAATAAAACTCTTTGTTAAAACTTTTTTTGAAAAAAAAAAATGTCATTTGTAGGGGTGCAAGGAGAAAACCATACCCAAGTTTCTATGACTAATAAAACCGCAGCCGCACCTGCCTCTATTCTCCCAAATTATTTTCTCGTCCTTTGGCCATTTCCAGATAAATGAAAAATGCCACCATACCATTTGTTACAATTACTTTTTTACATACAGATCCGGCTTTAAAGGGCGCGAAGTTGGCTATTGCTAATGACACTAAAATCTAAGGGGACGAAACATATGCAAGATAAAATAGTAACCTCTCCTCCCCTTTTTTCTTTCTTAAGAATATAGCATTTGTAGAGACGCAGAAAAGAACCTCGCACAGGGTGACATGGATAATAAAGTCTTCTCTGACTTTATCTTTGCAAATATATATATATATATATTCGTCTTTTACCCATTCTTACGTGTTTTGCCGCCCCATCCTTTAGCTGTAATTATTTTTTAGATCCAGATGTAAATTTCCGGGACAAATACATCGTGTGCCCCTGTAATAGTCAAGCTGAATTTCTTTTTGTTTTTAATATTATCATATTCTAAAACTGCAAAATATAGATTATAATCAGTAACAAAGTCAAATGCATTCTAAATATCAGCTTTATGTAAACAGCATACCAAGTATGGGGCACCCCTAAATCAGGGGCCCCAGTGTCACGATCCAGATTTAGATTTATCAGATCTGATTTAATTAGACTCTGAATCTGTGTAATTAAATCTTCATAAAAGTCTAACAGTAACAGGGTTCCTTTCAGCTCAGATCCAAGTTTTTGAGTCTCACCCTAACCCTCCACAACCGTTCACAATTCTGATAATTGCTAATAGAAAAGAAGACAAGGAAAAACATTTAAACATAACTAAAACATTTCTGGGAATAGCAAATGGTATAAAAAATATTCTATTTAAATTACATGAAAATTATGTAGTAATACTAATTTAAAAAAAAGTGCTAAGAAAATCCTTTGATCAAAAAATAATTTTTCTCGTTGAACTCAAAAGAGGATTTTGGGGGCCCCTTGCGATCGAGACCATCACGACCCCTTAAATTCCGCCCCTGAGAATATCAATAATTATACTTCCTAAGATGAAAACCTGTATAAAGCGGAATAGTTTTCGGTTCCTTTCGATTCCATTTTCAAGGTTTTAATGAATCAGTATTTGACAAAGCTGATTACTTAGTTCAGTATTACAGATTATCTGATTATATACTTTAAATTTTAGAAACTTAGAAAAAATTCGCTTTGGAAATTTTCTTTTCGGAGGAAGGGGGGGGGGCGCCAAAATCCATGTTTGCCCCGGGCGCCAAAAAGGCTAGTTTCGGCACTGAGTACAGTACAGAAACGGCTTGAAAGTGGAGCCAGGTTGGGGGATTGCCCGGAGCCCTAACAACAACGGGACGATACATAAACAAAATACTTAGCGCATATTTAATAGTTTCTTCAGAAACTATCATTCTCAGAGGAGCTGAAATAAATCTAGCACAAAAAATATTTATTAGATCATATTTAAACAATTTTTTAAGTCTAACGAAAAAGTGTTTGGTTCAACAAAATTTCCCGTTTAAGTATGATGACCCGAGGGATTTCATTGAATCAGCAATAACTGAACAAAAATATTGATGATCCAACAAAAATTTGTTTGACTCAACAAAATGTTTTGTTTAAACACAGCCCAATAAGAATTTTGTTTAATCACCAGTGATTGAATAAAATTTTTGTTGATCCAAGAAAAATTTGTTTGGCTCAACATTTTCTGTTTGAATGTGGTGTATGTGGTATAAAAGCAATTTTGTTGGATAAATAATTTTCTTTCGGTGATCCCCCAAGCCTATTAAAACCGCATCTGTCCATCGAATTTAAATGTCTATAGAAACGAAAGAGCAGCTTATGCTATTCTGAATGCGATATTTAGCTGCAGCATCGAGTGAGTTATCCAAAATAAAGACTGCACTCATATTCGAAAGGGGAAAAAAAGCAATCAGGTGGCTTCTTTCTTCATGAATCTTTCGATGAACCAACTCTGAGCACATTGTGCTTGCAGTACGACCAGACTACAAAGACTGCATAATAAAAGCATCTCAGTAGCATCATAGTCTACGTGCAATCGCGAATGAAGTGATCTAAAAAGGACGACATGGCAAGGTCTTTCAACAAAAGACGGGATTAAGGCCAGAGAAATCCGAAACCAGAAGAGACGCAACAAAGAGACGGTAGACGCAGAGCATTACAAAGACAAAATAGTCGCCTTTCATCGCCTTCTTTACAGACCCTTCATTTAAAAATCAGACACTTTTATTTATTTATTTCTTTAATTAAAAGGCAACCTTGAATATCAAATCGATGTCACAGATTTATAGATTTAAATGAAAAATCCCATGTTGCCAGAGTCCAACAAACAGTTCCCAACAATTATGTGATGTCACTTTTTTAAAGTCAGTGGTCTTGTTTGTGATTCATTTTCTTTTTCTTGCTCGTCATTGTTTCTGTTAAATTTGCTTGATGCATAAATATATTTTTCACTGTATGTCTAGAATTATAGTTTTTTTTTTTTTTATGGAAACTGAAGGAGATGCTTCATACAGATGTTTTAGTGGGGATTTTCCTTTCAGGGATTAGCTGATTTTTGTTGTTGTTTAGGTTGATTTCTTTGAAAATCGATCTATTGCAATCATTTCGTTTATATATGTGTCTATCTACAGCACGACTGGAAAAACAAAATATATGATTAAATATTGTCAACAAGATAACGCCCTAAATACTGAACGAATTCGAACTTAACTGAGACAGTGTATTGATCTTGCTAGAATCTTGGATGAATTCGTTAACCAAATATGTAGCTCTCACAGTTTGTTTACAGGGATACACAAAAGCAAATAATATGCAAAATTTGTCATGATAACGTTCGAAATATACAAAACGAATTCAAATTTAATTGAGGCAGTGTATTGATCTTGCAAGTATCTTAGACAAGTTAGTTAATCAAGTATGTAGCACTCATAGTTCGTTTAGAGGGACACACAAAAGCAAAACACATAAAATTTGTCATCACAATAACGTCCAAAATACTGAATCAGTTCAATCTAATTATGACAATGTACTAATCTTACAAGTATGTTGGGTTAATTCGTTAATTATGTATGTTGCTCTTATAGCACATTTACAGGGTTAGACAAACGTTTTTGGTGATATTCATCGAATGGTTTGAATTATACACTATATTACCAAAGGTGATTGGGCACTTCCGATTTTAGACGTTTCGTTAACTATCTAGAAAAACACATGAGGAATTAACCTGAAACTGAAGGTGTGTAAACAGTATAGTATAGATTATATATTTCCGCGAAGATTTTTTCCCGAAACCCCATAGGGGACTGTCAACAAATTGAAAAAGAACGAATATCTTTTGGATTACCCTGTAAAAACTAATGTAGCAAAAGCGTTCAAACTCGAGATTATTAATAAGTGGCTTATTGTAATATACTGTGTTCATTTTTATGAGGATAGCATGTATACTTGTAGAGAAATTAAGGTTTTTATAAAAGCAGTCCCAAATTTCGCATGTTTTTTTGCTTATAATTTGCAGAGTTCTTAATATAAAAAAAAGTTACTTTGAGAAAATATGTCAAACAACATTGTAAATAATACTCTGCAATCAGAATTAAAAAATAATAAAAATTGGATGAAAAATGAGCAGGTTTACTAAAAAATGTTTCACTGCGCATGCGCGAATGCAATCAAATATAATATGCATAATGTATTAGCTAAGTATATAGAGCAACTTTTGTGAAAGTCTCAAAATCATAGCTTGAAAATTCTTAAAATTATCGTCGATAGAATAAGCTCGAAATTCGTTGTTCCCAAAAAGAAGCAAAGAGATGAGGGGTTGTATCAAATATCTGTTGATTAGTGCTAAGATAGCGTACACAATATTGCACGTACTACTATATTTGGATACAACCCCTCATCTTTTTGCTTCCTTTTGGGAACAACGGATTTCGAGCTTATTCTTCTGACGATAATTTTCAGAATTTTCAAGCTATGATTTTGAGACTTTCACAAAAGTTGCTCTATATACTTAGCTAATACATTATGCATATTATATTTTGATTGCATTCGCGCATGCGCGCATGCGCAGTGAAACATTTTTAGTAAACCTGCTCATTTTTCATCCAATTTTTATTATTTTTTAATTCTGATTGCAGAGTATTATGTACAATGTTGTTTGACATATTTTCTCAAAATAACTTTTTTTTATATTAAGAACTCTGCAAATTATAAGCAAGACACTTGGCGAAATTTGGGACTGCTTTTATAAAAACCTTAATTTCTCTACAAGTATACATGCTATCCTCATAAAAATGAACACAGTATATTACAATAAGCCACTTATTAATAATCTCGAGTTTGAACGCTTTTGCTACATTAGTTTTTACAGGGTAATCCAAAAGATATTCGTTCTTTTTCAATTTGTTGACAGTCCCCTATGGGGTTTCGGGAAAAAATCTTCGCGGAAATATATAACCTATACTATACTGTTTACACACCTTCAGTTTCAGGTTAATTCCTCATGTATTTTTCTAGATAGTTAACAAAACGTCTAAAATCGCAAGTGCCCAATCACCTTTGGCAATATAGTGTATTACAGCCTACCGGCGATTTTTAAACTCGGGTTTCAACAAATTTTTGACATTTTTGATATAATTGCCTCATAATCCATTCAATTACATTTGGTAAGCCTAATTTAAAATTTCCCTGCAAATTATCTCTCTCACTAAAATAGCGAAATTGTAGCGTACCTGGCAAGGCTGCCACTTTGTATATCTGCCATGATTAAAATTTATAGATAAAATATCTCGATTTAGAACGAAACGGGCAAAAGATGCGATGGAGTCTCTTTTCAAATTTAGCGTACAATACGCTGGCAGATCAAAACATTATCAAATCCAGGTAGAAGCAAGGTCTTGCCTGCAAGACAAAAGTTAACTCAAATCTTTAAACACTGTCTAAAAGTTACTAAAAGTTAGCAACCCATGGCTGCCAATCAGCTTTATTGAAACTATAAACTGAAGTCAATCTTACCCAACAGGCACGTTTTCACTCGGCTAGAATAAACTCTTCCTAAGCACTTGTTGGAACAGTAACTCCAATACTTCGGCGCTGGCCTTAATCTCCGGAACGGTAAGACTCGACCAAAATCCGCCGATACAAACTTTTGCTTCTCCTTTTATACTTCGCTGATGGACCAACGAAGCCTAATTTGCATTAACTCACAGCGAAAAGCACTAATTGCAGATTCTCCCCAAAAAATGTACACATTCACTGTTTAATTGGTCATAACTTTCTGATTTTTCTTTCTTTTCAGGGTGTAATTAATTGGAAATAATGAGAGGAGCTAGATTAACTTTTGAAAAAAGAAAATTTATTTTAAAATGCTATTGGAAGTATGAAAATGTAGCAGAAGTACAAAGACAATATCGCAAGGAGTTTCAGGTAGATCCACCTGCGCGACTTACAATTAATCGGATAAAAGATAAATGAATGGATGTTCAGAGACAACGTTCCATGACCGCAATTGAGTAAGAATGAGCCTCAACACCAAATGAAATGTTTGTCGAAGTTTGTGAATCAATAGCCCATTGCTATCAGGTGTATTGACCAGAACGGTAATAATTTTGAACATCTGCGGAAGGAGGAAAAGTTATGTATTTTTATGTAGATTCTTTTGCATTTTAACTAATAATTATATTTATATGTGAATAAAAACCAAAGTTACAATCAGTCAAAGTGTGTGTACATTTTTCTGACTCACCCTGTATATATATATATCCCCCCTCCCCCCCGCATTGAAATCTGTTTTCCAACAATTACAAATGAATTTAACATTAGGAGTTCCAAACGTCAAACCTTCATAATTACTAAACTACTTGATCGAATGAAATCCCTTTTGGTATCCTGAAGTAAAATTTGCCGAAAAAGCCAAATATGATGTCAAAATTAGCTCTATATTTGCTAAAGTATTGAAAATTTCAGTGTTTGGTACAATTTTAGCATAAAGATGAACCATATGCTTAATCTTTTAATAAAAAAAAAAATTTAAATGATAATTTCCAGTCGAATGGTCATTTTCGTTGTTTTCTATGACAATTTCGAGACTAAAATGTACGAGATGCTCTCTTTTATTTATTTTATATTTTTTGGCCGACTGTACCGTAAAAAATTCAACCAACACTTTCGACTGAGCCGGACCGACTTGTTTTAATATATTATTTAATTGTTTTACTTCTTCAATTTCAAGATTACTAAGATTTTTATATAGTCTTACTTTTTCCGTGACATCTGTATTGTACACGGTGTTTGAAAAGTATTTTAACATATATAAAAAAATTCACTGAAGAGAAAGACATTATGTATTAAAGGTTTTATGTATTATTTTTCTTTCCTGTGAAAAAAAACACTAGATGCTAAGTAATGTGATGACGTATATGGTGCAGATGATGAAGGATTTCACCAAAGGCATATCTGCAATGGAAAACATACGACAAAGTCGATGGAAAGCTTTAATGTTAATGGAATACGTCTCAAATTTGAATAGAAATTTCCTTTAAACTGCACAAAAAGAAAGAAAGAAAATAAAGGAAAGGAAAAGAAAAAAATTGTTTCCCACAATGTTTCGTTTAATATCATTCATAAATTACAAAGAGAGTAGATCAGGCAATATTCAACAGAAAATATTAAAAAATTGTAAAAAAATTGAAGTTGAAAAATTTTTGGGATTTATTATCTTTGCTGTGTCATTAAAACTTTAGCTTTCCATAGCTAGGCATATAAGATCTAAACTTTAAGATTTTAATTATAGTATTCAGCTATATATATATATATGTGCGTGTGTGTGAAAAGAAGGAACGCATATAACTAACGCATTTGATATCCCTGATAAACCATGGCATAATCCACAGACACTAGATAGCAGCCATGCTTTTTTAAAATGCATCAAGATCATGGTATTGCACACGTACAACGAATGTGTTAGAAGGGTAACAAAACTATTCATTTTGTAGACCACCAGTGTCATCGTTTCAGCAGCTACTAGTACTCCGTCTTTTGCATTCTTATATACTAAATGGCCAAAAGACTCTGGACACTTCCGATTTCAGACGTTTTCTCGACTATCTAGAGAAATACTGAAACTTCAGAAATATATAAAGCATGTTAAACCTCATATGTTTCAACGAAGGTTTGGTCATGAAGACAAACAGGAGACCAACAGCAAATTGAATATTTAGAGATTTCCTATTCTGGGAAAGGGAATTGATTATAAAGACTCTATACAAAAACTGTTGGGAACACTGAGATGGTTTTTTCTAGTGGGCCAGCGCCGGAAAAACTGGACGTGTTTTGCTGACAAGTTTGCAACCCTGAAAAAAATTGGCTCAAGTCTAATGATAACGAAACTGGCCAGTGCCCTTGCAGATTTCTAAAGCTAGCATATTCAATATTCCCTTTACATTATTACATAATTATTCTTACTTAGAGACGAAGTACGCATATATAATCCACTCGTTAATTCAATCATTTCTTTGAATCGAACAAAAAACATTTAAGAGGTCAGTTGTATCATTTTAAGCATTGTGATGGTCATTGTGCTTTGTGCGTTGGCACGTGCGCTAGAAAAATAAACATACATAAAAGTCATTCGGAAACAATGTTTACTGTGATCGGAAGGGTTTTTTTCGAACATAACTGAGACGAAAATAGCCTTTTTGACAGCGATGGATGCAGAGTTAAAGAGCTATTAAAGTGTTGAACATCTGGCACACGATTATTTCTCATGAAGAGCGCTTTAAATGTGTAATTAACACAAAAGGCGTCCTTCAGAGGTCTGTTCATTTTCTAAGAGGAATATTAACGACACTTTTTTTCTCATATTTCTTAGTATTAGCGTTTATGAGAGCAGTTACTGCCACTAGAATTTTTTTCATCTACCTGAATTAGAAGTTTGCACGGGCCGAAATTTTCAGGCCCAAGTTTTTTTTTTTTTTTTTTTTTTTTCGCGGCTTACTGTCGAGTTCATGCAAATATTGATGAAATCAGGGTCGGCCCCGACTATAAAATATAAGATGGGATGGATATGGTAGCAAATAGATATTGATAAAAAACAACAAACTTCTCATTTTCGGCAAAAGAGTTTTTTCTTTAAAAAAAAAATCCCCAAAAGGGCTAAAAGATTGAATTTTGAGTAATTTTATGAGTGGGTCAAAATCGCCGGCGAACTTGGAAAATCGGAGAACTGCGCAAATTTTTCCGTTCAATAAAAATCTGAGGCTCAGGATACACCTATCTTCGTCATATTCAAATTCAAATATGCAAACCTCTATGGGTGACAGATTTCCCTAGCCATCGGACACAGATACACACACATATCAGCTTTATTTTATTAGTATAAATTAAAAAAAAAAATCTATTTCAAACCTTTTGATTTTTTTTAAACGATTAACGAAGGTCTGCTCGATATAGGGGTGTAAAATATAAGATTGGATCGATAAAGTACCAATAGATATTGAGCGGCCTTGTAGCAGCGCCTTTGTTGAAAAATTACATACATAAAAATTTTAAATGGATTTTTGTATGTTTTTTTTTTTTTTTTTTTTTTTTTTTTTTCCATTTCGAATCATACTCAAAGTTAATATTAGATAATTTAAACGCAATTTTCTTTAAGCCAATAACGTCACCTAGCGAGAAATATATTAACAAAATTTAAATTAAAGTGTGTTTTCTTGTGTTTCACTGCATGACGGCCGTACTTAAGATAATAATAGGTAGTACTGATACAACACAATTTTGTTTTTAACATTTATAGCGACCACTGGCGGGAAATAGGCTATCTATATTTAAATAAAGTGATTTTTTTTTTTTTTTTTAATGTTTCATTGTATGAAGACAGGACATTTGCGGATTTTTGCTTTAAACTCATTTTAAAATGCAAACAAATTTTTTAATTATGAATAGAGAAATGAATAGAAATTAGCTATTCATTATCGATACTAAACTATTAAATAAGTTGTAACATAAAACACACAAACGCAAGGTATATGCAATTAATTTGTCTGCTGGCATATCCATTCATACACAATTTAAATTTCTTAATATACTCTTAATCAAAGAAATTTTAATTGGTTATTTTGGTGGATTACAATGTGTATCCACGAAAAAATGAATTAGGAATACATTTCCATGGCACAAATCTGCTGACAGTCCGGGGGTTGGCACACGAAGGGCGCAGGGGGCAGAGCCCCCTAGTATATATACTATAAACATCTTGACCGTTCGTTTCGTCTGTTATTTGTAACTGTAATAACTGTTGGATGCATATACTGCTCAAAATGTATGAAAGGCTCCGAGTACAATCCGTTTTTTTTTAATTAATGGATTTTTTAATTCAATGTTTTTTCTCTTGTACCTTCATTTTTTACTTAATTCAATGAATTATATCGGCAGTGATAGACTAGTTTGGATATTTCGCCTGTCTAAAGAAGTAATGCCTTTTTTACTACGCGTGGATGTTCTTGCCAACTGATGATTAAACACTCGCGTGTCGCTTTGTTTTTCATTTTCCATTATCGTATGATTTCTATATTCAATCTCTGTTCCAATTAAATCCTTTTTATTTCATTTTTTGTTTGGCATCATCTATCTTTAAAATATGTTTATAATTCAAAACATAGAGATTCCCTGTTAAGTTTTATTTATTAAGATTTTATCTCTCTCTATATATATATTTTTACTACAACAATTATGTAAAATATTATTACATGTCTTCTTTAAATAAGCGATTCAGACATTTCTGTTATACAAACTTTTAAGTTATTTTTAAGGATTATTATATATATTATAAAACAAGAGGTGGAGGAGCAGAAAATTTGATATTATTTTATAATCTAACCAAGAATTAATTTCTCATTTTATTGACATTTTCAGCAGTATAAATACTGGTTGTAATATTACACAGAAAAACACTCCCTTTATTTAATGAACATAAATAATTTTAATATTATTTAATATAAAATGCAGCATTACAAATCAATTACATCTACTACTTTAAGAGGTAAGGGAGGGTGCACCAACAATTGACCAGTGAAAAACCAGTGAAACTGAAGAACAGGAATTAATGGGTAGACATTCTAACTTTGGTTGTTAGAGAACATATCTAACATCCAAAGATTTTTTTTTTTTTTTTTACAAGTTATAATTGCAGTTAAAGGTGTGCTTGAATATTAGCGTGGAAAAGTTAGAAATATATTTACTTTTCTGTTTTTATTAGTTTGTGAATTATTGTGTTTTAAAATGTTTTCTTACTTTTGTATCCCCCATGTACACGTGTCTTTTAGCAGCAGTTTTAAATACGAACATTCATATTTTGATTTTTACACCGATAAAAGAAGTGGTCAATTACTGGTGCAATCTTATTTTCTACCTAATACTGTAAATAATTTAAATTCTAGAAAGAAAATGAGAAAATGTTTTTCGAATATGAATCCTCATACTTTCATTAGTACATAGGGAAGGTTGCAGAAAAATGTGCCAATAATTTTATTAGAAAAAAAAATAACGAAGAAATTTTCACTAAATGGTCAATTACTGGCGCACTCAGCCTTCATATCTTTAAAAAACATTTTTCAAATTCAATATTACAGTTCGTTTCCAAACAAAATGTGTCATTTTAAGAATCAAAAAAGTTTAGCTTGGTTCAGAACGGGTTCCTGAGCTTTGTAATCCTGCTCTTGTCCTATTTATTAATGAATTACAGATCTTCATGATATAATCATGAATGATGTAATCATGACGCAATAGATTTTAGACAAAAACCGGATATGAGCTTAAAAACTTATAGTACTTATATTATATTCGTACGCAGTGCATGCTTAATCATCATCAATCTAAAAAATATCTTGGAAATATGGGTTGGGTAGTGTAGTGAAGATAAACAGACTTACCTTCTTATAACAAAAATTCGACGGCTTCCCATCATAAAGTTTAAACTGTTAATTTCCCACTGTTAAACAAGGTAACCCTTTTCATTTTAAATCGACAAATTATGAATGAAGATTATTAAAAGACCACCAATGTACTTGGAATTTTTATTGGAAATTACAGAGTACCTGAATAAAAAACTTCAACTTCAAGGCAAATTTCATAATGATATGTTATTTGATAATATTAACGTTTTCAAATAGAATTTGTTATTTTGACAAAACATCTTTTTTAATGTATTTATTTTAAATGTTGCCAGACATTATTATAAAAAATAATCGGAGTGAAAATTTTTTAGAATATAATATACTAAAAATGAATTCAAAAAATTTTTGAATTTCTAGAAATATAAAAATCAGTTTAATCTATTTACTTCAACTCTAATGATTGATGTTTAGAATTTATTACTGCAGTTCTGCAGTTAATCAAAATTCGGTGCGATTCCATAGTAGAGCGAAAATATATGGATATTATATGGTATTTTCCAAATTTCTGTAATTATTTATCAATCGACCTATTTTTTAAAGTATAGTGTGCAATTATGCATATTTTAGCTATGTTCGGGAGCACACTTTTGTACGACATCTTTGCGTAGCTACCAACCTTTTGTTATTTTTCAAGTAAAGTAAACTTAATTTGAACTAGGAAATGTATTTAATAAATGAAATCAAATAAGTAGTGCATAGACACAAGACACATTTTATTGTTTCAAAATAAGTTTTTTTAATTTTTTGCTTGAAAAATTTTCGGAATATTGACAACTATGCCTTTGCTAGATAAAGATTAACAGACCAGCATATGTTCAATCAATTTTTGAAACAAGTACAATTTAGAAAATTTAGTTAAATTTTGTAAATTTGGTTGATGAAAAGTAATGTCGAGTACTTTTTCGAAAAATAAAATAAAATAGGAATACTAATAACTTTGGAATTTTGCGAGAATATTTCTTTAACATGGCTGTGTTTTTTACGTACAAATGTTAATGGTAGGAATATTTATATATATTTATTTATTTAAAGTCGCCCGCGTCTTTGTATATAATTATTAATTTGGCCTGCGACAGTAAATGAGTTTTACATGCCTGTTGTAAGTAATGAAATTCATGTTCCCAAATTCATTGATTGATTTTTTTTTTTTTTTGAGGGGGGGGGGAGGGGCGTTCACATTATCTGATTTAATATTTTTACTTATTTTAATTACCAATAGTTACCTTATCAGACAGTGACATTGATAAGCTCTATAAATATTTACAACTAACTGATATCCATGACTTTGTTTATATGAGATTCAAAGAAGAATCATGCTTACCTAATAAAGCAACTCCCCTCCCCCCCCCCCCCCCCTCTTCCAATGTTAATTAAAATATTGACACTTTGATTATAAAAAAAGGGGAGGAGCGGAAAGAAAAAATTACAGTGCTGTTCAAAAAAGAATGACAGATAAGACAGCAAACTATTTGGGACGACATATAGTTAGCAGTCTAGTTTGAAGTTTGACATATATACTTCTCCATCAAACAACTAACTATTTGGTGTTAACAACTTTGTCAACAAGCTATTTGGCAAATAAAAAGCAAATTATACCTTGTTAATTAAGGAACATTTTCTATAAAAAAAACTTGTCTATAAGGAATCTTTTTTCTTTTGTTGCTGTTAATTGTATACAATGTAATAACTATTTCTATTTAATCTTCATTTCAAAATAAAAAGAAAACTGCCCAGTTAAACTGAGGGCATTGAGCTCACAAGCTATTCACACTAATTGTATATTATACTCTTATTTCAAATTTGTGGCCTTACCACAATGAACCTATATACAAAATGTGAAGAAAATCGGATAATTTTGCATGAAAATCCCATTTATCTAAATTAAGGAGGGGGGGGGGGGTTACTCCCCCCGTTTCTCCCCTTTATACTTAACCAGTGAACCCCCCAAACTAATCAGTGAAGTGCTTTACCACTATGAACCTATACACAAAATTTGAAGAAAATCGGATAATTCTGCATGAAAACCCCATTTATCTAAATTGAGGGGGGGGGTTGTCCCCCTGTTTCCCCTCTTTATACTTAACCAATGAACCCCCAAAACTAATCAGGAAAGCTCCTTACCACAATGAACCTATATACAAAATTTAAAGGAAATCGGAAAAATTTGCATAAAAAACCCATTTATCTAATTTGAGAGGAGGGGTTAGCCCCCCCGTTTCCCCCTTTATACTTAACCCATGAACCCCCAAAACTAATCAGGGAAGCGCCTTATCACAATGGACCTAAAAACAAAATTTGAAGCGAAACGGTTATGTCTATTAAGAGTTATCGCGTTACGTACATACATACGTACATACATACATAAAGAACGGGCGGGCACATTAGCTCTCAGGTTTTGATAGCCTGTGAGCTAATAAGTAAAAACCTATATCGCACCTTTTCACACCAGTCACCAATTAGTCTCTATAACCAAATAGTTTACGAGTCTCTACTTGGTGAATTTTTTTCAGTATTTTTGTGAATCCCAGTGCATTGGTAATGATAACTGAGGATGCTGATGAAGAGTCTATTCCACTTAGACACCTTGCTGCACCTCTGATTTTATTGTTACTCTAAAACCGCCAGAACTTAGTAATATGCACATTGAGTGAATATATTATTTTCTTTTTTATTTAGGTCTGTGTATTTGTCACTCAAGGTTTTATTAATGCAATTTAAGTTAGAAATAATACTTCTCATAATAAGCTAATTCATAAGAATAAGTTTAAATTCATTTTAGTAAACTCGGCAATAAATAATTAATAAGCATTTTTATCATTCAAGTAGATACTCATAGTTTATGGTTAACTGCTACAAAGCACATTCAAAGACTTTTTATAGCAAAACAAAGAACCATGCAACTTCAGTATACTTAAATTAAGAAAATATTTACTACATCTATCAATAAAAGTAATAAACAGAAAGTTCAACTGTTCTTTTTTTTCATTAGAAAGCACGATTCACAGACGTTTTAATAAAACAGTGATAATTTAATTTTTGTGCGCCTACGTGAAATTTTAATAAAAAAAACATTTTGTATCATGTTTGTTAGTTTATTTCAACCCAGAAAAAAAAAGAAAAAGAAAGCAAAAGAAAGAAAAAAGAAATAGAAAAGCTAAGCCAAAGATTTTTACCTTTTGTGGAATTAAGGCCAGTATCGCCACCCCCCCCCCCCCCCCCCACCCAAAAAAAAAAAAATTAATATTACCATTATAACTTGACAAGGGAAATTTAAAAATTACATACTGTAGTATTAATTTAAAAATAATAATAATAACGAAAAACAACGAAAAATTTTAGTGTGAAATATCCGATATGCTACAAAGCTTTAATGCAAACAAATAAAAGAAAATTTAATATCGTATTTTAATGTTAAAGACGTTTTTTAATATTTTTATTGCAATTTAAAAAATCAATCAAATGTAGGGCTTAAAAACAATAATAAACAATAAAAGCAGGCAATACGATTAACAGATTTTCTTTTAAATTCAAAGTAAAAAATTCATTATTTAATTTTTTTTTTTTTTTTTTTTTTTTTTTTTTTGACATATAGATAGTTTTTTACTTATCAAAATTCAAAACACAAAATCTATTATGATGAAGAATGTTCAGAAAACTATAAAATATTCTAAATAACACTTATCTGAAATTAGTCATAATTGGGCAATGTCATACGAGTATTTTTATAGTATGAGTCATTAAAACTTACTAAAAGATTCTTAAGATGGAGATTTCTAATATACTCTTGTAGCTTACAAAGACATCAATATTCGTTTTCGTAAATCGTTAAAAGCTGCGTAAAGTTTCATTCGATCAATTTATAACTTTCGCTCACTGCCGCTCTTGAAGTGGAATTCCACACGACACGGCAGACGACACAACAAACGTAAACAATACAACTTTTCGCTTCACTTCATTATCTTAAAATTAAAATTAAAAAAAAAAATATATATAAATAAACCGGAGAAAATAAAAATTAAAAAAGAAAAATTCTCAAAACTCATTCTTACATTTTATGGCTGTAATGACTTTTTATATTTAACTTTATACATCAATTTCTAAATCGGTTTACAACATGAACATTACAATCAGTGCAAAAATGTTTTTCTTTCGGATAGTTTTCTATCGCTTCATGTAGCGCCCTCTGTTGATCTTTTTGGTGACTATTTTTATAAACATTATAGGTCTTAAAAAGTGAATATGAGTGTGATTTAAAAAAAATAAATTGATTTCAAGGTCTTTCCATAATATAAAGATAAATTTGAGAATTTTTAACACAATTGTTAATCGGAGGAAGTCATACTAATATTTTGTTCGTTTTCCTTTTCTTTCTTTCTTTTTTTTTTTTTCCTTTTTTCATATTAATTTGCTGAATTCCATAATTATAGTCACCTATTCATCTTAATTTTACTTTTAAACTAAAGTTTTATTAAACTTTACACATATAACTTATTCGACTTCAAAATTTTATTATATTTGTAGTGAAATAATAGTATTAAAAACTATTATTTATCAAATAACTTTGTTTATTTTCTCTCTCGTGTTCAAATCTCGCGACTGATTTCTTAAGCAGTTTCACATTTACGAGATTTACCTCAAATTTTGTATGCATATTCGGTCCTGGTGACTATCAAAAATTTTATTGAGTTTTCTTGAAAGATAATTTCATTTTATCTCACGCTTGGCCCACTCTTTAATATTTCGTTAAAATCAAGGGAGGGGAAATGAGTCACGGTTATTAAAACTTCCACCCCACTCTAAACGAACTAAATTTCTATAAAACAACGCATTTTATAGTAAGTAAACGTATATTAATGCATAAAAATTTATTTATTAGAAGATGTGAACCCTCCCCCCCCCCCCCCCCCCACACACACACACTCTTAACCCTTTCGCGGCGAATATACATAGCGCATAGAGTTTGCGAAATCCTTGAATTTGAACACCAGTATTTCGGAACAGAAATTTTTACCTTATCTAATTCTACATTTTCAGAGGTTATATAAGAAACTACTAGTCGAAAAAAGTGGTGCCCAAAAATTAAAAGAAGTATGGGTCGCTCGTTGTGAAAGGGCTAAAAGAGGTATGAATCCTGGTGTTGAATTCAGATCTTTTTCTTCGGGGTGGATTTCTATACTGTCGGAGGAACATTGAGTATTTCCGGTTTAAAATTTCCTTCCGAGTAATCAACACGACAGAAATCACCCGGGGAGGGGGTTATATATGTATGTATATTCATAGTTCGGGGAGTCTATTCAGAGAGTGTGTATTTCCGAATGTCACGATTTAAAACTCAAGTAAATTAATTAATTTAGACAAATAAATTATCGTTAAAGTTGTGTCAATCTTTGGATGCCATAAAGCATATAAGGTCATAAAAACTAAGTGTGCTGAGAGCCATTTATTAAAGTGACACACGAGATATTTTCCCCCTTCGAATACTGTCCTAATACATCCCATGGATTTTGTTGGGATAACTGCAAAAATATGCTGTTTATACAAAGAAAGACATAGGCTAAAAATGCAGAGTTGACGCCTGCTTAGCTATCTGACCGCTTATTATTATTATTATTTTTTTTTCAAAATCCTTTCGACCAATATGTAATCAACCAGTATCTCCTCTATTATTACAAATTTCAAATCGTCATTGTATTTGAAATATGTAGTAAATTTATCATTTGCATTTTCACCCTTCAGCTGTGGAATTTTTAAAACAAAATTGCTTTAAAAATTGTGTATTATATAAATTTTACCACAAGCATCTTGCTCGTGGAAATCGCGGCATAAGCTGTCAGGGAGTTAGAGGCACCCTGTGGCCTGATGATTTCAAACATATAAGATGTATTTCCCAGAAATAAGTAGATTTTCTCATTAGCGTATTATTATTTTTAGTAGTAGTACGTACATTTAAATGATTTTTATAGCATTCTATATGATACGGATTTGTTTCTTCTAATATTTACAAACCTTACTGAAATACACACTTCAAAATAGTTTGCAATTAAATCGCATTTGCTTTTGTCTCGCATTTGTTTTTGGACACTTGTGTTTTTGAAAAAAAAAACATCCTCTAAATATTAAAGGATCTACTTAAAAATAATTTCATATAAACTTTCTTTTTTCTATAATAAAACCTACATATTGTAATGGAAATAAATTCAAACCCTTTTTTAAAAAAATATTAATTTACCGAGAAAGTGTTAAAAACAATCTCACATCAGTAATTGGACATTTGACAGCTTTACTAAATTTTTTGACAGACAATATTTTTTATTTATTTTATTATAAATGGAAATATATGTCAAATATTATTGTCTGCACTTTGAAATTACTACTACTTCATGTAAATTTGTTTACATTTCTATATTTGAAGTGAACATGACCAAGCGCTACAAAGTTACAACAAATTCTGTTAGTAAATTAATCATAGAACATTTTAAAGACGGTAAAAGCATCAGAACTATCGCAAAACTTGTTAAAGTAATTCATTTAACTGTTTTTGCTATTATCAAATTACGGAAAATACCTGGAACTGTTGAAAAAACATTAAAATCTAGAGCTCCTCACAAGCTAGCTCCCAGAATTCGAAGGTTTATTATTCATAAAATCAAAGAAATAGTGCAGTGAAACTTACAACAGAATTAAAAAACAGATTTGCAATAAAAGTAAACCCTGAAATTGTTAGACGAGTTATCAGATCATATGGATACAACAGTAGGGGAGACTTGGGAAACTTGATCCCTTTTTCAGTTTTTAATTTTTATTTTGGAAAAAAAAAAATCTTTCCAGTTATTATTAAAGGCTCATGTGTCTTTTTTGTTGTAGTAATTTTTTTATTTTTGAAAAACCATTTTAAAAATAAATATGAACTATTTTCCAAAAAATAAAAAAAGGATCAAGTCTCCCCAATTACAGGGAGGCTTGATCCCTTTCCAAGGGAGACTTGATCCTTGAAACAGATGCATTGAAATTATTCAAATTAAATTGTGAAATCAAATTTATTGTTGACTGAGATGTAAAAAAGGGAGAAAAAGACAAAAAAAAATTCTACATTTGGTAAAAATCACTGTTTCCCATACGAATGATTGTTATTGCTAAAATTAATGATCAAAAAACATTTTCAAAACTTTAAAAATTAAACATAAATGTTAAAACTGTTGCAATTTGAAGAGTTCCACCAAGCATGGCGGGTTTAGGTACTTTTTTGACAATGTTCGTCATTGTCCACAACACTAATGTCAACATTTTCTGTTTAAATAATTTGGTTGGAATTAAGTCCTCTTTTTCTTAGAAAACTGATTTTGCATTCAGATGATGAAATCTTCTTTTTAATTTTTTCTACGAAATGACTAATTTTCTTCTTTCCTAGAAATCGCACGATGACAAAGTCACTTTCATCAATTGACAATTTTTGTGGATCTTCGAGGATTTAATCAGAATGTTCATCAAGTGAATCTGACTCGGTTGAATCATGAACACTATAACTGCTCTCACTTTCTGAAGATTCGGGGCTTTCATTTTTAGTGCTTTTTCTGGGTTGAACACTGTTTTTAGGTTTATAAATACGTGGCATGACTGTAAAGAGTAAAGATAAACACAGAGTTCTTAATCATTGCAATAAAATAAACCCTCTGTTGCCCAAATTAAATTTTTATCTCCATATATATACACAGATGTCTCATTTATTTTGCAACCCCCCCAAACAAGAACAATGTACAAACATTAATTTTTATTTTACAGAAGTGCTTAAACGACTACAAAATATGTTGGAAGTGACCGCCGTCTTCATCTTTACATATCTGGGCCCGTTTGAGGAGGTTTCGAGACATCTTCTGTAATGTGTTTGGTGTGATAGCGTTTATCTCTTCCGTAATGCGAGTTTTTAGTTCAGTAATCGAGGCTACCGGTTCACGGAACACGCGATTTTTCAAATAGCCCCACAAGAAGACATCGGGTGGTGACAGGTCTGGACTGCGTGGAGGCCATAGTCCTTTTGTAATTAGCCGATCACCAAAAAATTCTTGGAGAAACAACAGAGTGTCGTTGGCCGTATGCGCAGGAGCACCATCCTGTTGAAACCAAATGAAACGTTCATCTGCTAATTTTTTTTACTGACGTGGCCGGTTTCTCCTTGATTTTTGTCACGATCGTATTGTGGTCAGTTAGGACAAACGACAGATGGTTATTTCTTTTCGGTTCCACAGTCCATTCTGTTTGAAAATGGTCCGCGATTCGCTTAATTGGGCTTTTATTCGGCACCACCGAGTCTGGAAACATGTTTTCATATCGTTCCTTGACTGTTTTGTACGAAGACGTTCGAAAATAATGTTCAATAATAAACGCGCGTTTTCTGCCCATAGCACCATGACGCAAAACACCTTTCACTTCGTTCTCCTTAGCACTGAAGTGTCTCATACGGTTTTCTATCCTGTTGGTAGTGTTGCTCGCATGCCCCTCCACACCGCTGCCTGCGCTAATGGTGTGCGCGTGCACTCTGGTTGTTCATTTGCTTCGCGTTTACGCGGGTTGCAAAATAAATGAAACACTCTGTATATCGACATAGGGTGTTTAAGACTTGGTTACATAACACATATTAAATGAAATTATACGTTTCTAATTTATAAATAGTTTTCTTACTTAAAAATAACCCAAAAATAACAGTAAAACAAACCTTGCACAGTCACCATGTGCTTGCTAACCATCATGCTCAGCTATATATTAACTTTCTATCTTTGTCAACAACCCAAAATCAAGGTAACCATAGTCTAACTAATATTGATATTGTCTAAATGTGACTTGAAAGTCCCAATTAGGAGTAAGGGTTAATAAAAGCTAACATTAATTTAGCTTAACTTTGGGGACACTTGATCCCCAGGATCAAGTCTCCCCATACAATGGGGATAATGTGTCCCTAATGTGCATGTGCTGGAAAAATAATTGTTAAATCAAAAGTAAAGAAACTGTATTGGATTTAAATAACAACATTTAAGCAGTAAGGAATGTTAGTAAATTATATGAATAAACTTAAGTAATTTAGTTATATTTAGCAAAAAAAAAAAAAAAAAAAAAAAAAGAAAAAAAAAAAGAAAGAAAAGAAACATAAACTACCTACTCAAAAAGAAGTTAATCGGGTAAAAGAAGGAATCGGAGATTCCTTTCTTACAACAAAAATAAAAATGGGTGAATGAAATTATGTTGTCAGATCTGTTCATAACGAATCACTTTATTAGTGTTGCCGGTTTCAGAGACTTAATTTCATTTTTTCCCTGGTTTTAGACTTAGGGATCAAGTCCCCCTAGGGATCAACTCTCCCAAGTCTTCCCTAGAGTTGCCATAAGAAAATTTTTCGTTAATCAAAGAGCAAGAAAGTCGCGTCTGGATTTTGCAAAATCCATGGTAGTAGACAGAGATGTATCGTTTTGGGAAAACGTCATATTTGTGGATGAATCAAAATTTAACATATTTGGGTCAATAACTGTGTGGCGAAAGCCCAACGAAGAGCTCAATCCGAAAAATCTATTGCCAACTATCAAACATGGAGGTGGAGTCATAATGTAATGGTTTGGGGATGTGTTGCTGCTTCTGGTATGGAAAATTTAGTTTTCATTGAAAATAATATGAACCAATATAAGTATATAAATATCCTGAAAGAAACCTTGAAAATATCTGCACAAAAAATTGGAATTCAAACCGCATTCAAGTTGTATCAAGATAATGATCCCAAACATACAAACCTAAATGTTCGCTTATGGCTGCTATACAACTGTCCCAAAGTTATCAAGACTCCACCATAATCTCCAGATTTAAACCCAATTGAAAATGGCATGAACGGGAGAAAATAACAATAAAATATGATATTTCTTCGAAAGAACAACTTAAAGCAATATTAACAGAGGAATGGAACAAAATTGAACATTCTTACACAAAAAAAACTAGTTGCAACCATGCTGTCATAACTCCTGTGTTCCGAGCGGGATCTCTCTATTTCGGTAGCGTAGTAACACGGGAGACAGATTTCTTATTTAAAACCAGAAGAAATTTATTCACTGGAAAATTACAATAATGATGAGTCAATGAATATTCTTTTACTCTCAAAGTTCATGGGTTGAGTTTTCATCAGAGTCTTTAGACGGTCTAGAGTTTGTGTAAAACAGTCTCTATTCATTTACGTCATGGTAATACTAAAGGTACCCCTCACTTTCACTTCGCAGCGCTGAGTCGCTGTTCTCCTTCTCACGCGACAACCGAAGTCGTCTTCCTTCAGAGGCAGGGAGTAAAAACCCTTTTCTCCACACAGAATTCTCACTTCTTCCCAGCAGAGAGGAAACTCTCCTCTCTCTTCGGATCTCTAGCACCGAATCCTCTCTCCGGCCAATTCCTCCAAAGTCCTGACGGTCGGGGGGGGGGGGGGGGCATGGGCGGTGACCTCCGTCATTTAGCCCTATCATAGGCGACTTACACCTCTATTGGGTCACGGCGGTTTCATCATCTCGATTGCTCTGGGAAGCAAGGTTGAAACCGTGACGATCTGGGGGGTCTGGGTCATCCATTTAAGTGTCATGCAATGTCGCCTATGAGCCTGGCCTTTTCAACTTAGCAGTCTCACTTGTCACCAGGAAAAGATCGAACAGTGCTTTGATGTTCCGAACCTGCGTCGGTGGTCTAACTCGAGGCGTGGGAACTGTTTTTGGGCGAGAGCCTATATTTACTAGCTGGGAAAGCTTCAAGATCTCACAGCAACACCGCACACCTCGGAGAGATTTTTCATAGTAGGGAAAAATCTATACTGGAGCACCCTAAACACCTGTTTCGATCACAACAGAGGCTCAAATATGGGTACTTACTGACACTAATTGTACATTACCTTCCTGAATATATTATCATAAACACATAAATTCTATTACACAATTAAAACAATACAATTACATAAATAAATGAATTAGAGATTTATATACACGTCGTTAAACAGAAAATCAACCTACACGACTCAAGCAGTCAGTCCGTGGATTTGCGTCTTCCGGGGGGGTAACCAATCGATCGGCGATCTTCCTGCATTTTCCCCAAATCTCTAATTAATCGGAAATTCTTTTCGGCGTTGTTTTCCCACTGTTTAACGTCGCTGACTTCAGTTTTGTTTTGCGCCGATAGGAAACCCGAGGTTTCTAAACAATTAGATTCGAAGAATTTCTTTTGCTTTCTTCCCAACGCGCGATACCGGTTCACCCTTTTTGAGGACTTCCTTCCCGAAGACTTAAACTTAATTTTTGCCTCTAAGACGGTGTCTTTATTTTGTCCCTCATCCTTAAATTCCCGGATTTCATTCTTCTCTAAAGATGAACATCCCTTTGTGACAATCTCACACCTATCATTCCCTTTGGAATTTTTCATTACGTTTTCTATTCTCGTTTCACTTACGCCCGTCTTAACACTACCTGACTCCCTATCCTGGAACAAATTATCCATAACTTTCGCATTGGAATTATGTATTTTCAACTCTTTTCCCTTTTCTTCGGGACGTGACTTTAAATGTCCCAGCTCTTTTTCAGAAGGCCATACTATTTGAATAGGGTCAGTTACGACGCGCCCTATTTCTTTCTGCGAACTAACCGTGTAACGGGATTTGTATAAGGCGAGTTCTCTGAATAAACGTCTTTTAAAAGCAACTAATAACCGGTCAGCTACTCGCTTCTCCCAAGATCCTTCTTTCAGGGACCTCGCTAGACCCTTTTTACTTCTTCCCTTTGTACTTTCCCCTGAAAATAGAAAGACGGGTTCTCTAGCTAAAATTGTTCTAGGGGGAGATTCACAATGCTTTTCTTTCCCGCTTAGACTGTAGGGGAGTATAGTATCAAAACCCTTTCTTTTCTGACTATCCATGTTAGTCGTTTCTGACTCCTCAGATTTGGGGGATAATTTAATTCCTCTTTTCCTTTCTTTTTCCGTAGGAAGTTTACCGTGCGGATTATTGTCGTAATCCGAAGCTAACAAGTTTGTGGGTTTAGGGGGAATTGAATTGTCCTCTCCACGATTTTTCGGTTGCGTCAAATTCCCAAGGCTAATAGGCAGTTTCGCCTTCATTTTGTCTAACAAATTTTGCGTTCTGTTCCCTAATAAATAATAAGACATTTCGGTATTCTTATCTACCACTGCGGCTTTGATTAACAGGTCACCCACATCTGTTTGAAGTCTTATTTCTACGAGGGGTAGACATTTTAGTTTATTATCAAGAGGTTGTCTTACTCTCACTACCTCTCCCGTATACTGTTCCTTGGTTACGTCATTTGCACTAAGTAAGTCCAACGAACTGCCCGTATCCCTAAATATCTTCATTTTTTTCCCATTTACCATCCCTTCGCTTAGATAGGGATCGAAACTCTCATCTAAATCGTTCAAGTCTGCCAGTTGACACACTATTTCGGGTTTATCATTTATCCTTTTTAGCTCTGGGCAAGAGTATCGGAGATGGTCGGGGCTATTACAAATAAAACAGGACATACCTCTTCTCCGTTCAAAAATCTCGTCCCTATTTTTTTGTTCATCCCGATCACGCCAGTTTCTTTTTACTTCAAGCCCTTTCTGTTCCACTTTCGGTTTCTCGATGAATCTACTCCTCTCAAACGATTTTCCATTATTTGGGTTTTTAGGGGGAGCTTGTTTTCTCTCCGTTCTTCTGACCGCCTCATAATGATCCAGTTTTTGGGTCAGATCCAATGGCGTAATTATTGTACTCCATGAGTCAATAAAATGCTGTCTAATTTCGGAGGGCACCTTCCGTTTGATCTGGTCAGTAATTATCAGGTCCCTAAGTTGACTAAATTCAGACACCTGAATACCGCTTAACCATTGGTCGAAATAATTCGTAATTTCATACGAAAAATCTTTCCAATTTTTTTCTTCGGACCGTGGTGTTGTTACGAATTTGATTCTGAAGTCTTCTGCACTAATTTTAAACCTTTCGAGTAATTTTCCCTTCACAAAATCAAAATTGTCCATTTCGTCTGGTGGTTCTCTAAGAATAACTTCTGTCAATTCTATAGGAAGTAAACCTAGCAAATTTGTTACCAATTGCGACTTATCTAATTGCGCTTTTAATGCCTGTCTCTCAAATAAGTTGAGATATAAGGAAATCTCCGATTTTCCCATTTCAAATTTGCTGTAAGTTCACAAGAAGATCAATCTGAAGTATTGAGATTCGATGAAAATCAGAAAAGTGAAATCACAAATGCGTTGAAGTACTGTAAAATTTTATTACAAAACAATGGATGTTAACAAATAATCCAGCATCTGAAATATCTTCGTTTTCAGTTAAATTTTCTGATATCTTTCTGTAACACATTTTCTTACCGTTTTACATATATCTGCATATTCAATTCTTGATTTAGGATAGTTTTTCTTCATTTTAAAATTTCTGCGTTTCTCCATCAACCTTCTTGTTTCTTCTTTTATTTTCTTTGTCTGCTTTACTGGTGCTTCACGAGCTATCGTCCTTGCAATTTCTTGTAGAGTATTTGTTATTTTCTTGTTCACTACTGTAACATCTTGCTCTTCTTCTAAAATTCATTGAAGTACTTAGAAACGATTTTTAAGTTCCAAATTAAATTCTTCTTTATGTTTCAGAAGATTTATAATATTGACTAATTTCTTTGAGTGTTGCAAAAGCTTTATTCTTTCCACTTTAGTATTTAAAAGCAGTTTGCATCTAATCACAGCCTGTGATCGCTTTTAGCTGCCTGCATTGAAGTTATTGAGAACGCTGCAATCCTGAATAAGATGCTTTTTGTTTGTCAAGATGTAGTCAATTTCACTTGTTGAGCCATTTGCACTACGCCATGTTCATTTTCTTTGTGGCTTTTTCTTGAAAAATGAATTCATGATATACATTTGTTCACATTCTGCAAACTCAATCAATCTGTTTCCTCTTTCATTACGCATCCCATATCCATGTTTTCCTACTGAGAACTGATCTTTCTTTTTTTTTCCCCCAATTCTAGCATTCCAGTCTCCCATTATCATATATTCTAATACGAGCAAATCTTGTGTGTATGCAAATTTTATCTTAAAATCGGCTCTAACGATTTTGACGAAATTTTGTATCCTACCGTTTTGGGGCACCAGAAAATCATTGGGCTAGGTCACATGTTCGAGAAAATTCGATTAGTGGATCATTTTGGTTCACCAAGGGTCAGGGTCAAGCTAATTGGATCTAAAAAACAGCTCAAACGATTTTAACTAAATTTTGTATCCTACCATTTTCGGGCACGAGGAGACTATTGGGCAGGGTCACATGTTCGAGAACTTTCTATTAGTGGGCCATTTTTGGGTCAACGCGGGTCAAGCTAATTTTACTAAAACCGGCTCAGACTATTTTGACTAAATTTTATACCCTACGGGTTTCGGGCGCGAGAATACAATTGGGCTTGGTCACATGTTCCAGAAAATTTGATTAGTGGGTCATTTTGGTCATGGGTCATTATGGGTCAAGCTATTTTTATCTTAAAAACGGCTCAGAGAATTTGAACTAAATTTAGTATTCTACAGTTTTGGGGAACGAGAAAACTATTGGGCTAGGTCACATGTTCGAGAAATTTTGATTAGTGGGTCATTTTGGTCATGGGTCATTATGAGTCAAGCTATTTTTATCTTGAAAACGGCTCAGACGATTTGAACTAAATTTTGCATCCTACGGTTTTTGGACACGAGAAAATCATTGGGCTAGGTCACATGCTTGAAAAAATCCAATTAGTGGGTCATTTTGGGTCACTGTGGGTCAAGCTAATTTTATCTAAAAAATGACTCAGACTGATTAAATTTTATATCCTATGGGTTTCGGGCACGAGAAGACAATTGGGTTTGGTCACATGTTCGAGAAAATTTGATTAATGGGTCATTTTGGTCATGGGTCATGATATTTGAACTCAAAGCTAATTTTGACCGAGCATAGCTCGGTCTTCCCTACTCGTTAATTTTATGCAGTAATTTCCCTTTTGATGCATTGAAGCTACAACCCTCAATTTCTTCATCAGTATAGCTAATTGTTAGTGCATAAACTTGGATAATTTACAGCTTGTATCTTCTTGACACTTGTATAACGAACCTTGCAACTCTATCTGATGCACTATCATATTCTACAATATGAGTCTTCCACCTTTTATGAATCAGAAATCCTACGCCACTTCTTTTTCCATCTTCTGTACCTCTGTAGTACAATACATGTCCACTGGCTAGATCAATCTTCTCTTCACATTTTCTTCTTACTTTGCATAATCCTAGGATGTCCAAATTGATTCTTTCCAATTCTTCAAGTTCCTGTAAGTGACTTTCTGAAGATAGGGATCGTCTATTATACGTAGCCAAGGTCATCAACTTATGGCAGCCAAGCCGAGCCCGGTGATTCTTAGCACCCTCTGTCTTCATGTCTTTCTGATCGCTGCCGTAACCAGGAACATGCAGACTGCCAGTAATTGAGGGCCGTGATTTTTTTGTTTTGTGAATTCATGGTAAAAGAAAGGAGAAGTGGCCAAATTCCTCCACGCTGGCCAAGCGGGTTGGAAGAAGTATCACTCTCACATAATTTCTAAATATTATACAATTATAATTTTTACATCATTGAATAGGGGAAAATGTAATTTCGAATGAAATTATTTGAAAACTGTAGCGCAATTTAGTAACTTTTATGACCTTTTAAAGTATTTTTAAGCATGAGTAATTTTTTTAATCTATCTCAACAATGAGCACATTTGTTTGCTTCAAAATGTAAAAGTAGCTACTGCCAAAATTACCACAAATGGCAATTGATTGTCCAGAGTCCAGACCAAATTAAAATAGTCCTTCCGGCCTGCACCATGAAGGAAAGGTAGTTTTCCTATTTCTTGGCCTTAAGATTTTAGGAAATTTTATGCAAAAACATGAAGGTAAAAAGAGAGGAATCCGATTATAGAAGATCCATTCCCAAATTTTGTCTATACAGAATTTAAATGAGAATTTCACCAAATTAATCAGCTATAGCCAAGTTTGTTTTCATTTATGGTAATTTTTTTTTTTTTTTTTTTTTTTGGTCGCCAAATTTGACGATATTTTGCCATATGTCGTCAAGCTTGGCGATAATTTAACGCTAGCGGATATTAATATATAATTTTGAGTGTATGCGAGTTGGAACAAAAACAAAGGAAAAAAAATTGCGAGAAACCACGTTTACTAAAACTCAAATTAAATCCGTCTATGGAGGAATCCCAAAATCTGTTGTCTTGTTTAAAAAATGTCATACACCCTAGAATTTCAAACTGCTATGTCTCAGCCAATTTGTAAGATAGATGCGAAACAAAAAATGCTCGGAATTGTTGTACCAAGACCGAACACTTAAAAAGGAAAAAAAAAATTAGGATTTTTAAATTTTTGTACATTTTTTTAAAATTTATTTCCTTTTGAAACAAGATGGTGAATAAGCTAGCCAATGAACTCGGTCGAGATGTGGTAAAACTTGGTAAGTCCTGTAAACATGCTCAATCACATCCAAAACTGTTTATAAAAATAACTGCTATCGCTAAATCAGATATATATATATATACCGGGTGGTTATAATATATCTCTATTTGGAGCTGTCTGTAGCTTGTAGGAATAACCGGAATGAAACCAAAATCGGTACACTTACTATTCGAGAAGGGGGAAGAAGAATGGAACAATAAAAAATATTAATTGCAATAATTGCCAACAGATGGCGCTTTTGAGTGTGAAATGTAATGTGTAATATTGTGTACCGTGGAGGTGTCCAAACCTCAACGACTTTACCGCATATCACAACATGAGCGAAACATCACTCCTGATACGTTACATTCTGCAGTTGAGCACGTCGTGCACCGCCTGGATTGTGTTCTTCAGCACAGTGGCCATGTGGAACCTGAACATGATCTGTACCTCAATGTGAAAGCGCAACCACGTTCACTGTGACGTTTTCCAATAAATTAGGTGTGCCATCCGGTTTGATGCCTTAATTCCTTGTTCTTGTGTTACACATTACATTTCACACTCAGTAGCGCCATCTGTCGGTGATTATTGTAATTATTATTTTTTATTGTTTTATTTTTCTTCCCCTTCTCCAATAGTAAGTGTACCGATTTTGGTTTCATTCGGGTTATTCCTTCGAGCTACAGACAGCTCCAAATAGAGATACTTATATTATAACCACCCTGTATATATAAATCAGTCCTTGAAGAAGAGAAGATGGTTTGGGGTTCTGGTGGTCATGATGGGTGGAAATATTCATTAGGTAGCGTCTTACTTTTTGTAATGGAAGTTACTTAAAGGAAAAATAATCGGTCGAGTGCGAGTTTTACTCGAGTTACAAAGGGTTATGTACAGTAAATTTATTTTTTACTAACTGCAATATTAAAAAAAATCTGGGGGGGGGGATTGCACTTTTTGACCATTAAAATCATATACTCTCAAACCTTCTGGGGGAGCATTTCAATACTCCGAGGGGGGGGGGGTTGGAATACCCCCCACAGGGCCACCCCTTGAATTCAACACTGATGGTGAGGGGGGGGGGAGGTCCTTTATACTCACAGGTTGAGTATGCCTTATGGACAATTAACATAGTAGAAAATTCGAAATCTTCCGCAAGGGGGAGTCGTCTTTTATTTTGGATTTTTTTTTTCTTTTCTTACCTGCAAATAGCAATTCTATCACTAAACATCAAAGTGAGAAGGTGTTTCTAATGATAAGGTATCACCCAAAATTTCGGACACATGTTGTTGGCTTGATCATTATTTAACATCAATATCCGGCTTAGGTTAATCGGCGCCATAAAATATAGTGTTCTTAGATATATACACATCAATATTGTCATCCCAGTACCCATTTACATTCATTTCGCATCCTCTTAGATTCTGAAAGGTTCCTATCGAATTCACCTGTTCCCTTTTTCTGCGCACCGCGTTCGCTGAAGCTGATAACTTTCTACGAGGGTCAAACCTAACACAATCACAATCATTCCATTAAGTGAAAATTTGACGATTTTATTTAATCAAGTTTAATTTAAAAAAGCAACAGCAGCAAATTCTTTTCAGCACTCAACCAATTAGAAAACAGTGTTACAATCAGACACTTTGCCCGGGAATTGGAGTAGAGGAGGGGGGGGGGGTCTATATTCAGAGGAAGAATTGTGTCTTATGGGCCATTAACAACGTAAAAAATTCGAAATCTCCTGTGGAGGTGTTGGACTTTTTCTTTCGGATCAGTCAATAATTAACAAAAATTAAAATAGCTAAGTAGGTGTGTATTATCCCGCGCCAAACTCTCCCTGCGATTAAAAAAAAAAAAAAAAAAAAAAAAAAAAAAAAAGCGAACTGAACAGAGTGTTGTCAAACGGCAAAAACAAAATTATACTAGAATTTCGAAAAGGTGGCACGCTTCAACCAATGTCAAGGCAAGCCGCAATAAATGCATAACTGTCAGAAAGGCTGTTTTCTTAAAACTGCACTTTTTACCTACAAATCACAAATCTATGACTAAATAGCAAAGCGAGAGGGCGTTTCTAATTATAAGGTATTGTCATAAAATTTGAGACACTTAAAAATTGTTGGCTTAATCCCTACTTAACACCAGTATCCGGTTTAGGTTAATTGATTCCATAAAATATAGCGTTCCAAGATATACACTCATCAGTATCGGGAATCCTAGTACCCATTTGCATTCATTTCGCATTCTCTTTGGTTCTGAAAGGTTCCGATCGAGCTCACCCCCCCCCCCCTTTTTTTCTGCGCACCGTGTTCGCTGAAGCTCATAACTTTCTACGAGGGCGAAGCCCAATAATAATTTGGCGACTTCATTAAGTGGTAATTCAGCGATTAAGAACCTGAAAAGCACAGGTAAACAGTGGAAAGGGAATGAAAATAGAAAAAAATGAAAATACCGAGGTAGTAGGGGGAGTGCAGCTGTCCCAGGCCACCTGCCCCGCGGTTGCGGTCAAAATAGCGGTTCAAGGGCGAATGGCGAAAGAGAATCAGCAGATGGGCCCTGGTGGATTCAAAATGCTGGATTTTAGGAGGGCTACAGCTGGCGTGTTTACGTCCCTTATGCAATTCAGTAGGGGGTGTACCGTGTATGGCAAGTTATCGCTCGCCAAAAGAATTGTAAATAAACAAAACACGAATCTATATGGGTGTCACGTACGAAAGGTGTATTTTGGAAGATTACTCTATCAAAAACAACTAGGTAATGCAGTGTAAACAAGGGGATGATTGCTTATTTAATGTTTTGTCACCAGTTGAGATTATACTGATTGTTTGGATAATGTACAAAGTATGTCATGTTGAAGCGCAGTGGTTCAAGTTTAAGATTTATTATTATCTCCGAACTAAGCTAAATTTTTATTAATTTTTTAAATTAACTATTCAAGTTTATTTATGTTATTATTAGGAAGCAGAAGTGATAAATTTTCAGATACGATTTTGATTTTGATTATTATTATTATTATTATTATTATTATTTTACGAAAGCATGTCATTTTAAAGCGAAATGGATCAAGTTTAAGGTTTATTCTTGATACCGAAATAACATAAGTTAAACTTTAATGTCTCAACTAAATTTTTATTTCCGTTGAATATTAATTTTTATTTTTTCAAGAAGGAAGTATTAAAATCGTGAAAATTGTGGACTTCCGTTTTTTGATAGATTTACACGTTTTGGGATGTCTTGAAAAACGATTTGACCATTTTTGGAAAATGTCTGTCTGTCTGTGTGTGACACACTTCTTGTGGCCGTTCTACCCCAAGAATTGATGCAAGGAATTTCATCAAACTTCATATTCAGTTAGACCATGATGTGAATTTGTGCTCATTAGATTTGGGTGAATATCATCCAAAGGGTGGCCCTGCTGTGTTGCATTATTCACGATTTCTGTGACAGTTCTAGCTCAAAAACCATTGCAAGGAATTTCGTCAAAAAGCAGATTCTGCTAGACCTTGACATAAATAGATGCTTATTAGGTTTTGGTGTGCATCGCTCAACAGGTGGCGTTGTTATGCTGTGTTTTCCCTATTACCGTGATAGGTATATCGAACTAAAGCACGGAATTTCACCAAACTTTATATTCAGTTAGACCTTGACATAAATTATTACTGATGACATTTTGGTGTATATCGCCTTCATGGGTGGCGCCTCTATGATGTGTTTTTCAGAATTTTCGTGATATTTATATCTGGGCATCTATAAAATAATTCTTCTATTTAAAAACTGTCTGCTCCAGCATGTTTATCATACATTTCTCTATAAAACAACCAGTTTTCATGTTTTTATATGCAATAGTTTTTTTAGAGTAAGCCGAAAAAGTGAAAGTGACACAATAGATTCAATAATCGCAGCGGCAGCGTTTGTAACTTTTTTCTTATATATAATAGAGCGAAAAGATTATTTATAATTACAAATTGACTTTTTCGAACTTATTAATGTGATACACAATGTTTAAAAGCAAGTACAGATGTATTCAGACATATATCTTCAAGGCAGAATGCACCTTTTAGATAATCTCTTATTTTTCTAATAAGTTTATTAAAAAATAATAATAATAAATAAATAAATAATAAACCTCTTCGTATGTTAAACCGATAATATACTTAATTTTTTGCCCATCAATTAAATATTTTTTTAATCGTAGCTTCTTTCTTTTTCCTAAATATGTTATTATTATTACGTTTAAATTTCTATAAAATTTCCAAAATTTAAAATCGTAAGCAATATAATACGCGGTCAGTCGATATTTCCCAATAATTTTAATTTTCTTTTTTACATGCATATTTCCTATCGTTAGAAATTTCTAAAATATTTTAAATATACGTTTATAAAAATTTTAGAATTGAAATTTGAACTTCTATTAACACGGTATTTATAAATAACATAAAAATGCAGAACACTTACAGTCAAAATAATGTTGCTAAATCTTCGTAAAAATAAATTGGAAATGTATGGAGTTTCAAAACTAAGTTTTGGAAAATAGTTAAAAATGTGGTTCAAAATTAATCGTTATTATGGTACAGTTTTGCAGGACTTTAAACGTTTTTACTTTACAGGGTAAAATTTTAAAAATATCATTTTCAACACAGAATTTGATATATTTTCTTCATTTTAACAGATTCTCTTCTTTAAAAATTTTTCATTTCTATATAAAAACTTCAGGTAAACTTTCTACAAAAAATGATTTATCTAAAATAATCCAGGTCCTAAATATAGTTTTGTTTTTTTTCGCCCTTGTTATACTTATTTACAATATGGAAAATCCCAGAAGAGATTCGATCAAAATGTGATATAAAAAGAAAATAAAAAAGCCCGAAGACAAGTAACGGCCAAGCGAAGGGTGCAGAAAATTTATAATAATAAAAGCATAAAAAACAGACTCCCTCTTCTGAGAATAATGCGTTATAAAAAGCTTGTAGAGGAGGCAGAGTGGAGAGGGACAACTTATAGAAAAAAATAAAGTCGCACCTTTTGGAAAGATCTACGGGAGATTTAGAATCATAGCCAAATTAAAAATGGGCATATGGAGCACGGTCCCATGGTCTCCATATTTGGAACGGAGTCTCAAAAACCTACGAATGGAACTTAAAAAACAATAAATTTGTATACAATGTTTTTATTCAAAATAAAGCTATTTAATCATCATTTTATTTATCATATATGTATGTGTGTGTGTGTGTGTGTGTGTGTGTGTGTGTGTGTGTGTGTGTGTGTGTGTGTGTGTGTATATATATATGAGCTTTTAGAACGCTTTTTTTTTTCATTCAATTTGACAATAAGAGGGACCTCGAATATTATCTCTGCTCAGGGTCTCAGAAAATCTTAGTTGGGCTCCGGTGTACGAATATCAAATTACAGCTTGTGATCAGAAAAAGAAACATCTGTGGTGGAAAAACTGAAAAATGTTCAGAAATCGAGTTGATGATTATCAGACTCAGAACATACATGACGCTCGATTTGCAACAGATTAAAAAAATTATAATGCCCATTTCGGCCTGATATTTGTCTTCACATTCAGACAGAAAATAATTGTTTTAATTTTTAAGATGATTTGGTGGTTGATATTTTTTTTTTTTTTTTTTTTTTTTTTTTTTTTTTTTTTTTGTAATTTTTTTTTTTTTTTTTTTTTTAAATAATTTATGACTTATTTTAATGAAAATCTAAAATGCTACACAGCGTATAACTTACGTAGTATATACCTACAAGGATACAAAAGTAACTTCTTGTTTTCCAGTTCATTTTACTCTCATTTAATTCCATAGAAAGCAGATGGAAAAACACGGTGGAAAAAAATATTTCCAAGACATATAACGGCCAAGCTAAGGGTGCAGGAAATTTAGAAATAACGAAAGCTTAAAAACAGGGTGCCCCTGGGGGGAAAATACATATTATAAAAACGAGAAGAAGGGGGGGCTGATATTAGAGGAGGTGGTGGCGTTTTGTAGACGGGAGCGTGCCGTTCGCGTGCGTGCGGTGCCATGCTGGGCAGCTGGCGTGTGTCACAGTTACAATTCTGTCGCTAACAGACTGTTACGGACTGCTATTGCTACCGGGCCCAGAAGGACAGGTGGAGCGCTCGGATAGCAGAATTTGGAAACCTTGGAAAAACGCTGTACGTCACAGAGAAAAGATCCAAGTTCAGTGAACGTCTGCCGCGAAATTTTAGGAAGGACTGCTGTGCCAATTATGTAGGTTTATGTGTAACATGGGCAAATGCAAAATTTTCGTCTGGGCAGTGTAGTAGATACATTCTCCCAGCATAGGCGTCGGCATTGACCTTCCCAAGGGATTTTAAAATTTAATTAATAAAATGTTCTTTATTTTTGATTATTTAAAAAATGATAAAATCTATTCTTAACAGGTGACTTTAGTATAATTAAACACTAAACAAAGTGCGACACAGTGTGACATGGAGAGGAGGCGTGTTTACACATTCTGATATCTCATCTAAAATATTCAAACAATCGGAAGCACGATAACACAGTTCATTAAAATATATTTATTTTTACTTATGTATATTTTTGCGTATATTTTACTTTTTCTTTGAATGCCAAGAGCTTAAAGCAAAAGCACATAAAATCCTGACGGTTTTATAGTATTTATATCAGTAGGGAAAATATCCGTATACATAGTAGTTTTATATAATGGAAAATGTCCATCTCTAATGATTATTTCAAAGTAATAAGCTTCTTTCTGATTTTTATTATTCACAAAGGTTTCTTAAGATTTTAATTCATTTTAAAATTTAGACTCTATGAAAAAAAATTATTTTAACAAATTCAGTAATTTTCCAATTATAAAACCAAGTACGGATCGTCTTAATCGATTAAGATTAAAAATGTTTGTTTTCTTATTTTCTTCTCGCTTGTTTCCAAGTGTTTATAAAAAGAACAGCTCATTTATCAGATGAAGTTAGGTGGCTTCGCAGTGCTTTATAATTAGAAGAATTGTATTAATGAATCCTTTCATCAGACAAAAAAATGTTCCTCCCTTCCGCAAATCATCTTTTTTTTTTAAATACAGAAAGAATAATTTTGCAATGTTTTTAACCCTCTCGTACAGATATTGTAAAAAAAAAAAAAAGCACCCTAAGAAGATATGTTTAAAGTGAGAAAAATCGATTTATATAAACGATTAAAAAAAAAATAAAAAAAACTTTAAACGTCAGTGTTGTGGCGATCGAGATTCGCCAAGCAAATTCAGGAATGGACAATACAAAATCCTGCACTCTTATGTATATATATTATAAATTATTATGTATATATATTATTATGGTTAAATTTTACTTAAAGTTTTATATATATATATATATATATATATATATATATATATATTTAAAAATGAAAACACATGTGAAAAATGAAGGATAAGACATTATAAAAAAAAAAAAAAAGCAATGGAATATACAATAATACATAATCAAGAACTATTTATTAATATTACTCTATTAATATTACTCTATGCAATAACAGATGGACAATTTCAAAATGTTTGTTTCAATTTTTAGACCTAACTATTTAATTAGAGTAAGTTTAGGAGATAGGGATTAGTGATCATTTACTCTTCAAAAAATGCTAATTTTTAATGTTCATGGCTGTGATACCGATCAACACAAAAGGAAGAATTCACGAAAATTACACAACACTACTTTATTTATTTAATATTATAAGTTTTTTTTTTTTTTATTCTTTACTAAATTTCAAATTTTTTCTATGATTTCCATTAAAATTCTATACGATCTTTTTTTTTAAAAAAATCTCTTACTATGTCCCTTTCCTGCCTAAACCTGAAGCCTTATGCTGGATTGAATTCTGCTATTAAAAGAACAAAAGATTAATTATGTAAAAAGTAAAACTCATTTTGTGTAGTTCTTCCCAGCAGTCAGTGTTTGGTTTAAACATTCCTTTTCCTTTTTGGATTTATCAACAATGTTTTATAACAGGCATGGCATGCGGGGTTACTTGCATAGTGATTAGTCCCGAGCTTTTCATGGTCTTCAGTAATAATTTAATTGAAAAATACCTTAATGTAATAAAAATAGAAAACTGCTTGATTTATTACACGAATTATGCAAACTAAATTCACCAGTGATGTAGTTTTGCAGGTGACCTGCATGTGGTTTAATGCTTTATGCAGGCTTTTATTTTATAAAAATAAAAGCCTATGTATTTATGTCTTTTATGTACATTAGACGTTTTTCACAATGAGTGCAAATAATTTCTCACTTCTTTGTATTTATATTAGCTTTAAAATTTGATATGGGCATTTTATTTTTATGACTAACATAACTTTAGGATTCATTTTCTTTGGCATTTATATGTTTTTGTTTTTTTCAAGATAGTCTTAATTCACACTTATTATGCATCATAAATTTCTTTTTTTTTATGAAGAAATTGCAGTGCTAAAAATAATGCAAATTATGTGCATAATCAGTATTGTTTTGAAATCTGCTTAAAAAAATTGCATAGCAAATCTGCCTCACCCTCACAGGATACCCCGGGTTATGGCCTAGTTGAACCATGCTTTAATCCAGCTGTGCTTAAAACCAATAACTTTTAATGTTGACTGTTTGTTTTTTAGTAGTATCATATAATACAGTCACGGGAAAAACCCATTTTTAATCGAAACAGATTTGTATAATCGATAAAAACCTCGTCATTTTACGAGGGAACTTCTTCAAATTCAGTTCAATTTTCTTCCTGAATTCAGGGGGAGGATAACACCAGACTTTCTAAGTGAATCACTGACTAGTGAACATGGACGGAAATCAACAGATTTTCTTTTATTAATGGCCTAAAAGTCCAAATTAATTCCACAATGTCCCTCCCTCTCAAAACTGCAGCTACCGCTTACGGAGAAAAATGCTGAAATTCAATGTTATCTGCAACAGAGGAAAATTATTTATTTTTCCCTTTCACTTCACATTAGAAATCAAAACATTAGAAAATAGATTGATCTACTATAAAATCAAGTTGTCATCAAAATTCATTATAACAGATTGCAGCAATTTGCTGACAAAGAGTATCTTAACATGTTTCCTCCGTAATTTCATTACGATACTTTTTACAATGTACTTGCAGCTTATAAATTTCATTTTACCGTAATTTCTGGCTATAAGCCTAGGATCAAACAAATATGTTTAAAGCCAGAAATTTGTAGGGGCATGGGCAGAATTTTCATTGGTGTGTGTGGAGGGGGGGAAGGGGGGGTCAATGAAAAGTATTTACTTTCGGTCGCAAGAAAGGGTGGTTGATTAACGAAAAGGGTAAAAAAAAAAAAAAAAAAAAAAAATATGATTTACAGTTGTAAGGAAATATAATGTAAAAAAACTTTTAAAACAAAACTAATATACGATGAAAGTGCAATCGTGCAATAATAAATTCAATCACAATCACTAACAGCTTTTTATATTTACATTCTATCAGTACATTTTTAATTCTTACTTTTTTCAAAGAATTAAGTGGAGCCCGCAGTCCTCTCTTGCTCTCTTTGCTGGCAAACATGACTTCAATGTTGGAAATATATTTATTAATAGCCATTGTGCGTTAAAATATTTTTTAAATGGTACTTGGATAAAAAAAATATGAGAAATACATTAGAACCTCATTAGAATACATTAGAACTTCATGAGATTAGAACCTCAAGGCAAGAGTGTCAAGAGTACAAATGCTACCATTCAAAGTGTTTGCTGGGAAACATGACTTCAATGCTGGAAATATATTTATTAATAGCCATTGTGCTTTAAAATATTTTTTAAATGGTATTTGGATAAAGAATGTGAGAAATACGTATGCAAATTTTGCGCCGGTTGAAAATCATTTTAAAATAAGATTTCATTGGAAAAAATTATTATGATTGTATTAAAGTGACGTAATTTTTGCTGTTTTTCCATTCCACAATACCAAAAATTAGATCTTCTGTTGATTGTCCATGATTACATATCTTGATTACATGTTACTGATTACTTAACGAAAAAATAGTTATTTTTCAATAATTTCAAAAGTTATAATCTATATATATTACGCTAACGTACGTGGCACAGAAATCGCGATTATTTGTTAATTGTTTAATGGCAACGCCCGAATGAAACGCATCTTAGTGGTTATTATGTATGGTGCTGCCATCTACAGGAATAAAAGCGAAACAAACAATGCATTCTTGATTATAGTGCAAATAAATTGTAATTATAATTTGTCAACATTAACAATTAAATAGGTATATTTTTCTACATTTTCATTTGAAATATTGATTTTTGTAAGCATTTAATATTTATAATCTAAAAAATACAATTAGCAATATAAAATTTAAAATGTAAACAAAGCAATGATTTTTAAAAAGGAATTTTTAGTAAAAAGGGGAAAAGTAAGTGCAATAATTTTCCCTGAACGTTTCATTTTTTAAACGTAACTGTTATAATTTTGAAATTTTAGCTCTTATTTAAATTTTTTACAAGTTTTTAGTATAAATAAATATTTTTCAGTCTTGTAAGTCCACTTCACTGTTATATTTTTCAATAACAGTCTGCCCGGGCAACGCCGAGCGGGTCAACTAGTAACTGGAAATAACATTTTGGTAACTATAGTTTAAAATAATATTTGTTTTGAGAGTTAGACTAGCCAATGTAAAGTTGATTTTTTATTGCAATTATTTATGTAAGTTTATTATAAGTTCGATCAAACAATTATTTTATTATATTATTTTTATTTTATTAAACTGTCTATTTATTTATTTATTTATTTATTATTATTATTATTATTATTATTATTATTATTATTATTTTGTCGAATTTCGACTGGTTCCACCTTGTATATATTATTTCTGATATAAACATCCCTTTGTCTATGCGTATACAAAACGCACAACGATAAATGAGGTATCACACAAAATACTTTTGACACATAGTACACTCACATTTCGTTAAAACACTTTGTTATATTAAAAATAGCAGTTGATTAAAAATTAATGAAAAGACGTATCAGCAAATAATCTCAAAGATTGCCTCGCACTGATCCACTGGGAATTTATTATTTTTTATATTTATTATTTTCGATCTTTTATAGTTAAACCTGAGTGGTTTTGAAGCCATTTTTTGCACATCTGTGACATCCTCGTCCCCTGGTTCTTTTTTGTCTGACTAGAATTAAGTTTCTTTGATCGCGCTTCTTTTAGTTAATAAACCCTAATCTCCAAGTTACGAGTAACATTTGTGCACGTGATGGCACGCGACTACCGGGGGTACGAAAATGTGTCCGGGCAAGAATACTAATTTTCTATCGGTTGCCTGCCAGACCCCTGAAGGAGCCTCCTATGAACTTTCCCCGTGTGCTAAGTGAGAGCTATGAAGCTAAACATTTGTGATTAGTCAGTTAAAACTTGCCTTTTGGAATTGAGGCCAGCACTTATTTTAATGTAATCTAGAAAGCCCCTAAAAGCCCCTTTCTAGATGTATAGAAAGCTACTCTATTAAAAATAATTTTAAGGATAATCCTAATGATAGAAAAAATACGGAACACTCTGACATTTTTTTATTATTATTATTCAACAAAAAATTATTTTTTTTTTTACAAATTTTATAACTACAGTAGACCCCCGTTATATCGCGCCGCCTCGTTGTATCTTTCATTCGAACATATCGCTCATTTTTATGTCTCCGAAAGAAAAAAAATACTTTACATTTTATTAAATTTTAAGTAAACTTGCCTTTTGGAATTTAGGTCAGCACTTATTTTAATGTAATCTAGACAGCCCCTTTCTAGATGTACAGAAAGTTACCCTAATTAAAAATAATTTTAAGGGTAATCCTAATGATAGAAAACATAAGGAACACTCTGACATTTTTTTTAAATTATTATTCAACGAAAAATTAATTTTTTTTTACAAATTTTATAAATACAGTAGACCCCCGTTATATCGCGCCTCGTTGTATCTTTCATTCGAATATATCGCTCGTTTTTATGTCTCCGGGGGAAAAAAAAAAAACTTCAAATTTTATTAAATTTTATTAATTGTTTAATTTTGGTTATAATAAATGTATGTGTCTGTCACCAATTTCGTTTTAAAAATATAATACAGGGTGTCCCACAAGGTACGCAGTGTCTAATATGTGCAGATTCGGATAGAGCACGTCAATATGAGTATTTTGAATGGTAACATGTGGGGTCCCCGAATATATCCAAAATTTCTCGATAAACATTGATTTTGACTTGCTTTTTTCCTCATTTCTTGTGATTTTCATATGACAAGCTTCACATCTTACTTACACTATCACGCTATATTCTGGGACCCCACAAGTTACCATTCAAAATACTCATATTGATGTGCTCTATCTGAATCTGTACATATTAGACGCTGCGTACCTTGTGGGACACCCGGTATGTGCATACAGTGATATTTTAGAGACAAAATGAAACATTTACAATTTGCTGTCATCTTTTTTATTATTTTTTTAAACCCTCAAGTATATCACGCTTTTGTTCTTATCTCTCGTCATGTACGATATAACGAAGGGCTACTATCAATTAAAATTTGCCTTCTGCAATTATCTGCAGTACTTATTTTTCAATGAGGTGTAATCTAGAAAGCCTTCTTGTGAAAAGTATTTTTAGGATAATCCTAATGATAGAAAAAAAGAACCTTTTGATATTTTATTATTCAACGAAAAATGTATTTTATCATAAATTCTATAAATACATCTTAAAATACATGTTTCCGATTGCGTTTTGTAAACATTTGTGATTAACCAGTTCAAATTTCCTTTTAGAACAAAGTTCAACACTTTTTTTTAAACTTTTTTTATGAGATGTAATCTAGAATGTCTTCTTGTTCAGAATATTTTAAGGGTTTTCTTAAAGAATTAAAAAAAAAAAAAGATAAAGATAAAGAAAAGAAAGAAAGAAAGGGCACATTCTAATTTTTTTTTTTTTTTCCCAGTGAAAATATTTTTTAATACATATTCTGATTTTAATGCATATTAACATACATTTACTCACCATTCTGTAAATAATTTTCATTAGTTAGTTAGAACATTTATTTTCTTCTTGAATTGAGAAAGGACTTATTTTCCTATGAGATGTAGTATAGAAAGTATGTTAGTTAAAAATAATTTTAAAGGTCATTTAAGTGATAAATAAAATAGAGAAAACTTTGCCAATTTTTTCCTTTGAAAAATATTTTTATTACAAATTCTAAGAATAATACATATTAAAATACATGTTATCTTCTACCTTCTGTAAATACTTGTGATTAGTTTATTAAAGCTTGACTTTTGGAACTAAGAACAGCACTTATTTCCCAATGAGCTGTTATCTAGAAAGCCTTATTGTTAAAAAAAAATAATTAATATAATTATAAATAATTTTAATAAATTAATTTTAATGATAGAAAAATAAATAAGAAATATTAAAGATATATTAAGAAATATTAAAGAAATATTAAGAAATATAAAAACATTTTTTATTCCACAGAAAATGTATTTTATTACAGCATTTATATGTGCATATTAAAGTACATGCTTTCTTTTACAATCTGTGAATATTTGTGATTAACCACTTAAAACTTCCCTATTAAAATCAAGATAGTACTTATTTTCTAATGACATGCAAACTAGGAAGTCATCTTGGTAAAAATATTTTTAAAGATAATCTTAATGGTAGAGAAAATAAGAAATATTTTGACATTTTTCATTCAACGAAAAATATTTTTTATTACAAATTTTACAAATATATTTTTTAAATACATGTTTTCTCTGACGTTCCCTGAAGATTTGGGATTAGTCAATTAAAACTTGCCTTTTGGAGTTGAGAGCAAGCACTTATTTTCCAATGAGATGTAATTTAGAAATCCTCTTTTTAAAAAGTAAAAATAAAAATAACAGTCCTCTTAATACTAGAAAAAAAAAGAAACATTTTGACTTTATTATTTCATTAAAAAAAAATGTACTTTATTACAAATTTTGTGTATACATCTTAAAATATATATTATATGTTTCGTATTTCTGTAAAAATTTTAAATGTTGATGACTTATTGTGATTTGATGGTGCCCATCATAACTTCTACAAATTTCATTTCAAAAATCAAAAATAAGAAATTATCTTAAATTTAATTTTATTGAGTATTTGTCATAGACGATTCATATTTATTTTGTTTATTTTTAATGGATTTCATTTTAAAATGAAGGTTCAACCTTAAAAAAGCATTTTTATATAAGAGAATATTTATCTTATACAAAAATAATATCTCTCTCTCTTTTTTTTTTTTTTTTTAAATATAAAAACTAAAAGAAAACTCTATAATATTTTGAAAAGAACCTCTATGGCAAAAACCAGATAACAGTATAAAGAAGATACTCGTGTATTGATATATATTTTCCGGTGATCTTCGCGGCCATTTACTTAGTTAGATTTATTATTTTACTAGATGACGCCATCCCGTGTTGCCCGGTCGCATGACAAATATACCTAAAATCAGTGTTGAATGATTTTATATTTTTATACAAAAATATTTTCAAGCAAAACTAATGTTAGGGGCCCCACTGAATTCAACCGCGTACACACTGAATTTGCATGCTTTTATATTTTAAATGAAAATTTGCACGAACTAGAGTTAGGTGCCCCACTGAATTCTGCAGTGTACACCGCATGTACTACGCACGCTCCGTCTGGTTTGATTTCCTATTTTTAAGCAAAAATCTTTTCAAACGAACCTAATGTTGCCTCGACTTTGTATGATATTATATTTTTAAGCAAAAATCTATCCAAACGAACCTAGATTTGGGGGCTTCACTATCTTAGGCAGTGTACACCGGTCGTGCTACGGTCAGCTCTTGCAAACGAACCTCGAATTCGTATGATTTTATATTTTTAAACAAAAATCTATCGAAACGAAAAAAGAGGTTCCCGGTATGGTGATTGTAGATTTAATTTTTGATATTTAGATGTATTAAGCTTTAAATTGTTACCAAAAATTATTGATAAAACCTAAATAATATAAAACGTTCCCTCCCTCTCCCTCTCTTAAAACTCGAAATAATATCTTCTAGTGTTGAAAATGTAGAGGTTTCTCTGTACATGCGCAGAAACGAAAATCCCTTCGAAAATTTTCTAAAGCACAGTTAAAACTTGAAATTATATTTTTGAAAGAATTGAGGAAAAAACATCCCGGCGAATTTGTAAAATGAATCCAGAAAATCTTTTTTTTTTCCTTGAAGTAGTAAATATTATTTTTTTTCAAACCCAAGACACCGTTAGTACCAAAATAATTCCCCAAATAACTTTTAAATTTCGATTTGGAAAGCGGATGCGGAATTTTAAATCCGCAGAGAAAACGTAAAACATAAAATCGGCATTCAGGAAAAAACATTGAAACAGTAAATATTAATATTTTTTAAACCAAAGATATTATTAAAACCGGAAAGATTAAATATGCGGAAAGAAAACGAAAAACATGGAATCGACAGCGACAGTTTCAAAAGGCGAAGATAAACGGAACGTTTTCCACGCTTCTCTTCTTTCTACTTGAAGTACCTTGAAAATCCCGTTTTGCGTCAGCATCACAACATCCCTGCGACAGCGCATCAGTTTGCGATGCTCATTACAGTTTTTAATTATAATATCTCGTCTAATTATGAAATAAAGTAAAAAGTGCCCAATTAAACTGATGGCATAGAGGTCACAGGCTATTCACACTAATTGTATGTTATACTCTTATTTCAATATGAATAATGCCCCTCGAAAAATAAAGAAATCGACAATAAACTTATATACCAAATTTGAAGCAAATCGGATAATTCTCCATGAAATACCCATTTAGCTAAACTAAGGGGAGGATTATCCCCTCCCCCCACTTTATACTTAACCAATGAACCTCCAAATCTAATCAGGGAAGCAAGCGCCTTATCAGAATAAACCTGTGTACCCAATTTGAAGCAAATCGGATAATTCTGCATGAAAAACTCATTTATCTAAATTAAGGGGGGTTTAACCCCCTGTTACCCCTTTATCCTTAGCCAATGAACCCCCAAATATAATCAAAGAAGCAAGCGCCTTATCAGAATAAACCTGTATACCAAATTTGAAGCAAATCGGATAATTCTGCATGAAAAACCCATTTATATAAATTAAGGGGAGGGATTAACCCTCCCTTTCCCCCCTTTATACTTAACCAATGAACCCCAAAACTAATCAGAGAAGCGCCTTACCAGTATAAACCAGTATACCAAATTTAAAGCAAATCCCATAATTATGCATGAAAACCCATTTATCTAAATTAAGGGGGATTGGCCGTTCCCCTCTTTATACTTAACCAATGACCCCCCAAAACTAATCAGGAAAGCGCCTTATCAGAATAAACCTGTATAACAAATGTGAAGCCCCCGTCCCCCCCCCCTTTATACTTAACCAATGGACCCCCAAAACTAATCAGGGAAGCGCCTTACCAGTAAAAATCTGTATACTGAATTTTAAGCAAATCGGATAATTCTGCATGAAAAACCCATTTATTTAAATTAAGGGGGATTAGCCCCCGTCCCCGCTTTATACTTAACCAATGAACCCCAAAACTAAACAGGGAAGTGTCTTACTAGTATAAATCTGTATACTAAATTTTAAGCAAATCGGATAATTCTGCATGAAAAACCCATTTATCTAAATTAAGGGGGATTTGCCCCCGTCCCCGCTTTATACTTAACCAATGAACCCCAAAACTAAACAGGGAAGTGCCTTACTTGTATAAACCTGTATACTAAATTTGAAGCAAATCGGATAATTCTGCCTGAAAAACCCATTTATCTAAATTAAAAGGGGATTACCCCCGTCTTCTCCCTTTATACTTAACCAATGAACCCCAAAGCTAATCAGGGAAGCGACTTATCAGAATGAACCTATATACAAAATTTGAAGCAAATCGGATATTTCTATCAAGAGGTATCATACGTACATACATTACAGAACCTGCGGATAGATTAGCTCACAGGCTATTAAAGCCTGGGAGCTAACATTGAAAAAATCTGAGCCTCAGGTGTATTCGGACCTGTCGTCGTCTATATTCATCCAAATTTCCAGAAGTCTACGTGCGATAGATTCTTCTTGTAATCGCTAACACCAACACACACACATAGCAAACATCTTTCTTTTATTAATATATATATAAAACATTTAGATGGAAAAACGCAGATAATTCATGAATATTGTGCGATTTTTCTTGAAAATTCTCTACCTAATTTCTTGATATTAATAATTTTTGATTAGTATAGCTTAAAATTTGATTAGTACAGCTTAAAAAAATTAAGCATCACGCTTTTATTTTTCAATTTCATTGTATTATAGCCATTGTTGTAACTCCCATACATTCAAAACTATTTTGGTGCTGTATTTTAGCACGCGTGGTTTGGCGCAAAATAAATATCATCGTTGTAAACCATTGTTGAGATTTTGTTGCTGCCATTACTCTTGTTTAAGTTGTTTCTGTAATATTTTCCACCTTTGCGAAGAGCGATGTTTTGCCTCTAGGGCCTGTACCTGAAGAGCTACGGCTTTAATAATACTTGAATATTGCATTGTCATCGACAATCAACTTGTTTGCAAAAGTTGAAAAAAATCAGTTCGACGGAAGTCAGTCAAAAATCGATTGCAAGATTTGATCCAGACAGATAACAAACGAAGTTATATAAAAACGTATAATAATAAAATTTTCAGTTTTACAACTATTAAAATTGAATTTAACATTAGGAGTTCCAAACGTTACAGCTGGTTTATTCCTAAACTACTCCACTGAATTACTTCCATTTGGTATCCGAAGAAAAATTTTACCGAAAATCCAAATATGATGACAAAATCGGATGCTTATTGAAAATTTACAAAGTTTGTTATAATTTCAACATGGAGACGAGATAAATAAATAACTAAAACACATGTTTAACAGACATAATTCAAATGCGCGTTTTAACGCTGAAACAATCCGTATGTAAAAGGTTGTTGTAAATAGTGAAAGGTATGGCGATTCGTTTTGGTGTTAACCCCTGGCATATGGCTAATATGAAAGAAGCTTTTGAAATAAATTTCATAACTTTATTTGAATACATAATTGATATTTTTCATATAAAAATTCTCTTTGGTATTAATAGTGGACGGACAATCCAAAAAATATATTAAATGTAAAATTCTATTGGGGGGAGTTTTCCTTTAAAAAGAGTTTCTTCCTATTTTCAGTATATCATGCAGTATGTTCTGTAACCCAGGAAGCACTGGGACAACAACGGCCGCATATCAACGGTGACAACGATCTAAGCAATTAATTTTCCACTTTTCGCAAATTTAATTATCTAAACATCGTTTAATTTTAATTTTTACACTGTCTATTAGAGAGGAAAATGTACTTTCAAATGCAATTTGTTTAAAAACTGTACCTCAATTTACTGATTATTTTATGGTTTTAAAATTATTTTCAAGCATGGTTTTTTAAAAATTCTCTCTATCGTGTAACAGCTCCATTACGGAAAATTAACCCGTCTGCACTTAAGAGTCATTGCATGAGCCAATCAGACAAAAAAAAGAAAAAAGTTTCCATCAGCATCTCAGAATCCCCCCCCCCCCCTTTTTTTTTTTCCTGTGTTGCCTTGTCCAAGGAAAGAACAAATCTCGAACATTTTTGTTATATCTCTTTTAGTTTTGGAGTTAGAGGGGGGTCAAAGTTCCCTAGACGAGGGCGTAGAAATAATTTTGTGTCATTTTTGCCACTTTATTCTCTCAACAATGACTGGCTCTGATGTGCTTCTTAGATTTTTTGTTCTCTAACTGATACTACACCTTGAACATTAACATCTCAATTTGAAAATTCTTTTAAAGATGGTCAGAGCCCCCAAATACCCCTAATTTTGTAAAAAATCAGTTTTTAAGAATGCTTTAAATCTTGGCTCTGGTGTGATACAAAGAAAATTTTTGCACAATGTAGTTAGACATTTCCATACAAAGTGAATTTAAGCTTAATATTTTTTTAAGATCCCCAGAACCATTCGGTATGGAGGCCCAAACGCGGACCTGAATGCTAATTTATGTAACTTCAAAGCATTGGTGTAGCTGGCTCTGACCTCCTACATGAAAACTTTTTGCATGGAGTTGTAGAATCAACATAGTAGTTTCCTATTATGAAAAAATATTTTTTGAAGGTATCACCATTTTCAAGAATAATCCAATAAAGTACCTACCTACTTGGGACATTCCACTGACACACCTGGGACATTTTGGCGGTATTTTTAGAAGTTTACTCTAACCATACTCAACAATAAGGCTCTTTAGTTGATGTTTTGCTAGGGAGATTCGAGGATCTAAAGTACTGATCATGGAATTTACATCTGAAAGGGACGTGTTGCTAACAGGCATAAACATATCATCAGCTTCTCCAACTCCATTGCTGCTCTCAGTTTCTTGCTCATCTGCTTCAAAACAATTGATATATTCTGCTGCTTCTTCCTTTTTATTGTCTCTAAGAAGTTTTAAGAACTCTTTACCAGCCCTTTCCTCTTCCATTCTATGTTTGGCACAGATACCAAACCCACTTGCAAATTGACCATGATATTTTGCAATCATCCATTGGCATAAATTTGATGAAGCACATGTCACAGATGTTTTCTGTTTACGGACAATACCAAGATGATTAGGATGGTAACATTTGCTACCAGTTTGGAAGTAAACGCCCCAGTAATCACGGTGACGTGGACATACCTCACTTTCTTCATTCAAAAATAATATAGAGCTTTTCAATTTTCACAAATGCAGATACACGTTGTAATATAAGATCCTTTTCTGTCAGTGTACTTTTTGAAGGTCCACGGATTTGTCGATCCAAATTCTTTATTTTGAGGAGGCTAATTTTTCTATTCTATTTTTGCATGAAGAACCACACGAGTTTAGTAAGGAAAGAACACATAAACTATAATCTGTCTTTTGTTTTTCTTCAGCCATTCTGTTGTGTAAACCCTAGTCAACAATCTGAAAATATCTCAGATACTGAATTTAGATTTTGCAGGTTACGTGAAAAAGTAATGTCAATATCCATAATATTGTTTCTTTCCATAAAAAATAGCATGCAAAGCACAATGTAATACACATAAATAGATTGAGTTAGGTGGAGAAAAATTGTTATAATGTATACACATATTCCATTTACAACTAGTTTTCTGAAAGTTTTATGTAAAAAAAAAAAGCAATTTTCCATTGAAAATTCCCTCCAGGTGTGACTGAAAATTACCTTCACTAATCAGAAGTATTTTTCATACTAATTGCAGGTTTACAAAGGTAATCCTTTTTTGTTTTGTTTGCCTAACAATAGAACTGTTTTATCTCCCATAGTTTTTTTATTCCAAATTATAAATTTATCTTTTAATTTTGTAACAAACACAAAAACATGCAAAAAGTTTATCCTGAATAAGTGTTTTAGGTGTAAAGAATTTGAGCTTCGACATCCAGCTGCACTATGTGTCATTCTAGCATTTCCTGTGAGTACACTTAACTGCATACCTTCCCTCGCTATTTTTGCCTTGAAGACTAGCAGACGCCGAATTCTATTGTACTGTGAGCGGAAAGTTCGGACAGTGATGAAGTGGTAAGGCGTTACCCAAAAAGGGGTCTTATGCTTTGATCCTTGCCGAGTTCGTGGGAAAGAGTTCATCTGCGAGAGAAGCGATCTCTGCACACGATTTTTAGGTTTGCGCCCGAAACTTTGCCCTTTGTCTTAGAACGTCCAATGACGGACTTAGTGAAAACGAAACAGAGGGATCTCAAGGCTGCTAAGAGGCTGGAGAGTTTCGAGGGGCCCGCCTCGACAAAGCCCCCGCCCCCAGAAGAAGTTCTCCTGCGAGAATGAAAAAGTGAGAGAGGACAGTTTTTGGAGAGATCGAAAAGGAGAGTGTTGACTCTCTGGAGAAGGGAAAAGGAAACGTCAGTTTCGAACTCAGCGTGGTGTAAGCGCTAGTGAAGTCCGACCTCTAGAATTGATACAGCAGGTATCCGGTGAAAATCCCAGCGAAGTGAAAAAGCACACCAAGTGCGAGAGTGAGAGTTCTTAGACTCAGAATTAACGAGTATTAGTAGATCTTCCGAAGAGAAGGAACGGACGAGCCTTGGTCCGAATGAACTTTGTTTTGTAGTCACGACTGTCTGTAATGTTTAGAGACTTTTGTTTGTTTCAGTTACACTTGGAGTCAAGAGGTCATTAATTTATAAGCGATTGACTCACGAAAAATAATTAAATGCTGTATTGACGTCTTGTATATATTTTTCATTAGAATTAACATTGTTATACAATAAAATTCTATTTTCTAATTTATACGAGAAATTCTCTGTGCCAGCGATCCGATCTCGCTACCACTCACCATCTTTTATCGGGTCGGTATAGAGGAGTTACTACAACTGGTGGCTTGCGGTGATGGATTAATTAGCAAAAATTAATGACAATCTTCAAAGACAAAGAGTGGACTCCGAAATTTAAATCATCAAAGTGCTCCAAGAAAGAGTCTCCTTGTGACTTGTGACCTGAGTCTCCTTAGACGCCCCTGTGGATCAACACAGCATCAGAAAGAGTAATCTACCAAGAATTCTGGAGAGTGTTCCCCCATCAGAAAGAGAAATCTACCAAGAATTCTGGAGAGTGTTCCCCCATCCGAAAAGTGTGACAGAGAACCCCGTCTGTGCTCCTGAGAATCTCTGAAGTCTGTGCTTCTGACGCCCTGAAAGACTCTTAGTAATGGAGGTAAGCTCTTTTTATACTCAGAGTGGCTTTAATTGTTATTAGTGTTTGTATAGTTGTTGTAGGCTTCAAAAAAAAAAAAGTTGTATGTTAATTTTTGTGAGAGTAAATATTTTGATAAATTTTTCCGGTAGAAAAAAAAAGTATTATGAGATACTTCCGAGATTACTGTAACTTATTTAATAGACAAATTTTGTAGTTAAAATTAAATTATTGTTGAATTAATTTAATGCAAACTGAGAGTTGTGCAGTGTTACAAAATTTTAGCTGAATCTATAAATGAGAGTTCATTGAAAAAAAAAAAGTATCGAACGCATTTCATATTTTAAGATAACAGAGTTGATTTTATATGTTTTTTGTGAATTATTCTAAATCTTTTAAGAGTGGATGCAGAGATTAAGACCACCATTGATTAAAAGAGAAAGGAATTGAATAAGACTTTTGCAATTTAAAATATTTTTACTGTGCTTTTTGAAATTGAAATTGTTGTTTTGTGTAAAATTTATCCCATATGTATTTTATAACCAAATACCAAGGTGAATGTGTACGCGAGGATAGGGTTGCTTAATTTTATATGTTGCATATTTCTTATATATTATTGTTATGCGTACTTTTTATGAGTGTATATTTCAGTATTATTTTAGTGCACTTGGTAGAAATTACATTTAATCTTATTGTATTGTTTTATAATTGTGGGAAAGATAATTTCTAATTTTAAACTTTAAAAATGTCAGAGCTTAAATATTTTAGGAAAGCTGATTTGCAAACGTTAGCTTGCGAATTTGAGGTCATTTTAGAAGAGAATGATACTGTACCGAAAATTATAAAAAAAATAGAGTCGTCAGAAGGATTTGATAAAGAGCTAGCCTTAGCGCAGATTAAACTTATAGAAAAAGATAGGGAAAATAAATTATTGGCAGATAAGGAAGAAAAAGAGCGGGAACATGAGTTAGCTAGGTTAAAAGCGACGCAAGAGTCAGATGACCGGAGTACCGCATCTAGTAGCATCTCAGTTAGAACGAATCATTTACCCCTAAAAACAATTATGCATCGCTTTGATGAAAAGAATTCGGATATTTCGTTGTTTTTGAATTTATTCGAGAGACAGGCAAAAAAATGTAATCTAAATTCGGATGAGTTGGTGACGAATTTACTATCATTATTACCTGTGGGAATGGCCGAGTTAATTTTGAGAGAACCCGAAGACAAAATTGATGATTTTCAATATGTGAAAGAAAAATTGTTAGAACGATATCGTTTGAATGCAGAGACGTACAGACAAAAATTTAGTCAGCATCCCCGAAATCCTAATTCAGTTTGGAAGGACCTGATCTTTGAACTTAATAGTTTTTTAGAAGGATGGCTGTCATGCTTACAAGTTTCGGATTTTGAGGGTTTGAAAAATTTGCTTGTCACGGACCAAATCAAACGGAGAGCGTCTCCAGAAATGCGCGAACATTTTATAGATAACTGGGCGGAGATTAAAGATCCCGAAGAATTAGTAAGGCTTTTAGATGCGTACGAAGCGATCAAACGCCCTTCTAAAAAAACGTGGAATCCTAAGCCACCGACAGAGAAGAAATTTGAAAGACCCAGAACTTTTGAAAATGGGCGAAACGGAAACAGAAATCCGGAGACTAACTTTAACTGGAGGGATCGAAATGATAATAAAGAAAGGGAAAAGGCGTTCGAAAGAAGGCGAGAAGTCAAGTGTTACGCGTGTTTGCAAAGTGGTCACTACAAATTAAATTGTCCGGAAATTAAAAAGAAAGAGGCTGCGCGGGTCAGTCACTTAAATAGTAAGCCGACACTTGGAGAAGCCTTCTCCCCTTATTTGAGTAAAGTATTAGTGAATGGAATTCGGGCAACTGCCTTGAGGGATTCAGGGAGTGATATTGATCTGGTTGCATACGATTTAGTCAGTCAAGATAAATTGAATGGAGATCACGTTTGGATTAAGACTCCGCTGGACAGTAAATTATACTGTCTACCCATAGCAGAGGTCACTTTAGAAATTGAAGGCGTGGGGGTTATTGAAACGAAAGCGGGAGTAAATAATAGAGGTTCAGATATGAATTATTATTTGTTGGGTAATCAATCTGAAAAGTTATTAGAGCGGGCGAACATGAAACCGGAGTTAGTAAATGCAGTTCTGACGCGCGCTCAAAAGAAAAAAATTGACCATACTCCAAAGTTGGAAGATAAGCGGATTATGCTTTCCTATAAGGAAGGGGAGAATGTTCACCGACGCGATGAAGCGGAAACTTTGAATTCGGTGAAAGAGAAAGAAGAAGCAGAAGCAAACTTTCGCGAATACGGTGAAACGGAAACGTTGAATTCTAAAGAAAAGGGTGAGGAGATAGACAACCCCATCGAGTTGGATAGTTTAGACAGAGGTTTGCTGCCATTATTGATCGAAGACGGATTTACGAATCTGGCTAAGATAGGGAGAGAGGATTTTAAAATGGAACAAGACAGCGATCCATCACTCAAAGAGATTAGAGATAAGGCTAAAGTTAAAAAGTCTCACTTTGAAATAAGAAATTCTCTGATAATAAGAAACACGAAGGATAATCGCGGGAACGAGAGGACCCAGGTGGTTGTTCCTTTGAGATTTCGTGTTGACATATTAGGCGCGTGTCATGAAGGAATTTCGTCTCACCTAGGGGAAATGAAAACCAAAGATAAAGTATTGCGGTATTTCTTTTGGCCTAATGTAATAAAAGAAATTGAGGATTTTGTCAAATCTTGTGACCCGTGTCAAAGAATCGGAAAAGCAGGGGAAAAGAAGAAAGCGCCACTTAAGCTAGTACCAATAGTGGGTGAAATATTTTCGAAACTAAGCTGTGATCTCGTCGGGCCCTTACCGAAGTCAAACAAAGGAAACAAATACATGGTCACTGCGGTATGTTTAGCATCAAAGTACCCTGAGGCTATACCAGTGTCAGATATGAGGTCTGAGACCATTATCGAAGGAATAATGATGATATTCAGTAGATTAGGATTTCCAAGGAAAATCCAGACGGACTTGGGCCGAAGCTTTGTTAGCGATTTAACGACCGCCTTTCTTAAAAAGTTCGGAGTTAAGATAGGAAACTCAAGTGTGTGTCGACCTGAAAGTAACAGTGTTGAACGATGGCACAGGACGGTTAAGAGGCTTTTAAAAGTGCTTTGTGTAGAAAACGGGTCGAATTGGGAAGCAAACTTGCCTTATGCATTGTTAGCATTACGGACGGTACCGCATAATTCGACTGGGTTCAGCCCCGCTGAACTAGTGCACGGAAAAAATTTGAGGACCCCGGAAACATTATTGTTTGAAAAATGGATGGGAGAGGCGGAGGAAAATGAACTAGTGACGGAATATGTGTTTAACCTCACGAACAGATTAAAAAGGTGTCAGGATTTAGCCGTTGAGAACATGACTACTGAACGAGAAAAAAGAAAATTTTGGTTTGACAAAAAGGCGGTAGAAAGAAAATTTAACGTAGGAGATGAGGTTTTGGTTTTGGCGACCAGTAAACCAAACAAAATGTCAGTAAGTTGGATAGGACCGGGAAAAATTGAATCGAAAATCTCGGAAACAAATTATATTGTAAATGTTCCTGGGAGGCGACAAAAATCCCAGATTTATCATGTGAATTTATTAAAGCCTTATAAAAAACGGGTGGAGTTAGTAAACATCTTAACGCGAGTGATAAACGAGGTTGAGGATAAACAAGATTTAGATATAGTTTTTCCCTGTGCCGATTCCGAAGTTTATAAGTTCGATGAAGTCGTAAGAGAGAGTGATTTAACAACTAGATGCACTTCCGAGCAATTGAGACAATTGGAAAATTTATTGGACCATTATGGGACTGTATTTTCGAATGACCCAGGGCGTACCGATCTAATCGAGCATGACATAGAATTGTCGGAGTTAAAACCCGTTCGTTCGAGACCCTACAGAACATCACCCAGACAAACGGAAATATTGCGCAAAGAAATAAAGCGAATGTTAGAATTAAATCTTATAGTAGAAGGCGAATCTGAATATAGCTCTCCGATTATTCTCGTGGAAACACCAGGAAAGGACCCGAGACCCTGTATAGATTACCGCAAACTAAATGCCATCACAAAGGTAGAATTTTATCCTTTACCCAATATTGAAGAAAGAGTTGAAAAAGTCTCGAGTGCTAAATATATTACGGTTTTAGATCTAACGAAGGGCTACTGGCAAATTCCAATGACCCCGAGGGCTCAAAAATTAGCGGCTTTTGTTACAAGCTTTGGGTCCTATTTCCCTCTGGTCATGGCTTTTGGACTCCTGAATGCATCCTACAGGTTCTCAAAATTTATGGATATAGTATTGAGAGGGCTTGAGGAATTCTGTTTACCGTATCTAGATGATATGGCGATTTTTTCAGACAGTTGGGAGGACCATATGCGTCATCTAGAAACAGTATTAAAAAGGGTTAATGACGCGAAACTAAAAATCAAATTGGCGAAATGCAAGTTCGCTCAGAAAACCGTAAAATATCTTGGGCATATTGTAGGGGAGGGCAGACGGAGGCCAGCTGAGGCGAAAGTAAGGGCAATTAAGGAATTACCGGTTCCGAAATCGAAAACTGAAATTCGTAGATGTTTGGGAATGGCTGGATATTATTCCCGGTACATAAAAGATTATGCAGTGATTGTAGAACCATTAACGAGGGCGCTTAAAGGGAAAAATAAAAAAGAAAAGATTGCATGGAGCGACGAAATGGGAAAAGCCTTTGAGACTTTGAAAATGAAGCTTACTGAAGAACCGGTGCTTTACGCTCCTAATTTTCAGAAAGAATTCATAGTACAAACTGATGCTAGTGACTTAGGTATTGGCGTGGTTTTGGCTCAAAGAGAGGGATCGGAAGAGCACCCCATAATATATTTAAGTCGAAAATTTACTGATAGTGAGAAAAGTTTCTGCGCCACTGAAAGAGAGTGTGCAGGGATTATTTTTGCGATAAAAAAGTTAAGGCATTATATTGATGGACAAAACTTTTCTATCGAAACCGATCACAATCCTTTGGTGTTTCTAAAAAGAAATTCTGGAAATAATCCCAGATTATTAAGGTGGTCCTTAGCTCTGCAACCTTATAATTATGCCATTTCTCATCGCGCAGGCAAAGACATTCCGCATGTTGATTGTCTGAGTCGAGTTTAAGGAGATTTCTTGATAAACTTTTGTATATAATTATTTTAAGATTTTTTATTTTTTATTTCACTGTGTTTTATTTCATTCTATGATCATGATTTCTTATCAGAGCGCGAAAAAAAAAAAAAGGGAAGGTAGTATTATCTTATTCATGTATGTTTTATTTCTTGCCACTCTGATGTAATTTGAGCTTGCAATTCTTTATCCGACTCTTAGAGATTCTTAGTGTTTCACCCTTAAGAATCGTTTGAGGAGGAGGTGCTGTAAAGAATTTGAGCTTCGACATCCAGCTGCACTATGTGTCATTCTAGCATTTCCTGTGAGTACACTTAACTGCATACCTTCCCTCGCTATTTTTGCCTTGAAGACTAGCAGACGCCGAATTCTATTGTACTGTGAGCGGAAAGTTCGGACAGTGATGAAGTGGTAAGGCGTTACCCAAAAAGGGGTCTTATGCTTTGATCCTTGCCGAGTTCGTGGGAAAGAGTTCATCTGCGAGAGAAGCGATCTCTGCACACGATTTTTAGGTTTGCGCCCGAAACTTTGCCCTTTGTCTTAGAACGTCCAATGACGGACTTAGTGAAAACGAAACAGAGGGATCTCAAGGCTGCTAAGAGGCTGGAGAGTTTCGAGGGGCCCGCCTCGACAAAGCCCCCGCCCCCAGAAGAAGTTCTCCTGCGAGAATGAAAAAGTGAGAGAGGACAGTTTTTGGAGAGATCGAAAAGGAGAGTGTTGACTCTCTGGAGAAGGGAAAAGGAAACGTCAGTTTCGAACTCAGCGTGGTGTAAGCGCTAGTGAAGTCCGACCTCTAGAATTGATACAGCAGGTATCCGGTGAAAATCCCAGCGAAGTGAAAAAGCACACCAAGTGCGAGAGTGAGAGTTCTTAGACTCAGAATTAACGAGTATTAGTAGATCTTCCGAAGAGAAGGAACGGACGAGCCTTGGTCCGAATGAACTTTGTTTTGTAGTCACGACTGTCTGTAATGTTTAGAGACTTTTGTTTGTTTCAGTTACACTTGGAGTCAAGAGGTCATTAATTTATAAGCGATTGACTCACGAAAAATAATTAAATGCTGTATTGACGTCTTGTATATATTTTTCATTAGAATTAACATTGTTATACAATAAAATTCTATTTTCTAATTTATACGAGAAATTCTCTGTGCCAGCGATCCGATCTCGCTACCACTCACCATCTTTTATCGGGTCGGTATAGAGGAGTTACTACATAGGTAATATGCTAGATACATTTTCTAAAACTTATATACCTTTTAAAACGTACTAAGTCAGTCTTTCTCACCAAAATAACCAAGTTACCATAACAAAAGATTTCAAAATGGCCACCACTTAACAGCATTGCAACTCAGTTTGTTATTTTTATACAATTATTTTTATTCTTATCAACACGGTAGGCATTTATATTTTTCTACAATTACAAAATATATAGTTTTATTCTTATTTATTAATTAACTAAATATTTGATAGTTATATATTTTTTTTAAAAGAGAGCTTCAAACACATAAATATCCCCACCAAAACCTGTGTATACTTTATTGGATTTTTTTTAAATGGTGATACCTTCAAAATATTTTTTTTTTCATAATATGAAACTACTATGTTGATACTACATCTCCATGCAAAAAGTTTTCATGTAGGAGGTCAGAGACAGCTACACCAATGCTTTGAAGTTGCATAAATTAGCGTTCAGGTCCATGTTTGGGCCCTCATACCGAATAACTCTGGGGACTTTAAAAAATATATTAAGCTTAAATTCACTTTGTATGGAAATGTCTAACTACATTGTGCAAAAATTTTCTTTGTATCACATCAGAGCCAAGATTTAAAGCATTCTTAAAATCTGATTTTTTACGAAATTAGGGGTATTTGGGGGGGGGGGGGCTCTATTTCGGGGCTCTGACCATCTTCAAATGAATTTTCAATTTGAGATGTTAATGTTCAAGGTGTAGTATCAGTTAGAGAACAAAAAATCTCTGAAGCCCATCAGAGCCAGTCACAGTTGAGAGAATAAAGTGGCAAAAATGACACAAAATTATTTCTACGCCCTCGTCTAGGGAACTTTGACCCCCTCTAACTCCAAAACTAAAAGAGATATAACAAAAATGTTTCAGATTTGTTCTTTTCTTGGGCAAGGCAACACAAGAAGAATAAATAAATAAATTCTGAGATGGTGATGGAAACCCCCTGCCTGATACGCTCATGCAATAACTCTTAAGACAATATAAATATAGCTCAGTGTTTATTTCTGGCTAATATTTCATAACGAATTTAACATTTCATCAACAAATAAATCAATTATAATTACAAAACAAATTTAACAGATATGTAATTGAACTAAATTACCTTTTGAAATAAATTTAAAAACTTTATTTGAATACATAATTGATATTTTTACATGAAGAATGCGTTTATTTCGCAATTCTGTTTTAAATTCTATCGACTAAACTGTTTGGTTTATTTATAAGAATATTTTGAAAGATCGCACTCTTACGTCTCCAATGCCGTAATCAATTCGAATAATAATAAAAAAAAATATGTTAACCCTTTGAAAAACATTTTTGTAAAAGGGTCGTTTTCCCGGGTTTATGTTTTCTCCCTTACGTCAACGCCCCTCAATAGCACAATTTTAGAGATACAGGCAAACCAAACATATTCTCTTAGAACTGAAATATTTTTCTAATAAACGGTATAATTATTTTTTTAATTACGGATTTTAACCCTTTGAAAAACACCGGCGAACGCAGGTCATTTCGCGCCTCACGAGAAGACTTTTTTATCTTACACTAAAAGTTACTAAACGTTCGTGTTTCGACCATTGACTAGAAATATAAATGGACAGTGGACTCCTTTCTTTTCTTCCGACAGACTTGAAGAAAATATCTTTCACCTTTCATCGCCAAAAAAAAGGCGAAAGGGTGCCGCTTTCTGGCGGTAATCCCTTTCTTGGCAACTTTCTGTTTCCGTTCTCTCTTTCTTCTCGGGAGCTCTGGAATTTCCGTGACAGTTTGGCGCGAAAAAAATCCTGTTTGGCATAATATTCTTCCTCCACACCTGCTGGAGGAAAGGACATATTTTCTTCAAGAAAGGGTTGCTGCTCCGCTGTCCATTTATATTACTAGTCAATGATTTCGACACAATCATTTTAGAATATCTTGGTAGACCAGATTTACATCACCTACAACAATTTCGAAGCGTTCGGACGAGAACGAGCATTAAAAAAAAAAAAAATCCGAGATATTTTCGGCGAAAACCCATAATAACGGGATGTTTTCCGCGGTCACGCTTGGCTTCGGGTAACATTTTCACTATTTAAAATGCATATATTTTCACATAATTTTATAGAGGACTTGGAAACAGTTATATTTATAAATGGCTAAAATTCCAGATACATCGGACGACGAATACTATTTTTTTTTACGTTAACGGACCCGACGCGAAAAGAAAACATATTTATTTTACAACCAGATAACAATATTTCTGACGTAATTTTTACACGAGCTGTAAAAACGTTACATTTATGACCATTGAAAATTTCAAAGGGTTTGAACAACAAAAGCTATTTTTTTTTTAAACTATATAACGATCCTACTTGAAAAAAGAAGTACATGATTTTTTTACGATTTTGCGATTTTGTCATTAAAGATATAAATTCATACAAAAATCGGGTAAAATATATAAGATAATACAAATTTGGGGGTTATTTAAGGTTTTATCACGGGCCCGGGTAACGCTGGGCGGGTCAGCTAGTAAGGTAATAAAAATATAATACAACTAAAAACGCACTTTCAGAAATTACCATCCATAGACGGCAATGTATCAGTTATTTGAGTAGCCCTGTATATGAATTTATTTATATTCTACAAACATCTCTTAGTATACTAAATATAGTTCAGTTAGAAAATATATAACAAAATTAAAACCTTTCTTAAGCCATTCACGTCCTTAGACCACATAATATGAAACAATTATATTAATCGTAAAAATGCATATCACAATTGAATACGTATTGGAAGTAATTGTCGCTCATAGACAGTATTGTAATCGAATCTCTTGTGTGTCCAAGTAAATGAACGATTATTTTGCTATGCACACCATATTCTACAGTAAATAACTTTAGTACAATCTTGTGAATATCTCTAAGCTTTTCCCAATAGTGCGCACTTCCGAATAGCAAACAACTCCTGCACTCCTAGCAGTCCGTTTTCAGATTTTCTGTATTTTGTGTAGCCCTGTATATGATCTATATAGAGTTAATACATAGCAAGTAGTATTCAAAAATTTAATTAAAGTTAAAAATGCATATTATAACTTAAAAATTAACTGCGAAAAATTGTTTGGCAATTTGACTCCCAGCATCTTTTGTTGTGAAAATTTGCATGATTTTTTCAGATGTTTTCTTATAAACGAATTTCTATGTGCCTTTTGCTGTTTATTTGCAACAAACAAAAAGCTGGCTTCCAAATTGCCAACGTGAAAATTAACTGCTCAATTGTAACAATGGTCCCTTAAACAGTACATCGCTCCCGAGGTGTTTATTTAAAGGTTTTACTGCATTTTGTGTATCTCTGATGACCTATAGAGCACAGCAAGCAGTGTGCAAAAATTTAGTTAAAAATGCACACCACAATGTGAAAATTAACTGCTCAAAATCTTTTTGCAATTTGGCAACAAGCATTTTTGCTGTGAAAATTTTGCATGATTTCGAGGTAATTTTTTCTATAAAAAGATTTTAATGTGCATTTTGCTGTATTTTTGGAAAAGAAAAGAAAAAAAAAACCTCTTTATCTAAATTGACAATGGGAAAATTAACTGCTCAATTGCAACAAGAGTCCCGTAAAAAGTATTAAATATTGGCCAAAGATGTATTTCTCAAGATATTCGACAAAATGTCTTAAAATTGAAAATGTCCGGTGACTTTTGGCCATGTATGTAAGTAAAAGTAAAGGATAACTTAGTAAGAATGTTCAATGCTGCCATCTACCAACCAAAATATAATTTAACGATTTGGAGACTTCCAGCTGAAGTGGTCGTTTCTGAAAGAATGCTTAATGCTGCCATCTACTGACCAAAATATGATTTAACGGAAAAGTTTTATTTTAACAGAAAAGTTTTACAACAGTTCTTTTAACAGAAAAGTTTTATTTTAATCTCCTTTTGAATTTATGTTATAAAAATAGAAAAAGTACTCCAATATTTATTTAAAATTGTACTTTTAAAAATATTCTAAACAACAGTGAATATCGTTTTTATATATTTTGGACTCAACAACACCGGAAATTTTTATAAATTTCCAATAATTATGTCATCACAATATCTATATGTAATATCTACATGTAATTTTTTTTTAATACCACTCCGATCCTCCGCCCGTTCAGTAACTGGACAAAAAGGCGTTATTAAAGTCAGTTATTTTTTTCCAATTCTCTTTATTTTATTTTTTCAATTTCCAATTTTATAAGAAAAGGTTCTCTAGACAGGAGAATGCCATAACAGGAGGCTCGCCAGAAGTATTTCCCAATGTTTATCCGACATAATATCATTAATTTATGACTAGCTTTTAAATTATCATAGTAAGATAATATATTAAATAAAATTCCACTTTGCAAATCACCAAAAAGAAAAAATATATTGGAATGCCCTTATTAAAAAACGTCTTGTTCAATATAACATTGAACTAGTACAAATGGTCTTTACTTAAAATAACTTTTCAAAAGACCCCTGACGCTGATAACTATATAGACTAAGTTTACGATTATCAATCGTCGGAGTCATTTCATAGGTACCTTTATAAATTTTTCCCCTTTTGTAAGCTCCTAAGGTATCTGTCATCTTGTTTCAAACAAAATCATATAAAGTAAAAACACTTTCAATAGATACAGAAATTTGAGGTCAGCTATATAATGTAAAATAAAATTCACAAAAGCAGCATGTATACATTCTTTACTACTTCCTAAGAGTATAACAGTAGTAGCACTATCTCCAAACAAAAATTTTCACCTCACAAAACTTGTAATAACTTGATTTAATCGCAGAACTTTCAATTTTTTAGGAACAAATAGGGTGAAGTTTATTGTTTGGAAATAGTGATACTCGAAAGTAGGGACCGTTTGCATCCTGTAAATGCTATGAAATTTAATAATAACAATAATAAACAAGTGCGTAAGTGTGATCGAAGATCGTACAAAAGGTTTCGTTTAATATTTCTTTCAAAACACTTTATCCTTTAATAAACAAATCCAAATGAAAAATTTTTAATTATAATTATCAATACACTATCTCAATAAGAACATAGATAGATGGCAGCCAAACAAAAAAAAAAAAAAAGTTATTTTAACTAGGACTTCCCTCAAAGGAATTAGTCTGAGTGATATTGCTGAGAACATAGGATAAACAATTACGATATAATAAAAAAGAGAAAATTAAATGATAGAATTACGAAATATCATATATAAATTCATATACACTGTTTAAAAAATAGAAAAGAAGTGCATCCAATGTGTTTTCATATTTTTTTAATAACATTTGTCAAAGAATCTCATTTTCTTAAGCCGGAATTGCCGGATCTTTCAAAACGCCAAGCTTTTTAAAGTTACGTAATCGGATTTGCAGCCAATAGCGTATTTTAGCAAGCGTGGCTTAACGCAAATTTAATTCCATTGTTGTAACATTTTCTTTGTGACAAATATTTACATTTGAATTTAAAATTTTTCCTTCTTGTCTATATTAACTACTAGCTGATGTACCTGGCGTTGTCCGGGATTTTAACAGGTGCATTTCGCCAGCCCCCCCACCACCTCACATTTTTTCGAAAATATTACCAATCGTTTATACCTCGTTTGTACCCGTTTGTACCAACAATCTTTTCGTTTGCACCTCATTTGTACTAGAGTAATAAAAGATTTTTAGTGGGGGGGCTGGAGAAACGGCCAGCCCCCCCACCTCAATGTTTTACAAAATGGATAGTGCCAATCGTTTATACCTCGTTTGTACCCGTTTGTACCAACAATCTTTTCGTTTGCACCTCATTTGTACTAGAGTAATAAAAGGGTTTTAGTGAGGGGCTGGAGAAACGGCCAGCCCCCCCACCTCAATGTTTTACAAAATGGATAGTGCCAATCGTTTATACCTCGTTTGTACCCGTTTGTACCAACAATTTTTTCGTTTGCACTTCATTTGTACTAGAGTAATAAAGGGTTTTTAGTGTGGGGCTGCCATTTCTCCAGCCCCCCCACCTCAATGTTTTACAAAATGGATAGTGCCAATCGTTTATACCTCGTTTGTACCCGTTTATACCAACAATTTTTTCGTTTGCACCTCATTTGTACTAGAGTAATAAAGGGTTTTTAGTGTGGGGCTGCCATTTCTCCAGCCCCCCCCACCACCTCACATTTTTTCGAAAATATTACCAATCGTTTATACCTCGTTTGTACCCGTTTGTACCAACAATCTTTTCGTTTGCACCTCATTTGTACTAGAGTAATAAAAGATTTTTAGTGGGGGTCTGGAGAAACGGCCAGCCCCCCCACCTCAATGTTTTACAAAATGGATAGTGCCTATCGTTTATACCTCGTTTGTACCCGTTTGTACCAACAATCTTTTCGTTTGCACCTCATTTGTACTAGAGTAATAAAAGGGTTTTAGTGAGGGGCTGGAGAAACGGCCAGCCCCCCCACCTCAATGTTTTACAAAATGGATAGTGCCAATCGTTTATACCTCGTTTGTACCCGTTTGTACCAACAATCTTTTCGTTTGCACCTCATTTGTACTAGAGTAATAAAAGGGTTTTAGTGAGGGGCTGGAGAAACGGCCAGCCCCCCCCACCTCAATGTTTTACAAAATGGATAGTGCCAATCGTTTATACCTCGTTTGTACCCGTTTGTACCAACAATTTTTTCGTTTGCACCTCATTTGTACTAGAGTAATAAAGGGTTTTTAGTGTGGGGCTGCCATTTCTCCAGCCCCCCCACCTCAATGTTTTACAAAATGGATAGTGCCAATCGTTTATACCTCGTTTGTACCCGTTTATACCAACAATTTTTTCGTTTGCACCTCATTTGTACTAGAGTAATAAAGGGTTTTTAGTGTGGGGCTGCCATTTCTCCAGCCCCCCCACCTCAATGTTTTACAAAATGGATAGTGCCAATCGTTTATACCTCGTTTGTACCCGTTTGTACCAACAATTTTTTCGTTTGCCCCTCATTTGTACTAGAGTAATAAAGGGTTTTTAGTGTGGGGCTGCCATTTCTCCAGCCCCCCCACCTCAATGTTTTACAAAATGGATAGTGCCAATCGTTTATACCTCTTTTGTACCCGTTTGTACCAACAATTTTTTCGTTTGCACCTCATTTGTACTAGAGTAATAAAGGGTTTTTAGTGTGGTGCTGCCATTTCTCCAGCCCCCCCACCTCAATGTTTTAGAAAATGGATAGTGCCAATAGTTTATACCTCTTTTGTACCCGTTTGTACCAACAATTTTTTCGTTTGCACTTCATTTGTACTAGAGTAATAAAGGGTTTTTAGTGTGGGGCTGCCATTTCTCCAGCCCCCCCCCCCCCCCACCTCAATGTTTTACAAAATGGATAGTGCCAATCGTTTATACCTCGTTTGTACCCGTTTGTACCAACAATTTTTTCGTTTGCACCTCATTTGTACTAGAGTAATAAAGGGTTTTTAGTGTGAGGCTGCCATTTCTCCACCCCCCCCCACCTCAATGTTTTACAAAATGGATAGTGCTAATCGTTTATACCTCGTTTGTACCCGTTTGTACCAACAATTTTTTCGTTTGCACCTCATTTGTACTAGAGTAATAAAGGGTTTTTAGTGTGAGGCTGCCATTTCTCCACCCCCCCCCCCACCTCAATGTTTTACAAAATGGATAGTGCTAATCGTTTATACCTCGTTTGTACCCGTTTGTACCAACAATTTTTTCGTTTGCATCTCATTTGTACTAGAGTTATAAAGGGTTTTTAGTGTGGGGCTGCCATTTCTTCAGCCCCCCCCACCTCAATGTTTTACAAAATGTATAGTACCATTCGTTTATACTTTGTTTGTACCCGTTTGTACCAACAATTTTTTCGTTTGCACCTCATTTGTACTAGAGTAATAAAAGGGTTTTAGTGGGGGGGGGGGGGCTGGAGAAACGGCCAGCCCCCCCCACCCCCACCTCAATGTTTTACAAAATGGATAGTGCCAATCGTTTATACCTCGTTTGTAACCGTTTGTACCAACAAGCTTTTCTTTTGTAACTCATTTGTACATCATTTGTTTTTTTATGTGGGGCTGCCGTTTCTCTACCCCCCCCTCCCACAATGTTTGCAAAAAGGATACTGCCAATCATTTATACCTCGTTTGTACTCGTGAGTACCAAAAATCTTTTCGTTTATAATTCAATTGTACTAGAGTATTAAGAATTTTTTTGGTGGTGGTTGTGGAGAAACGGCACCCCCCCCCCCCCAACACCTCAATTTATTAAAATATGGATAGTACCTATCGTTTATAGCTCGTTTGTACCAAAAATCTTTTCGCTTGTTCTTCATTTGTACTAGAGGTATAAAATGTTTTCAGTGGGTGTTGTGAAGGAATTGCCAGCCCCAACCACATCAATGCTTTAAAAAATCGATAGCGCCAATCATTTATAGTTCGTTTGTGCGCATTTGTACTAGTAATTAAAGCTTTTTAGTGGTACCCATCACCTCTTATTTAATTTACGTCAATAAATGGAAATTTACTCAAGGACTTTTGTGTTGAGCTGTATATGAAAGAAAGAATTTATACACACCACGTAATCGATAAAAAATTAATTAATTTAAAAACGCTTTCAGCAACTGAAATTGCATTTCCAGCAATTATTGTTAACATACAGTTCCGAATTCTTTTGTGTGTCCGAGTAAATGAACGATGAGTAATAAACACAAAATATTTTATACTAAGCGTTTTGGAATGTACCTTAGTGACATTCTATATCAACTTCAAAATGTTTAAAATAGTGAAACATTATTAAAATAAACGCCAAACAATTTTTCTCCATAGATCGTAATGTAACGGAATTCTTTTGAGTATCCCTATAAGGGAACTATAAGTGCTATGCACACCGTATTCTATCGTAAGCTTCTTGTAGTGTACCTCATAGATATACATCAACTTCAATGTGTTTGAAATCGGTTAATAGCATTAAAATAAATCGCAAATGATTTTTTCCCGTAGACTGTAATGTAACTGAATTTTTTGACTGTCTCTGTAAAAAAACTGTAAGTGTTACACACTTCATTTTCAATCCCGAACATGCCATAGTAAACCTCAGTAACATATATCAATTGCATGAGAATCTTATTATATTTACGCGAGTTAGAGCACGGACAGACAGAGTCAGACAAACCAAATTCATAATTCAACTATGTTGGAAAGTGTTAAATACGGATAGCGCTAATCGTTTGTGCCGCATTTTCTAATGTTAGTTTTAATATTGAATAAAATTGATCATTTGAAAAAATGTTGTTTATTAATAAAATTTTACATAAACTAATATATGGGCTGCATTCAGTAACAGCTTAAAAATATATAAATTAATTGAATAAGAAGAAAAAATATTTCTCCTTGTTCCAGAAAATACAAAAAATATGTAAAAGTAAATAATCATTATAACTTACAAATTCAATACAAAGAATGTAATACTAATTGAAGGATGAGAAATATTTGATATGTAAACATTTGTGACATAACTATTACAGTGGCCTCTCTCTATTCTGAACACTCATGGTACCGACCAAAAATGTTCAGATTATGGGGGTGTTCATTGTAGAGGGAGATTGGGAAATGCATTACTACTATGTATTAAGTTTATAGACTTTATAGAATACTTAGTCTCGAAGCCATGCCAGTTACCGAGATAGCTGCTGACTTTAGAAAATATTAAAAAAGTTAATTAAAACAATTATATTAAAAAAGTTTTACAAAACATACAATAATATATATACAGAACATTACTTGAAAACATAATCGGTGCATTACTTAAAAAAGTGAGTAATTTTAGCCTGCTTTTGCATTGTGTTTGCTCGTACAGTGTACATGTTATCTAGTTGTTTAAGAAGTGGAAACGCTTCCGGATGATGTTCAGCCGCATAGTTCAACAGGTCTTGAATCCATTAGCCATATTGCTTGAAGGTAATCGTACTTCTTGTTTCATCGGTCTTTTCTGGTTCTGCTTTTGCTTCACTATCCTCTTCCTCTTTGGCTGGTGTACAATCTATGACGTTGACCTTCTTCATTAGTTCGGTTGCCGAATTTGCCTCCTCCATCACCCGGGACATTTTCTTCAGAAAATGGATTCGGTAGAGAGCTTAGGTCTTGATTACTTCTTGATCCAGTGGTTGGAGTATAGAAGTACAGTTCGGTGGCAAGAACTTCAGGCTCACGTTGCTCAGCTGCATGTTTGTATGTGATCTAGCATTATCCAGAAAAAGAAGAATATTTCTTCCTTCTCTCTTCATCATCTCGTTAATGCCCTCCAACCATTGTGAGAAAATTGAGGATGTCATCCAGGTTTTGCGATTTAATTTATAGTGCACAGGCAATGATGCAATCTTCACATTTTTGAAGCATCATGGTTTTTCACTTTTTCCGATCACAAGTGGTTTGAGCTTCTCGCCTGTAAAACTGGCACAGAGCGACAGTAAGTCTTTCTTTCAACATTTTCCCGCCCACGCATTTCTTGCTTCTTTCCGGTAGGGTTTTATTTAGAAGAGCTCTAAAAAACAGGCCACTTTTGTTATCATTGAGAATGTCAGCGGCATCGAAATCCTTCCTTATGTCCGAAAGTTTTCTTTTCCACCCCTCCACAGTGTCAATATTTACATCTGCAGCTTCACCATTGATTATTTTGAATTCGATCTTATGCCGACTTTTGATGCGAGTCAACCATCCTTCTAATGCCTTGAATTCCGTGATTTTCTCCTTTCCTGCAAAATCCAGAGCAATCTGCTTTAGCAGGGGTCCAGTGACAGGAAGATTCTTCATTCTTATTTGGTAAAAAAACTTCCAGACGTGATTGTTTATGTTCTCATTTCTCATTTTCTGTTCGAAAATTCTACACTTTGAGGAAAGTTTATTTGCTTCAAAAGCGGTCATAATTTTTTTTCCTTCTTGCTGAATGCGTTGACATGGCCTACTGAAATTACAAACTCCGATGCAATTTTCCTTTCACTTGCTTTTGATTTTAATTTTTGAACAACTTCGTATTTTTACTGAAGCATCATTTCTTTCCTTTTTACATTTTCCTACTTATTACTGACATATCTGTGTAAATGCTGTGTTTCTTTCTCTATAACGATAGCGAAATGGCCAAAAAAATTTTACCTTTACCGAGCAAAAAAGAAGAAAGAAACAGAAGCGATAATGCTGTCCAACCAGGTGTGCAGAAAAGAAACCATAATCCTTTTTTGACCACTCCTTCTAACACCGGTTGTCTCTTATCTGTCATTGAGGGTGGGCATTTCTGTTGCGTAATCTTTCTATTTTTATCTCAGCTCGGGAGAAGGGGAATCACGTGATATGGTTTTTACATTATTTTATCTTGTATCTCTTTACATGAAATTGATTGTTTTGTTCATTTCATTTAACTTGATTATCATGAAATACTTTTTGTGAAATAGCAACAATTTCATATCTGCACTTTTTGTTTATAAAAAGTATAAGAATGTTCTAGTTAGTTGAGATGTAGAACACATACGGTAAAGACAAAAACATTCTTTCGATTTTTTTTTTCGTTATAATAAATGTTTTTTTTTTTTGTTTTGTTAACTGAATATTTTATCTGAATTTTTCAAACAAATTTCAGCATCGAGTAGATCTTAAAATCTAGAAATGATTTTGTCTGTTTATTTTTAAATCGAGTTCGTTGAACCCTTTTATTCTTCTGCAGCAATTTCTCCGAATTTCCATGATGGGGGAATTCCCCGAATTCCGATTGCAAACACACGTTCAGTTTACGGAGAGGCGGTGTAGAATGGGGATCAAAAGTAGCGTTCATAATAGCGGGGTGTTCAGATTAGAGGGTGTTCAGAATACAGAGAGTTTATCTTTTGTTAAGTCTATGGAGTTCCGCCGGGACCGTCAGAATGTGTTCATAATACCGGGGTGTTCACATTAGAGAGTGTTCAGATAGAGAGAGTCCACTGTATTAAATATTTTTAGATACATATATTATTTGATGTAGACATTACATACATAAATATTTTACATATATTAGTTGATCATATAATATAAAAGTTCAATTAGAAAAGCACAAAATGGAATATTCAAGGATTCTACATTAACATAATGAATTCAACTTAAGCTTTATATAATTTAAATGATATTGTACAAAGATAGTAGTAAATTATCACTCTGCATGTTTCTTGAATATGTATGGATTTATGCAGATTCAGGTGTTATACGATAGAAAATGTTCTTATAAAGAATAATGGCTCACACACTCCTACTTTTGAAAACCACTATTTTTAAATACTAATATTTGCCTTATTTAATCACAGAGTTACTATCATAAAAATTTTTGAAGTTTACAAATGGAAATAGTAGTATCGAAAATTAAGGAACAATGTTAGCTTTAATTATAATAAAAGGCTATGCATCTTTCTTTTACAGAAATATATCAAAGAACATCCAGTCTTAATAATGCTAGTAATTATATAAAATTATAATAATTTAAATAAGTTTGCCAAGACGTTAAAAAAAGGTTTAAGAAAAAGAAACATAGGTTAGAAAATATTTCACTATACATAATGCCATACAAAATTTTTATTAGAGAAATACTATAAAAATATTCTTTCATGTAGCACATTTTTAAAGTAAAAATTGAGCTCTCATTTTAAAGCATACATATATTTGCTCATGTGTTTTCTTTTGAATTTTGAATATGTCAAAATAAATGTAACAAGTAAAAAGTGAGCAATAATAAAATGGTAATAAAAATAATTACAATAGACCATATTCAAATGAAGTATAAAATAATAACTTTCAGAATTTTTCTTTTCCAAACTCGCAAAAATATGCACAATTGCTTATCGTCAACGTACCGTATCCAATTAAAAAATTAATGATAATAAAGATTATGATTATAATAAATGACCAAAAAAATATTGAAATACTAATTGAAAACTTATTGAGTTTTTAGAACAAGAGATGGAGCAATTGCACATTTACGCTGTAAAGCTTACAAATTGTAAAGAAATATTATTATTATTATTTTTTAAGGTAAGTTTTTTTTTATAACATGTAATATAAAATAATTGTGCAAAGTTTGTGCAAAGTTTCACATACTTTCAAAGTGAGAATATCTTATAATCAATCGCTTTTTAAAATATAACTTTATAACAATGATAATTTATATTACCATTGATTTGAAAGGTCATATAGTTTTCAGAGAACAATGCAGGAATTATAGATATTCGCTGTAATTTAATATTTTACATTTAAAACTCTTAAAATAAGAATTGAAGACAATAGTAATAAATCATAACATTGTGTAAATTAAAACGTAACACACTATTCACAGCAGTGAAATGATGATAGTATGTCATTTCTCTGTAAATAAATTCTTTACATATAATATTCCAAGAAAAAAAAATTTGCTAGTTATTGAAATTGAATGGAACTTCAAAATAACAAAAAAAAAAAGTGCATACAATTTCCTCATTTCATTCAGCATTATTAAAATACTTATTTGGTAATACTGAGTTTCAATACTGGTCAAAGAAAAGTGAAATACCAAATATATTTTTTTTAAACTAAGAAATACTTGTACTCAATAAAATATTTTTTACACATATTTATGTAAAGAGTATAATGATATGACAATGATAATTTATATTACCATTGATATGAAGGGTTATATTGTTTTCAGAGAACAATGCAGGAATTATAGATATTCGCTGTAATTTAATATATTACATTTAATACTCTTACAATACGTATTGATGACAATAGTAATAAGTCATAACATTGTGTAAATTAAAACGTAACACGCTATTCACAACAGTGATATGGCAACAGAACAGATTTGCATTTCTCTGCAAATAAATTCTTTACATATAACATTCCAAGGGAAAAATATCGGTAGTTTTGGAAATTGAATGGAGCTTCAAAATAACAAATTAAAAAAAATTGCATCCAATTTCTTCATTTCAATTAGCATTATTAAAATACTTATTTGGTAATCTTGAGTTTCAATACTGGTCAAAGAAAAATGAAATACAAAAAAATATATTTTTTTTTAAACCAAGTTAGACTTGTACTCAATAAGATATTTTTTACATATATTTATGTAAAAAGTGTAATGATATAAATAAATTATACATAATAGAAAAAAATAAAATTATACGAAAAGCATACATACACCATATACGACATAATTTTTAATAAATGATGTAAAAAAGTAAAAATGAATAAATAAATAAAAGTAATACTTGCATGTGCCCCACAAAATAATTTAAAGACAAAATATAGTATTCTTTTATTTTATAAAACTATTCTTTAAACTTATTTTATGTTAAATATTTAAAAAAAAAATTAAACACCAAATACTTAGAAATTATATGTATATATTACTCGATTAGTAAAAGCAGGGCTCGCAGCGTCCTATATATTTTTTTAATAATCCCCACCACTATTTTCAAAATAATTAAAAGGAAATAAAGCGATAATTCAAAAGACTGATCAAAGCTGAAAGAATCGATGTTACTAAAACCATTAAGAGTATTTGAAGAATTACATTCAAAATCGGCAGGGCATAAATGAAAAATGTAGTAAAGATTTTAAAAGTAATAATTATGTAATTCGCTATTTTGATTGAGATTTAGGTTGTAAAAAACGGCAATACGACTGTAAATTATTATTTAAATTTGTAAAGGAGAAGATCTTAAAAAATATTTTGATGTCAGAAAGAATGCTAAAAGAAAAAAGGACAGGAATTTAAAAGAATATATAAAATCTCGCAATGCTTGGCGGAAGTATAAGGAAATAATTGAAGAGCAAGTAAGAGAGAGTATATGCTTGAAGACAGCTTTACTGAAATCAATTAGGCATTTAATCGGTATTAATTATATTATGTCTTCATTATGTTATTATTATACCAGTATAGCTCTGAAGTAAATTAGAAATTAGCATGCTTTTAGTTTATTATACAGTATGTTGACTTATTAAGTTCTCGGTCAGCTCTTACTTTGTTGAAGTGTAATTTTTTTATTTATTTAAAATTGTCACATTCATTTATCATTTTGGTTTACCACAGTTATATATTTGAATATGATATTTCACCATGTTTATGTTTGAATTACACGTATATAGTTAAATTACACCGAGTTCCAGGTAATTTCTTTCATTGCAGGTGGGATTAGGGCCGGCTTGACACTAAATGCTTCTGGTTAGTTTTGATTCATGCTGGTCAGGTTTCGGTTGACCTATTTCAGAAGAGAAGCTACATTTGAAATGTGAATGAGTCTTTACATATTCCTTATTTTACATAAAAGATAAAATTGATTTTAGAGGTATGATAATAGATTATTTTTCCACATTTGCATTAAATAGTGGATCAGTTTCCTTTAATTTCGGGATGCAAAAGAGGTATAAACGATTGGCGCTATCCATTTTTAAAAATATTGTGGTGGGGAGGGGGGGTGCAGAAAATACATCCCCACACTAAAAACCTTTTACTACTCTAGTACAAATGAGGTACAAACGAAAAGATTGTTGATACAAACGGGTACATACGAGGTATAAACGATTGGCCCTATCCATTTTGTAAAACATTAAGGTGGGGGGGGGGTGGAGAAATGGCAGCCTCACACTAAAAACCCTTTATTACTCTAGTACAAATGAGGTGCAAACGAAAAGATTGTTGGTACAAACGGGTACAAACGAGGTACAAACGATTGGCACTATCCATTTTGTAAAACATTAAGGTGGGGGGGGGGTGGAGAAATGGCAGCCTCACACTAAAAACCCTTTATTACTCTAGTACAAATGAGGTGCAAACGAAAAGATTGTTGGTACAAACGAGGTGTAAACGATTGGCACAATCCATTTTGTAAAACATTGAGGTGGGGGGCTGGAGAAATGGCAGCCTCACACTAAAAACCCTTTATTACTCTAGTACAAATGAGGTGCAAACGAAAAACTGTTGGTACAAACGGGTACAAACGAGGTATAAACGATTGGCACTATCCATTTTGTAAAACATTGAGGTGGAGGGGGGCTGGAAAAATGGCAGCCCCACACTAAAAACCCTTTATTACTCTAGTACAAATGAGGTGCAAACGAAAAAATTGTTGGTACAAACGGGTACAAACGAGGTATAAACGATTGGCACTATCCATTTTGTAAAACATTGAGGTGGGGGGGGGGGGGGGGTGGAGAAATGGCAGCCTCACACTAAAAACCCTTTATTACTCTAGTACAAATGAGGTGCAAACGAAAAACTGTTGGTACAAACGGGTACAAACGAGGTATAAACGATTGGCACTATCCATTTTGTAAAACATTGAGGTGGAGGGGGGCTGGAAAAATGGCAGCCCCACACTAAAAACCCTTTATTACTCTAGTACAAATGAGGTGCAAACGAAAAAATTGTTGGTACAAACGGGTACAAACGAGGTATAAACGATTGGCACTATCCATTTTGTAAAACATTGAGGTGGGGGACTGGAGAAATGGCAGCCCCACACTAAAAACCCTTTATTACTCTAGTACAAATGATGTGCAAACGAAAAAATTGTTTGTACAAACGGGTACAAATGAGGTATAAACGATTGGCACTATCCATTTTGTAAAACATTGAGGTGGGGGGGCTGGAAAAATGGCAGCCCCACACTAAAAACCCTTTATTACTCTAGTACAAATGAGGTGCAAACGAAAAAATTGTTGGTACAAACGGGAACAAACGAGGTACAAACGATTGGCACTATCCATTTTGTAAAACATTAAGGTGGGGGGGGGGGTGGAGAAATGGCAGCTTCACACTAAAAACCCTTTATTACTCTAGTACAAATGAGGTGCAAACGAAAAGATTGTTGGTACAAACGAGGTGTAAACGATTGGCACAATCCATTTTGTAAAACATTGAGGTGGGGGGCTGGAGAAATGGCAGCCTCACACTAAAAACCCTTTATTACTCTAGTACAAATGAGGTGCAAACGAAAAAATTGCTGGTACAAACGGGTACAAACGAGGTATAAACGATTGGCACTATCCATTTTGTAAAACATTGAGGTGGGGGGGGGGGCTGGAGAAATGGCAGCCCCACACTAAAAACCCTTTATTACTCTAGTACAAATGAGGTGCAAACGAAAAAAATTGTTGGTACAAACGGGTACAAACGAGGTATAAACGATTGGCACTATCCATTTTGTAAAACATTAAGGTGGGGGGGGGGGGGGGTGGAGAAATGGCAGCCTCACACTAAAAACCCTTTATTACTCTAGTACAAATGAGGTGCAAACGAAAAGATTGTTGGTACAAACGAGGTGTAAACGATTGGCACAATCCATTTTGTAAAACATTGAGGTGGGGGGCTGGAGAAATGGCAGCCTCACACTAAAAACCCTTTATTACTCTAGTACAAATGAGGTGCAAACGAAAAAATTGTTGGTACAAACGGGTACAAACGAGGTATAAACGATTGGCACTATCCATTTTGTAAAACATTGAGGTGGGGGGGGGCTGGAGAAATGACAGCCCCACACTAAAAACCCTTTATTACTCTAGTACAAATGAGGTGCAAACGAAAAAATTGTTGGTACAAACGGGTACAAACGAGGTATAAACGATTGGCACTATCCATTTTGTAAAACATTGAGGTGGGGGGGGGGTTGGCCGTTTCTCCAGCCCCCCCCCACTAAAACCGTTTTATTACTCTAGTACAAATGAGGTGCAAACGAAAAGATTGTTGGTACAAACGGGTACAAACGAGGTATAAACGATTGGCACGATCCATTTTGTAAAACATTGAGGTGGGGGGGTGGAGAAATGGCAGCCTCACACTAAACACCCTTTATTACTCTAGTACAAATGCGGTACAAACGAAAAGATTGTTGGTACAAACGGGTACAAACGAGGTGTAAACGATTGGCACAATCCATTTTGTAAAACATTGAGGTGGGGGACTGGAGAAATGGCAGCCCCACACTAAAAACCCTTTATTACTCTAGTACAAATGAGGTGCAAACGAAAAACTGTTGGTACAAACGGGTACAAACGAGGTATAAACGATTGGCACTATCCATTTTGTAAAACATTGAGGTGGGGGGGGGCTGGAAAAATGGCAGCCCCACACTAAAAACCCTTTATTACTCTAGTACAAATGAGGTGCAAACGAAAAAATTGTTGGTACAAACGGGTACAAACGAGGTATAAACGATTGGCACTATCCATTTTGTAAAACATTGAGGTGGGGGGGGGGGGTTGGCCGTTTCTCCAGCCCCCCCCCCCCCCACTAAAACCGTTTTATTACTCTAGTACAAATGAGGTGCAAACGAAAAGATTGTTGGTACAAACGGGTACAAACGAGGTACAAACGATTGGCACTATCCATTTTGTAAAACATTAAGGTGGGGGGGGGGGGGGTGGAGAAATGGCAGCCTCACACTAAAAACCCTTTATTACTCTAGTACAAATGAGGTGCAAACGAAAAGATTGTTGGTACAAACGAGGTGTAAACGATTGGCACAATCCATTTTGTAAAACATTGAGGTGGGGGGCTGGAGAAATGGCAGCCTCACACTAAAAACCCTTTATTACTCTAGTACAAATGAGGTGCAAACGAAAAACTGTTGGTACAAACGGGTACAAACGAGGTATAAACGATTGGCACTATCCATTTTGTAAAACATTGAGGTGGAGGGGGGCTGGAAAAATGGCAGCCCCACACTAAAAACCCTTTATTACTCTAGTACAAATGAGGTGCAAACGAAAAAATTGTTGGTACAAACGGGTACAAACGAGGTATAAACGATTGGCACTATCCATTTTGTAAAACATTGAGGTGGGGGGGGGGGGGTGGAGAAATGGCAGCCTCACACTAAAAACCCTTTATTACTCTAGTACAAATGAGGTGCAAACGAAAAACTGTTGGTACAAACGGGTACAAACGAGGTATAAACGATTGGCACTATCCATTTTGTAAAACATTGAGGTGGAGGGGGGCTGGAAAAATGGCAGCCCCACACTAAAAACCCTTTATTACTCTAGTACAAATGAGGTGCAAACGAAAAAATTGTTGGTACAAACGGGTACAAACGAGGTATAAACGATTGGCACTATCCATTTTGTAAAACATTGAGGTGGGGGACTGGAGAAATGGCAGCCTCACACTAAAAACCCTTTATTACTCTAGTACAAATGAGGTGCAAACGAAAAACTGTTGGTACAAACGGGTACAAACGAGGTATAAACGATTGGCACTATCCATTTTGTAAAACATTGAGGTGGAGGGGGGCTGGAAAAATGGCAGCCCCACACTAAAAACCCTTTATTACTCTAGTACAAATGAGGTGCAAACGAAAAAATTGTTGGTACAAACGGGTACAAACGAGGTATAAACGATTGGCACTATCCATTTTGTAAAACATTGAGGTGGGGGGGGGGGTGGAGAAATGGCAGCCTCACACTAAAAACCCTTTATTACTCTAGTACAAATAAGGTGCAAACGAAAAGATTGTTGGTACAAACGAGGTGTAAACGATTGGCACAATCTATTTTGTAAAACATTGAGGTGGGGGGCTGGAGAAATGGCAGCCTCACACTAAAAACCCTTTATTACTCTAGTACAAATGAGGTGCAAACGAAAAAATTGTTGGTACAAACGGGTACAAACGAGGTATAAACGATTGGCACTATCCTTTTTGTAAAACATTGAGGTGGGGGGGCTGGAGAAATGGCAGCCCCACACTAAAAACCCTTTATTACACTAGTACAAATGAGGTGCAAACGAAAAAATTGTTGGTACAAACGGGTACAAACGAGGTATAAACGATTGGCACTATCAATTTTGTAAAACATTGAGGTGGGGGGCTGGCCGTTTCTCCAGCCCCCCCACTAAAACCCTTTTATTACTCTAGTACAAATGAGGTGCAAACGAAAAGATTGTTGGTACAAACGGGTACAAACGAGGTATAAACGATTGGCACTGTCCATTTTGTAAAACATTGAGGTGGGGGGGGCTGGCCGTTTCTCCAGCCCCCCCACTAAAAACCTTTTATTACTCTAGTACAAATGAGGTGCAAACGAAAAGATTGTTGGTACAAACGGGTACAAACGAGGTATAAACGATTGGTAATATTTTCGAAAAAATTAGAGGTGGTGGGGGGGCTGGCTAAATGCACCTGATTTTAACTCCTTGCCTGTGACGCCCGAACTCAATTCGGGCAGCACAAACGCACCAATTTTGGTATGCCCGACCTGAGCTCGGGCAAGAGAAAAATCGTTGATTCAATTCCGTGAAGCCCGAACTCAGTTCGTCTAATGCTTAAAAATAATGCAAAGAAACTTTTAACTTGTGAAAAATTTATATACCTATCTGTCAAAGATAATGTGGTTTGAATAAAATTTGGAAAGAACTGCAAAAATACAAAAATCCGACAAATGGCGCGAAACTGCCGAACTTTTCGCGGGAAAGTATCGCCATCTATTGGGAAAATGGTAAATTACATATTATGCATTAGACCAGCCACACTCAACCTTTTTTTCTCGCGGGCCGCAACGCAAACATATATTTGCGACGTTAGGCGGGGCCGCAACACATTTGTATAATAATGTAAAAAAAATATAAATTTTTATTGTAAATGCCGCGAAGATTGTTGTTTTGAAATAGTGGTATAAAACTTTTTACTGCCCATTTTTTCTGTGACAAATATATAACCCGGATAAGCCTTATTAGCTATATGATAAGAATAAAACGCAACAATATAACAATGCAACGATTCCAAATTCTCAAAAAAGAAAAAAAAAAATCAAGGTTTTATTTTAATAATAAATCAGCTTTTTTCTCAATGCAAAAACTTTTTTTTTAAATGTAGAAATATATAGTGAAAATTAAATTAATATGGAATATTGTTTGTTTAGTGTTCAGGATTAAGAAATGAGAAATGTATATGTTACGGTCAATACGATTAATCCGGCCATTATTAATAATAATGTCGGTCATTATTAATGATAACCGGTTATTATTAATAATGACCGGATTAATCGTATTGACCGAAACATATACACTATTATAGCACAAGTGAAACTACATGTAAAAAGAAATTTGACTAAGAAAACGTCATTTAAGATATTTTAAGGTAATTTTAAATTAGTAATTATAAATAACAGGAAATTGTCTTTCTATGAATATATTTAAAAGAACAGTGAAAATATTAAAAACTTTTTATACACATCTCAATTAATTTTATAAATATGGATTAATGATTATGTGTCTCGGGCCGCACATAAAAGGTCGCCGGGCCACATGCGGCCCGCGGGCCGCAGGTTGAGTATGGCTGCATTAGACGAACTGAGTTCGGACTTCACGTAATTGAAACTCCGATTTTTCTCTTGCCTGAACTCAGGTCGGGTATTCCAAAATTGGCGCATTTGAGTTGCCCGAACTGATTTCGGGCGTCACAGGCAAAGGGTAGAGAAAAAAAAAATCCATTTTTGGCACGTTTTTCTCAAATATATTCCACAGGCAAAGGGTTAAGAATGTTTGTGTAGAAAAATCAATTTCAAAATTAAACATGTTGCATAGAGAACTTCAAAATGTTAAAATATGCCAATATTTCCATAATCGGGTTTTTATCACGATTCAATACGTTCCTCAAACTCATATGGCGTTATATTCCCTTGCTGACGTCATATCTACTTACTTTCTCTATTACTCATATTGATACTCTCTTTGTATGATTCTCAAACATTTGAAAAAGTCCGTTAAACTTCCAATATGACGTCAGATTAATTTTCTTTTTAATTCTCTAAATAGCTTTAGAGTTGCTCAGTAAAAAAAAAAAAAAAAATTAAAAAAAAAAATTAAATTTTTAAGTTTTGCGACAGCGCAACGCAAATGAATTTATAGAAAAGCAATAGTTTTCTTTCTTTTTTTTAAAGTTATAAAAGAAAAAAAAACCGCTATAGTGAAAAATCTTTAAAAGAAAGATATAAAAATACATTATAATAAATTTAAAAAAAAAAAAGCAAAATTACTTCATTTGAGGTAGCGCAAAGCATTTAAAAAATCCTTAAATTAACGCAATTAAGTTGTATTCACTCTGTGAATGTTGGCCAGATTGTGGGCCGGGTCTTTTTTCACTTTTTTGATTCACTATACCGAAAAAGACTTGTGTCTAGGGTAGCTAAGTAAAATGCAAAAACAAAATAAATAAAATTTTACTTCTGGTGGTAGCGCAAAAGGCCTAAAATTTGAGAAACAAAACGCGAATTTTAGGCCAAATTTTCTCAAATTTTAGGCTTTTTGCGTTACCACCAGCAGTAAAATTTTATTTATTTTGTTTTTTGCAATTTACTAAGCTACTCTAGACACAAGTCTTTTTCGGTATAGCGAATCAAAACAGAAAAAAAGACCCGGCCAACATTCACTGAGTGAATACAACTAGATTGCGTTAATTTAAGGATTTTTTAAATGCTTTGCGCTACCTCAAATGAAGTAATGTTGCTTCTTTTTTTATTATAATGTATTTTTATGTCTTTCTTTTAAAGATTTTTCACTATAGCGGTTTTTTTTCCCTTTTATAGCTTTAAAAAAAAGAAAGAAAACTATTGCTTTTCAATAAATTCATTTGCGTTGCGCTGTCGCAAAACTTAAAGTTTAATTATTTTTTTTTATTTTATTTTACTAAGCAACCCTAAAGCCAAGTTTTCCGCGGTATAGCGAATGATAAAAAAAAAGTTTTTTTCGGCCCAACCTAATACTCATACTCCTTGTATTATTGAGAAATGTTTGAAAATTTCCGTTTTATTACCAATATGACGTCATATTAATCTTTTTTTCAATTGATGAAACTTTTTATTTCATTTTCATTTTTCACGTGGAAATCTTTCAATAGAAAATTAATTATTGTACAAAGAATTTTATTCTGGATTTTTAATTGTTGGCAACTACTATAACGAAAAATGTTTAACTTTAATAGGAAAAGGCTGTTAAATTTTTGGTTTTTTATCTCTCTATATTAAAATAATAAGATTTTTCAAAAATTTATGATTTTCAGCGTGACAGTAGGTATTCAGCTGTAAGTACACAAAATGGCAAGTCTCTAATTTATACAGTTTCTGAGAACCGACTCTGTGACGGACAGACAGAGAAGCGAGACGAATAGGGTTTCGTGAGATGAACGAAACCCTAAAAATCAGAAATAGTATTGGGTTCATTATCTTCATTTCTTGAACCATTAAACACACACAATGACATTGTGTCTTTTCCTACTAGAAAATTTATAAATAAAATGCGCCTTGTTTCTATGTGGTTACTTATTGGATGTCATTTATTAACTAAAATTTTTTGTTCAAATAGGTTTATTTAACATGAAAAAGAAAAAAAGCAGAAAGTTTGGCAGCTCTGTTTACAAATGACTTATTTATCTATTTATGCTCACATTAGTAAATGGTATGTGCTAGGAGCAATTTTGGACAGCAAGTTTAATTTTGTTTATAATTTTACTATAATTATTAAAACCTAAAAATATGAATATATACATTGTAATAAGTCTAAGAAATGTTCTTAACTACGGTATAAGTTGTTCTATCTCACCATATTGGCTATTTATGAGTCATGATTCTTTTCACTTGCATTAATTGGCTATAGTAATGCAAATCTAAATATGATTTTAGTAAATTTTATAGCAAGATTTCAGCTCTATTTATATACATAAAAAACGCTGAGGTACGTGTTATTTCTCTATTGCCGATGGCAAAGAGTGGTTTGTTTAGAAAATCAAACCTGCTAAACCTAAATTTAGCCGGCTTCGTTATTTGTTGTGGTGTGAAATATTTTGCCTATTTCTCGCAAAAAAGGAGTTACTTATGATTAAAATATTAGCCGTCTTTGTTATTTGTTGTGCTGTGAAATATTTTGCCTATTTCTCGCAAAAAATTAGTTACTTATGATTACAATATTTTGATACGGTAAAATGCTAAGGTTACGTGGAGGAGAAAAAACGGTTATTGCTGTTCTGCCGATGGCAATGAGTGGTTTGTTTAGAAAATCAAACCTGATAAACCTAACTTTAGCGGCTTCGTTATTTTTTGTAATATTCCTCGCAGGAAAAAAAAAAAAAAAAAAAAAAAAAAGATTCATTTATGATTACAATATTTTGATACGATGGTTTTTGATGGTACTAATGCAATTAGAAAAGCCAATAAAGACCGGCTTAAAAGAAAAAAGAAGAGGCTTTTTTTTTTTATATAAAAGCCTGACGTCTGGCCTTTTGAAAGAAAGTCTTACGTTATTTCGGGTTGGGTTTTCACTCTTGCGAATCGAGTTCGGGTTGACACGATTTTTCAAAAGAAAGTCTAAAATATCTTTTCAGATACTAGGGGGCTCTGCCCCCTGCTCGCTACGCTCACCAACCCCCGTTCTGATTTCACAGCCTCTTAAAACCTGGTAATGTATCCTGTTTTAAAAAGATGATGATGATGATATCACGAACGGTGACTATCTTCTGTAATCAGGTTATAATGCTTTTTCATTTAATTCATCTTTTTTATTTCTAATATTCATGTGTAAACACAATTTTTATGACGTAATTTTCTTTATATCCTGCTTTCAACACGTGATCATTTAATTATTTTTTTTAACTTTCATTATTGTTTTTAATAGTCTCGCTCAAATACATTTTTTTATTTGAGATAAAACATAATCCTTTGCGCTTATTTAGAAATTGGCAACAACATAAAAAAATGACTTTTTCAATTAAAGATTTTTTACTCGATTTTTAAGGATTTTTTGAGTTTTTATTGTCCGACCGTGATAATTTTTTGAATTCTGAAAGCTTGTTGTATTTCCCGTCTGGTAGTATGATTTTCGAATCCGTAGGATTGCTAGAAAAAAAGTAATCGCTCCTCAAAACAGTCCCTAGTAAAAAAGCGATGAGAATAACGCGGAATATCTACGCAGATTTTCATTGGTCCATTTCCAAACCATTACTTTTTTTTATATATAGAAGGAAAAATTATATACAGTAAAAGCTCAAAGATTCATACAGTAAAAACTCTATTTTTTGACGAATTACTAAATGCATTTTTGTTCACAAAAGCGTGAAATTGGTATGTAATTTTATTCAGATATCTGTAATCGAACACTTTTTTGTATTTTTCGATAAAGACAGAGGATTTTTAAGGATATGTTGTCAAAGTTGGCGTTTGGTACCAAATTTCCGGACGTGATAGCCTGATAAAAATCGTAAATAACAATGAAGCGCTAATAACCCAAGTCGTAATTCATTTATCGAAAAATGAAAAACTCCCTTCCATTCCAAATCACTTCAAAAGTCATGTTTTTACATTTAAAAATCAGTCCGTAAACGTGGCAAAGACAGAAAGCTTTGCATAGATATTTTTTTTAGAACCAAATTTTATTAGCGAATTTTTAGACTGAATAGCAAACCTGAACAAAAATATAAAACTAGATTTGTCATTAATTATTTTAATTAAAATTAAACATTGATTATGCTGCAAATTTCTGTGAAAGATAGTTATCAGGTAAATATCGATTGTAATTTAAGACGCTCATGAAAATAAAATACGCGAGTCTATTCTTAACAACTGATTTTTTTAAATTTGCAAGAAAAGAAAAACTTTCATATAAATCACTATAAAAATAGATTTACTATAGCATTAAAGCTCTTACAAAATGTTGTTTAACATGTATTAATATATATTATCTACATATTTAAAGCATTTATAAAAAGAACTGAGTTTGCCGTTTTTAGAGTTTCGTTCATATCAGGAAACTCTATTCGTCCCGCTGTCCGTCACAGAGCCGGTTCTCAGAAACTATATAACTTATAGACTTGAAATTTTGTGTAACTTACAGCTGAATACCTACTATGAAGCTGAAAATCATAAAATTTTGAAACAATCATATTATTTTAATATATAAAGATAAAAAACCAAAAATCTAACAGCCTTTTCCTATTAAAGTTAAACATTTTTCGTTATAGTAGTTGCCAACAATTAAAAATCCACAATAAAATTCTTTCTACAATAATTAATTTTCTATTGAAAGATTTCCATGTGAAAAATGAAATAAAAAGTTTCATCAATTGAAAAAAAGATTAATATGACGTCATATTGGTAATAAAACGGAAATTTTCAAAGATTTCTCAATAATACAAGGAGTATGAGTATGTGTATGTATAGAAAGTAGGTTAATATGATGTCATTAGAGAATTAAAAAAAATAATCTTACGTCATATTGGAAATTTAACGGACTTTTTCAAATGTTTGAGAATAATACAAAGAGAGTATCAATATCAGTATAAAGAAAGCAAGTAGATATGACATCAGCAAGTGATTATAACGTCATATGAGTTTGAGGAACATATTGAATCATGATAAAAACCCGATTGTTGAAATATTGTCATATTTTAACATTTTGAAGGTCTCTATACAACACGTTTAATTTTAAAATTGATTTTTTTTTTAAATATCGCATTTAGTCCACATGACAGATATTATTAGCTATGGGATCGGTTCAGATTTTCGAAAAAAAAAACGAGAAAAATAGACCAGTAAATTTTTACTTTATAAAAAACATGACTTTTTTTTTTTTTTTTTTTTTGAAAATGAAATTTATTTGGATTTATTAAAGAGAGGATAAAGTGTTTTGAAAGGAATATTAAACGAAACCCTTTGTGCGATCTTCGATCACACTTACCCACTTGTTAACAATGTTATGTATATAATAATATTAAATTACTGTTTTGAACATGCTTGGCAACGATAAACAAGATTGGTACTTGGCAACCATTTTTGGCAATCTCCTGGTCCGGCAAATACGTAATTACACAATCTCGTTCCGCTCTTTTAGTAAGAGACCCACTCCATATATTTAACCTCCTTACTTCGCATCAATGTTGGGAGATTTCTGCTCCTGCCTTGATTGGGCGTCCATTGCTCGCAGCGCCATCTATTTATGGTAATTCAAATCAGAAAGCACAGTAAAAAAAAAAAAAAAAAAAAAAAAAAAAAAAAAACTCCTGACATTTTAGTACATAATCCTCCTGCAAGAATTTTTTTAAATAATGTCACCATTTGAAGTTATTAAATTTTAAAATCAGTCAGTTCATTTTAAGACCCCCCGGTATTCCTCTTTAATAAAAAGCTACGCGTTGATAACGACTGGCTGTTTCGCTAATCGTTGCCACAGATTGATCTCGGAAAATGAAACATTTGAAATTACTAAAAAAAATTAATAGCTCAAAAAGTATTTTAGACCTTTTTTTTTTTTTTTTGGAAAATGAAATTTATTTGGATTTATTAAAGAAAGGATAAAGTGTTTTGAAAGGAATATTAAACGAAACCCTTTCTGCGATCTTAGATCACACTTACCCACTTGTTTTTTTTTTTATTTTACGAATCAATCAATTAAGATAAAATTAATAGAAATTTAAGGCATCATTTGGGAAAGGCAGGGTGGGGCAATTTCCCAATCCAATGATCATCCTATGAATGTCTCAAAATGACGCTTGCCGGACAAGCAGAGGATGTGCAATTCTATTAATTTTATCTCGTCCTATGAGCGTCGTTCGAAACATACGGAACATTTTTTTTTTCTGTCATAATGGAAATCAGGCGATTTTAAAATTTAATCCTTCACTGAAAAGGAAATGGCGCATTTGGATAATTGATTTAAACGTTAAATTACATGGATGTTAAATTTTCGATATGGAGTTTTTAAATTATTCCGATCGGTTTGCAATTTTGCCAATGCATTTCTCAGACATTCGAAATTAGGTCTATAAAATGTGAACGACTTTCTATATGTTTACAACTTTCAAATACTCTCTTAGCGATAGTGGTAGGCCGAATTCGAATATTAGCGGCTTTTTAGCGAAAATTTAGCGGCAAACACGTATTAAAAAGAAAACAACAATAACAACAACAACAACAACAACAAAAAATAAATACTATGACTTTACGTTCCACAGGACACGACATATCAAGAACTTTCCAGATTACTTTGAAGAAATTACAAGTATTTCTCGCCAAAGCAGAAACAGAAATGCTAGACAGACAGTGAGAGTGAGTTAACAGTTTGTTTGTAACATAGTTCATATAATGTTGGCAAACGTTTCATAATCTACGTGTAATGCACCCTTTTTCTATCTTGTTTATATACCTGAAAAAGTCATAAAAGCAGAGAACCGGTTGTTAAATTCTTTGAATCCCACCACTGACAAGGAGACCGCCAAACATGATGCGCACAGATTTTGATGATTTTAAAGTATGTTATAGGGGTCATACCGGGGCCTCCGAGATGTCGCTGTGTGTCTTAACCGGGCCTGCTACAAGTGACGTCACAACCTGCTGACGTCAAAACAGTGATCCATAATAACTTAAAAATTTTCATGTACTTTGTTCGTTTGTACGTATTGTTTACGATAGTATTTTGATTTTATTTATTGTTTTATATAGTAATTAATAATATTTTTCAGTGTATTTAGATTATAATGCTATCAATAATTATTGATTATAATTATTAAAGAAAGTGTAGATTATATCTATAAAATAATGAGAAGAAAATGTTGTGCTCCTAGTTTCTAATCTAAGTCTTCAAATTCGCTACTGATAATGAAAAGAAGAAATTTTAGCTACGAAAATTACCTTGTGATAATTATTTTTACATTTCAACAGAAGTGGTCTGCATTAAATGTTTCGATATACGTTTCATAATTCGTGAAGCTAAAATTAATATGATGGTATTGAACTTGCTGTGCTGAGAAAAAAAAATAACCCTAACAACGAATGTCCATCCTACTGTAATGGAAATATTCCGGCATATTTGAATGAATTTGTACTTCCAAATCAAAAAGAGTCAAATGATCTTTAGAAAAAAATAAATAAATAAAAGAAGCAGACGATAAACAGTTTAAAAAATGATTTTGAAAGAAATACTGTAATAAATTGAATGAAATCTGGATACATTTAGTTAGAAGTGAGTGTGCTTTGTTTATAAAATTAAAAGTAACTGATTTACACAACTTAGTAGTTCTACGTAGTTCCATTTAACATTTTAGCTAACTTAAGTGTACAGATATATTATGAAAATAAAACTTTTGATAAGTTAATTTGAGTGGTTATTAGGTCCTAGACCTAAGTACAATAAATAGACAACTATTAAAATACTAGCCGCCACTGGCGACCAGTTTGGTCTCCCTTAAATGTATGTTAAGCACTGTAACACGTTACTTGTATTCATAATTTATTTTTTTACGCCATCCTTCGCCAAACCGGAAGATTCTAATACACAAATCCAAAACTTTTGCGATCATGGTAGCATTTCGCATATTTTTTGTTGTTATGTATTTCATCTTTCTTGACAAAAACCGCTTAACCAACTTAAGCATTTATGCTTCATATCCGTTTGCTTATCAGTTGCAATATGTTTGCTAATGAGGAGATTCTTAAACATATTAAGTAGTTTTCCGTAATTGGATCCATTGCCAAATGGCGTATTTTAGTTAATACGATTTGGTGCAATGAAATCTATTTTGTGAAAGTCTTTAATGATATCCACATTTACACTGAACCATATTGTTGCCAATATTTTTTTGTTTGTTTGTTTGTTTCTCGCTAACTTTGGCTGTAGACTTGATTACGGGAGATTAGAAAATCTATCATTATTCTCATTTAAAACGTCTTGAATAATGTGACATAATCGGAGTGCATATTATAACACGTAATTTTCGAGTATGGTTTGGTGAAACATTGAACTTTTGGAAGCCAGATTTGATAACCACATTCCTTTTAAACCATATTTGCTGTCAGCACTTTTGACCCGTGGCGTAGAATCTGATTAAAATTCACGAACTTCCTTCTAGATGCCGATCTCTGTTCGACTCTGTTTTTCTCTGCTTTCCTATTTTGATATAGTTCAGGAGTTTTCATAACTGCATAATTCCCTTACTTTGGCATTTCTGCTTAATGTCTACTGACTATTAAGATCCGTAACTTGTAAATACGCCACGCCAACATTTACACCTATAATTCTAATTACAGCAACCCGTTTTTTCATTCTATATTGCAACTCTATAGTTAATATAGTGCCCCGGTGCGTCTACGACAGCTGTTACATCAGAACATTTGATTTCAAAATAAAAGTATCGTTTCTAATTTTCACAAGCGAAAAATAAAAGCTGGTATTGGCGATTTTAAAAATTCTATTGGCGATATTTGCGCCCAAATAACACAAAAGTACTTAATGATGTTATGTATTTTGTAAATGTATATTAAATTACTGTTTTGAAAGCGATTGGTCATTAATAATTGTAAATATGATTGGTGATTAACAATCATTTTCGGCGGTCTCTCTTCCTTGCACGTATAATACATAAATACCAAATTAACTGACAATTTGTTTCGAAATTTGATTCATTAAATATCATTACATGAGTTGTATTTGTTTACATTCAGCTTACATCAAGAAAAGATAAAGAATGAAGTTGAGTTGTATAGCACATAATTATGGTAAACTTTGATTGTGTCACTGGTACGAATTATTTTTTTGACACCAGGCAGCGCTCCAAAAAATCTTTCACGGAAAACTAACTTTACGAACGATTATCTCCATGGTTTAATGGTTTAATATTTTAAACCTTCACGACGAATGAATCTTTTTTTTTTGTTTACTTTCATGTATAGAGAATTTGAACTGCGAAGCTAATTTCAACTGAAGTTATTGGAGAATATATACATAATTGAACGTAAGTCATCTCTCAAATATTAATTTATTTTGAACGATCTTTCTAAAAATGTCACATTTATGAAGTTTTATTCGAAAAAATAATTTTTAATAAAAATGGCCTCCTGATATATGAAAAAGTGAAGCGGGCATTCCGGTACTGTTGATGACAGTCACATGACTTACGGTTTTATTATAGAGATTACAAGTCAGTTACAAAGTTAAGATAGAAAATTGGGTACTTTTCGGTTAGCCGGGCGCCAGTGATATATATATATATACATATCTACACACATATATGTATGAATTAATATATATATATATATATTTATATATGTACATGTATCACTGGCGCCCGGCTAACCGAAAAGTACCGAGAAAGGCTTATGGCGAGAGAAGGAAAGTTGGCAACATATTTTCTGGCAACCTATTCGTACTTTCATATAAATAAGTATTTTTTTTTTTCAATATTTATATAATTTATTTAATATAAAGAAGCCATATATCTCTTTTTATATGCAGGTAGAACAGAATTGTATATATAAATAATTTTATATATATAAATAAACATAAAAGTTCATTAGGTTTGTTTTCATAATTGTGTATATAATTAAAAAACATATCTAACTTTCTGAAGCCCGGATTACGCCAAAGCGTTAAAAAAAAGTGCCAAGGTCTCTATAGTTAAAAAATGTCGATTTCTCTATTTAAATTGACATTTATTGTGTTTTGGTGGTTAAATTATGGTATGTAGTTGTAAAAGGGAGGAATGGGATTGATTTTGTGAAGTTTTTGGTAGATTTATTATATTTTTTGTACGTATATTTATTGTAAAATAATGTGTTTAGGAAAAGGTAAGTCAATGGGTTCAATCTGATTTATTAATCTTAGCATTTTTTAGGTAGCTTTCAATACAAAAAAGTATAAAGCTACCTATTGCAGCCGTTCGGAGGAAAGCAGTTCCGGAAAATTTCGATATATTTTCACCGATCATGACCCCCAGACCCCAAAACCACCCTCCGTTCAAATGTTGATTTATATATATAGATATATCCATATATATATATATATATATATATATATATATATATATATATATATATATATATATATATATATATATATATATATATCTGACCTATGTCATACGATAACGCTCGTATTTATAAATCAATTTTGATGAAACTAATTGTGTGTATTAAGCTCACCAATGTCTCGACCGAGTTCGTTGGCCAGCTTGGTCCGCCATTTTGTTTCAAGATGGCGGCCATTTAAAATTTTAAAACTAAAATAAATATACAAAAAAATTAAAAATTAAAATTTTTTTTAATTACGTGTTAGGCCTTGATACAAGGATTCCAGAGCATTTTTTGGTTTATCTCAAAAAATGGCTGAGATAGAGCAGTTTGAAATTCTAGGGTGGCTGACATTTTGAAACAAAACAGCACATTAACGCGATTACTCGCAAATTATTTTCTTTCATTGTTGTAATAATTTTCCCAATCATACGCATAAAACTATATATTCATATCCGTTAGCGCCAAAATTGGAGACAAAATTGGCGACATTTGGCGAAATATCGCCAAATTTGGCGACCAAAATAAGTCTTCATAAATGAAGCCAATTTGGCTATTGCTCAATAATTTGGCGAATTTCTTATTCAAATTCAGTATTAACGAATCTTTTGTAAACGTTTCTTTGCATTTTAGCTTGCTGTTTTCGTGTAACATTAGCTAAAATTTTAAAACGAAGATATAGGAAAGCTACCTTTTCCTCCCGGTACAGGCCGGAAGGACTTTTTTAATTTAAAACTTTTAATTTCCTTTAATAAAACAAGTGTATTGATTCCCTTTTATTTCACAATTATGAAATTTAATATTATTTATGTAATCACAAATTATAAGAACGGAAATGCTCTTTTTATTACATCTTTCTGCTGCGATACATTGACCAAAGTGGATCACTACTGTGACGTCACTAATACTTGTAGCAGGCCCGGTGAAGGACACACAGCGACATCTCGGAGGCCCCGGTCATACCCCTAACTATTCAGGTCAAAGGTTTCCTTCAAATGGGCTTTAGTTTTCGAGAAATTTCGGGTTAAAGTTCAGCATGCATTTCAAATACCCATTAGTTCGCAATCTTAAACGAGGTCTTCGTGACTCTGTGCTAGCGTGCGCGATTTGAGAGCCGGAGATGAGGGTTCTGTCCTCTCATGTGACTTTTACCTTTTTTTAATAAATTTTATATGTTTTTCGCGTTATAAGTTTTATGCAGATTTATGAATTCTGCATCTTTGAACTTTTTGATATTTTCCTAAAAATTCCATTTACATTTTCGAATTTTTCGTGAAAATTTATAGTTTTTGCGCAATTTTTATTCTAATATTTCTGTTGATGAAAATCCAAACTATTTTAAGTCTTGATATCTCGTCTTTTTAAAATGATTCTTGTTTACATTTATGTATATTTAATTATTTATTTATCGTATTTATGAAATAATGCATTTTTTATCTGCATTTTCTATTTTAAAAAAATTAAATGATTAAGAAAAAATTAACAAAATAATGTATCCTTTTAATATTTGATTTGTTCTAAATATATTGAAATATGTTAACTGCTGAAATACTAAAATATTTATCATTACCGACATCGACATTTTTAGTTTATTAAATATGGAACTAATTGTGTGATACATATCGCAAAAATATTCTAAACAAATTCCGCATTCAAAATCGCCTTTAAATATATTCTTTACGTAAATTGTTTTAACAATACTGGAAGAATGTATAAATTAGCATATTATATATTATTTAAATACTTAAATTGTGATAAATATATTTAAAAATGCATTAAATTTGGAAAAGAAATTATTTCAAACGTGGTAATTGTTTTTAAAAATACTTAAATTGTGATAAATATTAAAAAATGCATTAAATTTGGAAAAGAAATTATTTCAAAACGTGGTAATTTTCTGCAAAAGATTAAACGAAATGGATAAAAAGAAAATTTTATTTATTCTGATATTACCGTAAAAGTCATTGCAGACGATTTTTTTTCAGGTATTTTTTATAGCTATTGTAATTTACAAAGATTTTTCATTTCTAGTTGAATTTTTCTGTCTGGCATCGACTTGTTAGAATTTAATTATTTTTTATTTGTGCAAATCAAAAATGATGTTGAGTTTGAACTTTGCAGTTAAATGTATTTAAATAACAATATATATATAACTATATACATAACTGACTAAAACTTGGATATAAGCGTTATTGTTTTAATATTTTATTACTCCTTTCAAGATATGTTGTTGAAAATATCTAATCATACATACCTTTAGAAGATTTGAAATAAAAAATATTTTGTATAAATTATAAAAGAATACAAAATTTTATTTAAAATTTCATAAAGTTAAAAAAAAAGTATTATTTTAGAACGGTTATTAAAATATAAAGTGTAAATAATAATAAAATAAATAAACAAAATCTAGACATAAATTAGTTTGGAATTTCGTGAAATATTAATTTCAAAACTGCACAAAAAAAAAAAAGTAAATTATTACGAAAAATTCGAAAATGTAAATGGAATTAATTAGGAAAATATCAAAAAGTTCAAAGATGCAAAATTCATAAATCTGCATAAAACTTATAACGCGAAAAATATATAAAATTTATTAAAAAAAGGTAAAAGTCACATGAGAGGACAGAACCCTCATCTCCGGTACTCAAATCGCACGCGCTAGCACAGAGTCACGAAGACCTCGTTCAAGATTGCGAACTAATGGGTATTTGAAATGCATGCTGAACTTTAACCCGAAATTTCTCGAAAACTAAAGCCCATTTGAAGGAAACCTTTGACCTGAATAGTTAGGGGTATGACCCCTACAACATACTTTAAAATCATCAAAATCTGTGCGCATCATGTTTGGCGGTCTCCTTGTGAGTATAAGCCGTAAGTAGTAGCAAGTATAATTGTATGGTGTTTTCTCGTCGGAAGTTGATGGTTTTTTTCCGTTTGGTTTTCACAAGTTTTGCTGTAATACACGTTCTTAAGAGGTGTACTATAGAAAGGATGTTTTAACTGCCGTGTCTACATGCTATCTTTTTTTTTTTTTTTTTTTTTTTAAATTCAATGTTGATGATGGGGATGGACAGAAAAAAAGAAAAATCTAATTTTAAAAAAAACGTGCAAAGTCCAGAACGGCAAATAAAAGGCGCGGTTGATTGATCTCATGGAGATAGAAATAAGAAGGAGAACAGTGTAGATAGGCTTTCAAGATCAGAACATGGACCGGTAATTAGTACCCAGTTAGTGGCGCTGGTGCTCCCAAAGGCCGGTCATGTGACCTGTCAAACATGACATTATGTCGTCTGCGCTTCCTGTATTTTGGTTTCGAGCATGGTAAAGAGTTGTCAGTCGAAACCGGAAATAGAGGGCGCTACACTCCCCAAAGGCCCCAAAAAACAGAAACGCCGCCATACTAGGTACCGCTTTTAGTTCCATAAGTAGAAACATTATCTTTGTTCTCCTCTCTATCTTCATGATTGATCTGCAGCGAAGCGATTCTGTATGCTGATTGGTTTATCATTTGTGCAATCACTATCATGTTCCGTAACGCTCCTTTAATAGGAGCTGACGCATATCCATTTTGTTTCGCATTATTCGGGTCTCAGTTCAGCATCTCAATCTCCCGCTGCCGGAGCTGGGGTTGCCTAAGGCCTCGTTCCTCCACCTTCTGAAAGAGGCTGGATATTAAATGGCGGAAATTAGCTTGGTTTTTCGACTTTGAGACACATATCTGCGAGGATGCGTCAGCCTGCATTATAGGAGCTCTAATGTTCCGAAGATTGCCGAAGCCAGAGTCGGAAATAAGGAAAGCCAAAGCTGTTTAGGATGGACGATCTGAATAGCGTTTTAAGGATCTTTCCTTAAGTTTGGGCTAAAGATCTCTACTGTAGGATCCTAAACAAGCGGACATCTGAATGCCTGCCTAGAGGATACCTTTAAAACGGAACCTGTCTCTAATGAAACTCTGTCTTTAACGGGAAACTTTCATATTCAATACCTTGCAATTATACCTGTTAAGATTAAGACGGAAACTTGTCTAAAACGGATTTTTTTTTTATCGTCCTTTGCGATTCCCTATTCGACGTTTTTGTATCCATGATTCAGTGAACGTTTCTCGTTCGGAGGGGGGTACCCGAACTATTGACTATGCTACTAACTATCCCTATAGGGCAGTTGCAATCAGCTGATCAAACATTGTATTCACTTGGAGGTAAGGGTAATTCCACCAATCAGAACTCCCTATTTGTACTGTTTACCTCCAAGGTGACGTCAACTGCAACCGCCCTATTAGCAATGTTGGCACCTCAAAGAAAACTTTGTCCCCCCAAGAAAGTTCTGAAATGGCGCTCCTAACGAAAGAGTGAATAGTTTACCAGAATTTTTCCCTCTCTCGCCAAGGCTATTTTCTCTATCTTGCCAAGGTCGCTATAACAGAAAAGTACCTATTGTTGCAAAATAATACATGCGTTATACATTGAATGCTGTTTTTTTAATTTAAATGTAATTAATGCTCTGTACACAACATATTTTCCATTATTCTTTGACTTAATTCATGTTACTCGATACTTTGTTTAAAAACTATAAAATGTCCATAAACCATGAATTTTTCGATTTTTTAACTCTCGGACCTTACTATTAAACAAAGATTTGTAGTATTGTCCGACAGCGAGACCGTTCTCGAATAGTAACAGAATATCTCCTATAATATCCTGAGTTTATTCTCATGCTCCCTGTTCTTTGTTATTTGTTTGGTTTGCAATATCCATCCGCTAGATGGCATTCATTTGTTGGTGCCCTGAAAGTTGTTTTTATTGCAGTCTCGGTAATTAAGATGCTTATGTTTATCGTATATCAATAAAACTTTCCTTTACGACTTTTTGTGCATAAAGAGAGTTACTTATTTTAACTTTCATTAAATCTTCTCAAAATGTCAGACATTCGTCGAAGAGAGATATATAGCGAGAGAGATGAAGTGAGTAGATTTGCTATGGTTCTTAATCCAATTGTAAACAAAGTGCCATTGCTGCATTTAAAACCTTTTGTTTTTGTAATTAGCTGAATAACGCGGTGGTATTTTTTTATACAGTTTTTATCGAATAATTTAATTAAAAACATGGTTTTGATGAATTTTTTGCTCGATCTTAATACTTTAATCGAGCATTATCAATTTCTTAAATCGCATGTTTTGCAACCTGAGATGTTTTATACTAACATAAGTGTTGAATTATCTTACCCATTACATTGCTTACGCAGTCATTTACTTTTGCTGATGCAGTAGATGTTATAAGGAAAACTGCAATTATTTTTTTTTAATCTGTTATTTAAAATCGATATGCGCATGCATCGACATAAATTAGTAAGGTTTTTCTTGTTTTATTCATAAGGATATTTTTATTTTATTCTAATTCATTAGTTATCTTTTAAAATATCTATTGCTATTAAATATTTTCCAATTTAGTGTTGTTATTAGGTATTTCTAACGATTTTTTTTCTTTATATTTTGTAACAATTTTCATAAAGCATATAAAAAATTTAAATAGTAACTGGAAAACAGAACTCATGTCTTTCTACCATAGTTTTACAATGATACTTTAAAAGAATAAGAATAGGAACTTTTTCAGATTTTGCCAGTGGTTGAGTAATGAGCAGAAATAACAAATTTGCTATTAAACAGATTTTTCAGGGATATAAAAATCACGAAACAAAGTCATGGGAGAATATTTAGAATTAATATTTATTTCTATATAAGTAGAGATTTTTAAATGAGAAAATTAATCTTAAAATAATTTTTAAATGTTATTAACAATTTTCTACAGCATACTTTTGGTATTGGGCACAGGCTCTGATGACACAAAATTTTTAGAGCTCATTCTTATAAAAAAAAAAAAAAAAAAAAAAAAAAAAAAAAAAGAGTTTGAACTCATCTCTAATAATCATATCTAATAATGACATAAAAAAAACCCATTAAAATTTGGTTTTGTGTAAGTAAGCCAATTGTACATCTCAATTTATTCAAATTATTGATTTTATGGTGGCTTACTAATATTTAATTTAGTTTCTAAAATTTTCTATAAATATTAAAACTGTTCTATGGATGATGTTTAAATGCTAATTTTTATTCTTCTTTGACCAGGATTGGTAAATATATTTTTGAAAATGTAAAGAAAATCTGATATTTTTGATTATATCAGATATTTTCAAAATAGTCTATAAATATTGACTTAGGTGCAATATGTTTTAGTTTCTAATTACTAACATGAAAACTTAATAAAACACTATTCTAAATGTCTTTCTTTGTCTTTTTTTACTTACATAACAAAATTGAAGATCAAGTAATTGAAAACAGAAACAATTTGCTTTTTACATTCATCAACAAGAACGAAAAATCATGCGTCAAGCATAGATTATGTAACACTTTCCAACGCTTCCAAAATAATTTTACGAATCATACTCTTTAATAAGCTAAAAGATAACATCTAAGTAATCCGAATACTTTTATTCAGCCCTGTATAGGATCTATAGATTTGTATATATACTACATAGGATGCTAAATTTTAGTTCAGTTAGGAAACACGTAGCACAGTTTAAAATTCTCCGTCTGGAGTTAAATAATACGGAAATGTGTTCCCGAACTTTTGTGCTTCCCTGTATAGGATCTACAGAATTTATACACACCACGTAATATACAAAAAGCGATTTAAAATTAAAATCGCGTTCAGTAATTTAAAACGAACTTCCAGGAATTATTGTTAACATACAGTAGAGAATTCTTTTGTGTGCCCCTGTAAATGAACGATGACTGCTATACACACAATATTCTGTGGTAAGTCTCTGTAATGAACCTTATATAAATTTCAATGCGTTTAAAATAGGGAAACATTATTTAAATAAACCACAGACGATTTTTCTTCATAGACGTAATGTAACGGAATTCTTTTGACTGTCCCTGTAAAGTAAGTATAAGTGCTATGCACACCCTATTCCATATTAAGCTTCTTCTAATGCACCTTAGTGATATATATAAATTTCAATGCGTTTAAAATAGTGAAACATTATTTAAATAAACCGCAAATGATTTTTCCCCATAGACCGCAATGTAACGGGATTCTTTTGAGTGTCCCTGTAAAAAAACTATAAGTGCTACACACTTCCGTTGAAATAGGGAACATGCTATAGATAACGATTATAACATATAAAAATTGCAGGGCAATCCGAGCATATTTACGGGAGTTAGAGCACGGACAGACGGCCAGACAAACCGAAGTCATAAACACTTTTCAACTAGGTTGGAAAGTGTTAAAAAACATACCACTGGATTTATATAAAGCATATCAAGAAAATTCAGTACTTTTGTGTTTTAGCAGCTCAACAAATTACTATTATGCCAAGGTTGCAGCTTTGATTTCGCCAAAATCATCGCAAAGGTTATATATCGGTCATATAAACTCATATATATATATATACTCCAAACTATAGGTGCAGATTCCCAAAATCTGGAAGGAGCCAGTGGCCACATTGTGAAACAAACACATAAAAACAATATTTTTTTCACAATTAAATTTGGACAATGGAATATTGAATCTTCCCACCATAATTGCATACAGTTTGTAGGAAAAAAATTGTAATGTAAGATCTGAATATTTTTTGAATAAACGATTCTCTAAAGTTTTTTTTATCTATAAATAAGCTTCCCCCCCACCCCCCCCAAAAAAGAAAAGGATTTTTCATAGCTGAATATAAATGCTCAACTTAGGAAACTTGCATAAGAAAATATGTCTATAAAAATCAAAATCAAAAATAAATATATATGAAAAAAATATGGAGAAGATTTATTTTCTTTTAGGTTTTAGATTTTAATAAAATAAATTTAACAATTTCTGACATTTTCAAGGATGATGGAGAAAGATTGAATACTATAAGCCTCATTGCAACTTTTGTTGCAAGGGGATTTTTTAAAGGATGTATTAAAGAATTTTTTTAATACCTATGGAGACAAAAAAAGAAATTAAATTTTTGTGACCGATTGCCGATTTTCATGTTTTATTATCACAACTCGATGAAATTCACAATTTTTTTTTTTGCAATTGATGGATGAACTTCGCGGTTTTTTCGCGACCAATTGATGAAATTCGCGGGTTTATTTTTATCCCCCGAGACTAATTGGGGAAATTCACGGTTTTATTTTGCGACCGATTGGCGAAATTCGCGGTTTTATGTCATCAGCAATTGATGAAATTCATGGTTTTATTTGGCGAGTAATTGACGAAATTTTCAAAATTTTTCAGTGACCGATTTGAAGAAATTTTAGATTTCTTTTCATGGCTGATTGGCGAATTGATTTGCAGAAAGCTAAAAATAAATAAATAAATAAATAATGATAATTCGAGGAGTTATGCTAATTCGTGGAAGAATCGCATGCCAATATCTATGTGTACCTGTAAGAACATATCTATAAAATCCCAGAACTACAAATTTATTCTCTTCTCGGCACAAATTTTACTGTGTCACGGGCTTATTGTGGCATGCCATTGGCACAGAGTTTATTAGCGACGCATATCAACAGGATTTTTTTTTCGATTCTGCGGACATTGCAGATTTATTAGTGGTAATGTGGCAGTCATATTTTTTAATTATGGACAGTAGAAAAAAGAAAAAAAAAGAGCTAAATATTGCTGAATTATGGAGGAGAATGCTTGGATTTCATATTATATAAAAAAAAAAAGTGGAAATCTCCCTTTGGACGAAAAAGGGACATCCATGTAAAACACATGGCGACTTAGACATAGAAAGTTAGTCGCCAAAGCAAAAACATTAGTCGCCACGTGGCGACTGGCGATCGTGAATCTGCACCTATACTCCAAACCCGCATGTATTTGCCATATGCGTCATTATATGCATAGTATTTACATCGTATATGTCATATATATACATTATATATGCATTATAAATGACTATTACTTGGCCATATGTCATGAAATGTTATTATACATCATATAATATTATAATATCACATATATGCTGTATAATTTGGCGATAAATCTTGGCAATTCATCCTAGAGGGCCGCTATAACACTAAAGTACCAAAAGTTTTGTTTTATACAGCAAAATTTTAAATACAAAATATTTTCTTTAATTAAAAAAAATTGAACAAATATGTAAGCTTGTCTGCTTTTTCATTCTCTAACCTGTGTGCAGTTTAAACTGAACAACCAGACGAGAAAAGATTATTTCTGATGAAGCTGTAAATAACTGATTATCTAAATTAGACAGTTTATCTTTTAAATGGCTTTTCTCTTAATATTGTCTTACATGATTATTGATTTTGCATTTAAAAATTCAGCTTTAAATGTAAAGCCTGGAAAATATTTTCCTTTTTTGGTTAAAATAGTCGCTACCAGAGGCAAAAGTATTTTATCTACAAAACGGCATAATCAATAACTCTTGAAAAATTCATTTATCTCTTTTGATTGAAAGCAACAAAAATATACAAAATATTTTAAAATTGTTAAATATATGAAAATGTCAAACATGATATTTTGATAATAAATGTCAGATATATATATATATCTATTGATATATATATCACTGAACCGTGTCTCTGACCCTTGACTTATTCTTGATTGTGAGATATAGAAATAAACTTCAGCTTTTATATTAGTTTTATGAATGTTTTTCACTTTAACACAGATATTTATATTATTTCATATGTTGCTGAAAATTAATGGTGTTTCCTTAATATTATTTCACCTCAAATAACTGGTTGAAAAGCCTTAAACGTTGTGTCTAGATGTAGTAAAAGAATTATGCCTTCACAATGAGGTTCATTGCAGCACGTTTTATTGGCAAACTGCAGGGTTAAATCCTAGAACAAGTGAGATATTTGGCGAGGTGATAAATGAGATTTTCTTGCTACCAGTTTGTTTCTTACATTTCTTTTCCACCTACTTCGGTTTGTTTTTTAAATTCGTTTGTTGTGGGCTGTATTTTTCATATCCACAGAGTTCAGAAGGTAGATAAACAGGCATTATACCGTAAAAATGGCTTGCAATATGAAACTGGTTATCTCTCAGATCACTAGGCCCAAAGAAGACAAGCATGTGGAACAAGGGCTGAATTCATTGGACAGAGAGAGGCTGCACGTGGAACAAGGGCTGGATTCATTGGATAGGGAGAGGTTTTCAAAGCAAGATGCCAGTTGTTTGGGCCGATTTTAGTATTTCATTTTTAGTGTCACACCAAATGTATACATTTCATCTCTAATTTTCCTCTGAACTTTGTGTATTCAATTAGTTTAAATGTGTTTCTTTTCTGGGATGGGTTTTGTGTTAGTTGTTTTTTTATTTATGTGTATGTTTTTTTATTAAGTGAAGTGATTTGAATCGTTTGAAGTAGATTAGTCATTAGTGTATAGCTGTAAAAGCATTTTGAAGTTGTGTAGTGTTTTTTTTTTTTTTTTTTTTTTTGTGTAGTAATTTGAATAAATTTGTTTATGGGAGTCTTGTAAATAAGGTTATTTATTATCTCCTCCAACTCGTAATGAGGAATGTAACAAAAGTACATAACTTTAGCAAAATGCATTCTAGAGATTGCTGCATGTTTCATGTGTCCAGTGAAGTTTTTTTCTGTTAATGTACATGAAGTGTACACATACATAATTTACTGATCGCTGCTTGAATGAATTTCATGCATTCTAAAGATTGCTGTACAGCAAGTTTCAGGCATACAGTGATGTTTTCTTTTCGGCTAATGTACGCGAAGTGTACATACATAAGTTGCTGATCACTGTTTGAATAAATTTCATGTATTCTAGAGATTGCTGTACAGTGAGTTTCATGCATCCAGTGATGTTTTTTTTTTTTTTTCGGTTAATGTGCGCAAGGCATCCATAAGTAACTGCCTGCTGCTTGAATGTATTTCATGCATTCAAAAAATCAGGAATATCGAAATTCTCCCCAATCATAATGTGTGTGCTTTGTGGCAGAGTTTCTATGAGAATTTCTTTCATGAAGTAAACATTGATTTTATTCCTTTTTGTGACAATTTATAAAGTTTAAGCCATATTTTCCCAGAAAGTTTTTAATTGTTAAAACTTGCTAAACATTTGTAAAAATCTGGAAGAAAAAATAGTTAAAAATTTGTAAAAATGGAAAAATACGGAGGAAAAAATAGTTAAAAATCTGTAAAAATGGAAGTATCTGGAGGAAAAAATAGCTAAAAGTTTGTAAAAATGGAAAAATCTGGAGGAAAAAATTGCTAAAAGTTTGTAAAAAATGTAAATATCCGGAGGAAATATTGCTAAAAGTTTGTAAAAACTGAAAATTCTGGAGGAAAATATTGCTAGAAGTTTGTAAAGATCGAAACATCCTGCTGAAAAACTTGCTAAAACTTTGAAAAAAAGCGAAATAGAATCAATGTTTTCTTTTTCGAAGAAATTATCTTAGGAAGTGTGTAAGTAACGATTTGTTTCCCAAAAAGCACGCGTTCTGATTGGGTAGAATTTGGAGGTTGCCGATTTTTCGGTTGGCACACGTAAAAAAAATTACCAAATTGGGTGTCTCACTTGTTCTAGGATTTTTGCCAACTGCATAATTAATTAGCATTCGTATCTCAACTGTGTGAGATATGGGAAAAAAGTCTTGCAAAGAAGAGTGAGAATTGCAAAGTTATAGAGCATTCTCGATTTAATATAAAATGACTTACATGTAAAAATAAGTTTATTAGAAGCCTTGAAATGTAATTTTTTTATATACAATCAATAGTTTAAATTTACCTCTAACTCCATGTTGAAGCACAGCTGTAACATTAATAAAATTATATATATATATATATATTGATGGATTGGTGCTATATTGCTATTTTAGTAAATTCTGCTGTTTAAAATGATATAATAATTAAATATCGGAATTATTGGGTGATCGTAAGTTCATACTATTGCATAATGAAAAACAAGAATAATAACTCAGCACAAAGTGCTTTAGTTCTTTTGGTCTCGAACATTCTTGGAGAGAAAACAGTAAAATTAAATTAAATAAACATCTTACTTTAAATGAGGAAGATGGTAAAAATACAGGCAGGAAAAGATGAGACCATATTTGCAATGAATCAATTTTTATTGAATAATATTAGTTGAAGTGGAAGGCTTTTAAACAACTTGGTTGATCACGGCACAAGTCTATAAAATTAAATATTTTGAATCACTTATTTTTCTGAAAATATTAATGATACGGTTTACAAACACTTGTTGAGACTCTTGATAAAAATTAATAATTTTAAATTAGACATGTTTTACTTGAAGTTTAAATATTTCTTAAATACAGAATCACCAACTTTTAAAAACGATTAACCCTTTGCCTGTGATGCCCAAACTCAGTTCGGGCAATGCAAATACGGCAATTTTGGAATGCCGATCTGAGTTCGGGCAAGAGAAAAATTGGTGTTTCAATTCCGTGAAGCCCAAACTCAGTTCGTTTAATATAATATGTAATTTACCATTTTCCCAATAGATGGCGATACTTTCTCGCGAAAAGTTCCGCGGTTTCGCATCATTTGTCGTATTTTTGTAATTTTAGTACTTATTTCGTTTAAAATATGTTTTTTAAAAAAATAATCTATTTCTAACATTTTGATGATAATAATGAACAAAATTAAAGAGAATTTTTTTTCCCCTTTTTGGCACGTTTTTCTCAAATATATTCCACAGGCAAGGGGTTAAGCATACTGCAGCCAACGATCCCCGGAGCCGACTCAAAGGCCGAACTCGTATCGGACATCGAAGCCACACTTTTATCACAATATTTTTACAGCATCATTTAATTGAAATTCTAATGAAAAATCCAGTGACATTCTTATAAAGAAATGGGGTACACAAAACTGTCTGCATAATAACTTTAAATTCATTAGCTAATTAAAGTGACGATCAATATGAAAGAGCAAATTAACAATCTAAAACTAAATCAAACTTTTTAATTTGTGTGAACAGATACTCGCATTTTACCTTAGCGCCAAAAACAGAGGAGACCTGAAACAAGATGCCACTTACAGGCTTGGCACATGCATATTACACACAAAGCATACTGACCTCAATAAGAACAGATGTCCGATAAAAACGGCTTTCCCAAGAGCCATACAAGGCTTAAAGAGAATGATGAACAGAAAATTGCCAATGGCATAGTTAGACTTAACTATAACAATATCGGTGTGTGATAAAACGTAAAATGTGTTGAACGGGAGGAAAAAAAACCCCATAAAAATGAAAACAATGTGATAGTAATATCACAACATACATTTACTTTATATGGCAGCTGCATATCTATATTAATAAAAGAAAGTTTTCTCTCTGTGTGTGTGTGTGTGTGTTTGTTTGTCTGGCTGCGATGGCTAGCAAAATCTAGCCCACCTAGAAGTCTGAAAATTTAAGTGTGGATAGTCAAAGGTCTGGCCATGTGCACCTGAGTCTCAGAATTGTAATATTTTGATAATTACCCAGGATATTAATTAGATTCTCATTAACCATCGCTTCTAAAATGACATCTTTTAAATCAAAATGGCTAAAGAAACGAACAGGCACATTGGATTTGCAAGCGGAAAAGAACGAATTCGAAATTATTTTACTAATTAGCAAATTTTAAGAAAACTAATTGAGTTATCAATTTGAAAATTTCTGAGCATATGTAAAAAAAAATTCTGCATCTGACTATGTGATTTTTAAAAAATCGGTCGGTAATTTTTCTTAATTTATGCAAAAATCTGCCGGCACCAGTGAAAACAATCCGAGAAAGTTTCAAACATGGATCTGCTTTCATTGAAAACTGAACTACAAAGAAATCTGTTTCTCTGGCCGATCCCTCCATTTAGTTTGTGAAAATGAAAGGAAATAATTGCCAATTTTTACTAATGAACAAAAATTTAGGTAACTAATTTAGATATAGATTTGAAATTGAGGTTAGGAAGGGGTGTCATCTGCCGGCTATTTTAGCGTAGTGTCTTCATTATGTTCTAATTATCAGAAAAATGTAATTATTTTTTTTTTAATGATTGTGTTAATGTAGGTGATTGTAGTTTCCTTGAACAAATTATTCATTATATTTGCGGGTATGGGGAGGGAGGAGGTTAACGTCTTTCTCTGAGATTGTAATTATCTCGGGCCCGGGCAACGCCGGGCGGGTTAACTAGTATACTAATAAAACTGATCCATGTAAGCATATTTTTATTAGTAAATTTGCATCTGCTTCTGCATGCAATTATAGTTAAGCTAGTGATTGGATATAAACAAATTTCATTTTCCTGTATCTCGTACTGTTTTTTAGATAGGAATACTAACTCCATAGTTTGTTACTAGAAGGTGCTGCAATGTACCTCATCGTGAATTACCCACTTTACTATACCTAGACACCATTTTCATTGCTCTATAGCTTACCAATTATTGGAAATGAAATGGAATTAAAGATTTGTATACTGTAAGGTGAAACTGTTTTTTTTTTGTTTGTTTCCCTTTACAGTATTAAATCAAATTTTAACTTTCTTCATTAAACTTTTTGCTTTTGTGTAGCTTTTTTGTTGCAAAAAATATTTGATATTGCATGCATAATGCAAAACATATATTAATTTTTAAATAGCCTATGAAACTTACGAGGAGTGCTGAGGGAGGATCTGATGAGGAACTTATTCCAGATGAATCAAATGTTGAAGGCCTGGTTAAGGAATTACCTCAAGCATCAGATAAAACTACAGAAATCTTAGATTCAGTATTATCTACATTACCACCAAGGTAAGTAGATTTACTTAAAAAAAAAAAAAAAAATGCTAAGAATAATAATATTTTTTCAAATTTTGCTCCTACAGTTGGTCAGTGAAATAACTGATAATATTATGTGTATGACTTGATAAAAGACACAGATACATTTTATTAATTGATTTTCTAAGAACAGTTAAAAGCAGAAAAAAAAAAGTAAATTTTCTTAAGCTTTTAAATTACATGACGAATCAGTGATTCCCAAATTCTATTCATGTTAGATCCCTGCATTGAGTTGGGTAACCCAATGTAACAGAAACCAGGGTTAAAGTCAAGTTTTTTTTTTTTTTTTTTTTTTTTTTTTCAATCATTTCATATCAAATTGATTGTAATTGTTTCAGGTTGGATTTTGACTTTTGCATTTTTGACACTGATTAACCTGATTTTTCAAAAGAGTCTAGAATATTTTTTGAAAGATTATATATTTGTATATAATAACTGATTATATATAGACTTATTTTCATTTCAAGGTTGTGAAATTTTCAGAAAAACTTATGATCAAATGATATTTTTTACCACCCTGCAAAATATGACATACAGTAAAAAAAAAAAAAAAAAAAAAAAAGTCTTAACCAAACTTATGCGATTGCAAAAATAATTCATTACACAGGACATTTTCGTAGTAACAATATTATAAAATTTTAATATAAAATTAAGAAAGATATACAACAGAGGAAAGTGTCTTTTTAAATCAAAGTTTGAGACTTACTCGAAAACATTGCATGTATGATAAATCAAAATTTACATGAAAATTAATGAAACTTTTTGCTTGCCATTCTAATCACATTAGAGGAGATATATTTGATATCAGTAAAAACAATCTCTCTATTCTATAAAGAAAGTAACTAATACTGCTGCTGCTGCCAAAAATGAATTATTTCTGACAGGGGCTCTTTCTTGGCTTATATTAAAGAAACTATTACATATAAAAATATGAAAACTGGCAGGGTTTGTTGATTTAATCAGCTTGATTTTAATCATGATTAAAAACAACTGTTTTTTTTTTAAATCATTGATTTAAATCAATTTTTAAGAATTTATTTCAAATTTTGGTCAAGATATTTTGTAATAAATATGTTTTGGCAAAAGTACACTGTAATTTAAAGAATGAAAGAGACTGAAAACTCAAAATCCATGCTTTTTGAATTTTATTTGAATCAACTATCACAAATTAAAGTAAAAATCCTAATTTAAAAATAGGGAATCTCAGCTGAAAAAAGTTAAGATTAATCCATGCATTTACCTATTAAAAATATCTAAAGATTATGTAAATTTTTCAATACAAAAACATGGATGCTTTCTGAGAAGATATGGAAAACATTAGAATAAATAAATATAGGTCATTCAAAAGTATTTTTATTGATATTTATCTAGATATTTCATTACGTCCTTGTGCACATGTAAATAATAAATGGTTCAATATTCCAATGCAGTTCATTTATGGAAAGACCTGAAGAAAAAAATAGCATTTAGTGAAATATGAGTGGGGGTTAGAATGACAGTGGATTAAGTCAATATTTAGTAATTTGAATTTGAGAAATGAAGCATTTTGTGAAACTTGTTGTATTGCCATTGCATTAAGTGGTATAATTTGTTTTGCTGCCATGTAGCGACTCCCTAAGTGAACTATGATTTATTTGACTGTCGCACTGAACAAAAATTAATATATGTTTAGTGAAAATATGGTTATGTAGATTTTTCAAATTTTTGACTTACTCCACTGTCATTCTAAACCCCCTCATATGTGTAAAAGCTTTCAATGCTTATTACAAGAAAGCATTAAGCCCAGCACATTTTTTATTCCAAATTTTATAGATCCCCAGTTATGTAGGAGAGAAATTAACAAGCTCTGAGAAAATGCCAGCATTATTGTTTGCTAAAGAGAAATACTCTACTTTGGTGATGCCTATTATATTAAAGTTTGAAGCAAAATCAGAACCATTCAATGAATTTTTGTTGAAATTTAATATAATGAAAGAACTCAGTCTTTTAGAATGGTTTGAAGGCACATGTTACAGTTATTGAAAAAAACTGTAACTGTTGTGAATTCATGATCAACTAGCATTTTACTGCAATAGCTTCATTTGCTTCAGTAGAATGATTATTTTCTGCTTTTGTTTGGTACCAGGGGTTGATGCAGGGTTTTTTTCTTGCGGCCCATTTTGTGAAAAGTAAAGGTTATTTTTGTGAAAAATAACATTTTTTAACGAAAGTTGAAATTCAGTTAATCAAATTCAAACCAAGCATTTATAAACAAAAACTTCTTTTAAATCCTTTTTCTGAAGTTTTCCTCTCTGGTGAACGTGTTTGTTTACAAATTATACATTTTAAAACATCACAAAATAATAAATAAATAATAAATAGTAAGTTTTTATAGAATAAAACTTTGTGAAAGGGCCTATTTTAGTAAAAGGAATTTTATGAAGGGGCCCATTTTATCAAATTGATTTTTGTGAAGGGGCCCATTTTATTAAATTGATTTTTGTGAAGGGACCCTAAATATGCCCAAAATTTTGCCTGGATCAAACTCTGGGTACATTTAAAAATTTGGAATCGCTTAGGAACCGATGAAGCTGCTAAAACCATTTTTCTGTACCAGCACTTTAACAAAAATGAAAAGTTAACATCTTAATTTGCTTCCAAAATTGTTTAAAATCTTTGTGTTGCAGTTATTTTAATTTTAACTAAAATACTTAAGGTTAAATTGATTTTCGACATCTGATTTTTTAGTTTTCTATGCATTTTGTGTAATAAATATTTATAGTAATTTAATTTTTTTAAAAATTTATAGTAATTTAATTCTTTAAATTTTTAGAATTAAAACATAACATAAAAATTATGGAATAGTTTTATAAGAATTAATTTAAACATTTTAGAAAATTAAAAATGACTTGCATTAGTTATTAATATTTTTGGAAAAATGATGTTATATGTTTTTGTTTCAAATAGTGGCTGGAAGCTTCCAGAATATCTCCCCATATCTTTTGGGGATATTGATCATCTGAAAGTAGTCATTAGAACTTTCTTTCCTTTAAAAAAAATCCATAGAATCAAGATGACATATTTTGTTTCTTTTGATGTGTTGTGTGTTTCTGGACTATCATCAATTTCCTTATCAGAAGAATTATTTGGGATGTCCTGTTCAGGATTGAGAAAGCATCAGGTTGTCATCTTCCAAAAATTCCCCCCGAGTTTCTAACTTATCGTTTATGGCAAAATATTCCTCAAATATGAGATTTTCTGGCAAAATGACAAAAACAGATTTTCCAACTAAATGCGATTTACTATATACGACTAAAAAAATTTTATTAAAATTACCTTAATTTTTCAGCAGAGCTGAAATTACACTGTAAATTACTGAAATACAAAGGATGTGAATTATCACTTTACTAAACAGCATACAATCTTTACTTACACTTTACTAAACAGCGTAGTAAAGTGATAATTCACATTCTTTGTATTTCAGTAATTTACAGCGTAATTTCAGCTCTGCTGAAAAATTAATTAGTATATAAATATTCAACGATACTGGGTTTGATTTGTCTCATGTATGCCACTAGGAGTTGTGCTCATGATTGACGTTCAATCTTGTGCTGCAAGGTTGTAGCCTAGTCATATAAGAGTGAGAGAATGCTAGACCGAATATCGTCCGGATGGCTTAATTGGTAAAGCACTTGGTGCACTATACCAAGGGATCCGGGATCGAACCCCGGTCTGGACATTTTTTCACTCTGTTGGTTGTATGCTGTTTAGTAAAGTGATAATTAACATCCTTTGTATTTCAGTAAAATTACCTTATTTCATTACTTAAATGCTATGTTCATAACTATAATGTCTGCAGATCTGGTGTATTTTTCATAAATTTTTGTAACACTAAATATTCTGCTGAATTAAGTTTTGTACAATTAATGTTAATGTTTGTGTAATTATTTCTATATTTCTTAATTTAATTTTATTGTTTTATAAACCTTACCTGTCTTTATCTTGATCAAGGAACTGATACTGTGATTTTTGTTCATGATTTTTTCACAATTATTTCAAGAAAAATAAATTGTATACAGGAATAAGCTGCAAGCCTAAATTGCATAAAAAGATTAGGTTTACAGCTTATTGCTATATACAAAGTGGCTAATACTGAAGTGTCCAATGCCATGTTCTGTTGAGCACTTTAACAGCTATTAATTTTCTTTCCACATATGTCTCTGTTTATTGTGACATCAGTTATACATCAAACAAAACTATAAATATCCAATATTACCTTCGAAATTTAATTTGGTTAGTTTAAAAAAGCACTGAATTGAAAATAAATTCATTTATTACGTGGAAAAAAAAATCAACTTTATAGACTCAATAAGTTATACAAACTGGGACTGTGAACTGGTGATGACTACTGACTTGATTGGTCATACTCTATGGACACATTTTTTTTTAATGAGAAATTAATAAATTTGATCAAGTACATGCACTATATGATTATACTACACTGCATTTACATTATTGTATATTTTCACCTGCAATTACTTTAATAAATATTTCTCAACATTGCTTTGTATGTTTCTTGCAGAATAATCCATATCATAGTAATATATCATGTAAGCATATCATGTGCTTCTATAAAATAAATTTTTGCAGATTTTCGTTCCACTTTATATTATAGATCTGTAATGTTGATATATTAGCAATATAATTTAATGCTACTAGGCATCTTAATTTTTTCTAAAAATTTCTCTTATTTTTTTTCACATTCCTTTTAAGTATATGAATAATAGTCATATACTCATAGAATTGATTTTGTTATATTTGAAAGCATTATAACAAATGAATTTTGTTTTATTATATAATTTATAAATAATTGTCATAAAATACTTGTTTAGATGGCGCAATTGGGTTGTTCGTGGTATTTTCACATGGTTGATGATATTCGGCTTCTTCTTCCTGATCTGGTGTGGACCATTAGCTTTGGTGATAACTGTAAGTATTTTTGATTTACCATTTTTTTATAATTTATAAATGAGTTATTCTCAGATAAAGGGAAATCTTGGCTTTGAAAAAATTATTAAAATTATATTATTTTAATTCCTGATTTTTACCTTAAATTATGAGATGTATTAAAATGAGAATTTTTGCTAAGGAATAGCAATGATTTTTCTAAATGTCTAAACTTGTCACTACTGTGTCCGTGAAATCATAAATCCAATATGCCTTGATAATGATCATGGTAATGACATTTTAAAGGTTAAATCTATTTTAGAGCTAAACTATAACAATTGAAAGAGATGGAATACTTATTATGAAAGCAGTAACAAACCTTTTCATAATTGATTCTGCAAAGTTAAGTGATTGAACATGTATTTCAGCTATAAGGAACTTTGTAATTGCACATATTAAATACTCTAACTGCAACACTGATAGACTTCTGAGAGGTATAAAATAAAGCATTAAGCAGATGTTTCGCCAATATCACATTAAGCTTTACTGCTAGTGGACTTTGATTGGTTGCTCATGAGTCAAGCTTCACAGCTTCTAAGGTCTACTTATCTCTTGACAGCTGATAGCACTTGCTAGCCATTTATGACTTGGAAGGATAGATTTTTGACTCTGGGCTTCGGTTTTTTAATCAGGATTTTATTTTTCACTTTCGCTTTCTCACTTTAGCGTTCAAAATAGGACTTTATTTTATTTGAAGGTACTTTTTTTAAGTTTCTTTTTATTAGATAGAACACAAATTTCGGAAATTTTAATATTATAATTTGAATATGTGTTTCTAAAATACTGGTTTTCATCTTTTTTGAACTAATTTGCAGGTAGTACATTCCAAATTTAACAGGGACTTTCTGGTAATCTGCTATAAAATAATTAACTATAAAGCAATAACATTGTTGTTTATCCTAAGATGTTAAATAATGGCCATCTCTAGTAGAGCGTTGCCAAGGTCCTGAGTTCAGATCCTAGCCTGGACACTTTTTCTCTCAGTTGGAAAAATTACAACTTGTATGATTTCTTTACCAATCACTATGATTGTGTTAAAATAATAAAGTGTATGTAATTATGTATTCAACGTTTGTTGGAGTTCCTTTACCTGTGGTTCATTCTGTCGAGCTATTTTAGATAACAGACCAGAAGTCTTTGCCAAAAGGTTGTCTGAGTGAATTGTCTGCCAGATTTCTCCAGGATAGCTTAGTTGGTAGAGCATTAGCTACTTAAGTCAAAATCCTGGGTTCAAATCCTGGCCCGGACACTTTTTCACTCAGTTAGAAAAATTACAATTCATATGATTTCTTTACCAATCACTTTGATTGTGTTAAAATAATAAAGTGTGATTTTTCAGTTATTCAAAAATATCTAAGAAAAATTTAATTTATTTATACGAGGTGTGTTTTATAAGTAATGGCCGTTTTGTTGTATACACTAATAGGTGTGTGCGTGCCGCAACGAGTGCTTGCGTCGTGTCCCGGTATTCCTTGGGAACAACTGTGTAGATAACCTGTACGGTCTATTATGTGTCTTTTAAATGTTCAAGATTATCCAATCGCCCGCCCCGTGCGATGTATGGCCAAACCCTGCGAAAGCTACGCAGAGCGATTCAAAACCAAAGATGCGGCATGCTGACAGAGGGAATTTTGCAGCTCCATGACAATGCAAGGCCTCACATCACAACTCAGACTCGAGCTTTATTGGATTCTTTTGGTTGGGAAGTTTTGGACCATTTCCCCTACAACCCCGACCTTGCACTGAGCGAAGTTTTGGACCATTTCCCCTACAACCCCGACCTTGCACTGAGCGATTTCCATCTTTTCCGCTCTCTCAAACATTATCTCGGCGGCAACCACTACAACAATGACGAACACCTGAAAACGGCCGTGACCTCTTTGTTATCGGAGCAGGTGGCAAGTTTCTATGAAGAGAGTATTCAAAATCTAGTTGTAAGGTATGATAAGTGTTTAAAAAAACTTGGCAGCTATGTTAAAAAATAGAGAAATGTATGTAGAATCTGAAAATAAATTTGGTTTTTGAAAATTTTCTTTCATTTGGTTTTTATTTTCAAACGGCCTTTACTTAAAAAACATCCCTTGTATATTTATTGTTGAAATCACATATTAAAATATTTCAACTCTGATAATATGTGAAATATAACTTTGTTTAGTGGTGGTTCTATGAATAATCTCACAGAATTAAAAATGCAACTTTGCAAGCATTTATTATCATTAGAATCTTCTACACTATTTTTTCTTTAATGCTATTTAGAGTGAGTAAAACTAAAACTCTAAGCCTAAGTGATTGTCTGAAACATGTTTGATGTAATACCTGTTGTTCTTCAAATTTCAAAGTTTGTTACAATTTATTTTTGTTTGAGATGAACATTGATATATAGTTTAGTCAGGGCTCGAAAAATAGCGTTCCTGGGATCCCGGGGAACCCAGAAATCATTTCTGGAAGCATATTTTTTTCACTCAGATTCCCGGCCAGAAACTTAAATGGAAGGACTCGCAAGTCGCTGTGGCCGCCGCCATCAGCGATGAATTTTTTTCTCCTATGGACCGTGTCAATTTTCAAAAGGGGAAGGTGGGACAAAGAATGCATGGAGTTGCATTTCCGTGAAATGTGAGGACTTAAGAAAAGTATTATTTTTATATATTATAAAATGTACTTTTTAATAATGATGCATCAAATTCTGTGCAATATAATTGAAAATGAAAAAAAGAAAAAACATTTTTGGGAATCTTTAGCATGTGTAGTAAATCTGGTAATTTAAAAATTAAATATTGTATATATATATTAATTATTTGTTCTGTTAGTAAATGCAATATGTAATGTTTAATCTTAGTGGGCAAATGTAATGCAACATTTCCCTTTTAAGTTCACATCTATAAGAATATGAAGGGAGGGAGGAGGTGCTTTTGGATAGAGAACAGTCAAAACATTAATTGATAAACCATAAAACTGAAATTTTTGTTTATTGTTCAAAACTGTGTCTATGTGACACAGTATCTTCATTCATTAAGCTCCGAATTTATTAAAAAACTGTGAACACATAATTTTTTCTGGGAACCTACACTTTTCATGTAGGTTCCCAGCTGGGAACCTTAAAATATTTAGAATTTTCGAGCCCTGGTTTAGTATACATGAAGGTGAAAGACTATAAATAGAAATTTGTATTAATTTGAATTTTCGGAGAGTAATGGAAATTCGTTTTATATTTTAAATAATTACTTGTTATACAAGGGGTGATCAAATGAAAAGGTATGAAACGACGTAAAAACGTAACAGTTAAATATTTGCATATTCCGCCATGGGAGAACGTAGCGAGACATCTCGGGATGCGATTGGAGTCTCTGACTGGTATCGGAGCATGCGTGGGCGCCCGCATGCGCAGTAGAGAGCAGAGGCTCTTATCAAAAGCGGCAGTCCGTATGAGGACAGGATGGCGTTCACTTTGCAAAATTCGACGATTGAGGAGCAGCAAGGCGTTATCTGATTTCTGACAACAGAAGGTGTTAAACCGGCCGCTATTCATTGCCGGATGGTGATCGTATACGCAGAAGACTGTGTGTCCCACAGGTCAGTGAGTGCCCGTTTTCGTGCAGGCCGTGAGAGTTTGGTTGATGACCCGAAACCAGGCCAGGCAAACACAGTCATCATGGCCGATCTCATCGACAAGGTGGACGAAAAGGGAAGAAGACCTGAAAGGGAAGCGCTTCAACTCGGACGACGAACTCAAGGAACCTGTAAAGGACTGGGTCTCGTCTCGGCCACAGGAATTCTGGGAACAAGGAATCCTGTGGTTTGTTCATCAGTGGGATCGTTGTGCTCAGGCCTATGGTGAATATTTTGAATAAAGTCTACATTTGTACCCACAGTGTCGTTTCGTACCTTTTCATTTGATCACCCATTGTAAATATAACTGGAGCTCGGCTAATTAAAGTGCAAGAATGTGAGATTTAGCATTATATTTAGACTGACTCAGTGATAGATTCATAATGTTTTTCATTTTGAGAAAGGATTAAGAGTCCAGCACAAATAAAGATATGTTTATTAATTCAATTTATTTAATTATAAGAAAATGATTCAATTTAATTTTATTTCTTCTTTCAGACCATGCTAGTTCAAGTCAAGTGTTTTCAAGAGATTATTTCCATTGGATATGCTGTGTATAGGATTCATGGATTACCTTGGTTCAGATCCCTTTCATGGTACTTCTTGGTAACATCTAACTACTTTCTGTATGGGGAAGGATTAGTGGATTATTTTGGAGTATTGCTGAATCGTGCTGTAAGTAACTACATTAATTAATTTTTTTTTTTTTTTTAATGTTGTCAGTGTTTTTGAAATTTTTACTGTAGGAAATTTAAAAAAAGTTTTACTACAGGCTAGACAATTGGCATTGGTTTTCCTCCTTTTTATTTATTTATATTTATTTTATTTGGTAAAACAATTTGTAGTTATTAAAAAACTCCTATAAAGCATTTAAAATTTGACATCTGTTCAGTTTAAAATACTTAAAATATATTAGGAATTTTCTCTACATAACATAAAGAAGTTTTAATTTATATAACTATTAATTTAATTATATTATTCGCAGAGGAAAAAAAACAAAACTCTTTTCCCTTATTTTATTTAATTATTTTTTAAAGTCTAATAATAAACATAATGGAAAATACTTGATTGAATTGTGCTTGAGATAAATATTTTAAGCTTAAACTAAAAATTTTGAATTGTTGTAATTTGTTTCTAATACAGTAACCTCTCGTTATAGCCTATTACATCGCTCATTTGTATATGTTTGTTTTTTCAGGTCTCCCGTTGAGAAGAAAATTAATAAAAATTTTCACATTAACTGATTTTTTAATAACTACCTATGTAAATAATAAAAATATAAATGTAATTCTATGTTTTTAAATTATTGATAAAAATGTAACATGCTTATAAATTAACATTTTGTGACAAACACAAATCATTTTTTATTTGCAGATTATTATCTTTCTAATTTTTAATGCCCTTGGTTATATCATGCTTTTTTCTTGTCTCCTGACAAGTGTGATATGGTGAGGGTCTACAGTACTTAATATGTAAATAGTGTCTGCATTATTAATATGTCATATAGCTTAACTGCTGAATAACAAAAAAAATTTAACTTGGTTTAATTTTTATTTAGTCTAGCAAGCCTTCTTTTTCCAAAATAATTGCTCCTATTGAGTCCTTATTTAAATATAGGTAAATTTCTCCTCCTCAAAAAGAAACTCTATCGCATCTTTTCGGATATTTTTTCTTAAATTATAAACATAATCTTTCATGCTCTTAACATTTGCTCTAAAATAATTAAATTTTAATAAAAATCTAATTATAACTATAGTTGATAGAGGTGGCCAAGTTGTTCTGATGGATAAACAATATCTCATATATAAAAATTAAAATTTATCTGTCTATAATTCTATACAAATCCACAGTTTAGAAGCAGGAGTTGTGAAATTTTATATACAGGTTTATTAAAACATGACTAAGCACCAAGGCAACTAAAGTAATACAGAATCAAAATAAAGTATAGTTAATTTTTAATTAATAAAAGTACACTAATCTAACAGCCATTTCCTATCAAATTTAAACATTTTTTGTTATAGCAGTTGTCAACAATTAAAAATCTGCAATAAAATACTATCCACAACAATTAATATTCTGTTGAAAGATTTCTACGTGAAAAATAAAAATGAAATAAAAAGTTTCAACAATTTAAAAAGTATGAATAAGTACAGAAAGCACATTAATATGACATCATTAGAGAATTAAAAAAATAAAATAAAAATGAATATGACGTCAAATTGTAAGTTTAACGGATTTTTTCAAATGTATGAAAATCATACAAAGGGAATATCAATATGAGTAAGTACAGAAAACAAGTGGATAGGACATCATATGAGTTTGAGGAACGTATTAAATCGTGACTAGATGGAACCCGGCAAAATTTGACGGCAAACAACTTGATAGTACCATAAAAATAAAATTTATAGTTGCTTTAACTTGACAAATTTCATAGTGGGGAGGATAATATGATTAAGTGGTCACAGACCTTTCCAATGATATATAACATGAGGGTTGTGTGCAAAATTTAGAAAGTACCCCTTGGGGGGGGGGCAAAGTGGGGAGATGGGCATCGGAGATGCATAATATGATATAAGTGGTCACAGGCCTTTCCAATGATATATAACATGAGGGTTGTGTGCAAAATTTAGAAAGTACCCCTTGGGGAGGGGGGGGGGCAAAGTGGGGAGATGAACATCGGAGATGCATAATATGATTAAGCAGTCACAGACCTTTCCAACAATATATGACATGAGGGGTGTCAACAAAATTTAGAAAAGTATCCCTTGGGGGGGTGGGGGGGGGTCAAAGTGGGGAGTTGGACATTTGAGATGCATAATATGATTAAGTGGTCACAGACCTTTCCAATGATATATAACATGAGGGTTGTGTGCAAAATTTATAAAGTACCCTTTGGGGGGGGGGGGCAAAGTGGGGAGATGGACATCGGAGATGCATAATATGATTAAGCAGTCACAGACCTTTCCAACAATATATAACATGAGGGGTGTCAACAAAATTTATAAAAGTGCCTCCCTTAGGGGGAGGGGGGGTGGCGGGATGAACCCCAGAGATGCATAACATGAATAAGCGGTCAAAGACTTTTCCAGCGATATATCACATGAGAGGTGTCTGCAAAATTTAGAAAAGTGTCCCACTTGGGCGGGGGGGATAGACCCGAGATGCATAATATGATTAAGCAGTCACAGACCTTTCCAATGATATATAACATGAGGGTTGTGTGCAAAATTTATAAAGTACCCTTTGGGGGGGGAGGGGGGTGGCGGGATGGACCCCGGAGATGCATAACATGAATAAGCGGGCAAAGATTTTTCCAGCGATATATCACATGAGAGGTGTCAACAAAATTTATAAAAGTGCCTTCCTTAGGGGGGGGGGGTGGCGGGATGGACCCCGGAGATGCATAACATGAATAAGCAGTCAAAGACTTTTCCAGCGATATATCACATGAGAGGTGTCTGCAAAATTTAGAAAAGTGTCCCACTTGGGGGGATAGACCCGAGATGCATAACATGAAAAAGAGGTCACAGGCGTTCCAACTTGCAACTTTTTCTCGAAGGCATTTGACAATATTAAATTTTTTTTTACCCAAGACAATTTAACGATATTCTTAATTTTTTTGCGTAATTCGTCAAACGTTCATGGAAAAAATCATGAAATTCACTAATCAATAGTTGATAAATTATAAAATTCAACAATCGATAGCAGTAAAATTGGTCAATCGATAATGGAAAAATCACAAAATTCATCAAATGGTTCACGTAAAAAAAATTGTCCTGCACACTGATGATATGATCAAAAGGGTTTTGAAGTATAGGACAAAATTAGCACTTGCCAAACAGCGAGTAATGCTGAAAATTTGGCAATGGACTTTATTGCCACCACTGGTCAAACATAATAGTCACACTCACCAATTGCGATGATTGAATGGAAAAAGATTTTTTTCTCCGCTGTCGCTCGACAAATTTCGAAACCATTTGGCGAATTTCACAATTTTTTCTCCGAAATTGACGGATTGTGATTTTTTTTCTCGAAGCCATTTGACGATATTCGAAAACTTTTTCCCCCGAAACTAGTTGATGAATTTTGTGATTTTTCCACTGTCGATTAATGAATTTTGCGATTTTTCCGCTATCGATTGACGAATTTATCAACTATCGATTAATGAATTTCATGATTTTATCCATGAACGAACAAATTGCGCACTTTCTTTCCACTAATGTTTGACACATTTCGCCCTTTACAATTCAGCCAATGAGTTGAACGTTGTTTCTTTCCAGAAATGTCAAGAATGAAACTGATTCTTTAGGATGAATTTTCTTCGTTCGATGCACCATGGAAGAATGTGTGCAATGCAGCAACGGGCGTCACAGACTTTTTAGGGCACCTGCAGACTAAAAACATCTAACCAATCTTCGCGGGGGGGAAATGACAGATTTCGTCAAATGATTGAGGAAAAAACACTAAATTCATCAAAGGATCATGGGGAAACATGACTTTCGTTAAAAGACATCAGAAAAAACATTAATTATGCAAAAGGATTGTGAAAGATAAGCAAATTTTGTCAAAGAATCGCAAAAAAGGAAAGTTCACCAAAAGGTCACGCTTTTTTACTAAATTTCGTCTAAAAATTGCGGAATAAAGTGTATTTTATCAAAGAATCGCTGGAAAAAGCGAATTTCGTTAAGGATCACGAGAAAAATGCGAAATTCTTCAAAGGATCGCTGAAAAAACATGAATTTCGTCAAAGAATTGCTAAAAAAAACATGAATCTCGCCCAATAATAGAAAAATCATGGTTCATAATCATTATATCTAGTAGTATATGTAAATACAGTTTGTGATATAAGACAAAATTAACACTCTCCAATCGGCGAGTAATACTGAAAATTGGTAATTGATGTTATTGCCAGTACTGGCTAAACTTAATAGTCACACTCGCCAATTGCGATGATTGAATGTAAAACGAAATTTTTTTCCCGCTGTCACTCAAAGAATTTTTAAACCATTTGGTGAAGTTTTTCCCGAAACCATTTTGTGAATTTCCCGATTTTTTCTTCAAAATCATTTTTCAACAATATTCGACCCAATACGCATGCGTCAAAAAAATCGCCGGCCAATGAGGTGAGAGTCTATTACTGTCTCTATTAACGTGTTTGGGATCATCTCCTGTTTTTTTTTTTCTTGCACATTGCATTAAACCTAGGAAGGTATTTATATAGAACTCACTGTGGAGTGTTTAGAAGGTATTTATTTTATTTATTATAATTTGTATGAATACTTAGGTGTCCATTTCGGATTTACTGTTTAAAAATGAATTTAGGCTCATTTAACATTCGCGAAATCAATCCCGATGGAAATTGTGTTTTTAGATCTCTATCATTTTGTATATATAGTACAGAAAATAATTATTCAAACGTACGTAAAAATATCGTAGAACATGTAATACAAAATTGGACCACTTATAGTCCGTTTATTATCGGGGATGAATCTTATGGTGTTCCGATTGCTAATGAAAACGATTATGTAAATATATGGTTCTTCATAGAAGTATGTGCTTCTTCACACTTCAATAGAAGCATTGTTTAAATTAATATAATTTTACAAATATGATGCAGTTTTAAAATATTGAGTAATGATTAATATAGTCAAGGAATCTACTCATATACGTAATTAAGTTTTGGTGCTTCTCTATTATCTCATCGACTACTTTTCATAACAAAAAACTATCGCCAAACTGTAACGCCAAATAAACGGGAGAACGTTGTCATTAATACGCGCAAATGTTGAATTAAAAACCACTTGACGACATAACAAACACGTATAATGCTTCCGACATCAAGTAAATGGGATTGCATTTTTGGCATTTAATCATACGTTTTGGCAATAGTATTTTGTTATGAAAAGTGGACGATGGGATAATAGAGAAGTACCTAAGTTTTTTATACTAATTTTGAAAATTTATCTTTTTTTGATATTTAAAAAAAATAACAGAAAAAACATTACAAATTTGCCCATTTGCTCAGCGGTCAAAGGATTAAGAAAATATTAATGATTAGCGGAACTGGTTCTAGCTATGAAGTAATATTATTTTGCTCAAAAACCCCCAGCAGAAAAATAATTACAAAGAATAAGTAATCGTCTTTAAATATACAAAAAACAATGTGATTAATGGCCAGGATTCTTTACATATAACATTTTTTATATACAAAATAAAAACCGAAATAACCTCATTCATTTCACCCGATGTCAAAAATAGTTTTTTTTTCCACATTCTTGGGCAAAGCACTAAATCAATAAAATCACCAATTTGTGACAAATTATGAGTTTCATATGAATCGCCCATGAACGGACATGCAAACTGGTAAAAAATGAATGTAATAAATTAAAACATTCAAGATTTGTATACATACAAACAATACAATGTAAATATTAATATTGTTTGTATATATATTTCTTTGTATACATATATTGTTTGTATACATACAAACAAATATAATGTAAACATTATTCAAATATTAAGAGTTTGCAAATCAAAACATTCTAAACATTTGTATACATACAAACAATATAATGCATACATACTCTTTACAAATAAAATAGCACACTTATGTGATGACAAAACTTTTAAATCGAATAGAGATAATATATTTCTGTTAAAAAATAATGCTAAAGTTCAGACTTACATATATTATACATTCACATATAGCTAATCACATTCCTGCATATTTATTAAATATTTAGTTGCTAAATATAGAAATAATATTTTATAATTTATATTCAGGCGCTCAGATTCGCTTTTTTCGAACACATAATAATAAAAATATTACTACCGTGCGTACTGTCTTTTGACATATTTACATAATAGTTTTCATTAGCAATCGGAACACCATAAGATTCATACCCGATCATAAACGGAATATAAGTGGTCCAATTTTGTATTATATGTTCTACTATATTTTTATTTACGATTGAATAATTATTTTCTGTACTATATAAACAAAATGATTTGATTTCGCGAACGTTAAATGAACCTAAATTCATGTTACAAAGTAAATCCGAAATGGATACCTAAGTATTCATACAAATTACAATAAATACAACAATAAATACCTTCTAAACACTCCAGAGTTTTTTATATAAATATATTCGTATGTTTAACGCAACGTGGAGGAAGCCATCAAAGATCAAAACAACAGGAGTTGATCTTGATCCCAAATACGTTTGGAGACAGGAATATACTCTCGTCTCATTGGCCGGTCCTTTTTTGACGCATGCGTACTCGGTCGAAATTCGATGGAATATTTGACATTATTAGCAAACTGCTTTAAATAGATGGATAAAAAAACCTATTATGGAAATATTGGCTTATTTTAACATTTTGAGGTTCTCTAAATTAGTTTTTGTTATTTTAAAAATGTATTCCACATGTATATGTGTGTGTATGCGTGTATATTAGAATTTTCACAAATTTTTAGGTCTACAATGCTCATTCTTAGTGAAAAACTGAAATAAAGATTTCAGATTTTTAAAAAGATAAAATGTTAGGTAATTGTATGGGATAAATGCACCATGTCACACACGATTACTTTTCGGGCCCTTAATCAGACACTCCAATTTTTTAAGAGGCATGATTTATTAATGAATGGAGTCACTGTTGGATTGACTGGAGATTTCTAACAAACATTGCCAGTCATTCTAAAAGGAACATTGGCAGATGAAATTAACACACACCTTAAATCGTCGCATCTTTGGAGGCATGTTCATAGTTTGCGACTAACTAAAAGTATGAGAGTTCATCTGGTTGGAAGCACATTGGATCGTCAATTTTATGACCATTTCTTAAATATGAAGAATGGATTAATACCGCTTCATCCAATAACTGGTCTGTTCAAAATCAGAGAAGCATTTTGTAACACAATTGTGTCTGTTGAAGAATTCAAGGCAAAAATATTTCCAGATATTCAACATATTATAGACCAAAAAATGGCTTTATGAGCGTGTGATTCTTGCACTAAAAAATTATAGTGTAAACAACAATCAACCTGAAGATTCAAAAAGAGATACTTGGAGAAGCCTGTATTGTACAAATCAATAGATACCATTGTTGAAGAAAATGAGCTTTGAAGTAATTGTTTTTCAGTTTGTTCCATCATGTACAACTCAATGTCAGTTTGGAATTTTTTCTTTTTAGCTTTTATTGCTTCAATGATGAATGGAAGCAAGCTGATTTATAGCTAAATTCTGATTAGTTATAATTTATACATTTTTAAATTGAGTTTTCATTAGATTCATTTGTATAAAATTTCGACTGATTTCTTTTATTATGTTTTTTGTTACAACATGTTTAATTTTGAAATTGATTTTTCTAAACATTCTTAAAATCCTGGACAACATCGGCTACTTCAACTAGTATTCTGATAAAATTAATGCCTTTTTATGTGAAGATCCTTACATTGAAATTAAAATAGATCCTGTCCTGATCCTACAAGTTTACATCTTTCCCAAGTCAAAAAAGCTATTAAGAATTCTATTGTGTTAAGTGGTTATACTAAACATTCTGTAGCTACTACTTCAGTCAATTGTGCTCATTTTTAACACTTTCCAACCTAGTTGAAAAGTGTTTATGACTTCGGTTTGTCTGCTGTATGGCCGTCTGTCCGTGCTCTAACTGCCGTAAATATGCTCGGATTGCTCTGCAATTTTTATATGTTGTTGTCGTTATCTATAGCATGTTCCCTATTTCAACAGAAGTGTGTAGCACTTATAGTTCTTTTACAGGGACACTCAAAAGAATTCCGTTACATTGCGGTCTATGGGGAAAAATCATTTGCGGTTTATTTAAATAATATTTCACTATTTGAAACACACTGAAATTTATATATATCACTAAGGTGCATTAGAAGAAGCTTAATATGGAATAAGGTGTGCATAACACTTATAGTTACTTTACAGGGACAGTAAAAAAAATTCCGTTACATTACGTCTATGGAGAAAAATCGTCTGCGGTTTATTTAAATAATGTTTCGCTATTTTAAACGCATTGAAATTTATATATATCACTAAGGTGCATTACAAGAGGCTTACTACAGAATATTGTGTGTATAGCAGTCATCGTTCATTTACAGGGACACCCAAAATAATTCTCTACTGTATGTTAACAATAATTCCTGGAAGTGCGTTTTAAGTTGCTGAACGCGATTTTAAATTGAACTTACTTTTTGTCCATTACTGGGTGTGTATAAATTCTGTATTTCATATACAGGGCAGCACAAAAGTTCGCAAACACATTTCCGTTTATTGACAGAAACTCCAGAAGGAGAATTTTAAACTGTGCTACGCGTTTCCTAACTAAACTAAAATTTATCATCCTATGTAGTATATATACAAATCTATAGATCCTATACAGGGCTGAATAAAACTATTCGGATATTTTTCTGAATATTGTATATGTTGGAAATTCCTGAAGTTGCGTTTTTAAATATGTTATGCGTTTTCCAAATTGTTTACTTAGATGTTATCTTTCAGCTTATTAAACGGTAATGATTTGTAAAATTATTTTGGAAGCGTTGGAAAGTGTTACATAATCTATGCTTAACGCATGATTTTTCGTTCTTGTTATGTTTTGCTGAAAGTTCATAAATCCAATATATAATACAGTCGAACCTCGTTAACACGAAATCACTTAATGCGAAATTTCGCTTAACACGAAATAATACTGAGGTCCTGTCAGATGAGTCAGAAAATCAATGTTAATTAATTCGTTTAACATGAAATAGAATTTCGGAAAATCAAATCCCGCTTAAGGCGAAAATTTTTTATTTTTTTTTTTGCTTTAAAATAAAAAAAAATTCCTCACGCAATGTTTTCGATATTTTAAACTGACATATCACATCCTCTTATTAAAAATGGAATTTTCTCATGGTTTGAAAAAGATATAAAGGGAAAAATGGTTTCAGAAAATCATGAAATACTGAATTCCTGCTTTTCTTTAATCTCTAATGTGCGCATATGTTCCCACATTAAGCATATGAGCTATAGATTAGTCACAATGAAAGTTTGGGTGAAGGAATTTCTTTTTTGAAAGTGATTGTTCCAGTACACGGTTGACTGCATTGACAGTGACTTAAACCATAAACCAGGTTTCCGAATTCCCCTGTCTGTGAGTGAAAGAAGTGACAATCCTTACTTCACTACCTAACTAACATAACTGAAACTCTTTTCGCAGATGCTCTGTAGAATTCTGTAAAAGTTGAGTCGAAAACAGCAAGCTGTATCTTTAGAAAGCAAGCAAAAATTTTAAAATGAAGTTAGCAATAAAGAGCTGAAAAAAATCAGAAAATGTGGCGAAATATGGGACACCTACAATTATTTTACAATTGGTCCTCTCTACAATTTTAAAGAATTGTGAAAAGATTGAAGAGTCTTATGCTGTGAGCCAATTAAAACCAGTAAGAAAACTGTTAGGGGAACCGTCGGTAGCGTAATAAATTTTCTTATTTTTATAAATAGTTAAATTGGTCTTCTATATTTTAGTATACGTTTTCGTCTTTTAATAATGGTAAAGAAGGATAGTTCAGCTTACCTGAGATTTTCCTTATGCGCTGAATATTTCCACAGTAATCCAAAGTGTTTGCACTGATATTTATCTTATCGACTGATTGAAGTATTCGCTATATGGAAGTAATAAGAACTATTATTATTAGTAAGTAGAGATGCACGAAATAAGAAGTAGATCCATTTTGAGTATAATATTATAATTCTTTGCTAGATATTTACATTTAAATCGCGTTTTTGGAGACTGCTTTTAGATGCTCCAATTTTACATTATATTTGAGATATATATTTACAACACATATGTACAAGAGCGTTTTAACTGCTCGGATTCATTTTAGATTCTGAAGGGAATGTCTTTAAGTTCAGTTCACACGCGCGTGATAACAGCTGTAGTTTTTGAAGTAGGGAGGTCTGCAGAGTTTTTCACTTAATTGGTTTCGACAGTTTCTGGTTTTGTTCACTATGTTTTTCAGCTGCAGCACTTGAAGTACTTATTGGTAATTGGGGTCTGGTTTTTAACATGTTCTTATTTCGATCATTCGCTGCATGTGGAGATTATTCACTGCATAAAAAAGGTTTCTCCGTCACTCCCCCGTAATCTCCTGTGTGGGGAATGGTTGAAGGTTCAGTTTCTTACGGTGTTTCTCGTACACAGGTTTGGGAGTGGGTTTCGTGAGAGTGTCGGCTGTCATTTCTTCAGTGGGGCAGTATTGTAAATCGATTTTTCCTTCTTCTTTCATCAGTTTGATGTTGTGGAAACGTATGTCGATGTGTTTGGATCGCTTAGTATCTTTATCGTTTTCAGTCATTTTTATACAGGACATATTATCCTCAAAAATCGTGATGGGTAATTTTTGTGGAATGTTGAGATCGCTAAGCAAGTTTGTTATCCAACTTAATTCTTGTGCTGCGTTGCTAGCTGAAACGTATTCGGCTTCGGCTGACGAAAGTGCAATACAATTTTGCCTTTTTGTAATCCAGTAAATCAGTGATTTTCCTAGCATGAATAGATTTCCTGATGTTGATTTACGTGTTTTCAAGTCACCTGCCCAGTCTGCATCGGCGTATGCTGTTAGGATGGGCTTGCTGTTTGCGTTAAGAGTTAAATTCAAATTTTCTGTAGTTTTAAGGTATGAAATGATTCTTTTCACTGCTGTCCAGTCCTTTTGGCGTTGTGTTTCATTTCTTCGACATAATATGTTGACTGCTGCGGATATGTCAGGACGCGTGATTGTTGATATGTAAAGTAATGTGCCTGTGGCTGATCGATATTTCGTGTTATTAGGTAAAAGATTATCATCGTCCTCAACTCTGTTGAATCCTGCAATCATTGGTGTGTAATGAGGTTTCATGTCGTTTAAATTCAGTTTTTTCACTAGTTCCTGTATTTTATTGTTTTGATTTAGGTAATACGTATCGTTGATTTTATTAATGTTTATGCCTAGGTAATTATTCACTTCTCCTAAGTTTTTTCAGTTCATATTCTTTCTTAAGTTGGTTTATTGTTTCTTCGATGTCACTGTCCTTTCCTGCTATCAGGATATCATCTACATAAATGATGATGTATATCGGATTTTCTTGATTTGATTTAAAGTACAGACATGGATCGTTTTTGCTCTGTATGAAATTATTGTTTTTGAGTGTTTCCGATATTTTGGTGTACCAGGCCTTTGCTGCTTGCTTAAGACCGTAGATGGCTTTTTGAAGTTTACAAACTTTTCTTTCATCGCCGGGTTTAATATACCCGTCTGGTTGACTCATATAAACAGTTTCAGTTAATTCACCATGCAAAAATGCTGTGGTTATGTCAACATGTTTCACGTTCAAATTTTTGTGCAATGCGGAGACGAGAAATGCTCGTATTGTAGCGTGCGAAACTACAGGTGCGAAAGTTTGATCATAGTCAATACCGAATCTTTGACTATATCCTTGTGCTACTAGACGCGCTTTATAGCTTTGAATATTTCCTAAATTGTCCTTTTTTAGTTTAAAGGTCCATTTTGAACCGATAATTTTTGTTCCGGGTGGTGGATCTGTTAAAGTCCAAGTGTTATTTTTTCTTAGGCATTGGATTTCATTTTGTGTTGCTTTTATCCAATTTTGTTTATCATTAGTATTTTTCATTTTTTCGATATCTTCCCAATTTTCGGGAATGTTTTCAGATGAACTATTTATGAGACAAATATATCTGTCAGGAGGAACGCCTCTATTTGTCCTATTAGACCTTCTTGGTTCAATTGGTTGCTGTTTGGGCACGGATGGTGTCTCCTCACTGTCAAGTTTTATTTCTAAGTGATTTTCATGTCTATCCGGTAATTGTGTATTGTCATCGGATGTTTTTGTGGTGTTTTGTATCTCCTCAATGTTATCTGAGTGTACATTTTCATTTTCAAGAAATTTTACCGTTCTCGCTATTATAATTTGTTTTCCTTGTGTGTGAATTCTATAACCAGTCGATCGTGTATCATAACCTACAAACGTTCCGGTTTGAGCCCTGTTATCGAGTTTTCCTCTATTTACTTTATCGACGTAAAATAGCGCTTTACAACGGAATGTTCTTAAGTGTTTTAAATTCGGTTTAATTCCTTTCCATAATTCGTAAGGTGTTCTGTTGTTGTTTGCTTTGGTTGGGAGTCGGTTTTGTAAATATGTTGCAGTGTTTATGGCTTCACCCCAAAAATGTTTGCTTAATTTTGCTTGTGATAGCATACTTCTAGTCATATCTAATAAACTTTTATTTTTTCTCTCCGCAACTCCATTCTGGCTCGGATTATGCGGGACAGTCAATTGGTGTAAAATTCCGTTCTGTTTTAAGTATTCATCGATCTCTTGATTTACATACTCACGACCGTTATCCGATCTAATTTCCTTAGGTTTTTTACCGAACTGATTGTATATCATCGTTACGTACTCTTTTATCTTTTCAGCAACTTCGCTCTTTTTAGATAATAAATATATCGTAGTATATCGGGAATAATCATAAGAGTCATAAAATATATTTTTCCGCCTAAGGTCGGTGTATCTAGAGGTCCACACACGTCACTGTGGAGCAAATCTGCAATATTAGTAGCTCAATTTGTTGCTGATTTAGGATACGGCATGTTAGTTAATTTAGTTTCGATACAAGTTACGCATGTTTTATTTTGATGTTTACATTTTCCTATCTTTATTCCGTCCGCAAGTTGATTTGTTATCATTGATTTAATCGCGTCATAATCTCTGTGACCTAGTCTGCGATGCCAGAGATCTATGCATTGTTTGCTGTCACAGTTATACGTTATGTTTATATAATTTTGTGGTTCTTCCACATCGTCTATTTCCTCAATAATGTATAAGTTTTTCTCATTTTTCGCCCTAATATATATTTCTTCATCAAAGATCAAATCGCATTTATTATTGTCGAAGATTAGTTTACACCCGTTTTTAGCGGCTTTACTAACCGAAATTAGGTTCGACTCTAAGTCTGGGACATAAAGCACTTCGCGTAATTTCGTTAGTTTTTCTTTTCCTTCGGGGGTTAATGTTTTTATAAAAACTTCTCCTGAACCTAACACTGTCAGTTTATTACCATTCGCGATCGTTACTGAAGTTTTATTATAATCAATAAATTTACTAAATAGGCTTTTATCATTACAAATGTGCGAGGTAGATCCTGAATCGAGAATCCAGTTATTTTTGCCTACTTTTTGAGTGATTAATGCTTTATTTTGCGTCTGATCATTTGCGTATTTTCTTTCGTTTGGAACTTTGTTTTCCCTATGAGTTTTGTTTTTTTCATAACATAATGAAGATGAGAAATTCTTTTTACTTTTGAATTGATTGTTACGAGGATTTCCGGATTGTACCGTGTTTCTGCTCTTGTAGTGCCAGCATTCGTAAGTCGAATGATTTTTCATTTTGCAGTTGTTGCAATATTTTTGTTCTCTTCTATTTTCAGTGTGTGTATATCTCCTATTTGTTTTAAATGCTCTCTCGCTGTTGTTATATCCGCTATGTGATTGTTCTGACATTTCCTGTCTACGATTATATTCATCCGTTAATTTGTTTTTGATAAAATCAGGGGTGAGCTGATTTTCTGGTCTCGCCTAAAACGCAGTTATCAAAGTATTGTAACGGGGGGGAAGAGAACACAGAAATAGCGCGAAAATATGTGAATCGCTAATATTTTCTCCAATGGCATTAAGTTTATCTATAATTTGCAAGATATTAGTGATATGTGAGATCATGTTTCCGCCCTCCGCTAATTTAGTACTGTATAATTTTCGTAACAGGTAAAGCTTACTAGATAAATTGCTTCTCTCATGTATATTTGAGCTTCCCATGTTAATTTGGCAGTTTCTAAGTTTTTTACATTTACGATTTGAGAATCATCAATGCTTAAGTTAATTAAAGCTCTAGTCTTGCGGTCTCTTTTGTGCCATGCGGGGTCGGGTGGAGCTGGTGGATCTTGTACTATAATATCGTCGAGTTCCTCTTTAATCAGGAACATCTGCATCTTGAACTTCCATGTACTATAATTTGTAGAATTGAGTTTTTCAATAAATTGAGTATTTTCTTTTATCGCATTCATTTTTTTCTTTTTTTTTCTTTAGCGTTCTTTTATTTATTATTATATTTTAGAAATTTGTTAAATTATCGTTTTTGATACTGGGATAATATTCTTTTTTCAGAATCAGTCTCATAATCTTTGTTAGGGGAACCGTCGGTAGCGTAATAAATTTTCTTATTTTTATAAATAGTTAAATTGGTCTTCTATATTTAGTATACGTTTTCGTCTTTTAATAATGGTAAAGAAGGATAGTTCAGCTTACCTGAGATTTTCCTTATGCGCTGAATATTTCCACAGTAATCCAAAGTGTTTGCACTGATATTTATCTTATCGACTGATTGAAGTATTCGCTATATGGAAGTAATAAGAACTATTATTATTAGTAAGTAGAGATGCACGAAATAAGAAGTAGATCCATTTTGAGTATAATATTATAATTCTTTGCTAGATATTTACATTTAAATCGCGTTTTTGGAGACTGCTTTTAGATGCTCCAATTTTACATTATATTTGAGATATATATTTACAACACATATGTACAAGAGCGTTTTAACTGCTCGGATTCATTTTAGATTCGGAAGGGAATGTCTTTAAGTTCAGTTCACACGCGCGTGATAACAGCTGTAGTTTTTGAAGTAGGGAGGTCTGCAGAGTTTTTCACTTAATTGGTTTCGACAGTTTCTGGTTTTGTTCACTATGTTTTTCAGCTGCAGCACTTGAAGTACTTATTGGTAATTGGGGTCTGGTTTTTAACATGTTCTTATTTCGATCATTCGCTGCACGTGGAGATTATTCACTGCATAAAAAAGGTTTCTCCGTCACTCCCCCGTAATCTCCTGTGTGGGGAATGGTTGAAGGTTCAGTTTCTTATGGTGTTTCTCGTACACAGGTTTGGGAGTGGGTTTCGTTAGAGTGTCGGCTGTCATTTCTTCAGTGGGGCAGTATTGTAAATCGATTTTTCCTTCTTCTTTCATCAGTTTGATGTTGTGGAAACGTATGTCGATGTGTTTGGATCGCTTAGTATCTTTATCGTTTTCAGTCATTTTTATACAGGACATATTATCCTCAAAAATCGTGATGGGTAATTTTTGTGGAATGTTGAGATCGCTAAGCAAGTTTGTTATCCAACTTAATTCTTGTGCTGCGTTGCTAGCTGAAACGTATTCGGCTTCGGCTGACGAAAGTGCAATACAATTTTGCCTTTTTGTAATCCAGTAAATCGGTGATTTTCCTAGCATGAATAGATTTCCTGATGTTGATTTACGTGTTTTCAAGTCACCTGCCCAGTCTGCATCGGCGTATGCTGTTAGGATGGGCTTGCTGTTTGCGTTAAGAGTTAAATTCAAATTTTCTGTAGTTTTAAGGTATGAAATGATTCTTTTCACTGCTGTCCAGTCCTTTTGGCGTGGTGTTTCATTTCTTCGACATAATATGTTGACTGCTGCGGATATGTCAGGACGCGTGATTGTTGATATGTAAAGTAATGTGCCTGTGGCTGGTCGATATTTCGTGTTATTAGGTAAAAGATTATCATCGTCCTCAAGTCTGTTGAATCCTGCAATCATTGGTGTGTAATGAGGTTTCATGTCGTTTAAATTCAGTTTTTTCACTAGTTCCTGTATTTTATTGTTTTGATTTAGGTAATACGTATCGTTGATTTTATTAATGTTTATGCCTAGGTAATTATTCACTTCTCCTAAGTTTTTTCAGTTCATATTCTTTCTTAAGTTGGTTTATTGTTTCTTCGATGTCACTGTCCTTTCCTGCTATCAGGATATCATCTACATAAATGATGATGTATATCGGATTTTCTTGATTTGATTTAAAGTACAGACATGGATCGTTTTTGCTCTGTATGAAATTATTGTTTTTGAGTGTTTCCGATATTTTGGTGTACCAGGCCTTTGCTGCTTGCTTAAGACCGTAGATGGCTTTTTGAAGTTTACAAACTTTTCTTTCATCGCCGGGTTTAATATACCCGTCTGGTTGACTCATATAAACAGTTTCAATTAATTCACCATGCAAAAATGCTGTGGTTATGTCAACATGTTTCACGTTCAAATTTTTGTGCAATGCGGAGACGAGAAATGCTCGTATTGTAGCGTGCGAAACTACAGGTGCGAAAGTTTGATCATAGTCAATACCGAATCTTTGACTATATCCTTGTGCTACTAGACACGCTTTATAGCTTTGAATATTTCCTAAATTGTCCTTTTTTAGTTTAAAGGTCCATTTTGAACCGATAATTTTTGTTCCGGGTGGTGGATCTGTTAAAGTCCAAGTGTTATTTTTTCTTAGGCATTGGATTTCATTTTGTGTTGCTTTTATCCAATTTTGTTTATCATTAGTATTTTTCATTTTTTCGATATCTTCCCAATTTTCGGGAATGTTTTCAGATGAACTATTTATGAGACAAATATATCTGTCAGGAGGAACGCCTCTATTTGTCCTATTAGACCTTCTTGGTTCAATTGGTTGCTGTTTGGGCACGGATGGTGTCTCCTCACTGTCAAGTTTTATTTCTAAGTGATTTTCATGTCTATCCGGTAATTGTGTATTGTCATCGGATGTTTTTGTGGTGTTTTGTATCTCCTCAATGTTATCTGAGTGTACATTTTCATTTTCAAGAAATTTTACCGTTCTCGCTATTATAATTTGTTTTCCTTGTGTGTGAATTCTATAACCAGTCGATCGTGTATCATAACCTACAAACGTTCCGGTTTGAGCCCTGTTATCGAGTTTTCCTCTATTTACTTTATCGACGTAAAATAGCGCTTTACAACGGAATGTTCTTAAGTGTTTTAAATTCGGTTTAATTCCTTTCCATAATTCGTAAGGTGTTCTGTTGTTGTTTGCTTTGGTTGGGAGTCGGTTTTGTAAATATGTTGCAGTGTTTATGGCTTCACCCCAAAAATGTTTGCTTAATTTTGCTTGTGATAGCATACTTCTAGTCATATCTAATAAACTTTTATTTTTTCTCTCCGCAACTCCATTCTGGCTCGGATTATGCGGGACAGTCAATTGGTGTAAAATTCCGTTCTGTTTTAAGTATTCATCGATCTCTTGATTTACATACTCACGACCGTTATCCGATCTAATTTCCTTAGGTTTTTTACCGAACTGATTGTATATCATCGTTACGTACTCTTTTATCTTTTCAGCAACTTCGCTCTTTTTAGATAATAAATATATCGTAGTATATCGGGAATAATCATAAGAGTCATAAAATATATTTTTCCGCCTAAGGTCGGTGTATCTAGAGGTCCACACACGTCACTGTGGAGCAAATCCGCAATATTAGTAGCTCAATTTGTTGCTGATTTAGGATACGGCATGTTAGTTAATTTAGTTTCGATACAAGTTACGCATGTTTTATTTTGATGTTTACATTTTCCTATCTTTATTCCGTCCGCAAGTTGATTTGTTATCATTGATTTAATCGCGTCATAATCTCTGTGACCTAGTCTGCGATGCCAGAGATCTATGCATTGTTTGCTGTCACAGTTATACGTTATGTTTATATAATTTTGTGGTTCTTCCACATCGTCTATTTCCTCAATAATGTATAAGTTTTTCTCATTTTTCGCCCTAATATATATTTCTTCATCAAAGATCAAATCGCATTTATTATCGTCGAAGATTAGTTTACACCCGTTTTTAGCTGCTTTACTAACCGAAATTAGGTTCGACTCTAAGTCTGGGACATAAAGCACTTCGCGTAATTTCGTTAGTTTTTCTTTTCCTTCGGGGGTTAATGTTTTTATAAAAACTTCTCCTGAACCTAACGCTGTCAGTTTATTACCATTCGCGATCGTTACTGAAGTTTTATTATAATCAATAAATTTACTAAATAGGCTTTTATCATTACAAATGTGCGAGGTAGATCCTGAATCGAGAATCCAGTTATTTTTGCCTACTTTTTGAGTGATTAATGCTTTATTTTGCATCTGATCATTTGCGTATTTTCTTTCGTTTGGAACTTTGTTTTCCCTATGAGTTTTGTTTTTTTCATAACATAATGAAGATGAGAAATTCTTTTTACTTTTGAATTGATTGTTACGAGGATTTCCGGATTGTACCGTGTTTCTGCTCTTGTAGTGCGAGCATTCGTAAGTCGAATGATTTTTCATTTTGCAGTTGTTGCAATATTTTTGTTCTCCTCTATTTTCAGTGTGTGTATATCTCCTATTTGTTTTAAATGCTCTCTCGCTGTTGTTATATCCGCTATGTGATTGTTCTGACATTTCCTGTCTACGATTATATTCATCCGTTAATTTGTTTTTGATAAAATCAGGGGTGAGCTCATTTTCTGGTCTCGCCTCCAACGCAGTTATCAAAGTATTGTAACGGGGGGGAAGAGAACACAGAAATAGCGCGAAAATATGTGAATCGCTAATATTTTCTCCAATGGCATTAAGTTTATCTATAATTTGCAAGATATTAGTGATATGTGAGATCATGTTTCCGCCCTCCGCTAATTTAGTACTGTATAATTTTCGTAACAGGTAAAGCTTACTAGATAAATTGCTTCTCTCATGTATATTTTTCAGAGCTTCCCATGTTAATTTGGCAGTTTCTAAGTTTTTTACATTTACGATTTGAGAATCATCAATGCTTAAGTTAATTAAAGCTCTAGTCTTGCGGTCTCTTTTGTGCCATGCGGGGTCGGGTGGAGCTGGTGGATCTTGTACTATAATATCGTCGAGTTCCTCTTTAATCAGGAACATCTGCATCTTGAACTTCCATGTACTATAATTTGTAGAATTGAGTTTTTCAATAAATTGAGTATTTTCTTTTATCGCATTCATTTTTTTCTTTTTTTTTCTTTAGCGTTCTTTTATTTATTATTATATTTTAGAAATTTGTTAAATTATCGTTTTTGATACTGGGATAATATTCTTTTTTCAGAATCAGTCTCATAATCTTTGTTAGGGGAACCGTCGGTAGCGTAATAAATTTTCTTATTTTTATAAATAGTTAAATTGGTCTTCTATATTTTAGTATACGTTTTCGTCTTTTAATAATGGTAAAGAAGGATAGTTCAGCTTACCTGAGATTTTCCTTATGCGCTGAATATTTCCACAGTAATCCAAAGTGTTTGCACTGATATTTATCTTATCGACTGATTGAAGTATTCGCTATATGGAAGTAATAAGAACTATTATTATTAGTAAGTAGAGATGCACGAAATAAGAAGTAGATCTATTTTGAGTATAATATTATAATTCTTTGCTAGATATTTACATCTAAATCGCGTTTTTGGAGACTGCTTTTAGATGCTCCAATTTTACATTATATTTGAAATATATATTTACAACACATATGTACAAGAGCGTTTTAACTGCTCGGATTCATTTTAGATTCTGAAGGGAATGTCTTTAAGTTCAGTTCACATGCGCGTGATAACAGCTGTAGTGTTTGAAGTAGGGAGGTCTGCAGAGTTTTTCACTTAATTGGTTTCGACAGTTTCTGGTTTTGTTCACTATGTTTTTCAGCTGCGGCACTTGAAGTACTTATTGGTAATTGGGGTCTGGTTTTTAACATGTTCTTATTTCGATCATTCGCTGCACGTGGAGATTATTCACTGCATAAAAAAGGTTTCTCCGTCAAAAACGAATGTTTAGAAGAATTAATGAATAAATTGAAATTGCTCTCTTGCGGTGGATGAAGAGTCAAGAAACCAGGACATTGTTTTAACTTTTGCTGTTTTGCAAGAGAAAGCAAAGGCTTTTGCTGATGATCTCAGTAAGAGCAATTTCATATATTCTAACGGATGACTGACAATATTTAAAGAGCGTCATAGATATGTATCCAAAAAACAGGAAATTCTTTCTTATACATTGGCCCCACCAGTGGCTGAGAGGTTCTGCTCTCGAAGCTTGTAGACGGGAGGTGCTGGGTTTGATCCCAATTGTGCCCGTCGGCCTAATCGTTCGGAGTTTTTGTGGTTTTCTTCGAGCCATGGATTTATCCATGGGTAAATAATACGGGTTAGGTTCCCTTAGAAAGACCCCCACGAAGGGCACTCCCCCCGGGCCTATATCCCAAGTGTAGATAATTGGCCGTCAATAATCAACCCGACCCTTTCTTATACATTGTTTTTTGTTTCGAGTACATTTGCATAGGTGAAGATGTGCTGACTTCGGATAGGACGACAGACGAAGAAATAATTGCTGAAATAAAAGATGACAACATTGAAGTGTCAGACGAGAATGATGAAATTCACTCAGAACGGAAAAGTTTAGTGTCAGTAAATGAATCAACTGCAGCATTAAAAACTGTACAACATTTCCTTATGGAACAAGAGGATGCTTCCCGAACATTAGACAAATTAGATGAGGTCCATACGTTCCTAAAAAAACTACTACAAAAAAATTGAAGCAAAAGTCAACAATGGACTTTAAAAAAAATATTAGCAAGTAAATAAACTTATTATTGCCTAAAAATTATGATTAATTTGTTAATGAAATTTTCTATTTGTTATTAATTTATGATTTTATGAGCAGAGATATATTTGTAGGTTACTTTATTGAGTTTTTATATCTAACATAGCTGGTGCCACTGTTATGACGGTTAACACGAAATTTGGGATATCACGAAAAAAAATTTGCAGGCCCTTCAATTTCGTGTTAATGAGGTTCGACTGCACAGTAGACTCCCTTAAATCTTCATAGCTTAAAACTGGAGGTTATGCAGATTTTAGAATTTTACGAATTCCTGGTCACTGTTTTGTTTACATTTTTTAAACAATAATTTAAATTTAATAATGCACTCAAAATTATAATGAATGCTTACAGTAAAGTAAAATAGTTAAGTAAAATAAAAAAAAATTAAGAAAATGTAAAAAACATTTAAAATAGTAAAAGTAAAGGTCAAGTAAATAATTAATAATGCATAACTAAATAAGTATAATAATGAGATATTTTTTCTTGAATTATTCAGTGAAACTCTCCTTATAAATGTGCTCTAATAATTCACATCAAAATCTTAAAATAAACAAAGTTTTCTTTCATGTTTAGCCATACTTAATAACCAAAAAAGCTTAATGCATAAATTATTTGGTAAAAATATTGTGATCACCACTGATATCAGCACTGTCTAGCGTTTTTTCAGATAAATTTGTACTTCCTTTATGAGAAAACATGAGTTGAATCATATCAAACAGAATTACATATTAAAATGTGTACAGAATGATATAATAATTTTAAAAAAACTTAAATTTTACACCTTCATTTAACTGTAAGTTTCATTGCTTACATCGGAAGCGATGTGCGGATTTGAGGGAGTCTACGGTATATAATCAAATGTATAATTTGCAGTGTTTTCATACCTAGCACCCTTACTATATTATATAGTAGGGGTGCTAGGTGTGAAAACACTGCAAATTGTGATAAGAATATACTGATTGGTCACGTCAGTATCTATTTTATATTAATACAATGCATATAAGAGGGGATTGTGTAAAGTCATAGTGGTGGTCAGATATGAGCCACCTCCCAATTTCTGACTAAATTAGTTTACTTTTATTATTTTAATAGGTATTTTTCATGTATATATATTGTATAACCAGGAATTTCTGTGGACTATTTATTTTATATACTTTTATTTTTTTAATATGTATTTTTTATGTATATATATTGTATAACCAGGAATTTCTGTGGAGTATTTATTTTATTAGTGTACATAGTTTCTTTTTCGTATGGGAAAATAGAAACGACCACCCAGAGTAGTTTTATTACCTTCGGAGACACTGGTCTGCGATCTAACAAGGACATCTTTTACGGAGAAAAAAATTTACGAGCTGAAAAATTTATAGCTGTTTGGAAGTGCATAGCAAATTTACAATTTAGGACCCCATCTAGGTGGTCCTGAATAACATTTAGCGAAAACCAATAAGAGATGAGGGGGGAGACGTCTTTACAAAACCACTGGAGCCAATAGACGGCCCAGTGACGAGGGAAAAGAAAAAAGTGAGCCCCAAGAGAAAATCTGGAAGAGGACCAGAACCTGACGGCCTGTCCGAGGAAGTAACATCTAAAAAGAAAGAGTAGAGTGTTGATAGTGTGTAAAAACGAAGATAGTTCCAAAAATGGTGTAGTGGCGACAAAAGACAAAAGAATGACCTAACAGATGATCTTTGCCTATCCCGTGGAGGTAGATTATTGCTAACAATGCAGACCAAAAGTACTCTGAAGGTACAGGTATCTGTAATTTACTATTCCCTCATATTGAATGTGTATAATGATAAATAAATACTGGTAGAGGTACTTTAGTAAATGTAGAGAAATTGTTCCTTCTCTGAAATATAATTAATGCACGTAAGTGCGGTAGTGCAAGTCGGAAAAAGACTCACTAACTCTTTTAATGAGTATTCAATTGTTTCATCTTATTTTTTATACTTAAAATTTAACATTCTGTTAGGGATGTTTGTTTTTTATTTTTTATGTCTTTGTAAATAGATATGTAAATAAATGTTTTTTCGTTTACTTTTAACTCTTTGTATTTAATTTATATGGGTTAACCCTCATATGTCATCGAGTAGTGTTTTTCTTCTTTTTCTTTAATTTAATTGTTTATTAATTTTAGTTGGTTTATCAGGAGGACTAGTTTATAATTTATGAGAGGTTAGGGATTTATATACTTTATCTAGTCCGGCTTCATAAGACGTAGGGCGGCGTAAATAATCACAACGTAATAATCTGATCTTTTTTTTTACTAGAGTAGTTAATTTAATTCAATAATATGGGTAACTTTTATGGGATCATTATAAATTTTCACCGACGTCCAGAAGCCACGATCACACCTTTAACCTGATAATCCAACACCCAGCGTTTCCGGAAGAAGCATTAACCCGTGCTTCCTTTAACTAATGTAGGGAGTTTATGTAATTGGGCATTAGTAACCATCTCCAATTAGGAGGCCCAGAACTTACCAGCATTAGCCCCGGGAAATGAGTTCAAGATGGCAGCTGTAATTCAAAATGATGTCATTTTCTGGATTTTTTGCAATATTTTTACTATACATCATATAAAAGTGAATTTGATGAAAATTTCGATATTTTTAGGTCAAAAATATTGTTTGTGACACTTTCCAACATAGTTGAAAAGTGTTTATGAATTCAGTTTGTGCAGCCACCTATCTGTCTGGCCATTGTCTAATTTGTTTAAATATATTTGGACAGCCTTTTAATTCATATATGTTATTGTGGTATACTGCAACAAGTTCAGTATTGAAAATAAAGTGTGTAGCATTTATAGTTCTTTTACAGGTGCACTTAAAAGAATTCCATTACATTATGGTCTGTGGGGAAAAATAGTTTGCAATGTATTTTAGTGATGTTAAATTCTTTGAAACATATTGAAATTGATCTACATCACTGTGGTTCAGTACAAGATACTTACTATAGAATATGGTATGCATAGCATTTATCATTCATTTACAGGGGCTCACAAAATAAAGCAGTTACAGTACTGTCTTTGAGCACAATGTTCTTTATGTGCAGTTTTAATTATAGTATACATTTTAATTTAACTAGATATGAAAAAACTGCAAATTATGATAATTTTATTTTTGGTAGGAATGCAGCTTATAAATATGCAATGTAATTATGATGGGGAGGCACCAAAGTGAGGTGAATTCAATATGATAGGTGTAATCTAAAATGCCATCACATATTTCACTTTCTTAATGCATATCATATGTGAGAGTGTTTGGTATAATTTTTTAGGTTTTATTTTGTTTTAAGTGTACTTAATGTTTATTTATATGATAAACTAGCTGTTACCTGTGACTTTGTTCATGTAACATTAATAGAATAATAAATGCATTAATTAAGCAAAACATTTCACTCCTGATAATTAAAAATGTATATTTATAATTAACCAATGCTTTATCACTTTTTATAGAAGGCAATATGTCATTTCTTTGTTATAAGGGCATTAATATAACTCAGTCTTAAAAAAAAGTGAAATTTTGCGCCAAATAATATACACAATTGCAAAAATGAAACTGTAACCAATTGAGTCCAAGGTGAGAGAAGAAATGATCATCTAGAATACCATTAAGTGTTTTACCACCAAATAAAAAAAACTTGGTTACAAAAATGTATTTACTTTTGTGACACATTTTGCTCGCTAAAGAAAACAAATTGGCTATGGACATGATTACAGAGCCTAACCATCTTATTCTTGGCTATTTTCTACCTATATGTGAATAAAATACTACTTTATACAACATGCTTTCACGTTTATAACATTAGGAATTTGCTTATTTTTAAGCACGATGTTGGCACGATTGGCTTGTTCAAGTCTATGCAATTTGGATTGAGAAAAATTTTCATTACTTTTTTTTACTTCTTTTTTCCTCTTGCATTAATTGAAATTTTTGATAAATTTTAATTTCATTTCGATAAAATTGTTGTTTATTAAAAAAATTTAAAAACTTTGCAAATACATTTAAACATTGTAATTGAATCTATGCCATTTTTCAAATCCTATAAAACTTTACAAAAATCTATTACGAAGAAAAAAGAAAGAAAAATCCATTTTTAGAAATGACAATAAACTTTTTGCTCCTTTAAAGCTGAAAGAAACATGGAATTAAAATCCGGTTGCCAAACCACGATCTACAAACATATCTAGATTTCACCAATATACTTCAAGCCCTCGAGCCTTAATTTTAATACACTGTAGAGGGAAAATGATATTACTTTGATGCAATATTATTAAATCTTTAGGGGGGGGGTGAATGAAAATGCCACTTTCTTTTTTAAAAAAAAGTCATTTTTTTCCCAGATTTTTTGAGATGAATGTCTTAAGAATTAATGTTCGTCAAATATTGTTTTTTTTTTTATCAGGCAATTGAGTTATTTTTTTTTGTTGTTGTTGTTTCTATGATTGAAAATAACTATTTCTTGTTATTCATAACGTCATTTTCGACAGGCATAATTTTGTGGTGCATATTATTGACATTTGCTATCCATTATCTTTTCAAACATTTTTTTTAACTTTTAAAAAATTTTAAATTAAAAATATGGTTAGCTGCGCACAGACAATAAACCTTGCCATCATTCTTATTGTATTCATTTCATTTAAAATACAGAGATTTAATTTAAAACACATACATTTAACATATGTATTTTAAATGTATTTAATATATGTATAATATATACATTTGAAATATACTCATTTCAAGTGAAAAAAAAAAGAAAAAGAAAAAGAAACAAAGTAATAAGAAGTAATTTCATAACCCAAGATAACTTTATTTCAACATCAAGGCATATCTGTGTTATTTTCGATATTTATGATGTCATAATCGCCTGCTTTCCATACTTATACTCGTATTCATGCATCTTGTATCATTGTCAATTGCTTGAAAATGTGTGTTTTATTTGTAATAATGTTATTTCATCTTCTTTTTAATTCTTAATTCTTTTATTTATTTTTTATTTTTCACATCCAAAATTTTCTATTGAAAATAAATTGTTGAGTAAAAATTATTATTCTGGGTTTTGACAACGTATTGGCAACGATAAAGTAGATTTAACCATTTTAAAATTTTATACGAAAAAATGTCCATTTATTCGTTATGAAAATAATGAAATTTTTAATTATTAAGAAAAATATTTAAATAAAATAAACAAAATATAGCTTATGTTCGTTTCTGGGTTATAATCCATTATATGCAAAGATACAGGGCCATTAAATCCTCCATTTTGACGCTGGCTTCAGCCAAACATTCACACACACAATCGCATTTATAATATTATTAGGATTTGGTCTAATAGGCTGTGTTTATATTATGTTTCATGTTCGAGAATGTGAAGGTGAAACACTAAATATGGCAAAGTGGCTGCAATTAGTTTCTAAAAAGTGTTGATTAGACAATTTGTATTCTGTGACAAAATCGAAGTGATCAAAATCTTCTCTGTCCTGCAAATAATACTAATGTGGCTTCATGCAATGCTGGATATGCAATACTTGCAAAAAACATATGCAACTTTGACAGCATTAATGCCTTGTCCATGCATACAGTGATGTTTAATGAAGACTGTAGTGAGATAGAAGATACATTTTTAAAAAGACCAGCTAAGTGGCACAGAAAGTGTGCATTAAAATAAAATTCGACATTGTTTGAAAGGAAAAAATGAAAAAGTTTGAAAAAATGTTTGAAAAAATGGAAACTTTCTGAAGGCAAGAATGAAGACTTGCCATCAACATCACATTGACGTCATAATCGATTATCTTCTACAGATGTGTGCTTCTTTTGTGATGGATATACAAGGATCAGCTATTTAATGTGACTTATGCTGTATGCAGACCAAAAGGTGAAAAAATACATTAAACAAAGAAATAGTGTTTTAATTGTAAAACTGAACAATGGTGACATGATTTCTCAAGAAGCAAAATATCTAGCAGAACTGTATAACAAATCTGTGAGTAATGAAATGTCGGAAGAAAGCAATACTGTAATCGATTATCAACGTCTACAGTCTCTTGTTTTTTCATTTGTGCAGTTTTTGCAGGCAACATGAGTTTTGACGTAGCTTCAGAGCAAACTGAAATAGTAGGTTGTTTTGAATGTAGGAATGCTGGTGGCACTAAAGCAAATTATTCTAGCAGACTCAGTACACTCTGCTTTTTGAAGGCGATTATATCAAAAGTCACAGCTTGTGAAGTAATCCCTATGCTTCCTAAACATTAGGTGTTAGATTTTGAAGCAATGATATACTTGTTCCATGAAAAAAAAACAAGTATATTCTCTGGGGGCGAACTACTTGGATTGTGGTCTATGTTATCGTATGTCCCAATCATGAAAATCCCTTGTCATAATTTTGAGACCCACTACCTTTTCATTATTGTTTTACCTTTTCAAATATTTACTTATTATTGTTCCAATTGAAAGTACTCTTACTTGTTTAGAAACTAGGTTACATGAACTTCATTATTCTGACATTGAAGTCAAAGAAATTATTAACTTAATTAAACTTCACACTACTGAAACTATTTTCGGTGATGCCACTAGGCTTTTGAAATCTTGGGCTCCTGGGACCCAGGCACTTCCAAAAAGCTGGCTCCCCCCCCCCCCCTTTTTTTTTTACAAGAGTGGGTCCTCCTCTCAGAAGTAAGATAGATTCAATGTATTTAGTGCAAAATATGCCTCTTTTCTGATCTTTCAAGTAAAAAACTATGCATCTTGAAGGGGACACATCACAATTTTGCTTATGCATTCATTCATTTTTTTGCTTAAATGATGTGCTTCCGCAGCATCATAGTATTTTTGAATTTAATAAAAATTTTTATGAACATTCCGTCTGCTTAAGTATGGGAAATCCTTTCTCACCGATTCTGTGTAACATATACATTGCTGGAAAAAAAGATTGAATCTGTTACAATTTGCCACAACTTTTACCAGTGAAGTGGAATTTCAACCAGCTTTACAGATTTTAACGGGAGATTCCTGGTGTTCATAGTAACTCCTGCATGCACACTGTACAACATATTTCTCCCAATTTTTTATTATTCTTAAAGAAATTTAATCTTATACCATGATCTGTCGTCCAAAGCCATGTCTTGCTAAGCTCAATCCTTGTTCATGTTATACTGAATTTTGAATTGTGACAAAACAATACAAGTTCTGTAAATTTTAGATCTAATGTTCAAACATGCTTTACTTATTTATATGTTTCACTTTTAGGATTTCTTGCGACCTCTTGTCACATATCATCGCCTATTGTTATACTTAATTTTGAATTGTGACAAAACAATACAAGTTCTGTAAATTTTAGATCTAATGTTCAAATATGCTTTACTTATATTTATATATTTCACTTTTAGGATTTCTTGCGACCTCTTGTCACATATCATCGCTTCATATCATTTTGTTTATATATAATTGGTTTTGTCTGGTTTGTTTTGAGTCTAGTGAAGAAATATTACATGAAACAGTTTTCATTGGTAAGTTATTTCATATCAGTGTTAGATACAAATTCTTGAAAACTTTATTTTAACTCTTTATTTTTATATATCAGTTTAATTTAATTTTTATTTTATAGTTTGCTTGGACTCATGTCACTCTCCTAATTGTGGTCACACAATCATTTTTCATAATGCAGAATTTGTTTGAAGGTTTAATATGGTAAGTAAATGTTGACTTTTTAACAAAATCAAATTTTCTTAAATTTTTTTTTTTTTAAATTGTCAATTTATTTTGATAAACTTTTGGTACTTCCTTTGGTATTTAGGTACTTTTCTGTTGACAGGTACAATAAATGTCATCAAAAAGTATGATTTAATGCCAATAATGGATAAACATGATGTGAGAATAATGAGAATTCTTTGGTTCTATGTAATCCTGATTAATGTTCGATAAGCCAGTTTGTTAAAGTTTCAAATAGATGTGCAGATAGTCAATAAAATATCACTGACAGTGTGATTTAAATCAAATAATGACTGAAATTCACATGATGCAGCTACAATACACTTTGCTCCGAAATTTTCATTTTTGGACAATGTGCTAAAAAGATAATTATCTTTTTTTATGGCCAATGCTTGTTACAGAAATGAATGGAAGCAGCTTTACAAACAACTGCTACATGAATATTACATTGAAGTACCATATTTTGCATGCTTTTGATGGGAATTTTGAAAAAATGGAGATATATTGAAATTAATGAGCAGTATTTTTAGAAATTTATCAATCATTGAAGAAGATAATTGATTTTTCTTAGACTATTCAGAGTTTTTGAATTTTAACTAAATCTGTCATTTCTTTTAGTATATATAAGAGTTTCAAATATTTTTATTCCTTTTTGTTAGATATGAGAAAAAAATGGATTATTATAATATTTATAATAAATGTAATTCTATTAATTTATATTTTGTTTAATATATAATTATTCTTTCATTATTAAGTCATTTTTTCATAACTTTAAAAAAGTATAGAACTAACCTTTATTTTTAAGCACTATCTTAATATGCTTTAAATAAAAACAAATTTTATATTGTTTGATTCCAGGTAGGGAAGCATATTATTAAAAATAAACTTGCATGGAAAAGTAGTAATTTTAAAAAAGTAAAACTGATATAAAATATTTTTTTATTAGGCTGAATAATGCTATTCATATTTATTTTCTCTTATTCTTGAAAAGAACAATTTAAAATTTTTGCTATATAATTAAATACCAAGAATTATTTATGTGTTTTTCATAGTTGTTGAATAAAATAAAGAATATGTAGATGTTTACTATTGATATTTTTATTCTCATTCTGTTAGGTTTATTGTTCCTGTATCTATGATTATTTGTAATGACGTGATGGCTTACATGTTTGGATTTTTCTTTGGAAAAACACCATTGATTAAACTCTCTCCAAAAAAAACCTGGGAAGGTTTCATTGGTGGTTGGATGTCTACTATTTTTTTTGGAATGTTGGTAAGCAATTCATGTATACAGAGTGATCACGAATTCATGGTACAAACGTTAAGGGTTGGTACAGAACACTAACCATCATTTATCGTATAGGAATCCAGGGTCAGAAATCCATTTATTTAGTCATTATTACAGGGCATCTCACTCCAATCCGAAGTCACATTTTTGTTTATAACTAACAGTAGTGAAGATATTTTAACAAAATTTGCAACAGACTCATCTTTGTATGAATTGTTAGGATGTTTTAAGGATTTCGTTAAAGCATCTTCAATACTATTAAAGTTATGAACAAAAATGCGACTTCAGATTGGAGTGTGATGCCCTGTATTTTTGAAGGAATAAATGGATTTCTGACCCTGATTCCCTGTATAAAAATTGTTTGTTACAGTGTCCTGTACCAACCCTTAAAGTTTGTACCATGTATACATTATGTATACATGTACAGTATAGAACCATTTATCCGGAATGGTTGGGGCCAGATGTATTCCGGATAACTGGTTTTTCTGGATAACTGGTTGGCCATTAAAACAACATCCATTTGATGAGATTTGTAGAATAAATGTGGCTGTAACATTGTTACTGATTTTAAATTATTAGATTACTCTGATTAAAGCTCAGATCCTATCAAGATCAAAGATTAATCAAAGTTTGAAAGAAGGCAATATCTGGCAATACCTTGGAAACAATAAAACTGCATAAGAATCAAACTGCTCAATGTCTGACTAAATAGGCTTTCAATTCAAACACTAGATATTGGTCAAGTTGTACAATGCATATGGTAATCTATCAAGCAATGCACATGTCAAACTGGCACTTTTTTCTGGAAAGATTCTGAAATCAGTCAGTTGGAAATATCATTCTGGATAACTGGTTTTCCGGTTAACTGGATTCCGGATAAATGGTTCCATACTGTATATTGAATTTGGGATCACTCTGTATAATGTAATTTGAAGTAAGTAAAGTAATTTAGTAACAAATGTATTTTTTCAAAGTCAAATAATTTAAATAGACAAATTGTTGCATTTCTATAACCAGACAAAAATGTAACTAAAAATTATTTTTACAAATAATGAGTTGACCTGCCTGGCTTAATAACTGTAAATATATCTAAAATCAGTGTTGAATTCATATATTTTTCTTTCGGACAGTGGGGGGAATGTCCTTCCCCAGCCACCCCCTGAATTCAACACTGCCTAAGATAACCTTAAATTTTTTAATGATTACTTTAAATATATCTCTATTTTACTACGCTAATCTGTGGTTAATTCATTATGTAACTTTATATTAAAAAAATCTCTTTGAATTATGAAAATTAATTTGAAAATTTCGACTGCTGTAACATTGTATAACATAGTCACTTATCTTGCACTTATGAACGATTCAGGACTTCATTTGGTTGTCCAAAATTTATCTTTTCTTAAAGTTTTTAAAAATTCATGTAAATTCAAATTATTAAAATATTTTTGTTTTTTAAATCAATTCCAAAAAGTTCATTCTACACAGGAATATAAAATATAAGATTAGATATCAGATTCAGATGATATATATATATATATATATTTGGTTAAATGGAGACAATTAAAAACATCGCTAAAAATTAAAAAATCACTGTACAAATTTGGAATAAAGCTTATTAAAAAGAGAGCAAAGTTTACTATATTGTGCAAAGAGATTGAATTTGAATTGCTTTTATAAGTGGCTCAAAATCAGCACCAAACTTTGAAAAACGAGGAAATATAAAAGTTTTTTCATTCAATAGCAACTTTCTTTTTTAATATACAGTGGAACTTCCATTTAACGAAGTCTCATCATTACACTTAAAAACTTCATTATGAAGAAAATTCGTTAAATAGAAATCAACTTAAATTCATGAAATTTTTCTTTCAGATATGGCAAACAGGTATTGGACGGTATGCTTGTAAAGTAATACCTGTTATTCAGAAGCATTTGATTAAGTTTCAATTATGAAGCCGTCTTTTACAAAACAGTTGTGTACGGTCAATGAAATCACACATCACATTCCAAAGCTTTGGCTCAAGCTTTCATCAGCTCTGATACACTTGCGCTCAAACTAATGTTTTACATTACATTGTGGTTTTTTTTGTCTTTTTCGATAATGTACTTCAAGATTTTTTATTATTCCTTAGACTAATGGCTAAAATTTAGAAGTTGTTTTGGCAGGAACAAAAACAAATTTGATGTTCTTCAATTTGCATTTTGAAGCACATTCTTGTGGATGTACAAAGCAATTGTCTATCAGCAATGGAAGGTCAGAATAGTAACTGTCAGACTCTAATTGATATTTTTTGCTTTAATGAATCTGACGCCATTGCGTCACTGTATCTTCTATATCAATGAAAATGTAAAAAAGGGATTTTGACTTCCCCCAACTGTCAGCGCTGGTTCCTCGGTGAGGGAGAGAAATGATAACAAGTATTTTTCTTAGTGTGAAAAAAATTGTTTTATTTAGTATCAAGCAGAATGGAAATTATTTAAATGTGTTCAGTTTCATACAATCCGCTGAAATAAATTCGCATATCCATCGCAACAGCAACTTCTTAGTTTGAAATCTGTACACGTACAAAAGTGGAATAAACTTCGTTATATAGAACATATTTTTCGTAATATGGAGATTAATTTACATGCTAATGGTGTTCAAAGTCAAAGTTCTGCAGAATATTTTGTTAAATGGAAAACTTCGTTAAATAGGGACTTCGTTAAAGGGAAGTTCCACTGTATTTATTCATGTTTTTTTAAATGAAGGTACTGTTGGGAGCAGAAAAAAAAATTGTTATTTTATATATATTTTATTATATTTTATTTCTATTAGTTCTAAATTAATACATTAATTCAAAAGCATTTTTCAGTTAGTGGGAAACAGGTAACAAATCACCAAATGTTCTTTATGGTTAGAATTGTAACTGAGTTATAACAACACTGGAATTACTTATGCGCCAAACCATACTGACTAAAATATGCCAACTGCTTCTGAAACTGCAACAATGAAATATTTTAAATACTCAAAAGTAGAAAATAAAATAAAGTTTTGGTGTACAATAAATGTTATGTCCAGACTTTTCTCCCAGGGTCCTGTCTTTCTGAAATTGTGAACAGCTTTTTACATTTGTGAAAAATTTAGTCATAATTTTGGGAATTTGAAATGATTGTCATATTCAGTTCCTTTTTTTACATTTTTAAGAATATATATATATGTAAAATACACATTTTCTTATATATGTAAAAGTGACAGTCAGTTTTTAATTTTAAATGATTATATTTATGAAAGATTCAGTTTGGAGAGGGAAAAGTTCTTATGATAATCTTTTATTTTCTCAATTTTTTAAGATAAATAATTTTGTGATGGGTCCTATTTTAAGGTGAAAATTTTTGTGAAAGGTCCTGTTTTGAGACACAAAAATTTGTGAAGGGTCCTGTTTTGCAATGAAAAAAATTGTGAAGGGTCCTTTAAAGGACCCAATTTCTTTCTAAACAGATACTTGACAATTGTTGAAACAATTGTACGCTGTTTCAAATAATTTAGAACACCTAAATAGATAGTTTAAATAATGCTTTTTTTTTCTTTCATGTTACCATAACTTAGAAATGAAATAACAAAATTATACATTTAAAAAACAATTAACATGTTCACACTTTCTATCAAAGCAGTGAATTTTTCATAATCAGGATCCACACCAAATTAACACATTGTAATGGAAAATGTTTAGAACAACAGGAATCGCAGTCATGAAATTAAACATGATTTTTAATCCATATAATGCACAATTCCCGCTTTGCAAAGAAATCCTCATGCATAGATACATAAGAAAAAATAAAGATTTCTGTAAAGCTATTACTTTTCATGTAATGCAGTAGCAAAAATTATTTCTGTAAATAAATAGCAGGTTTTTTAAATTAGAAATCCCAGTTCTTTTGATCATCTTTCTTTTCTCAATTTTTAAACTTTTCATTTTATAACTGATGTATGTATAATACGTACCTATAAATTTCGATCGATCTTGTATTAAAAGTGTGCATTATACATCAGAATATATGGTAGGTGCATTTCATATCAATAAGATAGCTTTCTGACTGTTATAAATGTATAACTCATCGTTGTCATGACGAAAAAACTTAATGGTAAGATCTGGATGATCTATTTTTCATTCTCTGTAATCATTTAAATACCCAACTACTGTATACAAAGTTAACACAATCTTTACCAAAACAGTGTGCTTAAAACATTTTCAACGAACACAGAGATTCACTTTGACTTTTAAAAAAGTAAAACTTATTGACAGAACAATGTTACATATCCACCAAAAAAAAAAAGACAACATAACAAGCCTGTTACCACTCAGTAGTCCTGAAAACCATGAATAAAAGTCAAAGTACAAACATTGAGCTTTAGATGACATGTTACAGTCTTCCCCCCCAACCTGTAAATGCTGTCCACAGCATGCAGGTTGCACTTTTGAAGTGTATTTGATTTAGGAAGACACATTTTTGTATCAGGCATTCTTTAATTTAGTTCCAGATGTTGTCAGTACCAATAGATGCTGTTAGGATGTCAGGAGTACTTTAGTTCATAAAGTTGATTACTCTGTTTTGTAAATCCTGTTCTTTCTTATCTACATCAGTATCAGCTTTTGGCTTAAATGGAGGATCCATTTTTATATCTTTAGGCATGAAAAACATCTTGCCAAGCCAAGCACTATCATAACTGGGTGATGACTGCATTTTTTCTCATCTTTCAGTTAAATACCTTATGACAAGGTTGATCTCCAATAGTGAAATCCAATGACCATCATCTAACATTCTTAGGAGAAACTATTTCACGATTAACTACAAATCCCACATACTGATCTTTTTTAAAACATTTGCAAATCATATATTCTCTTTGAGAGAGTGTAAGCTCATAATTTATATGAGCTAGCAACATCTTTGACGGAGGTTCGTCAAATTGGAAATTGTTATTTCTTGGCTTAACTTCAGAGCGAAGTTGGTTCATATATCAGTCTCTAAGAGCATGGGTGCAAAACATTCAGTCTCAGGACTGATTTCAGTCTTGGAGAAATTTTAACTGATAGTAAATTATACTTTATATATTTAAATAATAATTTTATAAGCAAAAACTTTTAATCACTTTCTTTTATTGTAAAAGATCAATGTTTAGCTATAATGCAATCAAATAGAAATCCTTTAGGCTATCTCCATTTGATTATACCTGCTATTCAGAAAGGTTTTCAATCTTGGCTTAGATAGACTTCTTGCACCCATGTCTAGGAGTTTCATCACTATAAAGTGGTCTTCAAGGACTTTTTCTTCATGGTCATCTCTTTTAGAGAAATTATTGTGTTTTCGGAATCTATTATTGTACGATTTATCTTTTCTAGGAGACTGGCATCCATTCCCAAGACGTGGTGCGGATACAGGATTGCAGAAATGATTTAATATTTTGTATAGTTCTCTGGTCTGAAGATATTAGAGAACTTTTCAGGTTTATTACTAAGTTAAACTCTTTACTCTTGAGGGAAGTGCTTGTCTTCATTTTTGCTAAGATATAAAACATTTATTACAGCAGATTTTTCTGCAGTTTCATTAAGAAGTTGAAAACTATCTTCTGCAAAATTAAACTTCTTTTTCAGATTTTGTATGAGTTAACAACATCTAAAACAATTCTAGCTTTGCTTAAGAAGTTAGTTCTAATTAGGTTCAATTGTCATTGGCAGACAACAAGACGAACAGTACAATTTTAATGGAACAGCCTTCAATATTTATGTGCATTTTAGTTTTGTGAGTTACACCATTTCTTTGTAATCCATCAGTTAGGGTAATGTCCATCTTTGTGTTTACAAACTTGTTCCCTTTTTAGCTCACAGGCTATCAAAGCCTGGGAGCTAATGTGCCCACCGGTTCTGTATGTATGTATGGCGATAACTCTTGATAGAAATATCCTTTTTGCTTCAAATTTTGTTTATAGGTTCATTCTGATACGGCGCTTCCCTGATTAGTTTTGGCGGATTGTTGGTTAAGTATAAAAGGGGATGGGAATGGTGGGCTAATCCCCCCCCCCTTAATTTAGATAAATGGGTTTTTCATGCAGAATTGTCAGATTTGCTTCAAATTTTGTATATAGGTTCATTGTGATAAGGCACTTCCCTGATTAGTTTTGGGGGTTCATTGGTTAAGTATAAAGGGGGTGGGAATGGTGGGCTAATCCGCTCTTCTTAATTTATTGTTGATTTCTTTATTTTTTGAGGGGCATTATTCTTTGAAATAAGAGTATAATATACAATGTGAATAACGTGTGAGCTCATTGCCACCAGTTTAACTGGGCATTTTTCTTTTTGTTCTTTTAATTGGCAATGGAAGAATTTGTTGTCTATACAGTGCATAGAACCAGTATCTGCAGGTGTTATGCTATTCAACCCTTTTATTATTATTTTTAGCAAAGTTTTTGTGATTTATTGGCAAAAAATTACAAAAGTTTTATAGCACTAAATTCAGTTGATGCTATTTCATTAATTGGAAAACAAGTAAGACATTTAGCCTTAATAAAACCTTGTCATTTGAATTTAATGTGTTAGTTGGCCTTCTCACACACCTTTGTGCTTGATGCAAAAGTGTCTTTCTAATTGGAAAGCATTTTTTTTTCAATGTATTTTTATATTAATCTAAGTATTTGCTTGCCTCCCCCCCCCCCCCCCCGCCTTTGTTAAGACCATTTTCTCATTATGTCTAACAAAGGAGTTTAACTGTACAGCATTTCAACTCTATATGTAATTAAATTAATTTGTAATTAAGATGCATTTAAATTTTTGACCTCAATATACAACTCTCTAATTTTCCCCTGTCATAATTTTATTGGAAGATATATGAATTCACTTTATTTCAGATGTCTCATTTCTTGTGCAAGATCAACTACTTTGTCTGCCCAATGGTTTACTCTGAGACTTTACAGAAAGTTACTATGGATTGTACACCATCTCCCTTGTTTCGCCTGACTGATTACAGTTTACCAGAGACATTGCAGTATATCACTGGTTTGGTATGTGTTTGTTTATTTTATTTGGTATTTGTGAAAAAATTTACTAGGCCAAAAAGATAAACTGCAACAATGAACTCTGATAAAATTATTTACAGTAATCTATGGGAGCAACTGCTTGTAATGAAATGTGTCTTATGTGTATTGTAAGTTGTATTTATTGTAAGTATTCTATATGCAGGTTTAAGATTTTCTGCCTCTTTTTTTTATTATTATTATTTTTTTGTCATTTTCTGATTATTAAATATTTTTTATTACTAATCTTATAAAGTTATTAGCAGTTGAGAAAAAAAAAAAAATATTGGATTTCAGCCATTGGATCAAACATTGCACTGAGACTTATACTATTCCATGCTTCTCCATTTATATATCTATGAATGTCAGCATTATGTTAATCAAATTTTATTAAAATCTAAACATTAAAAAACAAACAAAAAAAAAAACGCTATTTCTTCAATATCAGATTTGTTTTATTTTTATAAACATAAAAGCAACAACAAAAAACAATTGTAAAAACACTCTGACATGCATGAAAAAGTTACATAACTTATCATGATTGGTATAGGAATCCCAATTGTTAGAAGAATTCCGCTTAAATAACTCCGCAGAGCAGTTTTTGCGGGAAATTAATTTTATTTATGTAGTAAATTCCTGATACTACATTTGTAAAATACAAAGTAGCATGAAGATATAGCACCATCTGTTTATCGTAAAATGGACAAAATCAAACTTATGGGTTTGCTGAACCCAAACATGGGTAACGGATAATACCCAAAGATATCATCAAAGATTTCACTACTTATAGCACCTTTTTTATTCTGATTATTTTAATGTTTAAGTGTGTAGTGTGATTAGATTTTGTTAATTTTTTTTAATATTATTTTTTATTTATTTATTGATGAAGTTTTAATTTCATTTTTGAATATTAGCTGGTAGCAAATGCTGAACTATATTTATATTTTTTTAAGCACATTCGAGTTAATCTTCTGTAATTGGGCTGCATGCTATGAAGATAGATTAGAAACATTCATTCATGAAAATTACATATCAACCATAAAAAATCAATAAATTGAGGTATAGTTTTGAAACAAATTGCATTTGAAATTACATTTCCCCCCTATTTGATAGTATAAAAATTTAAATTGTATGATGTTTAGAAATTCATAGATTTCCGATAACAGCAAAATTGACTGCTCAGGTTGTTGCCACTGTCGATATGATGTCAGCATTCTTTATGGAATACATTTTTGCTTTATAATATAGAAATTGTGCTCATAGATGTATTTTTTTGTCATGATGGCAAATGAATGGTTAAATTCATCACTAAACTCATTGAATCTGCTCTTGTTTTACCTCAATAAATTTTAAATACTGTGTCATAAAAAAAAAAAATTGTTAGGTTAAGTTTTATGTAAAGAAATAAATGAACAATGTGAAAATAGCACAAATGTAAATATATGTGTATAAAATGGCAGACAGTTGTTTTGGAGCTTCTAAAGCTCCATCATCATTTCAAAAGTTAAAAATATCAGGTATAAGTGTTTAGATGCAAGAAGCTCTGAAACGGCTGTCTGTCGTTTTCTACACATATATTTACATTTGTGCTATTTTCATGTTATCCGTTTATTTCTTAATATAACATCACAAAGTTCAATCCTCCCATTTTAACTAAGTTTTTATGCCTGATGCATATCACCAGTAAAATGGTATTTATTTTTAGAAAGAGACATATTAAAAATTAAGTGCCAACCACTAGCTATTAACCAGATTTTCCAAATTTTTACCTTTGGTTATCTTTATAATAAAAGGAATTGTTTCCCTGTGCATATAGAAAAACATTTGCTATTTGTCTAGGCTTTGTTATTCAAGTGAAAAAATGTACTCAATCAGAATAATAAGCATTATTATTATAAGTTTACTGTATTTACACAACAAAATTTCATTTTTTGTTTTAAGTAATTTTTATTGTTGTTTTGCTTGAGATTGTTATAAAGCAGTAGTTGTAATAAATTTATAGGCATACTTGTAATTTATTTTGTACTGTTGTGTTCTGTTAAAGAATTTCATATTTATTTATTTTTTAAAACTTTTCTGCAATCTCAGGCCTGTGGTATATCTATTGTAAATTGCTATATGAAAGTATAAATGTATGTTGTATGCATTGTTATATTTATGCACATTGTAAAATGTAAGTTGCAAGATGCATGTAAAATGGGTAGATGCAATGTATGTAAGTACTAAATTGCTATATGAAGGTATAAGTGTATGTTGTATGCATTGTCAGGTATATGCACATTGTAAAATGTGTTGCAAGATGCGTAGATGCAATGTAAGTAAGGATATATGTAAGTATGAAGTTAATGTATTAAGCTATTAATGCAAATTAATTAAAGTTTATGTTGTAAGATGTAGATAGATGAATGTATGTAAGATGTAAAATGGATAGATGTATAAGGATGTTTGTAAATATAAAGGTTATGCAATAAGTTATTAACAATTAATTTGTTGACCAGCAATTTAGTATGAAATCCTTTTTTTTTTACCATTGTATTTTAAAAATAATCTTCGGCTTACTTAACCTCAGATTTCTGCAATTAAAAAAGGTGAACAAAAAGGTTAAAAATTTTCTGGTGATAAAGAAACAAAAGTTGGCAACTATGAAAAGACGTGTATACTGGTCACTGATGATCAATGCGTTAATACAAATTTTAGGTACTATGAAGTTCAAAATGTTCACTGACAGTCAATTCTATTAAAATCAGTTCTAAATATTTATTGAAAGTTTTTTCCATTAAAAGTTGATGGAATTCCAGTCAGATGAAAATGAATAAGAGCAATACATTAGTTCTTGTATATGAGGGAAATAGATTCAGCCCTATTTGGCTGCGACACATCGAATCATATAAGATGGGAACTGCATAAATTTCAGCAACAAGATGCCTTCAAAAATTTCTATTTATGATATATGGTAGAATAATTTCAGTGAATTATTAATGCAAAACGATGGCAGAGGAATTATATCAAATGCTGCTGTTTCTGCAGAAAATAGCTACAATGTTTATGAAGAATTCCTATCTATGATACCAGAGGAAATCAAGTTTTGTGAAGCATCATTGACAGATCTAAGTATGATGAGAAATAAACTATTCTAAGGCTGTTCATGAATTTTACGCTGAATTACTAGGACGTTGAAATCAATACAGGTGAATTGATATCATCTTCAGATATGAATGTTAAGATCAGTTAGTCGATGTTGGAATTGTTGCTGAAGATAATTTGAGACTTTGTGAATATTGAAAAAGCATCTCCTATACAGTGAGATTTCAATAACAAACTTTTCATCGCAACTTCCGAGGCCAGATGCCTAGCAGCAGCCCAAGAAACGCTAATTACTCTTAACTGCCTTTACATACAGAGTGTTGACAAACTGATTGCTTTACCAGATGGGGAAAAATTCGTTATGGTTCAAGTGCACTAAAACTAAATTGGCATAGGCGACCACTCCACTCTCGTAACAATATGACATCATAGCTGCATCAGGGATGAGAAGTTTTTCAACCAGAATTATGCGCAAGTGACAACAGTTTAAGAAAACACAAGGTCAAAGTCCGGAGTGAGATTTCACATGCTATGAAAGTTAATGAACTTTGTCGAATGTTTCAGAACCATCTCTATCATTCCAATACAAGATGGCAGACTAGACTAGATCACATGGTCTATTCGTTGTTGTTTACAGAAGGGAGAATACAGGATAAGAGGGCTATATCCAAAAAATTATGGCACGTTATTTAAAATAATGAAAAGGATTATTTTTTATTTTTTGGAGTTTTTTACGAATTTTAATAAATTTTAGAGTTTCTGAAAGGAAATAAAATTTTCTATACATTAAATATATTTTAGAGAGAAAATAATTAATATTTAATAACTTCGTTTTTTGGAACTTATAATTTTTGAGTTGCTGTCACTTTTTGAAAGTGAAGTGCAAGTATTCCGTTTTGATTAAATTGTGAGATTTAACAAATAGATAGTTAAACAAAAGCTATTAAAATAAATTAATGAGAAGTAATTAATAACGGAATATATTTAAATTAACACAGAATTTTTGAATTCTAGAAGGATTTGTTGAAATAGTCAAAAGGAATATTAATTTTAGTCAAATGGAAAATTACTTTAACATTTAAATAGACGAAATGTACGATAGTGCAACATGTTCGAAAGATCTCGTAACACCGAACTAAAATATATATTTGTTTTAATTTTGAGGTATCATATTTTCAGAGATATTGTTGAAAGTGTACTGCAAAAATATGTCCCCTCCCCCTCCTATTTTTGAATCTGTTGAAACTAAAGTTATGAAAAAATTATATAAGTAAATTAAAAATTATATAATTAAATATAAAGTAGTTTATTAATTAATAAATAGTATTTAAATAAATTTAATGTACAGAAACCTTTGAACACGAGTTATACTTGCACTTGACTGATTTATTGCACATAAGCTTACAATAAGAAAATTGAAGATATTAGCTTTTTTTATTTCATGCAAAAATTCCACCAGTTCTTTTTAATTTAGTGCAAATTTTAGACTATTTTTTTCCACGTTAAATGGTCAATCCTAGTGATAGTGCACATCAAAACAAATTCTGTATAGGAAAACAGTGTCACAATCTTTTTTCAGTAAAAAATACGTGGTGTCCACAACAAGCTAAACTTGAATTTTCATTCACAGCTTGTAACATTAATAAAAATATCAAAATTTTCATCATATTCTTTGCTTTATACGAAATGTGATGACATTTCTGTAGTGCTGGTAGTACACTGTAATTTATCCTGTGACAACGTATGTACTGTCAATTATATTCTGAATTTGTTCCATCTAACTCAGTGTTGTTGGCTTGGAATGAGATACCTTGTGTTTTTTGACTTCATAAGTGGTTTGGAATTCTGCTTTCCTATACAAAAATTGTTTGTCTTGATGCATATTATCACTCCTGAAAGTTTTTTCTTTTAGTTTAGAAACACCATGTATATATAAGATTTGTTCAGCATTTTGAGTTTAAAGTAGTGGAACACAAAGCTAAAGTTTTTGTTGTGCACCTACAAATTTTAAATATCATTTATTTCAATTTTTAAGTTTAAGGTGTCACATGGAATGAAAGTCATAAGTGGTGCTTACATGTAAAAAGTCATTATCAGGATTGTAGTTTTAAACAATAGATGGCTAAGTAAATAGTACCTGTAACCTATGCTAACTATACTGGAACTTGACTTTCTTAAATCATGTCATATCCACAAAAATTATAAAGAACCTGTTAATTGGGACTTCACTATCTCTCCATTGTCAGATTGTTGAAATATAAAATACACCTTTTCTTAATTTCTACTCACTTTTTTTGTATTGGCACTTTCTTTTTCATGTGTATATTCCTGTTGGTTGTCACCTCAGATTTCCTGCAATTCTACTGTTCAATAAAGCTATCTACTTCTCTACTACATATATGAACAAAATTCCATAATTTTTGTACTGATGATGTTACATTGAATTTTACCAAAACTAGCAAGCAAAACTTGGAATATCTTTTGGTGCTTAAAAGATTGTTTTACTTATACTCTTTAACACAAAGCCTCATCTCCATTTTCATATATAATATTAATGATATTATTTATGTGTGTCAGTTTGACTTCCTTGTACATAGTATAATGACTGTATTTATTATGTATATTGAGAGATGAAAAATTTTATCTTCAAGTTGTATCATTTCATTTTTATGTTGCAATTTAAAAATATTTTTTTTAGCTTGGATTACCTGGAAAAGTAAGAATGTATCCATTTGTGCTCCATTCATTGTCATTGTCTATGTTCAGCTCCATCATTGGACCATTTGGTGGATTTTTTGCCAGTGGATTCAAACGTGCTTTTAAAATAAAGGTAAAATTTTATATTTATATTCTCTATGCACTTTAAAAATTACATATTTTAAGGCCTTTTTTCCATTAGCCAGCAACAGGTGATAAATCGCCAAATATTGTTTATGGTTATAATTGTACAGGGTGATTATAAAAAAACTATCCTGACATTTGGGCCCCTAACTATCATACCATTCACAGAAACTGAATGAAGTTTTGGCAAAAGGTATTTTGAGGTATGCGCTCAAGAATGATATGGAAAACAACAGTGTCACTCAAACAGTTACGGTTACAGTGAGAAAATTTCGAAAAAATCAAATGGCAACATCCAGTTTTTCGTATTGGAATGTGATCTCCATTGTGAAAAACCCTAAATAGTGTTGGAATGGCAAATGTAGCATGAAAATCACCGGCGGTAGATAGGCTAAAAGTGAGGACAACCAATAAGAACAGAGAAGCATAAAATAAAGCATTTTATTGTGTTTCACAAATTTTCCAGATGACCTCCTTCACACATGATGACACTTAGCATGCGGCTGATGGTGGATAGCACTACAGCACATATCATGGCAATAGGAATCTCTTGAATCGCAGTTCTGATGGCATCTTTCAAATCAGGTGCAGTTTGAGGATGAAACTGATGCACTTTGGATTTCAGATATCCCCACAGCCAGAAATCCATTGGTGTCAGATCAGGAGACCTTGGTGGCTATGGAAATGGGAAATGACGGGAGATAACTCTGTCACAAACTGTTGAGTTAAGACACATTTGACTGAAGACCCGGCATGTGGAGGAGCACCATCTTGCATCCACACAACTTCAGATAGAGCATTTTGCCGTTGCAATGCGGGAATCGTGTAATGAGTTAACATGTCCAGATAGCGAGCACTCATTACTATACATGTTTGCAGATCACCGGCAGTAACCTCTTTAAAAAAGTAAGGGCCGAGGATGAACGTACTCGTTATACCACACCACACAGTCACTTTTTCCTCGTGTAATGGACGTGCATGCACATCATGTGGATTATTCTCTGCCCAGTGCACACAATTTTTCGAATTCATGTTACCAGTTAACGAGAAATGCGCCTCATCTGTCCACAGAATGCATAAAGGCCAGCTGCTATCTTCATCGTACTGGATAAGGAATTGATTTGAAAAATCCAGCCGTAATTGATAGTCTCCTGCTTCCAACATCAGGACACACTGGAATCAATACGGAAACATGTTTAGAACAGAGCGCAGAATCTTGCGTACAGTTGAATTTGGCAGATCCAGAACACGTGAAATACTGCGTGCAGTTGCGGGACGAACTGTGCTTATCATCTGATGGACTTCTGCAACAGTTTCCACAGGAACGGAAGGTCGTCCAGACTGAGGTCGATCGCATGTGCAACCAGTTTCTTCAAATTTATGAATCAAGTCCCGTACAGCTTTGACAGTGCACGGGCCTCGCCGTAATCCATGGTTTCTGCGGTAAACACTTCTCTGCGGCATTTTGTCCATTCAGGTAATAAATCTTTACGATTTCCCCACGTTCTTTTCCTGAAAGTGGCATCTTGTTCGGAATGGCAGAAAGGAACATACGCGGCTTACATTTTGCACTGCTTTTTCTTTCACCTAGCATGACAGTGTCAGTCATGACTGTGTCTTACGTAGAACCCGAAATTTGCGTTTCTTGGTTTCTTCTTCTTGTTTTGTGGAAAACTAATTAGGCTGTGATATCAGCCAAAGAAACGGTGTGACATAAATGAAATGAAAATTAATGCTCTGGTGCAAGGCAAAGTCCAATTTACTTTTCCTTTGCCTAGTTCCGGTGATTTTCATGCTACAGTTGCCGTTCCAACGCTATTTAGGGTTTTTCACAATGGTGATCACATTCCAATACAAAAAACTGGGTGTTGCCATTTGATTTTTTTGAAATTTTCTCACTGTAACCGTTTCTGTTTGAGTGACACTGTTGTTTTCCATATCATTCTTGAGCACATACCTCAAAATACCTTTTGCCAAAATTTCATTCAGTTTCTGTGAATGGTATGTTAGTTAGAGGCCCAAATGTCGAGATAGTTTTTTTATAATCACCTTCTATAGGACTTGCAACAACAATGGATTTAATTATGTGTCAAACCACGTTTGCCTAAAAAGATCAACTGGCTGTGAAACTGCAACAATAAAATATTTTAAACACTAAAAAGTAGAAAAATAAATAAAAAATAAAGAGTAATATATATTTTTTAAAATAGGCTTTAATCAATTAATAGTTTCATATTAAATTATGGTCATACATTCAGAAATCAATTTAGAAATCCTAAAAAGATAATTTAAATAATGTTTCATTTTTACTTTCCTGTTGCCATATCTAAAATAAAAAAATCCCTGACGGCTCGCCCTACAGGCACAGGTAGATTTCGAAGACGCAGACCGTGGGGCGCCTGTTTGTCGGGAATTGCGGAAGAAATGACCTTTTTTACGATGATGCGGCAGTTTGAACCGCCTACTTCGAAACCTAACTTGTTTGCAGGCGGATCCGGCAGGGATTTTTTTGTTTTTAATTTTTTTTTGGCATAACGGTTGGTTCTATAAAAAACTTCTCAATATAAAAGTTTTAGATAATATTAAGAGGATTTATAATAAATTTAAGCGGATTTGAAATCTTGGGAATTGACGAAGTTATGAATTTTTTTCTTCTGAGACCCCCCTTCCCCCCCTCTTAAGGCAATTTTTTATTATATCAAAAATCTGTCATACATAAATTTTCGGCCCTTCTCCTAGAAGTAATAATAACTTCAAACGGATTCGATACGTATCATAATTAAGAAATTATGGGTTTTTTTCTGTTTTCACAAAAAGGCCCCCATCCCCCCCCCCCGGTTCGATTTTGCCCATTAACGAACTTGACCGAGATTTTATGCCTCTTGATTTTATGTATCAGTTTCGAACAGATGCGGGAGTTGGAACCGCTTACTTCGAAAAATAACTTGTTTGCAGGCGGAGCGAGCCGGCAGGGGTTTTTTTGTTTTTAATTTTTTTTGCTATAACGGTTGGTCCTATAAAAAACTTGTCAATATAAAAGTTTTAGATAATATTAAGAGGATTTATAATAAATTTAAGCGAATTTGAAATCTTGGGAATTGATGAAGTTATGAATTTTTTTCTTCTAACCCCCCCCCCCCTTCCCCCGCTTAAGGCAATTTTTAATTATATCAAAAATCTGTCATACAGTAATTTTCGGCCCTTCTCCTAGAAGTAATAATAACGTCAAACGGATTCGATACGTATCATAATTAAGAAATTATGTTTTTTTTTCTGTTTTCACAAAAAGCCCCCCCCCCATCCCCCCCCCCCTGGTTCAATTTTGCCCATTAACGAACTTGACCGAGATTTTATGCCCCTTGATTTTATGTATCAGTTTCGAAAAGATGCGGGAGTTGGAACTGCCTACTTCGAAAAGTAACTTGTTTGCAGGCGGAGCCGGCAGGGATTTTTTTTTTGTTTTTAATTTTTTTTTGCTATAACGGTTGGTCCTATAAAAAACTTGTCAATATGAAAGTTTTAGATAATAATAAGAGGATTAATAATAAATTTATGCGGATTTGATATCTTGTGAATTGACGAAGCTATGATTTTTTTTTCTTCTAACCCCCCCCCCTTTTTTTCCCCCCTTGGAGCCATTTTTAATTATATCAAAAATCTGTCATACATAAATTTTCGGCCCTTTTCTTGGAAGTATTAATAACTTTAAATGGATTCGATACGTATAATAATTAAGAAATTATAGGTTTTTTTCTGTTTTCACAAAAAGCCCCCCCACCCTCCCCCCCTTGGTTCGATTTTGCCCATTAACGAACTTGACCGAGATTTTATACCCCTTGATTTTATGTATCAGTTTGTAAAAGATTAATGCAGAATTTTTTCAGTTATCGTGGTCAGAAAAATGTGACATAGATAGATAGATATATAAAGTTTTGAACTGGGGGTGGTTTTGGGTTCTGGGAGTCATGATCGGCGTAGATCTGCAAAAATTTTTCAAAATTTCCAACTTAGGTGAGAATGTAATAGGTAGTATTTCTTACGAAATCTACCTAAAAAAAACTGAGCAAAAATGATTTTTATAATAAATTAAATAGTTTGCACTTTCTACCAAACACACACAAACACACACACACATATATAAAAGAAGCTGTGTAATAATAGTTTGGTGCCCACACTAAATTAATGTATTGTAACAGAAATATTTTGGAAAAAACATTCAATCATGAAATTAAGTGCGATTTTCAAGATAAACATTTAATGTTTATAAAAGTGTGTTTTTTAAAAAACTATTTTTACTTATTATAAATGCTGATTTGCAAATATAGTACTTATTATAAATGCTGATTTGCAAATATAGTACTTATTATAAATGCTGATTTGCAAATATAGTACTTATTATAAATGCTGATTTGCAAATACACCAATCAGCTGTTCTGAGTGCACTGGATGTGGCCTTGAAGGCCGCAAGCACCACATAATGAAAGTGAAATTAATGTCATCTCAATTACTGATGATTCAATAACATCCATAATTGGGATTCCTTTCATCTCATTTTGACTGTGTGATATTATCTCCACATCTACCATAACTGTGACAACTGACAGCTGTTTTCTTGATTAAGTAAGATCAATTTGCACATTTGAAAATCAGCTTGTATATCATATCAGTTAATTTAAGTTGGAAATTGTACGTTAAACGTGACAGACAAGGTGCTTTCATTTTGTTCTATAACTAGTTTTACAATGTAAAAAATCATCGTTATTATTTCAGTGAAATTAATTATATCGTCTGCTATGAACGAAATGAGGATGCCTTTTTTTTTTTCTTATTATGTATGCCATGTTTACAGATGCAATTTTTTTTTTTTTCAACACCAGTCAGAGCTGTAAATTCACCATGGAGATCTTACTTTGCAAATGATTATGTCCATGGTTAATATTTCTATGACTCACGATGAATGAATATTTTGTTTATTTACTTTAATGGATTGAGATATTCGCCTGTTAACCTAATTTTCACTGCAGTTATCGCAGAATTTATACATTTTTTAATGTAACTCATCTCTCAAGCAAACAATTTTTTTGAACGATATTTCTAAAACACTAACTTTTACACAATTTTATTTGAAAAATTAATTTTAAATAAAAATGGCCACTTGGCATATGGAAAAAGATGTGGTTAGCCCTGTATTTGTTTTCCTCAGTCACACGGCTTGCACTTTTATCATATAGATTACGTATGATAAGATTTAGTAGAATAAAGAAAACTTTTATTAATATCTTTTTAAGTTTTGATTCGATTTTCATAAAATTTGAAATGACTTGACAAAATTCTGCAACGATTATATATATTAAATTTCAAACCATTCGATTGGGTAGTTTTTGCGCTGTTATATGCGGACAGACGGACCAGACGATGACTATAGGTGCTACATATTTATATAATTATGAATGCACCTAAAAAGTTTCACCACTTTCTGGACTATTAAATTTCAGCTATTAAATAATAACAACCAGTGGACCTGTGCTAGTATTTCACGCTGTAGTCTAATATTTTTCACCAATATCTAATGTTTTTTAGATGCAGGTTTAAACTACTAAAAAAAAATTAAGGATAAAAATATTTGCAAACAGCACTAGTCAAGCCTGAATATCATCTCATTTATTCCATCAAACTTACAAAACTAATTGAAGATAGCAAAGGGCACATGAGAAGAAAAAAAAAGCATTTTAACTGTATTAGAGGATGACATCATCCACATTAGGGGAAAAAACTTTGGACAAAGAAAAATAAATTGAATATGTATAAAATACAGTTTAATTTAATATATCAAAGCATACATTTTAGGCTACATGTGAAATAACACTGCTTCGATCGATTGATAGTGTCTTTTTCTTCAAAACATTTCAATTTAAATTTTGCTTTTTAATCATAAATATAAAATAAACACTTGCAGAGACGTCCTACTTTATCTTTTTTGTAGTACATTTTTTTTTTCTAATCAATCATTGTTGAGCATGATATAATTCGGTAGTTTATTTTTATGACAACATTGATTTGAGAAAAAACTTTCATTTCATCTATGTAAACAATGTTGATTTTAATTATTAATTAACTGCAATTTTCAATTAAAAAAACATGTTTTAATGAAATGTGAGTGCACTATGTCAGAAGTCTGTTCTAAAACCTTTTAATGATACCTCATTCATTGTTGTGTGTATTGTAAATGCATAGAAAAAGGTATGTTGACAACAAAAATTATATATATGATAATAAAATTTTAGGCTTTCTGTAAAATTGAAAGACTAGATGCTTGAGAGAGAAAAATCTTTTCGGTACTGAATGCGATTTTGCACCTATTTTTAAGTCTTCAAACAAAGAAACTTATGCAGTTTAGTTTTATATTTTTTAGTGCATGTTTGCACATGTATTTTCAATGAGTGTTTTGATCTTAATTTTTTTTTTTTTTTTTGGTTGTTAGAAAGGGTTTATTTTTATGGTAGTCACATTTAAATTTCATCAGGATACAAAAATGATACGTATGTCTGCCTGGTTGTTTTTGCTTTCTTATACTCAAGCTTTCTTAAAAATTGGTGAATCGCCACAGAATTTGAATTTGTTGTTAAAGTACACCGTACTATTTTAAGTTTTAAAAATAACCATCCATCATATCATGTGTACTTTTTTACAGAGACACAATTTTTTTTTTAAATATAGGTTTATCTGTTACATGCCCCCCCCCACCCCCCCCCCCCAAAAAAAAAGGCAATGCTGGCAACAATGTGAAAGAAATGTAGATGACAGTTAAGGGCTGTCACAAAAATAGTTTTGCCAAGGCACTCTTGCTAAAAATGTGCCAAATTTTATGCAATAAGTAAATAAGAATAACCCTTTAAATACGGATTGAATTTCACATTTTCTTCCAGCAGTTTTGAAATGCTGGATGATTTTTGTATATTATCCCTGTCTACATAATACAGATTTCTTAGAAATGTACTATGGAGACTATTGTTTGGAAATACTGCATTTTCCTAAAAATAAAATTAAATCATAAGTTTTCTTCGAAAGATGTACTATGTCTTATTTTCAGAAGCTGTCTTCTTTTTTTACTTATTTTTCGTGCACAACAATTTACATTTATTCATTTACAGCAAACTATAATTATTCATAAGCTTTCTTAAAAGAATAGTTTTATGAATGGATTTTAATTGACAAACTTTGTACAGTGGAACTCCAGTTATACGTTTTGCCCGGGACTGGAAAACAAAACGTATAACTCAGTAAAACGTACAACTCAATACGTACTCAAACGTACAACCATTTTTTAAATATATCGTAAAAACTTTGTTCTGCTGAAGAGTTTGTTACCTTTTATATTAAAAACGGAAGTTTTCTAAATATTACTGTATCCATGACATACATTTTCGGAAACAGGTAAGAGTAGAAAAAGGTACATCAGAAAAGTACACATGAAGTTATTTGATCATAAAAGCTTTATTAAAAATATTTTTAATACATATAGAGTACTTAAAATAAATCATTGCAATCGCCTTGGTATATAAATTATTTATCGAAAGACATTTCAGTAGTTTACTGAATCTTGTTAAAATAATCACTAATCTTCGGTTGTTTCTTTTTGCAGAGCCGACACTGAACAACAAACTTTGCATTTAAGTTAATAATGCAGCCACCTTATCGTTACTGCTTTTACTACTGACAAATTGCTTTACTACATCAAAAGCTCTCAGAGCATCTCTGAAATTTGAGTGGGATCTTTCAAATTAGACTCATCCGACGCGTCTTTAGTGTTTCCGGTTACAAAATGCATAAATCAGACAAAATTTCGTCCGGGAACACAAAAACGTAACGTATAACGAAGGGAAATGTATAACTCAGCTAATTTTTAATGGCAAGCGGTCAGGACTGCTGAGTTGAAACGTATAACTGAGGGAAACGTACAACTCAGGTAACGTATATCTGGAGTTCCACTGTATACTGTTTTATAATTATGCTGCAGTGTTGTTGTTTTCAGACTTTTAATTTTACCAACTTTGAAATCAAGAACCAAAGGTCTAGTCTTACTTCTGGCAGGAGAAAAAAAAAAGTCAGTGAAAAATTGTATCATTTTGATTCACTGAATTTTCTTTTTTTAGTATTATGATAAAATGTAAGTTTGACATTACTTTTTACTAATAGAAGTGTAAATTAAAGTTCCAAATCTTCAAACATGATTTTGTAAACTAATGTAATTTACAATATTTTTTATGTTTCTGTTATTATGATTAAGGCCTGAATCTTGAAAAATCAAAATGCCACCACCTGAGAAGACTATATCATATTTAAAGAAAACATTCTTTCATAAAACCAGACTTGTAAAATCTCTTGATTTTCACATGTTTTCCCACATTCCTGATTTTTGACATATTTCTCATGATTTCTCACATATTTTAAAATTTCTTTTAGTTTATTCTCAAATATACTGCAACTTAGGGTTGAAAACTGCAATAAAGATATATTTGTTCTTTAGTATGATTTACCATTTACCAGTAACTTTTTATGTGATAAACTGCACCTAGATTCATTATAAATGATCAATCTTTACAACATTGCCTTTGACTTTTTTTGATTATGAATATTTTGTCTTGATTAAGACTTATTATAGAATTTCATTCTAGTTTTATAAGTATTTATGGGAAACAATACTTTTCTCTATAATATGTAGTTACTTTAAAATTATGCTAAAACATCCTAAAGATCATATGCTTCAGTTCATTCTATATGTAAGAAATACATGTATTTTTTTAATTTGTGTAAGAGTGATATAATTCTTTCTAATCTTCAATAATAACAAAGCACTGTTTAAAATTAAACTTGTATTAAACATGTTTACATTTAAAAATTAACTAGTTTTCACTGAAAAAAAGACAAATCTCCTAATTTCTGAAATAAAATCTCCCGATTTTTTACTTTCAGATCTTGGCAAGTCTTTAAAAAAAAAAAAAAAAAAAAAAAAAAAATGCATTTTATTGATATCTGTTTCAAAATTCAGCATAATTGCTTTCTGACATGTTCATAAAATAATTTTCATCATAAATGTTGAAATTTTCTTAAAAAAGAAAAATATTTTAAAATCATTACTTTAAACTAAATGTACATTTTTACAGTTCTCACCATGATTGCATGCATTTTCAATGTCTACTGTCTTAGACAATGACTGTTTTAAGAAAGTGGGGTAGGATTTTCTTTAAAAGTTGGTCTTATTTTCGCATATCACAAGTATTTTGAAAAATCAGGCTAGGTATTATTTTTGGGAAAACACAGTAACAAAATAATAAATTAATAGTTGTCTGTGACAAATTTTTGCCCACAATTTTCACGTGATCCATAGTGGCAGGGAAACTTGATATTCCATGAAAATTATGTGAGCCATGTATGGAGGGATAATGGGCAATGAACATTGTGGTCTAAAAAAAACAAGCACTGGAAATCAGTTTTATTTTTTTCAGAAAAATTTACTTGATACATTTTCTTTTAGGAATGCTAAAATGTCCCAACACTTAATACTCTAATTTGTAGAGCATTTATAAAGTATAGGTGAAAACTGGGAAATTTAGTTAGTAGCCAGTGGCCGGTAGACTCACTTTAAAAAGTGGCCACTAATGAAACTTAGTGGCCGCTATTATGTTTCAAACTTTCTTGACATCTAGATAAATTATAATCGTTGTATATAAACATATTTTTCTATAAGAGTTTTATAACTATTGCATGTGAGTATGAGTGTATTTCACATGATTAAACAGTATCTCTTGAAGGAAAATAATCCAACTGGTGAGCATGTGGCAAGAGTCGAAATATTGAAGATACTGAAATGTCCTTAAAATCCGCTTGTATCCGGTGGGAAAAAAGGAATAAATTACAGTAGACTCCCTTAAATCTGCATAGCTTAAAACCAGAGGTTGTGCAGATTTTAGAATTTTGTGGATTTCTGGTCACTGTTTTACAATTTTAAAACAATAATTTGAATTTAATAATGCTCTTGAAATTTTAGTGAATGCTTACAATAAAGTAAAATAATTAAGTAAAATAATAAAAATAAAAAAAAATTCAAAAACATTTAAAATATTAAAAGTAAAGGTCTAGAAAATTATTAATAATGCATAACTAATGCATCACATGATAATTTTTTCTTGAATTATTCAGTGAAATTTGCCTTATAAATGTATACTAATAATTCACATCAAAATCTTAAAATTACAAAGTTTTATTTCATGTTTAGCCATACTTAATAACCAAAAAAGCTGGATTAATACATAAATAATATGGTAAAAATATTGTGATCATCACTGATATCAGCACTACCTTGAATGTTTTTCAGAAATAAATGTATACTTCCTTCATGAGAAAACACAAGTTGAATCATATTAACCAGAATTGCATATTAAAATGTGTACAGAATGATATAATTTTTTTTTTTTTTTTTTTTTAAGTTGAATTTTACACCTACATCTCAGCTGAAAGCTTCATTGTTTACATTAGAAACAATGTGCGGATTTTAGAAATTTATGGATTATAGGGTGGCAGATTTGAGGGAGGCTACTGTACTTGAAATGCATGTGGAATCAAAGCTGATGAATATATTTTATGGAATAAAACTGTATTTCTGGAAAAAATAATCCAACTGAAGAGTATAAGCACATGAGAAAAAGCTGAAATATTGAAAATACAGCTAAGTCGTTGAAATCTGTTTGCATCTGGTAGGAAAAAGAATTAACCAGTTCTCTAATTAGATGTAATCAATGTAGAGATGCATATTTCCATGGAAAATGGTGTATTTCACTTGGCGATCGATACCAGATTTTTAATCACCATTTGGCGAATGGCGACTAGGGTGGCGATCGATGGCTGGTTTTTTAATCACCACTTTTTAAACTTTAATCGCCACGTGGCGAGTGGCGACCGCTAATTTTCACCTATATTATAAAGATGTTTTATTTTTCAAAAGGTTGTGTTTTAGAAGTATTTTAGAAGAGCTGTTTATTCATTCGATAATTTATGCAGTTAGTTTAGTAGTTTCGAAAAAATAGCACTTCATGTTGTTGAATTAATTTCTGTGAAATTCCATGTGGTATGGCAATAATTAATTGCAAAATGTCTGCAAGACATCATTTGAGTGCTTATGATCGTTGACGAGCAGTTGGACGGCATGTCAAAGTGTCACTACTGTGGCCACAGCAATGGGAGTGTCAAAAAGTGTCATATCGCTATTAAAAAAGGCCACTGAAGGTGGATATGCTATGTAAAATCATACCGGTGGTCGTAGAAAGAACACTACACCTCAAGAGGATCGCTATCTATCCTTAGTGGCAAAAAACAACAGAAATCTTGCTCCTAGTCAGATAGCTGCAGACCTTGCAACTGCCACCGGTACACGTATATCTGTCAGAACTGTTTCTCGGTGATTAAATCAGTACTGCTTAGTATGCACAGAAGCCTGTTCAATGCATGCCACTAAAACCACACCATCGTCGAGAAAGATTGCGTTGGTGTAAGGAACATATTTGTTGGGGTCAGCAACAATGGTCCAGTCCAGAGTGATGGTCTCCAACGAATCCTGCTTCACTGTGACAAGCGATTCTGGCCATCAGTTAGTGTGGAGAGAGAGAGGAACACGTCACGCACCACAGAATGTTCATGAACGTGATTGATATGGCCAAGGTGTGATGGTGTGGGCAGGCGTTATGCACAATGGCAGAACACCGCTTCACATCTTTGAGCGAGGTACCGTAACATCGCAACGGTATTGCAGAGAGATTATTCTGGATCATGTTCGTCTTTTTAGGGGTGCGGTAGGTCCAGACTTTCTGTTTATTGACGACAATGCACGTCCACACAGGACTGCTGAAGTATCGGACATACTAGAAAGTGAAAATATTGAACATATGGAATAGCCTGCTATGGAATGGTCAGACTTAAATCCTATAAAGCATGCCTGGGATGCTCTTGGCAGACGTGTTTCTCAAAGAATTCACCCTCCCTGAACGGTGCAAGAGCTGAAAAATGCCTTGAGAGAGGAGTGGGACAATATCCCCCAAGGACTCTTCGATAGTTTTTTAGACAGCATGAATAACAGATGCAAAATATGCACTAGTGTCCGAGGAGGTCATATTCCTTACTGAGAGACTGATATCTCTCATCCTTCTATCTGAAAAGACCTTTTTTTGCAACTCCAAAATTTTTCAAAGGAGACATTTCTTTATTTGTTTGTTATCCCGCTTTCCCATGTGGTGCGATCTGTACCATTTTACATGATAAATATAACTCTCTACCTTTATTACATATGTTCTTAGTTTCATTTCTTCAATCATTGTCTATGATTATTTATTTCAAAAAATGTCTCTGTTCCTTAGCAATTGACTAGCAGTGTATGTGAATATGTGATTTAAAGCCTTTTTATTCTTTTGGTTGGACTTGTTTTCAAACATTTTATGACATTTTTTGTATGACTGTGTTATGCACTAAAATATTAATGACTTTTAATGACTGTTTTTAATGTTGGTATTGATTTGCTCAGGCCCATAGCCAGAGTTGTATAATATAGACGTACGCTGTGTGCGAAAAATTTTAGAAAAGAAAACATAATTTTTGTTTTCATATATATTTTTTTAAATACAAAAAAAAAAAAAAATCCCCAATTTTATATATGATTTATTTACTGTTTAAACACAATTCAAAGTTTAAAGATGCAAAACATTGTTGTGACATTACAGGCGCTTGTGAAGAGGTAAAAATATTAAAGATAGGGCTGTTTCTAATGCATTAGCAAAATAATTGATAAGAATTCAGCTCATGGATTTTTAGCTTTATTATTCTTTTTAACCAAAATAATTATTCTTTAATTAATATTAATTTTTAATTTGAATGGTAATTATTTTAAACTACTATTTTAATTCATATCGTCAAAATAATATAACACGTAATTTTATCAAACATTAAATTAACTTGCAGAAAGTTTTTGACCCAATATTTATGTGCGCAGAAAGATTTTGGTTTTATACAAGTCTGCCCATAGCCAAGATTTTATTTCAGTGGGTACTTATTCCTGGAAGTTTGCCTGATTCGAGAGCAGAAATTAGTAGATTAAAAATGTAAAACAGGACAAGATGTAGTCATGACTGTCTTTCGTCTGATGAAGGCTCATATCCAAGCAAAAATGTTATTCTTTGTAATGTGCTGTGTAATAAAAATAGTAATTGGTAATTACATTAATACAAAAGCATTGTTACTGTCAATTCATTTACACAAATAAGATCCTAAAAGAAGTTCAATTTACCTATTGGTAAGATTAGGCACTATAGACTTATTAGATTGCGAGCACAAGCTTCTAAATGGAGATCTTATGTAGTAAAACAATTAGAAGTAACTGATTTCAGGCATGGTAAAATGTGAACAGTACAAAGGAAGATGTTTACAAATATATAAAGCTGAACTAAATAACGGTGGTATTATTTAGGAAGGGTGGGGTAGGACACTTGCCCTTTTCCCCTCTGAGTTTCAGAATTTTTTTCATTTCTTTATTTTCTTATTGTAGTTAAATGTTTTCATCTGTTTTTATCAACATGAATGGCATGTAAATAAATTATAATAGTAACAGCAAAAATATTTCTTTGAAAATATGAGAGCAAAAAAAAAAAAAGTTCATTTCAAATAGACAGAAAATCTGTATGTGTCCAACGAAATAATCTTGTCCCCTCCAAGCAAAACCTGAAATGAAGGCAACTTTACTGTTCTCATACTTGTATAGTATAAAATAACATTTTATGAATCAAATACTATTGAGTTTTTCATAGCAGAATTTCTTGTATCATTCATAAACTAAAAGTATTTTTTATAAATTAGCATATTTGAATATTTGGAGATGTCATAAATAAAGCTCTTGCATTCATTTATATGCACTGATTTTTAATGTATTTTTTCAGGATTTTGGCGATATAATCCCTGGACATGGTGGTATTATGGATAGATTTGACTGTCAGTTCCTAATGGCAACATTTGTTAATGTCTATATATCCAGTTTTATAAGGTAATCTTTGCTGTTTTGACATGTTGCAAAATGAAATAGGTTTTTAAATCTGACTATAATTTGTCACTACTATTTAATTTTGGCATTTCAAACTTCTTTAATAAATATATAACATAAATTAGATCATATATATTCAATTTACTAACTTCAGAGCTCAGGGCACTCATGCTTTTGTGTGCTCCTTCAAACACTCTTGGTATATTTTAATTCACTTATTTTGTTCAAATTTTATCTCAGATTTTAAAAGGGGGCAGGGTATTTCTGGTCAGATAAGGAAACTTTTTAGATTCTTAAGGGCCTTTTTTAAGGTACTTTTAATATTTAAAATGTCAAGATGCGATGATGAGTCAATTTGTACTATGTAAGCAATTTTTTACCATCTAAGCGTTTATTTTATACAAAAGACAGTAAGGATGTGCTATGCTTTTGCAAATGATGCAAGAAAGGTTATATTTTGGATGAAGGGCAGGGAGGGTGCTATTTTTTAAACCTAAATGCAGGTAGGATGCAGCAGCACCCTCCTGAATCTGTCTGGGCAAACTGTTTGTTTGATTTATTTTAATTTTAGAGCCTTCTTTGAAAGGTTGGGGTTCCTGAGCCTATGTCATAAATGCTTTGTCATAAATCGGGCCCTGTACATTGTACAATTCTAATTTGTTTGTAGCTGAATTTTGAGAAGCTATGTATTGGATGTGAAAACCATAGCTAAAAGTTTGTCTAAGGATCATGTTAAATTAGTCAAAGTTGGGTATTTTGGCAGTATTACTTCTGTCTTTTGTGGGGAGAGGGATGCTTGTTGAAAGTAAATGTTAGTAAAGAACAAACAAGGAAAGATCCCTAACCCAAAAATTAAAAGAATCATGAAACATTGATTTGTAACGTTCATGGAGGTTATATAATTGTTTTTATGTTGTTACTCAAGTTTTTTTTTTAAATAATTCACTTTTTTTATATTAAATGTTATCCTCAATGTATTTTTTTAGTTTTATTCTATAACTCATTAATAGTAAGATATTAAAAAGTTTGAACATAAAATCTTTTTTTTTATTAGTACTATTGAATGCTAACAAAATGTCAATTGTTAATAAACAAAATACCAAAGTTTGTATTTGACTTTAAAAAATGTTGTATAAAATATTGTTATTTCATAGAATTAATTAAAATAAGTAACTTTTATTTTAACAAATTTTCTTTATCTTACAATTAATGAGTTTTTTTTAAAAAAATGCATATTACATAACTCCATAAAGTTCCTCTGTATCTTCAAAGCTCATTTTTTTTTTTTTTTTATGATTTCTGTGTCAGGGAATCTTCCCTTAAAAGTAGAAAACAAAAGTATGTAATAAATGAATATTATAAAGAGTAATAAGCTTAAATACACGTGCTTACTTATAGTTTAACTTAACAAATTATTCAATTTAGCAACTTAATTATGTAGGTAATGTTATGAAATAAATAGTCTAGCTACGAAAATATTTTTGTAACTATTAAATACTTTATAATAAAATTGAAACATATGAAGTCTTTTGCTCACTTTTTTTGTTATTTCAGAGCTCCCAATCCAAAGAAACTTTTACAACAAGTCCTCATGTTAAAAGCTGACCAGCAGTTACAAATATTCCAGTCCTTGAAAGACCACCTCCTGTCGATTGGTGAACTGACATCTTAAACAACAGTGCCCAATTCCTGTGATTCTTACTGTCATTTCTACACGATAATTATCTTTAATGTCCATTTTGATTGATGTGTAGTGTGTGATGTGCCAATACGTTGGTTTAGAGCCCCTAAAAGTAAACATTTTTCATTCTAAAGTTTTTTCCTCTATGCGTTATGGATTTTAATTTAAAACTGAAAACATTTTAGTTTGCTTTTTTTTTTTTTTGAGTCTTTTAGTGGAATGACATTTAAAAGTTATCAATTGTTTTAATGTGTGTATGTTTTGACAAATACATTTATAATAAATATTTATTGGGTGTTGCTTGTAATATGTAAATATAAACATGGCACTTTGCCTGCATTTATAAATCTATGTATCATACATTTAGAATTTTATCTAAGTTACAAATAATGAAAAATATGTTAGTGCAATAAACTTTTATAAAATACTTAAGATTTTAATTATCGCTATGTTTAAATTTTAAATTTTTCTCTTAAAGATGTTAGTTTAAATTTTATTCAATGTTAGTAGAAAATTTATATGAGTTATTTTAACAAACTATATAATTTTGTTTTGTGCTTTATTTTAAAGTTTATGTATGTATATGGAAGAAACATGTAACTATGAAACAAATTTTATTTCTTCCATATTCTTTGTTTAATGGGGAAAATGAGACCCACCTATTCCAAAATACTTCATCAAGTGAGTTGAATTAAATTAAGATCAAATTTTGCTATTTATTTATTATTAATACTGCTTTTTAATTATTATATGGCTGTGTGTAGTTGCCATAAAAGTTCATTTTTATTGAGTAATTTTTCTTTAATCAAAAAATTATGCAGAGCTTTTACACGCTCTGTTGAATTTAAGTTTGTGATTAATTTACTTTGTCTTTCACTTATATATGTATGTTAATTTCATCTTTATTGTGCATATGGAAGGATTTGTCATATTTTGATTTTTGCACTCTCTATTGTGATGTCATATGCATGTGTCATTGTTAGATTTTTTATGTAAAGCATGGTGCCAGTAATTTTTGATTGTATTTTCCTCCTTTTTTATGGCATGGATTTCTTTGTTTCTTTGTATGTGTGATTCATAGATTCTCTTTGCCATTATCTTTAATTAATATTCATACTATCAGAAGTCATATTTCAAAGGTTCCTAAATAATGCTGGGTCCATTAAATTTTTTTAAATAACTTTTATGAAAAAATATTTTTAAAATTCAAAATAGTGTGTTATTGCATATTTGAACTTAAGTTTTCTATAAGTTGCTTTGATACTTTCCCATAGACTTTTTGGTAAACAAAATCTTTTGCCAAACACTATGATTTAATATGAGTTATTTATAAAACATCTAAAAAATTCTGAAATTTTCAATAAAATAAATTTATTTTTTAATTCCTATTAATTTTTTTGACCAGCTGTAAATAAATCTTAGTGCAATCACAAATTTAACTTTGGAGCCACTAAACCACATTCCTGTTTTAATAGAGGTTTGCTTGCCGCATTTTCCCACATTGTATTGTCATTGTTTATCCATTTTCTATTTAAAGTTTTATTTCGTGTTCGTTGCAGCATACTTTTTTGATCACAGAATCCCATGATATTGAAAATTCTTCACCATGTGTTATTCTGTAGATGGAAGGTCCCAAGTCCTAATCTTTCAAAATGCAAGAGAAAAACTGATAAATAGCAATTAACTTATATCCTTCATTGGAAAAAATAAACGAGTTTATCTATTGAAATATCTACATTGCATGTAATATGCAGCATCAAAGTTGATAACAGTGAAAGTGGCAAGATATCATATCTATTATTAGTATTAAATCATAATATTGGACATCCGATTCTGTCTACCTAAAAAGGTCGATAAGAAAGTAGACAAGTGCCATTGCTTTATTTTATGATTATGGAATTTTATTATTCTGTTACATTGAGAAAATCGTGTATAAAAGCTATATTTTTAAATATAGATTTTAACCTTTTAATCATAACTTCTTTTTTTAAATCTGTGTTTGAGAAATGCATATTCTCTTATTTGTCTCTAGTGGATTGAGAAACAATAAAAGAAACAATTATTTTTACTGATATATCTGGCATATTATTATTATTATTTTGGCCAGTTTGTTTTTAACTTGATGAAATGTGTAATATCATAGATAAGTTTAAATATTATTTTCTTAAGAAATCATTGTAAAATGTTTAATGTGTTATTTAAAAGATGACTTAATATTTTCCAATGAAAATGTTTTGGAGTTCCATCTTTTCTTTTATCACTATGACAATTACAATTAGCTATTCACATAGTTCTGCTATTTTTTTGCATTAGGAGAAAATATATTTTCTCCCATTATCAAAAATTCAGAAATTATGAATTTTCTGATACATGTGGAAAATAAATGAAAAGTCTTTGAAAATTTCTCTATCTTCAAGGATAGCTGTTAGTTAAAATTTGCATTCGAATGTAGAAATTCAAAAGTTTCAAATTAGAGAAAAAATTTAATTCTGGGGGGAAAAAAACAGTCTCCCCCAAAAGCTTGTATGTTTTTAAATTTCTAAAAACTATTAAGTGTATTTTTAATATTTTTTTTTATCATGTACATTTTGAAAAGTCCTACCAATTAAAGAAAAAATATCCCAAGTACATGAAATACTCAGTCTTGCATGGGTAGGGTTTACCTGACCAAAACTCAATAAAAAAAAGATTTAACCCAAATCGCAACAAAATAATTTTTATCAACCTGAAACCCAAAATCAAAGAAAATTTATCCATATTTTAATGTAAATATGAAAAATTAGTCTATAATTGTATTTCTAATATCAGTTTTATCCTTTATTTAGAAAAATTAACATATGTATACTCATTCCTATTTATATATACATATATACTTTTTTCATTTGGAAAAACATTTTGGACTATTGAGAAATCAGATTCAGTCAGACTCACAACAGAAAAAAAAAATGCCAAACCAGCTCAGCCCAGCCCAGCCCAGCCCAAACTACAGGCCGGGTCAGGTTCAGGTAAAATTGGGTTACTTGATCCAATGCAGAACTCTGACACATGGAATTAATTGGTTTTCCTTGTGTCTTTTCTCAGTATGATTTCTGTTATTCAAATATAAGTGCATTAACCAAAACTTGGAAATGCATTAACCAAACTTAAGATGAATTTCATCTGAAAATTTAAAGATGTATTCCTTTTATTGGTAAGAAAAATGTGTACACTTAACCAAAAAAAAAAAAAAAAGTACTGTGTGTTTAGTTTTTATGCTTTAAGCATAAAAGGGTCACAATTATCATGAAGTTTTCTTCTTCTGAAACCACTTTTTAAGAGTGCTATGTCAGCTTAGCTTACATCCAATTACTTAATAAAAACTCTGCATATTGAATACTTTATTTGCTAATAACTTATAAAACTATTTTAATAACATTTTCACAGTAGTTATGTTATCTGTTGCATTGTTCATTAAAGCATACACCATGTATTGGTGTTGATTTTTTTTTTTTAAATCTTTATTTCTTTTTAATTTACCATAATTTAGTATACTGGTGCTTTTCTTTCTTTAATATCAAGAGTTGTGTATTAATTACAGTATTTATGTAATTCTAGGGGAAAATAATTAACATGTAAATTTTGCTTTTTTGTTTGAATATTAATGCTGTTATTTTTCAGAAAGGAAATGCATTAAATATATTTTATGCATTGCAGTTTTATTCAGCTAAATTTTGCTGATTATGTTTATTCTGTTAGAACTTGTAAAATATTGATTTTGTTGTGAATGTTTATTTTTGTATATTCTAATGTTATGTTCTGTTTTACTAACATTGTTTTTTTTTTCTTGTTAAAATTGCAAACACAAAGTAAAATATAAATTAAGTAATGTAAAGAGTTAAATGGTTTTCAAAGGCATCATTTGGATACTCATTAGCACCAGAAATTGTTTTTGATGAATGCAGCCGTCTTAGTATGCTATGGTTTGCTGCTTTGTAGAAAGAATATGTTTGCAAAGTGATAAAATTATACCTATGAATTAGATTTATAGTTAAATATGCTTACTTGTGTAGCATGTTTAAATAATGTATTATTTTTAGCAAATTTGTAAATTCTGTTTTAGTTTCTATGTTTACGCTACATCCTCTTGTTTTATGTATTGTATTTAGTGTTTAAAAGAGTAAACAGTTTTATTAAAATATTTCTTTCGGGCACCAGGCTTTAGAGGTAGTTTCTGACAGCAGAAATTGTCTCTGATAAATGTAGCCATATTACTATGACATTTACGACAATGCTTTGTAAATCTGGCATGTTGAAAAGTGATAAAATCATTTCCATTCATCCGATTGTAAGTAAAATATGCTTACTTAAATTGCATGTTTGTGTGCTGCACTACTCTTGGCAAATTTGTATATTCTGTTTAATTTGTTTTTAATTTAAATCCTAATCTCCTATCCTCTTGTTAGTTTATTTTGCCATATTTTGTGTTTATTGCAGCTGTTCTTTAATTCCTTTATGTACATTCTTTTTTGTTTTCTGTCTGGGTTAAAGTATGCACAAAAACAGTTTACTTCTTTTTGCTTCCTTACATGTGTGTATATATTTTTTAAATCTCATTTTTATTGAGTACAAAGGAGTTGTGCTGTCTGGGGTTTTTCATTTATTGTTTGTGTATAGTTTTGTGTTTATTCCATATTTTACATGCAAACTAATATTTTAATATTCTTTTCTTTTCTCCCATGTTAACTTTCCAAACACAGTTACTCATTTTTCTTTTGATATTTTATGTATTTGTTCATGTGACCAAAGTTTAATTATTGTTTTATTTTAGACACCACATTCCATTTTCAAAATTCACGGGATTATTGTTTTGATTTAAAAAAAATTATTTGCTGTTTAAATAATATTTATTAAACATGTAATGTTATCAAAATTTAAAAATTTCAAAAAGTTATTTTAATTTTCCTTTCCTTGCTTATCCTAATACTTAGGTTTTATAAAGCTAAAATTTAGTTTTATCGTTTTTGATCTAAGAAGTTTTTGACATTGTAAAAAATGGCACTTAAAAAAAAAAAAGAAAAAAAAAACTTGTTAGACAAATTTAATTTTTTTCTAAAATTACTTAATGGATAATAATGAAATAGATTTTTAGCTCCTGTTCCATTCTGCTATTGAGTCACAAAGCATTCATTGGCAGTTCATTATTTAAAGGCACTAAAAAATTATAATATTTAAGGGAAACTGTTTATCTATTGTAGTTTATTTCTTGCATGCAATTATGTATTAATGAGCTCATTGCTATTTGTTGGGTTGTTAGATTTTATTAACCTTTAAACATATTCAAATTGCTATGACATTGTGTTTTTCAGTATGTTAACATATGTTTCATGTTCAACTAACTTACATGCTGTAAGGGAAAAAAAATACTTGCCATATATGTTATTTTCATGTATTCAGCTGCTTATAGCTAATGCCTATTTAATAGTTATAAAAAAATTAAATAATGGTGAAACATTAGATATATCACAGTTATAATTGCAAGTTTAAATATATTAGATGCTTACAATTAAACTTAGTTTCTTTAAAAATTTACACACACATATATAATAAAACTTTTTGCTATTAATGTATTATTAAGTCACAAGAAAATTAACACAATATAAATATACCAATAATTAGAACACACAACACTCACTCACATATATATATTATTTTTACTCCTATAGCCAAAAATATTAGTACTTTAATCTAATATTAGTATTTTTAGCCTGTATAATCTTTTAATCTGTATTTTTTAATTTGTTGATCATCAAAAATATTTTTCAGTTTTTAAAATATTTGCCTTTTAATAAAATTGATTTAAATGATTTTCTTCTGTGATAATCCAGCTTTCATCATAGACCCATTCTTTCTTTCTTTTTTGTCTTAATTATTGCAAATATTTTATACTATGAATTCAATACAAATTTTTAAAATATGACATATTCTTTCATCCATTTACGATCCATATTATTAGCAGCTGTTATTAATATTGTTAGAAATATCATCTCCATAGTCATCATATGTTATTTAAAATTTGAATTGTCCCAAAAGACTTCCCAGCTGTTGTTTTTTCTCTCCTCCTATAATAGATGTCTTTTTTTTTTTTTTTTTAAACTTTATTCTATATTTAATTGAATTCTTATTAAAATAATGAAATGTGATTAAGTAAACTTTTCAAAAGAAAAATATATACATATTATTCTTATTCTTTTATGAAATCATATCTGGCTTTTAAATTATATTTTAAAATTGTTTTTATTTAGTTTCATGTTATTTGATTTTTATAATTTAAATATGTAATTCCTGTTTTTATTTGTGACTATGGTAGAATGTATGTTCATAGTGACAAAAATTATTTTGCACATAGCTTTTAGAAAAATATTTCTCAATCTTGTCCTTTTTATTTTCTTTGAGAGAAAATTTACTATTACCTGAACAAATGTGTTTTGTAATCACACTTAGTGATTAATCGTAGATGAATATTATCATCACCTTCACATATTGCAAACTTTGTTTTTAGATGTATGCTGTGTTGTTGAAAACCCTAATTGTTATCCTCTGAGAGAGTTTATTTAAATGAAGTATAATGTGTTTGTTCATGAAAAGGCAGATTAAAAAGAAATGTAACCCCCATGAGCAATTTTCCACGTTTCTGGAACACTTCTTCCTCCTTAACCATGCATTTTTCATGTGACTACATAATCATTTCATCAACAATTCAAATGGTAGCATTATATATATATTTTAATGAAATACATATGCTTATATTCTTGGCAAAATTTTGTTTTAGTTGGCTGGTTATAATTAGTTTATACTTTTATGTTAATAGAAGCTTAATATTTGTTCTTGACCTTGGTTTATACTGGTTGCTGTAGCAAAAAAGAGTTAGAGGTTTGCTAGTTTTGATAAATAAACAGCTATATTTTAGGCTGACTTCTATCCTTCCTTATTGAATCACTGTTGATTTGACTTTTTGTGGTGCTAGTAAAATTCTACAAAGATTAAAGTTAAATTTAGTGCTGTCTTGGATGATAAAGCCAACATCATCTTGCAAGAATTTAAAATTTTCCCCTTTTTTTTTCTCCCTTTCTTGTCATTTTTTAAATCCTTAGTTTGACTTTAGATTGAATTCAATTTTGTCGAATAATGGTAAGATTTGTTTAAATGTAAATCTTTTAAAGGTTTTTATTCTCTAAAAGCCTTTAGCAATTTGTTGGTTTTTGACTAAAAAGTCAGTGGTGATGAAAATATAGCTAACTTTTGAAAAATAGGGGAATTACTTTTCAGTGATGCCCTAGCATTTCATTAATATTATTCAGTTACTTGGTAATACCAGTACTTCAATTACTAGGTAATAATTCAAAGTTTTTGCTTTGTTTTAGAGATATTAAAAGAGATTGATAATTATTCATGCAAGATATATATTATGAGCCAGTCAGCAAAATTTTCAATTGTTTAAAAAGCCATTCAAGATTAAGATTAATATTTGAAGATCTAAGATGATCATGTTTTATTTTTTAATAGTTTTATTTCATTGGTGTTGATAAGCTTATATGATTTATCATTTTCTCCTTTCAAACTTTTATCAATGCTCAATTGCTTGGTTCTAAATTTTGCTCAAATAATTTATGAGTTTGATTTTGCTCAATATCTCTTTATAAAATATTTTTTTTCTTTACATACAGTCTCTCTTTTGTATTAGTACATATTATTCTTTTAAATTTGTAATTTTTTAGCAATTTTTATGAAGTATAACCTACATTATGCTGCATATGAAGCTTCAGATTTAAGCTTAAATTTTTCATAAAAAGATTAATTAGGAAGTAGAGAATATATTAAATCTAAATTCATTGCACCATTCACTGTCTAAGCACAGAAGCGTTTTAAATCCCATAATTGCATGTTTCATTTTAGGATAGATAAATATGAAAGAAAATGTTTGATAAATTGATTTTATGAATACTTTTTAGTTTGCTTTTATGGATATCTATTAGCTTCAATATATGCATGTTATTAAAGCAACAATATAATTGATATTGTACTTTTAGAAAATATTCTTTAAATTAACTGTTTGTTTTTAACATTAAGGGGCCAGATACCTTTTTAAAATGCCAAAAACTAGCAAAAGTTTTAAAACGTGTGATCTTTAAAATTATTTAACATGCTTGTCTGAAACTATGAATAACATATTTAGTGTGCATTGTACACGGAATATTTCCAATAGCTATGGGAAACCACACATACTTTAGCAAAGTCACTGAAAACAGTACGAGAATTTTACAATAAAATTATACAAATACAGAAGTAGTAAATGAAATAATTGCATTTTTGAGTAAAATATGATATGAATTTTCGATGTCAATAAGTATTTTAAAACAATCTCTACAACAAGTGAAAAAAAACTCTGCAGAAACCATAATTTTATGGTATTTTAATAACAGGTGAAATATACATGAATGAAAATGATCATTTTTGTTTCGGGGGAATTCCTATATTTTGTGCTGTTAAAATTGCATGGTACACATACAATTTTTTTTCCATTATCAAAAACAGAGTGTGAGTATATACAGTATCTAAACAACTCTACTCCTTTATATTTTGCTTTTTAAGAAATTAAATATATTTACCTTTTATTAAATATTTTCGAAGATTGGTGCATTATGTGCAGAATAATACTCATATAATTCAGTCCTATGAACTAATTTTAATATTTAAACATCTAGTTCTTAGTTAAACTTAAAATGTCATATTTTTAGATCAAAGCTTGTATTTTAATAAGAAGAAATAAGTATTTCATAAAAATTCAAAAACTTTGTAAAAATATAAAGAAACATATTTTAAGAATATTAACTGATCAAAATTATAATTCATTTGATGCTTTCATTTACAATACAAGACATTAAAATTGTGAAAATCTGTCTAGTCACTTTCACAAAATTGCATGTGCAAACTTTGAATAAAATTATTTTAAAACTAAATATAAAAGAAAAAAGTTAAAAAAAAAAAAAAAAAAAAAAACACCCTTTTATAAGCAATCAATGTTTATTTTTAAAATCTCACCTAATTTCATAAGTGTAATTCTTGTTGTACCAAAAAATTTCCGTTATAATACGTTAATTTTGTTATGGAAATTTTTTGCATGGTCAGTTTCTACACTTTTTACTTTTAGTATTTATAATATTTCATTGTTACAGTTTTGAAACATACCTGTGTACATATTTCTAGTACATCAGGAAGTGAGTGAAAAATTTATTAAAAATTTTCAGTTTTAAATATATGAACAATCTTCATGCTTTATATGATAATAGCTTAAATTATTTTTACCATAACATTTTTTTTAATTTGAAATTTTTAATACCTTTTTGTTTAAAATATTACTACATATTTGCTAAATTTTTATATGGGTTAGTAGAAAAAAAAAATATTTTTCGGTCGATTTAAAGGTATTTGACCCTTTAAAGTTATTTGAATTAAAAATGTTGATGTGTGAAGAAAATGCTAATTGTATAAACTGCATAACTAATATAACATTTTAAGAAATGGTTTTTGATATATCTTATTTTCTATATCAGTCGTATGTATGTAAATTGTTTTGTAAAGATTTGATATTCAAGAACTTTTAACCTGAAATGATGTATTTTTTAAATATTTAATTTATTTCTTTTTGATTTTATTATTTTTTATTTCAAGAATGGCTGGAACATCCAAAATTGTTACTGTTTTAAAATTTATATATATTTTTTAACTTCTTTTTTAAGGATAAAAATTCTTGTCAGCTTGTTTATTCAGTTTAATCTTTTTATTTTTGAGAATGAATCATGCTGTATTAAAAGAAATAATTTTTATTGTTCCAAATATCTGTATGTCGTAAAAGGGGACAGCTGATGCTGATTTTGGGATTTGGGGTTACATGACTTTTTACTCATCCTTTATTATATATGTTATTTATTTTATTGCTATTTTCAGATAGAAAAATATATAGCTTATTTGCTTCTGTTATATAAAGATATGGGTCCAACATATTTTTTTGTTATGTTTAATTCATAATTTCATTGTGTATTGTACCAGTCAAAAGTAGAAATAGATAACATTTATGTTTGAATTATTTAATTAGACATATAGACACTATGAACCATATTATTTGTATTATTTCCGGATTACTGTTATTTCTTTTTTCATCCTATCCAAGTTAAATGAAGACAGTAAATAAATAACTTTTCAAGATAAAAACAAAATTTTGGGAATTATTTTAATGTTTATGTTATCAAAACTAAGTAAAACTTCCATTTAATAATTTATGTGAGACATTAATTCGAATATTCGTTGGACCTGTGTTGTAAAACTGTATGTATGATTTTGTGCCCTTGTGTTGTGGTTTAGTACAGTTGCTCATTAAAAGAAAAGGCTTGTACTTACTTATATATTTAGTGTGCATATGAAGTCTAGTCTTCTTTAAATGTAATTTATTTATCTCATAGAATTGATAATTCAATATTGAGTTCTATGTTGTATGGGATTGTATGTTCAGTAAAATAAAGTTGTTAAATTTCCAAGCTGCTGTTATCAATTCAACTGTTCTCCCTCTCTGTCTCTCTGCTAATTGGCCAAATTTGCCCAGAAGTGATCAAAATTCTTACTTTTTCAAAGATTTATGGGAGGTCACGGCCTTTCCCTGCATCCCGCCTTCAAACATAACTCTTAAGTGGTAGAAATTTTCATTCATTGTATTTTTGTTAAGTATTTGTTGAGTGAGTAAAAAACTATTGCATAAAAATCTATTACCCCCTTCTGTTGTATATTTTTCAATATATTTATTTCTATATGTACATTAGTAGTTAACTTTATATTTATATTTTTGTATATACTACAGTTAAAAATAGAATCATTAAAAAATAAAAGTAAGTTTAACATGTTTTTACTTAATTTGTGCTATTAAAGCCATTATTTGCATCAGATACAGTTTTTATTTTATTAATTTATTCTCCCATACTTTTTCCTAGTTATTAACTTATTTATTATGTCTTGTCAATATTTAAAACTTTGGCTGTTTATTTTTCTAATTCTAAAATTGGATTTTTATTAAGATTTATTTTTGTATGTTTACATCATATCTTATCATTTAAGTATTTTAGGGAATAAAAATTTCCAAAACATTCCCATGATTCCAAAATGAATCGCACATGTTGCAGATCCAAAGGAACTACTTTCTGGCACATTTCTGAATTCATTTTTGTTCGAAAATGTATGAAATTGGCAGATGTTCGTATTCAGAAACTATGTAATTGAATGATGTTTTCAATTTTTAGATAAAGACAGAAGTTCTTTCAGAAACTACTGTTAAAGTTGGTGTTTTGAATCTAATTTCCAGGTGTAACAGTGCGGAAAGAAGAAAAACCTGCCATCATGTGACAATAATTGCTTATAACTTGATTAGTAATTTATTTATCAAAAAAGGAAAAATACCATTTGATTCTAATTCACTTCAATAGCCTGCAAGTGCCATGCTTTTGCATATAAAAATGTCAAAGTTATGTGTTCTTGAGCGGGGAAATTTTTTGAAAACCGCTTCAGTTATCAGCATACTTGACTCTACGGAGGCTTTATGAAACACTGTACTTGACATCTGCAGTGACCACATTTTTAAGGAGGTTGGTAAGGGGGGTGGGAGAATCAAAAATATGTAGAGTTCTTCTGTAAGGAAGTGAAATCTGTAGAAAATATTCATAGTTTACAGATAACAATAAGACAATGAATGCCCACCCCATCCCCCCAAAAAAGAAGGAAGAAAAGAATGCATGTGACTTTGAGTTGTAATTTAAGGTTAATCGGTTTTCGTCGGTTGCCTTGCATTTTGTTTATTTCCTGTGTATTTCTGTGCTTTTTTAATTGATTGCGAGTGCTCCATCATGGAACCAAAGAAAGTTTCTTATAAGCAGCTTGTTTATAATAATGTCTTGCCCCATTTTAGGCAAATCTTATTGAGGCGGCAGAAACAGATCACTTTGGACAGCTTTTTTGAGCGACATAAGTCCTCTGACTCCGAAGCTAGTCCTACTGCCAAAAGACCAAAAAGGGAAGTGAACCCAGATACAGTGCCTTGACACTATATGCTAAGAACACTATATTAATTTCTTATTGTTTTTAATATTAAATTCTATACTTACTCTATATAAAATGTGTTTTTGATACGTATTTTGGAGTGTTTAGAATGACAATTTTATTGGATTTACATAGATTCATATGGATATAACTGACTTGGTTTTTATTGGTTTCGGATTTTGCCGATTGTTTTTGGACAGATTATTGACGAAAACCGAGGTATCACTGTATATATATTTTTAATCCCTATATGAATTCTGAATGAACTTTATTGAAAAAAGAGACAAAATGCATAGTAATGTGCTAAAAGATTGATTTTGAATTGCTTTTATGAGTGGTTCAAAATCATTGAACTTGGAAAAAAAAAAATCTAATGACCACTGCCCCCAAAAATATGAGCCTCAGGTGCATTCGGACCTGTCTTTGTCTACCAGAACCAAATTTTCAGACCTCTAGTCATCACATACAGACACTCTTTCTTTATTAGTATAGATATGATGCCCCATTTGCATTTCAAAACTATATTTTAATAATTCAAAATACAATCAAACTTGGTTAATATGAGAAGCAAGAGACATTTAAAAGCTCTTGTAATATCTGTGAAAATAATAAAAATCTTAAAAACATACACATAAATAAGCTAATTGCAACTATTAACTGCATTTATTATCTCAATGCTGAAATTATCACATCGTATGTATAATTTTACCTGAAAAATCCTGGCTAAAAATGCAATAGTCACTGTAATTTTAGAGCTATTGATTTCACACATCCTTTTCCTCCAGTTCATTAAGAGAGATGAAAGGGCTGATTATTATAGCCCGGAGTCAGGATCTGACTAATGCAGGGGCATGCAAGGTAGCTGCCCTTGGCCTCCCATTTGTGGGACCCCTTATGGGAAGTAATTAGCATTGTCCCTAAGAGAATGCCAAATGTTTAAAATTTGACACAAGTATTTTCCTACAGTTAAGTTGTGACCACCTTTCTTGTGATACCCCGTATACAGATGTGAATTGTACCTGGTATGAAATTTATATATACATACAATAGGTGTGAAGTTTAGTACTAGTCACTTCAGCATAAATCGTGAAAAAGTTTTACGGATAGATAGAAGGGATTCCCCCAGAAAGATACTTGCAGTGGGGCTCTAGGTAGTCTAACTTGGGTCCCGCCCGGAGTCTGAATTTAAAGAAAGAAACATATAAAGGTTTCCTTATATGCTCCTTCCTTCCTATGGCTGAGTTGTAAATCTTACAAAGAGGCAGTATTTGCAATGTCCTTATCTCTCCATACTTTAAAGACTTCAAGACATTCCTTTCTATTTTCTTGTATGTGGGGGGGGGGGGGGGGTCTCCTTGAAGGTTGAAATTCTGTCTGGTAAGACTGATAAATTATTACATTTTAACAGACAGAATTGATTTTTTCCTAATTCTATCCTACTTTTCACCAAAAATCGCACTGAAATGAACTGATGTTTTGCTCATATTAGCCGTGATACTGCTGCGTAAAAAGCGGGAAAATCTTAACATAGTTTAAATGATGAATCATTCTTATGCAAATTTCTTGTTTCAATCGGTTCTTGTTTTAGCTGTACCCGTATTAAACAAGTTCGACTGTATAATGCACTGTTAACAAAATATATTTTACAAATAATTCTTTTGCAACGTTTACGTAACTTTGAAAATTTATCGGAAGAAACGAGATTTACAAAATGAACTGAAAAAATATTTCATTATTTCGATAATCAGAATATGCGAATTTTCTAATATTGAACTACTGTCATGCTATTAAATGTTTCGTAAATTTGAAATTTTTGCTAGAATTCTTTGCTGAGTGCCAACTTTATAATTTTTTTTCAGACCTATCTTTTCAGGGTGCTTTAATTTAAGAGTGGTGACATATGGCAAAAAAAAAATTGATTGGTCAATCTGATTTTCACCAAAAGCAGACTTGGCGATTCTGCTGTTACCGCCAAGCTAATGTAATGTAGGTTTGACTAACCGAGTGCAGTCAAGATCTGTAATGTGGGTCGCACAACAGTAATAAAACGAAATGGAACAAAAATAATAATAAATGATTGAATATTATGAAATAATAAAAAAATGAACAAAAACAGTTTAAATTTTACTATGGCAATGAACCAGAAACATCAATTATGAGAAGATTGTCCTAGGAGAAGCCAGTTCTAGAAAAAGTACCATAGTTATTTCATAAAAAGTAGATTAAATCAAATTACCTTCTTATCAGTTACTTGTACCAACTGGTGCTGCTGCTGTTAACATTAATAGAATTAACAAGACATTCTAAACTTATATTAAGATTGGATAAAGTATTCATGCAGAGGGATTCGCTACTGCATGTACAAACTTTCAGGGTTCGTACAGTCCACTAAAACAAACATTTTTACTATAGAAAAACTGGGTCGTAATCCACTTATTCAGTCAAAATACAGGGTGTCTCACTGCAAGTTGAATCCGAATTTTTGTTCACAATGAGGTAATGAAGATATTTTACCGACATATTTAACACACTTACTTTACTTTGTGTGAAATGTGCTAGATATCACGGGAAGTCCACAATATTTAGGTCAGTGATTCATATGTATCATGAACTCCATTCCAAATTATGAAGTGTTTATATCGGTGTTGTTTGCACGCAGATGGTAGCCATTTCCAGTAATTCTTGGGATACTATCACATTTCATAGAAAGCAAAGTATCCTTGTTGAAAATTTTGGTAAAATACTTTCATTATTGTCAAAACTATGAACGGAAACTTGCTTTCGAGTCGCAGTGAGACACCCTGTATATATGACTAAATAAGTGGATTGTGACACAGCTCCTCTATTTGTACACACGGTAGCGAATCACCTTGTAGAACTTATTTACATTCACTTGCTCAATTCCAAAAGAATATTCGTAATTGTAAATTTTTAATAATAGATGCAAGTAAGTATGAATGATTGAATGTAGCCCCTTGAGAAAAATCGACTTTAGATTACGTAATACTATTCCATCAAGAAAGATTAACCTTTTGGTTGATTTTTTGTCTATTTTGGTTGTGGATATTAAGCAGTTATCCGCTGTTAATTACATACCACCATAAATTTAAGGTTGTGAGTTACTTTTAGAAGGAAAATTATTTACTTCAAGTATTCAAAAGTGTTTTTTATTTATCTTCATCATTTTGCCTAAATGAATATCGGCATGTGTTTCGAGATATACTTGATCATATTAGTGATGGTGATTGTACAGTTCAACACTATGAAGTATTAATGAGTCGCAGTATAAGTATACAAACTTTTTCAGTGGAAATTTTTTTATGATACAGTTAGGGTATTTTCTAAAAATAAAGATGTAAAATAGCTTAATTCTCAAAAGATGAAAGAACTAATTACATCAACCGGTTGCTTATATTCCAGCTATTCATAATTGTTCCAAAGCAAAATCAGCAACTTCGGAGTTGTCTGGTGGAGGAGCCATTTTTAATTTTATTAATTGTATTTTCGGTTATGCTACGCTCGCTAAATTTGTTTGTTCAAAAAGGGTTAGTAAATAGAGCTTTGGGTTATGTCAAAGATATGAGCTGTGAAGAAAATCATAGTCCATTTGATCAGATGCAACATGTCATAATGGTTTGTTTCGAAGAATATTCCCATTCAGCTTATGAAGTCTGTGGTTTTGTTTAAATTCCAACAGTCACTAAATATTGGAAAAGTGAAATTATTAATTTCATAAGAAAACAATTTTCTTTCCAATTAGCGTTTGCTGTTACAATTAATAAATCTCAAGGAGTAACTCTGGATAAAGCTGCTGTAGATATTCGCGATAGGGAACTTTCGTTGGATTAACATATGTTGCAAAATGGAGAGTGAAAACTTTGCTAGATTCAGCATTGAATAGAAAATTTTCTTATGCTAGATTTAATAGTATTAAAAAAATATCACGTGTTAGATTGTCAAAGACGAGAAGAAATTTGAATGAAAATTTTTGTACCTGATAACAATTAAAATATTTCGTAATATTCAGAATTATAATTAGTTATTTAACCCCTTCACGACGAGCGACGGTTACAGAATTTTTAATCTTATATCACCTGTTTGTCAAAATAGAAATGATTTATTTAAGTAAGCCAAAATTTTCAATTAAAATTTACTGGTACGAATAATGAAGGACCAGAGGATCCGTGCGAGATTTTGCACTGCAAATATTTTTTAGCAATATCTAATGTTTTTTAAAGGCAAGATTAACTTCTAAAGAAAAATTAAGGCTAAAAATATCTGCAAACTACATTAGTCAAGCCAGAATACCAACTCATTTATTCCATGAAAGTTACAGTAAAAACTGATCGACAAAAAAATTTACAACCGTATTTTAACTGCTTCAATGGATGACATCACTGCTTCGTGAAAAGCACGGGACAAACAAAAATAAAATGAATACATATAAAATACAATTTCATTTAAAACAACAAAAACATCCGTTTTAGGCTGTACGTGAAATACTATTGCTTTGATCGATCAATCGATGATTTCTTTTACTTCTAAAGATTTGAATTTAAATTTTGCTTTTCTATATACTAATATTATAAAGTAGTAAAGATTGTTTTTTTGTTTGTTTGTTCGTAGGGGGTAATCTCTGGAACTACTGAAGCGATTTGAAAAGTGATAGTGGCAAATTGACAGTAACAATCCCTGCTCCAACATAGGCTATATTTTATGTCGGTGCCACTATCCCCAGGGGGGTTGCAGGAGCGAAAAACGTTCTAAAATTTCGATTTTTTTTTATACTGAAGGAGCTAGAAACATGAAATTTGGCATGGTAGTTACTTATAAGATGTAAATGCTCTCCAAGAACAAATTCTAATAAAATTCGAAATTCAAAAGGGTGAGATGAGCGAAAAGCGTTCTAAAAACATTCTAAATTACAATTTCTATGGAATCTGGAACTACAGAATCGTTTTCAAAAGTGATGGTGGCAAATTGATGGTGACAGTCCCTGCTCCAACATAGGCTATATTTTATGTCGGTGCCACTACTCTCATGGGGGTGCAAGAGCGAAAAACGTTCTAAAATTTAATAAATTAAAAAATAATTAACTGCAATTCATCGAAAAGCGCATTCAAAATGCGTTTTTAATTTAATTACAGTTAATTATTTTTTAATTTATTGATCAAATTAAAAGATTCTAGTTCATTTTGTTCATTGTTACAACATTAATAAGTTTGAAAAAAATTGAGGTTCTATCTAAATTATTTTTGGAGAAATCGTGCGCGCAAGTTTGAAAATCATTGTTGTGAATTAAATGCATTTAAAGTTTTCACTCTCCATTCAAAAACAAAGAATGACGATTGCGTTTTACTTTATATCTTCGTCAATAATTATCGCCTCTGACAAACATTGGTACCTTTCTACTCAGAATAAAATGCACTACTTACTGACATCAAAACCTTAAAATTGAACTTTTTGACCATTTTAAAGGTGATCTGTCCCCTTAACTGCATTAGAGGGTGACATCATCTATTTTGGGGAAAAAAAAAACCTAGGATAAAGAAAAATAAATTGAACATTTGAATTCAAATTTTGCTTTTTTCATAAATATAAAATAAACCCATGCAGCAACTATGTCCCATTTCATCTTTATTGAACACATATATATATATATATATATAAAATCATTGTTGCGGTATTTTATTTTTGTGGCAACACCGATTTGAGGAAAAACTTTCATTTCTTTTATGAAAACAATGCCGATTTAATTTTTAATTACTTGCAATTTTTAATCAAAATAGATGTTTTAACGAAATGTGAGTGTACTATGTCAGAAACCTGTTCAAATTTTTTTCATATGGTATCTCATTTATCGTTCTGCGTTTTATATTTGCTTAGAAAAAGGGAAGTTGACAACAGAAATAATATATAGGATGATTCTGAGCATTAATCGGAAAGCACCTCGTTAATTACTGACGACAATTATTTTCATTACATTCTTTTATTTAATCCAACCTGGCCTTTGCATGTAAAGATGGAATTTTGTAATCGATGTTTCACTCACTTCCTGAAAGGCTAGAATTAAAAAAAAAAAAATTACGTTCACAGGTGTGTTTCCGATGACAACACAACATTTTAATATTTTTACAACTAAAATTATAAATTAATACATTAATTTTAAGGCATTTTTCCGTTAGCCCGCCACAGGTGATAAATCGCCAAATATTATCTATAACTGGTACAATTGTATACGGGTTGAAACAACAATGGATTGAATGATGCGCAATTCACGCTCACAAAAATATGCCAAATGGCTGTGAAACTGCAACAATGAAACATTTTAAAGGCTAAAAAGTAGAAAATAAATTATGAATAAAAAAAAAATAGAGTGTAATATTAAATAAAATAATCACTTTTATCAATTAATAGTTTAATATTAATTAATTTAAGATTATATGTTGAGAAATCAATTTAGAAATCCTCAAAAGATAGTTTAGATAAAATTTATCTCATCAAAAACGTCACCTGTAAAAAATGCAGCCAAGTCTCGTGACTCTATTTCCGTAAAAAATTCTGAGATCGTGTAAAGCCAAGTTTAGCTATCTTATTAACTCTGAAATTATCATTCACAAATCACTCCTAGTCTCTTCATCTTTAGTTAAATATTATTTTGTGACATGGAAATTATGCAGCACAGGGAAGTTATTATACCTTACTATGTTATAGGATGGGATGAGATAATATGATTAAGGCTAATTATATACGCACAGGGAAGTTATTACACCTTAATATGTTATGGGATGGCATGGTAATTATTTGATTAAGACTAATTATATACATCACATTCTCGTGCTACGTAATAGCCAAGTCACAAAATAATATTTAACTAAAGATGTAGAGACTAGGAGTGATTTGTGAATGAAAATTTCAGAGTTAATAAGATAGCTAAACTTGGCTTTACACGATCTCAGAACTTTTTATGGAAATAGAGTCACGAGACTTGGCTGCATTTTTTACAGGTGACGTTTTTGATGAGATTTCACTTCTTTTTGTAAGTAATCCTCCTTTTCTTGATTTTGGGTTCTTTTTGGAGATCATCCACTGATTTTCGCTAAGCCCACACTCTGTCCCTATTATTTACAGGTATCAAAAAATTGAAGCTTTAGTTTCGTTTGCAAAGTACTGTAGATAAAAAGAGATTTCAGGTTCCTAGGCAAGCACTAAGTTATGGGAGGGGGAGTGTCAAAAGTACTCTCAATTGCTTCCAGGATAGGTGCTGAGATATTACTCGCAGCCCTAGATTCTTGATATTTAGCATAAAAGTACTTTTTAGTATAAAAAGAAAGCCAAAATTAAAATTTCCAATAAATCTAACTATATTCATTTTTTCGTTGTTTTTTTTTTTTTTCGTTTTTTTATTTTCGTTTTTTTATCATTTACGGATTTTTTAATTTTTCCTTACTTTATATACTGAACCCTACCTTTTTGCCAAATGTCAAGCTTCTAGGACTACAAAATCGAATTATTTTCAAACTTCCGACTTGTTATAAATTTATTGATTTTTCGATTTTAATTCTAAGTTCTCTGATTGTATTGCCAATATAGTAATTCTTTGATCCGTCTTCTTAGGATCATTTAGGTTGAATTTAGAGATAAATCAAGTGAATCTAGAGTCACCATGATTTTATTTAGAAAGGACTATCAAGCCATAACCAGCCAGTAATGTCGGGAGGGTAGGGGGAGCTGTGAATTTTTTTGTGGGGCCAACATCATTTAACAATCCATATTTCATATGCGAAGTAAATAGAGTATAACCTGTGAAAGAAAACAAACCTGTCTATAAAGAAATCGCCTATAACGTAGCCAGTCTATAACGGAACTTTTCTATAACGAAATTCGTAAACGAAAGAAAAGAAAAATCATAATCCGGGGGAAATAACATAAAACAATTAGGGGCGTTGTACTAGCTAATAGGACAATTATCTTAAAACTAATGTTTCTAGCAGTACAAAATCAAATTGTTTTCGAATTTTCGATTTTTTAAAGATTTTTTGATTTTATTTTCGAATTTTTAAGTTGTTCCTTTTATTGAATGGTAAATACTACCTTTACACCAAGTTTTAAGTTTCTAAGACTACAAGATAAAATTATTTTCAATTTTGGATTTTTTCGAATTTTTTTATAATTTTGTGGATTTTTTAATTTTTTCTTATTTTGTATCCTTTATTACAAATTTCAAGTTTCTAGCGCTACAAAATCGAATTATTTTGAAATTTCCTATCTTTTTCGGGTTTTTTGTTCTATTTTAGAATTTATTGTGTTTTAATTTTTCCTTTTTCTGTATCTTAAGCAATAAGTTTACGCCGAATTTTAAGTTCAAAAGCTACAAAATCGATTTTTTTTTCAGTTTATCGAATTTCGAATTTTTTTTTCGAATTTTACAGATTTTTTCTTTTTTCTTTTTTTTTTTTTGTATCCTAAATACTACCTTTATTCCAAATTTTAAGTTTCTAGCTCTACAAAATCGAATTATTTTCAAATGTTCGTTTTTTTTTTCGATTTTTTTTAATTTTATTTTCGATTTTTGTTGTGTTTTTTTATTTTTTATTTTTCTGAATCCTAAACACTACCTTTACACCAAATTTTCAGTTTCTAAGACTACGAGATCATTTTCAATTTCTCTCTTTTTCTTTTTCTTTCTTTCTTTCTTTTTTCTTTAATTTTTGAAATTTTCGATTTTTTTTTTCGAATTATCCATATTTTTTAATGTTTCCTTATTTAGTATCTTAAATATTACCTTTATTCCAAATTTCAAGTTTCTAGCGCTATGAAATCGAATTATTTTCAAATTTTCCTTATTTTTCGATTTTTTTTAAATTTTATTTTCGAATTTTATTGCGTTTTTATTTTAACTTATTTTGAATCCTAAACACTATCTTTACCGCGAATTTGAAGTTTCTAAGGCAAGATCAAATTATTTTAATTTTTTTCGAATTTTTGAATTTTTTTTTTCGATTTTTCCAGATTTTTTTATTTTTCCTTATTTTGCATCCTAAATACAACCTTTATTCCGAATTCCAAGTTTCTAGCGCAACAAAATCGAATTATTTAAAATTTTTCGATTTTTTTTCGATTTTATTTTCGATTTTTTTTGGTGTTTTTAATGTTTTCTTTTTCTGAATTCTAAACACTACCTTCACACCAAATTTTAAGTTTTTAAAACTACAAGATCGTGTTATTTTCAATTTTGTTCGAATTTGTTGAATTTTCGATTTTTTTTTTTTTTTTTAATTTTCCGAATTCTGTAATTTATCCTTTCTTTGTATCCGAAACACTAGCTTTATTCCAAATTTTAAGTTTCTATGGCTGCGGGATTGCGGGATCTACCCAATCTTTGATGACGCGAGAGTGAGTGGGTGTGTGAGTCACAAAAAATCGAAACTTTGAATTCATATATCGTCTGCACTAATTTATGGGTATTTTTCGAATTATCCATGTTTTTTAATTTTTCCTTATTTAGTATCTTCAATATTACCTTTATTCCAAATTTCAAGTTTCTAGCTCTATGAAATCGAATTATTTTCAAATTTTCCTTATTTTTCGATTTTCCCGATTTTTTTATTTTATTTTCGAATTTTATTGCGTTTTTTATTTTAACTTATTCTGAATCCTAAAAACTATCTTTACCACGAATTTTAAGTTTCTCAGGCTAAAAGATCAAATTATTTTAATTTTTTCAATTTTTTTCGAATTTTTGAAATTTTTTTTTTCGAATTTTCCGGATTTTTTAATTTTTCCTTATTTTGCATCCTAACTACTACCTTTATTCCGAATTCCAAGTTTCTAGCGCAACAAAATTGGATTATTTGAAATTTTTCGATTTCTTCGATTTTTTTTTATTTTTTTTTCGATTTTTTGGTGTTTTTGATGTTTTTTTTTTTTCTGAATTCTAAACACTATCTTCACACCAAATTTTAGTTTTTAAGACTACAAGATCATGTTATTTTCAATTTTCAATTTTATTCGAATTTGCTGAATTTTCGAATGTTATTAGGTAGCTTTCAATACTAAAAAGTATAAAGCTACCTATTGCAGCCGTTCGGAGGAAAGCAGTTCCGGAAAATTTCGATATATTTTCACCGATCATGACCCCCAGACCCCAAAACCACCCTCCGCTCAAATGTTGATTTTTTATATATATATATAGATATATTCATATATCTATCTATATATATATATATATATATATATATATATATATATATATATATATATATATATATATATATATATATATCTGACCTATGTCATACGATAACGCTCGTATTTATAAATCGATTTTGATGAAACTAATTGTGTGTATTAAGCTCACTAATGTCTCGACCGAGTTCGTTGGCCAGCTTGGTCCGCCATTTTGTTTCAAGATGGCGGCCATTTAAAAATTTAAAACTAAAATAAATATACAAAAAAATTAAAAAATCAAATTTATTTTTTAATTACGTGTTAGGCCTTGATACAAGGATTCCAGAGCATTTTTTGGTTTACCTCTATCTTAAAAAATGGCTGAGATAGAGCAGTTTGAAATTCTAGGGTGGCTGACATTTTGAAACAAAACAGCACATTAACGCCATTACTTGCAAATTATTTTCTTTCATTGTTGTATTAATTTTCCCAATCATACGCATAAAACTATATATTCATATCCGTTAGCGCCATAATTGGCGACATTTGGCGAAATATCGCCAAATTTGGCGACCAAAATAAGTCTTCATAAATGAAGCCAATTTGGCTATTGCTCAATAATTTGGCGAATTTCTTATTCAAATTCAGTATTAACGAATCTTTTGTAAACGTTTCTTTGCATTTTAACTTGCTGTTTTCGTGTAACATTAGCTAAAATTTTAAAAGAAGATATAGAAAAGCTACATTTTCCTCCCGGTACAGGCCGGAAGGACTTTTTTATTTTGGAATTTTCCGGAATTTATAATTTTTCCTTTCTTTGTATCCGAATTATCCTTTATTCCAAATTTTAAATTTCTATGGCTGCGGGATCTACCCAATCTTTTTGATGACGCGTGAGTTAGTGTGTGTGTCAGTCACAAAAAATCGAAACTTTGAGTTCATATATCGTCTGCTCTAATTTTGGGATATTTTTCGAATTATCCATATTTTTTTTTTTTTCTTATTTAGTATCTTAAATATTACCTTTATTCCAAATTTCAAGTGTCTAGCGCTATAAAATCGAAATATTTTCAAATTTTCCTTATTTTTCGATTTTTCAGATTTTTTTCGATTTTTTTATTTTATTTTCGAATTTTATTGCGTTTTTTACTTAACTTATTCTGAATCCAAACACTATCTTTACTGCGAATTTTAAGTTTCTAAGGCTAAAAGATCAAATTATTTTAATTATTTTATTTTTTTTCGAATTTTTTGAATTTTTGAAATTTTTTTTTCGAATTTTCCAGATTTTTTAATTTTTCCTTATTTTGCATCCTAAATACTACCGTTATTCCGAATTCCAAGTTTCTAGCGCAACAAAATCGGATTATTTGAAATTTTTCAATTTTTTTCGATTTTTTCAATTTTGCTTTCGATTTTTTTGGAGTTTTTGATGTTTTCTTTTTCTGGATGCTAAACACTACCTTCACACCAAATCTTAATTTTCTAAGACTACAAGATCGTATTATTTTTAATTTTCAATTTTGATGGAATTTGTTGAATTTTCGAATGTTTTTTTTTTTTTTTAATTTTCCGGATTTTATAATTTTTCCTTTCTTTGTATCCTAAACACTAACTTTTTTCCAAATGTCAAGTTTCTAGGGCTACGGGATCTACCTAATCTTTTTGATGACGCGTGAACGAGTGAGTGAGTGAGTGACACAAAATCGAATGTTTGACTACATATATCGTCTGAACTAGAAAAGACAGAAAGTTGTAATTTTAAATTTTGCTCCTGTGTGCCAAATACTCTAGAAAAACGAAGTTTAAAATTTTTGGGATACTCCAGCGTGGAGATATGGGGGGGGGGGGGGTCAAAAGTACCCTGAGTTGCTTCCAGAAAAGTACGCTTACGGCCGTGCTTTCTCGACTTGGCGGAAGCACTGCCGTGCTTCCATTTTTTTTTTTTTTTTTTTTTTTTTTTTGTTGACCTATTTTAAAAAAAGCAAAAACTCTTTATTTTTAAGTAAATTTACTTGTTTGTGTTTTCTACCAGGTGTAAAAAAAGCAGTGCATAATAGAGTTCGGTGTCCATGCCAAATTAATGTATTGTAAAGGAAATTTCTGGGTGGGAAAACATGAATTGCAGTCATGAAATTAGGCGGGATTTTAAAGATAAACATTTAATGCTTGTAAAAGAGTGTTTAAAAAAAAACTATTTTTACTTTTATACTTATTTGACAATTAAACTGTAATTTGTTTGTATTAAATGATGTGGACAATAAAATAGCATTTCTCTCTCTCCCTTCCCATCTCTATCTTACTATATATATATGCATACAGTGCATGTAAAAACATTTTTTTTGATAAATTTCAAATATCCGATGAAAACAATTTACTATAAAGTGTATCATAAAGTTGAAAAGCTAATAAAACAGAATTTTTTTTTATCTGTAAGTATTTTATTACAAATATAAAATAATTGTACAAAAAAAAAAAAACAATTTCGATTGTGTAAAAACTTTTAAGGACAGTAAAATAAAAACAATACAATGGTGAAGAAACAAATGTTAAATATGTTGTGCACCTACCATAAATGATCACTGCTTTAAATGATCACAAATATTCTATTTTTCATGGACATTATTATTTTTTGGCTCAATTCGAGACAATTCGGTTTTGTACTATTCATCTTCAATCGTAGACCTGAGTTCTGAAGATGGGGAAAAATGCCTTTAATTTTTGTAAACTCCTCTTGCTAGATCTCCCCACAAGTTCTTGATACGGTTTCGATCAGGACTTCTGAGTGACCATTGAAAAACTTCCAATATTTCACTTCTGGAACCAGAGTTTTGTACTACGACCTGTGTGGATAGACGCATTATCTTGCTGATAAATATGTTTTTCCCCTGCCAGAAGTGTTGTAAAAAGAGTTTTTAGATATGCCTTTGAAATAACTTTTCTTGTAAGAAACGCAAGTGACCCCACGCTGTTAATAAAAAACAACCCCATGTCATAATGGATCCACCACTTAATTCACGTTTTGCAAAAATCTCTTCACCTCCCCCCCCCCCCCCCCCCTCCTCAGATCATGCCTAATAATACCTTTAGCCATCAGCCATTCACCTTTAGCCAACTTTGGGGGAGGGACTGCGATTAATTAAATATAATGTTAAATAACCTCATTAGAGCCTCAATAACCTCATTTTGAAAGTATGAGACATTCACTCTTTAGGTTTGGCATTACATTAATCGCAGTCCCTCCCCCAAAGTTGTGGGTTTTGTTAAACAGAAAAATAGACCCAATCTAGGCTATCAATAGATCAGGAGTATATATTATACCATTCAAGAAAGATAATAAAGATTTTATGTACATAGGTATGACAATGAGGAAATTCCGAGACAGAATAAAAGAACATGAAGCAGAACTGAGATTAAATAGACACCACACTGCCTTAGCAAGATTAGCGCAAACTGAACCTATAAAAGTTGATTTCAATAGATCCAAAATTATATTCCGCACAAATAATCACCTGGAAGCAATTATAAGAGAGTCTCTAGAAATAATGTCTAAAAAAGAAATAGTCTGTAACGATGTATTATCACATGATATCCACGCAGTCTGGAATGAATTAATGCACCATTGATTACCTTTCCCATTCCACCTTTTTTTTTCAAACCCTTGAAGTGAAATAGTTTATTCCGGGCAAGCAAGAAAACGCAAAGAGGTAACAACTCAACTCAACAGAATTAGTTTTTTCCACTGATGATGACCGGGTTTCGGTTGAAAACATTTTGGAATTTTTTAAAAGGACTTTAATGTGCTTTTAAATGTTTTTTATGTATGTTTTTACGCACCTTCAAGCAATATATTTACATTTAGTTGTATCTTAATGAATGTTAGTGGTCGACGGGATAATAGAGAAGTACCCATTTTCTGTGCACTAGATTACGGAAAATTAGCTAGTGTTCGGAAAAAAAGGAAAAAAAGGAATTGGCATAAAAAATTTTATATGATCAAACTTTACTTTAATTAAAATACATTGATAAATAATTTCTGCTAAAATGTGAAAATTTCAAACTTGAATCTGTCCACAAAAATTTCATTCTTATTGTATCTCTGTTGTCTATCTGAAGATATAGTGGAGGGCCTTCGCAACGTCCCAAAAACTTGAAGATAAGGCGACGCGGGCTCTCTCTTCATCTACTCCCATGTCCATGAGATTTCCTATCTTCTTTTCAAATTCTGAATTGGATCTTGGAGCTCCAGCATAGACTTGCGCCCAGTGTTTTGCTGTAAGCTCAAATAGTTTGTTGTTTTCCCTGTATTGCTTGGCCACAACTGCATCTAGTGGACTATCTGGCTCAGCTGCTGACAATAAGGCTTGCAAGGAAATAAGAACACTTCTCAAAGTAATGGAAGCGACCCAATCCTTTCTCAAAATATTTAAGCAGATTGCGCCAGTAACTGAACTGATGTTAGGGTGCCATACTTTAGTGAGGAATCGGACTTTAACTGGTTTGAAGGGATAACTATCCGGGACTTCGATTTCTAGAATATACGTGCCTCCTTCATAAGGTGTATCGGATGGTCCCAACATTTTGCCTTTAAGCTTCATCAAATTGTCCTCAACTGTTTCTGCTGAAATACCACTTTTTTCATTCATTATTTCTTTCAGTTCTCTTTGTATACGAAGAGCAGCTCTATTCAAACCTTCTTTCGCCATTGCTAACGAATTTTTTTTTTTCAGATTTCCGATATTACAGCATATAAGGACATAGATAAAAAAAAAAAAAAAAAAAGAAATAATTTTTTGTCACTTTCAAAATTTAATTCTGCAGTGTAAATTGTTATAATCATGCACGCGCATTTTCCAATTCTAGAACGAGAAAGAAATATTATTAAAATTCATGGAGTTAGTAAGAATGCATAAACTGAGGTTGAACCGCAGGATAGCATCGTGACCTACGTTATACACGTATAATGTAGGTCACGAGCATACGTAATTATCGTAATTATGTTTCTCTTATTACGTATGCCACGGGCTGAACAATTAATTACCTTTATATACTTTTACCTATTAAAATATAAAACCTTAACTCCAGTACTTATGCTGTGAAAATTATGTCATTTTGACTCAATAATAGGAAAATATGTCAATTTTATGAAAGAAAACTCACGATTTCTTTTAAATGTGACGTCATTATCTGAAGAATCCCCTCTCACGCTCTCAGTCAGTGGAGTAGAAATTCAACAAGCGGGAAAACTTCTACCTTACGGCAGAATATAGATTGGCCACCCACGGCTTTTATCGTTGAGATTTTTTTCAGCCAAGTCTAACTCGTAAAAAAAAAGTGTTTGTTAGCATAAGCGAGCTTCTCCACTTTAGAATTTAGTTAGCGCTCTAAGATTTATTGTGAGGCTGGCGGAATATATTAGGAACGAACACACGAAGTTTTAAAAAGGTTCGGCTACTAGAAGTATTTTTAATAAATATAATAGTGAAAAGATGTGGTGATGATAATAGTGAAAAGATGTGGTGATGATCATAGTGAAAAGATGCTGAGACGTGGCGAGGTAGATGTTGTTTACAAATGTGCTGGCTTAATGACACCCTTTAAACTATTTTTAATGGTTCAAGACATTTTAACACTTAATAGATAACTTAAACAAAGTAATGAAAAGTTCTATGATAGCAGCTTTTATGATGGATACAGCTAAGAGAAGTTGTTTAACAAATGATGATTTGGCATTAATTGACGGGGTCTTGGAGAGCGGTGGGGGGAAAGGGAAAGGGAGCTATATAAAACACAAGTACTCTTCGAGACCTTTAAAATTAATCCTCACTTGCAATTGAGAGATGGGACTTTAAAAGGGATGCCCCTTTTGCGCCCCTTTGACGGGCCCCCCTCAAGAGATACGTGAAAACCGAGGCGCCAAAAGAAGCGGGGGGGAAATACCTTTAGGTGGTGTACAGCTAATTTTGGAGCTGTCCGGCCCATAGGAACAGAGAAAAAGGGGAAAAACTAAAATAATTATGAGAAATTAAAAAAATTAAATAAGAAAAGTGCTCCTGACGGAGGGTGGGGGGAGAAAAGGAGGAGTGAGAGTAGGACCAGACAAAAGTTCCTGACTAGATCTAACTTTTGATTTGTTACATGATGAGGCTTGAACACCTTGAATGCCTCTCCCTCCGGGGGTGGGGGGTAACTCCGTTCTTATGGGACATAGGGTCCCGGGACTCTCTTAGAAATGTCGGCCTTGACGAGTTTAACTTCGTCGGATCCTTTAGAAGAGACCTACGCCCTCTGTAGGGCTTAAAGGGGCTGAGAAAGATGTGTTAAGCAGAGAAAAATGCTTCTTAAGGGAGGGGGAATGAGATGGAGGAGAGTAGGAGTAGACCATACTGCTTGACGAGATCTATCTATTGATATGTTACATGAAGGGGTTTGAGCACCAAAAAGGTCTCCCCCTTGGGGGGTAACTTCGTTTCTATGGAAGATAGGGCCACGGGACCCACTTAGAAATGTCCGCTACGACGGGTTTAACTCTGATGGGTACTTTATATTATTGTTTAAATGGGGTCTGCGCCTGCTGTAGCGCAATTAGGGACTGACAAAGGAAAATACAAGCGGAAGTATCGGCAGAATAAAGAGAGACAATTTGATTTTTAATATCGTCAGTAACAACCATTTGTATAACTATGTATAAAGAGTGTCCTCCTTTATATATGGAGTGGCTGTGACTTTTCATAAATATGAATTTTACTGTAGACTGAAAGAATTTTCCCTGTGTGTGGTTAATGATAATATGTAATGTAAAATTTTAATCGTGAAATAGCCGAATTTGTCGTATTTAAATAAGCAATTATTATTAATATCAAATTTTACTTTTATGAAATACATTTCATTTATCATGAAAAATTCAAAGCAATCGATAAAACATTTTTAAATAAAAAAGTAGAAAAATCTAATAGAAATTTAGGGGAATCGAACCCGCAACCTCCAGAATCAAAAGCAGTGTCTAACCATTCGGCCAATAAGTTTACTTCTAGACTTTAAGAAAATATCATTAAAATAGGCAAATTAGTCAAATCAATGTTTCGAACGCAGGCCTTTCAATTTCACTATGCATACATTCACAGTATAGACTCACTCCGTATTTTAGTCTCCTTCGTCCGTGCGCCGCCTTATCTTCGTCCGTGAACAGCCCCATTATCTTTTTACGCGTGAAGCTTTCGCTATAGTACTTCATTGTGAAGTTTGGTAATTTTTTTAATTCAATATTTGAAAAACGGCATAATCATTAGATTTGAAATTTATATCAAGAAAAATACAATTTTTTACCTTTCTAACGCAGTTTGTCTAACAGTTTTATGACAAATACTTTTCGAGCTATTAATTTTTTCAGTAACTTTAAATATTTCATTTTCCGTGATTAACCTGTGGCAACGATGGATGGCTGTGACTTTTCATAAACATGAAAAATGATATTGAAAGAATAAGCCACCCTGTGTGTGGCTAAAAATTATGGGATGAGCTCAAATAGTCATCTATAATGATAAATTTTCAAATGAATTGAACAATTACGATTATATTTAGCCAGAGTAAAATCTCCAAAAACTACTTTAGAAATACTGATATGTAGGGAAGCGACCGTATGGAACCCTGTGTTATCAGATATACAACGAAATTTTTAAAAAAAAAATTAATATGAAAGTAGAAATATTAGAATCTAATGATCCAGGGCTGCCGAAAGTGCAATGTTGCCTACACCTACTTTTCTACGCCAATGAGAAGGGATTCTTCCGACAATGACGTCACATTTAAAAGAAATCGTGATCTACACCAAAATCAGTATCACTTTCGGTGTATTTTTATCAGGAGCCAAACATTTATAGGGAGTCGTGTCTCTCTCTTTTTTTTTAGGTGTATGAAAGGGGTCACATACATGGTCAATTTTTTATATTTTAAGTTTTCCCAAATCTTCAAGCTCTGATGTGTTTTATGGCACATTGACGAAGTTATTTTCCTTCGTAAATGCATAAAACTTGCAGATATATTCCTAACTATATAAAATTTGCAACTACTATACAAATACTAAGAAATTAAAAAGAGTTTCTCAATTTCTATAAAAAGAATTCACTATTGTGTCATCGAAAAGTGTATGTAGTTATGCTTCAAATTGAATAACATTTTTTTCTATGTTTTTTGGCTATGGCAAGCAGGTTCTATTAGAATTTGGGGATATTTCGACGAAAGAGGGCGCTGTGATAGCTATTTAAGAATTTCAAATTCAAAAAGATGTGCAAAAAAAAATAATAATAATAATAATAATTAGAAATCCTAAAAGTATTTTTCGTTAATTGTTCGGCCTTCATCCGGAGAATTCGGAACAATTTTTGTTTTGCCTCTATCTTAAAAACTGGCTGAGATATAGCGGTTTGAAATTTTAGGGTGGCTGACATTTTCAAACAAGACAGCAGAATTCATCCATAAACGGGTTTAATTTATGAGTTTTACTTAACATGGTTTCGGCAAATTTTCTTTCATTGTTGTAACCATTGTTCGTAGTATATGCTTATCACTATATATTTATATTCGCCAACGTCAAATTCTCGCCAAACTTGGCGACAGTTGGCGAAATATCACCAAATTTGGCGACCAAAATAGGTTGCCATAAATTAAGCCGACTTGGCTGTAGAGGACTAATTTGGCGATATTCTCATTCAAATTCAATGTTGACGAGAACTGGGATTGAATCTTCTTTAATTAGGTTCCACGTATTTTACCTTCATGTTTTGCCGTAAAATTAGCTAAAATCGTAAAACCAAGGAATAGGGAGGCTACCTGTTCCTGTCGGTTCAGGCCAGAAGGAATTTCGTAGTTTAGTATACATCAGTTGATCGCATCCCGGTAACCCGACGATTCGCAAGCAGCTGACGTACAACAGAATGACGAAAAATATTGATTTTATTGGCGGTGTGATAGCGAATTTTGAAGTATTAACATGATTGAGATAGAAGAAAGTTTTGGGATTGGCACATCCGACTAGTTTTTTTTTAAATATAAAGAGATATTTTCCTTTCCCTGTCTGGTTACGGCAGCTCTGTTCCTATAAAGCAGGCATGTGAAACACGTGGCCCGCGGTCCACAACTGGCCCGCCACAACTTATCAGTGGCCCGCGATGTCTTTGACAATTTACGTGTGTTTAATTTAGTTGTTAGAACACGGATGCTGAAAATACACTTTGCACCAACACACTTGCACCAGTCGTGGTCTTAAAGATGGAAAACATCTTGATGGGCTTTTTTTATTATTCAGAATGCTACCACTATTTTTGAATAGTAATATTTGTCTTATTTATTATGTCATTAAATAAGGGGAATATTTGTCTTCAGAATGTGGTAGTATTCTGAATTTAAAAAATCCTGTTCATCTGGCAACAGTGATGTAGACAAATATAACTCAATTTTACATTTTAGCCCCAAAAAATTGTATCTATAAAAGATTACCATTCGGAGCGTAGTCTGAATAATTTAAAGTTTCGTAAAATTTTGAAAGTATAATTTTTATTTGCTTATGTTGAAATTAAAACTTCATTTTACTACTCTCTTAGATTTTACACCACTTTACAAAATAATATTCAGTCGAAAATATAAATTTTGAATTTAAGTTCTAATTATTTTCATTACTTAGGTTAGTGATTGTGTGTGAACTTTCTGAAATCCTACATGATCCTTCTTTCCTTTCTTTCATTTTTTATTGGTACTAGGGGGCTCTGCCCCCTACCATCTGCGCTCGCCACCCCCCGTTCTGCACCGCAGACTTTAAAAACACTCTGATTTGATCAACTCTATACGATTACGGAAGATTGCATTATAATTAAACGACCATAGGCAATCTGCTGTAACCGGGTTTCCATTCATTTTCCTTTTACTGAGGGATTTTAAGGTCGAATCAACTGCTCTCTAAACAGCTAACAACTGTTTTCCTCATTGATTAAATAAGATCAATTAAACATTTAAAAATCAACTTGTGTAAAATGGTTAAGTAAACAATGTCGCTGCATAGGAGAATTTTATAACGATGCTACGGAAAATTGGTTGCTTCTCCATTATCCCGTCAACTATTTTCTATAAAAGTAAAGAACTGTCGGCAAAATATATGATGTAACGCCTAAAGTGATGATCGTATTGTCGCTCGCATTCAGTTGATATCAGATGCGTTACACGTATTAGTTATTTCTTCGAGGGATTTTTAATTCAATGTTTATTTGTCTTTTAGGTACTTTTCCATTATCCCGTCGATCAATTTTCATTAAAAAAAAACTGTCGCTAAGCTATAACACCAAATAAAGGAATAGAAGAATTTTGCCATTGGAATCTTAAAAATAAATAAATGAAATAGATAGACAAACAAATAGATAAAATACAAAAAATTCGGAAAAACCCCACTCACCAAAGTGTCAACTATAGTAAGTTTAAACAATAAAATTTACAATATATTAATGAAAACAGAAATAAATAATCTTGGATATTTAGTTACATTATTTTTCTTAATTATCTGTCTCGGCTGGTGAATAAATGTTTGTGACGTCAGTTGAAACTCATCTATTGTATGTAACTGTTCATCGCAATATTTTTCAATTCCTTCTCTTTTTTAGGGTTTCGTTCATCTCACGAAACCCTATTACTCCCGCTCCTTTGTCTGTCTGTCACAGAGCCATTCTCAAAAACTATGTAACTTACAGAGTTGAAACTTAGTGTATAAATCTGAATGGCAGCTGTGAAGAGCTCAAAATATTAAAATTTGAAAAATTCGTATTATTTTAATAAATAGAGATAAAAAACCAAAATTCTAACTGCCTTTTCCTATTAAATTGAAACATTTTTCGTTGTAGCCGATGCCAAAAATTAAAAATCCACGATGAAATTCTTTCTACAATAATTAATTTTCTATCAGACGATTTCCATGTGAAAAATGGAATAAAAAGTGTCACCAATTGAAAACAAGTGGGTAAGCGTGATCGAAGATTGCTCAAAGGGTTTCGTTTAATATTCCTTTCAAAACACTTTATCCTTTCTTTAATAAATCCAAATAACTTTCATTCAGCAACCAAAAAAAAAAAAAGTCATGTTTTTTATAAAGTAAAAATTTACCAGTCTATTTTTTCGTTTTTTTTTTTAAATATCTAAATGCCCGCTATTATATTCTGTCATAATAATCTGTCATGCGGACTAAATGCGATATTTAAAAAAATAATTTCAAAATTAAACATGTTGTACGGGATTGTTGAATCGGATTTTTATCACGATTCAATATGTTTCTCAAACTCATATATTTACTATTCTTTATTACTCATATTCATACTCTCTTTGTATTATTCTCAAATATTTGAAAAATTCGTTAAACTTCCAATATGACGTCAACTCTTTTTAATTCTCTATGACGTGATATTAACCTGCTTTGTGTACATAAACATACTCATACTCCTTGTATTATTGATAAATCTTAGAAAATTTCCGCTTTATTACTACTATGACGTCAATCAATTTTATTTCATATTTATCTTTTTTTCAATTGGTGAAACTTTTTATTTCATTTTCACTTTTCACGTGAAAATCGTCTGATTGAAAATTAATTATTTTAGAAAGAATTTCATTGTGGATTTTTAATTTTTGGCATCGGCTATAACAAAAAATGTTTCAATTTAATAGGTTAGAATTTTGGTTTTTTATCTCTATTTATTAAAATAATACGAATTTTTCAAATTTTAATATTTTCAGCTCTTGACAGACAGACAACGGAGCGGGAGCAATAGGGTTTCGTGAGATGAACGAAACCCTAAAAAGATTAATATGAAATAAAATTGATTGACGTCATAGTGGTAATAAAACTGTAAAATTTCTCAATATTACAAGGAGTATGAGTATGTGTAATGTACACAAAGCAGATTAATATCACGTCATTAGAGAATTAAAAAGAAAATATGACGTCATATCGGAAGTTTAACGGATTTTTCAAATGTTTCAGAATAATGCAAAGCGAGTATCAATATGAATAATAGAGAATAGTAAATATATGATATAAATGCTGGACGATTACACCATGAAACATTTCTACATTAAAGACGTGAGTATAAAACATCACAAATTTACTGAATGGTGTATACAAAACGTTTGTATACATATACACCATTCAGTAAATTTGTGATGTTTTATACTCACGTCTTTAATGTAGTAAATATATGAGTTTGAGAAACGTATTGAATCACGATAAAAACCCGATTACGGAAATATTCGCATATTTTAACATTTTGAAGGTGTACAACATGTTAATTTTGAATTGTTTTTTAAATATTGCATTTAGTCCACATGACAGATATTATTATGACAGAATATAATAGCGGGCTTCGCCCGCTATCGAGCTGGTTTATATATTCGAAAAGACGAGAAAAATAGACCGGTAAATTTTTACTTTATAAAAAACATGACTTTTTTTTTTTTGGTTGCTAAGTGAAATTCATTTGGATTTATTAAAGAAAGGATAAAGTGTTTTGAAAGGATTATTAAACGAAACCCTTAGAGCGATCTTTGATCACACTTACCACACTTGTTAATATCATGGAACTGCCGTTTAAGGATGCAATTATTATTTTAATTAATGAAATATTTAATGAATCAGTAAAACTCAATGAAAAATATATGTATATGTCGAATTAAAAACCATTTTATGCCAAAACAAACACATGTATTGCCTCTGATGTCAGGTGAATTTGACGCCACGATCAAGCATTTTTGGTGTTAAATCCTAAGTTTGGCGATAGTTTTTTATTATGAAAAGTGGTCGACGGGCTAGTGGAGAAGTACCATATTTTTTATGATATTTTAACAATTTATTAGTTATTTCAGTATTTTAAAGGTAATTATTAAACGTAAAAATATAGTTTTTAATTGAGAGGAAATATTATTATTTACGCTGTTTTAAAATTTACAATAATAGGTAAAAGATTTGTCGAAATAAATTAATCTCTTGTGTAAGTATATCTTGTAATTAAAACTGTTTGGATATATTGTTATTTGGGCATTTTAAATATGACGTAAGTTTCCCTATTTAATGCTTTGAAAACGCGTAATAATTTGTTTTTTGCTCTGTTTAATATTCACGCGCAAGTATATTTTTTATTACGCAATTTTCTACATTTACTGCTTTAACACGTGATCATTTAATTATTCTTTTTAAAGTTTTATTTCTGTTTTTAATAGTCACGTGTAAATAAATTTCTTAATTGAAAGAGAATATTATTATGTGCGCTGTTTTACAAATAGGCAACAATTCAAATAATGGATTTTATGAAATATGAAATAAATCTTCATCAAAATAATGAAAATTTTGAGTAAAAATTTGAAATATAACCTCAAAAAATTACTCAAATAAAAAAAAATAATTGCAGTCTGTACACCACAAGCTTGTCAACTATATCCTTATAAATTATGGTTAAATTCCTGTGCATAGTTCTCGTTCCCATAAAACTTTTTTAAGAAAACTATTTTGACCAACTTTAATATTAAATATATCTTAAAATAATTCTTCGATTTAAAAACTGTCTGGTTCAGCATGTTTATCGAAAATTTCTTTATAAAACTACCAATTTTCATATTTTAATATGCAATAGTTTTCTGGATATTAGTCCAGAAAGACTTCAAGGCGCAAAATCTTCATTGACAGCGGCTGCGGCTGCGGTGGCGGTGGTTACTTTTTTTTTTTAATAATATAGAGAGATACACACATTTCATTGACATATTCTCATACATCCCCGGCATTATACCAAAAAAATGTTAAAGGTCTTTATCCCATGAATAAATATAATTAACTGAAGCATATTTTTTATTGCATATTTTTTTAAAGGTGATTTATAACACAATTATATTCAAAGGAAAACTGAAATTTTATGTTTGATATGTAGGCACTGTTGGATTTTGGAAAGAATATAATATTAAGAGGTGCTACAGCACAAAGTATAAAGCAAACTCACAAAAATCTGGCTAAACATCGAAAAGATAAACTGTCAGAATTGAAACTGCTACTTGTTAAAAGAGAATCAAACTGCTTTCACCATGCCCATTGAATGAAACACATTTGCTTTAAAAAACTAAATATTGCCTTTATTACATTAAACGTCCTACGAGTCAAAATCACTCAAAACAAAACTGAACAAGTGAGTAAATGTGATCGAAGATCGCACAAAGGATTTCGTTTAATATTCCTTTCAAAACACTTTATCCTTTCTTTAATTAATCCAAATAAATATTTCATTTTCCAAAAAAAAAAAAAAAAAAAAAAAAGTCCTGTTTTCTATATAAAGTAAAAATTTACCGGTCTATTTTTCTCGTTTTTTCGAATATCTGAACCGGCCCCAAAGAGGGCGAAGCCCGCTATTATACTCTGTCATAATTGCCGAAACGTCAGTTGAGACTCACTGTGGAGACCCGAACAGTTTTTGGTTTCTGTCTGTCTGTCTGTCTGTTCCACGATAACTGCCGCAAAAATGATCCGATTAGTTTATTTTTGGTGAGGTACCCGGAATTAGCTGTATAGTTTTTAGTTACATTTAGTTCATTCGTTCGGAAAATATAAAACATTTCTTTTTAGGTCATAATGCTTTCCTATGGGAATTCGGAGAATTTTGAAATTTTTCATTCGTTGAAAATAAAATGGCGCATTTGATTAATGTATTTAAACGGTAAGTTATGAAGGCTAAAATTTATCAAGTCAGGTCTTAAATTATTCAAATTCATTTGAAATTTTGTTAATACATTCGTCAGATTTTTTAAATTAGGTGTATAATTTTTGGTGCAATTTTATACATCTGTTCTAATAATATAATACAGTTTATTTTATCATTTTTTGCAAATTTTAAAAAGCATTTATTTTTATTTTCCACTTTCATTTAACCTTAACGTGGCAACTATATTTCAAAGAATATCAAAATAATAAAATTCAAATAACTCAGATTGTTTTGCTACAATATTTTATTCGCAAAATCAAATATTTTTGGGTGATTTTAATATTTTATTGAAATAAATGAGAATTTATTTTGATACAAGTTACCTTTTAACTACTATAGAATGATAACCCAAACACTTTTACATGAGATATTATTAATTTTTGGAAGAGATGTGGATTTTTCGTGGTTGAAAATTAGTTATTATTTTAAAAATAGGATGTAATATCTCATACAACGAGATGGTTAATCTAAAGAAATTAGCGTAGTAAAACGCATCCATACAGCCTGAAATAGCACAATTATACTGGGAACTGAGATCACAAAAATACTTTATAGTGCCAAATCACGGTTGCTATTTAGTTAATTGGCATTGGCCACGATTATGAATGATTACCCAATAGGTTTAAAAGTTTCCAAATAAGCTTATTTTGGGGAGATTTTAGTATGCTATTGCTATCGAGTTAGATCAGGATGTATTAACTAAGGTAAAATAAATATTATAGAATGACCATCAAAACTGTTTTTCCGAAACAAAAATTGTAATAACACTTGATTTCTGAAATAGATATAAGGGAAATGATTCAGTTTACATTTCCATAAGTTGCTTTTGTACACGAGATATTATTCAACTTATCTATCAGATGCGAGTGTTTCGTGGTTGGCAGGTAAGTAAATATTGCTATTTAGGTATTAGGATAATATGAAATTATTTTCGAAATTTTTGCTTATCCTAATAAAACCACTGTATAGAACGAAATAAAAGATGTACTAGAATCATTCACAGAAACAATAGGAAACCACGAATATAAATTTAATAAGATTACGGGGGGTTCAAGGGGGCAGAGCCCCCCTGAAGCAATGTATTTTTTTTAATCTAAAAAATAGAATAAGTTCATAAGAATGTCAGAATATTATTGCATAAACCGTGTTTAATTTAACGTTTCTAATTACTGAAACCTTCGAATTACTTTATATGCGTATAAATATATATGTAATAATTTACAAAATGTAATTTGTGGATATGTAAATTGTGTATATTTGTGGATAAGATGTTAAATATTATGAAAAGTGAGATTAAAAAACACTGACTTTCAGAGCTGACGTTGAGGCTCCTGATCTGTAGATTTACTAGTAATATCCGTCATGTGGACTAAATGCGATATTGAACAAAAATCAATTTCAAAATAAAACATGTTGTATAGAGACCTTCAAAATGTTAAAATACGCCAATATTTCCATAATCGTGTTTTTATCATGATTCAATACGTTCCTCAAACTTATATATTTACCATTCTCTATTACTCATATTGATACTCGCTTTGTATTATTCTCAAACATTTGAAAAGTCCGTTTAACTTCCAATAGGACGTCAGATTAGTTTTCTTTTTAATTATCTAATGACGTGATATTAATTTGCTTTCTGTATATACACATACTCATACTCCTTGTATCATTGAGAAATCTTTGAAAATTTCCGTTTTATTACCATTATGACGTCATATGAATTTTTTTTTTTCAATTGGTGAAACTTTTTATTTCATTTTTCACGTGGAAATCTTTCAATAGAAAATTAATTATTGTAGAAAGAATTTATTGTGGATTTTTAATTGTTGGCAACTGCTATAACGAAAAAGTGTTTAAATTCAATAGGAAAAGGCTGTTAGATTTTTGGTTTTTTATCTTTATATGTTAGAATAATACGATTTTTTCGAATTTTAATATTTTGAGCTTCCTAGTAGATATTTAGCTATAAGTGCACAAATTTTCATGCCCGTAAGTTATATAGTTTCTGAGAACGGCTCTGTGGCGGATACACAACGGAGCGGGAGTAATAGGGTTTCGTGAGATGAACGAAACCCTAAAAAATTATGTCTAGAGCAGTTAAAGAAATTTGAAAATACTATAAGTGTTGGGTCCGTGGTTGTATTTACATGCGCAGACGACTCCAATTCTGTAAGTTATTTTTCGTTGCATGGCAACTGACATGTTCTAGAAAATGTCATCCATGAGAGAGTTGGCAAATTATATCTTGAATAAAGTTTTAGTTTGAAATATCGTTTTCATTTGGAGTCAGATAAAATGAAATAAAATGAATAAGTTAAGTACGACTAAATGAAACAATATTTAGGGAGATACGTCTGACATTACTGGTGACCCGAAATGTGATATTTAAAAACGTACTGTTTTGATTTATTTATTTTTATAATTGTGGAACTGTTAACTAAAAAGCGCTCGCCTGTTACAGATAATTTTGCTAAAACTTACAATGCATTAATGAATTTATTAAAATATGAAGATCCTAAGGAGGAAAACATTAAATTTACGTTTGCCAGTTTAAAGAGAATTTATGATACCTTGGCAAATTTACACAATGCGATTAGTAATTACTTATTAGAACTTAGAACATTCCGATATGGAAGAATACGAAAATGAATGCAACGCCATAGAGGAGTATAATGAAACAAGTGGGTAAGTGTGATCGAAGATCGCTCAAAGGGTTTCGTTTAATATTCCTTTCAAAACACTTTATCCTTTCTTTAATAAATAAATTTCATTTAGCAAAAAGAAAAAAAAAAAAAAAAAAGTCATGTTTTTTTATAAAGTAAAAATTTACCGGTCTATTATTTTGTTTTTTCGAATATCTAAACCAGCCCGATAGCGAACGAAGCCCGCTATTATATTCTGTCATAATAATATCCATCATGCGTACTAAATGTGATAGTTATAAAAATAATTTCGAAATTAAACAAATTGTACACCTTCAAAATGTTAAAATAGGCGAATATTACCATAATCGGATTTTTATCAGGATTCAATGTTTCTCAAACTCATATATTTACTATTCTCTGTTACTCATATTGATACTAGCTTTGTATTATACTCAAACATCTGAAAAATTCGTTAAACTTCCAATAGTACGTCAGATTTTCTGTTTAATTCTCTAATGACGTGATAGTAATCTGCTTTGAGTACATACACATACTCATACTCCTTGTATTATTGAGAAATCTTAGAAATTTTCCGTTTTATTACCACTATGACGTCAATCAATTTTATTTCATACTAGGGGGTCTACCCCCTGCGAGCTACGCTCTCCAACCCCCGCTCAGACTTCGAGGCCTCTAAAAACATGACAGCGTGCTTTGTTTTAAAAATATTGGTAAATCTGTAATTGGGTTGCCATGCTTTTAACATTTTAATGGGGCATTTTTTTATTATCATGGCCTCATACACAGCTGTTGCGACAACTGACGACTGTTTTCAGGATTGATAAGTAAAATCAATTACACCTTGAAAACCAGCTTGTATAAAATGGTTAGGTTTAAATTGTGGCTACCTCTCGGACTTTTATAACAACGATCTGTATTCTATTCTTCCTTTGCGTTTAAGGATGAGAAAAATTCCATCTGTTTGTGAATAACATTAAGAACCACGGTATTGAAAAGTACTATGTTATAGACATTTTCAGTAACGGGCTTTAATTTTCTCTCTATTTTAGTAAACCATCATGCATATTTTCATGTTATTTTAAATATGTAAATTATTTATTTTAATTAATATGCATATACGAATTTTCTAATAATTATTTATCATACAAAATTAATTAAATATTTAGTGCATGCATGCCTGCATTTATTCGGCATCAATTGATGAGATATTTAAATAAATTTACTATCCGCGATAATTTTACACCGTGGTATGTCACGGGAATATTGTCCATAAGAAAATCGGTTACTTTTCCAGTATAGGATCCTTTGCTTTTAGGTTTGGCGTAATTTGAGCTTCAAAAAGGGATAGATTCGTTAATATACATAGATTTGTTGCCAAAAGTTATGAAAACAAACCCAATGAACTTTTGGTGCTTTTCTATTATAGGGGTCTTGACGCTTTTTTAAAAAGCTTGGCGCAATTCGGGCATCAGAAAGGGAGATTTGGTGCCAAATGACATAAACAGCCATGGAAACAAATTCGACGATTTTTTTGTTTATATGCGTATTTTAATTATACGTATATTATTATTGTTTTTTCTATACAAATTACTTCTGATTGTGTATAAAATAGGATAAATGACATTTTACTCTAAACAAATTGTATAAATATTGAAAAAATGCTTCTGTATACGAAATGACAAAGTGAATAGGTTGACAGAAAGTATGTTGCCGAATTTCCTTTTCCGCCAAGACTACTTTCTCTGTTTCGTCAAGGCCCCATATACTGGAAAATCACCGAACTTTTATGCTTGTTTATACATGTATTTATATGTATATATACAATTTATTTATCACTTTCAATTTACCTCTTTTTGTACATAAAAATAGATAAAAGGCTTCTTTATATTAAATAAATTGTATAAATATCGAAATAATTGCTTGTGTATATCAAAAAGCGAACAGATTGTTAGAAAACATGTTGCCGAATTTCAATTCATCGCCAAGGTCACTTTCTGTATCTCGCGAAGGCCCATATATTGGAAAAGAAACGAAAATCATTTTAATATATACCGTAATTTACACCTTAAGTGTGTTTCGAGTATAGTAATTTAATTATTTGTAGTTTTTTCTTCTCTTTGTTATTTATGTGTAAACATATAATTCATTATTAAAAAAGTAATGCTACTGAAATATTCATTTGTTTTAAACTTTAATAGCATTTCTCTAATATATAGGGAGCATTTTTTTCCTTGCTGCCAATCAGAGAGAGAAAGGAGTAAATGTCATTTTACCATAATTGATGTCATATTCTCATTAAAATTGGAAAGAAAACCAAGCAGGATATTTCATTCTCCTTCCGTGCAATTGGGCAATTATTATTTTATATATTCGTTTCAAATATCCGAATTGGTGATTTTATAAATTTTTTTAATTAAATTTTTCAAAAAATTACCAAAATGATATCAATAAATAATAATTACTATTAATTCCTTTCCCCCCCTTTCTTTTGCGTTTACATAAATGACGTCATTTGGACGAAATTTTTTCAAAATATTTTCAGTTTATAAATTAAATTAAATTCTGTCAGACGATTGAATCCTGACGATAGAAATGTGATTTTTTTTTTCCAAATTTTCCTGAAAAACATAATTTAATCACAATCTTGTCTTCATTATCGATTGAAATAAAAGATAAATTCAATTTAAATTTGAAAATGACGAATTAAAAGAAATCAATAATCCCTATCGGGATCTTTTCAATTTTCCCCTTTTTTGTCACAAAAAAACTGAGTAATTAGTTGCCATCATTACAGAAATGTCATTAAAATTAGAAAAAAAAATAATATCTCGAAAACTAATTCCAATTTCGAAATTCTATTACCAGTTTTGACATCCGCGGATTTTTATGGACAATTGGTATTAATTTCACCATCACGCGTTTAATATTTTATTAAAAATAGCCCTGAAACACAATCAGTCGTTTAATCAGTCGTTTCATAAAATCGTTTCATAAATTCGTTTCATAAAATCGTTTCACAAATTCGTTTCATTAGGATTTTATATATATAGGGTAGATTTATCTTTTATTCAATGGGTGAAACTTTTTATTTCATTTTCATTTTTCACGTGGAAATCGTCTGATAGAAAATTAATTATTGTGGAAAGAATTTCATCATGGATTTTTAATTTTTGGCATCTGCTATAACGAAAAATGTTTAAATTGAATAGGAAAAGGCTGTTAGAATTTTGGTTTTTTATCTCTATTTATTAAAATAATACGAATTTTTCAAATTTTAATATTTTTAGCTCTTCATAGCTGATATTCAGCTATATACACAAAGTTTCAACTCTGTAAATTATATAGTTTTTGAGAATGGCTCTGTGACAGACAGACAACGGAGCGGGAGTAACAGGGTTTCGTGAGATGAACGAAACCCTAAAAATGAATAAAGCTAACGTGAGCATGGAAATTTATTTGGAGAAAGAATTAAAAGCGCAGTATGCGAATTCGGTAACTTCTTCAAATGTAACAAAAATAAATTAAAATTGCCAAAAATAGAGCTGGTGAAATTTAGCTCAGAAATAAAAGATTGGCTTTCTTTTTGGAGCCAATTCAAAAGGATTAATGAAGATGATGACATTGAAAATGAGGATAAATTTCAATACTTGATTCAGTGCATCAGCGAGGGCACAAGAGCTCGCGAAATAATTAACAGTTTTCCGCCAACTAGCGACAATTATGAAAAGGCAATTGTGTTACGGTTAGTTTTAAAGTTTCCTTTTTATCTACATTAAATTATTTAAATCACTTTCTCAACATTTATTTAACAACACTCTTTTTATGTTTTTAATAAATAAATAAATTAATTAAAAGTAATTGTAATAATGATAATAATAAAAACGTTTTTTTTTTCTTCTTCTTTCTTTTTCTTTTAAACAAAGTAATGTCAACTTTTATAGTCTAGCTTAGCTTCCTGTTTTTCAAATGCGAAAGATAAATAGCAAGGAGGGATGTTTGTCAGTTAAAGACCACACAGGTGGCAAATTTGGAAACAGCCATGCACTTTCCCATGCTTGGAATCAGGGATTGGTGACACTGTGTCTATCTTTGGCTAAAAGAAAGCGAGTACACCCCAAGAGGTATTACGTTGTCTGGTGAATAGACTATGGACGCAATTAAGCATTGTATTTTATAACATACAACTAAAGGCCAGGTTTCCTCTTCAGTCTGAGTGGCGCGTACGTAAACATACGTTCATGTGAGCCATTTAGCAGCCCGCAGAGAGAGGGAGGCAAGTTTTTTTTTCCCACGTAACGGTGCATAAGGGGAAGCGAAGGCGAACTGTCGCCAGGGTCATTCCATTTTGTTATTGTTTACACCTCCGAAAACCCCTTCACAGATAGTTTTTTGGTTCCGTCCAGTTTTGAAGCGGTGAGAGAGAGAGAATGTTTACGACTTGTTGCTTGGCTCGAAAATTGACTCGTGGACTGGATCGCGAAGCTGTTGGTAGGCGGAGAGGTTTTTGGAAGATTATTGAAAATGGGACACTGATGGTCCTACACTAACTATTCTAAATCATAGTGTTATGATGAAAAGAGTATAATTTTATAAGGGTATTTTCAAGTTGCGGATCTATAACTGTTAGCGAGAGAATAAAAAGAAGATATGTTTGGCCCGTTTTGCGTAGTGGCGTTCTAAGAAAAAGTATTACATTATTCTGACTTCTTAATCTTCAGAGGTGGTCTTAGATCTTGGACTAGACGGTCGTTGAAAATAGTACTGTCCTGAATTAATGTGATGGCCATCTTAGAATAAGACACATGTCTTATGAAAGTGAGACTTTTGACTTTGACAGTGAAAGTTTGGTCCGTGGGACAATTTCCCCCTCATGACAAGATGATAGACCCAGTAGCTGATGGCAAGGGGTGCAGTTTGATGAGAGGTGCGAAGTGGTAACCTAATCTTCACTGTGATGAAATCTGACACATCGTATAATGATGAATAATAGCGTGAATCCATATGAGAATTGACAGAAGTCTCCCCAGCCAGAATACTCCTGTTTAAATGATGGTTTCAACAGATTTAGAAAAGGACGAAATGCTCCTCAATGCCCACTGATAAGTTTAACATGTTCCTCTTTGTGTAAGTTACCTTTTACACTTTTTATTACATATATAACCAATAGTAAGTTATGTATATGCCCATTTGGAAAACACTGAGAGTGATTATATGTGTACTTCCAAGTGCTATTAATAATTAATTTTTTTACTAAGCGAGTAACTCTATAAAATTGTTAAATTATGATGTGTAATAATTGTAAGAATTACGTTACTTACTTTGAGGATAATTGATGAGTAATTTAGGTATAACTAATTAACCCTTAAATTGTGATTGTGTTATAATTTTGAGAACTTAGTAGCTTTGGTAATTTTTCATTGTTCAAATAAAAAATTTTTGTTTATATAAAAAAAAGGGTTTATTTTCTTTGTGTAGTTCTTAAATAATTGGTATTTACATGTTTACAGTAAAATCATTAGTGAGGATTAACTTTTCAGTGTGTGAGAATAAAATCATGAAAGCTATAATTTTTCTAAATTAAGACTTTGAAATTTCTTAAGTTTAAATTCATAACTGATTGTTTTAATGAACATTAATTGAGGTTTACTCAATGTTATCCAATCGTATTTTTGATCTTGATTTAATGATGGATAGATTCATAAGTGAAACAGTAATATTAAATTTAATTTCATAAATGTTAACTTAAGCTTTAACTTTCCTCTCTCAGGTATATTGTTATCGAAAATAAACATCAAAATGTTTATTTTAAAAAAGTAAAAAAAAAAAAAAAAAGTATTCAGTTATTATATGCCACTATACGATTTTCGGTTAACCGATCTGATCTGGTTCAAAATCTCCATAATTGTTCTAAAATTTTGGTATCTCATCATATCTCTATTTTATTAAACTTTCCTTTTTCCTTTTAGTCCTCATATTGGAGGAATTTCAGGTTACCTTCATTTTTCCAAATTATATGATGATTAGATTTTGCTAATTTATTGTGTATGGAGATTTGAGCTTGATCGGGTTGGAGTGGAGTTGGGTGTTCTTTGTGCATCTCAGTATGCTACTTGATTTAGAAATCTGTTGCCCCTTGCTACATTTATTATTTTCTAAAATGATGAGTTCAAAAATATCATGTTGTTTTAACTTATTCGGATTTTTAAGTGTTGGTATTTTGATAAGTTTAATGTAATTTGCTCCCTTTTCCATGGCAACAGATTTCAGTGGAGTTAATCAGAGTATACTTGTTTTTAAATCAGTTAATTGTCAAATGAAGAATGAGTAACAAATGAGCCTTTTAAATTAAGTAAGTTGTGTTTTAGAAAGAACCCCAAACACCACAACAAATGGAGCCGTAACAATTTGGTCTCTGGGTTATTGATTTTTTTTTTTTACTTGTATGTATTCTAATTGTCAAAGAGCAACTGGGTGTTTTTTTTTCTCTTCAATTGAGATTTTATTGATATGCTGAAGTGTAAAAAAGAGGTTCATACTCTCTCTCTGTGCTATAAGCTACAATTCCCAGTCAAAATTATGTCTGTTGAGCATACCTTTTTCTTATTTACAAAAACCATAGTCCTGTACTTAAGTTTTACGTGTATGTAAGTTTCCTTTTTTTTCTTCTCTTTTTCTCATTTTTAAGTTACCCCCCCCCCCATTTTCCTTTTTTTTTGGTTGTTTGTTTATCGTTTTTTAACCCTAACCATGGCTGATAAGCATTCAGAGGCAATTGCCACTATTCAGCGGAAAAATGCATTAGTGGACAATTTGTCAAACATTCCCCCATTCAATGGAGAGGCCAGCTCAGTCTGCTTCTCAGATTTTTCTGAGAAATTTGAGAGTTTTTCCAAATTATTCGACTGGACTGAGGAGGAAAAGAAGTTTGTTTTACTTGCCAGACTATCTGGAGCTGCATCTAGGCGGGTTAAAATACACAAAGCGAAAACATCTGAGGAACTTATGAAAATTTTAAAAGAGAGTTACACTTCACAGGCCACACCGGATGTTGCACTCAGTCATTTTTTAAATTTTAAACAGCCACCCAGTATGAGTGTTCAAGAGTTTTATGATAAGGCGTATGATATGTCCCTAAAAGCCCTTGTAATTGAAGGTATTCAGGGTGAAGTAGTCGATAAAAGCCGAACGGCTCTACTCCACTCCATGCTTTTGAGCAATCTTACACCAGAAGTGCGAAAGGGGGTAATTGCGAGAAACCCGCAATCCCCAGAAGAAATTCTCAAAATTGCACTTCTGGAAGAAAAAGCTTATAGGAGCATTAACCCTTTTTACAACCACCGCGAGGAAATTCTCAACCCAAATTTGACCCAAAACCTACCCTGTGCTGCAGTTTTTCAGCAAGATAGCTCACAAAAGAAGGAGATAGACCAGCTGAAATCACAAATTGATGTTTTAGCAGCAAAGATAGACAGTTTAGTAGATCTTAGGGCTAGGGATGTACAGGAGAAAAACCAGGAAGTAAGACCCGTAACCTGCTATAGGTGTTCCGTACAGGGCCACTATGCCAGAGATTGTCCACTAAATTTTGTCGACTATAATTTTAGAAGGGGAGGTGGTCAAAATTTCAGGAGCCGTGGGCAAAATTATAGAAACAGAAGTGAAAATCCTAGAGGCAACCAGACTTAGCGAGGCGGATATAGGGGAAGAAGAGGTGGTTATTACCAAAACAATAGGAATACAGCTGCGAACAGAAATGAGGAGCAGGCGGTAAATAACACCCCTATAGCTAACAATGAAAATGAGCCTTTAAACTATTAGTGGCCGGATCAGATATGGTCAAGTCGATCCCCAACAGGCCCCTGGACCCCCCAACTGTGTATAGTATGTTTCAGCCCCAATCATATACCTTACCAACTGCAAGAATTTGCATAAATAAAGTTTTCCTAAATGCTTTATGTGACACGGGTTCAGCAATCAATCTTCTGAGTGGTGCTGATGTTAACTGTTTAGAGAATTTTGAGACGGAGAATTGCAATATCCCCATTATGACTGTCACCGGTGAGAGAGTTCACCTAAATAAGAAGTATTTTTAAAATTTGTTTTTGATAATGTTCAATGTCAAGCTGAATTCTATGTAGTGGAAGGTAAATTAGCAGAGGAATTTAATATGATTTTGGGAATGCCATTTTTGAAAGAGTACCGGGCAAGTATAAATTGTGATACAAATGCTGTCGCTCTTAAAGTGCCAGCAACAGGCCAAAGTAAACAAAGTTTAGAAACCCCAAGTAATACTTCTTCAGGGTCTAATACTTGCCTTGCTACTAATTCTGTAAATATTTCTAATTCTGTATATAGTGTAAATGTTAGTAATAATTGTGTGAATAATGATATTGTTGAAAATAATTCTGTAAATATAAAATGTGTCAAAATAGTAGAGGAGGATACAAATAGTAGTAATGCCAATAGCCCCCCTGAAAATTTAGCATGTAGTAACGTTCATGACTCAGTCAGTGTTGAAAATGGGAATCATAGTAGGGAAAATATGGTAGTTCAGGACCCATAGTTGAGTAATATGGGAAAAGATGTTGAGATAGACATTCAAACTGAGTCAGATAAGGAAGTTGAAAGTGTTGCGCAGAACTTTTGCATGCAAACAATATCAGGCGGTAGCTCTGAGGGTAATAATACTGAAAATTCTTCATGTATTCAAAATGTCGACAATAATCTACCAGCAGCGAGTCAGGTAACCCAGGGTAATTTAGCTGAAGATACTACTGAAATTTGTAATATTGATGAAAGTGAAGATTTGGTAAGTATAGAGGATAAGGTACCTGAAGGCGAGGAGGAGAGCAATGAAGATAGCAGTAGTGATAGAACCAATAAAAATAAAAGTATAAGTTTCGCTGTGTTATGTAGCAAAATTTCAATTCCCCCGCAGTCAAAAATGTTAGCCCAGGTTAAAAGTTATAAGGAAAATTTTATTAAGGAAAATGATATTGTTATGTTAGAACCTTTGGCGAAAAATTTAAATCAAGGTCTCCTTACCTCCAGAGCCATTTGCACTAAAGAACATGGCCTGTTTATTTCATTTGCAAATTTTTCAGACAATAGTGTTCATTTAAATAAAGGAACCTTTGTTGCCAAAATTCAAAAATGTGTAGACAAGTCAAATGTACCTGTAACTAAAAATAACTTAACTTGTAATGTAAATCTGGCCCCTCCAATTGGTGACTTTGATCACGCTGATCTCACTTGGAGCTCTGAAATTAATTTAGATCATTTAGAACCCCCATTAAAACTTAAAATGCAAAATTTTCTAGACAAAAACAAAGATGTATTTGCAGCATCGGTCTTAGATTTACCCGGCTGTGATACAATCCCGCATGAAATAAACTTAACTTCAAATAAACCAGTTAAAGGCAAAGCTTATAAAGTCCCCTACAAATTACGTCAAGAAATGGAAGACCAGCTTAATACTTTATTACAGGCGGACATAATTTCCCCTTCCATGTCGGAATTTGCTTCTCCGGTCATTCTGGTTCGGAAATCAGACGGTTCCTATCGACTTGCTGTTGATTACAGAAGATTAAATAAAAATCTTGTTAAAGATGCTTATCCAATACCTAACATTACCGACTCTGTTGATGCTTTAAGTGGGGCTAAATTTTTTTCAACATTAGATTTAACTAGTGGTTTCTTTCAACAGGTTATTCGCCCAGAGGATAGGCATAAAACTGCTATAATCACCCACAAGGGACTTTTTGAGTGGACCCGTAACTGTTTTGGGCTCTCAAATCCAGGTAACAGTTTCCAGAGACTTATAAATGCTATTTTCGGTGATTTAGGCAATCTTGGAATTCTTGTTTATATCGACGACATTGTAATTGCCTCCTGTGATGTTAATTCTCATTTTGAGAAGCTTAACATGGTCTTTGATAGGTTAAGACTGCATAAATTGAAACTTAAGCCCAGTAAATTCACTTTCCTTTCGAATAAAATACAATATCTAGGTTTTGAGATTTGTAGTGGCCAAGTGTCACCTATTAATAAAAATATTGCGGTAATTGAAAATTTTAAACCTCCAACTACCCGAAAGGTTGTTAGGTCCTTTATTGGAACTCTATCTTTTTATAGGAGATTTATACCAGATTTTACTAAGAGGGCCAAAAATCTCATCAACTTAACGAAAGAGACAGGAAAATTTTCGTGGAATGAAGATGCACAGAAAGAATTCGAAGACCTTAAAATGGCTCTTATTTCAAAACCATGTCTTGCACTCCCAGATTTTGAGAAAGAATTCCATTTATATAGTGATGCCAGTGGCGAGGCGTTAGGGGCAGTGTTATCACAATTAGATGAAAATAACATGCTCCATCCTGTTGCCTTCGCCAGCAGAAAATTGAAAGATGCTGAAACCCGTTATTCCACCACTGAAAGGGAATTATTAGCTTTAGTTTGGGCTACTGCCCACTTTAAATGCTACATTGCAAATACCCACTTTTTCATCTATACAGACCATGCACCTCTAACATTTATGTTAAAAATTCACGACCCTACATCACGCATGGGCAAATGGATCTGCACTCTCTCAGACTTCAATTTTACAATCAAGTTTGTTAAAGGTAAATGTAACAGTGTCGCAGATTTCCTTTCTAGGTATGTAAACAATGATAACTCCAATGATACTGTTAATTGTAATTTTTGTATACAAGTCGAAAAGGAAGTTACTTTTATGCCTCATTCCAATCTACTTGAAAAAATTGGTGAATTGCAAAAATCAGACAAGAAATGCTGCGACATTGCAAGAAAACTAGACCAAGGTGTAGAAATTGCTCCTAAATACATGAAATTTTTTTTAGAGATGACATTTTAGTTTGTGAGGATACGAGGGAGTCAGCTATTTTGAATAAATCTGTAAAGTTAGTCGTGCCAAAAAAATTGGTCACTCAAGTTTTTGCACTAACGCATGAGTCCCTAGCTGCTTGTCATCAGGCCTTTCAAAAGACCATTGATCGCATTTGTGAGCACTTCTATTGGCCAGGAATGTCGGCAGATGTCAAGCATCTAGTGGAGTCATGTGTTAGTTGCCAGCAGAAGAGAGCTTATAGAGCAAACCAGCTCGCCCCTCTGCAACGTATGCCGACACCCCAGTTTCCCATGAACAAGGTACATTTAGATCTCATTGGACCCTTGCCGCAAACTTTTTCGGGAAATAAGTATATAGTCGCATATATAGATGCATTTACTAAATGGCCAGAAGCATATGCGGTTAGTTCAACCACTTCAGATGTCATTGCGGACACTTTAGCTGATTTCATCTCACGCTACGGAGCACCATGTTTTATTACGACGGATAACGCGAAGAATCTAATTTCAGATGCGATAGAGCACGTATACAAAATGTTTGGTATCAAACATATCAAGACCTCAACTTATCACCCGGCTGGCAACTCGCAGGTGGAGAGACAGAATCGTACTCTGAAAAATGCACTGTGTCACATAGTCAATCAAAATCAATCTGACTGGGACACAAAACTCAAATTTGCGCTACTAGCTATGCGTTCAGCTGTCCACTCATCAACTAAACTTAGCCCAGCTGCAGTTATGTATGGCAGAAATTTGAATCTACCATATAATCTCTTTTCCCAACCACCTTCTTTTAATTATAATGATGCACCCTCCTTTTGCGAGCTCTTAATCCCAGCTCTTCAAAAAGTATACACTGAGGTACATAGTAATTTAATTAAAGTTTCTGAGCAGCAGGAAAAATACCGTGAAAAGACAGCTGTTGATAAAAATTTTAAAATAGGAGATCTTGTGTGGTTATTTACACCCACAGTCGCCCCTGGTAATACAAAAAAATTAAGCAAGCAAAATAATGGTCCTTTTACTATAATTGAGAAACTTAATGAAGTTAATTTTAAAACAGCGCTAGTTGCTAATCCCAAAAATTGTCAGGTTGTCCATGTTGACAGGTTGTCTTCTTTCAAAGACAGACTTCCCATCTGGTCCAGTGAACCAAAACAAACAATTGGCCTGGGATCGACTGAAAACGTGACCATCGATTCACCACACCAACCGCGCGATTCTCCTCCTGTACGCAGGTGTAAACGCAACCGATTCATTCCCTGGGCACCATATGATAGTAACCGCGCACCAGCAGTAGTGAACGTCAACAATAACGAAACTCCGGTAACGCCGGAAGTGGAAGAAACAGACAGCGACGCGACTGAAATCATAACTCCCTGTTCCCCACCTCCCGTGTCTCCGGAGGTAGCGACGACGGAAAGCAACGAAAGGTATACTTTAGCAGCGCCAGAAAATAACGAGATGTGCGTAAATAAAAATTTAGCAACGGCAGAAAGCAGCGAAATGCGCGTAGGTAAAAATTCAGCCACGGCAGAAAGCAGTTCAACTGCTGAGCACAGCGATTCGCGCAGGTCTCGTTCATCGATTCGTCCAGCTGCTAAATCGAATAGAAGTAGTCGTTCAATATCGATTTCTAGAACCGACTATTCGCTACGGGATAGGAGAGATCGTCCGAGTTATAAATACTAAATACCTTTTTTCGTTATTCAGGCATTTTTATTCAATTTTACCTTGTTTATTTGTATTTATTTATAGTTTAGTTAATGTGTATGTATATTTAATTATTTTTTTTGGCATTTTTAAAACGGAACTTAGTTTTTCTAGCGTATTAAAGGTTTGTTTTGATTGTGTTTTGATACTTTCATGTAGGCATTTTTAACCCTTTTTATGATTATACTTAAGGTTTTTGTCTGTTTTATGGTAGATTTTGTGGTATGTACCCTTCCGCACACCGTCTTCGTAGATTTTGGGTATATTTTTGAAAAAAACGAGTGTAATTTTCGTTACTTTAACATTTTTCTGGGATGCTATGTTTGGTATACCCTCTTGCCGAAGTTGTTCTGTGTTTTTATTTTTTTTATGCATCTGTGTTCTATACATAACCTTTTAAGGGTGTGTTTACTTTAATTAATGCATTTTAATTAGATGGATTTATTATTTACTATGCAATTTGTGGGTTTATTTGAACTTTAACTTTAAGGATTGTGGACCTTTATTTATTTTTTTTTTCTCTTTCTTGGACATACGTTCTCATGTACATACCTGGATGTGGTTGTGTATGACTTAAATTACTAGAATTAAGTATTTTCTTAATTTTACTTCCTATTCTTGGTGGAGTGTGTGTTTTTCCTTCCTGATGATATATGTCACCACCCCTGTTTTTTATTTTATTTTGTGGAATGTTTTCCCTGTAGTGCCCAAAAGCCCGAAACTGCTTTTGCTATAAGTAGCACAGAGGCAGAGATACTCTTTCCCTTGCACATTACTTGTAAGTGCATTTGTAAAATCTACACAGTTACACGGTTCTAAGAACTTTCTTCAAATACAAACATAACTTCACGTACAAGTGTGTGCGTGATTCTATAACATGGTCTGTAATTACCAAATTGTGTGTCTTGCTCCTAATTTACTATATGTATAACCTTCTATTACAGTATGTATATATTTTAATTTTGCGTCACCAGTTGCTCTTGTGTTTTTTTTGTATGGTAGAGTTAATGTGTGTTTTAAACAAGAAAATGCATAACATGTACAGTGTTATAACTATATTATTACTAGTACTTTTTACATTAATATATAGTGTTGTAATATATTGTGATGCCAATTATCAAATTTATGTATATACGCAGTGTAAAGAAACTTAATCAGTGGGCACTTCCTTCTTTTTCGGCTTATTTTTTTTTTCTCAAAATTCAATTTATGTATTGTTTACAGTTCTGTTACCAGAAGTTTCAGGTGAGATGTAGTTATGCGTAGGAATAGCAGTAGTAGGGAAGTAAGGTTTCACAGTCCAAGTGGAACTTGTGTTCTTTTACAGGTGCAGAATGTATCTTTTTCATTTTAGTGGTAAAATCAGCCTTATGGTCCCTCTTGTGGTAATACTCCTTTATGGTTATGTTTGAAGTAGTATTTTAGGTAATGGTTGCTACGGATGTGCGAGCTCTGGTTGTATGTGTCCGGAACATACTTTTAGGGTGGTGTTTCAGCGGTGAATTATCTGGATCCCGTCCCGGATCGTTGTATGATTTGTGTATGTGGGTCAGTTTTTTGCAGTGTTGAGGCCCCAGCATACCATGTGGTACCCAGCTGCCTTTCAAAAAAAATTTTTTTGTTTTTTCAAAAAAATTTTTTTTTTATTTAGCCGAGGGGAGCAATCTTGTTACGGTTAGTTTTAAAGTTTCCTTTTTATCTACATTAAATTATTTAAATCACTTTCTCAACATTTATTTAACAACACTCTTTTTATGTTTTTAATAAATAAATAAATAAATTAAAAGTAATTGTAATAATGATAATAATAAAAACGTTTTTTTTTCTTCTTCTTTCTTTTTCTTTTAAACAAAGTAATGTCAACTTTTATAGTCTAGCTTAGCTTCCTGTTTTTCAAATGCGAAAGATAAATAGCAAGGAGGGATGTTTGTCAGTTAAAGACCACACAGGTGGCAAATTTGGAGACAGCCATGCACTTTCCCATGCTTGGAATCAGGGATTGGTGACACTGTGTCTATCTTTGGCTAAAAGAAAGCGAGTACACCCCAAGAGGTATTACGTTGTCTGGTGAATAGACTATGGACGCAATTAAGCATTGTATTTTATAACATACAACTAAAGGCCAGGTTTCCCCTTCAGTCTGAGTGGCGCGTACGTAAACATACGTTCATGTGAGCCATTTAGCAGCCCGCAGAGAGAGGGAGGCAAGTTTTTTTTTCCCACGTAACGGTGCATAAGGGGAAGCGAAGGCGAACTGTCGCCAGGGTCATTCCATTTTGTTATTGTTTACACCTCCGAAAACCCCTTCACAGATAGTTTTTTGGTTCCGTCCAGTTTTGAAGCGGTGAGAGAGAGAGAATGTTTATGACTTGTTGCTTGGCTTGAAAACTGACTCGTGGACTGGATCGCGAAGCTGTTGGTAGGCGGAGAGGTTTTTGGAAGATTATTGAAAATGGGACACTGATGGTCCTACAGTAACTATTCTAAATCATAGTGTTATGATGAAAAGAGTATAATTTTATAAGGGTATTTTCAAGTTGCGGATCTATAACTGTTAGCGAGAGAATAAAAAGAAAATATGTTTGGCCCGTTTTGCGTAGTGGCGTTCTAAGAAAAAGTATTACATTATTCTGACTTCTTAATCTTCAGAGGTGGTCTTAGATCTTGGACTAGACGGTTGTTGGAAATAGTACTGTCCTGAATTAATGTGATGGCCATCTTAGAATAAGACACATGTCTTATGAAAGTGAGACTTTTGACTTTGACAGTGAAAGTCTGGTCCGTGGGACAATTTCCCCCTCATGACAAGATGATAGACCCAGTAGCTGATGGCAAAGGGTGCAGTTTGATGAGAGGTGCGAAGTGGTAACCTAATCTTCACTGTGATGAAATCTGACACATCGTATAATGATGAATAATAGCGTGAATCCATATGAGAATTGACAGAAGTCTCCCCAGCCAGAATACTCCTGTTTAAATGATGGTTTCAACAGATTTAGAAAAGGACGAAATGCTCCTCAATGCCCACTGATAAGTTTAACATGTTCCTCGTTGTGTAAGTTACCTTTTATCCTTTTTATTACATATATAACCAATAGTAAGTTATGTATATGCCCATTTGGAAAACACTGAGAGTGATTATATGTATACTTCCAAGTGCTATTAATAATTAATTTTTTTACTAAGCGAGTAACTCTATAAAATTGTTAAATTATGATGTGTAATAATTGTAAGAATTACGTTACTTACTTTGAGGATAATTGATGAGTAATTTAGGTATAACTAATTAACCCTTAAATTGTGATTGTGTTCTAATTTTGAGAACTTAGTGGCTTTGGTAATTTTTCATTGTTCAAATAAAAAATTTTTGTTTATAAAAAAAAAAAGGGTTTATTTTCTTTGTGTAGTTCTTAAATAATTGGTATTTACATGTTTACAGTAAAATCATTAGTGAGAATTAACTTTTCAGTGTGTGAGAATAAAATCATGAAAGCTATAATTTTTCTAAATTAAGACTTTGAAATTTCTTAAGTTTAAATTCATAACTGATTGTTATCAAAATGTTTATTTAAAAAAAAAAAAAAAAAAAAAAAAAAAAAAGTATTCAGTTATTATATGCCACTATACGATTTTCGGTTAACCGATCTGATCTGGTTCAAAATCTCCATAATTGTTCTAAAATTTTGGTATCTCATCATATCTCTATTTTATTAAACTTTCCTTTTTCCTTTTAGTCCTCATATTGGAGGAATTTTAGGTTACCTTCATTTTTCCAAATTATATGATGATTAGATTTTGCTAATTTATTGTGTATGGAGATTTGAGCTTGATCGGGTTGGAGTGGAGTTGGTTGTTCTTTGTGCATCTCAGTATGCTACTTGATTTAGAAATCTGTTGCCCCTTGCTACATTTAATATTTTCTAAAATGATGAGTTCAAAAATATCATGTTGTTTTAACTTATTCGGATTTTTAAGTGTTGCTATTTTGATAAGTTTAATGTAATTTGCTCCCTTTTCCATGGCAACAGATTTCAGTGGAGTTAATCAGAGTATACTTGATTTTAAATCAGTTAATTGTCAAATGAAGAATGAGTAACAAATGAGCCTTTTAAATTAAGTAAGTTGTGTTTTAGAAAGAACCCCAAACACCACAACAATTGAAAGTTTGAAATCGCGGTTTGGGCGCGACGAACACTTAATTGAATTTATGTCAGACAACTTCTTAAGCTAGTTTTCTTAACTTTTTTACAACTTCTTAAGCTTCGAGTTTTACAAAAGGTACTTACATATTATCCGGGACAGGAGGTAGATCGCCATAAATGGTTGCCAAGTACCAATCTTGTTTATCAATGTCAATCATGTTTTCAAACACAGTAATTTAACATTATCAAATAATATTGTTAAAAATGGTAATTAATATAAAATAAATAAAATGTAATATATGTTTATTAAATTCATAACATTGTTAAAAATGGTAAATAACATTATTTTAGTAAAATTAATAAAGGGTAAATATCATAATAAATAAGAAAGAATAATAAATACTATAAGAATGGCCCGGATAATACGTAGGTACCAAAAAGAATATTAAACAGTATAGAAAATAACATTAAAACATAATCACGAGTCAACAATTACCATGCCAACAGTTTCATGTAGTAGCGACTCTTTCGAAGAGTGGCACCTAATGGAGCACATTAGTCCATTAAGAAGTGCTAATATACAAGGTGAAGACAGAGGAAAAGAGTAGATCGGGAGGAGAGGGAAGAGATAATTAACTTCTAGTCTCGCTCCTAATTTCGGCACGTGTTTCTGCTCATTTATCTTCGAGTTTTGAATGCTAGTAATTTGGTTATTTTTTGCGATAGTTAATTTTCTCACATATGGCTTGTTTTCTTACTAATTATTGTTTACCTGATGACGACTCGGACCGGACGGTGGCTACTGTTACTTCAGATCTCGGAAATACTCTATTTCTCAGTGATCGCGGCCTTAACAAATTTGGTGTATTTTTTGGGATCCCAATACAACGAGGTTGCTGCATCCCGTGATGTTTTTTTTTTTTTCAGTTTCATGTTCGCGAAGCAATCATACATGCGGTACAGTGACCGTTGCATTAACGAATTTCGTGTATTTTTTGGGATTCTAATACAACGAGGTTGCTGCATCCACTGATGTTTTTAGGTAGATTTCGTAAGAAATACTACCTATTACATTCTCACCTAAGTTGGAAATTTTGAAAAATTTTTGCAGATCTACGCCGATCATGACTCCCAGAACCCAAAACCACCCCCAGTTCAAAACTTTATCTATCTATCTATCTATCTATCTATCTATCTATGTCACTTTTTTATGACCACGATAACTGGAAAAATTCTGCATAAATCTCTTCCAAACTGATACATAAAATCAAGGGCCATAAAATCTCGGTCAAGCTCGTTAATGGGCAAAATCGAACGAAGGGGGGGAAATGGGGGGGGGCTTTTCGTGAAAACAGAAAACCCCCCATAATTTCTTAATTATTATACGTATCGAATCCGTTTAAAGTTATTATTACTTCTAGGAAAAGGGCCGAAAATTTATGTATGACAGATTTTTTATATAATTAAAAATGGCCCCAAGGGGGAGAAAAAAGTGGGGTTTTGGAAGAAAAAAAATCATAGCTTCGTCAATTTACAAGATATCAAATCCACGAAAATTTATTATTAATCCTCTTAATATTATCTAAAACTTTTATATTGAGTTTTTTATAGAACCAACCGTTATAGCAAAAAAAATTAAAAACAAAAAAAATCCCTGCCGGCTCCGCCTGCAAACAAGTTATTTTTCGAAGCAGGCGGTTCCAACTCCCGCATCTTTTCGAAACTGATACATAAAATCAAGAGGCATAAGATCTCGGTCACGTTCGTTAATGGGCAAAATCGAACCAAGGGGGGGGGATGGGGGGGCTTTTTGTGAAAACAGAAAAAAACCCATATTCAAATCTGCTTAAATTTATTATAAATTCTCTTACTATTATCTAAAACTTTTATACTGACAAGTTTTTTATAGGACCAACTCTTATAGCAAAAATAATAATAATAATAATAATAATAAAAATAAATAAATAAATAAATAAATCCTGCTGGCTCCGCCTGCAAGCAAGTTAGGTTTCGAAGTAGGCGGTTCCAAGTGCCGCATCATCGCAAAAAGGTAATTTCTTCCGCAATTCCCGAAAAACAGGCGCCCCATGGTCTGCGTCTTCGAAATCTACCTGTGCCTGTAGGCCGAGCCGTCAGGGTTTTTTTTTTCGGTTTCCTGTTCGCGAAGCGATCATACATGCGGTACAGTGATCGCTGCATTAAAGAATTTCGTGTATTTCTTGGGATCCCAATACAACAAGGTTGCTGCATCCAGTGATTTTTTTTTTTCAGTTTCATGTTCGCGAAGCGATCATACATGCGGTACAGTGATCCCTGCATTAAAGAATTTCGTGTATTTTTGTTTAACTTTTTACGTTAACTATTATGTTTTAATCGTTAACTTTTTACGTAATTTTGATGAAATGTGTATAAAACGTTGTTTCTTACTGCTCATATTATCTTTCTTATACCTATCTTATTAAATTTGTCAAATAAAATACTTATATTTTACTCATAAATGCAATATCTAAAAAAAAAATTAACTATTTGTTAATTTTACTACCTGTACAAATGATCCCTAACTAAAAAAAAGTAGATTATTCCCAGACATTCCATTTGGAACTTTAATGTTAAATGTTTATATTTTTCAACTTGGTATATTTATCCTTGATAAATAAGTAACTATATTTGTTTTGTATTTTATGATATTGTTGAGTAATATGAGTTTTGATTGTAATGTCATTCAATCAAAAGATGGGACTGTGTTGCGTCCATGGTTGTATTTACACGCGCAGACGACTCCAATTCTGTAAGTTATTTTTCGTTGCATGGCAACTGTCATAGTTCGTTGTTGTTCTAGAAAATGTCATCCATGAGAGAGTTAGCAAATTATATCTTGAATAGAGTTTTAGTTTGAAATGTCGTTTTTATTTGGAGTCAGATAAAATAAAATAAAATGAATAAATTAAATACGACTAAATGAAATAATATTTAGGGAGATACTTCTGACAATAAGCATAAGTAACATTGCTAAAATGATCTACTATCTATAACGGATTGATTTCTAAAAGCCGGATATATATACTCAAAAACATATAATGCTTATAAACTTATATTCGTAACGCACATGGTTAATAATCGTCAATCTAGAAAATATCTTGGAAATATGGGTATGAAGATAAACATTAGATCTGTTTACCTACCTTCTTATACTAAATACGGCTTTCCATTATAAAGTTTTAAATGTTATTTTCGAATTATTAAAAAAATGTTACAGATTTCATTTTAAATCGACAAATTATGAATAAGGATTATTAAAAGTCCACCAATAGGCAAAGTACTTGAAGTTTTCATCTGAAATTACAAAACACTTGAGTAAACTTTAACTTCAAGGCAAATTTTATAATGCTATCTTGTTATTAGATAGTATTAGCATTTACAAATAGAATTTATTACTTTGATAAAATAGTTTTCAAAAGGAAAATGTATTCCAATTTAAATGTTGCCAGGCATTATTTCAAAAATCATCGAAGTCAAAATTTTAAGAATATACTCAATAATATAAAATATAATATAATATAATATAAAATATATATAAAAATGAATAAACTTAAAAAAATATTTTTGAATTTCAAGAAATATGAAAATCAGTTTAATCTATTCAACACTAATGATTGATTTTGAAATTATTCTTCAGAATCCATTACTGCAGTTAATCAAAATTCAATGCGATTTCATATTAAAGCGAAAATGTATGGATATGGGATTTCCAAATTTTTGAAATTACTTACCAATCGACCAATTTTTAAAAGCATAGTGTAAAATTAGGCATATTTTAGCTATGCTTGGTAGCGCACTTTTATACGACTTCTTTGCATATCTGCCAACTTTTTTTTTCAAGTCAAATAAATATAATTTGAACCAGAAAATGTATTTAATAAATCAAATTAAATAAGTAGCACATGGATACAAGACACATTTTATTAAATAAGTTATCTGTTTCAAAGTATGCTTATTTTTATTTTTTACTTGAAGAAAACACTGATAATTGACAACACTGCCTTTGCTAGATCAGGATTAACAAACTAGCATGTACAATCAATTTTTGAAATAAATACAATTTAGAAAATTCAATTACATTTTATAGATTTGGTTGATGAAAAATAAATTGAATACGTTTTCGAAAAATAAGATAAAACGAGCTATGTATAATATTAACTTTGAAACTTGGCGTGGATATTTCTTTAACATTGCTGTGTTTTGTACGTATACATTTTATCCTGTGAAATAGTAATAGTATTACTAATTTTTTAATGTGGGCCACGGTTTTGTATATAATGCTTTATTTGGCGGTAAACGAGTTTGACATACCTGCTATAAAGGCTCACCTGAATGGAGTGACTGTGCAAATATTTAGGGATCTCCTTCTATGAGAACGATAAATCTCCCCCTCAAAAGTCCTCTTTGAAGACACCTTTCCTGTAGCAATACGGCCAAAACTAGTTCATGCTTCACAAAATTTCTTCCTCCCTGTATATATCTTCGCTGTTTTATGTCGTAGAGTAATCATAAACTTTTTAAAATCAAAAACTTCTATATAAATAATGGCGACTCGAGCTCTCGAGATTCGATTTTCTCCCGTTTACATTTATTTTCTCCAATTTTAAAGTACAGATTGTTCTTTTTTTTTTCTCCCATAATATCCCCCCCCCCCCTACCTTCCTTTCCTCTTTTACAACCGTAACTATCGCTTAAAAGCTGCGTCCACTGGAACGAAATAATAAAAATGGAAAAGGAAGTTACTTTTAAAATGGGGAAGGCATTGCAAAGTCAATGAGTTCAAAACAAACTGCGTTTTAATGCATCCTCGGTTTTCGTAATACCTTTTGAGTTGGCTTTCCCAGTAGTATAATAATTCCGGAAGAACAAAATATAAATCGGCCCATCACTCGAAATTGAGCGGTCCCTCTGACAAGGCGGCCCCTTTGATGTGATCGCGACGGTCCATTTTAGAGGCAAGAGAGGATCGCAGAGGGACACGATGAGAATTGAGAGACGGCCGCGCACGGTTAAATTCATGAAATCCGAATGAAAAGAGGGAGCAGCTTGCCGAGCGCCATTTCTGACCACTTGGTTACCAGTGACCACGATCGGAGTCGTATCGCATACGATCGAATTTCGTTATAACAGGGACGAAGGGACTTTTGCTCGTTATACAAAAATTCTCGGAAAAAAAAGAAAAAGAAAAAAAAAAGCGGGTTTATGTTCTATTTAGTTATTATATACTAACAAAACCCGCGACTTTGCATGCGTAGTTGCTGAAATATGCCAAGTGTATTTGTGTGCCTATTTGTATTAAAAGAAATTGCACTGCTACAATTAAAAAAATTACTAATTAAGCTATACTTTGAGTAAACTTCATCTTATTCTGCAATATGCAAACATGAAGCTTAAATTAATGAGAAAGTCTGAAATTAATTCCAAATAAATCGTAATTAAAATATATATTTTGCATTTCATTTTTCATTCGAAATTTCAAATTTTATAGAAATCGTTCTTAGAGAGCTTTATGTATTGGTGTATTAGATGTTAGACGAGCTTAGATGTATTTACTTTTAAGATGTAAATACATTTTAAAAGTAACACACCATGTCAAATTCCAAGCTTCTAGTTATTTAATGTTCTATATCAACTGTATCACAGAAATCGCAGTTTTAGAACTTTTTGGCTACTGCATCCTTTTAAATTTCAATTTAAAAAAAACTGTTCTGTGTGTACATTTACGTCTCTAAAGTAACAACCATGTCAAATTTCAAGTTTCTATCTCTAACAGTTTCAGATAAATCGTATATTAGAACGTTTTTAGAACGTTTTCCGCTCATTTCACACTTCTAAAAATTCGAATTTTCTAGAAACCGTTCTTAGTGAGCACTTACATCTTAAAAATAACCACTATGTCAAATTTCAATTCTGTCAGTCCCAACAGTACTACAGAAGTTGCAATTTTAGAACGTTGTTTGCTCCTGCACCCTTTTAAATTTCGAATTTTGTAAAAACTGTTCTATATTAGCATTTACGTCTTGAAAGTAAGACAGGTCATATTTTAAATTTCGATCCCTAACAATTCTAAATAAATCGCAAATCAGACGTTTTCTGCTTATTCACACCTTTCAATTTCGAATTTTTTAGAAACTGCTTTTATCGAGCTCCTATATCTTTAAAGTAACCTCCATGCCAAATTTTAAGTTTCTAGCCCCAGCAGTAATAATAAAAATCGCAATTTTAGAACGTTTTTTCTTTCTTTTTCTCCTGGTACCCTTTTAACCCTTTAACGGATAAAGCATTTCAATTGCTAAAATGTTGATATAAATGATTGACACCGGAAATTATGAACAAATTTATTTTTACATATAAAAACAGTGATATTTCACATATATAATAAATGGAAAACATTTCTATTAAAATTCTGCTGTCATTGTTGAATTTCGTAATTAAAGTTTTGTGGTTTCCTAGGGAAAACAATGAACGTTAAAGGGTTAAATTTCGAATTTTGCAAAACTGTTCTGTGCGAGCATTTACGTTTTAACAAATTTGAAACAACGAAAGTTGAAATTTGACATGCTTGTTACTTTAGAGACGTAAGTGCACATACAGAACAGTTAAAAAAAATGGAAATTTAAAAGGATGCAGTAGCCAAAAAGTTCTAAAATTGCGATTTGTGTGATACAGTTGGTGTAGAACATTAAATAACTAGAAGCTTGGAATTTGGCATGGTGTTACTTTTAAAATATATTTACATCTTAAAAGTAAATACATCTAAGCTCGTCTAACATCTAATACATCAATACATAAAGCTCTCTAAGAACGATTTCTATAAAATCGAATGAAAAATGAAATGCAAAATACATTTTAAATTACGATTTATTTGGTATTAATTTAAGATTTTCTCATTAATTTAAGCTTCATCTTTGCCTATTGCAGAATAGATGAAGTTTACTCAAAATATGGCTTAATTAGTAATTGTTTTAATTGTTAATTCTGAAAATTCTAAATAAATCGTAATTTAGAGCGTTTTCCACTCATTTCACAACTTTAAATTCCGAATGTTTTATAAACTGATTGAACTGAGCATTTACATCGTAAAAGTAAACACCCTACTACACTTCAAGTTTCTAACTCTAACAATTGCAACTAAATCGTAATTTAGAACGTTTTCCGCTTATTTCAACCTTTTAAATTTCGATTTTTTTAGAAACCGTTCTTGGCGAGCATTTACATCTTAAAAGTAACCACTATTGGACGACCCTCCCAAGATTCTGTAACAACTGTGTCACAGAAACCACAATTTAAAAAAAACTTTTTTTGCTCCTGCATCTTTTTAAATTTCGAAAAAAAAAAAAAAAACCCCAAAAAAAACCTGTTCTGTGCAAGCATTTACCTTTCTAAAATAACAGCTATGCCAAACTTCAAGTTTCTAGCCCTAACAATTAAAAATAAATGGTAATTTAGAACCTTTTTCGGTCATTTGACTCTTTTAAATTTGGAACGTTTTAGATTTTTTGCTCATTATATCCGAGATGTATTCGTAATAACCAAGTTTCTTGGTATGTATTTTTATATCTGGACCATTTTTTTTCATTCATTCCTCGTTAAAACAGAGTTCGCTTTAGCCGAGTTCGACAGCAGTACATGAGGTGCTCGGAATCAGAGTTCTACATTTCAGGTAAAATTGGGTTCGAGTGGTTTGAATTTATCGAACCCGACGACCTATTTTAATTTTAATGCCTGAGGAAGACCACTCGGCTGAGGGCGAACCCAGCCGTTGAGCATTTAACGTCTTCCCCGGCTAGCTCCCCGGCACGTAGGGATTAAACGTGGCAGTACAAAATCCTGCCGGGCAAAGCCCCACGCGACAGGCGGCAGAAACTAAAGACAGACAAAAAAAAAAAATTACAAAACAAAAGTCTGTCACTGTGACCAGCGTCACCACGCGACATGCAGCGACAGACAAGGTGAAGGGGGTGATGTGCAGTTCGGGGGTACGACTGTACCAGATGTAACAGTTCGAGTACGACTACACCAGGTGATTGCAGTGACCCGTATGTGATCCCCACACGACAAGGAGCGCCACACCAAATGCGCTGAGACCACGTACGGGCGGTGAAAGCAGATGATGATATAGTTTGATGTGGAGGTGGTAGAGTGGTGAGCTAATATGGTTCATACATGTGAGAATGGTATCCCCACGGTGGCTCACGATTGTTTGAAGTGTCGATGTACTGGGTACGTCTCTGTTGGTTGTTGTGTGCAAACTGTTGTCGGTGGAGTGTTGGTGGCTGCTGATGTGACTGTGGTGCTGATGTAGTGTAAGATGATGTTGGGGTGAATTCCTCGTCAAGTTGGCGTCTGAAAAATTTGTAGAGTCTTCTGTACACTGTGCAGGTCGAGTCAGATGCCTGATGCTGTGTGTTGAAGTGGGTTCTTTCTTTCTTGTTGTGATCATGGCAGTTTATGCAGCAGGGTGGTTTGGAGCAGTTGGAATCATCATGATTTTCCGCGCAGTTGGCACATGTTGGTAGCTCACTCTTGCAGTGTTTTTCGGTGAGCTTTAGTGACTGGCAGCGTCTGCAGCGTGGTACGGTGGTGTGTGGTTTCAGGAAGTAGGATTTGAAGCCAATGATGAGGCCTCCACCCTCTATAATTGAGTGCCCTAGTGTCTTAGGAATTAGAAGGATGAGGTCTTTTGCAGCATCATTTCTTCTATTTTGAAGTGTTTTCAGGATGTTTATTTCTTCTGCGGTTATTTCAAATCTTGTTGTTATTGCTGCTTTGATGGTTTCTTCTGGTGTGTGTGTCGGTACATTCAGGAGGATCATTTTCTGCTGTGGAAGTGTTTTTGGGACTGCTTGTAGTGTTTTATTAAGATCTTGATCTTGATGTCACCCGACGACCTATTTTTTTATTTCGGTCTCGGGTTAGGTTATGTTTCTTGAAGGTCATGTTCGACTATACCCGATTAAAAATTTTTTTTTTTAAAGCCGCCAGACTAATGTTACAGATTAAGAAATATAATTAAAAGAAATACTGTATACAGTGGACTCTTTTTAATTTGAACTCAAAAGGGATACATAAAATGTTCAAATTAATCAAAACTTGCATTTTGAACAAAATCAAGAAAGTGTAACATTAGGAACAATATCGAAGAACGAGAATTATACCTTTATCGCAAACAGTATCATATTATAAGTGTTAAAATAAATAAATAAATAAATAAATAAAAATAAAAACATTATTTCGTAAATCGAAGGTATATATGGTCACAATATTTTATTTCAGAAATCCAAGAATTTAGACAGGGATGCAGATAAAATTTTCGCTAATTTTGAAACGAGATTGACCAATCAAAATTCTGCATTTTGTCTAAATTTTCTCTTTTTATTAACCGACTCAAAAAAGGAGGAGGTTATCAATTCGACGTGTATGTATTTTTAACCGACTCAAAAAAGGAGGAGGTTATCAATTCGACGTGTATGTATTTTTTTTTTTTTTTTTTTTTTTTTTTTTTTTTTTTTTTTTATGTATGTACACCGATTACTCCGGAACTATGCGTCCTATTTATGTGATTTTTTTTTTATTCGAAAGAGAATACTCTCGAATTGGTCCCATTTAAATTTTATAAAAATTGGTTTAGTAATTTTTCAGAAATTTAACAAAAACGAAAAAAAAAATAAACATTTTAAAAATAGTTAATTTGTTGGCTTTTGAGTGTTGCCAAATTGGAAAAGCAAAATTACATAAAATTGTGAATTGGATAAATATAATACAACGTACAGATAAAAACTATAATAAATTATGCTACAACAAATCTACTTTTGAATCTTTTAAAATTTTTTATGTATGTTCACCGATTACTCCGGAACTATGCGTCCTATTTATGTGATTTTTTTTTTATTCGAAAGAGAATACTCTCGAATTGGTCCCATTTAAATTTTATAAAAATTGGTTCAGTAATTTTTCAGAAATTTAACAAAAACGAAAAAAAAATAAACATTTTAAAAATAGTTAATTTGTTGGCTTTTGAGTGTTGCCAAATTGGAAAAGCAAAATTACATAAAATTGTGAATTGGATAAATATAATACAACGTACAGATAAAAACTATAATAAATTATGCTACAACAAATCTACTTTTGAATCTTTTAAAATTTTTTATGTATGTTCACCGATTACTCCGGAACTATGCGTCCTATTTATGTGATTTTTTTTTAATTCGAAAGAGAATACTCTCGAATTGGTTCCATTTAAATTTTATGAAAATTGGTTCAGTACTTTTTCAGAAATTCAATAAAAACGAAAAAAAATAAGCATTTTAAAAATAGTTAATTTGTTGGGCAGACGACTTTCATTTAATATCATAAAATATTCTATTACGTGAATTTGCAAATAAAAAAAAGACTGACATATTTAAATCAGCTTTAACTTATCGGATTATAATTCTGCATGAATAAATTAATGGGGGGGATTAGCCACTGTCCCCCCCTCTTTATACTTAACCAATGAGCTCCTTATCACAATGAACGTATATACAAAATTTTAAGCAAATCGTATATTATCAAGAGTTATTACGTCCGGGTCATCAGTTGGGCAAACGACTTTCAACAGGTTGCAAATAATAAAAAGACTGACATATTTAAATCAGCTTTAACTTGTGGGATTTATTTTCATAGAACAAACTTTTTAGGATCTAAACAAAAAGTTTTGAGTGTTGCAAAATTTGAAAAGCAAAATTACATAAAATTGTGAATTGGATAAATATAATACAATGTACGGATAAAAACTATAAATTATGCCACAACAAATCTACTTTTGAATCTTTTAAAAGTTCCATTGTTGCAGTTTCACAGCGGTTTGGCATATTTTGACGAGCGGTTATTGGCGCATAATTAAATACATTGTTGTTTCAAATCTCATACAAATGTACGAGTTACAGAAAATATTTGGCGATTTATCACCTGTGGCGCACTAGTTGGAAACTGCCTTTAAAATATCCAATATCTATATTATATTATACAATACAGTTGTATATAAATGCTTCTGCAATTGTCTTTTAATATTTCTACTACATAATATTAACTATAGAGTGACAATATAGAAAGAAAGAAAGAAAGGGGTTACTCCAAATAGTATTATAGGCGACATTGTTGGCGCAGTGTATTTACCTTGTACGGATCGTAAAAATCAGTACACATTAAGCATAAGCACCGAAATCAGTGAGTTACACAGTTATCAAAACTGTAGTATACAGCCCGATTATGACACATTATCCAAGACGATTAGGTGAGAATAATGATAAAATTTCTAATCTTCCGTAATCGAGTATACTGCCAAGGTTAGCGGGAAATAAAAAATATATTAGCAACAATATGGTTTAATATAAATATAGATATCATTAAAGGCTTTAAAGACATTAGATCAGAATAATGATAAATTTTCTAATCTTCCGTAATCGAGTCTACTGCCAAAGTTAGCGTGAAATAAAAAATATATTAGCAACAATATGGTTTAATGTTAATATAGATATCATTAAAGGCTTTAAAGACATTAGATCAGAATAATGATAAATTTTCTAATCTTCCGTAATCGAGTCTGCTGCCAAGGTTAGCGTGAAATAAAAAAAAAATATATTAGAAACAATATGGTTTAATGTAAATATAGACATCATAAAAGGCTTTAAAGACATTAGATGAGAATAAAGATAAAATTTCTAATCTTCCGTACTCGAGTCTACTATTGTAAATATAGATATCATTAAAGGCTTTAAAGACATTAGATGAGAATAATGATAAATTTTCTAATCTTCGATACTCGAGTCTATTGCCCAGGTTAACGTGAAGTAAAAAGGATATTAGCAACAATATGGTATCATATGGTATATCACTAAAGTAATAAATAAATAAATAAACTTTTTAACCAAAAAAAAAAAAAGAACCGACTTCAAAAACTACTAAAAAGCGAAAAATAAACTTTTTAACCAAAAATTGAACCGACTTCAAAAACTACTAAAAAGCGAAAAATAAACTTTTTAACCAAAAATTGAACCGACTTCAAAAACTACTAAAAAGCGAAAAATAAACTTTTTACCAAAAATAGAACCGACTTCAAAAACTACTAAAAAGCGAAAAATAAATTTTTTAACCAAAAATAGAACCGACTTTATAAACTACTACAAAGTAAAAAATAATTTTTTTTAGGTAATAGTTAATAAGAAATTAAATTAAGAGCATTGTATTTACCATGCATATTATTATATTTATGTACATTAATTTGATTTTTTGGAGTCGGTGCCAGCCAAGATAAGCACAAAATTCAAAACAAAATATCCAATATAAATCGTAACACGCGTATAAATTATATCTACATAAATACGAGACAATAAAAAAAAAAAAAATACATATAACTCATCAAATGGTAGAAAATACAATGATTTAAATGATTAACTAATTTCCAAAGCAATGTTTGTCGACATATAGTTGCTAATCTCATTTGAAAATACACATTTATAACATCAGATGAAATGTTTAAAAATGGTAACATGGCTTTAACTTGGCTTGGCTGGCACAGACTCCAAAAAATCAAATTAATGTACATAAATATAATAATATGCATGGTAAATACAATGCTCTTAATTTAATTTCTTATTAACTATTACCTAAAAAAAATTATTTTTTACTTTGTAGTAGTTTATAAAGTCGGTTCTATTTTTGGTTAAAAAATTTATTGTTCAAAATTTTCGCTATTTTCTAAGCGAGATTGATCAATCAAAATTCTGCATTTTGGCTAAATTTTCTCTTTTTACGAAATTTTCGCTATTTCCTGAACGAGATTGAACAAACAAAAGCTTGAATTTTGGCTAAATTTTCTCACTCTCTTTTTTTTTTTTTTTTTTTTTTTTTTTTTTTTTGCAAAATAAGGCATTTGACAATCAATCTCATTTCGAAAATTGCGAAAAATCAACCTAAATCCCTTCCTTAACCTTCAGTAGTTATACGTATAAGAAAATACTCAATTTCTTTCATAGCGTGTCATTGTCATTACTTGTAAGCAATCAAGCAACAATAAATAAATAAAATTCTACTTAATATAGGTGATTTCCTCTTGATGGCTGAATATTAATAACTTGAAACTGCGTTCGTCTGGCTACTGTCTCTGCACAAAATATCGGAAAAACGTACTTATATATATAGTAAATGCATGAAACATCGCAACTCGAGATCTTTGAAATCCAAACAATTGGTTCAAAAATTCGAATTATATAACTTTTTTTTAAACGTTGCTTTCAAGGGAAATAAATCTAACTTCGAATTAGCCAATATTTCGAGTTACCTAAATTTGAATTAAGGAGAGTTGACTGTATTTTAATATGAATGAGCATATATATATATATATATATATATATATTATTTTTATTTATTTATTTTTATATTTTACAAATGTTTTTAAATTCAGTAATACGAAAATAATATGACTCCATCTTAAATATGACGTAATCACGATGGCAACCTAGAATCATTACCTATCATGGGGTATCATTGAATTAATTACATATAATAGGATTTCATAGAATGAGGAATGTGACTATAGCTTGGTCATATAGAGGTTATAAAATGTCAAATACGTCATCTTTGACTGTAACATGTCGTCATACATGACGTCACATACGTGACATGACGTCATACATGTCAGATAACTTGGCGATACATCTCGGTCGCTTGACGATTATTCCTTGGAAGCTGCTATAACAAGGATCGAGGTACCGATTAAAAAAAAAATCAAGTTACTTAATAAATATTTTTATTAATATATTTTTAAGTTTTGATTCGATTTTCATAAAATTTGAAATGACTTGACAAAATTCTACAACGATTATATATTAAATTTTAAACCATTCGTTTCGGTAGTTTTTGCGCTGTTATATGCGGACAGACGGACGGGCCAGACGACGACTGTAGGTACTACGTATTTATATAAATACTGAACGCACCTAAAAATAAAATGCAAAAATAGTTTTCTTTAAAAGCCCTCTTTTATAAGCATTCAATGTTATCTTAAAAACAACGTCTGATTTCATAACTGTATTTATGCAGTTACAAAAAAATTTCCGTAACAATATATTAAGTTGGCGTGGGCCCCGATTGTTGAAAATTCACGGCATTGATTTACGCTTGATAGAAATCGCGAACTAGTGAATATATTTTTAAAAATACTTTTTTTGTCTGTTTCTTTTTAAAGGTATGTCAACAGGTGAAAAAAAAACATTGTTTAAACCAAGACCCTTTTATCAGATTAACATATTATGATAAGAGAGAGGGTTTGATTTAAACTGTCTATTCAAGATTTCTAGATCGTTTTTTCAATGTATAATCATAGTTTAATTAATATTAAACTATTACATCATAAAAGAGAACTTTTTATTTAAAATATATTACACTGTATTTTTTTAAATTTGTATTCTCTAACATTTTAGTGTTTTGTATAAAATATTTTGTTGTTGCAGTGCCACAGCCAGTTGGCATATTTCGGCGAAAATGATTTGGCGCAAAATTATCTCTATTAATTTTTAACTCGTAAAGAAAAAGTTGTAACCATAAAGAATATTTGGCGATTTATTATCTGTGGTCGACTAACAAAAAAGAAAAAAAAAACCTTAAAATTTATTTATTAATTTATAATTAAGTTCTAAAAATATTAAATGTTTTATTATCATCGGAAACACACATGTGTATGTGCTTATATATATATATATATATATATATATATGGGTCATTCTATCGTAACTTACGTTACATTTAGAATAATTGACTTCACTAATTTTAGTAATATAACAAAAAAATATTCAAAATGTAATGTTTATATGATTGATTAATTAAACCTATAGAAAGCTAAATTTGGATAAAAATTACTTAAATTTAGTACTATTTCTTGAACGCTAAAAATTATATTTACTATGGTAACTTACGTTTATGACAAAAAGAACGTAAGTTACCATAATAAATATAATGGCCAGTGTTCAAAAAATAGCACTAAAGGTAGGTAATTTTCATCCAAATTTGCTTTGGATATAGGTTCAATTAACAAATCATATCAACATTACATTTTCAATATTTTTTGGTGTTATATATTATGAAAATTACTAAAGAAAATTATTCTAAATGTGTAAGTTACTAATTTTACGTTTAAATCCATTTATCAAATATATGATTTTCATTCTAGTTAAAAATGAAATTTGAAAATAGTCTTCATTCACATAAAGCATTATGACCTAAAAAGAAATGTTCTTTATTTTTCGAATGAATGAACCAAATGTAACTAAAAACTATACAGCTAAATCTGGGTACCTCACCAACATACCCACCAAAAATCAACCTAATTGGACATTTTTTAAGGCAGTTATCGCGGAACAGACAGACAGACAAACAGACGGAAACCAAAAACTTTTCGCGTCTCCACAGTAAGCCTTCACGGACGTTTCGGCAACTAGTACATCTGCAGATCAGGAGCCTCAACGTCAGATCTGAAACTCATTGTTTTTTAATCTCACTTTTCATATTATTTAGCATCTTACAATCTCCAATTTATTTATTTTTTATATTACATACATATTTATAGGCATATAACATACTTCGGAGGTTTCAGAAATTAGAAGCGTTAAATTAAACACGGTTTATGCAATAATTTCTGCAATAATTATGCAAAAAATTCTGAAATTATTATAAACTTCTTATTCTTTTAATTTTTTAGATAAAAAAATACATTTCTTCTGAACACCCCGTAATCATATTAAACTTATATTCATGATTTCCTATCGATTGTTTGAATAATTATAGTATATCTTGTATTTCCTTCTACACAGTGGTTTTATTAGGATAAGCAACAATTTCGAAAATAATTTCATATTATTCTAATACCCAAATAGCAAGATTTACTTACCTGCCAACCACGAAACATCTGCATCTGATGAATAAGTTGAATAATTATCTCATGTACAAAAGCAACGTATGGAAATGTAAACTAAATCTACGATATTTCACTTATATCTATTTTTAAAATCTAGTGTTATTGCAGTTTTTGTTTTGGAAAAACAGTTTTGATGATCATTCTATAATATTTATCTTATCTAAGTACATCCTGATCTTACTCGATGGCAATAGCATAATAAAATCTCCCCAAAATAGGCATATTTGGAAACTTTTAAACCTATTGAGTAATCGTTCATAATCGTGTCCACTGCCAATTCACTAAATATCAAACATGATTTGGAGCTATAAAGTATTTTTTGGGATAGCTTCTTTATTCTCAATTTCCAATAATTGTAATATCTTAGGATTTGACGATATGTATGGATGCGAGTTACTATTCTAATTTCTTTAGTTTAACCACCTCGTTGTACGAGTAATTTTATCCAATTTTTAAAAGAATATTAACTTTTCAACGACGAAACTTCCACATCTGTTCCAGAAAATGAATAATTTCTCATGCAAAAAATATACTTATACACTGGTGTGCAAAACTTAAGCAGCAAACACAAAATGCTAATTTCTGAACACGTGAGTACTCAAAAGGAAATTCTATAAAGAGCAAGTGTAGAAAAGAGGCACTACCCTAACAGCACGGCTAGTCGATGTGAAGTCCCATTGACGTCACACATGGTTAGAAGGGTCACAATCGCTACAGTGAATCAAAATATGGGATATTTCCCTGTCTCATTATTACTCGCAAATGATTGTTAACACTGAAAAGTTACTGTACTGTCGCTTTGTGATGGGTCACCAGGTGACATTACAATGAAGTCACCTTGTGACTCTCATGTGACTGTCCTTTTGACTCTCCATTGTAAAGTCATCATGATAGCTGTTCTGTGACGGAGTTCCCAAGTGACAGAAAATGAAATCCTCTGGTGAATTTTCACAAAAGGAGTGCAATAATGACTTCACAATAGAGTGTCGATTACCGGAAAGTCACCATGCGACTTCATTGTGACATTATTTGGCGACTCATCACAATGCAATGCTCACAATGACTTCAAAGTTCAGTCTTCAACTGACAGTGACTTGAGAATCACAAGGTGACTTCATTGTAATGTCACCTGGTGACCCATCACAAAGCGACAGTCACAGTGACTTTTCAGTGTTAACAATCATTTGAGAGTAATAAGGCGACAGTGAAATATCCCATATTTTGATTCACTGTAGCGATTGTGACACTTCTAACCATGTGTGACGTCAAGGGGACTTCACACATGGTCACACTTAAGTTTTATTCACGACTGGCCGTGCTGTTAGGGTAGTACCACTTTTCTACACTTGCTCTTTATAGAATTTCCTTTTGAGTACTCACGTGTTCATAAATTAGCATTTTGTGTTTGTTGCTTAAGTTTTGCACACCAGTGTACAAATGTAAACTACGAGACTTGAATTACCCGAATTGTTTGAATTACTTGAATTTTATTATTTTGATATTCTTTGAAATATGGTTGCTAAGCAACTAATAAAATAAAGAGAACAAAAATAAATCCATTTTAAAATTTGTAAAAATTAGGAAAATTAAATGTTTTATATTTCCCGAACAGTTGCAAAAAAATTTCCAATAATTTAAACAATTAATTTCTAAATTCTAATAGATGTATCAGCAAATTTTCAAAGCTATTGGATATATTTAAGACCTCTATATTGAAAATTTAGCAACCATAAGTTTACTTTTATATCTATTATTCAAATATGCGATTTTTATTTCAGTGAAAAATGAAATTTGAAAACATCGTCTGCATTCAGACAGACAGACAGACAGACAAACAGGCAGAAACCAAAAACTTTTCGCTTCTCCACAGTGATCTTTCACTGACGTTTCGGCAATTAAATTTCAAACTATTCGGTTGGGTAGTTTTTGCGCTGTTATATGCGTGAATATATGTCAATACATAAGTATTACTCTATATAAATAAAATATGCAAAAGTAGACCCATTTTAGTTAACATCACGTTTTCCTTTTTCTTTTCTTTTCTTTTTTTTTTCTTTTTTCTTTTCTTTTCTTTTTTTTTTTTTAAATAAGCGTTTTATTTCCATGCGTGACGGATAAGCTTTATTCACTGCCCAGGGAAAATATCAGATCGCATCTACGTTTAGTTGCATAAATAAACGTTTTATTTCCAAGAATGACAGGTCAGCTTCATTCACTACCCAGAAAAAAGAATATAGAAATTTTCACTTAAAAAATTGAAAATCTCAAATAAAGGAATACATTGTTCCTAACTGTATCCTACCCATTGCATTTTTCTACTGCGCTATTTGTGATTAAATTAGTAGGAATTCTTTATTTCTTTTTCATAACTTTACGCTATCCAAACAACATCGTGACCTAAATGGGACCAAAATGTAATTCTTACTTTCCACATTAACGTTACATGAAAATGGAAAATAGTCATATTCACTGTGAAGTCGATGTGTCGGTGTCGAGGTGCAAATGACGCCCAAATCACGATGACTTCATAGTGGAGTCACTGTCACATGAGAGTCATAGTGTGATGAAATAAAAATGCATCTTTTAGTCACCGTTGTAATTGTGACTATTCGTGATGACTGTGACGTCACCATCGACTAGCTGTGCTATTAGGATTACTTAATTACAAGTTAGGTAGCGTTACCATACTAGAGTGATTTTCTTGTTCAAATCACTATTACAAAAATTTAAATCTATTTTATACTTATCTTTGTTTTTGAAAAAACAGTAGAGATATATTAAAAAAAATATTTTTGGCAACATTGAAAACAATTATACATTTTATTATTAAAATTTAATTTTATTCATAAATATGGTCAAAATCTCCAGTAACTGACACCATCACTATTTTGAAACACCAATAACTGACACAAAGTGAACCAGTGACTGACACTTTATTTTAAAAGATTAAAATGCTTTAAAGAAACTTTATTCTTTATTATAAAAAGAAATAATTTTAGTTTAATTATAAAAGGTGGGATTTAGTAAGCTGTACTGCATTATTAGTAATGCAGAGTATATAGTAAGAGTATATAGCAGTAATATTTAGTACTGCATTATTAGTAATGCAGATATCCAATAACTGACATTTATGAACCAGTAACTGACATCTGGTGTCAGACACTGGTAAAACAACTTAAATTTTAATGGTGTTTACTACAAGATAAATTTAATTTATTATTATTCATTTTTAAGCAGTTCCAATAATAGATTTCAACTTTCTTTAATATAACCAATAACTAACACCTCTGTCAGAGACGGGTGAAATGAAATTCTAGGAACCAATAACTAGCAACCCCCCCCCCCCCCCCATTAAGCTAAATTAAATAAATATAAACCCTACATCATGGCGCCTAATATATCATATGCATCTTTAAACTAATTGCTACAAGTATAACTTTAAGAAAATAGTTTAGAATGGTTGCATTACAAATAGATTAGAAAAACACTTCCTTAGTTTTAGAAGTAAGGTGGTTGCTTAAAAATGACTCTTTTTGTATTCTCAAAAGTTTCTTCCGCATTGAATATGTTCTTGGTGCTCTAGTTGTGAATAAATTGACTCCAAAACAAAAATAAGTGTCTAATTTACCACTAGATGACATTACTTTGCAAAATATTACAACAAAATGCTTATTTGAGTTAGATTTTTGCTCAAGTGTCAGTTACTGGTTGGATGTCAATAAACTCGGGATTTCACCCTATATATATTTTTTTTCTTTGCTGAAATTATTTAGAACTAATGTCTAGTCATTTATGAATTTGTCCCACTCGGTCTCTCTATCTCATTTAGCACTTTAATAAACGCCACTTCTAGTTTAAATGACAGGAAGTAACGACTTACTGCCTCTCGACAAGATACTCCAGCTTTCTCCTCTAGATCATGAGATTTCACTTAGCTGGGACCATAATGCAATTTTCTTCGTGTTTTGTTTAACTTTTACAGGTTAGTCCTTGCAGACTTGCCCTGTTTTTTAACAATTTTCTTTTCGACAAATAAAAAACACACGTAAGGAACATTCTCGTTATAGTTTTACTCAACTTTTACAGATTAAGTCCTTTCAGACTTGCTTCCTTTTTTTTTTAAACAAGTAATATATATATAAAAAATTAAGTCAATTCCTACTTTTTAATCATAAATATATAAAATAAACCCGTGCAGCATTAATGTCCCACGTTATCTTTATTGAACATTATTTTATAATCATTGTTGCGGTATTTTATTTTTTGTTGGCATCACTAATTTGAGATAAATCTTTCATTTCATTTATGAAAACAATGGGAGAAATTCTTTTCTCCCATATAAAAATTAAAATTAATTAATTAAATTTAATTAATGAATTAATATTTGAAAAAACTGTATTAACATAAAGTGTCATCCACTACAAGTTAAAAAAAAATTATTTGAACTTGAGTGGATGAATAGAAAATATTTTATTAACGATTGAAAATTTGAACAAGATATATAGAGAGAGAGTGTGAGGTAATAGTAGGAATTTAAAAAAAAACTTTTTTATTTTTATTTTTAGTAATTAAAGTATAAAAGTAAGAAAGCCATAAATAATCCTTTTTTTTTTTTTTTTAAAGTAACGCATAGTAGTTTTTGCTCAAAAAAATTGTTATGGAGATTTTATTGAATGTACAGTTAGGAAAAATAAAATTCAAACGCAACTTATAATTCCCGTTTTATAAGGCCCAGAATAAGGCTGTTTGCATCAGAGCTTTCTCGTTTATGATTTTCTACATTACTTTTACAGTTAAGTTTTCATGAGCGACTGTATACATATTAATTTTTATACGAAATTTGTCGACTTCAATACGTTACCCTATATTTTTTCACACTTTCCAACATAGTTAAACAGTGTTTACGACTTCGGTTTGTCTCTACAGTCCGTGTGTTGTCTTTGTCTGTTAGGGATCTAACTCAATCGTAAATATACTCTGATTGCCGTGTAATTGATATATGTTACTGAAGTTTACTATGGCATGTTCTTTATTAAAAATGGAGTATGTAGCGATTATAACTCGTTTACAGGGATTCTCAAAAGAATTCCTTTACATTATGGTCAATGGGGGGGGGGGGACTCATTTGCAGTGCATTTGAATGATGTTACGCTGATTCAAACATAATGAAATTTATATGCATTTCTGGTGTAGTAAAACTTGCTTTCTGTAGAATATGGTGTCCAAAGCATTTCTCATTCATTTAGAAGGTCACACAAATGAATTCCATTACATAATGGTCTACGGCGAATAACTGTTTCCTTAGTATTTTAATGATGTTACTCTATTTCAGACATAATTAAATTTATATACTATACTGATATTCACTACAAGTTGCTTGCTGTAGAGTATAATAGGCATGACATTTATTCTTCGTTTACAAGGACGCACAAAATATTCTGGTTACAATATTATCTATGAGCGGTAATTTCTGGAACTGCGTTTTCAATGAAGATAAGTGATTTAAAGTTTAACTAAATTTTCGCATACTACGTAGTGTGTATAAATAATATATAGATTAAACACAGGGCTATATAAAAAAAATTCGTAAACATTACTGTGTACGGGCGTGAATTGCTTAAAGGTGTTTATTAATTGAGTTATGCATTTTCCAGCTGAACTATATTTAGTATACTAAGAGATGTTTGTAGAATATAAATAATTCCATATACAAGTCTACGCAAAGAACTGGATACATTGCCATCTACGGATAGTAATATCTGGAAGTGTGTTTTTAGTGGTGTTATGTGATTTTTAACTGAATCAAATTTTAGTTTAATATGTGACGTGTATAAAAATCTGTAGATAATATACAGAACTGTGCAATAGAATTCGAGTACATTTCCATCTATTGGTAGAAATTGCTGAAGGTGATTTTTCGACTGTGTTAGCGTTTCCTAACTAAACTAAATTTTAGCATACAATGTATAGAATTTATGCAGATCTATAGATCATATACAGGGCTGCACAAGAGAATTCGAGTACCAGTTTGGCTGTGGACAGTAACTGCTGAAATCTTGTTTTCAAATTTGTTTTGCGTTTTCTAAATTGTATATTTTTATATCTTCTATCACTTTATTAAATGGGGAAGTTTTATTACAGTATTCTGGAAGTGTTGGAAAGTGTTTCATAATCTATGCCGGACGCATGATTTTTCTTTTTTGTTTTTATTGCATCAATTAAAACTAAAGTTATAGCCAGAATTCGGATTTTTTTTTGTTCTGCATATTGTAGCATGCACCTTATTAAAATAGTGCATGTAGTCCATATATGTTTTTTTTCGTTTTGTAGGGGAGAAGGTGGGGGAGGGGGGGGGTGTAAGATGGCTAGTTTAAGCTTCCATGGTTTTCTTGAAAACAGTAAGTGTATTAAGAAACTGTAATTGATATAAGCACATCTTATAACCGTTTTCTCAGACAGAAAATATTTCACATGTTTCGATATGCTCTGAAAGGATGAAAAAAAAGTTTCCTGGAGAAAAGTCATATTCGTCATTTTGCACAATATAGGGGATAATATGATGAATCGATAACAATAAACAATATTAATCAAGGTACAGTCAATGTAAGGGGAAAAAAAGATACACCTCTATTAACTCTGCTGAAAATCATTGTAGAAAAATGTGGTACCAATAGATTAGTAATAGTGTCTATTAATGCATGCTATACTTAAATTTTGCTTAGGAGGTCGCCGACATATAGAAATATATATATATATATATATATATATATATATTTCAAAAAATATATTTTTCGAAATTATTTGAAAAGAATATGAATTTTTTAACAGCAGTTGATTTAGTCAAGCTTCCAATATGCGAATCCAAAATTACAGCTTATTCCGCCAAGTAGTTTTTAAGTCATGCTTGAAAAACTACCAGCATTGCAATAAGTTTTGCAACGATTAAAAATGAATATAACACTAGGAATTCCAAACTAAAATATATATATATATATATATATATATATATATATAATTCCAAAACTCCTTGAGCGAATGATTTTCGATTTGGTATCCACATTTTAAACCTGCATAACTCCTGAACTATTTGTCCGAATAATTTCCCGTTTGGCATCCGAAGGTTTAATTTTACCAAAAAAAGCTTAAATATAAAATCAAAATTAGGGGTTAAAATAGAAAATTTTAAAGTTTGTTACAATTTCTATATGCAGACGATCCTCTAAGCAAGATTTGAGAATAGCATTCATTAGCAGATGTTATTACTAATCGACTGCTAGCAGTCACGTTTGTATACGATGATATTCGGGCACAATCAATAAAGGTTTTTTTTTTTTTTTTTTTTTTTTTTTAACATTTACTGCACGTATAAAGCGTATTCAACACATATTCACATATATTCAACACATTTTACAACATCCCTCATATCGTTCACCCGTAAGAAAAGTGACCCAACTTTAAGAAATTCATTTTGCGTATTATTGCCCGAATAAGTCTGACTGAAGTGCATCTTGCGACAGGAACACCATGAGTGTATAGTTATATAGTTATCCAGAAAAACGCTAGATTACGCTATATATCTCCATTTGTCACCACAGAAGGGGGCAAATTGTTTGGACGTATAAAATTACTCAATGCTCCAAACTTCTTCTACGTCTTCATTCTTAAGGGTTTTACGCTTTTATCCACGCTTTTACAGCTGCATGCGCAGAGATAAGTGCTATAATTTTATAGTACATTAAAAACGTGCGAATCTTCTTTTGCCTCAACTGTGAAATATAGTATTTTTGAGTTGCGTCACTTTTTCTTGCAAGTGAACGATAGATTCATAATTTATTCAAAACAGGTTGTAAACTGAAAATTCAAAAGCAAAAATCACATCGCCAGCAGTGTTGTAGTCGTAATAAACCCCAGAGGGTATACGCTATAAGTTGTAATTTTCCAAATGGGCGAAAAATGTCCGGGGCCAGGATTCAAACCAGGGATCTCTTGGCTGAAGCTGCCAATGCTCTGCCAACTGAGCTATACCGGACGAATCTGGAGGACCTTCTTCACTCAGCTAACCTTATTGATCATAGCATCTGGTTTGATATTGGAATAATCTCAACAGAATAAATCGCAGGTAATGGAACTCCAGTAAACGCTGGATACGTAATTACACTAGATTAATTTTAACGCAATTGTTATAATTGGTAAATAATTCATTGGCAGATATACACTATATGCAGAGAGTATACACTTGAGTTATGAAAGTTCATGGTTAGAATATACACTATAGCCTTATTTGAGAAACAGAGGGTATACGGAGGCAGGATCTGCACCCCAACCAGAACAATCTGCATGAGTCCAAGATTTGCACCTTAAGCATTGGAACCAGAATTCATCCTTGCCCTGTTACCCACAGATAATGCAGTCTTCTCTGTCATAACCTTGTACATTATTGTTATCTTCGTCATCTTGCCCCACCTCCTCCATATTTGTTTGAACTAGGTTTATAAGTATATTGTTCATCTTATTTTTCACCTCGCCCCCTGTCACGTTTGCCGGCGGGTTCAGCTGCGACCAAATATTTTTTTTCCTTTTTAAAACCTTAATAAATTTTTTAGCCAAAAATAGAACCGACTTCAAAAACTACTACAAAGTAAAAAATAATTTTTTTAGGTAATAGTTAATAAGAAATTAAATTAAGAGCATTGTATTTACCATGCATATTATTATATTTATGTACATTAATTTGATTTTTTGGAGTCGGTGCCAGCCAAGTCAAGTTAAAGCCATGTTACCATTTTTAAACATTTCATCTCATGTTATAAATGTGTATTTTCAAATGAGATTAGCAACTATACGTCGACAAACATTGCTTTGGAAATTAGTTAATCATTTAAATCATCGTATTTTCTACCATTTGATGAGTTATATGTATTTTTTTTATTGTCTCGTATTTATGTAGATATAATTTATACGCGTGTTACGATTTATATTGGATATTTTGTTTTGAATTTTGTACTTGGCTTGGCTGGCACCGACTCCACAAAATCAAATTAATGTACATAAATATAATAATACTAGCCGCTACTGGCGACCAGTTTGGTCGCCCTTAAATGTATGTTAAGCATTGTAACAAATCATTTTTATTCATAATGTATTTTTTTCCTTAATCCTTCGCCAAACCGGAAAAATCTAATAGACAAATCAAGAACTTTTGCGATCGTGGTAGCATTTCGCGTATTTTTTGTTGTTATGTATTTCATCTTTCTTGACAAAAACCGCTTAACCCACTTTATAATAAATTAATCATTGTGTGTGTTTTATAATAAAATTGTGTGTTTTTTAATATAAAATAAACTATTTCATAATAAAATAAAAGTACATGATGTTTTAGTAATTTCTAATAGGTACCTGAAAATGGGATTTTCTCGCCAAAATAGCACTAAACAAAAATCGCGCCAACCCCGGTGCGTCCGTGACAGCTGTTCCAATTTAAAATACATGACGTTCACATTTTTCTTTAAAATAGAAAATAGATAAATAAGAAAAAATATCATAAATCAAAACATTTGATTTCAAAATTAAAGTATCGTTTCTAATTTGCACACGCAAAAAATAAAAGCTGACAATTAGTTTCGAAGTTTTATCCATTAAATATTATTACATGAGTTCAACTTACGTCAAGAAAAGATCCGCAAGGAAGTTGAGTTGTATAGAACAGAATTATGGTAAACATTGACTGTCTCACTGGCGCGGATTATTTTTTTTACACCAGGCAGCGGTCCAAAAATTCATGGTTTATTATTTTAAACGTTCACAACGAATGAATCTCTTTTTTTTTTTTGTTTACTTTCATGGATAGAGAATTTGAACTGCGAACCTAATTTAAACTGAAGTTATTGCAGAATGTATACATAATTGAACGTAAATCATCTCTCAAATATTAATTTTTTTTGAACGATCTTTCTAAAAATGTAACTTTTATGCAGTTTTATTCGAAAAAATAATTTTGAATAAAAATGGCCGCCTGGCATATGAAAAAGTGAAGCGGGCATCCCGGAACTGTTGATGACAGTTACATGACTTACGGTTTTATTATAGAGATGCATGGCAAATACAATGCTCTTAATTTAATTTCTTATTAACTATTACCTAAAAAAATTATTTTTTACTTTGTAGTAGTTTTTGAAGTCGGTTCTATTTTTGGTTAAAAAATTTATTTTTCGCTTTTTTGTAGTTTTTGAAGTCGGTTCAATTTTTGGTTAAAAAGTTTATTTTTCGCTTTTTAGTAGTTTTTGAAGTCGGTTCATTTTTTTTTTTGGTTAAAAAGTTTATTTTTCGCTTTTTAGTAGTTTTTGAAGTCGGTTCATTTTTTTTTTTTGGTTAAAAAGTTTATTTTTCGCTTTTTAGTAGTTTTTGAAGTCGGTTCTTTTTTTTTTTTCTTTGGTTAAAAAGTTTATTTATTTATTTATTACTTTAGTGATATCCATATTTACATTAAACCATATTGTTGCTAATATCTTTCTTATTTCACGTTAACCTGGGCAGTAGACTCGAGTATCGAAGATTAGAAAATTTATCATTATTCTCATCAATGTCTTTAAAGCGTTTAATGATATCTATATTTACAACAGTAGACTCGAGTACGGAAGATTAGAAAATTTATCTTTATTCTCATCTAATGTCTTTAAAGCCTTTAATGATATCTATATTTATATTAAACCATATTGTTGCTAATATATTTTTTATTTCACGCTAACCTTGACAGTAGACTCGATTACGGAAGATTAAAAATTTTATCATTATTCTCACCTAATCGTCTTGGATAATGTGTCATAATCGGGCTGTATACTACAGTTTTGATAACTGTGTAACTCACTGATTTCGGTGCTTATGCTTAATGTGTACTGATTTTTACGATCCGTTCACGATAAATACACTGCGCCAACAATGTCACCTATAATACTATTTGGAGTAACCCCTTTCTTTCTTTCTTTCTTTCTATATTGTCACTCTATAGTTAATATTATGTAGTAGAAATATTAAAAGACAATTGCAGAAGCATTTATATACAACTGTATTGTATAATATAATATAGATATTGGATATTTTAAAGGCAGTTTCCAACTAGTGCGCCACAGGTGATAAATCACCAAATATTTTCCGTAACTCGTACATTTGTATGGGATTTGAAACAACAATGTATTTAATTATGCGCCAATAAACGCTCGTCAAAATATGCCAAACCGCTGTGAAACTGCAACAATGGAACTTTTAAAAGATTCAAAAGTAGATTTGTTGTGGCATAATTTATAGTTTTTATCCGTACGTTGTATTATATTTATCCAATTCACAATTTTATGTAATTTTGCTTTTCAAATTTGGCAACACTCAAAACTTTTTGTTTAGATCTTAAAAAGTTTGTCCTATGAAAATAAATCCGACAAGTTAAAGCTGATTTAAGTATGTCAGTCTTTTTATTATTTGCAAATTCACGTAATAGAATATTTTATGATATTAAATGAAAGTCGTCTGCCCAACAAATTAACTATTTTTAAAATACTTATTTTTTTTTTCGTTTTTATTGAATTTCTGAAAAAGTACTGAACCAATTTTCATAAAATTTAAATGGGACCAATTCGAGAGTATTCTGTTTCGAATAAAAAAAAAAAAATCACATAAATAGGACGCATAGTTCCGGAGTAATCGGTGTACATACATAAAAAAAAAAAAAAAAAAATACATACACGTCGAATTGATAACCTCCTCCTTTTTTGAGTCGGTTAATAAAAAAAAAATCACATAAATAGGACGCATAGTTCCGGAGTAATCGGTGTACATACATAAAAAAAAAAAAAAAAAAAAAAAAAAAATACATACACGTCGAATTGATAACCTCCTCCTTTTTTGAGTCGGTTAATAAAGGTCACCGGGAGGGACACCTATGATCCGCACTGCTCGTCTGAGCAGTCCCTCTTTGGCAGTCAAGTGAATTGTTCATTGTAGAACAACCTTATACTGCGTATAAATTTCAACGTTTTGAGGTGTATTTTGAGAATGATTTACCGAGAAATTGAAATAACTTACCAGAGATGAATAATTTCTTGCATTGTAAGGTCCAAAATTTACAAAAATACACTTCAAAATTGAAGTTTGGCTCACAACTACTCACAGTTTGCTCTTAATCAAATTTTCTGCTAGTGACTAGTGAGTCACATGGACCTCCATCAGCAAGGGTCTTTAATGCACCAGGCCTGATGCTGCTATTACACTGCAAAAAATAACTGTTGATTTTACAGTATAAAACTGGCGCCCCAGCTGCCAGTATTATACCGTAAAATTAACAGTATTACTGCTTGCGCGGCAGCGTATTACTGCTTATTTTACTATTTAATACTGTTAATTTTACGGTATAATACTGACAGCTGGGGCGCCAGTTTTATACTGTAAAATCAACAGTTATTTTTTGCAGTGTATAGTATGTATGACAGGACGGGAGGAAAACGGAATTCATCATCTTACCACTGCATCATACACTGTTAAAAAATTCTGTGACGAAGAATCTACTGGCAATAATTTATCTTAAATCTAATGTAAATTTTCAGAGATCTAAAAACCGAGTTTTTTTTTTTTTTTTTTTTTTTTAATTAGAGAAATCATTCTGCGAATTTACCATAGATTCTTGAGATCTAATACATTTATACAGTTGGTCATAGTGTATAAGAAACAGTAGTTCATTTTTAACACTTCACAACATAGTTGAAAAGTATTTATGACTTCGATTTGCCTGTCGGTGTCTGTCTGTGCTCTGACTTCAGTAAATGTACTTGGATTTTCACGTAATCGTAAATATTATTGAGGTTTACTATGGGATATTCCTTATTGAGAATGAAGTGCACGAACACGCATTTATTGTTCGTTTACAAGGACACGCAAAAAAAAAGTCTGTTACATTATAGTCTATGGGGAAAATGTTTGCAGTGTATTTTAATGTTGTTGCAGTGCTTCAAACATAATGGAATTTATATATGTTACTGAGGGGCACTACAACATACTTTCTATAAAATATGGTGTGCGTAGTATTCTACGTTCTTTTAAAAGGATACGCGAAATATATATGTTACAGTATATTTTCTTTGAGTGATAATAGCTGGAAATGCGTTTAAATTAGGGTAAGCATTTGTCGCTAAATTTTATTATGTTACGTGGGTGTGTATAAATTGCATAGATTATAAAGGACTGTACAAAAATATTTGTTAGTATTACCGTCTATGAGTGCGAATTGCTTAAAGTAAGTTTTGAACTGTGTTATAGCTCGAATTGTGTCTTGATCCTTTCAGGGGCAAGTAATTGTATTTCTATAATGTTGAATTCACACCAGAATTTTCCCAAAATTGTGTTTGAAAGTAAGGAAATACAATTTTAAGCTCTTTTTCACCAAAGTTATAAAACGCACATTTTATTAAAAATTGCCGGTACAAATCTTGATTAAAATTAAGTGGTATAAAATATATTCCACCGCCCTTCAAAAGGTTAACTGACATATATTTTATTATACTCAGATATACTTGTCGAATATTAATACATTTATATACAGGGCTGGGCAAAAGAAATTGTGCCATCTATAAATGGCGATTGTCGGAAATCCGGTTTTAGTTAATATGATATGTGTTTTATAGCTGAATTAAATTTTAGCATACTGTGGGCCGTGTATAAAAATCTATAGTGCAATGACAAGGCTGCAAAATACGAATACATTGCAGTCTATGGTCAGAAATTGCTGAAAGTGAATTTTCAATTATGTTATGCATTAATTTAAAAATACTATGTGGTGAGTATAAAAATATATAGGTCATATACAGGGATGCATAAATAAATAATCTGGCCGACTATTGTGCGTAATTGTTAAAATTTGGTTTTCAATTATGCTGTACGTTTTCTTTTTTCCCCTAATCAAAAAATGAAACTCAGTTAAAATATTCTGGAAGTGTTGGAAAATGTATCATAATCTACGCGTGACGCACGACTCTTCTTTCTTGTTTCTTTGTTTTAAATTTATATTCATATTTCTACACAGAATTCATATTGAGAATCTAAATTATAAATGAAAATATCCCGAATGTTTCATTGACGCAAAGAAAAGTAACCCGCTATTATAAGGTTACATTCCGAAAAGTTAGAATTGAAATAAGTTCAGACAATGTAAATTCTATATAAGAGCTATAGATCTTTCCTTTCATCAAGAAATATTTTTGCGGCTTGTCTGTAACAGACATAACTAATCACAGAAATTCTTATTAACGGTGGAAAAAAATGGCGACTGCTTTGTTAATATTTCCACTTTTCACAATTTTATGAAACTGACTAGAAGAGCTGTAAAAGAGAGGGGGGGGGGGAGGTGAGATATATATAGAACGAAGCAGTTTTCCGTTCTTAACGTTTTCATGTCAGCAGCTCTTGTTAGCGGCCATTCCTGTGATTACGTACAGCGTTTTAAAGATGGAATAAATGCGAGTTGTCGAACGATCGTCTGCCGCTTGATTACTTAACATAAATCCTTTTCGCAAGTCGGAAACGTTACAGGCAATCATAGAACGTGGTGATAATTTAATAAAGATCCTCGGCAGCCCTCGGATTTGCATACATAAACATGAACGGCAATAAAGGTATGAATTATGCATCCCTTAAGCACAACGTACGTATTTCCCGCAACCTTGATTGATCGAATGCTCACTTCACTTCGCGAAACTAAATTTGAAAACGGAAGGCCAGAATTTGCATTTCTGGATTTCTTTTCGAATGAAAATTATATTTATTCCCTATTATAGAGTCTCGGCGGCAATAGGGGAAGGAGATAAAGGGGGGGCTCGTTATTTAGCCTTTCCCGTGAAGTGAACTGAAATGGTAGTCCGACTGTTTAAAAATCGCCTTGGCCTTCGTTAGTGGGAATTTGGAATTTCCAATGAATTAATCTAAAGTTTCTGCAAAGCTTTTGGCAGCTTCAATAAATGCACGGTAACCTCAAATGCATTTGCTAAAGAAGTGTATATTCATTATTCATATTAGATGCATTTAAGTTTGGCAGCGAATGAAAAAATTCTGAATATTTTTTTTCTGCTGAAGAAAATAATAAAATGTACAAGCTAATAAATGCTTGCTTTATAAACCCTAAAAAAATGAATACGTAATTTGCAGTCTGCATTTTAGACTTTGAAAAAAAAAAAAAAAAAAAAAAAAAAAAAAAAAGAAAAAAAATCAATCTAGAATGTATTAGAAATAACCTGACCCCACAGTTTGTGAATATCATTATAAACTTTGAAAAATAATGCTTAAAGCTAAATTCTTAACGTTTGGTACTTTTAACATTGAGTTTAAAATCAATTAAAGATAAAAGTCCAGAATAACTTTTGGAAAAGTATGCTAAGAAAACAACCACATTGTTGATAAAATATGTTTCAATGAATCTTGATTTTGAGAAGTTCAAATCAGTTATTCATAGGATTGATATATAAGCGCAATTTTTATTTTTTAAATCAGAAGAAGGCTATTATTTTAGAGTAACAATAAATTCGAAAAAGCATTTATCATGTTTTGAATTTTGAATAATAATACTTATTACTTATTCCAACAGTAAACAATACTTGGAAAGGCGATTGAAATAATGTTAAAAATAAAATAATGGGATATCGTGAGATGCGTGTATTTATGCACAAATATTTTAATAATATTTATTTATTTATTTATTTATTTTAAAAATAGAAAAGTAATCAGTAAAAAAAAAAAGGGGGGGGGGGATTTATGCATCGTGATTAGTCAAGGTTAATATTCATTCATCATTATGTGGGGTAGTAAATGGGTGTGCTTTAAAAATGTAGTGAAAATTTAAACAATTTTAAAACCATCAGGGATAAAAAGAAAAACAATATGTGTAATATTTTATTCATTAAATTAATTTGTTAATCGTGCATTCTATGCAAGTGAGCATAGTTTTATTATAATTTGTGTTATCTATGTATCCATATTTCTTTTGGAAGGTGATTGCTAGGGTTATTAATGTGCTGTCTAAACGCAATAAACGGATATACGCAACGCGACGAAACTTTGAAAAATCACTGTTTTTTTTTTTTTAATTATTATTATTTTTGTTTGAAAAACTACACATTTAAATGAAAGTTGATTTGAATGTTTTTATTACATAAATGTTTGTTTAAATCATTAACATATATATATATATTTTAATTGAAAATAAAAATGGCGGGGCTGGAGCTGTGGTACTATACAGTCCTGGCCAAAATTTGGCTTGCAGCATAACTTTAACAATTTTTATCGGATCGCCTCCAAATTTTAACCATATATTTTCAACATTTTTCTCTAGGGAAGAGCACAAGATTACTATGATTTATCAAGCATATATATATATAAAAATATATTAAACAGTGTACAAAGACAAAATTTTTATACGAAAAATCGTACCCATTTTTTGCATGATTACCATTTTTACAAATATATATATATATATATATATATATATATATATATGATCCTTTGTATTTCTTTTGCAAATTTGATGTAGATTAACAAAACAACAACAACAATAATAATAATAATAAATAAATAAATAAATAAATAAATAAATTGTTTCAAGTTTATTTTAGTAGCTCTGAGGGTATACCGCTGATGTAACCTGATTTCTGGCATTATCAGGTTACATCAGCTCCAGCGCCGTCATTTTGATTTTTAATTAAACAAAGTATGTTAATGATGTAAAAGATTGATATAATAAATATATTCAAACCAATCCCTTTCTCAAACATAAATAAATAAGTAAATAAGGTGCCGTAAGTACTCCTTCCTTAAGAATGTAATCAGAGAACTAGTCAAAATATAAGTAAACAAAAACGAAAAATCATGATTTAAGCATAGATTATGAAACTCTTTCCAACACATTCAGAATACTGTAACAAAACTTCAAAGTTTATTAAGTAAACAATTTAGAAATCGAATAACACATTTAAAAACCCAATTTCAGCACTTACTACCAATAGTCAAACAATAAATCTGAATTATTTTGTGCAACCCTGTATATGATCTCTAGATCTGTGTGTATAGTACACGGTATGCTAAAATTTACTTCAGTTATAGAAAATACATTGCACAATAAAAATTCCCCTTCAGCAATTTCTGTCAATAACCGGTTATGCTCGTGAGATCTTTTAAGTAGCCCTGTATATGATATATATAATTTATATGCACCAATTAATATTTACAAAATAGTTAAATTTAAATCACGTACCACAACTGAAAACGAGCTTCCGGCAATTATTGTTCATAGAAAGTACTGTATTCAAATTCTTTTGAGTGTCCCTGTAAATGAACGATAATTTCTATGCACACCATAATCTACAGTACTTTGTAAGCGCTTTGTAATGCAACTCAGTGATATGTGTCAATTTGATTGTATTTAAAATAGTGTAACATCATTACAATATGCTGCAGATGATTTTCCCCCATAGACCGTAATGTAACCGAATTTTTTGAGTGTCCCTGTAAAATAACCGTAAACGCTACACACTTCATTTTCAATACCAAACATGCCATAGTAAACCTCAATAACATATATGACTTTCATGAAAATCCGAGTATATTTACGCGAGTAAGAGAACGGACAGACGGCAGACATACGGCAGACAGACAGACAAACCGAATTCATAAACACTTTTCAACTATGTTTGAAAGTGTTAAAAAGGTGTAATACATAGACAAAAGACAGAGAATGCATACACAAAGAGTTGCACAGCATCATCAAGTTTGTGTGAAATTTTGTGAAATCTTGTGAAGAAGCAATTTGTGTCCATTCCATACTACTAATAAATAATTTCGTTAGAGAGACAGCGTGTAAAATAGGTACAGGCAGGGCTTTACAAATTTTACAAAATCTGATAACCAGCGAAAATTTCTAGTTGCCAGTATAAAATATTAACCCCCCCCCCTTTATTGATTATGACACAAAAGTTTTTTATGAATTAATCGAGAAAAAATAATAATAAGCACGGTTTAGAATTGTTAGTTACATAGTTAGTTAAATACGTAGCACTTATATCCGTCCGTCCGTGTGTCTGTGCGCATATAACAGCGCAAAAACTACCCAACCGAATGGTTTGAAATTTAATATATATAATATCTGCAGAATTTTGTCGATTCATTTCAAATTTTATGAAAATCGAATCTAAACTTTAAAAAAGATTAATAAAAGTTTTCTTCATTCTATTAAATCCTATCATACGTAATTAATTCAATGATATCCCATGACAGGTAATGATTCCAGGTTGCCATGGCGATTACGTCATATTTAATGTGAAGTTATATTATCTCCGTATTACTGAATTTAAAAACCGAATTTCTATACTAAAATTGTTTAATTATAGAAACCATACGATCTACCGACAGTTTTTTGGATAGATGTTTCAAGTTCTGAAATTTTCAAAGCTAGGCTTAAGTTTCCCATTGTAATTTTCAGTAAATCTCAACAAAAGATAAAATGTTGCCAACTTAAAATGTACTTATTTTATTACGGAAATCAATCATATCATAATAACAGACGATATAATTAATTTCACTGAAACTAGTTACAGTACGAAACACACCTCATTTGTCACGTTTGACATGGAATTTCCAACTTGTTTGTATTTGTTACATACATTATTTGATGCATTTAAACAAACCCTAGACAAAAGTTATATGTGAAGTTAGTTAAGAGCCTACATCAGTCATGCGAAAAAACGCTCAAGCTAATGTTAAGTGTATAGGAAGGTTCTAGCGCGATTTCTTGCTCGCATTTTAATATTTTTAAATACTTTTTTTGCATAGGATAGCTGTAGTCAATCTCTAACGTTGTTAGTTTTTACTTTTTCGATTTTGGTTCCAGTTATATTATATAAGGGTACTTTCATTTTCAGAACCGGTTCCAACCGGTTCCAAAATTAAAAGAGCCCGCTTATAAAAATACTGCAACAAAAATCGAAAAAGTAAAAACTAACAACGTTGTAGATTGACCTCAGCTATCCTATACAAAAAGAGAATTTAAAAATATTAAAATGCGAGTGAGAAATCGCGCTAGAACCTTCCCATAGACTTAACATTAGCTTGAGCGTTTCTTCCCGTGACTAGTGTAGGCTCTTAAGGCTCACATAATCAATTGTTCGTTCAACCGAACATAATATGTATCATGAATTTACGAATTACAGACCTGATAGATTCTGCTAATTCTGACATTCAATTACGTTTACCACATAGAAGCGAAATTTTATACAAAGTGAATGATACTTTACAACAATGCTTCTAAATTTAAGAAATATTTTCACTAATATTGAGATCAGATAACTCAGTTCCAAAAGCCATTGCGGTAGTTGATTCATCTACGTAGCTAGTGTCATTGATAGCATCCCATTAAAATAGATTAAAATCAATTTTTATTGATGTGAAGTCACAGTGGCGTTACATATAACCACAAGTGCCACAGTTACAACCATGAACATAGATCTAAAAAAGGACTTCTAACAAAATAGCCTTTCCAAGAAGAAAATCATTCCTGGAAAAATGTCTCAAATAGGTGGCGCATGTGTAGGACAGCTTCTCCATACGTCACCAGTTCGTATGCTTCTTCAAACCGTCTGTCGTCTAGTGGGTATCTGATATACAGTTTCGGTTTGATGTTGTAGGTGGCGCTGCCTTAGCATGGATTCTCACCGGCTGCGCAGAACCGTGCGCGTAGCTGTGCAGCTACCATTTCATTCCAAAGTCGCGACACGATATTAACACGTTTCGTTAGAAGTCCTTCTTTAGTTCTATGTTCATGGTTACAACGTTCCTAAAAAGGCACATTGTTGGAGAGATTTAAAATTGAATTTATAAAATTTATAGGGCGTTGCTGGAACCTATAATTATTCTCTCCTCCAGACAGAAACACACCAATTATACTAGCGGCAATTTGATGGTATGAGTGATCGTACAACCTGGGATAGATTTTTTTATATTAAAATTTAAAAGTTGCACAGCGTTGTGTGGTTTTGAAGTATATCTCATCCTTATGGTTGACCATCAAGCCCGCTGTAAATTTCTGCTTGTAGTAGTAATTTTAAATAAACATATAGTAATCTAAATAAACATAACACAGTAAATAATAATAAGTAAGGAGTCTAAATTAAGATTAAAAATAAAGAGATTTTATTTACAAAAGACATAGAGTAAGATAATTGAAAAAGAAATATGAATGGTATGTACAAAATTTATATGATAATGCAATTTATTGACTTGTTTTAGTAAGTCATTATTTAAGTAGTTAAAACTAAGTGTGGTACATTCAGCATTACTGGTACACATTTAAGATAACGTTTTTTTAAACCACATTTGATAACTTTGTAATCTAATAACTTTATAATTAAATTTAAAATCATAAGTGTCTCTGATCCCGGGATGGTAAGAGAAATGTTTATCTCTTCCACTTTAAACATTTAATATCAAAAGAATTTAAAGTATAATTGGTGTGTTTCTGTCTGGAGGAGAGAATAATTATAGGTTCCAGTAACGCCCTATAAATTTTATAAATTCAATTTTAAATCTTTCCAACATGTACAAACCCCAATTATCGCTGGTGCCGTGACCAGGATGGTAAGAGAAATGTTTATCTCTTCTACTTTAAACATTTAATATCAAAAGAATTTAATTGTACTTGGGTGAAAAATAAATACCTGTATCTGTTTTCAGAGCACAGCATCTGTAGGTTTTCTGCAGATAGCACCTTACAGGAGTATCAATGAGTCTAGGGCACTTTTCTAAGACACATCGCCCATATTCAAAATAACTTAAAATTAAATTAATTATATCAATTTAGGCTATTTATATTCTGGAGCCATAACAAAAAATTAACTTATGTAAAGAGTTGCTTCAGCAACATTACAAAAAGAAGATGTTTCTTCTTTCAAATTTTAGTTAGAAGTGTTTTTTTTTTTAGTTCAAGAAATTTTAGTTCTGAGATTTCTTTTCACCAGAGGGATACAATTGCCTCCTCCTTTCTTTGTCATGATGGGTCCAATGATGCTCCTTATGGTTGATTTCCACGCCTTTTTGGAGTATCTGTATTGGTCGTTATGTAAATCAGATTTCTGTAACGTTTCTGATTAGAGCTAGCTATACTCCACCTCTTCAAAAGATCATTCGTAATTGTCCCCCTCTTAGTTTCGGGAATCAACGGTCAGATGTTTCTCTTACGATTTTATGACTCTTGTAAATTGCCCGTCATAAATTGTTTTTCATCTACACAATTGCTGTAACGTCAAGCCTGTTGCCTGTCTGAGTTTTATTGCTTGTTTACTTGCATAAACAAGACCACCCCTTATGCTGCAGTTGTTGCTAAGAGGTTCTCGTGGGAACGGATATCATTTGCATGAAATATGCAATATGCAGGATGTACTTATATTATAGGTTCTATCCAGCACACATCATTATCACATAGTCACTGTTAAATAACCATCATCTGATTGTTGCAATGTACCAAAGTTATCGTTATTTCGACATAAGATGTAACACTGAAAACGCAGATTCGGAGCTTTAAGCTTGAGGAACGGTTGAAAAAAAACTGGTTCAATTATATGCTGCAATAAATTTTCTACTTTCTTTTTAAAAAATCAGTCTCGATTTGTCAGAAATCGGGACATATCGGACATCACAGTGAAATCGCAGCTTTAGCGGTCAAAACAGTATCAATGCGTAAAGAAGTCACATGGATAACGCTGATAATAAAATAAGGACTCGAGAGATTCACATTCCAGCTTTAAAGACACCCATTATGACAGTTGATAGTCGCTAATACCATTTCTATATTGTAATTAAAAACATTATGACTACAAAGTTGTTACATTAGGTCATGTTTTTTCTTTCTTATTTTACTTTGGATGTTCGCTGTAAAGGTGGAATGAGGATAGTTTTTTAAGCATAACTCAAAACTACATGAAATAATGAGGTGATATTTTAAATTATCATATTTGAAGCTTTTAGAAATCGATTTCTGTTTAAAAAAATTATTTGTTGCAATTCATATTTTTTTGACAAAATATATATTTTAAATTAATTTTAGAAACAAATCTGAATTGTAACCTGAAATTTTTTTAAAAGAGAAATTGATTTCAGGAATCTTTAAATATGCAAATCCAAAGTTACAGCTCATTCCGTCAAATAACAGGTGTTTCGATTAATAATGTCGATTTTGCTAAGAGATGGCGTTACTAATACATTTGTTGGTATAGGCTAATGAAGTCTATACCTATGGAGGGTAAACATACTCCATCAAAAGCCAGTTCGTTATTAATTTCCATTGTGCAAAAAACAGTTTTTCATAGCTTTAAATATGTCGAATTTTGTACCAGAAAAAAGGCACTTTGCGGGGACCTTTTTTCAATTAAAGGAAACAGCTACTGAAAGTTATCGATTGTTGGTTGAAGCAGCTTATGGTAAATATGTTCTAACCCAAAAAACTGGTGAAAGATGGTTTAAATGCTTTAAAAGTGGTGATCTTGATAGAAAAGACAGAGAGCGTTGAGGACAGCCAAAAAAGTTTGAAGATGCAGATTTCCAAGCATTATTGCATGAAGAACCTGGTCAAACAATTACTGGCGAACACTATTGACAACAACTGATAAAACTGAACCGTGCGTCGAAGGAAAAAACAAACAAAATACGTCTATAGACACGATAACGTCATTTGTCAACAAGACAATGATAAGTCCCATGTTACTAAATGTGTAAAAACTATTTGGAAAACATTAAATGCGACGTCATATTCCACCCGCTGTATTCACCAGACTTAGCCCCTTCGGACTACCACTTATTTCGATTGATGCAGCTCGGACTTTCAGAACAGCACTTCAATTCTTTCGAAGAAATAAAAAATTGGGTCGATTCAAGGTTTGCTTCAAAAGATGAGTTGTTCTTTCGACGCGGAACCATTTCTTGCCAGAAAGAATGAGAAACACGAAACAGTCATAGCTAACAATGGACAATACTTAGATTATTAAGGTAATTTATTTCGTTATGGAAATAAATGCTCAAATTTTGAAAAAAAAAATATCAACATTATTAACCGAAACACCTATTAGTTTTTGAGTTCTGCATAAAAAAACTATCCGCATTATAATCTGCTTTGCAATGATTACAAGTGAATTTAACATTAGGAGTTTCAAACTTTAAACCTTTATAATTTTTAAACTACTTGACAAAAATGATGTTAAAATTATGTATTTGTATTGAAAATTTGGTACAATTTCAGTATTTAAACGACACTCTAAGCTTATTAAAAAAAAACATAAATTGAAAGAAGACATTATTTCCAGTCGAATGGTTATTTCCGTTTCTTTTCTTTCTTTCTTTCTTCTTCTTCTTCTTTTTTTTTTTTTTGGCCGACGCGACGGTACAAAAAACTGCATCATATATGCATTCATATACACATGTATTAATGCATTATTGTTGTATTTTTGTCTCCGATTTAATCTTTATTATCATTTATTCTCAAATACAAACAGTTGTATAGAATATTTTTATATAAGTGTACTTATTATTTTAACCTTTAAGTAAGTGGTTTCTCTTTTTGGTTACAATGATTTTTTTTTTTTTTTTTTTTAATTTCAAGATTGAAAGTAAATTACTCTGATGCTATAAAATATTAAATGAAAATAAAAAAAATGTAAAGTAAACTAATTTCGCGTTTCAGTTTATTTTACAATATTTTTTTAACAATCAAGAATCTCGATAACCGAAACTATTGAGATAATTTTGCCGTTCAAAGCATTTACATCCTCACTGTATATTACACCACCACTTACCCCAAGCAAAATAAGCGCGCGCTTTTCATTTGAGAAATTAAAAAATCGATTTTCGAGAGAATGCAAGAGGAATTTACTCCTTTTAAAACGTCGGTCATAATATCATTTGCTTTACATGCTGTGAATTTAAAATACTCTTTGATTCTATCCAAACCTGGCCTCTGGCGATGCACCGAGGAATTGATCTTATTTAAATTATTCCTTTTAATAAACTGAGTGTGACGTAGAACAAAATATTTAGGTAATTAATAAAACTAATAACTTGAAAAGTGCAGCGCTTGCAAGTTTTAAATGACGAATATACCAATTCAGAGTATATTTTTTTGCTAAACTGACAATTATTTTTTCACCAATTATGTTCCGATATACTGCGGACATATAATAATAAAAATTTACTAAATGTTGCTGTGTTATTAGCTTATTATGTTTTAAAATTTTTATAAGATGTTAAGTAAAATACGTTGCTTATATATATATATATACAACTTTAAATGATAAAAATATCGAATCATAATATCTTTTTTGCTGAATTGACACTTCTGTTTTTTACTATTTTTCTTATCGAATAGCTGCGGAAAGGTAAGTAATGAAGAATTATAAAATGTACTTATGTTTTTGGCATTAAAAAATTCAGCAGAAATTAAATAAAATACATTACTTAAATAAATATATATATTGTCACTTTTGTTCTGTATTTTAAGATATTTTTTTAATAAACTGATTGTGATGTAGAACGAAATATTTAGTTAGTTAATAAAACTAACTCAAAAAACTTTAGTCTTGCACACGTAAATGTAATTTACAAAAATACCAATTCAGAATACTTTTATTGCTAAACTGTCAATAGTAGTAGTAATAATAATTATTATTATTATTATTATTATTGTTATTATTTTTCTGTTGTTTTTTAAAACTACGGACACGTCGTAATAAATAATTATTAAATATTGTTATGTTTTAGGTTTTGGCATTAAAAATTTCGACAATTTTAAATGTTTTAATACAAATTTATATAACCAATCTGCAAAAAAAAAAAAAAAAAAAAAAACAATACTCAATGATAAAAAACAATTTCAAATTAATAGATAAAGTACAGGCACTAAACATAACATAAATATTATTTCATTGGTCTGTCCAAGTATTTGTTTAACAATATATAACTTAGAGAGTATACACAAAATTTTTGTTAGGTTATGTAGAAAATATTATCCCACTCTACATTGTAAAAAAAAAAAAAAAAAAATGCTGATTCTACGGTACAATACTGGCACCCCAGCTATACCGTAAAATCAACTTTTTTTCTTTTTTTTTTTTTTAAGTTTATTTGTTTTCTTGCTGAAAATGTTTTCTTGCAAATGTTGATTAGGTGTTGGTCTAAATCTCCCAACAGGTGGCGCTGCTATGCTACATTTTGCAGGATTTACGCGATTTTAGCAACCGTATCCTAAAAGTTTCTTCTATCTCACACAGGTTTTGCATACACTAAAAAGAAACAGCACCAATTTATATCACGGTCTAACTGAATCTAGCGTTTTATTAAATTCCTTGCATTAGTTTTTTTCTTGCAGATTGATTGCAAATGTTTTCTTGCATTTCTTTTATTTTTTTTTAAAAATATCAACAGATAAAATTGATATAGATTACTTCAAAACTTTACTTAATTTTTTTTTTCATTAAAATAATTTTGTATTTCAAAACAATTTTGTCACAAAACAAAACCGAGGCTTTCTACAAGACGCTGCAGCATCAAGTATTCTAGCTGACTTATATCTGTATTACTGCTACGGAACATTCCTTAACATTAATATATTTAATGGTATAGATACTAATTCATCACATTATCTACTAGTTAATTATCTTATTAATATATAATATAGAAACACACTTCTGACAAAAAAAATAAATTTAGAAAAACTATTTTAATAAAAAACTAATCGGATGTGCCAATCCTAAAAGTTTCTTCTATCTCACACAGGTTTTGCATACACTAAAAAGAAACAGCACCAATTTATATCACGGTCTAACTGAATCTAGCGTTTTATTAAATTCCTTGCATTAGTTCTTGAGACATGACGGTTGCTAAAATCGCGTAAATCCTGCAAAATGTAGCATAGCAGCGCCACTTGTTGGGAGATTTAGACCAACACCTAATCAACATATGTCAACGTCTAACTGAATCTGAAGTTTGATGAAAATCCGTGCATTTGTTCTTGAGATATAGTTATCGTGATAATAATGAAAAAAGTAGCATAGAAGCGCCATCTGTTGGGCTATTTACACCAAAACGTAAGCAGCATCTATTTATGTCAAGGTCTAACTGAATCTGAAGTTTGATGAAAATAAGTACATTAGTTCTTGAGATAAAACTATTGCGGAAATCGCAAAAATGCAGCATAGCAGCGCCACCTGTTGGGCGATTTTTACCAAAAACTAATCAGCACCAATTTATATCAAGGACTAACTGCATATAAAGTTTTATTAAATTTAGTGCATTAGTTTTTGAGATAGAGCACCCACAAAATTTTTGTCACATACAGACAGAGTCACAGACAGACATTTTCTAAAAACTGTCAAATCGTGTTCAGGACTTTCTAAAACTTATAAATACAGACAGACAAACAGACAGGCAGTCACAGACTCACAGACAGGCAGTCACAGACTCACAGACAGACATTTTCTAAAAACAGTCAAATCGTGTTCAGGACCTTCTAAAACGTATAAATCCGTCAAAAACCGGAAGTCGAAAATGTTCATGAATCCAATACTTTCTTCTTGTAAAGATGGAAGAAAGTAAAAATTATTTTTTTGTAATATGATTAAGGCATCCCACTTACGTATGACACCCATTTTTACTTTCTTCTATTTTTACAAGAAGAAAGTATTGGATTCGTGAAAAAAATCGAATTCCGGATTTCGACGGATTTATACGTTTTAGAAGGTCCTGAACACGATTTGGCTGTTTTTAGTATATGTCTGTCTGTGAGTCTGTCTGTATGTGACAAAAGTTTTGTGGACGCTCTATCTCACGAACTAAACCACGGAATTTAATTAAATTTCGTATTCAGTTAGACCTTGATATTAATTGGTGCTGATTAGTTTTTAGTGTAAATCGCCCAGCAGGTGGTGCTGCTACGCTACATTTTTAGCAATTTTCGCAATAGATCTATTTCAAGAACTAATGCACGGATTTTCATCAAACTTCAGATACAGTTAGACATTGACATAACTTGTTGCTGATTAAGTTTTGGTGTAAATCGCATATAACAGGTGGCGCTGCTATGCTGCATTTTTTAGGATTTACACGATTTTAGCGATATCTCAAAAACTAGGCACGGAATTTCCTCAAACTCATGATTCAGTTAGACCCTGACATAAATTGGAGCTGATTAGGTTTTGGTGTAAATCGACCAACAGGTAGCGCTGCTATGCTGCATTTTTCACGATTTCCGCAATAGCTATATATCAAGAACTAATGCATGGAATTTCATAAAACTCCATATACAGTTAAACCTTTACATAAATAGATACTTATTATTTTTGGTGTCTACTGCCCTACAGGTGTCTCTACCATGCTTTGTTTTTCACGATTTCTGCAATAACTAATTATCTCAAGAACGAATAGATTGTCATTTAATTTTGTTTGCAGACGATTTGATTTACAGAAGCTTTTGTGGTGGCCACAACGTAGTATTTTTTTTTTTTTTTAATATAATGAGGATTTTTATTTTTCATTTAAATTAGTACATAAAAAGGATAATTCGATTCGTTAAATAAATTACATTGATGAAATTAATTTTTACAATTTTAAGAAAAAGGAATGCCATATTTGGTACTCAATAAAATTGTCGTCACTACAAAAATAATGGTAGTTTACGAAATCCCCCCCCCCTCCATAACCCATAAATATGCAATATGAGTTGCTAAAATTGTAATGAACGGTAATCTAAACCATAAAATAAAAATTTCCTGGGATATATCCCTTCAAATTTATCAATTTGTCGATTTTTCATATATTTTCTGTAAATTAATTTATAAAAAATAGTTATAAGGTTTTATAACACTACATATATAGTAGGCAATCAGTCTTATATGAATATAACCATAAATTTTGGAGATATAATATCTTTCATAACTGATAGTTCATGAAAATCATGATTTCAAAAAATGCATATAAACATTTTATTTTTTAAATGTTTTATAAACATTCACCCCAAACTCTTAAAAATCTTCAGATTTATATTGTGTACCTTTCTTAATCTCAATTTTTGAAGATATTTTTTCTTGATGTTACTTAAATATACATTTCCTGTAACTTAAATACACACTTCCTGTTTGAGAGATGTTACAAAAACACCCATAAATACACTTCCAATGATCATATGAAGAAAACACAAACCGTTTTGGATAACTAATTGGGCAGGCTTTGAAATAAAAAATAAAAAATTCTGTGATATTTGCTGAAAATTACTTTTTAAACCTAGTGATTATCTTAAAAGATATAATATTTTAACATTCTTTATCTACGATAAAATAAAAGACCTCGTTCGAAGTAATTAATTTTATTAACATTAATTCCTCTTTATGTATACAGGGTGTCCGAAAAGTCTGGAAATGGTCGAATAACTCGAGAAATATACATCGGATTGAAAAAAAAACGGAAAGTATGTGTTCAATATTTTTTAAAATTCATATTTTGAAACATTTTTAGCTGTGTAACAAAATTGTGAATATACATGCAAGAATAACAAAAAATGTTAATGTAAATGTTAATGCCAATGCTGTTAATTTAGCATGTTGTCTGTTGAACATGTTTGCTGAACATTTACATGTTTACTTGAAAATTTATAGCATCCATAAATCCTAAATTTCGTATTGATAAAACTGATTAATACACTGTAAAAACTACACTGAAACGTATTAATTTTTTTTATAAAAATATTTTCGGAAACATCTGTTTATTTCTACACAGTATACTATTATATTACAAAAGGGCCGAAAGTTAGCTATCCACCAAATTCTTGTAATAATACAACTTCCTCATGATAAGAGGGTTATTGCAGAGAAATGTGTTTTACAGGTAAAACAGAATAAAAAATCTCCATTGGAAAACAAAACAAGAACGGAAAATCATGCGTCAAGCATAGATTATGTAACACTTTCCAACGCTTCCAAAATAATTTTACAAATCATACCGTTTAATAAGCTGAAAGGTAACATCTAAGTAAACAATTTGGAAACGCATAACATATTTAAAATCGTAATTTCAGAAATTTCCAACATATTCAATATTCGGAAAAATATCCGAATATTTTTATTCAGCCCTGTATACGATCTATAGATTTGTATATATACTACATAGGATGATAAATTTTAGTTTAGTTAGGAAACGCGTAGCACAGTTTAAAATTCTCCTTCTGGAGTTTCTGTCCATAAACGGAAATGTGTTCGCGAACTTTTGTGCTGCCCTGTATAGGATCTACAGAATTTATACACACCAAGTAATAGACAAGAAGTGAGTTAAATTTAAAATCGCGTTCAGCAACTTAAAACGCACTTCCAGGAATTATTGTTAACAGACAGTAGTGAATTCTTTTGTGTGTCCCTGTAAATGAACGATAACTGCTATACACACAATATTCTGCAGTAAGCCTCTTGTAATGCACCTTAGTGATATATATAAATTTCAATGCGTTTAAAATTGTGAAACATTATTTAATTAAACCGCAGACGATTTTTCTCCATAGACGTCATGTAACGGAATTCTTTTGACTGTCCCTGTAAAGTAACTCTAAGTGCTATGCACACCCTATTCCATATTAAGCTTCTTGTAATGCACCTTAGTAATATATATCAATTGCAATGTATTTGAAATTGTGTAACATCATTAAAATAAACCGCAAATGATTTTTCCCATTGACCGTAATGTAACGGGATTCTTTTGAGTGTCCCTGTAAAACAACTATAAGTGCTACACACTTCAGTTGAAATAGGGAACATACTATAGATAACGACAATAACATATAAAAATTGCAGGGCAATCCCAGCATATTTACGCGAGTTAGAGCACGGACAGACGGCCATCCGGCCAGACGGCCATACAGCAGACAAACCGAAGTCATAAACACTTTTCAACTAGGTTGGAAAGTGTTAAAAAGGAAAAATCGGTCTACTCCAAGCTCCAAGTTAATTTTTAAGGGAACTCGGTGCACTTTGAATTTTTTTTTCGTTTTTGTCTTTTTTGTACCTTTTTTATATATCATCAAAATGAAATTGTTACACAAAATGATTTTCACGAAAAGAAATATAATATCATGGCTAGATTTTAAAATAATTAAAAAAAAAAAAATAAGAATTTAAAACCGTTTAAACTTTTTTAAGTGTTAATATTTTTGCACATTTTCCCCTTATATTTACATGAATAATTTTCATAACTTTAGGGATTGGTTTTTCTATAAATCCAATGGTTTCAAAGAGAAAAAACAAACAAACAAACAAACAAAAAAAAATTCTTGTAATAATACAACTTCGACATGATAAAAGGGTTATTGCAGAGAAATGTGTTTTACAGGTAAAACAGAATAAAAAATCTCCATTGGAAAAAAAAAAGAAGAAGAAAAAATCGGCCTACTCCAAACTCCAAGTTAATTTTTAAGGGAACTCGGTGCACTTTGATTTTTTTCCTTTTTTGTACCTTTTTTATATATCATAAAATGAAACTGTTACACAAAATGATTTTCACGACAAGAAATATAATATCATGGCTAGATTTTGAAATAATTTAAATAAAAAAAAATAATAAGAAGGAAATTTAAAAACGTTTAAACTTTTTCAAGTGTTAATATTTTTGCACATTTTCTCCTTATATTTACAGGAATATTTTTCATAACTTTAGGGATTGATTTTTCTATAAATCCAATAGTTTCTAAGGGAAAAAAAATCAAAATTCTTGTAATAATACAACTTCCCCATGATAAAAGGGTTATTGCAGAGAAATGTGTTTTACAGGTAAAAAAAAAACAAAAACAAAATCTCCATTGGGGAAAAAAAAAGAAAAAAAAATCGGCCTAATCCAAACTATAAGTTAATTTTTAAGAGAACTCGGTGCACTTTGATTTTTTTTTCCTTTTTTGTACCTTTTTTATGTATCATAAAATGAAACTGTTACACAAAATGATTTTCACGGCAAGAAATATAATATCATAGCTAGATTTTGAAATAATTTAAATAATAGTAAAAAAAGAATAAAATTAAAAAACGTTTAAACTTTTTCAAGTGTTAATATTTTTGCCCATTTCCCCCTTATATTTACAGGAATATTTTTCATAACTTTAGGGACTGGTTTTTCTATAAATCCAATAGCTTCTAAGAAAAAAAAAATCAAAATTCTTGTAATAATACAACTTCCCATGATAAAAGGGTTATTGCAGAGAAATGTGTTTTACAGGTAAAACCGAATAAAAAAAAAAAAAAAAAAAAGGAAGAAGAAGAAGAAAAAATCGGTTTACTCCAAACTCCAAGTTAATTTTTAAGGGAACTTGGTGCATTTTGATTTTTTTTTCTTTTTTGTACCTTTTTAATGAATCATAAAATAAAATTATTAAACAAAATGATTTTCAAGACAAGAAATATAATATCATGGCTAGATTTTGAAATAATTTGAATAAAAAAAATAATAAGAAAATTTAAAAACGTTTAAACTCTTTCAAGTGTGTTAATATTTTTGCACATTTTCCCCTTATATTTACAGGAATATTTTTCATTAGGGATTGATTTTTCTATAAATCCAATAGTTTCTAAGAAAAACAAAAAAAACAAAAACAAATTCTTGTAATAATACAACTTCCCCATGATAAAAGGGTTATTGCAGAGAAATCTGTTTTACAGGTAAAACAGAATAAAAAATCTCCATTGGAAAAAAAAAATAAATAAAAAAACAAGAAGAAAAAACCGGCCTACTCCAAACTCCAAGTTAATTTTTAAGGGAACTCGGTGCACTTTGATTTTTTTCCCTTTTTTGTACCTTTTTTATATATCATCAAAATGAAATTGTTACACAAAATGATTTTCATGAAAAGAAATATAATATCATGGCTAGATTTTAAAATAATTAAAATAAAAAAATAATAGGAAAATTTGAAAACGTTTAAACCTTTACAAGTGTTAATATTTTTGCACATTTTCCCCTTATATTTACAGGAATATTTTTCATAACTTTAAGGATTGATTTTTCTATAAATCCAATAGTTTCTAAGAAAAAAAAATGTAATAATACAACTTTCCCATGATAAAAGGGTTATTGCACAGAAATGTATTTTACAGGTAAAACAGAATAAAAAATCTCTATTGGAAAAAAAAAAAAAAAAAAAAGAAGAAAAAATTGGCCTACTCCAAACTCCAAGTTAATTTTTAAGGGAACTCGGTGCACTTTGATTTTTTTCCTTTTTTGTGCCTTTTTTTGTATCATAAAATGAAACTGTTACACAAAATGATTTTCACGACAAGAAGTATAATAACATGGCTAGATTTTGAAATAATTTAAATAATAGTAAAAAAAGAATAAAATTAAAAAACGTTTAAACTTTTTCAAGTGTTAATATTTTTGCCCATTTCCCCCTTATATTTACAGGAATATTTTTCATAACTTTAGGGACTGGTTTTTCTATAAATCCAATAGCTTCTAAGAAAAAAAAAAAATCAAAATTCTTGTAATAATACAACTTCCCATGATAAAAGGGTTATTGCAGAGAAATGTGTTTTACAGGTAAAACCGAATAAAAAATCTCCATTGCAAAAAAAAAAAAAAAGGAAGAAGAAGAAAAAATCGGTTTACTCCAAACTCCAAGTTAATTTTTAAGGGAACTTGGTGCATTTTGATTTTTTTTTCTTTTTTGTACCTTTTTAATGAATCATAAAATAAAATTATTAAACAAAATGATTTTCAAGACAAGAAATATAATATCATGGCTAGATTTTGAAATAATTTGAATAAAAAAAATAATAAGAAAATTTAAAAACGTTTAAACTCTTTCAAGTGTGTTAATATTTTTGCACATTTTCCCCTTATATTTACAGGAATATTTTTCATTAGGGATTGATTTTTCTATAAATCCAATAGTTTCTAAGAAAAACAAAAAAACAAAAACAAATTCTTGTAATAATACAACTTCCCCATGATAAAAGGGTTATTGCAGAGAAATCTGTTTTACAGGTAAAACAGAATAAAAAATCTCCATTGGAAAAAAAAAAAAATAAATAAAAAAACAAGAAGAAAAAATCGGCCTACTCCAAACTCCAAGTTAATTTTTAAGGGAACTCGGTGCACTTTGATTTTTTTCCCTTTTTTGTACCTTTTTTATATATCATCAAAATGAAATTGTTACACAAAATGATTTTCATGAAAAGAAATATAATATCATGGCTAGATTTTAAAATAATTAAAATAAAAAAATAATAGGAAAATTTGAAAACGTTTAAACCTTTACAAGTGTTAATATTTTTGCACATTTTCCCCTTATATTTACAGGAATATTTTTCATAACTTTAAGGATTGATTTTTCTATAAATCCAATAGTTTCTAAGAAAAAAAAAATGTAATAATACAACTTTCCCATGATAAAAGGGTTATTGCACAGAAATGTGTTTTACAGGTAAAACAGAATAATAAATCTCTATTGGAAAAAAAGAAAAAGAAGAAAAAATTGGCCTACTCCAAACTCCAAGTTAATTTTTAAGGGAACTCGGTGCACTTTGATTTTTTTCCTTTTTTGTGCCTTTTTTTTGTATCATAAAATGAAACTGTTACACAAAATGATTTTCACGACAAGAAATATAATAACATGGCTAGATTTTGAAATAATTTAAATAAAAAAATAATAGGAAAATTTGAAAACGTTTAAACCTTTACAAGTGTTAATATTTTTGCACATTTTCCCCTTATATTTACAGGAATATTTTTCATAACTTTAGGGATTGATTTTTCTATAAATCCAATAGTTTCTAAGAAAAAAAAATGTAATAATACAACTTTCCCATGATAAAAGGGTTATTGCACAGAAATGTGTTTTACAGGTAAAACAGAATAAAAAATCTCCATTGGAAAAAAAAGAAGAAAAAATTGGCCTACTCCAAACTCCAAGTTAATTTTTAAGGGAACTCTGTGCACTTTGATTTTTTTCCCTTTTTGTGCTTTTTTTTTTTTTTTTTTTTGTATCATAAAATGAAACTGTTACACAAAATGATTTTCACGACAAGAAATATAATAACATGGCTGGATTTTGAAATAATTTAAATTAATAAAAAAGAAGAAGAAAATTTTAAAACGTTTAAACTTTTTCGTGTTAAAATTTTTTCACATTTTTTTCTTATATTTACAGGAATATTTGTCATAACTTTAGGGATTGATTGTTCTATAAACCTAATAGTTTCTGAGGGGAAAAAAATGAAACGTCCTTGTCTATGCTAAAATTTAGTGAAAAAAAATAATTTCTTCATATTTACATTAAAAAAAAAATACATTCATTCTATCGCAAAATCCATCTATAATTCTATTGAATATATCTTTTCTATTATGTAAAAAATGTATATGTCATTTCTTACATATCTGTTGAGGTTTAAAAATTTTAAATATAAACCAAATGAAAAAAAAAAAACCTCCAACTGAGAAAAAGGGAATTTAAAGATTGAAACGCTGATACATTTAAAGGGAAACTGATGCAGTAAAAAGCTCTTTTCACATATTTATAACTATTGGATCGTTACGTAATTTCGCCAGAATAGACTAGGGGTATTTAACTACATTTAAAAAGAAAATGGAAAATTTATTTTTTTCTTCATTTTTCGAAAAGTGCAAGGTACTTGGTCCACTTAAAAATCAAACGATCAGTAGCTGATTTAAGTGTTAGAACTTAAAATGAAACTTGTATTGGAACATAGATAAAAAAAAAAAAAGTGTATTTTTAAGACACATTTTTGCTATCCTATAAAGATTGACCATAACAAAGTCAGATATTTGATAGTTAAATTCGTCTAAAATTTCGGCCATGAGCGTTACTTTTACGTAATAACATTTTACAACCTTTTATAATCCGCATGCAGTTTATTAAGCCATCAAGTAAAGATCTAATATTGGATTCATCAATGTTTTGCATTACATTTACATTTCAACATCTCTTTAACGTGTATAAACCAAAAATTGTCTGCAATTAGTGATGTAAACAAATAAAAATGGCGTCAAGGAAAAGATGCTGCGTAGTTTAATAAAATAATAAATAAATAATCGATTAAGCGAGAGTTTTACTCACGCACAAAGGGTTGTGTACAACAAATTTATTAATTACCAACTGCAACATTACAAAAAATGTTGCTAAAAGAACAATAAGACTTTGTAAAAAATTGGAATGATTTTATGAATGATTTTCAATAATTGAATTCAATTAGAATGGGAAACGTGGTCTATTTATCGCTATGATTCGCCTTACCTAAAAAAAAATCTTGTACAAAGTTTAAACTTGGCATTGTGCCATGCACGAGGTCGCAAAGTTCCAACGCCACCTTGGTGCGTTTTTGTAGATAGATTTTTAATTAATGTCTCAACTAATTACCGACATTTTTTTTCAGAAATCATTATCAGCAATCTTTGGATGATTCCGCGTCGATAGGTACCCCTAGTGCCCCTCAACTTTCCTGCTGAGGGCTTGCAAAGTAAAGTTTGTGTGCAATGGAAAAAAGCGATTTTATCAACAACTATGTGACCTAGGATAATAGCTATAGTTTTCCTGCAAGGTTTATGTAAACTCCTACCACCCCTATTTTTCTCATAATTTTAGTTTCAGTAAGATTCGGAAATAGGCCAGCGGGTGACATATTTTTGGAGAACATTTTCGACGATATCTCTGAAAATATAATACCAAAAATTAAAATAAATATATTTTTTAGTTCGGTGTTACGAGATCTTTTGAACGATACCCCACACGACATTAAAAAAAAGTAATTTAATTAGCTTCCTTAAATTTTTCCTAAAATATTTGTAAATAGCTAGTAATCTATAAATATGTGGGTCAATGGCCTTTATAACTTTGCCCTGTTTGAACGTTTCACGTTCCATAGTTTTCGTAAAAAACGGCTATGATAGACGGACAGACAGACACATGAGGGATCTTATAATGGTTCCGCTTTTGCTGTTTAAGTACGAAACTCCAAAAATGGAGGGGGGGGGGGGTGGAGAAATCACAATATTGTGTGGCGTATTTTGTCGCTGAAGTGCACAAATAAAGCTGTTTATGTAGTAATTAAACATGGGAAACTGAATGAAAACCAGCCAATGTGAAAACAACAAGTGTAACTAAAACTAAATAATATTTATCAGAACAAAGAAAAGATAATGCATAAACCAAAACAAATTACAACGTTATAACGCACAAATATGAAAAATGGCACAAAAAAAACGCATACGGCCGTTTTAAGGATGCATCGATCCCCTTCCTCAGTGCGAGAAAAAAAAAAAAAAAAAAAAAAAAAAAAAAAAAAAAAAAAAAAAAAAGAAGATAAAAATGGGTTTAAAGAACCCCTCGGTTATAGCCCCGAGTACTGGCTTGAATAAGGACTATAACCGAGAGGTTCTTTAAACCCATTTTTATCTTTTTTTTTTTTTTTTTTTTTTTTTTTTTTTTTCCTCGCACTGAGGAAGGGGATCGATGCATCCTTGAAACGGCCGTATGCGTTTTTTTTGTGCCATTTTCATATTTGTGCGTTATAACGTTGTAATTGGTTTTGGTTTATGCATTAAAATTCGCACAAAGTATTCGATCTATGCTTATTAAAGAAAAGATAAGCCAGAATGAAGCTGTGAATAAGTTTAATTATTCGCAACAATGTATATTGATTCGCATTAAACACTATAAAAAGAGACTAGTATGCTGTGGCGATCGTGAAACTATATTATTCTATCAGGTAGGTGAAGCAAAGGTGGCTATAGTTGTAAGTTTTGAGGATATTTTTTATAATTTTCTGGTTGAGTGTGTGTGGTTGAATTTTTGTTTGTAAAATTTCACACTTATCTGTAGCACATATCAAGTATACCTTTCTTTATAAAATAAAATTTAATTAGTTTTATAATACAATTTCAAATTATAGCTTGTGAGCCACCTTTGGCGCATAGTGTTCCAAAGGTGGCCCATGTATTGAAATCACTTTTAAAATGTTAAAAAATACTCGACAAACTATTTTGCTTACTATTAAGCTCTGATGATCCTTTCTTTCTTTTGATATCTTTCGAGTTTTTCCTCTTAATCTTCTTATCTTATGACACGAAAAGATCTTGAAGCACTTTTTGTGCACGATAGTTCAGGGATTTTCTTCTGGGAGTTACTGACATCTTTTGAGTGATCTTTGGTGTTAACAATAAACGGTGATAAGTTTTTTTCAGATATTTATGTAGAAATTTTGAAAATCACCCTTACTACACTGATTTCTACATTTGTTTTCTAAGGTGTTCACCTTAGGAACCTGCGTATGGTCACAATTTGCACGACGTAAAAGTATTAATCTGATGAATTTCTTATAGAATTAAAGTAAATGTGGTTAAAAAGAAACAAATAAGCTTTCAGAAAACGTATCGTAACTCAAAGTTCTAAGAATTTAAACACGTGTAAATTAAAATATCTTCTTATCTGGAAATTAGAACGACTACTCCTCAAAAGCGAAATCACTGCATAAAATGTCGGATGATCGATGTGATCTCTTTAAATTCAGCCACGAGTGCTGCATATACATGGTTGACAATGCAGTAGCATCCTTTTGTGATTAAAAATGAAATTAATTCTACTTTTGACGGGTGAGCTATCTTAGGAACACTGGCCACCTTTAGTTCACCCACCTTACTATATTTAATTTAAATAGCGTTGTTGCACATCAACAATTGCGGTATATTTCGAATTTATTTAAATTTAACATAAAGTTATCAGCAAATAATAATAATAAAAAAAACAAGAGCGCCTCCTGATGGGTATTCAAATGCAAAATTAGCAAAACATAATGTATATTTTATTAATAACTTCAAATATCAAATGAGGTGCATTTCTACTCAATAGAAACTGAGATAGAACTATAATGCTCGTTTCAAAAAGTAGCATAGCAGGTACTCTATTGAGTGGAAAAGCTAAAACTGAATTACATACTTTTTAATAAATGTTTTGCAAATTAAATTTAATGAAATTCCTTCTTATAGATGCCAAGATATAGCTATCACGAAAATCGTCAAAACACAGGACAGCAGTGCCCCCTGTTGAGTAAACAAATTCAAAATAGTTTGAAGCTAAATTTTAATAAATATTTTGCATATTAAATTTCGTGAAATTCCATTCCATAAATGCGGAGATATAGCTATCACAGAAGTCATGGAAAGCACATTCGAGCAGCTCCACCTGTTCAGCAAGATACACCCAAGCCTAATCGATACTAATTTATGACAATGTCTAACTGAATTCAAAATTTGATTAAATTCCATCCCATAAACGCTGAGATAAAGCTGTCACAAAAATCATGGAAAGCACAGCAGAGCAGCGCCACCTGTTGAGAAAGATACCCGCAAACCTATTCAGTACTGATTTATGTCAATGTCTAACTGAATACGAAGTATGATTAAATTACATCCCATAAATGCCGAGATATAACTATCACAGGAATCGGGAATAACGGTGCACACTAGCGCCAGTTGTTGGGCTACATACGTCATATCCTCGTCAACATCTATATGTACGACAGTCTATTGATGAAATTCCATTCCATTAAATGCCGAGATAAAGATATCACGGAAATCGTGAAAAATACAGCATAAGAACGCTTGAAAATGATGTGTAGCATTTATAGTTCATTTACAAGGACACTCAAAAGAATTCCGTTACATTACGGTATATGGGGAAAATTGGTTGCGGTGTATTTTAATTATGTTACACTATTTCAGACGTATTGATATATATCACTGAGGGGAACAACAAGAGGATTAGTATAGAATATGGTGGGCATAGCATTCGTTGTTCATTTACAGGGACACACAAAAGAATCCGGTTACATTATGGACTATTTTTCCAACAATTGATGATAACTGCTGAAATCGAGTTTTCAGATTTGTTATGCGTTTTTCAAATTGTTTACTTAGACATCATCTTTCACCTTATTAATCGGTAAAGTTTTGTTAAAGTAATCTGGAAGTGTTAGAAAGTGCTTCATAATCTAAGCTTGAAGCATGATTTTTCGTTCTTGTTTGTTTATCTGCCTGACAACAATTTATTTATTTATTTTAATATGCATTACTGTTTGGTGATATTTTTATTTTACATAGCAATTTGATAACCCGACTGAATCATTTATAAAAACATATTATAATTTTGAATATTTGTTTTAATAACATCCACCAGAAAATTTTTAAAGAAAAAAAAATAGATTGTGTGAATTTTGAAGACAAAATCAACTTTTGCACGCGTCGGTTTTTGATCTTTTTACATATTAATTAAATTTCTTTTATAAAAAATGTTTTGAACACACTTTTATTTTCTTATGTTTAAATCAAAGCGTGGTTCATTTCTAGTCTTTTACAGTGCATTTGTTGCATAAAAAACTTTTTTGTTCAGTAATGCCACAATGAAATGTTATGCAATTTCGCTTCTGGTTTTATAGTGAAAGAATGGGCGTCATTCGCTGAAAGATATTTAAAAAGGACAATAGGTCGACGAAATGAAAAGTAATAATTTAGTCAATCTCAAATCTTGCAGATTTTATGAGAGAAAGGAGTTTTTATATTGTTTTTTAATAAACTAGTGTGAGGGAAAATTCTAGATGAAATAGGGCAGACAGTTACAGACCACCCAACAATTTAGTAATCTATACTAATAAAAAGAAAGTTTCGCTTTGTCTGTCTGAGAAGGCTAGGAAAATCTATGGTACGTCTGGAAATTTGGGTGAGAATAGTGCAAGGCATGTCCTGATGCAGCTGAAGGCTAGATTTTTCATTTTTTTCTAAGTAGCTGAGATATATTTTAAAAACTCATCGAAAAAGCAAAGTGCGAGGTGGGATATTTTTCTATGCCGTTTTTCTTAAGAGGCTACTTCACTCACGCGAAAACACCCGCTCGCTAATGTTAATCCTATGGGACAGTTATTTTGTAATATCTCGTTTGTATTTCAATATTTTTAAATGATTTTTTTAAATGATTTTCTTTGCATTGAATAGCTAAAGTCGATCTCTATGCAGTCCGTTTTTTTTACTTTTTCGACTTTGGTTGCAGTTTTTTTTAATGAGGATACTTTTACTTTCGAAACCGGTTTCGAAAGTGAAAGTATTTTAATAATGAAACTTGTAAACGAAATCGAAAAAGTAAATAGAGACCAACCTCAGCTATTTAATGAAAAAAAAAATCATTTAAAAATATTGAAATGCAAACGAGATATTATAAAATAACTGTCCCATAGGATTAACATTGGAAAAGCAGGTGTTTTTGCGCGACTGAACCTCTTAACGCGGTACGGCCGAACTGTACAAAATACGGAAAAACAGAGATATATTCTTGAATTTCGTACTTTTACGTTTCAAGCGACGCAATCTGTTTGAAAAATATTATTGCATCAAATTAAAGACCGTACTTTGCTCTTCAAAATGCCGCCTTAAAAAAATATTAATATTAACCCTTTGAAAAAGAAATTCCGTACGCCGTTTCGCGATTTTTGCGATTTCAGCAATTTTTAAACATCTGTATCAGCGCTTCTGATCAAGGTATGAGAAAACTAAAAATACCAGACCATATCTACGTTCATTTTCATTTTGAAATCCACAATCAGTTTGAAAAAATATGAATATTACTAACGCTTTAAAAAAATTCGTTTTCGAAAGTCATTTACGCGAGAATTTCGTTTTTGTGTGATGTTTAAAACTCGGCATCAGATTCGGAAATTAAAATACATACAAACCAAAGATACCAAACCATATCTACGTTCATTTTACTTTAAAACGATTCTTTAGGTTTTAAAAAAATATCAGTATTACCCTTTCAAAACCGTTCGTTTCCGCTAGTCACTGTCGTTTTAGGGTTTTCTTTCTTGCTTTTTCCAATGTATAACGTTTTGCCACCGAAATTTTTAATCAAAATACGTAAAAACAAACCGCACAAGCTTAACGAGCTTATACATTCAACTTTAAAAAAAGTCTGTGGTTTTAAAAAAATACGAATATTAACATTTTGTAAAAAATTTATTTCGAAAAGTCCCTTTTAGCGAATTTTGTTTTTTCCACGCATTTCCTCATAGGATTAATATTACGTACATTTTGATAAAAAAATACACTTAATTTTATATAATCGCTCAGAAATTTTAATACGAATTTTAATACGTTTAGCTAATTATCAAGTATAAATTTGATTAAAAAATTGAGATTTAAGGGGGAGGAGCGTGGGGGCAATAATCAATTTGAAAATAAAATAAATTCTATAGGATTAACATTGTACACTCTTATTTACATAAATAATGTAAACTTTTTTCTTTTGCACTATTGCTCTAAAATTTGAATACCTTAAACTAACCTTTCAGCTGTTGTTTCAGTAAAATTTTGATCTAGATATAATAACAATTAGGGATAAAATAATCAGTTTGAATGAAAAAAAAAATCCGGTATAATTTCCATACAAAAAAAAAAAAAAAAAGATTACTCGAAAAACACGGCTTTTTACAACATCAATATTTTAGCACGAAAATTATTCCCAGGCTTCTGTAAAATTGTAACTCATAAAAATTTCAAAGCGTTTGGACAATAAGAAATATTTTTTTTTTGGGCAGCGAGGTCCTCATTATTAGGTTCGTTAAGAAAGAGTTTCGTTTAAATATATAAATTCATTCAACATTGATTTTATGTACCCGGACAATGCCGGTCTTTCGTTTAAAAATATAAAATGAAAATAGACCGAAGCGTGTGTATCACTCCTGGTGTATACGCTGTCGAAGGCAGTGGTGTCCACAACTCTAAGTTTGTTTGGATAGATTTTCATTTGAACATAAAATATCATACAAAATCTCGGGTGTTCGCTACTGAAAGCAGTGGGGCCTCCACCATTAAGATCGTTTAGAAAGATTCTTATTTATATAATATATAAAATCATTCAAATGGATTTTAGGTATTACTTAAGGTTATTGTCACTGGCTCGAGCAATGCCGGGTGGGTCAGTTAGTATAATTTATAATATATCAATCGATACAGAGTAAAACACTTATTAAAAATTTTAACATATAAAATTTTATAATGAAAGATGAAATGAAATCTGATATTCGCCTTAGAAAAAAAAAACATTTATAGACAAACACAATGACATAATTGATAATATTTCAATATATTGAGGAAAAATAGAAAGGAGGGATTTCTGCAGCTCCGGGGGGGGGGGGGAGGTGCACTGTGAAATGGGGCGGGATTGCACTTCTAGACCATTAATAAGCATAAAATCCTAAATCTTCCGGGTGGATATTTCAATGCATCGGGGAGAATCTCTCCCTCCTCTCCCCCATTGGGCCACCCCCTGGATTCAACACTGGGCCTATGCTTTAATCAGTCTCTCAGCATCAGAGGCGTACAGTTTTGAAAATTATTGGTGGGGCGCAACTCTTTTTTACTCAAATATGTGCATGTGTGTGTAAAAAAGATTCATTTCCAATTTAATATTGTTTTTTTTTTTTAACTCTCTTTTAAAGAAATTAAACATATCGTATACTAATAAATAGTATACTAATAAATAATCACAAGTTAAATAGAACATTAAGACAATATAAAAATTCGAATACACAGACCCGTTTATAAAATGATACTCGCTTATATTCGCGAATCGTTTATAATAAAATCACAACGAAAGTTGGCTTTGAATAACGTCTTTTTTTTTCGGAATATGGATTTTTTTTTCTATTTTCATTTTTTATACAAAAAGTTCAAACGTTGAGTCCTTTATTCTAATTTTTAAAAAAATAAACATAAAACGAAAAAGTTTTCATAATGTCGTTTATTCCTGTAACAGAAGAAAAATAGGAAAAAAATGGAATATTTAAAAATTCTATAAAATACTAGATAAAGAAAAAAAAAATATTTTTTTTAATATTAAAAAGGAAAAAAAGTCCTTTTTAGAAATTATTAGTAGGGCTCGAGCCCCACGAGTCCATACAACTCTACGCCTATGCTCAGCTGCTCAGCATTCTTTCTATACGGAGCGGTGGAGGTACATTTAAAAATGTACCAGTTAAAAATTACCAGTAAAAATGTACAAAATTATGAATTGCAAATATTTGTTCATTTTACATTCAACAGATGGCGCGACGTACATCAGTTAAAGGAAGAAATCTGCCGGGAACCGAAAAGAATTGTGAGAAAAGAAACAAAGAAACGCCTTTTCAAACCCTCTTGTCTTAAATTGTTATTCCTGATAGAGTGTTATAAGTTGTAAATTAAAATATATTTTTTTATATTTCGTATCTATGTGTGGAGAAGAAAAACATGGAAAAAAAAGAAGGTTTTATAAGTTTTTAAAAAAACATAAAACTACTAAATCTTTTTTTTTTTTTAATCGATTTTCTGAGTGTATAATATATACGTATTTAAAAAAGCAATATTTTATGAACATTAAAAAAAAATCCATAATTACACTACTCATGAATAAAATCATATTAGATTCTCCGTAAACAGTGATTAAAAGAATACCTTAAAGTGATTTGTCTGAAAATTTACATTTTAGTATATTTAATGCAAGGTATCGCTTAAAAAAATATTTTAAATAAAATTTCGAAAATTATAAACTATAATTTGTTTACTGATTCACCAACAAAAAAATTATATGAAATAATATACTAATTTCCGCCCCCCCCCCCCAAATGGAAATTTTGGAAGAATATAGAGAAATATAAGTTCAGTATTAAGATGTAGATGTAATCTCTAATCTAAGAAAAAATGATGTAAAAATATTAAATAGTTCAAGAGATAGATATCTTGCGTGCAATTTACAGAAAGCACACTTTGAGATAAATCACTTTAAAGTATTCTTTTAATTATTGTTTACTGAAAACTTCTAATACATTTTAGTTATAACTGGCGTATTTACAGAATTTTTTTAATGCTGAAAAAATATTTATACATTAAATTTCTTAAAAAAATCGACAAGTTTCAACAGTTCTGTGATTCCTTAAAAGATTTTAACATACGTCTTTTTATCTTAAAGTAAAAAACTTTTTAAAAATAATACCATAAATGTGTAAGAAAAACAAAAAAACCCCACTAAGAATTCTTGTCGGATCGTATTATTTCGGAATCCTTCATCAAATGTCGCAAGTGGTTTGAAGGCAATGACAAAGAATTCGTTCTAATTTTTTTATCTTAACGCTCCTATTTATACTATTCATCTATGTACGTCTCCTAAATCCATCCCCCCTCCCCCCATTATGTCACACTTCGCACAGTTGATTTAGCTGATATTATAGACCGATAAAAATTAATAAATTTTGAAAGAATTATATCCGCAGTTCTCACGAATTTTCTTTCCTTCCTCTTTTCTTTACCTATTTGCCTCAAATATTGTTTAAAAGCAGATGGCAAATTATTCGCGAAATTTTAAACTAGAATAGGAGAAAAAAAAAAAAAAAAAGAAAGGAAAAAATTGTTAAAAATTAACATTGCTTTAAGCAGTACATTTACTATACATAAAAGTGTAAATGTTAAACACATTTTCAGTTGCCTTCTAAATATATTCTGGGGCCTTTACTGAATTTTAACACGGGAAAGAATGCCCCCTGCATACTCTGTCTAAAACCCCCTTATGTCACACAGTTGATCTAGCTGATATTAGTGACCGATAAATTTCTAAAGAATCATATTCGCTGATTTCAAGTTCACCTAAAGAATAATTTTTAAAGATTTTTTTCTCTTTTCTGTTTCCTTTTCTTAATCTCTTTTCTTTACCTGTTGTTGAAAAAAAGTTGTTAAACTATTCATGAAATTTTAAACCACCATATCGTTAAAGAACGAAATTAAAAATTCAGTCATCTTCTTAAGTAGTTACACCAACCTTATACCAATATGTAAACTTGTAAACATTAAACTCATTTTCAGTTATCATACGATACGACACTTTTCCGACTGAGTGACAAAGTGTCCAGGCCGGGTGTTTACGTATATAGTTTAATGGAATTTCATTTTACCTACAGAGCTGTCTTCATGACAGACCAGATGCCATTGCCGAAAAAGGTTTCCTGAGTGAATTGTGTCTGCCAGTTGTCGGTCCAGGTAGCCGTTCTCGAGTTATCTCAATAATCGTTTTTAATATGCTTCCTCTCCCTTCTCCTTCTTATCTCTTTATTTCAAATGCTGTTGAAATTTAATTCTATTTTATTTATTGTATATTCTGCATTCCGTTCCGCTGTCTATAATATATGAGACCAGATATCACTGCCAAAAAAGGTTGTCTGGGGAAATTGTGTCGACCGGGTGTCAGTCTAGGTAGTTGAATAGACAGGGCGTTGGCAATTTAAGTCATAGGTCTTGGGTTCGGCTAAGGGTTTGGACACTTTTTCACGCAATCGGAAAAATATCAAATCGTATGATAGCCTTATCAATCAGTATGATCAAGTTAAAAATAATAAAGTAAATTTTCAGTTATTTACCAAAAATATATTCTGGGGCCGTTATTTGGCATTAACGATGAAGGAGAGGGGATTTCCTTTTTTACCCCTTCTAAATCCTCCATTATATCGCACAGTTAGTTGTTCTAGCTGATATTAAAGACCGATAAATTTCTAAAGAATCATATCCGCTGTTCTCGAGTTCACCTCAAGATTCGTTTTTAATGTATTTCCTCTCCCTTCTCCTTCTTATCTCTTTACTTCAAATACTGTTGAAAGACAGTCGATAAATTCAGCTTTCCTCGGATAAATACAATCGCACGCTTTCCGAGAAATGTCCGTACAAAGTGCTCGATTCACGGGGCGAGAAAAAAAGCCACCGAATTTACGAACCGGATCGGGATGGCTTTTTATGATAGAGAGATCGTCGCTACATGCACAACGGAGATAAATTCGTGGTAAAATTGATAAACAGGATGCGTGTTTATATGGCTTGCAACGATCAGTTTGACGATTCAATTATTCCTGCTTACATATCCTCGGCAATGTAGCTCCGAAATTTATGGTTGATATATATATATATATAATGCATGCATGAGAGATAATAGATTTTGTACCATTACTAAAATCTATAAAACTGCATTTCAGAGGTATCGGCATCTGTTTGTACAAAGCGCAAGTTTTTCATATCGCATTTTCGCTTATCTGAACAATCCCTATAATTTTCAACTTAGTCTAATTTGTCTAATTTTTTTCAGCTCAAAAATTCTCTTTACCATTCTCTCTTTACTATTCTCTTTACATGAAATTTGGCATTGTAGTTACTTATAAGATGTAAATGCTCTCTAAGAATAAATTTAAAAAAAAAATCGAAATTTAAAAGGGTGAAATGAGCGAAAAGCGTTCTAAAATCATTCTAAATTACAATTTCTATGGAATCTCTGGAACTACAGAACCGATTTCAAAAGTGATGGTGACAATCCCTGCTCCAACATCCCCTTTAATATAAAGCTATGGGTTGCTGACGACTGGGTTTTTCGATAGACTTTGCCACAGATTAATCTCGGAAAATGAAACATTTGAAGTTAATGAAAAAAATAATAGCTCGAAAAGTATTTGTCAGAAAATTGTTAGACAAACTTCGTTAGAAAGGTAAAAAATTGTATTTTTCTTGATATAAATTTCAAATCTAATGATTATGCCGTTTTTCAAATATTGAATTTCAAAAATTACCACATTTCACAATGGAGTACCATAGCGAAATCTTCATGCATAAAAACATAATGATAACGACCATGTGTACTAGTGTCCTGACGTATACTGGCTATAGCACGAATCTCAAATTATAGTAGCCTTACTATTCTGTTAAAATATAAAAGTGAATTATGATGCCACGAGTGCATGATTTTTATTTAATTTTAATATAATCATCTTATAAACAAGGTTTTTGAAATTTTTTTCGAATGGTACTAATAAATTGGCCAATAATGTATATTATTTTGAGTTTAAAAGAGGAAAGGTGGGGGAGCGCTTTATATTATTTTAGGTTTCCTCAGGAACTTTTGGTCAGAATTGAAAGGTTAATATATCAAAACGTCAGAAATTAAATCGACATTAAATCGGAAATAATTATAACGACTGTCCTTCAGTTCGTTTGGATAGATTTTCATTTAAAAACATAAAATCATTCAACATTGATTTTAGGTATTTTTAAGGTTACTATCACGGGTCCGGGCAACGCCGGGCATGTCAGCTAGTATATATATATATATATTGTGTGTGTGTGTAATATTTATTTATTTATCTCAATCTAAATTATATTGAATAAGATATTATACAGGATGTTCGGATACCACAAACTTTGCAAAATGAGAATCCTCGCTCAAAGTACCTGGAAAGGGTCTAAAGAACCATACCTCTAAAACGTTTATTTTTCGGGAAAAATGAAAAAAAAGTCTGACATTACATCCAGAGCGCTGAAAATAAGCTTTATTGATCCTCGTGAAATTGCAAACCAGATGAGAAACAAGATTAAAAAAAAAAAAATAAAATACTTTAAAACAAACAAACAAAAAAAGTTGTACCCCCATAAGCTTCTAAAAGGGAAACAATTTAAAAAGACGGTAGGCCAGTGAACAGCCGCCGTTCGGCTGGCTTCAAAAGGGGCAGCTTGAAACTACCGAAATCTTCGCATAGTGACAATGTATTCCGTTCGTGAGTATTTCGATATCTTCTTTACTTTCATTCAGTCAGTGCAATAGAAAAACATTACAAACTGTTAGGGAGTATGTGATGTCATACTTTTTCTTTTGCATTTTTCTCGAAAACTATGCGTCGTCGAGGCATGATTCCTTGGACAATTTTTATGTACTTATAGCGAGGATTCTCGTTCTTCACAGTTTATGCAGTGGTATCCGAACACTTCTAAACTTTTGTGTTTGCTATTAGGGGGAATATTTATAGTTTTCAATTCCAGGTTTTCATTTTTTTCTGTTCATTAAAATGCACATAATTTTGGGTTTGTTTTTAATTTTATCAATCTTTTCCTTATCAATGGTACACAGATCCTATATCTACTTAAAAAAGAGAGTAAAACAGGTAAGCAGGATGTGTGTGTTTCATCTTGCAACGATCAGTTTGACGATTCAATTATTTCTACTTACGTTATCCTCCACAAAGTGGCTCGAAATTTATGGTTGATGTAAAAACGAAATTAGGAATGGACCCATGCATGGAAGATAATGGATTTTGTATTTTGTTACAACTTCATCTCTGAGGTTTCGGTATCAGTTTGTGCACAAATCACAGGTTTTTCCAAGTTATTATTTTTTTTCTTATTTAGATAAATGCCCTAAAATTAAATTTTCAGTTAATCACATTTGTATAATTTGTTTAGATTTTAAATATTATCTGTTTTATTTTTAATTTTCATCAATGTAAATTTGCATAGAATATCTTACTATATGAACTTTAAGTAAATATCTGTACTAATCATTTTAATTATCTATTTCCATATGCGTAATTCGTTCAATTATGCATATTTTAAAGTTTTTTCGTATGTTATCGATAGGCTTCTTTATCGGTGATATAGAGTTCTTTGCGACATCCAACAAAGATAAAATTGTAATGCAAGTTGAAGCAGATTGTTTTTATACGGCTTACTATGGTCAGTTTGAAGCTTCAGTTATTTGTACTTGCAAAATGGCTCCGAAATTTAAGGTTGATGTATTAAAAAAATTATTAGCCATAAAAGTTAATAGATTTTTGTACCATTACTCAAATCTATAAAAATGCATTTCAGTGCCTTCGGATCAGCTTGTGCAAAATGCAAGTTTTTCCACATGATTTTTTTCGCGTATCTCGATAAATCCCATAATAGTCAAATCAAAATTAATCACATTTGTCTAATTTGTTTAGGTTAAAAAATTCTCTCTTTATTTCTATCTGAATTTGGATTGAAAAAAAAAAATGCTATAACAAGCTTTATGTTTGTTATAAGCGAAATAATTTATATTAATTTATCATTTTAGTTCAGAATTTTTATTTGCTCAGTTCATTCAAATACACAAAAATTTGGTTTTGTTTTTAATTTCATTGATATTTTCCTGTATGGATGATAGAGAGATCGTATATCTACATGAAAACAAAGGGTAAAATTGATAAACAGGATGTATGTTTATACGGCTTGCAACGATCAGTTTGACAATTATTCCTGCTTATATTATGTATATTTTATGTATATTTTGCTGCGGCAAAGTGGTTCCGAAAGTTATGGTTCGTTTATAAAAAAAAATATTTGGGATGGACCCACGCTTGAAAGATAATAGATACTGTACTATTAAATTTCACTTTAGAGTTCGGCATCAACTTATTCAAAACAAGCTTTCCCATTTCATTTTTTCTGTTATCTGGACAAATTGCATAATTTCCGACCTAAAATTAGTCACATTTGTCAAATTTGTCTCGGTTCAAAAATTCTCTGTAAATATATATTTTTTTCAATCTAAATTTGCATTCATAGTAAAATACTATACAAGCTGCATATATATGCTTAGAATGGGAAGTGCTTAATCAATCACTTTAGTTGACAATTTTCATTTGTACAGCTCATTTAAATACATATAATTTTGAATTTGTTTTTAATTTATTTATATTTTCTGTATTGATGATGGAGAAATCGTATATATCTAACTTTCATTAAACGGAGAGATAAAACATAGGTAAACAGGATGCGTATACTTACGTTCAATTATTCCTGCTTACATATCCTAGGCAAAGTGGCTCCATAATTTATGGTTGATATAAAAATGAAATTAGGAATAGATCCATGCATGGAAAATAATAGATTTTGTATATTATTGCAACTGTATTTCAGAGATTTCGTCATCAGTTTGTGTAAATCGCAAGTTTTTCCAAGTCATTTTTTTTTCGCTTATCTGGATAAATACCACAATCTTCAGTTTTCACTTAATCACATTTGTTTAATTTGTTTAGATTAGAAATTACCTTTAACTTTATTTTTTTTTATCAATCTAAATTTGCATAGAATAACTTACTATATGAGCTTTAAGAAAATTTTTGTACTAATCATTTTAATTCCTTATTTCCATTTGCGTAATTCATTCAATGATGTATATTTTAGAATTTGTTTCGTATTTTATCGATAAATTTCCTTATCGATGATAGAGAGATCTTCGCCACATTCAACGAAGATATATTCATAATGCAAGTGGCAAAGAGGATGTGTTTGTGCGGCTTGTAGCAATTAGTTGACAATTCAGTTTTTCGTACTTACATATCCTGGGCAAAGTGGCTCTAAAATTTAAGATACATGTATAAAAAACGTTAGGCATGGATTCCTGCATGGAAGATAATAGACTTTTGTACCATTACTAAAATCTATAAAACTGCATTTCAGAGGTTTCGTGCAAAGCGCGAGTATGTTTAAATCATTTTTTCGCGTAATGTGGACAAATCTCATAATGCTCACCCCTAAATGAATCACATTTGTCTAATTTGCTTCAGTTAAAAAATTCCCTTTTTATTCCAATCTAAATTTGCATTGAAAAAAACACTATAACAGGCTTTATGTATGTGTTATAGCGGAAAGTATTTATATTAATTTATCGTTTTAATTCACAATTTTCATTTGTTCAGTTCATTCAAATACACATAATATTGGATTTCTGTTTAATTCTATCGATATTTTTTGGATGTATGATAAAGAGAGCGTCTATCCATATTAAACGGAGAGTAAAATAAAATATGTAAACAGTATGCATGTGTTATGCATCTTGCAACGATTAGATTTATGATTCAATTATTGCTGCTTACAAGCTTACATATTCTGATCAAAGTGACTCCGAAATTTATGCTTGGAAAAAAGTCCTTCCGGCCTGTACCGGCAGAAAAATGTAGCATTCATAGTCCATGTTTTTAAAAATTCAACTCATTTTACTCAAACACCCGAAGCTAAAATGCTTGGAACCCGATTATAGAAGATTCAATCCTGGTTTTCGCTAATACTAAATTTGAATGCGAATTTCAGCATGAGAATTACAGCATAACAAAAATTGTTTTTAAATGTTAGCCACCCTAAAATTTCAAACTGCCATACCTTAGTCATTTTTTAAGATAAAGCCAAAACAGAAAAATGTTCCCGAATCCTTGTATCACGTTCTAACACTTAACGAAAACAATTTTTTCAATTTATAATTTTTTTGTATATCGTAAAACGGGGTGAATAGGAACAGCGGGATGAACAAGAACGAAACTTTCCGGTCATACAAATAAATTCAAAATAAATATACGTGAGGACATTTTTAGTTGACAATTTTTTTTTAAGAAGGTAGTATCATGAAGTGTTGGGAAATTCAGTTTTGTCATTCTGGCACCACTACTAGGTTATATAAAAAAAACTGCAAGTGGATCCTCAAAAACCTCCTTTTTTCAACATCTGCAAAACTTTGTGTGTAACTACAGACTTTCTTGTATTCTAAACCTAAGAGTAGTGTTTTCTTATTTATTTTTATTAAGGATAGACCTATAAACGATATACTGTATTAGATTTTATGTATTTCTAAACCTACATAATGAAAAAGTGAAAAATGTCTTGTAACATCATTAGTTTAAGATTTACTGGGTGAATCGGAACACAAACGAAAGAAACTATCCAGAAGAACTATCCATCGTCTGAAGATTCAAATTCCAATTATTCTGTTCAAGACAATGTTAAAGAGTTCATATTGCCTACTACTTCAGAAGAAGACCCAGATTTTGGAATCCCAGAAAATCCCCAACTTTCGAACAAATTTGCTCCAGGAGATTTCCTTGTCGTTAAAGTGTATGGAAAAAAGTTATACAGACTCTATGTGACCAAAGTCCTGTACCCAGAAGATGATAGTTATATGGGAAATTTTTACAAAAGGGTCCCACATACTTGGAGATTTCAAGAAACGGTGGACGAGGAGGCAACATTTCTTCCAGAAGATGTCATAAAGAAACTTCAGCTAAAGAACACCATTCAAACAACTGCTCGTTTCAAGGATATCATAACTTTTGTGAACGACATGAGTAAAGTGAATTTGTATTAAATTTCCTCTTTCTCAATTCAAATACATTTTCTTAGAATAAATTGTAATCTTTCTTGAGTTCAAAGTTTTTTTTTCTAATTTCTGAAAAGTCATACTTTTTTTTATAGAAAATAATGGATTTGTTTGATAGTAACTACGTGTTCCTATTGATCCCTTCTCATTATTACCTGTTCTCCTTAACCCTATTAAAGTCTGAATCAGAACAAATAAAGATTATAACCGATTCACCACTACCTGCGGGGTGAATCGGAACACCATTAAACAATTAAGAAATATACATAAAAACAGTAAAAAATGTTTTGTTTTTGCTTAAAATTTCAAGAACAAAACAAGACCGAAGTTTCTAGAAAAAAAAAAAAATAAAAGAATTAAAAAATCGATAGTTGCCTTTTTTTTACGTTAAAGTTGAAAGATGTTCCGATTAACCCCGTTTTACGGTACCTTTTTCAATTTTTAAAAAATTAAAACTTTTTAACTGGCCGCCATTTGGAAACAAGATGGCGGATGAAGCTGGCCAACGAACTCGGTCAGGACTTTGATATATCCTGTACTCATGATCAGTCACATTCATATCGCTTCATAAATACGAGAGTTAGAGCATAACAAAAATTAGATTGTTTCAAAATGTCAGCCACCCTAGAATTTCAAACTGCCATATCTCAGCCATTTTTTCAGATAAAGCCAAAACAAAAAATGCTCCGGAATCCCTGTATCATGATGTAACACTTAACGGAAACAACCTTTTCAATTCATAATTTTTTGTACATCTTTTTAAATTTTTATAAACTAAAAAATTTTTAATTGGCTGCCATTTTGAAACGAGAGGGTGGATGAAGCTGGCCAACGAACTCGGTCGAGACCTTGGTATGTCCTATGCATATACTCAGTCACATCCAAATCCGTTCATAAATAATAGAGTTACAGCATGACAAATGTCAGATATATATATGTATATAAATCAACATTTGAACGGAGGTTGGTTTTGGGGGTCTGGGTTTTCATGATCGGTGAAAATATACCAAAATTTTCTAGAACTGCTTTCCTCCGAACGGCTGCAATAGGTAGCTTTTAGTAATGAAAGTTACCTAATAAGACTGTGTCCATGCATGGAAGATAATGGATTTTGTACCGTTATTACATAATCGATGTAACTAGATTTCAGAGGCTTCGGCATCAGCCTTGCAAAACACAAGTTTATCAAAATAATTTCGCTTACTTGGATAAATCCCATAATCCCCTCCATTTTATAACATTTTTCAAATTTGTTTTTGTTGGAAGCAGTCTCTTTAAAAAATTTTCTATCTAAATTTGAATTGAATATTTTACTATACGAACTTTATGAATAGTAAAAATGAAAGTTTGTCATTTAAAATCTCAATTTTAATTTGTACAATTCATTGAAATGCAGTATTTTGGAATTTATTTCGAATTTTATCGATATATTCCTGCATTGATTCTAGAGAGATCGTCGCTACTTTCATCGGAGATAGATTCGTAGTAAAATTTGTTAACCGGATGAGGATGCTTGTCTACATGGCTTGCAATGATCTTCTCAATTATTTGTGCTTATTTTCTCCGTAAAGTAGCTTTGAAATTAATGGTTCATATATAAGTTAGCCATGAATGCATGCATGATAGATAATATAGATGTTTGTGTTATTATTATAATTTATAAAATTGTAAATGAGATGTTTCGGCATCACTTTGTGGTAAAACTCAAATTTTTCTATGTTTTTTTTTTTTTTGACAAATACTTTTATACATTTCATAACATTTGTCCAATCTGCATAAGTTACAAATTTCCTATTAATTTACATTCTTTTATCAATGTAAATTCTTATACAACAAATTATATGATACATTATATGGCAAAAACATCTCTATAACGATCTTCTCAATTATTTGCACTTATTATATATTCTCGGTAAAGTAGCTTTGAGATTAATGGTTTATATTAAAGTAGTTTAGAATGAATGCATGCATGATAGAAAATGTAGATGTTTGTGTTACTATTACAATCTATAAAATTGTAAGATGATATGTTTCGGCATCACCTTGGGGTAAAACACAATTTTTTCTACATATTTTTTCTTTTATTTGATAAATATCATTATACATTGCATAACATTTGTCTAGTTTGCATATAGATATAGGTGACAACAAATTTTCTTTTTTTAATATAAATTTGTATGCAACAAATTATATGATATATTATATGGCAAAAATCTCTATTAATTTTTCTTTTAAATTCCCTATTTTCTCATTTCACATATATCATACATTGATTTATAAAGTAACTTAACTCAAAAAATAGTGCGTAAAAGTGTGGCTTAAATAAAGTAGATAAATCAAATACATAACATACTGATTCGTGAAGTTTCCCAACTCAAAATATGATGTGTGAAAATATGGATTAAATAGTGTAGTGAATTACAATGCGCAAATTCATATATCACGCAGATTAAAAAAAAAAAAGAGACGGTTTTCAGAAAAGGGGGAAAATGCGGAAAATGCTTGTAAACAGATTGTTTTAGGTAGTTGTCTGTAATGTTAGTGTTTTGTAATGGATAGTTTCCATTACAAAAAACAAGAAGCTATCCATCGCAGCAGTTCGGATGGAAGCAATTCCGTAAACTTTCGGTATATTTTCACCAATCATGAACCCCAGATCCCAAAACCACCTTCAGTTCAAATGTTAATATATATTTCAAAACAATTATTTAACTGATTTTAACTGGTTATTAATTCGCAAATATATCTTTGCCATTAAAAAAAGAACAATTAATACACTATTTACATATATTTCTTAGTAAGGCACATTTTAAACGTTTTTCAGATATTTTGTTTGATCTAATTATGACATGAGCAAATGTCTGTGCGTTTCGTAAGAATTATTTTTATAAGTTTATTATAAGTTCATTTAACAGTTCCTAATTTGCGACGAAGTCTTATTTCTTTCACTGTGGATTTCTTTGACGTCGTCAAAAAATCGTGTCTACTTTTGCACGCCAAGCAAAACCCAGTTGTATTTTTTATAAATGTATAACGATGATGACAACGGACAGTGTCATCACTGAACTTTCCCTATTAACGTTCTTACATCACTTCTAAACACAGTACAATTTCAATTTTTACACCATCGAATAAAAAAAAAAATAATAATAATAATAAAAAAAAAAATAATAAAAAAAAAACCTTTTGAATGAAATTTATTTGAGAACTGCTGCTCAACTTAGTCGCTTTTAAATAATTTTCAAGCATGAATTATTTTTCAAATGTATCGCTCTCAACAATGCCCATCTTTATGCTTCAATAATGTAAAGTAGCCATTAGCAAAGTTAGCAGAATTGGAAAATAATTTCCCTAATCAACTTAAAAAAAAAAAAAAAAAAAAAAGAGAGATATCACAAGATCATATTATCCATAAGTAACAGCATTTTGGCGCTAAACTGAAATCGGTCGGCAAAAAGACAGATTTTAAGTTTCTGTTAAACATAAAATTAATATCATGTTCAATTCGATGAAATATGTTGCATCAGAATATACTAGGAATTGTATTTTATTATTTTTAAAGGATCCATTGGGTATGTAACTTTATAACAGGGACAGGATCACCGATTGTGGAAAAGAGACAGCCATCCCGATTATGGAAAGGTAACGAAGAAACCATACAAATTATGAGCTCAAAAATTTAAAAATCTGTCCCATATATGTAGATTGTATATTATTATTGTAAAATAATTTCTCCATTTTTTCATAAAAATTGATGTGTTGTTAAAACCCCAGAGGCCCATGCATTAATCAGGTCCTGAGCTGCAGATCATGCCTCGTTTCAGGTCAATTTTCCTTATTGTCGATTATGTATATGAATATTTGCATATGAATATTTTTATCAATTATTTCAAATTTTAAGTGAAAACCACGATTTTTACTCATTTACACTAGTATGTAGATAAATCTCCAAATAACTATGCCATCATAAGCAAATCATATTATCATCAGCTTCTTACATCCACTATTTCTTCTAACAGTTCTTTTCAAAAAGCTAATGCTATCACACTGATAAACAATCGTCAAATTCATAGTTATTGTAAACTGCTTAATATTCTCTTTACTAACTTTAATTATTTGTATTTGGTTCATATACCCAAATTTCATAAAACACACATTAAATTCAGAACTGTATCTATTCGATGCAAGACATTATAATAATAAAGCTAGCAAAATTCAATTAAAAATACTCAATCAAATATATACACATACAACTACAATAATTTACATACATTGTATAAAAGAACAGCTTTCAAATGGTCAATATTCTCAAAGATCTTAAATGTGCAAAAAATATAACACCATATCATTTCAAAGATATTTTTAATAACATAAATTTATTAGATCTTCATAATATAATAAATCTATTATTTAAAATTTTTCAAAATCAATAGACTCTTCCTATACATGTGGATTCAGCGTACTTTTATACACATACTAATTTCATTAAATATAATAACTACGTTTTACAAGATAATACCATTTATTTACAGAAAGTCGGCATTCCACAAGGTGGATGCACATCAAATTTACTTACATACTTCAAATTTACTTATTAATTTACATAACTTAATTTACATCACTTTGAACATTCATTTTGTAATAGTAGTATCCATTTATATAATTATATCTACCCTATATATATAAAATCCTAATGAAACGAATTTGTGAAACGATTTTATGAAACGAATTTATGAAACGATTTTATGAAACGACTGATTAAACGACTAATTTTGTTTCAAGGCTATTTTTAATAAAATATTGAACGCTTGATGGTGAAATTAATACCAATTGTTCATAAAAATCCGCGGATGTCAAAACTGGTAATAGAATTTTGAAATTGGAAATAGTTTTCGAGATATTAATTTTTTTCTAATTTTAATGACATTTCTGTAATGATGGCAACTAATTACTCAGTTTTTTTGTGACAAAAAAGGGAAAAAAATTGAAAAGGATCCCGATAGGGATTATTGATTTCTTTTTATTCGTCATTTTCAAATTGAAATTGAATTTATCTTTTATTTCAATCGATAATGAAGACAAGATTGCGATTAAATTATGTTTTTCAGGAAAATTTGAAAAAAAAAAAAATCGCATTTCTATCGTCAGGATTCAATCGTCTGTCAGCATTTAATTTAATTTATAAACTGAAAATATTTTGAATAAATTCGTCCAAATGACGTCATTTAGGTAAACGCAAAAGAAAGGGAGGAAAAGGAATTAATAGTAATTATTATTTATTGATATCATTTTGTTATTTTTTTGTAAAATTTAACTAAACGAATTTATAAAATCATTAATTCGGATATTTGAAACTAATATATAAAATAATATTTGCCCAACTGAACGGAAGAATAAAATATCCTGCTTGGTTTTCTATCCTGCTTGGTTTTTTCCGCCAAGCTTTTTAAAAAAGCGTCAAGACCCTTATAATAGAAAAGCACCAAAAGTTCACTGGGTTTATTTTCATAACTTTTGGCAACAAATCTATGTATATTAACAAATCTATCCCTTTTTGAAGCTCGAATTACGCCAAACCTAAAAGCAAAGGATCCTATAATGGAAAAGTACCCGATTTTCTTATGGACAATATTCAAGTGACAGAACATGGTGTAAAATTACCGCGGATAGCAAATTAGTTTAAATATCTCATGAATTGATGCCGAATAAATGCAGGCACATGCATGCACAAAATATTTAATTAATTTTGTATGATAAATAATTATTATAAAATTCGTATATACATATTACTTAAAAAAAATAATTTACATATTTAAAATAACATGAAAATATGCATGATGGTGCACTAAAATAGAGAGAAAATTAAAACCTGTTACTGAAAATGTCTATAACATAGTACTTTTCAATACCGTGGTTCTTAATGTTATTCACAAGTAGATGGAATTTTTCTCATCCTTAAACGCAAAGGAAGAATAGAATAGAGATTGTTGTTATAAAAGTCCGAGAGGTAGTCACAATTTAAACCTAACCATTTTATACAAGCTGGTTTTCAAGTAGTAATTGATTTTACTTATCAATCCCGAAAACAGTCGTCAGTTGTCGCAACAGCTGTGTATGAGGCCATGATAATCGAAAAATGTCCCATTAAAATGTTAAAAGCATGGCAACCCAATTATAGATTTACCAATATTTTTAAAATAAAGCACGCTGTCATGTTTTTAGAGGCCTCGAAGTCTGAGCGGGGGTTGACGAGCGTAGCTCGCAGGGGGTAGGCCCCCTAGTTGATTATATAATATTAATCAATACTGACCAGTCACTCGTTTTTCAATTTCCAGTCAATTATCCTACTAATTTAGAATTAACGGAAAACCTATTATCTAATAATATTCTTAACTTTTCAGACCTAAAACTAATACTGCACGATAACAAAACTATTACAGAGTTTTATGAAAAACGTAAAGATTTTAAATTCAAAGTTAATACTTTTACCCATTTTAAGTCATGTCTTCATATTTGTTTACAGTAATATACATCTTAATCACATGCTTAGAATGAAACGACTATGCTCTTCTCATCTTATTAATAAAAATATTAAATAACTAATTTTTGATGTAATACAGCATGGTTTTCCAAAAAAATCATATATTCTCTCATATATTAGTTCTTCCATGATTTAATCTGCAGGATGGATGGGTGGTTATAGTATGGAGGAGGGAGGTGTTGTTTGGACAAAATCAATTGATTACCTCATTACGTAATTTTATATTAAAAAATATATATATAAATAAAAAATGAGAAAAAAAAATAAATACAATAGGACGGCTGGAAAGGTAGATGTTAGAGTATGGACGGGTGACGGTGTTGCATAGATTATTAATGCGCAATGGTTCATTTATTTAAAAACCAAAGAGACAAGGAGAGGGTTATTGATGCATAATGCATACATTCATTACTTGTTATTTTATAGTTCATTCAACACACTCCTTATTTTTTAACAGAATTAATTTCATATCATCTACTTTATGAAATTTTAATTTCATTTATTAATACTTAATTAACTTCTTTGATTTGTGTAGGATAATGTCATATCTAAACCACTTCATCAATCATCCTACTTTAATAGAACTATATTTGTCTTAATTAAATGTTTCATTCGCTCAATTAATTATTATTAATTTTTTTTTAACATAGATATAATATTATTCCGCACTGTTATAGAATTAATTCATTTATTTAAATTTTCTTTTATTATATTTTATACATAATTTTATCAATCATTCATTTAATTAGTGTGGTCTCCTACCTCTTAACTTTTCATTCATTATATACATTAATTTTCTTAATTTATTAACTTCATTTAAAAACTTCATCTAGGAACATAATTTAAATTCCAAGATTCCACCTCTTATGAATAACTTTTCTCGCGAGAAAAAAACAGCGTCACATATCCTCTAGCAGTGACTTTTGGAACTAAATTTATTTTCGCAGAATCCTTCGTTCCCCGTCTTGTTTAATCATCTTACAAAATTTGGCTCCGTTCTCGCAGTTAGATCGTGCTGCAGAACCCGCTGAGTATTGCCAGTTTAATTATGGTCATATATTGCATTTGTTTTGTTAAGTAATTGGACACCCCTATGAAAAATATGTATTACGAAAGTAATTTTTCACAGTATCTACAGAAATTACTTGTCCCCCTTAATATTTGCTTTTAAAATGTAAAATGGTGGCTTCTGTCGAAGTATTTTACATTGCAAGTTTTTCAATTCATTTGATATTTTAAAAATATTATTATATTTTATATATTATCTTTTCTATTTTATTTTATTTTATTTTATTCCTCTTTTCATTTTGTACTCTTTGTTTGAGTGCAAATTGGCTGTCTCAATATGATATGATTTTGGCTTCAAATATGAACTAATTGATTTCTGATACTTTTGCAAAATTATGTATTATACAAATATATGTATATACATAAAAATATATACATACAGAAATAATTTAATTTTAAACTATACATTAATATATTTATTTTAATAATTAATCCTGTACTATTCATTACACCATACATTTAAGAATAATTTTTACAGAAATTATTTATCCGTAGTAATTGAAATATTTTTTAATCCATTATGGAAATTAAAATTTTTATCTATATAATGATTCTGAACATGAAAATTATTTTCATGTATACTATTTATTAATGCATGTGCATTTATAAATAATACTGTACTATACATTAATAAATAATTTTCATTGATGTTTTTTTTATAGTTATTAAAATCAATGTTTTACTGTATTATATAAGCTAAATTAAATTAAGCTTACAAAATGATAAATATCATATATATATATATATATATATATATATATATATATATATATATATATATATATATATATATAGTTTTAATATATATACATTAATAATTACTACTATACTATGTATTATAGTATATTTTAATAAGTACTTTTTTACAAAAAAAAATTCTGTAGTTATAAAAAGAGTTTTTTTTCATTATATAGATTAAAATTTAAATAAAATTTAATATAATTTTGATTATCATAATGTATAAATACATATTTAACTGGAAAATTAAATTTTCATTTCTACTATAATTTAATACATTATCAATTAGTATTATTAAAATTAATAAAAATACATTTTTTAATTAATAACATTAATTGGTAATTTTTATAGATTTTTTTTGTGCAGTTAAAATTGTTTCTTTATCTCATTGTAGAAATTAGATTAAAATTTAATTTGATTTATATAATGGTGATTATTATAACGTGTAAATAAATATTTAAATGAAAAATTAAAGTATTCATTTATACTATACATCAATAAATAAATACTTTATTATATATTATACTACATATTAATAAGTAATTTTTACAGGAATCCTTCTCTACAGCTATTAAAACTGTTTCTTTAATCAAGCATTAGATTTCGAAAGACAAGTGAAGCCAGTCATATTCAGTTCTTACCATTCCGAGATAAAAAGAGGTAATCACATTCTCAACTCAATTTCATACATGAATTGACGCATTTCCCTAAAGACTTTTTAAATTTTATGAAAACAGATGACTAAGCACTTAAGTAACTTTTTGCCTGTAATTAAAATCGGTTTTCTGTGAGGAGAAAAGTGATTTGTCCTTCCAAGGGAAAAAAAAGTAATTTTACATATCCACATGACAAGAAAGTCACATGAGAATATGAAATTTAATGCTGTTATATCAGATAGCTGAAATTTTTAATAGCTTTTTGATAGACATCGCTGCAGATCATGATTTTGCTGCAGTTGGATACAATTATTTGAAATTTTTAAGTACACCAAGATTTTTTAATGTAAAGTCTGTCAAACAAATTTCTTCATAAATGAAATTTTACAATATAATTTTTTCCAGTTTGGTCACTCGATTTTCGTGGGAAAAATAATGTAGATAGTTTAGTTATAGTAATGGTGTTTAATTAGAAAATAAGTATCATCTGAGTCACATATTATAAGTCACATGAGAATATGAAATTTAATGCTGTTATATCAGATAGCTGAAACTTTTAATAGCTTTTTGATAGACATCGCTGTAGATAATGATTTTGCTGCAGTTGGTTTGCATACAATTATTTGAAATTTTTAAGTACACCAAGATTTTTGAATGTAAAATCCGTCAAACAAATTTCTTCATAAATGTAATATTACAATATAATTCTTTCAAGTTTGGTCGCTTTTCTTGGGAAAAATAATGTAGATTGTTTAGTTATAGTAATAGTATTTAATTAGAAAATAAATATCACCTGAGTTACATATAAGTCACATATGAGAATATGAAATTTAATGCTGTTATATCAGACAGCTGAAATTTTTAATAGCTTTTTGATAGACATCGCTGTAGATAATGATTTTGCTGTAGTAGGTTTGAATACAATTATTTGAAATTTTTAAGTACTCCAATATTTTTGAATGTAAAATCTGTCAAACAAATTTCTTCATAAATGTAATATTACAATATAATTCTTTCAAGTTTGGTCGCTTTTCTTGGGAAAAATAGTGTAGATTGTTTAGTTATAGTAATAGTGTTTAATTAGAAAATAAATATCACCTGAGTTACATATAAGTCACATGTGAATATGAAATTTAATGCTGTTATATCAGACAGCTGAAATTTTTAATAGCTTTTTGATAGACATCGCTGTAGATCAGGATTTTGCTGCAGTTGGATACAATTATTTGAAATTTTAAAGTACACCAAGATTTTTGAATGTAAAATCCGCCAAACAAATTTCTTCATAAATGTAATTTTAAAATATAATTTTTTCAAGTTTGGTCGCTCTATTTTCTTGGGAAAAATAATGTAGATTATTTAGTTATAGTAATAGTGTTTAATTAGAAAATAAATATAACCTGAGTTACATATAAGTCACATGAGAATATGAAATTTAATGCTGTTATATCAGATAGCTGAAATTTTTAATAGCTTTTTGATAGACATCGCTGTAGATAATGATTTTGCTGCAGTTGGTTTTCATACAATTATTTGAAATTTTTAAGTACACCAAGATTTTTTAATGTAAAATCCGTCAAACAAATTTCTTCATAAATGTAATTTTACAATATAATTTTTTCAAGTTTGATCGCTCGATTTTCTTTGGAAAAATAATGTAGATTGTTTAGTTATAGTAATGGTGTTTAATTAGAAAATAAATATCACCTGAGTCACATATTATAAGTCACATGAGAATATGAAATTTAATGCTGTTATATCAGATAGCTGAAATTTTTAATAGCTTTTTGATAGACAGCGCTGTATATAATGATTTTGCTGCAGTTGGTTTGCATACAATTATTTGAAATTTTAAAGTACACCAAGATTTTTGAATGTAAAATCCGTCAAACAAATTTCTTCATAAATGTAATTTTACAATATAATTTTTTCAAGTTTGGTCGCTCTATTTTCTTGGGAAAAATAATGTAGATTATTTAGTTATAGTAATAGTGTTTAATTAGAAAATAAATATAACCTGAGTTACATATAAGTCACATGAGAATATGAAATTTAATGCTGTTATATCAGATAGCTGAAATTTTTAATAGCTTTTTGATAGACATCGCTGTAGATAATGATTTTGCTGCAGTTGGTTTCCATACAATTATTTGAAATTTTTAAGTACACCAAGATTTTTTAATGTAAAATCCGTCAAACAAATTTCTTCATAAATGTAATTTTACAATATAATTTTTTCAAGTTTGATCGCTCGATTTTCTTTGGAAAAATAATGTAGATTGTTTAGTTATAGTAATGGTGTTTAATTAGAAAATAAATATCACCTGAGTCACATATTATAAGTCACATGAGAATATGAAATTTAATGCTGTTATATCAGATAGCTGAAATTTTTAATAGCTTTTTGATAGACAGCGCTGTATATAATGATTTTGCTGCAGTTGGTTTGCATACAATTATTTGAAATTTTAAAGTACACCAAGATTTTTGAATGTAAAATCCGTCAAACAAATTTCTTCATAAATGTAATTTTACAATATAATTTTTTCAAGTTTGGTCGCTCTATTTTCTTGGGAAAAATAATGTAGATTATTTAGTTATAGTAATAGTGTTTAATTAGAAAATAAATATAACCTGAGTTACATATAAGTCACATGAGAATATGAAATTTAATGCTGTTATATCAGATAGCTGAAATTTTTAATAGCTTTTTGATAGACATCGCTGTAGATAATGATTTTGCTGCAGTTGGTTTTCATACAATTATTTGAAATTTTTAAGTACACCAAGATTTTTTAATGTAAAATCCGTCAAACAAATTTCTTCATAAATGTAATTTTACAATATAATTTTTTCAAGTTTGATCGCTCGATTTTCTTTGGAAAAATAATGTAGATTGTTTAGTTATAGTAATGGTGTTTAATTAGAAAATAAATATCACCTGAGTCACATATTATAAGTCACATGAGAATATGAAATTTAATGCTGTTATATCAGATAGCTGAAATTTTTAATAGCTTTTTGATAGACAGCGCTGTATATAATGATTTTGCTGCAGTTGGTTTGCATACAATTATTTGAAATTTTAAAGTACACCAAGATTTTTGAATGTAAAATCCGTCAAACAAATTTCTTCATAAATGTAATTTTACAATATAATTTTTTCAAGTTTGGTCGCTCTATTTTCTTGGGAAAAATAATGTAGATTATTTAGTTATAGTAATAGTGTTTAATTAGAAAATAAATATAACCTGAGTTACATATAAGTCACATGAGAATATGAAATTTAATGCTGTTATATCAGATAGCTGAAATTTTTAATAGCTTTTTGATAGACATCGCTGTAGATAATGATTTTGCTGCAGTTGGTTTTCATACAATTATTTGAAATTTTTAAGTACACCAAGATTTTTTAATGTAAAATCCGTCAAACAAATTTCTTCATAAATGTAATTTTACAATATAATTTTTTCAAGTTTGATCGCTCGATTTTCTTTGGAAAAATAATGTAGATTGTTTAGTTATAGTAATGGTGTTTAATTAGAAAATAAATATCACCTGAGTCACATATTATAAGTCACATGAGAATATGAAATTTAATGCTGTTATATCAGATAGCTGAAATTTTTAATAGCTTTTTGATAGACAGCGCTGTATATAATGATTTTGCTGCAGTTGGTTTGCATACAATTATTTGAAATTTTAAAGTACACCAAGATTTTTGAATGTAAAATCCGTCAAACAAATTTCTTCATAAATGTAATTTTACAATATAATTTTTTCAAGTTTGGTCGCTCTATTTTCTTGGGAAAAATAATGTAGATTATTTAGTTATAGTAATAGTGTTTAATTAGAAAATAAATATAACCTGAGTTACATATAAGTCACATGAGAATATGAAATTTAATGCTGTTATATCAGATAGCTGAAATTTTTAATAGCTTTTTGATAGACATCGCTGTAGATAATGATTTTGCTGCAGTTGGTTTTCATACAATTATTTGAAATTTTTAAGTACACCAAGATTTTTTAATGTAAAATCCGTCAAACAAATTTCTTCATAAATGTAATTTTACAATATAATTTTTTCAAGTTTGATCGCTCGATTTTCTTTGGAAAAATAATGTAGATTGTTTAGTTATAGTAATGGTGTTTAATTAGAAAATAAATATCACCTGAGTCACATATTATAAGTCACATGAGAATATGAAATTTAATGCTGTTATATCAGATAGCTGAAATTTTTAATAGCTTTTTGATAGACAGCGCTGTATATAATGATTTTGCTGCAGTTGGTTTGCATACAATTATTTGAAATTTTAAAGTACACCAAGATTTTTGAATGTAAAATCCGTCAAACAAATTTCTTCATAAATGTAATTTTACAATATAATTTTTTCAAGTTTGGTCGCTCTATTTTCTTGGGAAAAATAATGTAGATTATTTAGTTATAGTAATAGTGTTTAATTAGAAAATAAATATAACCTGAGTTACATATAAGTCACATGAGAATATGAAATTTAATGCTGTTATATCAGATAGCTGAAATTTTTAATAGCTTTTTGATAGACATCGCTGTAGATAATGATTTTGCTGCAGTTGGTTTTCATACAATTATTTGAAATTTTTAAGTACACCAAGATTTTTTAATGTAAAATCCGTCAAACAAATTTCTTCATAAATGTAATTTTACAATATAATTTTTTCAAGTTTGATCGCTCGATTTTCTTTGGAAAAATAATGTAGATTGTTTAGTTATAGTAATGGTGTTTAATTAGAAAATAAATATCACCTGAGTCACATATTATAAGTCACATGAGAATATGAAATTTAATGCTGTTATATCAGATAGCTGAAATTTTTAATAGCTTTTTGATAGACAGCGCTGTATATAATGATTTTGCTGCAGTTGGTTTGCATACAATTATTTGAAATTTTAAAGTACACCAAGATTTTTGAATGTAAAATCCGTCAAACAAATTTCTTCATAAATGTAATTTTACAATATAATTTTTTCAAGTTTGGTCGCTCTATTTTCTTGGGAAAAATAATGTAGATTATTTAGTTATAGTAATAGTGTTTAATTAGAAAATAAATATAACCTGAGTTACATATAAGTCACATGAGAATATGAAATTTAATGCTGTTATATCAGATAGCTGAAATTTTTAATAGCTTTTTGATAGACATCGCTGTAGATAATGATTTTGCTGCAGTTGGTTTTCATACAATTATTTGAAATTTTTAAGTACACCAAGATTTTTTAATGTAAAATCCGTCAAACAAATTTCTTCATAAATGTAATTTTACAATATAATTTTTTCAAGTTTGATCGCTCGATTTTCTTTGGAAAAATAATGTAGATTGTTTAGTTATAGTAATGGTGTTTAATTAGAAAATAAATATCACCTGAGTCACATATTATAAGTCACATGAGAATATGAAATTTAATGCTGTTATATCAGATAGCTGAAATTTTTAATAGCTTTTTGATAGACAGCGCTGTATATAATGATTTTGCTGCAGTTGGTTTGCATACAATTATTTGAAATTTTTAAGTACACCAATATTTTTGAATGTAAAATCCGTCAAACAAATTTCTTCATAAATGTAATTTTACAATATAATTTTTTTCAAGTTTGGTCGCTTGATTTTCTTGGGAAAAATAATGCAGATTGTTTAGTCATAGTAATAGTGTTTAATTAGAAAATAAATATCACCTGAGTTACATATAAGTCACATGAGAATATGAAATTTAATACTGTTATACCAGATAGCTGAAATTTTTAATAGCTTTTTGATAGACATCGCTATAGATCAGGATTTTGCTGCAGTTGGATAGAATTATTTGAAATTTTAAAGTACACCAAGATTTTTTAATGTAAAATCTGTCAAACAAATTTCTTGATAAATGTAATTTTACAATATAATTCTATCAATTTTGGTCGCTCGATTTTCTTAGAAAAAATAATGTAGATTGTTTAGTTATAGTAATAGTGTTGAATTAGAAAATAAATATTCTTTAAAAAATAATAAAATTTTTCGTTTTCTGAGATCCAGACGTAATATATTTTGTCGCCAAATTGCTGTTTTCATATCGATTATGATACACATACAAATTATAACGATTCTTTATATAAGAAAGGCAAATAAGAAAACATGGATAATAACAGAGTTTAAAGTGTTGCATAGTTTTGATTTAGACATTTTTGTTTTACAAATCAAATTTACGATTAAGTTCTGACATTTAATGCTTGTATTATTAGTTGAAATTTTGAATAGCTTTTTGATAGACGTAGCTATGTATAGATCATGATTTTGCTGTAGTTAAATGCGATTTTTGCAAAATTTTAAATGTAAAGAGATTTTTGAAATTAAAAATCGAAATTGTCAAAACAATTTCTAGGAGAACATAAATTTATAACAGATTTCTTTCAATGTAAAAGGTCCAATTTTCTTGAGAAAAATATAAGATTCTGTAGTTAATAACAAATTCAGCTGCTAAAATAGACAAGTATCATTAAAAAATCAAAATTTTTCATTTTTTGAAAGCCAACGCATTATATTTTGTCATGAAAATACTGTTTTCAACATACATATAAAAATTTCGATTCGTTCGTCAAAAGATAGTAATTGCGTTTAAAAATAATAACTGTGTTATAGTTTTGGTTTAGATATTTATTATTATTTTTTTTAAATTTAAGTTATGAAATTTAATTCTAAAATATCAGGTGGAAAATTTTAAATTAGTTTCTGATAGACGTCGTTACAGAAAGTAATTTTGATATATAATTGGATACAATTATTTAAAAAAAAAATGTTATATGCAATGAGATTTTTTTAATGAAAAATCCGTCAAAAGCCCTTCTTGATCGATTTAATTACGAAATTAATTCAAGTTAGATGGTTCAATTTTCTTGGGAAGGGTGGGGGTGGAGGATACTACTGTTTGTTTACTTGCAAATTCAGTTATTAAGATACCAAGTTAAGTCACATTAAAATATTACTTTTTTTTTTATTGTTTATTGAAATAATAATACAAAATTTAATATTGCAATATCAGATAGCAGAAAAATTTAATAGCTTCTTTGCAGACGCTGTCATAGATCATGATTTTGCTTTAGTTGGAAACGGCTTTTCCAAAATTTTAAGTGAAAATAGATTTTATAATGTAAAACATGTTTTTAAAACACATTTTTCGTCAATGTAATGATATAAAAAAAACTCCTTTAAAGTTTAATAGCCTATTATTTTTTAGAAAATATACAACAAAGCAGTGGACTCGTGCGAGAATTTCGCACTGCTGTCTTATAATTTTTGGCAATATCTTAGTATTTTAGATGCAAGTTTAAACTTCTGAAGAAAACTTAAGGATAAAAAATATCTGCATTAGTCAAGTCAGAATATCGTCTCATTTATTCCATCAAAGCTACAGTAAAAGGGCACAGTACAAAGTTACTGTAAAAATTGAAGATAGCAAAAGGCACGCGCGAGAAAAAAATTACAATCGTATTTTAACTGCATTAGAAGGTGACGTCATCCGATTGCTGAAAAACACGAAGCAAAGAAAAATAAATTGAATGCATTTAAAATACAATTTAATCTAATATAACAAAGCATACCTTTTATTCTACACGTGAAATACCACTGCTTCGAAAGATCGATGGTGTCTTTTTCTTCTAAATATTTCAATTTTAATTTTTCTTTTTAACCATAAATATAAGATAAACCCGTCCGGAGAAATCATACTTAATTTTATTTGTACTATTTTTTTAAAATTATTGTTGAGTATCATATAATGCGGTATTTTATTTTTGTGCCAACAGTAATTCAAGAAAAATCTTTCATTTCATTTATGAAAACAATGCCGATTTAATTTTTAAGTAACAGCAATTTTTAGTCAAAAACCATGTTTAAACGAAATGTGAGTGTACTATGTCAGAAACCGGTTTAAAAAACCTTTCGAATGATACCCCATTCATTCTTGTGTGTTTCGTAAATTCATAGAAAAAGAGATGTTGAGAACATAGAAATAATATATATGATAGTTTACTACTGAATAAGAGCAGAAAATGCTTGTTAAAATAATCACGTTTTCTGTTTGTAGAAAACGTGTATTAAAATAGTCAAGCGTCAAATTACTGTTTTCCTAACGATTCATATACAAATTATCTAGATTAAAAGATTTTTTTTTTTTTTTTTTTTTAATAGAGAGATATAATAATTGCGTTTCAAATCAGTAACTGTGTAATAGTTTTGACTTAGATATTTTTTTTATTTTACTAATCGAGTTTACAATTAAAATGATGACACTTAATTTTATAATATCAGGTAGCAGACATTTTCAATAGCCTTTTGACAGACGTCGCTATATAAAACATGAATTGGCTGTAGTTGGATGCGATTATTTCAAATTTTGAAGTATACCAAGGTTTTTTAATATAAAATCTGTCAAAAGACTTTCTTTTTCAATTTAATTTTGCGATGGATAAATTTTAAATTACACCGTTCTATTTTTTCAGTGGGAAAATGCTATAATTAGTTTACTTACAAATTCAGCTACTGCATTACAAAGCTGCGTTTTATTAAAATTCTGCAATTTTTTTTCATTTATTGAAGAGAGTATGGCATTTAATGTTATAATATCAGGTAGCTGGAATTTATATATACATACACACACATATATATATATATACATATATTTTATAGACGTCGGTACGGAACACTATTTTGCAGCAGTTTGATATGATTATTTAAAATTTTCAAGTACACAAAGATTTTGAATATAAAATCTGTCAATTTTTTTTTTCTTCAATGTAATTTTACAACGGTAAAATTTCAACTCGTCTTATTTTCTTCGAGAAAAAAGATGCTGTAGTTAATTTACTTACAAATTCGGTTATTGAATTCCCAAGTTTAATTAAAATGCTGCATTTTTTTTTTTTTATTTGTTGAAATGAGAATATGGCATTTAATGCTAAAATATCACGTAGCTGGAATTTTCAATAGTTGTTTTGATAGAGGTCGCTACAGAACATGATTTTGCTGCAATTGGATATGATTATGTCAAATTTTCAAGCACACAAAAGATTTTGAATATAAAATCTGTCAAAGAATTTTCTTCTTCAATATAATCTTATAATGAAAAAAATTCAACTCGTAGTATTTTCTTTCTTAGAAATTATTTGTGTTTAGTGCTTAATCGGCAGTAGTAGGTGTCTCTTAAATTCTCAAAATAAAATGTACTTTAATAAAAATAGCGGTAGGAAAGTTTTCACTTACCTTTTTTTATTCAGAGATGATCAGATAATTCTTTTCTTGTTAAATCCAATTTAATGAATTAAAGTAGAAATAAATCCATGTGTCGGTAGTATGTCTATTTATATTACGACGTATTCACTGCATTGTACTGGTTCACACTTCTTATTATGAAAAGAATATAATTTCATAATTAATTAAACGTTAAATAAAAGTATTCATTTTTCACTACAAAGCTTTCAATTACTTTTAACAATTACAAAATACATTTATGTTTAAGTTTAATATTAATAGTAGTGTATATAGTTATATGAATATTATGAGTATATGAATATTAGTAGTTTAATATTCATAGTAGTTTAATATTCACAGTATTCATTCTGCTTCTGCTGGTTATGTTACATTTTGAGAAGTGACCTTTTAGTTCAAGAGTCTGAGAGTCTCTGTAAAAGTTATTGCGTACGTAAGTATATAAATTCATTAATGTTCCGATTAGCAGGGAATATCCTTCGGTGTATTCCATATACATCATGAGATTCAATATTGTTTTTCCTAGGGCTGTGATACTTGATTTTAACTTCCAAGTTATCAACGATGATTATTTCTTGATTGATCTTCATTTGAACGTTCATCTTTATTTGAGAGATTATTTAAGGAGGTTTTCCTAGCATTCTTTGAGAAATAAGATTTTGTAGTTAATTACAAATTCGGCCATTGAATTTCCAAGGTAAATTTCATCAAAATACTGTATCTTTTTATTTATGGAAATGTGAATATAGCATTTAAAGCTATAACGAGCAGGGAAGATCGAGCTATGTTCGGTCAAAATTAGTTTTGAGTTCAAATATCATGAACCATGACCAAAATGACCCACTAATCAAATTTTCTCGAACATGTGACCTAACCCTATCGTCTTATCACGCCCAAAACCCGTAGGATATAAAATTTAGTCAAAATAGTCAGGGCCGTTTTTTAAATAAAATTAGCTTGACTCACAGTGACCGAAAAATGACCCACTAACCGAATTTTCTCGGACATGTGACCTAGCCCAATGATTTTTTTCGTGCCCGAAACTCGTAGGATACAAAATTTAATCAAAATCGTTAGAGCCGTTTTTTAGATAAAATTAACTTGGCCCGCGTTGACCCAAAAATGACCCACTAATCGAAAGTTCTCGAACATGTGACCCAGACCAATAGTCTTCTCGTGCCCGAAAATGGTAGGATACAAAATTTAATCAAAATCGTTTGAACCGTTTTTCAGATACCAACCGTTTTTTAGATAACCAACTTGACCCTGACCCATGGTGATTCAAAATGACCCCCTAATCAAATTTTCTCGAACATGTGACCTAGCCCAATGGTTTTCTGGTGCCCCAAAACGGTAGGATACAAAATTTCGGCAAAATCGTTAGAGCCGTTTTTAAGATAAAATTTGCATATATATAACCACACACACAAGATTTGCTCGAATTAGAATATATGATATCAGGTGCTGGAATTTTTAATAGCTTTTTGACAGACGTTGCTAAAGAACCTTGATTTACGATTAATTCAAATGTATTTTATCGCCAAATTACTGTTATACACATTCACAATGTCATAGTCTACAAATTCATAATGAATACAAAACATAACGATTCTGTATATAAAAAGATAGGAAAATAAATATAGTTAACTGCATTTAAAATTAATAACTGCGTAATTGTATTCGTTCAGATATTTAATTTTAATTAATGAAGTTTTAAATTTAATGTTTCCTATTCTATCTTATTTAAAATTTTTAATAGCTTTTTGATAGATATCGGTATACATTATGATTTTACTGTAGTTGGATATGATAATTTCAAATTTTTAAGTGAAGAGATATTTTGTAAACTGTTAAACATTTGTGGCAAACTGTCCAGTCATTCGGCTGTTTTTATTTAAAATGGCTACATAACCGTAATTTAACTCTATTCTGATCATAATATGGTCAATAATATAGTTAGTAATACTTAATATTATGGTCAAAAAACCGTTATCTTTAAAAACGGTATAATGACTGGACAGTTTACTGCATATTTTTAACAATGAATGTCAAATCTGTCATAAAATGTTTTGATCTATGTAATTTTACAGCAGAATTCTTTCAAGTTTTATCTCCTAATTTTATGTAAAAAAATAACGCTATAAATAGTTAACTACTGAATTACGAAAGAAGTCTTTGTTAAAACAATCACATTTTTCATTAGTTGAACGTTGAACCCTATATATTTTGTCATAATAGTGCTGCTTTCTTAGCGATGAGTAATACAGCCATGGAAAAAATATTAAGGACACATTGAAAAATGTGTATTATGTATTAAAGTAATCATCAACTGAAAACAAAATCAAACATAACTTACTACTCATAATTAGGAAACATTAGGAACCTATTAATACGAAATTAAATTACAATAAAATTTAAAAATCACATATTAATAGATATATACGACTTGAAACATGGAAAAAATTATAAGGACATAATGAAATATGTCTGGAAATAAATTAGTATTCTACAAAATCACCTTTTGTTTTCAATGACCCTTATTAACCGTACAGTCATTGACTCAGAGAGTCCAGTTAAAGTTTGTTTAGAAATGTTTTTCTACGCTAATTTGATGGATGATGTCAAATAGTATGTACTTGCATATTGTGTGCCATGCTTATGTACTTCTCTAGCTAAAATGCCCCGCATATTCTCTGTGGGGTTTAAATTAGTGCTTCTTGGCGGTCAGTCCAAAAGCTTGACAGAATTGGCCTTGAATCATGAATGTGATGAACGAGACACATGGTGACTTGCTTTGTCTTGCTTAAACAAATAATCATCACCTGTGATAAGGGGTGCTTCAGGCAATAATTTTTAGCCACATATGATTCATATCCACATATGATTCAGCTAGTATATCCACATATGAATTCATGTGACCTCGAATGGACACGATTGTGTTGTTCCATTGGCTGTAAAACCTGCCCACACCATCACAGAACCTCCTACGAATTCGCGTTTGGAAACAAAAAGGTCTTTCCTTTCACAAGTTCTATCAATAATGGCGAAAAACAATCTGGTCAGTCCAAATTAATTTTTTTGCCCCAAAATACCACATTTTTCCAGCTAGATACAAGAGAAAAGTGTTTCTTAGTAAATTCCAATCTAACTTCTTATGTAGTTTTTAAATGGTGGACGTGACCATAGTTAAGCATATCTAACATTGGGATTCTTTTGTAGAACATTAAACACTGTTCGACTAGAGCATGGTAGATTCATTTCTGTTTTAATTTGAGTAGAACTCTGTTTTTTTAAGCAAGCTCGATGTACAATTGTGCGTTTTTGGCGCATAGTCAGAGAAACAGGCCTACCTGTATGTTTCTTCTTCCCATAATCTTTTGTTTTTCAAAAAATTATAAATTACTGTTTTAGATCTGTTTGCATTCCTTGCAGTTTCCTGTCCACTCATTCCACATTTTTTGTAAGCAATGATTTTTCCCTTTTCAAATTCAGATAGCTGTAAATCATCATCAGCAAATCAGTCAATTTATTCCTTTTAATGATTTTTTAAATTTTCAACTTACAGTTTGTTTGGAAATGCTCCTTTTAAAGCATTTTTAAAGTAATGTTATATTACATATAACATTACTTTCATACAAATATTTGCATAATTTTCTAGCCAAGCGGCTCCTACATTTGGCGACTTTTCGCTTGTCCTTATAATTTTTTCCATGGCTGTACAAATCATAACGTTTCCCTAGATAAATATATAATAAAAATAAAAACAATAATTGTGTTTATAATCAATAATTGTCTAATAGTTTTGATATTTTTATTTTACAAATCAAATTATGACATATAATGCTGTCATATCAGGTAGATGTAATTCTTAATAACTTTTAATAAACGTCGCTATCGATCACAATCTTGCTGCAGTTCAATACGATTATTTAATTTTTTTAATGTAATAATAAAATTTGTTTAAAGGGTTTTTGTTTATCAATATAATTTTTCAACAGTGTTCCTTCAAGTTTGACATTTAACTTTCTTCAGAGGAAGGGGGGGGCGGAGATGTTGTGGATTTACACATTCATCTAAAAAATTCACGGGAAAATCTGATTAAACCAATCCCATTTTTCATTCGTTGAAAACCAAACGCCAGTATATTTTGTTGTCAAACCATTGTTTCTAGATTCACAATGACTTAAATACAAATTATGATATATTCTAAATTAAAACGGTAAAATATTAAGGTAGTAATTAAGGTTTTAACATTAGTAACTGCAGGCTTGCATCATGACAACCATGAGAGAGAGAAAAAGAGAGAGGATTGTCGCAAAAAATATTTTTCATTACTTTTCAATATAATATTACATTATTTTAATATAACATTATATATGTAATATAACATTACTTTTTCCCCAGAAAATGTAGATTTCATAAAACAGAAATTGACTATTTTGGATTCCACATATCTCATGATCATGACATTGTTAGACCTATTAAAATAACATTGTTACAATAGCATCTTTTACAATCCCGAAGACTCCTAGACAGGTCAAAAAAAATTTTCAGTATCTGTGGATTCTATAGATTCCTTTATCAGTGATATGCGAAACTCACAAAGCCTATTATTGACCTTCATCCCAAAATAAATTTAAATGCACACCGTACCATATAACAATTACATCTCAACAACTTCAAAAAATATTCTTTTATTTTACTTTTGAAAAACTATCAAATTTGGACAAAGAATTTATTCTAAATACAGATGCCTCTACTGTTCCAATCTCTGATATTCTTTTACAAGAACATGACAAACAACTACATACAATAGCCTATTTTAGTAAAGCTTTGTATTAAACAGAAAAGAATTATACGCCATTAAATTAGAACTATTCGCCACTATACAATCTGTTTAGGCTTTTAAACACTACTGGCAGTTTACCATTACAACATTACAAGAAGATCACTACTTCTGCTTTATCATTACAACATTACAAGAAGATCACTACTTCTGCAAACATTATAACCAGATGGTTACTGGAACTTGGTGAATATTCTTTCACCATGAAGCATGTTAAAGGTAAAATGAATGTACCAGCAGATGTTTTATCAAGTGTACTTGAAGAATTTCTTAATATAAATGTTGAGAAAGATCCAAAAATATTGAACTCAGATGATGTACTACCAGTCATTGTATTTTGTATATGACAGTGATGATATATCCCCACATAAACAATGCATGTATCAAGATTTGTGAAAATTTACAAAGTTATAATACCTGTTTATTTCCTTTAAATAATGGGATTGATGTTCAACAGAATGAACTTGCGTTTATTAACCATCTAAAAATTTCCAATTCTTAATCCTAAGATCTCTTATTAGAAATTTCAAATGAAACTTTTCTGAAATAACAGTTAAAGGATAAACAAATTGATAAAATTTATAATAATGTAGACAATGGTGATCAAAACCACAAAAATAGCAGCCCAGATCAATATATCATCCACCCAGACTCTAAATTATTAATGTATGTTAATAATAATAAACGTTGCTAAAATAAAATTATTAAGATTCCAAGTTTTATTTATTGCACACTTATTTCATCAAGGACTTTAGAAAATTTACTATTTTGGGTTGAGATATTATTACTAGCCAGGAATTTATACTGTTACATTAAATTTTATCTACTCTTGTGAAAAATGTATTAAATTCAAACCTTACTAACATGTCAGGTTTCATTTGTTTCTAACTGGATTCTTGATCATCCAGAACAATTTTTATCATCAGATATTCTAGGACCTCTTAATAATGGGCAATATGTTCTCACAATTAATTGATCCATTTTCTCGCTATCTTGAACTTTTCCCTTTAACTATTTACTGCTGATGCTGTCGCAAACCACCTGTTTTCATACATTTCTACTTTCGTCGCCCTGCTCTTATAGTCTGTGATTTAGATTCACAATTTACTTCAGAGGTTTTACATTAAATTAACAATTCTTTACGAATTAAATTGATCACATCTTCTTGAAGGTCAAAGGCGAACGGAATTAGTGAACGAGTCAATACAGTCATTAAAACAACAATTTCTTCGTTAAAAGACGAACAACACTCTTTTATTAATTCCCTCAGAATTAATAAAAATTAATTTCTATCACAAGAATTTGTACAATGGCTCAATTCACTCATCAACAGGTTTTAACACCAAATATGTTGCATTTAGGCAGAAATTTACCACTTATCTTTGATACCTTTCAACCTGATATCGAACCAATTCAACTTGATAAAACACGATATTTGCCAAAATATGACCAATATCTTTCATATATTTTAGGTAGACAATTGAGTTTTCTTTGAGAGTTCTTAGTTTGGCAGAAGCATTCTGTTTATTATTTTGCTGTAACTGTTTTATCTCAATACGCTTGTTTATAAAGTTTGTTTAGAGACTTTACTTAAAATCTGAAGACAAATTTAAACCAAAATTTACTGGTCCTTATCATATTGTCAAGAAATGTAACCCGTAAACTCATGATACTCCCCTCTCTCCTTCCGGTGCATTATGGGCCCTGGCAAATCACCTAGCGGGACCCAACGTTTCTGACTGCAATACTAGACTAATAAAAAATACTTTTAAATTGTACATATGATGTTATTTTCAGTTAATTGTCTGTAGATGGCAGCACTAAAATTTGCAAAACTCTGTCTGAATGGTAACACCATCTATTGTTGGGGGTTTTGTTTTACTGCCTAGGTACTGTTACCTTTTGCAAAAATTATGAATGAGTGCAAATTACCTATGACTAAAAATTGAAATGAATCCTGTCAATATGCACACTTACAAAATTATTCTCAAACTAAAATAAATTTAGAAAAAAAGTAAATGGATTAAATTAAACAGAAACAATTAAAATTTAAAGAATTTAAAATTTACTTGAATTCTAAGTTTTGAATTCAAAATAGTATAAGAATTAATCATTTAAAAGCACTGACAAAATTCTCAATTTGCACTACATCCAATTCCCCAACAATCAGCATTGTGAATTCAAGAATTAATATGAAGGGTAACAACAAGGAATTTTCATAGACAAAATAATTTAGACTAAGTGAAAATTTTGGAATAAAGGGGACAAGATCTTTCTTTTAAAGAAAGTACAGAAAGGGGGGGGGGGTATAAAATTGATGATATAGGTTAAACAAAATAATATTTGACCAATATTAAAAAAAAAAGCAAAATCAATTCCAAGAATTCACAACACTGAAGCTGTTATCGTATAGATTAATCCTTGTTTAAGAGACCATGAGTAAATAATTAAATTTTGAATAAGTAATTCATTATTATAAAATGCTCTTCATAAGACTTTAGATCAAAATGTTAAAATTACTTTATATAAAAAATTCAGATAAGTATGTCCTGTAATTAATTAAAGAATAGTAAAAGGTCTCAGTTAATTAAATAAAATAAGTTTGAATATTAAAAATTACAACATCCAGTAAATTAGCAGTTTATTTTTTTTATTAGATTTAATGCTTAAAATAATATTTAGAAATTCCATGACTAGGGAATACAATAATTTACTTTAATTAATTAATTAATTTATTTATTTATTTTACCAGAATTAATATTTAAATCAATAGAATAAATTAAGTTAAAAATTACTATGCATTTTAAACTGATAATTCAAACTATCCATCGTATTCCCAATTAAATTTTAATGATTAACAAAAAGTAAAATTACTGAACATGAATCTTATTGAAATGATTTAAAATAAATTAATAAGATAAAGAAAACAAAGATGGAATTTACTTAGATATTTTGTTTATTTACAGAGACACATTATTCATAGCTTTCACGAATTATAATCGCAATCTAATGTATTGAGGTCATGATAATAGATAGAAACATTATCAAATTGGTTAATCCAAAAATCAGAAGTATCATATACTATAACAGATAAATTTAACTAAAAATACTGAAGTTATATTTACCACAGAAAGTACATAGTGATGTTATAGGTGCTTTGGCTATTCTTTGGTAGGCTTGGTTTCCCTCCATTATTGCACTAACAAGAGTTCGGGAATTTAAGGTACAATAGTTCAAGTCATAGTGGCTTGTTGGTAACGACTATAATGCTTGGCTACTACATTAAGTAGTCCAAAATGTCTAAACAGATTCCGAGACGGTAGAGGACAATATGCACAAAGAAATGTATGTAAATGAAGTTAGTCAGGAATAAACTATTCACAAGAAGCTGTTGTTCCCACACCGAGAGTCGATTCTAATAATTATTCTGTGACTATTTATAACACGCTTCTGCCACTCCGTGTGAATCTTCAGTTACACACCGGCTCCAAATACGAGCAGTGGTGCTAATCTCTGGTAACTATTATTCTTAAACATCAGTCTTTAAAGGCTGCAAAAGAATGTTTTCTTTTATTCGTTTTATGTTGCAGAACGCTAGCAGAGTCTGTTACCAGGGCAGACGCATCTCTCGATATACCACTAAATCTGCACATCCTAATACTTCGACATCTAAAAACTTTCTCGAATTCTTTTCGTCATTTCAGGCCGCGTAGCATACAACTAGTTACTATCAACTCCCTAGCGATCGTCCGTCTTTCTGCTCACTAAAAAAACAATCTACCGCTCGAGCAGGCGGCGGTGGGGGAAAATGGACACCTAACACGCACCCACAACCTCACTGTTCGTGGTTTTAAACATCACTCGTCTACTGCCGGGAGAGAAGTGTCTCTCTCTCGAAAATTTCGCCACTGCCTAACCGGCGGGGTGAGGGAGGGAACCCTCCACCCTCACACACCCAAACTATCCGAGCTTCAAAACATGACTGCCTCTGCTAACTAGCTCTCTGTTTCCTTGGTAACGCTGGACCAGGGGGTAAAAAAAGTCAACGCTGATTGGTTGAGTGGGGGGAGTAAATAACACGCTTATTGGATTAGTTGTTGCTAGGTGAAAAATCCTAGCTACAATTCCTGGAAATTAGCCGTCTGTTGGGTCCCACGAAAAGAAAGAAACCACGTGCACGCTTGCACCTGCTATCTCGTAAACAACGACTCGAAAGCAATATACTGATGCATCTTCCTAACAAGCCTTCGAAATAGTTTTATGACTCTCTTTTCTTAGGGTAATAAAAGTTGTACACAATACAACTGACAATAATGCTTCAGTTATTCCCATGACTTCTTATAAAGGCCTTTTGTACTTTATCCAATCTGCCTGTGTGTGTTTCGAATTTACGATCCCTTAAATTACGTGAGAATTTCAAGTAAAAGTTGTTTGCGTGGAAACTATCTCATAGTGAAAAAGGAAGCACCTGGGTGGTCTTGACTTATAGAAAAATACAAATGTTTGGATTTTGAAAATAAGAGTTTTAATTAATAATGTTTAAGAAAAATAAGAAAAAGGAGGAGGGGGGTTTGATTAAATATCAAAATAAAATGAGTTTATAAAAAAGAAATGTTTTAAGATATTAATGAAAATATAAATATAAAAATTTAGATTAAATTACCTCTAACACTATCCTTATATATTATTTCTCCTGTAAACATCCCTTTTACTCAGAAAATGCGAAACGCAGAACAACGAATGAGATACCATATGAAAGGTTTTAGAACAGGCTTCTGACATAGCCCACTTAACAATTCGTTAAAACATGTTTTTGATTAAAATTTGCTGAAAACTAAAAATTAAATCGGCATTGATTTCATAAAAGAAATAAAAGGTTTTCCTGAAATTATTGTTGCCAAAAAAAAAAAAAAAAAATACCACATTATATGATGCTCATAGCAATTATTATAAAAAACACCGCACGGGTTTATTTTATACTTATGATTAAAAAGCGAAATTGAAATGTTTAGATTTATATTTCTAAGTCCCATGGTTTTCCCGAAGCGGATGACGTCATCCTCTAATGCAGTCAAAATACGATTGTTAATTTTTTTTCTCGCGCGTGCCTTTAGCAATCTTGGATCAGTTTTTACTCTAACTTTGATGGAATAAATTAGATGATATTTCCGCTTGACAACTAAATGTTGTTTGCAGATATTTTTATCCTTACTTTTTCTTTAGAAGTTTAAACCTGCATCTAATAAATATTACATATTGATAAAAAATGATACTTCTCTATTATCCCGTCGACCACTTTTCATAACAAAAAACTATCGCCAAATAAACGGAAGATCAAATTGGAATGTCAAAAAAAAAATAAATAAATAAAATATAAGAATTTAAGGACACAATTGTTATTTTAATTAATAAAATAACTAATAAATCAGTAAAACATAATGAAAAATACACGCAAATGTCGAATGTAAAACCACTTGATGACGTAACAAGCACGTATAATGCTTCTGACATCCAGTAAATGGGACTGCATTTTTTGTGTTTAATCTTACAGTTTGGCGATAGTTTTTTGTTATGAAAAGCGGTCGATGGGTTAATAGAGAAGTACCTAAAAAATATTAGATTTCAGTGCGAAATCTTCGCACGGGCCCTCTGGTTTACTTTTGTTTATCTTTGCTGTAATGAGTCTCAGTTTGCCTCGATTTTGTGATGTTACGTCTTGTGTTTGTGAATTGTAATTGATTATGTAAAATGACTTTCACTCCTCCACATTTCTCGAATATGTGTTCTTACTTATTTTAATTAATCTTCAAGACATCATAGTATATATCATAGAATAACTGATAGTTTAGATTATAAATGTATAAAAAATACCATGCAACGTCTTTCACACGTAATGTGCATAATTATTTAAAAAATTTTTAAATATATTTTTTGAGTTCACGATTATACTTTCAGGATCCTCAAATCTATACATTCCCCGACAATTGTATCAACTTTGACTGTGAGAAAAGGGATAATACTCGCTTTTTTCACACAAAAATAAATAAATAAATAAATAAAAATAAAAATAAATTTAGAGAGAAAATGTCATTATATATTTCACCGAGACAGCATTATTTCGAATTGTATAGTGAGGCTCGGGACACCTAACAAGACCAAAACTGGTGCGGGGGCACAGTTTTGATCCCCGTTTGCCAATGGTTGTGCCGGCCCTGACTAAAAAATGTCGCTGCCTCCCGGACTATAAGCCAGAGAAGGTATAGCTTACAACCTCACGTCTTGAAAGTTCTCTGATTAAGCTATGCATTCAAATTGTACTCTCTTTGTACTATCACGGCCGCACTATAATCTTTAAAAAATCTGCGGCTCTAAACACGCTCCTCCCCCTCACTGATTTCAGAAACGTCACTGACGTTTCACTGTGGAGACACGAAAAGTTTTTGGTTTCCGTCTGTCTGTCTGTCTCATGGTTTGTTCCGTGATAACTGCCACAAAAATCATCCGATTAGGTTGATTTTTGGTCGGTATGTTGGTGAGGTACCGGGAATTAGCTGTATAGTTTTTTGCTACATCTGGTTCATTCGTTCAAATAATATAGAACATTTCTTTATAGGTCATAATCTCATAACGCTTTCCTATGGGTATTCAGAAGATTTTCAAATTTTTCACTCGTTGAAAAGAAAGTGGCACTTACAATTAAATAATTCTAATGCTTAATTTCTATTTGCTAGTATTTATGTGTGTGTGTTAGATGCAGATTACATAAACGTACTCAATCCTGTTATGGATGGATACCGACGTACCACGTGTTAATTGTTTAGTTCTTATTACAAACTGTCCTATGGAAAACATTTGCTCTGTTATTTCGATAACTCCTTAAAACTCATTCCATTGGTTTTGAGATACCTTGCACAATGATTAATATAATGTGGCTCTTAACATCAGACTTTTATTTAATGATGAGAAATATTCCCATTCTCTGCGTTACTTTGTAGTTCAGCGTTTCTGAGGCAGCCACGATAAAGTTTCAAAACAAGTGCTAATAACTGTATATCGATTATCGATACGAATATTGATAAAGGGAAGGCAACAGATGATTAAATTCTTCATTCCTTCAATTAATACAGAACACGAAAGTTCTTTATTTCACAATTAATGCAAGTTCGCTAACTGAGCTTCATACTTCATTCCATAATTAAACGTTAATTTTCTTGTAGCATGAGAAGTCGGCGGATGCTGTATTTTAATGTTGATTTAATGCTTAATAATGTCACTTAAACATTAGTTGACTTTTAACAGTAATACAAGATGAGTAAGATTTACAGTTTGGCTAAACGGCTTACTGTCTTACCATGGGTGGGTAAGCTAATATTTACAAGATAGATAGAGAGAGAGAGAGAGAGAGAGAGAGAGAGAGAGAGAGAGAGAGAGAGAGAGAGAGAGAGAGAGAGGAGGGGAGGGGGATACTGGAAGATTTCATTTACGTGTCAAAATGGCGATTAGTAAATATTTAAAAATATATACTATTTCATTTGCTGTATAGATAGATTTGCAGATGAGTCAGATTTTAGAAGTTTTCATTTAACAATGTCTTTTTTTTAATGTATTTATCTTCGTCCTCTTTTGAAAATCAGAGTTGTGCAGCAAACTTTGATTTCTTCAATGATTGGGATGCATTACCGTTTTATGTTACGGCGTGCAAAATATATCTTTTAAAATAAATAATTATCATCCTATGACATTTAACGCAGCAGTTTCAATTACTGATGAGAAATGTTCCCTCTCTCTGCGTAATTTTGCAGTGCTTGGCATTTTTGACACAGCCGCAATAAAGTTCCAAAGCAAAATACTGATAACAGTATATTGATTATCGATACAGATATTGATAAAGGGAAGGTAAGAGAATATTAAATTTCTCACCCCTTCAATTACCAGAACACGAAAGTTCTTAATTGCACAATTAATGTGATCTCGCTAACTAAACTTTTATACTTCGCCTAATTAAATTTTAAATCTTCTTGCATAACAAGTCAATGGATGCTATATTTTAAGATTAATTTAGTGCTCAATATTGTCCCTTTGGCATTAAGTGACTTTTAATATTAAAATGTACAAGATTAGATATTTAATGAAATAGGTTTATGGCTTGGCAGGTAACTCCCATTAAGTAACTATGGTTAAAAAAAAAAAAAAAAGAAAAAAGAAAGAAAGAAAAAGAAAAAAAAAAGCTTTGTTGGAAGACTTTATTTGTGCCAGAATTTATTACGCTTATATTAAATAATACGTTTTAATTTTTATTTTAAGGGGGCAATGACAGTTGCGAATTCCTTCTTTGGAAACAGCTAATATTGATGTACCTTTTTCTTGAAAATTACTGAACCGATCTCAATGCTTTATTATTATTATTATTATTATTATTATTATTATTATTATTAGGTATATTTCGATCTTTTTTTTGGGGGGGGGAAGGGGGAGGGGAATCAGATCATTTTAAATAAAGTTGATAAAAGAACAAAAGAACCCTAGAATTATATATGCGTACTCTATTAGTAGCGTACTTAGATGCTATTGCTCTTTTTTCCCCCTCTTTGCCGACCGATCAGATTATAGTAAAATTACTGCCTAAACTATATTTAAAAAAGCATTGAAATCTTTTCCGTAGTTCCCGAGAAAAATCTATTTATCTTTATTATAATTATAATTAAATTTCACATTATTATTCAGTATCTAATTATCATAAAAACCCTAACAGAACGAAAATCGATATTAATATTAATAATATTATTATTATTAATGTTATTAATATTAATATTAATATTATTATGATTGTTATTAATATTAATATTATTATACTCGTTAATATTAAAATACATAGTTTTTCATATCGTCTTAAAAAATATTTTGGCGATTCTTCTGAGAAATCGGGTCAATCCGAAACTAACCCGCAAATGTCAAAACCCAAACCGGAACCAACCCGAACCCAAAACAAGCTATCCCGACTCGAACCAACCTGCTGCCATTACAAAAATTATTTGAAATAGTTGCTTTAGTTGCCTTTACAGCCAAAAATAACAGCATAACATGACGGATGCAAAAAAGTTGCACATAAATTATTATCGAAAATGGCCAGTGGAATTCCAACTTCTGTATTTGCTATTTTCCATACGACTTCCCAACTGTTGTTGCCTAAAAAATGAGACGGCCTCAGCCGAAAATTTTATTTATTCACAAATTGAAAAAAAGGAAAAAAAATTGTTACTTTAAAAAATAGAATATAGTCTAAGTTTCTTAAAGTGTTTTGCAATCTTTTAAAAATCAGTTTGGAAGGTAATTGAACTGTCATTGATGGGATATAAGGAGAAGTATTCTATCTGATGCTGAAGTCTTCAGAGGATCAGTATTAATAACATAAAAATTCGAATATTCCTTGTTTGTATTCTTTTTAAGTTTGAAGTCATTTTTCAGAATTACTGAAAAACAGAACTCGGATATTTCTGCCATAGCTGTACAATCTATATATTTAAAACGCTAAGCGTTTTCTTTCGACAATCCGTGAGAACAAACTACTAAATCAAATTACATCATTCTTTTTTTAAATGAAAGATATTTGGACACAGATTTGTTATCGTACATTCGTTTGTTCGAAAATTTAATTAATTATCCGTAATTTTAAATTAAACTTTTACTTCTGCGTATGACGTCATAAAGTATGCAATCGGATAATGCCCACTGTTGCGAGGCATACAGTAACGAAACACTCTGTGGTTAAAGGGATAAAAGATAAATAATAAATATTAAAAGCATGTGGCTTTTAGGCCGAATTTTTTAATTTGCATGTTAAATCTCGGCAAAAATATTTATCCGTGTGTTTTATAAGCGAATAAAAATTCATATTTATTGTGACGTCACGGGAATATTGTCCATTGGGTTTATTTCATCATAAATGCATTGTAACTTTGTTATACCATTTTTTCATTACAATTAAATACAAAATATATTTTTATTTGTATACATGGTGTTTAAGCATAAAAGTAAAGTATACAAAGTGCGAGTAAAAAGTTTGCGCCGATGAAAATGACGTTATGCTTAGCTTGAAATGCATTTTAACATTGATAAATCTAAAAAGAAAAATTTATATGATTGTGTCAACATGACGTAATTTTAACTGATTTTTCAATTTTTAATTTTAAAGATTTAGAACTGGAGCCTTTATTGGTTGCTTCATCTTGATTGCATACCATGGTCACAGCGCATAGAATACATAGTGTGGAAATCGGCTATCCTTGTAATGCTTTAAAAAGTGCTAAAAAGTTGTAGCCTATAAACGTGCAACAGTGCTCCTACGATAATAAGCTCTGATGACATCGTATTAAGCTGCTTTCTGTATTATATAAGCTAGCAGATGGCGCTGCGATCCCATCGTTATCTTTTCAGCAACGTTGTACATTTATTGGATTCAATTTTTTAGTACTATTTTGTAGCAGATTTCCACACTATGTATTCCAGGCGCTGTACCATGGTTACATGTTAGCAATTACTTTTTTTTTAAATTATAGATTAGAAAATTTCATTTTTTAAGAAAAAAATTCCAAAAGTAAAGGATTTCAGGAAAATTAAAATTATTAAAAATAGTGTTATGGTTAAAAAAAAACAAACTTGAAATAAGGATCGTATTTTTAGCTAGAATAAACAATGTAAGGCTAATAGTTTACAGGAATTATTTTTGTAGATTTGTTATAAGTTCATTTAACAGTTCCTTATTAGCGGCAAAGTCCTATTTCTTTCACTGTGAATTTCTCTTTCGATATCAAAAAATGGTAGTCTACTTTTGGACGCCAGCCAAAACACAGTGGCAATTCTTAGAAATGTATAACGGTTGTGACAACAAACGGCGCTATCGCTTTAACTTTCATTGCGCTTACATTACTTCTAAATACTACAAATTTAAATTTTTTACTACGTTTTACAATTTCGATTCTTACATCTTCAATTAGAAAAAAAAAATTAGCTTTCGATTGAAATTTATTTGAAAACTGCCGCTTAATTTAACGACTTTTTAAATAATATTCAAACATGAAATATTTTTCAATTCTATCTCAACAATGACCATCAGTTTGCTTTAGTTTTGCAGTTTGTAAAATAGCCATAGGAAAGTTGTCACAATTGAAAATCGATTTCACTAACCATCATTAAAAGTGAAAAAAAAAAAAAAAAAAAAAAAAAAAAAAAAAACCCTGATAAATTATAAGATTAGATTATCCATATGATAGAGCATTTTGGCACTAAACTAAAATCTGTCAAAAAAAGAAAGTGTTTTTTTCAGTTTATGATTAACATAAAATTGATATGTTGAATTCGTTGATGTATATGTTGCATCAGAATATGCTAGGAACTGTATTTTATTATTTTTTTAAAGATCCATTGGATATTTAACTGTATAAGAGGGAAAAGATCCCGACTGTGATAGAAAAGGAATAACCATCCTGATTATGTAAAGGGACCGTAGAAACCAAACAAATAAATTGCACTTGAAAACATTAAAAATCTTCCTCATCTGCAGATTGATTTATTATTGAAAAAAAAAATTCTTCACCTTTACATGAAAATTGATTAGTTTAAAACAATGGATGCGTTTTAGAAGATATGGATTTGAAACGAACAATGATTAAAGAGGACATTTTAAAACTTTTAATTTAAACATTTTAAAACTTTTTTTAATGTCGAATTTTGACGGTGCCTTTGGTGAGATGCAATGCACATGTGCATAGGAGCTCATTCGGTTGCATTATCACAGGGGGAGGGGGATGTGTTCTTTATTTACTATGTTCTTTTATTTACTGAATATGAGATGAAAGTAGGGATATACTATTTGTATGATACTTCATAGGTCCATGAAATTTTCTTTCTTGCCGTGGGGAATATGGCGGTAATGTCAAACTGATTTGCATTGCACAGTTGTTTACGGATTGTTTGTTTGGAGTTTGCATCGGAAAAGTACTGTATTTCACTGGGGGAAAAAAAACTTTTAAAGTAAAATATTTGAAATACTGTTTAATACTCACCTCTTCTTATGTAATAAAGAAGCTTATTTTATACTGATATTGTTATCGTAATTTTTTTCCGTCAAGTTTTGACGGGTTTCATCTAGTGATATTTTAAAATAATAAGAATTGTGACTTTGACAAATTTCTGTCAGTGGTTGGGTATAAATAGCAAATTTGCTATTTTAAACAGATTTTCAAGAACATGAAAGTTACGAAACATTGTCATGAGGGGCATTTAGGATTAAAACTTATATTTATGTGAGAAGTGAGAAGAGATTTTTAAGTGAGAAAACTAATCTTGAAATAATTTAAAAATGTTATTAACAATTTTATACTACGTACAATTAGTATCGGGACCGGATAACACACAATTTTTCGGACTCGGAATTTAAATCGTCAGGCTTGGTCGGGGTCGGGCTCCGGAAAATGGAGCCCGAAGTCATCTCTATATATTGCGCCCTTAAGAGGTTACTTCACTTCACGCGAAAATACCCGCTCGGCAATGTTAATTCCATGGAAGAATTTTTTTTAAATATCTCGTTGGCATTTCAATATTTTTAAATGATTTTTTTTTTTTTTTTTTTTTTTTTTTTTTACGTTGGATAGTTGAGATTGGTCTCTAAGAATGCCGTTTTTTACTTTTTTCGATTTTGTTTACAAGTTTTTTTTTTCTTTATTAAGATATTTTTATTTTCGGAATCCCGCTCGCTTATGTTAATCCTATGGGAGATTTTTTTTTTTTTAAATATATCGTTTCGTTTGCATTTGAATATTTTTATTTATATTTATTATTATTATTATTATTTATTTATTTATTTATTTGCATTGGATAGCTGAGGTCGATTTCTACGAAGTTCGTTTTTTAGTTTTTCGATTTTGTTTTACAAGTTTTTTTTTTTTTTTTTTTTTTTTTTTTACTACGATACTTTTACTTTTGGAACCCCGTTCGCTAATGCTAATCCTATGGAAGATTTTTTTTTTAAATATCTGAATTGCATTTCAATATTTTTAAATATATTTTTTTTCCATTGGATAGTTGAGGTCGATATCTACGAAGGCCATTTTTTACTTTTTCGATTTTGTTTACAAGTTTTTATTATTATTATTATTATTAAGATACTTTCACTTTCAGAACCGGTTTCGAAAGTGAAAATATCCTCATAAAAAAAATCTGCAAACAAATTTGAAAAAAAAAAAAGTACTTCGTAGAGATCGACTTAACTATCCAATGGAAAAAAAAATATATATTGAAATGCATTCCAGATATTTAAAAAAAAATTCTCCCGTACGATTAACATTAGCGAGCGGGTGTTTTCGCGTGAGTGAAGTAGTCTCTTAAGGGCATACGTCAGCGATCCTCCCCGAACGCAAAATTTCATGTTAACCTATGGGGATATTTAATTAGGTGCTTATTCATTACCAAACATGTATATCGAAAAATCATCAGAAAAAAGATGTCAGATGCAAACGTAGTGTATTTTCAAAAATTATTTTCCTACATTTTAAATACTTTTTAAGAAGACGATAATTTAAAAAAAAATTGCTCAAGTGCAAATTTCGAAATTTACCACCTTTTTAAAAATACTTAAAATGCAGGATAGTAATTTTTGAAAATTCAATACGTCTCTCCATCTCATGTCTTCTTTCGGACGGTGAAAACCGTTTTTCGATATTTATGTTCGGTAAGAAGTAATAATCACCTAATTAAATATCCCCATAGATTAACATGGGATTTTACGATCGGATAGAGGAAAACTTGTATAGGTGAAGAATGCCCTTAAAAGACATTTTCTTTCTTTTGGGACCATAAAGAAAATATGCTGAAGAGGCAGGTTTTTACGATTGCTTCGTAGTTATTTTCGTATTTTCCATTGTCCTCTTTCCATAATCAAGATGTACCTCTCGCCTTTTAATACTTTCCAACCTAGTTGAAAAATATTTGTGCATTCGGTTTGTGAGTCCGTCTGTCCGCCGTCCGTAATCTAACTCCCGTAAATATACTCCAATTGCCCTGAAATTTTTGTATGTTATTGACGTTTACTATAGTATGATTCCTATTGAAAATGAAGTGTGTAGCATTTATAGTTTATTTACAGGGACAGTCAAAAGTATTCTGTTACATTACAGTCAATAGAGAAAAAGCGTTTCAAGTGCATTTTGATGATGCTACGCCATTTGAAACATGAGGAAATTGATACACAATTAGGAAGCGCACTAAAACATACTTATTGTAAAATGTGGTGTGCAAAGCATTTATTATTCACTTACAGGGTCACATAAAAGAAATTTGTTACACAATGTTCTATGGAGAAAAATTGTTTGCAGTGTCATTTAATGATATTTTACTATTTCAAACATAATGAAATTTATATGCATTACTGAGGTGTACCATAAATTTCTCTCTGAAAAGTATGGTGTCCATTGCTTTTATCGTTCATTTACAGGGACACACAAAAGAATTCGGTTATAGTCTTAGTGCAATAATTACAGTCTATGTGTGATAAGTTCGTTTCCAACTTTGGTTTGCGATTTTAAGTTTAACTAAATTTTTGCATACTACGTGGTGTGTATAAAATCTGTTAATCATATAACAGGGCTACACAAAGAAATTCGTAACATTACTGACTATGGTAGTGAATTACTTAAGGGTATTGTTAATTGTGTTAAGTACTTTCTTGATGAACTATATTTAGTATACTAATAGAAGTTTGCGGAATATAAATAAATTCATATACAGGGCCAAGCAAAGAACAAGATGCATTGTCATTTACGGTTGGCAATTTCTGGAAGTGAGTTTTAAGTTGCCTTATGCGTATTTTACCGTAATTAAATTTTATCTCATTATGTGGTGTGTACAATTTTTTTAGATAATATACAGGGCTGTACAAAAGATTTCGAGAGCATTTCCATCGATTGGAGAAAATTACTAAATGTGAATTTTCTAATTGACATAATTTTATTATGGCATGTAGTATACATCCAAATCTATAGCTCATATACAGGGTTGTACAAAATATCTCGACTACTTTTACTACATATCTTCTTTCACCTTATTTAACTGTTAAGTTTCATTACAATTTTCTGGATGCAGTGGAAAGTGTTTCATAATCTATGTTTGAAGTATGATTTTTCATTCTTGTTCTTAATTTGAGCCATTTCTGTTTTAAGAATTTACATGCAAAATAAAATCTTTTAAAATAAAAATTAAAAGGTATCTTTTAATCTTAGCCTCATTCTGACGCGTATACATAAATTCTGTAGATGAGGCAGAGATTCATAAAGTTTTCGATTTACAACTTAAACAAAAACGGAAAATCATATATCAGGAATAGATAATTAAACACTGTCCAACACTAACAGAGTATTATTAAGAAAAAATTTCCCCCTAGAATAAAATGAGATATTTAAATACGCAACTTAAAAAAATACTTAACTCAGTTTTCAGCATTTTCTGTACATATCCGGTAATGCGTGCGAATTCTTTCGTGCAATCCAATATATGATCTACAGAATTTGTACAGATACGTAAATACACTACGTAATACACACAAAATTAGATAAGTTTAAAAATGCATATCACAGCGAAACTTGCATTTCCAGCAATTATCGATCTTAATCAGTCTAGAACCGAATTCTTTTGTGCATCTTTGTAAATGAATGATAAATGTTATGCACTCCATAATCTAGAGTAAACATGTTATAATGCACTGCAGTAATTTCATTATGTTTGAAATTTCGCACCGTCAATAAAATGCACCGTAAACGATGTTTCCCCATAGACTATTATGTAATGGAATTATTTTGTGAATCAATGTAAACGAACTATAAAAGCTACTTATTCTACTGAGAAAGCATTGTCTCGTTCATCTCAGTAATGCATATCAATCTCATTATGTTTGAAATATCGCAACGTCAATAAAATACAACGCAAGCGATTTTCCCCCATAGAGTATAAAGTAACGGAATTGTTTTGAGTGTCCCTGTATACGAACTATAAGTGCTACACACTTCATTTTCCATACCGAACATTCTATGGTAAACCTCAATAGCATATAAAAATTTCAGGGCGATCCGAGTATATTTACACGAGTTATAGCGAAAGGCAGGAGGAAAAGGGGAGGGCTTGAGCCCCCCCCCCCCCTCCCACACACACATATATTGGCTTAGTCAAACTTTTTTTCAATATAAATCTGTGGCAAGATATGAAAATTTTAACTTTATCTTGTAAAAACAAAGCCTACTAAACCTGTCTAAACAAAATAAGAAAACACTGTAAGAAATTTCCATTTTAGACGAGTTTCCGTCTTAGCAGGTATAATTGTTGGGAATTTATTTTGTCATAATCACGATTTTTTTTTTTTACTTTCCCCTATCTTTACAAGAAGAAAGTATTGGATTTATGGAAAATTTCGACTTCAGACTTTCAACGGATTTATACGTTTTAAAAGGTCCTGAGCACGTTTTGGTTGTTTATAGAAAATGTCTGTCTGTGAGTTTGTCTGTCAGTCTCTCTCTCTCTCTTTCTTTCTGTGTGTGAAACAAATATTTTGTGGGCTCACTATCTCAAGAATTAATGTATAGAATTTAATAAAACTATAGATTGTTAGTCCCATAGAAGAAGGAATATAATATATATTTATATTCCTTCTTCTATGGTTAGTCCTTGATATAAATTGTTTGTTGATTAGTTTTTCGTGTGGATCGCCCAACAGATGGCGCTGCTATGCTGCATTTTTTCACGATTTTCACGATAACTATATATCTAAAGAACTAAAGCACGGATTTTCGTCAAACTTCAGATTCAGTTAGACGTTGACATAAGCTGTTGCCAATTAGGTTTTGGTGTACATTTCCCTACAAGTGGCGCTGCTATGCTGCATTTTTCATGATGTTAGCGATAGTCATATCTCAGGAACTAATGCACGGAATTTCATCATACTTCATATTCTGTTAGACCTTGACAGAAGTTGGTTCTGATTAGGTTTTCGTGTAAATCATATAACAGGTGCGTCTGCTATGCTGCATTTTGCCCGATTTTCACAATAGGTATATTTCAAAAACATTCAGGGAATTTAATCAAACTTCATATACTGTTACACTTTCACATAAATAGATCCTTATTATAGGCTTGGGTGGATACTGCCCAAAAGGTGCCACTTTTATGCTTTTTGGGTTGGAAATTTTTATTTGAAGACATCTAAGAGGTGGATGCCGAAATTCAATTATCTGTTTGAAAATTTTTATGCTTATATCTCTTTTTTAAATGCACCTAATTCAACGAACTTATATCCTCATGATGTATATAGGTTGTCATTTAATTTCGCCACTGTGACAGCGAATTTTCAAATATGAACATGTATGAGTAAAAAGAAAGTTTTGGAATTGACGCATTTGAATAGTTTTCTTTTAATACTATAGAACTACCATGAACCGTCATTTTGACGGTTACTAAATGAATATATTCCTATTAGAACCAGAAATTTCTTTTTAAAATAAATTAAATATAAAACTCACAGAAATACGTTAAATGAATAAGTTAAGTAGTTTTAAATAAAATTTCTGGTGAGAAATAGCTTTTAAAAAACTTGAGTAAAATTTCCGGTAGTTCTAGTGTTAAAGCTGTGGGTTCTGTTTTAAACAGGTTCTATTTTCATAAGTTTTTAATTAGTCCTTTCAAATAGTTTTCTTTTCACAAAAACGAAAAAACAGAGTTCGGAAACAAATTCCGTTTTAGAATATGGAAAAAATACTTTTGCCAAAGAAATTAAGAAGCTATCTTAGTCTTATAATATTGAGTAATTGGAGTCGGAAGAAAGAACACAGTTTGGTTTGTGGAGAAGCAAAAATTTTTGAGAGAATGTCATGATAAATGATCTCGCAGAAGCTATATTTTAAATTATATGACAATTCTGCCGACAACATGCACTGTAGAAATATCATTTAGTACCCTTAGGCGAATAAAGACATGGTTGAGGAGCACCATGAGTCAAGAGCGTCTATCAAATTTGTGCTTATTAAGCGTCCACAAAGACAGAATTAAAGATATGAATTTAAAAAAATTGGTTATATATAGATTTTAAAATAATAAACGAAATCTACAATTTACGTTTCTGAAAAGTACTAGAGATTACGGTGTACTACTACTAAAGAGTAATTGTATTGCCACGTTGAAACTTCTGCATTAATGAAAAATAAAGAGCTATAAATTAAATTTAATTCCTATGAAATGTAGTTTTTAGTGCTTTCACAAACATTTCTAATAATATTAAATTACAATCATTTTTTTTTTTTTTTAAATAAGTAAAATCCTTTTTTTCTTCGATTGAAACTTCACGGTAAAACATAAAAGTAGGATTGGACATTGACAGATTTTTCTGTATTTTAGTACCTTGAATATTTGCTAAAATGTAGGATAGCTAAGAAGGAAGTTGAGATTTTTCTCAGCCCCCCCCCTCATTCCCCCCCAAAAAAAAAAATTATCATATGGGCGTCCTTAGTTATAGCATGAACAGATATGGCAGACAGACAAAGGCGAATTCCTAAACACTTTTCAACTATGTTGTAAAGTGATCGCAAGCTAAAAAGACGACGTAACAATGAGTAATTTTTGTTTTTTTTTGTAGTAATCATAAGTTAAAAGAAATAACATTATGTCTCTAAATAATAATAATAATAATAATAATAATAATAATATTTCTATAATAATAATAATAATAATAATAATAATAATAATAATAATAATAATAATAATATAATAAGAATAACATAGTTATTATTATTATTATTATATTGATATTAATATTAATAATATTATTATTAATATCAGTATAACAACAATATTAATAATAATAATGTTATTATCAATAATAGTAATAATAATATTAATTAGGGAAGCGCTTGCGGGACCTGCCCAAAATTGACCTGGGTAAGAAAACATTCATTTGATGTCGTCAAGCAGACACTGATAATTTCTAATTTTGAAAGGGATTCTATCATTGACAACAACTATGTACTTGCAATTTGCTCGGGTAAAACTCTTGACTCTGAAAAACGACGGCCAAAAGTAAAGCGGAATCTTTCATCTTTATTAAAACTTGTATTGTTGTTTAAATGTGTTAAAATAGTGTTTTTTGTTTAATTGCATTTTTGTTTGATTTTTGTTACAAATCGTGTTAATCATGGGGGCTTTCCGGTAAAATAAATGAAAATGCAATATCCTAAAAATATGTCAATAACAATAACTGAGCTCTGGGCATTCGGGCCCATAAACCGTTAAAGCGACAATAAGAAAAAATGACGTTACTTTGACGCAATCATAAGGGAATTTCCTCAGAATACGAATGATAATGTACGTTTTCTGTGGCACGTGTAACAGAAAAATCTATAATTTATTTTAAAACTAGTCGTTGGGGGCCACCGTATAATATTTACCCATCATGGATATGTATGCATAATATAAAATATGAAAATAAAACATGTGTAAGCTATTTATAAAATGCATTGTCATTCGAATAAAATCGTCATGATGACGTCATAAACTTTAAATGCTATATTACTGAATTGCGTAAAAGAAACAACTTTATAACTCTAAAATTGATAATCATATTAACTTACGGTTTACTGCGTTGGATTAAGCGTCTCATTTCCAATTAAAATATATCTTTGAATTGAAATTTGAATGAAATACAGGATCATGAAAAATCGAAGAGTGTGGAAAATATGATTACATATATCTCAGCAACTAATTATCCGATTGACTTCATTCTTTATGCAAATTTTATGTTTTTTATTATCTTTTATATTCATTCCTTAAAATAAACAATTTCGAATATTTTTATATACCTTTTATCAGAACGAATATTTCGAGAGTCCGAAAAAAATAGTTCCGGATAATGGAGGTTACTGAACTTCAATAAGCTTCTTCCCATTATTACATACTAAGTACATACCAAATTTCAAGTCTCTATCTCAATTTGTTCGTGAGATAGAGCGTTTACAGACACACACACAGACAGATGGACGGCAATTTTTTTTTCTAAAAATATGTTTTTCGGAATTTACAGTGTCTGAAACGTGTAAATCCGTCAAATTTTTTTTTTTTTTTCGATTACAAGACTTGAATGAAATACAGGGTCATGAAAAATCGAAGAGTGTGGAAAATGGATACGTATGATGGCGGGTAAGTAATACCGAATAAAAAAACGTAAAAAATTCAACCAAATATCGTGGGATTTAGTGAAATTATATTTTGTATGGCGTTATTTTTAAATTGGAACTTACCTTTTCACTCATAAAAACTGAATCTTCAATGATCACATGAAAATGATGTTATTTTCTTAGACACTTACAGTCGTGACAACAATAATGAAGTTTTGTTTGTAAAGAAAAACATCGGCAAAGATTTCATTATTTGAAGAAACCTTCTTGATTCTGATTGTTTCAGTATTTAGGCGCGTAGTTTGATTACACAGATCTGTTAAATATTTGTTTTGTTTACATTAATTATTCTTTTATCAATTTATTGATAAAATGTTACTTTCGTTATGGATTATTAGCCGTAAACAAATACTGAGCTATTTATATTTATTTTAAAGCGCAAAGGTGTCTATCTTCCACAAGCAAGCTGCACGTGATAGAGAAAGATTTTATTTTATTATATTTTTTTATTTTATTTAATTCATGCTTGAAAGTTATTTTATAACTAACTAGCAAGCTACGTCTGCTGCGCTGGTCGGTTTCTACAAAATGAACATTGAATCAAACAAAATATATCGTTTAATTTGACCTTGTATTTGAATGCAATCTGTATATTTAACTGGAATATCCTTCCACTCTCTTAAAACGAAAGAGCCAAAATAACTCAAGTTGAGCCGAAATCCACTCATCTCATGATTTGAAAGTCAGCTTCTCATGAAGAGTTGAAACAACTCGAGTGAACGAGTTGTTTTTAAGCAACTCATGATTGAGTTATCTCTATTTTACTCATACTTGAGTGAAATCAAATCAATGAAGGTTAAATCCAGTAGCACTTGAGTGATTTATAACTAACTCATACTTGAAGAGGGGAAGGAGAATTAAAATTCATGGTAAAATGTAATAATTCATTGTAAAATAATAAATTTCATGAACAGGTAGATTATTATTTTAGAAAAAAAAAGTAATTTGCATATTGAATGTATACATATTTATGTTTACATATATGTATATATTCAACAATTAAGTGAAAAGTATCTTTTTTTTTTTTTTTTTTTTTTTTTTGTTGTTGTTGTTGTTGTTTCTGAGCTGCTTGAAATATATACCCCCCCCCCCCCCTCCCGACCCAAAAAGAGAATTTTAAAAGGAATATTTGAAAAGATAAGAATTTCTGCTGATTTAAATATTTTAATCTTTTTTTTTTTATTTTGTTATAATGATTATGTTTTCTATGCAATATTATTCGATACATTGCATGATATTTTTCAGTTTATATCAATATTATCATTAAATATGTTTTAATCCTAATACTATTTAGGAATATTCACACCGTGAATATCCGGGAATGTAGATATTTACCTTATTTTTAACAACATACGATAAAAAATATGGGATTTATACAGTTTCATAAATCAAGTATATTTTAAAATATTAGAATTCAGACTGAGAATAAAATAAGAAATATAATTTGTTTACTTTAAAACAATATTTTTAAAGTCAGACAAGTCAATTTTCAATTTATAGTATTATAAAAGTTAGAGTTCTGAAACATCGCTAAAATATATATACTATCAGGGCTCGATCCAGACAAAATTTTGGGCCTATTTAGGGCCCCTTCACAAAAATCAATTTAATAAAATGGACCCATTCACAAAAATCAATTTGAAAAATTCCTTTTACTAAAATTGATCCTTTCACAAAATTCTATTCCATAAAAACTTATTATTTATTATTTTATGATGTTTTAAAATGTGTAATTTGTAAACAAACAAGTTCAAAAAAGAGAAAAACTTCAGCAAAAGGATTTTAAAAACTTTTTGTTTATAAATGCTTGGTTCGAATTTGATTAGCTGGATTTCAACTTTCGTTACAAAATGTTATTTTTCACAAAAATATAATAAATTTCACAAAAATAACCTTTACTTTTCACAAAATGGGCCCCAAGATAAAAAACTTGCATCGACCCCTGACTATATAAACAAACGTACCGCCAAGATATTTTCTTTAAAAGTTTAAATTGCTACTAAATGCTATTTATATAAATCATATTTATTGAAACAACATTTAAAAAAAAACATAAAGGAGAGGCACAGGATTTATTTCATTATATTTTAGAGTATTTTTTAATATTTATCCTTCCAACTTTATTTTCGTTTTATATAATATCATCTCTCATCAAAACTTTTTCTTTGTTTTCTTTTCTTTCTCTTCCTTTTTTTTTCTTTTTTATTTTAATAAAATTAGCAACAGTTTTTTTCTTTTATTTTTCGAGATGTATAGTTCATTTCAATTCTTTCTGCAACAATAATGGTCGCCAAAAAATTAGCAATGGTAACCTTTTCGGCCAAAATAACAGAACTTTCTATCATAATTCTATAACTAATGTACGTAGAACAATATGTTATATACTAAAACCTTCCCTGAAAAATTATCTATCGAACAGCGCAAGTTCCATCAAAATCCATTCAGTGAAACTCGAGTTATAAAGGAACGGAACGAAATTTCTGTTTGTGTTTTATATATATAGTAGGTAACATATCAGTAAATTGAGATAGAGTTTACAAACAACCTGCATTTGAAGGTACATTTTATAAAAATTGAAATTTTGCGATATTTAAAAGCTAATAAATTGGCAAAAAAGCGAAATTTATTATTCAGGTTGTTTCATCGTCAATATGACGTCAGCGTTACTCACTGACATGTTTTTGCATTATAATATAGATATTGTTCATGCGTAGTTTCTTTTGTGGCAACAGGAAAGAAAAAAAAAATGGATTTGGAAATTAAAATGATAGTGAATTTTAACATTAAGTCTATAGTACATTCCTCAAGGACATAAATTTTTGTCAGATTTTTTTTTCTACGAAAAACATGGCGGCTATTACTATTAGATGGTTATCGGCCGAATAATAGTTTGGGAAGAGTTCCAAAGAAACGATTGAAGTCGCCGCTAAAGAGCCACGCTTCACTCAGCTCAATAATAATAATAAACGTTTTTATGCAAAAATGTCTTCTTATTAGAGAAAACTCGAATGATTGACATCATTCAGTCCGTTTAATATTTTAAAATTATGAATAATTCATTGTTTTTCCACTCATCATCAATTTCCGAATTTTAGAAACTATTGAATTCAAAATGATGTTATGTTTAGCGGATGAAAAAATCTAATTCTTGGGTGGTCTATTATAACGCATGGTCCGTTCATGCATGCCTAACCTCTCTCTCTCCCCCCCCCTTCTTTAAATAAAATATAAGCCCTTGAAACTTAGTCAAATTTTAAAATATTAAAGAAATTTAGATTTTTTTTTTTTTTTCATTTTTATTTTGAATGTATTTTAAACTCTTTAGCATGTAAAATTCAGAACTTTGTTGTAAAAATTCGAAATAATATGCGTTCTGCGATAAAAAAATTTCAGGTTTTAGAAGCAATTAACAACTAATCCAGGTTTTAATTATATATGAAAGAAAAAAAATAAAAATAACTTTGCTTGCTATCAAAAATATTTATATTTATTAAAAAATAAAAATAACTTTGCTTGCTATCAAAAATATTTATATTTATTAAAAAATGAACAAAACGATTTATAATATTTTCCCCGAAAATTAGAAACTCATAGTGCTTCTTAGAGTATTGAATTAATGCTATTGGGTTTTTTAAGGATTGTTTTGCTATATATCATATAAGCTTTTAATAGGAAGAAACAGAAATTCTAGACATTTTCTTTTAGAGAGTTTTCTTATTAAATTAAGGGTAGCTTCACCGATACAGATATCTCCTCTCTGATTTAAATAAGGTAAGTTAAATATTACATATTACCTAATATAATTATCACAATACGGTTTTCACCATTAGAATATAGAGGTCCAATGCCGACGTAGTGCGTTTTTAAAAAAATGTTCCCTTAAATTCTATTTTTTTTTAAAACCAATAAGTTTAAAAATTTCTACTTGAGATTTTTTTTCAAATTTAGTCATCTTCTTAAAAATACTTAAATTAAAGCAGAAAAATTTTTAAACACATTCCGTCGGCATCATATATCTATTTTCTGATCATGTAAAGTGTTTTTTGATATTTATATTAATTAACGAGCAATCACCTATTTAAATATCACCATCAGAATTTTTTTTAAATGTTTCCTTAAACTTTAACTATTAAAAAAAAAAAAAAAAAAAAAAAAAGAAAGAAAGAAAAAAAAGAAAAGAAAGAAAAGAAAAACAAACTTTAAATTTCAAAATTTTTATTTGAGATTTTTTTTTCGAATTTTATCATTTTAAAAATGCTTAAAATAAAGTAGAAATTTTTTTAAGCGCACTATGTTGGCATCATACATTTATTTTCGGATGATGAAAACTGTATTTTGATAATTATATTAGGTTGAGACTCCCTTTTGTTGCGACTCCGTTTTGTTGCGACCCCCTTTTGTTCTTTTGTTGAGACTCCCATTTCTTTTGTTAATGGCCACAGAGCCTTTGAAAAAGAAAGCCCGGGGAAATACTTTATGAAGCAACTGTTGCTGAATCCAACCTTAGTCAACATTCTATAGCTACAAATATGAGTTAAGACTAAGAGGGTTTAATTCCGTAGAGCCTTAAGTTGCGATCAGACAGCATTCAGCTACAGCTCTTCCTTTGTCGTTTTTTAACACTTTCCAACATAGTTGAAAAGTGTTTATGACTTCGGTTTGTCTGTCTGCCTGCCGTCTGTCTGTCTCTTTGTCTGTCCGTTCTCTAACTCGCGTAAATATATCCGGATAGTCATGCAATTGATATATGTTATTGAGGTTTAGAATAGCTTGTTCGGTATTGAAAAGGAAGTGTGTAGCACTTATACTTTTTTTACAGGGGCACTCAAAAGATGCCGTTACATTATGGTCTACGGGAAAAAATCCTTTGCAGTGCATTTTAATGATGTGACACTATTTCAAATATATTGAAATTAATATACGTCACTGAAATACACTACAAGATGCTTTATGCTTACTATCGAACATGGTACGTCTAGCACTTATAATTAGTTTACAGGTAAGCTGAAAAGAATTCCATTCCATTATGGTTACATTATGGTTTAATGTGGAAAATCATTTGGGGCGCATTTTAATCATGTTACACTATTACAAACATAATAAAATTTATATCAATTTCTAAGATGCACTAAGATATGCTTTATGTAGAATTATGGAGTGTTAAGATTTTTCTTTCATTTGCAGTGCCACATAAAAGTATTCTTTTAGATAATCGTCTAACGGAAGAAAAACCGTTTGCAGCGTATTCACAAAAGTATTCTTTTAGATAATCGTCTACGGGGGAAAAACTGTTTGCAGCGTATTTTAATTATGTTATGCCATTTCAAATATAATGAAATGGATATACATTATTGAGATTTACTACAAGACACTTGTTATGTGCATAGCATTTATCGTTTATTTACAGGGACACACAAAATATTTCGGGTACAGCACTGTGTCCGAAGTATTCTTTATAAGCCATAATTGGAAGTGGGATTTTAGTAAGGTATGCGTTTAACTAAATTTTTGAATGCTATGAGGTATGTATCATATACAGGGCTACAAAAAAAAAAAAAAAAAAATTCGTAAGCATTACGGTGCATCAGCCTAAAGGGATTAAATTGGGTTTTTAATCAAGTTATGCATTTTGAACGTGAAATATATTTAGTATACCAAGAAAGGTTTGTAGAATATAAATAAAATCATATAAAGGGCCACTAAAGAACTGAATACATGGCTGTCTATGTATGATAATTTCTGGAAGTGTGATTTCAGCGTGTATTTACCTGAATTAAACTATAGCTTAATATGTGACATGTATAAAAAGCTTAAGGTAATATACAGGGCTGTACAAAGGAATTCGAGTATGTTTCCGTCTATTGGTAGAAACTGCTGAAGATGAATTTCTAACTGTGTTATGTAGTTATGTATTTTATTACTAAACTAACTTGTAGCATGCTATTAGAGTATATATAAATATATAAATTATATACAGGGCTGCAGAAAACAAGTGGAGCTTTTCCGGCTGTGAACGGTAATTGCTGAAATCTGGTTTTCAAATGTGTTTTGTGTTTTTCTGAAATGCTTATTTAGATATCTTATTTACCTTATTAAACAGCGATGGTTTGTTAAAGTATTCTGTTAGTGTTGGAAAGTGTTTCATAATCTATGCTTGGTGCATGATTTTTCTTTCTTGTTTTCAATGTCCTGAGTCTTCTGTAGCAGTGCAAGAGAGGAGCGTTCCACGCAGAAGACTCGCTTATATGTTTATCATCTCCCCTTCCTTTTGTTGAGGCCCCCCTTTATTTTGTTGATGACTCCAGAAACTTTGAAAAAGAAAGACCAGATATGATTTCCTCTTTTTTTAATTTATGTAGTTTATTTTTGTAATTTATGACTTTTTGAAGCTGATTTTTGAAAATGTATTCTGAACGCAGCCTTAGTGGGGTGGCCGTGTAAGATTTTATTGTTCAAAACAGATGATTCGGTTCAGTTTGCTCATGACAGCAAAACAAACCGGGATTTAGAATTCAGTCATTCGTACAAAGGAAATACGTTAAATAAAATCGACAACTAGCAACAATACACACACACACATACATATTTTCCGTCTTTTTTTTATTAATCTTAATCATCTTCTTTAGAGAGTTTTCTGAAGTTTTTCACTGTGTGCCTTTCCATAATCGGGGATCTTGTCGGTTTTCATGATTGAGGCTGTTCCTCTTTTTAAAAAAAATATTATAACCGTCTTTTAAAGCGGCCCAGGGTCCATTTCTTAACTCAACTAAGTGTATGGGCCCTCTAGATCGGGAGGCCCACTCGCACCCTTTTACTATGTTCCTCTTGATTACTCTTTGTTATGTTTATAGTATTTCATCTCCATTCCTTTCCTATGCCTGAAGTTCTTGTCCCTTTTCCATGATTGAGATCACCATATCCATCTTTTAACGTTGTGGTCCTTGATTAAGAACCTTTAATATGGAAACAGACAAAATTCTGTAAAACACCAGAAAAAATACAATGGCAATGGGTCGTTTCAGAACATGATGATAATAATGAAACATATAGCTAAAATTGCCATTATATACTAACTGATGATTTTTATCGTAGCACCTCCTCTAAAAAACACATAATTTTTTAAAGAAAACAATCTCTATAAAATTTTAATTGCTTTCAAATTTCACAATAGCATTAAAGACAAAGCTGTTAGCGGAATCAATCTAAGTATGGAAACAAATATGTAACTGCAACTAAGAACGAATTCCAACATCAAAAGTGTCAAAAGTATGGACTTACGACTGGCTGTCATGTTCATTTCGAAAAATGATCGCGAAATCTTAAACGACAAGAATCTTGGCATTCAACCTGGCCGACGTCCAAAAGAAGTGGACTCATCTCGTATTGAAGATGCGATTATGACTGTCGTGGATTTATCAAGTCAATCTTCATGTGGTAGAGCAAATACCCCAGCTGTTGAGCAGTAAGTAGATATCCTGTATTCCTCTATGCAGTATGTTGCAGGTATTGCTTTACAATGTTTTTTAAAGTGCATTTGAAGTGGCAGTTGAAGGAAGGTGCTGCCTGACTGGTATGTCAAATTCACACGCCAGTTCTTGGTGTGAATGACAATTGTATTCAACTGGGATCATCGTTTGCAGTTTAAAACTCTCTTCATTTAATGGGCAGAAGAATGCATTCTATTGTCATTTAACGTCCTTAACGAATATCTCAGATATTCCAAATGACGTTTTATTCTACGAGAATTAAATGATGTTTTTTAATTAATAAGTTGGATAGAGTCGTACAAGTGTTTAAGATTAAACGATTTAACATTTCTTATGTTTGAAGCGAGGACATAATTGTTTTGTTTACACCAATACTATGGCATATTAAACGTGCCAATTTTATGGAGGACTAATTTTGGCTATAAGTATCTTGTATTCTTCTATAGTATGTTGCCGGTATTGCTTTGAAAATTTTTTAGAATGGCAAGTGAAGGTAGGTACTGCCAGACTGACATGTCAAATTAATACTTCAGTTCTTGGTGGAAACCACAATTTTCTTCGACTGTCGTTTGTAATTTGAAAATCATTCTCTATTTAATGGGTAGAAGAATGAACCCAGAGCCCCCAATATTGTAAGTAAGTCTCTGTTTTTAACTTTTATGTTGTTTAGAGCGATAGTAAATTCTGTTTTGAAATAAAAAGCTATTATGTGTTTTTCACGTTATAAGTTTAGAGTAACTTGTTTGTTTTAAAATTTTGTTTCGTTTACACCATAACAAAACCCATATTGCTACTTCCTGAAGCATTAATTTCAGCTATTGCTGTTCCTTATTCTCTTATTTTTATCTTACTTATATTAAGGTGTATAACACTTAGTTTCATTTGAGAGAAGTAGCCGATTGCAGGGTAATAGTTGTCAATTTCACATTTGGAGAAAAGTTGCTATGTTGTATAATATTCAATTTCACTTAATACTGAGAAGTAATTATGTTGTATAATATTAAATTTCATTTAAAGTGAGGTACGTTTTGCTGAGTTAAGTCAAGGGTTGAATCCAAACTTGATTTTAAAAAATCCGTTGATTTATGAGAGAAGTTATTGTGTTGTATGTTAATCAGCTTCTTTTGCAAATAATTTCTATTAGTCGTAGATTAGTAATGCATATTGCCTTCAAAATGATGTATTTTTCATAACTGTCCATTTTTACCTTTTTTGGTTACTTTTTTTTCGAACAGAAATATTCGTCTTATTTAATCCCAGTAGTTCTGTGCTTAAATAAGGCGAAGATTTCTGTTCGAAAAAAGTGGTAAAAAAAAAATGTAAAAGTTGGGAGCTATGCTTTTGAATGAAGATTTTGGAAAAACAAAAGAATTCCTGTTGCAAATAAAGAAAATTCAGAAACAAGTGGGTAAGTGTGATCGAAGATTGCTCAAAGGGTTTCGTTTAATATTCCTTTCAAAACACTTTATCATTTCTTTAATAAATCCAAATAAATTTCATTTAGCAAAAAAAAAAAAAAAAAATGTCATGTTTTCTATAAAGTAAAAAATTACCGGTCTATTTTTTCTTTCTTTCGAATATCTAAACCAGCCCGATTTCCATAATCGGATTTTTATCATGATTCAATATGTTTCTCAAACTCATATATTTACTATTCTCCATTACTCATATTGATACTCGCTTTGTATTATTCTCAAACATTTGAAAAGTTCGCTAAACTTCCAATATGACGTCAGATTTTCGTTTTAATTTTCTAATGACGTGATATTAATCTGCTGTGTGTATCTTTGAAAATTTTCCGTTTTATTACCACTATGACGTCAATAATTTTTATTTCCTATTAATATTTTTCTCAATTGGTGAAACTTTTTATTTCATTTTCATTTTTCATATGGCAATCATTCAATTGAAAATTAATTATTGTAGAAAGAATTTCATTGCGGATTTTTAATTTTTGGCAACTGCTTTAACGAAAAATGTTTAAATTTAATTGGAAAAGGCTGTTAGAATTTTGGTTTTTTATCTCTATTTATTGAAATAATACGATTTTTTCAAATTTTAATATTTTGAGCTTCATAGCTGGTATTCAGCTAGATATACATAAAGTTTCAACTCTGTAAGTTACATAGTTTCTGAGAATGGCTCTGTGACGAACAGACAACGCAGCGGGAGGAATAGGGTTTTCTTGAGATGAACGAAACCCTAAAAAAGAATACTGTTCCCGTGCTTGGACATAAAAGAATGTGAATCCGTGGCTTTCAGCTCCAGAAAATTTTTCATTGCGCATTTTGAAGATTTGCACACAAAATACAAGTGGTATATTCCCATATTTAAAAACTAAACGCTGAATAAATATCGGTTTGATTTTCTAGAATTTTTAGGTATTTACTTTGAAAGTGAAAACTCAAATAAACTATCACGTTGCCTCTCCAAAACACATCCCTTATCATGGGTGTACAGGGTTCGTACGGGAATTTTGTGACCAGGAAATTCTTCCATATACCAGTATTTTCTTACAGAAAATCTCTCCTTAAACGAAAGCGAAGTTTCGCGAGTTCAACCTAGTTTTCTTTTTCTATAAAGAAAATACTGGTGAAACTCCTGTAAAATTCCATGATCCGTACGAACCCTGATGTAGCTAGGATGCGCTAAAAAGGTCATTCGCTACGTTTGTTATTTATGAATAAAATGTTTTAAAAACTCTTCTTTCTATGTAAATCTAAGTTTAAATACAGTATCGGAGCTAGGATTTATCAAGGCGAAGTTTTGAATCATTATTACTCATAAATTGAAAATTTTCATTGTTTTACTTGTTCATAAAGCAATTTTATGTAAAAACTGGCCTAATGAAAAGAGCAAATAGCTGAATAAATTTAGCATAGAAGTGTTTTAAGGCTTCATGATAGGAGCCTTCTCCAATCTTCTGAGCAAAATCAAGAGAGTAATAAGAAACAGCGGTAACAGTAACAGCAGGGCCGAAACTAGCTTTTTTCCACTGGGGGCAAACATGGATTTTGGCTCCCCCCCCCCCCTCTTACATCTTTTCTCCGCAAATTAAATTTACAAAAATAATTTTACTGAGTTTCTAATAGCCGACTTATTTTAAAATTAAAGACGTGTAATCATAAAATACGTAATATTGAACTATATAATCAGCTTTGTCAAATATTTATTCAATAATACCTGTGAAACCGAAATCGGAAGGAACAGGAAACAAATTCCGCTTTATACAGATTTCCGTCTTAGCATGTATAATTGTTGCTATTCTTCCTGTTGGGACCATGTAATTTATCCATTTAAGACAGGATTCCGTTATAGATAGATTTTATTTTCACAAATTTTATTGTAGTTGTAGATTACAATTGAGCAGGCGTTTAAAGTCATAGTGATATGAGTCACACACAATGTCTTAAAAACTGAAAAACCAGTATTTTCTGTAGGTATAAAACTGAACTAGATGGAACCCGTCAAAATTTGACGGCAAAAAACTTGATAGTACCATAAAAATAAAATTCATAGCTGCTTTAAAATGTTTGAAACTTTTGCAGAATAATTCAAATAAATAAAAAACCCACTTTGAATTAAAGCTAGGTTGAAGAACAGCAATTGGCTAAGTTTCACTGGCACATGCACTCGCGGAATTTCTTTCATTTGACACATTTAGCGCTGTTGTGCAAGTAAATGGTAAGTGCCCCCTTGGGGAGGGGGAAATGGCAGGATGGACCAAGGAGATGCATAACATGAATAAGCAGTCAAAGACCTTTCAAACGATATGTAACATGAGGGGTGTGTGCAAAATTAAAAAAAGTACCCCCTTGGGGGGGGTAAAGTAGGGGATGGACACGGTACATGCATAATATGATTAAGTGGTCACAGACCTTTCCAACGATATATAACATGAGGGTTGTGTGCAAAATTTAGAAAAGTACCTCTTTGGGGGGGGGGGGGCAAAGTGGGGAGATGGACATCAGAGATATGCATATGATTACGCAGTCACAGACCTTTCCAACGATATATGACATGAGGGTTGTCTGCAAAATTTAGAAAAGTACCCCCTTGGGGGAGGGGGGGCAAAGTGGGGAAATGGACATTGGAGATATGCATATGATTAAGCAGTCACAGACCTTTCCAACGATATATGACATGAGGGTTGTCTGCAAAATTTAGAAAATTGCCCCCTTGGGGGGGGGCAAATTGGGGAGATGGACATTGGAGATGCATATGATTAAGCGGTCACAGATCTTTCCAACAATATATGACATGAGGGGTGTCAACAAAATTTAGAAAAGTGCCCCCCTTAAAAGGGGGGAAATGGCGGGATGGACCCCGGAGATGCATAACATGAATAAGCAGTCAAAGACCTTTCCAACAATACGTAACATGAAGGGTTTGTGCAAAATTTACAAAAGTACCCCCTTGGGGGGGGGGGGCAAAGTGGGGGATGGACACCGGAGATGCATAATATGATTAAGCGGTCACAGATCTTTTTAACGATATATAACATGAGTGGTATGTGCAAAATTTAGAAAAGTGCCCCAATTGACGGGGGGGGGGGGGGATGGACCACACAGATGCATAACATGAAAAGGCAGTCACAGGCCTTTCGAACGATATATCATATGAGTGGTGTCAGCAAAGAAAAGTCTCTGCCCCGTGTGGGCAAAACATACTCCCCCCCGCCGCCATAATTATTGATGCGGACTCATTTTTTAAATTCGTTCGCACCCCTCTTCTCCCGCAAAATGTGAATTTTAAAAACTCCCCTTCCGAATTTTTTTATACCAAAAGCACTTATGTCCATCGTCTGCATGCAGAGTTTTGTGCTTACAGACGCCAGACACAACAACACACACACAGACAGACGTTTACCGACATTAATAGCAGTGTTTCACCCAGACAGTTTCAGAAGGGTGCTGCACCCTGCCTGCCCTTTGGTTTGCAAAATAGCACCCTTCTTGCCCCTCATAAAAATAATTAGCACCCTTCTTGCCCCCTCCAGCAAAATAATTAGCACCCTTCTTGCCCCCTCCAGCAAAATAATTAGCACCCTTCTTGCTCTCAGTAAAAAAAGTGCCCTTTCTCCTTTTTGCATTAAAAAATTTGGTTTCATAATAAAAACTGACTCAATGTTGTCTTAAAAAGAGTGTTTTGACTTTGAAATATCAAAAGTGGCTTTAAAAACCAAAAGAATACCTTTAAGCTTTAACAATTAAAAAAGTGCCCTTAAGATTCTGAAAAGTGCCCTTAAGATTCTGAAAAGTGCCTTCAAAAATCCAAAAAGTGCCCTTAAGAATAAAAAAAGTGCCCTTTTTCTCACCAGCAGCACCTTGCCCCTTTTTAAACCTGGGGGAAACTCTGTTAATAGTATAGATGATACTCAGTGCCTACACATTTCACCCTTTATAATTCAGCCAATGAGTTGACAGTCGTTCATTTCCAGAAACGAAACAATAATTCTTTAGGATGAATTTTGTTTGTTTGGCGTCACAAACTTTTTAGGGCACCTGCAGACTAAAAACATATAATCAATCTTCGCGGGAAAAAAATCCTAGATTTCGTCAAATGATCACAGGAAAAACACTAATTTCATCAAAGGATCATGTAAAACGTGAATTTTGTTAAAAGGCCACAGAAAAACGTGATTTACGCAAAAGATGAGCAAATTTTGTCAAAGAATCGCAAAACAGGAAATTCCACCAAAAGATAGCGCTTTCTTGCCAAATTTCGTCTAAAAATTTGCGGAATAAAATGTATTTTATCAAAAAATCGCTGGAAAACGCACATTTCGTTAAAGTATCGCGAGAAAAATGCGAATTTCTTCAAAGATTGCTGAAAAAACACGAATTTCATCGAAGGATTGCTGAAAATTCATGAATCTTATCAAAAGGCAGCAGAGAAAATGTGATTATTATCAAAGCATTGCGAAAAAAGAAAATTTCGTCTAAGGATCACAGAAAAACACAAATTTCATAAAAGAATCATGGAAAATAACGCAAATTTCGTGAAAAAAAAAATCGCAGAAAAAACACAAATTTTGTCAAATTATCGCTGAAAAAAAACACGAATTACGTCATAGGATAGCTGAAAAAATTGTGAATCTCGACAAAAAAAAGATACAGAAAAAAATGCGAATTTCATTAAAGAATCACGAAAAAAAATGCAAATTTTGTTAAAGGATTGCGCAAAGAATGTGAATTTTTTGAAAGGTTCTTGTGAAAAATGAAACTGTCTTTATTAAAAACAGCACACACACAAACATCTATACAAACCTCAACACACACAAACATATTATAGGCAGGGCTTGAAATTCAATTTTTCCAAGGACGGGAGTCTCCCTACCAACATTTTTAAATGGAGGGGAGTTGTAATGTTTGGGAGGGAGAAAAAAAAATTTTAAACCCCACTATTATTTTACGTGTTATTTAAAGAATTACATTAATGCAGACATGACAAAATACCATTGAAAAAATTAAGTCAACTGAGAATGATTATGTAAAATGTTTATTTTTATTATAAAAAAGGGAAGAATGTTAAGTTTTATATATGCAGTGTATTTTTCAAGTTCCATTAAATGTGTTAGGGACCCTTAACAATTAGGTTGTTAAATAAATTTCTGACTTTAGATTTTACTTGATTGAGATTCACCGATCGATCGTGGAAAAGACGCAAAGTTCATCGATCTGTCGCAGAAAAAACGCTAAGTTTGTCGATCAGTCGGGGGAAAAAAGCAAATTTCGTCGATCGATTGCAGAATAAACACAAAGTTCGTCGATCTGTCCCCAAAAAACGCAAGGTTCGTCGATCAGTCGCTTAAGAAACGCAATGTTCGTCTATCTGTCTCAGAAAAAACGCAAAGTTCGTTGATCTGTCGCGGAAAAAACGCAAAGTTCGTCGATCAGTTGCGGAAAAAAGCAAATTTCGTCGATCGATTGCGGAATAAATGCAAAGTTCGTCGATCAGTCAGGGAAAAAAGAAAAATTTTATCGATCGATTGTGGAATAAACGCAAACTTTGTCGATATGTCCCCAAAAAACGCAAGGTTCATCGATCAGTCACTTAAAAAACGCAATGTTCGTCGATCTGTCGCGTTCGTTTGATGTCGTTGTTGAAAATTTATGAATTTCTATTATTAAAGTAATTTTTTCATTTTACCGTATTCATTTTATTTTTGTGTTGTATGTATTTTGCTACTTTGAATTTTTTTAAACTAACCCTTTTTTTTTTGGAGAGTGAGAGAGAGAGATTTAGTAATTTGGTGACACGAAGTTCCGCAAATTCTTAAAATCCACAAATCGTTTCCAATGTAAACAATGAAATTTACAATTAAGTTGCAAGTGCAAAATTTCAGTTTTTTAAAATTTTCATGTCATTCTGTACACATTTTAATATGTCATTCTGATCATTATACATATTTAGTTACGCATTATTAATTATTTACCTGACCTTTACTTTTAATATTTTAAATATTTCAAACTTACAGCTGAATGTAATTATTAAAACATTTGAAATACTGCATTCGAAAAATGAAATTTCAGCTTAGAAACGCGACAATTACTATTAGGTTAAAAAAATTTAAAGTAGAAAAGTACTTATGATATAAAAAGAAGAAAAAAAAATACACCAGAATTTATCTGTATTACGAAAGCGGGAGAAATGATTTTCTGTGCTATACGAAAAGATATCCAAATAACTCAATCATAAACATAGAAATAGGTATCGGTTTCTATGTTCATGTGCACTCAATCCAAACTTGAAACTTTTAAAAAGGTCATTGAATGAATGAAATTCATCTCCGCCTTTCACATCCAGAAAACTTGCTGTGTCGCCAATTATGTTTATATTTTATATATATATATAAAAAAATAATAATTCAGGCACTTTTCCGTTATACGGACACCATTGTCGCCAAACATACATACATACATACATTTTGGCATAGTGTCCGTATAACAGAAAAGTACTAAAGTTCATGGTTTAAAATCACAATAAAATATCATGAAATTTATTGATTAGTTGTGGGAAAATATCGGGGAAATAATGTGTTTTTCGTGAATTTTTTGTTTTGTTAACAATGTGGTTAGAGAGCCAGGGAGAAATCCAGAAAACTTGCTGTGTCGCCAATTATGTTCATATTTTATATATATATATATATAAATAATAATTCAGGCACTTTTCCGTTATACGTACACCATTGTCGCCAAACATACATACATACATTTACATACATACATACATTTTGGCATAGTGTCCGTAAAACAGAAAAGTACTAAAGTTCATGGTTTAAAATCACAATAAAATATCATCAAATTTATTGATTAGTTGTGGGAAAATATCCGGGAAATAATGTGTTTTTGTGAAATTTTTTGTTTTGTGTTGTTGTGTTTAATTGTAAGCATTCATTATAATTTTCAGTGCATTATTAAACTGAAATTTTTGTTTAAAATATGTAAACAAAACAGTGACCAGAAACCTGCACAATTTCTAATATAGATAGATAGATAGATAGATGCATGCATGTAGTACTTTTAATTATTTGGTAAAAATACTGTGATCGTCACTGAAAAAACCTTAATTTAACCTAAAAGTAATTGTCGAGTGTTTAAGCTGAAATTTCATTTTACGAATACAGTATTTCAAATGTTTTAATAATTACATTCAGCTGTAAGTTTGAAATAATAAAAGTAAAGGCCAAGTAAATAATTAATAATGCATAACTAAAAGTAATTGTCGAGTGTTTAAGCTAATTTCATTTTACGAATACAGTATTTCAAATGTTTTAATAGTTACATTCAGCTGTAAGTTTGAAATATTAAAATTAAAGGCCAAGTAAATAATTAATAATGCATAAGTAAAAGTAATTGTCGAGTGTTTAAGCTGAAATTTCATTTTACGAATACAGTATTTCAAATGTTTTAATAGTTACATTCAGCTGTAAGTTTGAAATATTAAAAGTAAAGGCCAAGTAAATAATTAATAATGCGTAACTAAATATGTATAATGATGAGATTTTTTTTTCTTGAATTATTCAGTGAAACTCGCCTTATAAATGTACGCAAATAATTCACATCAAAATCTTAAAATAACAAAGTTTTCTTTCGTGTTTAGCTATGCTTAATAACCAAAAAAGCTTGATTAATACAAAAAATTTTTCGTAAAAATACTGTGATCGTCGCTGAGAAAACCTGAATTTAATCATATCACACAGAATTACATATTAAAAGTTTAAAAAACTGAAATTTTACACTTGTTTACATCGGAAACGATTCGCGGAATTTCGTGCCACGAAATCTCTCTCTCTCTCTCAAAAAAAGGGTTAGTTATAAAAAATTCAAAGTAATAAAATACATACGACTTAAAAAGAAAATAAATACGGTAAAATGAAAAAATACCTTAATAAAAGAAATCCATAAAGTTTCAACAACCGAACAACCAAATGGAGTCGTAGTAATCCACATACGCTTCTAGAGAGAGGAAAAAGCCTTCACCTCATTGGCTGAAATATCGCGTCTGAAGATAGTAAAAGCCTCTAGCTGATTAGCTGAATGCTCGCGCATGCCTATAAAAGGCATTTTTGCACGAAAAACTAAAAAGCAGGTTAGCTTTAAGTATATGGATTCCACTACCATGAAATATCTTGGAGTGTTATTTATCAGCCAGTTTCACGGAATTATCACTTATACCGTTCCTTCTTTTAATAGACTGATATGTCTAGATGCTTTCCTGAACCTAACGTTAATTTTCAAAATTATAATAGTAACTTAGAACAATACCAAAAATAAATAAATAAATAAATAAATAAAACAAAAAATAAATAAATTTTTACTAAGTATTTTATTTTGGGCAGACGCCCCAATTCGCCCCCTCTAAGGTCGAATCTGAATGTAAAAGAAGTAATTGTAGTTTAAAAAAAAATATTTTAAAAATTGCGTATTTCCACACCTTACTTTTTAGTGTCTCAGGCTGTCACCCGACTTCACCAATCTTTTTATCTATTTGTCAATTTTAATGCACTTGGCTCAGTTTTCCTTTTGGATTTTCCAGATGCAAAACATTTTTACCCAAATTTTATTAATATTTTTTTGTATCAAACGACAAACCAAATCTTTATTTGGCGCCCCCTCTGCCTTCAGTTCAAGCGCTCACATGTCCCTCTGCCCCCCCCCCCCCCATTAGTTTCGGCCCTGAGTAACACACAAACTTTGTTGCTATTGTTCCTCACTCCTTCTTTAATTAATTTTGAACTGAAAATGGTCTCGTACTTTAGAGCCGTCAAACAATTGTAATGCTCAAATATTTTTAGCTGTTTATGTTTTTGTTTACATTAGTTTTTTTTAACTTCACGTATTCATTTTAACATAAAATGTTTTGTATGTATCTTCTCAATTTTTAAGTTCTTCGGAATGTGTTTTGACTCCTAAATTTTTCCACTCTTTTAAATAACAGACAAAAAAGATTATAAAAATACATGAAGTATTGTTGGGGGTTATTGCTTTTACAACCAACCAACAACCGTTTGTTGTTTTAATCATGAGCAAAATTTTCCAAAATTTTTAAATCTAAGTCGTTTAACTTTTCTGTATAAAATTATGTATTTAATACATATTCTTTTGCTCCTCGTCAAATATATGAATACATAATATTTTATTGAATTTAAAAGATCATTATCCTAATGAGATTAACTGTATAAAATTAGTCTAGTAAAAATAATATAGCAATGAAAAGATTTGTAGTCTAACTCTAACGAGGATGAAGGAAAAGCGACATTAACTGACGGGGACGAGGTCAAGCCGTAGAATATAAAGAAGAATTTTAGCAAATATTTTATTTTCTCAATTTTCCACCACTTAGTGTTTAGTGTCCACGGCAGTCTTCCTAATTTTAGCGCCCTCTAAATTCGGCCGAGGGGGTCCTTCCTCAGTCGTTCCTTGCTTCGCACGGCCCTGTCTAATAACACCATGGACCAGAATCTGATCGAAATGTGAAATTTCCGTGGCCCAAATGCAGCGCACTCTGTTCACATTGCCGTCACGTGACATGGAAAACGAGTCTATGTGACGTCGACATGTCCCTCTTTGTGACTAACGACGCGTGATTCGAAAATCGGTCATAATGACTTCACAGTGAAGTCATGGTCACCCAAAAGTCATAATGTGACGAATTAAATATGCTACATTAGGATAATTTTTGTGACTGTGACACTCGTGATTATTTGAGACGTCGCATCGAGTGCCTGTGCAATTAAAGATCGACCTCGCTATTACCAAATTTGACAGTTTTCAAATAGAGAATTGGACTAGTCGAAAGAAAAAGAAAGAATTGTTGACATGATTCACAAAGTACGCCTTGCGACGAACATCATATTCATCACTTTATGACATCATCTGAAGCACTTAATTTTCATTAAGTAGACCACGCTCGAAAAATTGTCGACAGTCTACTCGCAGATGTTCGTGCATTAATTTGAATGCACTTTATTTTCTTTAAATTTATAACATACGATCTGACTGCGATTTTTTTACACTTAAATATGTCATTATTATTTTTATTTGTTTAATTATTCTTTTTAACATAGTCTATATTTAGAAATAACTATTTGTATTCATGTTATTATTTTTTTTTCTTTTACACCATGATTATAACGACAGGGTTAATGAGAGAAGAATAAACAAAAGCAGTTCCGTACTTATTTTCAAAGCATATTTCACTGGCGCATCTTCAAAAGATCTGCGTTGTTTTATAACTGTTTTTTTTTTCGTCCATTTCCATTCTTCTTTTTTTTTTCTATTTTTACGTTGGCGATCGCCAAATCAACCGTCTGGATAGCGATAAAAAGGCAATCGAGGTTCTGACATTATAAATTTGTTTACTTTTTTCGCCATCATGACATTAAAGGCGGAGGGGGGGGGGGGGGGAGAGATTATACAAGAAAAAATAGCAGAAAAGAAGGGAAGTGAGTGCGTAGAGAGTAATTTTAGGCCCAGGCGTCACGCCGATCATCACCTTCATCCACTGACTTCCATTTCTCTTCAACTAGTTTTGTGAACCAGGCGCCGAAGTGTGTTTTATGGCGAGGTCGGGTAACTTAATTTACTGGAATATCCTCCTCTTTGCTAAAATAGGATTTTTTCAAGGAATATGTGGGGTGCTTTGTTATGATAAATGGAAATGCTAAATCGAAAGTAGAGTTCTGAATCGGGTCGGGTCGGGTCAGTTTGACGCTAATTAACCTTCATTTCGAGTCGGGTCTGGGTTGGGTTTTGACTCTTTCAGTTTGGTTCGGGTTGACCTGATTTTTCAAAGGAAAGCCCATAATATTTTCCAAATGAAAAAAGCTGTCTATTTGAATATTAATGAGTGTATGGATATTAATTTTTATAGATAAAAAAATTGTTATTAGAAATATGATTGCAAACTAAATTTCCGTAATTGTATTAATAATGAGCATTAAGTTTCTTTGACTTCGGACCTGGGTTCAAGTATATCGACTTCAGGTTGACGTTTAGAATAATATTCGGGTAGGCCACACAGGACTCCAGTCCAAAGCCTGGTTATCCTGTCAAAGCACCTAGTTACCAAGCTTTCTGGGTCTGGGCCCCCAAATAACACATTTCATACTTACATTGTTCCATATTTCAGTTCTTTATACAACTTTCCAGTATTCCAGGTTAAATTTGAATGAGCCTTGCAGTAAAGTAATAGATCTCTTTAGCAAAGATACACTTATATTACTATATATATATAATTACATCAACTTCTAATTATAGATATACACTGTAAGAAAAAAATCTCTCAAATTGACAGAAAAAAAGTGCCAATTTTGGCGCCAGTGGAAAACCGTTTAATTTACAGAAAATATCTGTATATTTTCGTATAAACAGTTTTTTCCTGTAAAAATTATAGATTTTTTCTGTAAAAATTACAAAATCCACATTTTTTTTACATGAAAAAACTGTTTTTCCTTAAAACAGTTTTTTTTTCTGTAGAAAATACAATATTTTCTGTTAAAATTACAGATTTTTTTTTACAGTGTATGTATGTAGCTCCGTCTGTGGGTGTTACTCTTGCATATTATTTAATAAAAATATTTCTTGTGTTCATGTTTATATTACAAATGAATGTATATAAAAATGTTACGGCTCTCAATCGAAGTATTTATATGCAAAAAATATTAATTGTATGAATACGAATATTGTGTATATTTCTACAAAATAATGTAACGAATAAAATCAAAAGTAACGCCCATCCGTGGAGTAACACACATCCAAAAGATGCAACGCGTCGCTCGTCACGAATATATTAAATGCTTATTGAATTTTTATGTAAATTTTATCGTTTAATGATGAGATAAAATTTTTCTTGAATTATTCAATGAAACTTGCCTCATAAATGTATACTAGGGTAGGTCGAAAAAACCGAAATTTATATAATAGAAACATAATAGTGCGGGAAAGTTACCATTGGTAATAAGGAATAAATTCGCAAAATATTACACCAACTGGTTAATATCTTTTACCGCCGCAAAGGGGCCAACGTTTCGAAAAATCGCAAAAAAAATTTTTTTTAATTAAAAATAAAAATAAATTATCCAACTATAGCAATACAATTCCTAATAGAATGCAACAGCTATATCTAGATGTTAGTAATGTTCCAATAAAATTTCATTATGGTGAAATCATTTCTATTACCGCCTCAGGGGCGGGCAAAATTTTGAAAAAAAAAAAAAAAAAAAAACGGCAAAAATTTCAATTTTAAGTTTTTTTTTTTTTGTAATTTTTACCATTTTTATTATATGCTCAGAATGAAACAAATTTACATTAAATCTAGTAATAACATATAAATGTCTAGTAATTTTGATCATGGACGTAGCCAACCAAGGGCGAGAGGGGCCGTTTCCCTCCTAAAGTTGAGAGAAAGGGGCTTTTTGAAGGTATTTTGGAGATTTTCTGGGAATTTATTGGAATTTATTTTTGTAGGGGGGGTGGCGAAAAGTAGAAAATGACGGGGAATTTATGTATGGCGTCCCCTACAAAAAACAATCATCAAAATTTCCCGGAAAATCCCCAAAATTCCTCCAAAAAGCCCCTTTCTCTCAAATTTAGGGGGGGGGGGGGAGGAGTATTGACTTGGTTGGCAATGCGTATGATCAAAATTACTAGACATTTATAAGTTATTACTTGATATAATGTAAATTTATTTAATTCTAAACATATAATAAAAATGGTAAAAATTGAAATAAATAAAAAGAAAACTGCCCAGTTAAACTGAGGGCATTGAGCTCACAGGCTATTCACACTCATTGTATATTGTACTCTTATTTCAAAGAAATTGAAATATGCCCTCGAAAAATAAAGAAATCAACAGTATATTAAGGGGGGGATCATCCCCCTGTTACCCCCTCATAGTTAACTAATGAACTCCTTAAACTAATCAGGGAAGTGTCTAATTACAATGAATATACATACAAAATTTGAAGAAAATCGGATAATTCTGCATGAAAAACTCATTTATCTAAATTAAGGGGGGATTAGCCCCCCTTTCCCCCTTTATACTTAACCAATAAACCCCCAAAACTTTTCAGAGAAGCGCATTATCACAATGAACCTATATACAAAATTTGAAGAAAATCGGATAATTCTGCATGAAAAATCCATTTATCTAAATTAGGGGGGGGGGGTGTTATCCCCCCTTTCCCCCTTTATACTTAACCAATGAACCCCCAAAACTATTCAGAGAAGCGCATTATCACAATGAACCTGAATATAAAATTTAAAATCGGATAATTCTGCATAAAAAACTCATTTATCTAAATTAGGGGGATTACCCCCCCCTTTTCCCCCTTTATACTTAACCAATGAATCCCCAAAACTATTGACAGAAGCACATTATCAAAATTAACCTATATACAAAATTTGAAGGAAATCGGATAATTCTGCATGAAAAACTCATTTATCTAAATTAAGGGGGGATTAGCCCCCTTTTCCCCCTTTATACTTAACCAATGAACCCCCAAAACTTTTCAGAGAAGCGCATTATCACAATGAACCTATATACAAAATTTGAAGAAAATCGGATAATTCTGCATGAAAAACCCATTTATCTAAATTAGGGGGGTTATCCCCCCTTTCCCCCTTTATACATAAACAATGAACCCCCAAAACTATTGACAGAAGCGTATTATCAAAATGAACCTATATACAAAATTTGAAGAAAATCGGCTAATTCTGCATGAAAAACTCATTTATCTAAATTAGGGGGGGATCCCCCCTTTCCCCCTTTATACTTAACCAATGAACCCCCAAAACTATTGACAGAAGCACATTATCAAAATGAACCTATATACAAAATTTGAAGAAAATGGAATAATTCTGCATGAAAAACCCATTTATCTAAGTTAAGGGGGGTTACTCCCCCTTTCCCCCTTTATACTTAACCAATGAACCCCCAAAACTATTCAGAGAAGCGCATTATCACAATGAACCTATATACAAAATTTGAAGAAAATCGGATAATTCTGCATGAAAAACTCATTTATCTAAATTAGGGGGGTTACCCCCCTTTCCCCCTTTATACTTAACCAATGAACCCCCAAAACTATTGACAGAAGCACATTATCAAAATGAACCTATATACAAAATTTGAAGAAAATCGGATAATTCTGCATGAAAAACTCATTTATCTAAATTAGGGGAGGGGGTATCCCCCCCTTTCCCCCTTTATACTTAACCAATGAACCCCCAAAACTATTGACAGAAGCACATTATCAAAATGAACCTATATACAAAATTTGAAGAAAATCGGATAATTCTGCATGAAAAACTCATTTATCTAAATTATGGGGGGTTAGCCCCCCGTTTCCCCCCTTTATGCTTAACCAATGAACCTGCAAAACTAATCAGGGAAGCGCCTTATCACAAGGAACCTATAAACAAAATTTAAAGTAAAACGGTTAGTTCTATCAAGAATTATCGCGGTACGTACATACATACATACATACATACATACATACATACATGCGTACGTACGTACGTACATACAGAACCGGCGGGCACATAAGCTCTCAGGCTTTGATAGCCTGTGAGCTAAAAAACGGAAAAATGAAATTTTTGCCGTTTTTCTTTCAAAATTTTGTCCGCTCTTGCGGCGGTAATAGAAATGATTTCACCATAATGAAATTTTATTGGAACATTACTAACATCTTGAGGTAGCTGTTGCATTCTATTAGAAATCGTATTGCTATAATTAGATAATTTATTTATTTTATTATTATTATTTTTTTTTTACATTTTTTTTTTTTACATTTTTATTTTTTTTATTTTTTTTGCGATTTTTCTAAACTTTGGCCCTTTCCTGCGGCGGTAAAAGATATTAACCATTTGGTGTAATATTTTGCGAATTTATTCCTTATTACCAATGGCAACTTTCCTGCACTATTATGTTTCGATTATATAAATTTCAGTTTTTTCGACCCACCCTAATATACACTAATAATTTATACTAATACCAAACAAACTACACACACCTTTTGTACCTATGTACCATTACACTAATTACAAAATTTTATTTTATGTTTAGCCAGATTTAATAAACAAAAAAGCTTGATTAACACATAAATGTATTTGATAAAAAGCTCACGATCACCACTGATATCAGTGCAATCTTGATTTTTTTTTTTCTGAAATAAATTTATACTTCCTTCATGAGAAAGCATCTGTTCAATGATATTAACCAAAATTACGTATTAAAATGTGTACGGAATGATATAAAATTTTGAAACAATGTGCGGATTTTAGGAGTTTGTGGATTTGAGAGTTGCGGATTTGAGGGTGTCTATTGTATATATATATGTGTGTGTGTCTGTGTGCTCATTTTTCTACACAAAATATAAAATTAATATTAGAGAAAAAATTGTAAGACTACTTTTCCACAATTGTATGTCTGTTTTCATTTCGGGTACAGGTTTAAGTTTTGGATCCGGGTTGAAGAGTGTTAAGATCGGGTCGGGTTTCGGACTGAGAATAACCGACCCGCTCAGGACTTGAGTAGAAGTGCCGAGGCCTTTCTTATAGTCTGCGCGTAAATCCATCAAAAACCGAAAGTATACTTTTTAAAAGGAATCCAATACTTTTCTTATGAATATAGAAGAAAGTATAACAATTACATTTTAAAAATAAATATACAAATTTTGAAAAGTCATATGAAGCAACAAAATGTCACAAACAAAGTTAAAGTGTTTCATTGTTATTGTTGTCGTGTCAGAGAAAGTGCCATGGCACTTCTCTGAAAGAAGGGGTGCCAGAGCCTCAAGAGAGGTTGGACTTCTAGAGCTGGTCTCCTAATTTTGAACCAATTCCAGATGAGAGACCTGCACCTGGATTGGCACCCACAGAGGTATCGTTTTCAAACTTGGAGGACACTGGAGCCACGAACAGATTTTACGTGTACCAGCTTTCATTAACGTACACAGTCCCACAGCAGCCGCAGTCGAGAGAGGTTGTCACCCTCCCAATAATTGACCATGGTCGATGCTGCTTCACTTTCGGTGATCTTACGGGAACCGAGCTTAATCGTCCACGCCACTGCGGGACAAGTGTTTCATTAATTTTTATTTACACTTTATCGTTTAGTTTTTAAGTGAATTTAATTTATAGTTAAATAATCACTGTTGTTAAGCACTCAATTTTACTAATTCTTATTAATCTCTGCATAACTAAAGCATTACGAAACGTCTGTAAAATTATTTTATACTATATAAGTAACAAATAGTAGAAATGTAAATAGCAATTATATTTGTACAAATTGTATGAAAATACTTTATTTAGGTTTACTTTTATTAGAATTCTTTTCAGATCTTAAATAAAAGACGGTAATATACGGTTGGATTATTTCTTTAGCTACCAGAAGTTAGAAACATATCCCTGCTGAGAGTACTGCAGGTGGGGAGTGGGTTAGTTGGTTATAAGAACGCCAAACTTGTGCGCTGGTATGCCTTTCAGAACATAGGAAACGAATTCTGTGAATAAAATAAGATAAATACCTTTAAAAATGACCGATAGGGCACTGCAATCAGTCTCTAGAAAAAAATTCTTAATTTTATGAAACGCCTTCATAGTCGTATGAACACTAACTAACTGTAAGGGGTTAACTAGAGCTCTTGTAGTTACCCTTGTAAGAGCCTTGATATAAACAACCATCTTGTCATAAATCTTAAATGTGCAGATTATAAAAACAAGTTACAAATGTCCAGAACAGGACATAAAAGAGGTACGGTGAGTGCAGGGCAGCCGGGCACCTCGCTTATAGCGACACTCATCAAAACTTTTTATTTATTTATTCTTACGTTTTAAAGAACATGGGATCTTAGAAAAAATTTATACACAGGCCCACACCATCCCTGTACTTATTATACTCTCAACAAGACTTTTTTTTACATTTTAAAAAGTTTAAGATATCCCAAATATATGTTTGTTATACACGGGGCTTTTTAAGTAGAACGTCAACCCTGTAAATGTCTCATGCATTACCAACAAAGGAAGAAGACGCCACCTTTATGCAATTTGGGGTATGAAAAATTTCGAGTTATTCGTTTCTTCATATGCTAAAGTTCATAACACGCAGATATTGCATTTTTTATGACCAGTGATATTTTCTTTGCAGTGCTTTGAACTGTAATAATTTAATTATAATTACTCAGTATACTGACGGACTTTTCATACAAGATTTTCTATCGATAACCTTTTGAGCAATGCTCCAGGATCGCGAAATACCAGGTCAATCTATGGAAAAATTTAAATAGGTGGTTACTCATTACCTAATATAATTATCAAAATACTGTTTTCATCACCAGAAAGTAGACGTCGATGCGAGTGTTTTAAAAATTGTCTCCTAAATTTTAATTATATTTTTAAAAAGATGATAAAATTTGAAGTTTATAGGACTTTTTAAAACATTTAAAATTTAATGACACATTCTTAAAAACTCACTACGTTGTCATCGGAAGTCTATTTTCTGATGGTGAAAACTGTATTTTAATAATTGAACGGGTGTCTGGAAGAAGGACCCTATGGTAAAAATTTTTAATTTCCAGAAATGAGGAAAAAAACTATTAATATCATTGTTTAGCAATGTCCACAGTACCAACATACATACACTGAGAAAAATGACACTTTCAAATCTGAGTAAATCGATGTTTTCATTTTGTTATGAAACTTTTTGTTTCAAATAGGACGACCCAATGATTTCAATTCTGAAATACCAGAATTACTCAGAATATTAAAACATGGACATACTCAAAACTGAGCACATAGAGGTCAGTTCATACTCATTTTTGAAACATGCACATACTCAAAAAGGATTAGAATAATCAGCTCAAACTCATTTTGGAAACATGGAAATACTCAAAAATGAGCACATAGGAGTCAGTTCATATTCATTTTTGAAACATGGACATACTCAAATAGGAGCACATGATGTTTTATTCTTGAAGTGTGCGCATGTTTTCAGAAATGAGTATATACATGTTTCAAACTTGAGTAATTTTGATTCGGAGCCATTTTAACTAATACGGCGTACTCAGATTTGAGTATTTTTTGCTCACTTTTGAAAATGTCGTTTATAGATTGTATACTTGAGTGCAACGTAAGCTCTTCTTCCGATATTTATTACCCTCCACTTTTGTCATCCTATACTGAGCATTGACGAGTAATAAAAAACTAGTTAGGTGGGTAAGCAAAGTAATAATATTATTTCTAGTTTATCGTTTTATTTTTTTTTTATTTAAAGAAAACAAATTTGTATATCAGGTAGATTTCGTAAGAAATACTACTTATTACATTCTCACCTAAGTTGGAATTTTTGAAAATTTTTTTGCAGATCTACGCCTATCATGACTCCCAGAACCCAAAAACATCCCCAGTATTATGTCACTTTTTTATGGACACGATAACTGCAATAATTCTGCACAAATCTCTTCGAAACTGATACATAAAATCAAGGGGCATAAAATCTCGGTCTAGTTCGTTAATGGGCAAAATCGAACCAAGGGGGCGAGGATGGGGGGGGGGGTGCTTTTTGTGAAAACAGAAAAAAACCCATAATTTCTTAATTATGATACGTATCGAATCCGTTTAAAGTTATTATTACTTCTAGGAGAAGGGCCGAAAATGTATGTATGACAGATTTTTGATATAATTAAAAATGGCCCCAAGGGGGGGAAAGGGGGTGTTTTAGAAGAAAATAAATCATAACTTCGTCAATTCACAAGATATCAAATCCGCTTAAATTTATTATAAATCCTCTTAATATTATCTAAAACTTTTATATTGACAAGTTTTTTATAGGACCAACTTTTATAGCAAAAAAAAAAAAAAAAAAAAAAAAAATCCCTGTTGGCTCCGTCTGCAAACAAGTTAGGTTTCGAAGTTGACGGTTCCAACTGCCGCATCATGGCAAAAAGGTCATTTCTTCCGCAATTCCCAACAAACAGGCGCCCCACGGTCTACGTCTTCGAAATCTACCTGTGCCTGTAGGCCGAGCCGTCAGGGATTTTTATAAATTGCAATTTTTAACACTGAGTAATCATCAATCATTTCACATTCCACAAACTTTCCAAAATTTGTTACATAGACCCTTCTTCCAGACACCCATTCAATTATATTAGGTAATGAGTAATCAGCTATTTAAATTTTCTCATGTGGGATTTTGAAATAGGCGAGGGGTCGTAACCTGTATCGTAAAACCTGTATCGGTGAGGAACTTAACTTCTAACTTCCTAATAATTTTATAAGGAACTTAAAGGCATTTAGAGTCCTGAGAAGATTGATGAGAATCTATCTAAATATTTTCTTTTTCTAACTGCATTCCTTTTGTTGCTCTACCCTGCTCCGTAGGAATGGAAGTGTAACTTGCAGAAGATATTTTCTCCTAGGCTTAAATGGATGATGATGTCTATCAATCATGGAGCTGTCCTTAAAGACTTTCATTCACATCGTATAAGTTAATTGGAAGGAATGTATGTTTTTCATATTAGCGATCCGAAACAGTATTAAAATCTTAGATTCTTTTACTAATGTATGCATTGTATAAATAGTGGTTGCAACAGCATTTGTGGTGATCAATCAAAGGAGGAGATTTATGGAAATGACATGTGGAGATTTCTAATAAAATTGCCTTTTATCACAAATCGTGCTTTAGAGAGTGGGGCTGTTGCAACCCTTTAGGCGTTCGGTAGAATTGTTCATGTATGTTTAACGATTTATAAAATAATAGATATGAAAAGAATTGGTATGAGGATTTATATTTAATAATCTTACATATCTATATTTCTTATGCGCTGGAAAAAAATTAACATTAATATAAAATTTTGTAAATTAATACAAAGTTGGGACGCTAAAAGGGATGGACATGTGTCTTTATCGCAGTTGGTTAATATTAAAAGTCCACTCTCAAGGATTTACTTTTCCATATTACATTTATATACAAAACGATGTTCTTTGTGTTTATGCTTAAGCTTGAAAGAATGATGATATCTGTCCTTAAGGACATTCGTATTCCTGTTATATGAGTTAATTGTAAAAAAACGTATGTTTTTCATATTATTAATCAAAGGAAGATATTTATGAAAAGTATTTATAGAGATTTCTAATAAAATTGCCTTTTGCCACAATGCATGCCTTAGAGAGTGAGGCTATTGCTTAAAATTTTACAGATGGGCTTTATCTCAGTTTAATAACAGTAGAAGGCTAAGGAGTTACTCTTACAGGCACAAAGAGTTAATTTTACATATTGAATTCATATGCAAAAAAAAAAAAAAATGTTCTTTGTGTTTATCTTTAAGTTTGAAAGAATGATAATATCTATTAAGGTATAATGTTGTCCTTGCATTCATATTATATGAGTTAATTGTTAGAAATGTATGTTTTTCATATTATCAATCATGGGGGGGGGGAGGGGGTTATGGAACTTTCATAACTTAGTTAATTAAATAAAACATAAATTCGAGTAAATAACGAACTGTGTCAAATAATATTAAAACATTTATTTCACAGACGATCACATATGACGTAAACACAAACAATTACATTCTGAACGCGTTTACATACGTAGAGTAAAATGTTCTTTGAACGCGCGCAAGAACATATCGTAAAAGGTTCTACTTGGATTTTTCGTGCTGCCATCTACACACTTTTATTTTAAACAAAAACACTGCAACTCTCTCCCACTTTAATAGTTCAGTCGGGAAGGAGCTCTTCTAATCCTGGTTGACCTTCTAAGGACTTGCGGCCTGCGGGGAGCAAGAAGAAGAATTAGATTTTACAGATTCTACTGCATCTAAAGAAACATCATTAATAAGATTGCGAACAAGAGGTTTTGGAGCTGAAGGTATCAAATCAGAATCAGCTGATTTACGACTTGGAGTATTAGGATGTATAAGGTAAGAATCAGTCGGTTGAAGATCTGTGTTAGTAGGATGTATCAATTGAGAATCCCCTTGTTTAACAACTGTATTTTGACTTCCTTAATTGTCTGTATCGCTTTTTTCAAAATTTGTATCTTTAGCTAAAGATACACTTGATCCATGTTAGTTATTTGTTTTTTCCAGATGTTTGAACCAACTTGAATTTTATAATGCATCTTGCTCTGTCTTGGTATAATGCAACCAAATTTTCCCTTGGCTTCTTCAGTTTCATTCCTTACGGTAACTTTCTGTTAATTTTGAATTATTTTACTTTATTAATTGGAATTTATCGCATATTGCGTATCTTGAAAATTTTATAAACGTTTGGAACTATAAGATCTATTTTCTAATATGGCGATTTAGAAATATTGATGCAGGACTTTCCCCTGTTGTAACATGAAACATCTTCTATACTGCAAAAGAAAGTTGTTTGATTTGATTTGTAAAGTATCAGATTCTGAAGCTAAATCTTTTAACCCACGCTTCAGAATCGGGAATAACGTTCGGCTTTACCATTAGTAGCTGGATGGTACGGAGCACTTAACATGTGCTTTATACCATTACTTATGAATGTCTTAAATTCCACGGAAGTAAATTGGGGACCATTATCGAATACTAAATATATGGAATACCCGTATCTAGCAAAAAGTGAAGAAAGATAAGTAAGTGGTATGTTTTGTAGTTGTTGTATATTAGATACAATAAAAGCTTCTGGCCATTCCATCTTATGAACATCAAACACAAGTAAAAGCATTTTACACATAACATAGGACCAAAATAATCAATATCAATTATTTGCCATGGAGATGTACGCCATTCCCAATGATATGTACCTATCTACCTTCAAAGGATTATTTTTCAAATTTATACAAGTAGTGCAATTCTGTGCAAGATCTTCAATAACTTTGCCTATTCCTATGGCCATCATACATAACTACGAGCTAAAGACTTCATTTTGACTATACCCAAATGTCCAATAAGTAAATAATTCAAAATTTGTTTTCTATGAGCTTCGGAAATAATTAATCTAAATTGTTCTAAAATGCAACTATTTTGAAGCGTAACTTCTTCTTGTTTACCACCGAAAAGTAAATTGTTAGGAATTTTAGAAATTTCAGAACAAGAAATGAGGTAATGAAAAATTGTATGTAATATTGGATCTGATTTTGTGGCTAAGGCTATCGTTTTGGAAGTTAAAAAGTGGATTAATTTGAAAATTTTCAGCTTCTTCAATTATATTACTTAAGTTACGTTGCGATGGTAAATCTTGAAAAGAAAAGAGCATCGGCATTGAAAGAGCGTGAAAGAGCTTCGGCATTTCCGTGCTTGGTGCGGTTTTTTAATAACAAATATCATGCTGAAACGTTTATAAATATAATGCATATCTCTGCATTTTAACAGGGAAAGTACAGGGATACTCTTAGAGAAAAAAATACACAAGACGTTTACTGTCTGTAAATAAAGTAAATTTATTAACATATAAATATTGAAAAGAATTCCTTACTCCCAAAATAATAGAAAGTACTTCTTTATCCACCTAGCTATACTTTTAGGTAGCTTTCAATACAAAAAAGTATAAAGCTACCTATTGCAGCCGTTCGGAGGAAAGCAGTACCGGAAAATTTCGATATATTTTCACCGATCATGACCCCCAGACCCCAAAACCACCCTCTGTTCAAATGTTGATATATATATATATATATATATATATATATATATATATCCATATATAAAAACTTATTGCAAAAATTAACCATTGAAACAGAAATAACTGACCAAATGCAATGAAATTATTATCCCAAATAGCTATGTCAAATTACACATTATAAAACATAGTCCTAACAAATGAAGTATTTATTCAAAAAGTGAAACATAAGTAAAAAAAAAAAAAAAAAAACACAAATGCAAGCTTATAATGTAATTTACATTTTCAAGGGCTGGGAAACCACATTATAAGCAACGAATGATTGTTTTCTGTAACTGTCACAAGCTTAAAGCCAAAATTTTGTGACAATTCCAAGCCCTAACAATCATTGGAAAAAAATTGGAAAAAAAAAAAAAAGGATACCTTTGAAAATAGAACACTACAAATCAAACGGAAGAAAATAAATCCATTTATAAACAAATAAATACAAAGGAAGACAAAGAAAATCTATACATTACAACATAAATTTGTCCAGAATCCGAAGCCAAAAATGTTTTGTGCTAAGCACATGGTAAAGTGAATAAGTGAATTCAAACGTACAAGTTAAAATTACAGTTAATTTTCTAAAAGTAGCAGTTTTTAATTTAACCATTGTGATTTTAACTATTTCTAATTTAAAATATAAAAATACAAATAAATAATATAAAAACTATAAATTCATTTACTAAAAATATTTTTTAACTTAAATAATTTTAATATATATATTATATTATTGGAATATTTAAAAATTTCACTTGTATTCCAAGTTTTCAGTTAAAAGAGAAAAAAAAAAAAAATTGTGAAAATTTATATGGTGCTGCCATCTGGTTTTATAATAAACAATAACTAAAAAATAATACTAAAGAATAATAGTAATAGTTTTTTTAAAATCATTATATGGTGCTGCCATCTAGTTAAAGATTAAAACAATATCTAAATAACTATTAATTATTTTGATTAAGTAAATTTTCAGTATAAAATTATTTTATCTATTTATTTTTACATATGTCAACATTTAAATAATTTCAAAACATAAATAAACTCATAAATTCTAAAATATTATTGTAGAAGTCAAATTAAATTTTCATTTTATAAATAATTATATGCAAGCTTAAAAGATTTACCAATATGACTACATGCACTTATTGGAACTAACATCTTGCAAAATTTTATTAACCCTGAAAAATAAAATTAGATTTTCATTTTATAAATAACAATGCAAGTTTAAAAGAAATACCAAAATGGCTACACACACTTAATGGAACTAACATCTTGCTAAATATTATTTATTCTGAAAAATAAAATTAGATTTCACACACTGATAGCTAAAAATAACCAAACATTTCCAATATGTTAACCTCACGTATTGAATCTAATATCTTGCAAAAAATAAAAAATAAAAAAGCATTTAACTAAATTGTTAAATGTTCTCTACCTGGCAAGGGAAAAAAAAAAAAACATTAAATCTCCAATATGGCAACGCACTTATTGGAACAATATTATATTTAAAGTTCTCTCCCTAGAAAAGAAAAGAAAAAAAAAATAGAATTTACTATTTAAATTTTTTAATTAATAAAAGATATTTAACCAAAATATTCCCACTCAGCTCTCACATAAAGGAATTCATTCTTTAGCCAAATATATCAGTAATCAAAATGTAAGCGTTTTAACAGATAGAATGTGCAAACATATAAACCCCAGTGAAAGCAAAATTTATATTCGTAAAATTGACTTAACTAAATAAAAGGGATAGCCATATTCTACTGCATGTTGAAGAATAAGTTTTAAATTTTGAGTTTTAAAATTATTAGAACAAAGATTGTTTATTCTATGTGCAAAATTTAGTAAAATATTTACAAATACTGATTTATGTATACAAGACTTATAATTAGTAAATAAGTTAACTTTAAATGTAAAATCATTTCTTTTGTCATAAATGTCAAACAAAATTTTATTATCTTTAAGAATTATCTTAAGATCAAGAAAATTAATTTCATTATTTACCATAAGGTTGAAACTATAATTTAAATTTTTATGATATTTTATTGGTAGTAAATAATTTGAATTATTATTAAAATAGAAGACAATTATATCATCTATATAACGGTACATTTTACAATTAGCAATATGTGAATTACGTTCATAATAATATAAATATAATTCTGCAAGAATTGAAGAAACAATACCACCCTGTGGTAATCCACAGCATTGAATATATATATTCTCATTAAAAACAATATAATTATGATGTAGAATAAATCTAAAGTACCGGCAAAGGTAACTTGGCAGTGGAGATTATACTACAGAAAAGTGTACATGCGCGAGAAGAAATAGTTCTTTACTGAATTTGAAAGAAAAGCACTTTAAATATGTTTTTTTTTTAGATTTTTCCATTGAAAAATGATTTACTGATTAAACAAAATTGATTCAGCTTAATATATAATCATTTTTATGATAAATACCTGTAATATTAACTGAACTTGTATTGTTTCGCGAAATGATTTTCTGGCGAAATTTTGGCGATTGGAATAAATCAGTGGGCAACCCTCGGACACCCCGCAGCGTTAAGTGCTTGACCTGCGCCAGATAATTCTCCTGCGATTGCGGGAGATTTAAGATTTTTGATGTCCAATCAAATGTTTCATTTTTTAAAATATTAAAGATAGAGTAATAATTTCGACGGATTTGAATTTTTCGGAAAATTTTAACTCAAGTACATACCAAACATATCGATAAAATATATAATATAAGAAGAATTTTCTTTTCTTTAAAATAAAACTTGTCATGAAAAAGTTCTTTATTCACATTCAACGATATCGATATTTCCGTGTTTCCTAAGTTAAAAGTATTCTTATTTTATTTGCACAGAACTGATCAGCAGTTTATTTAATTTGTTTTTTGAGGTATGGTAAATATTCAATATATCAACAGTATTTTAGACTCAGAAACTCCACACTGTAAAAATGTACTCATTTCGAAATGAGTATTTTTGGATCAAAAATGAACATGTGCATTCTCAAAAATGAGTAAGTTCATGTACTCATATCGAAATGAGTATTTTTGGATCAAAAATGAACATGTGCATTCTCAAAAATGAGTAAGTCCATGTACTCATATCGAAATGAGTATTTTTGGATCAAAAATGAACATGTGCATTCTCAAAAATGAGTAAGTTCATGTACTCATATCGAAATGAGTATTTTTGGATAAAAAATGAACATATTATCAAACCCAACATACTTGTATATTTCAGAATGTGTAATGACGAAATTTCGGAGCGTATAAAGCTATTATTTGAAGGAGAAACGAAGAATAAGAGAAATAAAAAGTGGATCTGGTTGTTCGGGATTTTCATCAAAGTGGATCCACTACAACACATTTACTATTTTTTTTCCCTCACATTTTACACATCTACTTTTTTTTCCCCCTTGATAGTACTTCAAAATTATGATTTTTTTTCCCACTAATTTTTTTAAAATTTATTTTAACTTTTTTAACGTGAGGCAATATTGTGTTATTTAAAAGTTTCATAACATAATATCTTTGCAAATTATAGCTATGCAAATTGGTATTAAACTAAGCTGATTTGGCTTACAAATTTATGAATTACGCTAAAATTTATTATTTTATAAATTATAATTTTACAAGTTTATAATTTTTTCCTTGAATTTATAAAATTAGTTAATATTTTTTCTTTACTTTTATACCCTCCAGGCTCCTAATTTTGTCTGTTTTCTTTGTCATTGGTCATTCATTTTCTGGACTTCGGACTTGACACTTGCTTTCTCTCACTCTCCGGTAATTTATCTTTTCATCTGCATAATGGTTTCGTTTACAAACCAATTTCCTTTTTCTTTCCAACCTCATGAGAAGGGGAAGCCTTTGAGAAGTTCTGCTAAGGTTATCATCTTAAATGTTTACATAAAGCTCAGAGAACAAAATCCCATGAAATCCCATGTACATATATAACGTTATCAACATTTTGTTAATTTCGGACCCCCTCCCCCCCCTTAATGATATCGTTAAAATATATTTTAAAATGATAACGATATCCAGTGTTGAATTCAGGGGGGGGGGGGGGGGACATCCCTCCCCGGAGCTTTGAAATGTCCCCACTGGAAGATTTGAGATTTTATACTTTCAATGGTCAAAAACTGGAACTCTCCCTCCCGGAACTTTATAATTGCACCACCCCCGGAGGAACAGAAATCCCTCTCGGAGAAAAGTGTCTTAATTCGACACTGACGATAGACGAATCGCTTATAACTCTATGTAATTTTTATTTATTAAAAAATGAAAAACTCATTTAAATACTTCCACCTTTAGATACTTCCAGTCTTTAGTTAAAAAAATGTAGTTTTCTTTACGGCTGTTTGTCAATTTAAGTTAATTAATTTCTAACATTTTCAGGAAGTCATTTTCATTCGTAAATACATACAAATTACAGAAATTCTCATTCAGATATCAAGAAATCGAATAGTGTTTCGCGTCTTCATAAAAAGGCAAATAATATTTCAGAAAATGGTTAAAAATTAGCATTTTAACCTGATGAATGCCGAATAACCTTCATTGAAAAGAGAACAAAATTTACTATATGCGTCTACAGATATAAACAGGATTCTTTTTGCTCATGTGGAAAAATCCCGCAAAAACGCTAAAAATAGCATTAAAAATCGCTAAGATTTCAAAAATTGCAGAGGAAAAAATTATCCGTTTTTGGACTAAAAGACAAATAGGATTTCTTTTACGAATGTGGAAAAATCGCCTCGTAAACCCCAAAATTCTATAAATTCAAATAAAAATATACGCATAAATTTCAAAAATGTACGTACGAATTCCGAATAAACTTTATTGAAAAGAGGATAAAATTTACGAAATTGTACTAAAAGTTTAAAACAGGATTTATATTTAATAACGTGGAAAAATCACCGCTAAACGCAAAACATCCCGTTAAATCGCATAAAAATCGCTAAAATTCCAAAATCGCAGATGACAAAATTTATCAGATGACAATGAGTTAAAACAAAGGAATTCTTTAACGAATATCAAAAGATCGGCGTGGAACATAATAGTAACTCGTGCAAAATTTATTCCTACAAACAACGATAAACAGCCAAATCTGGCGATTCAAGGATTTACATGAAAAGTAAACAACTGTTATAAGTTAAATCCAAAAAGGATTTTTCTACACGCCAAATCATCGCTTTTCTCCCAATATGGGAATCTTCGAGAGCCAAAGTGAGTGAGCAGGCCGTCGTAGCTTTGTCTCCACTGCCAAGATAAGTGTGCCGCTACTGTAGTTAAAGTTTTAAAGTAATTTAAAGAAATGTTATTTTTTAATTTTATGGAATCCTTGTATTCTTTGTATAATAAATTGACAATCCTGAACATATCCTTGATATCAATATTATTAAATAAGTCATTAAAGTCAAACGTCTTCATGTAAGTTATGTTATTTAAATTTTTTATATTATTGACAAGTTGAAAACTATTTTTTATGCTAAACAAATTATCTTTTAGTTTTGTAAGTTCAAACAATTTAGTGAGAATAGTTAATAGAAATTTACTTGCATTATTATTATACGTATTACAGCCTATAGTTACAGTTCTAAATTTTATAGGAGTTTTATGAAATTTAGGTATAACAACAATGTATGGATAATTAAAGTTGTAATTTTTAATTTTTAGCAATTTATAATATTGAAATATATGTCGATTATTAATAATTGTATTAAGATTAGTTTTTTTAAAATTTAAACTTGTATTTATTGCATTAGATATTAGCTGTGAATAATATTTTTTGCAGATGAAAGCATAGTTGTTTGGTGATTTATCAACATAAGTAATAATAAATTTGTTTTGTAAATTCTTTATTTCACTATTTAGTTGTTTAACATTAAAATTAAAATTTTCCATATTTCTGAAAAGTTCAACATTTAAATTACTTAATACATTTATATACATATATCTGACCTATGTCATACGATAACGCTCGTATTTATAAATCGATTTTGATGAAACTAATTGTGTGTATTAGGGTCACCAATGTCTCGACCGAGTTCGTTGGCCAGCTTAGTCCGCCATTTTTTTTTCAAGATGGCGGCCATTTAAAAATTTAAAACTAAAATAAATATACAAAAAAATTAAAAATTCAAATTTATTTTTTAATTACGTGTTAGGACTTGATACGAGGATTCCAGAGCATTTTTTGGTTTACCTCTATCTTAAAAAATGGCTGAGATAGAGCAGTTTGAAATTCTAGGGTGGCTGACATTTTGAAACAAAACAGCGCATTAACGCGATTACTCACAAATTATTTTCTTTCATTGTTGTAATAATTTTCCCAATCATACGCATAAAACTATATATTCATATCCGTTAGCGCCAAAATTGGCGACAAAATGGGCAAAATTTGTGACATTTGGCGAAATATCGCCAAATTTGGCGACCAAAATAAGTCTTTATAAATGAAGCCAATTTGGCTATTGCTCAATAATTTGGCGAAATTCTTATTCAAATTCAGTATTAACGAATCTTTTGAAAACGTTTCTTTGCATTTTAACTTGCTGTTTTCGTGTAACATTAGCTAAAATTTTAAAACGAAGGTATAGGAAAGCTACCTTTTCCTCTCAGTACAGGCCAGAAGGACTTTTTTTTTTGCATTTGTAAAAAAACCTGACAAAAAACCAATGATTTTTTCAGTATTATCAGACATCTCATGCGAAAAAAACTGCTGACATACCATAAGGAGTGGCATCAGTTGCTAACATTAAGAGTAATGTCGGGTTAAAATGTGTAAGAACTCTTCCAGTTGTATAATTTCATTTTTAATAATATTAAATGCCTGTTCACAAACAGCAGACAATATAGATTTCACATAATTTCTTAGATATTAATTTGAGAGAAATTTAGAAGAATACGTAAGGAAACTTAGAAAAGCTTTAACTTGTGATACATTTACTGGTTTTGGGGCAGTTGAAATAGCAACTATTTTATCTTGGGTTTTATGAATACATTCTTTATCAATTTTATACACACAATACGTAATTTCATCAGTCATAAAAACTGATTTGTCTTTGTTTATCCTGATATTATATTGACACAATTTTTTTAATACCTTATTTTAGACATTTTAAATATATTTTACTAGTTTCCCCTTGAACTCCAATATCATCAATAGAAATTGTAACACCTTCAAAACCACTTAAAATTTGTTAATTTTTTCTTTTTCAAACAGCAGGAGAACTCGTAAAATGCATGGATAACTTTAAAAATTGCAATAATCCTTTCGCATTGTTTATTGTCAACAGTTCTTGTGAACTTTCATCTACTGGCAATTGAAGATATGCTTCATTTAAATCAATCTTCGTAAACTGCAAACCACCCCCAAATGTATCCAAAATATCTTCTACCCTAGGTAAAGGATATTTTTCAACATTCAAAAATCTATTTACTGTTACATTAAATTCCACAAATAAACGAATTTTACCATCAGGCTTAACAAATGAAACTATGGGAGTTTCCCACTTCCTTCTAGTGACATGTTTTATAACGCCTTCACTTCATCCTGTAACCTTTGTAATTCTCCATTTACTCTTGCACGTAATGCATAAGTTACAGTTCTAGTTTTACAAAATATGTAGTAGCATCTTTTTTTAGATGGAGTTGTGCGTTTATGCATTTTATCTTCCCTATTAGTAAACAAATAAGAAAATTCAGTTAATAATGCTTCTAAACTGTCAGAAGAATTTGCAATTTCATTTATATGTACTGATTTTAATTTATGGGGGAAAATATTAAATTAAGGAATCCAGTCTCTACCGAATAATAATGGAAAAACATCTTCTTTTATCAAATAAAGTTTAACATTTTTACTTTTGTCATCGCAAGAAACATCTACCTTTATATAATAGACCGGGAGGCGGCAGCACAAACAATCACCTCATCGAGTTCACGGCTGAAATTCCAGAATTAGTTAAAACTTGATTCGCATATTAAAACGCAATCGGTCTGCCAAGTCATATCTTGGTGGAAAACACCCGAAAACCCGATTTTAGCGGTTGACTCACAGGTTTACCATTGTGTTTTCCTGCACCCAAAGGTATGAAAACATGGAGGACTGGGAGCAGGAACACACAATGGTAAACCTACGAGCCAACCGCTAAAATCGGGTTTTCGGGTGTTTTCCACCAAGATATGACTTGGCAGACCGAATGCGTTTTAATATGCCAATCAAGTTTTAACTAATTCTGGAATTTCAGCCGTGAACTCGATGAGGTGATTGTTTCTGCTGCCGCCGCCCGGTCTATAACCAATAGGTTTAAAAATTTCACCCGTTGCAGTTTTTAACCTAACATCTGGCGGAGACATTTTATGAAGTTGAAAAATTTTGTGAAAATGTTTAATAGGTACTGCAGAAATTGCTGAACCGGTATCCAATTCCATTTCAGCACTCGCCTTATTTTCCATTAAAACAGACATTTTTATAGGAGTTGTACTTTTACCATAATTCACAGGTAAAATATGCACTGTATTTAATGAATTTGTTTCTGAGAATTGTTATTTTTATTTGACAAACTTTATTCGAGTGACCTTTTTTTTTTTACATAAATCACAAATTACATTTATATGCTTTGAAGAATTGGCAAAATATGAAGCATTACCACATCTGTAACATGAAAATTTGCATGATTGGTGATATTCTGTTTTTGAGAACTGTTTTGAAATTTCTGTGGTTTTGCATTTTTAGTACACGCAACTTTGCTTAATTCCATACTTATTATTTTTTAATTCTGAAATGTCAATTTTATAATTTTGAAAAGCCATGGCTTTTTCAATAGCTTTCTCAAAATTTAAATCAACAACCTGAGTGATTAGTTTACTCTGAATATTTTCATTCTTTAAGCCTCTAAGAAACTGTTCTAAAACATTCTCGTTTAATGTATCATCAGAAAATGCACAGCATGTCGTTATAGAGAAAAGTTTTGTATTGATTCATTTTCAAATTAAAAATATTTTGGAAATTTAATCCTTTCCCAAATTTTATTTGGAGCGGGGTTTAAATGTCTAAACAAAATATCAACAATCTCACCATATTTCAATGATTCTGAAGCCTTGGGAAAACATTAAATCGTACAATAAATCTATAAAGCTTAGAATCCATACAAGAAATAATAGCAGGAACTTTTTTCTTTTTTTATATCATGTAAAATAAAGGACTTTTCGAGCCTTTTTACATAGTCTGTAAAAGTTTCAATCGATTCATTAAATTCCTTCAAAATCGCGAACATTGTGAAACTTGTAATAGAAAAAAAATGCAGACTTACCAGCGCCTAAATTCTGTAGCTAACGAACTTGTAAAGCAGGTAAACCAAACGTATCAGGCAACTAAAGTAGTAGAATGCATCGTTTCGTAATCAAAACCACAAAATCGAATGTCGTGGAGCCATTTTCCAACTAACGCATCAAATTTTTATAAAATTACGGGTATGAAAAGATGTTCAATTTTCCATCGTCGCCATTATTGTATTTCAGTAACTTAGTTAATTAAATAAAGCATAACTTCCGGTAAATAATGAACTGTAGTAAGTAGCATCTAAACATTTATTTCACATATGATCACATATGACGTAAATACAAACAATTATATTCTGAACCAGTTTACATCCGTAGAGTAAAAAGTTCTTCGAACGCTCGTAGGAATATATCATAAAATATTTTACCTATATATTTAGTGCTGCCATCTACATGCTTTTATTTTAAACAAAAACACTGCAAAGGAGATTTATGAACATGATTTATAGAGATTTCTAATAAAACTGTCTTTTATCATAATGCGTGGCTTAGAGAGTGAGACTATTGCTAAAATTTTACGGACGGGGCTTTATCGCAGTTTAATGACAATAGAAGTCCACCCAAGGAGTTACTTTTGCATATTGCATTTAAATGCAAAAAGATGTTCTTTGTGTTTATATTTAAACTTGAAACGAGTTAATTGTAAGAAATGAATGTTTTTTATATTATTAATCAAAGGAGGAAATTTATGAAAAATGATTTATAGAGATTTTTATAATAAAACTTCTTTTAGCGTGTCTTAAAGAGTAAGGCTATTGCTGACGGTTCTTTATCGCAGTTTAATAACAGTAAGAGTTCACTTAAGGAGTTACTTTTGCATATTGCGTTTGTATGTAAAAAGGTTTCTTTTGTGTTTTTGTTTAAGCTTGAAAGAATGATAATGTCTATTGAGGTATAATGTTGTTCTTCAAGACTTTCATCCCCATTATATAAGTTAATTGTAAGAAATGTGTGTTTTTCATATTATTAATCAAAGGAAGAGATTTATGAAAATGATTTATGGGAATTTAAAATAAAACTTGCTCTTATCACAATGCATACTTCAGAGAGTGAGGCTATTGCTTAAAATTTTACGGACGGGGCTTTATCGCAGTTTTTTAACAGTCAAAGTCTACTCAAGGAGTTACTTTTGCATATTGCATTTGTATCGTACGCAGGATTTTCATTGAGGGAGGTGGTTATCTACTTCTGTAGTAAAAATTCGTTAGTTCTGGGGGGAGGGGGGAAGGATAGCAATAATATTTCAAAAATATTATATTATTTTTGTACAACGGGTGGGGGAGGGGCCTAGCCATCCTGAAATAAGCGCGAAGGGACATATTATTTTATTTAAAAAGAAATACATTGTAGTTTAAAATTTATAACCCTGCCACCCTCTTTTCTGCTCAAAACAAGAATGAAATCCTGTATAAGAGCTTAAAATTTTAACTCTTTATTTATTTTTTCTTTTTAAAATTTATAACCCTGCCACCCTCTTTTCTGCTCAAAACAAGAAAGAAATCCTGGATAAGAGCTTAAAATTTTAACTCTTTATTTATTTTTTATTTTTTAGAAAAGCATTTTTTAAGTGTTCCAAAAAATATTTCTTAAAATCATACCTGAATGTTATTCTTGTTGTTCCAAAAAATGTTTGTTACGATTCATTAATTTGAATCGATCCCGATTATGAAAAATATTATCAGTAATGCATTACAAAAATAATTTTTTCAGTTTTTTTTAACATATTTTTGACAGGAAAGAAAAAAAAAAACATTTATAATACTTAATCAAGATTTCTAAACGTAAAATCATAAACTATATTATTTGACTAAAGCATATTTAAAAAACACACATGTGAACCAACTTTTATAATTCTAGCATATCAGGAAGAGAGTAAAAATACTCTTACAAAATGCTATTTTAACATACACGAAATACATGAAATACTGAAGTCTTTAGAAGATCTCTTTGTTAACAACATTTTTTGTGAAAAACCGATGATCATTTAATAATTTTCCATGACCTTTTGCTTTTTTCATGAACAATTTGATGTAATTAGGGTTCCGGCATCTGGATAATGCAACATACAGCTGTCCATGGGAGAATACGGGCTCATCAATTTGAATCCCTACGCAATCAAAAGTTTGCCCCTGCGATTTATTTATGGTCATGGTATATGCTGGAATGATGGGGAACTGGCGACGTTTTAGTACAAATGGTAGGCAGACATCAGTTGAATCTAAAATAATTATGTTTAAGAGAACAGTATCACCATGATTGCATTCTGAAATAATCTGTACTTTGATGACATTTTCTTTTAACCCCGTAATGCAATGTCTTGTACCGTTGCACAGTCCTTGTTCAGGATTCAGATTTCTGAGTAACACCACGATGACTCCTTCTTTCAGCTCCAATTTATGTGGTGGCATGCCTGATGGAGTTTGCTCATATGGACAATTCAGGTGGGTAATTGTGCTCATCATTTTGATCTTCAGATGTGATCGTGTCAGAACTATGGCATGTGTGACAATTTCCTGGAACTTTAACTATTATTTGACAATTCATTTCTAAAGTTTTATTGTTTGTGGATGTTAAATGACTCATATTGGCAATTCTTGTATTTCCATGTTGTTGCAATCTCCGCTGTAAATGGCATCAATCAAATTTTGTTCTTCTATCATTTGGGTAGGAATTTCAATGTAATACAAAGGTACATGATATCAGCTTGCTGATGACTGCCAGATCCTATATTATGTAGCCAGTCGTTGTGTGCATTTTGACCGCAATTTCGCATATTTTCTGTACGTGTAAGGCGTGTGAATATGCACCAGAATGGGCTTGATTTAATGGAATTTTCTAAGACATCAGTTCGTGTACCTCTTAGAACGACTGGAAGAGTTTGTCTGAAATCTCCACCAATTACAAATGCATTTCCCCCAAATGGCTTATCATTACTCATAATTTCCCGCAAGAGTAAATCAACACAACGTAGATCATCTTTTGTAAGCATCGTAATTTCATCAATGATTATGAGTTCTGCTTTTCCTAGTTCATCACTTTTATTAGTTCCTGTTCTCATCGACGAAACTGATGTATCGAGAAGAAGGACTGGCAGATTAAATCCATTGTGAACACTCCTTTCACCTTCCATGAGTGTTGCTACAATGCCCGTGGTTGCAAAAGGAAGGCAAATATTCCCATTTCCTCGGACATAAGATAAAAGTGTTGAATAAAGATATGTTTTACCATAAGCACATGGACCATCTAAGTAAAAATATTTTTGGGGATAAGTGTTATAAACAGCATCAATAATTTGATTGGAGGACGAAAGCTGTTCTCTACTTAATGTTCCAATTCTTCTTTCTGATTCATCTTTCTCATGAAGTTCCTTGTAAAGTGACAATTGAAATGCATTTCCTGACGGTATCGGAAGATCAAAATAAGCCATGACAAATGATGTTGTTCAAGAATTAAGTTAATTTGATGAAGTGCAAAGTTAAAAGCAGTGTCTTCAGTATTGTTCCTTAAATAGTCTATAGACATGTGAATTTTGTATGTATTCCGCAGGTTTAGTGCATTGGTCGGATTACAAAAGCAAAGAATAAATGAAGATTTCTGATGTATTTTCTTCGGCATTTGAGAAGCGTCTCGTAAGCAAAAATCCTACTCATCATCTGAATTCTGGAAGTGACGATGGAAAGCAGCTTCCTTGAAAGCGTCGTAAACAACATTATCAACAGTCCGCAGAGATCCAAAGCTTGTAACATCAGGGACATGAAGCAACGGCATGCACAGGTAGAGCCCATCTTCATCTTTAACTTCCACACTCTACTTTCTGGATACTATTTTGTCCTTACCTCTCTGTCGTGTTTGCCAATCTTTCTTATGCACATAATTGTAAGGAATAACATACAACAAAGTTCTTGCTTCAGGATCATTTTGTTTTAATTGAAACCATGCCTGGAGTTTGGTTTGTCCTGTGTGTGTTCAAAGCTTCTTCGTATTGTCTGGTGACAAATGTAATCCGTTGTTGGTTTGAGAGGTGAACTGGAAGTCTTACGACGGAATGGGAATGAACATACATGCTAAATTCAAGAAATCGCCATACAGCTTCAGATGCACTAACATATCGCGTATCAATATAGTTATTTATTTCATTATATGTGCCTTGCCCATTAGTTAAAACCAAGTTAGTGCAATCGAATCCTTTTTATATATATTTATAAATGTATTTAACTGCCCTCAGAAAAGTACAGACTTCTACTTTTATGTGAGCATCATACTTCAGCCGCAAAAATCGTTTATAAGGCACAACAAATCTACTGTCCCAATTTTTTTCTCTGACTTCTGCAGTAATTCTTGAGCATCTACGATAAAAAGGATATTCATCAGCGTTCAATTTTGTATTCTGCTGAAAATCTTTAGGAAACATTTTCTTGCACTAACCATTTTCCATGCAATGTGTTTGAAGATTGTGGAATCGATACATCGGACATCTCGTTACAATTGCATGTAGATGTGGGTATTGATTAGCTGGTGGAATCTCCGCGCACACAAATCTACCAATCATTTCAGCACTGGAAAATTTGTCCTCAACTTGTAGAACAAATAAAATGTGTGCATGTGGAAGTCCCCGCTTTTGAAATTCTATAGTATAAACATGTACAGTTGACTTTCCCAAAACACCATTATCTCTAAGATCTTCCAACAGTGATTTTAGCTTCAATTTGAAAACTCTAGCCACCAGGTCAGGGCGATAAGATGGTTGTTGGCCTCTTTTCAAGTTTTCAGCGATTTCTGGCCACTTTGGATTTACAGTAAACGTAACAAAAAGATCTTGTGGGCTATATTTTGCGAAAATTTACATTGCATCAGCATAACGTTCTTTCTTACTTCGTGGTGTCCCTCAAACGAAGAAGGTAGAATCACAGGAATCCCACCTTTCATGCCATTATTGTGAGCTACATTATTCATACAGTCTGCAAGTCCTTGGTAGAGCTAAGTTCGTAACTTTTTCTGATGAGTTTTTATATAATCTAGGTTATTACATCAACTTGTAGATATGAATCAACAATCCATTGCGTGTAAGCTTCTCTGTACTGATAATGGGGTTAAATTCCTCTCGGATGTCTAATAATGCTGTTTTTTTTTTTTTTTTTACTGAAGCATACTTACATTAATTCTTGTGCGGTTTCTTTGTGCTCCTTCATAAGGCTCATAGTTGGTTACCATCCCATAGATGGCTTGCCATCCAGGCTCGACAAAAGGAAATAAAATGAGATATGACATTGGATCCAAGTTAGAGTTGAGAATATTAATATTAATGAATGGTTGATTGTGATTTGCTGGATTTAGAGAGTAAGCCTGAATGTCACTCTAATGGAGGTTCTTCATTGTTGTTGACAAAAATAATTGCGATTTCATTCTGATTAATTGTGTTGTATCGTCTCTGATCAGAATGTCTGTCTCTTCGAAAAACCATATTTACAACAGGAATTTCTTGACCTGCTTCATTTGCTTCTGCAACTACTCGATCCTGAACATCGCGTAATATGCGATTTGTGTCACGGAGATGCTTTCTTCATTGGCTGGATGAGAAACTCTGATTTCTGTCACCTGAGTTGAGCCAATAACACAAAGCTGTGCATACTGAGAAGCTTGGCCATTCACAGGTTCAATGTGACTTGTTCGATGGAATATTTGAAAATGTAAGGCCCTCTGCCATAAAAATCAACAATTTTGGCTACCATTGATTTAAATGAAAGAGCACTGTTATATGCTCGAATGTTTTCTTTGAAGTTTACATTATCAGGATGATCAGTGTTGCTCATTAAATCACGTAGGAAATCTGTAGGATAAAACAAAACATTTTCAGCAGTGTTTGTATAGGCTTGATTAACTTAATTTTACCTTCGCGGCAACAGCTGGTAAATTTTTCACCATATGGACGTTCTGAAGCAAAGTTTATTTATTGACAGAACTCACCGATAGCATGCATTGGTCCACAATTGTAGGTTTCTATTTTGTTTTCAATAAAATTAGTTGCCACATCATTCATACGAAGACTGTTTTGTCTTTGTGTTTCTCGTCTAATACGTTGAGAATCTGAATTTTTTGCACGCCTCCTATTCAAGATCTCTTGGCTTTGTCTTGCTCTCCATCTTGCAAAACGTTGATTGGCAATTCCATGCTGTTTTTCAATGCGAGATTCTTCTACGACATTAATGGTGAAATCCAAATAACTTCAAATCAATGATAAGTTGACAAATTCAATATAGGGAAAATGTGCCAACAAAACTTAATTGTATAACAGAAGTTAATTAAATATTTAAAATCAAGAAGTTGTCAATAATAGTCACTCTTAATTCAAACTGAATTGTTATAAAACAAAATTAAAACAATCAAATATCTATCATATATTATTCAGTAATTAGTGAAAAATACAAAACTACCACATTCCTGAAAATTAAAAAAAAACTTCTTTTCATTTCTTTGGAAATCCTTCAAATGCGTATAATGTAAATAAAAAACACGCATCACAGAATGCGCGACATCGTTATTTCACGTGCAATGCACGCATAATACAAAATGCAGTCTTTTGTTTACATTTTACTTCGCCAAGAAATGAAACTGCATTATCAAAATATTTAATTCGTAATATTTTATAATTCGCAAATCGTAATAATATTTAACTGATGTATTAAATATTATAACATGAGTTGCTTTTGCTTACACTTTACTTCGTCAGGGAAAATACATTAAGGTTGTTGAGTTATCTTCACTTAACATAATTTCGCTAAACTTTGATCGGCTTATAAGGAAAGGGCAGCTGACGTCATTGTTTGTTAACCCATTAAAGCCTAGCGATACCATATGGTACCAGATAAGTTTCAACCATTTTTTTGTTTATACACCAATATTTTTTTACGGAAACATTATCTTTATTTTATGACTCCAAGTTCTTGATAAAGCAAACAAAAATTGCTAATTTAAAATTACTGGTGTGAAATGCAAGTTTTGCATTTTAAAGACGAAAGTAAATCCGGCTTTAATGGGTTAACTTACTTGTATAGCAAAAAAACACCTGTCTGTTCTTTATGGATCCTACTGTGCTCATGAGTACGAGCGATTTGATTGCTCTACGTTTAACATGTCTACCAATCTATGTATCATATGATTGGCCTACGTCGTCATGTCCTTTCACGACAAAAATGCAGTGGTAGATTGGTTGAAGGGAGTGTTTGTTCGAGAATTTCCTTTGCGAATAATTACCTTTCTATTAATTTTAACTTTCACAACGAATGCGACTTATTTTTTTGACAAAAGCCTACATCGCCAAGCTACATCGAGAATTCACTTTGCGAACGATTACCTCCATGGTTTAATATTTTAAATGTTCACGAAGAATAAATCTCTTGTTTGTTTACTTTCATGGTTCATGGAGCATGATATTGAGCTGCCAACCTAATTTCAGCTAAAATTAACTCAGAATATATACATAATTGAATGTAAGTCATCTCTCAAACATTAATTTCTTTTGAACGATCTTTCTAAAGATGTAACTTTTATGCAGTTTTATTCGAAAAAATAATCTAATATATAAAATTGAAAATTTGTCTTTCTGTCTGTATTTCAATACAAATCCACAGTTAGGAAGCCACAATTGTGAAATGCACACGTGTATTAAAACACGGCCGAGGCAACTAAAGTAAATCCGGAATCGAAATAAATTATAGTTAATTTTTAATTTATAAAAAACACCAATCTAACAGTCATTTCCTATAAAATTTAAATATCTTTCGTTATAGTAGTTGCCAACAATTAAAAATCCACAATAAAATTCTTTCCACAACAATTAATTTTCTATTGAAAGCTTTCCACTTGAAAAATAAAAATGAAATAAAAAGTTTCAACAGCTAAAAAGAAGATGAATATGATGCTATATTAGATGTATAATGGACATTTTCAGAGACATTTCTTAATAATACAAGGAGAATGAGTATAAGTACAGAAAGCAGGTTAATATGACGTCATTAGATAATTTTAAAAAAGTGAATATGAAGTCATATTGGACCGCTTCATCCAGTAGCTGGTCCGTTCAAAATCAGAGAAGCATTTTTGCAACACAGTTGTGTCTGTTGAAGAACTCAAGGTGAAAGTATTTCCAAATATTAGACATTTTACAAAGTACATAAATGGCTTTGCGAACGTGCGATTTTTGCACTAAAAAATGATAGTGTGAACAATATCAACTTCAAGATTTAAAAAGAGTTACCTGGAGAAGCTGTATTACAGAAATCAACAAATACCGTTGTTGAAGAAAATGAGCTTTGAACTAATTGTTTTTCAGCTCGTTTCATCATGTACAATTTCAAAGAGAGTTTTACATTTTTCCTTTTTAGCTTTTATTGCTCCAATGATGAATGGTAGCAAGCTGATTTACAGCTGAATTCTTATGAGTTTATTATATAAATTTATATTGTTTTAGAATTGTTTTTTTTCATTAGATTCACTTGTATAACATTTCGACTGCTTACTTTTGTTACGTTTTTTATAGAACATATTTCATTTTAAAATTGATTTATCTAAACAAACATTCTTCGCCGGGTAACTTCATCTAGTTTTGAATGAAAAAGGCCGCCTGTCATGTGAAAAAACTAGAGTTGCAAAGGCTAGAAAAAACCCGGTTTAAACCTGGGAATAAACCGGGTTTTTTGGGAATAAACCGGGTTTTTTGGGAATAAACCAGGTCTTTTGGGAATAAACCTGGGAATAAACCGGGGCTATTGGAAATAAACCCGGGAATAAACCGGATTTTTGCAACTCTAGAAAAACGAAGCGGCCATCCCGTAACTGTTGAATTTTGATGGCAGTCACATTCACATCCTTTGTGCTTTTATTATATAGATGTCATTCGCTTATAGAACAGACATTCGGTGATTATAGTAAACAGTGTTAGTGAATGAAAAGGTCCAGCTAAAATAAAATTGAATAAGTGATTTCAAAAACTTCGTAAGTCCAAGATTTAAGGTTTTTCAGAAATCAATGAAAAGTGTGCTACACACAAATGCGAGATATTTTAAGATTTTTTTCTGGGCTAATTTTTTCTTCAATATGTAGTATATCGGTTATCAGTTACTAATTTCGTAAGAATTAAAATTACTTCTAAGAAGTGTTTAAGTGTATGAATTAAAAAAACTTAAGAAAACTCCTTTGACTTATGTTGTTTTTCTAGTCAATTGGATTTAACGACTTACAAATTATACAAAAAAGATATTAAAAATATTTTTATTAGGTATTTGAAAAAATAGCCATGAATTATTTTCGTCTGCATATTAACACTTAAATACTCGCACAAATTCTCTCGCAACCATGAAGATTATATAGAATTATTTTCTTTCTGTCTTCATGCGTGCAACATATACTTATATCATCATTATCTATACTAACAGAAAGTTTCGCTCTGTGTGTCTGCATGTATATGTGCTATGGCTAGGAAAATCTAGCGCACCTAGAAATCTGAAAATTTAGGTGAAGATAGTCCAAGGCATGTACTGATGTATCTGAGGCTCAGATTTTTAATATTTTGATAATTTGCCGAGATAGTTAAAAAGCCGAGATAGTTTTAGTTAAAAACTCATGAAAAACTCATATTTTTCTTTGCAAGCATGCAAAATCGCTCGCGCATGCGCAGAACCCAATTTACGCATCAGGAGAAAATAAGAAACAAAACGCGATATTTTTTTTTTGTTATTTCGCAGTTTTAAATCGGCTTAAATAAATCAAACCGCTCGGTTTAGTGAAGATTGAAAGACATGTTCAGAAAGATTATATTATGATGTTTCAAATACCGCAATCAATTTGAAAATATATCGTTTTTGAGCCTTTGAAATAAAAATTCAAAAAGGATCGTTTTCAGGACGTTTTCCCCGTTATTGCAACACCCCTCCAGGGCGCAAATTTAAGGTACCAACAGATCAAAAATATGCTCTTAAAGCTTCTAATTGATGGTGCAATCTGTTTTAAAAGATAGGTATTTTAACCCTTTCAAAAACACCGTCGAACGCAGGTCACTTCGCGCCTCACTGAGACGATCTTTTTTATACGCTAAAAGTAACTAATCGTCCGTTATATCTCGGTAAACCATATTTACATCACCTACAAAATTTTCGAAACATTCCAATGTCTGGAAATATTAAAAAAAAAAAAAAAAAAAAAAAAAAACTGAGAAATTTTCGAAAAAAAAAATAATAATAATAATAATAATAAGCGGGGTGTTTCGGCGTGTCGTCGCTCTGCTTCGACTTGCTTTTTCACTACTAAATATGCAATTTTTTTACACGAAATTTTAAAGAGAGCTTAGATACAGTTATATTTATAACCGATTAAAATTTCAGAGAGTTCGGAAGATGAGAACTATTTTCTTATTGTTATGTTAAAGAATAGACGCAAAAACAAACAATCAACAACAAGAAAAAAACGTATTTCTTTTACAACTAAATAACATATTTTTACACGGGCTGTAAAACCGTTATATTTATTACAGATAAAAATTTCAGAGTTCGGGAAACAAGAACTTTTTTTAAAACTATGAAACGAACCTTATGTGGAAAAAAAAAGAAGACGTCATACAAGCTCTGAATATCAACATTTATTCCCGAATTTTTCTTTAAAAAAAAAGCTAATTTTATACAAAATCGGGTAAAAGATATAAATTCATACAAAATTGAGATTTGTTTTGATTTATTATCATGGGCCCGGGAAACGCCGGGCGGGTCAGCTAGTCTATAATAATAAGCAAAGAAATTTGTCTCTGTGTGTGTGCCGTTCTGAAGTGTCCGCCGAACGCAAATCTATAAAATTTCATTGGAAGGTACCTTATCTGTTGTAATGTACCTTGGAAGCGCAGTTTTCAATTTTTAATTAGATTTTTTTTTTTATGAAGGGCGTTTTTTTACGTTAGGGGCATTTTTTCCTATATTAATAAAAGGAATCCGTTTCAATATTTTAAACCAATATAGTATAAATTTTGTCGTATTTATTCGAAACTATTACAGAGCAATTTTTGAATTTTTTGTGATTTTTTTATTCGATTTTTAGGTATTGTTTGCGTTTTGCTGCGATTTTTTGACATTCGGAAAATGAATTCGCTTTCAAACTCTTAGCCTAATACAGTAAATTCTATCCTCCACGATTTTTTAAATTTATAGATTTTTTAATGCGATTTTTAATACGATTTTAAATACGATTTTTAGCATTTTTTCGAGTACCGCAGCTATTTTTTGACATTCGAAAAATGACTCTATGGTCCATTTGAATTATTACTGATTTTTTGGGATTTAATTTTTGAGTGTAAAAGGAATTCTTGTACAAACTTTTAGCATAATATATTAAATTTGGTCCTTCGCAATTTTTGATTTTTTAGCGATTTTTAATATGAGTTATATCTTTTTTTTTAACGTTTCACGGCGATTTTCTGACAATCGTAAAAAAGAATTACAAACTTTTAGTCCACTATAATAATTTTGTTCTCAGAAAGTTTTACCTTTTTTTTTTTTTTTTTTTTTTTTTTTTTTTTTTTTTTTTTTTTGCGTTCTGCGGCGATTGTCTGAGAAGCAGAAAAGGAATTTTATGTCAAACTTTTAGCTTTATATTGTAAAATGTATCCTACGCGTTTTTTGCGTTTTCAGCGACTTTTAATTAAATTTTAATAAAAGGGCCAACAGAGATATTCCGTTATCTGCTACATATTTATTTCCAATGTTTAAAAAATTGACATGTTGCTGCCCAGAAAAACTAAAAATTCAATAAATTAAAATTTCGAATTTATTTAAAACAACAACAACAACAAAATAGTGCTTTCGAATTAAAAAAAAGTAACAATTAATTTTTCCATCTCTTAAAATTATTTCCAATTTATTTTTAGAGTTATAAAAAAATATTCGCACTTAAAATATATTCTAAACAAACAGATTGAAAAAATATATATATAATAGTTAAATCAAGTGAAAAAAAATCGATTTTACTCAAAAAAGCTACAAACAAAAATAATGCTTTCAAATAATAATAATAATAATAATAATAATAATAATTTTCTCATTTCTTTAAAATTATTTGCAATTTAATTTTTAAAGTTATAAAAGAAAAACACTCGCATTGAAAATATATTCGAAATGAACACATTTTTAAAATATATAATAGTTGAAAAAAAAAATCGATTTTCTCAAAAAAGCAAACATTTTTTATCGAATTTAATTCTAAATATAATATTCATATTTTACATCTAACTATCAAATTAAGAATATACAATGTTTTTATCTTCTATTAATACTAAAGTTTTAAAACCTCAACCATCATCTCATAACGAAATCTTCCGCAATTAACTTCGAAATTACCAGGTTTCCAAACCCCAAATTGTTTAACGCACAACCGCCATTTGAAGATAGTATCCCTTATCATCATTTCAAACTCATATTCTAACAAGCGCCTTCTGATCTTACCGGTAAGACACTTGACTCAAGGCAATGGCGCCCCTGTTTCGAGCCAAGGTCAGCCAGAAAATATTCTTGAAGTATATCAAATAATAAATACTCCCGTAATAGTCCACATATGGCAGCGCAAAGAGAGGTGTAGTTTTTTAAAACCGAGGTTATTCATAACGAAAATTTCCCTCCCTGGCAGTGCTGAATTTTAGCGATTTTTAGAGTTTTTTCGGGTTCTGCTGCGATTTTTTGACATTAGGAAAAGGAAACTGGTTTCAAACTTTTAGCCTAGTAATTTTTTTTCTCTGCGATTTTTGAGTGCTGCAAGGAATATTTCCGTGATTTGAAGGAATTATTTCTGAAAGCGGAACGGCAATTTACCGTATTTTCAAACGGAGGTTTTCCTTCTTTTATCTTTCAAAACGGAAAATCTACTAAAGGAAAGTCCGGCATCTTTGCTGCCAGTAGTTTTACCGTGAATTTACGGATTTATTTTTAACAGTACAAGGAATTCCATTCTAAACATTTAGCCAATTATAAGAAATTTTGTTCTCCGCGATTTTTGATTTTTTAAGAGATTTTTAACATTTTTATCAATTTTTGATATTTTAGAAATTTTTAATGCAATTTTTTTTTCGATCCGCTGCGAATTTTTGACATTCGAAAAAGAAGTATTTGGTTTAAATTTTTTAGCCTAATATAGTAAATTTTGTCCTCTGCGACATTTGCATTTTTAGCAATTTTTAATGTTATTTTTAATGATTTTTCGTGTTTCCAGGCAATTTTTTTATATTTATAAAAGGAATTTAGTAAATTTTGTCCTGCGCAATGTTTGAATTTTAGCGATATTTAATGCGATTCTTAGAGTTTTTTCGGGTTTCGCTGCGATTTTTTGACATTAGAACAAGGAAATTAGTTTCAAACTTTTAACCTAATATATAGTAACTAGGGGGCTCAGCCCCCTACTCGCTAACGCTCGCCATCCCCCCGTGAATTGCAAAGCAGTTCATACTGAGACCGCTCCGCGGTCCCAGTTCGCTTCGTTCGCTCGCCCCCTTTTTATTTTTCTAGTAATTCTAGCCGGGATAAGTACTACAATAAATCATTTGAACATATGAAATTGACAATTTTTTTTATGTAAAAAAGTAATTGAAAACTACGTTGAAAACACTACTAAAAATGCATTCAGCTGATGCTACTAATGGGCATATAAAACATTTAAATACTATGAAAAAAGGATCTTGGAAATATAATTAGTTTAAAATTTATTGCACCTGTAATATTGTACAGCACGGCTTAAATTCATTTAAAAAAAAAAAAAAAAAATATATACACTACGTGGTAGGAAGATAGTTTATCGTCAATGATTGTTTAAATTTCGTTCGACATTTTATTATTCTAATTCATTATAGATTTCTGGAAAAGAAATTATTTTTACTTCAATAAAACAGCAACAGATGGCAGCAGGTGCATTCTAGAAAGTTTATATTTTATTATGTCCGATTTTTTGTGTGAGTGAAATTCGTAAATAAATTCTAAATAAGAGTTGAGAATTCGTTTGAAATTAAGAATATTACTCATAATTAAAATGAGGAATCACCTCAGACGCTTTGGATTGCGTTCATTTTCCGCCATTGCGTTTTATTTCATTTATGAAAACAATGCCGATTTAATTTTTAATTAAAGGCAGTTTTTAATCAAAAACGAAATGCGAGTGTGCTATGTCAGAAGCCGGTTCAAAAACCTTTCGCCTGATACCACATTCTTTGTTGTGCGTTTCAGAAATTCATAGAAAAAGGGATGTTGACAACAGAAATAATATATAAATGATTAAGTCACATTTTGGTGAAACTTCGTTGTTTTATCGACATATTGTGAACTTGAGCAGTAAAAATATATAATTGAATACAATATTCATTTCAAAATACAATTCTTCAATTCATTTGAAGATTAAAGATAAGAACTTCATTCCTATTGCAGCAACCTCCTTGCGAAAGCACTGATATGTAATCTATTTTTTGTAAGCCTTTTCCTCTATCCTACATTATATGATTTTTTTAATTGATTCCGTAGTTTCTGAGATTATTTCCTGCACTGTAAAAAAATATTGACAGTTACATGTATTTACCGTATAATTTTACAGAAAATTCCACTATTTCGAGCTAAACGGTCAAATCCCGTAAATTTGCGTCATTAAATATTGACATTTTTATGGGCAAAACCTGTTTAATAAAGGGTAAATCCCGTTTTTTGCTTGGAATCTCTGTTGCAAGATTTTCTTCGTAATTTTATATAAACATTTTTTTACTGTGTACAAACAAACAAAAAAAAAGATTCTTCTTTATAATATTACAGATATTTATTATTATTATTATTATTATTATTTTGTATAATATTTATTTAAAAGCTATGTAAATCGCAACTCTCGGAAACTGAAGTAATAAATTGAACCACCTTTTAGAAGATTAATCAATTGTGTAGGTAGATCACATGGTTTTCGGAGCTAAATAGAATAGTTGCCGTTAATTTAATCACGTTTGCGTAACAGAGCGGTTGAATCTGCTACAAGACAAAAATAAAATTTAGAATTCCATTTACTTTCATTGAATCAGTTAATTAAAATTGCTGATTTAATTAACTAGTGATTAATATAAGTGACTGATTTAATTAAAAAATGATTCACAAAATAGACTGATTTAATAAACCAGCTATTCATAAAAGTAGTTGATTTACTTCCTAGTTATTCATATAAGCGGCTGATTTTATTAATCAACTATCCACAAAATATTTAATTAACAAATTATTCATGAAAGCATTTGATTTAATTAACTATTAATTCATAAAAGTGACTGATTTAATTAACTATTGATTCATAAAAGTGACTGATTTAATTAACTATTGATTCATGAAAGTGACTGATTTAATTAACTAGTTTCTCTATATTAGCAACTTATTTAATTAACCATTTATTCACAAAAACAATTGATTTGATTAAATAATGATTCATGCTGGCGGCTGATTTAATTATTGATTCATGCAAACGTGTGATTAAACTAGTCAGTGTTTCCACATAAACGTACTGTATAATGAGATGGATGAAACACATTATCTACTATATGTTGTTCACTCGGAGTAATGTTAACCAGTTCTCCCAGAACGTCATTTTAAAATTAGATTTATTGAAAATCTACCGGAAAATATATATTTAGTTTTTTTTTTAGGAATTTATTTTACTTTTTCTGAAAATATATTTTTTGTAAGTGGCCAATCCTGTCTTTTTTGCATATCTCCTTGTTTCTCCAGAAACAAGGAGATATGCAGAAACAAGTATTTTCTCCAGAAACAAGAATTTCTTGGAACTGAATCTCCAGAAACAAGTATTTTAAATCAAAACGCCTGTAAATCTATCTTCTCTGACTTGAGAATGTTGTAGCAGGGAAGTTATTTCTGTCGCATTCGTTGATTCTCATTCCTGCTTTCAGAGTTTTTACAAATGAAGTACCTTAGTATTAGCACCCAATTTTAGAACTCTTTCAGCCCAATATGAAAGAAGGGTTACCGAGTTATAATTACGGTTTTAGTTGCCGATATATATTTTTAAAAAGTTTCAGTGTGAACATGGAACAAAGTACAATATTTCAACTGTATAATTTTCAATTTCTTTTATAATTATCCAACACCTATTTTTAACTTAATATTAATAATAATAATAAAAATAAAACACACAAAAAATAATTGTGATATACTTGTTAAATTTTTTCTAGTCATAATAAATAAATAAATAAAATAAGATGTTGGATTTGTAATTTAACCAACCAAAGTTTCATATTTGACTGTGCCAATCTGGATATCAGATTATTTTCTGAAACAGCAGGATCAAGGTTAAAATAATTCTACCCTCGAATAGTAACACATCCAGGATTATACTTTGGGTGGGTAAGGGGGGGGGGGGTACTATGTTTTAGACGCCTGCACGGGCCCATCTGCTTCAGATTATGGCATTATGAATGTGAAAAAAAAAAGAAAATGTATTTGACATATATATTGCTTTTCTAATTGTAACATGTTAAAAGTTGCGAAGTTTTTATTAGAAAATATTAAAAATGTTAATATTTTTAATTTAATGTAAACATTTTAAAATATGAAAAATTCTGAAACAAAAATAATATTTTCCTAAATTTTCCTTTTTTAAAGACTTTATTAGAAAATAACTTTTCATAATTTTAGGAAACTTTAATTCATTAGTCTAATCTAGGGGTCAGGACTTCAGCCACCTTAGCCCCCCCCCCCCTTCCAGTTTGTTTGCTACTGCCCTTGAAAATATATCCTTCAAATGGCCATTTGAGAGTGAAAGCTTTCGGAAATTAAAATTTCAGCCATAATATATGAAACAGATCATTTTTGATTATTTTAAAATGCAAAAATTGGAAAAGAATTAACTTCTTTTGTAATTACACAATAAGAGAGATGAAGAAAACTGTCTAAAGAAACGGAGCAATCTAGGAAAACTACAATTTACTCTCTTTTGAAACACAGACAGGTAAAATGAAGCATTTTAAACTTCTCTATCAACTTTTCGCCTGAAAAGACCGTTGATTCAGAGAATCGAAGTCTGCCCCTCACGCACGCCACCCTTAATTTAATATGTATCACTCATTGACGTACATATTGTGGCTGGTGTGTCTATAGACAACTTTTCCCTTACAAAAACAACGCTTTCATCTTCCAGGTCACGACATCATGGAATCCACACCAAGATTAGGCTGCCATCCTCTCACCCAACCGCTGACAGCTACGAGGTTTTCTTAGAATTTGGCGATTTATTGGCGATTTAAGATCTAAAATCACCACCTCTCGCCAAACTCTGCTCAGTGGCAACCCTGAAGAGTTTCCGATTGGGCAAAAGCTGTCGCCGGGCCGATCGGCGATTCGCCGGCAAAGTTGCGGTTGCGAAGGAAACTAAGAGGGGAAGGGAGGGAGCGAAACGGGAGAAATTCGCGAACACAGGGGGGTGTAGAGACGGTCTCGAAAGATAGTCCAACATAAGCAGAACGCGCTTTGCTGCTGCACGTACCGCGCGACTTATTGACGAAGGAAGTAAAGTAGACGTCCCGACAATGCTTTTCGGTTTACATGTATCCTAGAATTGGAGTTGTGTTGTTTATAAACTTTTAACCTGTTCTGGTTTTTCTCTCGTCCCCATGCCTCACGTGGGGGCGGCTAGCGGCGGGGAGGACCTCGCTTCTTCAGATGAAATAAAAGTCTTTAAAGACGAAGGAGATGAAGAAGAAAATAGATCATCAGAAAATCTGACAGATCTGAAATCTAGTCTAGTGACAGAAGGAGAAGAGGTAAGTTGAGTTGTTCATTCAAGTTTTCTCTTCTAAATTACATTTTCTAAAAAGAAAAAAAAATCCAAAACAACTGAAGGTAAACATTGACAGGCAGTGGAAAACATTGTGTTTTTACTCAATATTTTTATCACTTAAATTTAAGAACCAATGTTTTGATAAATAAATATTGGAATTTTAATATATAATTACTTTGCTTAGTACAACTGTTTTTTACAAGATAGAAATATGAAGAAAATATTGTATTCATGAAAATTTGGGCAAATTCATACACTGTAACATAATATTATTTAAATTCTAAATTTAGTTTTAAATTGTTATTATACTATTAGAATGAAAGAGATAAAAAGTGATAAGATATGGGTTAGAACTTACAATAATTTTAAAAAGAATGATTACTTTGTAAGCATAAGGCTTTTCTTAATGTACTCTAATTGAGGCATAAATCCTTCCTCAAACCTAGCCCTTCTAAAATAAATTTAATTTTGACAGAATAATGTGTCGAGTATAGCCAGTGAAAACTTACGTGTAATACTTATTTTAAAAAAATTAAATAATTAAAAACATTTTTAGCTTTGTTTCAGAGAGTTTTAGCTTTGTTTACATATCCTGTAACTTAGCACAGAGTTTTCATACATCAATGAATTTATAAATTTATAAGTAAATATTTTGTTTCTTCACAGAACTATGGCAAAAGAAAGTGCAATACATGTTGCTTGATCAAAATTTAGATTATTTCAATGAAAACATTTTCATAAAATCTGTCGTTTTATTTAGTTTTATTATTATAAAGTTTGCAGATATCAATTAATGTATAAATTGATAAATAATTCTTCTGCTTCTTTACAGAGCAATGGTAGAGAAATAATACGATTCATGTTACTCAAATAAACTTTAGGTTATCTCAAGAAAACGCTTTCACAAAATCTATTTTATTTACTTTATTACAGGGTTTCCAGATGTCAATTAATTTATAAGTTGAAAAGTAATTCTTTTACGCCTTCGTAGACCCATAGTAGAGAGACAGTAAAACTTAGATTATATTTAGATAAAAGCGCTTTTATAAAACCTGTTGTTTTATTTACTTTATTTTGCTTTTTTATTCATTTGTTGTCAAATCGGATGGGAGAGTTTGAGCGGGTTCTTCGGCCGTTTTAACCAACACTAAGCAGTCGCAAAGGAGATCGACATTTTAAGATAAGATTTAAAATTATTGACAAAATAATTAAGTAAATAAAATTAAATTTCCTCGATGAATATTTATTTTTAAATCATCTTTGTAATGAAAAGCAGTGTTTTTTGTTTTATTTTTCTATACATTGTTTATTGTTTTAACATTTTAAAACTTTTGATAGGAATAATAAAAATGATATTATGTTTGCAATTTATTATTTTATTTGAGTTTGAAAAAATAATTTTATTAGTGATTAGATTAATTATCTGTTATGTAATTTAAAATAACTAATAATAAATCATTTAAAAAATAATAATTAATAAATAATTTAAAGTAATAAATAATTAAGAATAATAATTTAAATTTTAAATTAAAGTTTTAGATTTATTAAATTCGGGTATATTTGTAGTTCGATTTAGAGAAAAAATGAATTACTAGAAATTTTGCTCAAATTTAACAAAACAATGTTTCAAACTAATAATGATAACTTTTCATTAAAAAAAAAAAAAAAAAAAAAAATGTGGGGTTGATAAAATAAGTTTTTGAAAATTTACTAATTGAATAATAGGGGGTAATTTTTTTTTCAGATATTTTCTATAGAATAATAATAAAAACATGTTATTGAACGTATAAAAAATAAAATAATAATAGCAATAAATAAATAGAATTTATAATTTCACCTTTTATAAAATTCATTTCTATTTTACTTTTATAGCAAAATAACTTCAAAGTGAAATTGAAAATCTTCATAGAAAATTATTTTCAGCAGATCATTTGCTAATTTCAATAACACACTTTATGCAAAGATGAATCAAAATAAATGTTATTATGCATATTTTCAATTTAAACTACCCCCCCCCCCCATTTTATTTTATCAATGAAGAACTTGATTGCAGTAGATAAAATATGCATATAATTGTTTATGCAGTAGTAGTTTATTGACTATTAAACAGCTATTATTTGCGCTACCCTATCTTTCATTTAAAAATACATTTCTACATAAACATTACATCGCAATAACGGAATAATTTCTATTGACAAGTGCATAAAATTAATATTTAATTTGTTTTCAATCAATTGCTAGCCAATTATTAATATTTTATGGTTTTAGTTTATTCGAAAAATTGGTATGTTTAGATTTAATTCTTAACTTTATGCATAGTCCTTATTGCATAGTAATGCATAGTTTAATTCAAATTCTAAATAATGGAACTGTTTATACATTTATTTACTTTTTCATCGATGCATATCATGCATATTTGTTTCTGATCAATCGCTTGCCCATTATTAATATTTTATTGTTTCAGTTTCTTCAAAAAATTGGCGTATTTTAATTTAATTTGTAACTTAATGTCTATCCCCAAATGTCTTTTAAAACTTAACTTAATGTTTATTCTGCTTCTACTTTATACGTACTGTAAATATGTTTAATTTTCACATAAATCATCATTGAGATGTTTATGTAACATTTTAAATTAGTTTAATTCAGTTTTTAAACAGCGAAACTATTTGTGCATATGTATATATTTTGTTTATCGGCAAACGCCACACATATTTGTTTATAATGGATTGCTAGTTGATTTTACAATTTTAATTTCTTCAAAAAGAAAAGGCGGGGAGTGACGGGCTTTGATTTAATACTTAAAGAACTGCACAGCTCACTTCTGCCTAAACGCATTTTAAGCTTTAATTTGATGTTTAATTTTCTATTGATTGAAATGTGCACATTGTTAATATGTTTTATTAGTTCAATTGATATTGTAAACAACTAAACTATTTAAGCATTTATTTATTTCACTTAGCAACAAATTTCTTGCATGTTTGTTTATATTCGATTGTTGGCCGATTATTAATATTTTGGAATTTTAGCTACTTCAAAAATTGGTGTGTTTTGATTTCATCCCTGAATTTAATATATACCTCCCTAACGCATAAATTTACTTCTCATGGAATTTCTTAAATTAATGTATTTTAGGCATCGGACTGAAAAATGCGTATTTAATTTTCATATAAATCATCATTGAACATTTTATATAAAATTTTTAAAATGTATTTAATTCAGTTTCTAACAACTGTAGTGTTTATACATTTATATATTTTATTTGACGACAAATATGAAGCATACTCATTTATAATTGGTTGTTAACTGATTATTAATACTTTATTATTTTAGTTTTTTGAAAAATGAAATAAAAAAAGAGGTTTGTTTCTATTAACCCTTAACTTTATGCATATTCTATTTCTGACTGAAATATACTACGTATTGTAAATATTTGAGTAAGGTTTCCCGCTTTTGGGGTTACAAAACATTCTTCCTCAGTCGGAGCCAAATTTTCTGCCGTGACAGATACAGTGACTCAGGATCAAAGGTCAGTCCGGGGAGAGTCAATAGATGCTTTAAGGAATTTCCGGTACTTTTGTATATTTCAAAACCATACAGATAAATTTCTATCTCCGTTGGCTTTTAACCAGCTTGTAGGGAAGACAGTATGATCGACCGATCAAAACTAAAGGATTGAATTAACTTCATTCAAAATTTTCTTTACGTAGTACTGACGAACTCGTTTATAGCGAACTCGGATACAACAAGAACCCCATTTTAACGATAAAAAATAAAATAAATGGTTGTTTTAATACAAAAATACATTGCAGAAAATTTGGTTGTAATAAAGAAAACTCGGTTACAGCGATAGTGTTAAAAATTGTGAGCGGTTGTATGGCCACAATTTTCTCCCTTGTTTTTCATAAGCAAAACATGTCATTCAGTTGCATAGGACACTTTTACTGAAATAGGGTGAATAAACTCGAATAAATTATAATTTATGCTCCCATTCCTCCTAAATGATTTAGTTTCTTTTTAACAAAATAAATAGTAGCGTCTCTTTTTGAATTTCTTGAATTAATTAGAAGAAAAATACATGCAATATAAATGTGCTTCTTCATAAAAAGAAGACTTTAAAAATGACATTTTTACCAAAAACTAAATGAATTAATAAATAGTAAACAAGATTTCTTATATTACTTTTAAAGAATTTTATTCTACTTATAAATTTAGAATAAATAATAATAATAGTAATAAAAACGACGAGTATCAAACAACTCTTAAAATACAGAAATGTAGAATTGAATCTATCTGTCAGAGTATTTTTAAATTATTTAACTGAAGTTTAACTATTTATTTACTTATATTTCATTATATGAAAACTTAAACTTGGTTAAAGGGAGAATTCTGATACAACGAGCAACTTCTTTGGTACATTCGTCCGCGTTATGACCGAGTTCGACTGTAGTAGCTCATTATAAATTTAATTTTCTATTCTAAGATTTCCTATCATCTCGAACGTAAATGTTTTAGATATGCATAACCTTTCAACATTTGCGGTTGAATTAATACTTAAGCTGGCTCTTCTAGAGTGGGAATGAAATAATTATTTAAGAATAAGATGAATATTTGTTTAATGAATGAATGATTGCCAAAGCTTAGAAATCATCAATGTTGCAAGGCTTGACATCGGCAACAAAACGGCGGGATTTCTTGACATACAACTTCAGCAGAAAATCATAGTAACGGCCGCTATCTGACGTAACGTAAAATTAAATTAGAGGAAACTAGGTTAACAATTGATAAAAGTCTAAAATTTAAAATACAAACCTCTGCTATTTGTTCTTACGGTTTTCGATAACTTTGAAATATGAACCGAATATAGGGACCATTTATAAAAATTACATTGAAAATACTTAAGTTTTAAAGTTTGTTTTGTTGTTTTGTAAAAATACAAGAACCTAAAAGAAATAAAAGTAATTGAAATTTTAATAATACATTTGTTTTACAATTTAAAGTTGTTTAAATGTATTTAGAACATGAATTTATGTGAATGTTGTGCAGCTATTTTTTAATGTTTAATCTGAAAAGATTATCATCATTTACTAGAAAACTTTGTATTGTATTTGTACTGTATCATGATGAGATGTAATAAATATTGGATTCATATCTCTATAAAATAAAAAGAACTTCATAGAATTTTTTAAATGAAATACAATAAATTTGTCTAAGGTAGATTCTGTGTTAGACAGAAATCTGTCTAATTCAGATAGATTTCAAGTCTTGTCAAATTTATAGACATTTGAGAAAAGTTTGTATAAGGCGGAATACTGTCTACGACGGGAAGTTTTCTCGATCCCGATAGATTCCGCCTTAGACAGAGTTTTCTGCATGCCTTTCTCCTTAATGTATTTCTTTGTGGAAAATTGATGTTATTGCAAAACAGTTCTTGGTACGTTCTGATAGATCCATCTTGTTTTCCACTTTTTTAAATGTTATGAAAAGCATTATTGAAACTACGATATAAAAATATAAGATTTGTTTTAAATAAAAATGCAGCAAATTTAACATGATTTTTACTGGGGGACCTTTGTTTAGCTTTAATTTCTTTAGTTTTAACTGTAACTTTGATCATTATAAACTCAGCATCTTCTACAATAATGCGCCTATGAAATGAAAAGTTGTAAGAATTTTTTAACTGATGAATCTATATTATATAGCTGATAGGTTTAAAACCTTATTTAAAATCTTCTATGTTAGTAGCCTTTTGATAGTAAATACGAGAAATAAATTTTAGATTAAAAGCAAATTAATTAATTAATTTTGCTTTTATTTAAAAATAGAAATGTTTCTTTTTTCCCTGAAAGAGTTATTATTATATTTGAAAATAAATATAAAACATTAATTCTGAAATATTTATTTTGTATATTTATTTATATTACTTTGATTATTTTTAATATAGTGAAAATAAAATAATTCAATTAAAGAAAAACTTTAGTTCAAAATATTGAAAATTATTGAAGTGTATGTTTTTTCCTTTATTTCTTTTTTCTTTTCTTTTTCTTTCTTTTTCTTTAATCGTTATTTGCTTATTTAAAGGTTTTAAAAACATAATTGTTTTCTTAAAAGTCATATTTTTTTTAAATGTTAATAAATTTTATACTAAATTTAAAAAGTGATACATAGTAATTAGTAATATCACCAGAATAAAATAACGGAATTATAAATTTCATAATGCAAATTCATTTTCTTTTTAAGACTTGTATTTAAAACTTTGTATGCCGAACAAGATGGATGTTTGCAAGATGAATCTTTTATGTTTTATATTATGTCACATTGCTAATTAAAGTATTATATTTTTCTGTGTAATAGCATATTTAAAGTTTTTTTTAACTATACAATTACTTAAAAAATACTTATCTTTTAAAATTTTAGTAAGTTTTATAGATAATTTTAAAATGTGTAATAATTTGCAATATATAACATCAAAATAAAGTAACAGGTAAATTACATGGTTTAAATTGTAACTTTTTTTGTTTTATTAAAATTATGTTTAACAAATTTTATGAATGTATGCTGAACCGCTCTTATTAAGCTAATTTATTCAGTTATTATATGTTTAAATCATATTTCTAGCTAAGGAATTGTACATTTGCTTTTAAACAAGTGCTTTTAAACAGCTCGAAAAACAGCAATAATAATGACTTTCTTCACTACATCTAAAAATAAGTAATAGCACAACGGAAATAAAGGTATTAAAAAATATGAGTTGACTATGATATATACGGTTCAGTAAAGGTTTAAAATAATATGCATTAAAAACTTACGTAAAGTGAAAGCATAAATTTGAAAAAGTATTCTGTAAATAAACATTTTTGTTACTGATCGGTGTGCTAAGATCCTATAAGCTTAAAACTGATAAATTCAGCTTCTAATGTAATAAATTATGTTAACATACAACACTATATATATATATATATATATATATATATATATATAATATATTTTTAAACTTAATTAATTAGTTTTATATTTATAATATTTATTACTAATAATATTATATTATTAGTAATAAATATTATAAATATAAAACTAATTAATTAAGTTTAAAAATATATTAATTATATTTTTATATTTATATATTTTACGTTATAGCACAAGGATTGTACTAATATACATTAAATAATGTAATTTTCTTCAGGCAAGCAAGAAGCAGATTTTAAACAATCAATTACTGCATTTTTAAATATTATGTAATTTAAACATTGTACAAATGAATAATGACTGTACTTTAATGTCAGGTTCGGAAAATTTTCGTTTTTTTTCTTTTTCTTTTTATTTCTTTTATAGAAGATATGATAATATAAACACAACATTTTAGAGGGGTAAAAAGTGAAAGCGATGCGAAATTGTTATTGAATAATTCCTTATTTCAGTCGCGGTCAAGTTTACTTCAGTTAACAGTTGAAGAGCGCTTTCCACCAATAAGAAGGTCACGAATCCAAAAACCCGTTCCTAACGTGATTTAAAATTTGTTGCTACATAATCAATGATTATCAAAACATACCTTTTTATAGAGTTAAAGGTGAGATAAACGTAAGCTTAAAACTTATAAATTCAGTTTCTAATGTAATGTGTTAATATAAAACACTATAAATATATATAAAATATTACAATTATAATAATAAATATTATTATGAATATAAAACTAATTAACTAAGTTTAAAAATATAAAAATTTAATTAAATTAAGTTCACATAAAATTATTGTATGAATAATGTTTAAAAAAGTATATTTAACAATAAACTTAGGATTGGTAAATTAAACGTTTAATATACTAAAAATTTTGTGGTAGGTTGACCAAATTTTGGTGCTGCAGTAACTGCAACTATAAGAAGGAGAAATATCGTTCCAGCATTTGAAGATATGGGTCAACCGGAGCTCCAAATGTTGGAACGATATTTCACCAATCATCGCAGCAGCTACTGCAGCACCAATATTAGATTCAAATTACCGCAAAAATTTTAACAGTGAGAGTAAATAATGTTAATATAGGAAACTTTACCATAAGGATGTTAATAAAAACAGTTCTATTTTAATTTTGCGATAAAATAAAAAAATATTTTCCTGTCTTTTCCTATTCTTTGATTCTTTCATACAGTAAAAAATGTGTAAGTTGACCACCGGTGCCCAGTTGATCCAACACTTTTCTGAACAACTCAAAAGAAGGTGGACAATTTAAAATACTGCCAGATTTATAAAATCTATATTTGGTTCACCCTTTAAGCGATCAACTTTGACAGGTGGACAATATAGAGGGGAGGGGGGGGGGGAGGTCAAACCTAGTATGTTTTACTGTAATAAGATATTCTTATAACGCTGTACAACAAAAATCGATTAAACTAATGCTTTTGATATAAAAATACTTGATTTTTAACGAATTCGATGTTCTGAATATGAATATTACCATAAAAAATTTGAATTGGATACTTTTATATTTATTTATCTATTTATTTGTAATATATGGCTGCACGTGCGCCTATCACTCTATATATTGCTTGCGTCACACATTAGACTTATTTGTAAATAAATACAATCAGAAACAATAAATGTAAATTAAGTTATCAAAAACAACAACTGTAACAATGATAAAATTTAAATTATGCAATGTTATATAATTATTCCTTCTTCTTCTTCTTCTTCTCTTTTTTTTATTTATTATATAACTTTTCTATTAAATTTAGCTATGAGATAGGTACAGTTAAAAAAGATACTAAAAAGATAACCCCATATTTTTTAATCGAAAAATTGCCAGAGAGAAAACTAAAAATAGCTCTTCTATTGGGAATTATCCCTTCTTTCAGTCATGTTAAAAAATAAGATAAGATTCTTCTTATTGAAATTTTAACAAACTTTAAAATTATCAATATAAACACCCAATTTGGATATCAAATTTAGATTATTCGAAATTTTTTAAGCATAATTTAAAAACTACTTTGCTGAATGAGCTGTAATTTTGAATTCGCGTATTTGAAACTTCTAGTAATCAATTTCTGTTAAAAAATGCATAGGTTAAAATTTTTTTTTTTCAAATATTAATTTCAAATCTATACTAATAAAAGAAAGTTTCACTGTAAAAAATGAGTACTCAAAATTGAGTAAAAAGTACTCAATTTTGAATACGTCACATACTCAAAATAGCTCCGATCCAAATGTACTCAAAATTGAGAAACACATGTACTCATTTTTGATCCCATGGATGTATTCAAATATGAACTCCTATGTACTCATTTTTGATCCCATGGATGTATTCAAATTTAAAATTTTTTATGTCGTTAAAATAAAATTTATAGGATTAAAAAAAAGTTACTTCGCGAGGACAACCTTATAAGGGATACATACATTTCTGATCATTTTTTTCATTCCAGCGTGAGTTTATAGTAATTTACCAACCCTTGCCCATGAGAGGAATCGAACCCTTGATGTCCCGTGTACTAACCTGACGACTCAGACAAACGCGCCATGAGTGGTCACGCCTTCTCTTCAAATATTGTTAATTATTTTGCAAAACTTGCAAAAACTTAAGGTTTCATCTGCAGATGGATTTTTTCAGTTCCACTGTTTTTAATGTTTTCTTTTCATAATTTTCAATATTTTGCTGTATGATTTGGTGCCTTCAGATAAATTTCAATTTATTATGTATTATATGCGTAAAACATTGCATTAAGAATACTGATTGCCTCTTTTTACAACAGTACCAACAATTTCTTTATTCGAACATACACTTTTTTTAAATTATTTGCCTGATTATCTATTTATCAATTCTAATAAAAACAACAATTATCTTAATCAGACGTGTTTATTACATGCTATTAAAATATTTTTTTTTTAATGTCTTATTTTAAAAAAATTATGTAAATAAAATTGTTTATAATAAATTAAATTATTGTATTTCAGCTATGCTGAGAGCTTTTGCGTACGGTTCGGTTAAACTAAATAGTTAAAAAAAATTATTTTTAGAGACAAATTTGAAATTAATGACCTTGGGATAGGTAGGTTTAAATCTGGGCTTATTGATTTTATTTAAATTAAATTGTTTAATTAAAAAAATATATAAGCTAAAGAAAGAAATTAAAAACGTTATAAAGTTAAAAACTTTATTTTTATAAAAGTACAGAAAAAATATTAACTAATTTTATAAATTTAAGGAAAAAATTATAAACTTTGTAAAATTATAATTTATAAAATAATAAATTTTAGCGTAATTCATAAATTTGTAAGCCAAATCAGCTTAGTTTAATACCAATTTGCATAGCTATAATTTGCAAAGATATTATGTTATGAAACTTTTAAATAACACAATATTGCCTCACGTTAAAAAAAATTAAAATAAATTTTAAAAAAATTAGTGGGAAAAAAATCATAATTTTGAAGTACTATCAAGAAAAAAAAAGTAGATGTGTAAAATGTGAGGAAAACAAAAAGAGTAAATGTGTTGTAGTGGATCCACTTTGATGAAAATCCCGAACAACCAGATCCACTTTTCATTTCTCTTATTCTTCGTTTTTCCTTCAAATAATAGCTTTTTAGGCTCCGAAATTTCGTCATTACACATTCTGAAATATACAAGTATGTTGGGTTTGATCATATGTTCATTTTTGATCCAAAAATACTCATTTCGAAATGAGTACATGAACTTACTCAGTTTTGAGAATACATATGTTCATTTTTGATCCAAAAATACTCATTTCGATATGAGTACTTGGACTTACTCATTTTTGAGAATGCACATGTTCATTTTTGATCCAAAAATACTCATTTCGAAATGAGTACATGGACTTACTCATTTTTGAGTACTTCATTTTTTACAGTGTTCGCTCTGTGTGTGTGTGTGTCTGTTGGCGATGGCTAGGAAAATCCAGCCCACCTAGAAGGCTGCAAATTTAGATATAGGTAGTCCAAACCCTCTCCTGGTGCACCATTACGTCAGAATTTTAATATTTTGAAAATTAAAGTAGTTATTAATTAAAAACTGATCAAAGATCACAAATAAAAACGTCATTATTCAAAAGCTAGCTGGCGCATGTGCAGAAACCAATATCCGTATCTTCCGGAATAGAAGAAAGAAAGCACAACACATCCCGTTTTTGTTTTAAGTTTTTCTAAATTCGCCATGGGCAAACGGTTAGAAATACGGAAAAACCGTCTACATATTCTGAAAGAAAATACTTTTACGTCTCAAACGATCTGGTTGGTTTGAAAAAAAAATTACATTTAACCCTTTCAAAAAAAATAATCAAAAAGCATCGAATTCATGTTTTTTATTTTCTCCCGTTTTCCGAGCCTTGCATCCACCGAAATGCAAAAAATACGGAAAAACGAAGGTCACCAAATTAAAGAACTGACTTTGCCCTTTCCAAAGCCCCTTTGGTTTTAAAAAAATACAAAAATTAACCCTTCTAAAAAGTATATTTTCTGTATGCCGTTTTGTAATTTTTGCGATTTTGGCAATTTTTAAAATTCGCATCGGCGATTCAGAGAAAGGTACGAAAAACTAAAAATACCAGACAATATCTACATTTATTCCTTTTTCGATATCTGTATTTGTTTTTGAAAAATACAAATATTAACCCTTCAAAAAAAAATTCGTGCGCAGGACTCTCTTTTGCGAATTCTGATTTTCTATGATATATAAAATCTGGCATCGGCTTTCTAAAATAATCAAACAAAAATCAAACACACCTAAAGACATCTACGTTCTGTCGGATTTAGGCAGAAACCTTTAGTTTAAAAATAAAATCACGTTAACCCTTTCGAAAACGTTTTTTACCGTAAGTCAATTTCGCTTTTTTAACTATTTCCGCTATCTTTAAAAATCCGAATTGGCGTTTATAAACAAGATACGAAAAACTAAAAATACGTCAACTAATCTACATCCCTTTGTTTTTTAAAATCTGGTATCCGTTTTGAAAATTTTTAATTTTAACCCTGCAAAAAAAAAAATCCTTTCCAAAACTCACTCGCACGATTTTCGTTTTTGGTCCAGGTTTAAAAATCAGCATCGACTCAGGAAATGTGAGTACGGACAAACAGTAGACTCCAGATCATAGACACGTTCATTTTCTTCAAAACGCACCGTTGGGTTTTAAAAAATATCTACATTAACCCTTTAGAAACCGATCGATTACGTAACCAACTTTCGCGATTTCCGCTATTTTGGCAATGTTTACCCGTGGTTAAATTTCAATTCTACTAGGAAATTTCGTTGGGTCGAGTGTTCTGAAAAGGCCTCTTCCAGAACAGTCTGCGCCCTCTGGCGGCGGAAGGTGGAACTATGGACCCGATTACGACGGGGTTTGGTTTAAGTTTCGTATAGAACAGATTATTAATATTTTTGGCCCGTGCAACGCCGGGCGGGTTAGCTAGTAATATATGTTTTGAAAAAAAAAACTTGTTTTTGCACATCTGCATATCCAAAACAAGAGACAATGAAGTTTTTTTTATGGCAATATTCGTGTTTATTATACAGAATTTCATACTTTTACAGCAGAAACAATTTCATCGTTGCATAGTGCGTTTAATCGCATACACAATCAATCAAGCATTTTGATATACCTATGTATTGTACGTTTTACTTATATGATAAAAAGAATGATTTTTCATTGCTTTCTTTGTCAGTCTCAAAAAAATGTTACCAAATAATATTTAAAAAAAAATAACGTGTTTCGATAAAAATTTAAAAAAAAACTTCTTCTCTTGAAAGATTTTGCAATTTTTATAATACTAGAAGTCAGATTTTTAAGATATTTGTACTTTATAAAGTGTATTTTGAGGCAAATTGTTATAATTGTTTTTCCTCTAATGATTTTGTTTAATATCTCCCCTACTCTCTTTCTCTTTTAAAATTAGTTTTTTTTATACGTTTATTTAAGTAATTTTACTCGTTTGTTAATTTTGGGTTTCAAACGATTCTTAAATTACCTGCAATAAGACCTGCAAGTTTGGCCATCTTTGTAGGTATTAGTCCACCTGTCAAGTTGATTTCTTTATGAGTGCGCCAAATGTAACTTTTTAAAAATATGGTTACCTTTACAAGTTATCCACCTATTTAAGTTGAGCAATAAATGATTGCACCGATGCTGATAAACTTACACAGTTTTCACTGTACAATGTTTTTCACTGATGTCATGGATGAGAAATGGTTAATGTAGCTAAAGTTTGTAAATGTCGTAATTAAAATACACAGTTTTTTTTACTAGGGTGCAGTTTTTTTAATTAATTATAATTTTTTTCTTATTATTATTTCGCCCTACCTGTCTGTATGCCTTGCTTAATAGTTTCTCTTGGCGTTCAAACTTTCTTTCGATGCTCGAATCAACAAAATTTTTTTAATGCACGCTAAATGTTATATGCTGCATACGACTCTTTCAAAATGCTTGTTCTAACCACAGCTAGTTAGATACTGGCATTTGGTACGCAGATACAATATAGCGTATCCATGACGCCATTACTAAATAATATATTTCAGGGACGCAAAATCAGTGATACCAGTGAATCTAACTACAGTGCACAGCGGTGCATTTTCCCAAATTCTTGGCCAAAACGCGAACCTTTTTCTGCTTTTCTGCGTTTTTTTAGAAAATAAGCTAATAGTCAGAATTAGAGGGGTTCAGCTCGAGCCCAGGCCGGAAAAGGGCTCTAGCTCGATCTTTACACCCAGTCTGCGGTCTGCGTGTTCGGGCGCAAAGTGAAACTTTTATTTATTCACAAATTGAAAAAGAAAAAAAAAAGCTTGCTCTTTGAAAAACAAGAATGTATTTCGGACTGGAACTCTGAAATCAGAGCCCGAATTCATCTATAGTTAAAATACAGAATTGTGTTATTAAATGACCTCTTATGAAACACAGACTTCACGTGAACCAATATATCTGAAAGATTATGAACCTGAATGCAAAATTCAATCAAATTCGTGCGTATAATGAGTGAAAAATTAAATAATAAAACAGCTATTTTTCTCTAAATAGCAAAAAGCAACATTTAAAATTAATCATGTTGTAAAGTTAAAGTTACAAACTGTTTTTCCCACTTATTAATTCCACTGGGTTTGGTTGAATATCAAACTTTTCTCATAAAATTACAGAGTGTGTTTGCATATTTTTTAGACGATTTTCATGGTACTTACAGAACTTTTTTACATAATAGTATATATGTGTTTTAAATGTTCAATATGATAATCCTTATTCTGAACTAACTTTCTACGCCGTAATTTCTATGACAATAATGCCTTTTGTAGTTTTGGAAGGGATATTTTGGCCCATTCCTTATGAACAGCTTTCCAAAGTCCATGATGGGTTGGTTGCACGTCGACGTCTGGATGCCTTTCAGCGTCTTTTAATAACCTAATGCGAATATTTCTCTTTTGCAGAAATATAGCCTTCCATCTATCGGTTCCTTAAAAGTGCCATTTTGCATGTAAACAAAAATTTAATACTTTCAAAAACATATTAACTGTGAAAAATAATTTCTCTATGGAGAGGATTTTTTTTACACCAAAATAAACTCGTCTAAAAAAATATACGAACAGCCTCTGTATGTAAGAAAATATGAAATTCTTTATATATATATTTACATATATATCGCCACAAAATAAAGATCCTTACGATTGTCAAATCATCACGCTAAAATAAACTGTAATCCGTTTATTTTATTCAGTAAAGGCGAACTTAACATAGTATTATAAGGGCATTTATAAATAGTACATGTAAAATAGATCAAAAATTGAGTAAAATACAACAACTGATGGCTATTCACGAAAATTTGGGAAGAACTTCGTTTTGTCACTGGAAATGGAGATACGATGAGTCCCCCAAAGATAAAGATGTTTTACCCAGTTTTTCTTTTTTTTCTTTTTTTTTGGGGGGGGGGGGAGGAGGGATTTTAACTCAGGGAGAGGGGAGGTAATTTTTTTTAAGTATCTCAAGTGGGGTATCGTTAGTTATGCATGTTTTAATTCTGAATCGAACGACACCATCCGCAAGTCGATACAATGATTCGTTATACAAAGTTACGCCAGGTTTTGCAAATACAAAGTCGGCGATTTACCTCAGTGCAGTTAATATAGGTTTTTACAGAAACAACTGATGGCCATTCACAAAAATTTGGGAACAACTTTGTTTTGGCACGAGAAAATAAGATCCAATGAGTCCCCAAAACATAAAGTTGTAAAGTGATTAGAGGGGGGGGGGGGGGGGCAGGGTTGTAATTTTAACCGGTCAAAACTGATTTTGACCAGGACACTGGATAAAAGTGGTTTTAACCGTCCAAAATTGGTCAAAATGGTCAAAAGTGGTAAAAAATGATCAGAACTGCTACAAATAGTTTTAAATAGTCTTAATTATAATATTTTTTTTTCAATTAAAAATAACTTAATAAGTAATAAAAAGTAACAGTGCAGTTAAAAAAATACACTGACAAGTGTATGAGGTTCATTAGGAAAATATGCTTATACAATACAATAAGTGTTAAAAATTTAAAAATGGACTATGCAATTGTAAAAATATAATTCAGTTGCAGTTAATAACACAAAACATGGCACATATGCTGAATCCTGGTCTACATGGGTAAAGGTATTGATTAAGAAAAGAAAGAAATAGCAAGACAGTGGTTACATAATATTGATCCTACATTTTTGCCTCTTGTGATTGCATTTCAAGCAGAATCCTCACCATATCCAAAATCCTATTTTTCTGTGAAAGTGTAAAAGATACAGTTGGACCCGATGTCTAGTCGGCAGCAATGAAGAAGATAATAGGCATTAATATGAAATTTGTTGAATTTACATGACATATAATGAACTGTTGTGCTAGCTCTTCATCAATAGAAAGATTATTTTCTAAGTTTGGAATAATCCAAAATAAATTACGAAACCATCTAAGTTTAGAGACAACTGCAAAACTTGTTACTTGTAATCATTTTTAAAATTAAACACAAATTACATAAAAACATAAAAGAGCTTGTGTAAAGAATAATTAAAAATATTTGTATTGTATCTTGGTGTTATGTTATTTGTGTTATGACTTTTTTTTTGGTGTTTGCTGGTGTTATATTATTTATATTATATTTTTAACAGATGTTAACTTAGTTTTAACATATGCTAGTAAAAAATATTTGATTAGTATTAAATAAATTGAATATTGAATTTCAGTGGTCAAAATGGTCAAAATTGATTTTGACCGGGGCGGTTATAACCGGTTTAAACCGCCATGGTTTAAACCTATACAACCCTGGGGGGGGGGGGGGGCAAAGGGTTTTTTTTAAACTCAGGGTAATAATTCTTTTTTTTTTCTTTCTTTTTTTTAATAAGTAAAGTGGGGTATCGTTTACTATGTATTTTTAAATTCTGAATCGAACCATACCCTCCGCAAGTCAATACAATCGTTTGTTGCAAAGTTACGCCATGTTTTAGGAATACAAAGTCGAACATTTTATTCCAAGGCATTTAATGTAGGATTTTTCAGAAACAACTGATGGACATTTACGAACATTTGGGAAGAACTTCGTTTTGGCACTAGAAAAAATGATCCGATGAATCCCCCCAAAATAAAGTTGTTTTACGGTGTTTAGGGGGGAGGGGGCAAAGCATATTTTATTTGCACTGAAGTAAAATTTTCGACTTTGTATTCCTAAAATCTGGCGTAACTTTGCAACAAATAACCGTATCGACTTGCGAATGGCGTGGTTCGATTCAGAATTAACAAATACATAGTTAACAATACTCTACTTTGCTTATTAAAAACAATTTAATTATCCCCCCCCCTGAGTTAAAATGCCCCCCTTTGCCCTCCCCCCTAAACATCGTAAAAAAACTTTATTTTTTGGGAACTCATCGGATCTTATTTTTTAGTGCCAAAACGAAGTTCTTCCCAAATTTTCGTGAATGGCTATCAGTTGTTTCTGTTAAAACTTACATTAACTGCACTGAGGTAAAATCGTCGACTTTGTATTCGTAAAACCTGGTGTAACTTTGTAACGAAACATTGTATTGACTTGCTGATGGTGCCGTTCGATTCAGAATTAAAAAATGCATAACTAACAATACCCCACTTGACCTACTTAAAAAATATATCCCCCCCCCCCTCCTCCCTGAGTTAAAGTTTCTCTTCCCCCTCCAAAAAAGGGGTAACACAACTTTATTTTTTGGGACTCAACGGATCTTCAATTCTAGTGCCAAAACGAAGTTATTCCCAAATTTTGGGGAATGGCCATCAGTTTTTTTAAAACTATTTTACCTGTACTCATACTATTATGCAAATTTATGTATGGAAATAGTGTAAAATTTGTTTCTGGTCTTTGACCAGCATTTTGGCCAGTATGCTACTACATTGTCCGCAAACATAATAGTTTTTTAACTTCAGTTTTAGTAGGAATAGAAGAAAAACTCTAGAATATTCTTTATAGAAACCATTCATTAGGTAACTGGTATATTTTCTGCCTGAGATAGTATTAACCCTTTCGGGCCTAGCGTCTTTATCGGACATGTCTTCACATTTACTATTATTTTGTGTTTACAATTACTTTTCTTATTATCTGCATGTATTAATTAATGATAGTATATGCCTTTACATTTACTATTATAAATTCTGTTATATTCCAGCATTTAGTAATAAAACAAAATAAAAGTATACGCTTAAAGGTTTATACACCGATATTGAGACTTTTATTTCAAACATGTGTTTCATTCATTACATTTAAAAGTAGGGGTTACTTTACCGAATCAATAATTTGTGATTAAATAGGCATGAGAACTTCCGGTATTTTTTTTAAAATCTTGTTGTAATACGACATTTTTTAGACGTCTTAAAAATATCTTCCATAACCTATTGTGTTATTAATAATATGTAAAAAATTAATAACATTCGTTAGATTTCAGTAAATGACATGTTCATCAAATTTTTGTCATTTGGATACTTACTTTTAATTTTTTAAACCTCAAAGAATTTTTTTCCAAAATCAAAAGAAAATAATATCCCAAAATGGTTAAATTAGGGAAATACAGTATATTTTGTGGGATTTTTTTTAAAAACTGCATTTTAATGAAATGTTAGTTTTAAATTCAAATACGTTTAATTTTTTTTCTATATACGGTATAAGAAGGATAACCTACGTAATGTAAATTATGATTTGCATTGCATATTTAAAAATATACTCTTTCTATGATTACTTTTAAATTATGTTTTGCAAAATGCTACCCATGTAAACACAACTTTACTAGTAGTTACTTATTCTCTAAACCTTATTCTCATCATAAATCACGTTTTCTCTACCATATCTACTTTTTACACTTTTTAAGTCAAAAATAGAAGTATGTCATTCAATTAATTTAGTCTAACGAGCTCTGTCGAACTTACAATTTTTCCCCCGGGATTCAGATGTGAAGTTAACAGTGTCACATTATAGGAAAATAAGCTAAAGATAAAATGTTTGAGGATGCGAGTAAAATCTTTAAACTAAACACCACAAGGATAATTGCTTAACTTTATTCATATTAAAATATACAGTTTTATTTTGAAACGTTATAATATTACACTTTTTATATATTAGTAACATTATTAATTTTAGTATCAATTACTGTGAAGTTTTATAGCTAAGATATTATTGTAAGATTTTAAAGTAGAAAAAAAAAATATTACTATGCAAATTTGTTATTAATGGTTTTATACCACTATAAAATATAAATGTACTAATAATAATAATAATAATTGTTGCTGTAGTTATATTAAAAATAAACAATTGTAAAAATCTTGACATTAGTCAATTACTTTTTATTTAATATTATTATGGTACTTATACTTACTTTATAAACAATAATCATGTGCATTTTACTATCATTTATTACTTTCATGGAAATTGATGTTATCACTAATGCATTATTAAAATATTTTAATTTTGACTAAAAATGTTTATTATTTTAATATTGTACTACTAATAATATAAAAATTAAAAACAGATCAATAATAATATTTTTGTATTGTTATTTTTGCATTTATTATATTAAATTTAATATAATTATTCTTGAAGTTGATGAGTTACTTTTTATTTAATGTTATTTTGATACAGTAACTTAACTAAAGCATTGTATTTTTCATTCTCATTTATACTAGAGTTTTGTTATTATTGTCATTATAAATATAAAACTTAATGTAAAATTATAATAGGTATCACCATCATAGTGGTTTATTTTATTATTATTATTTTTTTTTTATGTATATATAAATTTTAGCGTGTAACAATTATAATTGTTATTCCACATTTATTTATTTGATTTTAACATCGTATTCCTTTAAATTGTTCAACTGTTTAATTATTTAATAATATTTCACATCAGAATTCATAATTTATCTTTTTCAAAATCAATTTCAATGCTTTAAACTTATAATATGTCCCCCTCTCAGATTTATAGCAAATGCATTGTGGTTTAATATTTATCTTCTGACTACAAAATAAAAATAAAATCTATTCGCGATTTTATTTAATTTAATTTATTTATTTATTTATTTTTGTGGTAGACACAAAATAATAGCATGATAATGCAGAGCGTGTTAATATGAATGTTATACTTCCAACATTTATTAATTTTAAGTATAACATTTAATTTTTGAGACAATTAACTTATATTGTGTTTAAATTAAGTTATTTTTAAACTTTAAAAGCCACAAATTAATTTATATAAAACCAATTTTAAATGCCTTAAATTTACTAACTCTTTCATCTACTACAAATACACTATAATTTAATATTAACTTTCTATCTTTGATTTTAAATCAGAATAAAATTTATTTATGGGAGGCGGGGGGGGGAGGGGGGATTGTAAAAATCACGGATAATACAAACATTATTATATTACATTAAGTCTTTGTAACCAATGATTATTAAATCAGAAGATGAAAACTGCATTAATTTAAACGTATCTTTGATTTAATTAAGTCTATTATGTTTAAATTAAGTTTTTATTTTAAATTTCAAAATTTACAATTGAAATGCCTTCAATTTACAAACTGTCTCCTTATTTACTGCAAAGACAACGTAATTTAATATTTATCTTTCACCTATGACTTTAAATCAGAATAAAATCTATTTGCGGGAAAAAAAGAATTTGTTTATGATAGTACAACAAAAGGCGAACATATAACGTGCTAATAATGCAAAATCAAGATAATATAATTGTTAGCATGTTTATTTGTATATTATGTTTAAATTAAGTTTTTTCAAAGCTTCAAAATTCACACTTTAAATGCCTTAAACTTACTAACTGTCTCCCACTTTTATTTACTGCAAATATACTGTAATTTAATATTTATATTCTATGTGTGACTTTAAATCCGAATAAAATCTATTTACGGGGAAAAAAAGAATTTGTTTATGACGGTAAAAACAAAAGAATAACATGCTAATGCAAAGTCATATGATATGGACGTTAGGCTTTAAAACAAAAAGAACAGAATAATAGAAGGACAATGACGAGACAACCTACGTCTCCAGGCGGACGGGATAGTCGGAAAAATTTTGTGGAAATGAGATATAATATTTCTTAGGTTAGATTATTTTCAGCACACCTGTAAGATATATATCTAGAAGGGACACCAAGCGCGGATTCGGTTACACATCTGTTGAAGAGATTTTTTTAGTAGAACTTTATTTTATTATTTTATTTTTAGACAGAATATTTATCTAGCAGTTATGTTAAGTGTATTGTGATATCCTTCAGCTGTTTATCTTTTTTTATTTATACTTTTAAAAAATTCAAAAAGCAAAGGAGTAAGGTTAATAAGATTCTTCTGAGAAGCATAACGTCTTTTTGGTGTATCTCAAGATTTTAATGTCATTTTTCATATTTTAAAGTTATATGCCAGTTAGATACCATCTAAATATAATATAACCTAAGAATTCTAATTCTTTTTATTGAATAATGTATTTAAGTCAAATTATTATTATTATTATTATTATTATTATTATTATTATTATTATTATTTTACTTTAAATCTATAATTTAGCTTTGGAAAAACCAACCTTATTTACTTTAAACTTATAAAGTTTAAGGTGAAAAACATTCATTAAAATTAATTAATTAATTAAAATTAAATGCAATAAAATTAATCGTCTTAAAGATTTTTTTAAATTTTTTATTATTTTTTTTTTGCGTTTGATTATATTCAGTACACCTGTAAGATATATATTTAGAAGGGACACGAAGCGCGTATTCGGTTACACGTTTGATGAAGATGTTTTTTTCAGATATATATTTTTAATTATTATTTTATTTTTAGACAGCTTATTTATTTAGAATTTATGTTAAATGTGTCGTGGTGTTAGTCAACTGTTTATCTTTGTATTTATCTTTTAAAATTTTCAGGAGGAATCCCAGGATTACAGGATTACAAATGTATTGAAAATAAGCTAACACAAGAAATTTAATTTTTATTACATTTAATTTTAATTAACACTTGTAATCAGGAGGAATTTTGTTTAAAAGGAAAGAGTAAAGTTAATAAAATTCTTCTAGGAATCAAAATGTCTTTCTCGGCTATTACAGATTTTAATGTAATTTTTCACATTTTCAGGTTACTTGCGAGCTTAGTGCTTCTTTTATATGATGTACCTTAGAGGCAATTTCTTTAAATTGATTTTTTTTTCATTTAAGTTTAATTATTTTATTATATTTTCATTCAAAATCTACAGTTTAAGCTTTTCTGAAAACCAACTTTATTGCTTTGAACATAAAAAATTTGTTATATGATTTATTTTAACTTATAACAAATAATTTAATTAAAATTAAATGTAATAAAAATTAAATTTCTTGTGTTAGCTTATTTTCAATACACTTGTAAGATATATCTAAAAGGGATACCAATATATAATTTTAATATTAGACTGAATATTTGACAAGTACGTTAAGTGTATTGTGATATTAATCAGCTGTCTATCTTTTTTCTTTCTTTTTAAAAAAAAATATATATATATATATTTAATAATTTAAAAAGGCAAAGGAGTAAAGTTAATTTAATTATTTTGAGAATTGTAACACCTTTTTTTTGCGATATCTGAAATTTTAATGTCAGTTTTCATATTCTAAAGTTATTTACGAGTTAAGTGTCTCTTCTAAATATAATCTAACTTAAAAAAATAATAATACTTTAAATTGAGTATAATCACCATAAAAAAAAGTTTAGATTTTTCAAATTAACTTATTTTTCGCACGCCTGTAATATATATATATATATATATATATATATATATATATATATATATATATATATATATATATATATATATATATCTAGAAGTGACACCATGACTAGATTCTGTTACATATCTGTTGAAGAATTATTATTATTACTATTATATAATTTTTTTTCCAAGCAGTTATATTAAATGTATTGTGATTGACATACTATTAGGCTGTTTATATTTTACTTATATATATATATATATATATATATATATATATATATATATATATATATATATATATATATATATATATTTAAAGGAAAAAAAAACCAAGTCTTTGTATTTTGTTAAAGCAAACCAATAAAGTTAACAAAAACCATCTGAGAAATTTTTGAGAACCTAGAGTTTTTTGGAATTATTTCATATTTTAAGATAGTATTGCGAGCTTGGTATCCTTTCTAGATATACAAATATATATTATAGGTACGCTGAAAATAATTTAACACAAGAAATATAATTCCTTTAAGTTAATTATTTTATTGTATTTTATTTTACTTCAAAATCTGTAATAGTGTTAGTTTTTTTTTTCAAAAACTAGCCTTGTTGCTTTAAGCTACAAAGCTTTCTTCCCCTCCCCCCCCTCTGTGAATTTAGAAGTTTTTTTATGAACGTTTTTAAAAAATGCATTCGTAAAGTTTTAAAAGGAAATTTTTACTCTATATGAGATTATGTTTTATATGATGTTATAGTATTTTATCGCATCTGAAGCATTGAGTTGTTATTGCAGCTTTTCTTCCCTTCACAACAAGTGATTGAACAAAATGTAATCTTAAAATATAGACGTGTATCATTTCAAACATTTATTACAGGGAAAAAACTATTATGATGACAGAACGAAGAGGAAAAGAAAAACAACTCTGATGGATTACTGACACATTTCTTGCAGAAAGAAAGTCAATTTTACAGAAGCATGCAGTTAATAAAAAAAAAAGAAAAATTATACTTTGTTTTACAAATAAACTTTAAACTGTACGATAATCATACGTTTTTGAAAAACTTGTATTCTATAGTTTGCTTAATTTCTTGAAGAAACATACAGAAAAAGGTTCACTGTAATTACAAAAGCTTTAAGAGAAAATCTGAGTTCTAACTTAAAAATAAGAAAATAAATAAATAAAAAAGTTTGATTCTAGTGTATAATCAGGATAAGATCTCCGTGTTACGATAATGGGTTCCAATAAAGAGGCTCGAGAGGACGGCCTCTGTTGAAATCTCAAGGACCTTGAAACAATGAAAGTTTAAGTCAAACTGCTAACACATACTATAAAGTGTGATGTATCGAAGCTTTAGATCTTGTTAAATTACAGATTTATTTCACTTGATTCTATTTGGTAATAGCCTTTTTTTTTAAATAAAAAAAGTCACATTGTGTAGTATTTGTTTCTTTACGGGAATAGAAAAAAAATAAATTATATAAGTTAAAATATTTTATGGATCCTTATTTTTTATAATTTTTAATTCATTTTCAATTATTATTATTATTATTATTATTATTAACTTAAATACCTTGAAATGTAATCTAAGTCAGTGAAAAGTCAATTAAAAAATATTTCTGTACATTTAATTTAAATTTTCTCTAGAATAATGTACCGCAAGGGAATTTTTTAAATTTTGAATTTTAAAGTAGTATTTTAGAGTTTTTATAAGGAAAAAAAAGTAGTATTCGAAATCTCGCCATCCTTGTTACTAACAAAAGCGATTATCGCTTTTTTCTGAACTTTAAATTAAGTTAAGGGCGTTGGTCATTTCCCTCACTAATGTTAAACCTATGGGAGTGTCATGTATTCGTATTTTAAAATATCTCCACGGGAAATTGATATTTTTAATGTATTTTTTCTGTATACTTTTTTTAAAAGGATGTCTACTTTCTTTTTAGTTGTCAAAAATATTTATAAAATAGATACTTAATTTAATATTTTATATGTTAAAATCTTAGCTGAACTGAAAAAGATTTTAACACTTCACAAAAAATTTAAGTATATATTTTAGGAATATTTTGACAACTAAAAAAGGAGTCATCTTTTAAGAAGAGTACACCGAAAAAAAAAAGTTAAAAATATTAATTTCTTAAAGAGATATTTTAAATATGCGAATGCATTCCACGCCTATATATGTTTATCATCAGCGACGGGAATTTGATATCTCACTGATCCACAGCCTTAAGATTTTTCTCAAATTTAAATTATTTACCTGCTTCTCACACATTTACGCAAACTTTTTCATCTATTAAATGCATAAAACTTGACAATCTTATTGCGATTTTAAGGGGCTGAAAAGCGGTATTCATTTTTCCAAAAAAAGTAACGCATTTTTTTTTTTTTTTTTTTTTTTTTTTTTTTTTTTTTTTTAAGAAAAAAAAATGTTAAATTGGATATTTTAAACCGATTTTCATAAATACATTAAAGGAAAAGTAGACATTGAGATCTATAGTCACGAGAATCAAGAGAAGACGTAGCAATCAGAAATATAAACAGTAAATTTTCGTGATTCACTGAAAAAAAAAAAAAAAAAAATCAAATAAAAATACCTGTTTGTTGTCCGTAATTGATGAAAAGTAATATTTTCAAAGTTTATGTACAGCAAAGAAAAATTTGCAGATCTGAAGTTTTACAAAATTACATAAAAGTTTCTGCTTTATTAGGAAATGTTTCAGTATATCTTTTTTGTTGCAGCATTTATATTACCTAAAATTTATCTAAACATGCAATAACTCAATTTTTCTTGAATATAGAAATTAAAATACATTTGTAAATATATCATAAAAATTCGTATTGTTAAGCGGAAAGAAAGTGAGAGAGAGGAACATCTTAAATAGGATAGTTAATTATTATTATTATTATTATTAAATTCCATGCTTCAAACACTAACAACAACGAAAAAAAAAAAAAAAAAACTATTCAATTTTAATTGCATAATTTATTTTACGACTAATACAGACTGCCTTTGAAACGTGTATTAATTTATTTGATAGTGGGTCAGAATGGCCTTGAAAAGCAAGATGAAATATAACTCTATGTTGGATAACGATTTGGAAAGTTTCAATAGAAATGTCCTAAAGCTCTATTGAAAATGCTATAATTATATTTTCCTTGAAAATATCTATTGTTCGCTTTAATAATGCATTGAAATTCGCTGAAATCTAAAAAAGAATTACGTCGATAAAAAATTGTTTTTAAAAAAAAGTTAATAGACAATTACATATTCCAAAGACTATTTTCCTTGAGCCTTTCAGTGGATAATGTGTAATTGCACGAAATTTAATTTCGTTTATCAGTATATAGGGTTATGATAAAGTAATTCAAAACTAATTGGTAATAGATTATTATACGAAATTCTTTTCATCGATAACAAAGACTAGTTTGCTTAGAAGCACAAACTTTGAAATTCAAGACTTCTTAAATAAATTGGAATATCACATCAATTTGGTTACTTAGCAGTAGTACATAGTTTTATTATATAACAATTTAGAAAGTAAATGTCACTGTATTTATTTTTAAAATCTTCTATCTATAATAGAAGAAACTATTGTAATCGACATTTTTTCGACTTCCGGTTTTCGACGGATTTACACGTTTTAGGGGCCAGAGATCGCGAAAAACATGTTTATAGAAAATGTTTGTCTGTCCGTGGTCTGTGTGTCCACATGTCTGTACTCAATGTATCATCGAAAAGTGTATGAATATATGCATAGAATTGAACCAAAATATGTTTTTGACTATATGGCCAGCAGGTCCCACTTGAATTTTGGGAATATTCCGACGGAAGGAGGAGCTGTCCTAGCAATTTTTGTATTTCCATTAATTACGTAAAAGTAGTAGTTTTTTTTTTTTTTTTTAAATTATTCCATTTTCATATTAGTATTAGCCTGTTACTGTTCTTATGTGTATCTTCTGTGCGAAAATTTACTTTATCTGTAGGATAGATGGTTTATACAAAAGGTGCTATACACTTATATGGTAGGTGTATCGCGAAATTTTTCTCAAACTTTAAGGTGGGTTACGAAACAATTAAGTTTGAGAAACACTGGCGCAGAAGGAAGATTCATTTTATTAAATAAAATATCTGGTTCAAAATATGTTTATCTATCTTGAAAAAAAAGGAAAGCTTGGCTGCTATGCTATTATTTATTTTTCTATTTTTTTCTCTGTTTAAACTCACCATTGGTTCACATCATTATCAGCTAATGTATAGAAAATGCGTATTTAAGCAGAAAACATTTATCAGTTAATATCTAAGAAGAGGCATGCTAAAAATGGTGATGTCTTTAAATAAAATACTGAAGACTCGAAAAGATTTTTATGGTTGTCATACTTTTTTCTCACAAACTGACAACCGTAACGAATTCTCGTTTGTACAGTGATATATACTTGTTTTCTTCTAGAAAAGAGAATGGTAAAGATGAATGCAGAACAATAAAAAGAAAATTATATTGTCGGCATTTAACCGACACGAGCCAAATAACGCTTTCCTTATAGATAGATGTCTAGTGTTAATACTGCGTTATATTTCTTTCAATGCTACTGAAAAAAAGCATGAAAATTGTTTTTATGTAAATAAAAATGTGGCATTTCTTTTAAGTTTATTTATAAATCTACAGATTGAAAGATTGAAGTAGTGTTAAAATTGAAGTAGTGCGTTATTAATTGATTTATACAATAAAATAACTATTTCCTTTAAGGTGGTTCTTTAAAAAAAAAAAAAAAAAAAAAAAAAAAAAGAAAAAAGAAAAAAAAAAAAATCCGCGGACAATAACGCGACACTTTCTGACACATTTTGTGACTCATTTTTAAATATAAAAGCATGATTCTTGTAGAGATGATTATTGAAGTAATTTGTAATAAAACATTTTTTTTCCTGCACTGTCAAAGCGACAGCATTCTCTGAAAAATCTTCTGTTTTTTCCGAAAAACTATTACATACTTTCTAAATAAGAGCGCTTGCCAATTTGATAGATTTGCGAACAAAAATTAATTAATAAGTTTGTCAGAAAGCAGCCAGTTTGGATTTGAGAACAGCCTTAAGTACCAATTTATTAATTAAGAAAAATTCTATCTTCAATAATACCTCCCCCCTTAATATTTTAAAAAAGATTTAAAAATATATCTAATACTGTTATATAATTTAAAAGGATACATTCGTTGAAATTGACTTTTTAAAGTCTGTAGTTATAAGATTTTTTGAGAAATATTTCTAACAACGAACATAACAAAGGATGTGAAAAATTTTATTAGATCTACTGATAAATTTAATTAGATATTTCTAACAATATTTAGATTAATTAACAGATAATACTGATTTCTGTAATATCTCAATTCTTATAAAATAATAAAAGTAAATATATTGGGTTTTTATCTGTAAATGCGATTATTTTTAGCACAAAATTTTCCTCTACATCACATTTTTCATTATATAAAAGTTATCTATACGTAATTGAAGCTATTTAATATCCACACAAAATAATAATAATAATAATTAATAATAACTTTGATTGTGTATCTTAAACGTGGTTTAGCAAAGTCTTTTGCATGATATCTGAAATCTCCTAATATAGTAAAAGACTTATTCAATAAATTTTACATGATTTTATTTTTATTTATTTTTTAATGGAAGTTTAAGTCTCGTAATTCTTGCAGTAGAGGCATAAAGCATTAAATTGTTATTAAAATGAAATCAAATTCGTTAATGAGGAAAAAATAATCTCTCTAGATAAATGACAGATATAAACTTTGAGTGTAAAGGACAGGGTTGTAATTTTAACCGGTCAAAACTGATTTTGACCAGGACACTGGATAAAAGTGGTTTTAACCGTCCAAAAGTGGTAAAAAATGGCCAGAACTGTTACAAATAGTTTTAAATAGTCTTAATTATAATAATTATTTTTTTGCAATTAAAAATAACTTAATAAGTAATAAAAGTAACAGTGCAGTTAAAAAAAATACACTGACAAGTTTATGAGGTTCATTTGTAAAATATGCTTATACAATACAATAAGTGTTAAAAATTAAAAAATGGACTGTGCAATTGTAAAAATATAATTCAGTTGCAGTTAAAAACACAAAACATGGCACATATGCTAAATCCTGTCTACATGGGTAAGGTATTGATGAAGAAAAGAAAGAAATAGCAAGACGATGGTTACATGATAATATTGATCCTCAGTTTTTGCCTCTTGTGATTGCATTTCAAGCAGAATCCTCATCATATCCAAAATCCTATTTTTCTGAAAGTGTAAAAGATACAGTTGGACCTGATGTCTGGTGGGCAGCAATGAAGAAGATAACAGGCATTGATATAAAATTTGTTGAATTCACATTACATCTAATGAACTGTTGTGCTAGCTCTTCATCAATAGAAAGATTATTTTCTAAGTTTGGAATAATCCAAAATAAATTACGAAACTGTCTAAGTTTAGAGACAACTGCAAAACTTGTCACTTGTAATCATTTTCAAATTAAACACAAATTACATAAAAGAGCTTGTGTAAAGAATAATTTAAAATATTTGTATTGTATCTTAGTGTTATGTTATTTGTGTTATGACTTATTTTTTTATTTGGTGTTTACTAGTGTTATGTTATTCATATTATGATATTTTTAACAAATGTTAACAGATGCTAGTAAAATATATTTGATTAGTATTAAATAAATTGAATATTGAATTTCAGTTGTCAAAATGGTCAAAATTAATTTTGACCGGGGCGGTTATAACCGGTTAAAACCACTGGTTTAAACCGCCATGGTTAAAACCAATACAATCCTGGTAAAGGAGAAATGATTATTGAAAATAAAATTTCGAAATTTTTCATAGCTTCTGCTTTTTGTTCTCGAGAATTTCTCCTCTCCATCTACTCCGCCCCCTACTCACACACCACACTAGAGGTCTGCACGGGCCGAAATTTTCAGGCCCGGGCCCGGCCCGACTCATTTATGGTTTTGCAGTTAATGACCCGGCCCGTTGAAAAAACAGGGAAATCTGGCCCAGGCCGGCCCGTGAAAAAATCAATGAAATCAGGCTCGGCCCAACCCGACTCAATTTCTACAAAAATTCTGATGTTTCTTATCATACAATAAAGATTCTTTTAATAAATACAGCATACATATTTATGGGAAAATTTTACTGTATATTTTAGATTACTATATGTTCACAAGCCATAGAATAATTTATAGCAACGATCATTTAGATTCTTAGTGGACTATTACATTCAAGTAAAACATTAAAGAAATTAATGTAGTTTAGAATTAAAGAAAAAAAAAGAAGATGATTACACATCATAACTTTTGTTGCTGTATAATAAAAGAATGTAGATTTTTGAAAATGTTTCACTGTAATTTATTAAATATATTTCCAAAGATTCCGTTAACAGAAGTTCATTATCGCAATTACTATTTTTGCAAAACAAATTGCCTGCTCCACGCGTACTGGGAACAACTAAGTCCAGTACCAACCGGCCAGAGTATATAAAATAAACTGTAACCCTGATCCCTTCCTGCCCGAGTCTGCTGAAAAAATTAATCACGGTCTTAGACATGATGTAACTGTCCGATGCCGATTTCTACGCTGGACATGTTATATTTCTGTATTGATGTTGTCAAGCTAGCATCGGCTCGCGTAACACATTTATTCTTATTCTCGTCCCAGCCACGTCCATTGAAAATCATTCATATTTTATCATCTTAGTTTGAACCATTTAAATTTGTTATATTGGGCCGATCGACTCGGCCCGTTCCGTTAAAAAATTGTCTTTATACTTCCGGCCCGTTAAAAAAATTGTCTTTATTCTGCCAGCCCGTTTGAAAATTTGCTTTCCTTTTGCCTGCCCAAGCTTGGGTCCATGCAGACCTCTACACCACACACACACTAGATATGAGTTGAGCTCGGGCTCAAAGTGAAACATTTTATTTATTCCCAGATTGAAAAAATGGAAAACGAAAAATTACTGTGTGAGAAACAAGAATGTAGTCTAAGTTTCTCTGAAGTGTTTTACAATCCTCTATAAATCAACTTGTAAGCGAATCGAATTGGTATTGATGAGATATAAGGATAAATATTATATCTGATTCTGAAGCCTTTGCACAGTCAGTGTTAGTGACTTAAAGAAACCGTGGGATATCCCTTCTCTATCACCTCTTTCTGTCATATTTGTACTAATAGTTTCTCATGTCTTTCTGCCATAAGAATTGTAATTTTTACAGATTTTTTTTTCCAGTGGTTAGGTATAAATAACAAATTTGCTATTTTAAACAGATTTTCAATGATATGAAAATGAGTTAGTAATTTAGGAGCAATACTTATTTCAATGCCAGAAGAGATTTTTAAATGAGAAAATTAATCTTGAAACTATTTTTAAAAAAGGTATTAACAATTTTCTGCTGCGTACTTTCGGTATTGGGCTCGGATTTTAAATCGTTTAGTTCGGGAATACTCTCGGGCTCCGAAAAAAGAACCCGAACTCATCTCTAACACACACACAAACTAATGTCAACATATTGAAAATTTGCTGTTATTACTGCATTCAGAACTGTGTGATTCTTCAAATTTCAAGAGATCAAATAAAATTATAACTATTTTGTGATTTTTTTCTTTTTTTATTACTCTGTACATTTTTTATAGAATATTGACCTTCTTTAATTTCTTTGTTATAAATCGATATGAATTACTATTCTGTCAACATTTTATTTATTTGCTTTACATAAAAAAAAAAAAAAAAAAAAAAAATTACAGCGTAAAAAAAAAAAAAAAGCCATATTGCAGCATTACAGTAAAAGTATGTTATAGTATCAATTTTTCAGAATTTTTTCATGTGATAAAAATCTTTCCGTTTTTTTTTTTCTTTTTTTAAATAAATTTCTGTTGTGATGTTTTACATTGTGAGATTTGAGGTATTTTTGTTTTAATATTAAAAAATAATTTTTTAAACGTGATTTTTTGTTTAAATAACAAATATGCAAGTTAAAAATTACATTATTTTACGTTTTATAAATTATTTACATTGGCTAATTTATATTATTTTTCTTGCATTACGTGGACATCTATTAAGCATTATTTCACAATAAGGCTTATTGTGTTACACATGCACACAATAACAAATTTACAGACTTCTTTTATATTGTGGAAGTGTTTTTAAATTATTTATTAATATTAGCATTTCATTGGAATTATTTTTCCGCTATCTTTAAAAATTGCCCACATACATTAAATATTAGTTAGGTGCAATATATACCCTTTTAAAACATTCTTCTAAAATGTTATCCTCAAATCCAAACTGGCTACTTTCTGACACATTTTTTAATTCATTTTTGTTCTCAAACACATGGAATTGGCAGGTGATCTTATTCAGAGGCTATGTAATCAAATGGTAATTTCCATTTTTCAATAAAAGCAGCATATCGTTCAGGAAATTACTGTCAAAGTGGGGGTTTTGAACCAAATTTCCGGACGCAACAGCACGGGAAAAATACTGCCATCATGAGACTGTAATCGCGTATAACTGAAGATTTAATTAATTTATCGAAAATGGACAAACCATTCGATCACAAATTATCCCAATAATCATATCTGTAGGAGCCATACCTTTACATTTAAAAATGAGTTAGAAAATATGTCAGAAAGTTTGGTATTCTTGGGTGATTTTTTTTTTCGCGAACCGCTATAAGAGTAACAGATCGTTCAGAAATTTTGCGAAAGGTGGCATTATAAGTGATATTCGGGACGCGTTAGTCGAAGAAAGGTCGTCATGAGGGAACAATCAATTGTAAATACAGTTGTATTCTATTTACGAAAAATAAAATGAAAATCACTATGCGATTCTCAGGCTTCGTAAATAGTAACGACTACAAATTTCACGCATTTATGTGCAAAAATGAGTTCGAGAGTATGTAAGAAAATTTTGCGTTGTTAAGGGGTCATCTATTAATTATGCGTTTTTTATTCCCTCCCCCTATGTCACAGGTTGTCATTCTCGAATGATATTGTGATATCACAATACTATCTCCCCCCCCCCCCTGTTGTGATATCACAATTTTTACAACTGTTCATTGAACGCCAATTTTCATTAAAATAAAACAATGTTCAATAATTTTAAAAATATTTTTAACAAATATGTAACAAAATGAAATAACCTTTAAAAAAATGACTTTATTTTCAGTTGTAATATATTCTTATGAACTTTATTATGATGCTTGAAAACAATACATACTTAATTATTTTCATATTTTAAATGTTATTACACAATGTTCTATTCCATTCCCTCCCTCGTCCTTATATGTGACGTAATTAATAAACGGTTCCCAAGCAGGAGTTCTTATTTAATAGTTTTAAGAGACTGATCGATATAAAAAATCTTAACTTTTTAATACCCCTTCATTCCATTGTATTGTCATCTACATGTGTAACTGTTTTATGCCCTCCCTCCCATCTTTATGTGTGACGTAATTAATAATCGTTCCTAGGTTTTTTTTTGTATTATTTATTTATTTATTTATATATTTTAAAATAGTATTAAGAGACTGATCGATTAACTTTTTAATACCACTTCATTTCATTGTATTGTCAACTGCACGTGTAATTGTTTTATCCCCTCCCTTATCTTTATGTGTGATGTAATTAATAGACGGTTCCTGTTTTTTTTTTTTTTTTTTTTTTTTTTTAAATAGCATTAAGAGACTGATAGATATAAAAAATCTCTTAACTTTTTAATACCCCTATCCTTCCATTGTATTGCCAGTTACATGTGTAATTGCTTTATCCTTCGACCACGACTACAAAATCATTCGAATCCTTAAGATTTCTCTGCGCAAGTATGCAAATTTTGTATTATCTTGACAATGCGTAGACTTCAATCAAATTGGGGGAAACAGTTCATTATTCCGAGTTAAATTCTACTTAGAGAAGTCTTAGTTGAAAAAGAGAATCCTTTTAAGTGGCATTTCAAGACTCTTCGTGTAGTATGAATGTCCACTCATTTTATGCTGACCTTACTTTATGTCACTGATATCATTAGACCTAATCTTGATAATTCTTTAAAGATCTGTAAACTTTGTTCTTAGTTTTCTTATTAGACCAACTTGAGTTTCTTTTATTGTACGACACTCGATACTTCAAAGGTTTCAGCCGAAAATTGTTACGGACCTTTCCCCCCCCCCCCCTACTGTTTCCTAAAGCATTTTTGAAAACGCCAACGATTTGAATGCGTGAATTTAAATATCAGTACAAAAACCCTTAACGGGTTAAAAGTTGTGACGCAGCACTTTCTTTTGGCTCTAAGAATTTTAAATATGGGTCTTAAAAGTAATGATATCAAATTTGAGTGACGCTATGTTAATATTTTTTTTTAAATCATCATTTTCTTTTTAGTTTATATTCACAGGTGCAATTATTATCTTAACATGAAAAAATATATAAAATTTATTAGCTGATGCTTTTTCATTCAGATCTCTCAGGAATACAAAATATGGGTTTTAAAAGAAATGATATCAAAATTTGAGTGATACCTTGACGTGAATTTAATAGGATTGTTTTAAAATTAAATTTAAATTATTTTTCGTTTGTCTTCTAAAGTATATTTACACATACAAACAATACTTTTAATTTTTCAATACACTGTTAAATATATTACTTTCACTGAGCCTATATTATGTATTGGAATGTATTTATTTCAATAAACTGATTTATGTTTTGTGCCACGCTATCCAAAATCATAAGTAAAATTTATGTAAATGATTATTTTGCGTCATAGTATCCAAACAAAGGAAAATGTATGCAATTGGATAATATGACACTTCATTTCTTACTTTAAATTACGTTCAAAATATTGTTGCGCTGATTAAAAATATAAGATAAATAAACATACAAAGCACACAAAAAGCCTTATCAGATATTAATTGCACTTCAAAGTGGACAAATATTAATAAATATATATATTTTTTAAATTTCAAATTACTTCTCTATTTTAACGCCTTATATAGCATTCGTGCCCGTAGACCATGCGGGTTATAAGAGTTTGTTTGCACCATTACTCAAATGTTTTGGATACTACTATTTTTTAAGAGTAACTTTCGCTTTATTTAATGAAAAATCTTTTATTAAATAAGACGAAGTTTAAATTTCGAGAAAAGTGGCATTTCACCTGTGTTTTTGTGCCTAATTATTTTATAACTTTTAAAAGAAAGAAAGTGTTAAGGGCTTAATACTTTATCTCTATATTCACATGCCTACTTATTTACTTGCATACTTTACAAACATACTTACATACATTCATTCATTTATAAAATTGCATACATCATACATTCATTTTCAATGCATACAACAGGCTTATATAATACAGAATACGTACAATGTATACATAATATATAGTACATATAGCAACAGTTTTGCAAAAAAAAAAAAAAATAAAAAAATAAAAATAATAAAAATAAAAATAAAATGAAAAAATGAAAGTAATAGCGAACACTACTGAAGAATCTTCCATATCTAATCGGAGTGCCGTAGGCTTTTTATGATAACGCTTTTTCAAGTACGAAAATAAAAGTTATTATACCGCTAATAATGAATAATTTTAGCGAAACTTTAACTAAAAAAAAATGTTAAGCTCTTTCGTAATACAGAAGTCATATTCATTTTGTCATTAATTCAATAAAATTAAATCCGAAACTATCATACTACATAACCATTAATGACATGATTTATTGAATTAATATAATCTCTCTCCTTTTTTTATTATTTCTTCATACCATTTCTAGTAAGATGAGTAACAGATTTGACATTTAGTCTCTACAAATCTACATTCATTCATAAATTATCGTTTTTTGCTCCCGCTGAAATAACCGCATTGAATGCGTCTAATTTACATACAATAACCTGAGAATATTTTATTCTATCAAAGTTCTGGTGAAACCACTTATGTGGATCTAAAACTTTTCTGTCCTTTGTTTTGAATTCCTAAAAATAAAAAAATAAATAAAAAGTGTAAAAAATATGAATTGAAAATAACCTTTTCATACCATTTTTATTTCCTCAAAAGAAAGTATTACTTTGTGATAGATTGAAGAATGCTAAATCCACCGCACAGGAAGGACGCGTTCCTTTTGTACTGCGGTAGAGAAAAATAATTTCATTTAAAAAAGAAATTATCTATGTTCCAGTTCATAGAAAATATATTCTTGAAAACGTGTCTTTGTTTTGTTACTAAGCCTCGGTCAAGTTTGGCCATATTGAAAAAGAAGGGATGTCGTTAGAGTAAATTTTCAAAAGAAATCAAATAATTAATTCTCGATTTCGTATAAGGAAAGATGCTCAAAACTTAAATCCGTGCACAGTCAATGCCCCCTAGAGTAAGGGGGTGCAGGGGTCGATGTAGTTTTTTTCCCCCTTGGTGTCCATTTCGTGAAAGATAAGTTATTTTTGCGAAATTTATCATATTTTTGTGATTTTTATTATATTTTTGTGAAAAATAAAATTTCGTAACGAAAGATTAAATTTAGCTTACTCAAATTCAAACGAAGCATTTAATAATAATTTCTTCTTTAAGTCCTTCTGCTAAAGTTTTCCTTTTCGCTGAATTTGTTTTGATTGCAAATTACGCATTTTGAAACATAACAAAATAAAAATAATCAATGAAGAGTATGTTTTTATGGAATGGAATTTTGTGAAGGACAATGTTTTATTAAAATGAATTTTGTGACGTGGCCTGTTTTGTTAAATGGATTTTTGTGAAGGGGCCCTAAATAAGCCCCGAAATTTTCCTGGATGGATCTCTGGTTAATCGATGTGTACGGTGTACACTACTGTGATATAAGGCTGTGTACGGTGTACACTACTGTGATAGTAAGGCTGTGTACTACTCTAGGGCTCAATGACACAGCTTAATCTTTCGAATTTGCCAGCTTCAACTTCGAAAATTTCTTATATGTGAGTAGCGTGCTGTGCTGCATTGTATCTATGTGTCATATTCTTGATAGAATGACAATTAAACTTTTTTCTTTTGTCATTTCGTTTCCAATGGTTTTCTCAATAACATATTAAAATTTTAGCGTACCCTCAGGATTATCATCGTAGAAGAATTTCAAAAATAAATTCTTTCAAACCAAAACATTAAAGAATTTATTATAAATGGTAATAAGTTACTTCAATAAATCATTCAAACCTATAATTTTCAAAAGATAATTATCCAATAAACTAAAGTAACAACAGAGCAGTATAACATACTAAAGAGAATTTCGCAGTAAAGTAGAAAATAGTTAATTTAACTTTTTTAGGTTATTTTTCTTGTATAAAACACGTTTTCAAAAATAATAATAATAATAAAATAAATAAATAAATAAAATAAAATAAGCTATTGTAACACATTGAAAAATAAATATTTACATTTCACAGTTAAAAATAAGAAAATATTTTAATAATTTTATCTTCTATTCCACTTGAAAATTTTCATTTTATTAATATGTACACACATTCTCAATATTTCTTTTCTAATAAAAACAAATAAAAAATTCAAACATATGGTTTGCCAGTTACAATGAGAAAAATAAATAACTAAAACTTAAATTAATAAAACGAGTTTCTTTAAGAAATATCTAGTTCAAAGATCCATTAGAGAAATGAATGCGTAGATTAATTAAAAAATATTAGCACGCGTGCTTACGTAAAAGCTGAAATATTTACAACTGTAGATTAAAACTTTTTTCACTCTGAAATATTTTTTCAGATGTCAGAATTATACCAGAATGTTGACTTGTGATTTATTACATAATTTTCAAAAAGAAACTTAAATAATAAACTGAACTCACAACAGAAAACTGTTAGAGAGAATGCATTATAGTGTAATTAAAGAGAAAGAGGTTAATTTCTGTTACACAATGACGAAATAGCTGGAATCGTTCATAGTAATGTAAAAGTTAATTAATTTCATCACTAGTTCGTTATTCATGTATAAAATATACTTTTTTCCAAAAGGAACTTGTAACACTTTTTTATTTATTTATTTATTTATTTTTTATGAATAATCATAGGAAAGGATTTTAAATAACTTAATTTTCTTTTAAATTTACATTATTTATTATTATTTTTTTTAATTTACATTTTAAATTAAACTTGAATTTACATGTAAAGAATAATCACAAATTTCATACCTTTACAAATAATAATCTTCATGAACGTGTCAAAAATAGGCAATTTGGATTTGAGAAGTTTTAAGTTGTTTAGCAGTGATGTTTAACATAAGTTTAATATAATTCCATTATGGAACAAAGCAAAACAAGTTTTTAAGATATGAAAGATATTTTTTTAATTACAAGTATTGAAACAAAAATTGTATTATTTTTTTTTCTGTTCTGTGAATTGTTTCGATCATTTAGTATATATGTAAAAAAAAAGTGCAACCGAATTTTTCTTATTTTGATGTAAAAGTAGAAGTTAGTTGTAACAAAAACACAGAACTGGAGGCAGATAAATAAAGTAGAAAATTTTGTTGATACCAAAAAATAATAAAATAAACCCCACAGCGCCGTTTCGGATCATATAAAATTGATCCCTTATCAAGTGTAAAGCTCTTCTTCGCCTTGTGTGGCTACCTTCTAACCACGTGTTTCCTTTACACCTGGTGAAGGATTAATTTTATATGATCCGAAACGACATTGTGGTGTTCGTTTTATTATTTTTTATGATGATATCTACAATGTTTTCTATTTTAAGAGTTGAAGTTGCGTAGCTTTGAGAACATTTTGTAAATGTGAGATCGACGTATCTTCAAACTACACATATGAATTTTGTCGTTCATAACTACATAAAACGTTTGTGTTGAAAATAACAGGAGACGTATAAGCTGTAAATAATAAGGGACTTATACAGCCTTCTTACTTTTGGTTTTCTAGAATTAAAAGCTTACCGTTTTCAATTTCATAAGGTTATACGAGCTCAAACTCATTCACTTTTCTAATTCTATGGATATGTACAGATCTTCTGTCAGAAAAAAAGCTCTTTTAGTCTGCCTCAAAATATATCAAATAGTATACAGGGCATTTAAAATTTAATTAATATTTAAAATTGATGCTATTACTAATTAATACTAAATAATAATAATAATACTATTAATTAATTAATAACAAAACCCAATAAATTAAAATGAAAAAACAAAGTAATATCCTGAGTGTTCAGCCTTAAGTTTGAATTTTTATTATCGTACTTTCCTTATAGTATACTCTTAAATTTTTTAGCTCATAATTGAACCATTCTAAAGCGTAAAGTAATTAGAAAGTTCAAAATAACTTTTAAAAACTTTTTTGCGTGGTTTAACCTTAAAAATCACTTTATCAACAATGGAGTTATTCAACAGCTAATCAGAACATGTAGTTTTATGCATTCTTAATATAACTTATTTAGAATACGAAGGTATCTTTGTCCAGTGTTTAGAACGCTGAATGCAAGTCAAGAGGTATCTGATTCGAATTCTCATAAAGCTTGGCTGCTCAAAATGTGTCGGGTTTCACATTAAACAGAGGTCCGGATTAGCCCTTGTTTGCAAAGAGAATTTATAGCGACTTTATAGTTCAATATTTAACCTGTTTATTGTTCAACATTTTACAAGTTCCCGGTTCAATATTTCACCAAATCATGGTTTAATATTTTCATTATAGAATACGAACGTATCCTTGTCCAGTGGTCAGAACGCTGACTGCAAGTCAAAAGGTTAAATCTTGATTATGCATAATCACCACTAAACTTGGTAAATGTGATAAATTATTAAATATTTATCAAATTTACCAGTTAGTTTATTAAGTCCCCAACTTGTAATGGGGAATGTAATAAATTCGGATTATTTTGTGGAGTAACGAGGTCTTAATTCCAAAAAAATGAATATTTTCAAATAGTATGTACGCTTCGCGTACATTAACCGAAAAGAAAAAGAAACACTGGACGGATGAAATTCACTGTACAGCAATCTCTAGACTACATGAAATTCATTCAAGAAGCGGCCAGTAATTTATATATGTGCGCTTTGCGTTCATTAACAGAAAAAACATCACTGGACGCATGAAATTCGCCGTACAGCAATCTCAAGAATGCATTAAATTCATTCAAGCAGCGGTCAGTAATTTATGTATGTACGCTTCGCATACATTAACCGAAACAAAAATCACTGTACGCATGAAACTCGCTGTACAGCAATCTCTAGAATGCATGTTGGTAAAGTTATGCACTTTTGTTACATTCCCCATTACGAGTTGGAGATTTTATAAACTAACTGGTAAATTAGATAAATATTCAATAATTTATCACATTTACCAATTTTAGTGGTGATTATACATAATCACCGGATTAATCGCATTTACCGTAGTATATATATTTTATTCTCTCTCTCTCTCTCTCTCTCTCTCTCTCTCTATATATATATATATATATATATATATATATATATATACAGTGTGTGTGTAAATAAATAAACTGTTGTTTAACCGCAATTTTATATAACCATAGATATATGTTTATTGTGTTACGTATCTCTCTTAGATTCGTTAAAAAAATTGTGACATATGTGTAAACTAACATTTTGGAGACAAACACAAAACATTTTTTGTATGTTATATCGTTCTTAATTTTTTTTATTGCCCTTGATCATTTCGCATTTGATTGTATACTGGCAATAAAATGAGGGACCACTGTATTAAGAAATCCGCGTCCTCAATTCCGATTGTACATTGAATCTTTTGACAAAATCTAAACATAGCAAAGTATAGTGGCTACTTTTGAAAACTACATTTTTGATAAAGTAATTGTAGTTGTAGTTCGCTACAAAATAAAAATAGTTTTTCCGACCACTGAGAATCAGCATTAAATTTTTAAGGACTCGAGCACTCATTTAAAGCACTCATTTAAAGCACTCATTTAAAAGCATTCGGCATTAAATTTTTAACAGTGTAAACTACAAATTAACACATGGTTAACTAACTGAACGACCACCTATTTTGTTTGTTTTTGTTATGTGAATATATGAAATTTCTTTACTCAATAATATATTTGACTAGCATGTATGTATGTATGTGTACCTGTAAAGAGATGCGACCCTAAATTTTGCTTGCCATTAAAAGTTACTATGTGTTACTAATTCTTATGATAAATATTGCTTGTTTAATTTCCAAAATACAGGTTGCTTACAAATGAATATCCCAACTTTGAAGGGCTATTAAAAGAAAACAAAAAAAGTACAACCTTGTTGTTAATCAGAAATAGCCGCTTAACTCCTTCGCGACGAGCGTGCCGCATGCTTCTTTTAATTTTTGTGCAGTTCCTGAATAGTAATTTTCGCCTTATTAAATCGCTGAATTTTTATGATTAGATAAGGCTGAAATTACTGTTCCGAAAAAGTAGTATTCAAATGTCAAGCATTTTGCGTAATCCGTACGGTACGTATCCGTTCATCGCGAAGAGGTTAATAATAATAATAATAACAAAATGGAATTAATAATTTTTTTATACTCAGTGGTATTCATATTAAGCTACTATATGAAACATTCTTAAACGATATTCTTAAAGTACGGAGAAATGTAAGAAAATATTAGCTATGTGCCTACAATTTATCCTAAAAAATAAATACATAAATATAATAATAATAATAATAATAATAATAATATAACACAGAATCCTTCACTAGATTAATTTTAACACAATTATTCAAATTGATAAAGAAATCATATGCATTGTAATTTCCCAACTGGACGAAAAATGTCCGGTCCAGAATTCAAATCTGGGATCTCTTGGCTGAAGCTGCCAATTATGATTTCTTTAGCAATTTGAATAATTGTGTTAAAATTAATCTAATGTAATCACGTATCTAGTGTTTACTGGTGTTCCATTGCCTGCGATTTATTCTGTTGAGCTGATTCAGATACCAGACCAGATGTTATGAGAATAAGGTTAACTGAGTGAATTAGGTTCTCCAGATTCAACCGGGATGGCTCAGTTGGTAGAGCATTGGCAGCTTCAGCCAATATGTCCCAGGTTCGAATCCTGGCCAGGACATTTTTCGCCCAGTTGGGAAATTACAACTCATACAGAATGCTTTGGCTATTTTATTTAAGTGAAAAAATTGAAAGAGATATTAAAATGTTTGAACGTTTTATATAACCTGTGACACTAGATACTCGTACTGTCAGGCGTAGAAATCCTGTGTTGCCTCAGCCGCAAACTTCGTTGAGGTTTGGAAAAAAAAAGAAAGAAAAAGAGAAAAAAAGATCAAATTTCTGTTGTTTATATTTATGGGAAAATTTTGTTGTAAAACAAAGTATATCGAAAAATATCAAATAATGCTTTTTCTATTGACTGTTCGATTTCCCAATGTGTGTTTGGCTTGTATTGTTTATCTTTTATTGACTCCCTGATTTTCTCCCTTCAGCAACTTTTTATTTGATTATCTCCGTTATCGGTTGCTATTTTTTCACGCTATGTTGCTGTTATTCTCTGTGTTGTCGGATTTATTTCTTTTTGTTCTGTTTGCTTTTCTGCTTGTTTTGTGTTGCGAATATAAAACGGATTAATAAAAAAATATTTCGTTTTCCTCCGTTGCAATCGTAAAATAATTTTAAGTTTATAAAATTTTTTTAAACTATAGATGAGTTCAAGCAATAAAATGGAATGACATAAATGCATTCATTCAAATAAAATTATGCATACTAATGAAGGAAAAATAATGGAAATAATATATATATATATATATATATGTTTTAATTGTTATTTTAGTAATTAGATCCTATGTGTTATATCACAAACTTTTCTATTTGTTTAATTATTTAAGATGCATTGGAATAATATTCATAAATGTCATTTAAATATGAAAATCATGCGTTTCTTGTTATGTATTTAACGTGGTTATTTATTTACATTGCCCTTTAAAAAATATAAGTCACATCAAATTGAGTTAAAAATATTTATTGTATGTATACAATATGTTCTGTCAAACAACTTCTAAAAATTCAAGAATTCATTTTAAAAAATGTAATTCTAATATGTTAAATGCTTGTGTGCTTTAAAGTTTCGGTTGAATACCTCTTTTTAATTGCATCTTTCTTTTCATGTATTTTTCAAGCATATTGCTTTATTGGTTCGGCCAATGTTGAAAATTTTATTGAAATTGCAAAACATTTCTACTGAAAATTCCAAAAATCCTAATTTCAAACACAGAAAAAGAAAAGGAAAGGAAATGAAGTTATTTCCTTGAAAAATTATGTATGTTCTGAAAATGACAGGAAAATTCGAAATTTTTTTTCAAAAATTATAATTAAATTTTTTGTTGTTGTTGTTTTTCATAAAAGAGGCTATTTTGAGATTTTTTTGAGATTTTTTGTAAAAAATAAGTAAAATAAAATAAAAATAAAACCGAATTTGATTAAAAAAAACTATGTGTAAATAATATTAAATGAAACAGCTTTGTATTTATAAATTATTATAATTTTATTATTTCTAGCAGTTTTTCTTTGTTTGTATCATTTTCTCTATAAAATATATTTTGATATATTTACATGATTATTTAAAGTATTTGGGTGTTTTAAAATATTTATTTGCTTATTGTAAAAATGTTTTTGATCCATTGTCATAATGGGTTACAATTACAAAGCTGATTTAAGCTATTGTAGTTTAATGGATTGCACAATTAATTATTAAGGTATTTGTTCATTGCGAAGAATCTGAAACCCATTTAGTTGTAATTAGTTAAATGTCTAGTAAAAAAAAAAAGTATAAAATATACAATTGCACCTCATTATATCATAAAATTAAAGCATTATGACTTTAAGCTGAAAAAGAAGTGCAATGTTTGCGTTTTAGGTTGGGAAGAGGGATGAGGGAGAACACGTCATCCCGGCATTGAAATTTATTTATTTATTTATTTTAGTCAGTAGGATATTTACTGTCATGACGTTTTTGATCTGAAAGCTCACTGACGTTCTTTTAATCACTGAAATCAATTAAAGCTACCGCGCTCAATGCTTTTATATCTTGGCAAAACGCCTAGTTTAATAGGAGGGAGTTACACCTTTATTTTTACATCTTCATCATTCCACTTGGCAAACCCTTCCTTTCACGTCGTGATGCTTTGTGTCTATTGCCCCACTGTTGATTTCTGCCAAGTTTTATTCTTTTTCTTTCTTTGATTTCTCAATCAAAAAGATGTGATCTGCAAATTTATCAACTTCTGTATTGTTGTAAGTTTATTAGAATTCTGTTTTATACAAAAGATTGGCTAAACATCTGACATAGAGATCAGTCCACTATATGCAGGCGTAAGTACCTAAAACTGACGAAAGTGGTCGAAATTTATACAATCTATAAATATTTATAAATAAAAACATTTATTTATTTATTTTCAGTTGGAAATTGTTGAAAAAACAACACTGACATAAAGCTTTATAATTTATTTATGACTTAAATGGAATTACTTAAGAGGTTTAACAGCATCATTCCTGCCAGACCATTGTTTAAGGACGCAGCACCCTGCCATTTTTAAAATCAGTAAAATGCAGTCTGTCTTTTTTCTTTTTAGAGTGAACACTAGTTAACAGCACTTACAAAATCCTATGGAAATCAATCAGTTGATTTTGAAGACTTTTTTTCTAGGGAATTACTTTAGAAATGTCAATAATTTTTTCATACTTTTGGCAATAGCTAAACTATAAATTGATCACATTCGACGAACAATAAAAAAAAAAAAATCAACAGTTACGCGATTTCACAAAGAAAAATTTAATTTTAATTTTAATTTGGAGTTCCAGTTTTCCGGGTTACAAAACGTAGGTTTTTTTTTTTTTTAAATTGAAAACCTAATAATTTTTTTACATTTAATATATTTGATTTAGAGTGTCCATTAACAACATCAAAAAAGCATTTTTATGAAAAATATAAATATTGTATTCAAATAAAGTTTTCAAATTTATTAAAAGCGATTTTTACTTATTAGCCCCATGATATAGCCGAAGAAGTCGCCAAAGGTTTCGTTGTTTGCAGCAGTCTTTTAGATTATGATAATTTCAGTGATTTAAGAGCGCAGTTCGATTACATGTCTGTTAAATTTGTGTTTTATTTATATTACTTTATTATTTCTTTTAATTATCGATGAAGTTTTAATTTCGTTATGGGATATTAACCGGAAACAAATGCTGAACTAGTTATACATTTTGAAGTGCAAACGGGTTAATCTTTCGGGCTGCACGCGATATATATATATATATATATATATATATATATATATATATATATATATATATATATATATATATAAAATCATACTTAAAAATTATTTTAATTACGGTGTGAGTATTACAGTTTTTGCAAGCGTCGCCCTTTATTATCTTTCAGTCATATAACTGGTACATCTTTCTTACATTTTGCTCATGTCTTTATTTTGTGGATCTAACTGTAAAAGAATTAAAATTAATTTCTTCTAAAAAGATTTCAACACATTTTTCACGTCTTTCTTAATAAATGTTTTAATATTATTTGTTTACACTGATTCACAAAAATTATATTTTAAAATAATAAAATCGTGTCGTGAAAACGCAACACTTGGGAAAAGTATTAGTGTATCTGAGTATGCTTGAACGATAAACCGAAATAATTTAACAACAAAACCAGAAAATTTCCACTTTTTTTTGTAAAAAGCAGCAGATTTCTGTATTTTCAAATTATTCTTATTACGAATTTTTATAACGAATATATTCAAACGAATTTTCATTTTGTAACTATTTTGGTAAAAAAAACTTTCAATAGTTCCTTTAAGTAGCACATGAAAGCATGTTCTGTTTTAATGGTTTAAATCTACTTAGAGTTCGAGACTGACAATGTGCAATATCAATGTATGTGTATGCATTTGCATGATAAACCTAAATAGCATAATAATTATAATAAAAAAAAGGACAATTGTTTTATCGTATGAATCCTCTCTTGTTTGGGGTGTCTATTTCAGAAAATAATTTTTAAAAATCTATTATTTAAGCAGCCTTAAAAGACAATAAATATATTCTAGTTATCTCTTTATGCAGAAGGTTTGTTCTACTTCCGATACTGACATTAACATATGTGTATATATTTCAGCAATAAACCTAAAAAGTTTTCAAAAGGACCTCCATTTTGCAAACTACACCTCTCCCAATCACCAATAAACAACACAGAGGTTTTTTTTCTTTTTCTTTTTTTTAAATATATGTATATATATATTTAATATAATATAAATTTAATATACTATAAATTTAATATAATATAAATTTACTATAATAATATTAAATTTTCCGTTTGTTAATATTTAACGTACTATTCATACTTTATCTGTAAGATTCAATAGGAATGAAAACTTAATGCTATCGTTACAATCGTCATCCCTGAATACTTCATAATTTAATATGAATGTTTTTAATGTGAGATGGTTTAATATAATATATTAACATACAGTAATTTAATGCACTATAAAATTAATATAATATTCGGAATTATTTTTTTTAGAAATAATGTTACTATTCATATTTCAAAGAATTAATAGGAAAGTTAAATTCAATATTTTCTTTACAACTGACAGTCCATCAATGTCTTTGAATATTTAAAATTTTATATGCAAGTTTTTAATGTACTATGATGTATTATACTAATATAATCTCCGAATTTGTTAATATTAGTCATACCATTCATATTTAAAAGAATTAATAGGAATGCTAAATTCAATATTATCTTTACAATCAGAAATCCATCAACATCCCTGAATACTTCAGTTAGTGCAGTGACTTTTCATTTGAATTTCAGATTCTTGAACTCTTCATCCTGACAGTTTGCGATGAATAATGAAAAGCTTGAACTTCTGTTCGCTCACATACGAGCACAATCATTCCGGTCTATCCCACCTCCATTTCCATATACGTCTACTTTTCAGCATTAGATTTCACTGTTTCTCTTTTGGCAATAGAATTTTTCTTTTTTAGTTTTATTATCACTTCCTGTTTATTTATTAAATTTGGTATACGATACGAGGTTAAAAACCTCGAATTTGCATATGGAAATCAATTGTTAATTTATTTTATAGAATCTTAATCAAAAAGTAAGGTGAGTGAGTGGAGAATTCTTCTCGAGAATGACCAGTATTCTTTAGGATCACATATCAAGATCTGACTCGGAGATTGCGTTTTTCTATCTGTTACGATAACATCTGACTTTAAAATTTTTTATAAGTACCGTGTGAAGGATCTAGCATTAACACTATTTGCAAGCATGATAGAGATATCATAACTATTAGATGCAAGTAGAAAACGGTTGTAAGCATCAATAATAAAACATTGTAAGAAGGTATGAGATTAAATGGTTTTACATAATATGACATCCATTTTTCGAAGCGATAAAAATCATTTATTTTGAAAAAAAAGGTCATCTTCTGAAGTTTCTTTAAATTTAAATTTTGAGATTTAAAATACACTGGAACTAATATATCTTCGAAAGGTCAAGATCTTATTATGCATTGATAAAAATACAGTGTATGTTTATAATACAGTAAAACCTGTTGAAACCGAACGTGCATAAAACGAAATCTTACTTTAAACAAGAAAATGCCGTGGTCCCGGATATAAAATATATAATACATTTGGGGTACAGTCTAAGACTAAAACCTGTCTAAAACGGAATTTCCCCGGTTCCTTGTAATTGCGTCTTACCAGGTTTTACTATATATATTAAGTGGTATAAATATCGTTTGTCTAAAAAAAAAAGGTCTATTTCTATTTTTTTTTTTAATTTTGAGATTTACAAGCAGAATGAAAAAAATAAATATGTAATATAACCTATAATAATATAGCATAGATTTAAAACCTCGAATTTGAAAATTTAAATAAAATGTTTAAATTATTTTATAGAATCTTAAATGATAGTAGGGCTGTGCATATACGTATAACGTTATCACTTTAGGGGGGAGTGGGGGGGTTGGTCTGGCACTTGATATCGTAAGATATCCCTAGGAAGCGGGGGGATGTGTCTTTTGATATCGTTATCGTTTTTGATTAAAACAAAATATTCTCCTTTTTTTTTTTTGTAACTTTTTCTTTACATCAAAATAGTCTGTTACTTTTTTTTCTAGTATTATCTATTTTTTTGAAAAATACAAAGTTATTATTAAAGCTATTAAATTACTTTAAAATCATTTCATTCCAAAATATGGAATACCCCAACCTTCGGCATTCCTGTTCTCCTGTCATATGCCATGCGCATATAATTCTCTATTAGGGAAACCAAATGCGACACATCTTTGAAATGATACTTGTTGTGCTTACTAGTAAAAAAACAGAAAGAATGTTGTCCACCTGTTTTGTTGATAAGAAGTTCTGCCTTTAACCTCCCCGTGTTGGGAGAAATTGCAAGAAGACAATTAATTAATATTATTGTTGAATGTATTATGTAACAATAAGCTAATTTTAAGTACTTTTAAATAGTAACAATCTTTTTTAGATGTTATTTGATATAAAATTAATTGATGTATAATAGTGATATTTTATTGACGTCTTCTCTTCATTTGAATCCATAAAGTATGCGAATAATAAATGTTTAACTATATCAATATATCACTGCAAACGTAAGGGAAAAAAATTGTAAAATTAGAAATAATTTTTAGACATTGATAATGATATCATTAAGGCTGGGGGGGGGGGAGTACCAGGAATGATAACGTATGATATCGGAAGGGGGGCAGTGGTACAAAATTAGCAAAATGTTGATAACGTTATGTATGTACAGCCCCTGTGAGTGAGTAGTAGAGCAGGGCAGTCCAAAGCGACGCTCGCGGCCTACATGGCGCCCTTTGAAGATTTTCTTAGTGCCTGTTAGAATGTTTCCTGTGTTATTAGTTTTTTTTAATTATTAAAAATCTATTTTAAATAACTTTTTTTATATATATAATTAGTAATTGAATGTTTATTATTATTATTATTATTATTATTATTATTATTATTATTATTATAGGCGTGGATAAAGTTTCTGTGTTCTGGTCATAAAAATTAATAATAAAATAAGAACAATTTTATAAGGAAGTACGTAATTAAATGTCTTTATGTAATATGACTTATTCATCTTTTCAAATGATAAAAATGTTTTATTTGGAAGAAGGTCGTCTTCTAAAGCAGCGACCATGGACTATTAAATTCATAATTTTACTCGGACCACTAATATGAATTTTTTAGAAACATAAATGCATTTTTTCAATATGGTTAGAGAACTTTTATTTTTTTTTTCATTAACCTGAAACACAACAATTTAATATTTCAAAATTATAAGTGCTTATTTATTTGTAAGAAGATTTGTAATAAGTGCTTATTTATTTGTAAGAAGATTTGTAATAAGTGCTTATTTATTTGTTATAGTAAATAGTTTTTTAACCATAACAAAAATATTTAATTGTCGTTTAAATTCAAAAATTTTATTAAATTTAGAATAACTTATTTACGTATTACGATACTTATTTACGTATCACGCATTTTAGTGTGATAGTTTTATGTAATCTGAAGCATTTTAAGTAATTTGTAATTTCAAAGCCTTATTATGTATATAATAAACTACAATGAAAAAACAAATGCAGAACCAATATCACAAAAGCCAACTAAAATCAGTAAACCACATAAATACAAAACAATAAAACAAAATAAACTACATAAACGCAGAACCAGAGTTAATATTTTATTTGTATATATTAATGTGAAAATATATTCACAATATTAATATATATTGTTATATAAATTACAATATATATATATGCGTATGTGTGTATATATATGTAATTACCAGCTTTGAAAACAATTAACAACATCTATTTCTATAATTTTTAATGCCTTCTATAATTTAAACTTTCAAACTAAACATCTAAAATTTTATAAATGTAAGAATTTTTACGATGTGATTTTATTATTATTATTATTATTATTATTATTATTAAGGCGGTTCTCAAAAAATATATTCCCCCGCTCAAAAACTAAATATACCAATAAATTGTTTAGTACCCATCACATAACATGATCCAAGGTATTAGCTACTATGCTATATTATTTACTGAAAAACATACACTTATTTATGTTTATAATGCATATGTATGTATTACGTATATAAATCTGTAAATACTAAGCATTGTCTTTATTCTAAACAATTTTTTTCTCTCTCTCTCTGCCGTCTGTGCAACACAAGCGGGATGGGATTGAATCAGTTCCAAGCTGTTGAAAATGAACTAAGGGGAAAAGGAAGGTAGAAATCAGGTAGAGAACCATCATTCTAGGATGTCAGCTGTTGAAATAATTGCGGTAGTTTATCAAATGAATAAAGACGGTGTTTGGATTTCAGTCACTCAGAAAAATGCATTAATTGTTCAGTTATTCAGAAGTAGGCGACATTACGTCCAAAGAAATAATAATAAAAAAAATTCTTACCAGTGCCAAATAAGCGTATCGCTAGAAATTTTACACCGCATATTGATATCACTCTTAATTACATTATGAATATGAAAGTATCATTATGATTTATTCCACCTAAAAATTTAAAACCTGACGGGTTTTCTTTCTTTCTTTCTTTCTTTTTTTTAACATAAAACTTACTTTTTCGTACATGCAACGTCGGTAAATGGTTTCCTATTAAAGGCTTTATCTTGATATTGTTGTTATTCGTTTATTCATTTTAAAATTATTTAGAGAATGTTTAAAATTCAATATAATGGAAGAAATTAAACAAAATAAAAATTTGCGTTATGAATTTTTCTAACATTAGATTCATATAACATCAGTTATTCAGAAGTATGTTAACATTCAAAGAAATAATTAAAAAATATTCTTACCAGTGCCAAATGAGTGAATAGCTAGAAATTTTACATCTTTAATTTTACATGTCAAATAAGTCTCAATTACATTATTAATTAAAAAATATCAGTGGTGATTTATTCCACCCGAAAATGGTAAAACCTGAATTTTTCTTTTCCTTTCTTTCTTTCTTTTCTTTTCTTTTTCTTTTTTTTTAACATAAAATTGTTTTATAAACGTAAGTCGGTAAATGCCCTGTTATCAAGCAAAGTTTTAACCGGATATTTTGTTATTCGTTTATTCATTTTAAAATTCTTTAGATAATGTTTAAAACTCATTGAAATACAAATAGTTCGCATATAAAATTTCAGTTGCTAATAGAAACTAAATGAAGTAATAGTTTGCGTTATGCATTTTTCTAACTTTACATTCATATGTCGTTACATTAATCTACCCATATTTATTCCTATACAATAGGAAACTTTGGAAACAATATAAAAATTCTTTGATGTAGATATATATGAAAACTGACAAAAAACAATTTCACAAAACTTTCCATAAGCAATAGGGCATTTCAAATAACATACAGAGAATAAGAATCTAACACAGAAATCTACTGAATTTAATAATATTAATAATAAATTTTATTTTCATTAATCCAAGTGAAATTGTTGTCAATTTCGCCTAGAAGAAGCGCGATCACATTAAGCGACGACCACTGTGTAAATAAATACTCTTTTAGGAAATTCACAAACTTTTCGCACTCTATTTTTCTACATAAAAAATGACCAAAAGGGAAAAAAATGGAATAAATACAAGTAAAATAGACTTAAAATTTTCCTTTTTCTTGTATAATCACAAAAGTAAGTTGATTGAATAAGGTTATTTATTTATAAAATACAGGTGATTTTCACAGCACAAAACAAATGTATTCAGACTATTTCATTAATTGTAATTATTTTTTTCGTGCTATGCGAAAAATGGTGCGATTTACACCCGAATTTTTTAATTAACTTTTTGCTGTTTAACTAGTGAAATTTCATGGTTTTGTTTAGGAAGAATATGGGTTCTTTAAACTATCCTTCACAAATGTTTCAATCTTAAAATAGAACCCTTCACAAAATCTTTTATCTTAAAACAGGACCCACAAAATTTAAAATCTTCGTTTTAAAAAAGGGCCTTTCATAAAATTTTTTCGTATCAAAAATGGATTTTCCTCAAATTTAATGATTTTAAAATAAATAGGACCTGTCATAAAACAGCCATGAAATGTCACATGAGAACCTATTATCTAACTATATAATATAAAATAAATATGTATACATATAAATTTATATATTTCAATTTAATGCATTCATATACATTTGTTCATTAAAACAGAACCTTGTTAAAATTTCATTGTTTAAACGGGAACTTGAATATAACAGTATAATCAGATTCACAAAATTACGATTAGATTTTTCAGAAATATAAAAATACCATTCACAATTTTCACAAAACAGGACCCTATGAGAAAAACCTGCGGACAGCCCCTGAATTCATGAGATGTTCAAACATTTTAAAAATGTTTGCGTAGTTATAAATTGTTGAATCAGATTTTTTGTGTTTGTAAAATTAGATGATTATTGTTATAAATAATTTATGACTTCTATTTTTTTTGTTTATTTTAATATCTAAGCTGTATCTTTCGCGAAAATTCTCACGTCGAATCGAAATTTTAATATGTAGCTGAAATGAATTACAACAGATTCGCCGCAGATATTAGTCATTCTCCCACTCTTTCTCATCAATTTAGAGGTTTTACTAAAAATTCAAATGCATTATAGTTTATTGTTTTATGTTTGAAGAGTGTCCTACTGACATGTAATTTTTCAAATTTGTGAAAATTTAATTCATTACACAGTTTAATGTAGAAAGTTTCCTATTAAAAAATACATCATTAAAATTTTAGTTTTCCGATGAGATCTTGTTTGTATAATATAAAAACAAATATATTTTAAACATTAGATTATTATTATTTATTTATTTATTTATTTATTTATTTATTTATTAGTAGCATACAAAAGATTTAATAATTTTTTAATTCAAAGAAATTTGTAATATTTAAATAAGCACAACAAAGTTTCTTATTAAAGATAGGGATATTTAATGTAACTAATTTAACTCGTATATGTATATCTCTTTCATTCTTTTTTTTCTGCGTTTAATACTTGAAGTGCATCATTATCCATCGAGAATGCTTTTATTATTGTTATTATTATTTTGATATATTATTATTATATTAATGTATTATTATATTAATGTAATACTATTATATTATGATATTAATATCAATAAATGTTATACTATATTGAATAAAAGAAAGCTTAGAGCGGTATTTATGTAAACACCATGCGGAAATCTTTTATATATATATATATATATATGAACCTTTATTTTTAATTAAAAGAAAATTTAAAGTGATTTCTTATGTAAACACTATGAGGAGTATTTTCTATAAATAATGTAAACGTTAGGATACTTTTTAATACCATTTTCTTTTATTATTTAGATTAGATTTGTATGTCCGATTTTTGTCCCAATTTTCTTTGTTTTATATATTTTAAGGGCGTTATAATATATCTATTTCAATGAGTCTTTAATGCATTTTTGAACTTGATTATTGTCTAAAAACACGTATGGAGAGATTAATGTAACGAAATAAGAGTGTAATATTGGAAAATGAGTACATGCATACCGCATGCATTATATCCGTTTAATTTCTATTGGCAATTGAAATTTTACGTGCAAACTTTTTGTGTTATATTAAAATTTAGACTTTCTCTGAAGCATTTTAAAATGAATTCTATAGGAGATTTTAAGATTAAGTGATGAAATCTGGCAACTTTTAACTTGAGTCTAAGAGAATCGCAGCATTAGGTATTCAGAATTCTTCTCCGATGAACTTTCCATTAGCATTTTAGATTCTGAAACTTTTGACCTGTAATTTTTATGGCGTATAATTAGAGGCAATTCGCCGCCAACTTTTCACCGCAATCACGCCAATAAGCCAACACAAGCAATTTCTCATGTGCATTTAAAATGTTCCTGTGTGCCCAAAAAATGCAATTTCAAAATCTTTCGTTAACTTCATGAATAACTTTTATGATTCTTTTTGATGAAGCGAGATTTGATGAGGGTCTCACAAAAGTTATTTTTGGCTGATGTGAATGATGTAAGTTGAGCATGACTGTTAAAAGGACTTAGGAGACAAGGAACGTTAGTCTTAGGTATTAGTTGGGGATTAAAAATGTTCATTTCATTCTTTTTTATAGTGCCATAAACCATGCTAAGATGTTACAGATTATATTCTTAGAGGAAAAATTTACAAAATGCGATATTCAGAGTGAATTAGTGAGAGGTTACTTTTACTAATGTAATGTAATTTGGAAGTAAACTGCATTTCCTTTAAAAGTGTTTGTTCTCAAAATTTTTATTTTTCGCACTCAACAATGAAAAATATTTCTGGTGCATTCACGAAGTCATTTTTATTAGTAAATGTATGAAATTTCCAGACATTAATATTGAAGTGCTATAAAATCAAATACCGTTTTTCATTTTTTATAATGTAATAAATCTTAAATTTTAATCGGATGTTCTCTGATGACAATCTTTCTATGATTTTCAAATTTCAAAAATAGGCTTATTTAAGTAGGCTTATGAAACTGGTCTTAAAGAAGGTAATTACATGTATATTGAGTGCTCGTTTTTATTTACACCAACTATCATTACAATTATCAGAAGGAATTTAGCATATTTAGTAAGTGTTCATGAATTTGTGCTGAAATATTGCTTTTTATTGCTTTAATTTAAAATAATCAGAAACCGTTATCTTTAAGAATATACTTTTATTTTTGGATGATGTGTACTACAATGAGTGTCTCATAAAATATATTTTTCGGTGCTATGACAGAATGATGTTGAATTTAATTTTAAATGTTATATATATATATATATATATACATATTACAGTTTTGTAAACTGTGCCAAAAAGTAAGATCCGTATTTTATTACAGGGTACTTGCGTATTATACGGGCCAGGAGAATGCTTGTCAATTGCCAAAAAACGCCAAAAATGCTTGTCTTTTGCCGATCTTGCTTATCGTTGTCAATTATGTTCAAAACAGTAATTTAACATTATTAAGTTCATAACATTGTTAAAAATGGTAAATAATATAAAATAAGTAAATAAATAAAATATAATATATGAACAATAATAAATAAATAACAAACAACTTAAAACTATAATAAAAAAATAACTGTAAATTATAATAAATAAATAAACTATATATTTGTCAAAAAATAAGGGTTACTGTGATTAGTAAAATTGGTGAAGTTGTATCTGATCCCGCCCGGATAATACGTAAGTACCGATTACAGTATACTTTGAAATGAGGCAGAATAAAAGGAATGTTTTCAAAAAAGAAATATATATATATATATATTATAGCCGTATTTCAAGATACTTCATGCAAATTTTAAACCATTGATAATCACTGATTGTTTAGCGATAAGCTCAGCTCATGAAGTAAACCAATGTGTGTCTTTGATAAGCGTCGACAGAATTACATTTATCGAAATAAATTTCAGTAGCAAGTTTTCGCGACTTGTGCAATACATTGTTCAATTTTACATTTCCTTGTTACAAAAAAATCCACGAAAATTAATGCCACATTTAAATTTTGATCTTTTTTTTTTCTTTCCAGAAAAATTTAATAAAGGTGTCTTAAAGTTCGAGAAAAGAGATAGAGATAAGAAACGACTGTAATTTAGTGGAAAGCGTATACATTTTTTACCACACGTGCCAAAGCAAACAACACATTTATAGTTTTCTCTCAAAACTATAGTCGTGGTTCCTCTGGGTTTTTTTTCTCTTTACAAAATTTTTGATGCCCTTATTAAAACATTTGAGTTTTGTCAGCTCTTACTTCGTCTTCTCTCTTTTCTAGAGTTCTTCATTTTTATCTCAAAAACCCTGTATCGATCTGTTGGATTCTGAGTTTAAACAGAAACCAAAATGTTTCAATAGTGAGGTCTTGTAGAGTTTTATTGGAAATCAATCCATTGTAGAATCAAAACATCGCGGGTATTGATTTTATTTTTCTTTTTGAAACGAAAAAGAAATATTTTATCAAGAAGATTTTTTTTTTAAATACTGGTTGAAAACGCAATAGAGTACAAACGTCTTAAAACCCATAAAAATCACAGAAAACATTACAGGTTTCGGTGATCTGAACTTGTGTTCTGTAAGCTCAAGCGCGTGCAACCTTTGTAAAAGCGGAAGCAGAACAATATTAACAAACTTCAATCAAGTCTAACTCTATAATAATATCATTTGGCCAATTGATAAATATATTTAAGTGATAATAGGTTGAGTGCACCAGTAATTGACCATTTAGTGGAAATTTCTCAAAGTTTTGTTTTTTTAATATAATTATTAACAGGTTTTCTGCAAATATGCGTAAATAAAAATTAACGTAAAGGGAATGCTTATTCGAAAAAAAAATTCCTGTTTTCATTTCTACAATTTATATTATTAACAGTATGAGTTAGAAAATCAGATTTCACCAGTAATTGACCATCTGGACCCAGTAATTGACCATCTGAACATAGTAATTGACGAGGCTCCACCAGTAATTGACCACATCTTTTTCAGTATAAAAATGTAAATGTTCATATTAAAAACTACTGCTATAAAAGGGATATCCAAGAAAGGTGATCCAAAATTAATTTTTACTTTATCATGGGCACAATTTAGCCCATTTATATAACCTCATATATAAAAGAAGTGCTCTGCTCACCCCCCTCCCCCTCCTTGAAACATAATCCCAGATATTCTACTTTACAAGTGATTTTCTTCTTCTGCTGTCGTGGCTGCATGTGATTTAGACTAAAGTAGAACGATTCAGTACTTCATAGTTCGTTCCTTCTTCGATGATTTCATGGTACTTTCTTAGATGTTCATACTTTGTTAAGTATTGCACCAATGTCGTTGTTATATTGCATACTGTATTTATGGCATGTTAATAAAATAAAATCTCTAATATCACACTGATTGGATGCAACTAAAATATACACGCTGCTACAATTTTAAAGAAATGTTATTCAAAACTTGTGAGAAATTTTAGGGAACTAAAATTTTTGAGGGATGTGTTTTTATTACGAGACTACGCTACATCATATTTTTCTTTTTTAAGCATATTTATTTGCTTATACTTGTGACATTAATAATTACATATAATTGTTATTTAGAATTATTTGAAGCAGGATTATTATTTTATAATAATCTTTTTATACGTAATAAAAGGAAGAGCTTGTCTGTGTTGAATGTGTGGTTATTGATGGCCATGAAAATGTATCGTGTGTGAATGACTGTAAATATGGTTCGTATAGGCAAAGACAGATCCTAATGCACCTAGTTTACAGATTTTTAATTTTTTTAATGTGATTTTTAGTGTTTTTTCGCGTTTTATTTTTCGAAATTTGTGAAAGGAATCCGATTTTAATTTTTTATCCCAGTATAGTAAATTTAGGCACACTTTCACTCCCCAAAAAAAGAAAATTTATTTTTATTAAACGACTTATATTTGAAATATTTGCCATCCAATCTTATATTATATCTCTCTGTATAGCTAAAACATTCTGGGAACGTTTAAAATTTTTTTTAAATATAAAATGGATTGCAATAGATGGTCTTCAAAAGAAGATAACAAAGGGTAATATGATCACGTGACAAGTTATTCTTTGATCTGTGGAAAGTAAATGTAGCTTTATCGAGGGATTGTTAATTTCGGTTTAGACCGAGAATTTCTTTGATAAATAGAAGCATTAATTTAATTGTCTGCTCTTTTTTTTTTCTCCAAAAGGTATTTTTAAATATTTACTTTTATGTTGTTTTAAAAACGTGCAATTATTTTTTTGTAAATGCGTTTTTAATTACATCGCTCACTCGCAAGAAAAAATTACACAACTTAAAAACAATATATTTCACAGGAGAAGCAAAAGAACATTGGCAATTTTCTATTGTAAGATAAAATTATAGCACTTAGCTCTGCTTGCCGCTGTAAAAGCGTGCTTAAAATCTTAAAACCCTTAAGAATCAAGACGTAAAAGTGATAGGGAGGAATAAGTAAATTTATCCCTCTTACATCCTTTAACCACCTTCTGTGATGACAAAATGACACGTAACGTAATTTAGTGGTCTCCGGAGAACTACACTTATGACACTTTTCCTGTAGCAAGATGCATCTAAGTCAGACCCATTATTGAAATCATTCACAAAATGAATTTTTAATCGAAATATGCAAGCAAATTCTATCACATACCGCTCACCCGCAAGGGAAGTGACACAACTCTAAAAAATTCATACACAAAATGAACTTTTTAGAGTTGTGTCACTTTTCTTGCGGGTGAGCGATATGATAGAACTTGTTTGACGTATTTTGATTTTAGAGTTGTGTCAATTTCCTTGTGGGTGAGCGATATATATGATAGAAGTTGTTTGACGTTATCAAAATACGTCAAACAAGTTCTATCATATATATATCGCTCACCGTAAACAAAGTGACACAACTCTAAAAAATTCATTTTGTGTATGATATATATAATTTCGAGTATTAACAATTTTTGTTTTAACGATTTATGGAGCAGGATTATAAGACCCGTTATTGTGATCGCCGTGTTGACAATTTATCACCGCGGAGGAGATTGCAAAATTCTCTATTTTTCTTTTTTGCATTTTAGTATTTTCCCACGATGTGAATTATTTTTTTTTTACATGTTAAAATTGTAAACCTACAAATTAATCCCGAGCAACGCTAAAGGAATCGCTAATACCTCCCCCCCACAAAAAAAAAAAAAAAAAAAAAAAAAAAAAAAAGGTTAAAAAAAATTAATTAAAAAAAATCTTTACATTTCCTTTCGAAATATTTTAATTTCAAAATCCCTTTATATAATATTCAAATTTATGTTTACATTTCAATTTCTTTTACATCTTTTACAAAATAATAATAATAATGATTTAAAAAAAATCTATCTGTTCGGCTGCTATTAACTTTCTTTCGTTGGCCAAATCATTTTAAAAAGACGTTATTTCAAGAATAATGCTACTTAAAATTGTATGTGAGTACCATGTATCGTTATCACACCACACATTATTATTATGTGTTAAGGAAGGTACACTCGATGTAATAATACTCCCAATTTATAGCTTCTAAATTCCTAAAAAATCATGAACTACTTTTATGTCAAGTCTTATAATTGTGAAAAATGATTAAATAAATGTGATTAAGTAAATGATTAAATGTGAAAAATAAAATTAAACAGATTAGTCTTATTACCCAGTTTTTATTTACAAGTATGTAGTGATATGCAGGGTATGTAGTGGGATATAGTGGGCTTTTCTCTATTAATGTTAAGTTTAAAGATTGATTAAATTTTGAAATGCATTGTTTTGATCTTTTTAAGACAATTTTTTATATGAAAAAACAGATTGCCTTTCATATATTTTTATTGTACATTTGCATAGTATAATTTTGAATCACAAGAATTATTTGAAAGAAATTGTTAAACAATAAAAGAGCAATGATTTTAAATTTAAATCCTCGTGTATAAAAAGAGAATAATGCATTTACAAGATAGATTGAAATTTCAAGAAGAAAGTCTGTTTTCTTGTTTTTCTTCTTTTACACTAGTTCATTTATTGACCAAGAAATGTTTTAATAAAAAGGAAATTCAAATTATAACGTAAGAAACTCAGGTTCCAAAATTGCATTTCTGTAGACTTCTTGCTCAGTTATTACATACTAAAGGATATTTTTAATTCATTCATAGTTGTTTCTATTCCTCCACTATTTTTCCCCTTTTTAAAAAATTGTAATTAATATCCCTATCTATTTTTTGAATGCAACTCAATAAATAAGAGAATAAAATGGATGAGTCGTAATTACATGAATTGTTATTCCAATTATGAAACTAACCCATCTATATAAAGTAAGTTACTATAATCGGTGAACAACATTAAGAAAACCTATTTATTTTCGTACGAGTTTTTTTTTTTCAGACTAGAGGAGAAAAATGGATATGTCACGCTTGATTTAATTTTTCTAGACATTTATTTTATTAATATGATTATAAGTTTGCTGTATCGTGCATTTTCGTTTTTCCTTTTTTGTTCCCCTCCATGTTTTGTTAAAGGTTTACGAAGAAAGATAAAGATTTATCTATGATTGCTCATTCATTACGGGTTTTTATTTCCTCTAATCAAATTCTTTCTTCGATATCATTATCCAAAAAATATTATCTATTCCGGCTCTAGATGATAGTTACAGACACTTGATTCAAATTCCATTGGAAAATGCTTCATTTCTAAGAAGTTGCACAGTATAAGCTGTAGAATGATATTGTCAGAACTGAGATCGACTCTGTAATATAGTTGAAATTCTGTTTTAATACCTTTCTCAGCCAAATCACAACGTACTTATTTCGAAAATTATCCTTCTCCTCTTCTTGAAATACTTAGTAAAAATAAGTTTTTTTTTCTTAATTACGAGTTTTTCAATTTACGATTTTTGAATTTTCAGAATACGTATTGCCGTAAAATGCAGATTAAATACAAATTTCTATCTGTAATACGCGAATTTTTTTTTTTTTTTTTTTTTTTTTTTTTTTTTTTTTTTTTTTTTAATGAAAAATACTGTAAACATATAATAATTAATCATATTGATGTAGTAAATATTTACTGTGTCTATAATCTTGTTCTACTCTGCATTTTATATTATTTGTAAAACTTCGTAAAAGTCTATATATTTTTTTAAAATGTAAAAAAGAATATGAAGATGCTTTTGTTACATGTTACCTATTTCGTAAATGATATTAAATGTCAAGAATTAGTATACCATGCACGCGAGTCATAAAAAGTAACGCATTAACATTATAACCATAATAAAATTATAAGCATAATCGAGAATAATAAGTGTTACAATTTTAGAATACACCATGTAATTAATCTTTAATTTGCTCTTTGGTGATCATGAAAACTATGTTTACTTATAGAAAAATTGTGTGCCAACCATTTGCGAAATTTTACCTGTTTTAAAATATATTAATTGTTAAACTGTTATTGCTTCGTTTGATAGCAGATATGTTTGTCTAGTTAGAGGAAAGTGAGGCAGTTTTACTGTAATCATATTCCTAGTAAATCCAAAGTGGAGTGAAGAAGAGACAAGCATTTTTCATATGCACCTATTCTATCCTGAAATTATGTAGAATGGATCAAAAATGCATATATCTTGAAAGCTTGATTATTTTTTCTTAAAAGTCAATAAATGAGAGTTTTGATGATGTGCAGTGCAAAAGTAGGTACTCGCCAAAAATTCAATTCAATAGCTTCAGAATCACATTTATTTATTTTTAATAAAAAAGAAAGAGTTATATAAAATTTAGACGATTCAGATATAACATTTTATAAGTTTTCAGCCTAAATTTTAAACCACCTCAGTAGCAGTTTATAATCACCCCTCAAAATATCAGAAAAATCCAAAATTATTTCTTTGCTGTATTCAAACTGTCAGACAATTACTCCTCGTGACGGTTATAGGCAAAATGATGGCAGAGGCCAGGGAGGTATTTTGTACAGGGCTTGATAACAGCATTTAGGAAGGAAAACCGTTTGACTTGCCTACCCGGTTTTGAACCGCTTTCCCTACTTATTTATCTATGTATTAGTTTAGAAAAAAATTTCATGTTATGACGACAACTTAAGATTAGAAAAATGTTTTCACATTCAAGTATAAATTCTGTCCAGAATAGATTAGATATTTTTTAAATTTTTGATTGCTCTTAATGTTGGCGCTTAAATAGTATTTGAATTATATAGTTTATTAATTTTTTACGGAAGTTTATCGATTTCTTTCTAAATTTCTTAACAGCGTTCTTTTAAATTTATTATTTTCGTTCATTTTCTTTCAAAGGCATGCTGATTTCTTTCTTTCTCAAATCCCTTTCTGATTATTTCTTTTAAAAATAAATAAGTTTAAGAAATAACCTTTTTAAATATGAATATATTTTTACAGTAACGTTTATCAATTTTTACTACCATTTTATTATTTTTCTTTTTTTTTTAAATATTACTTTTAATCTCCATACCAATTTTCTTAAAGCAAATAAATGTAAGGTAAAACCAGGAGAGATGGCGCGGTCGGAGAGATTGCGCACATAGAGGTTCGGGGGGAAAGAGTAGAGAGAGCGCGCAGCCACTACAGGTAGTTGTACAACAGTACACCTACCTGTAGTACAGTAGTAGTGGAGTGTCTACTTGAAAGTGCACGTTGATTGTTTTGAGCGTCTAAGATAAAGCATTGTTATTTTATTTTGTTTTACCAAAGTAAGTGCTTGAATTTTCATAGCTATTCATTAGAATTTATATACAATGTCAGTAGTACAAAATATTTTAAACTTAAACGATTTCTCATAAGTTACTAATCTAGACTAACAATGTGAACATCAACGGTTCGTTTTAGTAGCGGCCATGTGTAAATAAAAGGCCGTGCAATCTCTCCTACCGAAATTGGAGAGTTTGCGCATCTGCTACTCAGGAGTGATGGCGCATTGTTCCCATTAGTTTCCATGCTAGGAGAAATTACGCAGATTATTGGTAAATTTGCATAAAAAAATTTAAATTAAAATGGACTATTTTTAAGTTAAACGTGTTATCAAGTAACTTAATGTTATTTTTTCATCTTACCTGGACTTGCTTTTTCTGATTCTTTAATTTTTTTCCTTTAATTAAAATTTTTTAATCGTTTTTTAAAATGATTACCTTTTTTTGATTCTTCAATCATTAGGTTGAAATATTCACTCCTAATACAATAATATTTGTTCACAAAAACCTTACAATAATGTCATTTAAGTGTAATTATTATTGTTAACAATTTAATTGTAGTTATTATTAGTAACAATCTCTCCTACCCATGTGCGCAATCACACCAACCCTGTACGGACAGATTGCGCAAAATAACTTTCTTGGTTTTATTACAACTGTTCTATTAAATTGCAACATAACAACAAAATAGCAATGGAAATGCATAAAAAAAAAAACAAATGAAGTAAAAATTATTCATGGATAGTTTAGCAAAAAAAAATTAATATTTAGATTTTTTATTGTTATTCTTTTTAACTGTGCGCAAACTCTCCTAGCTTTACCTTATACTGATTTGCTTCTCTTTATCATCTTACCTCCATTTCTATATGAGACTTTGAATGAATGTAATGTTTAAGCTAAATAATAAACAATTGATTCTCTAAAATAAAAATAAATGAAAGCTATGATATTTAAATATTGCGTTTAATTAATTTTTGCCGGCATATTATTACTTTCTTTCTAAGTATTTTCGATTTTTTTTTCATTCTAACTTTTAAAAAGATAACTGCACTGATATTTTTATTCTTATATATATTTTTTTATTATTTTAAAATTTGAACGAACTGAACGTTTATGCTTTATCTAAACTATCCTCCGACAAAATTTAAATGTAAAAATAAATATATAAATAGAAAATTAATAATTTTTCTGTCATATGATTCAAATTCCCCCCCCCCCGCCCCCTCTCTCTTTTTTCTTTACATTCTTTTTCATCTAATATTAATTTATATTTTTCCTAAAATCAATTACAACTTCCTCTTTATCTCCATTCTATATATTTCGCATTATATTGTTTTTTTTTTTTTTTGTTTAAATCTTAATAATCGTTAAATCCCTCCTATTATTTAGAATCCTTTCTTTTATTTCCTTCCTATATGGTGAAATAATAGCTTTCTGAGGAAGACCACCCATGTTGTGTAAATATGTAATGTCGGTGAAAAAATGAACTTTAGAAAATTAAACTTTTCATTTCAAAGAAATTCCATTCTGGAAAATTATAAGAAAGTTTCGCTCTGTGTGTGTGTTTGTCTGTCTGCGATGGCTGGCAAAATCTAGCCCACCTAGAAGTCTGTAAATTTAGGTGTGGATAGTCCAAGGTCTATGTATAACAAAAATGTTAGGTGGTTAAACAATATATGTATCGACAATTGTAGTTCGATTACGGAACAGTTTTAAGTTTTAAGGTGTTGCTATTAGTGTTAACAGTATTTATATTTACCAAATTAATAAATACGGAATTTGAAGTATTTGAATAAATATATTTTGTTGTTTGACATATGATTTAATATTAATATTTTATTATACTAAAACATAAATTCATTAGTGGTTTTTAAATGTGAACTTTAAAGTGCAGCACATGTCTGTTACTTAGTTCTCAATATGATGCTACAATGAAATGTATCGAGCGAGCATCTATGCTTTTCTCGGTTTAGGCCAAGAAAATCTAAATCTTTATTATGTGACATGTTGTTACGGAGATGAAACGTAAATCGTAATAATATTTTATAACGAAGATCAACTGTAGTTTGAGAATGAAGTTTGAATTAAAAAACAATTTCTAAGAATAAATATTATATTCCTCTTTTTTCTTCTTTTTTTTTTTAACTTTAAATATTATTACGAACACAAAGGTTTAATTAAGTCATATTTATATTAGTTACAATACAATGTTTCACGAATGCTAAATTGCTGTCAGTACTTTTAAACCTTTTTAAAAATCAGTTTATAATGCATTCCCTTCTGGCAGAACATGTTATTGTAGTCCCAAAAGGAATTTACATCTTTGATGAAATCCAATAACAGAGAGCAAAATTTAACTTGGATAATGTGATAAAGATATAATTTTTTTTTTCATATTACGAATCTAATGCGCCGTTCACATTTTAGGTCCAGAAAAGTTATCCCGTGTCTCACAGGTTGCTATATTTTGCGCCAAGACATTATACTATTACGTCTTTGATACGTTGTTATAATCCAAAGGGCTAACCGAGATGTATGAACCATTCTTTTTATAACTTAGTTAACAATAATCTGAGAATAAAATTTCAATTTAAAAATACATTCCCAAGAATGAATTTTATTCGGCTCTTTTAGAACTTTAAATATTATTACAGATCACCAAGATTTAATTAAATCATATTTTTATTAGTTACAATACAATGCTTCACGAATTAAAACTATATAAATGCTGAATTTCTGGAAGTACTTTAAAATCTTTTTAAAATCAGTTTATAATGCATTCGCTCCTGAAAGAACACGTTATTGTAGCCTCAAAAGAAATTTACATCTTTGATGAAATCCAATAACAAAGAGCAAAACTAAACTTGGATAATTTAATGGAGATAAATTTTTAAATCCTTTTAGGAGCATTTGAAAAATGCATTTTTAAAATTATAAATTCCATCGCTGAGAAGGATTATGACGAAATATCCTGTTTTGAGTCTATTTAATGATGTTTACGATGAATTTTATTTCGTGTATGCAAGTTCGCTGACTAATTAATTACCCAAACTTTTTTTTAAAAATGCATATTGTTATTCTAAATGTAGGTCGTCTTAAATAATGTTTTCGATTTTTTAACATAAATTGAATAATCTCTTATTACATCAATTGCTTTAAAAAAAAAATTAATATACTTTAAAATAATAGTAAATGGCAACACAACATCTTCAGTAATGATGTAAAACAAATTAACTAACAGAAAACATTACTACCACTAAAATTATATCACAAATTGTCTGAATATCAAACATGTGAAAGGGAATTTATAATTACACTCTTAACTAGTTTAGACTATAGTTAGACATTTTCTCTCTTATTGCTTCCTAAGTTTTAGAAATGCTGCTAATCCTAGACAAGCGTAAAATTGGCGTCAACTATAGGAAGCCCATGAAATGCCTAAACTGGTCAACTCTTCAAAAGTCGTTGGTATTGGATCTATATAAATGCAAAAGTTACACACGTGGTTGATTTTTTTTTTTTTTTAATCCACAAATTGTAATGTGTGCAGAATAAAACTTAAGCTAAAAAAAAAAAAAAAAAAAAAAAAAAAATCTAAGTTAGGAAGATATAATATAGTAATCACAAAGGAACATACCCAATAATCTCTTCTTTGTTCCCAACAATTTCGAAAAGGCCTTCTTTATTTTTAGAAACTCAGAAATTAAAATATTTTCGTAATTTAAAGACGCATTTATAAAAACAAAAGTTTATTTTGCTGTCACTGATTTTCGGAAACGTTTCCTAGAAATTTTTAGAGTGTATTAATCAGTTTTTTCTCTTTCAGGTTTATCGAATGCTATCAAATATGAAATAAACATTTTCATGTTCCACTTAATTTTACAGAAAAACATGATAAATTAACAGCATTAACATTAACAATAAAATTAATTCTATTATTTTGTTACTCTTGCATGTATAAAGTCAGTTATGCAGCTGAAAATGTTTGATTGAAAATTGATGGCATCTTAAAAACCGATATCCCGGTTTGAGAATACGGATTAATACACTATAAAAAACTACTTGGAAAGTTTCCGAAAATCAGGGAAGGAAAAATAAGTTTGCTATAAATACTTCTTTAAATCTTGAAAATATGTTGGTTTCTGAGGTTTCTAAAGATAAAGATCGCTCTTCGAAATCGTGGGTAACTCGAAGCGGTTATTGCATATTTTAGTTTGTGGTTATATTATATTTTTGTATATTAAGAAACATTTTATATATATATATAAGGTATGCAAATAAAACAACTCATATTACTGCAACTATTTTTTTTTTTTTTTTAATAATATACTTAAAAAAAGTCAATTGCAGCATAACATATTTTAAAATAATGTAAAACGAACTGACCAGAGTCCCGCTAGAATTTCAAACTGTCATATCTCAGGCATTTTTTAAGATAAAGCCAAAATAAAAAAATGTTTCGGAATTCTTGTATCCCGATCTTAACACTTAACGGAAACAACCTTTTCTAGAGCTCTGTAAATACCTAATAATTATTTTGTTGTTATGCAACCTTTTCTATTTATAATTTTTCATACATCTTTTTGAATTTAAAAAAAAAAATTTAAAAATTAACTTGCCGCCATTTTGAAACAAGATGGCGCATGAAGCTAGCCAGCGAACTCGGTCAAGACCTTGATATGTTCTGTACACATGATCAGTCACATTCATATTGGTTCATAAATACGAGAGTTGCAGCATAACAAATATCAGATTGTTTCAAAATCTCAGCGACCCTAGAATTTCAAACTGCCATATCTCAGCCATTTTTTAAGATATAGCCAACAACAACTAAAAAAAAAGTTCCAGAATCCTTGTATAGCATTCTAAAACTTAACAGAAACAATGTTTTCAATTTATAATTTTATTGTACACTTTTTTGAATTTTTAAAAATGTTTAAAAATTTAAATGGCCACCATTTTGAAACAAGATGGCGGATGAAGCTGGCCAACGAACTCGGTCGAGACCTTGGTATGTCCTATACACATATAACAAAGAGCAACCCAAATCGGTTCATAAATAAGAGACATATTGTCTCTTACAAATAAGAGATATAAGCATGACATATGTCAGATATATATATATATATATATATATATATATATATAAATCAACATTTGAACGGAGTGGTGGTTTGGGGGTCTGGGGGTCATGATCGATGAAAATATACAAATTTTTTTTTGAAATTGCTTTCTTCCGAACGGTTGCAATAGGTAGCTTGTTGTAACCTAAAAACGGACTTGGTCCAGTTTGATTCGGAACGCTTCTTATTGGACACGTATGAATTAGAGTTCTTTATCGGACCCGAACCTGGTCCGTGGTTTGGGTCGAGTCGGGATGACGCTAATTTTTTTCGTTGCTTGTCGTGTTCGGGTTGAATTTTGATTCTTTCGGGTCGGGTTCGAATTCACCCGATTTTTCCTGAATATTTTTCAAGTGCGTGGGAAAAAATGCCTATTTGAATATTAATGAGTATATATGTGTTCATTTTTTATACAAAAAAAGATAAAATTGATATTAGAGACATAATTGTAGACAACTGTTAAATAATTGTATTTAAATATGGATTAATTTTCTTTCACTTTGGGTTGGGTTCGGTTTCTTGTTGAAATATTTTTTTGTCGGGTTTCGGGTTGACTTTAAGCAGAAGTTCCGGGTTCAGGTTGGATTCTACCCGACTCTAATATGGATCATATTTATTATAAATATAGCTTTTGGGATTTCGCAAAAAAAAAAAAAAAAAAAAAATTGTTTTGATATATGTCAAACTTTTATTTGTTTCTGGTACTTGACATTTTACATTTTACTTAATTTTTATGAAATGTTTTATAGATTATTCCAATTTATTTTGTCTTTTTTTCTGAAATTGTTTATTGTTATTTAGTCTTGCATTGTAACTATGCTTTATGAAGTTATTAGAATATGTTTGTATTTGTCATTTCATAAAGTTGGATTTTGGTTGAATTAAATTTGTGTGTTTTCTTTCTTTCTAGGAAAAGAATTCAGACACTTCTGGACCCGAATATGGGTCTCCTAAAAATCCGGATTTATATAGGCCGGATAGTGCGTCGCATTCCGGTAAGACATCAATTTTTAACCCCCCTTTTTTTTATTATTAAAATGACAGAAAATTATTAATTGAAAGTCTGAGTCGAAAAAATTTTTATGTAACTAAATTTAAATTACGAAAAAAAAAAAAAAAAACTGAAGTGAATGTTTTTGTTGTAAATATTCATGATTTATTTTCTTCTTGGTAGAATACTTGCGTTTAAGAAGGACATAAAAAAATGTCTTATTGTTTTACTACAAAAACTTACCGATACATTGAATTTCATGAAATTCTAACGTCACTAAAAACTCATCTTTGAGTTTTTAGACACAGAAAGCTAAAAATTCAAAGTGTCATAACTCGGTAAGCTTTGTACAAAAATGATTTTTTTAATGTCTATCTCAGACACAAGAAAATATTTTCGAAATTTAAGCTATAGGAAATTTGGGCCGTAAAAAAATAAATAAATAAATAAATAAATATCGCATTTTAATACATATACGTATAGTATCTTAAAAGTATCTAAAAGCTGTTCTTGATTTGATTACATTTTTCAACTAAAGGTATATTTCTATCCTTCGCGGCGTTAGAGATATCACCACAACTTCTATTTTTAATTCCCCGGTTTAATAAAATTAAACAACAACAACAATAATAATAATAATAATAATAATACACACAATATATTTTCAAAATCCATTTGTATTCACTTGATATCAACTTCAAATTATTAACATTTTCTCTCTCTTTTTTTAAATATTTTTCATATTTTCAGTATTTTTGGCCAATTACCATTGAAGCAAATGCTATGGTAATATTATGATTGCACTTGTTAATTTATTAACTATGTGGTATTCTGTCTACACTTTATTACTAATTATCTCTTAGGAGATTTAATTAGAATGTTACAAGAACTTGATATGTTTTTTGAAATTCTAAGATATATATATATATATATATATACCAGTTTTTCCACTGAATAATGTTCATAATTAATTTATTAATCCATTTGTGTTTATATAATAGCAACTCCAATTTATAATTTTTTTCCCCTTTCTCTCTCTTTCTTTTTAAATGTTCTTCAGGTATGAGTAAATTTGGCTAATTACCATTGAAGCACATGCTATGGTAATTTTATGATTGCACAAGTTAATTATATTACAAGTTAATTTGATATTAGAACTTGATATGTTTTTGAAATTCATAGATAGTATAATTATATATATATATCTTACCACTTTTTGGTTTGGTTTTGAAGGAATACCATCAAATTTATATATATATATATATATATATATATATATATATATATAATATTATAATTATATGTATATATATATATATATATATATATATATATATATATATATATATAAATTTGATGGTATTCCTTCAAAACCAAACCAAAAAGTATACCATCAAATTTATATATATATATATATATATATATATATATATATATATATATATATATATATATATATATATATATATATATATATATATATATATATATATATATATATATATATATATAAATTTGATGGTATTCCTTCAAAACCAAACCAAAAAGTAAAAGACCTGCATTTTCCTTTTCTTCAATGACGTGTCAACTGGTGTATTGGCTGGTTTCCATTCTATCGCAGCGGTCCTCGATTTCTTAATCGTTCCGGAAAATCTTTAAGATCAACATTTTTAATTCACCCATTCTTTAATTGTGTGCAAATACAACTGCACACGAGCCAACCATTGTTTTACTGATAAGATTTTTAGGCCCATCTTTAATTAGAAGTGATCACTGGTGTGCAAGGTCAAATTTATTCCGTATGTAATTAATTTTATTGTACGCGTACGTTAGGGAAGTTTTCTATACATTTGTGAACAAGCTGACATGACGCATAATGTCCATGGCCGCCCTCAAGGTGGGAGGTGTGTGGGGAGGCAGGGAGGGCAATTACCCCAACCTGGATTTTCGAATTTAATTAACTGCACTTTTTTTTTTTTTACTATCAATTTTGTAAATATGATAAAAGTGTACTTTTTTATACAGTTATTGTTTAAAATTTTATAATTCTTTTACGGTATTGAAAAATACATCTGTATATATATATATATATATATGATGAGTTGCAGTTAATTTATGTTATTCTAAAGAAAAATTTGTGACACTTAAAATTATTTCCGATAGATATCGTTTTCCATTGAAATTCACAGTGTATCATAATAACTCCACGATACAGATGTTAAATTTTTATATATACAGGGTTGGCATAAATAAATGAAAAGGTTTTTAAATATTTATATTTTCAAAACTATTACACTTATTATAATAAGAGTTACAGAAAAATACAGAAAACCATTACAAGTTTTTTTTTTTTTTTTTAATAACAATGATTTACCTTTATTCACATGGCCATCAAGATCCCCGGATCTTACGCCATGTGATTTATTTTTATGGGGTTACATCAAAGATCTTGTTTATAAACCGCCATTATGCTAAAAACAGTCAAAGAACTTAAAGAACGGCATATTTCGTCAGAAGATCGCGAAAAGCGGCAAATTTTGACAACAGATCGCGAAAAGCGACAAATTTCATCAAAACGCAAATTTTATCAACAAATCTAAAAAAACGGCAAATTTCGTCAAAAACATCGCGAAAAAACGGCAAATTTTGTCAAAAGATCGTTAAAAAAACGGCAAATTTCGTCAAAAACATTGCGAAAAAACGGCAAATTTCGTCAAAAGGTCATGAAAAAACGGCAAATTTCGTCAAAAACATCGCGAAAAAACGGCAAATTTTTTCAAACATCGTGAAAAGACGGCAAATTTCGTCAAAAACATCGCGAAAAAACGGCAAATTTCGTCAAAAACATCGCGAAAATACGGCAAATTTTATCAAAAGATCGCGAAAAAACGACAAATTTTGTCAACAGGTCGCGGAAAAACGTGACTTTCGTCAGAAAATCGCGAAAAAACGGCAAATTTCGTCAAAAGATTGCGAAAAAACGGCAAATTTCGTCAAAAGATCGCGAAAAACAGCAAATTTTGTCAACAGATCGCGAAAAACGACAAATTTCATCAAAAAAGCGCAAATTTTATCAACAAATCTAAAAAAACGGCAAATTTCGCCAAAAGATCGCGAAAAAATGCAAATTTCGTCAAAGGGACGCAAAAAAAAAGAAGTGACGGAAGTGGACACCCACCTCCCCTCACCCTCCGTTAACTTTTCAGAAAATTTGCTGTGAATTTCAGAATTTTTTTTTTTTACTCAGAATCACCCCTGTAGTGAAGCTCTACTATCAAAATGGGGAATCTGCCACGATCGACCGACATCAATAGGCATGCTAAAAGACAACATCCAACGCCAATTTCTCACCATAACTACAGATATGCTGCATAGTGCTGTGCACAACATTGTCCCTCGGCTACAGTTATTGTTGCGGGATGACGGTGGACATGTTGAGCATCCGTTCTGAAGAATATCGTCTTTGCTTTGTCATAATTTGTTATGCTAATTATTGCTTTTCTTATCACACGAAGCGCCATCTGTCGGTCATTTTATGAACTTTTTGTGGATACAATAAAACCCCATGTCATTCCAAGCATGTGTGTCAATTTTTACCTCTCTACTTACATTATTCCGTGAATTATTAATTTTTCAAATGTACACTCATTTTCTGATCACCCTGTATAAAAGTTTAAAATTCGGTCATTCATTTATGCTAATCCGGTGCCGGTATGTATAGTATATTTATCTTATTAAAAAATTAATAAAGAGATAAACAATTACAGAAACCACACATAATATATTCCTTCAAATGTTCAAATTTTATTATGCCTGTTTTTTTAAATAATTTTCTTTTACTTGAAAATACATTATTTTAATCACAATCAGAAAAACATTTTTATCCTTATATGTGAATAAGATTTTCAGATAATCTAATTTACCAAATATATATTTTTTAATTTTTAATCTATTTTTTAGTATAGCCTACATTTCTGAAGTTTTATAGACGTGGCTGGTGGTTTAATCTTTAGACTATCACTTTTATTTTAATAAAGTAAGTTTAAATTTGGCTATTAATAAATTGAATTTAAAAAGAAAATACGAAATTAGCGTAGGCAATATCTATGGTGTAAAATTTTAAATTTAGATAAGTTTTTTTGAAATCTTCCTTTTGAAATATATTCCTTAAGGGTATGTCGATATAATTTGATATTTTTTGGATCGGAAAACGCATTGAGTCAAAGCACAGAAGTCTCATCCTAGACATTTTTTTAAATGAAATAAATAAAAAACGTTAATAATGAAAATCCGCATAAAAAACTTTGCTTCTAAAGAAAAAAAAAAGCGATGAGAACTCAAGAGCCGTGAATGCATTCAGTCGGCATTGCCAAAACGTAACGTGGCCGACCCAACACAAAAAAGAAACTAAAAAATAAATTTAATATCGGTAAAAGATTTCTTTTTACTTGAAATAATTGTTGTTTAAAGATGTAATAGACCGTTTTCTGATTTTTTTTTTTCTTCTCTCAAACTGAATCTAAAATTTGAAAGAATTACGTTTAAAACGCAATAAAATCATGAAAACTATTAAAATAAACGAAATCACTAGCGGCCATTCAATACTAAAGTACACTTCAGTCAACAATGTAGGTTTTTTTATTGTTAAGATTCTGAACTCCGCAATTTTACCATGACCCTTCAAAGTGTAAGTATTGATTTGAGCACAATACTGAAATTTCGGAAATTCAGTCTTTTCCCCCCAAAAACATCCCTTCAAAGGAACAGGGAAATAGAAGGGGGTCTTTCCGTTAGGATCTCAAAGTAAACATTGTTGCAGTTGGAGAATAAAACGAAAGAAAAAAAAACTTAATAAATCAAATAAAAATGAAGAGAGAGAGGGAAAAACCCTTTAAATCCTCTAAGGGCAGATTAGTACTGTCAGGTGCAGTAAATTCTTTATGTCAAGTCGCCCAAGATGGAAGACGTTTCAATGTTGGTGTCACGTGACCCTGCAGGGAGTGACAGGATTTGACATTTGGGAGTTTGATGGTGGTTGTATATCTTCAGGAGCCGTGTTTAAAGGCTTATATCAAGATTTTCGACAAGGATGTCTTTCTTTTTAAATTGATATAGCTGAACCACGTGCGTAGATGATCTTGTCTTACATTTCTCTATTTTTTTTCCTTATTATTATTTTTTTGTAAATTTTAAATACTCTCAAACAAAAATGTCTACTCTGCTATTAAATTAATTGCCACGTTTATACGTTACTAACAGTTGCGCCAATTTATATGGGCCCAAGCCCACCCAATAATTTGTTGTCGCAGCGTACACAATTTCCATTGTTTTATTTCATTTCTTACTTCATTATTTTTTATTTATTTATTTTCTTTATATCCTCGAAAATTTTTTATTGAACCATTTTACTAGGGTGCTTCTATAAGAGAGTGGCGACATGCAGGCAATGAAATTAGATTGGTTGAGATGATTATGGACAAAAACGAATCGCTAAGAATCTTGGCGATCTTGCCAAAATCGCCAAGTTAATGCTTGTTAACTTTTTTAATCATTCGTTTAATCAAACTCGTCCATGTGATTACCACCAAGTTTTGGAATATTGGTTTGCCAAAAACCAAATGTAGGTTCTTGCGAGCTTTGGACAAAAACTCCAGTCTGAGCATGCGCTCTGTGCATATGTCGTCTTTGTCTTAGACAGGTACTCTATCATTTACCAGTGAGCATAAATAAATGACCACCTGTTTTAATGCCCTGACTTCTAGCACCCATAAATCACTTAAATGACAAATTTTTTCTCCGATTTTACATTTTGGTCTTTCAGTTTGTAGTCGTGTTTATGGTATGATGATATTACAGTAAATGTTAGTGCCTTTATAAGAAAGAACTCATGAAAATATAATTTAATGAAACTGCAACTTTATACTTCACTTTAAAACATGATAATTTGACTTACAGTTATTACTTTTCCCCATCCACCCAACCTCGAAAAGGAGGAAAATACTGGGCGTGCCATTTTACCAAAATACTTTTGAGCCCATCCAATACTTTTAAAATTTTGGTGCCACTGGTCACTAAAACACAATTTTCAAAGCAGATGATCAAAATATTTGGGACAGAAATCGTGTCTACTTCCTTTACATTTATACATAAATGTTACTTTTTGAAATTAATGCTCATCGGAATAGAATTAACTCGACTGCCTTGATACTCGACATTTATTTTTCACGTGTTTAGGGGATATTTAGACTGAATTGTTAAAATACTAAAACAAAGTAATTTGAACTAAAAAAAATGAGAAGAAGGAAAAGAAAGAAAGAAAAGAAAAAGTGTCTAGGCACAAAATTTGAGAGCGGGATCGTGCCCTTACGAAGATTGAGTATTAACCCAGCAACTGTATAATAATAATTATTATTATTATTAGTAGTAGTATTTTGTACATTTATAAAAACATGTTACATTAAAAATACTAAACTAAAAATAAAAAAGAGCACTCCGTGACCGAATGGTTAAGACACCACTCAGCTAATCGCTTGAGAGCGTAGGAGCAGGCGGCGAGTTCGACTCCCGTTGCATATTCTTTGTGGAGCTCCCGGCTGTATTCTTCGGTGCTGTTTATTTCCTGTGCTCCCCAATAATAAGAAGATTTATGTAATTTGTCGAAGTCCTGTATGTGTTTCTGTGAATAAAAATATATGGATCATTCGAGACATCAGCCTTGTAGGTCTCAAAGTACTTTTCCTTCAACTGTCAAATGTCAAAAATAAAAAAAGGTAGAAGGAGAAAAAGCGGATAAAACATAAATAAAAGTGTTAGTAATTCGCAAATTAAAATACCGTGATTTTTTAAAAGCGTTACAAATTTATCTGTGAATGTGTATGTTACGGTCAATATGATTAATCCGGTCATTATTAATAATGACCAATTATTATTAATACTGACCGCGGTTGTTATTAATAATAACTGGTCTTTATGTCCGGTTATTATTAATAATGACTGGATTAATCATATTGACCGTAACATATACATATACATATTCCCAGCGAATATATAATAAACATACATATATATTTAAAATGATAAAAAAAAATTTAAAAGTGTTTTTAAACTAATTAATTAAATTTATTAAACTAAAATCTTAATTATACAATTATATAAAAATAAATTTTTGTATTACTAATTGAACAAATTTATCGAAAAAGGATTATACTAAATAAAAAATTGTTATAATTAAAATTCTTTATTTATATTAAACAAATTTATTTTTTTACTGCTCTTCTAATTTCATCTCCTTACTATTTTCCCATATGGTGGAATCCCTAGGATTGAGTTTTAAGTTAAATTTCCTATGCGAAGTTGTAATATATATATTTAAAATTAAAGCATTCAACGTTTTCTTATGCTCCCAAACGCTGTTATTTTCTTGCCGTAATCTCTGTTACTTTGGCTTCAAAGATGCAGTTATACTTTTGTTCTAATGATTTGATTACAAGAGTATTTAGAATATGTTGTATTGCGTGACAAATCAGCAGCCTCCACGATAATTTGTAATTCATCTCATGCTTTGCCTGACTTCTTTGTATACTTTTTATGCCAATTTTTGTTTTATTAAAATGTCCTCCATGACTTTCTTCTTTAATATTCTTTTAGTCTTCTACCGCATTTAGTTTCACATCTGAATTTTAATTGGGGGATAGAGTTACTTAATGTTATTGATGCCTTTTAATAAATAAAAAGACTTTTGCGTATTTCACCTGTTATTATTATTAAAATATGTATATGACATTTCAGGTAAATACTAGCCAATGATTTACTGAAACTTTAGTTAATATGTACTCGTACGTATTTAACCGTATTTTATAGCAAAAAAAAAAAAATTAAACTATGGAATTCTACCTGTTAATAAAACATTACAAATGTATATGAAATTTTTTTTGGATTAATTTATTTCTGCTCTTTTGATCAAATAATTCGGTAACAAAGTAAACGGATTTCTTCTTACGTTACGTAATTAAATAAAAGTTGAACTGCCATTTTTTTTTTACATTTGTTTATTCAAATAATGCACAGAATTTTTACTCAATGGACTCTGTTTATTTTAAGTCACACACACATACACAATAAATAAATAAATAAATAAATAAAATAAAAATAAATGAAGTGCCAAAACGTTTAGGTCGCCTTCACACAACGCAATTCTTTTTTCACTGACTTCATTTTAATTCTTTTTCCATCGAAGGGGAATCCGAGACACCCTCTTATGGGCGATTTTAAAGTTTTCTAATTTTAACACTCAAATAATATTATTAATAAATATCATGTAAGGGAATGTTCATCAATGGATCAAACCGACATTTTAACTTGCTAAACAAAAATATTAAAATTAAATAGTGATCTGTAAAACTATTAGCAGTACATATTAGCTAAATTATGAATTTAAACTATACAGAATTTTATGATCATATTTAACTAAGGTCGCTTTCATGAGCCTTACAAACTAAATCAAACTCTTTTTACTTTGTCGAACACCAAATAATTTTTTTTTCTAATTATAAACACCGCATAATTATTATGGAACTAAGTCGGTGAATAGCTTTCATTTATAGTGTGTACCGCTCTCTGTTAAAAGTTTTAAATGTGCAAATAATAAAGTTAATGAAGATGTCTCATACTTTCTATAGGGTCAATTCTTCTCCTCTTTCAATTTTATCTTATGCTTAGTTGAACAATACTAATTTAAAGAACTTTTTATATCAAGGAAACATAGTGAAATCGATACCATGTTAGCATTTTTGCATGTGAAAAGGATTGTTCCAAAAAAATTTAAATTCAGATAATAAATACTTATCTGTGATGATTTATTCTGGTATCTTCTGCGTTCTCAAATAAAATATGCCCTGGCCAAGCTGCGAATTCTGGTCGTTTCTATTAGTCTGTGGCAGACCCGCAGCAAGGGTGGTGCGGATGGTGCCCCCACGCCAGGCACCGTCATCTATGATAGGTGCGTACAGGCTTCATCAGCGCCTCAGTTATAATAATTGATTGGGTGAAGGTGTGTAACAAAGTGTTTCGCATCATGCGCTAAGTGGAGTTGCTGCAGTGCTGGTCTGTGGCTCTAAATCAGTGTTTTCAAATTATTTTGTCTCTTAAGTTCATTTGAACGTACAGTTAAACTTCCGCAACAAACTTACTTTATGATGAAAATAGAGAAAGAGAGAGGGAGAATTAATATATATATTATGATAATTAAACGAACATTAGGATCAGAATACAAAGTTAAAATTGCTCCTCCAAATATTCGGTCATTGCGGGCTTGTTACGCGAAATATTTTTTTTTCTTCATTGTAAAATTCGCCTTTTCCTTCTTTACTAGTTTTTTTTTTTTTTTTTTTTTTTTTTTTCCCTCGAATGACAATGGATATTTGTTTCGGTATCTTATCGATGGTTTATAGCATTATCTGTCATGTTCATTTGGAAGACCTAGAAATATTACATGCTCATTCGAACTCAAATAGTGATGTAACATGTTTATACTCGGATAACCACGTGCAACCCTTTTCATTCAACACGCCTTGGAAACTCATCCTTAGCTTAAGCAGATTAAGCAGAGTTATTCTTTTGTTTGTTGAATTTCGTATTTTTACAATGTAGCTAACGCACTACAATATCCATGCCATTAAAATCGAGATCAGTAATTTTATTTACCACTCCAGTACTCGTCTTGGAGTTGTTTTTAGTCGCAACTCACTGCTGAAGACAAAATCTCTTTCCCTGTTTTCAAACCACAGTATAATCTTTAATCAGATGAGCGGTCACTGATGTGTGGTATCATAATATCGAGTCGCCTATTGTTCTTTTGTATTAGATAAACTTTCTGTATCAATCACGTTGGTCAGTTCAAATATTTAAAGGAATTTTTAATTACTAATTTTGGAAGTTTAGAATTCAAGATTAAGCGTCATCAGATTAAAGATAAATTATGGCTAATTAGTTATTCGTATTTTAACCCTTATTACAATTGTTGGCAACCTTTTTCAACATAGGAACCGGATACCATGTCACTAAGTGGATGGCTACCATATCTATTGATATAGTTAATAAATGAAGGTAATGATAATAAAAATGCGTCCCAACATTTAATTTATATTTATTTATTATTTATAAAAAATAACAGTTATAGTTTGGTTTTTGTTCTTGTCAACTAGTTAATAAGATCTGTGTAACGCTCCTATTGAACTACTTGAAACAGTTCAAAAAAACGTTTTTGTTAAATATCGAGCTAGAATTCTAGATCACAAAATAATGTAAAAAAAAAAGAAGAAATAGACCTGTGAGCCGGATTGATAGAATAATTCCTTTGGAATCCTGGACAGAACAGTTTCTAGTTGAAGGCCGTACATAGCCGATACCTACCTTACAATATACTTCTCATGGTAGCAAATATTCTACAACTTTCTTAGCGATTTTAGAAACTACAAGGAAAGATGTTTTCATTCAATGTCATCAATAATTGAATTGCCATACATTGATATATTTTTAGGAAATAATATCAACTAAGTATTAGCTCACAGGACACTGTATAAGAGTGTAGCTTAATTTTTGTGATACTATTTACATTTGGAAATTTAGTAATCAATATTTACCCAATTACTGAAATATTTTGGCATGACTGTGGAGATATTTCCAATAAAACAGTTATATTGATGATGCATTTGAATTAAACAGACTGCATTCCAATAAAATCCATATTTTTGTAATGTTGGTATTATACCATAAATATTTCCAACGTAGTGGGAGTGTTTCTTTCAGGATTAATAATTCATTGTACACAATTCCAGTACAGAATCAACAAATAAAATACTAATGCAATTTTAGGCCAGTATTATAATGGGTATCATGCATGTTAATATTTTCGTAATACTGGTACAGTGTCATAAATATTTCTAATGAAATGTCAAAGTTTTCTTAATATTGATAATTAATTAATAAATTATTGACATTGTAAATGATATCATATAATAATAAAATATTACGCAATTTTAGACAAACAATGCAATAACATATAAAAAAATATCAGTATTTCCGCAATGTTGATTTAACATCATAAATATATTTTTAAAGTAGTGCCAATATTTTATTATTATTGAAATTATTCTAATACGAAACCGACATATATAATATAAGCATAATTTTAGACCAATATGTATGTTTCATTTTCAAAAATCGTAAAACATATTCCAGTCATATTTCATACTTCTAAGCTATAGGTTTCTTTGTAGAACAGAAATTGTCTAGTGCATTTTTTTATTTTTACTGGGGATATACTCAACTTTTAATTCTGAATTTCGTCTAGAGAGGTATTGTTGCAAAGCTCTTGCCATGATTAAGAAAATCAAAATTTCCACCCAAATTCGACCGTTCGTGGGATATGGGCCATTTTCTTCCGTAGTGGCATGCATAGATGGAAAAAAAAATATCCGATTTTATTAAGTGTGGTATCGTTGGAAAGGTCGTGTCTTGAAGATGAAAAAAGTATAGGAACTACCCATCCGAATGAAACCTTTTACGAGATATGGGTCTATTTCTTCCGTGACGTCTTGCAAAAAAAGCGAGAAGGACACTCCATCCGAAGCTAGAATCTCGTTTCAATATCGTTAGTTAGTTAATCGTGATAATGCTTCTCCAATTAAAAATACTGGAAACATAAATATGTTTCAATGAATGAACATAATCTACTGATTTGTTTGCGTCTGTCAGCATAATGTCACAAGAGAAATGATCCCATATCTCCTGAACGATTGAACTTAGACGTGTCGGTTTTTTTCGATACTTTTCTTGATACTCTTAGGAATGGCTTTCGAACGATACTACTCTTGACAAAATCAGATTTTTTTTTTTTGGTGCATGACGTCATGGAAAAAATGACCCCATATCTCCAGAACGATTGGATTCAGACGTATCGTTTCTTCGATACTTTTCTTGTTTCTCTTGGTAAAAACTTTCCACCGATACGATACTACTCTTGACGAAATCGAATGTATTTCTTATTTTTCTTTGTGCATGACTTCACAGAAGAAATGATCCCATATCTAATGAACGACTGAACTCAGACATGTCTCGTTTCTTCGATACTTTTCTTATCCTCTTGGCAAAAGCTTTACAACGATACTACTCTCGACGAAATCAATTTTCTTTTTAATTTTTCTTTCTGCTTGACGTTACGGAAGAAATGATTCCACATCTCCTGAACGACTGTATTCAGACGAGTCGTTTCTTCGATACCTTTCTCGATTCTCTTTGCAAAGGCCTTCCAACGATACTAATCTTCTTGAAATCAATTTTATTTTTTATTTTTCTTTATACATAACGTCTGGAAAGAAATGATCCCATATCTTCTGAACGACTGGACTCTGATGGGTCGTTTCTTCGATACTCTTCTGGTTTCTCTTGGCAAACGCTTTCAATGATGCTACTCTTGACTAAATCGATTTTTTTTCTTTGTGCATGGCGTCACGGAAGAAATGATCTCATATCGACTGAACGCCTGAACTCAGACAGGTCATTTCTTCGGTACTTTTCTTTATTCCCTTGGCAAAAGCTTTCCAACTATACTGCTCTTGACGAAATCGATTTTATTTTTTATTTTTCTTTGTGCATGACGTCACGGAAGAAATGAGCCCACATCTCTTGAATGACTGAACTCAGACGGGTCGTTTCTTGGATACTTTTCTTGATCCTCTTGGCAAAAGCTTTCCAACGATACTACTCTTGACGAAATCGATTTTATTTTTTATTTTTCTTTGTGCATGACGTTACGGAATAAATTAGCCTGTATCGAACAGGCGGGCTAGTTTTTAAAATTTCCATGATCCTTATGGCAAGAGCTTTACAACGATACCTTTATTGACGAAATCCAGAAGTAACATTTGAGTATGTTCCATAATTAGAACTATGAGAATATACGATGGAAAATTAGAACTTCCCCCGAGTTCATTGTCAGAATAATTGCAGTGATAATAAATTTATTTTGGAAAAATTAAGAGATTGTGTTGAAAATATGTTTCCATTTTAATTAATTTTTTTTTCTATTTTAACGTGAACTGTTTGTTAATAAAATTAAACTTCTGATCTATGAAGCAAAACCGAAAACTAACTACAAATAACAAAGACAACTGTTTTAATATTTCAGATAAAAAGTATCAAAATAAAATTTTTATTAATAATAGCAAATTTAAATAAAAAAAAGATTTAAATTGAGTTTAAAGTCTTAAAATTAATAAGCTTAAAGTATTAAATTTTTGTTCGAAGTTAAAGAATATGCAATAAATTAGAACACTAATTAAAATTAAGACTTAGTAGAAATTGTAAAACATTATTTCTTTAAAATGCATTGGTAGCTTAATGATTAGATTGTCTGCATAGAAATATTGTTTTAAAATATGGTTCTTCCACCCTCAACAAAAAGAGCCAGCGGGGTATTAGCCAGAATATCTATGTAAATGCTGATATGTAATTTTCTCGCTGATTAAATTTATGGCGTATGTTACAAAAAAGGTGCTATTTCACTCAAAACTGTAAACATTTTTATAATTTGCGATAAATGATGAAATTTTTATTGCATTAAAATTTCAAACTTACTGGTAGTATTCGTTATTGGGACATTTGTATTTTGCCATTTCCTGGAAAAAAAATATCTTAATATGATAGATATCTCATTTTTAAAATCTCTGCGTATGGATATTTTTGAAAAATAATTTTTTTAAAGATCTCTTTGCGAAATTAGTATTATTATTATTATAAGTATTAACGGGGCGGATTTTTGGTACGCAGAACTATCTATTTTCTTAATAAATAACTTGCCCTATACAAATTTGTCGAATATGTTAATTAAGACTATACAATCCCCTTTAACTCTGAGCTTTCAGTGTGAGTTTCGTTTACAATTTTTGAAATAAAAAACTCACTCAGAAAGGCATTTAATTTGTCAAGTTTATTTTGTTATCCATTATTATTATCATTATCTTAGTTGTATTTCATTCGTAAACGAGACGTAACAATAAACTTTGGAAAAAAAAAAAAAAAAAAAAGCTTATTGCACCCAGTAAAAATAAATAAATAAATAAATAAATAAGCAGAAAGTGAAAATTCTTCTTTCATTTCAACCGCATAGTATGTAGGGTTTTTTTCTTTTTTACTTTATATCTCAAGCAGAATTTTTTTTATTTTTTCCATATTATTTCAAAGTAATACAAATAAAGAAATAAAAAATAAGTTTTTGACGACATTTTTTTAATTTATTTGTATTTAATTATAAAACAGCTATTTAATATTCGTTAAAATAAGTAAGAAAAAAAGAATATAATAATTAATTGAAATTTTTAAACAGAAATAAATTGATGAATTTTCTAGCTCGTATTAATCGTAGGCCATTTTCAAAATAATGTGTCATTCGTAATATTGTAATTAAAAATATAAGGATTTGAAACGTCAACTGAGAAAAAAAAATGATGGCTCATTAATTTTCGTAAACGATAATTTTTCAATCATAATAATCACCATTAAATTTTCTTCTTTAAAAACGAAATGAAAGAAGAAGCAACAATGGAAACGGTTGTCTAATACTAACTATGGTTGGTTGGCGTTCGTTCGATCTGCGCAAGAGATATAGGTCAATGCTAATTATATATTGAAAAAAAAAAAAAAAAAAAAAAAAGGGGTGGGGTGGGGGAACAGTCTTTGAAGAGTTTTCTTGCTCGAAATTTCAGCATTGAAAACCATCCCGTTTAAGTATATATTTTATCTGTATAAAACTTTATTATACCGGTTCTCCAAAAATAGTTTCCCCGCACAACAATGCGAAACTTTCTAACACATTTCCTGATTCATTTTTAAACGTAAAAGCTTGCATGGCACTTGCAGGCAGGGTTATTAGAGTGATTTGGAATCGAACAGTTTTTTCCCTTTTCGATTACATCTTGAGTTATAAGCAATTGTTGTCTCGGAATGCAAGTTGTTCTTCTTTCCCACACTGTCGCATCCATAAATTTCGACAGCATTTTCTGAAAGGTTTTTTTGCTTTTACCAAAAAATGAAAAAAAAAAATGTGATTATAAAGTTTCAAAATGAGAGCACCTGCCAATTTCATGCATTTGCGAACAAAAGTGAATTAAAAAAAGTATCAGAAAGTAGTCATTTTCGATTTGAGAACAGCCTAAGTTCTAGACTCAAGAAAATAATCCTAATTTCTGCTGCTAAACTAACTAGACAAAATACTACTCGTCCATATCATAATATTATTCAATTCCTTTGTGTGAGATAATTGTAAATATATCTCAATTGATCTTCTCCCAGATTTATTTCGAATACGTTAATTTTAAAGCGTAATTACAATAATTGGAGATCAAAGGACTCGGGTCCCTTTTGGCACGTCACTTCCAAACTGGTTGCACACTTTTAAAACCTAATCAACAATTGAAGGCAAGCGGCGGACCGAATCAAAATTTAAAGACCCACTTGTACCAACCCCGTAACTATTGTTCCCTTTGAAATCGAAAACTTGGACAACGGACGTTGGCCATCGAGCTAATGCTTATTTGAATTCCCAAAATCCGAAAAGCGCAGTTGGAGAGTAACAAATGATTCTTGTGTTTCTAATCCCGAACAATGCTCATTCAGGGATTTGAAATACGTTAAAGTGGCTTATATTCCCGACGTCGTCGTTGGAATTTTCGATGCATCAGACAGCGGACAGTGTTTCGTTTTGGAGAGGACATTTCGAAATGTAGATTCATGCAGAATGCAGCAGGTGATTAATCCATGCCAGTTATTAATGAAATATTAGGTAAAAATGAAATCTCGCCAATTTTCTCGCCAATCTAGCTTATTTTGTCTCCTATGAAAATTTCAGATATAATAAGCTGAATTATAACATGGAAGAGGGTTTCAGCTAGAAGTTGGGTGCATGTATGGTGCAGTTGGTATTTAAAATATGAGCATTATTGATTAATGTGTTTCTGAAAATGAAATTTTGCCAACTTTATCGCCAAGTATGTTGCATCATGAGAAGCCAAGTGTTCGTTTTAGAGAGGACGTATGGAAATATAGAAAGACGCAGAACGCAACAACTAATTAATCCATGCCAGTTATTAATGAATTATTAGGCAAAAATGCAATCCGTCCAGCTGGAAAGTTGCATGCATTTATAGTTTAGATGATAGTTAAATAGTCAGAATTATTGATAAATGCTTTTATGGAAATGATATTTTGTCTGTTTTGTTGCCAAATATGTTGTATCATCAGAAATTCTAGCAAATACATATTTCAGAATATGTATTTGTATGACGAATGTACTTATTTATAAAACGTGAAAACGGAACCTGTTTGTAACGGAATTCTGTTTTAAACGGGGCGTTTCATGATGATTCGACGAAGAGAATACAATTCAATTCTAACATATGGCGTACGTGCTAAGACAGGAATACGTTTAAAACGAAATTTCCCCCAGTCCTTTGTGATTCTGTCTTAGCCGGTTTTACTCTACGTATGAAAATGGAAGTCAACAATTACACTTAATAATTTAATGGCCGAGATTAACCTGAATTTTACAACACAGCTATGCCTATGGATGTTACATTTGCATATTTGATTTTCCAACAACATTTTTCTTATTCATGATTATACAATAAATATATGCGTATGAAAATCAAATTGTAATTTAATTTGTTAAAGTACTTTTTAATTTCTTTGTAACCGTGATCATTGATTATCCAATTTGTGTGCGTTAAAAGACAATACGTATAAAGTATACTATATATGGGTAATACTGATTAACAGTATAATAGGAAGAGAAAAAACTTTTAAAATATTGTTTTCACTTTGTAAAGTTTCGATGTAAATGATAGGTTTACATCAACATTAGTTTGGTATCGTGCTTTTCCATAAGCTTCGTAACTTGATGCACACATACCAGTGTTGGATATTTGCATAAGGTAAACACTTGTTAAGCCTACTCGTCATTAAACTTTTCGATTTCCTTCGCTAATGTTATTCCTATAGGCGTAGGATGCATTTATATATTTAAAATATGTCCTCGAGAATTTAATATTTTTAACTTTTGTTTTCTGTGTACCGTTCTTAAATCATGTCTCTTTTTTTCTTAGTTGTCAAAACATTTCTGAAATATGTGCTTAATTTATAATTTTATGTGTTAAAATCTTAGCAAAACTGAGCAAGATTTTAACACTTCACATAAAATGAAGTTATATATTTTAGAAAAATTTTGACAACTAAGAAAAAAAAGAGACATTCTTTAAGAAGAGTACACAGAAAACAGAAGTTAAAAATATTAATTTCCCGAGGAGATATTTTAAATATACGAATGCATCTTACGTCCACAGGGTTAACATTAATGAGGGGAATCGGGAAGTTTACTGACGATCAATCATGCACTGTTGACGCTAACAGCAAAACTTTAAAATAGATGCTTCTCAATTCAGTTAATTTTTATCTATTCAGTGCCAAATAAGATAAATCCATTAATTCGTGGAGTATGTTAAAACAACGTAGTTTGCATAGTTTGAAACACATTATTCTAATTACCGTAAGCAAAGCAATTATCTCACACCTTTTACATACATCGAATCATATATATATAAACTTAATGTAAAATTAAACCATTATATATTGCATAATCATAATTGCATAAAATAATGAAAATTGTCCCCATATTCGGTTATTAATTTGCATTTCTTTGATACCAAAAAACAGATAATTTGTTTAATCAATATTATTCTTTAAATGAGAAGAAAGTATTAATGAGAATTTGTATTAAAAGTCTAATCCAATTAAAAAAATATGAAAAAAAGAAAAAAAAAACTTTAAAAATCATCGGCGTAAAACTCACTTCAGTTCTGTAATACGCACAAAGTACTGAACAAGTGTGGTGCAATATTAATTAAAGCAGAAATAGTTTTATTTCATTACAATACCAGCATAAAAAGATAAAGAATTATTTCACAAAATTAAAATAAAAATGAATACTTTTTAATAGACTTGAAAAAAAAAAATTCTTATTTAATTGTATAACTTTTAAATTTAACATACTGCTCACAAATAAAGTCAATATATAAGTTATTTAAATTTTAAAACTTCTCCAAAATTCAGGTATGTAAATACGGGTAGCTGAAAATAATATAATCTCTTAAAAAAAATTTAAAAAAATGAAAAAAAAATTTTTTTTAGAAAAAGCTAATAAAAATATTAAATACTTTGCCGGAATTGATTAACAAAAAAGCGAGAGTGACAAATTTTAACAAAATAAAACAGCATAAAAAAAATATTAAGCTCACATTCTAACCCAAATCAACATTCAAGCCATAATTAACACGAGAAACCGCCTGTTTCGTTTATCTACGGAATAATAAATACCCTTGGTGTATAAACAATTTTCAATTAAGTTTCACGACGCTTGATTTTTGAAAGGTAATATTTTTTCGGTCGGCTGCAGGAGACTGCTTTTTTGTTATTAAAGAGGGTTTTTATAGCGCGAGTTTTTGCTCCAGAACTTTCAGATTAATTTAATTGATTAAACATTGAATGTCGGTTCTGTGGTTAAGAATATATCAGTGTTGAACTTTATATATTTTGATTTAAATTATTGATTTTGGAGTAGAAGGTCTTTTGAAATTTATGCATGTGACACCAAACTGATTATGTTTAAATAATCTAGCTGTTTTTTTTTTCTTTATTTATTTTCATTTAGCACAGGAGATGTAGATATAACTTTTAAAAATAAAATAAAATTGTAATATGTTTAGACTGTCTAACTTGTAAAGTATCGACTTTTGATTACTTTTTTTGTTTCATTCGTTACTTTTTTTTCTTAGGCTGTTTCTGATTTCAGACATTTTATTTATATGATGTAAATTCTAAATTAATTCAAAATATTTAAAAATATATATTTGAATTATTATTTTAATGTATAAAAAATATTCCCACCATCTCCCGTCTCATTTGAAATGTGTTGTGCCGTCAGCATTGCCCCCTCCCCCCCCATTTCCCTTTCTTTTCTTTTCCTTTATTTTTTTTCTTTGTTGCATGGAGATTTTTTTTTTTCTTTCAAAGATTTTTTTTTTATATATAAAAATGGAGAAAATTAAACTATTTTCTCACACAATAAAAGATATATATATATATGTATGTAACTCTGCCAAAATTAATAATAATAATAATAATAATAATAATAAAAGCAAGAGTTACTAAATTTTAACAAAACGAAATATCGTAAAAAATATTAATCTCATATTCTAACCCAAATCAATATTCAAGCTTTAATTAACACGATGAACAAAAAAAAGAAAAAAAAAATCCTCGGTGTATAACAATTTTCGATTAAATTTCACCTCGCTTGATTTCTGAAAGGTAATATTTTCTTGGTCGGTTGCAGAAAACAGCTTTCTTTGTTATTAAGCACAATTTTCATTGCATGAGATTTTGCTCTCTTTCAGATTAATTTAATTAATTAAATATTGAATGTCACGATATTAATATTAAACTTTATATACTTTGATTTAAAATATTGAGCTTGGAGTAGAAAGTTTCATCAGTGCCTTTTGAAATATATGCATGTGACATTAAATTGATGTTTAAATAGTATTAAAAAAAAAATCCTTTATTTATTTAATTTTTAAAGTACAGTAGATGTAATTATAACTTTAAAAAATAATTTAAAATCGTAAATTATTTTGACTACTTTATTAGTTAGCATATTGTTGAACGGCAGTTTTGTATGAAATCTGGGTTTTAAAAGAAGCTCCTCCCTCTTTTGAAAGTATTTCGTAAATTGGTTCCCTAGGTAGGTGTTTCAAGTTTATGCATTAGTAAATAATATCTTACAATGTACGGATTTAATATAAATTTTCTTACAATCTAAAAAAAAAGTATGGAAAAAATGATATAAATGCTTTTTCTATAAGATAAAAGCTACGCCCTCAATCAATGATGTTTGCAAGGGTTGCGGCGTCCAATATTTTTTTCTTACTTTCTACCGTTATTTCCAATCTAAAAAATTCGTGGTAGCTTTCTTTAAATTGTGCAAAAGGAAGCTACTACGAAGAATTTTGTTTTGTGGTGTAGAATATACAAAAATATGGGACGGTGTGTTTGGTTAAATATTGATAAAAATTCTCGACATCGGTCAATAATGTGTTAAGTATTTAATTTTGATTTGCATTTTTCTTTAACCCTTTGACTACGGGTCGGGACATATACATCCCATTAAACAATGTTTTTAAATTATATCCGTACCATAGAATATTTTATAGGATTAGGATATAATTATTTAGGATAGGATATTATTAGGATATTTTCAAGTGAAATTGACCACAAATATTTATATAATTTTTTTTTTTATTGTAGTACGATTGAATATAAAAATAATTACCAGTCCATGACCATAATAAAATAGTTAAGTGACTATTTTCTTATCTCTTTTAATCTCTTAAAAGTTTTTTTAATTATTATTATTAAATTTAAAAAACGAAGATTACAGTTAAAAATTAGTGGTATCCATAAGCTTTTAGTAACAAAGAAAGCAAACTATTCTTGCCCGAGCGACATTCGGGCAAAACTGTTAAGTGGTTAATCGTTAGAGAAAACACCCTATCATTTAGTATAAAAGCAACCTGATCGCAGAGAAAATTCATGGCTAAAGAGAGATCCGTAGCTTGTTGCAGAGATTGCGGTGTTGTAAAAATAGGATTATGGAAGATTTGTAAATAGCCACAGTTACTTTCATTTGTTCAAAAGAGAGTGTTGTTATACCTGTTGTATGTATATATTTAAGCTTGTTGTATATATGTAAGTATGTATATAAGTATGGAGATAATGTATTAAGTAAATATAACAGCATTAAAAAATTATAAATTTACATTCTGAGCCAAAACAACATTCAAGCTATAATTAACACGAGAAACCATCTGTTTGTTTATCTATAGAATAACACTCTTGGTATATAAACAATTTTCAATGAAGTTCCACGACACTTGATTTTTGAAAGGTGATATTTTTTTGGTCGGTTGCAGAAAATAGATTTATTATTATTATTATTATTATTAAGGACGGTTTTTATTGCGCGGCTTTTTGCTCCAAAACTTTAAGATTAATTTATTGATTAAACTTTGAATACAGCTTTTGCAGTTAAAGATATATTAGTTTTAAAAACTTTATATAGATTATAGATTAAAAAATTTCGTCAGTGCTGTTCAAAATTTATGCCATTTTACACGAAACTGATTAAGTTTAATTAGTGTCTCTTTTTTTTTTTTTTTTTTTTTTTTTTTTTTTGGTAGCACAAAAGGAGAATTAAACCTTTTTTCCTCCTAATAAAGTTATAAAGTCTGTTGACTGTTTTATTAGTAAAATATCAATCTTTGCATTTCCCTCATATTAAGGTCACTTGATGTTTTGAATATTTTTCCTCCTATGATATAAATTCTAATTAATTTTTTTAAAAATAGTATTTATTTGAAGTGTTATTTTAATATACTAAAAATATTCCATCTTTTCTTGTCTCATTTTGAATCTGTTCTCATTACTGCATTTTTGAAAATATAATTTGAGAAGTATTATTCAGTCATTCATGCATTCCATATTACTATTGTATGATACTACCTCGGAAATCTCTTTAAAAATAGTTTTGACGTCTTAGTTACATTTATTTATAACCGTTCATGCTATTTTAAACTGGCGTATTTGTTAGTGGCAAACTTTATGTTTTTAATCATTTTAAAGTTATTTCAATTGATTTAATAAGTTTCTAAATGCTTTCCTTAAATTTTCATATTTATTTAATTGATTGTTTATCCTTAGTTTTTATAGGAAAATGGAAAACGCTGTTCAATTTCTTTTCTTTGAAAATGAATATGTTCAAATTTTATGCATTTCCGAATGAGAACAAATTCGCGAAGCGTTAAAATTAACCAATAAAATTTGAGTACAGTTTTATATTTTTCTAATGAACATAATAATAATCCTTATTTTCGTAAGTCGCAGTTATAATTTTACTTCTAAATATTAAGTAAAAAATGAATTCATTTATCTATTTACTGTTTTTCTAGGACTTTTAATGCGCTGTACTTTTTTCTTCGAATTTAAGTGCCGTAGATTATTTTAAAATTTCTTTTTTAACTAAGTAATCAACTGGAGCTTTTTAGTTTTTCCGGAAGACATGCTGACAGCGAACATCTGGACTGATATTCTATATCATTAACACGAGGATCGTCTCGTTTTTCTTAGAAATCCCTTGCAGAAAAAAGATTGTTTAGATAGCGTAACTGATATTTAGTTTACAACTACTGAGGACTACTTGAATTAATTGAATGTGATTTTTTAAATTGTATTCTTTGTTTGATTAATGGCTTGCAAAAATATCTCTGAAAGAAGTCGCCGCGACATATAGTAATGCAAAGGCTTAAACTAACTGATAAAATGTGTATCGAAAATATTTTTTTTATCCAAGAGGACTTCAATCAAAATCATAAACAAGAATCATAATCATGTTCAGCATCAAATTTAACAATTACTTTTTATTTAGAATCTCAGGTGTGAATGAATAATTCAAAGACATGTTAACCCATTCATTAACAATTACGAGAAATTTTGAAGTCATGTTATCGACTAGACAATATAACCTGTTTATCATTTTTGTCCCACCTTGCACTAGAACAAGGGGACTTATAGAGATATCGGGACATTGAACTACAGACAATTTTCTTCAGAATCTTGGCAGGTCCGTAAGTTTGTGATGAAAGACTACTCTTTTTGGGGGGTTTTTCATGTGGAGAATCTTCATCGCATTGCGAGAGAATGGGAGGAATAGCGAAGTAGGGTCTCTGGGTATGTTTATTACCTGTCCTGGGGTGGATTTCTTTTGCTGATTTTGTGCGTTTGGCTTCCAAAATTTGAAGAGCAATAAAAAATGTCACAATTGACCACAGAGCCTTTGGGAAAGAAAGTCCAGAGAAATAATTTATTGTTCTCGTCGCAGAATTTGATCAGTGACAAGCATTTACACTCGCCTTCTTTTGTTCTTTTTTATGCTGTTATACTACTACTGGAGAATATACAATTTTCTCTCTCTGCATTATCCCTAATAAACCCAGGAATTTCAATGCTTGGGTGCTTTTGTAGCGTTTCTTTTCTGTTTAGCTAACGTTTCCTTCCCCTAATTGAGCACGGGGGTCTCTTCTCTCAAGAGAATTGCTTTAACCATTGAACTATCGAGAAACTGAGCTACAAGTTGAATTTTTTTCAGAACAGCTAAATTCTATTTGGTTAGAAAAGTATTAAAAAATCTTGCGCCCCACACCATGGGATATTATACTAAGCTGCATTTATGTAGAAATAATACAATGATGGCGGGTTGACATAAGACTTTTGAACACCATTTTCTTTGTGAAGACGCTTTGGATTAGGACACTTGAATATGTTACACTGTTAGTCTGCTATACCCATATTATGTTATAGGGTATAAGGATTATCATCTTAGCTTCATCGGAAGAGATAAAGGCGGTATATTTAGATTGAATTCTGGTTTTCTCTGAAGAGAGTTTTTTTGGTCAATAACTAGCATGTCTGTTAAGTTACCAACAATGATATATTCAATCATCTCGTCACTATAGTCGAGGTGTAATAGTAAACGCAGGAACACCGTTAAAACAGACGTTGCATATACCTTTGTATCAAGAGTTACCACATAATGAATAGGATTTCTTTAATATCATACTCGATCTTCTTTATGTAGCAGTAGAACTGGATTCTTTTTTTGAATCAATGTCTTTGTATTTTTTTAATATGCAGATAGCACATTATAGTACAGTTTTGCACTGTATGTCATAGAAATTCTGGGATTAGTATTGCATAGCAAGAAAGTCGCACAAATAGTCTAAGGTAAAGCCAGGAGAGATGACGTAGTCGGAGAGATTGCGCACATAGTGGTTTGGGGGGAAGGAGTAGAGTGAGCTTGCAGCGACTCCAGGTAGTTGTACAACAACAGTAGTGGAGTGTCTACTTAAAAGTGCACGTTGATTGCTTTGAGCGTTTAAGATAAAGTATTGCTATTTTGTTTTGTTTTCCCAAAGTAAGTGCTTGAATTTTCATAGCTCTTCATCAGAATTTCTATACAATACCAATAGTACAAAATATTTTAAACTTAAACGATTTCTCATAAGCTACTAATCTAGACTAACAATGTGAACATCAACGGTTCGTTTTAGAAGAGGTCATGTTTAAATAAAAGGCCGCGCAATCTCTCCTACTGAAATTGGAGAGTTTGCGCATTTGCTACTTAGGAGAGATGGCGCAGTGTTCCCATTCGTTTCCATGGTAGGAGAGATTACGCAGCTTATTGGTAAATTTGCATAAAAAATGAAAAATGAAAATGGACTAATTTTAAGTTAAACGTGTTATTAAGTAGCATTACTTTATTTTTTAATCTTATCTGGACTTGCTTTTTTCTGATTCTTTAATTTTTTTTTCTTTAATTAAATTTTTTTAATCGTTTTTAAAATTATTTCCTTTTTCTGATTCTTTTATCATTAGGTTGAAATATTCACTCCTAATACAATAATATTTGTTTACAAAAACCTTACAGCAATATCATTTAAGTGTAATTATTACTGTTAACAATTTAATTGTAGTTATTATAAGTAACAATCTCTCCTACCCATCTGCGCAATCACACCAACCCTATAAGGAGAGATTGCGCAAAATAACTTTCTTGGTTTTATTACAATTGTTCTATTAAATTGCAACATAACAACAAAATAGCAATGAAAATGCATAAAAAACAAATGAAGTAAAAGTTATTCATGAATAGTTTAGCAAAAAATTAAAATTTAGATTTTTTATTGCTATTCTTTTGAATTGTGCGCAGACTATCCTAGCTTTACCTTACATGCTATGCGGACATGTGTCGAAAATGCTAGGAATTTTATGCATATAATATATAATATATCCCTGAACTTGAAACGAACTTGTAAGAAGATTAGAACAATATTACGAGAATAAGTCTAAATAGTCATACATAGAACCCGTGTCTAATAAATTAGAATATTGTGGTTCGAAGAGGCCGTATTTTATTCTGATACTATAAAAGTTAATTTCTATTCAAATTAAACCTAAATTTTCCATGATTATTTAGTGAGATGTATGGGGTCTTTTAATATTGTCACCAAGTTATTTTCTGCTGTGTAAAATTTTTACGATTTCTGTAGTTTCATTGTCTTTCTACACTATATAGTTTAAGTTTCATTTTCTAAAGTAGTCCAAATTTCGCTATGTTTTAGCACCTGTTGTTAAATAGGGTAACAATCTATAACAGATTGGGTTCAATTAAAAAAAATTTTTTTTTTAATTATTATTTGTTGTTGTTATCTCTGATTCAATAAGTTGCAATAATACTTAAAAGAAAAAAAAAAGCGGCGATATTAACAATAATAATGTTTTCTTTTAATTTTAACATTCATTCTGAATTTCCATACTGTCTCGGAGAAATTATATTATGTCACTTATCATTATGAGCTTGAAAAATAATTCTTTTTAATTGCAGATAAAGACGTGGCTAACATCGGCACGGTACTTTTTTTTATAAAAAATTTCTGCTAGACTCATGTGGAAATAGTTTCATGAACTTTTTAATTTCTTAATTTAATGATATTCTTAAATTCATCACCATTAATTAGAGAGAAATGGTTGCGATCCTTCTCGTCATTAAAACTCTTGTCTACTCTATGATTTTTTAAGCCTTGTTGATTTGCATGGTGTTAGACAGTCCCCTGACCAAAAGCCTGGGAAAAGAGACTATCATATTTTTTTCTCATAGGCAGTTGTCGGTCTTCCCTTTTATCTTTACACGATGTCTTTAGAACATTTTTATTTTGATGCTTTGAAAAACAGTTTTTCAATGCCTTATTTAATATATCAAATCGTTGGCACGAAGCCAAAATGCACCCATCTCTAAAATCTGTGTTTCGAAAAAAACTTCGTTTAAAATCTTCATGTCAAATAAGATTCAGCAGAAAACAGTCGATGATTATTAGCGACAGAGTAGATATTATTTTCTTTTGTTATAAAAACATTCTTAACAAAAATATAAGGCACTCCGATTAGGAATTATTCCTCAGTTTTTGTTAAATTGGAATTTTTCTAAAATACAAACTAATCAATAAGAAATGAAAAAATTGTAAATGAAATATGATTTTTATTTAAGAAATATTAACTTTTTATAATTAGTTCATAATATATATATTTATTTAATGTATTTTAAAAGATATAAACATCTATATATATTTTGCATGCTTCGCCATAGGCCGAAAGGAACTCCTATCATGGAAAGTAGACGGAAAAAATTGCAAAAATATTGTCAGTTGAAAATATTAAAAATCAACTTCATATATATGTTGTACTGACGCACCAGATGGTTAAAATTAAGGTAAAAATACGAAAATAAATAAATAAAAAAAAAATAAAGGGGCGTTTTAGCGATATATATTCGTTCTGCTGTTATATATATATATATATATATATATATATATATATATATATAACCATAAATGAAACATTATCATAACACCAACTTAAACAATGAAATAATAAATAAGTATGTAATAATTAGTTGACAATGAAAGATTCCCCAACGCACTGAAGATGGATACAAAAACATAGTAAATGCCACCCATCGGAATTTTGGAATAAAACTTTTATAATGTACGTAAAGTGACTGTTTTTACTTATTTTGGAATAAAACTTTTATAATGTACGTAAAGTGACTGTTTTTACTTATTTTGGAATAAATTTGTTTGTATATTCTAGTGCCATTCAATAATTTCAATATTATCTTAACATAAGTATACCACAGAACTTTTCGGATACCCAGTATAAGGGAAATTAAACAACTGATTACTCATAAATAACCCAATGCTATAAAAATTCGATTTTTACAACAATCCGTTCATACGGGTGTGGGCGTGTCAGACACTTTTACACATAAAATAGCTTTGTACTAAAAGCGTTTACAGTCCAAACTTTCATAATAATTTTTTAAATACTTTTTCAACATTTAATTACCGTAATAAAGTAGCGTCTTTATTTTTTTTTAAGTCATTCTTTTCACGTTTAAAAAAATATTTTTAATCATTGTGGATTTGACACACATGTCATACCCCCAACGCCTAAAAACTAATTTTTAAGTATCAAAAGTATGTTCTAGAAAACAAAGATGATATGTGTCTGCAATCAATTTTCCTTAATTTTTTAATTCCCAACAATGGCATTCACGAAATATTAGTTGTAAATTTATAATTACTTCTCCTTTTATGAGCTTGCTTTAAGGTGAGCAAATTTTATAACAAGACTCAAATTTAAAATCTTCACAAATTTAAAATTTATATCATTTTAAGTTTGATCTTTTTTAAAAAAGGGCCACGAATTTATCTAACTATTCAATAAACTTTTTAAATGTTTCAAATTTTGATAAAATTCAAACAAGTTAGATAACTATAAACTTGTTACAAGAAGTGCGCAAAAAAAAGTCCTGTTATCATTTCGCTTTTTTACGCAAATAATTTTACATAAAACCTTTTCAAAGTTCATTATTATCTTAGAAATATGTTAATTTCACCTGCGGCAATGCATATTTCTGTTAATAATGTCGACTTACTTTCTTTCAGGATATACATAAAGACGCAATAAGAGAGAAAAAAAAGTGTAAACAGGGCATGGTATAATTGTCCCCGATAGCTTGTGATACAGGTTGAAATATTTTATAAAAAATAATTTCGCATTTTTACCGAGGCACGCCTGTTTCATTTTATGAAGCACTTTTCTACTTCTGGTATATATTTTCATTAAAAATTGTTTTGATTTCTCAGTAAACGAGAAATTTTTTCGCTTTTGTTGATTGGATTGTACATTTATATTTCAACAGAACTTTAATAATGGAGTTAGCGTAGCTATATTAACAATATTTTTTCAGTTTTTGTTTATTATATTTATTTATTTATCCTACATTTCCATATGAAATCCGGCCCATCCTTGTTTGACTTATTCCTTATAATAAGGATGGTAAACTTTTACCATATCGGCGTGCCTTTTATTTATTTATTTATTTATTTATTTAACATTTTATGTGACTAAGACGTACCAACCGCCAAAAAATTGCAGTGGATAAAAAATAATGAATCAAAATTATAAGAATTCTGTATATTAGGAGTAAAAAATATAGGTAGCATGTATGTCACATGTAGGTAATAATTATTGTAACATTATTTTAGAAAGCAATAACAAATAAAATAAAATAGGATTTTGTTGTTGCATCTTAGATGACAAATAACAGATAACGAATTCATGCTTAGTTACTTTTAACAGAGTGCAAGCTACAGGAGCTACGTGACAAGCGGTTTTGAATATTTCACATCATTCATTTCCAAAAATGTCTGGAGACACAAGTATGGGATGGGGTGGGGGTGGGGGTGGGGATTGTAAAAATGGCTAACCTTAAATAATACATTTAGTTATATGGTAAAAAGTCAATATTTACTTTAAATAAGCTAATAACCAAAGATTAAATAAGCTCTTATTGAATCACAATGTTCGTATAGCTGCAACCCGAAAGCTATTGTCTCTCATCCTGTCTCGCTTTTTAAAATAGCTATATACGTCTCTAGAATTAAATTCTATGTTCCGATAACTTTATTATCGGCAATTTCGTTTATAATTCATGATACTTTTTACTTTCGATAATCTCCAAATTGTCTCACAAATTTGATAAAATTTTAAACCCATATTGAAGTGATTGTAATTCACTCAATTGAATTTGAATTTCTCCAGCTTCTAGAAAAATGAAACATTTCCAGATAAGGACAGCTTGTCTACATTCATGTATTTTCAATAATTTTGCTATTTTGAATTAGAACTTCAATCAACATCGAGCTGAAGCTATTCTGTAGCGTGTCATAGGTTCGCCTTATACCTTTGGATAGTAAACGTACAGCAAAAAATACTGTCATCCCAAAGCGTTTTTGAAAAAAGTTATGACCAGATATACCTTAATAGCTTTTTTCGGTTCAACTTGAAAATGCAAAGATATTTATGAAAAATGCTTTAATAATGAGTGCTAGGCCTTCAACATGCAAAAGCTGTGTACATAATTAGAGTATATTGTATAGATTATTTGGAGCAAAAACTAACCATTGTCCTTTGATCGAAAGTTTAATATCGTTACCAAGCGTGTGACGGATTTTCCGAAAAACATGTTGTAAGGTATGAAACGTAGTTTAACACATGTCAGGGAAAATCCGGCACACGCTTGGCATCAGTGTCAAGTAACGAAGAGAACATAAGAGAGCAGAAAGAGTCCTAAGCAGTGTGATCAACCCATTTTTTATTTTTAAAAACTACAATACTACCAGAATTTTCACAGTAATTTTTGTTCAATTTAATCACGGAATGTATGCCATTATATAAAACAGAAATTACTACACACAAATTCTGGAAGAATGGTAGGTTTTTTTTTTGTGCCTAAGTTGGCGATACTTGTGCGAAGATCAATGCACACCTTATTTAAGCACAGAAATTTTACAATTTAATAAAGCTAAGAATATTATTAGGATATTTAGTGATCAAACAGTTTAACGAAGAGAACATGAGAGAGGAGAGGGAAGTCCTTCTACTTAGGTCTCTCTCAGTACCGCATCGCTTAGAGCACCTTATTTAATCACAGAAATTTTACGATTAAATAAAGCGATACTGATAGTATTTAGTCGTAACAAACAGCGTATCTATGCGTCATGATTTTCCTGACAACGCAATACATGCGCGGTTTTTGTTTTTCGTAAAGTATTGAAGATATTGAATTTCTGTAAGAGGCAAATGTGTTTAGCTTTAGATATAGTTTTTACATATAAGAGTAATTGGGGATTGGGGTTGGTTTAGGCAAATTTCCTATTGATGTGTGCGATAGAGTTTTGAAGATATGTATGCTTAAAATATATTCGTAATTGTTTATAATAATTTTACAGCCTTCTTGCTATTCCAGCAAATAATGCATCCTATAACAATATTTTAAATATCTTACTTGATGTGTACATATACTTTACGCGTTAATCAATATCAGTAACAAAAAGAAAATTATTGAACTGGAAATGGGATAATAGGGCTGTTTATAATAAAACATGCATATGTAAATTGTATCCGTTGTTTATTCTGCTTATGTAATTTACTTATACTTTTTCCAAAGATAAATCTGAAATAATCATTAATATCACATTTAAAAGCCCTAATGTCATATGAAAAAGGCATAAACTGTAATCAATTGTTTTTATTAAATTACCTCAATAAAACAAACAATTTTTAGAATTTAAGAGCTGACAATAGGACGATTTATTACTAATGATGATAAAATAGTAATAATGGATCTCATGTGTAGGTTTAATGCAATTGTTTTGCTACATAATTTATTTAAAGATTGCAAAAGGTAAAATTTTAAATATTACTAAACATTTTGTTGATCTCTTTTATTTGAAGCATCATGAATATTTCAGTTATTAATTTTTCAACGCTATATAGAATTTTTAAATTTAATAAAAATATTTTAGATAATTTTTTTTTTTTAATGGAAACAACTGACAATTATTTAATTGTATCTGTGCACATTTGATAATATCAATAAAAGCTGGGGATTTGCCTTTATCAGCTTCATTATGTTTACTTGAGATTTGATAGCACCCGAAAAACTTATTGCAGGTTGAAAAAACTAATTAATACACTAAAAACTACTCGAAAATGTTTCAAAAGTCAGTGGTAGCAAAAGAAACTTTGTTTTTATAAATTATTATTTAAATCTTGATATTATATTAGTTTCTGAGGTTTCTAAGGATAAAGAATGCTTTTAGGAAACGTTAGTTCATCGGAAGAGGTTAATGTATATTTTTGTCCGTGGTTTTATTATATTTTCCTGCGGTAAGAAACGTTTGTCTCTTTTTACAGTGTCTGAATTTACATTGCAAATGAAATGGCAAAATATTTCTTTCTAATATTGTTGCAGTAATGTTGCGGTAATATTTCTTGCTAATATTTACAATATATATATAAAATATACCCAATGCATAGCCTATACTAGTCAAGATATAACCAATATAAACAATATCGGCCCAATACTGCTTTGCTACGGACGTAATTTTACAAATAAAATTACTTAGCTCATATTATTTGCTTCCTGGTGAGAAGGGAATGATTTTATAAATGGGAACCTTCTTTACTGACTGAAGTGTTACGTGCTTACTCAACCAGAACACCCGTAGTTGATTCCATGCTACCATAATAGATGGCTGTAATACATTATGAATGAGAGTAAATCTGACCTTTCACAAATCACTCGAAAGTGCATGTCTTGTTTTCTGTCTCTTGATGCCATCTCATTCAAGCAATAATAATGCAAAACATGTAAATACAGTTTTTAAAAAAATTGTAGTTTTGAAAATACGTTGTTGAAAGTGATTTATATAATTTTAAGTTAAGAAGAGAATTTTCCTAGCACTAACACGAAAAACATGTGTAGTGCAAATATCTGTCTGTAAATCAAAATAAAGTGGATGACTATAGTCGCAGGTAGTTAAGTATTCAACATTATATTACGCTGTTTCGATTTGCTCATTTTCTGAAAGGTGAACTTCTTTTACGCTTTCTGATTTTCAAATCGGATTGAATGGCAGGTTCCATATTATTGTGCCTTCCGATGTTTATGTTTACAGACAACAATTGTATTTTATAATAATAGTTCTGTTATTTTACTTTTGCTCGATACTTCTAATAATCATAAGTTGCTTATTTTAATTCTTCTTTTTAATAAAGTATCTGGTGACTATATAAATAGGACTAATCAGTTCCGTATTTCTTGAGTCGTTTGGCTAATGCCTCACTAGAGAAATATAAATCTGTCTCCTAACTGATGTTTTAATTTTTCTTTTTTTTTTTTAACTTACCAACATAGAAAATTATCCATTAACATTTACATCCATAGCTTCTTATTTCTATATCTGTACATAAAAACGCTTTTTTTTTTTTTTTTTTTTTTTTTTTTTTTTTTGTACCAGCTGTTATAATTATTACTTCAGTTTTAGTCTTATGATTTAGTAAATCGCACCTTGGTTGTTTAAATTTTTCTTTTTAATATAACAAAAATTATATAATTCTATAAACGAGACTTAGACATTTCAGTTCTAATATATATTTTTTATTTTTTCGACTAATGTCTAACATAAAAAACATAAAAATTTTCTCCTTTGATGTTATTTATCTATTGGTTAATAGAATTGTTAGCTAACAAAAAGATAGTATAATACAAAACTAACTAACAGTTTTTCTCTTTTATCTATATATTTGATTAAGTACAAATAATGTCTAACAGGAAAAACATTAAAAAAAACTTTTCTCCCTTGATTTGTTTTATCTATTAGCATAGTAATTTGATAATTAACTATCTTTTCATTTAAAGTTATGCCTATTTGTTAAAATTATCTTTAAAATAGGAAAAAATAAAACCCATTCATTGCTGAATCCGATGCAACTTTTCTTAAACTCCCCCCCTCTCTATGTCTGTCCTTCTCTCCGTACTCTGATTATTACTTAGTATAGGGTAAGTCTTGATAATCATTTTGAAAATCGAAAAAAAAAAAAATTCGTTTCAGACACTGCAGATTCCGAAAAACATATTTTTATAAAAAATGCCGTCCGTCTGTCTGTGTGTGTGTCTGTAAACGCTCTATCTCCCGAACAAATTAAGATTGAAACTTGAAATTTGGTATGTACTTAGTATGTAATAAATGAATTCCAAATTGATACACTAATGATTACCAACTTTTACCTTCATACTCATGAAGTAGCATACAATGGCCCATTCATGGCATGTAAACCACTACGATCTCAACAGACCATTTTCTTTAAGAATCCAACATTTCTGCACGTGATGTTTCCAAAAGATATACAGATTATTTCATTTTGCTTGGACTTTAATTGCTGCTGAGCACTATCTGTTACAACAGTATCATTCTTAAAGAACTTGTAGTTCTTTGATGTGAATGGTTTTATTTATTCATTTATTTTTAATAGGATTTAATTTTTAAAATAACGAACCAGATACCATATTTCAAAAATTCTTGTCACGTCCTGAATTATATATGGTATATAAATTATTATACCCTCAACATACCATTTTTCTATCTCGAAAAAATTTACAAATTGTGTCATTTTGTTACAATTTTTAATTACAGCTGAGCACTATCTGTTACAAAAACAACATTCTAGAGAACTTATAATTCGTTCTTTGGAATGACTCTTTTTTAAAACAGGACATAATTTTTAAAATATTGAATAAAATGCGTTAATTTGCATATTCTTATTACATTTTAAAATTAAATAAATGGATTTGTGCCAAATTGTCACGCTAATAGTATTTTCTTTATCTAACTATACTTATAAAATAGTATACTATACAGCTCATTCATGGTATATAAATCATTACATTCTCAACAGACCATTTTCTTTGGAATACCAGTTTTCTATCTCAAAAAAAAAAATGTACAAATTATGTCATTTTGTTTCAACTTGTTGAGCGAGTTGAGCACTATTTGATTGCAAAAACAACATTCTCCGAAAACTTGTAGTTCGTTCTTTGGAATGACTCCTTTTTAAAACAGGACATAATTTTTAAAATATTGAATCAAATGCAATATTTTTCAAATTTTATTATATTTTAAATTTGAGTAAATTGATTTACTCCAAATTGTTACGCTAATGATATTTTCTTTCTCTAACTATACTTATAAAGTAGTATACAATAGCCCATTCATCGCATACGAGCAATTATGTTCCATTTTCTTTAAGATCCCAAACTTTCTGTCCGTATTATCACTGAAAGATATCAGATTATTTCATTTTGCATGGACTTTAATTACAACTGAATACTGTCTATTACAACAGTAACATTGTCGGAGAACTTGTAGTCCATTGATGGGTGTGGCATATTTTTCAGAAAAGCTTTCATTTACAAAATATCGAGTCAAAAAACAATCATTTGAAAATTTCTTACTACACACCCTAAAACTTAACTTCGTTAATTTGTCACATTAATGTTATTTTCTACCCCTATTCCTGAAATCTAAAGTAGCATACAATAGACCATTCATGGTATATAAACCATCATGTACCCAGCAAACCATTTTCTTTAAGAATCCAATTTTTTCTGTCTAATGGTATCTCTGAAAGATATACAAATTATTTCCTTTCGCTAGGACTTTTAATTACAGATGAACTCTATCTGTTACAATAGAAACATTCAATGAAAATTTGTTGCTGAACATAGTTTCTTTTTCAAATAGGAAAAACTTGAAAAGATTAAATCAAATCCAATACTTTGAAAATTTTCAGTACATCCTAAAATTAAATACCCAAATAAAACTAACCCAGTTAAAATAATGACGTATCGGATAAATATATATATTTTTTTTTAAATTCAAATTTTTTAAAATTGTATAACTTTTCTTGGCTCCTTAACACCGTATAAGAAACATTACAAAATCTAACGTACCGCATAAGTTTTGTTCCAAAATTAATTTTGTAAATTGTTATTGTTAAATTAGATTAGGTTTAATTTGAAAACATATAAAATCCTTTCATGAGATAACTTTGAATAAACTCCATATGCATTGTATAGTCAGGTGACATACTCAAAATCCTCTGGAACCTCTTTCATTCTTTTAGAGCGCAGTCAAAAAAATGTGTGATATGATCTGAAAGTAGTGTAATTTAAATTCTGTTCATCGCGCCTTCTACATTGGTCCCTACATTTTGAGATCCTCTGATATAACCTCAAGTTTACGAAAATTCCCCACAGTTAACCCCAAATTTACAATTCTAATGTAGTAGCATACCCTTTCAGTATGTTAGTTACGGCATAAAATCTGCTTTTATTCGATTATAGTTGGAACTTTTATTCGATTATAATGGACCCATGCGAGGCTTTCGCACTGTAACTTTTGTTTTGTGTTTCACTAATTTTTAATTAATTGTACTTTTTAATCACACAACGTGTTTTAAGGAAAATTTAAGGAAAAACCCTTCGTATGATACCTCATCCATCATCGTAAGTTTTTGTATTTGTAAAGAAAAAGGATGCTGACATAATAAATAATATATATGATATCAAAATAAAATCGCATACAACAGTTCATTCATATCACACTTACCATTATATTCTCAACAGTCCATTTTCTTTAAGAAAACAACTTTTCTGTATTCTGCTATCTCTGAAAGATATACAGATTATTTCATTTTGCTGGAACTTTTAATTACAGCTGAACGACTGTCTGTTATACAACAGTAACATTCTCCGAGAAATTTATGGTTCGTTGATGGGAATGGCTTAAATGGTTTCTTTTTCGCACAGCGACTTAATCTGAAAGATGATCTTACAAAAATGGCAAAAACTGTGTTCACATCTTGTAACATACCTCATTAGGCTATAACCATATAAACGAATAAGAACATTTCTGGGAATTTGACGGCATAAAAAAAAGAGGTGATACGGTAAAACATCATGGTTCTTAGAACTTTATTCAATAGACTTGTAGTTTGAATATGAAAATTAAAAAACGAAAAAAAAAAAAGAAGTTATTTTAATTCTGCATGCTGACAATTTCCACTCCTATATCTTTCTGATGAACAGCTGATTCTCGACTAGCATATCAAAAATGTGTTACAGTATAAAGCGTATATCCTGCTAGCTTCCGTTTTTTAAAAGATGGCTGGCTAATTTTGGTTTTGGTTTTCAACATTTAAGAAAAGTATGTTTTAAGAAAAGGTGTTTACAAAAGCATAAAAGGTGAGGAATTTATGTTGGTTCTAAATGATTATTTTAATGATGAAAAAAATATGAGTGTTTAATAATATGAGTGTTTATAAAGTTGGGATGGGTTTATAATTTCTGATATAAATTGTAAAAGGGATAAAAAGCTGCTTTGTTATAGATTTGATTTTCACGCCAGCGTGGACTAAGATTAATAAATACTTTTAAAATTTTTTCTCTCAATGATAGCTCAATAAAATTTAACAATAAGGCAAATTGTTAATGTTTAGTTTTTCTCCGCTCCTTTCCCTATTCGAGGTAACTGTTTCTTTTCCGCTGATCGGTGTATCATTCAAATCTATGTATATAAAACGCTAAGGTATGTAGCGGCAAAAAAGGGATTATTTTCCTTTTGCCGGTGGCAACGAGTGGTTTGTTTTCACTAATTTACGAATATTGAGAAAAGTATTTGAGGTATCGATTTAAAACTCCCCACACATATTTAGAAATTTTTCCGGCATCCGAAAGTGCAATCTTTTATAAAAATCGGCCTGTATTTTTTTTTTTTCAAAAAAAAAAAAAAAAAAAAAAAAAAAAAAAAAAAAATCTAGATACTTTCTAAAAAAGAAACAAAATAAAATGCGAAGTCAAACCAAAAAACGCGCCATTTTGTTATTAATTAAAACATTAGCTCCATTGTTGTACCTTATACAGTTTAACCTTATTGTTGTCCGCATCATTATGACATCAATGTTACTGATGCACTTATTTGGTATTTATAATATAGCTTGAATAATAATAAATAAATAGTAATAAATTAATAAAATAATCGAGTTTCTCATTTCCGTCAAGTCCTACCTGTCATTTTTAGAGGTTCAAGATCGCTAACAGTTTCAAGTTCCGTAAAGAAGCATAAACTCTGGTCTGAATTTTACATTATGAAACTTACAGAAAATATGTGTGCCCTTCACACAGAAAGGGAGTTAGCAAGTTGGCTGTTACAGGTTTGCGAATGTCAAAGTTGGGAAACTATTGTTGCCACCAATTTGCTATCTAGATATGCAAGATCCAGTGCAGCAACTTTTGAGTGGCATCGATTTGAAGACAGTAACACCTCAAAAGCTTAAAGTACGAGCCATACTAACAGTGACAAACAATTTGTCAATTGAAATTAATAATCGTGTTTTACAATGTATGCCAGGTGAGGAATTTAAAGGGTTTATGAAAGCACTGACATCATAATTAGTGATGATCCACAAGATCAACTTGCATATACTGAAGAACTTTTAACAGTTTAACACCAACTGGAATGCTACCTCATAAACTGAATGCAGTATTAATGAAATTTTTCTCATTTCTCGAATACCACTTATTACATCAGACAATAATATGCCTTTTTTTCATTTAAGCATATACAATTTCCTATCCGATCAGCTTTTCAATGATTATAAAAGCCAAAGGTCAAACTTTTGAAAAAAAATGCTTAGATTTGTCAAAACCAGTTTTTAGTTACCGTCCGTTATATGTGGGTCTTTCAAGAATTTTTTTTATTATTATTATTCCGTTACTGTAGTATCTCTGAGCTCTGAAATTTACAATTGTGTACAAGATGTTTTCTGAAACAATTTCTTTATTTTACATGGGTCCCTACATTTTAAGATACTCTGATATAACTTCAAGATTGCCAAATTTTCCCACAGTTAACCCTAAATTTAAAATTCTAATATAGAAGCGGCCTTTCAACGTGTTAATTAATTTATCTATTTTCTGGAATAAAGTTTTAATTTTACAAAATCATACCAATTAAAAATCAAAATAAAGACAAGATAAATATCCTGTGTTGTTACTTGGTGTTCTTCATTAAAAATAAAACACTTCTACATTTTGCATTTTTGAAAATATTAACAACTGTTTTACATTACAAAAATCATATCATTTGAAAGAAATTTTTAACACTGTATTAAATTTAAAACTGCATTTAACACTTACATCAGATTGTTATCATGTATTTTTCATTAAACACAACGATATTTTTAATTTAAAGAAAAACATATCAACTAAAAAACAAATAAAATCAGAAAATATACGGATGTTCAACAAATTTCTTGTTTTCGTATGATTTTTTCTTGAAAAGAAAATAATTTTCTGAATTTTACCTTACGCTGTTCATAGCGCCTTCTAAATCGGTCCCTACATTTTGAGATCCTCTGATATAACCTCAAGATCACCAAATTTTCCCACAGTTAACTCCAAATTTAAAATTCTAATATAGTAGCAGCCTTTCAGTATGTTAGTCATGGCATAAAAGCTGCTTTTATTCGATTAACATGTCATGTTATGCATTAATATCGATAACGGTTGCAGATTATGAGCGCCAAGACAGCGCCCTTTACCATCAATGAACGCAACGTGACATGGGTCATAAATTTCTGCGACAAGTTTACAAGTATAAAGCGGATATAGGAAAAACAGAAATAAAAATATTTCTATTAAGTGTTTACTGAACCGGTACAGAATGAGATTAAAACGCAGATCTGTCGGAATTTTCAGTGAATAAAGAATTGAAAAGGATATAAGCCCTCTCTATTTTATTCAAAATAAAATAGAGAGTTTACTATATATATGCTATTTCGGCATACAGTATATGAACTCTGGGGAAGTTTCCAGTAATTATATGTGCACAAGTTCTCGGTTATATGAATCGCTAATTAATTGAATCCGTTTACAAGTGTACAGCGATTTACAAGTATAAAGCATATAGAATTATTATACTGCAGATTATTATTACAAACAGGGCTGCATTTAGGACGTTCGACTTAGACTATCTGGTGCCCCGGGACAAGCATCATTCTGGGGCGGGGGGGGGGGGGGGGCTTCTATCTGTCCATAGAAATTGTTTGGGAATTATGTTGAAGTGACTAGTATTAAACTTCATACCTATTGTATGTATACATAAATTTCGAACCAAGTACTATTTACATCTGTATACAGGGTATCACAAGAAAGATGGTCACAACTTTAACAGATGACAGAACACTATTTTTTTTTGTATATAAATATAACGACTCATATGAGCTTTTGAAGTGTAAATACAGGTCTTTCAGTCACTCTTGGTTATTTGTTACAATATAAAATTTTCTACCACATTATAAAATTTAATCTTTGTATTGCATCAACATGCATTTGGGTGATTCTATAATATAGAAAAACAAGTGAAAGCATGCACTTATACTAATAGCAACAAATTTCAACACTTGTTATGTTGTTACTTCATTCCTCATGCTCTTTAAAGTACGTATAAAATTTTATAACAATAGTTTTATGATGATGTAGATTATTCCTTTTTGGGGAGGAGGGGACACGGGGCACAGGAAGCAGATTGTGGAAGTGGAGGGCTACACTCCCTTCCTAAATCTTTGAAAATGTAAGAATTTTGGTCACTTTTGGCCAATTTGAAACATTTTGCACTCTTTTAACAAAAATCCTGATTAAGCCCAGAGGGGGCCCTCTTAAATGGGGGCCCGGGGCAGCTTTCCCACATGCCCCTGCATAAGTCGGGCCCTGCCTGTGCAACATTGAAGCGTATTTCATGTCGGTTTATGTGTATCCATAGTAAGAAGTATTACATAGAATATTTTTCATTCTTTAGTTATAGTTAGTATATATTTCAGTATAACCAGGTAAGATGGATATTACATTTTCTTTTTCACTATTCTTACTTAGAAATAGTTCTTGCATTTTTTACTATTGCTTTAATTTGGTTCTCACCATAACTCTGGAGGAATAGAAGGCATGCCCAAAACTATATTTTGGTTATATCAAATCAGTTTAAAATTTTTCAATGTTATATCGAATGTGTACCAAGTAAAAGACAGATTATATCTTAGTATAATTAATAAGGTTGCTACAAAAGATTTTAAACAAATGGGTTAATTTTAAGGAATAAATGTCAATTCTATATTCCTTACGGTATTATTTTTTAAATTTTGGTTAATTTCTATACTATTTCCTCCTACAAAATGCAGAGGTGCCAAGTTCCCACTAATCTTCCGTAATATGTGGTTTAATCTAACCCAGTTTAACAAAGCTTCAAACCAGAAAAATTATCGGATGAATCTTTATTTATTTAATTTCAGGTTTCTACATGGAATTTATTTAATTTAATTTATTAAAATATTTTTTGGTGTGAAACGTGTTAAACCTAGGTCAAATAATCCCGCATATTACGGAATATTAATGAGCGCTTGGCTCCTCTGAAAATGGAATACTTGTTTATTTTACACTGAAATTTTCCTTTTAAATATTTAGACTGTGATTTTAAATATAAAAATATAGCATGCTTAGAAATAAATAAATGTTTCTGAAAACAAAGTTACATTAATTGGTAATATTCCAATTTCTGTGAGAATTTTTTCTAAGGATTCAGTAAACGTTTTCATGTATGTAAACAAAATTGGCGATAATATTTTTTTCTTTTTAAACTTTGTTTATATTTTGTAATTCAGTGAACTTATTTCCCATTTGAACAAAAAGTTACTCCCCTGCTTGCGTGTATACCTATCAGGGAGAGGTTAGGGGGAGGGGGGGGGGACTCATCACACCCTATTTTAACCCACGTTTCCATGTTTTCTCTAGTGATATCAATCAATTTTTCGAAATTAAATTGTTGGATTAAGTATGAAAATTAAGTTATCTTTTAGTATGCTTAGAAATAAAGAACTGTTTTTATAAACAAATGTATATGAATCACTAATATCCCAATCTCTGTGTGATTTTCTTCTTGTGATTCAGTAAATGTTTTCATCTACGTAAAAAAAAAAAAATGACGTTGGGTGTTTTTTTTTTTCTGTTTGAACTATGCTTATAATTTATAATTCAGTGAACTTCCAATTTGAACTAAGTTACTCCTACGCTTGCGTTTATACCTATCATGATAGAGAAGTATAACTCATCACATACTAATTTAACCCATGTTTCCTCTATCGATACCAAGCAATTTACCGAAATTAAGTAACAACGTAATTATCTTATATACTCCTAATTTTAAATCGTGCGTTCTTGGGAAATCATTCGGTTTCGTGTTTTGCAAAGAACTCCTACGTGACTTTTTTACTTCGATTAATTAACCCTTCGATTTCGTATTCTAATTAGCTATCCATCCCAGCAATATCCATATCCACCTTACTTTCTTAAACACTTTGGATAGCAGCAAAAAACGTTCGTGAAGTTCCAGAATCACTGTTGCTCCATCTTCTACTCAGGAAGAAGATCTTATTTATAGCCCAGGCGGGGGGAAGACTGCTGAGGAAAAAAAAATACATAAATAAATAAATTAGGAAGAAAAAAAACCTTCTGAAGGAAAAACAGTTCCCTTGCCCTGAAGTTGGCCCCTCGCCAGTTAGAACCTGAACCGTACATAAATCAGGGAGTTGTTCTGCGGATCGGGTTCATCGGGAACATTTACAGCTTCTGGGAAACTCCGATGCGTTATGCTAAACGGTCGCATAATTTTGTTGTTTTGGGTGTGGAGGAATAAGATACACCAGTCGTAGTAACTGGAGAATTCGATACACTTTTGTTTTATTTTGAAAAAAGAAAAAAAAAAATCTTTGCATTTATATGAAAAATAATTTTTATTTCTTCTTGGAAAGCGCTGTATGTAAGAGTATAATTGCGATAAATTTTGTTTACAGTTTTTAACATCAATTTACAGCATTTGTAAAGTTTGATTTTTAATAATATTTCGTAGAATTAAGTAAAAATTTTTATAAATGGTCATACTCAAAAAATAAATAGAAATCGTAAGTATGTACGATGTTACATGACAGTGGGAAACGTTTATACTTTAATGCTAAACCGTTGCATAATTTTGTTTGTTTTTTTGGGTGTCGCGAAATAAGGTACATCAGCCGTAGTAACTGGAGGAATCCCAGTAGCTCAATGGTAAGTGTGTCCCATTGCCACACTAAAGTGAGTTTGACTCCGGACTGGGCAAGGGTCACTCAACTTTTCATCCCTTCGGGGTCGATAAAATGAGACCAAGCTCGCTTGGGAACTAAACACTGGATGTCCCGCGTTATGTTGACCACCTGACTGGGATATATGCTGTATAGCACCCCAGGGCCCATGGTAAAAAAAAAACAAAAACAGGGATGACCAATGTGTCTAAAGATTGTACTGCCACAGAGTTTAGTTTAGAAACTGGAGAATTAGATATTGTTTTGTTCTTACAAAGGGAATCTATGCATTAATGGGGAAAATGTTTATTATTTATTCTTAGACAGTTGTGTATGAAAGAGTATAATTGCGATAAATTTTGTTTATATTTTTTAATTTTTAAGTTAATTTGCAAAGTTAGATTTTTAGTAATTATTTTATTGAAGTGATTAAAATTATCATGAATGATAGTGCTGAAAGTTTAGAAAGAAGCCCAAAAAATATTAAATCTTCTGTGACAGAGGAGAACCCCTATACATTAATGCTTAACGGTCGAATAATGTTATGTTTTAGATGAGGAGGAATAAGATACATGAGTCGTAGTAATTGGATAATTGGATATTTTTTTTATGAAGGAATTATTTGCATTTATGTGAAAAATAAAAATATTTTTTTTTCTTAAAAAGTTCTGTATATAAGAATAGACTCCATATATCAGTCGGGGTGATTGCAGGGCTGCCACTGGCGAGTATTTTTATATTCTATTTGGACTATTATTTTTAAAATATAAAATTCCTAACATATTTTGCACATGTTGTCTCTTGCACATGTTGTCAAAGAGTACGTGAACGGTTTTTGTTTCGAGAAAGTGCTGCGAGATAAAATTAAAAAATAGTCGCCAGTCGCAGTCCTGTGATTGGAAAATAAAATACTATTTTAGAATTTTTTTTTTATATATATATAAAGAAAATTGTCATAGGAAGTTTCACTAAAAAATCATAAATAAGACCAGTCAAAATGGGTCACATATTTTTAGTATAGGTACAGGTATTGGTTTACGTTAAACTTCAAAGGCATTTACATGGTTTTATTTCGATATAGTTTAGAAATAGCTATTTTTTTTCTTCTTTTTAGGTGATGACATGAAAGATTTAAAATTAAGTCGAAAGTAAAATATAATTTACATGATAACTTATTTACTGCCTATTCTAGGAAAATTTATCTTTGCGTAGTGTTATAACATTTTTCAAATGCACCATGCTGCTTTTCGGGTGTCACCGCCCTTTTTTTTTCTTCTTGAAATAAATATTAAGTTTATGTAACAACAGTTATTCAAATAATAAATTTTGCGTAGCCTTACATGGAATTTCACATGTAACCTTATTTAAAATTTACTATGTCGTGAAAATGTTTTGAACATTGAAACACCTTGAAAAAAAAAAGAAATAAAATAATAATAATAATAATAAAATCCATACAAAATATGTTCTAATGAAATTAAAGTAAATTCTATATGAATTCTGATAGGATGCGAATTCAGTATATAAGTATTGAATACGAATGGAAATAATATTTTGGAATTTATATTTCATTAAATATTTCTAATATAACTATTACAAATAATAACATTATTTAAATGTTAATTTTTAATTTTAATGTTATTTTTCGAAAGAAATTCAATAAAAATAAAAACTATTATACAAATAATAAGAAAGTGGGGAGGAAAAGCTATCCAAGCTTATACCTAGTTCAATATTTTTTTGTATTTCTGTAATGCTGTATTTTTTTTTAACTGCGGAATGCCAAGAAGGGTCACGTGTTTATTAATTTATGCATGTATGTTACACATGTGTATACATCTAACATAAAATATATGTTGCCTTTCTGAAGTAATAAGTTTCAACAACATGCTTTTAAAAATGAATTTCATTGTTTTAAATTCTTTTAAAACGGAAATCCCAGACATCTAGGGTTAATTTAAGATGGGGTAAAAAATCAGTAATCATATGAGAAAAGTTGTACTCTTTTCCAGTTAATGAGCCAGATGTAAATGTTCGTAGCTGTACTTAATCCACCTTAGCCAATCTTTATTGGAAATCTTTTATAAAGCGGTATGACAAATGTCTCAGTGTACTTGGTACTTATGTGGAAAAATAAAGTTATGTTTTATCTTTAATGTCTCATTACATTTTTTGTCTTTCATACACACCTCTTTCCACAGTCGCTAGGGGAAACTTATTTTCAGATTGCCCCTCGTATTAAAAATGAAACCGTTTTTGAAAATAAAGTAATGTTGTATATTAATTAATTGTTTTTTTGTTTTTGATTTACATTGATAAAATCAATAAAAACTCTTTTATCAAAATAGGGTTTATAGATTGGGAAATTTAAGAGCGACAGAATTTTGCACGTTGCATTGCAAGTATATGCGGCTGTAATATGTATTGATATAAAATGATAAAGTTAACAAAGATTCTTTTTCTTTGAAAGTCTTGTGTTGAAAGTTTTAAAGGACAACTTTTTTTTTCTTTCTCTTTTTGTTTCTTTTTTTCCCTCCCTTACTGATGGGCACGATTATCTCTTCCTATGGCAACAAAATGTTGCAATTAATAGGTACTTATTTATACCGTTTGACAGAATTATAAAGAGTCTTTTATTAAAACATGAACTGCCGTTTGAGAAATTGAAAAATAACGAAATGTTGCCTTATTTTCTTGTAATTAATAGTGCAATCCATAAAAGTATTAATTACAAACAAAGACACGTATTTAGTAACAAATACACGTTTTATTAAAATAGCAACAGTCGTTTGAATGGTTTATAAAAGCGATTTCCTTCTCTGAACGCAGCTAGTGTGCGATTAAGCATTCAGCACAGCAACAAAATGTTGCAAATACTGTTGCAATTAATTGCTGCTCTTTCTATATATTGATATCGCTTCAAAAAATTAGTAAAGAGTATTTTATTAAACAAGAGCTATTGTTAGGGAAATTTGCAACAAAATCCTGTATGTTATATTATAAGTGATTTCTACTCGTTTCATGTAATAGGAGAGGGTGGGTCACCTTGAAATACTTTTTGATTAATAGTTTTTTTCCATTTTATTTTAATTTTCACACAATGAATGTTACACATTGCTTAATGCGTTGGCTTAGTAAAAAAATAAAACAAAACAGGTGTCTCAGAGAAAGTTTAATTAAAATAAATATACATTACTTCAATTACCTGAACCTGTCCCACCAGGTTGAGGGGAGGTGGGTGAGACAGTTGAGCATAGAAAAGTATTAAAATGTGAACAAGTGCAAATCACTCAAATAACTGAGGAAAGTTAAATTAATCAAACATTGATACACAATAGCACATGTGTTCTGCACTTTAGGATGTTAGATTTCACGCGATTTAATTGTTCCACGTCAAATTCTCATAAAACAGATCTTTGAAAAAGTGGTTCTTTTCAAGTTTTTAAGTTAAAAAATATATAAGTGCCATCATCAAATAAACTTTCTTCTATATCAGCATAAATAAATGATTCACTCTTCAGACATCTTCAAGAAAATTTATTGATATGCATCACCTGGAATTAGTACTCATCAACATGATCCACAAATGCAACTAATTTTCCCCCAAAGAGTTTGGTGACTTATGAATGCATTAGTAATTATCGTTAATTGAATGTTTTATAATTTTTCCTTATTGTTTTAAGATTTATTCACAATTGTATATTAATAGCTTTTTAGGTAGTAAAACTACAATTTTTCTTATCTTTAGCATCTTACACTAATTCAATCAATCGGCAAATAAAATAATAATAATAATAATAAAAGAACACCCTATACATTTTCACCACCAAATTGCCTATTGCCTCAGCAAAAAAAAAAAAAAAAAAAAAAAAAAAAAACAGAACTACACTTGACTGGAAATTATGTTTTCATTTAATTTATGTTAAAAAAAGAATTTGGGGATGGGGGGGGGGGGGGGGGGGGGGGGTTCGTCCAAATTCTAAAATTTCCTATTTCAGAATACGAACAACCATTTTTTACAACATATTCGGTATATTTTAGCTTAGAACGACAAGACCTTCAGTGAACTAGTTTGCAAATTATGAAGGTTTAAAATTTGGAACTTCTATTGTTAAATTCCTATTTTTAATCGTTGAAAAACAGATTGCAATGCAGGTAGCATTTAAAACATAACTCAAACTACTTGGCGGAATGAGCTGCAATTTTAGATTCGCATAGTTGAAGTTTCTGGAAATAGTAGATTTCTGTTAAATTTTTCATAGGTTACAACAGTTCATTTTTTTAAATCAATTTCAAAACATATATTTTCGTAATTAGTTTTGGAGAAAACTTAACAAATGTGACTATGATTTAAAAACAATTTCAAAACCATATATATTTTCGAAATTAATTTTGGAGAAAAATGAAAAATGTGACTATGATTCAAAATCAATTTAAAAACATATATATTTTCGAAATTAGAAAAGATTGGAGAAAAATAGAAAAAGTAAGTATGATAAAAAAAAAAAAAAAAAAAAAAAAAAAAAACAGAAACCAATTTTTGTAAGCTGTAGATAAGTGAATCCAAAATTACAGTTCATTCTGTCAAGTAGCTTTTGTGTTACTGCTATCCGTTTTGCAATGATTAAAATAAATTAGGAGCTACAAACTTTAAACGCTCATAATTCCTAAACTATTTGATTGAAGGACTTGCCGCTTGCTAATATTTACCGTAAACCAAAGGTGCTGTCAAAATTGGGTGTTCGTATTGAAAATCTTAGAGTTTGATACAATTTCAGTATGAAGACGACCCCGTAAGCTTATTTTTATACCATAGAACTAATTATTTCCAGTCGAATGGCTATTTTTATTTATTTCTGGGACAATTTTTTGATTAAAATGTTTGGGATGTTGTCTTTTTATTTTATTTATTTATTTATTTTGGTCGATTGGTCAACTTTTCTTATTCATCTTTATCTAGCTGCCCCACATCTTGTCTTCTGGTTTTAATATTTAAAACATAACTCAAAAACTACTTTACGTCAAAGAGGGAAAGAATTACTCTTTCAACTGCAATAAAGCAATAACTCAATTCACGGATATTTTATGACTTTTAGAAAAATTTTCAAGCATATCTTCATCGCGTGCAGCCCGATTACGAAAGATTAACCACTTTGCATTTAAAACAATATAAATAGTTCAGCATTTATTTCTACTCGTTAAGCTTGGGACTAAAATGAGATTTTTAACACTTAATAGTATGATAAATGTGTGCATTTTAAAATGTTTCGCATTTCTTTTCAAAAATGCTTACTTTTTTTTTTACTAAAATAATAATAATAACAATAATAATAATTAATAAATAAAAAAAATTAAATTAAATAAATCAAAAGCGTAAAGTTACAGCAACATAGTCAATTCAAAGAAGGTGATAGAAATTCCAAACTACTATACTCAGCATAGTAGATTGCATAAATCCCTAGCTTGGAGTACTACTGTTTATTTGCACTACAACTCCTGAAACATAAGGTGTTCCGATGTGCCCCACCTCCGGCTATTAATATTTATTAATACAAAATAATTAATAAAGAATATTATAAAGCAAAAACATGTCCGTGAGTAATGTTGACGTCGCATTGACGGTGGTAACGAACTGACCAATAAATTTCGCTTTTACGGCAATTTTTTTAACGTCTAAACATTGCATAATTTCAATTTTTACACCGTCTGATAGGGAAAAATTATTCTTTTAAATGCAATAAAGCAATAACTCAATTTACGGATATTTTATGACTTTTAGAATAATTTTCAAGCATGATTTTTTAAAAATCTACCTTCATCGCGTGCAGCCTTATTACGAAAGATTAACCCGTTTGCACATTAAAAAAAAAAAAGTTCAGCATTTGTTTCTAGTGAATAATCCATAACGAAATTAAAACTTCATCAATCAATAAATAAAACACATATTTAACAGACATATAATCGAACTACGCGCTTAAAGCACTGAAATTATCAGAATCAAAAAGTATGGTGCAAATAGCAAAATCTTTGGCGATTCCTTCTCCCGGCGATCTCCTGGCATGCGGCTAAAACGAAAGTATCGCTTTTAATCAATTTCAAAACTTTATTTTAATAAATTATTCTTATTTTTCATACAAAAATGCTTTTTGGTGTATAGTTAATGGGCAATCTAAAAAAATATGTTAAATAATAAAAAAAAAAAATTCGCATCAAACAGAAAAAAAATATGAATGGTTTTCATAAATGTTCTGTAGTCCGGGTTGGACCATTTTAGTTTCATAAAAATGGGAACTGTCAGTTTAATACATAAAAAAGAAAAAAAGTTATAGGTCGTCCGTAATTCACGTAGTATAAAAATTGATCTAAATTTATAATAAATACTATGCATTTTTTTATTCCCCCCTTTTTTACTTTGAATGCAATGAATACCCGTTTTACTTCTCCTTCGGGTAATTTGAGCTTTTTTCATCCTCGATTACTTACTCCACTTTAAAAAAAGAATTTTCTCCTCTTTGAAAGAAAATGCTCAGCAGCTGTTTAGAACTAGCAAGTGTGGAGGAATTTTTCCGTCATGTGATTTAAAGGGACACTCCTGAACAGTTTGCGAAACAAAGGGGACTCAGAATTTTGAATGTAAATGTAAATACAATAAAAAAGATTGATGTCGTAAATATTCTTTATTGTTTTATCAATTTGACAAAATTTATTATATCACCTGAATGCATTTATTTGTTTACAATTTATTAACTTTAGCGTAAGTATATTAAGAATACATATTTTCAAAGTTTATCCAATAATCAATTACTTCAACACACGCACACATATATTATATATTTCAGTCTTAGATATGTTTTAATTAAAGAATCTACTATTTAAAAATTTATAAGCTGACTTATAGAACTACGAGCATTAATATATATGTGTGTGTGTGTGTGTGTGTGTGTGTGTGTGTGTGTGTGTGCGTGTACATGTGCATTACTTTAAGGCTGTTCTAAAATCCAAAAGAGCTACTCTGTGACACATTTCTGAATTCATTTTTGTTCGGAAACGCATGAAATTGGGAGATGTTCTTATTCACAAACTAGGCAGTCGAAAGACGTTTTCCATTTTTTGGTAAAAGGCAGAAGATTTTTCAGAAAATACTGTCAAAGTCGGCGTTTTGAACCGAATTCCCGATGCGGCAGCACGAGAAAAAGGGGAAAATATGTAGTCACGTGACACGAATCGCTTATAACTCGATAAGTAATTTATTTATCAAAAAATGGAAAACTCATTTCGATTCCAAATCGTTTTAAAAGTCAGGCCTGCCAATTTTATGTCTTGAAAATGAGTCAGAAAATTTATCAGAAAGTTTCGCGTTGTTGGAACCACCTTAATGTATTTCATTCTGGAGCTTTAAATGTTTTTATGTTTTTGCATATGGCTGTTTTACATAATTCACCGTAGTTACTTTCACATAAGTCTTAGTCTGTTTTATATAAATCATTCTATTACGTTAGTTATTTTTTCGTTTTATGTGATTCTCTCCGTCTCTTTTATTGAATCAGTCATTTCAAAAACTACATAAATAAAATATTAAAAAAATTTCAGGAATCAATAAAAACTTATGATAAAAACTTTTGGACTTATGTTTGTGCTTAGAAATGGAATTTCAATACCTTACAAGTGATACAAAAGGGGTATTAATCATGTTTTTATGAAATAGGTGACAAAATCGACATAAATCATTTAAATCTACATCTTAAGGACTGACGCATGGGGGGGGGGGGCAACTACTGCGGATTTTGAATATTTTGAATATCACTGTTTCCTAATAGTAATATTCGCCTTTTTAAATTGCCAAATTCTGCGATTTAATAAGGTGAAGTTTACTATTCGAAAATATTAGTATTCAAAATCCATAATTACTTGGCAGCTATATTCATTAACTCTCCTCCTGCCATATAGGTCCAATGGATCCGAAAGGTACATTCAAAATGACAATTCGAACGAGAATTTGTTTCGTATAATAAGTTAAATATAAATCACAAAGAACTAAAGTAAATAAATAAGTTAAATAGTTTTAAATAAAAAATCTGGTGTAAATTTTTTTTTATCAAGGTTGAGTAAAATTTCCAGTAGTTCTAAGGTTTGAGGGGCCGCGTCACTGAAACACTCCGATCGCTAAATCCCATGTTAACTTATAAGAAAATTTAACCGAGCTATTACAGATTAACTAATATAATTATCGAAATACGGTTTTCAACATCAGCAAGCAGACGTCAGATACCGACGAGGTTATTTTTTAAAAATTGTCTCCTTAAATTTTAAATATTTAAAATTTCCGCATAAACTTTGAAACTTCCACTTTAGGAAATTTTATCATCTGCTTAAAACTACTTAAAATTTAGTCATATTCCCCATCGTTTCAATCCCATTTTCTGCTTGTTCTGTTGTGGACCATTGTAATAACCGTAAAATGTCATTGAGTAATGTTGTTTTTGGAATAAACGACAATTTTTTCGTGCCTTTCGAGATATATAAATCTATGTAATTTCTGTTTACTGAGCTAACTTTCGAGGACACGTTTGCACAGCCCGATTAACCTCTGAATCTGGGGGAAGCACTTTATCACTTTGGGGAAACTTTCATTTAGAAAAAGTTTTCTAAATTCTACATACATGGAAACTCACCAATGCCAGTAATGACGGCTTAGTTAAGTTCATATATATTTCATTAAACAGCTTTTTTATATTCTATGTATATACTTTATATATTTAGTACATATAGTTGCTGTATGCCCAACTACCCAGATGGTTTCTAACCAGCACATCAGTATGCCATATGATTGGTTAACAGTCTACTGATCTGATTCATATTTACCGTTTAGATAAGTTTCCTTAAATAGTGTGTGGATATTCTCTTGTATTAGGCAAACATTTCTTTCCCAAAAAATTAAATATGCAAAGTAAAAAAATGAAAATGGGAATTAGAGGAGCCATTTCACAGTCATTTAGGGGCCCCTTTTAAAGTTTAGAGCGGAAGCTCGTGATTCACGCGTCTTTTGGACCCTAAGAAGTTTGCAACAAAAAAGTACATTTCGAAATAAATAGGACAGGTAGTTTTTGAAACGACCGATTCAATTATTTTCTCATATTATTGTTTTGTTTAATATAATCTAACCTGTTACTTTACTGCATTTCAGGTAAATCATTTGAACTGTTATCACCTCACTCGACTCCCATCGGCTATGTTGTTTCACCGTATCCTCATCCCCATAATGGAGCTCTTGGTCCTGTGTCTATGGTAAGTACAATTTCTGATTCTCATTATTTTATGACGGCGACTGCAAATTGAAATCTTTAGGGATATGCTTATTGTTTTGGATAGGTTAATATTAGTTCACAAGTGATAACAACCAAATGATCTGGTGAAATGGAAAATTATTATCTTGTAATCAATATTTTACAGAAGTATGTGTTATATTTGGAGAAAACAACATTATTTATTTTCATTAAAATGTTAAAGAAACTGGTGTGATACATAAATAAAATAAAAAAAACTTCTTAATAACACCATAAAATTAAGAAATGTCCAATGCCTTCTATTGCCAAGTACTCTTGGGATTCCTGCCATGGTTTTAATTTTCAAAATGCTAAAATTATCTTTAACGCCAATGGCACCTTAGAATTGAACTTTCTAGAAAATTTAGCCTCCCTTTAATAAACGCATCCTCTTATTTTCGATAAGAAAATTGTAATATGTGCACAAACTAGCATATCGGAGACCAACACAAAACATTTCCTTATATCTTATTTTTCTTACATTTTTTATACCCTCGGTTATGTCGCCCTTATTTCATTGTATACCGACAGATGCGGTACAACGAGGGGCCACTTATATTACTTAACCCGTTTCCTCGATTTAATCATTTGACAAAATCTGAAAGTAGTGAAATAGTGACTACTTTTGAAAAGTAGTTTGTAATCGCTACTTTTTAAAGTAAGTGGTTGAAGTTGGAGTACGACTTCTATGGGAGTACGCTACAAAATAAAAGTAGTTTTTCGGACCACTGTCTTCAATTAATACTTTATACCAACATAGATGAATGCATCATAAATTATTATTATTAATTCGTGGGAGATCCGTGTGTAAGTTATTTATTTATTTTTTTTTTTTTTGTGAATATATGTTTTTTTTTCTTGTTTTTTTTATGAACTATATTTTTGTGTGGTAATTAAGATATTGGCATCTGTGTTTTATTGACGAATTTAATTAGCTCAAACTTTATCATTAGCAGTTTTTCCTACTTCAAATGAAAATAAGTAAAAATTATTATTCAGTCTAAAAAACTACATTTCATCGTATTTCATCCACAAAAAGTCAATTAAAAATAGAAAATATTATGTATATTTCTAGCTTTTAAAAAATTAAATTAACTTTTTATAATGAAGGAATGAACAGAAAGTACTAAAAAAATTATGGCTCTTATTTTTCACATTATAAATAGTTTTTAACATAATTTACCTTAAAGCGTGTAAACTTTACATTTGTATTTTTTCCTCTGCTTTTTCAAGCTTTTATAAATTAAAATCATACTAGCCTGATGATAACGCCTCGAAAATAGCTGAAAAACATGTCATCAGCATCGTTATACTAGGTTTTTATGAAAAATATAAATATTTTACCTCTAATGAAAAAAAAAAAAAAAAAACTACTTTTCTCTGCATATCATTAAAAAAGTGTTTAGGTATAGTTTTTAAGTTCTTAGGCAATGGAACTGAGTGCAAATTCGACGGTATATTTTTGGCTTAATTTATAAATGCATATCCGTATTCTGTTTTGTTTTTTAATGCTCTTTTATCTTTAATCGTGCGTAAAATTCGTATAGATGGTTAATTACTCGTTGATCACTAATTAGATAGAGTAATTTACTGCCACTTTTTATTTATTTTATTTATCGAAAGAAAAATAAATGATATGTAGTCCCATAAAATACTACCTGAAAGTAATTTTTTGAGGGAAAAAATTTTTCGCGCATAAAGATGAACATTACTTGAAAAGTAGTTATATGTATAAAAGAAATACTGAGTGCACCTTTTACTAAAATCCTTCACTATGGGAGATCTATTAAAAGGTAATAAAACTGAATGGCCTCTGTATATATGAGAAATATAGGATTAAAAATTAAGAAAGGATCTTCAGCCGATAAGTCCAGTTATGATCAATATAGAGAGATGACTCAGCTACAGTGATTTATGCATTGTGTTTTTTGTAGAAATACACAGGCAAGAGCAAAACCCTTTCAGAGAAAATTCTTGGGGAAAAATGGCTTAGAAAATTGCGTTCTTTTTGTAAAGCACAGCCATTACTTCATCTGAATTTTAAACACCCTGACTGATTTTTTCCAAGTGAGTTGATAAAGTATATAGGCCGGGAGTCCAACAAAGACTTTTGACTTAAATTGTCAACGCTCTGCCTATTGAGCTACTTGGACTGACAATCGGCGCGCACATTTTCCTCAGAAAACCTTATTATAGCATCTGGTCTGCCATGTAGACAACTCAACAGAATATACTGCAGGTAAAGGAACTCCATTAAACGATAGAAACATAAATGCACTTTATTATTTTTATTTTATAATTTTTAACTCACTTGGAAAAACTCAGTTCGTATGATAAATTTACCAATCAGTTTGATTGGGTTAAAAATTATAAAGAGAATTTTGAATATTCATATACGATGTTCATTATGCTTCTAAGAAAAATTCGTAAACTAAACAACCGTAAGCTAGTGTGCTGTAAAAAGTTGAACATTGTTGTCATTTAACAATTACTAATAGATTAGAGCTCCGTCCGGAAGTACTTTACATCCATAATTAATGTATGATTTTAAGAAACGTCAATAATCTAATCAGAAAATTTAGCGTTTTTCCAAAAATATAAACTAGACGAATCGTTATATACACTGCAAAAAATGTTGATTTTACAGTATAAAACTGGCATCCCAGCCGTCAGTATTATACCGTAAAATTAACAGTATTAAACAGTAAAAAAAGCAGTAATACGCTGCCGCGCAAGCAGTAATACACTATCGCGCATGCGCGGTAGCGTATTACTGCTTGCGCGGCAGCGTATTTAAAATTATCATAATGTCATAATGATATAAAAGTTCATTTCTGAACAATATGCAAAAAACCGCATTAAAATACCTGCATTATTTCTTGAGTTATAATCATTTATAGATGGGGTTTTTTTTAGATTGATAAATTGTGAGTTTGCGCGCTCTATTACTTTTAAATTATATTAGATTTTTTTTTTTTTAAATTTAACTACATGTGCGCTATTTTATAGTCTTCATGCTAAAAAAAAAAAAAAAAAAAAAAAAAAATCTTTCTTTTTTTTTCTTTCTTTTCTTTTCTTTTCCTTTCTTTCTTTCTTTCTTTCTTTTTTTCTTTTTTTTTTCTTTTTTTTTTTTTTTGCATTTGAAAAATATGATTTTTTTTAAGGAACTTTTGATTTTTTTAAAATTTTAAACAATACTTTTTGTGTATATTTTGAAAGTTAGAGATGAATATGTCATTATTCTATTTTAGTCAAAAATTGTTTTTTATATGCATAATTTCTAATTTTATCATGCGCGCAGCACTTAATTTTCATTCACGTATTAGTGATATGAATTTTTAAAATTAAAATTAAAATATTATTTTTTAACGTACAATATTTATTTTTCTGTATAATATACTTAAGAATCTATAGTCTTCATTATCTGAAGATATAAGAAGATATAGTCTTCATGCTAAAAAAAAAAAAAAAAAAAAATCTTTCTTTTTTTTTCTTTTTCTTTTCTTTCTTTCTTTTCTTTTTTTTTTTTTTTGCATTTGAAAAATATGATTTTTTTTTAAGGAACTTTTGAATTTTTTAAAATTTTAAACAATACTTTTTGTGTATATTTTGAAAGTTAGAGATGAATATGTCATTATTCTATTTTAGTCAAAAATTGTTTTTTATATGCATAATTTCTAATTTTATCATGCGCGCAGCACTTAATTTTCATTCACGTATTAGCGATATCAATTTTTAAAATTAAAATTAAAATATTATTTTTTAACGTACAATATTTATTTTTCTGTATAATATACTTAAGAATATATATTTTAGACAGGAAAGTTAAGTAAGTAAGTTTAAGTCCATTTAAGAAAAATCTTAATTGCATTTTCTGTGAGTTTTTTGAAAATGGTGATGTTTTTGATTGTTTCGACACACTCAAAGGTCCTGTGCCTCTTTAAAAGTTTGTAAAAAACTTTAAGAAACTTGGGCTACATTCTTGTAGAAATTTCTGAAATAGCCCCCCCCCCCATCCCCCCCCCCTTTTTTTTAATTTGTAAATAAATAAAATTTTCACTTTGAGCTCGTCTCATCAATAAACCATAACAGTCTCGAAAATTAATTTCCCCTTTATGTTCCAAGGAATACAGTAATATATATATTTTTTTCTTTTGAACTACCATTGTAGTCATCACAAATTCCTTGATATGGACGGGTGGAGATCTTAGTAAGATGATATCTGGAGTTTCCAGTGGCTACTTTCTGGCCGCAGATAATGTCCAGAAAATGTTTGTTTGGACACGTGAACTCAAATATGTTGGTCATGTGTTACACAACTAAGATTCAAATTCGTAGAACTAGAGGGAGGCGACATCGCTATCTGCCTTGTCTAGATAAAAAGCTGTTTGTACTTTGCATCAAAGCCGAAGAAGCTGAGATAAAGACGAATTAGAGAAGATATTCACTTGTCTCACATCCATCGCAACTTGAAAGATAAAACAAGAGAGTGCTTTAGTGTATTTTGTCAAATGCCTCCACCTTAGAGATATAAGTTTTCGCTTTATGTTTAGTTTATTATTTTTTCTTTTTTTCTTTTCATTGTTTAGAGTTTCTTTCTTTTTCTTTCCCTTTTTTTAATGTTACTTTTTCATGAGCAGATAATTTTGGGACAATATAAAGATGCTGGATGAATCAGAGTATTTTACACGAAAAAGATTTTTAGGCTTATTCTAAAAACCTCTTATCTGTTTTTTTTTTTTTTTTTTTTTTTTTTTTAATTAACCGCTTCTCGCTGCTCAACTACATTTAGATATTTTTAAAATCAATTGTGTAATATAAACTGATTGATAACTTTTTAATTAATAGTTCGGTGAAGGTGTAACCGAGTTAAAAATGAGTTAGAGAAAATATTCAGTTGCCTCACATTCATTGCAACTTGAAACATAAAACCAGAAAGTACACTTAATTACTTTTTTTCTTTTTGGCAAATGCTTCCACTTTAAATATATGAGTTTTCGCTTTATGTTTTGTGCTTCCCCCCCCCCCTATTTTCGTTGTGTAGATTTTTTTTTTTTTTTTTTTTTTTTCGGTTTTCATGGGCAGATAATTTTCTGGGAATATAAAACTGCTTGTTAAATTTTCACAAATATTCTGGTGGAAAAAGGTTTTAGGCTTTCTCCAAAAATTTCTGACGATTTATTTATTTATTTGTCGCATTATTTCTTTTTAAATGTAAATTCAAATTATTTTTGTAATTAATAATTTATAATTACTTGTGATAATTAGTCGCCCAGTAAAAATGTCTTCTCAACGATTTTTACTTTTGTCCGTTGTAATTTAATAAATACAATGATTTATTAAATTAGCTGATCTCTAGATGCATAGGCAAATAATTTCATGGGAATCTTTATTAAAATAAATGAGTTTCAAAGATATTATATTAATTAACAGAAAGCCAGTCGCCGTTTTTTAGTTTTAATCGCTTTAAAAAAGCCGGATTTTACTTTAAAAATGGTGGTTAAATATTTCGTGGGGTTTTGATCCCTTCGTGTGTGTTACAGGTTTTAGCACTTACGTGGTACCACCTTCCCTGTTATGACGTCACATTTTTTGCAACTATCTTTAAAAAAATGTAGTTAATTTTATACATGTATCTATTAGCTACTGAAGTAAATGCTATAAAACCGTCAAGATATTTTGTCTGTTTTTACTTAAAATTCTTTCACATCAATGGAAAATTATACATATTTTTATGAACTTAATTTAAGTTGCTTGAAAACAATATCTACATATTTGTTTTCACACTTTGGAAGTGACGTCACAACGTGTTAAAAATATATATTGCACTTTTTATTTTTTATTTTCCAGTTTTTAGTATTTCAAATATTTCATCGTTGTTGTTTCACAGCCAGTTGGCATATTTTAGCGAGCGTGTGATTGTGTGCGATTTGCTGATATATTAGTTTTGGGGAATACCATTCAAGCAAGATAGCTCTAATTTCAGTAGATCGCAAAATAATCCATACATTTAAAAGTACGACCCGGAGCCTGGTGTTACTTTAAAACTCCTTTTATGTAAACTTCAAAGAAATAAATATTTATGATACCTAGGAATACATATATGAACATATCAATACATATTCAGATAAATATATATTTTGTTTTTAATCTCATCATACTTTAAATGTACAAAACATTGATTATAATTTGTGCCGGGTCAAACACTGAAAAAAAAAAAAAAAAAAAATCCGAACAAGCACAATATTGATGTTTAACACAAAAATATACATCAGAAATAAAATAGCAGGTATTACAATAAATTCGAAGGTGGGAAGGGGGGGGGGGGGATATAAAAAATTATTCTCATCTGCTAGCATATTCAAATGATTCCATAATTTAATTAAGTAGTTAGTTGTCCATTGTAATCATTTTAACAGTTATTCATACTGTAGTTTGCCATACGTACTACTATTAAAAAAAATATATATGAAACTGACAAAAATTATTTAAATATTAGATTTATAACATTTACATAACATTTCTTTACTTTAAATACATATTCTTTTGATAAAAAAAATATCTGTCTTCAATTATTCTTAAATTAGGCGGTTCTCAAAAAAATATTTTCCCCGCTCAATAACCCGAAACTTTCTGACTCATTTTTATACTAATAAAAGATAGATCTTTGTCTGCCTATATGGCTCTGTGTGTATCCGCGATGACTAGGAAAATCTATTGCACGCAAAGGTCTGAAAATTTGGATGAGGATAGACGGAAGCAAATCTGAATGTCCCTGCGATTAGGGTTTTTCCTTTTTTGGTAATTAGCCGAGATATTAATTAAAAACCATAATGAACATCGCAAAAAGGCGCGCCGTCGCCGATCCTGGGGATTTCCGAAGTATTCCTGTGTTCCGTAGCAGAGAAGAAACCGTTTAAAAATATATTAATATTTACCCTTTAAACGAAAAAATTTCCAAACGTCGAACTCGGGGTTTTTTCTTCCGCATGTTTACTTTGCTCTTCTGATCGAAATATGTAAAAACAAAAATACGCACTTAATCTGGGTACCTTTTCCTCTCTAACTATGCCTTCTGTTTGAAAAAATATTAATATTAAACCTTTCAAAACAATATTTTCGTAATACCATTTTTGGGTTTATCGTTTATTGTGCAATTTTTAAAACACTGCACCCTCTTTTCTGAACAAAATACGAAAAAATGAAAAATATCCAATTATAGATATTGCACCTTCTCTTTTCTAAAACTGTCCTTGTTTAAAAAATACATTAATATTACTATTTCAAAAAATATTATTTTCTGGAATGTCTTCCACGAATTCGCAAGACTTATTTTCTCGGTGATTTTCCAGAATGTATTTCTGGCTTGAAGAGAATTGTGTTTTAGGATAAGTAATGGGATTTTTGGATAGGTAATGGGAGATATCATTTCATGTATTAAAAGACAATGGAGGCGAAGAGAGAGGGAGGAGGGGGGGGGGGGGTTATTAGGTTATCGAGGTATCTATTGGTCAGAATTGAAAGTTTAATATATATAAATGGCAGACAATCAAAAAATCGGCAATCACTATTTCGGGGGTCTATTATTTTGTTTAGAAAGATTTTCAATAAAAAATACAAAATTCATACAAAATTGGTTTAAAGATATAAAATCATAAAAATTTGAGGTTAATTGAAAAATCAACGGGAGTGTTCATAGCACGCTCGGTGAACGCTGCTGAAGGCAGTGGACCTTCTACTCTAGATTCATTTGGATACATTTTTATTTAAAAATAGAAAATCATACAATTTCGAGGGTGTACGCTGCCAAAGGAAGTGGAACCCCCAACATCAGGTTCGTTTGGAAAAATTTTCATTTAAAAATATAAAATCATTCAACACTGATTATGGGTATACTTAAGGTTTTTATCATGAACCTAGGCGACGCCGGGTAGGTCAGCTGAAACAGACAAACATGATACTTGCAGTGATTTGTAAATCAACCTGTTATTTTCCATTTCCCAGTATATACATCTTGAGTTATGCGCAATTATTGCCTTATGACGGCTGTTTTTTTCCCTTTCCTGCGCTATCGCGTGCAGAAATTCAATTCAAAATGCCAATTGTGACAGCATTTTCTGAAAAATCTTCTATCGTTACCGAAAAACGGAAAAACAGTACGATTACATTGTTTCTTAATAAGAACATCTAGCCAATTTTATGTGTTTGCGAACAAAAATGAATTTAGAAGTCGAAGCCAAGTTTAGAACAAAAATGATCAATTTAGAAGTCGAAGTCAAGTTTAGAACAAAAATTAATTAGAATTCAAAATCAAGTTTAGTCAAAGAAGAATTTTTTGGGTCAGAAAGTGGCCAGTTCGGATTTGAGAACAGCCTCAATCTATCTGCTTGATAACAACTTTAAAAAAAAAAAAAAAAAAAAAAAAAAAAAAAAAATTATACGCATTACCGAATGTTGATTATTTTTATTTCATTTAGAAATGTGATAACCGGAATCATTTATAAAAGCATTCTAATTTTGAATATTTGTTTTAATATACTTTACCAGAAAATTTTAAGGGAAAAAAAAGAAATAGATCGTGTGAATTTTTAGCAAAAATTGGATCAGCTTTTGCGCGCGTGTTTATAATGATTTTGATCTGTTTTCATATGATATTAAATTTTCTTTTTCGAAATTGTTTTGAACGCACTTTCATTTTCTTAGGTTTAAATCAAAGTGTGTTTCATTTCTAATCTTTTAACTGTGGATTTGTTACATAAAAACATTTTTGATAATTAATGCCACGCTTAAATGTTATGTAATTTCTTTTGGTTTTATAATGAAAGAATGGGCGGCATTTGTTGTAAGATATTAACAAAGGGAGGAGAAGAAGAACAGTTCTACGAAATGAAAATTAATAATCTAGTCAGTTTTAAATATGGAAGTTTTTTTGAGAGATGTCTTTTAAAGCAGTTTTTATATTGTTTAATAAACGCGTGAAAATTCCAGTTGAAGTAGGACAGACAGTTACAGACCACACAACAAATTAAAGGGTCAGACACCTTTAAAATGCCGCCTTTAATGCATATATATATATATATATATATATATATATATTATGATTGTTTGTATTTAAAGTTATTTTCAAAATTTCTTCAATATACAAATGTTTTCTCTTCGTCAATTCCTCCTTCTTTAAATGCTTTCTTCAGAATGTTGTATTCTCTAGAAATTCATATGAAAATTGTTATTTAGTTCATAAATTGTATATGTTTTTACTTTTCTTTGTTATGTGATTTCTTTTACTATTTATTTATTTATATTTTTTGCTCATTTTTTATAACCCCCCCCCCCCCCACCTCTCACACACACGCCTCCTCAACTTCTCCTTGTTTTCAGTATGATTTTAAAATTTGTAGCTCGCTCAAGCAGAAGAGTTCATTATTTCATACAAGGGTATCAAACCCGGGCTATACAGGGTGATCATTTTAAAAGAGTACCCGTTTGTTTTTTGTATTATCCACATCTATAATATATGTAGCAAGACTTTTAACATCATTACTTATTTAATATGTCTATATTTAATGTGCGGGTATCGTTTTTTTTTTTCACTTTTTAAATGTGAAAATTCGTTTTTTAAACATAAATTCGAGTGAACATCATTAGTAATTTTTAATCTGATTCTGCGTTTAATTTCAATAGGGCTCTGGCCACCAAGGTCACCAGATCTCACCCCGTTGGATTTTTTTTATGTAGGGTTATCTGAAAGATAGAGTTTTCCAGAGAAGTCCTGCAAACATCGGGGAATTAAAACAAATGATAATTGAAGAAATCTCGTCAATAACACCAACAATGTTGCGAAGTGTGTCAAAAAAATTGATTCGACGTGTTCATGTTTGTATTCAAAATGGTGGCGAGCATTTTCAAAATTTGCTGTAAGGAATGATAATGTAAAAAAATTGAATTAAATTATGTTTTTAAAAAATAAAATCTTCACAGGATTAAGTAACCTTCTGCGTCTCCTTTTCTGTTTTACGTCACAAATAAAGTTGTAACAGTCCAACAGTGTTGGAAATTGTCTCCGAACACTTAAGCAAGGTTAAAAGAATTATACTTCAGTGTTAGAATAGTTGCCACATCTGTCAGATTTAAGGGTAATAAGAAAAACCAACGGGTACTCTTTTAAATTGATCACGCGTAGAATATAGGTGACCCACACCCCCTTGTATGAAATACCGCCCAACCTCCCTTTTTTTTTTTTTTTTTTTTTTCTGAAAACTTTAATAGATTTTTTGCATTTAACAATTTTTTAGATTGCCCACTAACAATACGAAAAAGCATTTTTATAGGTAGATTCAAATAAAGATTTGAAATTTATTAAATAGCCAAATATTTTGCTACTTGCAGCAGCCTTTTGAATTCTGATGATTTGATATATATATATATATATATATTATGAATTTTCAGTCTTTTTTTAATTAGATGGTTATGGTCATAGAGTGGTCGTCCCAAATTCATATTCTTTAGCAATTTTAATGCTAATATGAAGATGAAACCACTCATTTTATTTGTGGAATTTATGCATTTGGGACTTGATAATTCTGTATAAATTCCACAAATTTCATTCATTCTATTTTATTCAATTTTTAATTTAATTTCTACTTCTTTTATATTTGTATCTAATATCTATATTCATTGTGCTGGGGTTACAATTTCGTTGTCAAAAAATTATTACTTCCTAAATCATAATTTCAAGTTTCAGTTGGTGTTATCGTAATGTTTCATTAATGGTTATATATATATATATATATATATATATATATGCATAAATTCCACAAATAAAATGAGTGGTTTCATCTTCATATTAGCATTAAAATTGCTAAAGAATATGAATTTGGGACGACCACTCATAGACACATAATCATCTAGTGAAAAAAAAAACTTAAAGATCATAAAACAAATACAATACCAAAAAGGAGAGATACCTTACCCATAATTATAAGAGAAAAACTTGATAATAGATCCCCAATACCAAAAACTACGCGATGAAGATGGATTCCTGCTCACAACACTGACCAGATACATGAAAACAACAATAAAGGCAATTAATTGCAAAACAAATTTCTAAATGTTGCCAAAAACATTTTTAGAAGATTACAAACCTTGTTGCCAAAACAATTTAGAAAATGAATTACTTGGATATATGGAATATTTTAAAGCATCACAAACCATGGTGCTGCCATCTATGATTTAGAAAATGAATTACATGGATATATGGAATATTTTAAAGCAAACAAACCATGGTGCTGCCATCTATGATCTGAATATGTAGTGAATATACAATGGAAAAATCAATATTAAAAATGAAACCATTCTATCTAAAGTGATATTAATTAGTTAATAAATATAAATGAAATAAAAAATAAAATAAATAATATTTAGTTAATAAATATATATGAAATTAAAAATAAAATGAATAATAAATCCAATCACATTAAAGTAAAAATGGATGTAGTAATGATTAATTCTATGTTAAAAAAAAAATTAAGAATTAATGATTAATACTACAAATAAATACATGTACCAAGAAATGACATAGCCACTATTAAATAATTTTGCCAAAAAAACAACATGATAAAAATTAAATTAAAATCAAATTAAAATACTAAATATGTGAATTAAGATGCTATGGATTTAAAATTAATATTAATTAAATATTGAAATTAATAGTGACAAATTATGTTTTTGCATACAAAGTTAAAAATTAAATACACATGATACAAGTGGTTAGGGAAGAAAAATAATTTAAATTAATACATATTATATTAGCGTTTAAGAAAGTATTACATTATATTAGAAAATGAAATAAAATGTCCACCTTGGGCAAATTAAAATACTAAATGTGAATTAAGATGCTATGGAGTTAAATGTAATATTAAACATATGATACAAGTGGTTAGGGAATAACATTAATTTAAATTAATACATATTATATTAGCGTTTAAGAAAGTATTACATTATATTAGAATATGATATTGTCCACCGTGGGCAAATTAAAATACTAAATTATGTGAATTAAGATGCTATGGATTTAAAAATAATATTAATTAAATATTGAAATTAATAGTAACATATTATGTTTTTGCATACAAAGTGAAAATTAAATACACGTGATATAAGTGGTTAGGGAAGAACATTAATTTAAATTAATACATATTATATTAGCGTTTAAGAAAGTATTACATTATATTAGAATATGATATTGTCCACCATGGGCATAAAAGTAAATACAATTAATCAATAAACACACTTAATAGTAGTGAATAATACATTTAAATTAATTAATGAAGATTTAAATATAACTACAGTAATACGCATATAAAAGTACTACATCAAAGTCCATTATAAAATTTGTATTAGCAAACGTATGTGTAAATCAAAATGCCCCCCCCCCTTTTTTTTTTTTTTTTTTGTAAAATAAATTAACCATGCGTTTTTTCCATACAACTCCGCCACACACCTCCTCAATCCAACATCTACCCACCCAGCCGTCCTATTATAATTAATTAATTAATTAATTAATTAATTTTTTTATTAATAATATTATATGTTTTTTTATACATTTTTTAACGCATGTGTTAATTTGGTTGCTTAGATCATATAAGTACTAATTATATATTAAAGAATATATGAATTTTTTTGGAAAACCATGTTGTAATGCATCATAGATTAGTTTTTTAATGTTGCTGTTAATGAGTTGAGAAGAACATAAACTCTTTATTCTGTAAATATGATTAAGGAGTATATTACGATATACAGAATTATGAAGACAGGATTTAAAATTAGTAAATGTATTAACTTTAAATTTAAATTCTTTACGTTTATCAAAAAGATCAATTATTGTTTTGTTTTCTTTAAGTGTAATTTTAAGATCTAAAAAGTTAATAGTATTGTTAGAAAGAAGGTTTTCCGTTAATTCTAAATTAGTAGGATAATCAACTGGAAATATAGATATATTAGTGTGATCAGTGGCAATTAAAATTATGTCATCAATATAACGATATAAATGTATATTACTGTTAATAAAAGTACGTTCATATATATATATATATGAACGTACTTTTATTAACAGTAATATACATTTATATCGTTATATTGATGACATAATTTTATAATCGAGTCGGAAGCAATATAGATTAAAAAAAAAAAAAAAAAAAAAAAAAAAAAAAAAAAAAAAAACATGCTGTAAAATTATTTTTAAAACCATTAAAAAAAAAAAAAAAAAAAAAAAAAAAATCATGCTGTAAAATTATTTTTAAAACCATTAAAAAAAACAAAAAACAACAACAACAACAAAAAAAAACAGTAAATTGGAGATACAGTTTTTAAATTGCATTTGAAAGTTTATTATTTTCTTTTCGACGATGTAAAAATTAAAACTGTGCGATATTTATAAATTTAAAAATTGCTGTAAAAGTGAAATTTATTGCTCAAGTTTTGCCACCGTTAATATGACTTCTGCGTTATCCACGGACATGTTTTTGTTTCATAATACAGATAGATATAAATAAAATGAAGCTTTAAAAAATTACCTTCAAAGAATACTTTATTATCAAAGATAAGATTTGGTAAAATATTATTGAGATCATTTAATAGTACGAACATTTTTTTTTTCTTAGTTCATATCTATACAGAATTATCAATGTTTTCAGAAGTGTACAATTTTCTTGAAAACGTATCTCTATTAATCAGAGTCTTTCTTTATGAATGAATTTGCTCAAGATCCATATTTAATAAGTGTTATCATTTTTTTTTTCTCAGTCAATGAAACTTCGTCTGTCAATCTAAATTTGCAGTCTTATCATACAATGAAAAGATGATTGAACAACTTATTGTTTATAGAAAAAAAAAACCAAACTTCAATGGAAAGCCGACAGAGATTGTGCGAAGTTTACTAACACCAGACAATGCTTCATTCAAGAATTTATCAAGGCTAAATGCCGATAACAATTTTATCATCTTTAAATTTATAATGAGTTATTGAGCGTGTAAGGAATTACATCTCACACATGCAATCAGTTTATAAGAATTCAAGTGTTTTTCCTGTCCCTAAGTAGAAGTGATGAGAGAGGTGTTCGATTTTCTAAATCTGTCTTAATATTGCCAAAAATTGATGCTGTATTTTTCTAAAATTTAGTGAAAAAAAATTATTTGCAGTGAACTTTTTGCAATATTTGAGATATTGATGCTAGAGTATCAATTCCATTGTTATTCAATCAAATAATAATAATAATAATAATAATAATAATAATAATAATAATAATAATAATAATAAAAGTGGGAGTTGGGGAGAGGTCATTATTAAAAATACATTTTCATAACGACTCTGTTAAGAAAAATAAGAAAGAGTTTACTCTTTCATCTTTCCACAAACGCCATGGCAATTTAGGGCTCGATCCAGAAAAAAATTGGAAAATATTGGTTCCCTTCACAAATTTCACTGTAATAAAAGAGGTCCTTTACAAAATTTCGTTTTATAAAAGAGGCCTTTTAACAAAATGTTTCTTAATAAAATAAGATTCTTCACTTTGAAATTGTGTAATTTAAACGAAATAAGCTTACCATAAATTAAAGCTTTAGCAGGTAGATTTTTTTTTTTTTAAAGTGAGTATTAATAAATGCTTTGTTTAGATTCGAATAATTGGAAATGATTTTTCATTATAAAGTTTTATTTTTCACAAAACATAATAAATTTCACAAAAAGTGACCCAAAGAAAATAATTTGCATCGATATGGTTTCTCTTATTAAAATCAATTTTCCCATCAGTCTATACTATCCATTCATAATAACAGAAACCACAGAGATAGTAACACGCAAAAATACAATATGTAACGATGCAGCATCTTTTAACTAACCGAAATTGTGGCTCGAATTACTCCATGGTTGCAAACAAGGAAATAAACAACCAAGTAAAAATAAAAGATAACGTGCGTAATTTTTAAAAAGTACATGAAAATTAAATGATAGCATTTCAAATAATAACTTCAAAGACCGTACAATTGTAGAATATTCTCATTTGGTTTTGAAAATTTTTCAGAGTGAGCCAAAACATGTCAACAACCTAATAAAAGTTATTTAAATGTATATTATGTTGTTAGTTTACACCTTTTAGCATTTAAAAGAAAATATTTTTTACATTTAATGTATTTTTTAGATTGTCCACTGACAACGCCAAAAAGCATTTTTATATAAAAAAATATCAATTAATGTATTCAAATAAAGTTTTGAAAACGATTAAAAACAATATTTTTGTATTAGCTAAGCCGCTGCCAGCGGTTTATAGCCGACGATATCGTCTAAGATTTCGCAATTTACAGCATGTTTAAAAAATTCTAAAATTCGATTACATATCTCTTGAAGTTTTGTTTTTATTTATTTATTGACTGATTGGTGAAATTTTACTTTCGTTATGGAATATTTGCCGGAAATAAATGCTGAACTTTTTACATTGTAAACGGAAACGTGTTAATATCCTCTAATCAGGATGCACGTGATAAAGATATAAAGATAGATATTTAAAAAATTCATGCTTTCAAATTATTTTAAAAACCATAAAAAAAATATTAAATTGAGATACAGTTTTTTTTAATGCGTTTGAAAGTAAATTTAATTGTGTGATAATTAGAGGTTAAATAAATTGCAGTAAGGGCAAAATTTATTGATCAGGTCGTTGCCACCGTCAATATAACGTCAGCGTTACACACGGGTATGCTTTTGCTTTGTAATATATTGGGTCATCCGGAAAGTTCTGCGGTTTTTCAAAGCGAAGCGCTGTTTCGTCTAGGTATATTTTGCTACTGCTGATAAGGAGTGACCTTGAATGACCCATATATGTACATTCGGTCTTTTATGCTTGCGCTGCTTAATTCTCATTTGTGCTGTGGCATAATTTTTCTTTCAGTACAGTGCTAAGAATGGAGAACCAAAAATTTCATTTTCGTGATATTATGCTCTTTTATTTTAAGAAAGGCAAAAATGCTAGTCAGACTGCTCGTAAAATTTGTGCTGTATATGGACAAAGTGCTGTTTCAGATGACGCAGTTCGAAGGTGGTTTGAGAAGTTTAAGCGCGGAAGTTTCAACCTCGAAGATGATGCCCGCTCCGGACGACAATCATCATCTGTAAAGGAGGACCTGTTAAAAGAAGTTATCAAATGAAGTTATCATGCACTGTACTTTTTGGAATATTTAGTCTATGTGATAGCTCCTAAACTGTGTAACGTGGATGACCCAATAGATTTGTTGCTGAAGCCTTTTATTGTTAAAAATATATATCTTTTTAAACTGGAACTCTTAATCGAACAGACATATTGTTAATCTAGGCTATTATGAGACACAATTCTGAAGTATGGCATCAGAAAAGTTTTTCTTATCAAAAACGTAAGGTTATGTAATCTATATGTTTAGGGGATTTATTTTTTCTCTCAGCGTATTTGTAATAGATATAAGGTAAATGACGTGTTCCTTTCAAAATAATAACAAAGCCAATTTTATTACTAATAAAAATTAGTATCTTTTTTGTATGTCTTACATTACATTAGTCTAATTTTTTTTTTTTTTGGAGGGGGGGGGGGGTGGTTCATATTAGCTCCGCTTGACCCTATATAACGGATGATCATTTTAATTATTGAACATATTATGACTATTCTTTGTTTAGATTTTTCTTGCTCGAAAATTCTGTATCTTATAACTTTAACGATCAATACGAATAATAGCTTTTCAAATGCAAAACAAAATTGGATCATTTTGCAATATCTTTCGAAAATGCATACTTTAGCATAATTTAAATTTATATGTCTCTCTATATATTACATAAGGATTACATATCCCAAACAATCTAATCTATTTGCAAAAAAAATTACTTTATCTTACAATCGTGAAATCTTCAAAACACATTTTACTTAAAAAATAGCTTATGAAAAATATAATGAATCCATGCATTTTTATTAACATTTCTTGTTTATTTACAAAACACTTGTATTATTGAAATATCTGTAAAAATTTTATAAAGATTATATAACACTGATTGTGTAATTTACTTTGCAAAATAAATATTTTATCTTATAATCGAGTGATCTCTTGCACATATTTAAATTAAAAAATCTTTTGAAAAATATAATAAAGATGTGCGTTTTTATTAATGTTTCTTGTTCAAACGCAACAGTTACATTCCCGAAGTGTCTATTGTATAAATTACCTAAGGATTGTACATAGTCCAAATAATGTAGTTTACTTCGAAAAATAAATATTTTATCTTACAGTCAAGTGATCGCCGGCGCATATTTAAATTAAAAAAAGTTTTTGAAAAATGTAATGAATCTGTGCATTTTTATTAACGTTTCTTGTTCAAACGCAACAGTTACATTCCCGCAGTGTCTATTGTATAAATTACCTAAGGATTATGACATATTGACATATTCCAAACAATGTACTTTACTTCGAAAAATAAATATATTTTATCTTACAGTCGAGTAATCGCCTGCGCATATTTAAATTAAAAAAGCTTATGAAAAATGTAATGAATCTGTGCATTTTTATTAACGTTTCTTGTTCAAACGCAACAGTTACATTCCCGCAGTGTCTATTGTATAAATTACCTAAGGATTATGACATATTGACATATTCCAAACAATGTACTTTACTTCGAAAAATAAATAGATTTTATCTTACAGTCGTGTAATCGCCTGCGCATATTTAAATTAAAAAAGCTTATGAAAAATGCAATGAATCTGTGCATTTTTATTAACGTTTTTTGTTCAAACGCAACAGTTACATTCCCGCAATGTCTATTGTATAAATTACTTAAGGATTATGACATATTGACATATTCCAAACAATGTACTTTACTTCGAAAGATAAATATTTTATCTTACAGTCGAGTGATCGCCTACGCATATTTAAATTAAAAAAGCTTATGAAAAATGTAATGAATCTGTGCGTTTTTATTAACGTCTCTTGTTCAAACGCAACAGTTACATCTCCGAAGTGTCTATTGTATAAATTACCTAAGGATTATAAGATATTTCAAACAATGTACTTTACTTTGAAAAATAAATATTTTATCTTACTATCGAGAAATCACTTACACATATTTAACTTAAGAGATATAGCTTCTAAAAAACATAAGAATCTGTGCATTTTTAATAACATTTCTTATTGAAATACTACAGTTACATTATTGAGAAGTCTGTAAAAAAAAAAAAAAAAAAATTACATAACGATTACATATTCCAAACAATGTAATTTACTTCGCAAAATAAATATTTTATCTTACTATCGAGAAGTTGCTTCCACATATTTAACTTATAAAAAGCTTTTAAAAAGTATAATGAGTTTATGTTTTTTTATTAACATTTCTTGTTTAAATACAACATTTATATTATTGATATGTCTGTATAAATGATATTATGATTACAGATTTCAAAAAATCTAATTTATTTTTCCAAATGAATATCGTATCATGCGTTCCAGAAGTCACTTAAAAAAAACTGCTTCTGAAAATTATACCAAATCTCTGCGCCTTTATTAACATTTCTTGTTTATTTATTTTTTTTTTTCGAAAAATTTCTCTCTTCTGTTGAAACTGCAACGATTAATCGATGCAAACACTTTTATGTGAGCCGTAATAGTCAGATTTAATTAAATTTTAAGTGCAAAAAAAAGGAACTAAGATGTTTACCCAATAATGTTTTTGTTGAATTTTATTCGATTAAAAATTGTATTTAACTTAACAGGCTACCCAAAAAGTATTTTCTTGTAATCAAGAACTTTTATTTATCTAAAACACAGACATTGAGAAATAATTTATTAGCATCACGCATTAAACATGTAAAAACAAAATGTTTTTCTTTAGTTAAGAGAAACTGGCATTGTTAAAAGGGAATAGGAGCATGTGTTTTAAAACACTTGTAACTTTCAATAAACAACTTTTTTCGTCAATTATTAAATTTAATGGCGACTTTGAAATGTTTATGATTCATTTTAGTATTCCTTTTAAAAACTTTTTTTTTTTTTTCATATTTCCTTTTTTTGTTGTTGCGTAAAAAATAAAATGGAAGGTAAAACAATTACCAATAATTACGATTAATTGGACTTTTCTCTTGTTTAAATTTGAGCGAAAACTGCTCTTAAATTGAATTTAGCTTTTCATTGTTCTGTTTTTAAATAACAGTTGGTTATCTTTTAATTTCTGTTTTCAATTTTTGTTTTTATTTGTTAAGTTTAAATGCGTTTTATTATAAAATAAAAAATACTTATAGTTATAACACATGTTGAATAAAAATAAAAGTTAAAGATGCATTTGAGTTTTATAATTTAATAATGCAATCAGATTTAATGCTAAAATATTTAAAAAATAAGTGTATACTTATATATGCATATATATTTTTTTCTAATGGTGCTATTTATGACATAGATACACTTTGTGCAAATACTTAATAATATTAATGTAGCATAACATAATATATAATAACATATCTGTTTTAGTTCTTGGTTTCAGTTCTTTTATTTACTTTTTGAACTTACATGTGTTTTGTAAAAAATGCTCGGAGTAATAACTTATGTTCAATAAAAATAAAGTACGTGATGCATTGAGTTTAATAATTTAATAATGCAATAAGATTGGATGCTAACACATTAAAAAATAACTGCATAACACATGGGCTGATAAGTTCCCGGTTTAATAAAGAAAACACAACTTTATAACTTTAATAAATAACATAACTTTAATAATAAATAATAATAATTTAATAATAATAATAATAATAATAATAATTTAATAATAATAATTTAATAAATAAATAAAAATAATAATTTAATAATAAATAACATAATTTAATAAATAAATAAAAATAATAATTTTATAATAAATAACATAATTTTATAACGTAAAAGCTCCAAACAGTGCTCAGAATCATCGACTCGTTGTTGTTTTTGGTCAAAAGTCAACACGCGCGGCACCCACTTTGACAACAGCTTTTTCATAGACAAATGTTCATTCAAAATAAAACCTACACGTTCCTTGGAAATCTTCAGAGTCTGAACTATCTCCTGCAACTTCACTTTGCGGTTCCCCAAAACGATTTTGTGGACTTTTTTTATGTTTTCAGGAGTATTCACCTCTTTTGCGTGGTGCATCACTGGTGTCCGTACGACCACGTTTAAATTCAGCAAACCAGTCAATAATGGTTGATTTACCTGGTGCAGTGTCCGTATAACGCTTATCAAGCCAATTTTTTGTTTGAACGGTGTTTTTTCCCATCAAATAACAATTCTTGAAATTCTTGTTTATCCATTTTTTTTGTTTATCAACAAAGTCGTTCAACTAAAACCACTCTAACGTTTTATCCACACGGCGAATCGTCATAACATTTTTTTCTTCTACCTTTTAAAGGTTAGTATTTACTAAAAAAAAACATCAGTTCGGTGATTGCAAAGCCATCTGTGTGCCAGACCGGGAACTTTTCAGACCATGTGTTACCTATTTTTTATCTATGCTTTTGCCAAAGATTTTTTTGTTCAAATCACCCATTTTCTCGCATTCAAAATCAAGCTTTTTAATGACTAACTACCATAGTTACGAAATAAATATCATTTTTGCATACATTTTGCAGATTACAGAGTTAAATAACATTCTTATTTCCTTTTTCTGTAAATTTACCTTGTCTCTTACTGTAGTCTAAGACTTTTTTTTCAGATATCTAAATTTTGTATGTAAATAGTAACAGTAATAATTATAATTGAAGTATTTTCATATTCATGCATTTATATATATATATATATATATATATATATATATATATTTTTTTTTTGGATAAAGAATGAATTCCTTTATGTGAGAGCTGAGTGGGAATATTTTGGTTAAATATCTTTTATTAATTAAAAAATTTAAATAGTAAATTATAATTTTTTTTTCTTTTCTAGGGAGAGAACTTTAAATATTATATTGTTCCAATAAGTGCGTTGCCATATTGGAGATTTAATGTTTTTTTTTCTTTTTCCCCTTGCCAGGTAGAGAACATTTAACAATTTAGTTAAATGCTTTTTTATTTTTTATTTTTTGCAAGATATTAGATTCAATACGTGAGGTTAACATATTGGAAATGTTTGGTTATTTTTAGCTATCAGTGTGTGAAATCTAATTTTATTTTTCAGAATAAATAATATTTAGCAAGATGTTAGTTCCATTAAGTGTGTGTAGCCATTTTGGTATTTCTTTTAAACTTGTATTGTTATTTATAAAATGAAAATCTAATTTATTTTTCAGGGTTAATAAAATTTTGCAAGATGTTAGTTCCAATAAGTGCATGTAGTCATATTGGTAAATCTTTTAAGCTTGCATATAATTATTTATAAAATGAAAATTTAATTTGACTTCTACAATAATATTTTAGATTTTATGGGTTTATTTATGTTTTGAAATTATTTAAATGTTGACATATGTAAAAATAAATAGATAAAATAATTTTATACTGAAAATTTACTTAATCAAAATAATTAATAGTTATTTAGATATTGTTTTAATCTTTAACTAGATGGCAGCACCATATAATGATTTTAAAAAAACTATTACTATTATTCTTTAGTATTATTTTTTAGTTATTGTTTATTATAAAACAAGATGGCAGCACCATATAAATTTTCACAATTTTTTTTTTCTCTTTTAATTGAAAACTTGGAATACAAGTGAAATTTTTAAATATTCCAATAATATAATATATATATTAAAATTATTTAAGTTAAAAAATATTTTTAGTAAATGAATTTATAGTTTTTATATTATTTATTTGTATTTTTATATTTTAAATTAGAAATAGTTAAAATCACAATGGTTAAATTAATAACTGCTACTTTTAGAAAATTAACTGTAATTTTAACTTGTACGTTTGAATTCACTTATTCACTTTACCATGTGCTTAGCACAAAACATTTTTGGCTTCGGATTCTGGACAAATTTATGTTGTAATGTATAGATTTTCTTTGTCTTCCTTTGTATTTATTTGTTTATAAATGGATTTATTTTCTTCCGTTTGATTTGTAGTGTTCTATTTTCAATGGTATCCTTTTTTTTTTTTTTTTCCAATTTCTTTCCAATGATTGTTAGGGCTTGGAATTGTCACAAAATTTTGGCATATATATATAAAAACTTATTGCAAAAATTAACCATTGAAACAGAAATAACTGACCAAATGCAATGAAATTATTACCCCAAATAGCTATGTCAAATTACACATTATAAAACATAGTCCTAACAAATGAAGTATTTATTCAAAAAGTGAAACATAAGTAAAAAAAAAAAAAAAAACACAAATGCAAGCTTATAATGTAATTTACTTTTTCAAGGGCTGGGAAACCACATTATAAGCAAAGAATGATTGTTTTCTGTAACTGTCACAAGCTTAAAGCCAAAATTTTGTGACAATTCCAAGCCCTAACAATCATTGGAAAGAAATTGAAAAAAAAAAAAAAAAAAAAAGGATACCTTTGAAAATAGAACACTACAAATCAAACGGAAGAAAATAAATCCATTTATAAACAAATAAATACAAAGGAAGACAAAGAAAATCTATACATTACAACATAAATTTGTCCAGAATCCGAAGCCAAAAATGTTTTGTGCTAAGCACATGGTAAAGTGAATAAGTGAATTCAAACGTACAAGTTAAAATTACAGTTAATTTTCTAAAAGTAGTAGTTATTAATTTAACCATTGTGATAGAAAAAAGATAATCTCATCATAACTGGTATAAAAATACCATAGTTCATACATTTAAAATATTTTAACTATATAAGCCCATACAGAATAACCTATACAAATTATTCAAAATGCAAGATGACCATATCAGTAGGACACAAACAAAAACAATGCAAACGGCCATATTAATATGTTATTTCAATAGCAACATTACAAAAAGTTATAATGCAGCAAGGTAAAATTAATTTGAACTACAAGAAATACATCAAATTTTTATATTCTTACCTGTGCTTCTTTCTTTCTTTTTCTTTTTTTTTCTCTCTCAAACCGGGTTTTTTTTTTACAACCCGGTATTGTATTTTTTTTCACATAAAAAAAAGTTTTACTGCATGCACAATATTTTACAATACTTTATTTCAGATTTCGAATAGTGTAACTGATGTTTTAATTTTATTTTCTGTAAATATACTTAGTAATAGCAGTGGTTAACTTACATTAAATATTTTTGTTCTTTTTTTAGAGGTATCAAAATTTTGTAGGTATATAGCATTGTTAATAATAAAGCAAGTATTTGTAATATCCCTTAAAATATATAAACTTTTAGACATGCATGAATGAAAATTATTTCTTGGCTGTGACTTAAAGTAAGGAATTTTGATTTAAAAGCAGCCTTAACAAGTGTTTTTATATCTTGTTTTCTACTTTTAATTGAAATAAATACTATACACTGTTAAAAATTTGCAACAAACTGTCCAGTTGTTTGAGCGTTTTTATAGACAACGGTTACATAACCGTAATTTGACTCTATTCTAACCATATTATTGCCCATATTATGGTCAGAATAGTGTTAAATTACGGTGATGTAACTATTTTCTATAAAAACGTTCAAAGATGACTAATGTTACTTCCTGTATCTTATGAAATTTAGTTATGAATAGTTTCTTGTTGCATAATAAGTGCAAAATAGATTGCAAATTTCTATCTTTACATATAAAATACATCATATCGCAAATATTTTTTTCTCAAATATTATTACTCAAATACGTATGTCTAAAATCGTCAGCTGCGCTAATAAATATCTTTAATTATATTACAGATGCATTTCTCCGCATGTACTATGTAGACTGTAAATATTTCAACTTGAATTCTGGAGAATATTTGTACAAGGCTTCGCTCAAAAAATAGCTTCGTAAATTATTATAAATCTGTGTTATTTTAACTCGGAGTTTAAATTTTTTATGAACGAAAAATTTCGCTCCTGCAGTTGCATTTGTTAATCGATGAAAACACTTTTATCCGTTGAAATACTCACATTTAATTAAATTTGAAGAGTAAATATAGAAAGAAAAAATGTTTACGCCTTAATGTTTTTGCTGGATTTTATTCGATTAAAAGGGATATTTAACGTATCAGGCTACGTAAAATGTCTTATTAGAATCAAATATTTCCGTTCATTTAAATTAGAGACGCCTTGAAATAAGTTTTAAATACCATTTTTTAGCTGTTACTATTATAAAAAAGTATAAGCTTTAAAGCATTTTTTTTAATAGATACATTTGATAATGACTTCTTTATTTAATTTACATTTAACTATTTATAAAAAAAATTTCGAGAGTTAAATAGTTAAATTTAGAAGCCTTCTAAAATAATTTTTTGTCATAATTTTTTTAAAATAAATTAATTTAGAAAGGTCATGCTTTATAGTTTATTTAGTTAGCTTTAAATGCACTTGATTAAAACAATTATAAACTTTTAAACATTTATCTACAATTTTGTCCTGGTAATTTGTTCAATTTAAAGATGAATTAATTTTTTTTTTAATGCCGTACAATTTGTGTCACATTATTCTGTACTTTCACATACATTTATCTTATATATATATATTACCATAAATGAAACATTATCATAACACCAACTTAAACAATGTAATAATTAGTTGACAATAAAAGATTCCCCAACACACTGAATATGGAAACAAAAACATATTAAAAGAATAAGAAATTAAATTAAAAAATGAATAAATGGAATTAAATGAATGAAATGAAATGAAATTTGTGGAATTTAGACAGAATTATCAAGTCCCAAATGCCTAAATACCACAAATAAAATGAAATGAGAGGTTTCATCATCATATTAGCCATACATTGCTAAAGAATATGATTTTGGGACTACCTGCTCATAAACAATGAAGCAAACCTGTGAAAAAATTAAAAATAAAATACAATATTAAAAAGGAAAGAAGCCATACCTATAATATACAGAGAAAACATTAAATAGAGACAGAAAGTATAAAATCCATTATGATTAAAAAAGATACCTGTGCACCACAAGTAACAACATGAAACACAACCAAAACTAGGGAATGAATTGAAAAAAAAAAAAAAAAAAAATATATATATATATATATGTATATCAATACATGTTGCCAATTTTAGAAATAGAAAATGCTTTACAATGTTGCCAGAAATGATGTTAGAATAATATGAATATTGTAAAGCAAACAGGAACATTAGTGCTGCCATCTATATTGTTAAAGTGAATATAATCTGATTAGAAAGTATTGGATGAAAATTAATGTTTAATAATTAAACCAAATTACTATCTTAAATGATAGTAATTAGTTAAATAATAAATAAATGAAATTAATTAATAAATAGAATATCAAATTACATTAAAGTAATAGATGTATTAATGAATAATTCTATTTTAAAATAAGTTGTAAGATGGAAAAATTAATAATTAAAGCAACATAAAAATATATGTACCATTAAATGACAAAAACTATTAAATAACTGTGCCAAAAATGCAACATCACATAAATTAAATTAAAACAATATACTAAATATTTGAATTAAGATACAAAGAATTTTAAATTTAATATTAATTAAATATTGAAATGAATTAGTAACATATAATGTTTCTTCATACAAAGTTAAAAAATTATAAACACTTAATATAAGTGGTAAAAGTAGAACGTTTAATAAAAATTAAAACATATTATATTAACACTGTAGAAAAGTATACATTATATTAGAAGTTAATATGATATTGTCCACCGAAGGTATTAATCCAAACTTGAGATCAAAAACATTCTTAATATTAATGAATATAAATTCATTTAAATTAATTAAATAATGAATATGTAAATCTAACTAAATTAATATACATATAAAAATATCACATCACAGTCCATTATAAACTGTGTAATATCAAACAATTGTGTAAATCAAAATGTCCCCATTTTTTTTAAATAATAATATAAATTAACCATGCGTTTTTTCTATACAACTCCGCCACACACCTCCTCAATCTAACGTCTACCCACCCAACCGTCCTGTTATAATTTTTTTTTTTTTTTTTTTTTTTTTTTTTTTTTTAACTAATTTCTAAGATTTTATGATTTTTTTATACATTTTTTAACGCATGTGTTAATTTGGTTATATATATATATATATATATATTTAAAAATATGATAGTTAAACAGTTAGAATCCTTATGGGATCATAACTTTTTACTAATTTAAAACAAAGGTATCATGAAGTAATTTGTGTATTATTATGTTAGCATTAAAGGTATGTTAATTTACTTTGCTGTATATTTATCTCCAAAAAAGAAAAAGGTTAATAGGTACTTCTGAATTATTCAGTGACATGACATTTAATACTGCTTAAAAATTTCTTTAAAGTATTTAATTTAATATTAAATAACAACTAATAGTGCATTACTTTTTAATTTTTCATCTTCGTTTCTTAGCTTTTATACTTTCATTAATTTTTCCGGATTATACTTAATCTATTCAATAGTCACAATTTATATGAATAATTGAATTTGAAAAAATATAGATATTTTCACTGCGTATAAGATTCAGCTGTTTTATTGCATCATTTTTTGGCGTATAAATAATACATTTCAACGATGGTTACTCTATCTAAAACGAAAAGAAAAAAAGAAAAGTATCGTTATTATTTTTAAATTTGAATTTTTCAGATAATAGTTTAAAGAAATGAACTTATTTAAATTTTTAATTCCAAATCTTTAATGATATGTTCTTGTTGAAAGTTTTAAAAAACGCAATATTTATTGTAACCATTTTATCCAATCAACACGAATTGAAAATATGAAAATTAATCTTAAATTGAATTAATAATTAAAAATTGATTTTAATTAAATCATTCTTGTATTTTCCATTAAAAAATGCAATTAATTTTATTAATATTATTATTATTGTAAACGGGCTCTATAGGATGTGCTACTGAATAACTTCAATTTGCTTATTTGCTTAAAATGATTCAATATTTCCACATTAGTTTGAACTCAGATTTAAAAATTTTAATTTGTTCTCTCTTTCAAAAATAACTAATATTATCATCATTAAACTTGTCTAAAATCTTGGTAATATTAATTTATCAGCTTGTCGTATGCTTAAAACACTTCTTTGACAACATTTTCTTTTCCTTTATAAAACAATGAATATGTGTGTTCATTTGTTTTAAATAATTCAACAGCTAAGAAAAATCAAATTTCCCTTGTTCATGGAGACTGAAATCTTAGACTGAAATCTGTCTAATAATATGATATTCAGGTTGCGTTCACTGAAAAATGATTAAACAGACTGACAGTCAAATTCAGTGAATATGAAAGCATCTGATGTAAATTTATTTTTAAAATAAATTAATAACTAAAAATAGATTTCAATTAAATCATTCATGTATTTTGCATTAAAAATACAATTAATTGTTTTTACTGCTTATTTGTTCAAAATGATTCAATATTTCCATACATATTTCATTTGAACTTAGATTTAAAAATTTTAATTTGTTTTCTCTTTCAAAAGTAACTACTATTTACATAATTACAATCGTCTAAAAAAAATCTTGGCAATCTTAACTTATCAGCTTGTTCGTATGCTTAAAATACTTCTTTGACAACATTTTCTTTTGTTTTATAAAACAATGAATGTGTTTGTTCATTTATTTTAAATAATTCAACAGCTAAGAAAAATTAAATTTGCCTTGTCTATAAAGACTGAAATCTTAGATTGAGATCTGTCTAATAATATGGACTTCATATTCAAGTTGCGTTCATTAAAAAATGATTAAACAGACTGTCCGTCAAATTCAGTGAATATGAAACAATCTGATGTAAATTTAATTTTAAAATAAATTAATAAATAAAAATAGTTTTAAATTAAATCATTCATATATTTTGCATTAAAAATACAATTAATTGTTTTTACTGCTTATTTTTTCAAAATGATTCAATATTTCCATATATATTTGAACTTAGATTAAAAAATTTTAATTCGTTCTCTCTTTCAAAAGTAACTACCATTTTCATAATTAAAATCGTCTAAAATCTTGGTAATATTAATTTATCAGCTTGTCGTATGCTTAAAACACTTCTTTGACAACATTTTCTTTTGTTTTATAAAACAATGAATATGTATGTTCATTTATTTTAAATAATTCAACAGCTAAGAAAAATCAAATTTGCATTGTCTATGGAGACTGAAATCCTAGATTGGGATCTGTCTAATAATATTTACTTCATATTCAGGTTGCGTTCCCTGAAAAATGACTAAACAGAGTGACAGTCAAATTCAGTTAATACGAAAGCATCTGATTTATTCTAATTAAATATATATAATTTAATTTTAAAATAAATTAAAAACTAAAAAGATTATTAAAAATGCTTCTTTTTTTTTTTTTCTTATTGATTATTTGTTCAAAATGATTCAATATTTTTAGTTTGTTTTCTCTTTCAAAAATAACTACTTTTATTAGAATTCCAATCGTCTAAAATCTTGGTAATCTTAACTTATCAGCTTGTCGTATGCTTAAAACACTTCTTTGACAACATTTTATTTTCCTTTATAAAACAATGAATATGTATGTTCATTTATATTTTAAATAATTCAACAGCTAAGAAAAATCAAATTTGCCTTGTCTATGGAGACTGAAATCTTAGATTGAGATCTGTCTAATAATATGGACTTCATATTCAGGTTGCGTTCACTGAAAAATGATTAAACAGACTGACAGTCAAATTCAGTGAACACGAAAGCATCTGATTTATGTTTGAGTCTAAAATTTCAATTGGACAACCCTATTCAGTTACTTAATCCGCCATCAACTTTTTTTTTTCTTGCATGCGTGATGGTAGGATATTAAAAATTCAACTCGATGAATTATCATTAGATGTAACAATAACAATATTGATGCCTAAGTGATAATAACAACAGTTGTCATTTTTTATTCTTAAACAAATGTTTTAACACCAAGTTTTATGTATAAATTTGCATTGTTGCTTTCGTGGTGGTTAAATGGGGGGAAAAATCTTTAATTATTTAGAGATAAAAATAACAATATTAATACTTAAAAAACTAAGATTCGCAACTGAAGCACAGCAGGATAGCTTTTGTTTATGAAATTCAGAGAACGCATCGTACTATAGCTGAAAATAATTTTTAAGAAAAAATACCGAATTCAAATACTGTGGTAAAAAAGTAGACAAATGAAATACCACTCAAGTTTTCGACAGATTGTGTGCATGATTAAAATTCGTGAAGTTATTAAAAAAAAAAAGTTATACCGAGTTTATTATAAAAAATTGTAATTTTATTGTAAGTAATTTTAAAAGACACTGTATGATTTTAAAGAAATTTAATAGCAATAAATGTATTCCTATTAAGCTGTTTTCCATTTTTTTTTCTCTATTAAAGCTTTTTGTCAGTGAACTTCCCGATTCCCTTCGCTAATGTTAAACCTATGGGCGTAGTATGCATTCGCATATTTAAAATATTTCCCCAGAAAATTAATATTTTTACTTCTGTTTTATTTGTTCTGTTCTTAAAGGGTTTTTCTTAGTTTCTTTTTTTTTTTCTTAGTTGTCATAATATTTCTAAAATATGTGCTTAATTTATAATTCTATGTGTTGAAATATTAGCGAAACTGAATAAAATTTTAACACTTTACATGAAATTAAGTATATATTTTAGAAAAAAAAATTAGAACTAAGGAAAAAAAGAGACATCCTTCAAGAAGTGTACACAGGAACAGAAGTTAAAAATATAAATTTCCTGAGGAGATATTTTAAATATACGAATGTATCCTACGCCCGTAGGATTAACATCAGCGAGGGGAATCGGGAAGTTCACCGACGGACAGCCTTAACTTAAAACACGCACTTTACGCCGTCGTTTTGTTTACAAATTTTTAAAAACACGCCATTAATTTCTAAGTCTTCGTTTATAAGATATTTAAAATGCTCTGTCAATGCAATAAAAATATCTTTAAAAAATTATTTAAATTACATTTTATTATGGTCCATGTATGATTTTAAATTTTCGTTTATGAAAATATTAAAAACACGATTTTTTTTTTTTTTTTTTTTTTTAATATTAGAATTATCTTGATTCATGCATGTTTTATTTATTAAATTAACAAAAATTTTAGCTTATTTAAGTAAATTTTATTTACAATATGTCTTTCTTCTTCTTATTTTTTTTTTTTCGCCCATCCCAGTTGAAACTAGAAACATGAAAACAAAATATCACTGAGTATAAGGAATGGTTATCTTCATGTCTCAGAATATTATTACAAATCTCCGTTGATTTTTAATTGTATATGATATTTTGATACCATGAGTTATACATCGTTTTTCATCATTTGGTATTAGTTTCAGAGACATAACTCTCATCATTATGAAAATGTTCATCATCTTCCAAATCTTTTATAATGAATGCTGACATGCGTATGAAACTGGGTGCAGAATTATGCTATGTTTAAATTTGTGTCTCTTTAAAATTTTGTAAGAATTCCTCTGGTAATAATAATCAGAATTCTGACCAGGCTCTTTTATAAAAATGGCCATTGAAAAAATCCTTTTGTGCTCTTTTTTTAAAAAAACTTTATAAAACAACAACAACAAAGAAAAATAGTCTATGTTTGGAGTCCCCCCCCCCCCACAACATCGTGACAAGTAGTAAATTTTGTTGCTAAAAGTATTCAGTAAAAATCTTTACGTTTATTACAGTGATTTCCCGTATATATTGCCATTGATGAGTTTTCATCTAATTATTGCCTTAGCATCAATCTCACACTGTAAGAAAAAGCGGCTTGAATTGTTACACAATTTCTAGAAAGTAGCTTTCCAGCATTATTTACTGTTAAAATAAATTAATAAATAAAAATAAAGCACAAGTGACTGTTATTTCAGAAAAAAAAAAAAAAAAAATCTGGTCTTTAAATTGACGGAAAATTTTACTGTAATTTTTCGCAATTTCTTCTTGCAGTGTAGTTGATGCGGGAATAGAAAGTGCGAATTGTAGAAATTCTCTGACACATGAACATTATTTCTTTCGTTATGTTGCGGGCGTGCCACTACGTAAGAACAGTGTGACATCAGCACAATTTTTCATTAATCTGGTGAATTTTATTTTGGATTTCATGAAAAGGTTTCTTGTCTGAAAGTTGGACTAAAATAAAAAGGCTTTGGAAATCACAATTTTTTGAAAATATTTCTAGATATAATAATAGGAAAATTGAAATAAAACACTTTAAAACATCGCACTGCGTTATTCCAACTTTGAGATGATGCTCTTATTGCGGTCAACATCCTAACTTCATCTGAAATGGCGTTGCATCCTAAGAATTCCAAATCGTTACATCAATATGTGATAAGATTACTTTCTAATGACGACTCTGACATTAGAAACGTCTTCAAACAAGAAAACAGATTATCAAATGGTCACAGTTCGTTTACAAATCATCTTCAGTCATCAGTCATTAATGCTTATTACTGGGGCTGTATTTACCACAAACAGTAAATAAACTATTTTTTCAAGCTTCCCCCTTGATTTGTGGGTGACCTTGACTTGCTCTCGTAGGATGGAGGGAGGTCATTTTCTTCGAAAATGGGAGAGAGAAGATGAGGGGAAGAGGACTGAAGGCAGACACTCTGGAACCAGTTTGCTTTTGACCATCTTATCGCGGAAAGTACAGATTCCGGTGTCTGCTATTTGCTTATCCTCACTTACATGTGTTTGTCAGCACATTTTTTCACGCTAATAGACATTTCATGCATGCTTTTGACGAATATTTTTATTGTTGAGTTGTAGGGGAGCTTGTGTTCTTCTTGTTTGTGGAAAAGAGTTTTCTAATTGATTGTCTTCTGGAATTGTACCACATTAAACTCCAAGACATCGTCTTTGTCAATGTATATAGAACATGGATATACGCTAAAGAATAAGTGTTTTTATGAATCAGCAGAATTATAAGACATGAGCATCATTATTTTGGGAACAGGATAAATATGATTTGTTTTAGAGAAAATAAGGATTTTCGGCTTCGATTTCATTTGCAAGCTTTTAGCTGTTTGTTTAAACTTCACTTACAGTGTGACTTCTCCTTACAATTTCTCTTTGCATGCTTTTGATGAAGATTTTATTGTAAGTTATTGATGAGCTTGTTTGTAGAAAGAGTTGATTGTCTCCTACATTAATTTCAAACTGTTAAATTCTGCATTTAATTCCTTTGTCAATATAAGGAACATGGATATACACTAAGCAATGAATGTTTTTTACGAATCGGAAGCATTATAGGGTATGAGCATCGCTGTTTTGGAACCAGAATAAATATGTTTTGTGTTGGAGAAAATGATGATTTCTTTTAAAAGTTTTAATCTACGATTTAAATTGAATTGCGCAACATTGAAATTACATATGCCTCTTCTTCTTTTTCAATATACTGAACCAGGATATGGCAACCGGAAAAAAAGTGACACAAAAAAACAAGAGCGGAAAAAAGTGACCTGGAAAAAAGTAACCGGAAAGAAAGTGACAAGGAATTGATAAATATTAAACTTATTGATAAATAAGTGTTTAAAACTAACGAGGTAAGAAATGTGATTTATATCATTCCCGTAGGCGAATATTTGCTGTGTGAATGCTATTAGCAATAGTGTAAAAAAGTGGGAATATTCGCGTACGAGAATGCTTGTTTTAATCACTACTTCGTTTTTTGACATTCGTGAACGCGAATACGAACATTTTTTGTCGATGTCTGAGAATGCGAGTATTGAAAAGTGGTGTGAATATTTGCATATGAGAATACTCGTTTTAGTCACCACTTGATTTTTGACATTCGCGTACATCGACAAAAAATATTCGTATTCGCGTTCGCGAATGTCAAAAATCAAGTAGTGATACGAGCATTCTCGTACGAGAATCTTCTCACTTTTTTACACTATTGCTAATATCATTCACAAATATTTATAGCAAATATTCGCCTACGGGAATGATATAAATCAGACATTTGTTAAATCGTTAGTTTTTAACACTTATTTATCAATAAGTTCTATATTTATCAATTCCTTGTTACTTTTTTTCCTGTCACTTTTTTACCGCTCTTGTTTTTTCTGTCATTTTTTCCGGTCACTCTTTTTCCTAGATTCCCAGGATATACGCTAGAAAGTTAGTATTTTGGGAATCGTAGAGTTACAGTATTTGAGCATCACTATTTTGGAACTAGGATAAATATGTTTTTTGTTAAAGAAACTAAAGCTTTTTGGCATCAATCTCATTTATAAACGTTCATCTGTGATTTAAAATAAAATATTAACGTATATTAATACTTAACAGCAACTGTCACAGGAAATAGAATAAGGCTCTATAAAAGGAGGAGAATTCAGTTCTTATATTCGGAATCAAACAAGACTCGGATATAAGTCTTCAAATTTTTAGTAATTGTCAAGTATTAAGTAATATTTATCAATTCTTTGTTACTTTTTCTCCGGTTACTATTTTTCCGTTCACTTTTTTTCGCTCTTGTTTTTCCTGTCACTTTTTCCGTTTTTTTTTTATCGTCCCCCCCCCCCCCCCCCCCTAGATTCACAGGATATACGCTAGAAAATTAGTATTTTGGGAATCGTAGAATTACAGTATTTGAGCATCACTATTTTGGAACTAGGATAAATATGTTTTTTGTTAAAGAAACTAAAGCTTTTTGGCATCAACTTTATTTATAAACGTTCATCTGTGATTTAAAGTAAAATATTAACGTATATTAATACTTAACAGAAACTGTCACAGGAAATAGAATAAGGATCTATAAAAGGAGAAGAATTCAGTTATTTTATTCGGAATCAAACAAGACTCGGAGATAAGTCTTAAAATTTTTAGTAATTGTCAAGTATTAAAAAGTAAATGTTTCTTAAAAAAAAAAATTAGTTTTTTTTTTTTTTTTTTTTTTTTTTTTTTTAACTTAAACTACGCAGAAAAAAAATTAATCTTTTTTGAGCATTTTGAAACAAAACTATGGATAAAAATTTTAGACGAAGTACATCATCAGCATTATTAAAAAATCTCTGTTTATCTGATATATAAAATTAAAATAAAAACACAAAATGACCTGAATGTATAAACAACGTGTACTTTCACTGAAATGTAAAGGTGAATAAGCTGTACAGCTGAGGTAATTATACTTTGTAAAAACATGAGAATCGGTTACGGTTCTTTTACGTTCTGTACAAAAAAAAAAAAAAAAAAAAAAAAAAAAAAGAAAAGAAAAGAAAATCTTTCAGACAGTTAGTAAAGTGCACTCCGATCTTTTTAAAACTTTGGTGGTTTGAAGGTCCTACCCAGATATAAAAAAAAATCGTATGAAATTTTGGAACAAAAAGTTTTAGCTGATTGAATTTTTCAGCAGTTTGGGGCTTTTCTAAGAACGTTTTATCTTTTTTTGCTGAAATCATCCTCTGGCTTTTGTCTTAATGTGTCACATGACTTTATGTTGATTTTCCTTTATTAAACCTGCTGTTAATTAGTGACATCTCTAAATTATTTTACGCTAGATATTCAATACACGTATGAAAGCCAATAATGAAAGCAAAAAGACGGAAACAAAAGTATTAACACCATCTACTACATTTAAGGATATTAACATGTATTGTAACATTAACTTTATTAATGCATTATCAGTACCTCATTGTCAGTGATCTATTTATATCCGTCAAACACCTACATATGTGCTGAAGCATCAGAATGGCATTAAAATGGAATTTAAAGGATATGAAAGAATTTTCATATGGAAGCAGATGTCTTGGTTTGGAAAGATTCATTGAAATCTACGCTAGACAGAATAGTATTTTTCCAAAAGGAATTGTATGGAAACTGTACGTATGCCAGTAAAGGGTACAAAAAATTATGATAATATTCGTTTGCGCCAAACGTCGGATATAAATATTCGATTGAATATAAATTTCGATAAAGGAATGTTAGGTACTGTTTAGCCGCGACATATTTATGACGTTATTTTGAGAAAGTTTCAGGTAGGTTGAAGAAAATGTTTAAAACAGTTAACATTAAATTTAAATTAAATTCATGCACCCTTTTTTATGGATATATACAATTTTTGTACAATTCATTTCGGAAAAATACTACTTTGTCTAGTGTTTAGATTTCAATGGCTTTTTTCAAACCGTATAGACATCTCCTTCCATACAAAATTCTGTGCTATCATTTACATTCAGTTCACCTAACGATTTTTTTATCCGTGTTCCTGCATGAGAATTCGAATATAGTCCCCTCTTTTTTTAAATGAAAAACACGCATAAAATTCTTTTTTATGATTCTTTATATTCTAAATAATCAACTAAAAGCTGGTCAGTTATTTAATACAAAGTTTATATGTATAATTTAAGAAAAATGAATGCAAAGGAGTGTTTTAAAGATGGATTATTCAACAATTTATATATATATATATATATATATATATATAACGAACAAACTGTATCCATTAATCACTCAACTGTCTATCTCCGCCCCCCCCCCCCCTCCATTACTCCAAAATAACCATCTTCATCATTATAATTTTTTGTATCGAATTATTACTGCATTTGTGTAACAATCTCTCTCTCTCTCTCTCTCTTTATTTATTTATTTTTTTTAACGTTACGATTCCGCCCCTTCGTTTTTACAGTACCTAACAGTTTATATATATATATATATATATATATATATATATATGTGTGTGTGTGTGTGTGTGTGTGTGTGTGTGTGTGTGTGCATGCCTCCCTCTCGAATTATTTATTTCTTTGTGAGAGCTCAAAATCTCCCCTTTTCATTATTTTAAAAGGAAAAATACATCTAAAAATCTTTTTGAAACTCTGTATATTCTAAAGAGACAAATAATAACTCGTCATCTATGTAATACTAAATGCATATAAAAATAAATGAAAAATGGTATAAAGCAGTAACTTCATAAATGGATTATTCAATAATTTTCCCTATAATTTAACTATCAAAGTACTTTATCAATTAATCAATCAACTATCTATCTCCCTTTCCCCTCCTCCTCCAAAATAAACGCTCTTCATTATTATAATTATATTCATTTTATTTTTCACAAATTATTACTGCTCTTGAGTAGCAACATGAAAATTTTTTCGTTTACGTCACGGTCCTTTTCTTCCGGTTTTTAGCACCTAACGATTATATATATACATCCATTTTTATTCATTTTTCTTTAAATTTGACTGTAATTGATCGGGCAATTTGTGTTGATAAATTTGGCTCATGGCTATTAACACAAACAGAAATCAATTACATTTTACTTATATTAGTGGAATATTGTCCTTGAAAAAGTGTTCTACTATATAAGTTTCCAATTGCTTCTTGTAATAATTTTCACTTTCTACACATTGGATTTTTTCTCTACATATCTTTAAGTATTTTCCCCACTTGTTTTAATTTTGAGAATCTTAAATTTTTGGATATATTTATGTATTGTGTTGTAATTATCCTTTTATCTATTATCGATTATGTATGTGGTTTAATGGTTATTATAGTTTTGTTTACATATACACGGTGTCGCGTCAATTCGTCGCGCACAATTCATCGCAGCGTCAATTCGTCGCTGCGACAACTCATCACAGCGTCAATTCGTCATGGTGTCAATTCGTCGCGACGTCAATTCATCGCAACGAAAATGATTTTGAAGGCTATGAAGATAAAATAAGGATAATTTAGTAAAATTATTAAATGGCAATTTGTTTTTTAGATATAATCGCATGTAAATTGTCAGTTATAATTCTCTATATCTAAAAAACTAATTATATCATTAAACATTTTTTCTAAATTTTCTTTAGTTTATCATCATAGCCCTCAAAAATATTTTCGTTGCAACGAATTGACGCTGCGATAAGTTGTCGCGATAAGACATTATAAAAAGCAATGGAATGGACAATGCAGGAATTAAACTTAATAAAATGAAAAAAGTAAAAGTTGGAAAACTATGAATATCTTATAGAATCTTCAGAAGGGTTTTATAAGAATATTCATAGTAAATATATGTTATTTCTATATATACACATAATTTTACTTGTCTAATTAATTGATTTTTTTACATGAGAATTCAAAATTTTGTGCTTTTGAATATTCCAAAATTGAAAACATATGTATTATTATTATTTTTCAACTCTTATATTCTAAACAGTGAAATAAGAGCTTGCCAGTGTCAATTATCTAATACTAAATTTATATCAGTAATTTAAAATCCATGCAAAGCAATATTTCAAACATCGATTAAGAATGAAAAATGAATGCAAAGAAAGTGTTCCAAACATGGATTATTCAACAATTTCCTCTTCCAAGTTAACTAACGAACCACTTTATCCATTAATCATTCAACTATTCTCCCCCCCCCCCCCTTAATCCTCTAAAATCTTCATTATTTTATTTTTTTTCTCGAATTATAACTGCCCTTGTGCAGCAACCTCAAAATTTTTTCGTTACGTCACGATCCCGTCCCTTCTTGTTTCCAGCACCTAACGATTTTTTTCCCCGCCGTTCTCTAACCATCTTCTATCACAAATTTTCGTTGTTATTTCATCTTTATTTTTTTTTTTCTTTCGTACGTTTCGAGCCTCGTTTGTCTACTGCATCATAGACCTGTGCAGACAGGTGGGAGTATCCTCAGGCCTGGGGGTAAGAAACCTAAAGATCGTGATTACTTTCTTTTTTCATTTTTATATTCTTTCTCGTTTTCTTTCTTTTTTTTTCTCTTGAGTGGTCATTTCTTCTGGAGAAAGGGGAGGAGCCGTCACATTCTTTTCTAGGGGTTAGAAAAAGGTCCCGTTTTCTCTCTATATGTTTTTTATTTCCCTTTATTTTTTTCGTAGTAGTTCTGTTGTCGCCAAGTTGGCAACGTTTTAAGTAGCTTTCGACAGACGAGAGAAGATATCAATTTATTATCCTTAGTCTTAATTCGATAAAAATGTTTCATTGCATGTACTGACCGCAATAACTGGCTCTTTATTTGTATCTTCTTTGTTGTTTGATTTATCTCTTGCGCTAGATATTGTGAATGGGTGATTTTTTACAGTTGTTGTTTTTTTTTTTCTTTCCGATTGTTGTTGATTGGGATTTATTTTTAGCTTCGCTCGCCAAAATTAGCGAAATGATTTAATGTGAGAAGTTTGTTAGCTCAGATATAAATACTGGTAATCAGTCTATATATCTGAGGAGAATTTTGATTTTCCATGAAGTTCAATACCTCATTTGTAAGAATTGAACATAAAAGCATTTTTTTTTGTAATTGTTTATTATGTTATAATATTGAGTAGTGTCATACACATAAGAGTAATCTGACTTTTAAAAATATTATTGTTAAAAAAAAAAAAAAAAAAAATACGTTTTATTAAAAATAAAATGTTTTATTTATTTTAAAGTTTTCGATTCTTTCAAAAATGGTTTTCAATTCAACGAATCATACAATAACATCACTCAAGCATTCAATAACTTAGTCAGTAATAGTTCAGTTTATGTAGGAAGTAGTTATCCTTATTATTTATTGTTAGAAATGTTACAAGCAATATCATTTATTAGTCCAAGTAAAAAAACTGCATCTCAGAGAAAATAGTAACTGTAAACAACAACAACAAAACTTTAATAACTAATCAAATCAGATTAAGTGAACTCGTCATACATTTTAAATAGGTTTAAACATGTAAATATTTAAAAGTTTGAAAAACATGTTTTTTTCCTTTTAAAATAATATTCCTTTTCCCACCGTGTGATATTCGGTACACCACCAAATTCTATGAGGGTGAAAATTAGATAAAAAATGTATTGCAAAAGGTTTCTTAAGAGGCTACTTCACTCAGACGAAAACACCCGCTCGCTAATGTTAATCCTATGGAGGAAATATTTTAAGATATCTCGTTCGCATTTCAATATTTTTAAATGATTTTTTTTTTGCATTGGATAGCTGAGGTCAATCTCTATGCACGCTCCTTTGTACTGTTTCGTTTTGTTGCAGTTTTTTTTTTTTATTTTTTTTTTATTGAGGATACTTTCACTTTCAAAACCGGTTCCGAAAGTGAAAGTATCTTAATAAAAGAAACTTGTAATCAAAATCGAAAAAGTACAAAGGAGCGTGCATAGAGATTGACCTCAGCTATCCAATGCAAAAAAAAAAAATCATTTAAAAATATTGAAATGCGAACAGATATCTTTAAATATTTCCTCCATAGGATTAACAATAGCGAGTGGGTGTTTTCGTCTGAGTCAAATAGCCTCTTAAGCTTGAAGTTGTAAAAAATTTTTAGTTTTTTACAGTCACATATATATCTAATAAAACTAGGATATGTCAAAGTTTTTTTTTTTTTTTTTTTTTTTTTTTTCGCATGTACAGTTTGACAATAAAATACCTTTAACTTCAGATTTTTGAAATTCTTAATGCAGATAAATATGCTTTAAAAAAAAAAAAAAAAAAAAAAAAAAAAAACCCTTCAGTAATATGGCTAAATGTTTCTGTGTTTACAATTTGGTTTTAACATCATGTTGCAACAGAAACAAAATTTTGAAATCAATACTATCCAATAACCGCCCCCCCCCCTTTCCAGCTCTCCTCTCTATCCCACATAGTTTTTCAAAAATAAAATACTAGTTTAATTTTTCAAACAATATGCATTACAATAAATACATTTCTTACGTGCTTGAAATGGATTTTCTTTTTGCGATCTTTTAATGCGATACATTGAAACTTTTATTATTTTTAAAACTCATTAAATTTAGTTTAAACATACTTTAATTTCTAACAAATATATTTAATAGAATATTTAATTTTTCTCTCTTTTTAAGCGTCATTTCTCTCAGAAAAATGGAATACCGCAGACCAAATAAAATGTGACTACATTTTAAAAGACGTATAATATTGTACGCTATGCATGATAATAGAAAGAAAAGGATAGTGATAAAATTCTATTCAGAAATAATAGCACCCTTAAAAGAAGCATATATAATACGTAAAAGTAACTTGCGAAAATAAAAGTATAATAAACTGATTCATTTGAGAATTTTTTCTTTTTTCATGTGTTCGCGAACGTTTTGCTTTGAAAATGTAACTTTAAATTTCAATAAATTTTACCAAATTGCAAATAGACTATTTCGTTTATTAAAATTTCTATAAATATATTATGCTCCGAATATAATACAAATATATATATATATATATATAACATGTTTTCTCTTAAAGCTCGTATAAATTGCACCTTTTAAAAGTACACTATTTTAAACAGTCTTAGAAAAATGGAAGTCACTCAATTCGAATATTTATTTATTTATTATTATTTTAATCATCACACACAACTTTCGAATGGGTTTTCTAATTTTGATAATTATTTTGGGCTGTGTTTGCTAATATTTACGGCGATCCTGTGTAAATTTTCTTAGGGTTCGTTCAAAAGCGGAATATTTGTCGGTCTGCCGGCCCATCTATTTCACAAAAAAAAAAAAAAAAAAAAAAAAACAAGAACGAAAAATCATGTGTCAAGCATAGATTATGTAATACTTTCCAACGCTTCCAAAATAATTTTACAAATCATTACCGTTTAATAAGCTGAAAGATAGCATCTAAGTAAACAATTTGGAAAGCGCATAACATATTTAAAAACGTAATGTCAGGAATTTCCAACATATACAATATTTGGAAAAAATATCCGAATACTTTTATTCAGCCCTGTATATGATCTATAGATTTGTATATATACTACATAGGATGCTAAATTTTAGTTTAGTTAGGAAACGCGTAGCACAGTTTAAAATTCTCCTTCTGGAGTTTCTGTCAATAAACGGAAATGTGTTCGCGAACTTTTGTGCTGCCCTGTATATGAAATACAGAATTTATACACACCAAGTAATAGACAAAAAGTGAGTTAAATTTAAAATCGCGTTCAGCAACTTAAAACGCACTTCCAGGAATTATTGTTAACAGATAGTAGAGAATTCTTTTGTGTGTCCCTGTAAATGAACGATGACTGCTATACACAATATTCTGTAGTAAGCCTTTTGTAATGTACCTTAGTGATATATATAAATTTCAATGCGTTTAAAATAGTGAAATATTATTTAATTAAACCGCAAACGATTTTTCTCCATAGACAAATGTAACGGAATTCTTTTGACTGTCCCTGTAAAGTAACTATAAGTGCTATGCACACCCTATTCCATATTAAGCTTCTTGTAATGCACCTTAGTGATATATATCAATTACAATGTATTTGGAATTGTGTAATATCATTAAAATAAACCGCAAATGATTTTTCCCCATAGACCTAACGGAATTTTTTTTAGTTTTCCTATAAAAAAAACTATAAGTGCTACACACTTGAGTTGAAATAGGGAACATGCTATAGATAACGACAATAACATATACAAATTGCAGGGCAATCCGAGCATATTTACGGGAGTTAGAACACGGACAGACGGCAGACGGCCAGACAAACCGAAATCATAAACACTTTTGAACTAGGTTGGAAAGTGTTAAAAAATAATAGAAAATCAACTGCCACTTAATTTATATATCTTGTTACAACAAACAACAGTATGGTCCTTCTAACATACTAATTCTTTTCTTTATTTTTTTTCCTCAGTAGGGACAATATATTATCAGCTATGATTTACAGTAAAATGCTGAAATTGCCACGAAATTTGAATATGTTGTTGAAGTAGAGTATAAAAGTGGCCATCTTATCATGCATTGTTTGCTAACTTGGATGTATTGAAAATTCGAATATATTATCTTCTAAGCCGATTATTGCTAGAATAAGTTGAAATTCTAATCGGTCTACAGTAAGAACATAGTTTCAAAGTTAAACGATTATTTTCGTATGCAGTATTTTATTTTATTTTGTTTTGTGTCTCTTTATTTTGTACTCTTGTTTGATTTTGTATATTCATCGAAGCAAAAATGAGCATTTTTTCTTACAAAAAATCCGAGTTTTTAATTTGAACATTCAACATTCTCTGAAATATTTTTAATTTTAAATTTATTATTAAAAATATTTTTATACATTTAATTATTTTTATTTTTGTTTAATTTTTTGTTGTTGTTTAGATCGGATGAGGATTGATCATCACAAAACGTTTAAAGAAGCAAAACACTCCTGCACAACCATAGTCCCAGATCTTTAAAATACTTTTTTTTAAAAAACGTTATGATTTTTTTCTTCTGCGGTTTTTTCTTTCACCGATATTCTGTATATAGCTGTTTTGAATATACAATGCGTGTTACTGTTAGTACATTTCTTTTCATCATCATCTTCTTCTTCTTCTCTTTCTGCTGTTTTATGTTTTTTTTTTTTTTTTTTCACTACTTCGTCTACTTTTTCGTCTACTTTAAACTTTCTGAGACCTCCAACATTTGCAAGGAAAAATAGTAAACTTTTCTGATTTAGAATTTGGCGTGGTTTTCTGATCTAAAAATTTCATATTGGGTGAAAGCTTTTCATGATTATGTCAGAAGTTAACAATTTTGGATTTGAAAACAATTTTAAATATTTAAAAAAAAAAAAAAAATTAAACTATTTATGTTCCATGAAAGATACAGTTCAAACTATAGAATTACTACATAAGAGTATATTATATTACGACATAAAAGTACAATCGTTTTTGGTCGAGTTTTACACAGCTTTGTTTTTTTCTACCTCTTTAGTTTTTCAAATGTTGTTTATAGTGGCATGTCAAAAAACAGCGGAGGCTGAGATCGACAGTAAAACAGAGATTTCATCAGTATAATTTAGTAGTCAGCATTCGCAGTTTTAGTTTGAAAGCACATGCTATTGAAATAAGATTCTACTTGTTTGTACAATATACAATACGTACAAAATGTATTTTATTTATTCGTAAAATCTGTTGTAAGAACAGATAATAATAATAATAATAATAATAATAATAATAATAATAATAATAATAGATGAAATGTTTCTTTTAATGCTTTAAGATGAATTATGCGGGTACAATGCACCGGGCCTCGCTCTTATAAGAGACTAAAGAAGTGAGTGAGACTAAATAATGAGAGTTAAAGATACTAGAGAGTTAATGAGACTGAAAGATATTTTAACAGTCATTATGTAAGATTTTTTTTTTTTTATCCCAAAAAGCTTTGCTCCCGTGTGCTATATTTATAGAGATCCCCCAATGAGACTAAAAAAAATTTTGTATTAAAAGGAAATTTATTGAGATAGAAAAAGCCTTTAAAAGAAATTTAGGGCTACAAAACTTTTCTTGCACCCAGACTCTTTAAAGAAAATTCCGGCTTTGCTGCTTTTAAATAAGGATCCATGCCTTATCACTTCACTGACATGAATGAAATAATAACCTGCTGTTTCTTCTATCTACTGGAGGCTGGACAGCTCGAAGCCTCCGGACCTGATTGAAAAGTAGTGGTTCTCTCCTTTTCTCTTTTCCTCGCCGAATTTGTTTGCTATTAAACACATAGAAGTAGGGGTGTAATATCCAAAATATCCAACTTCTTTGATTAAACTACGATACCTGCAGCTAGCCCATTTCTAGCCTCTGTCTCCGATAAACAAATTATACATAGTTCTGTTACTTGACGCGAATTTTTGATGCGTTTAAAAAACAAATAGTGATTATGATGAACAGTTCCATACTATGGTCTTAAATTTCATTTATAATAAAAGTTTTTATTCAGTTTTTATTTATTTTTAAATTTATTTTATTTATTTATTAGCCCCCATCGCACCCCTTGATGAGCCGCCCCTGGTTGTTTAACAATATTAATTCAATGCATTATTTCTATTTTTTTATTTTATGGAATGGTTTTATCTATCACGGCATTTTTTAAACACTACTGGTTTTTTTTAATTTTAATCATAGATTTATGTGTGTGTGTGTGTGTGTGTGTGTGTGTGTGTGTGTGTGTGTGTGCAGCACGAGATTTCTTAAAATAATTTATATTTATTCTTGGTTAAAAATTTCCTTTCTCATAGCATGCTATCATTTTTGTTTAAACACAGTCATATTAACATGTTTAAAGAAAAAAAGTGTTAAATTTAGAAAATATATTATTTTATTAATCGTGTATAAAAAAATAAATGTTTTTACTATAAATTAATTTTAAATCTTGTAGATTTTAATTTTTAAAACTCACTAATTAATTTTGTTGATGTTTTAAAGACAATTTGTATAAAACATGTTTTATAATATGTGTTTTTTTTTTTTTTTTTTTCTAAATATTATTATAGAATTTAAAAAAAAAAATAATTTTATTAACTTCGTAAAATTTAAATTATGATTGGCATTTTTAAATTTTGCGGTTTTATGGATTTATTAAATGCAGTAAACGATTTTCCATTTTTAAATTAAGTTTTATTCAGTGGGATTTTATAAAATTATAACATTTTATTTTATTAAATAATATGCTAAAACAAAGAAAATCTAAATTCATATTTGTTCATATTATTCAGCTAAATTCATATTTGTTTTAAATTAATTTAAAATTATCACATTATTAATTTCGTAATAACATACTTTTATTGAAATCCGTCAATGAGCTTGAATTTTATTTACTGATTTCTAAATAGTATATTTTATGAAATAAAGTATATATTTTGTAAACTTATAACTTTGTTCTTTTTTATTTAATTATTTTTCCTGACGCATTAATTTAAATTATCCGTAAAAACATTCTCTTTTATACGATTTATACTTTAGATTAGATTAATTTATCTGCAATCTTATTTGGATTTTAGTAAATTGATTTTATTTACTACTTTTTATTAGTTTTTACAATGCATTAATTAAATACGGCAAATAATTCATACGGTCATAAAATTATATACTGAACGTTCTCAATCGAATCTATGAGTTATTTAAGCGTAATATACAATAGTTTGGCTTAATTAAAATTGTCTGTAATTTGAACTTAATAATATAATTGCTCGATTACCTCAAAATAATTGCATTAATTAAAATGTGGCAATTTTATAAACAAGTTTTCCTTAAATTAAATCTGTTAATTTTATGAAAGCACATTTATGTATTTAAAAACTTGTGTTACCAACTTCTGTTTTGAGATAATTGTATAGATTAATTAAAAAAGATGAATTAAATAAATGTTGTAAATTTGTCGTTTTATTTATATAAAACGATAATAATAATAATAATAATAAAAGAAGGAAAACGAATGTAAACTTTTAGTTTTTTTTAATACCCCCCCCCCACCAAAAAAAAAAGAAAAAAGAAAAACCGCAAAATTTATTGAATAAATAAAGTAATGGAGAGTAAAAGTGTACTTATATAATTATACGAATATAAAATTAATCATATATATATACATATATAGTAAAACTTTTGTTAATAATAACCATTAAATCACACAAATAATCGACATTAGATAAACCGATATCCTGTATGTGATCGATAAAAAACTGTGTCTATACTATATGTAATTTCAATCGACTTCTCAAGGTCAGTTTCTTGGTTATTATCTCAGACCAGTAACTATGGTAACACTGCATTTCGCTGACTGATCATTATTTTTCCCACCCTACTTGAGATCAGTAGAAAGTTTCGCCCTTTGCTCAAATATAGCAGTGGGAAAAACAGGACCACAGGGGCTCTCATTTTCAAGTGTCATGACAACGAAGGCATGAAGTAAGGAAGAGAAATGTCCTTGAAAAGCCAATTGAAATTACATAGAGTATAATTAAGTTTAAATTTATGAAATTTTTATGTAAATATTCGATGAGAAGTTTTTATTAATACACTATTATTACATACTTTCTTTTAACTTACATTTATTTCTGCATGTATGTGGCAGTCAAATCTTGATACTCATTTTTCACCCACTTCCCGTTGACGTAGAGCTTTGAAATTTGGAATATATATGTATTTCTAGGGGCAATACATGAATTGGACATTATTTTTTAAAAATTCTATCCCTAAGGTGGGGTCAATGTCGGCCCAAAACTTGCATTTTCCCCATAGAAATAACGTTACGATTGTTTAATTGAAAAAATAGCTCCATTGTTGCAACATTCATCCATTTTCACCCCATTGTTGCCCGCATTATTATGACGTCAGCATTGAGAGACGTCATAATATATAAGCGTGCTTTATAATATAAGTTCACTTTTTTGCAAATTTTATTGAAAGTATGTTTTATTATTTTTTTTATTATTATTTACATTTAATTATTATATTGAAATTATATCAAATCATTCGGTAATTATTTATAATTTTTCAATAACGTTATTTTATTAAATTTAAAATACATTTGCGTATGATTTGGCAATTTACGTATTTGAATATAAAGAGAATAAAATTGATTATTTAACTTCTAAATAAATAAAACAAAACAAGAAAAACATTAAGCAACGGATGATACTGCTGGAAACCTGACCCTCTCGATGTTCTCTAATTTGATGCTCAAGTTCAACGAAATATTTGAAATATTATTGAATTTGAAAAACAAAACGCAAGATATTACTGAACGTTTATTATATATTGCCACCTGGTCTAAAACTCTGAAATTAAGTAATGAATTTAAATATCTACATACTTATTGAAAACATATTGATGTATGTTTTTAAAATTATTAATACACTTTATTATTATATTGAAATTACATCAAATCACAAATATTAATCATTGCTGAAAGTTTATTATATATTGCCACTTGTTCGAAACCCCGGAAATTAAGTAATGAATTTAAATATCTGCATACTTATTGAAAACATACTGGTGTATATTTTTAAAGAAAGTCAAGTAAATAATTTAATGATTTCAATTAGATTTTTTTTTTTTTTTTTTTTTTTTTTTTTTTTTTTGAGAATAGACAGAGTTTGAAGAAGAAAAAGTCACAGAAAGCTATAAGCAAACTCGTCTGGTTAACCCATTTAAATTTTAATGTATCAAATTTCATTCTCAAATTAATGCCCATTCAAACATTAAGAGAAAAAAAAAATGTTTATTTAACCATAGTGATGCGGGGATTTTAATTGAAGTCTAGTATGGTGCCATATGTACTAAAAGTTTGGTATTACATAATTTTCATACTGACATATTTTTTTAGCGCAGCAAGTAATGGGGTATATGACTAAATTTGAAGTTTTCCGGAGGAAAGAAGAAAAAGGGCATTTTTGTCAGGAGACAAACTCAACTCTCAATGAATCCAATAACTAAATGTAATTTTCAAACTGGACTTAAAAAAATTGTATTCAGGGGAACGGTAGATTCAAAGTTGCTTTTTATTTTATTTCATCAAAAAATTCTTCAAAGAAATGTTTTGTACCGTGAATTCAATAAATATTTAAAATGAAAATTCAGTTTACTCAAAATTTTAAAATAAATGCTTGCTCTATCCGTCTCAATTTTCAAAATATATTCGAGTTTTTTTTTTTCATTTTTTTTTTATTATTTTAAAGGACTTTATTTAAAAGAAAATTGCATTCACTTTTTATCATATATATTAAAACGCAAAGGTAAATTTAACGTCCGAAATGACTAATCTGCTTATGTTTAAAATTAAATCCGAACGATGTCAGGATAAGCCGAGTGGTATAGGGCGCTTTTAATTTGTGATTCTCGGAAGAGACCCTCCTGGCAGAATGATTTCTGTAATATTATTGGCAATAAAATAATTCATTTCTAGAATGTCATATTTTATTTCAGGAGGATTATTATACGATTTGATTTTTTTTTTTTTTATCCGAATGTTTTATAATTATTATTAAGTAAAATTTAACACCCAACAATATTTTAAAAATTACTAATTTTGCATTAAAAATATTTAAATTGAAATATTTAAAATTAAATCATTTACTTCATTTTGTTTCGGTCAAATGACATTCTGTATGCTTTTTGAGCTAAAAGGAATGAAGTAAATTGTTCATTCTGAAGTAAATAGATAAACAAATAAATTAATAAAAATGGACAAGGCGGTGAAAAATGCAATTTTTAATCCAAATATACTTAAATTTAACTTTTAATTCAGACTTTTAAAATTTTTATTTGATAAAAATAAGATAAAAATTTGTCTGTTTTATAGCGATCATTTTAGTCTAAATTGAAATGTGTAATAATAAAACTATGAAATAAAATCAGTCCCTACGGTTCATAGTCTTTCAGTCACCATATGAACTCATTTTAGCGTTTCCTCTGACTTCGTAGACACTCAGAATTTAAGACTGAAATTACTCATATTTTTTTAGAATAGCGAATATCGAATAGAAGATATATAAAATAGAAATATTTAAACTAATCATACAGTTTATATTATAAACATAAAGCAAAAACATGTCCGTGTGTAATGCTGACGTCATATTGACGGTGGCAGCACCTCACCAATAAATGTTTCTTTTTACTGCATTTCTTTCCTTCCTTTTTTTTTTTTTTTTAATAACTTCTAAACATCGCACAATTTAAATTTTTAGACCGTTGAACAACAATCGAGGAAAAAAAAATATTGAATATCTAACAATTTACTGGATTTTTATGTTTTGAAAATATTTTTCAAATCTAGCTCTATCGCGTGCAGCCCGATTATCAAAGATGAACCCGTTTGCAGTTAAAACAATATAAATAGTTCAGAATTTGTTTCCGGCTACTATTCCGTAACGAAATTGAAACTTCATCAATAAATAAATAACAAATTTATATTAACAAATTTAACAGACATGTAATCGAACTTACATTACTGAAATTATCAGAATAAAAAAGGATGCTGTAAATAGAGAAATCTTTGTTGATTTCTTCGGCTATTGACCTCTGGCATGCGACTAATACAAAAGTGTCGCTTTTTAATACATTTCAAAAAATTATTTAAATACATAAGTGAATATTTTTTCATATGAAAATGTTTTTAGTGTTGATAGGGGTTGATCTTTAAAAAAATATATCAAATGTAAAAAAAAATACATATATATATAACAGTTTTCAAAAAAAAAAAAAAAAAAAGTTTTTACCTATATTCTGTAAATTGGGAAACCCGGGTGGAATCCCCTATTATTTTTAAATGGTCCTCTGTATTTTTTCTCTTATACTCCAGTTAAGTGAAAAATTTTACATTAGTGCCCGATCTTTCGCGGATCCCCTGAAGACCCGATGCGGACCCATAAGCAGCGCCTGATTAGCACAGGAGCACACGGGGCATGTGTCCCAGACCCACATTTTCAGGTGCCCCCAAAATGCATTTTGCCCACTCTATGAAGATACAAATTAGAGCAAATTTTCATTTATAGTTTATAGAAAAAATGATTTTTTCCCATTCATGTAAACTAAACTATCTCAGTGCTCTTCACTAAGACAATGAAAGACAATGAAATGTAATGTAAATTTTGAAATTCCAAGAAGATTGAATATTATATCAAACATGTTTCATCCAATCCTATTTAGAGTTTTACTTACTCTAAATAGCATATACTGCAAAAAAGTTTACCTTCTCACATTTTTTAAGGCATTTTTACAGGTGTCTGTAATATATTCTTTTTCCATAAAACTATGGTTTAAATTTTAAACTGAACATAAAGCTGCTTGTTATGTTTATAATGCACTTTTCTTGAAAAGGGGGCCTCTACATGACCTGTAGGGACTTGACCCGGGTCCCACATAGAGTTGATCAGGTTCCGTCCGTACGAACTACTGATTTACTTGATTCGCGTTATCTTTAAAACAGACACGTGACACTATTTTTTTAAGAGCTAGAGGTCCCGGGACCCACATAGAGTTGATCAGGTCCCGCCCGTACGAACCACTGATCTACCTGATTCGCTTTATCTTTAAAACAGACACGTGACACTTTTTTTTAAGAGCTAAAGGTAATAAAGTGCATGATTCAATTTCAAAGTTTTTCCAGGATAGAAAAAAAAAAGTAAAATAACCACGTCGGGCGATAAACAGACACGGCTGGCAATCCGCCCAAATCTCAACGAGCCCAATATACCTGAAATTCGCCAAGGCCAAGGTAAGTGAGGCAAATTGGTGGGAATAAAAAGAATAAAAGTTAACGAGGGGTAGGAAAACTAGAGAAGGGGATTCTAAAAAGGTCGGTAGTCGAAATTAGAGGCCTTCGAGTTGCTCTCTGTTTGTACAGGACACTTGGCTCCTCACCACTCCCTAACCATTTTCCGGATGTGTACATAAACTGTGAAATATATGCACCTTTCAGGTGATGGCGCGTGGAGTGTTTTTTTTTTTTTTTTTTTTTTTTTTTACTTTAATCCTGCTGGTGATTTTCACGGAGAATATATTGTAGTCTTAATAAGAAAGATCGTTGACGTCCAAATGGATAATTATATCTAACTCGATTTCAAGGCAAGTGGGAGTCAAATGCAACCAAAAATGTGATATGTTAATTATTTCTTCCTTCTAATTCTCCTTTTGAAAACGACAATTTTAGAAGATGGTTATGTAAGAGTTCAATGACCGTCATTTAATTGAATTAAATCCTTTCATGTGATTCTAATAAACGGCGAATTTTGGCAGCATCCAGTTAAAAAAAAATTGATTATTAAAGCTAGATAAATAGAAAAAGCTTGTAGAATATTTATTTATACAGGTTGATTCAAAATTCTATGTATACACTGTAAAAAAAAGACAAACGATAGTCGAAATTAGAGGACTTCGAGTTGCTCTCTACTTGGCTCCTCACCACTCCCTAACCATTTTCCAGATGTATACATAAACGGTGAAATATATGCACCTTTCAGGTGATGGTGCGTGGAGTGCTTTTTTTTCTTCTTTACTTTAATCCTGCTGGTGATTTTCATGGAGAATATATTGTAATAATTATTGTAATATATTGTCTTAATAAGGAAGACCGTTAATGTCCGAATGAATAATTATATCTTACTCGATTTCAAGGCAGAGAGTTGAATGCAACTAAAAATGATGCGATATGTTAACTATTTTTTCCTTCTACTTCATTTCGAAAACGATAATTTTAGAAGATGTTATGCCAGAGTTCAGTGACCGACGTTTAATTGAATTAAATCATTTCGTGTGATTCTAATAAACGGTGAATTTTAGCAGCATCCAGTTTTAAAAAAATCAATTATTAAAGCTAGATAAATAGAAAAAGCTTGTAGAATATTTTTTTATACAGGTTGATTTAAAATTCTATGTATACACTTTTAAAAATGACAAATGTTTCTTAACGATAGTCGAAATTAGAGTACTTCGAGTTGCTCTCTACTTGGCTCCTCAACACTCCCTAACCATTTTCCAGATGTGTACATAAACTGTGAAATATATGCACCTTTCAGGTGAGAACGCGTGGAATGTTTGTTTGTTTTTACTTTTTTTTTTTTTTTTTTTTTTTTTTACTGGTGATTTTTACGGAGATTTTCTTAATATGGAAGACCGTTGACGTCCAAATGAATAATTATATCTAACTCGATTTCAAGGCAGTGGCAGTCGGATGCAACCAAAAATGTGATATGTTGATTATTTCTTCCTTCTACTTCATTTCGAAAACGATAATTTTAGAAAATGTTTATGTAACAGTTAAGTGATCGGCTTTTAATTGAATTAAATCCTTTGGTGTGATTCTAATAAACGGCGAATTTCAGCAGAAGCCAGTGTAAAAAAAAAAAAAAATAAAATAAAATAAAAAATGATCAATTATTAAAGCTAGACGAATAGAACAAGTTTAGAGTATTTATTCATACAGGTTGATTCAAAATTCTATGTATACACTGTAAAAAAAGACAAATGTTTCTTAATCTGGGAAAATATAATATAACCATGAACGAAAGTAAACAATAACAATTTTCCAATTACCACAATTCTGAAAAGGGTTCTTTATCGTTAGAAACCTCAGAAACCAATATATTTTCAAGATTTAAAGAAGCATTTATAAAAACAAAGTTTCTTTTGCTGCCACTGATTTTCGAAAACGTTTCCGAGTAGTTTTTCTAGTGTAATAATCAGTTTTCTCAACTTGTAATATCAGTTTTTATGATGCTATCTATTCTCAAGTTCAACAAGCATATTTTACGGACACAAATGATGAATTAACAGCATTAACATTAATATTAATATTATCTTGTTACTCTGGCATGTATAAATTCAATTATGCAGTTGAAAATGTTTACTTGCGAATTGATAGTATCCTAAAAACTGATATTACGGGTTTAGAAAACTGGAAAAACTACTCGGAAACGTTTTCGAAAATCAGTGGCAGCAAAAGAAACTTTTTTCTTTATAAATGTTTCTGTCAGGTCGCTGGCGCCTATAGGCTTAAAAACTATTGTTAGGGAACTATTGTGATTATTATCTTATTATTATCTTATTGTGTGTGTATCTTTTGTGTACTGTGAGGCTTTTCAGTACTGGAATCTTAATCCGGTGGGTGGCGAGTTGAATACAATGGGAGAAGTATGTTCTTTGTGATGTGGTCTTTAATAGATAAGAAAGAGATTGCACCCATTATTTAGGAAGACAGACCCTTGGAAACAGACGAGGAGCCCCGTAGACAGAAAGGTGCTCTGGAGAATGACCAGAGAGGAAGTTAGTTGGAACGCAGAACTGGAGCGTGTAGGTTGTTTGTTTTTTTTTTTTTTTTTTTTTTTTTTTACTTTAATCCTGCTGGTGATTTTCACGGAGAATATATTGTAGTCTTAATAAGAAAGATCGTTGACGTCCAAATGGATAATTATATCTAACTCGATTTCAAGGCAAGTGGGAGTCAAATGCAACCAAAAATGTGATATGTTAATTATTTCTTCCTTCTAATTCTCCTTTTGAAAACGACAATTTTAGAAGATGGTTATGTAAGAGTTCAATGACCGTCATTTAATTGAATTAAATCCTTTCATGTGATTCTAATAAACGGCGAATTTTGGCAGCATCCAGTTAAAAAAAAATTGATTATTAAAGCTAGATAAATAGAAAAAGCTTGTAGAATATTTATTTATACAGGTTGATTCAAAATTCTATGTATACACTGTAAAAAAAAGACAAACGATAGTCGAAATTAGAGGACTTCGAGTTGCTCTCTACTTGGCTCCTCACCACTCCCTAACCATTTTCCAGATGTATACATAAACGGTGAAATATATGCACCTTTCAGGTGATGGTGCGTGGAGTGCTTTTTTTTCTTCTTTACTTTAATCCTGCTGGTGATTTTCATGGAGAATATATTGTAATAATTATTGTAATATATTGTCTTAATAAGGAAGACCGTTAATGTCCGAATGAATAATTATATCTTACTCGATTTCAAGGCAGAGAGTTGAATGCAACTAAAAATGATGCGATATGTTAACTATTTTTTCCTTCTACTTCATTTCGAAAACGATAATTTTAGAAGATGTTATGCCAGAGTTCAGTGACCGACGTTTAATTGAATTAAATCATTTCGTGTGATTCTAATAAACGGTGAATTTTAGCAGCATCCAGTTTTAAAAAAATCAATTATTAAAGCTAGATAAATAGAAAAAGCTTGTAGAATATTTTTTTATACAGGTTGATTTAAAATTCTATGTATACACTTTTAAAAATGACAAATGTTTCTTAACGATAGTCGAAATTAGAGTACTTCGAGTTGCTCTCTACTTGGCTCCTCAACACTCCCTAACCATTTTCCAGATGTGTACATAAACTGTGAAATATATGCACCTTTCAGGTGAGAACGCGTGGAATGTTTGTTTGTTTTTACTTTTTTTTTTTTTTTTTTTTTTTTTTTACTGGTGATTTTTACGGAGATTTTCTTAATATGGAAGACCGTTGACGTCCAAATGAATAATTATATCTAACTCGATTTCAAGGCAGTGGCAGTCGGATGCAACCAAAAATGTGATATGTTGATTATTTCTTCCTTCTACTTCATTTCGAAAACGATAATTTTAGAAAATGTTTATGTAACAGTTAAGTGATCGGCTTTTAATTGAATTAAATCCTTTGGTGTGATTCTAATAAACGGCGAATTTCAGCAGAAGCCAGTGTAAAAAAAAAAAAAAATAAAATAAAATAAAAAATGATCAATTATTAAAGCTAGACGAATAGAACAAGTTTAGAGTATTTATTCATACAGGTTGATTCAAAATTCTATGTATACACTGTAAAAAAAGACAAATGTTTCTTAATCTGGGAAAATATAATATAACCATGAACGAAAGTAAACAATAACAATTTTCCAATTACCACAATTCTGAAAAGGGTTCTTTATCGTTAGAAACCTCAGAAACCAATATATTTTCAAGATTTAAAGAAGCATTTATAAAAACAAAGTTTCTTTTGCTGCCACTGATTTTCGAAAACGTTTCCGAGTAGTTTTTCTAGTGTAATAATCAGTTTTCTCAACTTGTAATATCAGTTTTTATGATGCTATCTATTCTCAAGTTCAACAAGCATATTTTACGGACACAAATGATGAATTAACAGCATTAACATTAATATTAATATTATCTTGTTACTCTGGCATGTATAAATTCAATTATGCAGTTGAAAATGTTTACTTGCGAATTGATAGTATCCTAAAAACTGATATTACGGGTTTAGAAAACTGGAAAAACTACTCGGAAACGTTTTCGAAAATCAGTGGCAGCAAAAGAAACTTTTTTCTTTATAAATGTTTCTGTCAGGTCGCTGGCGCCTATAGGCTTAAAAACTATTGTTAGGGAACTATTGTGATTATTATCTTATTATTATCTTATTGTGTGTGTATCTTTTGTGTACTGTGAGGCTTTTCAGTACTGGAATCTTAATCCGGTGGGTGGCGAGTTGAATACAATGGGAGAAGTATGTTCTTTGTGATGTGGTCTTTAATAGATAAGAAAGAGATTGCACCCATTATTTAGGAAGACAGACCCTTGGAAACAGACGAGGAGCCCCGTAGACAGAAAGGTGCTCTGGAGAATGACCAGAGAGGAAGTTAGTTGGAACGCAGAACTGGAGCGTGTAGGTTGTTTGTTCAGAGAGCAGCTCTGGGCACGTGTGTGGAACGAGATCTCTCGAAAGGAAGAGATATAGCGTGTGTGAGATTAATAGAAATCTCGGTGCTGAGCGAATGAACGTAGTCTAACGGCACACAGAGGATAGCTTTCTGTAATTATTTTGATTTAATATTAAACCGGATAATTTACATCCGAGTTTAAGTGTAAATATTGTTAATAAATTGTTACTTTAAATTTAAGTGAAAGAGTTAGGTTTTTCTTGAATACACAGCAAGTATCGTGTCCGATATCACGTATTCATATCGGTGGTGGCAGCATATCAAAAGACCGGATTATATTTCGAAGTTGTGTGGACGAAGAAGTGGAATCCGACAGTTTCTTTAAATCTCGAAAAGATATTGGTTATATATAAACCTGTTACTGCAGTATGTGGAAACTGGTTAATACGCTATAAAAAACTACTCGGGAACGTTTCCAAAAAGCGGTGGCAGCGAGAAAAACTTTGTTTTTATAAATGAAATACATAGGTTTCTAAGGTTTCTAAAGATAAAGAACGTTTTTCGTAATCGTGGGTAACTCGGAAAAGGTTATTTTATATTACCGTTCACTTTTATTTTCGTACATTTAGAATTATTTGTCTTTTTTTTTTTTTTTTTTTTTTTTTTTACAGTTTAAGCTTTAAAGTGTGGTAAATCATACTATATTTAAAATAGGTGGATTGAACTTTGTGCGACACTGATTTCTTGCACAAAAATTGTTCATCTCAGTGTACTCAACAACTCTTTGAATTTTGTAAGTGGAATTTTAAATCATCCTGTATATAATCAGATACAGGTATGAAAACAAAGTCGGAAACACATCCACTTTTTCAGGTGATGTTTCGTACTGTTTTCTTTCTTTCATACTTTTAACTCTGTTGATAATATTCATGCAGAATATATTGTGGTTTTAAGGCGGTTCTCAAATAAATATTTTTCACGGTTCTCAAATAAATATTTTTCACCATTCAACAACGCGAAATTTTCTCAGATATTTTCTGACTCATTTTTAAACGCAAAAGCATGACACTTGCAAGCATTCTTATTAAAGTGATTTGTAGTCGAACCGTTTTTTCCTTTTTCGTTAAATGTACCACGTTTTGAAATATAAGCGATTATTTCCTCATGACATCAGTTTTTCTTTTCCCGCTGTCACGTACAGACATTCGGTTCAAAACACTAACTTTGGAAGCATTTTCGGAAAGGTCTTCTACCTGTACTGAAAAAAGAAAAAAAAGAATTAAAAACTGTAATGGCAGAAATTAGCCAGTATAGATTTAAAAAGAGCCTTAACCTATTCGGGACTACGGTACTTAAAAGTACCGGTTAATTTAAAATGATTTTCTTTTGTCTTAACAATTATTTTCGTGTTTATATGTATGTAGTAATGATCATGTACGTCTATACATACTTTATTATAACTTCATTTATGTTTCTGCATTTAGTGATAAAACAAAAATAAAACGTTTGCTTAAAACTCTTTGCAGCGTTCGTGATTATTTTATTTCAAACAAGCGTTTCATTCTTTAAATTTAAAATAGACTAGATGGAACCCGTCAAAATTTGACGGCAAACAACTTGATAGTACCATAAAAATAAAATTTATAGTTGCTTTAACTTGACAAATTTCATAGTGGGAAGGATAATATGATTAAGTGGTCACAGACCTTTCCAATGATATATAACATGAGGGTTGTGTGCAAAATTTAGAAAGTACCCCTTGGGGGCAGGGGGGGGGCAAAGTGGGGAGATGGGCATCGGAGATGCATAATATGATATAAGTGGTCACAGGCCTTTCCAATGATATATAACATGAGGGTTGTGTGCAAAATTTAGAAAGTACCCCTTGGGGAGGGGGGGGGCAAAGTGGGGAGATGAACATCGGAGATGCATAATATGATTAAGCAGTCGCAGACCTTTCCAACAATATATGACATGAGGGGTGTCAACAAAATTTAGAAAAGTATCCCTTGGGGGGGTGGGGGGGGGGCAAAGTGGGGAGTTGGACATTTGAGATGCATAATATGATTAAGTGGTCACAGACCTTTAAAATGATATATAACATGAGGGTTGTGTGCAAAATTTATAAAGTACCCTTTGGGGGGGTGGGGGGGCAAAGTGGGGAGATGGACATCAGAGATGCATAATACGATTAACCTGTAGCTTACGGGAAATGAATACTTTAAATATCCTCCGATTACGGGAAAAACTTGACCGTTTCATCCCCCTTTCTTCAAAAGCATCACACCCCAGGTGATGGTAGAACATCTGGAATCATTAGGCGCGTCCGCTAACGACTTTCAATCGTGAGAAATTTCGGGATTTACTTTTCCCTAAAGGAAACCTTTTCATCTGTTAAAAGTAATAGCTTATCGTTATAAATAAGGTTTAAATGCTATACGGACATGGAAATTGCACTTTTTCTGTGAAGTCATTAAATTCAAGTGATTAGGTTTTGAAATAATTGAGTGATATCTCTTAAAAATAAGCAGAAAAACACTTACAATGAACGTTTAAATAGTGGTTTATATTTTGAAAAGGAGAATATAAAAGAAAATGTTATGTTACAAGCAACAAAAAAAAAAAAAAAAAAAAAAAGAAGAATTTTTTATGCTAATACAAAAATACTTTATTTAAAAATAGCTTTAAACTTTCAGATACTTTAAAAAATTAAATAAGCAAATAAAAAATAATTTCCTTAAATAAACATTTATTTTCTTTTTATCATGATTCAGATTATAAGAAAAAATAAATTCCATGATAAGAAAAATGTAAAAATAAATATATGGGTATCGCAACAAAGAACAGTAAGGAAAAATAAAGTTTTATCCAACTGAATTAGTGTTCCCAGTAAGGCATTAACTTTTTTCATTCAGAAATAAACTTACACTTCCAGTGTTTTAGAATTTCTTTTGTACTTAAATTAGCGGAAATTCGGAAATAGTGACAGAAATCTGAATAAAAACAATTAAACTAATGTGATAAGCAAAACACTTACATACTCATTTTATAACACAAACAACTAGGCACAATACTAATTAAAAATAGTAACTTTAAACTTAAACTTTAATGTAAACTTTCAGATACACTTAAAAATTAAATAAGTAATACAAAAATAATTTAATTAAAAAAAAGTTTTTTTTTTCCCGTTACAATTTAGATTATAACTGAAAAAAAAAAAAAAAAAAAAGTAGAAATAAATACATAGAAATCGGTATAAACAGTAAAGAAGAATAAAGTTATATGCAACGGGTTTGGTGTTAACAGTTGGGCATTTACTTTTTAAATTAAAAAATAAACTGCTATTTCCAAATTGTATTATAATTTATGTTGTACTTAAATTAGTCGAATATTACTATACAGAAATAGTAGTAGAAATCTGAATAAAAATATTAAGCAAATGTTATAAGTAAAATAAGAAAAAAAATTGTATGCTAATACAAAAATACTTTATGTAATAATAGCTACAAGCATTCAGATACATTTAAAAATTAAATAAGTTTAATAAAAATAATTTCCTTAAATAAGCATTTTTTTTTTCAATGTGCAAAAAATGAGAGAATATAACTAAAAAATACCTAGCTCCTCTAAACTGATGATCGGTTGGTTAGTTGATTTATGACGGCCGATTATTTACACAAGGGATATAGGCCCTGGGGGGGATGTCATCAGTGGGGGTCTTTCTAAGGGATCATAACCCGTATTTACGGCAAGGTTCGAAGAAAACCACGGAAAACTCCGAATGGTTAGGTCGACGAGCGTGACAGGGGTTTGAACCCAGGATCTCCCGTCTACCAGCTTTGAGAGCAGAACCTCTCAGCCACTAGTGGGGCCTCCTCTAAACTAAATGTTAATACACACACACACACATGTATATATATATACATATATATATATATATATATATATAACTTTTAAGGATTAAAAAAAAAAAACTAAACATTTACATTTTACGTGTGTGCTGTGTATTTTCTAACAACTCAATACTATATTTCCCGTACGTGGAATTTAAAACCGCTGTGTTGAAATTAAATTATGCCTTGCTAATTTATGAAATGTGCTTTTTTGATTTTGAGTCTCTCTAATTTTAATGCCCCCCCCCCCTCCCAAACAACCTTAGAATAATAATACTAAAGCAAGCAATAACACTACAGAAATCATATAGAAAATAGCTGGGAGTAAAGTTCATTTTTCTCGAGAATTACTGAAACGATTTAAAAGAAATTCCTTTTCATATTTTTGACGTTTATTAAACAATAAATGGTCATTCGGCAATAAATGAAATTAAAAAGTGCAATAGGTGTACGATTTCACAAACTAAACATTCTACTTTATATTGAATGTGGTTCTCAAATGTTCTGCTGAACAACGCAAAACTTTCTGATGCATTTTTAAACGCAAAATCATAAAATTTGCAGGCCTGACTGTTGAAGCAATTTGGAATCGAAATGAGTTTTCAATTTATTGATAAATAAATTAGTTGTCGTGTCATAAGCTATTCGTGTCACGTGACAACAGGTTTTTCTCCTTTCGTGCGATGAAGAATCAGGAATTCGGTTCAAAACGCGGACTTTGACAGTGTTTTATAAAAGATCTTCTGCCTTTACCGAAAAATGGAAAACGTGTTTCGATTGCGAAGTTTCTGAATAACAACATCTGCCTGTTTCATGCGTTTCTGAACAAAACTGAATTTAAAAATGTATCTGATAGTAGGCCCTTTGTATTTGAGAACAGCGTTAATTAACTTTGTTGAAAATGAATGAATTTTGAGAGACAATCCTTATTTATATATAAGTATAATACAAAGTTTAATAAACATAATACTAATTAAATAATAAGTATAATACCTAGGTATAATACAAAAAAAATAAAGTATTGAATTAGCTTCAGAAGTTTCCGAGAAAAAAGTACGGCAATAACAATTGTTTTCCGAAACGATTTTGGAACAGCTATTGCCTCTTTGAACATAGCAGAAAAATGCTTAGGACTTACATTTGTACGACATTTATATTTGTTTATAATCATATGTTTAAAAAATATATAAATAACAATTAATGTAACTTGTATTATTTTTTGCATAACTTCAATTACTTTTTTTTTAATCAGATGATTGCGGAGTAAATTAATTGTAAATATCGTTAGAATTTCATTACTTATTAATATCATTCTGAAACAGACAAAGTTCAATTCCATGCAAAGAATATAAAACATGATTATTAAGTTGTGTGTGAGCATAAAACTAACTATTTTCTACTGTGTAAAAGTAATTAATTTTACAAAAAAATGTATACATAAAATTTTTACAAAATTAACTGTATTTTTGTTAGATAGTAATATATATAATAATTTCATTTTTGTTGAGTTCAATAAATAAAGTTACGTATATTATTTTAAGATATCTGGTGTACTATTGTCGAAATAAAAAAAAAACCCGCAATACTTAACATTCTAAGAAGAAAAACTTAATCAAAATCAGCGATACTAAAATAATAAAACAATTTACTGAAAATAATCTATTCTCTTCATATTAATATCATAAACAAAAATTATCTTCCACTAATTTTGAGGAAGTGAGGTAGAAACAGCTTCAAATCGTGCGCTTGAACCATGTTTACTTTATTTGCTGCATAAGTTTTCCCTGTATTTCCCTATGATAACTAATATATTCCCTATAGAATTTCCCTTCTCCAATACCAAATGAGACCCCCGTTGAGCCAAACGCTATTAAGGATTTCCTGCACTCCATCTTTGAGGGGTGGAAATTTTCGGGATGACGATAATCCCAACCCCGTATTTTTCAACAGTCTTTTTCTTGGGACTACGGTAATCCCACCGTAAGCAAAAGGTTAAGCAGTCACAGACCTTTCCAATGATATATAACATGAGGGTTGTGTGCAAAATTTATAAAGTACCCTTTGGGGGGGGGGTGCAAAGTGGGGAGATGAACATCGGAGATGCATAATATGATTAAGCAGTCACAGACCTTTCCAACAATATATGACATGAGGGGTGTCAACAAAATTTAGAAAAGTATCCCTTGGGGGGGTGGGGGGAGGGCAAAGTCGGGAGTTGGACATTTGAGATGCATAATATGATTAAGTGGTCACAGACCTTTCCAATGATATATAACATGAGGGTTGTGTGCAAAATTTATAAAGTACCCTTTGGGGGGGTGGGGGGGGGCAAAGTGGGGAGATGGACATCAGAGATGCATAATACGATTAAGCAGTCACAGACCTTTCCAATGATATATAATATGAGGGTTGTGTGCAAAATTTATAAAGTACCCTTTGGGGGGGGGGGCAAAGTGGGGAGATGGACATCGGAGATGCATAATATGATTAAGCAGTCACAGACCTTTCCAACAATATATAACATGAGATGTGTCAACAAAATTTATAAAAGTGCCTTCCTTAGGGGGGGGGGGGTGGCTGGATGGACCCTGGAGATGCATAACATGAATAAGCGGTCAAAGACTTTTCCAGCGATATACCACATGAGAGGTGTCTGCAAAATTTAGAAAAGTGTCCCACTTGGGGGGGGGGGGATAGACCCGAGATGCATAATATGATTAAGCAGTCACAGACCTTTCCAATGATATATAACATGAGGGTTGTGTGCAAAATTTATAAAGTACCCTTTGGGGGGGGGAGGGGGGTGGCGGGATGGACCCCGGAGATGCATAACATGAATAAGCGGTCAAAGAATTTTCCAGCGATATATCACATGAGAGGTGTCTGCAAAATTTAGAAAAGTGTCCCACTTGGGGGGATAGACCCGAGATGCATAACATGAAAAAGAGGTCACAGGCGTTCCAACTTGCAACTTTTTCTCGAAGGCATTTGACAATATTAAATTTTTTTTTACCCAAGACAATTTAACGATATTCTTAATTTTTTTGCGTAATTCGTCAAACGTTCATGGAAAAAATCATGAAATTCGCTAATCAATAGTTGATAAATTATAAAATTCAACAATCGATAGCAGTAAAATCGGTCAATCGATAATGGAAAAATCACAAAATTCATCAAATGGTTCACGTAAAAAAAATTGTCCTGCACACTGATGATATGATCAAAAGGGTTTTGAAGTATAGGACAAAATTAGCACTTGCCAAACAGCGAGTAATCCTGAAAATTTGGCAATGGACTTTATTGCCACCACTGGTCAAACATAATAGTCACACTCACCAATTGCGATGATTGAATGGAAAAAGATTTTTTTCTCCGCTGTCGCTCGACAAATTTCGAAACCATTTGGCGAATTTCACGATTTTTTCTCCGAAATTGACGGATTGTGATTTTTTTTCTCGAAGCCATTTGACGATATTCGAAAACTTTTTCCCCCGAAACCAGTTGATGAATTTTGCGATTTTTCCACTGTCGATTAATGAATTTTGCGATTTTTCCGCTATCGATTGACGAATTTATCAACTATTGATTAATGAATTTCATGATTTTATCCATGAACGAACAAATTGCGCACTTTCTTTCCGCTAATGTTTGACACATTTCGCCCTTTACAATTCAGCCAATGAGTTGAACGTTGTTTCTTTCCAGAAATGTCAAGAATGAAACAATGATTCTTTAGGATGAATTTTCTTCGTTCGATGCACCATGGAAGAAAGAATGTGTGCAATGCAGCAACGGGCGTCACAGACTTTTTAGGGCACCTGCAGACTAAAAACATCTAACCAATCTTCGCGGGGGGGGGGGGGGGAATCACAGATTTCGTCAAATGATTGAGGAAAAAACACTAAATTCATCAAAGGATCATGGGGAAACATGACTTTCGTTAAAAGACATCAGAAAAAACATTAATTATGCAAAAGGATCGTGAAAGATAAGCAAATTTTGTCAAAGAATCGCAAAAAAGGAAAGTTCACCAAAAGGTCATGCTTTTTTACTAAATTTCGTCTAAAAATTGCGGAATAAAATGTATTTTATCAAAGAATCGCTGGAAAATGCGAATTTCGTTAAGGATCATGAGAAAAATGCGAAATTCTTCAAAGGATCGCTGAAAAAACATGAATTTCGTCAAAGAATTGCTGAAAAAACATGAATCTCGCCCAATAATAGAAAAATCATGGTTCATAATCATTATATCTAGTAGTATATGTAAATACAGTTTGTGATATAAGACAAAATTAACACTCACCAATCGGCGAGTAATACTGAAAATTGGTAATTGATGTTATTGCCAGTACTGGCTAAACTTAATAGTCACACTCGCCAATTGCGATGATTGAATGTAAAACGAAATTTTTTTCCCGCTGTCACCCAAAGAATTTTTAAACCATTTGGTGAAGTTTTTCCCGAAACCATTTTGTGAATTTCCCGATTTTTTCTTCAAAATCATTTTTCAACAATATTCGACCCAATACGCATGCGTCAAAAAAATCGCCGGCCAATGAGGTGAGAGTCTATTACTGTCTCTATTAACGTGTTTGGGATCATCTCCTGTTTTTTTTTTTCTTGCACATTGCATTAAACCTAGGAAGGTATTTATATAGAACTCACTGTGGAGTGTTTAGAAGGTATTTATTTTATTTATTATAATTTGTATGAATACTTAGGTGTCCATTTCGGATTTACTGTTTAAAAATGAATTTAGGCTCATTTAACATTCGCAAAATCAATCCCGATGGAAATTGTCTTTTTAGATCTCTATCATTTTGTGTATATAGTACAGAAAATAATTATTCAAACGTACGTAAAATATCGTAGAACACGTAATACAAAATTGGACCACTTATAGTCCGTTTATTATCGGGGATGAATCTTATGGTGTTCCGATTGCTAATGAAAACGATTATGTAAATATATGGTTCTTCATAGAAGTATGTGCTTCTTCACACTTCAATAGAAGCATTGTTTAAATTAATATAATTCTACAAATATGATGCAGTTTTAAAATATTGAGTAATGATTAATATAGTCAAGGAATCTACTCATATACGTAATTAAGTTTTGGTACTTCTCTATTATCTCATCGACCACTTTTCATAACAAAAAACTATCGCCAAACTGTAACGCCAAATAAACGGGAGAACGTTGTCATTAATACGTGCAAATGTTGAATTAAAAACCACTTGACGACATAACAAACACGTATAATGCTTCCGACATCAAGTAAATGGGATTGCATTTTTGGCATTTAATCATACATTTTGGCAATAGTATTTTGTTATGAAAAGTGGACGATGGGATAATAGAGAAGTACCTAAGTTTTTTATACCAATTTTGAAAATTTATCTTTTTTTGACATTTAAAAAAAATAACAGAAAAAACATTACAAATTTGCCCATTTGCTCAGCGGTCAAAGGATTAAGAAAATATTAATGATTAGCGGAACTGGTTCTAGCTATGAAGTAATATTATTTTGCTCAAAAACCCCCAGCAAAAAAATAATTACAAAGAATAAGTAATCGTCTTTAAATATACAAAAAACAATGTGATTAATGGCCAGGATTTTTTTACATGTAACATTTTTTATATACAAAATAAAAACCGAAATAACCTCATTCATTTCACCCGATGTCAAAAATAGTTTTGTTTTCCACATTCTTGGGCAAAGCACTAAATCAATAAAATCACCAATTTGTGACAAATTATGAGTTTCATATGAATCGCCCATGAACGGACATGCAAACTGGTAAAAAATGAATGTAATAAATTAAAACATTCAAGATTTGTATACATACAAACAATACAATGTAAATATTAATATTGTTTGTATATATACTTCTTTGTATACATATATTGTTTGTATACATACAAACAAATATAATGTAAACATTATTCAAATATTAAGAGTTTACAAATCAAAACATTCTAAACATTTGTATACATACAAACAATATAATGCATACATACTCTTTACAAATTAAATAGCACACTTATGTAATGACAAAACTTTTAAATCGAATAGAGATAATATATTTCTGTTAAAAAATAATGCTAAAGTTCAGACTTACATATATTATACATTCACATAAAGCTAGTCACATTCCTGCATATTTATTAAATATTTAGTTGCTAAATATAGAAATAATATTTTATAATTTATATTCAGGCGCTCAGATTCGCTTTTTTCGAACACATAATAATAAAAATATTACTACCGTGCGTACTGTCTTTTGACATTATATTTACATAATCGAATTCATTATCAATCGGAACACCATAAGATTCATTCCCGATAATAAACAGACCATAAGTGGTCCAATTTTGTATTACGTGTTCTACACGTTTGAATAATTATTTTCTGTACTATATAAACAAAATGATAGAGATCTAAAAAAAAAATTTCCATCGGGATTTCGCCAACTTATGAGCCTAAATTCATTTTTAAACAGTAAATCCGAAATGGACATCTAAGTATTCATACAAATTACAATAAATAAAATAAATAAATAAAATAAATACCTTCTAAACACTCCACAGTGAGTTCTAGATAAATATCTTCCTAGGTTTAACGCAACGTGACAACAGAAAAAAACAACAGATGATACGATCCCAAACACGTTTGTAGAGACAGTCATAGACCCTCACATCATTGGCCGGTGATTTTTTGACGCATGCGTATTCGATCGAATTTCGATGGAATAGATTTGACAGAATTACCAAACAGCTTTAAATATATGGATGCTACTTTTCCAAACCAATAAATTATGATAAAAAAATATATATAAAAACAAGGAAAGATGTTATGTCTATTTAATATTGTTGTAATTTAATATTTCCCAAACGTCTTCAAAAATTCTTCCGTAGCCTTATTGTCATATTAATAAAACGCAGAATAACTATATTCGTTAAATTTCGACAAACCTTAACGTTTTTGATTTGGATGTCTACTTTTATTTTTTTTAAATCTAAAAGTAATCCCCCCCCCCCCAAAAAAAAAAAAAAAAAAAAAAATCGGTCCTGAGAGGGTTAGCAAGAAATATCGTTGTTGACGCCCTAATGAATAATTTTATATCTAACTAGATTTCAAGGAAGAGATAGTTGAATGTGATGTGGTCTTTTATTTGGTTTTTCACTGATTCATTTTAAAAACGCAATAACTTCTCAATAAGAGTTCAGTAACTGACGTTTTATCGAATTAAATTATATCTTTGAATTTGATTTTAATTTCTACAAACAGAGGCCGCATTAGAAACAAATTAATTATCAATGCTAGATAAATAGAGAAAGCCTAGGATAATTTTTAATGTACTTTCAGACACAGATGTAAATAAATAATAAGAAATATAAGAATCTTTAGAGTGAGATTGCATGGAAAGTTCTTTTTCTTTTAATTATGTTTGGGATATTCGCGGATAATATATTTTGATCTTAACGAGAAAACCTGTTGACACCTGAATGTATAATTATAGCTTTAAGCAAAAACATGTCCGTGTGTAACGCTGACGTCATATCAACGGTAACAACGATCGAAGAAATCCATTTCCTTTTTTTCGTAAATTTAAAATAATTTCTAAAAATAGCATAATTTTAATTTTTAGAACTTCGAATATGTAAAAAAAAAGCTACTTTTAGAAGTAATTTGTTTAACAAAGTGTATCTCAGTTTGTGGTTTTTAATATAATTTCCAAGTATAATAATAAAAAAAAAAACTATTTCTATCGCGAGCAGCTCGAATGAGGAAGATTCACCCGTTTGCACTTAAAACAATAAAATATTTCAGCGTTTGTTTCCGACTGATATTCCACATCGAAATTAAAACTTCATAAATAAATTAAGTAAGTAACATAAATTTAACATATATGTAATCGAACTATGTGCTTAAACATTGAAATAATTGCAACCAAAAATACTGCTGGAAGTAGCAAAATCTTTGACGATATATTCGGCTCCTCTGGCATGCGACAAATACAAAGTATCGATTTTAATGGTTTTCAAAACTTTATTTGAATATATAATTGATAAATTTCATATAAAAATTATTTTTGGTATTGTTAGTGGACAATCTAAAAACATATATATTAAATATAAATAACCTATTAGAGTTTTCAATTAAAAAAAAAAAATGTTTTTTGCCAGGCAGTATATTCTGTAATCTGCCCGAAAAGACCGGATTAGATCATCTAGTCGTATCAAGATAATGGGAATTGCATATAATCTGAAACGTGCTATTTTATTATTTATTCGATTGTTCATCTGAAACGTGCTATTTTATTATTTATTCGATTGTTCATTTGAAAAAAACAATAATAAGCTAATGATCGTTTTAAGAAATTAGTAAGTGCTGATTACTCAGTCATATTCGTCATGAATGTATTTTCATAAAGAAATTATATAAACTGGTAAATGGATAAAAGATTATACAGATTTTTTTTTTTTTTTTCAAATTTAATAACATTTTCATAACTATATCAATTTTTGCGTGTTTTAATTATCATATATTTTTAATCCTTCTTCTGGTTACAGATAATTTTTAACAAAAGTAATTGTTTGTGCATCACTATTTTTAAAAGAAAGAAGAACTTTTTAATTTACGAAAATATGCGATATCAGACCGTTGTATAAAGTACTGGTTAATTTCTCGGACATTTACTGTTTGGCTATCACATACAGCTTTTAATTCAATTTTACACATTTAAATAATTGTTTTCCATACATTTTCTAATACGCTTTGCCTGATGGAATTTAAAAATACATAAATAAATAAAAATGAAACTGAAATTTCAATAATCGGCCATTTAATTTAGACCATCGATATTCAATTTTTGAAATTTTCATTGTATGCGTGGTTTTCTTTAAATTAAACCCCATAAAAATTAATATATTCTTCTTTATTTAATTGCCTTTTCGTAAAAGTTTACTTGCTTTACCGTAAAATTTTGCATAATTTGTTCCATATTTCTATAAATATTAATAAGCTCCCTTACTCAGTTGTCTGCAAAAATGTTCAATTTTTTTTTATTTAAAATTTCATTTTTCACCCTCCACAAAACTCCCCCCTTTAAAATTGGGCTGAACATTACACGCTGATAAACATGGTTTAAGCTTCACCGGAATGAGTTCATAACTCAACATTAACTCGGTTTCTAAGGTTTATTTTATCTTTCTTTTTCATTTCAAGTGGATATTGTTCTTGTTTTCTCAACTCCATATGCTTTTATTAATTACGTAAATTTCTTCTTAAGCTAGAGTAGAAAAATTACGGGTAGCTGAAGTTATTATTGAAATGGCAGCTTAGAGATAGAGATGAAAAAGATATGGTAATTACAAAAATTTCAAATCTCTTAAAAAAAAAAAGAAGGTAAAAGAGATCTGTAAAATGAAAGTGAATTATGCATTTGAAATGTTGCATATTCACCGCACTTTTAAGAAGGTAGCAATGAGATGGTACATTTTCTTACTGTTAATGAAGGTCACTAGAGAATTGCAGTAGAAAGTCTGTAAATTTACTTGCATATGTGAAAATTCATTTTCTTCTAAAGATGCAGATAGAAGTGCGGTTTTCAAATTCTTGAAATGTGCTTTTTTTTCTTTCTTTTTTTTTACGAAAACTGGGCCAAAACATTTTATGCTGATATTAGCAATTAGTCAAAAGGAAGAAACAATGCTGTAATAAAAAGTACTCTTTAAGTAAAATGATTTTATTAACTTTTATGTACGAATCTTGTACCGTGTTTTTCCCTTCTATATTTCATATGTGGACCATATTTATTGATTATCAGACAAAATCTTTTTTGGTTGCTGTAATCATTTTCATTAATAATCAAAGTCAATATGATTGGTAAAGTTACGTTTCAGAATAGTAAAATAATTCAACATTTATTTAAAAAAAATTAAGTAGGAAGTAAATAGTTTTTAATTTACGCATTTTTTTAAAAAATTCATTTGTTTCATATATCATTATCAGAATCATACCTTTCAATTTTCCTAACAATTTTTATTTAATGTGGAAGGACTTTATCAGACAAAAGCTTTTTTTGGTTGCTGTAATCATTTTCATTAATGATCAGAGTCAACATGATTGTCAAAGTTAAGTTTCAGAATAGTAAAATAATTAAATCTTTATTAAAAAAATTTAAGCAGGAAGTAAGTAGTTTTTAATTTAAGCAGTTTTTTATTAATTCATTTGTTTCACATATTATTATTAGAAGCATACCTTTCAATTTTCCCGATGTCAAATTTTATTTAATTTGTAATAACTTTAACTCAATTTCAAATTTACTATGGACATTTTTTTTAATGTTGAGAGAAGCGTGTACTGTTCGAATTATTCAAAAATTGAATTAACAACAACAGCAACAAAACATTTTAAAGGAAATCAAGACACATTATAGCATTATATATACATATTGGGAAAAGAAATATTGGGCATATTGTACAGTTTTTTTTTTTTTACTACTTATCTATCATACAGGGTAGGTAGAGGTGAGGACAAAGGTCCTTGTCACGTTTTAAAATCCAATGAAAAATAAAGTATTTTGCGTAAAAGAATGCCATTTGGGGGGGGGGGGGGATTTTTTTTTATGGTTGAAAAAAATAATTTAAACAAGTTTTACTCCTAATTCTTTCCACAAAGACCTTCAAATCTAAAGAAATCATCGACAGCTCAAATCATAAGCAGTTGCAAACAATTATTATTTTAGTACAGTAAAAAAAGTTGCGTGGTAGCGTATTGCTACTTATTTGACTGTTTATTACTGTTAATTTTACGGTATAATACTAGCAGCTGAGATGCCAGTATTATACTGTAAAATCAACACTTTTTTTTTTTTTTCAATGTATTCCCAATCGAATGGCTAATTTCGTTTTCCTCTGCGGCAGTTTCGCGATTAAAATGTATCGAGTGTTCTGCTTTTTGTTTGGAAGATTGTGCAATTAATAGCATATTCCAGTATGTGGAATGAAATTTAGCACAATTGGGATGTGATTGGAGTAAAAAATGTCCGCACACGTTGAAATATTGTAGTAGATTGCACAAACTATATAGTCAGTGACTGGATACTTTAAATGCAATAATAATAATAATAATAATAATAATAATAATAATAATCTAACGTTGTTCTTTCTTTAATGTTAAATGTTTCATGATTATATAATCAATTAATATAAAAATGTTAAGAACAAGAAGCTTGAATAAAAATAAATAAATAACATAATTTTTATTTCAAATTTTATTATTCATAAAGCTTTTTAATCAATTAAAAATATTATAGAAAATTTTCACCATATTTTCTTAATATTATTTTTGCATAATTTTTTTTAATATCAGTTACTGTATTTCCAATTACCGCAATGCATTCGTCCATGGCACTCAATTCCTTCCCCTCCCCTTCAAACTTTATTTAAAAATCAGGGTGCGCATCATTGGCATTTCAGTGGTCTCTACATGACCATTGGTCAATACATAAACCATTGGGTGGCAATTTTGTATTTAAATTTACGAGAACAAGAAGTAATGCTTCAATTTTAGTATTAACTGTTAAAATTTAACAGAATAAAATCTGTTTGAAATGTTTTCTTCAAATTTTTTATCAGATTTTTTTTTCCTTTGAGGTATTAAACATCAGGATGCGCGTATTACACGAGGGCACGACACGACATACGCGAAAATATATGCTATTTCAAAAACTTAAAAAAAAAAAAAAAATCTGGTCTGACATATTTATTTACTTGTGTGCTTTTCCGTATTTATTGAACGAAACCGGTGTTTTTCAAAATAAATTAACTAATAAAATTTATTTTATTTTTTTAAATTGTTTTCGATTTTGTCATAAAAAAAGGTCGTGTGATTGGCGATAAGCTGAGAGAGAAAATTGCACGTCCGTGACGTTATTGAAATATTGCGTGATTTTGTCACATAACTCAGCCCCAATTACGATGTCGGCAAACTGTATAATTTGAGGGTAGGGCATATCTCTAAACGAGTAGTACATTGAGTGATGTTGGTTCTGTTGAAGATAGGTTATTGACAAGCAAATAATGTGTGTGATTGTATGAATGTATTACATCACGCATTAGAATCATGTTTTTTACTTGCCAGATATACTTGAGGCAACTGTTTTTGTGTATAATATGTTTATTTATTTATTCACATATTTTATGAGAATTAGCATCATCATTTAGTGATTTGATTTTGGCTGTATTTAGTCTTTTAGTTATTTTTTGACTATGTAATGTTTATTGTCTTCTTTTGATACGACACCACTTTGTATCCCTGAAAATTTGTGAATGTATTTAAAATTATACTTTTGCAATTTTTTTTCAAAGATTTGTTTTATGCTTTCCTATTTGATACTCTTCCTGAAAACTTGTGAACACAATTAAAATTATACTTTTCCTTAATTTTTTTTCTTGGCTTTTTCATGTTTTCATATATTTGATACTCTGACACATTGTATCCCTGAAAATTGTGAACGTAATTAAAATTACCCTTTTCCACAATTTGTTTCCAGATTTTTTTCGTATTTTCATATTCGATACTTTGCCACTTTGTATGCCTGAATATTTATCAACATGATTAAAATTTAAATTTTTCACTTGTTTTCAAGATTTTTAAATATTTTCGTGTTTGATACAATGCCACTTTGTATCCCGGAAAACTTATGAACATAGCTAAAATTATGCTTTTTTTTTTCTTTCCTTTTCATAGTTTCATATTTGATATCCTACGATTTTGTATCCCTGAAAATTTATGAGCATAAATAAAATTATACTTTTTCCACAATTTGTTTCCAGGTTTTTTATACTTTCATATTCGATATTTTGCCCCTTTGTATCCCTGAAAATTTATGAACATACCTAAAATGATATTTATTCACTTTTTTTTTTTCCAGATTTTTTCGTATATTCATATTTGTTACTTTGTCACTTTGTATCACGGAAAATTTATGAACGTGATTAAAATTATGCTTTTCACATTTTTTTAACGCAGTGTTTCAAGCTTTTGTATTCGATACGAAAGCATGTGTTTTGTTCCACTTTGTGTCCCAGAAAAATTATGAAAATAATTAAAATTATACTTTTTCACAATTTCTTTCCAGTTTTTTTTTATAACTTTCATATTTGATACTTTGTATTCATAAAATTTATGAACATAATTAAAATGATACTTTTTCACATTTTTTCCTAGATTTTTTCATATTTTCGTTACTTTGCCGCTTTGTATCCATGGAAATTTATGAAAACAATTAAAATTATACTTTCCCACAATTTTTCTCCAGTTTTTTTTTTCATACTTTCCTATTCGAAGTTTTGCCCCTTTGTATTATTGAAAATTTATGAGCATGATTAAAATTATACTTTTTCGTATTTTTTTCCATATTTTGCATGCTTTCATGTTTGGTACTATGCCACTTTCTGTGCCTGAAAATTTATTAATATAATTAAAATTATACTTTTTCACAAATGTTTTTCATATTTTTTTTGTCATGCTTTCAAATTTGAAACTCTACTATGTTGTATCCCATAAATATTGTGAATGTAAATAGAATAATACTTTTCCATAAATTTTCCCAACATTTTTTTTAAATATGTTCATATTTAATATTCTGCATTTTGTAATTTTAGTTATTTTGTATTCTTAAAGTTTGAAATTATGAAGCGCCACCTAATGACGAAATTTTGAACTATTTTTTTAAATTACTGCATACAAAATTCATGAAGCACACCTGATAAACAAATCATTTACCACATCTTTATGTTTATTAATCACATCTAAGACTTAAAAAGAGAGAGAAAAAAATTATTTTGCTGCTTTTTTTTTTTTAATTTACTAAAAAAATTAATGTTTAATTATTCTTTGATTCAGTGGTTAATTGCGCCATTAAAGTTATCTTTCTTACATTTTAAAATAATATGCAGTACAAAAAATTACATGTATGTATTTGCGTACATCTGAATATCTTAAGGCTGCTTTCAAATCCCAACTGGCTAGTTTCTATTTTCCCATTGCTATTATGCTGTTCGATTTTCTGGTGCTTAAAGCTTGCAAATTCAGTACCTTTCGGTTTAAATGGATCGGCGAGTTTCAGAAACATTTGCTCTGATGAGCAGGATTTTTTCTTTTTACATATATTCTTCATATATATTTACATTTAAAATGTGTTATTGTATAGAAACTTTCTTCGTTTAGAGGTGAGACATGACCCACATGACTCCCCCCCTAGGATCCGCCATTGATCACAGTTTTTCTTTTGTTTAAAATAATATTTCTCTGTAAAGGGATAAAAAGCCACCTGTTTTGTTTAGGATTTAATTCCCTTTTTGTTTTTCGTATAGCCCTTTAACTATCAAATGCAGCATAATTTCTATTTCATTCCTTATTCCTTCTCTTTAGCTTCTAGGCATTAATTACTTAAGATATCATTACAACATGTCTTGGGACATGTAAAGAACATCGACTTTACTTTTAAATAGAGGATTTTATGACATATGTCATGCTGTAACTCTCTTATTTATGATCTGATTTGGATGTGACCGAGTATGGTGTATAGGACATACCAAGGTCTCCACCGAGTTCATTGGCCAGATTCATCCGCTATCTAGTTTCAAAATGGTGACCAGTTAAATTTTTAAAAAAAATAATAATTCAAAAAGATGTACAAAAAAAATATATATATAAATTGAAAAAATTGTTTCTGTTAAGTGTTAGAACTTGATAGAAGGATTCTGGAACATTTTTTGTTTTGGCTATATCTAAAAAAAAATGGCTGAGATATGGCAGTTTGAAATTCTAGGGTGGCTGACATTTTGAAACAATCTGATTTTTGTTATGCTGTAACTCTCATACTGAAATTCGCATTAAAATGCAGTATTAGCGAAAACCGGGATTCAATCTTCTATAATCGGGTTCCAAGCATTTTAGCTTCGGGTGTTTGAGTAAAATGAGTTGAATTTTTAAAAAACATGGACTATGAATGCTACCTTTCCCTCCCGGTACAGGCCGGAAGGACTTTTTCATCTCAAATTGTTATAGACGATTTTTAATTTGCTTTCCTCCAAATTAAATTAAGTTAACAAAATACCTGAAAATTAATATTATTGAAAATTAATCACATTTGTTGCATAACATTATTTTTTCAATTTTAAAGTTGCATTTTAAAAGTACACCTTAATAGTTAAGCAACTCTCTTTTTTTCAGTTCGCCTTCAAGTCAATCACTACGCCAAAATAATTTATCATACTTTTCCCCATCCCCATTACAAATTTGTTACTAACTTGTATCAAAACTTAATTTAAAGGAAAAAAAAAACTATTTGCTGAAATAAAGCTGCCAAATGGCTACTTTCAGCTTTTAAGAATAAAGGTACTCAAGGCCAGCATTTCTGTCTCATTAATATTTCATCGTCTTTGAAGCAGACTGCAGACATGCCGTTTCGCTCGTGATTTGTAAAGGGCGAATAATTACCGGGTAGATTATTTTAGATTAATAGGAGAACTTACAATCTCTATAATCATACCCCTCCCCCCCCCTTTTTTTCTTTGGATGAAAAAAGAAAAATGTAATTATGTCTTAACTGAAATTTCAGTTAAATATCACTTAACCAAATAAAGTACCTTCTTTTATATGATAAAAGAGTATCTTACTAAATAGTTGATTTAAAAATTTTTTTTTCAATTATTGACTATAGTTATTAACCCTTTGAAGTGCGGTGGTATATTATGTATACCACTTAATATTAATTCCAGACTGCCAAATGGCACACAGAAGTGTTCAATAAAACTTTGCTTTAATACGGTAATTGAAGAAAAGTGCTGATTTATTTTCAAATAAATTTATTCGTAAATTCTGGTGACATTCACTCATTTCAACATTTTAGCAACAGAATTAATTATCTTGACCTTGAAAAAAGTTAATGTAAATGATATTTATATATCTATTTGTAATGTTATTTTAAAATAAAATCATACATTTACTGCTATTTTAGAATGCATTGCTCGAAAATAAAAAATAAAATGCGGAATTACTAAAAAGATATTTTTAAAGAGAAATATAATAATGAAATTATTTAATTTATAAGATGTTTAAGAAATGTAAAATTCATAGATAGGATTTCATTTGGTATAACATCAACAAAGTTATAATAAATATGTCTCCCTGTAATTTAAAAATATGAGAATATCCTTTTCAGTTAAACAGAGAAAAACAAAACAACAATAAATAAATAAATGAATAAATAAATAAATAAATATAATTTAACTTAAGGGGACCAGAAAAGTTTGAAATGACGAAAAAATCGAATTCTTCTTCTTCTTTATAATGTTTTACCATTTTAAGACTGTGTTACAGTTGGTGTCCGATTTGAAAATTCCTAAAATTACGATCGTAGGAGCCGTAAATGTTAGAGCTGCGAAGACTGCCGATATCTGCGAAGGCAAAACTTTGAAACACCCTTTTTCAGAGGTTTTGCTACGATAATGTTTGACCAAATTAACCAATTTTCATGTTTCTTAAAAAAAAAAAAAAAAAAAAAAAAAAAAAAAAAAAAAAAAAATCAATTTTCTACAAACTATATCTAAAAAAAAAAGAAAAGAAAGTTATAACAAAAAATACGATTACTTTTTATGGATTGTAAATTTTCTGTTACATTATTATTATTTTTACTTTGTTTTTATACTCGAAAAACTACGTAAAAAAAAAACAAAAAAAAAAAAACAGTATAAAAAAGAAGCAACAACTCAAAAATATTAAACTTGGAGTTCTAAATCGTGACAAAACTGATTTTTCAAGATTAAATATGTCATACAATATTAAAATACCTTTTGTGTATTTTTTTTCTATAAAACACAAATAAAAAAATAAAAAAATAAGTAACTGTCTAAATTAATTACAGTATTTCTAATCCATTCAGTTAATTTTTGTCATATCAAACCTTTCTTGTCTTCTTAAAAAGGGGAAAAGTATATAAATGTAGTACATTGTATATGTAATAAAATGTCATTCATGTATAAAAATATTTTCTATAAAAGCAATTTTTCTTTAAACCTATTAGATGAGCATTTCGAATAAAGAAAGGTTTAGGTTAAAACCTAAACAAAATCTTTTGAAACCTAACATAACGTAACACCCTAAAATAAGCCCTTCTCCTTGATGCTGCTAATTTATTAACTACTTACCAGTCTCCGTCCGACCGAGTATTTTTCCTTTTTCTCTCCCCCCCCCCTCAAAACCGATTTTATGTATGTGCAAGTTTTTAGCAAAAATATCTTATCTCCTAAACTATATAAAATATTGTTATATAAAATGTACTTTCAAGTTCAGAATAAACCTTAAAATTAACTAGTTAAATACTTTTGTTGACACTAAATTAGCCTGTTTAGTATAAAAATGAAACTATTAAGTGATTAACTAAATCATTTCGAAACAACAAAAGAGAGAATCATATTTCGACGAAAATTTCAACTCGATTGTTAAATTATTTTTGATGACTAGATGACTTCATACTGTACTTAACAGTACAACATGCAGTTCAGTTAAGTAATAAAAATGCCTTATACAGTGAACTCCCATTAGTGCGGACTTCCAAGGGTGGCCTTTGTCGTCCGTATATAGTAACCGCAGTCCGCATTAATCGATGTAAACACACACATTATCCCTTACGTTGTAGGAATTGAATTCAGCTGTCATCAGAAATTAAATAGTTTACCAGTTTTATACTAAAAAATTATTCTTTAATTTGATAATTTTAGCAAAAAGCAACTTAATGACAATTTCTTTACACAAAAGAGAAAATTACTTTAAAAAAAAATGTTGTACTTACATAATTTAACTTCAATTATTTTCTCATTTTTCTTTCAATAGTTGAACAAATTATCTTTTTTCTTTTTACCATATCATTTTTGAAGTTTGGGGACTGACTCGAAAACATGGTCTTTTACATCACATTTTGATAGGTGGACAACCGTTAGATATTTTTTTTAACCTCTCACGTTTTTGGTGGTGAAATACTTCCTTTCTGTTCATCATTATCATTGACAATTTTTTAATATCTCAATAACCGAAGTTTATTTTGGAGAAATAATGTACAAAATCACCTTTCATTCTGCCCGGTCAATTTGTGAGAAATTTGTCCGCTTTAAAGAATGAGTCGTACGCATTAAGCGATGTCCATAACAATAATTGCAAATAGATGATATGTGGAAAATAAAACTGATATCATTAACTGGAGAGGCATCTTAAGCGGAGACGCAATAACGAAATTCCACTGCAATGGAAAATATTGTATAATTTACATCATAAAAATTGTACGCAATGGGAAAAAAAAATGAATATTCCATTTGTTATATAAAAATACGTACAATGAAAAATCACATGCGCAGAAAAGAGAAAGAATAAATAAAAAAAAAAAAAATTTAATTTAAAATTTCTAATTTATTAAATACATTTTAAATTTAAAAAAAACATTTCACATTTGAACTTTTTATTTAAAAATATCTTTAATACAATTGTTAAATTACTTTTCATAAACTTTTCACATTGTCGTAATATAAAAAAATATACAATAATAGCTAAATCTCCCTGCAGTTGACAACATGCAATTTAATTAAATAATCACGAAAAAAGAAAAATATATATACGTAATTCAAATCTACGGGGAATGTTGTATGTGGTGAAATGTCACTAACGCCCTGAAATAAGTCTTTTCCTTCAAAGCTGCTAATTTATTAACTAAAACATCTCGAAGCAAGAAAAGAGAGAATCATATCTCGACAAAATCTCTTAAATCGTAACATATCACCAGAATCCTACGCGAAAACTTCCAAAGAAGCGTACACGGAAATTAATAAATACAATTTCGAGATTTCCACGGGTGTAGTTCCAAAAACCTTTATTTGAACTAATTAATCCACTTCAGGGACATTAAAGGCACGCTAGCTTCAGCTTTAAGTATCTCCTCAGAGCCTGCCGACGCTGGTGTGCGAGTCGCGTAGCAAATTTGCTTTTCGTAAATTAATTTAATGTTTAAGTGGGTAATTTTCTGATTATTTGTTGATCCGAATTTTCAGAGTGTTTTCACAAATCACAAATAAAAGGAATTTCGAGATTGTCGGAATTAATTTGTGAATTTTTAGTTTGGGATTGTTCGAATTTTCCTTTTCTGGAAACTGGAAGGAAGAAGCTTTGTTGATTTATCCTAGGATTCAAGAATGGCATATTCATGTTTACAACAATTGTTAAGTATTAGAATTACTAAAATCCTATTCTCTTTAGTCGAATTTTGAAAAGTTTTCTATGACTTGCATATTATGAGGCTTCGTAATAATAACCATAAGTGCTTTAAGCAGATTGTGAAGGCTTAAAAACAATTCTATTGATGATTGCGAATGAGTAAATGGTGGATAACTGGATTGTGCAGTACGTTAATTGAGCGAATCAAATGCTTTGTTTGATGAAAGCTTCATCGGTGAGTTTGCTAATGAAAGACTATTCCATTATTTCTATACAAGATGTCATTTAGATACCAAATGCTTGTAATTAGATGATTTTTTTTTAAATGATGACATCTTGCTTTACAATAAATAAAATGTAATTCTGTATAGTATAGAAATCAGCGGCAAACAATGAGACTTGGAGGCATTGGCGCATGTTACAAATAACAGCAGAAGACATCAGTTTTGCAAGTAACAATATGAAATAGCTTTAGGGGAGATATAGGCTATGAATTACATCATCAGAAGACTTAATCAGAAAACTTAAGATAAGATTTCTTTTTTCCTTATGGGATCACGATTGCAGTATATCCAGTTATTAGCTTTTATAAGCACACGCACTTAAAGATTATTTCGTTATTATACAATAGAAGGTAATATTTAGATATCAAATGCTTGTAATTAGATTACATTATTTTTTTAATCATGGCATTTTGTTTTATAGTAAATGAATAAACAGTCATTTCATTTATAGCAATATTTAGCAAAATTTTCGGTTCGTTATACAGGGGCATAATACAACTGAATTATGCAGCTCGCTTTGTCATCGGCAAGCTTGCTAATGACGGACTACTTCATTATTTCAATACAAGAAGTCAGTTAAATACAAAATGCTTATAATTAGATTACATTAACGATTTTTTAATCATGGCATCTTCTTTTACAATAAATAAAACACAATTCTGTATAATGTAGAAATTCTTTCAAACAATGAATCTTAAAGTAAATCACCTCATATTGCAAAGAACAACAGAAGACATCAATTTTGCAAGCAACAGTATGAAATAACTTTAATGGGGCAGTATATTTCTCTGAACTATGTCATCATGAGATCAGCAGAATAAGAAAAAGAAAGGAGTTTCTTAGGTAATCAAAATTTATTTTTATGAACACACGCACTTAAAGACTATAACATTATTTCAGTAGAAGGTAACATGCTTGTAATTAGTTTACATTAGCATTTTACTCTTAATCATGATATCGCGTAAATAAAGTTTAGTAGCCAAACTTAGAAAGGAATATGTTACTCTATACAGAGAGCGATAGGGAACTGGATTGTACATCTCGCAATATGCAAATCAAATGCTCTGTTATCGGTGATCTTTCTAATGAAAGACTCATTATTTCAATTGAAGGTAACATTTACATGCCCAAATGCTTGTAATTAGATTACAATTACAACTTTTAAATCATTACACTATATTTTTTAATAAATAAATAAACGTTCAGGCCCGTTGTAGCCTCAAAAATTTAAGTTCGCTATACAGAGAGCCTTGTATAAATACATTGCGCAGCACTCTAACTGAAATAATCAAATGCGAGAGAAAGTGCTTTTTGTTTTGAGAAAGTGGTCGGAATAGAATTAAAAAATGGTCGCCAGTGGCAGCCCTGCTACATCCATGATCTTGCTAATGTAATACTTATTCTGCAATCGAAACAAGGTAACATTTAGATACCAAATGCTTGTAATTAGATTATCAGGGGTGATTGTGTTCAGGTTATATACCTGATTTCAGGTTTTTTATTTTTCATTTTCATTACAGAAATTCTGGTTTTTCTGATAGTTAAATTCATAAAATAAGACTAAAATATCAATTTCATATGTTTTCTAAACATAATCAAAATTCATATTGTCATAATTTGACCTCCCTGTAATAAATTATATGTCCTCCCCCTCCTCTCTCCATTTTTTCTCGCGAAAAATTCAGGTATTTTTTCATGAATCCACAATCACCCCTGTTAGATTACACTTGGAACTATATTCTATTTACAAACATTTGGTATCTAAATGTTACCTTGTTTTGAAATGAAGAATTCATATTCATTTTATTAAGTTTGATTTTTGTAGTGTCCTTCCCTTTGGTTTTTATACTATCTCTTCTTTTGATTTTCACACATTTAATTTCATTTTAAATAAATAAATATATCTGTATCTATATATACATACAAGGTGATCCAAATCAGACAGGAGATGTTATATTTCTCTTGCACATGTTGTCAAAGTTTACGTGAAAGATTTTTGTTTTGAGAAACTGATGCGAGATAGAATTAAAAAAAATAGTCGGCAGTGGCATCCCTGCTAGATCACAACCACGTTTTGCACACATAGTCTCCTGAGTATGTAGTTTCGATGTCTGAATTAAAAATAATTTCCTATTTTATCCGATATAGAGAAAATGGCGCTGTTGTGCAAGTGAATTGCTTATTTTTAAAAAGTACCTGCCACAACTTCTTCTTCTTCCTTTACCTTTTTTTTTTTTCAAAGAAAATGCTAAGTTATTAAATTGAAATAACATGACAAAAATAAAAATCAAAGAGTTAACGTTCAATATTTTTTGCAACAACATGTTAAAAGGAGCTAAAAGTAAACCACAAATTCATTTGCAATAACTGTATTGTAATCGCATATTGCATCATAATATCATTGCATATATGGTTCGACATATTCTACATCACCTTGCTCTAAAAACTGCATACGATCAACGACAGACTCAACAGCACTATGCAATTAATTTGCGCGGATAACTGAAACATGCTGTGCAATTCTGTCTAGTTAGTTCAGGTGAACTGGCCGGCCAAGACGTTTGGAATGATCTATTTATCATTCTTTTTTATTGAAAGCTTTGCCACAGAAAGTTTTGAATTGGTATAGCGATGTTAGATGATGCCCGGTTACATAAAAATAGTGGTGTTAAAACAATTTCTCTGCTGCAGTGATGGAATTAAAAAATTTTTTGAGCTTGGCTGCGTATATCTAACACCATTTACAGACCATGCGTCACGGGTCCCAAGGCAGTGTTCTCTTCAAAGAAGTATGGCCCATTTATGAATTAAGATGTGAAGCCCACCATACTTTAACGTTAATCATGCAACGGAATTTCTCGGTTAACGTGGGAATTTTCAGTGGCCCAGATTCACCAACGCCTCTTAGCTATAAATGAGCCTCATTGCTCAAAAAATATGCCAAAGCCAAGAATTATGTACCTCCATTCCTGAAAGAAACATAAAGGCAAACGATATTTCCTCTGTATTTATCATCAGAGAGCAATTCGTTCGAATAGGATATCTTATGTGGGTAAAATTTTAAAACAATACTCCATTATTATTTAAAACAGATTACCCACATTGTTGAATAAGAAATGTTCAAATTTTAAGATATTGCACGTGTACTATAGATACAACTGCTACCATGTACATTTGCTGTTCCTTGTAAAACAACTGCTGTACCAATATATTCAGCTGTCTGCATTCCAGATGGTTTGCAGCTTTGCACAGGTTTTACTGCAAATGTTACAGTCTGTTCAAAATGCAGAATAATTCCTGGAAGTTCTTTAATAGTAAGATGAGCTCGACGCAAACCTTTTACCTGTCGGAATGTCTTAATCGTAGCAGAAGCATTGTTATTGCTCTAGTAAAACATTTTTACGAGTAACACTTGATTTGGTAAAGGGAGTGCCATATTCACTAAGATTGTTGTTTAATGAAAAAAAGATTTATGTACTCTTTATAAGGGTAGAATAAATTCAAATACGTTCAATTTTATGCAAATTGCTATCCACATAACGCCTTTTCTCTCTCTAATGGCCAAAATATTAAGTAACATTTTCTCCAGAAATCGAAACTGCATACCCAGTAAACTACGTGACGAAATAGGGTTATATGCATACATATAAATTTAACTGTGAAAAACACACACACACATAGATAAACAGAAAGTGTTGACATCAGATAAAAAACATTCGTGTGGAAGCAAAAGCAATGTCTCTTATATAAGATACTCAATATATCATAGAGGGAACTAAACATGCCGCTCATAAATAAGTTATAAAGTCTCACAGTACCATTGTAAAGTATCTTGTGCACCTTGTAAGGTACCAATAAAAAATTATGAAACTTTAGAAAAAAATCTAAAAGTGAAGGTCATAATAATTGCGTGGAAATACGTATCACGCGAGTACACAGGTAACTTTAGAGATAGCCGATAATCCGATCCATTAATCTTGTTATATTTAGTTTTTTAAGACCTCTTTCAAGTAACTTGTAGGAACGTAAAGCCACGACTAAAACATAAAAATACAGCATTTAAAAATCTGCGTTAAAAAATGGTGCATTTTTTAGTTAGTCATACATTGAGAGTTATTGCGGCACTTGGCAGATCATAAAAAAAGAAATAACCTTTTTCGAAAAACAAAACAAAAATAGAATCTGAAGCATTTTCTATTAGACGAATGCTTCTCAAAGCTTTAATTAGATACAACATAGAAAATAACAACTTTACTTTCCTTCACTTCCTGTGAAGATATAAAAATACGAAACAAATAAGTTAAATTTGCATATGTATTGGCAACACTCTTTCTAAATCCTACTAAATTCTCTCTCAAGAAGTGTTGACAAGGGAAAAGGATCTCACCCAATCTTTTTATCACATCAGCTTACAATTCAAATTGCGGATTTACTTGCAACGAATTCATGCTAGTATTTTGTGAAACAAAAGTTCTGGCTTTTTAGAAGAGTAAATGATAGAATGATACATAAATTTATTAGTAAGCTTGTATCATTGTTGGTTGCGAGTAGAGATTGTGTTTAAGAGTGAGCGTGCTGGGAAATGATAATAATAATATTATTAAAATCTCTAATTTTCCAGGGATCTCTCATATCAGTACTTTTCAAGAGTCATTAATTTCGAATACAAAAGGATTTCTAGAATAAGTTTTTTAGGTGCAATTTTGTTTTATTTTTGTATTTCTTTAGTATAATTAAGTACTAAAGAGTAAAAGAAGATATGATTTGGAGACGACATCTTATTGCTGCTCCACAAGGAATCAGAAGTTGCTTTGTAAAATCTTTTCGTATACATATAAAAACAATCTGATAGTGTTTGCATGTGCGTATAAATATTATTATTTTTTTTTATTTAATTTTAACAGCTCCATCTAGATTGAACTAATATTTGAAAATCTGAATTAAATGACCGCTATAAAGCATAATGTGATAACTATTATTATAAGGCAGTTAATATTTAGCATCAAATTGGTAATGTTTTATTTTAATTTTATTTTAGGGGGAAACGAAATTTATGTAATGAGAAATAATGCAGATAGCTTGGTTAAAATCGATTATTAAATTGAAAGAAAAATCACAAAATTATTAACGACAAATAAAAATTCCGCTTTAATTTTTTACATGTGGGTTATATTGATGATTTTCAACATTTTTGTTAGCTTGTTGTTGTTGTTGTTTTATATTAATAATGCTGAAAATTTTAAGGTTTGAATGAAGATATTTGAAATGCAGTTTTGAACTTATCTGTGACTTCGTTTAAGTATCTGGCTAAAAAATGTGTATGTAGTATATATATGTAAAGAATGTAAAATAAATAAATAAATATGACATTATTCGTTCAGAATTTCAATGGGTTAAGTGATATATATATATATTTTAATTTGAAGCTAAAAAGTTTGTTCTGATATCATAGCTACGATTTTTAGCCACCAATTTTTTCTAATGGTCTGTTCCTTATTTAATCGAAAAGGCTCTCGATTAAACAAGGCGAAGAAAACCATTAAAAAATACTGGTGGCTAAAAATCGTAGCAGTTGGCAGCTATGTCTAATACCACCAAATTAAAACTATACACAATATATTTTTTTAAAAAAATTAACAGTTTTTTTTTTATTATTATTATCTAAAAGTATGGCCATCTGAGTGTTTTGCCGATATTATTAAAATGTTTAAAAGGAATGTGTTTGCGCTTGATTTTTTGAGTTGGAAACGTAACTTGTAATTTTTGTCTGATGATATCTTTTTTATATTAAAAAAATGTCAGCATGGTTTTGCTCCTTCATTTGATTTTTTCTGTTGTTGTTCCGAATACGGCTCATTTTTCTCAAAAACTGTTTAATTTATGAATGAAGGTGTTATGAGGTAATCTGTCATATAGTAAAACTAAAATACTAAGATTATAATTATTCTTGAAGATATGAATTATTTTTTTATATTTAATATTTTTATGTTTAACAATTAATAATATTAATAAAAATAATTATTTTTATATTTAGTAATAATAATAATAATAATAACAATATTTTTAATATTAAAAAAATAATATTTTTAATATTTAAAAATGATAATAACAATAATAATAACAATAATAATTTTTATATTTATAATAATTGCAATAATTATATTAATAATAATAAAATTATTAATAATAATAATAATAAAAAAATATTTTTTATAATTTGATAACTAAGTGTGATTAAGTGTTCCTGAGAGAGTTTAGTACCACCTGCATTCACAATTTAAGCATACTACAAAGAAGAAAATAAATAAAAATAATTACAACAAAAAGATTTAACTCCAATTTTCTCGAAATTTTATTTCTTTTTTACATAATACATTCTTCCATTCATGCTTTTTTATTGTCAAATCATAATTATGTTATTCTTTAATTAAATTACAGCAAATTTAATTAATTTATTGATTAATAAATTTATCTTTTATACATTTAGAAAAAAATTCTAACATTTAATTAAAGCTGATTTGTAAGATTCTATATTAAAATAAGTGTTGCAATCCACATTCATTTTTGTGAGCAATGCACTAAAAATTACGTTATTGGCTGTTCTTAAAACGTATTTTTAAGGCATAATTATGCTTGTTTCAATGAAACTGATGTGTTATTTAGATGTACTGATAATAGAAATAATCGGAGAATTTGATTTAATTTAATGCATAGTAAAAGAGGGTTTTACATAATATTTCTAACAATCTGATGATTGGAGAATGGGGGAAACCTCTTATTCTTAATCTTTACTAGCATTATTTCATATTACCAGTTCCATTCTCTATACAATTTTCCTATTGGCTGTTCCCTGTAATTTCCTGTAATTCTATTTGTCAAAAAACTTATCCGTTGAATCCGATTCTCTTTCATATATTTGAACAAAAATCCATCATTCTCTGCATTGATGACGGTACGCTAAATGCTACTGAAACTAGTCTGCTATAAAAAAAAAAAAAAAAAAAAAAAAAAAAAAAAGGAAAGTGCTGGTGCTGAAAACGTTGTTTTATCTGCTTATATTGTTATTGCGCCAAGTATCATCTTAATTGTAAAGTTATATTTTTGCTTCTGAACGCGATTTAATGAATCGAATACTAATCAAATTTTCAAATACTAGCTAAAATTTGTCCTCAATAATATGGTTAAAAAGCGGTTGATTCTATTCAATAATTTATAAAAATAACGGGTGCTGTGTTTATTAGAAAATATTATAGAGCGATATGTGTCATTTAAATTATTCATTGGATAATACAATCAACCACTTTTATGAATCAAATCACTTATATCAGAACTCAAATCATATAGTTTTACACGTTATTGAAATCAAAATCTTAATTGAAACATTTTCTTCGGAACAAATGGGATTCCATTAAGGAACGTCCACTATATCTTTTTTATTCCCTATGTAATTTTGACGTTATCATTTATGACTGACAATTGTTAAAATTTATCTTACCGTAATAATTATTTTAATTACAACTATTAGCATTTTTATTTACTTTTTTTTTTTATTTTTGTGAAATTACAAAGTTCATAAGTACATTACACTAAGTAAATAAAGACAAGTAATTAAAAAGTTACAAATTGTAAACTTAATGGTTTCAAATTATTAAATGTTTACAAATTGTAAATTTAATGGTTGCAAATAATTAAATGTTTACAAATTGTAAATTTAATGGTTGCAAATAATTAAAAGGTTAGAAATTATAAATTTAATGGTTACAAATAATTAAAAATTAAAAGGTTATTAAGTGCATATACTAATAATATTTACAACTAATTACAATTTCAAAAGCCAGAGAGACAGAAAAAAAATGTGCCAAAGACTTTCGTAATATATATATTCCATATTTTAACTAATAAAATTTCTTTGCCTTAAACACGTTCCAACTCTTTAATAACGAAAAATAAACTGGATAGCAGAATATATTTTAACGATAAAGTCTCTCAAAATTGCCGTACTACCATTTTAGTTATGATTAAAATGAAACAGTTAAGCTATTTATTAACATTTTCCATGTTTTCTTTTTACAAAAAGAGATCACGGCGATCAAATAAGATTGAAATACATCCAGGAAAACAGCATCACGGAAATATGCTTAACTCGAAAACGGTGAAACGCAGCACACTGTCATCGCAGAGAATACAAAAAGGATTTCAAAATATTCCATCACATATACTCACGTATATTTGAACTTTACCGTAACATCCCCCCCATTTGAAAATTTAGCAACCTAACTCAATCAGCAACAGCGAAATACGCAACAACAAAATCGCATCAAGTATTTTAAAAAGATGATAAAAACGGGAAGACTCAGGTAGTTAACTCAAAGAGGCTTATGAGTGGTCAAGCATGGTACAAGAGAAATCCTATTTGAAAATTTCCAAATACATAACGGGAGAAGACGATGACGCTCGTTTTCTTTAGGGGAAAAAAATTTCTTTTTAAATAGAAAGAAAATTTTGAAAAGTTGAAGATTTAATTTTTTCAAAACTTCCTTCTCGAGTTTCGAAGACACTCATCTACGTATATATTAACTTGTTCGAGTTAGTAAAGGGTCAATGAAAAGAGATTTTCAAAACAGAAGGGTGAAAAATGCTGGAAATATCAGCGAAATTTTCAATTTAAATTTCTTTAAAAAGATCATATGAATATTAAATAAGAAACAATAATGACAACATAAATGCAGTTTTATTTTCGCATAATGATCTCTTCATTTTGTATTATTTTCAAAACCTAAGGATTTTAAAATGTTATTATAATAAGGAAATGCTCTCAAGAACATTTTACATTGCCATCTAATAAAGTTTAATCCCTTATAATGCTGAAAACTAGCATTTAGTCCATCATCTAATCATAGGATTTAATATATAAAACTAGAATTTTTAGGAAATCAATATTCAATCATTCTACACGACTGACAGGAGAAAAGCTTATAAAATTGTAAATATTGAACATGATATAAATAATGCTGTCTATAATTGATAAAACCATGAAACACGCACTACAGCAGTTTCGAAGAAGGTATCACTTTTTTTTTTCGCAAAACAGCCCATTCAGGACAAATGCCTAAAATAAATTATAAATAATACAATTTCTGTTCAAATATAAAGAGGGTTATTTATTACTAAGGTTCTTCATCCATTGCCATGCAATGCTAGAATAATTCATTCAGGCAGAACTATAATAAAGTAAAACCTCTATAAAGCGACCACCATTGGTTCCGTTAAAAATAAATCTTTTAGAGAGTTGATCTTTGAGTAGAGGTAGCATCGATAAATATCTATTATTGGACTATTAAGGGGAGCTTTGAGGTTTTATTGAAATTTTCTGACATTTTATTAAATGGTTTTATGAAAGAAAACGATTTAATCAAGAAAAAATACAATACTTATTTTACAATTGGAAAATTTCCAAAAAGTTAAATAGTTTTACAGGAAATTTCATCTTATCCTATTAACGATAACTTTCTTACCTTTCAACCACGAAACATCTGTATATTTTACAGAGGTTGGATAAAATCTGGTTTAACATAGATATTGATGTAAATATAAACTTCTGTTAAGAGACATATAATTTAGATGTCCAACGTTTTCATAACTTTTGTTTGCAGAAAACAAAATGATGAACATTCTATATTATTTAAAAAGAGATCTAAATGAATCCTTATCTATTTGGGTAAAAAAAAAATCTTACCAAAATCACCCGAAAATAAGTTCTTTGTTAGTAAAAATGTTATAATTTCAGTTTAATTGTAATAGCGCGATTTTATTGAATTTTTTCTGTCTGATATGCTATGAAATGTAGTTTGCTAGGAAACTGTTAAATGAGAGAGAGAGAGAGAGAGAGAGAGAGATGGGGGGGGGGGGGATTGGAGGGGGAGGTATAACTTCAAGAACCAAACAAATAGATTTTTTCATTGCTAAAATTGAAATCCTGAAAAATTAATTGAAATTTATTGGTATAACTTCAAATTTGTAAAAGTGGGGGGGGGGGAAATGTTTTATATTTTTGAACACGTATAAAATTCCACCAAAATTATACAAATAATTGTGAATGTCTGTGAATCTTATTGACTAAATTTTAAACAAACTTGATTAATTTAAGACTTTCTTAACGAGAATTTAGCATTCGCAATGAAATGTCTCTGCATTCCCATCGAAAAACATTATGAAATCGGGCATGACATCGGGAACATTATGACATCGGGAAAATATTCCATATTTTTCGAATCTATATCAACCAAATTAAATCAAAAAGTATACAGCTAATTCTGAATACCTCACCATCATATCTATTTACCCAATTTCAAACTAATCGGATGGTTTTTTTTGGCAGTTATCGCCGGACATACAAACAGACACCAAAAACTTTTCGCCTCTTTCACTTAAAGTTTCGGCAAATACTGTTTTCATTGTTATTTAAAAAGACTAAAACTAATTTTATGACCGCTTCTATAAATTTGTATTTAGTTCCTTTACAATTAATAGTTTTAAAAAATTCTAGTAATAACTAAATTGCTTGGATAAGTTTTGATATCATAAAAAATGTATCAGAATTAAACGCTTAGTCAGACGGTGGTTAGCGCCGTCTTTTGAACCTTATATATGGATGGAGAAAAAAAATCTGGTTAAGCCTGTTTATTTTACCTTTATATCTTTCTTAACGAGGTGTATAATTGTAGGGTGGTGTATCTAAAATATACAGAAGCGGTGCACGTAGCTGCAGAAAGAATCCGTCACCGGAAGAATAATTTACGACTGATATTGGGTTTGGTCGGGATTTTCCAAAGCCAGTACGATGTGAACGTGCATCATTTTTTCTCTCTCATATTTGCGGTTTCATCATTATCTACCGGAATTTGAACTTACATTTTCTTCTTATAACAGTGTTTAAAAATTTGTTTTATGTTGCTCATCGCTAATGGAAAATGAATATAGGCGCAATATTATCTTGGTGTAATATAAGAGTATTTACATTTCGCAATTACACAGTGCCCCCCCCCCCCCCCCCAAAAAAAAAAAAAAAAAAAAAAAAAAGAAAAAAAGAAAAGAAAGAAAGAAAAATAAATTGTACACACTTTATTACCAATCATTTTTGTTATTATTTTTTTTTTTTTTTTAAGAAGATAGAGAGTAGTTATAATTTTCAATGATCGAGGAAACTGGCGTTAGATTTATGACAAATTAATATTTTATCGCAATCTAGTAGTATATCTAGTTTAAGTACAATTAATTATAACATGGTTCGTACTAGACATGAGACGAGCTCAACCCGAGCCCGGACAAACTTGTTATTTGAGAAAAAAGAATGTTTTCTAAGTTTCTTAAAGTGTTTTACAATACTTTCTGCTTGAATCTGTTTCCAAAATTACTAGGAAACGTTTTATTATTATTATCGAACGGGATTTGAACTTACTTTTCCTTCTCATAGCAGTATTTTAAAATATGTTGCATGTTGCTCAACCCGAAAAAGAAAATTAATACTGGTGCAGTGTTATAATCATGGAGAAATATGATAGTATTAACATTTCGGAATTACAGAATGCCACCCCACCTTCCCCTTCCCACCACCTTTAAAAATACATCTGCACTTTATATTAATGCTGTATCGGAATATATTTAGTAGTAATATAATAATTATAGTATCGGTTATATGTTATGATCATATTGTATGTATCATATTTAACCTTTTTTTTTTTTTTTACATAATTCTTAAACTGAAAAAATAAATAAATAAATAAACAAAAAAAACCCTTTTTATTTTTTTCTGATTTTTTCCATACATCAAGCAGTATTTTAACTTAAATTTAGTTATTTATCATGTTTATTACCCCTGATATATATATATATATATATTTATTTATTTATTTTACCTTCGAAAAAAGCTGTGTCAACATATATAAATTAGATATCTATGAAAAGGCTTTGGAATTGAAAAAAATAAGGTATTATTTTGTTTTAATAAGTAATTCAACACGTGAGTATTCTATTCACATAAACATGTTTTTATTTTATTATTTTTTTCTGTATGGGTAAACGGTGATATATTTCCCAACGATTTATTATGCTTTTAAGTTTTAATAAATAAATAAATAAATAAAAATTAAATTAAAAGTACAAGAGGAACGAAGTGCAAATCCTTCGCATGTGTTTACTTGTTATTGCAAGATTTGTTTAACTCTTTTATTCTCGACGAAATTTAAAAATCCGAATAAGTAAATTTGACATAAAATTTATTTAATATGTCTGTTAATAAAAAGAGAGATTTTATGCAAAATAATTTGTTTTGCCGTTTTCAAAAAGCACAGCCAGCTTTAGTTTCTCGAGAATTTATGTTAGCTTTTATGCTGTTAAAAATATCTAACGGAGAAATTTTTCTCTAAACAACTCCTCTGATTTACAGATAAAACCATAGTATATTTACTTTTATTATTTTATAATAATAGAGACATTAGGAGGAAAATATTAAAATATCATTTGTTAATTAATCTGAGAATTGTTGTAAATAACAAAGTTACACATTGTAACATATTGTTGTAAATACAAAATGGTATATAACTACCGATATATTAAATTAGTTTTTATGAATAATTCCTAGCTAAATTTCCTATTTTGTATTCAAACGTTAAGGTGTGTGTGTGTGTGGGGAGGGGGGGGGATAGGGGTTTTTGAGGTTAAAATATTCATAATTTGGAACATAAAAGGTTAAATTGGTTCAAAACTCAATACAAAGAAAATAACTTCTTAAAAAACGGCATTACTTTTAATTAAATGTAATTTTAATGTAATTCAAATTGAAAATTGCTTAAATCGTATGATTGGTAAACATAAAAAAAAATACATAACAATTAAAAAATACATATTTGTTCAGGCAAAAAACAATTGCCATTACCGATATTCAATAAATTTTGAATATGATAAGCATTAATATAACAATAGTTTGATATCCAGGTCACAGTCTAAAATATTTTATGCGTATATGTGGTGCATGGTGTATATTATGTATACATGCATTATATATGGTGTGTATTATGCGTATATAATAATTGTGAATATTTTTCTAAAATTTTGAAATACTAAAAATAAATAAATAAACACGAAAGAAACGAAGGATTTAGTCTTGCGATGGATGTTTAAATGATTTGCAAAAAAATCACTCTTAAAAATCTATTCACGTTTTCTTAAAACATTCTCCAGGTTACGAAATATGCACCACCATCTCTTTGTGTTTTATTTTGCATACTAAGTAAAATTTATGTTCTAAGTTTCACGCATAGTGATTTTGCATTTTACGGACGAATCGCTGACATTCTCTTAAAGGTTTATTGAACTAAACATCCAAAATTGAATAAAATTTATGATGAGAATATCAATAGTTTAAAAAAATTATACGAATTCATTTTGAATACTGATAAGCTAGGATACAGGAAATGTTCTGCTATGTAAGTTTATAAGATTTTTCATTGTTATTTATGTAATAGGAAAAAAAATAAAACGTGAATAATTAATACTTTATAAAACATACTTTTTTATGAATGAGTATATTTATAATATGTTTTATAATATATAAGGTGTCCCGAAATTCCACGTACAAACTTCGAGAGAATGTAGAGCACACTGCAGCAAACGATTTTTGGGCAGGAAAATAGTGTCGCAAATTAAGTCAAAAATACATGGTGCCTTTCTGCAATCGGAACTGAAAATTTAATTACCTTTTTTTATTTATAAAATATAATGATATCATCCAAAGTCATGGAAATGGCTTCCATCTGTTTACAAGCAGCGCTGAACTAGATGCTCCATAATATTTTGGAATGTAGTTCACATTACATATAGTGTCACTGATCGAATTATTGTGTTGATCCAGCACTAATAAAATCATTTTTCACACAAATAAAGTTAAGCCTATTGAAAATTTTGTTAAAATACCTTCATTGCTGTTAAAGTTATTAACACAACTCTGGGTTTGGATTGGCGTAAAACGCGCTGTACTTTTTTAATTGAATAAATAAATATATTGTAACCCATTTTCTATGCAAACAGTGTTTTTGCAGTTTGCTCTATCCCGCCCCTCCCCCTCCCAATTTGTACATGGAGATTCGAGACATCCCAATGTGTATGTGAATGAGTATATACTCTGTTACGTATTTTCTTTCATATTTTCTATAAATCAACTGTTTGGATTTTAATGTAAGCATTTTAGTGAAAACTAGTAATGAAACTCAGCATGACATTTTGCTGTAAACTCCGTAATTTGTTTCTCCCCTTTTTCTGTTTTTAACATTTATTCTTATATATCTATATATCTTCTTATATATGTATGTACTAAATACAGTTTTCTTTTTTTCCATTAGGTAAGTTCTATGGATAGTTATATTTACTGAAAATATGAAGAAAAAATCAAGGTAATTTTTTTCACTTTAAATATGTGACTATAATCTTTACATGAGATGTTTTCCCTTTTTGTTTCTTTTCGCCGCTTATCAACGTGAATTATGTATAAAAATATTTTCGTGAATGTTTTTTGACACATTCACGAAATTATTTTTATACATAAATGCTTAAAATTTGCCGACCTTACTATTTAAGCGTCGATTAACGTTTCTCATTTTCCTGCATATATGGCATGAATTGTATTATAGCAGTTTGCCGACTTATGACAACATTACTCGAATTGTCAAGTTCCGAAAGTTGTTTCAAAAAATGAATTTGGGGAAACATTTTCTGAAAGTCTTTATATGAAAATGAGAAACGCTGTTTCGATTTCTTGGTGTGTGAATAACTATAAATTGTGCGCATTTATGAATATAAATAACTTCGTGGATGTGTCAGAAAATAGCAAGTTTGGAATTTAAAACAGCCTTAAAGATATTATTATTATTATTATTATTATTATTATTATTATTATTATAATTTTGGTAATATGGAAATATATGTTCATTAAAATTTTCAGAAATGTACCAAAATTTCTAGTTAAATACAGCCTTAGGTATTAATTACTCAAGGTCGAAAATACCCAGGAAAAAAGGATTTTATAATTTGTTTTATGGAGTGTATATAGTTAATCATTGTTTGTAATTTTCAGCATATGATTACTCTTACTTGGCTACACCTACAATATTATAACATGTTGTCGGTATAAAAATTCATCCATAAGAAAGTGGCTGTTTATTAATTTATTCATAACAATCAGGAAATTTTTATAGAAGTGACGATATATTTTGATTTATAAATGCGAAAATATTATGCTATAAATGAATGCATCATAACAAAAAGTTTTAACAAATGCACATAAATTAAAATAAAATGCACACACAGATGTTCTAAAACGTCAATTAAAAATTTCTAAAGTACTTTGAAACCCCAAAAATACGATCTTCATAAGCAATAAATATATTATTTATTAAATAAAGAACAAAATTACTTTAAAATAAAATACTAATTAAGCTTTCGCTGTTTAATCGAAATCTAAACAAACAAGTGAGTAAGTGTGATCGAAAATCGCACAAGGGTTTTGTTTAATATTCCTTTCACTTATTTAATTAATAAATCCAAATCATTAATTTATAATTTAAATCCTTATACTTTATCAATACACTTTATCAATTAGAACATAGATGGCAGCACCATTAAATTTAATATTAAAATGATTACAAGAGAAAGATATCTTTTAAATCAAATTAAAAGTAACTGCTTTCCAGACAATTGTAACAGCAAATGTTCTAGAATTTCTAATGTGGAAATCGGCAAGCGAAAACACATCTAAAACATTACATTATGTAATTTAAATTTTGAATAATAAAATAAAAATTACTTCAATAGAAGAGAGTTTAATAAATTAATAGTCAGATGGCGGCACTAGTCATGAACAAGAATTTTGGATTTAAAGAGGAAATTCAATATTACATATAAGAGCTGTTTAAAAATAAAAATAAAAATATTTAAATAAAATTTAAAATTCCAAAATGTAAAAATTTAGTGAAGGTTTAAATAAAATTAAAAATTTATAAAGACAAAAAATGTTTAAGCGAAAATTAAAATACAGAAATGTCACAAGAATTTAGTGGATGTTCAAGCAGAATTTAAAGTTTTGAATTTTCTCATAACAAAACAAATTGTTTAAACGATATTTAAAATTTCAAAAATTAAAAACTTAGCAAAAATTTAAACAAAGTTTAAAATTTTGCAATTTTTCAAAAAATAATTTGTAAATAATAATAATAATAATAAAAATAATTGATAAAATATTTTTTAACAACTTTTGACCTTAAAATGACAAATAAATAAATAAATAAAATAAAAAATAAACAAAAATAAAAATTACAAAAATTCTGTAAATTTGAATCAATTAGATAATGAAATCTATTCCGGGGAATAAATTTCAAGTTCTGATGCCCAGCTTCGATCCAGGAAAAAAAAAAAAAAAAAAAAGCTTAAATTAAGACTCTGTTTTAAAATCTGGCCGGGTTCATTTTTTGTAAGAAATGGTCAGATGTCATTAAATTAATTCATTTAATTAAAATTAAAAGAAATTTGTTTTATTTTATTATTTGTCGTGTGATCTGAGGTATTCAGCTATAAGTATGCAAAATTTCAAGTATGTAACTTATATAGTTTCCGAGAACGAATTCTGTGACAGACATACTGTCTGTCTATTAATTATCACTATACTACGCATCAAAACTAGGCCCAATTACTCATATATGGAATATTAAGTAATTTCAGCTATTTACATCTTTGGATTTCACTATATTTGTTAATTTTGTTTGCAATTTGTAAATGTTTGATTAAAAATTTGTACAACTTTTGTGATAAGCAGGGGGAATTTTCAGAAAATCTTACCAGCCGCAGCAAGATGCAATGTACAGTTGAAAATTGTATGACAAAATGTACACGACTGCAGAAGTAGTTAGTTACTATTACTACAATGCATTTATATATATATATTTTTTTTCAATAAAATTAAAAAAACATATACAATAGAGGAAAGTTTAGTATAGGTTAGAACTCTGTAGCATGTTTTACATCGCGGTAATTTGGAAAGTTGCAAAATATACCTAACTAGTAAAAAAAAAAAGTTTGGCATACCTTTTATAGCTTGCAATTTTTCAAAGACTGCCTAAAAATTCACTCGCCCTGTTTCAAAATCCATTCGACAGAGGCGAGTAAAATGATGTATTTCCCCACCTCTGGTGATAAGTGTATGTCTTTCAGAAAAATAAAACATTCGAAATTCTTTTTTTTTTTTTTTTTTTTTTTTTTTTTTTTTTTTTAAGGCTAAGACTAATCCAAGATGAAATGAATTATCGAAGTTAAACTGATTTTCTATTCTAATGGATAAGAGATAATAATGGGAAAGTGTCCAATTAAGGGCATTCTTCCACTGTCCAACTTCCAAGTCACAGCCAATATAGCACAAAATGGTTGGACCAACGTTGTCTAATAGTTGTCCCACGTTTATCCACAGTAAAAAATGTCTTTCTTACCGTCCATTTGCTAACAAAAGCGCAACAGTGGTCCAACCATTAACCCCTTAACAGGTTCATTTATTTTGACACAATAAACTAAAAATAAGGGGAAAATACCACATTTACCAAACTAAAATATTCGAATTGTTTAATCGAAAACTTTCTGTCTTTAAATAAAGCGAATATTAAGTTTAAAAATTAGTGGTGGCAAAATGATTTGGATAACGGAACAAGTAAACTCTTCTTGCAGGTACTTTGTACGGGCAAACCAGTTAAGGGGTTAACTGCTCTGAATCCTGCTCAGATACGCTCCTTTTTAGAGGGTTCTATATATGTACCACAAACTGTCAACGATGGGCCTACAATCTATGGTACTTGAGAAAGATGTCCAACTAGAGGTTGAACATAATGTTAATCATATGGCTATATTCAGTAAGTAGGAAAAGCGTCCGACTTATTGGAATAATCCATTTACGAGGTTTCACTGTACTGATTTATAAATTTTATTTCTCTTAAGTATCTTCAAAAATTAGCTTAAAAGACTTATGAATTTTAACATGTAGATAAGATTTGTTTTGTTTTAACTTTTTATATTAATGTCAAATAAGTAATTAGTGTCATGCGTTATATTTTAAACTTTACCATTCAAACTGTGGCAAATAAAATGAAAAAAAAAAAAAAAGACAGGATTTTTTTTTTATAAAGGTCCCATTGTGGGGAAAAAAGGGTCGCTTTTCAATCACAACTTTTTATGGTCTCTTGTTTTTCCCTGTAATTTCCCAGAATGCTTTTTTCATGGCTTGTTGAATGCCATCATTGCTTTATTCCATTGACATCCCGATATCAACAGTGCAAATTCAGATAACAGCGAATCTTTTTGTTATAAGAAGTCACGCTTTCCTTTATAATACTTATTGAACTTCTGTCTAGTTGAAAAGAACAAATAACGTGTATTAAAAAACAACATAATATTTCAAGAAACTTCTATTTTCATAGCAACTTAACTGGTTTTCACTCCTTAACTACATCACTTTTTCGCTCATCCTTTGTTCTGCTACTTTTGCACGCTTCTCTCATAAACAAAAACGTCTTCCTACCGAACCAGAAAAAAATATATAAATATAAAAAGCTCCTTTATTTCCCCAATAACCCAGTAAACTCCCCCAAACGTCTGATATCCGCGATGAATCGCCTTCTCTAGCAAACCTGAGCTTCGAAACTGGTCGGGCAACTTTCATCATCTTGTTAGTAGCAGAACCGCATACCTCAACACCAGCTCTTCATATCCCTACCCCCCTCTTTATATACATATCTTCTTTTTATATATATAAAAGGGGAGAAACATGAACGAAATATCACACGTGACAGCCCCATTAATCCAGAACCCCATTCATATTTCGCTCTATTAGAAGGGGGCGGGTTGCTCTTGTGACGCTTGTTTTGGAGGTGCTTGTGTCAACATTGCAGGAGGACATTTTTGACCTTACTTATGGAAGGCTTTGTTGTGTAACTCAAACAGGTGTGTGTTGTCATTGGCAATTGACACCTGTAGAGGTGATTTCACGCACGATAAGTTGATGTTAGGTTTATGGAGTTTGAAGGATTTGGAAGTTAGCTATCTTTTGCGTATGAAAAATTAAGAAGATATCTAAAAAAATTTGACTCTGAAATTGGTTCTTCTGTTTGGTTCCTTAATTTGCGTGTGTGCCAGAATAAAGTATCAAGGAGAATTGAGTATCTGAACTTATCCTTTACAATACAATACCTTAGGCATTTAGATCTTAGGCATTTGACGAAAAATTCATTTAGAAATTAGGTGTGTTGCTTTTCTGATGCTGGTTCCAAAGTCCTTTTTATGAACTTTGCAGGAAGATTTTTATAACCCAACTTCTAGATGGCTTCGTTATATAATTTTAACAGGGTTGTGTTACCATTGACAATTAACATCTTTATAAAGATGTCATGTTTGAGAATGTGAGAACTGGTGTTTATTGAGATTTAAGGATTTGAAAGTTAGCTTTCTTTTGCATTTAGACAATTGGGAAGATATCTAAAATCTTTTGGCTTGGATTTTGGTATACTTTCGTTTTGTTTCTAATTTTGTTTGTGTGTGGTGTGTCTAAGCAGGCCGCATACCGAGGCGGCATAACGCGAATCTTAGGAGAAGAAACCGATTTGAAAGAGATTAAAACAAAGAAGAAACAAGTTTGAATTTCAGAATTTGTCTCCTAAGTCGCGCGTTTTGTCACTTGTGCACGGCGTGACTTAAGACGATGAAGTAAAAATACGTATTTAATCTGAACTTATTCCAATACAATATTTAGACATTTGGTGAAAGATCTAAAAAATTATTTCAGACACAGATTTATGTTCTATGAGAAAAAATGGGGATTACTCTTGTGATGAAAGAAGTTGTTTGTGTCAATGTTGCAAGAGAACATTTCTGTTCTTACTTGAGGAAGGCTTCCTAGTGTAATTTTAACAGGCTTACGTTGTCGTTAGAAATTAACACATGTAAAGGTGATTTCACGTCAATAATCTCGATATTAGGTTTATCGATTTAAAAAATTTAGAAGTTTAATAGAAAACTCAAAAAGAGTTTAAAGTGGAATGTCACATTCACCTTGCAGTTGATGTAGATAAAATGCTTATTAAAATTACTAAAAAAGGTGCGTACAATTTATTTTAAAACCATATGTAAAAGATTACATACATATTCCGATCTTAACCCCGAGATCTTTCAATCACTAACATGATCATTTTCAAAGGGGATACCTTAAATCATTCTAGAGTTAGGTATCCTCCTTGAAAATAATCACTTACGTGATCATTTTCAAGGGGGATCATTTTCATCTTTTTCAATCATTTCTGACCTTACTTGTGGCAGGTTTAGTTGTGTAACTTTAACTTTAAGATCGGAATACGTATATAACATATTTTACATATGGTTTTAAATAAATATTGTGCACCTTTTTAGTAATTTTAATAAGAATTTAGAAGTTAGATTTCTTTTGTGTATAGAAAATCAGAAAGATATCTAAAGATGTTTGGCTTTGATTTTGGTACTTCTGTTTGATTTTAATTGTCTTTGTATGTACCCGAGAAGAAAGAAAAGTATCTGACCTTATTTAATTAAATGCAATATTTATAGGCTTGACATTTGGTAAAAGTTCTAAAAAATAATCATGAACCATGTTTACATTCTATGAGAAACGAGGTGTGTTGCTTTTCTGATGCCGGCTCTGAAAGTACGTGTATCAATATTGGAGGAGAACATGTTCTATACATTACTCGTGCAGGGCTTGGTTGTGTAACTTTAACATGCTTATGCTATCGTTTTCAATTAACAGATGTAGGAGTGATTTCATTCACAATAAGTCCATATTACACTGCTAAAAATTTTGTTGCATGTTGAACCAAATTTTGGTGCTGCAGTAGCTATAACCATAAGATGGTGAAACATTGTTCCAACTTTTGGAGATAAGAATCAATCGGAGAACCAAATGATAGAACTATATTTTACCATTTTGTGTTTGCAGCCATAAAATTTTGGTTCTAGCTGCACCAAACTTTGATTCAAACTAGCACAAAAATTTTAACAGTGTATTAGAGTGAATCAAATCAAAAGGGAACAGAGGGTTGAGTTTGTTTGCTCCACCCTAATAGGTTTATGGAAGATTTGAAAGCTAGATTTCTTTTGTGTAACTAAAATATCTAAAATTTTTGGTTTCAATTTAGTACGTCTATTTTTCATTTCGTTTAATTGTGTTTGTACGCATGTAAAATGAAAAGAAGTACCTGATCTTATACCGAAATTAAATACAATTTGTTGATATTAGACATTTTATAGAAGATCTAAAAAAAAAATTACCCCTAATTCAGATTTATGTTGTATGAGAAAAGTTGATCTTGCTATGTCGGTTCCGAAGATACATGTATCAACTTTGCAGGAGGACATTTCTGACCTTACTTGTGGCAGGTTAGGTTTAGTTGTGTAACATTAAAAGGCATTTGTTACCGTTGGCAACACACATTGAGAGGGTTTTATAAACATTAATTGGGTGTTGGGTTTATCAAATGTAAAGAGTTTTATAGTTGTTTTTTTTAAAAAATGAAAATAAAAGTATTTGAAATTCTAAATAAGTTAAGACTTAGCTTTGCTAATTGGTTTCCTTCCTTTTTAATGTGCATCTAAGAAGAAAATGTCTAAGCTTAAAACGAAAGTGAGCACAATATTTAGAAGTCTCATAACTGATAAGTATCTGAAAAAGTAATTGAAAAACTCGCTCTATTTCGTTCTATTAGATTTAGAACAAAGCGGGCTGCTCTTGAGATGCGCCTACTGAAGGTGCTTTTATCACTATTGCAGGAGGTGATTTGTAACCTTGGTTATGGAAAGGTTTGTTGTCTAACCCAACAGTATTTGTGGCCATTGGCAATTAACATCAGCAGGGATGATTTCATGCCTGATAAATTGATCTGTCACTGTGAGGTTTGAAGAGCTTGCAAAAAAAAAAATTCCTGCATGTCAAAGTAGAAAAACAAATTTGTTTCTGGAATGGGCTTTGATGCTTTTCTGTGATTTTACAAACTCTATAAACAGAGCCATATTACAGCATGGGCAAACCGAGCATTTGTCCTTGGGCCCCAGACTAAAAGGGCTCTTAAATTCCACATCCTAAATTTGTAAATGGGCAACAATGTAACTTATGATGGCAAAAATAACTTATTTCCCGGGGCCACATGTGTTGTCACTGTCGGGTCTGAGCTATTAGAGCTATGACATATTTTACTTAGCACTATGCATCATGTTAGATCCTTCGAACCATTTTTTCCACTTACTTTAGAATGAAATGTTTCAAGGCTTGTCATTTTATAATGAATTGAAATAAGTGCTATATAATATTATATTAATCGGTAGTTAACAAAAACAGCTCTTTGTATGAATCAATTGACTATGATTGCAACATATTGGAAATCATATAATGCTGTTTTTGGCATACGATGAAATCAGCTTACTAATGAGCCAATTCTGATTCACAAACGTAATTTTTACAAGCATCACTGTCAAATTTCTAGTTATTTTCAATGTATGTACATGAAATTTTGTGTAGAGACTAAATAATAGTGTAAATTAAATACTTTAAAATATTTCTATTTCGTTAATGCTTCTTTTATTTTTATTTTAACTAAACGATAAATGTGTATAATATTATTTAGTATTTTTATGCAATGATTTGTGCCCAATCACATAGCAACAACGTGTTATTTTTCCGTGAACTTAACTATTTACTGACTACATGTGCTGTTTGTAATCTCGTCGTACTGACTTCTTTTTTATTTTCCGAACACACAGTGTAAGGAAAATATTGTAATCATGATGTATATGTGTGTGTGGGATTGAATATGATAGCTTCCAAAAGGTACTTTCGATTGAGCTTCCATTTTCCGAATATGTTACAGATAACTGTTGCAAGAACTGCATAGATTTTCGTACAAATCGGCCGACAGATTAGGTATTTAAACTATTTTAAAACCATTTTGTGACCGATTCTATAGGAAAAATCACCAAGGAAATGTGACAGAGTATAAGTGGTAAATATTGCCAAGGCAACACTAGATACCGGGCTGGCTCATTTATTCTCATGACGTCACAAATAGTGGCTGGGCCGCGACCAGCGATTGGTATAAAGCGACGCGCCCATCGTTTTGTGCCAATCGCTGTACGTCTTTCGTCGTGGCCAGCCACCATTTGTGACGTCATGATAATGAATGACGAGGCTAACGAAAAAGAAAGGCTACCGCGGTGCTTTACGCGCATCTTTTTTTTACAGACCGCGGGAGTCACGTGATGCTCGAATGCACGAATGAAGGTGTACGAAAAGAGCAACACGTCACTCTAACTGTCTGTAAAAAAAGATAAGTGGAATGCACCGCGGTAGCCTGTCTTTTTCGTTAGCCTCGAATGAATGAGCCAGCCCGGTATCTAGTGTAGCCCTGATATTGCAACGATGTAGTCAAGCCTTATTGGTGTGGCAAACCATTCGTCCAGGGTTCTCCAGCTGCTGCTGTGGACAATCTCACATAAGTTTAACCTACTCTAGATCATAGATTAACATGCAAGATACGACAGTTACAGCAAAATCTGTCATGGAAGCAATAATAGCGTCACTAGTGACAAGGGGGTAAAACTAACAAGCTTCCGAAATTTACCCATGTAAATGAAATCTGTTGATGCTCTATGTTTTTAATATCTATTCTTTTCGCTTCGAGGCAGACGATTCTCTTCAAATTCGCCGCTCGCTGGTGTGTTAAGTTTCTTTTTAAAAGACTTCATTTTATTTTTTATTTTATTAGTATTGAAACAACAGTTCTTTTCAGAACTTTTTTAGTATGGTTAAAGATGTTAAAATATGTTATGTAGAATCATGTCTGCATACAAATCGAAATTTTAAAACTTTCTGTTTTTTGCTTTTCCTACAAAGTTGAAAATGTAAACATGTAGCATTTAAAAGAGAAAGATCATAATAATATAGACGTTCAAAAGGAGAAATATTGCGTCTATGAGACAATTCTTCCCCCTTGTCACTACAGGCGCTACGTTCGTCATCGCGTTACCATTACGCCCTATGATAGTGTCCTATCTTGTGTATTAATCTATGCTCTAGATCTGAGTACCAGCGCGACCTGCGTTATACACGGCCGGCGAGGCTAACGAAAAAGACAGGCTACCGCGGTGCATTCCACTTATCTTTTTTTACAGACCGCTAGAGTGACGTGTTGCTCTTTTCGTACACCTTCATTGGTGCATTCGAGCATCACGTGACTCCCGCGGTTTGTAAAAAAAGATACGCGTAAAGCACCGCGGTAGCCTTTCTTTTTCGTTAGCCTCGCACGGCCGGTGCATGAAGTTTAGAACGTCACATGAAGTGGATCATTTTTACACGGTCATTGGTGCAAAACGGAAGGCTCGCCACTTTGCACCAATGACCGTGTAAAAATGATCCACTTCATGTGACGTTCTAAACGTCATGCACCGGCCGTGTATAACGCAGGTCGCGGTACCAGTGGCAACCCATTCATACAGTCACTCTAGCTGCTTCGGCTGTGGACAATTCTCACCAGCTCGACCTACTGGAACTGAGAATAAAAGCACTCTAACATCACATGACAGTGAACTTTCGAGTTTTCGACGCCCCACTTCGATGGTTATGCTTTTCGATGCATCTTGATTTCTGAATCGGCATGGTTTATAAGATGCAAGATCTCTCGGACTGGACTCATCTATTAGTTTCTTTTGTGAATGGCAACAGTTTAAAGAACTTTTATTTAAACTGAGATTTTCGTTGTAAAGAACAGAGTTCTTTGCAACCCAATACGATATGTTTTAAGTACTTCTTTTTCTGTGCAAGGCACAATATAATTTTGTTTCTACGATTCTCAATCTTATGTTTATGAGGTTAATAAAGACGTCAGTTTAACCAGCATATTTTGATTTTTCTTCGCAAACGTTTTACACGCAACCACGATAAACTGTAGGAATACTGTTGACGTTACTTACTCTACAAACATGCTTTCCCCCGCATCGCCAACAGTGGCTCAGAGGTAGCATTTCAAGTTTCGAAATGGATGGTTTCGGAATGATTTGGTGTGTCCAGTGTTCGATTCCCGCTGATTTCATTCTGTCCACAGCATTCTATAAAATGTTCGGAAAGTCGAGTGGAGCCACTTCGGATTTTATTTTCTTGAATAAACTGTATTAATGTTTTATTTATCTCCTAAAGACACACCAAAACCTTTTTCAATACTTAAAAATGTAATATGCAGTTTTTGCATTCGATTGAAGTTTTTGTCAGTAATTTTATAAGTTTAAGGTTTAAAAATTTCGCTTTTTAATAAAATAACTTTTTAAAGCTTTCTTTTTTAATTTTATTTTTTACTGAAGATTTGTTACTTGACAGTATTTATTAAAAAATAACTAAATAAAAATAAGTATACGTTAAATTTAGTGTGCTTTTAGACGTTCCTTAAATTTGCAAAGCCACAATTTATTAAACGGAAATGCTATTGCATTATATTATGTTACTAGAACAACTTTTATCAGCCAGACAAATAATAATCCGATGAATCACTTTGATCTTTAAGTCTTTTAATTGGGATATAAGACTTTGAAGGTTTAAAGTGGAGAAATCGTCATATAAAATTTTGTGCTGTTAAATTAACATATTGAATCCAAGTAAGTTTCAAATTTTATTGCATATGTTTAGTAAGTGAGGGAATTCATTTTTTTTCTAATTTTAACATTTGTATTTTAGAATACAGGCTCCCATTTCAATTTATTTTTCTGTCATAAAAGGGGACACAGAATCTGCAAAAATGTTTTTTCCAGAAGAAGAAGAAAAAAAAAAAAAAAAAAAAAACTGCTGATGTGGAAAAGCGATGCCTGAAATTTTATAATATAAAAATTAATTTGCCATAATAATTCTTCAAAAAATATATAATACATTTTAAATAACAATACAAAAATATAAATTATATTCAGTCAGCTTTTAGAAATTCTTAAATTTAAGACGCCAAAGTTTATTCTAAGAAAATAATTATTTTCGCGTTACATTGTGGTATGGGTAACTTTTAACAGCGAAAGAAATTAATGATCTGACATATAACTTTCATCCACAAGTCCAATTAGTATTTAAAGCTTTGAAGAAATCGTGATGTGATGTTAGTGATATTACACCAACATAGTGCATCTAAGTAAAACGCACCCACAGAACGGCGATTCAAAATAAAACTGCTTAGATTTCAACTTGCGTATTTTAAAATATATGTTTTCAATTTCATTTTTTTAAACACTTTCCAACATAGTTATAAAGGGTTTATGAATTCGGTTGGTCTGGCCGTCTGTAAGGCGGTTTGTCTGTCAGTCCGTCTGCCCGTGCTGTAAATCAGGTAAATATTGTCAGACTGCCATGCAATTGATTGCTATTGAAGTTTACGATGACATGTTCGGTACTGAACATGAAGTGTTTAGCATTTACACATAGGTTACAGGGACACTCAAAAGAATTCCGTTACTTTATGGTCAATGGTGAAAAATTGTTTGCAATGTATTCTTAAAATGTTACACAATTTCAAACATATTGAAAAAGATATACATCACTGAGGTGCAATACAAGATTCTTTATAGAATAGACTGTGCATAGCATTTATCGTTCATTTACAAGGACACACAAAATAATTTCGTTATTAGTACTGTTACTGTCCATGAGCAATAATTGCTACAAGAGCGTTTTCAATTGTGGTATGCGTTTTTATTAAATTAACTAATTTTTTTAATTTTACTTGGTGTGTATAAATTCTATAGATCATATAAAGGGCTACACAAAATAATTCGAGTACATTTTCCTTATAAGGAAATTTCTGAATTTTCAACTGTGTTAAGCGTTTCCTAACTGAGCTAAATTTTGGCATACTATGTAGTATATATACAAATCTATAGAAATCCTCAAAAGAATTCGGATATTTTTCCGAATATAATACATCGGTCAAAACGTCCCGGGAATAACCCACAGATGGCGCCACAAATAAAAAGTTCATTTGTGTGTTAGATAGTACTAACCTTCAAAAGATAAGTGTCAAAAGTTCATGATTGTATTTACACGCGCAGACGACTCCAATTTTATAAGCTATTTTTCGTTGCATGGCAACCTACTTTAATTTGTTGTTGGTTCTAGAAATGCTATCCATGAGAGAGTTGACAATTTATATATTGAATAAACATTTGTTTTTATATAAACGTAGAATTATTAGATTAAGACTATAAAACGCAACCTGCCACATTCCGACAGTTAGTTATCGAGATATTGAAGTTTTAATGGCGCTACTTTTGATACTTTCAAAACAATGAGGGAAAAAAAAAACTAATTTCGTGTGTTGATTAAACATTTTTTTTTTTTCGATAGAAAAAAATACCGTTCAAGCACAGCAATGGCTTGGAAATTGTTACAGGGAATTTGCTCCGTCAAAAACAACAATTTTTCGGTTGTTTGCTGAGTTTAAACGTAGCCATAACGGTCACTGATGTTGCTGTACGTCCAAAAAAAGGGGTCTATACACCAGAAAACATTAAAAAAATTCTCAAAATTGTTTTAGATGACCGTAAAGTGAAGTTTCAGGAGATAGCTGAAATCATAAAGGTATCAAAAAGCAGTGTATTTTGCACGAAAATGTTGGCTTCACTTGAAGGCTTGTTGGTGAAACAAAAGCAACAACGTGATGATGATTCAGAATGTTGTTTGAAGCTGTATAATCGGAATAAACAGGATTTCTTCCATCGGTATGTGACAATAGATGGAATATGGATCCACCACTACACACTTGAATCAAAAAAATCCTCAGCTGAGTGGAAGCAGTCGTCTAAAGCGGTTAAAGAAGAAGTTGGCAGGAATGGTTATGGCCTCCATATTTTGGAATGTTCACGGTATTTTATTCATTGAATATATCGAGAAAGGAAAACCGATCAATAGCGTATATTACACATCGTTATTGGATCGTCTAAACGAATAAATAAAAGAAAAAACGTCCCCAAATGCTAAAGAAAAAGTGCTCTTCCGCCAAGACTTTGTTACGAATCGATGCTTACGATGACAAAACTGTATGAATTGGAGTTCGAATTGCTTCTTCATCCACGGTATTCTCCAGATCTGGCCTCCAACCACTATTACCAGTTCGCAAACATCCAAAGGAAAAGGATGCTCCAGGGAGAGAGATTTGCGTCAAATGATGAAGTCATAGCCGAAACAAACGCCTATTTTGAAGGCAAAGACAAATCAATTTATAAAAAATTGTATTGAAATGTTAGAGAAGCATTGGAATGAATGTATCACTCTTGAAGGAGAGTATGTTGATTAATAAAGTCAAATTTTGTAAAACAAATGTTTTTCTAGCAGTTAGTCTCGGGACTTTTTGACAGATGTGTTAGATGTAATTTCTGAAATTTGATTTTCAAATGTGTTATGCGTTTTCCATATTGTTTGCTTAGACATCATCTTTTACCGAACTTAAAGGGGACTTTTTTTAAAAACCGTAATTCTGAATGTGTTGGAAAGAGTTTCATAATCTATGCTTGATGCATGATTTTCCTTTCTTCTTAAATAGGAGTGCCGAATCTGTAAAATTACTTTTCTGACAATAACACTGTTGATGTGGAAAACCAATGTGTGACTTTGGAATAATGCCGACTCAAAATATTATTGTACTCAAAATTAGTTCGCAGTAGTATAAAAAAAAATAAAAATAAAAGTATGTAATATTTTGATAGCAGCTTATATTTTTGGGCTTATATTCTTGCATCATTGAATCCCTAAAAATAATTTTCCGGTTATGATAGTGTTGACACATAGAGAGGAATGTCTGATATTTCAAAATACAGCAAAATCTGCTAAGACGGAATCTCAAAGGGCCGAAAAACTTTTCTATTTTAGACAGGATTTTGTCTTACCACATACATGATCTGTTATAAATGTGTCGTATTCTTTACGGTAGAACGATGAAATTATTCCATTAAATGCATATTTCCGTTAAAGACAGGTTCCATTTTCATCGGTTTTCTTATAATATGTTATTGACGCTGTCGCACGCGGGGCTGTGCTCACCCATTACCTTTGAAAAACTAAAGTTTTTGTCCAATTTTCACCATTTGCCCTCCACCTCCCCTCCTAGCGAAGATCCTGCATACACCAATGATTATTAATATACTGAATATTGTTCCGTATAGTCTTGGTTAAAAATATATACACCCCAAAATATTTTTCGTTCTGAAATTTAAGATTTTAAATTTTAACATTTGAGAACGTTTTAAAATTCGACAGAGGTAGAAAATTTTGCATAGAAAAGCCTTTTAAACAGAAATATGTGTTTTTAAATTTTGGATTCCGGATTAAAACAAAATGTTTTAGTAAATAAGATAGTTATTATTCAAGCAATTGTTTTTTCTTTCAAGTGTTTTCTCACTTTAAAATGTTTCAATATTTATACATAATTATATAAACAACATTTTGACTCAAAAATAGGAAACATAGTTTAAATACAATGTTAAAAATATTTCCGTATATTAAATGCATGGCAGTTTAAGCTATTAATGAAAAGAAAACTGCAAGAATCAATTAATAAGAAAAAAGAGGGGAAAAAAAGCTTTTCTGTTGAATTATTTAAAGGGTATCCAATTCACTTTGTAAATGATTTAATGTTTTGCCTATCATTACAGGTCTTTAATGTCTCGTGTGTTACATAATATTTCGTCTACACTTACATTTTACGAGAGTTAATCTTTAACATTTGATAGTTTTTGTACCATTTGTCTGTTTTATAACTATGCATTATGCATAAACAGACATCTGATCAAATAACATACATTAACAACAACAACAACAAAAAAAACCCGTTTTTTTTTCCACTATACTTTTCGTTCATTACAACTGTAATACATCAATAAAATCTTGGATAAAATCTTTCTTAGATATGATGGAACATCCATCAACAATATGAAATATGCACCGCCATCTCTTCATACATTGTCTTGCATGTAAAGAGGCATCTCGATCAAATTTATAACTCTTTGTAAATTTCACGCTTTGCGAATTTCATAATTCTGCGCGGAATCATTGATACCGTGTTAAAGGTTTATTGAAGTAAAAATGAGGAAATTGAATAAAGATTGTGACAAGAATATAAATATTCTTGATTTTCTAGAGTTTGTTTTGAATATTGAGTTGTAAAGAAAGAGTTTTTTCTTATAAAGGTTTATTAGATTTTTTTTATTGTTCTGTTTCTTTAAAAGTAAGATAATGTACATATTTTTCTTTTATATAAAAAAATAGAAATAAGAATATGATTGAGAGTTTTTAAATATGTAATCGATCTATTATTGTTTTGGTTTTTATTTTTACTTACGTAGTTTTAGTGATTAATGTTTTTATGCATGTAGTTGCATAAAAACAAAATTGTTACATTATTACAAAACCTAATTCACTGAAATGGTAATGAAGATATTTAATTTTTTTTAACATCTGTTTGCTATTATACTAAGTATTTTGTATGAATTGTCACTTGGCCCTATTCGACTAACATGGGTTGCTCTAAAACAAAAACGTGTTTTTCTCAACTGTACTTTTCGTTCATTACAACTGAGATACATCAATAAATCTTAGATGAAATATTTCCTGGATATGACAGAGAATCCATCAGCAATATAAAATATGCACCACCATCTCTTCTTATATTGTCTTGCATGTAAAGAATTATTTCGATCAAATGTATGTAGACTCTTACTAAATTTCAGGGTTTCGAATTTTATAATTCTGCTCGGAATAATTGATACTGTGTTAACTGTTTATGGAAATAAAAATGAGGAAATTAAATAAAAATTGTGAAAATAATATAACATTTTTTTTTTTTTTTTTTTTGCTTTCCTGGCGTCAGTTTTGAATATTGAGATGAAGAAAATAAATAATTTCTTATAAATGCTTACCAAATTATTATTATTTTTTTGTTTATTTATTTAAAAATAATATAATATACATTTTTTTATATATATAAACAAAAGAAAGAAGCGAATGGTTGCGAATTCTCAAGTATATAATCAATGTAATGTTGCTTTTGTTTTTCGGCAAAGTTTTAATGTATTCGTTTTCTATATGATTTTTTATTTCAAAAAAATATTCACGGAAATACCCTGAAAGAATTAAAATTTTTGTAATTTTGGTTATTTTTATGACTAAAGTATAAATTTAACTTCTTTGATTAACATGCGTTAATTAATAATAATAATAAAAAAAAAAAAAAAAAAAAAAAAAAAAAAAAAAAAGCCTGCTTTTCCCAATTTTATATTTCGCATATTAGAATTGATACATATATATATATATAAAAAAATCCCTGACGGCTCGGCCTACAGGTACAGGTAGATTTCGAAGACGCAGACCGTAGGGCGCCTGTTTGTCGGGAATTGCGGAAGAAATGACCTTTTTGCGATGATGCTGCAGTTGGAACCGCCTACTTCGAAACCAAACTTGTTTGCAGGCGGAGCCAGCAAGGATTTTTTTTTTTTTTTTTTTTTTTTGCTATAAGAGTTGGTCCTATAAAAAACATGTCAATATAAAAGTTTTAGATAATATGAAGAGGTTTTATAATAAATTTAAGCGAATTTGAAATCTTAGGAATTGACGAAGTTATGAATTTTTTTTCTTCTAACCCCCCCCCCCCCCCCTTAAGGCAATTTTTAATTATATCAAAAATCTGTCATACATAAGTTTTTGGCCCTGTTCCTAGAAGTAATAATAACTTTAAACGGATTCGATACGTATCATAATTAAGAAATTATGGGTTTTTTCTCTGTTTTCACAAAAAGCTCCCCCCCCCCCCCCCTGGTTTGATTTTGCCCATTAACGAACTTGACCGAGATTTTATGTATCAGTTTCGAAAAGATGCGGGAGTTGGAACCGCCTACTTCGAAAGATAACTTGTTTGCAGGCGGAGCCGGCAGGGATTTTTTTTGTTTTTAATTTTTTTTTTGCTATAACGGTTGGTCCTATAAAAAACTTGTCAATATAAAAGTTTTAGATAATACTAAGAGGATTAATAATAAATTTACGCGGATTTGATAACTTGTGAATTGACGAAGCTATGATTTTTTTCTTCTAAAACCCCCCTTCCCCCCCCCTTGGGGCCATTTTTAATTATATCAAAAATCTGTCCTACATAAATTTTCGGCCCTTTTCCTAGAAGTAATAATAACTTTAAACGGATTCGATACGTATAATAATAAAGAAATTATGAGAGTTTTTCTGTTTTCACAAATAGCCCCCCCCCATTTCCCCCCCCCCTTGGTTCGATTTTGTCCATTAACGAACTTGACCGAGATTTTATGTATCAGTTTGGAAGAGATTTATGCATAATTTTTCCAGTTATCGTGGTCAGAAAAAAGTGACATAGATAGATAGATAGATAGATAAAGTTTTGAACTGGGGGTGTTTTTGGGTTCTGGGAGTCATGATCGGCGTAGATCTGCAAAAATTTTTCAAAATTTCCAACTTAGGTGAGAATGTAATAGGTAGTACTTCTTACGAAATCTACCTAAAATGGTTAAAATCGTAATATAAAATATGTATTCTCATATTGCTTTGCTATTTAGATCAAATTTATATTCTTTATAAATTTTACACTTTGCGAATTTCCCAATACCATGCGGAATAAATGATACCGTGTTAAAGGTTTATTGAATAAAAAATGTAACTGGAATATGATCTTGATTTCTTTGGTTTTGTTTTGAATTTATAAAATATGTATTGCCATCTTTTCTCATATTGCTTTGCTATTTAGATCAAATTTATATTCTTTATAAATTTTACACTTTGCGAATTTCCCAATACCATGCGGAATAAATGATACCGTGTTAAAGGTTTATTGAATAAAAAATGTAACTGGAATATGATCTTGATTTCTTTGGTTTTGTTTTGAATTTATAAAATATGTATTGCCATCTTTTCTCATATTGCTTTGCTATTTAGATCAAATTTATATTCTTTATAAATTTTACACTTTGCGAATTTCCCAATACCATGCGGAATAAATGATACCGTGTTAAAGGTTTATTGAATAAAAAATGTAACTGGAATATGATCTTGATTTCTTTGGTTTTGTTTTGAATTTATAAAATATGTATTGCCATCTTTTCTCATATTGCTTTGCTATTTAGATCAAATTTATATTCTTTATAAATTTTACACTTTGCGAATTTCCCAATACCATGCGGAATAAATGATACCGTGTTAAAGGTTTATTGAATAAAAAATGTAACTGGAATATGATCTTGATTTATTTGGTTTTGTTTTGAATTTTCAGTTGTAAAGAGAAGAGTTTTTTCTTTAAAAGTTGATTAAGTGTTTTTTATATATACTAGCGGCCCTCCCTCGCTTTGCTTCGGGTTAACCTTGAAAACCTTCATCTCTTTGTGTTTTCTGTAGACCTTTTTAATGTGTACAATAATTAGTACATTATTTTGATAAATATTGTAGGGTTCAGCCTATGCGTTTGCAATGTATAAGCGGAAAAAATGAAATTATTTACGACATCACATTAAAAACCTCAAAAATAACAGTATTTCTCCACTGTTTAATGGATATTATTATACATATAAACCTTCCTCTTGAATCACTCTATCTATTAAAAAAAACCGCATCAAAATCCGTTGCGTAGTTTTAAAGATTTAAGCGTACATAGGGATATAGGGACAGAAAAAGCGACTTTGTTTTTATACTATGTAGTGATATATATATATATATATATAAGGAGGTTGGGATCCATGATGTTGGTTTATGTATATATTTATTTATATGTATGTTAAATTTATTAAAAATTAAATAAATAAATACTGTGGTCACTGCTAAGGAAATAAAACTGCTTTATAAAATATGTATTGCCATCTTTTCTCATATTGCTTTGCTATTTAGATCAAATTTATATTCTTTATAAATTTTACACTTTGCGAATTTCCCAATACCATGCGGAATAAATGATACCGTGTTAAAGGTTTATTGAATAAAAAATGTAACTGGAATATGATCTTGATTTCTTTGGTTTTGTTTTGAATTTATAAAATATGTATTGCCATCTTTTCTCATATTGCTTTGCTATTTAGATCAAATTTATATTCTTTATAAATTTTACACTTTGCGAATTTCCCAATACCATGCGGAATAAATGATACCGTGTTAAAGGTTTATTGAATAAAAAATGTAACTGGAATATGATCTTGATTTCTTTGGTTTTGTTTTGAATTTATAAAATATGTATTGCCATCTTTTCTCATATTGCTTTGCTATTTAGATCAAATTTATATTCTTTATAAATTTTACACTTTGCGAATTTCCCAATACCATGCGGAATAAATGATACCGTGTTAAAGGTTTATTGAATAAAAAATGTAACTGGAATATGATCTTGATTTCTTTGGTTTTGTTTTGAATTTTCAGTTGTAAAGAGAAGAGTTTTTTCTTTAAAAGTTGATTAAGTGTTTTTTATATATACTAGCGGCCCTCCCTCGCTTTGCTTCGGGTTAACCTTGAAAACCTTCATCTCTTTGTGTTTTCTGTAGACCTTTTTAATGTGTACAATAATTAGTACATTATTTTGATAAATATTGTAGGGTTCAGCCTATGCGTTTGCAATGTATAAGCGGAAAAAATGAAATTATTTACGACATCACATTAAAAACCTCAAAAATAACAGTATTTCTCCACTGTTTAATGGATATTATTATACATATAAACCTTCCTCTTGAATCACTCTATCTATTAAAAAAAACCGCATCAAAATCCGTTGCGTAGTTTTAAAGATTTAAGCGTACATAGGGATATAGGGACAGAAAAAGCGACTTTGTTTTATACTATGTAGTGATTTATCTGAAATTACAAAGCAAAACATATACCGCATCAAAATCCGTTGCGTAGTTTTAAAGATTTAAGCGTACATAGGGATATAGGGACAGAAAAAGCGACTTTGTTTTTATACTATGTAGTGATATATATATATATATATATAAGGAGGTTGGGATCCATGATGTTGGTTTATGTATATATTTATTTATATGTATGTTAAATTTATTAAAAATTAAATAAATAAATACTGTGGTCACTGCTAAGGAAATAAAACTGCTTTATAAAATATGTATTGCCATCTTTTCTCATATTGCTTTGCTATTTAGATCAAATTTATATTCTTTATAAATTTTACACTTTGCGAATTTCCCAATACCATGCGGAATAAATGATACCGTGTTAAAGGTTTATTGAATAAAAAATGTAACTGGAATATGATCTTGATTTCTTTGGTTTTGTTTTGAATTTTCAGTTGTAAAGAGAAGAGTTTTTTCTTTAAAAGTTGATTAAGTGTTTTTTATATATACTAGCGGCCCTCCCTCGCTTTGCTTCGGGTTAACCTTGAAAACCTTCATCTCTTTGTGTTTTCTGTAGACCTTTTTAATGTGTACAATAATTAGTACATTATTTTGATAAATATTGTAGGGTTCAGCCTATGCGTTTGCAATGTATAAGCGGAAAAAATGAAATTATTTACGACATCACATTAAAAACCTCAAAAATAACAGTATTTCTCCACTGTTTAATGGATATTATTATACATATAAACCTTCCTCTTGAATCACTCTATCTATTAAAAAAAACCGCATCAAAATCCGTTGCGTAGTTTTAAAGATTTAAGCGTACATAGGGATATAGGGACAGAAAAAGCGACTTTGTTTTATACTATGTAGTGATTTATCTGAAATTACAAAGCAAAACATATACCGCATCAAAATCCGTTGCGTAGTTTTAAAGATTTAAGCGTACATAGGGATATAGGGACAGAAAAAGCGACTTTGTTTTTATACTATGTAGTGATATATATATATATATATATAAGGAGGTTGGGATCCATGATGTTGGTTTATGTATATATTTATTTATATGTATGTTAAATTTATTAAAAATTAAATAAATAAATACTGTGGTCACTGCTAAGGAAATAAAACTGCTTTATAAAATATGTATTGCCATCTTTTCTCATATTGCTTTGCTATTTAGATCAAATTTATATTCTTTATAAATTTTACACTTTGCGAATTTCCCAATACCATGCGGAATAAATGATACCGTGTTAAAGGTTTATTGAATAAAAAATGTAACTGGAATATGATCTTGATTTCTTTGGTTTTGTTTTGAATTTTCAGTTGTAAAGAGAAAAGTTTTTTCTTTAAAAGTTGATTAAGTGTTTTATATATATACTAGCGGCCCTCCCTCGCTTTGCTTCGGGTTAACCTTGAAAACCTTCATCTCTTTGTGTTTTCTGTAGACCTTTTTAATGTGTACAATAATTAGTACATTATTTTGATAAATATTGTAGGGTTCAGCCTATGCGTTTGCAATGTATAAGCGGAAAAAATGAAATTATTTACGACATCACATTAAAAACCTCAAAAATAACAGTATTTCTCCACTGTTTAATGGATATTATTATACATATAAACCTTCCTCTTGAATCACTCTATCTATTAAAAAAACCACATCAAAATCCGTTGCGTAGTTTTAAAGATTTAAGCGTACATAGGGATATAGGGACAGAAAAAGCGACTTTGTTTTATACTATGTAGTGATTTATCTGAAATTACAAAGCAAAACATATGGTTATTATACATATAAACCTTCCTCTTGAATCACTCTATCTATTAAAAAAAACCGCATCAAAATCCGTTGCGTAGTTTTAAAGATTTAAGCGTACATAGGGATATAGGGACAGAAAAAGCGACTTTGTTTTTATACTATGTAGTGATATATATATATAAGGAGCTTGGGATCCATGATGTTGGTTTATGTATATATTTATTTATATGTATGTTAAATTTATTAAAAATTAAATAAATAAATAAATAAATAAATACTGTGGTCACTGCTAAGGATTTTCTTATAAATAACTTATTATTATTATTATTATTATTAAATTTAGTGTTATTGTTTTATGAGGGGTCTTTAATAGTAAATCGAGAATTTTAATACTAAAACTTCAAATAATTATTTAGGAAAATTAGATTCTACATAAGAATTGTGCAATTTAAATACAATTAAATGAAATTGATTTAGATATAGAAATAATAAATATAAATCAATGTTGAAATTATTTATTAATTATGCACATAATTTTTACAGGTATTTAATATAATTAAAGTGAAATAATGATTTAACTTGTTAAATATTTGTATTAATCGAAATTATTTTAATTATTTTATTTTGATGAGGTAAAATAAATTGAATTAACAAATTTTCTATATTTAAATTAATTCTAATGCATTCTTTATTTATATATATATTTTAAATAATAGATATCGATGGCAGCAGTATGATGCACAAAATCTATTTTCTAGTAATTTCAATAAACTATAGAGGGCGGTAATGTTCTTGCTTTTTTTTTTTTAAATGAAGGATTATAAATATATAACTTTTTCAAATAATTGTTTTTATTTCTAAATTATAAATGGTTTTATTATTAATTACCGAGTTTTTACTTGTAATAATTATTGTTTAATATATTTTAAAGATTTTTTTATAATCTTTTAATGTCTCAATTTTTGTAAATATGTTAATTCTTGTAAATTGCACTACCAATCTGAAGATTATACATGGTCACATGTCTTTTTTCGGATTCCATTTTAATTTCATTTGATATCTAAATTCCATGTTTTATTCAAGTTGTGATTGGGGTATATTTATTTTATTTATATCTAGTATCTTTTATCATTATATATATATATATATATATATATATATATATATATATATTTCATATTTTTTCTCCAAACCTCTTATGTATGTATTACTGCATGCCATCTCTAAATTGCACTTTCGGTAACTTTGATGTTTGAATTTGTTAAATAACTTATTAAATTGAAAGTATTATTTATACACAAAGTACAAGGCGTCTTTAAATTGGATATTGTGTCAAATTAGACCGTGTTTGATGTATTTTTATTTCAAAGGTATTATATATTATTATTATTATTATTATTATTATTATTATTATTATTACTATCTATAGTTTTTAAATAAAATAAAAATCACCCTGATCGCCCAGTGTCTTGCACATAAAGAGGTATTTCCTTCAAATTTATTCTCTTTTGTAAATTTCATAATTCCGTGCGGAATCTTAGACACTTTTTTTAAAGATATATTGAAGTAAAAATTAGGAAAATGAATAAAATTTATTACAAGAATGTAAATATTCTTGATTTCTTGAAATTTGTTTTAAATATTGAGTTGTGAAAAGAAGGGTTTTTCTAAGAGAGTTTTCTAAACTTTTTATTGTTCTTTCTCTTTAAAAAATAACATAAATATTTTCTCTTTATAAACAAAAGCAGAAATTTTAAATATTGCTTTTTTTTTCTTTAATGCATACTCAGAAAAAAAAAATTGTCCGAACACAGTTCTTATTGGACCATATTAAAAGTTTTTTTTAATTTTTTTTTTATTATTTTATTTATTTATTTTTTTGATTGACAGTATTTTTTTTCTGTGTGTTGATCCAATATGAATTTTGTTGTGGAAACAATATTTTTTTTTCGATATACTTTTAGTGATTATTGTTTTATGTGTGCGCTTTCTTTGAATTTTATTCCAAAAATTGATTGATTGAAGAGCATGTAATTTTTGTATCATTTGGTTGTTTTTGTGACTATACACTACATTTAAATTATTACATGATCTAGTGTTAACCACAAACAAAACATGTTTTTTTTCATCATTGTACTTTTCTTCATTACAATTGATACGCATCCATAAATCTGGAATTAAAATCTTTCCTCAACCTGATCCATCCTCCTCATCCATCAACAATATGAAATATACATCACCAACTTTTATTATATTGCCATGCACGTGAAAATGTTTTTCAGTCAAATTTATGCTCTGCTAATTTCCCGATTTGTTAATTTCATAATTCTTCACAAAATCAAGACCATACTATTATTTATTAATTTCATTGAAATAAAAATGATGAAATTGAATAAAATTTGTGATAAGAATATAAATCTGTTTGGTTTTATTGACCTTGTTTAGAATATTAAAAGTTTGTTTCCGTAAAACTTTATTAGATTTTTTCATTGTTCTGTTTCTTTAAAAAGTAGATAATATGCACCTTCTTTCTGTCTTTATAAACAAATGAAAAAAGAAAATAGTTGTTTATATCTTAAATATCTATTTTTTTTTTTTTATCTCCACCCTATCTTACTTTTAGTGATAGTTATGTATCTTTTCAAATTGAGTTTTCATTTCAAGAAACTTGTTCACTGAATTTTTGTATCATTTTATTATTTATAAGAGTATGTGCATTACATATAAATTGTCGCCAGATGGATTAATCATATTCTAATCACAAAAAAGCATGTTTTTCTGAATTGTAGTTTTCGCTCATTACACATGATGCACAACAAAAAAAATTCGATAAAATCTTTTCTTGGCCTCATGCAGCATTCATCAAGCAATATGAAATATGCGCCATCATCTTTTCTTACATTTCCATGCATATAAAGAGGTATTTCAGTTAAATTCATAATCTTTGTAAATTTCACGCACTGTGAATTTTGTGATTTTTGCGCGGAATCATTGATACTATGTTAAAGGTTTATTATAGTAAAAATGAGGAAATTAAATAAAAACTTTGACGAGAATATAAATAGTCTTCTAGATTCCGTAGAGTATGTTTTGATCGTTGGCGTGTTGTAAAAAAGTAGCTTTTTTTGTTTTACTTTCTTTTTTTTATTAATAAAAATAATATTACATTGTCATTCGTTTTGGCTTCTCTTTCCTTTGATTATAGTTTCATTAAATGACTTTTTTGTTTGTGTGAAATGGTACTTTTTTTTCGAAGAGATTTATTCTCAGAAATGACTATGGAATTCGATTTCAAGTGGCATTTTTACTGGCTAATTTAAAAAAATAACTTGATCTCTATACAAGTTTAAAATGTGAGGTTCACAGGGGCTGTTCAAATAATTTTTCGTTATAAACAATAAAAAGAAGAGAATGGTTTCAAATAGAAATATACGAGAAATAACAAGAATATACGAGAATAGAAATATTACACATAATGTACATTAAAAATTTTTCGATAAAGTCTTTTCTTGGCCTCATACAGCATTCATCAAACAATATGAAATATACGCTATCATCTCTTGTTACATTTCCATACACACACAAACACACACACACACACACACACACACACACACACACACACACACACACACATATATATATATATATATATATATATATATTTGTATATATGTCACCAAACTGACATTTTCTCTTTCTTTTTCTCCTATCGGTTTTAGTTTCGCAGATTGATTTTTTTCTAAACGTATGTGCCCCATTTAACAAAATTGTATCTTTTAAATTTTCTTTTTTTCCAAACGATTCCTGAAATATTAATCCCCCTTATTCGCGGAAATGTCTGTGCAATTCAAATTCAGTTGATATTTATGCCAAAGCTTATTAGATCAAACACTTGATCTATATGCCCAGGGTTGGTAGGGGCAAAGACCAGCACTTTCCCTAAATTTTTATTTTTAATGAACACATTGGTTTAAATTTGTTTGAGAACTTATTAAAATGTTATATTAGGACCTCAGTCAATGCCACCACCAACCTAGATTCTGTCAAATTAAAATTTCGCGAGAAATTCAAATCGTTTAGATACATTACTCTGCGGGGCTTTGCCCCATTTGTTGGGGTAAAAATCCCTCATTCCGTACTTTTGCCCCATTCCCACCAAAAAGGAAGGGATTAAGTGAAAGTTTTTACTTTAAAAAGAAAAAAAAAACAGTAACGTTTTATTATTTTATGCGGAAGATATGGGTACACAATATGCTGAATGTAAATTAATATAAAGCCATAATAAAATATATTCACAAATGATAACTACTATTTAATATATCTGGCAATAGTTTACAGCAAGTTACTACAGAAAACATCTTTAATTCTCGTGTGACTTATACTATGTAAAATGTAGTCTGCTTGGACTTTTAAGTGTTGTATTTCTACTGTAAGATATATCTAATTTTCTAGAGCCCTTATTTATGGGTATCTGGCAAGACACAAATCGTCTTGTGTTTACCTAAAAGTTTAAAGTCATTTAAATTTATAAAATACGTCTGAAATAAATAGTATCTCCAAATTATCATTTTTCTATGTAGAATTTGTTCCCACTCTCTACAAAATGTCTACGGATAATATCTTTGTTTGAATGTGAATCTAAACAATTCATATCACGTAAACAACATCCGCAGCTAACTAGAGAGGCAGGCTGTGATCCTTCAATATCACGTGATCAAGGTAGGCAGTTCGAAAATTAGTGGATACAAGCCTATGTTAATCACGAGATGTGGGGATGTCTCTTTCGTTGGCTTGAATAACACCTTAAACTTTTCATATTTGTATTTCTCCTTGTATGGATTTTTTTATTTTTTCAACGAATAGTGATTTACAAAACATTTTTCTTCCACCACATACCTGGAAAACACACAGTTTCTAAGAAACGGATCACCGCAAAACTTTTATTTTCGTAACAGCTTCAGCATTACAGATGAGTAAAAGCGAAACTACAAGAAAATATACTTGACGTTTTCCAGAAACCTGTGGTGCAAATGTGAGAAGAATTTAAAATTAAAACTTGCTTCTAAAAACCTAAAATTTCTGAGGGAAAATTTATTAATCTGGATGGGTGAATAGTTTTTAAACATTTTGCCGAAATGAAATAAAAAATGTCTCTCGAAATGTGCTTCAGGATACGCCACTGCGAGAAATGTTTACTATATTTGCACAGTCGCTTATCAGGTTATAAAATTGAAGAGAAAGGTGAAAAAAGTAAACGAAAGAATATAAAAAAAAATTTGACACAAATCAGCCTGAGTGACGAATCATACTCATTTTATACAAGCTGTTAAATTGTCCATTATTAATAAATCACCTTAAAAGCAGATGTTATCTTGCCGCTATTCTTTTTCCTCTATTTTATTTCTATAATATCTTTCTTTTTTTTTTTTTAAATGCAATGAACAAAAACATGTCCTATCCTTATCTCAATGATAGCAGTTATCTACTCTCTGAAATCGTAAAATTAGTTCACTGCATGAGGTGGAAATCGTAAAGTGTCGTTTCGTATCGTCGCTGCATGAGGGCGCGCTTTTCGCGTTGCCAACGGCCGAGAAATGAATAAATACATTAATCTATGGTGAGCGTCCGGTTTCCCCGTAGGTCGAGGTGGAATGAGTGATCCTTTTTATGACTGCTTTTCAGCCCGTAGCTCAACTATGAGATTATTAATGATCGAAAAGAAATGCCTGAGGTGTGAGGTCTGGTTCCGAGGAGCGCGTTGGCGTTACTGAATTAAGAGTCGATTTCCATGGCTCTTTATGGGATGCTAAATAAATGATTTTCTTTTCTTCTTCTTTTTCTTTTTTTTCACGATGAAAAAGAATCAGAGCAAAGAACAGTTTTGGGAAGATTTACTTTAACGAGGTTGTTTTAAAGTGTTTATATTTCGCTTTCGTTAGTTTTTCTTTCTTTTTTTACTGTTTTGAAAATGCTAGTCGTGTTAGCGTAAAACATTGTGTCAAAATATTGTGTGGTATAAACAGGTTTTTGAATCTTTAAATAAATTATTTATTTGCTGCATATTAAAAGCACATTTAGTTGAATACAGAACTTGGAGTTACTGAACATTTATAATTTACGTATGCCATTTAAATATTTTTAATTAATTAATTAATTAAATTTGCTATTGATTTTTAACTTAAGGTTTAATTAATATTTCCATTTCGCAGTTGACTGTATTGCAGAGTCAAAGTTCGGCCAAGTGAAATAGTTAACCTGTAAACTTTATATACAACATACACAGGCAAATACAAATTTAACAATAATTAATACAAATTTAACAGTAACTAATCACAATAATTAATACTACACTAATAATGGCACTACATGTCAAAGTTCGTAAAATTAGAAAATAATTTAAAGATTCGCATGTAGTTTATAAAGTTCTGAGTGCTCCAATTTATTTATTTCATTCTCTTTTCAATACCATACAAGTCTTTCCGAAACCCCACTGTCTAATAGAGGTAATGACAAAAACCATAAGGAAATAAATAGTGTGTTTTGGAATATCAGTGAATTATCTTCCAATATGGAGGATCATTTAATGATTTTGTGGAGTTATACTGTTCTTCTCTGCATTAAATTGCACCATTATGCGAGTGATAATACAAGATTTCCGTACATGGATGCAAGGAGAAGGCTCGAAGTTTTCCACAGATTCAATACGGAGTATTGATTCACTTTGACTATATTTCACTCTAAAAATGCTCATGTATAATTCTTCCTCTGCATAATATCCTCAATTAAATGTAAGCTAAAATGGTTGGCCAATGGATTCAGTTTTGGCCAAGTTTTCCATCCTGAGTTTTGACTATAAAAATACATAAAACACCCAGGTAGTTTTGCATGATAAACGCTATAGATAGAGTTTTTTTATTCATAGGTTTCCTTCTATTCCGTTCATAATTACTATCATCTAAGCTTACAAATCTTGAACGTTTATTGAGAAAAACCAGTAGAAACCACAGGAAATTTTATGGCGAGCAGCTGGAAAGAAGATAGATTTGGACCACCCCCCAGTGTCGTCGAGACAAAATAATAAATTAACGTTTTGTGAACTTAGTATTTTTTTTATGCTGAGAAATAGCTACTGATTGATTTAAAGACTCTCAATTTAATGTATCGTCGAAATATTCCACACAGCATACAAATATTGTCGCAACCATAGTCAACCTGAGAGACAACGTCAAAATAGTGAAACCGTTTGGTCATAATTTTAATGTATAAAACCACATTGCACTTTAATGTTATACCTTGAATGGTTAGTCTATGTAAAAATATTGAGGCAAGTCAAATCATTTGATCAATGTTCGTACTTTGCACTCTAGTGGATTACAGGTTTCTAATACCGAAAATCGTAAAATCAGATCACTTGGAATTTACGAAAGGGCTGGTAGACGTCATCAAAAGAGTAAAAAAATTAGACCCTAGTCAACCTAGATCAATCTTGACGTAAAATATTCTGATGTGCAATTTGACGTCATCAAAAGAGTCAAAAATTTGGACCCTAGTCACCCTAGATCAATTTTTAATGAAATCTTCATATTGGAACTTAGATCCTAGATCAGTCTTGATTTAAATTCCATTCGTTTTAAGACATTTCAAAATATTTAAATGCAAAAAGGCAGATCGAAAATCCATTACGAACACACCGGCAGACATTCGCAAAGTGTTGAAAATAGGAAAACTCTGAATCAAGCTACGTCTTTTGCTTAACGTTCCGGCTTTGTACCCTGGTACGTTACTATAATTTAACAACTAAAATAATGAAGACAGATCATTTGGACATTATTAAAGATGTGGCAGATGCCATGAAAAGTACGAAAAAGTGGACGATAGTCAGGTCATTTGCATAAGTCAACAGAAAGTCTCCGTCTGTAAGCTGAAGGAGACTGATTCTTTTGATAGTGGCTTGGACAAACAAGTTTTATACAATATTGCTACAGGGAGTGGCGCTTCTGTGTATATATGTAGTTTCCTGTTGATTGCTTAGGCGGTGGGAAATCAGCAGAGAGAAAGGTTTATAGCTGAATGTGTTGCCAAAGAGGTTAGATCTGAAAAATCCATTTTAAAAAAAAAGTTCTTAACTTTAGCAGGTTTAGCAAGTGTGAATGCAAAGAGATTTATTTACAAGATTGCTAGCACTTCTTTATATGACAATATTAATTTTGGCAACATTCTTTCCTACCTTCTAACTCCAATACCTATGTTCTTATGTCACATAGATGGTGCAATGCTTAAAACCGATAAATCAGTATGTTGGAAAAGAATATAATTATCCAGCCTCCTAAGTATGTTGATGTGAAAATCGTAGATGGTTTCTTCATTCTACACCTCATGAAAGAATTTCCTAGAACATTTGTGGCAATGTCTAAAAATTCCTTCAGATGATAATAGACACGTCAGCTTTTAGGTTAGATATCATCTTTTCATAGATACAAGACTCCCTCAATTAAATATAATTGGTACATGTGAAGAAGAAAAATCACACAATGGTTTTAAACCATCACTGGCCCTTAACCTTTTAAGGGCAAAGTACGTCTGTTATTAAAATGTTGAAATGATTGAATGACACCAGGATTTGCGAATAAATTTATTTGAAAATGAATAAAAGTTTACTTCAGGTAAATTATAAAAGCAAAATTTTATTCTAAAATTCTGATGCCATTGTGGCATTTGGGGATTAAAATTAAGTGGGATATTATATAATATCCCTCCGGCTCTTCAAGGGGTTAAAAGGTAAGTCCTACAAATTTTGCAAAAGAACTGAGGAATGACAAATTCAAAGAAGCAGTAGTCTACTTTCTGATTAATCATTTGAACAGCCATGAAATTGTTCTATTCCTAAATATAAAAACTGTGCATTTAAATTTTGACAATTGTTACCGTTTCAAAGTAGTCGACGAAAGTGTTGATAAAACTGAAGTTCTTTCACTGTCCAATGAAGAGCATGAAGAAGCTAATGTAAAAGTTGCTTAGCATGTGTATAATTTATAATATTACTGAGGATTCTGAAGTAGTCATTAGATGTTCTGATACTGACATTCATGTCCTTTTTCTTGGTAACACGAGTTACTTGGTCTCTCCATCACTGAAAGTTAGATTGATATTGATACCGGAAACAATCAGAGGTATGTTAGTGTAACATCACTGTATCACGAAATAGGAGAATTTCTATCGAAGAAGATGTCAAAATTTCACACTATAATTGACTGTGATTATAATCCAGCATTTCTCCAGAAGGGCAAAATAAGACCTTTCAATATCTTACTAAAAAACCTAAATATCAAGAACGTTTAGTAAGCTATCTGAATCTGATTTGTCGTAGAATGAAAGAGGACGTATTTTTTCAGTACTTGGAGGAATTTATTTGTAGAATGTACAGCGTGCCGCAATGCAACAATGTAAACGTTTCTAGATATCATATTTTTTCAAAAATGTACCAAGTCAAGGAAATTTATGAGCCATTCGCCAAGAAATTCACGAATTTTAATGCTACTAATCCAACTTCTAGTGAAAGAGAGTTGTATCAGCAATTGCGAAGAACACAATACATTGGAGCCACGCATATTTGTAGACAACCACACCGTTACGACCTCAAGAGCATGGTGGGGTAGTACAAGATGGGAATTCGAAATTGTTGTGGTTCGAAGGAGACCAATCGCCGGCTTGGTAAATGATGTGATCATCCAACAACATCAACAGCAGAGGACATCAGTGAAAGCACTGAGTAATCATATTTTAACGTGTATTTTCGAGATTAAAAATATATTACTAATTTATTGTAATAATACTGTTACATTAAACTCTATTCAAAGTAAATTTTTGTGTCAGATGATGAATTTCATATTGATAAGTCTGAACGGAAATTTGACTTTGCGTATTAGAATGGTTGAAATTACTGCAATTTGCTAATTGACACCTTTCCCAAATTACTTTTCTTCTGTTTCACTGAAGTGTTTTTGAAATTTTTAACTTCAAGTTTATCGATCTTCTCCTCTATGCACTTGTTACTACAGCTGTTTTCTCAGTTTCTCCATTTTTAAACTTTTTTTGTACGTCTGTAATGAAATTTTGGCCTGCTTTTTTTAAAATTTAAATATTTTGAAAAGTACTGAAACAAGTGAAATTTAAATTAACATTTTACTAATGACTTGACTAGGGTAAACTTTTTCGCACTTTTGATGGCGTCTGCCACCTTTTTTGTAATATCCAAATGGACTGCCCTCAGTATTTTTGTCATTAGACTGCTCTATAACGTTCTAGGGTACAAAGTAGAAACATTAAGCAAAAGACGTGACTTCATTCGAAGCTTTCTTATTTTCAACACTATGCACATGCCTGCCGGTGTGTTCAACGTAATGGATTTTTGGTCTGCTTTTTTGCATTTTACGTATTTTGGGATTTAACCTGAAATGAATGACGTTTTAATTAAGATTGATCAAATGATTTCACTAGGGTCCAATTTTTGACTCTTTTGATGACGTCTGTCATCACTGTACGTAACTTCGAAATGATGCGCCTTTAGGTTTTTCTTTATTAGAATCCTGTTACCTGCTAGAGTGCAAAGTAAGATCATTGATCAAATGGTTTGACTTGCCTTTATATTTTTATATATTTATGCCGATTTTTACACATGTTCCTCAAGCAAACCAGTAGGCAGACTAGCATTTCCTTGCATAACAATTCAAGTGCATTAATATGGTTTTATATACATTAAATCTTTGATCAAATGGTGTTTTTTGTCGTTGTCTCTCAGTTTATAGTGATCGCAACCTTAGCACATTATTGTGTGTGTGTGCTATGAATGTTTTGATTTTGAAAAGTTAATGTTTTTTAAATACACTAACTGACCCGCCCGGCATTGCCTGGGCCCGTGATAATAACTTTAAACAGAACTCAAGTCTTTAAGATATTTAAAAAAAAAAGCTGCACCAAGGGCCCCCAAGAAGGAAATTAATATTCAAAATTGGTGGTAGCTGAAGTCCGAGAAGTTTTTTTTTACGTTTAAGTAGTAGCTGGAAGTACTAAGAAGTTGTAAAAGAAAAAAGCTGGTCAATCGGACGATTTTTAAGAAAGCTATAGTAGGGGGCCTAAAAGGGACCAACTGATAGTTTTGAGCGGGGCCCTAAGAGGAAAACCATCTTAAAAAACCCCAGTACTTAGCGCTTTAGATCTTCAATTAGTCGAAATTAAACATAGGGTATAAATTAATCCTTAGAATAAAATGTTAAAGAAATGCTTAAAAAGGGCTCTAGGGCTCCAATAAAAATTTGAGGGTGGTGGCATGGACGGAGGAGTCCAAGACTCAACTTTAAAGTTATGTATTAAGAGGGTGACAGAATTAGGGGGTAAAAAATGCATGGCGCACAAAAAGTTCAAGGGGCCTAAGGTCCTAACTGGAATGTAGAAATGAGGGAATAACTAAATGGAGAAAAGGCCCCCAAAACGAAGAAGATCGTATTAAAAGAAGGCAAGTTATTAACAATTTAGGGATAAAAAACTTTAAGGAGCTCCGTACCGGGTCCCAGGGTGGGGGGGGGGGAGAGGTCAAAGTCTTAACCGGAATGTAGAAATGGGGGAATAACTAAATGGTGAAAGGGGCATCAAAAACAAAGTAGATCGGATAGAAATGGTGCAAGTTATTAACAATTTAGGGCAAGAAACTTAAAGGAACCTCTGGGGCCCTGGTCTTAAAAAAATAAAAATCTGAACTTCATGTGCATCAGGACCTGTCTTGGACTATCCGCACCGAAATTTTCAGACTTCTACATGCGGTAGATTTCGCTAGTCATCGCACACAGACACAGACACACACACAGACAGACAAACAACTTTATTTTATTAGTATATCTAGCTGACCCACGCAGCATTGCCCAAAAGAAGATTAATATTCAAAATTGGTGGTAGCTGAGGCCCGAGAAATTTTTTTATCATTTATGTAGTAGCTAGAATTCCTAAGAAGTTGTCAGAAAAAAAGCTAGTAAATCGGACGATTTTTAAGAGAGCTATAGTAGGGGGCCGAAAAGGGGCCAACTGATAGTTTTGAGCAGTGCCCTAAGAGAAAAACATCTTAAAAGGTTTTAGTACGCTTTAGATCTTCAATCAGTCGAAATTAAGCATAGGGTATGAATTAATCATTAGAATAAAATTTAAAAAAATGCTTAAAAAGGGCCCTAGGGCCCCAATAAAAATATGAGGGCCTTGGAGTCCACGGTTCAACTTTAAAGTTATGCATTGAGAGAGCGACACAATTAGAGGGATAAAAAATGCAGGTCGTACAAAAATTTCAAGGTGCCACATACAGAGCCCCAGGGTCTAAACTGGAATATAGAAATGGGGAATAACTAAATGGAGAAAATACCTCCAAAAACGAAAAAGATCGAATTAAAAAGGGGGGGGGGGGAGTTATTAACAATTTAGGAAACAAAAATTTCAACGGGCCCCGTACTGGTTCTTAGGAGGCCAGGGTCTTAACTAGAACGTAGAAATGGGGGAAAAGCTAATTGAGAAAGGGCCCCAAAAACGAAGAAGATCGGATAAAAATGGTGCAAGTTATTAACAATTTGGGGCAAAAATCTTAAAGGGGGCTCGGGTTTTAAAAAACTAAAAATCTGAGCCTCATGTGCATCTGGACCTGCCTTGGACTATTCGCACCCAAATTTTCAGACTTCGTACGATTTTACTAGCCATCGCCGACAGACAGACAGACACACACACACTCGGACACACATAGAGCGAAACTTTCTTTTATTAGTATTGATAACTAATATATTTTACCAAAAATTTATGAAATATTGGTAATGTTCTCATAATATTAAAAATGCTCCCACTGAAACCGACATGCAAAGCATAGTAAATGTATCAAATGTAATGCCTATTTTCCCAAAATAAGGGTGTTGCATTGTACATATTTATAATCTATATTTTGAATACTAGCGGCAAAAATTGGCCAATATTCATTTGAATGAAGGTTGCGTATAATAACTAATAAATTTTCTCTGTTAGAACTATTTCCTTTTATGAGTACAGGTTATAAAATAAATATTAGCATATTAAACGAGTTTATTAAAAAAATATATTAAATATCTTTGATTGGTAAAGGACGAAAATAGCTCATCAGTGTATAAGTAGATGTATTAAAATTCACAAAACAAATTACATAAATGACTTACAGTAGTAAAAGCATAAATACAGTGTAAAGTCCTTTTTACATGGGAGCATGCTTTCAGTTAGTTAGTCTCAGTCAGTTTCAATAAAGTCTCAGTAAGACAGAAAATCGCATGGAAAAGGCTTATCAACATTATTAGAAAATTGCCCCAATGGAGAATGTAAAGTGCGGAATTTAGACTTAAAACGTATTTTACCGCATTATATAAAAAAATGAAAATATTAGTAAGATAATTTTTGACTAAGATAGAATTATTTTTCGAAGACCATTTCATGATTTTTTATTTTGTATACAGTCAAACTAGACTATAGCAAGCTCGAATTTTACATGACCTCCTCACCCCCCTTTATCACCACCCCTTCCCCTTTAATAAAAATAACAAAAATGGTGTTCCTAGCATGAAAATACTGTGCACAAACTCGGTGTAACGAAGGAAACGTGGATATAACGAGTAAAAATTTTTCAAGCCCATAAAATATTTCCAATTTCTTATCACCTTTCCAAACAAATGGAAAGATAGAATTCATTGATGTTCTGATACAATCATTCTTCTTAAATAAGTTAGCTTCTAAACACAATTTTATATCTCATTTTCTGAGTTCATTAAGTTAATTGGAAAAAAAAAAAAATATATATATATATATATATATATATATATATATATATATATATATATATATATATATATATATATATATATATATACATATATATATATGATATAAAAATGTGGCCAAAAAATAACGTATATTTTTAAGACTGTCCAATCTGTGGATTTTCCATGAACTAGCAATTTCATTTTTAATGGGTAGAATTAAACAATTAAAAAAAAAAAAATCAGCAATAGTACAACATTTTTCTTAATATTTAAATTATATGAATGAATATAGTATTACATTTTCCTCTTGAATGTATTCCGAAATACATGCCTTATATTTTATTTGGATTTTAAGCAGAATGTTCGAATAATAATTTGATTCAAATCAGATGCATTGTTGTTTGGAATATATATTTAATAAAAAGTTCATAAAAAGTTAAATGAATAATAATAAAAAACTTAAATTTATGATTGATTTGCATAGGAATTTCCAGATTTTTCTATGTGATAGTTACGAGATACGTAAGTTAAATTAAGAAAATGCTTAATTATATTGCTGTTAAAATTACTTTTCACGTTCATAGATAAACTTGAGGAGTTTCTTTGTCTCTCATAAACATTTTATTATTGAAAACGTTGGGAATGCAACAGAGATTCCAAACTATGATTTGATGTATAACACAGGACAATACAAAGTAAAAAATACGTTTCACGTGCTTTTTTTATTTTGGAGTTTTTGTAGAACGTATCACGTACTCATACGCATTTAAATATGGCTAATTTTTTTTTTCCACTTTTCAAAAGTTTAAAAAGAACGTGTAACGAGGAAAGTTCCCTAAATAAATATATCTTCAAATCAGCCCACACCACAAGATTTTTTTCACGCCACCTCTCCAATCAATAATTCTCGCTCCCACATCACGATCCCTGTAACCGCGATTATAGCAGTGCGAACCGATAATCTGTTCTCGCGTGCCCTTATTAATTAGGGCTGACTGGGGTAATGCGAGAAGACAATGTCCCGGAGGACTGGGCGGAGGGCCCTTTCATCGCACGATGGGCCCTCTCATTAGAAGGGCCGCCGACGCGCCTCATTACTCGAAGGGGAGGGGGCCCTAACACAGTTCTCATTCTAGATGCTCTGGTGTCAGAGAGAGAAGTGCTTCGTTAGTGTGGCATGGCTGGTAATGGCAGAGAATTAAATTCTCTCGAGTAGTCCAATGTCGGAAAAATTAAAATCTTTTGTCTGGTCAAATAACTCTTGGTTTGAAACTTTGACGTTGAAAAATTTTAGAGGTATAAATATTTTTTCTAATTAGGTGCGGGCGCTTCTTTTTATTATGTTAAGAATTTTACATTCCATATATAAGAAGCTTCATTATTGCGTGACATATTTCTTTGTGAATTGCTTCATTAATAAGCGAATGATATTTTTTATGCGACTATTTATTTTTTTTACCATGGTTTAAACCAGTTAAAAAATGTATTCCAATAGCAATGATATATGTTTAAGGTATTTTAGGAAGAATGTAAGAAAACTACTTTACATTTTCATGCTCTTAATGGTAAAGAATTAAAATCACATGCCTGGTATTTTGTCGGGAAAATATCGTTTGTCTAGTTAAATAACTGTTGGTTGAAGCTTCGGGAAATGAGCTGGCCATGATAAAATTTAGAGGCATAAATATTTTTTGTGGGGAGTGGGGAATTTTTATTCTGTTAAAATTTTTTATTCCACATAAGAAGCTGCATTATTGTGTGACATATTTCATAGTGAAATGCTTCACTACTGTGTGACATATTTCAATGTGAGATGCTTCACTATTGTGTGAACTATCTCATTGTGAACTGCTTCATTATTCTGTGACATGTTTAACTGTGCTTCAATATTGTGTGCATATTTCATTGTGACATGCTTCACTATTATGTGACATATTTCATTGTGACACGCTTCACTACTGTGTGAACTATTTCTTCTATATGAGGGAATTAAGTTTTATTTTGTATGGTTAATACAATTTTTTTTTAATCTGTCAAAAGTGTTATTCAAATATCAGTGACAGTTGCAGACATTTTAGGAAAATTTCCAATTGGACAATAATTGAAAACTCTTTTTCAATTTTTAGGAATGTAAATATTTCTTTTAATTGGGGTAATAATTAATTAATTATTTATTTATTTATTTTAATCCTTTTTATTCTGTTAAGAATTTTAAATTTCAAATAAAAAGCTTCATTGATGTGGGACATTATTTATTCTATAAGAATAGCTAAATGTCTTCCTTTTTTTTTCTCAGAGACCATATAAAAACATTAAATTTATATTTCATGTTAGTAATTGCCGAGAATTAAATCTTCTCATGTGGTTCAAAGGTAAAAAATTAAAATATATTGTTCAATCAGTTGACGTTGATGTTATACCATTTAGAAGTGTAAATATTTTTTTCTAAATGGATGCGAGAATCTCTTTTTTTATTCTTTTAAGAATTTTAAATTCCTCAGAGGAAGCTTCATTATTGCGTGACATATTTCATTATGAAATGCTTCTTTATTGTGTGACGTATTTTGTTGTAACATGCATCATTATTGTGTGAATTAATCTTTTTCTCTCCGATAGTTATATCATGGTTTTAACCAATCAAAAGTGTAATATATCTGAAGCTATTTAGAAATGTTTTCAGCAATAATGGAAAAATTCTTTTCAAATTTAAGAAGCATAAATATTCCTTTAGTGTGTACGGGAGCATTTATTCTGTTAAGAATTTCAAATTCCACATAAAAAGCTTCATTATTATATTACACAGGCATGAAACAGTTCATCCTAAAGGGGGAATTTACCACCTTTTTAAAATTAATTTCTTTGGCATTATCTGGATTGATGCAAAAATGCAAAGAAAATATTGGAAGCATATGGGGTAGGGGGGGGGGGGTACATTTAATATCTGATATCTTGTCTACATAAACCCTTGGATTTTCTGAATCGATGTACAGGAAGAGCTATCAAATCAAAGGTCAGCTTATGTTATGAACATTTGAAAATCATGTTAATGAAATCATTTAAAGTGTCGATCCAAAGTGAAATTTTTTTAGACTTGAAAAGGGAAAGAAAGTTTGCATAAGGTTCTTTTTGAAATAGTATATTTTCTCCCAATTATACACTTTTGGGTAGTTTCAGTGATGTATTCCTGAACCAAAGATCACTTTGATGTGCATATATTTTGCATGGAGAATTTTTTTCCCTAAGAAATGAGGCGGGGAGGAATCTTAAGCAGTCAAAAACTACCCAGAATAATATTTTTGAAAAATTAATAACTGTACTTCACATAAATTCATCAGATATATTTGGATTTACATTTTTAGCAAACTGCCTACCTTTCTTTTTTTCTTTCTTTAAAATTTCAAAAAAAAAAAAAAAAAAAAATTCAATGAACCTATACATTTTTTGTTAGTTGAATATGTTATTTTTAATATTTTCTAAATTAGGAAAATAAAATAACAATCACGTGTACAATTATATTTCAGTTTATTGTGTAAATACTTCTTAAAATGTGTCTAAATTACAACAATTTACTGCTGTTATGACGGCCTGCCTTTTTTTAGAAAAAATTTCCCACCTTTTTTTCTATTTCTCGCTTTCATGCTTGATTACATCGTGAATTATTTCTTCTATATGGGTTATAACTAGTCAAAAGTACATTTAAATCTCAGTGGTATATTAGGAAGATTATCGAGGTATATCAGAAAACGTTTTCAAAGGAACAATATCAGGAAACAACTTTTCAACTTTATATTTACATGTAAAGGTTTTTAATCTACATCATTTGTACATTAATTCATGATTCTGTAAGAATTTCATCACTATTAATTATTTTTTTTCTTTTGGCTATAATGCCTCTATTTAAAAGTTATGTGGGCCCAAATTGGGTTCACTGGCTTCTACATGATATGAATCGGCATAAAGTAATGCAGGAAAATGAAATAATGGAGTAACGGTTTTAAAACTCAAACATTTCATTGGAGGAAAAAATAAAAACAACAAAATTACAACAAAACATTTTAAAATTAGAAATAAAATAATATACTTTAAAATTTTTGAATGAGAGTAACTATTGAAGTAAAATTGTGAAAGAGAAATACTTGCACTTTATAAATAAACTAAAAAAGCTAAAAATACTTTCAAGTAAATTTCTTAGCGGATCAAAAGTTTTTGCTTTAATATATATAGGCACAGAAGTGTAACACATCCTCATTTTTTATTTATTTATTTATTTATTTTTGGAGTAACGGAGTGTGTGGGAGAGAGAGGGGGAAGGGGCAGATCTTAATCAACTTAAAATATATATATATATATATATATATATATATATATATATATATATATATTAATATATATTTCCAAGCAATAAATTATGTTTCTTTATGGAATTTTTCTTGCTGCAGGAGTTGGAAGTCATGACCACGGCATGATACACTCTCTGCTTGGATCACTGTTGTCCACAGGCCAGTGTGCAACGTTTCGCAAATTTTTAAGGATTTTTTTTTTTATAATTTTTATGACGATTTTTGAAGGATAATTCATATTATATGAAATATGAAGTTTTGAAAAGCAAATCATTAACTGATGCACATTGGAATTTCACAGTTAGTTGAAAGGTCATACATTAATTAACATAATTTTTTGACTTATGTGAAAAAAATGTGTAGAGCTATTGTCAGAGTAATAATAGATGGAGCTCAAAATATAATATTTTTGACTGATTAATGTTATTAAAGCAGTAAAATTCAAAATTTGGAGACATAAGAAATAATTTTTTTTTTCAACAAATGAAAAAAAAAAAATCTTTAAAAAATAAGTTAGCTATGTGAAGAAGAATAATAAGAGAAAAAAAAAATAGAGATTTTTTTCATACAAATGTGAAACTTGAATTGAATGACTACAGTTTCAACAATTTTGGTGGAATAAATTCACCATATCTCTCTCTCTCTTTATGTTCACAGTTATGCCTGCGTGACAATTGCTTCTTTAGTCAATAATAATACAGGAAATCGTAGCTAAGTCCTAACATTATTGGAAGAATAAAAAACTTATTCAATAAAAAGAGATATAAAAGTAATATTAAATAAGAAATATATATAAGCATATTATATAAAAATATATTAACATTTCCAGCAACTTTTTACGAATGTATGTGTTGCATTCATTCCTTTTTATCGTTGATCATTGTGAACGTTTGCAACTCTTGTGTATCTCAAACATGACACATGCATCTCTTACGTTAAAAATTTTGAATCACAAAAAATGGCTTTGGGACTTTCGTTTTGATTGAGAGAAAACTATAAAAAAAAAAATAAGTAATTAGGATACATTTTTCAAACAAATTGCATTTGCAAAGATGTATTTTTTCTATTCGCCGGTGTAAAAATTGAAATTGTGCAATGTTTATAAGTTAATGAATTTGGAAAAAACGAAATTTATTGCTCAGATTATTGACACCGCTGATATGACTTCAGCGTTACTCATGGACATGTTTTTGCTTTATAATATAGATAGATCATACTCTTGTCTTATGTGACACGGACTGCAATGCCTAATAAATGTAAACTACTGTCTCACAAAACAATTTTATGTTCTGGCACCGCCCTCTGAATGCTAGGCATACCCACTGAGATAAATCTGGCGATTGTCGTGGGTGGATTTTTTCCTGCATTTGTGCGGTCCCTTGAATTTGAATACCAATAATTTCTAAAAATTTTCTTCACCTTGTTTTTCTGACCTTAAATAAGTCAAATAAAACTTTTATAAAATACTGTTGTCTAAATTCAGGGGATCGTACAAACGCTTAAAAAAAATACGCCTACGACAGTCGCCATTTTTGTGTCTATGCGTTGGCCTAGTAATCAGGGGTCGGCGGTTCTGAGTCTGAAGCCAGGTGACGTAGTGCGGATTTTGAGCGCCGTGCCGGGGCATTTCAAAATATTTCTTTCCTTAGTGACTACTAAATATTTTTTTTTCTTTTTTCAATCCCATAACAAGAGAGGAGGTGTTGTATCGACTAACGACACCCAGAAAAAAGTTTTGTTGAATCAACAAAAAAAAAATTGGTTGACCCAACAAAACTTTTTGTTTAAATGTAGGTCAAAGGAAATTTTGTTTGAATCAACAAAAAATTTTTTTTTTTTTGCAATTCCAAAAAAATTTTTTGTATCGTCAGCAAAAAATGTTTTGTTAATTCAAGTAAAATTCTTCAATTTTACTGGAATTTTGCTAAAACAACCAAAATGTACTCAACAAAACATGTTTTGTAGTTTTAATCAATTCCTTTTTCTGGGTGGAGAATTTTGAAGTAGATACCATATTTCTTTGAAACTTAAAATATTTTGTCCTCTCTCGTTAAGTTGAATGTTTACGTCTGTATATTTTCATATAAATATTTAAGTGAGGAAGCTCTATATCTGATCCATGAATAAATACGTTCTCCGAGACCGCACGTCTCTTGTAATGCTTTAATTTATCACTCTATGCCTCCCCTGTTAATGGTTAAACCACAGTTTTTTTTTTTTTTTTTTTTTTTTTACCGTAATTTTCTGACCCCCCCCCCCCCCCCCCATTAAAATTTAGCGTCCGGTGAACCGCACTCCACCTGTCCCACCGTATGCTAAGCCATTGTTTGAAGTAAATTCAAAACTGCATTCTACTTTTCGATCAAACCTTTTTTATTTATTTATTTATTAAATATAAGATTCTGTGTCCCCATGACACATATATTATTATTTGTAAATTTTAAAAATGTTAAACTCAGAATACTATTCGAGTATTTTCTAATTCAATAAGCTCATTGAAAAGTTTTAAAAATTATATTTTTTAACAATATATATTGTTAATATATTATGTATTTTGTTTATAGCTTTACTAATCTTAAAATATAACAGTCAGATTTTAATTATAATTAATGTTCTTAGGGGTGAGGGGAGTCGCAACAAAAATAACTGTTTTTCAAGACTTTGGAACGAGAATTTAATAATACAAATTTTTAAGCTTCTTATTCCTGTATAAAATTACTGATATTATTCTATACTAATAATTTATTTGTACAAGCCCCCACCCTTTTTAAAAAAAATTTTTAAATGGTATATGATTCTATTTACGTTTAATGTTAGACACAAGACTTAAAGATACAAAGACAGCAAAATTAGAAAGCTTGACTATTGATTTTTGAAATAAAAACTGAAAAGGCTGAAAATATTTTTTTAAATTCCTTTTTCATGACAAAAATATTGCTTACGATATTTTTTTCAGCATGTTTTCTTTAAGCGAGTATGTTTCTCTCAAAAGAAATCCTATGTAACTCACAATTCGCTTACATCCTTTATCTCTTGAAAACTGGTGCATACAATTTAATTTAATAACTTAACAACTTACTTTCAGTTTGTCCTATAATGAACTAAGTAGCTTAAGAATAATAAACGTCCTTAACTACTTCATGGTAATTAAGAAAATATGTCATTGAATGACTTCAACGTTTTAATGGCTTTTACTATTTTACGCTAGAAAATATAGTATTGAAATAAATCTTATTCAAAGAACGCTATTTCATTTTTTTGCACCTTATAATTACTAAGAAATTTTTTAAGCCTTCACTCAACTGCAAGAAGAAAATTAGCTATTCATGTGCTAAATGCACTGTAATTCAAACAGATCGCTTTTCTTTAAAAATTATTCTAATTACTTTGGCAACAGTTCGAAAACGTCCGTGTTCTCTCAAGCTCTTTCAGTTTCGCCTGTTCTTATTAAGTACGTGTTTTCTTATCAGTTTTTTGTCTCCTGACCACTTTACTTCCTTACCTTTTTATATTTTCATATCTTTCGCTTACCTAGTAGAGTATCTCTTGAACGTTCGAACACAGCCTTCATCGTTTACTTCTTCGATTAATTTGTTTCCATTATATAGATTCCCAGAAAAAATAACGAAAGAATGGAAACCTCAACCTATTTCCAAAAACCTTTCAAAACGACTATTTATTTATTTCTCTCCTTTTTTTATTATTTTCTCCCTGCAGGAATCCCCTGAAGAGATTGTGCATTTCGAATTGAAACAAAAGAACTTAGCTATTCGAATCCGCCATTTTTTTTTTCTTGTTTCGTTTCATTATTCCGAAAGAGCCCGCGCGTAAAAGGGCTACGCACCGCTAATTCCCGAATATCTTTTCGAGGAGGTTTCGTACTACTCCAGAAAATATCCGATGCAATAATTCCGAATCCGGGAAACGGGATTTCTAAAGTGTTCTCGAAACTTCCCCCCCCCCTACTTCCGGAATCGACGGTTCAAGCGGAACCAAATGTCAGACGTCCAATCAGGCGTGCGCCACCGGCATTAACGACCAATAGCGGGCCCTGGCTCAAGAGCCTCTTCGAGTGGATTAGTGTAATACTTATGGCGGATTGGTTTTGCGGCATTTTCGAGTAGTAAGCACGGTTCCCGATTTCAGATTTTTATTTATTTATTTATTTTTTATCCTTGCCTGTTTCATTTTTTGACTTTTGATGCTGTTTCGCAGCGAAGCTTTTAAGTGGCTTGCCGTGGTAAAAATGCACAGTGAGGAAAATATATAAAACCAGAGCAATTTGTTTCGATTTTATTTATGCATTTGAAAAGGAAGGTTTGTTTTTATTCTATTTTATTCTATTGCTGATCACCCTTTTTGACCCATATTTTTTGATGATCTGTGATTCAGGTTTCTTAAATTAACCTTCTGTGTTTCTAGCGAACGCATATGATGATTTGGCGCGAAAATATTTTTTCAAAGAAAAAATAATTCTAAAATCAGGTTCTTTTGATGGGGCAAATTTCAATCCTTTGAACATTTATTTTTAATTTGAAGATAATTTCGACGTATTAAATGTGATATATAGATAAACGAGGGCATTGACTGAATGAGGCATAGTTTCTTCAAGAGTTTATTCAGTGTATGTTGATAGATTTTTTTTCTTTTCTTAAGTAGAGAAAAAAGGAGAGTTCAAGAACATTGAAAGACATGCTGTTTATAGTATTTCTGAAAACTTCTGATGTGCTAAAAGGGTTTTGAAATCACATAAAATCTGTTACATCATAATGAAAATTATTATTTGCATTATTTTAAGATCAATGTATCAATTAGAAATCAATTAGTATGTATCAATTAGAAAGTAATTGCTAATGCTTTTACGTTTCAATAAAAAATAAGATTTCAAAGATTGTTTTGATACATTTTTGCCTTTTAGATTTTAATAGATATTCTTACGAATAACATTAAATATGCTGAGGAATCAGATTATTTTCAGATGATAGAAATTAATACATTTGCGAACGCTGACCTGGATTCACGTCATTTGGATATCTGTAAACTCCTCTCTCGGACATTCCTATTTTATTTTATTTGTTGAATTATTTCTCAATAATATACACATTACTCGCATTATACAGGGTGGCTAGAATTAAAACACCCCTACTCTGACATCTCTATATATCGAACTACTCAGTGTAAAAGACTTCAAATTTTCTGAACATACTATTCAAGACATGCGGAAACGGATTACACGAAAAAAAAAATAGTTCCAGAAATACCGATAGATGACGCTGTACAACGAAAATTGAAAAATGGGAGAAGTTGAAGAGCTGAAGTGGATGTATCATGTTCCATGGAAGATTCTGTGGAGAAATCCGATCCATTTCCACCTCATTAGAACAGTGAACACCCATAACTGTAGAATTTGGGAAACTGAAAACCCTGGTACCTTCCAAGAGGTTCCACCCCTCTCACCGAAAGTTACAGTTTGGTGAGGATTCACAGCCACATTCATTCTTCAACCTTTCTTTTTCGAACAGGCTATTCGCAACGGCCCTGTGGCATGCATTGTGACGGCCAACGGGTACAAAAGGATGTTCGAAAATTTTGTTGCACACCATTTGCAAGAGTGGCAATGTCTTGACTCAATTACCTTTATGCAAGATGGAGCGCCTCCAGACATTAAATTCTGTGTAGAGTAGTTTCTTATGCAACGTTTCACTAATAGCAGATTAGGAAGTTGTACGTTTCCGACAACCTGGGCATCTCGTTCTCCGGATCCTAATCTGTATAATTTTTGGCTGTGGGGACGCTTAAAAAAATCTCGTTTATCGAAGGCGTCAGGTAATCTTGGCAGACTTGAAAGAAGGTATCACTCTGCATGTGAGAAGCATCTCAGTCGACCAATTACGATTCGCAGTTGAACAAGCTTACCACAGACTGCAGATTTTACATCTTCAAGAAGGGAACCATATTGAGCAGCATTCCCTGCGTCGATAAGGTCCTTATCACATGAATGTTTGGTACATTCACATAAAATGTGTTTCTGTGTCTTTTCAACATATGCCCAGTTGTACAGCGCAATCTATCGGTGATTTCTAGAACTAATTTTTTTTTTCGTATAATCAGTTTTCCTATGTCTTGAATAGTATGTGTTCAAAATTTGAAGCTTATACATTGAGTAGCTTAATAAATAGAGAGGTCGGAATAGGTCTGTTTTTATTCTGGTCACTCTGTACAGTCATTCTACTATGCATATAAATAGATAGATTTGAAACAGTATCATTATTGTATATATTCATTTCTAATATAAATATGAATGCAGAAAATCATTTTCTTAAATAATGCAACATGCAGAAGTAACGCCGACAGGCGGATACATAGCTGCCAACTGCTGCGATTTTGGTGTACCAGTAATTTCGCACAGAAATCTTCGCCTTGTTTAATCGCAGAAATCGGTGATTTAATAAGGTGTCGATTTCTCTATGAAATTACTGGTGCCTAAAAATCGTAGCAGTTGGCAGCTATGGCTATACCCAAACTTTTTTAATTACCGTAATTTGTGCTGTATAATCGTAAAAAAAAAAAAAAAAAAAAAAAAAGCTTTGAAAAAGTAATTTTGTTGAATAAAATATTATAACCTACATTTTATTTGACTTTCTATGTAAAGTAAAATTACAATACAGGAGTTACCCCTCGTTTGATTGGAAGACTCAAAGACCATAAACCAAATCTCCCTATGAGACCTATTGTTTCTAGGTGTTCTGGCCCAACATATTTTATTGAAAAAGCTTTCGTTATATTCCTAAAATTAATTTTACCAAGTTCAAGCAAAACTGTACAGTCAACAGAAGATTTTATCCATAAAATAGAAAATATGCAGATTTCTAAAGGAACTATTCTAGCTAGTTTAGATATTGTGTCTCTTTACCCATCTATTGATACAAATGAAGTTGCACAAAATATTAATTTGGAAATTGATAAACAAAATAATTTAAGTGATAGCGTAAAATCATCTCTAAAGGCAGGACTTAACCTTATCATTAATAACAACGTTTTCATGTTTAATAAGAAATTTTACAGACAAAATAAAGGAGCACCTATGGGATCTCCTATTTCCGGTCTGTTGGCTGAATTTAAACTTAGACCGATGGAGGAATTTATTTTTAAAAGTTTGAATTTAACACCAGAAGTTTGGCTAAGATACGTGGACGATATCTTTATCACATGGAATCATGGAAAGCAGGAACTCCTATCTTTCCTCTCAAAAATAAACGAAATAGATGAAAATATTAAGTTTACGTTGGAAATAGAAGAAAATTCATCACTGCCGTTCCTGGATATTCAATTAATTAAAGATGACAACAACCTAAAACGTAAAGTCTATCGTAAACCGATGAGAAGTAACACAATAATCCCATTTAATGCCTCTACAACTTTCACTTATAAGATTGCTGCCTTCAATTCATTCATCAAGCGTGCTTTTCTGGTTTGTTCAAGTGAATTCATCCAAGATGAACTTAATTTTATCAGAGATATCGCCATTGACCATGGTTTCCCCGCTCATCACGTACAGAAAATTATAGAAAAATTCAATGGCCATTTAATTCAGCATCCTGTCCCTAGCAATAATAAACCAAACTATCGGAAATTCCAATATATACCTATTATATTTGAAAGGATTAAAAGGGCCCTCCGTAAATACAATATCCATCTTATTGCTGTCCCTCCCAGAAAATTGGTTGACTTAGTTTCATATAAATTAGATCCTATCTCCCCTGATCAATTCGCAGGTGTTTATGAAATCCCCATTAGCTTAAATAATAATAGTATAATATTTTACATTGGTATGACTAAAAGAAAGTTTTTGGAAAGATTAAAAGAGCATAAAAACGACATAAAATTTGGAAAGTTATCCACTGCACTCTCCCGATTTTACGCTAAAAATAATGATATTGTAATTAATTTCGATAAAGCAAGAATTATCCATAGGTTCAATAACCCATTTAAAGCCGCCATTAGGGAATCATTGGAAATTAAAATTAGAAAAGATTGTATTTGTAATGATAACTTTTCTTTCAGCATACCTGGTTTATGGGATACATTTTTAACCCCTTGTTAATTCATTGTTTTGTTTTTCGCTCTTTGGCAACAGAGAGTGCCCGTTTATTTTATTTAAATTTTTCCATATTGTTGATTTCAATCTTCTCGTGTCGAAAATTAAAAGATCAGTAGTCGTTTGTGTTGTTCCTCTTCCCCGATGATGGCTTTAAGTTTGAAGCCGAAACATGTAGGATTTTAGCTCTTTTATGAGTTTAAAACAATTTTTACACTGATTTTAGCAACTAATAAGCACAATTTGTGCAATTTGTGTTTTTAAAATAAAAGTAAAATTTCTAATTCTAAACATTTTTATGGTTCGCGAAATACAGGCCAGAATTTAACTTTAAATGATTTTGTATTATAAATGATACCAAACGCTTGTTTTTGTTTTTAAAAACAGTTTTGCAATGTTGGAATGTATATATAATTAGCCCTGAAAAAGGTATATTGATTTTAGTTTTCGAGTTATGCAAGAGGCAAAACTTCTTTTTCGATTTTCTATGAACTAGCAAAATTGGACATAATACATATCCATGCTCTTAATCATCGATATACACTAACGTGTGTCATAAAATGATTTGGAAAATTAAAATTTCTTTATATAACTTAATAATTCAAAATGATGGATGAGAAATCTAAAATTAGGAATTTTAAAATTACTAGTGAAATTGAAAACAAATCGAGTTTTGGCATTATTGCATTTTAAAACAGCTGATGACTGCTCTTGGTTCATTGAATTATTATTTATATGCTTAGTTACTTGTATTAAATGCAGCGGGTATTAATTTAGCCGTTCTGATATGTATAGGAATTTGATACTGTGCATGTGTGTGTTGGGGAGGGGGTGATATTGTGGTTTGATGCATGACAAATAACGTTGATTCCATTTAATCCTTCTTTAGAATTATTATTTTTTAATCAAGTTGAAAATAAACATTCTTACAAAAGAGCGAAAATCTGTTTTTTAGTTCGACCGCTCGCCAACTTGGCGCACTTATTAGAACACTTGGTAACCATGTCTTGTTAACTGCAGCGTCAACTGCGATCCTACAGAATTCATCTGCTTGAGAGTGTCCGTGGTTTCATTTTACTCCAAGGCGAAAGAGGCTATTTTATTTGGGTCCAGTGGGGCCATTACTAAAGGGTCCTTAGAATGATGATGGGGGCCCTATTTCGGGTTTTCTTTCTGGGGTCATATGTGTTAGGATAATGGAGACATAGTAATATGAACTTTCTGGGATCTAGGAAAAATATCCTAGAATGTATTTCGCAACAGTTTGTTTTTAAAAAGAAGGCTTTGTTAAATTGTGCAGGAAGATGCAGAATAATTTTGAATAGGGTTAAAAATATGTTTATTTATGCAAATATTTACACATATAACACTAAAAGCTATGCATGTATTAAGGTATGCAGGTATATTCTCGAAGGCTTTTGAGAAGTATATCTCTAGCAATGTAGATTGCTAGCGAGGAGAAAAAAAAAGGATTTATTAAATTGTATAACACGAGGTTGTGATGTACGATGATTTTGATTTGATTAAAAGCATGCTGCATATTTACACAAATTAACGATATAATATATGAACGTATGTACGAACGTGCAAATGTGCATGAATGAAGGGAAATTTGCCAGAATGTATTTCGCGAAGTTCGCTTTAAAAAAAATATAATAAAATTTATAAGAAGAAGAAAGAATGCACGATGATTGTGAATTTGATTAAAAGCGTATAAAATCCTGCAAATATTTACACATATGCATTACACACTCCATGTATATGCATATATGTTTATTGGATATAAATATAAGCATGGATGATGTGAAAATATGCTGGAATATATTTGTGAATAGTTTGTTAGAAAAATAAAGTTTTATTAACCCCGTGAAGAGCTATGGGATATTATTTATACACTCTCAGAAATACTTCCGTCAAATCACGAAAATTTTCCTGGCAGGAGTGCTGCCGCCATATTTACGAAATTTGAAGAATGTCCGTTTATTTTTTTCTCTGTTACCGGAGGGAAATTCTCCGTTATTTGAAGAACGTCGGTTTAAAAAAAATCATATCTCTCTTTGTGCTGCCATCTATGGACTATTATGGAAATGTTTATTATTTGAATGAGAGAATTAATGAATGAGAAAATTAATTGTTACTTTTTTTTTTTTTTTTAATTCGAAAGCACTATTTATTTATTTATTTATTTATTTTTAAAAATAAATTCGAAATTTTAATTTATTGAATTTTTAGTTTTTCATTTTTTAAATAAATTCGAACTTCAGTATTAATAGAGACAATACGCATGCGTGCAGAGAATAAACGGAAATTTTCCCTCTTCTTCAGACTTTCGGGAGGAATTCACGAAAAAATCATGTTTTCTAGGAGTACGGAAGTTATTTGTTGACAAATGAGGATTAATTTAGTGTATAAAGACGAGTTTTTCTGACAGTGTACCACTTAACTTTAATCCCCAAGTACCACAATTGCACCAGAATTTGGAAATAAAATTTTGCTTTTATAATGTACGGTAAGGAAAGCTTCTACTTATTTTCAAACAAATTTGTTCGTGCATTCTGGTATCATTCAGTTATTTTAACTTTTTAACAACAGGAGCAGTTCGCCCTTGAAGGGGTTAAATAGTATAAGAACAGAATATAATCCTTTTCTTTCTGAATTAGAAGCGTGGGCATTCATGCTCATACTTACTCGTATTATGTGCACGCATGTATGCAGATATAAATGTATATATGTATATGAATTCATCGGAAAAATTTTAGGTTTTTTTTTTTTTTAAAATAAATTCACCGAAATGTATAATGCATTTTATTCATTTTTGATTTCATGAACTTTCAAAGAGGTAAAATGGTCAAAAGGAAAATGGTTGCATTTGCTAGGTTTTTGAGTAACCGTGCACATTTATGCTTACATGAAAGCACTTGAGATTAATAATTCCAAATATAAAATTGAATTATGGCCATTTCTTTCCGAATTTGAATGAAAGAGGTGTATATTGATACATCATAAAAATCAACTTTGCATTGCGTTCCTTGTTTTAACTTCATAACGTTTTGTGATCAAGTGGATAAGGACTGCAGAACGATCGACAAAAAGATAATACATATGCAAAGCCTTTGTGTAACTGAATTTATGTTATGTTTATTACGCAAGTACACGGGACAAACAACATTAAATATTAAGCCAAACTATACCAGTTTTCTTCTAAATCAACGAATTGGAAATTTTCGACTGGCTGGATTCTTTGAACTTTATTAAGGAAATTGGCAATAAGACATGGCAAAATATTCTTTTCTGACACAATCGAGTTTCGGTTCTCTGAAATTTTCGCGTTTTCATATATCTCTTAATTTGATTAAGACCCACCGAAAACGCTGTTTTTGAGCTTCTTTTAATTACACTCAAACCATCCAGCTTTCTAACGTCATTAAAGACGGCAGAAATATGGCGAGGCATCTACCCATAATTGCCGTAATGCAATCAGATGCTTCTAATGATATTAATTAGTGCAGCAACTCAACTCTCGCGTCAATCATTCGTCGCTGCTGTAACGAGCTTTCTTTGCGTCCAATCTTTCACACGAGAACTAGCTCCGCCATGTTTCTAGAAAAGAAAAGCTAGAATTTGATTATTGGAACATCGATTTTGATCTCCCTTAATCGAGAAAGATTCGATTACGATGAGAAGTAATTGAATAGTTGATTAAAGTGCATTAATTATTCAGAAAAAAAATTAAAACATGTTCTGGAGATGGTATTAATAATATTTCATGATGGATGGGTGGTATTTAACGAAATCGGCTATGCATGCTCGGGATGGCTATTCACTTGGGTTATATTTTTGATACTTCATATTGAAGTGGCCATGTAAAGATGCGCTTTGATAAGTTTTCGCTGGCACTTGAACTTTTGTATGGGTATTATTCAAAATTAAAACTATTAGATTTTTATTTTCGAATTTATCAAATTTTAAATAAATGATTAATAACTAAAATAGTTAGTTGGCTTCATTAATATAATATATACTAATAAGAGGAAGATATTTTTCCGCGTGTGTGTGTGTCTACGATGGTTAGATAGTTAGGGAAATCTATCGCACGTAAAAGTCTGAAAATTTGGATGGGGATAGATGAAGGCAGGTCTGAACGCACCTGATGCTCGTTTTTACAAGAACAATTGTATATTTCCGGCTTTCAAAAAAATCATTTTCCGTCTGTCGAATTCTTTTTTTTTTTTTTTTTTTTTTTACTTCCCCATGTTTACAAATCCGCATACGTCCCCCTGCTCAAAATACGAAAAAACAACAACAACAAAAAATACCCATTTGTAGAGGGTACTTTCTTCTTTCTAATGACGGCTTCGGTTAAAAGAATATCATATATAGCTTCGTTTTCCCTGCAATTTTTAGAAATATGCATTAGCTCTTCTGATCAAATACGAAAAAAAATATAAAATACCCATTTAACCAGCGTGCATTTTCCTTTCTAAGGACGTCTTTGGTTAAAAAAAATATTAATATTAAACCTTTCAAAAAAATTATTTTCCGAAGGTCGTTTTGAAATTTTCGTTTTTTTCTGCACTTTTTTAAAAATCTGCATCCGTTTTGTAAATAGAAAAGGCAAAACAAACAAACTAACAAAAAACATATAATTTGGGCACTTTTTCCTTTCTAACGACTTCTTCGGTTAAAAACAATATTAATATTTACTATATCAAAAAAGTATTTTCTTGAAGTCACTTCTCGAATTCCAGGCTTTTTTTTTTCTCCTTGTCCCAGTGCCTTTGAAGACAGTTTCCTATTTTAATCCTGCTTTAAAACATTTACGGAGCAGTTTTCGTATCTGCGCATGCGCTGGGAAACCTCTACATCCTCAACAGAGGGATATATCATTTTTATTTTTAAAAGAGAGAGGGGGGAGCGCTTTATATTATTTAGGTTTTCTCAGGAAAGTTTGGTCAGAATTGAAAGTTTAATATATCTAAACGTCAGAAATTAATTCTGCACTTATTATAACGATGGTCCCTTAGTTTGTTTGGATAGAATTTCATTTAAATATATAAAATACTACAAATTCGAGTGTGTACGCTGCCGAAGGCAGTGAGACTCCCAACATTATATACGTTTTATAGAAAGATTTTCATTTAAAAATGCAAATTAATTCAACGAGGGTTTTAGGTATATTTAAGATTACTATCACAGGCCCGGCTTGCGCCGGTCTTTCGTTTAAAAATACAAAATCAAAACAGACAAGAGTGTGGTACACCTGGTGTACACTGCCAAAAGCAGTAGGACCCCACACTCTAAAGTTCGTTTGGATATACTGTCATTTATAATATAAAATCATAAAAAATTGAGGGTATACGCTGCCGAAGGCAGTGGGTCCCCCAACATTATGTTCGTTCGGAAATATTTTCGTTTAAAATTATAAAATCTATCAACACTGATTTTAGATATATTTAAATTTATTATCACGGACACGAGCAATTTCGGGCGGGTGAGTTAGTTAAAACTAAAACTTTTAGTTGCGTAAGAAAGAAGATTTAAGGGTTAATTTCACAAAATTAAAAAAAGACAATATAAGTACATTAACAGTTTTATTGAATTATATATTTTAAACTTTACTTGCAGTTTTGAAAACAACATTATAACATCTCATTCCGTCATTTTTTGTGTGTTTAGACTTGTTAATTTTATTATTTATTTTTAGAATGAAATGATTTAAAAATTATCATATTAAATTTGTTAAAACTTTAATTTTTAAATGACATTATTATTATTATTATTATTATTATTGTTGTTGCTGCTGCTGCTGCTGCTATTATTATTATTATTATTATTATTATATCGCATAAGGTTTGCAAAAAAAAAAAAAAAAAAAAAAAAAGAAAGAAAGAAAGAAAGAAAGAAAGAAAGAAAAACAGCTTTAGAAGCAATTTTGCGTTATTTCTCACTCAAATATAATTTTTCTATACAGAGCTTTTGTAGTAGAACTTTCTAAGGTTTTAAAATATGACAGTCTCATGAAATTCTCTCTCTCTCTTTTCTTTTCTTTTCTTTTTTTTTTTCTTTTTTTTTTTTTTTTTTTTTTTTTTTTACTATTGTATTAATGAAATGAAATTTAAAATTCATTTTCTTTTGTTTAATTATGTGCCACAATTTTTCCTTACATGTATACTAAATATCATTTTCTTTTTTTCCTATTAGGTAAGTTCTATGGATAGTTTTGTTTATTGAGAATTTACAGAATATGAGGAAAAGCCAAGGTAATTTTTTTTTTCATTTTAGAATATGTGGCAAACTTTACATACGATCACACGAGTTCTAATTTTTCGAACTGGGTGAAAAAGTGTCCAGACCGTGAGCTCGAACCTAGCACTTTTGACTTACATTACAATGCCCGGTGAGCTACTTGCCCGACAACCCAGTCAACACTTTTTCACTTAGTGGGAAAAATTAAAACCCGTGTTATTTCTTTCCCAATTAGTAAGATTGTGTTGAAAAAAAATTATTAATAAAGTTTACATAAGATCTTCTTCAAAAAGATGCGACTCATATTGATATTTTTAAGCAATAGCTTATAAATAAACCATTTTTAACGCAGTATTGCTGACAAAAATTTCATATTTGTAAAGCATACTATTTCCAGTTGGGGATAAAATAAAAATTTTCACATAATTACTAAAACAGTTGGATTAATAATGCTGTGTTGTATGATGTTTTTATGCAGCTGTGACATGGTAACAATTGACTAAATAAGATTAAAGGAAGGTGTTGTTCACTTTTTTTTCTTTGCTGAGTCATTGTTGAATACTTTTATTGTGTGTTTAAGAATTTAAGTTTATTAGGATAATTTCTTTTGAGCAATAAAGAATCAAACAATGATAAGAAAAGGAAAGAGAAAAAAATGATTTTTCTAAAGTTTCTTATCTTTTGAAATGTAAAATATATAAAACAACTTTCTTAAAAATTTGCCAGGACCTTGTATATTTTTTATGTTAAGTTCTTCTTCTCCCTATTGTTATTAGTGTGTATATTTTGAACGAGGTTCAGTCTATTGAGATGCAGGGACTTGTTTTGATGATTTGGTTAAGCATATAACATAAAAAATGTACTTCGAATGAACGAAGAAAAGGTGACATAATATGGCACGGATGTTTGTTTTTGGCCCTTGTTCTTTTACCTTTTTCCATCCCTTTAACCGTTTGGAGCACTGTGTAGATTTGACCAACTGAAATAATCAAGTTTCAACCAGAATTTTTACTTAATAATTTAAAACAAATATGTACCATATAAAAACAAGACATCTTTAATAAATACATTTTCTGGCTGAAAACATGTTTATTAACATGATCAAATTGACACACTGCTCTAATTAGATGACAACTATGTTTTATTTCACTCTCGGTACTTTTAAGGTGTATAGCAGAACAGGAAAACGTTTAAGTGTAGTTTTTTTTCTAAAGTAGCTTTCACAGTTAAACTGGTTTAACTAATGAACATTTATCTCATTATTTTTTATCTCATCAGCGATATTATTCATATCGCCCTTTTTTCCCATTTTCTTTTCGTTTTTTTAAAATACTCTATTTTTCAAACGGTTTATTCTTAAACATTTCTTATACAGAATGTGTATCTTCGGACCCAAAATTAGAAATCCACGCTCATCTCTGGCTCACGGAAGATGCGCAGAGCTCAGACCAGGGATGTTGAGAGTGCGCTCTGAACGATAAATTGTTCCACGTCCACCCCCTGCGACAGATCGCATCAATTATGCAGAGAGGGAGGGTGACAAATGAAGCACCTTCTGCCAGATTACGCCACTGCAGGCGTGAGGAATTTATATTGGCTATTCGCATGGCAGAGCTTTCATTACAGCAAGGATGGAAAGCTGCATGATATTTCGAGCACAAATTAGTGTTGTGTATATTTTGGACGGGGTTATCTCTGTTTGTTGAGACGCAGAGAATAGTTTTGTCACTGCGAATGATTTAGCTACCGAATAAAATAAAAATGTACCTTGAATGGATATATGATGTTATATGGTAATATAACGTGGTTTGGACTTTTGCCTCCCCTCCCCCCACGTTTACGCTTTTCTTTTACAGTCGCTTTCTCTCTTTATAAATGCCGACTGAATAAGTCGCTTACTCTCTGACCTCTGAAGTATATTTGAAAAAGTTGTATTTCTAGCTTCATTAAATATCCATTATATATATAATTCCTAAATCAGTTTTCACAATTTTGTATCAGTTAGTCAATTCAAAGAAGTTTCATTGCTACATGGAAGGTTGTATGATATTGGAACACAAATTAGTGTTGTGTTATTTTGAACTGGGTTAGCTCGGTTTGTTGAGACACAGAAAATTGTTTTGGTTTTGGAAATGATTTAGAATAAAATTTAAAAAATGTACTTTGAATGAATAAATAATGTTAAATGGTAATATAATGTGGTTTAGTCTACCCACCCCCTCCCCATTTTTTTTCTCCTGTCTTTTACAATCTCTCTCTCTCTTCATAAATGCCAACTGTATAAATCGCCGTAATCCCTGTGCTCTGCAATATTTTTGAAAATGTAGCATTTCTAGCCTAATTTTTTAAAAAGATATTATAATTCCTAAATTAATTTTCACAATTTTATATTAACTATACGATTTCTTGAACTTCCATTGCTACATGGATGATAGGTTGTATTATATTTCAAACACAAATTAGTGTTGTGAAAAATCTTTGAATTTTCAAAAAAAAGTTTGTATTTTCATAAATAAACGTGCTGTTCCTACACAACTTTATGCACGCGTTTTAGAAGGATTATTTAATTATTTCCTGAAGCTACAGCTCATTAAAAAATTTTATGGTACAATGTGATCGTAAATATTACTCTTTTTGACACTTTTCATATAGCTGAAAAATGTTTATGAATTTAATTTGTCTGACTGTCTGTCTGCCTCCGTGCTCTAACTCTTGTAAATACACTCGGATTTACATGCAATTTTTATATGTTATTAATGCTTACTATAGAATGTTCGGTATTTAAAATGAAGTGTGTAGCATTTATAGTTCGTTTACAGCAGGCATGTCAAATACGTGGCCCGCCGACAACTTCTCTGTGGACCACCAAGACTTTGGCATTTAACCTGTGTTTAATTCAGTTGTTCGAAGGAACACACTTACACCGACCATGATCTTAAAGATGGAAACATCGGAAACATATATATATATATATATATATATATATATATATATATCAGTGTTGCCAATTAGGCTGGCCTTTTTTTATTCATAATGGCTAACACTATTTTTGAATAGTAATTTTTGTCTTACTTATTCGTCATTAAATAAGGGGAATATTTTTCTTCAGAATGTGGTAACACTGGGAATTAAAAAAAAAAAAAAAAATCCGCTCTTCTGGTAACACAAAAACGTATGTCAAATAAACATAATTGGAACCAGATAGTATATGTAATAAATTACATCGTTAATATTTCAAATCTAAACTAATTAATACGATATTATTTCGATATTTCGCTTATAAACTTTCAACAAGGATAAGAAATGCATAAAAAATTTGCTCAATTAATAAAATAAATTCGTCGATTTCAGGAGACAAACAGTTTCAAAAATACCATTGATCTGCGTGCAAAATATTTTCTAACAGAAATCATTATAGGAAATATTTATTTTTATTCCCGTAATAAGAGAATGCTGGCATCACGCCAATATCTTTCTGCAAAAATCTGTGTTTTGATAAAAAATGAGTTAAATGGTTTTGCATCTCTTAAGATTCGATAGAAAAGTAGATATTGATGTTTCATTTTGCACAACTAGTTGATAAAAATCAAGAGATTGTAAAAGAGAGAAAAAATCGAAATAGAAGATTTAATGCTTAAAACCATAGCAGTTTATATTGTACTACTACCTATATACAGGGATATACAAAAGTGTTGCATTGTGTAATAATTGTGTTTAACAGGGCGCGTACAATTTAGCAACAATTTTTGAATAGAACTTTTTCCTTTATTAATTCACAGAAAAAATTTACAAATTCTGCGATTAATCGCAGAAAGATATTTAATCTGAAGAAAAAATATTAAGCAAAGGTTTTTGATTTAAAATAGTGGAGTCAAACTTCTTTGAAATTTTAAGGCGTGTACGGACCTTGGCTTAAATGTTGTATTACGGAATCCGATTTTTTAATCTTTTCCAATATAGTTGAAAAGTGGTTATGAATTTGTTTTTTCTATCTGTCTGTCAGTCTGTCCAGGCTCTAACTTTTGTAAATGTACTCGATTGCGATATAATTTTCATACGTTATTGATGTTTGCTGCAGAATGTTTCGTACTGAAAATGAAGTGTGTAACATTTATAGTAAATTTAAAAGGAAAATATAAAAGAATTCCGTTACATTATGGACTATGGGGGCAAAATCATCTCCGATGTATTTTATTATGGTCTATGGGAGGAAAATAATTTCCGATGCATTTTACTGACGTCACAATATTATAAACATGATAAAATTGATATGCATTACTGAGGTCGACCGAAACATTCTTTCTTGGGAGTATAGAATAAGTAGCATTTATAGTTCGTTTACAGATACCTACAAAAAAATTCGGTTACAGGACGGACTATAGTTGATTTCATTGTATTAAAAAAAAATTAAAAAATTCTTAATAATATTCTACACTGAAAAAAAAAAAAATGTTGATTTTACAGTATAATACTGGCACTCCAGCTGCCAGTATTATACCGTAAAATTAACAGTAATAAACAGTAAAATAAGCAGTAATACTCTACCGCGCATGCGCGGTAACGTTGGGGATATTGGTATGGAATATTGGATTTGCCATTATTTATTTTTAAACACAAGCCTACTTCTGTTAGGCCACATTGTCAAACGCTATTACAAAAATTAAATAATCCTGCAAATTTGTCAAAAATTATTGTTCGCTACAACGATAGAAGAACATGATTTATTTTGCGAAAAAAAAAAAAGACAGTCAAATACGGTTACAATTTCTACATAGTTAAAAATGAAATTTTTAAAACGGGGTGGGTGATGTGGGGGCAGTTTTACTGTTATTTCCATTGACAGTTTTTTTTTTTTTTTTTTTTTTTTTTTTTTTTTTGTAAATAAATATTTTACTAATAGTGGTTTATTGTTATATATAGATAGTAAAATCATATTAACCATGAAATCTGAAGGGAAAAATGTTCTTTCAAATGCAATTTGTTTAAAAACTGTATCTGAATTTACTGATTTATTTATTTATTTATTGTGCGCGTATGTGTGTGTGTGTGTGTGTGTGTTTTTCCGGCTAATACGAAAGTATATCTTTTAATAAATTTCGAAACTTTCTTAGAATACATTACTGATATTTTTCATATAAAAATGCTTTTCGGTGTTGTTTGTGGGCAATCTAAAAAAACATATTAAATGTAAAATATCTATCATATAAATATCTATATTAGAGTTTTCAATTAAAAAAAAATATTTTCACCTATATTCTATAACCCGGGAAGCCCAGGTTGTACCCCCTAGTATAAATAAATAATGAAAATAATATACAGGGTGTTAAAAAAAAGCAGCATTACTTATAAATACTGTGAAACATAAATATTTTAGTTTATTGTTATGTAGATTGTAGATACGACCGGACCGATAGAGACATCTACAAGAAAAACAGTCTCAGTATATAGTAGGAAAAGGTAAAAGCAATTTTCTTGTTCTGCTGTGTTGTGATTAAGTTGACAATGAAAATAATATACAAAGTAGTTAAAAAAAAAGAAGAAGAAAAAAGAGCAGCATTGCTTATAAATACTGTGAAACATAAGACAGAGACATCTACAAGAAAAACCGTCTTAGTAAGGAAAAGGTAGAAATAATTTTCTTGTTCTGCTGTGTTGTGATTAAAATGACAATGAAAATAATATACAAAGTAGTTAAAAAAAAAAGAAGAAAAAAAAAAGAGCAGCATTGCTTATAAATACTGTGAAACATAAGACAGAGACATCTACAAGAAAAACCGTCTCAGTAAGGAAAAGGTAGAAATAATTTTCTTGTTCTGCTGTGTTGTGATTAAAATGACAATGAAAATTGTACATACGACAGTACCGATAGAGACATGAACAAGAAAAACAGTCTCAGTATATAGTAGGAAAAGGTAAAAACCATTTTTTTTGTTTCTGCTGTGTTGTGATTAAATTGACAATAAAAATAACATGCAAAATGTAAAAAAAAAAAAAAAAAAAAAAAAAAAAAAGCAGCATTGCTTATAAATACTGTGAAATATAAATGTTTTAGTTTATTGTTATGTAGATTGTACATACGACCGTAACGATCGAGACATCTACAAGAAAAACAGTCTCAGTATATGCTAGGAAAAGGTAAAACAATTTTCTTGTTCTGCTGTGTTGTGATTAATTGACAATGAAAATAATATGCAGGGTGTAAAATAATAATTAAAAAAAAATTGCATTGCTTATAAATACTGTGAAACATAAATATTTTAGTTTATTGTCATGTAGATTGTATATACGACCGTACCAATAGAAACATTTACACGAAAAACAGTCTATAGTAGGAAAGGGTTAAAAACAATTTTCTTGTTCTGCTGTGTTGTGATTAATGCTCCTTATTATTCATAAATTAGCAAGTTTAATAATTGTTTCGCACGCTGATTGATTGAACTGTAACTAAGTCGTGAAGCTAACAGCATCTTCAGTTCGTGACAAGGAGGCATCATTTATATCACCTGTCAGTGAGTGAATGGAATACAGAGTGGCGTGGAGGCGAATAATTTGTTTGAGAATAATGATTAAGTGGTGGTCAAACGTGTGAAGGAAGGAGTTCATTTGTTCATATTCAAAGTAGCTGTTCACGGTATGTCCAAAGGTCTGAAAATACGTAAATGATGAACGTCAGTGCAATAAAGACGTTTAGATTTAATGAGGCTTTTTTTTTTTCATGCAGAATGTTTTGTGAAAAGTAAGAGAAAATCTCGTGTAAAGAAATAAGTTTCAGGATGTATTTTATCTAAATTTAAGATTTTTTTTAAACGATATATTTATAGGAATGTTGAAAGAATCTATTAATTTTAATATCTGCACAAATAGTATTTATGCTTACTCAAATTTAAAATCTTATAGAAAGACACTTACTTTGATGGCTGTGTGGTGAGATTAATATATATATTTCATTTTAAGAGATGTATATCATTTGATGAGATGTGATCGTTTACATTTCCAGCTCTCATTTAAAAAAAAAAAAAAAAAAAAAAAAGGATAAGTGCGAGTAGGATGAGTGTTCTATACTGTTATGTAATATTACCGTAAAGCTTAGTAAGAACCTAGTTTCTTCACAAATGTACAAAATATTTCGTTACGATACGTTAATGTGGCATTAGTCCCGATTATGGAAATTCATCAATTTGTCACATAAATTGGCATAGAATTATAAACTAATAGTGTGCTGATTTTTTTTTTTCATTACACGTGCTATAAGACCTTCCTTCGTGCCAAATTTCAAGGATCTGGGTCAACCGAAAATGGTACATGTATCAGAACGCAAATTTTTCCCCATTCACTCTCCATTCCTCGAATGATTTGAAAAGTCAATGCCGAAAACCGTATCTTAAGTATTTTCCCCTATTTTCCCCATTTATATCTCCCTCTTAGTTGCGTTATATATGAGTTACCACCGAAAATACCCCATAATTTTTACTTTCAAAATATAGAGTACTTCCGGTTGACCTAGAACCCTGAAATTTGGCACAAAGGAAGATTTTATAGCACATATAAAGGAAAAAAGAATCGAAAATCATAAATTTATAAATCTATGTTGATTTATTACGTGACAAAATGAAGTATTTCCAAAATCGGAAACATCAATCAAGGAAAAAATAAAGATTTTTGGGTTTGTTTCTTTACACGTGCTGCAAGACCTTCCTTCCTTCAAATTTCAAGTTTCTAGGTGAATCGGAAGTATCCTATATGTTTGTTTTGAGAGTAATAATTATAGGGTACTTCCGGTTGACCCAGAACCTTGAAATGTGGCACGAAGGAAGGTCTTATAGCGTATGTAACAGCAAAATCTGAAAACCATTAATTTATAATTCTCTGTTGATTTATTAAGTAATTTTTCATAATCGGGATTTCCTAAACGAGACTATAAGTGTTCTTTTCTTTTCTTTTTCTTTCTTTTTTTTTTCTTCCAGGCACGGAACCTTAAAAAATAACAAACTGTCTTATCAAAGTGTGGTTTTGCACAACAAGACTTGTCGAAGTTTCGAATTTTTTATATCAAAATAAAAAAATATATGACCATTTGACAAGTGTTGTGGTGTAAACTACACTGTAGTGCAACAATTAGTTAATCTTTTATGATTTTTTTTTTTTTTTTAAATATGAACTTACTTGTGGGTCTCTTTTAAATATATGGGCTTACAATTTGATGAGTACCATGAAATATTTACAAATTTTTTCAAGAAATCTACTTAAACTTTCAATTTTTCTTAAACAGAAAAAAAACTGCTAAATAAAAACATTCTCTATATCATTACATTATATATACATATTAATGCATCAAAGATTTATGTTAATATTACTATATATTTTTCATATTTTTAATAAAATAATAAATAAATAATTATATCTAGAATCTAAACACGCATAAACTTATAGTGCATGAAAAAACAAACACATAATTAAAATGTTTAATTAGAAATTATCAATTTGGATGATTCACTGATTACTTTTTAATGGCATTTTTGTATGGAAAAGATTTCAGATGTTTCATTCAAACAGTCATCAAAACGAATTTTCTTAGATATTCCGTAAAATGTAGATTGAAACATAGCTAGAAAACAGCATCTGGTACTTTTATAAACAAACATTTGAAGTGACTGTAATGTTTTGTTTTTGAGAGCTCTAATATTATTTACTAAGTAAAGAAGTAAATAAATAATATAAAAAATATATATAAGAAATCGTTTTAATTTCGGAATTTCTTGTTTGTGTGTGGGAAAAAAAAAAAAGTAATTTATCTATGCTGTAAAACTGGTTTTTCCTTTAAGATTGCTATAAAGCAGAGTAGCTGCAAATATCATCTGTTGCTTTTAATAAAAGTCAAATCTTCAAAGACTGTAATGTTATGTTTTGAGAACTGTAAAATGGTTTACCCTGTAAATAAATAAATATATAATATAAAATAAAAACAGAGGATATTATTATTTTATTTATTTTATTTTATTTTTAAAACAAATTTAAGATAAATAAATATAAGAGTGTTTACTAAGCAAATAACTAAAATAAAAAAAGAAAAAAAATCCTCTTGACATATGAATTTTTCATTTATGCGGGTAAAAAAATATAGTTATATTCTTAATGTCATTTATTCAGTATGTAAAATTTGTTTTTCCATTAAGGTTGTTATAAAGCAAAGTAACTAGAAAACAGCAAGTCTTACTTTTAGAAACAAACTTTTCGAGTGACTGTGATGTTGTATTTTTAACGTTTTAAGATTATTTATTATGTAAACAAGTAAATAAATAAAATAAAAATGGAAGCAGAAAGCTATTTTAGCATAAGAATTTTTATTTGTGTGGGTAAAATTAAAAAAAGAAAAAAGGGAAAAAAATAGAAGTTATTTATCTATCCTGTAAAACTGGTTTTTCCTTTAAGATAGCTCTAAAGCCGAGTAGCTACTAACATGATCTGTTACTTTTAATAAAAGTAAAATCTTCAAATGGTTGTAATGTTATGTTTTGAGAACTGTAAAATTGTTTACCGTGTAAATAAACAAATAAAATAAAATAAAAACAGAAGATTTTATTTTTTAAACAAATTTAAGACAAATAAATATAAGACTGTTTACTAAGCAAATAACTAAAAAAAAAAAAAAAAAAAAATCATCTTGACATGAATTTTTCATTTATGTGTGTAAAAAAAAAAAAAAAAAAAAAAAAAAAAAAAAAAAAAACTTTATTTTTAATGTCATTTATTCAGTATGTAAAATTTGTTTTGCCTTTAAGGTTGTTATAAAGCAAAGTAACCAGAAAACATAAATTCTTAATTTTATAAACAAACGCTTCGAGTGACTGTTATGTTGTATTTTAACGTTTTCAGATTTTTTATTAAGTAAACAAGCAAATAAATAAAATAAAAATAGAAGCAGAAAGCTATTTTAACATAAGAATTTTTATTTGTGTAAGTAAAATTAAAAAAAGAAAAAAAAAAGAAAAAGGGGGGAAAATATAAGTTTTTTATCTATCCTGTAAAACTGGTATTTCCTTTAAGATAGCTGTAAAGCCGAGTAGCTACTAACATGATCTGTTACTTTTAATAAAACTAAATCTTCAAATGGTTGTAATGTTATGTTTTGAGAACTGTAAAATTGTTTACCATGTAAATAAATAAATAAAATAAAATAAAATCAGAAGAATGATTTTTTTTTAAACAAATTTAAGACTAATAAATATAAGACTGTTTACTAAGCAAATAACTAAAATAAAAAGAAAAAAAGAAAAAAAATCATCTTGACATATGAATTTTTCATTTATGTGTGTAAAAAAAATATAGTTTTATTTTTAATGTCATTTATTCAGTATGTAAAATTTGTTTTGCCTTTAAGGCTGTTATAAAGCAAAGTAACTGTAAAACAGCAATTCTTACTTTTATAAACAAACGCATGGAGTGACTGGGATGTTGTATTTTCAACGTTTTAAGATTATTTATTAAGTAAACAAGTAAATAAATAAAATAAAAATAAAAGCAGAAAGTTATTTTAACATAAGAATTTTTGTTTGTGTGGATAAAATTAAAAAAGAAAAAAAAGAAAGAAAGAAAAAAGAAAAAAAGGGGAAAAAATAGAAGTGATTTATCCATCCTGTAAAACTGGTTTTTCCTTTAATATTGCTCTAAAGTCGAGTAGCTACAAACATCATATGTTACTTTTAATAAAAGTAAAATCTTCAAATGACTGTAATGTTATGTTTTGAGAACTGTAAAATGGTTTACCCTGTAAATAAATAAATATATGAAATAAAATAAAAACAGAGGATATTATTATTTTATTTATTTTATTTTATTTTTAAAACAAATTTAAGATAAATAAATATAAGAGTGTTTACTAAGCAAATAACTAAAATAAAAACAGAAAAAAAAATCATCTTGAGATATGAATTTTTCATTTATGTGTGTAAAAATTATAGTTTTATTTTTAATGTCATTTATTCGGTAAAAATTTGTTTTGCCTTTAAGATTGCTATAAAGCAAAGTAACTAGAAAACAGCATTTCTTACTTTTATAAACAAACGCTTCGAGTGACTGTGATGTTATATTTTTAACGTTTTAAGATTATTTATTAAGTAAAGAAGTAAATAAATAAAATGAAAATAGAAGCAGAAAGTTATTTTAACATAAAATTTTTCATTTGTGCCGGTAATTTTTTTTTTTAAGAAAGAAAAAAAAGGGAGGGGGTGGGGATGAAGTTATTTATTGATCCTGTAAAACTGGTTTTTCCTTTAAGGTTGTTTTATAGTATAATAGATACAAAGCAACGTGTGTTACTTAAGGAAAATATTAATAATAAATGTTTTATTCTACTGCATTTTTATATTTTCGACTTTCAAATATTAAACGAGTAAAGCTAATAAAAATAACAGTAAAAGGATTCTTTGTTTGTTTTTACAGAAGTTTTTATTATTATTATCTATCCTGTAAAACTCGTTTTTCTTTAATGTAGTTCTGGGAGAGGAGAAACTATAAAACAATGCGTGTTAATTTTTAAAATAAATATTAAGTGTGATTGTCATGAAACGTTACATTTTTCAGTGAATAAAAATGTAAATTAAAGGGGGAAAATATAATATTCTGATCCTGCAAAGCTGACTTTACAACAGAATAGCTTCAAAACAGCAAGTGGTTCATAATAATAACAATAACAACAGCAACAGCAATAATAATAATAAATTTTCATTTGACTGCATTTTTGTTTTTTTTAATTGTTCGGTAAATAAACCAGTAAAGATAATAAAAATAGAAGTTAAAAATGTGTTTCGTTGTATTTATAGCAATTTGTACTTATGCAAATGTATTTATAGTATTTTATTTATTCTCTAAAAGTGGGTCTTCCTTTAATGTAGATCTGACAGCAGAGTAGTTAGAAAACAGCATATGTTAATCTTAAGAATAAATGTTTCAGCTAATGCTATATTAAATTGTTCAGTAAATAAGTATGTAACTGGATAGATTAAACATAGTATTATAAAAAACGTCGTAGTGTTTATTATTATTGTTGTTGTTGTTGTTATTATTTTGTGCAGAAATAGTAAAAAAATAAATGAAATAATGTATAAAAAAGTTAATTTGTTCATCCTGGCTTTTCTTTTAATGTAGTTTTAAAGCAGAGTAGATAGAAAACAGTATGTGTTACTTTAAAAAAAAAGTTTCATTTGACTGCATTTAATATTTTTTACTGCTAGAATTGAAAGCTATTTTAAATATATTATTTATGCTGTTTATGCATGTAGACTATCTTTAAAAAAAAAAAAAAAAAAAAAAAAATCCTTTAATCCTTTTTTTAATACTGGGTTATCCTTTAAAGTAGTTTTACAACCAGAGTAGCTTAAAAACAGTATCTGTTAATTAAAAAAAAGTAATATTTCAGTTGTCCGCAATGTTACATTAGATCATTCAGCAAGTATAAATAAAACTATAAGTGAACATAAGTAAATGAACAAAAAATAAAAATAAAAAAGGAAAAAAAAGAAAAGAAAGAAAGAAAGAAAAGAAAAAATATTATAATGTGCTAAGTTTTTATTTGAGTGTATAGAAAGAAAATAAAATAGAATTTGAATATATTAATTTATTCATCCTGTAAAACGGGTTTTTCCTTTAACTTTATTCGAAAGCAGAATAAGTATGTTTTTTTTTTAAATAAATGTTTTACTTGACATAGATTTGTTATAGTCTAAATCATGGTGTTCAGTAATTAAACAAGTCAATAAAATATTTGGTACTTTTATGTTAGCCGGACGCAGGTGATAAATCGCCAAATATTGTTCCCATTGCCATCAATCATATTATATTCATTTAATTTAAAATATAAACATTTGACTCATTTCATTTAAAATACGTAACTTTCATTTTAAATACATACATTAGAAATAAATATTACCATACATACATTTAATACATGCCTTTAACTTTTTCATAAAAAAAGAAAGAATATCATAAAGGAAAATATTTTATTTCCATGTCAAAGCATTGATTCTAATTTACATCCGCGAAAAAATAAAATCTGAAATTGACGACAAAAAAAAAAGTTATGTTATTGGCGAAATTTGTACCCGGCTAACATAAAAGTACCGAATGTATTTTTTAAAAGCAAACAAAGCCCCCTTTCTAAGGAAGAAAGGGGGGGGGGGGTATGTGTGTAGCCTTTTTTAAAAATAATTTATTCATCCTGTAAAATTGGTTTTTCTTTAATGCAGTTCTGGGAGCAGAAAAATTAAAAAATTGTATGAATTACTTTTAATAATAAATGTTTAAATTGATTTCAGTGTACATTATATTGTTCATTAAATAAATAAATAAACAGAAAAAAGACATCGTAATGTATTTGTTTTTTATTTGTGTGTGAAGAAAAAAGTAAAAAAAATAAAAAATAAAAATAAAACAATTTATTAATCCTATAAAACTGATTTTTATTTTAACATTGTTCAAAAGCAGAATAAGTGAAAATAAATCTTGTGTTACTGTGCTAAAATAAAAAGGAAAAGAAAAGAAAAGAAAAAGAAAAAAGGAAGAAGTTTCGTTTGGCTGCCTTTTTATATTCCTCATTAGATTGTTTAGTAATTAAACAAATAAACAGAATATATTAAATCAAATTTTAAAAAAATATATCTTTTTTTTCTCTATTATTTTTATTTTTACTTATTTATTTGTGTGTGTGTGTGTGTGTGTGGGGGGGGGGGGGTTAGTGTTAAACCATGTATTTATCCTGTAAAAATGTTTCGTTCTCTGTCTATAACCAGATTTGTTAGAACACAGCATGCGTTAATTTTATGAATAAACATTTCGGGTGACTAAAATGTTACATTAAATTGTTCAGAAAATATAAAAATTAAAATAGAAGTTAAACTAAATCAATAGAAGAAAAATAGAGCTGAAAATGCATTATAATGCATTAACTTTTTATTTGTATGCGTTGAAATAAAATAATTACATATATCTATACTAATATAAAACATAAAAAGAAGTAATTTATTTCGCCTGTAAAACAAGTTTTTCCTTTAGTAGAGTGCTGTACCTGAATAGATAAAATATAATTACATATAAAAAATATGAAAAGGAGTACTTTATTTAGCCTGTAAAACTAGTTTTCCCTTCAGTATAGTGCTGCAGCAGAATAGCTAAAGTATAATTATAAAATATGAAAAGAAGTAATTTATTTAGCCTGTAAAACGAGTTTTTCCTTTAGTATGATGCTGCAAGAGAATAATTAAAATATAATTATGTATATAAAATATAAAAAGAAATAATATATTTAGCCTGTAAAACTAGTTTTCCCTTCAGTATAGTGCTGCAGCAGAATAGCTAAAGTATAATTATAAAATATGAAAAGAAGTAATTTATTTAGCCTGTAAAACGAGTTTTTCCTTTAGTATGATGCTGCAAGAGAATAATTAAAATATATTTATGTATATAAAATATAAAAAGAAATAATATATTTAGCCTGTAAAACTAGTTTTTCTTTTAGTATGGTGCTGTACCTGAATAGATAAAATATAATTACATATAAAAAATATGAAAAGGAGTACTTTATTTAGCCTGTAAAACTAGTTTTCCCTTCAGTATAGTGCTGCAGCAGAATAGCTAAAATATAATTACATATTTAATTATATTTTAGTAAGAAGTAATTTATTTTTAGTAAGAAGTAATTTATTTTGCCTGTAAAACGAGTTTTTCCTTTAGTAGAGTGCTGTACCTGAATAGATAAAATATAATTACATATAAAAAATATGAAAAGGAGTACTTTATTTAGCCTGTAAAACTAGTTTTCCCTTCAGTATAGTGCTGCAGCAGAATAGCTAAAGTATAATTATAAAATATGAAAAGAAGTAATTTATTTAGCTTGTAAAACGAGTTTTTCCTTTAGTATGATGCTGCAAGAGAATAATTAAAATATAATTATGTATATAAAATATGAAAAGAAATAATATATTTAGCCTGTAAAACTAGTTTTCCCTTCAGTATAGTGCTGCAGCAGAATAGCTAAAGTATAATTATAAAATATGAAAAGAAGTAATTTATTTAGCCTGTAAAACGAGTTTTTCCTTTAGTATGATGCTGCAAGAGAATAATTAAAATATATTTATGTATATAAAATATAAAAAGAAATAATATATTTAGCCTGTAAAACTAGTTTTTCTTTTAGTATGGTGCTGCAGGAGAATAGTTAAAATATAATTATGTATGTAAATATAAAAAGAAGTAATTTATTTAGCCTGTAAAACTAGTTTTTCCTTTAGTATAGTGCTACAGCAGAATAGCTAAAATATAATTACATATTTAATTATATTTTAGTAAGAAGTAATTTATTTTTAGTAAGAAGTAATTTATTTTGCCTGTAAAACGAGTTTTTCTTTTAGTAAGGTGTTGCAGAAGTATAGTTAAAATATAATTATGTATATAAAATATAAAAAGAAGTAATTTATTTAGCCTGTAAAACTAGTTTTTCCTTTAGTATAGTGCTACAGCAGAATAGCTAAAATATAATACATATTTAATTATATTTTAGTAAGAAGTAATAAATTTTTAAATAGTTATAAGAAGTTATTTAGTAAAGAAGTAATTTATTTAGTCTGTAAAACTAGTTTTTCCTTTAGTATAGTGCTGCAACAGAATAGCTAAAAATAACTACGTATATAAAATATAAAAATAAGTAATTTATTTATCCTGTGAAGCTAGTTTTTCCTTTAGTATAGTTCTGCAGCAGAATAGCTAGAAAACAGATTCTACATTCTTAAGAACTGTAAGTTTATTCTGTAAACCATAGCTTCCAACCTTCCGGCTTTTTATTTTATTTTTTCCAAGTCAAATAAACATATTTTGAAGCTGAAATTTTATTAAATAAATGAATTCAAAAAAGTACATCATAGAAACAAAACACATCTTATTAAATATTTTTTTTTTGGTTCAAAATATGCTCATATGGCTTGAAAAAACCGGAAGGTTGGCAACTATGTGTAAATATCTGTATAAAAATAAATAAATGAATAAGTAATAAACGAATAAAATAACAATAAAATAAATGTATCTCGACGCATTTATTTTATTTATACATTTAAAATAATTAAATAATAATAATAAATAACACTTGTTTGCTTAAAATAATAGTAATAAGTTGTTTGTTTAAAAATTTCAGAAAAAAAGAAAGTAAAAAAAAAAATCATAGCTTATTTTGTTTATTTCACAAATAATCCTTTCTTTTCTTCACTGAAAATAATAAGTTATTTTATAATATTATACTATATTACATACTATAAGTAATATATTATATATACGTATAATATATTATATATTATAAGTAATATTATATATTATAAGTAAATTTTTCACTGAAAATAATAAGTTAATTTTCATTTGTTTAATCACTTGTAAAAAGGTACCATTAAACAAATATTCAAACCAGTAGATATTTTCTAAGCTTGACAAAATATTTCAAAATATTTTAGTGATTTTAATCTTATAGGAAAATTGCGATTTCGCACATTTTTGATAAAATTGAACGCACTCCGTTTTATTTTATTTTATTTTATTTTATTTATTTATTTTTATTTTTTCAAATTTGCTTTTACTAGGGCTGCTAGTAGAGACTATTTTTGCATTATTATGTCAACAACTTTTTCAAGTAAATTTCTAGTAATATTTGAGTTAGATTATTTTTGTTTATAAATAATAGTAGACAAAATAATAATTAAAAACGATAGTCATCAGTGGCAACCCTGTATTACGTATTTAAAAAAACTATTAAAGATTATTCTTCCTAATAAAACCAAAATAACTGAAATAAACTTTGCAAAAAATATAACTATTGGGAGTTTCTCAAGTGAAAATTTCTTTTAATAGGAACAACCTTTGCAAAGCAAGAAAAATAAGCAAAATAAAATAAAATAAAATAAATTAAAGCATTTTTAAAAATTTACTCAATTTATCCGATGAAGCTGGGAATTTGATATTTTTATTCATATTATTTTATTTCTTTAATTTCCTTTTTATCTTTTGAGTTGTTGCAGCAATTGAAAAGGTAATGTTTTTAATCTGTAAAACGGGTTTCTCCTTTAACACACTGTTGTCTCAGGGTAGTAAATGCACCGATTTTTTTCTTTTGGACGTTTAATCAGTTTTAACGTATAAATTTATTTAACTTTTTAAGTTATTTTAAACATAAAACAGACCTAGAAATCATCATACAACATTTTCCATTCAAATATTAAAACATAATGATATATATTTTTAAATGAATAAATATACTCATGTTAAAACATTATTCACATTGTAGTGTAGTATTTTCCCCACCAATTACTATTTGGATTGAATGACTGTATTGTACTAAAATAATATGTAACACATGATGCATTGACTGCAAGCCTATGAAATATTTATGATTCGTAGTATATTTTTACTAGTTTTCAATCATCAATAAAAATTATGAAATCAAATAATACAATAAATGTAATTGGAGAGAAGAAAATATATAGCGGTTGATGTTTAGATGCAGCTAGACACAAACTGCACATAATTTCAGACAAACATGACTTTTATTTAATATACTTCAAATTATACTTATAGAAATTTCTTTGCTTTGGGAGATAATAATAATAATTATTATTGTTTTAATTATAAAAATTATAATTATATCAGAATTTAAGTAAATAAGACTATTTCCTGATAGATTTTATTTATTTATTTATTTTTACTTTCACTTTTTTCTTCTTTTTTTTTTTTACTTACTTGAAAGAAACGAAACTAGCTTTTATTTCTATCCCTTTAGGAATACTTGTTTTAAATATGAATACAAAGGAAATAGATATTTTGGAAAAATTATTTTAATTGATACACATACTAACTGTGTAACTAACTAGTTTTAAGTAATGCTCTGCGCTGGGAAAGTCTATTTTTCTTGGAAGGGGGAGAGGAGTTCCTCGTTATACATTTTTTTCTGTAAGAGCAAATCCTATCAAAAATTTGTCAATATAAAAGTTGTAGATAATATTAAGAAGTTTATAATAAATTGAAGTGGAGTTGATATCTTGTGAATTGACGAAGTTATGAATTTTTTTCTTCTTAAAACCCTATTTTTTTCGTCCCTTGAGGCCATTTTTAATTATATCAAAAATCTGTCATACATAAATGTTTGGCTCTTATTCTGGAAGTAATAATAATTTTAAACGGATTCGATTATGTTTCATAATTAAGACGTTATGGGGATTTTTTTGTTTTCACAAAATCCTTCCCCATTTCCACCCTCTTGGTCCACTTTTGCCCATTAACGAACTTGTCCTAGATTTTTGCCCCTTGACTTTATGTATCAGTTTAGAAGATATTTGTTCAGAATTTTGGTAGATATCGTGTCCATAAAAAAGTGATATAGAAAGAAAGAAAGATAGATAGATAAAGTTTAGAACTGGGGGTGGTTTTGGGTTCTAGGTGTCATTGACGTAGATCTGTAAAACGTTTTCAAAAATTCCAACACAGGGAAGAATGTAATAAGTAATGTTTCTTACGAAATCTACCTAAAAAGGGGGTTGGGGTAAGAGTGAAATATAAGAGGAATTGAGTTTATTAATTAGGCCTAACCACAGAAATAAATTTAGAAGATGCAACACAAAATTCGTTATCAAAAATATCTTATTATGGTCTGTATGTATATTGCTACTCTGCAAAAGCAGGTTGGAAAGCAAACACTAAAGGAAAACTAAGTTTTTTTGGCTGGGAAGATTTTTTTTAATTCTGACGTAACAATTAACCAAGGAGGGAAATCAAAAGAAGAAGAGGGAGAAGAGGAAAAAAGAGCGAAAACCGGAGGGAAACAAATTTATAAATCAAGCTCAATTAAATAAATATAGGAAATGCAAACGAAATATCTCATTAAAAATATATAATATTATGAGTGTGCATTGTTATTCTGTAATAACATGATATCGAAAAATAAAAACTGTTTTACAAGCTGACAACAATGTTTAAGCTTAAAGAGAAACAGAAACAAAGAAAAGATAAAAAGAAGAAGGAAAGGGAAAATTTTATAAAAGGATGAGGGAAGGGAGTGGAGTGAAAAGCAGGAAGAAGTGAGTTTATACATTACGGTTAATCGTATAAATCTTTATGAAAAGCAATAGGGAATTTACAATTAGTATGTGCACTGTTGTTCTGCTACAACATAACGCTAATGGGAAAACAAGACTCACACGGCTAAGACAATTTTACCTTTCTATAACCTAACAATAATCAAAGAGAGAAATTAAAAGACAAGGAATGGGAGGGAAAAAAATAGAAAAGTTGAGAAAAGCTTGTTTGTTAGTAAAATAGACATAATTAAATAAACTTTGAAGATGCAACAAGATATGTATTACTAAAGATATGTATTGAGATACTATTTGTGTTTGTATTACTTCTCTGTGACAGCTTAAAACAAGAAGAATATTGATGTTTTTGTGTTAAAAATAGCAACAAAATTTAAAAAGCGAAAAGTAGATAGAAATGGGTATAATAAAAACGATGCATCGAATAAATTTAGAAGATACACACAAATGGCATCTAGAAATATATGTATCGATATCAAGGTATGTTTATTTTTACTCTGGAGTAACATAGTATTAGAGGAAAAACGGGTTTTGCACGCTAAGAAAGTTTCCTTCTTTCTCTTTACCTTTCTTTTTCTTTTACTGGATATAACAAAAAATAAATAAATAAATAAATAAATTATGAGGAAAGAGTAAAATAAAATATTTTTTAAGCGAACGATTGAAGAATTTGAGTGTACAAATTATGGCTAATCGAATTCGAAGTAGCATACAAAAATGTGTCACTAAAACATGTATTATTCCACGTTGAGCGCGAGTTGTTACTCTGCAACAACATAACATTAAAGGAAAAACTAGTTTTACAGGCTGTAAGGTACAGGCAAGAAAATGAAAAAGGGAACGAAAAGAAATTACGTCTGATATTTTCTTAAATTTAGTAAATCAATGTTAGCAAATATTTAATTCGGACATCATTCGTGAGTTTTAAAATGTAAATAAGCTTGCGTTTAGAAGGCGAACGTCGCGTCGCGTATACGTAACACATACTGTGTCTAGAATGCTTGATTGTTCCTACCAGTAATTTTTAATTGAATATTTTGTTTTATTTTATCAAAACGTTACCGTCATTAAGTTAGGCAAAAATTTCTTTACATAAAAAAGGGTGATAAAAAGATTAAAAATTCTGCAAACGACGCTTGTCGCAAGTGGTTAATCCCTTATCTGCATAGCTAGATCCTCTCACTCTCACACATATTAAAAATGGTTAAGAAAATAGTGAATTATGTATCTGTACCTTGATAGAAAAAGGATAAATCTCCAAAATAATCATTTTTTATCTATGCTCACCAGTCACTTCACAAATACATAAATAACCTTTTAACATATTTTCTATTAATCTCCGTTCTTAAATAATCTCCATTAATTTTTCCTGTATCCATTAACCACTTCACAATAATCACAAGTGTAACAGAGAAAAACATCCCCTTTAATTTATTCCGCAAATAAACTTTTTTTTAGTAATAATTCCAAGAACTTTTCAAAAGTAAAACAATCAAAACGGTTGAAACATTTAAAAATAATTACGATCTCATAATTATTAAATCAGATGTTTCTTAAAATGCCAAAAACGGACAGTGCTCTTTTTCCCATAAAAGTACATATACTTAATAAGGAATCCGTATTAATCGTATAGAAAACTAGGTAATTGTAATATACTTGGTGTTAAAAATGTAAGTTTTAAAAAATAGCATTGGTTTTATAAACTTTTTGGTTTTATAATTGGTTTTATAAAAAAATAGCATTGGTTTTATAATTTTTTTTTTAATAACGCCATAAAATTTGAAGATGCGCTAATATATTACGAAAATGCGTGAAATTTCTTAATCACTTAAATTTTCTACAATGTTGTAAGAAAAATAATGTTATTCCAAAATTTGTTCAACTGCGCACCTCCAAATTTCATGCTGTTATTAAAGTTTTTGAATTTATTTGAGTACCACACCTGTTTGTTCAACATTTTTGTGATTCTCTGTATACACTACGATGAGACAATTTTAGCCAGCTTTTTATCCTTACCGATTGTGTTTGGCGCTCAAGAGGCTTTTCTCCTCTGTTATAAATCAATGGCAACAATTCCAATGCAATTTCATATTCAAATAAGGAGTCGGAATTCATTCATATCACGCCAATCCCAACAGGAACAGGGAGATTTGAAGTGGAGGGAGGGATCAGGGATCAATATTATCCCTCACACCTTGAGGGTATATAGCGCCCAAAGTAATATTTTGATACGATTGGTCGGAGTTGACACTTGTGGTGACACTCATTGACAAAGCTTTTGTGATAGGATACCGAAGATTATAATGCCGAAGGGGAACTATCTTGAACTACCCCTTTGAATATGAACAATATTAAAAAAAATATGCAAATATTTATCAATATGTATAAAATTTTGGCAATACTAGTATTCTGTGTTTTTTTCTATTTTCATCTATTTCTAATTCATCCTTAATATATTATTTTTAGCATGTATTTAAACATAACGATCGATTAAACGCATTTTTATTATTTATCGATTATGCATTTTGTATTATTTATCGATTATGCATATTATATTATTTATCGATTATGCATTTTTCTGTTTATTTATATATGACACGTTCATTCCTCGAATTTTCTCACTAAATTCTACTACGATCTCGCGACAATGTTAATCCATTATAATCTGCATTTCGATTTTATTATTATCACTATTATTTTCGTATGGCATGTGCCAGGGGGGGGGGGTGAGGGGGAGGGAGAATCATTAAAAAATTTTGTTACAGAACAATTCATTAATTTTCTCAAAACTTTCTAACCTCTCGAGTTCCTGAAAGTGATTGAATCTTGGACAATAAAAATCGCAGAATAAACATTTGAATGTCATGCAAGAAACCAGTTTTTCCACGAAGAAATTGTATGCCATATTTATTCTATAAGTAAATTTCAGATGTGCTCTTTCTTGCGAAATGCTAACAAAAAGTTTTTCTTTAATTGGCCACCTCAGCAGGTTTTTGCTATTAACAATACAAACATTTTTTTTTCTTTTCCCCAATTATTCATAACTTCATGATTTTTTTTCTGTAATTCTTGGAAAAATAAATTGAGGCAGTTGTTTATGGTAAAGATTTCTATATTGTTAACAAATTTTCTTGGTCGCTAAAGTATTTTTTTTTTCCAAAAGTACCAATATATAAAATTCTAAGTACACGAAAGATTTAAAATGTATTTAGCGTATAGAATTTCTGGCTTTTAAATCAAATAAATAAATATACGTTGTTTTTTAGATAGTTTCATTTATACAGCCTGTAAAACTTATCTAAGTTTTACGATTATGATTTACAAATTATTAACTTACGGAAATTTATACCGTCTTTCTGTCACAATTTAGTAATGTTTTTGTTTATTATTATTATTATTTTATTTTAAATAATAAATACCAGTGGGCCACAAAAGCGATAAACTTCAGAAGTTGGCTATTCCACTCACTCCGATTCTACGTAATACACTACTGTTATTTGAAAAAAAAAAGTATTATTTTTTAACAAAAATATAAATTTATAAATAAGTAAAATAAAATCAAACTTGCTAATTTCTTTTCATAATGTATAATTTATTTAATAATCTGTATAAAATATTACAAAACAAAATGAAATACAATGTGTCCCAATGTTATACAGCAAAAATTATTCATCACAAAGGCATGACATTTGGGGACTGTCATAAAGGAATAATAATAAAAAAAAAAAAATCTAGAGAAAAAAAATTATTTAAAAAATGTATACCAATCGGGGGGAGGGGGGTATATAATATTTTTATATAGAAAATATAACACGAGTTGCATAATTTATCCGTCTCACGAGCACGAAACGTATTCAATATGATGGCGACTAATGTCTGCTTCCGGTTTATTGATTATAGTGTATGCCGTTTCTCTAATGACAGAATCACCAGCCGTCGTTTTCTTACGGATTGACCTGCAAGATTCAGAGATTTTGCAACCTAGCGATTTTTGGCTTTTTTTTTTTTTTTTTTTTTTTTTTTTTTGCTTTGTCTCAAAGACTTGAACTACAGTTATCCCATAAGATCATTATCTGACCGATAACACAGCACACCGCATGTGCGTAACATTCTGACGCGTACACTGCAGCCAACCATTGAACAGGCTATGCTACGATCCAGCTGATGGTAACATCAGAGAATGGTGGCCTTCATATGGAATATGTCTCATTCTCAATAGACGGATAAATTGTATAGCTTATGGTATTATATAATATATATTTTAGGTCTTTTATTGGGGATTTTTGGAACTACGAGGGAAAGTCATTAAGTAAGTCACAAAAGATAATTAAATAATAATCTACAATGATATTCACTTCAAAACTATTTTTATTTCTCAACATATTCTCTACCAATATTTATGCACCTATATCACCATTTTATCAGTGCCCCAACACCAGCTGCATACAATTCTTCGGGTGTCTGTCTCAGCCACATTAGAACTTCAAGTTATACCTTTTCATCATCTGAGAACATCATATTGCTTCCAAGATGGTTTTTAGTGAACTAAACAGATGAAAATCGCTTGGGCCTAAGTCGAAGCTGTATGGTAGATGTTGAAGAAGTTGCAGGATGATGTCCACAGATGATGAAAAGTCCTAATGTGGCTGAGACAGCAACCCAAAGAACTGTATGCAGCTGGTGTTGGGGCACTGATAAAACGGTGATTAAGTGCATAAATATTGGTGGAGAATATGTTGAGAAATAAAAATAGTTTTGAAGTGAATATCATTGTAAGTTATTATTTAATTATCTTTTGTCACTTACTTAATGACTTTCCCTCGTAAATTCCTTTGCTCAAAAAAAAAAAAAAAAAAATCCATTATATCCTTACGACATTCCTCAAATTTCATGATTTTCTGATGAATATATATATTTTTTTTCTGCAAGGAAACATGTAATTTAATTAGGATACCGTGTATCTCAAATTTGTCAAACAATTTAAAAATTCCTGCATGTTGAGGCCCTTTTTTTCCAAAATATATTGTTTAGAAATTTTATTACCCATTTCCTGAAATAATACTAAGCATTTTAAACGAAAGCTTAATCTTTGAGCTTAGTCTGTTGTAGAAATAAAATTTGAATTTTTTTTTTCTTATACTGAAAATTATTATGCCCATTCGTTAAAGGGTGGGGGGAGGAGGGGTGAAATAGGATTTGTTACTTTAAGATATTTGTAGTAGTTTCGAACTCTATTGCAGACTCCGTGGTGCGCAGACGACAAGATCTGTGAATTGAACTGAAAAAAACTTTTGTTTATTAAGTTGTTCGATGTATTCTTTTGAGTTAGAAGTTTAATCGCACAATAGCAATGTGAAAATATTGATTTTATGTAAATACCTCATTATTTTTTCGTGCCAGTGTTCGTTTTCATATGAAAATGAAATGTTTTTCGTCTAAAGATGTATTCTTCGGTTAAAATAACACACAAGAAATCGACACGTGGTAAGAGAATGCTGAAAAATTTATTAGTGAGAAGAGATTCTTCTTATCAGTTACAGTTATTAATTTTTTTTTATTTCATATATGCTGTAAGTTGTTTTTGCTGCTTTAAGATATTGTTACTTTATTATAAATGAACAGCTGCTGTTGTTGTTTTCATTGTTGTAGTTTTATGGATATGGAATTTGTGTTCATGTACATTTTAAACTTCTTATGTATATAAAATGACTTAAAACGTTTTCAGATATGACACTTGTGATTTTTTTTTTTTTTTTAGATATCGCTTTGTTTTTAGTTCTAGTTGCTTCATATGTGTTAATTTTTTAAAAAATATTTATAAGAAATAATTTTAAAACACTTCCTATTTTAGTACCCGTAGATTTTCATTTAAAATTTAATAAATAGCCTTTATGGATTCAAATTTTAAAACACATTCAAATCTTAATTTTTTGTGCGTAATATAAAATGAATTTAAATATTATTAATTTAAAAGTCATATATGTGATATTGAAGTTAGAAAAAAATGATCAAAAGGTGAGTTAATTTGTTTTTCCGTGTGCATTTTATAGTTTTAATTGTGTCGTCTGCACAATATAATCGCAATTATACATTATTAGTATTTATTAAATTAGAAGTTTTAAAAATTTAACTTGCCGTGATCAAACAAAACGTAATTTTATATATACGATACAAACGATTAAAGATTTTCATATCTTAAAAATACTTTTTATACGTCTTTCTTTTTACAATTATTTATGCATTTTATTATTTTTTTAGTTCTTATTTATACGTAAAAACAATTTTTTTTCCAAGCAGTATTTTTTAATTTTAAAATAATGGGATCGAATTTCTTTTCTTTATTTTGGATGAGAAAATTCGAATTCTTATTTATTTATTTATTTATTTTTATGAAAAATAGGAGTGTGGGTGCAGATTTGCCTTTTTATTTTGTAGTAAAACATTGTATGCATTTTAGATAACACATTTAAAAAGGTTATTAAAACATATCGTATATTTCGGCTTATACGAGACACCTAAAATTTTAGACTATATTATTCTATTTTTAGGCATGTTTGTCGTATTATGCACATCATCTTTTAGCAAAGAATTTTTCATGACAAAAGTAGGGTGAAAACATAAAAAACAACATTGAAATTTATAATAAATATTAGCTCCTGCGAAAAATTATATTAAGCTCTTTAACACACGATTACTATCTCTTTAACACTCGTAAAATACATGTTATGCTAAGTTTAATTTTAAGTTTTGTTAGTCATACATATTTTTTTCATTATCAGATTTTTTGATTAAAGGGAAAAGGACATACATTTCTATTTATTCTTATTTTCCCCCGATATATCGCTATATAAATTGTATAAATGTGGAAGTTATGTCATATATCTCACAGATACAATGGAAGTAATAATGTGAGTTTTTTGAGGATAGTAATCGAGTGTTAAAGTATTTTCTATAAACTTTTCATGTAATCTATGATTTAAATATAGTAATAAGATTTTACTGTGAAATATTTTTAAGTAATAATAACTAAAAAAAAAATAAAAAAAAAAATTAAATGCTGGTAGTGTTTTAAAATAAAGTACAATTTCAATAGAAAAATTTGGTTTTATTCCTTAAAGACATGTAAGGACACAAAACTTCTTAAAACTATGAAAATAATTTAAAAAATGGAAACTTATGTCTCCAATAAGACACCTGACAATTTATTATATGGGAGAAACTCTTACACAATTCACAATTCTGCCGTCTCCGCTCCGTAAGGAGGGAAAAGTCTGTAATAAAGTATTAAAAGAAAAAAAAAATCGGAGAAAATTAGCATACAAGAAAAAGAATACTCCTTAAAAATTCACTTTTGAAGAAATTCTCAAATCACTACTACTTTATTTAGGATATTTTCAAAGTGTTAAAAATGTGAACTAATTAAAACATGAAAATTCAAATGAAGCAAGACTAAGAATCATCTCTAAAATAAATAAATAAATAAAAGGAAAAGGTTAGACAAGCATTGATCCTCCCCCCCTTTCCGATATGGTCAATTTATTTCCTCATTTTCCTAAGATGCTTTAATTTAGGATCTATATTTATTGCCTGTCTGATTGATTTTTGTTTGAATGTTGTTTATATGTTTTATTCAAGATGAGGAACATATGTTGATTTAGAGAAGTTTCATATATTGTTGTGGGATTTGGGGTTCTTTCTAAAACACAACTTACTTAAACTTAAAAAGCTCATTTATTACTCAATCTTCACTTGACAATTAAATATTTAGAAAAAAATAAGTATACCCTGATTAGCTCCACTGAAATCTGTTGCCATGGAAAAGGTAGCAAATTATATTAAACTAATCAAAATATCAAAACTTAAGAATCCGAATAGGTTAATACAACAATGATAATTTTGGACTCATCACTTTAAGACAATGTTAAATGTAGTAAGGGGCAACAGATTTCTAAATCAAGTAGCATACTGAATTGCATAAAGAACACCCAACTCCACTCCAACCCGATCAAGCTCAAATCTCCATACACATTAAATTAACAAAAGTGTAATCATCATATAATTTGGAAAAATGCAGACAACCTGAAATTCCTCCAATATGAGGACCAAAAGGAGAAAGAGTTAAATCCGTTAATAGAGTAGGGATATGATGATGTACTAAATTTTAGAACAACTATGGAGATTGTGAACAAGATCAGATCGGTTAACCAAGGATCGTATAGTGGCTATAAAATAACTGAAAACTTTTTTTTTTTTTTTTTTTTTTTTTTTTTTTTACTTTGTCAAAAAACAACCATTTTGTTGTTTGCCTTGAATAATACTTCAAAGAAAGGATAATTAAAAATTAAATTAATCAATTATGAAATTAGACTTAATTTTACTTTAGCATCAATTATCAGTATATCCATTTCTGAGATAGGAACAATAATTACATCTAATAACCTTGCGTAAACCTCAATTAATTTTCAAATAAATTATTACCATGAATTAAAAATTTAAGAAATAAAAAAAAAATATTAATTTAGCAAAATTATAGCTTTCATATTTTTAATCTCACTTACTGAGAGGTTAATTCCTCCTTATAGGTATGTTGTAATTATAGAAATATTAATTATTTAAAAATTATATATAAAGAAAAACATACCATATTTGAGAATAAACAAAAACTTTCTTTATTTGAATAATTAAAAATTATAAAAGTAAGGTAGTTCTCAAACAAAATATAATAATAACATAATAACAAAGTTGATCAAAAAAAAAATACTGAAATTACTTATTACAACACTTTACATTAAGCAGCAAAGTCCCTAAAATTACCACAATACCATGATTTAAAGATGGATCAACTTTTCAAAATTTAATTATTGATTAATTTTCAATTAAATATCATAAATCTTAAACTATTAACAAACCAACAATTCAAATGTCGTTCAATCATAATCAAAAAGGTTACATGTTAATCATCTTAAAATACCTATAATTATATTTTTTTGTTTCTCCAGGTATTTATAAATATCACAACAGTAGACAACATGTAATAAAGAAGAAATATGGGTTACTTACAATATACTTTGATATTTACTACCGTCAATGTGGGCACACTTCATTTCAGATATGTTGATCTGCCATAATCTCCTTTTTTTTTTTTTTCAACCTATTCTTTTCAGCTGCCTCTACGAGTCAACACCGTTACTCCATACATCACTTGGAGATTTTGATTTATTCCCGATTCAAAACGTCGTCACATCACCGATACCTTGTAAAGCGGGCAAGTCTACTCAGCTAGTCTCGCCAGCCTTCTTAGTCTAGGATTGATAATGCCCCATCTCCAGAAATGATGCTCGTCTAATCATTAATTCATTTTTCGTCAAGGTATCATTAACAACCGCCGCTTAAGAAGTCAACACAAGACAACACTTTTTCTAGGAACGCCGCTACTACATGATGGGTCAAACATATTTTCTTTTCATTCGCCCTCCATCAGATACAGATCCTTACTTCGAAAATGCCCTTATAGCCTCTTTTCATCATAACCTCATGATTTAGGATAATTAAAGTAGGCCATCAATGCCCCACTCTCAAAACAAAATCTTCCAGAAACCTGTCCGCCTTCAACAACTTCGCGATCCAGCCCACAGGCCAGTCTTCGAGCCCCGTAATAAGTCGAAATTTTTTTTTTACGAGTCAAACGACAGGTCTCTTGGCCAAGCAACAAGTGTCGTAAACATTCATTCTCCCGCGCTGCTTGAAAAACGGGACCGAACCACTCTGCCAGAGGGGTACGGGAATGGAAACAAAAGGGAAAATGGACTCTCCTTGAAGGCACCAGCCTGTCGTTCCACCCTGCCAGCCGCTTCATGGGGGAAGGCAGCCATGTTTCACCCCCATGGCGTGTGCTGAAGGGGGTCCTGTGAGCCTCTGTTGACCTGGGCGCCAGCTATCCGCCTGATAGCAGGGCCCATTGAAGCCTGTCGTAAGCTTACAAAGCCTAATTGCGTATATAGTACACTCATAAGATAACGTAATTCCTATACAGGGCGGTCGGTCATTCTTATAACAAAGTCAGACTAGATGACTCCAAATTTTCCACCTGTGCGGTCTTTAACTGACAAAACATCCCTCCCTTGCTGTCTGCTTTTCGTATTTGAAAACAGGAAGCTATGCTAGACTAAAAACGTTGAATTTACTTTGCCAAAAGAAAGAAGAAAAAATAAAAACTGATTTTATTATTATTATTACAATTACTTTTATTTATTTAAATTTTTATTAGAAACAGAAAAAAAAAGAGTGCTTTTAAATAAATGTAGAGAAAGTGATTTAAATAATTAATGTAGATTAAAAAAAAAATTGGTTGAAACCAACCGTAACAAGATTGCTCCCCCCGGCTAATTAAAAAAAATTTTTTGAGAAAACAAATTATTTTTTTTTTTGAAAGGTAACTGGGTACCACATGGCATGCTGGGACCTCAACACTGAAAAAACTGACCCACAAACACAGATCATACAACGATCCGGGACGGGATCCAGAGAGTTCACCGCTGAAATACCACCCTGACAATATATTCCGGATATATACAACCAGAGCTCGCACATCCGTAGAAACCATTACCTAAAATATTACCTGAAACATGACCATAAAAGAGTACTACCAGAGGAGGGACCACAAGGCTGATTTTACCACTAAAATGACCAAGATATTCTCTGCACCTGTAAAAGAACATATGTTCCACCTGACTGTGAAACCTCATTTCCCTACTACTGTCATTCCTACGCATAACTGCATCCTACCTGAAATTTCTGGTAACAGAACTGTAAATAATACATAAATTGAATTTTGAGAAAAAAAAAAAAAAAAAATAGCCGAAAAAGAAGAGAAGTGCCCACTGATTAATTGTCATTATACTGCTTATATACATAACTTCAATAATTGGCATCACAGTATATTACAACACTATCTATTAATGTAAATAAGTACTAGTAATATCATAGTTACAACACTGTAAATGTCAATGAAATTTGTAAAACACATATTAATTCTATTATACAAAAATACACAAGAGCAACTGGTGACACACAAACAAAATATATACATATACATCTGTAAGACACAAATTATGGTATCACAGACCATGTTAGAGAATTACGCACACAATTGTAACAATTTTATATGAGAACACATGTTTGTATTCGAACACAGTCTAATGATTCGGGATATTATGTAGATTTTACAAATGCACGTACAAGTAATGTGTATGGGAAAGAGTATCTCTGCCTCTGTGCTACTTATAGCAAAAAGCAGTTTCGGGCCTTTTGGGCACTACAGGGAAAACATTCCACAAAATAAAATAAAAAACAGGGGTGGTGACATATATCACCAGGAAGGAAAACACACATTCCACAAAAATAGGAAGTAGAATAAATAAAATAGTTAATTTTAGCACTTTTAGCCACACACAACAACATACAGGCATGTACATGAGACAGTATGTACTAGAAAAAGAAAAAGGGCCCACACTCCTTAAAGTTAAAGTTCAAATAAAACCACAAACTGTATAGTAAATAATAAATCTATCTAGTTAAAATGTAGAAATTAAAGTAAACACATACTTAAAAAGTTATATACAAAACACTGATGCATTAAAAAAAACTGAACTAAACAGATCTACCTCGGCAAAAGGGCATACAAAACACAACATCCTAAAAAAATTTTAAAGTAACAAAAATTACATTCGTTTTTTTTTTTTGCAAAAATACACCCAAAATCTACGAAAACGGGGTGCGGACGGGTATATACCACATAATCTACCATAAAACAGACAAAAACCTTAAGTATAAGCATAAAAAGGGTTAAAAATGCCTACATGAAGGTATCAAAACACAACCAAAACAAATCTTTAATACGCTAGAAAAACTAAGTTCCGTTTTCAAAATGCCCAAGAAAATAATTAAATATACATACACATTAACTAAACTATAAATAAATACAAATAGACAGGGTAAAATTGAATAAAAATACTTGAATAACGAAAAAGGGTAGTTAGTATTTATAACTCGGACGGTCTCTTCTATCCCGTAGCGAATAGTCGGTTCTAGAAATCGATATTGAACGACTACTTCTATTCGATTTAGCAGCTGGACGAATCGATGAACGAGACCTGCGCGAATCGCTGTGCGCAGCAGCTGAACTGCTGTCTGCCGTGGCTGAATTTTTACCTACGCGCATCTCGCTGCCTTCTGCCGTTGCTAAATTTGTATTTACGCACATCTCGTTATTCTCTGCCGCTGCAACCTCCGGAGAAATGGGAGGTGGGGGAGAGGGATTTATGATTTCAGTCGCGTCGCTGTCTGTTTCCTCCACTTCTGGCGCTACCGGAGTTTCGCTATTGTTGACGTTCACTACTGCTGGTGCGCGGTTACTATCATATGGTGCCCAGGGAATGAATCGGTTACGCTTGCATCTGCGTACAGGAGGAGAATCGCGCGGTTGGTGTGGTGAATCGATGGTCACGTTTTCAGTCGATCCCAGGTCAATTGTTTGTTTTGGTTCACTGGACCAGATGGGCAGTCTGTCTTTGAAAGAAGATAACCTGTCAACATGGACAACCTGACAATTTTTGGGATTAGCAACTAGCGCTATTTTAAAATTAACCTCATTTAGCTTCTCAATTATAGTAAAAGGACCATTATTTTGCTTGCTTAATTTTTTTGTATTACCAGGGGCGACTGTGGGTGTAAATAACCACACAAGATCTCCTATTTTAAAATTTTTATCAACAGCTGTCTTTTCACGGTATTTTTCCTGCTGCTCAGAAACTTTAATTAAATTACTATGTACTTCAGTGTATACTTTTTGAAGAGCTGGGATTAAGAGTTCACAAAAAGAGGGTGCATCATTATAATTAAAAGAAGGTGGTTGAGAAAAGAGATTATATGGTAGATTCATATTTCTGCCATACATAACTGCAGCTGGGCTAAGTTTAGTTGAAGAGTGGACAGCTGAACGCATAGCTAGTAGCGCAAATTTTAGTTTAGTGTCCCAGTCAGATTGATTTTGGTTGACTATGTGACAAAGTGCATTTTTAAGAGTACGATTCTGTCTCTCCACTTGCGAGTTGCCAGCCGGGTGATAAGATGAGGTCTTAATATGTTTAATACCAAACATTTTATATACGTGCTCTATCGCATCTGAAATTAGATTCTTCGCATTGTCCGTCGTAATAAAACAGGGCGCACCGTAGCGTGATATGAAATCAGCTAAAGTGTCCGCAATGACATCTGAAGTGGTTGAACTAACCGCATATGCTTCTGGCCACTTAGTAAATGAATCTATATATGCGACAATATACTTATTTCCCGAAAAAGTTTGTGGTAAGGGTCCAATGAGATCCAAATGAACCTTGTTCATGGGAAACTGGGGGGTCGGCATACGTTGCAGAGGGGCGAGCTGGTTCGCTCTATAAGCTCTCTTCTGCTGGCAACTAATACATGACTCCACTAGATGCTTGACATCTGACGACATTCCTGGCCAATAGAAGTGCTCACGAATGCGATCAATGGTCTTTTGAAAGGCTTGATGACAAGCCGCTAGGGACTCATGTGTTAGTGCAAAAACTTGAGTAACCAATTCTTTTGGCACGACTAACTTTACAGGTTTATTCAAAATAGCTGACTCCCTCGTATCCTCACAAACTAAAATGTCATCTCTAAAAAAAAATTTCATGTATTTAGGAGCAATTTCTACACCTTGGTCTAGTTTTCTTGCAATCTCGCAGCATTTCTTGTCTGATTTTTGTAATTCACCAATTTTTTCAAGTAGATTGGAATGAGGCATAAAAGTAACTTCCTTTTCGACTTGTATACAAAAATTACAATTAACAGTATCATTGGAGTTATCATTGTTGACATACCTCGAAAGGAAGTCTGCGACACTGTTACACTTACCTTTAACAAACTTGATTGTAAAATTAAAGTCTGAGAGAGTGCAGATCCATTTAGCCATGCGAGATGTAGGGTCGTGAATTTTTAACATAAATGTTAGAGGTGCATGGTCTGTATAGATGAAAAAATGGGTATTAGCAATGTAACATTTAAAGTGGGCAGTAGCCCAAACTAAAGCTAGTAATTCCCTTTCAGTGGTGGAGTAGCGGGTCTCAGCATCTTTCAATTTTCTGCTGGCAAAGGCAACAGGATGGAGCATGTTATTTTCATCTAATTGTGATAACACTGCCCCTAATGCTTCGCCACTGGCATCAGTATATAAATGGAATTCTTTCTCAAAATCAGGGAGTGCAAGACATGGTTTTGAAATAAGAGCCATTTTAAGGTCTTCAAATTCTTTCTGTGCATCTTCATTCCACGAAAATTTTCCTGTCTCTTTCGTTAAGTTGATTAGATTTTTGGCTCTCTTAGTAAAATCTGGTATAAATCTCCTATAGAAAGATAGAGTTCCAATAAATGACCTAACAGCCTTTCGGGTAGTTGGAGGTTTAAAATTTTCTATTACGGCAATATTTTTATTGATAGGTGATACTTGGCCACTACAAATCTCAAAACCTAGATATTGTATTTTATTCGAAAGGAAAGTGCATTTACTGGGCTTAAGTTTAAGTTTATGCAGTCTTAACCTTTCAAAGACCATGCTAAGCTTCTCAAAATGAGAATTAACATCACTGGAGGCAATTACAATGTCGTCGATATAAACAAGAATTCCAAGATTGCCTAAATCACCGAAAATAGCATTCATAAGTCTTTGGAAACTGTTACCTGAATTTGAGAGCCCAAAACAGTTACGGGTCCACTCAAAAAGTCCTTTGTGGGTGATTATAGCAGTTTTATGCCTATCCTCTGGGCGAATAACCTGTTGAAAAAACCCACTAGTTAAATCTAGCGTTGAAAAAAATTTAGCCCCACTTAAAGCATCAACAGAGTCGGTAATGTTAGGTATTGGGTAAGCATCTTTAACAAGATTTTTATTTAATCTTCTGTAGTCAACAGCAAGTCGCTATGAACCATCTGATTTCCGAACCAGAATAACCGGAGAAGCAAATTCAGACATGGAAGGGGAAATTATGTCCGCCTGTAACAAAGTATTAAGTTGGTCTTCCATTTCTTGACGTAATTTGTAGGGGACTCTATAAGCTTTGCCTTTAACTGGTTTATTTGAAGTTAAGTTAATTTCATGCGGGATTGTATCACAGCCGGGTAAATCTAAGACCGATGCTGCAAATACATCTTTGTTTTTGTCTAGAAAATTTTGCATTTTAAGTTTTAATGGGGGTTCTAAATGATCTAAATTAATTTCAGAGCTCCAAGTGAGATCAGCGTGATCAAAGTCACCAATTGGAGGGGCCAAATTTATATTATAGGTTAATTTATTATCAGTTACGGGTATATTTGACTGGTCTACACATTTTTGAATTTTGGCAACAAAGGTTCCTTTATTTAAATGAATACTATTGTCTGAAAAATTTGCAAATGAGATATATAGGCCATGTTCTTTAGTGCAAATGGCTCTGGAGGTAAGGAGACCTTGATTTAAATTTTTCGCCAAAGGTTCTAACATAACAATATCATTTTCCTTAATAAAATTTTCCTTATAACTTTTAACCTGGGCTAACATTTTTGACTGCGGGGGAATTGAAATTTTGCTACATAACACAGCGAAACTTATATTTTTATTTTTATTGGTATTATCACTACTGCTATCTTCATTGCTCTCCTCCTCGACTTCAGGTACCTTATCCTCTATACTTACCAAATCTTCACTTTCATCAATATTACAAATTTCAGTAGTCTCTTCAGCTAAATTACCCTGAGTTACCTGACTCGCTGCTGAAAGAATGTTGTCGACACTTTGAATACTTGAAAGATTTTCAGTGTTATTACCCTCAGAGCTACCGCCTGATGTTGTTTGCATGCAAAAGTTCTGCGCAACACTTTCAACTTCCTTATCTGACTCAGTTTGAATGACTATCTCAACATCTTTTCTCATATTACTCAACTGCGGGTCCTGAACTACCATATTTTCACTACTATGATTCCCATTTTCAATATTAACTGAGTCATGAACTTTCTCACATGCACAATTTTCAGGAGGGCTATTTGCATTACTACTTTTTGAATTCTCCCCTACTTTGTTGACACATTTTATATTTACAGAATTATTTTTAACACAATCATTATTTATACAATTATTATTAGAATTTACACTATATACAGAGTTAGAAATATTTACAGAATTAGTAGCAAGACAAGTATTACACCCTGAAGTATTACTTGGGGTTTCTACGCTTTGTTTACATTGGCCTGAAACTGGCACTTTAAGAGCGACAGCATTTGTATCACAATTTATACTTGCCCGGTACTCTTTCAAAAATGGCATTCCCAAAATCATATTAAATTCCTCTGCTAATTTACCTTCCACTACATAGAATTCAGCTTGACATTGAACATTATCAAAAACAAATTTTAAAAATACTTTCTTATTTAGGTGAACTTTCTCACCGGTGACAGTCATAATGGGGATATTGCAATTCTCCGTTTCAAAATTCTCTAAATAGTTACAATCCGTACCACTCAGGAGATTAATTGCAGAACCAGTGTCACATAATGCATTCAGGCAAACTTTATTTATGTAAATTCTTGCAGTTGGTAATGTATACGATTGGGGTTGAAACATACTATATACAGTTGGGGGGTCCAGGGGCCTGTTGGGGATCGACTTGACCACATCTGATCCGGCCACTAATAGTTTAAAGCCTCACTTTCATTGTTAGCTACTGGGGTGTTATTTACCGCCTGCTCTTCATTTCTGTTCGCAGCTGTGCTCCTATTGTTTTGGTAATAACCATCTCTTCTTCCCCTATATCCGCCTCGCTGATTGTGGTTCCCTCTAGGATTTTCACCTCTGTTTCTATAATTTTGCCCACGGCTCCTGAAATTTTGACCACCTCCCCTTCTAAAATTATAATCGACAAAATTTAGTGGACAATCTCTGGCATAGTGGCCTTGTACGGAACACCTATAGCAGGTTACGGGTCTTACTTCCTGGTTATTTTCCTGCATATCCCTAGCCCTAAGATCAACTAAACTGTCTATCTTAGCTGCTAAAACATCAATTTGAGATTTTAGTTGGTCTATCTCCTTCTTTTGTGAGCTATCTTGCTGAAAAACAGCAGCACAGGGTAGGTTTTGGGTCAAATTAGGGTTGAGAATTTCCTCGCGGTGGTTGTAGAAAGGGTTAATGCTCCTATAAGCCTTTTCCTCAAGAAGCGCAATTTTGAGGACTTCTTCTGGGGATTGTGGATTTCTCGCAATTACCCCCTTTCGCACTTCTGGTGTAAGGTTGCTCAAAAGCATGGAGTGGAGTAGAGCCGTTCGGCTTTTATCGACTACTTCACCCTGGATACCTTCAATTACAAGGGCTCTTAATGACATATCATATGCCTTGTCATAAAACTCCTGAACACTCATATTGGGTGGCTGTTTAAAATTTAAAAAATGACTGAGGGCAACATCTGGTGTGGTCTGTGAAGTATAACTCTCTTTTAAGATTTTTAATAGCTCATCAGATGTTTTTGCTTTGTGAATTTTTATTCGCCTAGAAGCAGCTCCTGAAAGTCTAGCAAGTAAAACAAACTTCTTTTCCTCCTCAGTCCAGTCGAATAATTTTGAAAAACTCTCAAATTTCTCAGAAAAATCTGAGAAGCAGACTGAGCTGGCCTCTCCATTGAATGGGGGAATATTAGACAAATTATCCACTAAAGCATTTTTTCGCTGAATAGTGGCAATTGCTTCCGAGTGCTTATCAGCCATAGTTAGAGTTAGAAAATGACAAACAAACCAAAAAAAAATGAAAAAAGGGGGGGGGGAACAACTTAAAAATGAGAAAAAGAGAGGGGAAAGGAAAACCTTATAAATACATAAAACTTAAGTACAGGACTATGCTTTTTGTAAATAAGAAAAGGTTATGCTCACAAGACATAATTTTGACTGGGAATTGTCGCTTACTAGCACAGAGAGAGAGCCTAGACCTCTTTTTACACTTGAACATATAAATAAAATTTTAATTGCAAAAACACCCAGTTGCTCTTTGATACATAAATACATACAAGTAAAAAAAAATCAATAACCCAGAGACCGAATTGTTACGGCTCCATTTGTTGTGGGATTTGGGGTTCTTTCTAAAACACAACTTACTTAAACTTAAAAAGCTCATTTATTACTCAATCTTCACTTGACAATTAAATATTTAGAAAAAAATAAGTATACCCTGATTAGCTCCACTGAAATCTGTTGCCATGGAAAAGGTAGCAAATTATATTAAACTAATCAAAATATCAAAACTTAAGAATCCGAATAGGTTAATACAACAATGATAATTTTGGACTCATCACTTTAAGACAATGTTAAATGTAGTAAGGGGCAACAGATTTCTAAATCAAGTAGCATACTGAATTGCATAAAGAACACCCAACTCCACTCCAACCCGATCAAGCTCAAATCTCCATACACATTAAATTAACAAAAGTGTAATCATCATATAATTTGGAAAAATGCAGACAACCTGAAATTCCTCCAATATGAGGACCAAAAGGAGAAAGAGTTAAATCCGTTAATAGAGTAGGGATATGATGATGTACTAAATTTTAGAACAACTATGGAGATTGTGAACAAGATCAGATCGGTTAACCAAGGATCGTATAGTGGCTATAAAATAACTGAAAACTTTTTTTTTTTTTTTTTTTTTTTTTTTTTTTTACTTTGTCAAAAAACAACCATTTTGTTGTTTGCCTTGAATAATACTTCAAAGAAAGGATAATTAAAAATTAAATTAATCAATTATGAAATTAGACTTAATTTTACTTTAGCATCAATTATCAGTATATCCATTTCTGAGATAGGAACAATAATTACATCTAATAACCTTGCGTAAACCTCAATTAATTTTCAAATAAATTATTACCATGAATTAAAAATTTAAGAAATAAAAAAAAAATATTAATTTAGCAAAATTATAGCTTTCATATTTTTAATCTCACTTACTGAGAGGTTAATTCCTCCTTATAGGTATGTTGTAATTATAGAAATATTAATTATTTAAAAATTATATATAAAGAAAAACATACCATATTTGAGAATAAACAAAAACTTTCTTTATTTGAATAATTAAAAATTATAAAAGTAAGGTAGTTCTCAAACAAAATATAATAATAACATAATAACAAAGTTGATCAAAAAAAAAATACTGAAATTACTTATTACAACACTTTACATTAAGCAGCAAAGTCCCTAAAATTACCACAATACCATGATTTAAAGATGGATCAACTTTTCAAAATTTAATTATTGATTAATTTTCAATTAAATATCATAAATCTTAAACTATTAACAAACCAACAATTCAAATGTCGTTCAATCATAATCAAAAAGGTTACATGTTAATCATCTTAAAATACCTATAATTATATTTTTTTGTTTCTCCAGGTATTTATAAATATCACAACAGTAGACAACATGTAATAAAGAAGAAATATGGGTTACTTACAATATACTTTGATATTTACTACCGTCAATGTGGGCACACTTCATTTCAGATATGTTGATCTGCCATAATCTCCTTTTTTTTTTTTTTCAACCTATTCTTTTCAGCTGCCTCTACGAGTCAACACCGTTACTCCATACATCACTTGGAGATTTTGATTTATTCCCGATTCAAAACGTCGTCACATCACCGATACCTTGTAAAGCGGGCAAGTCTACTCAGCTAGTCTCGCCAGCCTTCTTAGTCTAGGATTGATAATGCCCCATCTCCAGAAATGATGCTCGTCTAATCATTAATTCATTTTTCGTCAAGGTATCATTAACAACCGCCGCTTAAGAAGTCAACACAAGACAACACTTTTTCTAGGAACGCCGCTACTACATGATGGGTCAAACATATTTTCTTTTCATTCGCCCTCCATCAGATACAGATCCTTACTTCGAAAATGCCCTTATAGCCTCTTTTCATCATAACCTCATGATTTAGGATAATTAAAGTAGGCCATCAATGCCCCACTCTCAAAACAAAATCTTCCAGAAACCTGTCCGCCTTCAACAACTTCGCGATCCAGCCCACAGGCCAGTCTTCGAGCCCCGTAATAAGTCGAAATTTTTTTTTTACGAGTCAAACGACAGGTCTCTTGGCCAAGCAACAAGTGTCGTAAACATTCATTCTCCCGCGCTGCTTGAAAAACGGGACCGAACCACTCTGCCAGAGGGGTACGGGAATGGAAACAAAAGGGAAAATGGACTCTCCTTGAAGGCACCAGCCTGTCGTTCCACCCTGCCAGCCGCTTCAAGGGGGAAGGCAGCCATGTTTCACCCCCATGGCGTGTGCTGAAGGGGGTCCTGTGAGCCTCTGTTGACCTGGGCGCCAGCTATCCGCCTGATAGCAGGGCCCATTGAAGCCTGTCGTAAGCTTACAAAGCCTAATTGCGTATATAGTACACTCATAAGATAACGTAATTCCTATACAGGGCGGTCGGTCATTCTTATAACAAAGTCAGACTAGATGACTCCAAATTTTCCACCTGTGCGGTCTTTAACTGACAAAACATCCCTCCCTTGCTGTCTGCTTTTCGTATTTGAAAACAGGAAGCTATGCTAGACTAAAAACGTTGAATTTACTTTGCCAAAAGAAAGAAGAAAAAATAAAAACTGATTTTATTATTATTATTACAATTACTTTTATTTATTTAAATTTTTATTAGAAACAGAAAAAAAAAGAGTGCTTTTAAATAAATGTAGAGAAAGTGATTTAAATAATTAATGTAGATTAAAAAAAAAATTGGTTGAAACCAACCGTAACAATATTTTTAATATATATCAATCTTATTTTTCTATATGAATTACTCATAACACCATCGTAATTTTTACATATATTAACATGTGAAATATTAAGTAAAACATGTGTAAAAACTGCGATGGTAATATCGAAGTGATTGAAAATACGTCATTGATGTAGCGTCGTTCTACGATACGTTCTACGATACGTTCTATGATGGCTTCATTTCGAAAATAAAAATATCAAATTGATATAATTAAAATTTATTAAAATTTGTTATATAAACCTGTATTTCTGATCTCGTATAACATCTTACAAAATTTTTAAAACAAAAGTTAATCAGACAGGCAGTAAAAAAGGATTCTAAATTATATTAAAACAATATAAACATCTTAGAAAAAAAGCTTTATTTTTTTTTTTCGGTGTCAAAAATTAATGCTTGTCCACCTATTATTTCCTTTATTTAAATTATTAAAACTGCAGCTGTTTCAAAATTATAAATCATTGAAGCATGCATTACATTAAAATGTACTTACACACACACACACACACACACACACACAAAAAAAAAAAAAAAAAAAAAAAAAAATGAATTCAAATAAATAATAAATTAGATAAATTATAATATCCACTTGGAGATATAAATTGAGTTTTAGCCACCCTGAGATACAACGCCAAATATTGCAGCACATAAATTACCTTGTCTTCTCCTTATACGAAGTTGGCGACCTCTTCCGATATTTTGACAAATTACCCACGTTTGTAGCTCGTTAGAGACAGAAGGTAACCGGAGTAGGTTAGAATTTTCAAATATTTTCCGTTCCTTGTTGTCCCCCCTTCCCAAACACAGCATATTCTTTTTCTTTCCAGAAGAAAATAAAGAGGTTTTACGAAAAAAAATGGAAAAAATCTCTGCATTCTTTTTATTTTTCTTTTATCATGTGAATAGAAAGAAGGGGGGGGGGGATGCATGTTTGTTCGCAAAGTGATGTGAAGAAGAGAGCAGTGTATTTATTAAACCGTACCTTCCAGGCACCCAAAAGAGAAAGAAAAAAATTCTTCCGGAAAGCTCACCGTTTTCAGTACAGTAAACGGGAAATGGGCGAAAAACTGAAAAAATAAGATCACTGTTAAAGCGTCGCACCTATGACCCCTATTCACCCCCCTTCTGTTCTTTGCATTTATTTTTAGAGTCAAGTACGCTTTTCTTTGGGATCTTTTTTTTTTTTTCTTAATTCTTTATTTTTCTTCTTCTTTTTTTTTGTTATTTTTTAGTGTATTTTTGTTGTAAATAAAATGCTTTACTTTTGTTATGATGCTAACAGATTTTTTGAGTTCAATGACTAATTTCCTGCCCAGGTATTTTTCATAAGCGCAGGGAGTTAATTTGGAAATTTTATTTTTTAACTCTTAAAGCTATGGATGGAACTAATGAGTAACATAATTTACGTTAATAAAGCTTCTAATTTTTATTTCATTTTTTTATTTCATTTTTGTTTTTTGGCTTTTTATGTATTAGAAATTTTACGATTACTTTTTTAAGTTAAGTAAATAATTCAATGAAGCCTTGTCTTTATGTTTTTCAATGAACCATTTAAAATAACATGAATGAGAAAGATGGAGAATTTTAAAAGAAAATATGTTATAGAAATACATATGATATTGCCAAAAGAAAAAAAAACTTGTATTATTGAATATTCAGGTATTTTATAGATCGCACAACACGTTTCTATAAGCTCATTGATTTCTTTGTAAAATTACCTATGTTGTTTGGACTTTATCTGAAAAATATAGTTGCAATGTAGTTTTTTATGGGGGAAAATTTATCTCGTTTTACCAAATTTTAACCGATTTTAAAAATTCTTAAATTTTTAAATACATCTAACATGCTTACAATGATTTTATGCCATATTGTATTATTTTTTCCTCTAATTTTAGAATCTCTTAAATTCAATAGTTGTATATTAATTTTTATATATTTTTTAGTTTATATGTGAGAATTTAAAAACTTTAGATCGGCTATGATTTCTCTTTTTTGTTATTATTTACCATTAAAACTATAAAAAGACAAGAATCTTAAAAAAAAAAAAAAATAAATAAAAAAAAATTGAGTTATTTTTAAATTCCTACTATTAGCTCACACTCTCTATATGTATCTTGTTGGAATTTTCAATCGTTAATAAAATATTTTCTATTCATCCATTCAAGTTCAAATACATTTTTTTTAACTTGTACTGGATGACAATGGATGTCAATACAGTTTTTTTAATATTAATTAATTAATTAATTTTAATTAATTAATTTTAATTTTTATATGGGAGAAAAAAATTTCTCTCATTGTTTTCATAAATGAAATGAAAGATTTATCTCAAATGAGTGATGCCAACAAAAAATAAAATACTGCAACGATGATTATAAAATAATGTTCAATAAAGATAACGTGGGACATTAATGCTGCATGGGTTTATTTTATATATTTATGATTAAAAAGTAGGAATTGACTTTAAAAAAAAAAATTTATATTACTTGTTTAATCTAAATTAGGGGGAAATTTCAGTAGGAGTAAATCTTGAGTCAATAAATATTGTGAACACACGCATAATTGAAACGTATTTTTCCTAATATTAGCTTATTTATGTATTTATTTTCTTGTTTACATAGAAAATGAAATTTTGAAAAAAAAAAAATTGGGGAAATTTGTGCATGTCCAGAATTTGAGACCAATTAAGTGTAAAACAAGTCACGTTAATTTTTTTTTTCAGTGTAGAAACACACTGCGTTTACTATTTATCAAACGAAACAAATGTCCAACTGAAAAGTAAAATCAAATTAAAGCTAAATAATTGAATATTTTGCAGTAATAAATATAATCAAATAAAAACGTCTTACGTCGTAATTAAAAATAATATGAGGAATAGTTTTATATTATAAAATAAAAATATCTAAATAAAAGAGTAGCATATTTTTGGCATTTTTAGCACTTTCCAACATAGTTGAAAACCATTTATGAATTCGGTTTGGCTGGCCATTTGTCCGTGCTCGTAACACTCGTAAACATCCTCAGATTGCCATGTAATTTTTATATGTTATTGATGTTCACTATAGAAGAAAATGTGTAGCAATTATAATTCGTTTACAGGGACACACAAAAGAATTTCGTTACATTATCGTCTATGATTGAAATTTTGGAGTAAACAAAGGTTCACTCAACTTTTCATCCCTTTGGGGTCGATAAAATGAGTACCAAGCTTGTTTGGGAATTAAACACTGCAGGTTCCGCGTTATGTTGACCACCTGATCGAGACATTCAGTGATGTAGTCGAGGGTAGACGCGGAAGGACGGCGTCCCCTCACTTTTTTATTTTATCTCAAGCGTCCCCCCACTTTTTATTTTCAAGGGGACGTGGAAGGACGCAGACTTTCTAAACTTATTAATTTTTTAAAAGGATAAGCACGCTAATAAATTGACAATTTTAAGAAATAAAGCACTAATTTTTAATACTTTTCATCAAAGTTGAAATGTGTTTATAACTTTTATAATATGATCGTCTGCCATGTCTGTCTATTTATCTGTTCTCTCTCTCTAATTTCTGAAACTTTGTTTGAATTGTGACGAAATTTATGTATGTTTTTGAGTTTCTTTGCGTTATTATCACTATTGAAAATTATGTAACTTAATTGTATAGCTTCAATCTAGACATCTACATGGACCGACATTTTCAGATCCGAAATAAAGATCTCATCTTTTATTATGGGAAAGCTATTTAAAACATTACAAGTAAAAAAAAAACTTAAATTAAATTAAATTAAATTAAATTATTTAATTTTTCAATTACTTTTCTCTGCAGTTCAAAATGAAAGGTAAGATTCATTATCAAGTTTTCTATCGGTGACACTGACTCTATGTTCGGAAGTATGAGCGTCTCCCAACTTTTTTTCCCAAGACTACATCACTGCATATACTGACATTGCCCCATAGTTGCTGACAGTGCGCGTTCTCAAGAAAGCAGAGTTGGGCACTGTAGGCCAAGATTCCTAAGGTATTGTGGCGCTACAGAGTTTAGTTTTAGTATAAATTCTATGTATCTAACACAGGGATGCACGGAAGAATTCAAACTCATTGCCGGATATGGACAGCAATTGCAGAAAATGGATCTTTACTGAGTTATGTGTTTTTTAAAATTGTTTATTTATTTATGGCATTTCATTGTATGGAAAAATGAAATTTCTTAACAATATATTACGAGTTGGAGTTGTGTTGGAAATAGTGTTGGAAAGTGTTTCATAAGCTATGCCAAAAACATTATTGTTCGTTCTTGCTTTTAAAATATTATAGGCAGTGGTACAATGTGAAAATATTTTTATATTATGTAATAATATTAATAATAATAATAATAATAATAATAATTTGAATAAAAGATTTCCAGAAACTTAAAAAAGTATTTAATAACAAATAAAGAACCAAAACATTTTTCTTTAATAATAAAAATATTTTGATTGTGTCTCTTTCTTTGTATATCAATAAATCATACGTTTTCCCATCCCTTTGTATTGGATCGCCAGATAGTGCTGGTTTTCCAATATTGCAACATGAATAAAGACATTTTATAAATTTCTAGAAGAAAAGTTTTATTCTAATTTATCCTTAAAATTAGAAATAAGAGGCTACATCCGACGACTTTATCTGAACCAGGGCTGTGTGAGAACGTTGCAAATATATAGTCTTAATTCATAAAATTGAGAACAATTCACTGCATTTAGCGGAAGAAGGGAGGTTAATGCTGCTTTAACTGCTTGATCGATGGGACAGCAGCGAAATAATGAAGCAGTTTGTCACTCTTCTTCCATTAGTACTTAAGAAAGTCTTTAATAAAATAGATAAAGACAGAACACTTATATTCCTATTCTATTCTCAACGTCTGTTTCTTTTGAACTGTAACATATCATTTTTCTTTTGTTCAAGCTTAAAATTTAATATTTGAATTTGTGTAAAAATAGCATGAAAGTTCACCAGAAATCTGTCTCAATTGTCTATTTTTAATGAAATTTTAAAACTTTAAATTACTTTTGTTCAGTTCTTTACCTTACTAACGAACTGGATATTCTTTACAAAGTAAATTCAGATTGAGGTAATTAGAATAATAACAACAACAATAATAATATCAGATATGAAGCATTTAAATTAAATATCTTGTATTTTAATACCACTGTACTAAATAAAAATTTTTATTAGATCTATAATCTACAGATCCTTTCTCTAAACAAAAATATAGCTTTATTTTATCCTAGCATTAATGTGTATTTCAAGGCTTTTTTAAATATAGCAGGCAGCTTTATTTTAACCAAGTTTACATTTCAAGATAAAATTATCTGATATTAACTATAAACTTTTTAAAAAATAACAAAAAAACAGGGGCTTTTTTACTTTAATCTTACAATAGTACATCCAATTCTTGACTAAGATTACCTACAGGCTACAATTTTTCTTTCTGTAATGGTAATTTTTTTTCATTTTCTATTCCTAGATAAAATTATTTATTTAATATACTGAACAAAGTTTTTTAAATCTTTAATGGGTGCTGCTAAATAAATTTACTTGCGCAATCCACATTGTATAAGGTTAAAAAATATAACAAACAACTTCATTTTAATTCGCACTCTTCCAAATAAAATTATTTATTTACACAATAATCATACAAGGTATCATTTACCCAAGAAACCAAACAAATAAAAAGCAAAAAGCTTTATTTTTTATTATAAATAATAGATCAAATTATTTCTATAGGTTAAGTAAACTTTATGATGTTTTGTTTTATTTCATGCATAAGTATTAGAAATTTTGTTTTATTTTAATATTGTCCTATCAAATGAAATTATTATTTAGTATTTGTAATTTGTATGGGGTTTCTTTAACATAATATAGCTTGATTTTAACCTGGTGTAACAGTATACCTGTTTATTTACATTATCTATATTATACGACTTTTTATATAATAAAAAAAATATTACTCTGCCCTTTTTCCAGATAAAATTATTTACTTATTCAAATATTGCATTCTGAAAGTTTTAAAAATAAATAAAAAGGGGGAATATTATGCATTATCATCTTAATTCTGCATTTCTATATCAAATTATTTACTCGGGTTATCTACTGCCCGTCAGGTTTTCTTTCCCTGACATACTTATGTCTTACATTAAAAGTCATTCTTTTATCAAAACTGCGTATTTCTATTTCATTTCTCATTTCTATTTCGCATTTATTTTTTTCGACGCATCTCATTCGTGTATATATATATTTTCATCTTTTTTTCGATTAAAAATCTTTCCGATGAATATGCAGTAGGCGAAAATTTTCCTCCTTACGCAGTTCTCCTGAGGAATTAAGGAGGCGCCGAGCCTTGTTTCATTTCCATAATCTCCTCTCATTCATGCAAGCCAGTCCTCAAGACGTATTTTCTGAATTCACCAGAAATGGTGAACAATTTAGAGCAATACGGAGACGCAGGAAGCCTAATTTTGTTTCTAACTTCTTGATCGATGGGCGAGAAGCAAAATAATGAGCCCCAAGAGTCACTGTGTGCCAAAGACGCTTGAAGGTTTGCTGTAGAACTTGGCGCACAGTTATGACTCCTGTAAGCAAAGGAGGGAGATGTTTCTCAGCCAAGTCTGAGATTTTAATTGTTCGCGAAATATTTAGTTGATGCATAAGAGAGTGATTCAGTGGAAAATTCCTTTTCTTTTTTATTTCTGTTTTAAGATTCGCATAAATTATCGACTAATGTAATATGTGGCTGGATTTCTGTTAAAGAGTAACGCACGTTTAAAGCATTTAGCTCGAGAACTGAATGCTGGTGTTAAGATATGAACGTTTTTGAAACGAATATTTATTTAATGTTGCTGTTCGGGTAGCTTTCAAATTCCTTTAAACTTATTATCTTTTATATATTTCACAAAAACTTAAAAAAAGATCCAGTTTGATTTTTTTTTCACCTGCTGTATTTTGCTTTTATTTTATTCTCTTTATCTGCATAATACATTATTTTTTTTTCTTCACTGTTTCACGAATGTAAAGTATTTTCTTATAATAAAGCACTGCTGCCTGCAGAAATGAACGAAAAAAATGTTTTATTAGATCAGAAGAAGAAAGAGATAAAAATAAATAGAGTAAAATGATAACGAATGTATTTTTTTTATGTGAAAAAAATTATCTCAAAATTTGTAGCATTTATCACTGAATTTTTTTTTTCTGCAATATATTAATTGTTTCACAGCGTATAACTGAGTCAAAAGAGCTGTAAGGTAGTTAAAATCTGAATTTATGTAATTGATTTTAACTGAACGAGTAAGCATTTCAGCACTTTGTATAAGGTGATTTCTAATTCAAATATCGTTTTATTTAAATAAATTTTTAGAAGATAGGTTATTTTAATCTGTTATGCTCATAAAAGATAGTGAAATTTTACTTTCCTTTAAGATAGCAAGTATTTCATATAATTCCATATTCGTGAATATTTAGACTATGATATTTAAGTGATAATTTAAATTCAAACTAAACACATATACACTAACATAGTGACACTAACATAGTGTCCAAAAATATTTCTCTCATTCATAATGATATATTAATATCGCTCATAAAATGCACCATGCTATCAAACCTAAATGGACAAGACTCTTCAAGCAATTTTAGGAAGATAAAAAAGAAGATTATACGAGATTTTTACTTCACGAAGGTAAAGTGGTTTCAAAGTATAATTTCTTTAAAAAGAATACAACTATTTTATTTTAATGTATTTCAGTTTTTTTTGTTTAATGTTTTGAAACTTTATTTGGTGTTTTCTCATATCTCAAACTCATCATTATCTTTTTTCAGCAATTTTTAGTACTTCTCCCGCTGTACTTCAACTGTCTTTTAAATTTTTTTAAATTATCTTTTTTTCTTGAATGTATACTCTTTGGAAACTCATGTAGACTAAGTTAAGGGACATATAGACATTCTCCACATAAATAAAAGTTTCCATTCTTTAAATAATATGAATTACATGTCGTAGAAGGCATCTTGATTTTCGAGATACAAGGTTTTGCGAAACAGAAAAAAGGTTGGTAACCATTAAAATAAATGGATACTGATTGTTATTGTTACTGATTTCAATCGGAATATAAGAATGAGGGCATAATAATTCTTCCTAAAATAAGAGTTATATGTCACAGAAAGCATCAATGACTTAGAGATTCTAAACTGAGGTGTGGTAGGAAAAAAGATAAAAAAGTGGTGGAGGGACTGTTGAAATAAATGATACAAAACTTATGTTTATAGTTATTGATTTTATTCAGAAGTTAGGAATGAAGGTTGACTTGCTTCCATAATAATTCTTCCTAATTATATTAAGAATTGTATGTCACAGAAGGTATCACGATTTAATAGATGCTAAGGTGGGCCATGACAAAAAAAAATTGGAAATTATTTCAACAAATGATACCAAATTTTTAGTAACTAATTTCATTCATAAGTTAGAAATAAAGCCTGACTGACTTCCATAAAAATCCTTCTGTTCGAGGTGGGTATGGTAAATAAATGATATCTTACTCTCGGTATGATATTTATTTTTTAATAGCTGCGTAGCATCCCGTTGTGTTGCATTTGTACTGTATAAGCTCTTTCAAGTTTTGGGGGTGGATATACTTACCAATCCAATTTTTTAGTTAAAATGTATAAATCGTAAGCTAAAATTATATCTATTACCATTTATGTATCTTAATTGAACTCGTCATAAGAATTCTTAAAATTGATCAATTAGTTCTGGATTTTTTTTAGCATTGAAAAATTGGTTGATTGATTGATTCTCCCGGTTTTTTTCTGTTTTCTCAAAACTATTTTAGATATCGGAATGCGATAAACTACAGATTGTAGCCAGAAATATTCTCTATCTGCCCTTGACAAGTTTAATGTTTGCTATGCAGCTATTTATGAGCTTATTCCAGACAAACAGACCGGCAGACAATAATAATAATAATAATGCATGTTATTTTTGACTATATGCCATCTAAATAGTCGAATGAACTTAGAAATAGGTGTTTTTCTGAAATTGACAGACAGACACTCTAATTTAATATGTTTGTATATATTATAAATATCGTAATTGGTGATATTTATTATATTTAACCATTGGTATTTATAATAAATACCATCGGTATGTAAAAAAAAAAAATCGTTGATGTTTATTCAAAATATCGCCGACTTTAGTAAACTTTTCCCTCTGTCTCAGAATTCTTGAGGCTGAACGACTGACTTTTTGAAGACTCAATTTCGAACCTGAACAAGCCGAGATACCAAAAATGAGAGGCATCCCCCGATAGTCAGACTTCTATCCGAATCCATCACGTCGTTTTCCATGTTTTCCCATGTACTTCTCATCCAGCTTGCGTCGCGGTGTCTTCATAGAGGTCAAAGTTGCGATCCATTAGTCTTGCCGTTGAAGATGGAAATGTCCAAAAGCCAGGCGTGGGTGGGCTTTAGTTTTAACTCCTTTGGATGTTACAAATTATGAGTCTGCCAGTGAACTGGTCTGTCTCCCTCGCAAAGGAATTAGTTAATTGTGAAGAAAGAGGCTTGGGAAAGGATGTTCCAGTTTCTCTGATATAGATGTGTTTTTCTAGGTGACGAAGGTTTCGTCAAGTCAGCCATGTTACTTCGGTGAAAGCTGAAATGAACTTTCGCCCTTTTTTCTTTTCTTTGCATTTTTTGAAATATTGAAAAAAAAATTAAATAAATAAAATCATAAAATAGTTAAATAATAGGTTTCTGTTATTAAATTTTATAAAATAGTTGATGATTTAGATTTTTTTTTTTCTTTCGGGCATTGGCTTCTGAAATGTGTGACCAAAAAGAAAAAGGGTGTGGGGAATACACATATTTTCAATTCAATCTTTAATACAAGATGTGTATAATTAAACTGACAGTATTCAGCATGTTCCGTAACGCGATCTAATTGCGAGGATGGAACCAAATTTTGTATTATGATAAAACAGACACAATACAGGGGATGAAAGAATCCACTAAGAAAAAAACTGCGCCACATATCCCCTAGCGGTGACTTTTGAAACTAGTTTTTTCGTGGAATCCTTCGGTCCTCGCCTTGTTTAATCATTCTACAAAATTTGGCTTTATTCTCGCGATTAGATCGCGCTACAGAACACGTTGAGTACTGTTAGTTTAATTATGGCAATTTTACTTAAGGCAATTTAATTAATTATGAGAAGTTAGTTTAATTATGGCAATTATAGAAACAAATTTGTTGAATTCATTTTATTCCTATGGATTTTGAAATATCTGATTTTCATGTTCAATAAAGCTCATTTATAACAGTGGCTTAAACACACGTGTGTGTAAGCAAGAGTTGATTGTAAGTCCAGAATTTTACTATTAAAGATGCTTTTTTTTTAAAAATCTCAATCAGTCTTTCCCTTTTCACTTTGTTAAGAGTTGGGAAAAAAATTCTGAAATTTGATAATGTTTTTAATTTATTAACCTTGAGAAAATTTCATAATTAATGTATAATGCAGTAGGTGCCGCTTAATGTGATCACTTTGAGACCGATGCTATTTGATAACAATAGCCGATTGATAACAATAAACGAAAAGTTTCAGGAAACACAAAACTTGAATTTTACTACTAAGTAACATTTATTTTTGCAGCTACAAATTTAAAAGACAACGATTTATTCAAACACAACAAATCGCTAAAATAGGTCAATTAAAAAAAGTCATCCAAAGTTGTCTGCCTTGTTTTTTGTCTCTGCAAATTATTGATCGCGAAAATCCTCAGAAGTGCCTCTGTGTTGCACCCCAAGTGCCAAGACACGGATAGCTTCTCTCATTTCAGTAGCAGTTATTGGAGGATTCTCAACAAGGTTTTCAACTTCGGCTTCATCTTCATCGTTTTCTTTGTTAGAACAAGATACAGCTCGGCATACATCTTCATCGGTCATTGTTAAATCCACTTGGGCATTCTCAGCTATTGACGTCCATTCCGCAAAATTATTTTCAGTCATGTCGGATGGTACGAGTACTGTTTCATCTAATTCCGGTACGTCCATAGCTTGTGTCCACTTTAACAAACCCGTAGTGCGAAAACAGTTCTTAATTGTTTTCTCGGACACTCGATCTCATGACATTGTCAAAATATGATTGGCTTGAAGGCGATTTGTTTTCTTTGCTAACGCGTTTGCACTCACTTGTTCCGTATCTTCCACATTTTCCAAAATCACCGTTATGCACATTTCTCTACGGTACTACGCTTTCTTGGCCATTTTTGGGGATTCTTTGCTTTTATAGTTTAGTTTTTTGTTGACTGAATAAGAAAAAAAAAATCGAAAATGGTACACGAACATGATAACAATAAACGAAGGCGCTAATTATAAAAACCGATTTTTTTTAACGTGTGTTAATATACAAGCGTTCGTGACTTCGCAATTCTGATAACACTAAACGAATGATAATATTATCCACGATCACATTAAGCGGCACCTACTGTATATGATTTATTTACTTACGTTAAGAATGTTTATTTTTATTATTATTATATTTATTATTTAATTTATTTATTTACCTACCTTTCTTTCTGTTTTGTTTGCTTAAAAGTTGAAGAAAATATATCAAAAGGAAAATTTTTCAAATATGCAAATTTTCTTCTATCTTTATTTCATAATTTATTTTTATCATTATAAACGATATCTGATTACTTATTTTATCATTAATTAACGATAATTTAAGTATTTTGTTATTATTTATGCCCTATTTTAAATTTTACAAGTGTTTTTTTTTTCCTTACATATTTAAGTTTATCAAATTGAAAACTTCACAAACGCAACAATTCGATTTTAGGTTTATTATTTTATTTCTTAGCAAATGATTAAAAATACATCATTTTTGGCACTTACTTTCTTCTTCTTTTTCTCTTCTTTTTTTCTATATCTGTTATTTTTTTCGTATCTATTACAAACAATTTATAATTTTACAATAATTTGCTTCTCTTTTTACAGAAAGAAATATTTCTCATGTGCATGTTATCTTCTAAGATTTCTGCAAATTATTATTATTGTTATTGCATCACCTATCACATTATTTAATATGCGTATTTCGACTCCTTTTTTTTTTATTATTACTTATACGCTAGCCGAATAAATTGCCCCTTTTTTTTATTTTTTTTATTTTTCGTGAAGGTGTGAGAACATATGTTTTGTCGGGAATCAACTTTGCAGACATTGCCTTCTTGAAGGAAAAATCGGCTTTGCTGGAGATTTGAAAGGCTTTGAGTTATAATCTACCTGAATGGTTCGTTGGTCTGACAAAAACATTGATAAATAACACACCTTCAAAGTAGCCGAAGAGGGCTGCGTGTTTGTTCATGGGTTGTTCCTTTTACATAAACACATTTGGCTGTTTGTAAACTTAGACATTTGACAAATGAGATTTAACGCCATTTATGTCAAAAATAATAACAAACTTTTATACACTCTTTACATTAAAAAAAAAAAAAATCGTGCAGTCTAAATAGAATAAATACAAATATTCTTATGCAAATACACTGCAAAAAATAAAATAAAATATAATAAAATAAAATAAAATAAATAAATGAATGAAAATTGCTGATTTTACGATATAATACTGACGCACCAGCTAGTAGTATTATACCGTAAAATCAACAGTAATAAACAATAAGCAGTAATACGCTGCCGCGCATACACCGTAGCGTATTACTATTAATTTTATGGTATAATACTAGCAGCTGAGGTGCCAGTTTTATACAGTAAAATCAACATTTTTTTTTGTATATATATTATATATATTTAATATATATTATAAAATATATAAATATATATATATATATATATATATATATATATATTATATATATATATATATATATATATATATATATATATATATATGTATGTATGTATATATATATGTGGTATTCTGTCTACACTTTATTACTAATTATCTCTTAGGAGATTTAATTAGAATGTTACAAGAACTTGATATGTTTTTTGAAATTCAAAGATATTATAATTATATATATATATATTATTTACAATGGCTACTTTTTACGGAACTCCTTTCTGGGGACGTAATAAATTCAGAATACTAAAAATATTATTAATTATAATAGTTTACTAGGTCCGCTTAAACGAATCAAATTAGTAAATCAAATTTGATCCAACAGAATATCTCGTTCTCAAAAAGAGAAAGAAAAAAACAACAACATTGTAATTAATGTTTTATTCTCATTCATCTCATCCATAAATGTCTATTTATATTAACTGGTTAGCAGTCCGTGTAAATAAGAACTACAATTAATAAAAATAAAAATAGTAAGAAGAAGAACAGCTTTCGTAATATTAATAATGCAGCTAATGTAATATTAAAACTTTCAAAAATCGAATTTTTTACATTAAATCTTATTGTCTAACTGCAAAATCTTTATTATCTCTTAAAAATCTTGATATTTTATACATTTTTATTGTCATTTTAGAGGTTTAATCCATTTTATTTTCTGTTTTGCATTTGTCTTAATTGAGTTAACTACTTTATGCTCGTTGGACATTATATTTATCTATATAATAGAATAGAAATATGCATATCATAAGAATAATGATTGACAATTTTCTGAAAAATTGCTTATTCTCGGAATAAATCCAGCATTATTTGTTTTGGTTTTTTAAATATTATTTTAAAAACTTTCAATAATTCCTTTTCCTATAACAGTCGAAGTAGACTTTAATTAATATAAAACAATACTATCGATTATAACAGCGGTTTCCAACCTGGTGAAACAGTTAGGGGTAAGTGGAAATTATATTGATAATGGCGGATAACGCAAAAATTAAAACTTAAGCTGAAAACAGAATTTTCTTTCGTTTAGAAAGGGAGACGTGCAAAATTAAAAGAGGCTATTCGCATAAAATAAAGGAGGATGCCTAAACTTAGTAATTGATCGATCATTATGTCGCCATAATCTCCACCCACTCCTAATAATATCTTGCGATATATTACTTTTAAATGCTAAAGGTGTAAAATTAACAACATAATATAAATTAAAATTTCAATGAAAGTAAAATAATATTTCCCTCCCATCTATATTATCCATACATAATAAGATAAAGCATAGATATACTCACGCGCAAAAATATAATATGTAACGATGCGGCATCTTTTAATTTACCGAAACTGTGGCTAGAGTTACTGCATGGTCAAATATATGAAAATAAACAACCAAGTAAAAAATAATAGATAACGTGCGTAATTTTTTAAAAAGTACATGAAAATAATAACTTCAAAGCCCGTGCAGCTTTAGAATATTCTCATTTTGTTTTTGAAAATGACTGGGAAAGAGTCGAAACATGTAAAAGAACTAATAAAAGTTATTTTAATTTATATTATGTTGTTAATTTTACACCTTTAGCATTTAAAAGTAATATATTATTACAAGGTGTTATAATTTATTATATTAGAGATTTTGCATGTCCCTCCTTTTCTTTGATATTTTCTTTCTAGCAATTCTAGAAATACCCAGAAAAATATAAATCGTATCAAGGATTCTGGTTCATTTAAAAAATATTTGAAAGCAGGCCATCATTTTAGCGTACGACTGGTCGGCATTAGCATAAACTCATTAACGGATGTAAAGATTTATCCCTTCTTTGTAAGTGCTTAATTTGAAATCTTTAGATAATATTTGGTGTTTTGAGTGGTTTCTTGTTGATATTATGTCGTGGTTCTCAAAATGGATAAGTGGTTGAAAATTCTGAAGAGAACTGCATCTAACATTGGTAACTACTAGCATAAGAATGTTACTAACGAACGAAAGCCAAAATATTTGGAATGGGTTTATGTGAGAGGGGGTACGCATAAATGAAAAGGCTAAGAGAGAGAAAAGAGGTTGGGAACCGCTGGATTATAACAATTTCACCATGGACGTATTTGACCTGTACATGGGCAATCGCGTCTAACAAATATTCGTTTTGTATCCCTGTCCCTAACCGTTAATAAAAAGTAAACTATTACAAAAATGTGAAAAATTAGACACTTTTAAAATTAACCAAAGTTTACTTTTTTATTATTATTATTATTTTACGAAAAATATTTTTAAGAGTTTAATTAATGAATTATCTTTAATATAAATGAGAAAATTTAAGATGCGTTAAGGGGGAAAAAAGCAGCACATTGATTTCGCACACAATTATTAAATGTATTGTTGGACGAGGAACAAATAATGAAATTTGGACACTTTTTCTTTCCCTTCAATAACAAGTATTTTTCATTTATTTACAAAAAAATTTTAAATCTTTTTATCTATATGAAATTCATTTCGTTAAGGATTTACATTTTCATACTTTTCGGAACTTCGATGTTTTTATAACCATTAATGAACAAATTAAAGTCCCTTTAATTGAAATTATAATTTTCACCGCATATGAAAATATTATTATAACATTATTATAATTCTTAAAATTTTCAACTCAACAGGGAAAAAATTTAAATTACAAATTCATGTTAAAAGGAGCGTAATTGAAGCTGACATAATTTCTACTCGATATTTAAGCGCTATAAATATGTCGAAAAATATTTCGATCTGTTGTTTACTGGCGTAATTCAGTGCTGATACAAATTTCGTATTCAAAATGTTTCTGCCTTGTTTCTGTAATTAACTGTAAATATTTAATTATTCAAGCCACTCTGTTTAATGCAACTATACTCTTCTGGCGTAGAAAGAAAAATTATTAAGGGGAAAAAAATACAAGGTAATTTTTCTGCTCTTAGCTCAGCTAATTATTAATTCATTGCTCGTGCGATTTTTTTTTTCCACAAGATAAAACTTCGGTTTTTATTTGTTCTTTATTCTTCTAATTAAAATTTTACTTGTTTTTACTGGGAAGCAAGCTGTACTCCTGGGTTTAAAAAGAAGTATTGTTTTTGTTTGTTTGCGCATAAATTTTAACTAAACGTCTCCCGAAATTTTTGTTAACTTGGCCACTTATTTGCAGTAAAATTAATATTCTGATCTGGATTTCGTGTAAAAATCTGCTCTTGCGATAGATAAGTTTTGTCGTCTATTGTATTATCCGTTGTGTTATGCTCTCTCCACTTAGTCTTCTTTTCAAATATTTTGAATTAGTATTTGCTTTTGTGTTTTTGTTAAGGTTTTGTGTAGTTTTCATTTTATTGCTTTAAATTAAAAAGAATGCTATGCATAAATAAAAGATTGACGTTCGTTTAAATGTGTTATTAAAGTTTAAAAATGTGTGTATGAATTTTTAAATTATAATGGATGATAAAACGAAAAAAAAAATAATAATGGAATTTTTAGATGAATATATTTTGTGTTTGTTAAGAATGTTAGTTAAAGATACATTATTTTTTAATGTTTATTAAAATAAAACTCGTCATATAGTCATGGGTTGCCAATAGTGTCATCATCATTATTTTTGCTCACTGTGTGTCTTCAGTGTAATGCAAAATTTCTCTGTATAGGGTTAGTCAAATGTTTCCGTTTTAAGGCTTTTATGATGGACTAATAATGTTAAAAGGATTCCCTTTAGAATTAGAGTGTGTGGTTGAATTTATGACTAAAGAATATTTGAGGGCGCTGCCTTGGATGATACAGACCGTAATATGGTTGATAAAATCTCATAGTCGTTAGAAAAAAAAGCATATTTCAATTTAACTTGTGAGACTAAACCGGGAAAAAGCGAGTTGAAATTCCGATTGTTATTAGTTTAATTAGAATTTTTTAAATAGTCTGCTAGTTTTTTAGCTTGAAATGTTGCATATAAACAACTCTTTAGAAAAAAAATTAAAAACTATTAATTTATATCACTGAAATGTTCTGTTCATGTCTCAGATTTTTGTTGTTGAAAACTCCTAGAGCATGAGTTTAGAAAAATCATACAACTCACACTATTTTAATGTTCATTTCAGGTTCATTGAGATCTGTAACTAGACTTTTATTAAAATCCATAAGTGAATATGCTAATAATGATTTTTATTATTTGTGTGTGTGTATTTGTGTGTTTATTGATTTTAAAACTATTTGTATCGACTATTTCATGTTCCAAGAACAACCAAAATAAGGTATTTTTTCATCAACCAGAAATCGTTATCAGTTCATCAACCAGAAATCCTTATCAGTTCACTAACTAGAAATCGTTATTTAATTTTTCCACTTATAAATCAAATCTAATTCATAAATTTTCCCAAGGTAAATTAAACCTTTAAATACAACATTATATTCTTAAATATGCTTTATTTGTTATTGTCTTCTGTATTTGCTTGGGTCACCGGTTGCACTCTATATTTCAGAATTTACCTTCTTCTGCAGCATTAGATTTCTTTATTATATCTGAAATCGGTTTAATGATAAAGTTCTAAGCATGATAAGCATCGACTGTCAAGTAAACTCCCTGTCTAAATTTATGACTTCTTTTGACGAAATATTTAGGCTTTTCTTTCACCACCCTTATCGATACTGGTAAAACATTGTCTTAGGAAAGAAGTCTGATTTATGGATACTTTTATCCATGAAGCAGATTAATTCTTATTCTAATAAATCGCAATAACTTGGGCCAGTTGCTACACGTTATTACTTCTTCTCTAAAAATATTTTTAAAAAAATAATCCATTTATTTTTTCGCTTATCAGAAATTTTCGTCACTTTTCCCATACTTCCGTTCTAATTTAAAACTTCAATTTATAAATCTAATTCAGCAATTTTTCTCAGGAATATGTAAACCTTTGGATACTGCGACATTTCTCGTTCGACTATGCCTGAAGTTTCACATCCTTCTTCTATAGCTTTAGATTTATTAATTATATTGGAAACTGTTTAATGATAAAGTTCTAAGAAGGATAATCCTCAGTTGTCATGTACATTCCTAATCGAAATTTATGACTTTTGTTATCCAGATATTTATGCTTTTCCTTCATCATCCTTGTCGAATCTGGTAAAACATTGTCTCAGGAAAGAAGTTTGATTTATGGATTCTTTTATCCATGAAGCAGATTAATTCTTATTCTAATAAATCACAATAACTTGGGTCAGTTGCTGCACGTGGTCTATCAGTTCTTATCTAAAAATATATTCTTAAAAATCTATCCACGAAGCGTAGCGCCTGTGTTAAGTGTTTTCTAAGCAATCAGTTCGACTAGGAATAAAACAAGAGACGGCATCCATCTTCATTAGAAAGTGGTCCAAACATTGGACGATGAAAAATCATTGGCGTTAAACAGACCGCCTCTCTCACAAGTACTTTTTAGATTTCCCACATAATATTTGAAGAAAAAGAAAATGTTGGAAACTTAATGTGGAAGATTGATTTTTGAGACATTTTCCCTCGCGCAGAGTGAAGAACCATCAGTATGAAGCTTCTTGTCGCAGGTCGTAAACTTGGTAGCTAAATGAGGTCACTGCCAGATAAATCGAGCATTGAAGTGTGAAAGTGAGTTTTACATGAAGAACAACAAACAGAAGCCGCTCTAGTAGCTGGCAAATATTAACTAAATAGTACGCAGGCATTATATTCATTGGCTTTAAATTGGGTGTATTTTAGATTTAATGCTGATTTTTACCAATATTCGGAAAATATTTTGTCAATATTGAAAAATAAATATATATTTGCCAATACAGACATTTCATTAGTAATGTTTCCACTTTACAACGAATATGTCCTAGTGTGAGCATTTCATAGAATATATTTTCATTTTTTTTTTAATCAACATATAATACAATTTTGGTGAATATTGTCAAGACATTTTGGCTACTCTTTTCTGAATTGTAAATGTAACAATATTGGTCTAACATTGCATCAATATCTAACAAAATATTGCAACAAATATTATGTAATATTACAACAAAATTAGTTTGTTGATTCTCCTTACACAAGAATTCACTTTACCTTTAAATATTTTCCTTGAAAGCACTCAAATTTTGGCAATATAACCAAAAATGTACCTGTATTAAATACCACCAGCCTATCACAGTGAAACAATATTCATTTTTAAAGTAATAGCTTTGTCAGTGTACTAGTTTTTATTACTTTCTCATATAATTAAATTTTATGATTTCTATAAAACAATCAAAATTGTCCCAACAACATGAAACTACGACAACGCGAAAACACACAAGTAAAACATTTTTCAAGTCCACTTCCTGATTTTATGTGGTATTTTTCACCTATATTTTAATATTAATTTGAGCAAAAGAATATCTAAACTTGGAAGTATTCAAAAATAAAGTATGCTATGCTGCTTAGAAAAACATAAAGTGTGATAAAACACTAAGCACTTCTCACAGCAACTCAGCCTTCTTTATCATTTGACATATAGTCCTCTTGGCGGCACAATGGAGCCATTACGGCTTCTGAAATGATAGTTATTGACAGTGAAATGAATTAACTCTGCTTTTTTTTAATGCCATCGCATGTGAATCTTTTAGGAATGTGAGAGGAGGCGTTAATTGCCGATAGAGTAGAAATGTGATGATCCTGGAGTTGGAATTCGTTGATCCGATGCACAATCAAAACGGATGGGTGTAAAAAGTTTTCAGGATTTTTCCTAGCAATCATTCTTCGACAATGTGACCCATAACGTACCGCTGTCAAATACCTCTACCAAACGCAACGAAATAATATGGTTTTTTTTTGTTGTTTTTTTTCCTCAATATAAATAATAGATTGCTGAAGAATCTAGTCTGATAAAATGACCATATCATTAAATTTTATGACGTTTATAAACGATTTTCCAAATTTACTCAATAACGTTGATCAACAATAACAATAACAACTTCAAATGTTACTAAACGATCTTTGAAGACTATCTTCAGCTGACATTTGCAACTTTTCACCTAACTTTTATTTCTTAAAGAAGGAAAATCTAAACTTGGTAGTATTAAACTTTATACTGTTTATAAAACATAACAATTGCTAAAACATTTTTTTGGAAGAACTTCTCACAGCAACCCAGCCCTCTTTATCATTTGACCTGCAGTTCTGTTGGCTACGCAAAATATAGCCATTACGGCTTCTAAAATGATATTAAATATTTTTTTTCTGCCATTGCATGGAATTATTTTTAGAACATGAGAACTATGACGATCTTGGAGCCGGAATAAGAGTCCTGAGCGAATAGGGTTCTGAACTCGAAAATTCTATTTACAGTCAACCCGAAACCAGAACTAAACTCGACATACTTCAATTTGAACCCGAAATATTTAGACTCGAACCAGAACCGAATACGAAATAAAAGAAAAATAATTCATACTTTAATGCAATTATGGAAAAAAAGTCTAATTATATCTCTAATATCAATTTCATATTGAATGTTGTAAAATGAACATATATATGCTCATTAATGTTCAAATATAATTTTTTCATTTGATAAAATATGCTAGACTTTTCTGAAAAATTAGGTCAATCCGAACCTGTAACAGTTAAAGTCAACTCGCACCTAACGAAAAAAAAAATGGTTTCGACCCAAACTGATCCGAATCGTGAGTCGGGTCGGGTATGGGTAAAATCGGGTTACTTGATCAGATGCAGGACTCTAGTCGGAATTAGCTTGTTAGATTCTGCACAGACGACAGTGGAGGGTCGTATAAAGCTTTCGGGATTTTACTTACACAAGAATTAATCTTTTCTTCAAATATCACACTTGAAGCACAAATCTTTTTTTTTTTCTGCACTATGACCCAAAACATATTGGTGTCAAATACATTAGATTCCAGTTATTTGGGATACTGTTTAATTGGAACAAAATATCAAGAACAAAATCGAAATAATCATTAATTTTACTTCGAATAATTAAGACAGTCGCTTAATCGGGACAAATCGGGCTGAAACCGATGTTTCCCAATTAACAAAAATTTACTGTGCCTTCACCAAATACAACGAAATAATATCAATTTCTTTCCAAATTAATGATAGTATCCCAAAGAAACAGAGGTGATAAAATGCTCATATTAAGTTTTTTGACTTCTATAAATGCAACTATTGTCAAAACTATCACAATATCGTACAACAACAACAACAACTTAAAACGTTGCTAACATATTTTTTAAGACCACCTCCTGTTGACATCTGCTATTTTTCACCTTTCTTTTATTTCTTTAAAGGAAAAAAAAAAATCAGAACTTGGTAGTGTTAAAAATATGGTATGTTGCTTATGAAACATAAAAAGTGATAAAACACTACTTTGGAAGCACTTCTCACAGCAACCCTGCCTTCTTTATCATTTGACCTGTAGTCTTCTTGGCGACAACAAAGAGAGCCATTACGGCTTCTAAAATGATAGTTATTGGCAGTGAAATGAATTAACTCCTTTTTTTTTCTTTCTGCCATCGCATGCGATTCTCTTTGGAACGTGAGAGGAGGCGTTAAGTGTCGACATTTTTTTTTCTTCGCAGATTAAACGATATTTTATGCGTTTTTTATGATGTGAAAAACGATGTTTTTTGATTCTATCAAATTATGTTCAATTCTGTCATGTTGTGTCAGGCGGATAAAAAAAAATAATAATAACAACTTTCGTTTGAAAAGAAGGGTTAAACGCGGCTGAATTTACTCGAATCGTGCTTATGAGTTAATTTTAGTTTCGCATCTTTATTTATACATTAAAAGAAAAAAAGGGAATGTAAGCGGGGTAAATTTTTTTCAATGGGTTATTCAATCTGAATGAACGGCGAATATTCGTATCATCCATGTAATTGATTTTTTTTTTTAATAAAATAAATTAAAATTATTTATTGATTATAAGATTACAAAAATATATTTTAAGAGAGGTAATTTGTTTATTTATTTATTCAAAATATTTATATCATATAAATTTTTGTTTCGTTTCATTCAAAGTCTTTATGAGAAACATCGAAATATAAAGTTTTTTTTTTTTATAAATAAAATCTTTACAATGCAATTAAAATTACTATTTATTTGCCATTGTTTTGTTACATTATATTTTTATTTCAACAAATCATTTTTGTTTTAAAATTTAGTGTAATTAGATACCGGTAATCTTTTATTTTTTAAAGATTACTTATTAACCTTTAAAGACACGTTGCGGTTTGTAGTAACATAAAGACACGAGTGACACACTCTATGCTCCATCTTTTTTAAAGCATAAATATTTTTTTTTAATGCTATCCTTATTTAATGCAATGTCCAGTAGTAGTATAAAAATAATAAACATGAAATTGTTTTTTTTTTTAAACTATTTTAATTAGAATTAATGTAACACTGAACAATTCACAATTGTTTTTTCACTCAATGGCACATTCAGTACGCCGCCTGTATCTCTAAAGTTTAATATTAATGAAACTAGTCGTTGGGGGCCACCGTAATACTTACCCATCATGGATACGCATAATGTAAAATATTAAAATAAAAATGTGTAAACTACTTATAAAATGCATTGCAATTCAAATAAAATCGTGGCTTGATGACGTCACAAACTTTAAAGGCTCGATTACTGAATTGCTTGAAAGAAACATCCTTATAACTCCAAAAATAATAATCCTATTAACTAGCGGTTTATTGCATCTGATTAAGCGTCAAATTTCCAATTAAAATATATCTTTGAAGTGTTTGGATGAAATACAGGGTCATGAAAAACCGAAGAATGTGGAAAATAGGATTCCAAATATCTCGGCAACTAATTATCCGATCGACTTCCTGCTGTATGCAAAATTTGTTTTTTTATTGTCTTTTATATTCATTTCTTAAAATAACCAATTTCGAAAAATTTTATGTACCTTTTATCAGAACGAATATTTCGAGAGTCTGAAAAAAATAGTTCCGGTTAATCGAGATTATTGAAATGAAATAGGCTTCTTCCCATTATTACATACTAAGTACATACCAAATTGCAAGTCTCTATCTCAAATTTTTCGGGAGATAGAGCGTTTACAGGCACACAGACAGACGGACGGCAAATTTTTTTTTCTAAAAATATGTTTTTCGAAATCTCCTGTACTACGTACGATGGGTAAGTAAAATATGTTTGAAAAGATGATGCTATTGTTTTCCATAACATTTTGATTACGGGGTTGGGACATATGTCGTCCCAGTGACTATTTTTCATTCTATTCATACCACTTTTTGAAAATAAATATCTGCCACACACTTATCCTAGGATATTTTCAAGAGAAATCTACCACAAAGAAAAGTTTTTGAAAATTACGGTACGATTTAATATAAAAATATTCATCATTCCTGGCCCGTAATCAAAAGATTAAGGTAAATGTATTTTTTCCTACTGCCTAGAAAAAACATACTTGGTCCTTATCCAGTATATTAGTTATAAAGAAGAAAAATGAAAATTCTTGTATATATTGAGGTAAGAAAAGTATTAGAGTACGTCTTAACTTTACATTGATTCATTTTAAATAAAAATAAATATAGGGTGCAGTATCATTCATGCCTATTTCGCTTAGACTTTTGTTTTCCATTTGTATGCCCCCCTATATTTTATATTTCTTCATGCATACCAATTACTCGTACAGTTATAAACTTTAATAATACCATAAAACCTACTTATAGTGGGCCGAGGTGTTATGAAAACACAGTTTTAACAAGTTGAAATTATAGAAATGTACGTGAACTTAACGTAAAAGGCATTGAAAAACTCGGTTGTATAACGCAGTAAACTTGGTCGTCAGAAGGGAATTTTAACTATTAGTGCTCGACCAAAACAAATGTTTCATGCCGAAACCGAATATCGGTCTTTTATTTATAGTTTTAGTCGAAAACGAAAACGGAACTTTCTCAAATGGAATTTGAACTATTAATATAGACATGCATACAAAAATATTATTAATTAATTATTCCCAAACACACATGCCTATCGACACCGAAAGGGACACTTTTATTTATGCATCTGCGTGAATACGCATGTATATGCTCTCATTAAAAGCAAAAATATTATTTAATTATCCATATATTTAAAGCTGTTTGGTAATTCTGTCAAATCTATTCCATCGAAATTCGATCGAATACGCATGCGTCAAAAAATCACCGGCCAATGAGGTGAGGGTCTATGACTGTCTCTACAAACGTGTTTGGGATCGTATCATCTGTTGTTTTTTTCTGTTGTCACGTTGCGTTAAACCTAGGAAGATATTTATCTAGAACTCACTGTGGAGTGTTTAGAAGGTATTTATTTTATTTATTTATTTTATTTATTGTAATTTGTATGAATACTTAGATGTCCATTTCGGATTTACTGTTTAAAAATGAATTTAGGCTCATAAGTTGGCGAAATCCCGATGGAAATTTTTTTTTTAGATCTCTATCATTTTGTTTATATAGTACAGAAAATAATTATTCAAACGTGTAGAACACGTAATACAAAATTGGACCACTTATGGTCTGTTTATTATCGGGAATGAATCTTATGGTGTTCCGATTGATAATGAATTCGATTATGTAAATATAATGTCAAAAGACAGTACGCACGGTAGTAATATTTTTATTATTATGTGTTCGAATAAAGCAGAATCTGAGCATCTGAATATAAGTTATAAAATAAACAGAAATATATTATCTCTATTCGATTTAAAAGTTTTGTCATTACATAAGTGGGCTATTTTATTTGTAAAGAGTATGTATGCATTATATTGTTTGTATGTATACAAATCTTTATAATGTTTTGATTTGCAAACTCTTAATATTTGAATAATGTTTACATTATATTTGTTTGTATGTATACAAACAATATATGTATACAAAGAAGTATATATACAAACAATGTATAATGTATCATGTAACAATATTAATATTTACATTGTATTGTTTGTATGTATACAAATCTTGAATGTTTTAAATGGGCAAATTTGTAATGTTTTTTCTGTTATTTTTTTTAAATGTCAAAAAAAGATAAATTTTCAAACTTGGTATAAATAACTTAGGTACTTTTCTCTATTATCCCATTGACCACTTTTCATAACAAAACAGAAATATATTATCTCTATTCGATTTAAAAGTTTTGTCATTATATAAGTGGGCTATTTTATTTGTAAAGAGTATGTATGCATTATATTGTTTGTATGTATACAAATCTTTAGAATGTTTTGATTTGCAAACTCTTAATATTTGAATAATGTTTACATTATATTTGTTTGTATGTATACAAACAATATATGTATACAAAGAAGTATATATGCAAACAATGTATATAATGTATCATGTAACAATATTAATATTTACATTGTATTGTTTGTATATATACAAATCTTGAATGTTTTAAATGGGCAAATTTGTAATGTTTTTTATGTTATTTTTTTTAAATGTCAAAAAAAGATAAATTTTCAAACTTGGTATAAAAAACTTGAGTACTTCTCTATTATCCCATCGACCACTTTTCATAACAAAATACTATCGCCAAACTGTATGATTAAATGCCAAAATTGCAGTCCCATTTACTTGATGTCGAAAACATTATACGTGTTTTTTATGTCATCAAGTGGTTTTTAATTCAACATTTGCGTGTATTTTTCATTATGTTTATTTGATTTATTAGTTATTTCATTAATTAAAATAACAATTGTATCCTTAAATTCTTATATTTTATTTATTTATTTTAATATTCCAATGACAACGTTCTCCCATTTATTTGGCGATAGTTTTTTTTTTTATGAAAAGTGGTCGATGAGATAATAGAGAAGTACCAAAACTTAATTACGTATATGAGTATATTCTTTGACAGTATTAATCATTACTCGATATTTTAAAACTGCATCATATTTGTAGAATTATATTAATTTAAACAATGCTTCTATTGAAGTGTGAAGAACCATATACCTCTATGAAGAACCATATATTTACATAATTGTCTTCATTAGCAATCGGAACACCATAAGATTCATCCCCGATAATAAACGGACTATAAGTGGTCCAATTTTGTATTACGTGTTCTACGATATTTTTACATACATTTAAATAATCATTTTCTGTACTATATAAACAAAATGATAGAGATCTAAAAAGACAATTTCCATCGGGATTGATTTCGCGAACGTTAAAAAAGCCTAAATTCATTTTTAAACAGTAAATCCGAAATGGACACCTAAGTATTCATACAAATTATAATAAATGAAATAAATAAATACCTTCTAAACACTCCACAGTGAGTTCTATATAAATACCTTCCTAGGTTTAACGCAAAGTGCAAGAAAAAAACAACAGGAGATGATCCCAAACACGTTTCTAGAGACCGTAATAGACCTTCACCTCATTGGCCGGTCCTACCGGAAGATTTTTTTTATGCATGTGTATTGGGTCGAATATTGTTGAAACATTTGACAAAATAAGCAAACTGTTTCCACCTAGGTATTTATACACAATACAACAAATAAAATAAATGCCTTCAAAACCCTTTTGATCATCACATCAGCGTGCAAGACAATTTTTTTACCGGAAACCGTTTGATGAATTTCATTATTTTTCCGTTATCGATTGACAAATTTTACGATTTTACCGCTAACGATTGCTGAATTTCACAATTTATCGACTATTGATTAACGAATTTCATGATTTTTTCCATGAACATTTGTCGAATTGCACAAAAAAAATTAAGAATATCGTCAAATTGTCTTGGGTAAAAAAATTTTGAATATTGTCAAATGCCATCGAGAAAAAAGTCTCTTTGTCAAATGATTTTGAAGAAAAAATCGGGAAATTCACAAAATGGTTTCGGAAAAAACTTCACCAAATGGTTTCAAAATTCTTTGAGTGACAGCGGGAAAAAAAATTTCATTTTACATTCAATCATCGCAATTGGCGAGTGTGACTAAGTTTAGCCAGTGGTGGCAATAACATCAATCACCAATTTCCAGTATTACTCGCCGATTGGTGAATGTTAATTTTGTCTTATATCACAAACTGTATTTACATATACTACTAGATATAATGATTATGAACCATGATTTTTCTGTTATTGGGCGAGATTCATGTTTTTTCAGCAATTCTTTGACGAAATTAGTGTTTTTTCAGCGATCCTTTGAAGAATTTCGCATTTTTCTCACGATCCTTAACGAAATTCGCATTTTCCAGCAATTCTTTGATAAAATACATTTTATTCCGCAATTTTTAGACGAAATTTAGTAAAAAAGCGTGATCTTTTGGTGAAATTTCCTTTTTTGCGATTCTTTGACAAAATTTGCTTATCTTTCGCGATCCTTTTGCATAATTACGTTTTTTCTGTGGTCTTTTAACAAAAGTCATGTTTTCCCATTATCCTTTGATAAAGTAGTGTTTTTTCCTCAATCATTTGACAAAATCTGTTATTTTCCCCCCGCGAAGATTGGTTAGATGTTTTTAGTCTGCAGGTGCCCTAAAAAGTCTGTGACGCCCGTTGCTGCATCGCACACATTCTTCCATGGGGCATCGAACGAAGTAAATTCAACCTAAAGAATCATTGTTTCATTCCTGACATTTCTCGAAAGAAACAACGTTCAACTCATTGACTGAATTGTAAAGGGCGAAATGTGTCAATTAGCAGAAAGTGCGCAATTTGTTCGTTCATGGAAAAAATCGTGAAATTCGTTAACCGATAGTCGATAAAATTCGAAATTCGTCAATCGATAGCGGAAGAAGTGCAAAATTCATTAATCTACACAGTGGAAAAATCGCAAAATTCATCAACTGGTTTCGGGAGAAAAATTTTTCGAATATCGTCGAATTTCTTCGAGAAAAAAATTCAAAATCTGCCAATTTCGGGGATGAAATTTACCAAATGGTTTCAAAATTTGTCGCGCGACAGCAGAGAAAAAAAATCTTTTTCCATTCAATCATCGCAATTGGTGAGTGTGACTATTATGTTTGACCAGTGGTGGCAATAAAGTCCATTGCCAAATTTTCAGTATTACTCGCTGTTTGGCAAGTGCTAATTTTGTCCTATACTTCAAAACCCTTTTGATCATCACACCAGTGTGCAGGACAATTTTTTTTACGGGAGACCATTTGATGAATTTCGTGATTTTTCCGTTATCGATTGACCAATTTTACTGCTATCGATTGTTGAATTTTATAATTTATCAACTATTGATTAGCGAATTTCCTGATTTTTTCCATGAACGTTTGACGAATTACGCAAAAAAAAATAAGAATATCGTTAAATTGTCTTGGGTAAAAAAAAATTTAATATTGTCAAATGCCTTCGAAAAAAAGGTTGCAAGTTGAAACGGCTGTGACTTCTTTTTCATGTTATGCATCTCCGGTGTCCATCCCCCCCCCCCCCCCAAGTGGGACACTTTTCTAAATTTTGCACATACCCCTCATGTGATATATCGGTGGAAAAGTCTTTGACCACTTATTCATGTTATGCATCTCCGGGGTCCATCCCGCCCCCCCCCCCTAAGGGGGGCACTTTTCAAAATTTTGTTGACACCCCTCATGTCATACATTGTTGGAAAGGTCTGTGACTGCTTAATCATATTATGCATCTCCGGTGTCCATCTCCTCACTTTGCCCCCCCCCCCCCCAAAGGGTACTTTCTAAATTTTGCACATTACCCTCATGTTATATATCATTGGAAAGGTCTGTGACCACTTAATCATTTTATGCATCTCCAATGTCCATCTCCCCACTCCCCCCCCCCCCCAGGGATACTTTTCTAAATTTTGTTGACACCCCTCATGTCATATATTGTTGGAAAGGTCTGTAACTGCTTAATCATATTATGCATCTCCGATGTCCATCTCCCCACTTTGCCCCCCCCCCAAAGGGTACTTTCTAAATTTTGCCCATTACCCTGATGTTATATATCATTGGAAAGGTCTGTGACCACTTAATCATATTATGCATCTCCGATGTCCATCTCCCCACTTTGCCCCCCTCCCTCCCCCAAAGGGTACTTTCTAAATTTTGCACACAACCCTCATGTTATATATCATTGGAAAGGTCTGTGACCACTTAATCATATTATGCATCTCCAATGTCCATCTCCCCACTTTGCCCCCCCACCCCCCTAAGGGATACTTTTCTAAATTTTGTTCACACCCCTCATGTCATATATCATTGGAAAGGTCTGTGACCACTTAATCATATTATGCATCTCCGATGCCCATCTCCCCACTTCCCCCCCCCCCCCGAAGGGGTACTTTCTAAATTTTGCACATTACCCTCATGTTATATATCATTGGAAAGGTCTGTGACCACTTAATCATTTTATGCATCTCCAATGTCCATCTCCCCACTTTGCCCCCCCCCCCCCCCCCAAGAGATACTTTTCTAAATTTTGTTGACACCCCTCATGTCATATATTGTTGGAAAGGTCTGTAACTGCTTAATCATATTATGCATCTCCGATGTATATCTCCCCACTTTGCCCCCCCCCAAAAGGGTACTTTCTAAATTTTGCACATTACCCTCATGTTATATATCATTGGAAAGGTCTGTAACTGCTTTATCATATTATGCATCTCCGATGTCCATCTCCCCACTTTGTCCCCACCAAAGGGTACTTTCTAAATTTTGCACATTACCCTCATGTTATATATCATTAGAAAGGTCTTTGACCACTTAATCATATTATGCATCTCCGATGTCCATCTCCCCACTTTGCCCCCCCCCCCCGTACTTTCTAAATTTTGCACACAACCCTCATGTTATATATCATTGGAAAGGTCTTTGACCACTTAATCATATTATGCATCTCCGGTGTCCATCTCCTCACTTTGCCCCCCCCCAAGGGGTAGTTTCTAAATTTTGCACACAACCTCATGTTATATATCATTGGAAAGGTCTGTCACCACTTAATCATATTATGCATCTCCCATGTCCATCCCCCCACTTTGACCCCCCAAGGGTGTACTTTTCTAAATTTTGCATACACCCCTCATGTGATTTATCGATGGAAAAGTCTGTGACCACTTAATCATATTATGCTCCCCACTATGAAATTTGTCAAGTTAAAGCAACTATAAATTTTACTTTTATGGTATTATCAAGTTGTTTGCCGTCAAATTTTGACGGGTTCCATCTAGTTATTTATTATTATTATTTTATAACCAAATAACATTTGAGGCACTTATTCATTATTAATCTTGCAGTTATTCATACAGCAAAAAGTTTGCACAGATAGCTTCAAAATGCTTGATATTTAGCTTTCAACTTGATAGAAAAGAAATATAAAAAATATACTGCTTTAAGAGAGTAACAACACACCCATTCTATTATTAAAAAAAAAAAAAAAAAAAAAAAGTGGAGGGATGGGACTAGTTATTTTCAATTTTAATTATCACTACTTCAGTGGAAATTTGACAATGGATGTATATGTTTTTTTTTTTTTGTTTTGTTTCTGCTAATTTTAATACAGTAACTTCTCACTTATGCACGATTGAAATGATTATTTAAAACACGGTCGACGCATAATTGAGAAAAACGCATAAAGGAAAGGATCTTATGTCTTAATTTTTTTTTTAAATATATAAATTATGTAAAAGGCAGAAATGCAGTTTTTTAGAACATAAAATTACGCTTAATAAATCTTCTTATAAAACTGTAATAGTATACTTAAAAAAAGAAAAAAAAAACTTTTACATGTTTAATTTATTTCAAATGTTTACATTAAAAAAAATAATAATAATAAATTATATTGTGTACCTAACTCTGAAGACACATTATTTGTTTTACTTAACGGGTAAAACATTCCAACAATAAGACAATTTGTATAACTAAGAAAAGTATGTGATTATTCTCTGCTTAAAAAACTGAAAAAAAGAAGAGAGAAAAGAAAGAAGCAAAAATATCCATGTAAGAATTATAAAAGAAATCACCTTGATATCCATGGTTTATCTGGGTTTTAGAGTCAGGCTGATAAAAATGAAATTAATGAAAAATTGTCGTGTAATTTAAAAAAATTAGAAACTACTAAATATTGATATATATTTATTAAATTTTGAGACTCTAGTAAGTAAAAATAAATCATTCAATTAATATTTTTAGTTAAATTCTTTCTAAATTAATTAAAGTATAATAGGATGTAAATTACAAGCTTAAAATTATTTCACTTCATTAGTTGAGTACGCTGACAACACAATCTATCGTCTTATATCTAAAGGAATCGCTTACACAAAAACTTTAAAAGCAGCTAATTAAAAATAAAAGCATATTTTTAAAGGAACTTTCAAGTTATTTACCTACCGTCAAATCTTAACGGGTACTATCTAGTTTCCTATTTATTATAATTACATTGTAAATTTTCTGATGTAAAGTCAATTAATCATTTTTGCAACAACATTACTGAATTCAAGTATTTACCCTGGAAAGAATTTCTGCAAATTCTGTTGGACATTGTAGAGTTCCTGAAAGGAGATTTTTATTTCTAGACCATTATCAAGCGGAAAATTCAAAATGTTCCGGTGGAAGGGTGGCTTTGATTCTCAGTAAATTCATTGCTTCTTTTAGTGAAAATCCAAGGCATAAATGTAATAGCACAATATACGAGTAGGAAGCCAACACTGTAAAAAAAATTGCAGTAAAATTACGGGCAGAGGCCGGCAGCAGAAATTCCAGTCATACACCTTAAAAAAAAAAAAAAAAAAAAATCCATGCCCATTATTTTGTGCAGCTCGTAATTTTACAGGGCAAAGTAATATAGCATTATAATGCACATAATATAATGCACTTTAAAACACAATAACACTTTGCTTACTGTTCCGTAGCACGTTAGATAATCAGCACAGAATCGCTGTTTTGGCGGGTTAAAATTTTCGAAACACGAGTAAAATGAAGGGTTACACCCTAGCGGAGGACAATGTATGGGGTCGTACCGTATTTTTACTAACATATGGGCTAGAACTGTAAGAATATGTGGATTGCTCTTAATTTTCTGTCTAAGGGGCCGATTATTTAGTGGATCAGACCGTTTTTCATCAAATAAGGCTGTTGCCCGTGAAAATTGAAGGGCAAACGCTCATAAATTTATAGTTTTTTCTGAGAGTGAATGTTGGTTTGTTTCTAAAGTTTGAAAATAATTTCATATAATTACATAACATAACAATTATCATGGTATAATCTGTATTGCAAAAATCAAACCACTATTTCCATAAAATACTTTTAAATATTATTCTATCTTTGCTTCGTTACAGACTTGAACACGCATGGACTTATTTTTCTTACTTACTTTATAATCAGATACAATGTTGTATTTATCCCAGAATGTCATGCCAAAAGTGGCAACCCTGACATCTAATAATCCCCAATCTTTGTTTTGCTTATGAGCGAGTGACAATGACAGATAGTCTTTCTGCTATACTGATGAACCTAGTTGACAAACTGGGGAGAAATATTCACCCCCTCACATGTCGTCTCAAAAGAAACTCGAGACTCTACAGATATCATTTTTTATTTTTATTTTTATTTTTTTCCTTCTCTCTGAAAACGACATTTATTTCCCAGTTTGTCAGGCTGGCTAGAGGAATCGGAAAAATTTTTCCTCTCACGTGTCAAAAAATGTTGTTAATCCGACAGATTATGAAAATCTTATCTCGATTTTTTTTTTCATTTGTATTTTTTTTTTCTCTTTTTTAATGATTTTATGTTATCACGTTTTCTACGCCTGTTTATTTTCATGAATCGTATATGTGTATTTAAAAAATGAGTAATAATATTAAAAAAAAAAATAGTAATAAAATCATGAGAAAAAGTAAAAAAGAAATTCTAAGAAATGCTCAGATCGTGTCGCGATCTTGTTGCGATTTTTTGTCTGTAATTAAGTAGGAAGTTCTTTAATTGAAAGATTAAGTAGAGAGTTTTTTGAATGAAAGTCTGTGTTTCGATACACTTTTATACAGTTTCGATAATTTATTTTTTATGATTTTTTGTTATCAGTTTTTCAGTTTTACCTGCCTGCTTATTTTTATGAATCATATTTGCATATTTGTGCAATAATAATAAATAAAAAAACAATATTTTAAAAGAAATTTTAAGAAATGCTCGTATTTTGTTGGATGCTTGCGTACTCGTTATAAATTATACAGTAACTTCCACTAAAATGAATCGCGTTTCTGTACCAGGTTTTTATTCAATAAAGAAAATTACTCCAATATACGTAAAAAAGTAACATTATTTTTCCCTTTTGTTTTTAATGATTTCGTATATAATAGTGGTTGAACAAGTAATTCATACAACTGCCGGTTTTTAGCATATCGCTACATCAATTTCTTTCTTATAATGATTAGTGTTAATTTTATTACAGTGTTTTATACATTTTTAATATAATGATTTTTTTTATATAAAATATCTATAAACATTACTGAGATTAATTTGTGTACTATAACTTTCCGAAAATTATTTTCACACTTTAGAGACCATCAGGTATTGGCTCAATATTGTACTCTCTATTTATGTTTCCCCCTCTTTCTGACATTTATTCCCAAGTTTGTCAAGCTGGCTAGAAGAATCGAATTTGTTTTTCCTCTCACATGTCAAAAAAGTTGCTAATTCGACAGATTATGAAAATCTTATCTCGATTTTTTTTTTCATTCGTATTTTTTTTCTCTTTTTTAATAGTTTTACGTTATCATGTTTTCTCTGTCTGTTTATTTCCACGAATCGTATTTGTATATTTATAAACTAACAAAAAATCATTAAAAAAGTATCGAAATTGTATAAAAGTGTATCGAAACACAGACTTTCACTCAAAAAACTTCCTACTTAATCTTTCAATTAAGAATTAAAAAAATAAATGCGCAATAATATTTTAAAAAAAATTCTAAGAAACGCTTGGGTTTTTATTTTAATTGGAAAGAAAGATTTTGGAATGAGAGATTGCGATTCCTTGCAATTTACTAGATTGCTACACAATTATTTTTTACAAGCGGCTGGATTATTATTATTGTTATTATTATTACAACATCTTCTATTAAAATTAATATTTCTGCACCATTATTTGATTCAACAAAGTGCCTAATTTTAATACCCATCCCAAATAACATTATTATTTCCATTCGTCCTCATTCATTTGATTTATAACATTCCTTGAACCGATGATTAATATAACTGCAGCATTTAGTGCATCCATGGGCGCTTGCAGAACAAAATGTAAGGTGGGGAAAGACTTAAGAACCTCACGTGAAGGACAATTCTTATTATATTAACATAAAGAGCAATACAGAATATTAACAAACAATAAGCTTTTATTGACTTTAGTCAAAATGCAGAATTGAAAGACTTTATTATTTTTGTCATCAAGTGAGCTTTGTACTCCCCACCCCCACCCCCGATGAAAATAGAGAGCTTTAAGGAGAGTTTATCCTCCTCCCCCCCCCCCCTCGTTCAAGATAATTTTTAAATACATTAAGATATAAGGAAATTCTGAACTATAAAATATCTTCCACGGCGGGTGAGGGGGGGGGGGGAATCTGACGAAAGGTTATTAATTCCTTTCCTCTGCTAGTGTTCAATTATTTTAAATCAATCTAAACTAATAACGTTATTACTTTTTACAAAATCATGAGAGAAAAAGAAAATCTAATTAATTAAATTTGAAAATTCATGAAGGGAAAATATTGTCTTTCCTCCCCACCTCCTTTGCAGGAATCCATGAGTGTAACGCTACATTGTGTAAATTTTATTAAAATGATTAATATTAGTTTCATTACAATGTTTTATACAGATTTATTATGGTGATTTGTTATCTATAATTCCAACGGATTTTACTGAGATAGTTTTCATGCATTGTAACTGTTCTTTTCCCATTCCAGAAATTATTGGTTCAATATAATGCTCTTATTTCTTTTTTCTTCCTATGTACACTTATTCCCCATTTCGTCAGGCTGGTTAAGGATCGAATTTATTCCCCCTTTCTCATTCCAAAAATCTTATCTCAAAATTTATTTTCATTTTTTTCTTTTATGATTTTGTATTATCTATTTTGTGCTATCTATGTCTGTCTCTTTTCATGAATCATATTTGCGCATTTAAAATAAAATAATAATATAAAAAAAAGATAAACAGTACTATTTATAAAAATAAATTCTCCAAAATGCTAGCTTTTTATCTATCTTATTACTTTAATGGAAAAAGAAGTTTTTGAAATGAAAGATTGTATTTCAATATTCCTAAATTTAACTGATTGTGCAAAGTTATTTTTCAGAAACAATATTGTCATTATTATTATTACAGCAACTTCTATTAAAATGAATATCATTTCAGCCCCAGAGTTTGATTCAATGAAGCGACTGATTCCAATATATAGTAAAAGTAACATTAAGTTCCATTTGTTTCCTTTCCATTTTGTTCTTAAAGATTCCGTTTGTAGGAGTGTTGTTTCCATGAAGCAGCGATTTATATGTACTATAAATCGCCTTATATATTTGCAGCATATTATCCAGTCATTCGAACATTTACGTAACCGTAATTTAAATCTATTTTGACCACAATATGGTCAGAATAAAGTTAAATTACGGTTATGCGACCGTTTTCTATAAAAACGGTCGAATGACTGGACAAGTTTGCTGCAAATTTTTAATAAGGTAGTGAGTGTATCGCTTATATTATAAAAAAATTATTATAGTGATTATATTTTTTACTAGTGTTTTATACAGACTTATTATAGTGATTTGTTGTCTATAATAACTAAATTCAGTACTGGGATAACTTTTGAGTTCCATAACTACAGGAAATTATTTTCATACTTTAGAAACAAATAACTATTGGTTCAATATCTCTTCCATTTACTTTTTCTCCCCTCTCTGAAAAAGGCATTTATTCTCCATTTTATCCATAGAAGTAAGAAGATTCGTACTTTCCTAGTTCCATCGTTCCATGAGTTTATCAGGCTAGGTAGAGGAAACGGAAATTTTTTTTTTCCTATCACGTTCCAAGATAGTTTGCTAATCCAACAGATTATGAAAATCTTATCTCTGTTTTTTTCCCCTCCTTTTTAATGATTTTATATTATCACGTTTACACTTTTTGTTTATTTTAATGAATCGTATATGTGTATTTAAAAAAGTAATAATATTTTTTAAAAAATTCTAAAAAAAAATAACATTTTATCTTACTACTTAAATTAAAAAGGAAGTTTTTGAAATGATAGATTATGTTTCCATATGTTAGTATTTCATATAGCTCAATTAATTGATTGGTGTCAAATATCCTTTCTGAAGTACTTTGTTATTATTATTACAACAACTTATACTAAAATTAATGTTTCTGTATATAATATAAATCAAAAATAACAATATGATTTCTTTTAGTTCTCAATTATTTAATATATCAAAATCCACCAACCACAGATCAATATAACTACGGCTATTTTGGATTAATGCACTATTTAAGTTTTATTACAGGAGGATTAGTTTAATTGTAATGCTTTATACAGAATTATTAAAGTGATTTGTTATTTATAATAACTAAATATTGTACATATAGATATCTTATAATGATTTTTTTAAATCTTTAATTAAAAGGAGCATTTATTAAGAGAAAGTCCTTGTTTCCATATATTAATCTCCAATGCTCCTGATGCAAGCTAAGTGGATGACATTATTTTTCTCAAAGAACTTAGTTATTATTAACAGTACTGTTATTATTAATACATTTACTATAAAAATGATTAATTAATTAATTAATTAATTAATTAATTAGCGAACACTGATATTAAAAAATTTAATAAATGACCTCATCATATTTATTTCATTATTATTTTTAATCTTTAATTAAAAAGGAAGTTTTTTAAATGGAAGACTATGGACCAAATTCTGAGCGCTGTCGTTACGATTTCGACTTTGTTATTACTACTATTACACCTATTTCTTTTACTACTATTAATTTTTTGGAAAGTTTATATACCGGAAAATATTAATATGTATGAGGCGGGTAAAATATCCCATTATATATAATCTGAATATCCAAAATAAAAATTGTAGATGATTGGCCACGTTAGATGCTAGGCATACAGTGAAAATATTTTAAATTCTACAGGCGATATGACAAGGGTTGTTTCTAGAATATCGCTTTTTATTTTTATTTTATTCTATTTTTTCCGGAAAAACTACATTAGATACAGAATATAGCAGCGCGCTGTTGTAGGAAGAACAGTTTCACCTTCAAAGCCCCTTTTTTTTAATCTCTTTAACAACATCCTTGTGTATTTTCAGCAGTGTTGAATAAAAGTTGATATGACATGCTGGTAAAAATCATGATACTTTTATGTTAGCCGAGCGCAAATCTCGCCAATAGCAACTTGTGTAAATTAGAAACAATGCTTTAAGTTCAAATAAAATGTTGCGCTTTATGGTATTATTTCTTATTTCTTATTTTGTTTTGTTTTCATAAAATGAGTGAAAAACGTGAATTTTGAATAAATGGAATACTATAGGTATTTTAAAAGCATGCACTTTAAATATATGTATTTTAAATGAGATGAGTGAAAAGTTTATATCTACCCTATATATATAAAATCCTAATGAAACGAATTTGTGAAACGATTTTATGAAACGAATTTATGAAACGATTTTATGAAACGACTGATTAAACGACTGATTATGTTTCAGGGCTATTTTTAATGAAATATTAAACGCTTGATGATGAAATTAATACCAATTGTCCATAAAAATCCGAGGATGTCAAAACTGGTAATAGAATTTTGAAATTAGAATTAGTTTTGGAGATATTAATTTTTTTCTAATTTTAATGACATTTCTGTAATGATGGCAACTAATTACTCAGTTTTTTGTGACAAAAAAGGGAAAAAATTCGAAAAGGATCCCGATAGGGATTACTGATTTCTTTTTATTCGTCATTTTCAAATTAAAATTGAATTTATCTTTCATTTCAATCGATAATGAAGACAAGATTGTGATTAAATTATGTTTTTCAGGAAAATTTGAAAAAAAAAATCACATTCCTATCGTCAGGATTCAATCGTCTGTCAGCATTTAATTTAATTTATAAACTGAAAATATTTTGAATAAATTCGTCCAAATGACGTCATTTATGTAAACGCAAAAGAAAGGGGGGGGGGGAAGAATTAATAGTAATCATTATTTATGGATATCATTTTGTTATTTTTTGTAACATTTAATTAAACGAATTTATAAAATCACTAATTCGGATATTTGAAACGAATATATAAAATTATAAATAATAAAGACAATTATAAATAAATTGTATATATACATATAAATACCCGTATAAACATACATAAAAGTTCGGTGCTTTTCCAGTATATGGGGCCTTGACGAAACAGAGAAAATAGGCTTGGCGAAAAGGAAATTTGGCAACATACTTTCTGTCAACCTATTCACTTTGTCATTTCGTATACAGAAGCATTTTTTTAATATTTATACAATTTGTTTAGCGTAAAATGTCATTTATCCTATTTTATATATAATCAGAAGTAATTTGTATAGAAAAAACAATAATAATATACGTATAATTAAAACACGCATATAAACAAAAAAAATCGTCGAATTTGTTTCCATGGCTGTTTATGTAATTTGGCACCAAATCTCACTTTCTGATGCCCGAATTGCGCCAAGCTTTTTAAAAAAGCGTCAAGACCCCTATAATGGAAAAGCACCAAAAGTTCATTGGGTTTGTTTTCATAACTTTTGGCAACAAATATATGTATATTAATGAATCTATCCGTTTTTGAAACTCGAATTACGCCAAACCTAAAAGCAAAGGATCCTATACTGTGGAAAAGTATCCGATTTTCTTATGGACAATATTCAAGTGACATAACATGGTGTAAAATTATCGCGAATAGCAAATTTGTTTAAATATCTCATCAATTGATGCCGAATAAATGCAGGCATGCATGCACAAAATATTTAATTAATTTTGTATAATAAATAATTATTAGAAAATTCGTATATACATATTAATTAAAATAAATAATTTACATATTTAAAATAACATGAAAATATGCATGATGATGCACTAAAATAGAGAGAAAATTAAAACCTATTACCGAAAATGTCTATAACATAGTACTTTTCAATACCGTGGTTCTTAATGTTATTCACAAGCAGATGGAATTTTTCTCATCCTTAGACGCAAAGGAAGAATAGAATACAGATCGTTGTTATAAAAGTCCGAGAGGTAGCCACAATTTAAACCTAACCATTTTATACAAGCTGGTTTTCAAGTAGTAATTGATTTTACTTATCAATCCCGAAAACAGTCGTCAGTTGTCGCAATAGCTGTGTATGAGGCCAAAAAATGCCCCATTAAAACGTTAAAAGCATGGCAACCCAATTAAAGATTTACCAATATTTTTAAAACAAAGCACGCTGTCATGTTTTTAGAGGCCTCGAAGTCTGAGCGGGGGTTGGCGAGCGTAGCTCGCAGGGGGTAGGCCCCCTAGTTTTAAATAAAATGAATGCAATGCGTATGATGGTAGTGGAAACGATATTTGGCGAATTATCATCTGCGCCCAGCTAACATAAAAGTACCGAAATCATCAACAGCTGTCCACTGTTTCATAGCAGTGATGACTCAATAGATGATGCTATGCTTCACACATGTGATGTGATGCCTGTGCATTGCATTTTTCATTTCACAATTTCTTGATCATTATTCGTTAATTCAAATGAATAAGATTTCTGAAATATACCCCAATTTCCAGGGTCATTGCTTTGTATGGTCATCCAACCATTCATTGTCTCAGTTTTCAACTATTAAAAAAATGCTACATACATTTAAGGGCCAAATATTTTCATTATAACTTATAAATTATGCCACCAGAGCAGTTATACAATAACCTATACAATTTGCATTAAATAGAGACAAATTATGAAATGACAACAATGATAACTCAAGGCATTGACCAGCGAGAATCATTTGAGAATAAATATGGTGTGATATGTCAGTTTGGTAACCACCTTAAATATGGCTTAGATTGATATTACTGTGACTTTATTGTGGGTGATTTTTATGGTATATTTCAAAAACAGCTCAACAAAAGAGTGATATATCTCACAAAAGTCAGTGACCGACTGGAATTTTACATGATAGTCGCAGTGTGATTGGCTTGAGATGAGTCAATTTGGTAAGCACATGGAAGAAAATACCTATAAGAAGGAACCTGTAGGTTCCTTCTTATGTTCGATTAGGTTCGATGGGTCATCATTATGAATCTGACTCTAAATGATGGTCAATGTGATTATTACAGCGATTGGATCCAAAAGAGTATCTCACATCATAAATGCTAGCATAAATGACCAATGTATAATGTCCGTCCTTTTATTTAATATTTAAAAAAAAAAACTTTTTTCCACCAAGCGGTATCTTATTGTCATTGTTTAACGTCATTGCTGTTGCTGTATTCAAGCGTCAAAGAGTTTCATAAATGTTTAAATAAAACTTAAAAATTCCGTCTCAGTACAAACACAAAGTGACTTATCAGTTATATCACATGTTGACTAATCATGGAATAACAGCCAAAAGCAGTCAGTAACTACCAACTTATATTGAGATCACGGTATGGTTGTATTTTGGCGTATCAGTTTGGTCATGAATGTGATCAAAGAAATATTTTGTGAATAGCATATTATTATTTTTTTTAATTTAATATTTCGAGAAATATATTTTATCAATCGAGCAATAGCTTATCGTGTGCTGTCGGATTATATCTTCAAGTTGAGTGGAGCATGATTTACTATTTTAAAAAAAAAATGTCTATGTTTGAAATAATTTTTTCACTTTGACGAAATTATCTCTCATTCCTTATTTAAAATCGTTAGTACAGATATCAATTATATCACATTTAATCTCTTCAGACATGAGGTACAGAAATCTGGATCTCTATTCTTGTCCTCATAAAACTAAACTGTTGGAATTATTTATTTTTTTACTTTACTTTTATGTATAAATGAATGTTTTTTGCTTTGGAGCAAAACCAGTAAATGGTGGCACGGTGATGCTTATTTCCTCATAAAATAAATGCTACTTTCATCTGAGTTTGACACTGTAGCTAAAAGAGTAAGAAATTTTCGTAATTATAAAACTTTAACCCTTTACAAAAAAAAAAAAAAAAGAGAGAGAGAGAGAGATTTGCAGATCATTCACTTGTTTAAAGCCCTCAAACTTATTATTGCGTGAATTTAAGTTATTGATAATTTAATTGATATTTTAAGGGGGACTAGTAATTTTAGATGAATATTTGGGAACCTAAATTACCATTCTCCTAAAGTTTCAGTTTCAGAAAAATGGTTTTTTCTGTGATCTATGGTGTCATTTTGTTTGTACAAAAGCAATGAATGTGTATTTATAGTGTTATTTTAACTTCAGGTCTCAAGGGGTTAAGCAAGGAAGAACAACGGCAGTGAAAACTTAAGTCATCGACAAACAAGGATAACTTCAACTTCAGAGTCATAATATTGTTTGATTGTAATGCAACAGTTTGGTCACGAGTGTGACTAGAGCTCCTAGAATAGCTCTATAGGAGCCTTAAATGTGACCTTCGTTATTCTTACTGTGGCTGATTGCGATGGGATATTTCACGAATAGTATAGGTTTTTTTCTCGTTTTTATTTAATATTTTGAGAAATATTTTTTCTCGGTCGAGCAGTATCTTATCGTGTGTTGTCGAGCTGTATCTTCGAGTCAAGTGGTGCACGATTGACAGCGGCGCCACGATTGTATCTTCTTCCCAATAATCATAAAAGGATTCTTTCTCTCCGGTGGAGAAGGGAGGGAAATACCAAAATGAAGAGCAGGAGACGATAACGCCGAGTTTCGGGAACCACAGACGAACAATTGCCGTTATATTGGCAGTGAATGCAGATCACTACGGCATGTGAAATATGATTTAATGCTTCACTAGGTGTTGATTAGGCGTAACACAGTAGTAAGGGTGCACTATACTTCGTTCAGTTTATTGTAGTTATTTTCCGAGTAAAGAGGGGGATAATACTGACTTTAGTGATGTAATATAAAATTAGATTTGTCATAAACACAGCCGCAAACAGATATACGCTCAATATTGTGTTTATTGGCTTGATATTCGATATAATTTAAATGTAATGATGTAGGTACAAGAATCGTTACAATTGCATTACAGTTATAATTACATTTCAAGTAAAATTATATTACATTGGAAATGGAAATATTGTAATTGACATAAAAAATGTAAATGAGTGCAATGAAAGATCTGCCTATACCAAAGAGAACCATATTTTCGGTTTATTTAATCCCAGAAATTCTATGGTTAAATACGATGACGATTACTGTTCCGAAATAATGGTAATAAAAAAGCGTAAAAGTTGGCATTTATGCGTCTTGACCATGAACATGGTCAGAGCTTTTTCCGACAACCCACTATAAAGAAATTTTCCTCGAGAGTTGATGTGTTTTTATTTTTGTGTTATTTTACGTATCATCATCATCATCATCAACCGTTTTCAATCGACTGCTGGATGTAGGTCTCCCCCAGATTTTTCCATTGTTGCCTGTCTAGTGCTTTAGTCATCCAATTAACACCGGCCACTTTTCTGATTTCGTCACTCCATCTTACTTGAGGTCGTCTTCTTGGTCGTTTTACATCTCTGGGATACCACTGTAGGGTGTTTGTGCTCCATCTATTGTCTTGTCTTCTTGCAATGTGCCCAGCCCATTTCCATTTTAGCCGTTTAATTCTCTCGATGATGTCAAAAACTTTCGTCTGACTTCTTATCCACGTTATTCTCTTTCGGTCTCTTCTGGTTATGCCTAGCATACATCTTTCCATACTTCGCTGTGTCGTTTGTAATCTTTGTACCATCCGTTTTGTTAGTGTCCAAGTTTCTGCTCCATAAGTTAGTGCAGGCAAAACACATTGGTTAAACACCTTTCTTTTCAAACAAAGAGGCATGTTACTCTTCAAAATAATATTGTTCTTCCCAAAAGCACTCCATCCATTTCTTATTCTTCTATTGATTTCATTCATGATACTGTTGTCTGATGATATTTCTTGTCCAAGGTACACATAACTTTCAACATCTTTAATCTCAGTGTTGTTGTAGACGATTTTCTTTTTTGATGCAAATGAATTGAACATCACCTTAGTCTTTTCCAAATTTATTTTTAATCCCACCTTAATGCTAGCTTCTGCCAAATCTTTTAGCATATTTTACGTATATATATATATATATATATATATATATATATATATATATATATATTTAAATGAAACTACTTAATATTAATAAAACTATAACGTGAAATACTTTTAATTACATTTCATACAAACTTATATTACAATACGCAAATGCTCTGATGATGCTAATGATAATTTCCATACTCAAGTGTAGCATTATGACACACAAAAATTAAATTTCGATTCAATAAGTTATCACTTTTCAGACGCAAGCTTTTTAAAATATTGATATTCTCAGATTTTATTTCCGTTAATTAAATGTAAATTGCATCTTTATAAGACTCGATTCATCAGTCATATTTATTTTTTCTTAATTTTTGAAAGTTCAGTTTTTTATTATATCTATTATACATCTTTTTAAAATATAGTAGTGTCTTATTTACGCCTCAATTTGAATTTATGAAGTAATAACAACTAAAGCGAAAGATTCTTTTTTTTTTGTGTGTATACGTTCGCGCGCGTGTGATACCATATTTAAAAACAGGACTGTAGATCTACGAATCATAATCCCATTAATGTCCGTAATTTTTTTACACATTTATGGATTTATCTTTAATAGAAAAAGCATGAAACTTGCAGACATGATTATTTAAAGTGATTTCTAATCCAACATTTTTGTTTTTTTTTCCTTTTTCGATACGTGCATTACATTTAGAGTTATAAGCAATCGTTGTCTCATAACGACAGTCGTTTTACTTTTCCACTGTCGTGTCCGGAAATTCGGCTCCAAATGCCTAACTTTGAGAGCATTTTCTGAAATATCTACTGCCTTTATCAAAAAATGGAAAAACTGCTCAATTAGATAGTTTCTGAATAAGAGCACTTGCCAATTTCACACGCTTGCGAATAAAAAATAAATTCAGGACTATGTCAGAATGTAGCCAGCTTGGATTCGAGGGAAGCCATAATTTAAAACTACTTTCTGTTATCAGTAGTGATTACCACTGGAATTTTTCCAAAAGCTAATAGTGTATTCAATACGTGTATCGATAAATATATAATTAAATACAACATAATTTTTCCTATGGCGCACGTTTTCCTTCTTTTTTTTTTTTTTAAGCATTTTCTTTCAATTACATATATAGTAGGTATGCATGAATAATAAATTCCTGCATGAATTATGCATGCAAATTCCTTGAAACTTTGAAAATCCCACAAGAAAAAAAGGCTTGGACATACTCGATTTTGTGACTTGTTTGCCGTGAGTTCGTCTGGAGCCAATGTATTTTAATTGAAATATGTTGAACTCTCTATTATTTTAACATCACTTTTGAAAAAAGTAATGAAGCAGAATTATACTAAATTTTTATTGACATAGTTTGTGAAAATGATTCTTCGAATATTGTATGTTTATTTTTGATTCATTTTTATCTTTTATCTTTTTCTCTTGCCTGCCAGAAGATTATTCTCAATGTATAGCATTTTTCAAAATCTGACAAACTTCATAATCATATTAAATTTTTATTGAATGTAATTAATATTATAGAGTATTTTATTAGATATTGAAAAAAAAATAATAAATAAATAAATAAAATAAAAACAATGCGTTATGAATATTTCATGTATTCACAATCAGTTTACATGTGATTCACAGTTTACAAAAAAAAAAAAAAAAAAAAAAAAAAAAAAAAAAAGCTAATGTGATAGAAGAACACTTCTCCCCCCAAAAATTAGATATATGTATTAATATGTGTGTACACACACACACACACACACATATATATATATATATATATATATATATATATATAAACATTTATAACATTAAAGACTTATTCTAAAAAGTTCATCAAAATATTTTTAAGCACGGGACTTAGAATTTTATTAAGTTTATAAAACTGTGCCTTGTGGTTTTACATATTTTAATGTTTTATTGGAGGTTTCCGAAGTAGATATGTCAGCATCATAGGTTTTAAATGATATTAAAGTGGACGAAAAATTAAAGAAGAAATTATCCTTAATTATAGTAACACGTAATAACACACTTTTTTCTTAACCTTTTAATCAAAAGTTTCAAACAATAACGTATATTACTTGTGTAGGTTGCCAGCCATTTACTTTGGATATGAACATTTTATTGCAAGTGTTTACTTTTAAATTAATGAAATATTTTTATTTTAATCTTATAATGCAATTTGTAAAATAGCTCTTTTATATATATTTATTTATTGTTTAAATTTCATGAGCGCTTACTAAGTTACTAGTTACAGCAAATACGTAAAACATTAGCCTATCGTTATATCGCGCCTCGTTACATAGTTCATTCTCATACATCGTTCTTTTTTAAATGCCTCCCGAATCACAACGAACTCAATTTTAACCGCTCTTCTTATGTAAGTTATATTTAAGTCGATTATAATAAGTGCAGTTATTGCAATTTATTGTTATAATAATTGTTGAGAAAAATATAAAATATTTAATTGTTTGTTCTCATCTTTCTTGATCTTTTTCAATCGGTTACATGGCACATTCGGATATATATAACATTTGAGTATGTGTGTGGGGAGGGAAGGGGGAGGAGTGTGCGTGTGTATGCTCGCGCGTGTATCTGTGTCGGTATGCGCCATATAACGAGATGCTATATTTTACATTTCCGACTGCTCATTTAATTTAAATCTTTCCACAAAACCAATACTATTTAGATCCGAATATTTGTTTTTCTATTTTGATTTAAATTTGACGAGTATTTAGTATTTACTACACTCCAAAAAATTCCTTTGTTTGCCAATACAACTTCTTTTTCTTTTTTTTTTTTTTTTTTTAACGTTTTTTATTTGTCTGATGAAAGAGATTTTGTGAATGAGTCGCGTTGTTGAGAGCATTGATTTGAGAGAATCTTTGAAAGAAAATGCTAAATTTTCTGATAAAATAAATCTGATGAAAAAAATGTAGGATTCATTTTTATTATTACACAGTAAAAGAAAAAAATCTGGAAATTGTACTGGCAAAATATGGAACTTTTTTATAGTGTTTAAAAAAAAAAAAAAAAAATTCTTCGCGAAAATGACAAATTAACTAGACTTTTAATGCTATTTCTAAAAGGTGGATTAAAACTTTGTGCCGTTATATTAAAAATAAATGTGCAACGTTAAATTAGCACAAATTAAAATTAATTTGTGCTAATTTAACGTTGCACATTTATTTTTAATTTTAATGCTGTTATCTGTCAAGGATATTTTAAAATTCATATTCGCTACTTTGTGAATCATTCACGAACTCGTTTCATCAGAAAAACAAAAATCCCGTAAAAATACGGAAATTGTACTGACAATCAACTAGTTTTTTTTTTTTTTTTTTTTGTAGTGAGTTTTGGCTAACGTAGTAATTGATAAGTAACTACTTGTTCCTTATCGATTACTGGCTAATTATTTATTCCAAAGTTTACCTAACTTAGCAAATTGATCTTCATATGGTATTTCCAATTTTTAGGTGCAAATTAGACGTAGTAAAACATCATTCCATTATCTATCAATTTCTAACACCTTCCAACACAGTTGAAAAGTGTTTTTTGGCCGTCTGTCTGTCTGTCCGTGCTCTAACTCACGTAAATATACTTGGATTGCCATGCAATTGATATATGTTACTGATATATGTAATGACATGTTCGGTATTGAAAATGAAGTATATAGCACTTATACTTCATTTACAAGGGAACTCAAAAGAATGCCGTTACATTTTGGTTTAGGGGGGGGGGGATCCTCTGCAGTGTATTTTAATGATGTTGCACTTTCAAATGTATTGAAATTTATGTACATCACTGAAGTGCACTACAATATGCTTACTGTCGAATATGGTACGAGTAGCATTTATAATTAATTTACAAGGAAACTCAAAAGAATTCACTTATATTATGGTCTTATGGGGAAAAATCGTCTTCGGTACATTTTAAACTTATTACACTATTATCAGCATAATCAAATTGATATCAATTTATGAGGTGCATTAAAACATGATTTCTGTAGAATGTGGAGTATACAGCATTTATTATGTATAATATAATGTGCATGTGCATAGCATTTATCGTCCATTTACAGGGAACGCAAAAGATTTCGGATACATTACTATATCCGAAGTGTTGTTTATAAGCGATAATTGTTGGAAGTGTTCTTCCAGTTAGGTATGTGTTTAACAAAAGTTTTGCATAGTATGTTGTATGTATAAATCCTTTAGATCATATATATATAATATACAGAAAAGAATTCGTAAGCATTACTGTGTATCAGAATAATTTGTTATTTATTTATTTATTTTTTTAATCGAGTTATGCGTTTTGAACGTGAAATGTATTCAGTATATTAAGAGATGCTTATTGAATTATTGAATATAAATAAAATCATATACAGGGCCGCGCAAAGAACTGGATACATGGGCACTTATGTATGATAATATCTGGAAGTGTGATTTCAGTTAGTTTTACAGCATGATTTTGCCTGAATTAAACTTTAGCTTAATATGTGGCGTGTATAAAAATCTTAAGGTAATATACAGGGCTGTTCAAAATAATTAAAATTGTTTCCGTCTATTGGAAGAAACTGCTGAAGGGGAATTTTCAACTGTGTTATCTGTTTTCTTACTAAACTAAATTATAGCATACTATATAGAGTATATACAAATCTATAGATTATATACAGGGCTGCACAAAAGGATTGGAGTATTTTTCTGGCTATGGCCTGTAATTGCTGAAATCTGGTTTTCAAATATTTTTTGCGTTTTCTAAAAGGTATATCTTATTTAACTTATTAAACGGGATGGTTTGTTAAAGTATTCTGGAAGTGTTGAAAAGTGCTTCGTAATCAATGCTTAATGCATGATTTTACTTTCTTGTTTAATCTTTTTTTTTTTTTTTTTGCTCAAAAAAAGTTTTTAGAAAATGGGAAAACGGTTACTCGCAGTTATTTATCACGAGATTTTCTTAATTTAACAAGTAGACATGTTGCTTTTATCGCAAATTTAGTATAGAGAACACTTAGTTCAATTTCCAATTTTTTTTTACCAGTATTCTTTATTAAATTTATATATAAAAAAAGAAGTAAAGTTCAAACTTTGCATATTAAAATATGCGCCTATTACCAGATTGACTTTGTCTTTGATAACGAAAAACAAAACTCATTGAAAGAAAATCAGAGATTAATACGTAAACATATAAAGTGTCAGAAAAGACAAAAGGAAGTAAGAAAACAATAACAACCAAAACGATAAAAGAGAAAATTATGGAAAAAATCGAAGAAGTAAAAGATGAAATTTGATAAATTAATTAGATAGTGATTTAAAAAAAATCCTAAACATGTAAAATCTTTTTTAAAAAAAATTAAAAAATGGAACATTTTTGTAACAGAAAAGAACTTATAAAACAATTTTATTCCGCGTTTTTGCGTTGTTTTTCTAAATCGGGGGAACAAAAGAAAAATTTTGGAGTAAAAAAAGAAAAGTATTTTAATATGTTATGAATAAAATTTAAATAAAAACGAATTAATTCATTTGCTCTCAGAAATGACGATTATCATAAAAAACGATAAATGGTTTTTTCGAGTTTTGTGTAATATTACTTAAAATATACTTTAATTAGAGGGAAAACACAACTTGGCTGGGGAAAAAAAATACAGGCGGACCGACAATCGAATGCTGCGAGAAACGGCTAAATAATAGCATAATTAGGATAACAATTTATGCGATAAAAATATTTATATGCGCAAGGTGTTTAGAATTAAACACAATCTAAGATAAATAATTGAAAAACGAAATTAAAAAATAAGTAAATAAAAGAAAGAAGAAAGTAAACGACAAAAAGAAAAGAAAATTATAAGAAGCTAGCCGGTAAAATGCATACGAAAGCTGAAGGAAATGAATTTAGGAGAAAAAATAATTACAATCCTTTGTTGAGCAATCGACTCTGCTCTACTTTTTCAATATGCATTTATTTTTTACTTTTTATTTTATTTTATTTATTTATTTTTTTTTAATGACGCTACATCGGATTTTTGCCAGAGCTCACGTGGCATAATAACTAAAGTTGTTTTGCAATGAGTTTGTTTAAAACTGAAAACTATTGGTGAAATATTTTTAATTGATATCAGAATACCTGTTGCATTTCAGATATCTGGTAATCTAGAAGTTTTAATAATGGTAATGATAACAATAGTAGTAGCAGTAAAAATAATAACAATGATGAAGATTAAAGCTACATAAACTTAGAAATAAAAGTCTATAATATTTTTCTTATTTATATAGAGGAAAAAAATAATTACGAGTTTCATTCGATAACAATAGGTTTTCCTTATTTTATTCCTCATTCCTTTTATATTTAAACAGAGAATATATAACCGTTATTTATAAATACGAGAAAGATTTTACCGGAAGTTTAGCAAAACAAACAAGGTCAAGTTGACAAATTGAAAATCGCGTCTGAGATTAATACAAACAATTTTAAGAATCTCTTTTTTATATAAACTTTTGAGTACATTAAAAAAACAAAAAAAATCTGGAGTGACTCGCACTCGATTTTGCGGACACTACAGAATACTGTACGTCCAAATAAATAGTAATATAACAACAAATAAAAACTTAGATCCTAATTTTACAAAAGTGGAATATTTTTTACTCGTGGAAATGACCTCATATTTTAAAGAAAACGTGCATTTTCATTCATAAAGCTCAAACTTTTTTTCTAATCACGTAATTTTGAACAAAATTTTCCCTTCTTTTGTGCTGAAATTAAGGCTTAAAATTTAATGCTAAAAATAATTTATACATCTAATTAAATTTTTCAGCGGAACTGAAATTACGCTGGAAATTAATTAATATAACAAAGGATGTGAATTAACATTTACTACTCAGCGTACGAACCAACAGACTGAAAAATGCCCAGACCGGGAATTGAACCCGAGCCCCCTTGGTATAACGCTATCCGGACGACATCCAGGCTGGCATTTCTCACTCCTAGATGTTGGCAAGGCTGCAACTTTGTAGCACAAGATGTAAAGTCAATCATGAACACACATCTGTAGTGTCATACGTGAGGCTAACACAAATCTCAGTATCGGAAAGTATATATATGTGTGTGTGAATTTTACTAAGATTCACATTCACAAGGAAATGACCCATTTGCGCATCCGTAAAATTAATTAAATCTAGAAACTATCTAATTTTAGAGTAAACTCGAACGTGGAAAGGGGTGGCCGAGTGGATTAAGGTGCAGTGTTTCGCTGTTTCGTTCGTCGGTTCGATACCCACTTCGGACAGAATGATTTTTCTTGTTTTCTGGACAATAATTCATTTTAATAATGTCATACTTAATTCAGGAGGAAAAGTTATATAATTTGTAATTTTTTTTTAAATTCGAATGCTTTATAATTAAGTAAAATTTAACACCTAAGAATATTTTGTTTTAATTACTAAATTTATATTAAAAGTATTTAAAGTCAAAGATTGTGCGTGTAATTATCGATTAAATAAATTGAACTGATCTACATTTTTTGTTAAATTTGGCATGACTTTTATCAAGATTTTATATATGTATATACTAAGATAAATATGTGATTATTTTCGTAAAAAAAGTAAAATAAAAGGCGAGAAAACAAAAATAAGAAAAAAATATTCATACAGGAATTCTAAATTATCATATGATATCCATAATTTAATAACTAAACAATGTGTGAAAATGTAAAATAAAATTCAAGTAATTAAAAAATATGAATTATAAATCGTTAGCTGCAAACAGCAAAGTTTAAATTCAGAGTTTTAGAATCCAACTGATAAAAATTAATTTGATGAAAATTTTTAAAGGTCGCGTAGTTAAAAGAGAAAAAAACAGAAATACTAATTATTGTTATTTTTTCAAAATATTGACAACCGACAGTATTTTTAAAATGAACTTATTTTATATTAAAAATATTTAAATTAAAAGATTTTGCAAGTTATCGATTAAATAAAGTGATCTAAACTTTTATCTATATTTTGTATGACCATTATCAAGAAAATATATTTGTATAATAAAGAAAAGTATATGATTATTCTCCTTTAAAAAGTAAAAGAAAAGAAGAGAAAAAAAGAAAGAAGCAAAAATATCCATATAAGAATTATAAAATAAATCATATTTCTAAAGAAACTTGCACTTGTTTCTAAAGAAAATACACGGACACATATACTGGGTGAACAAAAAGTTCGTTAAAACTTTAAAAATTCATAAAAAGGGAAGAAATTATGATAAAGAAATGCAGTTTGCAAGAAAGGGCTCACAAGGTAATGGGATTTTTTTTAGAAAAAAAAAAAAAAAAAAAGACCTCCAGAACATTGTACGACACAACTATGGCGACTCACAACGCCCGTTACAACTGAAAGCAACATGTCGGAATGAATTGCAGAAACTCTCCGTTCAAATAGAACAACTTCACCAACAACGCTCAATCGGGTAATGATAACATTCTGAAAGCGAATGAGAAATCCTCGAGTATCCCGGTCTTTTATTGCAAGATTAATTTGCATAATTCTGCTGAATCTCTCGCATGTTAGCGCCCTCTACAGGTGACCCTTTTTTTTTTTGCTGCTAAAGAAAATCCGACTACCTTGTGAGCCTTATCTGGCAAACCGCACTTCTTTATCATAAGTTCTTCCTTTTTTTTTATGAATTTTTAAAGTTTTAGCGAACTTTTGGTTCATCCTGTATATGAAATCATTGTAAAAGTAGTAAAATCGTATTCAAGGAACCTCAAAATGTAAAAAATATACCAATATTTCCATAATTGGCTATTTATCATGATTGCAATAATAATTTCCTAAAAAACTATAGAAAATGTTTTATTTTCTTTTACGCATCTATTTTTTTTACAACTTGAAAACAATTTAAAAGAAAAAAAATGGTAGTTCTTTCCAATGTCTTTTTAGCGATTTTATGTGTTTCGGTGGTTAAAAAACAAACATAAAGCAAGTATTTAAAAAAAAATAATAAAAATGCTTTTGCTTTTAAATAAGAATATGTATAAGCGTTGTAAATATGAGAAAGATTTTACCAAAAGTAACAAAGCAAACAAGGTCACGTTAACAAACTAAAGTGACTTATGAGATTAATAAAACAATTTTTAAGAACCCTTTTTTATGTAAACACTTTGATGTGCATTTAAAAAAAGCAATATGAAATATACCCTTTTCTTCTCTGCGAGTACTTTTCATATCATATTATATGCGGATTATAAAAACATAATATATTATAAGACAAAATGTATTATATGGATATTGCAGGCGCAAGGTGTACAGAATTAAACACCATTGTTTCTCTTTACCCCAAATAAATGAAAAACGAAAAAAAAAAAATAATTACTGAAGAAAGTAAGTTTACGACAAAAAGAGAAAGAAAATTATAAGAAGCTAAGCTGACAAAATACACATGAAAGCAGAAGGGAATGAATTTAGCAAAAAAAAAAAATATTGTAATCCGTTGTTGAGCCATTGATTCTGCTTTACTTCTAAAAATACGCACCTTCATTTTGAAAATTTTACACAATCTGTCCAATAAATTGACCTATGCTAATATTCTTAGATCATCTTAAGACACTATTTACGTATAAGGAAAATATTAAATTTATTACATATTTTCAAATTAAAAACATTTCAATTAACAAAATGTGGAAAATGGCAAAATATATATTCTAACAGATTTTTCAGTTAATTCCTCTTTTTAGCAGCTTCACTTTCGTTAATCGTTTGTTTTTACCGACTGCTAAAATTTCGATTTTTACATTCAATTAAAACATCCTTATTCAGGAGCATGGGAAAAATCTAGAATTAAGTTGTTCGCAGAGAAATTACAAAACCTTTTTTTCTTTGTGAATGGATCTGCTAAATTCAGGAAACGGAGAGTATTTTCCTATTTTCTATTTATACCCCACATGCCAAAGAAAAAGTGACCGGACCAGTGGTCTCAAACGTGGTCGCTTTTGGAATACTCGTATTTTATAAGAAAATTTTTCTTTTCAGAGTTTCTTGAAACATTTCGTAGAAACATATCCCAAAGTGTATTTCCCAGTGCAAATGTTGTATACATCCGATTGAATTTTTCTTAGAAAATAAAACTGGTATTTAAAAAGCGGGACCAGTTGGGAACCCTGCAAGACGGTCCGATTTTTGACGTATGTGCTCGTGTCCGGCGTTCCGACACTTTCCTTAAATGTCCCGTTATTTTCTTTTTCTTTTTCTTTTTTGATTTCCGGCCTGATTTCCGCACATTCAACTTTTGATTCATAGTAAAGAATCGTAGGAAGTAACCAAATTCCTACTGACAAAATGTTGAAAATGTTGAAAACTCACAGTTGAGATTATTTTCCACTCCTGTGTAAAAAAAAAAAAAAAAAAAAAAAAAAAAAATCGACAAAAGAAAAAAAAAATTGTAACATTTAAACAGAATCTTTGTCTTTATTTATGTTTTGAGAATGAATAAGCAGCAAAATGTTTTTAGAATACAATAATGTAAATTCCAAATTTGTTTCAGTATTTAAAAAAATAAAAAATAAAATAAAACTTGTCTTTTACGAGAAGAGAGTGGAGGATAGGGAAAAAGTCTATATGAGGAGAGTCAACATTTCTATTTTGTGTTCCCTTTTTTTCTCTCCTCTGCCGTCAAGCATATGGTAACCTTATCTAAAGCTTTCACATTTCAACGAATCATTTGTTACCGTTAAATTTTTGTTAGACTAACATTTTAAACCAGAAAAAACCAATACATTAAGTACTTTTTATTTCTAAATCTAAAGGAAAACGACGTATAAACAAAACATTTAAAATTAATAGGAATAAATCGACATCATAATGAAACGACGTAAAATATGTAAAACTCGAATAAAGGAGAAAAGCATAAACTGTACTCAATTGTGATTGAAAACAACTTTTTTTTAAATACTAAGGATTTCCTCCTATTTTTTCCTCGAAATTCAGAGTTTTGAACATAAGAAAAACTCAAAATTAAAAAGAAAAAGAAAAGAAAAGAAAAACGAACCAGAAAGAAAGGGGGGAGGGGGTGTATTTTAAACCCAAAACACCCTTTAAAAATATAAACGAATATTTCTGGTATCGCATTATATAATAAAGATTTAAATACTTAAATGTCAAGGTAGATTTAAAATTCTTTAATTTTACCTTTTCATTGATTAATCATTTCACTTTTATGTCTGAATAATCAATTTACAAATTTTAACGCTGCTTCAAATCATGTAAAATGTTTAAATAATTTCTTAGTGTTTTGCAAACTGCTAATATCAGTTTTACGGAATTCTGTTTAACTAAATTTCATTAGTTCTCTTTCAGCATACATATGAGCTTCTGGTTCACTCATTAAATAACTTTTAAATATTTTTTTTTTCTTCCTGAAACGGATAAATCCGCGGTTTTCTGCGCTCAGTCGACGGAGAGTTGCCGCGTCAATTGCCGCCGCTAGCTATCGTCAACCCTTCCGCAGGACACGAATTCCCGTAGCCGATCCTTTTCTGTCGGCATAGATCAAAGCAATCCAGTATCAGTAGCGTATCGTTTTATGGCGTCAAATCCCAGTCCTTGGTCCACAGAACAGAAATCCTGCTATCACAGGTATTAGATAAGGAGATGAATGGGACAGGGAGGGGATGAATGTTTTAGAATGGGAGACTTTTCGAAGAGCAGGTATTATGTTATTCTGTCGTAGAAAAGGGGTAGAAAAGCGGGGGGTGGGTAGCGTATGGAACGATTGTTGCGTGTTGAGCGTTCATAAAAATTATGAATAGGAATATCGCCTGCCGCATTGTTCGGGATCACCATGAATCTATATGCATAGTGATATATATCTTGATAACATTTTAATGAAAACTTCATTTTTACAACATTCACGTAGTAATTAAGTCATAAAGGAATATTAGGATTATTTAAATGGCTATGCGTGGCGATATTTTTAGTATTTAAAAAGAGAAAATGCGTAATTAATATTATTTAGTTAACATCGCTGGATGTAAAAGTGCATTTTTAAATGCGTTATTTGGTAGTAAATGTTAAATTGAATAAAATATCATGCGCTTCAATAAAATATGCCAATTTAGACTATTATGTGTAGGTGTTTTTAACGCTAAATGAGAAAATTTGTAACCGATATTAATTCGCATAGATTGCTGCATACTGGCGTACATTTTTAAATGCATTATTAGGCAAGAAATATTAAATTGAATAAAACAACATGCGCTCTAGGATAAAACAAGACGACGTATTTTGAACTGTTGTGTAAAAATGTTTTTTTTACATTAAAAGAGAAAATGCATGACTACTATTATTTCATTACTTTTTATGAATATAGCGTGCAATTTCAAATGCGTCATTAAATAGTAAATAATTAAAACATTCTGCATACTTATAAAATATACTAACATAGTTTAAGGATATTTATGGGGATATTTCTTGTATTGAGAGAGGAAATATATAATTAAGTAAATAATATTATTACGTAAGTATTTCTCCAGATAAATGTAAGTAAATAATTAATTTATTTAACTATAAAGCACAATAAGATAATTTAGAGTATTACATAGAGATTATTTAATAGTAAACTACAAAATTTGTAATTAATATAATTTCGTAAAGTTCGCTCCATATATGCGTACATTTTAAAAATACGCTATTAGGTTAAATGTTAAATTAAAGGAAATGTTACACGCTGAAATGTAAAATTGGACAAGATAACTTGAACTAATATGTGTTGCAGTGTTTACTATTATTAATATTATTATTATTATTATTATAAGAAAAGGCATAAATAACATTGTTTAATTAATGCCGGTAAATATAAAATGTATGCATTTTTAAATACGTCGTTCTATAATAAACATTTAATTGAATAGAATACCATGCGCTTCATTACTGTAAGAAAATGAAATAGACTTTTACGGACTTTTGAATGAAACGGATTTTTAGAATGAACTTTTAAACTAGGTTAAACCAGAGATAATTTTCTAAATATCCCCTAAAATAGTTCCTAATTATGTTAATAATATTATTACGTAAATGTTTCTACGGCTAAATGCACATTTTAAAAACATTATTAAACAATGCATATATACTTATAAAATATACTAAGAAACCAGGCATAGTTTCCTAAACATCACTGCGTGCAAGAACACTTTCTAAATGCATTATTTGGCAATAAATATTAAATTGAGCAAAATTATGTACTCTAGTGAAGAAAAATGGGTAAAATTGTACTCTGTATAATGCAAAATGCAGCTAGACGAATTGAACTATTATGTAGAAATATCTTTAATTCTAAATATGAAAATATGTAAACAACATTTTTCGTAAATATTGCTGCATTTATTGTTAGCTTTTAATGCAATGTTTTAACATTGCATTACATACACATAACTTAGCAAATTTTAGTGAATATTAAGCTGAATATATATATATATATTTTTATGTTTCTTTGTAAAATATGATAATTTAGATAATTTAAAGGGTTATTTCTTATATTAAAAGTAAAACTACCTAATTATGTTATTAATATTATTACGTAAATGTTACTGGAGTTAAATGTACATTTTTAATACGCTATTAAACAATGAATGTTAGAGGTTAAACAAAATTCTACGTACTTATAAAATATACTAAGACAGTTTAAGAATATTTATAGGGATATTTCTTGTATTGAGAGAGAAAATATATAATTAAGTAAATGATATTATTACGCAAAGTATTGCTGCAGATAAATGTACATTTTTAGTGCATTATTAAACAAAGAATATTAAATTGAATAAAATTCCACTTACTTCAGTGTAACATCATCTAATGCTAAGATAATTTAGATTATAGCTATTTCTTAAATAAAAAAGGAGAATCTATAACTAACATTATTTTTTAAATATCGCTGCGTCTAAGTATGAAATGTTATATGTTTTAGTGAAAAACGTGATATAAAAAATTTAACTTTATGTAACAGAGATATATTTTTTTATGTGTGTGTCTATTTTCTTTCTTTTTTTTTAACTTAAAAAAAAAAGAAAGAAAATAGATTAATAATATTATTTGTCAATGTAACTGCACACAAACGTGTGTAAAGGATAAACTAAATATAATATCACATAGTTGTATATACTTCTGTGCAAATATGCTAAGATAATTTAGATTATCATGTACAGATATTTTGAATATAAAAATGAAAATACATAATATTGAAATATTTAATGTAAAATGCGGCAAGATTAATTGACTTATTATGTATAAACCATTTTAATACTAAAAGGAAAAATAAACAAATATTACTATTTCGAAAGTACTACTGTATCTAAAAGACATTTTTAAAGCACTATTAAACATTTAATTTTAAATTTAATAATAATACGTAATTAACACTATTTCATAAATATTATTGCGCTATATTGTGATATTTATATTACTTCTTAAGTATTGTGATATTTATATTACTTCTTAAGTATTGCAGCTTATAAATATAAAAATGTAACCTATTTTTAAACAATAAATGTTAAATTTAAATACTAGTTTCCGCTCTTACTATTTTTTTTTCTTTTCGTGTGTTTTTTCAATAAATAAGCTAAATTATATTAATAATTATTAATTATGGTATCATAAAAATATCGTTAAACTAGAAACATTAAAAAGCATACACACTTCATATTTTCTGGTAATTGTATATTTGTTCTCGCTTTGTCATATTTTATACCCTATATTCATGCATTATAATAAAATCTGACTGTGTATTTGCATTTCACATCTACTCCTCCAAGAATAGGATGAAATACGGGGTGAGAAGAATGCCAATTATTTGTAAGGAAGGAAAAAATTTATAATAACTCTCGAAATTTCGAAATTTAATTTAATTTCTGAGGGTTATTTTCTCTTTTGGTAATTTTAATGAAACTCTTATAAAGGTGGCAATTAACTTACTCCATTGTTTTCGATAAAAGGCTGAAAAGGGAAATAATAGAGATTATTATTGTATTTCTAATGACGAAATCTTCTCATTAAATTGAAAATAAAATTATTTTCAATTTGAATAAATGTTAAAAAGAAAGTGTATATCTTGATTAAATTAAGCAAGAAAATTCCAAGAAAAAAAAATATATTGTCGCATATTCAAGTTTCATCAATCAGTTTATTTCTATAGAATCAAAATCCATCCTGTTGACAAATTAAAAACTAGAAATCATGATACCTTAGATTTTTTTTCATTTTACATTCAACCAAAGAGGTTAAACAAGTTTATCCTATAAAAAATTATTGCCCCCTATTCACAATAATTGAATTTAATGAAAAAAAAAAAAACCCTGTAGATTTTTGACTAATTATTTCGTTTCTCAGCTAGTTAATCATTATCTCCTATATTCATATTTTGTACAACTGAAAAGCATCAAATAAAATTACATATCATGAGATTATCAATTTCCGAGGTAGATTCATTCACTATATACAGTATGTCTGCAATAAAGAAATAGAAGAAAAATAGATTAAACATTACTTGCCATGTTCAAAGAATTTCGTGATACTTTCATAAAAGTCATTTTTTGGAGTAATTTGATGTCTTTGGTTACTTTCTCTTAAAATAACAATTTTCGAGGTAATAATTATATTTCTTTAGGCAATTTGAAAGTTGTCTGCTGGTGACAAATCTGGAGAATAAGGGAGATAGTGGAGAATAATTATATATTTTAAATTGTTGAAACTTTTCACGACAAAAATAAAATTACACAAAATAGCATCGTGTCTCAACTTTTTGGACAACAGAAATCTACAAAAAAAAAAAAAAAAAAAAAAAAAAGCAAATGATTAATTGCAAATAAATTTCTTTCTTGAGCAGATGATATTTCAGTAGAAACAAGGTGAAATGTCATAATAGTAAATAAAATATTGCCTTTTACCATTTAGAAACTTTATTGTGATTACTCATTAATTCTAATTCTAAAACTTTGCAAATGTATTTTGTACACTATATACTATTAAGTTTGACTCGAATATCTTTGCCTACTTAAATTAAACCAGAAAGAAAAAAACATATATCTGTCAAAGAATGAACAAGAACTGAAATATACAATATTAATTAAAGTTGTTTGATATTAAATAGAAATAGAAGTGTTGAAGCCAATAAAAAAAATGCTCCTACTTTGTCATAGGAGGGGGGGGGGGGGGTGAAAATAATTTAAAAACCATATTTTAAATGATGAATGATTAAAATGCTAAATTAAAAGGTAATCAAATTAAATTAATTTGAAAGGAGAGGAAAAGTATTTCAATTGAAAGAAATTGTGAAGAGACGGCTTAAAAAAATGAAGAAAAAAAAGGGTTAAAAACAGCATAATATAGTTAAAAGTGTCTTTTAATTGCTCAATATTTGCCTGTTTTGCATTTAAATGTTTTTGCATCGTCTTTTTTTTTTTTTTTAATAACATTTTTTCGTTTTTCTCCCCCAAAACACAGAAAACAAATAAATTAATTGATGAAAAATGAAACAAAATAACAATCCTTTAATTCCAAATCAAATTCTTTATTTAAAAAAAAAAAAAAAAAAAAAATGTAAAATGAAGACAAAATATGTTGAAAAATTAATTATTAATTATTCAGTTTTTGTAGAGAAAGGGTGCTATTTATAATAAGTACGTTGATTTAAACTTCAAACATAAATGGAAATTTTTTTCTCCACTAACTGAATTTTAATTAACTTTTTTGCGCTTTTCGCATAACTCTTGCCTTTATCGGACAGCGATTTTTCATCATTGTGAAATTACAATGTTTTGCTTACAATTTAAAAAAGTTTTTTTTTCTCTTTAGCCTTTTTATGAGTTTTTTAGATAATAAGTTTTTTATAACTTTCTTAAAGTCAATTTTTCTTGTAATTTCTTTTAAATTAAAATAAAACCAAAACAATTATAAAATGAACTAAAGATAAAAGTATATTTTCAAATGTATTCGTGGTGTTTAAGAGAACAGAAAACGGAATTGATCTAGACTCAGACATATTCCGACACTGGGCTCATCGATCTCTCTCTTCTATATCTGTTTAAACATTTACTTGGGTTTTTCTACGCAAATGTTACTTTCTGGGTGTAAAAACTTCAATTAAAAAAAATTGAAACCGAAACAATTTATATTGCTATCTATAGTTCATCTTTAATCTCTTTTATTTATATAGGTGATCGTATAATCGCATTACTTGGCGCTTAATTTATTTTTTAAAGATTTAGGGGGTAATTTCCTTAATAACATCGATGATGAGTTACGATGGATACAAATACACAATATTTTGCTGTGTAATGCTATACCCATTGTATATACTAAATGCCACTATGTACTAATGTACTAATGCCTTTGTATGTTCTATGCCAATTGCTGTGTAATGCTATGCCCATGTACGGTATGGAATTTGAAATAAATGTCTAAAAAAAAAAGAAAAGAAAAGAAAAAGAAATAAAAGGAAAAAATATCAACATTGTTTTTTCTTTTTTCTTTAAAAGTAGCTTTTAAGTGTAATTAAGGAACACAAAAATCACTGATTTACTTTAAAAGTATATATTTTCAGATTTTGATATTTGCACTATATTGAATACATTTATAATAATCAGTTGCCAGAAAGGGTAAGAAAATTCTGAAAAAAAAAATGCAACAATCATTAAAATTAAAAATGTGTATATATAATTGTGTGTTACTTGAAATGTTAGTTTCAATCACAATCGACTAAAGAGTACTTATATGGATAATTAATGAATTATTTCCAACTTGTTCATAATGTATTTTGTATTTTCTATAATATTTAGAGAATATACTAACATTCCATAGAGGCTTTTTTAAAATTCCACTTTCTATTAGTTTTATTGCGACAGTATATACTAAACCGCTGATAAAAACAGTATTTAAACAGTAAATTACTCATTGCAGCATATCATATCTGCTACGATATTTTTTTTATCTTTTCCTGTTATGCACAAAGTTTTTTGTTATTTTTCTTAACATTTTTTGGTTACTATAGTGAATTCAGGTCCTTTCTCAATTATTCGGTTTTCTTTCTTTCAATTCTTTCTTTTCTTTATATATATATAGAGAGAGAGATAGATAGATATGGATATATAATACCAGTTTAAATTCATAGCACATAGCTTTCGAAAAATGATAATTAAACTATAATAAATGAAATAAGGCATTCTTGCGCTCTTCCAACTAAAATTCTATCATATTATAATTTTCAATCTATTCTTAAGGAAAACTCATCGACTGTGAAATCCCATGTTAACTTATAGGAAAATTTAAATACGCGATTTCCGATTTCCTAATATAATTACCGGAATTCGATTTTCACCATCAGAAAATAGACTTCAGATGCCGACAGCTGCGTTTTTAAAAACATTTTCCTTAAATTTTTAGATGATAAAAATTCATCAAGTGAAATTTTCAAAGTTTATAGTGGTTTTTAATTAAAATTTCAAAAGACATTAAAAAATAAACGTACCTTGTTTGCATCTAATGTCTACTTTCTGATGGTAACCGTATTTTGATAATTATATTAGGTAACGAATAATCACGCATTTAAGTTTTCCCATACGCTAACATAAGATTTTGTGATCGGGACTTTCAGTGAAGCGGCCCATTAAATGAGACTTCCAGAACCATTATGGATAGGTCCTTTTTTTTTTTTTTTTTTTTTTTTTCATTCAATCGAGTTTGAAATGAAATCATGTTCTATAGACAGTAGTTTGTTCGGTACCTTAACAAACCAATCATGGGTTAAAAATTTTGAGCAACAAATGTCGCTAGCATTCTATGATTCTGAATGAAATGCACGAGATCCCACTATCTTTGCCTCTAAATATCTCTGTATAATGTGTTATGGAGTTGATTCACTTTGATTCTGAACGTTTCAAATATTTAAAGAAACTTTGTACATTTGTAAGCTTGTCTGTGCACGTAAGTGTAATTCTTCTGTTAAAAAAATAAATGAATAAATAAAATAAAATAAAATAAAATAAAAAATAAATAAATACATAAATATATATTCACAAAAACGTAAAAAATAAAAAAAATAAATAAATCGTTGATATATTATGTATATATATCAAAACAATCATTTCTTACATACGTCAAAATGAAAAGAAAAAAAAATTACATTTAAGTGAATTTGTAGATTTTGCAATTTTTTTGTGGATTTATAATTTATAACATATTCTCAGATTATACGTTTTGTTGGACGGACAATATTATAATTTTAAAATACTCCTCTCCTTCAAAAAAAAAAAAAAAAAAAAAAAAAAAAATCTATTTTTGTAATTTCTGACTGATTGAAATATGACTTGCTTCCCCTAAAATATCTCCTTAATAAAAATTAGGAAATATTTACAAAGACAATTGTATTCAATTTTAAAGTTACTTCAAATGCACTTAACCGCATCTTTTGCTGGTTATTAACAACAACAACAACAAAAAAAAAAAACATTAAAATCAGGAGTTTTTTAATAAATTTTGATTAGTAATAAATAAATTTGGAGGCTTTAATATCAAATATACATATGTATATTTTTTTTTACTCTATGTATTTATATTTTTTATATATTGTATTTATGCTGAAAAACTCCAAAATGATGGAAAAACAGTTTCTGAAATCCCATTATAGTGTCGTATCTAAATTCTCATAACTATTATATATTTTTCTTTCAATGTTATTTATTTTACTAACTTTAATTCCTGTCTACATGTTTCAGTTTACGGAAATATTCTTCCAAATCACTAGAATCGTATTAATCCTCTGACCGCCGAGCAAATGGGCAAATTTGTAATGTTTTTTCTGTTACTTTTTTTAAGTGTAAAAAAAAGATGAATTTTCAAACTTGGTATAAAAAACTTAATTACGTATATTCCTTGACAGTATTAATCATTACTCGATATTTTAAAACTGCATCGTAGTTGTAGAATTATATTAATTTAAACAATGCTTCTATTGCAGTGAAACCTGCCGCATAGTGAACGGATATATCAGTTCACGACGGTGAGAAGGTTAAACGATTATGTTCCTCCCATTTTATAAGGCCTAATTTATTAATATTAAAACGGACAGCCCTGACTTATAATTATCCCCTTGCTACTATCAACATTTCTGCATGGATCAAACATTAAACATTTATCTATTTTTACCAGTATGTGCATTCAGTATGTATAACAACTATAAAATAGGAAAACAATATTATGGAGAGTGGGCGTGGATTGCTGAAAAAATTATAAAAATTCTACATAGAAAAAAAAAAAATCTCCCCCCCCCCCCAAAAAAAAAAAAAAAAAAAAAAAAAAAAAGTGACATTACGCAGGGTTTTGGTGGGACTGCTAAAAACAGCTACAAAATTTATTACAAAAAGCTGGTTTTATATATTTAAAACAATTATTTATCATTCCATCATTAATACATTTTTTTTCTTTTACATAATGTCTCCTCATACATGGCTAAATATTACTTATTACCCTATTTCCTTTTAATCTTCATAAAATCTTATTTACAATCTTTAATCTTCATAACTATTTAAATCTTATTTGCATTAATTACTACATTCTTTTTATTTATTTATTTATTGGATCTCTTGTACCTTTTACCTTATTTTGTCTTTTCGATATGTTATAAGAATTTTAATATTGTCATTTTTAGGCATAATGCTGACAATATTTGATAAAATAACATATCTTTACTATGAATTATTCTTATAATGCTCATCTGAAGATTCCATAAGATATTCATAGTATTTCATATATGATTTTTAATTTTATTATGTTTAATTTTTGCAGTATCTTTTCTATTTGTTTTTATAATATATCTGCCTTTTATTTTCAGACATATGATTTTATTTTCAATGTATGTATAATTTTATTTTCTTCTATTCCTGCAGTAAAAGTCTTCGACACTTTTAAGCAATAATTTTCTAATTTTTCATTTATATATTTTCTATTTGAATTTGAATTTCCATATTTAATTTTCTCTAACTTATTTCATTATTTTTATTTAAACAATACATGCTTTTGAATGAAAGTACGTCCAGAAACACAACAAAATGCAGGAAATACTCTCAATCCATTCAGTTTTCTCATTCATATTCTCTTTTTCTAGAAACTGTTTCATAATATAAAGATTTTTCTTTCCTCTTTTTTTTTTTTTCACTGTGTTCTTATTCATAATTGAAAAATTACTTAAAGTCTTTTGATAAAGGAAATGAATTATTATAACTATGTGAAGCATTAAAATTTTAATTGATCTAAAATTTATTCAATTATTTTTTTAATTTAATTTTTGTTTTAAATTTTTAGTAACTCCTATTTTGTATCTTAAAATAAGCTATTATATATTAGCAATTTTACAGTGTCAAAAATTGCAAAAACCATAAAAAAAAATATTTAACCCGTAAGAGGAAAAAAAAAAAAAGAGTAAAAGCTTTTTTACCCGTTTGAAAGGTAATCAAGAAATGCAATGAGCTTCCTTTTTATAAATTAACACTTTTAATTTCAATTTGTGGCTCTCCCAACAGTTTTTATTCAGTGATTAAAGTTTAAGGATTACATTAACTTTTAATTGGGTTTCTAATATTTTGATTATCGCTTCTGAGTTATTACTTTTTCATCCTTCCCATTATCAGCATAAATATTTTTTTTACCATTTTTTCATGTTTTTTTGTGCCTCTGAATTTCCATATCAAAAGCCTCCCTACGTTTTCACCCTGCGAAAATGTTTTTACGTCGAAGTTCGGCTAGAAATCGCTTCGTTTTGTGTGTGAAAACGCCTCGAGAGTCAATTTCATTTTTTTTTCATCCGCTTTATATTTGTGTACAGCAGTTTTTTTATAAATCGCATCGCTCTTCTTCCCACCACCCATTTTCAAAATCGAAACCCGTCAACGCAAACATCTACGTTCGACTTTTCATTCATCCTTGCCACAAAAGACGCTGATCCTCGCATCTCATCGCACCAAATTTCAATCATTTACCCCAAAATCTGCGACTCTAAGTCAACACATACTCCTGTTCAGCCTCTCTCACGCACGCACACACACACACATGGCTGTGCATACACATCTATGCCGCGCATACCCGTTTTCCATCAACAAATTAGCAGGAACGCTGACTCACTGCACAGTGTAATGAGATCGCGTAGGTGTTCCTTCGTACCTATGTTCCGTCCCCCCCTCCCCACCCTCAAGTAAAGAAGGAAACGCGAAATATATCGGCTAATTTTTTTGTTCCACAAGGACCCTGGCCACCACCCCCTCTGCTCCTGTGCCTACATCAACTTGATGAACAGAAATGCGTAGAAGCAAAAATGTTATTTGCACATTGCATCAGCTGCAGCAGCTCTGAGCTGATTGACGCTGCCTTCCTTTGATCTTTACCGACGCCCCTTTACGAGCAATCCCTTCCCAGCCCCCCCTTTTATTGGAGAGCGTTCTCTTCCTCTCTATCTCTCTCACTGCCTCTCTCTATCTCTCTCTTCCAAGAGAGAGGGATAAATATCTAGCCATGCTAATTCCCCGACCCGAAGGTTTCAAATTAGATGTTGCGCCATTTTCTGTGCTATCATTCCTGTTGTTAATTAGACGCATGTTCCACGTGATGGGGGATTATGGATGATAGTGATGAAGACCGGCTGGTTGTCCGTCCAGTCCGCACTGGAAAGGATTAAGTCACTTTAAAAGAAAGACATTACGTATTACGTCGGTGCTTGTGACAGCCATTAGCACACCACCTTCGCTCTGCCTCCCTCACTTCCTTGGAAAGTAAGGAGGGGGGTAGCAGGAAAGAAGAAGGGAAAAAAAAAAGATTTCAGTATGGAAAATTAGAAAATGTTTTGTTGTCTAGCAGGGTTCGTTGGCTCCATTGTTTGCCATGTTTGCGGAAGATTATATTTATTCTCGAGGTTGGAGCTGATAATTATAGAGATCTCTGTTTATTTTTTAATTCTTATTCACGGAATTAATTTAAAAGTTTCTTCTTGGAATCAGGATTCGAAAGATTATTTGAATATCTAAGAAAATTTGGAAAAAATCGATTGTTTACATTACATGCGACGATGATGAAATCGGTCTCCATGTTAAATTATCTCTTGGTCTATAGTTTTTGTTATTAAGTGATAGGAGCGAAAGCTTCAAAACAGGAAATCTCATCGATTTTGTTGCAAACTTGAATGAAGGATGCTTTTCTGAAACCGGTTTTAAAAAATAAATCCAAATAAAATTTTAATGCATACTATCGCAACTTCTTTGCCTGTAAAACCGTTTTCCATTCATGCCCCTGAATATCAAGAAAAAATGTGTTAACCAGATTACTACGGATAGTAAACATTCATGACGTCTTTTCAAGCTGTAAAAGGAAAATAAGTTAAAAGTAATGGGCGTAAAGTACGCGTGTTGTTATTCCAAAAGACATTTGTTAAAAATATATAAATATATTCATACAAAAAATCTATGTGTGGGTACTACTGCAACTTATTTTCCTGTAACTTCTTTTCCTGAATGGAAAACGGAATTTTCTATTCATGCCCCACACAAACGAAATATTATAACAGGATTCATATGGTTAGTCATATGTAATTTTTTGTTTTGTATTATAAAAGCAGAAAGTGCCCGAGAATAAAATACGTATGGAGCAATTTCAAATATGTGTGTGCACAGAACACATGCATGCATGAGTATATCTATTTATGTGTATATTTATTTATTCAAAATATAAAATGAAAGCATGACCGATAAAAAATGTATAATGCAATCGTAAATACGATTTTAAAAATAAATATCCGAACAAAATTTTAAAATGTGAGCTAATTAATTTTGCTGCTAAAACGGTTTTCTATCATATTCCTAAATTTGAATACACAGTGTGACAATCAGATTATTATGGAGAGTAAAATATTGATTATGATTTATTTCCAAACTAAATGATGATGATGATGATAATAATAATAATAATAATAATAATAATAACATGGCCAAGTGTAAAATATCCGTGACATGTTTTTAAACAATTTTTTAAAAAGGACATATCTATTGATAAAAATTTATGTGGTAATATTGCATTCTCTTTGCCTATAAAACTATTTTCCATTCATACACCTGTAAGAAGAGAAAATTTGCTAACCAGATTAGTAAGATATATATATATATATATATATATATATATATATATATATATATATATATATATATATATATATATATATATATATATATATATATATATATATATATATATATAATTATAATATCTATGAATTTCAAAATACATATCAAGTTCTAATATCATTCTACATTAATCTACAAGGAGATAAATAATGATATTGTGTAAACAGAATACCACATATCTAATAATTAACATGTGCAATCATAATTTTACCATAGCATGTGCTTCAATGGTAATTGGCCAAATTTTCTCATACCTGAATAATATTTAAAAAAGAAAGAGAGAGAAAGGGGGAAAAAAATTATAGATAGGAGTTGCTATTAAGTAAACACAATTGGATTAATAAATCAAATATGAACATTATACAATGGAAAACTGGACCACAAGAGAACAAACAAGAATTGGATATGAAAAAACACATGTAGATGTACTCGTCAGCTTGGTTGCACCCACATGTGTTTTAAAAATAATTCAGTATTTCATAATTCTACTGGCATGATGCTAAGAACAGTAGAATCAACCAAGTATACTGAATTATTACCAGATAACAATTGGAAAAAATAAGATTGGAAATATTTAAATTGGAAATAAAAAACCATTAAGAATATATAATATAATTCACTTACATCGATGATCCCAAAAACATTATAAATCACCTCACCATATATATATATATATATATATATTTCTCAAAAAAAATAAGGCCCAGAGAAAAGCATGTGGGATAAAATCACAAAAGGAGCTTTAAAAATAAATGAATAAACATATTAAAAAAAAAAAAAAAAAAAAAAAAAAAAAAAAAAAAAAACATTTTAAGATATGACAAAATGGCAAATTTTAACCGTTTTCTTTGCTTTAAATCTTTTCACAGACATATTTCTAAATTCGAATACAAAATGTGCTAATCAGATTACTGTGGTTAGTTAAATATACATGATTTAATTCCAAACTTAGTAATAATAACAATATGGCTGACAGTAAAATATGCTTGATATATTTTTAGACGTATTTTTAAAAGAACATATATATTGAAAAAAATTTGGAAATATTGCGTCTTCTTTGTCTGTAAAACTGATTTTCATTCATACCACTGTAAGAAGAGCTACCCAGATTACTATAACATGTTAAATAAAAATGATTTTTTTTTTTTTGCAAGTTATAAAAATAAATTAAAGCCGAGAGTAAAATATGTACTACACAACTATACAATCTCATCTCAAATGCAGTAAGGAAAAAAAATCGGTACGAACATTTTACGATATGGTACAATTGAACTCTTTTATTTGACTGTAAAATCGTTTTCCCTGTACATTCCTAAATTACAATACAAAGTGCGCTAACTAGATAATTGCGCTTAGTTCAATCTACATGATTTATTCTGAAACTGAATAATAATAATAAGAAGAAAAATAATATGGCCCAGAGTAAAATATCCGTTATATATTTTTAAATATGTTTTTAAAAGGAACATATCTATTTAAAAAAATTATATTGTAACAATAATGCTTCTTCTTTGCTTGTAAAACTGTTTTTCATCCATACACCTGTAAGAAGCAAAGATATGCTAACCAGATTACTAAGATATGTTAAAGAAATGTGATTCCTCCCATCCCCCCAAATTACAAAAAGAAAAGATGGTCGAGAGCAAAATATGTGTGATACAATCTCAATGCACATAAAAAAGAGGGAAAAAATCGAAACAAACATTTTACTTTACGATGTTGTATTATTAATCCTCCATAATAATAATAATAATAATAATAATAATAATATAAATAGTAATAATATAAATAATGATAATAATATTAGTAATATGCCTCAGAGAAAAATATTCTTGATATTCTTTTGCACATATTTTTAAAAAAGAGTATATTTATTGATTAAAATTATAATGTGTTAATATTGCATCTACTTTGCCTGCAAAACAGTTTTTCATTCAAACCCCCGTAAGAAGACAAAACATGCTTACCAGAGTACTAAGGTATATTAAAAAAAATTTCTTTTTCTTTTTCTGTAAAATCGTTTCCAATACCAACTGATTTTCATTCATACCACTGTAAGAAAAGCTACCCAGATTACTATAATATGTTTTAAAAAAAATCATCTTTTTTTCAAGTTATAAAAATAAATTTTATGGCCGAAGGTAAAATATGTACTACACAACTATACAATCTCGTCTCAAACGCAGTAAGCAAAAAAAAAAAAAAAAAAAAAAAAATCGAAACAAACATTTTACAATATGGTACAATTGAACTCTCTTATTTGTCTGTAAAATCGTTTCCCATACACGTTCCTAAATTACAATACAAAGTGTGCTAAGTAGATTATTGCGCTTAGTTAAATTTACATGATTTATTTTGAAACTAAATAATAATAATAATAATAATAATAATAATAATAATAATGATAATAATAACAATAATAATAATATAGCCCAGAGTAAAATATCCGTGATGTATTTTTAAATATGTTTTTAAAAATATATTTATATTGTAGCAATAATGCATCTTCTTTCCCTGAAAAACTGTTTTTCATCCATACCCCTGTAAGAAGAAAAGATATGCTAACCACATTACTAAGATATGTTAAAGAAATGTGATTCCTCCCTTCCCTCAAATTATAAAAAGAAAATATGGTCGAGAGCAAAATATGTGTGATACAATCTCAATGCACATAGAGAAGAGGGAAAAAATCGAAACAAACATTTTACGATGTTGTATTATTAAACCTCCTTCTTTGCCTGTAAAATCGTTTCCCATACATACCCTTAAATTAGAATACAATGTGTGCTAACCAGATTATTGGGGTGAGTTAAATATGCATATTTTATTTTCAAACTAAATATAATAATAATAATAATAATAATAATAATAATAATAATAATAATAAAATTAATAATAATAATATAAATAATAATAATATAAATAATGATAATAATAATATTAGCAATATGCCTCAGAGAAAAATATTCTTGATATTCTTTTACACATATTTTTAAAAAAGAGTATATTTATTGATTAAAATTATAATGTGTTAATATTGCATCTACTTTGCCTGCAAAACAGTTTTTCATTCAAACCCCCGTAAGAAGACAAAACATGCTTACCAGAGTACTAAGGTATATTAAAAAAAATTCTTTTTCTGTAAAATCGTTTCCAATACCAACTGATTTTCATTCATACCACTGTAAGAAGAGCTACCCAGATTACTATAATATGTTAAAAAAAATTCATCTTTTTTTCAAGTTATAAAAATAAATTATGGCCGAGGGTAAAATATGTACTACACAACTATACAATCTCATCTCAAACGTAGTAAGGAAAAAAAATCGAAACAAACATTTTAACAAACTCTCTTATTTGTCTGTAAAATCGTTTCCCATACACGTTCCTAAATTAGAATACAAAGTGTGCTAAGTAGATTATTGCGCTTAGTTAAATTTACATGATTTTTTTAAAAACTAAATAATAATAATAATAATAATAATAATAATAATAATAAAATAGGTCAGAGTAAAATATCCGTGATATATTTTTAAATATGTTTTTAAATTATTGTTAATATTTATATTGTAGCAATAATGCATCTTCTTCGCCTGTAAAACTGCTTTTCATCCATACCCCTGTAAGAAGAAAAGATATGTTAACCAGATTACTAAAATATGTTAAAGAAATGTGGCCTTCCCCTCAAATTATAAAAATAAAATATGGTCGAGAGCAAAATATGTGTGATACAATCTCAATGCACATAAATAAGAGGGGAAAAATCGAAACAAACATTTTACGGTTTTGTATTATTAAACCTCCTTCTTTGCCTGTAAAATCGCTTCCCGTACATACTCTTAAACTCGAATACAATGTGCGCTAACCAGATTATTGTGGTGAGTTAAATATACATAATTTATTTTCAAACTAAATGTAATAATAATAATATTAATAATAAAAAAATTAATAATAGTAATATTATTAATAATAATAATAATAATAAAATTATTAATAATAATAATAATAATAATAATAATAATAATAATAAGATAAAATAAGCATAAAATCTCAAATGTGCTTTAAAAATGAATAAGTAAATAAACAAATAAATTAAAATTAAAAATCGAAACAAACATTTTACGATGTGGCACAATTGAACAGTCTTCTTTGCCTGTAAAATCGTTTCTCACACATATTCCAGAATTCGAATATGAAGTGTGCTAACCAGATTATTGCGGTTCGTTAAATATACATGATTTAATTCCAAACTAAATAATAACAATGACAATAATAATAATAATACTAATAATAGTAATAGTAATGTGACCCAGAGTAAAATATCCGTGATATATTTTTAAATATGTTTTTAAAAAGAACATATCTGTTGAAAAATTTTACAATGTAGCAAGAATGCATCTTCTTTGCCTGTAAAATTGTTTTTCATTCATACACCAGTATAAAGACAAAATATGTTAACCAGATTACTAATATATGTTAAAGAAATGCTATTTTTCTTTTTTTCAAATTATAAAAAGAAAATATAGGTGAGAGTGAAGTACGTGCAATACAATCTCAAACGCAGATAAAAAAGGGGAAAAAATCGAAACAAACAATTTACGATATGGTACTATTGAAACTCCTTCTTCCCCTGTAAAATCATTTCCCATACATATTCCCGAATTCGAATAAAGTGTGCTAACCAGATTATTGTGGTTAAGTAAGTATACATGATTAATTTTTAAAGTAAATAATAATAATAATAATAATAATAATAATAATAATAATAATAATAATAATTAATATGGGCGAGATTAAAATATCTGAGATTTATTTTTAAACATGTTTTCAAAAGGGACATGTGTATAATGTGGCAATAATGCATCTTCTTTAACTGTAAAACTCTTTTTCATTCAAACCCTTTATTACGGTGTTATAGGAAGACAAATATGCTAAACAGATTCTTAAGATATGCTAAAAAAACGTGATCCCTCGCCTTAAATTATAAAAAGAAAATATGGTCGAGAGTAAAGTATGTGTGCTACAATCTCAACGCAGATTCAAAACAAAGAAAAATCAAAACAAACATTTTACGATATGGTACTGTTGAACCTCCTTCTTCCCCTGTAAAATCATTTCCCATACATATTCCCGAATTCGAATAAAGTGTGCTAACCAGATTATTGTGGTTAATTAAGTATACATGATTAATTTTTAAAGTAAATAATAATAATAATAATAATAATAATAATAATAATAATAATAATATGGGCGAGATTAAAGTATCTGGGATTTATTTTTAAACATGTTTTCAAAAGGGACATGTGTATAATGTGGCAATAATGCATCTTCTTTAACTGTAAAACTCTTTTTCATTCAAACTCTTTATTACGGTGTTATAGGAAGACAAATATACTAAACAGATTATTAAGATATGCTACAAAAACGTGATCCCTCGCATTAAATTATAAAAAGGAAATATGGTCGAGAGTAAAGTATGTGTGCTACAATCTCAACGCAGATTCAAAACAAAGAAAAATCAAAACAAACATTTTATGATATGGTACCGTTGAACCTCCTTCTTCCCCTGTAAAATCATTTCCCATACATATTCCCGAATTTGAATAAAGTGTGCTAACCAGATTATTGTGGTTAATTAAGTATACATGATTAATTTTTAAAGTAAATAATAATAATAATAATAATAATAATAATATGGGCGAGAATAAAATATCTGGGATTTATTTTTAAACATGTTTTCAAAAGGGACATGTGTATAATGTGGCAATAATGCATCTTCTTTAACTGTAAAACTCTTTTTCATTCAAACTCTTTATTACGGTGTTATAGGAAGACAAATATGCTAAACAGATTATTAAGATATGCTAAAAAACGTGATCCCTCGCCTTAAATTATAAAAAGGAAATATGGTCGAGAGTAAAGTATGTGTGCTACAATTTCAACGCAGATTCAAAACAAAGAAAAATCAAAACAAACATTTTACGATATGGTACTGTTGAACCTCCTTCTTCCCCTGTAAAATCATTTCCCATACATATTCCCGAATTCGAATAAAGTGTGCTAACCAGATTATTGTGGTTAATTAAGTATACATGATTAATTTTTAAAGTAAATAATAATAATAATAATAATAATAATAATAATAATATGGGCGAGATTAAAATATCTGGGATTTATTTTTAAACATGTTTTCAAAATTGGACATGTGTATAATGTGGCAATAATGCATCTTCTTTAACTGTAAAACTCTTTTTCATTCAAACTCTTTATTACGGTGTTATAGGAAGACAAATATGCTAAACAGATTATTAAGATATGCTAAAAAAACGTGATCCCTCGCCTTAAATTATAAAAAGAAAATATGGTCGAGAGTAAAGTATGTGTGCTACAATCTCAACGCAGATTCAAAACAAAGAAAAATCAAAACAAACATTTTACGATATGGTACTGTTGAACCTCCTTCTTCCCCTGTAAAATCATTTCCCATACATATTCCCAAATTCGAATAAAGTGTGCTAACCAGATTATTGTGGTTAATTAAGTACACATGATTAATTTTTAAAGTAAATAATAATAATAATAATAATAATAATAATAATAATAATAATAATAATAATAATATGGGCGAGATTAAAATATCTGGGATTTATTTTTAAACATGTTTTCAAAAGGGACATGTGTATAATGTGGCAATAATGCATCTTCTTTAACTGTAAAACTCTTTTTCATTCAAACTCTTTATTACGGTGTTATAGGAAGACAAATATGCTAAACAGATTATTAAGATATGCTAAAAAAACGTGATCCCTCGCCTTAAATTATAAAAAAAAAAATATGGTCGAGAGTAAAGTATGTGTGCTACAATCTCAACGCAGATTCAAAACAAAGAAAAATCAAAACAAACATTTTACGATATGGTACTGTTGAACCTCCTTCTTCCCCTGTAAAATCATTTCCCATACATATTCCCGAATTCGAATAAAGTGTGCTAACCAGATTATTGTGGTTAATTAAGTATACATGATTAATTTTTGAAGTAAATAATAATAATAATAATAATAATAATAATAATAATAATAACAATATGGGCGAGATTAAAATATCTGGGATTTATTTTTAAACATGTTTTCAAAAGCGACATGTGTATAATGTGGCAATAATGCATCTTCTTTAACTGTAAAACTCTTTTTCATTCAAACTCTTTATTACGGTGTTATAGGAAGACAAATATGCTAAACAGATTCTTAAGATATGCTAAAAAAACGTGATCCCTCGCCTTAAATTATAAAAAGAAAATATGGTCGAGAGTAAAGTATGTGTGCTACAATCTCAACGCAGATTCAAAACAAAGAAAAATCAAAACAAACATTTTACGATATGGTACTGTTGAACCTCCTTCTTTCCCTGTAAAATCATTTCCCATACATATTCCCGAATTCGAATAAAGTGTGCTAACCAGATTATTGTGGTTAATTAAGTATACATGATTAATTTTTAAAGTAAATAATAATAATAATAATAATAATAATAATAATAATAATATGGGCGAGATTAAAATAGCTGGGATTTATTTTTAAACATGTTTTCAAAAGGGACATGTGTATAATGTGGCAATAATGCATCTTCTTTAACTGTAAAACTCTTTTTCATTCAAACTCTTTATTACGGTGTTATAGGAAGACAAATATGCTAAACAGATTATTAAGATATGCTAAAAAAACGTGATCCCTCGCCTTAAATTATAAAAAGAAAATATGGTCGAGAGTAAAGTATGTGTGCTACAATCTCAACGCAGATTCAAAACAACGAAAAATCAAAACAAACATTTTACGATATGGTACTGTTGAACCTCCTTCTTCCCCTGTAAAATCATTTCCCATACATATTCTTAAATTCGTATATAATGTGTGCCAACCAGATTATTGCAGTTAGTTAAATATACATGACTTATTTTCAAACTAAATATAATAATAATAATAATAATAATAATAATAATAATAATAATAATGTGCCCCAAAGGAAAATATTAGTGATATACATTTACACATGTTTTCAAAAACGATATATCTATTGAAAAAAATTATAATGTTGTAATATTACATCTACTTTGCCTGTAAAGTGGTTTTCTCTTCATACCCCTGAAGAAGACAAAACATCCTACACTGAGTACTATGGTACATATCAATATTTTTTTTTTTTCTAATTATAAAAAGAAAATTTGGTCGAGAGGTATTGTAAGAGAAAATATGGTAGAGTAATAAAGTATGTATGATACAAATTCAAACGCAGATAAAAAAGAAAAATAATAATCGAAACAAACATTAGACGATAGGGCACTATTGAACCTTCTTCTTTGCATGTAAAATCGTTCCTCATCCATATCCCTAAATTTGAATACAAAGCGTGCTAACATGATTATTGTGGTTAGTTAAATATACATGATATATTTTCAAACTTAATAATAATAATAATAATATTGCCCAGAGTAAAATATTCATGATATATTTTTACTCGTGTTTTTAAAAGGGTATATCTATTGAAAAATGTTATAATGTGGTAATATTGCTTATTTTTTTTATTTTTTTTTTTTTGTAAAACTGTTTTCCATTCATACCCCTGTAAGAAGACAAAATTTCCTAACCAGAGTACTAAGATATATTAAATATTTGTCTTTTTCCCAAATTATAATAAGAAAATATGGTCGAGAGCGAAGTATGTATGATACAATTCAAATGCAAATAAAAAAGAAGAAAAAATCAAAACAAACATTTTACGATACGTTAGCATTGACCCTTCTTTTATGCCTCTAAAACCGTTTTCCATTCATACCCTGAATTCGAAAACAATGTGTGGTAACCAGATTGTTGTAGTTAGTTAAATATACATGATTTATTTTCAAAATAAATAAATAAATAATAATAATGTGGCTGAAGATAAAATATCCATCATATATTTTTAAACATGTTTTTAAAAAGGACGTATCTATTGGAAAAAATCATAATTCGATTATATTGCCTTGCCTGTAAAACGGTTTTCCATTCGCACCCTCTAAGAAGACAAAATAATCTAACCAGACTACTTAGGTATATTAAATAAATTTGATTTTTTTTTTTTTTCTGATTGTAAAAAGAAATAAAATGGTTGAGAGTAAAGAATGTATGATACAAGCTCAAGCGCAGATAAAAAAGAAAGAAAAAAATCGAAATAAACAATATGGTACAATTGAACTTTCTTTTCCTGTAAGATCGCTTCCCTTACCTATTCCTAAATTCGAATAGATAAACCAGATTATTGTAAGTATACATGATTTATTTTCAAACTAAATAATAATAATAATAATAATAGTATGGCCCAGAGTAAAATATTGGTGGTATAGTTTTACACCTGTTTTTAAAAGGTTGCTATTGAAAAATTTTATAATGTGGTAATATTGAGTATTTATTGCCTGTAAAACTGTTTTCCATTCATGCCTCAGTAAGAAGACAAAATATGCTGACCAGACTACTACGATATATATATATATATATATATATATATATATATATATATTATCAAATTATAAAAGTAAATTCTGGCCGAAAGAAAGATATGTACAATACGCAGTTTAAAAAAAAAAAAAAAAAGAATCATTAAAAACATTTTACGATATGGTACTATTTAATCTTCTTCTTTGCCTGTAAAACCGTTTCCCATTCATACTTTGAATTCGAATAAATTATGTGCTAAGCAAATTATTGTGGTTAGTTAAATATACATGATTTATTTTCAAATTAAATAATAATAATAATAATAATAATAATAATATGGCCGAAAGTAAAATATCCGTTATATATTTTTAAACATGTTTTTGTTTGTTTGTTTTAACTTATCTGTTGAAAAATTTATAATGTGGTAATGTTGTATCTGCCTTGCCTGTAAGACTATTTTTCATTCATACACCTGTAGGAATACAAAATCCCTGAATTCCAAAAAAAAAAAAGTGCGCTAACCTGAATATTACATTTAGTTATTGAAGGGTTTTTTTAAAACTATAAAAAGACAATTTGGCGCAAATAAATTATGTGTTACTTAATCTTAATCTTTAATACATACATGCATGCACGAATGTATTCGTCAACTTATACTATTTCCTCTTTAACATTTGCATTCATTTTTAATTAATTTTTATTTTTACTGATCTATATATATATATACATATATACTTTTGCTGCTTAGTTGTATTTATTTTTATTAAGTTCTTTGTACATTTTAAACGGAATACACATTACTATATTTCAAACTTATTTATATTAAAATGTTTGCTCGATTCAAATTCATAAATGATACAACGGTGTATATTATTATTCTACTTACATTTTCATGCATTTATCATTCAGGTAAAATATTGCGTTTTAGATTACAAGACAAATAAATACCCTGAACAAACCAGCAATTCGAGTATAATATTCCAGAAAGTCGCTTAATTCCAAAGTATTCTAAATTAATTTTAGCGTGTTCAGATTTTCTATTGATAAGTAGTTGATTTTATTGAAATTAGCTAGTTAATTGAGACAAAATTGACAATTCTAGACTTATCTAATTATCCGACTAATTCGCATAATTCTACAATGATAAATTTTTACGGGCAATTAATATTTAAAAATATTAATGGTCTATAAATCTCATTCCAGACATCGCATTATATCTGCATAGATTGTAGCGATATTATTAATCAGCTTAAGAAATTTTAATTTGGGGTAATGTTGTGTTGCATAAATATGATAATCCATTGTGTATTTTCGATCAACATGCATATTTTTATCAGAAAGACTAAATATTTCGCTAAAATTTAGTGTTCTCTAATAACTGAACAAAACAATGTTGTAATTGTACAACATTATTACACGAGTATTATGTATAAAATGTGTTGTTCTTCAATAACCATTATCTTATTCTAAAAACCTTTTTTTTTTAAATGAAAGTAGACGGAAATTTCTAATAATATTATTCATCACTAGTGTCGTGAAGTCCAGCGTCCCAAAAAGTGGGACAACGGCTTTTAAATTGGGCAATAAAAATGCAGTAAACCTTATTAAAACGGAGCCTGTCTATAACGGAATGTTCTGTCTGAAACGCAAAAATTTCATTGTTATTACGGTAAGAATATGGTAAAATTACCTGCTAAGACGAAAACCTGTTTAAAAAGAATTTCATTACGGTCCCTTGCGATTCCATCTTAGCAGGTTTTAATACACTATATAAACACAGAGTTTTATACAACTTATACTTGTAAAACCTGTGAAATCGGAGTCATTGGGATAATGAAATTTTTACTTTTGAAACAGAATTCCGTTATATACAAGTCCGCTTTCGCAAGGGTTTATTGAACAAAGCACAAGCAAAATCTGTGAAAAAAAAAAAAATACATAGATAGATAGATAGACAGATGGATGGATAAAAATTTAACTAAATAAATAGGTATACAGAAATTAAGAGAAATAAACTGATGGCAACAAAACGGACAAAAACTCTTGTAGAATTTTTACAAAATATACAGTAAAATTTTCTTATAAAAATTGCTTAAATTCGTTGCACTTTTTAATATGACAAAATTATTTTCTAATATTTTACTTATTAAAGTGTCAGTGAGAAAATTTCGTTGCTTTAAGATTAATTTTACCTACAAATTTTATTTACAATTTTATGCACGAAAGTATTAATTACGAAAGTTATTTGAATATAATAACAATGAAATATAATAAATGAGTGCGGTGATAAGCTTATTTTGTTTTAGTATTAAGATTTTCCTCAAAGACTACCAAGTTTTTTCATGTGATGGCCTGTAAATCTGTTTCTCATACATACTTTCTTTACTGAGTTCATCACTACGATTATTGTACTGCCCTCTAAAAAAAAAAACCGAAGTTAAATATTTCCTTAAAAAAAAAAAAAAAACACTCTAGTACTTCATCAAATATTTCACTAAAGTCATTTTTTTGTTGTTGTTTTGTTCTGTTTTTATGCACCATTTAGAATAATAAAAATAATTAAAAATACCTAAGGAGTGCTTATTTATATTTAAAATAATTTAAACTAACAATTGCAGAATTCTGACAAAACTTCATTTTTACAGATTTTCTTGTTATAACAGAATTTTAGAATGATCTACATAAATTTTCAATTGTTTTTATGTTAAATATGTAATAAAATATGTAATTAATATGTAATGAAATACTTCATTTTTAGCTGATAATGTCAGGTGTCGGTTTTTTATAGGTAATAGGGTCATTTTTTAGAAAAGTGGTTTTTATTTTTATTTATTTCTTTTTTTTTTATTAAATTCCTACTATTAGCTCACACTCTCTCTATATATATCTTGTTGGAATTTTCAATCGTTAATAAAATATTTTCTATTCATCCATTCAAGTTCAAATAAATTTTTTTAAACTTGTACTGGATGACAATTGATGTTAATACAGTTTTTTCAAATATTAATTCATTAATTAAATTTAATTAATTAATTTTAATTTTTATATAGGAGAAAAAAATTTCTCCCATCGTTTTCATAAATGAAATGAAAGATTTATCTCATTAGTGATGCCAACAAAAAATAAAATACCGCAACGATGATTATAAAATAATGTTCAATAAAGATAACGTGGGACATTAATGCTGCACGGGTTTATTTTATATATTTATGATTAAAAAGTAGGAATTGACTTAATTTTTTTTTTTATATATTACTTGTTCTCATTTAATTAGCTGCCATTTTGTAATACAGTGATAAAATGAAAAATTCTCAACATTAAAATCTTAGTCAGAACAATCTAAAAATTTAACAACGTTAATTTTTTTTTTTTCATTTTTTATTTGATTTTATATAGAGAAATTTTCAAAAAATGGATTTTTTTTTTTTTTTTTTTTTTTTTTTAGAGGCCAGCACAATATACTTTTTATCTTGAGATCGTAATATTAAAGTGCGGAAAATTGTGGAGTTTCTTCTCATGTCGTTCACTTTTGGTATTTTTATGTCGTGTATCATTTTTCACTTAGGTATATTTTTTTCAATTTCAAAATAATAATAATAATAAAATAAATAAATAAATTCAATAGAAAATAAGTAATATGGTTGCAGTGTAGCTCATTTCTTTTTGTATAAACAGTTTTTGACCTGAAAAAAAATTAAACGAACCATGGAAACTATTCATAAAAATGTTACCCAATATGCCGAATATTAAGATTTAAAAAATTTTCACCAATAGGGTTATATTTAATAACAGGCATATGGAATAGATTTTGCTTTTTTGTGAGATTCTCAACGCGAAAAGTTTGTATAAAGGTATCCTAATTGTCTTCTTGAAATGTTATTTTCAATCGATAAATCAAACATAATAAATAAATGTAAAAAATAATTATAAAAGTGTTACAATGAAACACTTACTATGAATTTGGATAAAAAGATGTAAATAAACATTTCGCTGAAAAAGTTCAATTTAAAAAATAAATAAAGATTTTTTTTTCAGGACTTTATTCCATCTCAAAAAATTGTTGCCTTAATAGTTATTGGCTTATATAATAGACTGAAAAAAAAAAGTCCAGTCATTCAACCATTTTTATAAATAACAGTTATTTGACCATATTATGAAGCCTTCTCATTTATTAAAATAGAAATAAATTAATTTTAAATAACCGCTATCTACAAAAATGGTTGAATGACTAGACAGTTTGCTGCAATTTTTTTTACACTGTATAATATAAGCTGTTTTATTTAAAAAACATAGAAATTTATTATAACTTAAATATAAAATTATTCTTTATAATTTTCTTTCTTGATCACATACACCATTTATACACCATCTTATCAATACGAGCCAAATAATACTCGCTAATAGTTTTTGGGAGAAACGTTAGACCATGAGAGTATAAAGTACAAAATACTTGCTGTCGTAAGAACTTACAATCTAAAGCATTTTACGATAGCTTATTCATACTTCTTTCTTCGCAAGAAGAAAAAAAAAATCCAAATGTTATAATCCCGAAAGCAGGAAAAGTTACAGAATTGCCTTAAGTTATTCTCTTACTTTTATATTTATTATTTCTCTGCCCTTAACTTTCCGCCGAAATTTCTCCCCACTTCTGCATTTCCTCCCGACATCAACCCCTTATTTTCAGATTTAAGCTTTCTTTTCTAAGATTGTCGACCAATTTAGGGAGCAAAGGATTCGATCCTAGGTGTGTGTCTGGGAGAGAGGGGGGGGGGGGATGACATAGAATTCCACCTCCCACACTTGCCGTGTTGGAAAGCGATTCTAATTAGATGCAACGTATCCCCGTGCTCTTTCGGGAACTAGTATAGCCTTCTGCGAAGGCGTCGCAAATGCCATTATTGGACGAACCACCAGTGCAGCCTTTGGTAGAGGGATTATGCCACTCCAAAAAAGCAACATTACGCATTTCTACATTAAGGCAAAAGGGGCATAGGCCCTCCCGCTTTGAATAACCAGATGGTGCTCTCTCCCTTCTAAATCCCTACTTTGTCTTTTATATCTTTTTCTTTTTTTTTTATCCGAGTCCACTTTGCTTTTTTAGATTCAATCGAAGTGGAAAATGCGAAAATAATGCCGGAGAAAGCATTGCGTAGGTTCGTTTCTATCGGACATTGGTAAAAGGGGGGGAAGTAGAGGGATGAACGACGTTGTTATTTCAGATTATTCTCTTAGTCCCTGTCGTGATCTGGGGTTGGATGTCATCCCCTAGACACCCTTTTTAAAAAATCAGGGGACAAAAATCTAACAGTGCACGCATGAGCATATGATACTGAGTATCAAAATACAGTTTAGGTGTAAATATGATTATTATACAGTTTTTGATATCGAACCTCTATACATAATTTGTGGCATTTAAACGCCACTAAATATTATGGGAAACAATCGTATTTTTTTTATGGAGGATAAATTTGTTTACATAACAGGGAAATAAATGGTGGAAACAAATGCATGCAGTAAATTACGTTTAAAAGGTTGCTTTTGATTATCTCAAATTACGATAAATTTTACTTTCAAAAGTTAGTTTTAATTAATTTACTTTGGCATAAAATACATGATATAATTCGAATGATACTGCAAAATCTTTTTTTGTAGCTTTAGAAAAACAAGAAAAAAGCGACTGTAGTACGATTATTTTCCTCTTGATGATGAAAACTACAAATAAAGTGTTTTCCAAACTTCAACTCTGTTTTCTTCTCCCCCCCTCACCCCCTTTTTTTTTCTTTCTTTTAACTTTGCAGTTCACAGTATCTTTCAATTACACTCACAAAATTGGATTCCTATCAAATAAATCTTCATAATCATTAAATTAACTACTTCCAATGGAAATTGATATATTCAACTGAAGTGCCCAGTATGATGACAAAGTGTTTAATGTCCCTTTTTACGCAAAGTTTTTATTGCATTGCTTCCTTTAATTCTTATCCATTATTACTGTTGCAAAAATTTTTTGCCTTTTAAAGTGAGCACGCTTTGAAAATTCCAAGGAGTCTGGCACCACTAAAATTCTATTTAATATTTACATCTCAGAATTCGTAATCACTTCGTTTATTCGCAGAATTTGTAATATATTTTCTGCGGTTAAAATGGGGGGTAAATTCCACAAACAAATGTGATAAAACTGTGCGCACTCTGATCTATTTACATATCATGACATTTATCTATGTTACCTAGTCAAAATGTAACGTCCAGTACCACTGGACAGTCAACAACAGCACAATAAAGACTTTCTTTGCAACATTTTTATGCCTATATAAGCATATATATTATTATTACTGAGAAAAAAAAATCTATTCACGTCTATATTCGTAGTCAAGATATATGAGTCGAATGCAGTCCAGCATCAATGGACAATTAACTTAAAAGAATTTAGTGTCCCCTACGCATTTTTTCTTTCTCTTTTCAAAGGTAGTTGTTTCATTTAATTATTAGAAAAAAAATCTCCTTTCGCCACTTTACTCGTCTTGGTATTCATATATTTCCCTTTACATCTAAACTTTCCTACAAATACATGAAAATGGTACCTGACTACGCAATATGTAAACGTTTTCAACCAGATAATTTAGCCCACCCAACGTTCCAGCACGTGATTTTTCTACATGACAGTCTGATTTCGTGGACATTTTGCAGCTTTAAGAAATAATGGTTCATCTTTATCCTAATCCTACTAATAGCAAACACAGATGAAATCTGGTCAAAACAAGGCTACTTAACATGGTTGAGTCCTATTATAAACACTGTCTAGTCTGTTGCTTCAAAACTAATATTTGTTCCGCCGTGATGCAATTGGGCTTTACTAATAGTCAAAACTTTTACTAACTAATCTTTTTTCTTCCTTACCCTTGTTACTAAGCGATAAGCTGTCTGCACTTTGATTGGCTCAAAGAACATGTGTTTAAATGTTTAATGCATTCTTGCTTGATGTTTTTATAAGAGAATTTAATAATTCAATCTAATAATTTAATTCTTGCTAACAGATATAATGATGTATGGTTTAAATGCTTTATTTTTTACATATATTTTTAATTTTTTATTTTATCGTACTCTGGACTTTAATAACTGTAAACTTATCTAAATGCAATATATATATTATGATTTTTATTTTACATTATTTAATGTATCTTTAATTTCATAGCATATTTATATTAGATATTTGCTTTCTAACTTATCATAATCTAGGCGCTAATTACAGATATAATGATGCATATGCTTTATTGTTGAAATTTATTTTCGAATATTGTAATTTCATTTTACTGTATTGTAGTTTCAGCAATATGTAATAGCATTTAAATGGAAGAAAACATATTGTGTTATGGAATGCATCTGATTTAATAGTGTTTTTGTGTTAGACATTTGCTTTCTAATTGATCATAATATGACTCTTAGTTACAGGTTATAGATATAATGGTATACAGTTTAAATGGTTTATTTTTTATTTTAAATTATGTGTTCTACTGCATGGTACTGCAGGCCAAGTTAAACAGATATAATGGTGTGCGGTTTAAATGATTTATTTATTTATTTTTTAATTATAGGTTCTATTTTATTATACTGCAGGCCAAGTTAAATTGTTGTTTTTTGTTTTCTTATTTAATTTTTTTTGTTTTATATTATTTAATACACCTTGACTATACCACGGTGTCTTTCTTTCTGTATAATGGACATTTTCTTTCTAACTTAGCACACTCTAGTTATTAATTTTATTTTACTATTTAATAACAATTATTCGTATTTGTACTCAGTGTATAAAATTTTGATGTCTATGTTTATACAATCTTTGATCTAAAATAAAACATTTTCTCAATATATAGTGACTGGTTATCTTTCACTTAAAATAAAAGTCGCTGAAAAGTGGCTGTAGCACTGTAAAAGAGATTGTATGGATGACAACACATAACATACACATATGTCTGTCTGGATAACAACACAATTGATACAAAACGTCTAGTTGACCAAAGTTTGGTGTGTTTCATGACTTTATATGCATTACGTGCCAAAATATCAAATAACAGAAATGAATAACTAGATAAATAAAATATTTCCTTGAAACCATCATATAAACCTACTTACAAGGCAAGATATGGGTAGATAAGCACAGATCTTCTCTCTCTCTCTCTCTCTCTCTCTCTCTCCCGCCCCCCCCCCCCCCCGGGCAGAATAATTTCTAAAATTTAGGATATATATTGACTGATTCTATCGTGGATGTTTGTCTGATGATTCTTTAACTATGTTATACGGGATCTGGGACGTAAACAAGTTTTAATGTATTGTGATTTTTTTTTAATCAATTTGATTTTTTTAATAAGAAATAGTACTCATAACACCATCGTAATTCTTAAATATGTTAACCTTTTAATAATAAAAATAATTAGGCATATGTTATAAGCACTTTTTATCGAAAGCAAAAAAAAAAAAAAATGATATTAAAAAAAAGATCGAAATACGTTACAATTTTCTAAATAAACCTATGTTTTTGATAACGTACAACACATTTAAACAATCTTTAAAAAAAAAAAAATAATTATTATTAAAGAGTCAGAAAATATATATACTAAATCAAAAAAAAAAAAAAAAAAATCAAAACAGTGTAGAAAAATAGGAAGAAAATTTAACCCTTTCGGACGGAAGGAATGGCGGGTGGGTGGGGTGGGGGGGGGATCAATGCTATCTAAGCACATGGACAATTTTGTAAACTTAGTAAAATTGTAAGTCTCAGGCTTAAAAATATTTTGATTTACTTTTGAAATATAAACTTTATATTGGGGGATGGAGGGGGGGAGGGCAAAAAATAGTCTTACCCACGCATCTCCTTTTAAGCAGTATTTATTCATTGAATTATAACGGTGCTTAGTAGTATATTAAACGTTGATATCTTCGAGTACCTACTCTGCCATGTCAAATAAAAGGTTTTCTCAAAAGTGGCAGTGCTTTTCAAATGGACCAAATGTCGGTCATCCAGGCTTTTTGCATGAAGTGTTTTGTACAATTTCTGTATTCAATTTCTTCTCCAGTATGGGCGATGGGGACGAAAAGCACTTTTCTCACCCTTACAGTAAGTGCAAAAAGGGGTGGTTTTTCACTCAGCCAGTTTGGGAGAGTCTTTTTTTTCCCTTTTTCTTTTTTTCTTTTAGTTTTCCAAGGGTCGTTTTAGACCAAGGTATGCGAAAATATGTATATGTACTGCTATGCTTAGATTTTTACTTTTAAATCTAGCATTTTTGCCGATACCGGTCATTGAAAAGTATAATAAATTCAATCTTAATATAAGCTTAAATTTTGTTTGTTATTTTTAAAGGGTCTTTTATTTTTTTTTTTTACGCACTTTTATTTAACTTAACTTACGGCGGTTCAAAAAAAAAAAAAAGTTTTTTTTGTTTTTCCGCTCAACTACAAAAAATTTCCTGACAATTTTTCTGACCTATTATATTATCTGCAAAAGCATGACACTTGCAAACATGAATATCGAAGTGATTTGTAATTGGACAGTATTCAGTTTTTGATAAATGAATCGCATCTTGAGTTATAAGTGATTATTGTCTCACGACATCAGAATTTTTCCTTCTCCCCCCCCCCCCCCCCCTGTCGCATCCAGAAATTCAGTTTATAACGCCAACTTTGACAGCATATTTTCTGGGGGAAAAAAAGTTTGATTAAAAAGTTTGCCAATTTCATACATTTGCGAACGAAACTGAAATAATAAATAAATCAAAAAGTAACCAGTTTTGATTTGAGTACAACCTTAATATGTGTTTTCAAAGATGGGATTTTGTAATCGATTTTGTACTCACTTGTTGCTAAAGTTATGATTTTATGTACAGTTCTGTTATTCCCGATAACAAGATAATATTTTAACATTTTCAAATCTTATTTATCAATTAATCGATTATTTGGCATTAAATTTCGATTATATGCATCGATTAAATTCAATTCAACACTGGGAAAAGAATATAACAAAGAAAAAAGCGATAACGTAAGAATGAGATGTGTTTATTCCACCATTGTAACGATACATCGAGTTACGTTGTGCAATTTTTATGACATATTTTAATATTTTCAAAACTTAACTATAAATTAATAGATTATTTTTATTTAATACTATCTTTCTGAAATAATCAAAGAAAAATTGATTACAATAATAATTAAAATAATAAATTAGGAAACATATTAAATACTAAAAAATAGAAATTAGAATAATTAATAGAAAACAGATTTTTTAAAAAGGCGATTTTATTAGTGTACTCTAAAGAAAATAATTTTTCTTATCAATAATCTGGCAATAATCAAAACAAAAATCGTAAAGGCGGGAAACGCTGAAAATAGTACAATAAGAAAATTAGGCCACAGTGAAAATCACAAGAAAGAACATTCACAAAGATTCATTAAAATTTAAAATATATTATGAATGCGGTTAAAATTCCAATTTATTCCTTGTATTGATTTTAGCGCCTCACGCTTTGTTTTGATCTCCAGATTTCTGATAGAAAACATTTTTCTTTTAAAAACGTGTTTTTTTGTTTTGTTTTTAATCGTTACACTGAATTATTATTATTATTATTTGCAAGATTATATATTCTTATGACTTATTATTATTTATATATTATTATTATGCAAATTTCCAAGTTAGCACTTACACAGCTAATAATTACATTCAGTTTATTTTATTAAACATTCTTTGAATTTGTTTTATTTATTGTGCATTCCATTCTATAAGAAAATAAAGTAACTGTCATTTGTTTGTAAATCTAAATGTTTCATCATCTATTCTTTTCGTTTGAAAATAAAGTCATAAACGCTGTTATCTTTTATGATCAAAATTTTGGTTTTAAATTTTATGATATAATTTCTGTAGACTTATTTCAGTTTATTACTGTAACATTATAATATTTTGGTATGGATTTTTCTTATGGATACATCTGTGACTTATTCATGTCTGAACAAATAGAAAAGATGATCCAAAATTATGATTAAAAAAAATCTTTTGTGATCAAAATTTAGATTATAAATTTTATTTGTGTTAGTACTTTTTCAATAGACGTTTTTCAGCTTTATTCTGTGACATAGTATACACATTTGTATGACATAGTACACATTTATTTTTGTATAAATACACAGAAAACTTAAAAAAATAAATAAATCATGCATCAGGCATAAACTATGAAAAACTTTATAATTATTATTACTATTATTATTATTATCATCATCATCATCACAGGACTAACAGAACGAATACTATTATTAAGGAATTTAATTTTTTCATACAATGTAATTGATCATAGTCCGTACTGTAACCGAATTCCTTTATACATCTCTGTAAATGAACAAAAAATGCTATAATCTACAGAAAACATGTTATAGTGCAGCTCGGTGATCCTTTTAACTTCATAAATTCATTATTTTTCAAGTATCATAACATCATTAAAATGCATCATTAACATTTCCCCCATAGATCATAATGTAATGGAATTCTTTTGTGCATTCCTGTAAACGAAATAAAAATGCTATAGGGTACACTTCCTGAGAAAGCATGTTTTAGTTCTTCTCAGTGATGCATATCAATTCCATTATGTTTGAAGTATTGTAACACCATTAAAATGCATCGAAACAAATTTTTCCCATAGACCATAATGTAACGGAATTCTTTTGTATGTCCCCGTAAACGAAATACAAAATGCTACACAATTCATTTGCAATGCAAAATATTCTATAGTAAACATCAATAACATATAATCCGAGTATATTTACGAGAGTTAGAGTACGGTCAGACGGGCAAATAAACCGAATTCATAAAATTTTTTCAACTATGTTGGAAAGTGTTAAAAAGAGAAAAAAATATTTATGGTCGAAATTTAGATTCGAAATGTATAATTTCAGTTCACTTTTGTTTTTTAGTTATTTACTGTAACACTACAATATTTCAGTTAATTTTCATATGAATATATATACACACGACATATTCATGTTTGATAAATTAGAAAAAAAAATTAATTATATGAAAGTTCAAAGGATATTCATGAGGCAAACATTGCACTGAAACATTTTTCAGGGGTTTTGGATTGATTTGCATACGTATAGTATGAATAAAGAAAGAGAATCTTAATGAATGAAGTGAATTGAATAAATAATATATTAAAAGTGGAAACAAGTTAAAAATTTTGTTATCCGTAGCAATTATTAAAAAAATTTATCATACATATTGTTGTGAATAAAAAATAAACCAAAAAGAAAAATAAAATAAAATAAAGTAATACCAGCTTTATTAGTAGATTTTATTTACACTTCCGGTTGTCTAAGATTAAGGCATTCCGTAAATATTAGTGTATAATCCGCGGATCAAACAAGCATGTTTAGATCCAGAATTGTGTTGCTAGTGCGAATTCGCACTGACTAAAATTACAAATGACAAAATTACAAATTACAAAATTTCATTAATTTGCGTTTTTCATTAACAAAATTAAAATGTTGATAAAAATAAAGGAACTTTTATGTTAGCTGAGCGCCAGTGATCGCCAAATTTTTTTTTAATCTCGCCAACCCTTTTTTTCTCGTCAATCTTTTAACATTAGCTAATAACAGATAGCCAATATTTCAGCATTGCAATATAATATCTTAAAAAACTTACTTAAAAATAGTTCAAATATAATCATTGTAAAATACGTAAAAACGAACACAGCAATACAAATAACAAAATCTCACATAATCGGGTCTATTAATGATTAGGTTTGGGCCATTACAAAATTGTTAAAATAAGATATAACATAAGCTAGAAACATTTTATTTCATTATGGAAGCTTCGTATCTAATTTTATATACACAAAAATAGAAACTAACGTTATATAAGATACTAAAATCTTATAATATTATTTATTATCAATGCATCATTAGTTGTTAAAATCGTTGTACAATGGATCGTTAGTTGTTTGTAATTCAAAAGATTCTAATTGAAGCAAGATTTGGCGAGTTATCACTGACGCCCAGCTAACATAAAAGTACCAAAATAAATATCACAATTCGATTCCAGATTAAATTTCGTATAGAAATTATATGTTATATTTCATTATCACCGTATTGCCAAAAAAAAATAATTATACGCAGTTGAAATTATGGAATCGCACTAGTGTGGAGTGTGCTGCTGTTGAACCTAAGTGTGGAGTGTGTGGCTGTTGAACATAAGTGTGGAGTGTGCATCTTTTGAACCTAAGTGTGGAGTGTGCTGCTGTTGAACCTAAGTGTGGATTGTGTGGCTGTTGAACATAAGTGTGGAGTGTGCATCTTTTGAACCTAAGTGTGGAGTGTGCTGCTGTTGAACCTAAGTGTGGAGTGTACGGCTGTTGAACATAAGTGTGCAGTGTGCGGCTTTTGAACCTAAGTGTGGAGTGCGTGGCTGTTGAACCTAAATGTGGAGTCCATGGATTAATAAAAAGCAATCTATTCGATCAAGGTACTTATTTGTCTTCAATTATTTATAAAACATCGGAGTCAAAACATATTTGATCCGCGGATTATACGCTGAAAATTACAGTACTTTTTAATTTTTGTTTTAAAAGATAAATTTAAAAATTTCACGCATCATTAAAAACAGCAAATGAAGCAAATATTTAATGTTTTTAGACTTTCAGAAAGCTATTGCAAACTTAAATTTAGATTTAAGAATATGAAGTATATATATTTTATGTTAATACCGATTTGACTATTGTCTGGACGAATTAGAATATTCTCACTAATCAACAAGATAAATAAAAATTTTAATTTCAGCACAAAATAAATCAGTTTTAGCATAATATAAATGATATAAAATGTTGCATTTTATAACTAAAAATTCAGCTCTGTTTATGATGCTATTTTTTAGAAAAGTATTATTTGTCAGTCTTAAAATCCATCTTGTAAAAATTTCACTGGGCAATCTATCTAGTAAATCATACTTAAAATAAAAGTAATATAAATCGCTAAATGGAATAGAATCACCATTAAAAAACAATATCTAGTTTTAAATCTTAAAATCCATGTTGTAAAAATTTCACTGGGCAATCTATCTAGTAAATCATACTTAAAATAAAAGGAATATAAATCGCTAAATGGAATAGAATCACCATTAAAAAACAATATCTAGTTTTAAATCTTAAAATCCATCTTGTAAAAATTTCACTGGGCAATCTATCTAGTAAATCATACTTAAAATAAAAGGAATATAAATCGCTAAATGGAATAGAATCACCATTAAAAAACAATATCTAGTTCATTTTAATTTCTACGAGAGGAAAAAGAATCAATTTAGTTTTTTTTTATCCCAATTAAAAAATGCTTTTTACTTTAATCAAAACTATTAAAAAAAATTTTTTTTTCTCTATCTATATCGGAGAAATACTTAATCGTAAAAAGGAGAAAAAAAAAAAAGCGAAAATACATTGAACGCTTTAAATCTTGACATTTTTATTTCATTTTTAAAATAAGAAAAAAAAATATGGTGGAATTCTGTTTTACGTTAACAACATCTTAAAGGTACCCCAAACAATGCCTGGAGGCTTACAACATTTCAAGTATTTCCCAAAAATGCATTCTCTTATTTGTTTATATATCATATTTTCGGAATCGGTTTCCAGATAGTTCTAAGTTAAAGGGCTCTTGACAAAGTTTCTACGGAAAAATAAATCTATTGGTCAGCATCCCCGCTGGTCATGTTTTAAAATCGGTGTTCGTTCCGCTTTACGTTAAATGTTTGCAATGCAGATCTTTTATACCGCGAGCGAACAAATTGTTCCGGTTGTTATATTACTGATATGAGTTGTGCTACGTATGCAGATTTGGTATGTAATACTTAAATTTTTAACTGTCACTGAAAAGATATTGATTAGGTCATTGAAATGTAAAGATCTGGTGCTCCGAAGCATTGCACTGTAAAAGATGTCCATTTGGGGAAAGTATCTTCACTTTTTTTTCTAATTTCATGCTTATTTCATTTAAGCTTAAAAAAAATATTGGTTTCTTTTCTTGAAGTAATTATTTTATGTAGTTTCTTTCTTTCCTTTCTTTCTTCTTTTCTTTTCATTTCTAATCCTCTCAATTAATTTTCATTCAATTGTATCATTGTAGTACTGATAATAAATTAAATTATTAACAAACTTTTGAACAAAAATGCATACTTTATAAATGCCAATATATAGCAGATATTGACGGTTGATCAGTGTTGACAAATAAGATTAACAATGATAAATAGTACTTAATCTCTATCTGTAATTTATACTACTAAATATTAATAAAATAAACTAAGGTTTCATTTTTTAAGTAATTATTTAATGAATTTTCTTTCTTTTCCTTTCCTTTTCTTTTTTTTTTTTAACGTTCTTTTTTTCATTTTTCCTCCCGATTAATTTTCATTCAATTGTGTCATTATAGTACTGATAATAAATTAAATTATTAACAGGTTTTGAACAAGAATGCATATTTTTTCAAATGCCAATGAATTGGAGATACTGACAGTTGATAAGTGTTGACAAATAAGATGACCAATGATAAATAGTAGTTGATTGTTAATCTATATCTATAATTTTGTTGAAGACATTAACTCTTAATTTTAAAAAAATGAGGTTTCTTTTTTCAAGTAATTATTTTATAGATTTTCTTTCTTTCTTCCCTTTTTCTTTCTTTCTTCTTTTCTTTCTGTTTTTTTTTTTTTTCATTTTTCCTCCCGATTAATTTTTATTCAATTGTATCATTATAGTACTGATAATAAATTAAATTATTAACAGGTTTTGAACAAGAATGCATATTTTTCAAATGCTAATAAATAGGAGATACTGACAGTTGATGAGTGTTGACAAATAAGATAAACAGTAGTTGATTGTAAATCTATATCAATAATTTACTTGACAACATTAACTCTTAATTAGGAAAAAAAAAAGAAACATGAGGTTTCTTTTTTCAAGTAACTATCTTATTTACTTTCTTTCTTTCTTCCCTTTTTATTTCTTTTTTCTTTTTTCTGTTTTTTTTTTTTTTTTTTTTTCATTTTTCCTCCCGATTAATTTTTATTCAATTGTATGATTATAGTACTGATAATAAATTAAATTATTAACAGGTTTCGAACAAAAATACATATTTTATAAATGCCAACAAATGGCAGATATTGATATTTGATCAGTGTTGACAGATAAGATAAACAATGATAAATAGTACTTAATCTCTATCTGTAATTTAGCCATTAATTCATTCAACCACCCCCTTTTTTACAGTAAATTACTGACAGTAAATTAATATATAATCGAAGATAGGGATAAAAGCTGAATTTTTGTGGGTCTCAACATTAAATAAATTGTGAATCAACGGAGAAGATTACCTTTTTTTTATATATCATACTTTCATTTCCGAAAGAATCTAGATAGTTCAAAGTTAAAGGGGCATTGACAAAGTTCACTAATATAAATTTATTGGTCAGCATCTCCGCCAGTCATATTATAAAATCGGTGTTCATTCCACTTTACGTTAAGGCTGTTGATCAGTGAGATCACAAATCACCCTTGCTAATGTTACCTATGGTCGTATAATGCATTTGTATTTTTAAAATATATATTCGGGAAATTAGTATTTTAAACTTCTTTTATCTGTGTACTGTTCTTAACCCTAAGTATTTTGCCCGTATTTTTCCGTTTCCCGAAAACAACTTAAATCGGCTCTAGACAAAAATAATTTTAACAAAATTGTATTTTTAAATATATGTGAAACAAAGTGATATGAAGTGTATTTTAGAAACAAACGGGGAAAGAAAATTTAAATTACTTTAAGTTTTACAAATATTTTTATGAAAATGCAGGAAAGCCCTCAGACGCTCAGAAGAAGAAAGGAAGTATATATATATATATATATATATATATATTATATATATATATATATATATAATAATAATAAACACCAATGGAAAATCACTTGCAAAACCATTATCACAAAAGCCAACCAAAAACTTTAAACCACATAAATTCAATACTAGAATATCAAAACTAAACAAACTACATTTACACAAACCAGAAAACGCAACTAACTACTTAAACTCAAAACAAAAGAACACAACAAATTGCAGCAAAAATTAAAAAAGCCAATAAACAACAAAGAAAAGCTAAAACAACCAGTGTCAGGTGGCATGGCTTGAGACATGCACTGCTGGGTTAAACTAGTTTTACGCATGCAACACTCCCCCATTCCTGACAAGTACAGACTGAAAATGAATGAAACAGACATAACAAAAGGAAGCAAACTAAAGCCAGACTACACCAACAAATTCTCGATTTACACCACAGTAAACAACCCACTACACCGACAAACTATAACTAGACTACATCATCAATTTCTCAACTTACATCATGGCAAACTTCCCACTACACCGAAATACTAAAGCCCGACTACTCCATCAAGTTCTCAACTTACATCACAGCCAACAACCCGCTACACCGACAAACTATAACCAAACTACACCAACAAGTTCTCAACTTACAGCACGGCAAACATCCCACTACACCGACAAACTATAGCTAGACTACACCATCAAGTTCTCAACTTACATCACAGCAACCATCTCACTACACCGACAAACTATAGCCAGACTACACCAACAAGTTTTCAACTTACATCACGGTAAACAACCCTCTACACCGACAAACTAAAACCAGACTACACTATCAAATTCTCAACTTACATCACGGTAAACAACCCACTACACTGACACTCCCACAAATATCACATCAACAAAACATCGCTCGTATTGAACACTCCTAACAGTTCGTCACTATAACCTTTATTTCTGATAAATTTGTATGTTAGATCGGACAAAAACTGAACCGGATAACCTTGTGATAACGCCATATAATAAAAATCAGCTATATTCCTAGCAATATTTGCATAATTAGAGCACAATTTCTCAATACGGCATAAACCATTTATAAAAATATTTCTGAAAATGGACAAATGCACATTTGAAGTGAAATGTAACATTTTAATAGTATCAAAATTAAAATAATTTCTCTTATCGTAAATATTTGTTACCAGTTCACCATTAGAAACATCTAAAGTTACATCCAGAAAATCGACGCATTTTGAATTATTTGACGCAATTTTCAGGCTTAAACTATTTGGATAGTGATTAAAGCTGAAATCTTTCAAGGAATTGTTAATCCCGGCTAATAGAACATCATCTATGTATCTGTAATATATTACATTTTGATTTGCAGTATCTTCTTTTTCATATGTATATAAATAAATATCAGCTAGGATGGACAATTTTGACAACTAGGATTTTGACAGCTAGGATTTTGACAACTAATATATATATATATATATATATATTAGTTGTCAAAATATTTCTAAAATATATACTCAATTTATAATTTATATTGTGTGTTAAAATCTTAGCGAAACTAAGTAGGATTTTAACACTTCACGTCATACTTTTTCTTTTCTCTGCTACTATATATATATATATATATATATATATATATATATATACTAGTTGATCCGTCCGGCTTTGCCCGGTCCTGTCTAATGACCTTAAATCTCGTTAAAAACGTAACTCTGGCCCTGATCCCTGCTGCCTTCGCAAAGTATACTGGGTGTGCTGCGTCGAAAATTTCTTAATTCCACCTTCGCAGTGTGTTCTAAGCAAACCTCCGGCACGGATTCCCGCTGCCTACGGCATCGTATAGACATAGTATAAGGAACGAAGATTATTAAATTTTTAAGCTTTTAAAGGACGTCAGCAAACGAAAATAAAACCTTGACGCTGTAGGAAAAATTGTAAAAAATTTGAATTTTATTCGTAAATGGTGGTGATACAACTTAACTGTAGGTGACCAAAAGTGCTGGAATGGAATGGAAATATTGCGTCGGAGTTATGTACCAATTCTTAGGAAATTCCGAAAACTATTGTGTAAAAAAAAAAAAAAAAAAAAAAAAAACCATGAAACTGAAATTTAAAGCTCCCTTTAGTGGTGAAAGAGTAGTACTAAAATTAAGATATGACTGGTGAAAGTTTTTTTAAAAAATCCCTATGCAACAAAAAAAGAATTACAAAAATCGTACCATTAGGAAAAAAGAAATCTTAAAACAGCCTCAAAAATGCACTATTAGGAAATAGCTGTTTAGAGTTACTAAGTGATGAGCGTAAATTAATTTTCATAATTTTCAAGAACCCCAGAACACGAAAACAAAACCAGAAAGCTGTAGGACAAACTGTAAGAAAATTTTATTTTATTCAGAAATGCTGGTGATACAATGTATCTGCAGGCGACCAAAAGTGCAGGACTGGAATTGAAATATTATGAAGGAATTATGTACCAATTCTTAGGAAAATCTGATAATTATCTCTCTATATTAAAAAAAAGTAACCACCGCTGCCGCCGCTGTCAATTAAGATTTTGTGCCTTGAAGTCTTTCTGGACTAATATCTAGAAAACTATTGCATGTAAAATTTTAAAAATTGGTAGTTTTATAAAGAAATGTTCGATAAACACGCTGAAGCAAACAGTTTTTAAATCGAAGAATTATTTTAAGAGATATTTAAAATCAAAGTTCGTCAAAACAGTTTTTTGAAAAAAGTTTTATAGGAACGAAAACTATCCGCAGGAATTTAACCATAATTTGTAAGGATATAGTTGACAAGTTTGCGGAGTGCAGACTGCAATCACTTTTTTAATTTGAGTAATTTTTTCAGGTTATATTTCAATTTTTTATTCAAAATTTTCATTATTTTAACGAAGATTTATTTCATATTTCATAAATTCCATTATTTGAACCGTTGCCAATTTTTTATTCAAAATTTTCATTATTTTGACGAAGATTTATTTCATATTTCATAAATTCCATTATTTGAACCGTTGCCAATTTGTAAAATAGCGCACGTAATAAGATTCCCTTTCAATTAAGAAATGTATTTACACGAGACTATTAAAAACAGAAATAAAACTTTAAAATAATATTTAAATGGTCACGTGTTAAAAGCAATAAATGTAGAAAATGACGTAATAAAAATATACTTGCGCGTGAATATTACAAAGAGAAATACGAGTAACTAGGGAAATTCACGTCACATTTAAAATGATAAAAAAAACAATATTTCCAAACAATTTCAATTAATTATTATATTTTCATGAGAGATCAATTTATTTCGACATATCTTTTACCCATTATTGCAAATTTTAAAACAGCGTAAATAATAATATTTCCTTTCCAATGTCAAAATTCTTCTATTTGTTTATTTGGTGTTACAGTTTAACGATAGTTTTTTTTTTTTTTTTTTTTTTTTTTTTTAAATGAAAATTGATTGACGGGGTAATGGAGAAGTATCAAAAGACAAATAAGCGTTGAATTAAAAATTCCCCGATGAAAAAACTAACTCGTGTAACGCATCTGATGTCAACTGAAAGTGACGCGACGCCACGATTATGCACGTTTGGCGCTAAATCATATATTTTGGTGACAGTTACAGTTGTAATCTGTTTCAACAGCAGTTGATTCGACCTTAAAATCCCTCAGTCAAAGGAAAATGAATGGAAACCCTGTTACAGCAGATCGCCACTGGTTGTTTAATTATAATACAATCTTCCGTAATCGTTTTAGAGATGATCAAATCAGAGTGTTTTTAAATCATGCGGTGTCAGAACGGGGGTTGGCGAGCGCAGCTCGTAGGGGGCAGAGCCCCCTAGTTACTGAAAAAAAAAGAAAAAGACAAGAAAAGAAATACCGAAAAAGAAGATTATTATTCGAAAAAGGTGGTAGCTGGGGGCTAAGTAAATTTTCAGTAGTGCATATAGTAGCTGGAGTACCTAAGAAATTGCTAGAAAAAAGCTCCCTACAAAAACGAAATTAAGGGGTGCGTGCTGCGCACGTGCTGCAAAATCTTTTAGTTCTACTTTCCACCGCCAGGGGCACATTATGTTCTAAAAATACTATTTGACAGATGACTAATTAAGACTACTGAAATACTTGGTAAAAAATTTGGACTATTAGCTGAGCCAGGAACTCAATTTAAAAATTTTCTGAAATTACTATTCGGAAATAATGGTATCTACTACTCATAAATCAACTTTATGAATGTGAGAGGTGATAATTAACATATTTATGTAATTTGGAATCAGCTTCGATCATATCGGAATATTAGAAGTTGAGTTATTAAGATAGGGCTCAGTTAAGCAAAAAACGATGAAGGGGAGGGGGAGACGCAAGTGCTTTTTGACAAATGACTAATCAAGACTACTGGAGTCCTTGGTAAAAAATTTGGACTATTAGCTGAGTCCTAAACTTAATTTAATTTTCTGAAATTACTATTCGGAAATAATGGTATCTACTACTCATAAATCAACTTTATGAATGTGAGAGGTGATAATTAACATATTTATGTAATTTGGAATCAGCTTCGATCATATCGGAATATTAGAAGTTGAGTTATTAAGATAGGGCTCAGTTAAGCAAAAAACGATGGAGGGGAGGGGGAGACGCAAGTGCTTTTTGACAAATGACTAATCAAGACTACTGGAGTCCTTGGTAAAAAAATTGGTCCAATAGCTGAGCCCTAAACTTAATTTAATTTTCTGAAATTTTTATACAGAAATACTGGAAACCCCTACACTGCAAAAAATAACTGTTGATTTTACAGTATAAAACTGGCGCCCCAGCTGCCAGTATTATACCGTAAAATTAACAGTATTAAATAGTAAAATAAGTAGTAATACGCTGCCGCGCAAGCAGTAATACGCTACCGCGCATACTGGCAGCTGGGGTGCCAGTTTTATACTGTAAAATCAACAGTTATTTTTTGCAGTGTACTCATAAGATATTAAAGTAATTTGGAATCAATTTCGAAGAGATATGACTAATAGAAGCCGAGTCATTAGCCGAGGGAGAGATTTCTTATTCAGCATATGATTTTGCGTACATATGTCGCAGTTTTCAACGTATCTTATATTGTTTTAAAAATGTATATACATTAAAATAGCCGAGTGCATTTTAAAACTGCCAGCGCTTCTATTTATGGGAACTTTCCCTTTCTTTGGGGAATTGTCAAAACGTGTGCAACTCCAGTGTGCTTTTAATTAATATCGTAGCGAATTATAAACCGATTTTTATGAAAATTCGAAATTAGGAATAAGGGTTTATTTATTTATTTATTTATTTTATCATTATTATGACTATTATTATTATTATTATTCTGTAATGTCTATACGCTTAATATCAAATGGATAAACGTAATACTTTTATTTATTTGAATAGGTCCACAAAACTCTGTGTTGTTTTTTAATCTGACAAACCCCCATTTACAGTAACCTCTTTTCAGTCTGGGTCAATTTGATTCGCGTCTGGTCAATTTTTGGCCGAAATAAAGAAGATAAAGAATTACTGTCTGATTCTCACAAAATGCGCATTTTTGCAATCAGAAAACTAAATTACGTACATACTGTGAGTTTCGAATCGATAACTACAATAGTTTTCTTAATATTCGAGGATAAGTGAAAATGGGAATATTTCATTGTCTGGAATTATCAACACGGTATTTTCTTTTACGGTTAGGATAAATATAGACATTTTCGAAGCGCATTTTAATGAGTTTTTTTGATGAGATGTTTAATGAGTTTTTAATTAAATGGGAATCTTTAATGGGAAATCTTGGCTAATTATTAAAATATAAAAAATCTGATCCACGGGTGCATCAGAACCATCCTTGAACTACGTAAATCTAAATTTTAAGACTTTTAGGTGTGCTAGATTTCGCTAGCCATCGCCGACAGATAGACATACAGACAGAACAAACTTTTTAAAAATTAATATAGATAAATCAAAGTTTGTGGTGTATGTCCTTTATACAAATCTACAATGTTTGACCAATTTTCACGAAACATGACACACATACGTTTTAGAATACGAGGAAAAATACTGGCTATTTTTTTTTTCTAAAGCCCTTATTACCCTTTTTTCAACCATCTGCTATAATTTATGTTTATACAAATCTATATATTTTAACCTATGTGAACCAAATCTAGTATATTATGTTCAGATCCGGTGCACAATATTGTCTACTTTACAATTTCACAAGACATCTCTTTCCCAAGATTATCTCTTTCATCCACAACCTGCTACATTTTATCTTCATACAAATCTAATTTATAATTTACAAATACATTCCTTTTTCTTCCCTGTCGCCACACTCTAAAAATAAACTGTGCAAGAATGAAAGAAAAATATATAGAACAATATATGAAATTACTTTTTGGATTTATTTATTTAATTTGGATGTTAAATTACGGTAAACATATATAAACACGTTTACTTTATTTTTAAAAAACTGATAAAAATTCATATTTAAATATACGAAGACGTCACGAAAATATCTTCGGTTAATTTAACATTTCATATATACTTTTTTAATGTCATTTTTAAACACAATTGCATTATTGTGATCGCTGATTTTTTTAAGACTTTCCATTTTTATTTGTTTTTTCCCGGAAGTACCCTAAGGTAGTACAGCCAATGTCGGGGGTTTGCTAATAAATAATAATGGAAAAAACATAATCACTAGAATTTAATTATTATTATTTTTTATTATTATTTATTTCTTAATTTGAGCTAACATGAATGAGCGACTGATGAATTTGGTCGCAAATTTAAACTGTGGACATATAAATCTTTCCGGAAAGAGAAAATATATTGCTTGATTATTGATAATTTAAGCAAATCAAAAGAAATTTTATGCAATTTTATTCCTATTTCCTATCTATATTTCGCTTTTTTAATCATCCCCTTTGTAAAACATTTTTCTTTTCTAATCTGCATCTGCATTAGTTGTGAAATCGCATAAAATAACTGAAAGAAGAGAAAATACAGAGATAAAAGGAATTAGAAAATTACGAGATAATCCGAAGAAAATGAAAATAGAAGTTTTTATTCTGGCGTAGCTAAATAAAGCGTATTTTTTTAATGTCGGTATCAAGAAAAATAATATAGAGAAAGAAAAGAAACATAATCCGCCTTATTTCTCTTCTTTTTTCTCCTGATTTATCCCCGATTTCTCCCCTGATATAATGTGGAAAGGTACAAGCCCACTTGGGTTTACTTTATAATAGGTCGATTGGGTACGTTTGAGGAGGATTGCTAGAAAGAAAGAATAACGGATTTTTATATAAAAATCCTCAGCGTAAAGAAAGAAGAATATTTCGAGTAAAAAGATTCTAATGCACCTGTTAACATGCTGAAGTAATTGTTCAGTCAATCGCCATTCATGTGCATTATGCTGTCATTTTAGGTACATATTTTTTTTCTTTTTTGTCTCATCGAGACATGTGTAATATTGACATCTATTTCAAGCTGCACTACATCTATATTTTAGGAAGAAATATTCGATTTTTCTCTGTTCTTAAAAGAAAAATACGTTGAACATTTTTTGTCGGAATATTTTTAAAGGTTAAATATATTGGCTTAATCAAATATTTCTTCCCGCCCTCTCCATCTCTTTGTGTGTATGCGTGACAGAAGAGCTATTATCTTTGTTTGCTGAAAAAGCAGTGTTGCCGGAATTTATTGGTACTCCGATTATGGGATATACTTAAATTTAAATGTTTATTTATTAAATATTATTAAATTAAGATTTTGTTTTTTAAACAAACAAGGTCAATTGAAATTTTGAATAAAATATGTTATTTCATTTAAAATCATAATTTTTTCTTATTTTAAAAATGTACCATAATGACATTTTAAAAAATATATATTATTTGATCTTTAAAGGCGTATTTTTTATTTGTTTAAAATTTTGAGTAAAAAGAATGTAATGTACCTGTTAAAATGCTAACGTAATTATCTCCTGTGCAGAGCTAACGAAAAAATGCATTAAAATTAATTTATTAATTTATAGTTAAGTTCTTAAACTATTAAATGCTGTATTGTCATCGGAAACACCACTTTTATAATTCTACACTGGAAAAAAAAAAGTGTTGATTTTACAGTATAATACTGGCATCCCAGATGCAGCAGTAAAATAAGCAGTAATAAGCTGCCGCACACACTCTTTTTTTTTTTTTTTTTTTTTTTTTTTTTTTTTCAGTGTAGCGTATCAGGGAGCGAGAGAAAAATCGATTAAAAATTCCATCTTTACATACATGAACCAAATTAAATTAAATAAAAGAGTGTAAAAATACATTGCAAGTTTTTGTATGAACATTTTAAAAGGTTAAATATATTTATTGGCTTAATCCAATATTTCTGTCTTTCTCTTGTTCTTTTTCTTTCTCTCTTTTTTTATTTATTTGTGTGACAGAATAGCTATTATTTTCATTTGTTGAAAACAGATTGTTAACGAAAATTATTGGACACAAAAATTATGGAATATGGCTAGATTTAAATATATATTTAATACGTTTCAGTTGAACCAATATATTTTAAAATATTCAAACTAATCTGCGAGCGATATATCTGCGAGCATAACTAATCGATATTTTGAATTGAATGTGTTATTTTATTTAAGCAGGGTTTCCCATTGGTTCGTTCTGTGAATACCAGTATTTATGAAGAACCATAATCGTGATAGTTTCCTACAACATTTTCAATAAAAATAACCTTCGATTAAAAAAAAGAAAACAAAGAAAAAGAGAGAGAGAGAGAGAGACTGAGAATTTAAAACCTTAAAAACCATCCCATACAATTTTTTAAAAATTAAAGCACCAGTTGAGGCAAAAATACTTTTTAAAGCAAAAGTTAAAACTTTTTTTTTTTTTTTTTTATCTCAGCTTCTCTGGCACATGAATAAAATTTGTCGAAAACTCGTTTTTTCTCTTCTGTTTTCTTATATAGCCATTGTATTTATTATTTACTTATTAATTTACTCTATTATTTATCTTATGAAAATTTAACTTCCACCTTTGAAGACTTCGCAATTAAACTGATATTAATTAATTATTAAAAACAGATTGAAATTTGTATTAAGAAGTGAAATTGTTTCACATAGCTTTGTCTGTAAAAATATCTGCATTTTAAAATATTCAATGCAATTTAATTTTTAATAATAAATGCACATTGTTTTTAATCTAGACTGCATGAATTAATCGTTTAATTATTTTTGCTATCACGCGTTTTAAAGCTAAATAATGTATAATTTAAAGTATTTTAAAGCATATATTTAAAAGTAAAGAATAAAAAATAAATAGCTAAAAAAATATATACGAGGAATTTTTGTAGAAACATTTTTAATACTATTATACTAGCTTAATATAATATTAATTGGACTTTTTAAAACCACAATTTTTATTTATTTAGTTACTTAAAAATTTTCTTTTTGCATATTTGAAACGATCGCAATGAAAACAAAATTTTCCTCAAACCGACATAAACCGACATTCAAATATTAAAAGTTATTTTAAATTACATAAGTAATGACATTGTGTAGTATAAATAAGCCTTATAAAATGACTGGAAATTTCCATTGTCATTTAATTTTAAAGGATAACTATACAATGCCTTTGATTCTATTCTTAATGACTTTTTATTTTGTTCTAATACGTTTTTGAGAATAAGTAATTAAATCTTGCGAAGGGAAGAAAAGAGTTTTAATCAATTCTATATAATATCACTTCAGTCAATGCCTGAAGAATTAAAATAAAATAAATGCTTTCTTTTAAATTTTATTTAATCATATGGGCGTTATGAGAAAATGCAATATATGGATATATTTAAAAGTTTATGCTATAAATTTTAGAGGATTTTATTTTATTAACCCTTTCGGGACTAACGGAACTTGAACGTACCGGCCAATTTGAATTATTTTCTTTTGTCTTAACAATTGTTTTTGGTTGTTTGTTATCTGCATGTTGTGTTTGGTTGTTATCTGCATTCTTTAAAATAGGTGCTACTTTTCCGATCCAATAAGTTTTACCTATCTTTAAATAGGAGATGCAAGAACTTGTTTAATATATTTTGAAATTCAGAGGTATTACAATTATATACAGTATGCCTACTAAAGTCCCTTGCCACCCTCTTAATTTTGGAACGGCAGCTGCTATATACATAAAAGTAGTGTCTAGGTATAGTAAAATAGCCATGCGCTACTCAATGAAACCGCCTACGGCGCCACCTGGTCGAATGCTGCGGAGTTAGCATTCCTATCTCGGAAACGGAAAGTGATAGAGAAAAAAAGTGATTTACAAAGTTGTAGAGCATTATCGATTTAGTACGAAAAGACACCTGGTGGACATTAATACGAATAATAGAGCGGTTAAAACGCACACTTGTATTTTCGTGATTCCCACCTCAGTATTGTTTTGGAAGTGACGTTCCGAGAGTGTGGCTGTCAATGCAGGGAACAGGTGAAAGTCCGATGGTGCGAGATCGGGGCTGTAGGCCGGGTGATCCAATCTCTCCTATCCGAAGCGATGAATCTGATGTTGTGTGACTCTTGCTGTGGGTGTTTTTTCGTTGTCGTCCAAGACCACAGCACCTTCACTCAAGAGCCCTGGTCTCTTTCGTCGAATGTAGCCTCCTCCGCTGGCTACTATATATATAAAACACTAAAGAGTTATTAAGTCTATTTAATATTGTTGTAATTTAACATTTTCCTAACGTATTCAAAAATTCTTCCTTAGCCTTATTGTCATATTAACAGAACGCAAGATAACTATATTTGTTAAATTTCATAAAATAACATATTCGTTAATTTTCGACAAACCTTAACATTTGCTACTTTTAATTTTATAAACCTAAAAGTAATTTTTCAAAATTTAAAAAAAAAAAAATCGTAAGGAAAAAATTGTGTTTTCTCTTTTAAGGTTCTCAAAGAAAACAAACGCAGTTTATTTAATCTGGAGACCTTCTTAAAAAAAAAAGACTGCAAAGTAAATTTAATGTATTGTATTGCAACAGTTTTGAATTTTAAGTTGCGTTAAAAACAATATAACAATGATAAAATTAGTATGCTATTATTCACTAAAATTATATTTTATCACTGTCTTTCTCTATCGACTTCATAGGCATTTTTCCTGTATCACTTTCATACAATTTTGAAAGGCCATTTTTATTTTATTTTTACTGCTAAGTCGTTCAAATTTATTTGCAGCTCTCTGTCTCTCGTTTCATGAAAATTAAACAACCTGTAAAAGAAGCAAAAAGTCAGTCTAAAGCTATTATTTTTACCACTTTCCAACATAAATGAAAAGCGTTTATGAATTCGGTTTGTATGTCTGTCTGTCAGTGCTCTAACTCTAGTAAATATACTCGGATTTCCATGTAATTTTTATATGTTATTGAAGTTTACTATAGACTGTTCTGTATTAAAACATGAAGTGTGTAGCATGTATAATTCGTTTACAGGGACACACAAAAGATTTCCGTTACATCATGGTCTATGGGAGAAAATTATTTGCGGTGCATTTTATTGATGTTACGATATTTTAAACATAATGAGATTGATATGCATCATTGAGGTGGACCACAACATAATTACAGAGGAGTATAGAATAAGTAGCATTTATAGTTCGTTTACAGGGACGCGCAAAAGAATTCCATTACAGTATGATATATGTGGAAAAATTGTTTACGGTGCATTTTAATAATGTTATGATACTTCAAACATAATGAAATTAAAAGGGGTCCCTGGGACGCACTACAACATAGTTTCTATTGATTATGAAATGAGTAGCATTTATTGTTCATTACAGAGACGCATAAAAGAATTCAGTTAAATGAATTCAGATTGACAGACTGACTATGATTGATAATTACTGGAAGTCCATTTCCCGCGATGATATGCACTTTTAAACTTATCTAATTTTTACTGTATTACAGAGTGCATATTGATTATGTAGATCATTTACAAGGCTAAACGAAAGAATCCACACACATTACTGTAAATATTGACAGCAATTGCTGAAATTGGATTTTTAGTGAGTTGCGTGTTTTTTAAATTGTTTATTTGGTTGCTAAAATTTCATTGTATATGAGAAAATTATATTTCTTAATAATATTTTGTTAGTGTCGGAAAGTGTTTCATAATCCATGCCGTATGCATAATTTTTCGTTCTTGTTTATTTATTCAGTAATTCCGTTTATTTTAAAATTAAATTAAGCAAGTTATTTTTTAAACTATTTTTTATCAGTATTATTTGAAATATGTTGTATTTAATAATTTTTTAGCGTTTGTTAGGTAATTTGTTTGTAGAAAGCAATGTCTTTTGCTTTTGATGTTTACAGTATAATTGGCTGCTTTTGCCACAAAATTAAATTTAATACATATATATATATATATATTTAAAGAAAAAAAAACAAGACAATGTGATTAACAAAATTCACTTAAAAATATCAGAATATTAATAGTCTTAATATATGATGTAAATGTATATGATGTAATAGTACATAATAACACATACTCCATACATGGTAACTTAAAAATATGTGATTGTTTCATGTATTTTAAACTGATGTTTTTTTAATATATGCATGCAAATATTGTTTTAAAATTTTGAACCGGAAATTATTGATGAATGTTTTTCTCAGGATATATTTCAACGACGATAAACGATGTTATGCATAAACTAAAGTTATCAAAATTTTATATTTTACTAAACATTTACCAATCAATATTTTTATCTTATTACTATTTTTATTTATTTATTTATTTATTTTTGTTTACTTCCAAGACGAATGTTACTACGTTCTCTTCTAAATAATCCCCGAACCATGAATACTTGTTTCCTCCGCATACCTATAAATGGTCCAAAAAGTATATTTTCGGTCTTAAAATTCGTATTTTGTATCCTCCAGTATTACAAAACAACATGGTTCCATAAATTTCGAAGTATATATACATATATATATATATATACTTCCCATGTACTCAAACCACAGTCGCATGCACTGCCCCACATCCTCTTTACTTATTTGTAGCCTTCAGCATGTAGAGAACGCAAACTTCAAGATACCCTATATCCAATCAACAAACCTGAGTTGCCGTCGGGCGATGCCAGGGCTCCAATGGCAGCCCGGGATTTCCAAAAGGGTTGAGGGTTTATAGCAAAAGACAGGCAGGCTGAAGCACTTGAAAAAGTTTTCGAAAATTTCAAGTCCCTCTCGTTGTGGTATTGATTGCTCGCTACGGCTAGAGTTAGTTTGTAAGGAGGAGCGAGAGCAAAAGGAAGGGTTGCCAGAATCTGGCGTTGCCTGACCTTTGTTATGAGAAATTGGAAGTTTTATTTGATTTTCGTAGAGTCATAGCTTTAACGTTTATATAGTAATCTTTCGAACCTCGAGGTAAGAAAGGCGGTGTAAAAGGTAAACGGCGTAATTAAAAATGAGTATACAGTACTTTTGTGATTCAGAGAAGAGACTGTCGCTTGCTTGTAATAACTTTTTCATATGGGAAAACTTCGGGATCTGATATTTCGTAGTCGAGATCTGATATTTTGAAAATTAATGGGAAGTATTTAGTGTTGTTTCATTTTTAATTGCTGTTGCCGATTTTATTTAATGTGAACCCTCTCAAAAGGTTATGCGAATATAAATTGAGAAATGTTTTCAAAGAAACAATTTCAAGAAAATTATTCCCGAATGCAAATTTTTACTTGGACCGACGTTATGCCATCTTTTTCAAGAGTTTTAAAATAAATAATAATATCATAACCTCTGTTGCACGAATGCTTTTTCTGGAACGATGTAAACGTGTGCGCATGCCAGACACATTTACGGATATATATTAGGCTTAATGCTGACAATATTTGAGGAAATAACATATCTTTACTATGAATTATTCTTATGATGCTCCTCTCAAGAATCCATAAGATATTCATAGTATTTTATTTTTTATTTTATATTTTATTAAGTTTAATTCTTCAGTATCCTTTCCATTGAATTTTATAATATCTCTACCTTTGTTTTTTAGGCATGTGATTTCATTATTGGCTAATATGATGATGAAACCACTCATTTTTTTTTGTGGTATTTAGGCATTTGGGACTTGATAATTCTGTCCAAATTCCACAAATTTCATTACATTCATTCAATTTTTAATTTAATTTCTTCTTCTTTTAAATAAGCTTTTGGTACCTATATTCAGTGTGTTGGAGAAGACTTTCATTGTCAAATAATTATTACATACTAAATCATAATTTTAAGTTGGTGTTATGGTAATGTTTCATTTATGGTTAAATATATATATATATATATATATATATATATATAATTATAATATCTATGAATTTCAAAAAACATATCAAGTACTATTATCATTCTACTTAAATCTCCAAAGAGATAATTAATGATATCGTGTATACAGAATTCCACATAGCTAATAATTAACATGTGCAAACATAATATTACCATAGCTTGTGCTTCAATGGTAATTGGCCAAATTTTTACTCATACCTAAAGAATATTGAAAAAAGAAAAAAGAAATAGAGAGAAAGGGGAAAAAAAAATTATAAATTGGAGTTGCAATTAAGTAAATACAAATGGATTAATAAATTAAATATGAACCATATACAATGGATAATTGGACCACATGAGAATTAAATATGAATTGGATATGAAAAAACACATGCACATGTACTCATCAGCCTGGATGCACCCACATGTGTTTTAAATAATAATTCAGTGTTTCATAATTCTACTGGCATAATGCTAAGATCAGTAGAATCATCCAGGTACACTGAATTATTACCAGACAACAATTGGAAATATTAAAATTTGGAAATATTTAAATAGGAAATAAAAAACCATTAAGAATATACAATATATTTCACTCACATCGATTATCCCAAAAACTGTAATTAACACCTCACGAAATTACCACGAGATAACAGTTATGAAATAATAAAATTGGAAATATGAACGCATAAAGTGTAGATAAAATATATATATATATATATATATATATATATATATATATATAGAGAGAGAGAGAGAGAGAGAGAGAGAGAGAGTTTCAGTACATTCAAAGAATAAATGTATTTAAAAACAGCTAAACACTGCGTGATTACAAACATTTTTCACGCATATATCATAATTCCGCCTCTTCTTAAACACTCAGCTTTATTTTTTTTTTTTTTTTTAGTTATGTATTATAAGAAAGAAGAATGGAAAACAAAGGTGAATAAGCAAAAGGAAGGCTAATATTTAATAGAAAATTATATATTATTATTATTATTATTATTATTTTTAACGATAAATGAATCACAATCTTAAGCGTGTATGAATGACTATGATAACTTGGAAGTTTTATTTGATTTTCTTAGCCCTGTATATAGTAATCTTTCGAACACCGAGGTAAAAAAGGCTATGTAGAAGGTAAACGAGAGTAATTAAAAATGAATACAGTACTTTCGTGATTCGGAGACTTTCGCTTGCTTGTAAATAACTTTTTCGTATGGGAAAACTTTATAGTAGCCGTGATCTGATGTTTCAAAATTAATGGAAAAGTCTTTAGTGCTGTTTCAATTTCAATTGCCACGTCTGATTTTATTTGATGTTATCCTCTCAACGTATATGCTAATACTAGCGATATAGCGATATACTTTGCAAGTGTAATCGAAAAATGTTTTCTTCAGAAAAGCCAGTTTAAGAAAATGATATTACATTTCATCTCGAGTATCAATATTCGACCTTTTTTAGACTTTCTTTTTTCTTCTTTCACTTAAAAAAAAAAAAAAAAAAATTAAAAAAATTAAAAACTAATCTATAATCTTCTTAAAATTTAGTATTATTGCACAATTTTTTTTTTTGTTTGTTTGAATGTCGTGCATCATTAATACACACATACTCATTAGGGTGGAGTGAAAATGGCCTTAAAAAATTTTTTTTGGAATTTTTTCTTTGGATAGGTCTTAAAATTTGCCTTTTGGCACACTGAATATTAGGTTAAATTTTCATTTAATTTGGAATTCATCTTTAGGGCTCTACCAGCTCTTAAAGATTATGCTTTTTATACGTGAAAAACCAAAAAAGTGTAAATAATCAGGAAATTTTCTTTTTGGAATTTTTTCTTCGGATAGGTCTCAAAATTTGTCCATTGGCACACTGAATATTAGGTTAACTTTTCATTTAATTTGGAATTCATCTTTAGGGCTTTACCAACTCTTAAAAATTATGCCCTTTATATGTGAAAATCCAAGATATGCACTATGTAGTGTAAAGTATTCAAATTATTTTTTTTTGCAGAATTTCTCTGATTTTAGTAAAATAACCCATAAAATATGACTGATTAAAGTATTCCATGTGATCAATCTACGTGTCGTCATGTTTTGAGACCTTGAAGGTAAAGGTTACACTAAAATGTAAATTTTAAAGTAAAAGATAAAGAAAAATAAAATAATTATTTATACAGTTCACTTTTATGTTTTGAATATACATGAAAGATAGTTCTCTGAATGTATAGGAAAGACAATTTTCTAAATATATAGGAATACAGTAAAATGGATATATACGATGGGGTCTAAAACTATCTGAGTATTCACTCTAATTTATATTGGCCTTTGGTATCAAAACTAGGCATTATGTTTCGCGATTTGATTTTTCTCGTATATATCCGTCCCTTGCTTCTACTCCTACAACTTCCAATGTTGCATGTGTAACTAATTTCACGAATCTTTCAAAATCAAACTTTCAATCTTTTGCCAATCTTTGTTTCAAAATATCTAATAGCACTATTATTTCTTACTGTGTTTACAGCTGTTCCGTCACAACCTACAGCCATAGTTTGTCAAGGTTTAAGTTGTTTTCAGTGCAGTATTTTAAAGTGCTTTCTGCAATATGCTTTCCAGATCCAGAAGACGTTGTAATGTGTCCCTGATACAGTGAATTATGCTCTTCAACCAGACATACATGTTCTTCACTTATAGTTATTCGATGTAATTTATCTCCAATTTTCTCTTGATGTAGTGTTTTACATTTTCTTCCATCAAAATATATACATTCGATTCCCGCTTTTAAAGCTTTCAGATCATCTTTTTTTTTGCATATTCTCTAGTTTTCTTTCGTACTTTGCTTCTGTGAATTATATGTGATGAATAGTTTTCTATTATAATGTCAATATCTTGTAGAGTTGCAGAAGCTATTGCTGCCACGCATCTATCAGAAACCCCATACTGATCTGAGATCCTTCAAACCGTAGGAGATGTGTTCTCATTTGTCTTTGTAACTCTTCTTCAGCAGTAGATGCTTGTGATACGGATATTAAATCTTCACACCCTGATGAAGAGCTACTACTTCTTTCTTCATCACCACTGTCAAAATACATAACAACTGTACTGCCCTGATTAACTGCAGAATTTAAACTTGGCTTTTCAGCCCACATCGACTTCCTTGTTTTCCTGTTTTCTCTTTGTCTCAATTTACTTGTCTAGGCTTTATCGAGCATACCAATAACCCTCTTTCTTGCTGACCTTTGGTCAAGAAGAAATTCCTGTTCTTTTGGAGGCACCTTCCTTGATTTTGCACAAGTACATTTAGGAATTGGCTTGTATTTGCTCTCCGAAATGTCTAGAAGTTTATTTACAGCTTCAGATTTGAAAAACTGAACCTTCTTCATGTAATTATCATTTCTTTTGGATTTGGCGAATTGAATAAGACTCTGGTATTTAGAAAAATCGTTGTCTATCATTTGATCAATACCCCTCTGGGATACTATAAGAATTGATGCTTTCTTCCAAATTTCTTCGATCTTCTCTCTTAGGATTTGAATTACCTATGACTTTGGTGGATCTTTACAATTCCAACTTTGTTTTAATTCTTGTCTTATGTATAAGTAACATTTTATAACGTCTGCTATTGTTCGCAAAACAACTTCATTTAGTTTTGAAGGCACACCAAATAAGAGAGATTCCACTGCACGTTTAGTAATGGTAAATTTCAATTTGCCTCCACTCGCACTCATTTTTGCGCTAAAAATAAAAAAAATAATTTGTAAAGCTCAATAAAACGTTTAAAAAATTTTAAAATAAATATTTAAGGTTTAGAAATGATAAAGGAAGTTACACTAAACATTTTAAATATAAAATGTCAAACGAGATCACCAACGAACACTGTAAATGTACAATTTATGGTAAAAACCTATTGCGTGAAACAATGGAAATATAAAGGTCGTAGTAGAGCCCTGAAGGAGTTTTTCAAAATTCATAAAATTTTGCACGTATATTATAGGTACTAAAAGGCAACTTTTGGCTGCTATCCGAAAGCAAAATTCCAAATTTCGTTTTTTCACTCCACCCTAATACTCATATACATAGCAGAAGAGCAATAAAGTGAAATTCATTGCATTTAAGAAATAAATTGTGAAAATTGAAAAATAATAATAATGAGTTTGATTACAACATTTGTCATGCAATGATTATACAAGATCATTTATTATGTAAAACTTTTAATATGCATTATGAGAAAGAGAAAACAAACAAACATATCAAATTAACAACAACAGCAAAAAAAAAAAAAAAAAAAAAAAAAAAAAAAAAAAAATAGTACGCTATTTGATAGTAAATTGAATATCATATTGGTACCATAAATAATAAATGAATTGATATGAAGATCTTACACGTTACCGATAAAAAAAAAAAAATAGTAATACATAGAGTAAAATGGTATATGGGTATGAAGTAAAATTACAAGGTGATTTCAAAATTAATAAGATTTGATTTAGATATTTTTCTTTATATTTAGAGAAGTTTTATCATGTAGATATACATTGTTCAATAAAAAGTATGGAACTTTATTTCCAAAATCTACGTATTTAATTATTGCGACTTAAAAAGCATGGCGTTTCAATGTAAGACATCCTTCAAGGATTAAGCAATATACAATTGAAGACCTGAGTAGAAAAAGATGTTATGTCGCATTTTTCTTTAAAATTGTTTTATTTTATGGATGGATATGTTATAAGGTAATCTAAAATTATACACTGAAAAAAACAAAACAAAACAAACTTGATTTTACAGTATAATACTGACACACCTGGGGTGTCAGTATTATACTGTAAAATCAACAATTTTTTTGGAGTGTAGGACTCTAATTTGTCTTGAACATACCGGATCAATGAATGAACACACACGTTTTGAACTACTAAACTTTTTCAAAAATTAATATTTAATTAATAAAAAATAATATTAATACTATTTAAACTGTTAAATGGAAAAGCATTAAATATAAAAACATTTAATACTTTTTTATATTAAATTTTAGACAGTATTAATTACTTTTATTAATTAAATGTTTACAAGTTTTTTTTTTTTTTTTTTTTTTTTTTTTTTGAAAGAGTTTAATATCACCTGTTAACATTTTAAACATATGCTACCAAAAGAAGAAAATAAATCAGTAAAATTTGCAATCAAAAGCTTTCATTTTAATGAAATTTAATTATTATATATATATTTTTCTTTACACACCTTTTTCTTTTAGATCTTCAAATTATTTACGTGTTTGTGGGAATAGTTGATTTATCTTGCAGAGATAGACTACGCTTAGCCAGTCTATTTTGTGCAGCTTTGAATATATCTGTTTTGTACAATTCCATGACATGAATTAGCTTCACCATCAAAGTCATCCTAGATAAAACAAATTCCAATCCGATGGACGCAATGACTTTGAAATAAAGCATGAATTAATGTCTGAGACGGAAAAAATCTAATCGCTTCTGTAAAATACCATATGAAGTATTACAAGTGCAATTAAGATTTGAGGGGAATTTTTTTTTTATCCACTTCTACAGTCATAAAATAAGTCTTAATACTTCTGACTTAGTACTGAAATATTTGGTATAGAAAAAAAAAAAGCGAAAGATATTCCCGGTGACTTTTTAAAAAAATGACATATCTACGTTAATTAAAAAAAAAAAAAAAAAAAAAAAAAAAATTTAGGTACCTTCTTCGTTGGTGCTAATTCTTTTTTTTTTTTTTTTTTTTTTTTGAATGTATTAAGTGATGGTTTTAAGTTTTTGCTTTTGAAAATTATGAATATTACTTACGGTGTTTTTAGAAATCCTTACGATGTTTTCGTATTGCATTTTAGATAAACCTGTTTTCTTTTAAAATTAACAGTTTCAAAAGTTAGTTAAATATTGCAATTAGGCAAACCTTTGTTTGAATTGTATCTGGTCAAATTGGTATAAAGTTATTAGTATTAATTTTAAAGTTGTTCTCTGTATATTAAAGGAAAAAAAAGTGGGTTTTCATTTGGTTTCCTCTCATATGAAATAGTCTAATATAATGTAAATTAGTCTTTTATTCGTGAATTTTCTGTGTTTTGTTTTACATGTAAATTCTCCTTAACACTATATTTCACTATATTTTATGTTTACAAATTTTAAAAATATATTCACAGTAAGTATATTTTAAAAAATAAAAAAAAAGGGGGGGTCTGTATGTTTAAAAAAAAATAAAAGTGTGTTTTTGATTGGTTTCCTCTAATATGAATCTTATGTAAATTAGTTTTTTATTCGGGAATTTTCCTGTGTTTCGTTTTATATCTAAATTCTCTTTGACACCATATTACACTAGATTTTATGTTTAAAAATTATAAAAGGACTCAGAAGTAACGAATTTCTCTATTTAACGAATTTTTTTTTTTTAATTCCTGACGAAAAAGAAGACAAAATCCACTCCGATTTAACGAAATATTTAACCAGTCATCGTATTTTTTTCTCCTTGTGTTGTCCTAAATTTTTTGTACACAAAGAACAGTGTTTAACTTTCATATTTAAAAGAAATTTGAATCATAAAAAGTGGATTTTTAAAGCTGAATTGTTTGCATAAAATTAAAATAACGTCATTTTCACTTACTTTTCATTTTATATATCAGTTGCAATCATGTTATCATTAACCTGGAAAAAACCTCGATAACGGATTCCGGTATAAAAATTAACCTCTAGTTGGCAACCAATAAAACTTCCCTAATCTTGCGTAATCGGATCAACAGCCAAGTTTGACGACAAATATTAGAAGTGTTTGCAACGATATGGTTACAAATGTACCAAAGTTAGCTACAAATGAAGTTACGCGGATTAAATGATGTCAAATTGCTGTTGACAGAATTATAGATCTTTTCCCAACAAAACTCCTTGAGAATAATAAATAAAGTTCGTTATGCAAAATTTTTAGTAATAAGCTTTTTGGTGAATACTAGTACCGAAGATTTTTTTTTGCATTTCTTTAATGAGCATAATAACACGGAGAAATAAATAGACTTGCTATTTCTTTTATTTTCAAAATTACAGTATTCTTCAGCCTGTTGCCTAAATAAACCCTATAATGAAAAAATCGATAATTTGTGAATGACTTTAGCTGCTAGCGCTGTGCGTCAGCCGAAATTGCTGTATAATAATTGAAATTTTATCTAATCTGAATTTCATGTTTTTTTTTTTTTTTTTTTTTTTTTTATCTACCTTTTAAACCTTATATAGGCTAAAGTGATAAATCAACAAATATTGTTCCATTGGCATTTAAACGTTTTTTTCGTACATTGCAAGTATTGCTTTTTTAGTGATAATAAAATAAATGCAAATGAAAAATATATAATAGTAAATCTTCTTTTGCTCGTTTGCTTCATAATGAAAAACCATAAATTTACAAATCGCTAAGTACAAATTTCGTGTAATTTTCTGCAGTCGGATTCACCGTCCAGAGACCCTTTCAAATGCAAAAGAAATTTGAAACAATATATTAAATACGGCAATTGGCAGGTGATCTGATTACGGAAAATTAGTCCAATATATTTTAAAAACCACAAATAGAAGAAAAGATAAGCAGAAAAGCAAAAAACTAAAAAAAGGACGAATTAAAAATAATATCGAAAATTTATTTCAGCTAGCAATTTTTATTGCAAAATGTTGGGGGGAAAAACTAAAAAAAAAAAGACCAAATAAAAAGAATATTGCAAATTTATTTCAACAAGCAATTTTTATTGCAAAATGTTTTCTTTAGTGATAGTAATAACACATAATTGTATGAATTTTCTTAAGAATAATCTTTAGCTCTTAACAATGGAAGCAGCGAATATTTCTATAAGGGAAATTGGCGATACGTTAAAAAAATAAAAAATAATTACACTAAAATTTAAATATCTGACTTCCTTTTTATAATATCAACTGCTATTTATATACTTTACATTTCAGTATAAAAAATTACTCCAAAAATTCTGTCGTACTTTTGAAATAACACCAATATTGTGAACATTGCTCGGACAGATGCTTATGCCTTTTTGGCTTAAAATCAAATTGTTTGGTGACAAAAGTAAAATCAAAATAGTAAATAAATAAATAACATGTAACTCACAAGTACAGTCATTTTACTTACCCATCATACGTAGTAATAGGGTAAATCTTGTAATCATTTTGAAAATCGATTTTTTTTTTGACGGATTTACACGTTTCAGACACTGGAGATTACGAAAAACATATTTTTAGAAAAAAAATTTTTGCCGTCCGTCTGTGTGTCTGTAAACGCTCTATCTCCCGAAAAAAATGAGATAGAGACTTGAAATTTGGTATGTACTTAGTATGTAATAATGGGAAGAAGCTTATTGAATTTCAGTAACCTCGATTATCCGGAACTATTTTTTTCGGACTCTCGAAATATTCGTTCTGATAAAAGGTATATAAAATTTTCGAAATTGTTTATTTTAAGGAGTGAATATAAAAGACAATAAAAAAACATAAATTTTGCATAAAGCATCAAGTCGATCGGATAATTAGTTGCTGAGATATTTGTAATCCTATTTTCCACACTCTTTGATTTTTCATGACCTTGTACTTCAACCAAATTTCAATTCAAAGATATATTTTAATTGGAAATGAGACGCTTAATCAGATGCATTAAACTGCTAGTTAATAGGATTATTGTTTTTGGAGTTATAAGGATGTTTCTTTTAAGCAGTTCAGTAATCGAGCCTCAAGCCACGGTTTTATTGGAATTGCAATGCAATTTATAAGTAGTTTACACATTTTTTATTTTAATATTTTGTATTATGCATATCCATGATGGGTAAGTATTACGGTGGCCTTCAACGACTAGTTTATAATTATATCTGCTAGTTTCTTCTGTGAGTCACATGAGGAAGGAGTTAGATTAAAAAAAAATTTGAAAAAAAAAAAAAAAAAAAAAAAAAATTGTTACTCAGATTTTATCTAATCAAATTTTCAGATGCAATTTTCCTTCCCTGGCGCAAAGGATAAATCGCCAAATATTATTCGAATTGCAGTCTTTCACATTGAAAAATTTGTTAAGCATTACGAAAAATCCCTTTCAAGTTTAAATTAAATATGTTCGTTTTATAATATTATCTCTCATCAAAACTGTTTTTCTTTTTTTTTCATTTTTTCTTTTTTGATTTTAAATAAAATTAGCAACAGTTTATAACCGTTATAACCGTTGTATAACCGTTTTCAATTTTTTCGCCAACGATAATGGTTCGCCAAAAAATGACCAATGGTAACCTTTTCGTTCAGATATTTCCATCATAATTCTATAACTAATGTACGTAGAACGATATGTTATGTACTAAATCTTTCCCTGAAAAAGTTATATATCTAACAGTACAAGTTTCATCAAAATGCATTCAGCTAAACTGGAGTTATAAGCAGAGGGAATGAAATTTTTATTTGTATTTTATATATATATATATAGTAGATAGGGTGATAATTTAGGTGATAAATTAAATTAATATTGAATAAATAAAGAATATAATAATAATTGTAAATTAGTTAATGAAATAAATGCTAGAGAATATGTAGATATTAAATTAAATAAGTATTAATTTAAGGAGGGTACAAGTATAGCCTAGAATGAGGTGCCATTATGTAAAATATTGTACGATAAATGATTATGTAAATGTGTAATATATGTAATATTTTTAACTTTTTTAGCAGTTCCAACCTCAACACTCCATAGTGGCATTTCGATTTTTTATTTTATTTTATTTTATTTTATTTTATTTTATTTTATTTTTTATTTTATTTTATTTTTTTTTGTTGGGGGGGGGGGGGGAAGGGGCGCAATTTTTATACATGTTTTTATAATTATTTTTTTTTCAGCAATCCGCGCCCACACTCCATTTTTTGTTTTAGATTTTATAATTTTTGTATATAATAAACGCTCAAAATGAATGTATAATGTTTGATCATAATGAAATAAAGGAAAGGGGATAATTATATAACAACACTGTTTGGTTCCATTTTATTAAATTTGACCTTATGAATTGGGAAGACCATAAAAGTTTAATACGATTACGGTGATTTAGAAGAATATATCTGTAAAAAGAATATGTAGGCAAAAGAATTAAAGTTAGTAAAATCATTTATATTAGATGAAAAATAATTTCGTTTATCATAAATATTAAACGATAAAGTATTATTAGGTAGAATAGTAATATTAACATGCATAAAATTAATAGTAGAATTACTTATATTGGTAGAGCTAAGTTCCTAGTTCAGAAGGATAAGCTACACTAAGGAAATATAGATTGATTATCATTAAGAGACAGACAGAAAACATAATGTAAATCCGCTAAAATGACATTATTGAAAGGTTCTTGAAATCATATGTAAGAATAATGTTTACGTTTGTTAAAGCCTAGACTAATCTACTACTGGACTATCTAGACTCAGTGCCTGATTTACGGCAGGGCATTCGTTGCACGGAACCAGAGCCCCCCCCCCCCCCCAAATGCTACTGAAAAATTTTCAATTATTGGCCAAAATCTGATGAAGTTTTAACAATCAAAGAAAATATTATGGAATAATCTGTTTATCGTTTATTTCATTTAAAAATAACTTTTCAAAGGGCTACTTCACGCAACTGAAAACACCCGCTTGCTAATGTTAATCCTATGGGAGACATTTTATTTTAAATATCTCTTTTGCACTTCAATATTTTAAAATGATTTTTTTTTCATTAGATAGTTGAGGTCAATCTCTACAAAAGCCGGTTTTTTCTTTTTCGATTTTCTTTACAGGTTTTTTTTATTAATATATCTTTTTACTCAAGGCAGCTGTAGGCATTGGTGCAAGGGGGGCCCCCCATAAGAATCTGTGCCCAGGGCTCCAAATTTGTAAATCGGTTCCTGTCTAGACTATCTAGATCTTACTATTCTAGACTAATAAATTTTAATATCTAGACTATCTACTAATTCTTAACTGTATTTAATACAATAAGTATTGTTTTTTTCAATAGTTAAATCATAAATTTGTTGATTAAATATGATCCAGACTAATTTTTTCTACACTAATAGTGTATTTCAATGTAATTTTAAGATTTATACTTATGTAGCGGAAATTTACATTGTTCAGTGTTGTGTAAGAATAATTTAAAATAGTGTATTAGTACGTGTATTATAAGTATTATATCCTACAATGATAGTGCGGAATTTTAAAGAATTTTTGTGAAACTTATTAAGAATCACAATAATGTATGTAATGTACGGTTAAAGATTTTACTTTTTAAATCTAGTAATGCATAATAACTTAGAATATGTCTGCTGTTTTCTTCTAATGAAACATTATTTTTCTTTATTGAATATTAATTAATTAAGATAATTAACTACTTAAATGATATATACCAGTGATTCATAGTAACTAGAGGTTAATACAAAAATAACAAGACATAACATCACAGCATGCACATTATATAACAACACATTCAAACATATGAATATAGGTGTTGCTAGCGGACAGAGGACTTAAATTATTTTGTAGTGCAGACATCTACAGTTAATTATCTGAAGTAAAAACACTACAATTATGAAGTGTGAAAATATTGTCAGAAGTGATTGTATTTGTTAAAAAGTAATGATAGTAATATTTGGATATGATAGGATAATTATTAGCAGCTTTATCAACATATATAATGATGAATTTTGTTTTTAAGTTCGTGAATATGTGGTTTAAGGTGGTTGACCTGCTCAACAACGCGAAACTTTTTGACACCTTTTCTCATTCAATTTTAAACGGAAAGGTATACAATTGGCAGGACTCATTATTGAAGCGATTTGGAATCCAAATGAGTTTTCCATTTTTTGATAAATAAATTACTTATCGAGTTATAAGCGATTCGTGTCACATGACGACAGGATTTTTCCCTTTCTGGCTCTGCTGTCTTTGGAATTCGGTTTAAAACGCCAACTTTGGCAATATTTTCAGAACGATCTTCTGACTTTACCAAAGAATGGAAAACTCCTTAAGATTACAAATTTTCTCAATAAGAACACCTGTCAATTTCGTCCATTTCTGAATAAAAATGAATTCAAAATTGGGTAAAAAAAAGTAGTTCCTCTGTATTTGTGAACAGCCTTAAGAAAGAAACTGAATTTTTAGCTAACCTTATGTAATTCCTGTAAAAAAAAAAGTAAAATAGTAATGGTATGCTTCTGTCTGAAAAGTACTAAATGAGTTTATTATAATCATAACTGATGTGTAATATAAAGGGATTCATATCATATGCTTATTGTTGAATGATGGACTGTGGATGTGACTGTGAAAATATGTGATAGTGCCAAAGCGCATTAAAGATTTTAAATGTGAATTATTGACGGCGTCTTAAATTACCAGTTATAATGTGTCCATGTTGGGCATTAACATATTTTGTTAAACGGGGTTTATTACATTTTATGAATATGTGTCAGTGTGTTTGAATTTTTTTGATAATTTATTATAATTAAAAATTCTACTTCCTAGACTAATAGGGTATTTCAATGTACTTTTAAAATTTATATTATGTAGCGGAAATTTACATTGTTCAGTGTTAAAAATAGGATTAAGTTTTATTTGATTAAATACTGGGTTGGTAAAGGTGACGATTAATTGTGAATTACTTTTATTTAAATTATTTGTATTTTTGTTAGTGTTAACAGTGAGAACAGTATATATATATGTGTGTTATAACCTGCATTTATTTTTCCATATTATTTAAAACTGTTGTTTAACTACTTACTTTCTAACATTAATTATTGTTTACTACCATATTATACCCCTTTAATCTTCATATCTATTTATATCTAGATTTACAATAATAACTTCGTTGTCTATAATTTATCTTTAGCTTATTGCTCTTCTTTTTAAAGATAGGTGGAAGCACCAGTATTTCCATTTTTTCTATTTTAAGCTAGATGACAGCACTAGCCCCTCTCTTTTTTTATTCCTCTTCTTCTCTGTCAGCCATGCTTCAGCATTACCTAGAGCAGAGCTTTGGTCTTGCACATGGTTCACATTTTTGCATATTAATTCTTCCTCACCTCATTTTGTTTACTGGTGAGTTGTGTCTATTATTTTAATTTTTTTATCTATTATAGATGGATCATATTTTATTTTTTGGATCTCTTATTATGTTCACATTTCATGGGTTTTTCGATATGTTATAAAAAACTTAATATTGCTATTTTTAGGCTTAATGTTGACAATATTCGACGAAATAACATATCTTTACTATGAATTATTCGTATGAAGCTCCTTTGACGAATCCATAAGATATTCATATTTTTTTAGATTTGCATTTTCACTTTATCGTGTTTAACTTTTTCAATATATTTTCCTTTAATTTTTATATTGTCTTTAATTATATATATATACATAATTATAATATCTTTGAATTTCAAAAAACATATCAAGTTCTTGTAACATTCTAATTAAATCTCCAAAGAGATAATTAATAATAATGTGTAGACAGAATACCACATAGTTAATAAATTAAAAAGTGCAATCATAATTTTACCATAGCTTGTGCTTCAATGGTAATTGGCCAAAAATACTGAAAATATGAAGAATATTTAAAAGGAGAGAGAGAGAAAATGATTTAAAAAAATAATAAAAAATAAATAAATATTTATAATAAACCATAAAATGTTAATAATTTGGAGTTGATATCAAGTGAATACAAATGGATTAAGAAATGAAATATGAACTAAATATAATGGAAAATTGGATAACAAGAGATTTAAATTAGAATTGGATATGAAAAAACACGTGTAGATATAATTTTCAACCTGGATGTACTCACACGTGTTTAAAAAAATAATTCAGTATTTGATAATTATACTGGCATACATGCTAAGATCAGTATAATCATCCAGGTATACTGAATTATTACCAGAAGATAATTGGAAATAATAAAATTGGAAATAAAAAACTTGTAAAGAATAGATAAAATATTTTACTCACAATAATTATCCAAAAATCCATATACAACACTATACTGAATTAAAACCAGATAACAGTTGGAAGTAATAAAATTGGAAATAAAAAACTTGTAAAGAATAGATAAAATATTTTACTCACAATAATTATCCTAAAATCCTTAAACAACACAAGGTCTTCATTTATACCAATACGACCACATGGCATATATATATATATATATATATATATATATATATATATATATATTATAACTATGCAATTTTTTAAAAATTATTATTTATTTATTTATTTATTTGGTGATTCAATGATGTGAAATATAATACAAATTATTTTGTTAAAAATGAACTTAAATTATTAAACATATCTTTTTGTGTACGGGTCAAAATGAGAATTTTCAATAAAAAATAATTATAGTAATAAACGTTCATAAACCTAATGATAAGAAGATTATTTTCCCTGTAAAGACCGAGTTCACGATTTGAGTGGAGTCTGCGGAATATAAATATTCATCATTGTTCGAGTGTGTCTTCTGTTTTTGATTCTTTTCTTAAGAAGTGATAATGTGAATTAGTTTTTATTCTTGACTTCAAATATCGCACAGAAACAAATCTTCAGCTCAATTTATTTATGAATACTTAAAGATTATAGTTTTGTAGAAACGCACAAATTTAAAAATTATAGAAATTTTTGCACAATTAAGGCTACTTGTCAGTAAACTTCCCGATTCCCCTCGCTAATGTTATTCCTATGGGCGTAGGATGCATTCGTATTTTAAAAATATCGCCTCGGAAAATTAATATTTTTAACTTCTGTTTTCTTTGTATTGTTCTTAAAGAATGTCTCTTTTTTTTCTTAGTTGTCAATTTTTTTCTAAAATATATACTTAATTTTATATGAAATGTTAAAATCGTATTCAGTTTCGCTAAGATTTTAACACATAAAAATATAAATTAAGCATATAGTTTAGAAATATTTTGATAACTAAGGAAAAAAGAGACATTTTTTAAGCACAGTACACAGGAAACAGAAGTTAAAAATATTAATTTCCCGAGGAGACATTTTAAAAAATACGAATGCATCCTACCCCATAGGAATAACTTTAGCGAGGGGAATCAGGAAGTTTACTGACCAGCAACCTTAAGGCGCTGTTCTCAAATCCAATCTCGCTACTTTCTGGCACATTCAAGAAGTCATTTTTAATCTTAAATGTACAAAATTTGAAAGTATTCTTTATTTAGATACTAAGAAATAAAATAGCGTTTCTTTTCTTTTCATTTCTTTCCTATTTTTTTCTTTTCTTTATTTTTAACTATAAAGGGAAACAACTTTCAAGAAATTATGTCATTTTTTATAATTTTTTATTATTATTATTATTATTTTGATTTGAAGGAAAAGAAAATGTTAATGTAGAACAAAAAATAAACATCTGTGTGTAATAGCTTTCTCAAAATTTTCACAGACAGCAAATTTATTTAAAATCACAATAAAAATCTTCGATTTAAATCTTAACTCTCAACGACCAGCTCTGATTATAAATCATTTTCAAGTACTCTAGGAAAAGAATGAATTAGTAGTTTTCTAGTTATTTGAGTAAATTTAATTTTTAAATGTCTTTTGACCTTCCTAATAAAGAGAACTCCAAAAATATCGATGGAAATGGAAAATGCATTATCTTACTCCAACTATTACAATCAAATTTAAAAGTATTAAGAAGTAATTTGGGAAGTAAAATTGATAAATGACTTGCTTTATGCAGTTTTATATACTATATATGTATGTATTGAAGGGAAAAAAACGAAATATTTTTTTTTATTAATAATATTGTTTTGTTTTTTATTGATAATGTTGGTTAACTGATCAAGTATCCATCGAAAACCTGCAGAAAATAACACAACATGAAATATACCTATTGTTTTGTTTTCTCTGTCCCTTTTTTTGTTAAGGCGGTTCTCAAAAATACATTTTCCCCCCTCGAGAACGCGAAACTGTCTGACACATTTTCTGACTCATTTTTAAACATAAAAGCATGATACTTGCTGGCATGAATATTTAAAAAAAAAATGTAGTCGAACAGTTTTTTTTTTCGATAAATAAATTACATATTAAATTATAAGCGATTGTTGTCTTAGGACAGCAGTTTTTTTTCCTTTCCTGCGTTGTCGTGTCCGGAAATTCGGTTCGAAACAACATTTTTTTTTCTGAAAAATCTTCTGCCTTTATCAAAAAACGAAAAAAAAATATTTCGATTACATAGTTTTTGAATAAGAGCACCTGTCAATTTGATACATTTGCAGACAAAAATGAATTTAAAAAATGTGTCAGAAAGTAGCCATTAGGATTTGAAAACAACCTTCAGCATAAATCTCGGGGAAAGAATTTGTTATAATATCTCCGAAAATATGAAATATTTTGCTTTACTAGTGAGTGCGATGGTAAACTGGTTAACCAGTGTTATTTATTTCAACATATTAACATAATTTCTTTAAGCCCTTTAAATTGCTGAAAAAAGATATAAAAATTTCATTTTAAGCACCTTTAAATTGGCTTAATTTTTGCGGTTTGGAAGGATGAAAATCTTTCTGAATTTTTCCCCTAATTAGAATCGTATTTTAATTAGATCCATTAAAGACTGCTATTTCGCAGAGGGATTTTATTTGGTTCTGTTACCGTAAATCAGGTCATGAATAGACAGAAGCAGGTTTACTTAATAAATATGACTTACAAGTACATATGCATGTTTTATTTTAAAATATCTTTAGTCCGCACTTCAATCCCCACCTCCATTCTCTTCCTCCCTCTCTCTTAATATATAATACGTAAAATGGATTAAAATTTATCTTCTGAATATTTTAGTATATCAACAGTTCTTCTTCTTCTTCTTTTTTATTCATTTAATTTTATATTATTCTTTAAATCAGTAAAATTTGTTGTTTTAGTTCATTTATAGAGGCACAGTTATAATTAATATTTCTCTTAATAGTTAAACTATAATTTATAGACAAAATTCAGACAGTTAGAAAGTGATCTTACAAATATACATAAAATAGATGTAGAATTCTGAGTACATTGTAAAAGAAAAAAAAAAAAAAAAAAAAAAAAAAAAAACAAGACAGATGTTTCTTAATCTACATAAGTATAATATAACCATGAAAGGAAATATACAATAACCTCATCCTAGTTACCCATGATTCGAAAAGCGTTCCTTATCTTTAGAAACACCAGAAACCAATCTATTAGTGGCAGCAAAAGAAACTTTGTTTTTAATAAATGTTCCTTAAAATCCCGATAATGTATTGTTATATGAGGTTTCTAAAGATAAAGAACGCTTTTCGGATTAGTAACTTGGGAGAGGCTATTGTATATTACTTACCCCTCATACGTAGTATAGGGGTAATCGTTGTAATCGTTTTGAAAATCGAAAAAAAAAATTTTTGGCGGATTTACACGTTTCAGACATAGGAAATTTCGAGAAACATATTTAAAAAAAAAAAAAAAAAAAAAAAAAAAAAAAAAAAAAAAAAAAACGCCAGTTTGTCTGTGTGTGTGTGTCTGTAAACGCTCTATCTCCCGAACAAATTGTGATAGAGACTTGAAATTTGGTATGTACTTAGTATGTAATAATGGGAAGAAACTTATTGAATTTCAGTAACCTCGATTATCCGGAACTATTTTTTTCGGACTCTTGCAATATTCGTTCGAATAAAAAGATATATATATATATATATATATATATATATATATATATATATATATATATATATATATATATTTAAGGGAGTGAATATAAAATACAATAAAAAAAACAAATTTTGCATTAAGAATGAAGTCGATCGGATAATTAGTTGCCAAGATATTCGTAATCACATTTTCCACACTCTTCGATTTTTCATGACCCTGTATTTCATTCAAATTTCAATTCAAAGATATGTTTCAATTAGTAAAGAGACGCTTATTCCGACGCAATAAACTGTTAGTTAATAGGATTATCATTTTTAGAATTATAAGGATGTTTCTCTTACGCAATTCGGTAATAGAGCATTTAAAGTTCATGACGTCATCAAGCCAGGATTTTATTCGAATTGCAATGCATTTTATAAATAGTTTACACATGTTTTATTTTCATATTTTATATTATACATATCCATGATGGGTAAGTATTACGGTGGCCCCCAACGACTAGTTTCCGTTCGTGGTTACATTATATTTTTCTAGATTTAAAAAAATCTGCCTTTTTAGGTAGATTTCGTAAGAAATACTACCTATTACATTCTCACCTAAGTTGGAAATTTTGAAAAATTTTTGCAGATCTACGCCGATCATGACTCCCAGAACCCAAAACCACCCCCAGTTCAAAACTTTATATATCTATCTATCTATCTATCTATCTATCTATCTATCTATGTCACTTTTTTCTGACCACGATAACTGGAAAAATTCTGCATTAATCTTTTACAAACTGATACATAAAATCAAGGGGCATAAAATCTCGGTCAAGTTCGTTAATGGGCAAAATCGAACCAAGGGGGGGAGGGTGGGGGGGCTTTTTGTGAAAACAGAAAAAAACCCATAATTTCTTAATTATGATACGTATCGAATCCGTTTAAAGTTATTATTACTTCTAGGAGAAGGGTCGAAAATGTATGTATGACAGATTTTTGATATAATTAAAAATGGCCCCAAGGGGGGGAAAAAAGGGGGGTTTTAAGAGAAAAAAAATCATAGCTTCGTCAATTCCCAAGATATCAAATTCGCGTAAATTTATTATTAATCCTCTTAATATTATCTAAAACTTTTATATTGACAAGTTTTTTATAGGACCAACCGTTATAGCAAAAAAAAATTAAAAACAAAAAAATCCCTGCCGGCTCCGCCTGCAAACAAGTTATTTTTCGAAGTAGGCGGTTCCAACTCCCGCATCTTTTCGAAACTGATACATAAAATCAAGGGGCATAAAATCTCGGTCAAGTTCGTTAATGGACAAAATCGAACCAAGGGGGGGGATGGGGGGGAGCTTTTTGTAAAAACAGAAAAAAATCCATAATTTCTTACTTATGATACGTATCGAATCCGTTTGAAGTTATTATTACTTCTAGGAGAAGGGCCGAAAATTTATGTATGACAGATTTTTGATATAATTAAAAATTGCCTTAAGGGGAGGGGAGGGGGGTTTAGAAGAAAAAAATTCATAACTTCGCCAATTCTCAAGATTTCAAATCCGCTTAAATTTATTATTAATCCTCTTAATATTATTTAAAACTTTTATATTTACAAGTTTTTTATAGGACCAACCGTTATAGCAAAAAAAAAAATTAAAAACAAAAAAATCCCTGCCGATTCCGCCTGCAAACAAGTTAGGTTTCGAAGTAGGCGGTTCCAACTGCCGCATCATCGTAAAAAGGTCATTTCTTCCGCAATTCCCGACAAACAGGCGCCCCACGGTCTGCGTCTTCGAAATCTACCTGTGCCTGTAGGCCGAGCAGTCAGGGATTTTTTATAGTGTAATTCGCTAAGATTGTGTGACATGATTACATTTCAAATCAGAATGTCTTTAAATTTTCCAGCAACTGCATCTCTTTCTCCAATATTTTTAATCCTAATCAAAATCTAACTACCAATTGGAAGTTTAAAAAAATTGTTCTATTATAAGCATTAGTTGATTTAACCTTGAAATTTTGTAGTAAAAATTGAAAATTGAAAATAAAATGAATATTGAAAAAAAAAGAAAAGTGATGCACTCACGCAGAATAAAAGAGGAGTATTGGATAAAATATTTCGTAAATAATATTCTGTGAATTTCAAATAATTAATTGATAAATGAAAAAGTATTTAATTGTATAACATTTGTACTGTTGTAATCCATTTGTATGTTTTTTTTTTTTTTTTTTTTAAATGGATGAAAAACATATTTTACACTGAAAATACGTTTAGAATGGATTATTAAAAACAAATAACGTTGAGTTTTTAAAAATTTTACATGTATTACAAAATTACAAAACGACCCCGATACAAGCCCTAAAAAAATATTAAGAGTTATGAAGTAGTTACTTTTGTGTTAATTTAAATTTTGGTGATGGTCTTATTTGGGTCCAAGAGCAGAAATTCTTTGAGAAAATCTTCTCTGGCGTAAAATAGATACAAATTTGCTAAATATTTTAAAATAAACTGATTCTGCCATCTATTTCGAAAATTCAAAAGCATTATTGTACTTCATTTTAGATTCACATGTGATAAAGCAGTAAAAATAAAATATGCACAATGTTTCGAGCGTTGTTTTTTAATACAACCTCCTGTGAGGTTACCATGTACGAGAGGGTTAAATAAATAAAGTATGCAATAAATAAATAAATAAATAAAGATAAAATAATCCAAACGCAAGTCAGATCTGCAATTCTGAAAGTTGCAAAGAAAGCTGTTTGTGCTCAAATTAATTTTCTTATGTTTTTCTACACTTTTGTTTCTTAAGGATTTCTATATATAAAAAACGAAGCAAAATTTTTTCTTTTTATTTTGCAATCTTACTGTTCTCACTCCTGGTAAAATTACTGTTGTTGCAAATATTTAGCGTATATGGCACAGCCAGACGATGTGTGGCGTCATTGTTATGTCACAAATGGTCACAGACAGTCACAATAAAAACCAAAAGTTCTTGGTTTCGTAGCATTATAACTCTCACGTGACTGTCACATCTTGACTCGACTGTGACAGACCCTTTTTAATTACTTGCATCTCGTCACAAAGTTGGACGTATGGGCTTTACAGTGACTCTTTTTCTACAACATGCGACAGCAATGTGGACATTAAAAGTTGCATTTGGGTCACGGTGCTTTCATATTTTGGTCACATTCGGGTGACGATGCTGTTTACGATGTCCTTCGTAACAAGAAACAAAACAAAACAAAACAAAAAACTTTTTAATCCAGAAAAAGGCTTGCAAAAAGAATAAATTAATATTTGTTGATGAAACTTACTATAAACCTAGCTTCATATTATAAAACAATATCACTCTGCTATTCTTCTCATTATAGTTTTTAATTGATTTTCTTCGTAAACACCCATGGCTTATGTTGTTAGGAAGTAAATTTCATGTCATTGCGCCTGTATAGTGAGCTTCCTGCACCAGCTTCGGTGCTTGGCGAGGAATCTTGTATGCAGTAACCCCCGCCACTCGAAATTTGAAACCAGAATATAACAGGAACCTCACATAAGAGATCTTCACAAAAGATTCAGAACAGCAAGCAATCAATTAGATCCCGGACCGCCTTTAATGAGAACGACCTATAATGAGATGTTAAATGAGGTCTCCCGACCCCCTTGTCTCCACCAATCAGAATACGCCATGTTTTACCCCCCACCCTCCAGCTCTCCTTAATGAATTTCATTGTGGGATTTCAATCTCCCCCCCCCCCCCCCTCTTGAGAAACAAGCGAGGTGTGTTTTATTTAGAAGAGAGGGTTTTGTTTCATTATAAACTTTTCCTTGTGTTTTTTTAGGGGGGTGAGTAAGGGTGGTTCTTTAAATGGGGGGAAGGGGTTCATAGCTAAGGAGCAGGAAGAGCATTTTGGGAAGGTTTGCCTGCCGCGCCTTTTGTAATTCAAAGATTTTTTTCTTTTCTTTTTATTTTTTATTTCTTTTTCACCGTTTTGTAGTGGTTGTTGTTTGTCATAATCGTGGCTTCTTTCAATTTTAATTTTTCTTTTTGGTTTTTGAGAAATCGAGACCTCCTCCGGTACCCCCTTATTTTTTTCCTTTGGAGGAAAACTAAACGAAAACCGACCGCTTTGTTTTTAGGAAGAGCATTATTTTGTTCATTTTTTATCTTATTCATTATTTTTTATTCGTTCTTCACAGGCTTTATTCCTACAAGCAAATAAAAAAAAAAATGTAGGAAGAGACATGATTTTCTACCTTAATTTAATGAAATATTTAATTAACATTTTTTTTTTATATTTCTCCTGTTTGAAGAGAAGTTTTTTCTAGTTCATTTTTTTAAAGGAACATCATTCGGGAAAAAAAAAAAAAGCATTTAGTTTTTTGAAGGAAACACTCAAAATGCTATTTTTTTTTCCTTCCGGGTACTAAATAAATAAATATATATATAAATGCTAGTGATTTCAGATTCATAAATTTTTTTTCACTATTACGTGAGACCGCAAGGTTATTTTTTTCTTGTTGACGTTATTGTTAAAATATAATGACGGTTTTTCTTTACATTTTTTTACGGCGTTTCTTTTTTTACGTCAAAGAAATTAAGATTATAATAATGAGTATTAATTTAATGAGCTTTTCTTTTGGATAAGAAAAAAAAAGCATTGTTTTTTCCTGGTTACTTTTTTTTTTCTTAACCTCGTCATTTAGCTTTTCCTTAAATTATAGTAATTTTTTTTAGTGTTCCCTGACAAAGAAATTTTGCTTTAAGCTTCGCCATTTTCTTGCTGTTAATGGGGGATTAACGAACACGGATGCAGCTACTTCGTAGTTAGAGATACAGTTAATCTCGTTACCAAGCTGAAATTTTGATGAGCTACGCAAATAAAAAAAAGTACTAAACTGTTGTGTGAAAATTTTTATATGATATGACTCAATGAAAATAATAATGAGGATGGTTAATAAGCTAAATGCTCTTGAAAATATTTCTTATATTCTCGAATTCTTTTTTATTTTATTTTATTTATTTTTTTGTAAAAATTTACATAATTTACGTGCAAGTTAAACTGTTATTTTAGGAATATTAAATGAGAAAATAGAAGTACCATTGAACGTTATCTGCTTTCATATATCTATTTACGTATTCACATACCTGTTGTAACATATGGATAGTCAAATTCCGCTATAATGAACCCGGTTATAGCAAAATCTTGAATATAAAGGATTAAATTTCTGCCTTCTTTCAGTTTTCTACACAAACTTTACATATTGCTTAGCATATAACGAACACCAGAATGTATCGAGGTAAAAAATTTCTATAGCGGAGTTCCACATTATACATTTATGTATGCGTCTTTAACATCTCCTTGTACCAAAAAATAAAAAATTGAGATTAGTTTGATTTTCACATCATGAAATTCACATCATGTATATACACACACACACACACACACACACACACACACACACATATATATATATATATATATATATATATATATATATATGTGTGTGTGTGTGTGTATTGTATTATCGGTTTATCTATTGTCGATTATTTATGTGATTTAAAGGTTATTATTAACAAAAGTTTTATTATATATATAATATATATATTACCATTAAATGAACGTTATAACCACCAACAAAAACTGTGAAATTATATATATATATATATATATATATATATATATATATATATATATATATATATATATATATATATTAACCTCGTAATTTAATTTTTTCTATTTATTTTATTTTTTTTTTTTTAATTTTTTTTTTGCGTGTGTGTATGTTCCTTGATAAAATAAGTATGCTTTAATCTTCGCCATTTTTTTTTACTGTTAATGGGGGATTAATGTACATGAATGCATCTCGTTGTTAGAGATGCAGTTGATCACATTATCAAGCTGAAATTTTGATGAGCTACAAAAATAAAATGAAAAAAGCATTCGACTATTGTATGAAAAGTTCAGTGTAATCTGCTGACCCAATAAAATAATAATGAAGAAGATTGACAAACTAAATGCTGTTGGAAATATTTCGTAATAATTTACTAGAATTCCATTCCACTATTATTTATTATATAAATTTACATAATTTCTATGAAAGTTAAACAGTCATTTTAGGAATATTGAAGAACAAAGAAGAAAAAACACCGTTACATACTTGCGTGTATATATTTGTTTACATATCTGTAATTTATGCATATGCTGTCAATTCCTGCTGTAACAAACTCGAGTTGTAACATTTACTTTGAATTTAAACAGTTATTTTATGGATGTCAAATGCAAAAGAGAGAAACACTAGTACATTTTACACTAGTTACACTAGTAACATTACACTAGTATATTTGCATGTATTTTCGTATTCATAGATATGTAATAATCATGCATGCGTAGCAGTGAAATCCTACTATTATAACGAATCCTGGTTATAGCATTTACTTGAAAATTAAACAATTAATTTAGGAATACTAAATAATAAAAGAAAGAAATACCATTGTACATTATATCGCCGTATGGATTTGTGTATTCGAATATCTGTAATTATATAATGTACAGTTAAACTCCGGTGTAGGGAATATGAGTTATAACGAACAAATATTTTGTCACTTTTCAACTTCCTCTACATGCTTTATACCTGGTTTATAACGACATCTCAATTTAGCAAACTAGAAATTCGTTATATAGGGTGCTTACTTTTGTGTATCACTTCTAGTGAATAGTAATTTTCGTTTTATTTATTGTTTAATTCTTATATTAAATAAGACAAATATTACTATTTGGAAAAACTGGTAATCAAAAAAAAAAAAAATCTTTAAGCACTTTGACTTAAAACGGCCTATAGAGGCGCTGATCGCAACCGTCGGTGCAGGAAAATTGCCCCTTTAACTAATGCTAAAGTGACATTGAAACCATTATTTATTGTAAACGCGTTTCAAAGTGTTTGATATTCAAATTTGGATAATTTTTACCTTGCCATATAAACACAGAACACAAATATCGCATGAAATCTGAAATTGTGCAAAAATATAATCAATATGAACAAAATAAAAATGCATGTATTTCAATGGGCTTGGAAGAGATTTTCCTGAAGCGAGAAGTTATATCTTTTTTCCACCAGATGGCGTATTCGAGCGCTTGAATCCCCAATAGCTGAATTTGAATGTAAATGTTTATATATAAACATCTGCATAGACCCATGAAGGAAAAAATTAAGTAGTAAGTATGATTTTTACAACGTGAAACTTGTGCACTTTGACATTTAACATATTAATTAGCAATTGGTTCTAGAATTAGTATTTTATAACAGATCTATTTGGCTAATACTATTGTTATGTTTATTTTTTTTTTTTAATGACCATCAGTTTAATTTAACTATATCTTGTTTTCCACATCGATTACTATTCTTTATTACCCCATGAAAGAGCACCGGCATTTTCTTGACAGCTCGAGCTCGTAAGAAGCTACTTCGTATGGTAGTTACTAATTGCCAATGTTTGGGATGTATATTGATTGTTTATTAGGTTACTATATTAGAAATTTACTGGGAAATAGTATAAGCTATTTCCATGGATTGGGATGATTTGTAGAATCTTTTTGTTTCTTTCTATTTTTCTGTGGGGTTTTTTCTATTTATTTCCTTATTTCACATTTCCGATCTCCCCTAACCATTTTTGTTGTTGTCGTGATAAAAGATAAAGAAAATGCAAAAGAAAAAAAAACAACAACATTGCAATGAAAAGTTATTGTCCACTTCTATGGGAATTTCCTCAATAATTGCATAGTTGTTAAGTATGTGTGCATATTACAAGATGCATTATGTAAATACATAAACAAAGATGTGGGGAAGTACGTAGGTATTAAGTATGAAATGTTAAAATATAGTGGTAATATATATATGTATATTATATATATATATATAGATAGATAAATATATTGTATGTATATTGATATTAGTCACTCTGGCTCGTAAATAAAATCTGTCAATAAGACAGTTTTCTTTCTTTTCTTTTTCTTTCCTTCTTCTTCTTCTTTATTTTGCGTGTGTGTGTGTGTGTGTTTGAAATTGAAAATCTCAAGACCACTTTAAAACAAAGTAGTATTCAGTATGAGTAGAATGAGTTGGCAGTATTTCATATCGAAAATGTATAAATATGCTTTTCAGCAAAAATGTGGCATTTTTCGTTTGGAAATCACCTGAAAAATTATTCTCATTAATAAATTTAAAAAAACGAGAGGAAAATTTGTTTTCTTTTTAATTTAAAAATTTTTATTATAGGAGTTAATAACATAAAATTTTAGTAAAATTATTTTGCAGTTCGTTTTTGTTTGTGGTATTTTTAAACCTTATGTTGCTTTATAGTATCAGTGATACGATAATTATTGTATCACTCCATTTAGATGAAATATTTTTATAAAGTTCTTCTCAATGAATGCAGTTAACGAAAATGTTTTCGTGAGATAGCCGTTATATTGATTTCATTGATTTCTGACCATATTATCAATCAATGAAAGTGAAGAAAACATAGAGAAACAAGTAATAGGCAAAAAGTGGCTCAGGTGCGGATATGTGATTTCTCTATAATGATAGGAAAGACAAGAAATTCTCATGTATTTTTTTGGAAACAGTAATTAATCTATACTTTTTGTTTGGTAGGAGAGGGAAAGGTGTTGCATCTAAGCATGTTGGGCAATATAGTACATTGGGCATATATAGTATGTTGTATGTATATAGTTGTATGTATGTATAGTTGTTGTATGTATGTACGTATATAGTATGTTGGGCAATATAGTTAATTGCAACTACTTTAGTTAAGTTACCTTTTATTTGTTATAAACTTATTATTTAGTAAGGGTTTTTTTTTTTTTTTTTTTTTTTTTGTGAAAATTGCTTTGTCAGTCGTAATTATTATTTTTTTAACAGTAAGTTTATAATACAATGGACTCTCGTTAATACGTCTCCGCTTAATAAGAACAATTTCGTCGAACAATTCCCATCTTTTCCTATTTGCAATTAAGTCAGATCTCAAATTCCCCTCGCTAATGTTAAACCTATGGGAGTGGAATGCATTCTTATTTTTAAGTATATCCCATAAGAAAATTAATACTCTTGACTTCTTTTTTCTATGTACTTAAACGATTTCTCTCTCTCTCTCTCTCTCTCTCTCTTTCTGTTTGTCAAAACATTTCTAAAATATATGTTTAATTTAATATTTTATATGTTAAAATCGTACGAGCTGTAAGTCAGATTTTAACCCTTCAGTTAAAATTAAGCATATATTTTAGAAATATTTTGATAACTAAAGAAGACTATTTAACAGAAAAAGAAGTCAAATATATTAATTTCCTTATATGAGATTTTTAAAAATAAGAATGCATTCCACTTTCACAGCAGGTTTAACATTAAGGAGGGGAATTTGATATCTGACTGACTAACCCCCTGTTATAAAAGTAATTCTGGTGTCAAGAATATAATTTATGAGAAATCAATATACTGAAAAATCGTTAAGAAAACAGTGCAAAAATATCGAATTTTCAAATTTTTCATATTTTAGATTTTAATTTTGATGATTTTTATACCAAAATGTATGTTTTTACTTTTTTTTATTATTACATTAAACAAAGAATAATCGCATTTAAATAAGTTTTTATTTAACTCAGAAGTTTTAAATGCTTATATCTCGCTATACAACTATATGTAATTTCAATTGACTTCTCAAGGTCAGTTTCTCGGTCCTTAGCTCGGTCAGTAACTTTGGTGATACCGGATTTGGCTGACTGACCGCTCGTTTTTCTCACTCTTACTTATAAGGAAAGGGTATGTTTACAAACGAATAGTTCCATCAACCAATCAACCACTATATTTTTGTCATAGCTATCATTGCAGGTCCATTGAAAATTATGGCAACGTAGGCCAATCATATCATAGACCAGTGTAACGTAGACCAATCAAATCTCCCCATCTCATGTGTACAGTAGGAGTCATAACGAACGAACAGATTTTTCTTGCGAACGAACCGTAATTTAACCAACTGTGACGTCAGCTGCCCTTTCCTTATTAGTTGAAAGTTTTGTGCTTTGTTAGGTTATAGTAATGGGGGGGGGGGGGGGGGGGGGGAAGGATCTCTAAAGGGACTAGGAGCTCGCGTCTTCCAGTGCTATGACAACGAAGGGTTGAAGTACAAAGGGTGGATATCCTTCAGAAGCCATTGAATTTACATACAGTATACACGCAGAATTGCTCTACAACCACTGATGTGCAGTTTTCATAAATCATAAATGTCTTAAAATGACCCAAAGAAATAAATAAAAGTTATGACATAAAATGCTTAAAAAATTCTACCAATGTTCAATTTTTTTCATACTAATTTTGACATTTTAATATTAAATATTTAGCTATGAAAAATATTTTAAACATTATCCCTAAGAACTTGTAATATTTATCACATCTGAAAATTTTCAAGGCATTTCATGAAGCGGTTGTAAAGAAATCCTATGCACATTATCAAATTTAATATTGCAAGATATAAAATGTACAGAAAATATGTTCAATCTCTCTGTGAGATATTTAAATATAAATTTCATATAGAAATGTTCTGAATTGAAACTTTTTTCATTTAATTTAAAAATTAACAAGAATGAAAAATTATGCATCAGGCATAAGTTATGAAACACTTTCCAACACTAACAGAATATTATTAAGCAATTTCATGTCTTTCGTACAATAAAATCGACCATAGTCTATCCTGTAACCGAATTCTTTTGTACGTCTCTGTAAATGGATGACAGATTCTGCGCACTCCAGTCTATAGAAAACAGTTATACAGTGTGATCAATTTAAAAGAGTACCCGTTGGTTTTTCTTATTACCCTTAAATCTGATGGATGTGGCAACTCTTCTAACACTGAAGTATAATTGTTTGAACCTTGTTTAAGTGTTGGGAGACAATTTCCAACACTGTTGGACTGTTACAGCTTTATTTGTGTGGTAAAACAGAAATGAAATGCACAATGTTACTTAATCTTGTGATAATTTTATTTTTGAAAAACGTAATTTAATTCATTTTTTGTACATTATCATTCCTTACAGCAAATGTTGAAAATGTTCGCCACCCTTTTGAACGCAAACATGAACATATCAAACCAAGTTTTTTGGCACACTTCGCAACATTGTTGGTGTTATTGACGAGATTTCTTCAATTATCATTTGTTTTAATTCGTCAATGTTTGCAGGACTTCTCTGGAAACCCCATCTTTGAGATTACCCCACAGTTTTCAAAAATAAAAATAATTAAAATGTTGAAAGAAGCAAACAATTTACTCAAATCATTTGCGCAGAATAGGATTAAAAATTACTAATGATGTTCACTCGAATTTATGTTTAAAAAACGAGATTTCGCATTTAGAAAGAGGAAAAAAAAAAAAAAAAAAAGATACCCGCACATTAAATATAGACATATTAAATAAGTAATGATGTTGAAAGTCTTGCTACACATATTATAGATGTAGATAATACAAAAAACAAACGTATATTCTTTTAAATTGATCACCCTGTGCATCTACATAGAAAACAGTAGTGCACCTGACTGATCCGTTTTCATTTCATGTTTGAAGTATCATGACATCATCAAAGGGCCCCAAAAACAATTTTTCCTCATACATCGTAATGGAATTCTTTTGTGCGCCCCTGTCAACGAAAAATAAATTCTATTTATTCTATACTCCTTATAAAACATGTTTTGTCCACCCCCAGTCGTGTATATCAATTTCATTGCGACTGAAGTATTACAACATCATTAATGCATTGGAAACAATTTTGCCTCATAGACAATAATGTAACGGAATTCTTTCGTGCATTCCTGTAAAAGAACTATAAATGCATTTCATTTTAAATATAGAAAAGTTTATAGTAAACCTAAAAAAATTACATGGAAATCCGAGCTCCGAGCATATATTTACCAAAGTTAGAGCACGGACAGACGCTGACAAAACGAATTCACAAACACTTTTCAACTATGTTGTAAAGTGTTAATAAAAATTCGATTGCATAATTTGTTTAAGATGTAATGTCCACTTAATTAAATACTGGGACATAACTTTCCATCTGTTTAGAGCGAATAGTACAAAGTTTGACTGCGATATTTACGCATGCTAATATTTATTCAGTGTTCAGAGTTGGACATTTCTGTTGATAATTCAACTCCAATGTAATCAAGAAGTTTACGCTACCTTTAAACTATTTTCTTTTGGTATGTCAATGTTTACCTATGATTCAAATCCAATTTAAATCTAAGACTTTAAATAGTGCTTTAGTCGTACTTTACATGATAACATATGATTCAATCAACTTTAAATAGCAGCTGAATCAGTTCGCAATTCTAAAAGAGATAGAATATAATTTAAAAGTCATTCAGCTTTAAATAGGGGTATAATCAATTAACTATTTCTTTATATTTACTGAATACAGCTTGACTTTTACCATGTAAGAAATTATACTATGACTGGAAAGTTCAAAACCTTTATAAAAATCTCATACTGCTATATAGTTGTAAAACAAATGACCGAAAGTTTGCCAAATTTGAAAAATTATGGATATTTGGGATTATACCCTCATCGTATTCTTCACGAGTTTCAGTTTGACAAGTTAAACTATTTTGTGTGATTTTTTATGGCGTATTTATAATCCTCCTGACAAAAATGTCGGAGGGGAATGAAACCCTGGTGATCCCCCCATTGGCTACGGCCTTGGCGTAGATAGAATAATTTAAATTCACAGCTAAATAAAGTGGTACCATGTATTTGAGTGATAATTGATGACCTAATTAATTTTAACCACTAAACATATTATTAAATTTTAAAAACCAATACACAATAATCTCTTCGTAGATGTAATGACTAAACTCTTCTGTAGCCTCTTAGCTACTATAGAATCGATGAATAAGCTCAGCTAGGGCTTACAAAGCTATAGCGGACTGTTCCCCAAAGACAGCATTACATGACCGTTAGTACAAAACTGTTATTACCTTTTGTTGTTTAAAACAACAACGTCATTAACAAAATTTAAGTAAATAGCTTTTTCTTTCCGGACATGCAAGTGAAATCAGCTCGAAAAGTAATGGTAAATGGAAGACGAAAGAATAAAATAAATAACAAAATACTGAACACGATTAGTCGAAAACAGAAATAAGACAAAGCGAATTAAATGAAACTTCATAGCAAGATAATTTAAAAGTTTTTTTTTTCTCTTCGAATATTTATCTTTTCTGTAATATAGTCTAGCTTTGTTGAATATTTTCATGCGTGCTAACCACCAACCTATATCAGAACATTAATGATATTTAGAAAAGCTGTATATGTTTATATCGGATTAAGAGAGACAGTATTCAGAATTTTTTAACCGTTTTATGGGAATTTAATGTAATAAAGCTAAACAAAATTAACCCATCAAAGCCGGAATAATTTTTCTCTTTTAAATGCAAAAATTGTATTTCATACCGATTTTTCAAAGTAGCAACTTTAGTCTCCTTTTATTACGGAGTTTCTCTCATCAGATAAACAAAATATTTCCCTTAAAATATAGTGGTATACAAGCAACAAAATGGAGGGTAGTTATACCGGTACCATATGGTACCAGTAGGCTTTAATGGGTTAATAAGATGCCATTGAATTAATTTAGAAATTTTTCTGATTTGAAGACGATGCAAGTCGCTTGGAGTAATCTAAAATATATAACATATGCGCTAATCATAATATAAATGGAATATGTTCATAACGAAATGCAATAAATACATCAAGAATAATTGTAAAATACTCAGCGCAGTAATAAATACAGAGGAAATGGATCTAACGTAATCATCCTTAGTACGTCACCCGATATGAACTTTCATAAAAAACAGTATAGTAACGTATCTGTTTGCTCATCTTCGATATTGGAAAACGTATCATGGAGATATTTTGGCAGATTGTATAGGTATCTAATCAAGGGAAGGAAGCAGAACTATTTTTAGAATGCCTTCGATAAATTTGTAGATAATAAAGAATTATATTTTACGCGGTTAATTTTTTCCTTCAAAAAGTGAGCGAAAAAATGTAAGAATATCTACTTAAATATGCAAATAATATTAATAAAAATAGTTTTTGCCTTTTTCTGTCGAAGAACAAAAAACAAAAACAAAACAAAAAAAAAGATACTGATTTTAATTTAGAATGTTAAAATATATATATATATGATTAATTTTGTCTATCCCTTTGCTTTAGACGTACATGCAGACAGTAAAAAAGTTGTGTAAATATTATAGAGTTCACTAGCTTTCATTTATATAATTGTTTACTAACTTTCTTTAGTTATAAGTTGTACTGCTTGTAAGACGATACTGCCATAAAATATCTTGTTTACATTATATGTTAATAATACAGTAATGCCATGCAAACATTAAACGTCAAAAGCTCGTCTTCATTTTCTGGTAAAAATCCGAATTATATTCTTTAATAGCTCTAATAATACATCTTCTTCAACAACTTCTTCCTTCAGCAATGTTTTACGTGAAATTTGTTAAGAAATATTCCTGGCATTGTCAACTAACAATAGTCGTTCGATCATTTCATTATTTGACTATTTTTCATTCATGCTTTAAAGTAAATTTCGATCCTTCAGATCTTCAATCCTCTGATGGAAGAAGATTCTGATGTGCTGTCTCCTTGTCGTGCGGAGCAATAGCTTCATTTGGCAATAAATGACCACTTCTCCTTTTCACAAAAAATTATGTCTATACCTTTCCTTTACTAAAGGCATACTCACAATTAGCAATAATGGTACGTAAATATCACCTAGTATAGGGTCATCTGTTTTCGCTTCCATATTTATTTGCTAGCTTTTTAAATTATAAGATATACTGCTGTACATATAAGACGATACTATCATACAATACGTAATTTACATTATGCTTTATCGACCCATTACTATACAAAGTTGACTCTCAAAGAGCTATATTTTTCATTTCCGTTAAAAACTAGATTTATATCCCCTTAATAGTTCCAGTAATACATTTTCTTCAACTACTTCTTCAAAAATGCTTCACATGCAATTTGTTAAAAACACTTATGGCATTGTCATCTAACAATAGTCGTTCGATCATTTCATTGCCTGACTATTTTTTTTAATTCACGCTTTAAAGTAACTTTCGATTCTTTAAGATCTTCAATCCTGTGATGGAAGTAGGTTCTGATGTGTGTCTCATTGTCATGCGGAGCGTGTAGCTTTCATTTGCCAATAAATGGCCACCTCTCACACGCATCGTTAAGCTTCCACACCCGCTCTACAGGTGGCGCGACCACTTCACGCTTTTAACTATTGCCAGATTCTACACACACAGCCGTCACGCCAAGTTATTTTTCAATCAGCTCGAGCCTCAAACGTTTTTTGGGGGTACCGTGGGATGATGCATTAAAATGCTCGGCTAAAGGTGTAAAGAAATAAATTTTCTCGTTTATTTTTAAAAGATGAGTTTGTTTTTTAGCTTAGGAAAAAAGCCATAGGTGTTGAGTTTCTTTTTTTTTTTTTCTAGTTTGTTGTCACATGCTAGTGAATCTTTAAGCGTACATGGAATTTGTATTTCTGTTTTATTGAGATGTATTTGTATCAGGATACAAAATTTCAAAACCGGTACGACTATCTAATTAATACCAGGAACATAAAATAAAAAGCTTATTGAAAAAATTCAGCACATACGATTAATAATGTTAAGCTAATTTCAAACTGTACTGTACGTAATGCGAAACAGAAAATGGGATTTATTTATTTAATTGCTTTCTTATTGGAGGGAGGGGGTGGGGGAGGGGCACTCACAACTTGGGTACCCATTGTGACTACAATGCCTAATGGAAAAACAGATTCTTATTAATACTATGAGTGATGTTGAAGTTTTGGTTTTCTTTTCAAGGTCGTACAAGAATGAATAGAATGATTTGTAGATCATTTATTTCAGATTTTTTAACATTTGTACTCCAGAAAGTGTATTAATATTTTAATATTATTATTATTATCTATACATTCTCTGTGAAACTTTTATTTTCACATAACATATTTATAGTATTTAACAAAAAATGCATATAAAAAGTATTCATATTTATGGTACAAATAAGGACATGAGTTTCAAAACTCGCCTTATCCCCCCCCCCCCCCAAAAAAAAAAAAAAAAAGAAAAGAAAAAAATGTGTTTTCTCTATTAACCTACTGTATTGGTAAATCTCCTCCGAAAAAAATACTACAGTCCGCAAAAAAACTAGTTTTAGCGTGTATTTCTGGCCTTGTGAAATCTTGGTTTATAACGAAAGCCAATGAATGCAATTAGAGATTTTTCGCGATTTCCCAAAATTTTATTTTCTGGATAAGGCGAGTTTTTTTAAACTCACGTCCTCAAATGTACCATGCATGTTACATTCATAGATGAGAATAATCCTCATCATTAGGTGAATTCGTGTATAATATACACAATAATATAAAAAAAAAATATTTGTTGAATGATGTAACATGTAAAGTCTTATTACTATATGATTATAAAAGATGATTGTATTTTCTGTTAAATTTTCACCTTGAAGGTGGAAATTATTTGGAATATAATATACTTGATGGTTCTTTATTTGCAAGCATTTATTTATACTTGAGCGAAAAGGTTATAAATTAGCGAACATCGTAAAATATTGTATACATCATCCATTTATCAACTTCCTGATTGTTTCTAAAATTTAGTTTCTGTTTTGTACTATTCGATATTCAGCTGTATATTTCACCACACGTATATGTTCTCGTTTAAATCGAAACGATAGTTTTCGGATCACGAATTATTGTAGTATAAGAAAAAAAAAAACTTACTAAACTATTGTTACGCGATGTTTCAACATGGAGAGTTTTTGTACACCACTGCATCTTCTCCCCTCAAGTATCAATAACTAACATCCATAATGGAATATCTGATATCCGATATCTTTTCAACAACTTTTACAGCTTACAAACAACTTATCGCATTACACATTGACACTTCAGCTAATACCCTATACCACCAGCTTTAATGCGTTCTTAGTTTCCGAACAAATTCGCAGAGACCTAACACGGAAAAAAAAATGAAAACCAACTCTGAAAGCACCCAACAATACGAAACACTCGGAAGAGTTGTGCTTTGGATAAAATTTTTAAGAATGACAATGAAACGCGCACCCCTCGTTGTTAATGTAGGACAAAATGATAGAGGACAGATGGACTTATTGAAGTTGGAGGGCTCCATACAAAGAAAAAAGTTTTTTCTATTCCGCTATAGATGTGCCCTGTGTAATTGCTCTCGAGTAGGGGGCCACAAAAAACCTTTTTGGCTTTTCTTTTCTGATGTTATTTGACCTCCACGCAAAAGAGGTTGTATTTTTACAGTTATACACAGAGATTCATGGGAATAGAGATAGATATATGTGTGAATGCGGTCTGACATAAGTCTATTTGGGTGGTTTGGTTTGTTTTGCTCATGCTGTGATTCGCTGCGACAAATTCTAATTTCTAATTGAGAATACTTGCTCGTGCAGTCACTTACATCACATCTCACACTCATATTGCAAGGTATTTATACATTTTAAACCAAAACTAAGGAAATGAAAGCACTGAAAGAGATGAAATTAACAGCTTACAAACCTGTTGTTATGGCAATGTTTATAGAACATAACACGACGTGTACTGTATTGTTAATACATCGTCTAAGAATAAGAAATAAAACGGCCCTTTTAAAAATCATATCTAAAATAATGTACTATTAATATTTATTTTTATGTAAAACACGTAACTTAAAATACTTAATCGGAGAAGGTTAACAATTTTACGGAATCATGCTCAGGGAATATTGCTACACGAAAAAGCGAAACATCCTTATTTGATCTCAATACCAACGAAGTTGTATTTTTAGTTAAACACAGATATTCACAGATAGAGATATATATGTGAATGTGGTCTGTTTGGATGATTTTTTAAGTTATGCTGTGATTTGCTATGACAGTTTGCACTACTTGAGAATACTTGCTCATGCATTTAAAGTGTTGCCAATTGGGCGGGTCTTTTATTCACATATCTACCTCTATTTCCGAATAGTGATATTAACCATGTTTATATTGTCATTAAATAAGACGAATGTTACTGTTCAAAAATAATGGTGTGTATCTGAATAAAATAAAACGTTGAGTCCCATATATATTTCTATTCCCATGAATATCTGTGTATAACCAAAAATACAACTTCATTGGTATTGAGATCAAATAAGGACGTTTTGCTTTTTAGTAGGTAACACTGTGCAGATAGTTACCTACATCAATCATGTTACACATTTATTAATAAGATATAAAACTGCACAAAGATTTCTTTACTTAGAAACCGTTGCTATAACAAAGTGCTACTAATATATATATATATATATATATATATTAACAAAAGCTACAAAAAAGGAAGAACTAAATGAGAAGATAGTTCACAAACGAAATGATATGGCAAGGTTGACAACAAAAAACGACATGTAGTCATGTCTGCACTGCACCACATTGTCTGCGAGTATTAAATACAAACTTGGAACGATGTGTTTTTATTTAGAAATTGGTGCTGTAACAATGCGCCATTGGTATGTTTTTAAATGAAAGGTACGAAAGTGGAAACACGGAATGAGACGAAATGGATCGGTTACAAATGTTGATACAACACAAAACGACGTATGCTGTACACTAGCTGCTAGTATTAAACGCAAACTTGAAACGATGTTCCCTTCTATGGGTTTGTATATTACATTATTTAACAAAAAAATTATTATGCCTTTAGGCTGTAGTTGAACATAAAGGCATTTAATAATTGTTAGTATACTCATTGATTTTTTTGTGTGCATTTGTTGTATATATATTGATAATACGTGTGCAACATGTTCATTTACACGGCATGTATATTCTGCATACTTTTTATTGAGTTATATCAGCTATATATTATGTTCAGTTATGTGTATGTGCAAACTCGTTGAATCGAAACTTCAAATTTGACTTATATCTTACGTATTTCAAACTGAATTTATTCCTTTTTTTTTTTTTTTTTTTTTTTTTTTTGTAATGAGCGTGAATCTGGTGAGATTCCATTTCCCCTCAAAATTAGAGTTTAAATTGCAATTCACTTGTCAGATCCACCTATTTTCTTGCTTGTCTGAAAATTTCACTCGTCGAATTCGTGTAACATTCAAATTATTTTTCTGTCGGAACATTTAATTATAGATAATTAACTATTATTTGTGTGCGTAATATAATACAATTGGTAATAAATCTGCTATGTTAAAATAGCGCCCATATGCTGGAATATCGATAGAAAAAAAATAGCAAAGAAAATATACTACTATGTTTCATGCACACAATTTGTTAACATATTTTATCTTTTCGCAAAAGTGTTGAGTTGATTCACTTGTTAGATTAAGCTAATTTTTTTATCTGCCTGAAAATTCCATACATCAAATTTATCAAAAAATCATTTTTTTCCCATAGGTGAATTTAATTATAGATTTAAATATAATTAGTAATCAATCTGTTAATATTAAAGTAATACCTACAGGCAGAAATATAGATAGGAAAAAGAAAAAAACAACAAAAACGTATTGACATATTTCATTTAACAACGTATTAACATATTATATCTTCTGCAAAATTATTTTGATCAATTATATTGACGATCTTACGTAAATACGCAATAATTATTAGAAACTTTATAAAATCACATGGCTTATAAACTGTGACATCATCATGTGAATCACTGAATGTCGTACTTTTGATCTAAGATATCCTCCAGCGATTCTGTAAATTGATTCTCGCGTATCAGTTGAGTTCATCAAGCATTGCAGCGCAAAGGGTCAAAGCATTCGCTTTAATGTGCCATGCTGACCATGAACCATATACGTTTTTGACATATCGTTTATATCGATTCTTACCTTTTCCTATCATTTATGAGATACTTTAATCAAAGCAAGCGCTATCTAGTTCTGATACGACTGACAACTGTTTTGATACAACTTCACAATAATTCCATTGTCACAATATACATTATTTATGAGCAACTGAATCCTTGAAAGTCTTATTCTACATAAAGACTTGTAAAACATTCTTTTACTTATCTGCTGACTCGGAAATTTTTTTAAATCTTTTAACTAATCAATTAACTAATTTATTTATTAAGTGACAGAGTAACTAATGATTAGATAGATGTGGATCTTCTTTTTCCTCCAGATGGTGATTAATAACATACGACTATAGTTTCGAGAGCAGTTAATTAGCAGCTCACATCATCAGGTGAGCAATAACAGAAAATTGCTAACCCAATAAGGGTAAAACACCTTCTGTAAACATATTTTTAATACAATGAATATGGAAAAAAGGATAAGAAAGATGGCTTTTATTGCTTACTCGGGGCATTCATCTTCTCTATCCGTTTTCCATATTTATACCACTGAATTTAAAATTTCTTTACAGAAGGTGTTTTATCCTTGTTGGGTTAACAACTCTTTTTTATTGCTCACCTTATGATGGGAGGTGCTAATTAATTTTTCTCGAAACTTATACACTGTAAAACTGAAATGTCTGGATTTCAGTCACTTAAGTGTCTGAAACGGATGATTAAAAAGGGAGAGACTTTAAAGTGTCTTAATTTTTTAGACACTGTTATGTGTCTTCGCCCATTTTAATCCAGGTTCTCAGCTAGAAAATATTTGCGAAAAATAAAGAAAGATAGAATAAGCGCTAGTGCTGCAATCTAGGGAAGCACCTTAATTTTCTGATACGGGAGGAATAATCTCGGTTTACTTTTCCCCAAATAGGTATCGAACCCGTCACCTACTGGTCAGAAACTCAATGCTTGACCACGCCAAAGGGCAGACAGATATCAAGATGTCATTTTAAATAACAATAAAGGAATGATTCGGCTGCATGTTGATTTCTGATAGGAAAGACAGTATCGGCGCTCTGATAAAAGTGAGGAATAACTCTTATCGGTATCGAAAGTCGGTATCGAACCCGGGACCTACTGGTCAGAAACTCAACGCTTGACCATGCCAAAGGGTGGGCATATGTCAAGATGTCATTTTAAATAACAATAAAGGAATGATTCGGCTGCATGTTGATTTCTGATAGGAAAGACGGTATCGACGCTCTTATAAAAGTGAGGAACAGACAAAGCATTCTTTTCAAAACTTTTATTTTCAGACCTTACATAATTTTTTTTCCTCTGATTTTTTAATCTCCTCCTATTTTTTGAATTCTTTCAGTGAATTTTTAGTTACCATAACGCTTCTATGATGTATGTATATGCATCCACTTATGGACGTTTTTTATGCACGCATGGGTAATTCGTATGCAAAACGGAAACAAACAGAATGAATATCAGATAAAATTTTTGGTACATATATTTATCTTTCCTCCAGAAACAAATCTTGAAAATCTGTAAATCACGTTACTGATTTAGGATTAGTTAATTAAATTTTAATCCATATCATTGGGTCCTATCAAATGTTTGCAGTAAAATTGAATCAAAATATTTTAGAATTTTTAAATATTTCAGAATTTTATTAGATCACTTTGTTATATCTATCTTTTTATTGATTGTTGAGCTACATATATATTTTTAAAACTCGTCGTCCCTGCTATAAAAAAAAGTCTTGTTTCCTCACATTTTTTACAAAATATTTTATTTGTCGTTATCAGGGCTTGACAAATGCGGTCGCCAGGTCGCCACTGGCTACCAAGTTTTTTGATCTGGCGACCATATTATTTAATCTTTCGGGCGGATTTTTAAAAAAGAAATTGATATAAGAAATGCGCACAAATAGCATTTTTTCTCTACCCCAACTCCTAATCGTGCGCGTCAAGCAGTGATTTTCCTCTTCTCTCGTACTTTTAATGAAAGGACTTCATTTAAAAGGCATTTTCCAGCTCATGCACAGAAAACACTATTATTTTCAACTATATCTAGCTATTATATGTCATGTGATTAGAATGTGAGGGCAGAGGGAGATATTTCAATAACACAGTAAGAAAAAGTGTCAATCCAGGATCTGTGGCATCTAAAATTGGATACAATGCTAAAAAATGCTGAAGTTTTTTTGTAAGTTACAAATCCGATTTTTGTGTTTATATAAGTTTTCAACATATAAGTGATTATAATTTTTATAAGTTTCATTAGAAAACATAGTTTATATTATCTTTCTAAATTATGTACTATTTTAAACTATGTAATTAATAATTTTAAACTATGCTTGGTATTATTTTTTCTCAATTAATTCATAAAAAAAATCCTGTGTTTTTTGAAAATCAATGACGAGGTAGAGGGTGGGGTATAAATATTTTTTACTGGCGACTAGTATTTTTTTCTGGCTACCGGATTTTATCAAATTTGTAAAGCCCTGGTCGTAACCCTCTTAGTACCAAGTTTTAATTTCTGATGAACGTTCTTCGTTTTCTATGATTAGAATGAAAAAATTTATTCTATTAAATGTATCATTTTCCTACAAAGTGTCTATTTTATTTCATTTATTAAGTTTAAATTGTTACTCTTTCCTGATTCGAAACATGAAATACTTATAAAAAAGTGGGGATAAAAAAGACCCCCATTGTACTAGGGGAGTTAATCGATTATTTCGCTATGTGTGTTTTAATGTATACTTCATCGTGAATTTTTAAAAATATAGCTACGAAATTTTTTTTACATAAATGAGGACATACAGAATACTGTATTTTATTTTAATAAGACTTTCCTTTCATGTTTGTTTTATTTTTATTTTTTTATTTATCATTGTTTTCTTTGTTTGAGGAGATTGGAAAATATTATCTCTATAATTGTAGTTTTTGAAGCTATATATTAACGGTATACGATTTTTTTTATAATTTATTTACATTTTCTATGTAAAGTATGTTTTGAACATACTATTAAAGTAACATTTATTATTATTTTTATTATTATTATTATTTTAATGCGCATCATGTATTATTTCGCCAGAAACATTTAATTCTGCCATTATTAATGTTTAGTTTCAACGAAATACAGATTTTATAAAGTAAACACATTATATAAATAGTTTTAAATATTTACATTGCATTTTGAAAAGTTTACGTTAACAGTTACATTTTATATCAACATTTGCTTTTACTCTGAATATCTTCGCATTAAAAAATATAAAATTTCGATTCGTTAATCTTAATAAGACATTTCCTTCAATCTTTATAACTAACGCACTCATTAAGTCTCTTTTAATTCTCTTATGTGTTTTATTCTTAATACTCTTTCATAAAAATCACAACTTGAATTGAGGGGGTCGGGGCAAGAAAGTGCCGAGCCACATTTTTGATGAAATAAATCTAACACTGTAATCTGTTGCTTAATATTGTAAATTATAATATCCAACATATAATTTGTTTCTAATGTCACTTGGTGGCACCATATTTGACAGGTTTCGTTTTTGCCCCAGATGTTTATGCCCTCAATGAAGATAGCTAATTCACAAAAAACGTAATAGTAATATCATTAAAGTAATGCCATACTGTTATTCAGAATATCTCAAATGTTACTAAGACATTGGTGTAAAAACTTTAGGTTATATATCTTGATTTGAGTATTTGATCAAATTTTCAAATTGAAATATCTCAGAAGTTCAAAATTATGGCTTGGCACTCTCTTGCCCCGACCCCCTCAATTATAAATCACAAAAACGTATTTCTGACACTGAAACAAATCCTTTCCTTCTATATGCACTTTTGCCCCGCCAGTGACTGAGACGTTCTGCTCTCAAAACTGGTAGACGGGAGAGCCTGGATTCAAACCCTTGTCGCGCTCGTCGACTTAACCGGTCGGAGTTTTCCGTGGTTTTCTTCGAACCTTGCGTTAATACGGGTTAGGATCCCTTAGAAAGACCCCCACGGAGGGCACGCCCCCCCCCTAGGGCCTATATCCCTCGTATAGATAATCGGACGTCATAAATCAACCAAACCAACTATATGCACTTTTACTAATTTTCCCTTCATCATCTTCTTTCTTTCTTTCTTTTTCTTTTTTTTCTTTTTAATAAAATTTCGTAACATTTTATGCATATAACAATGAAAATTACTCTGTAATTGCAACTTTGAATGTATTTTTAAGTGTGAAACAGTGATTTTAGAATAATTTGAAAACAAAACTACTTTCATAATACTTTATTTTTTCTGTAGATATTTCAAAATTAAATATAATAAACGTAATCGTGCTGCTTTTGATTTTTATGTGTTTTATAAAAAAAAAAATAATATCATTTCCGGAAATTGCAACGTATAAAATTAAAATATTTCTCTCAAGTTCTAACTTATCCATTATAAAACTTCTTTTTAATTACACTGCACAACTAAGAAGTCTAATGTAACACAAGCAATGTACACGATATGTAAAACGATAGAGATATTAGAGAAGTACGTGGCAACTGTATCTTTTTTTTTTTTTTTTTTTTTTTTTTCTTTTAAGTATTTAATTTAGTTTTTTTATGATCATATTCATGGTAATCACACCGAATTCATTAAGAATCGTAATTTCAGCTCTGCTGAAAATTTAATTAGATATATAAATATTCACCGATACTGGGTTTAATTTGTCTCATGTATGCCACTGAAGTCGTGTCTATGATTGACGTTCCATCTTGTACTGCAGGAGTTGTAGCCCTACCATATAAGAGTGGGAGAATGCTGGACTGGGTGTCGGCCGGGTGGCTGAAATGGTAAAGCACTTGGTGCGCTATACCAAGGTATCCGGCTTCGATCCCCGGGCTGGGTACTTTTTCACTCTGTTGGTTATACGCTGTGTAGTAAAGTGATAATTCACATCCTTTATATTCGATATAATTCATTTCACTGAAACTAGTTAAAGTACGAATGCGCGTCATTTGTCACGTTTGATGTACAATTTCCAATTTGTAAAGTATCTCATTCATTGCACAAGTTTATGATGAAAAAACTTTTTTGATACATTTAGCTGTTCTTAATGTATTTTTTGACTCTGAATTTGAAAATGATAATAGAAATGGCGAATCACATATCATTTTTGAACAAACTTGACTTTTATTATATGTAAGCGATGGTAAAAACTTTTTTTTTAATCACCACGCTTAATTCAAATGAAATGAAAAAACATTTTTCAATAAAATTTTTTGCTATTCCAAAAATTAAATGTTTGTTGTGTTGCACATTCCATTAGAAAAAAAAAAAATATTTCACATATTTTGGAGTGAAACTTTGGGATTAGTACACAATAGACCGTGGGCTCCACTATGTGATTTAATAATGTTGCCTAAGGGTCAAAATAAGTATTTTGATTTGGTATTCCATTGGTATGGAAAAATCATACGTACCACAATGATGATTATCTTTTTTAAAAACAAGAAAGCTTTTATTTATACAAATCTTCTCCAGCTTTACCAGTGGTTCCTCACGATTCACAAATTTCTGACTTTCTTTTATAAGACATATTTGAGGCATCACTTACTTCTGATACCGATAATGCTACTGCTGGTGATTTTCAATGTAATAGAAACAATTGTGCCAATCAGCTATACAATCAATCTGAACATCCAGATTTAATCAGAAATTTGTGGAGAGCTTTTTCTAAGAGAACTGCTAAAATTTTAGACTCTTAACTCTTAAAACATCTACTGTCGTGTATATAACCAGAGAACAGGCGTTTAGCTCTTACTTCCTACAAGATAGTGACAAAGTTTACTGCAAGGATATTAATTCATTTTGCATTACGTTTGCGGTAAATATAAAATTAGAAATGAGAGTTTTTATTGACTATTCTAAAAATAAGTCTTACAACTGTTCTTGTACACAATAGGAGCAAACATATCTCTGACACCAGTGTCAGTGGGATATATGATTGCTGATTATTGCGAGGTATTTAATCGTAAAAATATAGAATTATTACATAACAGAAAAAAACTCGCAACTTTACTAACAAAAGAAAAAGCAGTGACTTAGTCGAAGACACCGTTGACTAAGAAAAATAATGAATTTAAATCTGTTTTAATGCATTCTATATGTGTACGTACATCTATGTATAAATTTTCAAATAAAATTGTTCTGTTTTATTTATTTGTCTTTATTAGGTTCAATAAGCTATATACATCAATGTATTATGTGTTGCCGCTGAGTGTGAAAAACTGTATGAAAAAAAATCGAGATCATTTTTCGAATAACTATTTCAAAAAATGTATAGAATCAGAGTGTAAATTTTCAAAAAAATGTCTGCAAACTTAAATTTTGTAGATCTGCGTTGTTAGATTATTATATAAAATTCATATCTGATACATTTTATATTTTATACATTATAATAATCAAATTTCAATTGCTTAATAGGCGTATAGCCATCATAGTGAAAAAGTACCCAAGCCGGGACTCGAACCCAGGTCATCAGTATAGCGCATCCGATGATGATATAGCACATCTATACTGATGACCCGGGTTCGAGTCCCGGCTTGGGTACTTTTTCACTATGGTGACTATACGCGTATTAAGCAATTAAAATTTGATTATTATGAATGCAAGGCGTGAGAAATTTTTTTATGGAAAAATTTCCAAAGTATTAAATATGAATTTATACATTATTACAAAATTAAATACATTTAAACTGTTTCCTACAGCTTATGATTTTCAGATTTTTTATGAAAATTTTATCAAATTCTCACCGCAAATAACTACATTTAAAATTTTTAATATTTATCTGCAGTTCTAACGTACTCATTATAAAACTTCTTTTTAATTCTTCGATATGTTTTTATTCTTTATCATAAAAATCGTAACTTGGATTATTAATCTCGAAAACTTATTTCTTACACTGAAACAAATCCTTTCCTTCTAAGCGCTTTTATTGAACTCCCCATCCCTTCTCTTTTTTTTTTTTTTGTGCTGTTTGTTCCGCTTAATTTAAGAGAGTCTAAATCTTACTTGAAAAATTCGAAGGCATTCACAATCGCTCTTAAAAATTTTTCAAATAAATAAATGCATAAAATTTCTTCTTCTAGTTTCGTATGTCAGGTATCATTAGAGTATTTATTTTTAAAAAGCTCTTCTGGTGTGCGCAATGGACATAACTTTAACTCGTGCAATTTCATTTGACTCCCGTTCCTGATCTTGTAGAAATCAATAAAACTCATTTGGAATCCCCCCCCCCCCTTTCCCATTTTTTGTGCAGCATTTTTATTCTGTTGTATATTTTGTGATGCGAAGTGAAGATTTCTGCAAGTTTTCATCATTTTTGTCGCTTTTAGATACATTAGTTTCTCCCGTACCCGATAGCTAATGTATATTAGTTTTCGCGTTGCTAATGTTATAGCATCGTTGGAAGTTTTTACACGTGATCTGGCTGCATTCAGTGTTCAGATTCATCGATTTCAAAAAGATATATTGTTCTGCTTATATTTTTGTAATAAGTAGCACGTTATTGTGAACTTTACAGTTGTGTTTTTTTTGTACGTGAACATTCGGTATTTTTGTTATAAATGATGGTATGAGACACTGTTTTAACTACCTTATTATCAAATATTGGCACTTTATTGGAATACTATTCTTTAATATCATACTCATACTCATATTGGAGTACTTACATTACCATACGTTTTTGGAGTATATTTTGAACTACGAAGTGAAGATGTTCAAGTTTTCTTCATTTTTGTCACTTTGAGAAAAATGAGTTTCCCCGAACGATAGCTAATGTATGTTAGTTTTTGCCTTGCTATTGTTATAGCATCGTTGAAAATTTTTAAACATGATCTAACTGCTTTGAGATTTTAGATTGCTCGATTTCAAAGAGGCATTTTTTTAAATTTATATTTTTGCTAGAAGTAATACATTTTTGTGCACGTTATAGTTTTGCTCGATGCGAATGTTCAGAATTTTTGTTAAATATGATGGTTTGGGACATTTAAAAAAAAAAATTATCATAATATGAAATCAATAATAACATATTATTGAAACAATATTACCCATTATCAATATTGGAATATTTATATTTGATGGCCTATAGCATAATTACCCAATAATTTTTTATGTTATCATAGATCAGAAATATTTTCAACAAACACTAATATTTTTAAGATAGTTGTATCGAACAAGAAATATTTCCAATAAACTAAAATGTTTGTATTTCAAAATTGACATTTTATTGCAAATATACTACTTAATGTCATGGCAATACGTTTTAAATATCTGCATTATATTGTACATATTTTTAATGTAAAGCTAAAAAGCAAAACACTGACGTAATAATGAGCCAACATTCGATTGCAACTTAAACATACAACTTACATAAAAGTCTTTGATTTTACACAAAATGATTTTAGTGCAATTATGTTAGCGTTACATTTGAAAAGAAAAGTTGAGAAAATCTTAATCTTGAAAGCTTACATTAGATGAGCGAACTCAATTGATTCATAATAAACGGCCAATTTTTTATAACCAACTAGCAGCTCAATAGCTAGAAACTCTGATTACCAATAAGCAGTTCACATATCCTTCCTAGTTGTTTATCGGCAGTTTTTGTTTGCCTTCCAAGCATTGCAGAAGAAATGATTTACCAATGACCAACAATATATACTACAGTATGACATAATTTCAAGTCTACATTGTTTGCTTTGCTGGCTGTTTGACTGTGTCAAAATAATATCCATTAAAAGTCTTCTTTATGCATATAAGAAATATTGTAATAACACTGTTACTATTCGTTATGTTCACCAACGTCCAGAAAAAATTGAATGGTACTAAAAAAACACGTTGTTAAAATTTGTAACTTTTTACATGCTATCATAAATTTTTACTAAATGATGTACAAACTATTATTATCGATTGTAACTGAATTTTAATTGCTTGACTTTTTATTTAAATTGCTTATAAGCCGCGGAATCAGCAAAGTCAATACATAAACAATTTGAATAAAAATTCAATTACTACAATTCTAAAGGCGTATGCTATTTCTACAAATTATATATATATATATATTATTATCTATTTAAATAACTAAATGTGTCACAATCTGTTGTTTTTCATCATTTTGCGTGCTTATACGTCATTAAGATCTAAAATCATTTTCGAGATTTAATCATCATTAAGATCTGTCCTCTTCGTGATAATGTTTAGAAATTTTAAGACTATATTGAATCAATAGACTGACAGAGTTATGCTAATTACAGCTTTTACTACTCACTTTTCTGCAACTTATTTTTTGTTTCAGTCTGGGCTTAGTTATAATTTTATAATTAGAACTTTTTAATGTGTGTAATTTTAACCGTTTGTATTCAAATGTGAGAATAATAATGTGTTTTAACACCTTACAGGAAAACTGTTACAGTTAAAACATGATGATTAGATCATCTTATTATCTCCTGGATTTGTCAATCATGTGTGTTTTGCAACGTTTATTATAAAAATTGCTTTTTTTTTTTTTTTTTTTTTTTAAATCCTGTAATGTAATTTAATATTGTTTTAGGCTCTTTGCGTTTTTGGCATAAATTCTTTTAAGCGCGCAGTATTAGATCGATTAAATAGATCATTGATTTAATATTTAATTAGGATACATAATAATTATAGATTTTAAACTCGTTTGAACAGATTTTTTTTTCTTTTTTAAATATTAAGAATTAGATGCTATGTAATATATTTGCTATTGTGACGATGTTGGTTGTTTCGGGTGAGTTTGTTATTGCTTAAGAAAGAAGATAGTCCAAAATCGTAGCCAGGTTCGAGATGAATAAAAAAAACTCCAGTATAAATGGCAGAGTATTTATTCAGGTGAAGATCGTAACTTAAGATGTCCGAAGGCAGAGGAGGGGGAAAACACCAGAGGCCTTCTTAAGAGGACATTACCATAGCAGAGACAGGAGCAGAAGTGAGTTGCTTTCGCGACTCGACTTAGAGTCGTAGTAACATGTTTCTCACCAATAGGGTTGGCAACAGTGTTGTCTTGGCGAGCACCATTCCAGACGGAGCATATATAATTAATGGTATTTGTCGAGCAAGGCTGCCAGATTATTGGCATAAGAAAGTATTTCATTTCAAAATTTAATATCGCCAAGAAGAATTGCGACGGTCGGATATTTTCCCATGCGAAAGGAATTTTAGAAAGTCCAAACTGTTTAGCCTTTTAATGACCAGAATATATTTTTAGAACTGGGTGTGAATGTTTGAGTAATTACTGAGACCAAATAAGGACATGTATATGAGCTGGATGAAAATTATAGACATAATTTTAACTGACTATCTGGCCGCAAAAATGCATTATGAATATATTGTGTTATAAGCTTGGTTTTGGAAAGTAACTTACAAAAAGGCATCTGTGCTGATTTAATTCTTTTCTTTTTATTTTAATCGAATGACTGTGAGATATTAGCGATCCAGTACAAGTGACCGTGAAAGGGAAATAGTTTAAATTACGGCGGGATTATTGTTTGTAGTTATAGATAACGCAATTGAATTTTTGAAAAAGCAGGGGAAAAATATAATTTAAATAAAGAGCAGGGGAGGTTAAAATTTAATATATGATTCTCATATCATAGCTATATTTAAGGGGAGGTTACCATTCATAAAAACAAAAAAATCGATTTTTTTTCTTTACAATTTTCGAATCTTTGTAGTGTGTCGAATAAAGCCCCTAGAACGTTTAGATTAAATTCGAAATATTTAAGAAGTTACAGTCAATTGAAAGAGAGCTCGGACCGGCTGAAAAACAAGTACGTGGGACCCGGTGGGACACAGCTGCACGCATGCTGAATTCTTTGCCTCATAGGTATAAATTCAGGAATCGCGGACTAACTGTAAGTTGCAAAATATAACGATTAACTACAAATTTTTATAGTATTTTTCTTTAGTAATGCCTTAAACGTGTTTTTTCTTGAAAAGACATTTTTCAGCGAGCCGTGTAAAGTAGCGTTTAAATTTATCAACCAGCCAACTTCTTTTCTTTTTGCAAATTAAAGATTATTTATTTTATGGCGTTATTTCATATGTAAAAGAAATAATAATGATATTTTTTATCCACGTTAAAGTTAGAGAGACAAATAAAAAAAAAAGGGAGGAGGGATGACATTTTTTCAAACGACTATCATTTTACCAAATTTCGTACAATTTCGCTAAAAATAAGTTCATGGTCCCCCCCCCCCCCCCCCCACACACACACACAAATTCAAGATGTTTTCTCAAAAATTCCATTCCCACATCCGTCAATTCATGAATGACTCAATAAATTCATGAAGAATGGCTCAGTATTGGATAAAGCAGAGTGAACGAAAAAGAGTATACCAGAGGAAAACGTTTACGATTATCGCCTTGATGTAATTCTTTTAACCAATGATCATAGAGACTTATTCCTCGATGGGAAAAAAAAACCTTTAATATTTTCTCCTAATATTGTACTACTTTCCATACATGTATCTGGTCATTTGCATTTGTAATAAAAACTTGAAACTGTAAAGATACTTTATGGGCACCCTGAATAGTATAGTTCAAATTTCAATTGTCTTGATACAGAATCTGCAAATCGTGTTTAAAAATCTGTTCATGAAATGAGTCAAAAAAATAAAATAAGATTTAAATTAAAAAAAATAAAAAGTTTATTAATTCATCAAGGGGATCCGTGGTCGTCTTCTGATTGGCAAAGGGATACGTTGAACAAAAAAGTTTACGCGGCACTGGCTAACTGAAAGACAAAAGTATGTCACTTTCATTTCGCACTCCTTCTATTGTTACTGTTTGGTATAATTTGCCTACTACTTTCGGAAGATACCTGGCACTTCGAAGCAAATAATTCATTGAAATAAATTCCAATATATATTCAAGATAAAATTTCACCGAACTTTACATCTTTTCATTTGGCTTAGAATAATTGAACGCATAATTTAAAAGCTCACGCGACAAGAAAAAAACAAGTCCGTGAGTACCGCTGACGTCATATCGTCGATGGCAACGACCTGATCAATCTATTTAGCAATTTTCGCAAATTTGTTGACTTTTAACCATCGCACAATTTCAATTTTTATACCATCGAATAGGAATGAAAATGTGCTTTCAAATGAAATTTGTCTGAAAACTGTATCTCAGTTTGCTGAGATCTTATACTTCTTAAAATAACTTTCAAGCATATATTTTTTTTTAATCTGTATCTCTATCGCACACAGCTCATATAAGAAATATTAATCCGTTTGCACTTAAAACAATATAAATAGTTCAGCATTTGTTCCCGTCTAATATTTTATAACGGAATGAAAACTTCATCAATAAATAAATAAATAAAATAAATAAATAAAATAAATAAATAAAATAAATAAATAAATAAAATAAAATAAATAAAATAAAATAAATAAAACACAAGTTTTACAGATTTGTCGAAATACGCGCTTAAACATGAAATAATCAGAATAAAAAAAGTCCGCTGTAAATAGCGAAATCTTTGGCGATTTCTTCAGTTATTCACCCCTGGCATGAAGCTAATTATGAAAGAATCGCTTTTAATAAATTTCAAAACTTTATTTGAATAATTAGTATTTTTTGAATAAAAATGCTTTTCGGTGTTGTTAGTCTACAATTTCTGCTATTTAAATATTAAATAAAAAAATTCTGTTAAAAAATTGAGGTAAAAGCGTGCGAACCCTGCTGTCGTATTGTAAAAATTAAATAATGATAAAGAAATCCTCATACTGCATGTAAAATGCATATATAGAACGAGCATAGAACTTTCCATTTTAAGAAATCTTAATTTGTTCATTTCAGCCGTTATTTAATTCAGTAAAGCAGAAATAGGAACACTTTTCATGACCAAATTAGAGGAGAGAAAGTTAATAACAACTTTCGTCCGGCAAAAGCTTATATGAAAATTTCATATCAGCTGCTATTACGATTTCAATCTAAGAATAAGGTGAAACTAGCTATCTTTCATTTAATTTCTTTTAAATTTAACATATACGTAACTAAATTTGCTTTTGGGGCAAATAACCGATATTTGGAAAAATAAAACCAAAATTCTGGAGACAATTTTTCAACCTGGAAAAGTTCAAAGTACTTGATTCTTCTGGACAATAGTTCCCTCCGTAATAATAACCCATGCGTGATATCAGCAATGAAAATACGATGTAATTTGGAGAAACAGACAGAGGAGGAAAAGAAAAATCTGAGTAAAATCTTTGATATTTTAATAACTTAAATGTATTGTGTCTCTAAAAAGGTATACCCCACATTCAAATGACACTCAAATTGTCGTGGACTCGGATACATCAATGCTATCCGTGCCTCTGTTTCTAAAGAGGAAAACAGAGGGAGGCCTTTGCCATGACAGAATGGTATGGCTAACCAAGACCCTTAATTGGGATCTGGTGCACACTTCAAAACTCGATCCTTCCATCAAATCAATAAATTTCAAAAGCTCATCGGCGGTGGTGAGGGGTTTCTAGAGTGGGGCTACAATTCTACGAAACCCCCTCTGCAATCACGTACGACCGTTCTAGCCCCGGGGGCAAAGCGAAGCTTCTCAATTCATTAGCGTAGAATGTTATCCATTTAATAGCGGACAAGGGGGTGTGCAATGAAGGGGGGTTTCAGAATTCGAAAATTCGCGTATTCGCCGAGTTACTTTGGCGGAAAATTCATTAGCGGAAATTTTTCCGCCTCCTTGACCGCCAATTAAGTATCCGCCGGAATAGTTGGGTAGAGGGGAAAGGGTGTGCCGGGGGGTGTATGAATGCTGATGCAGCAGTGATTTGACTTATTGAAATATGTATAAATGTATCGGCAGAGAATGAGAGGAATTTGTTTGAGGAGAGAATGGGGGATTATAATCTTTTATTAACTCTTAATATTGAGAAATAACACTTTATATTTTCGGATTCAATGTTATCTGTTGGGAAAAAAGAAGTGATGAAAAGACGCTAATGTGTCATAATTATATTTTCTGTATGCGCTGTATACTCGAAAATTTATTTATTGGTAAACATTTCAATGCCGTGTTTTTCAGCACCGCGTATTCTCTTGTGTAATGAATTACCTGCTTTTATGTGCTTACAGGTACCTTTCGTTTCAATATCTGTCTCTAGTAATTCATGTTAGTGTCAGATAAAACTAAAGAAGTGAATTGAAGCTGTTCATTTGAAAATCGTCGAGATATTAGATGATAATTATAAAAATTATGTACCTGTGGAGAGTCGGTTTTATTCAGAAAGCCTAATTTTCTCCTCCGCAAAATTTCTTTTATTTTTCCTTAATCTTTTGATTTAGATTAAAATGCATTCATAATTAGTATTGGTAATTTGCTTTTGAATTTTAAATGAGCAAGTTATTGTTTATTGAAATCTGCTTTTGCTGGACAAAGGAGAGTAATTAAATTATTTAGAATATGGCGCTGTGTATTCTTTCTTTTTTTTTTTCACCTGTATTTCAATTATCACCGCCCACGTTCTCTTATATACTTACTTACGGTTCATCATTATATCTTTATTTTACAAAAGAGAGGTTTATAAACATGATCTGTGCAATCGAAATTTGAGATTTTAGGCTTTAATTGCTCTTTTTTACTGGGTTAATCAATGAAAAATTATTTTACACATTACGGGTGGATCACCTGTATCTTCAGAACTGCCGCTTTTAAGTTGAATTGAATGAAAAGCGCATGTTTGGTGCTCTTTTGAAAGCACAATGACGGAATAATTTTAATAAAGTTTCGTATATTTTAATTTACGCACTTAGTAACCTAATTTTCTATTTATGTGCGAAAGTAATACGGCTTTAATTGCATTATATTATTATTATTATTATTATTATTATTATTATTATTATTATTTAAAGCTTCAATACCATAAAAATTATCAGAAAATTAATTTTTAATAACTTTCATGAAAAATAATGTACTAAAATTTGGAAAATAGAACTGCATAATGGAACCTTCCCTTAAAAGAAAATTTCACGGTCCCGGCGAAAAATATCCAAGGCTACCAGTATAGCCTCTTTTTTATTGAAAAATTCCGAATTCATACAGAAAATTTCAAATAGTAATTTTTGTTTTATTTAATGACAGACATTTCGTGATTAAAAGTAAAAACTCTTCTTTTGAAATTTCCAGTATCATTTCGGAATTTCTGAAAAAAAAAAGAGGAGGCTAAACTGCATTAGTATCTATCCTGAAAAAATCCAGTGCGGTTATAAAGTAAGGCATAGCTGCTAAGACGGAATTCTATCTTAAGCTGTATTTTCCTTTCCAGTCCCTTGCAATTCTAAAAAGTTCTTTCACGTGTTGCGGGTACGTACGCGTATCTTCATAACTACTTCTGTTGCTTTAATTATAAATTAGAATTTCTAAGATTTCATATAATAAGAATATTCGGATGGATGGGAATTATTACTTAATTTTAGCTCAGAGTTTAAAACTATTTTAAAATCTAATTGAAATAATTCCCCGGTTATTGTGTATAACTATTTTAGAAGGCACGCCTAATACGTGTTATTTGGATTTTTGTAATCTTTTGAAATTTGTATCGTTTTGTTTTAACACTTGCTGATTTCGTTCACCTTATTCGGGCACGAGAGCTTAACAATTTTTCGTATATCAGTGCACTTTTACATAAGTTATATCAGTCTACGTATTTTAAATCAATTAATTGCTCCGCCCACAAAGAATATTTTTACTCTGTGTTACTGAATAAAAAGTATGCTATACATTCCAGTTTATGTGATATATGAACCGTGCTTATAAAAGCATTGATAAACACCGTAATTTTCATTAACAATATTTCGTATATCAGTGTATTTTTACACAAGTTGTTTCAGTCTACGGATTTTAAACAATTAATTGCTCCGCCCACAAAGAATATTTTTACTCTGGTTTACAGAACAAAAAGTATGCTATACCTTCCAGTTTATGTAATATATGAACCGTGCTTATAAAAGCATTGATAAACACCGTAATTTTCATTGGGTGCATACATTTACAGTGTAAATGTTAATTCTTCTCTCTCTCTCTCTCTCTCTCTCTCTCTCTCTCTCTCTCTCTCTCTCTCTTTTAATTGAAAAATTCAACGCACATTTATAGGCGGAGCTATATCGTATTCTTTTGTGCATAAATCTGCCGATAAACTGTTAAGGATACGAATTTATTTTGCATACATCTGGATATATCGTTCTGTATTATTTATATATATGTAATCAAATATACTGTATACTGCTCCAAGAGCCGAAGTAACTTACTGGATACATTGGGACAAAGATTCATTTCGAGGCTTCCATGGTATTTTTGCATTCACAATTTGTATTCATTTAAAATAATAATAATAATAAACCCTTGAATTTCTCTTAAGTGATAACTTTTATTACGACTTTGAGACCCCGTTAAAGGTAGGGGTCTGGGGCAGACTAATTCAAACTCAAATGCAAATTCTGAAAAAAGTTAAATTTGCTTTTAAATTCAGAATTTAAAAAACGAATCCGCTTAATTCAAACCCATTTTTACAAAAGAGTGAAACCCACTAAGAATTCTTTAAAAAAAAAAAAAATGTAAATAAATAAAACAATGAAAATCTCAAGGAAAAAAAAATAATTTTACTTAGTTTTATGAATTTACTATAGTGATGTCAAATTCTTTTTAATGAATTTAGTGTTGAAACAAGATTTAAAATGCTCCAGTGTAATTGAAATATTGTAATTAATATAATTAATTTCTGCCAATTGATGTTAAATTCTTAAATTACTTGAGTGATTTTAATATTAATTCTAAGGGTAATTTTCTCTGCATATATTATATAATATATGATTAGTTTACAAAAGTGAAGAAAAGCGAGAACGATTGGGATTTTCCCCTTTTTTTACATTTGTTTTAACTCCGTTTTATTTGTAGAGCGTATTTTCAATACGGCTTTGCTGGCGTACATGTTTTGCCGCTTTGTTTTTTTATTTCTTTTTGGTCAAATTCGGAAAACGCGGCAGTCAACGTGTTAATAAAAATTTCTTTTGGAGAATGATGCAAAAGCCCAAATGGAATTTCGCAACTCCTTGGTACTACCGAGTGCAAAGAAAGCGTCTTGTAAAGTAATAGAGGTGAGATGATAGCATGGGGCAGATTACTACAGAGATTGATTGTGAGATAACTATAAACACATTACCACATATGTTTTCTAAGAATTCTACACTGCTGCTCCACTAGTTTGTGAGAACTGGTATTTAAAGGGGTGGAAGCATATTTTTAACGGCAAGAAAATTTAATTAAATAAAAGATGAAAAGAAAATGAATGAATTGTAATTTCGAATCGAACTGGTGGATTTTTTTTGCCTGTCTCAACTCACGCTTGCTTTTCTTGAAGTGAATCAAACTCGCCTCAAAACTCATATTAGAAAGTGAGTCAAATTCACGAGCATCAATCAATGAGTTCGTTTCTGCACAACACAGGCTGGGACAATTACGCCGTTTGTCCATGTGATAATCAAGCCCTTGCTGTATCTTAGTATGAACATACATTCCTGACACCGAATCTATACTTCTATACTTTTGTACGAGCACCCTTTTATCCATTAATTTTTTTCAGATTACATCTTCGTTTTATTTTTCTAAAAATTTGTTGAATAAAAAGGATAATTTTACGCCGCAATAAAATACAGTAATCCATTTCTCTCTTCCTATAATCCATGTAAGTGTTGGACACAGTTCATGGCGTTCATTGTATAGATTTACTGCATATTAAAATGTTGCATATATTTTGAATCGAACTTTTTATTGAATATATAAAATAAAATAGACTCCAAATTTAATTACTTGTAACCTTTATGTTTCTTATTTTATAGCTTTTTAGTACAACTAATGTACAATTTTCTTTTTTTTTTTCTCCTCTAGGCTGGCAAGGTGCCTATGGTTCCTCCTCCACATTCTGGTTCTCCGTTACCGTTTATGGTATATAACGGCGAACCATTCGCACAACCACCCCCTGCTCACATGGGAATTCCTCCAGTTGCCATAGATCCAAAGACAGGTCTGTAAAAATGTTACTACAATAATTATTATTGTTATTCTCTCTGTATATACAGAGTGGTCCAAAAGTCCTTGACACATTTTAAAATTCAATAACAAAAATTAAGCAAATGGCGTTCAAGAATGCGATTTGGACGAAAATGTTTCATATGATCGAAAATTTTGTTTAATCAAATAAAAAAAAAATAGTTCAAAAAATTTCTCATAGGTGGCGTTACTTCTGCAAAGCTGCCGAAGAGGTAGAATGCCTTTATACATAGCAGTGGCGAAAGACGCACAGTACGCACAGTTGTTGTCCAAACTATGACAATCCACATTCCAGAGCTTAAGTTGCTTAGCGATTCGTTTTTTTTTTCAAAATCATATCGACTAATCAAATTTGTTTGTCCATTTGTCGCTATTATCTTACAGATGCATCTAATGAATCTTGGCGAGCTTTCTATTATCGCCAAAGTAATGTTTGTTGACTTGTCTCACTCGTCTAACCCAGTGGTGTAGTCTGGGGAAAAAAGTGGGGGGACGCTCATAATCTCGATCATTAGGGTCTGTATCACCCTTAGGGCAAACTTGATTATGAATCTGGCTTTTCATTTGAATTTCAGAAAAAAGTAATTGAAAAATTAAATTTAAAAATTTAAATTTAATTTTTTTGTATTAAATTAATTAAAGTTTCTTTATCTGTTGGTCGTTCATAGCTTGCTATAAATTAAAAATTTTTTAACCTTATTTCATGTGTGAAAATATTTGAAATAGAAATCGTAATTCAATAACACTAATCCACGCAACGAGACTTTTGTTAGAAATTGTTTATTTTTGAGATAGTCTTAGAATAATTATTGTATACTAAGAACATTGAAAATTATTGCATTTTTAAGTTACGGACACGTATAGTGTAAGGAAAATATTGTAATCATGACAAGAAAAAAAAGACTATGAAATTTATATTTTTTACTTTTATATGTTCCCAGAATCCGCTTTTCCTATTTCTGCAACAATTCTGTATGTGCGTATGCATGTGTGCGAGTCGGCATTTCCTTTAAGATTCCCAAAGTCTGTTTTTGGTGTTTTTGTGATGAGTCAATATGTGTATGTGTCTGAGCAGAATAGCATTTAAACGGTGTTTTTGACTGAGCTCAAATTTCGCAGGTACGTTAAATATGATGAAAAGATTGTTTAATATTCTGGATTATATGCCACTGCCCAAACTCTGTATAAAATTTTGGACAACGTGTTTCGTGTCTAGACAATTTTAAAGCCATTTTGTGACCAGAAGTAAAAATATGTGCAGTTTCAGTGGGGAAAAAACATAAAAAAAATGTGACCAATGCCGAGGATAACCCATAAATAATGCTTTTTATTGGCACAAAGACTACCTTTAGGATTCAGATGCTACCCCAAATTGGAGATTTTTTAAATATTGGGTTGTTCGGAAAGTTCCTTCCGTTTGGGAAAACCAATTCGTACCGGAAAATTCTATCATTTAATTATTAGACATTAATTCCGATATCTAATGTTTAATGATTGACGGGCAGAATTTTCCAGTACGAATTGGTTTTCCCAAACGGAAGGAACTTTCCGAACATCCCAATATGAATTTGAAAGGGGGGGGGGGGTAGACCAGTATCCTTATAAAGAAAATTTCTGAAAATCGCGTTTCATCAAGATTTCTGTAGAATTAGTAAATCTTTAAATCAGTAACTAGGTTACATCTAATCTGTAAGTACAATACTAGAAGAGGTCCCCCCCCCCCTCCCAAAAAAATAAAAATAAAAATCGAATTCTTACGGGGTGAAATGCAGAAAGAACGTTAAAAAATATTGGTTTCATCACGATTTGTGTGGAAATATTCGAGCAAGAGCAACTAACTTAAAACTTGGCAGATATGTACTTTCAGGACTTACATGGTCGTAAAATCTTATTTATTATTATTTTTTAATTTACATTTTAAAAGGATGAATTGTTCAGGGCTCCCAAATGGTCCGCTAACTGAATACCAATATTTTTTAACAGAAAATTTCATAGTAAGTTTCTACAACTATTCCGAAAAAATTTACCTCCGAAGGTTGTTTCTGCAAAATTTGCAAGAAAATCTAAAAATAAAATTTTTCTAAGAAAATACTGGTATTCAAAAAGCGGACCAATTGGGATCCCTGATTGTTAAGTAAATCTCCTAAACTCGTTTCATCACGATTTATCTGGAATCTATTAACATGCAGATGCTCACGAAGAATGGCTTTTAAAATATTCGAAATTTAAATTGGTGAAATAAGCGGAAAACTTTTTTAAGTTGTTATTCTTCTGAAACTATCAATGCTAGACACTTTAAATTTGACATAGAAGTTTTTTAACGCGTAGATATTCTCTAAGAAGAATTGAAAATTTAATGTGGGAATCGTCTCAGTGAATGTTACCACACTATTAATAGCGATATAAAAGTTCTACTCTAGCTATAAATTGATTTGAATGCATGCCATTATAAGTGTTTAGAGAGTTGAGCGGAAATTTTTTAAAGATATAATTTTGAAGTAGAGTTTCTATGGCAAATAATACTTATACTTGTGCCAGATGACTTATTTAAGAAACACTTTCCTAATAAAATTACTTTTAACGTTAATAAAAATAAATTAAATATAGAAAAAAATATATACTTTCATTAAGATTCACAAAAAGTCAACTTATATTATAAAGCACAAATGTGTGCATCGCTCAATGATGATGTCATACTGATGTGGGCAACAATGTAGTGAAAATGGATGAATGTTGCAATAATGGAGCTGTTTTTTCAATTAAACAGTCGTAACGTTATTTCTATGGGGAAAATGCAAGTTTTGTGCCGACGTTGACCCCCTTTAAAGATAGAATTTTTAAAAACACTTTCCTAATAAAATTACTTTTAACGTTAATAAAAATAAATTAAATATAGAAAAAAATATATACTTTCATTAAGATTCACAAAAAGTCAACTTATATTATAAAGCACAAATGTGTGCATCGCTCAATGATGATGTCATACTGATGTGGGCAACAATGTAGTGAAAATGGATGAATGTTGCAATAATGGAGCTGTTTTTTCAATTAAACAGTCGTAACGTTATTTCTATGGGGAAAATGCAAGTTTTGTGCCGACGTTGACCCCCTTTAAAGATAGAATTTTTAAAAACACTTTCCTAATAAAATTACTTTTAACGTTAATAAAAATAAATTAAATATAGAAAAAAATATATACTTTCATTAAGATTCACAAAAAGTCAACTTATATTATAAAGCACAAATGTGTGCATCGCTCAATGATGATGTCATACTGATGTGGGCAACAATGTAGTGAAAATGGATGAATGTTGCAATAATGGAGCTGTTTTTTCAATTAAACAGTCGTAACGTTATTTCTATGGGGAAAATGCAAGTTTTGTGCCGACGTTGACCCCCTTTAAAGATAGAATTTTTAAAAACACTTTCCTAATAAAATTACTTTTAACGTTAATAAAAATAAATTAAATATAGAAAAAAATATATACTTTCATTAAGATTCACAAAAAGTCAACTTATATTATAAAGCACAAATGTGTGCATCGCTCAATGATGATGTCATACTGATGTGGGCAACAATGTAGTGAAAATGGATGAATGTTGCAATAATGGAGCTGTTTTTTCAATTAAACAGTCGTAACGTTATTTCTATGGGGAAAATGCAAGTTTTGTGCCGACGTTGACCCCCTTTAAAGATAGAATTTTTAAAAACACTTTCCTAATAAAATTACTTTTAACGTTAATAAAAATAAATTAAATATAGAAAAAAATATATACTTTCATTAAGATTCACAAAAAGTCAACTTATATTATAAAGCACAAATGTGTGCATCGCTCAATGATGATGTCATACTGATGTGGGCAACAATGTAGTGAAAATGGATGAATGTTGCAATAATGGAGCTGTTTTTTCAATTAAACAGTCGTAACGTTATTTCTATGGGGAAAATGCAAGTTTTGTGCCGACGTTGACCCCCTTTAAAGATAGAATTTTTAAAAAATAATGTCCAATTCATGTATTGTTTTCAGGTATACATATATATATTCCAAATTTCAAAGGTCTATGTCAACAGGAAGTGGGTGAAAAATGAGTCACAAGATTGGACTGCCACAAAGATACATAAATGTAAGTTAAAAGAAAGTATGCAAAAAGTGGCTCAAATTATTTTATTTTATTTATTAAATATTTAAATAAAAGGGGAAAATGTGTTGAAAACAACAGCAATATATTTAATTCTGTCACAGTTTAATAATATGTATTATTTTTCCTCTTTCAATGAACTTTACAGAAATACTTATTTTCAAAATTTCTCTCCTCTTTATATTTTCTAGACATTGCGTCAGTAGCCATTCTATGATTTGCCGCTTTCCAAATTTTGAGTAACACTGTGGTTTTCACTTAGATAAGGATGAATCGTTAAAGATAAATTACTATTATAAATTAAAATCATCAAGTTTTGTCACTAAAAACCACTTTGAACCACGTTGCTATCAAAGTCTTGCATTTTTTCAACGAAGTCTTCAAGTTTGAGCTAAGGTCGACTTTTACAGGGCGTCCGAAAAAATTCAAACTTGAAGATAAGTAGTCAATGTAAGATGCAAAAAAGTTTAAAATAAGGTAGGAAATATGCAGGGGGGAGGAAGGGTACAACGACTATATATCAAATTAGAAAAGATATGAGGTATTACAAGAAGAAGGTAACAGTAACATGGATGATAATAAACATGCGCGGTTGACCCCCAGTTATGTACTGCAGCTGATGGAAAATACATAGAGCCAATTCTTATTTTTTTAAATTAATTTCTAAGTTTTAAAACTACACTGTCTCTTTACATGATTTCTGCCCGTGTAGCTTTTTATTTAGATATACTTGTGATGCATTTTTTTTTTTTTTTTTACACTTGTTAATATTTAATTTTGTTCTAAAAATGCTATCGTCGCCAATATGTGCACAGGACCATTTTCACTGATGAAGTTATATTTAAATGGTCCGAAAAGGTTTTATAAGTCAGCTTTCTTCCTTCATTTTTTAAAATTTAATTTTAAATATATAGGTATGCAGATTTTTAATGATTTTGTTGCAGAAAAAAGGAAATTTTTTCTGACTGCCAAATTTTGAATAGAAGAGTCGTATAAAAAGTTATTGTGTTAATGTTTGAAAATTAACGAGATAATTATTTCATTGACAATATTATTTCAATATTATTTTTTTACTTTATTTTAAACATTTTTATAATTTACATTATCTACTTATCTCCAGCAGGTAAAAAATTGAAGTGCGTGGCAACCTTTATAATACACAGACACACTGTATACCGGCCAATATATAGTATATTCATTTCACACAAATGTTTGTAAAATTAATTTTGTGCAACAATGTGTGAAGGAAAAACATGTCTAGCATTTTTGTTTTAAACGAAAATAAAATTTCATTCAGTTTAAACACATACCAAGCAATAATTACCTATAAATGGAAATGTATTCATTCGAATTATTTTGAGTGGTCATGTATAGAAATTAATGATCATATGCGCATCACATAACACACTAAAATTTAAACCAACTGCAAAACGCATTTCAAGAAATATCCGGCCATGACGGTAGTGTATTTGAATTTTTTTGTGTGGCCCTGTATACGAATATCATTTACGTATCACTTAGCTAATGAATATTTTATTCAGCTGTAAAATGCAAAATATAACTGAAAACACGTTTCAAGCAATTGAACCAACATATGACAAAGTATCCGGATTCTTTGGCCTTGTAAAAGAACTATAAATGTTTCGAGCACCGTTTTCTATGCATTGCAAACAATTACTGTTAATAGCTCATGGTGTTTTGGTGTTTCGAAATATTTTTGAATGTTCCTGTAAACGAACGAAAAATGCTATTTTCGATAGGGAATATGTTGTAACAAATTTCAATACCATATGGGATTACTTCATTTATGTGAATTTCAAACAATCTCCGCCCATAAACACTAATATGAAAGAACTCTTTTTTGATCACTCGTAAACGAAATACTGATGCTATACACATAATTTACAATAGTGATAATACTACATTGAAAAAAATATACATAAAATTTTGTCGAAATTCAAGCAAACTTTTGGAAGTTACGAGTAGAATGCGAACAGATTGGAGACAGACAAGCGATCCGACACCGTAAACACTTTCCATGTTGTTGAAAAGTATTAAAAATCAATGCCTTATTTCTTAAAATTGTTAATTTATTGGTGTGCTCATCCTTTTAAAAAATTAGTAAGGTTGAAAAGATTGCGTCCTCTCGCGTCTCTAAGCGTCCCCCTTGAAAATAAAAAGTAAGGGGACGCTCGAGATAAAATAAAAAAGTGAGGGGACGCCGTCCCCCCGCGTCCCCCCTCGACTACACCACTGGCTAACCGAATTCATGAATGCGAGTATTTTTAACTTCTGGAATGTGAGTTCCACAGTTTGAACAAAAACTGTGCATACGCTCCGTGCGTCTACTTCTTCGAAAACGTTGCAGAAGTAACACCATCTATAAGAAAATGTTGGAACTAATTTTTTATTCTCTTAAAGAAAATTTTCGATCTTAAGAAGCATTTTCGTTCAAACCGCACTCGCGCACGCCAATTACTTATTATTTTTTTTTTTATTGAACTTTAAAATATATCAAGGACTTATTTACCCCCCTGTATATATTTTTTAGCATTGCTTCTCATAACTCTTATTGGTATTGTTTTATTTTCTTTATTCTAATTATCCGAGTTATTAGGGTGCTATTGTTACAATTATTTAAAATTTCATTTTATTACAAATATTGAAAAATACTTAAATCAACCTAACAAAATACCAGTTTTTATTCTGTAACTGTCTCACATCGATATACAAAAGCTATATATAAATTTAACTTTTTAGTTTTTGTTTGTGCTATCAAAATTATTAATACTAAAACTACTCAAAATCAGTCGTAAACAAACATGATCTCTATTCATTGACTAACTTTATGTTATGAAAGTATTTATTATTATTATTATTATTAATGATATTTTTCTGTAAAAGAAATGAATATTAGTTATTACTTTCGCTAGATGTAAAGTGCTTTATTTAATATATATATATTATTCGTTATTTATATTTGTGTGCATACGTAACAAGATACCGTAATTACTCTGATATCTATACAAATTTGGCCTAATTGGATAAATTATAATAAACCTAAGAGATTTATTTGAATTTAGATCAATTTAAAATTATGAAAGATAATTCGAAATGTGAATGTTCAGCTTTGTATTTAAATGCTTTCTGTATTCAGGGGGAAAAAAAAAAAGTTAAAATATGGAATAATGATTACCTGTAAGCCCGAAATCGTCATGCTCAATTTTCTTTTATTTCATTTTTCATGCACAAAATGATTGATTTCGGTATATTCATTGTTTAGAGAATGATGAATTTCACCATTAAATCTCAGTTTAGTTTCATCTGTTTGAATTACAAACTAAACCAAAAAGATTATAGAAACTAATTTTAAGTTTTTTTTTTTTTTTTTTTTTTTTTTTACATATTTAGACATACTATCAGCTGATATTATACTTTTCAGAATTTTAAATACATTTGAAATGAACTCCTTTCATCTCAGTACCGTTTATCAATCCAAGCTCAGAGTTATTTTATAGTTCCTATAAAGTTACATTTTTTTTTAAATATAGAATGACGATTGTATATAGACATCAATCATTACGTTCAAAAAACAAGATTAGTATATTCAATATTCAGGAAATGGTGAATTTCACCATTCAAGTTTAACTTTTAGTTTATTCTCAGAATTTTTTATTTTTATCGAAATACAAGCTAAGTATAAAAAAAATACAAGTTAAAACTCGGAAGGTAACTTTATGTATTATTTAACTTTATGTATTATTTAACTAGTTTAGATTTAAATCAGCAGATGTTATTGTTTTCAGGATTTCAAATATGGTTAGAACGAATTTCTTTTTTCCCAGTGTTTTGCTCAGCGCAAGCTAAAAGTTATTTTTCTGCAGCCTCTAAGATTATTTTTAAATAAAACTGTAGTTAGTTAGTTTTCTTTTCATCTTTTTTATAATATAGAAAAAAAAACCTATTTTTTATTTACAACCCGAATAATATTCTTAATATTATTAACGCGTTTCATCTAAATTATTTTTTTCTGTTACTCACCTTATTATTATCCATTGAATTTCATTTTTACATTGCACTTCTGAATTTTGTCTTTATTTACAAATCTTCTCATTAAATTTTTCTTACAAATTTTGTAGAAATATGCATTTAAATTATTAAAAGATTTCATCGAAATTATTTTTTCTGTTACTCAACTTATTATTACCCATTGAATTTCATTTTTACATTACACTTGACGGTGAATTTGGCAGAAATAAATGCATGACCCCCACTCCGTTTTTGAATACCACTTTTTTTTTTTTTTTTTTTTTTTTTTTTTTTTTTTTTAAGAAAAATCTTCTCATTAAATTTTTCTTACAAATTTTGTGAAAAGATACAGTTAAATTATTAAAAGATTTCATCGAAATTATTTTTTCTGTTATTCACCTTATTATTATCCATTGAATTTCATTTTTACATTACTCTTAACGGTGAATTTGGCAGAAATAAATGCATGTCGCCACTCCGTTTTTGAATACCACTTTTTTTAAAGACAAATTTCTCATTAAATTTTTCTTACAAATTTTGTAAAAAGATACATCTAAATTATTAAAAGATTTCATCGAAATTATTTTTTCTGTTACTCACCTTATTATTATCTATTGAATTTCATTTTTACATTACACTTAACGGTGAATTTGGAAGAAATAAATGCATGCCTCCCATTCCGTTTTTGAATACCACTTTTTTTTTAAAGACAAATCTTTTCATTAAATTTTTCTTATAAGTTTTGTAGAAAGATACGTGGAAGGTAATTTTTGTTCCAAATGTTGTGAAAACCTAGCACGAAAATTTTTCTTCAGAAATACTGCTATTCAAAAACCGGACCAGTGTGAAACGTAAATGTTTTGCGAACTTTTCGTGTATTTGTCAATAGCAAAAATCATTACACCTATTAACTAAACATTTTGGATCTTTTTTCATTGCTGAGTTGCAATCGAATTCTTCGTTCAGAATATCACTGAATAAAGTAATCAGATTTTAAAAGTAAATTAAACTTTTAAATAATAAAGGTATCGCTCTCATTTTTTGTTCTTCATTTCATGTATAATTAACATTCTGAAGAATATCTTGATTCTCAAAATATACAGTACATTTTTCCAAGCCCGAACAGGCTGTGGATTTTACTGGATAATCGTAAAAGTCATGACATATAGGTACCGGCTTTTATGCATTTTTCGTTACCGCTTTTACCAGTAATTATATCCCCATATATAATGGCATAAATTCTATGACTAAATAAGCCGAATATTACTATTCGAAAATAATGGTAACAAGAAAGCATAAAAAAGTTAGCAGATATGCGTCATAACTTTTCTGCAAAACAGAATTTTTCAGATGTTTGATAACTTAAAAAATCTATAATAATAACTTCAATACATTAAAATATTATTTCCATTAAATAAGAGGAAACTTTCTCCAATTTTAAATAAAAAATAAATAATAAAATAAACCTATGAATCATGCTTCGAAATAATACTTTTATTTTAAAATACCCTGGCTTACCAAGTTACAGAATATAGGAGAAAAACTTTTTTTTCTTTTTAAATTCAAATAGATTTTTTACATTTAATATATAGATATATATATTTAATTGTGCACTAATAACAACAAAAAGCATTTTTATATGAAAAATATCATCATTGATTGATTCAAATAAAGTTTTGAAATTTGTTAAAAGCGATACTTTCCTATTAGCCACATGGCGGGAGTTAATAGCCGAAGAAATCGCCAAAAATTTCGCTACTTAAAGCAACTTTTTTGATTCTGATAATTTCAATGATTTAAGCGCTTAGAACAATTACTTGTCTGTTAAATTTGTGTTTTATTTATATCATTTTATTTATATTGTTAAAATTTTAATTGAATTATGAAATATTAGCCGGAAATAAATGCTGAACTATTTATATTCTTTTAAGTGCAAACATGTTAATCTTTCGTAATCGGTCTGCACGCGAAAAAGATAGATTATTTTTTTAAATCATGCTTGAAAATTATTTGAAAAACCATAAAATATCAGTAAATTGAGATACAGTTGTCAAACAAATTGCATTTGAAGAAAACATTTTTTTCCCCTATTCGACGGTGTGAAAACTTACCCGAAATCCGGAGTCAAAGAAAATTGATCCACAATTTAATGTAAATATGGAAAAATTGTCTATAATCACGAGTCTAATATAAATTTTACCTTTTATGTTTAAAAATTAACATGTAAAAAAATATTTATATTCAAGCATATATTTTTTCCTCTGAAACAATATTCTCGAATTTCTTTTGAAAAATCGGTTTGCCCCGAACTTGGTCTGCAAGAATCAAAATTCAACCCGAAACCGACCCGATCCGAACACGACTCGTAGATCAGGTCGAATGCGAGTAAAAAATAGTTACAAGACCTAATGCAGGACTCTACTTTAGATATGTTCAATGTAATCCTGTGACGATTGAAAAATTGTAATGAAATAAAAATCAATATATTTGAAAGAAGTTTTAAAAGTTAAATTTCAACATGAATTAAAACATTTATTTTTCCCACTTAGGTATTCCTAGGCCGCCTGTATATCATTTAGGTCCTCCAGGCCAGTATCCTCCTGTGTTTAGTCCCGATTTCACACATCAACTTCAGTGGTTTGTATTCATTTATTGAACTTTTATGCATGAATGTAAAGTTGTATTCAAAAATTTTAATTATTAGAATTGTCCAACTTGTGATTGACCAAAAAATATGTACGACAAACACTTTTTTGATGCCATTATCTTTGCATTTGTGATGGCCGACGCTAATAATTGTTTTTTTTTTCTTTTACTGCTATTGCAGAGTGGATATTTTTGTAAAATATGGAGTAATCAAGATCTTAATAAGTTCCATGAATTTGTTTTATTAATATTTTTTTAAGTAAATGACTAATAAACTTTTACATTTATTATTGCTATTTCTTGAAAATGTGTGTAGGATATTTAAATGTATTAGATTATTTAAATAATTAAACAGAAAAAAATGATGACAATTTTTTTTAATCTTCTCCTCTCACTTAATGTGGTGTGCTAAATAACTAAATTTCTTTCAATTTTTCGAATTTATCTTACTTTCCCTATTATTGTTTAGGGTGTATTCTTTTACTGTCATTGGTCAATTATTGAAAAATGTTAGAGTAACAAAACATGAAGAATATTATTTAAAAAATAAATAAATACATAAATATTTTTAAAAAATGAAAATACATTTTTAAATATACTAATGCATATTTATCATTTATTTTAAACATAATGTATATCTGTAATTTCTACTTAATGCGCATGAATTATCTGTAATCGGGTAACAATCCATTTTGCATTTCAGCGCGGTGTTAGACTTTGCCAAGTGTACTTTTTAACCACTGGCAACGTGCCAGGTCACCTATACCTATGTCAGAATAAAAAATTGTTTTATAAAGGTTTCAACCTTTATCAAAAACTAAACTAAACTTTTTCACCAGCTCTCGGTCTATTATTTTTAATTTTGAAAATATGGAAAATTTTTAAATTCTAGAATTGATAAGCATAAAATTCATTGATAGAGGAAGAAATTGAATATCAGAGACGTGTTTTTTAGAAGGTACTCTTTATGGAGCAATTATTATCAAATAGTCAAACGATTATTACTAATTGTTTTTTAAAATTTGTAATAAATAGTACATCTTCATTAATAATGTTGGTAAATTAAAAAAAAAAAAAAATAAGGAGCAGTAAGGGAAAAATAAAATGTCTAATTACTTCATAAACATCTACCAACAAAATGTGAATTATTGATTAAAAATCTCGTATAAATTTTGATAGAGTATTTTGATAATTTATCAAAATCTTAGTCCTAAGATGTCACCATTATTGTTATTAATATTTGTATCCCTTACCAGGTTTTCGTATTTGACGTATAATGTGTAAGTGTACAAAATAGTAAAAGGAAGAAAGCTAATTTTTATATAAAGCAAAATTTACTAAATTAAAGTTTTAAAAATTAATATCGCATAACTATTTTTAGGAATGTGTGATCGAACTAAACTGATAAACTTTTAAAAAGCCTCACGAAAGATTTTTTTCTTTTATTTGTTAAATTATGATTTAATAAATGAAGCCTGAAAAAAAGATTTCGCTGCACAACATTATAATCATATTGTTGCTAAAATCAGAATTAAAAAAAAATAATAATAATGATCCAAAACTTTAGAATGACTTTATTTTAAAAAGGGCAAAACAGAAAAGAAAAAAAAAATCTTATTATTTATGATATTTTGGTTTATCATTATTTTTATATTACTTATAATAAAAGTTGCTAATAGAATAACAAAAACGGACCTCTTTAAGACTGTTAATAATAATTAATTTCTCTGTCCCGCGTGAAAAAATATTGGCTCAGTAATCGACCAATAAGCTTACTTGGAATCATTACTTAGTTTAAATGATCCGATTACGATATTAGAGAAGGGGAAAAAAAACTAGCATGAAAATTCTTCCATAACTTTAAAATTATCCTATTTCGCAAAATACACAACAGACATTTGGTTAATCTTTTTCATGTGCGTTTTCCGAAATTTTTTATAATTTTTTTCGTTTATGTTAATCCTTTTAGAGCAGAAATAAATTTTTTCCCACTTTAAATAAGATTCAAGGATTAGTGACAAGCCATTCAGTTCCACTTGCGCAGACGATCTCGATATCTCGAGGGTAAATCCTTTCTCTGTTCTTTTTTAGCGGCTGAAGTACTTTTTTATGGTGACAATGGTAAAAGATAGGACAAAATAAAATAGAAAAGTAAAAATTTCTGTTTGCATATGTTAGAAAAGTAGAAAGAAAAAGAAACGTGTACAAGTGATGACAGTTTAAGTTGAAGAATTATCTTAGAAAATATATTGGATTATTTAAAAACTTTGTTTATGTTTGTAACTAGAACATGCAAATGATAAATCGAAATGTACATTATTTTTATGACTTAGTTTTTAGAAATTCTGAAGCTCAAACAAAAATACTCATTCTACTAAGTATTATTTTCTACTGTAATGTGTTTTTGAATGTTATAAAATTTTGTAACATTTAATTCCAAACATGATACGAATGATGAATTAACTAAATTTCATAATAATAAATTAATCGATAGCTAAATCTTTAAAATTAGTGACAAGTCGTTCTCTCTTTGACTTCAGCAGACGATCGCGATAGTTTAAAAATCAATTCTTTTTTTTTTTTTCCTTAATGTTGACAAAAGTAAACGATAGAACAAAAAAAAAAAAAAAAAAAAAATTAAAATGTAAAAATTCCTTTTTGCAAACAGAGGTATAGATAGTAAAGTAGAGGAAAATAAGCATGTACAAGTTATGATAGTTTATATTGAAAAATTATCTAATGAAAATATAGTAGATTACTTCAAACTTTGTTTACGTTTGTCAATAGAATATGTAAATGATAAATTGAAATGTACATTGCTTTTATGACATAGTTTAAGGAAATTGCTAAATCTCAAACAAAAATAATTCATTTTACTAAATTTTATTTTCTTCTGTACTTTTGTATTTTGGCCTGTCATAAAAAATTGTTTATTTAATTCCAAACACGATACTAATGATGAATTAACTAAATTTCATCATAATAAATTGATTAACAGCTCAAAAATTAGGGACAATTCACTCTCTACTTGACTTCAATAGACGATTTCAACATCTCAATAGCATATTCTTTCTCTGTTCATTTTTCGTTGCTAAAATGCATATTTTTATGATGACAATTATAAAAGCTAGGACAACATAAACCAGAATTGTAAAAATTTCCCTTTTCATATATTAATTAAGTAGAGGATGAGAGGATTGTTTAAGTGATGGTATTTCAAGTTTATGAATTATATAAGAAAATATATTGGATGATTTAAAAACTTTGCTTATGTTGTAAATAGAACATGCAAATGATAAATTGGAATGTACATTGTTTCTGTGACATTCGTTTTAAGGAGTTACGAAATTTCAATTCAGTGATAAAAAAAATTAAGGAATGTCATCTTGTATTGTACTTATATTTGTTTTAAAAATTTGTTTATTTATCTTCGGATGCGATTTGAATGTTAAATAGACTAAATTTTATGATAAATGAGGAATTGACTGAATGTCATTATGAATTATCATTTAACTAAAATGATGAATTGACTAAAATGATGAATGATGAATTCACTAAATCGACGACTCTCAGGTTAGCGACAAGCCATTCAGTTCCACTTGCACAAACTATCTCGGTATCTCGAGGGTAAATCCTTTCTCTGCTCTTTCGTGACTGCTTAAGTACTTTTTTTTTTCTATTTAATGGTGACAATGGTAAAAAATAGAACAAAATAAATAGAAATGGAAAAATTTTCTTTTGCATATGTTAATAAAGTAGAGAAAAAAAAAAGCGAATACAAAATGATGATAGTTTAAGTTGAAGGATAACCTAAGAAAATATATTTGAGTATTTGCAAACTTTATGTCTGGAACTAGATTTTTAAAATGATAAATTGAAAAGTACATTATTTTTGCTGTAACACTTCGTTATAACTAATTACAAAATTTCAAGTAAAACACACAAATGCTGATTATACACAACTTTTTGTTGTAGTTGTTGTTTTTGTAGTTGTCTGTCATAAATATGTGTTTATTTATTTTCAAAAACGACTTGAGTGATAAATTTACTAAATTTTAAAATATAAATAACAAATTAATCGTCAACTTAATTCAGTTCCACTTGCATATGTATTTTTCTCTGTTCTCTTTTGATGTTGAAGTACCTTTTTAGAGTGGTGACAATTATAAAAGGTGGGATAAAGTGAAATAGAAATTTAAAAATGTAGAAATATAAAAATGGTTGCTCTCCGTATTTGCAATTTTTGAGTTACGGACATTTCTGATTTATTTCTGGCCGTGAATTCAGGGATGAAATAAAAAGGTGTTTTTATTCTTATTCTGACAAGAAGAAATCGAGGTTGATTTCCATTTTCCTTTGAAGGAAAAAGAGTTTTCGGAAAATGTTGTCAAATTTGATGTTTTAAACTGATTTGGGACAATTTTTGTACATTCTTATTAAACATTAAAAGTGCTGATAACCAAATTATTACCACGTTTGTGATAATTTTTAAGACTTTCTGCTTATTTCATCCCACAATTGATTTATATATATATATATATATATATATATATATATATATATATATATATATAATTATAATATCTATGAATTTCAAAATACATATCAAGTTCTAATATCATTCTACATTAATCTACAAAGAGATAAATAATGATATTGTGTAAACAGAATACCACATATCTAATAATTAACATGTGCAATCATAATTTTACCATAGCATGTGCTTCAATGGTAATTGGCCAAATTTACTCATACCTGAATAATATTTAAAAAAGAAAGAGAGAGAAAGGGAAAAAAAATATATAGATTGGAGTTGCTATTAAGTAAACACAAATGGATTAATAAATCAAATATGAACATTATACAATGGAAAACTGGACCACAAGAGAACAAACAAGAATTGGATATGAAAAAACACATGTAGATGTACTCGTCAGCTTGGTTGCACCCACATGTGTTTTAAAAATAATTCAGTATTTCATAATTCTACTGGCATGATGCTAAGAACAGTAGAATCAACCAAGTATACTGAATTATTACCAGATAACAATTGGAAAAAATAAGATTGGAAATATTTAAATTGGAAATAAAAAACCATTAAGAATATATAATATAATTCACTTACATCGATTATCCTAAAAACATTATAAATCACCTCACTAAATTACCACTAGATATCATTTTTGAAATAATATTGGAAATTAGAACTTTAAATTGTAGATAAAATATTTTTACTCACAATAATTATCCTGAATCAACAAAATATAGAAACTTCTGCATAATATCCACGTCCACATGGCACGCACATAATTTTGACAATCGAGTTGAGAGAAATGATTTGAAAGACAAGTTGAGAGCACATTTATATATATATAATAAATTATCGAAATTTGGGCTCAAGCAACCGGCGGATTTGGATTACTTGGATCTATGATGTCTTTTCAAAAAATAAGATATTTAAATAGGAGAAGGGTGGGAAGAGCTAAATAGGCGAAGGGCAGAATATAGGATCGGGAATTAACATACGTAGAATCATTCTAATTATAAGAATGTTTAAGATAAGTGAGCCAAAGGTGGCCATAGTTAAGCTTTGCGGATGTTTGATCACTCTCTGGTTAGGTGTGTGTGGCTGAAATGTTTTTTGTAACTTTTACACTTATCTCTAACACAAATCAAGTATACTTCTCTTTGTAAAATAAAATTTTATTATTTTTATAATACAACTTCAAAATTGTAACTTGTGGGCCACCTTTGGCCCATAGTATTCCAAAGGTGGCCCATATATTGAAATCTCTTTTAAAATGTGAAAAAAGTACTCGGCAAACTATTTTTACTTCTAGAAGAGTATTACAATGTTCAGTTAAAAGTATTTAATTACAAAGAAATTACAAGAAAAAAATTACAATAAACGTATTTCAAAATTATACCTTTGTAATCGGATTCCATGCAGAAAGTGCAGATGAAATTTTCGATTTTGTCTAGTTTAGTAAGTCCCTCACATTCTTCATGCACATATTGCAAGCATTGATTACACAATCGCATGTCCGTTATTTGTCTATTTTGCATAAAAGGCAAAACCAGCGTACAATTGCACTTGTACCAGGCATGGTAGTATCAGTTTGTTTGAGAGTATCTTTTGTCAGTGTGCTGGATTGATTTTTTATTTCTTTATTATGCTGCTTACTGTTATTCTCTGATGATTATTTCTGTCTCTTGTTATATTTCGAGTTTTTCTTCTTAATCTTCTTATCTTCTGACACGAAAAAACTTTGAACCACTTTTTGGGCACGGTAGTTCCGAGCTTTTCTTCTGGGAGTTACTGACTTCTTTTGAGGGATCTCTGGTATGGAAATAGTTAGAGTTAGTGTGGAAATTTTTAGAGAAGTCTTTAACCTTCTGTTTTGAAAATTGCCCTTACTACACTGATTTCCACATTTGTTTCCTAAGATTGCCCAAGTGGGCCACCTTGGAACATGCATATGGTCGCCATTTGCCCGACGTAAAAATATTAATCTAATGCATTTATTATAATTTAAGTAAATGTGGTTAGAGGAAAATAAATAAGCTTTCAGAAAACGTATCACTACTCAAATTTCTAAGAATTAAAACACATGTAAATTAAAGTATGTTCTTTTGGAAATTAGAACAACTGCACCTCAAAAGTGAAATCACTGCACACAATCGCAGACGATCAATGTGATATCTTCAAATTCAGCCACGTGCACTGCAGTGATTTACAATGCAGTAGCGCCATTTGTGATTAAAAATGAAATTCTTCTTTTGGAAGGTGGGCTACCTTACCTTAGGAACAGTGGCCACCTTTGGCTCACCTACCTTATTTAAACCAGAAATTAAAAAGGAAAATGCATTGAAGCAGAAAATACGGGATGAGAGAAGTTTGTTTTCTTTGATTTTTGTTCTTCTAGTGTATAGATTATTGTAATAAATATATATTTTTTTCATTTTTTTTAAAAATATTTTTAGAAGAGAAACGAAATGTTAAAAGAGAAAATTGTGTACATTTTCAAGAAATCTTCTGAAAAATATCTGTTTCAAGCACAAACAATTGTTTCAAATTTAAGAAGTATATGGTTCAACAGACTTATTACAGTATAATATAGTTTAACACATGATTATTTATCTGTTATGAACGGATTTAGATCAAAATGGAACATCAAAATCAAAACGATCGCCATCGTTCTTTCATAAGCACATGCACAGTTAGACGGCCTACTGTTTGTAGAAAGGTTGAGTTACTCGACATACTCGATATTAGTTTCGATTTTTATTCCCAGTTCGGTACGGTTGAGTTAATGGTGAATTGAATTTCAAGTTTAATACGGAGTTAAGTCATTAATCTGCAATTGAGGTTGATGGAGAATTGTCCGGTAAGACATTTCTCTTCACCTTATGGCATTTAAATATTCTTGTAAACGTTCACCCGTAAAACCTGCGTACTTTCTGCTCCTAGGAGTTCTTTTGTAATTTTGACAGATTATTTGGCTTTGATTTGCAAATAAATTCTCGTGAATAATGACTAAACCATTTAATGGAATAAATTTAACAAAAAAAGTAATGATTAAAAAATTTTTTGTAAGTTTATTTAAAATGTGGTTAGGGGTTGAATGGACTCCCGTGGATTCAAGTAATTACATTTTTAGGTTATCAGCACACTATATTCATTATACTTATCAATTTTACAGTTTCAAATAATTTATTTACCAACTGTCACTATTCTTTTTTTTCTTATCCTCTTCGCTCCTTGTATCCACATATGTGGGCCTCCGTTCATTTCCGTTTTATTAATGACCCTCGAACGTAATTGCAATTTAAATCTCGGATATGCTTCAATGTCTAAAATTTGAAATAATGCAAAGATTAAAACTGTTCCCTGAAATCAAATTGGAGAAAACATCATTCAGTAGTAATCAATAATATTACATTATACTCGGTAGCGAAGAGGTTAATGACGGAATATGAAATGCAACATTCTCTTTACCTTGTGTGTAATTGCAGCATATAGATATGTGGAGGAGGAAGTTATCAGATCACAAAATTTCGTGTTTTTATCACAAAGCGAGAAGAACTGGAACGTAGCTGAACTCCTCAGATGCTAAGCTGGGGCTATTACCGGTTAGAATATCGGTGAATCGCGCCAATACTCTCAACACAGTATGTCCAAGATTAATTTAAAGTTTTTTTTTTTGGGGGGGGGGTGCAACTAACACCACATGGTCCAAGCAACCCTACGGTATTTGATTCCTTTGCAATTAAATAGTAATGTGCATAAATTTCATGTATTTGCTATAAAATGCATTTACGTGAATGCACCAGAAATATTAACGTATCTCAGGTGCGGGGTGGGGAAGGGAGGGGATAAAGAAAACTATGAGGAGATTTTTGAACTGCCACTTAGCTCTTAACTATAAATGAACTGACGCTGCATTCAATTTTGATTGCTATATAGGACTGAGTGAAACCATTTAAAGTATCTTATTAAAATGAATTTGCCATCAATTGTCTAATTCGAGTGACTTTATTTATTCGTTTTATTACCAATTGGTTTTATTAATGACTTCTCTTCATTTCAGGCACACGCCAGCCTTGTATCCACCTACTTCGGCAGGTTTCCGAAGTGCATACTCGGCTGCACTGCCCGTCACGTCAGCAAGTTTACCCCGTTTTAGTCCTCCCGCACTCATATCGCCCTACCCGGGCATTTCGCATCCAGCACTCATCACCTCGGGGACCAAACAGGAATTGCCTCTTCATCACACCAACCACAGGTAAAAATGTGACCCATTGCCTCTTTCTTCAGTCAAAATATTTATTTCTTAAAATTCGACTTCGATTTTCTAAAGCCCAATATTTCAATCCAATGTCGTATTCCGGAAGTACAATTTAGTCAAGTCAAGAGTATTGTTTTACATTCGTACTTCAGTGCACTAAAATAGTATCTGTAAATTTAACAAAGTGCTATACAAGATTTTACTGACAGCGTAGATATTATTCTTGTTTGTTTAAAAATCATTGCTATCGAAAATTTTAAGATAATCCGATTATGGAAGGTTCTTCAATTTAAATGTATGTTTATTAAGTTTTAGTTTATTGGTGTGTTTAATGTAACGTTAGGAGAAACTTCAAGAAAACGTTGTTAAAGCTGGTATTTTGAACTGATTTTAGAAGCTTGATCGTCGGAGTATAATTGTCACGAAAAAGTAAACGACTGCTCATTTGCAGAAAAATGAAATATGTTGTTCAATTCTTTGACACATTATTGGTTACTGCTTACTACTACTTATTTATAGTATAGTTTGAGAATTTATCAGACACTAGTCTTCAAATTTCATGCACTAACATACAAAAAACGACTTTGTAAATATGGCCGAAGGCTTCAAGGTTTCTCGTACTTGAGCAGGAGAATTGAAATATTTTGAGATTTCTTGATTTTATTTATTTTTTTCGCTGAATAACACGATTGTTTCATGTTAGCAAATTGTAATGTGGTTGTTTCGATTGTTTATCTAAACTGTTACCGATCACATCTTGGTGCTGCATAACAGAGAAGGGGGAGGGAGGAAATGTAGGTGCTAAAATTACTTCCAAACGAATTTAAAGCAGATAAGATAAATGCAAAAATTGTTAAGTAACGATGAATGATGATGTGTAAAATACAATGTAAAGGAAATCAAGAATAGCAACAACTTGCTTGAAGGTTTCATAAAAAAGTAGTCCTTTCAATGAAAGAGGGGAAAAAAAGAAAAAAGAAAAAAACAGCTGCACGTGCACTTTACTGTTGCCGTTTCTCATTCTCTTTTTCTATTTCGTTCTAAAAGAAAGGGGCTCCGTTGTGAAGTCTTGAAACAGCTTTCAGGCTTATCATCCAACTGCTAGCTTAATCTAACTGACTGCCTGTTTTACTTTTACTTTATGATGGTTATTTCACATTAAACATTCACTTAGGAAAAACAATAAAGAAAAGAAAAATCACAGATATATAAAATAATGAAATTGTTCATTAACAGTGATTCAAAACTTCTTCCAAATGAAAATCCCGGCTTCCCCACTGTACATAATCAACATATGTGAATGCCATGTCCCGAAAATCAGTTCTGGAACATAGACATTGTCTTTTGAAAGGTGCTTTATTATAAAGGAAAAAAAAATTGTTAAATTCCTTGGAAATCTGGATAAGAATATCTGCAAGTCAAATGCGTAAATAAAATGATCTCCTCTACGTGTCAGAAAATTCAGAGTTTGGATTTGAAAACAACCTTCACTTTAAAAAAAATCTCATTTTTGTCTTAGATGGAAAATAAAATAAATTAAAAAAAATCCTCAGTGTAGTTTCTTATTTCATTTCCCCCCTGTAGGTTAGACTTTTAGACGAATGTTATGCTTCTCTCTCTCTCTCTCTCTCTCTCTTTTTATGTCTTGTTTTGATAATGACCCAATGATAATATCCTTGGCCTCTAAAAATTATATGTGGGTCTATCTGTCTGTTTTCATGTCTTTTTTTTTTCCCCCTAAGCTTTAACTTTCGTAAAAATTGATCAATCATTACGAATTTGAAGCATATTGTTAAAGTACATAGTTCTATTTTACTTTTTTGAAATAGTCGTCGTATCGTTTGCAATTTTTTTACAGGTACACTCAAACGTTTTAACATATTACCGTCTACTGCGCATCAAAATGAGCAATATTGGCAACAGTGAAATTCACAAAGAATGTAGATTACAGTCTTGCAACGGACCAGTGTCGAGAAACCTCCTTTTCCGAAGCCGGCCCGGAAATAAATGTCCACAATATGTTTCACGTGAAATACTATATTTTTTTTTTAAATGTATGTGTTCATTTTTATATCTAAAAGTTTCCACCAGCGGCTGAGAGGTTTTGCTCTCAAAGCTGGTCGACAGGAGGTGCTGAGCTCGTACCCAATCACACCCGTCGGCCTAATCGTTCGAAGTTTTCCGTGGTTTTCTTTGAACCTTGCATACATACGGGTTAGGATCCCTTTGAAAGGCCCCACGTGGGGCACAGGTCCCTCGGCTTATATCCCTAGTGTAGATAACCAACCATCTGTAATGAATAACACCGACACTATCTACATTAATGATAAAATTGGTATTAGAGATAAAATTATAGAGCCTTTTTTTTCAGAATTTAATTAAAATATGGAATAAGTTTATTTTATTTTGCATTGACTTCAAATAGAATTTCCGGTCTCTAATGTGGATAACAATAAAGTAAAGATTTGCCACAAATACAGGAAGATAAAAAATAAGTAACAATTGATGTCGATTTTTTAAATTAAAATTGACTTGTTTTAACATTTTAAATGTTATCTCATAAAGAAAGGTAAAAAACTTTATAAAGTCACTGGTGCTGACATCTATTAGACTGCGATTTTAAAAGTTTTCTACGTTTGAGAAATAAAGCAAACTTTTTTTTTCTTTTTTTTTTTTATTAAAAAAGTTTTTTTTTTTTTTTTTTTTTTTTGTAATTTAATCTATAATACGATGTTGTGTATTTGTGGTAGAAAATAATTACATAAAGAAATTTAAAAATGATGAATATGAATATGAACATTTTAGGTTTTTCTCATTCAAGCAATTCAACTAACAACAATTTGTTTAGTGCTGCCATCTATGATTTTAGGTTAGAACTATAACTATAGCGGACTATCTGACATTTTTTGTGAAATTGAGTATTTCTCCCCATTCCATATTGTCACCCATGGTGAAATCTATTAGTAGGTAGAATAAAAAATTCAGATTTTCTTATTTCTCCGGTAAACAATGCAATAATTATTTTGGAGCAAAATAATTTTAGGTGAAAGTTTTTGATGACATAACTAATCATGTCACTCGATTCATTCAATTTTAAACGTTTCGTCGCCTTTCTTTCCTTTTTTTTTTTTTTTCAGATCAACTTTTAAAAATTAGAATGCTTTGAAGCAAAAATAAATAAATAAACTAGAAAAATTTTACAAAATTTTCAGATATTTTTTTCCCAAGCAATTACAATACATGACCTGTTGTAACGACTGACTAATGACTTTGTTTGTAACTGCTGTATTGGTTTTATTTGTTGAAAAAGTGTTATAACAAAACAAATATAGACCATTCCAATTATGGAAAATTCTTGAATTTAAATGTATATTTACGATTTAATCAATCGAAATATTGATTTGTGTGTGTAGTGGAGACTGGGGGCTAAAGGGATATGTTTTATATTCATACTCTAGAAAGTAGAATTTATGAAATTCCTAGAAATTTTTTTACAGACAATTTCTTTAAACAATTTTATATTAATGAATAAAAATTATTAATCATAGCTTAAGTATTAAAAGATAAACAGCCTTAATTTGTGAAATAAATTTTGTCCTATTCGACTTCGATTCGGGAGGGGGAGAGGGGGGGGGGCGAACACAATAATTAAACAACTTTTTATGCCTTCAGTTTCACATTTCTTGCTCAATCGACAAAATCTGCAACAAAAGTAACTATTCTATAATATAAACTGCAATATTGTAAGAAAATTTAACACAAGGTGCTCTTCGCAATGTTAATTTGACGAATTGGTAGTAATTTCAATAGGGGGAAAAAAAAACGAATATACCGTATTATTTTTTCCCTATGCAACATATGTTATTCATCATAGATATAACGTGCAATAACATGGAACTTTTGTATTGAATCACTCCAGGGTAGATCCCAATTTTAGATGTCCCATTAATTCCCATAACATTTCGCACTGCATTTAGGCTTATTGTAAATTAACTATTTATCACTAACACGAACTAATGATTGCAAATAATTAGCATTAAGTAAAAGTTTCGTAATCACATGTTGCATTTGTAAAAACAGAGTTAATGCTTTATCGAAACAGGTTTTTATAAAACGTTAAAAAAATACAGTTAGGCTTAGGAATTGTTTGCTTCTTGTTAGGAATTGTTTGCTTTGCAACCAGCTGATGGAAAACAATTGTCCAATTCATGCTCTTGTGTAATACTGTTATTGTTATCTAATGGTAAAAGCCTGATCGTTTAGATGATTTATTTTAAAAGAATATCCATTTGTTCTATAAGCCTCTAGTCTGCCCCTAGATATGTTTAAAGTTTATCTTTTATCGTATTGTATCGATCATTTATAAAAAGTACTTTATTTTAATAATTAATTTTTAAGGGTTTTTTTTTTTTTTTTCCCCAGGACTTTACCTGAATATCCTAACGAGCAAAAGTACAACGCCAAACCAGTGACTCCTGTCAGCCACAGCACCAACAGTACGAACAACAACACGACGGAGAAGAAGGTCCACATCAAAAAGCCGCTCAACGCTTTTATGTTGTACATGAAGGAAATGCGAGCTAAAGTAGTTGCTGAATGTACATTGAAAGAGAGCGCTGCTATCAACCAAATTCTAGGCCGCAGGGTAAGTAATCAAATAGTTTACTCTAATTAACATGAAGTAGTCGCTTCACCATTCCTCTCCAATCGCGAAATACCGTGTTAACCTATTTCAAAATTTAATTAGGTAATTACTCATCAACTAATATAATTATAGAAATGTTATTTTCACCATCAGAAAGTAGACGTCTGATGCCGACTTAGTAAGTTCTTAAAAATTGTCTCCTTAAAGTTTAAGTATTTTTTAAATCATGATAAAATTCGAAAATTGTCCATAAGTAGAAATTTCAAAGCTTACAGAGTTATTTTTTTAACACTTAAAATTTAAGGAGATTTTTTGAAAAGAAAAAAAAAAAAAAGCACTACTTTGGCATCAAATGTCTCCTTTCTGATGGTGAAAACCGTTTTTTGATAATTGCATTTAGTAATGAGTAATCGCATAATTAATGTGATTTTCCCCGCAGGGTGACATGGAATTCCGTGATTAGCGATAGGAAAATATGTATCGGTGAAGCGTCCCCTTAAATGGTAAAATGTATATATATATATATATATATATATATATATATATATGCTGTCGCGTGTGTAAATATATGCTGTCAATGACATCGGTCCCTTGAACTGAGACTCGAGGCTCTATACAACTCTCCCATTCCCATATCACCCCCACCCCGTCCCTTCCTATCAACGTTTCTGACCAAATTCATTTGTAAATTTTTGTACAGCAGCGTGTTTTGGTTTTTAACTAAAATATTCCGATTACGTGTAGTATAATTTTTAGAAATCCCTTGCTATGTTATATATACCGAGCATTATTTTCAGCACACATTATTTTCCATTTCAAAATTTTTTTTTAAACTATAAGCATATTTATCTTTTTTTGCAGAAATCTCAATGCTATTTTTAAACAGTAATTCACTCCAATGATTAAAATACCAAAAAACTAAAAAAAACTAAAAAAAAAAAAAAAAAAAAAAAAAAAAAAACAATTGTATTGAAGAATTTTTGTACTAAACAGGAGGTAGTTTTATTTGTAATAAATTAGTGTATAAAAAATAATATATTCCAGAATCATCATGATGCTGCCACCCGCAAATTTTTGAAGTATTTGTGTCTAACTGTACAAATCTCACAATATCATTACACTGTCAATATTGCTTTTATACATATGTATTATATCTTTAGAGGATTTACTTTTCATTTCATTTCCATGATCACCAACTTTATTAGTAAATTCTTTTCCCTTATCTGTTTACATTTTTATTTGATTTGTCATTTATTTTGTTCTAGTGCGTTAACTTCGTTTCTAATATGGCGAAATGAATCTGCATAAATTAAATGATGTAACGTGTAATGTATTATCTTTTTTCCTTTCAGTGGCATAGCCTATCGCGCGAAGAACAAGCCAAATACTACGAAATGGCGCGGAAGGAGCGCCAGATTCACATGCAGTTATATCCCGGCTGGAGTGCACGTGATAATTACGCTCTCCAAGCGAAAAAGAAGAAGCGGAAAAAAGACAGGAATCAAGACGGAGGTAAAAACTAACCTCTTAAAGATTGTTTCCAACTTTTTTATTTATAATTACTACATTTTCTAGAAAAAGAAAGTATATATGTTCCTCAAGATCTTATTAAGACTATAAGGATTGCTTCGGAAGTTCTGTGTCCTCTATACCATTATTTTAAATTTTCTCTTTCCCTTTTTCTTTTCTTTTCTTTTTTTTTTTTTTTTTTTTTTAGGAGGAGAAAGTTTAACTTTTTAAAAAATAGAATGAGCCTTTAAAATGCATTAATGCATTAAAATATTCGTCCTACACGGTATATGAATTTTTTAAATATTAATTTAAAGAAAAAGCAACTTTAACTAAAAAAGGACTTCTTTCAAACCTTTTAATAATAACGATAAAACATATGTACTACATTCGTCTGCAATAAGCATAGTATTGTGATAATAATCTATATTTTAAGGCATGAACAATTTCAAAGATTTTATATAGTCTTTTTACATTAAATTTTCAAAATTCTTGGGCATTTCATTTATGAAAATTCCATGATGTGTTTTGTGATTGGAATTTTCCATTTTATTTTTACGGTAATGCTCCTTCAATTAAAATCCTGTATATTTCATTTCATACCATTATTATCACGTTCTAAGTTCTTTTAAATCGATCAAAAAAGTTAAAAAGAAAATAGCTTCTTAGAAGCAGCCTTTCATAAACAAAGTATTCATAAATAAGTAAAATTTGTGCTGTGTTTTCGAATATCTCTCAAAATATTTCTGAGGCCCACTCAGTCCAGTGGTTAGCATTATGGCCACAAACTGAGGAGCTTGGGCCCATGTTCGTATGGTGTAGGTGTAGTGGTTCTGCGAGGCGGCTTTCTGGGTTTTCTTTGTACGAAAACAATAATTCTGAACACGTTTTCATTAGGAGTTCTTTTTGAGGCAATATGACCAACGCTAGATCTCTTCTCCCCTCAGAGTATTTGTGAAGTAATGTACGTCCAAGATTCAAATTTTTGTGATGAAATGGGGTAATTGCGATTTTTCTTTCTGTCAAATGTCTATTACCTGCGCAGAATCTAATTTTCTTGTTACTTTTATGACGTTTGGCTCTAGCATAATTTTTACAATGTTAAGAGCACAATAATAAAATAATGACTTTGAAAACAGAACAAGTCAAAAAAATATATAAAAAAATCCTGAAATTGAGAGACAGAAATGGAAGCAAATTTCATTGTCTAAAAATATTCCTATATCGGGCGCTTGTTAAAATATAGGTTTCATCAAATTTCATTATTTTCTTTTATTATCCGACGCCTGTTTCTTCTCGCTTGTTTGCTTCAATTAGAGTGGTTTGGGGGCATTGGTAATTTTGAGAAATTATTCCTTTAATCGACATTGCATAAGCGGTCTCGACTGTACTTGCAACTAAGATGAAAATTAATTGTTACTTTCTTTGTTTATGCTATGTAATTGATAATTTTCGAATTCACATTGTAATCTGTTGAAATATTATTTACAATCCCAGTTACCTCAAATTTATAAATTTCAAGTAAATGAAGTGCTGGCTATAATTTTATAATTTGGCATTTTCCCAGAGTAGGAAATAAATAAATAAACAATTAAACTAATAATGCCATTTTTGTTATTTCTTTAAGAAACGATGCAACTTGAATTGTTATAATATAATCTTTCTAATGTAAAGCCTTTGTCTAACCAACAGTTTCAAAACTACCTTAGTGTTTTTTTTTAAACTCCAACTAATGGATTTTGTTGAAAGGATTTCATCTAATCCTTTGTCTTAAAATCAATTCAACAAATGATTTTTTAAAATGGTTGATGAACTGTTAGTTTGATAAATTTTTATAACTTTTTCTTGTTAAATGCAAAAAAAAACTTTGAATTAACTGCCAAATATATGAGTTCTTATTCACATTAGATGCTTGCTTTGAATCCATGCATGCTAATATTCTATAATAATTTTTGTCGTCGTGTTTATTATTTATTTATTTGAATTTACTATGTGAAATAATTTTACTACTTACTTACACAGTTGCAATTTCAGTGGTTTATTTATTCGAGTTTTCTACCTGAGATGATTAATCTATTTAAAAATCATTAAAAAAAAAAACAAAAAAAAACCTCATACTTCTTTTTTTTTAATTTTATTTTTAATGGTGAAGTATCTGCATAAACCATTGGAGGTTCCAATTTAATTATTCAGTACTTTCACACATACTATTATTATTTTTAATCTTTATCTATAATAAAATTTAAATCAATCTCATGCAATCATATACCACTAAAAATTGTTTATTTAGTAAAATTCTGTAAAAATTGCTATTCATGAACTATACTTTGTTTATGTGTTTCATATTTGTAGTTTTTATAATAAATTTATTTACTAAATATTTGTGTTTATACTGACATGCAGCCAGGGCTAGGTCAAATCATCTGTAAGTAACTTTTGTAAAAGGCTTCTGGCTTCCAATTTCATATTCGCTTTTTTATTCCACCTAGTTGACAGCTAGTGTATACATATTACATACTTGCCTGTGCTTGCATCTTTTTGTTTGTATTGCTCATTTGCATTTCTATCTCTGAATAAGTTATAATTTGCATTTTTAAGTTTAACTTTGAATAATTTATATTTTGTTGCATGCTTTAATTATGAAGCATGCTTTTTACTTTTTCTTTACCCTATTTTTATTTTATTTATATACTCAGTAATTAGTTCACTGCATATATAATTTCGAATTCAAGTAGTTTGAAGTATTCTTCTAGAGATGCTTTTTTACCCTTTTCCCATTAATAAATACTGTTTATCGTGAGGCGATTTAACTTAAAGAAATTAATATTTATAGAAGCTTTGTAAAAGTTAACATCATAAATAAATGTATACATGTTTTTCTTTCAGAAAATATAAACATCGTTAAAAATTGAAAATTTTACTTTCTCACGTTAATTAAGCTTAAACTATAGAAAAGAATGAATCTATATAATTACATAATTACTGCTGAAAATTACTTGAAATATTTTACCGGCTCACCTTAAATAATTAAAGATTACATAAAAAGAATGCATTTACTTAATTAAAAATTTTTTTGACTCAATTATATTTCCCTTCTCCCTGAAACTTTTTTCCAATGATTAAAAGAGAAACTAACTACTTGAACAGATTAGTTTCTATAAAAACTGTTATTTTAGACTTTTGTATACAATTAGTACTTAAAAATGCTACTTTTAAGAAAATCTTGTTTAAAAAAGGCGATCACACAGATTCAAATTAGGGGGCTTGTTTAAGGAAGATTTTATGGGATTGTTTTATTGATGAAAATATGCGTGGTAAACGCTCTTTTCAATGGCAAGTCCTGTTTGCAGTATTTAATTTGAAGTATGTTTAACATTTTACTGTGAAAAAAAAAAATCAAAACAATAATAATAATTTAAAAATATCACTACTGTAACAAGATTAAAACGTTTAAAAGGTAAACATCATTCAGCAATTCGTCTTGTATCAAATATTTCTTTTTAAAATTCACCAAAATCTATTTTAAAACAAATCCTTTAAATTTTTATATAAGAGAAACTGTCTAACTTTTTTGTGAGATAGACTGAAGATGATTTATTTTTCTTTTTAAAGATGTTCAGTACACTACAGTTTCGTGTGTCGCAAAATTAGGATAACTGAAAAATACCCTTTAATATGATGTGGCTAAATTGATTACTCAAAGTCTTCAGTTATGATGATATTTTTGACATTAATATATTGTACTTAAATATGACATAAATCTCAATCTATTACAAAGCATGCTCCACAATAGATGATTAAAGATGTGTCATAAATTAACAGTCAGTCTTTTCTACGTTCAAAAAACATATTTTCATGATAAAAAAAAAATAAAAAAAAAAAATAAAACAAATTAATTATTCGAATTTTACTTTACATTTACACTAGCGAAAAGCATACCTAGGGGCTATTAAGGAAATAAACATGCGTAATCACTAATGCTAACACCTTATGTAACTAAGAAATTTTGTTTAAAATTTTGCTAAAATGTTTTTCGAAATGTGTTATATCAAGATCTGCTGCAATGAAATATTCTACTGACAAATATTAATATATTTAATAATTTTATTCATAGGCATAATATAAATAATAATCACATAAGAACAATTTTGCATATTTGGACTGCAATATTAATTTTACGATTTTAATTTTCGTGCCTAAAATTCGTGGGAATTAATTGAATTTAAAATGTATTTAATTCTGAAAACGAAATTAAAATCAAACTAAAAGTTGGCTTTAACTTGTATAAGCACAACGAACTCCTATCTTTTCTACGTTATTAGACCATCGTGTGTACTGTAGCTGTTTAATATGCTGTTTTTATGAATCATATCATTGACAGCGAAGATGATGAACGGAAGTAATAATTTTATTGTTGATGTCGACTAGATTCCGCTGCTTTCTTGAATGAAATTTCAGTGACAAAATGTGTTTTTTTAAACAATGATTATTCTATTTTCTTTTAATAAAATCACTGAGAACCAAACGGAAGTCATACATTCGTTGTTGCTATCAACTGGAACCTGCTATTTGTAAAATAAAATTCCAGTTACACAAACGTGTTTATCCAGTAATTTACTCTTTTTACTCTTAAAAAAATAAGAATACTGTGAACGGAACAGACTTATAAATTCATTGTTGTTGTCAACTAGAACCTGCATTTCCACAAATTATATTTCAGTAGAAAAAAACGCGTTTCCTTTAAATAGTAGTAACCCTGTTTCCTTTTAATCAAACCATCAGTACCAGAATGGAGATTATAAATTCATTGTTGCTGTCAATTGGAACTTGCCACTTGTAAAATAAAATTCCAGTGTGAAAAACATGCTTTTTTAAATAATGGTTACTCTCAATGAAATTACTAAGAACAGAACGGATATCCTATTTTTTTTTTTTTTACTGTCGATTGGAACCTACCATTTTGTTTAGTTATTAAATTCCGATGGTAAAAATGTGTTTCCTGTACATAAAGGTTTCTCTTTTCTTTGGGTCAAATGACTGAGAACAAACCAAAAGTAATAATTTCAATCTTGCTGCTTATTAGACCCTGCTACTTTGTTCAGCCAAATTCCAGTGGCAAAAATACGTTGCTTTTAAACAGTGGTTACTCTATTTTGATCGAGTCAAACTATTGGGAACAGAACGGAATGTCATAATTTGTTGTTGCTGTCGACTGAAATCTGTTGACCCACATTCCAGTGGCAAAATCGCGTTACTTATAACATATATATACATATACAATAGTTTCTCTCTTTTTTTTTTTTTTTTTTTTTTTTTTTTTTGGATAAATTAGGTACGTTTTTGTACTGATATTACACATCAGTAGTTTTCCATATAACATTAAAAAACGTTTAATTAAACTCATTGCTTTCCCCTCAGAAGCATTTAAAACTGTTGCATTTATTGTTTATAATTAGGAAAGCTTTATAAAAATTCCACAGAAATACATAAATTTTGCAAATCCTTATTTACAAATGGTGCCAATGTAATTAATAATTTGATAATAGCATTAGACTTGTGCTGAAAACACACACACACTAAGAGACAGTATGTAATTAGCCATCATAAGATCCATTTCTACGATAGGACATATATCATTAACATTTGACAATTATTTATCGATTTGAAATTTGTCAGTGTTAATTATAATTAAAATTGAATATTGTTCCAGAAATACTGTTTTCTTGTGATTAATAGACTGTTCGCCTTTTTTTTTTTTTTTTTTTTTTTTTTTTTTTTTTTTTTTGGTAAGAGTAGAAAAGAGTCCTATGCATACATATTGAAAGACAACCATTCAATTAAATAATCTGAGGAGCTACTTACTAAAGATTATGATTACTCTTAAAAAATAAATACAAATTCCTAATCTTGAATCTTTATTCCAACTAGTTGTTTCAAACGATAGATAGTAAATTATATTCTTATAATTAAATTATCTGAAGAACTCAGGTTCGTGCACAGAGTTTCCAAAAGCGAAGAATTTATTGTATAACATACTCTTAAGTTTAGATTTTATAAAAATTACTATCTACAATTACAAAACATTTTCTATTTATAATTGCACAACATTTACACCAATTATGTATGAACTTAAATTAGTGAATTAACAGTAAATAGATTCACACTCAGTGCATCTTAATTTATAATACCCGCATATCATCAAAATATCTGTAGCTTACTCACAAGGAGAAAACTACACTTACTGTATAAACCTGACAACAAGTAAAAACAAGTTTAATTTATCATGCAATTGTTCACCTACACTACATAAATGGAAGTGAGAGTTTTCCTTTCTTTTAAAATTCACTAAATGAAATAATAAAGTAATTTTATGATCATTAGTTTCAGGAAAAACAATAAAGCAAAAATAAAATTAACAAAAAACGGAAGACAGGCATAGATTATGGAAAAAATTCCAACGCTAACAGAATATTACTAAGAAATTTCATTTTTTCATACAATGAAATTAAATATTTAAATAAACAATTTAAATAGAATGTACCACAAATGATTTTCCCCCACAGATGATATTGGAACGGAATTATTTTATGTGTTCCTGTCAACGTGTGTTTTCAATGGCCAACATTCTACAGTAAACCTCATTAATATATAAAAATTGCATGTCAATCCGAGTGCATTTATATGACTTACAGCACGGACAGTTAGACAGGTGGCTTGACGGACAGACAGACACAGACAAGACAAACCGAATTCATAAACACTTTTCAGCTATGTTGGAAAGTGTTAAAAAATTACTGAAAAATAAAAGTGATTATACCTGTAATAACCATTTACCAAATACACACAAATAAGTAAGAAATTTACTTTACAAATTGTTATTTCTTTCTGTCAAATTCATCAGACTCAAACTATTCTAGATTTCAAATTTTTTTAAAGTAACAAAAAGAAAGAAATAAGCCAAATTGAAATTGGTGGGGGAGGGACCCAAAACCCATCCCTCGATCTTTCAAGAAATACTCTCTAAAGCTTGTCATTATTCTCAACAAAACTCATTTCTAATTTTTAATCTTTATCTTAATCAGTTGTTTTAGATAATAGATAGAAAAAAATACCTTAATAGAAATTAAAACATTTCAATAACTATTTACTAAACCCTGTCATTACTCTCAACAAAATTATTTTCTAATCTTGAATCTTTATTCTAACCAGTTTTCTCACATGATAGCTAAAATAAATAAATAAATAAAGTTTCCTATTAAACAATCTCAAAACTATTTACTTTAATTATTGTCAATTGCCTGTAATTACTCCCAACAAAATCCTTTTCCTATCTTGAATCTTTATTCTAATCAATTATCTTAGATAATAGCTAAAAAAATACATTTATGTAATTAAAGCAAATTAAGAAATATTTACTAAAATTATTTTCTAATCTTGAATCTTTATTCTAAACAATTGTTCCAGATGACAGACATAAAAAAATACATTCATACAAATTAGCCATCTCAAGAACTATTTACTGAAGTTAATCATTACTCTCAACAAAATCCTTCCTAATCTTGAATATTCTAACCAATTGTTTTGGATGATAGCAGGAAAATTCTTAAAAAGTGGCCTCGCAATAAACATAGTATATATATTATTTATTTTTCATTTAATTGCATGAAATTTTATATTCCTAGAATATTTCCTCCCCCTTTTTAGAGTGTAAAATTAAATATCTTCTTGTGCTTCTTACTTCTTTTTGCAAGTGCTTATATTTACTGTAATAAATTTCTTCAATGTATTCACTCTTCAGCCCTGATATTTCTTCTTTAACGATTTTTAAAATACATTTTACTGTCTCACTTTTTTCTCTTGCATGACGAAATTTCTGGAAATGTTAACTGTTGTCAACTAGGTGGAATAAATGTTAAAGGGACGGATATTATTATGTACCAAAATTTATTAAGTTATTTTATTTTTATTACGAGAAATCTCAGGGCTGAAGGCTGCATATATTATTTAAGCATCTGTAGTTTGTCAGTAATTTATAATTTATGGAGTAATTTCTCTTTTCTAGACGGCAACAACCTCAAGAAGTGCAGGGCCAGGTTTGGACTCGACCAGCAGAGCAGTTGGTGTAAACCTTGCAGGTGAGATCATTTACTATAGTCAGGACTAGATGGTTTTAGGTAGTTTTTATTCTAGAACAAGTGGGTAAGTGTGATCGAAGATTGCACAAGGGTTTAGCTTAATATTCCTTTAACCCGGGAGAAGTCGCATGGGGTATGACATACCCCGAGTGCATACAGATTTTACAATTATCACCACTACTTTTCGAAAAGTAATCTTTAGCGTATTTTATCCTACAATTTGTAACAGTTGTCACTGACTAAATAAGTTGAGAATTATTGTTTGTATTTATTGGTGACAAAGTAAAAACTACTCATACCCTAGATATGCGCGATTTCTCCCGGGTTAAAAACAATTTATTCTTTAATTAATAAATCCAAATCATTAATTTATAATTAAACTTATCATTTATCAATACACTTTATCAATAAGAACATAGATGGCAGCACCATTCAATTTAATAATAAAATTGTATTGGGTTGTTCGGAAAGTTTCTTCCGTTTGGGTAAACCAATTCGTACAGGAAAATTCTGCCCGTCAATTATTAGACATTCGATATCAGAATTAATGTCTAATAATTAAATAATAGAATTTTCCGTTTCGAACCAACTTTCCAAAACGGAAAGAACTTTCTGAACAACCCAATAACAAGAGGAAGCTATTTTTTAAATCAAATTAAAAATATTCAAGAGCTGTTTTTCAGACAATTGTATAGCTGAAAAGCATATTTAATTACATAATTTAATTTTTTTTAAAGTTCTTTTAATTAAATCTATTGGACATGAAATGTAAAAATCGAAAATTCCAATTCCCGTCGTCGAGAATAGAACCTGGAACCTTTAGGTTAGGAGGAAAACGCGTTACCACTGAACCATTTAGCCTACGCGAAAAAGACTGAATTAAGGTTCTGTTTTAAGATCTAAGAAAATCTCAGAAATGGTCGAATGTCATTAAATTAATTCATTGCATTAAAATGATGCAAGATTTTTTTCCAAATTTTATGATTTGTCATGTGACAGGAGGTATTCAGCTATAAGTACGCAAAATGTCAAGTCTCTAACTTATACAGTTTCCTAGTACGAACTCTGTGACAAACAGACAGAGGAGTGAGATGAATAGGGTTTCGTCAGACGAACAAAACCCTAAAAATGAGCAAGGCAGTAGTTGAATACGGCATATAATGCACGCTCGAAAAACAAACACGGCGCAATCATGTGCCACCAAAAACGGTATGACGGTTTACCGCTCAATATAGGGTTGTCGAAATTAATTCTCTACTCAGAGGGCTGTATAAGACGTCATATGCTTCATAATGACATAAAAGTTTTGACATAAGACACTTCAAAAATGAGCTCGACATTTGTTTACAAAAATAGTACAAAATATTTTCTGTGTTCTGTCTAGTTCTGATGCAGGTGGAATGCTCTAATCGAGCCGCAGCGTTTTGCAATTTTGAAAGAAAATCTTTACTAACAAGACTTCGATTTTTAAGGTCAGCATTATGAATCAGTGAATTTCAAAACCCTTGATATGTGGTGCCCATCTTTTTATTTTATCGAATTCATAATTTGCGTATATTGCCCATAAGCTTCATTTATGGAAATCACCTTTCATAAGGTATAGAGTGGATAATCTGTGTGTCTATGGGGGACTTTTTTGTACAGTTTCTAAAGTAGATCATAAGCGCATGATTTTAAGTATCTGTTATCTAAATTTTCTGTCATTGTGACCCATATTATGCCTAACACAGTTCTATGAGCTGGAGAATTTTAATTTCGACAATAATGTTTATGTAGAGTACTCAGTATTTTAACCTAATGTTTCATATCTTTATTAACTGTTCTCACGATTTACTTGCTATGCGGTTGTTACAAAACTCGCCAATAAATTAAAAGAAAAGAAAAGAAAAAAAAAAGAAAGAAATCACGGAAGTGTCTACTTTGAACAGTTTAAAGTAGTACTTTATTACTGTTTTTAAAAAGCTCCACATCTCAAAATATAAAATGATTCTTTGTTCAGCACAGAAATCAGGTTTCTAATTTTGCTTAAGTAACCAATGCAGAGATTATCTTAAAGATTTGGAATTATAAGGATACTTTTAGAGATCGCAAAATAATTATATTTTCTTCCAGATCTTTATTAATATTTACGCAAACAATATAGTTTTCAAACTTATTACAAAAGATGTTGTTTAAATCATTATTAAAAGTTATAAATAAGAAATATTATTGTAATGTTTCTGCTCCAGTTGAGAATAATGAGGCTTGACATATTTCTTCTCTTTTAACTGCTCTTATTGTTGTACCACTATGACATTCAGCCACAGGCTTAATATGCTTCCAAATTTTTGACAGTCCTTACACGCTTATCCTCTTGTTCTTTCTTTATGCTGCATCTCCAGAATTTTTTCTTGCTTAGTATTGGAGAAATTCTTACTAAAAGAAACTTTATTGGGTCATTTACACGATAGATGACGTCATTAAACTGTTATTAACTATGTCATTAAACATGAAGTTACACGTCCATAAGGTAGTGTTTATATACATAAAAACCATCATAATGAAATGCAGATGCAACCTTAATAAATAGTATGGGAGAAATTCTTACAAAAAAAAAAAACTTTATTGGGTCATTTACAAGGTAGATGACGTCACTAAACTGCCAAATTTGATGTTTTATAGTACTGGGTGTAGGTCTAGATTCGAGAGGTTTTTTTTTTTATTATGTGAGTTTGAGAGTAATTTTTCCAGTGGCACAGCCAGGATCCTCATCTGGGAGAAGTTTTGAACCACTGTTATTCATAAAAGAAACAATTTCAGTCCGTTACACGTCTATAAGGTAGTGTTTATATACATAAAAACCACCATAAGGAAATGCAGAAACAACTATAGTAAATTGATCATTTATATTTTTAAAGGTTTCATAAAATAGCATCTCCTTCAATCTTTCGAGGAAACAAATAATAAATAAAAAAATAAGAAGAGTGAAAGCAGTAGCAGTAACATAACGTACTACTTTGCTGCTATTGCTCCTAACTTTGTCTTTCATTAATTTTGTGCTGAAACAGAGGCTTCTATTACGAGACCTCTGAACAGTTGAATGGTAAAAATTTTATGCTGGTTTTTTCTTTACTTTGTTTTTTACACATAATATTTTTATTTTAACGCAAGCGCATGCATCTTCTCAGTTTTTAAATGCCGTGGGAGGTGTTTTAATCCCGAAATTCCCCTTCGCTGCGCCAGTGTTTTTTCTGTTGTCATTGTTCGATGTATTGTGCGATCTTTAATTTGTTTAATTGCATTTTTTTTGGTAATTTTGTCAATGTTGTCTCAAGCACAATGTTCATAATTTCAACTATTATTTTTATATAATATGAATTCTTACCAATGAGAAGTAAGATTTAAATGCGAATGTTTTTAAACTGTGCCATTTTAAGAATATTTCGAAACTAAACAGTGCTCAAGGTTTTTTCTGAAATATTTGAATTACGTTCAGTTCAGCATTTATGTATGTTTTATTTTAGTTTTCCTGAGTTTGTGCCGTGCAGGGAGATATAAATACAGGTATTATATTACCATGGTGCCGTGACTGCAATAAAAATAACATCTTGCAAGATAATTTGTCAAAGAACAACAAATGCACTTAGTTCAATACAAAATTAAGTCCTCAATATAATACAATTTTAAACTGTGCCTTTTGCTTATATTTGTTTCATATGATTTTTATCCTTCTATTATATTTTTAATTTATTGGTTCATTTTTTTAGGCGAAAAAAGAAATGCATTCGTTACTTGGATAGCAACGACCCAGGAGAACCAGAAAGCGAAGACAACTTAGGCAGCGCTGGAAGCGTGGAAGCCCCCACACCCGAATCCCCAGACACAGACCACAGCCTTGACAACCACGTCCACGAACAGCTCCATCCCAAACCTCCCTCACCATCCAGTCCCAGTGAATCCAAACCCAGACTGGACACTGACGGTTCTGTCATACCCCCCTCACCCAGACCTCCATCGAGGCATCACCAACCTCACAACCTTTATCACCACCATCCTTTGAGTGTTCACCACCTAATACAGCCCCACTTCGGAAGGCTAACAGAAAGGTTTCAACAGGATTCTGCAGCTCCAACACACATGCTGACTGTTACCTGAGTGAGATTATATCTCGACTGGGGACTGTAAATAATGAAGAATCTGTTATAGCGGCGGGAGTAGACATGTATATGCAATTTGTATGTATATTAATGTGGTATTTAAACGAAACTTTGAGAGCAATTGCGAAGCTTAAACATTCAGTTCATTCACATTAATATGTTGATTGATAACACGATTGGAATACAACATGTCAATAAATTTCCTGCTGAAAGCCATATTTATTAATTTTCGCTGAAGTCATAAGACGTTAGCAACTAGATACTATGATATGACTATAATAATTGGAGTCAGTGAATGAAGATAAGAATTAGAAAATTGACCGTCAATTTCAAATGATTACTAATACATTGTAATTATTCTCATACACGATAATAATGCCATAAAGGTAATTATTAATATTATTTTTCCCATTGCAGGTAAGAAAAAAACATTTACTTTAAAATGTTTCATAGAAAAAAATTATTATTACTGTATTATTTTACTCTATAATTATTTAAGGCAAACGAAGCATTCCCCCTTATTTTCAAATTGTATGAAATTTTCACAAAACCTAGCTGCAGTGGCGTAACCAGTATATATTTTTGTGAAAGATATTAAAACTTCAGTTTTTATTAAAACTAATATTTTTATAAATTTCCATCCATTTAAATCCAAAAAAATCTCCTGTCTGACAGGGAAAATATTTACTTCTTACTTATTGAGTAAATAGTTAATCACTGCATAGAAATTTGCATCACATGATGGCGAACATGTCACGATATATTCTGATTCTTTTTGTGGCCGATATTCTTGCCACAGTATGTATTCATAAAGAAGAGACAAACTTGATAAAATTGTAGGCAATTTTTGTAATAATGGCTGTGGCTAAAATTAAAGGATCAAGAACATGGACTCAAATAAACAAAAACTATCACAATTTTAGTCTTAAGGAGCTTGATGTTAAATAATAATAATAATAACTTGCATACAAGTAGTTATAAAATCAAGTGAAATTATCTTTTAAAACTTTTCAGAGTCAGAATTAGAATTAGATCGAGTTGAGCAGTCAACCAATGACGTTTATAGGCTCTGTGCTCCACCAGTATTTATAATAATAATAATAATAATAATAATAATAATAATAACATATATAAATATATTTAAATTTTGGAAGGGATCTGAACCTCATGAACCCTCTCCTTGACTACGCCACTGCTTCCCTGTGCTTCTTTTGACTTAACCGTAACAAATTCTTTGATGACCGATATAGGTCTCTTTATGCAAAAATCTCGATTTTATTGGCATATAAAAAATTAATTTTGATTGGATTTCAGTAAGCAACATAAAGGCAATTAAATAATTTCAAATTAAAATTAGCCATAAGCATGATTAAAAAATGTTTATGTGAAGAGAGTGTTGAGGAAAGTACTGGGACGATTGGGCTACATTTTCTCGATTGAATCACTGAATCACGAGCCAAATGCAGAAAAATAACTGAAAAAAAAGCTACGTTTGAACATGTGTCTCAGAATTTTTCCTGGCGTTTTATTGTAATTGCGAATTATATAGTCTGCTCGGCATTCTACATGCGCATTTTAAGCATGTTATTTAGATATAAATTTATCTCTTAAGCCTTTCTTGTTGCCATTCCTGCATACTGATATCCATCATTTTTCAAATTTTGGGGGGTAATGTTTAATTGGTTTTATCATTGTGAAGTTAGTCATGGAAGCAATCCAAATAAAATAGAGATTTTTTCATTCCGTTTTGAAGTGCCGCCATCTATTGAGAATATTTTGAAACATTTCTTCTGTGGCAGTGAAGTACGTATTTTATTTCTTGTAAAAATTAATTAATATTTAGTATCATTGTTATTTCCTTTCGTATGAAATTTGTAATAAGTTCGCCGGAAAAAATGAGATAGTGTTCAAATGTAGCTTTTTTTTCAGTATGTTGTCTGTCAATTGGTTCGTATCAATTTAATCGAGTTTGTAAATAAATTCATCAGTAGCCCTATTGTATTTCAGTGTGATTGTTTTATGTTGTGAATCATATTTCTCATCATTCTCGTTAATTCATAAATTCATAGTATTGTGTTTAGCTTGTATTTGTATTTTATAAATTACTTTTTCCCCGCTCAATATGTATGAATGTTCATCTATTCTTACCTGTGCTTTAAATTAAAAATTTGTTTTTACTTGTTTAAGAAAATTGTTAGAAAAATTATATTTATTTATTTCCTATATACAAAACAAAATTTAAATTGACTAATTTAGAACGCATAATTTACGCCGAAGGACGAAAGCAATATTTTTTAAAGCAACAACAAAAAAAAAATTCTTTTAACTTCTACTGCTGCCATCTGTTGGCAAAATTGAAACTTTCTGTGCATTTTGCCATACTGTGAAACAATTTATTATCATCGCATACATGCCTGCTCCCCCAGGTGTACTTTTTCAGAAGGTGCATTAGAACATTCTTGTAAATACTCATAGATTCATTTTGTTTATGTATATTGCAAAAATCGACCCCACTGAACTTTAATGTTTAATAATATTTGTTTTAAAGAAAATGTAAACAACAATGAACATGAAGGAAAATCGAAAAAAAAAAAAAATAATTGCAGAATATTTATTAAAAAAAAGTGAGCACTTTTGAGCTGCTCAGATTAATATTGATAAAATAACTTTTTTAAAATAAGGTTTTATACTTAATTATTTTTCAAAGTTTCGTGTTAATTTTTTCTGGTTATTATTATTATTTATTTTTTTCTCTGTTGGCATCTGAATATTCAGTCTGTATTTCTTAAAATAAAAATTGAGTATGATGATATTTTAAATTATTTTTTCTGTAGCCAGTTTCTAATTCTTTCTAATTTATTAATTTTTGTGAATATAAATTAAAACAATTTTTATTTTCTGAGAAAGAACTATGGATTTATTTGATTAAATCCCTTCAGTATTTTTTTCCTTTGCTAATTTGTAAATTGTTATTATTGTGTGTTTTAAACCACTCTATATAATTTTGTCCATAAATAGGCTATTGTTATGTTAAAAAATCGGCACTACTGTTAGAATGTGTATATTATACGGTATACCACCTATTAAACAAATTACTTTAGGTGCGCACTGTATCTTAGAAATAAGATATAAGTATCCCTTACAATGTCTCATGGGCGTAGTCAGGATTTTATTTTGAACAAATAAAGACTAAAATTTTCAAATGTTTTTCATTATGATTAATAATTCTTTGGAAAATCAAGTCAGGTTCATTATATGCCTATGCATTTAGTTATTTATTTTTACAAAAGATATATACATTGTTTTGAACAACAGAAACGTCATTTCAGACTTTGCTTCGAGGGGGGGGGGGGGTGCAAAATTCTATCATTGGACTTAGTGTATCAAGATTTTCTGTTCACTTGAAAGTAACTTTTTCTTTTGCATTTATTTTTCATACACATTTTCCAAGGAATGTTTTTACTGCTGTAATTTTGCCATTATTAATATATTGGTAAAAAAAAAAATTAAAATATTCAATTAATGCAATAATAATAATAATAATAAACAAATAATGATACACATAAAAGTGTAAAATTTCAGATATTTGCCAGTTCTAACTACGCCTATGTGTTGTCTGATCTTATTTAAAACAGTGTTTTTGTTTTTTAATGCACTTTTTGTAATATTTTCAAACCAAAAAAAAAAAAAAAAAAAAAAAAAAAAAAACATTTAGTTCAATTTTTAAAGAGTTAATACGAAATTGCAATAAAGAAATCAAAATAGTGAGAAGAAATTTCCATTATGTGTGTTTGTTTCCGAATTACATTCATTATGCTTTGGATTGATGGTGCAATATTTACAAGGCCATTGCCTTTTTGTATGTAATTTTATAATTTCGTATTACTCTCATATGTTATGTAAAGATAGTATTACATTCCATAAATTATCCCTTTTATAAATTATATATTTTATATTAAAAACAAACTTCTGAGATTTTAACCATAAAAGTTTGATTATGAAAGAAAGAAAAAACTAATTTTAATAATAATCCCAACGTGATCATGGATTCTGTGTTTATTTTCTGTGGGAATTAATTTATAAAATGAAAGTCTAATCTTAAAGTTATGAGTTTTAGTCAAAAGCAAAATATTTCTGAATGAATATTCATTCGAAATATCTATTTTCTGTGACAATTAATTTATAAAATAAAAAGTAACTTGAATGTTACAATAATACGCTTTCGTCAAAAGTTCAAAATTCTGAATGACTACTCACTCTAAAATTATGAGAAATAATTTGTAAAATAATAAAAAGGTTGAATCTTAAAATAATGAGTTATAGTCTAATGCCCAAGATTTCTGAGTGATTATTGATTCAACATCTATTTTTTTAATTTTTTTTTAACGGAAATTAATTCATAAAATAACAAAAAGCCTGAATCTGAAAGTAGTGAATTTTAGTCAAAAACCTACATGTCTGAGTGGCCATAACTTGTATACTTATTTTCTGTGGGAATTATTAATCCATAAAATAATAAAAGCTTGGATTTGAAAAATAAATAAATAAATAAAAAAAATCCAAACTCAACATTTCTGAATGACCTCAGAATTAGTAAAATAATAGAAAGGTTGAATCTTAAAATAATGAGTTATAGCCAAATGCCCAAAATTTCTGAATGACTATTAATTCAATTTCTATTTTTTATGGAAATTAATTCGTAAAATAACAAAAAGCATGAATCTGAAAGTAGTGAATTTTAATCCAAAAACCTACATATCTGAATGACTATAACTTCTTATACCTATTTTCTGTGGGAATTATTAATTCATAAAATAATAAAAGCTTGGATCTGAAACAAAACAAAACAAAAATTTATCTTTAATCCAAATTTTAACATTTCTGAGTGACCACAGATTCTATCTACATTTTATTTCTCCACATATAGATAATATTCTCATATTCTCACTGTATGAAATCTAATTCCTCAGGTGTTAAAAATCGGAAAATATTATTAATTTTTTTGCAGCTAGCTAAAAATTACAACCCCCTTTTTTTTTTTTGTTAAATAAATATTGTTAATACAAGTCCCTTTTCAGAAAATTTTTATCTAAAAGTAACTTTTGTGAAATTACATTATTAATTTATTAAATTTTGCTGTATAAGCATTGTAGTTTTGTTAAAAGCTTAATTTTTTTTTATATATGTGTCTTCCCGAAAATTATTAGATTCTATAACCGTATTCTATCCCCTTCCCCAATTGAAGCATTTTTTCCTGCTTTTTTCTGACTTACAGATGATGAAATATCATATACTAGTTTATATTCTATTATTTTAACAGCAAAAACAAATCTCCTAAAGTTTTTAAAGTCCTATATACTTCGTTTTCTTTAACACATCCTCCCAGACACACGCCCTGAGTTATGAACATTTTCCTTTCCATTAAAACTAAATCAATTATGCAAATAAATACACATAAATGAAAGCAAATCTAATAGATTTATAATTTTGCATTTAAAGCCTATTTGTATGTTTATCAATAGTGAGTGAGAATTTTTCCCTTGTTTCTGTGTACGCACATTGTACAGAATAATTTTTAGTGAGCTGTGCAATTAATTTATGATTAGTTTATACAGAAAAATTTTCATGAATCCATATTTCTTTCACTTGTTTTCTTGCAATTGTTAATTGAAATTGAAATTTCATTCTTTTTTTGTATTGTAAAAAAAAAAAAAAAAAAAAAATGTTCATGTATAAATCTATACATTGTTGTATATGTTAAATATTTCTTTGTAAAATTTTGCCATATAAAGATTGTACAACTAAATGGAGTTCTTCTTCTTTCATTATTGTTTTACAAGTGGGCACAACAACTAACAATAATATAGAATTTGAAATTCAATAAAATCGACATTATGGAATCTGTTTATAACGAATACTTGTCTTTAAGGGTGTATTCAAATCTAAACTGCTTATTTTGAGACACATTTATAAATTCATTTTTGCTCTAAAATGCATCCAATTGGCAGATTCTCTTATTCAGAAACTTTATAATGTCCGTATTGTCTCGATTTTTTGATAAAGGCAGAATATATTTCAAAAAATGCTGTCAAAGTGGACATTTTGAACCGAATTTCCCAAAGCGATAGCGCTGGAAACAAAAAAAAAAAAAAAAAAAAAAAAAAAATGATCGTACTGTGAAAATAATTGTCTGTAAATCAATTTGTAATTAATTGAACGAAAAATAAAAACATGGGACCCTTATAAATGTCTTTATAAATCACGCCGCCAAGTTTCCTGTTGTTACTTTTAAAAATGAGTCTGAGAATGTGTCTCAAATTTCTGAGTTGTTGAGCGTGGAAAAATATTTTTTTTTAATACCGCCTTAAGAAAAAAAATACATGGTCCCAACGAAGGAATGCTATGCAGTTATATATGCTAAGACGGAAACCTGTCAAAACAAATTTTTTTTCTAGTCTATGGTAATTCTGTTTTTGCTTGTTTTACTTTGAATTTCATACTTGCTAACCTCAAATAAAACTGTTCTATTTGACCCACGTCAAACAAATAGGGTTTTCAACCAGAAAATGTATTTAATAAAATGTTTCTTGTGCCTACGTGGTATTTATTTTATTTCATTTATTAAGTAAAATTTCTGGTTAGAGGTTTAATTATTAATTAAGCAGAATTTCTGTTAGAAACATGTTTATTTAATTTGTGTCAAATTGAACAATTTTATGTGAGATTAGTAAATAAGGAATTTGGATAGAACAATCAGTTCATAATTGTTTTCATGGCAGCAGTGTTTTGAAAAGTGACTTTGTCTCAGATGCATTACATATTTTAGTACATTAAATTCTAGACTCTACTATTACGTACACTAAATATTGGATCATTAAATTAAGCTAAACAACTGCAATTATTTTTAGTTAATGCAAAATATGTTTATCAAAATTTCAAATTAATGAATAATAACAAAAACATTATTAAAAAATCCGCTAGAAGAATAAATGGAATAGTAGTATTTAGAAGTTTTAAAATATTTCGAAATTTCTAATAAGTATTGCAAAATATTAAACTGAACTGAAATATATGGAAATGCACATGATAATTCTTCTGCTTTAAATTTATCACAAATTTCTCTAACAAAGGGGAGTAACTTTAAATTTAATTACTTACAATCTAAATCTATATTTATTTTTAAATCAAAGGTGTTCTTATAATATAATCTGAAACCATTACTTTTAAAAGCAAATTAGCATTTGTCAGTACTTTTGCTTAAGCGAGTATGTAATTACTCGCTTAAGCATTAATTGTTAAGAAATCTCACAAAATAAAAATTTTAAGAATTAGTGATGCATTCGTCATTGCAATACTTGGATAATTGATAAGCTATTCTGCCTAAAATAATCCAGAAATTTCTGTTTTATAACTAAGAAAACTAACTATACATATAATCAATTAAAAAAAAATCTATAACACTAAATAGAAATTATGAGATTAAAGATAAAATAAATAATTATAAGATATAGATAAGAAAGATATAATAAAGATAATTATAAGATATAAGTTTAACTGGAAACACCGTTCTCACTACTGGTTTATTTAAAATAATCTCGAATAACATTTAAAATTTCTGTTGTACATTCAGAAAAAGGAATTGATTAAAACTACAAAACATTTTTGTTGAGTACATTTTGGTTGTTTTAGCAAAATTGGAGTAAAATTGAACCATTTTACTTCAATTAACAAAACATTTTTACTGACGATACAAATTTTTTTTTTTTGGAATTGCAAAAAAAAAAGTGGTTTTCAACAAAAAATTTTTTTTTGTTGATTCAAACAAAATTCCCATTGACCTATATTTAAACAAAATTTTTGTTTAAATATGGGTCAATAAAAATTTTGTTTGAATCAACAAAAAAATTTTTTTTTTGCAATTCCAAAAAAAATTTTTGTATCGTCAGCAAAAATGTTTTGTTAATTGAAGTAAAATTGTTCAATTTTACTCCAATTTTGCTAAAACAACAAAATGTACTTAAAAAATATGTTTTGTAGTTTTAATCAGTTTCTTTTTCTGAGTGTATGATTATGAACATTAGCTACATATAAATCATAAAAATTTTCAGAAACAAAATTGGATAATTATTCAAAGAGCAGTTGTACGTTAAATTGCTATCAAGTCTTTTGTGGGATTTGAGGAATTGAGAAAAATAGACACGTGTTGTCATTGCATGAAATTAATGTCGCCAAAGCTATTTCGTCGAGAATAAGTTTTTTTTTACAGCTAGCAATCTAAACAGAAGTTTTAAATCTACATAGATTCTTAAAAGCATTTGTCATTTTTAATTTTAAGTAGCATTTACTTTTTGCGTAAATTTAATCTTTTAAAACTAATAACTTTGTATAGTTTTTGAAAAATTTAAAGCATTTTTTTTTATTTTAACACTTAATAAGCATTAGCATATCTAATTCCATTTTTACTTATTTATGGCCGCAAACTGTTTTCCTTCGTGAAAAAAATAATATAAAAACAAATGTACAAACTAAACTTCTTTTCAGAAAATGATATCTGATAAGTATTTTATCCATTTATCTGCTACAAATAAAATAAAATAAAATAAAATTTATTAATTATTATTTAAAAAGTAAATATAAAGTATTTCTATTTTTCCTCCCAAATTTAAAGATGCTGTTGTTGAAATTTTGTATTTGTCTGTTTAAAAGTTTGTTTAAATTGTTGTGTGTTAAAAGGAATACTGCGTTCGAAAGCATTTGGGGACTATCTTTAAAATAGTATGTTGGTAACTTCAAAGTCATCACATCTTACATGGTTTTATATTATACATGTATTAATACTACTGTGGTAATGAATAATAATACAGAACCCACGAGTTTAAATTTATGACAGCAATTATAATGTAAAATAATCCACAAGTATTAAAGCTGTTCTTAAGTCCAAACTGGCTACTTTCTAACACTTTTTTTAAATTAATTTTTGTTCGCAAACGCATGAAATTGAAAGGTCTTAAAATTGGAAGGTGTTCTTATTCAAAAACTTTAAACTTGAACTTTTTTTTGTTTTTCTTTTTCTGTAAAGGCAGAAAAACTTTCAGAAAATGCTGTCAAAGTTGGCTGGCGTTTTAAACTAAATTTTCGGACGCAATAGCGCAGAGAAAAAAAAAGAGAGAGAGAGAGAGAAACAGAACTGATGTCGAAAAACAATAATTGCTTATAACTCAAGATGTGATTTATTTATTGCCAGAAAAAAAAAAAAAAAAAAAAAAAAAAAAAAAAAAAAAAAACTCTTCAATTACAAATCGCTTTATTAATCACGTCTGCACAAGTGTTATGCTTTTGCATTTTAAAATGAGTAAGAAAATTTGTCAGAAAATTTCACGTTGTTGAGTGGAGAAAAATATTTTTTGAGAACCGCCTTAAAAATATATATATATATATATATATATATTCACAGACTTCTTATCTTATGCATTAATTATGCACGAATGAATCATAAATACCATTACCGATATTTCAGGAAATCATTTAAAATGTAAATTAGAAAGCAGTAAAATGTTTTTGCTGGAATGCAAGAATAACATTCACGAGCGGAACTTAGTCTCCAGTTTATGATAAATACTTATTGGGAGAGCGTTAACATATTAATAAACCAATAACTTAAATTTACCTCGATCTTTCATGTGAATTCTTGTTATTTTATGAGTTATATTAATCTCAAACCAAACATTATTTCCAATGGAACGAAAACCAGAACTAAACCTAAATTGTTTATTCCATTCCAGAACAAAACAGAAATTATTTTTCTTTTTCAGAACCGACTGTTGAACCACAAGAACATTTTTATTTAAAAAAAAATCCATTTGTAAAAATTCAATTGTTTAAAAAATCAATTAAAATACAAGCCATTGACGTAATTTGCTTCTGATCTTTAACTCTTTGACATGAAGCATGTAAAAGGTTAATTGAAAAATTATGCATACTGAAGCTAAATTAACTGCCAAAAATGAAAACATTTATTAACTAAGATATAGGAATAAATAATTCCATCTTAAAGCTGTTCTCAAAGCCAAATTGGCTTACTTTATGACACATTTTTTAGTTCATTTCTGTTCGCAAATATATCAAATTGAAAGGTGCTATTATTCAGAAACTTTGTAAAACGTTTTCCATTTTGTGTTAAAGGCAAAAAATCTTTCAGAATATGCTGTTAAAGTCGACGTTTTGAAGCGAATTCCTGACGCGGCAGTACAAAAAAGGGGAAAAACGTGTCTCGTGTGACATGAATCTCTTATATGTAATTCAAGAAGTAATTTATTTATCACAAAATGGAAAACTCATTTCGATTCAAAATCACTTCAATAGTCAGGCCTGCCAATTTTATGCCTTTGCGTTTAAAAATGAGTCAGAAAATGTGTCAGAAAGTTTCACATTGTTGAGCAGGTCATTTGATACAAGATATACTTAAGATGCTATCATCTGATGAAGAACCACTTTAAACAAAAGTACCATTCCAAAGACCGAACTCCGGATACCGACAAGAGTTCCCCTACCCCCTCTAATTTCATGACTAAAGATTTTTTAGAACAAGTTTAACTTTCTATATTAAAATAAGAATTTTGTAAAATTGTAGAACACCTAAGGCTAAATGAAAAATAAAAGTTTGAAAATTTCGTATGATGATATTTTGTATTGGCATAAGTGCACATCTTTTGATGATTTATTGAAATCAGAGTTCAGGCCTGTAACCGAATCGAAAAGTGAAAACAAAAGGAACGAAAATCGAAACCGAAGAAAATTACTACTCGTATGATTTATTTACCAATTTGAAATAATTGTGTTAAAATTAATCTAACGAAATATTTAATTTAGACTGAGCTGGAATGATAACCGGAGCGTTTAAATATTGAGTTTGGAGCCCGTTAATGAATTATATCAGCTGTAAAACTTAACAAATGTTACATGTAAAGATGATCTTATAGAAATATGATACTGATACAGTTATTTTACAAGAGAAAGGGTCATTACAAATATTTTTACGAGAAAACTTGTACATGAAAAATTACAATGAGCCATACCTCTATGACCCTTAGTTTTTGAGAAAAATGTGAGACAAAAAGTTTGACACCACATCCGGTTCATGGATAATAATATTTACTGTAAATATTAATGTAAATTAATGCTCAGCAGATATCGTATGATATCATGCGTATCGAAGCATGTTTAAGCCAGACTTGAAATGGCTGGCAGATACAAACTGTGGCGTCTAAAAAAATCTGTAAACGCGCCTCCATTGCATAATATTTTTTTAACCATTTAACGACGCACACAAGATATCTGGATATGTTCTTTTTCTGAACACCTACTCATGTTGGTACACCTACTAATTGTAAATGTTATATCTTAACTATAATTATATCTTAATATATGTGTTCATGCTTCTAATGAAGTACATGTTTCGTGCAGTAAATATGAGATCAAATTTTTTTATCGCATTTTTCACCAAACTAAAGAATTGAAGTGGTAAGATTTTTGGGGATTTTTCACCTAATGCAAGAAGAAATTCTCGCACTTTAGAATTTATGGAGGTCTTGGTAAATGGCCCGTATATTTAACGGACCAGGTCAAGTAAAATTTGTAAGCATTTTAATCATTAGTTAGGCAACGTATTCCATCTTTGTTTTAATGGAGCTGACTCAATTTTTTGTGATGCAGGCGTATTGTGAAGTAATTTCATAAAATAAAATAAAAAATATTGTTTTTATTTGTAAACAGTAAACATAATTTTTTTTAAAAATGTAACTCGACTGCATTATATCACAATATTGTCAGTGCTTAATAAAGGCTATATACATCGATTATTTAATTGATTTAGCTGAAGTTAGCTTAAAGGACAATTCTTCAGGCAGCATTCGCAGGAACCATAGAGAAATTCTTGTTGTAAGCGGCGCACTTACATAGCGCCAGTGCGGTTCTTCAGCAAGCATGGCATCTTCTACATCTTGTAATAGTAGTTTGTAATTGTACTCTTGTTGTTCTTCGGATGCTTTTTGAACTGAAGTTTTCTTCTTGGCTTCGTCATATAGGTGACGTTTAGCCTTTTTCTCTTCCGCAGATAGATGTTTCCACATTTCTTCTAACCTTTTCTGTGTCCACTAAAAATTATTTTTTAATTTTACATAATTGAATAAATTGATAAATATTTTTCAGTTTTACGAATATAAATATATAAGAGTACATGAGATAGCATTAAAACATATAAAACAAATAACATTTATAAAAATTAATCATCCTAGCGATATATTTGTTAATTCAAAATACAATTTAAAAAGTTTATAGAGAAAAAGAAACAATATATTTCAGGGAGAGAGCATCTAAAATTGTTTTGCATCTTCATTGCTTTCTTAAAAAAAAAAAAAATGTAGATTCTGTTTTTACGAAATATCTCCTAACTTTTAATTGAATTCAACATAAAATTATTTATACACTTTTAAATCCGGTGTACATGATCAGCATAATGTATTTTTTTCTCTTATTCTAAACGATGATTAAAATATGACAATGTGTTCGCATTTCGCATTTTCTCCTCAGAAAATAAGAGAAATCACGGGTTAAAAAGAACACCGAAATTTTTTTAAGACTCAAGTATGTCATAATAACTATCGAAATTTTGAAATTTAAATTAATGTCTGACAAGGAATGTCTTTCAACGCGAACTTTCAAAAATTTCTTGAAAAAATACAGTTAGTTGTATTTATATTAAGATACCACGTGTGTAAAAAAAAAAAAAATATGCTGCTAACGATCAATACAAAAGCAGTGGGGGAAAAAATGGATTTTCATCGACACCCTACGACGATTATTTGCGGAGAAATGAAGGAATGTCGCCGGCACTGACGAATACGTTTTCAATAAAAATTTATAAGACACAAAATATTAACAATCATTTCTGAGATATGTATTATTGATTCATAATAATTAGGGAGTTAATTTAATTATTAACTCCCTCTTTAATTATTAACTATTAAGTTATTAACTTAAGTTTGTTGAATTAATTTTAATTAGATAAAATATTAATCACATTTACTCTTTCAGCTTGCTCACTGTTTACATGTTAAGGATTCTTGCGAGTTGTAAAATTTAAACGACTATTGTTTTGATAATTTTTGCTCTTTTACATCTCAAAGTCCTTAAATTTGCATTTTAGAATAGGTTTATTTGTGAAGTAAAAAATGTCAACTGCTTATATATTCAACATGGTTTGGATGATTTATCAAGATTTATCTTTATGTTGTTCAAGTCGTGATGTTATACGAAGTCACAGAGGTAGAAAGATGCTTAAAAATTATAGAAAATTTAAGAGATTATCGAGAATATAGAATATAGGCAATTAACAATAAAGAGAGAAAATGCTGGATTTAGATTCATCAAATGCAGAAATCGATTTTGAGATAGAATGTGACACTAAAAGTGAAAATCTGGTGAAGGGAAAGAAATTGCTAATGAGGAATCAGTAAACGAATCGAAAAACATTTATTTGGTATGTAAACAAGCAGAGGAGCAGTACACACAAAATCCGTAGTATGACAGACATTTATTATTATTATTTTTTTAATATCACTTGCTTAAAAAACTGGAGGTAATGGATATAGTAAGCGGGTTAAGTGAATGAAAAGGGTCAAAGTAATTATGGTTTACACCTATACTGAATACAATGAAAACCTTTAAAACAAAACTATCATAAAATGAAATTTCATTCATGCTATAGTCAGTTCAATCAAAATCAGAAAAAGCTTTTTATATTTGAATTCTTTAAGTATTTTTTTTATATTTAAACTCTTTAAGTATTTTTTTATATTTAAATTCCTTAAGTACTATTTATATTTAAATTCTTATTTTTTTTTTCTAAGTTTAGGAAGGCGGCTCTTCTCCCCCTCCCCCCTTTCTCCTGCGTAGCTTACGTCCCACGATACAAACAACTGATCGTAATGCACAAGACTAATGCTTTCCTGATAATGTCATGAACATTGCTGACAGATAATACATTAGAATTTGTATGCATCTTACTAATAAAAATGCAATTAATTGAGTTTATTTGACAAAGCTATACATTTGAAACCAAACTGCTGCTAAAATCCCAACCTTGGGTGCACTCGTACTTTTTCCAAGGGAGGACAAATCTTGTGAATTGCCCCTAACTTTTATTTTTCAGTTTGAGCACGGAATCAAAATTAACAGAAATTCAAGAAAAATAAAATCGATTTTCTTGTAATTATTTTTGTTACTCTCCCTATTTAAATACTCTCCCTATCCTTTTCTCCCTATTTAAAATCAATATAATTCGAAACCTAAAATTCGCCAACGTGCCATGAAGTCTCATTAAAAAAATTCAACGTCGTTTTTAACTTATTTTCTTTTTGTGGCTTTCCAGTTTCAATTTAGAAGTTCACTTTTTCAACATTTGGTTACATTTAGACATGTTCTTATGCAATTAAAATTTTGGAGGAAATTCAAAAGTTCGCATTGAAAGGCTATACTTGTGAGATATTATATTTTTTTGTAATTTTTAATGACATTTCTGTTATGGTAGCAACTACATTATTCCATCGTTGTCGATAAAAGATATAACAGAAATAATAGTGATTATTATATTTTTATTGGCGTCATTTTCGAATTTAATTTGAAAGAAAATTATATGATAAAAAAGTGAATTACAAGAAAATTCAATAAAAAAAAAAAAAATTACATATTCAAGTTTTATAAATCAGTTTATTATAGACAACAAAAAATCGCCTGTCGACTATTTGATATCTATAAATCATTACATTATAGTTTCTTTTCTTTTTTTTCTTTGTTTCATTTTTTTTGAGTTTTACATTTGACAGAAAAGGCTGACTAAAATTAAGCACCTTGCACTCAACTGGACATTTATTGTTCTCTATTCACAAGAATTAAAATTGAAGAAAAAACATGGATTTTCAACTAATTATTTCTGAACGATGGCGGTTAAAACATTGCATAATGGTATAAAAATGGAAGTTCAGCGGGTTTCTCAAGTACTTAGTTGCATTTACTAAACTGAAATATTTTTGTATAGGCTAGTCAAAATGACGCCATTTTCATTCTACCAGCTCCAAAATTAAAAGCCAGATCTTGAAAGAACGAAATGCTTTTAACCAATAGCATAATTGAAAAAGTGCATTTTTACTACGAAAACTTTTAAACGTCTTCCTAATTGTATTAAGGATATAAATCAATATCATGCTGCTGCGTGAAGAAAAGAAAATATTTTCAGACAGGGTTAAGAACTTCTTAGCTCTTCAAAATTTTTGAGTGTGGTTAAGAGTTTCCACCATACTCGCCTAGCAACAGTAAAGTCTAGCATATTCCCATGTGAAGTATTATGGCGTAGAGACCGCAGCCAGAATGGAATTGCTTATATACATTTTCGCATCTCTGGTCCGTGGAACAAATTAATAAAGTAAACATCAAAATTCATTTAGGAGTGGCACAGATCAAACTGGCCGTGTTTTTGAAGCTAGAGCAATGCCTATTACCATCTGTAGGAAATGCGGCATGACAAATTGAATGAAATAATGTTCGTATAGAGATTTTCAAAATTCTTCTAAAACTAAACATGCATACAGTCGTCCTTTAAGAAAATTTCACTATAATAGGATTGTAAAAAATCATGAACAAGGAGTTTTTGTGTGTGCATACTGTACATAGATAATTTTACCTGCATGATGTCAGTTGTCCTAGAAAAATCGCCAGGTTCAACAGTTGCAACATGAATTCCTTGATTTAAAAGGTCAAATCTAAGAGAACTAAAGAAACCGTCTAGCCCATGCTTCGTGGCGGAGTATACAGAAGTGTTTGGAAAATTCAGCCGAGCCAGGATGCTGGTGATTGTAATAATACGACCTGCGAATAACAAAGGTTACATAAAGTTACTTTCAAGCTATAATGACTTATTTTATTCAAAGTAATGTTACATTAAATTTTTAAAAAGGAAAATCTTTTACTCAAGTTTCCAGATTTTGTTGGATTAAAATGCATAAACATTATACACAAAACCTTCAACCTATACTTATATTACATTGAAAATATAGCACCAAAAGTTATAAATAATTCTATAGACAGATTACTTCACAGATTACTTCAGAAAAAAAAAATTACAAAATGATTATAAAATATTTTATAAATTTTAGATGAAGTGGTAATTGTTCTTTTCAAGATTTATTTTTAATTTTTAAATTAAGATTATCTCATTAAATTAAAAAAAAAATTATTCAGTGAAATCACCCATATACGGACAGCCTTAAAATAAATTATCCTATTTAGAATGCACAAGAACAAGCTCCAGTAGAAGTGTATAACATCTAGCACAAGTTCTAGTCACGATAGATGTATAAAACTTGAGTAACTATATTCAATTATTTAGCCAAAACTATCCAAACACCGTGATATTACATGGTAAAAAGCTTAATACTTCTGGCTTATTTCTATTGTAAGTTGTACTAATAAATATTGGTTCTTGGGATGAATAGTACAAAAAGAGGATGTTTAAATATTTTAGATTGTTACATCCTAAAAATCTATAAGCAAGTCAAGAACAGGCATTATAATGTTTCAACTTGCTTTTATTATGTTAAATTTGAAAATGTTAATAATATTATTATTTACGTCTTTTAGTGATTTCTAAAAAAATACTATTTATTTGCTCAGCTGTTTAAATCTTAAACTCTGCTGAATGTGTATTGTAGAATAGTGGAGCAGCGAAGAGAGAGGAATTAATTAAAAATTACCTCAAGTATTTTCACAAAATGATTGTTGCATATATGTTAACATTTTTATATGTTATATGATTGTTGATACGTTAACATTTTAAATTTAGAATGTGATCCTTTTTCCACAACCGAAAAAAAAATCTTTATCCTATTATTATCCATTTCTTTCTAAATTGCACGCCATTCTTGAAACTGAGAAGCAAATATTTCTACATTCACATCGATAATCTCATTCTGCCAACGTTGCATTTTTCACCCATATATATTTAGGGACTCCAAATGTCCAAATGCTACGTAATTTATTCAGTAGCGTTCAAAATTAACAGCTGATTCGATATTTCAACAACCCTGCCGATGAAAGTATATAATACAAACAATTTACAACATACACATTTGCAGTAACACAATCTTATAATTCGCATAATCCTTACACGTTCTATGTTCTATTCACTATGAGATTCATGCATATATATCTGTACAGCTTAAACTAGTGAAACACGCGTAATACCAAATTTTACCCTGGTGAAAAAGTTAAAACATATTTTGAAAAAAAACCTTAGCAATGGCATTTCCATGATTCATTTGATGGATATATCGAATTTCGAGGCGATAACTTGATTAGAACGTGTGCTAGATTGCTCTCAATAGTTTCGTTTGTGTTATGGCCATCCTGTATTTTTCAGCGAAAATCAGAGATTATGTCACATTTAAATACTTTTCGTAATTTTGTTAGATTTTTTTTTTCTAAATATTGCAGTCATTTCAAAATAAAGAAAATAACTAAGGATAAAATATTCAAAAAAAAAATGAACAAACTTAATAATAAATAAGGACTTTACGTTGTATACACAAATATGAAAACAAGATAACAAGTTGCTAACCAACGTACATTTTATTACGAGATTTTAAACAGAGAATCAAAAAATTAAAGTTACAAAAATAAAAATTATTCTCGACTTTTCGGTTTATCTTTAAAACCATCATCAGGAGTTAATTTTCTTAAATACAAAACGGCAAACATTTTTTTACGTGTTACATTATCGAAGTTATTTTTAAAACTTAATAGAATCAACAGCCAACGGAAAATACATAAAAATCAATTAAAATAAACTCAGTGGCACCATCTATTATCTAGACAACTTAATATTTTGTTTCCATATAAAACAAACTTATTTAGAATCTATTAAAAAATTCGTTTAATCAAAAGTACTATAATGGCTTTAGATATCATCATCATTCTTGGTTTTGAAATCCTTAAAGATCCTTAAAATATTATATGGCATTGCTGCATTGTAATACACGAGAAGAGAGTTTTAGTCTGTTAGGACTTTCATTCCAAGTGGAATCGGGCTGATTCTGAAACAAAGTGGTTTTTATAGACTAAGAATTTTTTAAATGACTCTAGCTTAAAACGTTTCGTACGAATATACCTGGACGATATCTTAATTTCAGTAATATGATTTGTCGTAAGCTTAGCATCGTGATATCACAACTAGTCGTTGGAGGCCACCGTAATGCTTACCCATCATGGATATGCATAATATAAAATATGAAAATAAAACATGCGTAAACTATTTATAAAATGCATTGCAATTTGAATAAAATCTTGTATTGATGACGTCATAAACTTTAAATGCTCTGTTACCGAATTATGTAAAAGAAACATCCTTATAACTCGAAAAATGATAATCATATTAACTAAGAGTTTACTGCGTCGGATTAAGCGTCTCATTTCCAATTAAAATATATCTTTGAATTGAAATTTGAATGAAATACAGGGTCATGAAAAATCGAGGAGTGTGGTTAATAGGATTACAAATATCTCGGCAACTAAGTATCCGTTCGACTTCATTTTTTATGCAAAATTTATGTTTTTTTATTGTCTTTTATATTCACTCCTTAAAAAAACAATTTCGAAAAATTTTATATACCTTTTATCAGAACGAATAATTCGAGATTTTTTATTTTTAAAACGATCCCAATACTTACCCTATACTACGTATGATGGGTAAGTAATAATGAAATCAAGGCTGTAGAGTGAATAAGAGAATCGGAGAAATACCGCATTCGCGATATATCATTATGCAAGGATTCTTAATTTCGTTGTAATGATTTGTATTTCCCATCTGTTTTAAAGGTATATTGATCAACCTTATCTATTAAGGAAGTGCCCACTTTTAAATCTTAAATCAGCATTAGGTGCATAAACAGTTAAATTAGTTCCAATAAACCGAAATATTTGTTGTGTATGACTGATGTAACCTTAGGTTTTAATTAAAGTTTTGTTGCTAACAAGAAAAACAACTAAGTACTCACCTGGAACTTCTGAAATAAGTGGTAGAAAGTGTTTTGTTACTCGGATCGCTCCCATTAAATTAATGTTAACAGCTTCACCGCACATTTCAGTTGTCATCAACTCGAAATTAGTATATGGGAAAACTCCTGCATTGTTAATTAGGCAATACAGACCTGAAAAATATTAAAGGAAAATCGTTTACAGCATAAAGAAAAACAACATTATTTAGATATTAACTTAATGTTCAGAAAAATATAGACAGAAAAAGTAAGCAGAAAAAACCCCCGAAAAAATGCGTGCGTATAAATGTAAAATATAGAGAAAAGTTAGCAAAAAGAATGTTAAATTCGTGGCTTACATATTAATTGCAATACATTATCATGCTTTGACCTGGATTCAGCCAAAAGTATCGCGAAAAGTAAAAGTTTCGCGATGTCCCCGATTCAGCCCAGTATGTATTAGTTACATTTACATGTATCAGATTTTTACATGAGTGTCTGTAAGTCTTTCAATGAAAAAAATAAATAAGCCAAAATGCATATAATGTTAAACTACAAAGAATATTAGTGTCTAGCGATAAACCATACTCGTGCATATTGAAACCTGACTTAATTTTCTAGATTTTCTAAACTTTCTAATTGCTCATAAAATAATTGTACATTCTCTAAATACAGTTGCTTTTAGACTATTGGAACGTGTACAAAAATTGCATGGCAAATGTTTAGCGAGATATATTTTAGGACAAAACAATGATATTTTAGTGCCTTCTATGAAAAAGTACATTGTTGTTTGTTGATCATTTTGCCATGTGATAATTTCAACTACGTTCACGTTATTTATTAGTTCTTATTCATTGTAATTAAGTAGCACAATAGCATATTTGGAAAATATACCAAAACTTGATCATTTTTATGACATTCGTTTTAAAAATTACTCCCATACAACTAGTAATTCTGTTGTATAAAAGCTGAACTTCTGATTATCACTCTAAAGTGATTTTTTTTTTTTCAAAAGTAGCACTCTAACATTAGTAAACAAAATTATCATTTTTAACAACGACCAACACACTCTGATGTTTTACTCATCTTTATATTATAGTGCATATTCAAAGTAGGACATATTTCAAAGCCAGAAAACACTCAGAAAATGCAATAATGATGTTTTTTTGTATGATTTTTTTTCTTATCGGATATTTTTAATCTGTTTCATTCTATTTGGATTTGGGTATTTGGAAGATCATATTGCTCCATAACGCATTACACTCATGCACTAGTGATATTGTTGCACAGAGGCTGAGCTTCTGATTATCACTTGAAAACAGTGGTCGAAGTAGCACACTAGAAGTAGCAGAACGGCGCGGAACTACAGTAGTCGTAATTTTTAGTTCGTTGTTTGTAGTGTAGCGCGCTACATTTTGAAAAATGTAATGTAACGAGTAGCGCGATACAAAATATCAATTGTTTGTAGCGAATATTAAAGCTAATTTTAACGCTACTTCAGGAGAGAAAAACATGTGCCATTCTTCTACACCAGGGGTGTCAAACTGTGGCCCGCTGGATACCACTAAAATTTTACAGTAAACTTTTCCGTATCTAATCATAGAATTTCTACGATTCAAGAAGTTGACTATTTCTTTTAAAATTTAGTGGTATATGCTGGCCACAGTTTCATACCCCTGTTCTACACTCTGTAAAAAATTTGCAGCAAAGTATCCGGTCATTCGACCGTTTTTATAGAAAACGGTTAAATAACCGTAATTTAACGCTATTCTGACCATAATATTGCCCATATTATGGTCAAAATACTGTTAAATTACGGTTATGTAACCTTCTTGTAGACGGTCGAATTACCGGATACTTTGCTGCAAATTTTTTACAGTGTAGTTATGTGATCGTATCTTGCTTCTTTTGTGCAAATTGTGCAATTTGCTAACGTCAGCAATTCAGTTGCAGCGTTTAGCAACGCATCGTATGACACCATGGATTTGCTGTTGACATTTGCTGATATATCCAAGCGGCAAAATCCAAATCAAAGAAATTAATTTTCTTGGTGGAAACACTTGTCTACTTACTTTTTATTAGATCTTAATGTTTAAATTTTTTTTCATAATTACTTTATTTACAGATTTATTATTTTTTTATAGGATGGCAGAGAAAATTAATATTGAATTGCCCTGGTCGGCCTATAATGAGTAATATGTACTTAAAGTAACAATTTAGAGACTAACACAACATATTTTTTTGCATGTTATCTTTCTTAATTTTTTAATGCCCTCGGTTTTATCATATTTATTTGATAGTGTCCCGGCAAATGCAATATAACGATAGGCCATTGTATTACTTAATCAGTGTCTGCAATTTCAAGTGTAGATTGAATCCTTTAGCAAAATATGAAAGTACCGAAGTAGCGACTACTTTTGAAAAGAAGTTTGTAGTCACTACTTTTTAAAACAAATAGTTGTAGTTGTAGTTAACTACATTTTCGATAAAATAGTTATAGTTGTAATTCGCTACAAAAATAAAGTAGTTTTCCCACCACTTCTTGAAAGCGATTTGTTCAAAAATAGCACATTCTGACATTTGTATACAAAATCATCATTTTCAATAACGACCACAGATCCTGATGTTTGACCTATCTTTTATATTCCGCACATGAAGCGTAAGATATATTTAAAAGCCAGAAAAAATTCAGGGAATACACATAATGATGCTTTAGTGTCATTTCTATTTACCCGATATTTTCAAACATCTGGCATTCTCTTTGGATTTAGAAGTTCATATTGCTCAATAGCATATTTAACAAATGTACCAAAACGAAGATGCTTTTTATGACATTCACTTATAAAAATAATACTCATGCACTAGTGATACTGTTGCACATAAGCCAGTTTCTGTTTATCACTTGAAACCGATTTGTTCCAAAATAGCACACTCTGAAATTTGTAAACAAAACCATCATTTCTAACAATGAACCGTAGATTCTGATGCTTAACCCATCTTTGTATTACATTGGGGAGCAGTTTCATAAATTGCATGAGTGCACTTATTTCAACGCTCGAATGCTAATGTCACGCAAAATGATAACCAAACGTCTAAAAGCGTAACCACGGTTCTCACACCTGTTTTTTTGTGTGGTCTATTAGAGAAACAGCGAAAAAAAATCCTTATTTTCTGTACTCTTTCGCGATCTGTAACATGAAATTTAATTAATTTGCTGACCACGGTTATTAAATAAAAAATGGTATTTGTACTTATTACAGTCTTTTTTTATATAATGCAGAACAGATTCTTAAGGACCTTCCAAAATCATCAATAACTTCATCTGATTTCATAGTATTTTCTTTTTACGTTACATAAGTAATCGTTCAGATTTATACTAGTTTAATGTGTAATAATTGACAGACGAAAGTAAAAGTAATAAAATTAAATTAAAAGAAAAAGTAAATTGTTACCTTTTGACTCTCGGATCATAATGAAAAATAAAAACACGAAAACTGGTAGTTTTACATAAAATGTATGATAAACACGCTGAAGCTGACAGTTTTTAAAAATAAGAATTATTTTGAGCTCTATTTGATATTGAAATTGGTCAAAGTAGCTCAGTTCAATGAGTCTTATAGGATCAAAAACTATGCATAGCAATTTAACCATTTTTTGCAAGCATATATGAGACTAGGTTGTGCCGTGCAGTGTCCAATCATTTTTTTAATTTGTCTCATTTCTTTAGGTTATTTTACAATTTGTATTCCAATTTTCATTATCTTAATAGAGATTTAATTCATATTTTGAAATTTCCTACTTTTACCTATTTTTGCAAATTTTAAGCAGCCTAAATAATATTATTTTCAAACACTTTCAATTGAAAAATATATTTACACGTGAATATTAAAAAAGTTAGAAAACCTTAAAATAATTAAATTATTACACGCGAAAAGCATTTAATGGTGAAAATTACGTCATATATTAATACGAAGCATTTAAAACGACTTTATAAAAGTCCAAGAAGCAGCGACATTTTTTACTTAAAAAATGTTATGCAAGCAGACTTTCAAATGTGCAATTGATCTTACTTATCAATCACGAAAACAGCCATCAGCTGTCGCGATAGCGATGGATGCGACCATGGGACCGAAAAATACACCAGTCAAAGGGAAATGCATGGCAACCCGATTACAGAACATCGCCAGTGTTCGCGATAATATCATCCAATCTTCGTTAACAGGATAATCATTTTAAAACAGAGCAAATTGGTGTATTTTTAGAGGCTGTGGGGTCTGGATGGGGGTTGGTGAGCGTAGCTTCTAAGGGACAGAGCCCTCTAGTATAATAAAGTAAAATAGAAATGTGAACATAAATGAAAAAAGGCTATTAAACCGCCGTAGAAACAAAGGATATCAAAATGACGAAAAAATTTTTTACAGGAAAGAAAGATAGAAAAAGAAATAATTTTCAAAATAAAATTAATGATATAATCCTCTTTTTGAGCATGAACTGGTGTTTTGGTTTTTTCGTTAATGTCGAAAATCTACGCGAGTGGACATGAACATCACGCATACATAAGCAAATGCAATTTAATGCGAAAACTTTTATTATTTGAATTTTATTATGGTTAACACAGCTCTCCTGTAGTATTTATGATTATACAAAATTTACAATAGAAAGAACACAAGTACGAATATTCTTGGCTTTATGCCTGACCAATAGATTTCTCGATAAATACACAGTGAATGATTCGTTATCCAGACAGCTTCATTACATAAGGCGAGCTTTATGTAATGATGTATAAACAAATTCTTAATAAACAACTGTATAAACAAATTCTTAATGATGTATAAACAAATACTTAAGGCTATTCGCAAATCCAAATTGAACCGGGCTATTTTCTGACACATTTTTTAATTCATTTTTGTTCGCAAACATATCAAATTCGCAAGTACTCTTATTCAGAAACTATGTAATCAAACTGTTTTTTTTTTTTTTTTTTTTTTTTTTTTTCGTTTTTTGGTAAAGGTAGAAGATGTTCCAGAATATGCTGTCAAAGTTGGCGTCTTGAACAGAATTTCCGGAATTATACAGGAAAGGAAAAACAAACTGCCGTCAACAATCATTTATAACTCAAGGTGTAATTCATTTATCGGAAAATGAAGAAAAAATGCTCTATTACAAACCCATTCAATAATCATTTCTGAAAGTAACACGCTTTTATGTTTAAAAATGAGTCAGAAAATGCGTCAGAAAGTTTCGCATTGTTGAACGGGGAAATATACATTTTGAAGAAGCGCCTTAATATAGTGCCGCGATGATTTTTCTTTTAAACTTTTTCTGCAAGCAAAATAGGATTTTAGCTTACTGCTTCATTTGTAGCGAGATGTTTATAACACATAATAGACTTCAGATGTGTATGGGTCATTCTCGCAGAAACGTAAAAAACGATGTCGGAGAATATTTTTACAAAAAAGTAATTGCAATTGAAAAAAAAAAATGTTACATTGGAATTATGCTGTGGTTATAACTGAACTACTTAAATAATTAAACATAGGAAATATAAATAAATGCTTCTTTCCATATAAATAATGTGCCCAGAGAACCTGACAAATCATGTCCGCAGTATTGCCACAGACGTAATAATGTTCTACCTGTTACTAAGTCTGTAAAGTTGTTAAAAATAAAAGAAAAATTCATGATGTATTTTTTTTTTTAATTTAGTGCTTTGTAAAGCTGATACCAGGTTCAATTTCAAAAGGTGATATTGTTTATTTATAGTTTTATTTCCTAAATAACTACTGTCACAAAAAATTGAGTCATGTTACTTAGACAGAAAATTAATAGTTTTTAAATAGCTCAACAGATGACAGCATAAAACCCCTTTTAGTGTGAAAGATAAGCTTTTTAATCATTTTAAACATAGCAGTACTTTGCAAATGTTATCTGTGTAACATAACTATTAAAACAATGACCGCGAAAAAGTCATGAACGTAAAGATCACACGATCAGTTCCCTGGAAAAGATATAGGCAAGAATTATAAAATAGTAAAATATAATAGAATAATATATTTAGTATTAGCTGCACAAACTTAATGCAGCACCATCATTCAATTCAGTCTAATATTTAATGTTACTAATAATTTACACAGAAAAGTAAGATCTTATGGAGATCAATGTTGTGAATATAGCATCTATACGTAATGTGAAAATGTAATTTTAATAAACTATTTCTCACGGCTTGGGAAAATACTGACATGATGTTAGATAAGTCGAAAGCCATAAGAAAAAACTTTTTTAACACTTTCCAACATAGTTGAAAAGTATTTATGAATTCGGTTTGTCTGTCTGTCTGTCCCTGCTCTAACTCAAGTAAATATAGTCGAATGGACTGTGAATGGTATGGCATGTCGAATGCAATGGCATGTTTGGTATTGAAAATGAAATATGTAGCATTTATAATTCGATTACAGGGACACTCAAAAGAATGACGTTACATTGTGTTCAATGGAAAAAAATCATTTTAGTCTATTTTAATTATGCTACACTATTTCAAACCTATTGAAATTGATATTCATTACTGAAGTGCACTACAAAACGCTTAATATAAAATAAGGTTTACATAACATTTAACTTTCGTTTACAGGGACACACAGACGAATTCGGTTACAGTACTGTCCATGCTCTAACTCACGTAAATATAGTCGGATTGACATGTAGTTGATATTGTTTTTTTGGTTTGCCAGGACATGTTCGGTATTGAAAATGAAGTGTGTAGAATTTATAGTTCGATTACAGGGACACTGAAAATAATGCTGTTACATTGTGGCCTATGGAAAAAATCGTTTGCAGTGTATTTTAATGATGTTAGACTATTTCAAATTTATTGAAATTGATATACATCACTAAGGTGCACTACTAGATGCTTATTATAAAATAAGGTGTGCATAGTATATATCTTTCATTTACAGAGCACACAAACGAATTCGGTTCCAGTCCTGTTTATGAGCACTAATTGGCGGAAGTGCGTTTTCAATTGCGGTATGCGTTGTTAAATATAACTAATTGTTAGCATATTACTTAATGTGTATAAATTCTATATATGATATACAAGGCGGCACAAAAGGATTTGTGTAAATTTCCTCTTATTGACGGAAATTGCTGGAGGGGAGTTTTCAACTGTGTTATGCGTTTCCTAACTGAGCTAAATTTTAGCATACTATGTAGTATGTATACAAATCTATAGATAATTTACAGGACTGCACAAAATAATTCGGATATTTTTCCGACTATAGACGGTAATTGCTGAAATTACGGTTTCAAATATGTTATGCATCTTTCATATTGTTTAGTTAGGCATCCTCTTTCATCTTATTAAACGGTGAAGTTTTGTTACAGTGTTCTGAAAGTTTTCGAAAGTGTTTTATTATCTATGCTTGACACATGACTTTTCTTTCTTGTTCTTTCTTATTTGGGAAAAAAATTAAACAATTCAGCGAAGTGAATGACTCTTATGAATAATATGGAGTACCAACACGTAATATAGATGAAATGTTAGCACTGCTTCGAAAGTACTTGCATGAACAAGGAGAAACATTCGGACACCAATTGAAAGCTCCTTTAATAAATATCCCATTGAGTATTGCAGTTGATAAATTAAACCCCAAGATATATCCTAATATTATGATAACATGTGTTGTAGTTGATAATTTAATTAATGATTTATTACTTTCTCTTGATACATATAATGAATTGAATGATTTGAATAAATATAATGAAACTGAAAAGGCATATATTGTAATGTTGACGCGATAAGTGACAATACGAAAGAAACCAACACTGTAGATCTGTCTGCTTCAATTTTAGACCATGTGTCAGTTGAAAATGCGAATGCAAACGAGAACATTGACCATACACCTTACGACGACCTTGATACTTTTATAAATGATTCAGAGAAATTTAAATGGCAACAGAAAAACGACCCTTCGTTAAATCAGTGTTCGACAGCTAACAAAAATGAACGTAATAGCTTTTTCGTTCATGAGAATTTCTTATATCACTTGGATAAATTATTCGATGAGACGAAAAATAACCCTCACCCGCGTACTAGTATTACACAATCGATCACGAAAGAAACTAATAATAATGAAAATGACATATGTACTGTTGCCGATTTAATCGTAATAGAGAGTGGAAATCAAATCGAAACGGAAATTCATTATAAGGAAGAAGATCCCCAAATTAGGCAAGCAGAAGAAATTTTACATAATTCAAAAGATTTAAAAGTTCAAAATTATTTATAGAGTGAACACAATATTATGAAAGATACTCCCATAGTTAACAATGTAATTTCAATTTTCGAATCTTTAAACTATGCAGTCACGCCTGATGAAGAAACCGAATACGAAACCGCAAATTATGCTAAAAAGAATGCAAGCGCTTCGGATAAATATTTGATTGCATCAGAAGACATGAAGGAACACTCTAAATAAGAAAGAGTGACTATTCACTCCGGAGGAGTGGATATTCACTCTATCGCAGAGTCAAAATTTGCCCAACCTCTTTAGAGTGACTATTCACTCTAGGAAAAAGTGAAATTCTTGACTCTCTGAAAGAGTGAATACTCACTCCTGAGAAGTGAATATTCACTCTGAACAGGAGTGGATACGAAGTGAATATTCACTCTGAACAGGAGTGGATACTCACTCTTTCAGAAGAGTGACTATCCACTCTTGCAAAAGGAGTGAGTTTTTCCACCCCTGATAGGAGTGAATAGTCACTCATTCAGGAGTGACTAAAATTCTTGAATTAAGAAAGAGAAACTCATTTTTACACACGCTTGTTCGTAGGCTGTCACCCTCCCAAGTACTAACCGAGCTCGTTGCTGCTTGACTTCTGCGCTCATACGAGAACTGGTACCTACAGCATGCTACATCCGCTAACAATGAAAAAGTTCTTATTACATTATTCTAGCTTTGTTTCTTTTGTGATATTCGAGCACACTTTTTATATTTGTGTAGAAATCACAAATATTTACCGTGTTTCTCAACTGTGTAAATAAGAAAACTGAAACCTTCTTTCTGTATCATATAATACAGAGACTGTTTTTAGATAAATTTGATAAATGATTTAAAAAAATGGAATTATTTTAGAGGAAAAAATTCTGACAACAACTTATTATGTGTAATTTATATTATCGTCTGATACTTTCAAATTTATTCTTACTTCAAGATTGCGCATGCAAAAAAGCTGTGAATGGGAAGATGCTTTTTTTTTTCTTCTTAACAGAAGTATGCTAATTCGACAGTCTAAAATGATTGCAAAGCGCATAATATAAAAACTTTTTAGTGCGAAATAAACATAACAATTAATTGGAAAGTGCTATTCCAAAAATCAGTACAATACATAGTAAAAAGATACCAGATGGAAAAAAAAAAAACAGGGAAAATAGAGCCCATTTCAAGGCGGAAAAAGAAGTTTCAGGTAAGGATTTATGACTATCGCAAATTTATCTTAGAATGGGAAAATAAAAATAAGAATATTGGACAAAAATGTTACAATCAATTCATTATATTATTAAGAGAATGTGTTACATCCGATATTTACAGAAAAAATGCCATTTTCTTTATTACAATGACTTTTAAAGGGTGAAACTGCATCAAAGCAAAGCTACTGCTCATACTTCAAAAACTACCACTGTATTCGTTGAAAACATTAAAAACTCACACAGGTATTGTATTTATACCTTTCAACATATTCCTCCAGTCACCTGACACGTTTCTCTTATTGTTTATTGTGCATTTGGTCTGCTGAAAAGAGCTCTTTCAAAGGGCAAAACCACCACGATTGATCGAATCTGGAAACTTTTTAAAGAGGCATGGGAAGCAATAACCCTGTAAATTTTACAAAAAACCTTCTACCATCGAAAGCATTACGCAGAATTAGAATCAAGAAACAAGATTATCATACAGATTATTTCAGAAAGCAATATTCATATTTTAAACGTTAAAAACAACAACGCCGAAATCGTCTAAAAAATGTGCGAACACCCGTCTGTACATTTCCGCTATGACAAAAATTCCGTTACAACAAAGCAGTTATTTATTTATTCATTCATTTTTTTCTTGCTAATAATGTTTCCATAATTAGAGCACGATTAAGATTGTCCGAAGCCCAGGGCCTGTCTACCAAATAGGCCCGTGAAGCTGAAGCTTACCCACTGAAATACAAAGGGCCCCCCAAATTTACTTTTCAAAACTAATTTTTAGGGGGGAAATTTCACTCAGGTTAAAAAACGTATTTTTTTTTTCTTAAATTATAGCTGTTAAATTTTTCCTAAGACTATTACCGACACATTTATACTCTTTTTTTTTTTTTTTTTTTTTTTTTTGCTATAATAAATGGTATAAAATTAGTGATTAAACGCAACGTTTTTCATTTCTCTTATGTTTTACATTTTAATTTCAAACGTGCTAAAAATAACAGAAAATTTAATCTGTATAATTATATTTTGTTTATATTCATAAACAGGTTAGAAATGATATAAAATATGTAGAATAGGTTATTTAAATAAAGAGGAAAATAATTAGCATTCAGAGATATTAAATTTCTGTTTATAAAATAGAAGCAAAATTGTGTTGCAGCTAAGCATAAATTTACTTCAAATATTTGTTTTCCCTTCAAATATTTGTTTTCGTCTTAGCACTGGCAAATCCTGCAATTTGTAAAGCATAAAATATATTTCCTGTCCATAATTCTATCGATTCATTTATTATTTTAATTCTTTTTTCAGTTTTTTTTAAAATCGTGCTACTATATATAAAGGATTTCATTTTAGGCGTTTCGTTTCGATAATGGGGTATCCAAGAGCTGGCGCCCTCTTGTGGTTTTATTGGAAAAAACTGTTTTTCTTCACTCTCAACGGAGTGAACCACTCACTCTTGTCAACGGAGTGAGACAGTCACTCCCGACAACGGAGTGAGATATTTCACTCCTTTCTATAGAGTGGAAAATTCCACTCTTTAAAGAGTGCATATTAAAAAAATTCACTCCTAAAAGAGTGAAAATGCCTCTCACTCTTCCAAAGAGTCAACTTCTCACTCCTTCCAATTTTAGAGTGAAGAAAATATAAGACGAAGCATAATTTCTGAAAATAAAGATTCAAAAGTTGATGTCACGACAACAGAAGAATCTTACTCTGTTTTCAATAATACAATGTCAGAAACACTTGATGGAAGTTCCGAATCCAACACGATTGAGTACAGCGAGAAACAACCTCTTGTTTACGATAAAAATTCCGACTACATTATAGTCAATGGTTGTGTGAAATCGCATGAAATAGCAAACAAAGAACCCGATGTATTCCTTAAGTTAAATCATCCTGACAACATGATGTTAGAAAAATGCCAGAAGAAATCTGAGAAGCTTGATGAGTTTACAGAGACTAAGGAAGTGACGATCGACGAAAATAAAAATGAAACTGAACTTTCTAAAAATTATGATAAAGTGAAAATAAAGGAAACTGTGCGGAAGAAACAGTATACACGTGATGGCTTTCGCCGAATGAACAATACATTTAGTACAGAAAGACGACGATAACGAGGAAAAATAAAATTTCTAGATCATGTGGTAGGATCCGGTATACATGCACCCGATCCCGACAAAGTATCAGCGATACAAAACTTAGAAGTTCCCCAGTCAAAGAATGATGTCAGAAGCATATTAGGTCTTTTATCTTACTACCGATCCTATGTTCCTTTATTCTCCGACATAGCTCGTCCATTGATTGAACTTACCAAGAAACGTGCCCCTAATGAAGTTACTTGGTCTGAGGATTGTGACAAAGCCTTTTTTGAGTTGAAACAGCCGATCAGTAAATCACCCATCTGTTATTCCCCGAACTTTCAGAAACCATTTATTATACATGCAGATGCTTCTTCATATGCGATAGGCGCTTGTCTATCTCAAAAAGATGAAAATGAACAAGAGCATCCCATTGCTTTTACAAGTAAAAAGCTCTCCAAATGCCAAGAAGGTTATGCTACCATCGAAAAGGAAGCTTATGCTGTTATCTTCGCCCTGAAAAAGTTCGAACACTATATTTATGGTTCGCACGTAACTGTGATGAGCGACCATAATCCTTTGAAATTCCTCACAGACTGTGCACCTCAAAGTGCGCGCCTTCAAAGATGGGCTCTTGCACTGCAGCGTTTTCAAGCCCAAATAACGTACCGACGTGGGAAACTCCACGCGAATGCTGACTCTCTAAGTAGGCTACATGCCTCACATTGGACTTAAAAACTTTGAACATTTTTTTTTTTTTTTTTTTTTTTTTTTGTGTGTGTGTGTGTGTATTACAAGTTTGAACTTTAAAAACTTTAACTTTATCCTAGAACTTTAAAATATTAGTATTAGTGTATTAGTGTTATAGTGTATTCTGTTTTCTGTTTATTTATTTTCTTTGATATTCTTTAAGTGTTTGAATTTTAGTATTAATATGTTTTACTTGTTTATTTAGATATTTACCAGATATTGATTTGTTTCAAAAGACTAAATCAAATTCTCGAAGGGGGGAGGTGTGAGGACTGCGCATGCCTCTTTTTGCTCTAGTAGCGCCCCCTTCTGGAGAAACGAAAGCGCGCGGCAGTAGAACTCAGAATGTCAGCGGCGAAGAACGTCGTTTGTGATATGAGAAACCAGAATTGGTTATGAAAATGGCCGTAAATGTTACTGGTCATGAATCTTGAAAAATATGAATAATCTTTTATGTTGATTTATGTTCCTGTGCTTGTCATCTGTCCTCGTCATGTCAACTTTATGTTACCATATTAAACTTGTGTTCGTCGAAGGCCTGTTTCCTTTAGAACGCCCACACATTCGGAAGAGTCTTCACAGGAGATATTAGGAGATATTAAGCAAATGCTTTTTTTTTTTTTTTTTTATTGAAAGTAAATATGCTTTATGAATTAAGAAAAACAACTACACAATAACCAAAGTTCTGTTTACTGTGTTAAATAGACTAATTTACTATATGCAAAAAATAAAATAAATAAATAATAATAATAATAATAATTCTAATAGATAAAACTCTGGTCATTAGAAATAGGTGCAATAAAAAGACAGCAATAAAAAATGGCTGTTTAAACTCCATATAATGTCTAATCTTCCGACAAATATTTTTAACTGTTACTAATTTGCTGTATTCGAGTTATTTGGAAAAATTCCAGCCTAAATTCCCTTTTCTCAGTTTGGCGTGATGCAAATATTTGGATCAATGATGTAAATATAAATGAAGCGTAAAATGGCAACCAGAAGCACTAAAATGAAGTAGAAAGCACACGAAATAGAAATATGTAATAAGCAATAAAATGAAGTAAGGCCACAAAAAGTTAGTTGCGTGTGATTGCCATCCGAAAGTAAGCACTTTCGTTTATTTTTCTAATGTTTATGGAAATTCCAAGATTACAACTACTTCGATAAGCTGGAAGATAAACTCAATAAAATGATTTGACTGGTTTTGAAAGTCTTTGCTTCAAAAAATATTTCTTTTATGAATTCTGAAACGCACTGATTAGTGTGACGGTGAATAATGTATAAAATCTATGTACATAACGTGCAAAGATTTTTTTTAATTACCTACAAGTTTTGAGGTACGTCTCTAGAAGGAACAATTACTTGATAAATTCATTGAAATAGCAAGAAATTAAATTGCGAGAAATATACTACTTAACTGTAAACAGCATTTTAAACACATTAAAACATTTTATACAATAATGTTTTCATCATACTGAATTTTATGTTTATCCCTCTGAGCGTTTTGAAAAAGGGAAAAATTCTAATGTTGTTTTCTCTGAATTTTGTTTTAAATGCTAAAAAAATATGATTCTTTCAGCATTATAAATAAAACTTAATTACAAATATGAATATAACCATTGAGAGTATTAATCATTCTTCAATGTTTTGAAAATTCATTAAATCTATAGAATTATATTATCATAAACATTGCATATATTGCAGTGAAACCTGGAGCTTAGTGAACGGAATATTACGTTCCACACGCTTAGAGGGTTAAAGATTCAGAAATCACACTTTTAGATTATCAACGAACAAAGTTTGAATCATTTCAAAGAAAATATACCGTATATTCCGACGTATTACGCGATACGGCGAATAAAGCTCATCCTTGATTTCAGATTATACTTTTCTATTTTTAGCTATATTTACCATATTATGCCCCCCCCCTTTTTTTTCCTTTGCAAAGAAACCTTAACGAATCATTTAACATGAAAATGTAATAAAGATCATTAAAAAACATAATAAACTAAAACGAACATAAACAAATATGAATAAATTCGATGTGAAAACACAAGTCAAAGCTACCTGAATTCCCATAAAGCATTTGGGATTCGTTCGTTGGTAATTCAATTGATCATGTCTTCTTTCCTTCTTCATTGGTGTCGAATTCAAAATTTTTATGCTTATGTTTTCTTACCAGTTAATATTTTATTTGTTATACTCAGCGCATAACGCGCACCTGGAAATTCTAATCAATTTTCCTGTTTCAAAAGTGCGCATTATACACCAGAATATACTTTATTTTAATCTATTTTCCTAATATATTTTTATTTACAATATGAATGTGTATAGGTTTTCAACATTACTCCGATCTCAGTTCACCTAATCTACCTACTATATCTATTCAAAAATTTTTAAGTTTTGTTGCATTACGCAAATAATGTTACTTAAATTATTGATAACAAAAAATCTTTGACTATTAGAGAAACTAAAATCACGTGCTAATTATATTAACCCTATTCCAATCACACAATTTTACTCTTGCAGTAAAAATAAATAAAATTTTGTTCTATTCTGTTAGCGTGACAATAAATGTTGAAATTATTTCGCGTGTAAGTTAGATAACGTGCATTTTTAAGCACAAGTAACAGATTTAAAAATAATAATAGAAACTTAAAATAGTTAGTACAGGATTCAGGCAGTTTCAGTTAGAAATATGTCGTCATGGTTACAATTATATTACATCAACCCTTTCAAAAATATTAGTTATCTTAGAGACCACGTCTCGTCTCATTACAGGTTAAACAACTTTTTCTTAGAGCAGGAGGCCAATTTTCTACCACCATTGGTAATTTCCGTTTACTTTCAATATGAAACTTCAATTTAGTTGGTTTGTTTTGACTAATTTTTCGTCTATATTCCCCTTCAGGAGTCATCATGATTATGTGACCTAGGAGCCGCTTGTGAAGTTATTGTTGCTGGTGCCAAATTTTGGTACTTCTTTGAGCATGACATTTTGATTTGGCTGTAATGGAACATTGAAAGATATTTTTGCATGAAGATCGTGGTATAACTTTAGCTTTATTCTGGCTCCCTTTAAATGTTCTGTAATATGGGTCACTACTTTAGATTTCAACAGTTCTTCAGGAGTAGGAACTGTGGTTCGCATGAGATTCCTGAAGAGACGTTGGGCTGGCAATTATAAGTTGTCCTTCAGTAATAGGTTAAATTTTTCTAGCAAATTCTTTCTTGTCTGTAGAGTTTTTTCTTTTAAAAATTTCCTCTTGCATACAGAGGACTTAAAGTTTGATTAGTAAGCATCCATGTTGGAGAAAATTCCATAAATTCAGAGGAGCATGGTCAGTTTATAAAATTCTAGGAATTCCATGTCTTTGGGGATTTCTACTGTGGACTTGTTAGATGAATTCTTTAAAAGTTTGAAATGAATAAAAGCAGAATAATTATCATATCAGTGATAAGTAGATAATCAACATCTTGATAGGTAAATACATCAGATGCAAGGGTTTTTCTTGATAGTTTAGGGATTTCCTTTGGATTCAATGATTCTGTCGGAGAAGTCGGCTGAGTTTTCTGGCAAATTACACAATTTTCTATCATCGAGATTATGTCTCTTGACATTCCCGGCCTAAACATGCATTCGCGAGCTCTTCTAAGACAACTTGATATGCCCAAATGTTCCTTAGATAGATTTTACAATGCCTGGGGTCTGTAGTTGCTCGGGAATAATTATATTTAAGGCTTTTTACGATTGTCTTTTTGGACTGAGAGTTCATATAAAAGCTGTAGGTACTTCTTACATTAATTTGGAAATTAATCTTTGTTTTTAGGCCAACCAGTAGAAATTAAATGTTTCAATAATAAAAGTTCTGGATCTGTATTTGAGAGATATTGAGAGATTTTCAAACCTGCGGCTGTAGAAGTTGTCTTCGTAAGAGTATTTAATTGAAATCAGAAGGACCAATGCAAATTCTTATTTTTGAATTCTGTTTCACAATAAACAAATGGTTAGAGATTTTTGTAGCGTTATCCACTTTCTTAATAATTCCATCTTTAACCATTCTGTCTAGCTTTAAGCTTCACAATTTTTCTTATATTAAGCGGAATTTTTCGCGGTGGTTTGATCTGTTTTTTAGTGCATTCTTCAACAAATTCTGCTGTATATTCAAAGTATATACCCTATTCCGTTAATAAAGTCATGAAATTCCTCCTCTAGATTAATTGTACTCCTTCAGGTGCAATTTTTGTTTTCAAAGAACTATATATTCTCCTACCACGTTAATAGCAGCATCTGAATATGAGATGGGTTTACGGACATAAAAGCTTTATTATTAAATGTGCTTCTTCTACTAAGCGAAACGGTGTAACATTACACTGGGCACTGGTATCAAGTTTCATTGATTGTTAGTTATGATGGTCTCATACTAATCTGATTTGTTAGCATCAATACTTGCTAAAAAAAAATTTCGTCTGTGTCACATTTTCAATTTCTTGCACTCTGTGTTTTTTAGGGTTTTCCGACCTACATTTATTTGCGAAATGATTTTGTTTCTGACAAATCTTACAATTATTGCCAAATTCATTAATTTTATGACCCCATTTTCTACAATCGTTTATAATTTTAGAGAATTTAATATTAAAATTAGGCTTATATTTCACGGAAGGTGAAAAAATTGTACCTTGGGGATTTGTTACCGTTGATATCGAATACAAAAATCAAAATTTAAATTAAATTTGTACATTGTAAAGGAAAATTTGGATTCAATTTTTGACCGTGAATGATTGTATAATATCAATTTTGATTGGAATTCTATAAAAGCAATGATAACATCTAATGAATATGATTTGAATAGGTTGTTAGATGAGTTTAAAGAATTTTTCAACGATCAATTAGGCGAAATTAATAATTATGAAGTAAAGTTGGAACTTAAGTTCAATGTGGTGTCAACATTTTATTGAGTCAGACCTGTATCTTTTGGATTAAAAAATAAGGTTGAACAAGAATTGATAGGCTTGAAAAAAAAGGCATCATAGAGAGTGCACAAACCTAGGATTGGTCAACATCAGTTGTCCCAGTAATAAAAACAGACGGGTCTATATGCCAATGGGCAGATTATTCTGTTACCGTAAACCCAAAGGATAGGGTACAACAACAACCTTTACCAAAATTAGAGGAAATTTTTTAAAGCTTAAATGGGGGTAAATATTTTTCAAAAATAGATTTTAAACAAGCATATTTACAAATGAAAGTTAATTCCGAAAGTCAAAAGCTTTTAACCTTTCAGGGTCAAGTAACTGTGTTTCTGTGATGTTGAATTTACACCAGAATTTTCGAAAAATTTTATTTGAAAAAAGGCAATGCTATTTTACAGCTTTTTTTCACCAAAGTTATAAATTTTTATTTTATTAAAAAATTCCGGTACAAATATGGATTGAAAATAAGTGGGATAAAATATATCTCACTCCCCTTCAAGGGGTTAACGATAAATACTCAAAAGCATTATATGTATGTAAAAGACTTATGTATGGTTTAAATTCTGCTCAGGCTATTTAACAAAGATATATTGATGAGATTTTACAGGGAATGAATGGAAATAAAGTATTTATGGGTGATCTTAGAATGACTGGATCAGATGATAAATTGCATTTTGAGGTTTTAATATTTTTTTTCAGAAATGTAGAGATGATGGGCTAAAATTAAATTTAAGCAAGAGTATTTTTTTTTTTCAAAAATAAATTCAATTTTTAGGACACAAAATTGATACAAATGGATTACACAACACAAATGAAAAGAATTTCGCGATTTTCAAAGCTCCTACACCTGCAAACGCACAGGAAGTACAAAGTTTTTAGAACATGTTGACATTTATGATAATTTTGTCCCAATTTGGCTACAATACTGAATCTTTTGAACAAATTAATGCAAAAATATATTAAATTTATTTGTTCTAAGGACTGTCAGGAAGATTTACAAAAAATTAAAAATGAAATTTATAATTCGCGATGCATTATGTTACGCGATGCATTATGCGATCATAATGCATTATGATTAATGCATTATGTTCCTTCACTGCCATTAATATTGGCAACTGACGCATCTCTCCTTGGGGTGGGATAAGCCCTTTCCCATTGATTACCTGACGGAACAGAAAGACAATAGCTTTTGCCTCAATGATCCTCACAAAAACTGAGCAACAATACACTGAAATTTATAAAGAAGTACTCACAATTGTATAGGGTGTCAAGAAATTTGATCTTTACCTAAAAGGAAGACGATTCACATTATTGACTGACCACCAACCTTTAGTGGATATCTTTGGATCGAAGAAAGATCTTCCAGTTCTGAGCTACGAGACTCTTAAATTATGCTTTAATATTACAGTCTTTCGAATTTGACATCATGTATCGCCATTCAAAAAACCATACTAATGCTGACTTTTTGTCTAGGCTGCTATCCATCTACGAACAGCTTTATTTCAACTGGAACAGATCGATACCCTTCCTGTCACAGCTTGCGACTTAGCCAAAAAACTCTGATGGATACATACCCTATTACATAACGTTTTACAAGTAGAGGAGTTTTCAGGAGGAGAGAAACAGAATATAGTCTCCAGAATAGTTTTGTATAATGTTGGGTTAGCGTGTGTGCATTACAAAACGGTTCTAGGATCAGGTGCTTGAGGAGTTGCATCATGCTCTTCTGGTTAATCTAAAAATGAAATCTATTTCTAGAACGTATGTTTTTTAAAAGAACATCGAGAAGTGCATAGAAAACACGACAAAGAACTGTGTAGAGACTGTGCTCAATATAAAAGCGACCCACAAAAACTCAAGGTGGATTACTGAGAGTATCCCAGCACACCTTGAGACCGTATCCACGTAGATTTAGCTGGACCTATTTTTGAACATATGTATTTAATCATAGAAGATATCCGTTCCGAGTCATTGGAAATTTATACAATGAGATACAGCACAACAACCAAAAACCATTGAGTGATTAAAGGACTTATTCACACGATTTGGATTGCCACTTACTCTTGTAAGTGATAACAGTCAACAATTCACATCGTTCGAATTAAAAACGTTTATGCGTAACAACAGCATTAAACACAAAACCACTTCGTCATTTAATCTATCTAGAAATGGGCAGGCTGAAGATACGTATTTACAGTCAAAGTCTCTGAGCTATGTAAAATTACGACGGAACTATATGACAAAAAATGAGTACATTCCTTATGGAATGCATAAAAGCTCTGAAGCTCACTACACTCTATAGTTCAGCTATGCGCATGATGAAGAGAGGGAATTGGACAAGAATCGGTCTACGGCGTCCAGATCTCAAGAGCAGGGTGGAAGAAAAAGTTCATAAGGGAACTTATTAATTTTCGGATAGAGGGTTTTAAATTGGTGACAAAATCACTGTACGGAGTAACCGACAAGGAAACAAGAGGTGGAGGTTTGAAAGAATTCTTAGTAAAGATGGTCAACTACATTACACTGTCAATGTAAATGGTTAACTGTGGCGCAGACATGTGGATCAAATGTGGAATGGATAAGGCATAGAGGGAAAAGATTGCGAGCTCCGACGACCGGCTGCACTGTCTACCATTCCAATGCAAGATGCTGAGTCTCCGCGTCTGATGTTGAGTCGACATCGTCACCGATCGGCATGGAGACGGAGACAGGCGGTGAGACGCCTGTCTTAATTCTTACACCAGAGCAGAGGTCAGTCGCTACCCAGGCTTCAATTTCGACACCACAACCACTTCACCGATCCTCTATGGTCTGGAAACCTCCCAAATGATTTGACTTACAGAAGAAATTTTGGTAGGGAGGGGATGTGGTGTATAAGTTGGTGTGGCTGTAACCGTAATGAACACGAAATGTAAATAAAATGTTTTGGAGTTTGAGGGCAACTCGATGTTCTGACGCAGACTCAATGTGTGGTTTGATCGTATTGCTGTAACTTTGTGTTCGTGTTTAAATATGTGTTAAACAAATACAACTGTATTATTTCATGTAATTACATCTGCCCACGCAAATTAATTTACGTATGTAAATAAGATGTGACATATGTAGTTAGAGTTAAAAAAAATGTTGTCATGGTTAAAATTATAATACAGTAAATTTAAATGAAACAGAGTATAATGACAACCATACACTTAAAGAAATATAAAATGTTTAACAGTTCAATACCAAGGGATAAAAAATGCGCTTTTTTGTTAGTAAGAAATTCTTTATACGCTATATCATTTATTTTCATCTTTTCTCGCTTACTTACCAAGTATGCATACCAAAGACATTTTAATAAATGACAGATTGTTCAGTCTCTTTATGTCATATTGACACAGTCATATTAAAATATCTTGTTTTCATGGATGAAAATGAACTTTTGAATATGACATCGTTTTCATCACTAAAACCATTCTGCCAGTCTGAGATCAAGTCATCAATTAACTCAATTAATGTAAAATGTTTGTGTTTTATGAATGTCAATACAATTTTTCTTTTAAACATTATGCCATTTTCGATGGTGTAAGCGTGCTTCTGATTGATGGATTATAATCAGGCAAATGAAATTTTATGTTATAAAGATATATTTACATTTATGCAATATCTATTAATCCGTGTAAAACAACCGATGAAAATTCATCATCACTGTTACGTGCATTCATTTATGCTAAACAATAATGCAATTATTATTATTATTATTAGGCAATGTCATAATATAACAGCAATAAATACCTGTGAAATATAGTCTCAAGCTTGCATTAAATTTCGTTTCAGACTCTTTTATTTAACTCAACTTGGTTTTTGTATGCAAAGATGGAATTTTGTAATCGATTTTTAACTCACTTGCAGATGAGCTAGCATTATAAAAAAAAAAACTATGTACAAAGGTGTGTTTCCAATGACATCTTTTTAATATTTTTATAACTTAATTATAAACTACTAACTTAATTTTAAGGCATTTCTCCGTTAGCCCGCCACAAATAATAAATCGCCAAATATTCTTGAAGGCTAGAACTGTACACGAGTAACAACAACAATAGATTTAATTATGTGCCAAACTAAGTACGCCAAAACAGGCCAAGTGGCCGTGAAACTGCAACAACGTAACATTTTAAATTCTGAAAAGTCGTAAATATAAATGAACCGTAAATACTATATATTTTTTTAATATGCTTTAAACATATTAATAGTTTCACATTAATTAAATTATGATTATACGTTGAGAAATCAAGTTAGAAATCTTAAAATGATAGTTTAAAATTGCTTCATATTTTCTTTCCTGTTGCCATATCTTAAAAGAGAAGCAGTACAAAAATTATAATTTTTTTAAATAAATTCGCTTGCTCACGCTCTCTAGCACGCATAAAAAAACAGTGAATTATCCATAAAGGAATTTAGTGCCCAGACCTAATTAATGTATTCTAAGGCAATTTTTTATGAATAAATATGAATTGCAGTAACTCTCTTATGCTGTGCCTCTCTTATTTATGAACCGATATGAATGTGACTGATCATGTATACAGAGCATACCAAGATCAAGATCGAGTTCGTTGGCCAGCTTCATGCACCATTTTTTTTTTCAAAATGGCGACCCGTTGAATTTTAAAACAATTTCAAAAAATTCAAAAAGTTGTGCAAAAAATTATAAATTGAAAAATATATTTCCGTTAAGTGTTAGATCGTGATACAATGATTCCGGAACAGTTTTGTTTTGGCTTTATCTTAAAAAATGGCTAAGATATGGCAGTTTGAAATTCCAGGGTGGCTGACATTTTGAAACAATCTGATTTTTGTTATGCTGTAACTCTCATGCTGAAATTCGCATTCAAATTCAGTATTAACGAAAACCGGGATTCAATCTTCTATAATCCAAGCATTTTAGCTTCGGGTGTTTGAGTAAAATGAATTGAATTTTTAAAAACATGGACTATGAAAGCACCATCTTCCTCTCGGTACAGGCCGGAAGGACTTAAAAAAAAAACTACTTTTACTTTTGTGTTATATATTGGTTTTAAATAAATACTTAATTAGCATCTTTATTTGACTCAAGTAAAAATAAGATTGAAACGTACCTCTTTCTACGTCTGGTAAATTTGCCTTCACGTATGCTACAGCTTCTTTTATTTGATCTTCATTGGTGACGTCCAAAGGCACAACATGCAGTCTCGCAGAGCAACTTTCTTTGAGCGATTTGGCTCCTTTCCCTTCAGGATATAAGCAACCGGCAAAAACATGCATTTTCATTTCGTCGAAGCGTTTTGCCATCCGATGCCCCATGCCTGTATCACAGCCTAAAAAAATTTTTGTATTAAACAATAATCAATTATTTAATTTTAAGAGTCAGTGAATATGAAAACTAATACCGCAAATAAATATAAGATGAAGAGCACATTTTTTGTAATTTTGAAGGAAGTCATTATTATTTTTTTTTTACAAAAATTGTTAGAAAAATGGCCTTATCCGTTCATTTTACCTCACAAAAAAATTATACTACCAATCCAATCATTCAATAATGTAGTAATAAGAAAAAATATATTTGCAAATTTAGATTTCTTTTGATGATATCTATTATCTTTTCTTAAAAAATATATATTTAATACAATTATTTTTTTAAGTTTGATTAAAATATTAATTACATAATGATAAAAAAAGTAGTCTTTGTTTTTTCAGGCGCAAGCTTTATTTCAAACAAGCACATCCTTTATAGTATATACTAACAAAACCCGCAGCTTTGCACGCGTAGTTGTTCAAATATGCCAAGTGGTATTCGTGTAACTATTTTTAATAGAAGAAATTATACTGCTACAGATAATTCAAAAACTAGTCGTTGGGGGCCACCTTAATACTTAACCATCATGGATATGCATAATATAAAATAGGAAAATAAAACATGTATAAACTATTTATAAAATGCATTGCAATTCGAATAAAATCGTGGCTTGATGACGTCATAAACTTTAAATGCTCTATTAACTGAATTGCGTAAAAGAAATATCCTTATAACTCCGAAAATGATAATCATATTAACTAACAGTTTACTGCGTCGGATTAAGCGTCTCATTTCCAATTAAAATGTATCTTTGAATTGAAATTTAAATGAAATACAGTGTCATGAAAAATCGAAGAGTGTGGGAAATAGGATTATAAATATCTCGGCAACTCATTATCCGATCAACATCATTATCTATGCAAAATTTATGTCTTTTTATTGCCTTTTATATTCACTCCTTAAAATAAACAATTTCGAAAAAATTTATACACCTTTTATAAGAACGAATATTTCGAGAATCCGAAACAAATTTCCGGATAATCCAGGTTACAGAAATTCAATAGGTTTCTTCTCATTATTACATACTAAGTATATACTAAATTTCAAGTCTCTATCTCAATTTGTTCGGGAGAAGAGCGTTTACAGACAGACAGACACACAGACAGACGGACGGCAATTTTTTTTTCTAAAAATATGCTTTTCGGAATCGCCAGTGTCTGAAACGTATAAATCAGTCAATTTTTTTTTCGGCTTTTAAAACGATTGCAAGATTTACCCTATACTACGTATGATGGGTAAGTAATAACTAACTAAGCCGCATTTTGTGTAAACGTCATTCGTATTTCTACATTAGACGAACATAAGACTTAAATAATTGTGAAAGTCTAACATGAATTCCAAATAAATCGTAATTTAGAACGTATTTTGGAGATTTTCTGCTCATTTAATATTTTATTTGAAATTTCGAATTTTTTAGAAACCCTAGAAATCTCTTAGAATCTCTTTAGAAATCTTTTAGAATTTACATCTTAAAAGTAACCACCATACCAAATTCCAAGCTTCTTGTTATCCAAGCTTATATGTCAACTATATGACAGAAATCCCAATGTTAGAACATTTTTTGCTCATGCACATTTTTAAATTTCGAAATTTTTAAAAACTGTTCTGTGGGTGCATTTAAGTCTCTAAAGTAACAGCATTGTCAAGTTTCATGTTTCTATCCCTAACAGTTTTAGATAAATCATAATTTAGAATGTTTTTAGAACGTTTTCTGCCCATTTCACCCTTATAAATTTCGAAATTTTTAGAAACCATTCTTAGCGAAGCACTGATATCTGTAAAATAACCACCACGATAAATTTTAAGTTTCTACTCCAATTAGCATCACAAAAATCTCAATTTTAATGTGGTTCTGCAGACTTTTAGATTTCGATTTTTTTTTTAATTTTTCTGTGCGAGCATTTACGTCTTAAAAATAACACACATGTCAAATTTTAAGTTTCTATTCCTAACAATTCTATATAAACCATAATGTAGAACGTTTTCCGCTTATTTCACCCCTTTTCAATTTCGAATTTTTAATAAACATGTGTTCATACCTAGCATCTGCATTTTAAAAGTACCCACTATACTAAATTTCAATATTCTAACCCTAACAATTCCAACTAAATCGTAATTTAGAATGTTTTTAGAAAGTTTTCCGCTCATTTCACCCTTTTAATTTTCGAATTTTTTAGAAACCGTTCTCAGTGAACATTTACATCTTAAAAGTAACCACCATGTTACATGCTTCATACCAAATTTATCATATAAATCGCAATTTTGGAACGTTTTTCAGTCCTGCACCCTTTTAAATTGGAATGTTTAGAAAAATATTTTAGACGAGCATTTACGTCTTTAAAATTACAGCCATGCCAAATTTTAAGTTTCTAACCCCAATAATTCCAAATAAATTGTAATTTAGAACGTTTTTAGAACGTTTTCCGCTCATTTCATCCTTTTACATTTCAAAAATTTTTTAAACCGTTCATAGCAAGTATGTAGTCTTTTATATAGCTAATCAGCGCCCCCCCCCCAAAAAAAAAAAAAATATATATATATATATATATATATATATCCCTCTAAGCGTGTGGAACGTAATATTCCGTTCACTAAGCTCCAGGTTTCACTGCAATATATGCAATGTTTAAGATAATATAATTCTATAGATTTAATGAATTTTCAAAACATTGAAGAATGATTAATACTCTCGCGGATTACATTCATATTTGTAATTAAGTTTTATTTATAATGCTGAAAGAATCATATTTTTTTAGCATTTAAAACAAAATACAGAGAAAACAACATTACAATTTTACCCTTTTTCAAAACGCTCAGAGAGATATATATACACATATATATTAGAAACAGGCAAACATGTATTGATGATTCCCTACAAATATTGGAAGCTCATCCTGGTGCATGTGCTCCATTACTTCATCCCCCCCTTTTTCTATAAATTTTAAAATTCTAAAAGTTAAATTAAAATCTATTTTGAAACTATTTCAATAAATATTCCATAATTAAAAAATGGCGAATTATTAATTACACTTTCAACACTTTATATAAAATTATACACTATTTATAAAATATACACTATTTATAAAAGGAAAATATAAAACCACCATAATAAATATTTTTTAGACTCATACCTGTTATGAAAATTGCTTTATTACTGGCACCTTTCATCGGCCTAGGAAGCCTCCAGTTCCAGTGAATTAAACCTATAGTGGCAATAATTATCTGCAACCTCACATCAAGTACAACAGCTATTAGGCTGTCCAGGAAGTAATTGCCCGTTTCAAATATCATCTAAAAAAAAAGACATCGCATTAAAACAATGATGATGATAACAAAGAAAAAAGTTATTTAAAAATGAAATCTTTAACCCTTTCCGGCGCGGAGTAAGTCTGTAAAATGATGAAATAATGGACTGACACCAGAACTTACAAGCGAATTCATTACAAAATAAAAACTTGCTTATTTTCCGGTACTTAATATAGGGAAAATTTTAATTAAATATTCTTGGTGTCGTTTGTCAGTTTTGGAATTAAAATTAGGTGTCCTTTTTTGTGGACACAGCCCGTTAAAGAGTTAAATAACTAAAAATTTAATTTTGTAAATGACGTATATTTTTGCAAAAGACACTGAAGTAGAACAACAACGAAAACAAAAATTGTTCATTCATAGGAATAAAAAAAAAAGTTAGTTCACTTGGTTTAAATTAATTAACATTTTGTAAAATAATAATAATAATAAGAAGAAGAAGAAGAAGAAAATTCCTTAATTTTTGTGAAGGTCTAAAGAGTAAAATAATTCATTAATATAATTAAACTGGCACTTACCAATTTTATTATTAAGATAAAATGTTCATTAGAGCCGTTTTCGAGAAACCCAGTAAAAAACTTATATTTACAGAAAAATGTTCGTTTAATAGTGTAAGATTTCAGTTTTTGGCAATTCTTGTCTGCTTTATTCACTTTCTTTAATTATTTTATTATTAAAATAAAATGTATGATATTTATTCGCATCTTTTGTCGTTAATGATGAAATGAAAGAATGATTATTAATGATGAATGATTAAAATGAAATATAACTAATCTCAATTTACACTTGTTTCTGCAGTATTAATAAAATTAGCAAACAAGTGTTTTATATACATGGGATGTAAATGACTGAACGAGTTTCGCAGGGAACAAATAAGAAAAATTCCTCCTGTAGTTGTTTTCCGGGGAAAATTTTCGTAATTGCGTCCAAAGCCAATTACATATGTAACATCATTAGTATAACTATTATACAGTTAAAATAATATTATTGTTAACAACATTTTTGTTTAAGGCCAATCTTGCCTCTGGATCTGATTACGGAATATTAGCTATTTTCATTGAGCGGATATAACATAATAATTGTTTCATTTCGCATAAAACATGTATTTGAAATATTTTTATATTTCGTTTAAATTTTTGGTAGTTCTTGTGCACTTTTTATGCCCCCCCCCCTCTCTCTTTGTTTTTTATTTATTTATTTATTTATTTATTTATTTTATTTTTTTTTTTTTTTTGCAACCATTTCCACTTGTGCGGGTATTTTGTGAAAATTTTATTTCCGCAAATGACACGCTGAAAGATTGATTTCTAAGATTGATTTTGATCCGTCGTTTTCATCAAAATCGTTTGAGCCGTTTCCAAGAAATCCAGTAAATATATATATATACATAGTTTTGGTGAAAACTTAATTTCAGTTTTGTAACTATTGTTGTAACTTTGATGCAGTTAAAAATTGTATATTGTTATCTTGTTTAACGCAAAATCTTGGCTACGGATCCGATTACGGAAAATAAGTCATTTTACCCGTACGAAGAGCGAGTATAACGTAATAAATTGTTTCTTTTCGAGTACCACGTACTGTTTGCAATACTTTTATGTTTCATTTAAATTTTTGGCATTTTTTGTATGCTTTTTATACTTTCTGCAATGTTTTCCACTTGTACAAAGAGCGGGTATTGCATGAAAACGACTTTTTCCCGGAGATGTGACCCAGACAGATCGATTTCGTTGTCCAAAAAACCCCTAATCCGTTGTTTTCACAAAGATACTTTGTTTTGTAAAGGAAAGTTTTATCCTGTTGAATATATCTTTATTTCTCGAGTATTTTCTGTAAGTGTAATGAAGATAATAAATGAAAGATGCATTTCAAGGGAAATAGAAAAGACAAGAATATCAGGATTATCGAGTAAAAATATTTTTTACCGTAAGTAATTTGGAGTACAAAAAATCCATTTTTTAAGCTAAAAATAAAGAAAAAAGTAGAATAATAGAATGGAAAGGAAAAAAAAAATCCATTTCATAAAGCATTATAAATATATATTATGTTAAAGTTTAACATAATATGAAGTTTGACGAAATTCTGTGCATTCCGTTTTCGTGATATGGCCATCACAGAAATCGTGAAAAACACAGCACAGCAGCGCCACTTGTTGGGTAATATACACACAAACTTTATCAGCAAATATTTATGTCAAGGTCTAACATTTTATAAAGTTCTGTGCATTAGTTTTTGATATATAGGTATTTTGGAAATCGGGAAAAATACAGTATAGTAGCGCCACCCATTGGGCGATATGCACCAAAACCTAATGAGTATTAATTTATGTCAAAGTCTAAATGAATCTGAAGTTTTATTAAATACCGTGCAGAAGCTTGTGAGTTAGACCACCCACAAAATTTGTGTCACATACAGACTGACAGATTAACAGATAGACATTTTTTAAAAACAGTCAAATCGTCCTCAAGACCTTATAAAACGTATAAATCCGTCGAAAACCGGAAGTCGAAATTTTTCACCAATCTAATACTTTCTTCTTGTATATAGAAGAAATTAAAAACAATTATCAATTGAAACCATTAAAAGTCTGACTCATCTGCGTATTCATATCATCAAAAAGCAAAATATTGTTTTAAAAATTATTTATTAATCTTATCCATTCTGACGTGTAAATAAAATCTGCCAAAACTGTATTTGTTTTTCTCCTTACATGTACATATATATATTTATGAGAATTACTAGTTCTTCTTTATCGTACATAACGTTCACATCTCAAAAAATATGCCATCAACACTAGAGGCTATATACAGCAATATGGTCGTGCTTCAGTAGTTTCAACATTATCATTAGGACTCTTCATCTCGTTGATTGTCACGCTCCGTAGAGCCAATTAAGACAGAGTAACTTGGCCGTAAATGAATGGGAAAGACCTTTACCCATATTTTTCTCACACTAACAACGGTCAATTCTTTGCATAAGGAATCTCCAAATCTTTTTATAATATCGGGTTTTGGAGAAATCTGCCGAATGTTATATGCATAAAAAACTGTTTTCGACATTTAACTTCCGTGTGTTCTTTATATCTGACATACCTTTTATAGAAATAAGTAGAAAAAAAAGTAAGATTCAGTTGACTGTGGAAGATTTATAATGCTTTATGAAATGGATTTTTTTTTTCCATTCGATTATTCTGTTTTTTTCTTTATTTTTAGCTTAAAAAACGTATTTTTTGTATTCCAAATTACTTACGGTAAAAAATATTTTTACTCGATAATCCTGATATTCTTGTCTTTTCTATTTCCCTTGAAATGCATCTTTCATTTATTATCTTCATTAGACTTACAGAAAATACTCGAGAAATAAAGATATATTCAACAGAGTAAAACTTTCCTTTACCTTTTTCTTTTTCCCCCTACTAGTTAAGCTCTTTAACACCCGTCCAGACCCTGCAGGTTTTAACTCTGTTTTAAAAATATTACCCGAATACAGAAGATTAAATTACACGGTCACGACAAGTGGCAATCTTCTGTAATAGGGTCGTCTCTACCATTGTCGCGACAGCTAACGGCTGTTTTCGTGATTGATAAAAACAGACCAATTACACATTTGAAAATCAGCTGGTATAAAATGGTTAAGGAAAAAAAATGTCGCAGCCTTTCGGGCTTTTATAAAGTTCAGAATAAAAGTTATCTTTTAGATGCAAAAGTGTTTTAAATATATATATTTTTAAATATGACGAAAAGATGCTTTTCGCACGTAATAATTTAATTATTTTAAATTTTCTGTAATTTCTTTTTCAATATTCCCACGTAAATATATATTACAACTAAAAATACAGTATTTGGAAACGCTATAAGAAAAGGGCTTTAAATCGCCATTATATGCTTTACGCACGTAATAGTTAATATTACGATTAATTATTTTTAATATTAATTTGTAGTTAATATATTAGTTATAATTAGTGATAATTAGTTATAATTAGTTAATATTAATTATTTTTAAGTTTTCTTTGAAAAAAAATTACGCGTGTGTTACGTGTAATTTTACGTATTTTTTTAATGGAAAAAAGTTTGGAAATATTGTTATTCAAAATGTTCTTTATGGTTACAGCCGTATACGAGTTACAACAACAATGGAGTTCATTATGAGCCAAACCACATTCGCTAAAATATGCTAACTAGCTGTGAAGCTGTAAAAAGGAAATATTTTACGCACTAAAAGTAGAAAATAAAATATATCAAAAATTAAAGAGTGTAAAAATAATAAGAAAAATACTATGCTTTTATCAATTAAGGGTTTAATATTAATTAAATTATGATTATATGTTGAGAAAAAAACAATTTAGAAATCCTGAATTAAAAGTTTAAATACTACCTTTTTTCTTTCCTCCTGCCATATCTTCAAATAGAAACCGAGCATAACAATTATATATATACCGGGTGTCCTAAAAAGGACTGACTGATTTTAAAATTCAATAACTTACAAACGGTGACAGATATTTAAAAAATTCTTGCAGGAGAGTAATGTACGATGTCGGGAGTTTTTTTACTGCGATTCCCGGTTTTAGTTTGAATTTTCATCAATAGATGGCGCTGAGAGCAATAGGCACTCAGTCGAGACCAAAACTGAAATCAAGAGGTTACATGTATGGAGTGGGTCTCTTTCACCAATACAATTTTTGTTAGAGCACGATTCTGAGCTCAGTCGTTATATTTTCGATGAAATGTGTTGTTGCCATGGAAATAAGGAATTCCTCAATATAACGACAGCGTTCAGAATTGGGCATGAATTAGTAAGCAGTATGTGAGAGAGCAGACGATTTTATATTTATGAAGTTTTATTTTCCTGGATTTAATTACTTTTTATCGTCTGATTTAAATAATATTTTGTGCATCGCATCTTAAAACTAGGAGAAGAGATTCAGTATTTTTTTCCTTTTGTTGTTGTTAAAAATTTCATAAATTGTGTTAAATTCTAAGAAGATTTTAGATCTTTTAAGGAAGTTTTTCAGTATATTTTTATGCATGTTGAATCCAGTTTAAAAGAATCTTGGAAATGGTTTATACTTTGGAAGAAAGAATATTTATAATACTAGAGTACTACCGCTTGGATCAAAGCATAATAGCTACAAGAAGAAGTTTCCAAGAGAAATTTAACGTAAGGAATGCTCCGCATCCAAATACAATTAAACAATTGTATGAGAAATTTGTAAAAACCGGTAGTGTTGCCGACGATTTGAAAGACAAAGTTGGACGACATAAATCGGCCATGACTGAATCTAACGTAGATGTTATTAAAAATGTTATTAATCAAGATTCGAGAATATCGGTCCGTAAAATTGCAGCTTCATGCTCAGTGAGTAAAACCGCAACGCACAAAATTCTGCGAAAATGCTTGGAAATGTATCCTTACAAAATACAAACGCAGGAACTACTTCTTATCATTATGAAAGAAAAAAGACTAACTTTTGCAAATGAAATGCTACAGTTGATAGATGAAGGGGGTATTGACGCAAACCAAATTTGGTTTTCTGACGAAGCGTATTTCCATCTGGATGGTTTCGTCAATAAACAGAATTGGAGGATATGGGGAACTGAGAACCCTCATGTGTGCGTGCCACGATCAGTCTACTCACAAAAAATTACCGTGTGGGCAGCCTTATCTAGCAGCGGATTTATTGGGCCTTTTTTTTTTGGAGGAAACTGTAAATTCAAGTCGATACATCGAAATATTGCACCAGTTTGTGGCCATGTTGAATACCTTAGGTAATTTACAAACAGATTGGTTCATGCAAGACGGTGCGAGACCTCATCGGACAGCTGATGTTTTCACTTTCATCAATGAATATTTTGATAACCGTGTCATTGCATTGCATTATCAAAATACAACCGATACAGGTATGGATTGGCCACCGTGTTCGCCGGACCTCAATCCATGCGATTTCTTCCTATGGGGCTACCTAAAGGATGCAGTGCACAGACATAATCCCACCACTATTACTGAACTGCAACAAATCATTACTCATGAATGCGGAGCTATTTCAGAAAGAACTTTGCAGAACGTATGTGGTAATTTTGTTCTCCGTTTAAGACGTATGATTGTGTCGAATGGTGGGCATTTTGAGAATATCGTAATGTGATTGAACGCGTCTAATTTCTGGTTTTTACCCTTTTCTCCTTGGATTGAGGCATTCACATTCTTTTAAATATGAGTTATAAAGAGTTGATATGTTTATAGAATTTTACAATCTATATTTATCCCATGTAATTTTCTTTATCTGTTTGGTTAATTTTTTTAGCTATATAAGTTTAATGATCAGTTACTTTTTAGAAACATTTTTAACTGTTCGAAAATATTTGAAAATATTTATTTTGTTATTTTGCTTATTATTTCTTTATTAACTTTGTTATCATTATCAATTTCTCTATAAAAAATAGTGACACCGTCATTTATCCAATCGATATAGTCATTCTGATTTATTATTCATAAAACTTTCCTTTTACAGTATAATACACTTTCTGTATGCATATATTTATTTTGTAGTAATAATTTGTTATCTTCGGAAGAGCTTTGTATTTCTGGTAAATAAATGGTGAGAGAAACATTTGACAACGTATTATTTATATTTTGAATATCCATTTCATTTGCGACTTTTTGTGTAAGTTCTTGAAATTAAGGCAATAAATAAATAAATTCTTACAAGTGATGCTTTAAGAAGAAGTAATCAAAATCTTCTAAACAGGATTGTTATTCTCATAACAAGTGAGTAAGTGTGATCGAAGATCGCATAAAGGGTTTCGTTTAATATTCCTTTCAAAACACTTTATCCTTTCTTTAACAAATCCAAATAAATTTCATTTCCAAAATAATAATAATAATAATAATAATAATGTTTTATATAAAGTAAAAATTTGCCGGTCTATTTTTCTCGTTTTTTCGAATATCTGAACTGGCTCCAGATAGCGGGCTAAGCCCGCTATTATATTCTGTCATAATAATATCTGTCATCTGGACCAAATCCGATATAAAAAAAAATCAATTTCAAAATGAAACATGTGGTATAGATACCTTCAAAATTTTAAAATATGCCAATATTCCATAATCGAGTTTTTATTATGATTCAATATGTTCCTCAAACTTATATATTTACTATTCTCTATTACTCATATTGATATTCCGCAACTCAAAATAATTCGTTCTAAATTTACTTCGCCATGCGTTAAAAACGCCACAATAAGTTCGCCATTTCATGAGATGAAAGAATATATCTAATTAAACATTTTAGAAAACGCATAAAACATTTTAAAACAAGATTTCAGCAATTACTACCCATAGCCAAAAAAGTACTCCACTTTTTTTGAAAGGCCCTGTATATGACCTATAAACTGTACATATTCTACATAGTATTCTAACGTTTAGTTAAATAAGTAAATACATAATGCAGTTGAAAATTCACCTTCAGAGGTTTCTAGTAATAGACGGAAACATATTAGAATTCTTTTGTACAGTCCTGTATATTACCTACAATTTTTTTACATGCCAAATATAAAACTAAATTTTAATTCAGGCAAAAAACACGGTAAAAATTACTGAAATAGCAATTCCAGAAATTATCACCCATCGGCGGCCATATATTTAGTTCTTTGCGTGGCCCTGTAAATGATATCATTAAAATGCATAACATAGCTCGAATAAAAAACTCTTTTCTGGAATTCACGCTCATAGTTGGTAATGCTTACGAATTCTTTTGTGTAGCCCTGTATATGATCTATAGCATTATACACATCGCGTATTATGCAAAAATGTTTTTTAAACTGCTTACCATAACTGAAAGCGCACTTCCAGCAATTATGGCCTATAGACAGTATTCCTGATACAGTACTTCAAACGAAATCTTTCGCGTGTCCCTGTAAATGAACGAAAAATGTACATCATATTATACAACAAGTATCTTTCAGTAAACCTCGGTAATGTATATCAGTTTCATTATATTAGAAATACTGTAACATAATTAAAATACGCATCAAACCGTTTTTCTCCGCAGGCCATTATGTAGCAGAATTAATTGCGTAGCCTTGTAAATGAATGATAAATGCTTTACACTCCATATTGTACAGAAAACATGTCCACTTCATAAATGTAAATCAATTTCATTATGTTTGTAACGGTGTAACATCATTAATATACACCGTAAACGATTTATTCCCATGTACCATCATGCAATGAAACTATTTTGGGTGGTCTTGTAAACGAATTAAAAGTTCTACACATGCAATATTCGATTGCAAGCATCTTTTAGTGCACTTTAGTGCTATATATTATTTTCAATAAGTTTGAAATAGTGTAACATCATTAAAATACAGTGCAGAGGATTTATCCCACTGACCACAATAAAACGGGCATGCTTTTAAGTGCCCCTGTAACCGAACTATAATTGTTACAAAATTCGTTTTCAATACAGAGCACTCCATGGTAAACCTCAATATACTATATCAGATACATACATGGCAATTTGAATATATTTACACAAGTTAGAGCATGGAGAGACCGTCCGATAAACCAAGTGCATAAACACTTTTCAATTGTGCTGGAAAGTCTTAGAAAGAAAAAAAAATTAATGAATAAAGAAGACACTCATTTTTAAAAGACCTTATCCTTCTTGGAATGTAACAAGTTAAAAAAAATTGATATTTTGAACATTGTCGTTAAACATTTCTATTTGGTAGAAGTCGTTTTCGTGGAAACAATACTTTTTCCTATTGTTGCTCTGACTCTCCCTGCCTACAATATTGAAGTCATACCGTCTCAGTTCAGAATCGTGCTCTAACAAAAATTGTATTGGTGAAAGAGACCCACTCCATACATGTAACCTCCTGATTTCAGTTTTGGTCTCGACTGAGTGCCTATTGCTCTCAGCGCCATCTATTGATGAAAATTCAAACTAAAACCGGGAATCGCAGTAAAAAACTCCTGACATCGTACATCACTCTCCTGCAAGAATTTTTTAAATATCTGTCACCGTTTGTAAGTTATTGAATTTTAAAATCAGTCAGTCCTTTTTAGGACACCCGGTATATATATTAAATAAATTCACTCGTTCTCCTTTTTACAAAGCGTAACTTAAAACGGCGAATTTTTATAATCGAAGTCCACGCCAATTTAACTTATTTTAACGGTAATTTTTTGGTACAACATGAATTGCAGTCCTAAAAAAATTGCGCGATTTGTAAGTTAAACATTATATGCTTATAAAAGAGCGTAAAACTATTTTTACAGACAAAGTAAAAAAACATATTTTTAGTTTTATACTTATTAAAAGGGAACGAATGTATGTAGAGCTCTTTCAAAAACACATTCAAAATCACGTTATAAAAGCACAACTTAAATTCAATGCTTTAAAAAGAAAAAAAATCTTTTTTGTTTCATACACTTATCTGATGGTTGATGATGTAATGAAACATAAATAGGAATCTCAGTTTGATCATTAAATTCACGCATGACTTCACATGATTCTACAAGAAATTTTAAATTATCTTTGAAGCATATTTCAAGTTCACTCAGTGGGAGAAGCTTCATTCCCAGTTACCTATTGCGTGCGAGAAAACGTAAATTCTTAGAACGAGTTCACTGATTTTTGTTATAATTGTTCGTCGGAAAATAGAAAGTTTGTCACTGAGAAAAACGTTACCGTTATATCCATATGACTGTAATAGTTAGGAATTCAGATGGAAATCCGCATGTTTTCAGTCCGTGATTCACGCTATATGATGAAACTTGTAATCCAGTGCAAGACTTTCGCACTTCCTCCTTTTTCTATATGTTTTAATAATTGCTGTTAAGCATCGGATGTTTAAATTATTGCAATAATACATGAAAATACGAACAGATTCACTAGGAATAAACGCGCTGATTCAGAACACACTGCTGTCCAATGAAACTAAAATGCAGTTATGAATTGACATGGAAATCCGCATATTTTCAGTCCGTGATTCACGCATGACACTTGCGATCCAGTGCAAGGTTTTCGCACTTCAACTCTTTTCTGTATTTTTTTTTAATAATTGCTGTTGGGCATAGGATGCTTAAGTTATTGAAATATCACATTAAAATAAGAATTGATTATAACTAGGAATCATCGTGCTGATTCAGAACACACTGCTGTCCATGAAACCAAAATACAGTTATGAATTGACATGGAAATCCGCAGGTTTTCAGTCCATGATTTACGCTATATGATGGCACTTGGTAACTTTCGCATTTCATCCCTTTTGTATTTTTTTTAATAATTGCTGTTGGGCATAGGATGCTTAAGTTATTGAAATATCACATTAAAATAAGAATTGATTATAACTAGGAATCATCGTGCTGATTCAGAACACACTGCTGTCCATGAAACCAAAATACAGTTATGAATTGACATGGAAATCCGCAGGTTTTCAGTCCATGATTTACGCTATATGATGGCACTTGGTAACTTTCGCATTTCATCCCTTTTGTATTTTTTTTTATAATTGCTGTTGGGCATAGGATGCTTAAGTTATTGAAATATCACATTAAAATAAGAATTGATTATAACTAGGAATCATCGTGCTGATTCAGAACACACTGCTGTCCATGAAACCAAAATACAGTTATGAATTGACATGGAAATTCGCAGGTTTTCAGTCCATGATTTACGCTATATGATGGCACTTGGTAACTTTCGCATTTCATCCCTTTTGTATTTTTTTTAATAATTGCTATTGGGTATAGGATGTTTAAATTATTGGAATATCACGTTAAAATAAGAACTGATTAACTAGGAATCAATTCCCTGATTCAGAACACACTGCTGTCCATGAAACCAAAATACAGTTATGAATTGACATGGAAATCCGCAGGTTTTCAGTCCATGATTTACGCTATATGATGGCACTTGGTAACTTTCGCATTTCATCCCTTTTGTATTTTTTTTAATAATTGCTATTGGGTATAGGATGTTTAAATTATTGGAATATCACGTTAAAATAAGAACTGATTAACTAGGAATCAATTCCCTGATTCAGAACACACTGCTGTCCATGAAACCAAAATACAGTTATGAATTGACATGGAAATCCGCAGGTTTTCAGTCCATGATTTACGCTATATGATGGCACTTGGTAACTTTCGCATTTCATCCCTTTTGTATTTTTTTTAATAATTGCTATTGGGTATAGGATGTTTAAATTATTGGAATATCACGTTAAAATAAGAACTGATTAACTAGGAATCAATTCCCTGATTCAGAACACACTGCTGTCCATGAAACCAAAACACAGTTATGAATTGACATGGAAATCCGCATATTTTCAATCCGTGATTCACGCATGACACTTGTGATCCAGTGCAAGGCTTTCGCACTTCAACTCTTTTTAGGGGAATTCATAATTATATAAATACGTAGCACCTATTGTCGTCGTCTGGTCCGTCCGTCTGTCTGTCCGTCCGTCCGCATATAACAACGCATAAACTACCCAACCGAATGGTTTAAAATTTAAGATATATTATCTTTGCAAAATTTTGTCGAGACATTTCAAATTTTATAAAAATCGAATCAAAACTTTAGAAAATATTAATAAAAACATTTATTAAGAAATTTGATTTTTTTTTTAATCGGTGCTTTCTTGTTATAGAAGCTTTCAAAGTTTAATCGTCAATCGACCGAGATACTTATTTTATTACAGAAATTAATCTGCAGACGATATAATTCATTTCACAGAATTAAAAATCATGAAGATCTGAATATTTATATAACTAGCTATAGTACGAACGCACCTCATTTGTCACGTTTGACGTACAATTTCCAACTTGTTTGTATATTTTTTTAAATAATTGCTGTTGGGCATAGGATGTTTAAGATATTGAAATATCACATCAAAATAAGAATTGATTAACTAGGAATCATCGTGCTGATTCAGAACACACTGCTGTCCATGAAACCAAAATACAGTTATGAATTGACATGGAAATCTGCATGTTTTCAGGCCGTGATTCACTTTATATGATGGTACTGGTAATCCAGTGGCAGGCTTCCGCACTTCATCCCTGTTCTATATATTTTTTAATAATGACTGTTGGGCATAGGATGTTTACATTATTGAAATATCACATTAAAATAAGAACTGATTAACAAGGAATCAATGCGCTGATTCAGAACACACTGCTGTCTATAGAAACCTCTTGCCTTATTCCCCACATTCAGCAACCACATTATTTATCACTTTACCGATACAGGAGCTCCCTCGCCAATTGCGAAATCTTATGTAAACCTGCGAAAAAAATTAAGTAAGTTATTACTTATTACTTAATATAATTATCAAAATATGGTTTTCACCATCCGAAAATAGACGTCAGATGTCAATCTGGTGCGTTTTTTAAAAATGTCTCCTCAAACTTTAAGTATTTCATAAAACTCTATGAATTTTGACATCTATACTTAAGGAATATTTTTAAAATGTATCATCTAATTAAAAATACTTGCAATTCAAACAGACAATTTTTAAAGCGCACTACGTCGGCATCGAACATCTACTTTCCGATAGGAAAAACCATATTTCGATAATTAGGCAATGTGACCTATTTAAATTTACTCTACAAGGAGAGGTGCAGATTTTGATTATTTTTTATATATGTTGTAGGGTAGAAGCCCCTCTGTGTCAGGTTCAACGTATTTTATACAATGCTCCTTAGTTCTCGAGAAATAAAGGGTCTAATATTATAACACAACTTAAATACCGTAATTTCCGGCCTATAACTCGCGGATCAAACAATTATGTTTCGACCAGGAAATTTTACTTTATAAAACGTAACTTATTAAATCGTTGTAAATATTTGATTTCAATTATATTGAATAAAATTTCTGGCTCGAAACAGGTTGTTTGATCCGCGGATTATAGGCCGGAAATTATGGTATTTAAGTTGTGTTATAATATTAGACCCTTTATTTCTCGAGAACTAAGGAGCATTGTATAAAATCCGTTGACCCTGAGACTAAGGGGCTTCTATCCCACAACATATATAAAAATAATCAAAATCTGTGATTATCAAGCTCCTTGATAGATTAACATGAGATTTCGTGAGGATGACTGAAGATTTAATGTAAAAAAAAAACGAAAGATCAAAAGACTTTTCTTTACAATTAAAGGATTAAAAAAGAGAAAGACCTCGGGTCTTTCCGTAAGCTCAGACATTTCAGGAAGCTCACTTTATGCTTAACTTATTTATAAATTCTAATTTTGTCAGACGATATTAATATTATCTTATGTCTACACGATTAAGATTGTCTAGACTCTGCAGCCCAATTCCAAATTCACCAATCATGCAAAAAGGGAAAAAAAGTTTCAAGAAAGGTTAATATGTATATTAGCTTTTAAGGTAAATATGTCATAAAATTAGAAAAGTTAGAAACTTAGTATCATTTCTTTCTCTCAGCCCAGACATTTTTTTTTTTTATCAAGTCATGCGTATAAGCGGAAAACGTTCTAAATTCAGATTTATTTGGAATTGATAGGGTCAGAAACTTAAAATTTGGGCGTTACTTAAGACACTTAAATGCTCGCAAAGAATAGTTTTCTTAAAAACCTCTAAAATTGCGATTTACGTGATGCAGTTGATACAGAAGCCTGGAATTTGACATGGTGATTACTTTTAAGATGTACAGTAATCGAAATAAGTATTCGACATACATGTAGTTTTCAATGTTTTGTCTTATATCTTTATTAAAATGAACAGAACCAAATACATTCCAGCAGTCAAAATTTACATTATGACATCTACTTTTTAGCTCACAGGCTATCAAAGTCTGAGAGCTAATGTGCCCGCCGGTTCTGTATGTACGTATGTATGTACATATGTATGTATGTACGTAGCGCGATAACTCTTGATTAAAAATAACCGTTTTGCTTAAAATTTTGTTTATAGGTTCATTGTGATAAGGCGCTTCCCTGATTAGTTTTGGGGGTTCATTGGTTAAGTATAAAGGCGGAAAGGGGGCTATCCCCCCTTAATTTAAATAAATGGGTTTTTCATGCAGAATTATACGGTTTTCTTAAAATTTTGTATATAGATTCATTGTGATAAGACGCCTCTCTGATTAGTTTTAGGGGTTCATTGGTTAAGTATAAAGGGGGAGAACAGGGGGGGGGGGGGTAACGCTCCCTTAATTTAGATAAATGGGTTTTTCAAGCAGAATTATCGGATTTTCTTCAAATTTTGTATATAGGTTCATTGTGATAAGGAGCTTCCCTGATTAGTTTTGGGTGTTCATTGGTTAAGTGTAAAGGGGAAAAGGGGGGGGTAATCCCCTTTAATTTAGATAAATGTGTTTTTCATGCAGAATTATGCTATTTTCTTCAAATTTTGTATATAGGTTCATTGTAATAAGGCGCCTCCCTGATTAGTTTTAGAGATAATTGGTTAAGTATAAAGGGGGTTATAGGGTAACGGGGCCTAATCCTCCCCGCTTAATTTAGATAAATGGATTTTTCATGCAGAAATATCCGATTTTCTTCAAATTTTATATATAGGTCCATTGTGGTAAGGCGCTTCCCTGATTAGTTTTCGGAGTTCATTAGTTAAGTATAAAGGGGGTAACGGGGGCTAATCCCCCCCCCTTAATTTAGATGAATGGGTTTTTCATGCAGAATTATCCGATTTTCTTCAAATTTTGTATGTAGGTTCATTGTAATAAGACGCTTGCCTGATTAGTTTTGGGGGTTCATTGGTTAAGTATAAAGAGGGGGACGGGCGGATGATCCCCCCTTAATATACTGTAGATTTCTTTATTTTTCGAGGGTTTATATCAAATTCTTTGAAATAAGTGTATAATATACAATTAGTGTAAATACGCTCAACGGCTGGGTTCGCCCTCAGCCGAGTGGTCTTCCTCAGGCATTAAAATTAAAATTAAAAATTAGTGTAAATAGCCTGTGAGCTCAATGCCCTCAGTTTAACTGGGCAGTTTTCTTTTTATTATTTAAATCAATGGTTTGTTAAAAACTTTTAACAATAACAGAAAATAGCAATTAATTCATCAGCATTCGTAATGACAAAACAAAAAAAGTTCGACAAGTACTTTTGAAATTATTTATTTATATTAAATGATAATGCTAATACCTTGTAGCTTTTCCTCAGCGGCAAATCACATCTTTTAAACGATTTGGTATCGATTTGACTAACTGCAAGGTAATATTATTGTCAATTTTTTGCCATAAATATAAAATAAACCCGTGAGAAAAGTCACATTTTATTTATTTTTGTACTGTTTATTTTTTTATAATCATTGTTGAGTATCATATAATGCGGTATTTTATTTTTGTGGTCACACTAATTTGAGGAAAACTTTTCATTTCAATTATGAAAATGACAATTTAATTTTTAATTAGCAGAATTTTTTTTATCGAAAAACATGTTTTAACGAAATGTGAGTGTACTCTGTTAGAAGCCACTTCAAAAACCTTTCGAATGATGCCTCATTCGTTGTTGTGCGTTTCGTAAATTCATAGAAAAGTGGATGTTGACAACAGAAATAATATATATGATTGTTGCTTTATAATAACAAGGGAAAAATTCAACTCTTCATTGAATTTCAAGCACTAATATAAAATTCTTTAAGGGATAACACCACTTTGATCGGTTCCAAAAAAATTTCTCTTAAAATACCCTTTATACACGCGGAAATCATGTTTTATTAGTTGAAAATCATTATCGAAAGTCAAAAGACAATTTTGGAGCTAGAGAAGCACAGTGTGCCACAGCCTGTTAAACAGTACGAAAGCTTTAAACGCGCTGTTCTCAGAACGGCATTTTCTAAATTGGTGCAGCAGCCATTGATATAGCATCCCAGATCTGTCAATTTTCACCCAATCAACTCGGATATTTTTGAAAATTAATCGTCACATATTTTTCAAATGAAATACGTAGTTTTTCGAAATATTGATGTCTCGCTTTTCTGTGTAATTTTAAGTAACGAAATTTTTATTTAAAATTTACATTTTACTTTTAATCGAGGCCATTTCACTAAAAGGCATATGTTTTGAAATGACTACGTATCTCTTTAGTTTTTGGATTAAAAAAAACTTATTTATTTTATTTCATTGTTCTGGGTTAAGCCTACGATGAATTAGCATGCCCACCACTTGATTCTCTTGGAAGTACTCCCACCCATCAGATGTCAAACTACCATTTTTTAATACCAAAAAAAAAAATAAAAAATAAATAAAAAATAAATAAATAAATAAATAAATAAATAAAGAAGGTACAAGGGAATTTCGAAAATGCCTTAAATTGCAAGCCCTCAAAGTTACCCCTTAAGTTAAGTAGTCCGAACGGAAACCAGTTTTTCATTAATAAAGATGCCCTTTTTTTTTTCAAGTTGCATTTTGGCTTGATGTATACACACACACATATGCATAGTATATACCGGGTGTCCAAAAAAGGACTGACTGATTTTAAAATTCAATAAGTTACAAACGGTGACAGATATTTAAAAAATTCTTGCAGGAGAGTGATGTACGATGTCAGGAGTTTTTTTACTGCGATTCCCGGTTTTAGTTTGAATTTTCATCAATAGATGGCGCTGAGAGCAATAGGCACTCAGTCGAGACCAAAACTGAAATCAGGAGGTTACATGTATGGAGTGGGTCTCTTTCACCAATACAATTTTTGTTAGAGCCCGATTCTGAACTGAGACGGTATAACTTCAATATTGTAGGCAGGGAGAGTCAGAGCAACAATAGGAAAAAGTATTGTTTCCACGAAAACGACTTCTACCAAATAGAAATGTTTAACGACAATGTTCAAAATATCAATATTTTTTAAACTTGTTACATTCTAAGAAGGATAAGGTCTTTTAAAAATGAGTGTCTTCTTTATTCATCAATTTTTTTTTTCTTTCTAAGACTTTCCAGCACAATTGAAAAGTGTTTATGCACTTGGTTTATCGGACGTTCTTTCCATGCTCTAACTTGTGTAAATATATTCAAATTGCCATGTATGTATCTGATATAGTATATTGAGGTTTACCATGGAGTGCTCTGTATTGAAAACGAATTTTGTAACAATTATAGTTCGGTTACAGGGGCACTTAAAAGCATGCCCGTTTTATTGTGGTCAGTGGGATAAATCCTCTGCATTGTATTTTAATGATGTTACACTATTTCAAACTTATTGAAAATAATATATAGCATTAAAGTGCACTAAAAGATGCTTGCAATCGAATATTGCATGTGTAGAACTTTTAATTCGTTTACAAGGCCACCCAAAATAGTTTCATTGCATGATGGTACATGGGAAAAAATCGTTTACGGTGTATATTAATGATGTTACACCGTTACAAACATAATGAAATTGATTTACATTTATGAAGTGGACATGTTTTCTGTACAATATGGAGTGTAAAGCATTTATCATTCATTTACAAGGCTACGCAATTAATTCTGCTACATAATGGCCTGCGGGGAAAAACGGTTTGATGCGTATTTTAATTATGTTACAGTATTTCTAATATAATGAAACTGATATACATTACCGTGGTTTACTGAAAGATACTTGTTGTATAATATGATGTACATTTTTCGTTCATTTACAGGGACACGCGAAAGATTTCGTTTGAAGTACTGTATCAGGAATACTGTCTATAGGCGATAATTGCTGGAAGTGCGCTTTCAGTTATGGTAAGCAGTTTAAAAAACATTTTTGCATACTACGTGATGTGTATAATGCTATAGATCATATACAGGGCTACACAAAAGAATTCGTAAGCATTACCAACTATGAGCGTGAATTCCAGAAAAGAGTTTTTTATTCGAGCTATGTTATGCATTTTAATGATATCATTTACAGGGCCATGCAAAGAACTAAATATATGGCCGCCGATGGATGATAATTTCTGGAATTGCTATTTCAGTAATTTTTACCGTGTTTTTTGCCTGAATTAAAATTTAGTTTTATATTTGGCATGTAAAAAATTTGTAGGTAATATACAGGACTGTACAAAAGAATTCTAATATGTTTCCGTCTATTACTAGAAACCTCTGAAGGTGAATTTTCAACTGCATTATGTATTTACTTATTTAACTAAACGTTAGAATACTATGTAGAATATGTACAGTTTATAGGTCATATACAGGGCCTTTCAAAAAAAGTGGAGTACTTTTTTGGCTATGGGTAGTAATTATTGAAATCTTGTTTTAAAATGTGTTATGCGTTTTCTAAAATGTTTAATTAGATATATTCTTTCATCTCATGAAATGGTGAACTTATTGTGGCGTTTTTAACGCATGGCGAAGTAAAATTAGAACGAATTATTTTGAGTTGCGGCAATTTTCTTTTGCATTCTTAGGGTTTCGTTCATCTCACGAAACCTTATTACTCCCGCTTCGTTGTTTGTCCATCACAGAGGCGGTTCTCAGAAACTATTTAACTTACAGAGCTGAAGCTTTGTGTACTTATAGCTGAATACCTGCTATGAAGTTCAAAATCATAAAATTTTAAAAAAAAAATCGTATTATTTTATATAGAAATAAAAAACAAAAAACCTATCAGCCTTTACCTATTAAATTTAAACATTTTTCGTTATAGCAGTTGCCAACAATTAAAAATCCACAAAAAAATTCTTTCTACAATAATTAATTTTCTATTAAAATATTTCCACGTGAAAAATGAAAATGAAATAAGAAGTTCCACCAGTTGAAAAAAAAAAAAGATTAATATGACGTGATATTGGTAATTAAACGGAAATTTTCAAACATTTCTCAATAATACAAGGAGTGTAAGTATGTGTAAATACAGAAAGCAGCTTAATATGACGTCATTAGAGAATTAAAATGAAAATTAATCTGACGTCATAACGGATTTTCAAATGTTTCAGAATAATACAAAGAGAGTATCAATATGAGTAATAGAGAATAGTAAATATATAAGTTTGAGGAACATATTGAATCATGATAAAAACTCGATTATGGAATATTGGCATATTTTAAAATTTTGAAGGTCTCTATACCACATGTTTCATTTTGAAATTGATTTTTTTTTTATATCGGATTTGGTCCAGATGACAGATATTATTATGACAGAATATAATAGCGGGCTTAGCCCGCTGTCGGGGGCCAGTTCAGATATTCGAAAAAACGAGAAAAATAGACCGGCAAATTTTTACTTTATAGAAAACATTATTATTATTATTATTATTTTGGAAATTAAATTTATTTGGATATGTTAAAGAAAGGATAAAGTGTTTTGAAAGGGTTGGGTTGGGTTGATTATTGACGGCCAATTATCTACACTAGGGATATAGGCCCGGGGGGAGTGCCCTTCGTGGGGGTCTTTCTAAGGGAACCTAATCCGTATTTACGCATGGATAAATCCACGGCTCGAAGAAAACCACGAAAATTCCGAACGATTAGGCCGACGGGCGCGATTGGGATCGAACCCAGCACCTCCCGTCTACCAGCTTCGAGAGCACAACCTCTCAGCCACTGGTGGGGATGTGTTTTGAAAGGAATATTAAACGAAACCCTTTATGCGATCTTCGATCACACTTACTCACTTGTTATGAGAGTAACAATCCTGTTTAGAAGATTTTGATTACTTCTTCTTAAAGCATCACTTGTAAGAATTTATTTATTTATTGCCTTAATTTCAAGAACTTACACAAAAAGTCGCAAATGAAATGGATATTCAAAATATAAATATTACGTTGTCAAATGTTTCTCTCACCATTTATTTACCAGAAATACAAAGCTCTTCCGAAGATAACAAATTATTACTACAAAATAAATATATGCATACAGAAAGTGTATTATACTGTAAAAGGAATGTTTTATGAATAATAAATCAGAATGACTATATCGATTGGATAAATGACGGTGTCACTATTTTTTATAGAGAAATTGATAATGATAACACAGTTAATAAAGAAATAATAAGCAAAATAACAAAATAAATATTTTCAAATATTTTCGAACAGTTAAAAATGTTTCTAAAAATAATTGATCATTAAACTTATATAGCTAAAAAAATTAACCAAACAGATAAAAAAAATTACATGGGATAAATACAAATTTGTAAAATTCTATAAACATATCAACTCTTTATAACTCATATTTAAAAGAATGAATGCCTCAATCCAAGGAGAAAAGGGTAAAAACCAGAAATTAGACGCGTTCAATCACATTACGATATTCTCAAAATGCCCACCATTCGACACAATCATATGTCTTAAACGGAGAACAAAATTACCACATACGTTCTGCAAAGTTCTTTCTGAAATAGCTTCGCATTCATGAGTAATGATTTGTTGCAGTTCAGTAATAGTGGTGGGATTATGTCTGTGCACTGCATCCTTTAGGTAGCCCCATAGGAAGAAATCGCATGATTGAGGTCCGGCGAACACGGTGGCCAATCCATACCTGTATCGGTTGCATTTTGATAATGCAATGCAATGACACGGTTATCAAAATATTCATTGAGGAAAGTGAAAACATCAGCTGTCCGATGAGGTCTCGCACCGTCTTGCATGAACCAATCTGTTTGTAAATTACCTAAGGTATTCAACATGGCCACAAATTGGTGCAATATTTCGATGTATCGACTTGAATTTACAGTTTCCTCCAAAAAGAAGGCCCAATATTTCCACTGCTAGATAAGGCTGCCCACACAGTAATTTTTTGTGAGTAGACTGATCGTGGCACGCACACATGAGGGTTCTCAGTTCCCCATATCCTCCAATTCTGTTTATTGACGAAACATCCAGATGGAAATACGCTTCGTCAGAAAACCAAATTTGGTTTGCGTCAATACCCCCTTCATCTATCAACTGTAGCATTTCATTTGCAAAAGTTAGTATTTTTTCTTTCATAATGATAGGAAGTGGTTCCTGCGTTTGTATTTTGTAAAGATACATTTCCAAGCATTTTCGCAGAATTTTGTGCGTTGCGGTTTTACTCACTGAGCATGAAGCTGCAATTTTACGGACCGATATTCTCGAATCTTCATTAATAACATTTTTAATAACATCTGCGTTAGATTCAGTCATGGCCGATTTATGTCGTCCAACTTTGTCTACCAAATCGTCGGCAACACTACCGGTTTTTACAAATTTCTCATACAATTGTTTAATTGTATTTGGATGCGGAGCATTCCTTACGTTAAATTTCTCTTGGAAACTTCTTGTAGCTATTATGCTTTGATCCAAGCGCGCAGTGGCGCAGCCAGAATTTGGTTCTAGGGCGGGGGGGTTTGAGTTTCTGATAAAGGTGGTCGCCGGTTATATGAATCACTGGTTAATGGAATCAGTCTTTTAAATGAATGAAATCATAATGCTTTTCTCCGCAATTAAGTTGGTTATGATTCATTTAAACAACATTAGAGTTACAAACTATAAAATGCACCAATGAAATAACACAAAACTAGATTAGATTTATAAAGTGTTTAAAAATGATGAGGGGCAAACTTTAAGATGGAAGAGTACAGTACAGCAAATAATTTTATATACAGTACAGTCGCTGAGTTTCACACGAAAAGTTACTTGTCAATCATATTTGACGTAATAGTAGACAATTTTAAAGCATTAAAATAAAGTATTCTGAACAACGCGAAACTTTCCGATTCATTTTCAAAAATGAAAACATATGCAGGCATGATAATTCAAGTGATTTGTTATCCAACAGTTTTTCATTATAAATGAATTACATATTGAATTATAAGCTATTGTTGTCTCCAAATTACTGACTCTTAATGTCTTGGAATTATTCTACGAATTATTTCTCAATGTTTGCCTTCAATAATTGAATTCAGTTGGAAATGAAAAATGTTGACTCTCACTATGATTCGTCTTACCTAAAGCAAAGATCTTATACAAAGTTTAATCTTAGCATTGTGCCAAGCGCGCTTCAAAAGGAGGTCACAAAGTAGCAACACTGTTTTGATCCATGCCGTTGTTTTCTAGATGGGTTTTTAATTAATATCTCAGATAATTACAGACACATTGAAAATTATTACTAACAATCCTTAGATGATTCTGCGTCGATAACCCTCAACTCCCCGCTGAGCACCAGAAAAATAAGACACATGAGTGATCTTATAATAGTTCAGTTTTTACTTTTTAAGTATGGAACCTTAATAATGGTGTCAAAGTTCTGGTAACCATCTTCTCTCTAACATTGGCTATATTTTATACAACAATTTCCAAACATTTTTTGGTACAACGATTTCCAGAGGGGTGTAAGAACAAAAAACATTCTAAAATTGCGGTTTCTACGATATTGTTGATTCTAGCAATTTGAAATTTAATCTCGCGGTTACTTAATGTAAATGCTCACTAAAAATGGTTTCTAAAAAGTTCGAAATTTAAAAAGGGGAAATGAGCAGTAAACGTTCTAAATTACCATTTATTTGTGCAGTTAGGACTGTATGGAGAATTTCGCTGTCAAAATCGGAGATGAAAGTGATCGTAATTTTTGGGGCATTTACGTTCATCGAAATAACCCTAGGTTCCCCTTCTGATAGGAAACAGTCCACAGCAAACAAAAAACCAGTACAATCAAAGACGCATAATCACGTGAAAACTTTTCTTTATTTTCGGACACATCGACACATCTGGAAAGGGCGAGGGTGGTCCTCTTTACGCCTCTAAATAATCGACCTTCTTTTTCAACATTTAGAGAAGATCTGATCTAATTTTTCAGATACATTTTCACCAACACATAAATGAAAATATCCCAAACACTACATTTTTTTCACCAGGCACTCGTGTTTTTTTTTTTTTTTTTGAGAAAGCCAGACATGTGTTAGCAGCGAACACAAAAATGTTGATATTGCATATCTCATGCAGGAATCAATTTATGAAAACGGCGCCTGCATTTAACACAAGATACGAAGAAAGACAAAACAGCATATGTTAAAGTCATCTGCAGTACATTAAAATAACGAATTGAAACCACAGAGAAATAACGTACTTTTACTGTTACAATGAAAAATCTGGGAAAATTTTTAGCTAGGAAGAAATGATTACTTTCGAGATTAAAGAATAAAAAGATTTTGAATGCAGACATTAATTCACATAGAGAAACTTTAAGATAGAAAAATTAAATTTTAGAATAAAACATAAAATATATATGATTCTATATCATAGGCTGGAAACATGAAATTTGGCATACTAGTTGTTACTTTAGAGACTTAAATGCTAGCCCAGAACAGTTAGCAGGAGCAAAAACATGTTCTAAAATTGCGATACAGTTGGTATAGAAGCTTGGAATTTGGCATGGTGGTAACTTTTGGGATGTAAATGCTCTCTAAGAACGATTTCTAAAGAAATTCTAAATTTAAAAGGATGAAATGGGCGAAAAACGGTCTGAAAATGATCTAAAAACAATTAATTAGGAATTGTTTGTGCTAGATATCTGAAATTTGGCACGGCTGTTACTCTAGAAATATAAATGATCATCCGGAACAGTTTTCTAAAATTTAGAAATGTAAAAGGTTGCAAGAACAAAAAAGTTCTAAAATTGCGATTTGTGTGATACAGTTGGTATAAATGCTTGGTGTTTGACATAGTGGTTACTTTTAAGATATAAACACTCGTTCAAAACGGTTTTTAAAAAATTCAAAATTTTAAAAAGTGAAGTGAGCAAAAAACGTTCTAAAAATGTTCTAAATCATAATATATTTAGAACTTTTAGGGCTAGACTCTTGAAATTTTATATGATGGTACTTAAGAAACGTAAATGCTCGCCCAGAATTTATTTTTTCAATTCGAAATTTAAAAGAATGCAAGAGTAAGAAGCATTCTAAAATTGTGATTTATGTGATACAATTGGTGTGGAAACTTGGAATTTGGCATGATGATTACTTTTATGTAGTAAATACTTCCTTAGAACATTTTTAAAAAAATTCAAAATTTAAAAGGATGAAATATGCGCTTTCACAGTTTTAAGTAGAATTCTCGCCGTTTAATTGAATCACATTGTTGGATAGAATTTGATTTAACAAAGCGGCGGATTTCGCTAAGGCGGAATTTTGATTCATATAAGCGGTAATTATAGTAATTTTTTTAGCTCTGGGGGGTGTTTTAACCCCCAAACCCCCCCCTTGGCTGCGCCACTGCCAAGCGGTACTCTAGTATTATAAATATTCTTTCTTCCAAAGTATAAACCATTTCCAAGATTCTTTTAAACTGGATTCAACATGCATAAAAATATACTGAAAAACTTCCTTAAAAGATCTAAAATCTTCTTAGACTTTAACAAAATTTATGAAATTTTTAACAACAACAAAAGGAAAAAAAATACTGAATCTCTTCTCCTAGTTTTAAGATGCGATGCACAAAATAGTATTTAAATCAGACGATAAAAAGTAATTAAATCCAGGAAAATAAAACTTCATAAATATAAAATCGTCTGCTCTCTCACATACTGCTTATTAAATTCATGCCCAATTCTGAACGCTTATGTTGAGGAATTCCTTATTTCCATGGCAACAACACATTTCATCGAAAATATAACGACTGATCTCAGAATCGTGCCCTAACAAAAATTGTATTGGTGAAAGGGACCCACTCCATACATGTAACCTCCTGATTTCAGTTTTGGTCTCGACTGAGTGCCTATTGCTCTCAGCGCCATCTATTGATGAAAATTCAAACTAAAACCGGGAATCGCAGTAAAAAAACTCCTGACATCGTACATCACTCTCCTGCAAGAATTTTTTAAATATCTGTCACCGTTTGTAAGTTATTGAATTTTAAAATCAGTCAGTCCTTTTTAGGACACCCGGTATATATAGATATATATCATTTACAATTCATAACCTATATCAGAAGATGCTTGATATCCCCTTATGTACATTTATATTATGTAATTTTTTTTATTTAATTTATTTTTCGTTTGAAATGATTAATTGGTTTAATATTAATTATCATCAGTTCTTATTAACATGTTGACCGCCAAATGGTGACGAAGTGGCCTTTTTGAAAAACACAAACAAACAGGTTTTCAATGTTTATGGAGACCGTTTACAATTCCCATTTCTGACAATGTTTGTTAATTTTAAACAAAGCGTTAATTTCACACATTCCTCATTTAAAATTATCAAATTTTATTTACTTTTACACGTTGAACACCAAACTGAAATCACTAAACATGCCGGAGGGAGGAGGAACTGGGTTCTTTTTTAAAATACAGTTTGTAATAAATTATCAATAGTCTCGTTTCATAGCAATAAATTGTCTTCAATGAAAATAATCATGACACACGTATTCGTGTGGTATGGCCCCTATGGAAAATATTTCCTGCACACACTGCTACGGCTGTCAATGTGTTAATAATATTTGAAGGGCGTTATTAATTATAGTTAGATTTTTTGCGCATATGCATTGATATATAAACTTATATACAAGCTATAATTTTGAACAATTTTACACTATCCCCTGTGATTAAATGAAATTGTAGTCAGTAATGAATGTATTAATATATATATGAAACCTGCAGAGTATATAAAGAACTAGATTGAAAAACAAATTATGAAAAAAGTGTAAAGACCATGCTACGAAAAGCTATTTCAGTTTGCATGTAGTATTAGCATTACAGTTACAGATATTTCAAACTTAATACAATAAAAAGTATTGATGAAATATTAGACCAATATAGGCTTATTATTACTTTTTGAAAGCTTAGATTTTTACAATTACGTTTACGATTTTTACAAACTTTTAGTAATTGTTACTTAATGTTTATTATTTATTAATTATTTTTAATTACTAATTCGTATTTACTTTTTACCATTTTGTATTAATTGCTAATTAATTTTTAGCGCTCCATACTTAAAAAGTAAAAACGGAACCATTATAAGATCACTATTGTGTCTGTCTGTCCATCTGTCAGAGCCCTTCTATTCGTAATCTAATGAGACGTGGAAAGTTCGAATTTGGGAAAGTTATAAAGCCTTTTTACCCACATATGTTCAGATTATTAGCCATTCACAAATATGTTTAGGAAAAATTTAGGGAGGAAAGGGGCTATTAAGTTACTTGAAAAAACAAATTTTCTTTTTGTATATCGTGTGGGGTATCATGTGAAAGATCTCGTAATATCGAACTCAAAAATACATTTGTTTTAATTTTAGGTATTATATTTTCAGAGATATCGTCGAAAATACACTGCAAAAATATGTCCACCCCTCCTCTATTTTCTAATCTACTGAAACGAAAATTATGAAAAAAAATAGTGGTAGTAGGAGTTAATTTAAACCTTACAGGAAAACTACAGCGATTTTCCTCGGTCACACAGTTCACAAACTTTACTTTACGGGCGGTCACCGGGGGAATTGACGGGCACTTGAGCTATCTATCGTCGCAGAATCATTCAAGGATATTTGATAAAGATTTTCGAAGAAAATTGTCCATAATTAGCTGAGCTATTAATTAAGTTACTTGAAAAAATTATTTTTATATATATTGTGTATGGTATCGTTCGAAAGATCTTGTAACACCGAACTCAAAAATATAATTTGTTTTAAATTTAGTATTACATTTTCCGAGATATCGTTGAAAGTGTATTGGGAAAATATGTCCCTCCCTTCCTATTTCCGAATCTACTGAAACTAAAATTATGAAAAAATTAGGGGTAGTAGGAGTTTATTAATTAATAAATAGTAATTGATAAATTTAATGTACGGAACCCTTTGAGCGCGAATTATACTCGCACTTGACCGATTTTTAGGTGCGTTCGTAATTATATAAATACGTAGCACCTATTGTCGTCGTCTGGTCCGTCCGTCGATCCGTCTGTCCGCATATAACAACGCAAAAAACTACCCAAACGAATGGTTTGAAATTTAACATATATTATCTTTGCAGAATTGTGTCGCGACATTTCAAATTTTATGAAAATCGAATCAAAACTTTAGAAGATATTAATAAAAATATTTATTAAGAAATTTGATTTTTTTTTAAAAAATCGGTACTTTCTTGTTATAGGAGCTTCCGAGGTTTAATCGTCAAGCGATCGAGATACTTGTTTTATTACAGAAATTAATCTGCAGACGATATAATTCATTTCAGGGAATTAAAAATCATCAAGATCTGAATAGCTATAGTACGAACGCACCTCATTTGCCACGGGGCTAATCCCCCCTTAATTTAGATAAATGGATTTTTCATGCAGAATTATCCGATTTTCTTCAAATTTTGTATATAGGTTCATTGTAAAAATTGACGTACAATTTCCAATTTGTTCTTATTTACAAATCTTTAGAAGATTATTAATCATTACTTGCTATCTACTAAATTAAATACCAATCATTATTTATCTTTTACTAATTATTCTTTAACTTACGTTTGTTATTTATCGTAGAGAAGAAAAACTACTAATTTTTCTAATTAATTTTTTTTAATATAAATTAAAACAATTGTTACCCCATCTCCCAATAGAAAAGATTAAAACACAATATTTATATTTTACATCAAGCTACTAGACAGACTTCTTAATCAAAACAAAATAATAAACACAGATAGGGTGCATTTGTACTCAATCGTTATCTGAAGTGTGAGTGCGAAATAAACGATCAAAATATGATATAAATGAGAAAGATTAAAAGAACATATGAACTTTAGATTGCAAAATAGAACTGGTATTGTATTTTCGATTAAGAAAGCATTTTATTGTTCTTTATAATGCTAGTAAATAGTTTTACGAGCAATTTAATTCATATGCTATCTTAATGTAAATATACTCATAATAATAACAGACAAGAAAGTTGTGCTATCATAATATGTATACAATACAAATTTCCAAAAAAATAATTTATAATGTAATGTATGTATCAACTCCAAAACTGGAAAACCAGAGAAAAATAACGAGAGATAAAATAAAGAAAACATCAGAGGACATTAATAATAACAATCATAGTAACAATCATAATAATAATAACAATTTTACTCAGAGATAAATAATCGTGTAAATTATGTATATTATTTTTCATGTCAACATCCCTTTTTCTATGAACATACAAAACGCACAACGATGAATAAAATATCATACGAAACGTTCAGTTTTTTGACATAGCACACGCTCACATTTCGTTAAAATACTTTGTTTGATTAAAAATAGGAGTTAATTAAAAAATAATGAAAAAATATATCAGCAAATGATCTAAGAGATTGCGGTACGAAATACTCGCCATAGATGGACTGATTCTACTATAACTGAAATTTATGTTATCCATCTTGCTTATTTTTTACCTTTAATCACAACGAACAAAACTGCGCAGAAGAAAACTGTGAAAAATAAAAACATTAGCACACTACGAATCAAACCGACAAATTATTTTTCCTTTTGTGTGTGGGTGGGGGAGATTTTCCATATAAATTAATAACAAAAATGAAAAACATGCATTCGGCATAGACTATGAAACACTTTCCAACACTAACAGAATATTATTACGAAATTTATTTTTTTCATACGATGAACTGAGATATCTAAATAAGCAATTAAAAAAATACATAACTCAGTAAAAATCCATTTTCAGCAATTGCTGCCCATATTCGAAGTCCTTCGTGCAGCCCTGTATATAAACTGCAGAATTTGTAAACAGCACTTAATACACTAAAAATTACATAAAATCGGATATCACAGCGTAAAGAGCACTTCTAGCAATTACCGATCATAGTCAGACATTTAACCGAATTCTCTTGTGCGTCCCTGTACATGAACGATAAATCCTACACACTCCATAATCCATAGAAAATAAGTTGTATTGAACCTTAGTGATCCTTTCAAATTTCATTATGTTTCAAGAATCATAACATGTTCAAAATGTACCGCAAACGATTTTTCGCCATAGATCAAAATGTAAAGGAATAATTTTGTACGTCCCTGTAATGGAACTATAAATGCTACTAATTGTATACTCCAGTAAAAGCATGCTGAAGTCCACCTCAGTAATGCATATTAATTTCATTATGTTTGAAATATTGTAACATCGATAAAATGCGCCGCAAACGATTTTTCCTCATAGACCATAATGTAATGGAAATCTTTTGTGTGTCTCTGTAAATGAACTATTAATTCTACACACTTCATTTTCAATACCGAACATTCTGTAGTAAAATTCAATAATGTATAAAAATTTCATGACGATACGAGTATATTTACGAGAGTTAGAGCACAAACAGACGGACAGAAAAACCGAATTCATAAACACTTTTCAACTATGTTGGAAAGATGAATCCATGCATGAATCCATTTACAACAATGATTGTATTTAACCATGTTGAAAATTGAGTTTACAACTAAATACCAATAAGCACAGGCTCAATCTTGTGCAGCCAACAACTATGATTTTTTTCTAATGTAACTTGCTGTAGCTACGGAAACTTAGGAAAAGTATACAATCGATTACAAATAACTTTGTTATGATTGGCAAATAGTGAAAATTTGCTTTTAAACTTTTAAAATATGGTATTCTAAAGAACAAACCTTTGTTCACATGAAAAAAAGAAGAAAAAAGAAGAGGAGAGAGAGAGGGAGGAAAAAAATGGTGCTGAATGAATTTTATTCATGTTTAAAGGTATTCTTCTTCTTCTTCTTTTTTTTTTTCCTGCACTACAAGATTCCTTCCGATACTTTCACAAACTCATTTTCTGTACGTAAATGCGGAAATTTGCAGACATTACCGTTGAAGTGCCCAAAAAATCGAGTAACTTTTTTAATTTTCCTGTAAATTTGGTACATCGTGAATTAAAGTTATTGGGTCTCGTAGGAGGATCTTTCTAGAACTATCTTGCCTCGAAAATCGGTGCAAAAAGTCAATTTTGACAAAATTTCATCAAAGATTCTTCGTTTTTATAGAAAATGACAAGCGTTGTTTGATGTTTTGGTCTTTTCTTTTATCCTATCCTAATCCTAATAATATTATAAATGCGAAAGTGTGTGTGAATGTTTGGCATAAGTAAACGTCAAAATGGATGATTTAATAGCCGTGTATCTCTGCATATAGATGGATAACCCAGAAGTGAACATAGGGTATGTGTTATTTATTATTTTCAAATATTTTTCTTAATAATTCAAAATGTCATTATTTTCATAGAGAATCAATGAATATTTTTCCTGTAAAATTTAATTAACCATTTTACGTTGATAAGCATTATCATTGCCAATAAATAGAGAGCCCGGAATAATAATTTTTCTTCAACAATTTTTTACAAAAATTTCCGCGTGAAAAATGAAAAAGAAATAAAAAATATTAAGAATTACAAATAAGATTAAATGACTTCATATTAGAAATAAAACCTACTTTTTAAAGTATTTAATAATAATACAAGGTGCATGAATTTGAGTAAGTACGGGAAGCAGGAGAATATGACGCCATATATTGAAAATAAAACAGATATGCTTGATGTTAAAATGATTGTGGGGTTTTTCTTTTTCTTTTTCTTTCTTTCTTTCTTTCTTTCTTTTTTTTTTTCGTTTGTATTTCACATGAAATGAATGTATTTTGAATGTATGTAACGTATGCATTTTAAATGTATATGTTTAAAATTAAAGTTCTGTATTTTACATGGAAATGAGTGAAAGATTTGCATTTTAAATTAAATTAAACCAATACGAAAGATGGCAATGGGAACCACACATGACGGTTTACTGTCTGCCCACGGCTAATATAAAGATTTAAATTTAAATTAAAAAAAAGTTTAGAAAAATTTTTGAAAAGAAAATGGATAATAAATGTCAACAATATGGAAAAATTATCCATGTCGAAAATGACGTCATGGTTAGTGGTAAATTATGATTTTAATTCTTAAAAATTAAAAAATTAACTCGATTGCCTGAAAATACTATTTTTGACGAATGTTAATAAAAATGCGTTTTCCATCACAAAACAAAAAGATTTAAAATGATTACGTCAAAGTAACATCATTTTCCTTCTCCCAGTATTAAAATCAAAGTTCAAGTGCTTGAAGTATATTGGTACAATCGAGACACGTTTGTAAATTGTGGTTTGGTAACCGGATTTTAAGTCCACAATTCTTTTAGCTTTAAAGTGATAAAAAATTTGTCATTTTAGAAAATAGCTTTTTTGAATGTTCTTTTTATAATAGATTTTTGTAAAGTCTTATATTGAGAAAATGACATAACTTTTAATGAAATGTTTAAGTAAATTTACAATATTTGTAAAAACCTAGAAAAAACAAAATAATGTTATCAAAACGAAAATCAAATTGATCAAAAAATTCGCGTAATGCAAGAGCAAAGAAGAAAAAAAAATAATGGAACTTTTCCTCAAGCAGAATTGCGTAGACAATTAAACAAGCCGATCGTGCCAATTCCTAATATTATAAATGTGAAAGAGCGTTGTATATAGTAGACATTTTTTCATATATATGTAGAAAATAGCCGAGAACAGGAAAGTTAAGCTCTGCAATCCGGTCCATACTAAAACTTTGCTTTTTTTAGCGTGCGAAATTTGGCGTAAAAGTAAATACATTTTTCTAACCAGGTTTGTTTTTTGCATGGTAAACACTTTTTGGTTTTCGAAATGATTATTTCCTCGCTCACCTTTTACTTCTTTTTTCATTGGTTGTAGCTTCATTTTTGCAATTGTCTTTATATTATTTAGCACAAAATTTAACTTTTTTAAGCCAAGTTATGTCAAGGCCTCTATAACAAGTAAATATCATATTGTCTCCTATAAAATGTGATAAAGAGGTGGTTAATTACATATGTTTTTAATTAATGGGGGTGAAATGCTTTCCTTAATTAATGCTTTTTTTATGTTACGTGAACGACATCACGGGTAACAGCCAGTTTATTTGTAAATGAAAATGACTTTGTGACTCTGTTAGAAAATTAGTGAGTATGGATTTATGAGAACAGATATTAATTCAGAGGTTTATACAAAGCGTAGATTCATATCCTAAATATAATAATGCATCTCGTTCTTCTGCCAAAATCTGTCTTTTTTGCAAGCTCGCACACGAAACAGAGGGTAAAATTTTAAATTCGGCTAAATTTTTCTCATTCCCTTCGGCTGCTTAAAACCTTTTCAACCCAGAATAATTATTCTGGTGTTTAAAAGCTTTCGCACGCAAACCCCACAGGCACATATGCTTTAAGAAAGTACCCATCCCAATTATCAAAGAAACTTTTTCTTTTTTAAAAAAACACTAGATCACGAATGCATTTTATCCAGGAAGAATCAAAATTTATGATAAATGATTTCTCATTTTAAAGTACTTCGGTTCAGTGGTTGAATTTCTTTTAATGTTCAGCGAAACATTATGTATATACATCTTTCAACGGGCCATTAAAAACGATGCAAAAATTAAAAGACGTGTAACCGAAATTTCAGTTTGGAAATTTAAGATACTTTCACTATGAAAGTTTTACACACGTATTAGATAAATTGAGCAGTATTGTACATTTTTTAAAGATAAAATTTATAAAACTATTAAATTGATTACATATATTTAAAATTTTAAATCTTTCACAAGGCGGGAAAAATCACAAAATAAAACACATTTTCTCGCTTATTTCTCTTTTTGCTGATTTTATATTCGTTAATTATTTCCTTAATAGCATTCTAGAATTTTTATTTTTGACTTTCATTAATCACCAGTCTTCCGTCGTCAGGCATGTCAAGAATTATTTTATTTATTTATTTATTTATTTTTAATTGGTTTTATTTATGGCTTTTCTTGGGCATGTGCATTTTTTGTGCAAAACTATCGTATATACTATAAACCATGCAAAATATATATCTACTATATATAATACAAATGAGAATTTTGTTGCGCGCATTCGAAACGAAGCATGCTTATTTTACTGTTTATTACTATTAATTTTACGGTATAATACTAGCAGCTGGGGTGCAAGTATATTATACCGTAAAATCAACAATTTATTTTTGCATTGTACACGCCGTGAAACATCGAAGAAAAACGAGTCCAAAAGGCACATTTTTTAAGACTGTTTAAAAAAACAACAACACGGCAACACGAAACTTTCTGACTCATTTTTAAACATAAAAGCATGATTATTGAAGTGATTTGTAATCGAACCGTTTTTTCCATTTTCTCATAAATGAATTATATCTTGAGTTATAAGCGATTACTTTCTCAGAACAGCAATTTTTTCTTTTTCTGCACTCTCACGTCCGAAAATTTGGTTCAAAACGTTAATTTTGACAGAAAATTGTCTGAAAAATCTTCTGCCTTTACCGAAAAATGGAAAACACAGTTCGACTACACAATTTATTATTAAGATCACCAGCCAAGCTGATATGTTTGCGAACAAAAATGAATTAAAAAAAGTGTCAGAAAGTAGCCAGTTAGAATTTGAGAACAGTTTTAATGAAAATTAATAGCAATCTGGATTTTGAATTTGCGATATGTGTTATTTTACTAAAAAAAACCTTCATATTTCTACCTCGTTTTAAACTTCGCATTAAAAAAAACCTTCATAATGTGAAGTATTTTAAGTACGTCTTCTAGTTTTTAAAACTATTACAGGGTTTTTCATTTACAAATGATTTTTTAATTGTATTGTGAAAAATAGCAAAAAGATAGTTTTATTATTTTATGCACATTTCCAATTTTATGACTGAAACGTAATTTCTTTCTCAAAATATTGACCCATTTTTAGCTGCGTTCGTAATTATATAAATAAGTAGCACCTATTGTCGTCGCTTGGTCCGTCCGTCCGCATATAACAACGCAAAAACTACCCAACCGAATGATTGGAAATTTAAGATATATTATCTTTGCAGAATTTTGTCGAGACATTTCAAATTTTATAAAAATAGAATCAAAACTTTAGGAGATATTAATAAAAATATTTATTAAGAAATTTGAATTTTTTTAAATAAATCGGTGCTTTCTTGTTATAGGAGCTTCCGAAATTTAATCGTTAAGCGACCGAGATACTTTTTTTTATTACAGAAATTAATCTGCAGACGATATAATTCATTTCACAGAACTAAAAATCATCAAGATCTGAATATTTATATAACTAGCTATAGTACGAATGCACCTCATTTGTCACGTTTGACGTACAATTTCCAACTTGTTCAGTTATAATTTCGAATTTTTCAAGTCAATATGAAAGGAACTTAATTTTTAATTACATTTTCAATTAAATGGTTCCATCTGGGATCATTGGCGTTTAAAAAGTAAAAAAAAAAAAAAAAAAACGAGAAATTATATGTTTGAAATTTGAACTAGTATTTTAATGGCATTTTATCTCTACACATGTGCATATACCTTTAAGCAAATTTTATCAGAATCTAAGGAAACATATTTATTTTAAATTGAAACAAAGTACTTCTGCACTTTATTTAAAAAAAAAAAAAAAAAAAAAACCTTGGAAAATGTTGAAGTTTAAAGCCTAGAAATGTACCATAAGCTTCACGTATTATGGATTCGATTAATAAGATTAGATTTAGTTTAAAGAAAGTCTATCAAAGTGAAGATTTTTCTAATTCCAAATATATTTTATTATCTTAGATATAATTTATAGTCATAAATATATTTTATAGTATAATAAATAGTATAAAAACCATTTTAAAATACAAGATTTTTCTATGAGAAATATAATTTCAGATTACAAAAGACGTCATGCATATTGCATAAATTCGAAACATAATAAAAAAAAATTATGTAAACAGTAAATCTGCAATCTATTTTGTAAATTTTTAAAAAAGAAAAGAAAATGCTTGCAATTTTTAAACTTAAGATCATTTTTCCGTTTTTTTGTTCTTACAAAAGAGAAGTACAAATCAAAATAGATTCAGTCTATTATAAAAGTTATTTTTATTTTTCTCATAAATATTGATAGGGATTTCATTCCAATTTTTTTCTTAGTATACCGAAATAAAATTTCTCAAAAACATGATGTATTTAAAAAAAAAAAAAAAAAAAAAAAAAAAATGTTGTTACAAATTTTCATTACAATATAAAAGTACATTACAATAAAATAAACATAAATGTTTGGTTGAGCTGAAATAAAAAAAATATATATATAATGATATAACTATAGAGGAAGTAATGTGTATTAAAGCACTAGGACAGATACAAGGTTTTTCTAATAAGAAATATAATTTTAGGTCACAAAAGATCTACGTCATGCATAGTGTATGAATTCAAAATGTAATAAAGAAAAATTATACATACGGTAAATCTGTAATTTTTTTTTTTTTTTTGTAAATTAAATATAACATATAAAAAGTATAACACAAATATAACAATAGTTATTATATTTGTTATATTTTCACTCACATCTCCTTAAAAAAAAAAAAAAAAAAAAAAAAAAAAAAAAAAAAAAATGTAAATAACACCTATATTAATACTTTTGGATCATGTTTCAATAATGCAAAATCATTACAGATAGTAAAATGCCTTAAATTATTAATAAAATAATATTTTAAAAAATAAGACTTTTAAACTTTGTTTCTTCTTTTCCAATTTTGGTATTCCAAAACATATTTTTTTTTTTATCTTATACTCAGGGTACTTTATTTTACAAACCTAAGTACCGGATTTTTGACACAAAGATTAGATCAGAAGAAGAAAAATAATATTTATATTTATATGAAATAAACCTATAAAAATCGCATATATTTAAGTTGAGATTTCTTTTTAAACAAAAATTTCAAACCTATAAAAATATCGATACTTAGTTCTCTCTCATAGAATCTAAAGATACAAAAAAAAAAAAAAAAAAAAAAAAAAAAATCAAAAAAAAGAAATTCAGACAATTTGCTCAATTGTTTTGGAAGCCTTAGCATTTTGATTACATACAGAATATGAAAAAATAGGAACTAAGAAAAATGTGCTTAAACATTACATTAAAAGAAAAGGAAAAAATATATATTAAGAAAGATACGTAAAATTAACCACATCTCCTTTATTATTTATCAGATAGTGAAGAAATTTGGAGAAAATATTCTAGAGACATTAAAGTTCATTTTTGGATAAAAATAACAAAATTCGACACTTTTGTCTTTTTTTTTTTTTTTTTAAATGAGAGGTACTAAGTCCCTTTAACAATAATAAAATTTTGATGAAAATAGAATAAAAAATCATGAAAATATCGAAAAAGTATGTTTTGTTACATTTTGGATTAAGTAATTACCTTCAGAACTATCAAAGAAAAACGTAAGAACGGCCTTATTCGCAAATTTTATTGACGCGATTTAATGACTATTGATTGATTTGAATGATTAAAATTAATAAGTATGTTTTACATTTTAAATTATCTCCTTACACACTTTCTATCACCATACATATTTACCACCTCATATTTACCATTTATCTCTACCTCCTTCATATTTACATATATCTTTCAACATACGTCATTCAAGCTACATACATGCACCTTACACCATACTTACAATATATGAAATACATACAACACTCTTTAACAAATTAAATGAAGAATCTTCCGTAGTTCCTTATAAACTAAAAACAATAAATATACATTTAAGGCTGTTCTCAAATCCAAACTGGCTGCTTTCTGATATATTTTTTAATTCATTTTTGTTCTCAAACGCATGAAATTAGCATGTGCTTTTATTCATAAACTATCTAATCGAACAGTTTTTATCATTTTTTGGTAAAGGCACGAGAGAAGCTGCCAAAGTGAGCGTTTTGAATCAAATATCCGGACACAACAGTGCGGTGGACGGATAAAATTGCTGTCATAAAACTACGGTAGCTTCTAACATAAAATGTAATTCATTTATGGGTAAATGAAAAAAAAATGTTTGATGACAAATCGTTTTAATAAACATGTCTGAAAGTGTTGTGCTTTTACGTTCAAAAATGAATCAGAAAATGCGTCAGAAAGTTTCGATTTTGTTGAGCGGAGAAAAATATTTTTTTTGTGAACTGCCTTAACCCCTACGCGACGAGCGTCGTGTATACGTAACATAGAAGTTGCTCAGAATCCTTGAATATTCCTGTCGCTAATTTTTTAAAGAAAATGTTGTCTTATACAATTATAACATTTCTCCAATTAAAATAGAAAGGATTTCTTCTTTGAATTACCGGTAACAAAAGATTAAAAATTCTGTAAAAGACATCGTCGCAAAAGGGATAAATTGAAGAATCTTTCATAATCGGAATATCCTATATTTATTTATAAAAATGTTCTTTCAACAACAGAAAATAATAGTTGCTCTATCGCTAACTAAAGAAAAGAAAACTATAAAAATATATCATTTTTAATGTAGCTTAAATTTATGTAAAATAAAAAGTAAAGAATATTCAAAAGTAGCTTACTTTTTATCTGTGAATGAAGAGTAACGGTATATTACCAAGAGATGCCCAGCCAACCTTGTGATCTGCTTGTGAGGAGAGAAGAAAACTTCATTTTCCCAACACCTTCACTTATCTCGGCGTTCAGAGCCACCTGTTGATAGTTTCAGAGAAATGATAAAATTCTGTCTTCAGCCGAGTGAAAATAAATTGTTCCGAAGATTTATGCATTAGAACGAAATATAATTTAATTAGTTTCGATTTCGTTATTTAGCCAAATAAAAGAAAAAGGCTGTTTTTCTCTATACGAAACATTTTGCGTGTATGGGTATACGTGTATACATGATCTATAGTCCTGCGGGGGTCGGATTGTATTCTACCCGAACCCGAAAACTCTGCTTGAAGTTAACCCGAAACCCCACCAGAACCCAGTAAACTTCAACCTGAATCATAAACCGAAGTGAAATAAAATTAATCTATATTTTAACACAATTAAAGGAAAATATTCTACAATTACATCCCTAATATCCATTTTACCTTTTTTTGTATACAAATAAGCACTAATACACACATTTATATTCAAATATATAGTTTTTTGTTGTTGTTTTTTTAATTAAAAAAATACTCAGGACGTTCTTTTGAAATGTCGAGTCAACCCGAAACGGATCCGAACCCGAAACGTTCAAAATCAACCTGACCCGCATCGAAAAAAAAAGCGTCAACTCGATCCGACCCGACCCGAACCGCGGGTTGAGTCGAGTTTGGATAAAATTGGGTAACCCGATCCGATGCAGGACTCTATCATAGTGTGTGTCTGCGATATAGTTACATGAAAATCGTTAGAAAGTGTAAAGAAAAGATGGTGAAATCGGAAAAGAATGACGCTTTTTACCGAATTCGGTTTTTTGCCCAGCTTATTCTGAGTGGTAAATGCAAAGTATTTACTTTCTCATACAATTTTTAATTCATTTTTATTCGCAAACGTACCAAATTGGCAGACGCTCTTATTAAGAAACTATGTAATCGAACTTTTTTCCCGTATTTCGGTAAAACCAGAAGATTTTTTCAGAAAATGCTGTCAAAGTTGGTGTTTGAACCGAACTTCCGGAAAACAGTGCAAAGAAAGAAAAAAACACTACCGTAATCAAACAACAATCGCTTATACCTCAAGATGTAATTCATTTATGGCGGAAAGGAAAAAAGAAATGATTGATTACAAATCACTTCAATAATCATGTCTGCAAGTATCAAGCTTTTATGTTTAAAAATGAGTCAGTAAATGTATCAGAAAGTTTCGCGTTGCTGAGCCTGGAAAAGTATTTTTTTGAGGTGTGGCACAGCAACTATATTTTAGAAATGAACAACAGGTAAAGACTCTGCTGCTAAATATTAAATCGCCCCAGAAATTCATTACAAAGTAAACACATTTCTTCTTTCAAAAAAAAAAAAAAATTAAAAAGTCCCACTCGCTACTAATTCTTCCTTCAAAGTATAAAAGGAAATTTAAGATAGCGGAACTTTTGAGGAAAACATTTCTTGCATTGGTATTGGCATTTAGTTAGCATTTGTTTCAACGAGATTTAAAAAAAAAGAAAACTTCAAAGATAGATACTTTTATACATGAATCAATTTAAAATAATTAAATATTAATAAATAGATAAAAGTTTTTATTTTTTGTCGAAAATTTCTGTTTGTTAACATTTTTAATAGATTATAATAATTAAAAGACTTAATATCAGGATTATATGTGTCTGGATTAAGCAATATTTTTAGAACTAGTTGGTAATCGAGTCAATGTTTTCAAGCTGAGGTTCCATAAATTCTTTTGCCTTTGCAAAGTGCAAATGTTGCTTTCCAGCAATTACCTGTTTCATTTTCAATAAATTCCAAACTATTGCTGATATCGTTAATGGATATTTAGCTATTCATTTTAATATTAAGACTTTTAAGGAAATCTTTTTCCCTCTTGTCTCCTGCTTTAACTTTGTCCACAACAACTGTACTTATGTTGCACACATTAATTGGCTTTCCAATTCACTTATTTAATTTAATATAATTTTTCCCTTTTTAACACTTTCAAACATAGTTGAAAAGTATATTTAGGAATTTGCTTTGCGTGTCTGTCCATGCTGCAACTCGCGTAAATATTCTCGGAATGTCATGCAATTAATATCTGTTATTGAGGTTTATTATTGCATGTTAGGTATTGTAAATGAAGTGTATACACTGAGAAAAATGACTCTTTCAAATCTGAGTAAATCAATGTTTTCATTTTGTTATGAAACTTTTTGTTTCAAGTATGACAGCCCAATTCTGAAATACCAGAAATACTCAGAATATTGAAACATGGACATACTCAAAACTGAGCACATAAAGGTCAGTTCATACTCATTTTTGAAACATGGACATACTCAAAAATGATTAGAATAATCAGTTCAAACTCATTTTTGAAACATGGAAATACTCAAAAATGAGCACATAGAAGTCAGTTCATACTCATTTTTGAAACATGGACATACTCAAATAGGAGCACATGATGTTTTATTCTTGAGTGTGTGCATGTTTTTAGAAATGAGTATATTACGTGTTTTAAACTTGAGTAATTTTGAGTATGTGACATACTCAGATTTGAATATTTTTTGCTCAGTTTTGAAAATCTCGTTTTTAGGGTGTATCATTTTAGGGTGTATCATTTATAGTTCGTTTACAAGGACACTTCAAAAATTTCCGTTACATTATGGTCTATGGGGAAAAATCGTTTGCAATGAATTTTAATGATGTTACATTATTGCAAGCATATTGAAATTGATATACATCACCGAGGTGTACTGTAAAATATGGCATGCATAGCCTTGATCGTTCATTTACAGGGACACACAAAAGAATTCGGTTACAGTACTGTCTATGAGCTATAATTTCTGGAAGTGCGTTTTCAATTGTGGTAGGCGTTTTAAATTTAACTAATTTTTTTGCATATTTCTTCGTGTTTATAAATTCTATAGATCATATACAGGACTGCACAAAAGATCTCGAGTATATTTCCGTTTATTGACGGGAATTACTGAAGGAGAATTTTCAACTGTGCTATTCGTTTCCCAATTGTGCCAAATTTTAGCATAATATGTAGTATACATACAAATCTATTGATCATATACAGTGCTTCAGAAAAGAATTCGGATATTTTTTCGAATATTGATGATAATTCCTGAAAATGGCTTTTCAAATGTGTTATGCGTTTTCCAAATTGCAAAGTGTTTCAAAATCTATGCTTGAACGCGTAATTTTTCTTTCTTGTTTGTTTATCGCTTGCCTCGCACTCGGCCACTCGGCCATATCGTTCTTACTTTAAAAGTTCTTTTTTAAACTAGACACATCTTGTCGGTGAGACGCCTCATAAAAATCTCTTTGATTTCTTAAAATGTGCTGGATTTTATAATTCTATATGGATTTTATGTTTTTTACTTCATTGTTAGAATTTATTTGGCCATATCTGGATGGGAAGTCTCATCCAGATAGTCTACTTTTTTGTACTTTTTATTGTTTTGAAGACTTTTAAATTGTCGTACTATGTCTTTGGCGCAGCATGTACACTTTCGGATCTTGTGCCACTAAGCTTTGAACTAACAAGGAAGGTCTCCTTAAAGCGCATACTCTGAGTATTTTGAAAAAAAAAATGAAACTACGTATGTACGCAATAAAGGATAAGTCAAATTTAGCTGCGAAAAATCTGTAAAAAAATAAAATACTTTCGAGTATTTGGCACAAAAAGATGCGATTTGGCGAGTAACACTTTTTCCTCGCCAATTGCAAACGATTTTAATGCATTTGGAAATACCGTGTTAAATGACTGTTTAATACGCAGTACTTTATAAATTTAAACTTAAACGATTAAATAGTTTAGTATTATTTTTTCTATAAGCTTATATAATACAATTCAAGTTGCGTGTTGCTGAAGATATTTAATTTTACATGATTTCACCGGCTGAATAAGTTTTAAGTGTATTTTAACAGTAACTGCCTCATTATACATTTCGATACTGAGTAAGTCGTTGTTTCCATGACAACAATACTTTTCTTTTGTTCTTTCCGACACTAACAATATCGAAATCAAACTAATAGTGTTCAGAATCGGACTTTAATTTTTAGTTTGAAGCATTTTTAATATATTTAAATTTTCTTCTAAACTGTAGAATACGATCGTTAATTTTCTTTATATATACATATAAATGTATGTGACAAAACTATATTTATAAAATTGCCTTTGTTTAATTTAAAATTACTTAAACTAGTTCAGTATGAAGAATAGAAAAAGTTTTTCCTAAAAGAGTATTTATCATAACAGATTTTTTTTTGTGTGTGTGTGATTTCATTGCGTAACCAACCAGTGATAAATCGCCAAAAACGCGAAAATTTCATAATTTGTATACGGACGCTATATCAAGGTTCTGCAGCAATTTTTTTTATAGCCTCATAAGAAGAATATTCCGTAATTTTTTTCAAAATTTTCTGAGTATGCGCTTATGGAGACCTTCCTTGTAAGTAACTTTTTCCCCCCTCATTTTTGTACTTATTTATGGAAGTTTTTCTTCTAACATTGTTATGTATTTTTTCTCTAAGTGATCCGATTATCACAGCAGATCTAAGATCTAATAATCTCCTTTAAAGCAAAGTTTTTACATTATTTTATCTAACTCAATTTTGTTTTTGTATGTAAAGATGGAATTTTGTAATTGATTTCTGACTCACTGCCTGATATTCTATAATTATAAAAATTATTAGGTGCACAGGTGTGTTTCCGATGACAGTACAACATTTTAATATTTTTATAACGTAATTATAAATTTTAAGGCATTTTTCCTTTTGCCGTCCACGGCCGATAAATCGTCAAATATTCATTAGGGTCACAACTATATAAGAGTTACAAAATCAATGGAGTTCATTGTGCACCAAACTACGCTCGCTAAAATATGATAACAGGCTGTGAAACTGCAAAAATGAATTTTAAGCACTAAAAAGTAGAAAATATAAGAAAATTAAGATAACATATGTATTTTTTAAAATACACCTTAATCCTTTAATTGTTTAATACTAAATTATGAATATATGTTTAGAAAACTATTTAGAAATCTTGAATAAATAGTTTAAATAATATTTGTTTTTCCTTTTCTGTTGCCATACGTTAAAAAAGGAACAAAGCAAAATTTACATTTTTTTAAAAATAAATTCATTAACTCGCGCTTTCTACTAAGCATAAATAAAAGTGGTGAATTTTTCATAATCGAGACCCCGTCAAATTAATGTATTGAAAGATTTTTTTTTTTTTAACTACATGAATTGCACACATAAAATTAGGCGTGATATTTAAGATAAACTTCGATTACTTATAAAAGAGTGTTTTTTTTTAACTATTTTTATTTTTATACTTATTTTATCATTGTTAATTCAAGTGTGTGTGTATGTCGGTGGAAGAGAGTTTCGTTATATGGATGACAATATGATGTACTAATCTAAATTGTGAGAGTTACATGTAAAGTAGAACCTGTATTAGCCGGCCTCTATCAACCGAGGTCTCCGTTAACAGAGCTAGCAATCAAGAATTTAATGGGAAAAATTTGTATAGTACTCGTCGCTAATACAAACATTAGTTAATAAAATTTTGGTTATCAAAATCAGTATGTCGTAAACAAATTCAATTCATTAGTACGACTCTTTAGCAATATTTTCAGCAAAAATGCGGGTACTTACAATGTATTTTTTCGACAAATGTAAAGGGTAAAAATATATAATCTACTAATTTATTTTTAAATACTTTTTCGTCCAAATATATTTAACCCCTTAATCGTCGCGCGCCCGATATATTCACGGTCAGTGTAGGCTACTTTTTTAAAATTCAGAGTGTTTAAAAATAGTGTAATTGGCTTTATGCTCGCATTATTTTATCTGCCATTAAGTAATCCGAATATTTCTACTTAAAAATATTGGTGGCAATCAAGCAATCTGAATTTTTAAAAAGTAGCCTACGCTTATCGGGTGCGACGATTAAGGGGTTAATAATATTTCTTGCATTTTATCTAATAAATCCTTTTTTTCTTTCTTTTCTTCTTAAAAATACTCTCTTTTTTCAAAGATTAACATTAACTTTCAATATTTTTACAGTTATAACTTAATGAAAATTTTTTCTAGAAAAATGAATCTAATATTAAAGCTAGTGTTCAATGGTAAATACATTAGTTGTGTAGTTTAGTAAAGTTCCCAGTAGTTTATTTTCCCGTGAGCAACCTACTTTTTAGTGGTTTTTTATTATTATTATTATTCCTTACATCTCGATGTTATAGCTTACGATAAGGACTGAAATAATATTTATTCAAAAAAGAGAGCCAACCTTATTTTAAAAGCGATATAATACTGACAAATCAATATATTATTATAATACTAGAACATGTTATTGTAAAGATCTACTGCAAAAATAAGCGGTAGTAACATATTATTCACCTTATAATAATAATAAAAAAGTACTCAGATATCATTTATCGGCTATTAGACATATGATTTCTTAGACCATAAAATCATCATTTTTAAAAATCAATCAGGTATGTATTTTTCTTTTCCTGTTGCGTCTCAATAATAGCATCAGGGAAATGTTCTTTTTAATTCTACTATAAAATTGATTATTAAATGATTTTTCAAAAATATTACTTATGATACAGAAAGTATTTTTTTCTGAGTAAGAAGGACAAGTATAGCGGGGGGGGGGGGGGGGGATCATATCTGTAATGAGTTTACAACGTATTAGGCAATGCATTGAACATCTGTATGTTCTAGTAAATGATTTGATTTTTAAAAAAAGAAACAAAAAAAGTAATACACAAAAGGAACAATATATATATACTTAGAATAATTACTGAAGTTACTCTATAGTATTTTAATTATAGCACAAGTTTGTTGTAGAAAACTTGCTTGGTACTCAAACAGAACTGACGGTGATTTCAAGTTTTTTAAAGCAGATACTTTGAAAGAAATAACGCATAACTTCTTCGACAGAAAATTGCATCAAAGCAGCCTTTAAGTTTGCTTTATCAGTATATTGAAGTTGACCATAATTTTTCAAAGAAACAAACATAAACTACTGTCTGCTTCAATTACATAACTAAATTTTCAATAATTAAATAATAATCATTTGTGCTATATGTTCGACATGTTTCATCAAAATTTCCAAATCAGATTGCGTGAAAAGTTATTACATAGAAAGTTTCCGATAGGAAATTGACACAAGACAATTTTAAGTTCAGCTTTATAGTAATTGAATTGCATGTAACTTTTTAGAAAAAAAAGTCTTAAAATGTACACTTTTGATTTTATAACTGAATTTACAATATTATTTGCAATTAAATAACGTAATTATAGTACGTAATAAAATAACGTATTAAAAAGGATAACAAATATTGCCCATATTTTTAAACTAAATTTGCATGAGAAGTGATTACACAGAACATTTTCGATAGAAATTAGCACATAGCAATTTTTTCAGCTTTATCAGCCACATTATCAGCATCATTGTCTAGGACTTTTAAAATAACTAACTTAAACTACTGATTATTTTGAATTCATAACTAAATTTATAACATTACTTGTAGTTAAAAAACGTAATTATATTCATTTGTGCTAAATTGTTCAACAAGTCTTATGAAGTCGAAAAAAGTGTATTCCATCAAAAAATCACATGTTAAAAATGTAGCCAAGTCGCGTGACTCTTTTACCGTAAAAAGTTCTGAGATCGTGTACAGCCAAGTTTAGCTATCTTATTAACTCTGACATTTTTATTCACAAATCATTCTTAGTCTCTACACCTTTAGTTAACGATTATTTTGTGACTTGGCAATTACGCAGCACGAGAATGTGACGTATATAATTAGCTTTAATCAAATAATCCCATTCCATCCCATAACATAATAAGGTGCAATGACTTCCCTGTGCTACGTAATTGCCAAGTCACAAAAGAATAATTAACTAAAGATGTAGAGGCTAAGTGTTATTTGTGAATGAAAATATCAGAGTTGATAAGATAGCTAAACGTGGCTTTACACGATCTCAGAACTTTTTACAGCAAAAGAGTCACGAGAGACATGGCTACATTTTTTACATGTGACTTTTTTGTTGGGATTTCACTTCTTTTTATAAGTAACTAGCTAACCCGCCCGGCGTTGCACGGGCCAAAAATATTAATAATCTGTTCTATACGAAACTTAAATCAAACCCCGTCGTAATCGGGTCCATAGAACCAGATATACTCCTATAGTTCCACCTTCCACCGCCAGGGGGCGCAGTCTGTTCTGGAAGAGGCCTTTCCAGAACAATCGACCCAACTAAATTTCCTATTAGAATTTAAATTTAACCACGGGTAAACATTGCAAAAATAGCGGAAATCGCGAAAGTGGGTTACGTAATCGATCGGTTTCTAAAGGGTTAATGTAGATATTTTTTAAAACCCAATAGTGCGTTTTGAAGAAAATGAACGCGTCTATGATCTGGATACTGTTTCTCCGTACTCACATTTCCTGAGTCGATGCTGATTTTTAAACCTGGACCGAAAAACGAAAATCGCGTGAGTAAGTTTTGGAAAGGATTTCTTTTCGGAGGGTTAAAATTAAAATTTTTCAAAACGGATACCAGATTTAAAAAAAAAAAAAGGGATATAGATTAGGCGCGGTATTTTTAGTTTTTCGTATCTTGTTTATAAACGCCGATTCGGATTTTTAAAGATAGGAGAAATAGTTAAAAAGCGAGATTGACTTACGGTAAAAAACGTTTTCGAAAGGGTTAACGTGCATTTTTTTTAAATTAAAGGTTTCTGCTTGAACCCGATAGAATGTAGATGTCTTTAGGTGTGTTTGTTTTTTGTTTGGTTATTTTAGAGAGCCAATGCTAGATTTTATATATCGCAGAAAATCGGAATTCGCAAAAGTGAGTCCTGCGCGCGAATTTTTTTCGAAAGGTTAATATTCGTATTTTTCTAAAACAAATACAGATATCGAAAAAAGAATATATTTAGATATTGTCTGGTATTTTTAATTTTTTGTACCTTTCTCTGAACCGCCTATGCGAATTTTTAAAAATTGCCAAAATCGCAAGAACTGCAAAACGGCATACAGAAAATATACTTTTTCGAAGGGTTAATTTTCATATTTTTAAAAACCAATAGTGGCTTTGAAAAGGCAAAACTTAGATCTTTAATTTGGTGACCGTCGTTTTTCCGTATCTTTTGTATTCGGGTGGATGCAAGGTCCGGAAAACAGGAGAAAATAAAAAACATGAATTCGATGCTTTTTGATTATTTTTTTGAAAGGGTTAAATGTAAAATTTTTTCAAACCAACCAGATCGTTCGAGACGTAAAAGTATGTTCTTTCATAATATGTAGACGGTTTTTCCGTATTTTGAGCCGTTCGCCCATGGCGAATTTAGAAAAACTTAAAAAGAAATGGAATGATCCACGCTTTGTTTCATCTTTTAACGGAGGAACGAATAAATGCCTTTTGGGCATGCGCGAACTCTTTTCGAAAAATTGATTTTTTACTTGCGATCTTTGATCAGTTTTTAGTTAATAACTACTCTAATTTTCAAAATATTAAAAATCTGAGGTTCAGGTGCACCAGGAGAGGGTTTGGACTACCTAAATCTAAATTTGCAGGCTTCTAGGTGGGCTAGATATCGCTAGCCATCGCCAACAGACACACAGACACACACACAGAGCGAAACTTTCTTTTATTAGTATAGATATCCTCCTTTTCTTGACTTGGGATTCTTTTTGGACACCATTGGTTTTCGTCAAGCCCACGCCCTGTCCTTATTATTTGAAGGTACTAAAATTTTGTTGCTTTAGTTCCATTTGGAAAGTCTTGTAGATAAAAATATGTTTTAGGTTCTAAGGCAAGCACTAAATTATGGGTGGGGGAAGGGAGGGTGTAAAAACATAAAGAAAACGAACGCGAATCGGCATCCGATAAATATTTTTTTAATAGTAAATATTAATAATTTTAAAAACCAAAGATACCACCAGAAATTAAAAAGTACGCTGTATAAGTGGGTATTTTTTTTGTTTTTTGCTTTTATATTTCCGTTTGGAAAACGCATGCGGCAGTTTTAAAATGCAGAACAACAGAAAACGTGAAAAGCAATCGGAAAACATGGAAAACAACGTGTAATCGAATTTCTGAAAATATTTTGGAAAGGAAAAGATACCCCAAATATGTAGGAGGTTAGTTATTATTATTATTTATTTATTTATCTATTTATTATTATTATTATTATTATTATTATTTATTGCTTTTTTTTCTTTGTCCAGAAAGCGGATGCGACAGTTTGCATTGCAATTGCAGAAAATTGGAAAACTTGAAAACACATGCGAATGGAGGTCTCTTAAAAATGTTTTTTGAAACAGTAATTATTATTATTTTAAAAAAAAAACTAAAGATATCGTTGGAACTACGATGGTAAGGCAACAATTTTCTTTCTTTCTTTCTCTTTTTCGTAACTCTACGCATTATCCTATAGATAATGCACGCACTATCCTATAGATCAGGCCTGTCCAACCTTTCAGTAAGCCAGGGCACACCTTAGCTTGTGGCACACAATCAAGGGCGGCATTATTCATATGATTCGATAAATGCAAGAATATTATTTCCCTTTAGCAGTGATAGCTATACCCACGTGTCTACAGGATACACAGACAAAGTGGTATGCGTTATTAAAAGGGTATGTACAATGGTTAATCATTGCATTGGCGTCCTAAGTTGCAGGTGGCTAATCTAAAAAAATGAACAAAAAACATATCATACTAAATTTAACGTTACATTTTTATGAGGTTTGCGGAGGAATTTTAAGGACTTTTGCATATAAAGGAGGCAAAAACCTTAATAACACCTGTAATAAAAAAAAGTATGCAAATATTAATTATTTTAAGGCAAATTAACTTTGAAGATGGAATTTTGTTTAAAGAAATCTAGAAAAATTAAACATTTGAAGGGGCGCCAAGAAAATCTCAAAGGGCGTCATGGCGCCCGCAGGCGCCGCGTTGGACAGCCCTGCTATAGATAATGCCTCGGGACTTGTAATGCTTGGATTGGATGATGTAGTTGTGGATCGTCCGATTTATAATGTGTCACCTGTAATACAAAATTACCTTTGTAAATTCATTGTGAGAAATATTACTTATGTTGATGAGTTTTTAAAAGGGGTGTACAAATGTGTTGTGTGCTTTTGAAAGGGTAATTATAAAACAGTTGCTATGATAGTCAGTAACTTTTGGCTTTCCAAAAGATGAAGATTTGAAAAAAGAAATGAATTGCTATTATTCATCGGAAGGATTTTGTTCCAACCAAACAATCTCGGGTTTGTTTTTATTGCTGATAATTTGTGAGTTTTAAATTAATTTTTTTTATTCATAAAAAGTCGAAGATAAATAAGGATATTCGTTCAGCAATCATTATAAATTTTCAAACAAATAATCATTGGAAAATTTTGCTTAGTGCTCGTCGCCAATAAAATCATTGTTTAATAAAATATTAGTTATCAAAATCGATGTGTCACGGAGAAATTCAAATAAATTATGTAACTTTTTAGCAATATTTGCATTAAAAATGCAATGTTTTGATTATTTTCAAGTTTAATATTTAAGTGCAGCATTTCGGCACAATTTTTATCATTTTGATGCCTTTTCCAACAATTATAATATGTAATAAATGTTATCTAGCTTATTTTTACATACATTTTCGTCATAATATATTTAATACAGTTTATTATATATTCTCTAAACTAAATATCATTTTCCTTGATTTTTTTTTCTTTTAAAAAATACTTTTTCTCTCTGAACTTTAGTCTTAACTAATCATTACAACTGAACAAAAACTTTTCTGGAAAGTGTAATCTAGTATTAAATCTATAGCAGCACGTTTGCTACATCGGTAAGTTTGCTGATTTGACAATGTTCAGAATCGTTATTTTTTCATAAGCTACATTTTTAGTGATTTTGTTATTTCTAAACTCAGAGTGTTATTTTTTATGATTAAGTTTGAAACATTTTTTATTTAATGTCGAGAAAGCTAACTTTATGTTAATGGTGGTGTAGCGATAGAACTTCAATGTTTTATTGTACTGAAATATGGAATTGTAAGTAATAACATATTAATCTCATTAAAATAGTAAAAAGAAGATTCCGATATCATTTATCAATTGTCAAAACATGTGATTTGCTGACCATAACATAATTATCTTAAAAATCATTCAAGCGTCTTTTTTTTTCTGTGTTCAGCGACATTCATGTATCGCAATATTAGCGGCAAAAATTTGTTTTTCACAATTCTACTTTAAAATCGATTATTAAATGTTTTCTCAAAACCGCGATATTTTGGCTACAGAAAATATTTTTTATCGGGAAAAACATTTTCTATAATGAATTTATAACACATTAAGTAAATGCATGCATTGAACTTCTATATGCTATAGAGAATTATTCAATTTCGATAAAAATAAAATGATAATACAACAATTACAATTCGATTTTTAAAAACAATACTGCTCTGAGAAATTCAATACATAAATATATGCTTAGAAAACGTATCGAAATTACTTTATAACCTTTTTCTGATGGCACAAGTTTGTTGTAGCAACCTTATTTGTACTATATATATAAAACACAAAAAGAAATTTCGTTCCGTTCCTCTATAACTCGAGTTCCGCTGAATGGATTTTGATGGAACTTGGGCTGTTCGATAGATAATTTTTCAGGGAAGGTTTTAGTATATAACATACTGTCTATTTATATAAGTACTGACAGAGATTTCAAACTTTTAAAGTAGATGTACGTACAAGAAATAATGCATACTATCTTCGACAGAAAATAGGCACAAAACAGTTTTTAAGTTCTCTTTATCAGAATTAAATCTACTATAACTTTTAAAAGGAATCGACTATAACTACTGGTTATTTTAATTTCACATAGCTAAATTTACAATATTATTTACAGATAATAATGCAATTATAGTAATTTGTGCTCAAGAGTTCAACAAGTCTTATAAAAAAAATTAAGTAAGTTTTTGTGAGAAATAAATACACAGAGCATTTTTGACAGGTAATTGGCTCAAAGCTGTTTTCAAGTTCAACTTTATCATCATTGAATTGGCCTGGAACTTTTTAAAGCAACCCACTTAAACTGTTCACTTTTTCGACTACAAAACAAAATTTAAAACATTATTTGTAGTTGAATAACTTAGTCATTTTTATAGTCAATTTTCAGCAAGTCTTATCAAAAAAATGAAAGCAGATTTTCTGAAAAGTGATTGCACAGAATATTTTCGAAAAGCAATTTGTACATAACAGTCTTTAATTCAGCTTATCAGCATAAAATTGTCTTTAAAATTTCAGAAAAACCAGCTTAAACTTTTGACTATTTTGATTTCATAATTAAACATACAGTATTATTTGTAGTTAAATAACATAATTATATTCATTCGTGTTAAAGTGTTCAACAAGTATTATGAAGTCGAGGAAAGTGTATAATTGGATTCCTGTGAAGCAGAACCAAGAAAGAATCGTTCCAAACATCCAAAGTAAAAGTGAAAAAATAATGAACATTAACAGCTACTCTGAACCTTTCATGTTAGCTTTACTTATATGTGGCATTTCTGTTAAGCAGGCAAGCAAGCCATTAGTTTTCGTCTCGTTAGTAATTCGTCTGATCTTTGTGTTGTGCATATCCCTAACATCTATCAATACTATTACGTGCCTGGTGGATGATTTCAGAACTTTTTATCTGCTAACGTTGGCAACAAAATTGATTGTGTTTATCTGTTGGATTTCTATGAATCTAAGCGCAGAAAACTTTACGATTCTTTTAAGAATTATGAAAGTATTGCAAAAGAAAAGCAAAAATAAATCTATGAAATCTGTCACGACATTAGGTAGAATCGCCATCTTAATATTTATTGCCGCTGTTGTGATCCCTTCTATTCGAGCAGCTTTAAGGCCTAGCTTCGGAAAGGCAACTTGCCATGAATTTTGGTTACCTCTTAGTGGAGTCCAGCACAGCATCTACCATTTATTCATCAGCATAGCTCGACAGTTCACCAATTGGTCAGTTCCTTATTCCGCAACGCTTTTCTATAGCCTTTACTGCATTGAACTAAGCAATAAAATTAAGTCGTTCAGCAAAAGATTAAAAATTCGTTCTTCTTTCCAGAACTTAGATCTCACGGATTACTACGATATAGTAGTAACCGCCATATTAAAACTTGAAGATTCTATGTCTCTAGCAATATTTTTTGTTCTCTTCACAAATTTTGTTGAAATGTTTCGAGTTTTTACATTGATAATCTTCATAAACTCACAAGTCATAACATTCTATTCATTTCTGCAATATGCTTTGTATTTTATTCAAACGTCTCTTTTGTTTCTATTTCTGGTATTTGCTGCAGATTCAACCCAGGCTAATTTCAATACATTTCGAAAAGGCGTACTCGAATCTCCTTACACCCTCCAAGGGGAAAACAAACTGGTTCGTTTTAGAAAAAAATTAGTTATGATTGAAGACAGAGAATATGTAACCTTAACAGCATGGGGAGTCTTTGAATTCAAACGAACACTTATACTTTCAGCCATTGCCTCGTTAATTACTTACGGGGTTATTTTGAAGCAATTTAAATAATATATTTGAATATATCACAAGCTTGTTTTTCTTTCCTTTTTTAGATAAACTGAAAACAAAAAATACCTTTTACTTATGACAAATTACCTTCTCCAACTAATGCTAGTAGCAATTTAACAGAAAATAAATCAGCATGCCTCAACCATATAAATGCAAGATTGAAAGGGAAATTTTAATATTTCAGATGATTTGTGTCTCACTGTACCTTTCTAAGACAAAATGAACAAGTTCATTTTAGAAATAAATTAATTACGTTCGAAGATAGAAAATAAGAAAATTAACAGCACTGTTTTTTTTAATTAAGCAAGAACTTATACTTCCTCCTATTTCCTCATTAATTACTTATGGGGCTCTTTTGCTGCAATTTAAAAAATAAAGTTGAAAATATCATAAGCTTTTTTTACAAGCCATCGGAAAATAGATTGATTGAAAACGAGAATATGTAGCATAAGATTTTTACACAGGGAGAATTTTTGAAATTAAACGAACAAACTTTCTGCCAAAAACAGGAACAAAAATAATGCAAAAGTGTAGTAGTAAACATAAATCAAAAATAATAATTTATTCATAATTGTAATTCCATGGGCAAATTAGCTGCATCAAAAATTGGTAATTGTACTTTACATTAAACGTTTTATATTGAACATTTCTTTTTCTTCAAAAGTTTCTACTAAATAGTGTATTTACCCGAACAAAAGGTATTGACTACTATACCAGTAATCGTTTGAATGACATTGTATTACATTATACAGTAGATGTTATTCTGAATAAAGTTATTCTGAATAGAGAATATTCATCTAATTTTAGCAGAATTTTGTAAAACAATCAGTAGATGAAAAATAGTCCTTTGTCATATTTTGTTAATGTATAGCAATAATGGTGTTTTATTTCGAATAACTAACTTAGTTGTAAATTATAAGTATGTAATATAAAGAATACTGCTGGATCAATGTTTCGTCAAATAGAATAATATATAAGTATTGCTCATATTGATTAGTAATTGTTATGTGCAACATTGTATAGTATAAAATGCATATAGCTTTATTCAGATGTTTTGGTAAGTGATAAATTGTGAAAATCTTCATTGCGTATAGAGTATTTAACTTCAATGAGTAATTTTTGCAACTCCTTATTTATTTTATTCACTGTTGTACTATATAATTTATCTCTAAATAGTGCTGTACAGAAAAAAAACTGTTAAAATGTATCATTTTGCAAATATTCATTTATAAGTTTCAGCAATTGTTTTGTAAAATTCTATCGTTATACTGTCCGTTCATTATTAACAGAGAGTAAAATCATAAAAAATGAAGAAATATACGTCCAGAAAAAAAAAGATTGTGTCCTTCGTTTAAAAAAATTCTTTCGGAGTATATGTAAAGATTCTACAGCCCAATTCTACAGAAATCAAAGATTCTACAGCCCAGCGGCAAAATAACTTTCTGGAAGCCACTTCAGTATAGTCTAAAGCAAAGATTTTCAACCGTTATGCCGTGGCACACTGGTGCGCGGTGAGAGAATCTAAGTAAGATACACTGAGAAACTTATAATCAAGTTCCAGCAAGATTTTAAGAATTACGAGAATTACTTTTTTTCTTAATGCAATACAATAAAACTTGTGAAAACGGGACCTGTCTATAAAGGGAAAATTTTGATCAAATCGGTGGAATGAGTCATACAACTACAGTCGGATATCGTTTACGAGCCTTTATTTTATGAACTTTTCCTCGGAACCGAGGACATTTTATGAATTTCTTTGTAAAATAGCTTCCAAATAGCGAAATGCATTCTCTATTTAACGCAGTAAAATTTCTCAAAACATTTCAGGACATTTCAAATTCTTTTTATACATTTTATGACTTTCAATGAATTTAACTGGTTTTACCAAGCACCTGCTCCTCCAGAAATTGTAAAATCGCTGTGTCATTCTCTGCATTGCTCGTTCACTAGAAAAATTTCCATCACTCCACTTTCACCGTCAATAGAGCTGTCCGTTTTTAAATTTTTTAATTAGCCGTGTTAGTCATTTCGGTTCTTGTAGTTCAAAAAATTGAAAATGTCAAAGTGAAAGTCTTTGAACATAAAAAAAAGCTTTAATTTTTGATGAGCCGGATAAAGTAAAGTTGTAAAGAAAAGGGATATTACTTTAAAATTTAGTATTCCATCAAACAATTTATCAACCATTATAAAATATCGTGATAAGGCTTTAGAAAAATATGATTCATTGAATTCTTCTTGTTCAAAACGTTTAGAATATGTGTCTATCTATGAAGATGCGGAAGAGACAATCAAGTGAATACACACAATGTAAGACAAAACTGGTCCAGTCTCTGAGCCTTCCATAATTGAGAGACCTCTTAAATTTGTGAAGGATTTGATACACAACGGATTTCGAAAAGGCAATGGATGGCTTGAAAAGTTTAAGAGGCTACTTCACTCAGACGAAAACACACGCTCGCTAATGTTAATCCTATGGCTCCTATGCAGTTTTTTTTATTGAGGATACTTTCACTTTCGAAACCGGTTCCGAAAGTGAAAGTATCTTAATAAAAAAAAACTTGTAATCAAAATCGAAAAAGTACAAAGGAGCGTGCATAGAAATTGACCTCAGCTATCTAATGAAAAAAAATCATTTAAAAATATTGAAATGCGAACGAGATATCTTAAAATATTTCCTCCATAGGATTAACATTAGCGAGCGGGTGTTTTCGTCTGAGTGAAGTAGCCTCTTAAGGGAAGGGAAGGAATTTTTCTAAAAGTAATATTTGTTGAAAATAAAGACGTGCATGATAGTGACAGTGAAAATTGGATAACCAAAACACTGAGTAGAATTTTAAAATACAATAAACCAGAAAACATCTTTAATGCGACTGCTTTATTTTTTTTTTTCAAGATTTGCCATAAAAGACATTAATTTTTTAAAATGAAAAATCTTTTAGGGGAAAAGAAAGCACAGCAAGATTAACTGCCATGTTAGGCGCAAATATGACTGGACACCAGAAATTAAAACCATTAATTATCGGAAGGAGTAAAAATCCAACATCATTCAAAAACACAATCTTTGGAGGTCAAATATGAATATTCTTAGATGACCTCCGAAATTTGTGAAAAATGCGTTCAAAATATTGTAGAGCTCACAAAATTACTCTTGTTTTTTTACAAATTGCGCCACCCATTTTAAGGAAATCAACAAAAACTAAAAATCCTGAACGTTTTCTGCTTTCCACATAACACTGTATCAAAGACTGATCAAATGTTTCAAAATAATCGCACGAAAATACTAAAAGTGGGAATGGATGACTTTTTAATATCACTCTCTTGCCTAATTTTCTTGCTTTTTAGTTATCAAAATATTTCAAAGCATAGTACTATGATTTTACAGATTGTAATATTCATAACAGTTTTGCCAACGCTGAATTCTTTGTGAACAATGAGAATTCAGTAAGTGTGGTAAACGAGTATGATATCTCCTTAGAAGAAACAAGAATATGTGGGGGGAAAAATGAGGGAAAAGGAAAAATTAACGACGATGTGCAAATTGGTGATTTTATTGCAATTGATTCTGAAGTCGAAATCTTGGAAACACCAACTGAATTGGAAATTTTGAACAGTGGGAGATATAAAAACATTACAACAACGGATTGAAATGAAGACGAAGAAAATGAAGATGAAAATGATCATGATACTAAAACGAACAAACCTTCGCATGATGAAATGTTAAAATCATTTGTGTCATTAACCTGTGAAAAAGAAACCTGTTTATAACTGTAAAATTTCTTAGTCTCGATGGAAGAACTACTGTACCAGAACATATTTTCCCCCGATTCCTTTCCATTCCGCTTTCACAGGTTTACCATGGTTACTTCGAATACTGTATTTAGAATGTGTTCTACTTACCATGGGTTTTACTGTATGGTAAGTTATGCGATTTATTCTACGACGAGATTTGGTGTAAAAAATGTGTGTAAGATATGATTAAATGTTAATGTGCAATAAAAATAAAGTAAAAAATATGTTTTCAAGAAAGTTATTTATTGTATTTTGTTGCAAACTATAATATATTGTTTTTCTTTTTTTAAGTATGTCATCAAAATTTAATTATGGGGTCAAGTGTGATGGGAAAGTTTAATTATAGATTTAAATGGGCTGTAAGATTAACAAGTGGGTAAGCGTGATCGAAGATTGCTCAAAGGGTTTCGTTTAATATTCCTTTCAAAACACTTTATCCTTTCTTTAATAAATCCAAATAAATTTCATTTTCGAAAAAAAAAAAAAAAAAAAAGTCATGTTTTTTTATAAAGTAAAAATTTACCGGTCTGTTTTTCTCATTTTTTAAAATATCTGAACCGGCCCAGTAGCGGGCGAAGCCCGCTATTATACTCTTTCATAATAATATTTGTCATGTGGACTAAATGCTATATTAAAAAAAATCAATTTCAAAATTAAACACGTTGTACATGTAGTACAACGTGTATGTGTGTACCAACGTTGTACACGTTGGTACATGTTGGTACATATCGTACCTTCAAAATGTTAAAATATGCCAATATTTCCATAATCGGGTTTTTATCATGATTCAATACGTTCCTCAAACTCATATGACGTTATAATCACTTGCTGACGTCATGTCTACTTGCTATCTCTATTACTCATATTGATACTCTCTTTGACTATTCTCAAACATTTGAAAAATCCGTTAAACTTCCAATAGGACGTCAGATTAATTTTCTTTTTAATTCTCTAATGACGTCATATTAAGCTGCTTTCTGTATTTACACATACTCATACTCCTTGTATTATTGAGAAATGTTCGAAAATTTCTGTTTTATTATCGATATAACGTCATATTAATCTTTTTTTCAATTGGTGAAACTTTTTATTTCATTTTTATTTTTCACGTGGAAATCTTTCAATAGAAAATTAATTATTGTAGAAAGAATTTTACTGTGGATTTTTAATTGTTGGCAGCTGCTATAACGAAAAATGTTTAAATTTTATAGGAAAAGGCTGTTAGATTTTTGGTTTTTTATCTCTATATATGAAAATAATACGATTTTTTCAAATTTTATGATTTTGAGCTTCATACTAGGTATGCAGCTATAAGTACACAAAATTTCAAGTTATGTAGTTTCTGAGAACCGGCTCTGTGACGTGCAGACAACGAAGCGTGACTAATAGGGTTTCGTGAGATGAACGAAACCCTAAAAAAAAAGAGGGTTAAAAATACTTACCTGAATGCTGAAATAAGTATAGCATTTGTGTTGGATTTTCTTTCATTATTTGGAGGAAAGCAGTTACAGTAATAATAAATAATTTAATGAAACAAGCTCAAAAAAGAAAGCGTTTTTCCTCAGTAATCGGCTGCTCGGATCTGTTGGGAATTTAGAGGGCATACCGTATTTTAACAAATGTATTGCATAAGATAAACAAAAACAAAATATTTTTTGCTTTTGTTTTCCTACTACAGCATAACATTTAAAGTTATAACTTTATCACTATGTATAGAAGTATGTATGTCCGTATGTAACACCTTTAAAGCCTAATGTGATATGTCAATTTCAACAAAGACGACGTCTTATAGAATCGTAAGAATGCCACTGGTTTTCTCGAAGGCTGAAAACGAGTGAGCCAGAGAAGCCAGATTCGTTTCATGATATGTGCCGTGCCCATTGAGCTATGAACTTGGAGGTTTGTGCGATTTTCTTCTAACTTCGCATAAATACGGAATAGGCTTCTTTATAAAGATTCCCACACAGGACATTCCTGCTGAATGGTATTCCACTTTCTCAGGATTGTCTGCACAAAAAATTCCAATTCTCCGTGCATCATAATGATAAATGCAGTATTACGGACAATAGACATTAACGTATGCAGGATTTTCATTGGGAAATAAGAAATCATTGGTACAATCTGTTAGTACTTTCTTTTTTGATATCTTACTATTTTCAATGATTTAAACGAGACATGTACTTCCCTTGTCTCACCCCTCTCGCCGAGTACATCCATGGCAACAGACTTTAAAGTGGTACAAGGTCCTCACTTGCCCCACTTGCCGTTAATCTCCCCAAAACACAAATTTCTTCGACCCCTCAATTTTGAGATGGGTATCAAATGAAAGGGATTAATATAGTGATTGTAAAACATATATAAGTTAAACTTTTAATAATAAACACACCTAGACGTATAGAAAATAAATGGTGATTTCATATTTGTCTAAATTAGACAAATGTGAAATTATTTTGAAGCAAACCTAATTCTAAATTTTCACGCACTGAAATACGTCATACAAGTGAATTGAATCGAAACTCCAAAATAAAATATAATTTGGAATTTGAAAGCCTAGTGTATTTAAATTTCAACATCCTTTTATCGAAGATGTGTTTAATTCTTCAATAAGATTTTATATTAGGCGGTGTGATTTTGTTTTACATTGCAACAACACTAATAGCAAGATTTAGAATCAATTTCAGAATTACATGCATAAAATAGGTTAACCGAAATTTCGCTTTAAGGGAATACTATAAATATAGATTAGACTTAATTTTTATTAATGATCTACTGAAGTATAATTATCGCGTGAATTACTAAAGCTGAAAATTCGAACTATTTTTATACAGATAATGTAATTTTTCTCTGTCCCCATGAACCCCCATAATCTTATTAAATTTATATCCGCAATTTCCTATTGATTGTGTGAATGATTCTAGTTATCTTGGATTTCGTTCTACACAGTGGTTTTATTAAGATAAGCAAAAATTTCGAAAATAATTTCATGTTATCCTAATACTCAAATAGCAATATTTACTTACCTGCCAACCACGAAACACCTGCATCTGATGGATAAGTTGAATAATATCTCATGTACAAAAGCAACTTATAAAATGTAAACTGAATCTACTATTTTCACTTATATCTATTTTAAAAATCTAGCGTTATTACAATTTTTGTTTCGAAAAAACAGTTTTGATGGTCATTCTATAATATTTATTTTATCTAAGTACATCCTGATTTAACTCGATGACAATAGCCTACTAAAATCTCCCCAAAATAGGCATATTTGGAAACTTTAAAATCTATTGGGTTCATTCATGTGACCACTGCCATTTCACTAAATAGCAAACGTGATTTGGCGCTATAAGGTATTTTTGTGATAGCTTTTATGTTCTCAATTTCCAGTAATTGTGATATTTCAGGATCCTCTTACTACTCTAATTTCTTTAGATTAACCACCTTGTTGTACTAGTGATTTTATCCTTATTTTTAAATTATATTAACTTTTCAACGAAACATCCACATCTGTTCCAGAAAATGAATAATATCTCATATACGAAATATACATATACAAATGTAAACTCATACTACGAGACTTGAATCCATATTACACGTTCAATGTTTTTGTAATTTTCGGTTGGAAAAAAATATTTCGGTATCATTCTATAATAGTTAAACGGCAACTTGTATCAAAATAAATTCTCTTTTATGTCAATAGGATACGAAAATCACCTGAAAATAATGTATTTTGGTAATAAAGTATTGCAGCAAAATAGTGCGAGTTACTTGGATTTTATTATTTTGATACTCTTTGAAATATGGCTGCTGAGCAACTGATAAATTAAAGAGAAAAGTAAAAAGAAATGCATTTTAAAATTTCTAAAAAATATGAAAATAAAAGTTTTATATTTCCCGAACAGATGTAAAACATTTACCAACAATTTAAACAATTAATTTCTAAATTCTCTGGGATTTTCTCATATTATAAAATATGATAACGTTAGTGATTCTTATATCTATTTTTCATTCTGGCCTCTGGTCATGCTGCGGTTCTACTGTGTACATTCAAAAAATTACTTTCATTCTTAACTATATAATTGGCACGTATTGTTATTCCGATAGAAAGTAATCGAGCAGTGTTTTTTTTTCTTATAAAAGCCACAGGGTCTGATTATCATAAGGAACACACGGGGCACCAATTTAATAAACGTATCAGCAAATTTTCAAAGCTATTGAATATATTTAAAACCTCTCAGTGTTTCTCATCCTGTGTGCCACGAGAGATTGTCTAATGTGCCAAGAGGGTTTTTAACAAATAATTAAAATTGCATGATGTCAGATCAACGATGCATTTTCTATTTATCATGTGCTACCTTCCCTCTTCACTCCTTTCCTTGTATTAGTGTTTCCAGCGCTCCACTCCTCCCTTGTCCCCACCCATCCGATTCAGATTGTTTTTTTTTTCTTTTTTTCAATTGCTAGAGTAGGCGTTTGCCTTCTCAACTCTCGATTGGAATCTGTTTTGGACTTTGTTGCTGGACGCCGTGCATTTTATTCTACTCTTGTTTTAGTTCGAGAAAAGAGTGTGTATTGCTGTTAAAAAAGTTAAAGTAAAACACTTGATTTTCACATCTGTGAATTGGTTAAAATGCAAAAAAATAGAAGCATAGGAAAGCATGATGGACGAATATTTGAAATAAAATCTGGTGCTTCACACACGGAAGATAAAGAAAGAAAAAAACGGAAGTATAAAGATGAATACATCGAATTCGGATTCTGCGCAATTGAAACGGAAGGCTCTCAAATGTCATTATGTGTAATCTGTAAAAAGAAACTTGCTAATGAAGCTCTCGTTCCTAGTGAACTGAAAAGGCATTTGCACACACATCCCCACATTTACTTCACATTTACTTCACATCCACAGATAAAAAACAAATCAAGAGAATATTTTGAAAACCTGGCAGCGCGGGAAAATAAAACAAAAAAAAGTTTGTAAACTATATAAAGATGCTAGAAAAGGGATTGATTGCCAGCTAAAAGGTTGCCCAATTAATAGCACAACGCACACAAGCACACACCGATGCCGAGTCTATCAGTGTACCAGCATTAGGTATCATTGTCAAAACAATGCTGGGAAAAGAAGCATTAGAGAAGGTCAAGAAAATACCATTATCCAATGACACAATATCACGCCGAATCGAAGATTTATATTCAGACTTATAAAAACAAATTGTCGAGCATTTCCAATCGCGCGACAGTGAACTCTGGTCACTTCAAATTGATGAATCGACAAATATCAATGGTAAAGCTTAGCTCTTTGCTTTCATTCGATTTATTAAAGATGAAAAATTCTTGAATGTGTATCTTTTCTGTAAAGAATTCGTAAGTACGACGACAGGAAAATACATATTTGAGCTTGTAAAAGAAAATATTTCATGTTTTTGTTTGCTGTGGAAAAACTGCGTGGGTGTTTGTACAGATGGATGTCCATCAATGTTGGGAAACAAAAAAGGATTTATCACACTTGTGCACCAAGAAAATCCAGATATTATAAGCATCCACTGTATGATTCACAGAGAATCTCTCGTTTCAAAATCTTTAACTCCAGATATGTTGATATTTATGAACGAAGTTATCCAAGTGGCCAATTTCATCAAGAGTCGACCTCTGAAATCTCGAATTTTCTCTCAGCTTTTTGATGCAATGGATTCCGAATACAAAACTCTTTTATATCACACCGAAGTGCGTTGCCTTTCGAAGGGAAAGGTTTTGAAACGACTCGTACACTTGAAAGCCGAGATGATTTTGTTCTTGGAAGCGAAAAAAACATGCTTTGAATTTTCTCTTCACGACGAGATTTGGTGGCTCAAAGTTCAGTTTCTCTCGGACTTGCTTGAAAAGCTGAACGCTCTGATTTTAAGTCTTCTAGGTCCATCTGAGAATATCGTTATTTTTTTTCTTTTGTCTTTGTGTCATACAACTTATACTTTGTTTGGTACTTTTTGGTTAGCCGGTGTTATATATACATAAATATCTATCGATATATACAACACTGGCGCCCGGCTGACCGAAAAGTATCCATTTTTTATATTCAGGTATGCCGCAAATAATTTAAGATATTTTTAGTGTGCCGTCAACTAAAAAAGGTTGAGAAACACTGCTCTATGTCAAAAATTTAGCATCCATAATTTTACGATGAAATCCATTATTGAAATATGCAATTTTCATTTCAGTTAAAAATGAAATTTGAAAATCGTCTGCATTCTCATAGGAAAGCGTTATGACCTAAAAAGAAATGCTCTATATTTTTCGAACGAATGAACCAAATGTAACTACGAACGGGAAAAATTCTACCTTAGGCAGAATATAGATTGGCCACCCACGGCTTTTATCGTGGAGATTTTTTCAGCCTTGTCTAACACGTCAAAAAAAAAAAAAAGAAAAAAAAAAACATGTTTTAGCATAAGCCAGCTTCTCGTGGTTCACGGGATCTTTTTGAATGAGTTCGCATTTTTTTTCTTTGGTAAAAATTTTTTCATTTTCAAATTCCTCCCTCGTCAAAATGTGATTGTCGACGTTCAAAGATAATGCCTGCATCAATTCAAACCAATGCAGCTCGGCTGCAGACAATGTGACAAATAGAGTCGGGATTCCCCACTGTCGTATGTCGGGATTCCCCAATGTTGCATTGCGGCATACACACATTTCTTCTCGTTTTCCCAATGGGCAGGTGCATTTTTTATGTTTTTGAGGAATTTGTAGCCGTCGTCGTGCTGAATGAGGTCGTTCACAAAACTTTCATCGAGAAAATGTCCGGCCGTGAGTGTTCCATCCAGTGATTTATTTTTCCGAAAGGATATGTCGATAGCATTCTTAAGACGAAAGTGATTAAATTTATTGTACGTGTACAGCAAATGATCGGGTCGGACAGCCCGTCGATCAGACCTTCGTATTTCTGAATTGGCTATTTTGGTGAAGGTGCTTTTTTAAGGTGCTTCACTTTCCCACAGTAAATAGTCGGAAAGGACAGTTCTTCGGCATTTTCATCAGAGATAGCGACTTACGTATTTGATTTTCACCGGGTGCTAAGCAGATACAGCGGTCGTCGGTGAGCAACGTGTGTGTCGCACTCAGGTCTACTTCTGACACGTCGGCCTCCACCTCTTCTTCTTCTTCTCAAATTCGACTATTAGCTTATCCACGTCAAAGTTTTGCCATGTTCTTTCCCAATCTTCCGACAAACGCACTTCAAGGTGCTGATAGAGTTCTTGTCGAGTGAGGTACCCGGCTGCTGCATGGATTTTTTGCGGACTAACAATCGCGCTCATATAGTCTGATTTGTAAGTCAAACGTCTTTTTAACTTAACGTAGACCGTATAGCATTCATCTAGATTGCGTGGCAGGGGATGCACGGTGGAATCTAATTTTATAGGCACTTTCACCACCGAACCCTTCAATTTGAATTAGCCTCCGTGAACGGCATAGATTTGCATGTAAGGGATGCGCAACGCTACCAGTAGTTCTTCTAACGGATTCAAACATTTTAAGCAGTCAGGTATTTCTGGAAATTCGAAACCGTTTGATATGGCGTACTCGGAAATTTTGAGTTTCATCATATCACCGTAACACGTTTTACAGAAAGATACGCCGATATTTCTTTAAAATGTCAGCCTTAGAAATTCTCCGGTCGCTCCTTTAGCGATTAATCTCGATTTCGAAACAGGTCGAATCGAAGTTTTAAACCATAGTCGATCGCAGCAGTAACATTTGTGGTACGGACCATCGGATATAGTGTCAAAAAACCGATTGGCTATTATTTGAAATTCTGGTTGTTCGCAGGCCAAGTTCAGATCGATGTTCCGCTTTTGTCATTTGACATCTGGCGCATCGAGTGGAGATACTAATTTATTACGTTTATAAGTTCTTTGCAATGAGATAGCTTCTTGAGCGCGAAAATTGGGATCTTTTCTTTTAGTCTGCATAATTTTAAGCATTTTATTACGATGAACCTCTTCAGAGAGAAATGAATTAGGAAGAAGGCCCATTTTAGGGCGCGGAACACCATCTGTATCATTTTCGTGCTTCTTAATCCAATAGCGAGCAGTAGCATGTGTAATATCCAGTGTGCGTGCAATTTCAGAAATCGAAGTATCGGCATAATAAAGAAAGAGAATTTCATTTTTAATATCGTCAGTAACAACCATTTGTATAGTTATGTATAAAGGCTGTCGATAAGCTAACCAAATAAACTAGCTGTTTAACCCGTTCTTAACTTAGCATAAAAACGCAATGACAACAGTAGATGATAAATAAGAGTTCTGCATCAGCGCAGTTCGCGCAGTCGACCTTCTGTGCTCTGTGAAGGTCACGGGAAGGGACAGGTGTGGAAACCGGAAGTGGCAGGTGGTGATAACAGGCATGTTGAGACAGGAAGTGAACAGGAAGTGTAGATAGGAAGTTTAACCAGAAACGCGGCAGGAAGTGAGTGCGATAAGGGAGAGAGGGGGAGGGCTTATTTTTGTGGGGGGCTTAATTTTCTTTGTTGGTTTTAATCCTTCTAGTCGAGTGGAGTTGAGTTGTAGGAATCCTGCTATCAGAATGAATTTAGTTTGAAAGTAATATTAGCAAAATGTTCGATTTTTTTTTTTTTTTTTTTTTTTTTTTTTCTTTTCTCACCTGAAATAAAAATTTTATTTGCTAACTAACACCTAATATAAAAATGGAAATCTTTCTGACTTTGTTTTACTTTATAAAAGTTTAACGTGAAATTTATTTTTAGACTGGAAACGCGACAGGAAATAAGATCGGAAACGGGATTAGACATGCTTTTTCCAAAAAGGGTTTTCAGGAAGCAGTAAACATGTTTTAGGAACATGTTTGGGAGCTTGTTGGAACAGGACAGGTGGTTTGTGAGACCGGAAGTAATTAAGATGAGAGAGATAAAGAAGGTGCATGATTAGACATATAGATTTTGTTCTTTGTAGAGGGTGAAATTTTGTTTTATTTTTTATTTAAAGTGTTTTCATTTTTTTTTAAATTTAATTTATTTAAAGCGTTTCAAATTATTTTTTATATTTTTTTTTGTAGTGTTTTACGTATTATTTTAATTTTTAGTGACATTAGAACCTGCAATTTCTGTATCACACATGTCTTATCTTAGGTCACCAAGGATGTGTGTGTGTTGTTATCTCTTTAAATGCGAGAGATGGTTACTTCAGACCTGCGTTGAGATATCTTTATCATAGTTTTAATGAACTGCAGGAAATTGTCTTTAGCTATTGAGTAATTCGCGAGTTTTGGTTTAATATGAATGCTATTACATCTGTTTGTTTAATTTACAAGCACATTTCTCTTACAACACTCTGTCAACAGATCACTTCAATATTCGAAATAATAATTTAGAGGGAAAATTTTTACTTTCTATACGAAATTTTATTTATAGAGATTGACGAAGATAGTATGCCTAATTCTTTCTTGTACATTTCTAGTACAACATTATATTCGAAATAGAGTTTTGTTACCAAAAATAACGTGTTTATACATTTTAAAAACGAAAGCAAAGTGATTTTCAAAAATGTAAATATAAGCTATACACTCACGCATTTTTGTTATTGAATTAAATTACAAGGTTTAATATTGTATTCAGCGTAATATTTTCTTATAAAAGCCGTTTCACAAACTTGTATACTAAAAGTAATGTGTCATTTTTAGGGGAAAAAATTAATCCAAGTCATTGAGACTAATCCTTTATGGGGGAAAAATTTGTCATACTTCTTTGTGTTACATTACATCTTCCGTTTTTTAAATTTACAAATTTGTGGACTAACTTAAATAATCGTTTTTAGGATACTTAAACAATATATATATACTTTTTAATTATATAATTTTTTTTAATTGACTTGTAATATAGCTTTTTTTTTCTTAAAAGGGTACTGTAGAATAACTTATGTCACAAATACTACATCCTTCTTTAGTTAAATATGTTTCACTTAAGACATGACAAAGTGTCTTAGAAACATTTCATTTTGGAGTTAAGTGATTAAAGAAGAAAAATATTATTTATATAAACACAACACATAAGACCAGTGACTGAGAGGTTCTGGTTTTAAAGCTACTAGACGTTTGGGTTTAAACTTCTCTCGCGCTCGTCGACCTAACCGTTCGGAGTTTTCTTCGAACCTTGTCAATACGAGTTAGGAGCCCTTAGAATGACCCCTAGAGTGACCTATATCCCAAGCGTAGATAATCGGTTTTAACAAATAACCAACCATCCACAACACATAAGACATTTTAGATCATTACATAAGACATTTTAGATCATTACATAAGACATTTTAGATTATTACATTTAGTTAAGAAGTGATTTGACGTGCAAAATATTATTTATAAAATCATACAATAAGAGAATTTTAAAGATTTTTTCCTTTTAAATGAACAATTTTTAGTGACTATTTAACTTATTAAAGAGAGCGGGTATTTTGTTTAGAGTTATACGATTAAAATAAATTTTCAATAGATTTGACTTTATACAACCAACATTTTAAAAAAAGGGAATGGAATCTAGTTTTTATAAATTAACGTTTTTCAATTTTACAAATACTTCACACCCCGTCTTTTTTCCCCCTCTTTTAGTAGACTTTACATACATAAGACATAAAAAGCGTTTTAGAATACATCATTTAGAAATTAAGTGGTTTGATAAATAAAATATTATTTATAAAAGCAATAGATACGAGAGTAATAAGGATTTTTACTTACATATGTACGAACTTCTGATAGGTAAGACTTTCTAAATCATTGTGCAAGAATTAAGTGGTTATTGAACTTATAACATTATAGGATGAAATAATCGTGTGACGTATTTTTAAACCAATAAAATGACAATATTTTTAAACCAATAAAAAGTTAGTATTTTTACACGAGCGCCCTCTATCATTATATAAATTTCAATGAAACGAGTTCATAACATTCTACTGTGACCTGATATCGTTGTAATAGGTTGTATTTTTCATTTAAGTTATTGTGGAACGAGTTATGAATTCTTATGTTGGTGATGTAACCAACTTGGAGTGTCAACACTCATCACCAGAGTTAAATAATCAAGAGATGGATTCTACACTTTTATCCAAAGAAGGACTCGTTTCGAATTATGAAGTGAAACTCACCTCATCAGGACTAAAGAAACAGAAGTTACCCCATGTGCGTAAGATGTGTAACACAACATTTCCTCGAAAAGTTAACTTAGTGTTTCATATGAAAAGTCATCTAAAGGAAAAATCTTTTTGCTGTGAGGTGTGTGCTGAAGTTTTTTCACAAAAGAGTGATTTACGTAATCATCAAAAGATTCACAAATTGCCCAAATACAAGTGTAGTGATTGCAACGAGATATTTTCAAGAATGTCTGACTTATTAATACACAAGAAGACCCATAAGATTCGTAAACAATATTCATGTGCAAAGTGTTGTGAAATATTTAAGTGTGAATCGGATTTTTTACAACATTGTGATACTTTTCATAAAGTTTTACCTAACATTGCGAAATCACCCTGTTTAAAAGATTTGTTATTTGAACTTATAGTGAAGCTTATAGATTAGTTCGAACTTATAGTGAATTAAAAGACAAAATGATATGCAAAATATATGAACTAGAATTAACAGACCAAAACATACATGTACATGCTGAGAATGCCTTTTTAAAGTTGTACAACGGCTTTGAAGATTTCACAGAACGAGTGTTTAATTGGACATTATGAAAATTTTTGAAATTAGAATTGATTACAGCTCAATATGACAGGCTTATTTGATTTGTATTATTTTAAATGATTAATAAATAGTTTGATTGCGAAAAAAGTGTTTTCTTTAGCATACACTGTGTGACTTTTAAACTAATGTTGTGTATTTTGAATGTGTCAGAGAAAACAGGAGTGTGTTGACATTTAAAAAAAAGATTTCACATAATATAAAAGTTTTACAATAAAAATTGACTTACCTAAAGTTTTTTCAAGATAGTCACGATATCCTTTCCATTACAATTATTTTAAGGAAATAGAATTTAATTTTGTTGTGAATAACACTTTGTTGTTAACATCACGTGGTTTGTCTTATCATAACTATGAGATCCTAAGATCACTTCCTATTAACATGATAACGAAGAGTAAAAAAATGACTAATGCAAGCCGATTTTCCTGCCTAAACTTGTTATCAGCTTGCATGAGTGACTCATCTTTACATGTGTGGATTTGTATGTTGAAAAAATGATTGCTATGTTTAACCCGTGTAGACGATTTTTATCCGGAAGCTGTTTGAACTACCAAATTTCAGATATCACACATTTTACTAGAACATTTAAATATTTTAATGTCTTTTCGCCCGCAAATTGGAAACTTAGGATTATCACCTTTACATCGAGACATGGAAGGTAGAAAAATAATAACTTTACACTTAGACAATATTTTAATTTAAGAAGAATTAGACTTAACACATTGTTAGAGTTTCTTTGAAAAATATCTAGTTGGTTGTAAATTTTAGAAAATTCGACCTAACGAAATTAACACACTTAAAAATATCTAGTTGGTTATACATTTTATAAAATAAGCAACAAATAAACATTTCGATACATTGACAAAAGAAAATAATTAAGTTTAAGTAAACTTTACACTTAGACAATATTTCAAACTAAGAAAAATAATAACTTTACACTTATATAATATTTTCAACTAAGGAAAATTAATAACTTTAAAAATCAGACTTAACACATTGTTAAAGTTTTTTTAAAACAACACAACATTTTCAAAGCAGTGGAAATAGTATACCTGAAAAAAAATTCAACTTAGTGGAATTTAATAGTGAAATTTTTTAACCTCACTCATTTAAAAAATAAAACTTTGTAAATTTTTTTCCATTTTTAAAATAAAACTTATTTAAAAAATAAATAAGCAACTATTAAACATTTTGAATGTCTTAGACAAAGTGTGAATAAATTTGTTGAAATTATATAAAACATGAAAAATTTCATTACTTTTAAAAGAAATTTTGTTTTTGGTGAAATAAACTCGAGGTATTTATTATATGTTACTTAAACTACATGAGAATTGATTGAAAATGTGTTACTTTTAATCACTCACAAGATAAGACATGATGTTACAATATACACATAGGAATGACATAGGAATTTCAGATGGGTTTTTCTCCCACACATGACGTCACTGATAACATATTTACTGATCAAGTCATAAAATCATAGTTTAGGGTAGGTTTTTAAGCACGAAGTTTAGTTGAGATTTAAGATATTTGAGAAATATAAACTACAACTTTGGCTACTTTTTGAAATTTCCCCATACATAAGAAAAAGAACATAGAAAAATAAAATGAAAAGTCGTATTTGAATGGAATCAAATTATTATCCTTTCACTTAACAGCTGAATGCGTCGGTAATTACATCACAAAGGCACTGATAACAACTGATTGAATATATTGTGTTTCTTTTTTAAGGTTAAATTGATTTAATATTCAAGTTATTTCTTAATGATACACTTAAAAACAATAAACTTAATTAGCATTCAAAAAGCAAACGATCATATTATTGTGTAAAACAATCAAATGTTTTAAAAGTCACGAGTTAAAATTTGAAATGACTTAGAGTTTAAGTAGAATTTAGATGTGAACCTTTTAAAATGAAATAATAGTTTTTTGTATCGCCCTCTATCGGTGGGTAATAGAATTAAGAGATAATTAAAAGTTTTAACTTTAATTCGAGCCCACAACAAAAATTATTTTTCGGTTTTATTATTTAGGGTAGGTTTAACTGAGCAAGCCATGATATTTCAGTATTTATAGACGATTTAAGATATTCGATAAAGGAAATCATCTGAATTTTTAATTTAATTGAAGGGTTTACTGCTTAAAGTACTACAAAATGAGTACAACACGATGCATAGTTTTTTAATTAATTATATTTTTCGAAAGATTAAATTGACTTATTGATAAACTTAGGATTTATGTTTAAAGTGAATAAATTTGACATGTTAGGTTCACTTAATAACAGAGGGTTGAATAAGCTATTTTTAATAAAAATAAAGTTTACTAAAAGTTTTTAAAGTTAAAAAAATATAGTTTTAAAAAATTTAAAGTTTACAAAAAGTTTAAAAATCTTTAAGTAAATCAAAATTAACTTTTTAATTTTAACTATTGAGAGACTATAATCTAACTGTTTATCCTTGTAACCAACTGGTGCATATCAACTATATACTCTGTATCTGCATATGCGCAGAAAAACATAGACATTTAATCTAACTTGAGTTCGACTTTAAATTATTTGTCAACTTTTAAGTTTAATTACTATACACAACTCGATTACCTTTCCCACAAAACACCTTTCAGAAACAAAACAGAAATTAACACTTACCGAAAAACACGTCCACTTTGGGTGTTAGTCTTCACGCAACTAACGTTTCTCCCTTATCTTTGCTAGGGGGCGCTGCAATCGCCGCTAGAGGCGTTAGTAGTCTTCAGGTGTGTGATAAGAATAAACTTTAAATCCAACTTACACTCGCTCAGTCATTCTTGCTTCTCTCTACCTTGCTAACAACCGTTTGCTGCTGGCTCATTGTTTGGTTGTTTAAACTTGTTGAATGACGTCATCATCTGTTTGTCTAAACTTGTCCAGTCTTGTTTTTATGCAGTACGTCTATTTAGATGAGTCATCACTCGCTTATCTTGGTTGACTTGTCCAAACTTGTTTTTGTGTGGCACGTCTATTTGGGTGAGTCATCGTTCGCTTATCTTGCTTTACTTGTTTGAACTTGTCTAGTATCCACCACCTCATCTCTTTTGTCATAGCTTGAATATACTTTACACCAATCACTTAAATATAAAAGTCTTGTCACAACTTACTTAAACTTTGATAAAAATATTAATTATTTATAAATTTCATCAAATTCTTATTTTTCTGATACATTTACTATGTAATTTTCGTTCAAAAATATGGTAAAGCCCGATTTTAAATCGAAGTCTAAGATAAATTCCCCAAATTTGTAACATTTTAACACTAATAATAAATATTGTAAGCACCCAGTACATACAAGTTTTGTAAAAATAATATTACTTATAGCTAACTCGTTATGTCCCATGATACAAAACTTCAATATAACTAAAATCAGTGTTAAACAAAAATCTAATCACGTGTCTTTATATATTATTTTGAAATGCAAAGCATTATATCTAAACGAATGATATAAGGAGTAGTTAGAATAGTTCTTATATTTTTGTTAGTAAAAAATTTATACACATTATCTTACAAGGTTGCAATATTCAACACACGGTTCACCATATTTAAAAACGATTCACCATGATTTAAAAACTTAGTAACATATTTTAAATTTATAAATTTAAATTAAAAATACTTAAGTATTTATAATTGTTTACTTATAAAAATATGTTTTAATTTAAATTTATAAATTTAAAATATGTTACTAAGTTTTTAAATCATGGTGAATCGTTTTTAAATATGGTGAACCGTGTGTTGAATATTGCAACCTTGTAAGATAATGTGTATAAATTTTTTACTAACAAAAATATAAGAACTATTCTAACTACTCCTTATATCATTCGTTTAGATATAATGCTTTGCATTTCAAAATAATATATAAAGACACGTGATTAGATTTTTGTTTAACACTGATTTTAGTTATATTGAAGTTTTGTATCATGGGACATAACGAGTTAGCTATAAGTAATATTATTTTTACAAAACTTGTATGTACTGGGTGCTTACAATATTTATTATTAGTGTTAAAATGTTACAAATTTGGGGAATTTATCTTAGACTTCGATTTAAAATCGGGCTTTACCATATTTTTGAACGAAAATTACATAGTAAATGTATCAGAAAAATAAGAATTTGATGAAATTTATAAATAATTAATATTTTTATCAAAGTTTAAGTAAGTTGTGACAAGACTTTTATATTTAAGTGACTGGTGTAAAGTATATTCAAGCTATGACAAAAGAGATGAGGTGGTGGATACTAGACAAGTTCAAACAAGTAAAGCAAGATAAGCGAACGATGACTCACCCAAATAGACGTGCCACACAAAAACAAGTTTGGACAAGTCAACCAAGATAAGCGAGTGATGACTCATCTAAATAGACGTACTGCATAAAAACAAGACTGGACAAGTTTAGACAAACACATGATGACGTCATTCAACAAGTTTAAACAACCAAACAATGAGCCAGCAGCAAACGGTTGTTAGCAAGGTAGAGAGAAGCAAGAATGACTGAGCGAGTGTAAGTTGGATTTAAAGTTTATTCTTATCACACACCTGAAGACTACTAACGCCTCTAGCGGCGATTGCAGCGCCCCCTAGCAAAGATAAGGGAGAAACGTTAGTTGCGTGAAGACTAACACCCAAAGTGGACGTGTTTTTCGGTAAGTGTTAATTTCTGTTTTGTTTCTGAAAGGTGTTTTGTGGGAAAGGTAATCGAGTTGTGTATAGTAATTAAACTTAAAAGTTGACAAATAATTTAAAGTCGAACTCAAGTTAGATTAAATGTCTATGTTTTTCTGCGCATATGCAGATACAGAGTATATAGTTGATATGCACCAGTTGGTTACAAGGATAAACAGTTAGATTATAGTCTCTCAATAGTTAAAATTAAAAAGTTAATTTTGATTTACTTAAAGATTTTTAAACTTTTTGTAAACTTTAAATTTTTTAAAACTATATTTTTTTAACTTTAAAAACTTTTAGTAAACTTTATTTTTATTAAAAATAACTTATTCAACCCTCTGTTATTAAGTGAACCTAACATGTCAAATTTATTCACTTTAAACATAAATCCTAAGTTTATCAATAAGTCAATTTAATCTTTCGAAAAATATAATTAATTAAAAAACTATGCATCGTGTTGTACTCATTTTGTAGTACTTTAAGCAGTAAACCCTTCAATTAAATTAAAAATTCAGATGATTTCCTTTATCGAATATCTTAAATCGTCTATAAATACTGAAATATCATGGCTTGCTCAGTTAAACCTACCCTAAATAATAAAACCGAAAAATAATTTTTGTTGTGGGCTCGAATTAAAGTTAAAACTTTTAATTATCTCTTAATTCTATTACCCACCGATAGAGGGCGATACAAAAAACTATTATTTCATTTTAAAAGGTTCACATCTAAATTCTACTTAAACTCTAAGTCATTTCAAATTTTAACTCGTGACTTTTAAAACATTTGATTGTTTTACACAATAATGTGATCGTTTGCTTTTTGAATGCTAATTAAGTTTATTGTTTTTAAGTGTATCATTAAGAAATAACTTGAATATTAAATCAATTTAACCTTAAAAAAGAAACACAATATATTCAATCAGTTGTTATCAGTGCCTTTGTGATGTAATTACCGACGCATTCAGCTGTTAAGTGAAAGGATAATAATTTGATTCCATTCAAATACGACTTTTCATTTTATTTTTCTATGTTCTTTTTCTTATGTATGGGGAAATTTCAAAAAGTAGCCAAAGTTGTAGTTTATATTTCTCAAATATCTTAAATCTCAACTAAACTTCGTGCTTAAAAACCTACCCTAAACTATGATTTTATGACTTGATCAGTAAATATGTTATCAGTGACGTCATGTGTGGGAGAAAAACCCATCTGAAATTCCTATGTCATTCCTATGTGTATATTGTAACATCATGTCTTATCTTGTGAGTGATTAAAAGTAACACATTTTCAATCAATTCTCATGTAGTTTAAGTAACATATAATAAATACCTCGAGTTTATTTCACCAAAAATAAAATTTCTTTTAAAAGTAATGAAATTTTTCATGTTTTATATAATTTCAACAAATTTATTCACACTTTGTCTAAGACATTCAAAATGTTTAATAGTTGCTTATTTATTTTTTAAATAAGTTTTATTTTAAAAATGGAAAAAAATTTACAAAGTTTTATTTTTTAAATGAGTGAGGTTAAAAAATTTCACTATTAAATTCCACTAAGTTGAATTTTTTTTCAGGTATACTATTTCCACTGCTTTGAAAATGTTGTGTTGTTTTAAAAAAACTTTAACAATGTGTTAAGTCTGATTTTTAAAGTTATTAATTTTCCTTAGTTGAAAATATTATATAAGTGTAAAGTTATTATTTTTCTTAGTTTGAAATATTGTCTAAGTGTAAAGTTTACTTAAACTTAATTATTTTCTTTTGTCAATGTATCGAAATGTTTATTTGTTGCTTATTTTATAAAATGTATAACCAACTAGATATTTTTAAGTGTGTTAATTTCGTTAGGTCGAATTTTCTAAAATTTACAACCAACTAGATATTTTTCAAAGAAACTCTAACAATGTGTTAAGTCTAATTCTTCTTAAATTAAAATATTGTCTAAGTGTAAAGTTATTATTTTTCTACCTTCCATGTCTCGATGTAAAGGTGATAATCCTAAGTTTCCAATTTGCGGGCGAAAAGACATTAAAATATTTAAATGTTCTAGTAAAATGTGTGATATCTGAAATTTGGTAGTTCAAACAGCTTCCGGATAAAAATCGTCTACACGGGTTAAACATAGCAATCATTTTTTCAACATACAAATCCACACATGTAAAGATGAGTCACTCATGCAAGCTGATAACAAGTTTAGGCAGGAAAATCGGCTTGCATTAGTCATTTTTTTACTCTTCGTTATCATGTTAATAGGAAGTGATCTTAGGATCTCATAGTTATGATAAGACAAACCACGTGATGTTAACAACAAAGTGTTATTCACAACAAAATTAAATTCTATTTCCTTAAAATAATTGTAATGGAAAGGATATCGTGACTATCTTGAAAAAACTTTAGGTAAGTCAATTTTTATTGTAAAACTTTTATATTATGTGAAATCTTTTTTTTAAATGTCAACACACTCCTGTTTTCTCTGACACATTCAAAATACACAACATTAGTTTAAAAGTCACACAGTGTATGCTAAAGAAAACACTTTTTTCGCAATCAAACTATTTATTAATCATTTAAAATAATACAAATCAAATAAGCCTGTCATATTGAGCTGTAATCAATTCTAATTTCAAAAATTTTCATAATGTCCAATTAAACACTCGTTCTGTGAAATCTTCAAAGCCGTTGTACAACTTTAAAAAGGCATTCTCAGCATGTACATGTATGTTTTGGTCTGTTAATTCTAGTTCATATATTTTGCATATCATTTTGTCTTTTAATTCACTATAAGTTCGAACTAATCTATAAGCTTCACTATAAGTTCAAATAACAAATCTTTTAAACAGGGTGATTTCGCAATGTTAGGTAAAACTTTATGAAAAGTATCACAATGTTGTAAAAAATCCGATTCACACTTAAATATTTCACAACACTTTGCACATGAATATTGTTTACGAATCTTATGGGTCTTCTTGTGTATTAATAAGTCAGACATTCTTGAAAATATCTCGTTGCAATCACTACACTTGTATTTGGGCAATTTGTGAATCTTTTGATGATTACGTAAATCACTCTTTTGTGAAAAAACTTCAGCACACACCTCACAGCAAAAAGATTTTTCCTTTAGATGACTTTTCATATGAAACACTAAGTTAACTTTTCGAGGAAATGTTGTGTTACACATCTTACGCACATGGGGTAACTTCTGTTTCTTTAGTCCTGATGAGGTGAGTTTCACTTCATAATTCGAAACGAGTCCTTCTTTGGATAAAAGTGTAGAATCCATCTCTTGATTATTTAACTCTGGTGATGAGTGTTGACACTCCAAGTTGGTTACATCACCAACATAAGAATTCATAACTCGTTCCACAATAACTTAAATGAAAAATACAACCTATTACAACGATATCAGGTCACAGTAGAATGTTATGAACTCGTTTCATTGAAATTTATATAATGATAGAGGGCGCTCGTGTAAAAATACTAACTTTTTATTGGTTTAAAAATATTGTCATTTTATTGGTTTAAAAATACGTCACACGATTATTTCATCCTATAATGTTATAAGTTCAATAACCACTTAATTCTTGCACAATGATTTAGAAAGTCTTACCTATCAGAAGTTCGTACATATGTAAGTAAAAATCCTTATTACTCTCGTATCTATTGCTTTTATAAATAATATTTTATTTATCAAACCACTTAATTTCTAAATGATGTATTCTAAAACGCTTTTTATGTCTTATGTATGTAAAGTCTACTAAAAGAGGGGGAAAAAAGACGGGGTGTGAAGTATTTGTAAAATTGAAAAACGTTAATTTATAAAAACTAGATTCCATTCCCTTTTTTTAAAATGTTGGTTGTATAAAGTCAAATCTATTGAAAATTTATTTTAATCGTATAACTCTAAACAAAATACCCGCTCTCTTTAATAAGTTAAATAGTCACTAAAAATTGTTCATTTAAAAGGAAAAAATCTTTAAAATTCTCTTATTGTATGATTTTATAAATAATATTTTGCACGTCAAATCACTTCTTAACTAAATGTAATAATCTAAAATGTCTTATGTAATGATCTAAAATGTCTTATGTAATGATCTAAAATGTCTTATGTGTTGTGGATGGTTGGTTATTTGTTAAAACCGATTATCTACGCTTGGGATATAGGTCACTCTAGGGGTCATTCTAAGGGCTCCTAACTCGTATTGACAAGGTTCGAAGAAAACTCCGAACGGTTAGGTCGACGAGCGCGAGAGAAGTTTAAACCCAAACGTCTAGTAGCTTTAAAACCAGAACCTCTCAGTCACTGGTCTTATGTGTTGTGTTTATATAAATAATATTTTTCTTCTTTAATCACTTAACTCCAAAATGAAATGTTTCTAAGACACTTTGTCATGTCTTAAGTGAAACATATTTAACTAAAGAAGGATGTAGTATTTGTGACATAAGTTATTCTACAGTACCCTTTTAAGAAAAAAAAAGCTATATTACAAGTCAATTAAAAAAAATTATATAATTAAAAAGTATATATATATTGTTTAAGTATCCTAAAAACGATTATTTAAGTTAGTCCACAAATTTGTAAACTTAAAAAACGGAAGATGTAATGTAACACAAAGAAGTATGACAAATTTTTCCCCCATAAAGGATTAGTCTCAATGACTTGGATTAATTTTTTCCCCTAAAAATGACACATTACTTTTAGTATACAAGTTTGTGAAACGGCTTTTATAAGAAAATATTACGCTGAATACAATATTAAACCTTGTAATTTAATTCAATAACAAAAATGCGTGGGTGTATAGCTTATATTTACATTTTTGAAAATCACTTTGCTTTCGTTTTTAAAATGTATAAACACGTTATTTTTGGTAACAAAACTCTATTTCGAATATAATGTTGTACAAGAAATGTACAAGAAAGAATTAGGCATACTATCTTCGTCAATCTCTATAAATAAAATTTCGTATAGAAAGTAAAAATTTTCCCTCTAAATTATTATTTCGAATATTGAAGTGATCTGTTGACAGAGTGTTGTAAGAGAAATGTGCTTGTAAATTAAACAAACAGATGTAATAGCATTCATATTAAACCAAAACTCGCGAATTACTCAATAGCTAAAGACAATTTCCTGCAGTTCATTAAAACTATGATAAAGATATCTCAACGCAGGTCTGAAGTAACCATCTCTCGCATTTAAAGAGATAACAACACACACACATCCTTGGTGACCTAAGATAAGACATGTGTGATACAGAAATTGCAGGTTCTAATGTCACTAAAAATTAAAATAATACGTAAAACACTACAAAAAAAAATATAAAAAATAATTTGAAACGCTTTAAATAAATTAAATTTAAAAAAAAATGAAAACACTTTAAATAAAAAATAAAACAAAATTTCACCCTCTACAAAGAACAAAATCTATATGTCTAATCATGCACCTTCTTTATCTCTCTCATCTTAATTACTTCCGGTCTCACAAACCACCTGTCCTGTTCCAACAAGCTCCCAAACATGTTCCTAAAACATGTTTACTGCTTCCTGAAAACCCTTTTTGGAAAAAGCATGTCTAATCCCGTTTCCGATCTTATTTCCTGTCGCGTTTCCAGTCTAAAAATAAATTTCACGTTAAACTTTTATAAAGTAAAACAAAGTCAGAAAGATTTCCATTTTTATATTAGGTGTTAGTTAGCAAATAAAATTTTTATTTCAGGTGAGAAAAGAAAAAAAAAAAAAAAAAAAAAAAAAAAAATCGAACATTTTGCTAATATTACTTTCAAACTAAATTCATTCTGATAGCAGGATTCCTACAACTCAACTCCACTCGACTAGAAGGATTAAAACCAACAAAGAAAATTAAGCCCCCCACAAAAATAAGCCCCCCCCCTCTCTCCCTTATCGCACTCACTTCCTGCCGCGTTTCTGGTTAAACTTCCTATCTACACTTCCTGTTCACTTCCTGTCTCAACATGCCTGTTATCACCACCTGCCACTTCCGGTTTCCACACCTGTCCCTTCCCGTGACCTTCACAGAGCACAGAAGGTCGACTGCGCGAACTGCGCTGATGCAGAACTCTTATTTATCATCTACTGACAACAAACAATCTTAAAATATCTAAATAACAAATAAGAATTCCCCTGTTAAAGTGTTCAGTTGTTCAATAACTATTCGATTTAGAAAAATATTTTTCTACTACTGTGCAATTTTTTTTAAATGAAATTTAATTTATCATGTTGCTATGGCAGCAGACGATAAAACGATATCTTTGGAATAAGGGAATAAATAGAAGAAAAAGTTGTGTTGATGTTTGTAATAAACAAGTTTTCTTTATTTTTTAAAAAAGGTATATAGATAATTCCCTTTTATATTTTAACAGAATAATAAGTCTACTATAGTTTGCACATTGCCGTTATCATTATCTTTTTACGCGTGAAGGTTTCGCTATGGTACTCCATTGTGAAGTTTGGTAATTTTTTTTAATTCAATGTTTGAAAAACAGCATAATCATTAAATTTGAAATTTATATCAAGAAAAATAATTTTGTTTACCTTTCTAAAGCAGTTTGTCTAAGAATTTTGTGACAAATACTTATCGAGCTATTAATTTTTTCAGTAATTTAAAATGTTTCATTTTCCGAGATAAACCTGTGGCAACGATGGATGGCTGTGACTTTTCATAAACATGAATTTTGTTGTTGCCTGAAAGAATAAGCCACCCTGTGTGTGGCTAAAAAACTATACAGTTAATTCCGAGTATCTCACCAATATACCCCCCAAAAATCAACCTAATCGGATCATTTTTGCGGCAGTTATCGCGGAACAGACAAACAGACAGACGGAAACAAAAAACTTTTCGGGTCTTCACAGTGAGCCTTCACTGACGTTTCGGCAACTTCCAACAACCGGTCATTTGACTGGTACCAAATGAAAATATTTCGATTCGAATCAGAAATTTCTTCATAAAATAAATAAAATATAAATTGCACAGAAATAATTTTAATAAAAAAAAGTAAAATAGTTTTAAATAAATATTCAGGTGGGAAACCTATATATTTAAAACGCTAAGCGTTTTCTTTCGACAATCCGTTAGAACAAACTACTGCATCAAATTACACCATTCTTTTTTAAAATGAAAGATATTAGGACACAGATTTGTTATCGTGCATTCGTTTGTTCGAAAATTTAATTAATTAGCCGTAATTTTCAATTAAACTTTTACTTCTGTTAATGACGTCATAATCGGATAACGCCCACTGTTGAGAAGCACAGAGTTTATTCTATAAACTGTGTGGTTGCGAGGATAAAAGAGAAATAATAAATATTAAAAGCATGTGGCTCTTAGGCCGAATTTTTTAATTTGCAAGTTAGTTAAATTTCGTTAAATTTTCGTTAAATTTCGGAAAAATTTAAAAAGAATAGAAAAGAGGAATAATAAATATTAAAAGCATGTGGCTCTTAGGCCGAATTTTTTAATTTGCAAGTTAGTTAAATTTCGTTAAATTTCGTTAAATTTCGTTAAAAGTTAAATTTCGGTAAAAATATTTATCCGCGTGTTTTATAAGCGAATAAAAATTCATATTTATTGTGACGTCACGGGAATATTGTCCATTGGGTTTATTTTATCATTATGCATTATAACTTTGTTGATGCCGATTTTTCATTACAATTAAATACAAACTATATTTTTATTTGTATACATGGTGTTTAAGCATTAAAGTAATGTACATAGAGTACGTGTGAAAAGTTTGCGCCGGTGAAAACGACGTTATGCTTAGCTTGAAATGCATTTTAACATTGATAAAACTAAAGAGAAAAATGTATATGATTGTGTCAACATGACGTAATTTTAACTGATTTTTCCATTCTTAATTATAAAGATTAGAATTTGAGCCGTCATTGATTGCTTCATCTTGATTGCATACCTTGATTACATGTTACCAATTACTTTTTTTTACTTACCCATCATACGTAGTATAGGGTAAGTCTTGTAATCGTTTTGAAAATCGAAAAAAAAATTTTGACGGATTTACACGTTTCAGACACTGGAGATTCCGAAAAACATATTTTTAGAAAAAAAATTTTGCCGCCCGTCTGTGTGTCTGTGTGTGTGTCTGTGTGTGTGTCTGTGTGTGTGTCTGTGTGTGTGTCTGTGTGTCTGTAAACGCTCTATCTCCCGAAAAAATTGTGATAGAGACTTGCAATTTGGTATGTACTTAGTATATAATAATGGGAAGAAGCCTATTTCATTTCAATAACCTCGATTAACCGGAACAATTTTTTTCGGACTCTCGAAATATTCGTTCTGATGAAAGGTATATAAAAATTTTCGAAATTGTTTATTTTAAGAAATGAATATAAAAGACAATAAAAAAACATAAATTTTGCATAAAGCATGAAGTTGATCGGATAATTAGTTGCCGAGATATTTGGAATCCTATTTTCCACACTCTTCGATTTTTCATGATCCTGTATTTCATCCAAATTTCACTTCAAAGATATATTTTAATTGGAAATTTGACGCTTAATCAGATGCAATAAACTGCTAGTTAATAGGATTATTATTTTTGGAGTTATAAGGATGTTTCTTTCAAGCAATTCAGTAATCGAGACTTTAAAGTTTGTGACGTCATCAAGCCACGATTTTATTTGAATTGCAATGCACTTTATAAGTAGTTTACACATTTTTATTTTAATATTTTACATTATGCATATCCATGATGGGTAAGTATTACGGTGGCCCCCAACGACTAGTTTAAATTATAGGTTAGAAAATTTCCTTTTTTAATAAAAAGAAACACAAAAGTAAAAGATTTCTGGAAATTTAAAATTATTAAAAATAGTGTTATGGTAGAAAAAAAACTTGAAATAATGATTGTATTTTAGATAGCTTAATAAACAATGTAAGACTAATATTTCATAGGAATTATTTCGGTAGGTTTATTATAATTTCTTTAACGGTTCATTATTAGCGCCAAGTCCTATTTTTTTCACTGTGAATTTCTCTTTCGATGTCAAAAAATAGTTTTCTACTTTTGGACGCAAGCCAAAATACAGTGGCAATTTTTAGAAATGTATTACGGTTGTGACAACAAACGGCGGTATCGCTTTAGCTTTCATCGCGCTTACATCACTTCTAAACACTACAAATTTCTATTTTTTACTGCATTTTACTATATTTTACAATTTCAATTCTTGCATCATCAATTAGAAAAAAATTTAGCTTTCGAATGAAATTTATTTGAAAACTGCCGCTTAATTTAACGACTTTTTAAATAATTTTCAACCATGAAAAGTTTTTCAATTCTATCTTATCAATGACCACCAGTTTGCTTCAATAATGTAAAATAGCCCCTGGGAAAGTTGCCACAATTGAAAATAGATTTCCCTAACCATCATAAAAAGTTAATAATAATAATAATAATAATAAAAACAGTAATAAATCATAATATCAGATTATCCATAAGATAGAGCAATTTGGCGCTAAACGAAAATCTGTCAAAAAAAAAAACAATTTGCAGTTTATGTTGAACATAAAATTGATATGTTGAATTCGTTGATGTATATATTCCAGCAGATATCAGAATATGCTAGGAATTGCATTTATATATTTTTTTAAAGATCCATTTGCCAACTGTATAAGAGGGAAAATATCCCCGACTTTGATGGAAAAAGGATAATCATCCTGATTATGTAAAGGAACCAAAGAAACCATACAAATAAATTACACTTGAAAACATTAAAAATCTCCCTCATTTGCATATTGATTTATTACTATAAAAAAAACAAAAAAACAATGGCTCTCCCGAAGTACCGACAGAAGTGAAAACTTGAACAATTACGTGTGTATTTTTTGAATCGTCAGGAAACGTTTTATTGCGCAGGAAATTCTTTTAAATGAAGTGATTTTTTTATTCATTATTATAAACTACTACTACAAAAATTATATTACAATTTTCATTTAATGCGCTATTGTACATGAAAAATAATGCATATTATTTTACATTCAAAAACTGCAATCTATTGCTTAAAACGTAAATTTGCAAATAAATGAAATATAAAATTTAATTAATTGGTATTCTTTGAAATGAATACCAATGAAACTTATGAATTTTCATCCACAATTTAAACAACTCTCAATACATTCATCATTTCTTCCATGAGATTTAGTTTCATATCTTTTGTAATAACATTTATCTGCAAAATAGGGTTCCCGCTTCCTATCACTCCAAAAATGATTTCTTTGCTGCCTGTCTTGTTTACGGTATTCGTGAATATTATGCTTTTTTCTATCTTCATACTGCGCGTATTGTTTGCGATATCTATAATTACTATCAACAAACTTTTATTTTCTATAAAATGATTTCGCTTCATTTCCGTATCGGTAATCACGTTTCTTAAAACTTTCGTGAAATATTTCATTATTTTCATTTTTTTTTATTACTTCCGTCTATTTTTCTCGCGCTTGTTAAATTGTAATATTTTCCGTGTTTTGTTATTTCATTTTCATCTTTTGATTTGGTCTCGCGAGTTGAGTCCCTTTTATCTGTTTTCACCGCGCGTGCTAAATTTATCTTGAAATTATTTTCTGAATTATTTTTATTCATAATACCAATCATTTCGCTTTCTGCACGTGAACTATTTCCTTTTGATACTTTCGCTTCATTGTATGAATTGGCAACATATACAGCGGTGTCGATAACAGGTCGCGAATCTAATGGTTTTTTCCCATTTCAAAAAATGCCCAACGCGCCTAAAGAAGTTTTCACTTCAAATAAAAAAGTTCATATTTACATAAAAATTGATTAGCTTAAAATAATTGATGTGTTTTAGAAGATATGGATTTGTAACGAACAATGATTAAAGAGGACATTTTAAAAAACTTTTTTAACATCGAATTTCGACGGTGCTTCTGGCCAGATGCAATGCACATGCGCATAGGAGCTCATTCGGTTGCATTATCACATTAAGGATGGAGATCTATGCTTTATTTACTATGTTCTTTTATTTGCTGAATATGAGATAAACGTAAGAATATACTATTTGTATGATATTTCATAGGTCCATGAAATTTTTTTCTTGCTGTGGGGAATATGGCGATAATGTTAAACTGATTTGCAATACACAGTTGTTTACGGATTGTTTGTTTGGAGTTTGCATCGGAAATAGTACTGTATTTGACTGGGGAAAAAACTTTAGAAATATAATATTTGAAAGACTGTTTCATACGCACCCCTTCTTAAATATTAAAGAAACTTATTTACTGATATTGTTATAGTATTTTTTTCCGTCAAGTTTTGACGGGTCCCATCTAGTATTTTTATAAAACTTGAGTAAAATGCTCGGTATATTTAGGTACGAGAATGTGATATATATAATTAGTCTTAATCAAATAATACCATCCCATTCCATAACATATTAAGGTGTAATAACCTCCTTGTGCGTATATAATTAGCCTTAATCAATTATCCCATGCCATCCCATAACATAGTAAGGTATAATAACTTACTTGTGCTGCGTAATTGCCAAGTCACAAAATAATAATTAACTAAAAATGTAGTGACTAGGAGTGATTTGTGAATGAAAATTTCAGAGTTAATAAGATAGCTAAACTTGGCTTCACGATCTCAGAACTTTTTACGGTGAAAGAGTTTGGAGACTTGACTGCATTTTTTACAGGTGACGTTTTTGATGGGATTTTCTCTTTGAGTTTACGTCAAATTTACAATCGAAGTACACAGGATCTTTAAATAATATTGATATTTTCAAAAATGGCAAACATGCAAAAATTAGGTACGATTTTTCGTATAAAATTTTAAATTTTCGCGATGTTTAAAAACAAAAATATTTGATCAATCAGGATAATCTTGTGTACTTCTCTAGAGAAAAGTGTTGAGAATATGCGGTTAAAATTTTGGGTTGGGTTGATTATTGACGGCCAATTATCCACACTTGGGATATAGGCCCGGGGGGAGTGCCCTCCGTGGGGATCTTTCTAAGGGAACCTAACCCGTATTTACGCATGATAAATCCACGGCTCGAAGAAAACCACGAAAACTCCGAACGATTACGCCGACGGGCGCGATTGGGATCGAACGCAGCACGTCCCGTCTACCAGCTTCGAGATTAGAACCTCTCAGCCACTGGTGGGGCTGGTTAAAATTTTGGAGTCAATCCGATGAAAATACTTAAAGTTACGTTGAAAGCCAACTTCAAATGCATGTTTCAAATTCAAACAACTACATGTTTCATAAAATTGTCGCTAAAATAAATAAATGAATAAATATATAAATGATGTTAAGATTGATATATTGGATACTTTCAAACCAATTTTAATTCCGATGAACAGTTTTCATTTTAAAAAAATCATCAAAAATCAGTGTTTTTTTTTTTTTTTTTTTTCGCAGGCGTCGCGTTGTAAATTATAAAATTTGAACAAATTCTATTGAAGGTAATGTAGTTTTTCTAACATTGCTGCAGTTTCTAATAGCAAAATTTAAACTCAATTTGGAAATTGCATGTTTAAAATAACTTACAAGAAAATTTCTATTAAGGAAATTTTTATCCATATCAGATTAAACTAAGCTTATATCTAATATGCAATAAAAATAAATATTAAATTATATCACGAATTGTAAAAAGTAAAAATTCGAACAAATTTTACACCATGTAATGTAGTTTTATAACACTTTACTAACAACTACTAATAGCAAAATTTAGTCTCAATTGTAGGATTACATTCATAAAATAGGTTACAAGAATGTTCCTATTAAGGTAAAACTCAACCCATATTTAATATGCAAAGAGTAAATTATATCGCCAATTACTACGATTGCAAATTCGAACAAGTTGTGTACCAGGTAAGTACATTTTCTAACATTGCCAGCAAATACTAATAGGAAAATTTAAAATCAGTTTTAGGTTCCTTCTGTTATGAAGATAATCGATTTAATCTTTAATATCGATTTCTTCACACCATTGTTATTCCATCTCTATTCTACTTGAACATTTAACTCCATATTTCTTTTCATTCATGTTCAGTTTCCAGTCGTTGGAATAAATTTATTCCACGCTTGAAGTAGAAGTGCATGTTTTTGAAAGCACTGATTGAAATAAATAAAATGAATACTCTAGCTTCAAAATTAGAAACAGAAAATACAAAAATGAATATATGAATATCGATGAAATAAATATGTAGAAATATCGATACTGAAAAAGTATGACTATAGAACCATGGTGAAAGGAAAATAAATAACAACTGGAAACTGAACATAAATGAAAGGAAATATGGAGTTAAATGTTCAAGCAGAATAGAGATGGAATAACAATGGTGTGAAGAAAACGATATTAAAGATTAAATCGATTTTCTTCATAACACCTTCTTCCATAGGTAATTCAAAGGAAAAAATCGTAATATCGTAATGTAGTACTAGGGGTTCTAGTAGTTCTAGTAGGTCTAGGTAGATAGGTTTGTACTAACAATATTTCTCTCTTCTAATTATAGATGGCAGCACTGAAGGTGTTTTCTAGATACACGGATATAACCAACACCGGCTCTATTACAAAGCCAGGTTTCAGAGGAAATACTGGTTTGCTGACGTCATCAACCTCGGTCATGAAGCAGGTCGCAATATTCTCCCATTCCGTACTTGCTCATAGGAATAGTACCGTGCGTTTCAGAGACAACGTGTTGGGAAATCAATGTGTTTTGAATTCTGATATTAATTTAAAGTAGTTCAGTTCAAGATCGGATTGCTTTTAATTAAGGTAAGTACTTATTTACAGTATATATGTGTATTTTTATGAATATTAACAATGTTGATCATTGTGTATTAAATATGTTTAATTTGTCGTTTCTGCGCGAGTAGGCTTAACTCCACAGCTTTGTCCGAAGCTCATGTTGCGAAAAATATTTTATTACGTTTGCACTATTTATTTATTAGTAAATACTCTTACGCAACAATTTTTATGCATTATTCAACATTCAATATGAATTTGCTTCATTTGTAAATTTAATACTTTATAGTTAACACCTACCTTTTTTTTCATACATATCAATGGAAAATTGTGCATAAATAATTTCACATACTTCGTATTTGTACGCTTATGATGAAGAAAGACTAAATTTATTTATTATTACTAATTTTATTTACATATATATACATATACATTACATATATACATTTTACATATACCATATACATTACATATATATTTTTTATTTACATATATATATTTTTTTATTATTATTACTAATTTTATTTACAAGTCTAATCTGGATTGGAAGTGTAACTAATATCATAACACCTTTCTTATGCCACTAAAAAGTAACAAAAAATTAATTATATGTAGTTTTAACTAACTTAAGTAATTTTGTAAATATTTATTCAAGAATTAGTATATAAATTGTGTATTTCAGAATAAATATAATTAGTCACACTTAATAAAAGATGTACAGAGTAACTAAATATTTCATTTGTCATTACTGACCATGATCTTTAAAGTGTATAGCAAATAATTTATTCTCTATCTTACGAATCTAGCAATTTTTTTAGAGCTATCATTTAAAATTTGTAATAATTTTAATGTTAAAAATAATCAAAAACTAATTAAAAGTTTTTTATGCAAATTTTAGTTATAAGAATACGTTTTGATAAATTCATGATTGTTTCATTCTCATGCTTTTCCTTTTCCCTTTTATTTATTTTTTTCATATTTAATATCTTCCATTGCTAAAATATTCATTTTTTTTAACATACAGATATTACATTGAAAATTTCTGAACATGAAAATATTAACTTAATTAGATGTTTCTTATGATGTCACTAATTCACATGCAAAATGTTATCAATAGTATCAGTTAATAAAACTGTACTATAATGTACTGTCTATCATACGATAATTACATATTCGATTTATTTTGTACACACTACATAGTTTATACATATATATAACCTACAATAAAACTCACCAGAGGTGGTTTAATAATTATTAGAAAATATTAAATATATCAAGGGTAATATACCAAGAAAAATTTGGTGAATATTTAGGGCTACTTCACAACATCCTATTTAATAAAACAGGCTCCTTCACAAAAATCAATTTAATAAAATGGTCCCTTCACAAAATTCTTTAATAATAAAACAGGATCCTTCACAAAATTCCTTTTTGTTCCATAAAAACTTACTATTTATTATTTATTAATTATTTTGTGACATTTTAAAATGTGTAATTTGCAAACAAATAAGTTCACCAGAGAGGAAAACTTCAGCAAAAGGATTTTAAAAGTATTTTTTAATCTTGGTTCGAATTTGAGTAACTGGATTTTAACTTTAATTACAAAATGTTATTTTTCACAAAAATAACCTTTACTTTTCACAAAATTTTATTTAAATCAAATATCATGTTTAAAATGTGTAGTATTTAATTGATAAAAAATATGTTATAATGATAAATATTATACATTAAAAATGTCTTTTAAAAGACCCTTTTTTTAATTTCAGAACAGAGGCCTTCACAAATTTTTTTTATCTCAAAACAGGACAACTATATATTTAATATTTCCTAATAATAGTAAAATATCTCTGTTTATTGGTGATTATAAAAGAAATGCATATATGGAAAAATAAATCAAATATGTAATTATCAAATGACAGACAATGCAGTATATTAAGTTCTTACCTTACACTTTTTACTAACTGATATAATTTTGCATATGAATTAGTGACAGGAGAAGTATTTAAGTAAGTTAACATTTTCACGTTAACACATTTACAATTTAATCTATGTATAAAAAATATATAAATATTTTAGTCTATTTATGTAGCAACGACAAAGTAAACATATTTTAATAGATAATGATTAACATTGCTAATATTCTTAAAAATGCATGTATATACTCTAAATAAGTACTTACTTTAATGGAAAGCAATCCAGTCAATCGAAATATTATTAATTTTCTTGAAAATGTGCTAGAACTCAAATATGAATTTTAATTTGCACATTAACCAAAAGAAGAAAAAAAGTGTCTTTCACGAAGTGAAAATATATTTATAACACATGAAGAATATAAAATACTACTTAATAGAAAATAAAAAATAATGAATTAGATGAATATTCTTCTTAATATTAAATTTAAAAAATAAAATAAGACTCTTATACTTAGAAATTATACATTTTATATATAAAAAAATACACGATAAAAAAAAGTTTTTTTTTTATGTTTATATATTATATTTTATATAATATGAATATTTTTACTATATATTTTATGAATTATGAAATATATATTTTATGAATTATACGTATTTTATTTCTATTATAAGACATAAAAAGAAGCGGAGAGAGGGGTGGGGAAATGAAATATTTTTAAAAAGACAATATAATGAAATCTTTTAAAAGGATTAAAATGAAAGTGTCTTTAATAAAATGAATATAACATATGAAATGGTTACATGAAGCAAATAAAATGTAACTTAAAAGAGAGAAAAAATAGAGAACTACATTTATATTTTACTTATTTAGTTGTTAATAATAATAAAAACTCTGATATTTATGAATTATTCATATTTTATTTTTATTAAAAGATATAAAAAGGAGGAGGGGAGGGGGGGGGTTAAAAGATTTTTTATCTTTAAAAAGACACTATAATGAAAACTTTTAAAAGGATTAAAATGAAAGAGTCTTTCCTCAAATGAATATAATATTTATAACATGAAATGGTTACATGAACGTATATACATGGTTATATACACTGTACACTCTAACTTATGGCTGAGATAAGTTTTGGAACGAACTCGGAACGTTATGATGACGAACGGAAAATAAACGAGGTTTGTCATCAATGACCGAGGTTAGTGACGTCACTCTGAGTGTCCCCGGGCTTTCTTAATAGAGCCGGTGTTGATATAACACGGAGGAAGATTGCTCCTATGTGTTATGTCGGTTATTTCCGTGCTATGTTTCATCTAGAAAATACCTTTAGTGCTGCCATCTATACTTAGAAGGGAGAAATATTATTAGAACAAATTTACCTACCTAGACCTACTAGGCCCAAACAGCAAAAGAGGATTGCAAGATTTTCAATATTCCCTACAAAAATGTTTAAGGCTGTTCTCAAATCCAAACTGGCTATTTTCTGATACATTTTGTAATTCATATTTGCTCGCAAACGCATCAAATTGGCAGGTGCTCTTATTTAAAAAATTTGTAATCAAACTGTCGTTTCCATTTTTCTGTTAAGGCAGGCGATATTTTAGAAGACAATACAGTCCAAGTTTGCATTTTGTACAGAATTTATGAACGCGACAGTATGGGAAAGGTAAAAAAAAAAAAAAAAAAAAAAAAAAAAAAACTGTTATCATGATATCATGACACAATAATTGCTTATAACTAATGTAATTCATGTTAATGTAATTCATTTATCAAACAATAAATAAATAAATAAATAAAACTGCAGGATTACAAATCACTTCAATAATCATGTCTGCAAATGCTTATAAAAATAAGTCCTAAAATTTCGCGTTGCTGAGCGAGAAAATTATTTTTATAAGAACATCCTTAATTTTGCCACCTAGGAAAATGGCATATATAGGCATTAGCATATATCACGAATACTAATTTCATTTTAATCCTAGATTTAACCTCTGGGTATTTTTAAATTCCAATGAAACCAGAGGATATTATTAAAACAGCTTTTATTGCTAAAAATGGCTGTTTCGTTCTTAAACGGATGAGTTTTGTTTTGTCACAAATTGCACCATCCACTTTTCAAAAGGTCATGAATAAAATTTTTAAACCTCTGTTAGGTAAGGGAGTCTTTACCCTATTACGTAATGCTCGTTTAATAGCAAAATTGAACAAATATAAATATTTTTGACAAGAAATTAACTTTCCGCCAGTAACATTACCCTGGTAACTTAGTTAGGTAAGATGGGATGATCCGTCACTCCCATAGACATCTCATACTTATAAATCCCTCCTCTATGGTCACTCCAGATGATTTATGAAAAAAAAAACTACTTTCTTTTTTGCGCATCGATTTGCTTAAAGTTCTTTTGGGGTTGGTGCAGTGTTATCCCAGCAAGATAGACCTATAGACTATGCGTCTAGTCTAGGATTTTGAATTCGGCTGAACGGAATTATTCTACTACTAAATAACTTGCAGTTATTTCTGCGTTGAAAAAAATCTTGTTGCCATTTTAATGAACTGCCGGTAATTAAAATTTAACAAGTTTTGGGAAAGGCTTTTTCCCCCTCCCAGTCTTCCTTAAATTGAGCTTATTATGGATCGTCTGAATTAAATATCCCCGCTCTACTGATAAGATTCCCTACTTACTGTTATAAATTAATTGTTGTGTTTTATTAAATCTGGTGCCATGGTCTCCTTTGAAGTTGACAGCCCCAAAAGGCATATTATAAACACACAGGCATAACAGAATATCATTTTGAAAAACTAGAAAATATTTTAAAGTTACATTTTCTCTTTTTTTCCCCTTTTATTAAAAGTTTTTTTTTTAATCTTTTATTTTATTTTTCTTTAAATGAAGATCTGGTCTCTGGTTATAAGCAGAAGAATAAACAAACTATTAAGGGGTCAGATAACCTTTAAAGTGTCAGAAATTCCAAATTTTTTTTATTAGCTTATAATTAAATATGATTCTTTAGGAACAATTTAAAATAAACCCCATGCAAAAATTCACTTTAGAAGTGGAGTTATGTCTAAAAGAGTGTGAGCTTTTTTTTATATGATCAAGGGACAGTTTGATCTTTGAAGTCAATTTTCTCAAAACGACGATTTTGGTCATTGCGCGCACGATTTAATAAAAATGGTTGGTTAGAATTTCATGAAATTTTGACTGAATGTTTTAACCAGACAGATGCACAAAATGACCTACGATTATATTTCTCAAGTAAAAAGTTTAGAATTTATGACTAATTTTGTGGTAAAAAAAACTCGATATTTCGAATTTCTCTAAAAAAAAAATTTTTTCTCAAGATCTACACATTTTATTTTTTTCATCGTAGGTCATTTTAAGAACACATTATATATGTACTCATTAAAAAAATTTTGGCTGGTTTTAGCAATTCAAATGTGAAAAATCATGCGCGCAGTACATGCAAAAATAATTCTTTCGTAAAAAATTTATTATATTTTAAAATAAATTTAAAAGCTTTATATGAGTGTATACATTTTTGGAGACTTTTTATTTATAAATTAAACGTTTAATAATATGTATTTTAATTTTTTTAATTCAAAGTCAAATAGTTACGGAGTTATGGTAAATCTTATAGAGGTCCCTTTTTCATGTATTTTGTGAGTTCAAAGGTTACCTGACCCCTTAATGGTATATTAATGTCAGTGACTAAAACAAGATATTAACCACTTTTAAATGTGTTTTAAATTAATACTTTTTTTTTATTGACTGTATCTTCAACTAATAATATGATGCGCGATTATAATATGAATATAAGAACAATATGATGTGATGTTAATTTATGATAGTCAAAATATATCCAATAAAACACAATTTCTCCAATAAAAATTTATTCAACGATTTCATAATTGTTTGTATTGGTAATACACAGCCATTATTTACTTCAACAATGTCATAATACTATATATACATAAGAATAAATATTTAGAAAGAACACACTTCTACTTCTCTTATACACACTTCTACTTCTCTTATATACACTTCTACTTCTCTTATATACACTTCTACTTCTCCTAAATAACATTTTTATCAAGCTTGACGATTTGGTCTCCTTTTTTATTATTAACACTTCGCCGTCCGGCGACACCACAGTGGTGTCGTACGTAAAGTAACTTAATTTTAATCCTTAAATGCTACATTGGCACCAGAATTTTGGAATAAAAAATTCCCTTTTTATCAAATACATGAAGAAAAGATTTTACTTATTTTCGAATAAATTTGTTTCTAAATTCTGGTGTCAATCAATCATTTCAACATTTTACGAAAAGAAGTATTTTTACGAGACATGCTGACGGCAAAGTGTTAAGAAATTCCGAATTCATACTGGAAATTCCGTAAAAATTTTTACTTTATGTAATCCCGAAATGTCTGTCATTAAATAAAGCTAAAGCTACTATTGATAATTGTTGGTGTGGATTCGGAATTTCTGAATAAAAAAGGAAACCAAACTGGCAACTCTGCTCTATTTAAGGCGATTCTGAACACAAAAATCTTGAAAATGTCCTATGTTTAGATTTTCTGCTTACAAAATACAACACAAACCGCATGTAAATACAAAAATTACATCAAAATATAAAACAATGTTTAAGTTTTATTGCGTTCAGTTGTCTATGAAGTACTTAAAACTTTAAATCAATTTATCTCATAATGTTTTTTTTTTTCAAAATTCTTCATATTTAAGTTGAAATCTTTAAGTTTCTATGAAATAAAATGTCATAAGATTTTGTACAATTATTTTCAGTAATACTTTGGATAAATTGTCTGCACAGTTTATTGTTTTGTGAGAAAATTTACTGACAATAATTTTACAAAGTCTTGCGACTTTATGTTTCATAGAAACTAAGATATATATCAAAACTTAAATATGACAAATCTTGCAAAAAAAAAAAAAAAAAAAAAAAAAAAAGCCTTTTGCATACTTTTTATTTTTTTCCCCAATTCGTCATATTTATGTTGATGTATTTAAGTTTCTATGAAATATAAAGTCAAGACTTTGTGCAATTATTTTCAAAAATATTTCAATAATATTTTGAATAAATTGTCTTCGAGTTTTTTTTTTCTTCTTTTGAGAGAGAGATAGAGGGAGGGAAATTTTAACTGAAAATAATTGTACAAAGTCCTAATGACTTAATATTTCATAGAAAGTTATATAGCAACTTAAATAGGACGAATCTTGTAAAAAGAAAAAGGAAAATAAAAAGCTGTTTGCATATATTTTTTTTTTATTATTATTTCAAGATTCGTCATGTTTAAGTTGATATACAATCTAAGTTTTTGTGAATTATAAAGTCAAGACTTATTCTAATCTTATGCGTTTATATTTAATAGAAAGTTAGATATATCAATTTAAATATGATGAATCTTGCAAAAAGAAAATAAAAAGCTTTTGCATACCTTTTATTATTTTTTTTAAATATTCGTCATGTTTAAGTTGATATATCTAAGTTTCTATGACTTATAAAGTCACAAGACTTTGTATAATTATTTTCAGTTATACTATAAATAAATAGTCCTTGCTATTTTATTACTATTTATTTATTTATTTTGAGATCGAGAGATAATTTACTAAAAATAATTGTACAAAGTATTTTTTTAATATTAGAAAAAATGATTGATTTTATCTGATTAGCAAAGTAAATATGCATATTCAAAAAATTGTTTTTCAAATAAAAGAATAAAAATATGCTGTGTTAATAGATTATTTTAAATAAAATTATTTTTTACCAAAAAAGTAGAGGAATATGTATTTTCACTGTTTTTTTTTTTTTTGTACATTTAGTAAGCATGCGTAAATATGATTTATTGTATGAATATTTAACAGAATAGAAACATAGGCTTAATTTTAAATTAATATTTCGTTATGTGATATAAAATTAACTTTTTTATGCATAAAAATGTCATTAAAAATGTCATTCATAAAATTGATGATTATATTGTAATTTAATGTTTTCCTCGAGAAAATAGCCTTCGCTTAGAGATACATTTATTTAAGGGACAAAACATCCAATCCCAAAGGTGTTCCTTATCAAATAGTATAACTGAACATCTATTTTAAGAAACTTAAAAGCATGCTTTTTTGCGGGTTTTAAAAAATCATTACATTTGAACATACATACAGCTATTTTATATATTTTTTTATATGTCATGTCTATAATACTATACAGACACTGTGACTGGTTGTAGCTAGAACAAAATGATGTTCATATAATCCAAAATAATAATAACACACTCAACAATAATGAATGGTTACTAATGTTAAGAATGTTACTTAAAGAATAATACCACCAATATTATGTACAAATGACAACGCTTGTGTAGAGCGTCCATACGCTTGAACGAGCCATTTGGAAGGCTTTTAGGCTTTCATTTGATGTCAAATAATTCATTTTTCGTCCAGATGGGTATATAATTCTCATTGATCAAATGCTTATTGACAATGTTCATAAGCACAAATGAATTATACGTGACGATGATATTGGATAAGTTGTGAAAAGTAAATCTAAAGGTATCTTTTTACAAGGCCACTGAAGTGTTGACAAAGAATTCGTGATTCATTCAAACTGGTACATCTTTTCCATTGTTCTTAATTCATAATGTTCACTACCACATATGAAATATACAAGACGATGAGTTGTGAAGAATATATATAGAAGCAAAGCATATCTTTACAAGTCCACTACTGATGTCAATTACTTCATCGTCACCTTGGAATTAAAGATACAGCCTGGTACACTTTTCTTCCGCTGTTTATTCACAATGTTCACGAGCACATATGCATATGTTTTTATATTTTAATATGTGTAACACATGTCGAAGATATTGGGTAAGTTAAGCACAGAATATGTCGGGGCATCTTTTTTACAAACTCATTGTACTGATGAAACAAAATTAGTAATTCATTCAGCTAAACAGATTATTTAAACTTATCTAATGTCTATGTTACAGTGCTAGTTAACAAAGACGTAATCAAAGTTCATTTGCTACGGAATCATACGACCAGCACTGTTTAATGAACTTTGTGTTCAATTCCTCGAGTCGTCACGCCATGCCCTTTTTCAAGATCCCTTCTACTCCAGTTTTATATACACACATAACTTGACAGAAAGGCACTTCAGTAACGCTGTACATCACCAAAATATTTAACGATCTTTCAGCGTTACTATACGATACACTCATTTCAGTAGCATTGCAATGGTTAGAAAGTCTTTTCTGGTCAGTGTAGAACTTTAACTGCATTATTTATTTTTAAATGAATCGCGTTTTAAATGATAGGAGGAAGATTGTTTGATACAGGTGTTGTATCTGTTACACAAATGAAACATCACAGCAAGTCTTCTAAATTTGAAATCATGAATTTGGCTGACTTGGAAAATGATAGTATGGCATAGAACAATATGGAAAATTCCTACTAGGATCCTCATGCACTTGTTCTAACTGAAAAGAATACAAAAGCATATTTAAAAAGAAAAAAAAGAAATACATAAGTATAAACATACATATTCTACAGTTTTTAAAAGAAATATTTTATTTCTTTATCTTAAATTAGATCAAGCAAAATCTGTCAGATCTTAATAATAATTAATGTTGTAAAATAATTTTTTAAGGAAATATCATTTGTTTCAAAAATATATTATCATGATCGGTTGTAATACATATACATACATACTTATTTTCACAAATATTCTGACTACTGTCCAAGTCAGCTAAATTATTTAAAACGATATGATAAAAATACAACAATTCGATATTTCTAGACAATACTGCATTTTTTTAAAATAATGCTGTTACTTTTAACACTAAATGAAAACTACATGTATGTTTATGCGTATGTTTACCACTAAAATATCTAGTTCTAGTCCATTTCAAAGTCCGATTTACCTAATGTAATAGAAAATTTTATAGAATTGTCATCTCTAAATAGTTAACTAGTTATTAATTACTTTCTTGCTCATTACGACCCTTGTTGCACGTTCTTACACATAAAACTTAACCCCTTAATTATAGAAAAGACAGAGAGAGAGAGAAAATTGACATGTCATGTAAAGATTTAAATGATATCGTCTTCATTAATACATATATCTTAATAAGCAACTTTTAACTAGAAGATGGTTTTATGGAGATTAATATATATTAATCAGATAGATTAATAATTGCGAAATCCGACTCTTTGGAAAAGAACCGGGCTAACTGGAGAATCATCTCCCTTTTTCCAACCAGCCTGATATTTTTTAGGCTTATTGCAAAGAGCCTATGCAGTTTTAGACTAATTGAACATGACCACTTATTTCTCAATCAACCTGATATTTTTAGGCTTATTGCAAAAAACTTATACAGCGTTAGGCTAATTGACAAATGACCACTTTCTCAATGTGGCTTGATTTTTTGTTTCAGGCTTATTGCAATGAGTCTATGCAGTTTTAGGCTAATTAGAAAATGACCAGTTGTTTATCCAAACATCCAGGCTTATCGAAATAAGTCCATGATAATGGACTTATTGCGATAATATTATCGCATGTTGATGACTGATAATATTACAACAATAACAATTAGTACAACTGATAATATTACAGTCAACTGATGAATATTATCAGTTAGAATCGCAAATGAAGTCCATGGTAGTTATGCATAATTTTAGTGCAAAAAGGAGCAAGAACTTAAACTGCTTATGGAAAATGTATAAGAAAACTGTCTTATGACAGATTTCATTAACGCGGCTGATAGTTTGACATTAGTGAATACTAAATTTTTATTTTAAGGATATATATTTCGAAAACAGCCCGTGCAGAAGTATCAATAAAATCTACAGATGAGGCAAATTTTTAATGTTTTCCCAGCATTACGTACAGAAGATGGGATGCGGAATAAAAATTACTAAACCCATCTTCTTTACATAATGTTGAGAAAACATTAAAAATCTGCCTCACCTGCAGATTTACTTGATACAGAATTTTTTTTTATATATATGTTGTATAATTATTTTCATTTAGAAGCCCATCTTCTCTGTGTAACGCTGGGAAAATATTAACAATCTGCCTCATCCGCAGATTTAATTGATATAGCACTTTTCTTATATATTTTTATAATTATTTTTATTCAGCTTTCTATCTTTTCTACGCAATGCTGGGAAAACATTACAAATCTGTCTGATCTGCAGATTTGATTGATACTTCTGCACTGAGTGTTTGAGAAAAATATACCCTTAACATAAAAATGAGCTATTTACTAACTATAGGCTCTCAGTCGCATAAACGAAATCTGCGAATTACGATAGTTTTCTTATACGTTTACTAACCATTATAGACTCTCAGTTGCGTAAACGAAAACTGTGAAAATGACAGTTTCTTTATACATTTTTTTAAGCATTTTAAGTTTCTGATTTCGTAGATTTCGTAAGAAATACTACCTATTACATTCTCCCCTATATTGGAATTTCTGAAACTTCTTTGCAGATCTTCGCCGATGATGACTCCTAGAACACAAAACCCCCCCCAGTTCAAAACTTTATCTATCTATATATCTATATCACTTTTTTATGGACACGATAACTTCCGTAATTCTATATAAATCTCTTCCAAACTGACACATAAAATCCCGGTCAAGTTCGTTAATAGGCAAAATGGACCAAAAGAAACATGGGGGGGGGGGGGGATGGGTTTTTTTTTTGTGTGTGTGTGTGTGTGTGCGTGTGTGTGTGTAAACAGAAAAAAATTATAACTTCTTAATTATGATGCATATCTAATTCGTTTAGAGTTATTATTACTTCTAGGAAAAGGGACACAAATTTATGTATGACAGATTTTTGATATCATTAAAAATGGCCTCAAGTGTGTGCGTGTGGGGGGGGGGGGGATAAGGGTTCAAGAAGTAAAAAATTCATAACTTCGTCAATTCACAAGATATCAAATAGAAATTTTTCAGCTGTCTCACTTTACGAATTAGTGTGCTATTTGTCTTTTCCCCAAGCTTTTATAATAATAGATATGCACTTATCAAATATGAGATTGGAAAAGCAGCTTTCATCTATCTCGAACATAAAATTGTAATATTTATTTTCTTCCACTTATTTTTTGCAAACATTTTGGAAATACGACAGAGCAGGTAAAAGCCATTTTACCATTTTTAATTTCAATAAAAATTCAAGTAACTGGTATACAAAAGTGCAGTTTAAACAAAAATGTTTCTCGATTTTTTTTTTTTTTTTAATATAATAAGAAAGTTGCAAAATTTGCAAAAAGTACCTTCAAAGCTTAAAAAAAAGCATAAAAACTCAATATAAGCAGTAACAGACGATATATTTTGTACAGTTTTACTCCAATGAAATTGAGTACCATTTGGATGAGATTCGAGCTACAAAGTAGCAGATTGCACAAATTGTCATTTTATTTTTATTTTTGGATGATTTTTGAAGCTTTGAAGGCACAATGCCATCTATGACAAAAAAAATTACAACAACATTCTTTTATTAGGTTGCTTAAAAACCTTTTGGACATTTACGTCCACCCTGCATTCTCGTACGCCAATTACTTGAATTTTTATTGAATTTTAAAATGTGTCAAGGGCTTTTCGCTCACCCTGTACACATCTTTTCTTTTACATTAGATAGTAAAACTCTTTACCAATTCAGATAATGTTAAGTAAGAAAATAATGTAATAAATATTTCAGCTTACCTTTCGAAATTAGGAGAGGTAGGTTATGATCTTCGTATCCCTCTTGGTCTGGTTGTCCGTCCGTTGATAAACTGACCGGTTCACCGTAAGCCTCCTCACCACGTCAAGGTGGGGATATATCGAGGAGGTTTTTGCAGTGGCTGGCCTTCAGCACATTTTTCTATCTAAAGCATCGCTGTTTTTTACACTAAAGAAAAAAGAAAAGAAAAGAAAAGAGAAAAAGAAAAGAAAAGAAAAGAGAAAAAGAAGAAGAAATAGGAAAATATTTGGTCGAAAAATTGTTTTATCATAAAGAATGTCCAAGAAAAAAATATATAAATAAATAATAACAATAAATAAATAAATAAATAAAAAAGAATAATAAAAAAGAAAAAAAGGGACATAAAAGAAAAGAAAAGAAAAATGAGAAAGAAAAGAAGTAAAAAATAGGAAGAATAAATAGGATAAAATTTGATCGAAAGATTATTGATATTACAAAGAATGTTCCAGACAGTCTGGAACATTCTTTGTAATATCAATAATATTTCGATCAAATTTTATCCTATTTATTCTTCCTATTTTTTACTTCTTCTTTTCTTTCTCGCTTTTCTTTTCTTTTTTTTTTTTTTTTTTTTTTTTTTTTAGTATTTAATATAGAACTATATTTTAGTTTTTGCATCCTTATCTGAAGATTGAAAAATGTGCTGAAGGTTAGCCACTGCAAAAGAAAAAAAAAAAAAAAAAAAAAGAGATCGAATCCTTCTTTGGCCTCGGGCGAAAAATCAGAGAACAACGACCATAGTTTCGAGAGCAATTCGGCTTCCTTCATCAGATATAGCAGAACATACGTACTCCTCAAAGGTAGATCCGAGTCTCTGCTTTTCGTTAGATTCGGTTCTACCCTTATGGCGTGCGTATATTCAGCTAATCATCAATTAATAAGCAGTTTCCTTCTTCAAATAGAGCTGAATATACGCACACCATAAGCGTAGAACCGAGTCTAATAAAAAGCCGAGACTCAGATCTACCTTTGAGAAATACGTATGTTCTCCTCTATATGATGAAGAAAGCCAAATTGCTCTCGAAACTATGGTCATGCTCTCTAATTTTTCGTCCGAGGCTAAAGAAAGACTTTTACTCAAAAAACACCCCAACTCTCCTAACTCCAAGCCAACTATCATCTGCCACGTCTAGTAATCCATCTTGCCATTCTGTAAAAGTAAATATAGAGCTAATCAATACAATTTAATGAATTTAAAAATTCAACAGTAAAAAATTGTCAATGAGCAAATAATAAAATATTTTTTGAGAGTAACTTGTTTTCATCAGAACCAAAATGACATGATTTAGTTATTATTTAGGGCTTTTATTTCTCCTTTTTTTCCTGTCACTTTTGAATATTTCTTGTATAACAGTTGGTACAATGTAAGCATATAGTTAAAAGTTGCATGTGTTACGTTTACTATATATTAATTTATCAAATTAAATTCATTTTTAATAAATGTACATAAAGCAAATAGTTTTAGAGCACTATCCATATACTTAAAGCTAACCTGCTTTTTAGTTTTTCGTGCAAAAATGCTGTTTATACGCATGCGCGAGCATTCAGCTAATCAGCTAGAGGCTTTTACTATCTTCAGACGCGATGTTCCAGCCAATGAGGTGAAGGCTTTTTCCTCTCTCTAGAAGCGTATGTGTTCCATTTGGTTGTTTGGTTGTTGAAACTTTTTTATAGATTTCTTTTATTAAGGTATTTTTTCATTTTACCGTATTTATTTTCTTTTTAAGTCGTATGTATTTTAGTACTTTGAATTTTTTATAACTAACCCTTTTTTTTGAGAGAGAGAGAGATTTCGTGGCACGAAATTTCGCGAATCGTTTTCGATGTAAACAAACTAATTTTAAACTTTTAATATGTAATTCTGTGTGATATGATTAAATTCAGGTTTTCTCAGCGACGATCACAGTATTTTTACCAAATAATTTTTGTACTAATCAAGCTTTTTTGGTTATTAAGCATAGCTAAACACGAAAGAAAACTTTGTTATTTTAAGATTTTGATGTGAATTATTTGCGTACATTTATAAGACGAGTTTCACTGAATAATTCAAGAAAAAAAAAATCTCATCATTATACATATTTAGTTTTGCATTATTAATTATTTACTTGGCCTTTACTTTTAATATTTCAAACTTACAGCTGAATGTAACTATTAAAACATTTGAAATACTGTATTCGTAAAATGAACTTTCAGCTTAAACACTCGACAGTTACTTTTAGTTATGCATTATTAATTATTTACTTGGCCTTTACTTTTAATATTTCAAACTTACAGTTGAATGTAACTATTAAAACATTTGAAATACTGTATTCGTAAAATGAAATTTCAGCTTAAACACTCGACAATTACTTTTACTTATGCATTATTAATTATTTACTTGGCCTTTACTTTTAATATTTCAAACTTACAGCTGAATGTAACTATTAAAACATTTGAAATACTGTATTCGTAAAATGAAATTTCAGCTTAAACACTCGACAGTTACTTTTAGTTATGCATTATTAATTATTTACTTGGCCTTTACTTTTAATATTTCAAACTTACAGTTGAATGTAACTATTAAAACATTTGAAATACTGTATTCGTAAAATGAAATTAGTTTAAACACTCGACAATTACTTTTAGTTATGCATTATTAATTATTTACTTGGCCTTTACTTTTAATATTTCAAACTTACAGCTGAATGTAACTATTAAAACATTTGAAATACTGTATTCGTAAAATGAAATTTCAGCTTAAACACTCGACAATTACTTTTACTTATGCATTATTAATTATTTACTTGGCCTTTACTTTTAATATTTCAAACTTACAGCTAAATGTAATTATTAAAACATTTGAAATACTGTATTCGTAAAATGAAATTTCAGCTTAAACACTCGACAATTACTTTTAGGTTAAATTCAGGTTTTCTCAGTGACGATCACAGTATTTTTACCAAATAATTAAAAGTACTACATGCATGCATCTATCTATCTATATTAGAAATTGTGCAGGTTTCTGGTCACTGTTTTGTTTACATATTTTAAACAAAAATTTCAATTTAATAATGCACTGAAAATTATAATGAATGCTTACAATTAAACACAACAACACAAAACAAAAAATTTCACAAAAACACATTATTTCCCCCGAAATTTTCCCACAACTAATCAATAAATTTCATGATATTTTATTGCGATTTTAAACCATGAACTTTAGTACTTTTCTGTTATACGGACACTATGCCAAAATGTATGTATGTATGTAAATGTATGTATGTATGTTTGGCGACAATGGTGTACGTATAACGGAAAAGTGCCTGAATTATTATTTATATATATATATATAAAATATAAACATAATTGGCAACACAGCAAGTTTTCTGGATTTCTCCCTGTCTCTCTAACCACATTGTTAACAAAACAAAAAATTCACGAAAAACACATTATTTCCCTGATATTTTCCCACAACTAATCAATAAATTTCATGATATTTTATTGTGATTTTAAACCATGAACTTTAGTACTTTTCTGTTATACGGATACTATGCCAAAATGTATGTATGTATGTATGTTTGGCGACAATGGTGTCCGTATAACGGAAAAGTGCCTGAATTATTATTTTTTTATATATATATAAAATATAAACATATTTGGCGACACAGCAAGTTTTCTGGATGTGAAAGGCGGAGATGAATTTCATTCATTCAATGACCGTTTTAAAAGTTTCAAGTTTGGATTGAGTGCACCTGAACATAAAAACCGATACCTATTTCTATGTTCATGATTGAGTTATTTGGATATCTTTTCGTATAGCACAGAAAATCATTTCTCCCGCTTTCGTAATACAGATAAATTCTGGTGTATTTTTTTTTCTTCTTTTCATATCATAAGTACTTTTCTACTTTAAATTTTTTAATTGTCGAGTTTCTAAGCTGAAATTTCATTTTTCGAGTGCAGTATTTCAAATGTTTTAATAATTACATTCAGCTGTAAGTTTGAAATATTTAAAATATTAAAAGTAAAGGTCAAGTAAATAATTAATAATGCATAACTAAATATGTATAATGATCAGAATGACATATTAAAATGTGTACAGAATGACATGAAAATTTTAAAAAACTGAAATTTTGCACTTGCAACTTAATTGTAAATTTCATTGTTTACATTGGAAACGATTTGTGGATTTTAAGAATTTGCTGAACTTCGTGTCACCAAATTGCTAAATCTCTCTCTCTCACTCTCCAAAAAAAAAAAAAGGGTTAGTTTAAAAAAATTCAAAGTAGCAAAATACATACAACACAAAAAGAAAATAAATACGGTAAAATGAAAAAATTACTTTAATAATAGAAATCCATAAATTTTCAACAATGACATCAAACGAACGTATCTCATCCTTCGTTTGTGATAAGGAACGCTCCTTTGGCCCCCTCCACTCATTGGCTGAATTGTAAAGGGCAAAATTGGGGGACAAAATGACTACAGCATTTCTGAGAAAAGAAAAAATCAGAAAATTCACAGAAAATAATTATTTTTGTTGCAAGTTGGGTTAACTGTCTTTATGGTTCGAGTCGATTTCAGACTGAGTGTAGATTTCTGCAAGTTGGATTTGGGTTAACCCGATTTTTCAAAAGTTAGTTCAAGTTCAGTATATTATTTCAGATTAAAACTATACCTATCAGGGCTTGAATTTCAGGGCGGGATTCGCGCGGAAAATTTTGAAATCCCGCCCAAAAAAGATCATGAGCGGGAGCCTCCCGCCCAAAAAATTTCAGCATTTTTGGAGAAATTTGCATTATTTAATTTACCTGCAACCGAACGATAAATTTCGTGATTTTTTTTCCCCGCAACCGATTGACGGACTGTGTGTTTTTTCCGCGACTGATTGACGAACTTTGTGGTTTTTTCCGTGACAGATCAACGAACTTTGAGTTTTTTCTGCGACAGATCGATGAACATTGCGTTTTTTAAGCGACTGATCGACGAACATTGCGTTTTTTGGGGACATATCAACGAACTTTGCGTTTATTCCGCAATCGATCGACGAAATTTTTCTTTCTTCCCTGACTGATCGACGAACTTTGCATTTATTCCGCAATCGATCGACGAAATTTGCTTTTTTCCGCAACTGATCGACGAACTTTGCGTTTTTTCCGCGACAGATCAACGAACGTTGCATTTTTTTCTGCGACTGATCAACGAACTTTGCATTTTTTCTGCGACAGATAGACGAACATTGCGTTTTTTAAGCGAATGATCGACGAACCTTGCATTTTTTGGGGACAGATCGACGAACTTTGTGTTTATTCTGCAATCGATCGACGAAATTTGCTTTTTTCCCACGACTGATTAACGAACTTTGCGTTTTTTGGTGACAGATGGACGAACTTAGCGTTTTTTCCGCGACAGATTGATGAACTTTGCGTCTTTTCCACGATCGATCGGTGAATCTCAATCAAGTAAAATCTAAAGTCAGAAATTTATTTAACAACCTAATTGTTAAGGGTCCCTAACACATTTAATGGAACTTGAAAAATACACTGCATATATAAAACTTAACTTTCTTCCCTTTTTTATAATAAAAATAAACATTTTACATAATCATTCTCAGTTGACATAATTTTTAAATGGTATTTTGTCATGTCTGCATTAATGTAATTCTTTAAATAGCATGTAAAAGAATAGTGGGGTTTAAAGATTTTTTTTCTCCATCCCAAACATTACAACTCCCCTCCATTTAAAAATGTTGGTAGGGAGACTCCCGTCTTTGGAAAAATTGAATTTCAAGCCCTGCCTATAATATGTTTGTGTGTATTGAGGTTTGTATAGATGTTTGTGTGTGTGCTGTTTTTAATACAGACAGTTTCATTTTTCACACGAACCTTTCAAAAAATTCACAGTCTTTGCGCAATGCTTTAACAAAATTCGCATTTTTTTTCGCGATTCTTTAATGAAATTCGCATTTTTTTCTGTATCTTTTTTTTTGTCGAGATTCATAATTTTTTCAGCTATCCTATGACGTAATTCGTGTTTTTTTTTCAGCGATAATTTGACGAAATTTGTGTTTTTTCTGCGATTTTTTTTTCACGAAATTTGCGTTATTTTCCACGATTCTTTTATGAAATTTGCGTTTTTCTGTGATCCTTAGACGAAATTTTCTTTTTTCGCAATGCTTTGATAATAATCACATTTTCTCTGCTGCCTTTTGATAAGATTCATGAATTTTCAGCAATCCTTCGATGAAATTCGCGTTTTTTCAGCAATCTTTGAAGAAATTCGCATTTTTCTCACGATACTTTAACGAAATGTGCGTTTTCCAGCGATTTTTTGATAAAATACATTTTATTCCGCAATTTTTAGACGAAGTTTGGCAAGAAAGCGCTATCTTTGGGTGAAATTTCCTGTTTTGCGATTCTTTGACAAAATTTGCTCATCTTTTGTGTAAATCGCGTTTTTCTGTGGCCTTTTAACAAAATTCACGTTTTACATGATCCTTTGATGAAATTAGTGTTTTTCCCGTGATCATTTGACGAAATCTAGGATTTTTTTCCCGCGAAGATTGATTATATGTTTTTAGTCTGCAGGTGCCCTAAAAAGTTTGTGACGCCTGTCGCTGCATTGCACGCATTCTGCCACGGTGTATCAAACAAACAAAATTCATCCTAAAGAATTATTGTTTCGTTTCTGGAAATGAACAACCGTCAACTCATTGGCTGAATTATAAAGGGTGAAATGTGTAGGCACTGAGTATCATCTATACTATTAATGTCGGTAAACGTCTGTCTGTGTGTGTGTTGTTGTGTCTGGCGTCTGTAAGCACAAAACTCTGCATGCAGACGACGGACATAAGTGCTTTTGGTATAAAAAAATTCGTAAGTGGAGTTTTTAAAATTCAACATTAACAACATTTTGCGGGAGAAGAGGGGTGCGAACGAATTTAAAAAATGAGTCCACATCAATAATTATGGCGGCGGGGGGGGGGAGTATGTTTTGCCTACACGGGGCGGAGACTTTTCTTTGTTGACACCACTCATATGATATATCGTTCGAAAGGCCTGTGACTGCCTTTTCATGTTATGCATCTGTGTGGTCCATCCCCCCCCCCCTGCCAATTGGGGCACTTTTCTAAATTTTGCACATACCACTCATGTTATATATCGTTAAAAAGGTCTGTGACCGCTTAATCATATTATGCATCTCCGGTGTCCATCCCCCACTTTGCCCCCCCAAGGGGGTACTTTTGTAAATTTTGCACAATCCCTTCATGTTACGTATTGTTGGAAAGGTCTTTGACTGCTTATTCATGTTATGCATCTCCGGGATACATCCCGCCACTTCCCCCCCCCTTAAGGGGGGCAATTTTCTAAATTTTGTTGACACCCCTCATGTCATATATTGTTGGAAAGGTCTGTGACCGCTTAATGATATTATGCATCTCCAATGTCCATCTCCCCACTTTGCCCCCCTACTCCCCCAAAGGGGTACTTTTCTAAATTTTGCAGACAACCCTCATGTCATATATCGCTGGAAAGGTCTGTGACTGCTTAATCATATGCATATCTCCAATGTCCATTTTCCCACTTTGCCCCCCCCCTCCCCCAAGGGGGTACTTTTCTAAATTTTGCAGACAACCCTCATGTCATATATCGTTGGAAAGGTCTGTGACTGCTTAATCATATGCATATCTCTGATGTCCATCTCCCTGCTTTGTCCCCCCCCCCCCAAAGAGGTACTTTTCTAAATTTTGCACACAACCCTCATGTTATATATCATTGGAAAGGTCTGTGACCACTTAATCATATTATGCATGTTCCGTGTCCATCCCCTACTTTACCCCCCCCCCAAGAGGGTACTTTTTTTAATTTTGCACACACCCCTCATGTTACATATCGTTTGAAAGGTCTTTGACTGCTTATTCATGTTATGCATCTCCTTGGTCCATCCCGCCATTTCCCCCTTCCCAAGGGGGCACTTACCATTTACTTGTACAACAGCGCTAAATGTGTCAGATGAAAGAAATTCCGCGAGTACATGTGCCAGTGAAACTTAGCCAATTGCTGTTCTTCAACCTAGCTTTAATTCAAAGTGGGTTTTTTATTTATTTGAATTATTCTGCAAAAGTTTCAAACATTTTAAAGCAGCTATGAATTTTATTTTTATGGTACTATCAAGTTTTTTGCCGTCAAATTTTGACGGGTTCCATCTAGTATTGCTTTAATGTCAAATGTTACATTGAAAATATTATAAAATTATTTTTAAAAAGTTTTTTTTTTTTTATGCTGTTTGCTTGCTAAGCCTAACAGTATAACTATTTTAACCCAGATAGGTTTTTTTGCTCTAAAATATTAATTTTACGTTATTTTGTAATGAAAATTTCAGAAATTAATTTAATCCTGAATAAGAGTTTTGTGCTATACAATTGCTAAATATGCTAAATAAAAGTGTTTATTTACTTTAAATCGAAAGTTTTTCTCATCATTACATTCAAGTTATCTCCTTCAAAATTTTAAAATTTCTACCAAGTGTAATAATATCGCAACAATTTTATTATTCATTGAAAAATGATAATAATTGATACTTGCAGTAAAATAACGCCCATTGATGAATTATACCGGATGTTTCAAAATTAAATCATTTAAACTTTAAGAAGCGGTAGAGCATACTAAAACAAACAACTTTTGTATAAAAAAAAAACAACGGTCGTAATCCATTTTTTTCACGCAAAAAATACAGGGTGTCTCACTTCAATTAGAACCTATAAGTAGATAATATTTGACAGTTCTACATCAGCGCAGTTCGCGCAGTCGACCTCAAGGTTGAAGGAAGGTCACAGAGCCGGAAGTAGCAGGTGTGGACACCGGAAGTTGTGCGGGCTGTGAAGGTCACCGGAAGTCGCAGGTGTGGATAACATACATGTTGAGACAGGAAACCGGAAGGAATTTGGAGATAAGGACAGGATGAGACGTATTTTTTATGAGTTTTGAACAGGTTCTTTCTTGACAGGGAAAATTTTTCTGCATCAGATGTGCTAATGTCTCAAGGTTAGCGGAAGGGACAGGTGGTGATAACAGACATGTTTATACAGGAAGTGATTCCGTAAGTAAGGCCGGTTCTACATCAGCGCAGTTCGCGCAGTCGACCTTCTGTGCTCTGTGAAGGTCACCGGAAGGGGCAGGTGGTGATAACAGGCATGTTGAGACAGGAAGTGTAGATAGGAAGTTTAACCAGAAACGCGGCAAGAAGTGAGTGCGATAAGGGAGAGAGGGGGAGGGCTTATTTTTGTGGGGGGGCTTAATTTTTTTTTTGTTGGTTTTAATCCTTCTAGTCGAGTGGAGTTGAGTTGTAGGAATCCTGCTATCAGAATGAATTTAATTTGAAAGTAATATTAGCAAAATGTTCGATTTTTTTTTTTTTAATTTTCTCACCTGAAATAAAAATTTTATTTGCTAACTAACATCTAATATAAAAATCGAAATCTTTCTGACTTTGTTTTACTTTATAAAAGTTTAACGTGAAATTTATTTTAAGACTGGAAACGCGACAGGAAATAAGATCGGAAACGGGATTAGACATGCTTTTTCCAAAAAGGGTTTTCAGGAAGCAGTAAACATGTTTTGGGAACATGTTTGGGAGCTTGTTGGAACAGGAAAGTAGTTTAAAAGACCGGAAGTGATTAAGGTGTAAGAGATAAGGAAAGTAGGAATATACACGTAGATTTTGTTCTTTGTAGAGGGTGAAATTTTGTTTTATTTTTTATTTAAAGTGTTTTCATTTTTTTTTAATTTATTTAAAGCGTTTCAAATTATTTTTTATATTATTTTTTTTTTTGTAGTGTTTTACGTATTATTTTAATTTTTAGTGACATTAGAACCTGCAATTTCTGTATCACACATGTCTTATCTTAGCTTACCAAGGATGTGTGTGTGTTATCTCTTTAAATGCGAGAGATGGTTACTTCAGACCTGCGTTGAGATATCTTTATCATAGTTTTAATGAACTGCAGGAAATTGTCTTTAGCTATTGAGTAATTCGCGAGTTTTGGTTTAATATGAATGCTATTACATCTGTTTGTTTAATTTACAAGCACATTTCTCTTACAACATTCTGTCAACAGATCATTTCCATATTCGAAATAATAATTTAGAAGGAAAATTTTTATATGAAAATACTATGAAATGTCATTTATAGAGATTGACAAAAATAGCATGCTTGTTTCTTTCTCGTATTAACCTTATAATCATTTATTTTAGAAATATAGATTTATAGTTTTGTTACGAAAAATAACGTGTTTACACATTTTAAAAACGAAAGCAAAGTGATTTTTACAAATGTAACTATAAGCTATACACCCACGCATTTGTGTTAGTGAATTAAATTACAATGCTTAAAATTGTATTCACCGTACTATTTTCCTGCAAAAGCCGTTTCGCAAACTTGTGTACTGAAATTAATGTGGCATTTTTAGGGAAAAAGTTAATTCAAGTCTTTGAGACTAATCTTTCAAAGGAAAAAAAGATTTGTCATACTTTCCCTTACATTATATCTTCCGTTTTTTAAGTTTACAAATTTGTGGAGTAACTTAAATAATCGTTTTTATGCTAATTAAACAATATATTTTTTTAATTATATGTTTTTTTTAAAAATTAACTTGTAATAGCTTCTTTTTTTTTTTTTTTTTCTTAAAAGGGTACTGTAGAATAACTTATGTCACAAATACTACATCCTTCTTTAGTTAAATATGTTTCACTTAAGACATGACAAAGTGTCTTAGAAACATTTCATTTTGGAGTTAAGTGATTAAACAAGAAAAATATTATTTATAAAAACACAACACATAAGACTAGCGGCTGAGAGGTTCTACTCTCAAAGTTGATAGATGGAAGGGGTTAGGTTTAAACCTCTCTCGCGCTCGTCGACCTAACCGTTCGGAGTTTTCTTCGAACCTTGTCAATACGAGTTAGGAGCCCTTAGAATGACCCCTAGAGTGACCTATATCCCTAACGCAGATAATCAACCCTATATTTAACCAACCATCCACAACACATAAGACATTTTAGATCATTCCATTTTGTTAATAAGTGATTTAACGTGCAAAATATTATTCATAAAACATACAATAAGAGAATTTTAAAGAATTTTTTCTTTCAAATGAACAATTTTTAGTGACTATTTAACTTATTAAAGAGAGCGGGTGTAGTGTAATATATCAAACACGTTGTGTTGAAGAGGCCGACCACGTGCTAACACGTGGTGACGTGATCACAAGTGAAAGACCGCAAAATATAAATATTAAGATGAACCCAAGGTCTCACGCTCGCTATTATTTTAGCGATGGACTAACACATAATTAAAATAAGTAAAAAGGAACTCTCTCACCCATTTTTAGCAGGAACGATGCGATGTATATATGACTAATAATACAGCACACTCATTTTAGGAAAAACTGAGACAAAAAGCCTTTTTGATGGTAAAGAAACAAGAGATTATTTATTCATCTATAAAACTCTGCATAGGTGAGGGACTCCGGTGACATCGTGTCCTCCATGACTGATGAAATTGAATAAGTTAAGATCTCCCAAACTACACTGAGCACATCCTGAACATAACTGATTTTAACATCAGCGCGAAGTGCCGAGCCGGTTGCCCTTGGCGATAAAACCCGCGATCGTCCAATAGCGATGCGCAGAAACGGAGCGAGCTCGGAAAACACGCCAACTGTTGGCGCGCGCCAAAGAGCGATGAACCTACCGCAACGCGTTCCTCGGCGAAGCATGTGGAGCGCTTTTGCCGGATCGAAGGAACGGGAGAAGCGGTGAGCCGATGACGAATTCCCCACGAAACTGCCGCGATATGCATCGACTGAAATGCGAAATATCGGCGTTTGACGAAAGTTAAAATGAGAAAGAAACAGCGTTGGCAGACAATGGATACGTTAAATTAAAGATAATTAAAAACGCTGATACGGGGATAATTAAATACTGAAAGAAACATATTAAAATTAATAAATTTAGAGATTTAATGGGAAATTGAACACGTGAATCGTACACGTCGCGATTGCGCTAAAAATGTTGCGATTACATCGTGACATATTCCCCCGCAAATGAAAAATTTGTAAAATTTAGACTGGGAATGAAAAATTTGACTGGGAAGCGACCATTTTACATGGGCGAGAAAAATTTGGAAAAAGGAAAAATTCTGAATGTGAAGGAAAAATTTTGCAAAATTTAAAAAGAGGAATTCGAAGCAAATTTAGCAACAAATACGAATTTTGACTATAAATGAAATTCCAACATTGCTGACATGGGAGTAAAACGAGTCACCAGAGAATACACGGGATTAACAAAGACGACTATACAATAAGTCGTATAAATGACACAGTAAATTTCTGTTGTAAATGAAATAAATACAGTAATATATATATAAACAATACATTATTACATAATTCAGTGATGCATATTACAAATTACCTTCTGTGAGACAAACACAATTTTATAATTAATTTGACTTATTAAGATTAACAATTATACTTCACCATTGGTAAAAAAAAATTCTTTTAACAATTTAACAATCTAAAATATTTCAAAAGCATGACACAATTAGTTACATGTAAATTCGTTGTGACTAACACTAATTTTTTTTTTTTTTAATAGTAAATAGATTAACAGATTAATTGATAAAAATGTCACAAGAAAAATACATTATGTGCACTAGTAAATAATTTTTGAATGTGAAGAGACCAACTGCCATTGTTTTGACAGTGATGAAAAAAAAATTTAAACTTTCCAATTATCAAAAGTTGAAAACCAAGAGTTAAGTGCAAAACACTTTGGATTGCAATACTTAAATGAATGAGTGAAAGGAAGTAGAACATAATGCTAATGATTAGCAAATGAAACAACGTTCCAACTATAAGAATAATTAAAATGGAACACACATGTACAGAAGTACAAACTTATAAAATTATCCTAACAAATTTAATTGAATAGTTACTGAAATGAATATCAAACGTACAATTTGTAACCTGTAAGTAAACACAGTATTCATACATACTTTATAAAGCCTAAGCACACAGTGAATTGAAAGCAACTCCATATCATGAACATTGAATGGAAAAGTACGAATGCATGAGACACCATTGTATAACATTACACGATTAAAAATGTGCAAAAAAAATTATTTGACTCAAAATTATGAGACAAAACCATTGAATAAATATTAATACCTTGAAAAGGATGTTATGAAAATGAGGAAAAATTATATATGTAAAATTGCAATAAGAGCAGGTTGAAGTAACAATTACATGCATCAAGTAGAAAATTATTGGTAAAATGCTGTAAGAGAACACATTGTTTATGCACCATAACCTAAAATTTACCATCATTTTTTTTTTTTTTTTTTTTTTTTTGTAGTTATGCAAACCTATATATACATACTTAAGTATATGAACATGTCCTTTTGGGATAGTTGTTGTAAATGTAAAATGTAAGGCCTTACGAAAAACATAAATGCATAATTAGCTTTTCAATATTTCAAAAATTTGACTATGTGTACACATTGATTGCTTTGAAATTGATACTTAGCAAAGGTATGATTGTTCATTAGGTACCATGGAACAAACATATAAGTGCAAAGAAAATAATGTCAAGCGCTTGAACTAAACACATAAATATACACAAAAGTTGAAAAAACAATTAATAAAGGGCTAGCAAAAATTATAAAAGGGGGAGTTGCAACTCATGAGTGATTTAAATAAGGGCTAGGGAAATACACAAAATACAATTATAAGAACAGTAAGAAAATACAAAAAAAAATCTGTCAAAAAGACAGGTGCCAATCGAAGATATAAAAAATATAGTTGAATAAGTAAAGATTTGCACGAAATATACAAACTGTATATCTCAACCTGTTTGTTATATAAAAAAATTTTGCATGAGAAAATTATATAAGTTAAAAAAATGACCAATGAATTACACAAAAATAGATACAAATAATTTAAATAATTGGTAAAAATTGTTAATTTAAAATAAAAAAATACCTTGAGATAAATAAACTTTACAGATGATTATGCTGGAGCCACATCAACAGGGAAAAGGAAAATTGTGATAGTATGCAAATAAATATTGCATGTTAAATATTTACGATAATTACAAATTAAGATGCTGCAAAAGGAGTTCTTTAAGAGAACAGTTCAGGAATGTTATTTATGTTAGGACTTAATCTTGCAGAGTTCAAGGCAAAGGTGAGTACTTGTAGATGAAAACAGTTCACGAAAAAGACAGAGAAATTGCAGTTAAGGTGAAACACTAGCTGGAGCACACGTTACTGGTTCAGGTACGAACTTTTAAAATTGTAAATAAATTAAGGAAAAGCAGGGATGAGCAGCGGTACATGCCAGAGGAGAGTTTACAAAATGTCATGAAAGATTCATAGCAGTACCACTCCATTGGGTACTATGCACTCTCTCTAGCACGTACACATATTTCACAAACGGGAAAAACTTGAACACACTATGTAGAGGGAAAAAAAACTGTTGAATGTGGAGCAGACACAAAAGGATTGGGTTTAACTATTTTATAAGGCTTGAGCTTAACCTAAGCCTAACTTTTGAAACAAATAATTTAAAAGACTCACATGTGGGCGAAAATGCCGGATGGTCAACATTAAAGTTCCGTTTGTAGAACTGATTATTTGCTATACAGTTTTTGCACTTCGGAGGTTTTGTGCAGTGGCCTGGTTCATGTGCTTCAGCACACCAGGGACATGCACGTGACTTTTTGCAAGAACTTGCAACGTGGTTGAAAGATTGGCAATTATAGCACCGGATAATACGGATAAACCGTTTCATGAAAACGTTCTGTTCACCAATTTTCAAAGTCTTGCAGTTCACAAGTAGTGTGGCGATGTTTGCTGGCACTTGAAAGATGTAATTGTAGTTGTTTGATTTTCTTGATTTGTTTTTCTTTATGAAATTACATGAAGGGGTAAAGCCAGCAGTATCCGATATTGCTTGGATGATATCAGGGATACTATATTTCTCGTCAATGGCATAAATGATGATTTTAGATGGCTTGGAGGATTTGTTAAACGAAGAATTAGAATTACTAGAAGAATTTAAAGTAGAATTGTGAGCCTGAAGAGACTTTACTGCAGGGGATTTTAAAGTGGAATTTAATATGGAGGTGTCATGTTCACACCTATGAACACAGGGATCCAGCACTATAGGAGCACAAGCTGGGGTGTTGCACGTCTGTGTTGATGCATCAGTAGAAGACGGCACATTTTGCTGCAGGTCCTCAACCTGGGTAGTAACATGAGAGACTTCAATCTTCTTGTTCATTTGCATTCGCTGTAATAATTTTGTATTAAGATTTTTAAGATTGTCTCTTTCATGCACTAGGCGGGCAAAATCTGTTTGCACCTCTTTGAACAGAGATGTTAAGGGCTCTATTCTAAAATTGAATACATTTAAAAGCTGCTTTTCGATTTCTGGCAATGCCGGGTTACTTACACTGCTGTGTTTCTTGATTTCATATGTTACATCTCCTTCCACCATGTTGGATAGGTTCATTAAGATGGCTTCAAAACAAGTGAAACCTGGGACTTTTTGCCACGTCGGATTAATCATGCCATTTTACACATTCATGTTGTTGATTGAAAAATTTTAAACTTTTGATTAAAAAAATATATATAAAAAACTAAGAAATTTAAAGGAAAAAAAAAAAAAGATTGGCACGAGTTATGCCCTGTCAGTGCATCAGTACAAGAATATGAGAGCTTTGCATGAAAAAAATAATTTGGCAATGATAAACACATTAAAGGACTTGATTAAATTTACAGCCAGAAAAATGATGAAAAAAAAATTTTTTTTTTTTTTGAAAAATTTACTTTCCAAAAGACTTTTTTTTTTTTTTTTTTTTTGATGAATTTAAATTTTACCTGATTAATTACTACATTCTACAGCATAAAAAAAATAACTTTAACGATTGTACAAAATTTTTAGGGTGAGAGTTTAAGTTTTTTAGATTTTAAATTTTAAACAAATTGAATTTATATGGGAAAAAAAAATAGTCCACACTAAAATTACGACCTGGATCTGAGGCACCATATGTAGTGTAATATATCAAACACGTTGTGTTGAAGAGGCCGACCACGTGCTAACACGTGGTGACGTGATCACAAGTGAAAGACCGCAAAATATAAATATTAAGATGAACCCAAGGTCTCACGCTCGCTATTATTTTAGCGATGGACTAACACATAATTAAAATAAGTAAAAAGGAACTCTCTCACCCATTTTTAGCAGGAACGATGCGATGTATATATGACTAATAATACAGCACACTCATTTTAGGAAAAACTGAGACAAAAAGCCTTTTTGATGGTAAAGAAACAAGAGATTATTTATTCATCTATAAAACTCTGCATAGGTGAGGGACTCCGGTGACATCGTGTCCTCCATGACTGATGAAATTGAATAAGTTAAGATCTCCCAAACTACACTGAGCACATCCTGAACATAACTGATTTTAACATCAGCGCGAAGTGCCGAGCCGGTTGCCCTTGGCGATAAAACCCGCGATCGTCCAATAGCGATGCGCAGAAACGGAGCGAGCTCCGAAAACACGCCAACTGTTGGCGCGCGCCAAAGAGCGATGAACCTACCGCAACGCGTTCCTCGGCGAAGCATGTGGAGCGCTTTTGCCGGATCGAAGGAACGGGAGAAGCGGTGAGCCGATGACGAATTCCCCACGAAACTGCCGCGATATGCATCGACTGAAATGCGAAATATCGGCGTTTGACGAAAGTTAAAATGAGAAAGAAACAGCGTTGGCAGACAATGGATACGTTAAATTAAAGATAATTAAAAACGCTGATACGGGGATAATTAAATACTGAAAGAAACATATTAAAATTAATAAATTTAGAGATTTAATGGGAAATTGAACACGTGAATCGTACACGTCGCGATTGCGCTAAAAATGTTGCGATTACATCGTGACAGCGGGTATTTTGTTTAGAGTTATACGATTAAAATAAATTTTCAATAGATTTGACTTTATACAACCAACATTTAAAAAAAAAGGTAATGGAATCTAGTTTTTATAAATTAACGTATTTCAATTTTACAAATACTTTACACCCCCTCTTTTTCCCCTCTTTGTTAGACTCCATACACATAAGACATAAAAGGCGTTTTAGAATACATCATTTAGAAATTAAGCGACTTGATAAGTAAAATATTATTTATAAAAGTAATAAAGATTTTTACTTACAAATGTATGAACTTCTGATAGGTAAGACTTTCTCAGTCATTGTGCAAGAATTAAGTGCTTATTGAACTTATAACATTATAGGATGAAATAATCGCGTGGCGTATTTTTAAACCAATAAAATGTCAGTATTTTTAAACCAATAAAAAGTTAGTATTTTTACACGAGCGCCCTCTATCATTATATAAATTTCAATGAAACGAGTTGATATTATTATACTGTGCCCTGAAATTGTTGTAATAGGTTGTATTTTTCGTTAAGTTAGTTTTCATTTAAGTTATTATGGAACGAGTTATGAATTCTTATGTTGGTGATGTAACCAACTTGGAGTGTCAACACTCATCACCAAAGTTAAATAATCAAGAGATGGATTCTACACTTTTACCCAAAGAAGCACCCGTTTCGAATTATGAAGTGAAACCCAACTCATCAGGACTAAAGTTACCCTTTGTGTGCACTACTTGCAACAAAGCTTTTTCCCGAAAGTTTGTCTTAATTAGACACATGAAATTTCACCTGGAGAAAAAACCTTTTGTGTGTAACATCTGCGAAAAACAATTTGTTCAAAAGAGTGACTTATTAAATCATGTGAAGATTCATTCAAAGAGCCCAGTGATTTATAATTGTGATCTATGTGCTGAAGTTTTTTCAAAAAAGAGTGACTTACTTCAACATAGCAAAATTCACAAATCTGTCAAACAACATAAGTGTATTGAATGCAATGAACTGTTTTCGAGAAAGTATGACTTATTGAAACATAAGAGGATGCATAAGCCCCGAAAGCAGTATGAATGCATCCAGTGTAGTGAAATATTTAATCGAAAATATGATTTATCACGTCATATAGACACTGCACACAAAGTACTACCCAAAGTTGTCAAATCGTCATCTTTAAAAGATTCGTTATATGAAAAAGTGAAGCATTTTAACAGACAAAATGCTTTAAATGTATTTACTAAAACTGTAATAAATTCTAATGAGGAGAATGATCAAGACTTTCACACATTTTTTAACAGTATTCGGTCGGACGTTTTGAATGAATTAAATTATCAGATAGAAGTAAAAAGGTCAATGAAATGGTATGCAACTGCAAAAGTTGTTGTAAGTCGCCAAACACCGGACGGTGATATACACTGATAAAAATTTCACCGTTAGATTACGGGAAAAGCTTGGCAGCACAGACTCCAAGATTTTCCTGTAATATTACAGTATGTACCGTTATCTATTTACACTGTATATGACCGTAAATCACAGTAACTTTCAAGACCGTTAGTCACTGTAACTTTGAAGACAGTTTCTGACCGTAAACCACCGTAACTTTCAAGACCGTTTCTGACCGTAAGTTACTGTAACTTTGAAGACAGTTTCTGACCGTAAACCACTGTAACTCTCAAGAATGTACCTGACCGTAAATCACCGTAATTTTCAAGAACGTAGCTGACCGTAAATCAGTGTATTTTTCAAGAATGTATCTGACCGTAATTCACAGTAATGTATAGACTGTAATTAACTGTAAATGACTGTAGCTTTCTTGTCATTTACAGTCATATATACAGTATCACCCACAGCTACCAGTTTGTAATGCTTTTCCTCACCACTAAAATTTAATAGAATTTTTTGTATTATTTTAAATTAGAAGATTTCACCAATTAAAGTAACAAAATTTTCCATTAAATTTCAGTGGTGATGTAAATCTATACAAATATGCAACTTATGTATCACCAGAAATGAGAGTTAGGACAGTAAATGAGAATAAAATAATGATTTCAGGAGTGCACATGATTTCATTCTTCGATAACATTATAGTGTCCAAAAAATGTGGCAACATTTCTGCACAAGAGCAATTATGTACAAGAGATAGGTAGTATAAATAACAAAATTGTCGATAGAAAGATAAAGAATTTGAACTGTTTCATTTTTATTATGTTCCTCATAAACAAAACTGCCCAGCCACAAAAATAATCATTGTTGTAGTTATTCATACCCAATAGGTTTGGTTTGAATACCTCTAAAAATCAGATCAAGATCAGAGAATAATGCTCACGAAAATATTTCAATGTTTTGATAATCGATGGCACATTAAATAAGTCACAATTTTTAACTTGAGCAACTCCATGACTTTTGGAGATAGATATTCAAACCAATCCACATTTTTGCAATTTACATTAAAGACATTATTCATCTATCTCATATAGTTACAAAAATAAACTGTTACCACCTATTTTTTGACAACCTGTATATCTAACCAAGAAACTACACCTTAGTGTAATAATGAAAAAAATCTAAGTAAGCAACAATCGAAAGAGTTTAGTAAAACGTGTTTTTTGACGCATAAGTCTTTTGCCCTCGTCTCTCGGTACTGAGTTACAAAGTCTTAAGTGAAGAGACATAAGTTGGACGTCACGCCCTCTCACATGAATTTTTCGCTAGCTTTTTATACTTGATTTTATTTTCAAATTCTATTCGCACCACTTTCTTTAAGAATTTTTTTTTTCTACTTAAAAGCATGCACTTACTACAAAATTTATTTGAAAAATATAGTGGTGTGATTAGAATATAAAAATACAATTAAGCATGAAATTAATATGAGTGAGTGTAGCATCACAGTCGTGTGTCTTCCCTTAAGACTTTATAGGGAAACGAGGACAAAAGATTTATGAATCGAAAAACACGATTCATTTTGCTGCTCATTTAGGTTTTTTGCATTATTACACTAATGGGATGGTTTCCTTGTAAGAATTTTCTGTATTTTCATAACAATTCTTGTAAATCTAAGGGTATGTAGTTTCTTAAATCATGGTTTGATGCTATAATGACTTTGGTATCTCTTCATACAATATACTTTTCAAAATCTAATAATATTAACCCTTTCAGGGGCAGTGATATGTTTATGAAACCACTTAATTTTAATTCCCAAACACCACATTAGCACCAGAAATTTGCTAAAATCTTTCTCATTTAACATAAATGTGATTCTTTTTTTTTTTTTTTCTTATTTCCAAATAAATTTCTACGTTAATTCTGGTGCCAGTCATTTACTTCAACCTTTTTAGTACTGAAAGTACTTTGCCCCTGAAAGGGTTAAATTATTTGTCTACAACCATCTTAATATTATTTATGAAAACAGAAAAACACATTCCAACAGGTTAAGGATGTATTCAAATCCAAAATGCTTATTGTTTTTTTCTAATTTTTAAATTTATTTTTTCTCTCAAATGCACCCAATTGGCAGGTTCTCTTATTCATAGACTATGCTGTCTTTGTCGATTTTTTTGATAGGCAGAATATATATTTTTAAAAAAGGCTGTCAAGTTGGCATTTTTAACCAAATTTCCCAAAGCAAGAGTGTTGGAAGAAAAAAAAAAAAAAATGTCATACTGAATTTTTTTTTTATAAAGCAAGTGCTAATTAATTGAACAAAAAATAAAAACACAGGGTGCTTAAATCAAGTCTTTGAAAGTCATATTGGTAAGTTTCATGTTTTAACTTTTAAAAATGTGTCAGAAAATTTAGAGTTGTTGAGCATGGAAACATTTCTATGAATACCGCATTATAGGGTTAAAACTTAACATTTCTAAAATTGTTTTACATATAGTTTGTATATCCATATACTTAAAGCTAACCTGCTTTTTAGTTTTTCGTGCAAAAATGCTATTTATACGCATGCGCGAGCATTCAGCTAATCAGCTAGAGGCTTTTACTATCTTCAGACGCGATGTTCCAGCCAATGAGGTGAAGGCTTTTTCCTCTCTCTAGAAGCGTATGTGTTCCATTTGGTTGTTCGGTTGTTGAAACTTTATAGATTTCTTTTATTAAGGTATTTTTTCATTTTACCGTATTTATTTTCTTTTTAAGTCGTATGTATTTTAGTACTTTGAATTTTTTTATAACTAACCCTTTTTTTTTGAGAGAGAGAGAGATTTCGTGGCACGAAATTTCGCGAATCGTTTCCGATGTAAACAAACTAATTTTAAACTTTTAATATGTAATTCTGTGTGATATGATTAAATTCAGGTTTTCTCAGCGACGATCACAGTATTTTTACCAAATAATTTTTGTATTAATCAAGCTTTTTTGGTTATTAAGCATAGCTAAACACGAAAGAAAACTTTGTTATTTTAAGATTTTGATGTGAATTATTTGCGTACATTTATAAGACGAGTTTCACTGAATAATTCAAGAAAAAAAAAAATCTCATCATTATACATATTTAGTTTTGCATTATTAATTATTTACTTGGCCTTTACTTTTAATATTTCAAACTTACAGCTGAATGTAACTATTAAAACATTTGAAATACTGTATTCGTAAAATGAAATTTCAGCTTAAACACTCGACAATTACTTTTAGTTATGCATTATTAATTATTTACTTGGCCTTTACTTTTAATATTTCAAACTTACAGTTGAATGTAACTATTAAAACATTTGAAATACTGTATTCGTAAAATGAAATTTCAGCTTAAACACTCGACAATTACTTTTACTTATGCATTATTAATTATTTACTTGGCCTTTACTTTTAATATTTCAAACTTACAGCTGAATGTAACTACTAAAACATTTGAAATACTGTATTCGTAAAATGAAATTAGTTTAAACACTCGACAATTACTTTTAGTTATGCATTATTAATTATTTACTTGGCCTTTACTTTTAATATTTCAAATTTACAGCTGAATGTAACTATTAAAACATTTGAAATACTGTATTCGTAAAATGAAATTTCAGCTTAAACACTCGACAATTACTTTTAGTTATGCATTATTAATTATTTACTTGGCCTTTACTTTTAATATTTCAAACTTACAGTTGAATGTAACTATTAAAACATTTGAAATACTGTATTCGTAAAATGAAATTTCAGCTTAAACACTCGACAATTACTTTTACTTATGCATTATTAATTATTTACTTGGCCTTTACTTTTAATATTTCAAACTTACAGCTAAATGTAATTATTAAAACATTTGAAATACTGTATTCGTAAAATGAAATTTCAGCTTAAACACTCGACAATTACTTTTAGGTTAAATTCAGGTTTTCTCAGTGACGATCACAGTATTTTTACCAAATAATTAAAAGTACTACATGCATGCATCTATCTATCTATATTAGAAATTGTGCAGGTTTCTGGTCACTGTTTTGTTTACATATTTTAAACAAAAATTTCAATTTAATAATGCACTGAAAATTATAATGAATGCTTACAATTAAACACAACAACACAAAACAAAAAATTTCACAAAAACACATTATTTCCCCGATATTTTCCCACAACTAATCAATAAATTTCATGATATTTTATTGCGATTTTAAACCATGAACTTTAGTACTTTTCTGTTATACGGACACTATGCCAAAATGTATGTATGTATGTTTGGCGACAATGGTGTACGTATAACGGAAAAGTGCCTGAATTATTATTTATATATATAAAATATAAACATAATTGGCGACACAGCAAGTTTTCTGGATTTCTCCCTGTCTCTCTAACCACATTGTTAACAAAACAAAAAATTCACGAAAAACACATTATTTTCCCACAACTAATCAATAAATTTCATGATATTTTATTGTGATTTTAAACCATGAACTTTAGTACTTTTCTGTTATACGGATACTATGCCAAAATGTATGTATGTATGTATGTTTGGCGACAATGGTGTCCGTATAACGGAAAAGTGCCTGAATTATTATTTTTTTATATATATATAAAATATAAACATAATTGGCGACACAGCAAGTTTTCTGGATGTGAAAGGCGGAGATGAATTTCATTCATTCAATGACCGTTTTAAAAGTTTCAAGTTTGGATTGAGTGCACCTGAACATAAAAACCGATACCTGTTTCTATGTTCATGATTGAGTTATTTGGATATCTTTTCGTATAGCACAGAAAATCATTTCTCCCGCTTTCGTAATACAGATAAATTCTGGTGTATTTTTTTTTCTTCTTTTTATATCATAAGTACTTTTCTACTTTAAATTTTTTTAACCTAATAGTAATTGTCGCGTTTCTAAGCTGAAATTTCATTTTTCGAATGCAGTATTTCAAATGTTTTAATAATTACATTCAGCTGTAAGTTTGAAATATTTAAAATATTAAAAGTAAAGGTCAAGTAAATAATTAATAATGCATAACTAAATATGTATAATGATCAGAATGACATATTAAAATGTGTACAGAATGACATGAAAATTTTAAAAAATTGAAATTTTGCACTTGCAACTTAATTGTAAATTTCATTGTTTACATTGGAAACGATTTGTGGATTTTAAGAATTTGCTGAACTTTGTGTCACCAAATTACTAAATCTCTCTCTCTCACTCTCCAAAAAAAAAAAAAGGGTTAGTTTAAAAAAATTCAAAGTAGCAAAATACATACAACACAAAAAGAAAATAAATACGGTAAAATGAAAAAATTACTTTAATAATAGAAGTCCATAAATTTTCAACGACGACATCAAACGAACGTATCTCATCTTTCGTTTGTGATAAGGAACGCTCCTTTGGCCCCCTCCACTCATTGGCTGAATTGTAAAGGGCAAAATTGGGGGACAAAATGACTACAGCATTTCTGAGAAAAGAAAAAATCAGAAAATTCACAGAAAATAATTATTTTTGTTGCAAGTTGGGTTAACTGTCTTTATGGTTCGAGTCGATTTCAGACTGAGTGTAGATTTCTGCAAGTTGGATTTGGGTTAACCCGATTTTTCAAAAGTTAATTCAAGTTCAGTATATTATTTCAGATTAAAACTATACCTTTCAGGGCGGGATTCGCACGGAAAATTTTGAAATCCCACCCAAAAAAGATCATGAGCGGGAGCCTCCCGCCCAAAAAATTTCAGCATTTTTGGAGAAATTTGCATTATTTAATTTACCTGCAACCGAACGATAAATTTCGTGATTTTTTTTCCCCGCAACCGATTGACGGACTTTGTGTTTTTTCCGCGACTGATCGACGAACTTTGTGGTTTTTTCTGTGACAGATCAACGAACTTTGATTTTTTTTCTGCGACAGATCGACGAACATTGCGTTTTTTAAGCGACTGATCGACGAACCTTGCGTTTTTTGGGGACATATCGACGAACTTTGTGTTTATTCTGCAATCGATCGACGAAATTTGCTTTTTTCCCACGACTGATCAACGAACTTTGCGTTTTTTGGTGACACATCGACGAACTTAGCATTTTTTCCGCGACAGATTGATGAACTTCGCGTCTTTTCCACGATTGATCGGTGAATCTCAATCAAGTAAAATCTAAAGTCAGAAATTTATTTAACAACCTAATTGTTAAGTGTCCCTAACACATTTAATGGAACTTGAAAAATACACTGCATATATAAAACTCAACTTTCTTCCCTTTTTTATAATAAAAATAAACATTTTACATAATCATTCTCAGTTGACTTAATTTTTTTCAATGGTATTTTGTCATGTCTGCATTAATGTAATTCTTTAAATAGCACGTAAAAGAATAGTGGGGTTTAAAGATTTTTTTTCTCCCTCCCAAACATTACAACTCCCCTCCATTTAAAAATGTTGGTAGGGAGACTCCCGTCTTTGGAAAAATTGAATTTCAAGCCCTGCCTATAATATGTTTGTGTGTATTGAGGTTTGTATAGATGTTTGTGTGTGTGCTGTTTTTAATACAGACAGTTTCATTTTTCACACGAACCTTCCTCACACGAACGAAAATTCACATTCTTTGCGCAATTCTTTAACAAAATTCGCATTTTTTTTCGTGATTCTTTAATGAAATTCGCATTTTTTTCTGTATCTTTTTTTTGTCGAGATTCATAATTTTTTCAGCTATCCTATGACGTAATTCGTGGTTTTTTTTCAGTGATAATTTGACGAAATTTGTGTTTTTTCTGCGATTTTTTTTTTTCACGAAATTTGCGTTATTTTCCACGATTCTTTTATGAAATTCGCATTTTTCTCGCGATACTTTAACGAAATGTGCGTTTTCCAGCGATTTTTTGATAAAATACATTTTATTCCGCAATTTTTAGAGAAAGTTTGGCAAGAAAGGGCTATCTTTGGGGTGAAATTTCCTGTTTTGCGATTCTTTGACAAAATTTGCTCATCTTTTGTGTAAATCGCGTTTTTCTGTGGCCTTTTAACGAAATTCACGTTTTACATGATCCTTTGATGAAATTAGTGTTTTTCCCGTGATCATTTGACGAAATCTAGGATTTTTTTCCCGCGAAGATTGATTATATGTTTTTAGTCTGCAGGTGCCCTAAAAAGTTTGTGACGCCTGTCGCTGCATTGCACGCATTCTGCCACGGTGTATCAAACAAACAAAATTCATCCTAAAGAATTATTGTTTCGTTTCTGGAAATGAACAACCGTCAACTCATTGGCTGAATTATAAAGGGTGAAATGTGTAGGCACTGAGTATCATCTATACTATTAATGTCGGTAAACGTCTGTCTGTGTGAGTGTTGTTGTGTCTGGCGTCTGTAAGCACAAAACTCTGCATGCAGACGACAGACATAAGTGCTTTTGGTATAAAAAAATTTGTAAGTGGAGTTTTTAAAATTCACAACATTTTGCGGGAGAAGAGGGGTGCGAACGAATTTAAAAAATGAGTCCGCATCAATAATTATGGCGGCGGGGGGGGGAGTATGTTTTGCCTACACGGGGCGGAGACTTTTCTTTGTTGACACCACTCGTATGATATATCGTTCGAAAGGCCTGTGACTGCCTTTTCATGTTATGCATCTGTGTGGTCCATCCCCCTCCCCCCCCCCGCCAATTGGGACACTTTTCTAAATTTTGCACATACCACTCATGTTATATATCGTTAAAAAGGTCTGTGACCGCTTAATCATATTATGCATCTCCGGTGTCCATTCCCCCACTTTGCCCCCCCCCCCAAGGGGGTACTTTTTGTAAATTTTGCACAATCCCTTCATGTTACGTATTGTTGGAAAGGTCTTTGACTGCTTATTCATGTTATGCATCTCCGGGGTCCATCCCGCCACTTCCCCCCCCCTTAAGGGGGGCAATTTTCTAAATTTTGTTGACACCCCTCATGTCATATATCGTTGGAAAGGTCTGTGACTGCTTAATCATATGCATATCTCCAATGTCCATTTCCCCACTTTGCCCCCCCCTCCCCCAAGGGGGTACTTTTCTAAATTTTGCAGACAACCCTCATGTCATATATCGTTGGAAAGGTCTGTGACTGCTTAATCATATGCATATCTCTGATGTCCATCTCCCCGCTTTGCCCCACCCCCCCCACACCCAAAGAGGTACTTTTCTAAATTTTGCACACAACCCTCATGTTATATATCGTTGGAAAGGTCTGTGACCACCACTTAATCATATTATGCATGTTCCGTGTCCATCCCCTACTTTACCCCCCCCCCAAGGGGGTACTTTTTAAAATTTTGCACACACCCCTCATGTTACATATTGTTTGAAAGGTCTTTGACTGCTTATTCATGTTATGCATCTCCTTGGTCCATCCCGCCATTTCCCCCTCCCCAAGGGGGCACTTACCATTTACTTGCACAACAGCGCTAAATGTGTCAGATGAAAGAAATTCCGCGAGTACATGTGCCAGTGAAACTTAGCCAATTGCTGTTCTTCAACCTAGCTTTAATTCAAAGTGGGTTTTTTATTTATTTGAATTATTCTGCAAAAGTTTCAAACATTTTAAAGCAGCTATGAATTTTATTTTTATGGTACTATCAAGTTTTTTGCCGTCAAATTTTGACGGGTTCCATCTAGTATGTATTTAAAAACAATTAGCAACTTTCTCAACACATGCTTTTTCAATTTACAACACTGTATGCGGTTTACTAAAAAAAAAAAAATAATATATTTAGCATTTAAAAATAACATGAGTGTTAGTTTTAATCACTATGATTATTTCCTATTTCTGAAAAAACAGTTATGTCATATTTTTAAAACTTCATATACAAGCATAATAAATTTAAGAGATACAAATTAAGAAACAAACAAAATGAACCAGGCTCAACACTTATCAAAATTAATCTGTCTGAATTTGTCCAAACTATAATCTAACCGATTTATAGCCATCACACATATAAAGAACCAACACTTTCTTCATTAAATAAAAAACATTCAGATAGACAACAAAAGTAAAAATTTTAATTCAACAATTAGTTTTACATAACGTATTTCAAGCAATACGCCATCTAAAAGCTGCTAGTTTCAATGTCAATTTGCGGACTTTGTTGTTTATGTTGCAGGGCTTTGGGGTCTTCTTTGCTTTGGAACATTTCTCCGGATTAATATCCAAAAAAGCTCTGAAAATAAAGACATCAAAATATTAACACTACACCTTTTAAAAAATAACAATTGTAAATACATGAAGTTATAATAAAGTGATCAACTAATCTCGTCGAAATTGTATGTCTAGGGACGAAAAATTGACGAAATTAGCAGGGTTTTTTTTTCCGATCCTGTGACGAAATTTCACTTTTTTCGCGATCCCTTATAATGAAATTAGAAATTTTTCCGTAGTGCTTTGAAGAAATTTGTGTTTTTTTTTCTAGACCCTTTGAAGAAATTCATGTTTTTCCACGATTTTTGATGAAATTCGCAGGGGTTTTTTTTTTTTTGCGATCCTTTAACCAATTTTTTTTTTCCTGTGATCCCTTGATGAAATTTTACATTTTTTCGGAGTCCTTGGAAGAAATTTGCGTCTTCTTCGTAAGTCTTTGATGGAAATAGCGTTTTTCTGCAATTTGTTAACAAAATTAGAGTTTTTTTTTTCGATCCTTTGACGAAATTCACGTTATTTCCACAATACTTTGAAGAAATTGTCTATTTTTTCTGCGAACGATAGACATAATTGATTTTTTTCAGGAAGTATCATTCAAAATTCGAGATATTTATGTTCGAAATTTTGGACTGAAGACTTAAATTTTCGAAATCGAATGCCTTAAATTTTTAGGAAAACAAACAGAATCACCCCTGATGATGAAATAAATACATAACTATTTTTTCTTTCTAACGAATCATAATATAAATTAGTTTTAAACTAAAATTTGAGAGAAAAATGATTTGTTTTTAATTTCGGGAAGAGAAGGGGGGGGTGTTCACCCGCCACCGAAGTAACAATATTTTAGGGATTAAACATTGAAACACAATAAACTGAAAAAAAAAATATTAGAAATCGGTAAAATTTTTGAAAAATTTCAGAAAATCTAAAATTTTAGTAAAAATTTACAAATTTAGAAAATTTGCGAATTTTTCTTTCCATACTTCAGGTCTTTCCGGATTTTGGATTTCCGGATAATGGGTCATATACTGTAAAATGATTCTTTCTTATCAAACGTAATTAAAATATAAGAAATGCATAGTACAGCGTAATTTCTATTTAATTTTGCTTCTGTAATCAAACAATGAGTTATATGGTGAGTCAAGCTGTTTAAAAACTCATTGATAACACTTTTTTACAAAAACTTTCGCAAATGGATTATTTGTTAATATTTAATTTGAATGTTCTGTGCAATCGTTGAACTATTTCAGAAATTTAATACTGAGTTAAATATATATATATCCTCATTATTTTTATTTGTAGAAATCATTTGTCCTTTTTAAAATGTATTTTTCTACAATACAAACCTTTCAGTAATAAATCTTCATGCTGTTTGTTTGTATGAAGTCTTATGAAAATGAAACTCAGATCAACAATCAGTCATTTTTGACGGTTTTATATACTAGTATCTAATATTGTTCAGATGCAGGTTTAAACTTCTAAAGAAAGATTGAGGAGAAAAATATCTGCAAACAACATTAGTCAAGCCAGAATATCGTCTCATTTATTCCTCACAATCCAATCCCACTGAAGATAGAAAAATGCATTTGCGAGGGGGAAATTTTTTATTTTATTTTAACTACACTAGAGGATGATGTCATCTTCTTTGGTAAAAATTCGGGACGAAGAAAAATAAATTGAAATACACTTAAATTACAATTCAGTCTAATATAACAAATCATATTTTTTATGTTACACGTGTAAAATACCACTTCTTCGATCAATCAATAATATTTATTCTTCTAAACATTTCAATTTTGGTTTCTAATTATAATTATAAAATAAACCCGTGAGAAAACGTCACATTTTACCTCTTTTGTACTGTTTATTATTTTTTATAATCATTGTTAAGCATCCTGTAATGCAGTATTTTATTTTTGTGGCAACATCAATTTGAAAAATGCTTTCATTTCAGTTATGAAAAAACAATGCAGATCATGTATATTATTTCTGTTGTCAACATCCCTCTGTCTGACTATGTGGCCCTCGACAACCCAGACATTTTTGTAAGTGGCCGTTCTCCTTAAAAAGGTTGTGCACCCCTAATATAGTTCGATATACTTAAGCTTCAACCTTCAACTTTGATGCAAATACCTTTTAAATTACCATGTAGCTTGGAGCTACCATTATAACGCCACATAGAGAGCATCTTGGTTTAAACTACCCTTACTGCCATTAGAGGTGGTGCAGCAAAAATTTTAGGGATTACACAATGAAATTTTAGGGCTAATTTATGTCCACCATCCCTGGTGATTTTTCAATGCACTTAAATGCAGCCAAAATAGTTGCATACTTACTTTAAAAATAAATAAATAAATAAATAAATGTATCCATAATAAATAAAAGGACTTTATAATTGTCTTTGTTCACATCTTATTTCAGAGTTTATGCTTACTGCTCAAATCACTGAATAAAGAATTAGTCATTTCTTCAAATCAGAAAGCAAGTTTTCCAGAAAATACGGCCTGAATGCTTTAGTTATGAAGTGAGTAAGCTTTGTTCTATTAGGATGAAAACTGTCAGGTACAGCACCAGGAAACATAGCAGTAAAAACTTCTTGCAGATTATTCCAGACATTACTATCCATCAAGCTTTTGATTTAAAAAGTTTCTTGGAGGGAAGGAAGCAAAGTTTTATTTGAAGGGTAGAGATAGAAATAATATGCGAGATATCACAAATCAGAGCTTGAATTTTAGGGCGGGATTGTGGGATTCGCACTGAAATTTTTGAAATCTCGCCCAAAAAAATATCGTGGACAGGAGCCTCCTGCCCAAAAAATTTCACCTTTTTCTGGAGAAATTTGCGTTATTTAATTTACCTGCAACCGCACGGTAAATTTCGCGATTTTTTCCCATAACCGATCAATGAACTTTGCATTTTTTAAGTGATTGATCGACAAACTTTGCATTTTTTAAGCGACTGATTGACAAACTTTGCATTTTTTCCACGACAGATCGACAACCTTTGTGTTTTTTAAACGAGTAATCGACAAACTTTGCGGTTTTTCTACGACAAATCGACAAACTTTGCTTTTTTTTGCGACTGATCAACGACCTTTTCATTTTTTCCACGACAAATCGACGAACTTTGCATTTTTTTCGCGACAAATTGACGAACTTTGCTTTTCTTTCGCGACTGTTCAACGAACTTTGCTTTTTTTTAAACGACTAATCGACAAACTTTGCATTTTTTAAGCGACTGATTGACGAACTTTGCGTTTTTTTCCAAGACAGATCGACGACCTTTGCGTTTTTTAAACGAGTAATCGACAAACTTTGCATTTTTCCTACGACAAATCGACAAACTTTGCTTTTTTTCTATGACAAATCGACAAACTTTGCTTTTTTTCTACGACAAATCGACAAACTTTGCTTTTTTTTGCGACTGATCAACGACCTTTTCATTTTTTCCACGACAAATCGACGAACTTTGCGACGACCTTTGCATTTTTTTCCACGACAAATTGACGAACTTTGTTTTTCTTTCGCGACTGTTCGACGAACTTTGTATTTTTTAAACGACTAATCGACAAACTTTGCATTTTTTAAGCGACTGATTGACGAACTTGGCGTTTTTTGAACGAGTAATCGACAAACTTTGCGTTTTTTCCCATGACAAATCGACAAACTTTGCTTATTTTTGCGACTGATCAACTACCTTTTCATTTTTGCACGACAAATCGACAAACTTTGCATTTTTTCTGCGACAAATTGACGAACTTTGCTTTTCTTTCGCGACTGTTCAACGAGCTTTGCTTTTTAACGACTAATTGACAAACTTTGCATTTTTTAAGCGACTGATTGATGAACTTTGCGTTTTTTCCAAGACAGATCGACGACCTATGCATTTTTTAAACGAGTAATCGACAAACTTTGCATTTTTTCTACGACAAATCGACAAACTTTGCTTTTTTTTTGCAACTGATCAACGACCTCTTAATTTTTTCTACGACAAATCGACAAACTTTGCTTTTTTTTGTGACTGATCAGCGACCTCTTAATTTTTTCCACGACAAATTGACGAACTTTGCATTTTTTCCGCGACAAATTGATGAACTTTGCTTTTCTTTCGCGACTGTTCGACAAACTTTGCATTTTTTAAACGACTAATCGACAAACTTTGCATTTTTTAAGCGACTGATTGACGAACTTGGCATTTTTTAAACGAGTAATCGACAAACTTTGCGTTTTTTCCATGACAAATCGATAAACTTTGCTTTTTTTCGTGACAAATCGACGACCTTTGCATTTTTTAAACGACTAATCGACAAACTTTGCATTTTTTAAGCGACAAATTGACGAACTTTGCGTTTTTTCCGCGACAAATTTACGAACTTTGCTTTTCTTTCGCGACTGTTCAACGAACTTTGCGTTTTTTAAACGACTAATCGACAAACTTTGCATTTTTTAAGTGACTGATTGACGAACTTCGCATTTTTTCCACAACAGATCGATGAACATTGCGTTTTTTCCGCAACAGAGCAACGAACTTTGCTTTTTTTCGCGACAGATAGACAAACTTTGCATTTTTCTGCGATTGATCGAGGAACGTTGCGTTTTTTCCGTGATCGATTGACGAACTTTGGGTTTTTTCGCGATCGATCGGCAAAATTCGTTTTTTCAGCAATTAATTGACGAAATTCACGTAATTTTAACGGATAAAAATATAAATTAAGCATATAATTTAGAAATATTTTGATAACTAAGAAAAAAAGAAACATGCTTTAAGAACGGTACAAAGAAAACAGAAGTTAAAAATATTAATTTTCCGAGGAGATATTTTAAAAATACGAATGCATCCTACGCCCATAGGAATAACATTAGCGAGGGGAATCGGGAAGTTTACTGAAGAGGAGCCTTAAGGTAAAGGAGTAAACCTTTTTAATCCTTTTAGTAAAAATAGAAGTAAAAATGTACCTTGTGAAAGAGGCTTCAGCACCCGAAATCAAACAAAATCCAAATTAAGAAATACATGAAACTTGAAAAATACATTGCATATATAAAATTTAACTTTCTTCCCTTTTTTATAATAAAAATAAACATTTTACATAATCATTCTAAGTTGACTTAATTTTTTCAATGGTATTTTGTCATGTCTGCATTAATGTAATTCTTTAAGCAGCACGTAAAATAATAGTGGGGTTTAAGGATATTTTTTTTTTCTCCCTCCCAAACATTACAACTCCCCACCATTTAAAAATGTTGGGAGGGAGACTCCCCTCTCCTTGGAAAAATTGAATTTCAAGCCCTGCAAATCTCGCACAAAAAAGAAAAATCAAGTATAAGAAAAGTTGTTTGAATGGAACCTTCCAAAATTACTTCTTGCAGATGCACAAGCATGCAATTCTTCTGCAAATGTTTAAATTTTCGTGAGAGCTTCATTTTTTACTTGGAGAATTTTGCAAAGTAAATTTATCAAACAGTCTCGGGAAAAAAAAATTGCTAATGGAACTGATTTACCATTCAGCAATGGGTAAAAAAAATAATAAAAAAACAAAAAAAAAAGTATCAATAATTGGTTGCAGAAAAAAAAGTCATACAGGTCGGGCCGGTATCAAACCAAGCTTTTAACTTTTATACCGGGTCTGGGCCGATAATTTTTTTGTATGGAGTAGGGATCTGGCCAGGCTCGGTTGAAGTTTTAACCTTTATATCAGCCCGTACCGGGCCAAAGTGAATAAATACATTTTTATATAAAATTAATTTATACATATCCTAAGAGTGACAAATTTTACCTTTAATCAGTTTAATTTAAAATTTAAAATGAAAATCAGAGATACCGAGAGATATTTTATTAAAATAGTCAATAGATGTCAATATACAGGTTGTCCGGCTAAAGGTATAAAAAATTATGGCTTACTTTTACGGAACTACTCATTAGAATTTAAAAAAAATTATTTAAATAGAATGAACATCTCACCAAGTTTTAATATTAATAGATTTTGATGTGTGGAGATGCTAAATTTGGATGTTTGCCAGTTTTAGATACCAAAGTTTCATCTCCCTGTTCTAATCCATTAACAGACAGATTTTGACATCGGAGGATCGACATTCCATTATGTTTGCACACATGTCACAGATTTAAATTCCTTTAACCAAAGAATAAAAAGTGCCCTTTTTTCACCAGTAGCATCCTGCCCTTTTTTAAACCTGGGGGAAACTCTGGTAACAATAAGTCATAACTTTCGGATACTTTTAGCATGGACACCCTGTATATATCCCCATTATAAAATTATCCTCACCTTTGAATAAATTCCATTGTTGCCTGTAATGTCTCCGGGTACTTCAGATTAAACACATAAAACGAAGAAAACCATACTGCCACTGCAGTGGGAAAATTTATGAAATCAGCAAACTGAGAATTGCCCCAACATATAATGCATTTTGAGTCTTTATCATACGGATTGCCTTTAAAAGAATAGCAGATATTAGAGCACAAGAAAAATAACTTTTCATATTTGTCCTAAATAGTAATATAAATAAATGAGGCATAAACAGTAATAAAAGTGTTATAACATTGCGAAATTTGTTCAGGAATTCTTAAAGTTATTTTTAATTTAAAAGAGAAGGAACATTTCTAGCACGACTTTAAATTAAATAATTCATGAACACACGAATTAGAACTGTATCAAGCACCTGAAATATACTTAGTACAAGTAGTAATATAAATAAATGACTAGATTTTTACACCGCTGACCTAGGCCATAGAGTAGCCAGAAAAATATTTTGCAGGAAGATTTTGCATCAAAAATTTACTTGTATTTCCTCATTTAAGAGTTGTTTTTAAGAAATAATTTTTAATAGAGGTGAATGAAGTTGAAAGGCTTATAAAGATTTTTTTTGGCGAATAATATAATATAGCTATTACAAACAGAAAATTTAATATGTGAACCTTCTTCAATGAAAATAAATTTACACTACAACTTCTTTGTTAAAGCAATATATGAATATATATATATATATATATCAGACATGTGATTGCTAAAATTTGAAATTAGCTGAAAATTGTTTTCCCTTTTATAGTTGGTTGGTCATCCGATTTCTGTAGAACAAGCATAGTTCATAAAAGCACAGCATGTGCAATCAAATCTTAATACATTTACTTTCGAATTAAATCAGAAATAAAATATCTAAAATTATGTGCCACCAGCTAAATGCTGTTAAAAAATATATATACAAAAACGACTTAAAAACAATGCACACATGTATTTTTCGACAAGAAAGAACGATCAATTTCGATTATTTTCATGCACGCTGTTGTTTCATTTACAGATAAACATAACATGAGTAGTGTTTTGTTGCCATTCCAAGATAACAACATAACTCAAAACCCTTATTCACTTCCGGAACTGCGATTATGAGCGATCGATCGTTTGTTTCGACCGATCGATCTTGCTCGCAAATACTGAAACTAGCGAATGACAAAACGTGTCGCCTTTCCCTTCGTTTCTTATCCCATGGCGTGGAATGAGGCGTGAAGCATATTCCCAAAGTTGAAATATGTGGTGGCTTGTGATTGGCTGGCTCAAAATACTGGCTACAGATTGACGATTATTTGATTGTTTGGATCAAAAATGATGGGCAAAGATGCCCGCCCATCACGTCTGGTGATCACGTGTTTGTAACTGATTTTATACATTTTCGCGGACTTCAGATATAATGTAAATACCAGATTAATAGAATTACAATTCGCGGAATTCCGCGAATTAGGGAAAAAAATTCGCTGAAAAATCACATGCCTGATATATTTAATATAAAGACAATAAGGTAGAGTTCGAAAATATGAAACCTTTTGTATTAAATGAATTGTTACAACAAGCAATAGCCAGTTTTGGTAAGACATGGCATAAGTATAAAAAATATTTATAATGATTGGAAGAATCAAATATAATTTCATATTTAATCCTACTTTATGCATGATTATATATTCCATGTAACTTACCTAGAGCCACAATAAGGGGTGTCACAGGAGATATTTCAGAAGAAATTTCTGAAATACTTCTTTCTTTCTGAAATAAAAAAAATGGATAGATTGAGCTATCAATATATTATAAAAAGTTTTTTACAATTCATCAAAGTTATAAAATAAAGCTCTGAAATATGTAGTCAAATCTTGACATTGCACTTGTATTCACAATAAAATAAATTTTCATGTTTTTCATTAATAATTAGCACTAAAAACAGCACTTTAATGTTTTTAACCCTTTCAGTTTCAAGTCACAAAGTACTTTTCAAACTGTCAAGTGGCATCCAGAATATTGTAACAAAATTTTGCTTTTATAATGAATGTGAAGAAAATCAAGTATTTATTTTCTAAAAATTTTGCTTGTAAATTCAGGTCTTAAATAAATTATTCCATTATTTTATGAACTGAATTCAGGGATCATTTTAGAACATAAAAAAGGGCAGGGTGCACATCACATAATAAGGGCAATTTTGTTGAAAAGGGCACCATCATTTCATAAAAAGGGCATTTTTGTAATAAGTGCATATACCAATATACTGGTGGAAAGGGGAGTCTGGCAACAGTTTAAAGTACCCCTTAATTTAAAAAATCCAATAACATTTCTAATTTCCATAACTTCACCGTTTGAAAAGTATTAAAAATAGCAACAAAATGAAACTTATGTTCTCGATTTTTATTGTAAAATTGTTTACTATATGCACGATCATTTTCCCCTTTTCCTACGATATTCAAGAACGTCTCTCTAAAATTTTTATTCACCAGATAATTTTTTCCCGGAGTACTCCCTGATGTACCATACTAACATTCTAAAAATAACAGATAGGTAAAGAATTTTTGAAAGTACAAGGCAGGATTCTACCCAGGAATAAAAGAAGGGTAGAAATCTACCTGGAAAAAGAGCAAGGAGGGTAGAATTATACCTGGAAAAAGGGCAAGGAGGATGGGATTTTATCTAAAAAGGGCATGAGGGCGGGCCGCCCCTCTGAAACTCTCTAGAGTGATCCCTGCTGAATTACCACTTGCTTATTGCTATACTAGCTTACCCACTCGGCGTTGCCTGTGCCAAAAACCTTAAATGTACCTGAAATCAGTGTTGAACAATTTTTTATTTTTAAACAAATCTAATGTCGGGGGGCCCCGCTACCTTAGACACCATACACTGGGCATGCCATGCACACTCCCATATGTTACTGTAAATCAAATCAACAGAGCCATACCCTGTCTCGTCAAAAGGCAGCAAAGAAAACTAATTTAGTTAAGGATCACAAAAAAAGCAAATTTCGTCAAAGGATCACTGAAAAAACAGGAATCTCGTCAAAAGGCAGCAGACAAAACACTAATTCAGTTAAAGGATCACAAAAAAAGCAAATTTCGTCAAATGATCGCAGGAAAAACTAATTTCGTCAAAGGTTTTTCGGGGGTTTTTTTTCACGATCCTTTGAAGAAATTTGTGTTTTTTTCCATGATGTTTTGACAAAATTTGCATTTCTTTCGTGATCTTTCAACAAGATTGCATTTTATTTGCAATTTTTAGGCTAAATTTGCGTTTTTTCGCAAATTTTTTTTTTTTTTTTGAAGAAATTTACGTTAGCGGTTGTTTGATGAAATTTGAATTTTTCTTTTCATGAACATTTGATTAAACTTGTTTTTTTCGCTATACTTTGATGAAATTCACGTTATTTTCTGTGATCTTTTCATGCAAAATTTGCTTTTTTTTTTTTTCTTCACAATTTTTTGGATGAAAATGGTTTCCCCCCAATTTTTGGACAAAAATTCCTTTTTTTTTCGCAATTCTTAGATGAAACTGGTGGTTATTTTTTTGGTTTTCTCATCAGTTTAAATCAGATTAAAACTGAAAACTGTAGAATCTATTTTTCTATCTATATCTATTAAGAATCTATAAAATGTACTTAAAAATCTGAAAAGTGCCTTTTTATCACCAGAAGCACCCTGCCTTTTTTTAAACCTAGGGGAAACTCTGGATCAAGCATCTACAGATCATCAACAAAAATTCTGAATGTTAACTTCTGAAATTTTATAAAATAAAAATAGACTCACCTCAAATATCATCATAAATTCTTTTTTTTCTTCTTCAAAATATTCACACAGAACTTCTATAAATTGTAATTGATTGATACCTGTGTCTTCATTATTTTTTATGCATTTAATTACTTCTGCTGCTTTATTTTCAATTGATTGTGATAATCTCTGCAGAGGATCAAATCCGATTAGTTTTTCTACATGTTTTAAGAAGTAGACACTGACGGATAAAAATGGAAACTCATTAATCACAGTCTTGAACTCAACATTTTGAACAATTAAAAAACGTTGAGCAGTGTAAGTCTGATCCATCAATAAATCTACTTTTTCTTGATTCCACTTTTGAAGTGAGTATTCGTCTTGGAGTTCAATTTTTTTTAATTCTTGTGAAGTTGCATCATCATCTGAAACAAAATCTGGTAAATAATTTACCCTCACGCATCCATATAAATCGGCATTTGATATTCTTTTGATTTTTCCTTCTTGCCCAAATTTTCTTTTTGTGGAAGTACTATTAGGCCGTCTGGTATTTTCACAGCGGTTAATCAACTGGCACAGAAAACTGGAATATCCATTTCCCAGCTTCTGACCATTTACAGTGTCTTGAAAACTTGCAGGGAATTTCTCCACAACCTTCCTTGCAACTACTCCTAGATGCTTCTTTAAAGGCTTGTCGATAACTTCTTGCAAATCCTCACATATAAGTCGCACGATTGCAAGCCTCTGTGGTACCGAAGGAACTTTTCCTTGTTCAATTAACTTTGGAAATTTATGATATGGTATACTAAAATTTTCGATAACTTCAAATGAGGAACTGCATGCAAATGGTACAGTTGTGGGTGTTGGTAGATTTGAGTTGGAAGCTACTACTATTTCCTGCGAATCTGAAAAAGAAATGAATGAAAAATTAGCAATTTTTAAAAGATAAAAGGTAACAAAGAATATTGCACATAATTTCTTTTTTGTATTTATTATTTTATCAATATGAAGAAAAACCTCGAAAGACAATCTTAGTACCGGGGCACCTTTTCTACAGGGCCCCCCTAGGTTTCAGCCTACTCAGCCTAATGGGTAATCCACCTCCGGTTTGTTCGTTGTTCGTTAACAATGTTATTTTCGTTTGTGAAAGAAAAGATAAATGATTATTTTCATTTGATACATTAAAACATTAAGTACAATTTATGAATAAAAAAATGGATAAAATTTATAAACAAAAAAAGGTATCCATTGCTATTTTTATTCACATGTAAGTTTTATGAATGCTTTTCACAGTTTCCCAAAAATCTTAATTTTTTAGATATCTATGTAGTTTTTAACAATTGTAATACAAAGAAGAAAAAATTATTAATGCCTGTTTTTAATTGTAGTGATTTTAATATCTCTGTCTAAATTTTAGCTCAATCGGTCATAGAATTGTTTGTTATTTATTCATTTAATTAAAAAAAAATTGTGTTATACTTAAGTATAATCAGTAGTCAGTCAGAAGAGTCAAAATAAAAATAAGATGATTAAAAATAAGATTTAAAATTTTTTGTAGAAGTTCTTCAGAGTTTCCACCAGGTTTAAAAAAGGGCAGGGTGCTGCTGGTGAGAAAAGGGCACTTTTTTTACTCTTAAGGGCACTTTTCGGATTCTTGAGGGCACTTTTCAGATTCTTGAGGGAACTTTTCAGATTCTTGAGGGCACTTTTTTTAATTGTTAAAGATTATTCTTTTGGTTTTTAAAGCCACTTTTGATATTTAAAAGTCAAGGCACTCTTTTTAAGACAACATTCAGTCAGTTTTTACTATGAAAGCAAATTTTTTAATGCAAAAAGAAGAAAGGTCACTTTTTGTAATGAGGGGCAAGAAGGGTGCTAATTATTTTACTGGAGGGTCAAGAAGGGTGCTAATTCTTTTTATGAAGGACAAAAAGGGTGCTATTTTGTAAACCAAAGAGCAGGCAGGGTGCAGCACCCTTCTGAAACTGCCTGGGGGAAACTCTGAGTTCTTTATTATATATATATTTTTTAAATAAAAATATGAAAATGTGTTAAATTTCATCAGTTTACATAATATATATCAGTAAAAAATTATATTAAATTTAATATTAGATGCATCTAAAAACTCATGCGAGTTGTGCAAAACACATTAGAGAATCTAAAAAACTGTTGGGCAGTTGGCACGACTTACAGTAACATATGGGAGTGTGCATGGTATGCAAAGTGTATGCTGTCTAAGGTAGTGGAGCCCCCAACATTAGATTTGTTTAAAAATAAAAAAATGTTCAACACTGATTTCAGGTACATTTAAGGTTGTTGGCATGGGCAATGCCAGGCAGGTAAGCTAGTATATATATTGAAAAGGTAAACAGTTTCCTTAAAACAATTCTGTTTATTGGTATTTTTGCTAAGAATTCTTAAAAATTTTAAATTTTACTCTAAAACATTTTTAAATGGCCATGAACTTTTTTTTATGTGGTACCGTCAAGTTTTGGCAGGTTCCGTCTAGTACTTTTGCAAAAGTTATTTTTCAAAGCAAAGAAATTTGATACTTCACACAGAAATCTATGTTATTCATTATTTTGATATTCAATTAAAAAACTTTTTTTTTTTTTTAAGTAGCATTACATAAAATTAACTTACTGTTTTCAGCAAAATAATTTTCTATTTGTTTCTGGAGAACTCTTTTCTGTATTGTATTCAAGGCTTTACTATCGGTTTCTGGTTTGAAGTATCTGAGGTGATCGACTCTATTTACTCCATGACCTTCCATTTCTGCCAACACAGATGTCACCAGATCACTTGAGGCTTCTGGTAAAGCCTTTATTACTATATCTTTTACAAGATCCATGATAACCTTTGAAAAATAAAATATTTAAATCAAAATAAAATTTGTCACAGATCCACTACATTAAGTGAATCTTTATAATTGCCGAAACGTCAGTTGAGGCTCACTGTGGAGACACAATCGCCAGATTTTAAATAAGCCTGTAATATAGCTGGTGTTTTTCAGCTAAGAAACCAGTAACATTCTTGAAATTTTTGGATGTGCTAGTAGCCTTTTTAAAGAATGAGTGCTTACTTTCAAAGTGTAAGGTCTACAACCAAATTAACGGACCACATTCCATAATAAGATGTGGATAATGAAGCAAGAAATGGTGCTTGGGCCTAAGTGGATAAGTTGGGAAAAATTCTTTTCTGTGACAGATAATTTTGGATTAATATCCTTAAATAAGCAATCTGATTGGGAGAAATTTCATATGCACAAATCAATGCAACTATTTCTTGCAACAATGATACAGGGGGTGCAGCAAATATTTAAAAAAATTTAGGGCTAATTTACGTCCACCATTCCTGGTGATTTTTCAATGCACTTGTATTCTAACACAAGTAATTTAATTTAAGAAACACAGCAAATAAATTCTTAAAAAATTGATTAAATTTTTTTGTCATGTTCAAAATTTTAAAATAAACATTCAAATGTTCTAAAAATGTTTCAAATACAGAGCAAATAATAACAACAACAATAATGTAAAGAAATGGTGTTACCTTAATTTTTCTACATATAACATCTTTATAAGAAGTTTCTTTAATAAATCTTATATGATTTCTTGCAATCTTGTTCAGTATTTTCACAAAAAAAATTTTTTTACTTGAATTTTGTATATTTGAATGAAAAACAAAATTATTGAAATTTGGCTGAGGCTAAATGTATTTCTCGAGAAATTTTTTTTTTAGCATCTCAAAGGCAGTTAAATAAAACACAAACAATATTCAACTGTTTAAAAATAAATAAATAAAATGCTGTATTGTATTATAGAAAATAAATTTTGATTTCATTTAGTTTCACACTTAATTATCTTCTTTAAAATCTGGCTTTTTCCATTTCAATCTCTGAGCTTTTTTTCTTTTGACTTTGTTTTTCCATGTATACTGCTGATAAACTTTATGTGAATTGTTAATATCATTTAACAAGGAAGTTGAAATAGGTACTTTACTCACACCTCTATTAATTTTTAACAGCATCTTTTCCAAATCTCAAATTTTTTATCGTATGTTCATTGGAACCACCTTATAGCATACAACTGTTTATAGAAAACCCCCTCTCAGGATCAGCATTGCCATGAGGTAAAACAAGTGCAGTTTTAATTAAACTTAAAAGTAACAATACTTTATTTCTTTGATGTTGTTTACTACTTACTTTTGAATAACCAATGAAAATGTCTAACAAGAATCAGCTTTAGCAATCACAATACAAATCAAAACTAACTTTGTTTATCAGTCATTTGTAAACAGAAATAGTTATCACTATCAGAAGCAAATTTTAGGGAAACTAGAAAAATTTTAGTAGAATTTTAGGGCTATAAGAAATTTTTAGGAATTGTAGGAATTACAGGGCAAATGTGATCCCTGATGATATCAACCGCCACACAGATTCGCAAATCAATTTTGTATTATCCTTAAGAATAAATTTTTAAAAACGCAGCAGACACCAATTTTGTGCTGCATTTTTTTTTTTTTTTTTTTTTTTTGGATGATTTTTTGGTGAAATTAGTGTTTTTTTGCAATCCTTTAATGGAATTCTCCCTTTTTTCATGATTCTTCCACAATTGACGAAATGGATTTTTCTCAGAAATCTTTTGTAGAAACTCGCAATGGTTTATGTCCAAATTTTTGAAATAATTTAAATTATTTAACTGATTTTTCAAAATTTTCAGAACCGAATGCCTTAAATTTTTGGAAAATTTGAAAAAAGAATCACCCTTGTGCAATCCTTTGATGAAATTTGCATTTTTTTCGCAATGCTTTGACGAAATTGGGAATTTTTTCTTTGGATGCTTGAAGAAACTTTTTTTTTTTTCCCGGGCGACCATTTGTTTAAATTCACAATATTTTTTATGCCAAAAAAGAGAAGTGACAAAAAATCTGAAAATCGCAGAAGGATCTTATGCCTGTTTTCTCGTGTATCATCAGCCCAGATAGTTGTATTCCTTAATACTTTTTTTTTAACAAACCATTTATATAAAACAGCATCTAAACCTGCATGATCAGTTGATTTCATGGTTTTTCAGAATTTGATGGTTTTTTTTGTTATCTAGTCCAGCAAAAACCTTGCTACTTCTCTCAGACTTACATTTCATGTCACCTAAAGTTGACACATCAATGTTTAACTACTCCTTTGCAAATTTTGTTTGTTTCTCCCGACTCTAATCGCATAACAATATTTCTGGTATATGCTTAGAACGATGGAAATTTGTGATGGAAATCATGATGAAAAAAGCAAATGTAACAAAACATGACAGTAAAAGACAAAGCATAAGCACTATCAGATCCCCCGGCAGGTCAATACTACCAACTTCACTGATAACACTGACAAAGATTCTGATCAGAAATAACAGCAACAAACAGATGCATACTACCATTGCAGAAAGTAACCAAATAAGCATATCACTACTTCTTAGAATATAATCGTCCACTAAAGATAGACATGCCAACTGTTTTATCAACTAATGCATTCTCTTGTATCATTAACTCAGATAGAGATATTCCTAAATTCTTTTTTTTTAAGCATATCATTTGCACATAGCAACATCTAAATTAATCTTGATTTTTATAAAAATATTTAGAATTTTTACAAGAAAGAAAAAAAAATAATAATAATAGTTTCGGTCCAATTCTAGCTATTAAATAAATGGTGGCAATTGTTTTGGAACAATGAATTCATCGTTGTGTGCTCTATACAATGGTAAAGGTGCTCCATAAGTTTCATTGTGTGACACAGACACACAGATAAATTCATTTTTTTCTGAAATAAACACTTCAATTTTGTACAATTTTTTTATTGTATGTTCATTGAAACCACATTATAGCATACAACTGTTTATAGAAAACCCCCTCTCAGGATCAGCATTACCATGAGGTAAAACAAGTGCAGTTTTAATTAAACTTAAAAGTTACAATACTTTATTTCTTTGTTGTTACCACTTGACTTACTTTTGAACAACCAATGAGAATGTCTAACAAGAATCAGCTTTGGCGATCACAATGCAAAGCAAAACTAACTTTGTTTATCAGTCATTTGTAAATGGAAATAGTTATCAGAAGCAAATTTTAGGGAAACTAGAAAATTTTTAGTAGAATTTAGGCTATAAGAAATTTTTAGGAATTACAGGGCGAATGCGATCCCTGATGATATCAACCGCCACACAGCTTCACAAATTAATTTTGTAGTATTCTTAATAGAACACCAATTTTGTGCTGCATTCTTTTTTTTTTTTTTTGGGTGGGGGGGGGGCGATTTTTTTGAGAAATTAGTGTTTTTTTGCAATTTTTTAATGGAATTTCTCCTTTTTTCATGATTCTTCCACAATTTTTTTCTTCTTCACACAATTGACGAAATTAACAAAAAATCTGAAAATTGCAGAAGGATCTTATGCCTGCTTTCTCTTGTATCATTAGCCTCGATACCATTTATATAAAGCAGCATCTAAACCTGCATGATCAGTTGATTTCATTGTTTTTCAGAATTTGATGTTTTTTTTCGTTATCTAGTCCAGCAAAAACCTTGCTACTTCTCTCAGAGTTACTTTTCATGTCACCAAAAGTTGACACATCAATGTTAAACTCCTTTGCAAATTTTGTTTGTTTCTCCCGACTCTAATCGCATAACAATATTTCTGATATATGCTTAGAACGATGGAAATTTGTAATGGAAATCATGATGAAAAAGCAAATGTAACAAGACAGTAAAAGACAAAGCATAAGCACTATCAGATCCCCCCGGCAGGTCAAAACTACCAACTTCACTGATAGCACTGAAAAGATTCTGATAAAGAAAAAAACAGCAACATACACACGCGTGCTGCAATTTCTGAATATATCCATCTAAGAATATCACTCCTTTCTACAATTAAATAGTCCACGAAATTTAGACTTGAACGTATTTAGAATTAAAGCTATCTCTTGTATCATAGGAACAGATCGTGGTATTCCTTAAAACTTTTTTTAAACATACCATTTATATAAAACAACATCTAAACTAGGGTTGGGCAATACCCGGCAAAATGGTATTTTTGCCAGGACAGTGGCAAAAACTGGAAAAAAACGGCAAAAAAGGCTGAATTTAATAAAAATAATATAATTTTGTATACATTATAATTGAGACTTAAATCAGAATATTAATTAGATGTTTCATTAATATTAATTTTATTAATTAAAATAATTTTATATGTAATATGAATAAAAAAATATCAATAATCAATCATAATCAATTTTGTAGATAAATTTATGTGATGGTGACAGGTAAAAACTTTTTACTTTTCTCAAATTAATGTAGTAATGTTGTTTTTAAAATGAATATATATTTTTAAAAATTTTAATCAACAGTTTCTACATTTAAAAAATCTATAATAAAAAACAATATTAATGCATAAACATTTGCAAAATTCATTTTATCTTTATTTGAACCTTTAGGTATAACTTTTACAAATACTTTATAGATAAGTAAACGGTATTACTTGATTATCCCGTCGACGAATTTTGCCAAATTAAACAAATCGCCAAACTATTCACCAAATTATACAAATGAAAAAATACTGTCATTCTAAAATTGCAAGTTAGGAAAATTAATGAATTTTTTAAAAAAAAAAAACCCTAAATAATAAGGTTACTTTAATGATAAAGTTCACTCATGACGTAACGACATAGCAAATATAAAATTTGATTTATCCAGATTATTTCAGACAAAATACTAAGAACAGTTTACGTGTTTAAATTAAATGTGAAAATAAGAAATTTCGCTTAGTAGCACTGGCCGGTAGGTTGATTTTTTTAGTAGCCAGTTACTAGTTAATGAGAATAATTTCTTTAGTAGCCAGTAAATACACTAATGTCACTGAACATTTAATTTTTTTAAAATACAATGCAGAGTTTCCCCCAGACAGTTTCAGAAGGGTGCTGCACCCTGCCTGCCCTTTGGTTTACAAAATAGCACCCTTCTTGCCCCCTCCAGTAAAATTATTAGCACCCTTCTTGCCCCTCAGTAAAAAAAGGCACTTTCTCATTTTTGCATTAAAAAATTTGCTTTCATAGTAAAAACTGACTCAATGTTGTCTTAAAAAGAGTGCCCTGACTTCTAAATATCAAAAGTGGCTTTAAAAACCCAAAGAATACCTTTAATAATTAAAAAAAGCGCCAATAAGAATCTGAAAAGTGCCCTCAAGAATCCAAAAAGTGCCCTTAAGAATAAAAAACGGTGCCCTTTTCTCACCAGCAGCACCCTGCCCCTTTTTAAACCTGGGGGAAACTCTGACAATGACTTTACAGTAAAAAAGTAATTTATGTACTAAATAAAAATATTTTAATTTATATTGTTTTGAATAAACTTGACATATTAATTTCCAATCTACTTTAAATTTTAAAATAAGTTAACAGTACAGTTCTACACAACATGCTTGTGTAGCTAACTACATAAGTACCTTTTTTAAAAAAATATATATGTCTAGAATTAAGGTCTGACAATAATAAAATAGGTATGTTTCTGCACTAAATAATAACCCACAAAATGATATGCATATCACATGCACAACCTGTGGTCAGCAAGGCCAGAATCTCCCCGAATTCAGGAATTGTGTGTATTTCAGCAATTAGTTTCGGAAAAAATTGCAAATTGCGTCATTCGAGAGTGTAAAAATCCCTAATTTTGTCAATAGCGCGTGTAAAATCCTGAATTTCGTCAATCGAGCACATAAAAATCCGGAATTTTGTCGATCATGCGCATAAAAATAATGAATTCCGTTGATCCGGCACGGAAAAATCATGAATTTTGTCGATCAGGTGCAAAAAAAAATCATGAATTTTGTTGAATGGCTACATTAAGTCATAAATTTCGCCATTCGGGAATGTAAAAATCATGAATTTTGTCGATCGAACGCGTAAAAATCATGAAATTCGTCGAACTTCCGCGGAAAAATCATGAACTTTGTCAATCAGGCACAGAAAAATCTTGAATTTTATCAATCGGCTTCATAAAAATCTTGAATTTCGTCGATCGGCTACGTACAAATTACAAATCTTGAATTTCGTCGATCGGCTACGTACAAATTACAAATCTTGAATTTCGTCGATCGGCTACGCACAAATCTTGAATTTCGTCGATCGAACGCGTAAAAATCATGAATTTTATTGACAGAGTGCATAAAAATCATGAATTTCGTCGATTATGCACGGAAAATCACAAATTTCTTCAAATGGGTGCATAAAAGCCATGAATTTCTTCGAACAGGCGAGTAAAAATTACTAATTTTCGTCGAATGGAAGTGGAAAAATCGCGAAATTTAGGGGAAAATGGCAATAGGGAAATCCTGCATTTGGGTTCTTTCCATATTTTAAGTCGCCAGTTTTTAAAGTTTAATCGACGAGTGACGACTGCGTATTTTCACCTTTAGTTTAAATGCAGAATTATTAAATTCAACCATAAGCAAACAGATATTTTTAAGATATTGAATTTGTGATGGATGATTTATGATTGGATGAAATTAATATGTATAAGAGAGAGGAGGGCAAAATGATTTTAATTTATTATTTAATGCTGCAAATATAGGCAAATTAATCGTTTAGGTAATTTTTCTTACCATTTTCCCCACTGTCATTATACAGGCTACAGACTTGAATCTTGATTTGATCATAGGAAATGAAAACTAATTATCTTGCATAATGTTTTGTTTCTATTGTTTTTACTTTGTAACTTCAAATTACATAGCATAGCAAAATTAGTAAGTGTTATTTCTCTCTCAGACTTTGCTATAAAATTAACTGAAGCATACAGATTGATTGTTTAATAATTATGACAGTTTAAACCAAAGCCAGTAAGTTATTTACTAAAAATTAAAATTGATTACTAAAGTATTTTACTAAAAAATACAAAATACTTAGATTACTGTTTTAATGATGCATTGAATATTCTAAGGTAAATAAAAAAATAAAATTACATATTATTAGAGTTGAAATTATTAAAAATTAAAATATATTAATTACATCGCTGTAAATAAAACATATCTAATTTACTAAAAAGTAAAATTGATTACTAATGTATTTTACTAAAAAATACAAAATACTTAGATTACTGTTTTAATGATGCATTGAATATTCTAAGGTAAATAAAAAAATAAAATTACATATTATTAGAGTTGAAATTATTAAAAATTAAAATATATTAATTGCACCGCTGTAAATAAAACATATCTATTTTTGCCACTTTGGCAAAAAGTGGCTGAAACGTATTTTTGCCATGACGGTTTTTTCCACCTTTGGCAAAAACGTGCCAACCCTAATCTAAACCTGTATGATCACTTGATTTCATGTTTTTTCAAAATTTGGCGTTTTTCCTGCTACTTAATCCAGCAAAAAACAGAGTTCATTTTCTTGTCACCAACAGTAATAAATTACAATAAAATACAAAGCATCCGCACTATCAGATCCCCCGGCAGGTCAATACTACCAACTTCACTGATAACACTGACAAAGATTCTGATCAGAAACAACAGCAACAAACAGATGCATACTACCATTTCAGAAAGTAACCAAATAAGCATATCACTACTTCTTAGAATAGAATCGTCCACTAAAGATAGACATGCCAACGGTTTTATCAATTAATGCATTCTTTTGTATCATTAACTCAGATAGCGATATTCCTAAATTCTTTTTTTTAAGCATATCATTTGTACATAGCAACATCTAAATTAATCTTGCTTTTTATAAAAATATTTAGAATTTTTACAAGAAAGAAAAAAAAATAATAATAATAATAGTTTAGGTCATTAAATTCTAGCTATTAAATAAATGGTGGCGATTGTTTTGGAACAATGAATTCATTGTTGTGTGCTCTATACAATGGTAAAGGTGCTCCATAAGTTTTATCGTGTGACACACAGATAAATTCATTTTTTTCTGAAATAAGCACTTCAAAATATTGGGTATTTGGGACTTTAACTGCAGTCAACTTTTTTACAATAAAATGCACGTCTAACCCATCAAATAATATTAACTTAATTTTCCCAATATATAACTTGCATTGTTCAAATTCCAAATTGACGACTTGTCCACACTTGTATACTCTTTCTTTAATTGTTATACTTTGTCCAGCTTGAGTACAACTTTCATCATGCTTATTTTGACATTGATATACTGCACTTCGTATCGCATCTGAATAAGTGTCAACATCAAAAATAATGCTTTGCGACATTTGTATAGACAAATCAAAATAATTACCGGATTTTAAATAAGCTTGTAACAGTTGATGTTTTTCAGCCAATGAAGCAGTGACATTTTTGAAGTTTTTTGATGTGCTAATGGACCTTTTAAAGAATGAATGCTTGCTTTCAAACCGTAAGGTCCATAGCCAAATTAATGGACCACAATCCATAATAAGATGTGGATAATGCAGTAAGAAATGATGCTTGGGCCTAAGTGGATAATTTGGGAAAAATTCATTTCTGTGATACAGATAATCTTCGATTAATACCTTCAAATAAGCGATTTGATTGGGAGAAATATCATATGCGCAAATCAGTGCAACTATTTCTTGCAATAATGATATTAAACGCCACACAGTTTCACTAACTAATTCTGTATTATCTTTAATAATAAACAAAAAGAAACGTAGAAGACACCAATTCTGTGCTGCATTTCCAATTAGTTTGCATTTGTTCCCACAAAATTTTTTGATGACACAAGGCTTGCTTCTAGCATCTTCATCATGGTATGAAAAATTTTGTATCTTGTTATTTAGCAAAGTATATGAGAAAGCTTTTTTAATTTCAACAAAATACTTTATGTAAATAGCAAGATCATATGCAACAATACCCTCAAACACATCGTGGGCCAAACAAGGTGGTAATCCAGGATTACAAACATGAAAATACTGAAGTGAATTAAAGGAAGAATTAAATTTTATCCCTTTAACAGGAGCTTCAGTGCCAGCTTCCAACTGCTGCACAGCAAAATCATACGATTGAACATCTCTAGGTGCAGCAGTTAAACAATGTGGTTTATGTTGAAACTGAGATTTTGTCGTTTCACAAAATCTACATATATGGCCGGAACTAAAATTCTCTCTGAAACCGCCAACAGTATGACTGCCTAAATTATCACCTATTATAAAGGCAACAGAACCCTTCATTGTTTCCTTCTCATTGATAGCTATGCCATTTCTTTCAACATCTTTTAAGTCTTCAATTAATTTCTTAAAAACTGCTTCTTGCCCAAAAAACTTAAAATCTCTCTCTTTAATTAATAAAACCAGCTGTATCGGGTCGACTTTCGATCTATTATGCCGATGGAGATTGCCCAAGATATAATACACAGCCAAGATTTTATGTTTTGTTCTTGCTGAACCTAATGGATTCGAAACTTCAAAACCGTCTTGGTACAAAAGTAACTGTAATGCTGAATGCCCCGGTTCAAAAAAGGAATTATTTTTCACAGCGTTTCCATCTGTAAAATCACTATATAAGCCATCTTTATACGTTTCAGGATATTTTACTTGTTCATAAACTGTTTGATCTGCCAGTAACAACTTTAAACTTTCTTTAACTGGAATATAGTGATAATAACTGGATTTATTTTGTGCATTCATACCTAATCTTATCGCCACTGGTTCCAAATAATGAAGGTTCTTTTTGAAGAACTCGTACCTCAAATGTTTGGTTTTCAAACATTCATGAGAAACCATGAAATCAACAGTGCTCCATGAACTGTTTAAAATTTTCAAAACAACTTCACTGCTGAGACCTTGATGAGTTAACTTTGATAAAACGTTTTGTGAAAACTCACTGAAGCTTTGTTTTTGCAACTTGCTAAATTCGTCAAAAACTAATTGAATTGTACTATTTGGTACATGATATTTCACAAATAATTTTATGTAGAACAAACTTAAATCAGTAAGTGTGCTTTTGTGGCTTTCTTCCATTGGAACTTCAACTTCAAGAGACTGACCTGGATTACCATCCTCATTAGGTATATATGTATGACTTACATCTTCATATTGATCGGTTCTTATAGGAGAAATATTATGATTTCTGGATATGTGCGATGTTAACGATGATATATTTTTAAATTTTCTTGCACAGGGATCGAATGGGCATTCAACAGTTGTACCACATTTGATATGTTTTTTCAAATGAGAAACGAGTTCGTTTCGAAGTGCAAATGTTTCACAACACGACACTACATTGCACTTAAAATTGCCATGCTGCATTGAATCAGAACACCTTTTGGTAACTTCATGTTTATGAAACCGTGCAATGTGTGTTTTTAACGAAGAATGAGATTTCCAAGTTTGCTTACAATATGAAAAAAAGCACTTAAATTTTACCTTTGATACATTCGCATGTGTTTGGAAATGACAAACATATTTTTTAACACAATCGAACGTTAGATTGCAAATATCGCACTGTGCTGACATGCTTGTTTGTTTAATTATAATTAACAGATGTGAATCTGTTAAGTGGCACACTCAAAAGATAGATAAAAATTGTAACTACTAAAAATAGGCAACTAGTAAAAATAGGCAAAGAAACATAGCAGTAACATACCTTTTTCCTATGCGAAACGTTGTTGTTGTTGTTGTTATTGAGGGGTCTGAACGCCCCGATCATGGGATATATTTTTCATATTGCTCAAGTCAAACAGAAAGCTTTAAGGAAGTTGAGCGTCTTGAAAAGTGTGGCGCATGTCTCTCGGGGCGTAACAACCAAAGATCTCATCAGAATTAGCAAGGCTACAGTCACGAGTATGCTACACCATGGTAGTCCAATTTATTCGCTAGCGTGCCCATCAACCAGACAGAAATTAGAACCCATCCTTAACGCAGCCCTTAGAATAGCGACGGGCCTCCCGCGTTGGACACCCATTCCAATTCTGCGTCGGGAAGCCAACTCCTTGTCAGTAGCTTGCACTCAAGATCTCCATAGGTGTTGCTACCTTCTTCGGCACCTGTCACTCGGCCCCCAGTCGCCAATCTATTCTCTGGTGCTCCCCGGAAGTACGGAAAATTCTGTTCTGGCTGCTCACCTGAGCGATACCCTCTCTAGGCTTCATATCTCCGCGACCGACATCGTGTCGTGGGTGCTTCCCCGTCCTCCTCTTACAGATATCTTCCAGTGCCATATCGATTCTTTTGAGTTTCAGAACAGGCAGCTCCACCCTGATCTAATCTGTCAGCTCTCTTCTGCATTTTTGTCTACTCGCGGTGACTGTCACATAATGGCTACTGACGCCTCAAAGACTCTTTCACAGACCTGCATCGCCTTTTGGGATGTAAGCCAGAACTATGGGCACTCCAGCAGAGTTCATGACATTAATTCCATTTACACGGCAGAGGCTCTAGCGATTGGACTGGCACTAGATTTTATTCCGCAGTCTGGCAAGCTGCTCCTTCTATCCGACAGCAGATCCGTCCTGACGAGCCTCCAATCACCAAACTATAAATCTCCTCGAGTGGTGACTCAGGTGTACCAGAAACTTACTAACGCATTACATCAACTCTCGCCGATTGAACTAGTCTGGGTTCCCAGTCATGTTGGCATCTATGCCAATGAGCTTGCGGACAAACTGGCCCGCTCTCACCTTCTGCCTACGGACCCAGTAAGGTGGATCTCCCCAGAGGACATCTGCGTCCAGTTTCGGCGCCTCTTCTATGAGGAGGATATTAATAATTGGCTTCTCGGAAACTACAGCACCGATTTTCCTCACCTTACCAAAAGGAGTTGGGATCACAGGAAGCTGCGCCTTCCCAGGAGAGGGGAGGTTCTTCTTTCTCGCCTTCGCACAAAATCTCTCCCCACCCGAGCATTACTTTACCGTTTCAACCTTTGCCACTCTCCTTTATGCTCAGTCTGCTCTCTTCCAGAAACCTGCGAACACTACCTTATGACATGCGGACGTTACGCTACCGAGCGTACTATTTTGTACCAGAGGCTTGGAATCTCTGGATCTCCCACCATATCCTTTAGTCAACTATGTGATTTGGCAGTGACAGGAGTCTCGCAAGCTCGATCTTTAGTGTCTTTCCTTCTGAGTACCAACCGTTTTTAAACCGGAAGTCACTATCTCCTCTTGTACAAGTTGTTTCTGCAGCTAGTGTATAAATTGCCTCCTTGAGGTAGGATTGTTAGGGATAAAGAGTCTGTAGACTTATATCCCATGATCGGGGCGTTCAGACCCCACAATAACAACAATAACAACAATGGGATATATTTATCAATCCTACCTCAAGGAGGCAATTTATAAACTAGCTGCAGAAACAACTTGTACAAGAGGAGATAGTGACTTCCGGTTTAAAAACGGTTGGTACTCAGAAGGAAAGACACTAAAGATCGAGCTTGCGAGACTCCAGTCACTGCCAAATCACATAGTTGACTAAAGTACAGTGCCTAGAAGTAAGTAGTGTGCTTATCGCCAATACAACCGCAATAAAAAAAATGCCCCTAACAGGAGGAAAACCAGTTTCTCCGCGAGAGGGCGTCGAGTTCCCACCGCCGTTATTAACGTTTGAAGTTTCATTTACCAGGCTTGATCCTAATGTTAGTTTCAATGTAATTAACGCTGTATTTTCAAACAAACTATACGAATGTTTCTATTTCTATAATATTTTAAAGTAAACATATATTATGCCTGTTTAATGATAAATCAGTATGGATAAATCTGCAAATACTAAGAAAAGAAAAGCTGATCGAACATGCTTCGTTCCTGGATATACTAATGAATATAAAAGCAACAAAATTAAAATAACTCTATCCCCCCCCCCCCCAAAGATAAAAACTAATTTGAAAAATGGTTAAAAGTCATTCCTCGTGCCGATAAAGATCAGAACCAATATTCAGTTGCATGTGAATTAGAGTCCTGCATGGGTCGGGTTGTACCCGACCCGAACCAGCAAATTTCATTTGAAGTCAACCCGCAACCCGACCCGCAAGAGTAAAAACCTAACCCGAAAAAGTGAATGTCAACCCGACCCGAACCCGAACCTCAACAAAAAAAATAGAGCGCCAACCCGACCCGAACCGCGGGACAGGTCGGGTGCGGGTAACCCGACCCGATGCAGGACTCTAATGTGAATCGCATTTCATGAGCGATTTATTGAGAGAAATTACAAATACACTATTGAAGGGAAAGAAGATTTGCTCAATTATTTTTAATTTAGTATTTTAATTTTTCTATCTAAATAATTAAAATATTTATCTTGTGATAATGACAATAATTAATTTAAACAATGAATTATTATCATAAATATTTTATTAATTATTGATATCCTAACTTTAAAATTTATTTTAACATGACTATTTTGTTTCATTAGTATGCTTTCATTCAATCATGGTTTTAAATACATTCACAAAATCAATGCATTACTTTTTGTAGGATGTCTATTACTCTGGAATTAAAAGTGTTTGATTTATTTCTGTTATTAAAATTTTGATTCACATTGGGAAGTGTGAGTATGAGAATGGTTAAATATTGTTGATAGCTTAATGTAATATTAAAAAAATAATAAAATATAATAACTATTAATCAAAATAATTTTTTAATATTTTTTTAAGGATGATTGGCACATCTACCCTAATTTAAAGAAAATGCATTCTTGTCTTACTTTCAGGAGAGTAATTATTTTTTTTTTCTAGATTTGAAAGAATTATTAATTTCTTGTTTGATGTTTGCTAGTATATCTTAAATTATTTTACCCTAAACTAAAGCTCTGAAATATCAGAAATTTTTAACAACTCAATTTACTCTTAGTTTGTTAACTGGATGTAAACAAGTTATGTAATAATGAATACAGATTAAAATGTTGTCAAAATAGGGACATGTTTTTGCAAGAATTCATCATAGTACAATGTATTTATCCAATATATTGTATTGTATTTATCCAATTTTAGAAATAACTAAATATTGTAGGAAGAAAAACATTGTCCTATGATAAAGTTTGTAAATGTTTGAGTTCATTACAATTAGTTGTTATGAAATCAATTACATTTCTCTTCAACTGTATTTTCATTATTAGATTTTTTTTCCTCGTTTATTTTTTATCTAGAGCATTTTAAAGTACTGATTTATTACAGAAAAAAATAGATTTACAATGATGTGTATGTAAAAACGAAAGTTACCATAGCCGCGGTGAGAACACTGGCGCCATCTATCGGCGTCCTCTATTTCTGAAGTATAATTTTGACGCCGTTAACAACACTATCTAATTCTAGGCACTGTAACTAAAGGATATGGTGGGAGATCCAGAGATACCAAGCCTCTGGTACAAAATAGTACGCTCAGTAGCGTAACGTCCGCATGTCATAAGGTAGTGTTCACAGGTTTCTGGAAGAGAGCAGACTGAGCATAAAGGAGAGTGGCAAAGGTTGAAACGGTAAAGTAATGCTCGGGTGGGGAGAGATTTTGTGCGAAGGCGAGAAAGAAGAACCTCCCCTCTCCTGGGAAGGCGCAGCTTCCTGTGATCCCAACTCCTTTTGGTAAGGTGAGGAAAATCGGTGCTGTAGTTTCCGAGAAGCCAATTATTAATATCCTCCTCATAGAAGAGGCGCCGAAACTGGACGCAGATGTCCTCTGGGGAGATCCACCTTACTGGGTCCGTAGGCAGCAGGTGAGAGCGGGCCAGTTTGTCCGCAAGCTCATTGGCATAGATGCCAACATGACTGGGAACCCAGACTAGTTCAATCGACGAGAGTTGATGTAATGCGTTAGTAAGTTTCTGGTACACCTGAGTCACCACTCGAGGAGATTTGTAGTTTGGTGATTGGAGGCTCGTCAGGACGGATCTGCTGTCGGATAGAAGGAGCAGCTTGCCAGACTGAGGAATAAAATCTAGTGCCAGTCCAATCGCTAGAGCCTCTGCCGTGTAAATGGAATTAATGTCATGAACTCTGCTGGAGTGCCCATAGTTCTGGCTTACATCCCAAAAGGCGATGCAGGTCTGTGAAAGAGTCTTTGAGGCGTCAGTAGCCATTATGTGACAGTCACCGCGAGTAGACAAAAATGCAGAAAAGAGCTGACAGATTAGATCAGGGTGGAGCTGCCTGTTCTGAAACTCAAAAGAATCGATATGGCACTGGAAGATATCTGTAAGAGGAGGACGGGGAAGCACCCACGACACGATATCGGTCGCGGAGATATGAAGCCTAGAGAGGGTATCGCTCAGGTGAGCAGCCAGAACAGAATTTTCCGTAATTCCGGGGAGCACCAGAGAATAGATTGGCGACTGGGGGCCGAGTGACAGGTGCCGAAGAAGGTAGCAACACCTATGGAGATCTTGAGTGCAAGCTACTGACAAGGAGTTGGCTTCCCGACGCAGAATTATGCGAAACGTCACATCAACAACAACGTGATTCGTCGATTGGATTGGAATTGAAGGTGTTGTGTTGTATACACGCTGCGCCAATTCCTCTGGACCGTGATCCGCTGTTCGATCACGGTTTGTGGACGCGAATAACAGTGATTTACTAGAATAGCCCGTTATTGACCGTAAAAAGGATGTGTTCATTTTCTCTTCACCGTAAATGATTGTTAAAGCGAGGATGATACTGAAAAAATTATCAGTTACGGTGAATAACGGATTGTTATTGCCAAAGACTGATATTTAACGGGTAAACGCAATATTTACAGAAATACAGTAATTCACCGTAAATTATGCAGGAAAGTACTGTAATGTAACAGCTATTTTTAACAGTGTAGATACTATCACCCCATATTTTCATTCAAGAACTGTACTGGAATTGACGAATCAAAACATACCTGTACATGTTGAGGATGCCTTTACGAAAATTATTAACTCTTTTGAGAAATTCACTCAACAAGGATCTAATTGGACATTGCAACAAATATTAAATCTAGAACTGTCTACAGCTAAATATAGAATGGTTTAAAATGTGTGGACTGTTTTTGAAACATGTATATTCATGTTTTTGCTATTGTAGTTATTTAAAATGATAAACAAATAGCCTATGACTAAAAAATCTTAAGAGTTTTTTATTATTTTCATGGTAACTATTTTATATAAATTACTTATAACAGTTTGACAATGCTACATAAACTACTGTTTAACATTTTGAATGTCTTAGACAAAATGGGAATGAATTTGTTGAAATTATGTAAAACATGATGAAATAAATGCGATGTATTTATTATATGTTACTTAAACTACAAGAGAAATGATTGGAAATGTGTTATTTTAAATTTTGTTTTTTTATTATTTTTATTTTGTGTTATTTAAATTAAAAATACTTAAGTATTTATAATTGTTTATTTATAAAAATATGTTTTAATTTAAATTTATAAATTTAAAATATGTTACTAAGTTTTTAAATCATGGTGAATCGTTTTTAAATATGGTGAACCGTGTGTTGAATATTGCAACCTTGTAAGATAATGTGTATAAATTTTTTACTAACAAAAATATAAGAACTATTCTAACTACTCCTTATATCATTCGTTTAGATATAATGCTTTGCATTTCAAAATAATATATAAAGACACGTGATTAGATTTTCGTTTAACACTGATTTTAGTTATATTGAAGTTTTGTATCATGGGACATAACGAGTTAGCTATAAGTAATATTATTTTTACAAAACTTGTATGTACTGGGTGCTTACAATATTTATTATTAGTGTTAAAATGTTACAAATTTGGGGAATTTATCTTAGACTTCGATTTAAAATCGGGCTTTACCATATTTTTGAACGAAAATTACATAGTAAATGTATCAGAAAAATAAGAATTTGATGAAATTTATAAATAATTAATATTTTTATCAAAGTTTAAGTAAGTTGTGACAAGACTTTTATATTTAAGTGATTGGTGTAAAGTATATTCAAGCTATGACAAAAGACATGAGGTGGTGGATACTAGACAAGTTCAAACAAGTAAAGCAAGATAAGCGAACGATGACTCACCCAAATAGACGTGCCACACAAAAACAAGTTTGGACAAGTCAACCAAGATAAACGAGTGATGACTCATCTAAATAGACGTACTGCATAAAAACAAGACTGGACAAGTTTAGACAAACACATGATGACGTCATTCAACAAGTTTAAACAACCAAACAATGAGCCAGCAGCAAACGGTTGTTAGCAAGGTAGAGAGAAGCAAGAATGACTGAGCGAGTGTAAGTTGGATTTAAAGTTTATTCTTATCACACACCTGAAGACTACTAACGCCTCTAGCGGCGATTGCAGCGCCCCCTAGCAAAGATAAGGGAGAAACGTTAGTTGAGTGAAGACTAACACCCAAAGTGGACGTGTTTTTCGGTAAGTGTTAATTTCTGTTTTGTTTCTGAAAGGTGTTTTGTGGGAAAGGTAATCGAGTTGTGTATAGTAATTAAACTTAAAAGTTTGCAAATAATTTAAAGTCGAACTCAAGTTAGATTAAATGTCTATGTTTTTCTGCGCATATGCAGATACAGAGTATATAGTTGATATGCACCAGTTGGTTACAAGGATAAACAGTTAGATTATAGTCTCTCAATAGTTAAAATTAAAAAGTTAATTTTGATTTACTTAAAGATTTTTAAACTTTTTGTAAACTTTAAATTTTTTAAAACTATATTTTTTTTAACTTTAAAAACTTTTAGTAAACTTTATTTTTATTAAAAATAACTTATTCAACCCTCTGTTATTAAGTGAACCTAACATGTCAAATTTATTCACTTTAAACATAAATCCTAAGTTTATCAATAAGTCAATTTAACCTTTCGAAAAATATAATTAATTAAAAAACTATGCATCGTGTTGTACTCATTTTGTAGTACTTTAAGCAGTAAACCCTTCAATTAAATTAAAAATTCAGATGATTTCCTTTATCGAATATCTTAAATCGTCTATAAATACTGAAATATCATGGCTTGCTCAGTTAAACCTACCCTAAATTATAAAACCGAAAAATAATTTTTGTTGTGGGCTCGAATTCAAGTTAAAACTTTTAATTATCTCTTAATTCTATTACCCACCGATAGAGGGCGATACAAAAAACTATTATTTCATTTTAAAAGGTTCACATCTAAATTCTACTTAAACTCTAAGTCATTTCAAATTTTAACTCGTGACTTTTAAAACATTTGATTGTTTTACACAATAATGTGATCGTTTGCTTTTTGAATGCTAATTAAGTTTATTGTTTTTAAGTGTATCATTAAGAAATAACTTGAATATTAAATCAATTTAACCTTAAAAAAGAAACACAATATATTCAATCAGTTGTTATCAGTGCCTTTGTGATGTAATTACCGACGCATTCAGCTGTTAAGTGAAAGGATAATAATTTGATTCCATTCAAATACGACTTTTCATTTTATTTTTCTATGTTCTTTTTCTTATGTAGGGGGAAATTTCAAAAAGTAGCCAAAGTTGTAGTTTATATTTCTCAAATATCTTAAATCTCAACTAAACTTCGTGCTTAAAAACCTACCCTAAACTATGATTTTATGACTTGATCAGTAAATATGTTATCAGTGACGTCATGTGTGGGAGAAAAACCCATCTGAAATTCCTATGTCATTCCTATGTGTATATTGTAACATCATGTCTCATCTTGTGAGTGATTAAAAGTAACACATTTTCAATCAATTCTCATGTAGTTTAAGTAACATATAATAAATACCTCGAGTTTATTTCACCAAAAATAAAATTTCTTTTAAAAGTAATGAAATTTTTCATGTTTTATATAATTTCAACAAATTTATTCACACTTTGTCTAAGACATTCAAAATGTTTAATAGTTGCTTATTTATTTTTTAAATAAGTTTTATTTTAAAAATGGAAAAAAATTACAAAGTTTTATTTTTTAAATGAGTGAGGTTAAAAAATTTCACTATTAAATTCCACTAAGTTGAATTTTTTTCAGGTATACTATTTCCACTGCTTTGAAAATGTTGTGTTGTTTTAAAAAAACTTTAACAATGTGTTAAGTCTGATTTTTAAAGTTATTAATTTTCCTTAGTTGAAAATATTATATAAGTGTAAAGTTATTATTTTTCTTAGTTTGAAATATTGTCTAAGTGTAAAGTTTACTTAAACTTAATTATTTTCTTTTGTCAATGTATCGAAATGTTTATTTGTTGCTTATTTTATAAAATGTATAACCTAGATATTTTTAAGTGTGTTAATTTCGTTAGGTCGAATTTTCTAAAATTTATAACCAACTAGATATTTTTCAAAGAAACTGTAACAATGCGTTAAGTCTAATTCTTCGTAGATTAAAATATTGTCTCAGTGTAAAGTTATTATTTTTTCCTAGTTTGAAATATTGTCTAAGTGTAAAGTTTACCAAAATTTAATTTTTTTTTTCATTTATCGAAATGTTTATTTTCTAAAATTTGTTACTTTATGTTAAATTTTCTAAAATTTTTAACCAACTATATATTTCTCCAAAACCTCTAACAATGTGTTAAGTCTATTTTTCCAACTTTCTTATCAATAAGTAAGATTAATACATATTCAAAGGAAAACCCATCGATGATTCATAACGTCACGCCTTACCTTGTTAGTTATTAAAAGTACCATAGATTTAAAATAACACATTTCCAATCATCTCTCTTGTAGTTTAAGTAACATATAATAAATACATAGCATTTATTTCATCATGTTTTACATAATTTCAACAAATTCATTCCCATTTTGTCTAAGACATTCAAAATGTTAAACAGTAGTTTATGTAGCATTGTCAAACTGTTATAAGTAATTTATATAAAATAGTTACCATGAAAATAATAAAAAACTCTTAAGATTTTTTAGTCATAGGCTATTTATTTATCATTTTAAATAACTACAATAGCAAAAACATGAATATACATGTTTCAAAAACAGTCCACACATTTTAAACCATTCTATATTTAGCTGTAGACAGTTCTAGATTTAATATTTGTTGCAATGTCCAATTAGATCCTTGTTGAGTGAATTTCTCAAAAGAGTTAATAATTTTCGTAAAGGCATCCTCAACATGTACAGGTATGTTTTGATTCGTCAATTCCAGTACAGTTCTTGAATGAAAATATGGGGTGATAGTATCTATATCACCGTCCGGTGTTTGGCGACTTACAACAACTTTTGCAGTTGCATACCATTTCATTGACCTTTTTACTTCTATCTGATAATTTAATTCATTCAAAACGTCCGACCGAATACTGTTAAAAAATGTGTGAAAGTCTTGATCATTCTCCTCATTAGAATTTATTACAGTTTTAGTAAATACATTTAAAGCATTTTGTCTGTTAAAATGCTTCACTTTTTCATATAACGAATCTTTTAAAGATGACGATTTGACAACTTTGGGTAGTACTTTGCGTGCAGTGTCTATATGACGTGATAAATCATATTTTCGATTAAATATTTCACTACACTGGATGCATTCATACTGCTTTCGGGGCTTATGCATCCTCTTATGTTTCAATAAGTCATACTTTCTCGAAAACAGTTCATTGCATTCAATACACTTATGTTGTTTGACAGATTTGTGAATTTTGCTATGTTGAAGTAAGTCACTCTTTTTTGAAAAAACTTCAGCACATAGATCACAATTATAAATCACTGGGCTCTTTGAATGAATCTTCACATGATTTAATAAGTCACTCTTTTGAACAAATTGTTTTTCGCAGATGTTACACACAAAAGGTTTTTTCTCCAGGTGAAATTTCATGTGTCTAATTAAGACAAACTTTCGGGAAAAAGCTTTGTTGCAAGTAGTGCACACAAAGGGTAACTTTAGTCCTGATGAGTTGGGTTTCACTTCATAATTCGAAACGGGTGCTTCTTTGGGTAAAAGTGTAGAATCCATCTCTTGATTATTTAACTTTGGTGATGAGTGTTGACACTCCAAGTTGGTTACATCACCAACATAAGAATTCATAACTCGTTCCATAATAACTTAAATGAAAACTAACTTAACGAAAAATACAACCTATTACAACAATTTCAGGGCACAGTATAATAATATCAACTCGTTTAATTGAAATTTATATAATGATAGAGGGCGCTCGTGTAAAAATACTAACTTTTTATTGGTTTAAAAATACTGACATTTTATTGGTTTAAAAATACGCCACGCGATTATTTCATCCTATAATGTTATAAGTTCAATAAGCACTTAATTCTTGCACAATGACTGAGAAAGTCTTACCTATCAGAAGTTCATACATTTGTAAGTAAAAATCTTTATTACTTTTATAAATAATATTTTACTTATCAAGTCGCTTAATTTCTAAATGATGTATTCTAAAACGCCTTTTATGTCTTATGTGTATGGAGTCTAACAAAGAGGGGAAAAAGAGGGGGTGTAAAGTATTTGTAAAATTGAAATACGTTAATTTATAAAAACTAGATTCCATTCCCTTTTTTTTTTAATGTTGGTTGTATAAAGTCAAATCTATTGAAAATTTATTTTAATCGTATAACTCTAAACAAAATACCCGCTCTCTTTAATAAGTTAAATAGTCACTAAAAATTGTTCATTTGAAAGAAAAAATTCTTTAAAATTCTCTTATTGTATGTTTTATGAATAATATTTTGCACGTTAAATCACTTATTAACTAAATGGAATGATCTAAAATGATCTAAAATGTCTTATGTGTTGTGGATGGTTGGTTAAATATAGGGTTGATTATCTGCGTTAGGGATATAGGTCACTCTAGGGGTCATTCTAAGGGCTCCTAACTCGTATTGACAAGGTTCGAAGAAAACTCCGAACGGTTAGGTCGACGAGCGCGAGAGAGGTTTAAACCTAACACCTTCCATCTATCAACTTTGAGAGTAGAACCTCTCAGCCGCTAGTCTTATGTGTTGTGTTTTTATAAATAATATTTTTCTTGTTTAATCACTTAACTCCAAAATGAAATGTTTCTAAGACACTTTGTCATGTCTTAAGTGAAACATATTTAACTAAAGAAGGATGTAGTATTTGTGACATAAGTTATTCTACAGTACCCTTTTAAGAAAAAGAAAAAAAAAAGAAGCTATTACAAGTTAATTTTTAAAAAAAACATATAATTAAAAAAATATATTGTTTAATTAGCATAAAAACGATTATTTAAGTTACTCCACAAATTTGTAAACTTAAAAAACGGAAGATATAATGTAAGGGAAAGTATGACAAATCTTTTTTTCCTTTGAAAGATTAGTCTCAAAGACTTGAATTAACTTTTTCCCTAAAAATGCCACATTAATTTCAGTACACAAGTTTGCGAAACGGCTTTTGCAGGAAAATAGTACGGTGAATACAATTTTAAGCATTGTAATTTAATTCACTAACACAAATGCGTGGGTGTATAGCTTATAGTTACATTTGTAAAAATCACTTTGCTTTCGTTTTTAAAATATGTAAACACGTTATTTTTCGTAACAAAACTATAAATCTATATTTCTAAAATAAATGATTATAAGGTTAATACGAGAAAGAAACAAGCATGCTATTTTTGTCAATCTCTATAAATGACATTTCATAGTATTTTCATATAAAAATTTTCCTTCTAAATTATTATTTCGAATATGGAAATGATCTGTTGACAGAATGTTGTAAGAGAAATGTGCTTGTAAATTAAACAAACAGATGTAATAGCATTCATATTAAACCAAAACTCGCGAATTACTCAATAGCTAAAGACAATTTCCTGCAGTTCATTAAAACTATGATAAAGATATCTCAACGCAGGTCTGAAGTAACCATCTCTCGCATTTAAAGAGATAACACACACACATCCTTGGTAAGCTAAGATAAGACATGTGTGATACAGAAATTGCAGGTTCTAATGTCACTAAAAATTAAAATAATACGTAAAACACTACAAAAAAAAAAAAATAATATAAAAAATAATTTGAAACGCTTTAAATAAATTAAAAAAAAATGAAAACACTTTAAATAAAAAATAAAACAAAATTTCACCCTCTACAAAGAACAAAATCTACGTGTATATTCCTACTTTCCTTATCTCTTACACCTTAATCACTTCCGGTCTTTTAAACTACTTTCCTGTTCCAACAAGCTCCCAAACATGTTCCCAAAACATGTTTACTGCTTCCTGAAAACCCTTTTTGGAAAAAGCATGTCTAATCCCGTTTCCGATCTTATTTCCTGTCGCGTTTCCAGTCTTAAAATAAATTTCACGTTAAACTTTTATAAAGTAAAACAAAGTCAGAAAGATTTCAATTTTTATATTAGATGTTAGTTAGCAAATAAAATTTTTATTTCAGGTGAGAAAAAAAAAAAAAAAAAATCGAACATTTTGCTAATATTACATTCAAATTAAATTCATTCTGATAGCAGGATTCCTACAACTCAACTCCACTCGACTAGAAGGATTAAAACCAACAAAAAAAAAATTAAGCCCCCCCACAAAAATAAGCCCTCCCCCTCTCTCCCTTATCGCACTCACTTCCTGCCGCGTTTCTGGTTAAACTTCCTATCTACACTTCCTGTTCACTTCCTGTCTCAACATGCCTGTTATCACCACCTGCCACTTCCGGTTTCCACACCTGTCCCTTCCGGTGACCTTCACAGAGCACAGAAGGTCGACTGCGCGAACTGCGCTGATGTAGAACCGGCCTTACTTACGGAATCACTTCCTGTATAAACATGTCTGTTATCACCACCTGTCCCTTCCGCTAACCTTGAGACATTAGCACATCTGATGCAGAAAAATTTTCCCTGTCAAGAAAGAACCTGTTCAAAACTCATAAAAAATACGTCTCATCCTGTCCTTATCTCCAAATTCCTTCCGGTTTCCTGTCTCAACATGTATGTTATCCACACCTGCGACTTCCGGTGACCTTCACAGCCCGCACAACTTCCGGTGTCCACACCTGCTACTTCCGGCTCTGTGACCTTCCTTCAACCTTGAGGTCGACTGCGCGAACTGCGCTGATGTAGAACTGTCAAATATTATCTACTCCTATAACTATCGTTTATAACTTTGATAAAAATAAAAGTATTTAAAAGCAATTTTCGACAGTCTTATACTGCTTTAAGTAAAATGCTCATTTATTTCACAATAAGTGGTGGAAGTAAGCAGTATTTCGGTAAGTATGAACAGTATGAACGTCAATTACATTTGGATATATGGGCGTTTAGTTCAGTGCTAATTTGATATTACTGCTTATTTTACTGTTTATTACTGTTAATTTTACGGTATAATACTGGCAAACTGGGGTGCTTGTATTATACTGTAAAATCAACAATTTTATTTTTGCAGTGTAGGAACTTCCAAATCTCTTTTACGAATTTAACTATGTATTTCAGATTATTATGATCCCAAGAAAAAGCTAATTTGTTATCTCAAAAACTCTGACCTAAAATCCAAATCTTATAGTTTGTTCGCCCCTATTACAATTTAAATTAGATATGCTTTCCTCTCCTAAATAAATAAAACTTATTCTAAAACATCAATAACTATGTTGGTAAGACTTTTAGGCATGATTTAGTTATTATTGCGGGCTTTCATTTCTCCTTTTTTCCTGTCATTTTTCAATATTTCTTATATAACAGTTGGTACGATGTAAGCATGTAGTTAAAAGTTCCATGTTTTGCTTTTGTTATATATCAATTTATCAAATTAAATTAATTTTTAATAAATTTACATAAAGTAAATAGTTTTAAAGCTTTTTTTTTTTTGACAGTAAAAAAAAGTGCTGTTTGCTTTCTAAGCCTAACAGTATAACTATTTTACTCCGCACAGTTTTTATGCTCTGAAATATTAATTTTACGTTATTTTGTAATAAAAAATTCAAAAAGTTAATCCCGAATAAGACTTTTATGCTATACAATTACTAAATAAGATAAATATAAGTTACTATTTACTTTAAATCCAAAGTTTTTCTCATCATTACATTCAAGTTATCGCGTTCAAAATCTTAAAATTGCTACCAAGTAAAATAATATCGCAACAATTTTATTATTAATTGAAAAAATGATAACTGATACCTGTAACACACTAATCTGGCAAAACAATTTCAAAAAATTACAATTTCTTTTTATAAATTTATTTTGGAAACCTACCTATTATACCTTACCCCATCCCTATTGACCCTATTGTTTAGTTAGAAACAAAAATCCGAATTCATATTCTAAATGTAAGATTGCACCCTGTATTTTTTTATCGATTTGATAGATTGTGACCTTAATTTCCTATGCAAAATTTCTTTGATGTGTTATGCTTTATCACTTTTTAATATTTGAACTATCAATCTAGATTTACGCTGTATATATATGGACAAATAATACATAAAAATAGAACAAAATAGAATACATTCTCTGAAATCTAAACAACTAGGGAGTCATGGTTTTAGAGTTTTGCGGATTATAATTGAGCACCTTTTTAGAAAACAACATTGACGTGATCTTTTGAATATTTTATTACAATATAAATTTAAGAGTAATCAAAAGAGTAAAAAAAAATCTAAAGAAGATCTAAAATTTCCATAAACGAAAACTTAATATATTATATATATGCAGTGTACATAAATTATCAGAATCTGAAACTGAATAAAAAAAGATAGAATTTTAGAAGAATTTCAAATTTACATTTAAAATTATCTGTAGCTAAATGTAATCTTTTGAATATTTTTTGCCATTTTAATTTCAGAGTAATCAAAAGAATAAAAAAATAAACTAAAATAATTTTCTTAAAATAATCCTATTTTGATTTTTTTTTTCTTCAGATATAGAGCATATAAATTACCCAAGTCATAAACGGAAATATAAAATAATGCTACATTTAGTGTTACCCACAGCTAAGCTTAATCTTTTGAATATTTTTTGCCATTTAAATTTCAGGGTAATCGAATTAATAAAAATTAAATTAAAGTAGTTATCTTAAAAGAATCCTATTTTCAAAATTTCCATAAATGAAATTTTATTTTTCCTTCAGACACAGTAAATACAAATTATCCAAATCTGAAGCTGAAAGAAAAAAAAATGAATGCTTACACTAATTTCTACTTTACTTCCTAAAGTACAAATATAGGAGAAGTACAAAAAGCTTAAATAATTTGCTTAAGTATGTGTTTTTCTATCTTTTATGAGATCGATTTATTATAGTATTAAAAATTACAAATCATAACAATTATCTGATAAATTTTACTATCTGATAAATTTCAATAATAAACTCTAAACTCTAACTCTTTGGTTTAAAGTTATTTAAAAATGATTTCATTATTGATTTAATAAACACATAGGTATTGAAATAAATGACTGAAAAAAAATCTAATGTGTTATAGAAACGAGATGAGGTAGTAAAAGCATATTAAATCCTCTTTAAACATCTTGCTCCCATATTTCCGTTTCCAAGTATCAACTTAAATTAGCTATACATAAAAATATTTTCAAATGAAATATGTTTTAAGAAGTATACAAAATGAAAGGTATGTTAGTACCAAGCCGCGAAAGTGTTTATGATTTATGGCATACTCGATGTTCAATAACATGTCTTTGAGGATAAAATTTGATACAGGAAAGAGAGCCTTTTTCAATGATAGTTATTTTTTGAATAGCTTTTATAGTATTACGGAGGTCCTTTAAATTTCTCTATCATGCAATTGAATTATCAAACAGTGTAATTAAAAAAAGCTCCCTTTAAAAGCTGACAAACGAAATATCTCAAAAATAAAAACTTTTTTACAAATGTAATACATAAAAATTATTGAGACAAAAAATCGAAAGGAAAAAGAAAACTTACCAAAACTTCAAATTTAGAATTGAAGCTATGCATAGCTGAAATGTAGCCTTTTCCTCCAGGTTTAACTGTAGCTGGTGGGACATAATAGTCCTCTATAAACTGTTGGTAATGCCTAATTACTTTACCAAAAGTCAAAATTAGCTTCCATCTTTTTTTGGCAATCATTCTTTTCAGGAGCCTCTGCAAAGTGAAGGCGCTTTCCCAGATACCCTCCTGAAGTTGATCACAAAACTTTGTCAAACCGTTATCATCATCATATTCTGCCAATAACTCAGCCGTGTACTGCTCTATGAGAGGCAAATCATTTGAATAAATTTCCAAAATAATTGCAAGTATTTTAAGAGTCAATATAGAACTGGTTTCTTTCACACGGCAAAATATTTCAGATGATTCACAAGTATTCTCCGATTCCATCCAAAGATCAGTCACTTTACTGCGTTCATACATAGTAATAACATCTTCATTAGGCAAAAAAATGGACCGGCTCTTTTTTTGTTCGTCTTTAAATTTGCACTTTATTCCAAACAGATCAAGTCGCAGACTTGGCAAAACAAGTATTGCCATTGCAGAGCCTCCTACAAGAAATCAAATTAACACAATAAAAACTTCTTGATACGATCCACCGGATATTCTACTGGATAATATAGTCTGAAAAAATTATAAAAAACGAACTAGCACTTTTAACTCGTTTCCTCTTCAACAGAGTAACACGAAAAGCATGAAGCACCAAACACGAAAGATTTTAGAATTGTTGCATCATAAAATTGAACTTTACTCACCTTCCGATCTCTCAGTCAAATGTACGGGTAGATGATTGTTATATCAGCTTGACTATATCGATAGTCGTTTTGTTGAAATATTTTAATCGTATCAGAATATGTTCAGAGCAAAAATCTGGCAATACGGCTGTAAAAAAGTTTTTTTTTTCTTTTTTTCATATTAAAAAGTCACAAGATTCTTTCAGAAGTAGTAACTTAATTATAAGTTTTTAAATTTTTGTTTTAATGTATATATGCACTATTTTAAAACATATATAATTATATTAAAGAAAAATAATATCTGGAGGCACGGCAGTGCCTCCGCCAAGTCGAGAGAGGACAGCCGTAAGCATACTTTTCTGGAAGCAACTCAGGGCACTTTTGACCCCCCCATATCTCCGCGCTGGAGTATCCCAAAAAGTTTAAACTTCAATTATAGAGAGTATTTGGCCCACAGGACCAAAATTTAAAATTACAACTTTCTGTCTTTTCTAGTTCAGGCGATATATGAACTCAAACATTCGATTTTTTGTCACTTCTTACTCACTCGTTCACGCGTCATCAAAAAGATTGGGTAGATCCCGTAGCCCCAGAAACTTGACATTTGGAAAAAAGGTAGTGTTTAGGATACAAAGAAAGGAAAAATTATAAAATCCAGAAAATTCGAAAAAAAAAACATTCGAAAATTCAACAAATTCCATCAAAATTGAAAATTGAAAATAATACGATCTTGTAGTCTTGGAAACTTAAGATTTGGTGTGAAGGTAGTGTTTAACATCCAGAAAAAGAAAACATCAAAAACACCAAAAAAATCGAAAGCAAAATTGAAAAAATCGAAGAAATTGAAAAAAACCGAAAATTTGAAGACAATCCGATTTTGTTGCGCTAGAAAATTCAAATTAGGAATAAAGGTAGTATTTAGAATACAGAAAAAGGAAAATTAAAAAAATCCAGAAAATTAAAAAAAAAAATAAAAAAATTCGAAAAAATTGAAAAAATGAAAATAATTTGATACGATAACGCTCGTACTTATAAATTAATTTGGATGAAACTAATTGTGTGTATTAAGCTCACCAATGCCTCGACCGAGTTCGTTGGCCAGCTTGGTCCGCCATCTTGTTTCAAGATAGCGGCCACGGAAAATTTTAAAACTAAAATAAATATACAAAAAAGTTAAAAAATCAAGTTTATTTTTTAATTAGGTGTTAGGACTTGATACAAGGATTCCAGAGCATTTTTTGTTTTACCTCTATCTTAAAAATTGGCTGAGATAGAGCAGTTTGAAATTCTAGGGTGGCTGACATTTTGAAACAAAACAGCACATTACAAAAAACCAACGATAAATTTATGGTCAATAATGGTCAAGCAGGTGCAATCCCGAATGAATACTCCGTGTTATTATAACTGTAACTTTGACTTCGAAATTTTGATACGTTGCATTTTCTATTTGTTGATATTTTTGAACTATGATTTACGCTAAGTGAAATGTTGTTGTTGAAGAGGGATTTTCCATGTAAATCCGAAACGTCCAATTTTAATATGTTTTTAATGTTTTATGAAAGTGTATTGTAATGTCTGTAATTTTAATGATTTTAATATAAATTTATAAGTTTTAGTGAACGCGATTTCTCGCAAATTATTTTCTTTCATTGTTGTAATCATTTTCCCAATCATACGCATAAAACTATATATTCATATCCATTAGCGCCAAATTCTCGCCAAACTTGGCGAGAATTTGGATTTCATCCATCTCCATGGATTTCATCCATTTTGAATTTCGATTCCATCAAAATCGAAATCCCGCCAAATTTGGCGACAAAAATAAGTCTTCATAAATGAAGCCAACTTGGCTATAGCTCAATAATTTGGCGAATTTCTTATTAAAATTCAGTGTAAACGAATCTTTTGTAAACGGTTTTTTTGCATTTTAACTTGCTGTTTTCGAGTAACATTAGCTAAAATTTTAAAACGAAGATATAGGAAAGCTACATTTTCCTGCAGGTACAGGCCAGAGGACTTTTTTATGAGTTGTCGGATGCAATCTATGTTTTGCATTAAATAAAGTAAAACATTGAAAAACAAATCCCACAGGATGGGGATAGTTTGTTTTAGATAGATTTTAAGATAATTGTCCTATTAGCTAGTACACCTTCCGTTATTGTTTTGTGTTATTTTCCGCGGATTATGCTTTTCTTTTCTTTTGTTTACGAATTTTGTAATAGAAAAGTTCCGCTATAGACTGGCTACGTTATAGACCTTTTTTTTATAGACAGGTTCATTTTCTTTCACAGGCTTTACTCTATTTAATTTATATATGAAATATTTGTTGTTAAAAGATGTTGGTCGCACAAAAATGTTCACATCTCTCCCTCCCTCCCGACATTGCTTGTTGGTTATGGCTTGATAGTCCTTTCTAAATAAAATCATGGTGATTCTAAGATTCTCTTGATTTATCTCTAAATTGAACATAAACGATCCTAAGAAAACGGATCAATGAATTACTATATGGGCATGAGGAAATTTAGTCGCAGAAAAATGGAGCATATAGCTAACATTAAGTCTAATAGGAAAACCACAGCCTTGGCAAGATCTGGAGGCATGGCAGTGCCTCCGCCAAGTCGAGAGAGGACAGCCGTAAGCATACTTTTCTGGAAGCAACTCAGGGCACTTTTGACACCCCCCCCCCCAATTTCTCCGCGCTGGAGTATCCCAAAAAATTGAAACTTTGTTCTTCTAGAGTATTTGGCACACAGAACCAAAATTTAAAATTACAACTTTCTGTCTTTTCTAGTTCAGACGATATATGAACTCAAACATTCGATTTTTTGTCACTCACTCACTCACTCGTTCACGCGTCATCAAAAAGATTAGGTTGATCCCGTAGCCCTAGAAACTTGACATTTGGAAAAAAGGTAGTGTTTAGGATACAAAGAAAGGAAAAATTATAAAATCCGGAAAATTCGAAAAAAAAAACATTCGAAAATTCAACAAATTCCATCAAAATTGAAAATTGAAAATAATACGATCTTTTAGTCTGAGAAACTTAAGATTTGGTGTGAAGGTAGTGTTTAGTATCCAGAAAAAGAAAACATCAAAAACACCAAAAAAATCGAAAGCAAAATTGAAAAAATCGAAAAATCGAAAAATTTCAAATAATCCGATTTTGTTGCGCTAGAAACTTGGAATTCGGAATAAAGGCAATATTTAGGATGCAAAATAAGAAAAAATTAAAAAATCCAGAAAATTCGAAAAAAAATTCGAAAAATTCGTAAAAAATTGAAAAAATTAAAATAATTTGATTTTTTAGCCTTAGAAACTTAAAATTCGCAGTAAACATACTGTTTAGGATTCAGAATAAGTTAAAATAAAAAACGCACTAAAATTCGAAAATAAAATCCAAAAGTCGGAAAAATCAAAAAATAAGGAAAATTTGAAAATAATTCGATTTCATAGCGCTAGAAACTTGAAATTTGGAATAAAGGTAATATTTAAGATACTAAATAAGGAAAAATTAAAAAATATGCATAATTAAAAAAATACCCATAAATTAGTGCAGACGATATATGAACTCAAAGTTTCGATTTTTTGTCACTCACTCACTCTTGCGTCATCAAAAAGATTGGGTAGATCCCGCAGCCACAGAAACTTAAAATTTGGAATAAAGCTAGTGTTTCGGATACAAAGAAAGGAAAAATTATAAAATCCGGAAAATTAAAAAAAAAAAAAAACATTCGAAAATTCAAAAAATTCGAACAAAATTGAAAATTGAAAATAACACGATCTTGTAGTCTTAAAAACTTAAAATTAGGTGTGAAGTAGTGTTTAGAATTCAGAAAAAGAAAACATCAAAACACAAAAAAAAAAAAAAAAAAAAATTAAAAATTAAATCGAAAAATCGAAAAAAATGGAAAAATTTTCAAATAATCAAATTTTGTTGCGCTAGAAACTTGGAATTCGGAATAAAGGTAGTATTTAGGATGCAAAATAAGGAAAAATTAAAAAATCCAGAGAATTCGAAAAAAAAAATCAAAAATTCGAAAAATTGGAAAAAAATTAAAAAAAATTTAAATAATTTGATCTTTTGGCCTTAGAAATTTAAAATTCGCAGTAAAGATAATGTTTAGGATTCAGAATAAGTTAAAATAAAAACGCAACAAAATTCGAAAATAAAATCAAGAAATCGAAAGAAATCGAAAAATAAGGAAATTTTGAAAATAATTCGATTTCATAGCGCTAGAAACTTGAAATTTGGAATAAAGGTAATATTTAAGATACTAAATAAGGAAACATTAAAAAATATGGATAGTTAAAAAAAATCGAAAATTTCAAAAAAGAAAAAAAGAAAAAAAGAAAAATAAGAAAAAGAGAGAAAATGAAAATAATATGATCTCGTAGTCTTAGAAACTGAAAATTTTGTGTAAAGGTAGTGTTTAGGATTCAGAAAAAGAAAAAATTAAAAACACAACAAAAATTGAAAAAAAAAAAATCGAAAAAAAAACGAAAATTTGAAAATAATTCGATTTTGTAAAGCTAGAAACTTAAAATTTGGAATAAAGGTAGTATTTAGGATACAAAAAAAGAAATAAATAAAAAATCTGTAAAATTCGAAAAAAAATTCGAAAATCCGAAAAATTGAAAAAAAATCGATTTTGTAGCTTTAGAACTTAAAATTCGGCGTAAACTTATTGTTTAGGATACAGAAAAAGGAAAAATTAAAACACAATAAATTCGAAAATAGAATAAAAAAACTCGAAAAAGATCGGAAATTTCAAAATAATTCGATTTTGTAGCGCTAGAAACTTGAAATTTGTAATAAAGGATACAAAATAAGAAAAAATTAAAAAATCCAGAAAATTATAAAAAAAATTCGAAAATATCAAAAATTGAAAATAATTTTATCTTGTAGTCTTAGAAACTTAAAACTTGGTGTAAAAGTAGTATTTACTATTCAATAAAAGGAACAATTAAAATATTCGTTAAATTCGAAAATAAAATCGAAAAATCGAAATATCTTTAAGAAATCGAAAATTCGAAAACAATTTGATTTTGTACTGCTAGAAACATTAGTTTTAAGATAATTGTCCTATTAGCTAGTACAACGCCCCTAATTGTTTTATGTTATTTCCCCCGTATTATGGTTTTCTTTTCTTTCGTTTACGAATTTCGTTATAGAGAAGTTCCGCTATAGATTGGCTACGATATAGGCGATTTCTTTATAGACAGGTTTGTTTTCTTTCACAGGTTGTAATCTATGTACTTCACATATGAAATATGGATTGTTAAATGTTGTCATCCCCACAAAAATTTTCACAGCTCCCCCTACCCTCCCGACATTACTGGCTGGTTATGGCTTGATAGTCCTTTCTAAATAAAATCATGGTAACTCTAAGATTCACTTGATGTATCTCTAAATTGAACCTAAATGATCCTAAGAAGACAGATGAAATAATTACTATATTGGCATGACAATCAGGTAACTTAGAATTAAAATCGAAAAATCAATAAATTTATAAAAAGTCGAAAATTTGAAAATAATTCGATTTTGTAGTCCTAGAAGTTTGACATTTGGCAGAAAGGCAGGGTTTAGTACACAAAGTAAGGAAAAATTAAAAAATCTGTAAATAATAAAAAAAAGACTAAAAAAACGAAAAAAAAAACATCGAATAAAGGAATATAATTTGGTTTATTGGAAATTTCCGGAAAATTTAATTTTGGCTTTCTTTTCACACTAAAAAGTTCTTTTATGTTAAATATCAAGTATCTAGGGCTGCGAGTAACATCTCAGATGGATAGCACCTATCTGGAAGCAATTGAGAGTACTTTTGACACCCCCCCCCCCTCCCATAACTTAGTGCTTGCCTAGGAACCTGAAATCTCTTTTTATCTACAGTACTTTGCAAACGAAACTAAAGCTTCAAATTTTTGATACCTGTAAATAATAGGGACAGAGTGTGCGCTTAGCAAAAATCAGTGGATGATCTCAAGAAAAGGAGGATTACTTACAAAAAGAAGTGAAATCTCATCAAAAAGTCACCTGTAAAAAATGCAGCCATGTCTCGTAACTCATTTACCGTAAAAAGTACTGAGATCGTATAAAGCCAAGTTTAACTATCTTATTAACTCTGAAATTTTCATTCGCAAATCACTCCTAGTCTCTACATCTTTAGTTAATTATTATTTTGTGACTTGGCAATTACGCATCACAGGGAAGTTATTACACCTTACCCCAGTGGCAGAAACACCGCGACATGGCGACATAGTCGCGGACAAAGAAAATCTCTTGCAGACAGTTTCTGTCTGCAGTAATGAAATTAATTTAAAACATTGTCCGCAACTTTCGGCCCGCGGGATCACAGTAAAAACACATGAATTTCGGCAAAAGAGCGCTTTAAAAACACGCGAATTTCGGCAAAAGATCGCGGTAAAAACACGTGAATTTTGGCAAAAGATCGTGATAAAAACACGCGAATTTCGGCAAAAGATCGCGATAAAAACATGCGATTTTCGGCAAAAGATCGCGATAAAAACAGGCGCATTTCGGCAAAAGATCGCGATAAAAACACGTGAATTTCGGCAAAAGATCGCAGTAAAAACACATGAATTTCGGCAAAGGATCACGGTAAAAACACGTGAATTTCGGCAAAGGATCGCGGTAAAAACACGCGAATTTCGTCAAAAGATTGCGGTAAAAGCACACGAAGGATCGTGGTAAAAACACGCGAATGTCGTCAAAAGATTGCGGTAAAAGCACACGAAGGATCGCGGTAAAAACACGCGAATTTCGTCAAAAGATTGCGGTAAAAGCACAGGAAGGATCGCGGCAAAAAAAAAAAAACACAAATTTCGGCAAAAGATCGCGGCAAAAAAAAAACAAGAATTTCGGCAAAAGATCGCGGCAAAAACACGTGACTTTCGGTAAAGGATCGTGGTAAAAACATGCGAATTTCAGCAAAGGATCGCGTTAAAAAAAACACAGAAATTTCCGCAAATGATCACGGTAAAAACACAGAAATTTCGGCAAAAGATCGTGGTAAAAACACATGAATTTCGGCAAAGGATCACGGTAAAAACACGTGAATTTCGGCAAAGGATCGCGGTAAAAACACGCGAATTTCGTCAAAAGATTGCGGTAAAAGCACACGAAGGATCGCGGTAAAAACACGCGAATTTCGTCAAAAGATTGCGGTAAAAGCACACGAAGGATCGCGGTAAAAACACGCGAATTTCGTCAAAAGATTGCGGTAAAAGCACACGAAGGATCGCGGCAAAAAAAAAAAAAAAAACACAAATTTCGGCAAAAGATCGCGGCAAAAAAAAAACAAGAATTTCGGCAAAAGATCGCGGCAAAAACACGTGACTTTCGGTAAAGGATCGTGGTAAAAACATGCGAATTTCAGCAAAGGATCGCGTTAAAAAAAACACAGAAATTTCCGCAAATGATCACGGTAAAAACACAGAAATTTCGGCAAAAGATCGTGGTAAAAACATGCGAATTTCAGCAAAAGATTGCGGTAAAACACGCAAATTTCGGAAAAAGATCGCAGTAAAAACACACGAATTTCGGCAAAAGATCGCGGTAAAAACACGCAAATTTCGGCAAAAGATCGCGATAAAAACACACGAATTTCGGCAAAAGATCGCTGTAAAAACAAGCAAATTTCGGCAAAAGATCGTGGTTTTAAAAAAAAAAAAACGCGATTTTTATAAACCATTGTGGAAAAAAATAATCGTGAGCATAGACAAAATTTACTGTATAAAAGGATTGCTAAAATATTGAAACCCAGTTCATTTTACTAATGTCTAAAGATCGTCGCAAAACGAGAAGAAATGCAAAAAATATAAAAAAAATTCAAAAATAGATACAGGAATTTCGGATTCTTTTTACTAATGTAGCAAATTTGCTGCAAAAAAAAAAAAATAAATAAATAAAAATAAAAATACATAAAAAATTAAGACAACTAGTTCAAAAGTGGGCTTTGAACAACACTTCAGACTCTTCCTGCCAAATCTTGCAGCTCTGCACTTAGCGGTCTCTTCAGAAAACATCAATGTTTAACACATAAATTTTTAAATCTGAAACAATATACAGAACCAACTTTTAAAAAATTGGGTTAACCCGAACCCAACCTGCAGAAATATAAATTCAGTTCGAACTGAAAACAGAACCTGATCTGCAGCTGATGCAGGACTTCAATTAAGACATTTTTCTCCAGAAGGAATTTCTGTAGCTGCGTCAGGAGAGGGAAATTTATCTCATCCTCCACACCTCCCACCCTGGATCATTTCAGAAAATTCTCTGTGAATTTCAGAAAATATTCTTTTACTCAGAATCACCCTTGGTCTTGGGATAAGCGTATCCCTTCCAATTTTAGAAATCCTACAAAAAGTGAGATGATGAAATGACATAACATCAAAAGTTATTAGCAGATTTGATGAGAATGCCTCATGCTTACCATGTTTTAAATAAAATAATGAAACATCCCTAGTTTAGTGTATTATTCATTCATTAAAATTACACGTAAAATTTGCAGACAGATTATGAAATTTTAAAAGCTTGTCGCAGACAGCTACAGAACTTTCTGCCACTGGGCACCTTACTATGTTATGGAATAGGATGGGATAATTTAATTAAGGCAAATTATATACGCACAGGGAAGTTATTACACTTTAATATGTTATAGTATTATTTGATTAAGACTAACTATATACATCACATTCTCGTGCTACGTAATTGCCAAGTCACAAAATAATAATTAACTAAAGATGTAGAGACTAGGAGTGATTTGCGAATGAAAATTTCAGAGTTAATAAGATAGTTAAACTTGGCTTTATACGATCTCAGTACTTTTTACGGTAAATGAGTTACGAGACATGGCTGCATTTTTTACAGGTGACTTTTTGATGAGATCTATTTTACTTGAAATTATTGGATGATGCAATGGAAGCAGGCTTCTAAATCATTCAGTGCGGCTAATGCGAATGATTTTTGAGCGCTTACGGTCGGTCATCTAACGCACGCGAATTAAGCAAATAGATGTTTATTTTTTAAGCAGGTGTCAAGGTTACGGAAAAAACAACGTTATTGAGTTGCTGCTTGTGGCCGCTGCTCACTAATCAATAAAAACTGCCAATAAAAGAAGTAACAGTTAGAGTCCTGCATTGGATCGGGTAACCCGATTTTTGCTGAACCCGATCCTACCCGCTGTTCATGTTGGGTCGGATTGATTTTAAGTGTTTCGGGTGCGGGTCGACCCGATTTTTCAAACGAAAGTCCTGAATATTTTTCAATTGAAAAAAAAAAAAACATTATATATTTGAATATGAATGAGTGCATATATGTTCATTTTTATACTAAACAGGTAAAATTGTCATTAGAAACTTAATTGTAGCCCACTTTTCCAAAATTTTATTACAATATGGATTAATTTTCTTCCAATTCGTTTTTTCGGCTTCAATATTTCAGGTTCATGTCGGTTTCGAGTTAAGTTTTTTTTTTTTTTTTTTTTTTTTTTCCTTCTGGTTCGGATCGATTTAGAGTTGACTTTAAGCCGAATTTACGGATTCGGGGTGGATACAACACGATCCGTGCAGGACTCTATTTGTTCTATGGGTTTGATTTTAAGGACTTCCGAAATCGAAAGTCAAATGTTTTTCTGTAATTTTCGTAAATAACTCTTTGTAAATAACTCTTTTCGTAAATAACTCTTTTGTAATTAACTCTTTCCAACACAGTTGAAAGTGTTAAAATAATATCTTGTATTTATGTCTTGTATTTAATATGCATTGTATCTAATGTGTAAATTATTTCATGAATTAATAAAATTCAAAATTCAAATAATTTTTCATACCAGGCAAGATAAAAAATTTATTTCGGATTAATTAAAGTTTGAGATGAACCAGTATCATTTTCGAAAGAATTCACTGAGACGCCAAATATTTATTTTGCGTAACTTTTATTATGGTTTCAGTCTTTTTTCCAGTAAAAGTTTTGAAATCAGGTTTTCTAATGAATAATACTTATTATATTTTCACTTTAATAAATATAAATATATTGTTCATGAAAAAAAAAATAATAAGCAAAAACAATTTCAGACGTATTTTTTACATCACAAATGAGTAATACAAAAAAATATTTTCTAAAAAATTAAAAACAGTGATAACATATCCCAATTTCACTTCGGGTTTAATTCAGGAGAAAAATAACCGCGACGTTTTGTTTTATGAAGAAAAATATTTTAATGCTGCTATTTATAAGTAGTAGTAAGAATTAAAGTTTTATTACTACAAACAACGTCGATACAAACATTAAAAAGATATGGAATTTTTAGTATTCCCTAAAAAACGTTTAATGCTGATCTAGAGGAGAAATAAGACAAAAATGATGTAATATTTTAAATTTTTAATCGTACAAAATAATATACTGTTTTCTGTCAATAGAGTTCCCCTGAAATCGTCTGTTTCTGTTCCATAAAATATTATTATTTTTCTCATAAAAGATCTTAACTCAAGAAAAAATAATCATTCATAACATGTTTTATCGTTTTATAAGTGTTTAGTGCTGCCATCTGTAGTTAAAAGTGAGAAATATTTTAAAAACAAACCGGATATATGTCGGGTCATGTACAAGGGGACAGAAGGAGTATAGTTGTACCGGGCTCCCCAGCCAAAAAGGGGCGACCGAATTCGTATGCATATAGAGGGCATGAAGGTGGCCCATAAACTTTATCTGTAGAGGACTTTATCTCATATGGTTACCGAGCCTAATAATTTTTGTGCATGCTCCTGAACACAGGTATTGGAGAATATTTAATATTATCTCCCTCTTAAAAAAAAAAAAAAAAAAAAAGAGAGAGAGAGAGAGAGAGAAGAGTGTTTAATTCTGCATCTAGGACGGAAATAAGAAAAAAGTATATGAACTTTTAAACTTCTAATCGTACAAAATAATATACTTCTTTCTGTCAATTGAATTCACCTAAAATCGACTATTTCTGTTCCATAATCTGTATATTTAAAACGAAAAGTGCATTCTGTCAAATTTTCCACACGGATATCGTCTCTTTGCGCTTGCGTCAACGTTTTTTGAAGGCTTCTCCTATCAGAACGGGGAAACCTGATGGATTAGCTCTCACCTGTTTAGCATAGGGGGATTCAAGGGTTGATTGAAAACGGATGGAGTCACCATTGCATTGAAAGCATAGGCATTCCAATATATTTTTGCTCTGAGATTGAAAGCTAAAGTTTTTCTTAAGAACTCTTGTTTCCACTACTAAATATGCATATTTTTCACAAAATTTTAAAGAGAGCTTGGATATAGTCGTATTTATATCTGATTGAAATGTCAGAGAGTTCCGAAGATGAGAACTATTTTTTTATTCCTATGTTAAAGGAGCCGACGCGAAAACAAACAAACAAACAAAAAAGCGAGAAGGAAACATTTCTTTTACAACTAGATAACAATATTTTTTTCACGAAATTTTTACACAGGCTGTAAAGCCGTTTTATTTACCATCAGTAAAGATTTCAAAGAGTTCGGACAAAAAGAACTTTTTATTTTAAAACTATGAAACGACCCTACGTAAACAAGAAAATGGGCGTTTTTATCACAAAATATCAATAATTTTTCGCGAATTTTTCATTTTAAAATATAATTTCATACAAAATTTTAAAGAGAACTTGGATACAGTTACATTTAAAACTGATTGAAATGTCAGAGAGTTCGGAAGATGAGAACTATTTTTTATTGCTATGTTAAAGGAACCGACGCGAAAACAAACAAATAAACAAAAAAGCGAGAAGAAAACATTTATTTTACAACAGGATAACAATATTTTTTCACGAAATTTTTACACGGGCTGTAAAACCGTTTTATTTATCACCAATAAAGATTTCAAAGAGTTTGGACAAAAATAACTTTTTATTTTAAAACGAAAACAACCCTGCGTAAAAAAAAAAGAAAAAAAAAGAAGAAAAAAAAACAAGAAAATGAGCGTTTTTATCAGTAAATATCAATATTTTTTCGCGAATTTTTCATTTTAAAATATAATTTCATACAAAATCTGGTTAAAGATATAAAATAATAAAAAATTGATGTTTCTTTTTAAATTTATTATCACGGGCCCGGGCTGGGGTTAGCTAGTATTTTATTATTTTTCTGAGAAAAGATACCCAAGGAAAAAATCATAAAATGTTTTAGCGTTCCATAAGCGTTTAGTGCTGCCATCTGTAATTAAAAGTGAGAAATATTTTAAAACAAACCGGATACACGCAGGGTCATGCACAACAGGGGATACAGAGGTGCATTTCGCCAGCCCCCCACCACCTCACATTTTTTCGAAAATATTACCAATCGTTTATACCTCGTTTGTACCCGTTTGTACCAACAATCTTTTCGTTTGCACCTCATTTGTACTAGAGTAATAAAAGATTTTTAGTGGGGGGGCTGGAGAAACGGCCAGCCCCCCCACCTCAATGTTTTACAAAATGGATAGTGCCAATCGTTTATACCTCGTTTGTACCCGTTTGTACCAACAATTTTTTCGTTTGCACCTCATTTGTACTAGAGTAATAAAGGGTTTTTAGTGTGGGGCTGCCATTTCTCCAGCCCCCCCACCTCAATGTTTTACAAAATGGATAGTGCCAATCGTTTATACCTCGTTTGTACCCGTTTGTACCAACAATTTTTTCGTTTGCACCTCATTTGTACTAGAGTAATAAAAGATTTTTATTGGGGGGGCTTGAGAAACGGCCAGCCCCCCCACCTCAATGTTTTACAAAATGGATAGTGCCAATCGTTTATACCTCGTTTGTACCCGTTTGTACCAACAATTTTTTCGTTTGCACCTCATTTGTACTAGAGTAATAAAGGGTTTTTAGTGTGGGGCTGCCATTTCTCCAGCCCCCCCACCTCAATGTTTTACAAAATGGATAGTGCCAATCGTTTATACCTCGTTTGTACCCGTTTGTACCAACAATTTTTTCGTTTGCACCTCATTTGTACTAGAGTAATAAAGGGTTTTTAGTGTGGGGCTGCCATTTCTCCAGCCCCCCCACCTCAATGTTTTACAAAATGGATAGTGCCAATCGTTTATACTTCGTTTGTACCCGTTTGTACCAACAATTTTTTCGTTTGCACCTCATTTGTACTAGAGTAATAAAGGGTTTTTAGTGTGGGTCTGCCATTTCTCCAGCCCCCCCACCTCAATGTTTTACAAAATGGATAGTGCCAATCGTTTATACCTCGTTTGTACCCGTTTGTACCAACAATTTTTTCGTTTGCACCTCATTTGTACTAGAGTAATAAAGGGTTTTTAGTGTGATGCTGCCATTTCTCCACCCCCCCCCCTCCCCACCTCAATGTTTTACAAAATGGATAGTGCCAATCGTTTATACCTCGTTTGTACCCGTTTGTACCAACAATTTTTTCGTTTGCATCTCATTTGTACTAGAGTTATAAAGGGTTTTTAGTGTGGGGCTGCCATTTCTTCAGCCCCCCACCTCAATGTTTTACAAAATGTATAGTACCATTCGTTTATACCTTGTTTGTACCCGTTTGTACCAACAATTTTTTCGTTTGCACCTCATTTGTACTAGAGTAATAAAGGGTTTTTAGTGTGGGGCTGCCATTTCTCCAGCCCCCCCACCTCAATGTTTTACAAAATGGATAGTGCCAATCGTTTATACCTCGTTTGTACCCGTTTGTACCAACAATTTTTTCGTTTGCACCTCATTTGTACTAGAGTAATAAAGGGTTTTTAGTGTGAGGCTGCCATTTCTCCACCCCCCCCCCACCTCAATGTTTTACAAAATGGATAGTGCCAATCGTTTATACCTCGTTTGTACCCGTTTGTACCAACAATTTTTTCGTTTGCATCTCATTTGTACTAGAGTTATAAAGGGTTTTTAGTGTGGGGCTGCCATTTCTTCAGCCCCCCACCTCAATGTTTTACAAAATGTATAGTACCATTCGTTTATACCTCGTTTGTACCCGTTTGTACCAACAATTTTTTCGTTTGCACCTCATTTGTACTAGAGTAATAAAGGGTTTTTAGTGTGGGGCTGCCATTTCTCCAGCCCCCCCACCTCAATGTTTTACAAAATGGATAGTGCCAATCGTTTATACCTCGTTTGTACCCGTTTGTACCAACAATTTTTTCGTTTGCACCTCATTTGTACTAGAGTAATAAAGGGTTTTTAGTGTGGGTCTGCCATTTCTCCAGCCCCCCCACCTCAATGTTTTACAAAATGGATAGTGCCAATCGTTTATACCTCGTTTGTACCCGTTTGTACCAACAATTTTTTCGTTTGCACCTCATTTGTACTAGAGTAATAAAGGGTTTTTAGTGTGAGGCTGCCATTTCTCCACCCCCCCCCCCCCCCTCCCCACCTCAATGTTTTACAAAATGGATAGTGCCAATCGTTTATACCTCGTTTGTACCCGTTTGTACCAACAATTTTTTCGTTTGCATCTCATTTGTACTAGAGTTATAAAGGGTTTTTAGTGTGGGGCTGCCATTTCTTCAGCCCCCCACCTCAATGTTTTACAAAATGTATAGTACCATTCGTTTATACCTTGTTTGTACCCGTTTGTACCAACAATTTTTTCGTTTGCACCTCATTTGTACTAGAGTAATAAAGGGTTTTTAGTGTGGGGCTGCCATTTCTCCAGCCCCCCCCCCCACCTCAATGTTTTACAAAATGGATAGTGCCAATCGTTTATACCTCGTTTGTACCCGTTTGTACCAACAATTTTTTCGTTTGCACCTCATTTGTACTAGAGTAATAAAGGGTTTTTAGTGTGAGGCTGCCATTTCGCCACCCCCCCCCCACCTCAATGTTTTACAAAATGGATAGTGCCAATCGTTTATACCTCGTTTGTACCCGTTTGTACCAACCATTTTTTCGTTTGCATCTCATTTGTACTAGAGTTATAAGGGGTTTTTAGTGTGGGGCTGCCATTTCTTCAGCCCCCCACCTCAATGTTTTACAAAATGTATAGTACCATTCGTTTATACCTTGTTTGTACCCGTTTGTACCAACAATTTTTTTGTTTGCACCTCATTTGTACTAGAGTAATAAAAGATTTTTATTGGGGGGGCTTGAGAAACGGCCAGCCCCCCCACCTCAATGTTTTACAAAATGGATAGTGCCAATCGTTTACACCTCGTTTGTACCCGTTTCTACCAACAAGCTTTTCGTTTGTAACTCATTTGTACATCATTTGTTTTTTTATGTGGGGCTGCCGTTTCTCTCTCCCCCCCCCCCCCCCCACAATGTTTGCAAAAAGGATAGTGCCAATCGTTTATACCTCGTTTGTACTCGTGAGTACCAAAAATCTTTTCGTTTATAATTCAATTGTACTAGAGTATTAAGAATTTTTTTTGTGGTGGTTGTGGAGAAACGGCACCCCCCCCCAACACCTCAATTTATTAAAATATGGATAGTACCTATCGTTTATAGCTCGTTTGTACCCGTTTGTACCAAAAATCTTTTCGTTTGTTCTTCATTTGTACTAGAGGTATAATCGTTTATACCTCGTTTGTACTCGTGAGTACCAAAAATCTTTTCGTTTATAATTCAATTGTACTAGAGTATTAAGAATTTTTTTGTGGTGGTTGTGGAGAAACGGCACCCCCCCCCCCCCCAACACCTCAATTTATTAAAATATGGATAGTACCTATCGTTTATAGCTCGTTTGTACCCGTTTGTACCAAAAATCTTTTCGTTTGTTCTTCATTTGTACTAGAGGTATAAAATGTTTTCAGTGGGTGTTGTGAAGGAATTGCCAGCCCCAACCACATCAATGCTTTAAAAAATCGATAGCGCCAATCATTTATAGTTCGTTTGTGCGCATTTGTACTAGTAATTAAAGCTTTTTAGTGGTACCCATCACTTCTTATTTAATTTACGTCAATAAATGGAAATTTACTCAAGGACTTTTGTGTTGACCTGTATATGAAAGAAAGAATTTATACACACCACGTAATCGATAAAAAATTAATTAATTTAAAAACGCTTTCAGCAACTGAAATTGCATTTCCAGCAATTATTGTTAACATACAGTTCCGAATTCTTTTGTGTGTCCGAGTAAATGAACGATGAGTAATAAACACAAAATATTTTATACTAAGCCTTTTGGAATGCACCTTAGTGACATTCTATATCAACTTCAAAATGTTTAAAATAGTGAAACATTATTAAAATAAACCCCAAACAATTTTTCTCCATAGATCGTAATGTAACGGAATTCTTTTGAGTATCCCTATAAGGGAACTATAAGTGCTATGCACACCGTATTCTATTGTAAGCTTCTTGTAGTGTACCTCATAGATATACATCAACTTCAATGTGTTTGAAATTGGTTAATAGTATTAAAATAAATCGCAAATGATTTTTTCCCGTAGACTGTAATGTAACTGAATTCTTTTGACTGTCTCTGTAAAAAAACTGTAAGTGTTACACACTTCATTTTCAATCCCGAACATGCCATAGTAAACCTCAGTAACATATATCAATTGCATGAGAATCTTATTATATTTACGCGAGTTAGAGCACGGACAGACAGAGTCAGACAAACCAAATTCATAATTCAACTATGTTGGAAAGTGTTAAATACGGATAGCGCTAATCGTTTGTGCCGCATTTACTAATGTTAGTTTTAATATTGAATAAAATTGATCATTTGAAAAAATGTTGTTTATTAATAAAATTTTACATAAACTAATATATGGGCTGCATTCAGTAACAGCTTAAAAATATATAAATTAATTGAATAAGAAGAAAAAATATTTCTCCTTGTTCCAGAAAATACAAAAAATATGTAAAAGTAAATAATCATTATAACTTACAAATTCAATACAAAGAATGTAATACTAATTGAAGGATGAGAAATATTTGATATGTAAACATTTGTGACATAACTATTATTAAATATTTTTAGATATATATATTATTTGATGTAGACATTACATACATAAATATTTTACATATAATAGTTGATCATATAATATAAAAGTTCAATTAGAAAAGCACAAAATGGAATATTCAAGGATTCTACATTAACATAATGAATTGAACTTAAGCTTTATATAATTTAAATGATATTGTACAAAGATAGTAGTAAATTATCACTCTGCATGTTTCTTGAATATGTATGGATTTATGCAGATTCAGGTGTTATACGATAGAAAATGTTCTTATAAAGAATAATGGCTCACACACTCCTACTTTTGAAAACCACTATTTTTAAATACTAATATTTGCCTTATTTAATCAGAGTTACTATCATAAAAAATTTTGAAGTTTACAAATGGAAATAGTAGTATCCAAAATTAAGGAACAATGTTAGCTTTAATTATAATAAAAGGCTGCATCTTTCTTTTACAGAAATATATCAAAGAACATCCAGTCTTAATAATGCTAGTAATTATAATAATTTAAATAAGTTTGCCAAGACGTTAAAAAAAGGTTTAAGAAAAAGAAACATAGGTTAGAAAATATTTCACTATACATAATGCCATACAAAATTTTTATTAGAGAAATACTATAAAAATATTCTTTTATGTAGCACATTTTTAAAGTAAAAATTGAGCTCTCATTTTAAAGCATACATATATTTGCTCATGTGTTTTCTTTTGAATTTTGAATATGTCAAAATAAATGTAACAAGTAAAAAGTGAGCAATAATAAAATGGTAATAAAAATAATTACAATAGACCATATTCAAATGAAGTATAAAATAATAACTTTCAGAATTTTTCTTTTCCAAACTCGCAAAAATATGCACAATAGCTTATCGTCAACGTAACGTATCCAATTAAAAAATTAATGATAATAATAATAAAGATTATGATTATATTAAATGACCAAAAAAATATTGAAATACTAATTGAAAACTTATTGAGTTTTTAGAACAAGAGATGGAGCAATTGCACATTTACGCTGTAAAGCTTACAAATTGTAAAGAAATATTATTATTATTTTTTTTAAGGTAAGTTTTTTTTTTTATAACATGTAATATAAAATAATTGTGCAAAGTTTGTGCAAAGTTTCACATACTTTCAAAGTGAGAATATCTTATAATCAATCGCTTTTTAAAATATAACTTTATAACAATGATAATTTATATTACCATTGATTTGAAAGGTTATATAGTTTTCAGAGAACAATGCAGGAATTATAGATATTCGCTGTAATTTAATATTTTACATTTAAAACTCTTAAAATAAGAATTGAAGACAATAGTAATAAATCATAACATTGTGTAAATTAAAACGTAACACACTATTCACAGCAGTGAAATGATGACAGTATGTCATTTCTCTGTAAATAAATTCTTTACATATAATATTCCAAGAAAAAAAAATTGCTAGTTATTGAAATTGAATGGAACTTCAAAATAACAAAAAAAAAGTGCATACAATTTCCTCATTTCATTCAGCATTATTAAAATACTTATTTGGTAATACTGAGTTTCAATACTGGTCAAAGAAAAGTGAAATACAAAATATATTTTTTTAAAACTAAGAAATACTTGTACTCAATAAAATATTTTTTACACATATGAGTATAATTATATGACATGTAAAGAGTATAATTATATGACAATGATAATTTATATTACCATTGATATGAAAGGTTATATTGTTTTCAGAGAACAATGCAGGAATTATAGATATTCGCTGTAATTTAATATATTACATTTAATACTCTTACAATATGTATTGATGACAATAGTAATAAGTCATAACATTGTGTAAATTAAAACGTAACACACTATTCACAACAGTGATATGGCAACAGAACAGATTTGCATTTCTCTGTAAATAAATTCTTTACATATAACATTCCAAGGGAAAAATATCGGTAGTTATGGAAATTGAATGGAACTTCAAAACAACAAATTAAAAAAAATTGCATTCAATTTCCTCATTTCATTTAGCATTATTAAAATACTTATTTGGTAATCTTGAGTTTCAATACTGGTCAAAGAAAAATGAAATACAAAAAATATATTTTTTTTTAAACCAAGTTAGACTTGTACTCAATAAGATATTTTTTACATATATTTATGTAAAAAGTATAATGATATAAATAAATTATACATAATAGAAAAAATAAAATTATACGAAAAGCATACATACACCATATACGACATAATTTTTAATAAATGATGTAAAAAAGTAAAAATGAATAAATAAATAAAAGTAATACTGGCATGTGCCCCACAAAATAATTTAAAGACAAAATATAGTATTCTTTTATTTTATAAAACTATTCTTTAAACTTATTTTATGTTAAATATTAAAAAAAAAAAAATAAATAAACACCAAATACTTAGAAATTATATGTATATATTACTCGATTAGTAAAAGCAGGGCTCGCAGCGTCCTATATATTTTTTTAATAATCCCCACCACTATTTTCAAAATATAATATTCACAATATCCTTTTATTGCACATTTTAAAGAAATCTACCATGAAATTTATAGTTTGAAACTAGTGGTATCAAATAAAAAAAAATATATATATAGGACGCTGCGACCCCTGGTAAAAGGCGCGTATATTTTATATATACATATTCACAGAGCCGGAGCGTGGAAGTTTGTGTGAATGCGAAAAATTATATGGCGCCTTTTGAGAAAATATTGTCTCACGATACGAATGAATTATGACACATTTCTCAATGTATATATATATATGTTATACTATGTTAATTTTCAGTTTAATCTGTTAATTTTCATTCTGTCATCAATACATTAAAATCCCCCCAAAACTGACGTATATTTACATCTTCAAAAAATATGAATTTTACATATTCAGTGGTAGTTCTAAATATTTGCAGCTTAAATACGTTTTCTTCAATTAGATAAATAAGCATTTTTTTTTTAATTTTTTTTTTTGAGACATGCAGTTTAATACAATTCAAACTAAAACTATTGACAATTACAGTTTTGTATTATTATTTAATCCATTGTTAAAACCATGGATATTTTTAAAAAAATGTTGTTAGGAAGAGCTTTGTAGAGATTTCTAATATTGTTTTTGAAAAATTATAACAGTTTAAACCATCTAAAGTTATTTTAAAGTGTAAAAGTGGAAATCAAATTATAACTTTCGCTAGAGATAATGCTTTAATAATTTAATGTCATTTCAGAAACAAAAAAATCTGTTGCTATAAAGAAATTTTCTCATTAACAAACATAAAAAATTCTGTTTTATTTACATTTTCAAATTTAGTTTCGATTGTAGTTTATTATACAAGTTACAGTACAGTTGATAAATATCTGAAGAAAGCAGAACAATTTGTCAATCAAATAACGTATTTTCTTAAAATATTCTAATGCAATTTTGATTTAGTAATTTTTAATCCCTTCAGGAAATATCATTTCTAAATTTTTAAACAACAATTTAAATTTTTCTTAAAAATCTTTCGCTTTAAATGTTTTTCTTATTCATTTAAGGATTTTTATATTGATTTAAACTTTTCTTTTATTTCTTCGTCATTCCTTTTTCGAAAGTACTGTATAAAAATACAAACGATCTCAAAAGTTGCTGAAATATTCCAAAAGATCTTTCACTGAAGTAATTCCTGTTGAAAATGTCAAATAAATAAATAAATAAATAAATATATTATTATTATTTGAAATCAAGCTTATCAAGAATAATTGTTTTATTATCAAAAACACGTTCGCCTCTTTCGGACTCTATAACTCATAAACAAAATTATCTCTTAAATTAACCCCACTGAAATGATATTAGCATTCAAAATATTGCCTATAAAGAATTTTCAAAATTATGAATAATACGAAAATCTATCGTTTTGTTATTGGAAATATTGTCACTTTCACATCAGTGGTCTCTGTACGCAATACATTTATCGTGCAATTTATTTTCATTAACATTCCTTGTCGAATAACTAGTTTCCAGACGAATTTAAAATTATAAAATTTTAAACTTATTTTAAAGTTCCTCCAAAAAAACACCCCATGCTGAAATTTGCAATACGAACAACAAGTTTTGACATCCTATTTGATTTTTTAAGTAACTTTTACCTTAGGATACTAAGTCGGAAGTTATTCGTTCAAGTAGTTTAGGATTTAGGAAGCTTAAAATTTCGAACCCCTAATATTAAATTCATTTGTAATCGTTGCAAAAAACATTGTAATGCTTATACTTTTTGAAGCATAACTCAAGAACTACGGCGCATATTGAACTGTAAATTTGCATATTTGGAGCTTTTAGAAATCGATTTATGTTTAAAAATGTATGTTATAGTATATATTTTTCTTAAAATAATTTTCGAAAAAATATTTATTTTTGAATTTATTTTCGAAAACAAATATGAACTGTAACTTACAAACTTTTAATGGAAATTGGTTTCTAAAAAATTCCAAGAGATAAATCTAAGATTACAACGCATTCCGCCCAGTAGTTCTTGTGTGTGTGAGTTATGCTTAAAATACTACCAATTACCATTTGTTTTTCCACGATTTAAAATAAAGTTAAGACTATGAGTTCCAAACTTTAAACCTTCACAACCCCTCAACTTCTTGACCGAATGACTTCCCATTTGGTATCTCGGAGCCGAAACTAAGAAGGGGGGGGGGGAAGAGGGGGCATGTGCCCCAGTCGCCACAACAGAAGGCGAAGGGGGTGCCAAATGAAGATTTGGTTCACCGTTTTGTACAAAAAATATATATATATGAAATTTGAGTAACAATATCTTGTAGCAAGAATGTATCTATCAGTCTATAAATAAGAAGAGCTGTATAAGAGATATTTTTACGAAACTGCTGTATAATAGTACACGAAGATATTTTACGGTATTCGAATTCATTGTTTTGCCTGCAGTAAATCCTGATTTTCGAATTCGTAAGACAATGTGACTTATATCACTATAACTTTAAACGCCGCAATTGAAATAATTTGTAATACTACAACTGCAGTAAAATCGCGGAATATAAAATTTTTCTATAATGGAATCATGTTTTAAATAAAAAAATTACATGTTCCCAACAGAAAGAATACCAACAAATATACCTGCTAAGACGAAAACCTGTGTAAAGCAGAATTTTTTCCGGTTCTTTTTCATTCCATTTTTACAAGTTTTAATGAATAGATATTTAACAGAGCTGATTACGTGTTTTATGATTACATATTTTAAATTTTAAAATAAGTCGGCTACTAACAACTTAGTAAAATTCTCTTCGTAAATTTACTTTGCGGAAGAAGGTAAGAAGGGGGGTGGGCGCCAAAATCCATGTTTGCCCCGGGTGAAAATAAAGCTAGTTTCGTCCCTCCTAAGGTAAAAATTACCGAAAAAGCTCCATATAATGTCGAAATTGGGTGTTCATTTGAAAATTACAAAGTTTGGTACAATATCAGAACAAAGATGAATACCTGAACATATTTTTGTAACATACATTTAAAGAAGAGATAATTCCCTGTTGAATGGCTATTTCGTTTTTTTCCCAAGACAATTTATTTTTTAAACTATGTGAGGTGTCCTCTTCTTTATTTTTGGACAGAATGGTCATATGTACAATTGTTTATTTCACTCACACAAGTACAGTCTATTTTATTATAAATCAACGGTTAATTCCGGATAAAACAGTTGCTTAAGTGCAGTCCACTTTTCATTATAAAGAAAATTTTAGTACTTAGTGTTTTGCTAACCCAAACTATACGTCCTTCGCAGCATGTTTATTTCTTTGCTAAGTCGAAATTTTTTCTACAAAATAGTTTACAATCCAATTTATTTAAATTTAATGTAAATAATTTGACTTTTTACAAGAGAAGAACAAAGGTGGGCATTTTTTAACTTTTGTGCGAACAAATTTATAGTTCCGATGATAAATATTGCATTTGATGTGAATATAAACAACGATATTAAATACCATTGCTTAAGTTTAAAATTTTCTAAAATAGTTTGGAAAAAATTTCTTAGTTTTCACAAATGCATTATAAAAAAAGTATAAAAACATGTGTATAATTATTAAAATGTTCTATATATTAACTCTGTATGTTTATAGTCATACATGACAAGAAATGTAAATATATATTTATCAGTAACATTATCAGAAAACAATAGAAGAACTCGAAGATAAGTTCAATAAATTATTATTTTAATTCTATTATTGTAATTTAGAACTTCTAATAAAAATTAAATGTACAGTTTTTTGTATCAAAAGAATTAGCATCATGACTGTATAAAATTATAAAATATTATTGCACAAAATAAAGTATTAGAATTGTTTTAAAAAGAAATTTCAGAAAAGTAAGTATTGCGAAATGATACTTTACAATGACATTTTTTACTACATCTATAAGATAACGCATAAACAACTTGCATTATTTGCAACAGAACATCATACACACATAAACTTCCTGGCAGACAGGAAAAAACTACAGAAAATTGTTTGCATTAGCTGTAAATTTCCAATGTACTGAACAATTTCATTACAATCTTTTTTGTTAGTCCTCCTGTAGATGCAATATTTAGAAGTTGAAATATTGCTGATCATTTATTTTCCATAAGCACTTAATATAAACTTTAGAAAGGAATATAATTTTTTTCCAGCAGTTACAAACTAGTTCCTAACACACTAGTAATTAAGACGGAACTGATTGAAAATTAAATATAAACAAGCTTAACTATAACTACACAGAGATTTATCATATAAAAATGCACTGAAATTGTAATTAATATTACAAAACATTTTTTTAATAGTAAATACTTATCAACAAAGATATATGAATATATAAAATGTATCATTATATACCTTATATATATTCGCATATACATGAATATATAATGGGTGTATTGATGAAAATCATTTAAACGATTAGATTATATTGTATATACTAATATTTCACAGTTACATATACTTTGATTAGAAATAGGAATTTTTTTATCTTTCATATCATCGTATAATTCCCATTGATCATCAGATCGGAGGCAGATGGCTCTATAATGCCCAATATCCGTTATTTTATCTACAATATCTGGTGGCGTAAAGCATATGATACCTCTGAGCCAGTATTCTGTTTGTTGTAAGTATAATTTTCTAGGTATGCTATCCAAACTTACCTCGAATGTCGAGATCTCAGTCTCGGCCACATCATCTTCAGGAACATCGGAATTTACTAGTTCAATGATTATATGAGTCTTTTGTAAAACGAACGATCGCAGTACTTTCTCCGTACATATGCTGTCCTCATTACTGAAGTTGCAATTCATTTCCACTTCTAGCAAATATGCATCTATATACTGTATCAAATTGCTAATATCGTGTGGATATACAGCTATAGAAATAAGTGCTCTTTTAACTGTTTTATTATGTTCCGAGACTCTGCAATTGTAATTTTCTACAACAGACGGAATTTCTTTAAAAAAATGATCGGTAACTGTTTTTGCTGTGTTTTGACATGCAATTTTTAAGACTTTACTTGGAAGTTCTACAACGTTACTGATCATGAGCAGCAACTCCCCACGTAGTTTGTAACTTTTGGATGATATATTCTTTGAAATATCCAATATCAATTTGTTAAATGAATTTTCTTTTTCCAATTCGAAATGCCTCTTATAAATTTCACTGTCACTAACAGCCGCAGCAACAACTTGACAAATCGAATCAAAAGCGCAGGTATTACTTAAAACGTATTTTTTGTTGTTAATTGTTAATGATTTTAATTCTGTGTAACGATTTCCATTTTTTAAAATACCAATCGCTAAAGATTTTTTGGAAGACATATCTGCATTTAATAATTCTGGATGAGTATTTAAATATGACTTCCTTGGTCTCTTTTTCAAAGGTAGAGCTTCACCTCTCCAATTTTCTGTGTCTTCAATATGACTTTCAAAATTTTCACGTAACGTAGTTTTATCAAAATCGGATACAATTGACTGAGTGATGCTGACAGTTTTTTTTTTAACTAAATCTTCTTCCGCTGTATGCTGTTTCCCTTTTCGATTATCAACTTTTTTTGCAGCTGATATAATCATAGAACCTTCAAGGGATTTAATATGAATGGATAGAAAGTCATCGGCTCGAATTGGAAGCTTTTTTTCAGAAAACACTCGTTTTTTTAAATTGTTAAAACTGCTTTCTACGGATGCGCTACTAGCTGTTGTGGATCCATATTCAAATAGAGGCACCATAATAGCTGTCCACAGTGGTAATTTTTTCGATAAATTTACACACAAATCAACTATGTGCGGTAAATACTGTGAATTGTCATGATCTCCTTCTTCTTCTTCTACCAAAAGTTTGGATTTGTTCGCTAAGTCTTGTACCCAAGAACTAAAACCTGTTGGTCTGTCATGGTCTTCCTGCATTTCATAAATATCGTCAATATTATTTAAAACCAATTTCTCGACTTCAGAACCAGTTCCAACAGCAATTCTACGCTTTATTGTAGATTTTGCTAATTCGCAATGTGTAAATTGTCCTGTGTTCATATCCCGCCCTTCTGTTTCGCTTAGTGCTACTGTGAATATATTTTCGAATAAATCTTTAATTTCTGTGATGTTTGTTGACATCATAATTTGAGCTAAAGCACAGACATAGAAAAGTTTGCTTCGCTTCGTAACATTTTTAAATACATTCCATGAACAAATTAATTTTATAGTATGGGCGACATCTGTTCTAAGGAAGCATTTTGGCAAAATTACTGTATCGGTAAAATGGAAAATTGCTTTGAAGCAAATATCAATGTAAGAATAAATGTCAAAAACGGATGTAAACGCTTTAGCTGAAGCTGATAATAGGGCCATTGAATGATCCATTATAATTTCTTTGGAGGATTCTCCGACATCTTTTTTCCATTCTGATAACCAGTATGAAATAATATTCGTATCATGTTTTTCAGATAACATATTGGACACAGAATACTGTTGTCCAGTTCCTGTATCATGAACTGTGACTTCATACAAAAAAATAGTACTTGATTTGTTACCCTGCGGTCTCTTGATTTTTTTTACTACACCTCCTGTAGCGTCAATGCTTATTTTTGATTCTGGACTTTTTGCGTATTCTCTAAATACGTATATTTGAGTTGGAAGCCAATAGAATACATAAAAGGGATCCAAACCTATAGCTCTTATAGCTTTCCCGTCTGTATTAGCGTATCTCATTGCATGGATGGAAGAAATGGGATCTTTAAAAGATCTACTTTCAGCTATAACTCTGCTTTTTAAAACTCTTAAAGCATTTGAAGATGGCAAGTCACTTGGTTCTTTATCATTAAAATTCATCCTCAGTCTCGCTTGTTCCTTTCGGAATTCATTAGCTGTGACATTAGTGTATTTTAACGCTGCAACTGACATATCTCTTATTCGGCCTATTTGCCTGCGCTTCATATTTGTATGACAGTTTAGATATTCTCCTATATACGTGCATAAAAGTAAAACTTTTGAATTTTCTTTTGGCTCGTTCTCAATTGTCACGGAAAGTCTTGATCCGCAGTCAGAGCAAGTTGCTTTTGAAATAGCATAACATTCCCCACTTTCATAGATTTTGGCTCGTTTGAAAGATAAGCAGCACGTTAGTTTTGTATGAAGGTAAAAATTTTTCAGCAATAATCGGTGTCCATCTATTTGGAGAAAATATTTTGTATTTCCGAGAAGATCTTTTTCCATCCGAACATTTATACCACACATCATTAGGGCGTATTTCATCCCATTCACTGGGAGTCAGAGTTATCGTGAATTTTAACTCTGGTGATTCAGATTTGTTAGAAGAAATTGATGATGAATCAGAACTCTTTAATTCTGCATCAATGGTAATTTCATCTTTTGTAGTTTCATCATAAGTTTCTATTACAGTACTCAGATTATTCTGATTATCATCTTCTTTTCGTAAACCTAGCTTTTCCAGAAGATTATACTTGTTTGTTTTAACTAAAATATAAATAGATTTAGGATTATATTTTCCTTCTAAAATTTGCGCTATTCTAAACCATACCAAATTAGATGGAGGTTGAATAAAACCGTTTTCTGACACTATTTCCGATTTTGCAGCTATAATAGCATCAATAATTCGATCAGGTTCCAAATATTTCTTTTTAGGCATTTTTCACGAAACTTTAATCGGAACGTTCTGTCTGATTACAAAGAAAGTTCTCTCCAGGATTCTTGGTCGAGATAGTATATATAGTCTTGCCGTTTTTTAAGTGTTTCTTAGTCGGTACTCTTATGATATAAGTATTCTGAAGAGGCTAAAAGTTTAGGAGCAATATCTGTCCAAAATACTGTCAATTAAGGATTTTTACGATCGCTGAAATGTCAAGTTTGATTATATTAAACACTTCACAAGAAATAAATGGCTAACGCCAGTGTTTATGAACGGCGTTGTAATGCTCAGCTAAGTAGTTTAATCTCTTCAATACAACAGGTGGTAGATGATAATAAAATTATTAAAATGAAAGGAATTTCTTCAAAGTTTGTATATTCAAATCTTGAGTAGTTTAAAGCAAATTTATAAATAATGAGTAGGGGTTGGGGAAAATCTGAATAGTCTTTATTACAGGTTTTGAATGAAAATATCAAATTTTTTTTTAATTCAAACTTTCCCTAAAGGTCATAATTATAAAGGAGATAAAATATATAAAATTCAATTACAATTTTTTGTTTTAAAAAATAATTTACAGTGTGTATTTATTTCATTCATACATCTAAAAAATTATTCAAATCTATTCCGTTACATTTGGAATCTGTTCTACGTACTCACGCTATTTTTAAATTTAAATTTGAAATCAGCGATTATTACCAAAATAATAATCAATTTAGTTTAGAAAATTCAATAAAGTTTTCTTTTTTTGTTTTCTCCTTTTCTTTATTTACGTCTTTTCAAAAATGCCTGTTTATGACATCGGTTCATCCGTCCTTTTACCGCGTTTTAGCTTTAGTAAATATAGTTAGATTACAATGTATCTGATATATATTATTGGAATTCACCAAGGCATATTTTCAATTGAAAGTGAAGTGTACATTCGTTAACGCTTTTAGAGGGCACTCAAAAGAATTGTGATATGTTATCTGGGGACGATAAGTATTTGAAGTACATTTTAATGATGTTACACTACTTCAAACTACTAAATTGGTATGTAACGTTGATATACACTACAACATGTTTTTATATATTATATATATATATATATATATATATATATATATATATATATATATATATATATCAAATGGTTTGTATTATCCGTTATTGTTTATTTACAGAGGCACACAAAAAGAATTAGTTTACATTCAACAGAGTAGACAGCAATTATTTGAAGGTTTTGAAGGTAGCTTTATGAAATTGATATACTTTATTGAGGTGCGCGATAACAGGGAATTTAATATGTTTAATGTTCGTTTAAAGGACTAGAAAGAAAAAAAATACGTTATCGTCTATGAGCAATTATTTCCAGAAGTGCATTGTCAGTTGTATTGTGCGTTTTCATACTTATCTAAATGTTAATATCTTATGTGATATGTATAAATTCGTAGATCATATACAAGGCTATTCCAAATTATTTTAATTAAATAACTTTTATTGATAGGGATTAGCTGAAAACGTGTTTTAAACTGTGCTGTATAATTTTCAGCTGAACTAAATTTTAGAATATTATCTGGTGTGAGTATAATATAAAACATTTCAAATAATTAACTGCACAAAATAATAGGGATACATTGCCGTATATGAATATAAATTGTCAGAAATGTCTTTTTAGTTTTTTTATTACCTTTTTAGCTGAATTAAATTTTAGTTTCACTATCATCATCATAAACCGTTTTTTATAGACTGCTGGATGTAGGTCACCCTACGTTTTTCACATTATTTCCTATATAACGTTTGGTCATCTAATCAACTCCAGCCACTTTTCTGATTTCGACGCTCCATCTAATGGTACGTATATATATAAATATATAGTATAAAAATGTATAGATTATACACACGGCTTCAGGAGGAAAGGATGCAAGATATTGCCATCGCTCCTTCTTGGATTTTGAAATTTTGTTAAATTTCTTTTACTTCTGATGATTTGAAATGAAAAATAGCACAATTTACTTTTCGTAATTAGTATAAAATAATTAAACACAAAGAGAAAAGAACTAAGATTTTTTTGACATGGAGATCTGCACCCTTAACAATTTTCAATTATTATTATTTTCTTTTTAGACTTATATGTTTCAAATTTATCTTAAGCAAAGGCTTCTGACCTTGATATGTTTAAAGATTGTCTTGTACGAGAAGTTCTGAGAAAAAAACTTATTTTAGCTATTTTTTTCACGTTTACATTCTTAATTTTTAAAAGAACATTCTAGGTATGCAGTGTAGGCGCATTCGTTCCATAATACTGCTCCACCCTAGATTTCTTTAAAGATTGTCTTGTACGAGAAGTTCTGAGAAAAAAACTTATTTTAGCTATTTTTTTCACGTTTACATTCTTAATTTTTAAAAGAACATTCTAGGTATGCAGTGTAGGCGCATTCGTTCCATAATACTGCTCCACCCTAGATTTCTTTCTGTCCATGTAAATTATATTGATTTGTTAATGAATCTCTATTTTTATGTCATTGTCAGATGTGTTATTAATATCGTTAATCCATAATCCATGGCTTCGAGATTTAAAAAATCTGAAAAATACAATAGAAACTAAAAATTAAATTTTAAGTTTGTATTGCATTATTATAAATTTATATTCGTAATTTTTTTCTAACACAGAATAGCATAGGAGAGAAGAAAAATCCGTTATAGACACGTTTCCTACTTAGCGGGTACATCGTCTGTTGTAAATGTATTATATTCTTTTCGAATATAATATGTGTCAGAGTTATCTTTAATCCATAGTCCATGGCTTGTAGATTTAAAAATCTCAAAAACGTTACACAATAAAATTTTCTAACACGAAATAGCATAGGAGAGATGAAAAATCCGTTATTGACAGGTTTCCTTCTTAGCGGGTACATCATCTGTCGTAAATGTATTATGTAATTTTCTTACGATTATTATATTTATTTTGCACGGATAAAGACATTTTTACGTTTTAGACAGGTTCTTTTTCACAGGTTTTACTGTATTTTATTTTTTTATTTTTTGCCTAGAAATACCCTTTGTACTCTTGATTTTGTGGTATTCTTTAAAAAGAATTTTAAATCTATAATAATGGCAATTTAGAAATATAAGCATTTTTTGCAAAATTTGTTTGGTCAGGCATCATTTTTCAGATTTTTGCTCGGGCGAGCCTTGTTTTACGGATTTTTACACATACCATGCCAATGGTTTCCATACGGGCTGAGTCGAGACCGGAGCTGAAAATTTTGATCTGTGCAGACTTCTGGGAAGAATTAAGTCTAGACCTGGATCGACACGGAAAAATGAATTCAGGCCCGGTTCGGACCGAGTCTACAGAAATTAGTAAGGGCTGGGACTAGCCCGAGTCTCGAGAATTAAAATTAGTCCGAGCCTGTACAGCCCTTTAATATGTATATTATATATAATAGTGGAGCTTCGCAGGTCGTTTTATCCCAAACGAACCTCGAATTAAACAAAGCCAATTTGAGGCCCCGCTGTTTTCGGCAACGTGCACCCGTGCAGGCGTAGACCACACGGGTCTTGAATAAAGCAAACCTTGAATTATAGTGATTTTGTTTCCTATGCAGATTAAAATTCAAATTTTCGGCATCGTCATTCAAGTGCTTTAGGAATAGGTTTGGCATTCTTACAACTTACATTTATTAAAGGCAGTAAAAAAATCCAAAGAGTTCCATCTGCTTTCGAAAAAAATTGCTAAAAATTTCGCCGAGGAACGCAGGAAAACGCTAAAAAGAAATTTTGAGAAAAAAATGAAAAAATACAAAGAACAAAATTACTATATTGAGTTAAAAAATTGCGACATGATACTTTTTACGACTGTCAAAAAATCGCCGTGATACCCAAAAATATTCTAAAAATCACATTTAAAATTTACAATAAATTTTAATTGAAAGAGAACGAAATGTACTACATTGCGCTAAAACACTAAAACATGATTATTTCAGAATATAAAAGAAAATCGTCGCGAAATTCAAAATATCGCATAAAGATTTGCTAAAAATTCAAACATATCAAGAAACAAAATTTACTATATTGTGCTAAAATATTGAAACAGTATTTCTTTTACGAAAGTCAAAAAATCACATGAAGCGAGAAAAATTAATAAAAGATGTGTGTAATGCAGAAAATCGTTAATGTGAACTACTTTAACATGAACTGTTTTAACAATTACGGTCAACAAGAATACAAAGGTTTAGTTACTGATAGTATGAACTACTGTTAACATGAATAAAATTCTAATTCCCCTTGAGATTCTTGTTAACGAGATCTGAATTACATTAAACACGCTGACATTGTACGCAATAAAGATTGTAGTTATAGAAGACCCTTCTCCCCTTCAAGAGCAATTTGCCAAGACCTGCCCTTTGCGACATGTGTCATATAAACAATCCTAAACCTAGAAATCTTAGAAAAATGAAGTATACGGGGTTCTCGAAGTTGGAGTCAGATATTTCAAGTATAAACAACGCGTATCTGTGCAAGTGCGGGGATTTAGTGTGTTGATGACAGCAAGGAACTAAAAAAATAAGTAATTTCTGTCTTCGAATGGTTGTTGTTAGTAGTGCTGGCGAGAATTAAAAGGAACTAAAGCGATAATTCAAAAGATTGATCAAAGTTGAAAGAATCGATGTTACTAAAACCATTAAGAGTATTTGAAGAATTACATTCAAAATGGGCAGGGCATAAATGAAAAATGTAGTGAAGATTTTAAAAGTAATAATTATGTAATTCGCTATTTTGATTGAGATTTAGGTTGTAAAAAACGGCAATACGACTGTAAATTATTATTTTAATTTGTAAAGGAGAAGATCTTAAAAAATATTTTGATGTGAGAAAGAATGCTAAAAGAAAAAAGGACAGGAATTTAAAAGAATATATAAAATCTCGCAATGCTTGGCGAAAGTATAAGGAAATAATTGAAGAGCAAGTAAGAGAAAGTATGCTTGAAGACAGCTTTACTGAAATCAATTAGGCATTTAATCTGTATTAATTATATTATGTCTTCATTATGTTATTATTATACCAGTATAGCTCTGAAGTAAATTAGAAATTAGCATGCTTTTAGTTTATTATACTGTATGTTGACTTATTAAGTTCTCGGTCAGCTCTTACTTTGTTGAAGTGTAATTTTTTTATTTATTTAAAATTGTCACATTCATTTATCATTTTGGTTTACCACAGTTATATATTTGAATATGATATTTCACCATGTTTATGTTTGAATTACACGTATATAGTTAAATTACACCGAGTTCCAGGTAATTTCTTTCATTGCGGGTGGGATTAGGGCCGGCTTGACACTAAATGCTTCTGGTTAGTTTTGATTCATGCGGGTCAGGTTTCGGTTGACCTATTTCAGAAGAGAAGCTACATTTGAAATGTGAATGAGTCTTTACATATTCCTTATTTTACATAAAAGATAAAATTGATTTTAGAGGTATGATAATAGATTATTTTTCCACATTTGCATTAAATAGTGGATCAGTTTCCTTTAATTTTGGGATGCAAATCATCGAAAAGATATTTGTTAATTGGTCGTGTGAGGCAGTGTTAAATTCAAACACTTTTCTCCGGGAGGGATTTCTGTGGCTCCGGGGAGGAAATTGCACTTTTTAACCATTAAAAGCATAAAATCTCAAATCATCCGGGGGGGACATTTCAATGATCCGGGTAGGAATTGTCCCCCCTCGCCCCCCCCCCCCCCCCCCCGGGCCACCCACTGAATTCAACACTGAGATGTAGATTTGAATTTACGAAGAATTTCCGGGTTCGTGCGGGGCCTCCGAGATGTCGCTGTGTGTCCTTAACCGGCCCTGCTACAAGTGACGTCACAACCTGCTGACGTCAAAACAGTGATCCATAATAACTTAAAATTTTTCATGTACTTTGTTCGTTTGTACGGATTGTTTACGATAATATTTTGATTTTATTTATTGTTTTATATAGTAATTAATAATATTTTTCAGTGTATTTAGATTATAATGCTATCAATAATTATTGATTATAATTATTAAAGAAAGTGTAGATTATATCTATAAAATAATGAGAAGAAAATGTTGTGCTCCTAGTTTCTAATCTAAGTCTTCAAATTCGCTACTGATAATGAAAAGAAGAAATTTTAGCTACGAAAATTACCTTGTGATAATTTTATTTACATTTCAACAGAAGTGGTCTGCTTTAAATGTTTCGATATACGTTTCATAATTCGTGAAACTAGAATTAATATGATGGTATTGAACTTGCTGTGCTGAGAAAAAAAAATAACCCTAACAACGAATGTCCATTCTACTGTAATGGAAATATTCCGGCATATTTGAATGAATTTGTACTTCCAAATCAAAAAGAGTCAAATGATCTTTAGAAAAAAAAAATAAATAAATAAAAGAAGCAGACGACAAACAGTTTAAAAAATGATTTTGAAAGAAATATCGTAATAAATTGAATGAAATCTGGATACATTTAGTTAGAAGTGAGTGTGCTTTGTTTATAAAATTAAAAGTAACTGATTTACACAACTTAGTAGTTCTACGTAGTTCCATTTAACATTTTAGCTAACTTAAGTGTACAAATATATTATGAAAATAAAACTTTTGATAAGTTAATTTGAGTGGTTATTACGTCCTAGACCCAAGTACAATAAATAGACAATTATTAAAATATTACAAGTCAGTTACAAAGTTAAGATAGAAAATTGGGTACTTTTCGGTTAGCCGGGCGCCAGTGATATATATATATACACACACACACACATATATATACATACACATATCTACACACACATATATGTATGAATTAATATATATATATTTATATATGTACATGTATCACTGGCGCCCGGCTAACCGAAAAGTACCGAAAAAGGCTTATGGCGAGAGAAGGAAAGTTGGCAACATATTTTCTGGCAACCTATTCGTAGTTTCATATAAATAAGTATTTTTTTTTTCAATATTTATATAATTTATTTAATATAAAGAAGCCATATATCTCTTTTTATATGCAGGTAGAACAGAATTGTATATATAAATAAACATAAAAGTTCATTAGATTTGTTTTCATAATTGTGTATATAATTTAAAAACATATCTAACTTTCTGAAGCCCGGATTACGCCAAAGCGTTAAAAAAAAGTGCCAAGGTCTCTATAGTTAAAAAATGTCGATTTCTCTATTTAAATTGACATTTATTGTGTTTTGGTGGTTAAATTATGGTATGTAGTTGTAAAAGGGAGGAATGGGATTGATTTTGTAAAGTTTTTGGTAGATTTATTATATTTTTTGTACGTATATTTATTGTAAAATAATGTGTTTAGGAAAAGGTAAGTCAATGGGTTCAATCTGATTTATTAATCTTAGCATTTTTTTTAATTTAAAACTTTTAATTTCCTTTAATAAAACAAGTGTATTGATTCCCTTTTATTTCACGATTATGAAATTTAATATTATTTATGTAATCACAAATTATAAGAGCGGAAATGTTCTTTTTATTACATCTTTCTGCTGCGATACATTGATCAAAGTGGATCACTACTGTGACGTCACTAATACTTGTAGCAGGCCCGGTGAAGGACACACAGCGACATCTCGGAGGCCCCGGTTCGTGTCGGGTATAACTCGACCCGCACAGGATGCTACTTTAAACATAATGCAACTGCTATGTGTTACTGGGGTGTACGTGTTTTCTACAGAATATGGAGTGGCTTTTACTTTTTAAATAATCCGTATAAAATCATAAATGTTAAAGAAACATGCATAGGGAAATTTTACTATTTTCTTTTATCTTTTCACATTGTATTTTTCATTATACAAAGTTTGTGCTGCATTAATTACGTTAAAATAGAATCTTTGAATATTCTATTTTGTCATTTTCTAATTAAATTAATATATTAGATAATCAATGTTTGTAAATTTACCTAATAACAGGTTATGTCAAAACTGTTTATAGGAAATATTTCTCAACATTCATTTAGTATTACACTCTTAATATTGAATTTGTAAGTTTTAGTGATTACTTACTTTTAACTAATTTTTCGTATTTTCAAGACTTTGGAAAAATATTTTTTCTTATTATTCAATTTACTTATTTAATCTTAAGATGTTTTTCTGAATACAGCACTTTATTTGCTTATGCAAAAATATTATTACTGAGCAACACTTAATTCAAATGATCTATTTCCTTCATTATTAAAAGTAACATTAGTAAACAAATACACATTATTATTTGATACTTACATTCTATTCCTTAGTTTCATTTAGAAAGGAGCTGCTTTAAAATTAAGGAAAAAAAAGTATACAGACTAGGTATTAAACATTTTGGCACTACATTAAAAAATAAAAGAAAAAAGCTCTCTGTGTGGAAAGGGGAGGGTCAATTTCTTCAGCACCTTCTTGAAAATCCATTACGAAAATGAAAATTATGTGCAAACAAAAATATTATCGATAAAAAGGCTTACACACTAGATGCAAGACACAAATGCATTAAAAAAATCCCTGACGGCTCGGCCTACAGGCACAGGTAGATTTCGAAGACGCAGACCGTGGCGCGCCTGTTTGTCGGGAATTGCGGAAGAAATTACCTTTTTACGATGATGCGGCAGTTGGAACCGCCTACTTCGAAACCTAACTTATTTGCAGGCGGGGCCGCCAGGGATTTTTTTGTTTTTAATTTTTTTTTGCTGTAACGGTTGGTCCTATAAAAAACTTGTCAATATAAAAGTTTTAGATAATATTAAGAGGATTAATAATAAATTTAAGCGGATTTGAAATCTTGAGAATTGGCGAAGTTATAAGTTTTCTTCTTCTAAACCCCCCTCCCCCCCCCCCCCTTAAGGCAATTTTTAATTATATCAAAAATCTGTCATACATAAATCTTCGGCCCTTCTCCTAGAAGTAATAATAACTTCAAACGGATTCGATACGTATCATAATTAAGAAATTATGGGTTTTTTTCTGTTTTCACAAAAAGCCCCCCCCCCCCCCATTCCCCCTTTGTTCGATTTTGCCCATTAACGAACTTGACCGAGATTGTATGCCCCTTGATTTTATGTATCAATTTCATAAAGATGCGGGAGTTGGAACCGCCTACTTAGAAAAATAACTTGTTTGCAGGCGGAGCCGGCAGGGATTTTTTGGTTTTTTATTTTTTATTTTATTTTATTTTATTTTTTTTGCTATAACGGTTGGTCCTATAAAAAACTTGTGAATATAAAAGTTTTAGATAATATTAAGAGGATTTATAATAAGTTTAAGCGGATTTAAAATCTTGGGAATTGACGAAGTTATGAATTCTTTTCTTCTAAAACCGTCCTTCACGCCCCCCCCCCCCCTTAAGGCAATTTTTAACTTTATCAAAAATCTGTCATACATAAATTTTCGGCCCTTCTTCTAGAAGTAATAATAACTTAAAATGGATTCGATACGTATCATAATTAAGAAATTATGGGTTTTTTTCTGTTTTCACAAAAAGCCCCCCTATCCCCCCCCCCTTGGTTCGATTTTGTCCATTAACGAACTTGACAGAGATTTTATGCACCTTGATTTTATATATCAGTTTCGAAAAGATACGGGAGTTGGAACCACCTACTTCGAAAAATAACTTGTTTGCAAGCGGAGCCGGCATGGATTTTTTTGTTTTTAATTTTTTTTTTTTTTTTTTTTGCTATAACAGTTGGTCCTATAAAAAACTTGTCAATATAAAAGTTTTAGATAATATTAAGAGAATTAATAATAAACCTACGCGGATTTGATATCTTGTGAATTGACGAAGCTATGATTTTTCTTCTTCTAAAAACCCCCTTCCCTCCCCCCCCCCCTTGGGGCCATTTTTAATTATATCAAAAATCTGTCATACATACATTTTCAGCCCTTCTCCTAGAAGTAATAATAACTTAAAACGGATTCGATACGTATAATAATTAAGAAATTATGGGGGATTTTCTGTTTTCACAAAAAGCCCCCCCCCCCCCCTTGGTTCGATTTTGCCCATTAACGAACTTGACCGAGATTTTATGCCCCTTGATTTTATTTATCAGTTTGTAAAAGATTAATGCAGAATTTTTCCAGTTATCGTGGTCAGAAAAAAGTGACATAGATAGATAGATAGATAGATAGATAGATAGATAGATAGATAGATAGATAAAGTTTTGAACTAGGGGTGGTTTTGGGTTCTGAGAGTCATGATCGTCGTAGATCTGCAAAAATTTTTCAAAATTTTCAACTTAGGTGACAATGTAATAGGTAGTATTTCTTACGAAATCTACCTAAAATGGTGCTAACAATTTTTTTAAACATTCAAATATGTTTTGGAAGGTAAAAAAAGTATGCGTAAAATAAAATGCGCAAAAGAGGTATAAACGATTGGCGCTATCCATTTTTTTAAATATTGTGGTGGTGGGGGGGGGGGGTGCAGAAAATACATCCCCACACTACAAACCTTTTACTACTCTAGTACAAATGAGGTACAAACGAAAATATTGTTGGTACAAACGGGTACATACGAGGTATAAACGATTGGCACTATCCATTTTGTAAAACATTGAGGCGGTGGGGGCTGGCCGTTTTTCCAGCCCCCCTACTAAAAACCTTTTATTACTCTAGTACAAATGAGGTGCAAACGAAAAGATTGTTGGTACAAACGAGTACAAACGATGTATAAACGATTGGCACTATCCATTTTGTAAAACACTGAGGTGGGGGGGCTGGCCGTTTCTGCCCCCCTAGGTACATTTCACTGGCCCCTACACCCCCGGACCTAGGAAGTTCGTATTCACCAATCGTTTGTACTTCTTTAGTACCCGCTGAGGTACCGAGTTATTCTAAATTCAAGTTGGAGGGCCCGGTGAAACGGGATTTCCCATAGTAAAAAAATGAAGTGTTTCAGATTTTGACGACAATTTGTCAGTCGTTTGTCCTAAGTTAGTACCGGTAAGTACCGAGATATTTTCGTTTGTACCGGCTCCGGTACTGAGTTATTCTAAGTTTTATTTTGAGGGGCTATTCCATTGGCCCCTCCACCCCCGGACCTGGCAATGTCGCATTCACCAATCGTTTGTACTTCGTTACTACCAGTAAGTACCGAGAGATTTTCGTTTGTACCGGCTTCGGTACCGAGTTATTCAGTTATTCAAATTTTTAGTTTGAGGGACCATTTCACTGGCCACTCCGCCCCCGGACATGGCAATTTGGCATTCACCAGCTGTTTGTACTTCGTTAGTACCGGTAAGTACCGAGAGATTTTCGTTTGTACCGGCTCCGGTACCGAGATATTCAAAATTTTAGGTAGAGGCACCATTTCACTAGCCCCTCCAGTCCCGGACCTGCAAATTTCGCATAACTAGAAGTTTTTATTTCATTGGCACCGGTCAGTACCGAAATATTTTCGTTTGTACCGGCTCCGGTAGAGAGTTATTCAAAGCTTATTTTGGAGGGACCGTTTCACTAGCTCCTCCACCCCGTGACCTAGAAATTTAGCATGCACTAATCGTCTTTATTAATTTATCACTGGGCATATATGTACCGAGACATTTTTTTTTGTACCGGCTCCGGTAAGGAGAAATTTAAAATTTTAAGATTTAGAGGACCTTTCACTGGCCCCTCCACCCCCGAACCTGGAAATTTCGTATACACGAATAGTTTGTATTTCGTTAGTACTGTATGTACCGAGTGATTTTCGATTGTATCGTCTCCGATACCGAGATATTCACTTTTTTAGGTTGCGGGACCATTTCACATTCCCCTCCAACCGCGGACCCGGAAAGCTCGCAGTCACCAATTGTTTGTACATCATTAGTACCGGTAAGTGCCAAGAGATTTTGTTTTTATCGCTTTCGTTACTGTGTTATTTAAAATTCAAGGTGGAGGAGCTGGTGAAACGATAATTTCTCGTTGTTGAAAATTGAAGAATTTCCGGATGTTGCTTAAATTGATTTTTTTTATTTGACTTTCATTCTTTATGTATGCTTTGTTTTCCAAAGTTTAATTTTCACTGGTATTCTTTTAAATTATTTTGTACGTGGATAAAAGATTATTATTATTTTTTTTAATTGTTAAATTATGTAATATATTTTGTATGAATACCATAATATATATATTAAAAAATTTTCGAATAAAGTACCAGTCTGTTGAACGCAATTGTCTGTTTATATATTTGTTTATTTATTTAAGTGTGTGTGTAGGTGTGTGTTGATGTTGGCTTGGAAATCTACCGCACGTAGAAGTATGAAAGGCATGTCCGAATGCAACTAAAGCAGATTTTTTTTTTTTTTTTTTTGCTGATTAGCGAAGATATTAATTAAAAACCATAATGAACATCGCAAAATGTCCTGGCGCAATTTTCTATGCCAAAACGGAAATTCCTAGATTCTTGAAGCAGAGATCAATGAAGTGTGGACAAACATTTCTTTTTTTCGCATTTTCAAACTGCCGCAGATCGAAATACGAAAAAATAAAAAAATACCCATTTGTTCTTGGTACTTTCCTGATTACCCCAAAATGTTGTTAGTGAAAAAAATATTTAGCGTTTCAAAAAAAGTATTGAACCTGGAAATTTCGCATTCACAAATCGTTTGTACTATATTAGTACCGGTAAGTATACCTAGAGATTTTTGTTTGTACGGGCTCAGGAACCGAGTTATTCTAAATTCAAGGTGGAGGGGCCAGTGAAACGGGAATTTCCTATAGTAAAATAAATGAAGTGTTTCCGATTTTGCCGAAAGTTTGTCAGTCGTTTGTACTGGCTCCGGTATCGAGTTATTCTAAATTCAAAGTGGAGGGGGGCTAGTGAAATGGGATTTTCCATATTAAAAATTGAAGTATTTCTGATTTTGACGAAAATTTGTCAGTCGTTTGTACTTCATTAGTACTGGTAAGTACCGGAATATTTTCGTTTATACCGGATCCGGCAGAGTTATTCTAAGCTTATTGTGGAGAGACCATTTGACTAGTCCCTCCACCCCACGACCTAGTAATTTCGCATGCACTAATGTTATCATTGGAAAAAAAAAAAGATTTGTCAAAATTTTTAGTATGCGTGCAAAAGCACTTTGAATGTAAAAATAATGCTTATATTTTAAAAGAGAGTTTTATTTTATTTATAACGACACATTTGCAGTGATATTGTTGCAAAAAATTTATGGATAACGACTTTTTTTTTTCTAACTGGGATTATATAATTAAATATTGTCAAATTTTGTTTTTGTTGTGTTTCACATAAACAGAACCGAGTTCGTTTCTTAACGAATATCATTATATCATTTTATAGTGTATTAGAAGGTGGTAGCATTTAAAAAAAATTTGATTGTTAGTAATATGATTAGCATTTGAAAAGGAATAGTTTGAAAATCGCTTTTTGACACTAAAACTTTTCTAGGTATTTTAGAACGTTAGTAAAGCTGTATCACTCACCATATAAAAGCAGTACAAAAACAGAAAATATTTACACGCCTGTATTTTCAGACTTTTCCGAATTTAAATATATTTTGACACTGTGCAAAACTGTAGGAGTGACTCAGTGTGAAATGATAAGATTTGTAATAAATCATGCACTTAAATCCAGAACTGGTCAGACCTTATTTTACAGAAAATAACAGATCGTGATCGGGCCTCATTAAAATACCGTATGTTGCTGAGGGAATTCTGACACTTGTATCATTTAATAACGTGTCTCTGATAAAAAAGTATGCTTACCCTCTCTAGATGCTTTAAATTTTACCGAAATCCCATAGCAGGAAAATAAGCAACCTTCCAAACAAGAAGGCCGCTTTAAGATGTAAACAGATAAGACACTCAAACAAATTTATTGACACTCAAATGTCATCTTTAGACATGGCTATCATTTTACAGCGCTTTTGGTTTTATATGTGATAAACAGATTTGACCCTGTTAACGTGGACCTCGTGGTGATAAAGATCTTTAAATTTTCATTATGTAGTAGAGTGATAAAAAAAAGAAAAGGTTTTATTTATAATAAACAATAAACCACCTTAAAGAGCTATCTTTAAAATTCAACTTTTTAAATAGCCTTAAATAATCAGAGAAAAAATAACAAAATAGAGAAAAAATAACAATTTTAAACGGAAATAATCATAATGATTCTCGAAAATACATATTATGTGTAATGTGTTACAAAAGTGGTGAACTAAATATTTAATAGAAAAGTTAATGATTCAGTCTACGATTTTAATCTTAATTTACAGATTTACCAAATTATTATGTTAAAATTACAAACTTTACGTATCGGCAGAACGTTAAAAAATATACAATATATCCATATATAGTAAAAACGATTAAAAAAAATAGAAATATTTTGTACTAGCTGGTATTAATGTAGTAATGGTTGTCAATTACGGAAAAATTCAGAAGTACTCATATTTTTAACATGGCAATTGAGTAATTACCTAGCTCACTAACCTCTCCAAAGATGAATGTGGAATATCTCGGCACCGGAGCGGATACAAACGAAAATCTCTTGGTACTTACCGGTACTAACGAAGTACAAAGGATTGGCGAATGCGAAATCGCCAGGTCCAGGGGTGGAGGGACCAGTGAAATGGTCCCTCAAATTAAAAATTATAATAACGCGGCACCGGAGCCGGTACAAACGAAAATCTCTTAGTACTTACCGGTACTAACGAAGTACAAACGATTGGTGAATGCAAAATTTCCAGGTCCGGGGTGGAGGGGCCAGTGAAATGGTCCCTCAACCTAAAACATTAAATAACTCGGCACCGGAGCCGGCACAAAGGAAAATATCTCGGTACTTACCGGTACTAACGTAGTACAAACGACTGACAAATTTTCGTCAAAATCTGAAACACTTCATTTTTTTACTATGGGAAAACAGGTTTCACTGGCCCTTCCCCCTTGAATTTAAAATAACACGGTACCGGAACCGGTACAAACGAAAATCTCTCGGTACTTACCGGTACTAACGAAGTACAAACGATCGGTGAATACAAAATGACCATGTCCGGGGGTGGAGGGGACAGTGAAATGTACCACCCCCCAACTAAAAACCCTTTCTTACTCTAGTACAAATGAGGAGCAAACGAAAAGATATTTGGTACAAACGGGTACAAACAAGGTATAAACGATTGGCACTATACATTTTGTAAAACATTGAGGTGGGGGGGGGGGCTGAAGAAATGGCAGCCCCACACTAAAAAGCCTTTATAACTCTAGTACAAATGAGATGCAAACGAAAAAATTGTTGGTACAAACGGATACAAACGAGGTATAAACGATTGGCACTATCCATTTTGTAAAACATTGAGGCGGGGGGGGGGGTGGAGAAATGGCGGCCTCACACTAAAAAGCCTTTATAACTCTAGTACAAATGAGTTGCAAATGAAAAGATTGTCGGTACAAACGGGTACAAACAAGGTATAAACGATTGGCACTATCCATTTTGTAAAACATTGAAGTGGGGGGAGGGCTGGAGAAATGGCTGCCCCACACTAAAAACCTTTTGCTACTCTAGTACAAATGAGGTGCAAACGAAAAGATTGTTGGTACAAACGGGTACAAACGAGGTATAAACGATTGGCACTATCAATTTTGTAAAACATTGAGGTGGGGGGGCGGACCGTTTCTCCAGCCCCCCCCCCACTAAAAACCTTTTCTTACTCTAGTACAAATGAGGTGCAAACGAAAAGATTGTTGGTACAAACGGGTACAAACGATTGGCACTATCCATTTTGTAAAACATTGAGGTGGGGGGGGGGTGGCCGTTTCTCCAGCCCCCCCCCACTAAAAATCTTTTATTACTCTAGTACAAATGAGGTGCAAACGAAAAGATTGTTGGTACAAACGGGTACAAACGAGGTATAAACGATTGGCACTATCAATTTTGTAAAACATTGAGGTGGGGGGGGCTGGCCGTTTCTCCAGCCCCCCCCCCCCCCACACACACACAAAAATCTTTTATTACTCTAGTACAAATGAAGTGCAAACGAAAAGATTGTTGGTACAAACGGGTATAAACGATTGGCACTATCCATTTTGTAAAACATTGAGGTGGGGGGGGGGGGTGGAGAAATGGCAACCTCACAATAAAAACCCTTTATTACTCTAGTACAAATGAGGTGCAAACGAAAAGATTGTTGGTACAAACGGGTACAAACGAGGTGTAAACGATTGGCACTATCCATTTTGTAAAACATTGAGGTGGGGGGGCTGGAGAAATGGCAGCCCCACACTAAAAACCCTTTATTACTCTAGTACAAATGAGGTGCAAACGAAAAAATTGTTGGTACAAACGGGTACAAACGAGGTATAAACGATTGGCACTATCCATTTTGTAAAACATTGAGGTGGGGGGGGGGGTGGAGAAATGGCAGCCTCACACTAAAAACCCTTTATTACTCTAGTACAAATGAGGTGCAAACGAAAAAATTGTTGGTACAAACGGGTACAAACGAGGTATAAACGATTGGCACTATCCATTTTGTAAAACATTGAGGTGGGGGGGCTGGAGAAATGGCAGACCCACACTAAAAACCCTTTATTACTCTAGTACAAATGAGGTGCAAACGAAAAAATTGTTGGTACAAACGGGTACAAACGAGGTATAAACGATTGGCACTATCCATTTTGTAAAACATTGAGGTGGGGGGGCTGGAGAAATGGCAGACCCACACTAAAAACCCTTTATTACTCTAGTACAAATGAGGTGCAAACGAAAAAATTGTTGGTACAAACGAGGTATAAACGATTGGCACTATCCATTTTGTAAAACATTGAGGTGGGGGGGGGGGCTGGAGAAATGGCAGCCCCACACTAAAAACCCTTTATTACTCTAGTACAAATGAGGTGCAAACGAAAAAATTGTTGGTACAAACGGGTACAAACGAGGTATAAACGATTGGCACTATCCATTTTGTAAAACATTGAGGTGGGGGGGCTGGAGAATTGGCAGCCCCACACTAAAAACCCTTTATTACTCTAGTACAAATGAGGTGCAAACGAAAAAATTGTTGGTACAAACGGGTACAAACGAGGTATAAACGATTGGCACTATCCATTTTGTAAAACATTGAGGTGGGGGGGCTGGCCGTTTCTCAAGCCCCCCCCCCCCAATAAAAATCTTTTATTACTCTAGTACAAATGAGGTGCAAACGAAAAAATTGTTGGTACAAACGGGTACAAACGAGGTATAAACGATTGGCACTATCCATTTTGTAAAACATTGAGGTGGGGGGGCTGGCCGTTTCTCCAGCCCCCCCACTAAAACCCTTTTATTAGTCTAGTACAGATGAGGTGCAAACGAAAAGATTGTTGGTACAAACGGGTACAAACGAGGTATAAACGATTGGCACTATCCATTTTGTAAAACATTGAGGTGGGGGGGGGGTGGAGAAATGGCAGCCTCACACTAAAAACCCTTTATTACTCTAGTACAAATGAGGTGCAAACGAAAAAATTGTTGGTACAAACGGGTACAAACGAGGTATAAACGATTGGCACTATCCATTTTGTAAAACATTGAGGTGGGGGGGCTGGAGAAATGGCAGACCCACACTAAAAACCCTTTATTACTCTAGTACAAATGAGGTGCAAACGAAAAAATTGTTGGTACAAACGGGTACAAACGAGGTATAAACGATTGGCACTATCCATTTTGTAAAACATTGAGGTGGGGGGGCTGGAGAAATGGCAGCCCCACACTAAAAACCCTTTATTACTCTAGTACAAATGAGGTGCAAACGAAAAGATTGTTGGTACAAACGGGTACAAACGAGGTATAAACGATTGGCACTATCAATTTTGTAAAACATTGAGGTGGGGGGGCGGACCGTTTCTCCAGCCCCCCCCCCCACTAAAAACCTTTTCTTACTCTAGTACAAATGAGGTGCAAACGAAAAGATTGTTGGTACAAACGGGTACAAACGATTGGCACTATCCATTTTGTAAAACATTGAGGTGGGGGGGGGGGTGGCCGTTTCTCCAGCCCCCCCCCACTAAAAATCTTTTATTACTCTAGTACAAATGAGGTGCAAACGAAAAGATTGTTGGTACAAACGGGTACAAACGAGGTATAAACGATTGGCACTATCAATTTTGTAAAACATTGAGGTGGGGGGGGCTGGCCGTTTTCCAGCCCCCCTACTAAAACCCTTTTATTAGTCTAGTACAAATGAGGTGCAAACGAAAAGATTGTTGGTACAAACGGGTACAAACGAGGTATAAACGATTGGCACTATCCATTTTGTAAAACATTGAGGTGGGGGGGGGGGTGGAGAAATGGCAGCCTCACACTAAAAACCCTTTATTACTCTAGTACAAATGAGGTGCAAACGAAAAAATTGTTGGTACAAACGGGTACAAACGAGGTATAAACGATTGGCACTATCCATTTTGTAAAACATTGAGGTGGGGGGGCTGGAGAAATGGCAGACCCACACTAAAAACCCTTTATTACTCTAGTACAAATGAGGTGCAAACGAAAAAATTGTTGGTACAAACGGGTACAAACGAGGTATAAACGATTGGCACTATCCATTTTGTAAAACATTGAGGTGGGGGGGCTGGAGAAATGGCAGCCCCACACTAAAAACCCTTTATTACTCTAGTACAAATGAGGTGCAAACGAAAAAATTGTTGGTACAAACGGGTACAAACGAGGTATAAACGATTGGCACTATCCATTTTGTAAAACATTGAGGTGGGGGGGCTGGAGAAATGGCAGCCCCACACTAAAAACCCTTTATTACTCTAGTACAAATGAGGTGCAAACGGAAAAATTGTTGGTACAAACGAATACAAACGAGGTATAAACGATTGGCACTATCCATTTTGTAAAACATTGAGGTGGGGGGGCTGGCCGTTTCTCAAGCCCCCCCCAATAAAAATCTTTTATTACTCTAGTACAAATGAGGTGCAAACGAAAAAATTGTTGGTACAAACGGGTACAAACGAGGTATAAATGATTGGCACTATCCATTTTGTAAAACATTGAGGTGGGGGGGCTGGCCGTTTTCCAGCCCCCCTACTAAAACCCTTTTATTAGTCTAGTACAAATGAGGTGCAAACGAAAAGATTGTTGGTACAAACGGGTACAAACGAGGTATAAACGATTGGCACTATCCATTTTGTAAAACATTGAGGTGGGGGGGCTGGCCGTTTCTCCAGCCCCCCCCCCCCCACTAAAAATCTTTTATTACTCTAGTACAAATGAGGTGCAAACGAAAAGATTGTTGGTACAAACGGGTATAAACGATTGGCACTATCCATTTTGTAAAACATTGAGGTGGGGGGGGGGGGTGGAGAAATGGCAACCTCACAATAAAAACCCTTTATTACTCTAGTACAAATGAGGTGCAAACGAAAAGATTGTTGGTACAAACGGGTACAAACGAGGTGTAAACGATTGGCACTATCCATTTTGTAAAACATTGAGGTGGGGGGGGGGGGCTGGAGAAATGGCAGCCCCACACTAAAAACCCTTTATTACTCTAGTACAAATGAGGTGCAAACGAAAAAATTGTTGGTACAAACGGGTACAAACGAGGTATAAACGATTGGCACTATCCATTTTGTAAAACATTGAGGTGGGGGGGGGGGGTGGAGAAATGGCAGCCTCACACTAAAAACCCTTTATTACTCTAGTACAAATGAGGTGCAAACGAAAAAATTGTTGGTACAAACGGGTACAAACGAGGTATAAACGATTGGCACTATCCATTTTGTAAAACATTGAGGTGGGGGGGCTGGAGAAATGGCAGACCCACACTAAAAACCCTTTATTACTCTAGTACAAATGAGGTGCAAACGAAAAAATTGTTGGTACAAACGGGTACAAACGAGGTATAAACGATTGGCACTATCCATTTTGTAAAACATTGAGGTGGGGGGCTGGAGAAATGGCAGCCTCACACTAAAAACCCTTTATTACTCTAGTACAAATGAGGTGCAAACGAAAAAATTGTTGGTACAAACGGGTACAAACGAGGTATAAACGATTGGCACTATCCATTTTGTAAAACATTGAGGTGGGGGGGCTGGAGAAATGGCAGCCCCACACTAAAAACCCTTTATTACTCTAGTACAAATGAGGTGCAAACGAAAAGATTGTTGGTACAAACGGGTACAAACGAGGTATAAACGATTGGCACTATCAATTTTGTAAAACATTGAGGTGGGGGGGCGGACCGTTTCTCCAGCCCCCCCCCCCACTAAAAACCTTTTCTTACTCTAGTACAAATGAGGTGCAAACGAAAAGATTGTTGGTACAAACGGGTACAAACGATTGGCACTATCCATTTTGTAAAACATTGAGGTGGGGGGGGGGGTGGCCGTTTCTCCAGCCCCCCCCCACTAAAAATCTTTTATTACTCTAGTACAAATGAGGTGCAAACGAAAAGATTGTTGGTACAAACGGGTACAAACGAGGTATAAACGATTGGCACTATCAATTTTGTAAAACATTGAGGTGGGGGGGGCTGGCCGTTTTCCAGCCCCCCTACTAAAACCCTTTTATTAGTCTAGTACAAATGAGGTGCAAACGAAAAGATTGTTGGTACAAACGGGTACAAACGAGGTATAAACGATTGGCACTATCCATTTTGTAAAACATTGAGGTGGGGGGGGGGGGTGGAGAAATGGCAGCCTCACACTAAAAACCCTTTATTACTCTAGTACAAATGAGGTGCAAACGAAAAAATTGTTGGTACAAACGGGTACAAACGAGGTATAAACGATTGGCACTATCCATTTTGTAAAACATTGAGGTGGGGGGGCTGGAGAAATGGCAGACCCACACTAAAAACCCTTTATTACTCTAGTACAAATGAGGTGCAAACGAAAAAATTGTTGGTACAAACGGGTACAAACGAGGTATAAACGATTGGCACTATCCATTTTGTAAAACATTGAGGTGGGGGGGCTGGAGAAATGGCAGCCCCACACTAAAAACCCTTTATTACTCTAGTACAAATGAGGTGCAAACGAAAAAATTGTTGGTACAAACGGGTACAAACGAGGTATAAACGATTGGCACTATCCATTTTGTAAAACATTGAGGTGGGGGGGCTGGAGAAATGGCAGCCCCACACTAAAAACCCTTTATTACTCTAGTACAAATGAGGTGCAAACGGAAAAATTGTTGGTACAAACGAATACAAACGAGGTATAAACGATTGGCACTATCCATTTTGTAAAACATTGAGGTGGGGGGGCTGGCCGTTTCTCAAGCCCCCCCCAATAAAAATCTTTTATTACTCTAGTACAAATGAGGTGCAAACGAAAAAATTGTTGGTACAAACGGGTACAAACGAGGTATAAATGATTGGCACTATCCATTTTGTAAAACATTGAGGTGGGGGGGCTGGCCGTTTTCCAGCCCCCCTACTAAAACCCTTTTATTAGTCTAGTACAAATGAGGTGCAAACGAAAAGATTGTTGGTACAAACGGGTACAAACGAGGTATAAACGATTGGCACTATCCATTTTGTAAAACATTGAGGTGGGGGGGCTGGCCGTTTCTCCAGCCCCCCCCCCCCACTAAAAATCTTTTATTACTCTAGTACAAATGAGGTGCAAACGAAAAGATTGTTGGTACAAACGGGTATAAACGATTGGCACTATCCATTTTGTAAAACATTGAGGTGGGGGGGGGGGGTGGAGAAATGGCAACCTCACAATAAAAACCCTTTATTACTCTAGTACAAATGAGGTGCAAACGAAAAGATTGTTGGTACAAACGGGTACAAACGAGGTGTAAACGATTGGCACTATCCATTTTGTAAAACATTGAGGTGGGGGGGGGCTGGAGAAATGGCAGCCCCACACTAAAAACCCTTTATTACTCTAGTACAAATGAGGTGCAAACGAAAAAATTGTTGGTACAAACGGGTACAAACGAGGTATAAACGATTGGCACTATCCATTTTGTAAAACATTGAGGTGGGGGGGGGGGTGGAGAAATGGCAGCCTCACACTAAAAACCCTTTATTACTCTAGTACAAATGAGGTGCAAACGAAAAAATTGTTGGTACAAACGGGTACAAACGAGGTATAAACGATTGGCACTATCCATTTTGTAAAACATTGAGGTGGGGGGGCTGGAGAAATGGCAGACCCACACTAAAAACCCTTTATTACTCTAGTACAAATGAGGTGCAAACGAAAAAATTGTTGGTACAAACGGGTACAAACGAGGTATAAACGATTGGCACTATCCATTTTGTAAAACATTGAGGTGGGGGGCTGGAGAAATGGCAGCCTCACACTAAAAACCCTTTATTACTCTAGTACAAATGAGGTGCAAACGAAAAAATTGTTGGTACAAACGGGTACAAACGAGGTATAAACGATTGGCACTATCCATTTTGTAAAACATTGAGGTGGGGGGGCTGGCCGTTTCTCAAGCCCCCCCCCCAATAAAAATCTTTTATTACTCTAGTACAAATGAGGTGCAAACGAAAAAATTGTTGGTACAAACGGGTACAAACGAGGTATAAACGATTGGCACTATCCATTTTGTAAAACATTGAGGTGGGGGGGCTGGCCGTTTCTCCAGCCCCCCCACTAAAACCCTTTTATTAGTCTAGTACAAATGAGGTGCAAACGAAAAGATTGTTGGTACAAACGGGTACAAACGAGGTATAAACGATTGGCACTATCCATTTTGTAAAACTTGGTGGGGGGGGGGGTGGAGAAATGGCAGCCTCACACTAAAAACCCTTTATTACTCTAGTACAAATGAGGTGCAAACGAAAAAATTGTTGGTACAAACGGGTACAAACGAGGTATAAACGATTGGCACTATCCATTTTGTAAAACATTGAGGTGGGGGGCTGGAGAAATGGCAGACCCACACTAAAAACCCTTTATTACTCTAGTACAAATGAGGTGCAAACGAAAAAATTGTTGGTACAAACGGGTACAAACGAGGTATAAACGATTGGCACTATCCATTTTGTAAAACATTGAGGTGGGGGGGCTGGCCGTTTCTCAAGCCCCCCCAATAAAAATCTTTTATTACTCTAGTACAAATGATGTGCAAACGAAAAAATTGTTGGTACAAACGGGTACAAACGAGGTATAAACGATTGGCACTATCCATTTTGTAAAACATTGAGGTGGGGGGGCTGGCCGTTTCTCCAGCCCCCCCACTAAAACCCTTTTATTAGTTTAGTACAAATGAGGTGCAAACGAAAAGATTGTTGGTACAAACGGGTACAAACGAGGTATAAACGATTGGCACTATCCATTTTGTAAAACATTGAGGTGGGGGGGGGGGCTGGCCGTTTCTCCAGCCCCCCCACTAAAAATCTTTTATTACTCTAGTACAAATGAGGTGCAAACGAAAAGATTGTTGGTACAAACGGGTACAAACGAGGTATAAACGATTGGTAATATTTTCGAAAAAATGTGAGGTGGTGGGGGGGCTGGCGACATGCACCTGGGATACAGTTACACCGGGCACTCAGCTGAAAAGGGGCCCGAGGGACCTAATTCGTAATAACTACATGCATTTTGAGGACATGGAGGTGGTCCATAAACTTAATCTGTAGGGGACATCATCTCACATAGTTACCGGGCCTAATATTTTTTGTACATGCTCCTGAACACAAGGGTATTGGAGGATTATTAATATTCTCTCGCTCTAAAAATTAATGAAAAACTGTTTAATTCTGCATCTAGGGTAAAAGAAGAAGTATCTGTGAAAATAGTAAAACTTCTAATAATTGGTACCCGAAATTAAGACATTGTTCAATTATTTTGAACTATAGTTTCAAACAAATTCCATTTGAATTAACTATTTCTGTTTTATAATATTTTATATTTTACTGAGAGTAGAAAGTAAGTCTTATTTTTCCAAAGCGTTGAATCTAAGGTTAAGTAATGTGCATTTAAAAAAAAGAAAGAAAAGAAAAAGTTGTTTTAGAAATGATCATTGCCTTTTTTACTCAAAGAAATATTTTCTATCGCTTACAATTGATTCTTCTTCTTCGATTAAAAAAATCATCATTAATATTTTGACGTATTATTTAATTTTAAGCCATTACATAGAATATTTGTATCATAATATTTTATATTTCCTTCTAAAGATATGAGATAGCTGTTAATGTTCCAAAATTTTGAGTCAACTGTGAATAAATAAATTAATACTTTCCGTGTTAATTGCAATGATTGTAAATCGTTTTGCAATCATCCTCAGTGACCGTTGCATTTTTGACGAGAATTTTTTTTTTTTTTTCAAGTATTTAAAAGCAATTCATATTCCAAGTTAAAAAGTTTGACTAATATTTCTTCGTGTTCTTTCATTTTAAATCATCATATAGAATATTTGTTGACTATATTTTATTATTTTTTGAGAATGGCCTTAAATTTTCAAAGTTTTGACCCAACCTTACATAAATTAATTCTTATTTTAGAAGTTATCATTGAGTTTTTGACTGAAAGAAATAATTTCCAACGCTTGAAACCGCTTTTCCTTGACAAATATTTCGTCTGTGTTTTTTATTGTAATCTATTATGTAGTCCTTTTTTTTTTTTTTTTTTTTTTTTTTTTTTGGGGGGGGGGGGGGAGGGGGGGTTAAAAATAATTTATGGCAGATATTTTGTCATGCTCTTTAATTTTAAGAAATTATCTAGAAAATGTGTTCTATAACATTTTATCTTTTTCCTGGGAATAGGAGACTAGTCTTTATTAACCAAACATTTGAGTCAAAGATTGAGTAATGTACACATGCAGAATAATAATAATTGCATTAGAAATTACTACTAAATTTTTTACAGTAAAATAGTTTTTCAAGCGTTTAAAAGTTGTTCTTACTTTCGTGAGTAAAACATTCTTGGAAAATATTTCGTCTTGTTCATTAAGTTCCAAACATATAGAATATTTTTTTCTGTAATATTCGATTTTTTTCGTTTATAGAAAATAGTTTTCTAGATGAAGTAGCTTTAAGATGAAGGTTGAGCCAATGTGCATAAAAAATAATTACTACTTTAGAAACTGTACTGTGTTTTTTTTTTTTTTTTCAGAAAGAAACATTTTCAAACGCTTCAGGCTATTCTCATATCCAAACAGACTACTTACTGACATATTTTTAATTCATTAATTAATTTAACGAATTAAATTAATTAAAATTACATTTTTTCTATTAGATTATGTAATTGTCATGGATTTATCTGTATTTATTTATTTTTTTAATGATTAGTTTAAAATATACTGAAATATCAGTCAAGATGCCAATTATATATATATATATGAGAATATATATATTCAATGCTGTGGATTACCACAGGGTGGTATTGTTTCTTCAATTCTTGCAGAATTATATTTATATTATTATGAACGTAATTCACATATTGCTAATTGTAAAATGTACCGTTATATAGATGATATAATTGTCTTCTATTTTAATAATAATTCAAATTATTTACTACCAATAAAATATCAAAAAAATTTAAATTATAGTTTCAACCTTATGGTAAATAATGAAATTAATTTTCTTGATCTTAAGATAATTCTTAAAGATAATAAAATTTTGTTTGACATTTATGACAAAAGAAATGATTTTACATTTAAAGTTAACTTATTTACTAATTATAAGTCTTGTATACATAAATCAGTATTTGTAAATATTTTACTAAATTTTGCACATAGAATAAACAATTTTTGTTCTAATAATTTTAAAACTCAAAATTTAAAACTTATTCTTCAACATGCAGTAGAATATGGCTATCCCTTTTATTTAGTTAAGTCAATTTTACGAATATAAATTTTGCTTTCATTGGGGTTTATATGTTTGCACATTCTATCTGTTAAAACACTTACATTTTGATTACTGATATATTTGGCTAAAGAATGAATTCCTTTATGTGAGAGCTGAGTGGGAATATTTTGGTTAAATATCTTTTATTAATTAAAAAATTTAAATAGTAAATTCTAATTTTTTTTCTTTTCTAGGGAGAGAACTTTAAATATAATATTGTTCCAATAAGTGCGTTGCCATATTGGAGATTTAATGTTTTTTTTTCCCTTGCCAGGTAGAGAACATTTAACAATTTAGTTAAATGCTTTTTTATTTTTTATTTTTTGCAAGATATTAGATTCAATACGTGAGGTTAACATATTGGAAATGTTTGGTTATTTTTAGCTATCAGTGTGTGAAATCTAATTTTATTTTTCAGAATAAATAATATTTAGCAAGATGTTAGTTCCATTAAGTGTGTGTAGCCATTTTGGTATTTCTTTTAAACTTGCATTGTTATTTATAAAATGAAAATCTAATTTTATTTTTCAGGGTTAATAAAATTTTGCAAGATGTTAGTTCCAATAAGTGCATGTAGTCATATTGGTAAATCTTTTAAGCTTGCATATAATTATTTATAAAATGAAAATTTAATTTGACTTCTACAATAATATTTTAGATTTTATGGGTTTATTTATGTTTTGAAATTATTTAAATGTTGACATATGTAAAAATAAATAGATAAAATAATTTTATACTGAAAATTTACTTAATCAAAATAATTAATAGTTATTTAGATATTGTTTTAATCTTTAACTAGATGGCAGCACCATATAATGATTTTAAAAAAACTATTACTATTATTCTTTAGTATTATTTTTTAGTTATTGTTTATTATAAAACCAGATGGCAGCACCATATAAATTTTCACAAATTTTTTTTTCTCTTTTAACTGAAAACTTGGAATACAAGTGAAATTTTTAAATATTCCAATAATATAATATATATATTAAAATTATTTAAGTTAAAAAATATTTTTAGTAAATGAATTTATAGTTTTTATATTATTTATTTGTATTTTTATATTTTAAATTAGAAATAGTTAAAATCACAATGGTTAAATTAATAACTGCTACTTTTAGAAAATTAACTGTAATTTTAACTTGTACGTTTGAATTCAATTATTCACTTTACCATGTGCTTAGCACAAAACATTTTTGGCTTCGGATTCTGGACAAATTTATGTTGTAATGTATAGATTTTCTTTGTCTTCCTTTGTATTTATTTGTTTATAAATGGATTTATTTTCTTCCGTTTGATTTGTAGTGTTCTATTTTCAAAGGTATCCTTTTTTTTTTTTTTTCCAATTTTTTTCCAATGAGTGTTAGGGCTTGGAATTGTCACAAAATTTTGGCTTTAAGCTTGTGACAGTTACAGAAAACAATCATTCTTTGCTTATAATGTGGTTTCCCAGCCCTTGAAAAAGTAAATTACATTATAAGCTTGCATTTGTGTTTTTTTTTTTTTTTTTTTACTTATGTTTCACTTTTTGAATAAATACTTCATTTGTTAGGACTATGTTTTATAATGTGTAATTTGACATAGCTATTTGGGATAATAATTTCATTGCATTTGGTCAGTTATTTCTGTTTCAATGGTTAATTTTTGCAATAAGTTTTTATATATTGAACTTCCATAATGACCTGCTGCATTTGCGCAATCATTTGTGGATAGTTTTACTTATTTACTTTTTTTTTTTTTTTTTACTATTAATTTATATATTCGTAAGAATATCGATCACTTGCAGCCCAATTAGATATTCATCTAATTACAGCCCAAATTTTGGCAAAATATATATATTTTCATAATTATTAAATACATTATTTTAATGCTGCTTATGCGCAAAATTTGATGTATTTCTTGTAGTTCAAATTAATTTTACCTTGCTGCATTATAACTTTTTGTAATGTTGCTATTGAAATAACATATTAATATGGCCGTTTGCATTGTTTTTGTTTGTGTCCTACTGATATGGTCATCTTGCATTTTGAATAATTTGTATAGGTTATTCTGTATGGGCTTATATAGTTAAAATATTTTAAATGTATGAACTATGGTATTTTTATACCAGTTATGATGAGATTATCTTTTTTCTATGTAAATATTGTAATTTATTAAAATTTATGTAATCAAGGTTTATTATTATTATTATTATTTATATTATTATTTTTCTTTATATAACTAATTTAGTGATTTTAGGTATAAATTAAACTAGAAATCAAATTAGTCTAGAAATCAAATGACAAATTTGTTTTGATTATTGATACTTATTAACCTAGCAATCAAATAAATTGTAGTACTAATTTTATAATATATTATTTTATAGTATTTACAACTTTATGTTCATTTATATTTAAAAATTGTCTTATATTTTATAATATACAATTCTCATTATGGCAAGTACTAAAAAAGTTTTAGCGACTGGCAATTTAGGCTTTAATAATAATATTAGGCCTAATGCTCGGTACATGGAAATTGACAGGGATTTCTTTGGATCGTCAAACAGTTACCTGTCTTATTGTCCCACAGTAAATCTCAAATTTCAAAAATGTTCATCACCACGCTGCTTAACTTGCCCACATGCAGATCCACTACAAATTGTTAATAGTTCTAACTCGAAAATTAATGTATTCTTTGTAAAGCATACAATATTATTTATTCGATTAATTGCAATATGTGTAAGATGGAATATATTGGTCAATCATGTAATCCACTGCACTTCAGAATCAATCAACATAGACAGGATATTATAAAAAATAATTCTATAAATGTTGAGCATATGCACTTTAGACAACATGACTTTAAAGATATTACTATTAAAATCCTGAGTATGCACAAAAATTTCAGTGATAGACTACTTTATGAATCCATTTATATCAAATCCCGTAACTCTTTATATCCTTATGGTCTAAATTCTAAGTTATTTAATCGCACAAACATTGTTTATACAAATACTAATAAACATGAACATTATACTAGCACTTATGCTAATTTAAATCATAAAGTAAATACAAAAACTACACGTACAAAAAGGGGTAAATATGGTACTAATACACAGTATATTTCTAGTAATGATATTATACAGCAATTATCTAATATGGAAAATGAATTCACTAATACTTTCAATTGGTTTGATATAAGGAAACATATTTTTTCGATCAAAAAGAAAAATCTTAATAATTATTATAAAGTATTTTTAACATTAAATTTATCACCACATTTTAGTGATGTATATTTTGATCTTCTATTATATAGAATTAATCAACTTAAAGTAAAAATTTCAAAAAATACTTATAAAAAAACTAACAATACTCAACTTATAATCACTTTTTCCAATATAGTACTTAATAAAATTAATATACACAATGTAATTAATAACAATAACAAATTCCCCATAAAAAATTTTACAATACATAAATCATACAAATACAATGTTACACTTGGACGTAGAATTTTCAATTACAATAATTTTGCAAAATTTCTTACATCAAATGATAAACCTCCGTGCTTATGTAATAATCCTAGTTTTAGTAATTATGTAGATAAGGTACATGGTCACATTATTACAGGGGATATTAATATTGTCGAGAATGATTATCTGCGCAGTTTTATGACTAATGGGACTAAATTTCGAACACCATCATGTTATAATATTTTTTCTATATTAAAACAATTTAATCTGGATCTTGACCTTTTTATATATAAAATTTCAATAGATTATAATAAACCCATTGAATTTTTTAAAGAATGGAAATTAAATGTATTAAGTAATTTAAATGTTGAACTTTTCAGAAATATGGAAAATTTTAATTTTAATGTTAAACAACTAAATAGTGAAATAAAGAATTTACAAAACAAATTTATTATTACTTATGTTGATAAATCACCAAACAACTATGCTTTCATCTGCAAAAAATATTATTCACAGCTAATATCTAATGCAATAAATACAAGTTTAAATTTTAAAAAAACTAATCTTAATACAATTATTAATAATCCACATATATTTCAATATTATAAATTGCTAAAAATTAAAAATTACAACTTTAATTATCCATACATTGTTGTTATACCTAAATTTCATAAAACTCCTATAAAATTTAGAACTGTAACTATAGGCTGTAATACGTATAATAATAATGCAAGTAAATTTCTATTAACTATTCTCACTAAATTGTTTGAACTTACAAAACTAAAAGATAATTTGTTTAGCATAAAAAATAGTTTTCAACTTGTCAATAATATAAAAAATTTAAATAACATAACTTACATGAAGACGTTTGACTTTAATGACTTATTTAATAATATTGATATCAAGGATATGTTCAGGATTGTCAATTTATTATACAAAGAATACAAGGATTCCATAAAATTAAAAAATAACATTTCTTTAAATTACTTTAAAACTTTAACTAGATTTATTCTACATCATAATTATATTGTTTTTAATGAGAATATATATATTCAATGCTGTGGATTACCACAGGGTGGTATTGTTTCTTCAATTCTTGCAGAATTATATTTATATTATTATGAACGTAATTCACATATTGCTAATTGTAAAATGTACCGTTATATAGATGATATAATTGTCTTCTATTTTAATAATAATTCAAATTATTTACTACCAATAAAATATCATAAAAATTTAAATTATAGTTTCAACCTTATGGTAAATAATGAAATTAATTTTCTTGATCTTAAGATAATTCTTAAAGATAATAAAATTTTGTTTGACATTTATGACAAAAGAAATGATTTTACATTTAAAGTTAACTTATTTACTAATTATAAGTCTTGTATACATAAATCAGTATTTGTAAATATTTTACTAAATTTTGCACATAGAATAAACAATCTTTGTTCTAATAATTTTAAAACTCAAAATTTAAAACTTATTCTTCAACATGCAGTAGAATATGGCTATCCCTTTTATTTAGTTAAGTCAATTTTACGAATATAAATTTTGCTTTCATTGGGGTTTATATGTTTGCACATTCTATCTGTTAAAACACTTACATTTTGATTACTGATATATTTGGCTAAAGAATGAATTCCTTTATGTGAGAGCTGAGTGGGAATATTTTGGTTAAATATCTTTTATTAATTAAAAAATTTAAATAGTAAATTCTAATTTTTTTTTCTTTTCTAGGGAGAGAACTTTAAATATAATATTGTTCCAATAAGTGCGTTGCCATATTGGAGATTTAATGTTTTTTTTTTTCCCTTGCCAGGTAGAGAACATTTAACAATTTAGTTAAATGCTTTTTTATTTTTTATTTTTTGCAAGATATTAGATTCAATACGTGAGGTTAACATATTGGAAATGTTTGGTTATTTTTAGCTATCAGTGTGTGAAATCTAATTTTATTTTTCAGAATAAATAATATTTAGCAAGATGTTAGTTCCATTAAGTGTGTGTAGCCATTTTGGTATTTCTTTTAAACTTGCATTGTTATTTATAAAATGAAAATCTAATTTTATTTTTCAGGGTTAATAAAATTTTGCAAGATGTTAGTTCCAATAAGTGCATGTAGTCATATTGGTAAATCTTTTAAGCTTGCATATAATTATTTATAAAATGAAAATTTAATTTGACTTCTACAATAATATTTTAGATTTTATGGGTTTATTTATGTTTTGAAATTATTTAAATGTTGACATATGTAAAAATAAATAGATAAAATAATTTTATACTGAAAATTTACTTAATCAAAATAATTAATAGTTATTTAGATATTGTTTTAATCTTTAACTAGATGGCAGCACCATATAATGATTTTAAAAAAACTATTACTATTATTCTTTAGTATTATTTTTTAGTTATTGTTTATTATAAAACCAGATGGCAGCACCATATAACTTTTCACAATTTTTTTTTTTCTCTTTTAACTGAAAACTTGGAATACAAGTGAAATTTTTAAATATTCCAATAATATAATATATATATTAAAATTATTTAAGTTAAAAAATATTTTTAGTAAATGAATTTATAGTTTTTATATTATTTATTTGTATTTTTATATTTTAAATTAGAAATAGTTAAAATCACAATGGTTAAATTAATAACTGCTACTTTTAGAAAATTAACTGTAATTTTAACTTGTACGTTTGAATTCAATTATTCACTTTACCATGTGCTTAGCACAAAACATTTTTGGCTTCGGATTCTGGACAAATTTATGTTGTAATGTATAGATTTTCTTTGTCTTCCTTTGTATTTATTTGTTTATAAATGGATTTATTTTCTTCCGTTTGATTTGTAGTGTTCTATTTTCAAAGGTATCCTTTTTTTTTTTTTTTTTTTTTTTTCCAATTTTTTTCCAATGATTGTTAGGGCTTGGAATTGTCACAAAATTTTGGCTTTAAGCTTGTGACAGTTACAGAAAACAATCATTCTTTGCTTATAATGTGGTTTCCCAGCCCTTGAAAAAGTAAATTACATTATAAGCTTGCATTTGTGTTTTTTTTTTTTTTTTTTTTTACTTATGTTTCACTTTTTGAATAAATACTTCATTTGTTAGGACTATGTTTTATAATGTGTAATTTGACATAGCTATTTGGGATAATAATTTCATTGCATTTGGTCAGTTATTTCTGTTTCAATGGTTAATTTTTGCAATAAGTTTTTATATATTGAACTTCCATAATGACCTGCTGCATTTGCGCAATCATTTGTGGATAGTTTTACTTATTTACTTTTTTTTTTTTTTTTTTTACTATTAATTTATATATTCGTAAGAATATCGATCACTTGCAGCCCAATTAGATATTCATCTAATTACAGCCCAAATTTTGGCAAAATATATATATTTTCATAATTATTAAATACATTATTTTAATGCTGCTTATGCGCAAAATTTGATGTATTTCTTGTAGTTCAAATTAATTTTACCTTGCTGCATTATAACTTTTTGTAATGTTGCTATTGAAATAACATATTAATATGGCCGTTTGCATTGTTTTTGTTTGTGTCCTACTGATATGGTCATCTTGCATTTTGAATAATTTGTATAGGTTATTCTGTATGGGCTTATATAGTTAAAATATTTTAAATGTATGAACTATGGTATTTTTATACCAGTTATGATGAGATTATCTTTTTTCTATGTAAATATTGTAATTTATTAAAATTTATGTAATCAAGGTTTATTATTATTATTATTATTTATATTATTATTTTTCTTTATATAACTAATTTAGTGATTTTAGGTATAAATTAAACTAGAAATCAAATTAGTCTAGAAATCAAATGACAAATTTGTTTTGATTATTGATACTTATTAACCTAGCAATCAAATAAATTGTAGTACTAATTTTATAATATATTATTTTATATTATTTACAACTTTATGTTCATTTATATTTAAAAATTGTCTTATGTTTTATAATATACAATTCTCATTATGGCAAGTACTAAAAAAGTTTTAGCGACTGGCAATTTAGGCTTTAATAATAATATTAGGCCAGGGGCGTAGCGAGCGGGGGGGCAGGGGGGGCAGCTGCCCCCCGAATGTTTGGTAAAAGGATTCAGTCGGCTTATCAGCAGATTTAATTAGTGTCTCGGTAGTATGTCAGTAGGCCGATTAAAAAAACAATTCGGAAAAATTCTGGTTGGCAGCACTTCAGAATGCATTTCACTACACCCTTACAATCATATGGCAAAAGCTAGTCGGTCTGTCAATAGACAGGTTATGAGTAGAAAAAGTAATGGTTTCAATAGATCTATCTGGTCAGCCGGTATGAAAGTCACGTGTTCTGTCACATTTTCAAATCACATAAATAGCTAGTCGGCCTACCCATTTAAAAAAAAAATTATCATGTATAAATCTTGTCTGCAGAGCCGGAAATCTTGGACACTTACCCACACATGGAAAAGCTAAGTCGGCCGTCGATACATAGACCAATAGGGGAAAAAAATGAATCTGATCTGTTGATTTGAAATTATCAGAAATTTGTCCTACAGTAACACTCGCAACTTACATAGATAAAAACTATCAATATATAAACTAGGTCGAGCGAATGCGAAAGTCGCTTATCAAAATTCAAGAAATTTTATACTTGATACATAGTAGGTTCTAGCAACGATATGATGTTTACGCCCTTTGGAACTGTTTTAGGAACGTTTGAAAAATAAAAACGAAGAATTTTTAAAACTATTTAAAAAAAGAAAATGAATAAATTTAAAAAATACCCGTGAATTTAACATTTAATACCTAAAAAACTTCTTACTTTTTTTTTAAATATTCAATTAGTAACAGAAAATATCTTCTTTATAAGACAAATCTTCACATGTATTCTCTTTGACATGTAAAGCAAAATTCTTTCCAGGCCCAGACCCCTAGGGATAGATACAGAAAAGGTGTCAGGTCTGGTGTAGATAAAGGTCTTTTGTTATGATCTCCAGATAATCCTGCAAATCCAGTTTTGCACTAATTTTCTGAACTGTACATTGTCGGAATTCTGCAACTTCCGACTTTCACAATAATATATTTCTGAAACTTATAGAAAGGGAGGAGACGGATTTGTCCTGTCGGCGCCGAAATCTCTGTGCCTCTACTGAAATGTTTGTAAACTCGGCTCCTTTGGTTAGATGTTTACCGATACAAACTAAAAAAATCCCTGACGGCTCGGCCTACAGGCACAGGTAGATTTCGAAGACGGATACCGTGGGGCACCTGTTTATTGGGAATTTCAGAAGAAAGACCTATATTTGTCATGATGTGGCTGTTGGGACCACCCACTTCGAAATATACCTCTGCCTGTTGGCGGAGCCAGCAGGGATTTTTATTTATTTATTTTTTTTACCGTAAGAGTTGGTCCTATAAAAAACTTGTCAATATAAAAGTTGTTGATAATATTAAGAAGATTTATAATAAATTTAAGCAGATTTGATATCTTGGGAATTGACGAAGTTATGATTTCCCCCCCCCCCTTTCCTTGGGGGCATTTTTAATGAAATCAAAAATTTGTCATACATAAATTTTTAACCCTTTTCCTAGAAATACTAATAACTTTAAACAGATTCGATATGTATAAAAATTAAGAGGTTATGGGTTTTTTTCTGTTTTCACGTCTGCTTGTAGGCAGAGCCAGCAGGGATTTTTTTATTATTATTATTATTTTTTTTTTTTTTTGCCGTAAGAGTGGGTCCTATAAAACACTTGTCAATATAAAAGTTGTAGATAATTTTAAGGAGATTTACAATAAATTTAAGCGGATCTGATATCTTGGGAATTGAAGGAGTTATGAATTTTTTTCTTCTAAAAACCCCTTTTTTCCCCCTTTTGGGTCCATTTTTAATGATATCAAAAATCTGTCATGCATAAATTTTCGACCCTTTTCCTAGAAGTAATAATAACTTTAAACGGATTCGATATGTATCATAATTAAGAAATTATGAGGGTTTTCTGTTTTCACAAAAAGCCCCCCCCCCCTTGGTTCGATTTTGCCCATTAACGAACTTAACCGAGATTTCATGCCCCTTGATTTTATGTATCAGTTTGGAAGAGATTTGTACAGAATGATTGCAGTTATCGTGTCCATAAAAAAGTGATGTAGCTAGATAGATAGATAGATAGATAGATAAAGATTTGAACTGGGGATGATTTTGGGTTCTGGGAGTCATAATCGGCGTAGATCTGCAAAAATGTTTCAAAAATTCCAACTTAGGGAAGAATGTAATAGGTAGTATTTCTTACGAAATCTACCTAAAAGACTAAGAGTGTGTTACTATCCTCGCGACAGCATAACATACAGGTTCCCTTCACTCTATCATTCTAAACAAATGTGTTTTTCACAAATATAACTGTACGATTTTCTCTTATCAATACATATTTTCTTTCTTTTTTTCTTTCTTTTTTTTTTCTCCAGTAAAGTTCTTGGTAAATCTTTTAAACTAGCCGCCACTGGCGACCAGTTTGGTCTCCCTTAAATGTATGTTAAGCACTGTAACATGTTACTTTTATTCATAATTTATTTTTTCCGTAATCCTTCGCCAAACCGGAAGATTCTAGTAGACAAATCAAAAACTTTTGCGATCATGGTAGCATTTCGCATATTTTTTGTTGTTAAGTATTTCATCTTTCTTGACAAAAACCACTTAACCAACTTAAGCATTTATGCTTCATATCCGTTTGCTTATCAGTTTCAATATGTTTGCTAATGAGGAGATTCTTAAACATATTAAGTAGTTTTCCGTAATTGGATCCATTGCCAAATGGCGTATTTTAGTTAATACGATTTGGTGCAATGAAGTCTATTTTGTGAAAGTCTTTAATGATATCCACATTTACACTGAACCATATTGTTGCCAATATTTTTTTGTTTGTTTGTTTGTTTCTCACTAACTTTGGCTGTAGACTTGATTACGGGAGATTAGAAAATCTATCATTATTCTCATTTAAAACGTCTTGAATAATGTGACATAATCGGAGTGCATATTATAACACGTAATTTTCGAGTATGGTTTGGTGAAACATTGAACTTTTGGAGGCCAGTTTTGATAATCACATTCCTTTTAAACCATATTTGCTGTCAGCACTTTTGACCGTGGCGTAGAATCTAATTAAAATTCACGAATTTGCTTCTAGATGCCGATCTCTGTTCGACTCTGTTTTTCTCTGCTCTCCTATTTTGATATAGTTCAGGAGTTTTCATAACTGCATAATTCCCTTACTTTGGCATTTCTGCTTAATGTCTACTGACTATTAAGATCCGTAACTTGTAAATACGCCACGCCAACATTACCGCCTATAATTCTAATTACAGCAATCCGTTTTTTCTCTCTATATTGCAACTCTATAGTTAATATAGTGCCCCGGTGCGTCTACGACAGCTGTTTCATCAGAACATTTGATTTCAAAATAAAAGTATCGTTTCTAATTTGCACACGCGAAAAATAAAAGCTGGTATTGGCGATTTTAAAAATTCTATTGGCGAGATTTGCGCCCAAATAACACAAAACTACTTAATGATGTTATGTATTTTGTAAATGTATATGAAATTACTGTTTTGAAAGCGATTGGTCATTAATAATGGTAAATATGATTGGTGATTAACAATCATTTTCGGTGGTTTCTCTTCCTTGGACATATCATAAATACCAAATTAACTGACAATTTGTTTCGAAATTTGATTCATTAAATATCATTACATGAGTTGTATTTGTTTACATTCAGCTTACATCAAGAAAAGATAAAGAATGAAGTTGAGTTGTATAGCACATAATTATGGTAAACTTTGATTGTGTCACTGGTACGAATTATTTTTTTGACACCAGGCAGCGCTCCAAAATATCTTTCACGGAAAACTATCTTTATGAACGATTATCTCCATGGTTTAATGGTTTAATATTTTAAACCTTCACGGCGAATGAATCTTTTTTTTGTTTACTTTCATGGATAGAGAATTTGAACTGCGAAGCTAATTTCAACTGAAGTTATTGGAGAATATATACATAATTGAACGTAAGCCATCTCTCAAATATTAATTTATTTTGAACAATCTTTCTAAAAATGTCGCATTTGTGAAGTTTTATTCGAAAAAATAATTTTGAATAAAAATGGCCGCCTGGCATATGAAAAAGTGAAGTGGGCATTCCGGAACTGTTGATGACAGTCACATGACTTACGGTTTTATTATAGAGATGATTACTGAGTTATATCTAAGAAACATTTTAGGAACACAAAGTCTTATATTTTATTTTTAATTATTATCAATTATAATTAATCAGTTAAAATTAATTATAAAAATTATTAATTAAGAAATAATGCGACAGATGGACTATTTTATATTAGTCGGGTTTGAAACATTTTTGAGTCGTCCAATCTTGCCTTTTGCCCCTCCAAAAATTTTCTTTCGCTACGGCACTGTATTAGGCCTAATGCTCGGTACATGGAAATTGACAGGGATTTCTTTGGATCGTCAAACAGTTACCTGTCTTATTGTCCCACAGTAAATCTCAAATTTAAAAAATGTTCATCACCACGCTGCTTAACTTGCCCACATGCAGATCCACTACAAATTGTTAATAGTTCTAACTCGAAAATTAATGTATTCTTTGTAAAGCATACAATATTATTTATTCGATTAATTGCAATATGTGTAAGATGGAATATATTGGTCAATCATGTAATCCACTGCACTTCAGAATCAATCAACATAGACAGGATATTATAAAAAATAATTCTATAAATGTTGAGCATATGCACTTTAGACAACATGACTTTAAAGATATTACTATTAAAATCCTGAGTATGCACAAAAATTTCAGTGATAGACTACTTTATGAATCCATTTATATCAAATCCCGTAACTCTTTATATCCTTATGGTCTAAATTCTAAGTTATTTAATCGCACAAACATTGTTTATACAAATACTAATAAACATGAACATTATACTAGCACTTATGCTAATTTAAATCATAAAGTAAATACAAAAACTACACGTACAAAAAGGGGTAAATATGGTACTAATACACAGTATATTTCTAGTAATGATATTATACAGCAATTATCTAATATGGAAAATGAATTCACTAATACTTTCAATTGGTTTGATATAAGGAAACATATTTTTTCGATCAAAAAGAAAAATCTTAATAATTATTATAAAGTATTTTTAACATTAAATTTATCACCACATTTTAGTGATGTATATTTTGATCTTCTATTATATAGAATTAATCAACTTAAAGTAAAAATTTCAAAAAATACTTATAAAAAAACTAACAATACTCAACTTATAATCACTTTTTCCAATATAGTACTTAATAAAATTAATATACACAATGTAATTAATAACAATAACAAATTCCCCATAAAAAATTTTACAATACATAAATCATACAAATACAATGTTACACTTGGACGTAGAATTTTCAATTACAATAATTTTGCAAAATTTCTTACATCAAATGATAAACCTCCGTGCTTATGTAATAATCCTAGTTTTAGTAATTATGTAGATAAGGTACATGGTCACATTATTACAGGGGATATTAATATTGTCGAGAATGATTATCTGCGCAGTTTTATGACTAATGGGACTAAATTTCGAACACCATCATGTTATAATATTTTTTCTATATTAAAACAATTTAATCTGGATCTTGACCTTTTTATATATAAAATTTCAATAGATTATAATAAACCCATTGAATTTTTTAAAGAATGGAAATTAAATGTATTAAGTAATTTAAATGTTGAACTTTTCAGAAATATGGAAAATTTTAATTTTAATGTTAAACAACTAAATAGTGAAATAAAGAATTTACAAAACAAATTTATTATTACTTATGTTGATAAATCACCAAACAACTATGCTTTCATCTGCAAAAAATATTATTCACAGCTAATATCTAATGCAATAAATACAAGTTTAAATTTTAAAAAAACTAATCTTAATACAATTATTAATAATCCACATATATTTCAATATTATAAATTGCTAAAAATTAAAAATTACAACTTTAATTATCCATACATTGTTGTTATACCTAAATTTCATAAAACTCCTATAAAATTTAGAACTGTAACTATAGGCTGTAATACGTATAATAATAATGCAAGTAAATTTCTATTAACTATTCTCACTAAATTGTTTGAACTTACAAAACTAAAAGATAATTTGTTTAGCATAAAAAATAGTTTTCAACTTGTCAATAATATAAAAAATTTAAATAACATAACTTACATGAAGACGTTTGACTTTAATGACTTATTTAATAATATTGATATCAAGGATATGTTCAGGATTGTCAATTTATTATACAAAGAATACAAGGATTCCATAAAATTAAAAAATAACATTTCTTTAAATTACTTTAAAACTTTAACTAGATTTATTCTACATCATAATTATATTGTTTTTAATGAGAATATATATATTCAATGCTGTGGATTACCACAGGGTGGTATTGTTTCTTCAATTCTTGCAGAATTATATTTATATTATTATGAACGTAATTCACATATTGCTAATTGTAAAATGTACCGTTATATAGATGATATAATTGTCTTCTATTTTAATAATAATTCAAATTATTTACTACCAATAAAATATCATAAAAATTTAAATTATAGTTTCAACCTTATGGTAAATAATGAAATTAATTTTCTTGATCTTAAGATAATTCTTAAAGATAATAAAATTTTGTTTGACATTTATGACAAAAGAAATGATTTTACATTTAAAGTTAACTTATTTACTAATTATAAGTCTTGTATACATAAATCAGTATTTGTAAATATTTTACTAAATTTTGCACATAGAATAAACAATCTTTGTTCTAATAATTTTAAAACTCAAAATTTAAAACTTATTCTTCAACATGCAGTAGAATATGGCTATCCCTTTTATTTAGTTAAGTCAATTTTACGAATATAAATTTTGCTTTCATTGGGGTTTATATGTTTGCACATTCTATCTGTTAAAACACTTACATTTTGATTACTGATATATTTGGCTAAAGAATGAATTCCTTTATGTGAGAGCTGAGTGGGAATATTTTGGTTAAATATCTTTTATTAATTAAAAAATTTAAATAGTAAATTCTAATTTTTTTTTCTTTTCTAGGGAGAGAACTTTAAATATAATATTGTTCCAATAAGTGCGTTGCCATATTGGAGATTTAATGTTTTTTTTTTCCCTTGCCAGGTAGAGAACATTTAACAATTTAGTTAAATGCTTTTTTATTTTTTATTTTTTGCAAGATATTAGATTCAATACGTGAGGTTAACATATTGGAAATGTTTGGTTATTTTTAGCTATCAGTGTGTGAAATCTAATTTTATTTTTCAGAATAAATAATATTTAGCAAGATGTTAGTTCCATTAAGTGTGTGTAGCCATTTTGGTATTTCTTTTAAACTTGCATTGTTATTTATAAAATGAAAATCTAATTTTATTTTTCAGGGTTAATAAAATTTTGCAAGATGTTAGTTCCAATAAGTGCATGTAGTCATATTGGTAAATCTTTTAAGCTTGCATATAATTATTTATAAAATGAAAATTTAATTTGACTTCTACAATAATATTTTAGATTTTATGGGTTTATTTATGTTTTGAAATTATTTAAATGTTGACATATGTAAAAATAAATAGATAAAATAATTTTATACTGAAAATTTACTTAATCAAAATAATTAATAGTTATTTAGATATTGTTTTAATCTTTAACTAGATGGCAGCACCATATAATGATTTTAAAAAAACTATTACTATTATTCTTTAGTATTATTTTTTAGTTATTGTTTATTATAAAACCAGATGGCAGCACCATATAAATTTTCACAATTTTTTTTTCTCTTTTAACTGAAAACTTGGAATACAAGTGAAATTTTTAAATATTCCAATAATATAATATATATATTAAAATTATTTAAGTTAAAAAATATTTTTAGTAAATGAATTTATAGTTTTTATATTATTTATTTGTATTTTTATATTTTAAATTAGAAATAGTTAAAATCACAATGGTTAAATTAATAACTGCTACTTTTAGAAAATTAACTGTAATTTTAACTTGTACGTTTGAATTCAATTATTCACTTTACCATGTGCTTAGCACAAAACATTTTTGGCTTCGGATTCTGGACAAATTTATGTTGTAATGTATAGATTTTCTTTGTCTTCCTTTGTATTTATTTGTTTATAAATGGATTTATTTTCTTCCGTTTGATTTGTAGTGTTCTATTTTCAAAGGTATCCTTTTTTTTTTTTTTTTTTTTCCAATTTTTTTCCAATGATTGTTAGGGCTTGGAATTGTCACAAAATTTTGGCTTTAAGCTTGTGACAGTTACAGAAAACAATCATTCTTTGCTTATAATGTGGTTTCCCAGCCCTTGAAAAAGTAAATTACATTATAAGCTTGCATTTGTGTTTTTTTTTTTTTTTTCACTTATGTTTCACTTTTTGAATAAATACTTCATTTGTTAGGACTATGTTTTATAATGTGTAATTTGACATAGCTATTTGGGATAATAATTTCATTGCATTTGGTCAGTTATTTCTGTTTCAATGGTTAATTTTTGCAATAAGTTTATATATATATATATATATATATATATATATATATAAACTTATTGCAAAAATTTTATATATATATATTATATATATATATATATATATATATATATATATATATATATATATATATATATATATATATATATCTCAAGGAGGGAAAGAGATAACAACATGCATTCTTTTATATGTGTTATTGCTATTTTGTGTGTCATTTAATTTTTATTTTATTTTTTTCTGTTCGCAAATGTATCAAATTTTCAGGTGCTCTTATTCAGAAACTTTGTAATCGAAACACGTTTCCCAATTTTTGATAAAAGCAGAAGATCTTTCAGAAAATACTGTCAAAGTCGGCATTTTGAACCGAATTATCGACATGCCAGCACAAAAAGGAGAAAAACGTATCATTACGTGACACTAATCGCTTATAACTCGATAAGTAATTTATTTATCAAAAAAATGGAAATCTCATTTCGATTCCAAATCACTTCTAGAGTCAGGCCTGTCAATTTTATGCCCTTACGTTTAAAAATGAGTCAAAAAATGTGTCAGAAAGTTTTGCATTGCTGAACAGGCCATTTGAGAACCACCTTAAAAGCAAATCTTCTGCTTATCTTTCTTTCTCTGAGAAAAACATTCGTGATTAGGTTTTTTTTTTGTTGTTGTTGTTCTTTAATTTTAATATAAGGTCATTTCACGGAATTTCAACAAATATGAGCTAACACATCATTTTTTATTTTCTCTATACTTTGTATGTGGAAACCTATAAAAAAAAAAAAGGTAGCCAAAATCCATTTGTAAAAAGAAAAATAACAAAAATAAAATAAAAATAAAAAATCTTTTTAATTAGAATGAATCGAAATATGTGATTTTACAAAATTCAGAGATTTATTAAATCTTGCATATTTTTTTGACCTAATAAAGATAAACAAAAGATTTTAAAAGATTAAACCTGTATATTTCTTTCTATTAGATCGTGTAATTAATTGTCATGGATTTGTCCATACATATATAATTTTTTTATTGACTAGTTAAAAATATACTGAAATATTACTCAATATGCCAGTTTGTGAAAAGTTATATGTCATGAAGAGAAAGAGATGATATTTGCATTTTTTATGTGTGTCATTACTACTTCCAAACTTGAAAAGTTATATCTCATGAAGAGAAAGAGATAACAACATGCATCAGGTCGATGTTTATATCAGTTGCAATGTTTTTTTTCCTTTTTGAATCTTTTTGTTTTTAATAGGATTTTTAGATATTAATTGTGTAACTTTTAAGAATTTGAGAAACTTTTATGAAAATCATATTTTTTTTTTTCAGGTCTTTATCTTGTACTATTTATAGGATAACTTCCATATGAAATTTTGGCGCACGAATCTTGAATCTTTTAAAGTGAAAAAGCAAATATACAAGCGTAAAAGAATACGATTTTTGAAAATTAAAAGATATTTCAAAGAGAATTTTCTCGATTTGGTCAAATGAGCATTCAAGCAATAAAGAATATCATTTTTGAAAATTAGTAAATATTTCAAGGGTATTTTAAGCATAAGAGATTGTCGTTTTTAAAAATAGGAAATCTTGGAATATAATTTTTCTCAATTTTTAAACATTTTCTCATTTTTAAGGGCTTTTTCTTTATTTTTTTTTTCTCCATGTTTATGTTTTATCTTACGTCATAGGCAAAGATAAAGAAAGATAAAAGTACGAATGCCATTAGAGCTAAAGCATTTTATTAACTGCCTTTAAATGTGTTTTAAATTGCAAAAAGTAATACGATAAGCAGTAATACGATACCGCGCAATGCGCGGTATCGTATTACTGCTTGCACGGCAGCGTATTACTGCTTATTTCACTGTTTAATACTGTTAATTTTACGGTATAATACTGGCAGCTGGGTGCCAGTTTTATACTGTAAAATCAACAATTATTTTTTTCAGTGTACACAAATATAAGTACTTAGAAGAAGATGAAAAAGTAATTGTCTATATAAGTATTTTAAAATGCGTTAGCAGTCTCTTAGCACAATATCTTTTAGATTTCCATCGAAGTAACGTGAAAGAATCCATGATTCATCCAACTTGGTATATCTTTGCTATTGTTTAAATGTGTATTAACAATGCTCATGATCACATATGAATAATACATGACGATTATACTGGTTCAGTTATACAGAGCCTATCTAGACTCATCTCTTTATATGGGCACTAAAGTGATATCAAAGAATTTGTGATCCATCCAGCCTGGTGGTACATCTTTTCAGTTGTTCAAATGTTCATTAAAAACGTTCACAAGCGCATGTGAGTAATACATGACAATAATGCAGGAAAAGTTTATCAGAGCACATGCATAGGCATCGCTTTACAGGTCTGTTGAAGTGGTGCCAAAGAGTTGGTGATTTATCCAGTCTGATGTATATCTCTAAAAATGTTCAATTGTTTATTCACAATGTTCATTATTACATGAGTAATACATGATGATGTTATTCAGTCAGTTCTGAAGATAATTTGTAGAGATATTTTTAAAATTCCTTTGAAATTATGTCAATAAATTCATAATTCATACAGCCTGGTATACCTTTTTTTTTTCATTGTTCAAGTGTTTATTCCCAATGTTCAAGCACAAGTACGAGTAATACATGACGATGATATAGGTCAATTGCTCAGAATATATGCGTAAGAATATTTTTACAAATCCCCTGAAAGTGATGTCAAAAAGCTCGTTATTTATCCAGCAAGATGTATTTCCCCCCATCGTTTAAATGTTTATTCACGATGTTTAAAAGCATATCTAAATAATACATGGCAGGAATTTGGCCAGTCTTGCTGAGAAGAATATGTAGAAGAATTTCTTTACAAGGTTACTGAAGTGATCTCAAAGAATCCGTGATTCACTCAGCTAGGAAGCTAGGAAGCTATTTTTCATTCATCTAATGGGTAGTCACAGTATTGGTCCACAGAGACATATTTAAAGATCGTCTGCTACAGAATACTTTAACTAGTATACAATTTATTGAAATTTCTGTTTAATTCATCAAATCATCACAATTTTCTGTCTGTAAAGATTCTACTACAGTCTTACATACACACATAGGAAAAGATGTATCTTTGGTAAAACTGACACCGCCAAGGCATTTCATGGTTATAAGGACATTACTCATTTCAGCAGCATTGCTATTGCTGTTAGAAAATTTTCGCTAGTCAGGGAAGAACTTACACAGCAGTCGCTTTAATTTTATTATTTATTTTAACTTGATCGAGGTCTACGTGATGTGATGAAGATGACATGATATTCTAAGAATGTCTTTTCCTCAAATGAAACATCGCAGGAAGTCTTTTAAAATTACCATCTTGAATTTCACTGAAATTGGAAGAATTCATTCTTTCAGTATAGCAACATTCCTACTGGGATTCTCACGTAGTTATTCTAGCTGAAAAAAAGACAAAATTGTATCAAAATAAATAAAAGAAAATATATAAGCAGGAACATGTATATTCTACAGTTTTTGAGAGAAATGTTTTATGATTTTAAGTTAAATAAATATTGGAGAGTCTGCGAATTCTTAATAATAATTAACTCTGTAAAAGCACTTTAGACGAAACATTTAATTCGAGACGAAAAAAATAAAGAAAATATTATTTTAATTGGTTGTAATACAAAATCCCCCCATTATTCTAGATATGCATCTGCATGCTTAATCATGTTCACGAACACTCACCTCAGCATCTCAGGCGTCATTAAATACACGATCATCACGAAATCGCTGCATTATTCGGTTAATTGTTGAGTCGAACAGCGCATACTGTTCATCAGACTTCAAACGAAACAGTCTTCTCACATCACTGAAAGATTTCTTGTTTAAAAAATATACTTCGATAATTTAACAACACACTTCCTGAAAAATACCATGTTAATGTACACACATGCTCGCGTTTCTCGACACTATGCGGAACTCCGTCCGCTGCACCGATATAGCCGCTAACATAACATACTTCAATATTGTACCTAATGGTGTTCAAAAGTCTCTTGCTTTTATCTTGCTAGTATACGGATTATTTAAATTCCCACTAGCGCTTTTTTATGATACCCTGTAGCCTGTACTAACTGTGTACCGAAAATACAACAATTTGAAATTTGTCAACAATACTGATTTTTTTTAAATCAAAATAGTGCTATTACTTTTAATATTAAAGGATGTATGTGTGTGGTTTATGCGTCATTGAAATATCCAGCAGATTTCATTATCTGATTTACATAAATAGATAATCTTACAAAATTGCCATCTATAAATAATTAAATCTTTATTAATTACTTTCTTACATTTTACGATTTTTCCTGTCTATTCTTAGACATATGCTTTAATACAAATTAGCTATTTAGTATTAGTAATCTCTGGTAATTTCTAAATGAAACATCTGCTTAAATTTACTTTATTTCTATTATATGAAAACTTCTCTAAATGCTTATTATTTTTATTTGCACCTTGACTGCTTACTTCTGTTAGATTTTGCCACTTTCAAATATTGTTTTCTTTTTATTTATACTTAAATTTTTTTTTCATCCTAACACTTTCATGAAATTTTATTATTGCTTAATATCAGAAAATCCTAAAATTTTAAAGTTATATATTATCACATTGAAATACACAATAATATTTTTTTCTCAAACGTTAAATAAACATGGTATCAGTTCTTTTAGACAAGAATCAAAGCGAGATATAATTGAGGGCATTAAAATTTTTAAAAAAATGATAACCTATGAGTAAATGCTTTTAATTTGTCTGCAAAATGTCTGTTTATATACATGAAAATTCTCAATATGATTAACAATACAAATTCACATTTATTGTTACAGACTTTCATTAATTATTAGTTTTAAAATGTGGATGAGGTAGATTTGTTTTCAGTAGAAACAGACACACACAAAAGAGATTATAAAAGAAAAGAAAATATCAAAGTAAAATAAAATATCAAATATTTTACTAAACAATGAATTTTATTAAAGAATCATTTTCATTCTTTTATTGATTAGTTGTGATTTTTCATGAGCAGGGGTCGTAAAAACTGCTTTTTTAATGTAGCGAACTACAACTACAACTACTTTATCGAAAATGTAGTTAACTACAACTACAACTACTTGTTTTAAAAAGTAGCGACTGCAAACTATTTTTCAAAAGTAGTCACTACTTCGCTACTTTTACATTTTGTCAAAGGGTTCATTTTACACTAGAAATTGAAGACTGATTAAATAATAAAGCGACCCCTCGTTACATCATATGTTTGCCGAGATACAATTAAATAAATGCGACATAACCGAGGACATTAAAAAATTAATAAAGATAAGATAGAAGAAAATGTTTTGTGTTTGTCTCCAAAATGTTAATTTATGCACACATTACAAATTTCATAGCAAAATTACTAATAGCAAATATTCATATTCATATTATATAAATTTCATAGGAAATATTATAGTCTAGAAAATTACAGAAAAACAATTCTAAATGCAAACAATAAATAAATCTATAAATTAGCAATTCCGAATAATAAGAAACCCATCGTTTAAAACATGAAAACCTAAAAACGAGTAAATAGACAAATATTGCCTGCAAGAAAATTAATTCCTTCGGTGGGTTATACTTGATTTTAGCTGCAAGTGTCAATGGGAAAAATCTATGACTTCATTTGATGCGTTACTAATAGACTGCAACTGAAATTTGTCGCTGAGATACTCAAATTGTTGAGCAGAACAAATTTTGCACAAAAGAAGAGAGTTTCGACCATGTGATTTGCAGAATGACACATTTTTCTCCCTGAAGTAGAATTAAAAACAACATCGGTTTTCGCTACAAACTACTGATTTTTTGTATCGCGCTACTCGCTGCACTACATGTTCAAAATATAGCAAGCTACACTACAAACTATTGTAAAAAGTAGCGACTACTGTAGTTTCGCTACTTGTAGTGTGCTACTTCCGTCCCCTGGTTATGAGTTATTCCGTAATTCTTCAAACAATAAACCAATTTCAACCACATAACCAATAATCTCCCAGTTGGCATCCAACCAATCAAAATCATTAATTTATTTGCCAGTATTGTCTATCTATCAATTAAAATTGACAATACTGGGAGACAAATGCTGGTGGTCATTATTGTCTGGTTAAGTTTCTAGGGTTCTAAAGTTAGCTGAAACTAGTCTATGCTGTTAGTAGAAAACATTCTTCTCCAAAAAACCCCATGCTAATCCTGTTTGTAATAGGCTAAATTTTGCACTTTATTTTTTATTTATTTTTTTTTTTTTGTCACACAATTACTTTTTTCACATTCTTGGCGAATACTGGCATGACCAGGGCCTCATTAAAGCATGAGCCAACTAGGCTCTGACTTTGGCGTTCCTTAATTTGGTATGTAATTTATGTAAAGCTGGTATTTTAAATATATTTTTACCTTGTATTGAATATAATTAAATTTTGTACTTGCATAGCAAGATAAGATAAAACAAATATATATATATTTATCTAAATATAATTCAATATATATTTATTCAGATATTCCTATCTGTATTTTAAGGCATAGCAAATGTTTAATTTTTTGTGACACTATATGAATAGGGACCCCCGAATGAATACCAGGACATAGACCACTCTTTGGCTTCATCAAGGCCTGGGCATGATATTAGATAAGTTCAAAACCACCCTTTTTTTATTAAATTATTATTTATTTAAAAAAATCGGATTTTTCAGTTGATGTGAAGATATAACTGATCTTGTAATTTAAAAAAAGAGAGAGAAAGAAAGAAAGGGAGAAAAAATTCCAGAAAAAATTAAATGATACAGTCTTACTTAATAGAATGTATCTTTTAAATAATAGTTGAAATTCGCTTAATAAGTTATTTCGATTACTGACATATGTTGTTTTTCAAGTTTTTATAATAATAGTTATGTTCCTCGCAAATATTAGATTTAATAGGAAATAGTAGTAGTAGCTTTTTTTTCTACCTCAAACATAGAGTTTTTACATTTATTTATTTTTACTTATATTTTAGCAGACATTTTTTAATTATTTGAATGTTTTCTTTTATATCACATAGGACTTTCTTTACGGATTTAGATAATATAACGTTTAAAAAAAATCACAATAAATACCTCAGTTTACCTTTTGATTTTCGGAAGGGAGCTCCCCAAACAACCACAATCGTCCTTCGGACGTCCTACAACGATCCTACATGTCCTGTAATTGCCTTATCCCAAGAGGACTATCCAATGGATACTCGGAGGAGATTGAGAACGGATTATCCATTTAAATTGTCCCCAGAAGAGCCTATGGACTTTCTCGTCGGACACGTAGTGGAATTGACTTCTTCCTTGATTCTCCTCCATGTGTATTGCTTTACTCCTGACATATGTTGTTCTTCCAGCTTTTATAATAATACATATGCACATAGCTAATATTAGATTTTATCGGAAATGATAGTAGCTTCTTTCTACGTCAAACATAGATTTTGACATTTATTTATACCTACTTATATTTTAGCATACATTTTTGATTTTTTTAAATATTTTCTTTTATATTAAATAGCAGCCAGAACTTTTTACGAATACAGATAATAATATGTAAAAAAGAAAAAAAGAAAATCACAATAAATATCTCAGCTCACTTTTAGAAATTCGAGAGCTTCCATCTGAATTTCGAAAAGTAAGCTGAGATATTTATTGTGATTTTTTTTTTAACGTAACATTATCTGAATCCGTAAAAAGTTCTGATGGGTAATATAAAAAAATAATAAATATTTCGAAATGGCCTGCTAAAATATAAGTATAAATAAATAAATGTAAAAACTGTATGTTTGACGTAAAAGGAAGCTACTATTATTTCCAATAAAATCTAATATTTGCTAAGTCCACATAATTGCATACCTCTAAGTCTGGTTGTCCGTCGGTTGTTTTGTCTGCTCACCGTGTCAAGATGGGAACAGATCGAGGAGGTTTTTGCGGTGGCAAATCCTCAGCACATCCTGATTCCTGGTGCTACATCCTGATTCGCTAACTCTCAAATCCATTTGGATGCGAGATTTTTTTTTAACTTTAAATGTCTCTGTAGGCTCTAATTAAGTTTCATTTTTAAAGACTAAGTTAGACTGAAACATTGTCAATTGAACACGCAATAGCACTGAATTTTTATACTTATCTCCAGGCTGGTAAATGTGCTGAGGATTAACCACTGCAAAAAGGAAAAATAAAGATGGAATCCTTCTTTGACCTTAAAGAGAGAAAAAATAAAATAGAAATAAATAAAATGAATAGTGGACACGACTATAGCTTTGGAAGCCTTTAATTAGCAGATTCCTTCATTAGGTGGAAACGAGGACACATACAGCATGAAGTGTGTGTTTCCCTATTTAAATCTAATCTAACGGTACAAACTTGGTTCTACCCTTGTGATGTACATGTCCGCTGTTTCACCTGATGAAAGAAGCTACTAAATAACTGATATCAAAACTATAGTGAAGTCTTATCTATTGATATTTTATTTTATTTTATGTATTCCGAGACTTAAAAAGTTATTTTTATTCGAGCAAGTTTTTAACGTCTAGCTCTCCTTCGTTATCTGTAACGCACTGTAATCCGTCTTGCCAGTCTAATATAAGTAAAAAAAAGGAATAACAAGTAATTAATGCATTAAAAATCAATTAATGAAAACCAATTGTTGTTGCATAAATGATAACATTATCTTCGAAAATAACTTACTTTCTTTTTTCTTTTATTACAACTCAAAAAAGTAAAATAATGACCTTCGATAAATTATGTATATGAATAAATAAAAAATGATAGAAAATAATTTGAGGATGAAATTAGAAACAGATTTTGAACTCAAACAACAGATCTTGATATTTACTACTTAATTGTTTGAACAGCTATTTTTCAATCAAACTCCTTTATATAATTTCAGTTACAGAAATAAAAGGCTCTGATGTAACTAAAACTATACAAATTTCAAGATATTCTACATACAAGTTTTCTAAAGTAAACTACAAACAAAGACATGTGATTCCATTACCTAAAAGATTATTAAAAATTTATTTAGATTTTAAAACATTAAAATAAATCGAGCGCTTTCGGCTGTAAACCCAGCCTTCATCAGGATTTATAATTAAAACAGGTGTTAAAACACAAAACGTCCAGATCACATTTGTGTTTTAACACCTATTTTAATTATAAATCCTGATGAAAGCTGGGTTCACAGCCGAAAGTGCTCGATTTATTTTAATGTTTTAAAATTTAAATAAAGTTTTAATCATCTTTTAGGTAGTGGAATCACATGTTTTTGTGTGTACTTTTTATTTTAATTTGACAAAGATGAACTTAAGCATTCCGAACTTGTTTTATATACAACCAAAGATATTGTGATTGTCTTCTCTTAAACAACTGATTTGTTAAGTTAACTTATGTGCAAAACCTTTTGTCTGATAGATTTTAATTTATTAGACTTATTGAGTTTTAATAAGAAAAACTCTTTGTATTTATCTAACATTTATCTTTGATTACGATGGCATATATTGAATAATAAATAAATTTTGTACTTTAAAAAGAATATCACTATGCGGTAACATAATTTTACATACAAATAAGAAAGTCATTTGCTATGTTTTACACCCGAACCTTTCAAATATCACATATGATGTGTTCTTAGTGTTTCTAATCACTCCAGTTGTCTTCCATGTTAAATACTGGTAATAAAGGAATACATTTTTGTAATATAAGTTCGGTTTAAAGAATATTAATGAGACCTATGAATTGTAATTTCCCAACTGGTCGAAAAAATCCGAGCCAGGATTCGAACAAGGGATCTCTTGCTGAAGTTGCCAATGTTCTACCAACTGAGCCATCCCGGGCGAATCTGGAGGACCTAATTCACCCAGTTAACCTCATTGATCATAGCATCTGGCCTGATATCTGAATCAGCCCAACAGAATAAATCGCAGGTAATGGAACTTTAGACGAACTCATGGAACTCATATGATTTCTTTACCAATTTGTATAATTGTGTCAAAATTAATCTAGTGTAATTACGTATCCAGCGTTTTCTGGAGTTCAGACCAGATGATATGATCAATAAGGTTAATTGGGTGAATTAGGTCCTCCATATTCGTCCGAGATGGTTTAGCTGGTAGAGCATTGGCAGCTTCAGCCAAGAAATCCCTGGTTCGAATCCTGGGTCGGACATTTTTCGCCCAGTTGGGAAATTACAACTCATATGATTTCTTTACCAATTTGAATAATTGTGTTAAAATTAATGTAATGGAGACCTAGTTTATTTTAAACTATATTTGTATTAATACTTGACAAAAAGATTCATTAATTACTTACAGGAATTTTTTCTAGAGTTGTAGTCACATATTTAATGTAATATATTACAATATTTAATCTAAAGATGTTTATAGTTGGTTTCAAAGTGAGAGCTTATCTTTTCCATTACTAAAATAACTGGATAAAATAAGGCGTAAATTTTAGAAACTGATGAGAACATTTTTAATCTCGGAACCGTTTCCGAAAGTAAAAGCTTTCTCATAAAAAACTGAAACTAAAATTGAAAGAGTAAAAAAAAAAAAAAATATATCCGGTTTGACATCAACCTCAGCTATCTTATGAAAAAAATCGTTTACAAATATTGAAATGCAAACGAGAAATAGGAAAAGAACACTGCCATTGGTTTAAAACTAGCTTCTTCACGTGACTAACATTCTAATTTCCAAACACAAAAGTTGGGTCAAAGGAAACTGACATAAACATCAAGCGTAACAAATACCTATTACGCTAACATCACAGGCAATCGATGTGACGTCACTGTGACTTCACAAATTGTTACAAGTTTCAAAGTCATTACAGTGAAATGATGTATGTTATATATTTTATTCATCACATTAAGACACTTATGTAGCCGTCATTTGGTGACTTTACTGAGAGATCACCTTCACTCTCAGGTGACCGTCATTTGCAGATTCCACTGTAAAGTCAAAGCGTGATGATTGCATTTTGACGAGTTCCAAGTCACGTCAATATGAAGGCCGCTCTCGGATGACCGTCATTTGGAGAATATTCTCTAGTCACTGGGACACCGTTGCTTTGTGACAAGTCAAGATGTCACTTCATTTTGACGTCACTTGGGGTTTCGTCACAAATCAACGGTTATGGTGACTTCATAGTGGAGTCACCAAATGACGGTCATTTTAGAATCACGAAAGGATTTCATTGTAATGTCACCTGGTGACTCGTTACAAAGCAATGGTCATGATGACTTCACACTGGAATTACTAAATGACGATAACCTAAGAGTAATAATGATATTAAAGAAAACATATCACAGTTTGGTCACCGTAGTAAATGCGACACTTGTGACCATTTCTGACGTTAAAGTAACACCACATTAACTGGCAGCACTATAAGGAAACACCTGTTTGTTACAATTGCCGTTTATCTCAGCCATTTTTTAACATTCAGAATTAACTTTTGTGTACGAAAATTAGTATTTTGCAATTGTCCTTTAATTTATGGACACCAGTGTATTTTGACTAAAATATAATGTAAAAAAAGAAAAATGTTTCTTGATCTAGCTAGAAAGTCTACTAAAATATAAGATAACCTCTTACGTATTACTCACGATTTCGATAAGTGTTTCTTTATCTTTAGCAACCTAAAAATTCAATAATTTCCGAGATTTAAAGAAACATTTTTGAAACAAAAGTTCCTTTGAGGGGGGGGGGGGGTCCTCGTAATTTTACGAAAAATATTTAAAATGTATTAATCAGTTTTCTTAATTTAAGTTGCATAACAAAATTTATATATCCAAGGGTAACAAAATATTGTTCATTTTGCGCAATTAAATTAGCATATTTGTGTGTTGAACATTTTTTTAACATGATAATGTTTACTTGAAAAATGATAGCATATGAAAAGACGATATTTCCTGTTGATACAGGATTGAGAAAACTGATTAACGCACTGTAAAACTACTCGGAAACGTTCCCGAAAATTATGAGCAACAAGTTTGATTCAGAAATTTTTCTTTAAAACTTTCAAATCTATTGGTTTCTGAGGTACCTGAAAATAAAGGAATGCTTTTCAGAATCGAGGGTAACTCGGAAGATGTTATATTATATTTTAATATTATATATAGGATTATATTATATTTATATTATATTAGGATTATATTATATTAGGATTATTTATATTAGGATTATATTATATTTTCGTTATATTATATTTAGGAGAATGTAGTTAATATGAACTAACACAAATTTATGATTAAGTAATCTTTATTTTAAAGTTATGGTATTTTAAAAAAGTTTTGAATCTCTACTGCACATTTTATTAATTGAATGAAGCAATTCTTACTAAAATTGTTACACATGTATCTAACTTATTTTCATAAAAAGCAAAAGTCTACTAGAATTGAAGCATATAATGCAGAGAAAAGGGAGATATAGCTTCAAAATCAGGCACAGATAAACTTTGAATAAAATATTTCCAGGTATTGAGGTTTTGGTACAAAAATTAACAGACTTGGGATCTCTGAAAAAAAAAAAAAAAAAAAAAAACCAATTTCATCATCATGTTCTTAATCACATTTTACTTTCAACTTCGATCAAACTGTCATCCTAACTTTGATCAAATACCTTTATCTCAAGTAACCTTTATACCTCTACCTCTAATGTTATCGTATAACCTTTTTTTAATTTTCTGATATTGCAAGGAATTTCGTATCGCTATCAAATGTTTTGTTATTAAGCAATTGTTCTCAACATTATCAACCGTAAACGAAATCAAGTATTATTTCTATGATAGCCCGGTAAAATATTTATGAATAAAAAAACAATTTAGGATAATTTTCTAATAAAAATATATAGATTCTTACAACTATTTCAGTATTAAAAATCAGTTCTGAAAACAGTAAGGTTTTATTTAATTGGAGGTTTCAGAAAGAATAAGTTTTAAACATTTACCGTTTCTATTAAAATTAATGAAAGAAAATAAACTTTTCCTGTATTAGGAAAAGTTGTGAATATGTCATTAAGTTCTACTCTTTAATCTTATTAATAATGATTTACATTTTTACTGATAAAAATTTGCTTTTCAATCAATAAGGAAATAAATGAAAATAATTTAGAAAAGGGGGGTCCCCAAAAGAAATCTGGCTCAAAACCTCTGGATATATATAAAGATGGTGCTGCAAACATCTACAGTATATCATTTCTAAACCGCTAAAACTATCAATCTTATATTTGAATCTTTTGTATCGGTTCATAAATTAATGGCTTTGAATGTACGCATTCAAAAAATTTCTAAAATCGATCGCAAAGTTTGTCTGTCATAGATTAAATAATATTCCATTAAGCGTGTTGGTATAAAATACAGAGTATTTCATGATTTCCTCTAAGATTTTGAAAGTCAATGTTAAAACTAAGTCAAATAGAGCAAAAAACTTCACATTATTATAAAAAAAAAACAGTTCAAGTTTATAATTATGAGATTTCTGGTAGAATGTAGGACTCGGTAAAAGCACAAACGGATGTTAGCCCCCCCCCCCTTCCCCCCATACTAAGAAACACATGCTCACTTGACTTGGTAGTATCAAAGATCGATTATTTAGGCTTAATTTGCTAAGTGATTTAATGGAAATGAGGAGCATACCTGCCAACTTTCAACTAAACTTCCGTACAATGCGAGTTAATTTGATCCAGGTTAAAGACGTTTCTAACCAGAAAATATATCTAAAAAAATAATATATATTTAGTTTCATGTTCTGACGTGGAACCTATTTGAATGCATTTCTTAAAAGAAATTCTGGTTTGAAACGTGTTTAATCTCGGTTAAATTAAACTACATTGTACGGAAGTTTAGTGCGATGTTGGCAGGTATGGAGGAGAAAGATCACACGTGCTGTTAATATCTTTCCTTGTGGCATACTGAGACAAGTATGGCAAGAACTAAAGCATGCTCTTTCAGAACTGATGTATGTAGCAGTACCAAAAATGCACATACAACTAACTGAAACTTTTAAAATCTTGAAGAAATGAAAAGCAATAGTTTACACTATAAAATTATTTAATTCTGAATCATTAACATGTAGCATCAGGAATTAAAAGACAATACAGAGGCTGTTCGCACATTTTTCAAATGCGTTTGTTTCGATGTAAACAAAATCATCTGCATAGCGAAATTATTTTTCACAGCTAATATGTTTTCAAAAGTATAAATTCTCAAATAACTAAACATTGTTTAACGTCTGATAAATAAAAGTCTTTAAATAAAATATCACATTTAATCAGACATAAAAATTACATAAAATGCAATTAAAATATTAAAAACATTAAAAATTACTGCAAACGTTTCAGGCTATAATTTAGCCCCTCATCAGTGCAACTACGTACGTTGACCGGAGAATTAATCTGGTAGCCTTCAATCAAAACTAGTACAGCATTCTTTGGATACTGACCATATTCCGGATTTCGCAAGTATCGCAGTAATCAAATCCAGCTGCAATAACGTTAAGAGTAGAATATTTCTTGAAAATTGGTTCACTCGTAAACAGACTTCGCTAATTAATAAAGCTTGTGCTGTTCCACCTGAGTACACGATTTTGCTCTAATGGAAGTTCGTCAAAATTTTTCAAGTTTTAACTGGTTAACTTTATTAACTGTAAACATGGTTGAAAATTCTCCGGTCAATGTACGTAGTTGCACTGATGAGGGGCTAAATTATTGCCTGAAACGTTTGCAGTAACTTTTAATGTTTTTTAATGTTTTAATCGTATTTTATGTAACTTTTATGTCTGATTAAATGTGATATTTTATTTAAACTATAAATTCTCGTCTGGCAACTGAATTCTTGTTTGCATACAAAATGGCGTTTTTAAAGAACGGATAGACGGAAGGTCATATTTTTGCACTTTCCGAAGAGGATTATTCGTATTCGGTTATTAAAAAATGCTGTGAAAGACATGGTTTTCTTATATCTAAAGCCACAGTAATTAATATTGTCAATCAATAAGATAGGGAAAAAAAAACATGAATATCTGGCTTCAAGTGGAAAATTTGTTTCAAATATGTAACTAAGAACAAAAAGAAATTCTTCGAATATTGCAAATGCAAAGATAAGATCTTATATGGTAAAAGGAAATCCTCTTAGTCAAAGGACTGTTGCTAAACCGTTAAAATGTTCAGTGTCAACTGTTAAAAACCTCATTAACACTGATTTGAATTTTTAAAAAGCTCAAAAACACAATGTTCATCGTCTTTCTACACGACATATCACCGAATGTAGAACACTATGCAGATTTTTTTTTATGAGAAGCATTTTTACGGATAAAATGGAAAAATGCTGTTACAATAGACGAAGCTTGGGTCTATTTAAATGATTGTAATAAAAAGAGATCTATTTATTATCATCAAAGAGGTGAAAAAAATCTTAAAACGTGATTTAATATATCTAAAGAAAGTTTTAGCAAAGGATTGATGATTGCTGCTTTCTTTTCATATTACGGCAAATTAAAAATAAAGAGAGTAGAGAAAAATATTAAGATCAACTCCACATACTATCAGAAACATATTTTCCACCGTTAATTTCCTGGAAAAAATTAAACGAGAAACAGGTATCAGGGCTATTACCCTTCACTGATATACCTGCTAAATCTCCTGATGTATCACCCCTGGATTTTTGCGCTTTTGGACTTTTAAAAAGTGCATTATCCAAACGTCGACCTACAACCCTTCATGGTCTTTGGAAAGCTGTTCAAGAGGAATGGATCAAAATACTTCTTCTAAAACTACAAAAGGCATTACTGTCATGGAAATTCTGGTGTAGAATGGTAGTTACCAAAGGTTTACCAAAGCCAATATTTAAAACATAAATATTTTATGTGAAATAATTCTGTGAACACCATGAAAATCGTCTAAAAATTGTGCGAACACCCTCTGTACATGTAAAATTCAGAAAAAAAAATGTCAAGAAGCTTGCATAAACCAGTTATATTTGTTTTTGGTCTTTTTAACAAATTAAATTATTACTATAATAATGTATAAGAACAGAAATTGCTTTTTTTTTTTTTTTTTTTTTTTTTTTTTGCATAATTTGATAATATTAGAAATATAATATTATTTGTTGTTCTAGCTTTACATTTCCAAAAGTAACGTAAATACCGTATAAATATAAATAAGTGAAAAAAAAAATTTACCCCATTCATTTCTATTTGAATGAATTCAGAGTTACAATCTTTAATTTTTTTTTCTATTTTCCAAATTCTAAAACTTTAACAAATATTTCTTCATTTACTTGATAAATTTATTGGCGTCTCTAATGATGTGTTTTATGAAATTGGGGATCGTATTTGCAATGCTTTAATGGCCATTCTCACAAAAAAGTACAAAATAGCAAAAAAAAAAAAAAAAAAAGAAAAGAAAAAAAAAAGCCATTTTATAAAAGTATGTAAAAATCTTAAAAATTGTATGGATGATTTCATTTGTGCTTAATAAATAACTATATTGCCAAAGGTGACCGGTCACTTGCGATTTTAGACGTTTTGTTAACTATCTAGAAAAATACATGAGGTATTAACCTGAAACTGCAGGTGTGTAAACAGTATAGTAAGGTTATATATTTCCGCGAAGATTTTTTCACGAAACCCCATAGGGGACTGACAACAATTTGAAAAAGAAAGAATATCTTTTGGATAACCCTGTAAAAACTAATGTAGCAAAGGCGTTCAAACTCGAGATTATTAATAAGTGGCTTAGTGTAATATACTGTGTTCATTTTTATGAGGATAGTATGTATACTCGTAGAGAAATTAAGGTTTTTATAAAAAACAGTCCCAAATTTCGCCTAGTTTTTTGCTTATAATTTGCAGAGTTCTTAATATAAAAAAATGTTATTTTCAGAAAATATGACAAACAACATTGTACATAACACTCTGTAATCCGAATTAAAAAATAATAATAATTGGATGAAAAATGAGCAGGTTTACTAAAAAATGTTTCACTGCGCATGAGCGAATGCAATCAAAATATAATATGCATAATGCATTAGCTAAGTATATAGAGCAACTTTTGTGAAAGTCTCAAAATCATAACTTGAAAATTCTGAAAATTATCGTCGATAGAATAAGCTCGAAATCCGTTGTTCCCAAAAAGAAGCAAAAAGATGAGGGGTTGTATCAAATATCTGTTGATTAGTGCCAAGATAGTGTACACAATATTGCACGTACTACTATATTTGGACACAACCCCTCATATTTTTTATTCGTTTTGGGAACAACGGATTTCGAGCTTATTCTATTCGACGATAATTTTCAGAATTTTCAAGCTATGATTTTGAGACTTTCGCAAAAGTTGCTCTATATACTTAGCTAATACATTATGCATATTATATTTTGATTGCATTCGCGCATGCGCAGTGAAACATGTTTAGGAAACCTGCTCATTTTTCATCCGATTTTTATTATTTTTTAATTCTGATTGCAGAGTGTTATGTACAATGCTGTTTGTCATATTTTCTGAAAAGAACTTTTTTTTATATTAAGAACTCTGCAAATTATAAGCAAAAAACTACGCGAAATTTGGGACTGTTTTTATAAAAACCTTAATTTCTCTTCGAGTATACAGGCTATCCTCATAAAAATGAACACAGTATATTATAATAAGCCACTTATTAATAATCTCGAGTTTGAACGCCTTTGCTACATTAGTTTTTACAGGGTTATCCAAAAGATATTCGTTCTTTTTCAATTTGTTGACAGTCCCCTATGGGGTTTCGTGAAAAAATCTTCGCGGAAATATATAACCTATACTATACTGTTTACACACTTGCAGTTTCTTGGTTAATTCCTCATGTATTTTTCTAGATAGTTAACAAAACGTCTAAAATCGCAAGTGACCGGTCACCTTTGGCAATATAGTGTATTAGTAGTCAACTTTTCTATTTTATTGTTCATAAGTTCATAAGTCCATAAGTTTGTGTTCATAAGTTTTAAAACTATCTAATGATAATTTTGCATGTACTGTCATCTATGGTCCATTTTTTAAAATTTATTTTCAGTGTCGATGGAGGGAGACTATTTTCGCTAGGGACAAAGTTTAAAATTAATTCCTTAGTAGAAATAAAACGTTTTCTTTTTTAAATATTAAGTTAGAACTTAACTAAAGACAATTAGTTATTATTGAAAAAAAAAGTAAAAAAAAAAATGATTGTTTAAATGTCGGTGAAATGAACATTGGGTTTTAGATATAGGGACGTCCACGAAGGTTCGACTTATATTCATTAAAATATTATGGTTAAATATTAAAATTATTTTGTCAGAAATACATTTAATAGCTTACTTAAAACTTAAATATATATATGAATGAAATAATATGGGATTTTGCTACATTTCCTAACATTTATCCCTTCGGGACATAAAATATACCTTTACGCGACCCTTAAAGCGTTTATTTAAGAGAAAATTAAAATGCCAAAAAAATAATATTTTTCCTCGATTTTTACATATTTCATGGCAGTTTTTTCTCTTAAAATAGTTAACTTTTTGAAAATCTGGTCACTATTATAGAGTTTGTAAGACAAGCATGTAAAAAAGATTTTTGAACAACATTCAAAGTTGTAAGATAAATGTGGTTTTAAAATTTTGCTAACTTTTTCTAATTACCTTTTTCAAAGTTGACTATGACAATTGCATTTTTTGTTAAGAATTTTTCTACCCAAAACCTTTTTAATAATGTAAAAAAATATTCCTAATGTCAATAAGGTATTACAAAATGCTCAAATAAAAATAAAGTTGAAAAGGGTACCGAATCCCCTTAAGGAATGTAGCTGTATTCAGTCGTTTAGTGAAAATATCTGTTTAAAGTAAAGACAACTTTAATTAACTACGTTATGTAAAAGATTCTGATGTCTAAACGAAAGAAAACCGTAACACTCTAAGTTATGCAAAAATTAATTTATCAAATGATAATGCAAATTCTTGAATATTTTGAAATCGATTTTGTATTTTGATGTCATTAATAGGAATTAAATTTCTATATTCTATGAGTAACAGTAAAATAAACCTGCTGATAATTATCTGCAAATTCTACACGGAATAATTTTGTAAAATAATTATAGTGTATGCAATAAAACAATTTAATGTTACATTTGTACGAACTATGCGCGTTTTATTTTTCAATTTTTAATATTGTTAATTATCTTTAAATTTTCAGTAGTAAAAATAGTGTATCTTTAAGAAAATATGTTTGATTAAAATATTATACTTTTTAAATCACTGCACTATTCATAACATTTTTTTATTAAAATTCACCAAAAAGTAAAAATATAAATATAAATTAAATTGCAAAAAATGTAATACACTGTAAAAATTGTTAAAATATCGTCAAATATAAATTATTTATTGTTTCAATTAAATAATTTTTTTTAATATTAAAATTTTAAATACTGTTCTGTGAATCACTGTTTAAGATTACGATTTATGGTATCTTTCTGCATTTGAAAAATGTGCTAAAAAATACTGTTTTAATATTTTTTAAAAAATCAAGAAGAAAAAACACAATAAACATTATAAAATAATGTAATCATTTGAATATTTTTTTTCCTTATAAACTTCAGTAGTAACTAATTAGATGAACAAAAAATGAATCTAAAATGAATATTTTAAAAGAGCCCATTAAAAAAAAAATCACAAATGAAAACTTTTCTTCAGATAAAGTGTTTATAAATTATCTGTATCTGAAACAGAATGAAAATATAATAGTTTACATCAATAAAGGCATTTATTTTAACAATACTAAAATTTTTAAATAGTTTACACTGAAATATAATGATAATTGTTTAGAATTTTTATTTATGACATTATTTCATAAATAATGGGTTTCATCAAAATATTCTTTCAAGATTTTCCCTTTTTTTAAAGGAAAAGGATTGGGAAGAGAAAATGACTTTAAGCATTAATAAACTGATGTAATTATTTGAATATTTTCTGCCACTTGAATGTCAGTGGCAATAATCAAGGGAGCAAACTTTAATCTAATACTATACTCCTTTCCAACATTATAATGACACTAAAAAATGCAAAGAATCATAATTATTCAATTCTTAGTAGTAATAAACACTATATAATATTTATTTATAATCCCATTGAGAAATTGATTCCTCAATTAATAATAATAATAATAATAATAATAAAAGAAATATTGTATTTTTTAAAAAATATTATAAAAATGAGGATACTGCTTATAAACTCAAATCTATACAATTTTAAAAAAGAAATGTAACGACATCTATTTTGGAGACAATCAACCATACGATTCAACAAGCTTGGAACCAATTTTCATAATTATGATGTGGATTTTCTATGCCCATGTATTGTGTGCCCATGTATTGTGTGCCATGTATTGTGTGCCCATGGATTGTAAATAGCTTCCTCGAGTTCTGTAATGCATGAATATTGTTTGTCATTTACATAAAAAAGATCCCCATTCCTCACCATTAAATTTTATAATGCTCATATCATACAATAAAAGTGGATAATTAAATAATGGGATATTGCTATCATTGAACCACTTTTTCGTAGCTTTAGTGGTATGGCATGATGCATTTTCTTGTAGGAAAATGGATGTTTCCCTTCCTAAAAGCAACTATATGACAAAATTTGTGCTTCTAAAACATGAGTATACACTTTTAAATTCATTTTCTTAGAAACAATAATTTGATTAGTCTTATCTTGAGCTGATACAGCTTCCCAAACTATAACTGATCGTTCTTTATTTTGACGGCCTTCAGCAACGTTCCTATTTCTCCACGTATTATGCCAGTATTAACGTATAATTTTAGGCCCATCAATATTGAACAGCTTTTCATCCGCCTGAAGTTTTACCCTAATACTGGCCCAATTTGTATAGGAATAGAAACGTGACATGGAACCATCAAAATAAAGGAGGATTATTCATGGTCGTGGTGCTGTGTCAGCTCTAAGTCTTATCAAGTTCATTGTTTCTAAACAAATGAACTTAAAATTGTACTCCCGATTTTAAAAGCACAAATTTTGGCATATGAGTAGATAATAAATAGCGGTTCTGCGCCAGCGCAGTTCGCGCAGTCGACCTCTGAAGGTGAAGTTCAAGGTTACCGGAAGTCGCAGGTGTTGAGACCGGAAGTGGCAGGTGGGGATAACAGGCAAGTAGTAGAGGAATGTATGTTTCAGTCCAGCAGGAGCCGTGAGCGTGGTGGAGGTGGGTACCGGAAGTGAGCCTGGCAGTGGAAGCGGAAGTGATGAAAGATAAGACAGGAAGGGATGAAAGATAAGACAGGAAGTGAACCGGAAGTGTTGGAAGATAAGAGAGGAAGTGAAGTAGGGGAGGGCTTAATTTTTTTTAACCGATAAGGGAGAGAGGGGAGGGCTTATTTTTAGGGGGCTTAATTTTTTTTTGTGAAAAATAAAGGGTTTTAATCAGATTCTTTCTTGTTAGGGAATTTTTTTTTTTTTAAATTGGGGGCCCACCATAACCAACCGCTATGAAAACAATTCATAACGCCACAATTTTTTTTTTACCTATTCTTTTACACCAGTCATCTGCGTGAGACCTGTAACGAAATAAAAGGGTTTAATTATTATTATGCTTCAGCAAAGTCGAGTGGAGTTGAGGGGTAGGAACCCTGCTATAAAAATAATACCTGTAAAAGAAATATATATGTGCTACCTTTCGCGCTCTTCGACCTAACTGTTCAGAGTTTAACATGAAATTTACTTATAATTCACCTGCAAAAGAATTTTTTTCCCTTCTTTAAACATTAACTTAAATGTGAATGAGATTAAAATAGATGTGAGGGCTAAATTTTTAGAGAGTTAAAATGAAAATCCACTGAGGGTTGTGTTAAATAAAAGGAGATGATCGACTTTGACAGCATTTTTCTAAAAGTTTATTTATCGAAAAAGGAATCATACGTTTCGATTATATTTGTTAACTATTATAGTTTAACATTAAAAAGCAGGTAGACATTCACATCTTTAGCGCTCGTCGACCTAACTGTTCGGAATATTTTTCGAACCCATTATTTTTGACTTTATAAAAGTTTAATATAAAAAATTATTCTTTAAGTATTAACTGAAATGAGATTAAAATAGATGTAATGGCTAAATTTTTAAGTATTTAAAATGAAAATTGTGATAGCCATGTAAAGTAATGCGATTACTTTGCTTTATAAAAATCTAACACGAAGAAAAGCTGGTAGACGTTTACCTTTCACACTCGTCAACCTAACCGTTCGGAATTTTGTTTAAACTTCTCTCGAGTTCGTCGACCTAACCATTCAGAGTTTTCGTCGAAATCCTGTTATATATTAACTTACAATAGTTAACTTTTTTAAGGGAAGTTTAAATAACATACTTCCCAAAGTGTCTTAGAAAAATTTCAGAATTTATACACACATAAGAACCTCACCTATAGGTGCAAGGTTCTGATTTTAAAGCTACTAGACGTTGAAATTTAAACTTCTTGCGCTCGTCGACCTAACTGTTCGGAATTTTTTTTTTTCGAACTTTGTGTCAATACGAGTTAGGATCCCTTAGAAAGACCTACATAGAGACACTTATCCCTAACGTAGATAATCATCCCTATATTTAACTAACCAGTTACAACACACAAGACATAATCGTTACATTCAGTTAATAAGTGATTTGACATGTAAAATATTAGATATAAAAACATATATGATATATACAACACACAAAACAAATTTAAAGATTTTTTCCCTACAATTTTTAACAAGAATTTAGCAATAATTTAACTTGAGAGCAGGTATTTTTTTTTAGAGTTATACGATTATAATAAATTTTAACCCTATTTTACTTAATACAACCAACATTTAAAAAAAAGAGAACGACATCTAGTTTTTTTAACGTCACATATTTGAATTATTAACCTATTTTAGTTAAAAGTATGATACTTAAATGATTTTATTTGAAAAATCAATTCAACATTTTAAAAGCAGTCGAAAGATTTTTGCTTTTGAAAAATAACTAACAGAATTTTTTAAAGCAGTAAGGTAGATGACACTAACTTTAAATTAACTTTTTATAGGTCACTTTAAATAAAATACATATTTTTTTTTATTAAAGAAAAATATAAACTACTCACACATTATTATGTTGCATTTTAACATAACTGAAATACTACAACCTTTCTGCTGACATGTGGTCACGGAGGAAATCTTTTCATATAGAAGGCAAAATAAGATAATGAATTGATAATCATGATTCGTTATGCATATGTTTAAACAGGAAATTATTTAAGACGTGTGATTAAGACCATTTTACATGGTATTACAGAATAAATCTTTTCACAGGATGCAAGATAAGATAATATAACGTAATGATTTAATAAACACGATTCGTTATGCATATTTTAAAACAGGAAATACATCCGTCAGATAACATTACTTTGTTTATATGAAGTGACCAAATACAAATTTTGCTGATAAGATTAATTTAATTTCGAAAATATTATTGACAGAACATTCAAATTTTACACAATATTTTTAAAAATTTAAATAAGGGAAATCAGAAAATTGTACACGATATTTTAAAAAATAAATAAATTAGGGAAGTTACAAAATGTTGTACACTCTTTTATTTAGAAAAAGAGAGCGGATATTTTGTTTTGAGTTATACGATTAAAATAAATTTTCATTATATTTGATTTTACACAACCAACATTTTCAAAAAAGAGAATGGAATCTAGTTTTTATAAATTAACGTACTTCAATTTTTCAAATACTTAACACCCCCTCTTTTGCTAGACTTTATACACATAAGACATAAAAGGTGTTTTCGAATACATCATTTAGAAATTAAGCGACTTGATAAGTAAAACATTATTTATAAAAGCAATACATACGAAAGTAATAAAGATTTTTACTTACAAATGTACGAACTTCTAATAGGTAACACTTTCTTAATCACTGTGCAAGAATTAAGTGGTGATTAAACTTATAACATTATATGATGAAATAATCACGTGACGTATATTTAAACCAATAAAATGTCAGTATTTTTAAACTAATACAAAGTTAGTATTTTTACACGAGCGCCCTCTATCATTATATAAATTTCAATGAAACGAGTTCATAACATTCTACTGCGACCTGATATCGTTGTAATAGGTTGTATTTTTCGTTAAGTTAGTTTTCATTTAAGTTATTATGGAACGAGTTATGAATTCTTATGTTGGTGATGTAACCAACTTGGAGTGTCAGCACTCATCACCAGAGTTAAATAATCAAGAGATGGATTCTACACTTTTATCTAAACAAGGACCCGTTTCGAATTGGGAAGTGAAACCCACCTCATCAGGACTAAAGAAACAGAAGTTACCTCATGTGTGTAAGATGTGTAACAAGGCATTTCCTCGAAAAGTTAACTTAGTGTTTCATATGAAATGTCATTTAAAGGAAAAGTCTTTTCGTTGTGAGGTGTGTGCTGAAGTTTTTTCGCGAAAGAGTGATTTACGTATGCATCAAAAGATTCACAAATCACCCAAACAATACAAGTGTGGGGATTGCAACGAACTGTTTTCAAGAATGTATGATTTATTAATTCATAAGAAGACCCATAAGACTCATAAACAACATTCATGTATAAAGTGTAGCGAAATGTTTGATTGTGAATCAGATTTAGTACAACATTGTGATACTTTTCATAAAGTTGTGAAATCACCCTATTCAAAAGATTTGTTATTTGAAAAAGTGAAACATTTTAAAAGACAAAATGATGTGCGAAATATTTTTACTAAAACTATCATTGTATCCAATGAGATGAATCAAAAAGACTTTCATTCATTTTTTAACAGTATTCGAACGGATGTTTTAAACGAATTAAATTATCAATTGCAAATAAAAAAGTCAATAAAATGGTATGCAGCCGTTAAAGTGGATGTCTGTCGTGAATCACAGGATGGTAACTTAGAGAGAGCAACCCCCTTTTTCCTTTCCAAAAGTGAACTGGAATTAACAGACCAAAACATACAAGTGCATGTTGAGAATGCCTTTCTAAAGTTGTACAACGGCTTTGAAGATTTTACAGAACGTGTGTTTAATTGGACATTACAAAAAATTTTAAAATTAGAATTGATTACAGCTCAATATGACAATCTTATTTGATTTGTATTATTTTAGATGAATAATAAATAGTTTGGTTGTGAAAAAAGTGTTATGTGTTTTCTCAAGCTTACACTGTGTGATGTTTGAACTAATGATGTATATTTCGATTGACTTAGACAAAATAGGAGTGTGTGTTGACATTTAAAAAGATTTTAACATGAGATAAGAGAGTTATAATTAAAACTGGACTTACCTAAAATTTTTTCAAGATAGTCTCGATATCCTTTCCATTACAATTGTTTTAAGGAAATAGAATTCAATTTTATTGCGAATAACACTTTGTTGTTAACATCACGTGGTTTGTCTTATCATAACTATGAGATAGATCACTTCCGATTAACATGATAACAAGAGTATAAAAATGACTAATGCAAACCGATTTTCCTGCCTAAACTTGTTATCAGCTTGCATGAGTGACTCATCTTTACTTGACCTATATCGCCACCAGCTTGTGATATTTCAAAACTTTGAAAATTTATCACATTTTAAGAATAAAACTTAAACATTTAAAAACTTTAAAAATTTGTGTTAGTGAAATTTGTTAGATTGACACAATTTAAAAATAAAACTTAAGCATTTGAAAACTTAATCATTTAAAAACTTTAAAATTTCGAGTTATAGAAATTTGTTGGATTGTCACATTTTCGAAAAAATCTGTTAAACATTTGAAATTGAAAAATCAACATATCATTTTCAAAGCAGTGAATAGTTGTATACCTTTAAAAATTCGACTTAGTGGAATTTAGTAGTGAAATTTATTAACCTAACACACATGCTAAAAATAAAACTTTATGAAATTTTCCCATTTTTAAAATAAAACTTATTTAAAAAATAAAAAATAAATAAGCAACTATTAAACATTTTGAATGTCTTAGACAAAGTAGGAATAAATTTGTTGAAATTCTATAAAACATGAAAAATTTAATTACTTTTAAAGGAAATTTTACTTTTGGTGAAATAAACTCGAGGTATTTATTATATGTTACTTAAACTACATGAGAATTGATTGAAAATGTGTTACTTTTAATCACTCACAAGATAAGATATGATATTACAACATACACATAGGAATGACATAGGAATTATAGATGGGTTTTTCTCCCACACATGACGTCACTGATAACATATTTACTGATCAAGTCATAAAATCATAGTTTAGGGTAGGTTTTTAAGCACGAAGTTTAGTTGAGATTTAAGATATTTGAGAAATATAAACTACAACTTTGACTACTTTTTGAAATTTCCCCCTACATAAGAAAAAGAACATAGAAAAATAAAATGAAAAGTCGTATTTGAATGGAATCGAATTATTATCCTTTCACTTAACAGCTGAATGCGTCGGCAATTACATCACAAAGGCACTGATAACAACTGATTGAATATATTGTGTTTCTTTTTTAAGGTTAAATTGATTTAATATTCAAGTTATTTCTTAATGATACACTTAAAAACAATAAACTTAATTAGCATTCAAAAAGCAAACGAGCACATTATTGTGTAAAACAATCAAATGTTTTAAAAGTCACGAGTTAAAATTTGAAATGACTTAGAGTTTAAGTAGAATTTAGATGTGAACCTTTTAAAATGAAATAATAGTTTTTTGTATAGCCCTCTATCGGTGGGTAATAGAATTAAGAGATAATTAAAAGTTTTAACTTGAATTCGAACCCAGAACAAAAATTATTTTTCGGTTTTATAATTTAGGGTAGGTTTAACTGAGCAAGCCATGATATAACAGTATTTATAGACGATTTAAGATATTCGATAAAGGAAATCATCTAAATTTCTAATTTAATTGAAGGGTTTACTGCTTAAAGTACTACACGATGCATAGTTTTTTAATTAATTATATTTTTCGAAAGGTTAAATTGAATTATTGATAAACTTAGGATTTATGTTTAAAGTGAATAAATTTGATATGTTAGGTTCACTTAATAACAGAGGGTTGAATAAGTTATTTTTAATAAAAATAAAGTTTACTACAAGTTTTTAAAGTTAAAAAAAATGTAAGTTACGTTAAAAAAGTTAACAAAAATATAGTTTTAAGAAATTTAAAGTTTACAAAAAGTTTGAAAATCTCTATGTTAATCAAAATTAACTTTTTAATTTTAACTATTGAGAAACTATAATCTGTTTATCCTTGTAACCAACTGGTGCATATCAACTATCTGCACATATGCAGTAAAAACATACACTTTTAAATTATTTGCTAATTTTTATACAGCTCGATTACCTTTCAGAAACAAAACAGAATGAAATACTTACCAAAAAACACGTCAACGTCTTATACTTGCTTTCACTTAACTAATCTTTCTACATTAGCTTTGCTAGGGGGCGCTGCAATCGCCGCTACTAGTTTCCGGTTTGTGACGTAGTTTCCGGTTTGCGATAAGAACAAGGTTAAAATAAAACCCACGTGCATTCAGTTGGTGTTGTTTACCTGTACTTTGTTATAAGCCGTTTGCCTTCTCTTGTTCACTTATCACTCGCTTGTCCAGACTTGTTTCTATGCTGCACGCCTGTTTTGCTGACTCATCTCTTGCTTTATCTGTTTGGACTTGCCTGATGTGAACTATCTCAGGTCTTTTGTCATAGCTTGAATGTACTTTATGTCGATCACTTTAATATAAAAGTTATGTCCCAACTTACTTAAACTTTAATAAAAATATTATTTATTTATAAATTACATGAAATTCTTATTTTTCTAACACATTTACTAAGTCACTTTCGTTCAAAAATATGGTAAAACCCGATTTTAAATCGAAGTTTAGGATAAATTCCCCAAATTTTGTAACATTTTAGCACTAATAAGAAATATTGTAAACACCCTGTACATACAAGTTTTATAAAAATAATATTAAATTCCCCAAATTTTGTAACATTTTAGCACTAATAAGAAATATTGTAAACACCCTGTACATACAAGTTTTATAAAAATAATATTAAATTCCCCAAATTTTGTAACATTTTAGCACTAATAATAAATATTGTAAACGCCCTGTACATACAAGTTTTGTAAAAATAATATTACTTATAGCTAACTCGTTTAGTCCCATGATAAGAACCTTCAATATCGGTAAAATCAGTGTTAAACAAAAATGCAACCATAGGTTTAACCGTCTAATTACATGTCTTTACATATTATTTTAAAATGTAAAGCATTATAGCTGAACGAATGATATAAGAAAAAGTTAGAATAGATCACATATTTTTGTTATTAAAAAAAAACTTATATGCAAACAAACTTCTTAAACTTAGTAAAATATTTTTAATTTATAAATTTAATTTAAAATACTTTAAAAATTCTTAAATATTCTTATTTAAAAATATTTTATTTTTAAATTAAATTTATAAATTAAAAATATTTTACTAAGTTTAAAAAGTTTGTTTGCATATAAGTTTTTTTTTAATAACAAAAATATGTGATCTATTCTAACTTTTTCTTATATCATTCGTTCAGCTATAATGCTTTACATTTTAAAATAATATGTAAAGACATGTAATTAGACGGTTAAACCTATGGTTGCATTTTTGTTTAACACTGATTTTACCGATATTGAAGGTTCTTATCATGGGACTAAACGAGTTAGCTATAAGTAATATTATTTTTACAAAACTTGTATGTACAGGGCGTTTACAATATTTATTATTAGTGCTAAAATGTTACAAAATTTGGGGAATTTAATATTATTTTTATAAAACTTGTATGTACAGGGTGTTTACAATATTTCTTATTAGTGCTAAAATGTTACAAAATTTGGGGAATTTAATATTATTTTTATAAAACTTGTATGTACAGGGTGTTTACAATATTTCTTATTAGTGCTAAAATGTTACAAAATTTGGGGAATTTATCCTAAACTTCGATTTAAAATCGGGTTTTACCATATTTTTGAACGAAAGTGACTTAGTAAATGTGTTAGAAAAATAAGAATTTCATGTAATTTATAAATAAATAATATTTTTATTAAAGTTTAAGTAAGTTGGGACATAACTTTTATATTAAAGTGATCGACATAAAGTACATTCAAGCTATGACAAAAGACCTGAGATAGTTCACATCAGGCAAGTCCAAACAGATAAAGCAAGAGATGAGTCAGCAAAACAGGCGTGCAGCATAGAAACAAGTCTGGACAAGCGAGTGATAAGTGAACAAGAGAAGGCAAACGGCTTATAACAAAGTACAGGTAAACAACACCAACTGAATGCACGTGGGTTTTATTTTAACCTTGTTCTTATCGCAAACCGGAAACTACGTCACAAACCGGAAACTAGTAGCGGCGATTGCAGCGCCCCCTAGCAAAGCTAATGTAGAAAGATTAGTTAAGTGAAAGCAAGTATAAGACGTTGACGTGTTTTTTGGTAAGTATTTCATTCTGTTTTGTTTCTGAAAGGTAATCGAGCTGTATAAAAATTAGCAAATAATTTAAAAGTGTATGTTTTTACTGCATATGTGCAGATAGTTGATATGCACCAGTTGGTTACAAGGATAAACAGATTATAGTTTCTCAATAGTTAAAATTAAAAAGTTAATTTTGATTAACATAGAGATTTTCAAACTTTTTGTAAACTTTAAATTTCTTAAAACTATATTTTTGTTAACTTTTTTAACGTAACTTACATTTTTTTTAACTTTAAAAACTTTTAGTAAACTTTATTTTTATTAAAAATAACTTATTCAACCCTCTGTTATTAAGTGAACCTAACATATCAAATTTATTCACTTTAAACATAAATCCTAAGTTTATCAATAATTCAATTTAACCTTTCGAAAAATATAATTAATTAAAAAACTATGCATCGTGTAGTACTTTAAGCAGTAAACCCTTCAATTAAATTAGAAATTTAGATGATTTCCTTTATCGAATATCTTAAATCGTCTATAAATACTGTTATATCATGGCTTGCTCAGTTAAACCTACCCTAAATTATAAAACCGAAAAATAATTTTTGTTCTGGGTTCGAATTCAAGTTAAAACTTTTAATTATCTCTTAATTCTATTACCCACCGATAGAGGGCTATACAAAAAACTATTATTTCATTTTAAAAGGTTCACATCTAAATTCTACTTAAACTCTAAGTCATTTCAAATTTTAACTCGTGACTTTTAAAACATTTGATTGTTTTACACAATAATGTGCTCGTTTGCTTTTTGAATGCTAATTAAGTTTATTGTTTTTAAGTGTATCATTAAGAAATAACTTGAATATTAAATCAATTTAACCTTAAAAAAGAAACACAATATATTCAATCAGTTGTTATCAGTGCCTTTGTGATGTAATTGCCGACGCATTCAGCTGTTAAGTGAAAGGATAATAATTCGATTCCATTCAAATACGACTTTTCATTTTATTTTTCTATGTTCTTTTTCTTATGTAGGGGGAAATTTCAAAAAGTAGTCAAAGTTGTAGTTTATATTTCTCAAATATCTTAAATCTCAACTAAACTTCGTGCTTAAAAACCTACCCTAAACTATGATTTTATGACTTGATCAGTAAATATGTTATCAGTGACGTCATGTGTGGGAGAAAAACCCATCTATAATTCCTATGTCATTCCTATGTGTATGTTGTAATATCATATCTTATCTTGTGAGTGATTAAAAGTAACACATTTTCAATCAATTCTCATGTAGTTTAAGTAACATATAATAAATACCTCGAGTTTATTTCACCAAAAGTAAAATTTCCTTTAAAAGTAATTAAATTTTTCATGTTTTATAGAATTTCAACAAATTTATTCCTACTTTGTCTAAGACATTCAAAATGTTTAATAGTTGCTTATTTATTTTTTATTTTTTAAATAAGTTTTATTTTAAAAATGGGAAAATTTCATAAAGTTTTATTTTTAGCATGTGTGTTAGGTTAATAAATTTCACTACTAAATTCCACTAAGTCGAATTTTTAAAGGTATACATCTATTCACTGCTTTGAAAATGATATGTTGATTTTTCAATTTCAAATGTTTAACAGATTTTTTCGAAAATGTGACAATCCAACAAATTTCTATAACTCGAAATTTTAAAGTTTTTAAATGATTAAGTTTTCAAATGCTTAAGTTTTATTTTTAAATTGTGTCAATCTAACAAATTTCACTAACACAAATTTTTAAAGTTTTTAAATGTTTAAGTTTTATTCTTAAAATGTGATAAATTTTCAAAGTTTTGAAATATCACAAGCTGGTGGCGATATAGGTCAAGTAAAGATGAGTCACTCATGCAAGCTGATAACAAGTTTAGGCAGGAAAATCGGTTTGCATTAGTCATTTTTATACTCTTGTTATCATGTTAATCGGAAGTGATCTATCTCATAGTTATGATAAGACAAACCACGTGATGTTAACAACAAAGTGTTATTCGCAATAAAATTGAATTCTATTTCCTTAAAACAATTGTAATGGAAAGGATATCGAGACTATCTTGAAAAAATTTTAGGTAAGTCCAGTTTTAATTATAACTCTCTTATCTCATGTTAAAATCTTTTTAAATGTCAACACACACTCCTATTTTGTCTAAGTCAATCGAAATATACATCATTAGTTCAAACATCACACAGTGTAAGCTTGAGAAAACACATAACACTTTTTTCACAACCAAACTATTTATTATTCATCTAAAATAATACAAATCAAATAAGATTGTCATATTGAGCTGTAATCAATTCTAATTTTAAAATTTTTTGTAATGTCCAATTAAACACACGTTCTGTAAAATCTTCAAAGCCGTTGTACAACTTTAGAAAGGCATTCTCAACATGCACTTGTATGTTTTGGTCTGTTAATTCCAGTTCACTTTTGGAAAGGAAAAAGGGGGTTGCTCTCTCTAAGTTACCATCCTGTGATTCACGACAGACATCCACTTTAACGGCTGCATACCATTTTATTGACTTTTTTATTTGCAATTGATAATTTAATTCGTTTAAAACATCCGTTCGAATACTGTTAAAAAATGAATGAAAGTCTTTTTGATTCATCTCATTGGATACAATGATAGTTTTAGTAAAAATATTTCGCACATCATTTTGTCTTTTAAAATGTTTCACTTTTTCAAATAACAAATCTTTTGAATAGGGTGATTTCACAACTTTATGAAAAGTATCACAATGTTGTACTAAATCTGATTCACAATCAAACATTTCGCTACACTTTATACATGAATGTTGTTTATGAGTCTTATGGGTCTTCTTATGAATTAATAAATCATACATTCTTGAAAACAGTTCGTTGCAATCCCCACACTTGTATTGTTTGGGTGATTTGTGAATCTTTTGATGCATACGTAAATCACTCTTTCGCGAAAAAACTTCAGCACACACCTCACAACGAAAAGACTTTTCCTTTAAATGACATTTCATATGAAACACTAAGTTAACTTTTCGAGGAAATGCCTTGTTACACATCTTACACACATGAGGTAACTTCTGTTTCTTTAGTCCTGATGAGGTGGGTTTCACTTCCCAATTCGAAACGGGTCCTTGTTTAGATAAAAGTGTAGAATCCATCTCTTGATTATTTAACTCTGGTGATGAGTGCTGACACTCCAAGTTGGTTACATCACCAACATAAGAATTCATAACTCGTTCCATAATAACTTAAATGAAAACTAACTTAACGAAAAATACAACCTATTACAACGATATCAGGTCGCAGTAGAATGTTATGAACTCGTTTCATTGAAATTTATATAATGATAGAGGGCGCTCGTGTAAAAATACTAACTTTGTATTAGTTTAAAAATACTGACATTTTATTGGTTTAAATATACGTCACGTGATTATTTCATCATATAATGTTATAAGTTTAATCACCACTTAATTCTTGCACAGTGATTAAGAAAGTGTTACCTATTAGAAGTTCGTACATTTGTAAGTAAAAATCTTTATTACTTTCGTATGTATTGCTTTTATAAATAATGTTTTACTTATCAAGTCGCTTAATTTCTAAATGATGTATTCGAAAACACCTTTTATGTCTTATGTGTATAAAGTCTAGCAAAAGAGGGGGTGTTAAGTATTTGAAAAATTGAAGTACGTTAATTTATAAAAACTAGATTCCATTCTCTTTTTTGAAAATGTTGGTTGTGTAAAATCAAATATAATGAAAATTTATTTTAATCGTATAACTCAAAACAAAATATCCGCTCTCTTTTTCTAAATAAAAGAGTGTACAACATTTTGTAACTTCCCTAATTTATTTATTTTTTAAAATATCGTGTACAATTTTCTGATTTCCCTTATTTAAATTTTTAAAAATATTGTGTAAAATTTGAATGTTCTGTCAATAATATTTTCGAAATTAAATTAATCTTATCAGCAAAATTTGTATTTGGTCACTTCATATAAACAAAGTAATGTTATCTGACGGATGTATTTCCTGTTTTAAAATATGCATAACGAATCGTGTTTATTAAATCATTACGTTATATTATCTTATCTTGCATCCTGTGAAAAGATTTATTCTGTAATACCATGTAAAATGGTCTTAATCACACGTCTTAAATAATTTCCTGTTTAAACATATGCATAACGAATCATGATTATCAATTCATTATCTTATTTTGCCTTCTATATGAAAAGATTTCCTCCGTGACCACATGTCAGCAGAAAGGTTGTAGTATTTCAGTTATGTTAAAATGCAACATAATAATGTGTGAGTAGTTTATATTTTTCTTTAATAAAAAAAAATATGTATTTTATTTAAAGTGACCTATAAAAAGTTAATTTAAAGTTAGTGTCATCTACCTTACTGCTTTAAAAAATTCTGTTAGTTATTTTTCAAAAGCAAAAATCTTTCGACTGCTTTTAAAATGTTGAATTGATTTTTCAAATAAAATCATTTAAGTATCATACTTTTAACTAAAATAGGTTAATAATTCAAATATGTGACGTTAAAAAAACTAGATGTCGTTCTCTTTTTTTTAAATGTTGGTTGTATTAAGTAAAATAGGGTTAAAATTTATTATAATCGTATAACTCTAAAAAAAAATACCTGCTCTCAAGTTAAATTATTGCTAAATTCTTGTTAAAAATTGTAGGGAAAAAATCTTTAAATTTGTTTTGTGTGTTGTATATATCATATATGTTTTTATATCTAATATTTTACATGTCAAATCACTTATTAACTGAATGTAACGATTATATCTTGTGTGTTGTAACTGGTTAGTTAAATATAGGGATGATTATCTACGTTAGGGATAAGTGTCTCTATGTAGGTCTTTCTAAGGGATCCTAACTCGTATTGACACAAAGTTCGAAAAAAAAAATTCCGAACAGTTAGGTCGACGAGCGCAAGAAGTTTAAATTTCAACGTCTAGTAGCTTTAAAATCAGAACCTTGCACCTATAGGTGAGGTTCTTATGTGTGTATAAATTCTGAAATTTTTCTAAGACACTTTGGGAAGTATGTTATTTAAACTTCCCTTAAAAAAGTTAACTATTGTAAGTTAATATATAACAGGATTTCGACGAAAACTCTGAATGGTTAGGTCGACGAACTCGAGAGAAGTTTAAACAAAATTCCGAACGGTTAGGTTGACGAGTGTGAAAGGTAAACGTCTACCAGCTTTTCTTCGTGTTAGATTTTTATAAAGCAAAGTAATCGCATTACTTTACATGGCTATCACAATTTTCATTTTAAATACTTAAAAATTTAGCCATTACATCTATTTTAATCTCATTTCAGTTAATACTTAAAGAATAATTTTTTATATTAAACTTTTATAAAGTCAAAAATAATGGGTTCGAAAAATATTCCGAACATTTAGGTCGACGAGCGATAAAGATGTGAATGTCTACCTGCTTTTTAATGTTAAACTATAATAGTTAACAAATATAATCGAAACGTATGATTCCTTTTTCGATAAATAAACTTTTAGAAAAATGCTGTCAAAGTCGATCATCTCCTTTTATTTAACACAACCCTCAGTGGATTTTCATTTTAACTCTCTAAAAATTTAGCCCTCACATCTATTTTAATCTCATTCACATTTAAGTTAATGTTTAAAGAAGGGAAAAAAATTCTTTTGCAGGTGAATTATAAGTAAATTTCATGTTAAACTCTGAACAGTTAGGTCGAAGAGCGCGAAAGGTAGCACATATATATTTCTTTTACAGGTATTATTTTTATAGCAGGGTTCCTACCCCTCAACTCCACTCGACTTTGCTGAAGCATAATAATAATTAAACCCTTTTATTTCGTTACAGGTCTCACGCAGATGACTGGTGTAAAAGAATAGGTAAAAAAAAAATTGTGGCGTTATGAATTGTTTTCATAGCGGTTGGTTATGGTGGGCCCCCAATTTAAAAAAAAAAAATTCCCTAACAAGAAAGAATCTGATTAAAACCCTTTATTTTTCACAAAAAAAATTAAGCCCCCTAAAAATAAGCCCTCCCCTCTCTCCCTTATCGGTTAAAAAAAATTAAGCCCTCCCCTACTTCACTTCCTCTCTTATCTTCCAACACTTCCGGTTCACTTCCTGTCTTATCTTTCATCCCTTCCTGTCTTATCTTTCATCACTTCCGCTTCCACTGCCAGGCTCACTTCCGGTACCCACCTCCACCACGCTCACGGCTAATGCTGGACTGAAACATACATTCCTCTACTACTCAGGCATGTTTTGACAGGAAATGATTCCGGAAATATGATCGGAAACGTGAAAGGAAGTTTAACCGGAAATGCGACAGGAAGTGAATGTGATATGGGAGAGAGGGGGAGGGCTTATTTTTGAGGGGAGCTTATGCTAACCTGAAATAAAAATGGAGTTATTTCATACTGTATAAAAGTTTAGCATAAAATTTATCTTTTTTTTTCTCACCAGAAATAAAAATTTTATTTGCTAACTAACACATGAAATAAAAATGGAAATCTTTCTGACTTTGTTTTACTTTCTAAAAGTTTTACATGAAATTTATTTTAAGATTGGAAACGCGACAGGAGGTAAGACCGGAAACCGGATTAGACATGCTTTTTCTAAAAAGGGTTTTCAGGAAAAAGTAAACATGTTTTGGGAACATGTTTGGGAGCTTGTTGCAACAGGAAAGTTAGTTTAAAAGACCAGAAGTGATTAAGATGTAAGAGATAAGGAAAGTATAGGAATATACACGTAGATTTTGTTCTTTGTAGAGGGTGAAATTTTGTTTTATTTTTTATTTAAAGTGTTTTCATTTATTTATTTATTTTTAATTTAATTAAATTAAAGCGTTTCAAATTATTTTTTATATTATTTTTTATAGTGTTTTACGTATTATTTTAATTTTTAGTGACATTAGAACCTGCGATGTTCTGTATCACACATGTCTTATCTAGTAGGTTACTAAGGATGTGTGTGTTGTTATCTCTTCAAATGCAATCCATAGCAAGGAATTTCAGACCTGCGAATTATCTTTATCATAGCTTTAATGAACTGCAGGAAATTGTCTTTAGCTATTGAGTAATTCGCGAGTTTTGGTTTAATATGAATGTAATTACATCTGTTTGTTTAATTTACAAGCACATTTCTCTTACAACATTCTGTCAACAGATCATTTCAATATTCGAAATAATAATTTAGAAGGAAAATTTTCACTTTCTATACGAAATGTTATTTATAGAGATTGGCAAAAATAGCATGCCTGATTCTTTCTTGTATTAAACTTATAATCATTTATTTTAGAAATATAGGTTTATAGTTTTGTTACGAAAAATAACGTGTTTATACATTTTAAAAACGAAAGCAAAGTGATTTTTACCAATGTAACTATAAGCTATACAACCACCCATTTATGTTATTGAATTAAATTACAATGCTTAATATTGTATTCACCGTAATATTTTTCTGCAAAAGCCGTTTCACAAACTTGTATACTGAAATTAATGTGTTATTTTTAGGGAAAAAATTAAAAAAAATTAAATTAAATTAAAGTCTTTGAGACTAATCTTTCATAGGAAAAAAAGATTTGTCATACTTTCTGTTACATTATATCTTCCGTTTTTTAAGTTTAAAAATTTGTGGAGTAACTTAAATAATCGTTTTTATGATACTTAAACAATATTTTTTATTATATATTTGTTTTAATTGACTTGTAATAGCTAACATTTTTCTTAAAAGGGTACTAGAGAATAACTTATGTCACAATTACTACACCTTTCTTTAGTTAAATACGTTTCACTTAAGACATGACAGTCTTAGAAACATTTCATTTTGGAATTAAGTGATTAAACAGAATAGTGGCTGAGAGGTTCTACTTTCAAAGCCGGTAGACGGAAGGTTTAAACACCTCTCGCGCTCGTTGACCTAACCGTTTGGAGTTTTTATCGAATCTTGTGTCAATACGGGTTAGAACACCTTAGAAAGACCTCCCACAGAGACTTATATACCATACGTAGATAATCGATTGTAACAAATAACCAACCAGCCACAACGTATAAGACATTTTAGATCATTCCATTTGTCAAGCAATGATTTGACATGCAAAATTTGATTTATAAAAACATACAATATGGTATAAACAATACCATACGATATAAACGAACTACAATACATACAATTTGAACGATTTTTTCTCTTTCATATGAACAATTTTTAGCGAATATTTAACTTATTAAAGAGAGCAAGTATTTTGTTTTGAGTTATACGATTAAAATAAATTTTCATTATATTTGATTTTACACAACCAACATTTTTAAAAAAGAGAATGGAATCTAGTTTTTATAAATTAACGTATTTCAATTTTACAAATACTTTACACCCCCTCTTTTTTCCCCTCTTTGGTAGACTTTATACACATAAGACATAAAAGGCGTTTTAGAATACATCATTTAGAAATTAAGCAACTTGATAAGTAAAATATTATTTATAAAAGCAATAGATGCGAAAGTAATAAAGATTTTTACTTACAAATGTACGAACTTCTGATAGGTAAGACTTTCTCAGTCATTGTGCAAGAATTAAGTGGTTATTGAACTTATAACATTGTATGGTGAAATAATCACGTGACATTTTAAACCAATGAAATGTTAGCATTTTTAAACCAAAAAAAAGTTGGTATTTTTACATCAGCGCTCTCTATCATTATATAAATTTCAATGAATTGAGTTCATAACATTATACTGTCCCTTCTCATTGATGTAATAGAATATTATACCGTCCCTTCTCATCGGTGTAATAGGTTGCCTTTTTCGTTTAAGTTAGTTTTTTTTTTTTTTTCATTTAAGCTATTATGGAACGAGTTATGAATTCTTATGTTGATGATGCAACCAACTTGGTGTTTCAATCCTCATCACCAGAATTTAATAATCAAGAGATGGATTCTACACTTTTATCCAAAGAAGGACCCGTTTCGAAGTATGGAGTGAAAACCAACTCATCAGGACTAAAGAAACAGTTTGAGTGTTTTACTTACAACAAAGATTTTTTCCGAAAGGATCATTTAAAACAACATTTGATGACCCATTCAGGAGAAAAACCTTTTGTGTATGTCATCTGTCGGAAAGCTTTCTCTAGAAAAGCTCTTTTGAATCGCCATAAATTGTCTCATTTAAAGGAACCTACTAAACATAAGTGTGGAGATTGCAACGAGCTGTTTTCAAGAAAGTACGACTTATTAAAACATAAAAAGATTCACAAATCACCCAAACAATATAAGTGTATTAAATGCAATGAACTATTTTCGAGAAAGTACGACTTATTGAAACATAAGAAGATCCATAAGCCCCGAAAGCAGTATGAATGCATCCAGTGTAGTGAAATATTTAATCGGAAATATGATTTGTCACGTCATATAGACACTGCACACAAAGTACTACCCAAAGTTGTCAAATCGTCATCTTTAAAAGATTCGTTATATGAAAAAGTGAAGCATTTTAAAAGACAAAATGCTTTAAATATATTTACTAAAACTGTAATAAATTCTAACGAGGAGAATGATCAAGACTTTCACACATTTTTTAACAGTATTCGATCGGACGTTTTGAATGAATTAAATTATCAGATAGAAGTAAAAAGGTCAATGAAATGGTATGCAACTGCAAAAGTTGTTGTAAGTCGCCAAACACCGGACGGTGATATAGATACTATCACCCCATATTTTCATTCAAGAACTGTACTGGAATTGATGAATCAAAACATATCTGTACATGTTGAGGATGCCTTTACGAAAATTATTAACTCTTTTGAGAAATTCACTCAACAAGGATCTAATTGGACATTGCAACAAATATTAAATCTAGAACTGTCTACAGCTAAATATAGAATGGTTTAAAATGTGTGGACTGTTTTTGAAACATGTATATTCATGATTTTGCTATTGTAGTTATTTAAAATGATAAATAAATAGTCTATGACTAAAAAATCTTAAGAGTTTTTTATTATTTTCATGGTAACTATTTTATATAAATTACTTATAACAGTTTCACATTGCTACATAAACTACTGTTTAACATTTTGAATGTCTTAGACAAAACGGGAATGAATTTGTTGAAATTATGTAAAACATGATGAAATAAATGTGATGTATTTATTATATGTTACTTAAACTACAAGAGAAATGATTGGAAATGTGTTATTTTAAATCTATGATACTTTTAATCACTAACAAGGTAAGACGTGACGTTATGAATCATCGATGGGTTTTCCTTTGAATAGGTAATAATCTTACTTATTGATAAGAAAGTTGGAAAAATAGACTTAACACATTGTTAGAGGTTTTGCAAAAATATATAGTTGGTTAAAAATTTTAGAAAATTTAACATAAAGTAACAAATTTTAGAAAATAAACATTTCGATAAATGAAAAAAAATTAAATTTTGGTAAACTTTACACTTAGACAATATTTCAAATTAGGAAAAAATAATAACTTTACACTGAAACAATATTTTAAACTAAGGAAAAATTAGACATAACACATTGTTAGAGTTTTTTTTAAAACAATCTAGTTGGTTATAAATTTTGCAAAATTAGCAACAAATAAACATTTCATTAGAAAATAATTAAATTTAAGTAAACTTATAATAATTTAACACATTGTTAAAGTTTTTTTGAAAACAACACAACATTTTCAAAGCAGTGGAAATAGTATACCTGTGAAAAATTCAACTTAGTGGATTTTAATAGTGAAATTTTTTAACCTCACGCATTTAAAAAATAAAACTTTATAAAAATTTTCACTTTTTTTAAATAAGCAACAGTTAAACATTTTGAATGTCTTAGACAAAGTGTGAATAAATTTGTTAAAACATTTTTTAAAAATATTTTTAAAGATAAATATTTAAGTATTTTTAAAATATTTTAATTTTAATTTAAAATTTTACTAAGTTTTAACCTTGTAAGATATTGTGTGTGTTTGCGTATAAATTTTTTAATAACAAAAAATAAGTGGACTATTCTAACTTTGTCTTATATCATTCGTTCAGATATAATGCTTTACATTTCAAAATAATATGTAAAGACGCTGGATTAGACAGTTAAACATATGGTTGCGTTTTTGTTTAACATTGAATTTAGCTATATTGAAGGATTTTATCATGGGTCCGAACGAGTTAGCTATAAGTAATATTATTTTTACAAAACTTGTATGTACAAGGTGTTTACAATATTTATTAGTGTTAAAATGTTACAATTTCGGGGAATTTTTTAATAAATCATTTATCTTAGACTCCGATTTAAAATCGGACTTTATCATATTTTTGAACGAAAACATATTAACAATATCAGAAAAATAAAAATTTGACACAATTTATAAATAATTAAAATTTTTATCAAAGTTTCAGTAAGTTGGGATAAGACATTTGTTTTAAAGTGATTGGTATAAAGTACATTTAAGCTATGACAAAAGACATGGGATGGTGGATACTAGACAAGTTCAAACAAGTAAAGCAAGATAAGCGAACGATGACTCACCCAAATAGACGTGCCACACAAAAACAAGTTTGGACAAGTCAACCAGGATAAGCGAGTGATGACTCATCTTAATAGACATACTGCATAAAAACAAGACTGAACAAGTTTAGACAAACACATAATGACGTCATTCAACAAGTTTAAACAACCAAACAATGAGCCAGCAGCAAACGATTGTTAGCAAGGTAGAGAGAAGCAAGATTGACTGAACGAGTGTAAGTTGTATTTAAAGTTAATTCTTATCACACACCGGAAGACTGCTAGCGCCTCTAGCGGCGATTGCAGCGCCCCCTAGCAAAGCTAAGGTAGAAACGTTAGTTGAGTGAAAGCAAAAACAAGAAGTTGACGTGTTTTTCGGTAAGTGATAGTTTCTGTTTTGTTTCTGAAAGGTGTTTTGTGTGAAAGGTAATCGAGTTGTATAAAATAATTAAACTTAAAAGTTAGCAAAGAATTTAAACTCGAACTCAAGTTAGTGAAAAAACCTATGTTTTTTCTGCACATGTGCAGATATATAGCATCCATATACTTAAAGCTAACCTGCTTTTTAGTTTTTCGTGCAAAAATGCCTTTTATAGGCATGCGCGAGCATTCAGCTAATCAGCTAGAGGCTTTTACTATCTTCAGACACGATATTTCAGCCAATGAGGTGAAGGCTTTTTCCTCTCTCTAGAAGCGTGTGTGGATTACTACGACTCCATTTGGTTGTTCAGTTGTTGAAACTTTATGGATTTCTTTTATAAGGTATTTTTTCATTTTACCGTATTTATTTTCTTTTTAAGTCGTATGTATTTTATTACTTTGAATTTTTTATAACTAACCCCTTTTTTTGAGAGAGAGAGAGAGATTTCGTGGCACGAAATTCCGGGAATCGTTTCCGATGTAAACAAGTGTAAAATTTCAGTTTTTTAAACTTTTAATATGTAATTCTGTGTGATATGATTAAATTCAGGTTTTCTCAGCGACGATCACAGTATTTTTACCAAAAAATTTTTGTATTAATCAAGCTTTTTTGGTTATTAAGCATAGCTAAACACGAAAGAAAACTTTGTTATTTTAAGATTTTGATGTGAATTATTTGCGTACATTTATAAGGCGAGTTTCACTGAATAATTCAAGAAAAAAAAATCTCATCATTATACATATTTAGTTACGCATTATTAATTATTTACTTGGCCTTTACTTTTAATATTTCAAACTTACAGCTGAATGTAACTATTAAAACATTTGAAATACTGTATTCGTAAAATGAAATTTCAGCTTAAACACTCGACAATTACTTTTACTTATGCATTATTAATTATTTACTTGGCCTTTAATTTTAATATTTCAAACTTACAGCTGAATGTAACTATTAAAACATTTGAAATACTGTATTCGTAAAATGAAATTAGCTTAAACACTCGACAATTACTTTTAGTTATGCATTATTAATTATTTACTTGGCCTTTACTTTTAATATTTCAAACTTACAGTTGAATGTAACTATCAAAACATTTGAAATACTGTATTCGTAAAATGAAATTTCAGCTTAAACACTCGACAATTACTTTTAGTTATGCATTATTAATTATTTACTTGGCCTTTACTTTTAATATTTCAAACTTACAGCTGAATGTAATTATTAAAACATTTGAAATACTGTATTCGTAAAATGAAATTTCAGCTTAAACACTCGACAATTACTTTTAGGTTAAATTCAGGTTTTCTCAGTGACGATCACAGTATTTTTACCAAATAATTAAAAGTACTACATGCATGCATCTATCTATCTATATTAGAAATTGTGCAGGTTTCTGGTCACTGTTTTGTTTACATATTTTAAACAAAAATTTCAATTTAATAATGCACTGAAAATTATAATGAATGCTTACAATTAAACACAACAACACAAAACAAAAAATTTCACAAAAACACATTATTTCCCCGATATTTTCCCACAACTAATCAATAAATTTCATGATATTTTATTGCGATTTTAAACCATGAACTTTAGTACTTTTCTGTTATACGGATACTATGCCAAAATGTATGTATGTATGTAAATGTATGTATGTATGTTTGGCGACAATGGTGTACGTATAACGGAAAAGTGCCTGAATTATTATTTTTATATATATATATAAAATATGAACATAATTGGCGACACAGCAAGTTTTCTGGATTTCTCCCTGGCTCTCTAACCACATTGTTAACAAAACAAAAAATTCACGAAAAACACATTATTTCCCCGATATTTTCCCACAACTAATCAATAAATTTCATGATATTTTATTGTGATTTTAAACCATGAACTTTAGTACTTTTCTGTTATACGGACACTATGCCAAAATGTATGTATGTATGTATGTTTGACGACAATGGTGTCCGTATAACGGAAAAGTGCCTGAATTATTATTTTTTTATATATATATAAAATATAAACATAATTGGCGACACAGCAAGTTTTCTGGATGTGAAAGGCGGAGATGAATTTCATTCATTCAATGACCTTTTTAAAAGTTTCAAGTTTGGATTGAGTGCACATGAACATAGAAACCGATACCTATTTCTATGTTTATGATTGAGTTATTTGGATATCTTTTCGTATAGCACAGAAAATCATTTCTCCCGCTTTCGTAATACAGATAAATTCTGGTGTATTTTTTTTTCTTCTTTTTATATCATAAGTACTTTTCTACTTTAAATTTTTTTAACCTAATAGTAATTGTCGCGTTTCTAAGCTGAAATTTCATTTTTCGAATGCAGTATTTCAAATGTTTTAATAATTACATTCAGCTGTAAGTTTGAAATATTTAAAATATTAAAAGTAAAGGTCAAGTGAATAATTAATAATGCGTAACTAAATATGTATAATGATCAGAATGACATATTAAAATGTGTACAGAATGACATGAAAATTTTAAAAAACTGAAATTTTGCACTTGCAACTTAATTGTAAATTTCATTGTTTACATTGGAAACGATTTGTGGATTTTAAGAATTTGCGGAACTTCGTGTCACCAAATTACTAAATCTCTCTCTCTCACTCTCCAAAAAAAAAAAGGTTAGTTTAAAAAAATTCAAAGTAGCAAAATACATACAACACAAAAATAAAATAAATACGGTAAAATGAAAAAATTACTTTAATAATAGAAATCCATAAATTTTCAACAACGACATCAAACGAATGCAACAGATCGACGAACATTGCGTTTTTTAAGCGACTGATCGACGAACCTTGCGTTTTTTGGGGACATATCGACGAAGTTTGCGTTTATTCCACAATCGATCGACGAAATTTTTCTTTTTTCCCTGACTGATCGACGAACTTTGCATTTATTCCGCAATCGATCGACGAAATTTGCTTTTTTCCGCAACTGATCGACGAAAACTTTGTGTTTTTTCCTCGACAGATCAACGAACTTTGCGTTTTTTCTGCGACAGATAGACGAACATTGCGTTTTTTAAGCGACTGATCGACGAACCTTGCGTTTTTTGGGGACAGATCGACGAACTTTGTGTTTATTCTGCAATCGATCGACGAAATTTGCTTTTTTCCCCCGACTGATCGACAAACTTAGCGTTTTTTCCGCGACAGATCGATGAACTTTGCGTCTTTTCCACGATCGATCGGTGAATCTCAATCAAGTAAAATCTAAAGTCAGAAATTTATTTAACAACCTAATTGTTAAGGGTCCCTAACACATTTAATGGAACTTGAAAAATACACTGCATATATAAAACTTAACTTTCTTCCCTTTTTTATAATAAAAATAAACATTTTACATAATCATTCTCAGTTGACTTAATTTTTTCAATGGTATTTTGTCATGTCTGCATTAATGTAATTCTTTAAATAACACGTAAAATAATAGTGGGGTTTAAAAAATTTTTTTCTCCCTCCCAAACATTACAACTCCCCTCCATTTAAAAATGTTAGTAGGGAGACTCCCGTCCTTGGAAAAATTGAATTTCAAGCCCTGCCTATAATATGTTTGTGTGTATTGAGGTTTGTATAGATGTTTGTGTGTGTGCTGTTTTTAATAAAGACAGTTTCATTTTTCACACGAACCTTTCAAAAAATTCACATTCTTTGCGCAATCCTTTAACAAAATTCGCATTTTTTTTCGTGATTCTTTAATGAAATTCGCATTTTTTTCTGTATCTTTTTTTTGTCGAGATTCACAATTTTTTCAGCTATCCTATGACGTAATTCATGTTTTTTTTTCAGCGATAATATGATTTTGTATGATGAAATTTGTGTTTTTTCTGCGATTTTTTTTTTTCACGAAATTTGCGTTATTTTCCACGATTCTTTTATGAAATTTGCGTTTTTCTGTGATCCTTAGACGAAATTTTCTTTTTTCACAATGCTTTGATAATAATCACATTTTCTCTGCTGCCTTTTGATAAGATTCATGAATTTTCAGCAATCCTTCGATGAAATTCGCGTTTTTTCAGCAATCTTTGAAAAAATTCGCATTTTTCTCGCGATACTTTAACGAAATGTGCGTTTTCCAGCGATTTTTTGATAAAATACATTTTATTCCGCAATTTTTAGACGAAATTTGGCAAGAAAGCGCTATCTTTTGGTGGAATTTCCTGTTTTGCGATTCTTTGACAAAATTTGCTCATCTTTTGCGTAAATCACGTTTTTCTGTGGCCTTTTAACAAAATTCACGTTTTACATGATCCTTTGATGAAATTAGTGTTTTTCCCGTGATCATTTGACGAAATCTAGGATTTTTTTCCCGCGAAGATTGATTATATGTTTTTAGTCTGCAGGTGCCCTAAAAAGTTTGTGACGCCAAACAAACAAAATTCATCCTAAAGAATTATTGTTTCGTTTCTGGAAATGAACGACTGTCAACTCATTGGCTGAATTATAAAGGGTGAAATGTGTAGGCACTGAGTATCATCTATACTATTAACAGAGTTTCCCCCAGGTTTAAAAAGGTGCAAGGTGCTGCTGGTGAGAAAAAGGGCACTTTTTTTATTCTTAAGGGCACTTTTTGAATTTTTGAGGGCACTTTTCAGAATCTTAAGGGCACTTTTTTAATTGTTAAAGCTTAAAGGTATTCTTTTGGTTTTTAAAGCCACTTTTGATATTTCAAAGTCAAAACACTCTTTTTAAGACAACATTGAGTCAGTTTTTATTATGAAACCAAATTTTTTAATGCAAAAAGGAGAAAGGGCACTTTTTTTACTGAGAGCAAGAAGGGTGCTAATTATTTTGCTGGAGGGGGCAAGAAGGGTGCTAATTATTTTGCTGGAGGGGGCAAGAAGGGTGCTAATTATTTTTATGAGGGGCAAGAAGGGTGCTATTTTGCAAACCAAAGCGCAGGCAGGGTGCAGCACCCTTCTGAAACTGTCTGGGGGAAACACTGCTATTAATGTCGGTAAACGTCTGTCTGTGTGTGTGTTGTTGTGTCTGGCGTCTGTAAGCACAAAACTCTGCATGCAGACGATGGACATAAGTGCTTTTGGTATAAAAAAATTCGGAAGGGGAGTTTTTAAAATTCACAACATTTTGCGGGAGAAGAGGGGTGCGAACGAATTTAAAAAATGAGTCCGCATCAATAATTATGGCGGCGGGGGGCAGTATGTTTTGCCCACACGGGGCGGAGACTTTTCTTTGCTGACACCACTCATATGATATATCGTTCGAAAGGCTTGCGACTGCCTTTTCATGTTATGCATCTGTGTGGTCCATCCCCCCCCCCCCGGTCAATTGGGGCACTTTTCTAAATTTTGCACATACCACTCATGTTATATATCGTTAAAAAGGTCTGTGACCGCTTAATCATATTATGCATCTCCGGTGTTCATCCCCCACTTTGCCCCCCCCAAGGGGTACTTTTGTAAATTTTTCACAAACCCTTCATGTTACGTATTGTTGGAAAGGTCTTTGACTGCTTATTCATGTTATGCATCTCCAGGGTCCATCCCGCCATTTCCCCCCTTTTAAGGGGGGCACTTTTCTAAATATTGTTGAAAAGGTCTGTGACCGCTTAATCATATTATGCATCTTTAATGTCCATCTCCCCAATTGCCCCCCCCAAGGGATCATTTTTCTAAATTTCCCTCATGTCATATATTGTTGGAAAGGTCTGTGACTGCTTAATCATATTATGCATCTCCAATGTCCATCTCCCCACTTTGCCCTCCCCCCCCCCAAGGGGGTACTTTTCTAAATTTTGCAGACAACCCTCATGTCATATATCGTTGGAAAGGTCTGTGACTGCTTAATCATATGCATATCTCTGATGTCCATCTCCCCACTTTGCCCCCCCCCCGCAAAGAGGTACTTTTCTAAATTTTGCACACAACCCTCATGTTATATATCGTTGGAAAGGTCTGTGACCACTTAATCATATTATGCATGTACCGTGTCCATCCCCTACTTTACCCCCCCCCCCCCACAAGGGGGTACTTTTTTAAATTTTGCACACACCCCTCATGTTACATATCGTTTGAAAGGTCTTTGACTGCTTATTCATGTTATGCATCTCCTTGGTCCATCCTGCCATTTCCCCCTCCCCAAGGGGGCACTTACCATTTACTTGCACAACAGCGCTAAATGTGTCAAATGAAAGAAATTCCGCGAGTGCATGTGCCAGTGAAACTTAGCCAATTGCTGTTCTTCAACCTAGCTTTAATTCAAAGTGGGTTTTTTATTTATTTGAATTATTCTGCAAAAGTTTCAAACATTTTAAAGCAGCTATGAATTTTATTTTTATGGTACTATCAAGTTTTTTGCCGTCAAATTTTGACGGGTTCCATCTAGTATAGTTGATAGGCGCCAGTAGGTTTCAAAGATAAACAGTTACATTATAGTCTCTCAATAGTTAAAATTAAAAAGTTAATTTTGATTAACTTAAAGATTTTTAAACTTTTTGTAAACTTTAAATTTTTTTAAACTATATTTTTGTTAACTTTTTTAACATAACTTAAATTTTTTTAACTTTAAAAACTTTTAGTAAACTTTACTTTTATTAAATTTTATTTTTTTTAATAACTTATTCAACCCTCTGTTATTAAGCAAACCTAACATATCAAATTTATTAACTTTAAACATAAATCCTAAGTTTATCAATAAGTCAATTTAACCTTTCGAAAAATATATTTAATTAAAAAACTATGCATTGTGTTGTATTCATTTTGTAGTACTTTAAGCTTTAAGCCCTTCAATTAAATTGAAAATTCAGATGATTTCCTTTATCGAATATTTTAAAACATCTCTAAATGCTATAATACCATGGCTTGCTCAATTAAACCTACCGTAAATTATCAAACCGTAAAAAATTTTTTGTTGTCGGTTCGAATCCAAGTTAAAACTTTTAATTAATTCTATTACCCACCAATAGGGGGCGATACAAAAGAACTATTATTTCATTTTAAAAGGTTCACATCTAAATTCTAATTAAACTCTAAGTCATTTCAACTTTTACTCTCGTCCTTAAAGATTAAACTTCTTCAAAATTTTAACATATCTTCTACAGTACACTTTCAAGTTATCGCATCCTCCAAAATTTTAACTCGTGACTTTTAAAACATTTGATTGTTTTACACAATAATGTGATTGTTTGCTTTTTGAATGCTGATTAAATTTAGTGTTTTTAAGTGTATCATTAAGAAATAACTTGAATATTAAATCAATTTAACCTTAAAAAAGAAACACAATATATTCAATCAGTTGTTATCAGTGCCTTTGTGATGTAATTGCCAACACATTCAGCTGTTAACTGAAAGGATAATGGTTCGATTCCATTCAAATACGACTTTTCATTTTATTTTCCTATGTCCTTTTTCATATGTAGGGGGAAATTTCAAAAAGTAGTCAAAGTTGTAGTTTATATTTCTCAAATATCTTAAATCTCAACTAAACGTCGTGCTCAGAAACCTACCCTGAACTATGATTTTATGACTTGGTTAGTAAATAATAGTATGTTACCAGTGACGTCATGTGTGAGGGAAAAACCCATCTATAATTCCTAACATCATGTCTTATCTTGTTAGTGATTAAAAATAACACATTTTCAATCAATTCTCTTGAAGTTTAAGTAACATATAATAAATATCTCGAGTTTATTTCACCATAAATAAAATTTCCTTTAAAAGTTAATGAAAATTTTGATGTTTTATATCGTTTTAACAAATTTATTCGCACTTTGTCTAAGACATTCAAAATGTTTAACTGTTGCTTATTTAAAAAAAGTGAAAATTTTATAAAGTTTTATTTTTTAAATGCGTGAGGTTAAAAAATTTCACTATTAAATTCCACTAAGTTGAATTTTTTACAGGTATACTATTTCTACTGCTTTGAAAATGTTGTGTTGTTTTCAAAAAAACTTTAACAATGTGTTAAGTTATTAATTTTCCTTAGTTGAAAACATTGTATAAGTGTAAAGTTATTATTTTTCTTAGTTTGAAACATTGTCTATATATATAGATAAAGTGTAAAGTTTACTTAAATTTAATTATTTTCTAATGAAATGTTTATTTGTTGCTAATTTTGCCAAATTTATAACCAACTAGATAGTTTTCAAAAAAACTCTAACAATGTGTTATGTCTAATTTTTCCTTAGTTTAAAATATTGTCTCAGTGTAAAGTTATTATTTTTTCCTAGTTTGAAATATTGTCTAAGTGTAAAGTTTACCAAAATTTAATTTTTTTTTCATTTATCGAAATGTTTATTTTCTAAAATTTGTTACTTTATGTTAAATTTTCTAAAATTTTTAACCAACTATATATTTTTGCAAAACCTCTAACAATGTGTTAAGTCTATTTTTCCAACTTTCTTATCAATAAGTAAGATTATTACCTATTAAAAGGAAAACCCATCGATGATTCATAACGTCACGTCTTACCTTGTTAGTGATTAAAAGTATCATAGATTTAAAATAACACATTTCCAATCATTTCTCTTGTAGTTTAAGTAACATATAATAAATACATCCCATTTATTTCATCATGTTTTACATAATTTCAACAAATACATTCCCATTTTGTCTAAGACATTCAAAATGTTAAACAGTAGTTTATGTAGCATTGTCAAACTGTTATAAGTCATTTATATAAAATAGTTACCATGAAAATAATAAAAAACTCTTAAGATTTTTTAGTCATATACTATTTATTTATCATTTTAAATAACTACAATAGCAAAATCATGAATATACATGTTTCAAAAACAGTCCACACATTTTAAACCATTCTATATTTAGCTGTAGACAGTTCTAGATTTAATATTTGTTGCAATGTCCAATTAGATCCTTGTTGAGGGAATTTCTCAAAAGAGTTAATAATTTTCGTAAAGGCATCCTCAACATGTTACAGATATGTTTTGATTCGTCAATTCCAGTACAGCTCTTGAATGAAAATATGGGGTGATAGTATCTATATCACCGTCCGGTGTTTGGCGACTAACAACAACTTTTGCAGTTGCATACCATTTCATTGACCTTTTTACTTCTATCTGATAATTTAATTTATTCAAAACGTCCGATCGAATACTGTTAAAAAATGTGTGAAAGTCTTGATCATTCTCCTCGTTAGAATTTATTACAGTTTTAGTAAATATATTTAAAGCATTTTGTCTTTTAAAATGCTTCACTTTTTCATATAACGAATCTTTTAAAGATGACGATTTGACAACTTTGGGTAGTACTTTGTGTGCAGTGTCTATATGACGTGATAAATCATATTTCCGATTAAATATTTCACTACACTGGATGCATTCATACTGCTTTCGGGGCTTATGGATCTTCTTATGTTTCAATAAGTCGTACTCTCTCGAAAATAGTTCATTGCATTTAATACACTATATTGTTTGGGTGATTTGTGAATCTTTTTATGTTTTTATAAGTCGTAATTTCTTGAAAACAGTTCGTTGCAATCTCCACACTTATGTTGTGTAGGTTCCTTTAAATGAGACAATTTATGGCGATTCAAAAGAGCTTTTCTAGAGAAAGCTTTTCGACAGATGACACACACAAAAGGTTTTTCTCCTGAATGGGTCATCAAATGTTGTTTTAAATGATCCTTTCGGAAAAAATCTTTGTTGCAAGTAAAACACTCAAACTGTTTTTAGTCCTGATGAGTTGGTTTTCACTCCATACTTCGAAACGGGTCCTTCTTTGGATAAAAGTGTAGAATCTATCTCTTGATTATTTAATTCTGGTGATGAGGGTTGAAACACCAAGTTCGTTGCATCATCAACATAAGAATTCATAACTCGTTCCATAATAGCTTAAATGAAAAAAAAAACTAACTTAAAAGAAAAAGGCAACCTATTACACCGATGAGAAAGGACAGTATAATATTCTATTACATCAATGAGAAGGGACAGTATAATGTTATGAACTCATTTCATTGAAATTTATTCAATGATAGAGAGCGCTCATGTAAAAATACCAACTTTTCATTGGTTTAAAAATACTAACATTTTATTGGTTTAAAAATACTAACACTTTATTGGATTAAAATGTCACGTGATTATTTCACCATACAATGTTATAAGTTCAATAACCACTTAATTCTTGCACAATGACTGAGAAAGTCTTACCTATCAGAAGTTCGTACATTTGTAAGTAAAAATCTTTATTACTTTCGCATCTATTGCTTTTATAAATAATATTTTACTTATCAAGTTGCTTAATTTCTAAATGATGTATTCTAAAACGCCTTTTATGTCTTATGTGTATAAAGTCTACCAAAGAGTGGAAAAAAGAGGGGGTGTAAAGTATTTGTAAAATTGAAATACGTTAATTTATAAAAACTAGATTGCACTCTCTTTTTTAAAAATGTTGGTTGTGTAAAATCAAATATAATGAAAATTTATTTTAATCGTATAACTCTAAATAAAATACTCGCTCTCTTTAATAAGTTAAATAGTCGCTAAAAATTGTTCATATGAAAGGAAAAAAATCGTTCAAATTGTATGTATTGTTGTTCGTTTATATCGTATGGTATTGTTTATATCATATTGTATGTTTTTATAAATCAAATTTTGCATGTCAAATCATTTCTTGACTAAATGGAATGATCTAAAATGTCTTATACGTTGTGGTTGGTTGGTTATTTGTTACAATCGATTATCTACGTATGATATATAAGTCTCTGTGGGAGGTCTTTCTAAGGTGTTCTAACCCGTATTGACACAAGATTCGATAAAAACTCCAAACGGTTAGGTCAACGAGCGCGAGAGGTGTTTAAACCTTCCGTCTACCGGCTTTGAAAGTAGAACCTCTCAGCCACTATACTGTTTAATCACTTAATTCCAAAATGAAATGTTTCTAAGACTGTCATGTCTTAAGTGAAACGTATTTAACTAAAGAAAGGTGTAGTAATTGTGACATAAGTTATTCTCTAGTACCTTTTTAAGAAAAATGTTAGCTATTACAAGTCATTTAAAACAAATATATAATAAAAAGTATTATTTAAGTATCATAAAAACGATTATTTAAGTTACTCCACAAATTTTTAAACTTAAAAACAGAAGATATAATGTAACAGAAAGTATGACAAATCTTTTTTTCCTATGAAAGATTAGTCTCAAAGACTTGAATTATTTTTTCCCTAAAAATGACACATTAATTTCAGTATACAAGTTTGTGAAACGGCTTTTGCAGGAAAATATTGCGGTGAATACAATATTAAGGCTCTGCATCAGTAAATTTTTCTTTGGGATTTCTGTCCTCAACCAGCTTTTTCATTCCCCCTTTCTAAACACGCCCATCTCTTTCTTCGGCTGTCAACGCAGTAAGGGGTAGAAACAGGGGTTCTAGAATCCAGGAAGGGAGGGCTGTAAATAGCTTGTGGTCAGCGTCATTCCCATCTCGTAGGGGATAGATTTACCGGTTCAACGCATAAAATGCTTATCCCAAAACAAATTCCATTGTTGGTCATTTAGAACTTTGTTGTTTTGCTATAATTGTTTTAAAAAACAATTTCCAATAAATCTTTTCCAAATTTCCAATAAATCTTTTATTTGATTATGTATTTCTTTTATTATCATAAATATAAAATATGTAAATACAAAAAAATATGTAAGACGAAAAAAATTACACAGGAATGATTTACCGTACATACTCCTGTATAGGTCGACTCGTGTATAAGTCGACCCTCCAATTCTTACACAAAATTTTGAGAAAAAAAAATAATTTTGGTGTATAAGTCGAACTACATATTTGGTAGTATGCTGAAAAATGATTTGTAATCGAGGATAAAAAAAAATATTAATAAATTTTCATTAAATTAGTAAACATTTTTTACGTTTCTAATCAGATTTTTTTTTTTAAATTCAATGTTTTAAAACTGAAGAAGCTTAAACTATTTTGAATTCTATTCACATCAATTTAATGATACTTAAAACGAAAAAAAATCTTTGAAAAATCTATTCAAGCCTTATTTACAAAGGTAAACAACTTCTTAGAACTGCTAAAATATACATCTTTGTATTGTACGACTTTTAGGAGAGAAATCTAGAAGCATTTTCAAGTTGAACTCTTTTTAAAAAGGGGGTTAAAATGCTGAAAGGAATGCCCCTGTATTGAAGGGAATTCTATCCCAAGAGAAAATGGGTGTAAAACAATTGTTGAGTTTTTTTTTATCAATCACGGGGAAATGACCATTGTCCGCTTTTTTCTTTCTCTCTAACCTAATATTTCACACTTCTTCCGGAGTGGGGCATTTTTTTTTTTTTTTTTTTACTAACTCGTATATAAGTCGACCCCCCCTTTTCAACTCCCAAATTTTGTCTAAAATTCTTCGAATTATACATGAGTATGTACGGTATGTATAAAGCCTAAAATATATTTTATTTCCGTATAACTAAATACACTATTTCAAATTTATACTGCAGCATCAAGCGACTGTAATACCAAGAAAATTGTCACTGAATATACTATAAGCATAACATAGATTTTTACATCGATGGGGCAAAGAATAACAATAGTCATGTCATAATTATGAAAGTATAAGTTAGAATATAACATATAGCTACAGTAACATATAAATATAATAAATTGTATTAAATTACTGAAGTGAAAACTTCTTTAGGCGCTTTGGGCATTTTTTGAGATGGGAAAAAACCCATTGAACTCGCGACACTGTTACTGTAACCGACACTGTTACCGACACCTCTGTATATTTGAAGGTAAAATTTCTTTAGGCGCGTTGGACATTTTTTGAGATGGGAAAAAACCATAGATCTCCCGACACTGTTACTGTAACCAACACCTCTGTATATAAGTATGTACATGTATTGTGTATAGTTCGGTATGAGGTAGGGCGGGGCGGGCGCGTCACGCGCCGCATGCTTGCCTGTGGGCTATTGTTTTTTATGAAAATTATTTATATATTATATTTAATATATATTTATCTATTATTTTTATGTAAATTAAACAGTGGTATTTTATTATATATATGTATGTATGTATATATGTATGTATATATATATATATATTGAAATTCATGTTTTCACTTCTGTCGGCACTCCCGGAGTGCTTGTGTTTTTTTTGTAAAATATTTATAATTAAAAACATATTATAAATAATTTATAACCTGATAACCTCTTTATTCAAAACATATTTTTTACTATGCTTCTGTATTTTTTATATTTATTTTAAACGATATTTAATTTAAACGTCAATAAAAATGGCACCAATCTTTAAGGTTTTTAGTTGTTGATATTTTTTGTACTTTTTAATAAAGAAGTGAACCCTGTACAGTAAATATTAAACCAATTTATGAATCAGTTTTAAATGAAGCCTTCAAAATTAGAAAAAAAAGGTATTAGATATTTTGTCAGTTGATCAAAATGATTTAATCTTCACTATATCATTTTCTGTTTTTATGAAAAATTACAAAGGTGATTAGAAACTGAAAACTGCAATACATTTATTGACATAACAGATTAAATATCGTTTAAAAGACATATTTTTTTTCTCAAAATCCATTAAATCAATCTTATGATCGTTTCCAATTCTACCATCTTGCAATATTAGATTTAATATTTTTATTGATATTATGGAGCATTTTGCATATTTCGTACTGAATTTGTCTTCTGGCGGTCAAAGAGGATTGCGGTCAGATTTAAATTTTTTGCACTTTTTGTACGTAACTTGGAATTTTGTTTCCATTGATGCTCAAACACTTTGGACAACTTTGATACATGTTGGTACATATATAATAATATGTATTTTAAATATTCGCATATCCTTCTTTCAAATTGTTTAACATTTGTTGCTTATAATCAAATCAAGATGGAAGGCACAATTTGCATAATGAAAACAGATGTAAAAAATTCTCTCCTGGATAAATTCTTAGAAAAGTTAATGAACATATTTTAACTTTTTTTGTTTATTGATTTTTATTTGCTTCACCTTATTTTAATTTTATACATATGTTGTTTATCCAAATTTTACCCGATGCACAAATAGTCAAATTATGAAACAGCCTTTATTTATTATTACATAAAAAGAGACGCAGTATAGGCTAATATCAAAATAGTGCATATTAAAAATTTTAAACAATTCAGAAAGACAAGTTCATGATACGCATAATAATCAAATTAAATATTTTGCATCAAAAATGCATTGCATCAAATCCCCCATAAAAAAGTATCACTATACCAGAAATACCGTAGAGAGAGAGGGGGGGGGGGGAGGGAGGGGAAAGAGAAAGTGGGGGGAGAGAGAGAGTTACATGAAAAAATATCCTAGTTGCAAATAAATAGCATATTGAATGAATCCATTCATTATGAATATTTCTATTTTATTCTTCAGAAATGTTTATACATTTTAAAACTTTTTAGTGAAATATTCAAATGGATTCCAGAACAGTAAGATTAAACTATTCGAAATACGTGAACAATATTTCAAAAAGTACTCTTAATAAGCAAACAAAATTTCATTTAAACTGTAAATGACATAACGATTTTTTTTTGCAGGGGGGGGGGGGAGAGGGGTGCCTCTTACGAGCTACAAATCCCCATCCAGACCCCACAGATTCTAAATACGTACTAATTTGCTTTGTTTTAAAAGTATCACCCGATTACATAAGAGTGAATGACCAGTGGTGATCTTCTGTAATCGGGTTGCCATTCATTTCCATTTAACTGAAGATTTTTCGGTTCTCAAGACTGCATTCATCACGGTCATGACAGTATTGACGCCTTATTTCGTGACCGATTAAGTAAGTTCTATCACACATTTAAAAATCAGCAAAATTGAAAATAAAACATGTCGCTGCCTCCGGACTTTTATAATAACGTCTAGAAGAAAAGTTTTATTTTCAGACGCTATAAGAAAATCATTTTAAATATGACATAATTTTTCTTATTTAATGCATTTCGCTTGTAATAATTTACTTATTTTAAAGTTTTTTTTTTCTCTCTCGTTTATTATTCACGTGCATTAATTTAATGTTACTCAGTTGAAAGTGTTTGGCAATATTATTATTGGGCTTTTTAAATATAGCGTAATTTTCTCCATTTAATGCTTTTAACATGTAATAATTTAATTATTTTAAAGTTTTCTTGTATTGCATACATTTTTAAACAGGCAAAATATTTATAAATAGCACAATTACATGTAAGTAAATATGAATATGAGGAAAAACTTGAACTTATATGAACAAATCTACTACTTATCACATTTATATATAACTAACAGATCAAATAAAAAACTATCTTAATAATTTAACAGTAAAATATTGCTAATTAGTTCTAGGATAATAATTTAAAACATTTTATGAAATTCTATTGAATAACAAAAATCTCATAAAGCAAAACTATATAATTAACTATTTATTATTATTAATTGTTATTTTTTTTTTTTAAAGAAAAAACAAATTTTTTTTAAATATTAATTTTTTTTAACTTTTCAAAAAAAAAAACTTATGTTTATTTTAACTTAAAAAAAAAAAAAAAAAAAAAAAAAAAAAATCCGGGTTTTTGCTATAACTGCCAGTAGGCGATTAAATTTTGAAATAAGATTTTGGCTTTTTAAAAATATTTAGTTTAAGAAAAAAGTTTTTGAAAGTACGGGGTGGCTGTAAATTTCTTTATAGTGAAAATGAGGGGGTCAGGGTAAAAAAGTGCCAAGCCACAGTTTTTGGTGAAACAAATCTAACACTGTAATCTGTTGCCTAATATTGTAAATTACAAAATCCAACATATAATTTTTTTTTCTAATGTCACTTGATGGCAGCCTTATGTGACAGGTTTCGTTTTTGCCCCAGATGTTTATGCCCCCAATGAAGATAGCTAATTTACAAAAAACGTAATAGTAATATCATGAAAGTAATGCCATATTGTTACTCAGAATATCTCAAATGTTAAGACATTGGCGAAAAAACTTTATGTTATATATCTTGATTTGAGTATTTTATCAAATTTTAAATTGAAATATCTCAGAAGTTCACAAAAGTGGCTTGGCACCCTCTTGCCTCGATCTCCTCAAATAAATTTCGAAAGTGTTACTTAGGTAATCATGTTTTTAAATTTCATCATAATTTAATATATAATTTTGCGATCTGTGAGGAGAAGCCGGTTGAACGAAATCCAGGAAAGAGCAAGAGTTTAAAATTGGTGTGTCTGTGGGAAAAAGTAAAAAAAAAAAAAAAACACCGTATTAAAAGTACCATGTCATAAATTATTAAATAGCCCGTAGCAGAGTCCTGCATCGAGTCGGGTAAGTAGATTTTACGACCCGTGGTTCGGGTCGAATTGACGATAATTTGTGTCGTTTCGGATCGGTTTGGGGTTGACTTTAAATGTTTCGGGTTCAAGTCTAGTTGATCCGATTTTTCAATATATATATATATATATATATATATATATATATATATATATATATATATATATATATATATTCCCAAATGAAAAATAGCTCCACCAGTGGCTGAGAGGTTCTGCTCTCGAAGCTGGTAGACGGGAGGTGCTTGGTTCGATCCCAATCGCGCCCGTCGGGCTAATTGTATTTTTTCTTTTCTCATTAAAAAATATTCTTGTTATAAATTTTCATTATTTTATTATTCAGGAATATTAATACAAAGAAAAATAAATTAAATGCATTTAAAATAAAATTTAATCTAATCTAACAAAGCATACCTTTTATTCTACACGTGAAATACCACTGCTTCTATCGATTGATGATATCGTTTTCTTCTAAACATTTCAATTTTGCTTTTTATCCACAAATATGAAATAAACCCGTGCTGAGAAATCATACATTATCTTTTTTGTACTATTTATTTTTTTATAATCATGCTGAGCATCATATAATGCGTTATTTCATTTTTGTAGCAACACAAATTAGATAAAAACCTTTTATTTAATTTATGAAAACAACGTCGATTTAATTTTTAATTACAGCAATTTTAAAAAAACATGTTTTAACAAAATGTGAGTGTACTATGCCAGAAACCGCTTCAAAAACCTTTCGAATGATACCCCATCGTAATTTGTGTATAGCTGCAATTTGTGTATAACTAAATATGCTATTTCAAATTTATGCTGCAGCATCAAGCGACAGTATACCAAGAAAATTGACACTGAATATATAACCATAACATAGATTTTTACATCAATGTGGCAGAGAATTATAATAATCATGTCATAATTGGGAAGTATAAATTATAATATAACATATAAACACATTAACATATAAATATAATAAATTATAATTTATATTAAATTATTGTAAAATATTTATAATTATAAATACCGTATATACTAGTGTATAAGTCGACCCCCCCCCCCCCCCAATTCTTACGCAAAATTTTGGAAAAAATTGAATTTTCGTGTATAAGTCGAACCACATTTCTGGTAGTATGTTGAAAAATAATTTGTAATCGAGGATGAAAAAAAAAATAAATTTTCATTAAATTAGTAAACTTTTTACGTTTCTAATCAGACTTCTTTTTTTTTTAATTCAACATTTTAAAATTGTATAATTATGTAAAACTGAAGAAGCTTAAACTAATTTGAAAGCTATTCACATCAATTTAATGATTACTTACCTTTTTTTTTTTTTTTTTTTTTTGAAAAATCTGTTCATGCCTTATTTACAAGGGTAAACAACTTCTTAAACTGCTATAATATAGTACTTCTTTGTATTGTAGTACTCTTAGGAGAGAAATCTAGTAGCAATCTCAAGTTGAACTCTTTTTAAAAAGGGGATTAAAATGTTGAAAGGGATGCCCCTGTATTAAAGGGAATTCTATCCCAAGAGAAAATGAGTGCAGAACAATTACAGAGACATTATTGTTGAGATTTTTTTTTTATCAATCACCATTGTCCGCTTTTATCTGTCTCTCCAACCTAGACCCATATGTGATTAATTAAAAGACTTGCACATTCACCAATTATCTGTAAAAAAAAGTATGACTCCGGTATTTCACTCTGCTATTTTTTTTTTTTTTTTTTTTTTTTTTTTTTTTTTTTTTTTTTTTACTTACTCGTGTATAAGTCGACCCCCCATTTTCAGCTCCCAAATTTTGTCTAAAATTCTCCGACTTATACACGAGTATATACATTATAAATAATTTATAATCTGATAAACCCTTTATTCAAACATATTTTTTACTATGCAAGATACCTTCTCTGTATTTTTTATCTTTATTTTAAAAAGATATTTAATTTATTACGTCAATTAAAATGTTGCCGATCTTTAAAGTTTTCAGTTGAGATTTTTTATACTTTTTAATAAAGAAGGGAATCTTATACAATAAAGATTAAACTTATATATGAATCAGTTTTAAATAAAGCCCTCGCGAAAAAAGAATATATATATATATATATATAATCATACTTGTATACACACACACACACACACACACATATATATATATATATATATACAGGGTGGTACTGGCATAACAGAGAGGGCGGTGGCAAAATGGATAAAAAGGGCGCCAACTATTTAATAAGTGGGCGCCAATTGCTTATTTATTACATTAGTACATTATATATATATATATATATATATATATATATACACGCACATCAGACAAATTATGTATGAAAAATTACCATTAAAATTAATTGCTATAGCGAAAACTTTATTATTCCTAAAATATTTATGATATCCAAATTAGTATTATATTCTATAAAAATGTGATATGAACAAAAATAAAGCAAACACATTTATAATTGACAGCAGTAAGAAAATGATACCGTTTTAGTGAAAAATGTGTGAAAATGATATTTTGAACACACACATAACATTTAATAAATAACAGGGCAGATAAATAAATGACTTTTTGAGCACAAAATATAAATTGTAATTTATAAATTAAAATTATATTTATAATTTATAAATCACGGATATATACAACAAGCAACAAAGAAATTTCGATTCTAAAGCATTCCATGAAAAACATTGCACTTAAAAAATTCTGATGTGATCCAGTGTGAACCAGTGAAACCAGTGTTGATCATTAAGAGATTTTTTTTTAGCGCTGTTTTCTGTTGTGACTGTTGCGCTGTTTCTATTTTGAATTCACCTTATCTAGTGACAGCCGAATATTATTATTCGGAAATAGTAGTAATTTCTAAGTGAAAAAATTAGCTCACTATTTTTCAAAAAACGTAGGAAGCACAAGCAAAATTATTCTAAAATTATTAAATAGCTTAGAACACTGAGTAAAATCAGACAAATTACACAGATTTCGGATTTCGCATCAAGGAGCTCTTTATTTATACCAGCTACCAACGGCTACCGGCTGTAAATTGGAAACACATGCATTTCCAGTTTCTGTGGACAATAGATGACTGATATCGGTACTCTCTATTCTCATTGATATACTGTATTCCGGCTTTCTTTCAAATGAACAAACTTGTGATCTTGTGAATATTGTGCCCGCCCAAGAGTGAAGTTGTTCTCTTTCTCAAAGATCTTTTCTTTTGTACTGTGATTGTGTGTACGCAGAAGGGGACAGGAGAGAACCACGTCCCCTCCTTTAAATCTTTGCCTTTTTTTTTTTTCCTTTTTTTTTTTTTTTTTTTTTTGAGAATTAAGAAATATATAATTTTTTTCCCCTAAATATTATTGAACTCATTACTGCATTGATTGATTCAATTTTATTGTATGGTAGTTTTGTTTTAAAAGTTTTTATTAAATTTTATTGCAACTGATGACTGTTTTACGTTGCCGAAATTATCAATTATTTTTATTGTCCCTCAGAAACTTTGTAATCGAACTGTTTTTGCAGTTTTTGGTAAAAGCGGAACAACTTTCAAAAATGCTGCCAAAAGGTGGCGTTTTGAGCCGGATTTCCGGGCGCGACGATGGGGGAAAGAAACAAGTTGGAAACTGTACGTCCAACGTGAGAAATGAGGTGCGTTCGTACTATTACCAGTTTTATAAATATTCATATCTTAATGATCTTTATTTCATTGGAATGAATTATATCGTCTGTTAACAAGAAAGGACCGATTTAAAAGAAAAATCAAATTATTAATAAAAAAATTTATTAATATCTTTTTAAGTTTTGATTCGATTTTCATAAAATTTAAAATGACTCGCCAAAATTCTACAAAGATAATATATATTAAATTTCAAAACATTCGGTTGGGTAGATTTTGCGTTGCTATATGCGGACAGACGGACGGACGAACTAAATGACGGCAATATGTCCTACGTATCTTATATTATAATACGAGAAAATCTTGTGTGTGGTTATGCACATTTTATTTTTAAAACGGCTCTAACGATTTTGACGAAATTTTGTTTATACTCTGTCATAATAATATCTGTCATGTGGACTAAATGCGATATTTAAAAAAAAAAAAAATAATAATAATAATAAAAATTAAACATGTTGTACAGCTTGAAAATGTTGAAATATGCGAATATTTCCATAATCGGGTTTTTATCATGATTCAATACGTTCCTCAAACTCATGTATATTTACTATTTTCTATTACTTATATTAATACTCGCTTTGTATTATTCTCAAACATTTGAGAAAACCGTTAAACTTCAGATATGACGTCGGATTAATTTTCTTTTTAATTCTCTATAATGACGTGATATTAATCTGCTTTCTGTACATACACATACTCATACTTCTTGTATTATTGAGAAATCTTAGAAAATTTTCGTTTTATTACCCATATGACGTCATAATCTTTTTTTTTTCTATTGGTGAAACTTTTTATTTCATTTTCATTTTTCATGTGGAAATTTTTCAATAGAAAATTAATTATTGTAGAAAGAATTTTATTGTGGATTTTTAATTGTCAGCAACTGCTATAACGGAAAATGTTTAAATTTAATAGGAAAAGGCTGTTAGAATTTTGGTTTTTTATCTCTGTTTATTAAAATAATACGATTTTTTCAAATTTTAATATTTTGAGCTTCATAGCAGATATTCAGTTTTGTATACACAAAGTTTCAACTCTGTAAGTTATATAGGTTCTGAGAACGGCTCTGTGACGGACAGACAACGGAGCAGGAGTAATAGGGTTTCGTGAGATGAACGAAACCCTAATAAAAATGAAAGCAAAAAAAACAGAAATGGTTTTTTTTTTTTTTTTTTTTTTTTTTAACCGCATGCGCCTTGTGCATATAGGCATTCTTTCTTGCACGAAATCTTAAGAAAAAAAAAAGATCAAATTTATTTGCAAAGTTATTTTTTCTTTTTACTTGATCTGAAAATTTGAAGATATGTAATATGTTGCTATGTATTAATGACAATTATCTTATAATTTCATTAAACATAAGTAAAACAATTAAGAATAACCGAGTTAGGAAGAATTTTGTGTAATGCATGACTCGTGTAATTACACAAAGCATTACTATTCCAAAATTTTCTTTAACTGATATTTTCACTGGCGAAATTTAAATTGAAACTAGTTATATTTTGCATCTTGGAATAAAATAAAAGTATTTTTTTCTGATCTTGCAATATGCAAAGAACACAGTTAAACGAAAAGTTGTTTTTAACAATTTTTGCTTGATAGACGCCCGTACGCCGGAACCGAGTGTATATTAATTAGTATATCATGAAAAATTCTTTCACATCCGATTTCTATTTCGTCCTGAAGAAAGCATAGATCACTTCAGAATACGGTACAATTACAATCAATAAAAAGTTTCTCATATGGTATCACTAAAGAAACCACTCATAGGAAACTAACGAACCTATATAAAAGTAACTTGAAACCGCTCCGAAATAGTAATTTGTCTTCTTAGAAACGCCTAAGTACTGAAAAATTGAACACAAACACATCTGGTCTTCTCATTACTTCTTATTTCCACCAGTTCTTTTTGTGAAACGACCTGTAGAATTTTCCGTGATTTATCAGTTATCTATTTATTTTAATTACATGACACATGAGTATTTTCAACTTGTAAATCACAAGCTGTTTAAAACGCTGAAACAGATTCCGTTTACAAAGAGTTTTTAGATATTCGCAATTTCGGATGATAAGAAATTATCTACTTTTCAAATTTTCTTTCAAAGGTAAAATTTACACCAAGTTTAGATAGTAAAATCTTGTAAAAAAATAGAGTCTTGGTATTATAACTTGCATTATCATTAAGGAATTTTGGAATACCCAGCTCATTTGAATTAAGACGCCAATTTAATGTGTGCATTTGTGTGAAGGGGTAGGGGGGGGAGTTGCTAATTTTGACGCCAAAACATACCTATAGCCGTTGGTGTGAGGTTATCTCAAAATAGGTTGGGTCGTCTGCGCCTCTATGCCTTAATGAGATTATTATTAAATATGAATTACCACGCTAAAAACATGTAAAAAGAATGAAAAGAAAAGAAAGAAGGAACAAAAGAAAAAAAAGCATGTATGTATGTTGTTTCTTTTACGCCGAAGAAGGAATATTAAGTTTAGATGTCTTTTATTTTATAATCTCTAAAGAGAGAAAAAAAAAGTGGGATGCGGGCAATGTGTGGAGCTGGGCGGCTGACCATGGCTATAAGGATTAAGGGCAGAAAAGAAACAACAGAAAGGGGTAAAAAAATGTAACAACAACAAATTATTACTAATACTTTCTTTAGGAACCACCACATAATTTAGAGAATTAAAACTCGGGCTTAGGGTGCCGTGTGTCAAAGTTACCACTGCATTTAAGAATAATAAAAATGAAAATAAGTTTTTCCTAAAATGGTACGCCATCCTTTTTCGTCATTGAGACATGCAAAAAAGGTAGAGTTAGAGTATCAAAAATCCGCACATCCGCGGGATGCCAAATTTCAAAAGACACAAAATACAAGAAATACTTAAGATTAGTTTCTTTACAAATTATTGTTTATAATGGGCGCTTTAAAAACATGGCTCGGGGCTGAGCCATGACTATCAAAGCCACTGCTAACAATGGGACCAATTAAAATGAAAATCTGTTTTTCTTAAACTGTCATTCCATATTCTACCCTCTTTCGGCGTTTACACAGGTACTTTGGTATTTGATACATCAATATCTACTGTGCAAAGTACCACTTAAACGCTGAAAACAGCTTCCGTTTACAAAAAAGTTTTTAGGGCGCTAAATGTTTTGCAGAAAAACTGCTAAAAATATGATTAATACTTAATATTAATTTCTTTGGATTTCGAAAAATAATTATTCGTAGAAGTGCTGAAAAAAATCTGGACCAGGGCGCCATTATTATTATTTATCAAAGCAGAAATATAAAAATACAGGGCAACCTCCTAGGGCGCTAATATTTGGTAGAAAATATGCTAAATATGTGATTAATACTTAATATTAGTTTCTTTGGAAATTAATATTCGTAGAGGTGTTGAACAAAAATCTAGACCAGGACGCCATTATTATCAAAACAGAAATACAAAAATAGCGGCCAGCATCCCAAGGCGCTAATATCTAGTAGAAATTATGCTAAATATGTGATTAATACTTAATAATAGTTTCTTTGGAAAATAATATTCGTTGAGGTGTTGAACTAAAATCTAGACCAGGGCGCCATTATTATCAAAACAGAAATACAAAAATACCAGGCAGCATCCCAAGGCTCTAATATCTGGTAGAATATATACTAATTATTTGGAAATTATTATTCGTACAGGTGTTGAAAAAAATCTAGACCTAGGCGCCATTATTATCAAAGCAAAAATACAAAAATATCGGGTAGCCAACCAGGGCGCTAAATATCTGGCAGAAAATATGCTAAATACGTGATTAATACTTAATATTAGTTTCTTTGAAAATTATTATTCGTAGAGGTGTTAAACAAAAATGTAGACCAGGGCGCCATTATTATCAAAGCAGAAATACAAAAATACCGGGCAGCATCCCAAGGCGCTAATATCTGTTAGAAAATATACTAAATATGTGATTAATACTTAATATTAGTTTCTTTTTTGGAAGATATTATTTGTAGAGGCGTTGAAAAAAAAACCTGAGCCAGGGCGTCATTACTATCAAAACGGAAATACAAAAATATCGGGCAGCCATCCAGGGCGCTAAATATTTGGCAGAAAATATGCTAAAAACGTGATTAATACTTAATATTAGTTTATTTGGAAATTTTTATTTTTAGAGGTGTTGAAAACAATGTACACCAGGGCACCATTATTATCAAAGCAAAAATACATAAATACCGGGCTGCTACCATGGGCGTTAAATATTTGGCAGAAAATATGCTAAATATGTGATTAATACTTAGTATTAGTTTCTTTTTTGGAAGATATTATTTGTAGAGGTGATGTAAAAAGAAACTGAGCCAGGGTGTCATTACTATCAAAACAGAAATACAAAATTATAGGGCAGCCATCGAGGGCGCTAAATATTTGGCAGAAAATATGCTAAAAACGTGATTAATGCTTAATATTTATTTCTTTGGAAATTATTATTTGTAGAGTTGTGGAAAATTACTATCAAAGCAGAAATACCAAAGCACCGGGCAGCTACTCAGGGCGCTAAATATTTAAGCAGAAAATATGCTAAGTGATTAATATTTGATGTTGGTGTCTTTGGAAATTATTATTCTTAGAAGTGCTGAAAAAAAATCTGGACCAGGGCGTCATTACTATTAAAGTAGATTTACTAAAGTACAGGGCATCTACCCAGGGCGCTAAATATTTGGCAGAAAATATGCTAAATATGTGATTGATACTTAATATTAGTTTCTTTGGAAAATATTCGTAGAAGTGAGTGCTTTAAAAACATCTGGACCAAAGTATCACTACTATCAAAGTCTCTGTCAATGAGTTTAATTAAAACGAAAATCTGTTTTTCTTAAACTGTCTTAACACCATTTTTCATTGTTTATATTGCCACAAAAGGCAGAAATACGAAAATACCGATACCGGGCAATACCACGGGCGCCAATTACTAAAAGGCAGAAATCACGCTAAATAACTGAATACATAATATTAGTTTCCTTAGAATTTATTATTCTTACAGACGCTAAAACAGATATCTGGTATAGTTGTATCATGTATGCCAGTAGCATATTTGATTGTTGATAACTTACATTATCTCGAAATTGAGTTATCTGATTGTCAATAAAAAAGAACATAAAAGTATACTGTTTTAATTGTCAAATGAAAATATCTGAAATTATTTTATGCCGTTCAAAATGCATAACTGTAAACGTGCTACTTAAAAAAAAAAAAAAAAAAAAAAAAAAAAAATCGACAGAGGGCGCACCGGGCATCTGCCGCGTTGCCCGGTGGGCCAGTACGACCCTGTATATATATATATATATATATATATATATATATATATATATATATTTTCTCTTAGTTTGTCAAAATAATTTGATCTTCACTATATCAGACTCTGTTCTGTATAACAATTACAAGCATACTGAAAGAATCCCCATGCGTTTCCAATAGCTCACCCTTCTCCCGACCTGTGTGATGTCAAAGGTCAACTGTGGTCCTCCTCCTGCCTTGATTTATTGCTTAGTGGGGGGATGAAATTTTCAACAATTTCCAGCTTATTTGTCGATTATCTAGAGTTTAAATAAACTTAAACGATTTTTTTTTAAATTTATATGAATAGATGAGACCATGCACTTTATTTCAGTGTTTTCCAGTTTTTAAAACTCCAAATAGTTTTGGAGTTATTTAGTGTTATTCACATCTCGCTGACTTCTTAAGACTTTAGCACTGAATTAAAAAAATATATATATAATTTAGAAATATTTTGTCCACATAGAAAATAAGAGACATCCTTTAAGAAGAGAATACTAAAAAAATAAGTCAAAAATATTAATTTCCTAATGAGATTTTCGAGAAATACGAATGGAATCCACGACCATTGGTTTAACATGGCAGGGGAAAATTTCAAATGTTACTGATGCAGAGCCTTAAGCATTGTAATTTAATTCAATAACATGGTGTATAGCTTATAGTTACATTGGTAAAAATCACTTTGCTTTCGTTTTTAAAATGTATAAACACGTTATTTTTCGTAACAAAACTATAAACCTATATTTCTAAAATAAATGATTATAATGTTAATACAAGAAAGAGTCAGGCATGCTATTTTTGTCAATCTCTATAAATAACATTTCGTATAGAAAGTAAAAATTTTCCTTCTAAATTATTATTTCGAATATTGAAATGATCTGTTGACAGAATGTTGTAAGAGAAATGTGCTTGTAAATTAAACAAACAGATGTAATAGCATTCATATTAAACCAAAACTCGCGAAATACTCAATAGCTAAAGACAATTTCCTGCAGTTCATTAAAACTATGATAAAGATAATTAAACGCAGGTCTGAAATTCCTTGCTATGGATTGCATTTGAAGAGATAACAACACACACACCCTTAGTAACCTACTAGATAAGACATGTGTGATACAGAACATTGCAGGTTCTAATGTCACTAAAAATTAAAATAATACGTAAAACACTATAAAAAATATATAAAATAATTTGAAATGCTTTAAATAAATTAAATTAAAAAAAATGAAAACACTTTAAATAAAAAGTAAAATAAAATTTCACCCTCTACAAAGAGCAAAATCTACGTGTATATTCCTATACTTTCCTTATCTCTTACACCTTAATCACTTCTGGTCTTTTAAACTACCTTTCCTGTTGCAACAAGCTCCCAAACATGTTCCCAAAACATGTTTACTGCTTCCTGAAAACCCTTTTTAGAAAAAGCATGTCTAATTCGGTTTCCGGTCTTACCTCCTGTCGCGTTTCCAGTCTTAAAATAAATTTCATGTAAAACTTTTAGAAAGTAAAACAAAGTCAGACAGATTTCCATTTATATTTCATGTGTTAGTTAGCAAATAACATTTTTATTTCAGGTGAGAAAAAAAAAGATAAATTTTATGCTAAACTTTTATACAGTAAGAAATAATTCCATTTTTATTTCAGGTTAGCATAAGCTCCCCACAAAAATAAGCCCACCCCCTCTCTCCCTTATCGCATTCACTTCCTGTCGCATTTCCGGTTAAACTTCCTTTCACGTTTCCGATCATACTTCCGGAATCACTTCCTGTCTAAACATGCCTGTTATCCCCACCTGCCACTTCCGGTAACCTTGAACTTCACTTTCAGAGGTCGACTGCGCGAACTGCGCTGGCGCAGAACCGCTATTTATTATCTACTCATATGGTTACTTTTAGGAGAGAAAAATACATGCGTCGTGCATCCCACAAAAGTTACGGAAAAGTGGTTCAATGATAATAATTTCCAGTTAAAGAATACAAGAAGTTTCTTTATTAATACTTAGAATCGTAGATAATATATGATTCTTTACATTTTTTTTGGTGTTTTTATATATTGATTGGCCATTTCGATTGCACGATATTAACATTATAAAAAATTTAATGGAAGGTAATAGTAAACTTTTTTTTAAATATATAAAAATTAAGCTATATTCATGCATTACAGACCTTGAGAAGCCATTTATAAACCCTGGGCAACTATATCAACATCATAATTATAAAAACTTGTTTCAAGGCTGTCGAATCGTCTTCAAAATAAAGGTGGTCATTTCTTATTAAAATCTTATCTATTCGATCTTATAAGCAGAGTCCTTAAAGTTATGACCAGTTAAAAAATACAATAATGTTAGTTATTTCATATTCCTAAATATATGTACATAATTATTACTAAATAAAAATGAGTAAGACAGTCCTCTTTGAATTATAAATATATATTTAATAATGTTTATTAATACTTAGAATTGTAGAAAATTTATGATTCTTTACATTTTTTTAGTTTTTTTCTTATAAATTTGACCAGTGGTGTATTGATCTTTTAAGAAACTCCTCAAGAACTGCAAAATATTCTTAAAATATTATGAAATTATAATTTTTTTTTATAAAGGATTTTTTTCTACAATACTAAAATTGTTAAGTACCGAAATAACACTGCTTTAGATTATGATTTATAGTACATTATTGTACTTGACGAATACAGCCAAAAATAACAAAATACTAGTTTCCAACAAAATATTGTTTCGAGATGAAAACAAAATGGGAAATAAAAAAGAAATTTATGTATTAATAAACTGATGTAATTATTTGAGTATTTTTTTTTACTTGAATTTCAGTGGGAAGGAACAAATATTTATTTAAAATACTTAAAAAAAAAATCCTACTTTGAAAATTTTTATAAATAAAAACTCTTCCTTGAGGCACAATGCAAACAAAGTACCTGAATACTACTAATTTATTGTTACTACAGGCGACTACTTTTTATTATTTTGTCTACCAATATTTCCAAACAATAATCATCAGGTAGGTTTCAAGTAGAAGTCTGTCATGGATATTATTATTTGGAAATAGTGGTTGACGAAACAATTAAAAAATAGTCGTATGTGGTAACCCACCTAACTAATCTCACATACTAAAGACTTTAAACAATTTGCTTGAGTATTTTCTTTTATATATTTTATCTCTTATAACATACACATTACGGATAAGCTACAACAAAATTGTCTTTGAAGATAAAAGTCTGATGAAGGTGAAAAAAGTGCCATGTGCAATGATATAATCCCCCCCCCCCCCCTTTTAGGTAGATTTCGTAAGAAATACTACCTATTACATTCTCACCTAAGTTGGAAATTTTGAAAAAATTTTGTAGATCTACGCCGATCATGACTCCCAGAACCCAAAACCATCCTCAGTTCAAAAGTTTATATATCTATCTATCTATCTATCTATCTATTTATGTCACTTTTTTCTGACCACGATAACTGGAAAAATTCTGCATAAATCTTTCCAAACTGATACATAAAATCAAGGGTCATAAAATCTCGGTCAAGTTCGTTAATGGGCAAAATCGAACCAAGAGGGGGGAAATGGGAGGGCTTTTGTGAAAACAGAAAAACCCTCATAATTTCTTTATTATTATACGTATCGAATCCGTTTCAAGTTATTATTACTTCTAGGAAAAGGGCCTAAAATTTATGTATGACAGATTTTTGATATAATTAAAAATGGCCCCAAGGGGGAGAAAAAAAGGGGGGTTTTAGAAGAAAAAAAATCATAGCTTCGTCAATTCACAAGATATCAAATCCGCGTAAATTTATTATTAATCCTCTTAGTATTATCTAAAACTTTTATATTGACAAGTTTTTTTATAGGACCAAACGTTATAGCAAAAAAAAAAAAAAAAATCTTTGCTGGCTCCGCCTGCAAACAAGTTTGGTTTCGAAGTAGGCGGTTCCAACTGCAGCATCATCGCAAAAAGGTCATTTCTTCGCAATTCCCGACAAACAGGCGCCCCATGGTATGCGTCTTCGAAATCTACCTGTGCCTGTAGGCCGAGCCGTCAGGGATTTTTTTTATTTTTAATTGGTTTTATTTTACAGATGTCATTTAAATTTCTTTGTTATGCAATCGAATTATCAAGTAATGACATGTAAAAAAATGCAATTTTAAAAAGGCTTAGTAAGAAACATTTCACAAATGAAAATATTTTTACAGTTACAGCTCATATAAATCACTCGATTGAAAAATTGAAGAGAAAATGAAACTTACCAGACCTGTAAACTTACATTTAAAGTTATCCATAGCTAAAGCGTATCCTTTCCCTCCAGGTTTAGTCTTAGCTGGTGGGGCATAGAATTTTTCTTGAAGTTGTTAATAATTCCTACATAATCTACCAAAAGTCAATGCCAGTTTCCATCTCTTTTTGGCAATCATTCGTTTCAGGAGCCTCTGCAAATTGAAGGCACTTTCCCATATTCCATCCTGAAGTTGATCACAAAACTTTGTCAAACCGTTATCATCATCATATTCTGCCAATAACTCAGCAGTGTACTGCTCTATGAGAGGCAAATCATTCGAATAGTCTTCCAAAATACTTACAAGTATTTTTAGAGCAAATATAGATATGGTTTTCTTTACATGGCAAAATACTTCATGTGAACCACAGAAACTTTCCGATTTTGTCCAGTGGTCAATCATTTTTCCTCGTTCATACACACTAATCACATCATTATTTGGCAAAAATAACATTATGCTCTTCTTTCGTTCTAATATTTTAATGTCTTTAAATTTACATTTTATTCCAAATATATCAAATCGCAGATTTGGTACCACAAGCATGGCCGTTGCTCCTGCAAAACAAATCATCACAAGAATAGATTTTTTTAAATTTCTGGATACGATCAATCAGTATATCCTAAATTTAAATATATATAAGATTATTTATCACTTTTAGCACGCTCTTTCTTCAAAATACATACAAGCTTTCGAGAGAAAAGAGTTTTAAAAATATTGCATTATCAAATTGAACTTCAAACACACATTAAAAGAAGCGGTACGAGAGTATGAGTGACTTATCAGCTGGATAATTTGCCAGTCGTTTAGTTGATATTTTTTAAGAATGCGAGAATAAACGTTTTAGTGCGAAATTTTGACGATAGTGCTAAATTTTTTTAAAGAAATAAATTTTATTTGAAATAATTATATAACCTGATTCAATGTTTTACCCGTCGCAGTTTTTTTTTTTAATTCACTCGAAATATCCAGATAAGAAAGAAAATTCAAACTGAAAAAACGTATAACATTTTAAAAACTATTATTAAATTGAAATTTAATTTAAGTAAAAAATTTTATTTTAATTAAAGAGTAATTTTTTAAGAATACCAAACATTTTAATTAGTTTGTAAGGATAAGTATTCGTAAAATACAAACATCTTGCCCGAATGGGATATACCTGTCCCTAAAATGCCTTGACGTTGCGTAAGAATGCCGACATTCCTATCTTCCTCTAAATTTTCAATATCGAATGAGAAAAATTTTGAAATAAGATATTCAAATTATTCAAGTGTGATTGTGCATGTGTTCGATTAGCAGATATTTAAAGAAGGACTTCACCTAAGTTCGCATGTTTTTAAGCATTCAGCAATTCAAGTGCGCTAATTCAAGTGCGCTAAGTAAGCTAATTTCTTCGAACACTGAAGGATCGAGTTTGTTCTTGGATGAATTTCAATCTTCGTTGTTCCAAGACAGTTTCTGCTGTGTTGAGATGAAATTCGGATGTTAATGAAATAAAACAATGGTTACATTCCTGGACTTAAACTGGGATTGAAGGGATTTCAGAATTATCTTAAACGAAATTTGTTTTTTTGTGAAATAGAGTTCTAAAGTAATTTCAATATATTCCGATGGGACTTTTCTAAGAAAGGGTTTTGAGTATTTCGCTAAGACACTATAATTTTTGCTTTGCTTCAAAATTTAAATAAGCTTTATCCATTTTTGTTTCATCACCCTCTAGAATTTCACCATGAACAGATAAGAACTGTAGGCAACAATACAGAGTGGCATCTAAATCAGCTCAAACCTCTACCTTTTCATATAATTAATCTACTTTTGAGATAATTAAATATTATGAATATATTTTTCTTCTTATGAAAATGTTACAGACCTATTGGCGAAAATGAAAGAGTGTATTATTTTTAATAATGATAGCTATGACTTTTTTAGAGTGGTTGTTAAAAGTTGAAACAAAGCTTTCGATTAAACATGTTGGTAAATTTTGCATATCTAATCAATCTAGAGTAAGGGTCTCCAACCTTTCACGCTCGAGGGTCACATCAATAAATTCTTAAAATTTCGCAGGCCATCCATAAGTGAGTTAAATAGAGTAGGCAAGAAATATAATATATCGTAGGCTAATTGGGAAATGCGGCTTTTTAAAGAATCATCTGCCATTTATCAATCAGCCTGATATTTTTCAGGCTTTTTGTAAAGAGCTTATGCTGTTTTAGGCTAATTGGAATATATCCATTTGTATCCCAGTCAGACTGAATTTTTTCAAAACCCTGTGCCGAAAAAACACAATAAAATCTGTTGATGTGGTAGATTTTTTATGTTTTACCAGCCTTACGTGGAGAATGTGAATTTCTGAATGAAAGAAAATATATATGTTGTAAGCTAATTAAGAAATCGGACTGTTTGCAAAGGGCTGACTTTTCAAATCAGCATATATTTTTCAGGCTAATTGCAATGAACCTATGCAACTTTAGGCTAATTGCAAAATGACCATTTGCTTCTCAATCAGTTTCATCTTTTTCAGACTCATTTCAATAATCCCAGTCAGTTTTAGGCTAATTAGAAGATGACCACCTGTTTGTCCAAACAGCCTAGTTTCATGCAGATTTATTTCAATAAGTACAAGGTTAGTGAATGCTTATGCATAATTTTAGTATTAAAAAATCGAAGCAAGAATGAGGAATTTAAAAATTGTTTTTAAAATGTATAAGAAAACTGTGTTATTCACAGATTTTATTAACGTGCCTGAGTGTCTAAGGTTAGTAGCCTCATTTTTTAAAAAAGGGTAAATTTTTCGAAAACACCCCATGCAGAAAAATCTGCACAGGTGGCAGATTTTTAATGTTTTTCCAGAATTATATTGAGAAGATGGAATGCCAGATGAAGATATTTATTAAAATATATAAGAAATGTCCTGATCTGAAGATGAAGCAGAATTTTAATGTTTTTCTAACATTGCGTAGATATGTAATGAATGAAAATAGGCATAACAAATGTACAAGAAAATTGCCCTATTAGTAGCTGTGATTTATGCTCCTGAGTACCTGAGATTAGTGACTACTTTAATTTCATTTTAAGTCTGTAGTGCATTGAAAATACAATTAAGCTCGCAGTGCGCCTGGGTGCGTGAGGTTGGTGAACAGTTTATTTTTTATTTTAAGTATATATTTTGTTGCTTACCGTGCCCGGGTGTCTTAATGAATCCTCTTAAAATGGTACGCGGGTAAAACCTAAAGTTTTATCAAGTAAAGTGGAAAGTCGTTTTCGATGTGTCTGTAATAATTGTCTATCAATTTAATAATTAATGCATGAAACAACAAACATTGTTGATGATTTCAAACATAGCGCCGATTAAATACGTCAAAAGTGCAAAAAAAAATCATTAAAAATATTAAAGATTTTCTAAAAAATAAAAAAATTGACACGTTTACGAAAGACAATTTTAAACATAAAATCATGTAATTTAAAGACATGCCTGTTAAAATGATTTTTGATGAAATTTCATTTTTCAATATTAGAATTACATCTTCAGTTATAAGCGATTGTTGTCTCATGACTACCTTTATCGGACTATTTAGTGCAAAACGCCAAATTTAATACCATTATTTCAAAGATCGTCTATCTTTATCGAAAAATAGAAAAACTCAATTTGATAGTTTCTGATAAAGAGCACCTGCCATTTTCATGCGTTTACGAACAAAAATGAATTCAGGAATGTCTCAGACAGTAGCTATGAATTGTAGTTTGAAAGTCGTTGATATAACACCTGCAAGTGCTCGGTGTCAAACAAAAAAGTGTGTGTGTAAGAAGGCCAATCAATTGTGTTCATCGAAGTGTCACAAGAGTTCACCATGTGAAAATAACTAAACAAGAACGAAAAATCATGTTTCAAGCATAGATTATGAAACACTTTCGAACACATCTAGAAAACTGTAACGAAACTTCACCGTTAAATAAGGTGACAGAAGGTATGTGAAATCCGATCCGAGTATATTTACGCGAGTTAGATTACAGTGAAACTTCCATTTAACGAAGTCTGATCGTTACACTTAAAAGCTTCGTTATGAAGAAAATTCGTTAAATAGAAATCAACTTAAATTCATGAAATTTTTCCTTCAGATATGACGAACAGGTAATGGATTCAGAAGCATTTGATTCAGTTTCAATTTTGAAGCCGTCTTTTAGAAAACAGTTGTGTACGGTCGATGAAATCATGCCATATTCCCAAGTTTTGATCAGTCCTGATACACAGATTCTCAAACCAAATGTTTTCACTACATTGTCTTTTTCGATAATGTACTTTAAGATTTTGTATCATTCCTTAAACAAAAGGCTGAAGTTTAGAAGTTGTATTGGCAGGAACAAAAATAACTTTGATGTTCTTCAATTTGTATTTTGGAGCACATTCTTGTGTATGTACAAAGCAATTGTCTATCAGCAGTGAAAGATCAGAATGGTAAATGTCTGACTCTAATTGATATTTTTTGGTCCAGTGCATCTGGCGCCATTCCGTCACTGCATCTTCTATACTACTGGCCATTAAAAATGCTACACCATGAAGGAATGCAAATAACAGAATGATATTTATTGGACAAATACATTATAATGAGAAGGACAAGAGATTACATTTTCAGAAAATTTGGAGCTATAGATCCCGAGAAAACACTACCCAAAGCAGCCACCTCTTGCCGCAATAACAGCATTTATCTGCCTAGCCATGGAGTCGAACAGAGATTGGATGTCATGTACGGGTACATCAGTCCATGCAGCTTCAACACTATGCCACAGTTCATCAACCGTAGTGACGGGCGTGTGGTGGCGGGCCACTCGCTCAGAAGCCATTGACAGGACATTTTCAATTGGTGAAAAATCAAGAGAACGTGCCGGCCAGGCCAACAGTCGAACATGTTCTGTATCAAGGAAGGTCAGTATAGTACGAGCAACATGCGGTCGTGCATTGTCCTGCTAAAACGTAGAGTTGCGGAGGCATCGAAGATAAGGCAGAACCGCGGGCCGTAACACATCAGAAATGTAACGGCTGCTGTTGAAATTGCCGGCAATGCGAACAAAAGGTTACCGAGAAGTGTATCCAATGGCACTTCATACCGTCACTCCAAGTGATATGACACTATGACGATTCGAATGCAAGCTCGCAATGTGCGTTTTCCACGATGCCGCCAAATATGGATGCTGGCATCATGATGCTGTATATGAAGCAGGAATGGCGTCTCACGTCGTCTTTGATGAATCGATGTTCTGTGTGCAGCAACATGATGCTAACATCCATGTTTGGCAGCATCGTGGAAAACGCACATTGCCAGCTTGCATTCGAATAGTCATAATGTCATATCACTTGGAATGACGGTATGAAGTGCCATTGGATACACGTCTCGGTAACCTCTTGTTTGCATTGCCGGCAATTTCAAGAGCAACCGTTACATTTCTGATATGTTACGGCCCGTGGTTCTGACTTATCTTCGATGCCTCCGCAACTCTACTTTTTAGCAGGACAATGCACGACCGCATGTTTTTCGTACTATCCTGACCTTCCTTGATACAGAACATGTTCGACTGTTACCCTGGCCGGCACGTTCTCATGATTTTTCACCAATTGAAAGTGTCCTGTCAATGGTTTCTAAGCGACTGGCCCGCCACCACACGCCCGTCACTACGGTTGATGAACTGTGGCATAGTGTTGAAGCTGCATTGACTGATGTACCCGTACATGACATCCAATCTCTGTTCGACTCCATGGCTAGGCAGATAAATGCTGTTATTGCGGCAAGAGGGGGCTGCTTTGGGTAGTGTTTTCTCGGGATCTATACCTCCAAATTTTCTGAAAATGTAAACACTTGTCCTTCTCATTATAATGTATTTGTCCAATAAATATCATTCTGTTATTTGCATTCCTTCATGGTGTAGCATTTTTAATGGCCAGTAGTGTATATCATTGAATGTAAAAAGACGATTTTGATTTCCCCTAACTGTCAGCGCTGGAGTCTCGGTGTGGGAAAGTGGTGATAGCAAATGTTTTTCTTAGTGCGAAAAAAAAATTGTTCTGTTTAGCACCAAGCAGAATGGAAATTATTTAAATGAGTTCGTTTTCATACAATCCGTTGAAATAAATTCGCATATCCATCGCAACAGAAACCTCTTCGTTTGAATTCTGTTCAAGTACAAAAGTGGAAGAAACTTCGTTATGTAGTAGAATATCTTTTTCGTAATATGGAGAATTATTTACATGTTAATGGTGTTCAAAGTCAAAGTTCTGCAGAAAATTTCGTTAAGTAGAAAACTTCGTTAAATAAGTTCTTCGTTAAAAGGAAGTTCAACTCTATTTAATTAATCGGAATTATATATGGAATATTATAAAAAGGAAAAAAAATTATAGAATAAAAGTTAATTATGGCGTAATATAATAAATTTTGTAATATATACATATATATATATTTTTTTCTCTAAGCAATATCATTTCTACATAATGCTGCGAGGAAAAAAAATCTGTTTTGTCTCCATACTTTTGCGTACATCTTTACGGAGGGGTGCAAATTTCACCTATAAAATAAAGTGTTTATTAATCTTATTTATCAACCAAACGTATAAATCAAATCTGTTAAGAGTCAGATCCAGTAGATCTGCCAACCTATCTCTAGTTTATAGCTTCTGTGCTCTACCGTTATTTATTTATACATAAAAACAGTTACAACTTTATACATAATTTTTAAAGTAGGCTCTTAAGTCATGCGAAAAAAAGCGCAAGTTAAGCTAATGTTAAGTCTGTGGGAAGGTTCTTGACAGATTTCTCGCTCGCATTTTAATATTTTTAAATGATTTTTGTTGCATAGGATAGCTGAGGTCTATCTCTAACGTTGTTAGTTTTTACTTTTTTGATTCTGGTTCCAGTTTTTTTTATATAAGGGTACTTTCACTTTCAGAACCGGTTCCAACAGGTTCCAAGATTGAAAATTTCCACTTTTTAAAAAACTGGAACCAAAATCGAAAAAGTAAAAACTAACAACGTTAGAGATCGATCTCAGCTATCCTATGCAACAAAAATCATTTAAAAATATTAAAATGCGAGCAGGAAATCTGTCAAGAACCTTCCCATAGACTTAACATTAGCTTGCGCGTTTCTTACCGTGACTAGTGTAGGCTCTTAAGGTTGCTTTAATGTCAATACTATTGATTTCTCTTGTGAAATCTGTGTGTTATTTGAAATTGACCAAGTATTTATTATTTAGAGAGCTTGATTTCCATTATCTACTAAATTGCGACTTGACTTACCCCTTAAAAGCCTATTGAAAGCCTAAGGGGGACTGTTCAACGAAATTAACCAAGTTGTAGGTCATTTAAATTCCCCGATCGGAATGTTTCTCCACACGCAGAGGCTCGAGTGGAGAGACTTCCAGCCCACGGAGCAAAAAATACTCTCAACACAACAAAGTGCAGGGACTAGGCATGTAGGATGTATGCTCCATGCTGCTAGTAACAAGTATGAAATCCTCACTGCCGGAAAACAGGTTTTCGGGGAAGCGAGGTCAAAATTGAAAAAGTTCGAGTTAAAATTTAGCATATGCAATCATATTTGAGAGTTCATTTGGGCACAGTTTAAGCCAAGAACAACTGTCTGGAGTTTAGGTTGCCATGGTCGCCGGAGACCCTGTCTCACGCGACTGGGGTGCGCTATGGTTGAAGCAGAGTTGAGCTTCTAGAGTTGTGGAGTCTGTGGTGGATCTGGACAGCTAGTTGACTGAATTACAAATGTGTTAGTGGAAATAATGTGTGTGCCTAATCTTCGCGAGGAGTAGGTGGCGATAAAGGATATTGTGTAATTATCTCTTAGAAAGCAGTGGCTAGGCGAAGGATGCTCCAGTTACTTTTAAGGGGACATTGGAAAAAGGCATGACATGCTATGCCGACTCGAGCATTCGCAGCGAGGCGACTTAGCGCGTTTAAATTTGCGCAGGTAAGACTTGAACGAGTCGTGGCTCAAAGAGCTTGCTATGTAGGGTGTGAGGATGGAGTGAACCTTTAGGAATTAAATCATGCGTGCTCCTGCCATCGTCTGTGGTATCCCAGTAGTCCGGCCATTCCAGAGGATTCTGGATTTTAGAACTCTTTTAATGTATGACTCGGGTAATGAGAGATGATGATCAATTGTGTCGTTAGTGGTGGCACCTTTGACAAGGAGATCCGCGTATTTATTGCCTTGTGTGCCTTTGTGCCCGGAAACATAAACTTGACTGGTCCTGTAGAGTAGTGCTTTTTTAATTTAGTTTTAATTTGAATGTGAGGATTTTCAGTTCTACAAACGTGTATGGTCTGCAAACTACAGTGTAAGAAGAGATCATTTGTCAGTGGATATTATACTAGAGAAAAGTGTACTTCCGCGAGAAGAAATAGGTCTTTACTGAATTTGAAAGAAAAAGAACTTTAAATCTGTTTTTTTTTTTTTTTTAGATTTTTCCATTGAAAAACAATTTACTGATTAAACAAAATTAATTCAGCTTAATGTATAATCACTTTTATGATAAATACCTGTAATATTAACTTAACTTGTATTGTTTGGCGAGATTTTGGCGATTGGAATAAATCAGTGCGCAACCCTAGACCCCCCGCAGTGTTAAGTGGTTGATCTGCGACAGATAATTATCCTGCGATTGCGGGAGATTTTAGATTTTTGATGTCCAATCAAATGTTTCATTTTTTAAACTATTATAGATAGAATAAAAATGTCGACGGATTTGAATTTTTCGGAAAATTTCAACTCAAGTATATTCCAAACATATAGATAAAATATGTAATATAACAAGAATTTTCTTTTCTGTAAAATAAAACTTGTCATGAAAAAGTTCTTTATTTACGAACATTCAACGACGTCGATATTTCCGCGTTCCTAAGTTAAAAGTATCCTTATTTTAATTACAAAGAACTGATCAGCAGTTTATTTAATTTGTTATTTGAGATATGGTATAAATTCAATATATCAACAGTATTTTAGACACAGAAACTAACAAACAAACAAAACAAAACAAAAAAATCACCAGTTATCCATAGTTTATATTTTAGTTTTATACATAAATTAAGTTAATTTGATAGGTTCAATTATAATTTAAATTGATATAAATCAATTACCATGAAACGAAATTTACAAATCCGTAGATTATAGGAATAGATTAAAAAAATCTCTTCAAAGTAGCCCAAAATACGGATTTCTTTGTAATTATATAAGGTTATTCTCAAAGGACCTGCTCAACAACGAGAAACTTTCTGACACATTTTTAAACGCAAAGGCATCAAATTAGCAGACCGAACTGGCTCAATCGAAATGAGTTTTCCATTTTTTGACAAATAAATTTTTGTCGAGTTTAAAGCGATTCGTGTCACATGACGACACGATTTTCCCTTTTCTCGCTCTGAGAATTCGGTTCAAAACTCCGACTTTGACAGTACAGTAAAACCTCCATAACGGACACTCCCGAATAGCGGACACCTCTATTTAACGGACACTTTTCAAATCCCCACTCCCAAATTCTAAATTTTTGTATGTTTAACCTCTGAATAGCGGACATTCCGAATAGCGGACAGTAGTTTTGGCGATCAAGGATGAAAAATGATTTTTTAACGAAAAAGAAAATAGAAAAAAAAAGTAAAAAACCTCGAAATTTATCAGGGCAATGTGTCACAAATTTTGTAACCACAGATAAATGTAGAGGGTGGATTCAGGAAAATTCACAGTGGCCCGGGGAAACCCCCAATATCGTATGTATTTTGTATCGATTACTGTTTGATTCTTCAGATTTAATTGACATGCGTTATTCAAAGCTTCAAAATATGTTAAAATAATTTTTATCGTTTTCTGAATATATTGAGTTCTACGTATTCTGAATTTAGTTATTTGTGATTAATGTTTCGAGAATGACCTCTTTTGATGTAGGGAAGGGATTAACTTTAAAAGAAAATTTGAAATTGTAAGTGTAAGGGAATCTAAAAAACAGAAATTGAGTTTACGGATACTTGCCGAATGTTTTAAAATAGATAAAACACAAGAGGGAGAGATTTTACGAAATAAGGAATTTGTGGATTACTAACTCCAACAAGAACACCAAAAATGTGAAATTGAGGTATACTGATTCCATTGAAATTGATTCTATAATTTTAAATAAGGTTTACTTCACGTCGTTAAAAAAAAAATTCCTGTCATCGGGCCTTTGATTCAGGAAAGGGCTTCAGAAGTCGCCAAAGAACTCGGATTACATGATTTTCAGGCTTTGGGTAGATGGCTGGAAAAGTTCCGGTCTCGGAACAACATCTCTTTCAAAACAATATGTGGAAAACGAAAATCTGTAGCTCTGATAAAAGTGGAGGATTGGCATGAACGACTGCAATCAATTTGTGAAGGTTATGAGGAGAGTAAAAGATTTCAATGGCGAGGAAAGCGTATACTCTTTTTCAGATTTTTTTTTTAATAAGACGTTGTGCTTTAAAATGGATGGCTGTATCGGCAAAAAAAAAGAAAAAAGAGCGAATCACTATTTCATTATGTTGCAATGTATTAGGAGAATTTTAAATCTTTGAAACCCATGTGTTTCTCAAAGAACATCCAATTTAATAAATTTATCAATGCATGATACACAACACAAATATGTGATGTGGAGAGCGCACAAAAAAGCGTGGGTAACCAGTTATTTACTGATTAAATGGTTAACGTCTTTCGATAATAGGATGACAAAACAAAGAAAAGTTATCTTGTTTTGGGACAGTGCAACTTCTCATCCAAAATATTTGAAATTGGACAATGTTACAACTGTATCCCCCCCCCCCCCCACCAAACAAAACTTCCGTATGTGAGCCCCTTCATCAAGGCGTTATACACAATTGCAAAGCCTGGTACAGAAAGCTTTTATTAAGCCACATTCTTTCGAAGTTAGATTCTATGAATACAGTTGAGAACAGCCTAAAATTAGTTAATGTGCCTCATGCTCTCGAATTTCTATTTCTTCAGCTGTAAAAAACGAATAACCGGAATGAGTACGACAATGTTTCAGAAAAGCAGGCATTAAAAGAAAATGAAATACTTATTTCCGATAGAAATGAAGAACTATCGCAATAAGTGAATTAATGAAATGTATCAGGAGTGAAGAAATACCGAAATACCCAACAACATTGGTGATGACCTACTGAAGAAGAATCAGCTGACGTAGGCGATTATATTCCTTCAGAATTTTCGACAAAAGCTGACTCTATTAGTGAAATGAATCCGATACTGAAACCTGCCAATCCTGCAATATCGAGAATTTCCAAGAAGCGGCAAAATACAGTGAGCAGTTACACATTTGTTTTTCTTTTTGCAAAAAAAGATGATTTAGAATGATTAAAACTACTGATAGCTTTAAAACGTCACACAAAAAAACTAACTACATGTAATCATAAGCAAAAGTAACAGATTTTTTCCGTAAGAACAATGGAAAAATGTATGTAACAATTTCATTTCAGTTTTATTGCTTAAAAAAGTAATTTTAATTTCTGATTAATCATATAATAAGAGTTCTCGGACATATAAAAGCCAATTAATGAAATGGTAAGCATTTCTTAGCGATTTTGTGAATCTCTGAAGTTTTCCAAATAGCGGACACCTCCGAATAGCGGACAATTTCTGCGCTCCCGAGGTGTCCGTTATTTAGAGGTTTTACTGTATTTTCTGAAAGATCTTCTGTCTTGACCAAAAAATGGAAAACTCAATTCGATGACACAGTTGCTGAATTAGAACACCTGCCAACTCCATCCGTTCCCGAATACAAATGAATTCAAAATTGTGTCAGAAAGTATCTCCTTTTTTCCTCTCCGAAAGAACGCGTATGGCAAGATTCTACGGCAAAATCGAAAAAACAGGCACTTTTAAACGGTCTGTTTACAGGTTTAAAAGCGCCTTCAGGTAAAGGAGGCCGATTAATTATTATACATGCTGGGTGCGAAGATGGATTTGTTAATGGAGCATTGGAAACATTCAAAGCAAATAAAATGGAGATTACTATGATGAAATGAACTAAAGTATTACGAAGAATGGTTAGTAAATAAATTTCTACCCTATATTCAGCCTAATAGTGTTATTGCTATGGATAATGCCCCATACCATTCTGTTAGGGTAAAAAAAAAAATTCCAACAGGCTCAACCAAGAAAGAAGACATACAAGCATGATTAACAAGAAAGAGTATCACTTGGAACCCAGACATGTTAAAAGTGGAATTACTTAAACTTGTGGCAGATAATAAAAAGTTTTATGAAGCTTACCGCATAAATGAAATTGTTGCTCAACATGGCCATACCGTTCTTCGATTGCCCCCTTATCACTGCGGATTAAATCCCATTGAACTTATTTGAGGCGAAGTTAAAGATTATGTTGCGAAAAAAAAAAATCGAACATTTAAAATGGAGGAAGTTGAAAAACTTACTCATGAAAGAATTCAGAAAGCGTCTTCTTCTTGGGTTAATTGTGTTCAACATGTAATTGAAAGGGTAAAAACAAACATAGAAATTAGACGGAATTGAAGAACAATTAATTGAAAAGTCAATTTCACTGTTGGTGACTCATCTGACGATTCTGAGCATTACACAGATGGTAGCCTTAGCAGAATAGAGCCATTAGATTAAACATAACAGATCTTTTAAGGACTAAAAAAAGTCATTTTAAGGACTAAAAAAGTCTTTTTAAGGGCTAAAAAAAGTCTTTTTAAGGGCTAAAAAAAGTCCTTTTAAGGACTAAGCCTTACACAAGGCTAAAAATTAAAAAAAAAGAAATAATTACACTAAAATACATACTTCAAACAATGCCTTTGGGGCTGTACATATATAACGTCATCAACATTTGGATAATTTCGGACCCCCTCCCCCCCCTTACGATATCATTAGTGGAACCCCCTCCCCCTTAATTATATCGTTATCAATTTCTAAAAAATATTTTTCTTTTTACATTTTTCTTCTTTTTTACGTTTGCTGTGATATATGGATATATTTATACATTTATTATTCGCATATCTTACGGATTCAAATGAAGAGAAGTCAGTAAAATATTGCATATGAAATATCTTTGTATCAAATAACATAGGAAAGAGATAGTTACTATTTAAAAGTATTTAATAATAGTTTATTGTCACATAATTAATGCATTCAACAGTAATGTTGCTTTTTTGCATATGCCCGAAGTAGAAATTCTTATCAATAAAACAAGTGGACAACATTCTTTTTCTTTCTTTACTATTCTAGTAAACACAAGTATCATTTCAAACAAATTTCGCGCCTTGTTTTTCTAATAGCGAATTATACACGCATATGTCAGAAGAACAGTAATGCCGAATATTGGGATATTCCGTATTTTGGAATGGAATAATTTTATAATCACTTAATGGCTTTAATAATACCTTTATAAAAAATAAGATAAGACTAAAAAGATAGGATAAGAGATTATTTTGATGTAAAGAAAAAGTTAAAAAAAAATGGTTGGATAAAAAATGATAACGATATCCAGTGTTGAATTCAGGGGGTGGCCTGGGGGGGGGGGGACATCCCTCTCCGGAGATTTGGAATGTCCCCACTGGGAGATTTGAGATTTTATGCTTTCAAAGGTCAAAAACTGGAATTCCCTTCCCGGAACTTTATAGTGCCCCCCTCCCCCCCCCCCCCGGAGAAAAGTGTCTTAATTCAACACTGATGATATCAAAAGAAAAAACACCTCTCCCCCTTACAGATATCTTACGATATCAAATCCCAGATCACCCTCTCACCCATAAAGTGATGACATTACATATGCACAGCCCCTTTTTCTCTTTGTAGAATATCCAATTTAGAAAATATTTATATCATTTATCGATTTTCGTACCCTTAAGGCTCTTTTCAAATCCAAACTGGCTACTTTGACATAATTTTAATGCATTTTTGTTTGGAAACGCATGAAGTTGATAGGTGTGCTTATTCAGAAACTTTGTAATCGAAAGACGTTTTCCATTTTTTTTTTCTTATCAAGGCAGAAGATTTTTCAGAAAATACTGTCAAAGACGGCGTTTTGAACCAAATTTCCAACGCCGCAGCACGAGAAAGGGAAAAATGTGTCGTCAAGTGAGACGAATCGCTTATAAAACTCTATAAGTAATTTATTTATTAAAAAATAGAAAACTCATTTCAATACTTCCATCTTTAGATACTTACAGTTTTTAGTTTAAAAAATTTAGTTTTCTTTACTTCTGTTTGTCAATTTAATTTAACAAATTTCTAACATTTTCATGAAGTCCTTTTCATTCGTAAATGCATAAAATTTGCAGAAATTCTCATTCAGATATCAAGAAATCGAAGTGTTTCGCATCTTCCTATAAAGGCAAATAATCTTTCAGAAAATTGTTAAAAATAAGCATTTTAACCTAATGGATGCCGATTAACCTTCACTGAAAAGAGAACAAAATTTACTATATTCGTCTACAAATATAAACAGGATTCTGTTTGCTCATGTGGAAAAATCAAGCAAAAACGCTAAAAATAGCATTAGAAATCGCGAAGATTTCAAAAATCGCAGAGGAAAAAATTATCTTTTTTGGACTAAAAGATAAACAGGGTTTCTTTTACGAATGTCGAAAAATCGCCTCGCAAACCCAAAAATTCTATAAATTCAAATAACAATATACGCATAAAATTCAAAAATGTACGTACGAATTCCGAATAAACTTTATTGAAAAGACGATAAAATTTACTAAATTGTACTAAAAGTTTAAAACAGGATTTATATTTAAAAATGTGGAAAAATCACCGCGAAACGCAAAAAACCCCGTTAAATCGCATAAACATCGCTAAAATTAAAAAATCGTAGATGACAAAATTTAGTACAGTGGGTTAAAACATTGCAAAAAGAATTCTTTAACGAATATCAAAAAATCGACGTGGAACATAACAGTAACTCGTGCAAAATTTATTCCTACAAACAACGATAAACAGCCAAATCTGGCGATTCAAGGATTTACATCAAAAGTTAAAAAAAATGTTACAAATTAAATCCGAAAAGGATTTTTCCACACGCCAAATCATCTTTTATCTCCCAGTATGGGAATCTACTAGCGCTCAAAGTGAGTGAACAGGCCTTCATAGCTTTTCCTCCACTGCCAAGTTACCTTTGTCGGAACTTTAGACAGACTGTCGCTAAAAAATAGGAACATGGAGATGTTCAGGATGTTCTGAGATCCAATCTAGCGCAGAAAGGATTGAAGACAGAGAGACTGAGTTGTTATCGTTTAATCTGCAGGCCCACTTATGAGTTGACATTCCTCCTCCTATGACACAGAATGCTGCTGATAAGTAGGTATCTGAGAGGGAACCATCAACGAATATAGCGAGACCTTCGGAGGGGATTAAGTTTGAAGTGTGAAGTGTCTACTTGAAGGTGAGAATCTCTTCGGCAGGATGAAGCTGCCAGCCGTGGACCTTGTGCTGTTTTGAAATGTTAGGAAATTGAGTGTTTATGGTATGGTCGTATTGATGATGGAGTATTCTGCTTTTACTGTATTCGTATTTAACAGCTATTGCGATAGGTAGGATGCCGGTGATGACTTTAAGTGCGTCAGTGGATATTATTTTATAACCCCGTGAAATTTGTAAAAGGAAAATGCGTTGTATGAATGCCAATTTCGTTAGTGCTTGTTAAGTGAAATATCCTCCTCCAAATGCCTGCCGCGTAAGTTAGTATTCTTTCTATTATTGTGTTGTACCAAAAATTTAAAAGGTTATTTTTTACCACCCATTTTTTTTAGATGTTAATTTGACAGAGTTATGGCAATAAGATATGAGATTAAGTCTAAGGTATGCTATGTATGGGATTCAGTTTTGACGTTTGTCAATCATTAGGCCGAGAGATCATTAGGCCTTTAGATGTGGGACGTAGAGGCCTCTAATACGCGTTACAGAAGGCCGTGGCCAGTCTGCATCCAGCGGAAATGGGTTATTGAAAGCGAGGGCTTGGAACTTGCGCAATATAATTCTTTGTATTCAACTTCATTCTACGCTAAAAGTATGTACAATATTGATTATAACTTTTCTGGACCACCCGATTACACGAATGAAGTCATTGAATACTGTTTTCGGCAACGACTTCATTCGCGGTGCACATTAAAATGCCCATAAAAAAAATATATATATATATATATATCTACCCTATATATATAAAATCCTAATGAAACGAATTTATGAAACGACTGATTATGTTTCAGGGATATTTTTAATAAAATATTAAACGCTTGATGGCGAAATTAATACCAATTGTCCATAAAAATCCGCGGATGTCAAAACTGGTAATAGAATTTCGAAATTGGAATTAGTTTTCGAGATATTAATTTTTTTCTAATTTTAATGACATTTCTGTAATGATGGCAACTAATTACTCAGTTTTTTTGTGATAAAAAAGGGAAAAAAATTGAAAAGGATCCCGATAGGGATTATTGATTTCTTTTTATTCGTCATTTTCAAATTGTAATTGAATTTATCTTTTATTTCAATCGATAATGAAGACAAGATTGTGATTAAATTATGTTTTTCAGGAAAATTTGAGAAAAAAAATCACATTTCTATCGTCAGGATTCAATCGTCTGTCAGCATTTAATTTAATTTATAAACTGAAAATATTTTGAATAAATTCGTCCAAATGACGTCATTTATGTAAACGCAAAAGAAAGAGGGAAAAGGAATTAATAGTAATTATTATTTATTGATATCATTTTGTTATTTTTTTGTAAAATTTAATTAAACGAATTTATAAAATCACTAATTCGGATATTTGAAACGAATATATAAAATAATAATTGCCCAACTGAACGGAAGGAGAATAAAATATCCTGCTTGGTTTTCTATCCTGCTTGGTTTTTTTCCGACAAGCTTTTTAAAAAACGTCAAGACCCCTATAATAGAAAAGCATCAAAAGTTCATTGGGTTTGTTTTCCTAATTTTTGGCAACAAATGTATGTATATTAACGAATCTATCCCTTTTTCAAGCTCGAAATGCGCCAAACCTAAAAGCAAAGGATCCTATACTGGAAAAGTACCCGATTTTCTTATGGACAATATTCAAGTGACATAACATGGTGTAAAATTACCGCGGATAGCAAATTTGTTTAAATATCTCATCAATTGATGCCGAATAAATGCAGGCATGCATGCACAAAATATTTAATTAATTTTGTATGATAAATAAGTATTAGAAAATTCTTATATAGATATTAATTAAAATAAATAATTTACATATTTAAAACAACATGAAAATATGCTTGATGGTGCACTAAAATAGAGAGAAAATTAAAACCTGTTACTGAAAACGTCTATAACATAGTACTTTTCAATACCGTGGTTCTTAATGTTATTCACAAGCAGATGGAATTTTTCTCATCCTTAAACGCAAAGGAAGAATAGAATAAGTAAAGTCCGAGAGGTAGCCACAATTTAAACCTAACCCTTTTATACAAGCTGGTTTCAAGTTGTAATTGATTTTACTTATCAATCCCGAAAACAGTCGTCCGTTGTCGCAACAGCTGTGTATGAGGCCATGATAATCAAAAAATGCCCCATTAAAACGTTAGAAGCATGACAACCCAATTACAGATTTACCAATATTTAAAAAATAAAGCACGCTGCCATGTTTTTAGAGGCCTCTAAGTCTGAGCGGGGGTTGGCGAGCGTAGCTCGCAGGGGGTAGGCCCCCTAGTATATATATATATATATATATATATATAATAATTTTAGAATGAAAATTTAACACTGCAATATTAGATTAAAACTTTAATTTTGTTTTAGAAGAACAATGCAACTTTTCATCAAAATTAGCTATTTATCCTTCAAAGGAGCATTTTTCAGATGGATAACTGTTAAATACTTCTGCTGAATTGTTTTAAAGGATCATCAAATTAAAGTTGATATAAATATTTTGTACAATATAGTTCTTTTTTTAGTAGAAAGTACAACTTTCTTTCCTTTAAGTAAGTTTTGAATTGTTTTAAGACTTGAATAGAACAGTTCAATAATGAGAATAATAATAATAATAAAATAATAGCAACTATAGCTTTTTTTCATACTCTGAATGTTTCATATTTTCATTTAAATATATAAAAACCAGGTTTATGTTATGGGAAACTTTATATATATATATTATGTAAAAACATATAAAATTTACAAAAAAACCCCTATATTTTAGATCTTGTACAGCACAGTTAAACAGTCTAGAGTTTAAAAAAAAAAGAGAAAGAAACAAAGAAAGAAAGAAAAATAATAGAACCAGTAAATTTATATTGCGAATTTTATTACAACAAGTTGGAAATTGTACGTCAAACGTTACAAACGAGGTGCGTTCGTACGCACGTTTTAGAATTAAATTCATGATATCCCGTGCGTAGAACGGGTTAAACAGCTAGTTAAGTATATATTTTATGACACTGTTCATACAAATATATTAACTAGTTATATAAATATTCAGATATATATGTATCAGCTAGTTATATAAATATTCAGATCTTGATGATTTTTAATTCTGTGAAATGAATTATATCGTCTGCAGATTAATTTCTGTCATAAAATAAGTATCTCGGTCGCTTGACGATTTAACATCCATCAGAAGCTCATATAACAAAAAAGCACCGATTTAAAAAAAAAATCAAATTTCTTAATAAATATTTTTATTAATATCTCCTAAAGTTTTGATTCGATTTTGATAAAATTTGAAATGTCTCGACAAATTTATGCAAAGATAATATATTTCAAATTGCAAACCATTTGGTTGGGTAGTTTTTGCGTTGTTATATGCGGACGGACAGACAGACGGACGGACAGACAGACAGACGGACGGACAGACGGACGGACCAAACGACGACTATAGGTGCTACGTATTTATATAATTACGAACGCACCTAACAAGGAAACTTACAAAAATATTTGGACCACAAATATACAAAAATGTAAATAGGTAAAAGTCTAGCTTTTTATATTTTATATTTTTAACCTTTTTACTAAAAAGAATTACAGAAATATATATTAAAATTTGTTTTCAATATCTCAATTTTGCAAAACCGAAAGCTAAAGTTTCGAGGAATAAATCAAAGTAAATAATGATATATTTGTTTACTTATTTTAGAGGAAATTAAATTAAAGCTGTGAAAAATATATTTATAATACAATTATTAACTATTTAAAAAAAGGTAAATTTGAAAACTGATTTTATTAATAATAATCACAGTCGCAATAATTTGATTCTTTTAACTGTCAATTATATAGATTAGAAGATATAAATGGATTATGCAATTATTTTATTACAATTAAAATTTGCTTTTAAACCAAGATATATTATGTGGTACTTATAAGAATTTTTTAAGTTCATATTCTGAAATTGAAAAAAAAATTAGCCAATTTGAAGTTTTTTTAGATTTAACAAAAATCAACCCCCTCCCCCCCCAAAATAAAAGAGAAAAGAAGAAAAAAAGCTAAAAAGACTTCTCAAAGAAAATTGTACATCTCTAATTATAAAATATAACAAATAGGTCACAACAAGTGTTTGACCGCGAAAGAAAATGTTTAGAATTCCGCATATTGATCAAAGCAGCATTAAATTCCGTAACATATCAAAGTGTTAAAAAAAAAAATTGATAATTTTCTGTTTTTTTTTTTTTTTAAGGCATATTTTAGTGTAAGCATTTTTTAAAAATATAATATTACTGATATTTTTGCAGTCAGAGTAACACATAATCACATAAAAAATATATATATTTCTGAACATGTTTTTTTTTTTTTTTTTACAGGTTGGTGGAAAAAATATAATACGAAAATTGTTGATTAATTTGTGTGTTGAATACATAAGCAATAAAATCAATCCTGTGAGTTAATAAATAATATGGATTCTTTACAATAAAAAACTTTTATTGATAAGTGATGATCTAAAGATATATTAAACAAATTTGTTAATTTTGAAAATCATATGAATTTATTTGAAAATCATAAAAAACACACAAATCTTTTAACACTAAAATATATTTATTGGATTTAAAAAAATGCAAATATAATAAACACATATTATTCTTATCAAATTAATCTAAATAGTAATTAAATAATATTACATAAGTAACAAAAGCTTTATTTGAAAACGAAAATTACTAGTTGTTTATAATCATACTTACATTTGATAATTTAGTCATTTCCATATTCGTAATTAATATTTATTTAAATATAACATATAAATAGATAAAAGGCAGTTGCACATTTCTGGCAAAACATAAAAAAAGCACTGTTTTGCAACGCGATTTGTCGAAAATATATGTCTTCATTGATAAAAAATTGCCCATTTATTCCTTTTGAAAAGGGAAAACAAAAACACACACACACACATCCGACTGCAAAAAAAAAACTCACCAGTCGGATTTTATAAAAATAAAATATTTAAAAAGCACAATCTTGAAACAACACAATCTTGCACAATCTTGAACAGAAAAAAATGAATATAATTTCAAAAATAATTAACAATTATAACATTTTATAAATCATAAGAGCATTTTTTCTTGGGCTTATATCGTCTTATTGTTGAAGAAACCGCACATAAGGAAAATAACTTAATCACAATTTTCACTACAAAACTTTAGAACACGAACATCTTTTCAAACAACGAATTCGTTGAACAAACGCTTAACTCGAAATAATAGCACATCAACCAATCGCCATACATGTCTGCCAACAAAGAACATGATCGCCGCCTGCGGTCTGTTAAAAAAAAAAATAATAATAATAATTACATCAGCATTTCCAACGATGTGATCTCTGACCCAATTGACTCATTAAATTTTTTTATCAGCAGACAGAAACTTTTCATTTTCTGGCATTAAATTAATCAGTTAGCTAAATATAATTACTATAGTTATTATTTCTTTGAGAGAGAGGGAAAATAGCTTAAAAAAAGATTTTGACGTAACACTTGCAAATATTTCGAATTTTGAAGAATTTAAAAGCAATTTCATACTTCAGATTTTTGCTTTAGATGTAAAAATCCAAAATATTATTCCTCCATTATCTTTTGAAAGCCTTTATAACCTAATCTGTATTTTCATACATTATTAGTATACTAGAGTGGTCACTATTTTGTATACACAACTTTGAAATCACTGTTGTTAAACATCATAGAGATTAATCAGTATCACATCATAATTGGAATTTTGCGATCGCTTTTGGAAATTTGGAATCCCGTTTCTGTTTAAAATATCAGCTAAAAATTATTATTTTAAAAATATGATATTAAATTGTTTTTAAAAATGATAAAACTTACTATTCCCCTGTTAATTTATAATAATTAAACACCAAGAAAATAAGGGACTAAGATTTTTTCGTCAGAGAGGGGAGGAGGGGGGGGCTCCGTCCCCTTGAAACCACCGTAGAAGTCAATTTTTAATTTTATTTACCCTGTTCATGTGTTTAAAATTTATCTGAAACGGGGGCTGGGGGGGGGGGGGGGAATGAAACATTCTAACGAAAAAAATAAATAATCAACTATTTCAATTCTCCGATTGGAAAAAAAAAATGCTGGAAACAATTTTTGAATATTTAATGTTTCTGAATTGTTAAATTTTTGTATTTTTATATCGGAAAGTTTAAATATTGTTCTACACATAGAGTTCTGACACAAAATTGTTAGTTTGTTTCATATTTACAGTCTAAATTTATCTTTCTATCAGCACTCACATTTCTTTGTATTTCAAACTATACATCTCAGAATTTAGGAGAGAAAGGCAACTCTTCACTGCACCCCTCCCGTGTACATCCACCAATGTATGTAATTTTTGGAGAATTTTGTTTTGTGAAAACAAATTATTTAACTACTTAATAGACTAAAAATAACTGAGTAAGCAAATTTGTACAATTTTAACACACGTTTTATGCTCTAATCAAACTCTTTTTATAAAGTAATACCAAATTTAGTGTTAGGAAAGTATTTTAAACACCTTTTATCTGTTTCAAAACGTTTCCTGATGGCGCTGGCATACATAAAGATACAATTGTAACAGAGTCATTACACATATGTTTGTATTATATCACTTTTCAGACACTTAAATGTCTGACTTTCTAAATGTCTTAATTTCAGACATATCATCATTATTCAGATATGTTTCTCAGTTCGTTTATACAATGATCATAGTAAGACACTTAGACGTATTAAATTCAGACATCTATGATGTCTGAAATTTCAGATTCAGACACTTAAGTCACACAGAACAATTCATGAGATACCAAATAAAAAGATTTTGAAGAGGCTCCTAACATAGTACACTCACATTTCGTTAAAACATGGTTTTTGATTAAATATTGCTATTAAAAATGTAATTGGCATTGTTTTTATAAATGAAATGCAAGATTTTTCCTCAAATTAGTGTTGCCACAAAAATAAAATAACCGCATTATATAGTGCTGAACAATGATTAAAAAAATAAATAGTAGTACAAAAAAGATAAAATATCAATTCTCCACATAGGTTTGTTTTATATTTATGGTTAAAAAGCAAAATTGATATTGAAATGTTTAAAAGAAAAAAAAAGACCCCATCGATCGGTCGAAGCAGTGGTATTTCAGGTGTATAATAAAAGGTATGCTTTGTTATATTAAATTTTATTTTAAGTGCATTCATTTTTTTTTCGTGTTTTCCAAGAAGCGGATGGATATCTTGTGAATTGACGAAGTTATCAAATTTTTTCTTCTTAAACTCCTATCCCCCCCCCCCTCCTTGAGGCTATATGATATAGCTATATAGACAGATAGATAAAGTTTTGAACTTGGGGGGGGGGGGGGGTTCTAGGGGTCATGATCGGCGTAGATCTGCAAAAATTTTCAGAAATTCCAACATAGGGGAGAATGTAATAGGTAGTATTTCTTACGAAATCTACCTAAAAAGAAAAAGAAAAATTGATAATTTCGTTTCTCTCACTAAATAAATAGGGACAAAATTATATAAAGCCAGGCTTTCACTCTTTTACAGAGTGGAATATTTCACTCTTGTCAAAGGAGTGAGACAGTCACTCTCGACAACGGAGTGACATATTTCACTCCTTTCTAGGTAGTGGAAAATTCCACTCTTTAAGGAGTGTATTTTTATAAAATTCACTCCAAAAAGAGTGAAAATGCCTCTTACTCTTCCAAAGAGTCAACTTCTCACTCCTCCCAATTTTAGAGTGCACAGAAGTAATTAAATAAACTAGAGTAGCGATGCATAAATAAGGATTTCTAACTAAATAGTGTCAATATGGAGTGAAGTTATCAGCGTACAGGAGCCATGCAAATGTCGCGCCACCTGTACATGACAAATTATCCATACGTCCCACTGATTGAAATATTTTCCAGGAACATTTTTCTTCATGACAATTAGTCGGGTTTAAGTTTTTTTTTTTTTTTTTTTTTTTTTTTTTACATGACATTTATTATTATGATGGAGATTTTTAAAAGAGAAAACTTTATTTAGCAGATTCTTTTTTATATTTGCGGGAATGAAGAGGGGCAAGAGTTTAATTACATTTAAGCTTCAAGGTGTATTTCTAGAAAGCAGTTACCAGAATTTCAGAATAATAGTGTAAGCCAAATTTCAAATTAAGTTCCTAGCTTAACCAAATGAATCAATCTTTAAAGATGTATTGTGATCCTCCTGATTAGTTATTTGCTGAAGGCCACTTGAACAACCCCCACCCCCCCTCCTCCCGGCCCTTCCTTCAAGGTTTTTTCTCCAACTCTGCTCCGTTTCCATATCTCAGCAACTATCTTTCCGATTTCAACGCAAGTGATTTCAAACATTATAATTAATTTAATAGTCACCCTTTATAACATTAAACTAAATTTATGAGTGGCGTTTACCACTATTTACGAATAACAGTTTAAGCCAAATTTGTAATTAAATTCAAAGCTTAAGGAAACGAATGAATTTTGAAAGATGCATAGTGGTCCTCCTAATTAGTCATTTGCTGAAGGGCGCTTGAACATCCCCTCCCCCGGGACCTCCTTCAAGGTTATTTCTCTAACTATGCTCCGTTTCCATATCTCAGCAACTATTTTTCCGATTTCAACGCAAGTGGTTCCAAACATTATAATTAACTTAACAGTCACTCTTTATAACATTAAACTAAATTTACGAGTACCGGTTACCACTATTTCCGAATAATAGTTTAAGCCAAATTTGTAATTACGTTCCTAGCTTAAGCAAACGAACGAATTTTGAAAGATGCTTAGTGGCCCTTCTAATTAGTCATTTGCCGAAGGACACTTGAACAATCCTTTCCCCCCGGCCCGTCCTTCAAGATTTTTTTCTCTAACTCTGCCCCGTTTCCATATCTCAGCAACTATCTTTCCGATTTCAACACAAGTAATTCCAAACATTATAATTAACTTAATTGTCACTCTTTATAATATTAAACTAAAATTATGAGTAGCGGTTGCCACTATTTACGAATAATAGTTTAAGCCAAATTTGTAATTAAGTTCAAAGCTTAAGCAAACGAACGAATTTTGAAAGATGCATAGTGGTCCTCCTAATTAGTCATTTGCTGAAGGACATTTGAACAACCCCTCCCCCCCCGGCCCTCCCTTCAAGGTTTTTTTCTCTAACTATGCTCCGTTTTCATATCTCAGCAACTATCTTTCCGATTTGAACACAAGTGATTCCAAACATTATAATTAACTTAAATGTCACTCTTTATAACATTAAACTAAATTTATGAGTAGCGGTTACCACTATTTCCGAATAATTGTATAAGCCAAATTTGTAATTAAGTTCAAAGCTTAAGCAAACGAACGAATTTTGAAAGATGCATAGTGGTCCTCCTAATTAGTCATTTACTGAAGGGAACTTGAACCCCCCTCCCCCCCCCCCTATGGCCCCTCTTGCAAGGATTTTTCTCTAACTATGCTCCGTTTCCATATCTCAGCAACTATCTTTCAGATTTCAACGCAAGTGATTCCAAACATTATAATTAACTTAATAGTCACTCTTTATAACATTAAACTAAATTTATGAGTAGCGGTTACCACTATTTCTGAATAATTGGGTAAGCCAAATTTGTAATTAAGTTCCTAGCTTAAGCAAACGAACGAATTTCGAAAGATGCATAGTGCTCCTCCTAATTAGTCATTTGCTGAAGGGTACTTGAACAACCCTCCCCCCCCGGCCCCTCCTTCAAGGTTTTTCTCTAACTATGCCCCGTTTTTATATATCAGTAACTATCTTTCCGATTTCAACGCAAGTGATTCCAAACATTATATTTATTAACTTAATAGTCACCCTTTATAACATTAAATTAAATTTATGAGTAGCGATCACCACTATTTACAAATAAGAGTTTAAGCCAACTTTGTAATTAAGTTCCTAGCTTAACAAAACGAACGAATTTTTATGCATGCATAGTGGGCCTCCTAACTAGTCATTTTCTGAAGGACACTCGAACATCCCCTCCCCTCGGCATCTCACTCAAGGTTATTTTCCTCACTGTGCCTTATTGCAATAACTGGGCTAATAATGTTCCAATCTTCTCGAAACCAGCTCAATTTTGTAGTGCGCCTACTATACAGTAACGTAGGCAGCGGGGACCTGTCTCAGAAGTTCGTTCGGAAAGAGGTTTGTTTAGAACAGAATGCTCCCCTGGCGGTGGTAGGGGAAATAAAAGATTTTCTAGAGCGTACGAGCATGCCGGATATACGGTTCCGAAGCCATCGTAGATCGTGGCCAGAGTTCCGTTTTTTAAGAGATTTAAGTTTATTACAAGGGCTCGGGCAACGCCGGGCGGGTCAGCTAGTATTTGAATATTAAAGAATATAGATTTGTCCATTTTACTACATAAAATATAAAATTGGTATTAGAGATATAATTGTAAATTATATTTCATAATAGCATTAAAACATGATTTATTGTCCTTTCATTGCGGGTTGAAGTATTTCGGGTTCGGGTTGAGTGAGGATTGAAATGTGTCGGGTTTGTGTCGGCAAAAATAATTTTTGCGGTATTGGGTCGGGTTGACTTCAAATGAAATTTGTGGGTTAACCCGACCCGTGCAGGACACTACCATGTAGATCTTTAGGCAGAGTACGAGCAATGCGAGTACCTGATAGGAGTTTCACGTTCTCTCACGAAATGCGTAGTGATATACACCTAGCCCTAAAATCTCAAGGGGCACTGGCTCATGATTTGTCCTCATTTGAATATAAGTCGAGATCAATTTATTAGATTGCTTCTGAAATGTGGAGAAAGACAGGGAGCAATGAAGTGTCTAGTGACAAATTGTCAAAAGGAAGGCGACAGATAGTCGCTTGAGATGAATGCACTTGCAGACTACAACGGCGAAACTCGGGAGGAAGACCGAGAATCTGGCTGAAGTCACCGTGGAGACCGGTCTGCAACATTTGGTCAAAGCGGGGACTGCGAAAGGGGTAAGAATGTTCTTCCAGGTGTTCTCGACAAAACCCAATGCTCGTCGTAGCTAATTACCAAATTGGACGAGCTGGGATTTAAAAAAAGTTCTGCATTGAAAGCAGAAAGATGGATTCATCGAACTTATAAGGTGACAGTCTGTCACTTAACAAAAAACGACAAATAAGTCGCTAAAGTCGAATATCAAAAATGTTTTCGTTTAACTGCAAAGACAGTTGAGGATTCTACCCTGTTTAGAGACAAATATTGTTATATGCTATTCGTGAAGTGTTTAATGCAGATGATAGATGTTATTGTAGTTGTGAAGTGATGAAGTGGTTGTGAAGTATAAAGTTGATGTAATTATATGTTGTGAGTTACACATTGCCATGAAACACACCCAGATCAATCACACGTACATTGAGGCCATCGTGGAAAGGCGGAAGAGAGTCACCGTCCATATTTACGAGGGCCTTGATGTTTAGAAGGAAAGTGCAGAGGATTTGATGAGGAGATTAAGAGTGCTGCATTCAAGGATGGTAACATCCATAATGAAGCCTTACCATAGGTGGGATGGTAACTTCCTAAACGGCAAAGTAGCAAAGGTAAAATGCAAGCCGTGGGAAGGGCAAGAGTCGACATTTTGACTTCAGAGTAGTGTCTACTTCTACTTTGCTAAAGTGGTAGACCAAGTGTCTCAAGCTGATGACCGATATCAGGTAAACTTGTGAAATTGGATATAAGCAGTACCAATAGTTTATCAATAGTCAGAGGATTGGCTCAAGGAAAGAGCCCTGAGTGCAATTCTTCTCCAATCCGTGAATTGAAGTGCCTGCGCCCCAGTTAATGAACGTTCCTTTATAAAAGGTAAGAACTGATGATTCCACCAAAGTTTACCCGACAGTGAATTTCTCTGAGTTGTGTAAGGATGTCTCTACATTCCACATTGTCGAAGACCTCTTGTATGTCCAATGAAACAAGCGAGTTATAGTTACCTGCAACGATACTGGCGGCATAGGAAGTCCGGTTGGCTTGCAATGCTTTATCACAGTACCTGCTCTTTTTGCCTTAGATATAAAATACAGGGTTATTAAAAATAATGTACGGTAATTTAAACATTTATATTTTCAAAACTATTACACATATTGTAATAAGTGATACATGAAAAAAAGAAAAACATTCCAAGTCTTTTAGACATCGATCAATGGTGGATTGGACGTGTGTGTAATGATGATTTACCGTTATTCACATTACCACGAAGCGACTTTCTCACGGCTAAACCACTGATCAGAGAGAAAAAAAAAATAATATATAAAATGTAGGAAATGTTATTCTCTTTAATTTATGTATTTCCGACTTTTACGCTAAACGCATAGTTTTAGAGTTATTTTGAAAAAACAGAGAAAAGTTAATTTTTTGCAAAAAAAAATGTTTTTCATGAAAAATTTTGTTGGCAAACCTCAGATTCGTGCTCAGCGACCCAAAAAACAAAGGCACTAAATATCAAAGCTAAACAAAAACTTTCTTTTATTTGTTCTTTTTGACCACCTAGTGCCTGGACTAGAGCTTGATTATGTTTGTCGAGTTACGAAAGGTTCACACATCCAACATTTGTAACTTAAAAAAAAAAAAAAAAAGACTTTAAATGTTTTTTTTAATTCTCGTATATCACTTATTACAATATGTGTAATAGTTTTGAAAATATAAATTTTTATAATACTGTATATTATTTTTAATAACCTTGTATTTTTAGTTTCGAGAGAAAATGCAAGTCTGTAAAAAAGCAGCTATTGGAGGAACTTTCCTAATCTGAGAAGGAGAGGCAGATCGGGCGGTAGGTTTTGTGTTCGGAGAATGACTTCCCTTGCTTCAGGAAATAGACTACTTCTCCTTGTTTCAGGAGAAGTGGAAAGCGCGACAAATGAATAGTTGTGGTCAAGACAAATTTGCCCAGCGTACGAATAATTTTGAATGTTAGTTTGAATATTTTAAAATCTATCGTGTCGGATATATTGTCATCCAGCGAATAAAGAACAGTTTTAATTTCTACTTTTGTGAAGGGACTGTCAAGTGGTGCTTCACAATGGATGTCAGTGTTGGTCAGCAGAAGGTCCAAAAAGTTCCTTTGTCAGATGTTTTTGATTGTTTTCTCGTGATACCTCGCCTGGGGGATTTCAAGCCCAATTTCGTCTGGAGCGAAGTATTTGCCAGTGACATTTTTTTTAGATCTGCCAAAGGGTTGGATTTAATGCGGCAGAACTTCTCCAAGCTGCACGTCTTACCGCCATGACACTACACTTGTAGGCTGCCGCGAGCTTGGAGCATTTGGTTCGGAAGAGCCTAGCCTCGAGTGTCAGGGCCATGTTTGCTTTCTTTCATGTTTGCACGTCTTTAACTTTCTACCTGTCTTTGAACATATTTTGTCTTGTTGGAACTTCATTTTAAAAGGTGGAAGTAGCATATAATTCTTGTCTGTGAAAATTATTGAAAGCAACTTTTTGCATACGGGTTATTCCAATGATTACAGAAGGCCGTTCAAACGTTTCTCCTTGCTTCTAAAACTGCATTTTTTGTACTGTGCTCTACTACGTTTGTAATTTTCTATATCCTGCTGAGTTGCTGAGATCAATTTGGATTTTCTGTATTTAGCTTTCAATCGATTCCTTTGCTGTTTCAATTCGTCTGACGACCAAGTTATTTTTGTCTTATGGGCACTTGAACGTTTCTTAAAATGTAAATTACAGTTTTTGATTGATATGTTATAGACGATGTCGTATCTTCTGTCAAATTCTTCAGCTGTTGTTATGTTAAAAGGGAGAAATGTTTCTAAAAGTGGTTTAAAAAAGGGAGCAAAAGAATCATGTTTAGTTTTAAATCTACTTTTTGGAAGAGGTTGAATAACATGACTAATTTTGATGGTTATAAGTCTATGATCTGTATACATTAAAGCTTTCTCTATTTGCGAGTTTAGGGGTGAAAAGAAGCATAGAATCATCTGGCTAGACTTTAAAATGTGATGTTTCAAATGCAATATAACAATATGGATTGTTCAAAATAATTAAATGACAGCATGCTATCTGTGCTAATCAAGATCTTCTTCTGAAATTTCCAGATGAATAGCCCCATAATTTGCTATGAGCTGAGCATTTAGATCTTCTAAATGCAAGATTTTTACCCAAACCTTTACTATCTGGCTATTCAACCAGATCTTTTGTCAAATTTGATGACAGTAGGGAATATTGGCAACTGATCGTTAATATCTCAGAATATAGAGTTATATTTACAAAGACTGAATTTTCATTTATGACATGGGATGGTATGACAGTGGATAAGAATTTGGTTTTTAATTACGATTGCAGTTTTTTATTTCAAAAAATAGTATGCTGATGTAGAAGGAAGGCCACTTGGTCTATCTTTAAATAAATCGCAGTCTGGAAGACACGCTATGCTATAATTTGAAAAGAAAAATGAGATGGCAGCTGCTGTTGTTGACTTATTCCCCTGTAAATTTAATTGTCCTAAAATAAACGCGCACTACGTCGGGCTTCATGTGAGAATTTCCGATATGATACATAATCAGGGCTGGAGACTTTGTCGTTGACACTCATGTTTGAATTAAATTGGATATTATAGTCGATGCAGTTTGCGCATACATGCATGTCTGGAATTTTCTTAAGTACGCAGTCTAGTAACGATTTTCTGTGCAGTATTCACAATATAGGTCTACACGAGCCTGGGCAAATTTTCATTCACGAGAGTCAGGCCGGGCCTAACATTTTTCTGCAAGCTCGGGCCTAGTCATTCCTTGTGTGCGTCGGGACAGACTTCTTTTTCCAGGCCAACCTGGGCCTGGACTTCATTCTACTTAGAGGTCTTGCATGTGACGAAATTTTCAGGCCCGGTTACGACTCAGCCGGTATGAAAATAATTGGTACGGCCCGGCCCGTGTAAAAATCTGTAAAATGAGGCTCGGCAAAACAATTTTTACCGAACATGCATATATTTAAATGGGCATTATTCTACAAATAAAATCCTTTTTAAATAGTAGATAGAGCTTGTCTATTTCGGAAACACGTCTTAAATGGAAAAATATCTCGATCCGTGCAAAAATAATACAATACATATACAATAGACAATGTGCTTACTAAGAATGGAATCTGTGTCTATAACACATTTTCTTATATTACTGAATCTTCATTTGAATGTAATTGTCCAAGTCAATTTTTTTAGTCCGTGTTTATGTACATAATTGTCTAACTGGTCATAAATGTTGATGATATTTTGCATTCCATGCATTTCGAACATAATCTGGAAATAAAATTTATGCATAAGTAAAGAAATATCGGCATGTTTTATAGAAATTCAGTCGGGCCGATGTTTCAGCTTCTATACTGGGCCCTAAAAATTTTTTGTACAGTCCGTGCAAAAAAAAAAAAAAAAAAAAAAAAAAAAATGTACGTTCCGGGCTAAGCCCTAGCCTGGAAATGTCGGCCCGTGCAGACCTCTAATTCACAACAGGGTCCCAATTTCTTCCTACTGCTTTCTGTAGCTACGCGGCCAGCTAGCTAACATTTATAACAGCGTTTTAGTATAACATATTTTCTAAATACGTAGTTTTCTGACTTTTTTGGAATAATTTACATTCAGTGACCTATCTTCCTTACCTGATGTTGGGTGAACAATAAAACTCTCCTCATCTACAGACTTTATTAAAACAACAATTTTCTTACGAAATTTAAGAACATGTCTTCCGTTTTTTAGTATCCTGAATGGTTTGGCCGACGGAGGTTAAAACAAAAGACGAAAAAACGATTTATGTATCAGAATGCAAATTTTTCTTAAAGCTGAGACTTTCTTTTTGACAGAACAATTGGTTTTCAAAAATACTATTTTAACCCTTTCTAAAACATTGGCGACTGCAGGTCACTTCGTGCCTCTCGGAGACGATCTTCTTTCTACGTTAACAGTAACTAAACGTCCGTATTTCGACACAATCTTTTTTGAGCATCTCGGTAGACCAGATTTACATCACCTACAAAAATTTCAAAACATTCGTACGAGTGGAAGTATTTACAATAATTAAAAAAAATCTCGATGGAAATGACAAAACGCGGACTGTTTCGGCGTGGCTTTGGCTCATGTTTTCATTACAAAATATGCATATATTTTCCCCGAAAGTTTAAAGACAGCTTGGATACAATTATATTTATAACCATTTAAAATTTCAGAGAGTTCGGACAATGAGAACCATTTTTTTTGTTCTTATGTTAAAGGACCCAACCCGAAAACAAAAACGTCCAAAACAAGTGGGTAAGTGTGATCGAAGATCGCACAAAGGTTTCATTTAATATTCCTTTCAAAACACTTTATCCTTTCTTTAATAAATCCAAATAAATTTAATTAAAAAAAAAAAGTCATGTTTTTTTATAAAGTAAAAATTTACCGGTCTATTTTTATCGTATTTTTTTCGAAAATCTGAACCGGTCCGATAGCGAGTGAAGCCCGCTATTATACCCTTTGAAAAATATTTTTGAAAAAGATTCGTTTTCCCGGGCGTATGTTTTCTCCCTTACGCCAATGCCCCTCAATAGCACATTTTTAGAGATACAGACAAACCAAACACATGCTCTTAGAACTGAAATTTTCTAATAGACGGTATAATTATGTTTTTAAATACAGATTTTAATCCTTTCAAAAACACCGGCAAACGCAGGTCATTTCGCGCCTCACAAGAAAAAAAAAAAACTTTCTTACGCTAAAAGTTACTAAACGTTTCGTATTCGACGAATACTATTTTTTTTTTAACGCACCCGACACGAAAAGGAAACATATTTATTTTACAACCAGGTAACAATATTTCTGACGTAATTTTTACACGGGCTGTAAAACCGTTATATTTATGACCATTGAAAATTTCAAAAGGTTTGGACAACAAAAGCTTTTTTTAAAAAAAACTATATAATGATCCTACTTGAAAAAAGAAGTAAAATGTTTGTTTTTACGATTTTGTCATTAAAGATATAAATTCGTACAAAATCGGGTAAAATATATAAAATAATACAAATTTGGGATTTATTTATGGTTTTATCATGGGCCCGGGCAATGCTGGGTGGGTCAGCTAGTAACTTATAAATAAATATTGCATAACAGTTTATGCACATATTACTTTTAATATATAGTGAATTACATTCATAAATTTATATACACACACACACACATATATATATATATATATAGGGGGGGGGGGAGGCATAGAAAAACGAGGTGCAGTATAACTACTATATTACAAAATTGTCCGTAATCGTAAAACAGCCTTAAAAGTAGACTTTCAAAATTGCATAAAGATGCACACACAAATGAATAATCCACAAAATCAGGGATTAAAACACATTTTGGTTTTAAGGAAGGAGTTGACAAAAGTCGTGAATCCTGGAAAATAGATTTTTTAAAATGAATAAATATTTAAATCTGAGCTTTTAAAGGGAGAGTTTTAATAATACCTTTTTTTTTTTAGAAAAGAAATTGAATTATAAATCATAATCATTTTGATTTTTTTTTTCAAAGCTTTTTATTAATATAATTTTAGAATATTTTGTCAGAAAGTAATTATCAGGCTCGTTTATGTCTATTTTATATCTTTCATAAGTAACATGAATTTGAGATATACATATATAAAACAAAATCAACAAAAAATTTAAAAATTAGTAATTTGCAATTTTTAATTATATTTGTTTTATTAAGTTTGAAAGCTATGTATCAGATTTTATATTCAAAATTAAACCTTAACATACACTGAACCAGTAGTACTGATTTCGCTAAGGTTTTTAAAGATCACTTTCCATTCTTTCCAGTCCAGCAGTCCAGTTATATTCAGCAGCAATTTGGGAACGATTTCTCCAAAATTCTTTGGATAACTTGTTTGAGAGACTTTCCTCCATGAAGAGCTATGCTTTTCTCCTATGATAATAATCTGTTAAAAATATAATAAAAATCTGTTATACATAATAAATATAATAATACATAATAATTATAATAATACATAATAATAATCTGTAACAATATAATAATAATCTGTTAAAAATGTTACAATCATATGGTATTTACTTGCATAATTTATACCCATCAACCCTGCATATATATTGTGCATTCTCGTATTTATAAGCATTATTTTATAGGGGGGAAAAAAGTGTAATTTTTGCACTAAAATATGAAATAATCTGAATTAATTTAGTGAAATTTCATTTCTTCAATCTATATTAAAGCCAAGTATCATTTTGATTTTAAAGGAACTAATTTGCTATTCCTGATATGCAGTGTTTGTCTTCACTTGTCTGAAGAACAAGTATGAGTGGTCATTGTAACAAACAATGCTACATCATAATTTCATGTGATTTGTTACAGATTAATCAATTGTAGATTGACTTGCTGATATTTGCTTATATTATTAATGTTCAAGAAATTAAATTTGAAATGTTGTAATGTCTTTTTTTACATTAAATTAAAACAAATAAATTTTTAACAAGTTTTTATTTTTAATCAATGACTAGCTGACCCTCGCCCGGTGTTGCCCGGGCCCGTGATAATAAATTAAAAAAAAAAATAATAATTTATTATTATTTTATATCTTTAACCCAATTTTGTATGAAATTCTATTTTAAAATGAAAAATTCGCAAAAAAAAATATTGATATTTAGTGATAAAAGTGCTCATTTTCTTGTTTTTCTTTTACCTAGGGTCGTTTCATAGTTTTAAAATAAAAAGTTCTTTTTGTCCGAACTCTTTGAAATCTTTATTGGTGATAAATAAAACGGTTTTACAGACGTGTAAAAATTTCGTGAAAAAATATTGTTATCTAGTTGTAAAAAAAATGTTTTCTTCTCACTTTTTTGTTTGTTTGTTTGTTTGTTTTTGCATCGGCTCCTTTAACATAGCCATAAAAAAATAGTTCTCATCTTCTGAACATTCTGACATTTCAATCGGTTGTAAATATAACTGCATCCAAGCTCTCTTTAAAATTTTGTGAAAAAATATGCATATTTAGTAGTGAAAACATGAGTTCTTTAAAAAAGCTTTAGCTTTCAACCTCAGAGCAAAAAGATATTAGAAGTTCTATGCTTTCAATGCAATGGTACATATCCATCCGTTTTCAATCAACCCTTTTCAATCCCCCTAGGCTAAACAGGTGAGGGTTGGATTAATCAATCAGGTTTCCCGTTTCTGAGGGTAGAAGCCTTAAAAAAAATGTTGACGCATGCACAAAGAGACGACTTTCATGTGGATTTGACAGAATGTGCTTTTCGTTTTAAATATATATAGATGTAATTACTCCATAGACAAGGGACTTCATTCTTTTCTCCCGAGAGAGCTGAAGCAAAGATCTTTCCCCTTTCATTGCCAAAAAAACAGTGAAAAGGTGCTGTTTTTTGATGGTAATCTCTTTCTTGGCAACTTTCTGTTTCCGTTCTCGTAATATAAAAAACGTAGATCTAGAAATGAAACTGAAACTTAACTAGAAAAGCAAGCTGTCGCGTTCACAAGGAAAAAACAGTTTTAGCATTTTATTTCCGGATGCATTATATACATCGTACCCCCTTCTTCCCCCATCTAATGCAAGTTACCTAAAAAAAAAACAAAAAAAAAAACAATTTATTAGTAAGATAGTCCAAAATGATTTCAGATTTCTGTTTACGAAACAAAAATTTGACAAAATCATTTCATACAGCGTTGATCAGGGGTGGATCGGTTATGAATTTAGATTGCTAATACTAAAAAATAAATAAATTACACATTTTAATATATAGATAACATAATAACTATGTAAAAAATAAATTATTATTTTTTAAATTTCTTAAATATGGCATCAATTGTTGTCTGTTTTAAGACATTTGATTTATAGTGTTGAATTTTATCTTTAAGTAAAAGTTCAAAAGCAATATATATGTATTCTTTTATGTGTTTTTCAATTTTATAATTATGATTTAATGAAAAAATAAATAAATTATAAAATATATTGTCTGAGTAAGGTTTTTTTATCATTAAAAAAAAATCACAAAAGCTCAAATTGTATTTTACTAGTATTGTATGAAAAAATGAATATATAAAATAATACACTAATTAAATGTGCTTTCATTTTAAACTATAAACAAGAACGAAAAATCATGCGTCAAGCATAGATTATGTAACACTTTCCAACGCTTCCAAAATAATTTTACGAATCATACTCTTTTATAAGCTAAAAGATAACATCTAAGTAATCCGAATACTTTATTCAGCCCTGTATAGGATCTATAGATTTGTATATATACTACATAGGATGCTAAATTTTAGTTCAGTTAGGAAACACGTAGCACAGTTTAAAATTCTCCGTCTGGAGTTAAATAATACGGAAATGTGTTCCCGAACTTTTGTACTTCCCTGTATAGGATCTACAGAATTTATACACACCACGTAATATACAAAAAGCGATTTAAAATTAAAATCGCATTCAGTAACTTAAAACGCACTTCCAGGAATTATTGTTAACATACAGTAGAGAATTCTTTTGTGTGTCCCTGTAAATGAACGATGACTGCTATACACACAATATTCTGTAGTAAGTCTCTTGTAATGAACCTTATATAAATTTCAATGCGTTTAAAATAGTGAAACATTATTTAAATAAACCGCAGACGATTTTTCTCCATAGACGTAATGTAACGGAATTCTTTTGACTGTCCCTGTAAAGTAAGTATAAGTGCTATGCACACCCTATTCCATATTAAGCTTCTTCTAATGCACCTTAGTGATATATATAAATTTCAATGCGTTTAAAGTATTGAAACATTATTTAAATAAACCGCAAATGATTTTTCCCCATAGACCGCAATGTAACGGAATTCTTTTGAGTGTCCCTGTAAAAAAACTATAAGTGCTACACACTTCCGTTGAAATAGGGAACATGCTATAGATAACGATTATAACATATAAAATTTGCAGGGCAATCCGAGCATATTTACGGGAGTTAGAGCACGGACAGACGGCAGACGGCCAGACAAACCGAAGTCATAAACACTTTTCAACTAGGTTGGAAAGTGTTAAAAAGAATGTTATATGATATATAATACTATATATAAAGATAAGAAAAATGTTAAAATTGGTGAAAAAAAATTTCAAAATTCAAAATTTTGTCACCATTGAAGCATTTTTCAAGAATGAAATTTCTTTGTTTACATTCATAAATTGATTGCGGATTAGAGGCGTTTGCGGATTAGCGGCGCTCTACTGTACTTTGCAATATAATAATTTTATCAATTAGAATAATAATAAAAATGTTACGTTTATAGTTTTAAAACAACCTTTAAAGAGGAATTATCACTCAAATGCAGCTTGTCTATTCAAAAAACATTGATCTAGTTGTGCTCAAAGAATTTTCCTGTTTTTTTCTTTAAAATGCATCTAGTTGTGCTCAAAGAATTTTCCTGTTTTTTTCTTTAAAATGCATTTAGATGCTTTGTATAATTGTAAGGAAAAGCTACAACAGGCACCATCTAAATTAAAACTCTTAAAAAAACTATTTGAAAGTCTATCAAAGGAAAATATCACAATAAACTCAAACGCAAGTGAAATGAACAAGCAATGAGTCTCTCAGTAGCAGTGGAATTCCAATGACAGTTTGGCAGAAAAAAAGCAGTTTGGCATATTATTCTCCCACCAACACGTGATGGTGGGGTGGGAGATGTTTGCTTCAACAAAGGGTTACTAGTCCGTTGTCTATTTGTATCAGATAATTACTCTCGTTATCAACAACCTTTTGTCATCTAGTGTGCAAATTGTCAATGCCATATTGATAAAAATCAATTGGTTTTTGAGCAAAATATCTGGAGATATCATTTTGAAAATCATCCAAATTTTCAAATTTTTTGTCACATAGAAAGTGTTGTAGCGACCGGAATAAACAGGAATCTGATGATGCAATGTTGGGCAAGTATGGTGGGCGAGGCAGTACCTCCCACCCCAATTCATTAATTTTTTCCAGGGTTCATCTTGCGCAGTGCAGTGCTGCAGAATAACGCCTTTTCTATTGACAATTGCTGGACACTTTTCAATTAAAGATTGATTTACTCAATCCAGTTGTTCACAGTAAAGGTCTGCATTCACAGTTTGTCCATGTTTCAACATTTCAAAATGAACGATTCTGTGAATACTCCACCAAACACAGAAAAGTGCCTTTTTGGAATGTAAACCTGTATTAGCAGTACTTCGTGTGGATTTATTCTGAGAGAGCAAGTGCCTTTTGCATTTTGAATTATCATAGAAGACCCATTTTTCATGTCCAGTGATCAAGCAATTAAAAATCGCTTCTGTATTGTGCCATTGATGCAATAAGTTGCATGTGGTACATTGGTTAGCTTTGTTTTCTTTGGACAGATTATGCGGGACCCAAACAACTACTCTGCTTACTTTATCAATCTGCTGCAAATGTTCTTGGATGGTCGACCAAGGTTGGTTAAGGCTCTTCTTCAGTAACTTTTTTTTCCGGAATTCTGTCCTTCGCCTGCATTTTCATTCCCCCTTTCTAAACACGCCCATCTCTTTCTTCGGCTGTCAACGCATTAAGGGGGATTGAGGGCAGGGGAAGTCCAGTCTCATCTCATATGGGATGGAATTTTGTCACGGTAAATACCTAGAATACACAGAAAAGGTCCATCGAGGAGATGGGCAGTACATCACCCTGTTCTTGACTTTCAAATTGTCCCTGTGTGTTTTTTTTTTTTTTTTTTTTTTTTTTTTTTTTTGCATTACTCTCTTTCTTTTTTCGCGATAATAAGTCTCAGGTTTCTCTCACAGGTGCAAGAGTTGAAAGCTATTCTTAAGGGATTTGCATATTGTATGTATTGTATATGTATCTATTGTGTACCTTTAGAGTCTGGTTTAAGAAAAATCTTAATCCGAAGGGTGGCGACTTGGACATAATGAAAGGTATTTCCATTGCAATGCGGTCTTTGATAGATAAGAAAGAGAGTGCACCCTTTTATTTAGGAAGACAGATCCGTCAAGAGGGAGGAAGGGTTGTCAAGGACCCTTGGAAACCGAGGAGAAACCCCGTAGAAAGGAGAGTGTTCTGCAGTTTACGAGAGAGAGAAAGTTAGTTCTAACGTAGGAAGCGAAGGTGTAAGGTCGTTCAGAGTTGGAGCTCTGAGACCGGTGTTGAGTTCAGACGGAGCAGCGAAGTGTGAAGGTTGCTCGGGGAATGAGCGCTGAGAGCAGGTGTGAGATGAATAGAAATCTCAGTGTGGAATAAATGAACGTAGTCTAATGGTACACGTAGAGAGTTTTCTGTAATTGTTTTGATTTAGTGTTAAACCGGATAATTTACATCCGAGTTTAAGTGTAAATAGTGTTAATAAATTGTTACTTTAACTTTAATTGAAAGAGTTAGGTTTTTCTTGAATATACATCAAGTATCGTGCCCGATATCACGTATTCATATCGGTGGTGGCAGCATATCAAAAGACCGGATTTATTTCGAAGTTGTGTGGACGGAGAAGTGGAATCCGACAATGTTGGCAGCGACGGGATCTGAATCACCGAAGACCAGTGCCAGTTAACCGTGTTACAGAGAGTTTGTGCCGGATCGCCCAGCGGAAGTGTTCGTGCCCTATCGTCGTAGACCACCAGTGCCAGTTAGCCGGGTTACAGTCAGTTTATGCCGGATCGTCTAGCGGAAGTGTGTGTGCCCTATCATCGTAGACCAGTGCCAGCTAGCCTTGTTACAGAGTGCCTTGCCGGATCGTCCAGTGGAAGTGTTGGTGCGGTGTGTAGTATTAGTTCCAGTGTTTGTGTGTAGTGTTTGTGGACACAGTGTTTCAAATTACAGTGATTGTTGCCCGAGAGTGCAAGATTTACCCTGTGGAAAAGTGAGCAGAGAATTGCCCCAGCGAATGAAGTACGAGGTAAGGTGTTTTGATCATTTTACTCTACTGACATTCTCGAACCTATTTTTTTTATTTTATTGTGTATAATTGATGGTAATTTGGGTTAATGTTGTGGTTAATTTATAATAATTTATGTGCAATATAATAATTGGTCTAAATCAAATGAGATATTAACAACCATTTTACACTATTGTTTTAAGAAAAGGATCTTATATTAATTACTAGAAGTGATTTTCTAATTGTTTTAAACGGATAAGATTAATGATTAAAATTAATGCATTGTGTTAATAGTTGGAAGGAATAATTGAAATTTCTTAAATTTAAATTATTATTAAAGTAATATTTAAATTAAATGATATTGTTTGCTTTAAGTTTGAAATATTGATAGTAAATGAGGAAAGGAAATTTGTGTAGAATTTAAATTAAATTGAAATAACCTTCAAGGAAGAACTGAAGGCCCAGAAAAAAAAAAAAGTGCTGTGATTTACTTTTTAATGTGAGAACTAATTTTGAAATTGAAATATTTTATTGAGATTAAATTTAGGAATTTATGTGTATTTCATGCAAATTTTTGTTAGGTGGATATTTTTATGTAGTGATTGGCATCAGTGTTTTATTCAAATTGCAACGTATCAGTATTATTGTGTAAATTGTATTTTATTATTTAATGGTATAAATTTAAAATCTGTATTGCATAATAGTCAAATTGAGATTATTGTTACTTTGTTATTGGAAGCAAATTGTGGGGTATCATTGTTTAAGGAAATTTATTATTGTATTATTACTTATTTGAAATATGTTATATAGTATAATATGTGGAGGTAACTTATGAGGGTAGGATTTGAGGAAGTATTAATTTGATATTGTGATTAAGTATTGTTGTAGGGTGGTAATAATTATCGGTAGAAGGTATGGCTTTCTGACTAAAATTAAAAAGGGTGGATCTTCAGGCGATATGTGGAGAGTTAGGAATTGAGGTCTCGGAAGATGATACCAGGTTTAAGCTTAAGAAAAAGATAGTGGAGAGCGACGAATATGAAGAGGGAGCCGTTATGGAATTATCTAGCACTATTGTTACGGAACGCTTAGAACAAGAAGCGTTAGTAGTAGAACGGGAAAAGTTAGAAAGGGAGGAAAAGTTACAACGAGAAAAGTTAGAAAGGGAGTTAGACCGTGAGAAGTTAGATAGAGAAGAAAGGGCTGAAAAATTGAGATTGGGACATGAGTTAGAGTTGGAAAGGATAAAGATTCAAAGTTCGGCTAATAACGCTAATGGGACTAGAGAATCTAATCATGAGAGTAGCCTAGAGAAATTGATTAAAAGTGTTAAAACTTTGTCTATCAAAGTTCCAGAAGGGACTGAGGGATGGAATCTGTTTTTTAGCAGTTTAGAACGAGCATTCCAAACAAAAAATGTACCGGAAACCCAGCAGGCCGAAATTTTACTAAATATGCTAGGGGATAAGGCCGATAATTTGCTAATATACACGACTAGAGAACAAATTGAGAGTTATGAGAAGTTAAAGGAATTAGTTCTAAGGGAACACGAGCCGACACTGAAGGCGTGTTTGGAAAATTTCAAGAAGGCTAGAAGGAATCAAAATGAAACTCATGTATTATTTGTGTCACGTTTAATAGCAACGTGGGAAAATTACTGTAAGATTAGAGGTGCAGATACGTATGAGAAGGTTAATCAGTTAATTGTCACGGATAAGTTGTTAACTACTCTAGATGAGGAAACCGCGACGCATATTGGATTAACTCAGCACAGTAATTGGTTAGAAGTTTCGAAAATTGCTAAGGAATGTGATAATTTCTTTGATGCTAAACAAAAATCTTATGCGGTAACTTATAAGGGCTATAAAGGTAAAGAAAGGTATGTTAATAATGAAGATTCTAGAAGGGCAAAAGATGAGGGAGTTAGTAGTAATTGGAGACAAAATGGGAATAATGAGGTTAGTCCATTTTTGGGTAGAAAACCGGAATATAAGAAGCCTAACGATGCGATGCCTACCTGCTTCAAGTGTGGTCAATGAGGACATGTTCAGCGATTTTGTACAAAAGGAAATAATGAGGGAAGTAATCAAATTAATAACCAACAAGAACCAAAGGCTAGTATCAATAATGTCTCAGTGCGAGGAATTAAAGAATTACCAAGGGGAGCGAGTATGGCAAGAATCGGAGCAAGAGGGAATTGGAGAGCTAAAGTTATTGGAGAGAAGTTAAATAATCTCGAGAAAGTGGAAGTTAGTGTAAATGGGAAAATAGCAAAAGGATTAGTGGATTCTGGTTGCCAAATTAGCGTCGTTCATAAAGATTTAGTACCAGCAGAAAAATTAAGAGGGGCTGGTAGCATATATTTACAAGGGATATTTGGTAAGGCAGTGAAATCGCCATTAATTCAATTACCTTTAGCTATTCCAAAACGCGGTCAAACTAATGTAATTCATCAGGATGTACTTTGCGCGATAATTGATAATAGTAAGGAACAGGTAATTTTACATCCTGACGTGGCTAATGAATTGTCAGGGTTAAACAACGAGAAATCATTAAGAGAATATGTAGAAAGGGAATGTAAGGAAGATAGCAGGAATAAAGTGAAAGAAGGGGAAGGGATTAGAAATGGTAATAATAACCGTTATGTCGTAGAAACGAGATCGGAAAATTTACAAAGTCAGGAGAAGGAAAAAGCCGAGATAGAGACAAGTAGGATTAATCAAGTTACGGAAAGTAGATTAAATGTATTTCAGGAATCCCAAATGAGTTGTAAAGATTTAGAGAAAGCTTGGGAATTGGCTGAAAATGAGAAAGGGTCTTACTATGTTGTAAATGGGTTATTGTATCATAAAGAGAAATTAGTAGATGAAACTGTAGCTCAATTAGTATTACCTAAAATTAGAAGGGAGGAACTTCTAAAATTAGCGCATATTTCCTTATATGGAGAACATCACGTGGTTGAGAAAATGTTAGAAAGAATCAAGCATTCATTTTATTGGGAAAATATGGCGAAGGAAGCTAAAACGTTTTGCGAATCATGTGTAGAATGTCGTTTAACGAGGGAAATGAATGTGAGTAATAAGGAGAAAGAGGAAATATGTCGACCTGCAGTTATAGTTGAGTTAGGGGATGGGAGTAAGAAACTGGTGTATCAAGATGAAATGAGAGCATTTATGGCTAAAAATAAAGTAGTCGATATTGTCTTGGATAGTGACGGGGAGTTTGAAGACTGTAGGAAAGATCTGTTGTTAGACCGAGAACAACCGGAAAATAAAGACAGGAAGGGATTTGAGATAAAAGGGTTAACAAATATTCAAGTTGGGGACATAAAATCAATCCTAAGGAAAAATAAGGAATTATTTATGGGTCCTATCGAACTGGTAGAAATGGAGAAAAATCGGATTGGTCGTAAACCGGAGAGGGGTAAGATAAGGCAGAAATTGTACAATGTCTTTATTACGTACAAAGAGGACTTGGACAGGCAAGTGCCTGATTGGTTAGAGGAAGATTTAATTGGGACATCAGAGGCAGAAGTTAGCCATTCAAGCGGGTGCATTGCGGAAAGGGATGTACCAATTAAGTTAACGAGGAAGCACTGGAAGGAAAAAGTTCCGCCTCCAGCAATCTCAGCCTAAGGACTGACATTAAAATGACATAATACTGGTATAATTTTATTTAGTTAAATTTTCAGACACCTTGAAATATTTATGTAATTGTAGTAATGAAGAAACCTATCAAGGAACTGTTGAACTCTTCTCAGACATTACATAGTTTGAGGAAAATTAGCCCCTAAAAGGCATATTTTCCGCTAAGGTGGGGGGTGTCAGGTTTCTCTCACAGGTGCAAGAGTTGAAAGCTATTCTTAAGGGATTAGCATATTGTATGTATTGTATATGTATCTATTGTGTACCGTTAGAGTCTGGTTTAAGAAAAATCTTAATCCGAAGGGTGGCGACTTGGACATAATGAAAGGTATTTCCATTGCAATGCAGTCTTTGATAGATAAGAAAGAGAGTGCACCCTTTTATTTAGGAAGACAGATCCGTCAAGAGGGAGGAAGGGTTGTCAAGGACCCTTGGAAACAGAGGAGAAACCCCGTAGAAAGGAGAGTGTTCTGCAGTTTACGAGAGAGAGAAAGTTAGTTCTAACGTAGGAAGCGAAGGTGTAAGGTCGTTCAGAGTTGGAGCTCTGAGACCGGTGTTGAGTTCAGACGGAGCAGCGAAGTGTGAAGGTTGCTCGGGGAATGAGCGCTGAGAGCGGGTGTGAGATGAATAGAAATCTCAGTGTGGAATAAATGAACGTAGTCTAACGGTACACGTAGAGAGTTTTCTGTAATTGTTTTGATTTAGTGTTAAACCGGATAATTTACATCCAAGTTTAAGTGTAAATAGTGTTAATAAATTGTTACTTTAACTTTAATTGAAAGAGTTAGGTTTTTCTTGAATATACATCAAGTATCGTGCCCGATATCACGTATTCATATCGGTGGTGGCAGCATATCAAAAGACTGGATTTATTTCGAAGTTGTGTGGACGGAGAAGTGGAATCCGACAATAAGTATTATTTTTTTTTGCATGTTCATATAATAATTTTGAAGGGGAATAATGTCTTAATTTAATTCTCAATTTTGTAATTAAAATAATTGGTAATACATTGCAGAACGCACTAATTCTTCCACACATTCCAAAGGAATTTCATTTCCTAGTTTTTAACACATACTATCGTATGAAAATCATTGCTGCACGCCTGCAAAAGATCAGATAATTTTTCCATATTTCATTCAAGACTCTGTTCAGTTTACTTTAAAGAAGCAGAATTTTAAAAGAATTTAAACGTAAAACTGCTTAATTTGAAACGAAAACAAATTTTAAAATATAAATCGGTTTTCAGATAAAAATATACAGTTTTTCTACTTACTTTACTATTACTTTTATTGATAATACTGAAAAAATAACGAGAGAATGGGTTGTCAAGATAGATGAAAGAAAATAAACTTTTTCTTATGAAATTGAATGTGATCAGCAAGATAAATCCAGTCCTGAGTAAAAACAAAAGTATAATAGATGCATTCCAAAGGTACAGATAACGCTAATTATAAATAATTTTATAACTAAACTGCTTTATTAGATCTGTAGAAATATTTTTTAGAATAGAGCAAAACTTCATTAATAAAAATTTTCATTAAAATTAACTTCATTAAATAAAAATTCATTAAAGCTATCAGAAAACGGGCAGACCATGTACCAAACTTTTGTTGGTTTACTATACTGGAAATCAAATTTCTCTCTCTTTGTAACCGGGATTTATTAAAAATCAAATATACTATTGCAGAGATCATCTGCATACTTTTTATGGCTAAGCCACAATATTATATTTTTATAGCCTCAATTTTATAAGTTTCGTGGACACACCGAAGTTTGCTGCTACTTTTAAAGAACAAGCGCCACATAATGTTTGTAAATAGTATTTTAAATTGTTTTTCAAACCATGATTAAAACCATCACGGTTAAAAGAAAGAAAAAGAGACAAAAAATAACGAAATTTCATCTGAATGGACAAAAATATCTCTCTCTCTTTGAGCTAATCAAAGAAAAAATTTTAAGGTAATTAAAATTTGCAAACAGAATGCACCATTGTAAATTTTTAAGATAAAGTTTTTACTGATATTATTAAATGGTTTTATGAAGTTTTATGATTTAATCAAGCAAAAACACTATTCTTGTGATAAAACTATTTAGTTGAAAATCTTTTAATGAAAATTTTAAAACCACACCTTTTCCTACAATTTGTAACTTTTCGCAACTTTATTTTCATACTTTCCTTACAAAAGTATTGTATAACTGTGGGGAAGGGGGGATAATGCTCTTACAAGTACAACAGTAAAAATTCCATTCTGTTACGATCAAAATTTACCGAGTTATGGTACTTTAAATTTGAAAAAATTGAATAACTTTTTGAAAAATAATAGCAGCACTATCTGATTGAGATAATTGCAGTGCCTGATTTACGGCAGGGCATTCGGGGCACGAGACCAGGGCCCATGATTTTGAGGGGGCCCCAAATGCTACTGAATATTTTTCAATTATTGGCCAAAACAGTTTTAACTGTCAAAAAACAAAATTAAAATGGAAAAAAACTGTTTGTCAAAGATTGGCTATGATTTGTTAAAATAACTTCATTTTATCCTGATTGTCTTTTAACAATTTATGTGCAGGAATGTACAGAACTCCGTTTTTTGGGATCGTCATATTATTTCATTTTTATTTATTTTACCTGTAAGGCCCTCATGGTTAACATGGACAAAGCCACGTGATTCTGCTAGTTACTTGTATAAGTTTAGTTTTTGTTTTTTCAGTCAAAGCTTGTATTTGAAAGAAAAAAGTTATTTGATTAATAGGATATGCCAATATTTTAAATAATTATACCTTTTACTGCTGTAAATTTATTATTAGTTGTTGCATACTTTATCATTCCAGATATATGGACTTGCATAGAGAAAGGTAATCAGCACCACACTGTTTATTATAAAATTCAATTAAAAATTCATAATTATCAAATAATTATTTAAAAGTAAATTAATGATTATCAAATTTAATTTTTTTAATTGATGTTTTAAAGAAATTATTAAACTCAATAGTGGTATCTTAAAAAGTACTGCTTTCGATATTATATATATATTTTTTATTCAAGGTCTCTGTAAGCAACGGTGTAAGGGGGGGGGGGGGCATACGCATCTGTGCCCAGGACCCCCAAATTTGTCTCTGGATAATTGATGATTTATTTTATTTATTTATTTATTTATTTTTTTTTGGGGGGGGGGGGGATTGGGATTGACTTGCAGACGTTGAGTACAACCCGACCCGCGCTGGACTTTAACTCATACTGTCTGTCTCGCACTGCCTGAAACTCATAATTGTGCAGATTTCTTTTGCTGGTCTTGTTAAATTTCAAATCTGTTACTTGCCCTTTTTTTTTCTTTTCTTGTTAAAAAATATCCTAGTTATAAATAAATGGCATATTGAATTGACACTCATTCAAACCAGTTTCATTATAAGTTTTCATTATCTTATTTCTCAAGAATGTTTGTAACTCTCCATAATTTGTATCAAAATATTTAAATGGATTCCATACCAAAGGTAAGTTTAAACAATTTTGAAGTACGTGGGTTAGCATATAAAAAATAATTATTAATAAGCAATCATAATTTCATTTATATTGGATTAAACTAAGGATATTTTAATTTCTTATACTGTTTAAAGGAATTTTTTAGACTTTCTGAATAGGGAATAAATCGCATAAGATTTTTCTTCTTATATATATATATATATATATATATATATATTCTTCTTTAAATGCAAATAATGTATTTTCAGAAAACATTAAAAGTGTATTTTAAATTTATTTAAGGAGATAAAAACAAACAATAAGTTAGCAATCAACTTTTATTTAAGAAGGGATTACTTTTAGTGGGAAAAGAATAATAAAAACTATTTGTTTATTTGGATCCTAATAATATCCGAAATCCCCATGCTTGTAAGGATAGAAATGGTTTCATGTGTCAAAACCAAGTGGGGAAAATTAAAGAAAAATCTACATATTTAAAAATATATTCATATAGTAATTGACGTAATTTATTTGCTAGAAATTATTTATAATATGTAATTCAAAGAAAAGACTTCGGGGAAAAACAACAGTACTTAGAGAAAAAAAAATTACTAAGTTTTAGTACAACTGAAAAGAAAAAGCTCTTTAAGTAATAATTCTAAAAAACTACTCTTAATAAGCAAACAAAATTTCATTTAAACTGTGAATGACATAACGATTTATTTTTATTATTATTATTATTTTTTTTGAGGGGGGGGGGGGAGAGAGAGATTTGCCAATTAAGAACTGCAAACCCCTGTCCAGACCCCACAGGTTCTAAAGACGTACTAATTTGCTTGTTTTAAAAATATTACCCGATTACATAAGATTTAATGACCAGTGGTGATCTTCTGTAATCGGGTTGCCATTCATTTCCATTTAACTGAAGATTTTTTGGTTCTCAAGACAGCATTCACTACGGTCACGACAATATTGACACGCCTTATTTCGTGATTGATTAAGCAAGTTTAATCACACATTTAAAAATCAGCAAAATTGGAAGTAAAAAATGTCGCTGCCTACGGACTTTTATAATAACGTCTAGAAGAAAAGTTTTCTTTTCAGACGCTATAAGAAAATAGTTTTAAATATGACATAATTTTCTTATTTAATGCATTTCGCTTGTAATAATTTACTTATTTTAAAGTTTGTTTTTTTCCCCCTCATTTATTATTCACGTGTATATTCACGTGTATTATCACGTTTATGTTATTCAGTTGAAAGTGTTTGGCAATATTATTATTTGGGCTTTTTAAAATATGACGTAATTTTCTCCATCTAATGCTTTTCGCATGTAATAATTTAATTATTTTAACATTTTCTTGTATTGCATACATTTTTAAACGGACAAAATATTTATAAATAGCAATTACATATATGTAAATATGAATATGAGGAAAACTTTAATTTATATGAACAAATCTACTACTTATTACATTCATATATAACTAACAAATCAAATAAAAAACTATCTTAATAATTTAACAGTAAAATATAGCTAATTAGTTGTAGGATAATAATTTAAAACATTTTATGAAATTCTATTGAATAACAAAAATCTCATAAAGCAAAACTATATAATTAACTACTTATTATTTATTTTTATTAATTGTTATTTTTTTAAAAGATACAAAAACAAAATTTAAAATATTAATTTTTTTAACTTTTCAAAAAAAAAAAAAAAAAAAAAAAAAAAAGACTTTTCATACAAATTAAATAAAAAACTTATGTTTATTTTAACTTTTCAAAAAAAAAAAAAATCCGTGTTTTTGCTATAACTCTGTCAGTAGGCGATTAAATTTTGAAATAAGATTATGGCTTTTTAAAAATATTTAGTTTAAGAAAAAAGTTTTTGAAAGTACGGGGTGAGTGTAAATTTCTTGATAGTGAAAATGAGGGGGTCGGGGCAAAAAAGTGCCAAGCCACAGTTTTTGGTGAAACAAATCTATAACTGTAATCTGTTGCTTAATATTGTAAATTATAATATCCAACATATAATTTTTTTCTAATGTCACTTGATGGCAGCATATGTGACAGGTTTCGTTTTTGCCCCAGATGTGGTTCGGGTTGAATTGACGCTAATTTGTGGCATTTCGGATCGGTTTGGGGTTGACTTTAAATGTTTTGGGTTCAAGTCTAGTTGATCCGATTTTTCAAAAGAATATATATATAGATATTCCCAAATGAAAAATGCTAAGTAGAATATTAATGAGTGTATATATGTTCATTTTTATACAAATAAGATTATATTGATATTAGAGGCATAACTTCAGACTACTTTTCCATTACTGTATTCCAATGTGCAGAGCCGTCCTTAGCGAGGACGACTTAAAGCGAGGCCCGGTGCAGGGATTTTGCGAGGCCCTTTCCTTCCAGATTCTTAACATAATCTTATCTATATTATCAATAAAAAAGAATGGTTTTCACCTATATACTGTAACCCGGGAGCTCAGGTTCGATCCCCTAGCTATTATAAAGAAGTAGCATTTGTTTGTGTGTTTGTAGGGATAATTTCTGGAACTACTAAACCAATTTTAAAAGTAATGGTGGCAAATTGGTGGTGAAAGTTCCTCTTCCAACATAGGCTATATTTTATGTCAAGACCAGCGGATGCGAGGCCTTGTTAGGCCCCAGGCCCTGTGCGGCCGCACCTGTCGCACACCCCTAAGGACGGCTCTGCCAATGTGTATTAATTTTCTTTCATTTCAGGCTCGGATCGGGTAAGTTTCGGGTCGAATTGTGTTGAGGATTTTTTTTTTTTTTTTTGGCTGGGTTGGGGTTGACTTGCAGAGGTCAGATGTCGGGCACAACCCGACTCGCGGTGTACTCTAGCCTGTAACACATAATTGTATTTTTTCTTTTTTCATTAAAAAATATTCTTGTTATAAATTTTCATTATTTTATTATTCAGGAATATTAATACAAAGAAAAATAAATTGAATGCATTTAAAATAAAATTTAATCTAATCTAACAAAGCATATCTTTTATTCTACACGTGAAATACCACTGTTTCTATTGATTGATGATACATTTTTCTTCTAAACATTTCAATTTTGCTTTTTATCCATAAATATGAAATAAATCCGTGCTGAGAAATCAAACATTATCTTTTTTGTACTATTTATTTTTTTATAATCATGTTGAGCATCATATAATGCGTTGAAAAATAATGATAATCAGCAGCAGGTGTCAGAAAAACATTATGTCGAAAAAAGAAACACAATAAATAATATCTGGGAGAGTGTAGGGATGATAGATGCATAATAATAGGCTTGATGTCTTTTCTTATTTTTATTGACAACACATTAACACAAAAGTAAATTAAATTAAATATTAGACTGAATATAATTATAAAATTCCAGGAGAGCTGCCAAGAAGCTCTATATTCAAGATACAAATTATTCCAACTGACAAAAAAGTTTTCTAATTCGTTCGGGGTTACGTCACATTACGTAACGCGCGCCGTGGGCATAACTCTGCCCACAGAACATGTGATCAAGGATTTCTTAACATCCTGCCCCACCATGAACACATGGGGATTCATCAAAAATTTTCAAAAAATGTTGATCATACATATATAACATCATATATATATATATATATAACATCAATACAAGTAACCTAGTTTTCAATTAACAAATAACTAGATGGAACCCGTCAAAATTTGACGGCAAAAAACTTGATAGTACCATAAAAATAAAATTCATAGCTGCTTTAAAATGTTTGAAACTTTTGCAGAATAATTCAAATAAATAAAAAACCCACTTTGAATTAAAGCTAGGTTGAAGAACAGCAATTGGCTAAGTTTCACTGGCACATGCACTCGCGGAATTTCTTTCATCTGACACATTTAGCGCTATTGTGCAAGTAAATGGTAAGTGCCCCCTTGGGGAGGGGGAAATGGTGGGATGGACCAAGGAGATGCATAACATGAATAAGCAGTCAAAGACCTTTCAAACGATATGTAACATGAGGGGTGTGTGCAAAATTAAAAAAAGTACCCCCTTGGGGGGGGGGTAAAGTAGGGGATGGACACGGAACATGCATAATATGATTAAGTGGTCACAGACCTTTCCAACGATATATAACATGACGGTTGTGTGCAAAATTTAGAAAAGTACCTCTTTGGGGGGGGGGGAAATGGGGAGATGGACATCAGAGATATGCATATGATTAAGCAGTCACAGACCTTTCCAACGATATATGACATGAGGGTTGTCTGCAAAATTTAGAAAAGTACCCCCTTGGGGGAGGGGGGGGGCAAAGTGGGGAAATGGACATTGGAGATATGCATATGATTAAGCAGTCACAGACCTTTCCAACGATATATGACATGAGGGTTGTCTGCAAAATTTAGAAAAGTACCCCCTTGAGGGAGGGGGGGGCAAAGTGGGGAGATGGACATTGGAGATGCATAATATGATTAAGCGGTCACAGACCTTTCCAACAATATATGACATGAGGGGTGTCAACAAAATTTAGAAAATTGACCCCTTGGGGGGGGGGGACAATTGGGGAGATGGACATTAAAGATGCATAATATGATTAAGCGGTCACAGACCTTTCCAACAATATATGACATGAGGGTTGTTTGCAAAATTTAGAAAAGTACCCCCTTGGGGGAGGGGCAAAGTGGACATTGGAGATAGGCATATGATTAAGCAGTCACAGACCTTTCCAACGATATATGACATGAGGGTTGTCTGCAAAATTTAGAAAAGTACCCCCTTGGGGGAGGGGGGGGCAAAGTGGGGAGATGGACATTGGAGATGCATAATATCCTTAAGCGGTCACAGACCTTTCCAACAATATATGACATGAGGGGTGTCAACAAAATTTAGAAAAGTGCCCCCTTAAGGGGGGGAATTGGCGGGATGGACCCCGGAGATGCATAACATGAATAAGCAGGCAAAAACCTTTCCAACAATACGTAACATGAAGGGTTTGTGCAAAATTTACAAAAGTATCCCCTTGGGGGGGGGGGGGGGGGCAAAGTGGGGGGATGGACACCGGAGATGCATAATATGATTAAGCGGTCACAGACCTTTTTAACGATATATAACATGAGTGGTGTGTGCAAAATTTAGAAAAGCGCCCCAATTGGCGGGAAGGGGGGGGGGGGGGATGGACTACACAGATGCATAACATGAAAAGGCAGTCGCAGGCCTTTCGAACGATATATCATATGAGTGGTGTCAGCAAAGAAAAGTCTCCACCCCGTGTGGGCAAAACATACTACCCCCGCCGCCATAATTATTGATGCGGACTCATTTTTTAAATTCGTTCGCACCCCTCTTCTCCCGCAAAATGTTGTGAATTTTTAAAAACTCCCCTTCCGAATTTTCTTATACCAAAAGCACTTATGTCCGTCGTCTGCATGCAGAGTTTTGTGCTTACAGACGCCTGACACAACAATACACACACAGACAGACGTTTCACACACAGACAGACGTTTACCGACATTAATAGTATAGATGATACTCAGTGCCTACACATTTCACCCTTTATAACTCAGCCAATGAGTTGATGGTTGTTCATTTCCAGAAACGAAACAATAATTCTTTAGGATGAATTTTGTTTGTTTGATACACCGTGGCAGAATGCGTGCAATACAGCGACAGGCATCACAAACTTTTTAGGGCACCTGCAGACTAAAAACAAATAATCAATCTTCGCAGGAAAAAAATCCTAGATTTCGTCAAATGATCACGGGAAAAACACTAATTTCATCAAAGGATCATGTAAAACGTGAATTTTGTTAAAAGGCCACAGAAAAAAGCGATTTATGCAAAAGATGATCAAATTTTGTCAAAGAATCGCAAAACAGGAAATTTCACCAAAAGATAGCGCTTTCTAGCCAAATTTCGTCTAAAAATTGCGGAATAAAATGTATTTTATCAAAAAATCGCTGGAAAACGCACATTTCGTTAAAGTATCGAGAGAAAAATGCGAATTTCTTCAAAGATTGCGGAAAAAACGCAAATTTCATCGAAGGATTGCTGAAAATTCATGAATCTTATCAAAAGGCAGCAGAGAAAATGTGATTATTATCAAAGCATTGCGAAAAAAGAAAATTTCGTCTAAGGATCACAGAAAAACGCAAATTTCATAAAAGAATCATGGAAAATAACGCAAATTTCATGAAAAAAAAAAAATCGCAGAAAAAACACAAATTTCGTCAAATTATCGCTGAAAAAAACACAAATTACGTCATAGGATAGCTGAAAAAATTGTGAATCTCGACAAAAAAAAGATACAGAAAAAAATGCGAATTTCATTAAAGAATCACGAAAAAAAATGCGAATTTTGTTAAAGGATTGCGCAAAGAATGTGAATTTTTTGAAAGGTTCGTGTGAAAAATGAAACTGTCTTTATTAAAAACAGCACACACACAAACATCTATACAAACCTCAATACACACAAACATATAATAGGCAGGGCTTGAAATTCAATTTTTCCAAAGACGGGAGTCTCCCTACCAACATTTTTAAATGGAGGGGAGTTGTAATGTTTGGGAGGGAGAAAAAAAATCTTTAAACCCCACTATTATTTTACGTGCTATTTAAAGAATTACATTAATGCAGACATGACAAAATACCATTGAAAAAATTAAGTGAACTGAGAATGATTATGTAAAATGTTTATTTTTATTATAAAAAAGGGAAGAAAGTTAAGTTTTATATATGCAGTGTATTTTTCAAGTTCCATTAAATGTGTTAGGGACCCTTAACAATTAGGTTGTTAAATAAATTTCTGACTTTAGATTTTACTTGATTGAGATTCACCGATCGATCGTGGAAAAGACACAAAGTTCATCGATCTGTCGCGGAAAAAACGCTAAGTTTGTCGATCTGTCATAAAAAACGCAAAGTTCGTCAATCAGTCGGGGGAAAAAAGCAAATTTCGTCGATCGATTGCAGAATAAACACAAAGTTCGTCGATCTGTCCCCAAAAAACGCAAGGTTCGTCGATCAGTCGCTTAAAAAACGCAATGTTCGTCGATCTGTCGCAGAAAAAACTCAAAGTTCATTGATCTGTCACGAAAAAACCACAAAGTTCGTCGATCAGTCGCGGAAAAAACACAAAGTCCGTCAATCGGTTGCGGGGAAAAAAAATCACGAAATTTATCGTTCGGTTGCAGGTAAATTAAATAATGCAAATTTCTCCAAAAATGCTGAAATTTTTTGGGCGGGAGGCTCCCACTCATTGTCTTTTTTTGGGCGGGATTTCAAAATTTTCGGCACGAATCACGCCCTGAAAGATATAGTTTTAATCTGAAATAATATACTGAACTTGAACTAACTTTTGAAAAATCGGGTTAACCCAAATCCAACTTGCAGAAATCTACACTCAGTCTGAAATCGACTCGAACCATAAAGACAGTTAACCCAACTTGCAACAAAAATAATTATTGCCGAGAGAGCATTTACCCTCTCTCCCTGTGCTGAAACTTTTCAGAAACTTTTCTGTGAATTTTCTGATTTTTTCTTTTCTCAAAAATGCTGTAGTCATTTTGTCCCCCAATTTTGCCCTTTACAATTCAGCCAATGAGTGGAGGGGGCCAAAGGAGCGTTCCTTATCACAAACGAAAGATGAGATACGTTCCTTTGATGTTGTTGTTGAAAATTTATGGATTTCTATTATTAAAGTAATTTTTTCATTTTACCGTATTTATTTTCTTTTTGTGTTGTATGTATTTTGCTACTTTGAATTTTTTTAAACTAACCCTTTTTTTTTTGGAGAGTGAGAGAGAGAGATTTAGTAATTTGGTGACACGAAGTTCCGCAAATTCTTAAAATCCACAAATCGTTTCCAATGTAAACAATGAAATTTACAATTAAGTTGCAAGTGCAAAATTTCAGTTTTTTAAAATTTTCATGTCATTCTGTACACATTTTAATATGTCATTCTGATCATTATACATATTTAGTTATGCATTATTAATTATTTACTTGACCTTTACTTTTAATATTTTAAATATTTCAAACTTACAGCTAAATGTAATTATTAAAACATTTGAAATACTGCATTCGAAAAATGAAATTTCAGCTTAGAAACGCGACAATTACTATTAGGTTAAAAAAATTTAAAGTAGAAAAGTACTTATGATATAAAAAGAAGAAAAAAAAAATACACCAGAATTTATCTGTATTACGAAAGCGGGAGAAATGATTTTCTGTGCTATATGAAAAGATATCCAAATAACTCAATCATGAACATAAAAATAGGTATCGGTTTCTATGTTCATGTGCACTCAATCCAAACTTGAAACTTTTAAAAAGGTCATTGAATGAATGAAATTCATCTCCGCCTTTCACATCCAGAAAACTTGCTGTGTCGCCAATTATGTTTATATTTTATATATATATAAAAAAATAATAATTCAGGCACTTTTCCGTTATACGGACACCATTGTCGCCAAACATACATACATACATACATTTTGGCATAGTGTCCATATAACAGAAAAGTACTAAAGTTCATGGTTTAAAATCACAATAAAATATCATGAAATTTATTGATTAGTTGTGGGAAAATATTGGGGAAATAATGTGTTTTTCGTGAATTTTTTGTTTTGTTAACAATGTGGTTAGAGAGCCAGGGAGAAATCCAGAAAACTTGCTGTATCGCCAATTATGTTTATATTTTATATATATATATATAAAAATAATAATTCAGGCACTTTTCCGTTATACGTACACCATTGTCGCCAAACATACATACATACATTTTGGCATAGTGTCCATATAACAAAAAAGTACTAAAGTTCATAGTTTAAAATCGCAATAAAATATCATGAAATTTATTGATTAGTTGTGGGAAAATATCGGGGAAATAATGTGTTTTTGTGAAATTTTTTGTTTTGTGTTGTTGTGTTTAATTGTAAGCATTCATTATAATTTTCAGTGCATTATTAAATTGAAATTTTTGTTTAAAATATGTAAACAAAACAGTGACCAGAAACCTGCACAATTTCTAATATAGATAGATAGATAGATGCATGCATGTAGTACTTTTAATTATTTGGTAAAAATACTGTGATCGTCACTGAGAAAACCTGAATTTAACCTAAAAGTAATTGTCGAGTGTTTAAGCTGAAATTTCATTTTACGAATACAGTATTTCAAATGTTTTAATAATTACATTCAGCTGTAAGTTTGAAATATTAAAAGTAAAGGCCAAGTAAATAATTAATAATGCATAACTAAAAGTAATTGTCGAGTGTTTAAGCTGAAATTTCATTTTACGAATACAGTATTTCAAATGTTTTAATAGTTACATTCAACTGTAAGTTTGAAATATTAAAAGTAAAGGCCAAGTAAATAATTAATAATGCATAACTAAAAGTAATTGTCGAGTGTTTAGGCTGAAATTTCATTTTACGAATACAGTATTTCAAATGTTTTAATAGTTACATTCAGCTGTAAGTTTGAAATATTAAAAGTAAAGGCCAAGTAAATAATTAATAATGCAAAACTAAATATGTATAATGATGAGATTTTTTTTTTCTTGAATTATTCAGTGAAACTCGCCTTATAAATGTACGCAAATAATTCACATCAAAATCTTAAAATAACAAAGTTTTCTTTCGTGTTTAGCTATGCTTAATAACCAAAAAAGCTTGATTAATACAAAAGTTATTTGGTAAAAATACTGTGATCGTCGCTGAGAAAACCTGAATTTAATCATATCACACACGAAATCTCTCTCTCTCTCAAAAAAAGGGTTAGTTATAAAAAAATTCAAAGAGGTAAAATACATACGACTTAAAAAGAAAATAAATACGGTAAAATGAAAAAATACCTTAATAAAAGAAATCCATAAAGTTTCAACAACCGAACAACCAAATGGAATCGTAATACACATACGCTTCTAGAGAGAGGAAAAAGCCTTCACCTCATTGGCTGAAACATCGCGTCTGAAGATAGTAAAAGCCTCTAGCTGATTAGCTGAATGCTCGCGCATGCGTATAAATAGCATTTTTGCACGAAAAACTAAAAAGCAGGTTAGCTTTAAGTATATGGATACCTCAATTATCTAAATTGTACACAATTTTCAAATAAAAAATAATATTAAGGTATTCAAGTAAACAATTTAACATAATATTATTCAAGATCAATATCTATTCCAAGTACAAGTTCTAAATTAAATTATAAAAAGTAAAATAATAATAATATATCCAAGATAATAAGATTCAAGAATGAAACCAAGTAAGTAAAACAAAACATTTTTAAAGTTTTGCCCAAGAGTTTCAAGAAGAATGTCAAATATAAAATAAAATATTTAAATTTAAAATAATTCAGGTCAAGATACAACTGTCCAAGATACAACTATAGTCCTGGAAATCAAAGTTTGATATGCTATCTAGATTAAATCAGGATGATATACTATCTAGATTAAATCATGAACACAAGAAAATTTCAAATATTAAATTCAAGAAACAATGCAAATATATATATTCCAGTAATACTTACATACCTTCTTCAATAAGCACAAAAACAAATTACAATATCTTCTACTAAAAATATAAAAAGAAACAGTTAAAAATATTATTCATGTACATTCTATTATCAGGCAAAGAATTATTTTAGAAAAATTCAAAAAGGATAAGTAAGAGAAATTAAAGTCCAATTCAAATATCATCAAGAAAAAATTTAGAGTCTTTTGAAAGTAAAAAAAGTTTTTCAGTTTTTCAAGTCTCTTAACTCTAAATTATACAAGAGATTTATTGGTCTTTTAATAATGGAATTGTTTGTTTTCACTTCACAAGACCTAATTCTTCCAATAAATGTTTTTGTAATTTTTCCCAACTTCCAGAAAGCTCTAGGTAAATGTTCATCATGTACAAGCACAACATCATCTATCTTGAAATCAGATGTTTTATTTTGATCCGTGCAGTGAGCAAATTTCAAGTTGAGGAGATATTCATTCTTCCAGCGCTTCCAAAAGTGGTTTAAAATAGTCTCACGTAAACGAAAACGCTTCACTAAAGTTTCTTTGGTTGCTGGTAAGGTTAAATCATTTACTTTTATAGTTGGTAAACACAAAATTCGTTTTCCTATAATAAAATGAGCAGGTGTTAGAGGAAATGGCTCATCTAGTTCAGAATAAATGTAAGTCAATGGACGAGAGTTTATGATAGCTTCTACTTCAACTAGAAGAGTTTCCAGTTCACTTAGAGTCAACGAAGATTTGCCGATGACTTTACATAAAGTAAACTTCACTGAGCGCACCATTCGCTCATAAAAGCCACCCCACCAGGCAGCACGTTCGACAATGAATTTCCAAGAAATTCCCCGATCGGCGTAAAACTTTTTTACGTCCGGATGGCAGATAGCTTTCCACATTTCTTTTAATTCAAGTTCAGCTCTTTTGAAAGTCTTTGCATTGTCCGAGTAGATTACAGCACACAGCCCTCTTCTTGAAATAAATCTGCGAAATCCTAATAAAAATTCTGCAGTTGACATGTCTTTCACAAGCTCCAAATGAATTGCTCTTGTGATAGCGCAAGTAAACAATAAGATGTAATTTTTATTCTCACTCCCCTTCACATATAGGGGCCCCGCAAAATCTAGGCCTGTAACAGAAAATGGGGGTGCTTCGTTAATGCAGTCACCTGGAAGAGGTGCTATTACTTGTTGACCAATTTATGTTAAATTTCTTGCAGATTGTGCAGTTGTTGAGGACTGATTTTATGCACTGTCTACCTCTCAAAATCCAAAACTTTTCACGAGTTTGTACCAGTGTGTCTGACACTCCTGCATGCAAAACCCTTTCATGGGAATCTTTAATAATCAATTCAGTAAATTTATGTTTGGGAGGAAGCACGATAGGATGGTTATCATAAAATGGCAAGTTAGCCTTTTGTAACCGCCCTCGTACCAAGAGTAATCCTTCTTCTGACAACACAGGATTTAGCTGCAAAAGATTGGATTCTTTAGGGATATTTTTGTTAAGCTTTAAGCATTTCATAACCTCAGGAAAACTTTCTTCTTGAACAAGCTTTACCCAAAAATTTTCGGCATTTTTTATTTCATCAGCTGATAACTCTGCAAGATTTCGTTTTTCTGCTTTTAGTTTTATATTGAAAATAAATCTAAATACCCATGCAGTTACTCGATACAACTTCTTTAGTGAACTATACCTTGACAAATTTAAAATTTGAATTTTATCAGCGTTATTTGTGTTAACTACACAAGAAATAATTTCTGCTTTTTGAGACTGCTCTTCAGAAACATTAGACACTTGAGTTGCGGGTATTTTAACTCTGGGCCATTGATCTTCAGGCAAGGAAAGAAATTCGGGACCATACCACCATTTTTGAGAATTGACCAATTGTTTTCCTGAACAACCTCTAGTGAGTAGGTCGGCAGGATTAAGTTTGCCTTCGCAATGTCTCCATAAACTAGGATCAGACAAGTCATGAATTTCTGAAATTCTATTCGCGACAAATGGTTTCCATTTTTCTGTTGATCCTTTTATCCAATAAAGGACAATTTCAGAATCTGTCCAGAAAACAAACTGGAATACCTGGAGAATATTTTTAAGATAATTTGCAAGTCTTTCACCAATAACTGCTCCCATCAATTCAAGACGTGGGAGAGTTAATTTCTTCAAGGGGGCAACTCTAGATTTAGACATGACAAAACTAGTTTTAAATTTTTCTTTAGATGTTTGATATCGTAAGTATACTACTACGCCATAGGCTTTAGGATTAGCATCTGTAAAAATATGTAACTGGAGACCCTCTTTTTCCATGATCAGGGTGCTAAAGTAATATCTGGGAATTTTCAGTTGTGAGAGATCCTGTATTTCTGAAATCCAAGCTTTCCAATCATTTTCTAACTCACCAGAAAAATTTTCATCCCATGATATGCCCATTACCCATAATTGTTGCAATAAATATTTAATTTGAATAATAAAAGGAGTGATTAACCCAGCCGGGTCAAACAACATAGCTGCAATTTTCAAAACATTCCGTTTTGTACAAGAATCATTATTTAATTTTGATAACAATGGACGTAATTCTAGTCCCAAATTATCTTCATTATTGTTCCAAGTTAAGCCTAATACTTTTAGAGAGTTATTTGGTGGATCGGAATTAGAAATGTATGCTCTTATCAATCCATCTTTTTCTAAGCTCCTCAGAATTAGTTTCAAATTTTCTTAAATTCATTCCCTCTTCTTTCAAAATATTAACAGCTTCATTAGATAAATTAAAAGCCTGTACAACATCATTTTCTCCGGTAAACAAGTCATCTACGTAAAGGGACGAATTAAGGATTTCAAATGTTTTCTTGTGAGAGTCTTTATATTTTTTTATATGTTTTTTGATAGTACAGGCAAGGATAAACGGACTGCAGGTGACACCAAAAGTAGCCCTAGTCATTCTATAGGGGACAATTTCTTTATTTTTGTCAAAATCTTCATAGTATAAAAATCTTAAATAATCGCGATCTTCTTCCGCTATAGATATCTGGAGAAAGGCTTTTTCAATGTCAGCTGAAAGGGCAATTTTATGTAATCGGAATTTTAAAATAATATCCAGAACATTTGGTTTCAAATTAGGACCCGGATTCAGGCATTCGTTTAAAGATAAGGAATCCACTTGTTTAGAGGAAGCATCGAAAACAATCCGAGTTTTTGTTGTAATTTTATCCTCTCGGATGACAGGTCTATGGGGCATGTAGTAACAGTTATTCTCGGAAAACCTTTTAGGGCAAAATTCTACTATACCTTCATTGACTTGGTCAAGCAAAATAGAATTGTATTCTTTGAATAAAGACTCATCTTTCAGGAATTTATTTTCTAAACTAGAAAACCGCTTTTTTGCTACTTCAAAATTATTTTTAAGCGAATCACGAGAATTTCTCCATAAAAGGCGTGTTTCATAGTGACCATTCACGAATTTTAAGTTTTCTTGAAACTCATTTATTACTTCATAATTAGAAATTTTCTTTTCATTACTTTCAATAATACCAATTGCTTCAAGTTCCCAAAATACTTTTAATTGTGTATTTAAATTTTCACCCGAAACATTTAAACATGTTAAATCTCTTTCTTTTGAATAGCAAATTACATTTAAACAAGAAATAGAATTCATCGAATAATTATCTGGCATTTGTCCAACTAATGTTGTTCCGAAAATAGATGTTTGAAAGTATAATTGCTTGTTTATTTTGGTAAGCGATCCACATAATGTTTCATAAATATAATTAGCTCCTAACAAAATTTGAACTGGTAAATTTACCTCAAATAAATCAGCTAATTGATATTCCTTTGAAATAAGGTTTTGAACCTGAGGATTAATATTTTGACATAATTGGGTACCACAGATTTCATCCATAATTAATGCCTCAACATTAACCGAATTATACGGATGATATCTGCTTCTCAAGGTTACTAATACACATTCAAATTCTTTTTCTGTAGGATTTCTGTTAGAAAATGTGTAAATGAAAAGTTTTTCTATTCTTAAGATTTTGGCATTTAATGCCTTTGCCAAATCACTCCGAATGAAGGTTTTTGTGGAAGCAGAATCATATAGTATTCTGGCAAATAATTTTTTAGATCCACTTTCCACCTGAACACAAGCCATTTGCAGTAGAGTGACATAATTATTTCTCAAAATTTTCGACTTATGAATAGATTGCATGACTGTTTCATTTTCAGGAATTTGGCTAACTTGTTTTAATTTTGTATCTTGATTTTCAACTAATTTTTTACATTTTGTTTGTGGGCAAAATAAGTGATTATGTTGTGTGCTTTGACATGTTTGACAGGGCTGAATTTTTACTTTACAAGCTGACTGTAAGTGTTTGAAAAAGCATTTATAACAGCGTCCGTCTTTCTTTAACTTAAATCTTTTTTGTTCATTGGTTAAGATTTTGCATCCTAATCCAGTATGTGTATTAGAATTGCAAAAAATGCAAACACCTTTAGTAACAGTATTTAATGCAACTGATATCGGGAAATTATTTTTTACTTTAAATTTCTCTTTAGAATATTCAGCTTTCGAACGAAACGTTTCCTGACCTTTCAACGAAATTCCTGACACTAAATCTGCAGCCTCCCTATATTCGATTTCAAACTTGATGAATTTCATTAATTCCCCTACATCACCCATTTTCTTAGGATCCCTTTTTCTGTGAAATTCTACCACTAAATAATGTGGCAATTGTTTTAACAAAATAGGGATTAATATATATCCAAATTTATCTGACGCAATACCCATAGATTGCAAATTCCTAATACTGACTTCACTTTCATCATAAATATGTCTGAGCCCCTTAATATTTGATGAAGATTTAACAGGTTCGATTTCTAATAATTTAACAAAACAACTAATTAACTGGTCTTGTTTTCCGTATCTTTCTTTTAATAAGGTTAAACAAGACTTATAATTTTCTTCTTTTAAAGCAAAACCAGCTACTGATTTCTAAGCTTCACCGGTTAAGAAAGATTTCAAATATAAAAATTTATCAACTGTAGTTAATGATTCATTTGAATCTATAGCGCTTTCAAAACTGTTATAAAATTCCAAGAATTTACTTGGATCACCACTAAAGGTGGTTATATTTAGTTTGGGTAAATTGACAGGATTCTGTGATGTATTATTTAAATTAGAAATACTATCAATACTTTTCCCAGATTCAGCTTGCTCGACCTTGAATTGTTTTAATTTACTTCTTATATTGGTTTTCGAATCAGATATAGCCTCCTCATACTCAAGTGACTTTTGAATTTCGTTTTCAAATTCCGTTTCATCCTCAATTAATTCTTCAATTTTTTCATTTAAATTTTTAAGCTCATTTTGCTTTTCTTGTAAATTTATTAAATATTCAGACAGTTTAAATTTATCATTGTCACTTTGAGTATCAATACTTTCCATAAATCTATCGATAGAAGTAATTAATTTCGTGCAAGAAGTTCGAGCAAGCTTACGTTTTGATTTTAACTTATCGACTTTTTCCATTTTAGAATAATAATAATAATAATAATAAAGTTTTTACAGTACCTCTTATCCGAGCATAGTCCACAAGAAGAGAAAAAAAAACTTCCAATAAATATTTTTTCCTATATATTCACGTCGATTACGAATTCGGAACAGTTTCTTGATTTCCCGGGTTTCAGCACCATGAAAAATAATGATAATCAGCAGCAGGTGTCAGAAAAACATTATGTCGAAAGAAGAAACACAATAAATAATATCTGGGAGAGTGTAAGGATGATAGATGCATAATAATAGGCTTGATGTCTTTTCTTATTTTTATTGACAACACACTTAACACAAAAGTAAATTAAATTAAATATTAGACTGAATATAATTATAAAATTCCAGGAGAGCTGCCAAGAAGCTCTATATTCAAGATACAAATTATTCCAACTGACAAAAAAGTTTTTTAATTCGTTCGGGGTTACGTCACATTACGTAACGCGCGCCGTGAGCATAACTCCGCCCACAGAACATGTGATCAAGGATTTCTTAACATGCGTTATTTCATTTTTGTAGCAATACAAATTTGAGAAAAACCTTTTATTTAATTTATGAAAACAACGCCGATTTAATTTTTAATTACAGCAATTTTTAATAAAAAAAAACATGTTTTAACGAAATGTGAGTGTGCTATGCCAGAAACCGCTTCAAAAACCTTTCGAATGATACCCCATTCGTATTTTATTTGTGTATAACTAAATATGCTATTTCAAATTTATGCTGCAGCATCAAACGACAGTATACCAAGAAAATTTACACTGAATATAAAAGCATAACATAGATTTTTACATCAATGTGGCAGAGAATTATAATAATCATGTCATAATTGCGAAATAGAAATTATAATATAACATATAAACACAGTAACATGTAAATATAATAAATTATAATTTGTATTAAATTATTGTAAAATATTTATAATTATAAATATATTATAAATAATTTATAATCTGATAAACTCTTTATTCAAACATATTTTTTACTATGCAAGATACCTTCTGTATTTTTTATCTTTATTTTAAAAAGATATTTAATTTATTACGTCAATTAAAATGTTGCCGATCTTTAAAGTTTTCAGTTGAGATTTTTTATACTTTTTAATAAAGAAGGGAATCCTATACAATAAAGATTAAACTTATATATGAATCAGTTTTAAATGAAGCCCTCGCAATATATATATATATATATATATATATATATTCTTAGTTTGCCAAAATAATTTAATCTTCACTATATCAGGCTCTGTTCTGTATTAAAAATTAGAAGTATACTGAATGAATGAAACCCCATGCGTTTCCAAGATAGCACCATTCTGCCGACCCCTTGACTTTTGACCTGTGTGATGTCAAAGGTCAACTGTGGTCCTCCTCCTGCCTTGATTTATTGCTTAGTGGGGGGATGAAATTTTCATCAATTTTCTGCTTATTTGTCTAAAATCTAGAGTTTAAATAAACTTAAACGAATTTTTTTTATTTATATGAATAGATGAGAACATGCACTTCATTTCAGTGTTTTCCAGTTTTTAAAACTCCAAATAGTTTTGGAGTTATTTAGTGTTATTCACATCTCTCTGACTTCTTAAGACTTTAGCACTAAATTAAAAAAATATATAATATATATAATTTAGAAATATTTTGACAACACAGAAAATAAGAGACATCCTTTAAGAAGAGAATACTAAAAAAATAAGTCAAAAATATTAATTTCCTAATGAGATTTTCGACAAATACGAATGGAATCCGCGACCATTGGTTTAACATGGCAGGGGGAAATTTCAAATCTTACTGATGCAGAGCCTTAAGAGTGTTTGGTAGTTCCTCGATTGTCTGACACGAATTTGCTTCCACTTCTGCCCTTAACCTGTCACTGTCTAAAGTTGTTTGCCTTCCTGATCGATACGAGTTGGAAAGATAACCTTTCAGCAAGCACACTGTTGTAAATTTTACAACAAACATAACTTTTCTCACACTTTATTCTGACAAATGATGCTATGGCATATCCCTTTTCTTTGATTTATCTAAATTATATTTTATTTATTTAGTTAAAAAGCTACTACCATGCTGTCAACACATACAATTTTAAAGTAAAGAAATAAATAACAATACTAATAGTGACAGACTGACTTATATTTGCTGCAAGCAAATTAAGCCAACACAAAAGAAAAATCTTAGTTGAAAGCAATACATAGAGGCACTCTCAGCTTCTGTGTTAAAAAGCCATATTTGGTATTATTTAGCCAAAGCAAATGTCTTGCTGTTATAATTTTAATTAAGTAAATGTGGCACAGCGGCACGTGATTTTTTAAGTGTACGGTGATATTTTTTAAGTACGTCATGTGATATTTTAAGTACGTCAAGCAATTTTTTAAGTGCTATTTTATCCATTGCAGAAAAAATCGAGAATTTCTTCAAACAATCGTGGAAAAATACCGTGAGTTTTGTCAAAGATCTCAGAAACAAATAGAGATTTTCTTGAATCAGTCGCTGAAAAAAATCACAAATTTCACGTCAATCAGTTGCAGAAAAAAATTCCATAATTTTGATAAACAATCGAGAAAAAATATCGCAAATTTTGTCAAAAGATCACGGAAACAAACACTTGAAAATTAAGTTTAATAATTAATAATTCATGAAGATTCGTTCCGAAGTGGAATCAGATCTTTAGCAGTTGGGAAACTCAGCTTGAAAGCAACCAATCAAAGTGATCCAGCAGTGAGGCTTCGTGGCGAGCTTTACCACTAATGGATTCTGATTGGTCACTCACAAGCTTAGCAGAGCAGACATGAAGAGGACCAGGTTAGATGCTCTGATGATTACTACATGTTAACTTTCGACCTCCGAATATTTTGGCCTTCCCAAAACTCTCAACGTCTGTAGCATACTACAAACGAAACTTGTATGCTTATGATTTTGGGGTTCACGTTAGTAATAACAAAAAAGCTTACATGTACGTATGGCCAGAAACCGAAGGTTCGAGAGGTGCACAGGAAATTAGCTCTTGTATTATAAAACATCTGACTGGTCATACTCAGCTCGAAAGCAACCAATCAAAGTGATCCAGTGGTGAGGCTTTGCGGCAAAGCTTCACCACTAGCGGACTCTGATTGATCGCTCGCGAGCCGAGTTTCCCAGCTCTGTAATGGAGCAGACATGTGCAGAACGTTGTTCAAATATGTGATCCGTGAGGTGAAAAATCGGAACTGTTTTGCAGACGGACTTCAGAACTTGAGAAAATAAGACATAATAGCGCACTAAAAAAAAAAAAAAAAATCTCAGACTTTTCCAGGTTTTAGAAAACAATTGTAATTTTCTCGTACTTTTTGAGCACTTGTCAATTTTCCTGACAATTCCAGGTTTTCCAGTCACATAAGAATCCTGATATCGTACCAATCTCTTGGAGAAAAGATGTTAGAACTAGTTTTCACTCTTTTCTCAATAAACGAAATCAGAATCATTTAGCAGGTAACTGTGCCCTGGCACAAACAACTTTAATAGTTTCAGTGCTATCACTTTGAGTTTGTTGGTATTTCATAAGAAATAGAACAATTTTTATGTTGCAGTTTTGGCCGCTGCATGAGTCAGAGCGTGACAATATGCTTGGCATTATTGGCATGACCAGTCAGATGTTTTATAATACAAGAGCTAATTTCCTGCGCACTTCTCAAACCTTCGGTTTCTGGCCATTCATATAAGCTTTTTTGTTATTACAAATGTGAACCCCAAAAGCATAAGTATAAAAGTTTTGTTTGTAGTACGCTACAGACATTGGGAGTTTTGGGAAAGCCAAAGCCTTCTGGAGATCGAATATTAACACATAGTATTCATCAGAGCATCTAACCTGGTACTCTTTTAAACTTTCTCTGGCCTTTTTCACCTTTCTTAGATGCAGCTCTTTCTCAGTTTCTTTTACTTTCCTTTTATATTGTTTTGAAGATCGTTTAATTAAGTAAATATACATATACAATGAGGTGGACGAAATGAATTACTTTACACATTTTAATTAACATCACATTACACATAACAGAACTATATCTACATTCTATGGGTACTGCAGTGAAACAATAACATCTGAACGATAGGTGTCAATACTGACTGGATAGACTTATTCCTGTGGTGATGTCATCTAGAGTTTATTCTTAAACATAAAACACCATAGATTCTCCCCAGTTTTAATATTTAAGACAAGTAGGAGCTCTTCTAATTCTTTTAGAACATCACACTGCCTGTGGGGAGGAAGAAGTAACAACATCTGCAGCATCATCAATTGAACTATTTGGAATCATGGGTTTTGGAATTGGAGGCATCAAATCAGAGTCAAATGGTGCAGGACTTTGACTATTTGGTAGGACTACGTCAGCTGGTTGAAGATCTGAGACAATAGGAGGCATTAGTTGAGAATCACCTTGATTAACAACTATATTATCACTTCTGTGACTTTCTATATAACTCTCTTCAGAATTTAAATCATTAGTTAAATGTATCTTCGAACCGACATTAGTTGAGGGACAATACTGATGGTACTTGTAGAGAGAAAACTTATTATAGTATTTTTAGTAGGAATTTAATATTTTTTTTTATTAAGGAAGAGTACCAGGTTTCACAGTAGAGTACACAAGAGTTCAGAATTTTTAAGAACTCCCACTTAAATTAACCTCACTTTTCAAACCACAGTTCCTACACATTTGCTTTATATATGTAAAAAAATAAATACGCCTACAAGAGGCAGTGTAAATATTTTGTTAAATGAAATCTTTTATTAAGAATTGGTTAGTACAATTATCAATGATGCTAAGTTTTTTTAGTGTTGTAGTTATTAAGCCGTTACATTACATACACAAAATCAACTAAATACAATGACTATTAATCACACAACAGTTTTCATGTACAAGGATATAACTTGTTGCTTCACGTCTTCAATACCTAAAAACTAAATAATGTTGATTTGCATTTATACCGTCTTCTGCACTTGAGAAAGGTAAAATGCCGATTTGCATCTCCTATCTTCAATATTTAGCAAATGAAAAATGCTGATTCACGTCTCCCATCGACAATGTGTTAAATACATTTTGGGAAAGACCAAATACAACTTTAGAATTAAAAACATGCATGAAAATATTGTAAACAAAACATAAAAAATGAAACATTGTAAATGCATTAGGAAAGTTCAAGGAAGTTTTTAATATACATACTTTCATACCAAGCTTTGATCTTCTAATTTTTAAGATAATGGGATGCACTTCTTAAGAATGCTGCCATTTTTCAATCAGTCAATGTTTTACATTCTGAATTTGCAAGACATCTCAGTTGATCTTCTTCTGTAGCAATGGTATATTTACTATGATTTTAATTACACATCTAAATATTTACAAAAAAGGATTTTAAATAACAGATCCAACATATTTAAAGAGAAAATTAAAGCAAAAGAAAACATATTCACATTCTAGTTAAATGATAGGCCAAATAAGAATCATATTCTTATTAATTTTCTTATTTTTACTGATAAACCGATCATTATTTGATTAGATGCTATAACATAAGCCATTAGTAATTACTTTTATGTATTATATTAAATAGGATTGAAAAATAATTATTAAACATAATAGTTCATTAAAAGATATATATCAATATAAATAGCATCTTGATTTTTGAAATTTTATTGTACAATAAAATCATTATGTTGAGAAATTGCATCAGTAGCATAAAAAAGGTTAAATACTAACATATAGCTTTTAAGCAAATAAATGAGTAGAATGCTAAAACTCATCTTTAAAAGCTAAAAAATTACAATTACAGTTAATGTGCTTTATTACTTAAAAGATGATAAAATTGTAAGAAAGATGCAGTTAAACTACATTACAATGTCAATTATGCAAGCACTTTCAGCTATACACATACTTTATTAAGAATTGGTTAGTTTAGTACAATTATCGATAATGTAATTTTTTTTTTTTTTTTTTGTGTTGTAGTAAGCCATTAAGTTACACACACAAAATCAACTAAATACAACGACTGTTAATCATCAAGGATAAAAATATAACTGTCATTACCAACATCTTACATTCAAAATCTCTGCTTCTTGATCTGGGAACTAAGGAAAGTCCATTTTATCATCCGGGTCTGTTGGATGATTCCAAATACTCTTGGTAGCAGGAGAAAAAAAAAAGGGGGGGGGGGGAGTAGAATATTAACTCATGAAAATTTTTCAAAGAGAATATTATTTTCACTTAATTATCAATGAATCTATTCAAATTATCACTAAAGAAAATAGAGTTTGGAATGACGTTTTATCACATAACATATTCGATAAAATGGTTAAGTTTGCTTAAAGATTTGCAAAATAAATAATATTCACCACCTCATCCTTTTTTTTCTTCTGCTACCAAGAGTAATTGGAATCACCCAACAAACCCGGATGATGAAATGTACTGTCTCTAGTTCCCGGATCACGAAGCGAAGATTTTGAATGCAAGACATTGGTAATGACAGTTGTATTTTTATCCCTGAGGAAGGCAATGTGTAATAGCTGAAAGTGCTTGGAGTATTTGACATTGAGTAATGGTAATGTAGTTTACATTTTCTTACAATTTTATAATCTTTTAAGTAATAAAGCACATTAAGTGTAATTTTAATTTTTAGCTATTAACATTTCTTTTTAAGTAACTGATAAAGCAACTGGTAATTAGTACGAAGATAGAATTTTAAAGGGTTAGATAAACAATTTTAAAAAATCTAGATGGATAATAAAAAAAGAAATAAATATGTAAAATTAAAGAAAAGAATAAGATTTAAAAAATGCAGTTTTAAAGTATATATTAGATTGCTTTTAACATTGAAAAAAAAAACATAATATGAATCTGTATTATAAAACAAAAACATGTCTGTGACAAACACTGATGTCATTTTGATGCTGGCAATGAATTGACTGATAATTTTTTCTTTTACTGCAATTTGTTTTAACTTCTAGAGCATAATTCCAAATTTTACACTGTCGAATAGGAGAAAAATACTTTCCGATGTAATTCGGTTGAATATTGCATTTACCAATTACTTTCAATTTACTAATTTTTTACGGTTTTTAAAATAATTTTTTAAAATCTATCTGTATCGTGTGCAGCTCGGTCACAGAAGATTAATCCGTTTATGCTTAAAACAATATAAATAGTTCAGTCTTTGTTTCTAGCTAATAGTCCATAACGAAATAAACACGTCATCAATCAATAAATAATTAAATAAAATAATATAATTAAACTTCAAATTTAACAGATGTGTAATCAAACTATGCGCTTAGACACTGAAATTATCAGAATGAAAAAAACTATAGTAAATAATAAAATCTTTGATGATATCCTTAGTTATTAACCTCTGACAAAACTTTATTTGAATACATAATTGATATTTTTCAAATAAAAATGCTTTTTGGTGTTGTTAGTGGGAAACCTAGAAGAATATATTAACTGTAAAAAATCTGTTAGCGTTCTCAATTAAAAAAATGGTCTTCATGTATGTTCTGTACACCAAGCAGTATGTTATGTAAACCCAAGAAGTCCAGATTTGATTATCTCATATATATAATATACAGGACCGTGCGAAGAGAAAACTGCGTCCGGGTCAAAGTTTCAATTTGCCCCCCCCCCCCTCCCCCTTCTTTTTGTGACAGGTAACACAAAACTGATGAAGTACAGAAACAGAAATAAATTCTATTGAATAAACATTTTGCGTTTATGTTGGAACTTTAAAAGGTTTAATTTTAATTCAGAAATTGCAAACAACTAAATAGCATAAGAAAAAATTGCACTTATTTGTTGGAGAGATCATGATATTTTGAGACAAAAAAAAAGTATGATAAAAAGAGAAAAAGAAATTCCCCCAGAAAATGATCGATGACCAAAAAATGAATAAATAAATAAATTAAACTGTGGTTGTAGTATAAATTTGGCGCCCCCTCAATTTCCGTGCCCGGGCCTTTCATTAATTTGCATTTTTCATTAACAAAATGAAATTTCTGATAAAAACAAGAATGAAAAATTATGCATCAGGCATAGATTATGAAACACTTTCCAACACTAACAGGACATTACATTATTAAGAAATTTCATTTTTTCCTAAAATGAAATAAGATATCTAAATAAGCGAGTTAAAAAAAATACCTAACACTAAATATCTATTTTCAGCAATTGCTGCCCATATCCGGTAATGTGTTTGAAGTCTTTTGTGTAGCCCTGTATCGTATGTGATCTTTAGAATTTATACACACCAGCTAATACACTCAAAATTAGTTCAGTTTAAAAATGCATGCCACAGATGAAAATGCACTTTCAACAATTGTCGATCAGTCAGTCTTTTAAACGAATTCTTTTGAGTGTCTCTGTAGGGCAATTCCATGAAAAGTGAAACCAGGATGTCAAAATTTCATATTGTACTTATGTTGCTATATTATATATTGTTGTAAAGCTTAAACTGTCTATTTTCAATATATAGTATTAGATTTATAATAAATTTTAATTTATGTGCCTTTTTTTTAGTTTGAAATGGGATACTCTTGGGTTTTCATAACATCAGTAAAAAACACAAGTTTTCAGATGCATAATTTCTATAGCAAAATAAAAATAAACAAAACTAATTGCTGCAAATTTTTAACAGCTAATATTATACTACCGTAATATGCAAAAAAAAATTTTTTTTTTTACAAATTAAAATTCTATAATTTAGAATTTAAAATACTGAATTTTGATGTTACGTCCGTAACAAAAATATAACAAAAGTTACCATTATCTCTTAAAAAATTGAAAATATAAAAAACCCTTTCTGGTGCTCTTAGCAATTCATTAGACTAAATGTTTACCATAAATTAAAACATTTAATCTTTTTTAATTTTTTACAAAATGGTGTTACAGACGTAACATTTTTTGTTTCGGACGTAACAAAAAATAGTATGTTACGTCCGTAACACATGTATATCTCTATTTAAATAATAAAAAAACAGTACAATCAGCCATTATTTAATGTATTGACAAACTTCCAGATACTTTGTCTTTGAAATTTTTAAATATACCAGTAAGTATTTAATAATTTTATTTTTTAAGACTATTGTAATGCATATATCTTTTCCTCTCAATAGAAGATTTTTTTCTTTTTTCGAGTAATGCAATAAACTGAATTTGTTTTTATAATTTTACACTGGCAATTGGCAACAGTATCACTGCTTATTTTTACTGCTTAAAATTTAGATATCTTAGCAAGCAATATTCAGAATGGATCTGAAAAGATATCATGGTATACCTGGGATAATGTGGAAGGTAGAATCTTAAAGATTACAAAAGTAGGAACTCTTGATGAAGCTTTAAATAACCTAGAAGGGAAAATTCCTTCATTTCTAAAGCATTGTTTCATTAAGCAAAAACAAAGTATTTATTTTGAATATTGTAAGAAAAATGCATCGCAAAAAAATTGTGTTCTCCAAGTCGATTTTAGTGAAAATTACTCGATCATGCAACAAGATGAAATTCAAAGTGCGCACTGGACAAATGATCAAGTCTCGATATATACAGCAGTTGCTTACACAGTTTTAGGAACATTTTCCTATGCAATCATTTCAGATTACATGCATCACAATAAAACTGCTGTTCATGCATTCAATAGCAAATTGTTTGAAGACCTAAAAGAAAAGCTTCCAGAACTTGAATGCATTGATATTTTCTCTGATGGTGCCACACAACATTTTAAACAAAAATAATACACTTTGTGCGACATAACCTATGGAATCACAGATTACAATTTATACCTTAACTGGCATTTTTTCGCTACATCTCACGGCAAAGGAGCTGTTGATGGAGGAATGATAAAGCATCATGTATGGCAAAGAGTAAAATCTAGAACTGCATTTGTCAACGATGCTATCTCTCTTTTCCAGTGTGCTGACTCAATTACGGAGAAAGTTAAAGTTATGTATATTCCTCAAGAAGATATTTTAAAAGAATCGCCAAAATTAGAAGAACGGTGGGAAGACATAGAGCATTTGCCAAAAACACATGACATACATTGTGTTCGAACCGAACACATAAATGTTGTTAGATTTTCTCAAACATCTGATACAAAAGGAAATATTTTTGTTTTTAAAAATAATCTGTTAACAGCAGCAGCAACCACCACAAACTTACCAACGAAACCTATTATCACCAGAAATGATGAAATTCAGTTTGGAAACTGGATTCTAGCAGAGTTTAAGTCAGACAGACAAAGTGTTTTACAATTTGTTGGACAAGTTATTAAAAATCCTACAAAATCAAAAGCTACTGTCAAATTTTTAAAGAAATCTGGCAATAAATATGTTTGGCCAGTGGTAGAAGATGTTGCTATCATAGATAAAACACAAATTATAAAAGTACTCGGTAAATAAATGATAAATGCTATGCCCTTCAGTGGTTTTGTATCATAACATCATTAAAATGCACTGCAAATGATTTTTCTCCATAGATCATAATGTAATGGTATCCTTTTGTGTGTCCCTGTAAATGAGCAATATATGCTATTTACTCTATACTCCTGAGAAAGCATATCGTAGTCCATATCAATTTCATGTTTGAAATATCATAACAACAATAAAATGCCCCACAAATAATTTTTCATCATAGACCATAATGTAACACCATTTTTTTGTGTGTTCCTGTAAACAAACTATAAATGCTACACACTTCATTCTAAATACTGAACATTCTATAATAACCCTCAATAACATATAGAACTTTCATAGCAATCCCAGCATATTTACGAGAGTTAGAGCACGGACACACAGAAGACAGACAAACCGAATACATAAACACTTTTCAACTATGTTGGAAAGTGTTAATAAATATCAAAGTTTGATTCCTCATTAAATTTCTTATAAGAACCTTGTTATATTTCACTATAACTACATTGCCAACAAAATTATATGCAGTTGAAGTAATGGAATACCAAATCACACTATTATACACAGGTGCTGAACCGAAGTGGGGAGTCCATAGATTTATCGTAAAATTCAGTACTTGTTTTTTATTGGGTCTTGGCACTTTTAAAATAATATTGGCACAATTCGGACTTGTTTTTATAAAACAAATTCAAAACATTATTCATAAGAAGTTGTCATTCTTTTAAAAACACTTCTTTACTTTACTTTTAAAAACACTTAGTCTCATATCCATGTACGTATATATATAAACACAACAAACCCTCTCATCTTTAAAAAAAATTTTTTTTTTTTACTTACAAAAACAAAACACACCAGGGCCAGCAGGCACTTAAAATAGTTAGAAAGAACCGTCAGGTGCTGCCAAATTGGCCTAGAGTCAGCTCTAATTATGAATATCTAATGTAGTAAATGTTTTTCAAAGCCGCAATGATTTCAAAATATGCAGACTCTATTGTACAATTCCCCATTTTCCTCTCTATACAAGCACTTAATGATTATAATTCTTCTCACTCATCTGAGCCTTATATGAAATTCCTAACTTCTGTTACAAAAAGCAGTATTTTCGAATCTAGTTTCACTACATTTTATATTGAGTAATATCTTTTTAAAATTCAGGCTTTGTACATAGCATAAACTTTCTTTTAATCTAATCTTGAATAGAATTTTAATTATGCCAATTCAAAGAATAATTTGTGAGTGAGTGGGTTGAATGCAATGAAACGCTATTTATCTGAATTAATTGAGATATTGAGAATTCATGCTATCCAGATTAGAAAACAGTAAAATAGTGTGAAAACGAATTTTGTCTACAACAGAATCATGCCTTAAATATAAAATTTCATGGTTTCTGCAAAAAGAGCACAATACACTTATAATCGACAGTTTACCTCTATAATGGAAGCTAGTCACAAACTGAATTTTTTCGGATCTCTTGCAATCCTGTCTTAATAGGTTTGTTTTACTGAATTATTTATGTACATCATAAAATTAAATCTCAGCAACTATATAAATTTCGTTAACATTTTTGATATAGAGTAATATTTCTTATGCTGAATCATTTTGCATTTGATTTCTAATTTATAATGTCTTAAAATCCAAGTTCATTCCCTTTTTTAACATCCTGTATAAATAACATAACATTTATGTAGTGAAAATCTTTATTATTATTAATTTAATGTAACTATTTTTTAACAGAAAACAAATGACAACTGTTGATGTAATAATGACACTTGCTTTCAACAGCTGTCATACATTCTTACCTGATACAGATGTAGAGAAAAAAAGAAAAGAGACTGTAAAGTAAAAGAAAATTCAAAAATTTATTTCTTTGGAACAGCTTTAGGATTAGCCTGCTGTCCGCCATCTTGTTTTTTAAATCAAAACATATTTGTTTTGTTTCTAATTTCCAAAATAATTTCCATTTACTTATTATAAACACGTTATTTAATTTTATTGACTAATTTATTAATTTATTTATATTTAATAATAAAAGTTAAAATGTTTTGATTTAACTTGATTATGTCAGAAACAAAACAAATGTTTTGATTTAACTTGATTATGTCAGAAACAAAACAAATGTTTTGATTTATCAGCCATCTCATTTTTTAAATCAAAACATTTGAACTTTTATTATTAAATATAAATAAATTAGTCAATAAAATTAAATAACGTGTTTATAAGTAAATATGGATGAAACTTATTTTGGTAATTAGAAACAAAATAAATATGTTTTGATTTAAAAAACAAGATGACGGACAGCAGGCTAATTCCAAAGCTTAGCCATTTATTTCAAGCAGTTTTAACCATGGTTTAAAACAACTGTTTTTTTGTTTTTGTTTTTTTCTCAAAAGTCAATTTTTCTTTTAGAACAACTCAAATATTTTCAAATCATTTGACATAAATAAATTCTACTTTTAAGAGTAGAGTACTTATCGGCAGTCAAAATCATATTGTATGATTTTGACTGCCAATAAGTACTCTACTCTTAAAAGTAAAATTTATTTATGTGAATCTAGGTAATGTTTGTATGTGTGTAGGACAAAAATTAGCATGTGTTGATGAGCATTATGTGATGCTCTAAAGAGTTATCCTAAACCATGATCAACATACATAACATCTTAAACTAACTAACAAAGCTAAAAATTCAATATTTAGTATAAAATATTTTCATTTAAAAAAAAAAAGTTAAATCAATATTTAGTATAAAATATTTTCATTTTAAAAAAAATGCAGATTATTTACAGCAATTAATAACATACTAAGATTATCTGAAAGATTTTGGTCATGTTAAATGAAAATTTTCTCGATTTGAAGAAAATTATCCTTTAAGAATTTGATAAAGAATGCACAAATTATTCAAGTCTGGTGTAGCTGTTTAAATCTTTTAGTGCATGACAACTTTTTATAAAGCTACTGTGTATTTCAAGAACAATATTTTCAGTAGACTAAAAGGTGGTACATAATTTTTTTCTGCTTCTTTTATTGTCACTTTTTTTTTAGTAACTTGATAGTTATGGAGGAGATATGTCAAGTGATAATACACAGTACTTCTCGAAAGAAGGTGTAGTAAAGATTCAAATCCTTCCAGGAAAGCTATGACAGGAAAAAATGAGCCATCCCAAATAGCAAGGCTTTCAAGGAAAATGTTCTGAATAACTGTGGGGAAAAAATTTATTCATTGAAGTACATTGAATATTTATTTATTTTAGTTATCAAAGGATTCTTGATAAAGAGATTCATGATATCAAGGTGTGTACAGCAGTTTATTCTTTGAACATAAGACACATCAGTTATTAACCACTTTAACGGCAGCCCTGAGAAAAGTCAGGTGTGTAAGACTTCATTTTCTTTCTGCCAAAATGGCAGAAAAAACCAGATGATATGCAAAAAGCTAACAAAATATCTTCACCAAGAGTCTGGGCTGCCAAAAATGGTACAGTCTTGTACCCTCAACTTATTTCTGTGCTGCCAAAAATGAAAGTCTTGTATCCTGACTTATCTCGTGGAGGCTATTGAAGTGGTTAATGTTTTAATTGCAAATGATATGAATTTTCTAGATAACTGATTATAATCATTTAATTTATATTACTTTCAGACGAAGCATTATTACTTAATTAGTACCTGACAATGTTTATTTTTATCAGCAAATATGCAAGTATATATAAATAGGAAATTATATTTAATAAAAAAAGGGCTTAAACCAAGAAAACTGGGTTAAAAAAAACCTAGGTTTTTTTTTCTTTTTTCCAACCTGAATTACAGGTACCTTTCTTTGTATTATCCACTTGCAAACGGTTAATCACCAAATATTTCATGGCATCCATGTATTCATGTATGCATTTATTTATGTATTCATAATTAATATGTGTATGTACATAATGCACGTGTTCATTTAATAATTATATGTATGTATTACCACTATTTTGTTATATTCGATGTAGAGATGTAAATTTTCTGAAAATTTTGAGCTAGTGGATTTTTTTTTTTTTTTTTCTGGAAAAATTGATTGTATGTATGCAAATAAAGGTTTTCTTGCAATTATTTGTCTTTGAAAACAATTAAAAATTTTGTAGGCTTTTATGCATACTAAAAAAATTGGATACTTTTAGGTTAGCCAGGCACCAGTAAAAAAAAAAAAAAAAAAAAAAAAAAAAATATATACATATATACAGTGTCTCACAAAAGTGATGGGACACTTGTGCTTTATAAAAAGAACCTGCAATAAAATAAATAAACAAACATGTGCAAAAATTTTTTGGGTGTGTTTCATATTTAAAGTTAGTAACAATTATTACATAACATACATTTTGTCAAAATATTAAAATATTAATTTAGTAAAAATACAATTGTTCAGAACGGAGCAAAAAATGGCTCACATAAGTGATGGGACACTTACTTTTCCATCAAATATTTATCCAAAAATTTTACTTTTTAAAAGGTTTTAATATTTTGTTGGATTTCCTTTTACTTTTAAAACATGATTTAATCTTTTTGGGATGGATTCGACTATTTTTTTTTGTGATTTCTGGAGTGATTTTACCCCATTCTTCTTGAAGCACCGATTTTAGTTGTTGTTTTGAAGAAATGGTGTGTTTGCGAATTCTTGCCAAATATTCTCTATGGGATTTAAGTCTGGAGATTGTGGTGGTGTTTTTATTATTTCAGGACAGTTATATAGCAGCCAGAGTCTAACGTTCAGAGCAGTGTGCTTGGGGTCATTGTCCTGGTAGAATTTAAAATCGTTATGAAGGTTCAATTTTCGTGCTGAAGATTTCAAATTTTGCTTTAAAATATCAATATACTTGTACTGATCCATTATACTGTCAATAAAAACAAGATTACCAACTCCAGCGGACGACATACACCCCCATACCATAACTCCTCCTCCACCATGTTTTACTGTTGGTACCAAGTTCTGTTTGCGAAATTCTTCCCTGGGTTTTCTCCACACCAAGATTCTACCGTCAGAACCAAATATATTAAATTTACTCTCATCAGCAAATATAACTTTATTCCAGTAATCAGAATTCTTATTTATGTTGGATTTTGCGAAAGCTAGTCTGAGTTTTCTATTCTTTTCACTTACGAAGAATTTTTTCCTGGCTACTCTACCGTGATATCCAGCAGATCGAATTACCCTTCTAATAGTTTCAGGATTAACAATTATTCCATATAATGCTTGTAAATCAGCAGCAACTTTTGAAGCACTAATTCTTGGATTTTTTTTAATATTTCGAACGATAATTCGCTTTATTCCATTGGATAGCTTTGATGGTCAGCCAGGTCTTCTTTTATCCTGAATCATATGATTCTTTTTATATCGTTTAATGATATTGAAAACTGTTGAACGACTCAAGTTAACTGTTTCAGCAGTTTTTCTAATAGATTTTCCACGTTCAATATGCAAATTAATAACTAATTTTCGAATTTCAGGCGAAGTTTCTTTTCGTTTAGCATTCATGACTACACAGAGCTAAAAAACACAAAAATTCCAAAACAAACTGGAGAGAAATACTGCAGACGATTTTATAAATTATTGCCAATTGCTTTTAAGTAAAAATAAAACCCCAAAAAATATTTTTATTGCTTATTTCAGACGATTTTTGTTGCATATATAATGGTGTCCCATCACTTATGTGAGCTATTTTTTGCTCCGTTCTAAACATTTGTATTTTTATTAAATTAATATTTTAATATTTTGACAAAATGTATGTTATGTAATAATCTTTACTAAATTTAAGTATGAAACACACCCACAAAAAAAATGTGTACATGTTTTTTTAATTTATTTGATTAGTTTCCTTTTGTAAAGCACAAGTGTCCCATCACTTATGTGAGACACTGTATATATTATATATGCATATACATTTCACTGGTGCCCGGATATCTGAAAAGTACCAAAAATTGTTTTCATTTGACATGAATATGTAACAAAATAAGTGATTTTTACTATTAAAAATTTAGTCTTTCAGTCTAAGTTTCCACAGAAGCTTTTCTAGCTTAATTTAACACAATTTTTTGCAATACATGATTCAATTGTTAAAATACTCATTTCAGCTGCATTTTCTAGTGTAAATTTAGATTAAAACTAATTTTAAAATTTAGAGGGGGAAATAAACGTAACTTTCATCTATCACTACATTTTGCAAGAAAATTTTAACTGTATTGCATCTACTTAGTACAGTAAAACCTCCATAATGGACACTTCCAAATAGCAGACACTTTTAATCAGCGAACATTTTTTCCACCTCCAATACACTACATGTTTGTATGTTTTTACTGCTGAATAGCAGACAAATTTACCAAGGCATCTGATGATATTAAGGTTTTACTGTAATTTTTTTTTTTTAAATTAAGCACATAAATATACTGCCGAACTACCTCTTCTTGATACTGAGTTATTTATAGGCATTTATATTAAAAGCAATAAGTTTAAGAATCTATAATTAAATGACACAAGTTGGAAATTGTACATCAAACGTGACGAATGAGGTGCATTTGTACTATAGCTAGTTATATAAATATTCAGATCTTGATGATTTTTAATTCTGTGAAATGAATTATATCGTCTGCAGTTAAATTTCTGTAATAAAATAAGTATCTCGGTCGCTTGACGATTAAACCTCGGAAGTTTCTATAACAAGAAAGCAGATTTTTTTTTATTATTATTATTCAAATTTCTTAATAAATGTTTTTATTAATATCTTTTAAAGTTATCATTCGATTTTCATAAAATTTGAAATGTCTCAATAAAATTCTGCAAAGATATCTTAAATTTCAAACCATTCGGTTGGGTAGTTTTTGCGTTGTAATATGCGGATGGACGGACCAGACGACGACAATAGGTGCTACGTATTTATATAATTACGAACGCACCTAAAAAGCCAGCATTTCCACCTGCATTTTATTTCTTTTAAAATATATTTTAATACTTTTTCAAAGAATTCTGGGTTCTATTCTTTAAACATTTCTGGTGATTACTATTTGATTATCTTTTTAATACCCATGGAAGCTCTTTATTAATCGATATGTAACAAAAATAAGTTTTCAGAACCACACTAGATGGTACTAGATGGTATCCAGCTGCAAAATTTTAAACTATGAAGCTAAAAGGCACTGTCACAATCATTACTAGTGGGCATTAATCTTGTTCAAATGTATTACGAGATAAAATAGGTCCATCATGATTGTGATGGTTTTGAGACTTTAAGAGATATGAAAAATTGCACATAAAACAGCACAAATAAAGGAAGTTTTGAAATGATTTTGAGTTATATTAAGTTATAAAATTTACCATTTTCACTAATTAATATGATTGATATAATTTTGCACATGAATTTTCATTTTTAACGAGAGAACTAGTATTTAATTATCTTACAAATTATACTTTCCAAGTTGATGCTTTAAGTTTTCATGTGAGATATACAATGTTTTCATGAAGATGAAAAAAATATGAAGGAAACATCAAATGTATTATGACATAGCTATTATAAAAATTTTAATGTAATACTTCAAAAGAAATTTCTAATTTTCTAATTTTTACAAAAAACTTTTTTCCAAGCATTAATTTACATTAGTTAACCCAGGCCATGCACCCACCGCTCCAGATTTTTATGGATTTTTTTTTTACAAGTTACTATGAGCAAGCTATGAAACCATACAAAATTTTTTTGTCACAAGTCAATATTTTCGAAGATCAAAGTTTATGGATAAAAGGCATTTTTGCCGTTCTTGTGGCTCCACAAAAGTCTTGAAGCAACTAAAAAAAATTCATAACTCAGTAAAATTATGAATATTTTAATGCCAAATTTTTATATTACTGGGAAATGTACAGATACCATACAAAACAGTTTTATTGTATTGTACTGATTTTATTAATACTAAAAAAAAAAAATTATAACTCTTATGTACCTTAAAGTAAAGTAAGATTTTTTTTCAAGTTTAGATATGGAGATAAGGCAGTAAAGTTACCAAGTCATTTTTTTTTATACCTAGAAGTATGATCCAACAGAATATGAAATAAAATATATGGGTTTTTAGCTGCTTTTATTATTATATATTTTTTCTTTTGCTTGTAAAAAGCTAACTTTCACTTTACCAAACATACTATTATGTATAAGTGTGTTACGGTTGAAAAATAATAAATTACTTTTAACATTTAAACCCTTTTACACTATTTATTGCGATTATAAACCAAAAAAACTAAATAAATAGGTGATAACATTATACTATAGCATATCACAATTTCTTACTTGTTAGTGTGAGTGACGCGGCTTCCTGAACACATGCAAGTATTCATGTTGCACAAATTGCGTTTCTTTTGCAGAAAAGTAGCAGACTCGACATGATCTTTTAGTAACTGCAGAACTGATTTTGGCAATTAAATTACTCAAAGGTACGTATCAAAGGTTTTTTGAAGGACAGTGAAATGAACGGGGCTGGACCAAAAGGATGCATAAATTTCCCTTTGTCACCTTCCTCTTCATGCTTTGACACAATAGTTTCCAAAAAACCAGTAGTCATCATAATCACATGCTACGTAAGAGTTGGTGCAGAGCTCTGAAAACCTTTTGGTAGTAACTTCTATGAAATTAAAAACTCATTCACACTCTTTTAGTTTCTACAGAAACAATTGATAGGGGCGAACAAACTGGTGGTAGCTGTGAGTTCCAGGAACTGTCTCAGCTGTTTTCTAGGTGTTGACAAGTTTCTGATAAAGTTTTTTTTTTTTTTAAATAGCCAAAAATGAATGCTTTCTACCTTTGTTGTGCAAAAGCTGAAAATTTTGTCAACACTATCAATTGTACTTCCTAAAGAAGTTTGGAGACTTTCATTTGCAACTAAGTGCTTTACTGTCTCTCCAATCCCATCACAAGGAGATTTTCCATGGCTTGTTGCAAAAAATGACCAAGTAGCTGTCAAGTTTAAGTCCTGGCTGTGATGACAAAGGTTGAAAAAATTCTTGCAGTTTTTGTATTGTCCAGCACAACCATCACTAAAATATATCACATGATTTACATTTGGAAAGTGATCTGAGGACAACAATATTTTTTTTTGTTTCATACACAAAGGCTACATCATGTTTTAAATCATCAGATAATACACACAAACTTTGGGCCACTATATTTTCTGAATCATCAGAGTGAGTGTAGATAACTACTGGGTGAACAGAACAGCTATCTTCAAGTCCAATGGTAGCCTTGGACTTCATCTTGCATTACATATGAATAATTTTTGCTAAAATCTAACAACACAATTGCTCTGGTAAAATCGATATTTTCTTTCAGTGTTGTTAAGTACTGTGATTGTGCCTTTGATATGAAAGAATGAAGTATGAGTCTCAAGGCTGTTGATTGAGTCTCTAAATACTCCTCCATAGAAACTGTAAATTTAACCTGCTTGGTTCTATCAGCGGCACCCATGAGTAAATATAAAATTTCATCTTCTGAGTCCCACTCTTCAAAATTTTCTTAAGTTTTCTCTTGGAGGACATTTACCACAATGTCCTAACATACAGTCTCTGATGTCAGCCCAACACACTAACAGTTTCATTGCTTTTTTGTGTTTCTTCAGTACCACTTGCTTGAAGTAGCAGTTTCACATTTTGATGTATCACACAAGCTGAGTATGTTCCAGCTAGTGATGGGCCGATTCAAGATCTTTTAAGAATCGATACCTTAGGTTTCGAAAAGAATCTAAACCAACATTCGGATACTTTGTATTCAAATGCTGTAGCACTGAGAACGAGAACTACTCCAGACTTTGTTCAAATGAGTTGAGGGGCGACATTTCATCTGTTTCACACATTAAATGTTTATTCTATGCAAAATATTTTTTTTTTCTTTATCACGTGTGCGTTACAGAACAATCTTTTGTTTTCATGTTTTGAGTTCTGATGAAGATTCAGATTGTCATAATATTTTCTTTTTCGCTTAATTTTTGAATGGTGAACTTTTCTTTAGAAATTTAAATGGTAACCCTCTAATGAAGACCCCCAGACTTTATGAATAATCCAGAACAGAAGCAATTTTTGCTTAAATGTTGACAAAATCAAGACAAAATTTCTTTTTTTTTAAATATGTACAATTTTACTTTCCAGTATGCGAAATTGATTGTTTTACTATTATTTTTAATTTAAATGTAATATTTCTATTTTGTAAAAAAATACATTTTTCAAATGGGTACCACTATTTCCAAATAGCAATATTCATCTTATTTAATGGCGAAAATTCTGCGATTAAAAAAGTTGATGGTTACTTTTTGGTAATAGGGTCATTCCATATCAAGTGAACCAAAGCAAATTACCTCACTATTTTCTATTTGCTTAATATTTTTACCAGCAATTATAGCACATGAAAGAAACTTAAAATCGAAGACGAAATTTTTCTAATCATATTGGTTATTATTTTATTGATTTTTAAAAGTTTTGAAAAAACACTGTTTTCAGCTTGTTGACAATTACAAAAATGCTCGTAACTCAGGCTAGAAGTGAGATACAGGAATGAATAAACAACCATTTTATTCAGAATTTAATAAGCTTCAATTTGATATGTCACAAGATTAGGTTCGTAAAAGTTTAAATTTTAAAAAATCAATATGTTTTAAAATTTTCAAAAAAATTTTATATGTTCCTTAAGTTATCCTTTATATATAAACAAAAAATTGGCTTGGGATCTCAATGGGATCATATTTATTTTTAACTTTTCCTGTATAGGTCTATCTAGAAAATCTTACTTTGAGAGGAATAAAATTTGCATTACCTTTTAACATATACATCAAACAACATTTTTACCAACACATATGTTAGTGTTTTATGTATTATTGTTTCACAGCAAATGTTTATTAAATTTACTATGACCTTACCTATTTAATAAACTTGGTAAATATAAAAACGACAAATAGTTTATTGCACAGGATTTAGTCTTGCACACAAACTTTTTGACACTGCAGCCATTTCCTTTTGGGTTAACGTATAAGTACGGCCAGTCACAGTGTTTGGACTTACTTTTGTTAAAATCAGATTTTTGTGTACTTTTAAAATGTCAGGATTTTTGGGAAAAACAAAAGAAGGTGCTGGTATAGGTGAAAATTAGCGGTCGCCACTCGCCACGTGGCGATTAAAAAATCAGCCATCGATCGCCACCCTAGTCGCCATTCGCCAAGTAGCGATTAAAAAATCTGTTATCGATCGCCAAGTGAAATATACCATTTTTAATGGAAATATGCATCTCTACATTGATTACATCTAATTAGAGAACTGGTTCATTCTTTTTCTTACCAGATGCAAACAGAGTTCAACGACTTAGCTGTATTTTCAATATTTCGGCTTTTTCTTAGTTCGATTATTTTTTCAAGAAATACAGTTTTATTCTGCAAAATATGATTCCACATGCATTTCAAGTAATTTATTCCTTTTTCCACACCGGATACAAGCGGATTTTAAGGACATTTTAGTTTCTTCAATATTTCGACTCCTGCCACATGCTCACCAGTTAGATTATTTTTCTTCAAGAGATATACTGTTTAATTATGCTAAATACACTCATACTCACATACAATAGTTATAAAACTCTTATAGAAAAATATATTTATATACGATTATAATTTATCTAGATGTCAAGAAAGTTTGAAACATAATAGTGGCCACTAACTTTAAAAAGTGGCCACTAATGAAACTGAGTCTACCGGCCACTGGCTACTAACTAAATTTCCCAGTTTTCACCTATAGGTGCTGGCCCAGAAGGATGCAAGAATGTGACTTCAACTTCTTCATTTTGACAGTCTTTTGAAACAACACTGGCTAGCCACCAACATCGATCATATTCACAAGTCACATATCCAAATATTTCATTCATAGTTAATGTTAAACCACCTTCAATCACTTCATGCATGTCATAAGTCTCACTGAAAGAATAAATTTTAGTTTTTTACTTCAGATTCACTATGTGGAATAAAGGTGTGATATTTTTGAGTGCCTTTAATAGGTTCTGCCTCTTGAAATCGACTTCTTAAGAAATCATTTTCCTCTTCATGATCCTCATTTGTGCAATAAAAAAACTTTATGTTTGGAATGTTTTGTTCACTCCAATTAAATAACTGAATTGGTGTCAATATATATCTCAATTTATCTCAATTTTAGCCTGAGATATGAGCATTTTTGTAAATGTCAACAAGCTAAAAAAATGTTTTTTTCTAAACTTTAAAAATCAATAAAAAAATAACTATTCAAGATAAAAAAAAAAAAAAAAAATTATTAACACATAATTTTTTAATGTTCTGAAGTAGTACTTTAAGATTTCCAAATTGCATGGAAATCTAAATATGTAGGGAAAAAATTAATTCAATTTTGGATCACTTGAAATGGAATGACCCAATAATGGTATCTGAAATTCAAGGATCGCGGGAGCATGAATATTTTGTTTTTATTTAAATTACTGAATCTACAATATTATAATTGAAGCAACTGTAAAACTGATAAAGCACTTTTAATTAATACTACATTTAGAATTTATGAATTTAATAAAAAAATGCACTTAGCCATGTTAAACAAAATTAAACCTAACAAAATTTTATCCATTGTTGATGATTACATTGAAATTTAGTTTAAAAAAAAACTATACATATAATTTAATTACAGGCAAATATTGTTAACATGAAATCTAAAGGACCTTTACTTGAAGTATGTGTGTGTTAACCGTTAAAATAATAGTACTATCTTATCTGTTGGGACTGCATTATTAATTCATGTTAAGCAAAAATTCACATTAAGCGATAGCGATTTAATGCTAATTATGCTTGACTGCATATATAGATTGCAAAGATGAAACTGAAACAATACCGACTAATTTTAATAAAGTTAGATACAAAAATAAGGATGTCTAACTGTCCTTCAGCTACATCATTTCACAGGGATTTATAGCTTTATCTGGATAAAAATCTGTTAAATTGTGTCTATATAGTTTTATCATTAACAAATCATTAACAGTATCAGTGGATATACAGTTACATGTCTAATTTTTTATTAAATCAAACTGGCTAAACCCTTTTTCACATTAAGCAGTGCTAAATGGCAGGTTCAATATAAAGTTTAGAAGTTTGCATAAATTAATATATTCATTTGGATTCATGCACACTGCTATAAATCTCTGTCAAACTGTCTCACATTAGAGTTTATGCTTGGTGTGAGACCAAATTTTCAAAAGCGATTGATTGGCAAAGTTAGACAAAAAAAAGTGTTAAAAAACTAGGCGTCAAATTTGACGCCTGGGAATTAAGTCGTCATCAAATGCTATAATGTAGTTGCATTTGACAACTAACGACACTGTTAATTTTGAACACTGCTTGGTCATAGCAACTTTTTAAAAAATATAATAAAATCTGTAGTGTGGTGGGTGACATAATTTCATTTTTTTCTCTGGGTGAATTGATGTGGAATTACTGAAATTGGATGTCATCTTAAGAACTGCTAAATATTTTCCACATGATACAAAAAAGTTTACTATTGGCATTTGGCTAATACAAAGGTAGAAAATTACAACAGAATGTCAATTAAACCATTTTTTACTTATACAGATTATGGTATGTTTGGCTGAAATTTCATAGCACCCTGATATATATCAAAGACTTAAAAAGATAATTACACATTTTGATATTCACCGAGTTATGTTCTAATGCGATAACTTAAGGAAATCATTTTAAGCAATTTTTCAAAAGGTTCTACTTTATTCAAAGTTACTTTACGATGAAATAGAAATTTCATAAATTGGTCAGCCATCACAAATTCTTTAATACCATCAGAAAGAAGTCTCCGCTTACAAATGCGCCATGCTGGTTCTTTAACTTTAGCCCCTGATTCAGCATCTTCAGAGCCTAGATAATTGACTTTCCGAAAATGAAAATCTGTATAACCTTTAGCTTTATTGAATTCAGCCCATGTGTCACACATTACAGTCGTGCCTGGATGAATATATTTTTTAATTAATGGAAGCAAACTTTTAGCATTATGCTTATTATCTGGACATAATTCTAAGCGAAAGTTTTTTGACCCATGCTCAATGAATCCTAATATATACATTCCTTCTTTGATTTGGCGTGAAAATCTCTTGCGTTCACCAAATCCCAGAACATCAATCTCTACAACAGTACCTTTTCCACCAAGCATTCCTTCAGTAAGTCGATGTTCATATAAAAATTCCGAAATGACTTCATGACAATAACAATACCATTCCAATACGTCCTTCAAAGATACCTCTCCAAAAAAGGAGAGTTCTTTGCAGGCAATATGATGCGACAAGTTATTTGCGAATAATAAAAATATCATTACGATTTTTTCAGGATAAAGTCGCGAATTTTCGAAGCAAGTATCTTTCGCACATGACACGATTCTCTCTTTACCATCAGAATGATTGGAGAGGCACTCAAAATATCCCAATGAAGATATATATTTATTTTCCTGACAAATTCTTTTCATTTCGTGACCTTTGTCACAGAACTTTTTTTCAGCTATTAGTTCTTGACTAATAAGCCACTGAATAAACGTTGGTCTATTTTTAATAACCTCACACACATATCTCGCGGTAGTCCACGTCGTCCACGATGTTGGAATAACAGACATAATTTTAAAGGCGATAATTATACAGACACACTGTCGTTGATTTTCCACACCACCACATAAACAGCTCGTCGAGAAACTTGTCAACATGATAAAAATCATAACACAGAACGAAATCAAGGGGCTGTTCAGAACAGAAGATCAGGCGGCGCGCGGGCGATGGAGATTAAAATATCGAGTGAGTCTATACTGTGAATGAAATTGAAAGGCCTGCGTTCGTTATCATTGGTTTGGACATCCAAATCAATGATAATGATCACGGTCCTTCATTTGACTAATTAGCGTATTTTAATGATATTTTGTTTAATTAAGAAGTGAACTTGGTGGCCGAATGGTTAGAGCACTGCTCTTGATTCTGGAGATTGCGGGTTCGATCCCCCAAAATTTCTGTTTTTTTTTTTTTTTTCATTTAAAAATGTTTAATCGGTTGCTTTGTATTTTTCATGATTAATGGAATATATTTTATAAAAGCAAAATTTGATATTATTAACAATTACTTATTTAATTAAATACGACAAATTCAGCTATTTTACGATTAAAATTTTACATTACAGTGTCTTTTAATATTTAAACATTATTATTATTATTATTTTCTTTTTAGCAAATGTAAAATAAGAAATGAAAATATAGTCAATTTGCACGAATTTCTCCATGTTTTTATAATGAGTACTTCAACAGTGAATACAATGTAAAAAATATTATAAAAATAAAATGTAAAATATTACATTATTTAAACTAGAAATATCAGTACATATTTTTGTAAAGAGGTAAAATACATGTGGTTTACCGTCTAGTTTCGTAATGAATATAAATAAAATATAGTTAGAATGTTTATAAATTTTCTACTGAATGTACAAGTATTTTAGCATTTGTTTCTCGTGTTTTATGATGTTTATTGCAATATAATAAATAATGCAATTTACATCGAAAAATGAATTTCAAGAAAAATAAATTTTTAGAAATTAATAATTATGTTTCAACAAGGTTGTTATCGAAAAATATATTTTAATAAAATGTTTAAAAACTTTTTTATCAAATTTTAACAAAGATTTTATTTTACTATTATAAATAAAGAAATAAATCTTTTAACATATGTTAAAAGATTTATCGTAAATCAAGGTCGTGATACCAACATATGTTGGTATCACGACCTTGATTTATTAACATTCTATTTATCCCAAAAAATATAAAGCAACTGATAAATAATTTTTAAATTAATAAAAATAGGGGAAGAAAATCGGAAATAAACGGCGAGCATTCACTTTGTATCCATACTTTTCAGGTTCATCTGTGTAGGACAACCCAAACGTCAGTAAAGTACATAACAATTTTTGGAACTTTTCGGTTAGCCGGGCGCCAGTGAAAAAAAAATATAAATATATATCTACATATATGTTTGTGTATATATGTATGTATATATATATATATATATATGTGTCTGTGTATATATTTATATTTGTTTCACTGGTGCCCGGTTAACCAAAAAGTACCCTTTTTTTTTTTTAGAGTTTACATTAATTTTATTGAAACCACCAATACCGTGTTTCAGGAATTCGGTGATCCGAACGTCCTCTCCCTTGTTAGTTAAAGGTGCACTGGTTATAGAAAATTTAACTTTATAATATTATATGCATTGTTTTGTACAATATATATATTTATGTAACTGCTATCAACTAAACTAATATATCAGTTTTAGTAGGTGCTGTAGTTTAAGAGACATATAAGTTGACAGCAGTTATGTAACTATATGATGTATACAGGGTGATTCATAAAAGATGGGCAGAACTTTAAGGGGTTATAGTACACTTAAAGACAAATAATATTAAATAGGAGACTAAGGGTCCCAGACGTATTCCCAAGGAGATAGGGGGCATTAAAGTTTAGGGTCCGAAATTTCAAATGATTATAAAACATGGAAAAATTGGTCGATTCGTTTGCGGTTTTTGCAAAAAATTTTCTTTATGCCAGTATTTTCTTGAAATAAAATTTTAAAGTTCAATTTCAAAAAATGCCGATAGGGGGCGCTTTAGACTTTGGAGTAACAAACAACTATTTTTTAACGTTATTTTTTGTATTTCTTTAAATGATTTCGAAAGCTTAGACTTAAACTTAAATTTTGATCTAAAAATCTGAGTCCTAACGAGTAGTTAAGTAGCGTAAACTGAAATTTGAAATTTGAAACCCTTCTCCCCCCAGAACAAAAATCAGTTATTCCCGATCTTTGTGTCGTAGATTAGGCTCTAACTACTGCCGCGTTTTGCTAAAATTATTCTTTATGTCAGTATTTTCTTGAAAATAAATTTTAAAGAAAATTTTCAAAAAATTCCGATAGAGGGCGCTTTAGACTTTGGAGTAACGAACAACTATTTTATACCGTTATTTTTTGTGTCTCATTAAATGCTTTCTAAAGCTTAGACTTAAACTTAAATTTTCAGCTCAAAATCTGAATCGCTGAGCGTGGTTCAGTAGCGAGGGGAGGGGGTTCAAATTTCAACTTCTGAACATAGTTCAGTTTGCACTACTTAACCATGCCCAACGATTCTGTGCTGTGATACGAGGCAAAAATACAACTTTCGTCAAGGACTGCATAGTCGGAATTCACTCATAAAGGCACTGGCACAGTTGGAAACGTCGCTCATGCAAACGTTAAAGCTCCATTCCTGACGCTAGTCACCGGGTGAAGAAGGAAACAGAAAGTATGCAAATGTCAAATGGGGAAGAAGAAGAACACGTATGCAAAATTTCGACACGATTCAGGCATAAAAACCACTGAACGGTGAGTCAAGTGTAAGTCGCTGTAGTAATGAATCGGAAGATGGTGCCCTTCACGAATAAGGAAAAGGCTGAGATGCATTTAATTTACGGAGCGGCAGATGGAAATGGTGCAGAGGCACAACGAATGTACGGAGAGCGATTTCCTAACAGGCGGTTGCCTAACCGCAAAACTTTCGAGCGCTTGCACAGACAGTTGTGTGAGACGGGATCATTTCTCGCTTCCCGGTCGAATGCAGGTCGTGCAAAAAAGGACGAATCAGTAGTTGTTGCAGAAGCCATTCTGGATGTAGTAGCGGCGCAGCCAAGTACAAGTACACGAACAGTGGCTAGCCAGGTGGATACCTCACAGTCCACGACTTGGAGGGTACTGAAGGATGAACATTTGCTCCCGTTTCATGTGCAACGAGTCCAGAAACTGTCTCCAGGGGATTATCCAAATCGTATTGAATTCGCCCGCTGGTTTCTGCAGCAGAACGCGCTAAATCCACATTTTGGACGAACTGTGCTTTTCACCGATGAATGTACCTTCACACGTGAAGGTACATTTAACACACACAATGCACATGTATGGGCGGATGTCAATCCACATGCTACGTATCCACATGCTCATCAGAGACGCTTTTCCATCAATGTTTGGGCAGGAATCCTCGGAGACCACCTAATCGGACCGTACCTTCTTCCTGAACGCCTCAACGGTAAAACATACCTCACATTTCTGCAACATGTGCTGCCAGACCTGTTAAACGTTGTTCCTCCACGCATCCGGCGGGTCATGTGGTTCCAGCACGATGGAGCGCCAGCCCATTACGTACGAGACGTCCGCAACTATCTGGACATCACATTTCCGAACAGATGGATTGGTCGAGGTGGTCCTGTTGCTTGGCCTGCTCGCTCGCCAGATCTTTCACCCCTCGATTTCTTTTTTTGGGGACGATTGAAGGCTCTTATGTATGAGACACCCATTGAATCCCCCGAGGAACTGGTCGCCAGACTTTCCGCCGCTGTAGGGGAAGTGCTCGAAAAGCCTGATGTTTTCGCGAATGTTCGCCGTTCCATTCGTCGCCGTTGTTCTGCGTGCATAACCTCTGGTGGTCACAATTTTGAACATTTATTGTGATTACATGTTAATAAATATGCTTTGGTAACATAATCCTAATTTGTGTCTTTTTACCTCGTATCACAGCACACAATGTGTGGACATGGTAAACTGAACTGTGCTCAGGAGTAGAAATTTCAAACCCCTCTCCCCAGAAACTTAACCACGTCTAACGATTCAGATTTTGGGCTGAAAATTTAAGTCTAAGCTTTAGAAAGCATTTAATGAGACACAAAAAATAACGGTATGAAATAGTTGTTCGTTACTCCAAAGTCTAAAGCGCCCTCTATCGGAATTTTTTGAAAATTTTCTTTAAAATTTATTTTCAAGAAAATACTGACATAAAGAATAATTTTAGCAAAACGCGGCAGTAGTTAGAGCCTAATCTACGACACAAAGATCGGGAATAACTGATTTTTGTTCTGGGGGGAGAAGGGTTTCAAATTTCAAATTTCAGTTTACGCTACTTAACTACTCGTTAGGACTCAGATTTTTAGATCAAAATTTAAGTTTAAGTCTAAGCTTTCGAAATCATTTAAAGAAATACAAAAAATAACGTTAAAAAATAGTTGTTTGTTACTCCAAAGTCTAAAGCGCCCCCTATCGGCATTTTTTGAAATTGAACTTTAAAATTTTATTTCAAGAAAATACTGGCATAAAGAAAATTTTTTGCAAAAACCGCAAACGAATCGACCAATTTTTCCATGTTTTATAATCATTTGAAATTTCGGACCCTAAACTTTAATGCCCCCTATCTCCTTGGGAATACGTCTGGGACCCTTAGTCTCCTATTTAATATTATTTGTCTTTAAGTGTACTATAACCCCTTAAAGTTCTGCCCATCTTTTATGAATCACCCTGTATATATATATATATATATATATATATATATATATATATATATACACACATCATACTTTCGTATTCTATTATTTTTATGTTGGATCAAAGGCTTAAAAAATCAGTTTAGAATGTTAAAAATTTTAAATTTTTCAGATATCCGATGATGTTGCTACAGCTGTATAAATCAACCTACCAAACCAAGTAAGACACAAAAAAGCCCAATCACGTGATCAAATCGCCCACAGAATTTTTGTGAGTCACCCGCGCGCAGCGCGCGCTAAAAATTTGCAGGTTATGAACGCGGATCGGGCTATCTGATCACGTGATGCTTTTCATGAATGTTTCAGGGGTTTATTATGATGAAATAAAAATAGATATTCCTATTATAAGATCCATTTTTTTTGGAAGATAAAGATGTGTAGTCGCTAGTTTCACCTAATCCGAGCCACAGAAGCTTAAAATAATTGAAATAATTAAATTATTTCAATATATTAAATTATTTAAATTTCCGATAAGACCTACTCCATAACCCTTCTCTCCATCGCGCGTGCGCCGCGCGATCTTCTTTCCTGAACACAACCCAAAATACAGCACACTTTTTATTATGTTGCCACTAACAGTTTTTCTTCTCAGAAATTTTGCATTATCATTGGCTCGTTCAGTCTCGGGCAGAACTAAACTTTTTGATCTAGAACCACAAAAGTTCTCCTGCTTGGGACTTAAAACTGCCATCTGGTGGAAAAAATATATAACTTCTCGCTTCCGGAAAATCCCTTGCAAGCCAATTGCATTACATGCATTTTTAATTTGTTCATAATGGTTATTTTTTTGAACAATTTCAGATTTCATTAGATATTTCAGATCTGTGTTTATATGACAAGGTAAAAATTATCCAAATTTGAATATCTAACACTTTTAAACGCGTTTACAATAAATAATGGTTTCAATGGAACTTTAGCATTAGTTAAAGGGCCAATTTTCCTCTACCGACGGCTGCGCCTCTATAGGCTGTTTTAAATCCCAATAAAGGCGCTGATCACAGCCGTCAGTACAGGATAATTGTTCCTTTAACTAATGCTAAAGTGTCATTGAAATCATTCTTTATTGTAAATGCACTTGAAGGAAAGGGCATGTTTACAAACAAACAGTTCCATCAACCAATCTATCACTACATTTTTGTCGTAGCTATCATTACAGGAATCGTCATGGCGACGTAGGCCAATCATATTATAGACCAGTTTAACGTAGACCAATCAAATTTCCCCATTTCATGTATAGAGTAGGAGTCATAAAGAACAAACAGGTTTTTCTTGCTAACCAACCGTAATTAAACCAACAGTGACGTCAGTTGCCCTTTCCTTATACAAATTCGGATTACTTTTTCACGGAACACAAATGTCATATGAGATCTGAGACTGAAAAAAAAATCAGTCTGAACAAATTAAAAATACATGTAATTGAATGTGCTTTCATGCGATTTCCCTGAAGCGAGAAGTTATATCTTTACTCCACCAGACATTTTATTTATAAAATAACGTTGAAAAAGTATGTGATCAACGGCTAGTATGCCACAAAGTTTAATTGTGTTAGTGTGTAAATTTATTATTTGTAGATTACTTGCATAGCAATTCAGTTGTACTTATATAAAGAAGTTTAGTTATTTTCTTGTGTATATTTTTCTCTTTTTCGACGCTACTTTATTATGTATAATACGAGTTTTCTCTTTGTTAATTTTAACTAATAAGTGTATATGAATTTTCTTTATAGAACAATAATTAATAACAAATAAATCTAAAGTATTTTACGCTCATGCGTTTACTGTATTTCCATCAAGTGATGCAATATGTAAACAAACAAACTCGCCACTACTTTTACACCATATGATTCTCACTGTGATGTTACATGAATATATTGCCAGGATAACGAAAAAGACAGGCTGCCGCAGTGCGTTTTGCGTTCGCCTTCCTTCGGACCACCAGAGTCACATGGTGCTCTTTTCCTGCACCTGTATCACAAACAGAACATGACTCTAGAAGATATTGTGACAATCGGATATACAATTGTTTGTTTATTGAGAACATACATCTGACTTGTGTGCTTGACATCAAGTGCCCGCTTATAAGTCATCGTCAATATACAGGGACGAGATAGCCACAAGGAAATTTACAACACCAGAGAGTTACATCCCGGAGCTCCACAAAGTGTGTGCAATGGAGCTGGCGGGAGTCGAACCCGCCGACCTGACTCCTACGCTCACAAGCGATTAGCGGAATGGTGTCTTAACCACTCGGCCACGGAGGCCCCCGGATATACAATAAAGTGCTAACAATTTAATCCGATAAATGCTCAATGATGTTGAAAGATAAATGTCGATCGCAGCAACATCTGGTAGCTAAAACGTTCGACTGTTGAAGAGCTCACAGATGTCGCTGCGTTTGACATTTATCGTTCAGCATCATTCGACATTTATCGCAATCAATTTTTGTAGCAATTCTTAAAGTATTACTGAAATAGCCGGTTGCCTCTGATGTATATTTGTAGGAATATGATATAACTTAACAGGGTTTATTAGATGTGAAAGCTTGTGCATGGCTATCTCGTGGCGACACGACGTGAATGTTTACATCCGACTGCCGCTGGCCTGTTGCCATTCTGGAAACATAAAAATATTATGGTTAACGTTACAGTTAGAGTCTGCGATAATACATAACATCTCTCCCCCCTATATAACGTAGTCCTTCAGCCAGGTCGGTAGATGTTTAGCTCTAACTGGTCTCAATGGGAGGAATGTTGGACTTGACTTGTAACATCAGGGATCTGTCTATCTTCTGCAGGTGCAGTCCCAATTAAACTATCTGTATCCACAGGCTCTGGAACCGTGTCATTTTTTGTCAATCCCGGATCTTTGCTGCCTCCTGCTGGCTCAGTGTCCTCGCTGTCTTCTACTGATCCTGACATCAGCGCTGAAGGTGTTGGGCCACTGGATGGGTATGCTGAGGAATTACCAGTGTCTGTCACATGCTGAAGATTACCTTGACGTCGTCTTAATTGGTCAATGTGTCTCTTCCATACAAGACCTTCATTCGTTAAGACCTAGAGTTGCAAAAAACCCGCAGTTTTTGAGGGTCGGGAATAAATGCGGGAATTTTTGGGAATAAACCCGGAATTTTGGGAAATATTGGAAATTTTGAAGGAGTTTTGAAAGTAAACAAAACTAGTCATTTTCAATTTATTTATTTATTTATTTATTTATTTATTTTTAAAGAAATTCCAGGCACTGTTCTGAAAAGTTTAAAATAGGTTTTTCATTTATGAATTCACAAAACTTAGGCTTTTGCGCTCTAAATTTGTATAACTCATTTGCTTTACAACAATAACGGCTGTGAGTTGGTAAGGATTTGAATGTTTCTTTAAAAATTAAAATTGTTTAATTTCTGTTAGTTGGCATATTAGCTATTCAGGCATAATCTATATTAATTTTCTTGTGAGTTAGTGTGTTTTTGCATTGATTTCTTTTATTTTTGTTCGTTTTCTTTTTTGTTTTGATTGTCTGAATTGGAGATCAGGGGTGATGTTTATATTCATGTCAGGCAAGATATCTGTCATCTTCCTCTCGCACTTTTTACTTATCCACAACTAAAATATTAACTTACATATGATATTTTAATTTCTCTTATTTAATATTTCTGCAGCGTAAGCATGTATTTTGCTGGCTTTCATGTAAACTGTGCTATTTTTCTGTATTTATGTTTTTGATCTTGTTTATATTTCTAAAAAACATCTCGTTTACAAATTAAAAAATTCCATGGCTGAAACTTTCTGAAAACTCCCGGGAATGTTCAATATTTCCCTCCCAAAAAACCCGGTTTATTCCCGGGAATAAACCCGGTTTTTTCCACCCTTTGCAACTCTATTAAGACCTCATACATTGTGGCGCCAGTTACTTCTGTGACTGTAACTGGTACCTATTTGTCGTGAGGATGGAATCCTAGAGCATATACCGGGTCTAGAAGTGCAAACATTCGGAACCTTGAATTTGACAGATTCTTGGGATTAGGCTCCGTAAAATCAGGATGAAGTCTGTCCAGGCAGGTTTTTAAACGGAGGTTCATAAGCAGCTCTGCTGGAGAAACATTTGTAGTAGCATTGGGTGTAGCATGTTGTGCTAATAAGAATGATGCAAGTCTAGAATTCCAATTCCTAGTAATAATTCTTCTAAGTGCCTCTTTTGTTGTCTGCACCATCCGCTCTGCTTGCCCATTCGATGAAGGATGTCACGGAGCTGTGAAAGAACGGTAGATTCCATTTCTCTTAAGGAACTCACCAAATTCTGAGGATTTGAAGCCAGGTCCGTTATCTGACACTACGGTGTCAGGGATGCCATGTGTACCGAAGAGCTATCTCAAAGCTTCAATAACACACACTGAGTCTGTTGACAAAACTTTAATAACTTCTAACCATTTTGAGTATGCATCGACAACAATAAGGAAAAGAGATCCTTGAAAAGGACCAGCATGCTCGATGTGGAGTAATGACCAAGGTTTTTTAATGCACTTCCATGTTCCCACTGTCTTAGGAGGAGCATGTAGTGTATGTTGGAAAATATTGCACCTATTTACAGTGTCTTCGATTTGACTGTCCATCCTCGGCCACCACATGTAACTTCTTGCAAGAGCTTTTTATCGCACAATGACTTGATGTGAATTGTGGAGAGTAGCCAGTAGGCGTTCTTGTGCTTTCCTTGGTATTATGACTCTGCATCCCCAAAGGAGGCATCCTCTGTGGGCTGAGATTTCCAATCGCCGTTGGAAATAAGGAGCGAATTCTTCATCTGGCTTTTCAGCCGGCCACCCCTTCAAAACCCAGTTGAGCACTTGAGCTAAGATTGGGTCTTGGAGTGTCATTCGTGCAATATCTTTGGCTCAGTTAGGGGGCTTGCCCAAAGCCTCCAGGAGTAACACTTCATTGGGAGATGTTTCATGATGGGTCATCTGCGGGTGAGGTAGACGACTAAGTCCATCTGCATTGGAAATTAATTTACCAGGTCGGTATACAAGACGGTAGTCATATGAGCTTAGAGTTAGGGACCATCGCTGCATTCTAGGAGACAGAATAGTTGGTGTGGGTTTGTCACTGGCCAAAAGGCCTAGTAAAGGTTTGTGATCAGTTCTTATTTCGAAATTTTGTCCATAGAGGTAGTTGTGAAACTTCCTAACCCCCTGTATAATGGCCAAGGTCAATCTGGGCATACCGGCGCTCAGTTGGGTTCATTGTTCTTGAATAGCATGCCACTGGAGCTTCTAAGCCCTCTGACAATTCTTGGCTCACGACAGCTCCAACACCATACTGGGAAGCATCACATGTCAGGATGATTGGTTTTTTCATCGAAATGTACAAGGAGGGAATCACCTGACAAGAGTTTATTAACCTTATTAAAAGCTTCTTCGTGGCTTTTCTTCCATTTTCACACTACTCCCTTGTCAAGCAAGCAATGAAGAGGTTCTGCCACTGTTGCTTTATCTTGTAGAAACACATGATAAAAGTTCAGTAGGCCCAAAAATGATTGGAGTTCTTTTCTCTTTGATGGCTTAGAGCCCCTTGGATAGCTGTCACTTTCTCCTTTGTGGGTTTAATACCTTTCTCATTGATTTCATACCCTAAGAATTCAATGCTGGAGGTTCCAAAGATACATTTTTCTCTGTTTAAGCGTAACCCAGCCTTGGAGAATCGGCCAAGAACTTCTCGAAGTCACTTGGCTAGTTCTTCTTGTGTTGAAACTTTGATTAAGACATCGTCATAGTATGGCAACACTCCTGGTATGTTTGTGACCAATGACTCAATGAACCGTTGGAATATTCCAGGAGCTGTCGAAATTCCGAATTGGAGTCGATTGCACTTGAATGCTCCACGATGTATCACAATTGTTTGTACCATGGCAGAAGATTCATCCACGACTAATTGCAGGTATGCTCGGGACAGGTCAAGCTTTTTGAAATGTCGGCCTCCTGTTAATTCTGCGAGTATTTGGTTTACTGCCGGCACTGGATATGGATGAGTGCCTAAAGCCTTGTTGACTGTACATTTATAGTCACCATAGAGCCTAATTTCCCCATTAGATTTCAGGACAGGAACTACAGGAGTTGCCTAATCAGAATAACTAACTGGTTCAAGAACTCCCTGGTCTTGTAATCGTTGCAATTCCTTCTCGATCTTGAGTCTTAGAACAAATGGTACATTTCTAGCCTTCAGCTGGATTCGACGAACTGTGGGATCTAAATGCAACTTGATAGGAATACCTGTAAAGCTTCCCAATTCTTCCTTGAAAACATCAGAGAATTCACTTAAGACATGATCAACGGTAGACTGTTGTATGCTATGGATGCCTGTTACCTTTATTCCTAATGGTTCAAACCGATTCAGACCTAAAAGTCCTTGACGTTTCTTCTTAGCAATCAGAAGTAGAAGCTCCCGGTCAAATGAAACATATTTAACACTAACTTGGCACCGACCCAAAATTTCTACTGGTTGTTTATTACAGTCTTTCTCTTTAACAATAAAAGGAGACTTTTCCGACAGTGGAACCTCGTAAGGATATAACTGGTCAAAAGTACTTTTGTCAATGATGGATATTTTGGCTCCCGAGTCTACTTCCATAACACATGGTGTACCATTGATCAGGATAGTTTTTCTCATGTTTGGTGTTTCCACATTATTGAGACACACATATTTCAAATGGAAGGTGTTTAAACTCTCTGTTTCAGAGGAATCAGTATCGCTATTTTCTAAATTTTGTTCACGTACTGTTTTCCTAGTAAAATTTGATTTGTTCCGGCAGACTCTTTGTATATGGCCTTTCTTTTTGCAGGCATGGCATTCAGCATCTTTAAATTTGCACTGTGATCTTAAAAGGTTGTTTCCACAACCAGCACAATTTTCTCTTTGTGATTGAGTTTTAGATTGCTTTTGATTTCGGTTTTGTCTCTTGTCGAGAGGCATCACTGAGACAGATCCGGAGCTCCTAATCTCCTTTACATGAAAATTAGCAGTCTCTGCTGCCAAGGCCTTATCTAGTGCTTGATTAAAGGTCAGCGATGCTTTGGCACAAGTAAGCGTCGTTGGAGAGCTGCGTCAAGCAGCCCGCACACCAGCCTATCTCTGAGCATGACATCCAACGAAGAGCAAAAATTGCAGTGTTCGGATAGTTTCCGTAAGTTCGCGATGAATGCATTTATACTTTCCCCCGATTGTTGGTTCCTTCTATAAAATAGAAATCGCTGAAAGATTTCTGAAGGTTTTGGCGAGAAATGAGTTTTGACAAGTTGTATTAGTTCGTCGTATGTTTTAGAAGAAGGGCTTGTTGGGGATACGAGAGAACGGACTGTCGCGTACATCTTCGCACCGCACACACTCAGAAATATGGCCCGTTTCTTCGCCGGGTCGCTGACATCGTTCGCTTCTAAAAAGCATTGTACAAACGGGTACAAACGAGGTATAAACGGTTGGCACTATCCATTTTGTAAAACATTGAGGTGGGGGGCTGGAGAAACGGCAGCCCCACACTAAAAACTTTTATTATTCTAGTACAAATTATGTACAAACGAAAATATTATTGATACAAGCGGATACAAACGAGGTATAAACGAATATCACTATCCATTTTGTAAAACATTGAGTTGGGGGCGGGGGCTGGAGAAATAACAGCTCCACACAAAAAACTTTTTTATTACTGTAGCTCTAATGAGGTACAAACGAAAAGATTGTTTGTACTTACGACGTATAAACGGATGGCAGTATCCATTTTATAAAACATTGAAGTTGGAGGGGGGGGGGCTGGAGAAACGGAAGCCACACACTAAAAACCTTTTATTACTCTAGTACAAATGAGGTACAAACAAAAAGATTGTTGGTACAAACGAGGTATAAACGATTGGCACTATCCATTTTGTAAAACATTGAGGTGGGGGGGGGGGTGGCTTGAGAAGCGGCAGCCTCACACTAAAACCTTTTATTATTCTACTACAAATGATGTACAAACGAAAAGATTATTGATACAAGCGGATACAAACGAGGTATAAACGAATGTCACTATCCATTTTGTAAAACATTCGTTTGGGGGGGGGGGAGCTGGAGAAAAGGCAGCTCCACACAAAAAAATTTTTAATACTGTAGCTCTAATGAGGTACAAACGAAAAGATTGTTTGTACTTACGACGTATAAACGGATGGCAGTATCCATTTTATAAAACATTGAAGTTGGAGGGGGGGGGGGGCTGGAGAAATGGAAGCCCCACACTAAAAACCTTTTATTACTCTAGGACAAAAGATGTACACGAACGTGTAACACAGTACGACGGACTATCTTTTTCATTATTCCCCAATATGTTGACTACTTACTCTTATGCTCAAGTCGGAGGCGGCAAAAGAGCAAAAAGTGATCAACTTTAAGTAAAGCAGAAATGACAGTAAAAAAAGGGAGAGGAATTTTCTGTCCTTGTCTAAAGCGACAAAACATCAAGAGTACGTAGAAACGGCCATGCGCGTTGTTTGCCTTTATAAGAGAGTGATGACATACGGGTGGGATGATTTTGGAAAAAAGTAAATCGCCGAACATCTTGAAGAACTTGCCATTATCACCAAAATGTTGTTTGTTAACTTGTCTCACTTGCCTAACCGAACTCTCCCTTTCGAGAATTGTCAAGTTCTGGGATGTTGAATGTAGGTTTGCCGTAGTTTGGCCAAAACGTTTAGCCTGAGCATGCGCTATGTGTTTATAACGCCACTCTCATATAGAGGCACTCTAGTTGCATCCGTCTAATGAAATTTATCCAGGGGAATATTGCAAAGTTCTGGAATGTCGTTTGCAATAGTTTGTACGAGGCTAACGAAAAAGACAGGCTACCGCGGTGCATTTCATCACTTATCTTTTTTTACAGACCGCTCGAGGCTAACGAGAAAGAAAGGCTACCGCGGTACTTTACGCGTATCTTTTTTTACAGACCGGCGGAATCACGTGATGCTCGAATCCACCAATGCAAGTGAACGAAAAGAGCATCACGTCACTCTCGCGGTCTGTAAAAAAAGATATGCAGAATGCACCGTGGTAGCCTGTCTTTTTCGTTAGCCTCGAAGACCGCTAGACTGACGTGATGCTCTTTTCGTACACCTTCATTGGTGGATTCGAGCATCACGTGACTCCGGTGGTCTGTAAAAAAAGATACGCGTAAAGCATCGCGGTAGCCTTTCTTTTTTGTTAGCCTCGTAGTTTGTACTAAAACTTCAAGCTGAGCATCGCCCTGTCTTTATCTTATAAGTCGTCACTCTATGGCCCTGATCTACACCACCACACTAGTGTACTCTATATGAGAATGGCAGCATACGGGACATAAAATTTGATTGGTTGAGACGATTTTGGACAAAAGCTAATCTCCAAACTAATGTTTGTTAACTTGTAAAAGTCGTCTAATCCAATCCTTTAGGCGAGTGAGTATGTTTGCCATAGAGTAGAGAAAACTTCAGGCCCTGCTAATGCGAATTTGGAAAGTTATCTCATTGCACCCATCTTAGAGAAGAAGATATTTTGGTATGTAATCCAAAATAAGGAACAGCTTTTCAGTTAGCTTTTAACGTAGCTTTTGTTATGTCATCATGCGTTCTGTTATGTTATCAATTTCAACTGACGTCACACCCTATCAATCGAGGCTAAGGAAAAAGAAAGGCTACCGCGGTGCTTTATTCGTATCTTTTTTTACAGACCGCGGGAGTCACGTGATTTGCGAATGCACCAATGAAGGTGCACAAAAAAGCATCACGTCACTCTAGTGGTCTGTAAAAAAAGATAAGTGGAATGTACCGCGGTAGCCTGTCTTTTTCGTTAGCCTTGCTATCAATCGAGGCTAACGGAAAAGAAAGGCTACCGCGGTGCTTTGCGCGTATCTTTTTTTACAGAACGCGGGAGTGCTCGAATGCACCAATGCAGGTGTACGAAAAGAGCATCACGTCACTCTAGCGGTCAGTAAAAAACATAAGTGGCATGCACCGCGGTAGCCTGTCTTTTTCGTTAGCCTCGCTGTCAGTAAACTTAACAGGCTGGTGGGTATTTTGTTTACCAATAGTTTTTGCTAGCGTACCTCTATAAGAGAGTGGCGACATACAAGATATAAAATTTGATTAGCTGAGACAGACGAATTTTGTACAAAAATGAATAGCCAAGCATCTTGGCGAGCCATCCATCATCACTTAGCTAATGTTTGTTAACTTGTCTCACTCGTCTAATTGATCTCATCCGGGAGAGTATCGCGAAGTTCTGGAATGTGGGTTTGCCATAGTTTGGACAAAAACATATGTCTGAGTAGGCACTCTGAGTATGCACTCTGATGAGTATGCCGTCGCTCTCATATAGGGGCACCTTTTTTTAGCGATTTTGATTGTTTGAGTGATAATACTGGCAGACAAAGTGATGATTTTTTTTGGTTGGTTGGATACAAACTCGATAGGGTGCCTCTACATGAGAGGATGAAAGTGCATGCTCAGACTGTGCTTAGACATACGCTTTTGTTAAACCTATGCAAACCTACATTCCAGAACTTGATGATAGATAAAACTAGATTACGCATTCCTAGTTATTCTCCCATTACTTCTTGAATCTGCAGCAGCTCGGTGGCACTATCCATTAGAGTGGCAGAAAGCTAGTGCAATTTGTGATACACACTATAATATGTGGCAAATATCAAAGTACTACGATATTTTCAGCGCTGTTTTTTAAATTAAATATATGCATATGATTGTTCGCAAATATCTGGAAAGTCAGTGGAATAGCTTATCAGAGGCAAATATCAATATTTGTAATATTAGAATTTGTGATTTGTTCGATACTATAAAAACTGTTTCGTAGAACTTTAATGTAATCTTTAGTTCAATTAGTAAATATATTGTTATTTTCTTCGATCTATAATAGAAGAAAGTATTGTAATCAAAATTTTTTTCAACTTCCGATTTTCGACGGATTTACACGTTTTACAGATCAGAGATTCCGAAAAACATGTTTTTACAAAATGTCTGTCCTCTTTCTACTATCGAAAAGTATATGAAGTTATGCTTCAAATTGAACCAAATTTTATTTATAGGTTTTTAGCTATGGCCAGCAGGTCCCACTTAATTTGGGGATATTCTGACGAAAGGGGGCGCCGTGATAGCGATATTTGTTCCATTTTCAATATTATATCATCGAAATGTGTATGAAGTTATGCCGATAATTGAACCAAATATTTTGTATATGTTTTTGACTATAGCCTGCAGGTCCCAGTTGAATTTGGGCATATTGCGCCTGAAGGAGATGCTGTGACAGCCATTTAAAGATTTCAAATTCGAAAAAATGTACAAAAAAATTTGAAATCGTAAAATTTTTTTTGCGTTAAATGTTTGGCCTTGATCCAAGGATTCCAGAGGTTTTTTAACACTTTCCAGCCTAGTTGAAAAGTGTTTATGACTTCGGTTTGTCTGCCATCTGGCCGTCTGTCCGTGCTCTAACTCTCGTAAATATACTCGGAACGCCCTGAAATTTTTGTATCTTATTGTCGTTCACTATAGCATGTTCCCTATTTCAACTGAAGTGTGTAGCACTTACAGTTTTTTTTACAGGGACAGTCAAAAGTATTCCGTTACATTAGAGTCAATAGGGAATAATCGTATCAAGTGCATTTTGATGATGTCATGTGCATTTTGATGCCATTTGAAACATGATGGAATTGATATATAATTATGAAGCTAATTAAAACATGCTTTTTGTAGAATATGGGGTGCAAAGCATTAATTATTCATTTACAGGGTCAAACAAAAGTATTCTGTTACACATTGTTCTATGGGGAAAAATCGTTTGCAGTGTAATTTAGTGATATTTCACTACTATTTCAAACATAATGAAAATTATATGCATTACTAAGGTGCACTATAAATTGCTCTCTTTAAAGTGTGGTGTGCATTGTGTTTATTTACAGGGACACACAAAAGATATCAATTACAGTACATGTGCTATATTTCCAGTCTGTGTGATAAATGCGTTTTCAACTTTGGTTTGCATTTTTAGGTTTAACTAATTTTTTTCATAGTACGTGTGTGTTTATAAACTCGGTTGTTCATATACAGGGCTACACAAGGGAATCCGTAAGTATTACAGACTATGGGAGTGAAGTGCTTAAGGGTAGGTTTAGGTAGATTTAGTAAGAAATACTACCTATTACATTATCCCCTAAGTTGGAATCTCGGAAAAAATTTTGCAGATCTACACCGATCATGATTCCCAGAACCCAAAACCACCCCCTGTTCAAAACTTTATCTATCTATCTATATCAGTTTTTTATGGACACGATAACTTCAATAATTCTGCGCAAATCTCTTCCAAAATGATACATAAAATCAAGGGGCATAAAATCTCGGTCAAGTTCGTTAATGAGCAAAATCGAATCAAGGGGTGGGAAATAGGGGGCTTTATGTGAAAAAAGAGAAAACCCTATAACGTCTTAATTATGATACGTATCGAATCCGTTTAAAGTTATTATTACTTTTAGGAAAATGACCGAACATTTATGACTTCGTCAATTCACAATATATCAAATCCGCTTAAATTTATTATAAATCCTCTTAATATTATCTACAAATTTTATATTGACAAGTTTTTTTTATAGGACCCTTATAGCAAAAATAAATTAAAACAAGTGGGTAAGTGTGATCGAAGATCGCTCAAAGGGTTTCGTTTAATATTCCTTTCAAAACACTTTATCCTTTCTTTAATAAATCCAAATAAATTTCATTTAGCAAAAAAAAAAAAAAAAAAAAAAAAAAAAAAAAAAAAAAAAAAAAATCATGTTTTTTATAAAGTAAAAATTTACCGGTTTATTTTTTCGTTTTTTCGAATATCTAAACCAGCCCGCTATTATATTCTGTCATAATAATATCTATCATGCGGACTAAATGCGATATTTAAAAAAAAAATTCAAAATTAAGCATGTTGTACACCTTCAAAATGTTAAAATATGCGAATATTTCCATAATCGAATTTTTATCATGATTCAATATATTTCTCAAACTCATATATTTACTATTCTCTATTATTCATATTGATACTCGATTTGTATTATTCTCAAACATTTGAAAAATTCGTTAAACTTCCAATAGGACGTCAGATTTTCTTTTTAATTCTCTAATGACGTGATGTTAATCTCCTTTGTGTTCATACACATACTCATACATCTTGTATTATTGAGAAATCTTTGAAAATTTCCGTTTTATTACCACTATGACGTCAATCGTTTTTATTTCATATTAATCTTTTTTTCAATTGGTGAAACTTTTTATTTCATTTTCATTTTTCACGTAGAAATCGTTCAATAGAAAATTAATTATTGTAGAAAGAATTTCATTGTGGATTTTTAATTTTTGGCAACTGCTATAACGAAAAATGTTTCAATTTAATAGGAAAAGGTTGTTAAAATTTTTGTTTTTTATCTCTATTTATTAAAATAAAGCGATTTTTTCAAATTTTAATATTTTGAGCTTCATAGCTGGTATTCATCTATATATACACAAAGTTTCAACTCTGTAAGTTACATAGTTTCTAAGAATGGGTCTGTGACGGACAGACAACGGAGCGGGAGTAATAGGGTTTCGTGAGATGAACTAAACCCTAAAAAAATCCCTGCGCTATCCGCCTACAGACACAGGCAGATTTCGAAGTGGGCGGTCCCAACGCCGCATCATGGCAAAAAGGTAATTTCTTCTGCAATTCTCAATAAACATTAGCCCCACGATCTGCGTCTTCGAAATCTACCTGTGCCTGTAGGCCGAGTCGTCAGGGATTTTTTTAATTGTGTTACGAATTTTCCTGCTGAACTATATTTAGTAGACTAATAGAAGTTTGTGAAATATAAATAAATTCGTATACAGGGTTACGCAAAGAAAAATATACACTGTCGTTTACGGTTGGTAATTGCTGCGAGTGAGTTTTAAGTTGTCTTTTAGCTTAATATGTGGTGTGTACAAAAGTCTTCAGATAATGTACAGGGCTGTACAAAAGATTTCGAGTGCATTTTCATCGATTGGCGAAAATTGCTAACTGTGAATATTCTAATAGAACTAAATTTTATCATTCTATATATCCACATCTATTGATCATATACAGGGCTGCACAAAATAATTCGACTACTCTTTTGACACTGGAAGATAATTGCGAAAACTGTATTTTTCAATGTGGTATATGTTTTCTAAACTGTTTACTTACATATCTTCTTTCACCTTATTTAACGGTGAAGTTTCGTCACAGTTTTCTGGCTGTTTTGGAAAGTGTTTCATAATTTATGCTTAATTTATTTTTCGTTCTTGTTTGTTTTGTCTTTATCTTAAAAGATGGCTGAGATATAGCAGTTTGAAATTTTAGGATGGCTGACATTTTGAAAGAATGCAGCACGATTCCTGAATAAACGGGTTTAATTTATGAGTTTTAATGAACATGGTTTCGGCAAATTTTCTTTCATTGTTGTAAACATCGTTTCAACTCTTACATGCTTAAAACTATATGTTTATATTCGCCAACATCAAAATCTTGCCAAGATTGGCAAAAATTAGCTAAATATCGCCAAATTTGGCGATAAAAATATGTTGCCATACATGATTCCAACTTGGCTATGTCTGTCTAATGTGGCGATATTCTTATTCAAATTCAATATTGAAGAGAACTGGGAATGACTATTCTGTAATCGGTTTCCACGCATCAAGCAGGGCGGTCGCTCTGCCAAGCCAAGCTTAAAAAGAAAAACACCACACAAACAACGCCAAGAACTGGAATGAAGACCGCTAATGCTTACTTACAGAAAGCGACTTCGCAATGTTAAATCGACAAAACATGCCAGATTAAAATATCAGATATCAAATAAACCAAGCGTCGCAGAAAAAAAAAACGAAAACTAGAAGAATCTAAGGAAGAATTTCTTCAATTTAAGACCAAACTCATCTTCATAAGTGATTTATAAACAGAGATATAGCTTTTTTAAAAAAACGTCGAGTTACTTAAAATGATCACTTTTTTCTTCGTCAAACTTTTTTTTTTCAAACAACCTACAGGCCTTAATATTCGGCAGAATAAAAAAAGGATTGCATTTTTGGACAAGTAATTACGTAATCTATGTGCTTTTATAAAATTCAGAGTAAAAAAAAATTATTTTCTATCCTTAATTAGCAAAAAACTGTTAATTAACTTGGCGATAAAAAAATTATGCCAAAACAGAGATAAAAGCCGCCAACGACCATGTACAATCTGTATTATAATAGCACATATCAGTTACAGGTTATAACCACATCAAATTTCATCTGCAAGTCAGCCATTTTTTTCTGAAGATATTTAAAAAAAAATAAAACTTCATAATTATAAGAACACACATTTTATCAGAAAATTAAATATGACTGCAAACTGTGGCAGATGAATGTTTCCAACATGAATAAGTATGAGAAGTTGCCGCTAAAGGATATCGGTCTGGGTAGCTCAGTCGCAGCGCGTCAGAACGGCATGCCCAAGTTCGAGTCCTGCCCCTGGTCAACTTTTCACTCATGTTTTTTTAGTGTATTTAATTGTATGATAAATTACGTGTTCTTATAATATTGTAAAATAAAGTAATCAGACATAGTGTTTATGCGTTAAAAAATATTTTAAATATATAATTTATGTTTTTAGAAAGATCTTTAAAAATAAATTAGTTTTTGAGGGAAGATGTACCTTCTAAAATGTATACATTAAGACTTATCGGCATTTAAAATTTCTTTCCAAACGTAAACAAATTTTTTTAAATGAATTAAATGTGATTCATTTATTTCTAAAAAAAAAAAAAAAAAAAAAAAAAACGGTAAAGAACAGGCATTTCGTTCGCAGGAATACCTTTCACGTCATTTTCCTATAAATTAATGAAATCCAATTGTTAAGTTATTTTTGTTTTAGAAGTGATGTTTCATTTAAATTTATTGTAACAGTACAATGTTTAATTGAATAAAATAATGTAAATCTAAGAAATTGCTAAGAAATTCCAAACATGCACAGGGCAACGCAAAAAAAATAAATAATAATAAATAAATAAAGAAAAAATAAATTAATAGATAAATAAATAAATAAAAATCAGCTTTCAGAAATTCTAAAAATTGTTCGTATATCTTAATTATATGCTAAAGGAGGGTTTATTTCTATATTATTCTATATATAATAGTAATTTCAGCAAATATATTAAATTCCAATGCGATCTGATTTAAACTTTAAGACAGTTTATAACACATTATAAAAAATTATAAAAAAGAATGGCGCATCACATTTCGGGGAGGTGATGGGGAGGGGCGTGAACAAAATTAGGAAGTATAATAAGGGTATCTGTTTGAAACTTTACTATATTTTATAACACATAACATAAATTTTAAAAATAAAGCCGCGTCAAAAATAATAGGGAGGGGCGGAGCGTGTTTTGCCTACACAAGGGGTGGGACACTTTTCTAAATTTTAACGATATCCGTCATGTCACATATCGTTACAAAGGGCTGTGACCACTCATTCATATTATACATCACAGGTGTCACCCCCCACATTTTGAGCCCCCCCCCGACACTACTCATGTGATATATCGTTGGAAAGGTCTGTGAACACTTAATCATATTATGCAGGGGGGGGGGGGGTATTTTCTGAATTTTGCACATACCCCTCATGTGATACATCGTTGGAAACGTCTGTGACCGCTTAGTCCTATTATGCATCTCCGGTGTTCATTCCCCCTAAGTTTGCCCCACAAAGGCGATTAGCTTTCACCACCAGGGGGCGCTTTCCTATCTCTGTTTCTATGGGTCAGATCACGACGGGGTACGGCTCATTCGACTCGACATCGATATAGCTTTCTGATTTTAGTTCGTTTTTCACCACCAGGGGCACTTTACTATCTCTGGTTCTATGGGCTGGATCACGACGGGGTATAGCTCATTCGACTCGACATCTATAGCCTTAACGATTTCAGTGCCCGAGGTTCTTATAGAACAGATTGCGCTACCTGGTGGTGGAAGATGGAACGTGAGCGTGCGCAGCACGACTGCTATACGGTGCGGAAAGCAGTGGGGACCCGTGTTGGAGGTTCGTTTGGTTAGAGGTTTATACTATGCGATGTGCAAATTAAGGGATTATCCGGTGCTGAAGGCAGTGGGGAACCTGGTCGGAGGTTCGTTCCGTTCGAGGTTTTACAAGATTCGAGGCCCCGATGTAAATTAGGGGCCCGCTAGCGGGCGAAGCCAGCTAGTGCTAATAATAAAAGAGCGTGATATCACGTTTGATTTCAAATGCAGCGCTGACACGCTATGTACGTATTGCATTTTTATTCATTTCATCGATAAGTCAGTGATATTTTTTAACGGGGGATAACAAGTATTATAACAAGCCACATTTAGTATGTTGCTTTTAAGAGTGTAATTAGTTTAATTGAAAAATCTACTGGCATTTCTAGTTAACCCTTTAAACAATGACTGAAAGTAAAATGTAATTAATTTCTCATGTTTAGATTATTTAAATTATGTTTAATCTATTTAAAAAAAAAGAAATGATATCTACAAAAACAACTTTTCAAAAGTAAAAAAAGCCAAGCGTAAAAAAAAAAAAAAAAAAAAAAAAGTTGTGGCTAAAAAATAATGTGATATCAAATTTCCAAGCTATTATATTACTTATTTAACTTTTTTTCATTAAATAAGTTATTATATATATAAGTCGAGTGCCTACGTATATGTTAATAGAAATCGTTTTCTCCTGTACTAAATACATCCTAACGAGTTTCTGAAAATGCAATTTTTTTTCAAATTATGCATGATGGGCTTGGCGGCCATCTTTCCATATTTCTAAGCATCCAAATTTCTAAAGTAAAAGCGTAATATGTTTGCACTGTAATATGTTTATAACAATTTCAAACTTCAGATTTTAACTACGGACAGATAAATTAGATAAGACTGATATTTTGAGAAATTGATTTTTACTAGTTTGAAATTATTAATTACTCTAAAAAATAAATCATAAGATGAATCTTTAAGATAAGTCATCATTATCTTAAGACACAATTTTCAGAGCATACAAGTCTACAAACGAAACGCTTAAAACATTTGCTTAAATAACAATTTTGAACTTCGGATTTTAACTACGGATTTGAGTGCTTAGAATTTTGTGAATAATATGCAAAGATGGCCGCCAAGCCCATCATGCATAATTTGGAAAAAAATTGCATTTTCAGAAACTCGTTAGGATGTATTTAGTACAGGAGAAAACGATTTCTATTAACATATACGTAGGCACTCGACTTATATATATAATAACTTATTTAATGAAAAAAAGTTAAATAAGTAATATAATAGCTTGGAAATTTGATATCACATTATTTTTTAGCCACAACTTTTTTTTTTTTTTTTTTTTTTTTTTTTTACGCTTGGCTTTTTTTACTTTTGAAAAGTTGTTTTTGTAGATTTTAGTTTCGTGTTCAGTAAAATTAGCTAAAATTTTAAAACTAAGTAATAGGGAGGCTATCTTTTTCTGCCGGTACAGGCCAGAAGGACTTTTCGCAGTTTAGTATGATACATCGGCTGATCGCATCCAGTAACTCGACGATTTGCAAGTAGCTGATGTACAACAGAATGACGAAAAATATTGATTTTTTTGGCGGTGTGATCTGGAATTTTAAAGTATTAACATGTATGAGATGGAAAAAAGTTTTGGGATTGGCATATCCGACTAGTTATTTTTGTTTTTTGTATTTCTGTTATTTATTAAAATATCGAGCTCGTACCAAGTGCACTAAAAGCATATTATGTGTTCCACGTGCACACATTCACAAAAAATGTAAATACATATGTTTGTCATAAAAATAAAAATAAACAATCTTGACAACTGATAGTTATGCGATGTGTTGAAAGTATTCCTAAGTTTCATTTGTGTGTTATACATTATATCTCATACATTCACGAGTATTGGCTAAAGCAGTACTAGGTTTTATACCCACATACATGCATATTTATTTATTTATTTATTAGACATTTAAAGATGCCCTCCTTTGATTTCTTTTTTATGAATTTTTAGTTCTTAAAAGATAGTGATAATCGAAATTTTACGTTAATAGCAGTAGCAATACAAAAATGCGATTACTCAAAAAATCCTATAATCACATAGTTTATATGATGTAATAATGTTATAATTAATGAAACCACATTTCCCTTACGTGACTGTATTATTTTCCTTCATTAAAATGTCAAAGAAATAGTATAATATTAAAAGTATTTTTTTCAAGTTTTGAGTTCTTTAGTTACAGATTTTATTTTTATTATAATTTTTAACTAGTCGGATATGCCAATCCCAAAACTTTCTTCTATCTCATACATGTTAATGCTTCAAAATTGGCTATCACATCGCCAAAAAAAATCAATATTTTTCGTCATTCTGTTGTACGTCATTTGCTTGCGAATCGTTGGGTTACCTGGATGCGAGCAGCCGATGTATTATATTAAACTACAAAAGTCCTTCTGGCCTGTACCGGCAGGAGAAGATAGCCTCCCTATTGTTTGGTTTTGAGATTTTAGCTGATTCTACTGAAAATACACAAAGCTAAAATTCGCGGAACCCGATTACAGAAGAGTCATTTCCAGTTCTCGCCAGTATTGAATTTGAATGAGAATATCGCCAAATTAGACAGACATAGCCAAGTTGACTTCATATATGGCAACATATTTTTATCGCCAAATTTGGCAATATTTCACCAATTGTCGCCAAGCTTGGCGAGAATTTGACGTTGGAGAATACAAATATATAGTGTTAAGCATGTAAGTACTGTAACGATGGTTACAAAAATAAAAGAAAATTTGGCGAAACCATGTTCATTAAAACATAAATTAAACCAGTTTATGGAAGAATCCTGCTGTATTGTTTCAAAATGTCCGTCATTCTATAATTTCAAACTGCTATATCTCAGCCATTTTTTTAAGATAGAGGCAAAACAAAAAAATGCTTTGTAATCCTTGGACCAAGGCAAAACATTTAGCGCTAAAGGTTTTTAGGATTTCTAATTTTTTTGTATAACATTTTGAAATTGAAATCTTTAAACGGCTATCACAGCGCCCCTCCAGGCGCAGTATCCCCAAATTCAACTGGGACCTGCAGGCTATAGTCGAAAACATATACAAAAAATTTGGTTCAACTATCTGTATAATTTCATACACTTTTCGATGATACAATAATGAAAATGGAACAAAAATCGCGATCTCAGCGCCCCCTTTCGTCGAAATATCCCCAAATTCAACTGGGACCTGCAGGCTATAATCAAAAACATATACAAAACATTTGGTTCAATTATCTGCATAACTTCATACACTTTTCGGTGATACGATAGTGAAAATGGAACAAAAATCGCGGTCACAGAGCGTCAAAATATCCCCAAAGTCAAGTGGGACCTGCAGGTTATAGTCAAAAACGTATACAAAAAATTTGGTTCAATTATCTGCATAACTTCATACACTTTTTGATGATACAATAGTAAAAAATCCCTGACGGCTCGGCCTACAGGCACAGGTAGATTTCGAAGACGCAGACCGTGGGGCGCCTGTTTGTCGGGAATTGTGGAAGAAATGACCTTTTTACGATGATGCGGCAGTTGGAACCGCCTACTTCGAAACCTAACTTGTTTGCAGGCGGAATCGGCAGGGATTTTTTTGTTTTTAATTTTTTTTTTTGCTATAACGGTTGGTCCTATAAAAAACTTGTAAATATAAAAGTTTTAAATAATATTAAGAGGATTAATAATAAATTTAAGCGGATTTGAAATCTTGATGGCGAAGTTGTGAATTTTTTTCTTCTAAACCCCCCTTCCCCTTCCCCCCCTTAAGGCAATTTTTAATTATATCAAAAATCTGTCATACATAAATTTTCGGCCCTTCTCCTAGAAGTAATAATAACTTCAAACGGATTTGATACGTATCATAAGTAAGAAATTATGGTTTTTTTTCTGTTTTCACAAAAAGCCCCCCCCCCCCCGCTTGGTTCGATTTTGTCCATTAACGAACTTGACCGAGATTTTATGCCCCTTGATTTTATGTATCAGTTTCGAAAAGATGCGGGAGTTGGAACCGCCTACTTCGAAAAATAACTTGTTTGCAGGCGGAGCCGGCAGGGATTTTTTTGTTTTTAATTTTTTTTGCTATAACGGTTGGTCCTATAAAAAACTTGTCAATATAAAAGTTTTAGATAATATTAAGAGGATTAATAATAAATTTACGCGAATTTGATATCTTGTGAATTGACGAAGCTATGATTTTTTTTCTCTTAAAACCCCCCTTTTTCCCCCCCTGGGCGCCATTTTTAATTATATCAAAAATATGTCATACATACATTTTCGACCCTTCTCCTAGAAGTAATAATAACTTTAAACGGATTCGATACGTATCATAATTAAGAAATTATGGGTTTTTTTCTGTTTTCACAAAAAGCCCCCCCCACCCTTCCCCCCTTGGTTCGATTTTGCCCATTAACGAACTTGACCGAGATGTTATGCCCCTTGATTTTATGTATCAGTTTGTAAAAGATTAATGCAGAATTTTTCCAGTTATCGTGGTCAGAAAAAAGTGACATAGATAGATAGATAAATAGATAGATAGATAGATAGATAGATAGATATAAAGTTTTGAACTGGGGGTGGTTTTGGGTTCTGGGAGTCATGATCGGCGTAGATCTGCAAAAATTTTTCAAAATTTCCAACTTAGGTGAGAATGTAATAGGTAGTATTTCTTACGAAATCTACCTAAAATGGAACAAAAATCGCGATCCAGCGATTTACCTACATCTGTTGGCAATCCACAGGTGCCATTACGGAAACATTCGACCGTGTTAATGTTTGTTTTTGAGTATTTAAAATAGCTCCGCAGATTAAAATTCCCGTCGCTTGTGAAATACGATCGGTGATTAGTTTTCTTAGTGCTAAAGGCGTGAAAGCAACTGAAATTGATCGTCAGATTAGTGAAGTTTACGGACAACACATTATGACCGGTGGAATTATACGGAGATGGGTTAGAGCTTTTAAAGATGGCCACACGAATGTTCATGATGAAGAACGAAGCGTGCGAGCTTCAGTCGTTACTGAAGATTTGGTGCAGAAAGTTGACGAGTGAAACAGGACAGTTGCTTTACGATTTCGTCATTATCTAATGAATTTCCTTGGGTTTCAAGACGACCATGTTGTGGGGGGTGTCAAATAAGACAGCAGACTTCTATGAAGAAGGGATTCAAAAACTGGTTGTACGATACGATAAATGTCTTAATATTGTAGGAAATTATGTAGATAAATAGATTGAGGTAAAGGCTTTCATATAATAAATCTTTTAACCAAAAATAGAACCGACTTCAAAAACTACTACAAAGTAAAAAATAATTTTTTTTAGGTAATAGTTAATAAGAAATTAAATTAAGAGCATTGTATTTACCATGCATATTACTATATTTATGTACATTAATTTGATTTTTTGGAGTCTGTGCCAGCCAAGCCAAGTTAAAGCCCTGTTACCATTTTTAAACATTTCATCTGATGTTATAAATGTGTATTTTCAAATGAGATTAGAAACTATATGTCGACAAACATTGCTTTGGAAATTAGTTCATTTCATAAATCATTTAAATCATTGTATTTTCTACCATTTGATGAGTTATATGTATTTTTTTTTATTGTCTCGTATTTATGTAGATATAATTTATACGCGTGTTACGATTTATATTGGATATTTTGTTTTCAATTTTGTACTTGGCTTGGCTGGCACAGACTCCAAAAAATCAAATTAATGTACATAAATATAGTAATATGCATGGTAAATACAATGCTCTTAATTTAATTTCTAATTAACCATTACCTAAAAAAAATATTTTTTACTTTGTAGTAGTTTTTGAAGTCGGTTCTATTTTTGGTTAAAAAATTTATTTTTCGCTTTTTAGTAGTTTTTGAAGTCGTTTCAATTTTTGGTTAAAAAGTTTATTTTTCGCTTTTTAGTAGTTTTTGAAGTCGGTTCTTTTTTATTTTTTTTGGTTAAAAAGTTTATTTATTTATTTTTTACTTTAGTGATATCCATATTTACATTAAACCATATTGTTGTTAATATCTTTTCTATTTCACGTTAACCTGGGCAGTATACTGCCCAGGTTAACGTGAAATATCGAAGATTAGAAAATTTATCATTATTCTCATCTAATATCTTTAAAGCCTTTAATGATATATATATTTACAATAGTAGACTCGAGTACGGAAGATTAGAAAATTTATCTTTATTCTCATCTAATGTCTTTAAAGCCTTTAATGATATCTGTATTAACATTAAACCATATTGTTGCTAATATATTTTTTATTTCACGCTAACCTTGGCAGTAGACTCGATTACGGAAGATTAGAAAATTTATCATTATACTCATCTAATGTCTAAAGCCTTTAATGATATCTGTATTAACATTAAACCATATTGTTGCTAATATATTTTTTATTTCACGCTAACCTTGGCAGTAGACTCGATTACGGAAGATTAGAAAATTTATCATTATTCTCATCTAATGTCTAAAGCCTTTAATGATATCTATATTTATATTAAACCATATTGTTGCTAATATATTTTTTTATTTCACGCTAACCTTGGCAAGAGACTCGATTACGGAAGATTAGAAAATTTATCTTTATTCTCATCTAATGTCTTTAAAGCCTTTAATGATATCTGTATTAACATTAAACCATATTGTTGCTAATATATTTTTTATTTCACGCTAACCTTGACAGTAGACTCGATTACGGAAGATTAGAAAATTTATCATTATTCTCATCTAATGTCTAAAGCCTTTAATGATATCTATATTTATATTAAACCATATTGTTGCTAATATATTTTTTTATTTCACGCTAACCTTGGCAGTAGACTCGATTACGGAAGATTAGAAATTTTATCATTATTCTCATCTAATGTCTAAAGTCTTTAATGATATCTATATTTATATTAAACCATATTGTTGCTAATATATTTTTATTTCACGCTAACCTTGGCAGTAGACTCGATTACGGAAGATTAGAAATTTTATCATTATTCTCACCTAATTGTCTTGGATAATGTGTCATAATCGGGCTGTATACTACAGTTTTGATAACTGTGTAACTCACTGATTTCGGTGCTTATGTTTAATGTGTACTGATATTTACGATCCGTACACGGTAAATACACTACGCCAACAATGTCGCCTATAATACTATTTGGTGTAACCCCTTTCTTTCTATATTGTCACTCTATAGTTAATATTATGTAGTAGAAATATTAAAAGACAATTGCAGAAGCATTTATATACAACTGTATTGTATAATATAATATAGATATTGGATATTTTAAAGGCAGTTTCCAACTAGTGCGCCACAGGTGATAAATCGCCAAATATTTTCTGTAACTCGTACATTTGTATGGGATTTGAAACAACAATGTATTTAATTATGCGCCAATAAACGCTCGTCAAAATATGCCAAACCGCTGTGAAACTGCAACAATGGAACTTTTAAAAGATTCAAAAGTAGATTTGTTGTCTCATAATTTATAGTTTTTATCCGTACGTTGTATTATATTTATCCAATTCACAATTTTATGTAATTTTGCTTTTCAAATTTGGCAACACTCAAAACTTTTTGTTTAGATCTTAAAAAGTTTGTTCTATGAAAATAAATCCGACAAGTTAAAGCTGATTTAAATATGTCAGTCTTTTTATTATTTGCAACCTGCTGAAAGTCGTCTGCCCAACAACTGATGACCCGGACGTAATAACTCTTGATAATTACCGATTTGCTTAAAATTTTGCATGTTCATTGTGATAAGGAGCTCATTGATTAAGTATAAAGAGGGGGGGACAGTGGCTAATCCCCTCTTTAATTTATTCATGCAGAATTATAATCCGATAAGTTAAAGCTGATTTAAATATGCCAGTCTTTTTTTTTTTTATTTGCAAATTCACGTAATAGAATATTTTATGATATTAAATGAAAGTCGTCTGCCCAACAAATTAACTATTTTTAAAATGCTTATTTTTTTTTCGTTTTTATTAAATTTCTGAAAAAGTACTAAACCAATTTTCATAAAATTTAAATGGGACCAATTCGAGAGAATTCTCTTTCGAATAAAAAAAAATCACATAAATAGAACGCATAGTTCCGGAGTAATCGGTGAACATACATAAAAGATTTTAAAAGATTCAAAAGTAGATTTGTTGTAGCATCATTTATAGTTTTTATCTGTACGTTGTATTATATTTATCCAATTCACAATTTTATGTAATTTTGCTTTTCAAATTTGGCAACACTCAAAAGCCAACAAATTAACTATTTTTTAAAAGTTTTTTTTTTTTTTCGTTTTTGTTGAATTTCTGAAAAAGTACTGAACCAATTTTTATAAAATTTAAATGGGACCAATTCGAGAGTATTCTCTTTCGAATAATAAAAAAAAAAATCACATAAATAGGACGCATAGTTCCGGAGTAATTGGTGTACATACATAAAAAAAAAATACATACACGTCGAATTGATAACCTCCTCCTTTTTTGAGTCGGTTAAAAATAAAATTTGTAAGAAAAGTATAGTTGTTTCTTTTTTATTTCAAAACGGTACTTACTTTAAAAATACCCCGCGTATTAAGTAAAATTGTTTTAAAATTTAACTATTTAATAGAACTTTTGTTATCAGTCTGTGGGCACAAGTGACATCTTCCCCTTTTGACAATGCTTTCTAAACTTCCGGATGTTTCAGGTCGGGGTTCACAGTGTCCTGAGTTTCGAATACTCACCAGACAATTCTCGGACAGCCGTTTCCCTTGTCAAATGCTTTCTTCCTTCAATATGGTGGAAAACCAAAGTTATGCCTAGTTTTTCAATGAAGATTCTCCTTTTGTGAAATGAGTTCTTATTTCATGTTGGATTGATCTTTAGGAATAATATGAATGCGCTATACGCAGAAATATCTAGGATATTAGAAAAAACTGCAATAGGCCATCTGTTTGTCTTCCTCCGACAAGAATAGCGGGAATCCAGTTTATCTAACGGTCTACTCCTCCTTTGGTGCTATTGTAATCCAGAATGATTCGAGGTTTCTTTGTGTATACTTTGTGTATCTCTGATATTTTTCTGTCATGGTGAAGAGTGCTCTGCAAGACTACGCACTTGCCTCTCTTCGGGATACACGTTACAAGAGTCGTATCCTTTGTGAATGCAAATGTCGATGTGTACTTTGGGGCACATTTTGTAAGCAACTGCGGAAGAATAGACGCTTTCAGTCGTGACGTCAATGATGACGTTTTGCTTGGAAACTGACTCCAAACAAATAGTTGCTATGTTGTATTTTCTATTATGTTTGTATATTATACCTAAATCTTATGATTATATCTCACGGCAAAGCGTTTTAATACATTATATGCAGTGGTAATATTTTCTACGATTTATATTTAATAAGAAATGACACACAGCAACCGTTTGTTTGGAGTCAGTATCCAAGCAAAACGTCATGACTGACGTCACACTGAAAGCGTCTATTGTTGGTTTGTGTTTTCTGATAATTCCAATCATTGTCGTTTTTTTTCAGAAGCATCTGTCCAAGATCATACGATGTGAAAAAGTTTTCACATGTTACATTATATCCTTTCAAGTCTTGAACAAGATCAATGACAACACTGAGGTATTGGTCTCGTTCCAGTATAGAACAAGGTCACTTTTCAAGGTACGGCTGTATATTCCAGGCATAATTGGTTGCGTTGACACAAAATACCCAACATTTTATACCACACTTGGCTGGTTTGCTGGTCATGTACTGGCGAAATGGACATTTTCCTCGGAAAGCTAACAGTTGTTGTTCATTCACAGTAACGTACATTTCAGGATTATAAAACATCGGCAAAAGTTTCACCCACTTACCCCACACTTCTCTTATGGCCGCAAATTTCTCAATTTTACGTCTTCTTGGTTGTGCTTTTCGGTCATCAAATTGAAGAAAGCTCGATATCATTGTGATTTTCTCTAAGGGCATAGTTGCTCTAAAATGATTTCGTCCCGTTGTAGCATCCCACATACTCTCTGTCGATTCGTTGCGAGATTTATATACCCCAGACAGCAGTAACAAGCCAATAAATGCTTCCAAATCAACATTATTCAAATTCTTCCAACTGTCACCGAAACCTCTTTTCCTTCTATTTTACTATGTTTAGTATGATATTCACTATTGCTGGAGGGAAAAAATGAATGCAGAGTATTCGTCTGTAATTCTAGATGAAGCGCATCTCGTTGGTTCTAGAGTCAGTTTCACATTTTCAGACTTACTTCTACCACATGAAGCTTGTAGTTCTGATTTCCACATGAATTTGCCGTCTTTGCTCAGTAGGGTCGAGCTCAGACTTACCGACTGGTGAGATTCCTCATCTTCTTTGTCATCGGATGATAATTCGCCTTTAGAAACATGATAGTCGATTTCTGAAACACCTTCTTTGTCAGACGATGCTCGCATTAATTCCCCGATTTCTTCATTAGTAATTCCACGCTTAGGCATATCGTATGTGAACTTTGGAGAGTTTATAAGAAAACACGTTAAAAAAATCCACTGTAAAAAGAACAAGTCCCTTTACGCACGCTACGAAAGTGGTAAGGGAAAGGCAGGAAAGGAAACGCGTGGATCATGAGAGAAGCACAAAACTTGTAGCGCCCCTATTGTGCATAAAAATCACACACTGAAAGGAACAAGAGCACGAATGTGTTGTCAGACCAATAATAATTGATTAATATATTGAAAATTACGGTACTCATATATCCTATGCACTGAAAATTCTACAGGAGTCAAAAATGACCCGAACGACTTATGTGTTACAATTTTTACTGTAAAAGAACTACCATTTAAAATAAAAAGTTGCACATAACTGAATATTTACTTTGACTATGGAAACAATCACAAAATATTTTTGAAAAATTTCACAAAATATAATAGATTTAAAAGAAATAAATTTGATATGTGTAAAAAAAGACCCAAACATCCTAGGGGTCGCGGGAATATCGGATTCTGCATCGCACCTATCACGTGACCAACCGGAAGTGGTCCATCATGTGATCAGAGCTGCGCCGGAGATAATAGCGCCTGGATTCAACTAGAGCTCCTATAAGCCTTAGATTCAACCACAGCCAGACTTCATGCGCTCTCGCTTAGATGCAGTCTGGCGGTGATTCAACTGTGTGCAATCGAAGTTAGATTTGACATTTGAAGGAAGTATTGCTAGTTTGGCGAAGTATAAAAACATTAGCATATCTAAAACAATTTATTGAATTTTGGTGGTAATTTAATAAATAATGAAAAAAAAAAACTTTGAACACCGGTAGAACAGTGATGATGCTTAATTACTCTGATTGAAATTTTAATGGGTGGGGTTCAAATAGAGTTGCAAAGACTAGAAAAACCCCGGTTTAAACCTGGGAATAAACCGGGTTTTTTGGGAATAAGCCAGTTTTTTGCAACTATAGGTTCAAAGAATGTCCCCCCCCCCCCCCATGACAAGAAGGTTAACACTTTCGTTTTTGAGCCTTCAAATTATCATAGCATGTAATACTATTAAGGATTTACCTTCATATAAAATTTCAAATGTCAATGACTATTTTAAAACACATAATCATAAATGTTATTTTTTTCTTAGGGAGCAGAGCTTTAAATTATCTTCTCTTAAAGATTTCAATAAAGGAATATTTAAACAGGTTTACTATTCAAAATGTATCTACCTACAAAATTCTAGCATCAATGAGAATTAAAAAAAAAAAAAAAAAGTCTGATTTTTATTTATTTATTTTATTTTTTATTTTTTTTTGGGGGGGGGGGGGGGTATCCAGGAGCCTCCAAAGATCGTTTTTGAGAAATGTTTACTGCACCCCAATAGAAGAAATATGCGATTTAATTGCATTTTATTTGTAGGTACAGTAAGTACCACTGCATCCTATTTTGTGAAAATTTTTCTAGTGTTTAATAATGATCATGAAATTAAAATTTTCCAACTTGCAAAGATCATGCCACATACAATTGTTTTTACTGTTTAGCTAAAAACACACTAATTTGCCCTGTTTTAAAACAATTACCCAATTATGGGAGATTAAAAGATATTATCACACTTTATTTTTAGCACAATCAACTGATCGGTAAATAAATAAGAGTAGTAACTTTTCCAACCGAGTGCAAATTTATCCAGGACAGGAATCGAACCTAGAAACTTTGGATTTAATTGAAAATGCTCTTCAAATTTTAAGTTATCTGGATGACACAAGTCTACACAGTATTCACTCAGACAACCCATTGCTAATTACAAAGTGAATATTAAGTTAGCAGCAGTGGTGTAGCTACACATTCTGCGCCCTGGAGCAAGTAAAAATGGTATGCCCGTTTGTCTGTTCTGGTAAAAAAAATTTTAGGTTTAAAAATCATTTTTTATATTCTCATTTCGATTTCAAAGCTTACTTTTAAAGTGTTTTAACAATAAGTTATTCAACGTAATAAATACAAATAAAATACTAAAATGAACTATAATTCTCTAAGTACAAAGTACCTACTAATATTTACTTCGAATTCAGTGGGATTTTTTATTTAAATGGGTCTACCACAAAATCCACCCTTCCTGATTAAGCGCCCCCCTCCCACTTTGTAAACAAATTGGAAAATTCAAAATATCCCAAGAAAGCGCCCTCCCTCAAAAGAAATTTCGGCGCACACGTCAAGATCAACACCAAAAATTTTATCTCAGGAGTGTTTGTTTCCTTTCCGACGGATCAGAAAGGCGATATTCTTTGATATATTGCTAACGTGTACAAACACAAAAGTAACACATACACAACTTCAACTATTGTCAATCTGAAAAAGCAATATAATCAAACATTAGTATTGCTGTAACTTTATCGTCATGGCGATATGGAGGTAATAAAAATATCGATAGTGAAAGTTTCTCATGAAATAAGTTAAAAAATGTGTATTTGATGCTGTGTGGGAAATATTTTGATTAAAAAAGAATCTACTTATTTTATCAAAAAATTTATAGTCGTATTTAACGTTATGAAAACCAAACACAAAATATTTATCGATTGCTCAGTAGATGGCGCCACAGTCGAATTTGTAGTGTATTTTATGCTATTTGTGGTAGCAATGTTTTTCGTTTTTAAAATCTGGCAACACTACCAATTCGTTCTGTATATTCTCAATTTTTGTGATTTGTATTATTTATTTAGCATAGATTTTATTTTTTTTGTTATAGATACCAAATCATGATTTATAAAAAAAAAACGGTTATTTAATCTCTCTAATTTACAACAGATGGCGACACCACGTAAAATGTTACTAGTTTTAGAAAGTGTTTCAAGACATTTTCAACTGCAATTTCTGTTTTTTAATTATTTTAAATTATTAAGTTCCTTTTATTTTTCTGTTACTACATTAATGACAGATATTAGTGTTATTATTTATCTAAATGCATTCCAGTTTCAAAGTTTCTGTAATCCAGAATTTTCTATAATCTGAAATCGCCATTAATCATGAAGTTATACTGTTTTACTATTTTGTATGTCTTTTTTTTTTCAAAATGTTTTTCTTTTCTCACTTTATTAAAATAATGCATACTTTGCGACGATCGGCCATTAACATTCTCCCACCCCTTCCACCCATAAATATCGTATACTACAATTTTAATACCGTGTAAGCGCTCCCCCACTGATTATTTTATGATTTTTCGTCGCGTTTAAGGAGGCGAATTAACGGGATTTTACGGTAATAAAATCTACCGCCTCAATCTCTGTTATTCCTTTAAAGATCTTCAAAGCAATATAAAATGGTAAAAAAGAAACAATTGTCAAGAAATTTTTTATTTTTACTTGTAATATTTGGATAAAACTTGTTTATCCATTTTTAATGCCAAAAAATGCTGAAAATTCATAAAATTAAAGATATTGTAACTCTATAAGTTTTTGTCGTACAAAAATGACACTTTTATTGATTTACTTGTTAAAATATGGAGGAAGTTTTACTAAATATATAGTATACATGGACAGTAAAATATTTAAATTTTGCAGACCCTGATTAACTCGTTCCAGGGCACACATACTAGTACTTGATGTACCCCACCCCTACCTATTCTCAAAATAATTACATTACAACCATAACATACATATGGTACAGTTTTAATATTACACCATTGTTTTATATATTTTTTAAAAGTGAGTTTTTTTTTTTCAAATTTTTGTGATGCTGATTAGAGCACCAATGCCTTGAGTTATTCACATAAACATGTTTAATGTAACATTTAATCTTTAGGAATTTAGCAATTGGCAAATACTGAGATAGTTCTGTGATGGCAAATAACTGAAAAGTGTTTAACACATTGACGGACAGTAGGAACAAGTGAAGTTTGAAAATTGACACTATATGTTTCTGTAATTTTTAGAATATTAGTAGTTTTAATCTTTCTGCTTAAATAAACTTAATTTTGATTAATTTAGCACCTTTAATTAGGTTGCACTACTCCCTTCACAACCACGTCAGGGTGGCTAGTGGTCAGGGAAAAATACAGTCAAAAAAAGTGATAAACACCAGTATATTCTTATAGAAAAATTTGTTGATTATTCGATCAAATAATCAATATGAATTTTTCTATAAGAATATACTCGTAATTTTTTTTTTTTTACTGTATTTTTCCCTGACCACTAGCCACCCAGCACGTGCATACTGAAGCTGCAACTCGTATAACAGGTGGAAAACGAATTTCAACCTAAAAAATTGTTTCCAAAACATGACACTGGGCTTCTACTTGTACGTTGGTAAATGCACATTTGTGCTGCTATAGCCGCAGTGCCTAAAAACGACACTTTCATTTTGGACGACTATTGCCGTCATGCCACATAGTGAACTTTGCTTTGACGGCTATAGACGCAAGTGTCCATCAACGTGTTAATGCTAACTAGAAGCGGAAATTTTCTTTAATGTCTATTTTTCAGAGTGTACTACATGCCTTTTGAGGCCCACTACAACTGGAGGACAGGGGCATGCACTCCATGTGCCCCTGTGATAAGCAGGCCCCGAATTTTGTAGTTTTAAAAAATAATTTATATTGATATAAATGTTTTTTAATAAGATTAAGAAAATTTTTCCTATTGGAACTATATTTCTAAAGCTAATGGTTTAAGAAATTACCCATTGGATACCAATAATAGCTGACACTCTTATATAGTACCTTATATTTGCTAAGATTTTTAACATTTTACAATCAAATTGATTACAAATGTGTTAAATTTAAATTGGGGAGGGGATCTAAAAATATGAAAAAATCTTTTAATGAATCACTTTCTGAAGATAAATTATCTTTTACTTGTTAGTGTCTAACTAATAGTAGAAAACCAGTAGACCTGTACAAGACTTTCGCACTGCAATGTTTGAGATTGTTTTGTTAATATGTTTTTCATCAATTTTGTAATTAACTGAAAATTTTAATCAAACAAATATGTTTTCACGAAATGTGAGTCTATTATGTGAAAAGTATGTTCAAAAACATTTTGTGTGATATCTCATTCATCATTGTGCGTTTTGTATATGCTGACATCAGAAATAATACATATGATAGCTAGGACAGCCATGGTTTCCATCCCGATAAAAAGTGTCAAATTCTACAATAAGTTCTGAACAATATTATGAAGTTTCCAACATTTCTGACGATATTTAATTAATTGCAATCAATAATTTCTAAGGGACACTGGTTCGATACTTAACTTTTTCTCTTATTTTAAAGAAAATACATCAATTCTGCATTGGAAATTTCCCATATTTTCAAAATCTCAAAACAATACAGTTTAATTTTCTGCTTCAAATTTTTGTCGACTTACGCCCATATGGCATATGCCTAATTCCATCCATGACTCTGTATTTTGTAATCTATATTACAAAGTACATGGATGTTTAATTTCCACAAAAGAAAAAAAAAACCTTCAAAATTTTCATTGTCTCACTTTTTTGTTTGTAAAATTGTCAATAAATTTATCCAAATTAACAAACTTTTAAAAAAAATTGATAATATAACTAAAAAGCTACAAGAATGTTGTTACGTGTTTGCTTAAATAAACATTTTTCAACTGTCACTTTTTTTGGATATTTCCAAACAGTAATCGTCGTGGTACATTTCTGCCTTTATAATACAAATATACCGGGAAAATTATTATTTGGAAATAGTGGTAGCCAATAAAGTGACCGCTGACAACCCTGTAAATAAGTTTTGATTACTTTAAGATTGGGAAAATTTCAATTCTTAACGGCAAAGTAAAAAACAGGCAAGTTGAAAGAGTTTTGGAAAAGTTAGTAAAAATCGATAAATGCAATATTAAAACAAGAATGAAAAATCATGCTTCAAGCATAATTATGAAACGCTTTCCAACACAGCCAGAAAACTGTTAACGATACTTCACCGTTAAATAAGGTGAAAGATATGTAAGTAAACAGTTTAGAAAACATATAACACATTGCAAAATACAGTTTTCGAAATTCCCTTCCAGTGTAAAAAAAGTAGTCCAATTATTTTGTACAGCCCTGTATATGATCAATAGATGTGGGTATATCTATATAGCATGATAAAATATAGTTTTTAGAATATTCACATTTAACAATTTTTGCCAATCGATGGAAATGCACTTCAATTATCATAATCTCTGAGATAACTTCAATCATTTTCCATAAAAACAAAATATTCGTGCTTTTCGAAAAAGTAGCATACAATATATATTAATATAATATACAGTTATGTTTGAAATGAATTTTAGAAATTCCAACTAAAAATTTTAATTTGACACCTAAGATATTTATAAGCAGCAGACATCATTTGACGCCTATCTTTTATTTTTCAACTTCTAACACTAAAAAAGAACTTTTAATGTATACTGTTACAAAATACTTTTAATGCATAAGTAATTTTTTAATTTATATCTTGTATTCTTTTAATAATTACATTTTAACACAATCTAATCACCTGTATTTATAATTAGTATAAAACATAACCAAAATCTCTTTCTGTTAAGAAGTTTCTATATTTTAGAGAGAAAATAACACTAGTCTATATCATATGCAGGCAAAATATAGTTTAAGTTTGTTCTTGTGCAACTAAAAATGTAATAATAGGGTTTAATCTAGAGCTAGCCAAATAGCCAAAAAGCTAACTGATAGCACCTTTTGCCCCCAAAGCATTTAGTGGATTAGCCAAATAGCAACAGCCAAAAAATATATATCATTTCCATTTTGTTGTTCCTGCCTTTCGTAAACCTGCAGCTGCCGCGGGAAAAAAATAATCTCAAACTGCCTCTGTCACGGCAACTCACTTCAAAATTTGTCTCGTCCTCTCTGTGCAAGCATCTTACAAATAGTATGACATCATTTGTATTAAACAAATATTGAGGAAATTAAAAAAGTTTGTTTATTTTTTGTTGATAATCCCAACTTAAGAAATGAAACCAAAACGGTTCATGAATGGAAGTTGTTCAGACAGGTTCTGGCTACAAGGGGTAAAGAAATGAAACCAGCTGATTGTATTCTTTTTCCATAAAAATGGCATTACTGACATGTTTCCCAATGTGACTTCTTTGTATGAATTTGTAGCAACAATTCTGTTGTCTACAGCAGATTGTGAAAAGGGATTGAGTTTCGTGAATATAACAAAAACTGAATTGAAAAATAGACTGACAATCAAAAATTTAAGTAACTTAATGGTGATTAATTTGGAAGGGGAAGTTTGAAAAGAATTTCCATTTAAAAAGCATTTGATGTGTTATGTATGGCCAAATCTCGAGAAGGTCAATCTTACAGAGTGGTGTACTGTTTGTATATTGTATAATTACAAATAATACTCATTTACATAGAAATTTTGTATAAATAAAAGTTTTTTTTTTCTTGGCTAAAGCTATTTTTATTTGGCTAACAGTTATTGGCTGTAATTAGCCAAAAAGCTACAAATCTCTTTTTCCTAGATTAAACGCTAAATAACAATAGTAAAAACACCTCTAACCGGAAAAAATATATTGAAATATACCTGAAATATAAGTTAGATGTAATAATAAATTAGCAATATTCAAAAAGTAGATGAATTTTTATTTACAGTATACAGCATGCATAACACAATGAAAGGTTACAAAAAAAGTAAAAGTTAATTCAAAACAATTTAACTTTACTATTGTTACAGCAGAATTTACTTTTAGCATTAATGCAAAATAATTTAAATTTGAATAATGATGTAATACAATTTACATAACTGCTGGTTAATCACTGCTTGAAAACAAATAAAATATTCACCATTATTTCTCATGTTTTTAAACAAATCATAGCTTTTTCTTTGTCAACTCATTAAACACTTGCAAACAATTCAATTTAACATGATAATACACAATTTACTATTAATACTAATGCAGAACGATTTAAATTTGAATAAGATGCTATACAATTTACTTTTAACACTAACACTAAAATGCAAAACAATTTAAATTTGAATACTGATGCAATACAATTTACATAACTGCTGGTTAATCACTGCTTGTAAACAAATAAAATATTCACCATTATTTCTCATGTTTTTAAACAAATCATAGCTTTTTCTTTGTCAACATTAAACACTTGCAAACAATTTAATTCAACATGATAATACACAATTTACTATTAACACTAATGCAGAACGATTTAAATTTTAATAATGATGCTATACAATTTACTTTTAACACTAACACTAATGCATAACAATTTAAATTTGAATAATGATGCTATACAGTTTACCTTTAACACTAACACTAATGCATAACAATTTAAATTTGAATAATGATGCTATGCAATTTACTTTTAACACTAATACTAATGAAAAACAATTTAAATTTGAATAATGATACTATACAATTTACTAACACTAACGCATAACAATTTACATTTGAATAATGATGCTAAACAATTTACTTTTAACACTAACACTAATGCAAAACAATTTAAATTTGAATAATGATGCTATACAATTTACCTTTACAGTAAAGTTGCTGGAATCTTATGACTAAAGGGATTTCTTTTTTTGCCCATTTATCAAAGAAACAATAAGTGAAGAATTTGGAGATGAAGAAGAGGGTACATGCAACTTGAAATGGAAATTGATTTCAAAACATCACTTTTTGTTTGTTTATCAAAACAGCGACATGCGGAGGCTTTATCGTCGCTATACTGGGGAAGCTGTTTTACTTGATGCCATATACTGTGTTTGCAAATATGCTATTCCATTATATTTTCTTGTTGTGAAGACTAATGTAAACTTCCAAGTAGTAGCTGTAATTATGTCTCAGTATGAAACAACAGTTTCCATATATGAAGCTCTGGAAATAATTAAGGCTTGGAATAAAGATATTAATCCCCAGAAAGCCATGGTTGACTTTGCAGCAGAGGAGATATTAGAAAAAGTCTTCCCATGAATCGATGTATTTATTTGTAGTTTCCAAAGGGAACAAGCCTGGAATAGATGGCTCTCCAGAAGTCAAAACTCTTCGGTCCCAAGAGATGAAGCTTTGGCTCTTCTTTGGGATGTAGCGAATGCCCCAACTGGAGATGATCTACAACAAGCTTTAAAAAAGCTAAACAATTGGAATTTCTATGATGCCACACCCTTGAAAAATTATTTTGAGGGTACATGGGAACCTGAAATTCGACGATGGTCTTTGCCAGATGGGATAAGCCAGACAGCATGTTCCTGAATACTAATAATGGGGTTGAAAGATTAAATGAAGAACTAAAGTATAGATTCCTTGATGGATATACAAATTGCCATTTATCAGAAATTATTAACATATTAATTAATAAGTTCTTACCTCAAAGGTATGATTTGTATGTTTGCAGTAACATCAGAATGTCTGCAAAATATATGAAATACAGTAAGCAGATACCATTTTTTTTACATGAACGCCCCAAGTGGTTTATTGAGCACATGCAGGAAAAGCTGCATTCTGATGATACAAAATCAGTACAGATAATAGATGAGGCATCATTTCTTGTGTCATCAAAGTTTGGAAGAACATATACAGTTAAATTTAATAAAGAGAGTAATAACTGTTCGTGTACATGTATTGATTACAGAAGAACTCGCTTGATATGTAAGCATTGTCTAATTGTTGGAGAGAAATTTGAACAATATCATATAACTCACATTTATTTGTGGCTGTTATCTAATCCATTGTTTTGTTGTGATAAAGAATTATCTGATAATAATTGCAGTCAAATTGATCCTGACCCAGTCGATCTAGATGATGGATGCGATGATGTGGTACCAGAAGAAAATCATGAGAAAACCCAAGCTGTAGTAGCATATGGAGAGTTGGAAAAAAGGTGAAGTAACCAAAGAAAATCTATTAATGACTGCAATTCGCATATGAGAAATTTAGGTTCCATCCTGTGGATGTTACCTGAAAGTGCATTATTAAAGTTGGAAAAAGATTTACTAGAGCTAACAGAGAAGATGCAAAATCGAATTAATCATGATGATTCAACCATTATTTCTCAGCTTATTTCTGATCTTTGCAGATATTACATCTTTTTTTGACTTTGTTGGATTTTCCAGCTGTAAATATAAAATAATTTCAGTTATTATTGTAATAAAATATGATTTTACATTTTCATTTCAAAATACAAAATTAAAATGAAATTATTTATTAAAGAAAGTATTCTTTTACATATTTTCATTAATTACAATATGCTTTACCTTGCCATTACCACAACAGACAAGGTTATCTATGAAGCTGATAAAGAAAAGTTTTGAAAACTCAATATTAGGGAATTTTTGTGTTGCAAAGATGTCCAATTTTGAAATGTGTAATTTTTTTTATACAGTATTAGCAGTTTTCCTAGGCAAAAATATACATTGATGTAATTTTTTTTGTAAATAGGGAACACAATTGATCAGCGATGCCACAGACGCGCTATAGCGCGTAAATTATGCAAAAAATTGGAATTGGGACGGCAAAAAGAAAAAATTCTTACGCATCCCATGGGATGCGTAAATTCTTCGAAGAATCACGAAATAAACGTGAATTCCATCCAAGAACCACGAAAAACAGCGAAACATGAATTTCGTCAAAAGACCGCAAAAACCCCCCCCCCCCAAAAAAACACATGAGTTTTGTTGAAGGATCGCCGTCGAAGAGTGCTGAAAGTTATTGGTGAAAATTCTGCCATATTTAAATCTCGAATAAGAATATTTCCAAACACTTGTCAATTGAGAAATATATTTACACATGTTAATGTGCCAAAATTTCACTGTCCCCATTACAGGAATTGTTCTTTTTTTTTTTTTTTTTTTTTGTATTCTACATATTTACTGAATTGACTGTTTTTATGATATCCAAAAACAATATTTTTTTTATGTTATGTAACAAAACTAGAGACTATTTGGTTAGAAAATTAAAATGTAACTTCAGTCTAATTTATACCTTCTCTTGCTTTTTTCCAAATATTTCTGCTTTTAGCTAAGATTTTTGTCTTTTCCTTGGTGGCAAGTGTAAATCCTTGATCCTAAATGAAAATAAGGGAGCCCATCCTTCCAGTGAAGCCTCATATCTGCAGAAATTGTACCTGAAATGAAAACATAGTATGATATACATGAGATCAAGCCAATATTTGCAGTACATATTTCATACAATATAAAATATAAACTCAAATCTATATTCCAGAAAATAATTTGTAGGCTTACTGCACCTAATTCACGACTGAATATTACATCAAAAATTTCTTTAAAGCAGTGCTTTTTAAGAGTTGCATTCAGATTTCTGAACTATAGAATTTTAAATGTTTGATTAATACTTGGGGGTCTGCAAATATACAAAAGATGTTCTCCTGAACAACAACAAAAAAAAATTAAAGGCATGTTTTGGATAAAGAAAAGTTTACACAACACTGCGGTATTGGCAGTAAAATTTGAACTATATGTTTCACAATACAAAGTAATATATATTTTTTTAATTAAAGATGAATAGCAATACTATATTTTCGAGGAATTAAAGTTAAAAATTTTTGAATCCAATCACCACTTTTTACTTTAATTTAAAAAATTTACTTCTTAATTTTAAATTCCAATTTGAATCCTGACTCAATATATATCTAACCCCCCCCCCCCCCCCCCCACCCAATTTTTTGATTTTTCCTATGTATAATGCCTAATAAAGTATGCAAAAAAAATTAAACATTACTAAATTTTTAAAGCTTGTTCTGACTACGATTTTGATGTTGAGCATTTTCCCTTTTATTGCAAAGTGGCACCAAATTAAGTGAGAATTTGAAAAAAAAAAAAAAAACTTTTCCAAAAGATAATACACACTTCCTACATCTGACATAATCAGCTGAAAATGAAGAATTTATTATTACATATTAATGGTATAACAACGATTAAAAATTTATGTAATTTATTCTAAAATTCTATTATAACAAGAAAACCTGTAAAAATAAAACTCATGTTTTGACAGAATTGGGCAATTGTGTTAGTTTAAATTATTTTAAAACTAAATAAAATCTTCGGTATTTTTAACTATTTTTATTATTCTAAATGGTGCATAAAAACAGCACAAAACAAAACAAAAAAAAGACTTTAGTGAAATATTTTATGAAGTACTAGGGTGGGTTTTTTAAGAAAACATTTCAATTTCTTATTTTTTTTTAAAGGACAGCACAATATATATATATATATATATATATATATATAAAAGTTTAGAAAAATATGAATGCCGGACACACAAAATATATCCATAAAGCTTTAAAAGTTTAATAATAAAATCTAAATGCCAAGCAACCAGCATACAAAATAAATTGCAATTATTTTTAATGTCAAGTAACATGCACAAGCATACAAAATAAATTGCTATATCACTCTGGCTCCTGGAAATGTCACACTTATTTCTTAAAGAATATCATGCAATACTTACGCTTTTCATCTAAAAATCCTTTGGGATTACTATGAACATTAATTTTAGAAAAAGTTTTAATTTCATGATTTGTAAGTATCTCCTTAAACTCATCAAAAGATTTAACCGAGTCCATATCCATAATTTTTTATTTCATGAAAATAACAATGTTCGACTGCACTCAATGGTCAATGCTACTCAAGCAGCTAGCTCCGATCACATGATGGGCCACTTCCGGTTGGTCACGTGATATGTGCGATGCAGAATCCGATATTCCCGCGACCCATCCTAGGAAGGTTAAATAAGGGGGTGAATTTCTAGGAAGGGGATGAATTTCTAAAATCACTGAAATAGGTGTTTAACCATTTTTCAGTAGATTTGTTAACCCGAATTTTATGCTCTTACCTGAAACTGCTGCTGAAATATCACGAAATGACCTAAAACGTTCGACATCTCCTATTTAACCCCCTTAGGGGCGAAATTCTAAAATCGCTGAAATACGTGTTTAATTATTTTTCAGTAGATTTGTTATCCTGAATTTCATGCTCCCACCTAAAACTGCTACTGAGATAAGGCGAAATGACCTAAAACGTTCGACCCACCGCCATTTAACCCCTTTAGTGGGTGAATTTCTAAAATCGTTGAAATATGTGTTTAACCATTTTTTAGTAGATTTGTTTTCCTGAATTTCTTGTTCCTACCTAAAACTGTTGCTGAGATATGGCGAAAGCCCCTAAAACGTTCGACCACCTTTTTAACCTGCTTCGAGGGGAAATTTTCAAAAATCTTTTCTTATTGCTTGCCTAGGTCATAACAGCAATCTACTGTCCAAATTTCGTGCTCCTAACTTTAGACGTTTCAGCTGGATGTTGATGAGTCGCTCAGTCCGGGGCCTCCGAGATTGCGATGTGTGCTCTATCATATCTAAATATTATTAATTACTAAATAAAACAATAAATAATATCAAAATACCCTTGTGAACAATCGATACGACCAAAAAAAGTACGTGGAAATTTTTAAGTAGCATGGATCTCGCTTGGGACGTCACGCAAGTGGATTTACTCTTTGTGGCAGTCCCGGTATAAAAAGCAAGCAGCGCCATCTCGATGCCCCGCGCTCAATCAGTCAATCAGTAAGGTGTTCTCTCTTTATATAATAGTATAGATAAATTGTATAAAAAATTGCTTATGTATATGAAACTGTGAATAGGTTGCCAGCAAGTATGCTGCGAAATTTCCTTTTCTTACCAATTAATCAATTAATCATTCAATTTTATTATAAAACATACATATTTAATTATAAAACACACGCAATTTTTATTATAAACACACACAAATTCTTTTATTATAAAACACACACACACAATGTTTAATCCTAATCCTAATAATATTATAAATCTGATTGTGTGCAAATGTTAGGCTGAAGCCAGCGTCAAAATGAAGCATTTAATTATCCTGTATCTTTGCATATAAGTTGATTATAACCCTCAAATGAATATAGGCTGGTTTTTGTTTATTTTATATCAATATTTTTCTTAAAAATTAAAAAATTCATTATTTTCATACAGAATAAATGGACATTTTTTCGTATATTTTAAAATGGTTGGTTGGTTTGGTTGGTTTGGCCCAAAGGGCCCGGTTTTGCAGCTTTTTTTTAAAATGGTTAAATTTATTTTAACGTTGCTAATACTTTATCGTTGCCAATATAAAATTAACCTTGAGTAATAATTTTTAATCAACAATTTATAACCAAGTAGCACAGCAATATCGGTCCGATATTGCCCAATATCGGGCAATCTTGGCCTGCATCGGCGAAGACTGGTCACCTCTTACCGATATTGGCCGATATTGATCAATGTTGACCGATGTTGAATCTGTAATATTACAATTTCTCTAATGTTCGATATTTAAATTTTTAACTTATATATAGTTCTTTTTTAGCAAGGTAGCAGACAGAAAACAATTTTAACGACACTTTTAAGTTCTGTAAACCTATGGCAAAAAACTCATATTGGCAAACATCGGGCGACATTGATCAAGATCGGCAGGCTGCAATTCAACCAATCAGAGACAAGCATCCTTTTTCTTCAGATTAAAAACATGGCCGCGGTCAAGCCCGCTAGTGTTTTGTGTGAAAATTGTAAACATCTTTAAAGAACACTCTTTTTACTCTCTAATCGGTATGTATTGCTATTACTTATAATCTGTACTGCTTTTTGAACATTTGAAGATATAATTTTATGCATTTCATGAAATAACTTTAATTTAAACGTATTTTTTATCTGTTTAAGCCTAACGCTAATTGGTATATATCGTTTAATGTTTCTGTTATTATTTTTTTGATTGATTGTCTTGATTCTAATGAACGATTTTTTAAATTTTGTCATAGAACTAGAATGCGTATAGGTATGCTATTGAAATTGGTATTTTCTATCTCAAATATTTTGTGCCTTTGTGTAGGATGTAGCTTATATATTTACTTTTAAATTTCTTCCTAAAACCATTTTTCAAGGCAATCACAGTGGAATGTATTTTCAAAAATATTTTTAATTTTTCAGTTTAATAAGATTTACATATTTTGTTTGATTTACGATTTTCTGTGTCTGACCTTTCATATTGTCATTTATGTTTTAAAGTTTAAGATAAATAAATTACTGTTCGAGCATACACAATGCAAAAACAGACAAAAATTACTCACTTTTTTAAGTAATGTACCGTTTATGTTTTTAAGTAATGTATTGTAAGTATGTAATTGTATATTTTGTAAAATTTTTTAATATAACATTTTAATTAACTTTTAAAGTAGTTTCTAAATTCAGCACCTCCATCTCAGTAACTTGCATGGTTAACCAGGCTAAGTATTCTATACAGTCTATAAACTCAATACATAGTAGTAGTAGTGCATTTCCCAATCTCCCTCTATAATTATCCTTTTAATACTGGAAAAGTGTTAAAAGTAGAAAATGATATTTGTAGTAAAAGATGTGAGAAATCTTCACTTCTCAGAATGGTCAAATTGAAACTGTAAATATTAGATTTATTTTATGGGGCAATTTGTTTTAGATATCCCTTTTTAAATATTTTTGTTGATCCTAATGTCGCCCTATGTAATATACAGGCATGAAAGTTCTCAGCTTTTTAGCTGAAATAGGCTTTTTTTTTATGTCACTTTGGCAGCTTCTGAGACTGATGCAATATTAAAAGGATAATATGAAAAATTAGAGAGGAAGCTTTAAAATGCACTAGTTTTGATATTTGTAGTGAAAGATGCGAGAAATTCTTAACTTTTTATAATGGTTAAATTGAAATTGTAAATATTAGATTTTTTTATGGGCCAATTCGTTTTAGAGATCCCTTTTTAAAGATTTCTGTTGATCCTAATGTCACTCTATGTAATATACAGGCATGAAAGTTCTCAGCTTTTTAACTGAAATAAACTTTTTTTTTTTTTTTTTAAATGTCACATTGGCTGCTTTTGAGACTGATGCAATATTAAAAGGATAACATTAAAAATTCATAACCTGAAAATTTAGAGAGAGACAGAGAGAGGGGGGGGGGTGATAGATAAAATTGTAATGGTGTACAAATTCCGTGCTTTTAAATTTTCCTTGTAACATGTGCAACATTTAAAATATAAAACAGCAATAAAGAAAGGTAATAATATAAGCTTAAAAACTGATTTTAAGATGCATAACAAAATAACTATTAACTATCTTTGCTCAGTTTTTTCTAGCGTTTCCCAGTTTCAGCAAATATTCTTTCAAATGCAAAATAAAGGAGGGGAGGGGGGTTACTAAAATAATAAATAGAAATAATTTTTTAAAAAGCACTAAACTAATATAATATATATATATAAATTTTTAACTATTTTGTGCTCATAATGCTTGCACATCATGCAAATTTTGCGATATTATCTCTGATTTTGCTTTAGTGCGTTTTCTTCCTGCAATATTTGTTTCAATTTGAGCAGCTATGCTAATATAGTGCAGGAATTTTAACACGAGGATGTGTTTGAACTTTGAACTCATAATATAGCATATAGCATGAATAACGGAAAATAGTTGTGAATAAAAACAATAATGGTTTACATATACCTAAATCAATTACATTGTTTAATTTTCACTGATATTTATTTCTGCATGTTATATTGCAATAATAATACTTTCATGCCTGTATATGTATGGGAAGTATGAAAACTTATGGTGATCATGAATCTGCATAACTTAGAAATTTAAACTTTTCAAATCCTATTTAATTACTGTATGAAATAAATGTGCCAGACTTATAGCATAAAAAAGCATCTTAATCCCACCTAAAATTTAAACTTTGCATTATTTAATAATGGAATGATGCTCACAAGCTAACGTTAAACCAGGGGAGTTTTGTTTAGAAATTTCTCGTTTGCATTTTAATATTTTGAAGTGATTTTTTTACATAAAATATCTGAGGTTGATGTTTATCTGAGTTTCTTTGTACTTTTCTGATTTTAGTTGAATTTTTTTTTTTTTTTTTTTTTTTTTTTTTGAAGACACTTTTAGTTTATATCACTTAAGATATTTCAAAATTATTGATTTTTGTTTTGGTTATTTATTTTTATCAGCTGTCAACACCTTCTCATTACTTAAAGTCAAATAAACATTTTTAATAAGGATTATAACTTAATAAATTTATTATGAAGTAGTAATAATTATTACTTAATAAATTAAATCAAATCTTACCAAATAAAAACAAAATCCATTTTATAATTTTGTCTTACATTATAAAATACTTCATAAATGTTTTGTTTTATCGTTTTTTTTTTTTTTTCAGGATCTCAATCGTACCATGCTTTTTGTCATCTGCCAACCTCTTGTGGACAAAAACGGTCATTGAGTCTTCAGAATCATCTACTTAAGATACTCTATCGTAAGTATGCATGTTTTGGGATTTTTTTATTCTGATTGTCATAACAATGAAAATGACTGGTCCAAAGTATGTTTATTTGACTTAAAAAAAAAAAAAAAAAAAAACAGAAATTTGGCAGGTATATTATTGTAGAATTGTAGTGAATAGTATATATTACGATAATTATCCTTTTAATACTGGAAAAGTGTTAAAAGTAGAAAATTATATTTGTAGTGAGAGATTCGAGAAATCTTCACTTTTTAGAATGGTCAAATTGAAACATTGTAACACATCATTGAAACACATTAATTGTAAATATTAGATTTTTGTATGGGACAATTTGTTTAGAGATCCCTTTTTAAAGATTTTTGTTGATCCTAATGTCGTCCTATCTAATATACAAGCATGGAAGTTCTCAGCTTTTTACTGAAATCGTTTTTTTTTTTTTTTTTTTTTTTTTTTTTTTAATGTCACTTTGGCTGTTTCGGAGACTGATGCAATATGAAAAGGATAACATAAAAAAATAATGCCCTGAAAATTTAGAGAAGGGGGGAGGGAAGATAGATAAAATTGTAATGATGTACAAATTCTGTGCTTTTAAATTTTCCTTGTAACATATGCAACATTTAAAATATAAAACTAATAATATAAGTTTAAAAACTGATTTTAAGATGCATAACAAAATAATTAATATGTGTGCTCAGTTTTTTTTTCTAGTGTTCCCAGTTTCAGTGAATAGTCTTTCAAATGCAAAATGAAGGTTGGGGGGTACTAAAATAAGAAATAGAAATAGTTTTAAAAAAAGCATCTCTTTAAAAAGTGCTAAACTAATATATATAATTTTTTAACTATTTTGTGCTCATAATGCATGCACATCATGCAAATTTTGCGATATTATCTCCGATTTTGCTTTAGTGTGTTTTCTTCCCGCAAAGTTTGCTTCAGTTTGAGTAGCTATGCTAATATAGTACAGAAATTTTAACATGAGGATGTGTTTGAACTTTGAACTCATAATATAGCATGAATAACAGAAAATAGTTGTGAATAAAAACAGTGGTTTCAATTTTAATGTCTTTTAACTTTAATTGCATATTTATTTTACATATACCTAAATCAATTACATTGTGTAATTTTCACAGATATTTATTTCTGCATGTTATATTGCAATAATAATACTTTCATGCCTGTATATATATGGTAAGTATGAAAACTTATGGTGATCATGAATCTGCATAACTCAGAAATTTAAACTTTTCAAATCCTATTTAATTACTGTATGAAATAAATGTGCCAGACTTATAGCATAAAAAAGCATCTTAATCCCACCTAAAATTTAAACTTTGCATTATTTAATAATGGAATGATGCTCACAAGCTAACGTTAAACCAGGGGAGTTTAGTTTAGAAATTTCTCGTTTGCATTTTAATATTTTGAAATGATTTTTTTACATAAAATATCTGAGGTTGATGTCTATCAGAGTTTCTTTGTACTTTTTCTGATTTTGGTTGATTTTTTTTTCTTTGAAGACACTTTTAGTTTTTATCACTTAAAATATTTCAAAATTATGGATTTTATTTATTTTTTTTAGAACATAATATTTTTCCCAACAGACTGTTCATCACTTATTAGTCTTGAATCAGTAAGTTCAGACTTAGATTCAGAATGAAGAAATCAAAAAAATAAAATTAATAAATTGTTAATTTTATTAAACATTAAATTGATTTGCAGAAAGTTTTTGACACAATATTTATGTGCGCAGAAAATTTTTGGTTTTATATAAGTCTGCTGATTGATGAATTTTGCTATTTTTTACATGAATGATTGAAGAATTTTACAGGATTTTTTTTTTTTTATGATGTTAGGCTGACAAACTTTGCACTTTTGTGGTGATGGACTGATGAATTTTGTACTTTTTTACTAAGACTGAATGATAAATTTCATTGAAATTGAGAATTTGAAATGTTCTGTAAAGAAGCACATTGTTCTGTGACATACATCACACTTTTAACCATATTCTGCTTTTGGTAAAAACTACTTTCTAGGGAACATTTATATAATTTTTGACGTCACTTCTGGCAAGAACTAATATTTCAATCTATGAAAAGTGAAACAGATGAAGGAATCAATGTCTGGTGGATATCCCCGGGTTTGATTGCTCTCTGAAGATCACGAGTGTGTAGTTTTATTGTGTAACAAACGACTACCATGAGTGATCTTCTGCAAGCACGTAAAATTTGATGTTCCTCTGTGCTAGCTGCTACTTTAAAAAATATGTTGGCTTGAAATTTTACCTTGAAGATCTATTGATAGAATAGGAGTATCGTTTCTGTGCCGAAAAAGAAGAAAATGAAGTAAGTTTACTGAAGTAACGTCAAAAATAATATCGATGTGGAAACAAGCTTTTTTTATATATATACTAAATTATTTAGCTAATCATTACTTAGCTAAATTAAGTTTTCATAAAAAATAGCATGTTAGTTTCGATTAGTCTGCAGTTTTAAGATAGTGAAAATCAAATTTTGATAGTTGCATTCTGAATTATCCTGTGGCTCATCGGTAAACATTTCCTTTTTTAAAAATACTTCTGCAAATTAATTAATTTTAGGTACTTTGTTGTTGTAGTGCCCCTATCCCACACTTAATAAGTGTCATTTATACTATAAACACACTAAAGCTAAACAAAACTATTTTGATTATCATTCATACATTAAAATTAAAAAAATATGTTTCTAACTCTGGTTTTCATGGTGAAAACCAAATTTTGATAATTGCATTCTGAACTATCCTGTGTTTCATTGGTAACCATTTCATTTTTATAAAAGTCTTGCTGCAAATTAAGTAGTTTTAGGTACTTTGTTGTTCTTATTCACTATAATTTCTTTATATCTCTATAAATAATTATTGTATGTTCAGAAGATTGCCTTCATATTATGCAGAAAAATCTAGAATCAGTAAGTTCAGACTCTGATTCAGAGTGAAGACAGTCAAAAAGATAAAATATATTAACACAAGTTTGGTTAAATATTTTGAGTGAAAAAAAAAAATAATTTTCAAGCTATAATTTTTTAATATTAAATTCAAATCTAGCATTTACATTACATAGTTTGTAAATAAAAAGGAGAATAAGTAAGCATAGTATAAGTAGTAATAAGTTATTAATTTTCATGATGAAAATATTCACTTGGACAAATTTTGATTTTTGCTCATTCTACTTTTCTAGTGAGTGTGAAAATGAAGTTTGATAAAGCAAAAACAACTGTTATCTCCAGCCCCATTGAAAATGTCCTGTGCGATCTGCCAATTGGGATGAAAACTGTTTTCAAAGGAAAAGAAGGAGAACATAGGAACAAGAAATAGATGAATTGGAGAAAATTTGAATGTAATATGATAATATAAATAGTGATAGTTTGTGAATAAAAAAAAGTTTCATTTGACATGTTGTGATTTCAAATAAATGCAATGGTCTGTAATTTTTTGCCATGTTTTATTTATCTTATTCACGACAGCAGGTCATTTAGTGATCAGAAGACATTAATGGGGACTGTTCAATGATTCAAAAACACCTGCTAGCTTGTTAAAGCTATGGGCAGGTTCTTTTCTAATTTCCTGTTTAAATTTGAAATTTTTTTTTTTTTTTTTTTTTTTTTTTTTTTTTTTTTTTTTGCATTGGATAGTTGAGATTAACCTCAGCTATCTTATGCAAAAAAAAAGGAGTTCATATTTAAACGAGAAATTAGAAAAGAACCTGCCCATAGGTTTAACATTAGCGAGCAGGTGTTTTAGTGTAAGTGAAGAGTCCCCTTAAGCCTAACGCCAATCATTCTCCAGAAAAGAAAAGCAGAGGGAAAGTTGTCATATAAGGTAAAGGCAAAGTGTCTTGCTTTGCCACTTGGCTCAAATGACTCAATTTTTATGAAGTTTTATTTATTTATAATAATTTAGTTCTGTTTTAGCACTTTTAAAACTAGTGTTCCATGTTTGAGATATTTTAATAGAATACTATTTATAAAATAAATTTACAAATCTTTAAAATCATTAAAAATTAATTTTAAAGGCTTTGTGAAACAATTCATAAAATCCAATTAAAATTGGAATTTTAGTAAAACATACATAAATAATTGTGATATTTGAAAGCTAAGCTCTTTTAAAATTTCTATTTCAAATGCATTAATTGTACATAATTTCGAGAAAAGAATAGCTTTCCTGACTTTGTTTAATGCCTTTGCAAAATATTATTGACTGTTTAAATGGTGATTTCAGTTGCACTTTCTATTTAAAATTGCCATTAAAAAGTAATTTTAATTAAAACATATAAAAATTTAATGAAAAATAGAATATTCACTGAATAATATAGAATTCCAACCGAGTGTTTATCCACTAGTTGTATACACGAGTCTCTGATTCAAAATGAAAAAAGTCCTAAAAATAAGATATAATTTTTTTTTTCAAAGAAAAAAGTTTAAATTAATAAATTTTTGTATTGATTTTTGATAATTTTTAATAAAAAGTAATTAAATTTTAAAAGTTATACAACAGATGGATTTTTGCATAAGTAATTTAACGAATTGTTTTCAACTAAATTTTGCCAGAAGATTTTTTTTTTTAGTTTATATAAATACAATTAAATAAATCTGAAGATCTATATTTATGGTAAGAGCAGAAAAGAATAAATCCCTACAGCAACATGTTATTTTTCTTAAATTTTTAATAATGGTTAAATATTTCTATTGATTATGTGAAAAAAATTTATAAAAAATTGGTAATATGGCAAAAAAAAAAATGCTGTATGTTACAATTTTCAATCTTACACCACTTGCACAAATTCAAATTATTACTATGGATATAATATGATTTTTTATTTTTAATGAGAAAAGTAACATTTCATTATCTTTTTACATTTTAATGTTTTCACATAGAACACTGAAACTGAAAATAAAGAAGAAAAACATCAAAATGTAGCTATTATAAAATTTTGAATAAATTATTTTATTAATATTAAATTTAATAAAATACTTTTTTAGTATTCTTTCATTCATAATCTTTAATATCACAACTATATCTAATGGATATAATAATAAAAACTGAGGCTTTTAACAGAACAGTTAATCTATGTGGCATTTTAAATGCTTATATATACATGGATTAGCTAATTCAAAGCTGGACTCACCAATATAAAATGGTAAACCTTTTTTTTCCTAATGTAAAGAGTTATTGATTTCTAATAGTTTGCTAAGACTGGTAATCAATATCTCCCTATATGAGAAAAAAAAAAAGATTTGCCATTTTATAGTTCTGAATCCAGTTTTGGCCAATATCGGTCGGTCCGACGTTCATCGATATCGGTCGGTCCGGGGTTGACCGATATCGGCCGGTCCGGGGTTCATCGATATCGGTCGGTCCGGGGTTGACCGATATCGGCCGGTCCGGTGTTCACCGATATCGGTCAATATTGGGTCCCGATATAGGCCGATATTGGAAAAAAAGCTAGCCATGCAATATCGGCCGGTCCGGTGTTTACCGATATTGGCCGATATTGCGAAATCGTTGTTCCCGATATAGGCCGATATTGCTGTGCTACCTGGGGATTATAATCCTCATATGAACATAGACTGGTTTTTGTTTATTTTATTTCAATATTTTTCTTAATAATTCAAAATTTCATTATTTTCATAGAGAATAAATGGACATTTTTTCGTATATTTTAAAATGGTTGGTTGGTTTGGTTGGTTTAGCCCAAAGGGCCCGGTTTTGCAGCTTTTTTTAAAATGGTTAAATTTATTTTACCGTTGCTAATACTTTATCGTTGCCAATATGAAATAAAACCCCTGAGTAATAATTTTTAATCAACAATTTATTTTCACGTGAAAAATGAAAAGGAAATGAATTATTTAAGAATTAAACAGAATATGAAATGATGTCATATTAGAAATAAAACGTGCGTTTTCAAATATTTGATAATAATACAAAGTGCATAAATACGAGTAAGTATGGAAAGCAAGCGAATATGATGTCATATATAGAAAAATAAAACAGATTTGTTTTGATGTTAAAATAAAATGATCTTGGGTTATCAAATTATTTGTGATTAATTTCTCTTATTTTTTCTTTTTCTTTTTCACATGAAAGGAATTCTTTTAAATGTACGTAATATATGTATTTTAAATGTATGTGTTGTAAATTAAAGTTCTGTGTTTTAAATGAAATGAGTGAAAGATTTATATTTTTAATGAATTCAATACAAATGATGGGATAGGTTGGCGATTTATCGTCTGCACACGGCTAACATAAAGTTACCATATTTTTAATTTAAATTTTAAAAAGTAAAAAAAAATTAAAAATTAAAAACTATATATATTGGATGGCAAATGTCAATGATATGCATCGCAAAATTATCCGTATCGAAAATCAGAAAATCTTAATAAAAATAACTATATTTTTTAAAAGAAAGTTGCTTTTCTCATAAAAGCTAAAGATTTAATATGATTATGTTGAAGTAACAGCATTTTTCCTCTATCATTTTCCCACAATCGAAACACATTTGTAAATCGTCGTTTCGAACCGGAATTTAATATGATATTTCTTTTAGTTTTAAAATAGGAAAAACTTTGTTGTCGTTAGACATAATTAATATAACTTTTTTTTAAAGTTGTTTCATAATAGATTTTTGTAAAGTCTTGTAGGATAAGAAATATTGCATAGATTTTAAAGCAATGTTTAAGTAAAATTACAATATTTTAAAAACTTAAACAAGAACGAAAAATCATGCGTCAAGCATAGATTATGTAACACTTTCCAAAGCTTCCAAAATAATTTTACAAATCATACCGTTTAATAAGCTAAAAGATAACATCTAAGTAAACAATTTGGAAAACGCATAACATATTTAAAAACATAATTTCAGGAATTTCCAACATATACAATATTCGGAAAAATATCCGAATACTTTTATTCAGCCCTGTATAGGATCTATAGATTTGTGTATATACTACATAGGATGCTAAATTTTAGTTCAGTTAGGAAACGCGTAGCACAGTTTAAAATTCTCCTTTTGGAGTTTCTGTCAATAAACGGAAATATGTTCGCGAACGTTAGTGCTTCCCTGTATAGGATCTACAGAATTTATACACACCACGTAATAGATAAAAAGCAAGTTAAACTTAAAATCGCGTTCAGTAACTTAAAACGCACTTCCAGAAATTATTGTTAACAGACAGTAGAGAATTCTTTTGTGTGTCCCTGTAAATGTACGATGACTGCTATACACACACTATTCTGTAGTAAGCCTCTTGTAATGCACCTTAGTGATATATATAAATTTCAATGCGTTTAAAATAGTGAAACATTATTTAATTAATCCGCAGACGATTTTTCTCCATAGGTGTAATGTAACGGAATTCTTTTGACTGTGCCTGTAAAGTAACTATAAGTGCTATGCACACCCTATTCCATAATAAGCTTGTTCTAATGCATCTTAGTGATGTATATAAATTTCAATGCGTTTAAAATAGTGAAACATTATTTAAATAAACCGCAAATGATTTTTCCCCATAGACCGCAATGTAACGGAATTCTTTTGAGTGTCCCTGTAAAAAAACAATAAGTACTACACACTTCCGTTGAAATAGGGAACATCCTATAGATAACGACAATAATATATAAAAATTGCAGAGCAATCCGAGCCTATTTACGGGAGTTAGAGCACGGACAGACGGCCAGACAAACCGAAGTCATAAACACTTTTCAACTAGGTTGGAAAGTGTTAAAACCAACAATGTTAGGCTTAGATGCTTTACACTGACGCTAAAAAAAAAAAAAAATAATCGGTTAAGAAAAAGAAAAAAGTCGCCAAACTTTGGGGACTGTTTTTTCTTTTATGGCAACTCGGCTATTAAGCTTGTATTTAGTTACTGGTGTTGACATTTGTTATTGTAATCTGTATTTGCGTGGATGTTAAGGGAAGTGTTTGCGCATGTCTGTATTACGTCATTGATAATGAAAAATAGAGAAAACGGGATTGGTTGTAGAAGAACGTTCTATTGCACGTTATTGGTTGCTGAGTCGCGTATTATAGAACCATATATGGAAGGGGAATAAATTTGCATAGAAGAATGACGTACGTAATGTATTTTCTATTAAATTTATGTTAAAAAAATTATTTTTCGTTTATTTTGATATTTACTTTCTGGTTTTACTAATACGTCATTATTTATAAATGTTGTGTTCATGGAACTAAGAACAAACAGGAACTGACATATTCCCCAAATGATGAAGTTTCAACTACATAACCGGTTCTGCCCATTCCGCCAAGTTGTGACACGGCCAAACTCGATCTTTCTCTCTCCCCTCATACGGCCTTTACAATCACCCCTTAGTTTCGGAATCGTTAAAGGGCTACTTTCGCCGGTAGGTGGCGCGCTATACTTACCATAAATAATGCTTACTAAAGGTTACTTCTATACATAAAAATACAAAAATCTTTGCAATATATTCATTATAAAAGGTATGTATAACATATGTATCTTTTGTTTCGGCGTTTTCTTTACTACAAACAGGAAAAACTAAAAGATTTAGAGATAAAATAAATAAATACAATGCTTTTAGCAATTAAAAATAGTTTAAATAACTCGCTACTATAAAGTGCAAAACAAACATTATAAGTAAATTTTATATATTTATATACATTTAAATTCTTGATTACTTGAAACATTGATAATTCTAAGCGTAAAATACACAGTAAAAAATTAAAAAAATAATTACTAGTTTCATAATAGTAGTAAGAAAATTAAGCAAGTTCGCCAATATCCGGCAATGAACTCATATCGTTTTTTTTTCTCAAAACATGGATTATTTTTACACTATTCTTAATTATTTAAAATATGTATATATATGTATATTAAAAACAATTTTCAATAAATTTAATCATTATAGGTACTGATCTGAAATATATAAGCATTATTATATAACATATCTATCTTTTGCTTCGGCGTTTGCTTTGCTACAAACAGGAAAAACTAAAAGATTTAAAGATAAAATAAATAAATGCAATGCTTTAAGCAATTAAAAATAGTTTAAATAACACCCTACTATAAAATGTAAAACAAACATTATAAATAATTTTTTATATTTATATACATTTCAATTCTGGATTACTTGAAACATTGATAATTCTGAGCGTAAAATACACTGTAAAAATTTTTAAAAAGATTTACTAGTTTCACAATATTAAGAAAATCAAGCAACTTCGCCAATATCCGGCAATGAACTCATACCGAAATTTTTTTTTTCTCAAAACATGGATTATTTTTACACAATTCCTAATTATTTAAAATATAGGTATATATGTGTACATTCAAAACAATTTTTAATAAATTTAACCATTATAGGTGCTGATCAGAAATATATAAGCATATAGAAATATGATAGAATTACATATCAAATTAAATATTATATTCTAATTCTGGAAAGTCATGGTATAAAAGTATGTATATGATAAAAATAAAAATATACTTTCATGTTTCATAATATCAACAGAATAAGACAACCTATTTCGCCAATATCCGGCAATCACCTCATATCGCTTTTTTTTTCTCAAAATACGGATTATTTAACAAATTCATAATAATTTTTAATTTAATCCTAATAATATTATAAATCTGATTGTGTGCAAATGTTAGGCTGAAGCCAGCGTCAAAATGAAGCATTTAATTATCCTGTATCTTTGCATATAAGTTGATTATAATCCTCATATGAACATAGACTGGTTTTTGTTTATTTTATTTCAATATTTTTCTTAATAATTCAAAATTTCATTATTTTCATAGAGAATAAATGGACATTTTTTCGTATATTTTAAAATGGTTGGTTGGTTTGGTTGGTTTAGCCCAAAGGGCCCGGTTTTGCAGCTTTTTTTAAAATGGTTAAATTTATTTTACCGTTGCTAATACTTTATCGTTGCCAATATGAAATAAAACCCCTGAGTAATAATTTTTAATCAACAATTTATTTTCACGTGAAAAATGAAAAGGAAATGAATTATTTAAGAATTAAACAGAATATGAAATGATGTCATATTAGAAATAAAACGTGCGTTTTCAAATATTTGATAATAATACAAAGTGCATAAATACGAGTAAGTATGGAAAGCAAGCGAATATGATGTCATATATAGAAAAATAAAACAGATTTGTTTTGATGTTAAAATAAAATGATCTTGGGTTATCAAATTATTTGTGATTAATTTCTCTTATTTTTTCTTTTTCTTTTTCACATGAAAGGAATTCTTTTAAATGTACGTAATATATGTATTTTAAATGTATGTGTTGTAAATTAAAGTTCTGTGTTTTAAATGAAATGAGTGAAAGATTTATATTTTTAATGAATTCAATACAAATGATGGGATAGGTTGGCGATTTATCGTCTGCACACGGCTAACATAAAGTTACCATATTTTTAATTTAAATTTTAAAAAGTAAAAAAAAAATTAAAAATTAAAAACTATATATATTGGATGGCAAATGTCAATGATATGCATCGCAAAATTATCCGTATCGAAAATCAGAAAATCTTAATAAAACTAACTATATTTTTTAAAAGAAAGTTGCTTTTCTCATAAAAGCTAAAGATTTAATATGATTATGTTGAAGTAACAGCATTTTTCCTCTATCATTTTCCCACAATCGAAACACATTTGTAAATCGTCGTTTCGAACCGGAATTTAATATGATATTTCTTTTAGTTTTAAAATAGGAAAAACTTTGTTGTCGTTAGACATAATTAATATAACTTTTCTTTAAAGTTGTTTCATAATAGATTTTTGTAAAGTCTTGTAGGATAAGAAATATTGCATAGATTTTAAAGCAATGTTTAAGTAAAATTACAATATTTTAAAAACTTAAACAAGAACGAAAAATCATGCGTCAAGCATAGATTATGTAACACTTTCCAAAGCTTCCAAAATAATTTTACAAATCATACCGTTTAATAAGCTAAAAGATAACATCTAAGTAAACAATTTGGAAAACGCATAACATATTTAAAAACATAATTTCAGGAATTTCCAACATATACAATATTCGGGAAAATATCCGAATACTTTTATTCAGCCCTGTATAGGATCTATAGATTTGTGTATATACTACATAGGATGCTAAATTTTAGTTCAGTTAGGAAACGCGTAGCACATTTTAAAATTCTCCTTTTGGAGTTTCTGTCAATAAACGGAAATATGTTCGCGGACGTTAGTGCTTCCCTGTATAGGATCTACAGAATTTATACACACCACGTAATAGATAAAAAGCAAGTTAAACTTAAAATCGCGTTCAGTAACTTAAAACGCACTTCCAGAAATTATTGTTAACAGACAGTAGAGAATTCTTTTGTGTGTCCCTGTAAATGAACGATGACTGCTATACACACACTATTCTGTAGTAAGCCTCTTGTAATGCACCTTAGTGATATATATAAATTTCAATGCGTTTAAAATAGTGAAACATTATTTAATTAATCCGCAGACGATTTTTCTCCATAGGTGTAATGTAACGGAATTCTTTTGACTGTCCCTGTAAAGTAACTATAAGTGCTATGCACACCCTATTCCATAATAAGCTTGTTCTAATGCATCTTAGTGATGTATATAAATTTCAATGCGTTTAAAATAGTGAAACATTATTTAAATAAACCGCCAATGATTTTCCCCCATAGACCGCAATGTAACGGAATTCTTTTGAGTGTCCCTGTAAAAAAACAATAAGTACTACACACTTCCGTTGAAATAGGGAACATCCTATAGATAACGACAATAATATATAAAAATTGCAGAGCAATCCGAGCCTATTTACGGGAGTTAGAGCACGGACAGACGGCCAGACAAACCGAAGTCATAAACACTTTTCAACTAGGTTGGAAAGTGTTAAAACCAACAATGTTAGGCTTAGATGCTTTACACTGACGCTAAAAAAAAAAAAAAAATAATCGGTTAAGAAAAAGAAAAAAGTCGCCAAACTTTGGGGACTGTTTTTTCTTTTATGGCAACTCGGCTATTAAGCTTGTATTGAGTTACTGGTGTTGAAATTTGTTATTGTAATCTGTATTTGCGTGGATGTTAAGGGAAGTGTTTGCGCATGTCTGTATTACGTCATTGATAATGAAAAATAGAGAAAACGGGATTGGTTGTAGAAGAACGTTCTATTGCACGTTATTGGTTGCTGAGTCGCGTATTATAGAACCATATATGGGAGGGGAATAAATTTGCATAGAAGAATGACGTAGGTAATGTATTTTCTATTAAATTTATGTTAAAAAAAATTATTTTTCGTTTATTTTGATATTTACTTTCTGGTTTTACTAATACGTCATTATTTATAAATGTTGTGTTCATGGAACTAAGAACAAACAGGAACTGACATATCCCCCAAATGATGAAGTTTCAACTACATAACCGGTTCTGCCCATTCCGCCAAGTTGTGACACGGCCAAACTCGATCTTTCTCTCTCCCCTCATACGGCCTTTACAATCACCCCTTAGTTTCGGAATCGTTAAAGGGCTACTTTCGCCGGTAGGTGGCGCGCTATACTTACCATAAATAATGCTTACTAAAGGTTACTTCTATACATAAAAATACAAAAATCTTTGCAATATATTCATTATAAAAGGTATGTATAACATATGTATCTTTTGTTTCGGCGTTTTCTTTACTACAAACAGGAAAAACTAAAAGATTTAGAGATAAAATAAATAAATACAATGCTTTTAGCAATTAAAAATAGTTTAAATAACTCGCTACTATAAAGTGCAAAACAAACATTATAAGTAAATTTTATATATTTATATACATTTAAATTCTTGATTACTTGAAACATTGATAATTCTAAGCGTAAAATACACAGTAAAAAATTTAAAAAATAATTACTAGTTTCATAATAGTAGTAAGAAAATTAAGCAAGTTCGCCAATATCCGGCAATGAACTCATATCGTTTTTTTTTCTCAAAACATGGATTATTTTTACACTATTCTTAATTATTTAAAATATGTATATATATGTATATTAAAAACAATTTTCAATAAATTTAATCATTATAGGTACTGATCTGAAATATATAAGCATTATTATATAACATATCTATCTTTTGCTTCGGCGTTTGCTTTGCTACAAACAGGAAAAACTAAAAGATTTAAAGATAAAATAAATAAATGCAATGCTTTAAGCAATTAAAAATAGTTTAAATAACACCCTACTATAAAATGTAAAACAAACATTATAAATGATTTTTTATATTTATATACATTTCAATTCTGGATTACTTGAAACATTGATAATTCTGAGCGTAAAATACACTGTAAAATTTTTTAAAAAGATTTACTAGTTTCACAATATTAAGAAAATCAAGCAACTTCGCCAATATCCGGCAATGAACTCATACCGAAATTTTTTTTTTCTCAAAACATGGATTATTTTTACACAATTCCTAATTATTTAAAATATAGGTATATATGTGTACATTCAAAACAATTTTTAATAAATTTAACCATTATAGGTGCTGATCAGAAATATATAAGCATATAGAAATATGATAGAATTACATATCAAATTAAATATTATATTCTAATTCTGGAAAGTCATGGTATAAAAGTATGTATATGATAAAAATAAAAATATACTTTCATGTTTCATAATATCAACAGAATAAGACAACCTATTTCGCCAATATCCGGCAATCACCTCATATCGCTTTTTTTTTCTCAAAATACGGATTATTTAACAAATTCATAATAATTTTTAATTTAATATATAAAATTTAATATAATAGTTTCGACGATTCCGTTTGAATTTAGGATTGGTATAATCCTAAAATTCTAGTAAAATTCAGTCTAAAATTGTGGAAATTAGACTGATGAATTGTAGTTTAGGATAAGACAACCCACCTCTATCCTGATTGGCAATTAACTGAAGTATGGTTGCATCACATTGATCTGTTTCTATGCTTGATAAGCAGGATTCTCATTCAAAATTTCCTTGAATTACTCTTACAAGATTACTTATCCGCTAACAATGGCAATACTTGCAAACTTCAGCTTAACTCTTGGTGGTGCTAGCAGTTAAAAAGAAATTAATTAAGTGGTTTATAATTTCGATCATTAAAATTCAGTTTAAATCTACAAATAAATTGAGAGCCGCAGCAATTTTATAAGGCACATATTTCGAAAATTTTGCTCTGTACTTCTACTGATTGCTGGTGTATCGGTAATAAAAGCGCCTATTCATGAAAAGAAATTCCAGGTATTTTTTTTCTCTGAATTTGAAGCACAATGTGGAACACAGCAATGAACCATTTTCAACAAAAGAAAAATAAGAACACGCAATTTCATTTACGTTATATCTAAGAAAATACAAGAGTGAAAGGCGAGAATAAGGAAATTCTCCATTAGCCATGGTAAGTAATAGCGCCCCCTACTTTCTCCGGGGAGAAAATGTTATTCCTTTTGAACAAAGGGAAAATGACTTTTTGTTACTGCCGTATAAGAGGAAGGAGAACGATCGAGTTAGGCCGTGGTTGTGACAACCAAAACATTCCCCCTGACAACGTTAGTAATTGAGATTCAAGCCATAGTTTTAATTTAATTATTATAAAACAATGGGCTCGTGGGAAGCATATGGCTGCACAAATAGGTTTAGCAAGAAGATTCCTGAATAAAATTTTTTAGAATCATAGGATTGCTAAAAACTATGAGTGTAATGTGTATGAATGCAAATCAGAATATTCCGCGTTTTGACAGTTTTGTTATTTATATGTTAATTTTCACGTTAGTTGCACTATATTTCTGCAGTTTTTTTGTTCATTTTCTTGATTGTTTACATCGTCTAAATCAGAGTACATGGATGGTGTTTACACGTCAACCAAAAAGTATATATCTCTCTTTACGTATAGATAATTTGATGCTTTAATTTCATCTACTTGTTATTTCTGCAACTGAAGTGTTTTTTATTTTTGTAGTAGTTATGTGAACTGGGCTATTTTTGTATAATTATAGTATATATTTATAGTATAATTATAGTATATTTTCTATAATTATCAGTGTCCGGGTTTGGGCAGGTTTGAGCTCAATCTGCCTTAAATTCAAAATTGTATTTATTCCATTTCAAATCATTTTAATGCTATTTTGATAAGAATAAAGAGTCAACAAAGATAGTCTTTTTCTATTCTGCGTAGCTGCGAACTATTCATTTTTTTGTGTTAACACTATTTCCGAATCATAATCCTGAGCTTATTGAATCACATAATTCTGCGATTAATTAACATTAAGATTAGGCAAAGGTTTCTATTGTAGTAATAACTTAAAAGCGGTTTAGTTTATAGATAAGTATACGCAGTAGATGTATTTAAAATTTGTATTTTGCTAAATAAAAAATTAATGCTTTAAATTAAAAAAAAATCCTTGACGGCTCGGCCTAGAGGCACGGGTAGATTTCGAGGATGCAGACCGTGAGGCGCCTGTTTGTTGGGAATTGCGGAAGAAATGACCTTTTTACCATGATGCGTTAGTTGTAACCACCCATTTTGAAACCTGACTTGTTTGCAGGCGGAGCCGGCAGGGATTTTTTTTTTTTTTTTTTTTTTTTTTTTTTGCTATAAGGGTTGGACATATAAAAAAAACTTGTCAGTATAAAAGTTTTAGATAATATTAAGAGGATTTATAATAAATTTAAGCGGATTTTATATCTTGTGAATTGACGATGTTATGAATTATTTTCTTCTAAAAAACCCCTTCACCCCCCCCCCCCCCTTGTGGCCATTTTTAATGATATAAAAAATCTGTCATATCTAAATTTTTGGCCCTTATCCTAGAAGTAATAATAACTTTAAACGGATTTGATACGCATCATAATTAAGAAATTATGAGTTTTTTTCTGTTTTCACAACCCCCCCCCTCCCCATTTCCCCCTCTTAGTTCGATTTTGCCCATTAACGAACTTGAACAAGATTTTATGCCCCTTTATTTTATGTATCAGTTTGGAAGAGATTTATGGAGAATTATTGCAGTTATCGTGTCCATAAAAAAAGTGACGTAGATAGATAGATAGGTAGATATATTAAGTTTTGAACTGGGGGTGGTTTTGGGTTCTGGGAGTCATAATCGGCGTAGATCTAAAAAAAATTTCGAAAATTCCAACTTAGGGGAAAATGTAGTAGGTAGTATTTTTTTACGAAATCTACCTAAAAATGATGTATGAAATGTAAATATGCAAATTGTAGTGACGGCGGAGAGGGAGGGGGGGGGGGTGCGCTACAGATGTTAGTACTGCAGAATATTGGAGCTTCAGTACTTTTTTCTTAGAAACTAAGCCCTGTTGATAAATACATATTTTTTTAAAAGCACAATATTTACTTAGTAATTTTAAGCAATAATATTAAAAACTGAAAGAACTACTGGAAGAGGTTGTGTGTGTCGGATGGGGGGGGGGGGGGGAATCTGAATACCAGGCATGAAGAACACATTTAAACTGCAGGAATATCAACCAAAATAAATTAAAAGATCACCTTTGCTCTCCTATTCAGCAGAGCAATTTATGTAAAAATACACCAACAAAATTAAAAAAAAAAATGCAACTCAGATGAAACTTATAGAAATATCAACTAAAAGAAATTAAAATCTTAAAAACACTTTAATATGACATTGGAATATTTCAAACGAGCTGGATTCGGATGTAAACAAACAACGGCAGCCATCTTGTGACATCCAGCTCAGTTACTTCAATCGACCACGCAGCCATCGGGGGAAATGTCAGTTCCTGTCTATTTATAGTTCCATGGTTGTGTTCGTCATGAAATTAGAAACTAAATAATCGAATGTTTACTCTGATATAGTAGGGCACTTTAAAAGATTGAAATGACGTAATGATTTTAACTAAAAGTTTGTGTGAAATTAAAATTAGCATCAGCGACGGATTACTGTAATATAGTAGTGCACTTTAAAAGATTGAAATGACGTAATTAACATTTTCCATTAAATTTATGTTGTAAAAAATGTATTTTTGGTTTATCTGGAGGCACGGCAGTGCCTCCGCCAAGTCTTGAGAGGACAGCCGTAAGCATACTTTTCTGGAAGCAACTCAGGGCACTTTTGACCCCCCCATATCTCCGCGCTGGAGTATCCCAAAAATTTTAAACTTCAATTATAGAGAGTATTTGGCCCACAGGGCCAAAATTTAAAATTACAACTTTCTGTCTTTTCTAGTTCAGGCGATATATGAACTCAAACATTCGATTTTTTGTCACTTCTTACTCACTCGTTCACGCGTCATCAAAAAGATTGGGTAGATCCCGTAGCCCCAGAAACTTGACATTTGGAAAAAAGGTAGTGTTTAGGATACAAAGAAAGGAAAAATTATAAAATCCAGAAAATTCGAAAAAAAAACATTCGAAAATTCAACAAATTCCATCAAAATTGAAAATTGAAAATAATACGATCTTGTAGTCTTGGAAACTTAAGATTTGGTGTGAAGGTAGTGTTTAACATCCAGAAAAAGAAAACATCAAAAACACCAAAAAAATCGAAAGCAAAATTGAAAAAATCGAAGAAATTGAAAAAAACCGAAAATTTGAAGACAATCCGATTTTGTTGCGCTAGAAAATTCAAATTAGTGATAAATGTAGTATTTAGGATACAGAAAAAGAAAAATTAAAAAAATCCAGAAAATTCGAAAAAAAAATAAAAAAATTCGAAAAAAATTGAAAAAATGAAAATAATTTGATACGATAACGCTCGTATTTATAAATTAATTTGGATGAAACTAATTGTGTGTATTAAGCTCACCAATGCCTCGACCGAGTTCGTTGGCCAGCTTGGTCCGCCATCTTGTTTCAAGATGGCGGCCACGGAAAATTTTAAAACTAAAATAAATATACAAAAAAGTTAAAAAATCAAGTTTATTTTTTAATTAGGTGTTAGGACTTGATACAAGGATTCCAGAGCATTTTTTGTTTTACCTCTATCTTAAAAATTGGCTGAGATAGAGCAGTTTAAAATTCTAGGGTGGCTGACATTTTGAAACAAAACAGCACATTACAAAAAAACAACGATAAATTTATGGTCAATAATGGTCAAGCAGGTGCAATCCCGAATGAATACTCCGTGTCATTATAACTGTAACTTTGACTTCGAAATTTTGATACGTTGCATTTTCTATTTGTTGATATTTTTGAACTATGATTTACGCTAAGTGAAATGTTGTTGTTGAAGAGGGATTTTCCATGTAAATCCGAAACGTCCAATTTTAATATGTTTTTAATGTTTTATGAAAGTGTATTGTAATGCCTGTAATTTTAATGATTTTAATATAAATTTATAAGTTTTAGTGAACGCGATTTCTCGCAAATTATTTTTTTTCATTGTTGTAATCATTTTCCCAATCATACGCATAAAACTATATATTCATATCCATTAGCGCCAAATTCTCGCCAAACTTGGCGACAATTGGCGAAATCTCGCCAAATTTGGCGACAAAAATAAGTCTTCATAAATGAAGCCAACTTGGCTATAGCTCAATAATTTGGCGAATTTCTTATTCAAATTCAGTGTAAACGAATCTTTTGTAAACGGTTTCTTTGCATTTTAACTTGCTGTTTTCGAGTAAGATTAGCTAAAATTTTAAAACGAAGATATAGGAAAGCTACCTTTTCCTGCCGGTACAGGCCGGAGGACTTTTTTATGAGTTGTCGGATTCAATCTATGTTTTGCATTAAATAAAGTAAAACATTGAAAAACAAATCCCACAGGATGGGGATAGTTTGTTTTAGATAGATTTTAAGATAATTGTCCTATTAGCTAGTACACCTTCCGTTATTGTTTTGTGTTATTTTCCCCGGATTATGCTTTTCTTTTCTTTTGTTTACGAATTTTGTAATACAAAAGTTCCGCTATAGACTGGCTACGTTATAGGCCTTTTTTTTTATAGACAGGTTCATTTTCTTTCACAGGCTTTACTCTATTTAATTTATATATGAAATATTTGTTGTTAAAAGATGTTGGTCGCACAAAAATTTTCACATCTCTCCCTCCCTCCCGACATTACTGGTTGGTTATGGCTTGATAGTCCTTTCTAAATAAAATCATGGTGATTCTAAGATTCTCTTGATTTATCTCTAAATTGAACATAAACGATCTTAAGAAAACGGATCAATGAATTACTATATTGGCATGAGGAAATTTAGTTGCAGAAAAATGGAGCATATAGATAACATTAAGTCTAATAGGAAAACCACAGCCTTGGCAAGACTGTATTAACAAGAAACCATCCAAATACATTTTTATGAAAGTAATATAATTTTCCCCTCGAATCTATACAAACCATGTATTATAAGAAAAACCAGTACTTCTCTATTATCCCGTCGACCACTTTTCATAACAAAAAACATCGCCAAACTGTAAGATTAAACGCCAAAAATGCAGTCCCATTTACTTGATGTCAGAAGCATTACACGTGTTTGTTATTTCATCAAGTGCTTTTTAATTCGACATTTGCGTGTATTTTTCATTATGTTTTACTGATTTATTAGTTATTTCCTTAATTAAAATAACAATTGTGTCCTTAAATTCTTACATTATATTTATTTATTTATTTTGATACTATAATGGCAAAGTTCTCCCGTTTATTTGGCGTTACAGTTTGGCGATAGCTTTTTGTTATGAAAAGTGGTCGACGGGATAATAGAGAAGTACCGAAAAACCATAGAGTTTGTAACACGTAAAAATACAATGTGTAAACGATAAACATAATTTAATTTATGAAAATTGTGGCTCGATGTACTCCATGGTTACAAATCTATATAATAAAACCGTAAGTCATGTGACTGTCATCAACAGTTCCGGAATGTCCGTTTCACTTTTTCATATGCCAGGCGGCCATTTTTATTAAAAATTATTTTTTTTAATAAAACTTCATAAATGTGACATTTTTAGAAAGATCGTTCAAAATAAATTAATATTTGAGAGATGACTTACGTTCAATTATATATATATTCTCCAATAACTTAAGTTGAAATTAGCTTCGCAGTTCAAATTCTCTATCCATGAAAGTAAACAAAAAAAAAAAAAAGATTCATTCGTCGTGAAGGTTTAAAATATTAAACCATTAAACCATGGAGATAATCGTTCGTAAAGTTAGTTTTCCATGAAAGATTTTTTGGAGCGCTGCCTGGTGTCAAAAAAATAATTCGTACCAGTGACACAATCAAAGTTTACCATAATTATGTGCTATACAACTCAACTTCATTCTTTATATTTTCTTGATGTAAGCTGAATGTAAACAAATACAACTCATGTAATGATATTTAATGAATCAAATTTCGAAACAAATTGTCAGTTAATTTGGTATTTATGTATTATACGTGAAAGGAAGAGAGACCACCGAAAATGATTGTTAATCACCAATCATATTTACCATTATTAATGACCAATCGCTTTCAAAACAGTAATTTAATATACATTTATAAAATACATAACATCATTAAGTACTTTTGTGTTATTTGGGCGCAAATCTCGCCAATAGAATTTTTTAAATCGCCAATACCAGCTTTTATTTTTCGCGTGCGCAAATTAGAAACGATACTTTTATTTTGAAATCAAATGTTCTGATGGAACAGCTGTCGTAGACGCACCGGGGCACTATATTAACTATAGAGTTGCAATATAGAGAGAAAAAACGGGTTGCTGTAATTAGAATTATAGGCGGTAATGTTGGTGTGACATATTTACGTGATTATCAAAACTGGCTTCCAAAAGTTCAATGTTTCACCAAACCATACTCGAAAATTACGTGTTATAATATGCACTCCGATTATGTCACATTATTCAAGACGTTTTAAATGAGAATAATGATAGATTTTCTTCTTGATTCTCCCGTAATCAAGTCTACAGCCAAAGTTAGCGAGAAACAAACAAACAAAAAAATATTGGCAACAATATGGTTCAGTGTAAATGGTGGATATCATTAAAGACTTTCACAAAATAGACTTCATTGCACCAAATCGTATTAACTAAAATACGCCATTTGGCAATGGATCCAATTACGGAAAACTACTTAATATGTTTAAGAATCTCCTCATTAGCAAGCATATTGCAACTGATAAGCAAACGGATATGAAGCATAAATGCTTAAGTTGGTTAAGCGGTTTTTGTCAAGAAAGATGAAATACATAACAACAAAAAATATGCGAAATGCTACCATGATCGAAAAAGTTTTTGATTTGTCTATTAGAATCTTCCGGTTTGGCGAAGGATTACGGAAAAAAAAATATGAATAAAAGTAACGTGTTACAGTGTTTAACATACATTTAAGGGAGACCAAACTGGTCGCCAGTGGCGGCTAGTATGGAAATAAACATCCAAGTACAAATAAAAAATAACGTGCGTAGTTTTAATCAGTATGTGAAAAATTAAATGATATCGTTTCAAATAATAACTTCATTAGACCGTGCAATTATATAATCTGGAGGCACGGCAGTGCCTCCGCCAAGTCGAGAGAGGACATCCGTAAGCATACTTTACTGGAAGCAACTCAGGGCACTTTTGACCCCCCCCCCCCCATATCTCCGCGCTGGAGTATTCAAAAAATTTGAAACTTCGTTTTTCTAGAGTATTTGGCACACAGGACCAAAATTTAAAATTACAACTTTCTGTCTTTTCTAGTTCAGACGATATATGAACTCAAACATTCGATTTTTTGTCCCTCACTCACTCGTTCACGCGTCATCAAAAAGATTAGGTAGATCCCGTAGTCCTAGAAACTTGACATTTGGAAAAACGGTAATGTTTAGGATACAAAGAAAGGAAAAATTATAAAATACGGAAAATTCGAAAAAAAAAAACATTCGAAAATTCAGCAAATTCCATCAAAATTGAAAATTGAAAATAATACGATCTTGTAGTCTTAGAAACTTAAGATTCGGTGTGAAGGTAGTGTTTAGTATCCAGAAAAAGAAAACATCAAAAACACCAAAAAAATCGAAAGCAAAATTGAAAAAATCGAAAAATCGAAAAAAATCGAAAATTTTCAAATAATCCGATTTTGTTGCGCTAGAAACTTGGAACTCGGAATAAAGGAAGTATTTAGGATGCAAAATAAGGAAAAATTAAAAATTCCAGAAAATTCGAAAAAAAAATTCAAAAATTCGAAAAATTCGCAAAAAATTAAAATAATTAAAATAATTTGATTGTTTAGCCTTAGAAGCTTAAAATTCGCATTAAAGATAGTGTTTAGGATTCAGAATAAGTTAAAATAAAAAACGCAATAAAATTCGAAAATAAAATCAAAAAATCGAAAAAATCGAAAAATAAGGAAATTTTGAAAATAATTCGATTTTATAGCGCTAGAAACTTGAAATTTGGAATAAAGGTAATATTTAAGATACTAAATAAGGAAAAATTAAAAAATATGGATAATTAAAAAAATACCCATAAATTAGTGCAGACGATATATGAACTCAAAGTTTCGATTTTTTGTCACTCACACACTCACTCCATCTCGCGTCATCAAAAAGAATGGGTAGATCCCGCAGCCACAGAAACTTAAAATTTGGAATAAAGCTAGTGTTTTGGATACAAAGAAAGAAAAAATTATAAAATCCGGAAAAAAAAAAAAAAAAAAACATTCGAAAATTAAAAAAAAAATCGAACAAAATTGAAAATTGAAAATAACACGATCTTGTAGTCTTAAAAACTTAAAATTTGGTTTGAAGGTAGTGTTTAGAATTCAGAAAAATAAAACGTCAAAAACACAATTTTTTTTTATAAATAAAATCGAAAAATCGATAAAAATCGAAAAATTTTCAAATAATTCAATTTTGTTGCGCTAGAAACTTGGAATTCGGAATAAAGGTAGTATTTAGGATGCAAAATAAGGAAAAATTAAGAAATCCAGAAAATTCGAAAAAAAAAAAAATCAAAAATTCGAAAAAATTAAAAAAAAAAAATTAGAATAATTTGATCTTTTAGCCTTAGAAACTTAAAATTCGCGGTAAAGATAGTGTTTAGGATTCAGAATAAGTTAAAATAAAAACGCAATAAAATTGGAAAATAAAATAAAAAAATCGAAAAATAAGGAAATTTTGAAAATAATTCGATTTCATATAGCGCTAGAAACTTGAAATTTGGAATAAAGGTAATATTTAAGATACTAAATAAGGAAACATTAAAAAATAAGGATAATTCAAAAAAAAAAATCGAAAATTTAAAAAAATAAAATAAATAAATAAAAAATAGAAAGAAAGAAAGAAAAGGAGATAAATTGAAAATAATATGATCTCGTAGTCTTAGAAACTGAAAATTTGCTGTAAAGATAGTGTTTAGGATTCAGAAAAAGAAAAAATTAAAAACACAACAAAAATTGAAAATAAAATCAAAAAATCGAAAAAAAACGAAAATTTTAAAATAATTCGATTTTGTAAAGCTAGAAACTTAAAATTTGGATTAAAGGTAGTATTTAGGATACAAAAAAAGAAATAAATAAAAAATCTGTAAAATTCGAAAAAAAAAATTAGAAAAATTGAAAAAAATTCGATTTTGTAGCTTTAGAACTTAAAATTCGGCGAAAACTTATTGTTTAGGATAGAGAAAAAGGAAACATTAAATCACAATAAATTCGAAAATAGAATAAAAAACTCGAAAATAATCGGAAATTTCAAAATAATTCGATTTTGTAGCGCTAGAAACTTGAAATTTGTAATAAAGATACAAAATAAGAAAAAATTAAAAAATCCAGAAAATTATAAAAAAAAAAAATTCGAAAAAATAAAAAATTGAAAATAATTTTATCTTGTAGTCTTAGAAACTTAAAACTTGGTCTAAAGGTAGTATTTACTATTCAATAAAAGGAACAATTAAAATATTCGTTAAATTCGAAAATAAAATCGAAAAATCGAAATATCTTTAAGAAATCGAAAATTCGAAAACAATTTGATTTTGTACTGCTAGAAACATTAGTTTTAAGATAATTGTCCTATTAGCTAGTACAACGCCCCTAATTGTTTTATGTTATTTCTCCCGGATTATGGTTTTCTTTTCTTTCGTTTACGAATTTCGTTATAGAAAAGTTCCGCTATAGACTGGCTACGATATAGGCGATTTCTTTATAGACAGGTTTGTTTTCTTTCACAGGTTGTACTCTATTTACTTCACGTATGAAATATGGATTGTTAAATGATGTTAGCCCCACAAAAATTTTCACAGCTCCCCCTACCCCCCCCCCCCCCCCCCCCGATATTACTGGCTGGTTATGGCTTGATAGTCCTTTCTAAATAAAATCATGGTGACTCTAAGATTCACTTGATTTATCTCTAAATTGAACCTAAATGATCCTAAGAAGACGGATCAAATAATTACTATATTGGCATGACAATCAGGTAACTTAGAATTAAAATCGAAAAATCAATAAATTTATAAAGAGTTGAAAATTTGAAAATAATTCGATTTTATAGTCCTAGAAGCTTGACATTTGGCAGAAAGGCAGGGTTTAGTACACAAAGTAAGGAAAAATTAAAAAATCCGTAAATAATAAAAAAAGACTAAAAAAAAACGAAAAAAAAAACATTGAAAAAAGGAATATAGTTTGATTTATTGGAAATTTACGGAAATTTTAATTTTGGCTTTCTTTTTATACTAAAAAGTTCTTTTATGTTAAATATCAAGTATCTAGGGCTGCGAGTAATATCTCAGATGGATAGCACCTATCCTGGAAGCAATTGAGAGTACTTTTGACACTCCCCCTCCCATAACTTAGTGCTTGCCTAGGAACCTGAAATCTCTTTTTATCTACAGTACTTTGCAAACGAAACTAAAGCTTCAAATTTTTGATACCTGTAAATAATAGGGACAGAGTGTGGGCTTAGCGAAAATCAGTGGATGATCTCCAAAAAGAACCCAAAATCAAGAAAAGCAGGATTACTTACAAAAAGAAGTGAAATCTCATCAAAAAGTCACCTGTAAAAAAAGCAGCCAAGTCTCGTAACTCATTTACCGTAAAAAGTACTGAGATCGTATAAAGCCAAGTTTAACTATCTTATTAACTCTGAAATTTTCATTCACAAATCACTCCTAGTCTCTACATCTTTAGTTAATTATTATTTTGTGACTTGGCAATTACGCAGCACAGGAAAGTTATTACACCTTACTATGTCATGGGATGGGATGGGATAATTTAACTAAAGCAAATTATATACGCACAGGGAAGTTATTACACTTTAATATGTTATAGTATTATTTGATTAAGACTAACTATATACAACACATTCTCGTGCTACGTAATTGCCAAGTCACAAAATAATAATTAACTAAAGATGTAGAGACTAGGAGTGATTTGTGAATGAAAATTTCAGAGTTAATAAGATAGTTAAACTTGGCTTTATACGATCTCAGTACTTTTTACGGTAAATGAGTTACGAGACTTGGCTGCTTTTTTTACAGGTGACTTTTTGATGAGATTTTAATTGTTGTGTAGAAATACGATTTTCTGTTACGTTTTCGAATACGTTATTTATAAATGTTCTGTTTTTTATGTTTCAAAAATGGCAACGGAAAATAGTAGCTTGGCGCAGTCTTGGAAATCGCGCCAACCAAACAGTCGCCAATCTTTTGTTTACATTTTAGCGTCAGTGTAACACATCTGTTCCCAATGTTATCGAAAAGAAAATCGATTTTACCAACAAATTCGCGTAATGCAAAAGCAAAGAAGAAATCAAAAATTAATGAATCTTTTCTTCCAGCCGAATTGTGTAAACTTGAACAAGCCGATCGTGCCAATTCATAACATTATAAACGTCAAAGCGCGTTCTATATAGTAGAATTTTTTTTACATATAGGTAGAAAATTTCCGAGAATAGGAAGGTTAGGGGTCTAAAATTAAGTTCATAGTCAATTTGCCTTTTTTTTTTTTTTTTTTTTTTTTATCAAGTGAAATTTGGCGCACAATTAAATACATTGTTGTAACCAGATTTGTTTTTTGCGTGGTAAACACTTAATGGTATTTCAGATTATCATTTCCCCGCTCACCTTTGATGCCAACTATGACAGTAAAACATATTAAAAAATATTAGCCGACAATTTTCTAATTTTCTTATTGCTTCATGATGTAAATAGACATCCTGTTTCATACTTTAAACCTGAATCGGTCATGCCATTGTCGTTAAATTTTTATTCCTAATCCTAACCCTAATCGTATCCTACCCTAATCCTGATAATAACTTTAAAGAATATTCTTTGACACGAATATGTAAATTAAATCAATATCCATAAATGGAATGAATGGAAAATAGAATAAATAGAAATGGCAAAATAAAATAATAAGAAAGTACATTTATTCGACACCTAACCCTAGAGAAAGCGTTAAAAATTTCAAGCGCATGAAATAAATTAAAATAATCTTATATATATTAACAAAAATATGTAAATTTAGATCATCAGATTTGTGTCGTCGGTATTTATTTGCTTATAGTGTTCTTGACGCAATAGAGAAAATATCGAGGTTAAATTGGGCAGAATTTAAAGTACTTTCCAGCAACCTTTATTTACATTTTAGAATCGCATCAGATTGTTATATCTTTGTGAAATAGCTATCAATGTATAAAATCCACAAGCAGTTTGTTCACTATTTACACCACTTAGCGTGAAGCACTTAATTTAATATATACATAAACAAGATAATGTAGTAAGAAATATATAACATATGTCTATGCAAATAAACAGTATAATAATGCCCATTTAGCAATGCACGCATATACAAATTGTACACCAAATACCACCTAAAATGCACTGTTGTATAGAAGAATTCTGCCAGTGTTGTTTTTCGTTTTACGAAGAGGAATTCCTCAATTTTCACGATTTTACTTGGTCCTCCTTTTTTTATTAGTTGCAGTTTCATTTTCGCGATTGTATATATTATTTGGCATGAAATTTCACTTTTTAAAGACTGGGTTATGTCAAGGCCCCTATAGCAAAGAAATACCGTATGGTCTTCTATAAAATGTGGTAACGCTTTCGTTAATTATATATGTTGTTAATTATCAAGTGAAATGTTTTTCTAAATTAATGTATTTATTCTTTTTTAGCACTTTCCAACCTAGTTGAAAAGTGCTTATGACTTCGGTTTGTCTGGCCGTATGGCCGTCTGCCGTCTGGCCGTCTGCCGTCTGGCCGTCTGTCCGTGCTCTAACTCCCGTAAATATGCTCGGATTGCTCTGCAATTTTTATATGTTATTGTCGTTATCTATAGCATGTTCCCTATTTCAACGGAAGTGTGTAGCACTTATAGTTTTTTTTTACAGGGACACTCAAAAGAATTCCGTTACATTGCGGTCTATGGGGGAAAATCATTTGCGGTTTATTTAAATAATATTTCAGTATTTTAAACGCATTGAAATTTATATATATCACTAAGGTGCATTAGAAGAAGCTTAATATGGAATAGGGTGTGCATAACACTTATAGTTACTTTACAGGGACAGTCAAAAGAATTCCGTTACATGACGTCTATGGAGAAAAATCGTCTGCGGTTTATTCAGTGTCTCACATAAGTGATGGGACACTTGTGCTTTACAAAAGGAAACTAATCAAATAAATTAAAAAAACATGTACACATTTTTTTTGTGGGTGTGTTTCATACTTAAATTTAGTAAAGATTATTACATAACATACATTTTGTCAAAATATTAAAATATTAATTTAATAAAAATACAAATGTTTAGAACGGAGCAAAAAATAGCTCACATAAGTGATGGGACACCATTATATATGCAACAAAAATCGCCTGAAATAAGCAATAAAAATATTTTTTGGGGTTTTATTTTTACTTAAAAGCAATTGGCAATAATTTATAAAATCGTCTGCAGTATTTCTCTCCAGTTTGTTTTGGAATTTTTGTGTTTTTTAGCTCTGTGTAGTCATGAATGCTAAACGAAAAGAAACTTCGCCTGAAATTCGAAAATTAGTTATTAATTTGCATATTGAACGTGGAAAATCTATTAGAAAAACTGCTGAAACAGTTAACTTGAGTCGTTCAACAGTTTTCAATATCATTAAACGATATAAAAAGAATCATATGATTCAGGATAAAAGAAGACCTGGCTGACCATCAAAGCTATCCAATGGAATAAAGCGAATTATCGTTCGAAATATTAAAAAAAATCCAAGAATTAGTGCTTCAAAAGTTGCTGCTGATTTACAAGCATTATATGGAATAATTGTTAATCCTGAAACTATTAGAAGGGTAATTCGATCTGCTGGATATCACGGTAGAGTAGCCAGGAAAAAATTCTTCGTAAGTGAAAAGAATAGAAAACTCAGACTAGCTTTCGCAAAATCCAACATAAATAAGAATTCTGATTACTGGAATAAAGTTATATTTGCTGATGAGAGTAAATTTAATATATTTGGTTCTGACGGTAGAATCTTGGTGTGGAGAAAACCCAGGGAAGAACTTCGCAAACAGAACTTGGTACCAACAGTAAAACATGGTGGAGGAGGAGTTATGGTATGGGGGTGTATGTCGTCCGCTGGAGTTGGTAATTTTGTTTTTATTGACAGTATAATGGATCAGTACAAGTATATTGATATTTTAAAGCAAAATTTGAAATCTTCAGCACGAAAATTGAACCTTCATAACGATTTTAAATTCTACCAGGACAATGACCCCAAGCACACTGCTCTGAACGTTAGACTCTGGCTGCTATATAACTGTCCTGAAATAATAAAAACACCACCACAATCTCCAGACTTAAATCCCATAGAGAATATTTGGCAAGAATTGGAATCAAGAATTCGCAAACACACCATTTCTTCAAAACAACAACTAAAATCGGTGCTTCAAGAAGAATGGGGTAAAATCACTCCAGAAATCACAAAAAAAATAGTCGAATCCATCACAAAAAGATTAAATCATGTTTTAAAAGTAAAAGGAAATCCAACAAAATATTAAAACCTTTTAAAAAGTAAAATTTGTGGATAAATATTTGATGGAAAAGTAAGTGTCCAATCACTTATGTGAGCCATTTTTTGCTCCGTTCTGAACAATTGTATTTTTACTAAATTAATGTTTTAATATTTTGACAAAATGTATGTTATGTAATAATTGTTACTAACTTTAAATATGAAACACACCCAAAAAATTTTTTGCACATGTTTGTTTATTTATTTTATTGCAGTTTCTTTTTATAAAGCACAAGTGTCCCATCACTTTTGTGAGACACTGTAAATAATGTTTCACTATTTTAAACGCATTGAAATTTATATATATATATCTAATGTGCATTACAAGAGGCTTACTACAGAATAGTGTGTGTATAGCAGTCATCGTTCATTTACAGGGACACACAAAAGAATTCTCTACTGTCTGTTAACACAAATTCCTGGAAGTGCGTTTTAAGTTACTAAACGCGATTTTAATTTTAACTCGCTTTTCGTCTATTACGTGGTGTGTATAAATTCTGTAGATCCTATACAGGGCAGCACAAAAGTTCGCGAACACATTTCCGTTTATTGACAGAAACTCCAGAAAGATAATTTTAAACTGTGCTACGCGTTTCCTAACTAAACTAAAATTTAGCATCCTAGCATATACAAATCTATAGATCATATACAGGGCTGAATAAAAGTATGCGGATATTTTTCCGAATATTGTATCTGTTGGAAATTCCTGAAATTATGTTTTTAAATATGTTATGCGTTTTCCAAATTGTTTACTTAGATGTTATCTTTTAGCTTATTAAACGGTATGTTTTGTAAAATTATTTTGGAAGCGTTGGAAAGTGCTACATAATCTATGCTTGACGCATGATTTTTCGTTCTTGTTTAATGTTACGTGAACGAAATCACGGGTAACAGCTAGTTTATCATAAAAACACACAATGTTTAATTTAATATTAAATGGGAGGATCGAAGCAGTTTTATGTAGGAGCATGAAATGCAGGATAACAAATCTATTTAAAAAATGGTTAAACCCCTATTTCAGCGATTTTAGAAATTCACCCCCTATGGGGGTTAATGGGGAGTGGTCGAATGTTTTAGGCCATTTCACGATATCTCAGCAGCAGTTTTAGGTAGGAACATGAAATATAGAATAACAAATCTACTTAAAAAAAGGATTAAACCCGTATTTCAGCCATTTTAGAAATTCACCCCTAAGGGGGTTAAATGGGGTGTCGAACGTTTTAGGCCATTTCGCCATATCTTAGCAGCAGTTTTAGGTAGGAGCATGAAATTCAGGATAACAAATGTGCTGAAAAAAAATGGTTTAACACGTATTTCAGCAATTTTAGAAATTCACTTTTAAGGTGGTTAAATGGGTGGGGTGTAACGTTTTAGGTCGTTTCGTCATGTCTCAGCAGCAGTCTTAGGTAGGAGCATGCAATTCAGGACAGCAAATCTACTAAACAAATATTTAAACGTATTTCAGCGATGTTTGAAATTCACTCACTAAGGGAGGGTTAAATGGGCAGTCGAACGTTTTAGGTAATTTCGCCATATCTCAGCAGCAGATTTTAGGTAGGAGCATGAAATTCAGGATAACAAATCTGTATTTAAAAAAAAATGCAAACACATATTTCAGCGGTTTTAGAAATTCATCCACTACGAGGGTTAAATGGGGGTCGAAAGTTATGGATCATTTCGCCTTACCTCACAAGGAAGGTCTCCATAAGCGCATATTCATCAAATTTTGAAAAAAAAATACAGAATATTCTTCTCATGCGGGTATATACGTTTATAACAAAAATTGCTGCGGAACCTCGATAAAAAAATATGACCATTTCGTTTATTTGGCGATTTATCACCGGTAGGCAATGGAATAATAATAAAAAAAAAACGGCTTTATGTCAAAAACTCTTTAAGAAAAAACTTTTTCACGCTGAACTTGTTTAATTAAGTTTAACTTACTTAATAAATAAATTTTTATAACTACAGTTTTGTGTAAACATTTATATGTATGTATAATGAAATTTAACGATCGCATTTTACGATTTAAAACAAAATTTAAATTGTTTCAAGCTCAAAAATATAAGTCCGATTCTGAACATTGTCAATTTAAAAAAAAGTACTTTTGCTATGGAAACAACGACTTCTTCGATATGGAAGTGTATAACGAATGCGTTCGTCATCGGGCTTTTTCTTTTAAAATACACTTAAAAATTACTTATATAAACGGTGAAGCCGTTTAAATTAGAAAAAAATCGTGGAATGGAGGATAAAACAATGGCAAAGTTTCATTCAGTCGGTAATAAGTAGAGAAAAAAAAGGTAACTGATTTATTTAACCTGATTTAAAGGATATTTTAAATTAATATTACTGCAAATGTACAGGGAATAGAAAATGCTGAATGCAAAATGCAAACGATCGTTTGCGTTTGGCGAGGAAAAAGAGTTGCTAGCCAAAATCGCGTCTTTTTGAGCCAAATACTCGAAAGTATTTTATTTTCTTGCAGATTTTATACTGGAATTCCGCAGCTAAATTTGATTGTTCCTTTTTTACATACATCAGTAGTTCCATCAGCATTTTTTCCAAAATTTGCTGAGTATGCGCTTTAACCCCTTGGGGACGAGCGACACGTATACGTGACGCATAAGGTGCTCAGAATCCTCGATTATTCCCACCAGTAACTTTTTATTGTAAACTTTGCCTTATTTAATGACAGCATTTCTGAGATTCAATTAGGCGAAAATTTCTGTTTTGAAAAACCGGTGACAAAAGATTAAATTCTGCAAAGGACGCTCGTCGCGAAGGGGTTAAGAAAACCTTCCTTGTCACCAGCAGTTTTCGGCAGGAGTATGAAATTAAGGATAACAAATCTACTAATAAAATAGTTAAACATGTATTTCAGCGACTTTATAAATTCACCAATTGAGTTGAACATCGGCTATGAGTCCGATTATGGAAGATAGACGAATAAGACAACTATTGCTAATTTTTTATTAGATATTTTACGTAAGACATTTTTAGATGGATTTTTTAAAAATCATTTATAAAGCTGAGGGATATAGTATGATTTCGTCAAAGTAGCAAAGTGTCATTTTGACGGTTTTCGGACGCGAATGCGTTATTGTGATCAGTGTACTTTTAGGATATTACATTTTCACTTATGTTACCTGGAAGGCCAAGGTTAATTCGGGTGAAGTTGCGTGTTTCTGCTATATTAAAATAAACTTATTAGCTTCAATCTATACATAAACAGAAAAAAAAATTATCACATTTTTACAAGCTTTTATTTAAAGTTCAAAATTTGTAAGTACTGCAATTTTGTCTCACTCCCGCTTTTATCCGATTTAGAACAATTTTTTTAAAGTACAACACCCAATCCCTCCCCTAAGTTGAAACACCCAATCCCTACCCTACATTGTAGTCGACACATTGTTCACTCCCACGGAGCCAGGACGCGTCGTTAGTTTAATTTAAAGAAGCCATTTATCTATTTTTATATACAAACAGAAATAAATTTTACATAAAATAATAATAATAATCTATATATAAATGGAATGTTTATACAGGGTGTTTCACAAAGGACCTCTAACTTTAAAAATCAATAACTCGGAAACGGTGATAGATAGAAGCATGAAACCAGTGGTATGTTTATTAAAAAAATCGTAAGAATCTTATACATAAATCTCAAAATTTAGTTAAAGAAAGCACCGATAGATGGCGCTGAGAGCGTTAAGAATCCTTCTAAAGAGAGTTCAAAAGCATAGAAAGATTACTCTTCGAAAATTTCGCCATTGAAATCTGACCGCTATTAGCGTATAGTAAAAATAATTCGCATCGGACACGTTGCCTGTCTGTTGAACTTTTTTGAAAAGCTCACGAATTATTTTCCCATCTGGGCCTTTTGCGACTTGAAATCGCGTTTGAAAACTTCTCCTTGTGGCAGTAGGACTCTGATTTAATCGGTGGTACTCCAACACAATAAACACACGTTCCAGCACGGTATACATCTTTCGGAATTATTTTCACTATACGCCAAAAGCGGTCAGATTTCAATGGCGAAATATTCGACGGCTAGTCTTTCTATGCTTCTGAACTCTCTTTAGAATGATTCTTAACGCTCTCAGTGCCATCTATCGATGGTATTTTTAACTAAATTTTGAGATTTATGTATAAAATTCTTACGATTTTTTTAATAAACATACCACTGGTTTCATATTTCTATCTATCACCGTTTCCGGGTTATTGATTTTTAAAGTTAGGGTTCCTTTGTGAAACACCCTGTATAAATAAAAAACATATATATAAACAAACATAAAAGTTCATTAGATTTGTTATCATAGCTGTTTATATCATTTGGTAACAAATCTTACTTTCTAAAGCCTGATTTGCGCCTTTAACTTTTTAAAAAATGCCAAGGCTCTAATACTATTGGAAAAGTACCATAAAAGGTGTGTGTTTTATAATAAAATTGTGTGTGTTTTATAATAAAATAAAACTAACATGCTATTTCCGCACGTTAGGCCTAACAGGTATTCGAAAACGGGGTTTTCTCGCTAAAATGGCACAAATAAAATCGCGCCAATCCCGGTGTGTCTGTGACATTTGTTCCAACATTTTTTATGTCATTTTAAATTAATATTTGGGTACTTCTCTATTATCCCGTCGACCACTTTTCATAACAAAAAACTATCGCCAAACTGTGACGCCAAATAAACGGGAGAACGTTGCCATTGGAATTTCAAAATAAATAAATAAATAAAATATAAGAATTTAAGGACACAATTGTTATTTTAATTAATGAAATAACTAATAAATCAGTAAAACATAATGAAAAATACACACAAATGTGTAATTAAAAACCACTTGATGACATAACAAACACGTATAATGCTTCTGACATCAAGTAAATGGGACTGCATTTTTGCCATTTAATCTTACAGTTTGGCGATATTTATTGTTATGAAAAGTGGTCGACGGTATAATAGAGAAGTACACAAAAAATTACTGAAAATCAAATGACTGAAAACTGTTAAGTCGTTCGTTTTATCAAAACAATATTTTTAATGGCGTTTGCTTCAAAAATATACATTATATTTAAATTTCCCCAAAAGTGAAAAGGCTTAGTTTTTGAGATATTATCAACTATACAAAATATTTATTTGAATAACAGCAGTACTGGAAGAGCAAAAAAAATTAGAACCAAACGTAGTTCAGGGTTGCGGTTGGCTTTAGAAGATTCTTCCGTTTCATTGGGTGACTTGGTAGAATTAAATGTAGCATTTTGAGATGCTTCAATTGCAATCGTCGGTTCATTGCGTGACTTGGTAAGAATTATTATACCAGCAACAGAACTTTCCTAAAAAGAGAGAAAAAACCCTTTGATATTGAAAAATAAACATAATAATCTCAAAGAAATCATTTTTCTTTAAATTGGATGCAGATAACATATGTACATTTTGTAACAAAAATACTTAAAGTAAGGGAACTTTTAAACCAATAGTCATTTGTTTTCCTCAAAACTGAATATTTTTAATGCTGCTTGCTTCCAAAATATACAGTATATTTAATATTTACAAAAAGTTAAAGGGCTAAACTTTTGAGATGTTATTTGTATTCAAAAGTTATTTACTTGAATAACAATAGTACTGAAAGAGTAAATAAAGTTAGAGTCAAACATACTGTAGTAATGCGATGGGCTTTAGAAGCTCCTTTCGTTTCCTTGTGCGACTTGGTAGAATTAAATGTTACATTTTTAGATGTTTCAATTGGAATAGTTTCATTGTATAACTTGGTAGAATCAGGTGTTTTAGATGGATGTCTTGTAGTTAGTAGAATTATAGGATGTTTTGTATTTGGAGGTGGATACAAACACACATTAGAAGGACAATCCTTAATACAATTACATTTATCATCTAACACATGATAAGGTTGACACACTTTCCCGCCACAGCATAGATTTTTAGTGTAGTTCCAGTTTACAGGCGTACATTTACCACATGCTCTTCTGCACATGTTTGAAACTCCATGATCTCCACACCGTTGTTTAGGAGAACTTTGCACTTTCCATCGACAAAACCCCGGTTTATTCTCATGTAAATCATACGTGTCAACGCAAGGGAAAGAACAATCCTTCCAATCCCAACCAGGTTTACAAGACTCACAGCGACATTTTTTGTAATTAGGCTTGACACAATTTTTGCAATTTAATTTGCACTCGCAATCTTTGTAGACATTGCATGTTTTTTTATCTACACACAAGTTTCTGTAACATAAATTACCGTCAGAAAGTTCACATCTAGTACACGGCAAACCGTATTTATACATTTGTATTCCTATCTCCCATTTATTGCCAGAACGAAAATAGTGACAGTTCACAAATATGTCCGATGGTTGAAGTGGAAAACAATTGCTTTTTCGAGCACAGCCTATATTCGACGAATCAGACCAAAGCATCTGGGTCATGTGATCACACTGATTTTTAGACATACATGTAGAATTTTCGAAGAAGAAGTTCTTATATTCTTCGTACCACAAATATAGAGCTCGACTGGGATGTTTTGATGGACCTTTGTACAAATTTTGACCTTGAAGAGATGTCATATTATCGTGCTTACCAAATCCCCGTTCAAACTTACATTGTTTTAACCAGTCTTCAGCAGCCCAAGCAAGTGTAACATTCCATTTGACATATTCTAAATCGGAGCCTTTGGGAAAAGGTTTTGTTAAATTTGATCTATAAATATTATGGATGTCAACCAGCACCATTTTTTCCATATCGGAATAAGCATCTACATCTTTATTTACACCTGACTGACTCAGATACATTATATCAGCCAATTCAAATTCTCCATGATCGTCAGCCTTTAAAAAATCAGATTTATAGCTTTCATGTTTTTCAAAATCACTTTTAGCATGTTCCTTTAAACCAGTTGATACAACTTCATAATCATTAAGTCCATTTCCCTCGGAAGCTACGATGGAAGCAACGACGCACAGAAAATAATACCAGGAAAACGAAATAGATTTCATTTTTTCAGTCGGTAAATTGGCTTATCAAAAAGATTTCGAATCGATTTTTTTTTGTTAAAAATAACACTTAGCAAATGTTTAGAATAAACAAACAAGAAACATAAATAAAAAGTTTTACAAAAGAATTAATACTGTTGCCACCTAGAAAAGCTAAAAAATAACAGTAATTTGCAATGAACGAAATGAAGTTCAGGTTCATCATATGAATAAAAAGGTTATTTTATATTTATAGATTTAATTTTTCGCTCAATAAAATGGCATATCGAACATATTCGAATAAAAATATTTTGTAAAAAATAATAATCAGCAAATGTATGAAAAAAAAAACCGAAATAAAAATGTTTAATAAAAGAATTAATACTGTTGGAGCCAAGAAAACTATATATATAAAAAAAAATGCAATTTCAATTTCAATATAAATTTCAGGAACGAAGAAGTTTTATCGTTTGACCAAGGAGATAATTATTTCATTAGGTGAAATATTTCATGGGTTTTAATCTCAATCCAGGTGGAAATAAAAGTCAGTGAAAATTACCCCATTTTAACGCAACTACAGCGCCTAGAATAAACTACATAACCTAGAATAAACTACATAACTACATAAACTATTTAACCTAGAATAAACTACAGCGCCTAGAATGTATTCTAGGCGCTGTTAGACCACGCCACGCAGACCACAGAGACCTTCTTAAACCCTCTTATACCTGGACCTGACAGACCACGCAGACCTGATAGGCCTGATAAGCCATAGTGTAAACGCAGCATAACGCAACTGCAGTAATATGTTGCAACTTCGCAAAGAAAAATGCCTGCTTTCTTTTAAGCACGATGCCAATTTTGCCGGTAGAGGCATTAAATAAAATAATTGGGGCCTGGTGGGGCCATCATATGATAGGGGGCATCATACGAGATGTTGGAGATTATCATATGACATCTGAATTACCTCTCCCCCTGCTCCGTTAAAGCCTCAGCCAACAAAAGAGACAAGCCGCGATGTTTCCAACCACTCTTGGCTCTTACGTAATCAAGATAGGCTGGTTTCTGACAATTGTCGAGCTACCACGTGATAATTGTAGGCGTTTGTTTCTCTTAGTTTTGATAATTTTGCAAAAATATTTAACTGAAATAAATTTTCTCTGTGATTTGTAGATGAGATCTAATATGTTCACAAATGTAAATAGAGATAACAGTAACTTGTATTGATTTTTATAAGGAACTAGAAGACCCTCCCAGCATTTCCCGTGTTAATCATAGGAGCTTTCCGCGTAAAATAAACAAAAATATAATATCCTAAAAATATAAAATAAAAATAAATATTACTAACTGAATTTCTTTTTAACATGACAAAATATAATTACATGGAACGAAATATGAGTTTATCAATGTTTTTTTTTTTTTTTTTTAAATCAAAGCAATAGCACTTAGACAAACATCTATACCCTATTATATGCCACCAAAACAATTGAACAATAAACAAAACAATAAACGAAACAAGAGTGATATATAGAGCCTTCAGAGAAAACAAAATGTCTACTGTAAACAGGGAATACAAATCAAGTTTATCAATGTAGTGGACTGTAATATTTACTCTTGAAATTGATTACTTCCAATGAGATAATTTTCGCCTTATATCAAACTGATACCATATAACGCTCACTCACAAAAATAAAAAGTAATAATGCATTGTATTGTAAAAATCATAAACATTAAGTAATTTTCTTTGAAAAATTATTTCTTCTCAATTACGACCAAGATGGGTAATATGTCATTCGTGTGTCTGTATGTTTGGTGTTTTGATGTACTAGGGTGAACGCCCCAGTTATTGATACCTAACCAGTAACTTACACTTGAGCAAAAATCTAACTCAAATAAGCATTTTGCTGTAAAATTCTGCAAAATAATGTCACCTAGTTGTAAATTAGATACTTATTTTTTTATTTTGGAGTCAATTTATTCATCACTAGAGGAAATTAAATGAGGAAAAAACTTTTGAGAATACAAAAAGTGCCATTTAGAAGCAACCATCTTATTTCTAAATTTAAGGAAGTGTTTTTCTAATCTATTTGTAATGCAACCATCCTGAACTTTTTTCTTAAAGTTATACTAGTAGAAATTAGTTTAAAGATGCTTATGATGTATTAGGGCCATGATTTAGGGTTTATAGTTATTTAATTTAGCTTAATAGCGGATTCCAGTTATTGGTTCCTAGAATTTCATTTCACCAGTCTCTGACAGAGATGTTAGTTATTGGTTATATTAAAGAAAATTGAAATTGATTATTTGAACTGTTTAAAAATGCACAATAATAAATTAAATTTATCTTGTAGTAAACACCATTAAAATTTAAGTTGTTTTACCGGTGTCTGACACCAGATGTCAGTTACTGGTTCATAAATGTCAGTTATTGGATATCTGCATTACTAATAATGCAGTACTAAATATTACTGCTATATACTCTGCATTACTAATAATGCAGTACAGCTTACTAAATCCCACTTTATATAATAAATATTAATGTATTTTGTTTGAATAATAAAGAATAAAGTTTTTTTTTAAAGCATTTTAATATTTTAAAATTAAATGTCATTCATTGGTTCACTTTGTGTCAGTTATTGGTGTTTAAAAATAGGGATAGTGTCAGTTACTGGAGTTTTTGACCATATTTATGAATAAAATACATTTTTAACAATAAAATGTATAATTTTTCAAAATTTTGCCAACAATATTTTTTTTAATATATCTTTACTATCCTTTCAAAAGCAAAGGTAAGTATAAAATAGATTACAATTTTTGCAATAGCGATTTCAACAAGAAAGAATCCTTATTAAAGCAGTCAGTTTCTGGCGGTTTCACCCTAGTTCCTATTTGTAACCCAAACGCCTGAACTGATTTTGTGAAACAGGATTTCGTTGGACTTTTCTTGACACTGTGACTGACATAAAGTATATAAAGTCCCGGAAAATCTTAGGTGACCAACAACAGACGTCTAAATTTTGGAAATTTTTTTACCTTCAAATTTGAACGAGGTGAGTATAAAAAGAAAAGTTCCTCAGAAACGATTGTAAAAATACCTAAATTATGTATTAAAAAATTGGACATGCAGAAAATGAACATCAATTCCATACTGCACAGTCTTTATAATATTGCGAAATGATCAATATGACAAACGCTAACCACCATAATGTCGGGCTCCAATGAAAAACACCAAATATCATATATACTTAAAAAGGAAACAGTAACAGCGAATTCCTAATGAAACTTACATAAATAAATTATACTGTATTAGCTGAGATTTTTAAACAGCATAGTTGCTCTTGTTTTCAATCTCTAGAAAAAACTTCTTGAAATTTATCATAAAAACACTCCTATTATGATTTTTTAGGGTTTCGTTCATCTCACGAAACCCTATTATTCCCGCTCCGTTGTCTGTCCGTCAAAGAGCCATTCTCAGAAACTATGTAACTTACAGAGTTGGAACTTCGTGTTTATATAGCTGAATACCAGCTATGAAGCTCAAAATATTAAAATTTGAAAAAATCGTATTATTTTAATAAATAGAGATAAAAATCCAAAATTCTAACAGCCTTTTCCTATTAAATTTAAACATTTTTCGTAATAGCAGTTGCCAAAAATTAAAAATCCACAATGAAATTCTTTCTACAATAATTAATTTGCTATTGAACGATTTTCACGTAAAAAATGAAAATGAAAAAAAAATATTTCACCAATTGAAAAAAAGATTAATATGAAATAAAATTGATTGACATCATAGTGGTAATAAAACGGAGATTTTCAAAGACTTCTCAATAATACAAGGAGCATGAGTAAGTGCATGTACACAAAGCAGATTAATATCATGTCATTAGAGAATTAAAAAGAAAATCTGACGTCATATTGGAAGTTTAACGAATTTTTCAAATGTTTGAGAATAATATAAAGCGAGTATCAATATGAGTAATAGAGAATAGTAAATATATGAGTTTGAGAAACATATTGAATCATGATAAAAATCCGATTATGGAAATATTCGCATATTTTAACATTTTGAAGGTGTACAACATGTTTAATTTTGAAATTATTTTTTTAAATATCACATTTAGTCCGCATGACACATATTATTATGACAGAATATAATAGTGGGCTTCGCCCGCTATCGGACTGGTTTAGATATTCGAAAAAACGAAAAAATAGACCGGTAAATTTTTATTTTATAAAAAACATGACTTTTTTTTGTTGCTAAATGAAATTTATTTGGATTTATTAAAGAAAGGATAAAGTGTTTTGAAAGGAATATTAAACGAAACCCTTTGAGCGATCTTCGATCACACTTACCCACTTGTTTTATTTTTTGTAGCAATTGTGAAATTCTGAATAAGGTTTGTGATAGGTACTAATAATACTCTCATTTGTTGAAAACAGGTATTTTTTAATCTATTTGTATGTTTTAAACCAAGACAGTGTAAAATGGACACTACTTATAACTTTACTGAATGAATTTCAAAAGTCTTATTAGATAGATAGTTTAGCGAGGAGCGCTTTAGTATGTTGAATATATTTATATGATGTTCGGTCATAAAGTTATGGAAATATTTGTCAGATAAATCACAGAAAAATTTTACATCTGACACGCCAACAGTAGACAGTGGCAGACATATTAACGCCAAGCCGCAATGACTGGTTCTATATTCATTAAATTTGGAGAGCATGTATCTTTTATAACGTATAGGTACCCATATTTTGTAAAATATTGAAAATAAGAGTAGTTTTTAAAAATGTATAAAAAGAGATGAAATATTTTTGAGACTTTACATTTTTCTCAAAGATTAAAAAATTAATTTCACAAAATAAAAGTTTATAAAAAATTTGAAATCTGTCTTTTCGTTGATAGATTTCGGTTTAGCGCCAAAGTGTCGTATTTTATAGTCAATCTGATATTATGGTTATTCTTCTGTAATCGGATCCATAGTCAAATGGTGTATTTGTGGAAATGCGATTTAGCGCAAGACTGTTTTTTAAAATCTTTATGGGCATTCACATTCACTTCAAAGCATATTGTAGCCATGACATGATGGTAAATGCTTGGAAGTGGCTCAATTACAAAAGATAGATGTGAAATAAAAAAAGAAATAAAATTATTTTTAGTTTTATCTAGGCAGTCAATTCCAAATTGGGGCAACTCTGTCTACTTTACGTTATTATTGCAAATCATTTTCATTGTTGAGATAGATTAAAAGAAAATTCATAAAATATATATAGTCCCATAAAATCTTAGGGTACCAAAACAAGATGTCTATACAAATTTGACATAGGAAATTGGAAGTTTTTGAAAATTACTTAAAAACGCCATAAAAAGTCACTAAGTGAGGTACAGTTTACAAACAAATTTCATTTGAAAATATATCTCCCCCTCCCTATTCGATGATGTAAAAACAGAAATTATGCGATTTTTAGAAAGTCGTAGTTGTTGCCATCATCGTTATTCATTTCAAACTAGTCGGATGTGACAATCCCAAAACTTTCTTCTATTTCATACATGTTAATACTTCAAAATTCGCTATCATAGCGTCAATAAAATATATATTTTTCGTCATTCTGTTGTACGTCAGCTGCTTGTGAATAGTCGGGATACCTGGATATCCTTCGTTGCAGTAGCATACGATGTACAACACAACTACGAAAAGTCCTTTTGGTTTGTTCAGGTAGGAACAAATACCCTCCCTATTCCTTAGCTTTTTTATTTTCGATAATTTTACTGGAAAACACGAAGGAAAAGTGAGTGGAACTCGATTGCAGAAGATTCATTCCCACTTCTCATCAATCATAGTAAACGCGGTAGCGTTTGCTATAATATGTTTAAGAAATAGAAAATGCAAAAGTTTTTCTGAAATATCTGGCGAACCAGTTGACATACGACAGTAATTTCTTTTTTTTAAAGATAGAACTCGACGAGACGAAGAAAATGATAGGATTGAAAAAATTACTGTTGCTTACTGTAGTTTTTTATTTAACTTCGAACGAAAAAATGAAGACGCAAAGTTCAACAAAGTCTAGCTAACGTTTACCTGGAAGGATTAACTTCGTTTTTGTTTTATTTTTTTCCTCTTGGTAAAACTTAGAATAGGTTTTTTTTATTTTTGTATGTTTGAGGGTCGCTGAGGAAATCGAATTTATGTTGTAAAGCTCCGGTTGAACATTGGTTTTTCTTTTCTTTCTTTATCATAGCTAACGCGCGCGTTTGCACGAAAATTTAAATAAATATTATTATTATGTATGCAACAGAATTCATTCAAATTAAATAAATCACGTGTCAAACATGCTTATTTGTTTTTATTTTCTTACTAGCGTAAATGCCCGCTATAGGACGGTGGATAGAAAGATCTATGATAAGGGAGTCTTGGTTTAAATAAATATTATTATTATTATGTAACAGAATTCATTCAATTTAAATAAATCACGTGACAAACATGCTTATTTGTTTTTATTTTCATACTAGCGTAAATGGCCGTTATAGAACAGTAATCGTAGGTAGAAATCATGGTTTTCACATTAAATTTGAAATAATACTCATATAATATTCATCGACAATGAGGAAATATATATATTGGAAAATTATATCGCCTGACAGGCTCCTGCTATTTACGTTCAAACTCACTAAGCATTTTATATGCTTATGTAAAAGAATTGTGTTTCATAATTTCATGTAATTCACGTAAAATATGCGGCAAACAATTTTCGGTACTATTATCCCGCCGACCACTTTTCATAATAAAAATCTATCGCCAAACTGTAACGCCAAATAAAAGGGAGAACGTTGCCATTGGAATATCAAAATAAATAAATAAATAAAATATAAGAATTTACGGACACAATTGTTATTTTAATTAATGAAATAACTAATAAGTCAGTAAATCATAATGAATAAAACACGCAAATGTCGAATTAAAAACCACTTGGTGACATAACAAACACGTATAATGCTTCTGACATCAAGTAAATGGGACTGCATTTTTGGCGTTTAATCTTTGAGTTGGCGATAGTATTTTGTTATGAAAAGTGGTCGACGGGACGGTAGAGAAGAACCCAATTTTCAATGTCGTCGTTATTAATTCGTTCCTGTACAGCTTGTGCTGTATCTTTTATTTTGGTACTTTTCCGTTATACCAACACCATGCCAAAATGTTTACCAATGCGCCAATTATTTCAACCCTGACCGAGCAGATGTTGTCTACAAATCGTGTTGTCATGCAAACCGTGCCAAACATTGTGATTTGTTATTTATTGAATGTAAAATATTTTTCGGTACTTTTCCGTTATACAAAAACCATTGTCGCCAAGCGTAATAGTAAGCGCAAAATAAAATTCCCGTGAATCAAAACACTTGAAAAAAAACAACAATGTTGAAACGAAAGTGAGCATTTGAAAAATATAACATTTGAAAATTACAGACTTACAGACTTTTAAGCACTATTTTATTAAAATTAAAACACAAATATATGCTTAAAATAAGAAAACAAATAATTGTTATACAATAAAGGGAAAAATCCTGTGCCGGTAGATTTAGTGGGCTCTTATTGGCGATAAATGTTTGTTGTTGCGACCTTGTGAAAATTCTTCAATCAGATCCACATTTACACTGTATCCATATTGTTGCTATAATATATTTTGGTACTTTTCGGTTAACCAGCTGCCAGTGAAGTATATATATACACACACACATATATATATACATACATACATATATATTTCACTGACTCCCAGCTAGCCGAAAAGTACCTCATTTTTTTGTTTCTCGCTAACATTGTCTGTAGACTCGATTACGGAATATTAGAAAATCTATCATTATTATCATCTAAACGGTCATGAATAATGTGCCATAATCAGGCTGCATATTATTACACATAATTTTCATGTATGGTTTGGTGAAACATTGAACTTTAAATTCTGTTAAAGACTGCATTTTATCTCGAAAAGGTGGACACCATGTTACAAAGTTATTTGGTTTGAAACGATCAGAAAAACAAACTTGAATCAATAATTATAATCCCGCAAATTTGTTCATGTGAGCCGACAATATTGACATCCAGTTTGTTGGAGAATCCAGTTTGGTGTTAAATCGTTACATTACGCGTTATATAACCAAACCGGAAAAAAAGTCGTAAGGAAGAGATTTGGAAGACCATTGACGAAAACAAAAGTCTCGGTGCCAGATTACGCGCTTTTGCTCGATAAAACTTGATTAGTCGAAAAACTGGAAGTTACGAAGCCGTAGACAAAATTCTTGGCCATAAATGTTTCTATTTATGGGATGCTGTGCAATACTTAAATACCAGCATGAAAAAAGACCGACGAAGAAAACTGAAAGTCACTATGATTTGGTTTTATTGGCAAAAGAGGATGAACAATCTACTGAAATTTACTGTCGTAATTTTATTGATGATTATTACCGAACAAATTGGAAAACATGTGTTTATACGAATTGGCCACTAGGTACTAATACGAACGAAATAAACCAAAGTCTGTAGAATATTACGAATTAAAAAAGAACCTCAGTTGGTTCAGAAAACTTTTGAAACCAGTTGTTTTGAAAACGCCCTATCATAACACGAAAACAGACGCTGGAATTGAGTTGTACTATCATCATTCTTTGCTGATGTTGTTCAAGCCTTGGCAAAACGAAGAAGACCTATTGGGAGAATTTAAAATCTACCGTTAATCCTTTGAGCACAATGTGAAAAAAATTTCAGAGATGGAAGAATGTCGCGAAACAAAACAACGATTACAAGCTGCAATCGACTTGGCTGAAAAGTTGCAACAAGAAAGTGATTTGCACAACCAGCTTTAAAATATCGAAGAACCAAATGAAGACGTTGATATGATAGCCGCAGATTCTGATAACACTGAAACTCACCAGGAAATTATTATTAATGAAGATAAATTGAACAAAAAAGAATGAATGCTGACCAAAGGAAAATATTCTAATCAATTATAAAGCACATAGAAGAACAAAAGAAAGACCCGTCTATTCCACCCATAAATCTGATTGTACGCGTAGTTGCTGGTAGAGCAAAAATCTTTCTAATTTAATTACTCAGTCAAAAAGTTCGTTTAATGAGTAATCACATTAATGATGCTGCTGCAGTACTAGCACCAACGAGAATTGCTGCCTTCAGCATTGGAAGAATTACAATTCACACGTTTTTCAAATTTCCCGTCCAACATACGAATGAAGCAGAATAATTTAAGCTTAATTCTGACGATTTGAAATTATTTAACAACAATGGAAATCATTGGATTTAGTAATTATCGATGAGTGCAGTATGGTTTCGAATGTACTTTAGCGATGATCAGCTAACGATATGGCGAATGTTGTAAACACAAGCGAGATTACTGTTTTGGTGGCAAAAACATTATTTTGTCTAGGTATTTATTGCAGCTAGCACCCGTAAAGGCCCAATTTTGATTTCAGGAACTCCCTTAAAAAAAGTGAAACAATTGTTTGGTGGTGTTGGTACATTAAACTTTTGGTACGAATTTGAATACAGTGAGCTAACAATGAATTATATACATTGTGTTATATACATAAAAAAATATATATCGCGGCATAACTTTCCAAAATAACAGTCTCATGCACCAAATAACGATGCAAAATCAAAACTCAATTTTTATAGCATCATCACTGAAGTGATCGTTACTATAATTATCAGAACCTAATATTCGGCCCCATTCAGCGATTTTAAGAAAGGCTAAGAAGAGTAGTAAGGAAAGATACCACTGATAGAACAACTCAGCCTATAGCAGGCGACTTCAGTGCAGCAGAAACAGTCCATGGATACGACCGAGACAATTATAGAATCCAGTTTCTTTATGACCTATGCAAAACCACCATTTAATTATTGATGTGACGGTCCCCTGACATTTGAGAGATCAGGTAGACATGAAAAAATGCTACTTTGGCGATGAACAGTCAACGATTTGGCGAGTGTTGTGAAAACAATGTAACAATAAAATTTTGACAATAGCAAAATTTTTTGCTTTTCAAGATATTAAAAAAACTTTAGTTTTTATCAAAAAATTTAAATGACTAGTATTAAAAAATGCTCTGAAGAGCACCAAAAAAGGTTAATATGTTTAAGTATGAAAAAGGGTTGGACAAGTGCTTCTAATTGAGCATGAGAAAGGAAAGGGGTTCCTTCTTGGCTGCAGCTCACTGTCAATGCCAACATTTGAAAAAATCATATTCGCACTTTTTCCATATAAATGAAATCACTCACAGTTACGATAAAATTGTATAGTTTAAGAGCCTACACTAGTCACGGGGAAAATTGAATCAAGATGGCTGCTGTTATTTAAAGGCGTGCGAGGAGATTGTCGCATTTCAAATGACTGACAGGGAATTTCTCCAATTAGAAAACGAACGGTAATTTCTTCCCTGTCCGTCTCGAAACAACGCCCCTCGAAAGCATTGGAGGTATCAATCTTGGGTAATTGCCAAGATTTTAAAAGTAGAAAGACTTTTATCAGATCAGAAGATTCAAATAGTAGCATCTTCATGAAATTAGAAAAAAAAAAGTTAAACAGATTTATTTTAATCATTGTACTTTCTGTATTAAGAAGAGGGCATAAATTCCGGAGAGAAGGTTGGGGGGGGGGGGGGGGTGTATAGATCTAATACCTCCGTAGTCATTTGAAGTAATAATATAAAAAAAATTATAACCAGGACTAAAAAGGCAATCTAGAAGAATGCCATTAAAGAAGGACGATGTAATTAAATTTATATCTAAAATAAAGAAAACAGAAGTTTGTGTGTGTGTTTGTGTGTCTTTCCGCTGTGTTCTGAAGACACCGCTGCACACAGAGCTACAAAATTTGGTAGCAAGGTACCTCTGTATGCAGTTTTAAACCTCGAAGCCGGAATATGGATTTTTTTTAAAATTCGATTTTTAGTGTTTTTTTCCCGTTTTGCAGAGATTTTTTTCACATTAGTAATAAGAATCCGGTTCCAATTCTTTAGCCCCAATATAACAAATTTCGTACTCTTTTCAATAAAGTTTATTCGTACAAATATTTTGAAATTTTTGGCGATTTTTTTACTTTGCCACTAAGACATTTTCTCCAGAATAATTGATTGGTTTTTTGATTGATTCCATTTCGCCCCCAGTTATGTCAAAAATCATGATTTTTTCCCCCAATTTTTAGCTTGGAGAGTGTTGATAATTTTTTAAAGATAACAAACCAAGATTTTAAATAAAGAAAGAGTCATTAATTGTTCCAATTTGGATTTTTTGATTAGATTTTTTATATTTTTTATGCGTTTTTTTCACGTTTTGCAGCGATTTCTTTACATTATTGAAATGAATCCAATTTTAATCTTTTAGCCCAATATACTAATTTTTTTCCTCTTTTCAGAAAAAGTTATTCCATAAAGTAACCGAGCATCGATTCTTGAATTTTTCGCGATTTCTTTTATGCAATTTTTTAGAGTTTTTTCATGTCATTTATGTATTTGATTTTAGAAATTTGCAACGATAACTTACTGTATTTGGAAGTCAAACAACAAAAGCGGCATTTTGTTTCTGTGTCAAAAGTTAACGATAATTGTTAAAGTCCTTGGTTTAATTTTGAGGGGACAAGGGGTGTCCGGACGTAATTTAAACATTGCGTTAATGCTCTGATCGAAACTCCCCCTCCCCAATCAGAACTTTTTTAATATTAAACTGATTCAAACAAAATATTTTCTAACATTCTTCTCAGGTCCCTCAGATAGTACATAAACTTCGGTACTAAACTAACGGTATCATTTTCTCAGATTTTGGTTACCACCATTTCTGGATATTAATCTGCAGGGGAGGGGTATTTTCTTGGGTTCTATAGACACGATTTTATCGAAAATTGGTTGATTCAACTTACTATGAACTAATTAAGATATAGATTTGGCACTTTTGGCGTTGGAAAGGGGAACTAAAAGATTTTCAGTGCGTACGCAGCACGCCTGTTATATGGCGCCATATGCAGCGGGACACTTTCCAGAGTTTCGTTCTTAAAGAGAATTGTTTAAAACACAGTTATTTCTCTGGCGGTGGGAAGTGGAACTAAAAGATTTTGCATAGGTTACCACCATTTCTGAATTTTAATCTCCAGCGGGGGGATTTATTTTCTCGGGTTCTATGGGACCAATATCAATGAGAATTAGTTAATTCAAATTAACATGAAATAACTAAGATATCGATAACTAATTAAGATATAGATTTGGTGCTTCTTGGTGGTGAAAAATGTAATTGAAAGATTCTGTAGCGTTTGCGCAGCACGCCTGCTATACGATGCCATAAACAGCGGGGACACATGTCGGAGGTTCGCTTAGAACATAATGCGCTCCCAGGAGGTGGAACTAAAAGATTTTCCTGCCCATGCGACGAAAATGGCTATTTTAATGAAGACGGCAAAAGAAAATTATCGATTTGACAATCCCTGACAACAAAATATTCTCATTTTTGCTCATCTTTTAATATTAAATAAACCGTTAGAGGTATCGATTCGAAATACGCAATTTTAAAGTAGTCAATTTTTCCGATTCCGAAAATGCAAATTTTGTGAAAATCGGACGGTGAAGATTACTCTGAGTAATTCCGTTTCTGAAGAATGGAAATGACAGATTTTCCGTTTTAAGTTTCTCCTACAAAATATAGTGAAAATGATGTATTTTGATGCAATCAAGTTGAATATTCTATCCCAGAGACACTTTTAAGAGACTACAAAAGTCATACTTTTTCTCGCAACGAGATGGCAGCTAGTGATTTCAAGCCGACAAGAGGGGTTGTCTTACTTCAAATGATTGACAAGGAAATCCTCCAATGAAAAAAAAAATCGAAAAAGAAATAAATTCAACCAATGATCTGTAACATTTTCTTGCTGCTATCACTCTTTGGTAATTGCCAAGATTTTAAATGTCTACAAAAAGGAATGATTTTAACCCGTTCATGATTAGCGTCCAAAAAATAAGACGTTTTGAATTTTCAAAAATAAATTAATATATTTAATAATATTTTTTGACAGATTTTTTTTTCTATTTTTTCGTTCATTTTGCACTTTTTACAACAAAATATTGATTTTGGTATAATATAAAGAATTTTTTTATTTCATGTAGTGCAATTACATAAACCGGAGTATTTAAAAAGAATAAAATATCAGGTATAAATGAGTTGAAATAACTATATTGGTAATTTTTCTTTAGAATTCTCAATTTCCTGAAAGACTCAAATAAGATACAATAACACTACATGTTAAAATAGCATCTTCATGAAATTAGAAAAAAATGTTAAACACATATTAAGATTTTAAACATTGTATGTTTTCTACCAGAGGGAGGGGGAGAAATGAAGTCTAACGCAGGGTGATGAGGCGATCGCCCCCACCCCTTGGGCTAATAAAGGGTCTACAAACTATCAGTGAAGTCTGCACCCGAAAGGTACAGGCCAAAGACTGGGCCGCTGGCCAAGTAAATTTTCATTCATGAAACTCGGGTCCGGCTTTGTCTCCACACTTTCCTCACTCGGCCGGGCTGAACATTACTTTTCTCTGCAGACTCGTGCCGGGCCACACTTCCGGGTAGACTTCTTTTCCGGGTCCAGCTTGGAGTGGAATTTATTCTTCCTAGAGGTGTGCACCGGCTGAAATATCAAGATTCGGGATCCGCATGGTATAAAAGCTAAGATTTCGTTCCGGATTCAACCCAACAAATATGAAAACCATTGTTATCTCGACTCATGCATCCTCTAAATTCTTTCCTCCCAGCCCATGCTTGATTGGCATTTCTATTAAGGGAGGAGGTTTCCAAAATTGGCAGAGTCCTCACGCCGCAGAAAACATGAGCTTATGAAGGGTAGACCCAGACTCAGTGGCCTGCGTCACCGAGTCTTTTTGGTGTCTCTGTTTTTTTGGACGCCCGAACGCTATCACCGGCGCACCATATTGAGGTGGCGGTTCAACCGTGTCCTGCCCCCGTCGTGTCGAACATCTCGTTGTGTCGGGCTTCCGGTCATCTTTCCTACGGAAGGGACCGAGTCGGAATCTCCGGAGAAGCCCGCTGAAACTCTTAGCCATAAAGAAACAAGCAGTCTTATATCTATTTGAATGCCTAAGAGGGACTGCTCAGACTGGGAACCAGATCTGTAGAGCATAGATGTCCCTCCCGGTCCCTTTATTAAGGTCTTAAAAAAATACATATTTCAGCTGGAGCTGAACCCGCCAGAAAACGCGACAGGAGGCGGTGTGAAAATAGACATGCTAAGGTAATACTATCTTAATGTACATTACAGGTAGTTCACTGCCAGAGACATACCTCCAGCGCGACACTGGGCAGTGAAGATGGTTTATGATTGGATGATGTTCATACCAGGAATGAAGTCCATATCTAAGGAGCGGGTCAAGTTAGAAAGATCCATCAAGAACTTAAAGATGTTTTTCAGTTTATTTAAAAGTGCTGGGCGGGAAAGGATATTATCTAGTTAATCTTTTTGACATAATTCTGAATACTGGAGAGTAATTAAAGCTTAAAATTGTCACTATTAATACACTGAAAAGTATTATTGCCCTTGAAAAGATCGCGCCTTTATACGACTTCGAGAAGGTATCTCCCAATGTGTCCTGATACACACAGTTCCTCTAAAAAATATTTTCTATGAATGCTTTCTATATATATCGTCCTACCGTAGTATAAAATAATTCTAAAAAAATCCGAACAACCATTTTACTAGTACTAGTGTTGTAACGTTCTATCCTATAGTTCTATTTCCAAACGGTTCGTTGTTCCTTTGGGAATTTTATTACAATAATTCCTCCATTGAGTCATAAGCGATGTTACTGAGATGTGGGTTCACTCTGTCTCTCTCTACCCACTGGTACCTCTTTATGCTTGGCGACAGCATTTGACATTGCATCCAAGATTCGATCTCGGCAGCATGCTATCGTTACCAGATCGAGCGCTGGTAGTTAAACTTTTTTACAAGAATGGTGAATCGACAACTATTGCATTGCGAAAGTTTCGCACGGAGAAAGAACTTCAGGCGCAAAAAACCCTATTTCATTGAATGGGATACTCAATTTAGTACGACGTTTTGAGAAAACGGGGAGTTTGGAGGATCGTCAACGTAGTGGCAGACCATCCTCGAGCACGGATCGCGTCAATGTTGTGAAAAGTGTCATGGAATAATTGGCAGCCGAGACATCAATGGGGAGTAGCAGTGCTCGTGAAGCTGGGAGAATAACGGGGATTTACGTAATCGTCGATTCGACGTATTCTGCACGGAATCTTGGATCTGTATCCGTACAAGATACAGGCAATTCACCAGTTATTACTGGCAGATAGAGATAAAAGACTAAAGTTTTCTACATAGGCGCTGGCAAAAATGAAGCGGGACCCATAATGGTTGTTGAACGTCAACTGGACGGATGAAGCACACTTTTCACTGCATGATGACGTCAATACGCAAAACAGTCGTATCTGAACAACGTCAAACCATCGTGAGTACCTGACCAAGCCAGTGCATGCTCCTCATTTGACTGTTTGGTGTGGTTTCATCGCGTCTTTTGTTCTGGGCAGGGCCCGACTTATGCAGGGGCATGTGGGGCAGCTGCCCCAGGCCCCCAATCTGAGAGCCCCCCCACCTCTGCTCTTAATTAAGATTTTTGTTAAACGGATGCAAAATGGTTTAAATTGGCCAAAAGTGACAAAAAATATTACATTTTCAAAGATTTAGGAAAGGAGTGTAGCTCTCCACTTCCTGTGCCCTAAGCCCCCTAAAAAGAACAATCTACATCATTAGAAAACTAATGTTATAAAAATTTATATAAAAATACTTTAGAGCATGGGGAATGAAGTAACAACGTATCAAGTGTTAAAATTTGTTGCTATTAGTATAAGGGCATGCCTGCACTTATCTTTCCATATTATGGAATCGCCCAAATACATGCTGATGCACAACAAATATTAAATTTTATAATATAATAGAAAATTTTACATTATAACAAATAAACAAGAGTGATTGAAAGATCTGCATTTACACTTCAAAAGCTCACATGAGTCGTTATATTCCTACACCAAAAAACAGTGTTCTGTCATTTGTTAAAGTTGTGACCATTTCTTGTGATACCCTGTATATGTATACAGATGTAAATAGCACTTGGTTCGAAATTTATGTATACATAAAATAGGTATGGAGTTTAATACTAGTCACTTCAACATAATTCCCGAACAATTTTCAGGGATAGATAGAAAGGGGCCTCTCAGAATGATGCTTGCCCCGGGCCCCAGATAGTCTAAGTTGGGCAATGGTTCTGGGTCCTTTATTTTTTGAAGAGTCTTGTCCTAAATCCGGCTGGAAAACCTGTACAGTCACTGCAGAACGGTATCTTACGCTTTGGTGTGACCACGTTGTGCCTGCATTGCAGGAAAGCCTGCATGCAGGATGGTGCCCCGTCGCAGGTTGCACGTGAAGTCAAGATGTTCCTGTTGAACACTTTCACTGAAGACCGAGTGATAAGTCGAGGTTGTAAGTTTGAGTGGCCCGCATGATCTCCAGACATGACCCCGGCAGGTATTTGGTTGTGGGGATACTTAAAGTGTCGTGTACACCGGGGCTCCCCAGAAACTTTGGTGCAATTGAAAGATGCCATTCGACGGACCGTCGGTGGCATCGATGCCGACATGCTACATTCAGCTGTAACAGGCGTACTGACGCGCCTCGCTTCCCTAATACCTGGTGATAGTGGTCATGTTGATCATCTTTTACTTTAAAATAAATGCACAGTGTCATATTATTGTGATTTGTTTTATTGTCTATTTGTGTTTGCCTGATTTGTATAAAACTCCTCAGTACGACGTGTGAGCGCTCTCTATTGGTTACTTTTGGAATAATTTTTTATTATACATGGAAAAAAAATCCAAAAACCTTCTGATCATACTCGCGCAAACCGAAAAATTTTCTGAGCATTACTTCTTTTATTATGAATATTTAAAGTTTACACGAATTTATGACGCACCCGGTATATATATATATATATATATATATATATATATATACTAGCTGACCCGACCGGCGTTGCTCGGGCCCATGATAATAAAATTAAACAAACCTAAAGTTTGAATGATTTTATATCTTTAACCTGATTTTGTATTAAATTATTTAGTTAAAATTGCTTTGCACGTCGACTGAAAATCCTTTATCTCCACTTTCCGCAAATACGGGCGCATTCTGTTAAAACGAACCACCGACACGTGTTCCCACTGCCTGCCGCACCTTATGGTATGCATGCAGAGCACGCGCTGCAAACTCTTTTAGTTCCACCTTCCGCCGCTAGGGGAAGCACCCTGTTCCAAAGAAACCACCTTCCGAATAAAACTCCAAATCGTGTCCCCGCTGCCACCAGCACCGAATAGCAAGCGTGCTGCGCACACGCTCATAATCCTTTAGTATCGCATTCCAACGCTAGGGGGCGCAATTTGTCCCATACGAACATCCAACACGGGTACCCGTTGTATAAAGTAGTTGAATGAACTAATGCCCGTCGAAATCAGGCCCACAGAACTCTAAAAAATAATGCGCCCCTTGGCGGTGGAAGGTGGAATTAAAATCTGTAACACGAACGAAAACCAAGTCGAATCATCTAAAGGCCGTTGCGATTGGGAATCCGTAGAACTCGAGATAAGAATGCACAGTTAGATAAAGAAACTCGTAGGATTGCTTGTAGGGCACTTGGTTAAGTGCTCAACAACAATTCATTTACTTTGATTGTTGATAACCATCTTCATAAATATACGGGTTGTGTACTTTTATTAGGAACATAAATTAAACATTTATGAAAATCGTTATTTAAAATTTCCTGTATTCTCTACCATAACATTTAAAAAACGCTACGTCAGAAGCTAAAAATGTTAAATTTCTTGGGAATTTATTTTGTATAAATCAGAGCAAGGCCCTCCTTCCCCATACCCTCAACATAATTTATTCAAGAAAACCACCTTCACATACATTAACGTGATCATTATAAATTTTTTTTTTTTTTTTTTTATAATTAGAACATAACGAAGACGCTACGCTATAATAATCGGCAGATGACATCCCTTCCCATCCTCAATTTCAAATCTATATCTTAATTATTTATATAAATTTTTGTTCATTAGTAAAATTAGTAAAATTAGTAAAATCCTGTAACCAAGCATAGATTATGAAACACTTTCCAACACTAACAGAATACTTTAACAAACCATCGCTGTTTAATAAGGTAAATAAGTTATCTAAGTAAACATTTCAGAAAAACACAAAACACATTTGAAAACCAGATTTCAGCAATTACCATCCACAGCCGGAAAAGTACTCCAATTCTTTTCTGCAGCCCTGTATATAATTTATATATTTGTATATACTCTATAGTATGCTGCAATTTAGTTTAGCAATAAAACAAATAACATAGTTGGAAATTCATCTTCAGCAGTTTCCACCAATAGATGGAAACATACTTGAATTATTTTGTACAGCCCTGTATATTACATAAGCTTTTTGTACTCGCTACATATTAAGCTATAGTTTAATTCAGGCAAATACACGCTGAAATCACACTTCCAGGAATTATCATACATAGTCAGCCATGTATTCAGTTCTTTGCGTGGTCCTGTATATGATTTTATTTATATTCCACAAACCTTTCTTGGTATACTAAATACATTTCACGTTTAAAAAGCATAACTCGTTTAAAAACCCATTTTATTCAATTTACACTGCTGCACAGTAATGCTTACAAATTTTTTTGTTTAGCCCTGTATATGATCTGTAGCATTTATACATAACTCATAGCATTCAAAAATTTAGTTAAACGCATACCTAACTAAAATCCTACTTCCAATTATGGCTTATAAACAATATTTCGGACACAGTAATGTACCCGAAATATTTTGTGTGTCCCTGTAAATGAATGATAAATGCTTTTCGCATAACAAGTGTCTTGTAGTAAACCTCAATAATGTATATCCATTTCATTATATCTGAAATGGCGTAACATAATTAAAATATGCTGCAAATAGTTTTTCCCCGTAGATCATCATGTAAAAGAATACTTTTGTGTAAATGAAAGAAATAAAAAAAGAAAACTGCCCAGTTAAACTGAGGCCATTGAGCTCACAGTCTATTCACACTAATTGTATATTATACTGTTATTTCAAAGCATAACGCCCTCAAAAAATAAAAAAATCGACAATAAGTTAAGGGGGATTAACACCCGTTCCCCTTTATACTTAACCAATGAAACCCCAAAACTAATCAGAGAAGCGCCTTATCATAATGAACATATATACAAAATTAGAAACAAATCGAACAATTCTACAGGAAAAAAACATTTATCTAAATTCGGGGAATCAGCCCCGTTCCCCTCCCTTATAATTAACCAATGAACCCCCAAAACTAATTAGGGAAGCGCTTTATCACAATGAACCTATATACAAAATTTTAAGCAAATTGGATAATTTTGCATGAATAATCCATTTATTAAAATTTAGGGAGATTAGCCCCCGTTTCCCTTTTATAATTAACCGTTAAAATCTGAAAACAAATCAGAGAAGTTCCCTATCACAATGAACCTATATACAAAATTTGAAGAAAATCGGATAATTCTGCATGAAAACCTATTTATCTACATTAAAGGGGGTTAGCCCCCGGTTGTCACCTTTATGCTTAACCAATTAACCTCTAAAACTAATCAGGAAAGCGCCTTATCACAACGAACCTACATACAAAATTTGAAGAAAATCCGATAATTCTTCATGTAAAACCCATTTATCTAAATTAAGGGGGAAGGATTAGCAATTTTTTCTCTTTATACTTAACCAATGAACCCCCAAAACTAATCAGGGAAGTGTCTTGTCACAATGAACTTATAAACAAAATTTGAAGCGAAACGGTTATTTCTATAGAGTTATCGCATTACGTATATACGTACATACATACACACATACGTACTTACATACGTACGTACTTAGATACGTACATATAAACGTAAGTACAAACAGAAACGTCGGGCACATTAGCTGTCAGGCTTTGATAGCCTGTGAGCTAAAAAGAAAACTGCACATTTATACTGAGGGCAGTGAGTTCACAGGCTATTCACACTAATTGTATATTATATTCTTATTTCAAGGAATTTGAAATAAGCCTCTCAAAAAATAAATTGACAATATATTAAAGGGGATCATCCCCAATCCACCCCCCACCCCTTACAAATAAAAATAATGTATCGCCAAATCTAATCAGGGAAGCACTTTATTATACTGAACCTATATACAAAATTGGAAGAAAATTGGATAATTCTCCATGAAAGACCCATTTATCTAAATTAAGTGGGGAGGATTAGCCCGCGTTACCCCCCTTTATACTTAACCAATGAACCCCAAAACTAATTAGAAAAGCGCCTTATCACTATGACACTATATACAAAATTTGAAGAAAGTTGGATAATTCTGCTTTAAAACCCCATTTATATAAATTAAGTGTGGGGGGGGGGGGGGGATTAGCTCTGTTTCCCCTTTATACTTAACCAACGAAACCCCAAAGCTTATGATGGAAGCGCCTTACCACAATGAATCTATATACAAAATTTGAACGAAATCTGACTATTCTGCAGGAAAAAGCAATTTATCTAAGCTAAGGGAGGGTTAGTCTCCTGTCATTCCTCTTTAAATTTAACCAATGAACCCCAAAACTAATGAGGGAAGCGCTTTATCACAATGAACCTAATACACAATTTGAAGAAAATCGGATAATTCTATTTGAAAAACCCATTTATCTAAATTAAGGGGGTTAGTCCTCATCTTCCTTTATACTTAACCAATGAAACCCCAAAACTAATCAGGGAAGCGCGTTATCACAATGAACCTATAAACAAAATTTGAAGCGAAAAGGTTATTTCTATCAAGAGTTATCGCGTTATTGACATACATACGTACATACAGAACCGGCGGGCGCATTAGTTCTCAAGCTTTGATAGCCTGTGAGCTAAAAGGGTTCTTAACTCTACTATAAAGAAAGAATAATAAATTATCTAATTTTTTACATACACATTTTATTCAAAATGTAGAAAATCGAATATATATGTATTCTCATTCATATTCGAATATGCTTTTATTTTCGTCTCATAATATATATTTCGGCTGTAACGTTTTGGGAAAATCCATACAACCTGACCTGGAAAAAGGTAATTCTGACCCACAAACAACATTCTACAGTGAACCCGACCATAAAAAGACAATTAGTCACGGAGATGCGAAAAAAAAATAGGGACAACTTGGCCCTATGGAGGGCTCTATTCAACGATGAGGAAGTGCGCGCTATTCATAGGTTTTACAATATTTGACTATTAAACTAGTTGGACATGCCAATCTCAAAGCTTTCTTCTATCTCATACATGTAAAAGCTTCAAAATTTGCTATCAAACCACAAAAAAAAAAAATCAAAATTTTTCGTCATTCCGCTGTACGTCAGCTACTTGCGAATCTTCGGGTTACCTGCATTCGAGCAGCCGATGTATTATACTAAACTACGGAAAGTCCTTCTGGCCTGTACCGTCAAGAAAAAATAGCCTCCCTATTGCTCGGTTGTGAGGCCTTAGCTAATTCTACTAAAAATACACGAATTTAAAATGCGTTGAACCCGATTACAGAAGAGTCATTCCCAGTTCTGGTCAATATTGAATTTGAATGAGAATATCGCTAAATTAATTAAGTTGGATTCACACGTGGCAGTGTATTTTTTGTCTCCAAATTTGGCGATATTTCACCAATTGTCGCCAAGCTTGGCAAATAATTTGACGTTGGCGAATATAAATATACAGTGTTAAGCATGTAAGTGTTGAAACGATGGTTATAACAATGAAAGAAAATTTAGTGAAACCATGTTCATTAAAACTCATAAATTAAACCCATTTGTGGAGGAATCCTGCTGTATTGTTTCAAAATGTCGGCCACCCTATAATTTTAAACTGCTATATCTCCGCCATTTTTTAAGAGCAAAACAAAAAATGCTTTGGAATCCTTGGATCAAGGCCGAACATTTAACGGAAATTTTTTTTAGGATTTCTAATATTTTTTCTATATTTCTTTTAATTAAAATCTATAAATGGCTATCAATGCGCCCCCTCCAGCCACAATATCCCCAAATTCAACTGGGACCTGCAGGTTATAGTCAAAAACATATACAAAAAGTTTGGTTCAATTATCTGCATAACTACATGCACTTTTCGATGATACAATAGTGAAAATGGAGCAAAAATCGTGATCACAGCTCCCCCTTTCGTTGAAATATTCCCAAATTCAACTGGTACCTGCAGGCTACAGTCTAAAACATATACAAAAAATTTGGTTCAATTATCTGCATAAAGTCATACACGTTTCGATGATACAATAGTGAAAATGGAACAAAAATCACGATCGCAGCGTCCCCTTTCGTCGAAATATATCATAAATTCAACTGGGATCTGCATGCTATAATCCAAAGCATATACAAAAAATTTGGTTCAATTATCTGCATAACTTCATACACTTTTCGATGATACAAAAATCGCGGTCGCAGTGCCCCCTTTCGTCGAAATATCCCCAAAATTCAAGTAGACTCTGCTGACCATAACCGAAAACATAGGAAAAAAAATTGTTCAATTATATGCGTAACTTCATACACTTTTCGATGATACAATAGTGAAAATGAAACAAAAATCGCAATCGCAGCGGCCCCTTTCGTCGAAATATCCCCAAATTCAACTGGGACCTGCAGGCTATAGTAAAAAACATATTAAAAAAAATGGTTCAAATTGAAGAATAACTTCATACACTTTTCGATGATACAATAAGGACAGACAGACGGGCAGACAGACATTTTGTAAAAACATGTTTTTTGTAATCTCTGACCCCTAAAACGTGTAAATCCGTTAAAAACCGGAAGTCGAATAAAAATTCGATTACAACTACTTACTTCTATCATAGATAGAACAAAGTAAAAATACAAATGTGTTCATTTTTCTATATAAATGATAAAATTGTTATTAGAGATACAATGGAAGACTTATATTTTGTATTAAAACATGAATTGTTTTTCTTTCATTTCCGGTTCTAATCGAAATATGTGAGGTTCGGGTCGATTCGAGGGTCGGCGAAAATTACTTTGTCCGGTTGTGGGTTGATGAATTGGTTTTGTCCGAGTCGGGTTGCGAATTGAATTTAAATAATATTTTTGGGTCGACCGCAAGAATGAAAACCCAACCCGATACCTAAATAATACAAGTCAACCCGACCCGCAACAAAAATGTAAAAATCAACACGACCCGAAGCAAGAAAGTAGAATTTAACCTGATCCGCAATGAAAAAATTCTTTCCCAAGCCGACCAGAACAGCGGGTCATATTAGAACCTATTATCGCTCCCCCGACTCCCCAGATCTGCCCTAGGACTTTAGTCAATTTTTACGAAAGTTAAAATTTATAAAGTATAAAAAAGGCATGTAAATATTCAGACAAATAAACATATCATTGCTTAAATTCCAATGATACTGAAAAGAGACGCTCTACAGAAAGATATACCTATCCAGGAAAAAAAAAAAGTATAAAAATTGCAGTATCCGTTTCAAAGTTTTGCGTGACATACATATAGAAAAAATATTCATCCTAACGAATTGTAGAATTTCCTCATTGGAAGTGGATTAAAATTTAAAGGTACAATATTTAAGCTTATAGAAATAAAGAATTTGAAATTTACTCAATTTTAACAGGCGTATTTTGAAGAAATTTAAAAATAACCGAAAAAAAAAAGCTTCTTAAAATATATCTAATCATTCTTGCGAGTGTTTCTATTTTCTACGCCGAATTTTGAAAAATTGGTATTAGCCAATTATCGCGATGAGGCGTTTCCAAGAGTTCAGAGAATACTTTGTCCAATCACAGAATATGTGTGAGCGTCCCGAGTGGAGGCGGTCCGCATATAATTAATTCAGGTCTTTTTTTCAATTTTGCTCAAAGTTATCCCGTGTTTATACTCGCTGTAATTGCAGTAGAATTATAAAAAGCATATTTTTGGAAAGCTTAAACACTGAGCCATCGTTGTTAGTTTTTAATTTTTTTTTAATTTTGCTGATATCGATTTTATAAGAGTTTAAAAGACACAACAACTCGATTTTTACCGGATCCAACCATTGAGTTGGTCCTCAGAAATAAACTACAACAGAAATCGAAAAAGTAAAAACTAACAACGTTGGAGATTGGTCTCAGCTATCCTATGAAAAAAAAAATATTTAAAAATATTAAAATGCGAGCGAGAAATCGCGCGATAACCTTCCCATAGACTTAACATTAGCGTGAGCGTTTCTTCGCGTGACTGATGTAGGCTCTTAAAGACGTAGCCAGTAAAGACGCAGCTTGATTAGACATGAATGTAAGGCGACATAGTACCAAAAACCTTAGTTCCTGCAGCGTATCACACTCATGTAGTGCTACCAAGCATGCCTGCAGTGTAGAACTGCGCAGAAAATTTATTTGTATTGCAGTGCAGAGTGCAGCATTCTGAACAGGAACAATTTCTCATATGCACGCATTACAGTATAATGCATTCATTGATTGAAATTATATGCAAGTGGCTGTGGCTCCACAATGCAATATGCAGTACAGCAATGCATATGTAAGTTATAAACGAACATTAGGCGCATATACCTTTAATACGGCAGTACAAAAGAACAGTGCGGACGTACACTGAGGCTCAAAAGTATAATAGGAGTGTACAGTGTAGTATAGTCTGTAGAGCAATAATGGTACACAGTGCACTGTACAAAGTTGCATTGCAGACGCACGCCCAGTACAACAGTAGAACAGTGCAGTTGACATATAAAGCAAGTTCGAAAGGTTTACTACAGTACCGCAAATTTCTTTTATATGAAAAAGCGCGATTATGATTTTTTCAAAAGTTGGCATTGACAGTGAGCTGCAGCCAAGAAGGAACCCCTTTCCTTTCTCATGCTCAATTAGAAGCATTTGTCCAACCCTTTTTCATACTTAAACATATTAACCTTTTTTGGTGCTCTTCAGAGCATTTTTTAATACTAGTATTGTATTTGAATGAGAATGTTGTAAGAAATTTCAGGTTTTGAAAACTCAATGGATGATATATTGATTTATGCGTCTGACATTAATATTCTTCGATTAGTCCTATACGCACTAATAAATGCCGAGAGAAACGGAATAAAGAAAAATGTGAATTTGAAGTTCAAAAAATGAAATTTTGAAAGTGAATTTTGATAGGAACCTTTTTGTAAATTGAATAAAAACTTATTTTGTTCATGTTATTACTTTCTGCTATCTATAATAGAAGAAAAGGCTATGATGTGGAATCCCTGGTCACGGATTTTTTTTTTCAACCGGTTAAAAAAGGAAAAAAGTCGCCAAATTTTGGGGACTATGATTTCTTTTATGGTAACCCGGCAGTAGTTAAATTGCTGGATTTAGTTGTTTTTCCTAGATCGTTGGCGCGATTCTGAGAGGCGCGCCAAAACAAAAGTCGCCAAAATTCCGTGACCAGGGATTCCACATCTGTTCCGAAGAAAGTATTATAATAGAATTTTTTCCGACTTCTGGTTTTCAACTGATTTACACGTTTTAGGGGCCAGAGACTCCGAAAAACACCTTTTTACAAAATGGCTGTCTGTTCGTCTGTCCTCATTGCATCATCGAAAAATGTATGAAGTTATTCATAGAATTGAACCAATTTTTTTTATAGGTTTGCGACTATGACCAGCAGGTTTTTCTTGAATTATGGGATATTCCGTCAGAAGGGGGGTGCTGCGATAGCGATTTTTCTGCCATTTTTATTATAGTATCATCGAAAAGTTTATAATGTTATGCATTGAATTGAACCAAATTTTATGTATATTTTTGACTTTGGCCTGCAAGTCCCAGTTGAATTTGGAGATATTCCACCGGAAGCGAGAGCTGTGATAGCCACATAAACATTTCAATTTAAAAAAGATGTACAAAAAATAGTAATCCTAAAAGTTTTTTCCGTTAAATGTTTGGCCTTGATCCAAGGATTCCAGAGCAATTTTCGTTTTGGCTCTATCTTAAAAAATGGCTGAGATATAGCAGTTTTAAATTTGAGGGTGGCTGACATTTTGAAATAAGACAGCAGGATTCTTCCATAAACGGGTTTAATTTATGAGCTTTAGTGAACATGGTTTCGGCGAATTTTCTTTCATTGTTGTAACCATCGTATGTGCTTAACACTATATATTTATATTCGTCAACACACGTGAAATTCTTGTCAAACTTAGGGATACTTGGCGGAATATCACTAAATTTGGTGACAAAAGTACCTTTCATAAATGAAGCCAACTTGGCTATAGCTGACTAATTTGGCAATATTCTCATTCAAACTCAATACTGACGAGTACTGGGAATGAATCTTCTGTAATCGGGTTATACGCATTTTAGCTTCGTGTTTTCCAGTAAAATTAGCTATAATCTTAAAACCAAGGAATAGGGGTGCAATCTTTTACTGCCGGTACAGGCCAAAATAACTTTTCATAGTTTAGTATACATCGGCTGCTCGCACCCAAGTAACCCGACGATTCTCAAGAAGATGACTTACAACAGAATGACGAAAAATATTGATTTTTTCGTGGTGTGATAGCGAATTTTGAATCATTTGCATGTATGAAATAGAATGAAGTTTTGGGATTGGCGCATTCGGCTAGTTTTTCTTGTCTCTCCTTTATGTAAAACCTGATTGAGTTGTTAATTTTATTTCATTATTGTATTTTTTTTCTGTGATATGTCAACATTATGTTTTATCATTTTTAATTTAAAAAGGAAAAGTTTAGACTGTTCTAGAAATATTTCCGATGTAGTGCGATTCGTTTTGTAATGTGAAGATGTAATATATTTCTGAGAAATATTTTCGATTTGTTTTTGTTAAAATAAATGTTTTGTTTGTTAACTGAAGCTCTTTTCTTAATTCCTCAAACAAATAATAACATTGGGTAGTTTTTCAAGAACTGAGAAATGTTTATTGACTGTTTTAAATCGAATTAGTTGAACTTTATTTCTGCTGCAACAGATTGAGACTGATCACAAGCCTCTACAATCTATTTTTAACAAATCGATAGATCGAATTCCACCCGACTACGGAAAATCCCTTTTTAGAAGTTCAACAGTATGGCCCAAAAGTTTTGTTACAAACGAGGAACATAAATGTATATAGCTTATTTACTTAGCAGATATTGTCATAATGAAGATTCATTACAGGAGAGTAACTACCAGATTCTGTTTTAAGTCCCAACTCTGGCCGCAGATTTGAAAATTTTGCAAGATCTCTCAAATACAGATACAGAACTTCTTGAAACACTTCCTTTATACTGGTTGGCCTAAAAGCAAAGATTCAGTTCCAGATTCCTGTAAGAAGTATCTACCCTTTTTGGATGAACTCTGGATCCAAAAAGACAGTCTTAAAAGCCCTTAATATAATCATTACAGAGAAATACAGACCCCAGGCGTTACAAATTCTTCACAAGGGACTTTTGAGCATAACAAGTTGTCGTAGAAGAACTAGTGAATAGTGGTTTGGCTGGGAATGTCAAAAGACATTATTTAGATGATAGAAAATTGTGCAGTTTGTAGGAAAACTCAGAGAATCTCTTTGACAGAACCATTGAATTCAAAGGAAATTCCTAAACTACCATGGAAATTTTTGCATCTGATGCATTTACCTATCAAGATGTTGATTATCAATTATCACAGATAGTTATTCCGGTTCTATTGATTTCAAATCTTTAAAAGATTTATATAGCAAGCCCACAATACAAATACTTAAGACTGGTTTAGTTTCCATAGAATTTCTAGAATTTCAGAAACTGACAACACTACTAACTACTCATCTTCTGAATTTAAGGAATTTTCACAAGAAGATATACAGACAGCAAAGAACTTGTTAAGAAAATGTAAGCTATCAGGCTAAGGTATGCCTTTAGCAAAACTGATTTTTAGAAGTACGCCAAGAGGAAACTTAGGATTACCTGTTCAACTTTTCTTCAGTAGACGGATGTGATTCATAGTTTCTATTGCTGAAGAATTGTTGAAGCTTAAAGTCATGATCCAAACTAGATAACATTTAACTGAAGTTAGATTAAAACAAAAATTCTTCCATGATCTTCATGGGCAACCACCTTCTAATGTTCCGTTACAACAAAATCAAAATGTTATGCTAAAACAAACACCAAGGAATTGGTCACTAGCAACAATAAATTCTCAAGCTGCTCCTAGATCATATAATCTGATGACTTCTGAATGGGAATATAGACGTAACATTAGCCAAATCAAGCCAACTATGTTGAAGTTTCAAATTGAAAGGAAAGGGAAGTCACCAATAGGCATAGAAAATCGACTTCATACTTCTCATAACAAATCAAACATTTGTTTCCGAAAGAATCTAAGAGTACGTGCTCCCAGTATGACTGACAGCAAACCCATTGTTACCAGGTAGAACAGAAGTGCAAAACCGGTAAACAGACTTGATCTCTGAGACAACCCAAATAACATTTTTGAAAGGGTAGATGTTATATAATTGTAGCTGTGGCAACATACTTTTTAGAAGTTCAACAGTAGTTCCCAATCTAACTGTTTGAAGTTTCTGTTGTTATTTTTATATGTGTTATTTGTCCTTATTAAATATGTATCTTATCTAACTTAAATGCTGAGGCATTTCAACATATATCGTCACAAAAATTACATAAGTGCAGAGACGAAGTTGAATGAAAAGTTACTGTAAAATGGGAGAAAATGCAATTGAGTGCTCATAAATAACTGTTCATAAAAAAAAAAAAAAAAAACCTATACTTTCTGAACACTGACTCGATCATAATTTTATAAATTGAATTACACTTTGCTAATACTGAATCACTTGGAAAGTATTTGGTTAAAACTAACGTAGCTCTCGTCAAATACTATGAAGTAGATTAAAGTAACCTTTCTCTTCATTTCGTATCATTACATGCTAATAAATACTATATGTTCACCATGTACCACGTATTTCCACAATATGAACTTTTTTGCGCATCTGGAGGAGTTAGATGTATTCAAGGACACGAATATATTGTGCTTGATGGCATTATTTTGTTAAATATTGCATAGTCGTGGGAAAAAAATGATGCCTTCTCCCTACTAACTCTGATTCAAATCATTGTAAAGATATGTGACTATGGTATCAATCGATTAGTAATAACGTCTTCTAATTAATGAAAAACTGAAATTTTGCTTACGCTGCCTATAGATTAGAAAATGTAACAAACTTTAACATTTTCAATACTATCACTTAACTTTGATATCATATTCGTATTTTTCGCCTTTGGATACCAAAAGGCAAGTCATTCGGTCAAGTAGTTCAGAAATTATGCCGGTTTAAAGTTAGAGACTTCTAACGTTAAATTCATTCTTAATCGTTGCAAAACAGATTGCAATGTGCTCAACCAAACGGCTGATAGCTTCGGATCTCAAAGTTGGTAGACAAGGGGGCTGCCTTGTTAGAACTATAGTCCTGCAGCGGGTCCCGTAACCCGATTCTACCTGAACCTGACTAGACCAGCGTTTCGGGTCGGGTCAGGTTGACTCGAATTTTTTTTCATTACGGATCGGGATAGGGACGGGTTGACTTTGTTTCGTTTTAGGGGCGAGATTTAACTTTTACGGGTCAAACGGATTGGCCCGATTTTTCAGGTAAGAAAAACTATATATTTGAACACTAATGTATATAGACACATTTTACAACATAGAAGCTAAAATTGATATGTGTGATTTAATTATAGACTGTTTTTCCATTATTGTATTAAAATATGGATTAACTTCCCTTTCGGGTTCCTTTCGGGTTCGAGCTGAAATGTGACGGGTTCGGGATGCCAATTTTGTTTCGGGTTTAGGTTAGTGTTCGGGTTGACTTAAAATACAATTTTTTGGTTGTGAGCAAGCTACTGTTTATTTTAATAAGAAAATCAATTTAAGTATGCTTACCATCGGTACCCATACAGATTGCATAATAAATTGCTGCCGATGATTGGCATATTGAGCCTACTTAACTTGATTTTATTATTAAAATAAACTGTACTTTGCATATATGAGAAAATTTTATTAGTTACTTCATAATGCACACTTCTACATACAATTAGTGGCGTACTTAATCTGTTGATTGAATATGAAAAAATTCTAATAAAGTTATTTTTTCATGCAAGAAATCATTTCATACTAAATGAAGGACCTTCTACAACTTTGTAATTGACCTTTTCCTATCTCGAGTCATTTTCTAGATAGACACACTAACTCTATAATTTACAGCTCGGTGGCGCTTTGTGCAATCTCATCGCATAGGGCATAGCCCCTTTACTATACATATAGACATCACGTTCATAAATTTATCTGTCACCATTCTGAAGTTAATGGGGGGGGGAGGGGGAGGTGGGCAGGACTTTAGTAAACACCCTGTATAATTACACTTCATGTGAAGTTTTTTTTTTTTTTTTTTTTTTTTTTTTTTTTTTTTTTTTTTAATGCGCCAATATTGGCAAGAAATATTTCGTCAACGTAAAACCAATAAAACCAATGTTTCTGTAATATTTGCATTTCATTGCAAATGTTTCAAATATAAAGACAATATTTCTGCGAAATTTTCGTTTCATTGTAAATATTTTCAATGTAAATAAAGCGTTTTTGAAATATTAACATTTCATTGTAAATAATTTCGACGTGAAACAATTATTTAATCAATATTGTCATTACCATTAAATAGTTTCATTGAATCCAGTATTTGCATAATTTTGAACAAATGTTTGTTTGTCTGATAGGACATATGTCACAAATGATAAAATTGAAATTTTTTACTGAAAATTTGAAGTTACATATATATATATATATATATATATATCCTTTTTTCATACCACCCAAACAGCATCAATTATTTTTATTCTTAAATATGGGAAAAAAATCAGGTAGCGAAGTGTTAAGAAATCTCGATGTATCAGCTCTCGTAATCTAAACGAAGACATTATAATAGTTCGGGAGGAAGCGACAAGTTTTTCATTAAAAATATTTATACAAGCTGATCTTCAAATATGAAATTGATCTTATTTAAATAAATCACGAAAACAACCGTCAGCTATTGCGACAACAGGGGATGTGCTCTCGGGATCCGTAATACTCCCTGTCAAAGCTAAATGAATTACATCCCGATTGCGAATGATTGCTACCGGAACATCCGTAATCGAGTTCCCATTCATTTAGCTTTGAATGGTGCATATTGTGGTTCCCAAGGCCACATCCACTGCTGTCGCGACAACTAACGGCTTTTTTTGTGATTGATTAAGTAAGATCAATTACATATTTCAAGAACGGTTTGTATAAAATGGTTGACTAAAATACCTCGCCGCCTCTCGTACTTTAATACCAGGTATTAAGTCCTCAAGTGCTTACCACCGATGATTACTTTAAGGCAGGTTCACGAAAACAAACTGCGTTGCTACATTTTCAAGAAAGGCACGCTAAATAACTGTAATGCGTGATCAACATAAATGAATTCTTTTAAAGAAATATGAATAAGAGAGTAAAACGTTTAATGGATAGAAATTGATTTGCAATGTAGCTTACGTTAAGAATCTAAAACAAAATTATAACTGTTTCGTGCAAGTGATTTAAGTAAATAGAATTTTTCTGAATTGTATTCTTATCTTCAGGGTCATATCAAGAGGGCTTTTAAGAGTTATAAACATTAAAATCATGACCGAATTTTAGAAAAACATTCGAGAAATAGCAAATCACGTCTTTTATTTACTTGGTGAATATTAATTGTTTTGTCAGAAAATACTTTGCAGTCAATAATAAATATTACATTCCTTATAAGACTGGTTCACTCAATTAAATGAATGTAATGGTGGAATATCTGCTATTGTGAAATATTTTAGAAGGTGTTTATTATTGGATTATTTTAGCTACTTATAAAAATTCCGTAAACTGATTTTATGAACTGAAGAGTGAGTATTTTTAAAGATTATTGAAACCTAATCCTTTTTTTTAAAATTAATTACTTGCTGCAAAAGACTCGTGGACACATTTAGGTGAATATAATGGTGACTTTTCTTCAGTTATGAAAAATATTGCAAGGTGCTTCCTTCTGCTTATTGTTCGAGTATTTTAAATCCAGAATTTCCTTAATCTCATTTATAAACTGAATACTGAGCATTTATATCGATTATCAAAATTTAATAATTAAAAAAAATAATTATTGCATTTAGCATTATACTTTAGAAAGTCTGATGAACAGGAAACATTCTGGCAACAAATCTTCGGAGCATTATTTACAAAACTCTTCTTGTCCTAAAAGAAAAAAAAATATATATTACGTATAAATATTACGAAGTGTTCGAATATTTTAAATCCAGATATTCCTTAATCTGATTTATAAACATAATATTGAGCATTTAATTTATGACTATCAAAATTTAATCCTTTTCAAAAATTTTAGAGATTACATTTAATTAGCATTACGTTTTAGGAATGGTTTGAAAATAGGAAACATTCTGGCAGTAAATCCTCAGAGTTTATTTTAAAAATTCAGTTTTTCCTAAAAGATAAATATAAATAGATACAAATATAAATATTTCGAAGTGCTTATTTTTCAAGTATTTTAAATCTAGAATTTCTCTAATCTAATTGATGAACTGAATATTGAATATGACTATCAAAATTTAATACTTTTAAACAATTTTAAAGATTACATTAAAGTAGTATTCTTGCAACAAATCCTCGGAGCATTATTTACAAAACTCTTCTTGTCCTAAAAGAAAAAAAAATATATATAAATACGTATAAATATTACGAAGTGTTCGAATATTTTAAATCCAGATATTCCTTAATCTGATTTATAAACATAATATTGAGCATTTAATTTATGATTATCAAAATTTAATCCTTTTCAAAAATTTTAGAGATTACATTTAATTAGCATTACGTTTTAGGAATGGTTTGAAAAATAGGAAACATTCTGGCAGGAAATCCTCAGAGTTTATTTTAAAAATTCAGTTTTTCCTAAAAGATAAATATAAATAGATACAAATATAAATATTTCGAAGTGCTTATTTTTCAAGTATTTTAAATCTAGAATTTCTCTAATCTAATTGATGAACTGAATATTGAATATGACTATCAAAATTTAATACTTTTAAACAATTTTAAAGATTACATTAAAGTAGTATTATGCTTTAGAAAATCTGACAAACAGAAAACATTCTGTCAATAAATCCTCAGAGTATTAATTAAAATACTCGGATATGTCTAAAAGAAAAAAAGTTAAATATTTCGAAGTGCTTATTGTTCGATTATTTTAAATCTAGATTTTCCTTTTATCTGATTTATAAACTGAATATTGAGCATTTACCTATAATTATCAAAATTTAATCCTTTTCACAAATTTTAGAGATTACGTTTAATTAGCATTGTATTTTATGAATGGTTTAAAAAACAGGAAACATTCCGGCAATAATTCCATGGAGTATTAATTAAAATACACGGCTTGGCCTAAAAAAAATACGAAGTGCTTATTCTTCGATTATTTTAAATCGATAATTCCCTTAATCTGTTTTATAAACTGAATATTGAGCATTTATATATGAGCATCAAAATTTAAATCCTTTTCAAAATATTTTAAAGATTACATTTAATTAGCATTATGTTTTAGAAAATCTAACAAACAGGAAACATTCTGGCAATAAATCCTCGGAGTATTAACTAAAATACTCGGCTTGGCCTAAAAGAAAAAAAAAATATTATGAAGTGCTTATTGTTCGATTATTTTAAATCGAAAATTTCCTTAATCTGATTAATAAACTGAATATTGAGCATTTATCTATGACCATTAAAATTTAATCCTTTTCAGAAAATTGAGAGTTTGCATTTAATTAGCATTATGTTTTAGGAATGCTTTGAAAAACAGGAAAAATTCTGGCAATAAATTCTCGGAGTATGACTTTAAAAACTCGGCATGGACTAAAAGAAAAAATAGATATAGAATTACACAAACTGTAAAATTTCTTCTTTGTAGACATGCAATAATTACTTTCCAGAAGCATTTTATCAGTACCATATAGGTACTTTTTTAATGGTGCATGTATGAAACACTAAATGTACAAAAATAATAAAAATAATAAAACTTTAAAGATTATGTGTGATGTATAACTTAATCTTATGTATGAAAAATGACGCTTAGAATCCCCATATCATGTTTTTATGATAATTTAAACGAATTTCACGATTGTAAAATAATATACAAGATATATTTTTTAAAATAATGTAAAGTCCTTGATTCTTGTTCATAACTTCTAAGCGTTAGAAGACAAGAATTAAACATCTGTTTAATTCATGAAACTTAATTCAAGATTTCTATGCTTTCTTTTTAATTTGCAATTTTTATGAAGAAAATCTTATCCTTAGTGTCCGGTATCTCTCTATGTTAAAAAAAAAAGTAACCACCGCAGCCGCAGCCGCAGCCGCAGCCGCAGCCGCTGTCAATGAAGATTTTGTGTCTTGAAGTCTTTCTGGACTCATATCCAGAAAACTATTGCATATAAAAATTAAAAAATTGGTAGTTTTATAAAGAAATGTTCAATAAACACGCTGAAGCAAACAGTTTTTAAATCGAAGAATTATTTTAAGAGATATTTAATATTAAATTCACGTGTTAAAAGCAGTAAATGTATAGAAAATTACGTAATAAAAAATATACATGCGCGTGAATATTAAAAAGAGAAATAATTAAATTATTAGGTGTTTTCAAAGTATTAAGTAGGGAAACTTACGTCATATTTAAAATGCTAAAATAACAATATTTCCAAACAATTTCAATTAAAAAATATATTTACACGAGAGATTAATTTATTTCGACAAAATCATTTACCTATATTTCAAATTTTAAAACAGCGTAAATAATAATATTTCCTTTCAATTAAAAACTATAACTTTACGTTTAATAATTACGTTTAAATTAACGAAATAACTAATAAATTGTTAAAATATCGTTAAAATATCATTAAAAATATAGGTAAACGTTAAATTAAAAATCACTCGATGACATAACTAACATGTGTAACGCATCTGATGACAATTGAATGTGACGCCAAGGTAATATACTTTTGACGTTAAATCACATATTTTGGAAACAGTTCTTTTCTTTCATAGAAAGTAGTTGACGGGATAATGGAGAAGTACCCAATTTTTCATAGCATCGTTATAAAATTCCCCGATGCAGCAACATTGTATACTTAACCATTTTACACAATTTGATTTTCAAATGTTTAATTGATCTTATTTAATAAATCACGAAAACAGTTGTTAGCTGTTTCGACAGCAGTTGATTCGGCTTTAAAATCCCTCACTCAAAGGAAAATGAATGGAAACCCGATTACAGCAGATCGCCACAGGTCGTTTAATTATAACTCAATCTTCCGTAATCGTTTTAGAGTTGATCAAATCAGTGTGTTTTTTAATTTTGAGGTGTCAGAACGGGTGTCAAAAAATTCTCAATAAAACAGTCAACATTAATTTTCTTTAGGTAAGAATTAAAGATTTTCTAATAAATAAAAGCTCTTACCTGCGGGTTCGTGATGGGATGCTTAATACGGGTATCTTGATCATATCCGTCAGTAAGGCTCACACACACAAAATACAAAGTCTTTAAATAAAAACACACAACATTTACTAACGTTAACAGAACACAACAATTAAAATTATAAATCCTTTTCTTAATGATTCACAGAAGCAACAATCATTACATCTTTTTCCTTTGGTCTCAAAGACCCAACTGCTTAAAATATCTCTCTGCAAGAAAAAAAGAAATTATTATTCAAAGGTTCAAAGTACAAATTTAAAAGTCAGTCTTCGTGGACGGAAATGAAAGTCTTAGCGAAATATAGAGGCACAGTCTGTGGTTTTTATAGTTCTAATCAGAGTTCTTTTCTTCACATTCCCCCCTTTGAGTTCACTAGGGGACAGAACTCAACTTGAGTCAACTCCCACTTGACTATCGGGTAGTCTAACGGGAGGACGTACTGTTCGCCCTCGACGAGTAGTCAGACAGTTTTGCAGAGATGGTTTCCCTACCACTCTTCTTAGCATTCGTTTCAGGATTCCGACGAGTCTTTTCCAAAAGCCACCCCACCAGGGCGCAGAAGGTGGTATGAACTGCCAGTCTATATGTGAAAAAACACTGACAGATTTTAGTTTCTCAAAATCAATCTTGCTAAATAAATTACGACATCCAGTAAAATTGGTGCCGTTATCAGCGTATATTACTGTAGGACGGCCTCGTCTCGCAATAAATCTTGTGAGTCCAAGAATAATATGAGTTGTTGTACAACGTGGTGCTTTGAAGGTAAGACGACAGGTAACCTAAAGTTAAATTCATCGTCTCGATGAAAAATTTTAGTTTTCACACGGATGATATCATCCGAATCTGTAAAAGTGCGTAAGCATTTATATCTTTTATCGTTCATATTTTCAAATGATTCCTTTTGTACTAGCTTTAAAATAACTGTTTCTGCCTTCTGAATTTCACTGTTAGTCAATTGACCGAATATTCTGTCGTTACTACCCCTTTTCGAATTTTGAATAAATCGCAGAATCCACCCAGTGATTCGCAAAATTTTACTGTACGAAGAATAGCGATTATAAAATTGGGGGTCATTACTTTCTAAATTAGAGGCAGTTACAATTGTTTTTCGTTTTTCTATATTTACTATTTCCATGTTAGGCAAAATGTTAGACTTAGGCCATTTTTCTTCGGAATCCAAAAGCCATGTCGGTCCTAACCACCACTGAGACCTAATAAGGGATTTCGCACAACAACCGCGTGACGGCAAATCTGCTGGATTCATATGTCCAGGTACGAAATTCCACGAAGCGGTGGATGTAAGTTTTCGAATTTCCCTAACTCTGTTTTCTACGAATGTAGCCCAAGGTCCTTCCCGTTTTATCCAATATAACGCGTCCATAGAATCTGACCAATAGAACGTATCAATATTTTCTAGTTTCAAATCTGCTTTAATGCTATTGGTCAATCTAGCTCCAATGCAACAAGCTAGTAATTCTAGACGCGGAATCGAAATGTCTTTTAACGGAGCTACTCTAGAACGGGCCTGAACAAGTTGACAGATGACAAAATTCGACTGCTCATTTCTGAGAAAAACACATGTAGCATAAGAAGATTTACTCGCGTCGCAAAAGGCGTGTAGAGATAATTTTCCCATTTTTACTGAAAAGTAAGATAATTTTCGAGGTATTTCAAGATATTCTAAATCATTAATTTGGTTACTCTATTTTTTAAATTCCTTAACTATCTCATCGGGCAATTTGGAGTCCCATGAAGCTTTCATTTTCCAACATTTCTGTAAAAGCAATTTTGGAATTAAGGTCACGAGACAAGTGAAACCGATGGGATCGAATATTTTATGCGTTAAGGACAAAATCGTTCTTTTTGTGATGAGCTCATTCTCAACTTTAAAATTCCGGAAATCACACGACAGCGTGTCCTTTTCGGTATCCCATATTAAACCAAGTAACGGAATTTTTATATCATTCTCATCATTCAAATAACCCTTGTCATTATTGCCTAATCCAAATTCCTCGCATTGATTATAACACCAACCACGAAGATCAAATTGTGCCGATGCCAAAAGTTTTCGTGCTTCATTTCGAAAATACTCTAACTCTTCCCTCGACTCTACACTGGCTACACAATTGTCTACATAAAAGTATTCTTTAAGTTTTAGAGCAACATCTTTAAGATTTTCAGAAGCCTGATCTAAGTGATGTGTAAGAGTAGCAGCCAAAAGGAAAGGGCTACAACTAATCCCGAAAACCACCCTACAATGTCTATAAATCTCAAGGTTTTCGGAATTCCCATCTCTCCACCAAAGAAAACGTAAATAATCCCTGTCTTTTTCATTTAGAGATATCTGCAAAAATGCTTTTCGAATATCTGCTACAACCCCTATCTTTCCTATTCTAAATCGACTTAGGACGGAAGGAATTAATTCAATTAAATTAGGTCCCTTTTCTATACAGTCATTTATGGAAACGGAACCCCTAACATGTGCTGAACCATCGAATACCGGTCTAATTTTGGTTGTAGACGTAGGCTTGATTACCGCTCTATGAGGGAGATAGTGGATCTTAAAAGGGTTAAATTTTTCATCACAATTCACTTTTTCAATGATCCCCTCCTCTTCCCATTCATCCAAAACTTTTTCGTAATCTTTCAGTAAACCGCAAGAATTAAGATTTTTGATATTATTTTGAAGGCGTTTTCCCGCTAAATCTTTATTACTAGGAATAGGGGGGTGTTCATTTATCCAGGGGAGACTAACTTTGTATCTACCGTCATTTTCTCGGCTTACGGTTTCTTTAAAATGTTGCATAACCAATTTTTGAACTTCTTCCTTAGATTGTTTTTCAGCCGGATCTACTATGCCTAAGGAATCTAGATTCCACAAATCCGTAATTTTTGCATCATTTACTATTAACGAAAGGACCAAAAGAGAACTATCCCTTTCTTTAGCATTAATTTTCCCCATAGTAGTCCATCCAAGTGACGTTTGCATCGCAACTAAACCGCAAGAAAGATTTTCAATTTTTCCCGTAAACAAATTTTTCACAACATCTGCTCCTAACAAAACATGTATTTCGTTAATATCCCATTCATATAAACAATTTTTACTTCCCGGGCAGATATCGCTCAAAAAAATATATTTTTCTTTTAATTCCGAAATACAATTAAGATTTCTAATCTTAGGAACAGCAGCGCAAATTTTGTCTTGTTCCATGACCTCAATTTTGATATTTTTTCCTCCCCTCAAACCCCTTAAATCTACAGAATAGCAATTATGATCAACCGTTGTTTCGGTACCTCCAAAAAGCGTATGCGTGATTTTTACTTTTCTTATACCTTCTAATTCCATTTTATTGGCCACGAATTTTGAGATATAAGATTTTGAAGACGCTGTGTCTAAAATAGCACGCACTATATATTCAAAACCGTTATTCCTTATATAAATACACAGAGTTTGTAAATAAATTGTGCTCGACAAATTTTCGTTCGAAAAGAGAGTAGTATCCGACAGTTCGTTTTTTTTCTTTCGTTTTTTCATTTGTTTTTGCTTTATAGCAAAATAGCACATTATGGTTGCCTTTACAATGGCAGCAGACTATTTTTTCTTTACAAAAACGCGATAAATGTTTCTTCATTTTCAGACACTTAAAACATGCTCCCTTCTTCTTTAAAATACTTTTTCTTTCTTCAATAGTTAAGCTAGCTGCGAACTGACAATGGATGAGCAATGTTTTGAAGTGTTACAAAAAACACAATTCGATAAACTTAAATCTTCCTCCGTATTAGTCGCTATTAAATCATTCACAGTCGGATATATTTTATGCTTAGCTCGCGAATCGTGGATGTTCTTATCGGGAAAAACGTGAGTTTTCCAAATTAACCTTAATTGCATTTGACACTAACATCGCTTTCTCTCTGGCGTGTAAACAAGATGATAAAAATTTTATCAGCTCTTTAATTTTGTAATAACCTTTCTCATTTTCCGATTTATTTAATTCAATGAGAAGGTCTTGAGGAATTGTTTTTAATATGGTGGTACACAATACACTAGATATTTCTTCAATATTTGTACCGAGACTTTCTAAACTTCTAAGTTCAACAGATAATTTGTCGAAATATTTTCGAAAAAGATATATATCTGCAGAATTTCGTAACGGCTTGGTTGCCAAAATGTTACTCATATTAGTATGAATCAGCATTTGTTTATTTCTGTATCTATTTTTCAATAGTTCCACTGCAGTATCGTAATTCTTTTCTGATATAGGAAAGCCTTCAATTGTGCTTAACGCCGTAGTTTTTAATTGAGCTCGCAAATAGTTGAATTTATCAATTTTATTTAAGGAATTGTTATTATGAACGGAAGATTCAAAACAATTCCAAAAAGTAAGCCAGTCATTCATATTCCCATCAAATATTGGAATACTTAATTTAGGAAGTTTTACACGTACGGAATTCTCTCCCCTATTATTAAATGCAACGTCCGAAGCATTTTCGTAATTTACTTCCAGTTTTGACTTAAAATTTAAAAGCCCTGCTTTTATTTCTCTTATTTTTCTATTTGCGCGCGATTTCCAAGAAATTACGTTTTCAGTATACTTTTCAGCTGCTTCCAATTCTTTTTCTAAATCATCTGGATTAATCAATAATTCTAAGTTACTGTCCGTAATTTTTAAAGACTTAAATTTGTCTGTAACCGATTCGACATATTCTTCTAATTCTTCAGCAGACACATCTTCTAATTCTATTGAGTTTTCGATTTTGCTTAATGCTTTAGTGACTGCTAATCGTAAAATTGTTCGTCTTTTTTTAAGAACTTCTAACGCTTCTGGTTGAGACATATTTTTGTGCGTGTGTGTGAGTCGAAATGATGTATAGTTCAAATCTTTTTAATTCGATTTTAAATCTTTCCCAAACAATAAGATTTCAAAATTTTCTAAATTATTTCTTATTTCAAAAAAAGATTTCAAACTATATTCTAAACTATTTCATAATTCACAAATATTAACCGCACTATACATCCCAGCAGGGATGCCATGTCAAAAAATTCTCAATAAAACAGTCAACATTAATTTTCTTTAGGTAAGAATTAAAGATTTTCTAATAAATAAAAGCTTTTACCAGCGGGTTCGTGATGGGATGCTTAATACGGGTATCTTGATCATATCCGTCAGTAAGGCTCACACACACAAAATACAAAGTCTTTAAATAAAAACACACAACATTTACTAACGTTAACAGAACACAACAATTAAAATTATAAATCCTTTTCTTAATGATTCACAGAAGCAACAATCATTACATCTTTTTCCTTTGGTCTCAAAGACCCAACTGCTTAAAATACCTCTCTGCAAGAAAAAAAGAAATTATTATTCAAAGGTTCAAAGTACAAATTTAAAAGTCAGTCTTCGTGAACGGAAATGAAAGTCTTAGCGAAATGTAGAGGCACAGTCTGTGGTTTTTATAGTTCTAATCAGAGTTCTTTTCTTCACAACGGGGGTTGGCGAGCGTAGCTCCTAGAGGCAGAGTCCCCTGGTTTTATAAAAAATAAGAAAATAGAACTTATTTTTGCAATATTCAGATATAATTTAAAATATATTTCGAAAGATAAAGTATGAGTATGATAGTAAGCATACATTTTCTTTTCAAATTTTGATGTTTTAAATACTTTCGAGATAGCTTAAGACTGTTCTCAAATTCAAACTGGCTGCTTCATGACACATTTTTGAATTCATTTTGTGCCCAAATGCATGGAACTGACATGTGCTCATATTCAGAAAATATGTAATCGAACAGTTTTTCTTTTTCCATAATGACAGAAGATCTTTTAGAAAATGCAGTCAAAAGTGGCGTTTTGAATCAAATTTCCGGTTGTGACAGCGCGGGAAAGAAAAAAAAAAGCTGCCGTCATGAGGCAACAATCGCTTACAACTCAAGATATAATTAATTTATCAAAAAATGGAAGAACTGTCCGATTATAAATCAATTCAATAATCATGTCTGCAAATGTCATACTTTAACGTTTAAAAATGCCTCCGAAAATATGTCAGAAAGTTTCCCGTTGTTGAGCGAGGGAAAAAAATATGTTTCTTGAGTAGAATGAAATGCTGCTTATAAATTCGCATAGATACAGTTTTACTAACAAATGTACTTGAAACAAGTTTTGATAATTATGATTTGGGTGTAGCTCCCCAGAAATTGTAAATAGCTTCCTTGAGATCTATAATACATGAATATTACTTGCGATTTATATTAAAAAGTTCGTATAATGTTTATATCATGCGTTCGAGATGGCCAATCAAATAATGGGAAAATGTTGTCATTGAAACTCTTTTTGGTAGCTTTTTATGCATGTTATGATGCATTATCTTGTTAGGAAATAAATGATTCATTTCATAAAAGCCGCCGTGTGCCAAAATTTATGTTTTAAAATATGGGTGTACACTTTTGAGTTTATTTTCTTAGGAACAGTAAATTGATTAGTCTTATCTTAAGCTGACACAACACCCCAAGTCATAGCTGATACTCATTTATTTTGACGACTCAATGTGACGTTTCTGTTCCTCCACAAATCGTGCCAGCATTAACATATAACTTCAGGTGGGGGGGGGGGACGGATTAATCTTGATGGGCCTAAAGTTATACGTTAATACTGGCGCAATTTGTGGAGGAATAGAAACGGCGCAAGGAGTCGTCAAAATAAAGGAGGATCAGTCATGTTGCCTGGTGCTGTGTCAGTTCAAGGTAAAACTAATTCTGTTGTTGTTTCTAAGAAGACGAATTCAAAAGCGTGTATCCGTATTTTAGGAATAAAACTTTTGACATACGGTGGCCTTTAGGAAGTGAAAATTTCATTTTCAAACATGATGATGCATCGTATCATACCTCAAAAGCTACAAAAAGAAGGTTCATTGATAACAATTCACCATTATTTGATTGGCACCCTTGATCGCTCGATATGAATATTTTAAAATAATCAATGGAGTTCAGAGGCGAACTTTTTTATGTAGATGGCAAATAATATTCATGCATTACAGATCTAAAGGAAGCTATTTAGAATTTCTGGGGAGCTACACCCACATCATAATTATCAAAACTTATTACAAGCATGTTGAATTATTGTATGTCTGCCAAGTGTCTCAAAAATAAAGGTATTAGTTACATTTCTTATAGTAAAGTTGTATCTATGTGAATTTGTAAGCAGCATCCATTGAAAAAATTGCAATAATGTTTTATTAAAAATATTATTATTATTATAATTTAAATAAAAATGAAAAAGACAGTTCTCTTTATATTATAAATACATATTATATAATGTTTATTAATACTTAGAATTGTATAAAATTTATGATTATTTAAAGTTTTTAGTGTCTTTATAATTTTGGTCAATAGTGTGTAAAGATATCAAAACAAAATACATTATTTTATGGAGCTTATTTTTGCCCCCACCAACGATCTGAAATCACTTATAATACAAATGATTTGATTTATTTAACTTTAAAAGAACTTTTATGTATGACCAAATTTTGACAATATCATGTTTCATGTAATATAGGAGGGGATAGTTAAAATCAAACTTAATACTATGGTAAATTTCAGAAGATTTTTAAATATAATTTTATTGCACGAACATTGTACAGTAATTTAAACACATTTTTACGTTACAAGTTACATCTCTATACTGTCTATTTTATCTTCCTGTGATACACAGTGTTAAAAAATTCATTGTATATAGAGTCAAAACGTTGAAAGTTGCTGCAACCTTAATTTTGAAATTGTAATTTTGAACCACATAAAGCTGTTTGATATATTTCGTTTCTATATTTCGTTTTCAACAATTTACTACGTCGAGGTTAGAGCAATTGTACAATTACAACTAGATTACAGCATCCATATTTTGGTTCTGTGTCGAACTGCAACTTTTAACATTTCGCAATATTTCTTCCAAACACCATTCACTTGTAAGATATTAGGTCTAGAGACCTAAGGGGATTCGCCATAAAAATGTATTTTAAATGGGGCTCTGCAGGTCGAAAAGTTTGGGAACCACTGTTTAACTTTTAAACAATAATTTTCTGTATTTAAAATTTAGGAATGAAAAATCGAAGATGTTATTGCGGGAGACCACTACATTCAAAGAGAAAAATATCTGCTGATTTTCCTCCTTCTCATGAAATATGTGATGCGTACGGTAGCCCTTATGGTTATATTAAAGAAGTCGACGATGAATGGGTTTATCGGATTACTCCAGAGAGTTCTTATATAAGGTATTATGATCACGGATCTTCAAGACCACGATCTGTAGACTATAACATCTCATTTTACAAATTCTTCGGGCAATCTCTGGCAAAATCATCAATTAATGGTATAAGCAACTGTTTTTCAACTAGCAATGTGTTTGGAAAAATCATCTGGTTCCTGGTATTTTGTTTCTGTGCAGCTGGTTTTGGATATCAAGCTTCTGGATTTTATGCTCTGTATAGAAGTAAGCCCTCTGTTGTGCAGATTGAAGTCGAAAATGACGGAGAAGTTGATTTTCCTGCTGTAACGCTGTGTAATACTAATAGGTAAGTTTATATTCTTTATCGATTTTACTTTTAAACGAAATGGAATTATTTTTGGGTGTACACTGTAAAAAAAAATTCCTGAAAAAAAAAACGGAAATTGTACTGGCAGTCGAGACGCCAGTACTATTTCCGTATTTTAACGGAAAAAAAATTCCACAAATTCCAGGAAATTTTCCGTGATTTCTGAAATTTCCGTTTTTAAATTTCCGTTTTATAACAGATATCTTCCGTATTTTTTAGAAATTTTTATGTCGTTAAAATAAAATTTATAGGACCAAAAAAGAAAAAAAAAACGTTACTTCGCGAGGACAACCTTATAAGGGTACATACATTTCTGCTTATTGTTTTCATTTCTGAGTGAGTTTACAGTAATTGACCAACCCTTGCCATGAGCGGAATCGAACCCGTAATCTCCCGTATACCTGACGACTTAGACCACTGCACCATGAGTGGTCACGCCTACTTCTCAAATGTTGTTAGTTATTTTATGATGCAAAAACTTGAGGTTTCATCTGTAGATAGATTTTTTTCAGTTCCAATGTTTTTAATATTTTCTTTTCATAATTTTCAATACTTTGCTGTATTATTTGGTGCCTTATAACAGATAAATTTAAATTTATTATGTATTATATTCGTAAAACATTGTATTAAGAATAATGATTGCTTCTTTTTGCAACAGTACCAACATTTTCTTTTTTCGAACATATACTTTTTTAAAAATTATTTGCCTGATTATCTATTTATCAATTCCAATAAAAACAACAATGATCTTAATCAGACGTGTTTTTACATGCTATTAAAATATTTTTTTTAATGTCTTATTTTAAAAAGTTTATGTAAATAAACAATTTTGTAATAAATTAAATTATAATATTTCAGCTATGCTGAGAGCTTTTGCGCACGGTTCTGTTAAACTGAATAGTTTAAAATATATATATAAAAAATTGATTTTTAGAGACAAATTTGAAATTAATGACCTTGGGATTGGTAAGTTTAAATCTGGACTTATTGATTTAATTTATAAAAATATAAACTAACAAATAAATTAAAAATGTTATAAAGTTAAAAACTTTATTTTTATGAAAGTAAAGAAAAAATATTAACTAACTTTATAAATTTAAGAAAAAAATTATAAACTTTGTAAAATTATAATTTATAAAATAATAAATTTTAGCGTAATTCATAAATTTGTAAGACAAATCAGTTTAGTTTAATACCAATTTGCATATCTATAATTTGCAAAGATATTATGTTATGAAACTATAACACAATATTGCCTCACGTTAAAAAAGTTAAAATAAATTTTAAAAAAATTAGTGGAAAAAAATCATAATTTTGAAGTACTATAAAAAAAAGTAGATTTTAAAAAGTATACATATTTTTCTGTAATTTATAAAAATAAAATAAATTTCTAAATATTTCATTAAAAAATATATAAATATTAGTATTCTTTTCACAATAAATTGACATGACCTCGGTTAGAATGGGCCAGCCGGTCGAGCCGGGCCATGCTTGTATCCTAGAAGAATTCTAGTAAATACAACAATGTTAATTCGCATTTCAAAGAAGACGATTTCTGTACTCAACCTTTAAACGTCATTTACGGAAATTCCACTGTTTTGGAAGAAATACGAAAAGTTAATTAAGTACGGATTAAGTTTACGGAAAACTTTCTGCATATTTACGGATTTGAAATCTCTTTAACGGAACTAATGTCATTTACGGAAATTGCACTGAAGTTTTGGAAAAATGAAACTTCTCCGTAAAATTTTACGGAAAATCTCTTGTATTTTCACGAATTTTTTTAGAGTGTAATCAGATAAACAGAGCGACAGTAATAAGCAGAATATTCCAGGGAAATATATATAATTTTTATGAAAACATTTTTAAAATTGTTACTACGCAAATATTAGGAAAACTTTATATAAAGCATTTCTCATTTTAAGCAGAGGAAATTGATTTCTGGTATATTTTACTTATATTCAATTAAGTTCTCCTTCGTTAAAAATTCAGAAACATTCCAAAACTGATGTGATTATTTTCTGCCAATTGCTTAAAATTATTCAAGGTCTTAATCTTTGATGCTAAAAAAATATATTAGATGTATGCGATATTAATAGTTTACATTCGTTTCTACTTAATTATACTGAAGTTTTAGAATATGAAATAACAAATACATATAAACGGTCCCATGTTGCTGCCCAATATAAAACCGCAAAATCGCAAAGCTCTGTAAAAGCACAGATTTTTATGTGCAGCCGTGGAAAAAAAGGTGTACCCGCACTACAGAGCCTAGAATAAATAGTGTGGAAACCGGCAACAAAATAGTACAAAAAATTGAATCCGATAAATGTACAACGATGCTGAACGATAAGCGATCGATAGCAGCGACATCTGCTAGGTCTTTTCAACGAAAACATTGTAAAGAATCGAACTGAGAAAACGTTTCGGCTGGTGGTAAGTATTTTAAATACTTAAATTATTAAAAAAAAAAATCCTTAAAAGCGTTCAATACTGGCCCATTTGATCCATATTATGTTCATGTACCCTTACTCCAGATAAATACGATTGATTATCAACTTATAACTGTTCGAAATAGATATGATATTTACTAAATTTTTGCAATACAATGTTTACGTTGAAAAGAGCTGGCAGATATCGCTGCGATCGCCCTATTATCGTACAGCATCGTTGCACATTTATCGGCTTCAATTTGTTAGCACCTATTTAAAGCATTACTGGGATAGCCGGTTTTCACACTATGTATTCTAGGCGCTGTACCCGCACTAATTCTGTCGCAAAAAAACATACAAAAACAATATTGGCATCAACCGATTGGTAATAACGCCTATTATTACATGTAATGCATGAATGAGATTTGCAGACGTTTACATATTATAAATCGTGACAACTCTCTTTCTTTCTTTTTCTTTTTTTTAAATGTAACATCTATTTTTGGCATTATATTTGAGCTCCTTAGATCTAATCAGTCCGGAAAAGTATAGAGGTTATACTTTTTTTCTCGATAGATGTCGCAAATACATACATAGCGACTTTCGATAGCTTAAAACTACCCGTTTTAATACTTTCGTCATTTTTAAAACAATAGAAAATAATACTTTAATACGTGAAAAACATTCCTTTTAAAAAACATAACGAATATCTTTTTATTATCTCACTTCCGTGCCGACAAAACATTCTACAAAACCATTTCTACAACAACAACATTTTTTCACACAGCTTGGAAAAATACAGTTACAAAAACAAAAAACATCTTGCTCACACAGCTTAGAAATTTACACCTACAAAAACAAAAACATATTTCTCACACAGCTTAGAAAGATACATTTATGCAAACATCGCCTGTTAGTAGGAGCCAAGAATACGTTTAATTCAATTGGATTCGCGACAATCTCCCACCTTGAGTTTTCAACAGGAAAACTCAACAATATGCACAACAAAATTCAAAATAAAACAAAATATGTGTAACATTATACTTACATTACATGGCCAAAGTATAGATATTCTTAATCCTAATTTTCAAAGACAAATTATACAAATTTCTGCAAAAATTCAAACAAAAATTAAACATATTATTACAAATTCAAATTAACACTAGGAAATGAGATCTACTAAAAAATAAGGAAAAAAGTTTGAAAAGTTCAGTGTTCAAAAAAATAGTCTTATGACTGAAAACGTTTTGGAACAGTCACTGTTCTACCACTTCTTGTTCGTAATATTGGTTCTAAAGAGTTTTCTTTTGGAATCTCTAGATTATACCGTTTTTGTATTGGTCTTGATTCGCGACAATAGAGTTAAAATAGGTCAAAATTGGAAGATGCTCATGTTAATTCCACGTTTTTAAAATTATGAATGTGAGATATTTTTATACTGAGGATCATTTGCTATACCCAGTAGCAGCAGTGGGATCATGTAAACATGTTTTGTACAGTCGTGTTAAAAAAAGAATACTCGCATTTCCCCGACGAATTCTGCCGCAAATCATGGTATAAAAATGCGACTCGTGCTAACGATTAGTAATAACGTCTACTAATTAATTCTATACTTAAACTATAATTCTATGCTATTAATTATTTCTATACTTCTCCACTAATTAATTCTATAATGAAACGATTAAAAATGAATTTAACATTAGGAATTCAAAATTTTACAAATGCGTAATTCGTAAACTACTGGACGGAATAACTTCTCTTTTGGTATTCGAAGGTAAAATTACCCAAGATTCCAAATATGATGTTAAAATTGGGCGTTGGTGAAAATTTTAAAGTTTGTTACAATTTAAACATATAGATGACCTTAGAAGCATAATTTAAATATAGTATTAATTATTACACATTATTAATAATCGGTCCGGACAGTCGGTCAAAAAAAAAAAAAAATAAAAAAAAAAATAAAAGAAGAAAGAAAGAAAGAAAGAAAAACAGAACTCTCCATTTGTTTTATCGTGAAATAACCACGGAGAAAATCGGAAATAGCTATTCGATTGGGCATTATGGCTTCTGTAAATGTAAGTTAAAAATATATGCTTAGGCGACCGTGTTCATAATGAAATTGTATAAAACGTTGAAAGTTTTAATAGGAACACCTGATTGTAATATCATATTTGTATTCTTTGGTAAATTCTAACTTGGGATACCAAACTCCTCATTCGATGAAGCAGTTTAGGAACTATGCAGATGTAAAGCTTTCAACTCCTATTGTTAAATTCATCTTTATCATCATATATTCTAAAACGAGCAAATGTTGTGTGTGGTTATATATACATGCAAATATTATTTTATAAACGGCTCTAACGATTTTGACGAAATTTTGTATCCTACCGTTTTGGGCACCAGAAAATCATTGGGCTAGGTCACATGTTCGAGAAAATTCGATTAGTGGGTCATTTTGGGTCACCATGGGTCAGGGTCACGAGAAGACTACTAGGCTGGGTCACATGTTCGAGAACTTTCGATTAGTGGGTCATTTTTGGGTCAACGCGGATCAAGTTAATTTTATCTAAAAAACGGCTCTAACAATTTTGATTAAATTGATATCCTACGAGTTTCGGGCAGGAGAAAATCATTGGTCTAGTTCACATGTTCGAGAAAATTCGATTAGTGGGTCATTTTGGTGTTACCGAGAAAATTCGATTACAGGGTCATTTTTAGGTCAGTGTGGGTCAAGCTAATGTTATCTAAAAAACGGCTCAGACAATTTAGACTAAACTTCGTATCCTATGGTTTTCGGGAACGTGAAGACTGTTGGGCTAGGTCACATGTTCGATAAAATTCGATTAGTGGGTCATTTTGGTCATGGGTCATTATGGGTCAAGCTATTTTTATCTTAAAAATGGTTCAGATGATTTGAACTAATGGAAATTTTGTATCCTACTGTTTTCGGGCACGAGAAAACCATTTGGCAAGGTCACATGCTCGAGAAAATCCGATTAATGGCTCATTTTTGGGTCACTGTGGGTCAAGCTAATTTTATCTAAAAACGGCTATTTTGACTAAATTTTATATCCTACGAGTTTCGGATAGGAGAAGACAATCGTGCCTGGTCATATGTTCGAGAAAATTTGATTATTGGGTCATTTTAGTCATGGGTTATGATATTTAAACTCAAAGCTAATTTTGACCGAGCATAGCTCAGTCTTCCCTGCTCGTTTGTTGTAAAAAAAGCTGCAATGCGGGTAGTTTTTTTAAGCATAACTGAAAAACCATTAAAAATCTGCAGAAAAGTGTCCAGTCATTAAACTGTTTTTATAGAAAACGGTTACATAATCGTAATTCATCTTTATTCCGACCAATGAGAACACTTCAAATCATGGTCAAGTAACCGTTACCTATAAAAACGATTCAGTGACTGAGAAATGTGCATCTGATTTTTAACAGTGTTTTGGCGGAATGATCTGTAATTTTGGGCATCTAGAAATCTATTTCTGTTTAAAGTATTTTAGGTTATACATATTTTTTAAATATTAGTTTAGAAATGTATAAATTATGTTATTAATAAAAAAAATATGTAATATAATTTAGGAATTTTTTCTACACAGAAATCGATATCTAGAAGTTTCAAATATGCTAATCTAAATTTTCATTTTAATCCGCCATCTATTAATTTTATTGTTTTTGAATTATGCTTAAAAAACTAATCGCATTGCAACTTGTTTTGCAACAAATAGATGAATTTAACATTATAAGTTGAAAACTTCACGTCTGCATAATTCCTAAGCCGTATGATTTCCCGTTTGGTTTTCCCAGGTAAGGGTAAAAATTACCAAATAATCCAAATATGATGTTAAAATTAGGTGTTTCTATTGAAGTTTTCAGATTTCATAATGCATACAATTTCACGATAAAGAAGACTCTCTAAGCGTATTTTTTAAATACACATTTAACACCTTTAGGGTGGGCGTCGTGTATGCGTTTCATATAGGGTACATATGGTTCAGTTATTTTTTATACGATGATTTGACTGTATTATTAAAATATATTTAGTAAAGGAAATTAAATAAATACCGTACAGGAGTAAGTTACAATAAAATTTCAAATGGGAATATAAGTCCAGTTTACAGTGTTATAGAGAATAATAATAATAATAATAATAATAATAATAATAATAATAATAAATCATACATTGCATTTTCAGAATTATGGCGCTGTAAAAAGGCAGAATACATAATAATAAAGTAAACTGGTGTAAAGAAAACTGAGATGCTATTTTATGTATATTTAAAAAGTACAACATTTTAGTAAAAAGTGGGGCAAATATGCCTGTCTCCCCTGAACTATTTTTCAAATAGAACTAAACCAAATTGTTACATTATATTCTTTCTTCTCACGGTAAAATATTGAAAAAAAAAATCTATAAAATATAGTGTTGAAAAATTTCGTGAAGATTAAAAATATATATTACACATGTATCGGACTACACGCTCAAAATGAAATATGTTCTCCATTAAAATAGGAGATATACTCCACATACAAGACCTCACAGAAGTACACTAACAGATTATTGTCTTTACGTGGTTATTTCTTAAGTTGCATTTTCGATACTATTATGCGTTTTACAGCTGTACTAAATTTTAGTATATTATACAAGTAACCCGACGATTCGCAACAGCTGACATAAAACAGAATGACGAGAAATATTGATTTTATTGGCAATATGGTAGCGAATTTTGAAATGTTTGAGTGTATGTTTTAACATGTATGAGATAGAAGAAAGTTTTGGGATTGGTACATCCGTCTAGTTGTCACTGCATCTTTAAACTCAGAGTGTATTACGGGAGTGAAAGTAGAATTAGACGTCCATGGCGTCGCAGTGCCGTCTAGCTGAAAAATTCCTTTTTTTTTCATAAAAAACACAAATTTTAGTAATTTTAAGTCTTTAATTTAAAGCATGCAATTTAAAGCATAAATCTAAAGTATTTTTAAAGCAAAATTAATTTAGACTTATTTTATTTTTTTTAGAATCAGAAAAAGTGCCTTTTGTAAATATTTTCCAGAAAAGTGCACAGAAGGTAACGAAACTCTGGTAAGATTTACAACGTTTCCAAGATTTTCTATATTATTTATTGTAATGTTAAGCGATTTATCATTCTTTTTGATACTCACTAGAAACGCTATGTATTAAAAGTGTGGAATGAAAATTAGTTGTTAAGGCATTATATCACGCAGCACTAGTAAAAGCGAGCAGCTTTCAAAAAATGTTTATAAAAAAATGTTTAATGTACAAACGTATGCTTTTTTGCATAGATTAATAATTTAAACTAAATAAATTATTCTGAAAATTATTTAATAATGTTATAAAACACTCCTTATATATATATATATATATATATATATATATATATAGAGAGAGAGAGAGAGAGAGAGAGAGAGAGAAAGAGAAATAGAAATTTGAAAATTTCGATTAATTATCGTTTTTATTATATTTTAATTATCATAAATGCTTCTGAAAATAATGATGATATTTTTCAGACAGAGTATGAGATAAATGACATACTTTATAAACTTATGTTAGAGGGCAAAGATGACGTTAAAAGAGAACTTGGACACAACATAAGTATGGTGGTAAGCTGTGATTTTATCGGGAAGCCGTCTTTAAGTGGAGTTCAGTGTATGGAGTAAGTTTTTTACATATAACAATTACGTTGTTCACATTTTTTTTAATGTAGACATGCACATTTTATTTGTATGTTTATATAAGGAAACAACGAAAACTTTTTATGAATTTGTATTATCAATATACCTGATTTGATAACGGTATGTTTAAACTTTTAAGAGACTAGCTTCCTATCAACATTTTTACTAAGTTTTCAAGCTAAATCTCTAAAAATTTGAATAAACTTTCGCAATTATGAGTTTTGAACAAGTGTTTAGCTCATCGTTGATAGCACTATGAGCATTTCTCTCACGCTAGGCATAAAAAGAGCATATTTAATTTAGAATGACTTTTAAAAATTCCCTTGTTTTCATTTAAATATAAATTATACTGCATTTCATGTAAAGAAAGATTTTCATTACGTGAAATGCTTATACAGGTTTTCCTTGATTATTGCGGGTAATTGATATCGCAATATTATTGCATTCATTGAAATGTACAGTAAATGGAAAAAAAAAACTACAATAGATCAACATTCTTAACATAAATAAACAATATAATAATGTACTATGATATTGTTTTTGATGTGTTATTGTTGGAAAGTACATATTAAAGCTTGATTTGAAGCATTTTCAATAAAATTTACATGTTACACGAACTTTCATTAACATAAACGTGTGAGCTATTTTAATAAGTTACAATGAAGACACATTGAAAAAGTCGATTTTAAGCTCAATTGTCCTTCCATTGTTTAAATTTTTTGTCGGAATTTCATTTTATTTTCATAACAATTCGGCGCCGTTTGGCTGGAAAAATGAATCACTCCCCCCGTGCTTTGAGCATTAAGCAAAAATGTCCTGGCACTAATCGTGGGATAGTCTGAGAAACAATTACCACACTAACTGAAATGGCATAAAGAGATGGAAACCTGCATAAGGAAGAGAGTAGTATGAGAGAAACACTCGTACGCCACCAACGACAGGTTAAATACTTTGCCGTTTCCTCTGCTATTTCTTTATATTTTTGTCTTTTCTGTGCTCTACTTTAGGTATGTAATCAAAGAACATATAAAAATATTGTAGTTTGAATTTTTAGTATCTTTTTCCGAATAAACTAAAACTATTTCTAAAAAAAAAAGTAAGAAAATTTCTTTAGTTTTTTGATTAAGCTCTATTGTAGAAAAATATGGACCACTCTTTGGTAACTCATCATTTTAAGCTTGCGATGGCTTGTGGTTACTTTGAATATGTAGTTTTAACACTTTCCAACCTAGTTGAAAAGTGTTTATGACTTCGGTTTGTCTGCCGTCTGCTGTCTGGCCGTCTGGCCGTCTGCCGTCTGTCCGTGCTCTAACTCCCGTAAATATGCTCAGATTGCCCTGCAATTTTTATATGTTATTGTCGTTATCTATAGCATGTCCCCTATTTCAACTGAAGTGTGTAGCACATATAGTTTTTTTTACAGGGACACTCAAAAGAATTCCGTTACATTACGGTCTATGGGGAAAAATCATTTGCGGTTTTTTTTAATGATGTTACACAATTTCAAACACATTGTAATTGATATATATCACTAAGGTACATTACAAGAAGCTTAATAGGGAATATGGTGTGCAAAGCACTTATAGTTACTTTACAGGGACAGTCAAAAGAATTCCGTTACATTACGTCTATGGAGAAAAAACGTCTGCGATTTAATTAAATAATGTTTCACTATTTTAAACGCATTGAAATTTATATATATCACTAAGGTGCATTACAAGAGGCTTACTACATAATATTGTGTATAGCAGTCATCGTTCATTTACAGGGACACACAAAAGAATTCTCTACTGTCTGTTAACAATAATTCCTGGAAGTTCGTTTTAAGTTGCTGAACGCGATTTTAAATTTAACCCACTCTTTGTCTTTTACTTGGTATGTATAAATTTTGTAGATCCTATACAGGGCAGCACAAAAGTTCGCGAGCACATTTCCGTTTTTTGACATAAACTCCAGAAGGAGAATTTTAAACTGTGCTACGCGTTTCCTAACTAAACTAAAATTTAGCATCCTTTGCAGTATATATACAAATTTATAGATCATATACAGGGCTGAATAAAAGTATTCCGATATTTTTCCGAATATTGTGTATATTGGAAATATATGTTGTAAATTCCTAAAATTACGTTTTTAAATATGTTATGCGTTTTCCAAATTGTTTACTTAGATGTTATCTTTTAGCTTATTAAATGGTAATGATTTGTAAAATTATTTTGGAAGGGTTGGAAAGTGTTACATATTCTATGCTTGACGCATGATTTTTCGTTCTTGTTTAAATTATCAATTGAAAAGATTATACATGTGTCCCATATGCAGATTTTATGTAAGCACCAGAGCTAGGACCCGATTACCGCAGGTGCAAGCTTCCATCAGTATTTTAGTACAGAAAATTTCGCCTTATTTAAATGCAGGATTTTTGTCTTAAATAAGGTATAATATACTATTATAAATTACTGATGGAAGTTTGCCCCTGCGTTAATCAGACTATGACCAGAGCGTAATGTATAAGATGCGTAAATATAAAATGAAAAGTATTTATTAATTGTAGTCCTTTGGCGCATAAATAAAATCTGCCGAAAAGGCAGTTTATCTTTTACTTTTTATACATAATGCTTACAGAGTGTCATATAGTGGATTGAAATTTTTTTACCAGCAAGTAAACTGTTCCAGCTGTTCCTGCAGGAGAGTAATGTGTGAATTCAGGAATATGTAAAATTTTCACCGCAGAAGGGAGGTAAATTGTGCGTGTGATATATAATTACTCAATCCTCCAAATCTCTTCTGCGTTTCACGCTTTTATGCACCTTTTACAGTTGCATGTAGAGTTAAGTGATACATGTTTATGTTACAGTAAAAACATGCGAATCTTCTTTTACCTCTCCAATGAAATGTAGTATTTTTGAATTCTATCCTTTGTTTTGCTAGTGAGCGATATGTCTTCAAAATAACCTTGCAATTTCAAATCGTAAACCATTTTTGTTTAGTCGTTTCAACAGTTAAACAGGACGGAAGTTAAAAAGTAATTGAATTGTGATCTATTTTTATACTTTAGTTTGGGGATTCCAATAGTTTGAGACAGCACAGCGCCATCTATCGATGGTATTTGAAGATAACACAATGAAGAAGGGTAAAGAAATTTCCGACTTCACACATTTATCTTCTGCAAGAAAAATTTCAATAGCTGTCACCATCTATTTCTCATTGAATTTTAAAACATTTACCCCATTTGAGGTCACCTATACACTGTTAAAAATAAATCCGTAAATTCACGGTAAAACTACTGGCAGTGAAGTTGCCGGACTTTTTCCGTTCCGTTAGTAGATTTTCCGTTTTGAAAGATAAAAGAAGGAAAATCGCCGTTTGAAGAAGCGGTAACTTTCCGTTAACGCTCTCAGAAATCACGGAAATATTCCTCGTAGAACTGACAGAAAAGGAAATTTTCCGTTTTAGATAAACTCGGTTTTAAAAATGTTTTACATCTCACTTGGTGGCCATCTATCGACTATTGCGGAGTATTTACTATCTGATATACGTCAAGAACAGTTTCTGGTCGACATTGGTTGAAAGGATCATTTGGAATTTTTTAAAATGGCGGCTTAGAACAGACATAATTTGGGGTTTAGAAGCTTGGTAATTTTGAAGTTAATTGCGGGGAGATTTCGTTATGAGATGATGTTGATGTTTTAAAATTGTAATATTAATGTAATATTACAATAATTGTAATTTTATAAATCGACAGGCTAAAAACATGAATTATATATATTCTTAATTTGATTGTTAGATGTAAAATATGAATATTATGTTTGAATTAAATTCGATAAAAAATGTTTGCTTGTTTAAGAAAAGCGATTTTTTTCCAACTATTTTAAATGTGTTCGCTTAGAATATATTTTCACTGCGAGTGCTTTTTATTACTTTAAAAACTAAATTGCGAATAATTTTAAAGGAATGAGAAAAATATTATTTTCTTTTTATTTGAAAGCATTATTTTTATATGTTTATTAAATATATTATTATGTTTGAATTAAATTCGATAAAAAATGTTTGCTTGTTTAAGAAAAGCGATTTTTTTCCAACTATTTTAAATGTGTTCGCTTAGAATATATTTTCAGTGCGAGTGCTTTTTATTACTTTAAAAACTAAATTGCGAATAATTTTAAAGGAATGAGAAAAATATTATTTTCTTTTTATTTGAAAGCATTATTTTTATATGTTGCTTTTTTGAGTAAAATCGAATTTTTTTCACTTAATTTAACTATTATATATATATATATATATATATATATATAATATATATATTAATCTGCTTGTTTAGAATATATTTTAAGTGCGAATATCTTATTATAACTTTAAAAAATAAATTGCAAATAATTTTAAAATAATGGGAAAATTGTTACTTTTTTTTAATTCGAAAGTACTATTTTTTTTTTTTTTTTTAATAAACTCGAAATTTTAATTTATTAAATTTTTAGTTTTTCTGTGCAACAACATGTCAGTTTTTTAAACATTGAAAATAAATAAACAGCAGATAAGATAACGGAATATCTCCGTTATCCCCTTTCGTCTCCGTCCGTTCCGTTGTTTTCAGGAAATATGAGGAAAGTTTCTGTTTTTTAACGGAAAATACCATTTTGTCGCAAAAAAGGACTTTTTCTGTGAAATTCAGGAAAAAAATACCCGTGAATTTCAGATTTTTTTTTAACAGTGTATATACTATATAGCTGCATGTTTTGTTATTGTTCAAAGATGAAATCATACTGGGAATTTTATAAAGATGTTAATTAGCTTAAAGGATTTTTGTTGTTGTTGTTGTTGTTGTTATTATTATTATTACTGTTGCTGTTGTTGTTATTATTGTTGTCATTATTTTAATTATTATAAACTTTTTGACAACTCTGAATTACTGTGGACTTGCGATAATTCAAACTCGGTTAAGTTGAACTTTCGGTTAATATGATAAAGTCCCAAAAACCTTGAATTAGAAATAATGTGAAAATTAGTTCGTTAATTCGAGCTTATTTCTATAACATCGGTTAATTCAAACTTTAAAAGAAATATATATATATATTTAAAAAAAGTAAAAGAAGAGAAAATGAAAGAAAAGAAAAAAGAAAAGAAAAAGAAAAGAAAAAAAGGAAAGAAAAGTCCGCTACTGCTAGTGAATCATGAATCTCTTCTCTCTTTTCTTATTTACAATAACTTCCCCATTTCTTCAGCAGCAGGTAAGAAAATATTTCAAAATTCAGTACATAAAAATAAGTTTTAATGTTTTCCCTTCTCCGGAAAATTCCTGATTACGGATTTACGGTCTAGTGTCTAAAATGAAAATATAACAGCAGATTGCGATAAAATGTACCTGATGCCGAAATTTTCAAACTTCAACGAAATTCAACAGTAAAAATGTAATATTAACTGAATATGTAGTAGTAGATAACGATTTCAAAATTATTCGAAACTAAGCATAGAAGAAATTATTAAAAGTGTTATAGTAAAAAAGCCAGAATAGAATCCTGATTTTGAATATTACTCTGTGCCATATGATGATACGGCTAATGTCCTAAAACGTCCCAATGAAAAATCAGTAATGGATACAATTAATATTTGTGAAATTTATATTCAGATAAAGACTTCAGTAGACAACTAACTGAAATGTTTATTCGAGATAGAAAGATTGGCTGAAAAACTTAGAAATAACAAATTACAACAAATATCGCTTGACCAATTTTTTAAAGTAAAAAATTTAATGAATTGAAATATATCTCAATATCTTCTCTTTATTTCTGTTGTTAGGATTCTCCGTACGATAAAGTTAAAAAAAATTTTTGGCACTTTAATATGTTTCTAATAATTTTAATTTTAGCATGTAATATGTTTTTACTAATGTGTGTAAAACAATTCGAATTATATATATATATATATATAAATTCTAATGCTAAGTAAATATATATATATATATTTTAATGTTAAGTAAATATTTTTTTCTTTAATGATAGCATAAAAAAAAACAGTCTTTTTTAGAATCGAAAAATTCGAACTTTGGGTAATTCAATTTTTATTCTCGGTCACTGCAAGTTCGAATTAGAGTCCTCATGAGGTTGGGTAACCCAATTTTACCTGAACCCGACTCGACTAGACCCACGGTTTGGGTCGGATCGGGTTGACGCTAATTTTTTTCGCTGCGTGTTGTATTCGGGCCGGGTTAGCTCATATTTCAGGTAAGAGTCGGTTTCGGGTTCTTTGAGATCAGATTCGGGTTCACTCGATTTTACAAAAGAAAGTCCTGAATATTTTTCAAATGAAAAAAAAAAAACTATATATTTGAATATTAATGAGTGTACATTTGTTCATTTTTATTCCAAAAATATAAAATTCATATTAGAGACTTAATTCTTGACTATTTTTCCATAATTGTATTAAAATATGAATTAATGCTCTTTTACTTCGGGCATGAGTCGGTGTCGGGTTGACGAAATTTTTTTTATCGGGTTCGAGTCGGGTTTCGGGTTGACTTAATAGAAGCTTCGTGTTCGGGTGAGATTGTACCCGACCCGTGCAGGACTCTTGTTCGAATTAACAAGCTTCTACTGTATATAATTTTCGTGCATATTTGATTTTATATCACAGGATATGGGAGTACTTTTATGATCCTGATTACGGAAATTGTTATACTTTTACTGCTAAAACGAAGAATAATGTATACTTACAGGCGAGGAAAGTAGATTTCTGGCAAGAAGAAAACGGTAAGATAATGTTATGCATTATTAATTACTCAGTAACTATGTAAATGTTTACATAAATATTCCGAAATTCCATTAGAATATTTAATATAATTGGAATAAATGAATAAACTTAATTCTAAATAGCATATGAATATGCATGGAGCATGTATTCTTTTTAATGAACCACACTTCAATAATTAATTAGAATATAAAGGCAGGGGGTTGTCGCAATAGTCATTTAACTCCACTTCAAAACAGCATGTAATTTTCAGAATAAAAATCAAGAAAACAATTCTACACACTTAACTTTGTAAATAACACTCTTTAGACTAATGGTACAGTAATGATTTGCGGGAAAAATCATGTAACTTATATATCTCTCTTTACTATAGATGAGAAGCGATGAAGCCGTTTTGACATGCAAACTGACACCGGTGGGAAACGAACCGTTCGCATTTAAGAGCCAGAAATTTGTCCACGGATCACTAGATGATGACAGTTTATGTTTTTAAAATTTGAATCAGCTTCACTGTCTTTTATGCTTTTATTTTCGAAATATTTCTAAAAAAATTTTTACGCTTAGTGCAACGTCCTTTACTGGGGACGGTAAATCTATATTAAAAAGCGAAAACATATCCGTGAGTAACGCGGACGTCGTATTGACGGTGGCAAGACCTGACCAATAAATTTCGCTTTTTCGCACAATTTCATTTTGTCCACCGTCGATTAGAAAAATAAATATTCTTTCTATGGTATAGTTATCTGTCGCATGTACCGATATTTCTTAGATTTGCGTGATCGGAAGCATTTTTGAAAATAGTGGGAATTCGAATCCACATTGCGTTAGATGACATAACTCCAAAGGCTCTCCTCCCGACGGAAGAACAGTCAGAGAAGTAATGCCAGTTAATAAAAATACAGCTTTTCACGTGTGCATATTTCTTTTATTGTAGAGACATCATAAGAATGGAAAAGTGGGGTGGCCTTCCCTATCTTTAAAATTACCAACTTCTCAGTACAAAAGTTAGATAAGATCTGTTAAAATTTCGCAGTACATTTGTGCGCCAACACTTTAATTTCAGCGCCAAGGATACATGTGCATCGGTCAATTTCGCCAGAAAGAATTTATAGCAGTTAGGCTTCTGGCATATTAATTTAGAGGGTGGAAGAAATGAAAGGATTGTTATGCTAGGCAACATACGGCTATTTTTTGTAATTTTGTGAGGCAACCAAATGGATGTTATGAGAAACAGCGCAAATGTGAATTTTCTGGACTCGAATCATTTTATGAGATAATAGAATTTTGGTCGTTGGAAAGAAATCAAAGACTGCATTTGCATTATACAAAGAAGTTAATATTATGCTTGGACAATAGCGCAGATGTAAAAACCATTTTATAGTTATCATAAAATTTTTCAGACAGAGAATAAAGTTGACAGGATAAATATCTAACGTACATATTGGATGATTGCAGCTGCATTTATATGCTGGAAAGGAAGTAACGTTTTTGAGGTTAAATAAAGATCAGGTATAACATGAAAGAAAAGAAACTCTAATATGTTTGATGAAGTGAAATTACTTTTAATCTTTAAAATAGAAAGGGTTTAAATAAAAAATAAATTAAACTTTAGGAAACATAAAGGAAATATAAATTTAAAATAATAATGAAAATATGTAAATGATCTTTATCATACTTTCGAATGCAGTTTGTTTGTAAACTATATCTCAATTTACTGATTTTTTATGTTTTTAAAAATAATTTTCAATCATGATTTTTTAAAAAAAATCTATGTCTATCGCGTGCAGCCCAATTACCAAAAATTAACCTGTTAGTAAAAAAAAGCTCAGCATTTGTTTCCTGCTAGTATTTCATATCGAAATCAAAACTTCATCAATAAATATATAAAAGAATAAAAGAATATAAATAAAACGCAAATTTAACAGATAAACAAACGAACTACGCTCTTAAATCACTGAAATTATCAGAATCAAAAAGGCTGCTGTAAGTAGCGAAATGTATGGCGATTTGTTCGGCTATTAACTATTTGCTTATTAATACATTTCGAAACGTTCTGACGAGTAGAAGCATTTAAAAAAGATAAAATCGGAGAAATTTTCGATGAAAACGTTTAAAAAAGCTGGGTGTTTTGGCGCGTCTTCGGCTTATATTCGTACTACTAAGCGTGCATATTTTTTCACGAAAATTAAAAAAGGGTTTTGATGCAGCTATATTTATAACCGATTACAATTTCAGAGCGTTCAGACGGTAAATACTATTTTTTTCTGTTATGTTAAAGGACCCGACGTGAAAAAAAAAAAAAAAAAAAAAAAAAAGCGTAACATTTTTACACGGGCTGCAAAACCGTTATATTTATAACCGATAAAAGTTTCAGAGTTCAGACAACAAGTGCTATTAAAGAACTAAGAAAAAAAAAAGCCGGCGAAACAGCCCTACGTGAAAAACAAGAAAATGTCTTCTTACGAGCGCTTTACCACAAAATATCAATAATTTTTTCGCCAATTTTTCATTTAAAAATATAAATTCATACAAAATCGGGTGAAAGATTTCACCCGAAGAGATGAAATCACACAAATATGAGGTTTATTTTAAGGTTATTATCACGGGCCTGGACAACGACGGGTGGGTCAGTTAGCTAAATATAAAATACGCTTATCGGAATGGCGGGTAATTCGAAAGAGGCTATTGTACATTTTCGTTCGTGGTTATGTTATATCCTCGTAAATTAAGAAACGTTTGTCCTTTTTTAACAGTGTAAAGTTTAAAATTGGAGGGTGATATAAAAATTTTAGCAACAGTTTTTCATTGTACTAAAATGAATAGGAAGCACGCAATATATGTTGAGAAACAGGAAATTCCTTAAAGTTTGTTGAACACTGTAATCATAACTTTAATTTTTAACCCCTTCGCGACGAGCGTCCTTTACAGAATTTTCAACTTTTACTACCGGTTTTTCAAAATAAAAATTTTTGCCTAATTGAATTGCAGAATATCTAAGATTTAACGAGGCAAAGCTTACAATAAAAAATAACTGGTGGGAATAATCGAGGATTCTGAGCATCTTATGCGTCACGTATACTTGTCGCTCGTCTCCAAGGTGTTAAAGTCTGTCACATCTGTGAGGTTTTTCTCACGAAATGAAACTGTTCAAGTTTAAGGTTTAAATACTACAGTATGAATAAAAAGGTGACTCAACCATTTTCTAACGTTTGCCTTAAATGCCAAAACTTCATATGAAAATTTTCTTTAATTTCAGAATTATCATTGACGATAGATTTGCAACCAGAAGAACTTATGGAAAGAAAACGAACTTCAGGAGTTATCCTTGTTGTACATGATTTAAAAAACCAGCCTGACATACACACCGAAGGCATGCAATTGATTCCCGGACTTTCTTATGCAGTTGGAGTAGCGAAGGTGATTGTCTGTGTTCAATTCTTTTTAACATTGTTGATTGAGATAGTTTATGAATTCGACTTGTCTGGCGCCCCACCAGTGGCTGAGAGGTTCTGCTCTCAAAGCTGGTAGACAGGAGGTGCTGGATTCCAAACCCTGTCGCGCTCGCCGACCTAACCGTTGGGAGTTTTCCATGGTTTTCTTCGAACCTTGCCGTAAATACGGGTTAGGATCCCTTAGAAAGACCCACACGGAGGGCACTCCCCCAGGGCCTATATCCCTTGTGTTGATAATCGGCCGTCATAAAATCAACCAACCAATCGACTTGTCTGGCCATCTGTCCGTGAACAAACTCGCGTAAATATACCCGTATTGCCATGTAATTGAGAATTACTATAACATTTTTTGCATTGAAAATGAAGTATGTAGCATGTATAATTCGTTTACAGGGATGCTCAAAAGAATTTCGTAACATTATAATTTATGGAGAAAAATCGTTTGCAATGTACTTTAATGATGTTACACTATTTCAAACATATTGAAATTGATATACATCACTGAATTGCGCTACAAGATGTTTACTGTAGAAGTGGTGTGCATAGCATTTATCGTTTATTTACAGGGACACACAAAAGAATTCGGTTGAAGTGCGTACTCAGTTGTGGTTATGCGTTTTTACATTTGACTATTATTTTGCATATTATTTGTTGTGTATAAATTCTATAGATCCACTATACATGATCTATAGATTTTATTTGCACAAAAGAATTCATTTCCGTTTATTGGCAGAAATTACTGGAAAGGAATTTTTAACTGTGTCGTGCGTTTCCTAACTGGACTAAATTTTAGCATACTATGTACTATATATATATATATATATATATATATATATATATATATATATATACATCAATAGATCACATGCAGAGCTTACGTATTATTTAAATTATAGAGGGTGATCGGTGTGTGGGGGGGGAGGGGGGGGAGATCTGTCCAATATTCTTAAAATTAAAAAAAATATATCATATCTTTTCCGACATCGTGTGAATGCATCATAATACAAATATTTACATTTTTAATTTTTTCAGTCGACTGTTATATTACTCCCTCTACCGTATAAAACGAACTGTTCAGACTATCTAAGTTTACCATGGAAGGACGTGCATCGTTACAGGCTAACGTCACGGGTAAGTTGACAATTATTTGATTAATAATAATTTTAAAAGTCTGTCATCTAGTTTTTTAACCGATTTCAAGCAAGGGCGATTATACAATTCGTCTATATGTACAGGGTTCCTAAAATGGATTGAACATATTTAAAGTTCAGTAACGTTGTAAACCAGTAAACTATTGAAGTTATTTTGCCGGTTAGTAAAATGTAAGTCAATAATTATTTTATTATGCTTCTTTGTTTTAGTTCCAAAAATTATCAGTACATGGTGCCGCATTGTCTCAATTTGTAATACTGCTCAAAAGCAGCTTGCAGTTTCAAAAGGCAAACCTTTTTTGGGCTTTGAACAACTGAACTGAATGAAGGTTAAATGCCGAATAAATTTTCATTCATTTTTGATTTCTTCAATATATAAGAAGGTAGTAGTGGAATCGTGAAAATTTTCAATTACCATTTTTGGAAGGTTCATTCACGTTTCGGGATGTTCTTCAACAAGTTTTGACTACTTTTGTGAAATATCTATCTGTATGTATGTGACACAAATTTTGTGGGCTCTCTATTTCAAGAACTAATGCACGGAATTTCAGCAAACTTCATATTCTGTTAGACCGTGATATGAACTAGCGCTTATTAGGATTGAGTGTATAACAGACAGATGGTGCTAACAGATGGTGCTGCTATGCTGTGTTTTACACGATTTTCGTGATACCTATACCTCGGCATCTATGAGATGTAATTTCATTGAACTTCCTATTCCGTTAGATCTTAACATAAATTGTTGCTGATTAGGTTTGAGTATATATCGGTCAACAGATGGCGCTGATATTCTGTGATTTTTTACGATTTCTTTTATAATTATATCTCAGCCTCTATGAGATAGAATTCCACCAAACGTCATATTTAGTTAGACCTTGGCACACATTGTTGCAAATTTGGTTTTCGTTTATATAGCCTAACAGGTGATGCTACTATGCTGTGTATTGCACAATTTCTGTGATAAATTACCTCGACATGTACTGGATGAAATTTCACGAAATTTAATATGTAAGATGTTTATTAAAAACTAGTATATAACCCCCGTCAAAAATGACGAATTGTTGATCTGCGTTCCATTTTCATAAGACTTCATACAAACAAACAGCATGAATATTTTATTATTGAAAGGTTTGTATTGTAGAAAAGTACATTTTAAAAATGACAAATGTTTGCTACAAATAAAAATAAAGAGGATATATATATATATATATATATATATATATACTTAATATTAAATTTCTGAAATAGTTCAACGATCGGACAAAACATTCAAATTAAATATTTAAAAATAATCCATGTGCGAAAGTTTTTGTAAAAAAATGTTATCAATGAGTTTCTAAACAGCTTGACTCACCACATAACTCATTGTTTGATTACATAAGCAAAATTAAATGCAAATATGTCAGCATATATGCCAGTATGTATTCCTTATATTTTAATCACGTTTCATAAGAAAAAATCATCTTATTTATGATGAAAGCAAAATTTCAAAATCCTCCGGTAGATGGCGCCAATATATTGGATCGATGACCTCAAAGCATCCCTACGGAAGAAATCACCGCTATATCTGAAAAAGTGTTTACAGAAATGTTAATATACATGTTTTATATGAAATAGTTTTTGAAGGTTTTAAACAAAATTTAAATATTTAAAAGTTTTAATATGCTTTTACAAATATTTTAAGAGTAGAATCGTATGTTAAACTGCATTTTTTAATGAATCTTAGGCCTAACATGGCGTTTAACTACGGTCGATTCGGAGACCAGAATATATAGTACTAGACCAGAGTACCCGGAATGGTTACAGACATTTTCTTGCCTTTATTCTTGGATTTTATTATAAGTAGATTATGTTGATTCAGTTTTGGCTTTTTTTTTTCACTCAAAAAAGGGAGGGCTCTGTAATACTATATTTTGCGATGAACATTATAGCTGTATCTCAGTTTCTTTTGGGTAGAGATGAATCAAATTTTATAATTGCAATTAGCAATTAAAAAATTATACGTTGGTTCAATTTTGCATTTAAATACTCAACAGGGGTAACTTTGCTTTTTTATTCGCTGATCATGTAATTCCCAGTTAAATTCAAAGAAATTCATTCTACTTTGTAAATGTTAATTTGTAATAGAATTAATATATTAGAAAAATATAGAAAAAAAATTGAGAGGCCACAACATACTAGTTATATGTCAGTTTGAGCGTTGTAACGGTTTAAGACAACGCAGAGCCTTCCATTGGGGATATTTTGAATTAAAGCAAGAAAGCACACTAAAGAAATTTCTAATCACACAACGTTACAAGAATAACCTCAACGGCTGTTACAAATTACTTGTTTACTGAAAATTAACTAATCGGATGTGGCAATTTCATAACTTCCTTCTAACTCATACATATTAATACTTCAAAAAATAGTGTAATTTGTTTTATTACACTCCAAGTGTTTGCCAATAAATGTTTCAAAACCATGGGAGGGGGAATTTCGTAATGAAGTCTAACAACGGGTAATATATCAATTTTGCTTATTTACAAATATGAAAATTAAACCTAAATTAGAAAATTGGGTGATTCAGTATGATTTTTATTTTTTCAATTGCTACCGCGCCTGTCCCGAAAATCGAACAAAATTCGTTATCACAGCGTCACCTTCAGTTCAATTTTCTCCAAAATTTTTTAACCTCAGCCTATGACATTACGCCTAATTATAAAATTTCGTCCAAAAATATTCAAAAATTCTTCATTTAAACTGCAAAAATATCAAGAAAGTAGCACAAAAATCCTTATCACAGCACTCCCTGGAGAAATATACCTATTTTCAACTGGGACCTGACGCCCATAGTTAAAAACGTATATATGAAGTTTGGTTCCTGTTCTATCCATAACTTCATACACTTTCCAATGATACAAAAGAAAAATCAGACAAAAATTGCTATCACAGCGCCTCCTTCCGGCGGAATAACCCCAATTTAAACTGGGACCTGCTGGCAATAACCAAAAACATATATATGAAGTTTGACTCAATTCTATGTATAACTTCATACACTTTTCGATGATACAAAGACGACATACACACGGACAGACAGACATTTTGTAAAACCGTGTTTTTCGGGATCTCTGATCTTTAAAAATTGTAAATCCGTCGAAAACCGGAAGTCGAAAAAAATGTCGATTACAATACTTTCTTCTATTATAGATAGAAGAAAGTAAAAATGTTCAGTCCATTTGAGGACACCATGCATATTTTAATGTATATTGATACATAATTTTTGAACTGATGTGATATTGATAATTCTTTTTTATTCTCTTTGTATGTGTGTGTGTGTAGGAACGGGTTCATGGCCGGTAGAAATTTCTTCAGAATCCATAAATGATATCTGTATCCGCCTGTCTCTTTTCTTGGTCTTTTTTTCATTTTCAAAGTTTTTAACTTTCGTAAAAACGGGTAAATCACCACGAAATTTGAATATTTTTTGAACATACCACAACACTTTACGTTTTAAGGAACAGACGTCGCATCGTACATGTATATTGGAGATGAGACAGACAGAACTCGAGCCGGGCCCGAGAAACACTCGTGCTCGATTTTTATACCAGTCTTTAGTCTCCGGCATGCTCTTGCTCAATGTGAAAATTTTATAATTCAAATACTGCAAAAAGGAACAAAAAAAACCTTGCTATTTGAGAAATGAGAATGTTGTCCAAGTTTCTTAAAGTGGTTTACAATCCTTTAAAAATCTCTTTGAAAGGGAATTGAATTGTTATTGATAAGACATAAGAGGTAATATTCTGTCTAATTCTGAAGCCTTGGTACGGCCAGTGTTAGTAACATAAAGAAGCCATGGGATATCCCTTGTCTATCCTCAACTTCAGTTTGAAGCCCTGTTTCGAAATTACTGGAAAACAGAACGCATGTCTTTCTGTTAACAGTTGTACAGTGATATTTTTATAGGATTCGAATAGTGGCATTTACAGCTTTCTAATAGTGGTTGGGTCTAATAATATAAAAATATATAAATAACAAAATTTCTATTTTAAACAGATTTTCTGATTGTATACGGAAATCATGAAACGTTGTCATGAGAGAGTATTTAGGATTAAAACTTTTTTTCCTTCTGTGTAATTATTTGAAAACATCATCGTGTTACTGTCTATACTTTTCGAATTATTGAATTTTTGTTTCTTCTGAGACTTTCGAATCCTCTGTATTTTATGCGTTTACACATGAAGATTTTGAAACTTTTTATTATCTTACATTTTAATGCTGTAGAATACATTTTCGATTCATGCTGTTATTTAAAAAATATATCTTTTTTTCAGACGTGCACAGTTGGTTGTTCACAATATTTTCAGTTGAAAAAATGTGACTATGTGACAAAGAACATAAGTTTGTTTTATGAAAAATTGCCATACAAAAAAGAAGAAAGGACAGAAGGTAATTAAAAAAATTTTAAATCTCATTTACTATTTTTTATTGTAGAATGTGATTGCCGAAAGGTGCTGCTGATGTTTTTAACACTTTAAAATAACACATTATGCTAGTTTTTAGGATGCCGTACCTTAAGAGAAAAAAAAAAAAAAAAAAAAAAAAAAAAAAAAAAAACGGAAATCCTTATCTTACAGGATCATTTTGTTGTCCGTCTGTTTCTCACGACCGTTTATTATGTTTTTTTTTCAGGAACGGCTATAGGTATCAAGTTTCAACTAACAAGGGGACCACCAAACATGATGCGCACAGATTTTGATGATCTTAAAGTATGTTGTAGGGTCATACCCCTAATTATTCAGGTCAAAGGTTTCCTTCAAATGGGCTTTAGTTTTCGAGAAATTTCGGGTTAAAGTTCAGCATGCTTTTCAAATACCCATTAGTTCGCAGTCTTGAACAAGGTCTCCGTGCTCGATCTCCGTTCTCGATTTGAGATCCGGAGATGAGGGTTCTGTCCTCGCCTGTGACTTTTACCTTTTAAAAATAAATTTTATATATTTGTCGCGTTGTAATTATGCAGTTTATGTTATAAGTTTTATGCAGAATAATGAATTCTGCATCTTTGAACTTTTTGATATTTTCCTAATAAATTCTATTTACATTTTCGAATTTTTCGTGAAAATGTATAGTTTTTGCGCAATTTTTATTCTAATATTTCGGTTGACGAAAATCCAAACTAATTTATATCTTGATATCTCGTCTTTTTAAAATGATTATTGTTTACATTTATGTATATTTACTTATTTATTTACCGTATTTATGAAATAATGCATTTTTTTTATTTGCATTTTCTATTTAAAAAAATTAAACAATTAAGAAAAAAATAACAAAATAATATATCCTTTTATTATTTTATTTGTTCTAAATATATTGAAATATGTTAACTGCTGAAATACAAAAATATTTATCATCACCGACATCGACATTTTTAGTTTATTAAATATGGAACTAATTGTGTCATACATATCGCAAAAATATTCTAAACAAATTCCTCATTAAAAGTCGCCTTTAAATATATTCTTTACGTAAATTGTTTTAACAATATTGGAAGAATGTATAAATTAGCATATTATTGTGATAAACATATTAAAAAATGCATTAAATTTGAAAAAAAGAAATTATTTCAAACGTGGTAAATGTTTGCAAAGTAAGCTAAACGAAATTGATAAAAATAAAATTTTATTTATTCTGATATTACCGTAAAAGTCATTGCAGACGATTTTTTCGGATATTTTTTATATGTATTGTAATTAACAAACGATTTTTCTTTTCTAGTTGAATTTTTCTGTATGGCATCGCCTTGTTATAATGAAAAAAAAATTAATTGTAATATATTATTTTTTATTTGTGCAAATCAAAAATGATGTTGAGTTTAAACTTTACAGTTAAATGTACTTAAATAACATAAAAAAATATATATAACTGGCTAAAACTTGGATATAAGAGTTATTGCTTTAATATTTTATTACACCTTTCAAAATATGTTGTTGGAATTACCTAATCATACATCGTCAATAGAAATACTAATTTCAAAACTGCACAAAAAAAAAAAAAAAAAACTATACATTTTCACGAAAAATTTGAAAATGTAAATGGAATTTATTAGGAAAATATAAAATAGTTCAAAGATGCAGAATTCATAATTCTGCATAAAACTTACAACGCGACAAATAGATAAAATGTATTAAAAAAAGGTAAAAGTCACAGGCGAGGACAGAACCCTCATCTCCGACTTTCAAATCGAGAGCTCTAGCCCTGCAGCACGGAGACCTTGTTCAAGATCGCGAACTAATGTGTATTTGAAAAGCATGCTGAACTTTAACCCGAAATTTCTCGAAAACTAAAGCCCATTTGAAGGAAACCTTTGACCTGAATAGTTAGGGGTATGACCCCTACAACATACTTTAAAATCATCAAAATCTGTGCGCATCATGTTTGGCGGTCCCCTTGTAAGATAAAATAATAAGTTCCACGGTCCCATTGTGTTGTAAACATTTCGAGCTTCTAACTCAACGCAATAAAAAGTTACAGCTTTAAAACATCTTTTTTTCATACAAACCCACTTTCAAAACCTACAGAGTACTTCCCACCAATCTGGAATCTTTAAATTCGGCATGAAGGAAGGTCCTTATAGCACATGTAAAGGAAACAAATCAGAAAATCCTTAATTCATAAATGTATGTCGTTTATTATCTGAGAAATTCGTCCAACAATCTGTCTTTCAAGACCTTTTTCTAGGAAAGGAATGGATGAAGGTATCGTTGAAATTAATAGCACATAATAAGGTCCACAACCCCTTTGTTTTGTAAAGATTTCGATCTTTTAACTCACTGCAATAAAAATTACGACCTTAAAACAACATTTCTCAATATTTGAATTTTCCATAATCGGGACTCACGCCAAATTAATGTGTTGTAGGCGAAATTTGTTACGGAGTGAGTCTGAATTTTTAATGTTTTTTTTTTTTTTTTTTTTTTTTTTTTTAAAGTACACGTGTTATCATTTTTTAGGGTTTCGTTCATCTCACGAAACCCTATTACTCCCGCTTCGTTGTCTGTCTGTCACAGAGCCATTCTCAAAAACTATGTAACTTACAGGGTTGAAACTTTGTGTATAAATCTGAATACCATATATAAAGAGCTCAAAATATTAAATTTTGAAAAATTCGTATTATTTTAATAAATAGAGATAAAAACCAAAATTATAACAGCCTTTTCCTATTAAATTTAAACATTTTTCGTTATAGCAGATGCCAAAAATTAAAAATCCACGATGAAATTCTTTCTACAATAATTAATTTTCTATCAGACGATTTCCACGTGAAAAATGAAAATGAAATAAAAAGTTTCACCATTGAAAAAAAATATTAATATGAAATAAAATTGATTGACGTCATAGTGGTAATAAAGCGGAAAGATTTCTCAATAACACAAGGAGTATGAGTATGTGTATGCACACAAAGCAGATTAGTAACACGTCATTAGAGAATTAAAAAGAAAATCTGACGTTATATCGGAAGTTTAACGTATTTTTCAAATGTTTCAGAATATTACAAAGCGAGTATCAATATGAGTAATAGAGAATAATAAATATATGAGTTTGAGGAACGTATTGAATCATGATAAAAACCCGATTATGGAAATATTCGCATATTTTAACATTTTGAAGGTGTACAACATGTTTAATTTGTTTTTAAATATCGCATTTAGGCCACATGACATATATTATTATGACAGTATATAATAGCGGGCTGGTTTAGATATTTGAAAAAACGAGAAAAATAGACCGGTAAATTTTTACTTTATAAAAAAAATGACTTTTTTTTGGTTGCTAAATGAAATTTATTTGAATTTATTAAAGAAAGGGTAAAGTGTTTTGAAAGGAATCTTAAACGAAACCGTTTGAGCGATCTTCGATCACACTTACCCACTTGTTTAAAATTCTTATGCCCTTTTTAGGGTTTGGCAACAGGAAAAAAAAATTGCATTAGACAAATAAAAAACAAGAACGAAAAATCATGCGTCAAGCATAGATTATGTAACACTTTCCAACGCTTCCAAAATAATTTTACGAATCATACTCTTTTATAAGCTAAAAGATAACATCTAAGTAATCCGAATACTTTATTCAGCCCTGTATAGGATCTATAGATTTGTATATATACTACATAGGATGCTAAATTTTAGTTCAGTTAGGAAACACGTAGCACAGTTTAAAATTCTCCGTCTGGAGTTAAATAATACGGAAATGTGTTCCCGAACTTTTGTACTTCCCTGTATAGGATCTACAGAATTTATACACACCACGTAATATACAAAAAGCGATTTAAAATTAAAATCGCATTCAGTAACTTAAAACGCACTTCCAGGAATTATTGTTAACATACAGTAGAGAATTCTTTTGTGTGTCCCTGTAAATGAACGATGACTGATATACACACAATATTCTGTAGTAAGTCTCTTGTAATGAACCTTATATAAATTTCAATGCGTTTAAAATAGTGAAACATTATTTAAATAAACCGCAGACGATTTTTCTCCATAGACGTAATGTAACGGAATTCTTTTGACTGTCCCTGTAAAGTAAGTATAAGTGCTATGCACACCCTATTCCATATTAAGCTTCTTCTAATGCACCTTAGTGATATATATAAATTTCAATGCGTTTAAAGTATTGAAACATTATTTAAATAAACCGCAAATGATTTTTCCCCATAGACCGCAATGTAACGGAATTCTTTTGAGTGTCCCTGTAAAAAAACTATAAGTGCTACACACTTCCGTTGAAATAGGGAACATGCTATAGATAACGATTATAACATATAAAATTTGCAGGGCAATCCGAGCATATTTACGGGAGTTAGAGCACGGACAGACGGCAGACGGCAGACGGCAGACGGACAGACGGCCAGACGGCCAGACGGCAGACGGCCAGACGGCCAGACAAACCGAAGTCATAAACACTTTTCAACTAGGTTGGAAAGTGTTAAAAAAGATTTCTACAATAATAAACTATGGCAGGTGGTTGAAAAAAGAGATAAAGAATGGTCTGATAATTATTTTTTACAGTAATTTTACCTTTGTTCTAACTCTTATATATATATATATATATATATATATATATATATATATATAGATAGATAGATAGATAGACAGAATGATAAATAGATATAGATTAGTTTGATACTAACCTGAAAATTAAAATGAAATAAAAGGCATTTTTTAAAATTTTATCAAAAGAAAATTTGAATTGAAATCTGTGATAAACGGATTACTTGGAATAACAGTGCAGTAACCTTTATTTACTTATTATAACTTTTTCAGAGTGGTGTAAAATGTTTGAAAAAGGTTTATAACTTATTCGCTTTCAAGCTGTCTAGGCCAATTTACAATTTCAAAGCTCTGTTAAAAGAAAGCTTCATATGAAGTGTAATTATACAGAGTCCTATACAAGGTACATTTAATTACTAAAGTCATGTTTACCTCCATTAACTTTAGAATAGCCACAGATATAGTCATGAAAGTGGTGTTTAGGTATAGTAAAAATGCTATACGCTACGCGACGATTCCGCGTAGAGCGCCAGGCAGCGGCAAACTACGGAGTTAGCGTTCCTATCTCGAAAACAGTATGAGATACGAGAAAAAGTTTACTAAGTTGTAGAGTATCCTTGATTATGAAATGATGTCCTACATGTAAAAATTCCATTATTAGAAATCCTAAAAGTATTTTTTTAAATATCCAATCAGCAGTAAAATGTGCCATTAATTGCATGCAGATGCATGTGTACAGAATTGGAATGTATGTAGAATGCATGATGCATTGTCACCGATAGTGGACACATTGAATATACTTAACTTGATTTTCTTAATAAAATAAATTTTACCTTTCTTAAATGTGTTAGTTTTATTAATAAATGTGCGTCTTCCTTATAAAGCCACACTTCTGCATGCAATTAGGTGTGTTTTTAAGCTCGGATTGGATATAAAAATTACATTTCAGGCTTCTTAATAAAGCTATTTTTGCCTGTAAGACATCATTTCATACTAATTACCGAATGCTCTACAACTTTGTAAGTGACTTTTCTCGTATCTTCTAAAGTTTTGAGATAGGAACGCGAACTCCGTTGTTTGTTTTTAGGTGGCGCTGTAAGAAGTCTCATCGCATACCACATAATCACGTTATAATACCTATTAACCACGCTTACTATTACAGTTGTAGCCGTTCTGGAATTAATGGGGATGAACAGAACTTTAATGGAAATCCTATATAATAATATTGAAGCAAACACATGTGTATTCCTTATCGAAAATGGTTATTGCAATCCGAAAAATCTTTCTTTGAGACTACTCTGAAAAACTAAAGCATATTATTGGCACTTTTAAATTTCGAATTTTTATTCAGCTGTTTATACCGTAAATCTGCATCTTAAAAATAACCACTAAACCAAATTTCAAGTTTCTAACCCGAATAAATCTAACTAAATCGTATATTAGAACGTTTTAGTACGTTTCCCCCTCATTTCACACTTTTAAATTTCAAATTTTTTAGAAACCGTTCTTAGCGAGAGAGCATTTACATTTTAAAAGTAAACACCATGCCAAATTCAAAACTTCTATGCCAACTGTAGAACATAAATCGCAATTTTAGAACATTTTTTGCTCCTACACCTTTTTAAATTTTTAAATTTTAGAAATCCGGCGAGCATTTACATTTCTACAGTAACAGCCATGTGCCAAGTTTCGAACCTTAACAGTTCCAAACAAATCGTACTTTAGAACATTTTTACATCATTTAATCTTTTAAATTTCGAATTTTTCAGAAACTGCTCTTACCGAGCATTTACATTTTTAAAGTAACCACCATGTTAATTTCAAGCTTCTACACCAAAAGTATCAGATAAATCGCAATTTTAGAACGTTTTTAACTCCTGCACCTTTTTAAATATCGAATATTTAGAAAACTGGGCACGCGAGCATTTAAATCTCTAGAGTAACAGCCATGCCAAAATTTAAGTTTCTAGCCTTAACAGTTCCAAATAAATCGTAATTTAGAACTTTTCCTCTTATTTCACACTTTTATATTTCGGATTCTTTTTAAACCGGCCTTAGCGAGCATTTAATCTTAAAAGTAACCACTATGCCAAATTTCAGTCTGCTATACCAACTGTAACATATAAATCTCAATTTTAGAACGTTTTTTACTTCTCCACCCTTTTAAATTTCGAATTTTTAGGAAACTGTTCTGAGCGAGCATTTGCGTCTTCAGGGTAGCAGCCACGACAAATTTGAAGTTTCTAGCCTTAACCCATAGCAATTCCATAGCAATCGTAATTTAGAACCTTTTAAAAACGCTTTTCGTCCTTTCACCCTCTAAATTTAGATCTTTTAAACTGCACTGTAAAAAAAAATCACAGTATTTTTACAGCAAAAAATGCTGGCAATATGGGTGCCAGCATATTTTGCTGTGAATTTACAGCAGTTTTGTTTTTCATGGATAAACAGCACTTTTGTAAATTCACAGCATTTTTTGCGGTTATTTTTACAGCAGTTCAGTTTTTTTATTTTACAGCAGATTTGTTAATTTTACAGCCGTTTTTGCTGTTAATTTTAATGCAATTTTAACAGAATGACTGTAAAACTTATAGTATTTGTTATTGATATTTTACCCCCCCCCCCTCCCTCTCCGTGTATTGTTTTTTTTTTCTTATTTTAACCTGAGACATATTTCAAAGACTTTGGGCACTAAGTATTACCTTTTTGTTTACTTATATCATTATTTTAATATCATTATTATATAATAGATTCTGTTATACATATATACGATACAAATTTCGGTTTTTTGTCAAGTATATCACCCACAAAAATTTTAGTCATTTGCCTATAGAGATAAAATGTTTTTTCAATAAATCATAACAAAGCAAGATTTTACTTTATCTAGCTTTTAATTAATTATTCAGTATTTCTTTACAGGACTTTGTTTAACCGTTTGTTTGTATTTGAAAATACCCACTAATTTAAATCATGCATATATATATTTTTTTTTCCTCCAACAAATTTAGGGTTATTTTTTGTATCTATTTAAATATTTTTGTTTATTCAATGTAGCCATTATTTCCTCCACCCCTCAACACGAACAAAACTATCATTCATATATAATTAATAACAAGACCTTATTGTACGCAACTTGCTGATATGGAAACTTTATATTGATAAAAAACTTATTTTATGCTAAGATAATTTTATAAGTTTACATTTAATTCCATAAATATCAGGTCTGATTGAAAAATGAACACGGGGAGAAAAAAAAAACACTTATGAGTTCAAGAAACGTAGAATAAAATAATAATAAAAAAAATCTGTTCACATAAAAACTTAAAAATTAAGCGTAAAAAATAAATAGATAATGGACAAAAACATACAAGGAATATTTTAGGAATTGATAAAATAGTGCATCCAGATTACTCATAATAAATGATTTGAAAATGGAAAATAAATCAGTCTTCGAAATATCGGCTAAATATATTAAATAAATAAAAATACTTAAATTACTGTCCAAAGTGAACCGAAAACTGTAGCTGGTAAAATATTTATAGGATTTAGAAAGTATATTCGAATGCGAACGTATAAACTGGAGTTTTGAAAAATATATAATAGCGTAATAAGGCATAGCTAAAAACAGGGATCTTGTTTAAAAAAAAAAAAAATGCTTGCATAAAGTTTCCCTGTGATACTTAAACTCAAATTATACGTAATAATAACAAAGTTCTAGAAGAACATACTGAGGTAAAGTAAAAAACAACATCCCCTAAGCAAAATCATCTATTTTTACGATTTAAAACAAAATATTTATTTTAGACAAATGACGTGAAAGTTCCTGCCGTGGACACACGTGGACACACGTTCCTACACGTGGTTTAAAAACAAAATTAGTATCGTATAAATATATAACAGAATTTATATGATATTATTAAAACAATAATATAAGAAAACAAAGATAAAACTTACTTTTACTCTTTAAAATATGTTTGTAATAATCCATTATCATGTGTAATTGTTACAACTTTCTAGGTTCGCTCCTAATGGCGGCCATTTCTCGTAGAATCGAAGCGTCACTTCATTATTGGACTGCACCTGCCGCTGACCTAAATGTGTTTATTCCCCTCGTTTGAGATAATGACAACAACGCCGACAGATGTCGCTATCTATACAGCTGTAATCACTGTAAATTAACGAAAGAGCTGTGTTTGATTGCTAGGTGAAATATTAACAGCCTTTTTTGCAGTTTTTTCTTCCGTTTTTTTTTACAGTGTGTTCTGTGCGACCATTTACGTCTTAAGAGCAGCTGCCATGTCAAATTTCAAGTTTCTATCCTTAAAAATCCTTTTCCATAAAAATCGTAATTTAGAACGTTCTTAGAACGTTTTTCGCGCATTTAACAGATTTATATTTATATATTTTTTAAACTGTTCTGTGCGACCATTTACTTCTTAAAAGTAACAACAATGTCAAATTTCAAGTTTCTATCCCTAACAATTCTATAAAAATCGTAATTTAGAATGTTTTTGGAAAGCTTTCCGCTGATTTCACCCATTTAAATTTTGATTAAAAAAAAAAACATTCTTAGCGACTATTTGTATCTTAAAAATAACCACCATGCCAAATTTCAAGTTTCTAATCCTTTCAGTATCAGAAAAATCGTAATTTAGAACGTTTTTTTCTCCTGCACCCTTTTAAATTTCGAATTGTGTAAAAACTGTATTTAGACAGCATTTACATCTTATAAGTAACTACCATGCCAAATTTCAAGTTTCTAGACCCTTCAGTATTAAAAAAATCGCAATTTTAGAACGTTTTTTTGCTTTTGAACCCCTCTGAGTTAGTAGCATCGACATAAAATATAGCCTATGTTGGAGCAGGGAATGTCACCATCAATTTGCCACAATTGCTTTTGAAATAGATTAGGTAGTTCCAGAGATTACCCTTATAAACAAACAAATAAATAAACAAACATTACTTCTTTATAATATTAGTATGGATATTGAAAGTATTTTCTCCATGATTTTTTCAATAATAGAAAATTGATGGAGAAAGCAATACAAATAAGCTCTATTAGGTAGCTTTCAATACAAAAAAGTATAAAGCTACCTATTGCAGCCGTTCGGAGGAAAGCAATTCCGGAAAATTTCGATATATTTTCACCGATCATGACCCCCAGACCCCAAAACCACCCTCCATATATATATATATATATATATCTGATCTATGTCATACGATAACGCTCGTATTTATAAATTAATTTGGATGAAACTAATTGTGTGTATTAAGCTCACCAATGCCTCGACCGAGTTCTTTGGCCAGCTTGGTCCGCCATCTTGTTTCAAGATGGCGGCCGCTGAAAATTTTAAAACTAAAATAAATACTCAAAAAAGTTTAAAATTCAAATTTATTTTTTAATTCTGTGTTAGAGCTTGATACAAGGATTCCAGAGCATTTTTTGTTTTACCTCTATCTTAAAAAGTGGCTGAGATAGAGCAGTTTGAAATTCTAGGGTGGCTGACATTTTGAAACAAGACAGCACATTACAAATACCACGATTAATTTACGAGTTTTAGTGAACGCGATTTCTCTCAAATTATTTTCTTTCATTGTTGTAATCATTTTCCCAGTCATACGCATAAAACTATATATTCATATCCGTAAGCGCCAAATTCTCGCCAAATTTGGCGACCAAAATAAATCTTCATAAATGAAGCCAACTGGGCTCTAGCTCAATAGTTTGGTGAATTTCTTATTCAAATTCAGTATTAACGAATCTTTTGTAAACGGTTTCTTTGCATTTTAGCTTGATGTTTTCGAGTAACATTAGCTAAAATTTTAAAACGAAGATATAGGAAAGATACCTTTTCCTCCCGGTACAGGACGGCAGGAATTTTTTATGTCGATACAACAACACCCAAGGAGGTGCAAGAGCAAAAAAAGTTCTAAAATTGCAATTTATGTGATATTGTTGGCGGTGAAAATTTGAAATTTGGTGGGGTGGTTACTTTTAAGATGTAAATACTATGATCGTTTTCAAAAAAGTTCGAAATTTCAAAGGGTGTGAAATAAGCAGAAAACTTCCAAAAACCGTTTCAAATTATGGTTTGTTTGGAACTGTTAGGGCTAAAAACTTTAAATTTGGCATAGCTGCTTTAGAGGCGTAAATGTTCGGTCAGAACAATTTATTTTAAATTCGAAATTTAAAAGGGTGCAGAAGCAACAAATGTTCTAAAATTGCGATTTATGTGATACAGTTGGTATAGAAGCTTGGAATTTGGCATGGTGGTCACTTTTAAGATATAAATACTCGTTAAGAACGGCTTCTAAAAAAATTGAAATTTAAAAGGTGAAATAAGCGGAAAACGTTCTAAAAGCGGTCTAAATTAGGATTTAGTTGGATTTGTTACGGCTAGAAACTTGAAATTTAATAGTGGTTCTTTTAAGATGTAGATGTTCGGTATAAACAGTTTATTAAAAATTTGAAATTTAACTGTGTGAAATGAGCTGAACACGTTCTAAATTATGATTTATTTACAATTGTTAGGGATAGAAACTTAAGATTTTACATGTATGTTATCTTTAAGACGTAAATGAACACAGAACAGTTTTTACAAAATTCGAAATTTAAAAGGTTGCAGAAGTGACGAGGTAATTATTTTATCTGGCGTCCAAGTTTTTTTTTTTCCGGCGTTTATTTATTTTATTTTATTTTATTTTTTGCTCAAAAATTGAAATGAACTCTTTTTTCTTGAAATGAGCACCAACGCTATTTTTCACCCCTCCCTTACCCCTCCCACCCCTCAGTTTATTTTATTTTATTTTATTTTATTTTATTTTTTGCTCAAAAATTGAAATGAGCTCTTCTTTCTTGAAATGAGCACAAACGCTATTTTTCACCCCTCCCTTACCCCTCCCACCCCTCAGTTTATTTTATTTTATTTTATTTTATTTTATTTTATTTTTTGCTCAAAAATTGAAATGAACTCTTCTTTCTTGAAATGAGCACAAACGCTATTTTTCACCCCTCCCTTACCCCTCTCACTCCTCAGTTTATTTTATTTTATTTTATTTTATTTTATTTTATTTTTTGCTCAAAAATTGAAATGAGCTCTTCTTTCTTGAAATGAGCACAAACGCCATTTTTCACCCCTCACATTTAATATAAAAAAATTAACTTAGAAACTGTATTCAAATAAAATATTTTAAACTTTTATTTACAATTTGACAAAAATAAGTTCATCAAATGTAAATTTTAAAAGAACAAAATAAGAATTATTTGAGACTTCGACAGAAAAATAGGCAAAAACAGGTCAGAGAGTCTCATCAGATATAGTAGATTTTGTAGCATTCAACTAACCGGACATTTGTAGCATTCGGAAATCAGCATTTCCCCGAACATGCCGATTACTTCAGCCTTTACAGTCTTTCTTTCTTTTCTTTTTCTTTTTGCCAAAGATACATAATTTTGAAGAATTTCATTAGAAAACTTCGTTTATATTATCTTTCTAAACTATGTAACTAATAATTCTAAACTATTATTTTTCCTCAATTAATTCATAAAAAATTTTGTGCTTTTAAAAAGTCAATGACGGTGGAGGAGGGGTGGTAAATATTTTTTACTGGCGACTAGAATTTTCTACTGGGTAACAGATTTTACCAAATTTGTAAAGCCCTGCTGCTGGGTTTGAAACTTGGATTTTAGCATGCTGGTTAGTTTCAAGATGTGAGTGATCGCTAAGAACGGTTTTTTAAAAAATCGAAATTTAAAAGTGCGAAATGAGCAGAAAACGTTCTAAAAACATTTTAAACTATGATTTACCTGAAAGTGTTAGTGATAGAAACTGGAAATTTGTCATGGCTGTTAGTTTAGAGGTGTTAATGTCCCTACAGAACAGATTTTAATAAAAATTGAAATTTAAAAGAGTGCAGGAAACGTTCTATAATTGCTATTTCTGTGATATAGTTGATATTGAAGATGGGATAAATAGAAGTTTGGAATTCGGCATAGTGGTTAATTTTAAGCTGTAAATGCTTGCTAAGAACTGTTTCTAAAAAATTCTAAAAAAAAAAAAAAAAAAAAAAAAAAAAAGAAATAAGCTGAAAACTTTCAAAATTTATTCTAAGTTACCATTTATTTGGAATTAATTTTAGATTTTCTGATGAATTTAAATCTCGTGTTCACATAATACGTTATAAGAATGGAATTTACTCAAAATTTAGCTTAGTTAGTAATTTTTGAATTATCTGTAGCAGTACAATTTCATCTAATAAAAATAGGCACACAAATACGACTTGTCATATTTCAACAACTACAAGTGCAAAACCGCGGGATTTGCTAGTATTTGAGAAAGAAGTAACACACTATTAATAGTTTTATTAATTGATCATACGATGCATATCAAAATATTTATAAATAAATAATAAATCATTTAATAAAATCATTTATTATTGATAATATCTGATTTTATACAAAGATTTATAATCGATAATTTTCGAAGTATGAAAAAAAAAAGAAACTTCTGTAAGACAGACGATTTGTCTTAACCTGCACTTAATAATCACAAGTGCGTTATCGACCATGGACAAATCACCTTTTCAATATTATTTTAAATACTGTTGTATGAGTTAAATTTTAGTTCGTTTTCCAAATGACTGTTTAACAAGGTCAGGAAATCACCACGAACGTAAGAAATCTCTGATTGCAGCTGAATATGTAAACAGAGCCCCTATAAAATGATTACTTGGTTTAGGGGTGCTATGGTCATTTTTTGCACACAATAGACTAAAACACCGCACCTCTCCTCTTATCGGAAGCGCCGTAACCATTAAAACTTCATGGACTTACAACAAACTAGTATTTTCTATATTAAACATATTCAGGTCAAAACAGTACCGACTGTGGACATAATTTCATGGTACACTCAGAAAAAGGAATTGATTAAAACTACAAAACATTTTTGTTGAGTACATTTTGGTTGTTTTAGCAAAATTGGAGTAAAATTGAACCATTTTACTTCAATTAACAAAACATTTTTGCTGACGATACAAATTTTTATTTTTGGAATTGCAAAAAAAAGTGGTTTTCAACAAAAAAAATTTTTTTTTGTTGATTCAAACAAAATTTGCATTGACCTATATTTAAACAAAATTTTTGTTTAAATATGGGTCAATAAAAATTTTGTTTGAATCAACAAAAAAATTTTTTTTTTGCAATTCCAAAAAAAAAAAAATTGTATCGTCAGCAAAAATGTTTTGTTAATTGAAGTAAAAGGGTTCTATTTTACTCCAATTTTGCTAAAACAACAAAATGTACTCCAAAAATATGTTTTGTAGTTTTAATCAGTTTCTTTTTCTGAGTGTACTTGTAAAATAAACGTATTAATGTATATATTGCTTTTTAAAATTTGAGGATAAAATATTATTGGAAATTATCTCTTAATAAATTATGAAAAATAAACTGTTTGTACCATAATAGATGTTTTTAGCAATTTGACATATAAAAATGTAGTTTTAGAGTAAAAAATGGTAAAATGATGTTATTGTATGATTTGTTTAAGCTCATTTCAATTTTTCAAATGAATTTCAAAATAGGCTTGTCTGGAATCGAACAAAAAATTACAATAGAGAAGTAATGTGAAAATGTTATCTATAAATTAACTGATTATTAACTGATTATTACACTAAAAATAGCATTGATTATTAGATTTTTCACAGTAGATTTTTCATTGCCAAATATTTTATGAATAATATTTAATTCATAATAAGTTTTTAATAGTAGTTAGATTCTTCATAATAAATTATTTCCAAAAAATGCATTAGATGATACAATGAAAACATTTAGTGCCTTAATGAAATTTTGAAAAGGGCGCAGGTCCTATGGAAGTATCAACTGCATATTTTTGATTAGTTATTTTTGATTAGTTATTTTTGATTAGTTATTTTTGATTAGTTATTTTTGATTAGTTAGCAGTTTGATTAGTTCCAATATAACCTTGTTTAATATTGGAAAGTATCGTAATCTATGAATATTCTGTATCCTTATCTTTTCTGTAGTTATTTGCTATTTCGCTTGATTTCAGAATTTTATGGTAAAAATGTATCATTGTTCCTTTTCATTTAGAACGGATAAAATGTGCTATTGAAGAAGAAAAAAGGAGCATAGGTTACTGTAGATCTATATGTGGGCTACCTTGCAGGTAAAAAATTAAAGAAGGTAAAACAAAACTGTGTTCCATGTGTATCTATAAACAAGTAATATAAAAAAAAAAATTAAAGTCAATTCCTACTTAGGTCAACAAAGAAAAATTTTATTGTAGTTACCTTTTATTAAATAATTACAATTAATATAAATATGTATATACATATATGACAGAATCACAATATTAAGTGGCAAAATAGAAAGCGAATTTCCTTGCAATTTTCCATTTTCCTTTCTATATATGGTTCTCTCCCATATAAAATTAAAATTAATTAATTTAATTTAATTAATGAATTAATATTTGAAAAAACTGTATTAACATCAAGTGTCATCCATTACAAGTTTTAAAAAATGTATTTGAACTTGAGAGGATGAATAAAAAGTATTTTATTAACGATTGAAAATTTGAACAAGATATATAAATATGTATAGGGAGAGTGTGAACTAATAGTACAGGAAAACACCTCTCCGTCAGTAACCCTGACGCCAGATTGACAGTAGTAACACCTGAACAGTAAATTTCACTTTTAGTGCAATTTTTTAAACTTCTAAACATCGCACAATTTTAATTTTTACACCGTCAAATATGAAAAAAAAATGTTATTTCAAATGCAATTTATTTGAAAACTGTATCTCAGTTTACTGATTTTCTTGCGGATTTAAAAATAATTTTCAAGCATGATTTATTTAAAAATTTATTTCTATTGCGTGCAGACCAATTTCGAAAGATTAATGCACTTAAAACAATATAAAGAGTTCAGCATTTGTTTCCGGCTAATATTCCTGTGTCGTAACGATATTACAAGACAGTCCTTTTATTTTCTTTATTATTTTAATGTGTATGTATTTTACTAGAAAAAAACAATATTTTAGTCATTCTTTATTCCAAATTTTATTTCCTATTCCTATTTTGCTTAATTTTAAAGATAGGGGAACTTCGCGTATTAAAGAGTACCATATACGTTTGAGGCAATATCATAGCTCGGTATTTTGAAAAATCTGAAAACCTGAAATACAATCACAAACTTCAACTATCTGTCATTAAAGGTATACAAATATTATACAGACATACATACATTAAATACAATAATCCAACATGGAGTGAAAAGTTAGCCAGAGCCAGGAATCAAACCTGGGTACACTGCGTTCCGGGCTGTTGCTCTAACCACTGAGCCACTCCGGCCGACTCCTGAGTCTGCAATTTCTCACTAATAAACCATTTTGGACAGAAAATGTGTTTATGTGTGTTTTAATATATCTGTGATTAGTTAGTTGTAGACAAAAATCATTTTAGGAAATTTCATCAAATGCAAACAAACAATAATGAAAAGCTGTTTTGGAGGATATTATGAGGTAGTCGGGAAATATGGAATATGGGGTTAAAATGGAGAAAATGAATAAATTTGGCCAAAAAAAAGATGTAATGGTATCAAGAGAGCATGATCAAAATACAGTGTGTAGATATTAACCCAATATACTTCAGTTCATACTACAGATTTGCACAAATAACAAATATAAGGATCTGTCTTTGCGCCGTCATAATCATGGAGATATTGGCATTCCTTATAACCCGAAACCGCCGATTTGGGAAAAAATTACTCTATGTTTACTGGTGTGAATCGCGAGGTAAAAAAACGAGTATTACATCATAATCTGTTAATTTTTCGGTGTACATTATGCACTTCGCGTATTAAAGAGTACCATATACGTTTGAGGCAATATCATAGCTCGGTATTTTGAAAAATCTGAAAACCTGAAATACAATCACAAACTTCAACTATCTGTGATTAAAGGTATACAAATATTATACAGACATACATACATTAAATACAATAATCCAACATGGAGTGAAAAATTAGCCAGAGTCAGGAATCAAACCTGGGTCCACTGCGTTCCGGGCTGTTGCTCTAACCACTGAGCCACTCCGGCCGACTCCTGAGCTTGCAATTTCTCACTAATAAACCATTTTGGACAGAAAATGTGTTTATGTGTGTTTTAATATATCTGTGATTAGTTAGTTGTAGACAAAAATCATTTTAGGAAATTTCATCAAATGCAAACAAACAATAATAATGAAAAGCTGTTTTGGAGGATATTATGAGGTAGTCGAGAAATATGGAATATGGGGTTAAAATGAAGAAAATGAATAAATTTGGCCCAAAAAAAAAAAGATGTAATGGTATCAAGAGAGCATGATCAAAATACAGTGTCTAGATATTAACCCAATATACTTCAGTTCATACTACAGATTTGCACAAATCACAAATATAAGGATCTGTCTTTGCGCCGTCATAATCATGGAGTATTATGAGATATTGGCATTCCTTATAACCCGAAACCGCCGATTTGGGAAAAATTACTCTATGTTTACTGGTGTGAATCGCGAGGTAAAAAAACGAGTATTACATCATAATCTGTTAATTTTTCGGTGTACATTATACTTAATTAAAATTCATAAAGATACAACTGAATGTAAATATATTGCTTGAAGGTGCGTAAAAACATACATAAAACATTTAAAAGAACATTAAAGTCCTTTAAAAATTCAAAACGTTTTCAACCGAACCTACTCGGTCATCATCAGTGAAAAACTAATAGTTAAGTTGAGTTGTTGTTTTCTAGCTTGCCCGGAACAAACCATTTTACTTCAAGGGTGTGGAATATAAGGTGGGATGGGTTGGGTTGATTATTGACGGCCAATTACCTACACTAGGGATATAGGCCCGGGAGGAGTGCCCTTCGTGGGGGTCTTTCTAAGGGATCCTAACCCGTATTTACGCATGGATAAATCCACGGCTCGAAGAAAACCACGAAAACTCCGAACGATTAGGCCGACGGGCGCGATTGGGATCGAACCCAGCACCTCCCGTCTACCAGCTTCGAGAGCACAACCTCTCAGCCACTGGTGGGGCTAAGGTGGGATGGGAGTAGGTTCAGTAGAAAACGTTTTGAAATTTTAAAAGGACTTTAATGTGCTTTGAAATGTTTTATGTATGTTTTTACGCACCTTCAAGCAATATATTTATATTTAGTTGTATCTTTATGAATTTTAATTATTAAACAAGGTGAATTTGCACTGAAATTTTTAACTTTTTATTATACTTAATTTCAATGTAAAAATATTACTTCTAATAATGAATAAAAAATATTGAAAACTTATCTCTTGAAATTTTCCAAAGACGAAAAACAAATATTTATTCAAACATCGCGCTCTGACGCCGACTGATGAACTGTGCGTTCTGGGGGGGGGGGGGCATTCTGAAAACGTTCTTAAATAGTTTATGACATCGCCACTTGGTGGCAACCCTTTACCAAACAGAAACCTTAGTATTCCATATTACCGACTATGCCGTAGTACCCGAAGTTCTCTATATTCACCATTCTTGGTATCTTGTAATAGCTTTTTAAAAGTTGTTCCTAAATTTAATATTTATTTTTAAATTTGTTTGTTAGTTTAATTGTTATTTAAAATTATTTTTGTTGCACGAATTCTTCACGCATATAGGCCCTTAGAACCTGTCGTCAGACAGTCTCAAATTGTGGACCGAAGTGGCGATTTATGGCGCAGTCCTGGGTCTCTCAAAGAAAGCCACGTTCGCAATGTTTAAAGAAAAACAGCATTATTAAAACCATATATTCAAGCTTTCTAAATAGTTTTCTCAATGAATAATCATAATTTAATAAATATAAAACTATTTATTGGTGAAAACGTATTTAAAAAAAATATCTGTTACTGTCAATATGATGAATTCGATAATTATTTATAATAACAGGTTATTATTAATAATTACCGAATTTTTCATATTGAGCATAACATATATATTCCATTCTTTACTTTTTATTTATATTTTATTTTCTACTTTTTAGTGTTTAAAACATTCCATTGTTGCAGTTTCACAGCCAATTAGCATATTTTAGCGAGCGTCAATTGGTGCATTGTTGTTGTAACGCGTATACAGTTGTAATTATAAAAAATATTTGCCGATTTATTATCTGCGCGTGGCTAACGAAAAATTGCATTAAAGTGTATTTATTAATTTAGAATTAAAATGTGAAAATATGGAAATGTTGTATTGTTATCCGAAACAAATCTGTGTTCATAATTTTTATAACTCTAGCACATCAGGAATTGAGTGAAAAGTCGTTTACAAAAATTCCATCCGTACATACATTTTCATGTTAAGTTAAATGAAAGAATGTAAAAATAATGTCTTATAATCGATACGAGTACAAATATTAGAAATATGATTTATCTTGTATGTTTATCAACTGTTCTATTTAATGATTTGTAGAGATTCTGTTTATGCACCAACGCAGGGAGCGACAAGATTAAGTGGACAAGAGAGAGAAATAGTAAGTAACTTTTTCATTGAAATTTAAAGTTTAACCCTAAAGTGTTAAAACAAAAAAATATGCCTGTATGTATTGCATGACAAGGACAAAAGAAACAAGAAAGAAAAATCATGCGTGAAGCATAGATTACGAAACGCTTTCCAACACGTCCAGAATAGTTTAACAAAACATCGCCGTTTAACAAGTTAAACAAGATACCTATGTAAGACATTTAAAAAAAACATAACACATTTGAAAATCTGATTTCAGCATATACGTCCATAGACGCATAGGTAATCAAAATCTATTTGGTAGCTCTGTATAAGAGCTATAGATTTGTACATATTCTGAAATTAATTTTCTAAAATTCACTATTCATACCCGGATATGTATCCAGTTCTTTGCATATCCTTGTATATGATTTTATTTATATTCTCTAAACATCTCTTAGAATACTAAATGTAAATGAGCTTGAAAATGTATAGCTCAATTTAAAAACACGCTCATGCTCAGTAATACTTAGAAATACTTTTGTGCAGCCCTGTATATGATCCATAGAATACATACACACCACGTAGGATGCAAAAATTTTGTTAAACTTAAATACGCATACCATACTGAAAACGCACTTCCAGCATTTATCCTTAATAGACAGCACCTTCGAATACATTACTGTAACAGAAATATTTTGTGTGTCCCTGTAAATGAACGATAAATATTACGCACATCATGTTACACAGCAAGCATCTTGTAGTAAACTTCAGTAATGCATATCAATTTTATCATGCTTGAAATTCTACAGCATAATTTAAAAACTCTGCAAACAGTTTTTCCCGTATACTATAATATAACCGAATTCTTTTGTGTGACCCTGTAAATGAATGATAATTGCTTTGCACTCTATATTCTACATAGAGTATATGTTTTAATGCAACTCAGAAATTTACATAAATTTCATTACGTTTGCATAAAAGAGATCGCAAAAGATTTTTCCCCATACACCATAATATAATGGAATTCTTTTGAGGGGCCCTGTAAATGAAGTGTAAGTGTTACACATAACATATTCTAAAGTAACCTTCTTATGGTGCATCTCAATAATTCATATAAATCTCAATATATTTCAAATAGTGTAACACCACTAAAATACACCGGAATGTAACGGAATACTTTTGAGCGTCCTTTGTAAATGAACTATGAAAGCTACGCACTTCATTTTCAATACCGAACATGCCACGGCAAACCTAAATAACATATATCATTTACACGAGAATTGGAGCATATTTACGCGAGTTAGAGCTCGGACCGGCTGTCAGAAGGTCAGACGACCAGACAAACCGAATACATAAACACTTTTCAACTATGCTGGAAAGTGTTAAAAAAACGTAGATTAAGGTGTAATCACTTTCTCTAGCGCAGGGGATCCCAACCATTTTTTGACCACTCTCCATCTGACCACCTCTAAAACCATTATTCCCCACCATTCTTTTCTAACATATATTCTTTATTATTTTAAAGATAATCTCTTATTCAAATGAAGGAAGACGAATAGGACATCAAAAATGGCATCACATATTTTAGCTCATTACAGTAATAAAATTTCTCTTGTAAGATATGCTTTTAACATAACTATAATACAACAAAGCCACACTTATTCACCTTTATATTTAGAAGAGCTTTGTTGCTTTTTGACAACATACTTCAGTGGGAAACAAAACTGTTATTGCAATCTGCATTTTTATATTAACAAAATTTCTTGAAATGAGACTTTCACATTTGGCATTCAAATTGCATTATACAGCTCATAATTGACATTATACAATCTTTTACCTTATAATACATCTTATAATTTAATTTAGCACCTCATTAAGAACAGGCAGAACATTGTCGACACTAACGGCTCGGTACAGATGTCGCAGACGCACCAAGCTTTTTTTTTTTTTTTGGCATCAAAATGATAATTTTTTGCCTGCCGTGACAACCCAGGCCGGTAGAATAGATAGTGTGTATTAATCAAAGCCTTCTGTAGTCAGTTGTATTCTTGACAATGTGTGTATTTTATAATAAAATGATATGTGTGGGTTTATAATAAAAATTGTGGGTGTTTTATATTAAAATAAATGTGTGTGTTTTATAATAAATCGTGTGTGTTTTATAATAAATCGTGTGTGTTTTATAATAAAATTGCATGTGTTTCATAAAAAAAATTGTTTCGCAAAATCAATAATTGTTTGTCATAAAATAAAACTAACATGTCGTTTTGGAAGCGTAGGTCTAACATGTATTAAAAAATGGGGTTTTCTCGCCAAAATGGCGAAAAAGCAAAATTCGCGCCAACCCGAGTGTGTCTGCGACATCTGTTCCAGAACTTCCCATGAATAACTCAATACACAAGAAGCATTTTTGGATTCTCACCAATTTTAAATGGCCCCCTTTTTCCACGTATCTCTGTTAATGGGCTTTCCCATCAGGTGACCACCATGAATAATTTGTTTTTAATTTTTAAAATTTATGTGTCGCAATTTATGTTTATATACTATCTGTGATATCTACACCAGAGCCATAAGAAATATACACCCAGAAAAAGGAATTGATTAAAACTACAAAACATGTTTTGTTGAGTACATTTTGGTTGTTTTAGCAAAATTCAAGTAAAATTGAACCGTTTTACTTGAATTAACAAAATATTTTTTGCTAACGATACAAAAATTTTTTTTGGAATTGCAAAAAAAAAATTTTTTTTTGTTGATTCAAACAAAATTTCCATTGACCTATATTTAAACAAAAAGTTTTGTTGGGTCAACCAAATTTTTGTTGATTCAACAAAACTTTTTTCTGGGTGTATTATTAACCCATTTCCTTCTGTGTTGCCTGTTTGGGGATTTGTTAATGTTATAGGTTATTTTTGAGTTTTAAATGTGTTCAAGAAAGTCCTTAATTTTTACATATACTTTTAAGGAGTTTCAGGTGCAAAATTTTGTTTATATGATATATTGCAGAGCGAATAGAAATGCAATGATAATTCAGTAAACAGTCGAAAAAGTTTTGTAAAGGTTTTAATAAGAAGGTTTTCATGAGAATAGTTAATATGAAAAGGTACTCATATTTATCAAATCCCTTTCATATAATTAAAAATCATAACTCATATAAGTAAACAATTTTATGAAAATGTTTATAACCACGCCAACGAAATTATTGCGGAATTACTGGACTACGACGCTTTCGAGCCCTAGCATAGAAAACGCCTTAAATATTCCATGATTATGGATGATGGAATATTTAAGGCAAAGGCCTTGTGTTCCACACAATTTGCTAATTTTTTATCTCTCTTTTCTTTATATAGTAAAATAAAATAAAATAACTATTACATTGTAACAACAACAAAACATCTCAGAAAAATGTCTTTGGTTTCTTAGACGTGAGGGGTTTTGTCACACCGTTTTTACCTAGATTGTACTCACTTCTGTTTGAACTAGTGATTAACATTATTTTTCTTTCTTTTACTTATTCTTCATTTTAACTCATTAATTTTTTTTATTATTCTTACTTCTAAAAGTTACTGCACTACCATAATTTTACTTACGTTATTTTTTCGCTGTCCTTAAACACTTTTCGGTAGTTATTTGCACCAAAACCTAATCAACAACAACTTATGTCAACGTGTAATTGAATCTGAAGTCTGATGAAAATCCGTGCATTAGTTCATGACATAGAGCTATTTCGGAAATCGTGAAAAGTACAGCATAACAGCGCCACCTGTTGGGCGATTTACACCAAAAACTAATCAGCACAAATTTATATCTAGGTCTAACTGAACTTAAAGTTTTATTAAATTCCGTGAATTAGTTCTTGAGATAGAGCTCCCACAAAATTTGTGTCACATACAGATACGTACACACACACACACACAGACAGACATTTTTTAAAACAGTCAAATCGTTTTCAGTACCTTCTAAAACCTATAAATCCATCGAAAACCGGAAGTCGAAATTTTTCATGAATCCAATACTTTCTTCTTGTAAAGATAGAAGAAAGTAAAAATGCATTACAAATTTGAAAATCCTATTTCAGCATTTAACACCTGTAGTCGGAAAAGTTATCGAATTCTTCTGTAAAGCCATGTATATGATCAATAGATTTCTATATATACTATATAGTATACTAATATTTTCTTCAGTAAAAAAATGTGCAACACATTTGAAAATTCCCCTTCAGCAATTTCCGACAATAAATTAAACGTACACGATTTCTTTTGTGCAACCCTGTATATGATCTACAGAATTTATACACACCAAGTAGTATACAAGAAAATAGTTAAATTTAACAACGCATACACCACAACTGAAAACGCACTTTCACCAATTATCGCTCATATACAGTAATGTAACCTAATTATTTTTTGTGTCCCTGTAAATGAACAATAAATGCTATGCACACCATATTCTACACTAAACATCTTTTTGTGCATTTTAGTGCTGTATATAGCTATATATTCAATATGTTCGATATGGTGTAACATAATTAAAATACATAGCAAACGATTTTCCATCATACATTGTAATGTAAGAGAATTATTTTGAGTGTCCCTGTGAACGAACTATACTATACATGCTACACTCTTCAGTTTCAATACTAAACATGGAATATTAAATCTCAATAAAATATATAAATTGTATGGTAATCTGAGTGTATTTAAGTGAGTTACAGCACGGCCACACAAACCGAAGTCATAAACACTTTTCAATTATTTTGGAAAATGTTAAAAATGAAGTTTTTCAGAAAAGTCGAAAGATGTTTTCAAGCATGCAAACAAATAATATTTTATTTAAAATGGATAAGAAAATAAGACAAAACTTTTATATCATCTGTCAAAAATACCTTATTTGCTTCCATATAAGCCACTATAACTTCTATAAATGCCACTTTATTTTCTGATTAGCTGAAGATTTATACATATTAGTGTTCTATAACGCCATGAGCGTCACTACTTTAATTTGGCCATTTAATAATACACAAATTAATGTGCTCTTAATGATAGTATACTTATAATTCACACATATTAATACTTTAAAAATCATGTTTGTAAGTTTTGTTACTTTTCAAATAAGCGGCCGATGTATTCCAAACATAATATTTCCGAAGACTTTTGAGAATTGTTTTTCGAATAAATGAATAAATGTTACTTTTATATTTGTAGTATTAAAATTAAAAAATATTTTAATTTACAGGTGCAAGCAATGGCAAAGAGACAAAATCCCAATAATCTCCGAACTAGTGCGTAAGTTATATTTTTGACTAACGTTATTACTTCATGGAGTGAAATGTCTCGGAACTCAATATTAGCTGGCATCACCAACACATTATTCATGTTATTTCTAAAATGTACCATCCTTCAGAAACTTTTTGTCTAGTTTACATGACATTTCAACAATTTCTTTACGAATGGCAATCGTGCAAGTGACAAACGTTGTGCATTGACTTTCGTCCATTGTTTTCCCAAAACAATGGACGAAAGATGATTTCATGTTTTGATTAAACATTGCTTTTTGGCGAAAACAAATACGGTCTAAATCCAAGAATGGGTTGTGAAGCATAACTGCACGCACATCTACTCTGTCGAATACAACCATTTGCCGATGGTTTAGTCCAGGGATGGCGAACCTTTTTCAAGTCCGCGTGCTAAATATTTCCAAAAAATATTTTACGAGTCCATGACGTGCCAACAACCAAACATCTAATGGATCAAATAATAATGAATCAAAACTGCTTAAAATTTTGTTTTTAGCATTAAACAAATATGAATAAAATTTAATGTTATAGACATATTTAAATATATATATATATATATATAGATATATTTTAGTAAATATAGATATATTTAAAAAATGTATAGATATATTTTAGAAAATACAGGGTCATTCATAATTCCCTCCGGGGTTTCGAAACGTTATAGTAAAAAAACGAAGACGAATATGAAAAAAAGAAACATATGAAATTATTCCGAAACTATTCAAGTTTTACTTACATACATTACAGGTGTTCTATGTGTGAACCCTTGGTCACACGGCATACATCCATGCGATAGTCCAGTTCCTGCCATACTCCGTTTCTTTAAATTTCCGGTACCACACATGAATTGTTTTGTCAGTTGGTCCCTGTTTTCGATATTTATTACGAAATGCCCGTTGAACTGACACCACTGATTCAGATTTAAAGAAACGGAGTATGGCAGGAACTGGACTATCGCATGGATGTATGCCGTGTGACCAAGGGTTCACACATAGAACACCTGTAATGTATGTAAGTAAAACTTGAATAGTTTCGGAATAATTTCATGTGTTTCTTTTTTTTCATATTCGTCTTCGTTTTTTTACTATAACGTTTCGAAACCCCGGAGGGAATTATGAATGACCCTGTATATATTTTTAAAATTTCTATTTTTCTTGTTGCATTTTATTTGGCAAACAAAGTTTCGTACTTTCTCATTTTTAAGAGAATACAAGCTGAGCTATATAGACATCTGACGAGAAGTTTCTACTTGATCTTTTCATATTATTGCTTTACGTTCATAATGAATAGCATGAAAAATTGTCAAAATGGCAAGCAGCAGCTCCGTTAAACATGTATGGATTTGAGTTACAAGTTTTCATAATTTTACCATCGGGATTTTTGCTTACAATGCATGATATTTTTTTGTGGGGCAGGGGCATAGTCTTCTAATTTTCTCATAATTAAAAAAAATGAGCATCTAGTGAACTAGATTGGGATTTATTAAGTTGCATTTCAGTTTCTTTAATTTATATGACAACCAACCGAAGCAATCGAATTTAGACAAAGTCAGCTAGTGAAAATTCGTGCATTTTGTGAAATTTCACTATAGTTTGGCTTAGAATCTAAATTTATGGCGTGCCGAAAATAATCTCTCGCGTGTCATAGGATCACCGTCCCTCGTTTAGTAAATTTAAATGCAGCCGTACAAGCACCAACAATGCTTCACATTCTTGGTATCCACCTGAGGCATCAGCTCCAGTAAACACTAAAAAATCCTCCTCCTTGTTTTGGATAACAGCAAAGTGAAAGTGAGAGAGATAGCTGACATCATAAAGATATTGACAGACTGTGTGAGGAATATTTTGCATGAACATTTGCATATCAAAAAGCTTTGCGCGAGATGGGTGCCACGTTTCTTAACAAAAGACCAGAAAGAGCACCTTGTCGATGATTAAGAGAGTATTTGGTGATATTTCAGCGTAATCCAAATAAGTTTTGCGTCGATTCGTAATGCTGGATGAATCACACATCCATCACTACACTCAGCGTTGTTAAAGTTAACCCTACAGTGCATGAATTTTTCTTTTACAATTGTGTTTTTTTATACTTATAATAAGAATTCGACACCAGAAATTTTAAGATAGATTTTTAAGTTTATTTAGTAGCATATTTATGTTATTTTTACAAGATTGATATTTCTATATAAATATAGTGGTTGCAAAGAACTTGATTTATTTATTAAAAGTTAAATAGAAAGTGTTGCCAATTGGCTACACTACACTGCAAAAAATAATTGTTGATTTTACAGTATAAAACTGGCACCCCAGCTGCCAGTATTATACCGTAAAATTAACAGTATTAAACAGTAAAATAAGCAGTAATACGCTGCCGCGCAAGCAGTAATACGCTACCGCGCATGCGCGATTTGAAATTTTGTGTGTATTTAAGCAGTATATTCAACAAAAACAAATTATAACAACTAACCTTATGTAATATGAACGTAGTATTGGACTATGCATAATCTTCCTTTGTTTAAGTTCACACTTGTAAAATTCGATCATTGTTTGCTAAACAGAAGTTAGAGGAAATTGAAAAACTTTAAGAAAGTTTAATTATGTTTTTCAAGTTATTATTTGAGTTTTCCAACTTTGGTTATTGTATTGAAAACTTAATGCTTTTTCCTAAATTTTCAGGATTATGGTACATGTCAGAATCTTCTATTCTACATTGGAACACAAGATTTATAGACATATTCCTAAGTATAATGTAAGTCACTGTTTATTTTTTCATAAAAAAAAAACAATTACTCATGAATCTCCAATTCTAATAATAACTATAATAACTTAGTGAAATGAATTTTCTAAAGATGATACTAAGTATATTAATCTGTATCACAACTATACCAAATCAAAGCATGCGTTATGAAATCATGCTGCTAGCAATCTACAGGGTGTTTCAAATTTATTAGTAGAAATGTTTAGCGGAGATGAACACATTTAGACAAACGCAAATCACCCTACAATGCATGACTCAAGAGATAAAAGTCAGAAGGCATTTTCTGACTATGAAGAAATATCTATTTATTGCAGAATATTGAATAAAGGATTACTCATTTTGCTTGTGCATAATATTTTTGCAGAATATTGAATAAAGTATTACTCATTTTGCTTGTGCATAATATTTTTGACTATCAATGGTATGTTACTATATTAATTAAGAGATAGATCAACTGAAGAAATTTTAGACATTGTATATATAAAACTGCTTATTAGCAGCCTCTTGAATGCCGAATTTACCAATACTCATGAGTAGAAATTGTAAAATAATTACTTAAAAATAATGTTAGCATTAGTCTCGCTGTGCACTACACCTAGTGTACAGTGAAACAGTGCTGGATTTTATATGTACTTCACCGACACATTCAGCAATATGGAATTTGACATAGTTGTGCCTGGATTTTTGAGCATCTATGTAGCACGGATGCTCAAAGATCTGTTCAAAATGTTCTGTCAAGAATCAAAGATATGTCAAGGATGATCAAAGATCTCTTTCAAGCTAACATGGATGACATTAAAATAAAAATTGTATAAAGGTGTTTTTATTTCAAGTCAATCTGCTCTCAAATGTGGCTTGGATATTAAATTAGTCTTCGATCGGTTGGGAAGTATGTCAAACATTCAAAAAAGAAAGTGATACAAATTCTCAATTATATGTAAGATTCTTCATTATGTTTATGTTAATGATTATGTGCAAGATTCTTCAAAGAATGACAGTATTACATTCACTTTTTTGAGCGAATCTAGTAATTAGTCCTAAGTAAAGGGTTTTTGTTGTTATCCCTTGTGTTTACTCATATATTCTTTTTCAGTGTAAAATTTTTCTTATCTAACAGTGCTACAAAAACAAATTTCAACAATCATTTGCTTGAATTTATAGCAAAAACACGTACTTATAAAGATTTGAGATTAGCATTGGTATCAAAAGTAATTTATGTTTTTTTTTATTGTGCAGTGAAGCTATATGTAAGACTTGTAAAAGAGAAGTTTATTTATATATATATATATATATATATATATATAAAGTAAGGGAATTTGATTCTTATTCAAACAAGAAGATAGTTGTTCCTATTATAAATACTTTTAAAGTTAGTGTCTTTCTGAATCCAACTAACAGTGCTACAAAAACAAATTTATTTCAACAATAATTTGCTTGAATTTATAGCAAAGACATGTATTTGTAAAGATTTGAGATTAGCATTGGTATCAAAAGTAATTTATGTTCTTTTTTTTATTGTGCAGTGAAGCTATATGTAAGACTTGTTAAAGAGAAGTGTATTTTTATATATATTTATAAAAAGTAAGGGAATTTGATTCTTTTTCAAACAAGAAGATAATGTTCCTATTATAAATACTTTTAAAGTTAGTGTCTTTCTGAATCCAACTAACAGTGCTACAAAAACAAATTTATTTCAACAATAATTTGCTTGAATTTATAGCAAAAACATGTATTTGTAAAGATTTGAGATTAGCATTGGTATCAAAAGTAATTTATGTTCTTTTTTTTATTATTGTGCAGTGAAGCTATATGTAAGACTTGTAAAAGAGAAGTTTATTTTTATACTAGCTGACCCGCCCGGCGTTGCCCGAGCCCTTGTAATAAACTTAAATCTCTTAAAAAACGGAACTCTGGCCACGGTCTACGATGGCTTCGGAACCGTATACCAGGCATGCTCGTACGCTCTAGAAAATCTTTATTTCCCCCTACCACCGCCAGGGGAGCATTCTGTTCTAAACAAACCTCTTTCCGAACGAACTTCTGAGACAGGTCCCCGCTGCCTACGTTACTGTATAGTAGGCGCACTACAAAATTGAGCTGGTTTCGAGAAGATTGGAACATTATTAGCCCAGTTATTGCAATAAGGCACAGTTAGAGAAAATAACATTGAGTGAGGGGCCGAAGGGAGGAGATGTTCGAGTGTCCTTCAGAAAATGACTAATTAGGAGGCCCACTATGCATGCATAAATATTCGTTCGTTTTGTTAAGCTAGGAACTTAATTACAAAGTTGGCTTAAACTCTTATTTGTAAATAGTGGTAACCGCTACTCATAAATTTAATTTAATGTTATAAAGGGTGACTATTAAGTTAAATATAATGTTTGGAATCACTTCCGTTGAAATCGGAAAGATAGTTGCTGATATATAGAAACGGGGCATAGTTAGAGAAAAACCTTGAATGAGGGGCCGGAGGGGGGAGGGTTGTTCAAGTACCCTTCAGCAAATGACTAATTAAGAGGAGCACTATGCATCTTTCGAAATTCGTTCGTTTGCTTAAGCTAGGAACTTAATTACAAATTTGGCTTACCCAATTATTCGGAAATAGTGGTAACCGCTACTCATAAATTTAGTTTAATGTTATAAAGAGTGACATTTAAGTTAATTATAATGTTTGGAATCACTTGTGTTGAAATCGGAAAGATAGTTGCTAAGATATGGAAACGGAGCATAGTTAGAGAAAAAACCTTGAAGGACGGGCCGGGAGGGGTGGGGGGTGGGGGTTGTTTAAGTGGCCTTCAGCAAATAACTAATTAGGAGGACCACTATGCATCCTTCAAAATTCGTTCGTTTCCTTAAGCTTTGAATTTAATTACAAATTTGGCTTAAACTGTTATTCGTAAATAGTGGTAACCGCTACTCATAAATTTAGTTTAATGTTATAAATGGTGACTATTAAATTAATTATAATGTTTGAAATCACTTGCGTTGAAATCGGAAAGATAGTTGCTGAGATATGGAAACGGAGCGAAAAAACCTTGAAGGACGGTCCGGGAGGGGTGGGGATGGGGGTGGGGTTGTTCAAGTGGCCTTCAGCAAATAAATAATAAGGAGGATCACAATACATCTTTAATGATTGATTCATTTGGTTAAGCTGGGAACTTAATTTGAAATTTGGCTTACACTATTATTCGGAAATTCTGGTAACTGCTTTCTAGAAATACACCTTGAAGCTTAAATGTAATTAGACCCTTGTCCCTCTTAATTCCCGCAAATATAAAAAAAAAAAATCTGTTAAATAAAGTTTTCTGTATTAACAATCTCCATCATAATAATAAATGTCATGTAAAAAAAACTTAATCCCGACTAATTGTCATGAAGAAAAATATGCCTGCAAAAATTTCAATCAGTGGGACGTATGTGTAATTTGTCATGTACAGGTGGCGTGACATTCGCATGGCTCCTCTACGCTAATAACTTCAATCCATGTTGATACTATTTAGTTAGAAATCCTTATTTGTGCATCGCTACTCTGGTTTATTTAATTACTTCTGTGAAGAATCGATGCAACCAACCAGTGAACCAACCAACCCAAGAGAATAAAAGCGTATTTTTAATGAGAGTTCTTTGTGCATTTTAATTAATATTTCAGAAAGTAATTAAAATATTAAAATTCTGAAGTAATGTTGCACAAGGAGAGGGTTTGGACTACCTAAATCTAAATTTCCAGCCTTCTAGGTGGGCCAGATTTTCCTAGCCATCGCCAACAGACACACACACAGACACACAGACACACAGAGCGAAACTTCCTTTTATTAGTTTAGATATATTTATAAAAAGTAAGGGAATTTGATTCTTATTCAAACTAGAAGATAATGTTCCTATTATAAATACTTTTAAAGTTGGTGTCTTTCTGAATCCAACTGACACTGTGAATTAGATGTACAATAGGTGTACACGTGATTCATACATTTCAGCACAAACGTTAAGGGCTGATGCATATCTCTAAAACAAGCATTTATTTTTTAACCATAGAATCTATAATCGGAAATGAAGCGTTAAAACGCAAAAAATAAAAAAACAGTAGAATGAGCTTTTGGAATATAGGGAGAAAAACAAATCACAAATGATAAAAAACGCTTTATTTAGGATTAAGAGTCACTTTAAGGATTAAGTATTATATTGTTACATCTTGAAGAATTTACATAATTTTATGAATTTCGATTTCTTTTCCAAGAATATTCACATAAGAAATGAAGTTTTCTTAGAACAATGGTTCTTTATGATCCAAAGTGGTCTATGAGTAATTTAACATCCCTTTCTCTTGAGTGTATTCGTCATGAAATAAATAGACGTTAATTTGTAATGTTTTCAATTCCGCTTATAATTCACCAATATTAGCAAAATGATTGACAAAGGTTATATGGATAAACAAAATCAGTAATCATTTACTCGATATTTTGAAGTAAATTGTTCATAAATTGAAAGTGTTCTCTTGCGCTTTAACGCTTATGTTACGACCATACCCTAATAGCATAAGCCAGCCCGAGGCTAACGAAAAAGACAGGCTACCGCGGTGCATTCTGCATATCTTTTTTTACAGACCGCGAGAGTGACGTGATGCTCTTTTCATAGACCTGCATTGGTGGATTCGAGCATCACGTGATTCCGCCGGTCTGTAAAAAAAGATACGCGTAAAGTACCGCGGTAGCTTTTCTTTTTCGTTAGCCTCGAAGCCAGCCGATGTGATGTCACTGTGACGCAATCATCACAAATAGTTGCAGTCAAAATGGGGACCGAAAGGTAATCTTCATTTGTTAAATGATAACCTTTATTTCGTCACATTGGAGTTCAACCTTTATTTCGTCAAATGATAAGCTTTATTTCGTCACATTAGACTTCAAGCGTGAACGTCACTTTGTGACTCCGCAGTAAAGTCACTGTGACCGATGTTTGAGCCATTTCACCACGTCACAAACGGAACATATAAGAAACACAATGTCGTGGAAACGGCTCTTTTTTCTACGTGACATAACGAAAATATAGACACTATATATGCCTCACAGTGCTTTCAGATTTCGGTCATATCCGGGTTACGATGCTATTAAGATGTATTGTAGGATGTTTTGAGTTTGTTTAGATGGGTTGATCCCCACCTTAATTTTTTCAACTAAATTTTTTTAATCCCTCTGAATAAAACTAAAATTTTAGAGATACAGAATATAATTTTTATCCCATAGTCTTTAAATGTCAATGAAACTTTTTTTAGTATATTTCTGTGGAATATTTGAGAACAAAATTGCAAAATTATTCTATTAGTTAGATTTAACAATTATTTGAAGATTTATGTTGAACTTTTTCCTTAATTGTTCACATTTTTTATTATTATAGTAATATAATTTTTTTCAATGAATTACCTATCTTAACTACCAAAGTTAGATTATTTTGTTGTTTGTTTCTACCAGGATTTTTTGTTTATTTCAGACGATGGAACTTTTCAGCTACTTGGGCGGTTACAGTGGTGTCTGGCTTGGATTTTCCCTTCTTACTGTTTATGAACTTATTGAAATCATTTTCTCAACAATATTATTTTTCTTCCGTAAATTAATCTACCAAAAGCAGCACAAAAGAATTGCTGGAACAGTTTTGAATTCCAGAAAGAATCCAAGAACTTATAAAAAGAAAAGATACTTTAGATAATCTAAATTAGATTTTCAGCGGAGAACTTCTTTCTGATTTTAAAATTTTTGCAAAAAGGTTCTCTATATGCTGTAGATAAAAATAATAAAAGCTATGTTTTGAAAAAATATATATATGGTTTTAAGATTCCTGTGAAAGTTTATGATTTTTTTTCAAGTTTTTGGACGCTTTACTAGATTGAATAAATTTTAGCCTGAAGTCCAAGTAAGATTGTTCACGAATATTTATCATGCGTTTTATATATTTATTTATTAGCAACACAGAGTAAATAGTATTTTCTATCATCCAAAAATGCTTGATCTATGATAAAGATACTCTGATCATAAAATGTAACCCCTATATTATTACTATTATTGACAGAGTAAGTATTATTTTCTTTTATTGAAGAAGCATTGTTACTAAAAACTAAAGAATATCGGTTATGGGATTATTGATGTAATTTTGCAATCGTTTCTGCAGGATATTTCTTTTTATGTACATCTCAGTGTTATTCGAAAGAGACAAATGTCAAAAAATTGGACGTATTGTCCACGTTACGTTTCCCGAGACTTTGTGACACACGCATTTTCAAAGACAATTCAACGATATCTATTTAATAATTTTTTTACAGATATTTTGGCTTTAGAAAGGAACTAGTACAGCAAAGCACCAATGCATCAAAACACTAGGGCATACATTATTTTAATTTAAATGATATTATTAGTTTTTAGTGTTCACGACTTTTACATTATAATGGATTATTAGCGACAAAGTAGCTACTGTTTTGAACCACCGAAAAATAGTGTAAGATTTGTAATAATACCACCCTGATTTTTTTTTTTTTCAGGGACAGAGTTGCTTTATTTTTTCTTTATTGAAAGGGCATTTTGTTACCGAAGAGTACAGTAATATGCATCCAGTATAGAATATTTATAGGATATAGGATACGCACTATAGGATTGGACGTATCCATTATAGGATAGTCATACGCATATTACGAAATATTTCTCAATGTATATTTATTGTTTTAGATAAAACGCGATTTTGTAAATTACAAGTAAAGATGTTTTAACATAGATAAAGTGTGGGATTCTATTTGAGACAGCATATTTTTCTTGTAATTACATCATATAGGGGAACTTGGCGTATTATGGAATAGCGGGGGTAATATGGAATACCAAGGTTTCTGTTTTGTAAAGGACTGTCACCATCATCAGTATCACAACCACTTAAGCATTTTACCTATATTTTAATTATAATTAGTGATCTTATTATGTTATTATGATTAAAAACGTTTTCAGAATGTCCTCCAGAACATTCAATTCCTCTTTCGGTTTCGGTGTGCGTTGTGTGAATAAGTAGATGTTTTTCGTCTTTTGAAAGTTTCAGGAGATTATTTTCAATAATTTTTATTCATTATTAAAAGTAATATTTTTACATTGAAATTTAGCATAATATACACCGAATTACTATCAGTTTATGATGTAATACTCGTAATGTTTACCTCGCGATTCACATAAAAAAAGCATATAGTAATTTTATTCCCAAACCGGTGGTGTCGGGTTATAAGGAATACTATTATCTCATATCTTCATGACGCAATACAATTCATATCATGATATGGATAGATTGAATTAAAAAAGGATCCCAATGATAATATTTATAGGAAAGCTAAGATTCTGATTAATAATGGAATTAGCCTAGTGAAATCTATATATTTAAAACGCTAAGCTTTTTCTTTCGACAATCCGTGAGAACAAACTTCTGCATCAAATTACATCATTCTTTTTTTAAATAAAAAATATTTGGACACAGATTTGTTATCGTGCATTCATTTGTTCGAAAATTTAATTAATTAGCCGTAATTTTCAATTAAACTTTTACATCTGTTAATGACGTCATAATCCGTTAACGCCCATTGTTGCGAGATGCAGAGTTTATTCTCTAAGCTCTGTGGTTCCGAGGATAAAAGAGGAATAATAAATATTAAAAGCACGTGGCTTTTAGGCCGAATTTTTTAATTTGCAAGTTAAATTTCGGTAAAAATATTTATCCGCGTGTTTTATAAGCGAATAAAAATTCATATTTATTCTGACGTCACGGGAATATTGTCCATTGGGTTTATTTTATCATTATACATTATAACTTTCTTGATGCCATTTTTTCATTACCATTAAATACAAAATATATTTTTATTTGTTAACATGGTGTTTAAGCATAAAAGTAACGTATACAAAGGAAAATACGTAAAGTTTGCGCTGGTGAAAACGATGTTATGCTTAGCTTGAAATGCATTTTAACATTGATAAAAGTAAAAAGAAATATTTATGTATGATTGTGTCAACATGACGTATTTTTAACTGATTTTTCAATTTTTTTATTTTAAAGATTAGAACTGGAGCCTTTATTGGTTGCTTCATCTTGATTGCATACCTTGATTACATGTTACCAATTACTTTTTTTATTTTAAATTATAGATTAGAAAACTTCATATTTTAATTTTTTTAAAAATCACAGAAGTAAAGGATTTCAGGAAATTTAAAATTATTAAAAATAATGTTATGGTAGAAAAAAACTTGAAATAATGATTGTATTTTTAGGTAGAATAGACAATGTAAGACTAATATTTCATAGGAATTATTTTGGTAGATTTATTATAAATCATTTAACAGTTCCTTATTAGCACAAAGTCCCATTTCTTTCATACTGTGAATTCCTTTATCGATGTCAAAAAATGGTTTTCTACTTTTGGTCGCCAGCCAAAATACAGTGGCAATTTTTTAGAAATGTACAACGGTTGTCACAACAAACGACGCTATCGCTTTAGCTTTCATCGCGCTTACATCACTTCTAAGTACTACAAATTTCTATTTTTTACTACATTTGACTACATTTTACAATTTCAATTCTTACATCATCAATTAGAAAAAAAATTAACTTTCGAATGAAATTTATTTGAAAACTGCCGCTTAATTTAACGACTTTTTAAATAATTTTCAAGCATGAAAAGTTTTTTAATTCTATCTTATCAGTGACCACCAATTTGCTTCAATAATGTAAAATAGCCCCTGGGAAAGTTGCCACAATTGAAAATAGATTTCCCTAGCCATCATAAAAAGTGAATCTCTATAATAAAACTGTAAGTCATGTGACTGTCCTCAACAGTTCCGGGATGCCGCATCGCTTTTTCATATGCCAAGCGGCCATTTTTATTCAAAATTATTTTTTCGAATAAACTGCATAAAAGTTACATTTTAAGAAAGATCGTTCAAAATAAATTAATATTTGAGAGATGACTTGCGTTCAATTATGTATATATTCTGCAATAACTTCAGTCGAAAGATTCGCAGTTCAAATTCTCTATTCATAAAAGTAAACAAAAAAAAGATTGATTCGTCGTGAACATTTAAAATATTAAATCATGGAGGTAATCATTCGCAAAGCAAGTTCTCCGCGAATGAATTTTTGGACCGCTGCCTCGCGTCAAAAAAATAATTCGCACCAGTGAGACAATCAAAGTTTACCATAATTATGTGCTATACAACTCAACTTTCGGACCTTTTCTTGACGTAAATTGAACTCATGTAATAATATTTAATGAATCAGATTTTTAGCATTTTTAAAATCGCTAATACAGCTTTTATTTATCGCGTGTACAAATTAGAAATGATACTTTGATTTTGAAATCAAATGTTTTGATTTATGATATTATTTCTTATTTATTTATTTATTTTCTCTTTTAAATGAAAAGTGTGAAGTATTTTAAATTTATGTAATATAAGCATTTTAGATTAAAGTTAAGTATTTTAAATGAAATGAGTGACAGGTTTATAATTTAAAATTAAATTAATTGTAGTATGAATGACGGTGATGGGAACGATATTTGGCGAATTATCATCTGCTCCCGGCTAACAAAAATACTCATAATTAAAAAAAAGAATAAAAATAATTAAATGATAGTTTGTTGTAAATAAATATTGATATACATATCAAAAATAATTTATAGAATTAAAATAAAAAATGAAAGTAAATAAACAACAATTTCCATAACAAAGTTTTCGCCAAATTGGCGGGGGAGGGGGGGGGAATCGCGCCAACGTGCGTATGTGACATTTGTGCCCAAAAAATATGCGAAATGCTACCATGATCGCAAAAGTTCATGATTTGTCTATTAGAATCTTCCGATTTGGCGAAGGATTAAGGGAAAATTAAATTATGAATAAATGTAACGTGTTGCAATGTTTAACATACATTTAAGGGAGACCAAACTGGTCGCCAGTGGCGGCTAGTAATAATAATAATAATACTAAAAACAGTGATAAATCATAAGATCAGATTATCCATAAGATAGAGCATTTTGGCGCTAAACGAAAATCTGTCAAAAAAATAAAAAACTAACTTTAGTTTATGTTGAACATAAAATTGATATGCTGAATTCGTTGATGTATATGTTCCAGCAAATATCAGAATATGCTAGAAATTGCATTTTTTTTTTATCCATTTGCCAATTTTATTAGAGGGAAAATATCCCCGACAACGATGGAAAAGGAATAATAATCCTGATTATGTAAAGGAACCGAAAAAACCATACAAACAAATTACACTTGAAAACTTAGCTTAAAATAATGGATGCGTTTTAGAGGATATGGATTTGTAACGAACAATGATTAAAGAGGACATTTTAAAACTTTTTTAACATCGAATTTCGATGGTGCTGTTGGGCAGATACAATGCTCATACGTATAGGAGCTCATTCGGTTGCATTATCACAGGGGGAAGGGGGGGAGGGAGAGAGATGTGTGCTTTATTTACTATGTTCTTTTATTTGCTGAATATAAATATAAATATACTGAATATGAATAGTAGGCATAGTCTATTTGTATGATTCTTCATAGGTCCATGAATTTTTTTTTTTTGCCGTGGGGAATATGGCGATAATGTCACAGTTGTTTACGGATTGTTTGTTTGGAGTTTGCATCGGAAATAGTACTGTATTTGACTGGGAAAAAACATTTAAAATATAATATTTGAAAGACTGTTTCATACGCACCCCTTCTTAAATAATAAATAAGCTTATTTTACTAATATTGTTATAGTATTTTTTTTTCGTCAAGTTTTGACGGGTTCCATCTAGTTATATCTTAAGTTAAGTAAGAGTTAAATTATATCTTAATAAAATTGCCGTTACAACAAGATTAATAGATCGTCTTATAGACCACAAAGAAAACTCCACCCTTCACCCTATTGTAACGAAGCAGTCTGCTTGTACCTACTGTATTGAAAAGCTTTTGTCCCATATTTAAAAGCTATTCTCTCACAATCTGATTATGTTATTAATTCTACGGTTGATTTTGTTGATAGGATAAAAGACATTTCAGTTAATCATAATAGCATTCTTGCCATTCTAGACACTGTCTCTCTTTATCATTCTATAAATGTTAATGAAATCGTTAAGATAATTCAAACCTCTATTGAAAATAACCCAAATTTTTATCATAATATTCGTACCACTTTAAATCCAGCAATTAATCTGATTACACAGAATAATGTTTTCTTTTTTAACAGTAAATATTACAGACAACCAAGTGGTGTTCCTATGGAATCCCTCATTTCAGGATATGTAGCGGAATTAAAACTTAGACCTTTAGAAACGCAAGTTGAAAATTTTGAAATTAAACCATCAGTTTGGTTTAGATATGTGGATATTTTATAATTTGGGATCATAGTTTGCAGTCTTTAAATGCTTTTTTGTTAAATGTTAATGAATTAGATTCAAGAATCCAGTTTACTTTAGAAATTGAGAAAGGGGTAGTATATTATTTTTTTATAAATTAGAGCGTAGTGTTTATAGGAAGCAATGCAGATCTAGCAACACTATTTCATTTGATATTAACTCACAATTTTCATATAAATTTGCTGAATACAGGTTTTACATCAAGCGTGCATTTGAAGTTTATACAGATAAATGCCTACAAAAAGAGATTGATTTAATTAAGAAAGTTGCTATTGATAATGGTTTCCCTCCTGAATATATTAATAGATTGCTCGATCAAGCTAAACAGGCGAGACGGAAGAATGAGTTAAGTTTGGATAAGTTTATTTATTGTACTTTGGTTATATTCCGCAACATTATCAGAGGTTGAGATACGTATTATTAAAGTATAATATTATGATAAAGATACCATATATATTCTTTTCAAAAATCAAAGAAATCTATATTTAAAGTATTTCATTAAACATATTTTCCCTTTTTTAGCATTATCGCATTTTATATACATTTCCGGCTGTTAAAGGGGCAGCCGATTTCCTTTCTCTATCAACGAAATCTTGTATAGTCAAAATCATAGATATTTCTATCAATTTATCGTTAACGTATTTTTAATTCCTCTGCCAGAATCACTGTAAAAGAAATAATACAATGTATTAAATGTTTCTTCTCTCATGGTCATGTTTTGGCTTCCTAAAGGGTACCAGATGCCTTATTCGACATCATGTCGCCTAAAAGCATTTTTACAAAATGCCTTTCCCATTGGTTCCCAAAACACAAAATCGTCAAAATTCTAAATCATTCCCTTTTTAGCCAAAGTGCGCTCTATGCCAAATATATTTACCTGCCCCTGACGCCAATTACAAAATTTAATATGTAGTTATTCGAAACGGTTGTGGCAACCCATTCAAAAATGCATTGGTTCAAAAATGTAATTCGTTTGGCTTGTTTTCTAACGCACGCTATCTCTCATCGACACACACTTTCGTCTCTGATCTCCACCGAAGTAACATCTAAAAATGCCTTGGCCCCTTGGCCACCCTTATGGTATTCTCCAAAAACACTTTCGCACTTTTCAAAAAATCTAGTATTCAGCCTAAGTTTCTTGATGTCTTACTTCGCTCCCCTGTGAAAAATGTTGATTGTCACCATCGCTGGCGATTGTCATGACACAAGATGTGAATTCTAACTGCCTGTGAATTATTACTACAGTGGAATGTGTCTTTGGATTTGTCATTTTCCTTCGATTATATAAAGAAAAGTTCTTCGTCAAAATCTTTTCGATTCTTCCTCGTTCAAACAAAACTCTTCCAGTTCTCAACAGGATGTCTTGCTTTTGGTTTGTTGCGGGAATAACATATGGACACCACTATACGTCACTCGGGACATGTATGTCACCGTAAACAATTTTCGCATTTTTTCTCGATGCTACTGCAATCTTCTTCAATTCTCATCTCAAACCTTTCTGCTCCACAAATATCAATCTAATAGTTAAACCTCTGCTAAATTAAAGGTTTTGATTCATAGAAAAATTTATCCAATTCCAAGTTGTGATAAACTAGGCGTCTACATAATTCCATATAGCACTGAGCATCAAGAAGGTTTATTCTATGTTGGTATGAGATACAGGAAATTCAAAGAAAAGCCAAAAGAACATTTGTCAGATATCAAGTTCAATAAACCAAGTACAGATTTATCCAGATTACATCAAAAAGAAATTATAAAAATACACTTCGACAAAACTAAAATAATTTTTCCAACATCCAACCACTACCTTTCCATAATCCGTGATACATTGAGATTTTAATTTAAAATGGTAGTGTATGCAACGGCGTCATTTCGTATAACATTCCCGCTATTTGATTCAATATTCTGAGTGTTTCAAGAGGATCAGCACTTAAAAATTCAAGTTAAAAATTCCCCCCTCTTTTAGAGAAATAGACTGGCTTCGTTAGCACATGCATAACATTGTTTCGTTCTGTTTTTCTGCGTTTATTTTTCTCTTCCAGTTATAATCTCTCCCCCCCCCCCTTTGAAATGAAGCGTGTGTGCGTCTCGAAAGGTCTCTGGGCATAATATGGAAATCTAACATCTTTACATGTGTTTTTAATATTTTATCATTTTTTGAGTAAATAAATATATGTTTTTATCTATAATATTAATCAAGGTGAAAGTTCTTTCACAGTACTGTTTTATTGTAGTGTTTTTATTTTATTGTATACTATATATATATATATATATATTTTAAAAGAAATTGTTTGACTGCCAGTAAATTGCGTGTAAGCCGTATATTTAGGCGAACTTTGTTGATTAAGGTGCAACTAGAAACAGAAACTTCTAAAAACTAACTTTTTAAAAAATGAATAGTTTTATAGTTTTCTTTTGCATATGCATCATTAATTACTTTCTTTCCCCGTAATTGAATAAATTTTTCTAAGGTCATATCATAGCCAAAATAAAGAAATGATAAATCAGATTATTTTTTTTTAAGTACACATTTGACAAAGCCAAATTGTTAACGAAACGTTTTTGGTTTATTTGAAATAGCTATATGAATTCTAAACAAATTACGATTATTTTGAATATTTTTATCATATTTGTATGATACTTTTGAAATATTCTTAAAGTAAATATAGTATGTGTATATGTGTGGGGGGAGGGAATTTCTTACTTAGCGTACTTTTAATTTCCTTTTCTTTTTTGTCATCCAGCGTACCTGACTGGTTTTCGCTGTAGTTTTTTATTAATATACTGGGTAAAGTGGCTAAACACTTTTGGTAACCGGGGCACACACTCACCATAATGTTTCCGTATAATAATTACCGCCTTATTTATGACATGAATTCTGTGTTTAAATAAGGTGACGATTACTATTCCAGGTACTCCCAGCCCGGAGCTTGTGCTTCGTGCGTGCCCATGCCTGAATATGATACTTGCTTCCTAATAAAGAACAATAGAATGTTTATTCTATATTTTTCTTTATAAAATTATTTAACAATTTAAACATAAATAAATATACTAACAAGTTCTGTCTCATATCTCTATTAGATAGAAAAAAGAAGCACTCACACTGCTGACCATATCAGTCAATATATGTGTTTAGAGTTAATAAAGGGTAGTTAGAATTAAAGTGTCTCTGTTCAGATATACTGTAACAACAACAACAAACAAACAAACAAAAACAGCAGTCATAAGAACGGCAAATCTGCATGGCATGCATTTTAGAAAACGGAGAAACGAATAACGCAAAAATATATCTATAATAATAAATGTAGATGTTTGTGTGTGTCTGTGTGCTTTTTCTGAAAAGACCACTGCGTGCAGAGCTACAAGATTTGGCAGGAAGGTGCCTGTATGTCTGAAGTTATGCACCTTAAAGGAAATCTTTTTTTTCCAATTAGATTTTTTTTTTCGATTTTTAGCGGGTTTTTTTTTCTTTTTTGCGGCGATTTTTCCCAGTAACAGGAATCAGTTTCAATCTTTTAGCCAAATACAGTAAATTTTGTCTACTGAAAGTTTTATGTTTTCAGCTAAATTTTTATGCATGTTTTCGCGTTTTTAGGCGATTTTTTTGACATTCGTAAAAGAAATCATGTTTCAATCTTTCATCCCAATAGAATAAATTTTGTTCTTTGCAATTTTTTAATTGTATGCGATTTTTAGCTTTTTTCACGTTTTCGCGTTGATTTTTTGTCATTTGTTTTCTGAAACGGAACGAATTCCCCGGTAAATTTTGCTACTGCCCTAATTAAAGTTGGAAGAATGCCATAGCTATAGGTATAGCTAATTCGATAGCTAAGTGAACGACGATGCTGAAAAATTGATTTTGATCTAGGTCGAAATAAAAATTACAATAATTCAATGACCGTTTGATTCGAGACCGTATATTGGGTGCAGCGCGCACGGATGTACGCTGCCAAAGGCAGTGAACCCAGCAACTCCAGGTTTGTTTAATTCAAGGTCCGTTCGGGAAAACAGACCAGAGAAAAGGACGAAACTCCACTAGTAACATTGAATAAATTATAAAATGACAGATGGAGGAAGTGATATCGCCTGCAAACAATCGTTAGTTAAAAACATAATTCAATGAAGCGGCTTTGCAGTCATAATGCATACTATTTACGAATGGTAGTATCATCAACTTCATAGACTTGTAATGTGAAATTTATGCAAGCGTTTTATAAATGTCCTATGCGGTCTCAGCAGAAGAAGACGTCACCTTTATCCAAACTGTAATCTATTCGATAAGATATATATTTTTAATTTTGGGGAAAATTTATTTTCACGTTTGAAAAACTAAAAATATTTATCAAAATGACAAAAAATAAATAAAAAAATAAAAAATTAAAATTAATGTTTATTGAAATTTACTGAAGATGCCATTTATTGAAATCTAACGAATATAGTTATTTTGCGTGATATGACAACGGCATTAATATGACAACAGGCTGAAAAAGAATTTTTGAAAATCTTTAGAAAATGTCGAATTATAACAGGATTAATTAGACGTAAGAACTTTCTATTATTTTTTTTCCTTATAAATTATTGGTTCAGACAAGCAGCCCCTATTTTTAAATTTAAATTATATAAAGCACATGATTCGAATAAAAGTCTCAGCAACGCTGTATACCGTATTAAGCGTGCTTTTGTTTTGTTTTCTTACTAAATTCTGAAATATAAATTAAGTGAAGAAATCGCCAAAGATCGCTAGACTTTTTGATTCTGATTAATTCAGTGGTCTAGCTAAGCGCATAGTTCGATTACATATCTGTTAAATTTGTGTTTTATTTATATTATTTTATTTATATTAAGTTCAAATTTCGTTATGTGGAATATCAGTCGGAAACAAATGCTGAACTATTTATATTGTTTTAAGTGCAAACGGGTTCGTTATCCGCAATCAGGCTGCACGCAATAGAGATAGATATAAAAAAAGAATCATGGTTTAAAATTATTTTAGAAACCATGAAAAATCAGTAAATTGAGATACAGTGTTCAAACAAATTGGATTTGAAAGTACTTTCTTTTCTCTATTCGACGTCGTAAAATTTGAAATTGTGCGATATTTAGAAGTTAAAAATATTGTAGTAAAAGATAATTTTATTGGCCAGGTGTTGCCATCGTTAATATAACGTCAGTGTTACTCACGGATATGTTTTAGCTTCATAATATAGGTACAGATAATAACAAAAGTAGGTAAAAAACAAAACAAAATAGTAAATGTTAGGGCAAAGACACGTCCTATTGTTAGGAAGCCAGACTCGAAAGGGTTAAATAGAATTTCTATAAAATATTTCGCGTCATTCCTTTCCCTCGTGGTAAAAGGCAAGCCACAAACATTTGGAAATTTTATGATCACTGGTTTTTACTTTACAGTGATTTCAATGGAAATACAATACTTCTGACTAGCCAGGATGTAAAATATTCAAACACTTTACTACGATTCATAAGTGTTTTATCCTAACAGCGATTTTAAGATACTATTAATAACAATGCTAACAAATGTCACTCCATTTAAAAAAAATATGTATGAAATAGCGTGTCTAGTGTATTCAATGAGAGCTTTTATCAAGAAACACGTGTAGAAACTTAAATGCATCCAGATGAATGGTACCATGTGAAATGAAATATATACTCAGCAAAGTGGTTTCATTGCGTGCATAAAAACGGTATCTTACTTTTCAGAAACACTTTCTTCTATTGAATGTTTTTTTTAAACCTAAGAGCTTTTTAGAAAGATAGAAAAGAATTAATGAATTCAGTAAAATGTCCTGGTAGAAGTAATTTCTTTTATCAGTTCTTTAATTCAATAATCAGCCGTCTTAGATTGGTATTTTTAACATGGAAAAAAAAAGTTAGAAGTTAGCGGATATCCCCCACTGCATTAGCATTTAAAAGGTTTGCTGCAGTCACAAATCTTTACAAAAAAAATGCTAGTATGCGGTTTCTAAAGTTTTTACAATTATTTTTACAGGTTAACATAAGTTAATGATAGCAGTAAGTATAATTTCAATTATAATTGAAAATTGCATTTCTCATCAATTCTAATTCTTAAAAAAAAGGATATTTCATCATTTTATATTTATACATCGTGTTGAAGCTTGCGACATTTGTCTAAGTATTAAATTATGCTTTAAAATAACGTAACCCTGATAAAGATAACATGGAAATTATTTAATCCTTTAAATTACTTCTTTTGCTAGAATGTTGAAATGATTAAATGTTACCAGAATTTGAGAAGAAATTGATTTGAAAGTAAATAAATGCTTTTGTCACGTGTATTATAAACGCAAAATGTTATTAAAAAATTCTGGCGCAAATTTTGAATTTAGGGATTTAAATTAAGAAGGATAAATATATCCCATTGTCTTTGAAAGGATTAAGAAAAAAAAAAGGAATATTCATACAGCCACGGTACTTGTCTAAAATATTTTCTATTTCTACAGAAAATTATTAGAATAATTACCAGAAAAAAGATTTAAAAAATATATATTAAATGTTGTTATAGTTAGAAATTAGCGTTTGAATTTCAATTTAAGAGAAATTGAGACTGGCTGAGTTTTATTTTTAGCTTTTAGGTTTTGATTTTCCAAGTTAAATCTAAACCCAACGTATTAAATACACAATTCATGCTTTTATTACTCTCAGTAGATGAATGAACATACATTTTAGCGAAATAATATATTTATAGCTTGTTTTTCAAGATAATCTAACTTGAAAATAGCTTTGAGAAACGCTATACTATTTGAAAGACCACAGTGTAACAAAATCGATTATTCTTTTATCCGTTAATATTTTCCCATCCTCAGCTGTCGTACAGATCAAATTTAAAAGAAAAAAATCTACTACAACTTCCAAAATGATTTCAGTAAGAGAATCTCTATATCAATATTTTCCTCATTATTTTAAATATTATACCCATTTTAGCATTTTTTAATCATTTTTCAAATATTGTTTAATAATTACTAAGTAAATAATGTTCATTTTCACCACACGTAAGTAAACAATATGGCATAATTTTACTACAGCATCTGATATATATTTCATAATTAATATATAAAATATATAATTTTTAGTTATAATGCTATAATGACCGACCCTTGAAATTATTATTATTATTTATTTTTATTTTATTTTATAAAATATTCTTACTAACAAAAATCGTAGTTTTTATAATTTATTAATTGATTCATTACCGTATCATTTTAAAGACTGCTGTGTTATTTTTCTTCACACTTTAGAATTTCGTCAAATAACATGCGCATTGAATACAATGTTTGCAATAAAATCATAAAGTTATTATTGTTATAAAATACACAACAATTTTCTATGATTTATTTATTTTAAATAACCTCATGTTCTTATCTAAGAAATGTAATTCAGCTATGCTATTACTTTTCGTAATAAAACTACAAAATGAATTAAAATTTTATTAAAATTTTATTAAAATAAACCCAATTATATCTATGACAACTGAATGAAAATTTAATACAGAAAACGCCTCTCAACTTTTAGAAAACAGCAATTTCTTTAAGTAGAAATAAATAATTATATAGTTATTTCGAAATCAATAATATCAATCATTTCCTTGTCAATAATATCAATAATTGCCTTGTCAATAATATCAATAATTTCCTTGCCAATAATATCAATCATTTCGCAGTTAAAAACATTATTAGTTATACATTAATGGTTTCTGAAAGAGACAAACTATTTTCCATAAGCAAATTAAGAATCTGGAAAAAAAATTTAATACTTTTATAATAGCTAAAAGGGGTGATAGGGTGGCGTCATATATTTATGAAAGAGGCGACTGCACACAATAAGTGTTTGCAAAAGATGAGTAAGATTATTCTTTTAAAACTGTCAATCTTTCATGTTATGGCAACATCAACAAAATTATTCATCAACAAAATAGTTTTTGAATTCATGCTTATATTATAAAGGAACAGTTTATTGTAATAACAGTATTGCTTCTCAAACATTCATTTATCCCTCATGGTGAACTTGCTGTGTAAATATGAATATCAGTCAAATTTTTGTGAAAAAAATACACGATGTTTTAAGCAAAAGCAAACTCACGATAGGATATAAACTTATAGAATTGATCTTCGAAATTCGACACACTAACACTTCTATTTCTAAATTAATTCTCTGAAATCCGCATGCGCTGTTTATAAAGTAAGCGGTGTTTCAAAAATAAATAATAAATAATTACATATTACAAATGATAGATTTGCAGGACAAAATATATTTTATAAATAAAAACAGAATTTTAAAATAAACTAAAGAAAATTTTCAATTGCCGCAAAGAAAGCTTTTAAGTATTCTTTTTAAGTTGAATACTTTATAAGTAAAGCTTGAACGAAAGGGACTTAAAATAAAAATATTATTCCATGCATAATTTATCGCTTGTTTTACTCAATTGAATTACCTTTTTTTCTCTTTAAAAGATGAGGTAAATGTAGTTACATTTCATGGTCATCGTTTTTTAATGAAATAAAATTAGTTTTAAGCGATATAAAAACCATAATATTTTAAACTCTACGAAAGTTATGAAAATTCTATCAAGTTTCGTGAAGTTGAGGGAAAAAACTGTACATAGATAACGAAAGAAAAATTACTAAATACACCTCTTGCAGAAAATGTGTTCTATTGCTATCTATCTATCTATCTCTCTCTCTATATATAAATAGATTTTGCATAGAAAATACTGCATACTCCAAATATTTCATAATTAATATTGCTTCATAGAAAATATTTTTGAGGTGTGCCAGTATTCGGTCAATATTATATAAGCATATAAGCATTGGTAAGCTACGTTTATTAAGTATCTCTAAAATTGTCATTTGATGTTTTCACCACAAAAATTGGACAAAACAGAACCAATGTTGCACAGATATTTAGATAATATACCGCAAGTAATTGCATGCTTCATGTAATTCGAAAGAGTTAAACTTTAAAATTGTAATTTATTATATATTTATGTACTTTTTAAAAACTTTTAAGCTAATTATAAAATATTGGATTCCAGGTTTAGAAATGCAAAATCGAAGACATCATAATTCTAAACATTTCAGCAAGAGTAAAATTTCATCTCTAAACTTTATCGCTAATGATAAACCTCATGATGTATGCAGTTGTCCCTGTTACATGAGTGGACTGAACAATGGTTTACCCTTTCATACACCTTTTCAACGTCCTTATGATAACTATACTAACCATATTCCCACGAGTTCAGAGAAAACAGATTACAACATATCAGTTTTTCGGTTCTTCATTACGTCTTTGGCGAAATCTTCAATTAATGGTATCAGCAACAGTACTTCTACAGGAAATTTGATTGGAAAAATAGTTTGGATAATTGTATTCATTGGGTGTGTAAGTGGTTTTTTATATCAGGCATCCCATTTCTATCGCTTGTACAAAAGTAATCCCACTGTAGTCCAGATTGAAGTTGAAAATGATGGAGAAGTTGACTTTCCTGCCGTAACAGTGTGTAACACAAACAGGTGAGTCGAAGTTATGTTTCATTTTCTACGACTAAAATTTATAGAAAGCTGTGCAAAACATTAAGCAAATTGATTAATAGAACATGAAAAAAAAAAGACTTTGATACGATTAGCCATAACATAAAACATGTTATGTTATTAGACATTATGATATTTCATTGTGAAAAATTCTTATACAAAGTTTTGTTTAATTCTTCTTAAATACGGTTCATCTTAATGATTACTTTTAGGCCTGGTTCGATTAAAAATAAAATAATAATCACAGTATCAAAATATTAAAAAATGGAATAATAAAAGTAACTTATTTTTAAGTATATTTTTAGGTGCAACTGCATTTAATGAATGAAAAATTGGAGTTTGAATGTCTTGTGGATATAGAAATAGACTAGAGTTGATGGGTACTTCTGTGAATTAAAATAATAAAAAATTTAAAATGAAATTTAAAACATTTTCGACAGATATTTTAAATAGCGTTTTAGATTTTTTTACATTTATGCAAAAACACTATCAATGTAAAAATTAAACTTATTTTACTTTTTTATATCAAACTAAATCTTCTAAAAAAACCAGAGTTCAAACAGCTTGCATATCTTTAAAAATTTCGAATGCCATTTGTTGACTAAAAATAAATTTTGTGCTGCACATACATGCTTATTTTTAATATGATACGGAATATACATTTTTATTTCTACATCTCACTTAACTTAACGAACACAATTTCTTTCTATTTAAAATCTGAAATTATATACTATATAGCAATTATATGTCAAAAAAAGTCTGCTTAGAATTCAAATATCTTGTATAGCTGTGAAAATTTCGCATGATTTAAATTGTCTAAAGATAAATTTTGAATTGAATAGACACATTTAAAGGGTGGTCCCAAATTATTGAGCGCATTTCATGTTTAAAAAAAAGGATAAAATGAGGTACGTACATGTTTATTGTTTTCTTGGAAAGACAATTTAAAACAGTTTTACACAACAATATTTTAAACATTAAATAAGTTTCACATAAGCCGGTAGGTGGCGCAACAACATTTCGTGGGTAAAATTTACTGATTGCGTCAGTCTACAAATGGCTACCATACAGGAAAAAGCAATATGCGTTTTGTAGTTTTATGAAAGAAAATTCTTTGAAAATGTTCAGAGACGGTTGCATTTAGAATATTTAAATTGTCGTCCTCCCAGTAAGGACTCTATAAAACGTTGGTACCAACAAATTAAGGAGAAGGAAAATGTGGAACCTATTTAATGTTTAAAATGTTGTGTAAAACTGTTTTAAATTGTCTTTCCAAGAAAACAATAAACATCTATGTACTTCATTTTGTCATTTTTCTTGCAAACATGAAATGCGCTCAATAATTTTGGACCACCCTTTATTTCTACAATGAATTCATGATATTGAATAAACATATCTGTTTCTACACCTAGATTATTTAACATACTCAATCACTTTCCTTTCAGAATCCGAAGAAGTGCATTTTGTCGTCATTTTAAAGAAAAGTGCGAAAAAGGAATAAAAGAACTAGTAAGGCATTTTCAATTTACAATGATAAAGACCACTCCAAATAGCATATTGATCTTTCAGTTATTATTATATAAATCATGAGCATAAAATAACAATAGTTTATTAAAAGTCTCTAAAAGAACTGGTGATGTTGGCTGTGTTAACTTTCAAGAACTCAAATCCTCTTCAAAACTTACAAAATGAACTAATGTTACATTTAACTGTAAATAACATTGTCATACTCTAAAATGGTTAACACAAACCAAAATTATTTCTTAGAAAGTCTAAATCACATTAACAATCAAAGTATCAATGATTAAACAAATTAGGTTCCGTGAACCTAATCACTTTTTATTGGACAACACAAAGACTCAACTTCTTGCAACTATTTTTTGCCAAGCTTGTTCCTCGGACGGAACCGTAGCTCACAATTTGATTTGGTTCGCTCAGTTTTCGGCAAGTTGCCCTACCAATTTGGGCGACTTTACACTGGTTTGGTGGAAATACGTTACAAGCAAAATAAAGCAAAAATACGTTGTTTACAACATAATGGGTAATCTGCTGAAAGGAAATTTAATGTATTTTGTATAATTATAATATTTGTCTTCAACATTTTCTTCATTACTTTTCTGAACGTTATTATATTATTTCAACCTAAGTATACTTAATATTAGTTTTTATTTGTTAAATGATTCCATTAAAGTCGAGACAAATGGAAAAACCGTATTTTTTTATAGTATTTGATAGCTTAATGATGATTCTGAATAATTTGAAAAATACCTACATAAATAATTTACTTACATTTATAAAATATTTTTTTCAATTTCTACAAACAAAATAAAGTAAAAATACGTTTTTTACAACATAATGGGTAATCTTATGAACTCTCCCATCCGTGGCTCGGCCCTCATTCTGCAGCAATCTCAAACATACACGAAATTCGTAAAAGCTGCTATCACTAACGTATGTATGAGCGTTTCGGGTCCATGAAAAAAAAAACATCACTGGATGCAGCAACCTCGTCGTATAGCAATCTAAAAAATGCATATAATGCTTTAAAACCACGATCACTAGCGCATGTATGAGTCCTTCGCGCCCATGAAAACAAAATAAACATCACTGGATGCAGCAACCTCATTGTGTAGAAATCTCAAAAATCCATGAAATTCGTTAAAGTCGCTATCACTGAAACGCATGTGTGAGCGATTCTGCTTTTAAGAAAAATAATAATAACAAGTGGATTCATCTAAATCGTTTTATTAAAATCTCTAAAAATTGGAAAATCCGTTAAAACCGCAATTACTATAACAAATATTTAAAAAAATCACCTTATGTAAATTGTTAATATTGATTCAAATTATTTTTTAAAATTTAATTAAATATTGAAAAATAGAAACTTTCTGTTTTTTTTTTTCATTCAAACCATTTTTCATAACTGAATTAAACATTGGAAAATACAAACTTTCCACTTTTTCATTGAAATTATTTTTTATAACCAAATTAAATATTGAAAAAAAAAAATCTTTTTTTTTAAACTTTACGCTGCTTGGATTCGAACTCAAATCCTAAGATTTGGAGAAAAACGACATACCACGGGGCTGCTACGCACTCTTTACTGAAGTAGCTTAAAATAAAATAAAAAAAAAACAGCAGAAGTATTTTTCGCCAAGATACGCTATAACATTGGCAAGAGCAACAACCAATTATATTACGAGCTACGGTTCCGACCACGTACCATGCTTGCAAAAAAAAAAAATATGCCAACTTCTTACCAACTAGAAATAATCGCAGTAACTCAGTAAATCAAGATGACGAGGAAATGAATACGAAAATAAAACGTTTGCACTCAAGAAAATTGTTCATAGAGTGCCTTTATAGCTCAAAATATGAATGCCTTTCTCACAAAGTAAGTGTGAAAGCAAAATTTATCATTCATAAAACATAAACAGTCAAATTCAGATGTAACGCAAATCCACTTGTAGCTACAGAAAAGGAATGAAATTGTTGGTTTAATGTAAAATTACACTGCAAAAAAACTTATGTTACAACGAAGGTTACTTGGTTTTAAAGGGCAAACATTTTGCAAGCTCACCAAATAAATTCTCGATTTCTGCTTATTTTTCCTAAGTATTACTTAGTTCATATATGTGTTATTCATGCATATTAGATATTTTTGCTCAAATCAGGAGAAATATTACAAAAATATTATTCTCCCTACACTTAACTGATTTTGTAGTTTGTCAGAAATCAAGTAATTTTTCTTTCGTTTCATTGAGTTCATTGAAATTTAATTAGAAGTAAACATATGAAAATGTAATTATTAAAATTATTTTGTAACATTTTTCTTATCTATAAGTTTATAAATAAAAAATATATAGAAATAAGTGTTGGAGCAAATGAGGTAGTCCCTTCTTCATCATTATAAACGAGTGTAACTATATTTATTTGTACAAAGCTTTACTTTTTTTCTTTTAAAAACGTAGTTGATTTAATATAAATTATGCTTACACTGGACAGCATAATATTCTCCCAGTTATTGAAGAATACTACATAAATCAATGAAATGTGATGTGTAATCAACATACAATTTGATAAGTATCTTCTTTCCATTGAACATCTATGTGCCTACTTCATATTTGTACTTTTTAGCAATTAGTATTTTCTTCAAAAGTATAGAAATACAAAGTTTTTTGTGCGAGTTATGTTAATTGTTGAAATTCCCCAGTAAATAATATTGCTGATTGAAAACCCATAGTCAACTAATACATAAAAATATCCAATACATATAAATAGATGTATGTATATTTAATTACTGCTATTAGAGTCACACATCCGTATAAGTGTGTGCATGTTGTGCAAGTATGCATGCATGATGATTATGTATATCTTTTGACCGTTTATGTATGAATGTTATATTATATTTATAATTTTATTCTACATGTAAACTTTAGATTTCTTAATTATTCTTAGCTTAAATTTGAAACTTAATTTATATTCTGTTGGGTTGTTTGGTAAAAAAAATTCGGGTTTAATTAATTAATTATTTTTTTTTACAAAAGTCTTCATTCAAAACTATATTGACATTATGTATTTTGAGAGCTAAAATTTCAAGATTTATTTATGTAAAAAATTGCTTTGATTATATGCATAGATTTTTTTTCTTTGGAGTGTTATATTAAAATAGAAAATAAAAAGCAGTATTTTTGGAAATTTGCTTTTGTATTACCAAAATGGAAGAATGCTGTTTTTACAGACAAATTTTATATGAAACGTTTGATAGAGATGTGTTAGCAGAATGTTAGTACCAAAACGCGTTTGCAAGATTTTGTACTGACAATTTTGAAATTAAGTCTGCACCACATCCTAAAAGGCCAGTTGCAGCTGATGAAAAAAAAAGTATTGGTTTGAAACAAAAATAATTGAATAACATCGCGATGGCAAAATGTATTGGGTCAAAATAGTCAATGTATCTATACTAATAAAAGAAAGTTTCGCTGTCTCTCTGTATGTGCGTGTCTATCTGTCTGCGATGGCTAGCCAAATCTACCGCCTCTAGAGATATGAAAATTTGGATTTAAGTAGTCCAAGGCAGGTCCTGATGCACCTGAGATTTTAATATTTTGAGGATTAGTCGAGATATTAATTCTTAACTCATTATATGCTTTTATCTTTCTTTCCGACTTGGCGGAGGCGATAGCGCATGCCCAGAACCTGATTTACTGAGCGGACTGAAATGTAGACTCATTTGAATTAAGAAGGCTTTTATTTCGCCATTCTGTTTTTTCCCCTTACGGCAACGCAACTCAAAGACGCAATTTTAGAGAAACAGACAAACCAAAAATATGCTCTTAAAGCAGAAGCCATTTTCTAATAGACGATGTAACTGGTTCTTAAAAATACGATTTGTAATCCTTTTAAAAACACCGACAAATGCAAGGTCATTTCGCGCCTCCCGAGACGATATTTTTTCTTACGGTAAAAGTAACTAAACGACCGTATTTCGACACAACTTTTTTACAGCATCTTGGTAGACCAGATCTACATTACGTACAACAATTTTGAACCGTTCGTACGAGAAGAATTTTTTTTGAAATATAAAATCTGTATAATAATGCATAATAACAGGATATTTCTGCGCGACCATGCTCAGCTTAGGGTAACGTTTTCACTATTTAATATGCATGCATTTTCACAAAATTTTATAGAGGACTTGGATGCAGTTATATTTATAAACTACTAAAATTTCAGAAAGTTCGGACGCCGAAAACTATTTATTTATTTTTTGTAAACGGACCCGACTCGAAAAAAAAAAAAAAAAGCGAGAAGAAAGCATGTTTATTTTACAACTAAATAACAATATTTCTGACGTAATTTTTACACGGGTTATAAAACCGTTATATTTATAACCATTAAAAATTGTAAAGAGTTAGGACAATATATATATATATATATATTCTTTAAACTATGAAACGACCCTATTGGAAAAAACGAGAAAATGTTTTCTTACGAGCACTTTTATCACTAATTATCGGTATTTTTTCGCGATTTCCTCATTAAAAATATAAATTCATACACAATCGGGTTAAAGTTATAAAATAATACAAGTTTTGGGTTTATTTAAGGTTATTATCACGGGCCCGGGCAACGTCGGACTCGTGAAAATATAAAATTCAAGCAACTTTCTGCTTACTTTCAGAATTACTTTCTGAACAACCCAATACATTATATTTTTTAGACAGAAGACGAAATAAACGAACTGATTTATCAACTTTTATTGGAGAAAAAGGGGAATGTGAAAAAGGACCTTGGTCATACGAAAACTATGTTCACTGACTGTGACTTTATCGGAACTCCCTCTGTTGGGGGCCAGGAATGTATGGAGTAAGTTTTTTCTAAAAGAAAAAAAAATATTATACTATAACTATTGATATAATTGGAATGTGTAAATAATTTTTGAAGTACCCTTTTAAATTCAGTATAACAAATATAGTTAACTGACAAAGAGAGTGCCAAGCTTGGTAATCACAGATTGTGATTATTTTTATATATGTTGCAGGGTAGAAACCCCATATAAGGGTCGTTTACATACTACACTCTAATCCTGATTCAATCCACGCCGATACCATCATTGTATTTCCGACCCCGTATACAATGAACAAGCCGGTATGAAGATGAAACTAGCCTAGGTCATTTTCACCCCTGCTAGCTCCTAGGGCATTAGTCCAGCATTTACCCATGATTCCTGTCGGGTAAACAAACAGCGCCACTACACCGGTTAGGGTGTTGGTGTCTCCATCTTTTGAAAGTTTTGTCAGTGCTTTTATTTTTGCGCTATTTATTGTTTTTTTACAACTTTATTTTAAGTTCTTTTTTGTTTTCAAAAATGCAAAATTACGTCAATTCTTCGCGATGGACGGTCGAAAATTTTGCTTTCTGCGATTTTTCAATTTTTAGCTTTTTTCGCGTACCGCAGCGATTTTTCTGATCTTCATGAAAATAATTTGTTTTTAAACTTTTAGACTAATATAGTAGAGTTTGCCCCCCAAGTTTTTTGATTTTTTACCGATTTTTAATAAGATTTTCAATACGATTCTTGGCGGGGGTTTTTTCCGTTCTGCTGCGATTTTTTGCAATCGTTAAGAAAAAAAAATCTGTTTTAAATTTTTAGCCTAATATAGTAAATTTTGTCCGCCACGATTTTGGAAGTTTTTGCAATTTTCAATGCAATTTTTAGCCCGCCCCCCCCTTTTTTTTTTTCTTTCCGCGATCATTTTTTGATAACCACAAAAAGAATTCTGTTTTAAACATTTAGCATAATAAATTAAATTTTGTCTCCCGCGATTTTTAATACGATTTTTTGCGTTGTTGCGCTTTTGCGCCAATTTTTTTTATATTGAAAAACGAATTCCTGTTAGAATGTTTTAGCTCTCACTGTAGTAAATTTCAAAGTAACTGTAGTAAATTTCACTAAAGTAAAATTAAAGGTTTTTTTTTTTTTTTTTTTTCGTTTTCTCTACGATTTTTCAACATTAATAATAAGGAATCCGGTTTTAATCTTTAAGTTTAATAATAATAAAAAAAAAAAAAAAAAAAAAAAAAAAGTTCTCTTTTCAATAAAGTTTATTCGCAATTACGTACAGGGATTTTTGGAATTTTATCCCGCGTTTTGCGGCGATTATATTTTTATTTATTTATTTATTTATTTATTTATTTTATGTTCGTAAGAGTAATTTGGTTTCAAGATTATTTTCTATATTGATTAGTGCGATATAAAAAACTCCTTTGACAAAGAAAATTCAAGGTGAATTTATTATCGAGTTAAATACTTCACTATTGATAGTTGTGTTTTTGAAAATAGTATTACTATTGTAAAATTAAATCTTCATATAGGTAATTTGAAATAATAAGGTAATTTTCTCCGCATATCATAATTTTTCTATTTAATTTCTATAATATATTGTGAAGTTTGCTCCAGTAGGTTTATCTATTTATTTATTTTTAGCTTGATAATCTCTGATTGCTTTATAATAATATTGATTTCGATATCGTAATAAATGAGACTTCCCCAAGGCAAAATAAAGGAAAATTAGGTCTTAAAGATTTACCTTATTTTTAATAGCAATTTTCTTTTAAATATTACCAATAGGCGATTTTTGATAGTTTATTAACAGAAAAATCTGCTTTTTGTAATGCACGTATTATAATTATATGTTAATTGATATACCATGCTATCAGGCATTATTGTTATTATGGGGAGCAACATCAGTACAGGCACTTCGTCTTTTTTTTTAAGTAACTAAATATTTTTTTAATGAGAGTCAAAAATATAAATTATTACAGACTATATAGAAAGATCTTTTGAGAGAAATGGTGTGTTTTTGTAATTACCAAAAAATATAATATATAACGAAGGGTTTGTACTGATGTTGCTCTCCACAATAATAATAAAGCCCAGTAGCATGGCAGAGATCTGCACGGGCCGAACTCGGGCCAGGCCCGGTCATACTTTTTCTGAAAGCTCGGGCCGGGCCTTACTGTTTTCCTGAAGGATTGGGTCGGGCCGGTCTAACTTATTTTTTCCGTACCGAGCCGGCACTGGTTTCATTCTTCCTACTCTTCACGGCCCGAAATTTTTTAGTTCCGGTTTTGCCCCGGCAAACTTGGTAGGCAAATTTGTTTAAAACTTTAATAAAAACTATAATACACTTTCTATTTTTCATGGACTTGGCAAAAATTAGAAATAGAATTGTGAACATTATTAAGCTTTTTACAAATAAAAACTGTTTATATTTTCTACTTGTAGTAACGTGGCAAAATTATAAAACTAATTGGCAAACGTCAAGAACTATCTTTTTTTGTTTGCCAATGGGTTGGCAGATACTGAAATTTCACTTGCTAATTTAAGGTCCCCTCCCCCTCCATTAAAATTTCTTAGCGATGGCCCTGAAAGGGCCGTAGCGACCCCATGGGGGGAGAGTCGGGTAGAGTCAGGTCCGAAAGAGGGTTCTAGAGAGGGTCAGTTGGGGCTTGTGCCCCAGGCGCCAGAATTTCATTTTCACAGATAATGAAATTAGTCAAAAATGCTCCCACAGTTTTAACATTAGCTTGCCATTAATTGTCTTCGCTTAACATTATGTGTCCTCATTTAGATAAATAATGTTAAGCATGTCGATAATGTTTTATAATTAAGATGAAAATGTTTTATTTGTAATAATTAAAATTCTAGTTTTGGTTTAAGAAATAAAATGGAATTTTAGTCTTTTCTGGGACCCCCTATAAAATGGATTTTGAAGTGTAAGTTTTACTCTTTGTATGAGGTTTTCTTGTAAATACTAGTAGAATATGATTTATTCATTTAATGCCAAGTTAGCAGTATTAGTAGTATTTAAAAAAAAAAAAAAAATCTTACGTAGTTTGATTATTTTAAATTTCTTAAATGTAAACAAATTTTATACATCTGTTTTCTTTAAAAAAAAATTATAGTTATCGTATTATTTACTTATTTTTAACAAAAGTTTGAGTAATGGTGGAAAAACGATTGCGTCATAAGGGCGGCAAAATAATGCTCACCTTAAGCAGAAAATTGTCTAGCGGTGGTCTTGGCGTTACAAAGGTGTTGGTGTTACAAAGATATCAATCAAAGTTTGCATTAACAAAAAGCGGTCAGACATTTTAATTCTCAATAAAGCAAAAGAACGAAGATTATCACACGCGAAAAGGACTGTAGGAGGTTTCTGTTTATGTTTACACCGGAAGTTTGTACCGCAGTTCCCTAATCAGCCAATCATAATTCAGAAGGAAAAATTACGTAGCTTCCGGTTTTTTGCAGGGGCGGGGTTTTATGCTTGAGTTTCTAAATGGGTGCAAAATGAAAGCAGGAACGATAGTGGCATATTAACACGTCCTGTAAATCCGGTTTGATACCAAGTGATATTGTAAACGCTGCTTTAGTCTCAGGTTCAGCGGATTTTATACAACGCTCCTTCGTTCTCGAGAAATAGAGTGTCTAATATTATAACACAACTTAAATACCTACTTTGTAACGAAATTACTACGTTGATCGTAGCTCAATTATTATGGCGCCTGCTCCTAGATTCGCGGGACCGGGTTCGAGACCGGAACGTGCTACGTTTGTTTTTCTCATTTTTTGTTTTATAAATAAATTTGTAATTATAATTTAATAATATCAATTAAAAATTTTGATATCGTACATTAATTATAATGTTAACATATTTAAATTTTAATTTAATTTTTTCGATTTTTAAGTCATTATTAAACATTTCTCATTATTTAAAGAGATTTTTTTTAATGGATCCATTATTGACTCGTAAAAACTCAAAAGTCGTTACAAAATCATACCTAATTTTATTAATTATAAATTAATTCAAAGCGCAAGCATACGTATTACAAATTTAAAATCTTTAATATGCAAAAAATATGTTGTAATTTAATTTTTATGCTAATTTTTAATATAATTATGCTTCTTACTTTAAAAACAGAGTAGTATTATCATCGAATTGACTTGTTAAGAAAATATATAAATGATGTTTCTTTAAAATCAGGAACTGACACAATTGTTCAATATCATATTGCATCGATAAAGCATATATGAAATACATTTTAAAAGTGATTAAAAAAAATAACTGTTTAATGATTTTTATACAATGATTTAGATACAAATAAAAAAATAAATAGGTTAACATTATAATTAATGCACAATATTATAATTTTTAATTTGGATTATTAAATAATAATTACAGGTATATTTAAAAAACAAAAAATGAGATATCGAAACGTAGCGCGTTCCGGTCTCGAATAGGGACATGCGAATCTACGAGCAGACACCATAACAACTGAGCTACGACCAACGAAGTAATTTCGTTACAAAGTAAGTATTTAAGTTGTGTTATAATATTAGACTCCCTATTTCTCGAGAACTAAGGAGCGTTGTATAAAATCCATTGAACCTGAGACTAAGGGGCTTCTACCCTACAACATATATAAAAATAATCAAAGTCTGTAGTTATCAAGCTTGGCCATCTCTTTGTGAGATTTGAAAAAGCTGTATTAGCGTTGGAGTATGTATAGTGTATTGGTGTATAGTGTTAATGAATGTTTTTTCTTGTGAATTTGAATCATATATTTTGATTTATGTAGCATCTTTGCTTTTTTCTATTTTGTACGAAATATTAAACTTGAAGACGATTTGTTTTTCTCATTTTTTGTTTTATAAATACATTTCTAATTATAATTAATAATCTCAATTAAAAATTTTGATATCGTACATTAATTATAATGTTAACATATTTAAATTTAAATTTAATTTTTTTGATTTTTAAGCCATTATTAATTATTTCTCATCATTTAAAGAGATTTTTTTAATGGATCCATTATTGACTAGTAAAAATTCCAAAATCGTTACAAAATCATACCTAATTTTATTAATTATAAATTAACTCAAAGCGCAAGCAGACGTATTACAAATTAAAAATTAAAATATAAGTATCATGTTCGTATGACAACTTTACGTTTAAAACTACACAGAATTAAAAAAATATTGTTTAGTATAATAGAATTTAATGCAAAGGTAAGTTCATTAATAGAAAGAAGAAAAATGAAATAAATTGCATTGATATATAATATTTATTATATAACATTAGTAATGTAAGCACAAATTCTTTTCAATTTTCGTGCGTGTTATATTAAATGTTACTCTGCGTTGAATTCTGAAAATAGTGTAAATTCTAATATGTATAAGTAAGCAACATTCTAATACCAAATTATTATAGCCTTAAGGATTAAGCATAGCATTTTAAACATGGGTTGTTATTAAAGTAGCTGCATTTTCTGAAGAAGTTAGTATTATTTAATTATTAAGCAAAACTACAACTATGCACAGAATATTTAAATTTTATAAAGGATTATTCAATGCTATTTATTATAATATCGTTAATAAGTATAAATATTTGTCAATGGCTAAGTAACAGCTTTGAGTTTCTGCTGTATTGCAGCTACTTGAAAGGCATACCTTCAAAGTATATCTAAGTTTGTAAAGACATATCTTGCTTATGTTTCATTTGTGAATATTGATTGACTTGCAAATAATTATTGACCATTCAATAGACTTGTGATGTTTAGCTTGCGATTTTCAAACTGTGTTTGTTAAAGATTGTTTAACTCATAAAAATTTCATTTGATGAATAAAATGTCATAATATTCAATGTGTGTTATACTGTTCATGCATTGAGAAGCGGTCGTATGGCCTTTTTAGCTCTTCTATCACACTATTTGCTACTCTACTCCTGTTAATATTAATACTGAAACAAATATTAAACCTTACCCAGATTTAGCTTCATCAAATAAAAACAGATCGGATCCGAGTTTACATTTGCTTAGCAGCATTAAGGCTGCTGTCTCAATTTATGCAAGCAATACATACTTAAATTCATTACCAAACCATCGCCAGTAATTTGACAAATAGCATAATACAGATTTTCTTGAACAAAGAATGGAAAGGTAGAAGCAAGAAAACTTCACAAAGAAGTCTCATGAATTGAACGGTATATCTCATAAAAGTAGAAAGGTCTAAACAAGTATTTTATCGATAATTTTTTCGCTATGGAACCACTTTATATAATTATAAACACAGAGTGAAAAATCTGCAGAGTATGTGTTAGACGACGTGGTGCAGAACATTTCTAGAAAATGGTAGTGAAAGTGTACTTTTGCCACAGTCAGTACAACGGACAAAGTAATCAGTACATCACTGGGTTAGTACAAAGGTTAGTATACAGGTGATTTAAATGTCGCCTTGAAAAATTAATTGTCCTCAAAAGTTTATTTTATTAAGAATAAACGCCTTATTTACAAAATTCGAAAATTTTAAACAGCGCACATTGTTGCAAATAAATCAGAAATTTTAAATAGTTAAAGGTAAGAAATATTGCTGATATGCAGAATTTTTAATCTGACTCATTTATATTCATGCTTATTTAATTTGTGAGAGTGCATTTTATATTTTTTATCATTAATATAGCAGAATAAATTAAATATATTCAGCAAAAATTCTTATTCTTTAGCATATGGGAATATTATTATGATCCTGATTATGGAAACTGTTATACGTTTACTTCTAAAACTAAGGCTAGTGAAGTTTTACAAGCAAGGAAAGTGGATTTCTGGCAAGAAGAAAATGGTAATAAGAGACAGTTTTTTCCAAATTATTAATTAAAAAAATGTAGATTACATTAGTTACAGAATTGTAATATGTAATATCTATTAAATTTTGATTTTTTTCTTTTAATTTCATTCATAAAACTCATAAAAACCTATCTTATAAAATTGAAAGGTTTTTAATAATTGGTGTCACATTTTTATTTGTTCTATATCATCTGTTAGCATCGTATGAGAATACAATAACTGAATTTTAGTACTATTATTTAGTACTTTAAACTTAGTACAAGACAATTCAGCATGAACAAATTTTGCACAAGTATTAATTTAGCCCTGTTTTACTATTTGTAATTCAGATTTCTGTTAAATGTACATATTATCGATTTATTTTTAATCTAGAAGCGCAGTTTTAGTTTTAAAATAATTAATTAAAGAAATCACTTATATAAAAAAAAAATTAAAATTCTGAAAAATTATTTTAATAATAAAAAATATTAAAATATTTTTTAATAACATTACTATTTTCTAATAGAAAATTTTTATCTTTTTGGAAGTCTAAATTGATTTTCTTAAACTTTATCCATTTTCTATGAATGAATAAATAAGTAAAAAATAAATAGTAATCAAATATATATTTGTATACATTATTACTTATCATTACAGATTGACACGACTATTGTTATTTGGTGAGTCAACATTTATGGTCAAATTATTAGGCTGTACTTGAACTTTTGGTGAACTCTTTTACATAGACTTCCTTAATCTAAAATTCTTTGAATTATTTTAAGACGTACAAAAAATAGGTTTTCATTTCCTCAAAATACGGTTTCCCTTTTTGTACGTTTCAAATTAGAAGATTCAAGATGGGCTGTTTCATGCAGATTATTATCTACTTAAAATCTCACAATGTCTGTAGAATTTTCATTAAGGGTGTTGGCCAGTGAGATTTCAAATTCCCAAAGCTAATGTTAAATCTATGGGTGTGGAATGCTATTCAAATTTTAAAACATATTTTTCATGTACCCTTTTTAAAGGATGTATCTACAGCTCGTCAAGTTCACTAAGATTTAACACATAGAATATTAAGTTAAGCATATATTTTAGAAATATTTTGGCAATTAAAAAAGAAAGAAACATCCTTTAAGACTAGTAAATAGAAAAAATGTTAGAAGTATTAATTTTCTGGGAAAATATTTTAAAAATACGAAAGCATTCTACGTCCATAGGTTTAACATTAGAGAGGGAAATTTGAGATCTCACTGACCAACACCCTTAAACCGTTGTGTTTCTACTTATCTCTGCTGTTCACCAAGATGATACGGAATTTTGTTTCTGTTACAGGGAAGAGTTCCATATCCTGTGCTGGTTGGCGCGATTGGCGAAAAAATCTAAAATGGCGCCAAAAGCGTGTGACGTCACGTAGATGAAGTCCATTCCAGTAGTTAAAAAAGCAACCGCAAAGGCTGAAGATCGCAACAACCACATCAAACATTTATCGGCGAAAACAACTCGCCAAAAGAACCAGCACAGGAGACGGAAATCTTCCAGTGTTACATACTACTGCAGCAGCCAAGATATTTTTACTGAAATATTATGTTCAGTCTTTTTGAAAACTCTTCCATCGCCTGTGTTAAAAATTGATAAAATGTATCCAGGGTCTTTTTTTTAAATCTGTATCTTTTATCTAACTGGTAACAATTTTAGATATATAGGACGATAAATATGTGTTATACCTCGTAGTATGCGGAATAAATTTTGTTTTTCTGGTAGATACCTATTTTATTTAGAGGAGAGGAAATAACAAAAGTAACTTATTGCAATTTTAAAAATAATTCTAATGTAAAAAACCTCGTGTATCCATAACATTACAGTCTTAAGTTTCATTTTCGGTTGATTTTGTCTTAAAGTTTGGAATTGTCTTAGAGTTATTATAGCAAAATAAATCTGGTATGTTATATTTACTCATATAACGATGCCCTCTTAGATAATTGTAGTGTTTAAGCCAAAAAAAAACAAACAATAGTTGGAACATACCGTAAAATTCAATAAATAGTACAAATAGCTAATATGAAAACAACCACATATTTTTCATTGCTTGAGTAACTCATCGTTTGACAAGCAAGTTTGACATTTTGAACACATAAAACGTGCAAGAATTTCTATAAAAATTTGCAGATTGGCATACTTTGTAACTACTGCACTGCAGCAGAATTTCATATGAAGGACTCAGAAGCCAATCAGTGTTAGTTATGTTTAAAAAAAAAATGAGGTAGGCATCACAATCTGCCTGTTATAACGAAAACTTTCAGTTTTCAGTTGTAACTTGGGATAAGTCGTTAGTATTACACGCAGGAAGTAGTAGGGACACTTTTAGTAGATCATTTTATATTTATTTAACCCATCTTTGTGAAAAAAAAACCCTCTAGAATTAAGTTTTTATCATGTAAAAGGTTTTTGCAATCTTTACATTGATAAAGCAAATGTTGTTTTTAATAAAATAAAACAGGGTTTTTTTTTTCAAAAAATATTTTAAAATCTTAAATATCAGAGATTAAATCATTTCCCTTCAAAAAAAAAAAAAAAAAAAAAAAAAACATTCAAAATATGTGAATGACATATTATGACATAATACCCAAATAAAAAAATCCTTCCGTCCTGTACCGGGAGGAAAAGGTAGCTTTCCCATATCTTCGTTTTAAAATTTTTGTTAATGTTACACGAAAACAGCAAGTTAAAATGCAAAGAAACATTTACAAAAGATTCGTTAATACTGAATTTAAATAAGAAATTCGCCAAATTATTGAGCAATAGCCAAATTGGCTTCATTTATGAAGACTTATTTTGGTCGCCAAATTTGGCGATATTTCGCTAAATGTCGCCAATTTTGGCGATAATTTGGCGCTAACGGATATGAATATATAGTTTTATTCGTATGATTGGGAAAATTATTACAACAATGAAAGAAAATAATTTGCGAGTAATCGCGTTAATGTGCTGTTTTGTTTCAAAATGTCAGCCACCACAGAATTTCAAACTGCTCTATCTCAGCCATTTTTTAAGATAGAGGTAAACCAAAAAATGCTCTGGAATCCTTGTATCAAGGCCTAACACTTAATTAAAAAATAAATTTGAATTTTTAATTTTTTTGTATATTTATTTTAGTTTTAAATTTTTAAATGGCCGCCATCTTGAAACAAAATGGCGGACCAAGCTGGCCAACGAACTCGGTCGAGACATTGGTGAGCTTAATACACACAATTAGTTTCATCAAAATTGATTTATAAATACGAGCGTTATCGTATGACATAGGTCAGATATATATGGATATATCTATATATATAAATCAGCATTTGAACGGAGGGTGGTTTTGGGGTCTGGGGGTCATGATCCGTGAAAATATATCGAAATTTTCCGGAACTGCTTTCCTCCGAACGGCTGCAATAGGTAGCTTTATACTTTTTAGTATTGAAAGCTACCTAATAGTTCAAAGGGTATCCAGTACCCTTAAAGAGATAACATTTAAATAATGTAATATATAATATATTTAAAATAAATTTACCGAGACAAATCATGAGTTACCAAAAACTCCAATTTTAATTTTAGAACTGTCATTGATAATGGATGCAGAGCCAGAAGAATTTATGGAAACAAAGAGGAGTCCTGGTTTAATAATGGTAATTCATGATGAAAAAGTTTTACCAGATATACACACCGAAGGTCTGCTTTTGGATGCCGGACTTTCGTACACCATATCTGTTTCTAAGGTAATGCTCTATACTTTTTCATTTTCTTTCTGAATTTAATTTAATACGTTGATCACCACAGAGTGTGACGAAGTACGGATTGTTCGGCAGACATTGACAAAGTAGTTTTCAGTGTTTATTGTGTCGGTTCACAATTCGCAATCACGGCAATGTTTGTTAATGTTATACAAAGTGATAATTTAAAAAATTTTATTTCAAAAATATCAAATTTTCGTTATTTTTATATGCTGAACGTGAAACTGAAATCACTAAACATATCTGGAGAGGGGGAGGGGGGGGGGCACGGGATTCTTCTTTTAATTCATTGTAATAAATTATCAATAGTCAAACCGTTTCATATCAATAAATTGTCTCCAATGAAGATATTGATGGCACAACGTATTTGTGTTGAATGGCGTTCCGGGAAATATTTCTGGCACACATATTTGTATTTGTCAGTCAGTGCGTTAAAAGCATTGAGAAAAATTGGAAATTATGTAAGAAAGTATAAGCTACATGGACTATAAGAGCATTTTATATATTTTATCTATTGATAAACTAAAAGAATTTGAGATCATAGTTATGATCAAATGACTGCCACTGTTTTGGAAATTTGTAATGAAATTATACATCACTACACAATAACGACAATAATATCAAATAAAAATATATTAAAACCTTTTTAAACAATCAAAACTAATCAACAATAAAACACGCTCTCTCCCTCTCTGTTGTAACAGTGATAATATTCTTTAAAATTAAAGAAATTTATATTGAGATTTCAGTATAAACAATCATGATATAAAAGACGAAAACTGAACATGTTAATTTTAACTCCGACTCTTGCGCCAGCCATTTTTAGGTGCGTTCGTAATTATATAAATACGTAGCACCTATATTCGTCGTCTGGTCCGTCCGTCCGGACATAACGGCGCAATAACTACCCAACCGAATGGTTTGAAATTTTATAAATTTAAACGATGCAGATTTTTGGTGAGTCATTTCAAATTTTATAAAAATCTAAACAAAACTTAAAAAGATATTAATAAAAGTTTTATTCATTCTATTAAATCCTATCACACGTAATTAATTCAATGATATCCCATGATAGGCAATGATTCTAGGTTGCTATGGTGATTACGTCCTATTTAAGATGGAGTCATATTATTTCCGTATTATTGAATTAAAAAATACTAAAATTGTTTAATTAGAGCACTCATATAATCTTCCGACAGTTTTTTGCATAGATATTTCAGGAGAAATAGATATTAAATAGAAAAGGCGTCTAAATATGGATTTCAAGTTCTGAAATTTTCAAAGATACTTTTCAAAGAAGGCTTACGTTTCCCATTGGAATTTTCAGTAAATGTTAACAAAAGATAAAATGTTGCCAACTTAAAATGTACTTATTTCATTACGGAAATTAATCATATCATAATAACAGATGATATAATTCATTTTTTCCTGTGAAATACTAACGATGATTTTTTAATAGTCCTGTATTGGATATTTGCGCATAGTATAATTTTAATATAACATAATTATTTGTAAAAGTGTATTGAAACATAATTTCATAAAATAAAATTAATATATATAATATGAAAATCTGCGCATAAAATAAATTTTGTGTTCGTGCATTTTTGCATAAGAGTGCAACAGCTATTGCACCAAGATCTGAATATTTATAAAACTAGTTATAGAAACGAACGAACCTCATTTTTCACGTTTGACGTACAATATCCAACTTGTTTAATTAAACATTATTCTTTAAATATATTTTTACATTATTAAGTGTAGCTAATATTGTATATTACTTTAAAGATGTAAGATTTTATTTACAGTTTTTTTTATTTCAGTCAACTGTCATTCTGCTCCCTCTTCCATACAAAACTAACTGTACAGATTATTTGAGTCTTCCATGGCGGGGCATGCACCATCGTCGGCTAACATCTCGAGTAAGTTTTAAAAATGCAGTATATTACGCAAATTTTTTAAAAAATAAAGAAGAACAATCGTGCGTCAAGCATTTATTATGAAACACTCTTCAACACATTCAGAATACTGTAACAAAACTTAACAGTTTAATAAGGTGAAATATGATGTCTGAGTAAACAATTTGGAAAACGCATAACACATTTGAAAACCCGATTTCAGAAATTACCACCCACATTTGGAAATATACACACTATATATACATTTGTATATATACTATATAGTATGCTAAAATTTTGTTCAGTTAAGAAACGCATAGTACACTTGAAATTTCTCCTTCAGCAATTTTCTTCTATAAACGGAAATGTACTTTTGCGCAGCCCTGCATATGATCAATAGAATTTATACACAATAAGTAATATGCAAAATATTTGTTAAATTTAAAAACGCGTACCACAGCTGAAAACGCACTTCCAGCAATTGTTGTTTATAGACAGTATTGTAGCCGAATTCTTTTGTGTGCTCGTTCTGTAAATGAACGATAAATGCGAGACACACCATATTCTATAATAAACATATTGTAGCGCATCTAGATCAATTCAATTCTCAATCAATCATATCAATATTTCAATATGTTTGAAATAGTGTAACATTATTAAAATACACCGCAAACGATTTGAAAATATGTTTAGCTGTTCTGTGTTAGTTATGGAATTTATAGTTAATTTAAGTGTATTTCGTTTACCTTTTAGAAATTTAGAATTTTTTTTATAATTGCCGAGTTTTGTATTGTATTTGTGTTGCGTGGCAAAAAGAGGAGTGGTTTGATGAGAAAATTCAAAGAATTAATGATCAGAAAACTTATGTATATCAACAACTTGCCAGTTACGGATAAAAGTAAGTGCAGTGGGATTAACGAGAGTGTGGTCTGGGAACTTTTTGCCACAATTGTGATTGATTTATTTCTTTTAATGAATTTATGTTTACGGTTGTCGATATTAGAAATTGAGAGGTTATAGTTGACGAGAAATTCAATGAGGCACTCCCTGGGGTCCTCTCTGGGACTTTCCAGAGGGAAGAGTTCTCATTTAAAAACACCATCACATAAAAAAAGGTCTTCTTTGAGTTATTAAGTGCTGCCATTCTTGTAGTATGTCATCGAAGTCGAGTGAAGGTGTATTGTAGTTTGAGCCAATTATAAACCCCTCTTCCGCCGAAATTATGGAAAGAAAAATGCAATGGTTACCCGTAAAAAGGTAATTTATAATCAGATTGGTATTCCGAACAATCAAGTGCGCGGTTCACTGTTTGGAGGCAAATATTGTCCAGGCGGTTGAAAAACCAAACAAAATGCCTCCCCCACCGCAGTATGCGTCATGTAGCAGCACGATATCTATAAAGTTCTCCTCCATATGAGGTGTCGCTACAGGATTAGCGAAACTGAAGTGGTTGAGGTTGGTGTTCAAGAATTTAAAATGAATTTAATGGCGGAAGTTCCTGAGATTTTTGTGAACTTTAACTATTGCAATTATCCATGTTTAAATTAAGTTTTAGTGCCTGAATAAATATCAAAAGAATGAGTTTAATCTGTGATTATATTAAAATTTTATGTTAAAGTTAGTTAATTTAACTCCAAAATAAAATAATAAATACTAAAAATAAGTAATGCAAGAAGATAACTATATTTAAAGTATTTTCTGACTTCATTGACCACCCTGAGCCAAAGGCTCCCTTTGTTGGAAGCTGTTTCCCAGAAATTGTAATCCTGGAACCATTGCAGAATATGATGAGGCGTGTGGTGAGACCATTCCTGGAACCTCATTTGTGGAGGAAGTAGATAAGGTGGGTAGGTTTGTTTAGTTGAGAATATCCTGCTTGAAGATGAGTTGGATGGTTTGGACCACGGCTCAATGGATGATTCGAGGGTTTTAGATCTGCTGAAGAAATATTTTTGATTTAGAAGACATTCCAGGGAAATGCAAAGATCCTGACATCTTGATTGTCCTGTATGGTGCTTAGTTAGACAGTCTGATCCACGAGAGTCCTGTGGGTGATTCTAACGTTGTAGATTAGAGTCCGTTAGAGGAATAGTCATGAATTTAGGTGCTTGGGTTTTTCGGAAAGGTGGATGTACTTTATCCGATATTTTCCTTCCTTCAACATAAGCATTTTATAAATGGGGCAGTTGGGATATGAAGCTTTGTGGTTAACATTATAGGTGATTTTGTTTTTCCTGTTACTTGAATGACAATTTATACAGGTTGGCTCTCTAGTGCAAGTAGTAGAAGTATGTTCTCGACCGCAGATTTCACAATAATAATCATTTGAAGAGTATTTTTCAATGTGGGAAAATAGTTGGCACCGTTGGCATCTTACAATGGAGGTGTATAAGCGAATTCTACACTGATTAGATCCAATATATATACCGCCATCTCTAATTATTGCTTTAAGAATACATAATACAAAAAGGATGAGCCAATTTTTGTAACCTGGAGCTTTGAACGACTGGTTTCTTAAAATATTGAAGTCGTCTGTCCGGTAAGCGTAACAGTTTTCCGTAGAAGCTTTAATAGGAAAAAAGTTAGTATAGTTAAAGGTTTCAGGAAAATTTAGTAGTTTCGCTTTCTGGAGTGGAATAGATTTGCACGCAATTGAAAGGAGCTTATTTAAATTATGATTTGCTGGGAGATCTTTCTTGAGAATCTATGCATCTTTTTCGGCTCTGCACGTGATCTCTACCCTGTTTTTCTGCGATTAAATGTTGACTGCGATAGCTGTTGTAATATTTTGATCTGCTATTAAGCGATAAATCTCCCTTCCAGGAAGACGCCGAAAGCCACAGGATTTTGCTATGATAATGTTTTTGTTGTTATCGTATAGGTTTTGAGTCTGAGGCTGAGGAGGTTGATTTCTGTTACTTGAGGGCGGAGAAGAATTGCAAGTTGATGCGTTAGAAGCCATGTCGAGTATGGTCTTATCCAATTGTTTTGGGTTGGGGATGTCTGTCTCTACTACCTGCGTCGTCTTTTTAATAGTTTTTGTTATTGACATCAACAATTGGTCCATATTTTGTATGTGGTCAGAGTTTTATTGTAATGTTTCAGCAACCGTGATCTGGATGTTTTGCATTTTTTCAAGATTCGCCATGAGGTCATCGATGGTTTCCTTCTTCTGCAGTTGTTGATTATTCATTCAAACAGTGTTCACCAGCATGAGAATTCTGTGCTTATAGGAAACATCAGCTTGATGAGTTTCTGTTAGATATGATTTTAGTTCTTTAAGCTTAGTTTTAACTTGATTATTCGATTTGATCTCGGATTTTTTTCTCAATTGTTGGAAGCAGCGATTTAGCTTTTTTCCCAAATAGTTGAATGCTCGTCGCACCAATTTTGGTGAGCGCTGGAATAAATACGGGATATGAATGTTATTCAGTTATATCAATGAATTAAATTTATGATAATTGATTTCTGACACAAATAGGATTATGAAGATATAAAAAAAGATTATGCTAGCAAAAATCAAAGTACACTGAATTTGATCTCAGGAAAATTTAGTTTTTATAAAATAGTAGTAATTCACACAAGTGTATTAGTGAAATTTCTGCTAATTTACTTCGAATTTACAATTTTGGTAAATTTTGGCTCGACTTCTTTTTCGCTGAAATTTCTTCCTTGTGCTGCTCAATAAAGAAAAGAACTTTCACCGCATAAATACAAACATTTCAAATTATATTAAAGTTTAAACACAATTTAACAGAAAAATTACTGCAAGATTCTAAATATATCGTAGATTTGTTCATGTTGTTGCAAAGCCATCTGAAAAACGGGACATTCTACATTTCTTTCTTTCTTTTTCTTTTCTTTTCTTTCTCTTTTTTTTTTGAACACATCAATTAAAAAATAATTTTAAAAAATTCTTAATAATTTAAATTTTAATATTTTGTATAATGCTACAGTTAAATAAAAATGTGTAAATGTCTCAGATAACAGGGTTCATAAATTTTATTTTCAGATGTGTACAGTTGGTTGCTCTCAACATTTTCAATTTCAAAGATGTCAATTTATAACAAAAAATTTAAGCTTATTTTATGAAACTTTGCCTTATGATAAAGATGATGATCCAGGTAAATATGTAACTAATTACAAATATTGTTGATTTACAATATATTCTCTGAATTTTGCTACCATAAATACCTTCCTTGGAATAACAAACTGCTTCAACCACCGCACAGTGGGGAGTTTTGATGATCTAGGTGGACAAAATTAATTTTCCGATATTCTCGGAATTTAACAAGACCGTATATTCTGGTAGCTGAATGTCTCTTTTGTCGATATCCGTACGATTTTTGTCGAAAAAATTCGTGGTGTCGATTAATTACGACCGTAAAGAAGACATTTGCGCAATTGGTTTGAGGGTGTTTCAACGGTTGCATTTATTTCCCTAAGTTCGAAAGCACATCTTATCTATTCTGTTTAATGTGAAAGCACGAGTTTGCTGAAAACATATTACATATTTGTCAAGGTAAGATTTAACCTACTGTTGTTTGAAAATAAGCGCCATTAAACTAGTTTAAGTGCTTTTTCAGAAATTGTATTTTTGGATGATTCATGTTGTTGTTTACAAACTTTATCTTGACTTTTAATACATTATTAAGCATTATTAAGCAATAAGATTTTTTTAAGTAAAAGTGTCATTCCTAAAGTATTGGAAATTTAAGAAAACTCCTGCGAAAGATTGCGAATCGTAAAGTTTTTATCAATAAACCAGCTTTATATTAATTTTCAGTGTATGAATTATATTTAGTGAAAATTTTGCAAGTCAATTTTAAACCACTTTTAATTATCCGATTAATCTGAAACTTTGAATTCATGTGTAGTTTTAATGATAATACAATATTATTATCAATTGACGAGCGTAGAAGTTATACTGTTTCTACAGGGTTACACAAAAGTTTAGTTTAAATCTTGCAAGTTAATTTTAAACCACTTCCAATTATTCGATTAATCGAAAACTTTCAATACATGTGTAGTTTCAATGACAATACAATATTATTGTAATTTAAGGAAAGTAGAAGTTATACTGTATATACAGGGCTACACAAAAGTTTGGTTTAAATATTGCAAATCAATTTTAATCTACTTATAATTATCGGATTGAGCTGAAACTTAGCTTACATGTCTATTTTACATGATAATTTAATTATATTTTAATTTGAGGAACGTAACAATTATGCAATTTTTACAGGGACACACAAAAGATTGTGGAAAGATTGTTATTTATAAACACAAATTTTGATTCAATTTCAACAAAATTAATCTAGATTATCGATATGCACAATACCATCTTATAAAGTGAAATTAAAGTGAACAGCAGCTATATTTCTCTTAAGGGACACACAAATAATAATTCGGATGCATCACCATCTATAAGCAAAAATTTTATTTCAAATTCAATAAAATTTATATAGATTATTGATTTATACAACAGCATTTTTTCAACTGAAAATGATTTGGGTAGCATATATAATTTTTACAGAGTCATACAAAACATAAAAGCTTATTTTTAAAATTATGTTTTTATTTTAAACTTTTATTTTTTCAGGATGACTACACAAATTTCTCGACAATCTGTTGTTGACTTATGGGTTTCCCACCCAAAGGAAAGCAAATTCGAAGCTGTACTTTCATTTTTGTTGGAAAAACTGGGGAATCCTCAGTTAACTGAAGACATTTTTAAGAACCTGAAATCACGTGTCCAGACATTTTGTTTTCAAATTCAACAAAAATGATCTAAATCCGAAAAAAATAGACAACGTTTTTATCAATACAATTCCGCCTGGTTTCAAGGAACCTTTCACATACCAGATTGCGTTATTCAAGCAATAGAAAACGAAAAAGTCTTAAATAAAAGCCACCCTGGTAGATCAGTGAAACCTTATTATTATTATTTTAATTATTATTTAATCATTAAGTTATATTAACTTAGATTGTAAGTATGTATGTTTTGTTCAAATCTTGCTAGTCAATTTTAAACCACTTTTAAACCACTTTTAATAAATAAATAATTATAATATAAATAATAATAACAATAATATAAATAATAATAATATAAATAATAATAATAATAATATAAATAATAATAATAATAATAATATAAATAATTAAATAAACCAAATATTTATCACTGTTTAAGCATTTTATTAGTGATACATTCGAAAAATAGGCAAAACCTAATTAAACTCCAACGCAATAATTTTGTCCACCTAGATCGTCAAAACACCCCACTGTGCATCGTTTTGAAGAAAAGGAGATTAAAATGTTACTTTTCCATATTACACAATGATTTGTGTTTACGAAAAATTGATACTGGCCCGTATTAGGTCGGTATTGGCTTTCTTTTAAATATTTCCATTGTATTGCCAATATTGATTAACTATTGATATTACGTTGTAAATATTTTCGATGAAATAGAAATATTGGATTTATGATGGAAATATGTAAAATAAAATAACAATATTATCAAAATATAGGCTTTATGTTGGAAATGTTTACAATGAAATATAGACCGGGAGGCGGCAGCACAGACAATCACCTCATCGAGTTCACGGCTGAAATTCCAGAATTAGTTAAAACTTGATTCGTGTATTAAAACGCAATCGGTCTGCCAAGTCATATCTTGGTGGAAAACACCCGAAAACCCGATTTTACCTGTTGGCTTGTAGTTTTACCATTGTGTGTTCCTGCACCCAGTTCGCCATGTTTTCATACCTTTGGATGCAGGAAAGCACAATGGTAAACCTACGTGTCAACAGCTAAAATCGGGTTTTAAGATGTTTTCCACCAAGATATGACTTGGCAGACCGATTGCATTTTAATATGCGAATCGAGTTTTAACTCATTCTGGAATTTCAGCCGTGAACTCGATGAGGTGATTATCTGTGCTGCCGCCTCCCGGTCTAACAGAAATATTTGAGAAATATGCGTTACACTGGCTTTGCATTGGAGAAATATATCTTGCCAATTTTGCACTTTAGTGTTGGAACGATATCTCATGCCAATATTTCATAAACTTACCGAAATTTAGCCAAGATATAGCTAATATAAGGCCAGTGTAGTTTTGCTTCTAGTATACAGTTAGAACTTTGTTAAATGCACTAACTCTCAAAATACTCGCTAGTATGCGTTGTAGACAAGATTAACTCCTGGACTACGGCCGTGTACAATGTGCACGTTATTGAAATTATGACGGTTTCGATCGCGACGTGCTTTCCATCTGAATTGTCTTTACTTTCTTGCAAAGCGCCTTTCACTTTACACATTGTAACGATTTTATCAATTAAAAACGTGCCATTCGACAGCAAAGTTATCACGGAAACTTTCAGAAGGCAAAAACAGTGTTGAAATTCTATTGAAAACTGCTGATATTAATGAACCTTTTTCTCGGGAATAACTGAAATGATATAAATAGATATATACAGTATGCCCACTAAAGTCCCTTGCCCTTGCCATCCTCTTAACTTCGGAACGGCTGCTGCTATATTCATAAAAGTGGTGTCTAGGTATAGTAAAATAGCCATGCGCTGCTCAATGAAACCACAAACCACCTACGGCGCCACCTGGTAGAATATTGCGGAGTTAGCATTCCTATCTCGAAAACGAAAAGAGATAGAGAAAAAAATTGATTTACAAAATTCAAAACAACTAGTTATAATAATATACCTTTATTGTAGATGTTCAAACTTCTCACCGTCAGCTGCAATGCACATTTGGATCCTTGTTTGAATTTCACGTTGCACACGTTGGACCATAGATGGTGACACGTTGATACAAGCGTCCGTAATGCGTCGTTTAAGGTCCTGCTATTTTTGTGGAGCGGTCGCATACACCTGCTGTTTCATAACTGTTGTTTCTTTCTTTCTAAGATCGTTTTGTCACGTCACAGTACAGGAAATCCCGAAAAAACAAATGCGCGTTTTAACCGTTCTATTTTTTGCATTAGTATCCTCAAGGTGTTTTTTGTACTAAATTGATGATGCTCTACAACTTTGTAAATTACTTGTTTTCCCTATCTCTTTCCGTTTTCGAGATAGTAATGCTAACTCCACAGTTCTGAACCAGGTGGCGCCGTAGGCGGTTTCATTCAGTAGCGCATGGCTACTTTATTATTCTTAGACACCACTTTTATGGATATAGCAGCAGCCGTTCCGAAGTTAAGAGGGTGGCAAGGGACTTTAGTGGCATACTGTATATACATATAACATATGTATATATATATATATATATATATATATACATACCTATCTTTGAAAAAAAAATGGAGATTTGGTGAGTTTTGTTGCTAGAATTGTTTTTTTTTTTTTTTTTGTATTTTGAATTTATTTTGAATTCAAAGGTATAATATATATATATATATATATTCTTACTATCTATATTTCGATCGTTTCGTTTTTATAGAAAATCAGTTCCATTTTAGTAACGCTATTTCTATTTTTATTATTGGCGAATGATCAATTTATAGTTTAGGTAAAGCCAAAACTATATAAAAATATTAAATATTTTCAATAGTTCGAAAGAAAAAGGAACTTTAATATCACCCGTGTTCTATATGATTTTGCAAGTTTTATTACCCCTAAATGAGTAATAAAGTGAGAAAAGAAGAAATTACGTGTATTTTTATTTCTCTAAAACATAAGGTCGATTGGGGTAATTGTGAACAAACTTTACTAGTTTCAATTACTGACAGCTTTAAGGAGCACATGATCTATGTAAAACCTTGTAAAAATAAATCTATTGTTTCACTCCAGTACTTCAATTATAATTAGTTATTGGTGCTGTTGAATTTAATTAAGTACCTAAAATTGCTTGTTCACAATTACTCCACATGTTCATAGCTACTTGAAAGAGTACATATTAATAGTGAACATATATTTTTGTGTCGGGATGGTATACTACAAGAATTATCAAGTTCATACCCAACATTTGTTCAACAACATTTCATATACACATTATTCTACCAGTAGCCGTTGCCCAGGCCCGTGATAATAACCCAAAATATACAGAAAATCAGTGTTGAACAATTTTATATTCCTTCAAAAGAAAATCCTTCCAAGCGAACCTAATGTTGGAGACCACACTGCCTTAGATTTGTAAACGAAAATCTACTCAAACTAACAAAGGCGGCCCCTTTGTAGTGATTACCGATTTAATTTCTGACATTTAGATATATTAAACTTTCAACATTGAGCAAAAGTTTCTGAGGAAATCTAAAATTTCAACTGTACAAGCAGTTATGACTTCATATGAGGCTTAATACGACCTAATATGCAACACTTAGAAGAAAAAAAAGTGTTCATGATTACTCCTTATCACAAAAAGTGTGGGGTAATTGTGAACATTTTTCTGTAGGTCCTTGGAAATGATTTGTAGCAAAATCCTATTGATATTCTGTTAGAGTAATTATAACTTAACAATTGATTATTGATTAAGAACAGCGACTTACCTTAATTTTATCTGAGAGAATCTTTGAATATTCACATGCACTAGTTGAGGAATATGATAAGCGCGGGCAAAGGTGTCAACCGTGAAGCAGAAACGGCAGGAACGGTATCATCCTGTCAACAGGGATGTAAACCTTTGATTTCTACTTCACTTTAGTATCAGCTACACTCACACGAGCGTTAGTGACGTTTGTTCTGAATTACCCCCATGTTCATAATTACCACAACCGACCCTATACTTTGATTCTAATGCAATACTCGACATTTGATTTTAGCGAAACTGAATTGTGCCCAAGAAGAAGAAAGCAGAACTGTGAATTATTGTAGATCCATTTGTGGATTACCTTGCAGGTGAACATTTAAAAATTTCTTCCAATTCATAATAAATGAGTAAATAATGTTTATCGATTACTATTACTTTATTTATTTATTAATGTAGGGCAAAGTGGGGGTAAAACCGCATAGCTTATTATTAGTTTCTTCTTGAAAAGAATTAAGTGTAACTTTTTGGTGATACTCTGCACTTATCCCTATACCATAATATCATTTTAAATAAATTATTAGACCTTTTTTATTAATAAATGGTGAGTTATAAAAAGTCAAATCATCCGTTCTTATCCCGCTGGTGAGCTAAAACCGCATGGATATGTTCATATTACAGGAAATGAAAAAAAAACTAGACTTTATTTTAAAAAAGAACAATATATTTTATTTTACAACGTTAACTAAGGAATTATTTAATATTTAAAAACAAAATTATACTTACTATCTTCATTAAAATTTGGGAAATCGCAGAAAAGATATTCACCTCTTTATCAGCTTTTTAAAATCATAATTAATTTTGAGAATGTAGTTTTGACTGCCTTTTCTTCAAAGACTGTTTACGGACTCTTCAATTATTCTTTCCCAATACATCTTCTTTTTTTTTGCTTCGTAAGATATTCGGCTTTGTCTCCAAGAGAATGAGGGTCGCAGAGCTATCTTAAAACTGCCCCTATTCATGCTAGCCATAGTTTCATAGTCTATACTAATAAAAGAAAGTTTCGCTCTGTGTGTGTGTGTGTGTGTGTCTGTGTGTCTGTTGGCGATGGCTAGGAAAATCTAGCCCACCTAGAAGGCTGCAAATTTAGATTTAGGTAGTCCAAACCCTCTCCTGATGCACCATTACTTCAGAATTTTAATATTTTAATTATTTACTGAAATACTAATTAATAAACTCTCATAAAAAATATGCTTTTATTCTCTTGGGTTGGTTGCATCGATTCTTCACAGAAGTAATTAAATAAAACAGAGTAGCGATGCATAAATAAGGATTTCTAACTAAATAGTGTCAATATGGATTTAAGTTATCAGCGTAGAGCTATGCGACTGCCGCGCCACCTGTACATGACAAATTACACAACTGATTGAAATATTTTCCAGGCAAATTTTTCTTCATGACAATTAGTCGTTTTTTTTTTTTACATGACATTTATTATTATGATGGAGATTGTTAATACAGAAAACTTTATTTAACAGATTCTTTTTTTATATTTGCGGGAATGAAGAGGGGCAAGGGTCTAATTACTTTTAAGCTTCAAGGTGTATTTCTAGAAAGCAGTTACCAGAATTTCCGAATAATAGTCTAAGCCAAATTTCAAATTAAGTTCCTAGCTTAACCAAATGAATCAATCTTTAAAGATGTATTGGGATCCTCCTAATTAGTTATTTGCTGAAGGCCACTTGAACAACGCCCCCCCCCTCCCGGCCCGCCCTTCAAGTTTTTTCTCTAACTCCGCTCCGTTTCCACATCTCAGCAACTATCTTTCCGATTTCAACGCAAGTGATTTCAAACATTATAATTAATTTAATAGTCACCCTTTATAACAATAAACTAAATTTATGAGTAGCGGTTACCACTATTTACGAATAACAGTTTAAGCCAAATTTGTAATTAACTTCAAAGCTTAAGGAAACGAACGAATTTTGAAAGATGCATAGTGGTCCTCCTAATTAGTCATTTGCTGAAGGGCACTTGAACATCCCCCCCCCCCGGCACCTCCTTCAAGGTGGTTTTTTCTCTAACTATGCTCCGTTTCCATATCTCAGCAACTATTTTTCCAATTTCAACGCAAGTGGTTCCAAACATTGTAATTAACTTAATAGTCACTCTTTATAACATTAAACTAAATTTATGAGTAGCGGTTACCACTATTTCCAAATACTAGTTTAAGCCAAATTTGTAATTAAGCAAACGAACGAATTTTGAAAGTTGCATAGTGGTCCTTCTAATTAGTCATTTGCCGAAGGACACTTGAAGAACCCCTCTCCCCGGCCCTCCCTTCAAGTTTTCTTTTTCTCTAACTATGCTCCGTTTCCACATCTCAGCAACTATCTTTCCGATTTCAACACAAGTGATTTCAAACATTATAATTAATTTAATAGTCACCCTTTATAACAATAAACTAAATTTATGAGTAGCGGTTACCACTATTTACGAATAAAAGTTTAAGCCAAATTTGTAATTAAATCCATAGCTTAAGCAAACGAACGAATTTTGAAAGTTGCATAGTGGTCCTTCTAATTAGTCATTTGCCGAAGTCATTTTTTAATAATAGTCACTCTTTATAACATTAAACTAAATTTATGAGTAGCGGTTACCACTATTTATGAATAATAGTTTAAAACAAATTTCTAATTAAGTTCAAAGCTTAAGCAAGTTCAAAGCTTAAGGAAACGAACGAATTTTGAAAGATGCATAGTGGTCCTCCTAATTAGTCATTTTCTGAAGGACACTTGAACAACCCCTCCCCCCGTCCTCCCTTCAAGGTTTTTTTTCTCTAACTATGCTCCGTTTCCATAGTTCTCAGCAACTATGATTCCGATTTCAACACAAGTGATTCCAAACATTATAATTAACTTAATAGTCACTCTTTATAGCATTAAACTAAATTTATGAGTAGCGGTTACCACTATTTCCGAATAAGTGGGTAAGCCAAATTTGTAATTAAGTTCCTAGCTTAAGCAAACGAACGAATTTCGAAAGATGCATAGTGCTCCTCTTAATTAGTCATTTGCTAAAGTGTACTTGAACAACCCTCCACCCCCCCCCCCCTGGCTCCTCTTTCAAGGTTTTTGTCTAACTATGCCCCGTTTCTATATCTCAGCAACTATCTTTCCGATTTCAACGCATGTGATTCCAAACATTATATTTAACTTAATAGTCACTCTTTATAACATTAAATTAAATTTATGAGTAGCGGTTACCACTATTTACAAATAAGAGTTTAAGCCAACTTTGTAATTAAGTTCCTAGCTTAACAAAACGAACGAATTTTTATGCATGCATAGTGGGCCTCCTAATTAGTCATTTTCTGAAGGACACTCCTCGAACATCCCCTCCTCTCGGCACCTCACTCAAGGTTATTTTCTCTAACTGTGCCTTATTGCAATAACTGGGCTAATAATGTTCCAATCTTCTCGAAACCAGCTCAATTTTGTAGTGCGCCTACTATACAGTAACGTAGGCAGCGGGGACCTGTCTCAGAAGTTCGTTCGGAAAGAGGTTTGTTTAGAACAGAATGCTCCCCTGGCGGTGGTAGGGGGAAATAACAGATTTTCTAGTGCGTACGAGCATGCCGGGTATACGGTTCCGAAGTCATCGTAAACCGTGGCAAGAGTTCCATTTTTTAAGGGATTTAAGTTTATTACAAGGGCTCGGGCAACGCCGGGCGGGTCAGCTAGTATGCAATAAAATACATTTAAATATACTGCAGACAGGTATATAAAAATTTTCAAGAGCTTTAAATATGTTCATATTTAAGAATTTAAAAAAAAAGCAAGCATTAAAAAAATAAAATAAAATAAACTTTGCAACACGGAAACTACACAAATGTCAGTATGGAGATACCATAATGGATGCTTCTTCTTGCCTAGAGCGAAGTATTTCAATATTTAGCCGCTAAAAGACCTCTAGAGTTAAATAGAGATATCCGGTTTTCACCCGACTGTACTTTTTTACCCTACTTTGCCCTATGGTTACACAATATGTTTTAAGTAGTAGTTACAATCTGTATGCTATGCTACATTGCTGAAATGTATAGTAAAAATAAATATTTCATTTCATTTCATATTTAAAGCTTAACCAATTTCATAATTTAAAATTACAAATAAATTCCCTACTGCATCGAATGTTTTATTTGTATGATTTCCAGAGACACTGTTTATTTGACGACTGTTTCTGCTTCAAAATTGAATGGAAATGAATTAGTAAGTATATGTTTTTCAATTTTTAGCTTTTAAAGTGTTTTAAAATAATGATTTTGTAAACAAGACATAAAGATTATTTTCTCTGTCCAAAAAAAAAGGTTATTTCTTAACCCTAGAACCTAAGGTCTTTCTATCCATTTGTTGTTTACACCTTCAAAGAATTTTCTTTGTTAGAAGACAGGATATGCATTTAATAAAAAAATATATATATAAAGAAAACACAAAATTGGCTGCACGGTTTGCTTGTAAACTGATAATTAATCGAAGATTTGCATTCTGTCTGAGCATGTAATGCAAAATGCCATTTAAATTCATCCAATGTTTATTAGATTCAACAATTTTGCATGATATACTATATCGTGTATAAATAATACAAATAATTTTAAAAACTTTTTCGTGAGTAGAATGCTGCTTTGGATGTCAGTCTGAAAATTTTTACCTGTTTACAATCAGTTTTGAAAGTGACAATATTCCATTTAAAAAATCCATAATGATTTAAAAAAAAATGAGGGACTGAGAAAGTACAATATTCACTCATTTTGTTTTTCTTTTTTCAGTCTTCCGAACTTCAACATCGGGAAGGTCACTTCAATATGACGATATTTGAGTAAGTAATTTATGACAATTTAATATATTTTGTATCACCCACTATTACTTTTCGAAAAGCAATGGAAATTACCGAAAAACTAATACTTATAACAGATGTCATCTGTATATCTTTCTTTTTTTCTTCCAGCGATATCATTCTTGCAAAAATCTTTTATTCCACTTTGGAGCACAAGATCTACAGGCACATGCCTAAGTACGATGTAAGACTTTTTCCTTTCTTTGGCTTTTGCTATAAGATTTTTATACGTGAATAATCACTGTACGGAACTGTAAGACTTTTAATATACATTTTTTATTAATAATTCATGAATAAGAAAACCTGTAGTAATCACTGTGCGGAACTTTCGTAGTGATATTCAGATAACTCAGGTGAATTTCAGGTATGTTTCTACAAACTGAAGTTTTAGTACTCAATCTGCGATATTCGTGTGCTTTCTTTTAATAAGCCTGCTATCTACGTTTCTAAGAAAACACGGTACTTCTCTATTATCCCGTCGACCACTTTTCTTCACAAAAAACTATCGCCAAACTGTAAGATTAAACGCCAAAAATGTAGTCCCCTTTACTTGATGTCAGAAGCATTATACGTGTTTGTTATGTCATCAAGTAGTTTTTAATTCGACATTTACGTGTAATTTTCATTATGTTTTACAGATTTATTAGTTATTTCATTAATTAAAATAACGATTGTGTCCTTAAATTCTTATATTTTTTTTAGTTATTTATTTTGATATTCCAATGGCAACCTTCTCCCGTTTATTTGGCGATAGTTTTTTGTTATGAAAAGTGGTCGACGGGATAATAGAGAAGTACCGAAAACACTACAATTCAAATCGCAAACTTTTATCAAAATATGTACAGTTGTAATATGTTCCTTATGGGCTTATAAAGAAAGAGTTTTTTAAAATGAAGAGTTATAGAGATACTGCAGAAAAAATGTTAACTAGGATGAAATTTTTGAAACATTTCAAAGAATTTTCTTTCTTTCTTTCTTTTTTTTTTTGGCTTAAGCTCAATAAGCTTAAAGAAAATACAACAAACAAATCAGCAAAAGATGAAAAATCGTTCTCCTCTTTTTTTTTTAATTATTAGTTAATAACGAGAAAAAAAAATATAAATACATTATCACATTCGAATTAATAGAGGGTGTTTGTAAGCTGTTTTTAGAAAATAAAAAATGCGTCAGTACCCTTCAAAATAAATAGTTTCTGGATAGAAAACTAGGGTTGCAATACGCCAAATATATACAGCGTGTCTCATAACAATCTGAAACCGGATTTTCGTACATTTGAATAAAAATGAAGATCTTTTAGAGAAACTCTCAAAAGACTAACTTGTGCGAAATTTGACGATATTACAAGAAATGGTAAAAATGCATTATAATTAGGTCAGTGACACTGAATGTGTTGTCAGCTGCATTCTGAATTGTAGAGCGTCTAGTTTAGTGCTGATTAGACGCGAATGGTGGTCATTACAAAACCTCTCTTGATGGCATGCCATTTCATACAAAGCAAAGTTAGTTAGTATTTTAAGAATTTTTCTAAAGTATCTTCAATTGTTAACACCTTCGCGACGAGCGTCCTTAACACAATTTTTAACATTTTATCAACAGTATTTCCAATCAAAAACCTTTGCCTAATTTAATCAGAGAAATTTCACGATTAAATCAGGCGAAAATTACTCTTAGAAAGTACTGGCAGGAAAACATTCTGAGCACACTGTACGTCACGTAAACGCGATGCTCGCCGTGAAGAGATTACCATATGTACGAAGTTACGTACGAAAAATCGAGTTTAGCTTGGAGTGCGACACGCTGTAATTTTGGCTGCATAAGCGGATTGCAACCCTGGTTTGGCATGCCATTTCATACAAAGCAAAGTTAGTTAGTATTTTAAGAATTTTCTAAAGTATCTTCAATTGTTAACACCTTCGCGACGAGCGTCCTTAACACAATTTTTAACATTTTATCAACAGTATTTCCAATCAAAAACGTTTGCCTAATTTAATCAGAGAAATTTCACGATTAAATCAGGCGAAAATTACTCTTAGAAAGTACTGGCAGGAAAACATTCTGAGCAGACTGTACGTCACGTAAACGTGATGCTCGCCGTGAAGAGGTTAACCATATGTACGAAGTTACGTACGAAAATTCGAGTTTAGCTTGGAGTGCGACACGCTGTAATTTTGGCTGAATAAGCGGATTGCAGCCCTGGTTTTCTATACAAAAATTGTTCATCTTGTTGGGTACTGTCGCTTGTGTTATTTTATAAAAACGAATACCCTGTATAGCTGCAAATCATTCATTAATTGGAAAAAATGTAATTTATATTAGACTAAAACCAGCTTCACAGAAATTTCTTTTTATAGCGCTTTGAAACCAGATTTATTTGTGGCACTACAGCGCTGTAAAAGATCATACTTTTTTTTGTATGTAACATACTTTTAATTCATGTTTTTCTTAAGATTATATTTAATCAATGAAATAATAATATATAAGATTGAAGTTACATTTCTTTAAGGTGACCGACTACGTTCAGGACAGCTGTTTAAAAAAAAAATCATATTCTTCTATTCTTTGATCAATTTTTAGATAAAAATAAAATAAATCGGAATAAAAACATGAATTTTTATATTCAGTATCATTCTTTTTTGTAAAATGAAGTGATTTAAAGTAAATTGTAGCGAAATTTGAACAAAATGGCTTACATCCATTCATAAATTCTAATGCGACTATTTCAATTTCCTCTTTGTAGATTAATACGTATGATAGTATAATTCAAAATGAACTAAAATCTAATGAAAATTTTAAACTGTAAAGAAAATACAGGTATATAATAATAAAAACAGGTATATTATATAATAAAAATATGTTATATTCTGAAAAATTTTTTACTCTTTTTTTCCCCCCAAGCAAAAACATTAATAAAAAATAACGGATCACACATTAACTAGAACCTGTAACAGTTAGAAGATTATAAATTCCAGCTATCGTAAATTCGTATATGCGTCCATGTTTTTTTTTCGACTGGAAGAGGCAACGTATACTCCGGTGGTCAAAATTTGAATTATTTTTTAAAACGCTTCATTTTGCGTCAAAATGATCCATTTTTTTGGTAAATATCCAGTTTCATAGTGGATATAAATTACCTTCAATAGAGTTAGTTCCTTCAAGATAAATTGAGACTTTAAACGTAACGGTTGCCAATTCACAGAATCTTTGTTTATGCCTTTTTCACCGTGATTTGACAATTTTATGAAAATTAATAAATGAATATCCGTTTTCTTAAAAAAATCTACTTGAAAAACACAAATGTTTTTCGAAAAGATCACATTTTTTTTACACTGTTTTATTTAACTTAACTTCGTTCATATATGTAAAAATGGAATTTTGCAATCGATATTTCAGTTACTTCCTGATATGCTAGTATTATAAAAATTATGTACACATGTGTATTCCCTATGATAATACAACATTTTAATATTTTTAGAACTTAATTAAAAATTAATAAATTAATTTTAAGGCATTTTTCCGTTGGCTGGCCGCAGGTGATAAATCGCCAAATATTCCTTATGATTACAACAACAACGGAGTTAATTATACGCCAAACCATGCTCGCTAAAATAAGCCAACTGGCTGTGAAACTGCAAAAATGAAAGATTTTAAACGCTGAAAAGTAGAAAATAAATAAAAAATGAAAAGTAATAATTTTTGTAAAAAATAAAATAAAGAAGTACGCTTTTATTGTTTTATTCTTTTTCGATTTCAAACGATATAGGCAAACATCGATCGTTATCGAATAACGGAGAAAAAAATATTTTCTTTATAGCAACGCAACGATCGTATAATTAGTTGGCGTTGATTGTAGCCAATCGGCAAGTGTTGCCAATTCCCATACGCTTTCATTTATTTTCAGCCTTTCTACATTTAGAACAGATGTTAAGAAGGAAAACAATATTTTGTTAATATTGTTTTTATGGCTATATTTTGCCCAATATTGGCAATACTGTCATGAAATATTGCTCCAGTAATGGGGTGTTAATCATGTTGCCAATGTTGCACCAATATAACAAGAAATATTTCATCATTTCATTACCAATATTTCTGCAATATTAATGCTTCATTGAAAAAATTTCTAATAAAAAGTCAATATTTAACCAATACTATATTTCATAGGAAGTATTTCTAAAGACTACAATACTTGCACATTTTTGGTCACCAAAGTAACCAACATTGGTTTGTTACCAGGGTAATTTATGGACACCATATATTTATGTTTTTTTTAAAACATATAGCTTTAATGTAAATGATTGTTTTAAATCACCTAAAGCTTTAAATTATCATCTGTCACACACTATATATAATTCATTCTTTTTCTTTTTTTTATTTATTTAGACAATGGAATTGTTCAGTTTCTTAGGTGGCTACAGCGGTGTATGGCTGGGTTTTTCTCTCCTAACAGTCTACGAACTTTTGGAAATCATTATATCAACAATTCTGTTTTTCTTCCGAAAAAGAGCTTACCATCTACAACGCAAACAATTACTCGGAGTAATGACGGATTCTAAAAAGTATTGTAAAACTGCAGCGAAGACGCATAGAAAGAAGAAACGTTTCAGTTGATGAAGTTTTATGTTTTTTCTGTTAAATGCTTAGATTTTTTTTAAAAATAAAGATTTGAAAAATGTTTCATACAAAAAAAAACTATCTTTTATTTTTCAAAAAGTAATAAGAAGAACATTATGAGTTTTCCAATTTTTATCTGAAGTGTATGGAAGTGGCATGGAAGAGAAAAAGAAATTGAGAGAGAACAACCAATAAGTTTCCCCATCCATTTCAACTCATGCGTCATTTCAAAATTGTCACAGCAAGAAAACGAAAATAGCCATTCGTCTGGAAATGATGTCTTTTTAAAATTTATATTTAAAAAAATATTTGTTGTAGAATATTTCACAAATTATTAATTTTTAACTTATATTAGCATAACCCTTCGTTTCCCTAAAATTTCAGTTTATTTTTTTTCACTTTCGTTATTTGTTAAATATTAGTTTGGTAAATAATGCAACTCCTTATTCTAAATTCTAGATAAATGTCTTCTTTTTTTTCCTTTCCTAAATATCACCCCAAGTGTATGTTGTTATGACCTTGTCATCAACTGCACTCATTCCAGGAAAAATCCCCGCAGATTAGAGTTTAACCTTGGAGGACATGTGTATACGGGCGGTCATACTTCTCCCAAATGTTCGGTCAGAAAAGATCATTATGCGACCCTCTTTTTCAAAGTTTTCCTGTTACCATGTGGGTATCGCATAGCAACAGAGACGAAACGCTCCCGTTCCCCTATTTTTTTCTAAATGGGTAGGTTCCATATAGGGTCGAGGAGAAAAAAGGTGATACGGAAAGGTCAGGTCAGTTAGTTAGTAAACCGGTGAACGATGTAGGTGTGAGGATAAGAAAATTCCGAGTGGACTCGGGGTTTTTGGCGGGAAGATGTGCCCACCCTACCCCTGAGGTCCGAGAGAAGGGATCGTGCGTAGTAGTAGTTGTGACGTCGAACTGAGAAGAACTCGAGCTTGAAAAATCTATCATAATTATACTCTAAAATGAGGCGAGGTGCTTATTATATTAAGTTTTAAAGCGCATGTTTAAAAAACTGAAAGTCTTGATTGAGAAAATTTATATCTATTACGGGATTAGGCACTATGGTGATGCCTAGATGTTGAAAGTCAACGTGAGGTGACAAGTGCCAAGGTGTGAAAGTGTCCAAAGGCTGAAAGGATTGAACCGTCAGTAGACGGGTGGTCATTTATGGGAAATTCTCGAAAGCTGGAGCCTGGAGTTGATTTCTGAGAGGCGGAATCCTACAGGTAGCATTTGAGAGCAGTACGCCACCAGGGAGATGAGACTTTAGATGATAAAAAATTTGTCTCTCATCAAAGTGAGGACTGCCAAGGAAGTAAGAGCCACATCCAACGATAACTTGATGTGTGTGTATGAATAGTTGATGTGATTCGCTGAAAAAATTGTTGTCAAAACTACATCATGACGCAAAGTCTCTATGTGTGAGACTATTCTCCTGTAGCTGTTATGGTCTTAAAAATGTGTGAGTAAATTTCTTGTTTATAATGTCATAATTCAATCATAGTATTCATCTAAGTACTGCATATGAATCTGTTTATTTGTAATAAAACCAAAAGATAACTAAGAATGTGCTTTTCCCTTGTTAATATGTATCTATTATTCTAATTAATTTAAACGCATTTATCATGTGTAATAAAAATAGATTAAAATATTTTATTCAAGGAATCAAACTTTCAGATAAGTGTTAATGTTAAATTCTACAATAATAGTTCTATGCTCGAGTATTATAGCATCGAATAGATATGTGTAATTTGAATTTAGAATTCTGTTATTGTTTTATTTGAGTATGTTTATATATTATTTAATGAGTAATTATTTTCTACATTTTAAGTTTAATAGCTGCATTTAATAGTAAATTAACCCCCTTTTTTATTTGCTTTGTTTCCCTTGTACTTTTTATTTTGTATAAAAGTTCACTTTCATTGGTATTCTTAATTGATAACAGAATTCATAAGGAGTGAAATTCAATTACACATATTTTCTTTAAAGAAATTAAATCTGTAAGAAATGTATATGAATGAGCAGTATAATTTTAAATTAATGGAGATTCAAAGTGGAACATTATGGAAAGAGCAGATCTAAGCTAAATATCTAAATAAAGATAGGGCCTAAAAGTTTTATAGATAATAAAATCTAATAAATTAAAGTTTTTAATGCACTTAAAGTAATTTGTTTATTTTGATTTAAGTTAATTGTTAAGTTTTGCATGTTTTAAAAAGAGTTAGTAAATTTGAGAAGTATTGAGAAAATCCTATTGAATAAAATATAATTTTTTTTGATAATTAAAAGTATATCCTATCATCTTAGATTACAGTTTTTCCAAATGAGTTATTCAATATGCTTTGTACTCAACTATACTATATCATTGGTCCCTAAATTTTGAAAATATAAGTGCATTCATAAAGTAATGTCATTTTGGTGCTAATTTACAAAATTTCTGAGTTTTATCCTCTCAAATATGAGAGTTTGTTTTCCTTCGGTTATTCTAAATTGGTTTAATTTTCAATTTTATCTTTCATTATTTATGAATGCTTTATGTTTTTAAGGTTTAGAAGTATTGGGTGTTTTTCCTTTATTTTTAGGTTGTGAAAGGTATTAGAATAGATGAAAAGGGATGAGAATATTGTTACCTCCTTTAATTTTATTTAAAAGTAAAAGTTTAAAGTAAATGAACTTGTTTTGCCATCCCCCCTTTTTTCTTATTATTAGTATTGCGTGTATTAATTTTTACCAAATTTTGCTGCCCCTTCTTAAATCTAACTACCTGGTGTTTGTAATATATTTATGGTAACAATATTCAATTGATGGTATTTCTTTCTCACCTGGTGTAATGTTAAATTTAAATTCTTAGATAATTTGGTTGAAATTAGATATGATGGAGTAACAGAATTTTAGGATATATTAATTAAATGCATTAAAATAATAATTCTTAAAAAAGGAACGCCCAATACATTTAAAAGTCATCTTCACACTGAAATTGCATTGAACTGTGAAATTTTCAACACTAACACTTAATTTTGACATCATTAGGGTTTCGTTCATCTCGCGAAACCCTATTCGTCCCGCTGCGTTGTTTGTACGTCACAGAGCCGATTCTCAGAAACTATATAACTTACAGACTTGAAATTTTGTGTACTTATAGCTAAATATCTACTATGAAGCTGAAAATCATAAAAAAAAATCGTATTATTTTAATATAGAGAGATAAAAAACCAAAATTCTAACAGTCTTTTCATATTAAATTAAAAAATTTTTGTTATAGTAGTTGCCAACAATTAAAAATCCACAATAAAATTCTTTCTACAATAATTAATTTTTTATTGAAAGATTTCCACGTGAAAAATGAAACTGAAATAAAAAGTTTCACCAATTGAAAAAAGATTAATATGACGTCATATTGGTAATAAAACGGAAATTTTCAAACATTTCTCAATAATACAAGAAGTATGAGTATGTGTAAGTACAGAAAGCAGGTTAATTTGATGTCATTAGAGAATTAAAAAGAAAATTAATCTGACGTCATATTGGAAGTTTAACGGACTTTTTCAAATGTTTGAGAATAACACAAAGATAATATCGATATGAGTAACAGAGAAAGCAAGTAGATATGACGTCAGCAAGTGATTATAACGTCACATGAGTTTGAGGAACGTACTGAATCGTGATAAAAACCCGATTATGGAAATATTGGCATTTTTAAAAATTTGAATGTCTCTGTACAACATGTTTAATTTTGAAATAGATTTTGTTTAATATCGCATTTATTCCACATGGCAGATATTATTATGACATAGTATAACAGCGGGCTTCACCCGCTATCGGATAGGTTCAGAATTTCGAAAAAAAGAAAATTTTTTTTTTTGGAAAATGAAATTTATTTAGATTTATTAAAGAAAGGATAAAGCGTTTTGAAAAGAATATTAAACGAAACCCTTTGTGCGATCTTTGATCACACTTACCTACTTGTTTTTAGATTGCTCTGTGAATTTTACCTTAGGATACCAATCGAGAAATCAATCGGTCAAGTAGTTAAGGAATTATGGAAGTTTGAAGTTGGTTTACTCCTAATGTTAAATTCATTTGTAATCGTTGCTAAACAGATTGTAATGCGGTTACTCTTTAAGCATAATTTAAAACTACTTAGCGGAATGAGCTTTAATTTTGAATTCGCATTTCGACTCAATTTCAAAAATGAATACATATCATCAAGATAAATTTTGAATTATAAATTCTAACCTATGAAAAATGATGAATAGTAATCTATGAAAAAGTATAAATTGTAACATGAATTTTTAATAGAAATCGATTTATAGAAACTTCAAATATCCGAATCTACAATTGCAGCTCATTCTGCCAATTTATTCCTGAATTATGCTTAATAAACTACCCGCATTGCAATCTGTTTTGAAATACGACGACAAAGGAATTTAACATTAAAAGTTCTAAATTTAAGCCTTCGTAATTCCTAAACTATATGAAAGAATGATTTCACGTTTGGTATTTCAAGATAAAGGTTACCAAAAAATGTCAAATACGATGTTAAAATTAAATGTTCGCATTGAAAATTTCAAAATTTGCTACAATTTCACTGTGAAAAAGACACCATTTGCTTATTTTTTAAACATAAATTGAACAAGTAATATAAAAACTTTTTTTTTTAAATCAATTCCTACTTAGGTCAAATAGAATTTTTTTTCCAGCGATCTACACGTTTCGCCACTGACGGTATTTATTCCTAAATTTACATCCTGCTAAATATCTTACATAAGAGAAATTTTTGAAATGTATTAAAAATTAAATAAAAAATAAATAGCTAAAATACCAAAAATTAATAGCTCGAAAAGTATTTCTCACAAAATTGTTAGACAAACTGCGTTAGAAAGGTAAAAAAATTGTATTTTTCTTGATATAAATTTAAAATCTAATGATTATGCCGTTTTTCAAATATTGAATTTTAAAAATTACCAAACTTCACAATAAAGTGCCATAGCAATGTTACAGTTAGCGATAATACAGTTTTTTTCAAATATTAATTAATTAATTAAATTTTATTATTTAATTTTAGTTTTATACTTCATTTCTGTTCAAAAGTATAGACTCACTCCACATTTATAGTCTCCTTCGCCCACGAGCCGCCTGATCTTCGTCCGTGAACAGCCCCATTATCTTTTTACGTGTGAAGGTCAGACTATAAATATGGAGTGAGTCTATACTTTTGAACAGAAATGAAATATAAAATTAAAATTAATTAATTAAATTTAATTAATGAATTAATATTTGAAAAAACTGTATTAACATCAATTGTCATCCAGTACAAGTTTAAAAAAACTTATTTGAACTTGAATGGATGAGTAGAAAATATTTTATTAACGATTGAAAATTCCAACAAGATATATATAGAGAGAGTGTGAGCTAATAGTAGGAATTTAAAAATACATAATTTCCAGTCGAATGACTATTTCTATTTTTTGTTTCTTTGTTTTTTTCGGGGGGGGGGGGGGGAGGCAATTTGGTAATTATAATGTTTGGGGTGTCCCCACAACTTTTTTTTTTTTTTTTGGCTGATTTTACCTTGACATTCACAGTATATTCTATATAATACCCTGTTCACATCGGACATTTAAGATATATTAGACCGCCATTTTTGAGGTGGTACCCTCCCGGAATTGAATACCTGTCCACACCGCAAAACTCATCTAAGATAACTCACTGCTCATCACTGTGACCGATATATGAACAAACATAGAATGTGCGCATGCGCATATGTTAAAGGCAACCTCAACAGCCAATCGGCCTCCAGAGCCAATCAGAGTGAGTGGTGATGGCTGCATCTAGCAATAGAAAGCTCGAACTCACTAAGTGAGTTTCTGGAACTCCATCAGTGAGTTCGGCGGTCTAAGATATCTTAACTATCCGATCTGAACGTAGTATTAGTGTCATAACCTTCTCATTCATAAAAAGACTTATAGGAAGTTGTAATAAAAAACAAATTTCAATGGATGTGCATGTTTTATTTTCACTCCTTTACCATACATGAGCCTTAATTATGTTCAACAACGCTTGTAAAACACAGCAAAGAAACACAATAAAAGACAGAACTGATTTATTTTCAAATATTCATTTCGAAAATTCACCTTTGACAAATTTGCTCCCGTTCTGCGTGAGAGAAGATTTTCTCGAAGAATTGCTGCTCTTGGATCTAAAACTAGACTATGACTAGAAATTTTTTGTTTTATATTTTGTGTTAATGTATCCAAAGTTAAAAAAGTAAAACAAAAAACTATTTAATAACTAATAATTGTACACTTCATATGAGGTTCACTTTGTAATTTTGTAATAAATGTAAGTTTTTTCTAACAATTCAGCACTATTTATTTTTAATAATCCATTTAAAATTTATTTTAAGTTATACATGCTTTTCATTCATTTAAAAATACATCACATCTGATAGTGTCAGAGTTATAATAATTGTAATTATACATGAAATGGCTTTCAATTGTATCCATATCACATTAAATGTGACGTTAACCTCAATTTACAATCAATCTGAGTTTACATTTTTCCAATATGTCAGTAAGTTTGAAGTATCAAAACTACGACATATATTTTTCAACAAGCATTTTTTTTTTCCTAAAAACACATTTAAAAAATTTTCTGAGGGGCACTACAAGATGATTGCTATAGAATATAATGTGCGTAGCATTCATCCTTCATTTACAGGTACAGACAAAATAATAGTGTTACAGTAATTGCTGGAAGTACGTTTTCAGTTGTGGTTCAGATGTGGTACCAAATTTTTGCATATTACTTGGTGTGTATAAATTCTGTAAATCATATACAGGGCTAAACAAAAGATATCGAGTGCATTACCGTTTATTGACGTAAATTGCTAAAGGGGAATTTTCAACTATGCTATACGTTTCCTAATTGAACTAAATTTTAGCATACTATTATGTAGTATACATACAAATCTGTAGATCACATATAGGGCTGCACTAAAGAATTAGGATGTTTTTTCGTATTTTAGTTTTTGATGGGTTTACACGTTTTCTGATATTCTGAATGTCATTTTATTATTTAACGTTAAGTATAATACGATTATATTTAACGTCAAGTCTGTCTGTGTGTAACTCTATTTTTATAGGCACTGTATCTCAAAAAACAATCCACATAATTCTATGAAACACCATACTTTTTTCGATCTTGACATAAGTGGAATTGGTTTGATTTTGGTGTATATCTCTTGACAGCTGGCGCTGCTCATGCTGAGCTTTCATCGCATGATAGCTATATTCCGTGTATCTGTGAGATGAAATTGCACAAACTTAATATGTAAGTTGTTTGTTATGGAAAAAATGCTCATTCAATTTTTTATTCCATTACTCAACAGGGGCTGTGTCTAGGCTGTGTTTTATGAGATGAAAATTGTAACTGAATCTCAATATGTATTGGATAAAATTCCACCATACACTTTATATTCCAACAATCGTAATGAAATAATTACAAAACTGAAATTATTGAAGCAGTTTTTATTTTATTCAAATACACAAAAAATTTAAAAGGTGACATGCAAAAAATGGAGAAATAGAACAAAGATATTATGCAAATGTTTGAAAGGAGAAATATACAAATGTTTCAAATGTTTCTACAGTATGAAAAAAAAAATCATCAAAAATCGTAAAAAGTAAAAGCAGCAAGTTACCGGAACACCCCTTTGATTGGAAGAGAATTTCTGTTATTTGAAGAAATTCTGCTGACTCAAATATGGAACCTTCTCCAATAAAACGACTGACATCGGATTACATAGATAAAGTTAGCCATGCAAAATTCTTAGTAATAATCTTCTTTTGAATATTTGAATCGAGGATCTTCTTTCCATTTTTCTAATTCGCATAATAACATCGACAATAATTCTTTTTAAAATTATTTTTTATATTACTTTTATAAACAGATAATGCTATTTCTTGTATATTAATTAATTGATTAAAATTAATTTATTCTTCAGTCTGTTACCGAAAATTAAGTATCCATAATAATGTAAATAATCGTTAATTTGTCACTAATTTGAATTTAAAGGACCATGATTTCAGATGAAATTGGTTTATTATTATCGAAATTTTATCTAATCAGAATTTCACGTATTTTTTTTTCTTATCCAGGCGCAAATGATAAATCGTCAAATGTTTTTTTCCTTCCCCATCATTTACATTGTAAACTTTTATCCTGTACATTGCAAGCATTGTTTTTGCTGACAATAAAATAACTGAAAATGAAATATATATATATATATATATAGCAGTCAATCTTTTGTTCGTTTTTTGTATTTTAATAAAGTCAGTAACAGTTTTTCTTTTATTTTTGGAGTTTGTTATTATTACGCCAATTGGCGGGCGACTCGGTTACGGAAGATCAGCCAGAAATCTTATAAACACCTATAAGAAAAAGGGGAGTGATGCATAGGAATACTAAAAGGAAATAAAGTAAAAAGAATATAATTAATTAATTAAAATTATTAAAGCAAGAGAAGCAAACGCATAATGTTAGAAAAGTTTATTTCAGCTAACAAGTTTTATTTCAAAATGTGGTTTTTGTGATAGTAATAATGCGTAACTGCATAAATCTTCGTTAAAATAATTCTTAGTTCCTAACTTCTGAAGCAGTGGATGTTTCTGTACGTGAAATTGGCGGTATGTTTAAAATTTTTTTGAAAGAATTTGAAGAAAAAAAAAGAACATGAAACAAAAAACTAAAACACTCGATGAAAATAATCTAATATATTAAAGCGAGAAGCAAAAGTCTTAATTTTTCAGTGCAAATTCGATCTTACTGCGCATGCCTCAACTTTTTGAGACGTGAATAACGAAGGAAATAAAATTAAAAAGAATCAAGTGGATTGGGGAAAGAATAACTCGCCTATTGACCTTCACTGCTCACAATCCTACACCTAGAAAATACTCCTTCTAAATTCTTCAATAATCTATTTTTATTCCGCCTTCCTGGAGGGAGCATCCATTCTTCCACCTGCTTTGTTTGAGAGAGGGGTGAACAAAAGAAAAAAGGAGGGGTGCGCTTTCACTTTTTTGAAGGCTGGAAAGAGAAATGGGAGTGGAGGGAATCCCCCTCCCTTCTATAGAATTTCAAAAAGTGTCGTTTTCTGGGGAAGAAAACATATTTATTTTACAATCAGATAACAATATTTCTGACGTAATTTTTACACGGGCTGTAAAACCTATATATTTATAACCATTAAAAATTTCAAAGGGTTTCGACAACAAAAGCTTTTTTTTTATGTTTTCTTTCGAGCATATTTATCACAAATTATCAGTATTTTTTATTTGGGGTTCATTTAAGGTTTTATCACGGGCCCGGGCAACGCCGGCGGGTCAACTAGCAATAATAATAATAATATAATAATAATAATAATAAGTCATTCAACTTTTATCTAAACAAAATTTCAGATGCTTTTTTCTTATTCTGGTGCAAAAGATAAATCGCCGAATATTGTTTCAATCGAAATCTTTGACACTGAAAACGTTTTTTGAGAAATACAAACAGTGCTTTCATATTTACATTAAATAATTTCGTTTTACAATAACTTTTACTTCATTTTCTAATTAAACCTAAATAAAAAAAATACACAATTAGTAATAGTTTTCTTCTTTTCTTTTTTGAAGTTTTTTTTCTAATTAATATAGACGTTTCAATTTCTTAATCACCTATAGCATAACATACCGTCACGAAGATGACAAAAATTGACCACTGGCAATCCTTGCACCCAAAATAAGAGACAAATTCCAAATTTTAATCTAAAAATTCATAACTATATCGGTATATTATACATACAAATGAGCCTGGGCAAACTGCTTATCCAATGGTTTAAACCAGAAGAAAATCGAACCGATAATTTTTAAATTATCCAAGAGATACATACAAACACTTTCAGGCCCTCTTAGTTTATAATATATATAATAATACATAATAATAATAATAATTATGGATATAATATATATGATGATTGGGATTGTCATAACATTTTATCTGATCGGAAAAATATGGTAAATTTATTGAACACATTCTTTCAACAATAAATTTGTACTCTAATCATTTTGAAGTAATCTACATCTATACTATTATATAAAGATAAAACGCCTGACTGACTCATCAACGCCCAGCTGAAAAGAGTAAAGTCAGGACCACAAAATTTGGAGAGTAGATTGCTGTTATGACCTAGGCAAGCAATAAGAAAGAATTTTTGAAAACTCCCCGCCGAAGGGGGTTAAAGGGGAAGGGGGTCGAAAGTTTTAGGTCATTTCGCCATATCTCAGAGCAGTTTTAGGTAGAAGCATGAAATTCAGGATAACAAATCTACTAAAAATAAAGTTAAACACGTATTTCAGCGATTTTAGAAATTCACCCACAAAGAGGGTTAAACATCGGATAGGAACCCGATACTGAACCAATTCGAACCTAATTTTGGCAATGTATTGATCTTTCAGTAACTTGAAAAAGTCCGTTAACCACGTATATAGCTCTTATTATTTCTTTAAAGGAACTCACAAAAGAAAAAGAAAATAAAATAAAAATGCAAATTTGTCACTACTTTAACGGCCGAAACGCTGAGCGAATTCAAATCCGTTTGAGACATTGCATTGATCTCTCAATTATCTTGGATGATTTTTTTATTCAAGTATGTTGCCCGTATCTTTCGTTTACAGGGACACACAAAAGTTTTCGATGGCATTCTTTGAATGGTTTGGGTTATATTACAGCCTACAGGTGATTTTTGAACTATGTTTTCAACAAATACTTAGCAATTTTGTGACGGAAATTCCAATTAAAGGGTAATCTTCTATTCGGAATCAACTACTCTTCAATCGTCAGATAATAATAAAGTACTTTAAATTTGCAGTAAACAACTTTAATTATCTCGTCGGATATACCAACTCATAAACTGTTTTCAACTCAGCTAAGTACATGGAATAAACGCCCACGTGAAAGAATGATTATCACGTGCTATCATGTGCTTTTTCCCAGTGACGTCATCCAAGGCTACCAAGGACATGAAAAAACTCTTTAGATTTTAGTCAGTTGTTGTGTGAATTTCTTTATAAAATGTAGTGTGTGAAAATGTCAGAGCGATGTAAATGCTCTGTGTAATTATGTAATCAAAAACGTATATTAAACCTAAATTTAATCGAAAGGAAATACTCTATTAATTCTACAGTGATTATTCAACGAAACTAATTTTATTATTTTGCAGAAGTGATATTATAGATAATCCGGAATACTCTAACGGATAATAATATACGTGAGGAAGTTGCAACACGTCACCAATCTATTTATTGGATATAATAAATGCTTTCATCGCCCAATCAGGTAAGCGAATGCATGCTTACTTAACTCTATTTATGAAGTATTGGTTTTATACAATTAAAGAAACTATTTTACACATTAAATAAACTGCGCCGCCGACAGATCATGAAAGACTGATAGTATGTATTAAATAAAAATTTTAAGCACATTAGCTATATGCTGAAAAAACTCGCTTTATAGAAAATAAAAAACGAACGCAAAGAAAAGCGATTCGTATAAAATTAAATTAAATATCTTTAAAAATAATTAAAGATAGAAAATAAAAATGGCTACATTTAAAGAAAGCCAATTCATCGATAAACTAAATTCGAGCAATTATTCCAACTGGAAATTTAAGCTCGAAATGCTTCTCATTAAAGAAGACTTATTTGAAGTAATAAGTGATCAACCACCAACTCCTTTAAATGAGGATTGGAACAAAAGAGATAGAAAGGCGAGAGCTTTAATTAATCTAAGCATAGATGATGCACAAATTGTGCATGTAAAAAATTCTACCACAGCCAGGCAAACCTGGGAAGTTCTCAAACGTACGCATGAAAGAGCAAATTTGAGTAGCAAACTGTATTTATTACGAAAACTGTACAGTACTAAACTGCCCGAAAACGGTAATATGATAAATCATATAACAAATATTCTACAAATAGTAGATAAATTATCCGCCATAGGCGAGAATATAAATGACTCACACATATCTGCACTATTTCTATGCTCATTACCGCCCAGCTACAACACGCTTATCACAGCATTAGAGGCAAGGCCCGAAGCCGAATTATCCCCAGATTTTATCAGAAGTAAACTCATAGATGAGTATAATCGCAGACAAGAAATGTCTGAACAAAACAACAGCTCTGAAAAGGCATTTAAAACACAAAGAAAACACACTTATAACGACTACAAAAGAAATTCAAAATATTGCAGTCACTGTAAAATGACGAATCATAATAATAGCGAGTGCTATCACCTCAAGAGCAGATACACACAGCACAACAAAAACAAACACACATATCAAAATGTGAATAACTTTAATAATAAAAACAAAGCTAAACCTTTTACATCATCACTATGCTATGAAAACACAGAGAATTATAAAGAGAATACTGACTGTCACGATAACGCGAATGATCAGAAAATAAGCTCAAAAACTAATCAATCAGAAGATCGCGTACTAATAACAGAAAAATTAGGAAAACAAAACTGGATACTCGACAGTGGCAGTACCTCACACATTGCAAATGATAAAAGGTTATTTGATAAATTTAACAATTTTGAAAAATCATCAGTCACCATCGCAAACGGCAACAAACTCGAAGCATTCGGTTCAGGCGACGTTTTAATAAAAACGAAATCCCCAAATGGAGAAATAAAACGCACAAGACTACAGGAAGTCCTATACGTCCCAGAACTAGAATCCAATTTAATATCCGTAAGCAAAGCAACTAAAAATGGATGCAAATTAATCTTTGAAAATGACAAATGCGATTTAACGTTCGACGGTGAAATTTATATAAGAGCGAAGAACAAAAATAATTTATACATAATCGAACAAACAAACCACTCAGAAAATGCAGAAAACTATGCAAACGTCACACTAAGCTGTAATAATAACAAAGAATGTTTAGAAGTATGGCATCGAAGACTAGGACACCGTGATTATGAAGCAATCAAAACAATTGTTAACAAACAGCTAGCTACCGGAATAAAAATTAAAAACTGCAGACACAATAATAAATTATGCGAAACCTGCATCAAATCTAAATTAAACGACGCGCCATATCCAAAATCGGCTACAAATAGAGCAAACAAAGTTCTCGATTTAATACACAGCGACGTCTGTGGACCTATAAGTACACCAACACTAGGAGAAAAACAATATTTTCTCACATTCATCGACGATTACTCGAGATATACAACTATATACTTACTATCTAAGAAAAGCGAAGTAATTGATAAATTAAAAGAATACATTGCAATGGTAAATAATCAATTCGGTAGAAAACCAAAAGAAATAAGATCCGATAATGGAGGAGAATATAATAGCAACGAAATAGACAATTATCTAAAGGAAAACGGGATATTACACCAATTCACAATTCCACACAACCCGAGCCAGAACGGCGTGGCAGAAAGGAAGAATAAAAGCCTACTCGATATGACACGTAGCATGCTTTTAGAAGCAAATTTAAATAAACAATTTTGGGGAGAGGCAATACACACAGCGACATATTTACAAAACAGATTACCAACAAGAGCGAACGACAAAACTCCATACGAACTATGGAAAGGTATCAAACCCGATCTCAAACATTTAAGAACCTTTGGATGTAAAGCATTTGTTTACATTAATAAAATACATCGAGGAAAACTAGATAATAGAGCGCAAGAAGGTATTTTTCTAGGTTACGACACACGTTCCAAAGGATATCGCATACACACAAAAGACAAACAAATAATAATTGCCAGGACTGTAAAATTCATAGAACATGAAATAAAACACTCAAACAACATTGAGGAAGATTCAAATCTCGAAGAAATCTCCACTGATGATAGAAATCAAGAAGAGAAGAATAAAAATTACATTGAAATTGACATTAATGATAATGAAAAACAACCATGCGAGTCCAAACAAACACAAATAGAACCAAGAAGGTCAAATAGATCTAACAGAGGAGTACCACCAGATAGATTTGTCTGTTTAGTTAAAGACACACAATCAAATGAACCAAAGAATTGGAACGATATCATGGAAATGAAAAATCCACACGATAGGGAAAATTGGCTCAAAGCCACCGAAAATGAAATCAAGTGCCTAGCTAAAAATAAAACTTGGACATTAGTCGATCCGCCACCAGGCAAGAAAGTGATAGGTTCAAAATGGACTTTTAAATTAAAACGCGACAACCTAAACCAAGTGCAAACCTATAAAGCACGACTCGTGGCACAGGGATACAGTCAGAAATTCGGAGTAGATTATGACGAGACCTTTGCTCCAGTTGTCTCTCATACCACAATCCGTGCATTTCTCATAGCAGCATTAAATCATAACCTTAAAGTTAATCATATCGACGTGAATACAGCGTTTTTACACGGAAACCTACAAGAAGAGGTATACATGAAACAGCCGGAAGGCTATATAGCTCCAAATCAACAAAACAAAGTATGTAAATTACAAAAAGCAATATACGGGCTCAAACAAGCCGCCAGAGCATGGCACACGAAAATCTCTGAAAGTCTTAAAGCATTAAATTTTGTACAAAGTACATCTGACTCATGTCTTTTTATACGCGAAAATGGTGAAAACTCGACATACATTATAGTATATGTGGATGATTTGTTAATCGCCGGAAAAAACGAAGATATAATTGAATTAATAAACAATCTCAAAAGGGAATATGAATTGAAAGATTTGGGAGAAGTCAATAACTATCTCGGAATAAATATAAAAAGAGACGATAAAAATTTCTACTTAAACCAAAATTCAAAAATTGAAGAATTGGTAGATAAACTCAATCTTCAAAACGCAAAACCTTACAGCACACCTATGGAAGCAGGTTACAATCGACTCAACGATGATGAAAATCTATTACCTAACAATATTAAATTCAGACAAGCAACGGGAACATTACTCTACATCTCAACATTAACCAGGCCAGATATTTCAGCAGCGGTCAACATACTCAGCCGTAGAAATGAAACCCCTCGAGAAAAAGACTGGAAAGCAGTCAAAAGAATCGTAACATACTTAAACAACACAAAACACCTCAACCTGACGCTAAGTTCGAAAAATAAGCCTATTCTCGAAGTTTACGCAGATGCAGATTGGGGAGGTGATCCAGAAACTAGACGATCCACCAGCGGAAATATATTTATGTTAGGAAAATGTCCCATACATTGGACAACGAAAAGACAAACATGCGTTGCTCTGTCATCAGCAGAAGCTGAATACATTTCTGTAAGTAACGCAGCACAGGAAATACTATGGATGATAAAACTCCTGGAAGATTTAAAATTACCACAACAGAAACCCATAACAATATACGAGGACAATCAGCCATGTATAAAAATGGTTGAAAGTGAAAAACATACTCGAAAAAGTAAACATATAGATATCAGATTCCACGCGATAAGACAACTCAAGGAAGATGGAATAATAGATTTAAAGTATTGTCCCACAGAATTTATGACCGCAGATTCACTCACCAAGCCCAACCCCAAACCTGAATTCATTAAACACCGAAACAATCTGAACTTACTTCCTTATCCTACATAGAAGATTAAGGGGGAGTGACGGAAATTCCAATTAAAGGGTAATCTTCTATTCGGAATCAACTACTCTTCAATCGTCAGATAATAATAAAGTACTTTAAATTTGCAGTAAACAACTTTAATTATCTCGTCGGATATACCAACTCATAAACTGTTTTCAACTCAGCTAAGTACATGGAATAAACGCCCACGTGAAAGAATGATTATCACGTGCTATCATGTGCTTTTTCCCAGTGACGTCATCCAAGGCTACCAAGGACATGAAAAAACTCTTTAGATTTTAGTCAGTTGTTGTGTGAATTTCTTTATAAAATGTAGTGTGTGAAAATGTCAGAGCGATGTAAATGCTCTGTGTAATTATGTAATCAAAAACGTATATTAAACCTAAATTTAATCGAAAGGAAATACTCTATTAATTCTACAGTGATTATTCAACGAAACTAATTTTATTATTTTGCAGAAGTGATATTATAGATAATCCGGAATACTCTAACGGATAATAATATACGTGAGGAAGTTGCAACACGTCACCAATCTATTTATTGGATATAATAAATGCTTTCATCGCCCAATCAGGTAAGCGAATGCATGCTTACTTAACTCTATTTATGAAGTATTGGTTTTATACAATTAAAGAAACTATTTTACACATTAAATAAACTGCGCCGCCGACATTTTGTTATAGTCGTTTCATATTCATTCAATTACATTTGATAAGTTTAATTTAAAAATTCCCTGCAATTTACCTTTCTCGCCGAAATTGCGAACTGAGAAGCAGTGGCAGCGCTTTGTTTAATATACTATATTAAGTCTGACGTATGTGTCATAAAATCATATATTCTAATACGAAGTAAATCTTGTGTGTGTGTGCAAATTTTACCTTAAAAATGGCTCTAACGATTTTTGTCGAAATTTTATATCCTACCATTTTGGGGCACCAGAAAACCATTGGAACCATTGGGCTAGGTCACATGTTCGAGAAAATTCGATTAGTGGATGCTTCCCCCCTTCTGGTTCTTGATTTTCTAAGGATTAACGGTATATTGGATCTTGTCTGACTTCGTCAGACAGTTGGAGGATAAGCCACAACAACAACACTATGTTCGAGAACTTTCGATTAGTGGGTCATTTTTGGGTCAACGAGGGTCAAGTTAATTTTATCTAAAAAACGGCTCTAACGATTTTGACTAAATTTTTTATCCTACGAGTTTCGGGCACGAGAAAATCATTAGGCTAGGTCACATGTCCAAGAACAGTCGATTAGTGGGTCGCTTTTGGGTCCCTGTGGGTCAAGCTAACTTTATCTTAAAAACGTCTCATTCTATTTAGACTAAATTTATTATAATACAGTTTTATCGAACGAGAAGACCATTGGGATAGGTCACGTATTCGAGAAATTTCGATTAGTGGGTCATTTTGGGCATGGGTAGTTATGGGTCAAGCTATTTTTATTTAAAAAAAGGCTCAAACGATTTTAACTAAATTGTGTATCCTACGGTTTTGGGCAGAGAAAATCATTGGGCTAGGTCACATGCAATCACATTTTAACCTATGGGAAAAATTAAAAGCGCGATTACTCATTATCTAATTTAATTATCTAAATATGGTTTTCACTATCAAAAGTCTGATGCCGATGAGATGCGTTTTTAAAAATTGTCTCATTAAATTTTGAGTATTTAGAAAATTCCTACAAATTTAGACATTACCGCTTGATGAAATTTTATCATATTCTTAAAAGCACTTAAAATTTAAGGAGATAATTTTTAGAAACGCACCTCGTTGACATCTGATGTCTATTTTCTGATGGTGAAAATGTATTTCGTTAATTATATTAGGTAGTAAGTAATCGCGCCTTTAAGTTCTCCCAGAAGTGAACATGGGAGTTCGGGGAATTTCAGTGAAGTGGCTTCTTAAACATCGATCTAAATCTCCAAGATTTTATTCAAATTCATAAGATTTGAGTGTATGTTTTTAAAAATAAATTCAGTCATTCACAGCACTCTGGTAAAATATCTTTCACATAATTAACCAGCATATAAAACTATAAAACGCAAAAAAGGGAAACAAGGAAATGCAGTTTTATCTTTCACTGTCTCCACTAATTAAGGAAGAAAGTTATCACGATATTACCCATGATAAAAAAAAAAAAAAAAAAAAAAAAAAAACCTCAGCCCTTTACATGGCCTAGAAAGAATAAAATCTAGGAACGGTTTGGCTCAAATCTGCAGAAAAAATGAAAGGCCCAGACCCGATCCGGGAAAAAATGCATTTAAGGTCCGTCCCGAGTCTAATGAAAAAATTTCCCTGAGCTCCAGCTTCGGGATAGGCTTGGGCCCCGTGTAGACCTCTAATATGTATTTATATACAGGATGTAAAATGTTATCTATCGCCGACCTTTAATTTCTCAACTGTTGGTTGTAGACACATAGTTCCAATTACAAAAGCGTTTAAAATGAGGTAAATATTCATGTTGTGGCGTTAATTAAAGTAAAAAATCAATTTTATAAAAATTACGAAATCTAACTTTTTATATCATACATATCATAACAAATACAACACAAAAAGCGTTTAAAATGAGGTAAATATTCATGTTGTGGCGTTAATTAAAGTAAAAAATCAATTTTATAAAAATTACGAAATCTAACTTTTTATATCATACATATCATAACAAATACAACACAAAAAGTTTGACTTCGGTACGACAAAAATTGACACATTTATTAAATTTCCTTTTTACGGCAAAATTACCTTTAGCCGGTATCGCTAAATCGGTGTATCACCAAAGAGGGTTATTTCATCTAAAAATTTGAGCTGACTTTGAGGGGTCGTATACAACGCGAAGAATGAAATAATGAAATTAAACAGAAAAATAAATATCAATTTATTGTCATATTAGAAAACGGTCTACTATAAGAAATGAATACATCAAATTCCGGAATCCACTACAGATACTGCTCAAAGTGGTGCGCCGTTGGTGGCAATGCACAATTGAATGCGTGACGGTACTGAGCCCTGGAACATTGGAGCATAGCAGGTGTAACTGTGTGACAAGCAAGAATGATGCGCTGCTTCAGATCAACCAGAAAAGTGGGCGCAGTCACACACACCTGTGCCTTGATGTATCCCCAGAGGTAGAAGTCCATGGGAGTCAAGTCCGGTGAATGTGGTGGCCACTCTACCGGACCACCATATCCAATGATCTGTTGACCGAATTCGTTGGCGAGATACACACGGACGTTTGATGCTTATGCGGAGGGGTCCCATCATGTTGAAACCACACCCGGCATGCATTTCGGAGAGGCAGGTCTTCATATCAGTTCCGTACCGTGTTTTGTAGTAGGTGCAGTTATAGTTCGCCCGTTAGGGTTCATTGTAGAAAATGGGTCCAACAATCTGAGTTCCCCATATACCGCACCACACGTTCGTTGACCAGCGTACCTATGTCGTACTGTGCGAACGATGTGAGGATTTTCCAGAGACCAGTAATGCACATTTTGCACGTTCACAATGCCACTCCGTGTAAACGTTGGTTCATCTGTCCACAGAATGTCACAAAGGAACGATGGATTTTTCTCTATAGTGTTAGGATGAAATTACAGTAATCAAACCGTCTTTCGTGGTCACCCAACATTAATGCTTGCACCAGTGTTGGATGGTATAAATGCGCACCATGTGCATGTAATAACTGCCAGACACGCTGACGGGTGTATCCACATGCCTCGCTTATTTCCGCCGTGCTCATTTGTGGATTTAAAAGGGCGAATCCAGCACTTCCTTCGGTATCACTCGAACATTACATCTTGCGCGTCTACTTGTTCTGGGTCGTGGTGCAACAGAGCCGGTCTCTCGAAAACGGTGCAATGCATAAGTTATTGTTTCATGCGTTGGATGTCGATCTCTAGGAAAACGCTCTGAATAAACCCTCGCAGCCGCTCTGGCAATCCTTTGACATTCACCATAAATAAGTATCATTTCGGTATATTGCGTGTACGTATAGCCTGCCATCACAATCTCTGCGCTGACTAGCATGTCCACTGCTAGTGGCTCGTGTTTTATCCCGAACGAGTTGTGCTGCGGTACTATTGTAATTTGCATAATCTTGATTTTCATGCTCGTTATAGTTCGGTTGGTCGTTTGCATTCCGCTGGAATTTATCAAGTTTTTAGTGAGTATATTTTATTTTACTGATGTCGATTCTATTATTCGTTTTTGAAAAACGCGCCTAGTACTCTGGACTACAATCGAAAGGGGTGTTACGCTGATATGAGTAATTTCCGAAGTTCTAGTTTGCGTTCTCTTGTAAGCGGTCACTAAGATTGGCACTCAGCCAAACGCAGCTAAGCAAACTCGACTCAGCCCTAGTTTGATAAAATCAAAACAGACTGGACGTATTCACAAAAGAGCGGAAGGTTTTATTTTCCGATAACAAACAATGCCTACTTTCAGTGTTGAATTCAGACACTTTCTCCGGCGGCGGGGGAACATTATCGAGTTCTGGGGAGAAATTGCACTTTTTGACCATTGAAAACACAAGATTTCACATTTTCCGGAAGGACATTTTATTGCTCCGGGGGAATGTCCCTCCTGGGCCACACCCTGAATTCAACACTGCCTAATTTGACTTTTGAATGTTGTTTGACCCCTAAAAGTTAGCTTAAATTTTTAGATGAAAAATACCTCTTTGGTGATACCCTGTTTTAGCGATACCGGCTAAAGGTGGTTTCGCCAGATATGTTCCAACTTGTCCAGGACTCACTACTGTCATGCATTCAATTGTGCATTGCCACCAATGGAGATCACTTTGAGCAGTATCTCTAGTAGATTCCGGTATTTGATGTATTCATTTTTTTTTTATAGTAGACCGTTTTCTAATACGATAATAAATTGATATTTATTTTTCTGTTTAATTTCAATATTTCATTCTTCGCTTTGTATACGACCCCTCAAAGTCAGCTCAAATTTTTAGATGAAATAACCCTTTATTGTGATACACTGATTTAGCGATACCGGCTAAGGTAGTTTTGCCGTAAAAAGGACATTGCACCCTGATTTCGATCCCAAATCTAATTCATTTTTTAACTGATCCCTGAATGAAAGACAAAATCATGTGAAAAAAATCTCAAACTACTTTGAAATTTAATAACTGTGTCAATTTTTGTCGTACAGAAGTCAAACTTTTTGTGTTGTATTTGTTATGATATGTGCAAACATTTACTAAATATAACTATACGGACCGGGGGGCCGTATAAAAAGTTAGATTTCGTAATTTTTATAAAATAGATTTTTTTTACTTTAATTAACGCCACAACATGAATATTTACCTCATTTTAAACGCTTTTGTAATTTGAACTATATGTCTACAACCAACGGTTGAGAAATTAAAGGTCGGCCATAGATAACATTTTGCCCCCTGTATACCAATTTGCACCCCCCTTTTGCATCTGTTGGGAAAATTTTGGCACCACGCTTTTATACGATATAAGTGGCCATCGTAAACTTGACCTAGAACAATGAAAATATAGTTTGTTTAGTACAAAAGCTAGGAAAATACATAGCCGTGTTAAAACTATGCAATATTAGTGAAATGGCATCAATTCAAAGTGAAATGTAATTTTTCAACCAAAACTTTCGTTACTTACAGTTACACGGAAAAGCGAGTAATCAATATTTCGAAAAAACTACATATTTCACTAGAAAAATATGTGACGATTAACTTAAAAAAGTCAAGTTGATTGATTGAAAATTGACGGAGATAACATGTCCTCTGATTTTAAAAATTGCTATTCTGAAAAAAAAAATGCGTTTAACTTTTTTTATTGTTTATTCACTGTAGTTTACTCTGTTACTCCAAAATTTCTCTTTCACTTTCTATATCAATTTGTAACTAATAAAATATAATTTTCGTGTTTATAAAGAGTACTTTAAATGACAAAAAAGTTTTTTGAAATTTTGAACAGGCAAATTTGTGTTTGTTTTATTTCTTCATTTTACACGTAACTTTAGTTGCTTTTTCTATCATGTACAAACATAATGATTTCTTTTAGTTTAATTTGTTGCCATTGAAACTATATATGACTGTTTGTTTTTATTTATTAAAGATACATTAGTTTATTAGGTCAGCTTTTATTGAAAACGTTTCACATCATTGTAATTTGTTTATATATCAATTATTTACTATTTCTCTGTAACATTTAGAAAAAGGTTCTGATTGCTGCAAAATATTATATGAGTACAATTTGAATAATTAATGTTGAAAATATCTATTGCAACAGAAATATTGTTCAGAAATATTGCTTGTTTAAAAAAAAAAAAAAACAGCGTTGTAGAAGACTCTTACAATTTTTGCGTTAGACCAACATTAGAAAGTTTTATGGTAATTCAGAAGGTTATTTGTTGCGTGTTTAAATGCATTTTTAGATATTCAATTTTACTGACTAGAAATTGATAATGAAGATATATATATTTTTTAAGTCGGTACTATCTGGTACCATCTATATTGTATCGATTATGTAACGGTTGATATTAATAATTCGAAATTGAAGGATCATTTTAACGGTGTGGAGGATTTCCGACCCACGAACAGGAATCAAGAGGAAAATTGGTAAAGTATAACATGTTAAGGTTGGGCATTTTTATTTTACATTTTTCTATTTAAAATCTGTTGATGAAAGAGTATGATAAATGCATCCTAAACTGTAATGATGCTAAAGAAACCATAATAAAATTGTAAGCAAATATATAGTTTTCTTTAAAGTACTATAGAGCAACATTTTTTTCTAAATTTGTCTATAACGGAATCTTGCTAACACGAAAAAAAATCACGATCCCGCCAAAAAGAATAACATGCAGTTATACCTCCTACGAAGAAAACAAACTGTCTAAAACGGTAGCTTTCACTGATCGTTTGCGTTTCCGTCTTAGCAAGTTTCACTGTAACATACTTATGCATTTGTAGTTGGGGGAGGGGGAGAGCATTCGAATTTCTACCGGGGCCCGCGGTTTCTCTCTGCGACATTGCCACCGCTTGTAGAAATTATTTTATCTATTTAATGGTATTTTATTTTATAAAGTAAAATTAAAATAATATAAAATTAAAACTAAATTGAAAATAAAATAATTTTTATTTTATAAAATAATCAATTACAAATATTACGATTTTCATTAGCACGAAAAATGAAAGTAATAATTTTTGTAATTGATTAATCAATTTATTACTGTATCAATTAAAAAATTACTGTGTTAATGCTTTTCACACTTTTGAAAAATAATTTTATCGCATAACAATCGTATTGAATACAATTTTTGTAATAAAATCATAAAATCCTTATTGTAAAAAAATGCACAACTAATATTTTATAATTTATTTATTTTAAATAGTTTCATATGTTCTTATCTAATAAATATAATTCAACGGTGTTCTTAGTCCTCGTAATAATATTTGAAAAAGAAAGAAAAATCAGCCATTAAGCATAGATTATGAAACACTTTCCAGCACATTCAGAATACTATAACAAAAGTTCACCGTTTATGAAAGATGCGGTATAAGGAAACAATTTGGAAAAAGCACAACTCATTTGCAAACCCCATTTCAGCAATTACCAGGGTGGTGCAAAATTTTAATTAGATTAAAACATTCGCTACCGAGTTAAAATTACCGAATTGTATTTTATTTAGAAAATTCAAATTCATACCAGAAAATAGTAACAGCAATATTTATTTTAATTACAGGTATTTTGTGATTACATTAAATAAAAATTCTTCTTTCGTAATTTCTGGTACGAATTTATAATTTTAGATTTAGAGATTCGCTGCCAATCACGCGCAGGCGCGTGATTGTCAGCGAATGGGTTAATTAATGAAAACTAAAGAATAAAAGTGTAATCATGACTAAAGATTGGCCATTGAACTTTATCGTCAATCTTTAGTCATAATTAAACTTTTAATCGTTAGTTTTCAATAGTTAATCTAATTAAAATTTTGCTCCACCCTGGCAATTACCATCTATAGTCGGAAAAATATCCGAATTCTTTTGTACAGACCTATATATGGAATTTCTTTTTTTACTTTTTAAAATGTGAGGTAAGTTTAATTATATTCCGAGTTCCTCGTTTTTTAATGAATTAAAATTATATTTAACCAAAATTCTAAAATCTACAAAACTTACGAAACTGAATTCAAGTTATATGGAGTTGAGAGAACAAAAAACTGGTAACAAAAGAAAATTACTTGAAAGGTTCATTCCAGAAAATGTGGTAAATTGCAGCTTTATTAGTAAATGATTTTTGCTCTAATATTAAGAAATATATATGTAACAGTGAAAACCCGAAATCAGTCAAAACCAGAATTAACTAGGGAAAACACGTTTTTCCTAGCGCTCTAAGTTAGAACGCGTTCTAACTGGAATAAATCAGTTAAAACACATTTTAACTAGAGCTCTTAGTTAGAGTGCGTTTTCCCTGATTTGACTGATTTCGGGTTTTGACTGTTACATACGTTATAATAGGTTGAGGTGAGAGTGCTATAAAAATGAAAAAAAAAAAGAAATATATATATTTATAAAAAAAAATGGGTTTTATGTATCTAACACAAATATCGTCTCACCATGTATGGCTATATATTTTCACCCTCTTAAATTATTACTTTTTTTATATTAATATATCATATACATGTTCATCTCTTTGTTTATTTTTTTCTATTTATATATTTTTAATTAATATTATCTTCTTCATTTATTCAATTTTAAGGTTTTTTTTTTTTTTTTTTTTTTTTTTTTTAAATCTACCATCATTTTTCTTATATTTTTAAATATTATTAATTAGATGCTTTCTACATTTAATTATTGTTTACTACAGTATTATTCCCCTTTAGTCTTCATATCTATTTAAATCTTGAGTTACTTTAATAAGTACAGTGTTTGTAATTTATCTTAAGATAAATACTCCTTTTTTCAAAGCTAGTTTTCAGCATTTTCTTTTATTATTTAACGCTGGATGGCAGTATTGGCTGCTTCTTTTTTTTATAGCTACTGTGCTCTGTTGTGCCATGACACAGGACTTTCTGGCTGGGCATTTTGTATTGAATATGGATAAAATTATTGATTCTGAATTAATTATTTCCTCTCTTTATTTTTAATGATGAATTGTGTCTATAAACATTTAGTTTTTTATCAGTTACAGTCGGATCATTCTTTATTTTTTGGATATCTTGTTCTTTTCACATTTTTTGTTGTTTGTTTTTATTTGTTATAAGAAGTTTAATATTGTCATTTTTTGGCTTAATGCTGGCAATATTTGATGAAATAACATATCATTACTATGAATTATCATTATGAAGCGCTTCTGACGATTCCATAAGAGAGTCATAGTATTTCATATTTGAATTTTCATTTTGTTACGTTTAATTTTTGACGTATATTTTCCTTTGAGTTATATACTAGTTCTTCCTGTGATTTTCCCACATATTTACTTTACATAAGAAACACTACATACTCCAAATATATTATAAGTAATATTGTTTCATAGGAAATATATTTTCATGTTCAGTCAATACTATACAAACATTGTTAGGCTTTGTTTGTCTCCAAAATTGTCATTTATTGTTGGCACAACAAAAATTAAACAAAAAAAAATGCTGCATATAAACTTAGATAATATACTGCAAGTAATTGCACGCTTCTAGTACAGTCTATACCTTAACCCCCTAACCGCCGAGCAAAAGGGCAAATTTGTAATGTTGTTTTCTCTGTAATTTTTTTAAAATGCTTAAAAAATCTGAATTTTCAAACTTGAGATAAAAAACATAATTGCGTATATAAGTATAATCATTGAGTGTATCAATAATTACCTGATGTTTTAAAAATGCATTATATTTGTAGAATTATATTAATTTAAACAAACTTTGTATTGCTGTGAAACCTACAGCATAGTGAATGGATATATCAGGTTGCTTCGGTGAGAAGCTTAAAAAAATCAAACTTGAACTTTGTAATTTATTATATATTTTTATAAAATTTTCCAAACTTTTCAGCTAAATATAAAATATTGGATTCCAGGTTTAGAAATGAAAATACGAAGACACCATTTCTGCAAGTGTTCATCTCTAAATTTTATCGCTACTGATAAACCTCATCATGTATACCGTTGCCCCTGTTACATGAATGTACTGGGAAATGATTTACCTTTCCATATATCCCTTAAACGTCCTCATAAAAAGTTTAATAACCATACAAATAAAACAGATTACAACATATGAATGGCTTCATGCAAAAAGGGCTTCAGTCAACTAAACCAGTTTTGAGGAAAAAAAATTGCTGTTTTAAAAATATTAAACCAATCAAAATGATTTTCTTTTCCTTTATAGACAAAAATTATACTAATCAAGCACCGCTTAGATATTTTTTTTTGTTAAAATCTACCCTATAACAACAAAAATAAGTGGTTAACTCAATTTTGCCAATTTGGTAACTGAAGCCCTTTTTGCATGAAGCGATTCATATCAGTTTTTCTGTTCTTGATCAAGTATTTGGCTAAACCATCAATTAATAGTATCAGCCACAGTACTTCTACAGGAAATCTGTTCGGAAGAATAGTTTGGATCATTGTATTCATTTTTTTTTATATAATTCGAAAGAATTGCACTTTAAATTGTAATTTATTATATATTTTTATACTTTTTTCCAACTTTTAAGCTAATTATAAAATATTGGATTCCAGGTTTAGAAATGCAAAATCCAAGACAGCATGATTCTAAACATTTCAACAAGAGCAAAATTTCCTCTCCAAACTTTATCGCTAATAATAAATCTCATGATGTATACGGTTGTCCCTGTTACATAAATGGACTGAACAATGGTTTACCTTTTCATACACCCTTTCAACGTCCTTATAATAACTATACTAACCATATTCCCGTGAGTTCAGAAAACCAGATAGAATAGTTCAGAAAAAATAATATTGATTTTACATAGGAAATACTACATAGTCCAAATTTTTCATAATTAATATTGCTTCATAGAAAATGTTTGTAAGGTGTGCCAATATTCGGTCAATATTATATAAGCACTGGTAAGCTACGTTTGTTAAGTATCTCTAAAATTGTCATTTGATGTTTGCACCACAAAAGTTGGACAAAACGGAACCAATGATGCACATTAATTTAGATAATATACCGTAAGTAATTGCATACTTCATATAATTCGAAAGAATCAAACTTTAAAATTGTAATTTATTTCATATTTATGTACTTTTTTCCAACTTTTAAGCTAATTATAAAATATTGGATTCCAGGTTTAGAAATGCAAAATCAGAGACACCATAATTCTAAACATTTCAGCAAGAGCAAAATTTCACCTCCAAACTTTATCGCTAATAATAAATCTCATGATGTATACGGTTGTCCCTGTTACATAAATGGACTGAACAATGGTTTACCTTTTCATACACCCTTTCAACGTCCTTATAATAACTATACTAACCATATTCCCGTGAGTTCAGAAAACCAGATAGAATAGTTCAGAAAAAATAATATTGATTTTACATAGGAAATACTACATAGTCCAAATTTTTCATAATTAATATTGCTTCATAGAAAATGTTTCTAAGGTGTGCCAATATTCGGTCAATATTATACAAGCACTGGTAAGCTACGTTTGTTAAGTATCTCTAAAATTGTCATTTGATGTTTGCACCACAAAAGTTGGACAAAACGGAACCAATGGTGCACATTAATTTAGATAATATACCGTAAGTAATTGCATACTTCATATAATTCGAAAGAATCAAACTTTAAAATTGTAATTTATTTCATATTTATGTACTTTTTTCCAACTTTTAAGCTAATTATAAAATATTGGATTCCAGGTTTAGAAATGCAAAATCAGAGACACCATAATTCTAAACATTTCAGCAAGAGCAAAATTTCACCTCCAAACTTTATCGCTAATAATAAATCTCATGATGTATACGGTTGTCCCTGTTACATAAATGGACTGAACAATGGTTTACCTTTTCATACACCCTTTCAACGTCCTTATAATAACTATACTAACCATATTCCCGTGAGTTCAGAAAAAACAGATTACAACATATCAGTTTTCCGGTTCTTCATTACGTCTTTGTCCAAATCTTCAATTAATGGTATCAGTAACAGTACTTCTACAGGAAATCTGTTTGGAAGAATAGTTTGGATCATTGTATTCATTGGGTGTGCAAGTGGCTTCTTAATTCAGGCATCCCATATCTATTGTTTGTACAAAAACAATCCAACTGTAGTCCAGATTGAAGTTGAAAATGATGGAGAAGTTGACTTTCCTGCCGTAACAGTGTGTAACAGAAACAGGTAAGTCGAAATTTTGTTTTATTTTCTATCATAAAAGTTTATTGCAAGCTCTGCAAACGAGAAAGAAAATCCATTAATTATGAATTTACTCAAAAAACAAAGAGAAAAGAGACTTGACATAATTAGCCATACCATAAAACATGCTATGCTATGTTATTACACATATGATATTTCGAATTAAAAATTCTTATACAAAGTTTTGTTTTATTCTTATTAAATAAGATTTATCTTAATGATTAATTTTAATCCTGGTTTTGATTTAAAAAAAATAGTGGTACCTAAATATTAAAACGTGAATAATAAAAAGTAACTTATTTTTAAGCATATCTACCCTATATATATAAAATCCTAATGAAACGAATTTGTGAAACGATTTGATGAAACGAATTTATGAAACGATTTTATGAAACGACTGATTAAACGACTGATTATGTTTCAGGGCTATTTTTAATAAAATATTAAACGCTTGATGGTGAAATCAATACCAATTGTCCATAAAAATCCGCGGATGTCAAAACTGGTAATAGAATTTTGAAATTGGAATTAGTTTTCGAGATATTAATTTTTTTCTAATTTTAATGACATTTCTGTAATGATGGCAACTAATTACTTAGTTTTTTTGTAACAAAAAAGGGAAAAAAATCAAAAAGGATCCCGATAGGGATTATTGATTTCTTTTTATTAGTCATTTTCAAATTGAAATTGAATTTATCTTTTATTTCAATTGATAATGAAGACAAGATTGTGATTAAATTATGTTTTTCCGGAAAATTTGAAAAAAAAAAAATCACATTTCTATCGTCAGGATTCAATCGTCTGTCAGCATTTAATTTAATTTATAAACTGAAACTATTTTGAATAAATTCGTCCAAATGACGTCATTTATGTAAATACGTCATTTATGTTTATACAATTTGTTTAATATAAAGAAGCCATTTATCTATTTTTATGTACAAAAAGAGGTAAATTGAAAGACAATTATAAATAAATTGTATATATACATATAAATACATGTATAAACAAGCATAAAAGTTCGGTGCTTTTCCAGTATATGGGGCCTTGACGAAACAGAGAAAATAGCCTTTGGCGGAAAAGGAAATTTGGCAACATACTTTCTGTCAACCTATTCACTTTGTCATTTCGTATACAGAAGCATTTTTCAGTATTTATACAATTTGTTTAGCGTAAAATGTCATTTATCCTATTTTATATATAATCAGAAGTAATTTGTATAGAAAAAACAATAATAATATATGTATAATTAAAATACGCATATAAACAAAAAAAATCGTCGAATTTGTTTCCATGGCTGTTTATGTCATTTGGCACCAAATCTCACTTTCTGATGCCCGAATTGCGCCAAGCTTTTTAAAAAAGCGTCAAGACTCCTATAATAGAAAAGAACCAACAGTTCATTGGGTTTGATTTCATAACTTTTGGCAACAAATATATGTATATTAACGAATCTATCCCTTTTTGAAACTCGAATTACGACAAACCTAAAAGCAAAGGATCCTATACTGGAAAAGTACCCGATTTTCTTATGGACAATATTCAAGTGACATAACATGGTGTAAAATTATCGCGGATAGCAAAAAATATCTCATCAATTGATGCCGAATAAATGCAGGCATGCATGCACAAAATATTTAATTAATTTTGTATGATAAATAATTATTAGAAAATTCGTATATACATATTAATTAAAATAAATAATTTACATATTTAAAATAACATGAAAATATGCATGATGGTGCACTAAAATAGAGAGAAAATTAAAACCTGTTACTGAAAATGTCTATAACATAGTACTTTTCAATACCGTGGTTCTTAATGTTATTCACAAGCAGATGGAATTTTTCTCATCCTTAAAGGCAAAGGAAGAATAGAATACAGATCGTTGTTATAAAAGTCCGAAAGGTAGCCACAATTTAAACTTAACCATTTTATACAAGCTGGTTTTCAAGGTGTAATTGATTTTACTTATCAATCCCTAAAACAGTCGCCAGTTGTCGCAACAGCTGTGTATGAGGCCATGATAATAAAAAAATGCCCCATTAAAACGTTAAAAGCATGCAACCCAATTACAGATTTACCAATATTTTTAAAACGAAGCACGCTGTCATGCTTTTAGAGGCCTTGAAGTCTGAGCGGGGGTTGGCGAGCGTAGCTCGCAGGGGGTAGGCCCCCTAGTTTTTAAATACAATTGTATTTTAAAATGAAAAGTTAGAATTATGTATCCATAGATCATTAAATTATGGATAATGCAGGAGACTGGAGTTCAAAAGTACTTCGGCGAGTTAAAATAATAAAAATTTTAAAATAAATTTAAAACATTTTCAACAGGTATTTTAGTTAGTTTTTTAGTTTTTTTAAAAATTTATGCAAGAGTATTTATTATCAATTAAAAAAATCAAACTAATTTTACTTTTTTACATCAAACTAAGTCTTCTGAAAAGCCAGAGTTCAAACAGCTTCCATAACTTTAAGCATTTTGAATGCTATTTGTTGTCTAAAGATAAATTTGTACTGCAAATACTTATTTATATTGTGGTAGGGGACACGCATTATTTTTTTTACATATAACACTATTTAATGGCCCCAATCTGAAATTACATATACATATACACACACATATATATATATATATATATATATATATATATATATATATATATAGAAATTGTATGTCAGATAAAATCTGTTTGGATTCAAATATCTTGAATAGCTTAAAACATTTCGGTTTTCTATGACGTGGTCTAAAGATAATTTTTGTATTGAATACACATATGTTTTTCTACGATGATATTGAATATACATGTATGTATCTACATATACATTATTTAACATTATTTAACAATAATTTTTCTTTCAGAATCCGAAGAAGTGCATTTTGCCGTCACTTTAAAGAAAAGTGCGTAAAAGGAATAAAATCACTAGTAAGACATTTTCAAATTACAATGATAATGAATACTGTATTTAGCATATTGAGCTTTCAAATATTTTAATATAAATCACGAACATAAAATAACAATAGTCTATTAAAAGTTATTAAAAGAAGAATTGGATGTTGGTTGTGTTAACTTTGAAAAACGCAAAGTCGTTTGAAAACTTACATAAAAACTAATATTTTGTTTAACTGTAAATAACACTGTCAAATTCTAAAATAGGTAACACAAATCAAAATTACTTCTTAGGATGTCTAAATCACATTAACACCCAAAGTCTCGATTATTAAACTAATTAGGTTCCGTGAACCCAATTATTTTTTATTGGAAAACACTTCTTACCAACCAAAATAATCGCAGCAGCTCTGTAAATCTAGATGAAAAGGTGGCAGTGTAATACACACCAACCATCTCAGCGAATTCTTATTTTAAGTAGTAACCAAAATACTACATTGTGGAATTTTATTCTCATATTACATAATCCTTTTAAAACTCACATTCGGAGCCTCCGTAGCCGAGTGGTTAAGACACAATTCCGCTAATCGCTTGAGAGCGTAGGAATCAGGTCGGCGAATTCGACTCCCGCCAGCTCAATTGCACACACTTTGTGGAGCACCCGGCTATAATTCTCTCTGGTGTTGTAAATTTTCTTGTGGCTATCCCGTACTTGTATACTGACGATGACTTATAAGCGGGCACTTGATGCCAAGCACACAAGTCAGATGTATGTTCTCAATCAGACAAACAAAACTCACATTCTGCCGAGCTCAATCACACTTTGAAATTTGACACGATAATAATGCTCATTCGTGACACATAGGGATAGATACGAAAACAAAACTTCCACATTTAATAAAAATGTTCTTAAAGGGCCTTTAAAACACAAAGTACGAACGCTGCTCTTACAAAATAAGAGAAAGGAAAATCTATTATATATAAATCATGAACAGTCAACTTTAGATATAATACAAACCCGTTTGTAGCGAGCGAAAAGAAATGAAATTCTATGAGCGAATATTTCTCAAATCGGCTCCGTAAGATGATTGGTTGCCGATGATGTGACAGCAATGTCTCTTTATGTAAGATCAGTTCCGTTTTCAATTTCCATTGGCTAAATTTTGGCGGATTTTATTTACTAAAGCAACTTAGGAAGTAAGTTGTTTAAAATTTTTGTTCTAAGCTGTTTCGGAATGAGTGCATAATGGCTCAGTGGTATGTCGCAAGTTAGGGTCAAAGCAGAGAAGAGTTGGGAAAAAGCGGTAACTTTTTATATTTAATTGAGATAAAAAATAATTTGAATTAAAAAAATGCAATTTTTTATTTTTCATTATTTAATTAAGTTATGAAAAATAATAATAAACAATATCAACAATTTATTATTGCGATTTGTTTTAATATTCGATTATATTATAATGTACAACATTTACGAACCCTAGCACAAACAATACTGGCGTTATTGAAAGCGCGCAAAGGAGGATTTAAAAGAAATACCAGTTTACAAAATTTATAAACCCTTGCACAGAAATAGTGACAATATTAAACGCAAGCAAAGCGTGCAGACTACCCACGGAGCAGACCAGTGGGGCGAGCCTAGAAAGGGAGAGTTCAATACTTCAATACTTCAATAAACATTATACCAAGCAAAAGTCTCCATTTTCCTCGCTAAATCCGAAATCTCGTTAAATGCGGGTTCGCTATAAACGGGCTCGACTGTACTAGTTTACAAAATTTATAAACCCTTGCACAAAAATAGTGACAATATTAAACGCAAGCAAAGCGCACAGACTACCCACGGAGCAGACCAGTGGGGCGAGCCTAGAAAGGGAGAGTTCAGCAGATTACTCATAATGTTAAAAAAAATAACAACATATTTTTGCTTTATTTTGTTTGTAGAAATTGAAAAAAATGATGAAGATACGTAAATTATTTATGTACGTATATTTCCAATTATTAAAAATCATTAAATTGTCAAACTACTGTAAAAAATAACTTTCTTCTAAAAGCAAATGAGCCCAATATCGCATAAATACTTTCCATGTGTATTAAAAAGAAATTAAATATCTTTATTTTAAAGGACGAAGTTAAAAAAAATTCTAAAACAGCGCGAAGTTGCCGAAATTTGAAAAGCTATTTTATTTTCAAGTATTGATTGAGCCATTGCTGAGGGGATCAAACTGTATCGCGGACGAATAATCTTACACAGCCTGTTTGAAAAATATTTGCTCGTTCAAATTGTTGGCGTAAAATTATACTGTGAAAAAGAAAGTAAAATGATACATCAAGCCTAGATTATGAAACACTTTCCAACACTTCCAGAATACTTTAACAAACCTTCTCTGTTTAAGAAGGTAAATAAGATACCTAAGTAAATATTTTAGAAAACGTAAAACAATTTAAATACGAGATTTCAGCAATTACCGAACATAGCGTGAAAAGTACTCAAATTATTTTGTGCATCCCTGTAAATCTATTCTTTTGAATCTATACACTGATATATACTCTTTATAGTATGCTATGATTTGGTTTAGTAATAAAACACATAACATAGTTGAAAGTTAACCTTCAGCACTTTCTACCAATAGACGGAAATATATTTGCATTATTTTGCACAGCCCTGTATATTACCTTAAGATTTTTATACACGAAACTATTAAGATAAAGTTTAATTCAGGCAAAAACTCGCTGTAAATTACTGAAATCACACTAACAGAAATTATCATACATAAGCGCCATTTATTCAGTTCTTTGCGTGGTCCTGTATCTGATTTTATTGATATTCATCAAACATATCATAGTATACTAAATATATTTCACGTTCAAAATACATAACTCGATTAAAAAAAAAAACCTTTAAGCAATTTACGCTGATATACAGTATGCTTACAAATTATTTTGTGCGGCCCTGTATATGATCTATAGCATTTATACATACCACATAGTATGGTAAAATTTAGTTAAACGCATACATAACTGAAAGTGCACTTCCAGCAATTATCACTTATTATCGCTATATTATCGCTTATTATCGCAATTATCACTACTTCGGATAAAGTACTGTAACCGAAATGTTTTGTGTGTCCCTGTAAATGAACAATAAAGGCTATGCACATCATATTATATAACAGGTATCTTGTAGTAAACCTCAGTAATGTATATCAATTTTATTATATATTTTAAATAGTAGCGTAATTAAAATACGCTGTAAACGGTTTTTCACCGTAGACCGTTATGTAACCGAATACTTTTTTGTGTCCCTGTAAATGAATGATAAATGCTTTACAGTCCATATTCTACAGAAAGTATGTTTCAGTGCACCTCACAAATTGATATCGAATTCATTTATGTTTGTAATAGTGTAACATGATTAAAATACACCGCAAACGATTTCCCCTCATAGACCATAATACAGTGTAATTATCTTGTGTTTCCCTGTAAACTATTTATAAGTGCTACACGTACCATATTCGATAGTAAGAATCTTGTAATGCATTTCATTGATGTATATGAATTTCAATATATTTGAAATAGCATAATATCATTAAAATACACTGTAAAGGACTTTTCCCCATAGACCAAAGGCATTATGTAAAGGCATTCTTTTGAGTGCCCCTGTAAACGAAGTATAAGTGCTACATACTTCATTTTCAATACCGAACATGACATTACATATATCAATAACATATATCAACTGCATGCAATACGAATATATTTACGCAAGTTAGAGCACGGCCAGACAGACAGACAGATAGACGGTCAGACAAACCCAATTCATAAACACTTTTTAACTATGTTGAAAAGCGTTAAAAAGCAACGGAAAAACTCTTTCATTGACAAATTTGTTATGAATCTAGTGAAAACATCATACACAGTATATAAACATACACTATGACATATACATTTTAAAATCAGATTATGCATGGCAGTCAATGAGCGATAGTCGGGAACGGAAAACACGCTGATACAGAAGTGAGTTATGATGGTGAAAAACATCTACGGAATATTAATAAAGATAAAATCCAGAATTGCTTCTTCTGTATTGTATTATTCGTTGAGCATATAACTCGCATTGCATCATAGTGTCCAAAAATATTCCACTTGTTCTTAATGAGATATTAAAATCAATTATAACATGTATCAATGTTATCAAATTTAATGCTAAATGTGAGATTCTTGTCCAGAAAATTTATGAAGTTAAAACTGTAAAAGAAATATCACTCTGTTTCTCACTGAGGTGACTTGGTAAGAAACAACAAAACTCATCGAGACATAAAGACGAAGGTATATTGCTTCGTTGCATTTATAGAGTTATGTTAAAAATAAAATGTTACGTGACTTGTCATTCTTAATGACCTTTTAGACTTCTTTCAGGTGATTAACCCCTTCGGCCCTGACGTCCTACTAATAGGACATATATTTTATGGAGTATTATTTTGTCTTAAACACTATTTTTATTAATTCCAGCACTTAATAGTGATAGTATGAATCTCTACATTTCCTATTATGATTTCACTTATGTTTAGCATTTAGTAATAATAACAATAATAATAATTTTCATAATTATTAGCAAGCCGTTGGCATTTCTTTTAATTAAAACATACATTTCACTCTTTAAATTAAAATTTGGGAATCCTTTTCCGAATTGGTAATTTGTGATAAAAGATAAAAAATATTACTAAATTTTTATGCTTGTTTAATTTAGTTGTAATACGACATTTTCCAAACGTCTTCAAAAATTCTTCCTTAGACTATTGTTATATGAAAAACACGCAAAATAACTACATTTGTGAGGTTTTGGTAAAGAACGCATTCGTTAACTTTCATTAAACCCTAACTTCTGTGATTCCGATAGCTATTTTTAATTTTGTTAGCATAACAGTAATTTTTTCCCAAAATTGAAAAAAAAAATCAGGGCTGAAGGGGTTAATTTCATGTTTTAACATTTTGAGGGGCGGTGGGATATATTATATCACACCTAATTTTAATCCAATTCGAACCAGAAACTTTTAATTAAATTTTACTTTTTTAACTTTGACGGAAAAAGTTGAAAAATTGCTTTTTCTTATTTTTAACTAAACTCTTTCGTAAATACCGGTGTGAATTCGACATTACAGGAACACAATTGCTTGCCCCAGAAAGGGTTAAATAATCAGAATCATATGAAAGGTGCGTACAGTTGCATCACAAATTTTAAAAGAATTTTGAGTCTTATTTAATAGTGAAAAATGTTACAAATTCAACGATTAAGCGCGGTGATTACAAATTCAGCTATTGAAATATTAAATAGTAGTTTTCTTACCTGAAATACAGGTACCAGACTCCTTGGAAGTACGCATTTTGCAAATGTTTCGGGGGCCATCATGATTTAAGATTCTTAGGTGGGGCGTGGCCAAAATAAGGTTAGGAAAAACTACCCTAAGTATGATCCAGATTACCGATCGCCATCTTTTTGTTCCTCGCGGACTCCTAATTTCGCAGTGTTAAATCCTGTGGACAACAAACATGAATTTTTGTAATATATGGACCATACACACCCAGGAGCCTTTTATAAATTTAAGTACCTTTCGTCGTTCATGTCAATTCATATCGATCAAAATCCTCACTTCTTTATTCACTATTGCAAAAAAAGTCTGCTGTCCATATCTGCCGGGCCTAGACTGGACCGTCTAGCGATATCTGCACTATGTTGATCGCCCACCTCCAGATGATATATGGATAGGTCTCCCATTAAGACACATTTTGCCCAAATGCATAAGATCTCTCGGGAGAAAGGAGGAGTATCTTATTTTCCGACAAACCGTCGTATTTAACTAAAAGGAAACCGTAAATGTTTATTTAATCCTAACAAAAATGTGAAGTAGTTATTTAATTGTAACACAAAGTAGTTTAATTGTCATGAAATAATTGAAACTTTTAAAAATATCACAGTATTTTACTTTGAAATTTATTTATACTTGTTAGAAACACGTTCATGAATTTTTGGCTCCTATGACTATACTGCAGGACAAAGAGCCCGTTTTATTTCAAACCAAGACCAGTACCTAGTTTTAATTGTTGTGAGAGATGAAAACTTGTTTTCGTCACAAATATGATTTTGAGGATTGAATATAAATTTTCTTCTTATCTCAGCAGTAGGCATTCACTTTTTATGGACAGCTAAAAATGCGGTTTTGGCATGAATGAGTATAATTTAGCTTTGAGATTGATGTTGAATTACAGATGAAGTGTTCGTTTAGTTCATGTTTAAATTGCTATCTTCAATGTTTTCTGCACTCACTCAGCCAGTGGTTAGCATTCTGCCCACAAAATGAGGAGCTTGGACCGATGCTAGGGGGTTCGATGCCAGTTCGATCTGGAGGAATGACTGCGCAAGATTTTCAGGGTTTTCTTGTAAGAGAATGGTGATTCACCTGTCAATTGCCATCCCTCTCTCTCATATATTTCTGAAAGTTTGCAAACATTCTTTAACCAACCACCATAGTATTAATTAATTTACTTATTTATTTATTTATTTTGAAAATCATCCATTTTACTTCGAAATTTGAACACATCCTGAAATTGTTCTTATAATACCGTATTTGATTCATTTAGTAGTGCAAAATATCTGACAGGTATTCAAGCTTCATTACCCACTCAGACGAGAGTTTTGGAAATAAAATTAATGAAAAATAGTTTCATAACTCTAGTCGGCGAGAGTAGTGCTACTGGAAAAATCAGTTGAATTTTTCGCACAATTCGAAATTTGCTTTTGTATTACCGAAAGGTAACATTAATGCCAGTACGAAAACTCGTTTGCAAGATTTCGTAATGACAATTTCGATTAAAGCTGCACCACGTCCTAGGAAGCCAGTTGCAACTGATTAAATAAAAATAAATAAAGGTATTGATTTGAAACAAAAAACAATTTAATAAAATCACGATGGCAAAAAATGTATTGGGCCAGAATAGTCAATATATAATTAAATTAAATTTATATATACAGGGGGTGGAGAAAATAATACGAACACTCATGAAAAATGGTGAAAAGAGCAATATCTAGAAAAACACATGAGGAATTAATCTGAAACTGCAGGTGTGTAAACAGTATAGTATAAGTTATATATTTCCGTGAAGATGTTTTCCCGAAAGCCCATAGGGGACTGTCAACAAATTGAAAAAGGACGAATATCTTTTGTATAACCCTGTAAAAACTAATGTAGCAAAAGCGTTCAAACTCGCGATTATTAATAAGTTGCTTATTTTAATATACTGTGTTTATTTTTATGAGGATAGCATGTATACTCGTAGAGAAATTAAGGTTTTTATAAAAACAGTCCCAAATTTCGATTAGTTTTTTGCTTATAATTTGCAAAGTTTTTAATATAAAAAAAAGTTCTTTTCAGATTGTTCTTCATACTCTGCAATCAGAATTAAAAAATAATAAAAATTGGATGAAAAATGAGCAGGTTTACTAAAAAATGTTTCACTGCGCATGCGTGAATGCAATCAAAATATAATATGCATAATGTATTAGCTAAGTAGATAGAGCAACTTTTGTGAAAGTCTCAAAACCATAGCTTGAAAATTCTGTAAATTATCGTCGATAGAATAAGCTCGAAATCCGTTGTTCCCAAAAGGAAGCAAAAATATGAGGGGTTGTATCCAAATATAGTAGTACGTGCGATATTGTGTACGCTATCTTGCCACTAATCAACAGATATTTGATACAACCCCTCATCTTTTTGCTTCTTTTTGGGAACAACGGATTTCGAGCTTATTCTATCGACTATAATTTACAGAATTTTCAAGCTATGATTTTGAGACTTTCACAAAAGTTGCTCTATATACTTAGCTAATACATTATGCATATTATATTTTGATTGCATTCACGCATGCGCAGTGAAACATTTTTTAGTAAACCTGCTCATTTTTCATCCAATTTTTATTATTTTTTAATTCTGATTGCAGAGTATTAAGTACAATGTTGTTTGTCATATTTTCTGAAAAGAACTTTTTTTTATATTAAAAACTTTACAAATTATAAGCAAAAAACTAATCGAAATTTGGGACTGTTTTTATAAAAACCTTAATTTCTCTACGAGTATACATGCTATCCTCATAAAAATGAACACAGTATATTAAAATAAGCGACGTATTAATAATCTAGAGTTTGAACGCTTTTGCTACGTTAGTTTTTACAGGGTTATACAAAAGATATTCGTCCTTTTTCAATTTGTTGACAGTCCCCTATGGGCTTTTGGGAAAACATCTTCACGGAAATATGTAACTTATACTATACTGTTTACACACCTGCAGTTTCAGGTTAATTCCTCATGCATTTTTCTAGATATTGCTCTTTTCACCATTTTTCATGAGTGTTCGTATTATTTTGTCCACCCCCTGTATATTGTATTGAAAAATTGCCGTTCATTTTCATAAAAATACAAATACAAGAAATTTAGCGTTAACTTTCCGAACTGTTTTTCCGAATAACCCAATAATGTATTTTTTCAGACAGAAGACGAAATAAACGAACTGAATTATGAACTTTTATTGGAGAAAAAAGGGAATGTGAAAAAGGAGCTAGGTCATACGAAGACTATGTTTACTAACTGTGACTTTTTTGGAACGCCCTCTGTTAAGGGACAACAATGCATGGAGTAAGTTTTTTCTAAAGGAAGAAATTATTATAATATATATATTGATATAAATAAAATATGTACAGTTCACAAAGAGAGAGAGAGAGAGAGAGAACATCCATAACATTTGAAACTTTAAAATGTCATAGAAAAATACAAACGAAAATAGCTATTAGACTGGAAATTATATCTGATTTCAGTTTATGTTTTAAGAAAAAAAAATTGGTGAGATTTAACTATGAAGATGACCCCTAACTCTTACATTTTTAATATAAACACTTGATTTTGACATCATATTTGGCTTTTTTTTGGTAAAGTTAACCTTTGGATACAAAAGGTAAGTCATTTGGTGAAGTAATTTAAGAATTAGGAAGGTTTAAAGCTAGGAAATACTAATGTTAAATTCATTAGAAGTCGTTACAAAACAGATTGCAATGCCGGTAGTTTTTTAAGCATAACTCAAATAATAGCAGAGTTGCCCAGTCTCCGGCTTTTTGGACACCAGTATTTTAGTACAGAGAATGTTGTTTTAAGTAATCGGAACATTCTGCGATTTAAAAGAACAACATTATCTCTAAAATAATACTGGTGTGCAAAAAGCCGGAGACTTGGCAAGTCTGTACTAGTAAGCGGAATGAGCTGTAATTTTGGATTTTTATACTTGAAGCTTCTAAAAATTTATTTATATATAAAAAAAATCATAATCATAGTTTTCTCAAAAATTAATATAAAAAATAAATTTTCGAAATAAATTTTCGGAACAAATATGAAATGTAACTTGTGAATTTTTTAACTGAAATCGATTTCATTTCCAGAAGCGTCAACTAAGTCAATTAAAAATTACAGCTCATTCCGCTAAGTAGTTTTTGAGTTATGTTAAAAATTGGCATTGCAATCTGTTTTGATACGATTACAAATAAATTTAACAATAGGAATTCCAAATTTTAATTCCTAATTTTCTTGACCCGAGTAACTTCCCGTTTGATATTCGAAGTTCAGCTTTATCGAAAAGTCAAATATGATGTCAAAATTCGATGTTCGTATTCACAAATTCACAGTTTGGTACAATTTCACTATGAAGACAACCCCTAAGCTCTTTTTTATAACATAAATTGAATGAAGACAAAATTTTCAGTCGAATGGCTATTTCTATTTTTGTTTCTGCGACAATTTGGAGATTTGGTATGGGGTGTTCAACCCCCCCCCCCTTTTTTTTGTGAGTGTGTGTGTATCTGTAGAGTAGGTGGGGGGGGGGGGAGGGTGCGACTGTACATAGTTTTTTAAGTATCGTTTTAAATGTATTATAATAAATATATAATTTTTCCTTCTTTTAAATGAGGCTAGAAAAATAAATATTAGCATTGACATATGAATAGTGTGTTTCAAATGGTTAATGAATGCCTTTTCTTTTGAATGTAAATCATATATTTTGATTTCTGTACCGTCATTTAACTTTTTCATATTTAGTACCAAGTATTAACCTTTGAAGACTTAAAATATAAACATGACGTTTAAAATATAAAAATATATTTAAAATTATAGATATAGATATAAATTACCACACGAACTTAAACAAGTTGGAAATTGTACGTCAAACGTTACAAACGAGGTGCGTTCGTACGCACGTTTTAGAATTAAATTCATGATATCCCGTGCGTAGAACGGGCTAAACAGCTAGTTAAGTATATATTTTATGACGCTGTTCATACAAATATCTTAACTAGTTATATAAATATTCAGATATATATGTATCAGCTAGTTATATAAATATTCAGATCTTGATGATTTTTAATTCTGTGAAATGAATTATATCGTCTGCAGATTAATTTCTGTAATAAAATAAGTATCTCGGTCGCTTGACGATTTAACATCCATCGGAAGCTCCTCTAACAAAAAAGCACCGATTTAAAAAAAAAAATCAAATTTCTTAATAAATATTTTTATTAATATCTCCTAAAGTTTTGATTCGATTTTAATAAAATTTGAAATGTCTCGACAAAATTCTGCAAAGATAATATATTTTAAATTGCAAACCATTTGGTTGGGTAGTTTTTGCGTTGTTATATGCGGACGGACAGACAGACGGACGGACAGACAGACAGACGGACGGACAGACGGACGGACCAAACGACGACTATAGGTGCTACGTATTTATATAATTACGAACGCACCTAAAAAGATCCCTTTTTAGTTTAAAATAAAATTTAATGTAGTAGGTAGTTCTTTACTAGAAAGAAGAAAAATAAAGTAAATTGCATTAATATATAATACTTACTATATAACTTTTCTAATGTAAGCACAATTTTTCTTTACTTTTCGTTCGTATTATATTAAAGGTTACATTTTTTGCATGCTTTTTGTTTTCTTGTTGGATGAATCAATGTTTTTGGCTCTTTACTCGACAATTTTTTTTAGATAGACCATCTTAGGAAAATGTCATTCGAAATGTACTATGATTTATTTTTATTATGCAGTTTATTTTTACATGGGCGTGGCTACAAGTATGATATGTTGTGCATCGTATAAGACGTATATGTGTGCTTTTTGAATGTTTCCTTGTTACTAGATTTGTCTAAAAAAAAAAATCCTTTTTAAAAAATGTTTCAATTTTAAATCATTATTGTCAGGTAACTGGAGATGCAATTTAACTTAGGTGGAAAGAGAAAAAATATATCAAGGGAATTTTCTTCTAAACTAAAGCGGTAAGGGAAAAGATCAAAGAATGAATTTTCTTTTAAAAAGATTCTGTATGCAAAGTTAGGATACGGGAGAGGCAAGAATTTTGTTATTCAAAATATAGGAATTTTGGGGTGAGATTTACAACAGAAAATACGAAAACAAAGTCGTAAACTTTAAGATATGAATACATTCAGAGATGGTTCGCACCTGAAGGGAATAAAACGTATAGTTACTGGACAAGGGTAAGAAATAGGTTTAGAAAGGCATAGAGAGTCCAGGGTTTCATAAAAGCGGCTTTATTCACAAATATGAATGTAAGGTTTACAAAGGTGGTGTAAGAATGTGTACAGCAACAAGGTACAGGTGGGATCAAGCGGTAAGATCCTTTGAAGGTGAAGTCGAGGTAATTTCTATAGAAGTGTTGGATCATAATATGTTAGAGGGGGAAAAGTAAGACTCCTTGAGAAGGGAGAAAAATAAGACCCCCTTGAGAGGGGAGAGAAATAAACGTAATTTGTATAGAAGGGTTGGACATCCAACGAAATTGGTAGGAAGATAATAGGAAACTGGGTATCCAGTCAGAAAAGTTTATGATATGAAAAGAAGGAGAATCGGTGTCCTCGCGTTGGCTAAGAAAGAATTTTGAATGAAAATGGGGGTTACGAATATTAAGTAGTAAGGCAAAAAAAATACGGTGCGAAAAAAGTTCAAAACATACAGATGGATAATTTTAGCTATGATGGAGTAACAATACTTTGGAGAGTGAAGTGATTGCGGAAAGCCAAGAGTTTGGATAGTGAGAGTGCTTGAAAAAAAAGACTTGAACCTTTTAGCATGGAGTGTCCTATGACTGTTATATGGGGTAAGCAAATCTTTACCATAATCTTTGAGCTAATAATTAAAGGCATCTTTGTAACGAAGTGTTTAAAATTGATACACATTTAAATTCAAACTGAGTTGTGTAATTCTAAAATATAATAAATTGTATTTAAGTAAAATGATATTTGTAATTTCATCTATTACTTTATTAAATATATTTAAACTTATTTAAGAGTTTTAATTGAGTAAATCTTGTTGTTTACTTCTAAAGTTTGGACTACAGGAAATTGCCTGGGTTATATTCACTAACGACACGGGAAATGGAAAATAAATCAAAGGGGTTTGTGAACGGAATTTATTATCGTTAAATATAATTTATCCAAAATAGAGATTAGTTTGGATTACAATAATAGTATAGAAGAGAACTTCAAGTAATTTAAAGGTATGCAACCCAGTAGTCCAGCAATGGTGCCCTTTGGGATAAATAAAAAATTTTTTGCTTATTAGTATTAAATTTTATATCTTTACAGAACCTTAATAATAAACTTTAGTTTAAAGGTATGATTACACAACTCAATTTCAGGAAGGAAACACTGCCTTTTATAGCATATTCAAATTATTTACTTTTATAAATGAAATTAAAGAGGAATTATTGTTGGTATGGTATTAATATTACTACAAACAATTTTTTTTTGTGTAACAGCCACCTTACAAGGTAAAATTTTAATATAAGTATCGTTTATATACTGAAGCTAATTAATGAGAATTTTGAACGAATTCACAATGAATTTTATAGATTGTTTCGGAAATGTAGTTGAGTCCTAGCTTCCACATATTTGAATTTTATGATCACATATATATATATATATATATATATTATGATATCTCACTCATGTCTTAACTCATGTCGTAATTTTATTGATACTGAATTATTGGGTGGTTAGAATTTAAATATTATATATACATAATAAAATACCAGTATAGTATTATTAAAATTTTGTTTTCTCTTTCTTTTCGTTCTCTGAAATATGTTTTGAATATTTCTTTTATTATATCTTATCCTGTATCTTATTTATACCACGGCACATTCTATCTAAATTTTAAAATTAGAAATTGAAAATTATTTTACAAAATTTTATTATTTAAGAAATTTTTTTTTATTATCCCTTGATCTTATTGAATTTAATCAAAATGGATCAAGACACACAAACTAATAATCAGGAATCAGATGCGTTTATCAGAAAATTGGCGGGTTTTCAAAATGTCATTCCTCAATACGATTCAATATCTTCGATAACTCCTAAATTTTTTGTTGAGAATCTCGAACTTATTACTGAGTTGGCACATTGTAGTAAAGATGAAAAATTATTAATTATGCGTTCTAGAATAAGAAATGAAGCGTTGACTAGTATGATAAATTCACCGGACTTAAATTGTGAAAAAAATTATGATGAATTCAAAAGTAAATTTTTGGCACATTTTGACACGGAATATAGCCTCGGGGCCAAACAGAGGCATTTTTCTAATTGTAAGATGTTACCAAATGAACAGGTGAAAAATTATGCGGCGAGAGTAAGTTTAGCGACAAGGAATTTTTTTAACGACCCGGATTTAAATAATCCAGCAGTAAAAACGTTATTTGAGCAGACAAAGCTAGCAAAATTTATTGAGGGATTACTTTCTCCATACAAATCTTCAATTATCTTAAAGGAACCAAACTCGTTTCAAGAAGCGGTGGATTTCGTATTACGATTACAAGCGAATGAGATAAATTTAAATGACTCCCCTTTAATACAACCAGTGAACAACGTAAATATGGAGTCCATTGCCCATGAACTCAAAGAGGTGATAGATGCTCATGCTAATTCGACTCGGGAAATGATAAATGCTATTACAAAAGAGGTAGAAAGTCTTAAAATAAATTCGCAGCTTTCTAATCAGCAAGCAAATAATTCCACTTCTTTTCGAAACTCCGCTAGACAAATTTCAAACTCCGGTAACTATAATAGGCACTCACAACAAAGAAATACCTCTAGATGTTCGATATGTTACAGAACTAACCACACTTCGCCTCAATGCTTTTACAATACCTCGAATAATAGAAATGCAAGAGGTAGATACAATACTATACAAAATAACGGGAGATCCAATTATTCAACACAGACTGGTCATTGGAACCCCGATAGATATCAATCACGGAACGATAAAAGATCACAGCCCAGACAGGGAAACTTTTAGGGGGGTACACTGACCTCAGGCCGTGTCAGTTGAATTCCCCTTCTCACGGAGAAAAAAAAAGGCCCTTAGTGAAGAGAGTAGAATCGGTGAATACTCAGGTATTGGGAAATGAAAATAATTGTACATTACCAGTGATAGATTTGGTAATATCCGGAGAATTAATTACTTGTTTGATTGATAGCGGAGCAACCTGTAGCTTACTAGACTTTGATATTTTCCGACATATGAAAATAAACGAATGTGTAAAATTTTATAAACCAGACGTTAAAATAATGTCTATTAGTGGAGAGACTTTAGAAATTGTAGACTGTGTTTCTTTACCGATAACAATGGGAAGTAAACAATTTCGTCAAAAATTTTATATAGTTAAAAATCTTTTTTCTAGATTTTATAAAGCAATTTTGGGTTATGATTATTTAAGAGTGGGAAAATTTGGCATTTGTTTTAAGACAAACACATTGAAATCAGGTAATTCAGTTGTACATTTTCGTGATGCGTTATCAAATAAAACAGAGATTCAGACTCATTATGCGTATATGTCACAAAATATGATATTACAACCGGGAGAAAGCAGGAGTGTTGAATTATCATTAAAAAATTGGGTCAAGGATAAACAAATGGTTAAATTTTTTCCGGTAACAAAGAATCTCGATATCAAGTTTGTTAATTCTATATATCCAGTGTCAAATGGTAAAAGTCTTGAAGTAAATGTTAAGAATACATCAGAACAGGCTATTCCAATGAATAAAAATATGAAAGTGGGGGTGATAAATAATAATTTTGATAAAAGGGATATAGAACATATAAAACAACTTAGGAGGGAGGAATTAAAAGAAACAGATTTCAATTTAGATCATTTAGATGAGATCTCAAAAAAAAAGCTAACAAAGTTATTAATGGAATATGCAGATGTTTTCAGTAAAAGGCTATATACGATTGGTCGAACCGAGGCAATACAACCTAATTTGCAAGTTGATACAAATAATTTACCCTCGGTAAGACCGTATCCAATTCCCGAAGCTTTGCATGGCGAAGTAAGAAAACAATTGACTGAGCTGCAAAATGCGAACATTATTGAGAGATCGAATTCTCATGTTAGTTTCCCACTTTTGCTCGTAAAGAAAAAAAATCCTTCGGGAAATCCATTGAATCAAAAATATAGGTTAGTAGTTGATTACCGAAGATTAAATAAGCATTTAAAATATACCCGATACCGTCTTCCGGTTGTTCAACACTTATTAGACAAATTAAGAGAAAAAAAATTCTACACAACTTTAGATCTTAGTGCATCATTCTGGCAATTAGTGCTAAAGGAAAAAGATCGGGATATTACAAGCTTTTCTTCACCATATGGGAATTTTAGGTTCATTTCGGCGCCTCAAGGATTGTCAGCGGTACCTGAGTGCATGGCGCATTTAGCTGATATAATCCTTGCACCACTGTCAGATTTAATGATAGCTAATTTTATAGATGACTATGCATTTGGAGCGGATTCTTTAGATGAAATGTTGTACAAATTAAGACTGTTACTGGATAGATTCAGAACTTTCGGAATTACGGTTAATCCTGAGAAATGCTCATTTATGCTTCCAGAAATTAAATTTTTAGGGCATAAACTAAATTCGACGGGAATTCAACCACTCGAAGATAATATCATTAAAATACAGAATTTTCCTGTGCCAAACACGGTAAAAAAAATTCGCCGTTTTGTAGGACTAGTTTCTTACTATAGAAAATTTATAGAGCATTTTTCGGAATTGACACTCCCATTAACAGAACTGACAAAAAGAACGCGAGATATAAGTGGAACTCAATAGCACAAAATTCTTTTGAGTTACTAAAAGACCGGCTGTCAAAACCACCAATTTTAATACACCCAAATTATGAACAAGAATTCATTTTGTCTGCAGATGCTTCAAATTATATTTTGGGCGGTGTTTTAGGTCATAATGATGAAAATGAAATTTTTAGACCAATAGCGTATTTTTCAAAAAAACTCAATCCAACGCAAATTAAATATACAATTCTCGAAAAAGAATTAATGGCAATAGTTGAGTGCGTTAAATGTTTTAAACATTATTTATATGGGAGAAAATTTCTCATAAGATGTGACAATAAATCACTCACTGAAATGTCAAAATTGGAATCTCCATCTAACAGAGTGACAAGATGGTTTACTTTTCTGTCGGATTATAACTACACATTTAAACATGTACCTTCATCCGAAAATATTATAGCAGATATTTTGTCAAGAGACTTTCACGATAATGCTGCGGATAAGAAGGGTGCTTCCATTCACTCTCAGAACACTACAAATAATGAGTCATTAAAAAAGATAAATGTGGTTGAAAAACAACAAAACGACATAGTTATTCATTCAAATGACGAGGAAAATTCAAACACTAATCATTATCTTAAAGAGTCAGAATCAAATTTGCTAGCAACAGGTTTAGTAAACATTGGAAACTCTTGTTTTATTAACGTAGTTTTACAAGGTCTTACATATTTAAAACCGCTATTACAAATTTTATCAAATGACAAGCACAATTGTACTAATAAAACATTTTGTATTGTATGCGCCTTTCAAAGACATTTAGATTTAGTGAGTACGAATAAAGAAAAGAAAATTTGTCCTTTGGAATTTTGTGAAAATTTAAAACATATAGGACCCCAGTTTCGAGAGTTACATCAAGCAGACGCCCATGATTTTCTTCATCAGGTTATTAATCGTTTTGAAAATGATATACCAACTCATTCATTTCCGAATTATCAAGAAATAGGTAATAGGAACATTAATCCAATAAAATCGTTGTTTGAAGGTAATTTTCAAAACACAGTTGAATGTCTAAAATGTAACAAGAGAAGTATTAATTTCGATCCATTTAAGGATATTTCACTAAACATTGAACAACAGAATGACTCACTGGAGGATTCTTTAGAACGATTTACACAATCAGAACGTTTAGTAGATAAACATCGTTGTGTTCATTGTAAAATAAATACTGACACTAATAAGATTATGACAGTATCAAAAGCACCTAAAATATTAACTATTAGTTTTAAGAGATTTGAATATTTAAAATCAGAAACACACAAGATAGCCACTTATATTTCATATCCTGAGAAATTAAATTTCCGTCCTTACATGACAAATTGGAATAGTAATAAACCGATATGGTACACTCTGAATTCAGTAATTATTCATTCTGGTAATATTACAACTCAGGGACATTATTTTTGCTATAATAGAAATACAAACGGAAATTGGTATTCAATGAATGATGAAGTGATCACAGAAGCTTCTTTAAAGGAAGTTTTAAATCAGCAAGCATATATATTAATTTATGTACATTGTGAAGAACCTACAGATATTTTAGTGAATGGCACAAATATAGTGAACACGGTCCAAGTTGATTTACCTACAATAGAGGAAATTAAGATAGCACAAAAAAAAGACGAAGAACTCTCTTTAATTATTTCAGCCTTAAACAACAATATTACTGAAATTTCACAAAAGTATGCGGATTATTTTATAAAGGATGACCTACTATTACACAGGACTTATTTACCGAGAATTAGAAAAACAAAAGCGGTGGAAAGAATAGTAGTACCTAAGATTTTTCGTGCACATATATTAACCGTTAAACATTTCTGTCATTTTGGTTTGGTTAAGACATATAATTTGATTAGAGAGAAATATTATTGGGAAAATTTGTATGCAGATACAAAACATTTTGTTAAATCTTGCAAACAATGTGCAGCCCATCGTTCACCGAATAAATTACCACCACTTCCGGTGCAAGATAACTATATACCATCACGAGTAAATGAGTTCATTTCATCTGATTTTATCGGACCTTTTCATACGACAGATCGCGGTAATCAATATATTTTCACTATAATAGATCATTTCTCCAAATTCGTGAAACTTTATGCCCTTCCAAACGCGAACGCAAAATGTGTAATAGATAGTCTAATGGATTACATGGGAACATTTGGAATTCCGAGTTATTTTTTGACGGATAACGCGCGGTGTTTTAGGTCTGAAATAGTGGAACAATTGTGTAAAAGATTCAGTGTTACTAAATTGTTCCCGACGGCTCAACACCCAAGCGGAAATGGCGCTTCTGAGAAATTGAATTCTAATATAAAAAAGGCTCTAGCGATATTTGCAGAAGAAACTGGTAATTGGGACGATTACTTAGATTACTATGCATTAATCTACAACAATAGTATACATAGTACTGTTAATGAAAAACCCTCTTTCCTTCAATTAGGATATGATCCGAAACTGCCAACGGATTTACTGAATGAACAAACTCCAATAACATATAATTCATATAAAGACTTTGCAGAAAAGAAAGCATTACAGCTCAAATTTGTCTATAAAAAGGTTAAAGAAAATTTAATTGCAGCAGCTAAAAAACAACAAAATTACCAGCACCAGTTTGCAAAATATCGAAATTTTTCTATAGGAGATAAGGTATTTTTACATAACAAAGATCTGGACAGGCATAAATTAACGACAAAAAAACGGCAAAATGAAGGCCCGTTTGAGATAACTAAAATACATAATAAGGTCGATTTTTCCATTCGCGATCCCTTTAAACACGATGCAAAAACTATTAAAGTGCATGCTCAAAGACTGTTACCTTATACTAGCCGAAAACCAGAATTGGATTACTTCTATTCAGAAAATAAAAATCCGAGACACTCAAACGCAGATGCATCGAATATTCTTTATAGCAAAACACCGCATCCACAGTTTGAGGACAAACAAAACATAGACTTTTTATGGGCCGCTCCTCTTTACAACACCGCAAAACCGCACATAGAGAAGCAGAATGAGATAGTGAGTTCAAACCCTGCTGTTATAAATGACACAGAGTCGCTTATTCAAAATAACGAGGTGGTAGGTGACACCCCTATACCAGAAGAAAGGGAATTGACCGTCAATAATGAAGAAGTAATAAACACGCCTATGGGGGAGGAAATAGAATTACCGGACACTGACAACTCAAATAATACAATTATATATACCCCACCTCATAATCTAGTGACAAATTTACACGATTATAATCTTAGAACACTCAGCCCCCGTTATGATCCCCAAAGATTCCTGCAGTGGGCGTTTAAGCTAACAGAATGAGATAAAGAAAAAAAAAAAAAAAAAGAGGGGAAGGGGAAAAGTTAACTATTTGTAAATATATGTATATAAAGGCTTTGCGATTTAGTATTATAATTAATATTTATACTATTATAAAATTATTTTATTTTCATATTGTATCATTATACTAAGTATTCATATATATTCTCAGGTATAATTAAAATTTGTTACTTTCATTGGATTCCTAAGTATGTTCGATGCAAGTTCATTATTTATTTGTATGTATTAAAAGAAGATCGGAGTTTTATATTATTTAAATTATCACGGATTTTCTGAATTTTCATAATATTTTAATATATTCATAATTTCTTTTATTTATAATTAATATGGTATTTATATAAATTTAAGAAAGTATCACAGACTGATATTATATTCCAATTTGCAAAATGGAATCTTATTTAATCTACATTTTGTTTATTCCTCATTATATAGATATTATTTATGTATCGGTTTTAGTTCTAATATTAGTAAGAGGAGATTTTAAAGGTCTATAATTTTGGTGGACTAACAACTCATGGTATATCTATAGTTAAAGAATAGGATAATTTACGAAAAGTATAGTTTAGGTGCAGAATAGTTTTATTGCAAACTTTAGTATAAAATATTTACCTTAAGAGAAGGGAGAATTATTATTTATTCTTACTGGGTTAAAGGGAAAGCAAACTCTTTGCAGAGCTGTATAGTACTTTCTATTGGAACTTGAAAAAAAAAAAAAAATTATATATAAATATATATATATATATATTTGCTAATCTTTAGGATATTAAATGTCTAATTCTTTTCACAATGATGTTTAACTATAGTTTAGGTTAGGATTAAGCGGAGGAAGTGGAAGTATGGACTCTAAAAAAAAAAAAAAAAAAAAGAGAGAATTTAACTTTGAGCATTGTTTTATATTTATTTCCATAAGTATCACTAATTGAAGAAGTTAATTTTGAAACAATAAATAAACAAACAGATAAAGAAATCAAAGATTAAATAAATTCAATTTTTTTTTTTACTTATACTTTAATATTCTCTTCTCAACTCTCATATATTTTTTTTAATTCTAATAAGGTGATTCAAAATTTATATATATCGTTAGTGTCAAGTTTATTGAAAATTAACATTATTAATGAAATATACTGTATGCTATTTGTCAGTAAGGATAATCACAATTATTTGATTCATGATTAATATAAAATATAAAATAAAAATATATGTGTCGACAGTTGATTTCGTGTGGTTCTTAATGTTTTATCCTTGTGAGATGGCCAGTTACGGGGATGGAAGATTACTGAATTTACGGTTTCATGGTTGATTATCTATATAATGTGTTTCAATAAGCCAGTATGGTAACTTCTTTTGTTTATAGTCAGTATCAGGTAAATTAAATGAATAAGTAAAGTACTTCACTGGCATTCAATTAACATTTTCTAAGAATAAATAAATTAAATTAAATTAAATTAAATTAAATAATAAAATTAAAATTAAAATTAAAATTTCCCCACTCCTTTTCTCAGAAGGTAAGGGATAGAGAGTATTTTAATACAATGGTAATTATATAAAGAAATTCTAAAAAATATGTATAATAATATTAATAATAATTAGGATAATAAAAACACAATTTTCGGGTATTATTGAAATAATTTAAATATTATAAATATTGGAATCTAAGGAAAATTTAAAAGTGTAGATAATTTATTAAAAATCTCTTATTAAAAATTTTTTACGAGTTTTCAATTTTTTTTCTCTTCTGAAAATTAACCTATATAAATGCAATTGCTTTGAAATTAGTTAGAAGATATATTTGTTCTATTTAAATTTTAGTCAAAATGATAATAATACTTATAAAGACGATAATAATGTAAAATAGAATTAAATAAATAAATTATTTAATTAATTATATAAATAAATTTTACAATAAATAATAATATTTATAAAATGATTTTGCTCAAAGATATTGTGTGGTGAAGATTTGTTTTATTTCCTATTTATAGTGCTATTCATTTTCTTGCTGATGGAAGTAGCACAATCAATCAGACATCGGCATAAGCATGGACTTTTATGCAAATTTCAGAACGAGTACAGCTGCTCAAAGATTAGTAAGCAATTGTGGTTAAGATTATCTTTACCACCAAACGCTTGCTTTCTCCACGATTGCAGCGAGTGTCTGATAGTTAATCAGACGTTCGTAATGGACAAATCCTTAGAACTAGTGAAGCCTACTTCGTTCATTCTTCGAAGTACGAAAGACGTTAAAGATGCCTTATCCACAGCATATACTTGTTCACGACCGGACACACGATCCTGTGAGTGTGACAATGACCTTTGCTACGGGACTCCCGATTTCTGCAAGCTACGATCATGCAATAATCAGAGTGACTGTCAGTGTGATTTCACCTATGAAAAAACTGAATTAGTTGCCATTCTCCCAGAAACTTTAGTTACAAATCCAGATATATTAGTCCTGGACATATGCTATTTCGACAAAAGACTTACACACAAGTCAAATGCTGTGAGTCGTAAGCTACTAGAGGGGGAGAAAGCCAGCTTCACAGAAGGGAACCTCACATTTACGTTTGATGACCCGATCTTAAATCTCCCGGGAGGTGGAAGAGTCATTTTACGCAGCACGGAATTTGAACACGTTATGTCGGTCCCTGACGACAGGATGATACAGATACCTTTTGAATACTTGGCCTATAAATCGGATATAATAGTGACTTATTTACATTCGAGTGGAAAAGTAGTTATGGGCGAAATACATGTGACAGGAAAAGACATTTGCAAACTCCGTCATTGTCTATTTTGTTCTCAGATATTAACACATTTTAAATGTTATCCTTCATTGATACAGTATGCTTTTTATATTTTGTTTGGTTTTATTGTTATTATTTTATTATTATGTGTTAAATTAGTTTTCAAGTGTCTAAAATTTGTATTTTCAGCATTCATTATGTTTATGTTAGGAGCTATTAGAATATTCAAATTTATAGCTCGTTGCTCTTTACTTTTAGGGGCATTTATAGGATCTACGATTAGAGAAATATCTAACTCCTGTTATGCTGCACTGGAAAGAAATGCGGTGCAACGTGCAAACATGAATATTCTACCCTTAGTATTGTTAATTTTTACATGCATTTTTACTACGGTTAATACAGATTGTAGTTCAAATACAATTATTAAATCCGATCTAAAATCTTGTGAAGTCTTAAATGATGGATCAAAAAACTGTCAAATTTTTACAACGGCTGAAATTACATTGAAATCCATTTCGGCTGAGAATTGTTTGTGGTTTTCCGATGAAAATGACAATCATTTGTTCACAATTAAAATAAGATTAGACGATATTGTATGTTCATTCACGAAAGAACGATTATATTTTACTTTTCCGGTAACCACTAAACAAATTAGTCAAATTTCATGTATTTTCAACAGGTTCTGTGGTCGCGGATACCACTGCAAACGGAGGGTTATAGGAAGGCAAGGAATCCATTTTGAAGCTGAGTCCGAGGAAAGCAGACAATTTCCAGGATTTTCCGGATGCGTAGGTGGCAATAGTGGAAACGGTTGTCTAATTTTGACTCGTCCTAGCTGCAATTTTCACAGAATCTGGTACGAACCAGATTTGTTAAATAGTTTTGAAGTATCAAAACTCACTGGTCATAAGTGTGAATATAGAATTTCAGTATTGCAATCTGAAAATAATACAGTCTCACGTTTGCTAATATCAGATTCCGCTTACACGCCGAATGGAATAAAAATTTCAATTTTGGGTTCTTATGACCAACCACAATTGTATATTAATGAGAAATTAGTTCAAAGAGTTGGAAGACCAGAAGAGGCCTATTTGGTATCTGCGTGTGAGCGTAACATTCCACAGCCTAATATGATAGGATCGATTCAAGCGAACTCTTCATATACTACAGATTTTATATTTTCGCCTGAACTTACTACATGCGATTACTTTGAAGACAATCTTAGGTGTTTAACAGCACCTGACAGCGTTGCTCGTCTTCGTGCTTCACAGGAGTATGCTCTGCCACTTCAAAAACATATTCATTTATTTCATATCGAGGACGAGAAATTAAAATCTACGCAATTATTATCTTCAGCAGTGAGAGTGCAACTTCATTTTCGTAATTATAAGATCGCTCTCCAAACATCCACAGTCTGCCCTCAATTTGATGAAAAAAGTATTACAGTAACAGGTTGCTATAATTGTGCCCTCTTATCTCGACTCAGTTTTCAGGCACATAGTTCGTGTCAACCAGGATTAGTTACTGTACAATTACAAGAAATCTCGGTACATACTAAAGCTATATTTCTGAGTTTAGAATCTAGCGAACATATTATAAAATTTCAAGCTGAACGTAAATGTGCCACTGAAAAATTGTGCCTTAAATCGGCAACGTTGAAGCAATGTAATACATTTAAGTATTGCTTGGAGGAGCCATCAGTGGAACTTCTAGCTCTTAATACTAACTATACACGTAGTGTGAGTTTGACAACGTCCAGCACTTTTTGGGACTGGTTGCAACTCCCTAATATGGGGTCATCATTATTTTTTCTGAAACTAATTGGGTCAGCATTATTTATTGTATGTTTATTAATTACAACTTTTGCCACTCTTATAACATGTTGTTGTAGAGCTCGTTAGTTTTTGTTTTGTTTTATATAAATAATTTTTTTTCCCATTTAGTTCACTAATGAGGAGATATTCTCTTTATTCATATACTCTTCAATCTAGAAATATATGTGCAGATAGAAGGAAGAGTATAGTTTTATATTAAATTCTCCGACTATATTTATAAAATAAGGGGATTTCGGTATCTTTTAGACTTCTTGTGGAATTTCCAGGTTGTAAGGCCTTATGATTTTAATTTTATTTTCCTCTCTAAAAAAAAAAAAAAAAAAAAAAAAAAAACATTATGATTAAATATTTCCTGATTGGTGATTCTACTTATTTATTTTCATGGTACGTGCTTATTATATATTATTCAGTATTTCTTTATTCAATTTTAGGTTTGTGTTCAACATGTATATTTATATTTATTTCAATGATTTTTATGTATTATGTGATACTGTTTCTACAGAGATGCCTTTTCATTTTTTTTTAGCGTAAGTTAAGCAATTTTCTTTTTTTTTCCCCCTTTTTTTTTTTTTTCTTTTCAACCTGTTTGTATATTGTCAGGTAACTGGAGATGCAATTTAACTTAGGTGGAAAGAGAAAAAATATATCAAGGGAATTTTCTTCTAAACTAAAGCGGTAAGGGAAAAGATCAAAGAATGAATTTTCTTTTAAAAAGATTCTGTATGCAAAGTTAGGATACGGGAGAGGCAAGAATTTTGTTATTCAAAATATAGGAATTTTGGGGTGAGATTTACAACAGAAAATACGAAAACAAAGTCGTAAACTTTAAGATATGAATACATTCAGAGATGGTTCGCACCTGAAGGGAATAAAACGTATAGTTACTGGACAAGGGTAAGAAATAGGTTTAGAAAGGCATAGAGAGTCCAGGGTTTCATAAAAGCGGCTTTATTCACAAATATGAATGTAAGGTTTACAAAGGTGGTGTAAGAATGTGTACAGCAACAAGGTACAGGTGGGATCAAGCGGTAAGATCCTTTGAAGGTGAAGTCGAGGTAATTTCTATAGAAGTGTTGGATCATAATATGTTAGAGGGGGAAAAGTAAGACTCCTTGAGAAGGGAGAAAAATAAGACCCCCTTGAGAGGGGAGAGAAATAAACGTAATTTGTATAGAAGGGTTGGACATCCAACGAAATTGGTAGGAAGATAATAGGAAACTGGGTATCCAGTCAGAAAAGTTTATGATATGAAAAGAAGGAGAATCGGTGTCCTCGCGTTGGCTAAGAAAGAATTTTGAATGAAAATGGGGGTTACGAATATTAAGTAGTAAGGCAAAAAAAATACGGTGCGAAAAAAGTTCAAAACATACAGATGGATAATTTTAGCTATGATGGAGTAACAATACTTTGGAGAGTGAAGTGATTGCGGAAAGCCAAGAGTTTGGATAGTGAGAGTGCTTGAAAAAAAAGACTTGAACCTTTTAGCATGGAGTGTCCTATGACTGTTATATGGGGTAAGCAAATCTTTACCATAATCTTTGAGCTAATAATTAAAGGCATCTTTGTAACGAAGTGTTTAAAATTGATACACATTTAAATTCAAACTGAGTTGTGTAATTCTAAAATATAATAAATTGTATTTAAGTAAAATGATATTTGTAATTTCATCTATTACTTTATTAAATATATTTAAACTTATTTAAGAGTTTTAATTGAGTAAATCTTGTTGTTTACTTCTAAAGTTTGGACTACAGGAAATTGCCTGGGTTATATTCACTAACGACACGGGAAATGGAAAATAAATCAAAGGGGTTTGTGAACGGAATTTATTATCGTTAAATATAATTTATCCAAAATAGAGATTAGTTTGGATTACAATAATAGTATAGAAGAGAACTTCAAGTAATTTAAAGGTATGCAACCCAGTAGTCCAGCAATTTGCAGGATTTTGTAATGTAGGCAGTAATAAGGTTTTTGGCTCCTCATCCTACAAAAGTTTTTTTAGGTAAGCTCGTCTCAGGGAAATATAATTCTAAAGTTACTATGATTTATAATTTCTTTGCAGTTTATTTTTACACGGGCATGGCTATTACTGTGAGATATATTTGCATCGTAAAACGTGTGTGTGTATCCTTAATACTTCTGGAGTGAGATCATTTAGCATTGTTTGCCATGGGCTGAGGTACGCCTTTGCTTACTAAAAGCTTGGACAGTCCTGGTCTAAACCACTCCACAATGGAAACCGCGATTATTTTACCACAAATGTCATCGCTATATGGAGCCACATTATATAGTAATAAACGCAGAGCGAAAAATCTGCAGAATACGTGGTAGATGGCGTTGTATAGAAGATTTGCATCAAAAGTCAGTGAAAGTGTACTTTTACCACAGTCAGTACAACGGACGAAGTAATCAGCACATAACTTGAGCTAGCACAAGGTTTAGTACACAGATGATTTAAACGCCACCTTGAAGGATTGTTCTTAAAAATTATTTAATGAAAAAGTAAATGGCTTATTTAAAAAATTCGAAAATTTTAAACAACGCACATTATTTCTAAATAAACCAGAAACTTGGAATGTTAAAGGTAAGGAAAATTGCTAATAGCGGCAAAATATTTCTTCACTTATTTATAGTCATGCAGATTTATTTTTGTGAGATAGTGTATTTTACAATTTTTGTTATTAATATTACAGATTAAATTAAATATATGTAACCAAAGTTCTTATTCTTTAGCATATGGGAGTATTATTATGATCCTGATTATGGAAACTGTTATACGTTTACTTCTAAAACTAAGAACAGTCAAGTTTTACAAGCAAGAAAAGTAGATTTCTGGCAAAAAGAAAATGGTAATAAGAGTAAATTTTACCCAAATTGTTAACTTTTATAAATATTTAGATTGCTTATAGGATAATAAAATGTAATATATATTAAATTTTAATATATATTTTTTAATTTCTTTCATAAAACTTCATAAAAACTTAACATAAAAGATTTTTAATAATTTATGTCGCATTTTTATTTGTTTTATATCATTTGTCAGTATCGTATGAGATATAACCGTACTTTAGTAGTATTATTTAACAGTTTTAACTCAGAAGAATACAGCATGAACAAATTTTGCACACGTATTAATTTGGCCCTATATTTGGATTTCAAAGTTCTGTTAAATGCACACATTTTCACGAATTCGTTTTAATCCAAAAATAAGTTTTAATTTGAAAATAATTAATTAAACCAATTTATTTATACCTAAATTATGTTTATAATTTTGAAACGTTTCTTAAATAATAAATAATTTATTTAAAATTTTTAAAATTTTTTAATAATATTACTAATTTTTAATAGGATCTTTAATACCTTTATCAAATTATTAATTTTCATGTATTTATCAATCAATTTATAATCAATATCTTTCAATTTATAATCAGTTATTAATATCTTTAATACCTTTAACTTTCTGGAAGTCTAAATTTATTTTTTTTAACTTTTTATCCACTTTGTATGAATGAATGAATGATATTAAGAATGAACAGCAATGAAATATATATAGCTGACGACTATATTATTCTTTGGAATGGTAAAATTATGGTAAAATTATTACACTGTATTTGAACATTTGGTAAATTTTTTTATATCTACTTCCTTAATCTCACAAGGAAGGTCTCCATAAGCGCATACTCAGAAAATTTTGAAAAAATTATAGAATATTCTTCTCATGGGGATATATACGGTTATAAATCAATTTGCTGCGGAACTTCGATATAACGTCCGTAAAAAAATTATGAAAATTTCGTGTTTTGGCGATTTATCGCTGGGTTGGCGACACAGTGAAATAAAAAGAAATTACACATTTACGATAAATACTCTTTTAGGAAAAACGTTTTCTATTCTTTATACTGAACTAGTTTAAGTAAATTTAACTTAAATAAATTCACTTTTATAACTACGGTTTTGCCGTATACATCTATATGTACATCTAAAGATTCTACAGTTTAGAACAAAATTAATTATGAAAAAAATTGATTATGAATGCTTCAAACTAAAAATTAATTGTCCTATTCTGAGCACTGTCAATTTTACCTCTATATTGTTAGTGCTGGATACAACAAGAGAAAAGTCTTGTTGCCGTGGTAACAATGACTTATTCAAAATCGAAATGTATTGAGAGCAGTTACTGTTAAAATACACTTAAAACTTATCCAGCTGTTGAAACCGTGTAAAATTAAAAAAATCAGCAACGCACAACTTATATATATATACTATATAAGCTTATAGAAAAAATAATAAACTATTTAATCGTTAAAGCTTAAATTCATAAAAAACTACGCATTTAAACACTCATTTTACCAGGAATTTACAAATATACATTAAAATCGTTTGCATTTGGCTACGAAAAAGTTTTGCTCGCCAAATTGCGTCTTTTTGAGCCAAATACTCGAAAGTTTTTTTTTTTTTTTTTCAGACTTTCTACTGGGATTCCGCAGCTAAATTTGACTAATCTTTCATTACGTACATGAGTAGTTCCGTTAGCAATTTTTCCAAAATATTCTGAGTAAGCGCTTTAAGGAGACCTTCCTTGTCAGATTCTTTTAATTTCTATAACTCGTGCCATAAATGGGTTGCCACCTATCTGTAGAATTGTCATATATAAACAGTTGTGTTTCTACTTGTCTCCGTTTTTCATCAAGATGATACGGAAGTTTTTATTTCTATTGCATACTGCAGTAGCCGAGGCATTTTCACTATGTCTTTTGGAAAACCCTTCAGTCACCTGTGTTAAAATTTGGCAAAATGTATGCAGATTTTTTTCTTCTTTTTCATCAAGGCAACAATTTTTGAAACATAAATATGTGTTATACCTTGTAGTATGCGAAATAAATTTTCTGTTTAAGGAAAAACCCTATTTTATATTACACAAGAGAAAATACCAAAAGTAATTTCTTATGCGATTAAAAAAATAATTCCAATGCAAAATACCTCGTGTGTCCAGCTATTTTGATTTGCTAGGCTAAAATAATCTTATTATAAATGACTTTAATTAGATATTCTAATAATATATATAGATATTCAAATAATATAGATTTTACTATAAACGTATTATATTAAAAAGACTCAAAAAATTACGAAATTAGTAATTTTCTAATTCTCTAATGCAGTGTTGAGGCAGTAGAGAGCGCTATTGAATTCGGCGGATGAAAGCGGTTCGCTGGCTTGAATCGTCATTCCCCGCACGGATTTCGAGCAACATGCATCGTTAAATCAATACGGAATTTTCCGACATGCATTTCATGTATTGGGCTGCGCTAGGAAATGGAGCGGCTGCTCAAAGGATACGCACGCTCAACGGCTCTGATATTTCTTCTTTTATTGCTGGAATTCTGCGATATCTTCCAGTGCCCGTATCACGCCTGGAAGCATAAAACCATTCAATCGCGCACAACTCCCGATGAAGACGCTCAAATGTTCGACGATCCGGCAGATTTCTACCCAGGAATCATTCCATGGGCATCCTTTGAGCAGCCGCTCCATTTCCTAGCGCAGTCCAATACATGAAATGCATGTCGGCAAGTTCCGTATTGATTTAACGATGCATGTTGCTTGAAATCCGTGCGGGGAATGACGATTCAAGCCAGCGAAACGCTTTCATCCGCCGAATTCAATAACGCTCTCTACTGCCTCAACACTGCATTTCCGCACCCACACTCCTATACGAAATCTGCTTATTTAGGTCCCCTCTATCTGCCTTTACATTTTTGACATATAGTTCTGAACCACCCTGTACATATTTATATATATATATTTTTTTTTACACAAAATATATTTTTTAATTTTTACCACAAGAACTACACTTGTTTCTTAATTACATAATTTTCCTTCATAAAACCATTTAATTATATACCAATGAGATATTACAAAATACTCAAGTAAATACAGTTCAAAAGGTACCGAGTTTCCTTAAAAAAGATAACATTTAAATTATATGATACTAGCAAGCTTCGCCCGCTACGCTGGTCGGTTTCTCCAAAAGAATTTTGAAGCAAACTAAATATACCGGTGAATTGCATTCATTCAACAATGTACGCTTTTGGTCAGACAGCTACAGGAAAATATGAAAAGAAATCGCATATCAAATTATTGCCTTAGACTACTAAGTATTTGTCTGGCTTTAATTATGATCCTCATATTGATTATTTCAGGAATAAGGCTGTTGATATCGGATCTCAGTTACCCTGCACCTCGTGCCGTGCCTTGAAGTGGCAGGATGAGACTCCCTGGATATGTTGCAATGGCGGTAGTAAAGAAGATATAGTAATGGATGCATTTTTAGAAATTATAACTTGTAATGTTAGAAATATTGATGAGTTGGCGCTAAAGGCATCACCAAATTATAGAAAGTGTGCAATATCAAAACCGTACAGAACCTCGAAACTTTACTTCAGCAAGCATATTTTATTTAAAAATCACAATTACATAAATATCCGTCAGAATAATAGGTACTTTTATATTGCTGGGCGCCAGTAAAAATTCACCAAATCTTGTTTCAATTGGCATCATTTGAATTGGAACATTTTGCGTGACATTTTATTTGTATTGATATGTTTGTGTTTATGTATTTTATTATGATTATATTTTAGTTATTTTAAATAAGTTTTTTAAGATATTATATCGCAATGTTAAAATAATGGCTAGTTGTTATTAGCTAACGTTAAAAGATTAGCAAAAAAAAAAAAAAAAGATTGGCGAGATTAAAAAATTTTGGCGATCACTGGCACGCAGCTAACATAAAAATACCGAATAATATTTAATTCAAAATTCCCGAAGCCAACAATAAAGTTAAAACAAAACAAAGAGCCAGAAAACTGGCATTATTGAGATTTCATCTAATCAAAATATCAGGTGATGTTTTTCTTATCCAGTATCTTATAAATCGCCAAGTATTGTTTGATCTTTAACAATGTCGAATGTATTTTAGAAAATATCACTTGGCGATCAATGCAATAAATTGTAAAGTTTTGTCGCCAAAGGCAACGCCAAATTCGAAAACGTGCAATATCTCACGAATTGTTGGAGTTAGAATACTTTTATTTGGTACCATTCGATTCAGCATGCAAAAATACATTGAAATATGTTATCATTTGACAAATAAATATAAAACCCGATTTTTAAGAAATTTTGTTATTGTTTGTTCCTATTTTAACCCGTTTAGGGATGGAATTTTAGGAAAACTTTCTTATTGCGCCTCTACATCCTAAGAAGTATTTTCCCCGCAATTTTCGTGTTTGTAGCTTCAGTAGTTTGGACAGTGCGTTGATGATCTCCCAAGTCAGGACTTTCTTTTACATAATATAGAATTTTATATGCAGATAAAATTAACCATTATTATTACCTAGCAGGCTTTGCTCGCTATGCTGGTCGGTTTCTCCAAAAAAAACTTGAATCAAACGAAATATATCGGTGAATTTGATTGTGTGTTTTAAAGAAATATGAACTTTTACCTTCATGTCCTTCCGCATTGGTGTAAAACGATACGAAAGCCATTACGCTGTTTTTTTTTTAATGTGTTACACGAAATTTAGGCTGTTAAAGACCAACTCGTTTATTCAATCATTTATAGTATGATTTTCTAAAGAACGATATAACGATATGCAATATACTAAAACTATCCCTGGAAAATTAACAATGCAAGTTCCATAGAAATCCATTCAGCAGAATCTTTAAAAAAGTCTAATGTTTCATAATTGGGTTCAACTGATTATAGAAATGCCCCCCACCCCCCTAATTTTTTAACTAAGCAACATAGAACGATATGTTATGCACTAAAACTTCCCCTCAAAATTTAGCTAACTAACAGTGCAAGTTCCAGCAAAATCCATTCAGCAGAATTCAAGGTATAAGCGGCAGGATCGAAATTCCCTTTGCATTATACATATACAGTAGACAGATAAATGTATCTTTCATAATCATCTTCACCTGTTTATAGAACTCTCAGGGATTTTGTAGAAAGTATATGCTGGTATACGCCGTCAACCTTCTGGAATTTTTAAGACGAAATTCTGCACACCGTCCGTAGCTATAATATATACTCTCATCATGAAGATTTCGCTTCAAACATAAACGATGCTTTTAACATTGTGGCTAATACGCCAATTGGCGAGGTATCTGATTGCAGAAAATTAGCCCGAAATCGTATGAATAACTACCCAAAGAAAAAGAGAAACATGGCTGAAGACTGAAAACAAATAAAGAAGTAATACATAATACTAATCAGACCTTCGACACTTTATTTGGTACTTCTCCATTATCCCATCGACCACTTTTCACAACAAAAAACTATCGCCAAACTCTAACGCCAAATAAACGGAACGTTGCCATTGGAATATCAAAATAAATAAATAAATAAAATATAAGAATGTAAGGATACAATTCTTATTTTAATTAATGAATAACTAAGTAAAACATGATGAAAAATACACGCAAATGTCGAATTAAAAACCGCTTGATGACATAACTAACACGTATAATACTTCTGACATCAAGTAAATGGGACTGCATTTTTGGCGTTTAATCTTACAGTTTGGCGATAGTTTTTTGTTATGAAACTGGTCGACGAGATAATAGAGAAGTACCAATAATAATAATACAGAATTACATAAATTATCCGTAACAATAATATTCAATTCCTAATTGAACAGCTAATGTTTCTATCTGTAAAAATAAACAAAAGAATTAAATAACAAAAAGATTTAATTTGAATTTCTTCCATTGCTATAGTAACGGACGTATTTTTAGAAATTATCACTTGTATTGTTAGAAATTTTGAGATTTTGACGTCAAAGACTTCGCCAAATTAGAAAAATGTACAATATCTCACGAACTGTTTGACTTATGAGTATTTAATTGATACCATTCGATTCAGCATACAAAAATACATTAAAATATGTTATCATTTGTCACGCAACTATAATACCCGATTTTTAAGAAATTTTTTAAAAGTTTGTTCCCCTTTTTACCCCCCTTAGGGTTGGAGTTTTTGAAAATCCCGTCTTAGTGCACCCCTACATACTAAGAAGTATTTTTCCTGCAAGTTTCGTCTTTGTAGGTTCAGTAGTTTTGGCTGTGCGTTGATCATCTAGCCAGAAAGGACTTTCTTTTATATATATAGATAATACATTTAAACTAAATTTAATGAAGTAAATCATGAATCACCAAAAACGGAAATTCTAATTTCAGATATGACATTGGTAATGGATGCGGAGCCAGAAGAATTTATGGAAGCAAAAAGGAGTCCAGGTTTAATAATGGTAATTCATGATGAAAAAGTTTTACCAGATATACACACCGATGGTCTGCTTTTGGATGCTGGACTTTCGTACACCATATCCGTTTCTAAGGTAATGTTCTATATTTTTTCATTTTGTTTCTAATTTAAAAGCACTGAGAAAAATTAGAAATGTTGTGAGAAAATATGTTTTATGCGGTATAGAGGGTTGACAAGTGTCCGGCTTTTTGCATGCCAGTATTTTCTTAGAGAAAGTGTTGTTCTTACCGTAGAATGCTCCAATTAAATAAAACAACATTTTCTGTTACTGGTATCAAAAAGCCGGAAACTGGAAGCTCTGAGTGTAGAAGTAAAATATTTTATCTACCGATATACTAAAAGAATTTGAGATTATAGTTATGATCAAATGATTGCCATTGTTTTGAAAACGTGAAATGACGTTATAAAAATACTACACAATAACAAGAACAATACCGAATAAAACTATATTTAAACTTTTGTAAACAATTAAAAGAAATAAAATAAATAAAACACGATTTCTATAGTAGTTGTGATAATATTCTTTATAATTAAGGAAAATTATTTTGAGAGTTTCATTATTGACAGGCATGATATAAAGGTCAAAAACTGAATATCGCTCACCCGCAAGAAAAGTTACACGACACCAAAAAATTCATTCTGAGTATTTTTGCACTAATAGGTCTAGATTAGGTGCGTCTGCCTACAAGAAAGTGTCATTAGTATAGCTATCCGGAAAATACTACATTACGCTATATGTCAGTATATATGCTATATGTCATTACGATGTATGTCACTTTGATACCACAGAAGGGGAGAAATTATGTGCGAAGATAAATTTACTCAATCCTACCTATCTCTTCTACGTTTTGTTTCTTAATAGTTTTATGTTTTTATGTACGTTTTTGCAGCTGAATGCAGAGCTAAGTGCTATAATTTTATGTTTCATGTAAATCTTATTTTGCCCTTTCTGTAAAATACAGTATTTTTGAGTTGTGTCACTTTACTTGAGGGTGAGCGATATCTTAATGACAAGCATGAAAGACATGAAACAAAAGACGAAAACTGAACATGTTAATTTTAAATCTGATATCAATTATCTTTCGTAAGCCGTTTTTTAATTATACATTATTCTTTAAACAAAGATATTTTTATATTATTAAGTGAAGCTTATATTGTAGATTACTTTATCCATAGACGTTTTTTGAATTTTTTTCTATTTCAGTCAACTGTCATGCTGCTGCCCCTTCCATACAAAACTAACTGCACAGATTATTTGAGTCTTCCATGGCAAGGCATGCATCATCGTCGGCTAACACCTCGGGTAAGTTTTAAAAATGCAGCATATTACACAAGATTTTTTTAAAATAAAAAATGACTATAGAAAATAGAAGTAAATTCAAAATCTCTCGTTGAAAAAGGGAATAATACTTTTTTTTTCACAATTCAGTGATTTTTTAAATGAACTGTATTTGACACAGAATATTGTACTTTTAAAATGTGCCGTAAAATAAGGAATCATCGGCCATATATTTTACACTCATTTTATTATTTTCTAGAAAATGGTAGAAACATAATTAATTTACCAAGATTTCGATTTGTTAAATGTCCCATAAAATAAAGATTCATCGGCCATATATTTTACAATCATTTTATTATTTTTAGAAAATGGTAGAAACATAATTAATTTACAAAGATTTCGTACTGTTAAATAAATGTTCCATAAAATAAAGATTCATCGGCCATATATTTTACAATCATTTTATTATTTTCTAGAAAATGGTAGAAACATAATTAATTTACAAAGATTTCGTACTGTTAAACAAATGTTCCATAAAATAAAGATTCATCGGCCATATACTTTACACTCATTTTATTATTCTAGAAAATGGTAGAAACATAATTAATTTACAAAGATTTCGTTCGACCATTGATAAAAAAAATATATCGTTTAGCAATTTTTTATGAATCTGGTAAAATAACTATAATTTCATTTCTATTTTGATCAATGAAAACGCTTCATAATACGGTGAAGTATTAAATACGGTTGAATGATATTAAAATTTGCTGCCGTTAAAATGGTCGTCTTTTTACGGTACAAAATTTAAGGTGTAGTATTAAATGTTAGTATTTGATGCTTTCCGAATAAACGTTTAAAAAAAAAAAAAAAAAAACAAAAAAAAAAACATCTATATATTTAAAACGCTAAGCGTTTTGTTTCGACAATCCGTGAGAACAAACTACTACATCAAATTACATCATTCTTTTTTCAAATGAAAGATATTTGGTCACAGATTTGTTATCGTACATTCGTTTGTTCGAAAATTTAATTAATTAGCCGTAATCTTAAATTAAAATTTTACTTCTGCTTATGACGTCATAAGGTCGGCAATCGGATTAACGCCCACTGTTGCGACGTGCAGAGTTTATTTTCTGAACTCAATGATTGCGAGCATAAAAAATAAATATTAAATATTAAAAGCACATGACTTTCAGGCCGAATTTTTTAATTTGTAAGTTAAAATATAGTTAAAATGTTTAAGTATTTCGGTAAAAATATTTATCCGTGTGTTTTATAAGCAAATAAAAATTCATATTTACTGTGACGTCACGGAAATATTGTCCATTGGGTTCATTTTATCATTAAGCATTATAACTTTGTTGATGCCATTTTTTTTCATTACAATTAAATGCAAAATATATTTTTATTTGTATGCATGGTGCTTAAGCATAAATGTACGTGTGAAAAGTTTGTACCGGTGAAAATGACGTTATGCTTAGCTTGAAATGCATTTTAACATTGATAAAACTAAAAAGAAAAAATTATATGATTGTGTCAACATGGCGTAATATTAACTGATATTTCAATTTTTAATTTTAAAGATTAGAACTGGAGCCTTTATTGGTTGCTTCATCTTGATTGCAAACCTTGATTACATGTTACCAATTACTTTTTTTAAATTATAGGATTAAGTTATAGGAATTATAGGATTTAAATTATTAAGATTTCCTTTTTTAATAAAAAAAATTCACAAAAGTAAAGAATTTCAGGAAAAAAAAAACTTGAAATAATGATTGTATTTTTAGCTAGAATAAACAATGTAAGGCTAACATTTTATAGGAATTATTTTGGTAGGTTTGTTATAAGTTCATTTAACAGTTCCTTATTAGCGGCAAAGTCTTATTTCTTTCACTGTGAATTTTTCTTTCGATGTCAAAAAATGGTAGTCTACTTTTGGACGCCAACCAAAACACAGTGGCAATATTTAAAAATGTATAACGGTTGTGACAACAAACGGTACTATCGCTTTAGCTTTCATCGCGCTTACATCACTTCTAAATACTAAAAATGTAACTTTTTACTACATTTTACAATTTCAATTCTTACATCCTCAATTAGAAAAAAAAAATTAGCTTTCGATTGAAATTATTTTGAAATCTGCCGCTTGATTTAACGACTTTTTAAATAATTTTCAAGCACGAAATATTTTTCAATTCTATCTCAACAATGACCATCCGTTTGTTTTAATAATGTAAAATAGCCCCTTGGAAAGTTGCAACAATTGAAAATAGGTATCCCTAACCTTCATGAAAAGTGAAAAAAAAATATAATAATATAAACCTGATAAATCATAAGATCAGATTATCCATAAGATAGAGTATTTTGGCGCTAACATAAAATCTGTCAAAAGAAAAAAAAAACTATTTTTAGTTTATGATTAACATAAAATTGATATGTTGAATTCGTTGATGTATATGTTGAATCAGAATATGCTAGGAACTGTTATTTATTATTTTTTTAAAGATCCATTGGATATTTAACTGTATAAGAGACCGACTGTGATGGAAATGGAATAATCATCCTGATTATGTAAAGGGATAGAAGAAACAATACAAATAAATTACAATTGAAAACATTAAAATTCTCCCTCATCTGCATATTAATTTATTATTTTTAACAAAAATTCTTCATTTTTACATAAAAATTGATTAGCTTAAAACAATGGATGCGTTTTAGAAGATATGGATTTGAAACGAACAATGATTAAAGAGGACATTTTAAAACTTTTGATTTAAACATTTTAAAACTTTTTTTAACGTCGAATTTAAACGGTGCCTTTGGGCAGATGCAATACATATGCGCATAGGAGCTCATTCGATTGCATTATCACAGTGGGGGGGGGGGGTGCTTATACTATGTTCTTTTATTTACTGAATATGAGATGAAAGTAGGAAATTTGTATGATACTTTATGATAGGACTATTTGTATAATACTTTATAGGTCCATGACCTTTTTTTTTTTTTTTTTTTTTTTTTTTGTCGTGGGGAATATGGTGGTAATGTCAAACTGATTTGCATTACACATTTGTTTACGGAGTGTTCATTTGGAGTTTGCATCGGAAATAGCATTTCACTGGGGGGGGGGGGGGGTTTAAAATAAAATCTTTGAAAGACTGTTTCATACGAAGCCCTACTTAAATAATAAAGAATCTTATTTTACTGATATTGTTACAGTATTTTTTTTCCGTCACGTTTTGACGGGTTCCATCTAGTATTTTTTATTTTATTATTATGAATATTATTGAAATTACATTGCTGAATGAGTTTGTATGTGAATAATGTAACGTTGTAACAAGAAAGCTAATATCTGCGAAAATTAGCAAAATTGTATTCCACAGTGGGTGGAAAAATCCTAAAAATACCTCAAAGAGCGATTTTTTTTCGCATCCATTGTTTTAAGCTAATCAATTTTTATGTAAAAATGAAGAATTTTTGAAAATAATAAATTAATATGCAGATGAGGGAGAATTTTAATGTTTTCAATTGTAATTTATTTGTATGGTTTCTTCTATCCCTTTACATAATCAGGATGATTATTCCTTTTCCATCACAGTCGGTCTCTTATACAGTTAAATATCCAATGGATCTTTAAAAAAATAATAAATAACAGTTCCTAGCATATTCTGATTCAACATATACATCAACGAATTCAACATATCAATTTTATGTTAATCATAAACTAAAAATAGTTTTTTTTTCTTTTGACAGATTTTATATTAGCGCCAAAATACTCTATCTTATGGATAATCTGATCTTATGATTTATCAGGTTTTTATTATTATTATTATTATTTCACTTTTCATGAAGGTTAGGGATACCTATTTTCAATTGTTGCAACTTTCCAAGGGGCTATTTTACATTATTAAAATAAACGGATGGTCATTGTTGAGATAGAATTGAAAAATATTTCATGCTTGAAAATTATTTAAAAAGTCGTTAAATTAAGCGGCAGATTTCAAATAAATTTCAATCGAAAGCTAATTTTTTTTTCTAATTGAGGATGTAAGAATTGAAATTGTAAAATGTAGTAAAAAAATTAAATTTTTAGTATTTAGAAGTGATGTAAGTGCGATGAAAGCTAAAGCGATAGTGCCGTTTGTTGTCACAACCGTTATACATTTCTAAATATTGCCACTGTGTTTTGGTTGGCGTCCAAAAGTAGACTACCATTTTTTGACATCGAAAGAAAAATTCACAGGGAAAGAAATAAGTCTTTGCCGCTAATAAGGAACTGTTAAATGAACTTATAAAAAACCTACCAAAATAATTCCTATAAAATATTAGCCTTACATTGTTTATTCTAGCTAAAAATACAATCATTATTTCAAGTTTTTTTTCCTGAAATTCTTTACTTTTGTGAATTTTTTTATTAAAAAAGGAAATCTTAATAATTTAAATCCTATAATTCCTATAACTTAATCCTATAATTTAAAAAAAAGTAATTGGTAACATGTAATCAAGGTATGCAATCAAGATGAAGCAACCAATAAAGTCTTCAGTTCTAATCTTTAAAATTAAAAATTGAAATATCAGTTAATATTACGCCATGTTGACACAATCATATAAATTTTTCTTTTTAGTTTTATCAATGTTAAAATGCATTTCAAGCTAAGCATAACGTCATTTTCACCGGTACAAACTTTTCACACGTACATTTATGCTTAAGCACCATGCATACAAATAAAAATATATATTGCATTTAATTGTAATGAAAAAATGGCATCAACAAAGTTATAATGCTTAATGATAAAATGAACCCAATGGACAATATTTCCGTGACGTCACAGTAAATATGAATTTTTATTTGCTTATAAAACACACGGATAAATATTTTTACCGAAATACTTAAACATTTTAACTATATTTTAACTTACAAATTAAAAAATTCGGCCTAAAAGTCACGTGCTTTTAATATTTAATATTTATTTTTTATGCTCGCAATCATTGAGTTCAGAAAATAAACTCTGCACGTCGCAACAGTGGGCGTTAATCCGATTGCCGACCTTATGACGTCATAAGCAGAAGTAAAATTTTAATTTAAGATTACGGCTAATTAATTAAATTTTCGAACAAACGAATGTACGGTAACAAATCTCTGACCAAATATCTTTCATTTTAAAAAAGAATGATGTAATTTGATGTAGTAGTTTGTTCTCACGGATTGTCGAAACAAAACGCTTAGCGTTTTAAATATATAGATCATTTAACAGTTCCTTATTAGAGCCTTTTCCTTTCAGTCCTATTTCTTTCACTGTGAATTCCTCTTTCGATGTCAAAAAATGGTTTTCTACTTTTGGTCGCCAGCCAAAATACAGTGGCAATTTTTTAGAAATGTACAACGGTTGTGACAACAAACGACGCTATCGCTTTAGCTTTCATCGCTCTTACATCACTTCTAAGTACTACAAATTTCTATTTTTTACTACATTTGACTACATTTTATAATTTCAATTCTTACATCATCAAATAAAAAAAAAATTAGCTTTCGAATAAAATTTATTTGAAAACTGCTGCTTAATTTAACGACTTTTTAAATAATTTTCAAGCATGAAAAGTTTTTTAATTCCATCTTATCAGTGACCACCAGTTTGCTTCAATAATGTAAAATAGCCCCTGGGAAAGTTGCCACAATTGAAAATAGATTTCCCTAACCATCATAAAAAGTGAATAATAATAATAATAATAATAATAAAAACAGTGATAAATCATAAGATCAGATTATCCATAAGATAGAGCATTTTGGCGCTAAACAAAAATCTGTGAAAAAAAAAAAAAAAAAAAAAAAAAAACTAATTTTAGTTTATGTTGAACATAAAATTGATATGCTGAATTCGTTGATGTATATGTTGAATCAGAATATGCTAGAAATCGCATTTTTTTTTTTTTTTTTTTTTTTTTTTTTTTTTATAGATCTATTTGCCAAATGTATAAGAGGGAAAGTATCCCCTACTATGATGGAAAAGGAATAATTATCCTGATTATGCAAAGGAACCGAAGAAACCATACAAACAAATTACACTTGAAAACTTAGCTTAAAATAATGGATGCGTTTTAGAGGATATGGATTTGTAACGAACAATGATTAAAGAGGACATTTTAAAACTTTTAATTTACACATTTTAAAACTTTTTTAACATCGAATTTCGATGGTGCTGTTGGGTACATGCAATGCTCATTCTCATAGGAGCTCATTCGGTTGCATTATCACAGGGGGAAGGTGGGGGGAGAGAGAGATGTGTGCTTTATTTACTATGTTCTTTTATTTACTGAATATGAAATGAACGTAGGAATATACAGAGGCGGATTAACCACCTACCGGGCCCCTAGGCTTAACAAATTGGGGGCCCCCCTCCTGCTCTATATGTATATACATTGATATACAACACATATATATATACAAACATACACACGCGCACACACACACATATATATACATACATATTTTTTTAGGACAAAAAAAAAAAAAAAGGTTACAAACTTAGCGCCGGGCCCTTAGTTTGTCGGGCCCCTAGGCTTCAGCCTACTCAGCCTATTTGGTAATCCGCTTCTGGGAATATACTATTTGTATGATTCTTCATAGGTCCATGAATTTTTTTTTGCCGTGGGAAATATGGCGATAATGTCACAGTTGTTTACGGATTGTTTGTTTGCAGTTTGCATCGGAAATAGTACTGTACTTGACTGGGGAAAAAACATTTAAAATATAATATTTGAAAGACTGTTTCATACGCACCCCTTCTTAAATAATAAAGAAGCTTATTTTACTGATATTGTTATAGTATTTTTTTTTTCGTCAAGTTTTGACGGGTTCCATCTAGTATATATTATTTCTGTAGTCAATATCCCTTTTCTATGCACAGACAAAACGCTCAACGATGAACGAGGTATCATTCGAAAGATTTTTGAACATACTTCTGACGTAGTGCACCCACACTTTGTTAACACACGTTGTTTGATTAAAAATACAGTTCATTAAAAATTCTTATAAATAAACTTTAAGGGAAAAATTGATTGGTTTCAGGCAGTCCAATAGCAACGATTTCCTCAAATGACGTCATAGATTATGTGATTAACAGAAGTCATAAAAATGACTGAGTTAATTACTTTTAATCTTCCTATATGTGGATTATAACCGAGAAAAACTAGCAGGCTGCCTTTTCGCTTTTACCACTTTTAAGCGTGTAGATTTCTATTAAATACAAAATTTCGTTATTTAAATGGAAAACAATTAAATTATTTAATCTAAAATTTTCTTTTTAATACGGTTTTGCAAGATCTTAGAATCAAAGCGAGCAAGGAAAAAAGGTTCTCATAAAATTTGTGTTATTAATATTAAATATTATTTTTGGTTTGTCTTCTAAACTATATTTACACATACAAACAATACTTTTAATTTCAATACACTGTTAAATATATTACTTTCACTGAGTCTATATTATATATTGAAATGTATTTATTTCAATAAATTGATTTATCTTTTGTGCCACGCTATTCAAAATCATAAGTAAAATTTATATAAATGATTATTTTGCGTCATATTGACACACTTGACCGAACACTTGCATACATATGGTTTCTAAATGCAAAAGTAATGTTATGTTTATAGTTAAAACGTGCATCAATTCTCTAAATTATAATGACGGTTCAAACGTAAATAGAACAGTAATTATAATTTGGTTTTTTTTTTGTATGAATTTGGCAACAACTTAGAGCAGCGAGCGGTAGAGCGGGATATAAGGAACACAACCCTCACTGCGGAAATGGACTTACCCTAGGTAGTCACGTAAAAGCATGTGAAATGCGCTGTTGGTCGGCCAACAGTACGGTTCGGCAGGCAACCGTTTGTTGTTGTTATTCATCCGCGTCTGTGGAATGTTTGCGAGTACAGAAGAGCAACGCAGTGTTACTCGTTATTTAGTGGCAGAAGGAGTTGGTCTTCGGGGAGTTCATCGGCGAATGAAGGCAGTGTACGGAGAACAAGCACTGTCATTGACTCGTGTGCAGGACAGGCAGAAGCACTTCCGCGAGAGGATCTGGTGAACTTTGTTGCAAAACCCCCCGTGTAACCCGGATCTATCTCCATGTGACTTTCCTATCTTTGGTCTGCTGAAAAATACATTGAAGTATCGCCATTATTACTTGGACAGAGAAGTCATAGGCAATGTTCGAAAATGTTTACGATTTCTGCTAAAGGACTTCTATAAGCAAAGTATTCAAAGCTTTTGGAACAGTAGTACAAGTGTTTTTGTAGCTTTCGAGATTACGTTTGAAATAAACTATGTCATTTCATTCTGCGGTTCTTGTTCCATTTTCATTTGATCCACTCTATTATTAAAACGAAATGTGAATTTAAATGAATGAAACTTTGTAATGTTATTAGGATGGCGCCAAATTTCCACTCATTTTCCACTTCACACGTACCAAATTATTTTCTATATATTAAACATAGTATTATATATTAAAATATATTTCTTATTTTATTTTTGCGATCATTTGTCTTGGGATTTACAAAATGAAAACTGGCGAAATACGAATTCATTTAATGGAATTATCATAGTATATATTAATTGTGATTTTAACGTCCTTTTTCTATGCACGTACAAAACGCTCATCAATGATTGAGGCATCATTCGAAAGGCCTTTGAACAGGATTTTGACATAGTACACTCACATTTCCTTAAAAGATGTTCTTTGAAATTTTTTTAATGCAGTTAATTAAAAATAAATTTTAAAAAAAGTATAAACAAACTATCGCAAAAATTGCAGCCCAAAAGTCTCGGACGGGTCTACTGGTAAAGTAATAAGTTTCAACCATGATAAATTACGAAATGGAAAAAAATGCATCAAAAGGTAAAGAAAATAAGTAGATTCTGATCAAACTTTTATCATTTTTATTGATATTTTTATAAAATGATCAATATGAAGAGATTTACCATTTAAATAAAAAAAAAAGTAATATTGATAATTGAAAGATAAAACGGTTCATTATAATCTCACTTCTACATGTGATATTTTGATGAAATTTTTTTAAAAAGATCTTGCCATTTCTTACCTTATTAGATTTCAATAACAATGAATACTTTATAACAAAACTTTGGACTGTAAAGATATTGGTGAATTTCGACTGAACTAAATTCATAGTAACTGATTTCTGTGGTGTGTTTCTGAATATATAAGAAAAGGTTATGGTAGCAAAAATCAAAATATACTGAAAAAAAAACCTTAATTTTATTTGAGGAAAATTTAATTTTTATTAAATAGTAATTCACACATGTGTATCAGTGAAATTTCTTTCAATTTATATTGAATTTACAATTTTGGCATGGAGATGCCCCGCTTCTTTTTTACTTTTTAGCTCACAGGCTATCAAAGCCTGAGAGCTTATGTGCCCGCCGGTTCTGTATGTACGTACGTACGTACGTATGTATGTATGTATGTATGTACGTAACGCGATAACTCTTGATAGAACTAACCGTTTTACTTTAAATTTTGTTTATAGGTTCCTTGTGATAAGGCGCTTCCCTGATTAGTTTTAGAGGTTCATTGGTTAAGCATAAATGGGGGAAATGGGGGGCTAACCCCCCATAATTTAGATAAATAGGTTTTTCATGCAGAATTATCCCATTTTCTTCAAATTTTGTATATAGGTTCATTTTGATAATGCGCTTCTGTCAATAGTTTTGGGGGTTCATTGGTTAAGTATAAAGGGGGAAAGGGGGGATAACCCCCCTCCCCCCTAATTTAGATAAATGAGTTTTTATGCAGAATTATGCGATTTTCTTCAAATTTTGTATATAGGTTCATTGTGATAATGCGCTTCTCTGAAGAGTTTTGGGGGTTCAATGGTTAAGCATAAAGGGGGGAAATGGGGGGGTAACCCCCTATAATTTAGATAAATAGGTTTTTCATGCAGAATTATCCCATTTTCTTCAAATTTTGTATATAGGTTCATTGTGATAATGCGCTTCTCTGAAGAGTTTTGGGCGTTCATTGGTTAAGTATAAAGGGGGAAAGGGGGGGCTAATCCCCCCTTAATTTAGATAAATGGGTTTTTCATGCAGAATTATCCGATTTTCTTCAAATTTTGTATACAGGTTAATGGTGATAAAGCGTTTTCCTGATTGGTTTTGGGGATTCATTGGTTAAGTATAAAGGGGGAAAGGGGGGGGGGCTAATCCCCCTTAATTTAGATAAATGGGTTTTTCATGCAGAATTATCCGATTTTCTTCAAATTTTGTATACAGGTTAATGGTGATAAAGCGTTTTCCTGATTGGTTTTGGGGATTCATTGTTTAAGTATAAAGGGGGTAACGGAGGGCTGCCCCCCCCTTAATTTAGATAACTGCGATTTTCATGCAGAATTATGCGATTTTCTTAAAATTTTGTATATAGGTTCATTGTGATAAGGTGCTTTCCTGGTTAGTTTAGGGGGTACTTTGGTTAAGTATAAAGATGGTAAAGGGGGGGGCTTATCCTCCCCCCTTAATTTAGATAAATGTGTTTTTCATGGAGAATTATCCGATTTTCTTCAAATTTTGTATATAGGCTCATTGTGGTAAGGAGCTTCCCTGGTTAGTCTTGGGGTTCATTGGTTAAGTATAAAGGGGGATACGGGGGGCTAATCCCCCTTAATTTAGATAAATGGGTTTTTCATGCAGAATTATCCGATTTAATTCAAATTTAGTATATATGTTCATTGTAATAAAGGGCTTCCTTGATTAGGTTTGGGGGTTCAATTGTTAACTATAAGGGGGTGGGGGAACGGGGGGATGATCCCCCCTTAATATATTGTCGATTTCTTTATTTTTCCAATTCTTTTCTATTTCAAATTCTTTGAAATAAGTGTATAATATACAATTAGTGTGAATAGCCTGTGAGCTCAATGCCCTCAGTTTAACTGGGCAGTTTTCTTTTTTATTTCTTGCTTGTCCTACTTAAGAAAAGAACCATCAACGCATAAATACAAACATTTCAAATTATATTGAAATTTACATAACATTTAACAGAAAAATTACCGTAAGATTCTAAATCTATCGTAGATTTGTTGATGTTTTTGCGAAGCCATCTGAAAAACAGGAAATTCTACATTCTTTTTATTTGAACACATCTATTAAAAAATAAATATTTAAAAAAATCTTAATAATTTAAAATTTAATATTTTTTATAATGTTCCAGTTAAATTGAACTGTGTAAATTTTTGAGATAACAGTGTTCATAAATTTTATTTTCAGATGTGTACTGTCGGTTGCTCTCAATATTTTCAGCTTCAAAGATGTCAATCTATAACAAAAAATTTAAGCTTATTTTATGAAACCTTGCCTTACGATAAAGATGATAATCCAGGTAAATATGTAAATAAACATTTTGTTGATTTACAATATATTCTCTGAATTTTGCTTTCATAAATAGTTTGCTTGGAATGACAAATTGTTTCAACCACAGTTTTGAGGAAAAAGAGATTGAATTTTTATTTTTCTATAGACAAAGATATATGCTTACGAGACATTGAAATTGGACCGTATTAGGTCAATGATGTCTTCATTTTAAATATTTCCATTGTATTGCCAATATATGTGAAATATTGGTTTAACGTTGTAAATATATACAATGAAATAGAAATATTGTATTTATGTTGGAAATTATTGGAATGAAATAACAGTATTATCAAAATGTACGCAATATTTACAAAGAAATACTAATATTTCAGAAATATTAGCTTTACGTTGAAGAAATATTTCGTGCCAATTTTGGGCAATATGTAAGCACTTTAGTGTTGGGACAATATCTTATACCAGTATTTAATAAACAATCCAATATTTAGACAAAATATAGCCAATATTGATCCAGTGTTTTTAGCAGGGTACAGTTAGAACCTTCTTAAATGCGTTAACTCTGGAAGTGCTCCCTAGTATGTGTTATAGACAAGATTAAACCGTAGGCTACGTTTCAGATTCGTTATACTCCAAATTCAGAGCAGAATATCTTTTTAAATACAGCACGATATTTCGGTTGATGTATGAATAAAAATGGTCATTCATTCGTTTTACGGTCACATGATGCATTCAACAAAACAGCTATTTGATCAAGTGTATGTTTTAAACACAGCAGAAAACGTGTTGTTTACGTTGTCTAAACTTGCCAAGCATCTGAGAGATATTCTATTTTTCACGTCGAACGAACTTTAGACGATGATTGTTGATTTATATTGAACTATCTTGCTATCCTGTAGTGTTTTTCTAAGAGTATTTTAAAATAAATTAAGCTATGCTGTACAAAATTATAGACTGAATGAACGAAGTTTTAAATTATTTGCGCTTCCAAGGTAATTTTTCAGTTAATTATTTGAAATTAAAAAAAAAATCACAATGCTGAAATGAATATGCCCATTGGTAGCATCAACTAAATGCATTTTTAATTGTATTTTCAAAATAATTTGCAAATTTCATATGTTAAATTGATTTATGATAGTACTCATTTTGGCTAGAGTTGTTGCAAAAAGTGGCGATCGATAGCGAGCGAGCGAGAGAGATGGGACCTCATAGCCTTCCCAACGTGAATTGCGTCGCAATTCACGGGGGTTGGAGAGCGTTAGCGAGCAGGGGTAGAACCCCCTAGTTATCTATATTTCGATCGATTAATTTTTTATAGAAAATCACTTCCTTTTTAGTAACGTCATTTTTTTTTAAGCTTTGAATTGTAGGCACGTAATTATTGCAATTTCTATTATTATTATTGCCGAACAATCAATTTATAGTATAATTAACGCCAAAACTATATGAAAAAGTTAAATTTTAATCGTTTCAGTACTTCCCAAGGAAAGGGGACTAAATATCATCCGTTTTATATATAATTTCGCAAGTGTTATTACCCCTAAATGAGAGTGAATGAGAAAAGGGGAAAATTACGCGTGGATCTTTATTTCTCCGAAACATACATTTTGATTCTAATGCAACACTTCTCATTTGATTTCAGAGAAACTGAAATGTGCTCAAGAAGAAGAAAACAGAACAGTGAATTATTGTCGATCCATTTGTGAATTACCTTGCAGGTGAACAGTTTAAAAATTCTTTCAATTCATAACTAAATGAATAAATAATATTTATCGAATAATACTACTTTATTTATTTATTAACGTAGGGGAAAGTAGGGAAAGACTACATACCTTATTATTAGTTTCTTCTTGAAGAGAATTGATTGAAACTTTTCGTAACACTCTGCACTGATCCTTGCACCATAATATAATTTTTAAAATATGTGTAGTTCATCACATTTTTATCATTATTTATAAAAAGTCAAATCATCTGGTCTTACCCCACTGGTAGGGTAAAATCGCAACCATGCGTGTTAATATTACAGGAAATGAAAAAGTTTGGACTTTCTTTAGAAAATGAACACTATATTTTATTTACAACTTTAACTGAGGAATTAAACTAATAATATTTCAATTATAACTCTAATTATTTAATATTTAAAGACAAAATGAAAATGACTATATTTCTTAGAATTTGGGAAATTGCAGAAAAGAAGCTCTTCTCTTTATCAGTTTTATGCTATCATAATCACAATCTTGTTCATGTAGTTTTGACTGTCTTTTCTTTTTCAAACATTTTTTACGGTTCTTCAATTTTTTTCTTCTCTAATATATTTTTTCCCTCCAAGTAAGATATTCGGTTTTATCCCCAACAGAATGAGGGTCACAAAGCAAGTCATAAAATCGATCCTATAAATCCTAGCTACAGTTTTATCGTGGACAATAAAAATTCTTTTTAAATATGCTACACACAGTAATATAAAAAGTTGCAATAACTTTAAATGTGTTTATATTTAAGAATTTTCAAAAATAGCAAACATTGAAACAAAAAGAAGCATATAATAAACTTTCCAACAAAGAAACTACACAAATATCAGCATGGAGATGCCGTAATGAATGCTTCCTCTGCATGCTTAGAGCGGAGTATTTCAATATTTAGAACCACTAGAGTCAAACTGAGATATCCTGTTTTCACTCGACTGTATAGTTACCTTACTTTGTACTATAGTTGAAAAATATGTTTTATATTTTAAGTGGCAGTTACAATCCTGAGTTTTTTCTATGCAATGCTACATTACTGAAATGTATTGTAAAAATAAATATTTCTTTCATTTAATATTTAAAATTTTATCAATTACATTAATTCAAATAATTTAATTTAAGTATATTAAAAGAAGCATATAATAAACTTTCCAACAAAGAAACTACACAATTACCAGCATGGAGATGCCGTAATGAATGCTTCTTCTTCATGCTTAGAGCGAAGTATTTCAATATTTAGAACCGCTAGAGTCAAACTGAGATATCCTGTTTTCACTCGACTATACAGTTTTACCTTACTTTGTCCTATAGTTGAAAAATATGTTTTATGTTTTAAGGGGCAGTTACAATCCTGAGTTTTTTCTATGCAATGCTACATTACTGAAATGTATTGTAAAAATAAATATTTCTTTCATTTAATATTTAAAATTTTATCAATTACATTAATTCAAATAATTTAATTTAAGTATATTAAAAGAAGCATATAATAAACTTTCCAACAAAGAAACTACACAATTACCAGCATGGAGATGCCGTAATGAATGCTTCTTCTTCATGCTTAGAGCGAAGTATTTCAATATTTAGAACCGCTAGAGTCAAACTGAGATATCCTGTTTTCACTCGACTATACAGTTTTACCTTACTTTGTCCTATAGTTGAAAAATATGTTTTATGTTTTAAGGGGCAGTTACAATCCTGAGTTTTTTCTATGCAATGCTACATTACTGAAATGTATTGTAAAAATAAATATTTCTTTCATTTAATATTTAAAATTTTATAAATTACATTAATTAAAATAATTTAATTTAAAAAAAATCATACTGAATGTTTTATTTGTATGTTTTCCAGAAGCACTATTTATAAGCCGACTGTTTCTGCTTCAAAGTTGAATATAAATGGATTAGTAAGTATTTTTTTAATATTTAGATTTTAAAGTGTTTTAAAACAATGGATTTGTGAAGAAGTTTTAAATATCCTTTTTCTGTGTGGGGGAAAAAAAAAAAGACTTTTTCTTAGCCATAGAACCTAGATTAATGTATCTAAAGTCTTCTTTTGCAGCTTTTTTGTAAACGCAAATGCTGTTTACAACGTTAAAAAAAATGGTTCGAAGGCAGGGTATGCATTTAGTACAAAATAAATGAAAAATATAAACAAAAAGCTTTCAACACGGCTAGGTCGTAAATTGTTGTTCACTAATCGAAGTTTTTCATTGTATCTGAGCATCTATATACAGGGTGTTACAAAATTCGACCGACAAATTAAGAGGGGTGATAGAAGGCATCAAAAGGGTGAAACTTACCATAGAACATGGGGTCGCAAATTACGTTTAGTGGGAGAAAATAGCAAAAATATTGATGAAGGGTGTGACGTCGAGTGGAACAGAAAGGGTCAATAATAAATAGAAAAAATATTTATTTGACGTCAAGCATGATTACAATGTATTACACTTCAACGTCAGAAAGGACACGATGAGACATTTTTATAGGAATATGTTTTAACGCGTCCGGCAGTTCTTCGACCGTCGATGTAAGCTGTGCCTTCGCGGCCGCAACTTCAAACAATTTCTATAAAAATGTGTCGTCGTCTCCTTTCCGACGTTGAACTGCAATGCATTGTAATCATGCTTGACGTCATATAATTTTTTTTTCTATTTATTATTGGCCCTTTTTGTTCTACTCGATGTCACATCCTTTATAACAATTTTTGCGATTTTCTCCCATTAAACGTGGTTTGCGACACCATGTTCTATAGTAAGTTTTCATCCTCTTGTGTGCCTTCTATCCTACCTCTTAATTTGTCGGTCGAATTTTGGAACACCTTGTATATATAAAACGCCAAGGTAAGTAGCAGTGAAAAAGCAATTATTTTTCTTTAGCCGATGGCAACAAGTGTTTTGTTTTCACAAGAACAGTATGTGAGGTATCGATTTAAAATTCACCACACATATGCAGAAAAATTTTCTGTATCCAAAATTGCAATTTTTGTAACAATCGGCCGGAAATTTTTATTATTTTTTGCGAAAAACTAGATACTTTCTAAAAAAAGGTAAATAAAGTGCGAAGTCAAACCAAAAAACGCTCCATTTTGTTATTGATTAAAACATTAGCTCCATTCTTATATTTTATGCAGTTTAACCTCATTGCTGTCTGCATCGTTATGACGTCAATGTTACTGATGTTTACTAGCTGGCTAACGGCCACTAGCGGGCCCGAAATTACATCGGGGCCTCGAATTCATACTAACCTCGTAAAAAAACTGTCCTAATCCTTCGTTATCACCAGGAAGCGCTGCAAAGCATGATTTTAAGCGACATTAAAAAAAACAGATTTTTATCGACACATTCTACATACAACAATCAAAGCCCAGGAGGAGAGCTATCTCTGATAAACAACAGAGCCATCGCCGTCCATTTATCACTCTTTGGCATTAAAACGTTACAATGCTCTACACACTTCCCACTTGGACTCATCAGAGTACATAATAATAAATCAACATAAAAATTCTCATAATAAACATGGCTTTACATCAAAACTTAAATCTGATAAAATAGATTTTTTTTCAATCTACATTTACTGAAGTTATTATCAATATAAATTGAAAAATATGATACTGCATGTTATTAATTACATTAAAAGAAGGCGTGATGTTACGCACGGCACTCTTACCTGCCCATTTAATTTCCATTTTTGAAGTGAAAACTTCTTTAGGCGCGTTGGGCATTTTTTGAGATGGGAAAAAACCATTGAATTCGCGACACTGTTACCGTTACTGTTACTGACACCTCTGTATATTTGGCGACGATTCTGCAATAGCTGGGGCCTTTTTTGAGATGGGGAAAAACCATTGAACTCGCGACACTGTTACCGTCACTGTTACCGACACCTCTGTATATTTGGCGACGATTCTGCAATAGCTGGTTCAGGTAAGCAACCAGATTTGCTTAAATTAATATCTCACTTTGACAGCAAAAGTGATATTAGTCTCTATTTAGTATTATTTGAAAGACAAATTTCTCGAATGAATATAATAAAAGAAAATTGGGTCACACATTTGTTAGGTTTAATTCCGTTAGAAATCGCCAATATTATAGCTAGAGAACCAGAAACATTGGCGAACAATTACGATTACGTAAAAGATTTACTTCTTAAACGCTTCAAAATGACGCCAAAAGAATTTAGGCAGAAATTAATGCCACATAAAAAGAATTTTCAGCCACTTGGCGCGATTTAGCATTTGAATTAAGAAATTATTTGGAAGAATGGATTAGCAGTCTTAAAGTATCTGATTTTGAATCCTTAAAATAAATAATAGTAGTAGATCAAATTAAGAAGAGGTTAACTATAGAATTGAAAGCACATTTTATTGATGATCTTCCAAAAATTAGAAATGCAGACGCATTAGTAAGTAAACTAGACGATTATGATGCAGCGAGACGTAATGTTAAAACAATGAATATAATTTCACCCCACTTTGAAGATAGAAAACCCGAAGTAAGTAAAAATGAAAATTCACAATCTTTCTTTCATACCCAATAACAAAACAAAAGAAATAAATCTCAAATTAGGTGTTTTAGATAGATGTAACTCTCAAGGCCACATAGCGTCTCAGTGTAATAATAGCAATAACGGTCAAACTAATGAGTTCAGTTAAGACTCTACCGAAAACTATCGAAATTATAATCGCCAAAATCACAATCCTAATGCCGATGTACAGGAAAAAGCTAACATTGCTACAATTCGAATAAGAAATAAGTCTAAACCTAATGGAATGGGTAAAATAATTAATATCAAAGGCAAGGAAGCTAATCTATTGTTTGATAGAGACAGCTATATTTCTTTATTCAGTTACGAATGTTATGTCAATATTGGGTCGCCAAATTTGTCTTCTGTTGATATCTTATTAACTGACATTGGCGGAGAAAATGTAAATCTAATTGGATATTTTTTGTATAAAATACGTGTCGATGGCTTTCTTATATCAACGAAATTTTATGTTTCAAAATCTCTCGCATACGATATTGTAATAGGGCAAGACATGATCAGCAAACTAAAGTTAGCGATAGATGAAGAGGGAATTAAAATTGTTGGCGAGCGCAATACTTTTCAAGTAGGTTGCCTTAAAGTTGTAAATAATTCCGATAAAAAATTAAATTTTGTTGCCAATTCATACAATGAAGCGAAAGTATCAAAAGGAAATAGTTCACGTGCAGAAAACGAAATGATTGGTATTATGAATAAAAATAATTCAGAAAATAATTTCAAGATACATTTAGCACGCGCGGCGAAAACAGATAAAAGTGACTCAACTTGCGAGACCAAATCAAAAGATGAAGATGAAATAACAAAACACGAAAAATATTATAATTTAACGAGCACGAGAAAAGAAATAGACGGAAGTAATATAAAAAGAAAAAATGAAAATAATGAAATATTTCTTGAAAGTTTTAAGAAACTTGGTTACTGATACGGAAATGAAGTGAAATCATTTTATAGAAAAGAAAAGTTTGTTGACAGAAATTATAGATACCGCAAACAATACGCGCAGTATGAAGCTAGAAAAAAGCATAATGTTCACGAATACCGTAAACAAGACAGGCAGCAAAGAAGTCATCATTTTTGGAGTGATAGGAAGCGGGAACCCTATTTTGCAGATAAATGTTATTACAAAAGATATGAAATTACATCTCATGGAACAAATGATGAATGTATTGAGAGTTGTTTAAATTGTGGATGAAAATTCATAAGTTTCATTGGTATTCATTTCAAAGAATACCAATTAATTAAATTTCATATTTCATGTATTTGTAAATTTACGTTTTAAGAAATAGTTTGCAATTTCTGTATGTAAAATAATATGCATTATTTTTCATGTACAATAGTGCATTAAATGAAAATTGTAATATAATTTTTGTAGTAGTAGTTTATAATAATGAATTAAAAAAATCATTTAAAAGTATTTCCTGCACAATAAAACGTTTCCTGACGATTCAAAAAATACACACGTAATTGTTCAAGTTTTCACTTCTGTCGGCACTCCCGGAGTGCCAATGTTTTTTTTTTTTTTTTTTTTTTTTTTTTTACACCAGGCTACATCGTGCTCCATGGTTTAATATTTTAAACGTGAACGTTTGTGTTTAGAAATTTTAAAGAAGTGTGAACGTTGTTTATAATGATGGTGTAACAATATTTGTCTGTAAGGTGCAGCAATACAAAATTAACAATGACAATGAACTCAACAATGGTACAAAAAAGTACAAACGCCTGGCCATATGAAAAAGTGAAGCGGGCATCCCGGAACTGTTGATGACAGTTAAATACATTGCACTTTTGTTATATAGATAACTAGGGGGCTCAAACCCCTGCTCGCTACGCTCACCAACCCCCGTTCTGATTTCACAGCCTCTTAAAACCTGGTAATGTATCCTGTTTTAAAAAGATGATGATGATGATGATGTCACGAACGACGATTTTTTTCTGTAATCAGGTTATAAGGCTTTTTCATTTAACTGGTTATAATGCTTTTTCATTTAATTCATCTTTTTTATTTTTAATATTCATGTGTAAACACGATTCTTATGACGTAATTTTCTTTATTTCCTGCTTTCAACACGTGATCATTTAATTATTATTTTAAACTTTCATTATTGTTTTTAATAGTCTCGCGCAAATACATTTTTTATTTTAGATAAAACATAATCCTTTGCGCTTATTTAGAAATTGGCAACAATATAAAAAAATGACTTTTTCAATAAAAGATTTTTTATTCAATTTTTAAAGATTATTTTAGTTTTTATTGTCCGACCGTGATAATTGTTTTAATTTTTGAAAGCTTGTTATATTTCGCATCTGGTGGTATGATTTTCGAATCCGTAGGATGGCTAGAAAAAAAGTAATAGCTCCACAAAAAAGTCCTTAGTAAAAAAGTGATGAGAATAACCCGGAATATCTACGCAGAATTTGATTGGTCCATTTCGTTTTTGGCTCAGTTCCAGATTACTTTTTTTTAATATAGAAGGATATAGATTGAATAATAATAAATAAATAAAAATAATAATAAATAATAAATCAATAAAATAATCTTATTAGGTAGAGATTTCCGTCAAGTCCTACCGATCATTTTTAGAGGTTCAAGATCACTAACAGTTTCAAGGTGCATAAAGAAGCATAGACTTTGGTCTGATCTTTACATTATGAAACTTACAGAAAATATGCGTGCCCTTTAAACAGAGAGAGAGTTGGCAAGTTGACTATTACAGGTTGGCGAATGTCAAACTGGGGAAACTATTAAGTTGCCTCCAATTTGCTATCCAGATATACAAGATCCAGTGTAACAACTTTTCAGTGACATCGATTTTAAGATAGTGACACCTCAAAAGCTTACATACTAACAGTGACAAACAATTTGTCATTTGAAATTAATAATCGTGTTTCACAGTGTATGCCAGGAACGGAAAGTGTTTATGAAAGCATTGACAAATATCACCATCATATGACACCATCATAAGGAATGATCCACAAGATCAAATTGCATATACTGAAGAACTTTTTAATAGTTTAACATCAACTGGAATGCCATCTCATTAACTGAAATTAAAGCCAGGAGCTATCATAATGTTACTAAGAAATTTAGTACCTCCTGAAGGTCTAGGCACTGGCACAAGACTTAAAAACTTGCAGAATAATGCTACTAAATCAAAAGAAAATTTGATTCCAATATTAAACTTTTCTCATTCCTCGAATACTATTTATTCCATCATATAATAATATGCCTTTTACATTTAAGCGTATTCTCAATATGAAAGGAGAAAACTAAGAGAAATTGAAAATAAAGAATGGAAAAATGCAATATCTCATGTCCCTACAGCACCAAGAAGAACAAGTGTTGCCTTATTTAGGCTTGCCACGGGTCTGCCTGATTACCTTTTAAGATTTGGTATTCTTGAAAATCCAAATTGCCCTATTTGTGGAGAGGATGTAATCTTGAATGCACAGCATTTACCACTGTGCCTCGCATTATCAAGTACTATCTGGCAGATATTGGGAGGCCAGAGAACTAATGAGGACCTGAGAACATCAGCTTAATTGATTGTATTACCTGTTTACAGTTGACTTTTTGTTTTCTCTAAAGTCTCTATATGTCATTCTTATTTCGTTTATTGTCCCGTTTATTCTTCAATTGATTTGATGGAATATAATAGTGTATAGATGTTTGTCTAAGTGCTACTGCTTTGAAATAAAAAAACACATTTAAGCGTATACAATTTCCTATCCGATTTGCTTTTTCAATGACTATAAATAAAACTCAGGGTCAAACTTTTGAAAACATTTGCTTAGATTTGTTAAAACCAGTTTTTAGCTATGGTCAGTTGTATTGTATATGGGTGTTAAGAGTTAGATCTTATGATTCAGTTACTGTATCTCCGATCTCTGAAATTTACAATTGTGTACATAAAGAAGTTTTCGATGCTGAAAAATAAATAAATAAATGAATAAAAATATTTTCATAATTGTGAATGGTGTGGATACTTTCAATATAATATTAATACACTTTTTTAATTTTAAAGGATATCCAGTAACTATTGTTGCAAAGGTTTTTATATGCACGATGCTGAAAAAATACAGCTGCTTTCATATTTCTAGATGGTGTCCATATCTTATGATGTGTATATATATTTTATTTCAAACTACCCAGTCCTAAATTGAGAAGTTTTCATTATACATATGATTCTGAAATTCGTGTATTATAATATGCATATATTTAAAAGAGTAGACACTAGAGCGCATATACTCTGCATGGGATAGGCCAATCTAATGTAAAACAGAATTTAAATTCATCCAACGTTTAGTCACTTCAACAATATATATATATCGTTAATAATTCATACCAGTCATTTAAAAAAGTTTTTTGTGAATATAATGCTATTTTGGCAGTCAGTCTATAAAATGTTACATGTTGGTAAATGTTTCATTAAAAAAATTCCCAATGATTTTCAAAAAATAAGTGACTGAGCAAGTATAATATACACTCATTTTGTTATTACTTTTCTTTAGTCTTCCGAACTTCAACATCGGGAAGATCACTTCAATATGACGAGTTTTGAGTAAGTTATGATAGTTGAGTAAGTTAGTTATGAAAGTTTAGTATATTTTATATTAATCACTATTACATTGCTAAAAGCAAAGAAAATTCATGAAAAACTAATACATTTCACAGATGCTATGTGAATATCTTTCTTTTTCTTTCAGCCATATCATTCTTGTGAAAATCTTTTATTCCACTTTGGAGCACACGATCTACAGGTACATCCCTAAATACGATGTAAGAATTTTTTCTTTCTTTGGCTTTTGCTGTAAAAGTTTTATTACTAATACATGAATATGAAAATCATGACTATTCACTGTACGGAACTGTAAGATTTTTTATATAAAAGTTTTATTAATAATGCATGAATAAGAGAATCCTGAGTAATCAATGTACGGAATTTTTGTAGTGATATCATAGTATGAATTTCAGGTATATATTTTTACAAATTGAAGTTTTAGTATTCAATCTGCGTTCCTGCGTTCCTCTTTTGCTTTGTGTGAATAAACCTGATATGTAGGTTTCTTAAGAAAAAAAAATTAAATTGCATATATTTATCAAAATATGTACATGTACAGTTGCAATTTATTCCTTATATATACTAATATAATAAAGAAGTAAAGTTTTTTTTTCTTTTTGTTTGTTTGTAGGGATAATCTCTGGAACTACCGAACTGATTTCAATAGTAATGGCGGCAAATTGATGGTGACAATCCCTGATCCAACATAGGATATATTTTATATCAGTACCACTAACTTCAGGAGGGTTCAGAAACGAAAAACATTCTAAGATTGCGATTTTTGTGATACTGAAGGAGCTAGAAACTTAAAATTTGGCATGGTAGCTACTTATAAGATGCAACTGCTCTCTAAGAAACAAATTCTAAAAAAAATTGAAATTGAAAAGAGTGAAATGAACGAAAAGCGTTCTAAAAACGATCTAAATTACGATTTCTATAGAATTGTTAAGGATAGAAACTTGAAATTTGATATGGCTGCTACTTTTAACACGCAAATGCACACATAATACCTTTGTTTTTTAAAAAAGTCGAACTTTAAAAGAAAGCAGGGGAAAAAAATATTCTAAATTACGGTTTTTGTTATTTTGAAAGGAGTAGAAACTTGAAATTTCGCATGAGAGTTACTTTTAAAATGAAAATGCTCGCTAAAAACAGCTTTAAACAAGTTGGAAATTGTACGTCAAACGTTACAAACGAGGTGCGTTCGTAAGCACGTTTTAGAATTAAATTCATGATATCCCATGCATAGAACGGGTTAAACAGCTAGTTAAGTATATATTTTATGACACTGTTCATACAAATATCTTAACTAGTTATATAAATATTCAGATATATATGTATCAGCTAGTTATATAAATATTCAGATCTTGATTATTTTTAATTCTGTGAAATGAATTATATCGTCTGCAGATTAATTTCTGTCATAAAATAAGTATCTCGGTCGCTTGACGATTCAACTTCGGAAGCTCCTATAACAAAAAAGCACCGATTTAAAAAAAAAAATTCAAATTTCTTAATAAATATTTTTATTAATATCTCCTAAAGTTTTGATTCGATTTTAATAAAATTTGAAATGTCTCGACAAAATTCTGCCAAGATAATATATTTCAAATTGCAAACCATTTGGTTGAGTAGTTTTTGCGTTGTTATATGCGGACAGACAGACAGACAGACGGACGGACAGACAGACAGACAGACGGACGGACAGACAGACAGACAGACAGACAGACGGACGTAGAGACGGACGGACCAAGCGACGACTATAGGTGCTACGTATTTATATAATTACGAACGCACCTAAAAATCGAAAATTAAAAGATTGAAATGAGGGAAAAGTGTTCTAAAAACGTTCTAAACTATGATTTCTATGGCATTGTTAAGGATAGAAACTTCAAATTTGACATGACTGCTATTTTTAAGACGCAAATGCACGCAAAAAAACTCGAAATTTAACAGTGTGTACATTCTAAATTACGATTTTTGTGAGATTTGAAAGGACTAGAAACTTGAAATTTTGCATGGCTTTTCCATTTAAGATAAAAATGCATTTTAAGAATGGTTTCTAAAAAAAATCGAAATTTAAAAGTGTGAAATGAGCGGAAAGCGTTCTAAAAATGTTCTAAATTATGATTTATTTCTATGGAATTGTTAAGGAGAGAAACAGGGAGTTTCATATGGCTGCTACTTTTAAGACGCAAATGCTCGCTTAGAACAGTTTCAAAAAATCAAAATTTAAAAGGGTGAAGGAGCAAAAAAGTGTGCATAAAACGTTCTAAAGTTACGATTTATGTCCTACAAATGGTATAGAAGCTTGGAATGTCGCATGGTGGTTACTTTTAAAATGTAAATACTCACTGAAAACGGTTTAAAAAAATCGAAATTTCAAAGAGTGAAAGAGCGAAAAGAGCTATAAATTACGATTTATTTGGAATTGTTAAGGATAGAAACTTCAAATTTAACATGGTTGCTACTTTTAAGATCCCAAAGCTGGCTTAGAACAGTTTTCTAAAGATTCGAAAGGGTGCAGGTTAAAAGGGTGCAGGAACAAAAAATGCTCTAAAATTGTGATTTATGCGATACAGTTGATTAGAACCCTGGAATTTGGCATGGTAGTTACATTTAAGATGTAAATACACTCTAAGAACTTTTTTTTTAAATTCGAAATTTAAAAAGATGAAATGAGCGAAAAATGTTCTATAAGCGTTCTAAATTACGATTTATGTGGAACTGATAAGCCTAGAATATTGAAATGTGTCGTGGCTGTTACTCTAGAGATGTAAATATTGGTTCAGAACACTTTTCTAAAAATTCGAAATTTAAAAAGGTGTAGAAGCAACAAACGTTCTAAAATTGTGATTTATGCGATACAGTTGATTAGAACCCTGGAATTTGGCATGGTAGTTACATTTAAGATGTAAATACACTCTAAGAACTTTTTTTTTAAATTCGAAATTTAAAAAGATGAAATGAGCGAAAAATGTTCTATAAACGTTCTAAATTATGATTTATGTGGAACTGTTAAGCCTAGAATATTGAAATGTGTCGTGGCTGTTACTCTAGAGATGTAAATGTTGGTTCAGAACACTTTTCTAAAAATTCGAAATTTAAAAAAGTGTAGAAGCAACAAACGTTCTAAAATTGTGATTTATGTGATACAGTTGATTAGAGCCCTGGAATTTGGCATGGTACTTACATTTAAGATGTAAATACACTCTAAGAACTTTTTTTTTTTAATTCGAAATTTAAAAAGATGAAATGAGCGAAAAATGTTCTATAAACGTTCTAAATTACGATTTATGTGGAACTGTTAAGCCTGGAATATTGCAATGTGTCATGGCTGTTACTCTAGAGCTGTAAATGTTGGTTCAGAACACTTTTCTAAAAATTCGAAATTTAAAAAGTGTAGAAGCAACAAACGTTCTAAAATTGTGATTTATGCGATACGCAAGCTTGGAAATTGGCATGGTGGTAATATTTAAAATGTAACTGCTCGCTAAGATTGGTTTCATTGGGAAAATTCAAAATTTCAAGGATAAAATGAGTGGAAAACGGTCTAAATTACGATTTAGTTGGATTTATTCGGGTTAGATACTTGAAATTTTGTTTAGTGGATACTTTTAAGATACAGATTAACAGTATAAACAGTATATTAAAAATTAGAAGTTTAAAAGTGTGAAATGAGTTGGAAACGTTCTTAAATGCGATTTATTCAGAATAGTTAGGGATAAAAATTTAAAATTTGACATATCTGTTATGTTTAAGAGTTAAATGCTCCACAGAACAGTTTTTACAAAATTCGAAATTTAAAAGTGTGCAGAAGCATAAAACGTTCTAAATTTACGATTTTTGTGATGCTACTGAGCTAGAAATTGGAAATTTAGCAGGGTGGTTATTTTTGAGATGTAAGTGCAGGCTAAAAACGATTTATGAAAAATTCGAAATTTGAAAGAATGATTAGATTATTATTATTATTATTATTATTATTATTATTATTTATTTTTTTTTGTACATATCCAGTTTCATAGTGGGATTTTGACCGAAACTTATCTAAATCACCTTCAATAGAGTTAATTCATTCGAGATAACAAGGTTGGCATTAATCGATTACTTTGTTAGTCGATTGATTAATCAACTAAATGTTCAATCATAAGAAATTTATTCATGATGAATGTAATCATGATCTAAATTGAGAAAAAGTAATTACCTTTTACAAATTTTTCCATGATTAATTCAATCACGATTACTTTAATCATTAATCAACTACACAGACGAAAATTAAGTATGGCCGCTATTTAACTTTTTCAAATTCACTTTAATTGCTACAAGAATGTTATCAAGTTTCACTATTACGATTTTCTTTACTGAAAATTATACAGGATCACATAAAATTATCCAGATACACCGAAGTCAAAGTGTATAAATCACTTAAAGGAGAAAGGACAGTTGAACACCCCTTTATTAATCAATGTTTAGTATTTAATTATTCATCATCTAATATTTAGATAAAGTTTTCTCTATGTTGTAAGAACGAACTGTGATAGAGCGATCTGCGCGGGGGTGACAAAAATGACTACGTCATTGAGTTACTAGATGAAATTGTGATATAAGACAAGATTATTAGGAATAGATGAAAGAATGACTTGTCTACCTCGCTTCTTTTTTTTTTTTTTTTTTTTTTGGTATGCATGAGCAGAACGAGGCGCTAATTGGTGATATTGGAGGAATTATCACGTTATCGATTTACGGCAAGATTATTTAACATATTTTATATATTGACTTGTACAATATAATTTTTTCAATCTGCCTTCTGATATCTTGGTATAATATGAGAAGAATGGGGCGCCAATTCTTTATTTTACTGTAGTATCACGTTTTTGAATTACGATATGCAGCTTTAGCGTTCGATCTCTCTTGACTGATACACTGCAAATGTTTTAGTCTGCCTCGTGATATCTTGGTATGATATGAGCAGAACGAGGCGCAAATTCATCATTTTGACGGTACTTTTACGTTATCAAGTTTCGAGATGAAATTGTTGCCAAATTAAAGTTTAAACAATGATTTTTTTTAAATATAAGCCTAAATATAAGAAAAACCCCTCCCCCCCCCACACCTTTTTTTTCTAAACTGTCGGAAAAGGGATAGATAGCACAGAAGATTCCTCAGGAAAATTTAAAAGTAATTTTTGTTAAACTAAGCGCATCAACCAGCAACGTCAATCAGGACTAGGACTTTTACTATATCAGACGGCCCCAGTGGCTTCGAGTTCACTTATTACTTACACATTGTACTCATATCATAATCGTACCTGAACTCGAAATTTCTACTTAAAGTCACCCCGAAAACCGACCGGAACACGAAGAATCGCACTCGAGCACAACCGAAACTCGAATTGAAAGAAAATTAGTCTATATTTAAAAAATATTATTGAAAAGTAGTCTACAATTAAACCTCTAATATCAATTCTATCATTTTTGTATAAAAATGAGCTCATATACGCTCATTAAATTCAGATATACAGTTTGTTTCATTTGATAAATTTTCAGGACTTTCTTTTGAAAAATCGCTCAACCCAAGCTCGATCGCAAAGAGTCAAAATCAAACCCGAAACCGAACCAAACACGAAATATTTAAAGTCAACCCTTCCATAGCTAAACCGAGTCTCGGGTTAGGTAAAATTGGGGTGGGGTAACCGACCAGATACAGGACTTTAGCTGCAAACGTGCAAACCCAGGGGGATAAAACCAGAAGAAACTTGAAAAAAAAATGAAAAGTAAAGGATCAAAGCCGGAATAAAACATAACATTTTAATCATTAATTATTAATTAGATTAGCTAATTAGATTGAGAATTTATTTAATCGTTAATTGGAGATAGGGAATGAAATGAAATTAATCATTAATCATTAGTCTCTGAGTTGGATTGAAACGAAATGCAATCGGTGAATCTTTAGTCATGATTAAACATCTAATCGTTAGTTTTCAATCGTTAATCTAATTAAAATTTTGCACCACACTGCAAGATAGAGACTTTAAATAAACCACTGATTCGTCAATTTTAGAAAAATAAATAAACAAATATTCGCTTTCTAACAAAAATCTATTTAGAAACAAAAACTAACAAATATTTTTCGAAATTGTCACACTTTTTATACTCTTTTATTTAGTTTAACTTGGTTTTTGTGTAGAGATTAAATTCAGGAATCGATTTTTTACTCACTTCCTGATATGCCAGAATTATAAAAAATATGCACACATGTGTTTCCGATGAAAATACAACATATTAATATTCGTAGAACTTAATTATAAATTCATAAATTGATATTAAGGTATTTTTTCGTTAGCCGAGCGCAGGTGATAAATCTCCAAATATTCTTTTGGTATGTGAATTACAACAGCAATAATTATACGCCAAACCAAGCTCGATAAAATATGCCAACTGGTCGTGAAACTGCCACAACGAAATATTTTAAACGTTAAAAGTAGAAAGTAAAGAGTTTAATATATATATTTTTTTAAAACAAAATTTAATGTCATCGTTTTATTCTTTTTCGATTTTAAATAATATATACAAATAACGATCGTTATTGAATAACGGAGAACAAAATATTTTCTTTATAGCAAAGCAACGATCGCTTCGTTTACTGTCGATGATTGTAACCAAAAGCATAGCTAAGTACGAACAATGCGCACATGTTTTTTTTTTTTTCAACCTTCATTTTGAAAATATTTTTGGAATAGAACAATATTGGGTCAATATTGTTTATGCGGCTATATTTTGACCAAACTGGTATGAAATATTGCTCCAATAATGAGGTGTTAACATGTTGCCAATATTGCATCAATAGTAATAGGAAATACTTCACTCTTTGATTACTCATATTTCTACAATATTAACGCTTCATTGACAATATTTACAATAGAAAGCCAATATTTAATCAATACTGGTATTCCATAGGAAATATTTCCAAAGAATATATGGGCGCAATGTTGGGCACCAACGTAATCAACATCACTAATATTGGTTTGTTACTAAGGTAATTTCTGACCATCATATAAATCATGGTTGTTTTAAATCATATATAACTTTAATGTAGTATAACGGTTGTTTTAAGGCACATGTAGCATAAATTATTATCTATCACACACTATGTATAATTTATTCTTCTGTTTAATTTAGACGATGGAGGTGTTTAGTTTCTTGGGTGGCTACAGCGGTGTATGGCTGGGTTTTTCTCTCCTGACAATCTATGAACTTTTGGAAATCATTCTGTCAACAATCCTGTTCTTCTTTCGAAGACGAGTTTATCATCTACAACGCAAGAAATTACGCGTAGTAAGAATGGATTATAAAAAGAACGGTAAAACTGCAGCAAAGACGCAGAAAAAGAAGAAACTTTCCAGTTGGTGAAAGTTTATTTATTAAATGATCAAAAATAAAGATTTTAAAAATGTTACAAAAAAAAACTCGCTGTCTTTCATTTTTTCAAAAAAAAAAAAAAAAATATATATATCGTTTTTCCAATTTCAAACTAAAATGTACAGACGGCCATATGAAAAAATAAAAAAAAGAACACTAGGTGCATTTTAATTTCAAAATTCTCACAGAAAAAAAAATCATCCAACTAGAATTTTATTTTTAATTTATCTTTAAAAAATAAGCTTAGGGGGACATCTTCATACCGAAATTGCACCAAACTGTTAAATTTTCAATACTAACACCTAATTGTGCAATCCTTTTTAGATTTTTCAGTAAATTTTACCGTAGGATACCAAGCGAGAAGTCATTCGGTCAAGTAGTTAAGGAATTATGAAAGTGTAAAGTTGGAACTCCTAATGTTCAATTCATTTGTAATAGATTGTATAGATTGTAATAGATTTGTAATAGATTGTTCATTGTAACAGATTGTAATGTGGATATTTTTTAAGCATAACTTTAAAAAAAAGAAGAAAAGGGCCCAGTTAAACTGATGGCATTGAGCTCACAGGCTATTCACACTAATTGTATATCATACTCTTATTTCAAAGAATAATGCCCCTCGAAAAATAAAGAAATTGACAATACACCTGTGTACCAAATTTGAAGCAAATCGGATAATTCTGCATGAAAACCGCATTTATCTAAATTAAGAGGGGGGGGGGGGATTAGCCAGGGCCTGATCAACTATATGTGGGACCCGGTACATATATGCCATGTCGGGTCCCTTTTCTGAAAGAAATTGCATTATAAACATGACAAACAGCTTTATGTGCAGTTAACCATCATAGCTTTATGAAAAAAAGAATATATTACTTATACATATAAATGCATTCAAAAAATTATATGATTTAAAAATTTGCTGCACAATATTCCTGATTGGCTTGATTAAGAGTGTCAACAATAATCCAGATTATAAAACAAGCAAGGAGGAATTATGAAAATATATATATAAGGCAAAATTTTTATTGGTTATTTTTTTACATATCAAAAACTTTGAAAGTGGCCCATTACTGGAAGGGGGTCCATTACTGGCACATCTACCCTATATATACATATATATAATCAACCGAATTTTTGTAAACTAAATCCTTAAAATTACAGAGAATACATCTAAAAGCAGCATAAGAAATTGACACAAAAATATTAAATAGTTTAATAAAAAATATTTATTTAAATGTTCTTTGATTGTTCAAACTCAGGGGTTGCACTGACGTTTCTCTCTCTATCTCTCTCTCTCTCTCTCTCTCTCCCTCCCCCCCCCCCCCCCCTCTCTCTCTCTCTTTGGCTGTTAGTGTTTCGAAACAAAATTCTGTAAATTTCTCTTGCTAGTTGTTCTTTCTAGATGTTATAAAAATGTATCACAAAGTTTTTTGTTAAAAAATAGTGGTGGCTAAAACAGTCGTCATTGACACCCCAGAAATTGTACTGCTTAGATTTTCTTTGTTACAGATAAAGGCATTTTCCGTCATAAAAAGAAAATAAATAATATACGAAATTATGTTTAATAGTTTTCAAAAAAAAACTTTCTCAAAGGGTAGCGAGACCCATTACGGAATATTAATTGTTCCAAAATTGAAAATAATATTTCTGTTAAAAAAAGAAATTCACTATTTTATCATCACACTTTGTCCATATACAGCACAAATTTTACGAGCAGTCTGACTAGCATTTTTGCCTTTCTTAAAATAAAAGAGCATAATACGACTAAAATGAACATTTTGGTTCTCCATCCTTAGCACTACACCGAAACAAAAATTATGCCACAACACAAGCGATAATTATGCAACGCAAGCAGAAAAGACCGAGTGTACATAAAAGGCATTCAAGATCACTCCTTATCAGCAGTAGCAAAATAACTAAACAAAACCACAGAAGTTTCTGGATGATCCAATATTTGTAAAGAATTGCTTTTTTCCCGCTTTTTTGTCACTATTTTCATTTAAAGAAAACATTTTTCCGTAATAAGGCGCTTCAAAAATGTTTTTCGATACCACGGAAAATCTTTGCCTCTTAATTTTTAGAATGTTACTAAGATACATTTCCCACGGGACACGAGTTGAAGACCCCTGTCTTAAAGTATACTGCAAATTAAATAAATAAATAAACATCCGTAAGTATTGCAATCGTAAGTATTGCAAATGTTTAAGGATGAAACAAAATTTCATGTTTCTAATTAACCCCTGGCATACTTTTTATGTTGCAAATGTCTTTCATATATTTAATATGAAAAGTATATATTATTTTTCATCGAATGATTCTGCAGTCGGCAAGAGATCACATATGTACTAAAGGGTTTTTTACGTAAACAATTTAGTAATATCACAGCATTAAAAAAATAAAACAATGGTGATGAATGTAAGTATACAATACCTGCTCAAACATAATTTTTTTTTATAAGACTTGCAAAATAACTGAAACAAGTTGGAAATTGTACGTTAAACGTGACGAATTGCTTTTTTCCCGCTTTTTTGTCACTATTTTCATTTAAAGAAAACATTTTTCCGTAATAAGGCGCTTCAAAAATGTTTTTCGATACCGCGGAAAATCTTTGTCTCTTAACTTTTAGAATGTCATTAGAATGTCACTAAGATACATTTCCCACGGGACAAGAGTTGAAGACCCCTGTCTTAAAGTATACTGCAAATTAAATAAATAAATAAACATCCGTAAGTATTGCAATCGTAAGTATTGCAAATGTTTAAGGATGAAACAAAATTTCATGTTTCTAATTAACCGCTGGCATACTTTTTATGTTGCAAATGTCTTTCATATATTTAATATGAAAAGTATATATTATTTTTCATCGAATGATTCTGCAGTCGGCAAGAAGTCACATATGTATTGAAGGGTTTTTTACTTAAACAATTTAGCAATATCACAGCATTAAAAAAATAAAACAATGGTGATGAATGTAAGTATTCAATACCTGCTCAAACATAATTTTTTTTATAAGACTTGCAAAATAACTGAAACAAGTTGGAAATTGTACGTTAAACATGACAAATGAGATGCGTTCGTACTATAACTAGTTTTACAATGTAAAAAAATCATCTTTATTGTTTCAGTGAAATCAATTATATATCGTCTGTTATTATGATATGATTAATTTCTGTAATAAAATAAATACATTTTAAGTTGGCAACATTTTATCTTTTGTTGACATTTACTGAAAAAAAACAAATTAGAAACTTAAGACTACTTTTGAAAATTTCAGAACTTGAAATCCATATTTAGTCTCATTTTCCATTTAACATCTATTTTCCCGGAAACATATATAAAAAAAACTGTCGGTAAGTTATATGATTGCTATAATTAAACAATTTCAGTATACAAATTCGGTTTTAAATTCAGTAATACGGAAATAATATGACTCCACCTTAAATAGGACGTAATCTCCATGGCAATCTAGAATCATTACCTTTCAGGGGATATCATTGAATTAATTACGTATGATAGGATTTAATAGAATGAAGAAAACTTTTATTAATATCTTTTCAAGTTTTGATTCAATTTTCATAAAATTTGGAATGACTCAACAAAATTCTGCAACGATTCTATATATTAAATTTCAAACTATTCGGTTGGGTAGTTTTTGCGCTTTTATATGCGGACAGACGGACGGAACGGACAACGATTGTAGGTGCCATGTAGTTATGTAATTACAAACGCACCTAAAAATGGTCTAACACGAACTTTCATACAAGCAATCTTTCATGATATAAGACATAAAAGTGGCTAGAATGATTACAGCTAGATTTTTTTTAATGTCAAAAATTTTGCATAATGTTTGTTAATAGAGCGTATCGAATTACAGATGCTCATACATAAAGAAGAAATCTTGTAGCAAGAAATCTTGTATCATAATGACGTAACATACGTGAAGGACATGCCACACATGCGGCAATGTTCGCTGGCCTTCAACTGAACTATTCTGTATTCATCAGAAGAAAATGTTGAATTCATGATAATTTTCATCTTTTAGTTTTCGATTGGTTTACACGTTTTCAGATATCTTGAATATAATTTGATAACGTTAAGGGGTCTTGTACCTTTTAAACTCGCAGAAAATCAACAAAAACTTTCAAACTTTGAATTAGTGTATCTGCAAAACCTTTTTGTGTATAAGCATGAAATTTTGACTATTGATTAAGCAGATTGTGCTTTTTAATATAATACCATTAGAAACTGACTGGTCGTTTACAGAATTTGAGCATGGTTGAACGCATGATGTCTAGAGAACGTATGACTGGTTTGTTATGAAATTTGTTCTAAATAATAAGCACATATGTATTTTAAAAATGACTTACTCTTAGATCAAAATTATTTCATTAACCATGTAAAAAAAAATATTTTTGTAAAAAATTTCAAAATTTTACATTTTTGTAATGAATAAAAACAGTCATATCTAAAAATCTTATCATTGTAAATATTTAAATTGGCTCATTTTAAACACACAGATGCGCTTGTTATATAAATAAAATTTCATAACAATCCATGCATACGTTCTCCAGATATCATTTGAGAATAAGATTTTATACAAACGTTTGTGAAAGGGGGAAAATACAAATATCTCTATGTTCCTACACTCTGTAAGAAAATGTCACCAAAAAGCGTAAAAAGTAGAAGCAGCAAGTTGCCAAAATATCCTTGTGATTGAAAGAGGTTTTTCTGTTACATGAAGAAGTATCCGTTTTTTGACTATAGAATTTCTGGAAATCTTGAGCTTCGGTTGGCAAATTATTCGTATTTTGAGGGACAAAGGACCTATGTTAAAACCGTTTCTAATAAGAAAAAACAACATGCAACACTGTTGCCGAAACGCCCCTGTGATTTGACGAAAATTTAGCTTTAAATTGAAGGATTTGAGGTAATTGTTTACACTGTAAAAAAAAAATGGGTCGATTTACTAAACAAATTTTAGTTTTTCTCACATTTCTTTGCAATTACTAAAAAGTTTTTTGTATTCTTACTTAATTACAAGAAAATCTGTAAGAATTACTAGAAAACAGCTAGCATCATTACTAGAAAACAGCTAGCAATGATTCCGGTTTTTAGTACTGGTTAATAAAAAAATCTGTGGAATGCAAATATACTAAAAAAAATTTAGTAACCTCAGGATTTTTTTTTACAGTGTACGTTAGATTGGTAAATTTTCTGTAATTTTTAGGGAAAATGAGCAAATAAAATGGAAATTTTTCGTGTTTTTTCTGCTGTATCGTCAGTGCAGATGAAAAATAAAGTTAAAAAATAGCAACTACGGAATACCTTTACATTTTTTATTTTATTATTATTTTTTATCATTTTTCACTGACTAAAATTATTTTTTTCTTTTCGATGCCTTAAAACAATTACTCTGTTTTTTGTATTCTAGAATTTTCCTTCTTTCTGATACAATAGTTTTTATGCGTCACATGTACACACACATCACAGCCAAGTTATGCTGTAAAACACCGATTTCAAACGGAACACCTAAGTCAATTTGGTCAGTAGTTGGTCCCTTTGATCTTCTGGAAACACTGCGTTGATGTTGGCTTCATGTGGATATCAAATACCTACATGTATAGTCGATGATATGGAGAATACTATCACTGTTAAGTCGGCAGGTAGGAGAAAGGTACCGAGACGGGAGATTTCTCACTCACTGCCAGAAAGAATCAAAATTAATGGGAGGACTTTGAGGCATAAAGTTAGTTTTCGCCTCCTGTCATGCTTAATAAAAAATAAGCTGCACATTTTGGTGTCTTCGAGACCAGATATGATGTTTCGGTCGACTAGAGGGCATAAGTCAAAAATAACTACAACAAAGAGTCTGACCACAATCAAAATAATTATTTTCATATGTGACACATCAAAGATGTATAAAAATATCTTGCCTTCAGATATTTTATGTTATAAGGAAATAAAGAATTTATTTTATATATGCGTACGAAAAAGCATTGGATTCGTGAAAATTTTTGAATTCCATTTTTTGATGGATTTACATTATTTTGGACGTCCCGTATACGATTTGAACATTTTTTGGAAAATGTCTGTCTGTGTATGACGCACATTTTGTGGCTGCTCTATTTCAAGAATTAATGCACGGAATTTCATTAAACTTCATATTCCATTAGGCCTTGGCGTAAATTGATTCTGATTATGTTTTTGTGTATATCGCGTAACAGGAATCGCTACTATTCTATGTCTTGTGTTTTTCACAATATCATACTACTAGCTATATCTCAAGAATTAATGCAAGAAATTTCATCAAACTCCATATTCAGTTACACTTTGACATAAATTTTTACTTAATAGGTTTTTAGTACACTAAAGTCCCGCTATTCCGAACTAATTGGGACCGAACACTGTTCGGTTTAGCGGGAATTCAGAATAGGCGGATTTCATTAATCATAATCAGCGTATTGACTTGTTAAGGCGTAAATTAAGTGCGGGGACATCTGCTACTGCCAGCTCTATGCAGCGTTGATCGGCGCGTGGTGAACAGGTTCAGTGAAAGTGGGAAGGCAAGGGCATTAATCTTTGGACTGAATTTTAAGGCTTTCCTACCAAAAGTCTTTCTTCACAAGAAGAGAAATCTGCCCCAGGGTTTAAAATGGACAAACAATATCTAATTGTCTTAGCTTGCAGCAACACCTCGGCAACAAACAAACTTCCGCTGATGGTAATAGGCAAATCGGCGAAACCCCAAGCGTTCAAAAACATTAACATCAACTCACTTCCTGTGTATTATAAGAATAAGAAAAGAGCTTGGATGGAACGCGACTTGTTGAATATATGTTTCGAGCACCAATTTGTCATTCAGTGCTCTTCGTTAGAAAAAAAAATCACTGACTTTACTTCTTAAGTGTGTGTAAATTAGTTATTTTTGTGTTTAGCAGTGATTAAAAACTATTCTACAGAATTGTATAAATGGAGCCGACGGACGCCGACATGTACTGTAAGTAACCAGCTTTCATTCCAATTTGGTTTCAGGCGTTTTCATCAAGCTTAAGCTCTATGTATGTCTCTATTTAACTTCTCTATTTAACTTGTATAACAATAAATTTACGTCTTTTCACGAACGTCTTTTTAATTATTCCTGTTTTTAATTTAAAAAAATTGGTATTTTTTCTGAACTCTGTTCGGAATAGGCGGATTTTCGGAATAGCGGGACTCTACTGTATATGCATCGCCAAACAGGTGGCACTGCTATGCAGTATTTTGTGTTTTCACGATTTCCGTGAGATTTTTATATCTCAAGAACTAATGCACGGAATTTCCTCAAACTTCCTATTCAGTTATTATCTTGGCATGCATTTGTGGTGATAAGGCTTCGTGTATATCGCTTACGAAATAGCTCTCCTATGCTATGTTTTTGGCGATTTCCGTGATAATTTTATCTAGGCATCTTTGGGATGTAATTTCACGAAATTTTTATACGTAAGATAATTGAAAATTACCTTTATTCCATTTTGGCTTTGATCATTCAAAAGGTTATGATCTGCTTTTGTGGTGAACATTATAGCTGTGTCTCAGTTACTACTGAAGTACGAATATTACTTTTGTATTAATCTTTCGATTTTGCGAATTTAAAAGCAAGAAAAAAGAAGGCATCCAAAAACCTATTAGGCAATTAAAAAGGAACTAAAAATATATGTAAAACATTAAGAAATTTGTATACTTGTAGTCTAGTATCTAGTATACTTGAAATCTATGCAATAAAATGATATTTTTGCTTGTTTATGAGAGCAAAGGTAAGAAATTTGGCATGAGAATTATTTGGAGTATGTATAAAGCCCTTATTATATGTATTTAAAGCCCTTATTTTTTTAACACTTACTAACATAGTTGAAAAATCTGTATGATTTTGATCCATCTGTCTTTTAGGTAGATTTCATTACAAAGAGCTATACCCATTGCAGCCGTTCGAAGGAAAGCAGTTCCAAAAATGTTGGAATATTTTCACCGATCATGTCACCCAGCGCCAAAATCACCCTCCATTCAAATAGTGATTTATATATATATATATATATATCTGGCATCTGTGATGCTGTAACTCTCTTATTTATGAACCGTTTTGGATGTGACTGAATATGTGTATAGGTCATACCAAGGTTTCGACCGAGTTCGTTGGCCAGCTTTATCCGCCATCTTGTTTCAAAATGGCGGCCCGTTAAAAAATTGAAATTTTTTTTTAATTAAAAAAGATGTACCAAAAAATTATAAATTGAAAACATTGTTTCCGTTAAGTATTAGAACGTTATACAAGGATTCTGGAACATGTTTTGTTTTGGCTATATCTTAAAAAATTGACTGACCAAACAGTACAGAAATTGGGAATAGCTGACAAAATTCAAACACTTTGCTGTGATACGACAGCAAGCAACACAGGTCGAATAAATGGTGCCTGCACAAATCTAAAAGGAGTGTTCAATCGTGACCTGTTGTACTTTCCTTGCCGTCCCCACGTGTATGCGTTAGTTTTGAGGAGCTGTTTCGACTCACTGATGGGTGCAACTTCTGGTCCGGACCTGGCATTTTTCAAAAGATTTAGAGAAATTTGGACGAAACTGAATAAGAATGTTTACACGACTGGTAGCAGTGAAGTGCCTGATGATGTCCGCTCTACCCTTTTTAGATTTCTTGAATACCACCATTCTACGCAGAAACAACAGCGAGATGATTACCAAGAATTGTTGGAGTTAACAATGAACTTTCTTGGTGGCATTCCGAAGAATGGGATATCGTTTCGTATGCCACGAGCGGTAAGTCATACTAGGTGGATGTCAAAAGCAATTTATGCATTTAAAATATACATGTTTCAAGATCAATTTCAATTAACCCAGAAGGAGAAGAGTTTTATAATAATAATATGTATTTTTCTTGCTCGAGTGTATGTTCGGTCCTGGTTTATGTCATCCGAAGCAATAAAAGCACCTTATCATGATTTCCATTTATTCATGCGTCAACTGATAAACTATCAGGATATTGATCCAGAAATCAGTCAAGCTGCATCTAAAAATTTTCCAACCATCTGGGGTACTTAGCTCCCAAAACTGTGGCTCTATAGATATTTGGTGATAATGCTCCGATAGCGATTAAGTCAAATATGGCTCAAATTATGCTGGAAGCAGATAAAGGTTTTCATCTTTATCCGGAAGAAGAAAATAAACCGAAAAGATATATTATGAACCAAAATGATTTTTCTTCCTTTTCAAACATCGAGTTTTCGTCTTTTGTAACTTCTGATACAAAAAATTTCTTCAGGAGATTTTCTATTAGCACTGAATGTCTCAACAAAGATCCTTCAACATAGAAGGACGATCCTAGTTACAAAAGTGGACTTGAAAAACTTGAGAAGACCGCTGTAATGAATGGTGTGGCAGAAAGGGGTGTCAAACTCATTCAGGATTACAATAACATTCTCACAAAAAATGAAACTGAAAAACAATTTGTTTTACAGATCGTTAGCGAAAACCGTAAGAAATACCCAACTGCCACTAAATCCTCTCTTCGAAAAAAATAACGTTCAATCTCTAGCTTTCACAGAACACAAAATAGTGTTCACATTGTTCAGTGTGGACACTGTTCATATTATATTTTTGATGCTATATCAATTATTGTTGGAAATAAAAATGTATTTCTCTTATAGCAGTTGTGAGCTTTATTAAAAAATCCTAATATTTTCTAACTTTTTTGACGATATTGTTAGAATTTTTCAAATTAAATTTTGGTAATTATGATTTAGAACGTTTTTAAACAACAGCTGCGGTAGGTTGCTTGGATGTATCTACGTGAAATTCTGTTAGAAGAAAAAAAAATGTCAAGATGGGGAAGAATATACCGTTTTTGAACGGAATTACTCGTTAAATATGCAATGTTACAATTTCAAGGCATTTGAGGGTCGCTTTAAAGCTATCCGATTGAGCTAAAATTTTGCACAGCCCTTTTTTTTGTTGATTGGAACAGGATTAGTCGGTGGGAGCAGGAAAATGTTTACTTTCAGAAAATTGCTTATTGCTAAGGGCTACCCTAATATATATTATATATATATATATATATCTGGCATTTGTCATGCTGTAACTCTCTTATTTATGAACCGTTTTGGATGTGACTGAATATGTGTAATGGTCATACCAAGGTTTCGACCGAGTTCGTTGGCCAGCTTTATCCGCCATCTTGTTTCAAAATGGTGGCCAGTTAAAAAATTTAAAATTTTTAAAAATTAAAAAAGATGTACAAAAAAATTATAAATTGAAAACATTGTTTCCGTTAAGTATTAGAACGTGATACAAGGATTCTGGAACATGTTTTATTTTGGCTATATCTTAAAAAAATGACTGATATATGGCAGTTTGAAATTCTAGGGTGGCTGAGATTTTTAAACAAACTAATATTTGTTATACTGTAACTCTGTTATTTATGAAGCTATATGAATGTGACTGATCAAGAGTACAGAACATACCAAGGTCTCGACCAAGATCGTTGGCCAACTTCATGTGCCATCTTGTTTCAAAATTGCAGCCAGTTAAATTTTTTATTTTTATTTTTAATTCAAAAAGATGTATAAAAAATTATAAATTGAAAAAATTGTTTCCGTTAAGTGTTAGATCATGATAAAAGGATTTCGGAAAATTTTTCGTTTTGGCTTTATCATACAAATGACTGAGATACGACAGTTTGAAATTCTAGGGTGGCTGACATTTTGAAACGATCTGATTTTTGTTATGCTGTAACTCTCATGCTGAAATTCTCATTCAAATTCAGTGTTAATGAAAATCGGGATTGAATCTTCTACAATCGGATTCCAAGCATTTTAGCTTCGAGAGTTTGAGTAAAATGAGTTGATTTTTTAAAAACATGGACTATGAATGCTACCTTTTCCTCTCGGTACATGCCGGAAGGACTTTTTATCTGTCTTTTAGTCTGTCGGACAATAAAGATAACATATGTAAGTAAGATACAGTTTATTTTAATAAGAGAATGAAATTAAGTACACTGAATGTGCGCGCCATTGGAACACATGCAAAATGCATGATGCATTGCTGCACATACTAAACACATTTAGCATACTTACCTTGAATTTTTTATTAAGATCTACTATACCTTGTTTACATGTATTCATTTTATTAGTAAATGTTTGTCTGTCTGGTATATGAACATTTCTGTATGCCATTAGTAACGTATTTGCTGGTGATTCAATTAAAAAAAATTACATATCAGAGCTTTTAATATAGTTATTTTTAGGTAGCTTTCAATACAAAAAAATATAAAGCTACCTATTGCAGTCGTTTGGAGGAAAGCATTTCCGAAAAATTTAGGTATATTTTCACCGATCATGACCCCCAGACCCCAAAACCACCCTCCGTTCAAATGTTGATTTATATGTATATATATATATATATATATCTGATCTATGTCATGCGATAGCACTCATATTTATAAATCAATTTGCATGAAACTAATTGTGTGTATTAAGCTCACCAATGTCTTGACCGAGTTCGTTGGCCAGCTTGGTCCGCCTTATTGTTTCAAAATGGCGGCCACTGAAATATTCAAAACTAAAATAATATACAAAAAAGTTAAAAATTCAAATTTATTTTATACTTACGTGTTAGGCCTTGATACAAGGTTTCCGGAGCATTTTTTGTTTTACCTCTATCTTAAACAATGGCTGAGATAGAGCAGTTTGAAATTCTAGGGTGGCTGACATTTGAAACAAGACAGTACATTACGAATACAACGATTAATTTATGAGTTTTAGTGAACGCGCTTTCTCACAAATTATTATCTTTCATTGTTGTAATCATTTTCCCAAATCATACGCATAAAACTATATATATTCATATTCGTTAACGCCAAATTCTCGCCAAACTTGGCGACACTTGGTGAAATATCGCCAAATTTGGCGACCAAAATAAGGTTCTATAAATGAGGCCAACTTGGCTATAGGCCATTAATTGGGCAAATTTCTTATTCAAATTCAGTATTAACGAAGATATAGAAAAGTTAACTTTTCATTCCCGAGGTCGGAAGGACTTTTGTATGTAAGACATACTTTTATACCAAAATGAGGATGTTCTACAACTTTGTAATTAGTTTTTGTCCTGTAACTTGTAATGTGTTCGAGATAGGAAATCTAATTCTGTAGTTTGCCGCTAGATTGTGCTGTAATCTATTTCCTCGAGCAATGCATGCTCATTTTACTACACACAGACATTACGTTTATCACTATAGTTTCCACCGTTTTGAAGTTAATGAGAATAGATAGGATTTTTGTCGGAAACATTATAAATGAATAGATAAATTTATGAAATAGTTGCTCCTCTTAATAAAAATTTTTCTATATTATGTTTGGTAAAAAAAAAAAAAAAAAGGAAACCGCCCCATAAATATTTCGGATGATTTTGAACTGTATATGCTGTGCATCAATAATGTTTCAAAATTATCTACAACCCAAATTGGTCATCATCTAAGTAAAATTTCGCAGTACAAAATGGTCACTATCTAAATAAAACTTCACTCTACAAAGTGATTACTATCCAAGTAATTCGTCACTCGACATTGGTTATTATATAAATAAAACTGTACATCACATAATATTCATTGCTTAACCCATTCGGGACCATGGGTGCAGATATGCACCCTCCAAAAGAGCATACAGAATTTGTTTTAGGTATCAGTAAAAAATAAAAGTAATATTTGCTTTCTCTAATTAGAGCATTTTTGTAATAGTTTAAGTAAAGGTAGCTTTTTTAAAAAAAGTGGTGCCAACCGAATAAAATTTGTGTAAAAGCCGCCGTTCCCGAAGGGGTTAAAGCCCTTTAAGCGTTAGGCCCGTGTTTTTCCATTAATAAAAGTCGTGTTAAAATGACAGTAGACAAAAATATTTTTTACAGAATAATATTTTGAACCGTATATAGAATGAGGAGATATAAAATACATTATAGCATTAAACTGAGATTAAAACTATATATTTACAAGCATCCTTATGAAAATATAGGAACACCCTCAAACGCTGAACGGTCTAAGTAAATCTGCATACGGAAAAACGAGCAGTTGCTAAAAAAAAAAAAATCACACAACATTGTGCTCAAACAGAAATATCCCCTTTTGATTTCCCCAGGCTATATTTGAAGGGAAACCATTGTTACAGGCCGCACTTCGGGAGAAAAATTATCTCAGTTTGCACATTCACTGCATCAGTATTTGCAGTGGACCCTTCGGGCACGTGAGCTAAGAAAGTAACCGTGAGACGAGATTAAACAATAAAAATTGATTACTAAAAGCATTAAATAAGATCAGATGTCAGCAGAGCGGGCAGAATTAAACCATGGAGGATAAAATTATAAGCTTGAACAGTAAAAGAAAGAAAAGAGAGAATGCTATCCCCAAGAAATTGACAATATTTTAACACTAGCTACAAAATAAAATGGCTTACACTGATTTTATGCTGGAATCTAAGAAAGATCATTCCAGCTCGCTACAAATATATTACTAGAAACTCTGTAATAGCACTATATAATATGTCACTAGAGACTCTGCAAACGTCACTACAAAATGCCACTTACAAAACACTGCACTATGAAGGGAGCCCCGAGGATTTCATTATTATTTTGATTCGAAACCACCAAATTGTAACACCAAATACCAAATTGTTACCCACGCTGGCTAATTCTCTGAAAATTCTACTTCAAAACACAGCACGCTACATCGAACAGGGCGGCCTACTAAAAAAGGTTTTAGTTTACATCTCTGCCGGCAGGGAAATTTAACTGCAAGCCACAAACAAGTGAAAAAACTTATGAAAACGGAGATCCACCGATTAAAACTTTGTCTGACTCTGCTAAGAGTGGAAACAGTGAGAGATCTATATCTCTCGATTAAATTAATTTTGAGAAATTAACATTACGCTGACAGTTTTTTGCAGAGACAATGCCTAAATAGAGTATACAGAATAGAATAATATACAATAATAATAATATTCCTTATCATTCTTATACTGAACATCAACATAGTTTGCTTAAACTTAATAACAATAAATAACACACATGATAACACAAATATAATTAAAATTGCTATACTACAATTAAACCAATATGTACAAAATTTTTACCAACTGTTCACTAATTTTTATCAAAAGATTTTTCAATTTATCATACTCTGCGTACGCTTTTCTAAATTAGAATATTTACAAAAACTATGACATTATTTTCTTATTTGTTTTAACTGTACATACACATTGTCGGATTATTTAACTTAAATTTCTATTACATTTTTTCCTTTCCTTTTCCCCTCCTCTTTCTGTTTTTTTAAAAATTGTACTTACCAAATTCAAATAATATGAAATTTTTTAACCAAATTCTTATATTGTTCTTTCATTTTACCATTAAGATAATATACAATGCAGTATTCTCTGAGTCTTCGGGTTGTCGTCTTGGTTAGTCACTTGCTATAATTAACAGATCGTCAGCAAGGCGACGAAGCTGACACCTGCCCTCGTAAACAATTTAAGCAGAGTGTTTATGAAGACTCTCCACAGGAAGGATCCAAGGCACGATCCCCGTGGACGACCCCCTGCAAACCAAGTTTGAAAGCTGCCAATTGATTAAAGGTACTCTGACTACTAGGTACAACGTGAATGCGTTTATAAAATTATTCAAGTCCTTCCAAGAAAATTACTACCAAGAAAATTAGTCAGACTGCAAAACTTCTTCGGAAGAAGGTTCAAAGATGCCTAAATCTAGTCTTGATTTCCACAAAGGGAGAGATGCAGAAAAATCTGCAGGAACTAACTTCTACCGCCGTATTTATACCAGCTAGACGACCACAAAAATCTAATCATCATATTATTGTTCGAAGTAACCGTGAAAACCCGGAGATTTTCAGCACACTTTGCGAAAATTAAAGGAACAACAGAAAAGGTGTCTCGTTTACGCACAAATGTTAAAATCAGGACAACATGATCACACCTAAAACTAAAAAATCCATTTGACCCTAGACTTAATTTGTAAGAGAGTATAAAAGCACTTATGCTACATGTTAACAAAATATATTGAGAAAATAATGCCTTCTAAACTTTGTCTTCCTTCCTCAAAGAAATAGTTTTAAAATTATTGAGTAGATTAGTTAGAAGTTTAAGACTAGCCATAAAGTATTTTCCAGAACATTTCATAAAACAATGTAGGTATGCAAAACATTTGCATTTCTTCTTTGGAATGAAACTTAAAATCCTTAATAAGTGTACAAATATTCACATTGTACCAAATTTTCAAGCATAGGTTTATGCAGAGGTCTCATTTCTGCAGTTTCAAATGTACTCCTTCTGAACAGTCAGACAATTGTGCCCTAAAGTCACAGGTTCTTCTCATTAGACTTGTACTGTTTCAATAAAATTATAACTTAAATCCCCAATATATCTTACATGTGTTTTCAACTGTCACGCGGGATTATATTTCTAGTTGTCATAACATTTTATCTGATCGGTTTAATGCTGTAAATACATTGAACGCATTCTTTAAACAATAAATTTGTACTGGGATCATTTTGAAGTAATATCTTCAATAACAGTATTATGAAACCCAAAATAATAGTAAAAAAAACTGCATTAAAATCTCAGTATTTTAAGGACATTTTCAATTTTATTGCGGTCACGTTCAGTATAGCACTGAGCTGCAGTACAATCCTAATATAGAAGGTAATGATGGACATCCCTGATTAAAAAAGAAAAAAATCAGAAACAATCCAGTGATTTCACGATATCTGCAAAATCTTATCAATCATATAATTTAGGGTTGCACTCTGGAAATACAGGACTAACACTGTGAAATGCATTGTGGAATTGCATCGTTGCATTATAAATGTTTCTTACATTAAGGAAAAAGCATTAAATATCTCAGAGAAAAGTTAACACTGTATTATTTTTTAACTCAATCGTACTAATTGGAAAATATATACGAATTGATATTTTTCGAACTAAGTGGCATTTAACTTAGATAGTACTAATCACTTTGTAGAGTGACGTTATGTTTAGATAATGACCATTTTTTAGTGTGAAATTTTACTTGGATGATAACCATTTTGTGTTGTAGAGTTTCATTCAAATAATATTGTGACGTTATTGACGCAGAACAAAGATGGTTCCAAATTGTTTGAACCATTCTTGGTGCAATTTAATTAATTTTTTTTTTGAGATATAGTACAGGAAATTCTTATTAAAAGCAGCCATTATTCCAAAAATTAATATATTTAAATATGCAGGGTGCCCACTGAAATCATTTCCATCCCTATTAACTTGAAAACGGTGATATCTATAGTCATAAACGTGGTTTTTCAGTACAATAAAGTGGCTATACACTGCGCCATGAGACCGCGTACAGCACCACCTAACGCCAAACTGTGGAGTTAGCCTTACTATCTCGGAAACAGTACGAGATACTTCAAAAAGTCAATTACAATGTTTTAAATCATTCTTGATTTAACACAAAAATTATGTTTTATATATAAAAATAACTCTGAAATGTAAATTTTTTGTATCGAATCACCAGCCAAAATACTCCACTAATGGCATTGATAAATGGGATATTATCAGGCAGACTCACATTAACCAATAAAACTAACATATGTAAGCAAGGTACAATTTATTTTTTTACTAAGTGTGACTACCATCAGTAACAAAATATCAAGCATTCTGCATATGTTCCGATGGTGCACCTATTTAATGCACTTAATTTAGTTTTCTTATTAAAATACACTGTACATTGCTTACATGTATTTGTTTTATTGGTAAATGTGGATCTGCCATATAATGCCACATTCATTGGTGGTGCATTAATCTAGTGATAGGGTATTAAAAATGTATATTTCATGGCTTTTAATAATAAAAAAATTGCATATAAGACACCATTTCATACTAAATTGAGTATACTCTACAACTTTGTAATTGATTTTTTTCCCGTTAATGAATACCAGCCCTATATAATTCAATCAGACAGCATGTTGGCAATAGCATCTGGTCTGTTATCTGAACGCAGGTAATGGAACTCTATTAAAGGGTGGATACGTAGATATACTTTATTATTTCTTAACTCAATCATACTGATTGATAAAAATATCATGGGAATTGACATGTTTGCAACTGAGTAAAAAATTGTCCAGTCTGGGAGTTGAACCCAGAACCTCTAAACCCAAAACTTCGAATCGCATAACCTCTTAGAACCTCTGTTTCAAATAACAAACCATATGCAAGTGACTCGTGTTTGACTGAATCGTGCCGTCCGGTTGTTGGTCCAGGTTGCTCATTGGCAAATAAAGCCAGAGGTTCTGAACTCGATTCTCGGTCTGGACACTTTTTCACTCAGCTGAAAAATTCGTATCTCTTTACCAATCAGTATGACTGAGTTATCATATATATTATAAGGGTAGAGGCCCTTAAAATGTATGTCCGAGGTAATTTCAAAAACTACCCGATGGATATTTTTTTTTGCAATTTGCAATTTGCAATTTTTGTAAACCTGTCTTTGGGAATCGGTTGTATCAGTTAAAGATTTAAAAAAAATTACAAACGTTTAAAAAAAACTATTACTGATTTTATTTAAACTACAAAGAAAAAGTTTTAATGAGAAATAATATTGTAAAACGAAGATAATTAATTTAAATATGGAGGAAATGTTTGTACGGCTTAAACGAAGTATTTAATGTCAAAGGCGGCCATTGAAACAATATTTGGCAATTTATCACTTATTTTTTATATTTGGTACCTGGATAAGAAACAAATGTACTTTTAGGGCTCTTGTTTTATGACATATAAGAAAGTCGTGACTGTCTCACCCGACAATTTTTTTAAAAATATTTTTAATATGTATATTAAATTTTATCTCTCATTTACAGACAATTTTCGGATTTCCAGTTGAATTGTTATGTATGAAGTCTACAGTGTTTTTACTTGATAGAATAAAAAAAAAAAATCAAATGTAATCTGTAATTTTTTATCTGTGCAAATTAAAAATTATGCTGAGTTTTAATTTTACAGATAAATGTATTTAGAGTTATCTTTAAAACATCATCGCACCCGTGCGAAGCCGGAGCGAGTTGCTAGTAAAATAATAAAATTTGCTATGTATCCATCCTTTAATGGAGTTCTATAACATGCGAATTTTTCTTTTGATCTATTTCAGATAATAGGCCAGGTGTTATTGCCATAATGTTGCCTAAATGAAATGTTTCAACCGGTTGTCAATCCAGGTAGTTCAATAGTAAAGCATTGGCAATAAACACTTCGACTTTCAGCCAAGACATTTTTTCACTCACCGGGAAAATGTCATTTTAAAAGATAACACCAGTCTACAAATTTAAAACCTATTTCCGGAACAGATACTGCAATAATTGAATTTTATACCTTTAGCCTGCGTGAAATCTGAAAATGAAGTCAATTATTTCCACCACGCATTAAATTTTTGTTATGCGACCTTGACAAATTGCTAGAAAAGTACAAAATTTGTAAAGTGACCAAGTTTATTGGTACATAATGAAATTAACCATATTTATGTAAGAAGAAGTATAGGACAGCTACTGTACTCGAAGAATTTAATACGGATTACCATACACAACAACACCCGCAAATGACTTTAACTGCACTGAGAGAGTACGCAAATTCAAACAGGTTACGCGCGGATGACTTAATGTCTAAAACGTTGTTCATTGGTGCTGAATGGATGATTCATTATTTATTGATTTCGTGTGAATTTCTCTTTAAAAATTAGAAGGTGCAGTTCGTTTCTTTATGTGCCGAAAATGACATAATAGGAATCTTTAAAATTATATAACTAGAAAACGTCACGTGATAGAGCATTTTTGATTGCATTTTCTGTGTCACTATTAAAAATAATTTATAAAACATTCATTGACTTATCTGTTCTGAAAATCGTGTAGATCAGTGTAATTAAAAATAAGCTAAATAAGATTTTGTCATCATGTTTGTTAAAAAAAAATATATATATATATATATGGAAAACATTATGTACATACGATACAAATATTGAAAAAAATTATTTTCATATAATATTAGAATAAACTTTGAAGTTCGAAAGCTAGAAAAACTAAATGTGTCAATGGCATATAAATAAATTAGCGAAAACTTTATAACTTACTGATTCCATTGCGACTATGTTTCCCTTTTATATTTTTTATATATACATATGCATGCAAAGATTTCTTTTTTGATAACTTTAGAAGCTTTTTATTAATGGAGTTTGGATATTAATATTAAATGTGCATGCAGAACTAAAACTGTTAAAGATTTATTCATTGACAGACGCAAAACTTGATGCACTTCCCTTTTGTGCGTGATTTTCGTCATAAGCTAGAAAATATAGTCAATAGCACTTAATGGCTAATTTTTTGCTTGTCACTCTCTTTTCCGTTATTTACCCTGAGTTCTTAATGCGCAATATCATTAAAATTCATAGCTCATTTACAATAAATCATAGTTTATAAAAGCAATTTTGCTTTCTTATAAATACAAAAGAAAGCAAATCGACATACACACGCATTATTTCAGGAAACAGTTGTTTTAAGTAAACATATTTAGTGAAAACTCCGAACTAGAACAAAAATTCATAAAATTTTAATGTGAATAAATTATTTTTGCCCCGGAATTTTTCTTGGATTTTATTTAAATAGAAAGCTAATTTTGTAAGTATGAATTAATTTTATATTAATTTGTAAAAAGTTATTCATTATTCAGCGTTGTAATTATGACAATGTAAAAATGATACAACGCTAATTTTTCCTTTAAAGATTTTCATGTATCTCAAATATAATTATCTAATAATATGATTTAATTTTATGTTAATTTGTAAAAAGTTCTTCAAAATTCGATTATGAAAATGTAAAAATTGTGGAATAATAATTTCGTCTTTCAAAAATTTTTACTGCATCTGCAATATATTCAGCTAAGAATATGATTTAATGTTATGATAATTTGTAAAAACGTCTTCAAAATTCAATTGTTAAAGTGAAAAAAATTGTGCAACAGTAATTTCTTCTTTCAAAATGTTTTCTTGCATCCGCAATATATTCAGCTGAGAATATGAATTAATCTTATGTTAATTTGTAAAAAGTTCTTCAAAATTCAATTATGAAAATGTAAAAGTTGTGCAATACTAATTTCTTCTTTCAAAAAAAAAAATTCCTGTATCTGCAATATAATCAGCTAAGAATGTGAATTAATTTCATGATACGGCAATTATTTTTTATTTGTAAATAACTGCTTGCATTTTGTGCTTACATTTTGAATAAATTATTATTGTTTGCACTTTTATATGCAATAAAGGAAAAAAAAATGTGTAATATGAATTGACAATACATTGTGATATAACATGTAATATAATCAATACAGTGAACTCTTTTTAATGTGTCTCCGCTTAAAACTGTTAATGAAGACAATTTCATTTTCTCCATCATTTCCTATTTTAAATTATTGTCATAGACGTCTTTTAAAGTGTACTACTCATCGGATAATGTTGACAATTTTTTTCACAAAATAATTGAACAGAATCGAAACTGTTTTTTGTAGATAATTTTTTTTAAATGCAACTTTCATGTAATTTTGATTATTGTGAGATCGAGAAATTGTTAAAGACAATAATGAACCGAAAGAAAATTTTCTACCACCGAAAACGTGAGAGGTTCAAAAATTGCTAATGGCTGTTCGCCAATATTACACTGAAAAAAAAAATGTTGATTTTACATTATAATACTGCCATTCCAGCTGCCAGTATTATACCGTAAAATTAACAGTAATAAACAGTAAAATAAACCGTAATACACTGCCACGCATGCGCGGTAGCGTATTACTGCTTTTTTTACTGTTTATTTTACGGTATAATACTGGCAGCTGGAATGGCAGTATAATACTGTAAAATCAACAATTTTTTTTCCAGTGTACCAATTAAAATATAGTATAACAGACCAAATTTTCGAGTGGGTCACAAAATGCAAAAGTGGTAAAAATGCCATTTGTTCAAGTAACGCAAATAAAAGTGAGATATTACTTTAATTAAAATTAAATTGTGTGAGTACGGTACTTTTTTTTTTAATATTTTGTTTGCCCTCAGTTATTCAATCTTTTATATTAACAAATCGTCTCTAACTTGCTTTTAAACTAAAATTACCAAATAACAATAAAAAAAAGTTTCTTTTAGTATTAAGTTGGTAACCTACTTAATTTTTGTCAAAACCTGAATTACGTTTATTCAACGAAAGAAATTATTTTACACTATTCAAGTGTTTACGTCGTTTAATGCGTATTTCGGTTAATACGGACAACAAAAATGTCCTACCTTGGAAATACGCACTAACGGCAGTTCACTTGAGTAATATGAAATGAATATGTTTGGTAAGGGAGTTATCCTTGTTTTGAAAATAACTTCTTACCTTTTAAATAACTTATTTATTATTTTCATTAATTTTACGAAGAAAAGGTAATTTCAATGGTGAAAATCAGTAATAAAGCGAATCTTACTTTATAAGAAAAGGTAGTTACGCATTTTTTTAAATGTAAGTTTTTCTATAATTTTTTTTTTTACCTTATACATTTAACATTGTAAAAATATTAAATATACCAACTCCACATTTGGAGCATTACATGCAATAGTATTTGTTTAAATAATTAGATTGTATAATACTACGATTTTGAAAGCTAAATTGAATTAAAAAAAATAAGTTAAAGAATGTGTGCACATACTCACAAAAATCATTTTTAATACATTTATTATTACTCTTATTATTATTATTATTACTAGTATATAATCCCCCGTCAAAAATGACGGAATGTTGATATGAGTTTCATTTTGATAAGACTTTATACAAACTAACAGTATGAAGATTTCATTAAGGTATTGTAGAAAAGCACATTTTAAAAATGACAAATGATTTCTACAAACACAAATGATGAGGGTACTATTTTTACTCAACATTCAATTTCTGAATTAGATCAACGATTGGACAAAACATTCAAATTAAATATTAACAAAATAATTCATGTGCGAAAGTTTTTGTAAAATTTGTTTATCAATGTGTTTTTAAAGAGCCTGATTCACCACATAGCTCATCGTTTGGTGACATAAGCAAAATTAAACGCAAATTCTGAGATGGTTTAACAATTGCACAAAACATTAAAATTTTGTTAATTTAAGATGATCTAAGTTAACACTATAATATAGTTGAATTTTCACATTTCTTGAAGAAGAGAGTTTTCCAGTAATGAAGAAATAAATATATAGCAGAAAAATAGATATGAAAAGAGACAGAAAACTGCATGTTTATGAATATTAGCCCTTTAATAGTAGGAAAACAGCCCATCCAAAATGACAGAAAAAACAAAGTTTTTGAGTAATGAAGAAATATTTGAAATATATACAACGATGAAAATAGATTATATAGCTTAAACTTTTACTAGAGTATCTCGAAGTAAAGCCTGAATTTTTCTTATTTTAAAAATATGCGTAATGAAACCTATAAAAAATTTTGATCATTTAAAATCATTTTATTTTATTTCATAAGTAAATTGCAATTATTATTTGTTTTAGTATGGATGAAAAATATCTTTTCACATTCTCTTATTAAATTACATTTTTTTTCACTACAAAGTTCAAATGTTACTATCTTAAAAGTCAAAATTTTATATGCATTGATACAATTAATATATGTGATACACGGGTAATTATTTTTCATAAGAAATATTCATTTTATTTTCAATGCAAGCAAAATTTCAAAATTTAAGTGAATACAAGCTAACCTCTTAAATATTGATATAAATAAATTAAAATTTTAAGAAAAAAATAATATTAATTTACATTTTATTTATGTTGAATAAAATTGTCCATAAAATACCTGTTCAATTCATAAGTATATTTATAAAATTTCGTCAAAAAACATTACTTTCAAAAAAAAAAAAAAAAAAAAAAAAAAAAAACACCGTTAGATTCCTTTATTTTGCTAAATAGCACTTTTAAACAAAATATCTTCATACCGACATCTAATGGTACTTAAAACATCCTATAGAGGGAACTTATCCAACTGAAATTGTCCAAAAAAGTAATCGCTATGAACAAATTAAAAATACCTAAAACTTATATATTTTTCTCCACTAAATGTCGTACTCAAAAGCTTCAATCACAAATATACCCGTATTTGCAAATTTATTACTTTCCACTCGTTTAACAACTTTAAATAACTATAAATTATAAGTTACCTTTCGTTAAAATATTGAATAGATATATTTATTAAAATCCGGCAAAAACAGTTAAATAAATTATTTCCAGTAATAAAAAACCCAACGATCTACGAAAAACAACTAAATCCAGCAATTTAACTACTGGTCGGGTTACCATATCAGAAATCATAGTCCCCAAAATTTGGCGTCTTTTTTCCCCTTTATTAACCGATTAAAAAATAAAAAAATCCATGACCAAGGATTCCACATCATAGCCATAAATCAATACCTTCTGAAGTTTTATTTTTCCTTCATTTATATTAATTGCTGATAGATGGCGCGAAAACAATATTTAGAAATCCCTACGATGGCTGTCACCCAGCATGTTATTTCTGAGTTTCGTTTTTAATTGAAACTGGCTAAACTTTTTACAGAAAAAATTAATCAGGCATCGCTAAAAACGATACTTAAACAGTAGAAAACAACAATAAAACTTTCCCAAAGGAAATAAACTGCTTTGACTGAAAAAAGTTTGTAAAGATAAATCTTCAAAACCACCGTGTGTGCAAAGCAATATTTAAATAAACAAAGATGTTAAAACACACGTTGCCAATTGCCAATCAGTACAAATAATTTTGATGAATGATTCTCAAAAGTGGATGACTCACCACACTTTTTTGCGACAATAATAATAATTATCAAAGTGAAACGCAATTTCTGAAATTTTCACAAAACACATACTTAAATAACAATTAATAAAAAGTTTTTTTTTTTTTTTTTTTTTTTTTTTTTTGACTCTCAAAATTAAACAACAAAGTTCGATCGTTTATATTAATTGCCGTTAGATGGCTGCTAAAATAGTTTCTGAAGGTTTGAGTATTGTAAGAGCAGAATCGAGTGTTAACCTGTTTTTTTTTTTTTTATGAAGCGTTCAAAGAGTCGTTCATTTGTTTCTAGATATGGAATTTGAGATTCTAAATGGTTACAGTGTTCGTTTGTTTATATCTGCTAATCCGATGTTATTTTTAATTTAGAATTTAAAACACTATAAATGAATATTATATACATATTTTATATGAAAATATACTGAATAGACATGATTTCAAGTGGAAGAAATTATCATTTAACTCTTATATGTTAGCATATGTTTTTTTTTTTTTTTTTTTAAGCCTAAAATGGCGTTTAGCTACGGTCGATTCGCAGACCAGAGTAGTCGCACCTATCATGGTTACCAACACTCTCCTACACTTGGATTTTATTATAAGTAGATTATTATTCTGTGTGAAATTCGAATATCATTTGAAAAAGGGTCATTGTTCAGTAGCGTTTTGCCTACTGTGTGGGACATGTTTTAAATACGTATGGTCAATATCAGTAATTTGATTGCGCATAAGTGTTAATTAAAATATTTATGAAACAAGTCATTCGTACTCAGTCAGAAGAATATGCTAATTTCTTTGCTTTGTTTTGTTTTTATATTAAGGTACACACATCAGATTTAACATAAATTAAACACATTTGTCTTATTCCGTCTAAGTTCGCTAGTTTGGCGAATAAGGTAATTTGTAGGAATTTTTTTATTTTGACGTACCAAATGAATGCATATGAGGTAATTACTCGTATATTTAATTTTTTTGAAATCATAGTTTAAAAATCGCTATAGCTATCATATACTATAATGTAATATATAATGTTACAATATATTAATATAATGGCTCAAACAATGTTCGAACCCCAAACCATTCAATGAATGCCATCGAATTTTGTTAATATATTTCGCCTAACAAAGTGAACAACTGCTAAAAATATTATTGAAATCGAAAAATTTTGATATGTATTAATAATGAACTGAGAATATGGCCCCGTTAACCGTAATGTTATTCGGATTTCCAAAAGGGTTGTTATTTTTAAACGAATTACTGTATCTTCTTGATTAACGAACTCATCCAAAACATTTTATCTAAAAAAAAACTCTTCTCTGGAAGGACTTGTGTAATATAACATCATTAAAATTCAAACGATTTTTCTCCACAGCACAAAATGTAACGGAATTATCTTGATTAACAAACTTATTCGAGATCAATACACTGTCCCAATTAGGTTCGAATTAGTTCAGTAGTTCGTATGGTATCATGATGACAAGTTTTGGATTATATATATATATATATATATATAAACGAAGTGATTGAAATAGGTTGATTTCTAAATAATATACATACATTTCGCAAATAGCATTTTATTAATAAGTGACATGACCGACATGACGTTTGACATCCATCAAATTATCGCAGAGAAAAGTAAAAAACAAAACAAAAAAAAACAGAGATATTTTTTGCTAATCTATATAAGTAAAATGAATTTAGGGTAAGTTTACGTATTCAAACAGATTTTTTTTTTTTTTTTTTTTTTTCAGAGCTAACGCTTAATTTTGACATTTCGACAACATAAAAAAAAAAAACCGAGTTTCTAAAATAATGCAAGCAGATAAACTTTCAAGAAGTGTGTACCAGCTTTTCGTTAAATCGGTTATTATATTTTTTAACTTAATTTCGGATGTTTATTCTGAATTATCATGAAAATTTTCTATTATTTAAAAAAAAAATCTGATTTGCTTGTATGTACTGTATACTGATATTAAAAGCACAGTATTCACACAAAATGTTAATAATTTGAATTTTTCTCTTTAAACTAAGTTTGTTTTGAAAATGCTTTAATACTTATAAAGGAAACGCACTTTGTAACATAGTAATTTATTATTTGCTATTTTAAAGCAATCACAAAATACGTTTTACTGCATATTATCATTATTATTATGCGTGAAATCTGAATATCATATGAAATAAGAGTTTTGTTGAAGAGTTTAGATTATTTATGCTTATAAAAATTGATATTTTTCTTTATCTGAGTGAAAAAGTACTTAAAGCGAAAATCAAATCCAGAACTCTGGTTTGAATTGCCTATGACCGCCTATTCAGCTACTTGGACCCACAGCCGGCTGACACAATTCACTCAGATAACCTTTGGCAAAAACATCTGGCCATTTACCTGAAACAGCTGAACAAAATACACCGCAGGTAATGGAACTCCATTAAACGATAGATCTCAGGGATAGTAGCTCAATAAGCGGAGCATATACAATTTTAGTCAAGTTCTTGGTTCGATTCCCAGCCTGGACAATTTATCACTCAATTGGGGAAAAAAAATGTCCGTTTGCATGATATCTTTACCAATAAGTATGATTTGAATTAAAAAATAATAAAGTGTACTTATGATTAATTCAATATTTTGATTGACTACATGATTAACTAAAATATTCATAAAAATTAAAGCTATTTCGTGAATAGTAAAGCAATTTTTGAATTCTTGTTATTGATTATAAAGAAAATGTACATTGCAATTTAGTTAGTAACTGGTTTTTTCTTCCAGGATATGAGTAAATCCCGTTGTTCTCTTTGTACAAGTGCAGTTAATTCTTATAGAAATAGCCACCAGATCCAAGCTCCTTCTACCTCTGACTGTGATGTGTGCATTTTATTTGATTACTTAACAGAATTGGACAACAAATTATCTTACCCCGCCAATGTGAAAGCTTATCCTTTTCAAAAATCTAACAGGAAAAGCAATACATCCAAAAGTAAAAGAACAGATCAAAATATGAGTATTTATCAGTATTTCATGAATGAACTTGCCATGTCTTCCATTAACGGCATCAGCAATTGGGCAAAATCTAAAACAGGAATATGGAAATTCCTTTGGTTTCTTGTAATCTTTGCTTGTGCAGCTGGTTACGGCTATCAAACATTCACATTTTATACCCGATATAGGAGTAATCCTACAATAGTTCATCTACAAGTTGAAAATGATGGACAAGTAGAATTTCCTGCTATTACTATTTGCAACGCTAACAGGTGAGAATTTAAATGTTATTTGATTGAATATTCTTGTTATAATACTGAAATTATGCTTGAAATATAATTTTTGCTTTTTTTTTCAATTGTTTCGATTTCTTTTAATTTTTTTTCGAAAACAATGTAAATAAAACGCCATTTTAGAACGTATTGAGAAAGGTACATTGTAAAGCATGTTTAGATAGGTTACAACACAATATTTTGCAGTTAATTTTACCAAAATGTTGTGTTATAATCTAATGTGCGCTCATTTTAAAGTAGATTTATTTTGTTATTTATATCGCGATCACTAAACTTTCGAAAGGAAATCTAAATTACTGCATAAGGCAGCAAAAGTGTCAGAAAAAGGATTCCAGTACCTTTATTGTATTAAAAACAACAGAAGGATTGGAAATATTGTTACCATTATTTTTGCTATTGATTATATTAAAAGGAGGTTTCGTTGTGTACAAAAATATGCATATTAATTTTTGTCGTAATTTTACGTTATTTACAACAGGGTTCGTACGGATCAGAGAATTTTCTAGGAATTTCACCAGTATTTTCTTTATAGAAAAGAAAATCTAGGTTAAACTGTCGAAATTTCGCCTTCTTTTAAAGAGAGATTTTCTGTAATAAAATACTGATACCGAAGAATTTTCTGGTCGCAAAATTCCAGGATCCTTACGAACCCTGTACTAAGAAAAAGAGTTCTGTATTAAAAATTTTAAACTTTATGATGTCTTTACGTTATTAAACAGTGAAATTACTTCAACATCGACAAGAAAAAAAATCGTTTATATTAATCATTAATAGAGAAGAAAAAAAATAAGTTTCACATTTCAGTACATATGTATTATCATAAAAAATATCTTTAAAGTAATATAAAATATATTTTATCATAAATCAATTCCAAGGTAATATCATTAGATGATCTTTATAAACAATTTAAGGTAATTTCATTTCACAGTTTTCTAATATGTTCCTATCCTGTATATAAGTAGGAATAGAAACATATGAGAATTATAGTTTATCAATATGTGCTTTCTAGTTTATCAATACTTTATTAATGTAGGGGAAGGTGGCCTAAAATTATCCTAACGGGCAAAACGATCCACATGTGTTTTCTTTCTGACAGGTCAACACATAAACTAGTTGTAATAAGTGAAGAGGAAGCAATGGTGGTATTCAAGCGATCGCAGTATTACGCGTCTGAATAGAATTCTTTGAAAAATTGGGTTTTATAACATCTGTTATAAGGTAAGAACTAAACCTTGATATTTATTTAGATATACAGTCTTTTATGTACAGAAATATGACTTGGATTACTTAATGGAGTAAAACAATATAATAAATTATAACACCTTGTAATAATATATTTCTTTTAAATGCTAAAAAGGTGTAAATTAACAACATAAAATAACTTTTATTAGGTTGTTTGACATGTTTTGGCTCACTTGTTCATCACTATCTCATTTGTTTTTGAAAATGGCTCGGAGTGAGCCGAAACATGTCAAAGAACCTAATAAAAGTTATTTTATGTTGTTAATTTACACCTTTTAGCAATTAAAAGAAATATAACATGGAGTATGTTTTTAGATGGGAATTACACTTATGTATTGTCACAATTACTTTTATATCCTTTATTTTGCCGATAAAAAAATAAGTTACAACTATTTTTAAATGAAGGATCATTTTGCCCTTTTGGTGAGGGTAAAATGATCCTTTGGACACATTTTAAAATATCTATTATTTTCATTACTCAATTTGGGTTTAAATTATTATTAAAATATGTTTATAATGCAAAATATAGTGTAAAACATACTAGCAAAGGGCCAAAGTTTTATTTAAACAGTTATGTTATTTTACACAAGTTTTTCTCCTAAGGGGATCATTTTAGACCACCTTCCCCTACTTGTCATATCTTCCATTAACGACATCAGAAATTGGACATATTTTAAAACAGGAATATGAAATTTTTTTTATTTTCTTGTAATCCTTGGTTATGCAGCTGGCTACAGCAACAAAATATTCTCATTTTACACCCGATATAGAAATAACGCTATAATATTTTCATCTCCAAGTTAAAAAGGATGGTTAGGTAGAATTTTTATTCAACGCTAACAGGTGAGAATGTTTCATCTCTATTTCATGTGACTCACACAAATACACGTAAAAATATCACAATTGTTATTGTTATCAGAATGTATTTTTTCAAGATTTGTCATGTTCAAGTTTATTTATCTAAAATTCTATGAAAGATAAAATTATGAGACTTAGTACAATTATTTGCAGTTACGTATTGATTAAATTATCTGCAATTTTTTTTTATTTTGGGAAAGTTTTTTTTTCTTTTAATCGGTTCTCGTAGAAAAAAGTACTCCTAAAAGATTCGTTTGTTTAAAATATTATTTTTTAATATTTTTTTTTATTATTTCTAAAAACAAATTAATTTTTATTTTTTTTTCTACACTCAAAAATGAAAGAAGTATGCAAAAAAGCGTTTTCTTTTAAGAACTTACTTTTCCGATATACCAACATCATTCCAAAATGCATGCTAATGCGCCCTTTATTTCAACCCTGGCCGTTAAAGGCTTTTTATTGCAAACCATGCAAAATATTGTGATTTGCTATTTACAGGTGACTCATTTATTATTATTATTATTTAATTGTGACATCGCAAAACATCTTAATTCGAAATTTTTGGAATATAAAATATAAGGCGTGTTCAAATGAAAGGGATTCGAAGCGTCGCATGCGAACAGTTTTCAATGTATTTTCGTGAAACAAACGCGATAGTAAATATGTATGTACCACGCGTGCGCATGCGCAATCAAATTTGTGATAACTTCATTCGTAAGGGCGTGGCATTCAGTTAAAAATAGCCGGTGTGCATGCAACTGCGTCCAAAACGGATCAGCGAGATGTAATTAAGTTTTTAACACTGGAAGGATGTAAGCCAGTAGATATTCATCGCAGAATGCTGGCTGTGTCGCCAAGGTGCGTGCCGAGGCAAATGGCCCGTAAAAAGTGGGAAGCCCTGCAACATCCACCTTACAGTGACCTGTCGCCTTGCGACTATCATATCTTTGGACCGCTAATTGAAGAAAAGCCTAAAGGGTCAACGATTTCACTCCAACGAGGACGTAAAGGCTGCAGTTCTGAACCGTTTCCATGATCAACCGACATCGTTCTTCGCGGACGGAATTCGTAACCTTCCTAAGCAATGGGACGCTTGCCTAAACGCCATGGATGTTTTTTTTAAAACAAACTTCGTATGCATTTCACTGATTAAATACTATTGTTTCTATCTATGTACAATATGTCTCATTTCTGTCCCTACGCATCTCATGGAGACACACCTCGAATCACTTTCATTTGAACACCCCTCATATTTATTATTAAGTTATAATTTACATTATTACTGACGCTGAGATAGATTTCATCATCTGGCAATTATCTGATGATGAGAAAGCTGGAATAAAATTGTTTCAGGACTTTGGAATTATGTATTAAAAATGTTTTTGAACATATTCATTCAAAAAAAAAATAAATATTTATTTCAATCCTAAGTGACTTTTATAATTTCATGCCTGCAGTTTAAATAGAGTTTTATTTTGTTACTTTATTCTATAATGTTTATTCGTTATTATATTTTAAATATATATTAGTATTGATTTAATAAAATAGTTCGTGAAAGTCTATAATTTTCAAATGATATACTTTTTTAAATGCTCACTTTTGTACCAACAACGTTATTTTTTTTTCAAATGTTTCATTTAACGTAAATTTTATTTTGCGCCAACTATTAGGTGGTGGAACTTCAATGGTGTTGGTATAACGGAAAAGTACCCAATTATTAAATATGGCTAAAATTAATAACATTTAATATTTACAAATTAATTTAAAAAAAATTACATTTGAAAATTAAGATATAATTCATTTCAAGAACATAAAGATTAAAAAAAAATTATAAATATAAAAAAATAAATTTGCAAAACAATTGCAAAACAATTTCATTGTGTAATATTAATTTAAATGTTAAATTTTGTCCATATTTTACCTTATGCACACAAAAAATACTTTCTTTGTAAAACAAAAATTTAATATTGTGGTTATTTTAATGAAAGAGGGAAACTATCTTATCTCAAGTAAGAAAAAAAAAATACTTGCATTAATCTTTAAGAGAAGAAAAAAATGAATTTAGCATTTCATTCAACTTATATCACAATATATATATATATATATATATATATATATATATATATATATATACTAGGGGGCCTACCCCCTGCGAGCTACGCTCGCCAAACCCCGCTCAGGTATCCGAGGCCTCTAAAAACATGACAGCGTGCTTTGTTATAAAAATATTGGTAAATCTGTAAGTAAGTTGCCATGCTTTTAATGTTTTAAGGGGGCATTTTTTGATTATGATGGCCTCATACACAGCTGTTGCGACAGCTGACGACTGTTTTCGGGATTGATAAGTAAAATCAATTACAGCTTGAAAACCAGCTTGTATAAAATGGTTTGGTTTAAATTGTGGCTAGGACTTTTATAACAACGATCTGTATTCTATTCTTCCTTTGCGTTTAAGGATGAGAAAAATTCCATCTGCTTGTGAATAACATTAAGAACCACGGTATATAAAAGTACTATGTTATAGACATTTTCAGTAACAGGCTTTAATTTTCTCTCTATTTTAATGCACCATCATGCATATTTTCATGTTATTTTAAATATGTAAATTATTTATTTTAATTAATATGTATATATGAATTTTCTAATAATTATTTATCATACAAAATTAATTAAATATTTTGTGCATGCATGTCTGCATTTATTCGCCATCAATTGATGAGATATTTAAACAAATTTGCTATCCGCGATAATTTTACACCATGTTATGTCACTTGAATATTGTCCATAAGAAAATCGGATACTTTTCCAGTATAGGATCCTTTGCTTTTAGGTTTGGCGAAATTCGAGCTTCAAAAAGGGATAGATTCGTTAATATACATAGATTTGTTGCCAAAAGTTATGAAAACAAACCCAATGAACTTTTGGTGCTTTTCTATTATAGGGGTCTTGACGCTTTTTTAAAAAGCTGGCGCAATTCGGGCCTCAGAAAGTCACATTTGTAGCCAAATGCCATAAACAGCCATGGAAACAAATTCAACGATTTTTTTTTGTTTATATGCGTATTTTAATTATACGTATATTAGTATTGTTTTTTCTATACAAACTACTTCTGATTATATATAAAATAGGATAAATGACATTTTACGCTAAACAAATTGTATAAATATTGAAAAAATGCTTCTGTATACGAAATGACAAGGTGAATAGGTTGACAGAAAGTATGTTGCCAAATTTCCTTTTCCGCCAAGGCTATTTTCTCTGTTTCGTCAAGGCCCCATATACTGGAAAAGCACCGAACTTTTATGCTTATTTATACATGTATTTATATGTATATATACAATTTATTTATAATTGTCTTTCAATTTACCTCTTTTTGTACATAAAAATAGATAAATGGTTTCTTTATATTAAATAAATTGTATAACTATCGAAATAATTGCTTGTGTATATCAAAAAGCGAATAGATTGTTAGAAAACATGTTGCCGAATTTCAATTCATCGCCAAGGTCACTTTCTGTATCTCGCGAAGGCCCCTAAATTGGAAAATAAACGAAAATCATTTTAATATATAACGTAATTTACACCTCCTTAAGTGTGTTTCGAGTATAGTAATTTAATTATTTGTAGTTTTTTCTTCTCTTTGTTATTTATGTGTAAACATATAATTCATTATTAAAAAAGTAATGCTACTGAAATATTCATTTGTTTTAAACTTTAATAGCATTTCTCTATTATATAGGGAGCATTTTTTTTCCTTGCTGCCAATAAAAGAGAGAAAGGAGTAAATGTCATTTAACCATAATTGATGTCATATTCTCATTAAAATTGGAAAGAAACCAAGCAGGATATTTTATTCTCCTTCCGATCAGTTGGGCAATTATTATTTTATATATTCGTTTTAAATATCCGAATTAGTGATTTTATAAATTCGTTTAATTAAATTTTACAAAAAAAATAACAAAATGATATCAATAAATAATAATTACTATTAATTCCTTTCCCCCTTTTCTTTTGCGTTTACATAAATGACGTCATTTGGACGAATTTATTCAAAATATTTTCAGTTTATAAATTAAATTAAATGCTGACAGACGATTGAATCCTGACGATAGAAGTGTGATTTTTTTTTTTCAAATTTTCCTGAAAAACATAATTTAATCACAATCTTGTCTTCATTATCGATTGAAATAAAAGATAAATTCAATTTCAATTTGAAAATGACGAATAAAAAGAAATCAATAATCCCTATCGGGATTCTTTTCGTTTTTTTCCCCTTTTTTGTCACAAAAAAACTGAGTAGTTAGTTGCCATCATTACAGATATGTCATTAAAATTAGAAAAAAATTAATATCTCGAAAACTAATTCCAATTTCAAAATTCTATTACCAGTTTTGACATCCGCGGATTTTTATGGACAGTTGGTATTAATTTCACCATCAAGCGTTTAATATTTTATTAAAAATAGCCCTGAAACATAATCAGTCGTTTAATCAGTCGTTTCATAAAATTGTTTCATAAATTCGTTTCATAAAATCGTTTCACAAATTCGTTTCATTAGGATTTTATATATATAGGGTAGATATATATAACCATAAATGAAACATTATCATAGCACCAACTTAAACAATGAATTAATAATTAAGTATGAAATAATTAGTTGACAATGAAAGATTCGCCAACACACTTAATATATATATATATATATATATATATATATATATATATATATATATATATATATATATATATATATATCCTAGTAATACAAAATATGTTTCAACGCGAATCAATATCAAGACCATTAGATGATATGCAGAAAGAATCAAAGATAATTTCGTTTCACAGTTTTCTCACATGTTTAGGTTTTTAAGCTATCCTATCACAAAATGGGTGGAGATTTATTCTAAAGGAAAAACTCTTTGTACTTTGATAAATTCAAGTATTTCGATTAGATACAAAAACTAAAAATGCATATTTAACTTAAATTATAATTTAAGAAAAAAGTCAACACACAAAACTGCAATAGATCAAGTTACAAAATGAGACATGGTAAGTTTTAAAGGAATTTATTTATTTATTATTTAGCGAAAGATATCTGAGATGGAATATTATAAAATAACACAAAAATAAGTTTTAAATAATAAGCATAAATTATTCCCGACTTATTTATTATAAAAACAGATAAAGTTCCCTGGACTAATTACAAAACGATACTAATTGAGATTTTCTGATAATGAGTATATCATAATAATTTGCGATTTTGAAACCATTTCTTATTCATATAAAAATAATCAAGTACGTGACGATTATTGTTTCGATTACATTTAAAAATTGCTAATTAAATATGAATAAAAATAAGTAAATGTTATTACAGGTTCCGAAAAACAGAATTTTGTGCTCTTTTTTCTGAGAACTGCACAGGAAACATAGAAGATTTAGTAAGTATTTTTTCGCTGTTTTGCTAGAACGTTTAATATTTTTATGTTTAAGCATTCTAACTCATTTAAATTTAATAACAAATTTACCGTGTATTCATTGTTAAATATAACTATACTAATTTAATACTACAATAATGATATATTTTTCATTAATTATATTAATTTTATATTAATACTGTCGATAAAAACAGCAATATAATACAAATATGCTTATGGATGTTATGCCTTCGGAAGTTTTAAAATGAAATCTTGTCTGTCAGTATAAACATATAAATTATATACTTTTTTAATGAGTTATTTTTAATCTCTTTCCTTACGGAGGAAGTATAATGCTAGTTAGATATGACTGCCATATTATAATTATAACAATGCCCAAGTAGCACAAAATGGTTTGACCAACATTGGCTAATTGTGGAGTTGCGCAGTTGGCCAACGGTACGAAATGTCCATCTTGCCGTAATAATGGCCAAAGGGCTATTTGCCAACAAATGTCCAACGATCTATTCCTACATAAAACTCAACTATCTATTTCTACAACAGTGCATTCTCACAAAGGTCCAGTAATCTATTCCTAAAAAAGTCCATCGACAATAACACAGAAATTACTCTACAGATTTGGATGATTTAAAATCAGAAAATCTCTAGTACAAGTTCCTCCTTTCGCGTTTGAAGGTGACATAACCTGAAATTTTTGGGGCAGAAATGAGCAAGTCACTGGGATTTTTCTTAATTAAAAAGAAAAATGAGATTATTACATCATATAATAAGTCGGATAATATGCCTAATGAACTTTTAGTTATACTAGCTCGCTAGACACAACTTCAAATCCATAGAAATAATTGTCTTATTTTTCCTTTTAATTTTAAAGACTGCAAAGGACTGTTGTTCAGTTCTATCTCAAACTTTTCACGTTCTGGTAGATTCAAAAGATAAGAAGCACCATGTCTTAAAACTTTTCCTATTTTAACGGCATCTTCCGAATTTGTAGAGTAATTGTTAGATAAAAATGCAACATAAAGTATTACTCGTTAATGCCTTGATCTTTCAGACTATAGTCTGTCTCAAAAGTTTAAGCACTCTGCAAATCGGGTTTTAAATAATTGAAGATGAAAATATATTATGCTAATTTACAATAAATACTCGACATTTAATCAAAATAAAATAAAATAAGCCATTTTGGCTTAAATTTGGATTAAATAAAAAATATATTTATTTTTATTTAATTTTTCTTTTTTCTTGAAGAAACGCTGTCTCAAAAGTTTAAGCGCTTTATGCAAATTTTTTTAGAAGCACGGGATTGGCCGTGTGTAATGACGTCGTATGACATCATATTACACTTTTATAAAAGTATAAAAGGTGGGGAAATTATTTCCCCTCGTTTTAAAAATGCCAAAGGGTAAAAAATTCACAAAATGTGAGATTTTGAAAGTTTTTAAATTGAAATTGCAAAATAAAACTGTTTCTGAAATTGTAAAAGTTTTAAATCAATCAAAGCGAGGTATATATCAAGTACTCTCTAGAAATGATAATTTTAAGTGAAAACCGAGATGTGGACGACCACGTATGACGACTGTTAAGACTGATCGGAGAATACGGAAATTGGTATCTAGACAAAATATGTCTATACGGCAAATTAAAAATAATCTCAGTGTACAGGTGTCCAAAGACACTGTACATAGACGTATTAAAGAGTGTGATTACATCATACTAAAGAAAATGGCTCGCAAACCGTCTCTCAAATTACATCACAAACAGGCAAGAATGAACTGGGCTAAAAAACACATGTCCTACGGGGACAAATGGCTTACTGTTTTATTCAGCGATGAGAAAAAGTGGAACTTAGATGGCCCTCATGTTTGGAACGCGTATTGACATGATTTATGAAAGGAAACAAGGGCATTTTTCAGCAGGCAGCAAGGCGTTAAATCTGTTATGGTTTGGGGGCATTCAGATTCAATGGCCAGACCTATCTGGCTTTTCTAAAAGAAGACAATATTAAAAAAAGTATCAAGAGATGCTAAACCAACATTTGCTTCCATTCGGTGACATTTGGGGAGGGGGGGGGGGGGGGGGTCCTGAATGGACTTTTCAACAACACAATGTCTCAATCCACGTATCACATTCTACAAAACTTTGGCTTTCTCAGAAAAATGTTAAAGTTCTTGACTGGCCAGCTTAAACCCGATTGAGAATGTCTGGGGTAAATTAACCCGCCAGGTTTACGGCAATGGAAAGCAGTATAACTCTATTGAGAAAGCATGGTACTCTTTGCCACCAGAAACCCTACAGAAACTAATAATTTCGATGGACGCACGTTTATTTGAACTAATCCGAAATCACGGAAAAATAATTTGTAAGTAAAAGTTCTGTAAAAATTATAAATCTGGTTGTTTTTGACATTGTGCATAAACTTTTGAGACAGTTTTTTTTTTTTAATTTTTTTTTTAATTACTATATTTTTTACAATTATGTAATTTATTTTTTTCTATTTTTGATATCATTTATTTAAATAATGTTGCGAAATCTGCAAATAAAAAAATGTTATTCATTCTAACTTTTTATAATTCTTTGAAAATCGACATTTTATGCTTGTGCTTAAACTTTTGAGACAGACCTTAATAATGTATTACATCAGACATGATTAAATCTTATACGGAAATTGCTATCAATGTTAATATATCGGCAATCATCGATAGAAAAAAAGAATTTTTAGTACAAGGCCCAAAATGAAGTTTCCGCGATACTGAATTCAATATATCCTAATGCTAAAATAAATAAATAAAAGAAGGCTATCATATTTAGTATAGTTTTGGAAGAAGCAACGGGAGCAGCGAAGGAGGATTTGGGGAAATAAAACATTTATACATTTTTATATATTTTTATACATTTATCTGTTTTTATAAATAATGCATGCTACGATGCATACGTGGTGTATACAAACCTGTGTAAAAAAAAACATAAATAAACAAAAAATGTAACTTAAATCTATTTCAAGGTTTCAAAACTAAAGTCCTTCACATGTATTTTTGATTTCGTTTCAACGTCTTTTGATACGGTTTTTGATACTGGATGTAATCTAACTATTTGAGCTTTCCTATAATTTTTTGAATCCCGTATTAACAAAATAAGTAAATTTATACACTTTAATACAACGAATTTATACCTTTTTTTTTTTTTTTTTTTTTTTTTTTGACATTTTGTGACAAAAATACACTTTGAAAGCCTTCTCATATTCAAATCCTGGCTGAACTACAGCCATATTATTTATTAATAAAAATTTATACAGTAATTATAAGAATTGTTATTAATTTTCCAATGAAAAAATAATACTAAAATACTTAATTTGAAACAACTATAATTTAAATGTGTCATTTCGTTGCACGTTTAAATGCTCAAAGAAAGCGTTGGTGCTAGTTTGGTTAATATGAATACTACTAGCATATACGAAATATGTATTTGCAATAATTATTTCTTTTAGTTTATTAGAATATTTTTTCTTATTTTTAGTAAAACTCTTGTATGTCATTGTGTAAAATAAACAAAAATTGAACTCTAATGCTTCGACATTTTGAAAACCAGATAATATAATGCTGACTGTAAAACTGTGCTATACTGAATATTAAAAAAAAAGGTAGAATAAAAATTTCGCAACATTTTAAATTAGATATTAATATCTACTACCTGAAATTTTAGACATTTTCAATTAAGAATAAATTTTCAATTAAGAACTCTTTTTTTCAGTAAATATATCACACAGATAATTTTTTTGTAATTACCTTAAAATAAATACTCGTATAATTTCTGGAAAAATAAATAAATAACCGCTGAATATTCATCATATAAACACCTTTTATTGGAAGTATACTTCGATCTCAACAGTGTTTGATTAGTTATCTGAGTATTTTCAAAATATGAAAGTATTTTTACTGATTCAAGTTATATTCCTAAATCGTATTGTTAGTATTTTACTTATGATTCAATAGATTTAACATATGCATGTGTGCGTAAGTGCACACACACACACACATAAACATATATATATATATATAATGTAATGGATAATTATTTTAAAATCAGAAAATTAATCGTTAGATAGTTAATGGGGTGTTTTTTTTATCAAAGGACATGAACATACTGAACATAGTATCAAATGAAATAAATTCACATTTTGACCTTTTATTGGAACACAAATGCCATTAAGGTAAACTGCGCTTACATTTCTACATTTCATTGTGTAATAATTTTGCTTTTGCTCATTCTATTTAAATACTTTTTCCACTGTAGTAGCAATGAAAAATCTTAAAAATAAAAACCATGTATGTCACAATCGAATTGTATTTATCATCATAATTTAGTTATAGCATGTTCAATGCTGCATTTGTTTACATTAATATGAAAATTTTGTTGGAACCTAGAGAGCAAGTTTTGTTGCTTTCATATTTATGTAGACTTTATATAAGTTCCGTTATGAACAAGGCAGACATTATATTATATCTTGCTTTTTATGTTTAAAAAAAGAAAAAGCAATGCAAGCAATGAATTAAATAAGTAACACCTTTGCAAATTTATTATTTACATTTACCATTTATAGACATATCAATAAACTGTAACTGAATTAATAATAATAGCTATTTTGTGCCAAAAATTAAATAATAAGTAAGTTGAATTGAGTTTAGCTGAATAAGCAAAAAAAAACAATGATGTAATGCAAAAACAAACCTCTTTTGAAAATATGTTTTACATCTAAAATGAGGCTTAGAGAAAAATTAAACAACATCGTGAATTAAAAAGTAATATGAATTATCGAAACCATCAAGAAAAGACACTCACTTTTAATATAACATAAAAAAATATTTAAGAAGAGACATACATAAATATTAACGCAAAATTCTGTGTTTATCATATCTAATGAATGCGTTTTCAAAAATAAAAGTTAATTGTAAAACTATAATAATAACGAAATAAATATTCCAATTTTTTTTTTTTTTACAGCAATCTGTTTTCTTATTAATGATGATTTGGCAACTGTTCTTACGAAAAAAAAAAGGAAAGTCTTACTTTTGATAGGTTTATTCAAATATTTCAGGAAAAACTTAATTAACAAATGACTTCCAATATAAAATATTATTGGCTTTAATTGCACATATTTTCCTTTATATCAGTAGATTATGCTAAAAGAATATAATATACTTATACCTACTAAGACTGAAAAAGATCTAAAATGAATTTTTTTCTCGTCGCCAGTGAATTTGTTTTCATAGGCTTGTTTTCCTTGTACGAAAGCGATAATTCGTCTCACTTTACCTTCAAAAGTCATCTTTAAAATCATATCTCCTCTATAGCAATGTCGGCAAAACTGGCCGATGCTTTACACCCCCTCCCCCTCTTTCTCTCCCTCAAATAGGTTTCGATGGGACCGATTATTGACATTAATCATGAAAAAAGATGAAATTCAATGGATTCAATAATGGAACACTTATAAAAGTTTGGCACATGTTATTTTTGTTCATTTTACAATTTCATGCCGATCAATATCATCGGCAATAACTCGGCTTGTTGGGATTTAAAAGGGTAACTTTGTTCTTGGGCAAGTAAAATTGTGAATTTTTATTCAGCATTATATTATCACTTACAAAATACAATAAAACCAGCCAAGACAGAATAACAAGAAACAGTAAGAAATTATGTTTTACATAAGCTTCCGGTTCAGCACGTATTAATGGAAAACAGCTTTAGCACGAATCCATTGTAGATTCCGTTTCACAGGGTTTTTTTTTTTTTTTTGTAATAAATCAACCGTATGATATTATCCGGAGAAATGAACGTTTTTCACGATTATGTTAGAAATATATTATAGACAGGTCCCATTTTTGCAGGTTTTACTTATATACTATAACCCTGGCCAACCTTTCAGTAAGCAAGGATGTACCTTTGCTGAAGACAATCAATGAAGCCATTATTCCCATGATTCGAACCTCTGTTTAAAAAGAGGAGCGATACAGGCACTGTAAACAATATATATGTCTCCTAAAGGCGCCTACAACGCACGGTCTCCATATAAAAAGAAATTGTAGAAAAAACAAAAGTCATTGTAAATTTAGCATCACACTTTTCTGAGGGAGGCCTCTGTAAAATATTTATTCGGGATAAAGATCCAAAGGCCTTAATGAGAAATCATAATGAAAAAGCATGCGAATTTTAATGATTTTTGAGAAAAAAATTCTATAATGGATTTTTAATTTTTTAAAATAGGTAGTAATTGGAAAAATTCGAAGAGACACCAGTGGAGCTTACAAAGGTCGCAGTGGCGCTCACGGACATCGCGTTGGACAGACCTATACTATATTATTTTAACATAACTGTAACCCTAAAAGTATATTTAAAACAGTAATATCTGTAAAAATGAAACCGGTCTGTAACGGAATCCTGTCTTAATTGGAAAATTTTCATAGACTCGAAAAGAATATCCTAGTCAAACCTAGTAAGACATGAAATGAAATCACCCTCTCGTGGAGATCCAGCCGTTAAGCATAGGAACTTTTCTGCACGAGGGGAAATGTTTATTGAAAATTCATATTTTAGAATACCACATAAGTGCTAAAGGGAGTATTAAATATATGGTCGATGAATTATTATTTCTCGGAAATTCTTATTGTGTAGTAACTTACATATAATTTTATTTTATAAAATGCAGTTTTTTTATAATTAAAATAAAAGTTTGGAAAAGTTCTTTATTTTTCATATTAGACCATTTCAGAATATCAGATGAGCGACATTGTCTTCGAACTCTTACTGCAGAAACGGGGACAGATGAAGAAACAACTAGGTCATCAGAAAACTATGATAGAGAGTTGCGACTTCCGAGGTTATCCATCGCTCTCCGAAAAAGAATGCGTCAGGTATGCAAAGTTAAAACATGCATTTTTCTATGCACGAATTTTAAGCATTTATGAATAACTAATTATTCATTACGTAATTTTTAAGCATTTATAAATATTTTATATTTCATTACATGTGCATCAATCATAGTGTTATCAGATCCAGGTCGTAAATTGCGATACAGCGGTCTCTAAGCCGGGACTTAAACTACACTATATTGCCAAAGGTGACCGGTCACTTTTAGACGTTTTGTTAACGTTTTGTAACTGCAATTTTAGACGTTTTGTTAACTATCTAGAAAAATACATGAGGAATTTACCTGAAACTGCAGGTGTGTAAACAGTATAGTATAGGTTATATATTTCCGCGAACAATTTTACACGAAACCCCATAGGGAACTGTCAACAAATTGAAAAAGAACGAATATCTTTTGGATAACCCTGTAAAAACTAATGTAGCAAAGGCGTTCAAACTCGAGATTATTAATAAGTGGCTTATTGTAATATACTGTGTTCATTTTTATGAGGATAGCATGTATACTCGTACAGAAATTATGGTTTTTATAAAAACAGTCCCAAATTTCGCCTAGTTTTTTGCTTATAATTTGCAGAGTTCTCAATATAAAAAAAAGTTTTTTTCAGAAAATATGACAAACAACATTGTGCATAATACTCTGCAATCAGAATTAAAAATAATAAAAATTGGATGAAAAATGAGCAGGTTTATTAAAAAATGTTTCACTGCGCATGCGCGAATGCAATCAAAATATAACACGCATACTGTATTAGCTAAGTATATAGAGCAACTTTTGTGAAAGTCTCAAAATCATAGCTTGAAAATTCTGAAAATTGTCGTCGATAGAATACGCTCGAAATCCGCTGTTTCCAAATGGAAGCAAAAATATGAGGGGTTGCCTCCAAATACAGTAGTACGTGCAATATTGTGTACGCTATCTTGGCACTAATCAACAGATATTTGATACAACCCTTCATCTTTTTGCTTCTTTTTGGGAACAACGGATTTCGAGCTTATTCTATCGACGATAATTTTCAGAATTTTCAAGCTATGATTTTGGGACTTTCACAAAAGTTGCTCCATATACTTAGCTAATACATTATGCATATTATATTTTGATTGCATTCGCGCATGCGCAGTGAAACATTATTTAGTATACCTGCTCATTATTCATCCAATTTTTATTATTGTTTAATTCTGATTACAGAGTATTATGTACAATGTAGTTTGTCATATTTTCTGAAAAGAACTTTTTTTTATATTGAGAACTCTGCAAATTATAAGCAAAAAACTAGGCGAAATTTGGGACTGTTTTTATAAAATCCTTAATTTCTCTACAAGTATACATGTTATCCTCATAAAAATGAACACAGTATATTACAATAAGCCACTTATTTATAATCTCGAGTTTGAACGCCTTTGCTACATTAGTTTTTACAGGGTTATTCAAAAGATATTCGTTCTTTTTCAATTTATTGACAGTCCCTTATGGGGTTTCGTGAAAAATTCTTCACGGAAATATATAACCTATACTATACTGTTTACACACCTGCAGTTTCAGGTTAATCCCTCATGTATTTTTCTAGATAGTTAACAAAACGTCTAAAATCGCAAGTGACCGGTCACCTTTGGCAATATAGTGTATAAACTAGAAAGTACCTTTCAAGATTTGACGGCAAGCAATTTGGAAGTTCCATTAGAAGTATTTTTCAATTTTTAATAAGTTGCTTTTAAATTAATTAAGTACTGAAACTTGAAGAATTGTTATACAGTGCAAGCGATTCCTATATATATAAGGCGATAGATGGCGCTGTCAGTCCAACCTATTAAACTAATGAAATGAAAGAATTTTAAAGCAGGAGTTTAACTAAAAATATTAATTGAATTAATAGGACATTCATTTTTACTTGCAACAATCTCATTTTTTGTTGTAAATATCAATATTTGGTATTTGGTATTTTTTTTATTATTATTATTAAACGTTAAAATTTTAATTTTGCCAGAAATTTTATTTTTATTAGCCTACCTAAAAAAAAAAAACATTAATTTAAAATTTGCTGTTTATCGCTCACGATTTACATTATATATTTTTTAATTACTTGGATTTTATTATTTTACATTTTTATACACTATTTACATATTAAACCATAGATATGATGGTGATTTCTTTATAGTTCTTATATCAATATTTTTTCCTTTTTTTTTTTCCTTTTTTTACGAAAAATAATCACACACTTTTCTTAGTATATAAATATATCTTCTTGATAATAATCATACAAAATATAGATAAAAGTTTAAATTAATTTATTTAATCGATAACTACGTGAAATTATTTTTAATATGAAATTAGTCACTTTAAAAAATGTTGTCGGATGTTAAATTTTACTTTTCGCAGTCTCAAAATTTGCTTGGCTTTTTAATTTAATTATTTTTAATATAAAGTTAGTAATTAAAAAAATTGTTGTTGGGTGTTAAATTTTACTTAATTATAAAGCATTCGATTTTTTTTTTTTTTTAAATATACAAATTATATAACTTTTCCTCCTGAAATAACATATGACATTATTGAATTGAATTAACTTATCGCAATAAAATAATAGAAACCATTCTGTGCGGAGTGGGGATTGAACCGAATACGACACAGCTGAAACCCACCGTCTTAGACCATTCAACCATGGTGACCTCGTTCTGGGTTACTCTAAAACTAAATACGTTCTAGATTTAATTTCACGCGTGTGCATAAACATCGAATTCGCACCGAAAATTAAAGTTGGTTGGTTGGTTGATTTTATGACGGCCGATTATCTACACAAGGGATATAGGCCCTAGGGGGGTGCCCTCCATGGGGGTCTTTTTAAAGGGTCCTAACCCGTATTTACGGCAAGATTCGAAGAAAACCACAGAAAACTGTGAACGGTTAGGTCGACGAGCACGACAAGGGTTTAAACCCAGCACCTCTCGTCTACCAGCTTCGAGAGCAGAACCTCTCAGCCACTGGTGGGGCCCACCAAAAATTAAGATATCTGCTTGTCGCTTTAATATATAGGATTATTTTCTGTCCTTATAACTCAATAATTTGAATATGAAATTCAGTACTTTGAAATAATAAAATAATTAATTAAGAAGAATAAAAAGTACTGTATAATCTGTCCAGTGTTTAACTTAATATATTGCCTTTGATTCTTGACAAACATGGAGGTCATGACATGATCAGGATTAGCGCGTAATTAAAAGAAAACATATAATAGAAGTTTCAAGCAGAAAAATTATCTTTATAAATTCTCGGAATATCTGACATTAAATAAAGAAAAGGCTTCTATAAAAAATGTCTGTGGCAACACTGATCACGACGCGCCGGCCGCTGTATGGAACATTCGTTCAGAAATACATACGACATCTGGCATGTCGTATGGCTTTTTTGTTAAGTTGTCGACAAATTCCACGCACACACACACATATATATATATATATCTTAAGTATATAGTCTTAATCAATAATTTATCGGAAAAAACTCCTTTAAAGTCTAGTGTCAATACTTCTTCAGTTACTACTAAGTTAGCATAATTGCAAAAGTTAAAAAAAAAAAAAAAAAAAAAAAAAAAAAAAAAAAAAAAACATTTTGTTTTATAATTGTACAGCGAACGTAGTTCTCACTTAAAATTTAAAATACCTTTTGAAATTTTGATTAGAGTGAGAAAATTTCATTTTACTTTACTTTTTGTTTTTTTAACGTGAACCCTACAGCACTTCGAAGAAATTTTTTTTCCACCGCTAATTCATCCAGCATTATTAGAAATATAGAATACACCCAGAAAACAGTAAGATAAATGTTCCTGAAACATAAGACAAATAAATCTTCAATACCCCTGATGGCTTGGATTCAGAAAACACAAAATCGCACATGTCTTAGTAAAATAAAAGTATCTTCTGTGCCTTAATGTTACACAACAATTAATCCTGAGATGTTAAAACTGGAAATCAGGCTATTGAAACTTTCTAGACAGCTAAGTATTTTAGAGTATGAAGAACATTTCCAAAAGTGACTCTGTACAAATAAAATATAGTTTTCACATAAATTCAAAAATGTTTTCCCTGTAGCATTAAGAAAAATTTGTTATGATGTATTAGAACTCAATCAGCATAATTTTAGAGGGATAGTAGTTCCCAGTAAAATGTTAAAAATCCCGTTTAAATTTTTTATTAGGGTGGGAAAATCTTAACCTTAATTGTTCCCTAGTGCAAACTGTGAATACTGTAGTGCTTCGAAGAACTTATTTCATTGCAATTTCAGCCAACAATGTAATAAATTCTATAATCCATCCACTTAACAATAAGATAAAAGCTCCGGAAATATCAGACAAATGAATCTTCTTTCTACGTCCCTGATGGCCTGGATTCAAGAAAACGCGAAATCGCATATTGCTCAGTAAAAAAAAGTATCTTCTGCCCTACACTTTTCAATTGATCCTGCAGCATTAAAACGAGAAATCAGGCTATTCAAACGTTCTGGACAGTGACTAATAAATTGATTAATAAATTAAGTTCATTATTATGAAAAAAGAATCTTTAGAAATAAAATATGTATTTTTACATGAATTCAAAAATGTTTTACTTGTAGCATTAAGAAATATCTGGATGTATTAGAACTCAATCAGAATAATTTTAGAGGGATAGTAGTTCTCAGCAAAATGTTAAAAATCTCATTTAAAATTTTATTAGGGTAGGGAAATCACAACCATAATTTTTTCCAAGTGCGAACTGCAAATACTGTAGTGCTTCGAAGAAGAACTTATTTCACTGCAAATTCAGCCAGCAACATAAGAAATCCTATAATCCACCCACTTAACATGAAGATGAAAGCTCCTGAAATATCAGACAAATGAATCTTCTTCAACGTCCCTGATGGCCTGGATTCAAGAAAACGGGAAATCGCACTTTAACTTTGGGAATAGCAGTTACGTGCAATCAAAATTATCCATTTACCTGCATTGTCTACTTAATCGGAAGTTAAAGATGTGAGCAGGTATTCTCTTCGGGTTTTGGATATGAAATTCGAAAACTTCAAGAATCTCCTATCACATTTTCCTTATTTTCAACTAATATCAATTCCTTACCAGGATATTTACAGATGAAAAATTACGACTTACAATAGGATTGAAAGATAAATCTCAAGAGGTTGGATTAATGGCATTTTGAAAAACGTTTTTGGACAAAAATAAATATCAGGACCTGTATAAGCAGTCGCTATTTATGTATTTATTATTTAGAAACACATGTGTGTGCAAACATCTGTTTTAGCAAGATGAAGAATATTAAATCTCAACTGCAGGGCTGCCACTGGCAACTATTTTTTAATTGTATATCGCACCACTTTCTCAAAACAAAAATGTTCTACATAAACTTTGACAACCTGTGCAAGAGAAATATACTACATATTTTATTTATTTTTTAAAAAGAGTGGTGTGAATAGAATATAAAAATAGTCGCTAGTGCTAGGCTAGTCCTGCAACTGAGATCTAAAGGTACAAATGAACATCTGCAAAATGCCTTGCGCGTCACAACGACATCAGTAGAAATAGATTTGGATACACTTTGTTCTGCCAAACAATGTCAAGTGTCTCATTAATAAATTCTTTTTTCTTCATTTTGTTCTTTTCGTATGCTATAAGTTAATTCAAATATTTGTACAGGATTTTATAATAGTGTAAGTAGCAGTGACAGAATAACTCCTAATTTTTTATCCTCAATAATTGATGCCGAGTGTGAATTTTTTTTTCTGCCGATTATCGGTGCATTGTTAGTGATTATTGATGAAAAAAATGCCTATCCGCTTGGCGCCTATACCAGAACATATCTACTTACACCACTCTTGTTACGGGGCTGTAATGTAGAAGAGGTCAATATTATATGGAATATTCCCGATTTTCAATATTTCAGTGGTGTTTTCCGTTCTATACAGTGTTCTGCGCCAAGCTTGAATTGTACAATTTATCGATTTAAGCACATTTTTATACGTAATTGCACCGGATATATATATATTCTTTTACTGACCGGCAGCGAAAAAGTTCTGGGGTATGCTAAAATTAGTAAAAAATATATATTCGGCCCGGCAAACACCATTGCTTTTAAAATTTGGCAAGGGGAAAAACATATATGGTTTCTCATGCTGTTTGACTTATAGAACAACTCTGCATAATACAATTGTCACCTATATTAGGAAAATTTGTCGTTTCGGCACACAGTGCAAAAATCGTGCAATTTTTCCCACATTCCATGCTATTTTTTAGCAAGAACAAACATTAGTTTTAAAACATTTTAATGTAGGAAGAACTATGCAACCATTGTGGTTACCGTTATTTTAAATTTATTTAATTCAAAGTCTCGGCATTTCATCCATGCAGGTTTATAAAACGAGTACCAAGCGTGCTTGGGTACTAAAAACTGAAGATTCAGCCTTAGACTAATTACCTCACAAGGACATATATACTAATAAAAGGCAAAATAGCTCTGTGTGTGTGTCTGTGTGTCTGTCTGTCGGCGATGACTAGTAAAATCTTGCGCACCTAGAAGCCTCAAAATTTAGATTTAGGTAGTCCAAGGCATCTCTCTATGCACATGAAACTCAGAATTTTAATATTTTAATTACTTACTGAGATATTAATTAAAATCCACAACGAACTCTCATCAAAAATACGCTTTTTTTTCTTCTGTTGGTTGGTTGTATAGAGTCTTCACAGAAGTAATTAAATAAACCAGAGTAGCGATGCAAAGATAAGGACTTCTAACGAAATAGTGTTAATATGGAGTCGCCCGGTTCTGCAGTTACCGTAGCTTACCGGCACTTAATGTAGCGCCACCTGCACACGACAAACCGAAAATGGGACTAGGCAGATGAACAACTGTCCTACACAGACGTCACCTGTTTGAAAAAATTTTCGAGGTACGCTTTTCTCATTAAAATGCTCTTCGAAAATGGCTACTTTTATCGTAACCGCAAAAGAAATTACCGTTTTGATAATTCCAGACGACAAAATGTTCTTATTTTCACTTATCCTCGAATATTACAAAGACTATTGGAGGTATTGATTCGAGACTCACAGTATATACGTAGTTTATTTTTCTGATTCGAAAACGGTAAGTATTTTGAAAATAGGATAGTGTTTTTTTTTCGGCCAAAAACTGACCAGACTTAAGAATTGGACCCAGAGAGAAAAGAGGGTTACTGTAAATGGGGGCTGCCAGATTGAAAGTCAACTCACAGTTTTGTGAACCTATTCAAATAAATAAAACTATTACGTTTATCGATTTGATATTAGGCGTATAAACATAAATAAAAAAAAATCTGATTACGAATTTAGATTTAAAAAAAAATCAACAATGCCTTGAATAATTAAAAACCCTACTCACAAATTTTAAGGTATATTGAAATTTTAAAAAAAGTTAATTTATGAGTAGGGGTTACCAGTATTTCCGAATAGATATTTCAACAAATTCTTAAATTAAGTTCCAGGCTCAGCTACCAGTCCAAATTTTTTACCAAGGACTCCAGTACTCTTAATTATTCAGTTGTTAAAAAGTACTTGAGTCTCCTCTCCCCCTCTCTCCTCTTCATCGTTTTGTACTTAACTGAGGCCCATTTTAATAACTGGTCTTCTATTAGTCATATATCTTCGAAACTGATTCTAAATTAATTTAATATCTTAATATATAACCTCTCACAGTCTTAAAGTTAGTTTATGGGTAGCGATTACCAGTATTTCCGAATAGAAATTTCAGAAATTTCTTAAATTAATCTCCAGGCTCATCTACGAATCCAAATTTTTTACCAAGGACTCCAGTAGTCTTGATTAGTCATTTGTCAAAAAGCACTTGCGTCTCCCCCTCCCCTTCATCATTTTTTGCTTAACTGAGCCCTATCTTAATAACTCAACTTCTAATATTCCGATATGATCGAAGCTGATTCCAAATTACATAAATATGTTAATTATCACCTCTCACATTCATAAAGTTGATTTATGAGTAGTAGATACCATTATTTCCGAATAGTAATTTCAGAAAATTTTTAAATTGAGTTCCTGGCTCAGCTATTGGACCAATTTTTTTACCAAGGACTCCAGTAGTCTTGATTAGTCATTTGTCAAAAAGCACTTGCGTCTCCCCCTCCCCTTCATCGTTTTTTGCTTAACTGAGCCCTATCTTAATAACTCAACTTCTAATATTCCGATATGATCGAAGCTGATTCCAAATTACATAAATATGTTAATTACCACCTCTCACATTCATAAAGTTGATTTATGAATAGTAGATACCATTATTTCCGAATAGTAATTTCAGAAAATTCTTTATTTAAATTAATGGCTCAGCTACCAGTCCAAATTTTTGACCAAGTACTTCAGTAGTCTTAATTAGTCATTTGTCAAATAGTTTCTTTAAAATAAAATGTGCCGCCTGATGGTGGACGGTGGAACTTGAGAATATTGTAGCGCATGCTCAGCACGCCTGCTATACGGTGCCGAGGTAGCAGGGACACGTGTCGTAGTTTCGTTCGGTAGGTGGTTTATTTAGAACAGAGTGTGTCCCCTGGAGGCGGAAGGTGGACCTAAAAGATTTTGCAGCGCGTGCGCAGCATGCCTGCTATATGGTGCCGCAGGCAGTGGGGACACGTGCCGGAGATTTGTTTAGATCGGGATGTGCCCCCTATCAGCGGAAAGTGGAAATAAAGGATTTTCCGGCTCTTGCGCAGCACTTTAAAAAATTGATTGTCATACAAAATCGGGTTAAAGATATAAAATCATATAAACTTGAGGTTTGCTTTAATTTATTATCACTGGCCAAGGGCAACGCCGGGTGGGTCAACTAATATAAGATATAACACCTCATGCCTCATGGTAAAAAAAAAATGGAGTAGGGTACCGTCGGCCATCATCCTTAATACAGGAATCCTACTCGATCCGTTTTTGAATACCACTTTTTTCAAAGAAAGAATTTATTTTCAGATTTCTTTTCTAAATTTTATAGAAGCCTGCTATAAAGGTTATTTCTACTTCAAATGTTGTAAAAACCTACCACGAAATTTTTTGATACTGGTATTCAAAAAACGGATCAGTGGAAAATCTGTTAATTATAGCGTCGCAGAGTTTAGTTTTATTTAAAGTCTTTTAAATTTTTTTAATGATATAAACTTATGATTTAATCGTAAAGCTGTTTTCCCATTTAGAAAACTGTCATCCGCAATTTTTATAAAATTTTCAGAAGCTATCACAGAGGTTTCAAGAAATCGAACAGCTTTTTTTGTTATAAAAATAATGCCTGTAAAAATAATTTCCGATTAAAATAATAGAAAAATGATTTTCCTGAAAATTGCGCAAAATGATTACTAAACGTTATTGTTCCGACAATATTGGTTTTCACTGATACAATACTGACTGCAATAATTTCTGTGACTTTTGCATGGACTGTGGTTTCTATGATAAATTTTTGTGTGATTCTAGTAGAGATTTCTATTAATTTTTTTAACGGAGTTTTTATAAACAGGCGATGGTTCTTCTGTATTTTTATCAGACATATATTATTTTTTATCAAATTGGAGATTTGTGTGGTATCTTTTACTGGGGCTATTAAACTATACTGATTATTTTTTGCATAGTTACTAAATTTTTTTTTTGAATAATTTATAAATATTTAATTTGCACTGTTGTTTTATGTGCTGTGTATTCAGTTCAGCTCTAATGTTTCAATACAATATAAAATTGCAATAAATAATTCCACATCTTATAACGAATAGCTATGCTGCAGATTAGCTTAGGGAAGATGGGGGCCTTAAATAATACCCGAAAAACGGACTTACGTGCAGCTTATAAAAATTGTAAGCAATATTCTTCATTTAAGGAATTGATATCGGCCATTTAGAATGTTTGGTTTGAAATTAAGCAGAAAAACTAGAGAACCTGATTTTATCAATAGAACACCGTGTATTTGAGCTAATTAAATGCAACGGAGCAATCATCAAGTATTATCTTTAAATTATTATCCTGTAAGAAATAAGTATTGAGCTTAAACATTCAAAACGCTAATTTTTGTTCTGTTCATAAATTCCATAGTTTAAAATAAAGTTTAAAGCATGATTGCGTTAAATATATACCTATTTAAACTACAATTTGTAACACGTAGATTTAAATTAGAGACTATTTAAAATTTAATTTGAAAATTGCTGTTGCGCTTAAACTTTTGACACGCACTATATTATTATTTTTATATTTTTAGCATAATAGAAAGCTACTATGATCCAGATTTCGGAAACTGCTTCACTATTCCAGCTAAAAATGCAGATGGTTTGTCTTTGGAGGCCAGAGAAGGCGATTTCTGGCAAGAAACCAATGGTGAATAAATCTTTCATATTCTTTTTTTCTTCTCTTAATATAAATTCTAACTCTATAAATTTATTTTATAAATATGATGTTTCCGGTAGTGCATGAAAACTCAATTTGAACCTGTTACATATAGCAGAAAAGCATTTTGTTTAAACGTTTTTATCGAAACAAAATCGCTGCCTGGGAATAACATAACTACTGTATAAACAACTAAATCACATATGCTTCGACTTTTGACTTCAATTCGTTTGTTTTTGTCCAAACACGCTTTAACTTTGGAAAATGCTCTTATATTGTAAGAATAATATTATTAATTATAGATGATCCTCATTTCAATTGCAAACCAGTGAATTCATATTTTAAATGCCAGCTAAAGTAAAAATAGTTTATTTCTTTTAAGGAGTTATTCGTTAGGGATTAGCATCTTAACTTCATAAATGAAAGTCGTATCTGCACTTTTTGAAATACAAAACAGTCTAAGATAGATCGTTTTTTTTGTTTTTTTCACTAGGGGGGTTTGGTCTTCCTGCTCGCTACGCTCACCAACCCCCCGCGTAATCGCGCCCTATCCAAGCACTCTTAGTGCTGAGTTTGTTTTAATAGATCAAAATGACCTTTCCTGAATTCGAAACCTAGCTAGATGGATTTCTCGTGCTCGAATTAGTATAGGCAACACGTTTCGTGTAAATCGTTTGAGTATTTTTCCATTTATAACAAAAAACATTTTCAGCGCTGAGTTTGTTTTACCCTGTAAAAACAAATTTTCTTGTATTCGGAATCTAGCTAGATCTTTTTCTCGTGCTCGATTTAGTATGGGGGCAAGTCTCGTGAAAATCTTCCCAGTCGTTTACTATATCATTCATAATCGGGAAAATCCGTTGCTCGTTTAATATATATGAATAATCGGGAAAATCCCTTGCTCGTTTAATATATATGAATTTGGCGACAGTAATTTGGTCGACAGGATAACTAACAAGTACCAATTGTATATATAGTGTTACGAATATTGTAAATAGTTACTGCTTGTGCTTAAAAATAATGTAAATAGTTCAATTAGGCTCTATTCGTAAGCTAATATTAATTTTTGTTGCAATGCAATATCTTAATTTGTTGATTTTTTGCAAGCGAGTAAACGGTATTGAATTTCAATGGGAGTCTATGGAAATTTGGCGAAATACTGGTAATAGCGCCAAGTTGGTGACACTTTTGGCAGCTAATTTGGCCGCCAAATTTGGCGATATATCGGCAAGTTGGCGACAAACTTGGTGACAGACCCGGGTCCCTTCCCCTTGGTAACCCCCCTAATAGCGCCCATCCTATCTAAATTCTCTACTTTCATGTTAATTCCCCCTAAGAAAAGTCAGAAAGCTCTGACCAATCAGATACGTTTCGCGGTATCTAGGCAGATTTTCATTGTTCCATTTACAAACCATTACTTTTTTTTTATATATAGAAGGATTATTTGACTTCAGGCTGATTTAGGTTATTTTCAATTTGCGAAATGTCCGGTTACCAGGTCACCATTGACGACCAGAAATTTGAGGCTAGTGAAGATAGCCTATGGAGTTACTGTTGCCTTTTGATCGCGATGCAACATTTTACATACATTCACCAAAAATTGCTAATTATCATTACCCACATATTCTATGTGTTTCCATTCTTTGAAGAAAAGAGCATTTATCATCCCTTGTCCAGTAATTGTCGAAACGTCAGTTGAGGCTTACTGTGGAGGTCCGAAAAGTTTTGGGGGTTCTGTTTGTATGCCTGTCCCGCAATAATTGTTGCAAAAACCATCCGATTAACTTGATATTTGGCAGCTATCTTGGTGAGATACTGAGAATTAGCTGTATAAGTTTTCGTTTAATTTGGTTTATTCGTTCTAAAAATATAGAACATTTTCCTTTGTGTCATAATGATTTTCTGTGGAAATTCTGGCGATTTTCAAATTTTATCATTCACTGAAAAGAAAATGGCCCATTTAAATTAAATGATTTAAACTTTAAATTATGGATGTTAAATTTTCGATATCAAGGTCTTCAATTAATCTGATCAATTTGAAAATTTGTTAATACATTTATTAGAAATTTGAAATTAATTGTATAACTTACTGTGAAATTTTATTTATCTAATCAAAAAAAATTACTTTCTACATTTTACTTTCTCCTTTTTTACAAATTGTCTAAACTATTTGTTTGTTTTTCCTCTTTCCTTTAACCATCTCTTAGCAACTGTATTTCAAAACATATTAAAAGAATAAAGAAAAACGCACTATTTTGACACAATACTTTATTAGAAAACTAGAATATTTTCGAGTGTGTTTAATATGCTTTTTCTATTGAAATAGTTGGGGATTTATTTGGATAAAAGCTCAATGTTAAATACGATAGAATTATCACCAAAACGGTTTTCTCCACACAAAAATTATAAAAACGTTGGACGTCTAAATTGGTGACTTTACATTTGTAAAACACATTTCGAAATAGGTGTTCCTATTATTTTGTCTTATACCTTTAATCTATAATATAAGCATATAAAATTATTCGAAGCTTCAAGAAATTAACTTTTAGAAACTTCATATTAAATACGGTTTTATGCCATGATATTCTGAAATTTGTGTAATTCCATTTGGTGGAAATTGTATAAGTATCTTTGTTACACGAGATTTTACACAATTTCAGCAACAAATGCAAATGTTTCGTGCTTGAAAGTTAAGTAAGTATACTTTTAATAATAAGTATACTCTCCTGTACGACTAATACGGTGCTAATGAAATTACAGTGTAAAACTCATCCGTATATATACTCAAATATTAAAATAGGGAAATTGCGAAGATAAAATTAAAGTTTTAATTTTCCAACTGGGCGAAAAATGTCCGGGGCCGGATTCGAACATGAGATCTCTTGGCTGAAGCTGACATGCTCTACCAACTGAACCATCCCGGTCGAATCTGGAGGACCTAATTCATCCCGTTAAACTTATTGATCATAGCAACTGGCCTGATATTTGAATCAGCTCAGCAGAATAAATCGCAGGTAATTTGAAACTCCTGTAAACGCTGGATACGTGATTACACTAGATTAATTTTCAACACAATTATTCAAATTGGTAAAGAAATCATATGAGTTGTAATTTTTCAACTGGACATTTTTCGTCCAGTTGGAAAATTACAACTGATATGATTTCTTTACCAGTTTGAATAATTGTGTTAAAAATTAATCTAGGATAAAATTAAAGTGACAAGTAGGGGCTCAGGGGGTACTGAAGGTATTATGGGGTAATCTATCATATATTAAAGCTAAAATACTGAGATTCTAATTATTCTTGAACACATGATATATTATTTTGTAATATTTATTACTTATTATTGTTTAATACTTTAAATATTATTAATATTTTTTAATATTTGAAACTAAACGTAAATAAGTTGTTCTGAGAGAATTTAGTACAACCTATAAACATTTTGAACGTATGCTACCAAGAAGAAAATAAATTAGTAAAAATTGAAACAAGAGGCTTTTACTTCAGTGTATTTGAAATTTAATTTTTGTTACAAATCATCTCCTATCTCTTAAGTCTGAATTGTGTCTTGAAATCTGAGCTCCCTAGTGATCTCAGGTACAAAATTAAAAGTGTGACGCGCTGTGACTGAGGCAGTGATGAATTCAGGCATCTTCTTCTAGGAGGGATTTCTACGGACTTTCAGATCATTAATAAATCTAAAACTTGAAACCTTCCAGGGGGACACTTTGATGCTCCAGGCGGGAATGTCCCTACCCCCTCCCTCCGTGCCATCCTTGAATTCATCACTGGTTCTGGCGTATTTTATATGAATGGCTGTGTTACAACTACTTCCTTCTTATTTACTTTTTCTAAATGTGACAGATAATATGGGTTATATATTTGCAAAATTAAGCGACACATATTTTTTTTTTCAGATATGTCAATAATTGTAGACGTAGAACCAGACGAATACATGGAAAAAAATCGTGAGACTGGTATTTTCATGGTAATCCACGACGAAAGCTCAATGCCAGATATACACACGGATGGTCTAACTTTAATACCTGGGAATTCATATCATATTGGCGTTCAAAAAGTAAAAGCAATAATAATCTTTTGTTTTCTATTTTCTCTTTTTGTAAGAGGTAAATTAATTTTTAGAAAATTAAATTTATCATTTTCTTAAACATTTTTATCAACAAACTAAAGTAAACTTTATTCATGCATAACTCAGTACAATAAAATTTAATAACATTTTGTTAGCATATTGTCATAGGGTGCATATATGAAATATTTAATATGTATTCATATATGTATGTGTTATATCGATTAATTATTTTTATTTTTGGAGCGGGTGAGATTGGACGAGGGTATATTTTTTTTTCATCATGTATTGAATGTTATACCAAATATTTAGAAAAATATAAAATCATAAAATACCAGATAAATGCGTAGCGAAGTGCAGTTTGAAACCCTAAGACTTGTTAACAGTCAATTGTTTTTTGTGTGGAGAGAAAGGTTTGGGGGGGGGGGGTAAGCACACACAAAAAAATAGTTAAAATTTTTAGAAATAGATGGCACTAACAATAATTTTCCTAATTACAAATTTTATCTGTTTAAGGCAAAAGAGCTCAAATCCAAATGAGCTACTTTCGGACACATTTCTGAATACATTTTTGTTCGGAAACGCATGAAATTGGCAGATATTCTTATTCAGAAACTATGTAATCGAATGGTGTTTTCCATTTTTGGTAAAGACAGAAGATCTTTCAGAAAATACTGTCAAAGTCGGCATTTTGAATCAAACTCCCGATGCGACAACGAGAGAAAGAGGAAAATTTTGGTGTCACGTTACAAGAATCGCTTGTAACTGGATAAGTAATTTATTTATTCAAAAATTGAAAACCCTATTCAAATCCAAATCGCTTCAATAGTCAAACTTCCAATTTTATGCCTTTACTATTAAAAATGAGTCAAAAAATGTGTCCGAAAGTTTCGAGTTGTTTTGAGAACCGCCTTAAAAGGATATGTGAATCAGAATTGAATTACTGCCTGCTTACTGCTTTTGTTGAATTACCGCGTTTCATTGTATGACTGCAACGTTGACTGCAATGCTGCGGGGCTTGTGCTATTCACTTTGACATGCCATGTGCAAGAGTAAATGGTTTTCTCATCAAACCATAGTATATTCTTGCATGCAGTTGTAAATTCATAGAACTTTTATTTTTGTAATCTATTCTCAAGTACAAACGCATAGTTTCAGTATAATCTTAAATTGTTTTTGTTTTTTGATAACGTGCTCCCTAATAATGATCAATGCTAACAATGATCAATGATACCTAGCAATGAAAATTTTCAATATTTTTTTCTTCATCCCCATCCCCACTACGACCGCTCAAAAAAAAAAAAAAAAAAAAAAAAAAAATCGACTTTTTTACATGTTTTAAAGTTTAAACCGTGCTCCCCAAAACGCCAAATTGTTGATTTGTTTTTATTATTTTTAAATGTGTCCAATTTATGCGACATCCCTATACAAGGTGTCCCAAAAAGCTTAAAACACACTTTAATTATATTTGAATTTACCTGTGGAGATTTGTAGACAATGTAAATTGTAAAAGTATTGATAAAAAAAGGGTAAGCGATAAAATTATGTTAATGAAATAATCTTGCCATTAATTCTCAAAACGTTACACTTAGTATTAAATTTTTCTACGACCCCTCTAAACAAAATTCAGGGCACTAAAGCTAATTTATCTTCCAGAAGTATGTAAATGATGATGATTATAAAAGAACTGGATATTCGGTAGAATTCTTATTCTGTTACTTATCAGTGTGGTATGCAAGACAAATTACTTAGCGAATGTTGCTTATGAACATTCCGAAACGTAAAAACAGCAATGCATGCTTTGAAAATTCCGAAAAAGCGATTGAAAAAGAAAATGATCTTAGGTATGCAATAGCTTGCTCAGCCCTCCAAATTGATTGTCAGTGGAATAAAGGATCTGCTGAGTAGTCAGTTACTTACAAAAGATGCAATCGTATTAGCTCCCTCTATACGTGAATTTTTCAACTATAGCTATTTTTACTGTTAAAAAAATTCCAAAAAAGAAGAAAAAGAAGAAAATGATCTCGGGTATGCAATAGCTTGTCCAGCCCTCCAAACTGATTGTCAGTATAATAATTATCTACCAAGTAGTCAGTTCTTTTATAATTATCTTCATTTGCGTAACTACAAAAGATGTAATCGTATTAGCTCCCTCTATCGGTAAATTTTTCAACTATAGCTACTTTTACTGTTAAAAAATTCCCCTTACTGAAAATGCATCTAGTGCCAATCATTATTCTTTATCGTTATTTGTTTTTTTTTTATTTTATGACTCCGAGCCTGTATTCACAAATGTGACATCACGACAGTGATTTAATGTCCCTGTAACGGCTCTTTAAATATTATTGTTATGCACTCAATTGTGAGAAATAACAAACATTTATACAACTTAAACTGGTCCAGCCAATTCATTTCTTGTTCTTTTTCAGTCAACAGTGCTGTTATTGCCACTTCCATACAAAACAAACTGCACAGATTACCGGCGACTTCCTTGGCAGAAAGGCTATCGAAGAAGGCTAACTTCGCGAGTAAGTTCAATAGCTTACAATATTTAGAAAGAAGCATGTGTCTGGAGTTTAAATGTCATTTAGTGAGATTCAGTGGCTTTTAAACATGTCATTTAATTATTTCTTAAGCAAATGGCCTGTAGAAAATTTTTAATGTTTATATTTTAGATGTGTACAGTCGGATGTTCTCAATATTTTCAAAATAAAGAATGTAAATATGTCTCAAAAAATCTCAGCTTGTTTTATGATGACCTGCCCTATGATAGAAGTGACGTAACTCCAGGTATGTTTTGTGTATTCAGAAGCATTTGCATAACATTGATAAAATGCAGAGTGTTTCAATTTAATGTTTACTATTTGAATTATATCAATAATTAAAATGCAAATAGCTGAAAACATACATAACATTTTGTATGTTAAAATATGTTAAAGTTATGATGTTCAAAATCACCATATTCAGTAGTGTTATATTGTGTGGAATTTTGAAATATAAATTAGAATTCAGGTTGGACTGACTCAACTTTTTTGAAGAATGGGGGAGGAGGAGTCATACGGAACACAAATTTTTTTATAAGAAAGTGCATATAAATTTTCCTTTATAATATGAACTATACATTTGAATATGAAGGAGTACATATATACAATTTAATTCACAACTAGGCATAATTGTAGACTGTTCTTCCTTTTTTAATGGAGGTGCTTGCTATTCTGAGATTAAGTTACTCATTTTGCGAATGGTTTTTTACGTATGTGGTTATTTAGTCTTTGTAACTTAACAAAATGTGCCTGTTTGATCGAATCTATCCTTTTGAACTTTTTCTATTGTGAGTGTGCTCGCGATATTGATAGAGTGTTCCTAGTAGTTTTCGAATTTATGATAATTAGTATTGCCCGTGGTTGTTTTCTATAAATGTAAAGTCTTCGTTTGTTAGAGAAGGTTTTTCACAACGGAACCTTTCCCAATGTAGGTAAATAAGTTGCAGCAATTTGCAAATTGATTTCCGTGTGAATCTTTTCCTATATCGAAGCTGTGGATCATCTTAGTTCTTTGAGTGAGCTATTTAGACTGATTTGAAGGAAAAGCAATAGTGGTGGAGCTCTAGTGGTAAGCTTTAAAGCTTTAGTTTGCGTCAATAAAACTGGGGGTTTTTTTGTTTGTTTGTTTTTTAATAGAACTTTAGTTAGATCAGATTTTATAAGTTATATTTGAGTAGTAATTATCTATAGCCATCTTAATATTTACTGTAACTTTGATTTATTAAGTCATATTATTTTGAAATGTGATTCTGCTTCAAGTCGAGTTTAATATCGCAGACTTAATTTCCGAGTCATATTTTTTCACTGCCATTTCCTTATTTTGTTAACTGAACTACTGATTTTGTTAACTGTTAAAACCGAGACTGCTGATTTCCACTAAAAATATAGAAAGTCAAGATACCGTCGTTGTTATACATTTAAGATTGTTATACTTTTAAGAGGCTTTCCAGATTTAACCGCTCTTGATGGCTCTTTAAAAGTTTATGTGAAAGACAAAGTGTATACATCTGGTATGGTTGAAGTGTGGAAATCATGTATGTAATTCATGTATGTCCCCGCACCCCAGGTTCGTTTGGAAAAGCAGACAGGAAAAACAGACGAAGCTCCGCTAGTTTGATATAAAATCAAGTAATTGATATACGAGTAATGCGAAAGTACCAAAAATGCTTTTAGGTTTAGTTGGTTGTCAATCTAATAAAATATACATAATGTATAAAATATACTAATTTTCAGTTAAAAACGATTTTCAACCTGCGTTCTGTTATATCGAACAGTACATCAAGCGTATATAACCCGAGTATTCCCGATCGAATCAACTTGTATGCATAGATTTTAAAATGTGTAAAGAAATTTTGGCCTACCCGATATTTTAAATACGTTGTGAAAGAATTACTTTCATTTACTAATTAACGAACAGTTATAGAGCTATATAGAAAGGACCCTAAACTTTCTCCCAGTCTGAGAGAGCTACAAGCTCATAAAAATCTATAACACGCTCTCATAATAACCACCAATCCTACTCCATACCACTCCATCTGACACTATAGAGTTTGTAAACTTGCCGACTGCTTATTTATGATTTGACAATGTTTTGGACAGATACGAACTAATAAATTCTGAAGTGTTTCAAGAGCCATGAGAACTACTTTAGACCTCTTAGAAAGGACCCGCGAATAAATACACTGGAGGGAGGCCTTCTACAGGAATTCCACATTTGAACTTGCGACGAGCAGTTTACTTTGCTTCGCAGCTTGGGCGAAGGTTGTCTGGTAAAAAGGACAAAAAAGGTTTTTGCGTCAGAGTTGAAAATCTAGAGGGACGTATGGTTAAAGACAAGTTAAATCGAGTACAGAACTGGTGCTTGATACTCCACGTAAATTGGAACCCACGGACAGTAACAGTATATACCTCTGCCGACAGATTTTCATAGTCTTTTCAATACTTTTGTGTTTATTTATCCGTATTTGTTAGTTGTTTGTGCTGTAAGATATCGTGAATAAAAAAAGTGTTAATGTTCACTCCTATCACCAACCTGAAACATATTTTTCACTACGTCATAACATTCACTTTGTTACACAATGAAGAGTCAGATGCTCGGATCCATCATTGTCCCTATAGTTTTAAACACGATTATCACATCACGTGCCCTTTAATAGTTTTTAACCGACTTTTAAAAAAGGAGGAGGTTCTCAATTTAACACGTGTGATTTTTTTTACGTATGTTCACCGATTACTCTGAAACTATGCGACCGACTCGTGTTAATTTTTTTTTAATTGAAAGAGGATACTCTCGAATTGGTACCACTTAAATTTCATCAAAAAAAATTGGTTCAGTACTTTTTTAGAAATTCAAGAACAGCAAAAAATAAATAAATAAATAAACATCTTTAAAATATTTTATTTTCAACGATTTTCATCAAGTGATGTAGCGCTATATGTTTAGCGAGAAAGTCGCTAGCCGGCGAGTTTTCTCCCTCTGTATACGGTTTTGTTTCCAGGATTGTTGTAGGAAAAACCAAAAAGCAATGTCCGCTACCGAGGGCGCACACGTGGCGTCGCTTGTTCAGTCATTTGACATTTAATTTTTAATGCAAAATCATCAATACATACCGGAAGTTGCGGAAGGACTTCGTTTATTTTAGGTAAAGACAAAATGTTTGTCATTAAATAAAGCAAATATTCACATTGGTATTTTCCGGTCTGAGTTCGGAATTTCTGAATAAAATAATCTTTCGTTAATTTTAACCTGGTAGGGAACCTGTTAATCGTTTAAAATGTTTAGACGTAAACAATCAGTAAAAAAAATAGAAAAAAAAAATTTAAAGCGTTTAAATTTACTCAAGACTTCTGCAGCACACTCGCTACATTTGAAGAACTATACTTTTACGGTGGAGATATTTGTACGCTAATACAGGGTGGGCCAAAAGTCCCTGGCAAATTACTTTGTAGTAGTTTTTGAAGAAGGTTTTTTGGAGGGTAAAAAGTTTATAATTACGTAATACGTATATATTAATTTTCAAAGAATCGATGATTAATTTGAAAATTGTTTTATCGAAATATCACAAATTAAAGAAAAAAATAGTAAAATTCTGTATAAAATTGCTTTTAGTAGATCAAAGTATCTTATATTTCTCATTGGTAAATAAATAATTTCAGAAGCTAAAAGTTGTGCTAGAGCAACTGAAGAAAGAACCTTGGAATATTGTCGGAGTATATGTGGATTGCCCTGCAGGTAAGTCTTTTACGGTCTTTTTACTTTCTATAGAATTTTTAAAGAAAATGCAAATCCACTTTAATTTTGAAAACTTCAAAATACACAGAACAAACTATTTAATATTTAGTGCATTGCATATTATTTTCTATAACATAAGAATATTTTTAATGTTGCACTGCTTTTGAATAATGCAAATTCAGAATGAAATTAAACATTATAAAGAACATTACAACATTCAGGATCGTGGATATAGCTACGAAGCTTCAATAAAATTTCATAAACTTTTCTGCTTCTCCCAGAATGTAAAATGCTTCAACAATATAATTATTTTATGCATTAAAATTTTTCTATGAATTTATTTTAGTGATCCAATGTTTTTGACAAGAGAGGAAACCGGTCCACTTTCAGAGAAAATTTTAGTATGTAATTTTTAAACGTATTTGCAAAAATTATTGTTTTTAAAAATTTTCTTAGTCTTTTTTACTTTTATAATTTAAATTGATAATGTTTTTTATCATTATTTCAGTCTCACTATAATCTGTTCCATAAAGAATATAGCAATAGATCGATAACAAAGTAAGATTTTACAACAAAAATATTTGACTTTACAAAATGTTATAAGTTAGAATTTTTAATGGGATAACACCACTTTGACCGGTTGAAAATTTCGATTTTATTTATTTATTTATTTATTTTTCTTGTCGTTTAAAGTATTCTTTGTGCACACATAAATCCTATTTTATAGTTAGAAATCAATATCAAATGTGAAAGAGAAATTTTGGAGCTATTGGAAATAGAAGAACAACGTAGCGAGTAAACAGTAAAAGAAATTTTTAAGCACTTTTTAGGTTCATCTCACGAAACCCTAATTACCCCCCCCCCCCTCCGTTGGCTGTCTAGCCACAGAGCCGTTCTCAGAACCTATATAACGTACAGAGTTGAAACTTTGTGTATATATAACTGAATACCTGTTATGAAGCTCAAAATATTAAAATTCGAAAAAATCGTATTATTTTAATAAATAGAAATAAAAAACCAAAATTCCAACAGCCTTCTCCTATTAAATTTAAACATTTTTCGTTATAGCAGTTGCCAACAATTAAAAATCCACAATAAAACTCTTTCTACAATAATTAATTTCCTGTTGAAAGATTTCCACGTGAAAAATGAAAATAAAATAAAAAGTTTCATCAATTGAAAAAAAGATTAATATGCAATAAAAATTATTGACACATAATGGTAATAAAACGGAAATTTTCAAAGATTTCTCAATAATACAAGGAGTATAAGTATGTCTATGTGTATGTACAGAAAGCAGATTAATTACACGTCATTAGAGAATTAAAAAGAAAATTAATCTGACATCATATCGGAAGTTTAACGGATTTCTCAAATGTTTGAGAATAATACAAAGCGAGTATCAATATGAGTAATAGAGAATAGTAAATATATGAGTTTGAGGAGCGTATTGAATCATGATAAAAACCCGATTATAGAAATATACGCATATTTTAACATTTTGAAGGTGTACAACATGTTTAATTTTGAAATTATTTTTTTTAAATAGCGCATTTAGTCCACATAACAGATAGTATTATGATAGAGTATAATAGCGGGCTTCGCCCGCTATTGCGCTGGTTTAGATATTCGAAAAAACGAAAAGATAGACCGGTAAATTTTTACTTTATAAAAAACATGACCTTTTTTTTGTTGCTAAATGAAATTTATTTGGATTTATTAAAGGATAAAGTGTTTTGAAAGGAATATTAAACAAACCCTTTGTGCGGTCTTCGATCACACTTACCCACTTATTTTATTTTATTTATTTATTTTTCAAAACAGTATTTTTTAAATTGGTAGATTCTCTACCTTCACCAATTTCAACTCATCAAATTCACCTTTTTCAAGATTAATCATTGTATGGTTTTCTAGTGAAATACGAAGGATTTTTTTCTGAAATATTGATATTTTGCTGTTGTGTGTAACTTTAAGTAACGAAATTTGTTGTAGAAAACTTACATTTTGCTTTGAATCGATGCCATTTCATTAAAATGTGCATTATTTAAAACAGCTGCGTATTTCACTAGCTTTTGGGCTAAGAAAACTAATTATTTTGTTATATTTTTCTAGTTCAAGTTCACGACCAGTTTGCGTGTCCACCGCACTCTAAAATAAATTTTAAAAAAAGAAAAAAGAAAGAAAATGTACTGGTAGCAAAGTTTCCATCTATTCCCCGTCTTGGTATTTTCCCGTTTTCAAGACGGAAATTTTCCGTTATTCAAAACGGAAATTTTCTAGTTTTACAAATAAATATGAGCATTAGCGCAATATTAAAATTTAATCTATATAATAATTATGTATACTGATGCACATTTATACAGAACATGCATTTGTATTACATATTTTCGCACTCTCCTTTTTATGGCCTTGCTTTCCTCAGAATTCGAACCTCGGTATACTAGTGATTAAAGAGTTCCCCACACCAACTGGCCACATCCAAAGATTTGGTTATATGCCAAAAGATCAATTACGAAAATGTTTTCCGTTTTCTCTCAATTGAAAAACAACAGCTCCGTTTCTCTGTCTTCAAAGAAACATTTTTTGTTTTTAACATTTGTGGTATCGCTGTCGCGTACATATAATTAAACATATCATATCGCATTAAACGAAAAGGTTTTATGACATGATAGTGTAAATTTAGATGATATTTACAAGACATTTTTGTACAATTCAGGAACCCCCAAAAAACCAGGTACGACTCTCCAGAACTCAAAAACCAGTCTCCTTTTCAATGGCCAAAAAACTCTCTCCTCTTTCCCTGTGCATAATCTACTGATCCTCCTTGATTGACACTCCTTTCTTCCCTCCTCCTACTCTTTGGTATCCAGATTTCTTCGAAATACCTCTCTTTAGTCATGCCATTCATATGAATACCTTCCAGATACATTTTAAACCACTTCAGATAATCTACTTATAGATAAAATTCACCCACATTTGATAAGGCCATACAAAGCATGGAAGCTTTTCATTCTTACCTGAAAAGAACAAAGAATTTCTTTTCTCCCGGATAATTCTCTTAAATTGTTGCCAATCAAGACCGATCACTCATTTTATTCTGCGTTTATTCTTAGGATTATCTTAATCCTATCAGAATGAAATAAGCTGATGCACCCCAGTCCATCACATATTCAACGAGTAAGGATAAAAAGTAAATTTTCCGTTTATCCCGGAAAATGTACGAATTTCATTCAAAACGAATTGTTTCCATTAAAAGACAGAAATTTCACATAAAATCAACCGTATATTTATGTTTTTTTTTTCAGTGCGCTTGACCCTCTCTTTTTAACGAAGCGCTCCCTCCCATCAGCCGTCAATCCGCCATGTTTTGATGCATCTACTAAACAAAAATACTGTTTTAAAATTTTATTTATGCACAATAAATTAATGTAAATGGAAATTTTTATAAACACGTCACATTCCTTTAAAAAGTATTCCAAAAAAAAGCCTTAAATTCCAACGCGTCAAAGTGGTGGCACTCCTGAAGAAATAAATTTTAGTTTAATGCTTATTTCATAATATAAACTTTTTTGTCTCTTTTCAGATCCATAGTTCATGCCAAAATATTTTTTGCGACTTTCGAACACAAAGTCTATAAACATACACCAAAATATGACGTAAGATTTATTTCAAAATTATCCTTCAATTTATTTATTTATTTATATATTTATTTATTTTTTAATTAATTAATTTTATTTATTTATTTATTTATTTATTTATTTATTTATTTATTTGTGCATGGATCAGTTATTCACAAACGTAAAAAATGGTGTCATAGGAAATTTACCAAAAAATTATTTCCGATTGAAAAATTTTTATTATTGAAATATGTTATGTTACAAACGAACAATATATGTAAATCATTAAATTGCAAAATATATATTGATTTTTCATTTAAATAATAGGTACAGGGTTAGCAAGAAATAAGTTTCCCACTTCAGAGGTTTCTAGAATGCGTTTTATTGGTCCAAATGAGATAAAATTTGAACTACAGATAATTCAAATGATGCGTTAAACATCATTCGCGCATGTCTACCAGTGCATGTCTATTATCATTATTCTTTGGATAAAAAGAAGGCGACGCATTAGTCACTTTCTCTGCACATCATGCCTACATTCCTTCGCATCAATGTTGGGTTGGTTGGTTGATTTTATGACGGCCGATTATCTACTCGAAGGATATATAGGCCCAAGGGGGAGTGTCTCTAAGGGACATGTAAGGGATCCTAACCTGTATTTACGGCGAGGTTCGAAGAAAACCACGGAAAACTCTGAACGGTTAGGGCGACGAGCGCGACACGGGTTTGAACGCAGCACCTCCTGTCTACCAGCTTTGAGAGCAGAACCTCTCAGCCACTGGTGGGGCCTGCATCAATTCTGGGTGATTTCAGTTTTGGCCTCGATCAAGCGCCTATTGATTTCAGCGCCATCTATCGCTGCTATTTGAAACTAAAACAGGGAATCACAGTAAAAAAAAAAACTCGTGACATGATACATTATTCTCCTGCAAGAATTTGTTTAATATATCTGTCACCGTTTGCAAGTTATTGAATTTTTTAAAATCAGTCAGTCCATTTTAAGATACCCGGTAGGTGAAATTGCGTTATGTAATTACCGGTATCATACACCTCAGGAGATTCGGGAAGTTTAAGGGGTTTGAATACCATAATTTTCAGAAAGCAATGGTTGCCATATCCAAAGAATTTTTTTTCATTAAGCAAGGGAAATATTACTTTACGAAAATTCTAGTATTCTTCCCTTGTGGCGAATGAACCCTGTATTAGTATTCATGAAATAACTATTACTTTAATGAAATCTGAAATATGTCAGGTTCATTTTGCAATTTATGAATTAAAAAAATGAAATATATATATTTGTTGTATTGGTACAAATGTCGACTCACCGGTGTTTCTTTTTGGCGCCAAAATGGCGAATTTTTGAAGCGTGGTAACCCGGCAATTTTTGCTTCGTTTGGCAACCTGGCGCTTTGTAATAAAATATGTGTTTTATAATAAAACTAAATTTGTGTGAAAATAAATTAAATTAAATAATTAATAAATAAAATTAAATGTGTGTGTTAAATGAAAATAAGAATAATGCGTGTTAACTAAAATTATATGCGTGTGTTTTATATTATAAAATAAACCATTTCATTATAAAATAAAAGTAAAATGCTGTTTTCGCACGTTAGGTCTAACTTGTATTCGAAAACGTCATTTTCTCATAAAAGTGGCGCAAGAAAAAAAAAATCCAACCCTGTTGCGTCTGGGACATCTGTTCCGTTGTATTCAATAACAATTTTTTTTGCATTTTTATTTAACTTAACTTTGTTCATGGATGTTAGGATGGGATTTTGTAATTATTTTTAGGGTTTCGTTCATCTCACGAAACCCTATTGCTCCCGCTCCGTTGTCTGTCTGTCACAGAGCCATTCTCGAAAACTGTGTAACTTACAGAGTTGAAACTTTGTGTATAAATCAGAATATCAGCTGCGAAGAGCTGAAAATATTAAAATTTGAAAAATTCGTATTATTTTAATAAATATAGACAAAAAACCGAAATTCTAACAGCCTTTTCTTATTAAATTTAAACATTTTTGTTATAGCAGATGCCAAAAATTAAAAATCTACATGAAATTCTTTCTACAATAATTAATTTTCAATCAGACGATTTTCACGTGAAAAGTGAAAATGAAATAAAAAGTTTCGCCAATTGAAAAAAATATAAATATGAAATAAAATTGATTGACGTCATAGTAGTAATAAAGCAGAAAATTTCTAAGATTTATCAATAATACAAGGAGTATGAGTATGTTTATGTACACAAAGCAGGTTAATATCACGTCATAGAGAATTAAAAAGAGAATCTGACGTCATATTGGAAGTTTAACGAATTTTTCAAATATTTGAGAATAATACAATGTGAGTATGAATATGAGTAATTAAGAATAGTAAATATATGAGTTTGAGAAACATATTGAATCGTGATAAAAATCCGATTATGGAAATATTCGCATATTTTAATATTTTGAAGGTGTACAACATGTTTAATTTTGAAATTATTTTTTTTAAATATCGCATTTAATCCGCATAAGAGATTATTAAGACAGAATATAACAGCGGGCACTTAGATATTCAAAAAAACGAAAAAATAGACCGGTAAACTTTTACTTTATAAAAACATGACCTTTTTTTTTTTTTTTTTTTTTTGGTTGCGGAATGGATTTATTAAAGAAAGGATAAGTGTTTTGAAAGGAATATTAAACGAAACCCTTTGAGCGATAATCAATCACGATTACCCACTTTTTTCATTCATTTCATAAAGTGCTAGATAATAAAGTTCTATAAATTGTGTACAGGTGTGTGTTTCTGGTGATATATACTATTTTCATGTTTTCATAATCAATTGATTAATGATATACGTTGAGAAAACAATTTAGAAACCCAGAATAGGCAGTTTAAATAATGCTTTTACTTAAGACCTTGTGTTTTTTTTAATATCAAAACGGTACTTAAAATAAAAGCCTCATAGCTAGTGCGGGTACAAATGGACAGCTTTCAGTTAAAAAAATAATTATTAAAATTGGTCCAGTAGAAAGCTAGACGCAGATGACGAAAAAAAAACCCTGGCTTTTGTTTTAAAAATATACATTATGATAAATGGATCTTGATCCTAATATTCAAACTTATTTGGATGTACTTTTCATTCTACTACTGCTTTTATTTTTCTATTTCAGACCATGGAATGCTTCAGTTTCTTAGGAGGATACAGCGGAGTTTGGTTGGGATTTTCTCTTCTCACTGTTTACGAAATGTTTGAAATACTAGTGACTACTCTCATATTTGCTTTTCGAAAGCTGAAGCGTCAAAGACGTGACACTAGACTCGTCCGCAGTATGTTAGAAACGAGAAAAACTTCTACGAGACCAACTATAAAAACATACAAATCAAAAAGAATTTACACATGACTCTGAAATGTTTGTATAGTGTATTCATTGTATAAAGTTTTGGTAATAAAAATTTGAATTACAGAATTGTGTGTGAAAGAAGAACCTCTATTTTTTATAATCATAAGTGAAGAATTTGTGATATTCGTTTTTTAACTTTCCATTTGGTATCGACTTAACAGTTGAACCGAAAAGGCCTCGGGATTCGTGCTACGAATAGGCCCTGGATTAACCAAATATGTGTTATCAAATATTTAATTTTCTTTCAATCTAAAACTAGTAAATCTACAGATCAGGAGCCTCAACGTCAGCTCTGAAAGTCAATGTTTTTTATCTCACTTTTCATAATATTTAACATCTTACAATCCGCAAATTAATTTTTTTAAATTACTACATAAATATTTATACGCTTTTAAAATAATTCGTTGTTTTCAGAAACTATAAACGTTTAATTAAACACGATTTATGCAATAATATTCTGACATTCTTATGAACTTCTTATTCTATGTTTTAGATTAAAAAAATACATTTCTCCGTAATCTAAACAACTTTATATTCGTGATTTACTATTGATTGTGTGAATTATTTTAGTATATCTTGGATTTCGTTCTACACAGTGATTTTATTACTATAAGCAAACATTTCGAAAATAATTTCATGTTATCCTAATGCCTAAATAGCAATATTTACTTACCTGCCAACCACGAAACACTCGCATCTGTTAAATAGGTTGAATAATATCTCGTGTACAAAAGCAACTTATGGAAATGTAAACTGAATCTTTTCACATATCTATTTCAGAAATCTAGTGCTATTGCAACTTTTGTTTCGGAAAACAGTTTTGATGGTCATTCTATAATATTTCTTTTACCTAAGTACATCCTGATCTAACTCGATGGCAATAGCATACTAAAATCTCCCCAAAATAGGCTTATTTAGAAACTTTTAAATTTATTGGGTAATCATTCATAATCGTGCCCACTGCCAATTCACTAAATAGCAACCGTGGTTTGGCGCTATAAAGTATTTTTTGTGATAACTTTGTATGGTCTCAGTTTCCAGTAATAGTGCTATTTCAGGCTGTATGGATGCGTTTTACTAAGCTAATTTCTTTAGATTAACCATCTCGTTGTTCGAGATATTATATCCTATTTTAAAAGTAATACTAATTTTGAACCACTAAAAATCCATATCTCTTCCAGAAAATGAAAATCTCATGTAAAAAATTTTCGGTTATCATTCTATAGTAGTTAAAAGGTAACTTGTTTCAAAATAAATTCTCATTTATTTCAATAAATATTAAAATCACTCAAAACTATTTTATTTTGCGAATAAAATATTGTAGCAAAATAGTTTGAGTTATTTGAATTTTATTATTTTGATATTCTTTAAAATGTAGTTGCTAGGTTACGATTAAATTAAAGAGGAAAATAAAAATAAAAACATTTTAAATTTTGCAAAAAATGATAGAATAAAATGTATTATATTATTAGAACAGATGTATAAAATTGCACCAAACATTGTACACCTAATTTAAAAAATCTGACGAATGTATTAACAAAATTTCAAATTAATTTGAATAATTTAAGATCTGACTTGATAAATTTTAGCCTTCATAACTTCGACATTAAATACATTAATCAAATGCGCCATTTTATTTCAATGGATGAAAATTTTCAAAATCGTCTGAATTCCCATAGGAAAGCATTATGACCTAAAAAGAAATGTTTTATATTTTCCGAACGAATGAACCAAACGTAACTAAAAACTATACAGTTAATTCCGGGTACCTCACCAACATAAATACCAAAAATCAAACTAATCGGATCATTTTTGCGGCAGTTATCGCGGAACAGACAGACAGACAGACAAACAGACAGACAGACAGACAGAAACCAAAAACTTTTCGGGTCTCCACAGTAAGCCTCAACTGACGTTTCGGCATTTATTACATATATATTTATACGCATATAAAATAATTCGAAGGTTTCAGAAATTAAAAATGTTAAATTAAACACGGTTTATGCAATAATATTCTGACATTTTTATGAACTTCTTATTCTATTTTTTAGATTAAAACAATACATTTCTTCAGGGGGGCTCTGCCCCCCCTGAACCCCCCGTAATCTTATTAAATTTATATTCGTGATTTCCCATTGTTTGTGTGAATGATTATAGTATATCTTGGATTTCGTTCTACACAGTGGTTTTATTAGGATAAGCAAAAATTTTGAAAATAATTTCATGTTATCCTAGCACCTAAATAGCAATATTGTTGTGAGCTCGGGGTTCGAAAGGACTGATGCCAATATATAAGAACAATAAAAAGGCTTTATTCACTATAAACAGTGCAATACGATCACAAATATCTTCTGAAAATTACAAGATATTCAGTAATCTTCAAATCCAATAAAAGCGCAGCAAAATTTCACACAGGAACAATGCGTTCAATACGACGTATCAACGACAAAATCGATCCGAGTAACACAGTTCTCAATGCAAAGCCTCTCGTATGACTTCAATCGCAGTTGACAGACAACTCACTCAACTGAACTGGTGGAGGTCCCTTATATAGACTTCAGGGATCTTTCCAGATTATTCCAGGACTTTCTAATGCTAGAAATTACCAGAAGGTCCTCCAACTCTCGATAGAGTACTCCAAACGTGAAAGGATCCCAATGTAAATGTATAAGGGGGGTTGCACAAAAAGTCGCCAAATCCGTCGCCAACTTGGCGACATTTGGCGATATATCGCCAAATTTGGCGACAAAAATAAGTCGCCAAAACCATCGCCAACTTGGCGATAAACCCATTCCTTGGCGATATTCCCATAGAACTCTATTGTAAAAACGATGAGGGTGTAAGGTTGTTTTTCTTACAAAGCACCTGAGGCCTTTAGCATTGAGTTACATGATGCTCAATAGGAAATACATTAATACTGCAATTTTCACAATAATAAAATAAAATAAATTTAAACAAATGGAATATTTACAAGTATATACAAAATTCATAACATTGCCCCCCTCTCAAGGACTGCACGTCCCGGGCAGTTCAACCTTTGATCGGAAAGCAAACCCGTTACCAACAAATGCTATACTATTCAAAACACTTAAAGTTTACATGAAAAATAACAATTAAACACATGCATAATGCTGAATTATACAAAAATACACTTATTAAAAAAAAAATGAAATTAAAGCATAGACATTATTACATACAAGTATTTAAATAATAATAATAATGATAATGCTAAGCAAAATAAATAATTACATTAACTTATATACAAGACCATGGTCATACTAATTTACATTATTTACATTACACTATTTACAACCAATGCACTATACCATATGAACTATGTACTATGGCCATAGTATGGAGCCAGCCTGTCGTAATGAACGACTCTAGGCTTCGAACTTGGTGACTTTCGGATCCGAATTACGACATCGTTCAGTCTGTTTAGGACTGTATAAGGACCGTCCCAGTGCGATTGCAGTTTGGGAGAAAGTCCTTTACGTCGAGTCGGATTATAAAACCAAACCTTGTCACCTTCTTTGAATTGATGTCCCGTGGCTTTCGTGTCGTACCTGGTCTTCATCTTCTCCGTCTGTATATTGATCCGCTCTCGAGCCAAGTTGTGGACGTCTTCAAATCGTGCCTGGAGATTCTGCACGTATCCCTCTGGCGATGAAGGCGCATCTGGAGGGCGACCAAAAATCAGATCACAAGGTAGACGAAGATCACGACCGAAAAGCATCTGAGACGGGGAATAGCCGGTTGTTTCATGGACGGCGCTGCGATAGGCGAGAAGAAACAAGGGAAGTTTTTGGTCCCAGTCTTGTTGGTTTCTTGAGACTAGCAGTGAGAGATTGTTGAGTATGGTACGATTAAATCTCTCAACCATGCCATCCGATTGTGGATGTAAAGGCGTCGTCCTAGTTTTGTCCATTCCGAGAAGTTGACAGAGACCCTCAATCACAGCAGAGATGAAATTTCTCCCCTGGTCAGAATGCATTTGAAGGGGGACTCCATACCTTGATATCCACTGGTGTACCAAGGCATCCGCAACCGTAGAAGCTTCTTGATCAGGGATGGCATAAACTTCAGGCCATTTTGTGAAATAGTCCATGACAACAAGGAGGTATTTGTTGCCATCAGCACTTCTTGGCAGAGGACCTAGGATGTCAAGGGCGATGCGTTCAAAAGGCGCTCCTACATTGTAGAGATGTAGTCTTCCTCGGCTACGTTTCTTTGGTCCTTTCCGAGCTGCACATGCATCGCAAGATTTGCACCATTGTTCGACGTCAGCTCTCGCTTTTCCCCAGAAGAAGCGCTCTCGGACTCTGTGTAATGTTTTCATGACTCCAAAATGGCCACCAGTGGGACTGCCATGTAATTCCTTGAGGACCTCTGGGATTCGGGATCGAGGAAGTACCAACTGCCACCGAGAAGTCTTCCCATCTTCCGATTCGAATTTTCGGAACAGGACACCATTCCTGACGTGGAGAGAGTTCCAAAGAGCCCAATATTGCTTCGTCGTAGGACTGTAAGTCGAGATGTCTTTCCAACTGGGCTTCGTGCTAGAAGATTCTAATAACTCCAAGATTGGTTTGACATGTCTTTCTTCATTTCTTCCGACATCTCCTTCATTTCAGCCTGGTTTGCAGTCATTTTCTCATCTATCACTGACATTTCCTTCTTCATTTCTTCCGACATTTCCTTCTTCATTTCTTCCGACATTTCCTTAATTTCAGCCTGATTCTCAGTCATTTCCTTCTTCATTTCTTCTTTCAACTCAGCAAGGTTGGTTGACATCTCAGCCTGATTCGCAGTCATTTTCTCATCCATCGCTGACATTTCCTTCTTCATTTCTTCTTTCAACTCGCCAAGGTTGGCAGTCATTTTCTCATCCATCTCCCCTAATTTCTCCAATAATTTAGTCAGCTGTGCCTCCATTGCTCTGGTAATCGGCATTCAACCCCACTCCTGACACCAATTGTTGTGAGCTCGGGGTTCGAAAGGACTGATGCCAATATATAAGAACAATAAAAAGGCTTTATTCACTATAAACAGTGCAATACCATCACAAATATCTTCTGAAAATTACAAGATATTCAGTAGTCTTCAAATCCAATAAAAGCGCAGCAAAATTTCACACAGGAACAATGCGTTCAATACGACGTATCAACGACAAAATCGATCCGAGTAACACAGTTCTCAATGCAAAGCCTCTCGTATGACTTCAATCGCAGTTGACAGACAACTCACTCAACTGAACTGGTGGAGGTCCCTTATATAGACTTCAGGGATCTTTCCAGATTATTCCAGGACTTTCTAATGCTAGAAATTACCAGAAGGTCCTCCAACTCTCGATAGAGTACTCCAAACGTGAAAGGATCCCAATGTAAATGTATAAGGGGGGTTGCACAAAAAGTCGCCAAATCCGTCGCCAACTTGGCGACATTTGGCGATATATCGCCAAATTTGGCGACAAAAATAAGTCGCCAAAACCATCGCCAACTTGGCGATAAACCCATTCCTTGGCGATATTCCCATAGAACTCTATTGTAAAAACGATGAGGGTGTAAGGTTGTTTTTCTTACAAAGCACCTGAGGCCTTTAGCATTGAGTTACATGATGCTCAATAGGAAATACATTAATACTGCAATTTTCACAATAATAAAATAAAATAAATTTAAACAAATGGAATATTTACAAGTATATACAAAATTCATAACAATATTTATTTACCTGCCAACCACGCATCTGATAGATTAGTTGAATAATATCTCGTGTACAAAAGCAACTTATGGAAATGTAAACTGAATCTACTATATTTCACTTATATCTATTGCAGAAATCTAGTGTTATTACAATTTTTGTTTCGGAAAAACAGTTTTGATGGTCATTCTATAATATTTATTTTACATACGTACATCTTGATCTAACTCGATGGCAATAGCATACTAAAATCTCTCAAAAATAGGCTTATTTGGAAACTTTTAAACCTATTGTGTAATCATTCATAATCGTGCCCACTGTCAATTCACTAAATAGCAACTGTGATTTGGTGCTATAAAGTATTTTTTGTGATAACTTTTTTTGATCTCAGTTTCCGGTAATTGTGCTATTTCAGGATGTATGGATGCGTTTCACTACGCTAATTTCTTTAGATTAACTATCTCGTTGTACGAGATATTATATCCTATTTTAAAAATAATACTAATTTTCAACCACGAATAATCCACATCTCTTCCAGAAATGAATAATATCTTTCGTAAAAATGCTTCGGTTATCATTTTGTAGTTAAAAGGTAACTTGTATCAAAATAAATTCTCATTTATTTCAATAAAATATTAAAATCACCCAATAAAATATTGTAACAAAATAGATTTTATTTTTAATTTTATTATTTTGATATTCTTTGAAATTTAGTTGCTAGGTTACGGTTAAATTAAAGAGGAAAATAAAAATAAATGCATTTTAAAATTTGCAGAAAATGATAAAATAAAATGTATTATATTATTAGAACAGATGTATAAAATTGCACCAAAAATTATACACCTAATTTAAAAAATCTGACGAATGTATTAACAAAATTTCAAATTAATTTGAATAATTTAAGACCTGACTTGATAAATTTTATCCTTCACAACTTACCGTTTAAATACATTAATTTTAACTTACACATTAAATACATTAATCAAATGCGCCATTTTATTTTCAACGAATGAAAAATTTCAAAATCCACATAGGAAAGCATTATGACCTAAAAAGAAATGTTTTATATTTTCTGAACGAGTGAACCAAATGTAACAAAAGCTATACAGCTAATTTCGGGTACCTCACCAACATGCATACCAAAAATCAAACTAATCGGATCATTTTTGCGGCAGTTTTCGCGGAACAGACAGACAGACAGACAGACAGAAACCAAAAACTTTTCGGGTCTCCACAGTGATCCTCAACTGACGTTTCGGCAACAAGAAAGAAAAATCATGCGTTTCACATTGATTATGAATTACTTTCCAACATTTTCAGACTATTGTAACAAATTTTGTCTTTTGATACAGTGAAAGAAAATATCTATATATACAACATACACAAGGAAAGTCCCCATTAGCACATACTCAGAAAATTTTGAAAAAATTACAGAATATTCTTGTCGTGAGTATTTATATGCCTGTAAAAATATTTCAAGCGGAACCCAAATATATAAAAAAAAAGTTTCATATTTTAGCAGTTTATCGTCAGTTGACGACACAATGAAATTTCAAAAATACGCTTTTATGATACTATTTAAGGAAACACTTTTCTACTTTCCATACTAAACTAGTTTAAGTAGGTTTAACTTAAATAAATACATTTTTATAACTACAGTTTCGTTATATACATTTATAGGTATGAATAATGAAATTTAACGATCGTATTATACGGTTTAGAAATAAATTTAATTGATTAAAACTGTTTCAAGTTCAAATTTGATGTTCAATTCTGCACTCTGTTAATTCGGCTTGAATATTGTTAGTGTAGGAGACAACAAGAGAACAGTAATGTTGCCATGGCAACAATGACTTATTCAATATCGAAATTTATAACGACAGCGTCCTTAATCAGGCAATTACTTTTAAAATACATTTAAAACTTATCGAGTACGTTAAACCGTGTAAAATAAAATAAATGAAGCAACATACAACTTATATATATTATACAAGCAATAATGATAAAATACAAATAATAATAAACTATTTCATGGTTTAAGTTTAATTTCATTAAGAACCATTAACGCATTTCAACCCTAATTTAACAAGCAATTTCCAAACGTATTAAAATCGCTTGCAAATTGCGAGGAAAATGTGTTGCTAGCCAAATCGCGTCAAACACTCGAAAATATTTAATTTTTTTTACAGTATTTCTACTGGAATTGAGCAACTAAATTTGACTGATCTTTATAACGTAAAAAGTAATTTCATTAGCTTTTTTTTTTCAAAATATTTTGAGAACGCGCTGTAAGGGACCCTCCTTGTTAGACAGCCTATTTTCCCCCTCGTACAGGTAAAATAGACTAAAAATTGAGTAACAGACGACAACTGGTGACCATTCAAGAAAATTTGGAAAGAATTTGCGTTTTAGCACTAGAAATGAACATTCGATTAGACCTCTACGCTCCCCCCCTCCCCCCCCAAAAAAGGGAATGTTTTGGAATTTTTAGGGAGAAAGTGGGCAAAGAAGAGGAGGCGAAGGACAACTTTGAAAACTCAACATTTTAAAAATTAGATTGAGTGGGGTATTGTTTTATGTATTTTTCCATGTTGCATCGAATGATGCCATTCGCAAGCCGATATGATCGCTTGTTTCAGAGTTAGGAGAGCTTTTATGAATAAAAAGACGAAAATAACATTTTATGAGGGAACACAATTTTCTTGCACTTATTTTACATGCTACATACTCACATAACAAATCATCTTCATCTGTTAGATACGTATTCAAACCGTAATTAATTGTTGATGAACACAGGAGTCATCTAATACTTGTGAAGAGCTCAAAAGTTCTGTTCGGGTGTAACGTAATTCAAGTAATTTAACGGAGACTCATTGCATTAATTCTATTCTTCATTTATCCAAGAGCTTACGTTATCCCTCGAGAGTTGGGGTCCCTCGACTGAATAATAAAGTAGAGGATGGTTGTAATATCATGGAGTCAGAGGACATAAAAGAAGGAGAAAGAGTTCCGCGTTATTGCCGGCTCAAGTGTTCCTTTAAGTTTCGAATATTCCACCCGTTTAGAGAGAGTGAAGTTACTGACATTTTTGGCCGGAAGTTATGCGAGTAGTTTTATCGTTGTAGTAAATAAATGTGTAGTCTTTATTAAAAATTTTATAATTTACTAAAAAAAAATATCTAATTATCTAATGAAAACTTTCTGGAGTCTGACTTTCTTCTTCTTATCTACCTCCTTATCGTACCTTTTGTCACTGTTTACATATTCGGATATGCAGAAAAACGTGAATTTAGCACTGTATGATGAATTCACCAATGTTGATGAACACAAACTCAGTCACACCAAAGCTTTCGTTGTTGATGGCAGTTACCTGCTGCATACTGTAACGTAGAACAAGGACACTTGCAAAACTTACTATGACATTTGCATGCAGTACGTAAAGTATTTGAAAAACAATTTCAGGCCGGCAAAAATACATGTAACAGTGGTATTCAATGGTTATGATGAGCCAGATAGTACGAAAAAGAGTGAACAGTTATGCAGGTACCGGAATATTACTCCAATGTTTCAGATTTCAGCAAGTACTCCAGTTTCTGGCAATCAAGAGCGTTTTTTTGGCTCAAAACAAAAGCACTTGATAATCATGCTGTCTGCTATATTTCAAAACAATAACGTCGCCGGGAGACAGTCTTGTGGTACATATGCTAAGTGTTTAGACAGCTGTAGTCTGTCTCAGCAATTACAACCAACCATTGTTACTCAAGTCATACATAGACGGTCCTGCTAATCCTAACTGTTCTTATAGCACCGGAAAAATCTACACTTTTCTTAAAATCCAAGAAAAGGAGTGTGAAAAGGAAAGGGTATTCTTCCACCTCATTACAAGGTCAACACAATGGCATGAAAACCTACATCCTTCTCGCACATGCTTTTAGCAGATGTAACTCAACTAGTGCCATACACGGCAAAAGAAAAGGCTACGTATGAACTCAATAGTTAGTGACAGTGACTTGGAGGAATTTGTAGACACTTTTAATAGAACGAATGCCATTTCTGACGAAGTGAAGAAAGTAGGTGAAACATTGTGGCTTCATATCTACCGACCTAAAGCAGAAAACCTCAGTCACGATGCAGTCTTCGTTACTCTCAGATCCAGAAGTCTTTGAAGGGAATTCATCCAAGTTGGAATCTATTCCCCTACTTCTGCTAGTGCTACCCTATGTTCATTTAGAGTCTTCTATCAAATTCGACCTTAGCTTGGAAATAATTTGAAACACGAACAGTGTGTATGAGTAGTACGTCAAAACGACAACTTACATCCTGCTCGGATGGGGCTAATTCAGTTATTTTTTTAAAAAAAAGTTTTTTTTTTGTATATAATGTGGGGTATCGTATGGAAGATCACGTAATACAGATTTCAAAAATATATTTGTTTTAATTTTAGATATTATATTTTCAGAGATATTGTCAAACATTCACCGCAAAAATATGTTCCTTCCCCCCACCCCCCTCTATTTCCGAATCTACTGAAACTAAAATTAAAAAAAAATAGGGTTAGTAGGACTTTATTTAAACCTTGCAGAAAAACTATAGCGATTTTCAGAGGTAACATAGTTTTTGAGAAGAATGCATTTTTCTGTTACACACAAACTTTACTTTAAGAGCGGTCAGCGGGAGATTTGACGGGCACTCGAGGTATCTATGGACGCAGAATCATCTAACGATATTTGATAAAGATTTTCGAAAACAATTATCGGTATTTAGCCGAGATATTAATTAAGTTACTTAAAAAAACTTTCTTTCTATATATTGTGTATGGTATCGTTCGAAAGATCTCGTAACATCGAACTCAAAAATATATTTATTTTAATTTTAGGTATTATATTTTCAGAGATATCGACGAAAATATACTGGAAAAATATGACCGCCCCCCCCCCCCTCCTATTTCCGAATCTACTGAAACTAAAATTATGAAAAAATTAAGGGTAGTAGGAGTTTATTAATTAATAAATAGTAATTAATAAATTTAATGTACGAAACCCTTTGAGGGCGAGTTATACTCGAACTTGACTGATTTATTTAAGGTACAGAGGAAACGAAAAAGGCTCTGGAATCCTGATACAAACGCCAAACACTTAAAAAAAAATAGATTTCTAATATTTTGTATACAGTTTTTAGTTTGAAATATTTAAGTGCCCGCCATTTAAAAATAAGATAGTGGATCAAAGAACTCTGTCAATATCTTGGTACTCCCTGTGCACTTGCTTAGTTACATCCAAATCAGTTCTTAAACATGAGAGTAAATAATACGACTGATTATAAATACATAATTAATTTTAAGGCATTTTTCCGCTAACTAGGCTCTGGGGATAAATTGACAAATGATCTTTTCCATTACAACTGTTTACAAGTTACAATGGGGTTCATTACAAGAAAGTTCATTATGCGCCAAACCAGTCTCTCTAAAATATGCCAATATGCAGTTTGGCTGCGAAACTGTAACACTAAAATGTAGAAATAAAAAATAAAAAATAAAGTGTATAATATTTTTCAAAAGAATAATTCTTTTATCATTTAATAGTTTAATATTAATTAAATTACGATTATTTGTTGAGAAAACAATTTACAAAACCTGAATAAATAGTTTTACAAATGCTTTTTTCTCTCTCTTGTTGTCATATCTTAAACGAGAAACAGAGCAAAAAGTATATATTTTTAAATAGATTCCCCAATTCGCGCTTGCTTTAAACGTAAATCAAAAAGGCGAATTTTCAATAATCGGTGTCAGACGGGATTTTTAAAATTAGCATTCAATGCCTGTAAAAGAGTATTCTTTTTAAAAAACTATATATTTACTTTTATTTATTCTTATACGGGTGGGCTCATTTATTCCGTTTGGAGCGATTTGAAAACCTGCTTATCAGTATTTACAGTTGCTATTCGTAGACTACAAAACAAAAGCTAAAAATCGCACGCTTACATCAAATTATCAGCTTGCGACATCACTATCTAATAATGGATTAAATTTATCGAAATATGAATTATCTCACCTGAGGTAACATGGTCAGCTGCAAAATCATTGTCTACAAGCATCCATTTTTATTCCCTTTTTCGTAATTTAACAAGAACGAAAATAACAAGAACATCAAGTATAGATTATGTAACACATTCCAACACTTCCATAATACTTTTACAAATCGTTACCGTTCAATAAGGTGAAAGATCATGTCTAAGGAAACAATTTGGAAAACGCATAACATATTTAAAAACCCAATTTCAGGAATTACAAACAATATTTGGAAAAATATCCGAATTATTTTGTTCAGCTCTGAATATGATCAACCGATTTGTATATATACAACATAGAATGTTAAAATGTAATTCTGTTAGGAAACACATAACAGAGTTTAAAAGTCCCCTTCTGGAATTTCCGTCAATAAACGGGAAAAAAAAACTCGAGCTCTTTTGTAATGTCCTGTATATGATCTAAAAATTTATACTCACCAAGTAATAGGCAAAAAATTAGTTAAATTAAAAAACGCGTACCGCAAATGAAAACGCACTTCCAGCAATTATTGTTAACGGAAAGAACATTAACTGAATTCTTTCCCTGTAAATGGATGATGAATGCTATACACACAACATTCTATAGTAAGCCTCTTGTAATGCTTCTCAGGGATATATATCAATTTCAATATGTTTGAAATAGTGAAACATTAATTAAAATCAATCGCAAACGATTTTCCCCCATGAATCATAATGTAACGTTCTGTTCTTTTGAGTGTTCTTGTACAGGAATTATAAGTGCCATGCATACCATATTCTATAGTAAGCCTCTTGTAGAGCAACTCAGTGATATATATCAATTTCAATATGTTTGAAATTGTGTAACATCATTAAAATAAACCGCAAATGATTTTTCCCCATAGACCGTAATGTAATGAAATTCTTTTCAGTGTGTCCCTGTAAAGTAACTATAAGTGCTGCATGCTTCATTTTCAATACCGAACATGCCATAGTAAACTTCAATAGCATATATCAATTGCGCGACAATCCGAGTATGTTTACGTGATTTAGAGGACGGACAGACAGACAAACCGAATTCATAAACACTTTTCAACTATGTTGGAAAGTTTTATAAAACGAGCACATAAACAATTTAACAGGTAATTTTTTTATTTATTTTTTTTTTTACCGACAGAGTAACTATAATTTATTTGCTTATTAAATAAGCAATGCTACAAAAAATAGACTATAAATAACTCTGACTATGGAAGATACCTCCAATTAACTACACTGTAAAATAATCCAGAAACGTTTCTGAGAAATAATGCATTGCTGGTTGCCCGTGAACAATTTCCAAGAAAATTCTGGTTTTCCATTCTCAAACACTTCTTATGAAAGTTATCAATAACAATTTGTGAATAAAGCTTCCAAGAAGTTTCTGATAGTTTCAAGAAATGTCCCTTGAAAATATTTGGGCAACTACCTGTCAATTTCTTTCCAGGAACGTTCCTTGGATTTTTCCAAATATTTAATAAGTGTTTAGCTGGATCAGAATTTTTGTATAATGCAAACTTATCCCCAAACAATGAATTAAATTTTCGAATGCGTTATTTTGTTTAAGATGCATCATAATTTTGTTCCAATTATGTCATAATGATTTTTTAATGCATTTCGTATGCATATCCATAACGCAGAAATGAGACTCTTATTATTGAAAAGGGTTAGGAACTTTGAATATAGAAAAAAAGACGAAGAAACCGTGCCAATAAATATACAAATATATAAATTAAAAGCATAATCTGCCTCATCTGCTGGTTTTATTGACGCACTAGCGGAGCTCGCAAAATAACTTTTAAAATAACAATTAAAAAGTATTAATTTTTTTAAATGATTTAGCGTATAAATAAAATCTAGCAATAAGGCAGTTTTCTTATATTACTAGGGGGTTCTACCCCCTGCTCGCTAACGCTCCCCAACCCCCGTGAATTGCAATTCACATTGGGAACGCTACGCGGTCCCAGTTCGCTTCGCTCGCTCGTCACGTTTTTGCAGCAATTCTAGCCAGAATGAATGCTATAATGAATCATTTTAACATATGAAATTAACAATTTTTTTATTTAAAAAAAAAAAGTAAATGTAAACTTCGTTGAAAACACGATTAAAAATGCATTTAGTTGTTGCTACCAGTGAGCATAAATCATTTAAATACTATGAAAAATGATCTTGGAAACACAATTAGTTTAAAACTCATTGCACCTATAATATTGCATAGCACGGCTTAAATTCATAGGGAAAAAAAAAAACACTACGTGATAGGAAGATAGTTTATATTATATATATACCATCAATCATTGTATTATAGATTTTTGGAAAAGAAATTATTTTTTACCTCATCAAGATAGCAACAGATGGCAGCAGGTGCAATCTAGACAGTTGATATTTTTAGTCTCTCTGATTTTCATGTGACTGAAATTCATAAATAAATGCTAAATAAGAGTTGAGAATTCATTTGAAATTAACGATATTCTCATAATTAAAATGAGGAATCATTTCAAATGCTTTGGATTACGTACATGTTATTTTATTTTTAATTATTGCTAGTTTGAGTTTGACTGCTCTCACACTGACCGCCATATTGGAGTTGGAGGCAGAGCTAATTTTACCCAATTTAGACTGTTCATTGGTCTGAGCTCTGGAAACTACGTTTCTTGCCAAACATTAAGCTAGAAATTCAGCCTTATTTCCGCGCCACGTAAGAGAAATATATATATAGATATAGATTTTTTTTCTTTACATACGTATGTTTATGCAAAATAAGTTATTTTTTTTGGTACGTGGTAGTTAAATTTTGATTTAATATATTTAAAAATATATATTTTTTAGGGTTTTTACAGAATACAACATATTTAAAATATCTATTTGATGAAAATATATGAATTTTAGTTATTTGTTAATTTTATTTAGCTGAAAAAAAAAAAAAAACATCATGTTTTAATTATTTTATATCTTTAACACGATTTTGTATGAAATTATATTTTAAGATGAAAAATTTGCGAAAAAATATTGATATTTAGTGATAACAGCACTCATTTTCTTGTTATTTTACGTAGGGTCGTTTCATAATTTTAAAATAAAAAGTTCTTTTTGTCCGAACTCTTTAAAATCTTTATTGGTGATAAATAAAACGGTTTTATAGCCCGTGTAAAAATTTCGTGAAAAAATATTGTTATCCAGTTGTAAAAGAAATGTTTCTTTAAAAGTTGAAAAGCATACTTAAAAGGCTACTTCACTCACACACCCGGTCGCTAATGTTAATCCTATGGGAGATATTTTTTTTAAATATCTGATTTGCATTTTAATATTTTTAAATGACCTTTCTTTTTTTTTTTTTTTTTTTTTTTTTTTTTTGCAATAGATAGCTGAGGTAAACAAAATCGAAAAAAAACGAAAAAAAAACGGCTTTTATAGAGATTAACATCAGCTGTTTTATGCAAAAAATAAAATAAAATAAAAATATTGAAATGCAAACGAGACATTTAAAAAAAAATTCTCCCGTAGGATTAACATTAGCGAGCGGATGTTTACGTGTGCAGTGAAGTAGCCTCTTCAGCGGTTCTTTTGGGATGACAGCCGTGCAGCTATAGGTCCCAACCAACCCCCCCCCCCCCCCTTCAAACTTCAAACTTCAGCGGTTCTCAAATGACCTGCTCAAGAAAGCGAAACACTTTCTGACACATTTTCTGGCTCATTTTTAAACGCAAAGGCATAAAATTGGCAGGCCTGATTATTGAAGTGATTTGAAATTCAAATGAATTTTCCATTTTTTAATAAATAAATTACTTACCGAGTTATAAGCGAATTTTTCACCTGATGACACGTTTTTTCCCTCCTTTCTCGTGCTGCGACATCGGGGATTCAGTTTAAAACATCGAATTTGACAGGATTTTCTGAAAGTTCTTCTGTCTTTACCATAAAATGGAAAAAGGCTTTCGATTACAAAGTTTCTGAATAGAACACCTGCCAATTTCATGCATTACCGAACAAAATGAATTAAAATATGTGTCATAAAATAGCCAGTTTGGATTTGAGAACAGCCTTAGTTAAAACCCAGAATAATAAAGTGAAATTTAATGAAAAAACGCGTAAATAAGAAACGCACAAATGCTGCTCCATTATGTTGCGCATCAGTTGATAACGGGGGTATAGCTCAGTGGTAGAGCATTCGACTGCAGATCGAGAGGTCCCCGGTTCAAACCCGGGTGCCCCCTTTTGAAAATGTCTTTCGGTATTTTTTTTTTACTTTCTTCTACCTTTTCAAGAAGAAAGTATTGGATTCATGAAAATTTTCGACTTCCGGTTTTCGACGGATTTATACGTTTTAGAAGGTCCTGAACACGAATTGACCATTTTTAGAAAATGTCTGTCTGTGACTCTGCCTGTCTGTAGGTGACAAAAATTTTGTGGGCACTCTATCTCAAGAACTAATGCACGAAATTTAATAAAACTTTATATTCAGTTAGTCTCTGATATAAATTGGTGCTGATTAGTTTTTGGTGAAAATCGCCCAACAGGTGGCGCTGCTATGCTCCATTTTTCGCAATTTCCGCAATAGCTCTATCTCGAGAACTAATGCGCTTATTTTCATCAAACTTCAGGTTCAATTAGACCTTGACATAAATAGACGTTGATTAAAGTTTGGTGTAGATATCCCAACAGGTGGCGCTGCTATACACATTTTCTCGATTTTTACGATAGCTACGTCTCAAGAACTAATGCACGGAATTTCATCAAACTTCAGATTCTGTTAGACCTTAACATAAATAGATGCTGCTTACGTGTTTGTGTAAAATGCCCAACAGGTGGCGCTGCTATGCTACATTTTCATTATTATCACGATAACTATATCTCAAGAACGGATTTTAATCAAACTTCAGATTCAGTTAGACGTTAACGTAAGTTGTTGTTGATTAGGTTTTGGTCTAAATCTTCCAACAGGTGGCGCTTCTATGCTGCATTCTGCAGGATTTACACGATTTTTGCAATAGTCATATCTCAAAAACTAATGCACGGAATTTAATAAAACTGTAGATTCAGTTAGACCTTGATATAAATTGGTGCTGATTCTGTTTAGTATATGCGAAATCTGTTTGAGATAGAAGAAAGTTTTGGGATTGGTACATCCGACTAGTTTAATGAGAAATGGGACAATTGAGGGGATCGGGGCAAGAGAGTGCCAAGCCACATTTTTGAACTTCTGAGATATTTCAGTTTGAAAATTTGATCAAATACTCAAATCAAGCTATATAGCCTAAAGTTTTTTCACAAATGTCTTAGTAACATCTGAGATTTTCTGAGTAACAATATGTACTTTAATGATATTACTATATTACGTTTTTTGTAAATTAGCTATCTTCATACGGGGCATAAACATCTGGGGCAAAAACGAAACCTGTCACATATGCTGCCACTAAGTGACATTAGAAACAAATTATATGTTGGATATTATAATTTACAATAAAGCAACAGTGTTAGATTTATTTCACCAAAAATGTGGCTTGGCACTTTCTTGCCCCGACCCCCTCAATTCCTTGATTTGAAAATTCATATGGCTCATAAGATTTGTAAAACATTAAAAATAAGTTTTGTCTCTTAATGCTTTTCGTCCATTATCTCTATTATTTAGTTGTCATAACTTTGTTTTGTTTATATTTTAAGCATTTTTAAAAAATATATATATTTAGAATTATTTATTTTATTAGCTCTGGTAAGCACAAAATCATAATCTTCTCTCTTCATATCAAGATACATATTATAGTTTTGAAATAACATCTTAAAGATGTGTTTTCGTACAAAAATGAATTCAGAAATGCGTCAGAAAGTAACGCCTTTGGATTTGAGAACAGCCTTAAAAAAGAAGAAGCGAAGTCGCAGATAGTGTTGCTCGGTCCAGCGTCACAAAAAGCTGGACAGGGAGGCAAAAAAGCGGGACAACGGCCTCTAAATCGGGACATAAAAATACAGTAAAGCTGCATTCAGTGCCTTTCTGAGAAAATCGTCCTGAAATAGCCATAAATCAAATCTCGTACCATTCTTCTCGAATCATGTGGTCATCCACAAAAGAAAGGGAAGTTTCAATAAAAGAAATGGCTGTTTTTCGACCTGTCAAGGGCTCTCGCTCTTGACCTCTGACCTTTAGACATGCTAAAAAAGTCATAAAAGATCAAAGAGTCCGACATTTTACATCATAGATAGAGACACTTAAGAACGCTGTCTGTTTGGTCCTTTAATCCTATCAACCTGTCTATAACGGAATGCTGACTTAAAAGTAAAAAAAAAAAAAATCATGTTTCTTACGGAAGGAATAGCAAACATTTATACTACCTGCTAAGACAAAAAACGTGTATAAAACGGAATCTTTTTTGGTCATTTGAGATTCCGTCTTCGTAGGTTTCACTGTTATTTAAACGGAATCTATACAGCAAAATCTGTGAATACGGAATCGTTAGGGATCGAAACAAAATTAGGTTTTGGAGAGGTTTCTGCGAATGAGCAGTTATAATCCATGGAATTCCTACCATAGAAACTATGAAATGTTTACGTTTAAGACAGGACTCCGTTATAAACAATTGCCATTTTCACAGGTTTCACTGAACATGTACTGTAAAATCTGTCAAATCGAAAAAAATCTCGTCTTAGCGGTATTTCACCGCACCAGTGGCTGGGAGGTTCTGCTCTCAAAGCTGGTAGACGGGAGGTGCTGGGTTCAACCCCTGTTGCGCTCGTCGACATAACCGTTCGGAATTTTCCGTGGTTTTCTTCGAACCTTGCCTTAAATGCGGATCAGGATCCCTTAGAAAGACCCCCATGGAGGGCACCCTAGGCCTACTCTTCCCTAGGGCCTATATCCCAAGAGTAGATAATCGGCCGTCATAAATCAACCAACTAACCTTAGCGATATTCCTTTTGGGAATCATAGTAGAAGTTTTTCATTGTAGACAGGTTCTTTTTTCACTGGTTTTATGGTAATAGGTTTTAGTCGATGCAGTCTAATAGCATGGTACTAAAAGAAATTTAAGAGAATTTGTGCAGCATGAAAAATCGGGACTTTTGGCGTGCCCCGCAGTGGTTCCGCGGGACGGATCTTGGAACCTCTAGAAATTGGACGTCTTACGTAATTCGGACACCTGGTAAAAGTAGTCGCACATTAAAGTCTAGAAAAGTTTGTATTTTAAATCAAAATTAATATTTAAAAAAAAAAAAATTATCACATAGTGCATAAAAGAGTCAAATATTCAGATAAGGAAAAAAAAACTAACTCACCAAAGTGTTAATAACAAATATGAAACAAGTTGGAAATTGTACGTTAAACGTGACAAATAGGGTGGTGCGTTCGTACTAGTTTTACAATGTAAAAAAAACATCGTTATTATTTCAGTGAAATAAATTATATCGTCTGCTATGAGCGAAATGAGCATGCCTTTTTAGGTGCGTTCGTAAAAACTACCCAACTGAATGGTTTGAAATTTAATATATATTACTAGGGGGCTCAGCCACCTACTCGCTAACGCTCGCCAACCCCGTTAATTACAAAGCAATTCACACTGAGACTGCTACGCGGTCCCAGTTCGCTTCGCTCGCTCGCCTCTTGTTATTTTTGCAGTAATTTTAGCTGAATAATTACTACCATAAATCCACCATAAAGCACCATAAAATTGACAATTTTTTAATGTAAAAAAATAATGAAAAACTTCATTGAAAACACAGTTAAAAATGCATTTAGTTGGTGCTACCAATAAGCATAAATCCTTTAAATACTATTAAAAAAAAATCTTTACAATTAGTTTAAAACTCATTGCACCTATAATATTGTACAGCACGGCTTAAATTCATTTAAAAAAAACACTACGTGATAGGAAGATAAGTTTATATATATCATCAATCATTGTTTAAATTTCGTAAAACTGTTTTAATTGATGATTATAGATATTTGCAAAAGAAATTATTTTTTTCTTCAATAATTTGCATCTACAGCAATAGATGGCAGCAGGAACAATCTAGACTGTTGGTATTTTTATTCTCTCCGATTTCGTGTGAGTGACATTCATAAATAAATTCTAAATAAGAGATTAGAATTCATTTGAAATTAACGGTATTACTCATAATTAAAATGAGGAATCATCTCAAACGCTTTGGATTACGCTCATGTTATTTTATTTTTAATAATTGCTAGTTTAAGTTTCACTGCTCTTTCGCTGGTCGCCATATTGGAGATTTTGGAAACCACGGTTGTTGCCAAACGATAATCTAGAAATCGTTAAAAGCAATTTTTCCGCGCCACGTAAGAGAAATATATATATATAGATATAGATTTTTTTTTCTTTACATACGTATGTTTATGTAAATAAGTTGGTTTTTTTTCGGTACGTGGTAGTTAAATTTTGATTTAAAATATTTAAAAATATATATTTTAGGGTTTTTACACAATACAACACATTTAAAATATCTATTTGATGAAAATAGATGAATTTTACTTATTTGTGAATTTTATTTATTTATTTATTGTTAATGAATGAGGTATACATGCATACCTCTTCCCTTACGTGTGACATCTAATTTTCTGGTGCGTTCGTAATTACATAAATACGTAGCACCTATACTCGTCGTCTGATCCGTCCATCCGCATATAACAACGCAAAAACTACCCAACCGAATGATTTGAAATTTAATATTTATAATCGTTGCAGAATTCTGTCGAGTCATTTCAAATTTTATGAAAATCGAATCAAAACTTAAAAAGTTATTAATGAAAGTTTTCTTTATTCTGTTAAATCCTATCATACATAATCTATATAATAAAAGCGCAAGTCATGTGACTGAAGAAAACAAATACGGGCTAACAAAATCTTTTTTCATATGCCAAGCGGCCATTTTTATTCAAAATTCCTTTTTTCAAATAAAATTACATAAAAATTACATTTTTAGAAAGATCGTTAAAAAATTGTTTGCTTGAGAGAAGAGTTACATTTAAAAATGTATAGATTCTGAGATAACTTCAGTGGTGATTAGGTTAACAGCCGAATAACTCAATCCATTACAGTGAATAAACAAAAGAGATTCATTCATCGTGAGTCATAGAAATATGGAGGTAACCATTTGCAAATCAAGATCTCCATGGTGAATTTTGATGTACTGCCTAGTGTCGAAAAAAACAAGTTGGAAATTGTACGTTAAACGTTACAAATGAGGTGCGTTCGTACTATAACTAGTTTTACAATGTAAAGAAATCATCTATACATTAAAAACAGAAGGTTGTTTTTTTAGTCATCTGCTCTAAACTTTCTACGGAACTATTTTTGATTTTTTTTTTTTTTTTTTATGAAAGCTGTTTATTTGCAGATGTGCCACAAGCTATTTTTTTTTTAAATATTCCCATTTTTATATTTTAATTTTAATTTTAAAAGTTTTTCATGAAATTTCTTTAAAATGGGGGCAATTGGGTTAAGATTTTATCTCTACAACATAAGATTAATTTGCCTTATCGCATTCCACCAATCAGAAGCGGGATTCCATTAGTGTAAATGTCGTCATATTGAAAAGAAGAATCTGAATGCTTTTTGATAAAATTTAAGCATAGTAAAATGAATGCGTTTTATTATGCAGTAATCACAGAAGAGTTGAATACAGATTATTTGTTGAGAAATAATATTAAGTAATCTATGTAAATAAAACAACAGTAAATAATCTATCATAAGAAGTAATATGAAAAACGAAATGTTTCCGATGAAGAAAATGACGTCATTGGGAAAACAAAAGATGAATTTTCCTCCATGAATATAAAGTATTTTACTAATCTTGTATCAGTATGACGTCATATTCACTGACCCTTATTCCTGCATCTAAATAAACATAACTTTTTCTATTTATTTACTTCCTTGGTATGCACAAAATAAAATATTTCTGAAAATTACATCATTTCCATTTAATTATAAAAAAAAATTAAGGAAAATTTTAAAACAATTGGTTAAATGACTCTTATGGTAATATTTTCCTATATATGATAAACTGATTTTATTTTCCAAGTTTTTTTTTATTCCACATACTCTGAAATTAAAAGCTAAATCGTATCTGTTTGAAAATGATATCATTTTTAAACCGTGCATTTTGAAACACAAAATATCAATTTTTACAAAGCTAAATGATGTAATTGTCTAGATTTTTACTGAGATCAGGACTTCAATGGAATGTGTGTTCATGTGCAAAGTTTTGAGTATGTTTGCGTGAATATCATGCTTTAAATTTGCAGAGTCACTTTCCTTTTTCAATACATTATTATTTTATTCATAAATTTAAATTGTAACATACTTATTTAATATATTCTTCTGCCTCAAATTTGGACGGGCACAACTAGTTGTTATTATTTCAATGAAATGAAGTATATCGTAATGTTATGATAGGATTTAATAGAATGAAGAAAACTTTTACTAGGACTTCCCTCAAAGGGATTAGTCTGAGTGATATTGCTGAGAACATAGGGTTAACAATTACAATATAAAGAAAAAGAGCAAATTAAATGATAGAATTACAAAATATCATATATAAATTCATATACACTGTTAAAAAAATAGAAAAGAAGTACCGTTCATCAGATGTGTTGTCATAATTTTTTTTAACATGTGGCAAAGAATCTCATTTTCTTAAGCGCGTATTGCGCAAAACGTGAAAAAAAAAAAAAAAAACCCGGATCTTTTAAAACGCCAAGCTTTTTAAAGTTACGTAATTGGATTTGCAGCCAATAGATTATTCTATCAAGCGTGGCTTAACACAAATTTAATTTCATTGTTGCACCATTTTTTTATGTGTGAATTAAAAAATTTTCTTCCTTTATTACATATCTATTATTTGTATAACTGTTTATAGTAACTCTTACACTTCAAACCACGTTGATAGCATGCTTTGCTTTTTGCTACAAACCAGATTGCAAAATTATAGTCTAAATTACTATTAAAGTATACAAAAAATCTTTCGATGACTTCTGTAAAATAACTTTTACATTAAATCTCCATATCGGCAAAATTGAAAATTACATATATTTCAAAGTTAAGCTTAACAGATACTTCTTGATTATTCTCTAGGAGGCTCTGCCCCTGAGTCTTTACTGAGCCAATCCGCAGACTTTTCTTGTGCCTGTCTGTTTGTCTCTCCACAATCTGTCTGTTTCCCTATCCGTTCTTCTGCCCGTCTCTATAACCGATTGTCTATCTCTCTACACGTCTCTCTACCTGTCTCTATATTTCTCTACCGGTCTCGCTACCCACCAATCTATTTCTCTAACCGTCTGTCTATCCGTCTAACTACTTGTATGTCTAGCCGTGTCTCTATCCACTTCACTACCCATTTGTCTATCTGTCTCACAATTTGTCTATAAGTCGCTCTACCCGTCTGGCTATCCGCCTCTCTACCCATCTTCTTACCCATCTCCGTACCCATCTACTGTCTCTCTACTCGTCTGTATATCCGTCTCACTATCCGTCTGTTTTTGCACCCGACTCGCTACCAATCTCATTACCCGTCAGTCAACTCGTCTCTGTACTCATTTCTGTACTCGTCTCTTTATCTACCACGCTACGCGTCTCGCAACCGTTTTCGCTACATTCCTGTCTACCGGTGTCGCTACCCGTCTCGTGACCCATCTCGCTACCCCTCTGTCAACCCTATTTTTACCTTTCTCTCTAGCCGTCTGTCTATTCGTTTCGCTACCCGTCAGCCTACCTATGTCGCTACTCGTCTCTCTACCCGTCTGTCTACCCGTTTGTTTACTCGTCTTTCTACCTCTCGCCACCTCTTCCCAATATTTAATATACAGAAGCCGTTTATCAGTTATTAAATGCAAACAGAAGTAATTTATCTAATAAGTGTAATCAGATGCAATTTTTTTTTAATACATACATAAACCTGAATAATAATTCATCAGTTTTGTGTTCATAGTTGTTTATATCATTTGACAGTAAATCTCAACTTCTTAAACCTGAATTGTCTCAAGCTTTTTAAAAAAAACCACAAGGTCTGTATTACTGCAAAGTACCCTGAGGGCTATATTAGCTACATGTTATTAAGTTAAGTGAAAGTTTCGTTATCGCGTTTGCAGCCAATTGCTTATGTCAGAAAGCGTGGCTTAACGCCATTTTAAATTCATTACTGTAACTTTCTTTTCTTTTCTTTTTTTTTTTTTTTTTTTTTTTTTTTTTGGGGGGGGGGTAGGGGGGAAAGGGTTTCAAATATATACATTTAAATTAAAACTTTTGCCTCCATGCTATTATTGTTGTTTGTATTATTAACTAATACCTTGTAGACCGAGCTTCATTTGAAACAAATGTAAAAGACTTCTTCTACAGTTTTTTTAGGAGAAACTTTCGTAATTGGGCCCAAAGCCAATCGGAGCATTTAATATCATTATTGTAACTCTTATAGAGTTAAAACAATATTGTTGCTAGCTTTACTCTTGTTTGAGACCAGCCTTGCCTGTGTATCTGAATGGGAAAAAGTTTCGTATCCTAAGTCGGTTGGCGAAAAAAATTTTAAATGGTGCCAAGAGGTAGTTTTAGCATCTTACAAAAATTTTCAAGAGTGCGGTAAAACATGTTTTTCAAATATTTACAAACATACGTTTATTAAAGCATGTTTTTGCACCATCTTAAAAATTTAAGCACGATTCTAAAATAAAATTTTATCGCCATATTCGGTATTTTAATAAGTAATGAAAATACATAAACAAACTTATTTAACAGACCTAAGAGGCATTTTTGTGATAAATAATTGTTATTGTCAGGGGGGTAAATTGTAAGCAATTAATAAACGGCTAGTAAATAATAAATAGCATTTAAAATCTAAAAATGGAGAAGTGGTCCGTATAAAAAATGCAAAACATAACATTATACGCTTGATATAGGTAAATCTTTTTTTATTTTTTAATATTTCCGAAGGCACAGATCAAAAGGTAAAAATCTCTTTTCCAAATGCCAAATAGAAAATACACAAAATAGAATGCCAAATATACAAAATAGAAAAATATCTGTAAAAAAATATATTTACATAATACTACATCTGCAAAAAAATAAGATTTAGAAAAAGTAAACCAAATCCTGCAGATCCCAACAATCACATCGAAAAACTTATCACCAAAAAAGAACTCGACAAATCTTACGGCACAGGAGATGGATTTTTCCCTCTGAATGCAGATTAGTTTTTTTTCTTGTACGATGGGCGATTATAATGTAATTGTTTCATTTCACATACTACATACCGTTTTATATATTGGTACTTTTATATTATCCTGGCGCAGTTGATAAATCGCCAAATATTATTCCTATAACATTTTCATGTTGAATTCATTTCATTTAAATATAAACCTTTCACTCATTTAATTTAAAATACATGCCTTTCATTAATCCCATTTAAAATGCTAAAAAGAGAAAAAAAATAATGCCATAAATCGAAACCTTTTACTTAAACACCAAAGAATTTTTTTTTTTATTATTTACACACGCGAAATAAAAAAAGCTGCTATTGCTGAGATTTGCGGCAAATCTCTAATACCATATCTAACAAGTTATTGCGGGGTTTTTCTTTCAAACAGAAAAAAAATCCAGATTAATTTTCGTTTTCTACTAAATTGAAATATATTTTATTGTGCTGAATATTAGTGCGTGCATATTTTTTTGCTCCATGTACTCCATGAACTTTTCAATTCCGATTGTCTACGAAAATCTCCCGCCGGTGAAAATGACGTACGCACAAAATTTCGTGACGTATGTACTTTAATTGTGCTTTTTTATCTATTAGGTAGCTTTCAATACAAAAAAGTATAAAGCTACCTATTGCAGCCGTTCGGAGGAAAGCAGTTCCGGAAAATTTCGATATATTTTCACCGATCATGACCCCCAGACCCCAAAACCACCCTCCGTTCAAATGTTGATTTATATATATATATATATCTACCCTATATATATAAAATCCTAATGAAACGAATTTGTGAAACGATTTTATGAAACGATTTTATGAAACGACTGATTAAACGACTGATTATGTTTCAGGGCTATTTTTAATAAAATAGTAAACGCTTGATGGTGAAATTAATACCAATTGTCCATAAAAATCCGCTGATGTCAAAACTGGTAATAGAATTTTGAAATTGGAATTAGTTTTCGAGATATTAATTTTTTTCTAATTTTAATGACATTTCTGTAATGATGGCAACTAAATTCTCAGTTTTTTTGTGACAAAAAAGGGAAAAAAATTGAAAAGGATCCGGATAGGGATTATTGATTTCTTTTTATTCGTCATTTTCAAATTGAAATTAAAAAGAGGTAAATTGAAAGACAATTATAAATAAATTGTATATATACATATAAATACATGTATAAACAAGCATAAAAGTTCGGTGCTTTTCCAGTATATGGGGCCTTGACGAAACAGAGAAAATAGCCTTGGCGGAAAAGGAAATTTGGCAACATACTTTCTGTCAACCTATTCACTTTGTCATTTCGTATACAGAAGCATTTTTTCAATATTTATACAATTTGCTTAGCGTAAAATATAATTTATCCTATTTTATATATAATCAGAAGTAATTTGTATAGAAAAAACAACAATAATATACGTATAATTAAAATACGCATATAAACAAAAAAATCGTCGAATTTGTTTCCATGGGTGTTTATGTCATTTGGCACCAAATCTCACTTTCTGATGCCCGAATTGCGCCAAGCTTTTTAAAAAAGCATCAAGACCCCTATAATAGAAAAGCACCAAAAGTTCATTGGGTTTGTTTTCATAACTTTTGGCAACAAATCTATGTATATTAACGAATCTATCTCTTTTTGAAGCAAACCTAAAAGCAAAGGATCCTATACTGGAAAAGTACCCGATTTTCTTATGGACAATATTCAAGTGACATAACATGGTGTAAAATCATCGCGGATAGCAAATTTGTTTAAATATCTCATCAATTGATGCCGAATAAATGCAGGCATGCATGCACAAAATATTTAATTAATTTTGTATGATAAATAATTATTAGAAAATTCGTATATACATATTAATTAAAATAAATAATTTACATATTTAAAATAACATGAAAATATGCATGATGGTGCACTAAAATAGAGAGAAAATTAAAACCTGTTACTGAAAATGTCTATAACATAGTATTTTTCAATACCGTGGTTCTTAATGTTATTCACAAGCAGATGGAATTTTTCTCATCCTTAAATGCAAAGGAAGAATAGAATACAGATCGTTGTTATAAAAATCCGAGAGGTAGCCACAGTTTAAACCTAACCATTTTATTCAAGCTGGTTTTCAAGTTGTAATTGATTTTACTTATCAATCCCGAAAACAGTCGTCAGTTGTCGCAACAGCTGTGTATGAGGCCCATGATAATCAAAAAATGCCCCATTAAAACATTAAAAGCATGGCAACCCAATTATAAATTTACCAATATTTTTAAAACAAAGCACGCTGTCATGTTTTTAGAGGCCTCGAAGTCTGAGCGGGGGTTGGCGAGCGTAGCTCGCAGGGGGTAGGCCCCCTAGTATATATATATATCTCCATATATATATATATATATATCTGACCTATGTCATACGATAACGCTCGTATTTATAAATCAATTTTGATGAAACTAATTGTGTGTATTAATCTCACCAATGTCTCGACCGAGTTCGTTGGACAACTTGGTCCGCCATTTTGTTTCAAGATGGCGGCCAATCAAAAATTTAAAACTAAAATAAATATACAAAAAAGTTAAAAATTCAAATTTATTTTTTAATTCAGTGTTAGGCCTTGAAACGAGGATTCCAGAGCATTTTTTGTTTTACCTCTATCTTAAAAAACGGCTGAGATGGAGCAGTTTGAAATTCTAGGGTGGCTGACATTTTGAAACAAGACAGCACATTACAAAAATTTTCATTGTTGTAATAATTTTCACAATCAAACGCATAAAACTATATATTCATATCCGTTTGCGCCAAATTCTCGCCAAACTTGGCGACATTTGGCGAAATATCGCCAAATTTGGCGACCAAAATATGTCTTCATAAATGAAGCCAATTTGGCTATTGCTCAATAATTTGGCGAATTTCTTATTCAAATTCAGTATTAACGAATCTTTTGTAAACGTTTTATTTGCTTTTTAAGTTGCTGTTTTCGTGTAACATTAGCTAAAATTTTAAAACGAAGATATAGGAAAGCTACCTTTTCCACCCGGTACAGGCCGGAAGGACTTTTTTTTTAATATAATTTCCGAACGGTTTGACATTTATTCTTGGTAATAAATAGACGTCGTTGTCACCTTTATAGGTACCTGCTGTAAAAATTTGAACGAAATCCGTTAAATATTTTTTGAGTTATGCTTGACGAAAGGTTTTAATATCCATCGTAGCTATATATGGGGCAAAGTAATACTGCGCTGTGTATGAGTCTTCGTTGCACTCAGACAATTAATGCCTTTTTAAGTTTTAATTCGATTTTCATAAAATTTGAAGTGACTCGAAAAAATTCTGCAACAATTATATATATTAAATTTCAAAGCATTTGGTAGGGTAGTTTTTGTGCTCTTATATGCGGCAGACGGACGGGCCATTTAAACGATGACTATAAGTATTTATATAATTACGAACGCGCCTAAAAAGAAAGATATGGAATTTCTTTTGGAACTTTCAAACATCAAGAAGTAATAAATATTGTAGATCATTCTTTAAAACAACAAAAATCTATTAAAATTGTAAAAAAATGATATAAATTTTCTTAAACATTATGCTAATAATTTTTGTCTAAAAAGCTTTATTCTGCGATTTTTAGAGCTAAAATTGTAACTTGTATTCTATTTCTTTTTTGCTTTTTCCTTTCTTCCCTTTTTTCCCACTTTCCAACATAGTTGAAAATTGTTTATGACTCCAGTTTATCCGTCTGTCCATACTCTAACTCTCACAAATATACTCAAATGCCATGAAAATTAAATGTGTATCATTTCTAATTCGTTTACAGGGGCACACAAAAGAATTCCGTTACATTATGATCTATGGCAAAAAACAGTTTAATGATTATTACGATAATTCAAACATAATGTAATTGATATGCATCACTGATGTAGACTACAACATGCTTTCTGTAGAGTATAGAATAAATATGATTTTATTGTTCGTTCATACGGATACAGAAAAAAAATCATTACTTTATGATCTAGGAGGAAAAGCCGTTTGTGGCACATTTAAATGATGTTACTGGATTTCAAACATAATGAAATTGATATGCATGGCTGATGTGGACTACAACATGCTTTCTGTAGAGTATAGAATAAATATGATTTTATTGTTCGTTTATACGGATACAGAAAAAAATTAATTACTTTATGATCTAAGAGGAAAAGCCGTTTGTGGCGCATTTTAATGGTGTTACTGGACTTCAAACATAATGAAATTGATATGCATCACTGATCTGGACTAGAACATGCTTTCTGTAGAGTATAGAATAAATATGATTTTATTGTTCGTTTATACGGATACAGAAAAAAAAATAATTAATTTATGATCTAAGAGGAAAAGCCGTTTGTGGCGCATTTTAATGATGTTACTGGACTTCAAACATAATGAAATTGATATGTATCACTGATGTGGACTAAAACATGCTTTCTGTAGAGTATAGAATAAATATGATTTTATTGTTCGTTTATACGGATACAGAAAAAAATTCATTACTTTATGATCTAAGAGGAAAAGCCGTTTTCTGTGCATTTTAATGATGTTACTAGACTTCATACATAATGAAATTGATATGCATCCCTGATGTGGACTACAACATGCTTTCTGTAGAGTATAGAATAAATATGATTTTATTGTTCGTTTATACGGATACAGAAAAAAAAATTCGTTACTTTATGATCTAAGAGGAAAAGCCGTTTGTGGCGCATTTTAATCATGTTACTGGACTTTAAACATAATGAAATTGATATGCATTACTGATGTGGACTACAGCATGCTTTCTGTAGAGTATAGAATGAATATGATTTTATTGTTCGTTCATACGGATACAGAAAAAAAACTCATTACTTTATTATCTAAAAGGAAAAGGCATTTGCGCAGCATTTTAATGATGTTACTGGACTTCAAACATAATGAAATTGATAATGCATCACTCGGGTGCACTACATGTTTTCTATAGATTATAGAGAGCATGGAATTTATCGTTCCTTTAGACAGACACACAAAAACAATTCAGTTACAGGACTAATTATGAGCGATAATTGCTGGAAATGCGTTTTCAGCTGTGGTATGCATTTTAAAACATAAGTGATTTCCTAGTGTATTTCGTAGTGCGTATAAGGTCTATAGATCATATACAGACATCATTCAATGAATAATATTTACGCGAGTTAGAGCACGGACAGACGGCAGACAGACAGACGAGCCGAATTCATAAACACTTCTCCACTATGTTGAAATTGTAAAAAAGATTAATTAATTAAATTTTTAAAACTTTTGCTTAGATAGTATTGAATTTTCGTTTAAAGAAGCATAATAATCTCGATTTTAAATGCACAAAAATACTTTTTAATTATTTTTCACCAATTAATGTTTATTTAATATTTTGTTTAGAAATGTGTAAATTACCAAAACAGCAATATTTGAGATTTGAAGCGACCAGAAATGGCTTCAGTTTGGTGCAAACAATTAGAGATATGAGTGTAAAGTTTAAGTTTCGATTTTGTTATCACCTGAACCTGAACTAAAACAATTTTAATGCGTATAAAAAAGAGTTACACTTGTGCTACGAATCACTATCTGGAATTCAATATTAGCTATCCTGACAGGTGCAAGTCAGTTAAACGGATTTGAACTCAAGTCAAATCAGTTGTATTTTGGTATGTTTATTTCGTATGTACGAATTATTTTTTTCTAAACTAGACTGTTAGAAAAATTAATTATTATTTCTATAAATTGTTATATTAGAATAGAATGTTATTGCGGTTATTTTAAAGATTTTGTTTTTATTTATTTCGTCAAAGAAATAGAAAAAAAAGGGTGATGTTTGCAAATGTTAATTATTTAAATAGTAATCTTTACGAATAACTGTTGTAATACATTTAGTTTTGAGGTGTTTTTTTTTTCTTAAACTTAACTCTATATTTTGTAATGTATCTCTACATTTTGTATATTTTTATGATGTATGTTTTTTACTATATATGTATGATATATGTCAGCGGATTTCAGGCATTAAAAATCAAAAATTTGCCTTAAAACTTTAATCATGAACCGTAAATAAGTGGGTAAGTGTGAACGAAGATCGCACAAAGGGTTTCGTTTAATATTCCTTTCAAAACACTTTATCCTTTCTTTAATAAATCCAAATAAATTTCATTTAGTTCATTATTTTTTTAATTATAATTATCAATACACTATCTCAATAAGAACATAGATGACAGACAAACAAACAAACAAAAGTTTATTTTAACTAGGACTTCCCCCCAAAGGATTAGTCTGAGTGATATTGCTGAGAGCATAGGGTTAACAATTACGATTTAATGAAAAAGAACAAATTAAATTAAATATCACCATAAAACAAAATATCATATATAAATTCATGTATACTGTTAAAAAATAGAAAATAAGTTCATCAGGTTTGTTTTCATATTTTTTTTAATAACATTTGGAAAAGAATCTCATTTTTCTTGAGCCGGAATTGCGCAAAACTTAAAAAAAAAAAAAAAAAAAAAAAAAAAAAACGGATCTTTTAAAGAGACAAGCTTTTTAAAGTTACGTAATCGGATTTGCAGCAAACAGCGTATTTTAGAAAGCATGGCTTAACGCAAATTTAATTTCATTGTTGCAACATTTTCTTTCTGACAAATATTTACATTTGATTTTAAACATTTTCCTCTTTGTTTATACAACTACTAGCTGAAGTACCCGGCGTTTTCTGGGATTTTCATAATGTTTGTATAGAAAAATCAATTTCAAAACTAAACATGTTGTATAGAGAATTTCAAGTATGCCAATATTTCCATAATCGTGTTTTTATCATGATTCAATACGTTCCTCAAACTCATATGACGTTATAATCAGTTGCTGACGGCATATCCACTTGCTTTCTCTATTATTCATATTGATACTCTCTTTGTATGATTCTCAAACATTTGAAAAAGTCCGTTAAACTTCCAATATGATGTCAGATTAATTTTTTAATTCTCTAATGACGTCATATTAATCTGCTTTCTGTACTTACACATACTCATACTCCTTGTATTATTGAAAAACGTTTGAAAATTTCCATTAAACTTCAAATATGACGTCAGATTATTTTTTTAATTCTCTGATGACGTCATATAAACCTGCTTTCTGTATTTACACATACTCATAATCCTTGTATTATTGAAAAATGTTTGAAAATTTCCGTTATATTATCAATATTACCTTATATTAATCTTTTTTCTTTTAATTGGTAAAACTTTTTCTTTAATTTTCATTTTTCACGTGGAAATCTTTGAATAGAAAATTAATTATTGTAGAAAGAATTTTATTGTGGTTTTTTAATTGTTGACTGCTGCTATAATGAAAACTGTTTAAATTTAATAGGAAAAGTCTGTTAGATTTTTTGTTTTTTGTCTCTCTATATTAAAACAAGTAAAAAAAATAAAAAAATAAAAAAAATAAGTCAATTCCTACTTTTTAATCTATATATATAAAAGAAAGTCCTTTCTGGCTAGATGATCAACGCACAGCCAAAACTACTGAACCTACAACGACGAAACTTGCAGGAAAAATACTTCGTAGTATGTAGAGGCGCACTAAGACGGGATTTTCAAAAACTCCACCCCTAAGGGGGGTAAAAAGGGGAACAAACTTTAAAAAAATTCCTTAAAAATCGGGTATTACAGTTACGTTACAAATGATAACATATTTTAATGTATTTTTGTATGCTGAATCGAATGGTATCAATTAAATACTCATAAGTCAAATAGTTCGTGAGATATTTCACATTGTTCTAATTTGGCGAAGTCTTTGACGTCATAATCTAACAATTCTAACAATACAAGTGAGAATTTCTAAAAATACATCCGTTACTATAGCAATGGAAGAAATTCAAATTAAATATTTTTGTTATTTAATTCTTTTGTTTATTTTTACAGATAGACACATTAACTGTTCAATTGGGAATGGAATATTATTCTTACGGATATTTATGTAATTGTGTATAATTATTAATTCTACAAACGCCACGATTTAAAATAAAACGTGATTGCTAAATAAAGTTTCGAAGGTCTGTTTAGTATTATACAAGTATATTGCTTCTTTATTTGTTTTCAGTCTTCATCCATGTTTCCCCTTTTCTTTGGGTTGTTAGTTATACATACGATTTCGGGCTAATTTTCCGCAATCAGATACCTCGCCAATTGGAGTTTTAGCTACCATGTTGGGTACTTCTCTGTTATCCTGTTAACCACTTTTCATAACAAAAAACTATCGCCAAACTGTAACGCCAAATAAACGGGAGAACGTTGCCATTGGAATGTCAAAATAAATAAATAAATAAAATATAAGACTGTAAGGATACAATTGTTATTTTAATTAATGAAATAACTAATAAATCAGTAAAACATAATGAAAAATACACGCAAATGTCGAATTAAAAACCACTTGATGACGTAACAAACACGTATAATTCTTCTGACATCAAGTAAATGGGACGGCATTGTTAGTGTTTAATCTTACAATTTGGCGATAGTTTTTTGTTATGAAAAGTGGTCGACGGCATAATAGAGAAGTATCCAATGAGCAAAAGCATCGTTTACGTTTGAAGCGAAACCTTCATGATGAATCTTATTCCAGAAAATCATATCATCATCTACTATGAGTCTAAACCTCATATTCATATTTTAATCCGTTTATTCATGATATTTTGTTAGGTTTTACACTGTTAGTTAAGTAATGGTTTTTGAAAGGTTTTATAGAGTATAGCTATTCTACGTTACTCTGTTATAGAGATACAGAGGAAAGCTCTAAAATTAAGTGAACCCGATTATTAAAGATTACCTTTACAAAAAAATGCTACTGAACAAATTTTGATGGAAGTGACTTTTCAAGAATGGCTAATGACCCTATCATATATCATTCTATGATGCTTAGTGATAGAGCTAATGGAAAAGTGATTGGGAAAGATGAGTGCAATTATGAAAGATATATCTACTATATATATAAAATGCAAATTCGTATTTCATTCCGACTGTTTATAATTTTAAAACTGCTGGACGGGCTTTGGTGGGATTTACACAGTTAGTTACGCAATTTTGTGGAGATGGTTTGGCAATTATCTGTAGCCAAGTTTTCCTCTGCGTTTCTTTTCTGAAGCAAAAGCTTGACAACGAATCCGATTACAGAAATCATGTCATCATCATCTACAATATTTATAAAACGCAAATTTGTATTTCAATCAGATTGATTAAAACTCAGGTTCTACCGAACAGATTTTTATAGGATTTCACTATTAGTTAGGTAATTTGTTTTAGAAAGGTTTAAAAAGAAAGCACATTGTTCTACATTGCTTATTTATAGAGCTACGGGGGGAAGTTTTAGATAAAATTAGGTGAACCCGATTATGAAAGATTACCTTTTTTAAAGTTCTACTGAACGGATTTTGATGGAAGTTTCACAGTTAGTTAGATAATATTTCAGGGATTGATTTTCTACATTGTTTAGTTATGGAGCTATGGGAGAAAGTTGTCAGTGGTGTAGTCGTAAAAAAACTGTGCATATACGCTATAGACAGAGGGTGTATACTAGAGAGTATATGTTACAGCTACGGAGGGTGTGCAGACTTTCTTTTTGAAAATTCCAGAAGGTCAAGAAGAAAATTCCACTTCTATCATCAGGACAAGATGATTATGAAAGATACATTCACCTATCTACTGTATATATATAATGCAAAGGGGAATTTCGATCCGGCCACTTATAACTGGAATTTTGTTGGGACTTGCACCTTAAGTTAGCTAAATTTTGAAGCAAGGTTTTAGTGCATAACATATCATTTTACGTTGCTTAGTTATAGAATTAGGGGGAATTTCTATAATCAATTGAACCCGATTATAAAGCATTATCCTTTTTAAAAGATTCTGCTAAATGGATTTCGATACAACTTCCATTGTTAATTTTTCAGAGATAGTTTTGGTGTAGTGCATTATCTATATATATATAAATGAAAGTCCTGACTGGGTAGATGATCAACGCGCAGCCCAAACTACTGAACCTACAAACACGAAACTTGGAGGAAAAATACTTCTTAGTATGTAGAGGTGCACTAAGACGGAATTTTCAAAAACTCCACCCCTAAGGGGGGGGGAAGTAAAAAAATGAACAAACTTTAAAAAAATTCCTTAAAAATCGAGTATTACAGTTAAGTGGAAAATTATAACATATTTTAATGTATTTTTGTATGCTGAATCGAATGGTACAAAGTACATTCTTTTAAGTCACATAGTTCGTGAGATATTGCATATTTTACAAATTTGGCGACGTTCTTGGCGCCAAAACCTCAAAATTCTAACATTACAAATGATAATTTCTAAACATACGCGCGTTATTATAGCAATGGAAGAAATTCAAATTGTCTATAAAACGCGACGGACTTCTTTTCATTGTTATAAGATAAATGTGGCGAAATCTGTTCCCACAAACTGTTATCTATATATATATATGAAAATCCTGACTGGGTAGATGATCAACGCGGAGCCCAAACTACTGAACCTACAAACACGAAACTTGGGGGGAAAATACTTCTTAGTATGTAGAGGCGCACTAAGACGGGATTTTCAAAAACTCCACCCCTAAGAGAGGTAAAAAAATGAACAAACTTAAAAAAAAATTCCTTAAAAATCGGATATTATAATTAAGTGACAATTATAATACATTTTAATGTATTTTTGTATGCTGAATAGAATGGTATAAAGTACATTCTTGAAAGTCCTATTGTTCAGGGGATAATGCATATTTTTGTAACGATTATCGTATAATAGTTCTATGTTGTCTAATTATAGAACTAGGGGTGAAATTTCTATAATCAGTTGAAGCCGTGAAACATTAGCATTTTTAAAAAATACTGCAGAATGGATTTCGATTGAACTTGCATTAATAATTTTCCAGGGGTAATTTTAGTATATTGCATATTGTTACATAGTTCTTTAGCAAATCACACTGTAAATGATTAAATAAAGAAGTTGGTCTTTAATAGCCAAATTTTGTGCAAAAAATAGAAAATATATCAGAGCAATGATGTCTATTTCGTTTTACAGCATTGCGAAGGACAATCAAAGTAAAGGTGCATATTGCTTTAAAACACAAGATTCACGGGTATATTTCGTTTGGAGAAACCGACCAGCGTAGCGGGCAAAGCCTGCTAGTCATAAATATATAAAATAAACCCGTGCAGCATTAATGTCCCACGTTATCTTTATTGAAAATTTTTTTATAATCATCCTTGCGGTATTTTATTTTTGTAGCATCACTAATTTGAGGAAAATCTTTCATTTCATTTATGAAAACAATGGGAGAATTTTTTTTTCTCCCATATAAACTAAAATTAATTAATTCAATTTAATTAATGAATTAATATTTGAAAAAACTGTATTAACATTCAGTGTCATCCACAACAAGTTTAAAAAACTGAATTTGAACTTGAGAGTTTTAATAGAAAATATTTTATTAGCGATTGAAAATTTGAACAAGATATATAAATATATAGAGAGTGTGAGCTAATAGTAGGAATTGAATAATACGACTTTTTCAAATTTTGTGATTTCCAGCGGGACAGTAGGTATTCAGCTGTAAGTACACAAAATTTCAAGTCTCTAATTTGTACAGTTTCTGTGAACCAACTCTGTGACGGACAGACAGAGAAGCGGGACGAATAGGGTTTCGTGAAATGAACGAATTAAAAAAAAGACGAATATTTTTTTTAATTTTCGAAAATATAATATAATCACGAATGAAAATATTCAATAACCTCTTCCGAGTTACCCGCGATTCTGAAATGCGTTCTTTATCTTTGGAAACCTTAGAAACTAATATATTTTTGAGATTTACAGATGCATTTATAAAAACAAAGTTTATTTTGCTGACGCTAATTTTCGAAAACGTTTCCGAGCAGTTTTTATAGTGTGTTAATCAGTTTTCTCAAACCAGAATATCGGTTTTTAGGAAGTTATCATCAATTCTAGATTAAACATTTTCAATTGCGTAGCTGAATTTATACATGTAAGAGTAATAAAATAATATTAATTTTAATGTTACAGTCAATGCTGTTACTTTATCATGATTGCCTGTAAAATGTGTCTGTTGAACATGAAAATATTTACTTGAGAATTGATGGCATCCGAAAGTCTATATTCCAGGTTGAGAAAAGTCGTTAATACATAGTAAAAACTACTCGGAAATGCTTTCGAAAATCAGTGGCAGTAAAAGAAACTTTGATTTTATACATGCTTCTTTAAGTTTAAAAACTATATTAGTTTCTGAGATTTCTAAAGATAAAAGAACGCTTTTCGGAATCGTGAGTAATTCGGAAAAGGTTATTATATATTTTCGTTTATGGTTATAATATATTTTCCTAAATTAAGAAACATTTGTCTTTTTTTACGGTGTTCCTAGTTTCACGCTCTGTATTTTTTAAATAAAATTAAAGCTTTTTTTTATTGCTTAAACTGCACCGAGAGTCACCAAAAGTAATAATACATTTGTATTGTTGTTTTGTTCAAATGTTTCGAAGCACTTTTTTTATCAAAAAAGTTTTTATTCATCAAGAACTAACAGAAATTCTTCATCATTTATGTAGTTGAAAAAAAAAATCTTCAAATGCTTAGAAGAAATGCGTACATTTTAATCATCAATAAAATTCTACAATGTCAGGTGAAGAATGAACATATATTCATTATTAACGTTCAATATTTGTTAGAAAGTTGTTTTAATTCTTAGATAAGGAAAGCCATGCAGACTTATTCATCTCGCTTATGAAAGGTTGTAGGGAGGAGTGTGGAGATATTTTTGTGAATAATATGAGATCATATATAATAATTTAAAAAAATACTCTTATATTGAAAGTAATGATTTTATTAGAATTGGTCATTTCACCTTACATAACTTGTATGTGATATGCGCATTTTACGGTTGAATACGTTAAAATATAAAATTCAGAATAGTATGCGTTTTTCTTTCCTCCCACTCTCTCTTCATCATTAAAATTTGAGCCTTTTTTAGGTAACTTCCAATACAAAAAGTAAAAAGCTACCTATTGCAGCCGCCCGGAGGAAAGCAATTCCGGAAAATTGGGGCATATTTTCACCGACAATGACCCCTATACCTCAAAACCACAATCCGTACAAATAAATATTGATATATATATATGTATATATATATATATTGTGATGACGTGGCCGAAGTTATGATAACGCTCATCTCTCTAAATATATATTAAGTCCAATATAACACATCTTATTCCAAAGTAAGTTCTTTATTAGAACAATTAAAACTAAAATCAAATTATAACAAATATTTGCAATACTGCATGATACATTTCATGCTTAAATAGCATTCTACGTAATATAAGTCTTACAATCACCTCCGATCATAATCTAGGTTCCATGAAAACAGTCTTATATCACATGTCTAATCTGCATCAAGACCTTTCGTCAACTGCCCGTCCTTGATGGTCAAACCTTCGAACTCAGATGATTCACAAGAGAGCTCGATCTCCACTAGTTCTCCGTGACACCACTAATTCTCGTGAGTTGTTCTAGCAAACACGAGACTTGGATATAGCTGACTTATTTGTCGAAACTCTCCTTCAAATTCAGTATTAAAGAAAACTGGGATTGAATCTTCTATAATTGGGTTCCACGCATTGTAGCTTCGTGTGTTTGAGTAAAATGAGCTAAAATTTTAAAAAACAAGAAATATAGAAGCTACTATTTCCTATACCGGTACAGGCCGAACGGACTTTTTTTTTTGGAGTGTGTGTGGGGGGGGGGGGCTACTGACCACTGTTATGCTTATATTTGTTTTTGTAATTTTTATAACGCTAAATACTACTTCACTACTCCAAAATATCCCAATGAATGCCTTGAAAAGATTCCTAAGAAATATATCTTATGAACATGCTATGTCTCGCATCTTTTTTCAAAAGGTTAATATACAGTAGTAGCCAAAATTATAGAAACCTTTAAGAAAAGTTCTATTTTTTAAAGTTTGATAGTTCATAACGGCACTCAATATAGTAGTAAAGCTATAAAACGTAAAACTATAGTTGATCTTTATAATCTAATCTTGATAATTTAATCCAAAATATGATGCAATAATTGTCAGAAGGATATTTATATTTTAATAACAGTTATAAAGAAGAAAGATATTGTGATTTTTCTGTTTTGAAAAAGTTTCACCGACCTAGTCATTTTTATTTGGGTAAAGTTTGGCCTTAATGCAGCCTTATAACGCATTCCTATGGAATTAACCAAGTTTTAAGTACTGTGACCGCTTTAATATGGAACAATGATTAATGTATATTTTTGTTCATTGGGATTATTTTGGGAAATTTACATGGCTATTGGCATAACGCACCAATCCACTACCACTAAGCTACCAGGACGATATAGTGCCAGGTTGGATATCTCCCGGGTAGCTCAGAGGTAGAGCATTGGCGTGCTATGCCAATGGACCTAGTTCGAATCCATGCCAGGACACTTTTTCACTCTGTTGGTTTCACGCCTGATTTAGCAAAAATTCAGAAATTATAAATTCAAGTAGTTTTTAAAAATTGTTCTGTGGGATGAATTTATATCGCTAAAGAAATAGCCATCTAAAATTTCAAGTTTCTATACTTAACGATTTTAGATAAATCATAGTTTAGAAGGATTTTCGAACGTTTCCCGCTCCTTTCACCATTTTAAATTTCTGATATTTTTAAAAACCAAAATCTTAAAAAAATCCATCATGTCAAGTTTCAAGTTTCTAGCTCAGCAGCATCACAAAAATCGCCCTTTTAATTTTTGAATTTTGTAAAGTGCAAGCCCTTAAAAATAACATATGTGTCAAATTTGAAGTTTCTATCCATGTTGTCCTGATTAAAGCATAATTTAGAACGTTTTCCGCTCTTTTCGCAAATTTAAATTTCGACTGTTTATTATCGTGCAATTGCATGTTAAAAGTAACCACAATACTAAATATCAAGCTTCTAACCCGAATAAAATCAACTAAATCATAATTTAGAACGTTTTTAAAACGTTTTCCGCTCATTTCATACTTTTAAATTTCGAATTTTTTAGAAACCGTTCTTAGTGAGCATTTGCATTTAAAAAAGAACCACTATGCCAAATTCCAAGCTCCGATATTAACTGTATCTCATAAATTGCAATTTTAGAACGGCTTTTCGCCTGCACCCTTTTAAATATTGAATTTTCAGAAAACTGTTCTGACCGAATATTTACGTCTCTAGAGTAACAGCCATGCCAAATTTCAAGTTTCTAGCCTTAACAGTTCCAAATAAATCGTAATTAAGAATGTTTTAGAATGTTTTCAATTTATTTCACCTTAAAAATTTTTTTAAACCGTTCTTAGCGAGCTACATCTTAAAAATAACCCCCATGTCAAATTCCAGGCTTCTATACCAATTGCATCACATAAATCGTAATTTTAGAACTTTTTTGCTCCTGCGCTTTTTAAATTTCGAATTTTTATAAAACTGTTCTGGGGTAGCATTTTCTTCAAATTTCATATTTCTAGCCTTCACAATTCTCTAGAAATCGTAATGAACGTTTTATAACGGTTTTAGACCGCTTTTTGCGCACTTAAATTGCTTTTTAAATTTCGAGTTTCTATTAAGTTTTCAAGTTTTTTTTTTTTTTCTCAAGTTTTTATTCCTAACAATTCCATAGAAATCGCAATTTAGAATGTTTTTAGAACGTTTTCCGGTCATTTCACCCTTTTAAATTTCGATTTCTTTAGACACCATTCTTAGCGAGCATTTGTATCTTAAAAGTAACCGCCATGCGAAGTTTCATTATTTCAAAAATCGTAATATAGAACTTTTTTCTCTTGCACCCTTTTAAATTTCGATTTTTTTTAACTGTTCAGTTTGTGTATTTGCGTTTTAAAAGTAGCAGTCATGTGAAATTTCAATTTTCTGTCCTTAACAATTCCAAAGAAATCGTAATTTAGAATGTTTTTAGAACGCTTTTCTTTCATTTCACCCTTTTAAATTTTGATATTTTTAGAAACTGTACTTAGAGGGCAATTACATCTTATAATTAACTACCATGCCGAATTTCAAGTATCTAGCCCCTTATCACAATTATCGCAATTTTAGAACTTTTTTCGCTCTTGCACCCCCTGGGTTTAGTGGCACCGACATAAAATATAGCCTATATTGGAGCAGGGACTGTCACTATCAATTTTCCACTTTACTTTTGAAATTGGTTTGATAGTTTTAGAGATTACTTTTACAAACAAACAAACGTTACTTTTTATAATTTTAGCACAGACTATGACTATCAAACATTGAACTTTTTGTCTCATTGCTCCAAATATTATGGTCCTATTATTTCTCTGTCTAGTTAACATTCCTTTGTATCCAATTTATTATTTTCAACCTTTGTTTGATTGATAAAATATTTTCTCGTGGAATTATAGATCAAAATACTGCAGCCTGCAAAGAACTGTACTTTGGTTCACCCGCACATTGCAGTGCGCCATTTCATTTTGTATACACTGGAATGTTTTTTCTGTCACTTAAACACAGGCTCCTTACTATCTTACCATCAGGTGCTCTAGTGCACCTTTTCCTGTCTTTACCAGCCTTGTATTGTGCGACTTTGTTAACTTTCTTCCTATTTTTCTTTGAATTTCTTTCGAATTTTTTAATTAACCTTCTACACTTAACAGTACTGTTATCCATCGCCCTTTCTGGGTAACCAATAAACTCTTTACGACGTTTTTTTTTTTTTTAAATTCATTGTGCTTCGCTAGCTTTGTGATTGAAACATATAAAATATTACCAACTTGATAGCAATCATAAATGTAGTGATAAAAATCTTCTTATTAGTATCAATACACGATATGAATTATTGAAATCCTAACCCCGGGCCGATTAGACATATTTAAAACAAAATAAATTCCGTCTGCGAAAAAATAATCACAAACAGGAATAAATTGTTTCTCATTTGTAGAAAAACCCCATGGATTTTCTGTATTAGGTTTGTTAACTCCTTCGCGACGAGCGTCGCATATATGTGACGCATGACGTGCTCGAAAACCTTGATTACTCCTACCAGTTAGTTTTAATTGAAAATTTTTGGCTGGAAGCCTCTCCAAATGTCTGCCCCTTCGTCTGGAGAACTTTCTGATGGGGTGATGGGAGGAGACATTAAAGCCCTACAACTTGGTTAACCTTGCTGAAAAGCCCCCCTTGTGCTTTCAACAGGCTTTCAACGAATACAAACGAATTTAACATTAGCAGTTCCAAACTTTAAACATTCATAATTCCTAAATTACTTGACCAAATAACTTTTGCTTTCCTAATATAAATGTTACCGATAAAGCCAAATATAAACCAAAATTTGAGACTTTTATTTTTTGGCACTGACTATTTTTATGCCTGTATTTATTTTGTACTTTTTATAACACTAAGTTCACAACTCCAAAATAAGTCAAGGAACTCCTTGAAAAAATTCCTAAGAAAGGAAGGGGTCGAGGCAAGAAAGTGCCAAGCCACATTGTTGGTGAAATAAATTTAACACTGTAATCTGGTGCTTAATATTGTAAATTATAATATCCTACATATAATTTGTTTCTAATGTCACTTGGTGGCAGCATATGTCCCCGGTTTCGTTTTTGCCCCAGACGTTTATGCCCCCAATGAAGGTCGTGAATTTACAAAAAACATATAGTAACATCATTAAAGTAATGTCATATTTTTACTCAGAGTATCTCAAGTGTTATTACTAAGTCATTGGCGAAAAAACTTTATGTTATATATCTTGATTTGAGTATTTGATCAAATTTTCAAATTGAAATATCTCAAAAGTTCAAAAATGTGACTTAGCACTCTCTTGCCCCAACCCCTCTCAAATATATCTTATGTACATATGTTATGTCCCGCACCTTTTGCTCGGGTGAATATAACAAATGCGTATATGAATGTCAAATTTAGGTATTCGTATTGACAATTTGATATTTTTGTACAATTTCAGTATGAAGACCACCCTCTAAGCTTATTTAACATAAATCTAAAGAAGTCATAACTTCCAGGCGAATGGCTGTTTCCGTTTGCTTCTGATACAATTTGATTATTAATCCCTTCGCGACAAGCGTCGCGTATACGTGACGCATGAAATGCTCAGAATCTTGGATTATTCCAACCAATAATTTTTTTATTGAAAATGTTGCTTTATTTAATCAAAGAATTTCTGAGATTCAATTAGGCAAAAAATTCAATTTTTAATAAAGGATGATAAATTATTAAAAATTAAAAAACGCTCGTCGCGAAGGAATTAAAGCGAGTTTTAAGGAGCGATGCTATTTATGAACATTGAAAAAAATTCGGGAAGCTGTCCATGGGGTGTGAGATAAAATTAGCACGACTGCACTAAGAAAACTTATATTATCATGGAAAATTTCAAGCCAGTGCTATAGCCAAGAGTCAAGGCAATGCAACATAAACTAAAAGTTTTAAGAAATATGAAATGTGCATAGAAATTAACTGTGAAAATCGTTTCCATAATGTGGAAACGACCTTCTGTACATACTTACCAGTAAATCTGCAGATCAGGGCCCTTAACTTCAGCTCTGTAAGTCATTGTTTGTTAACCTCGATTTGCATAATATTTAATATTCTACAATCGGCAATTTAATTTATTTTAGTTCTATATATGTTTATAAGCATATAAGATTTCTCGAAGCTTCCGGAAATTTTACAAGGGTCACATTAAACACGGTTTTATGCAATGAGATTCTGATGAACTGCTTATTCTTATAATTTTTTCAGAATGAAAAGTACATCTCTTCAGGGGGACAGAGCCTCCCTGACCCCACCCCCCTCCCCCAACACCATTGTCACTTTTTTCAATTTCCAGTAATTGTGCTATTTCAAGATTCGAGTATGGATGCGTTTACTACTGTAATTTCATTAGATTAACCATCTGCTTCTACAGGAGATTTTATCCTATCCTTAAAATAATACTTAATTTTCAACCACGAAACATTAGTGTCTGTTGCATTAATTGAATAAAAATCTCGTGTAACAAATACGCTTATACAAATGTAAACGCCTCTTACGAGACTTATACCCAATTTACAAGTCCAAGATTTTTATAATTTTCATTTGAAAAAAAAAAAAAAAAACAGTGCACTCCGGGAGTGCCGACAGAAGTGAAAACTTGAATTTCAATATATTATATACAGGGTTTCCAAAAATTCTGGAAACGGTCAAATAACTCGAGAAATATACATCGGATTGAAAAACGGCAAAATGCATGTTCAATATTTTTGAAAAATCTATTTAGGAATATGAAAGTTGCCCCCGCCCCCCCCCGGCGGGAAAGGGGGGCAACTTTGAAATCTTAAATGATGAAACCCATTTTTTATTGCAGATTCGGATTCTACGGGAAAAAATACGTAACTTTTGTATTGAATATTTTCTTCGAAACATTGTAGATGGCGATGTAATCGAGTGCAATGCTGTGAGAATCGTTACCATTGCAATGTCTGGAAACGCTCGAATAACTCGAGAAATTTACATCAGATTGAAAAACGGAAAAATACGTGTTTAATATTTTAGAAAAATGGCAACTTTGATATCCCTAAATAGATTTTTCAAAACTATTGAACATGCATTTTTCAGTTTTTCAATACGATGTATATTTCTCGAGTTTTTTGACCGTTTCCAGACTTTTCGGACACCCTGTATATATATATATATATATATATATATATATATATATATATATATATATATATATATATATATATATATATATAATGTATATATAATATATATATAATATATATATATATATATAATTATATAAATATTTAATATATTATATAATAATTATATAATATAATATAATATAATATAATACCACTGTTTAATTTACATAAAAATAATATATAAATATATATTAAATATAATGTATAAATAATTTTCATAAAAAACAATAGCGCACAGGCAAGCATGCGGCACGCGACGCGCCCGCCCCGCCCTACCTCATACCGAACTATACACAATACATGTACATACTTATTATACAGAGGTGTCGGTTACAGTAACAGTGTCGTGAGTTCAATGGTTTTTTTCCATCTCAAAAAATGCCCAACGCGCCTAAAGAAGTTTTCACTTCAAATATACAGAGGTGTCGGTAACAGTGTCGGTTACAGTAACAGTGTCGCGAGTTTAATGTTTTTTTTTCCATCTCAAAAAAAGGCCCAACGTGCCTAAAGAAGTTTTCACTTCAAATATACAGAGGTGTCGGTAACAGTGTCGGTTACAGTAACAGTCATACCTGCCAACATGTCTATTCAGAAAACCTTACAATTTTTCTGACGTACTTCATTTTGCATCTTTAAACATATATATGTGGTAAAAGGTATTTATGAAGGCGTCTAATAAGGTATTATAAGATTTGATACAAAATTTACTGATAACTACAAAAATATTAAATAATAAAAATAACCCAAATATTATTAGCACTGATCAGGGGTGCAAAAATCTAGGCGCCAATGGGCTAATTCATACCACTAAATTTTATTAGTATTCTTCGTCAAATTTTATTAGTATGATTTATCTAAATTTTATCAGTATTCTTATTAGGCGAAGAATACTAAAAATTTAGTGGTAGGAATCGGTCCATTGGCGCCTAGATTTTTGCACCCCTGGCACTGATAATTCTTTTTTGATATATGTTAAATAGGCTGATTTGGCTTTACCCAACAATTCTTTGTCATACATTTCTCCATAGTGATCGTGTTGCATGCTTTTAATTATTAAAATCTTTAGTACTTTTATGTTACCCGGGCACCAGTGATTGCCAAATTTTTTTTTAATCTCACAAAGCATTTTTTTTCCGACAATCTTTTAACATTAACTATTATAAAAAATAATAAATATTTTAACGCTGCAGTATAATGTCTTAAAAAATTACTTAAAAATAGCTAAAATATAATCATGATAAAATACGTAAACACAAACACATCAATACAAATAACAAAATCTCAAGAATTGAATTAAAATCATTGAATTCAAATCATTTGAATTGAAAGGGTTACAATTCAAATGATGCCAACTGAAACAAGATTTGGCACTGGTGCACAGGTAACATAAAAGTTCCAAATATTTTATAAATAAATAAAAAAAATCAAATAAATTTCTAATAAAAAAAGTGTCAAAACTTCAATTTTAGCTTTGCTGCGGGAAATTTTTTAAAATACACAGCATGACTAAACATTCAGTGGCATATAATAACGTGTTGTGAATTACTATTTGATTGCTGTGACGTACTATATTAATAATCACACTCCTCATCTTTGTAACATAAATGCAATGTGTGCATCAGTTTTATTTGTTTACTCATGTAACAAACACAATGTGTGCTTCAGTTTTATTTTTTTACTCAATAAGTAACAGATTTGAAGAATCATTTCAAGTTTTATCAAAAAACCTTACAATCTTACCTGTTGCCCTTACAACCTTACAATTGGACCTAAATCCTTACACTGTAAGGATAAACCTTACAAGTTGGCAGGTATGAACAGTGTAAGAAGTTTTCACTTCAAAAAACGTGTTGGTGATTATTCTACAGTAGTTAAAAAAGAGCTTCTATCAAAATAAATTCTATTTCAATAGAAAAGTATACTAAAATCATCCAAAAATAAGCAATTTTGCAAATAAAATATTGCGATTTACTTGAATTTTCTTTTTTTTAATGCGCTTTGAAATATATTTGCTAGGCAACGATTAAATGAAAGAGCAAAAAAAAAAAATCTATTTTAAAATTGTAAAAAATTAGTAAATAAGATGTTTTATATTTCTTGGACAGATGCATACAATTTTTAAAACGTTATATAATTAATTTCGAATATCTGATAAATGTATTGGAAATTTTTCAAAACGATCGGATTAATTTAAGATCTCTATAACGAAAATTTAACATCCATAATCCATCTATTTAAAGCAGTTTGGTAATTTTGTCAAATTTCCATCGAATTTCGACCGAGTACGCATGCGTCAAAAAAGGACCGGCCAATGAGGCGAGGGTCTATTCCTGTCTCCAAACGTATTTGGGATCAAGATCAAATCATGTTGTTTTGATGGCTTCTTTCACGTTGTGTTAAATCTAGGAAGATATTTATATAAAAAAACTGTGGAGTGTTTAGAAGGTATTTATTTTATTTATTGTTGTATTTATTGTAATTTGTATGAATACATAGGTATCCATTTCGGATTTACTGTGTAACATGAATTTAGGTTCATTTAACGTTCGCGAAATCAAATCATTTTGTTTATATAGTACAGAAAATAATTATTCAATCGTAAATAAAAATATAGTAGAACATGTAATACAAAATTGGACCACTTATATTCCGTTTATGATCGGGTATGAATCTTATGGTGTTCTGATTGCTAATTAAAACTATTATGTAAATATAATGTCAAAAGACAGTACGCACGGTAGTAATATTTTTATTTTTATATGTTCAAAAAAAGCGAATCTGAGCGTCTGAATATAAATTATAAAATATTACTTCTGTATTTAGCAACTAAATATTTAATAAATATGCAGGAATGTGACTAGCTTTATGTGAATGTATAATATATATAAGTCTGAACTTTAGCATTATTTTTTAACAGAAATATATTATCTCTATTCGATTTAAAAGTTTTGTCATTACATAAGTGTGCTATTTTATTTGTAAAGAGTATGTATGCATTATATTGTTTGTATGTATACAAATCTTTAGAATGTTTTGATTTGCAAACTCTTAATATTTGAATAATAATGTTTACATTATATTTGTTTGTATGTATACAAACAAGTATATATACAAACAATGTATCATGTAACAATATTAATATTTACATTGTTTGTATGTATACAAATCTTGAATGTTTTAATTTATTACATTCATTTTTTACCAGTTTGCATGTCCGTTCATTGGCGATTCATAAGAAACTCATAATTTGTCACAAATTGGTGATTTTATTGATTTAGTGCTTTGCCCAGGAATGTGGAAAAAAAACTATTTTTGACATCTGGTGAAATGAATGAGGTTATTTCCGTTTTTATTTTGTATATAAAAAATGTTATATGTAAAAAAATCCTGGTCATTAATCACATTGTTTTTTGTATATTTAAAGACGATTACTTATTCTTTGTAATTCTTTTTTTGTTGGGGGTTTTTGAGCAAAATAATATTACTTCATAACTAGAACCAGTTCCGCTTAATCATTAATATTTACTTAATCCTTTGACCGCTGAGCAAATGGGCAAATTTGTAATGTTTTTTCTGTTATTTTTTTTTAAATGTCAAAAAAAGATAAATTTTCAAACTTGGTATAAAAAACTTAGGTATTTCTCTATTATCCCATCGTCCACTTTTCATAACAAAATACTATCGCCAAACTGTATGAATAAATGCCAAAAATGCAGTCCCATTTACTTGATGTCGGAAGCATTATACGTGTTTGTTATGTCGTCAAGTGGTTTTTAATTCAACATTTGCGCGTATTAATTACAACGTTCTCCCGTTTATTTGGCGTTACAGTTTGGCGACAGTTTTTTGTTATGAAAAGTGGTCGATGAGATAATAGAGAAGTACCAAAACTTAATTACGTATATGAGTAGATTCCTTGACAGTATTAATCATTACTCAATATTTTAAAACTGCATCATATTTGTAGAATTATATTAATTTAAACAATGCTTCTATTGAAGTGTGAAGAAGCACATACTTCTATGAAGAACCATATATTTACATAATCGTTTTCATTAGCAATCGGAACACCATAAGATTCATCCCTGATAATAAACGGACTATAAGTGATCCAATTTTGTATTACGTGTTCTACGATATTTTTACGTACGTTTGAATAATTATTTTCTGTACTATATATACAAAATGATAGAGATCTAAAAACACAATTTCCATCGGATTGATTTCGCGAATGTTAAATGAGCCTAAATTCATTTTTAAACAGTAAATCCGAAATGGACTCCTAAGTATTCATACAAATTATAATAAATAAAATAAATACCTTCTAAACACTCCACAGTGAGTTCTATATAAATACCTTCCTAGGTTTAATGCAATGTGCAAGAAAAAAACAAACAGGAGATGATCCCAAACACGTTTCTAGAGACAGTAATAGACCCTCACCTCATTGGCTGGTGATTTTTTTTACGCATGCGTATTGGGTCGAATATTGTTGAAAAATTATTTTGAAGAAAAAATCGGGAAATTCACAAAATGGTTTCGGGAAAAACTTCACCAAATGGTTTCAAAATTCTTTGATTGACAGCGGGAAAAAAATTTCATTTTACATTCAATCATCGCAATTGGCGAGTGTGACTTTAGTTTAGCCAGTACTTGCAATAACATCAATTACCAATTTTTAGTATTACTCGCCGATTGGTGAGTGTTAATTTTGTTTTATATCACAAACTGTATTTACATATACTACTAGACATAATGATTATGAACCATGATTTTTCTATTATTGGGCAAGATTCATGTTTTTTCAGCAATTCTTTGATGAAATTCGTGTTTTTTCAGCGATCCTTTGAAGAATTTCGCATTTTTCTCGTGATCCTTAACGAAATTCGCATTTTCCAGCGATTCTTTGATAAAATACATTTTATTCCGCAATTTTTAGACGAAATTTAGTAAAAAAGCGTGATCTTTTGGTGAACTTTCCTTTTTTGCGATTCTTTGACAAAATTTGCTTATCTTTCACGATCCTTTTGCATAATTAATGTTTTTTCTGTTGTCTTTTAACGAAAGTCATGTTTCCCCATGATCCTTTGATGAATTTAGTGTTTTTTCCTCAATCATTTGACGAAATCTGTGATTTCCCCCCCCCCCCCCCGCGAAGATTGGTTAGATGTTTTTAGTCTGCAGGTGCCCTAAAAAGTCTGTGACGCCCGTTGCTGCATTGCACACATTCTTCCATGTGACATCGAACGAAGGAAATTCATCCTAAAGAATCATTGTTTCATTCTTGACATTTCTGGAAAGAAACAACGTTCAACTCATTGGCTGAATTGTAAAGGGCGAAATGTGTCAAACATTAGCGGAAAGAAAGTGCGCAATTTGTTCGTTCATGGATAAAATCATGAAATTCATTAATCGATAGTTGATAAATTGCGAAATTCTTCAATCGATAGCGGAAAAATCGCAAAATTCATTAATCGACAGTGGAAAAATCGCAAAATTGATCAACTGGTTTCGGGGGGAAAAGTTTTCGAATATCGTCGAATGGCTTCGAGAAAAAAAAATCACAATCCGTCAATTTCGGGGAAAAAATCGTGAAATTCGCCAAATGGTTTAGAAATTTGTCGAGCGACAGCAGAGAAAAAAATCTTTTTCCATTCAATCATCGCAATTGGTGAGTGTGACTATTATGTTTGACCAGTGGTGGCAATAAAGTCCATTGCCAAATTTTCAGCATTACTCGCTGGCAAATGTTAATTTTGTCCTATACTTCAAAATCCTTTTGATCATATCATCAGTGTGCAGGACAATTTTTTTACAGGAGACCATTTGATGAATTTTGTGATTTTTCCATTATCGATTGACCAATTTTACTGCTATCGATTGTTGAATTTTATAATTTATCAACTATTGATTAGCGAATTTCATGATTTTTTCCATGAACATTTGACGAATTATGCAAAAAAATTAAGAATATCGTTAAATTGTCTTGGGTAAAATAAATTTAATATTATCAAATGCCTTCGAGAAAAAAGTTGCAAGTTGAAACACCTGTGACCTCTTTTTCATGTTATGCATCTCGGGTCTATCCCCCCACTCCCCCCCCCCCAAGTGGGACACTTTTCTAAATTTTGCAGACACCTCTCATGTGATATATCGCTGGAAAAGTCTTTGACTGCTTATTCATGTTATGCATCTCCGGGGTCCATCCCGCCACCCCCTCCCCTCCCCCCCTAAGGGAGGCACTTTTATAAATTTTGTTGACACCCCTCATGTCATATATTGTTGGAAAGGTCTGTGACTGCTTAATCATATTATGCATCTCCGATGTCCATCTCCCCACTTTCCCCCCCCAAAGGGTACTTTATAAATTTTGCACACAACCCTCATGTTATATATCATTGGAAAGGTCTGTGACTGCATAATCATATTATGCATCTCTGATGTCCATCTCCCCACTTCCCCCCCCCCCAATGGGTACTTTATAAATTTTGCACACAACCCTCATGTTATATATCATTGGAAAGGTCTGTGACCACTTAATCATATTATGCATCTCCAATGTCCATCTCCCCACTTTGCCCCCCACCCCTCCCAAGGGATACTTTTCTAAATTTTGTTGACACCCCTCATGTCATATATTGTTGGAAAGGTCTGTGACTGCTTAATCATATTATGCATCTCCGATGTCCATCTCCCCACTTTGCCCCCCCTCCCCAAGGGGTACTTTCTAAATTTTGCACACAACCTTCATGTTATATATCATTGGAAAGGCCTGTGACCACTTATATCATATTATGCATCTCCGATGCCCATCTCCCCCCTTTGCCCCCCCCCCCAAGGGGTACTTTCTAAATTTTGCACACAACCCTCATGTTATATATCATTGGAAAGGTCTGTGACCACTTAATCATATTATGCATCTCCCATGTCCATCCCCCACTTTGACCCCCCAAGGGGGTACTTTTCTAAATTTTGCACACACCCCTCATGTGATATATCAATGGAAAGGTCAGTGACCGCTTAATCATATTATGCTCCCCACTATGAAATTTGTCAAGTTAAAGCAACTATAAATTTTATTTTTATGGTACTATCAAGTTGTTTGCCGTCAAATTTTGACGGGTTCCATCTAGTTTAATGTTTAAATCAATTATTAAAACGTGCCATTTTTTTTCAGTGAATAAGGAAATTTCAAAATCGTCTTAATTCCCAATAGAAAATCATTATGACGTAAAAGAAAATGTTCTATATTTTTCTAACGAATCAACAAAATTGAACTAAAAAGTATACAGCTATATCCATGTACCTGACCAACATACCTACTTAATTACAAGCTAATCGGATGTTTTTTTGTGGCAGTTATCGCGGAACAGAAAGACTGAACAGACGGACAGACAAACAGAAACCAAATTTTTTCGGATCTCCGGAGTAATACTCAATGGTCGTTTCGGCAATTATTACATGTGAGAGGCTAAGTAGAAGAGTGGTTCATAAATTATCCGAAACAGAGATATGAACATGATAACATTATTTGTTACCTATAAAATTATAATAAAAATTATCAAAATAAATATTTTTTATTATTTCGAAAAGTATCTTATCTTTCGCTACACTCTAAAAAAAATCCGTGAAAATACAAGAAATTTTCCGTAAAATTTTCCGGAGAAGTTTCATTTTTCCAAAACTTCAGTACAATTTCCGTAAATGACATTAGTTCCGTTAAAGAGATTTCAAATCCGTAAATATGCAGAAAGTTTTCCGTAAATTTAATGGATTTTTTCCGTATTTCTTTCAAAACAGTACAATGTCCATATTTTTTCCAAAACTGTTCAATTTCCGTAAATGACGTCTAAAGGTTGAGTACAGAAACCGCCTTCTTTGAAATGCGAATTAAGATAGTTGCATTTACTAGAGTTCTTCTAGGACACAGGCCTGGCCCGGCTCGACCGGCTGGCCCATTCTAACCGAGGGCATGTCAGTTTATTGTGAAAAAAAATGGTAATATTTATATTTTTTAATGAAATATTTAGAAATTCATTTTATTTTTATAAATTACAGAAAAATATATATACTTTTTAAAATCTACTTTTTTTTTCTTGATAGTACTTCAAAATTATAATTTTTTTTTCCACTAATTTTTCTAAAATTTATTTTAACTTTTTTAACGTGAGGCAATATTGTTTTATTTAAAAGTTTCATAACACACTGTAAAAAATGACCAATGTTTCTTATTTTATGAAAATATACTATAACCACGAACGAAAGTATAACATAATCTTTTCAGTTATCCGAAATTCCGAATAGCGTGTTCCATTGTCTTTTGAATACCCAGAAACCAATACATTTCCAAAATTTAAAGAATTATTTGTAAAAACAAAGTATTTTTCGCTGCCCGTATTTTTCAGAAACGTTTCCGAAGGGTTTTTATAGTGTATTAATTAGTTTCCTTCTGGAATACCTGTTTTTCGAATGTCATCCATTCTCAAGTAAACGTTTTCAGCCGCATAAGTTAATTTATACATGAAAGAGTACAGAAATAATCTTAATTTTAATGTTATTGTTAACGCTGTTAATTTTGCCTGTTTGCCTGTTCAAATTTTTTTTGAGCATGAAAATGTTTACTTGAGAATTGATAGCATTCAAAAAACAGGTATTCCAGGCTGAAAACACTAATTAATACACTATAAAAACCCTTCGGAAACGTTTCTGAAAAATACGGGCTGCGAAAAATACCTTGTTTTTACAAATAATTCTTTAAATTTTGGAAATGTATTGGTTTCTGGGGATTCAAAAGACAATGGAACACGCTATTCGGAATTTCGGATAACTCAGAAGATTATATTATATTTTCGTTCGTGGTTATAGTATATTTTCAAAAAATAAGAAACATTGGTCATTTTTTACAGTGCATAATATCTCTGCAAATTATAGCTATGCAAATTGGTATTAAACTAAACTGATTTGGCTTACAAATTTATGAATTACGCTAAAATTTATTATTTTATAAATTATAATTTTACAAAGTTTATAATTTTTTCCTTAAATTTATAAAATTAGTTAATATTTTTTCTTTACTTTTATAAAAATAATTTTTTTAACTTTATAACATTTTTAATTTATTTCATTAGTTTAAATTCTTATAAATTAAACTAGATTAATTTAAATTAAATAAATAGGTCCAGATTTAAACTTACCTATCCCAAGGTCATTAATTTCAAATTTGTCTCTAAAAATCAATTTTTGTTTGTTTTAATATTTTTAAAACTATTCATTTTAACAGAACCATACGCAAAAGGCCCCACCAATGGCTGAGAGGTTCTGCTCTCAAATCTGGGAGACGAGAGATGCTCGGTTCAAAACCTTGTCGCGCTCGTCGACCTAACCCTTCGGAGTTTTCAGTGGTTTTCTTCGAACCTTGCCGTAAATGCGGGTTAGGATCCCTTAGAAAGACTCCCACGGAGGGCACACCCCCTAAGGCCTATATCCCTTGTGTAGATAATCGGCCGTCATCAAATCAACCAACCATCAACCAACCGTACGCAAAAGCTCTCAGCATAGCTGAAATATAATAATTTAATTTATTATAAAATTGTTTATTTACATAATTTTTTTTAAATAAGACATTAAAAAAATATTTTAATAACGTGTAATAAAGACGTCTGATTAAGATGATTGTTGTTTTTATTGGAATTGATAAATAGATAATCAGGCAAATAATTAAAAAAAAGTATATGTTCGAAAAAAGAAAATGTTGGTAGTGTTGCAAAAGGAAGCAATCATTATTCTTAATACAATGTTTTACGCATATAATACATAATAAATTAAAATTTATCTGTTATAAGGCATCAAATAATACAGCAAAATTTTGAAAATTATGAAAAGAAAATATTAAAAGCATTGGAACTGAAAAAATCCTTCTACAGACGAAACCTCAAGTTTTTGCATCATAAAATAACTAACAACATTTGAGAAGGAGGCGCGACCACTCATGGCGCAGTGGTCTAAGTCGTCAGTTTAGTGTTCGGGAGATTACGGGTTCGATTCCGCTCATGGCAAGGGTTAGTTAATTACTATAAACTCACTCAGGAATGAAAAAACTATACAGAAATGTATGTATCCCTTATAAGGTTGTCCTCTTGAAGTAACTATTTTTTTTCTTTTTTGGTCTTATAAATTTTATTTTAACGACATAAAAATTTCTAAAAAATACGGAAGATATCTGTTATAAAACGGAATTTTAAAAACGGATATTTCAGAAATCACGGAAAATTGCCTGGAATTTACGGGTTTTTTTTTTCTGTAAAATACGGAAATAGTATTGGCGTCGCGATTGCAATTTCCGTTTTTTTTTACAGTGTACAACTATTCTTGATGGTGAGAAATACCACCATCTAGATCTAAACTAGCACACACTATAAAAAAAAAAGTATTTGGTTTTTTTTCTGCATATTAGCAGAGTATTTGGTATCATTTTAATCAGTGAACAGTGAACAATACAAATTAATGATCCATTTTAGGATCAGCGCATACAGATAGATAATTGTGGAACAAAGTGAACCACGGCAGTCAAGGAAATATTTGGTTTTCCGTTCCCACGAATGATTTAACTACACCTAATAAAAATGTCATGGAGAAAATTGTCAGAACAATAATATGACACATTTATTTATGAGAGCTTAAATAGGCACGAAGACCTCACAAGTAAAAGCATCTTTACCTCCCAGACACAGCACGGCGTCAAGAGGAATCGCTATTGTACCGACGGACCTATGAAACACTCAAGGGTAGTACCAAATTTCTCCCGCATGCCAATGGTCATCTCTCTAAAATCAGAGGTATGGCCGAAACATGCAAATTTTCAAGAAGTTAAAACGTATAAGGCCTTAATTTTATGTGAAAAGGGAAAAATGGTTCCATCCCTTTTTTTTTGCTCCACGAAAAGAATGTGATTTTTCTTGAGAGTTCAGATTCAAAAAAGATGGAAAAGTAGAAGGTTGACTGCTCTCTAACTAAAAAAACAGATTTTGAGTGTGTGTGCCAATAGATGGAAATGTACGCGCTAAGAAAAAGCGAAAACGCGTCAGCCATTACCTCCTGCTGTCAACGTTATCTAGTAATATAAGGTAACAAACAATCTTCCTTCACCATTGTTCCATTTTATTTAATTAAGCTATATTCTTTTAATAATACGAATTTAAGTGTGTATGAAGATCCTACCCCGATCTAAACATAAAAAGGCTAATCAAATAAATACTTCTAGGGTATGGAACTCTGCCTTTCAAAATCGAATTTTTTAATTCAGTAAGATAAACTGTAATTCTCAGAAAATAAATGTTGAGAATACAGTTCTCAACTAGGATTGAATATTTTTATTTTTTTTAAACATTTATGTTTGTTTTTAATCATATGCTTATAATTACCTTGTAAATAAACTCAATTTTATATTCAATTAATTTTAGTCAGTTTTCCTTTTGTTTACTTAATTTATTGAATTAATATTAAGTCTTTTATTTTAGGAAATGTTTTCTTTAATATTACAATCTAGGTTTTAAAATAAGCCCTTATATATTTAATGTTACATAACTCTCTGCAGGTAACCTTTGATGATTGTAATTGGCTCAAAGAGGATCCGAACATCAAAAATAATTCACAACGCAACTTTTTCTTTTCTATAATTAATTGATAATTTGTCTAATAAAATTTTCTAAGTATAAATTATCATATCAGATCCTTAGAGTCATAGGTGCAAAATAAATACTATACGTCTCGGATAATTTAAAATACTCATATTAATCAATTAACAGCAATATAGTGGTAAATCCTATGCAGTCAGACTTAAATTCAAATAATTTAATTGATCACTCTGTAGCATTCCATCATAGGGTTTACCGAATTAGAAGTGGTACCGTTACCTCTTTCTAAATTATTTTAATATATTAATTTAATTTTAGAAATAGAACTTTAGGTTATTGTATAATTTTTTAAATATAAAAATATATATGCAATATTAAGACTAACAAAAAAAAATTTTTTTTTGCTAACATAAATGTTCTTAATTCTAATTCTTTTGAAAAAAAATTTTTTTCCTCTTTTCAACAACTAATTAAAAAAAAAAAAAAAAAAAAAAAAAAAATTAAGCATTCATTGGGGAATCTTCATACACTCTGTAACATGCATATACCTGGCAATTCTTTTTGGGTACCTCACTAAATATATAATGATATATTAAATAATAATAAGTGTTATTGGATTGATTTGTATTAACAAAGAATTGAAAATATGACTTGTGTTACATATACTGCAACAGCAGCAAATATAAAATAAATACATAATAATGCTCAAATATTGAAATGATATATATTATATATAATTAATTTCTCGAACAGTGCATAACAATTCACCATTGGGTATCTTTTATTTTATGTTAAACAATTTTTTTTTTTTGCTCTCTCTCTATTTTATGATTTTTGTACTTTAATTGGATGAATAAGCGTAAAAGTCAAAGAATTAGTAGAATAGATACTGGTGTCAAAACTAGACAACAATTACGCGAATTAAATAATCAAACTATAGACACTAATATTATTTGTAATAATAGTAATAATAATAATAAGAAAAAAAAGAAAGAGAAGAAAATTATAAATTCTGAAAAAGCTACTCCTAAAATTACTACAATGGACACCCCAAATGCAGATAGCCTAATTAATCTGATTCCATACTATGATGGAAAAAAGGAAGCAAATATTAACCATTTTTTCTTACAATTTGACAATCTCATCAATAAAACTGAATTGAATAATGATTCTAAATTAACTATATTAAAGGCGAAAATTGTAGGACCTGCTAAAGATAAATTGATGAGGGATCAAAATTTGTTCGTGGAACAGAACTTAGAAACCTTTAAAACAAAGTTAAAACAATTATTCGAACCCAAAACCACATTTCTAGAAGCGCAAAAGAAATTTTGCAATCTCAAACAAAAACCGGAACAAAACATGAACGAATTTATATTAGAGTTTAATGCGGCAGCAGACCTTTATCTAAAAAAAGTGGGCAAGATATAGGAGCTAACAACAGCTCTACATTCATGGAAATGATCAAATTATCTCAGTTTTTGGAATCAATTCGTAGTGATTTAAGTCTGGAAGTAAGAAAAAACTCTCCGCCGGACTTTAAAACAGCGTGCAACATAGCCTTAAAATTAGAGGAGGCTTATTCACATGTCAATTTAAAGGACATCAACAACATTTCCAAAACTAAAGATTCTGATTTGTTAAATGAACTGCTTAAACTCAATGTAGAAAGTGCAGAGAATATAAAATTATTAACCGCGGAATTAAATAACATAAAATTAAAGGTAAATGCCACTAACAATGATACAACTAGGTTTTGCAAGTACTGTAAATCCACATCCCATACGAACCCACATTGTTGGTTTTACAAGGGCAACGAACAAAACAGCAGTAATTACGTGGACGAAAATAAAAAAATTCCTGAGAATATTCAAATCGAAAAACCAAATTTTTATCAAGGGGGAAACCAACAAGCTCAGGGAAACTTTCAGCAAACCCCAAATTACACGCACCAAAACTTCAACCCTATGCAATATTCTGCTCCTCAGTACATGTACTATGCACCACCCCCACCCCACCAACAATTTATGCCGATATCATATCCCAGTTTCGGAAATTATGGAGGCAATTTCAACGAACAGAGATCATATGACCAGCGAAGAAATTATAGAGGGCATAGAGGGGGCTACAAGCAAAATAATTATAAAAAACATGATTATACAAAAAAAAAATAATTCACAGCAGACATTTGAAAACAATAAACAAGATAAAGATCATGATCAGAATTCTAGTAACAATAAGGGAAACTAAAGTCGGGACTTACATTCTCAAATACAAGGCACCCGCGTAAGTCTCACTGCGGGTCTAAAAAAAATAACAAAATTATTGCTAGTGTCAAAAGTAATGACAATTCTCAACTTCCGATTATTACTTTTGAAATTAATGGTGTTAAGATTAATGCTTTGACAGACAGTGGGGCGGCAGTAACTTTGGCATCACCTATATTGTTCGAACAATTAAAGAATGCACACGTAAAATATAAAAATCTCTGTAACCAGGTAAAAATTCAAACATTAACAAATTCGACAATCTCTTTTAAGCAATGCATTAAATTAACTTTCAAATTGGAAAACGTTTTTGTATCGGGGGCATTCTATGTTACAACTCAAGATTTTGGTCGGAACTACAATATGCTATTGGGATTCGATTTCCTCAAAACAAATAATATTATCCTAGATTTTGAAGATAAAACCATGAAATTAAAAAACAAAAACATTGCACTTCAATTTCTAGAAAATGAACCTCAAAGTCTGATAAGTAACTTAACTGCTAACTCTAATGAGAATCAAAATAAAGAAACAATACGCAAAAAGAAAAAAAAACGTATCTCGCACAAAAATTTTGTTACAGCAAAACTAACACAGACAACGGAGTTACTACCAGGCGAAAAAAAAATTGTTGCATTACTATTAGATCCAGATAAATTCGCAACTACAAATACAATACTCTTGGAACCGATTAAACATAATATGAAAATTTATTATAAAACATCAATTCACGAAATTGCCAAGGATAATAAAATTCATATAATAATCACTAACAAATCACAACAAAAATTAATCTTAACAGAGGGAATGAACATTGGCAAAATTTATAAACATTTTGAAATAAAATCAGTTGACACTGAGGGTCAAGAAGTAACGAAGCAGGTAGTGCACATTAATAATCTGAATTTAGAGCAAGTTCGTGAACGGAGAAAAGCAGAACTTAGATCAGACGACTTTAATTTACAACATTTAGACTCGGACACAGCAGAAAAATTAAAAAAAATACTTCTAAATAATGCACATGCCTTTTCTAAGAATTACGATACACTCGGACAATCTTCATTAGTCGTCCCAAGATTTAATTTAATACATAATTATCCTCTGCAGACTAAACCATACAAAACTGCACACAATGTTAAGGAGTATGCTAAAAAAGAAATTGAAAAACTTTTGAGAGCAAATATCATTCGTAAATCCAACTCTGATTACGCTTTCCCTGTTATTTTCGTTAAAAAAAAATCTTTGCAGAAAAACGAACAGGCTAATGAAGTTAAATATCGTATGGCGGTCGATTATAGACTTTTAAATGAAATACTTCAAAATTATGCGTACCCCATACCCGAAATTAAAGAGATTCTGCGGAGAATGAGTGGAAAAAAATATTATACAGTACTGGATCTACACAGTGCGTTTTTCCAAATAAATTTACGTGAAGAAGACACTGAAAAATTAGCTTTCATAACGGAGCACGGTAAATTCTCCTTTTTAAGATTGCCTTTCGGAACGCGACTCAGTACTGCAGTGTTTGCAGAATTAATTGATAAAGTGTTGGGCCACTTTAATGAAGATCAAGTCGCTTATTTTATTGACGATGTGATCCTAGCAGCCGACTCACTCGAAGAAATGTTAGATCTGTTAGACAAAGTCCTTAAAGCTTTTATTGAAAATAATTTAACTATTGAGCCTACTAAAATACAAGTCTGTATGTCAGAAATCGAATTTCTCGGTTTCACCCTAAACAGCGAAGGATACTCTCCTTCAAAAAGAAACATAGATAAAATTCAAAATTTAGTTAAACCTAAAAATAAGAAGGGAGTTAAATCTCTACTTGGTCTTTCGAATTATTTTAGATCGCTTATTAAAGACTATTCTAAAATAGTTGACCCATTAATTAATCTTACTAAAGACAAAGTGAAATTTAAATGGCCTGACATAGAAGAAAATGCTTTCAAAGAAATCCAAGCAGCGATAGTTAAAAATCCCACATTAAAACCCCCGGATTTCTCAAAAGATTTCATTTTAATCACAGACGCTTCTAAAACAGCTATTTCTGGAATTTTAGCACAAGAATACGACGGAGAACAGCTGCCAATTGAACATTTTGGGCGAAAATTAAGGGATCCCGAAAAGAACTACCCCAGTTTCAAACTCGAACTACTGGCGGTTCATGAAGCGGTGATGTATTTCAAGCATATTCTTGCAGGGAGAAAATTTAATATTTATACAGACTCCAAAGCGCTAACGTATTTTTTAAATTTGGAAAAGCAACCAGACATTGTAGCAAGGTGGTTGGACAATTTGTCCCCTTTTAACTACTCTTTTCAGCATATCGAGGGATCTAAAAATCCTGCTGATTATGTTTCGAGGAACATTAATAATATAATTTCAAGAGAAAAATTGCAAAATTCATTGTTTACGGTAAACAAAGCTCTATCAGATGAAAACATTAAACTACAACAATTAGAAGACGAAAAATTAAATAAAATAATAAACAAAATTAAAACTGACAAACAAAACAAAACCACAAAAAAATTCACTCTCAATCAAAAAGAAATATTAATATTAAAGCCAGGCTCTGATACAAATGAACTGTTAATTGCTCCGGATAAACTTAAAGCTGAAATAATACAGGAAGCTCATAAACCACATTTCAGATTTTTTAAAACTTATCAAATAATAAAAGCTAGATTCTACTGGTACGGGATGTACAGGGATGTAAAGAATTATTGTACTAAATGTATACCATGTAACACGACTAAACAACATCAAACTATTAAAGTTCCCACACAAAAAATAATCAAAGATAAAGAAATCGGATCAGTTTTGCATATAGATTTAATTGGTTTGCTTCCAATGACGCTACGCAAAAATAAATTTGTATTTATGATTATTGATTCCACATCAAGATTCTTGGAGGCTGTACCGGTTCGCAATTGTGAATCACAAACACTTCTAAATGTATTGAATCGCTATTTTAGTAATTTCGGATTGGCGCGATCCATAAAATTGGATAATGGCCGGTATTTTCACTCTGATTTATTCAAAGAATACATGGATTCTCTTAACATAGACCTAGATTTTACGTCCGTGAATAATCCACGCAGTAATGGGCTCTGTGAAATCAGTAATAAAATATTAAAAAATTCAATTGTGGCTATGTGTAAAAACTCTTTAGAATGGGATACCAGGATTGATTTTTTTAAAATTAATTATAACAGTACGCCGCACAGAGCTACGGGATTTTCTCCGGCACTTCTATTTTTCGGTAGAGAAATAAGAACTCCTTTTTCCATACACTTGCCCGACCAAGACATAATCGTCAAAACCTATGTTAAAAATAGAGTCCAACATATTGAGGAAATAAAGAAATTAGCCTTACAAAACCAAAAGAAAATGATGGCGGAGTACATCGACAGTACTCCAGTCCAAAAAGTAAAATTTCTACAAACGGGACAAGAATGCTACTTAAAAGTCGTGGGTAAACCAGGTGTACTTCAGCCAAAATTCTTGGGACCATTCGAGGTGGTAAGAAAGCTTAGGAATAACAATTACCTATTAAAGGAAATTGCATTCCCAGATAAAGCGACTATTAAACGCCACATAAATAAATTATTCTCACCAACGAAAGTGGAATCACAGACTATACACATAAATTCCTAGATAGGGAAGCGAGAAATTTTTTTTCTCTTTTATTGCTGTCGAGGCAATATGTATATATTTATTTTAAATTTTTATCGTTTATAGATGTCTTATTTTTCTTTAGTTTAGTACACATTTTATAATTTTCCATTATTGTTTATTTACAGTACATTGAGGACAGGTTACTATTTAAAAAAAAAAAAAAAAAAAAAAAAAAGATCATTTAGGGAGGATACTGCAAGTTTTTTTTTCCTTGCTACACAGTGTACTACTGAGGGATTTGGCTCGTCAGAGGGAGTTATGAACAAACATGCACGTTAAATAAAAAAAATAATAATAATTACGGTAAAAATAAAAACAGAGGCAGCCTTGCCAGGGTATCACCCTTTCAAACCCATTTTATACTAATTTATATAACAAAACAAAAAAAATTTTTAATATATAACCTTACCCCCTCTACTAAAAGTGAAAATAAAAGTCTTTATATGTAGCACAAAACATATAACTAATCGATTTAAAATTACAAGTCAACATCTATTCACTCGGCGACACAAATATAAATAATAATAATACAACATTTTATATTGACCAATATTTATAATAATTCATCCTTTGCTTAAAGCCACGGATTGACGAATCCACTTGAATTATTATAACAAAAAAAAAATCGGTCAGATTTTACAAAATTATTTTAGTTTAATATTTGATATAATCTATAACTTGGTTAGAACAACGCGTTTCAATTTTAATTTTAGAATAATCGTACGATTTCATATTATAAAACAAAAAAAAAAAAAAAAAAAAAAAAAAAAAAAAAAAAAAAAAAATTTATTAGTTGTCCCTAAGGATTAACATTTCAGATAATTTAATTACAAAAAAAAATAATAAATAAAAAAAAATTCCATTGAACGTTTCAATTATTACAAAACATAAATTGGATGTTTAATTTATACCTTAAATATTTAGGTAAATTATTTCATACTTAAAAAATAATAATAATAAAAAGGTGTTGGATACATGTCAATGATCATTTCAGCAATTTATTGGATGTTAAAGTCTCGTTTTTGCAGGCGAAATTGAGACTATCTGCGCAGAGCATCTAATAATGCATTTAGCTGAGATATTTCTAATTAACTAAATTTCCAAACTTTACAAAAAAAAAAAAATTTGTTTAATTTTTTTTTCTAACTATATGTAATATTTTATAAAACAAAAAATAATAAGAGAAAAGAAAAGCGAACGCTCGCTTTCGATTCCTTAAATATGTATATTTACACGTTAATATATTTTAAAATAATAATAATAAGAAGAATAAATAATTAAATAAACATTTCACAATTGCATGCACATTTTCGTTTGTGCAAAGCAACGCTCGCTTGTTCTCGCTAACTTAAATTGTAACTAGAAAATCAATATTATATTAAAAATATATATATATTATAATACATTACGTTTTTATACACAATATAAATAAATAAGTAAATATATAAATTGACGAGAAGATAGTGCGATGCAAACGGATTTGACCACGTTACACGTGTACCGATTTTTTTTATAGAAAATATTAAACAGATATACAGATTTAAACATACCCCTTTTTTTTTTTAAATCCAAGCCGGGTATACACGACTTTTTTTTATTTTAAGCACACATGTAATCTTATTTCAACAATAAAATACAGATAGCTGAATTTTGGCGAGTAATCCAAAATCTGCACAGACACACGTGCAATCAAATCGTTTCACTGATTTTTTTTCCCCACTGTCAGTAATACAGGAGTTTAGTAAACGTCACCCACAGGTGAGGAAAGATACCTAATACACGGCTTATCATTTCGCAAATCGTCCCCTGGGTACAACTGAATCCGAAGATAGGGAGATGAGTCATTGTCCACAGGTACGGTCATCTAGCTGTCATTCTCTATCCTTCCGCTTAGCGGTGATGGATTAGAGGGAGAAAAGATTACTGTTTTTTTCTTTTTCTTCTTCTGCCTTGTTTTTTTTTTTCCAACCCCGTCCATTCCAAGGCAGGCAGTTTAAAAGGGTATTGTGTTTGACTTTATAGATGGATATTTAAATTTTTGGTATCGAAAGAAGAAAACAAATTTTCATTTTTTCGATCTGTTTCTTTTATGAAAATATATTATTATTGAGAATATCTTTCATTCAGAAAAGTAGCCTTTTCACATATTCCAAAACAATTGTTTTAGTAAGAATGATAAGATTTTTTTTTTTAACATAACATTTTCTTTATATATATATAAAAAAAAATAAAGAAGTTTTCCTTTCTGCTCAAGAGAAAATAATTCATGTGAGAATTAGATTATAATGTTTATAATACAGATTGTAGTACAACAGACATGTGATTATATAGATGTGTTTTCTCTCAATGTTTTTCATATATTATATAATTTTTTTTTTAATTGTATGGTATTCATTATCAATGCATACAGCTTACTGATTATATTGAGTATTTGTTTTAAATGATTCTGTATATTGTGTTTCAACGTATGGGTACCTAATTAGCCTGTAATAATTAAAATAAAAGATTTGCCAATTTATATGTATGTAATAACTAAAAATATAAGAGTGGAAAAGAAAATTAATTTTTTTTTCTTTCTTCTCTCGGGCATTTTATTTTATTATTTGGCTTATTCAAATTTTCCTGCTTTATTTGGATTTGGACCTATTAAAACTCAAAATTTTAATAAATGTTTTTGGAACAATGGAAATTGAAACCAACTACACATGATAACTTGCTGAAGAAGTCATGTCTTTCATCAGATTTTTCAACAGTGAACTTTTGATTACGCTTTATTTCACCAATGTGTAAAACTTTTTTCTGGTGTTGCAAACCTACTTACACTCCAAACCTAGTGACACCCCAGCTTATCCCAAGTTCCTAGCCTTTTCCATGTGAACATTTTCAGTTTTGATCTTCAATATAATACGACGATGGACTTTCATCCAGTACTTTGTGGCTATATATATATATAAAAAAAAAGATACTGTGGACCTTTTTTTTCTAATGTCGGGGGAAGAGATGATGGTGAGAAATACCACCATCTAGATCTAAACTAGCACACACTATAAAAAAAAAAGTATTTGGTTTTTTTTCTGCATATTAGCAGAGTATTTGGTATCATTTTAATCAGTGAACAGTGAACAATACAAATTAATGATCCATTTTAGGATCAGCGCATACAGATAGATAATTGTGGAACAAAGTGAACCACGGCAGTCAAGGAAATATTTGGTTTTCCGTTCCCACGAATGATTTAACTACACCTAATAAAAATGTCATGGAGAAAATTGTCAGAACAATAATATGACACATTTATTTATGAGAGCTTAAATAGGCACGAAGACCTCACAAGTAAAAGCATCTTTACCTCCCAGACACAGCACGGCGTCAAGAGGAATCGCTATTGTACCGACGGACCTATGAAACACTCAAGGGTAGTACCAAATTTCTCCCGCATGCCAATGGTCATCTCTCTAAAATCAGAGGTATGGCCGAAACATGCAAATTTTCAAGAAGTTAAAACGTATAAGGCCTTAATTTTATGTGAAAAGGGAAAAATGGTTCCATCCCTTTTTTTTTGCTCCACGAAAAGAATGTGATTTTTCTTGAGAGTTCAGATTCAAAAAAGATGGAAAAGTAGAAGGTTGACTGCTCTCTAACTAAAAAAACAGATTTTGAGTGTGTGTGCCAATAGATGGAAATGTACGCGCTAAGAAAAAGCGAAAACGCGTCAGCCATTACCTCCTGCTGTCAACGTTATCTAGTAATATAAGGTAACAAACAATCTTCCTTCACCATTGTTCCATTTTATTTAATTAAGCTATATTCTTTTAATAATACGAATTTAAGTGTGTATGAAGATCCTACCCCGATCTAAACATAAAAAGGCTAATCAAATAAATACTTCTAGGGTATGGAACTCTGCCTTTCAAAATCGAATTTTTTAATTCAGTAAGATAAACTGTAATTCTCAGAAAATAAATGTTGAGAATACAGTTCTCAACTAGGATTGAATATTTTTATTTTTTTTAAACATTTATGTTTGTTTTTAATCATATGCTTATAATTACCTTGTAAATAAACTCAATTTTATATTCAATTAATTTTAGTCAGTTTTCCTTTTGTTTACTTAATTTATTGAATTAATATTAAGTCTTTTATTTTAGGAAATGTTTTCTTTAATATTACAATCTAGGTTTTAAAATAAGCCCTTATATATTTAATGTTACATAACTCTCTGCAGGTAACCTTTGATGATTGTAATTGGCTCAAAGAGGATCCGAACATCAAAAATAATTCACAACGCAACTTTTTCTTTTCTATAATTAATTGATAATTTGTCTAATAAAATTTTCTAAGTATAAATTATCATATCAGATCCTTAGAGTCATAGGTGCAAAATAAATACTATACGTCTCGGATAATTTAAAATACTCATATTAATCAATTAACAGCAATATAGTGGTAAATCCTATGCAGTCAGACTTAAATTCAAATAATTTAATTGATCACTCTGTAGCATTTCAATTCTCTTATAAATATTCCTTTTTATACAACTATTCCTTTTCTTTTAAAAACATTAAAAAGCACACATTTTATTTGATCAAATAATTACGTCCTATATGGTCCTTAGTCCTTAGGTCCTTAGTTACGTCCTAAGGTCGTCCTATATTTCATATCCTTATATTGAAAGAATATCAGCAATACTGAATAGTATTTGTATATAAGATCTTTCTTTGATTCAACTGTTTACGGAAGATATATTTGCTGCTAACCACAAAAATTATTTTAAAAAAAAACAAGAAAATCCTTCAAGTATCATAATCTAGGTTCTAATCACAACCTGTGAAGATCTAGAATATAGGTATTCTTCTTCTTTTTTAGTACTCGTATGAGAGTCAGTGAATATATGCAGACCTTAATAAGTCAGTGTATCCTATAATCAATTTAATCTATTTAAAGACTGTATTTTAAAGATAATATTTTAAACGTTACAAAATAATAATAATAATAATAATAATCGGTCAAGTGCGAGTATAATTCGCGCTCAAAGGGTTCCGTACATTTATTAATTAAAATCTTCTACTACTCCTAATTTTTTGATAATTTTATTTTCAGTAGATTCGGAAATAGGAGAGGAAGACATATTTTTCCAGTATACTTTGAACGAGATCTCTGAAAATATAATATCTAAAATTAAAACATATATTTTTGAGTCCGATGTTACAAGATCTTTTGAACGATACCTGTTCCGTAGATAGCTCAGGTAATCTCGTTGGACTATATTTCGTTAAGAAAACTAAGATGATCATTTCGTACTCAATAAAGAGTGGAGTTAAAACTTAACTAATTACATTTATTTACAAGGAGAACAAAATTGACTGGCAGCGGTTGGTACACTGCGCTTAAGTCTCAAGCAAAACATCTCTACTGGCGGGAATCTGCTCCGCGCATCCTGAGCGCTCAGCAGCGCCCCCTGGATAACAAAATGTTCTACGGAGGAAACACTCCCCCGGGGATTGAAATGCAATTTCAATATACATTCACATATAAATTTGAAAAAATTATCATATAAGAAAAATTTATAAGATATAACAACTTACATACACAATAATAATACAATCATAAATGCACTATAATTCTACATTACACACAGAAATAATATATACCTTAAAAATTGCTTAAATAAAGAAAAGAAATCTGTTACTGAACTGGTAATATACAGACATCTCTGACATTTCTCTTATAAATTCGCCCGTCTGGTAACCGTAAGTTTACGGTTCGTATTATATTGTCCCTTCCCTTAAAAATTTCAACTATCCTTCCAACCTGCCATTTGGTGGAAGGTAAATTTTCCTGCTTTATTAGTACTAAAGTTCCTTTCTGTACATCCTCCTTTTTAAATTTCCATTTCCCCCTCTGCTGCAAATTATTTAAATAATCGCGCTTCCAAGCTTTCCAAATTTGCTGACTAAATTTGGTGATTCTCTGCCATTTTGCTAATCTATTTTCATTAATGTTATCTAATGGGGGTTCGGAGATCGAAGTGATAGGTCTACCGATTAAAAAATAAGAGGGTGTCAAGGTTTCAAAATTTTCGAAATCTGGGGACAGCGGAGTAAGGGGACGGGAGTTCAAAACTCCCTCAATTTCCGCTAGTATAGTAAGAAACTCTTCTAAAATTAATTTTTGATCACCTATTACCCGTTTTAAATGAAACTTGAATGATTTTACAACCGCCTCCCAGAGGCCACCAAAATTCGGGGATTTGGGGGGAATAAATTCCCATTTGACACCTTCATGGGTTAAAAAATTACACAATTCCTCATCTGGGAAACTAATCAGTTTATGCAATTTTTTCAACTCGATGTCAGCCCCGATGAACGTTTTTGCATTATCCGATAGGATTTTTGCACATTTCCCCCTTCTGCCAAAGAAACGTTTTAGACTAGCTATAAAAGCCTGAGTTGTGAGATCTGAAACAAAGTCCTGGTGTATTGCCTAGGTGCATAAACACACATACACTACGACATAAATTTTATTCAATACACCTTTCCTTTGATTTTTAAATTTAATAGAAAATGGGCCACATTAATACAGACCTGTCACCGAAAATACAAAATTTGGTGTCACACGTTCTCCCGGAAGATCAGCCATTAATTGGGAACTGACAACAGGTTTATTCTTGAAGCATGTCACACATTTGTGAACAATGCTTCGGCAATTATTTCTGCCATTAAGTGGCCAAAATTTTTGTCTTACATGGAAAAGCAACGCTTGTGGGCATAAATGAAAGTATTTGAGATGGAAGTAATTTAAAATAATATCCGTTAACTTATGATTGGCAGGCAAAACAATTGGAAACTTTGAGTTAAGCGGCAAATCTGCATGTGCTAAACGGCCGCCAACTCTAATTAATCCATCCTCTCCTACAAATACGTTTAAGGAAGATAATCTACTTTTATTGTGAACAGGCTTACCTTTTTCGAGACATTTTAATTCTTCCCTAAATTCCCCCCTTTGTGCTGACCGAATTAGAAACGATTCGGCCTCTCTAACCTCGTCGAGGGATAGTGGTCCACTTCTTCTCTTCAATTTAGTACGACAGTTGAAGGTGAATCTAAAAATAAAACTCATTATACGAATTAATTTTACAAAATTATTAGTACATGCAAAAATATGATTAATTAACGGTTTATCGTGAGAAATAGTTAATGTAACAAAATCATCGTCAATAATGTTCACGGAGTCTCTTTTTAGTTCGTTTATATATATGTCCTTGTTAGGAATCACTAAAGTCTGGTCGTTGTTACACAGATCTAAGTCTTTCAAAAACTCTGGTCCAGTCCACCATTTGGAACTCTGAACGAGAAGGTCACACTTGACACCTCTTGTTAGCAAATCTGCAGGATTCTCGGACCCTGCACAGTGAAACCACCTGGATGTGTCAGTCAGAGCTGGGATTTCCTTTACACGGTTCGACACAAATGACTTCCACCTGTTTGCAGAGCCTTTGATCCAGTACAAAACAATCTGCGAATCTGTCCACAAATACATAGACGATGGTCCCTTGCGGTCTAGTACCGTTTTTACTTCACAAGTTAAGCGTGCAGCAAGTAATGTTGCTAGAAGTTCAAGTCTAGGAAGTGACACTTTTTTCAATGGTGCCACTCTGGATTTTGATGTAATCAAATTTAAGGAAGATTCACTTAGTGAATCAATTTGTAGATACACGGAAGCACCGTATGCTTTTGGGCTGGCATCGGCAAAGGTATGCAAAGTTAGGGTGTAATTGGAGTCATCGGGAAACTGAAAAATGTTCCTTTGAATTTTTAGATTTCTCAACTGGGGAAGTTCGGAACACCATTGTTTCCACGTCTTTGTAATATCGGAGGGCAGTTCTTCATCCCATGTTAAATTCCTACTCCACAGTTCTTGAAATAAACATTTCATTCGTATTGTATACGGAGAAATTAGACCCAGAGGGTCAAATATTCTACCTGCAACTTGTAATACAAAACGTTTTGTATTTTTTGCGTTACGCAAAAATTCGAGCAAATTATCAATATCTATCAAAAGTATATCTTGCTTGGGTTGCCACGATATCCCCAAAACTTTATGTATTGTACTATCCTCAAAAGGTTGTGGCATTGTACTAAATCCACGATTATCCCATATTTCCATTAACTGGTTGTTATTCGAAATCCACTTCCGTAAATTCATGCTAGCTTCCTTCATTATTTTATGAGATTGTTCCGAAATGTTCACCGCATTTCGACTGTGTCTGTCCCGGTTATTAAGTCGTCCACATAAATACAATTGTGGAGTACTTCTGTCGTTATTGGATATTCCGTTTCAAATTTGTTAAGATGATGCTTAATTGTAGCAGATAGCAAAAATGGGCTTGAGTTCAAGCCAAATGTTAGGCGTAAAAATCTGTAGACGATAACATTAAATGCGTCACTGTCAACAGGATTCTTATCTATAAACAAGAATCTCAGCACATCCCTGTCCTTTTCGTGTATGGCAATGTGTAGAAAAGCCTTCTCTATATCTGCTAGAAAGGCAATTTTGTTTAGTCTGAAAAAAATCAATAAGTGAAAAATATTAGGGTTTAAATTAGTTCCTGCGTCAAGACAGTCGTTCAAAGACAATTGTCCTGCTTCATGGGAACTTGCGTCAAAAACTATTCGACATTTAGTATAAACACTATCTTCTCTAAATACTGTATGGTGCGGTCAGTAAAAAACTGGTTTATCTGAAGGGTTTTCTAAATTGGGTACACTTTCAATTATGTTCATCTCTAAATACTCATTCAAAATATTGCGATATTGTTCGTATAACTTTGTATCACGTTTCATTCTTTTTATTAGACCTGTGAGTCGCGCTTCGGCGGTTTTATAATTATTTTCTAAATGTTTCCAATCCCTTGTCCAAGGGAGACTGATTTCATATCTGTTATTTTCAAAACGCACAGTTTCATGAAATTTTTCTAGGATCTCTTCGTTTTTTACACTGTTTGGGTCATCTTTAATTCCCAACGTCTCTAAGTCCCAAAAGGTTTTCAAATTTAATTCATCTTGATTTTCTATTAAATGACACGTAAATTTACTTTCAATTCCATCTTGTATTGTTCCACCCGCGATCCATCCTAAATGAGAATTTTGTAAAATTATAGAAGTTTTAGGAATTTTTATTTGACCAGCTAATAACAATTCGTAATATACATCTGCTCCTAATAACACTTGAATTCGCTGAGGTTCAAAAAATCTGGGGTTCGCGTAGGTTAAATTCTGTGGTAAGTGCAGATTAGAAATGTCTACGGCGCTTGAAGGGGTTAAATCAATGATTTTAGGAACCAAAAACATGTTAGATAATTTTTTTAAACTTCTATCCTTGTTGGAAATTTCTACGTTTATTCTGTTTTTAATTTTACAGACAGAATCATTTAATCCAGTAATTAATGACTTAACTTTATATTTTTGCAACCCTAACATATCTGCTACAGAAAACGTGGCCAATGAGACATTACTTGCAGTATCTAGAATCGCAATACAAGGAAAAAAAGGAATCATTACTTCCCCTTAAATAAATCACAGCTGTCGAAATCAACTCATTATAACTGGTGCTAGACAGATTTTGATCATAATTGTTTTGACAGCTCAAGGTAAACGCATTTGCGGTAGATTCTACTGAATTAGAATTTGCGTTGTCTTCCGTTTTCAACTGCGTTCATTTGCAATACAATTAACTTGCCTATTTTCATAAGCAGGTTTCGAAAAATTAGCTCCATGAAGAGAACTATGATGGTTGGAGTAACAAATCCTACACTTATTATTTAATTTGTTACATCGATTAACAGCGTGAGATAACGATAAACAGTTATAACATAACTTCAACTTCCTTACTTGGTTCAGTTTCTCTTGAACCGATAAATCTAAATATTTTTGACATCGAAATATCATATGAGGTTTATTACATAATGCGCAATTAAATTTGTCATTCTGAATACTAAACTTTTTTGTTTCTGAGTAATTTCATACCTAGGTTTCGTAACGGTGTTGCTTTTTTGTAGGTTTTCGAGAGCTTGAGCCCTTTTTAGTAAAAAATCAATAAAAATATTCCATTCAGGCAAGTCGTTACAGTTAAGACTCATTTCAAATGCCTTTCTTGACTCATCATCGATTCTTTGTAACACAAAATACATTAAAATTGATTCTGATAAGTTATTATTTTCTAGTCCTAATTGTTTCAGAGCCCTCAAATGACTCAATAAATTATCTACCAGATTGCGTATTTCTTTCGCATTTTCAATTTTTATTTTGTTGTTACTCAATAACTCAGAAATATGAGAATTTACAATTAACCGTTTGTTTTCAAATCGTTTTTTTAAAGCTTCGAATAAGGAAGCATAAGAATCATCAATGTTTTGCAATTGTTTCACAGGGCCTGTTAAAGCAGATTGTAAATAATATAATTTTTGAGCATCATTTAATTCATCGTTGCTATCAATCAAGGTGGTGAATTGTAGTTTAAAATTAAACCACTCTGTGTAGCGTCCCGAAAATTGGGGTAAATTAATTGACGGCAATTTAATTTTTTGACTCATTAGCATTAATTCTATCATTATTATTTTGACATTCAACATTAGAAACACTAGGCTTTATTAAATCAAGAAGACTTACTTCGAGAGCTTCTAACTGTTCTTCTATCTCCGTCAAGGAATTTTCAAATTCCGGTAAATCATCATCAGAAATTACCGAATACGACTCATTACGTAATTCATCTGTCTTCTTTTTTAATGTCTGAAGAGCATTGAACTTTAGTTCCAATTCTTTCTGGCCAAGTTTTGATTTTATAGCATTAGATATTCGTGTAACTTGGCTGCGTATGTTTCCGCGTTTCCGATTGAGGATCACAGTACCTTTAATAGTAGCCATTATAATTATATCTATAACTACATACAAAAATCCAAGGGCGATGATTATTCACAGTGTTCTAAATGAGCGCTGGGGCTCGGAGAACCAAAACATGTTCCGTAGATAGCTCAGGTAATCTCGTTGGACTGTATTTCGTTAAGAAAACTAAGATGATCATTTCGTACTCAATAAAGAGTGGAGTTAAAACTTAACTAATTACATTTATTTACAAGGAGAACAAAATTGACTGGCAGCGGTTGGTACACTGCGCTTAAGTCTCAAGCAAAACATCTCTACTGGCGGGAATGTGCTCCGCGCATCCTGAGCGCTCAGCAGCGCACCCTGGATAACAAAATGTTCTACGGAGGAAACAATACCTTACACGATGTATAAAAAGAAAGTTTTTTTTTAATAACTTAATTAATAGATCAGCTAATTACCGGCAATTTTTTTTTCAAAAATCATTATCAACTACCCTTGGATGATTCTGCTTCGATAGATACCTCGAGCGCCCGTTAAGCCCCCACTGACCATCGGAAAAGAAATGTTTTATGTGTAACAGAAAAATGCGTTTTTCTCCAAAAACATGTTACCTAGAAAAATCGCTGTAGTTTTCCTGCAAAGCTTAAATAAACTTCTACTACCCCTAAATTTTTCATAATTTTAGTTTCAGTAGATTCGGAAATAGAAGTGAGGGGGCATATTTTTGCAGTGCATTTTCGCCGATATTTCTGAAAATATAATACCTAAAATTGAAACAAATATATTTTTTGAGTTCAATATTACGCGATCTTTCTTACGATATCCCACATGATATACAGAAAGAAAACCTTTTTTTTTTCAAGTAACTTAATTAGCCATTAAATTTTTCCTAAACATATTTGTGAATCACTAATAATCTGAAAATACGTGGAAAAAAGGCTTTATAACTTTCCGAAGTTTGAACTTTCCACGTACCATAGTTTACAAGAAAAAGAGCTCTGACGGACACAGAAATGATCTTATAATGGTTCCGTTTTTACTTTTTTAAGTAAGGAACCCTAAAAAATCATTAGATTCCACGGTTTTGTGTTATATAATATCTGTAACGTAAATATAAGTAGTGAATACTTCCAAAATCCGATCTAGAACACATATTAAAGTTATGTTTGTTCATTTTGTTGATATCACTAACTGTTACAATGCTCTATGAATTTGGTTTGGTACATTCAATTAGAAAAAAGTGCTTTTGGAAAGGTATTCGTTAAAATTCATCAAAACACGTCTTGCTCTGTAAAAATAAAAGCAATATTTTAGAAATATACTAATTTAATTATTATATAAATGTTCTGTCTCACAATCATTCTTCCATTAGTCTTTCAGTCGAAACAAAACCACTAATAATTCCATCTCATGATAATAGAGATAATAATAATTATTATTATTAAATTATATATTTAACAGATTACGTTAGAATTTTATGATTTATAAGATTTTTTCTCTCATTTAGAGATAATCAACTCACATGGAAAATGTATGTTAGTAGACGATTAAAGAACAAAAGAAATAAAATATATCAAATCATATACGTGTTTGAGTTAATAATGAAGTTTTACTCATAAAGTAAAAACGCACTTCACTTCCTTTTTTAGAAAACTAAAGGGAAAATTAGTATCTTTATAAATTCTAGTCATTAATTTTTCATACAGCAAAATTAAATTACTTACAAGGAAGGTCTCCATAAGCGTATACACAGAAATTTTTGAAAAAATTACAGAATGTTCTTCTCATTAGGATATATACGTCTATAAAAAAAAAATTCTGCAGAACCTCGATATAAAGTCCGTAAAAAAATAGGGAAATTTCGTTTATTTGGCGATTTATCACCGATTGGCGACGGAATGAAATTAACCCTTTCAGGGGCAAAGTACTTATGTTTCTAAAATGTTGAAATCATTGAGTCACACCGGGATTTAACAACAAATTTATTTCCAAATCAGTAAAAGATTTTCTTCACGTATATTACAAAAGTAAAATTTGATTCCGAAATTCCGGTGTCATTGTGACATTTGGGAATTACAATTAAGTGGGATATATTATATCCCACCGCCCTTCAAGGGGTTAAAAAATACGCGTTTATGACAAATACTATTTAAGGAAAAACTTTTTCATACTGAACTTGCTTATGCATGTTTAACTTACATAATAAATAAATTTTATAACTACAATTTCGTGTACACATTTATATGTATATATATGTATAATATATACGTGTATTGCGTTTGGCGAAGGAAAAATGTTGCTAGCCAAATCGTGTGCTTTTGCACCAAATCCTCGAAAGTATTTTATTTTTTTGCAGATTTTCTACTAGGATTCCGCAGCTAAATTTCACTGTTCCTTTATTACACACATGTGTAGCTTCATTAGCATTTTTTTTTTCAAAATTTTTTGAGTATGCGCTTTAAGGAGACCTTCCTTGTTAGAGAAAACTTAATTTTTTTTTCTATTTCTTTTATTTTAGTTTAGATATTTTTATGAATAATTCATTTTATTCACTTATATATTTTGTTATTTATTACAGGAAAAAAAAAGACATGGAAAAATCGATCGAAGAAAAACATTCTCTCGGAACTGTGTCAGCTAGTGGTCAACAGGTGAAAGAAGCTTGTAGTTCTGACGTACCAGCTGACGAAATAGAAGATAACAGAGATGTAGAAATCGACTCAGAAAGCAGCTCTGATAGTAGCAGTAGCAGCGATTCAAATTCAGATTCTGAATATGAATGCGACATCTGCGACAAAGCCTTTTCTAGTTATTTGCCTTTCAAACAACATCTGAAAGGTAAAAAACATGCGAAAGCCGTGCTGCGGAAGAAAAAGGAACATAAGTTAGCGAAAATAGAAACAACTGAAAGTGAAGAAGAGCATTTTATTCAAGAACCCTACGCTGAATGCAAAATCTGCAAAAAAGAATTTGGTGGACCAGAAGCTTACGTGCAACACTTGAAATGTAAGAAACATAAGCAAAAAGTTTTAGAGGCTTCCATTCTAGAACAAGTTCAAGAGGAGGGTAAAATCAACGCAGACAAATTGCGAGATCTGTGTAGGAATAAAGGAACGACAGACAGCGTTCTTGAAGATGCAAAAGAAAAAATTACTTCGCTAACTTTAGAAGATGAAGATGGAAAAAAGGAAGAAGAATTTGAATGCAAAGAATGTGAAAAAATCTTTAGTGGATTAATCCCCTATACTCAACATTTAACAAGTAAGACACATTCAAAAAAAGTAGAAAAGAAGAATCTCCTTCACAAAGTTGCTCCAGGCACATCTAAAGAAGATGAAAATTCTAAAGTAAATACACTCTGCACAGAAGATGACGTCTTAGTTTGCAAAGTGTGCTCCACTTCGTTCTCTGGACCAGAAAATGCCGTGACACACATGAAAAGCAAGAAACATGCCAAAAATGTAGAGAAATATGTCAGAAGACTTGAAAGAAAAAAAGAGAAAAAGCAATCCAAGGACACCACTGATTTTAATTTAGGCAAAGGGAACAAAGTGAAACCAGAACATGAAAGTCACGCCGAAACAACGGAAGAGAAACTTCAACCAAATCCTGATGGTTCCGGCAGCTCAGAGGTACCAAAGAGCTCTAAGAACAGCAATGTAAATGCTTCTACTTCAAGTAACCGTGTTAATGAAGGATTAATTGCTCATCAAAAATATAAAGAATACAAAGAAATAATGAATTCTCTTCAAGAATATGAAATTATGAAATGAAAATTTTAACAGCATGTTATTGTTATTTCTTACATCAGTACTTTTAATGAGTATTGGAACAAGCAATAGCAATGATTGATTTTTGATATATAAAAAACCTTTTTTTTCTGTTTAATATGACAGAACCATAAACTTTATTTTTAATATTTGAAAACTTTTTGTTTAATGTTATTGTGTAATGAGATGAGATCATAAGCTTTATTTTTGATATTTAAAGAAATTTTTCCGTTAATTTACAAACTAATGTGATAAAATCCTAAATTTTATTTCTGAATTTTTTATTACTTATGTTATGTTTAATTTGCCGAATATGACAGAATCTTGAAATTTACTTTTGATATTAAAACCGCTTTCTGTGTGTTAATCTTATTTATCTAAAATGTGATAAAATTAGAAACTATAATCTTTTAATGTATTTTGAATTTAATATTATTATTTAATTATGATACAATTAACAAATGGGCTGATAAGTTCCCGGTCTAATAAAGAAAACACAACTTTTTAACGTAACTTTATAGCTTTATAACTTTATAACTTTAATAAATAACATAACTTTAATAATAAATAATAATAATTTAATAATAATAATGATAATGATAATAATAATTTAATAATAATAATGATAATGATAATAATAATTTAATAATAATAATTTAATAATAATAATGATAATGATAATAATAATTTAATAATAATAATTTAATAATAATTTAATAAATAAATAATAATAATAATTTTATAATAAATAACATAATTTTATAACGAAAAAGCTCCAAACAGTGCTCAGAATCGTCGATTCGTTGTTGTTTTTGGTCAAAAGTCAACACGCGCGGCACCCACTTTGACAACAGCTTTTTCATAGACAAATGTTCATTCAAAATAAAACCTACACGTTCCTTGGATATCTTCAGACTCTGCGCTATCTCCTGGAACTTCACTTTACGGTTCCGAAAAATGATTTTGTGGACTTTTTTTATGTTTCCCGTAGTAACCACCTCTTTTGCGTGGTGCATCACTGGTGTCCGTACGACCACGTTTAAATTTAGCAAACCAGTCAATAATGGTTGATTTACCTGGTGCAGTGTTCAGATAGCGCTTATCAAGCCAAGCTTTTATTTGAACGGTGTTTTTTCCCATCAAATAACAATTCTTGAAATTCTTGTTTATCCATTTTTTTTTGTTTATCAACAAAGTCGTTCAACTAAAACCACTGTAATGTTTTATCCACACGGCGAATCGTCATGATATTTTTTCTGCTACGTTTTAAAAGTTAGTATTTACTAAAAAAACAGCATCGTTTCGGCGATTGCAACGCCATCTGTGTGTCAGACCGGAAACTTATCAGCCGATGTATTATATAATCTTTACTTTTGATATTTATGCAGCTTCTGTATTTAATGTTATTACTTAATGTGATATTGATGTGTATATCTGATTCACAAAATGTAATAAAATATAATTAAAAGAAATCGCTCTTTTACATGTCTGATTTATAGTTTCTGATTAAGTATAACAATTAGCTATCAACTGTTGTTAAATACTTGTTCACTGATGCATCTAAATTTACTTAAATATTAATCTTTCGAATGTATAATTAAATGTAGTTTGAAATTTTATTCTTAATATGGGTTTTACTTGATATTTTGTTGAAATTTGAGTTGCATATTTTGAAAATGTGAAATTAAAATTACAATTTAAAATTAATTGCAATATTTTTCAATGTTAGAATATTGAATATCAGTATCTCTCTATTCTAAAAAAAAACAATAACGAAAAATCATGCGTCAAGCATAGATTATAAAACACCTTCCAACACAGCCAGAAAACTGTAACGAAACTTCACCGTTGAATAAGGTGAAAGAAGATATGTAAGTAAACAGTTTAGAAAACATATAACACATTGAAAAATACAGTTTTCGAAATTACCTTCCAGTGTCAAAAAAGTTGTCGAATTACTTTGTGCAGCCCTGTATAGGATCAATAGATGTGGATATATAGTATGATAAAATTTAGTTCAGTTAGAATAGTTAGAATAGCTATTCACGTTTAGCAATTTTTGCCAATCGATGGAAATGCACTCGAAATCTTTTGTACAGGCCTGTATATTATCTGAAGGTACACGCAACATATTAAGCTAAAAGGGAACTTAAAATTCACTCGCAGCAATTACCAACCGTAAACGACAATGTATCTTTATCTTTGTTTAGCCCTGTATATGAATTTATTTATATTCCACGAACTTCTGTTTGTCTACTAAATATAGTTCAGCAGGAAAATGCGTAAACACAACTAAAAACTACTCTTTAGCAATTCACTCCCATATTACTTACCCCGTAATACTTACAAATGCCGTTGTGTAGCCCTGTATATGATCAACCGAGTTTATAAACACACACGTACTATGAAAAAAATTAGTTAAACTTAAAAACGCAAACCAAAGTTGAAAACACACTTATCCCATGTAAATATTTATAATAAAATATATTACATGTACTGTAAACGATATATTTTGCGTGTCCCTGTAAATAAACGCAATGCACACAAGAGAACAATTTATAGTGCACCTCAGTAATGCATATAATTTTCATTGTGTTTCAAATATTGAAATATCACTCAATTACACTGCAAACGATTTTTCCCCCTAGAACGATGTGTAACAGAATTCTTTTGTTTGACCCTGTAAATGAATATTAAATGCCTTGCAACCCATATTCTACAAAAAGCATGTTTTAATGCGCTTCATAATTCTATATCGATTTCATTATGTTTTCAATGACGTAGCGTCATCAAAAAGAACTTGAAGCGATTATTTTTCATTGGCTGAAATGTAACGGAATACTTTTGATTGTCCCTGTAAAAAAACTATAAGTGCTACACACTTCTCTGGAAATAGGGAACATGCTATAGTATACGACAATAACATACAAAAATGTCAGGACAATATTTACGGGAGTTAGAGCACGGACAGACGGCAGACAAACCGAAATCATAAACACTTTTCAACTAGGTTGGAAAGTGTTAAAAAGTAACTAACGCTGGTCTCGCCACCGACACTATCGTAATTGAATTTATTGTGACATTTTGACTTTCTCGGCTCATAATAATAAAAAACTATTTTTTTTAAACTATTTAAAAACAGGAAAATTGGTAGTTTTATAAAGTAATGTTATATAATAAACACGCTGAAATAGACAGTTCTTAAATCGAAGAAATTTTTTAAGAACTATTTAAAGTTAAAATCGTACAAAATAATTCAGTTAAGAAAGTTTTATAGTTTCAAAAACTACGCACAGTAATTTAATCATCTTTCGCAGGCATATACTTAACTCGATTGTGGTGTGTAGTGTGCAATCATTATCAATTTTTATATTTGTGGAATTTTTTAAGTTTTCTTTCCAATTTGTTATTCAAAATTTCATTATTGAAATAGAGATTTAATTCATAATTTGAAATTACCAATTTTTATCTATTTGCCAAATTTTAAAAAGCCCAAATAATAATACTTACAAACACTTTTAAATTGAAAAATATATTTAGAAGTAAATTTAAAAAACTAAATGTACAAAAATTTAAATTAAAAAAAATAGTCGTTGGGGTCCACCATAATACTTACCCATCATGGATATGCATAATATAAAATATGAAAATAAAACATGTGTAAACTACTTATAAAATGCATTGCAATTCGAATAAATTGTGGCTTTATGACTTCATAAACTTTAAATGTTTTATTACTGAATTGCGTAAAAGAAACATCCTTATAACTCCAAAAATGTTAATCCTATTAACTAGCGGTTTAATGCATCTGATTAAGCGTCTCATTTCCAATTAAAATATATCTTTGAATTGAAATTTGGATGAAATACAGGGTCATGAAAAATCGAAGAGTGTTGAAAATATGATTACAAATATCTCGGCAACTAATTATCCGATGGACTTCATTCTTTATGCAAAATTTATGGGTTTTTTTATTGTCTTTTATATTCACTCCTTAAAACAAACAATTTCGAAAATTTTTATACACCTTTTATCAGAACGAATATTTCGAGAGTCCGAAAAAATAGTTCCGTATAATCGAGGCTGCTGAAATTCAATAAGCTTCTTCCCATTATTATATACTACGTACATACCAAATTTCAAGTCTCTATCTCAATTTGTTCTGGAAATAGAGCGTTGACAGACACACACACAAACAGACGGACGGCAATTTTTTTTTTTTCTAAAAATATGTTTTTCGGAATCTTCGGGGTCTAAACCGTGTAAATCCGTCAATTTTTTTTTTTTTTTTTTTTTTTTTTTAACGATTACAACACTTACCGTGTACTTACGAATGATGGGTAAGTAAAAAACATGCTTTCTTTAAAGTTCTCAAAAAGTCAACTTACATGATAAAGCACAAATGTGTGCTTTGCTCAATGCTGACTTCATAATGATACGGGCAGCAATGTGGTTAAAATGGATGAATGTTGCAACAAAAGAGCTATTTTTCAATTATTATTAAACAATCGTAACGTTATTTTTATGGGGGAAATGCAAGTTTTGGGTTGATTTTGCCCCCGTCTTAGGGATCGAATTTTTAAAAATAAATGTCCAATTCATGTATTACCCTCAGTACATATAAATTCCAAATTTCAAAGCACTATGTCAACAGGAAGTGGGTGAAAAATGAGTAGCAAGATTTGACTGCCACATACATACAGAAACGTAAATTAAAAGAACGCATGTAAAAAAAAAAGAAAGAAAACTTTAGAATAATTAAGTTATTACGTGAGAAAAGCCTTTAATGGTGAAAATTACCTCATATTTAAAATGTCATCAAAATAATTTTCTTATGGCATCTAAAAGAAAACTTTCCTTCTAAAAGTTATAAAAGTCTGGAAGGCAGCGCCATTTTTTATTTAAACACTTTATACAAGCTTTTTTTCAAATGTGTAATTGATCTTTCTTAATCAGTCACGGAAACAGCTGTCGCGACAACGGTCGATGCGGTGTTGAGCACAGAAAAATTACCCATTCAAAGGGAAATTAATGGCAACCTGATTACTGGAGAACGCCACTAGTCGTGATAATATATCTTCAGTAATTGGACTAATCATTTTTAAAACAAAGCAAATTAGCATGTTTTTAGAGCCTGTGGGGTAGTTGGCGAGCATAGCTCGATGGGGGCACAGCCCTCTATTGTTGCATATTACAGTTTTGTATAAGTAAATTTAGAATTCTCCTCCATTTTCATGTATATTAAGTATCTAAGAGTGATGAAATAGTATCTTTAAAACGAGATTTTACTAACAATCATAAGGAAAATAAAAGAGATGAGCATATAAACCTTGATTTTTGAGCACCCCTCTTTCCCTACAGGGTTAAAAAAAATGTTTATTTTTTTTTTTTTTTAAGATGTTTTGATTGTTTTTCTATAACTTAGGATCTATATTTACTGCCTCTCTAGTTAATTTTTGTTTGATGATTGTTTGAATGTGTTATACGAGATCAGAAACATGGGTTTATTTATCAAATTTTAATTATATCAATGTGATTTTTTTTTAATATGAACCACTCAAAACACCATCATAATTTTACACACGTTAATTCCTGAAAAGAAAGTAAACTTGTGTAAAAAGTATGATGTTGGTATGAGTGTTTCATATTTGAAAAAAAAAATCAAATTGATATTAAAACACCACCACTCAAAACACCATCATAATTTTACATACGTTAATTTCTGAAAAAGAAAGTAAAACTTATGTAAAAACTATGATGTTGATATGAGGGCTTCATATTTGAAAAAAAAATAATTGGCATAGTTGAAATACATTTAAATTTGCTTAATATGTTTCTGATCTCGTACACTGAGAAAAATGACACTTTCAAATCTGAGTAAATCGATGTTTTCAATATGTTATGAAACTTTTTGTTTCAAATATGACGACCCAATGATTTCAATTCTAAAATACCAAAAATACTCAGAATATTGAAACATGAACTTACTCAAAACTGAGCACATAGAGGTCAGTTCATACTCATTTTTGAAACATGGACATACTTAAAAATGAGCACATAGATGTCAGTTCATACTCATTTTTGAAACATGAACATACTCAAATATGAGCACATAGAAGTCTGTTCATACTCATTTTTGAAACATGAACATACTCAAATATGAGCACATGATGTTTTATTCTTGAGTGTGTTCATGTTTTCATAAATGAGTTTGTTTCAAACTTGAGTAATTTTGATTCGGAGCCATTTTGACTATACGACATACTCAGATTTGAGTATTTTTTGCTGAGTTTTGAAAATGTCGTTTTTAGAGTGCATATATTCAAACAAACATCAATCAGAGAGACAGTAATTTTACATGCTAAACCTATTTCATAAAACAAAAACAGGTTCTTGAGTAACACTGAAATGTTTCTTTAGTAAAAAAAGCTTTTGTGTTTTTGTGAAAAAACCGTATATCATTGTACTCTTTATATAATTTTCGGTTTTTTAATTTTTTGCCTATTTTTGGATCATTTGGTAGATTAATTTGTAAGAGGTTCCCAGAATTCAACCTACCTCAGGGTTTCCGAATTCAATAAGACTGTTTTCAAATCCAAACTGACTTACTTTCTGACACATTTTTTAATTCCTTTTTGTTCGCAAACGTATAAAATTTGCAGATTCTCTTATTATGAAACTCTGTAATATGTTTTTTGTTTTTTTCGATAAAGGCAGAAGTTTTTACAGAAAATGCTGTCTAAGTTGGCGTTTTGACGCGATAGCGCAACAAACTAGGAAGACAACTGCCATATAACAACAATATATATAACTCAGATTTAATTAGTTTATTGAAAAATGTGAAAATGTATTCGATTACAAATTACTTAAATAATCATTCCTGCAAGTATCATATTTTTATGTTTAAAAATGAGTTAGTAAATGTATCAAAAGGTTTCGCGTTATTGAGCAAGGAAAAATATTTTTTGAGACCAGTCTTAAGGCTGTTACCAAATCCAAACTGGCTACTTTCAAACCCATTCTGGAATTCCTTTTTATTTGTAAACACATAAAATTGGCTGATATTCCTATTCAGAAACTAAGAAATCTAAAAATATTTTCCATTTTTTGATAAATGTAAAAGATTTTTCAAAAAATGTTGTCAAAGTTGGTGTTTTGAACTGCTTTTCGGAACGTGGCAGCCCGAGAAGGTCGAAAATGCCGAAATTGCTTATAACTCAAGCTGTAATGCATTTATCGAAAATTGAAAAATGCTATTCGCTTCCAAATCACTTCAATAGTCATTCCTACAAATTGCATGCTTTTATATTTAAAAATGATTCTTTGAATGTATGAGAAAGTTTCGCATTGTCGAAATGGGAAAAGTTTTGTGTTGTTGTTGTTGTTTTGTTTTGAGAACCGCATTAGTATGACCCTGTATATTAAAGCTAATATAATTAGAGAACTATTGATGTTCATTTAATCGAAGGGTTATAACCTTAATATGATATATAATCTTTATAAGGTTATAACCTTAATAATACTTCTCTTCCTACACCATTCTTGTACGTGAAAAATTCAACATTGAAGTTTAAGACCTTGTTACATAATTTATCTTGTTATTACAACGCGTATAAATATGACCTTCAAATAAAGATACATTGCTTTGAAAAATAATTCGTTGCAATCTGGTTCGTGATTGGGATGTTAAAAGGTATAGAGCAAACCGGAATGTTTCAGTTCCCCCTCTAGTCTGACATTTTGTTTCTTGAAAGTTTTTACAAGCATTTATTTAACTTAACTTAGTCCATGTATGTAAGAGGGAATTTTGTAATTTATTTTTCACCTACTTCCTGATGTACTAGAGTTCTAGGAATTTAAATTTAATCTTCAATACAATGCTATCACATTTTCAGAACTTATTTACTAATTAACAGATCAATATTAATTAAATTATCATTATACGATGAAAAAACAGTTTGGAAGTCCCAAATAGATAGTTTAAATCAGAATCTTTCTTGCCTTATGGCGAAGTTACCATGAGACACTAAAATTATGACGATAAATAAAAGCATATTTAAAAAAAAATAATTACATTCTTTATCTTTTATTTATATTTTAATTTTCTACTTTTTAGTGTTTAAAATATTCCATTTCATTGCTGCAGTTTCATAGCCAGTTGGCCGATTTTAGCGAGCATGGTTTAGCGCATCATTAACTCCATTATTGTTGTAACTCATCTAAAGTTGTAACCATAAAGAATATGTGGCTATATATCACATGAGCCGGGCTAACGGAAAATGTCTTATAATTAATTTATTAATTTATAAATAAGTTCTAAAAATATGTTGCATTGTCATCGGAAACACATCTGTATACATAATTTTCATAATTCTAGCCTATCAAGAAGTGAGTTAAAAATCGATTCCAAAAATGTTAGTTTCAGTAACAATTTCGAACTTCATATTTTAACTACGCACATGGGTGCTTAGATATTTGTGTAAAATATGGGAAAATGGCCGCCAAGCTCATCATGCATAGTTTTTTGTATTTTTAATTTTCAGAAACCCGTTAGGATGTATTTAGTCACAGGAAAGAAGGATTTCTATCAACATATTATACGCAGGCACCTGACTTACATATGGTAACTTTGTTAAGAAAAAAATATTAAATAAATTCTAGAATATAAGCTTAGAAGTTTGATATCACACCATTTTTTAGACACAACCTTTTTTTTTATCTTTAAGCGGGGTTTTTGTTTATTGTTGTTTCCTTTAAAAGTTGTTTTTTGTAGATCTTAATTAATAGGGCGCGTACGTAAAAGTTGCCAATAAGGCATCTTTTTTTTTTCTTTCTTTCTCTCTCTCTCTCTCTGTGTGTGTGTGTCTGTGTGTGTATGTTTTTCAACCATTAAAAAGAAAGCCAAGTATCTGGGCATATCTATATGTTAGTTTTAACAACTGTGATGTTTAATATTAACTCACACAGCACACAAAAATGAAGTTTTCAAGACAGCAGAATGTTGTTTTTTAGACGAAATACTTCACTAACAATTACATATAGGGGAAGGTGGCCTAAAATAATCCCACGGGAAAAACGATCCACATATGTTTTCTTCCAGACAGGTTGCGCTATCTACAGGGTAACACATAAACTACTTGTGATAAGTGAAGAAGAAGCAATGGCGGTATTCAAGCAATCGCAGTATTACGCGTCTGAATAAAATTCTTGAAAAAATTGGGTTTTATAACATCTATTATAAGGTAAGCACTAACTTTCATATTTATTTAGATATACAGCCTTTCATGTACAGAAATATGACTTGGATTATTTAATGGAGTATATTTTTAGATGTGAATTACACTTTCGTAATGTCATAATTACTTTTATATCCTTTATTTTGCTGATAAAAAACAATTTACAATTATTTTTAAATGAAGGATCATTTTGCCCTTTGGTAAGAGTAAAATGATCCTTTGGACAATTAAAAAATAATCTATTTTTTTTTCATTACTCAATTTGGGTTTAAAATAATATTAAAAAATGTTTATAATGCAAAATATAGTGTAAGACATACTAGCAAAGAGTCAAAGTTTTATTTAAACAGTTATGTTATTTCACACAAGTTTTTCCCTTAAGGGGGTAATTTTAGGCCACCTTCCCCTACAGACATTTATAAAATAATGCTTCATGAATGCATGTGGTGGTTTATATTATAATAATTTATTTTTAAATTTTCATATTTAGGTCTGTCAATAATGAATATGGGGCAAAATATTTTTTTAAATAATAAAATATTCAGTGTAGTTAAAATGGTTTGCTGTAAAAATGTAATGCATAATCGACAAAAGCTTATTGGTATCAGTCTAGGAAATAAAATAAAATAAAAATTAAAAATTAAATAAAATATTATCTCATAATAATATAAAACGTCACACTGTTAGTATGTAATAGTGAAAGAAATGAACCTATTAAGATAGAAATAATTAGTTAATATTGTGCTAATATTGGTATGTTAATTGAGTTGTTTATAAAATATACACGGCGTCATTAAACTCTTGCAACAAGAAAAATATGAGTGATAGTGTACAGTAAAAACAAGTTTTCGTTCATAACTGTATTAATAATGAAGATATTTTAACGATATTTTCAACAGATTTGCCTAGCTGTGCGCGAAGTGTAACGCCGTCAAAAGAAGAATTGGAATTGATCACCATCTACATCCGATCAACATTGAGATGCACACTCCCTATTTCCAAATATAGCTAACAGCACGTAAGTTTTGCTGACCGAATTACTACTCACTTCCAGTCTTTCTAGCAATGTCTTCCCACTTCGCACAAAGCAAAGTAAATTTGTTCAAAATATCTTTCATTATTGCTAAAGTTATGAAAGAAGTTTCGGGTTCGATTCGGAATGAGATACCCTGTATTTTGGGCTTAAAAGGAGGAATGCAGCCTTTCTTTTGTGAGAAATACTGTTTCTGGTGTTGTATTATCATTCTTCTTCTTTTTCTTCTTCTTCTTCTTGTTCTTCATTTTTATTTTTACAAATATACATATGGACACCAAATGTCAATTGTCGTGGATATCAAACCCGTTTTCAAATCCATACAAGCTGCATTCACACAGGCATTTTCATTCGTATATGAAATTTTCATCTATTCTTACTCAGATACCAAAAAATCGAATGGCATTTCTAAGTTTCTTTTAAAAGCAATGGTGGCTTTGAAAAATGCTGTTAAAGTTAGAGTTGTATACCACTTTTCGGAACTTGGCAATCCGGAAGGAGTCGTCAACAAAAAGCATTTGATGATAACTGAAGTCACGACATGTGTAATTTTTTGTGAAATAAAAAACACTTTAACTCTTAAGCGCTTACAGAGCAATATCTGAGCAAAAAAGATTTCGTGAAGGTGTCAGAAAATTTCGCGTTGTTAAAACGGGGGAAAAAATAAAAATACCTTTAAATCTATATTAAAAAGGAAAACATGGCCGTGAGGATAGCTAACGTCATACTGACGGTGGCAACACCTCACCAATAAATTTTGCTTTTACTGTAATTTTTTTTTTTAACTTCTAACACCCCGCAATTCCAATTTGTACATCACCTAATAAAAAAATTGCAATTTGTTTAAAAACTGTACCCTAATTTACTGATATATTATTGATTATAAAACAACTTTCAATCATGATTTTTTAAAAATCTATATCTACCGCGTGCATCCCTATAAAAAAAGATGAACCCACTTGCACTTAAAACAATATAAATAGTTCAGTGTTTGTTTCCGGATAATATTCCATAACGAAAATAAAATATCCACAATAAATAAGTAAAATTATAAAATATAACTAAATCGCAAATTTAACAGACTACACGCTTAAATCATTGAAATTATCAGAATCAAAAAGGCGGCTGTAAATAGCGAAATCTTTGGCGATTTCTTCGGCTTTTAACTCCTGGTATGCGGCTAATATCACTTTTAATAAATCTCAAAACTTTATTTGAATTACATCATTGATATTGTTTTATATATAAATACTTTTTGGAGTTATTACTGGGCGATTAAAAAATATATTAAATGTAACACTTTTCAATTTAAGTAAAACCTTTTTCCACCTGTATTATATTATTCAGAAACCTAGGAAGCCCGAGTTGAATCCCCTCATTTTTATTAAGCCAGTTATCCTTGAAAATTCCAAAGGTGCTTTTGTAATAATTTCTATACAGAAACAAAATGGCGCTGTTACAACCAGCTTGAGATTTCTAAAAGTAACAAAAACTTCTTATATAATCGGCAAGTTTTAGTGGCATGTGGAAAAGGGTACTTTCTAAAACATATTCAATGCCAGTGGATACATTGAACGTCAACGATGGATAATGAAGATTCCTTGAAGGGTAAATTTTCACACTGCTTCTAAAAAAGAAAATTCATCCAAAAATATTAAGGATAACCATTAAAAGGTACCTATCTCTCTTTTTATTATTATCACCTATTCTTTTTTTAATCATTTTGTGCGACTTTTAATGAAATTTCAGTTTATTGTCTCACTGGTTTAATTCATATGCCAGTTTTAAAACTAACAAGTTGGAAATTGTACGTTAAACGTGACAAATGAGGTGCGTTCGTTTCGTGCTATAACTAGTTTTACAATGTAAAAAATCATCATTATTATTTCAGTAAAATTAATTATATCGTCTGCTATGAACGAAACGAGAATGCCTTTTTTATTATTATTATTACGTATGCCATGTTTACAGATGCGTTGTTTTTTTTTTCGACACCAGACAAAGCTGTAAATTTACCTTGCTTTGCGAATGATTAGCTCCATGGTTAATATTTCTATGACTCACGATGAATGACTATTTTGTTTATTTACTTTAATGGATTGGGATATTCGGCTGTTAACCTAATTTTCACTAAGTTATCTCAGAATCTATCCATTTTTAAATGTAACTTCAAGCAAACAATTTTTTTGAACGGTCTTTCTAAAAATGTAACTTTTACGCAATTTTATTCGAAAAATTAATTTTGAATAAAAATAGCCGCTTGGCATATGGAAAAAGATGTGGTTAGCCTGTATTTGTTTTCCTCAGTCACATGACTTGCGCTTTGATCATATAGATTACGTATCATAAGATTTAATAGAATAAAAAAAACTTTATTAATATATTTTTAAGTTTTGATTCGATTTTCATAAAATTTGAAATGACAAAATTCTGCAACGATTGTGTATATTAAACTTCAAACCACTCAGTTGGGTAGTTTTTGCGCTGTTATATGCGGACAGACGGAGGGACTAGACGACGACTATAGGTGCTACGTATTTATATAATTACGAACGCACCTAAAAAGTGAAATGTAGATTAAAAAATACACTGTTAAAAATTTTGTGCTGTGTTGAACCAACTTTTGGTGCTGCAGTAGCTGCAACCATATAAAACGCTGAAATCCCGTACCAACATTTGGAGCTACAATTGATCCAAAGCTCCAAATGTTAGATCAAGATTTCACCATTTTATGGTTGCAGCTACTGCAACACCAAAAACTGGTTCAACTCAGCACAAAATTGTTAACAGTGTGTTGTTTCTTTTTAATGTAAGAATTTTAGTGTAATTGCACAGATATCAGATGCGAAACCTATTTTGTAAGTTATCGATAAAAACAGAATAATCTGTGTTAAATCATAGTTTTTGTTTAATATAGTTATTTTGAATCAATTTATAAAGGTTCCAGTTAAAATTTTAATTTGATACTTCAAACACATTTTTATTTTAATTCCCACATTACTTCTAGACAGAAAATTCATCTAAAATTATTAAGGATAACTTTCAAAGTATATGAATCCCTTTTCTTCTCATTATTATATCATTTATATTTAATTAGAATCATTACTTTTAAATAATATCTAGTTTATGGTTCCTTTCGTTATATTAAAATGTCCATTTTAATCTATAAAAATGTGGGTGAAAATGTTTTTTTTATTTTTTTATTTAAGATTTTTAATGTATTTGTATATTTTTACTGTTACATTACATTTTACAGTATGTTTTTACTGTTAAAAGAAACCAATCTCTCTTTTTATTATAAAATTATCCATGCAATTAAAATATTTTATTACTGTTTTAAAAATCTCTCAGTTTATAATCTCATTTGTTTAAAATCCCCTGACTGTCCAGCAAAAGGGCTAAATTGTAATGTTGTTATCTCTGTATTTTATTTTAAATGCTGATTGTTCCAATATTATATTTAAAAAAACTTAATTATACATGTGAATGTAAACCTTGAGGGTATCAATCCTTGCTTAATGTATTAAAACTGCATTATATTAATTTAAAAAATGCTTGTATTGCAGTGAAACCTGTAGCCTAGTGAACGTATTAACACGGGCTTGTCAGAGAGAGGGTTTATCTGTATACTGATTGTAACATGATAAAATAAAGTATAGATGCTTTTTTAAGCATCTGCATTACTATTAAAAGAAAAAACCCATTTTTTATTTATAATTTTATCTATTACATCTTAATCATTTTTTACTATTTTTAAAAATCTTTCAGCTTGTTGCCTTCTTTGTTTAATTCATATCCCCATTTAAAAAAATGAAATATAGATGATTTTTTAAATATAACTGCATAAATATAAAAATGCGTAAATATATTTTTTTTTAAACTATGAAAGTAAACAGAAAAAAATAACATTTTTATAATCACAATAATAATTTGTAGCGTCATTTTGAATCAATTTTTTTAATTTCCACCTATAATTTAAATTTAACAATTCAAAAGTTTTTTCTTTTTCTTTTTTATCGATTTTAGAAAAATAAAAATTAAGGTAGATTTCTTATTATGTTCTTTTTAAAGATCAAATTTCCTACGCTTAAAAAATGATTTAATAAAACATTTTAAAATGCCTGTGTTTAAATTTTTTTTTACTTATTATTGAATTTTGTTTTTTATTATTCGAAACATGAAAAAAGAAGCAAAAAATAAAAACTATGGACTTGCTGTGCAATTTTTTTCAAAATAAAGTTTTTTTTTGTTTTGTCTTTTTGTTTTTAATGGCTGAAAAATTTCTTTTGCCATATACTTGTAACAATATGAGCTTAATCGTGCACAAAATAAATGAAAATATATTTACAATTTAATGTTAATATTGAGGAAATATTTGCATTAACTTCAAAATATTGATAAAATATCGCTTTCATTTTTGTAAATCTTGGCCTTGCATATTTATAATTTAATACTGCCATAGTAGAAATATTACCATTGGAATCAAAATATTAACAATACATTAAATACCCTCATTGTGGAAAATTGGTACTGAATTCAAAATAATAACAATGTACCATACCTACGGAAATGCATACCTATTTAGCATACCTGTGGAAATGTTTTCACTGAATTCAAAATATTTACAATGTTGAAAATTTATTATGAAAATATTTACAAGGATTTAAAAATAATAATATAATAATCTGATTTCGCAAATATTGGCACTAAATGCCAAATCACAGATTTAAAAAAATTCACAAGTCCAAGATTTAAGATTTTTTAGGAAAATAATAGAAACACAAATGCTAGATATTTTAAAAATTATTTTTTTGCTCATTAAATTTCTTAAATCTTTAAACATGTTTGTCGGTTATTAGTTACTTATTTTACAAGAATTAAAATTATAAAAGAAAAATTTTAAAACCTTTGGACTTGCGTTGCTCTTGCAGTTAATGGAATTTAGAGCCATACAAATGATACAAAAAACGCTATTAATCATATTTTTACTAGGTATATGAAAAAATAGACATAAATCATTTAGGCTTGCAGCCTGCATGGTAACCCTTAAATACTCATGAAAATTCACACAACAAATCCTCCCGTGCGGTGTATTTTGTACACTATATATTTCTAAATTTCTAGAAAATAAATTCATATTTTATAAGCATAATTTTAAATCAAATACATTTACCATGTAATAAAATATTATTAAAAAAACATAACATTAACAATGGTTTTGAAAAATGCGCATTTGTAACGTGCATGTTTAAATATGTGACATCCAATGGTATACAAAATACATCAACGCAAGTAATTAAGAATTCACAGTTAATATTAAGGCATAGGTGCCAAATATTACGGTTTTTGAATACCACTATTTCCGAATAGTAATATTTACCTTATCAAACCGCAAAATTCGGCTATTAAATAATGCAAAGATTAATATTCGAAAATAGTGGTATTTAAAAACTGATATTTAAAACTTTTGAGTGGCAACGGATATATAAATCTATGCAATTTTTCTCTACACATGTGGGCCTAACTTCAAACATGCGTTTGCAAAGTAATAAAAATACGCATTTTGGAAAAAAAAATTTAATTTATGTAGCTTTTTTAAATCCCCGATATTCATTTACAATGTATTTTAATTGTGGAATTATTGACACGGAATTATAATGTCTGTAATGTTGCATTGGTATTGTGCGATACAGTTCAACTTATAAATCACAGTGTTTCATCAACATTTAAGTTACATTAAATTTTTTTGTTATTATTATGTCAATATTTTCATTATTATCAAGCAACTGGATTGAAAAAGAAAATATATATTTTTTTTATTTTGCCTCGTATTTGATAAAGGTTTTTGAGCAAAGGATTTCATATATCAACTTTATATAAACAGATACACTATTTAATATAAATGAAAAGTATTGCTCAGTTAAAAATTATAATCATGGTAAAAAAAATAACGCAATTTCACCAAAGAAAATTTCAAATGTGAAATTTACTTTTCGAAGGTGAAAAATATTTACATGGATCAAAATTTCACGTTCAAACTTGGGTGGTAGGACATACTAAAACATACAATTTTTGTACAGAAAACAGAGTTAAAATAAAGATAAAATGCTTAAGTGGTACAAAGAGGAAATACAAAAGGCTTATAAAAACCTTTTAATGATCGACATATATTTCAGCGCTCATATACGGCGCCATTTTCAAGATATATAACGATAAACAAAAATATTCTCGCAAAATTTTGAAAATAAACTTGAAAACATAAAGCACGAGATCATATATGTAAAAAAGCAGGTGGCTTGAAATAGTCAACAGTAAACGTGAAAATTAATATTTCCTTATTGCTTTTTTTTTAACTGAAAAGTACCCCGTGCCAAATTTTAGGTAATTCAAATGAGGCGGATTCATTGCAAATGTTCACGTTACGCATATAGATTTCTATAGATTCACGGATAATAGATGGGAAATAAAGCCTTGATGGATAAATTATTTTACTATTTTTAAAATCAATTTTTAAAGTCTCGGTTCTATGTGCTGTAGTTCTTCTGTCAAATTTGATGTCTGCCATATGGTCTTTTGGATTATTTTGTAAATTATTTTTGCTTATCGTTATATATCTTGAAAATGGCACCGTATATGAGCGCTGAAACATATGTCGATCATTAAAAAGGTTTTTATAAGCCTTTTGTGTTTCCTCTTTGTATCACTTAAGCATTTTATCTTCATTTTAATTATAATTAGGGATCATATTATATGATTATGTAGAAGACAGAGGTCATAATCCATTTATCCATACTAAAATGCAGGGTGTCTCACAACAATCTAAAACCTGGATTTTTGTTCATAACTTTAACAATAATGAAGCTATTTTAACGAGATTTGAAGCATATTTATCGTTTTTTAATGAGATGTAACAATAATGCGAGAAGTGGTAGAAGTGGCCGCACTCTAAAAAAAAAAAAATACAAATGTTTCTTAGTCTAGGAATTTATACTATAACCACGAACGAAAATATGCAATAACCGCTTCAGAGTTGCCCACGATTCCCAAAAGCGTTCTTTCTCTTTAGAAACCTCAGAAACTAATACATTTTCGAGATTTAAAGAAACTTTTATAAAAATAAAGTTTCTTTTGTTGCCACATATTTTCAGAAACGTTCTGTATGTATGTATGTATGTACGTATGTACGTAACGCGATAACTCTTGATAGAAATATCCGTTTTGTTTCAAATTTTGTTTATAGGTTCATTGTGATAAGGCGCTTCCATGATTAGATTTGGGGTTTCATTGGTTAAATATAAGGGGGGATACGGGGGCTAATCCCTCCTTAATTTAGATAAATGGGTTTTTCATGCAGAATTATCCGATGTGCTTCAAATTTTGTATACAGGTTCATTGTGATAAGGCGCTTTCCTGATTAGTTTTGTTGGTTCATTGGTTAAGTATAAAGTGGGGGACGGGTGGCTAATCCCCCTTTAATTTAGATAATTAGGTTTTTCATGCAGAATGATCCGATTTGCTTCAAATTTTGTATATAGGTTTATTGTGATAAGGCGCTTCTCTGATTAGTTTTGGGGGTTCATTGGTTAAGTATAAAGAGGGGGACGAGGGCTAATTCCCTCTTAATTTATTGTTGGTTTCTTTATTTTTCGAAGGGCATTATTCTTTGAAATAAGAGTATAATATACAATTAGTGTGGATAGCCTGTGAGCTCAATGCCATCAGTAATAACTGGGCACTTTTATATAGTGGATTAATCAGTTTTATCAACCTTGAATATAAGTTTTTCGGATGCTTTCAATTCTCAAAGAAACATTTTCATGTTCAACAAACACGTTTTGCAGACAAACGTGATAAATTAGCATTAAAATTAATATTATTTTGTTACTCTTGCATGTATATAAATTCAATTATGCGTTGAAAATGTCTAATTGAGTATTGATTATTGTGTTGAAATTTTGTTTTAATTGGGTAATGTAATCATTAACTTAGGGCCAGTTGTGATCGATCAGTTATTAAATTGAAGTACATTGCATTTTACTTACCCATCATACGTAGTATAGAGTAAGTCTTGTAATCGTTTTGAAAATCGAAAAAAAAAATTGACGGATTTACACGTTTCAGACACTGGAGATTCCAAAAAACATATTTTTAGAAAAAAATTTTTGCCATCCGTCTGTCTGTGTGTGTGTATGTGTGTCTGTAAACACTCTATTTGAGATAGAGACTTGAAATTTGATATGTATTTAGTATGTAATAATGGGAAGAAGCTTATTGAATTTCAGTAACCTCGATTGTCCGGAACTATATTTTTTCGGACTCTCGAAATATTCGTTCTGATAAAAGGTATGTAAAATTTTTCGAAATTGTTTATTTTAAGGAGTGACTGTAAAAGACAATAAAAAAACATAAATTTTGCCTAAAGAATGAAGTCGGTCGGATAATTAGTTGCCGAGATATTTGTAATCCTATTTTCCACACTCTTCGATTTTTCATGACCCTGTATTTCCTTCAAATTTCAATTCAAAAATATATTTTAATTAGAAATGAAACACTTAATCCGACGCAGTAAACCGTTTGTTAATGTGAATATTAATTTTGGAGTTATGAGGATTTTTTTTATGCAATTCAGTAATAAAGCATTTAAAGTTTATGACGTCATCAAGCAACGATTTTATTCGAATTGCAGTGTATTTTATAAATAGTTTACACATGTTTTATTTTCATATTTTATATTATGCATATCCATGATGGGTAAGTATTACGGTGGCCCCAACGATTAGTTTATTATCTGAGCAATACCCACAGGCAAATATTTCCTGCGAAGCTTATACTGAATATGAAAGACTGCAGAAACTGGAGAGTAGGTACCTGTAAATTTCGATCCATTTTCTGGTGTCAAAAGAGCGCGTTATACGGTAATTAACATTACACATACGGTTTCACTAATCGAAATACTAAACAGTTGTCAAAAGAAATAAAAAAAACATCCCATATATTTTGAACGCCAAATTATTACCGAGAAAAACGAAAACAGCATCATGCGATTGGAAAATATGTCTTATTTCAATTTATTTAAAAAAAAAAAAAAAAGGTGGGAGGCTGAGGAGGCCGTCTCCATATTTAAATTGTAACAAACTTCAAAAATTTCAGTAGGAACACCCAATTTTGACATCATATTTGGAGTCTTCGGTAAATTTTAGATATCAAACGGGAAGTCATTCGGTGAAGTAGTGAAGGATTTATGCAGATGCAAAGTTTGGAACTACAACTGTCAAATTCAAGTGAAATTAATATTCGAAAACAAATATTAATTTCATACATAAAAATAAATATTCGAAAAAAAAATATATGTATTGTAACCTATAAAATTTTTTAACAGAAATCGACTTCTAGAAACTTTAAATGAGCGATTCTAAAATTACAGATCTTAAACAGCGATCTCGGTTTGTATTCAGCCCTCGTGTGCAAAATATTACCGTAGCGCACGTAATTAACCAACCAGACAACCAAATTACAGATCATTCCGGCTAGTAGTTTTTGAGTTATGCTTAAAAAGTACCTACATTGCAATGTAGGTACTTTCTTGTTATAACGGCCAGCGCAATTACGTTTACGCCAAGATTACAGTTAGGATTTCGTTAAAGTTGTCGCCAAATTTAGATATATATTATATATGCATCATATACACTGTAAAAAATGGGTACTCAAAATTGAGTAAAAAGTACTCAATTTTGAATACGCCACATACTCAAAATAGCTCCGATCCAAATGTACTCAAAATTGAGAAACACATGTACTCATTTTTGATCCCATGGATGTATTCAAATATGAACTCCTATGTACTCATTTTTGATCCCATGGATGTATTCAAATTTAAAATTTTTTATGTCGTTAAAATAAAATTTATAGGATAAAAAAAAAAGTTACTTCGCGAGGACAACCTTATAAGGGATTATACATACATTTCTGCTCATTTTTTTCGTTCCTGCGTGAGTTTATAGTAATTAACCAACCCTTGCCCAAGAGAGGAATCGAACCCGCGATGTCCTGTTTACTAACCTAACGACCCAAACCAATGCGCCATGAGGAGGACACGCCTTCTTCTCAAATGTTGTTAGTTACTTTGAAACTATCCCTCTATCCCTTCCTAACAGTATCTGACATCTGGCGCCATCTGTTAGGAAGGGATAGAGGTTTTTAAGGATGTACAGTGCTTGTCAATATGTGTTAAAGATTAAAATAATGTCTGAAGTAACAGGTAGTTCGAAGAATTATTAATTACAAAATGACATTAGAAAAGATCATAGATTGAAATACTAAAATTATAAACTTTGTAAAATTATAATTTATAAAATAATAAATTTTAGCGTAATTCATAAATTTGTAAGCCAAATCAGTTTAGTTTAATACCAATTTGCATAGCTATAATTTGCAAAGATATTATGATATGAAACTTTTAAATAACACAATATTGTCTCACGTTAAAAAAGTTAAAATAAATTTTTAAAAAATTAGTGGGAAAAAAATCATAATTTTGAAGTACTATCAAGAAGAAAAAAAAAGATGTGTAAAATGTGAGGGGAAGAAAAAGAGTAAATGTGTTGCAGTGGATCCACTTTGATGAAAATCCCGAACAACCAGATCCACTTTTCATTTCTCTTATTCTTCGTTTTTCCTTCAAATAATAGCTTTTTATGCTCCGTAATTTCGTCATTACACATTCTGAAATATACAAGTATGTTGGGTTTGATCATATGTCCATTTTTGATCCAAAAATACTCATTTCGATATGAATACATGAACTTACTCATTTTTGAGAATGCACATGTTCATTTTTGATCCAAAAATACTCATTTCGATATGAGTACATGGACTTACTCATTTTTGAGTACTTCATTTTTTACAGTGTATACTGAGTGGCCAAAATATTATGACCACTCTTCACTGAAACTTATATTCTTAAGATCGATTTTAAGATCCATCTAGTAGAGTATACATGTATGCTTTGCGGTGATTCTGGGTTGTATTGCACTACAATTTGTTGTGTTATAGATCTTCTGTTGTTAAAAACAATATGTGTCAGCCACCTGGCACCTCTATTATTCACAAACAATTTTGCGTCCACAATTCCACTTTTCGCTAGAATTTTTTTTTTGGCTTAGATGCTATTATTTGAAGACGCGACACATTCTTGTAGGGAAAAGCCACAAAAATTAGCGATTTCTGATATACTGGAATCGGCCTTTTTGGAGCCCACAATCATGTCTCATTCAAACTCACCCAAATCTCTTTTTTCCCACAAAAAGGAAAAATGCAAAGTTCACTGGTGCTTCTGACCAAGAGCAAACTTTTTATCAGAAAATCCAGTTTATTACATCAGAACACATGCTGCACTGACGAGTCGAAGTTTCAGTGAAGAGTGGTTATAATATTTTGACCTCAGTGTATACTCCATATGCCATATACATTAATTTATTACATTTGGTAATTAATTACATTTTAGTATTAATTGGTAACGCATATATATATATATCATATAATTTGGCGATACATCTCGGTCGATTGGCGACTAATTCTCCGGGACCACTATAACAAAGAAGTATCCAACTATTATAAAAGAATTTAACTTTAAGAGTTCCAAACTTTACGCCTGCATAATTTCTAAATTACTTCACCGAATGATTTCCCGTTTAATATTCAAAGGTAAAATTTACCAACAAATCCAAATATGATGTCAAAAATGGGTGTTCATATTGAAGATTTCAAAAATTATTACAATTTCAATGTGAAAACGGTCGCCTAAGTTTATTTTCACAACAGAAATTGAAAGAAGACATAATTCCCAATAGAATGGTTATTTTCGCCATTAGAAGGAAACACACTGTAATTTTGACAAAATAAACGGATTACGATCCTGTTTTTCATTATGTTTTTTCTGTTTATTGTTTTGTTCTCTATTACCCCTTTAAATTTTTAAGTAGAATTTTGAATCATCCCCTATGCATTTTTTTTCTCCAGTAAATCACTTATGCCCTCTTTTACTAATAACAAGAATTATAAGTTAAGCAAAACAGTGTTAATTTTTAAGTACTTTTTTTTCATGTATAAAAAAATATGTAAATACGTGTAGAAACCATATATGAACTCTTTAAATTATAAAGCGATTCGGTTCTCTTTATTTGACTATCGATATGTTATCAATTTACAGATGTGGTATTCCGTTAGCGTACCCAAAACAGATCCTTGACAAAAGACGGCCTTGAAAAAGTACTATGCAGCGGTACGTATGATAACACATTTTATAAGTGAAAGTTTTATTTTCAGGAAATGTATAATAATTTATTATATATAGTTATTTTTTTAATCGGACAATTTAAGTTTTTATAAGGTCTCTGGCTTCTAAAAGTTATGTTTAGAAAAACTCTTTCCATGCTCCACCAAGTAAAACAATAAAAATTCCAATTATGTATGACCAAAACCGAGATACTTTGAAGATTATGAACTTTCAGAGTTTTCTAGCACTAAAAACGGAAAAATTAGTTTTATTTGTTAATATAAGCAGGGGCACCCTGTATAATCTCTTACAAGGAAGGTCTCCTTAAAGTGCATACTCAAAATATTTTGAATAGCTGCGGAATTGCAGTAGAAAATCAGTAAAAAAATAAAATACTTTCGAGATAGCACAAAAGAACGCGATTTAGTGATCAACACTTTTCCTTACCAAATGCAAACGATTTTAATGCAGTTGGAAATTACTTGTTAAATGAGTGTTTAAATGCGCATACTTAATGAATTTAAATTTAAACGATGAAATAGTTTATTATTATTTCTCTAAGCTTACATAATACAGGTAAGTTGCGTGTTGCTGCACTTGTTTAATTTTACACGGTTTCACTGGCTAGATAAGTTTTAAGTGTAATATTTTAAAAATAAGTGCCTGATTAAGAATGCTGTCGTTATAGTCGTTGTTTCCATGGCAAGAATACTGTTCCCTTGTTGCCTCCTTCACTAACAATATCGAAACCAAATTGCCAGTGCTCGGAATCAGACCTTAATTTTTAGCTTGAAACAATTTTATTCAATTTAAATTTTGTTCTAAACCATATAATACGATCGTTAAATTTCATTACATATATACATATAAATGTATATGACAAAACTGTAGTTATAAAAGTGTATTTATTTAAGTTAAACTAACTTAAACTCGTTCAGTATGAAGAATAGAACAAGTTTTATTTAAAGAGTTTATACCTAAAAAGCGTATTTTTTTAACTTCATTGTGTCACCGACCAATGATAAATCGCACAAAAAAAAATTTAATTAAATTAAATTTTGATTATTTTTTATGGTCGGTGTATCGAAGTTCCGCAGGAAAATTTGTTATAGACATATATATCCTCATACAAGAATATTCTCAAAATTTTTTCACATTTTTCTGAGTATGCGCTTGTTATAAAAGTGTATTTATTTAAGTTACCTTACTTGTTAGTTTTATTATTGCTTTAAAATGTACATTTTGCCATGTGTAAAGAAAAAGGTAACTGCTTATAAAGAATTAGACTGGAATAGTATTTCTCTGTTAGGCGAATTTTAAATATAATAATATTCTTTCTTCTTTATATATTAAAAAAAAATAAGAAAAAGAAAAATTAAAATTAAAAGAAAGGGAAGGAAATCTTTAAATATGTAGAGATAGATTATATAGAAAAACAGCAAGATTTCTAAAAGAAACTTTTAAGTATATAAATAGCGTATGTAAAGATAGCTATAAAAATTATACAGTTTTAAACTATTCTGCGAAAACTATTCATTTCATCAAAATTTTTAACTGAGTTTACAACCATATCTATAGCAATAGATCTAGACAGTGATTACAACGTAAATCACGTCGTATTCAATCGATGAAAATTTCACGTACGGGAATAATTTGGCTCAGTGAAACAATTTCGCACCATTATGATAGCTTTGTGATATAGCAGTTTTCGGTACTTTTTTCACTATAAATACCTTGGCAAGAAAGAGAAAATGGCCTTGGTGAGAAAAGGAAATTTGGCAACTTATATACTGTTTCATATACACAAGTTTTTTTTTTTTTTTTTTTTTTTTTTTGCAATATTTATACAATTTACTTAATATAAACAAGCCATTTATCTATTTTTATATGCAAACAGAAGTGAATTGTATATAAAAACAGTAATAATGCATACATAAATAACATGTTTGTATACATATATATAAGCATAAAAGTTCAACAGATTTGTTTTCATAGCTATTTGTATCATTTGGCAACAAATCTCACTTTTTGAAGCCCGAATTTCACCAAGCTTATTAAAAAAACATCAAGGCACCTATAGTGGAAAAATACCCAATTTTCATTATACATCCAACTGGTACTTGATGATGTAGTTTTATTTATATTATTACATTAGGAATTGTCTTTCAAAAAATTATTTATATCTATACAATGTTTTTTTTTATTATTATTAATATGAATTAAGTATGAATATTATGCAATACATACATTATAATATTTTAATTATTACATTGTTTTATGGATTCTTTTTAAATGCCAATAATAATAGTAATAGTTCCTAAAAAAGTAAAGTTCACTTAACCCATTAATAGTAATTTTTTTTTCACAATAAACTAAAAATAGCGACCAAACACCACTTTTTTTTTGTACTAAAATATTTGCCGTATATAATCGAAAAATGTCTCCCAATTAATAAAGCGAAGATTACAGTCAAAAATTAGTGGTATCCAAAGCAATTTAGTAACGAAGCCAGCGAACTCTTCTTGCTTCAGCGGTTGGGCAAAACAGATACTAAAGTAAGTGGTTAATAGTTCCTAAAGTAAAAAAAAAAAATACTTAAACTACCAATTCTCAGACATTATGTTTAAATTATTATATTGCTAATATAATCACTATAATTGTACTCCAAAATAATTACTATAGTTTTACTGGTATTATAATTACAATAATTATATTGTGAACTGAATACAACAATACGAAATAACTACAATATTATAAAACATTTATTACATTGATTTTCTTACTGTTTTAATGGAAAATTTAAAAAATGATGTGACTCAAATCGTCATATCGTCGGTACCATGTCAAACTATCGAATATGAAAAAATGTATTTTTCACTACTTTTAAAAATGGGCCGATTGCCACCACTAAATTTCATTAGAATTCTTCGTCTTGTAATAATAATAATAATAACATTTCCGTGAAGAACGGCGTTGCCAGTTTGGCTTTCTTTTTTATTCAGAAATGTAAAATACATACCGGAAATTTTAAGAAAAAAATTGTAATTTAAGTAATCACAAAATGCTTGTCATTAAATAATTCAAAAATTATTATTTAAAATTTCTGGTATGGATTCGAAATTTCTGAAAAAATAAAAAAAGAATGCAAAACTGGCATCCCTTCTGAAGAATACTATTAAAATTTAATGGTGACAATCGGCCCATTTTTAAAAGTAATGGAAAATGTATTTTTTCACATTCGATAGTTTGACATGGTAGCGACGATACATAAATATGCATATCAGATAAACATTGAGAACCTTAAGTCTAAATTTGCAGTTTCATCGTGGCCAAAAAACAATGGATGAAAAAGGAAAATATTTCATCTGATTGAAAACGATGAGAACCTTTAAGGCTGTTCTTAAATGCAAACTTGTCTACTTTATGACATATATTTTAATTCATTTTTATTCCGAAATGCATGAAATGAGCAGCTCTACCCATTCAGAAACTTTGTTTCAAAAGACTTTTTTAATTTTTTGGTAAAGGCAGAAGATCTTTCAGAAAATACTGTCAGGTCATCTTTAATGGATTTTGATACCTGCTACACCCAGAAAAAGGAATTGATTAAAACAACAAAACCTGTTTTGTTGAGTACATTTTGGTTGTTTTAGTCAAATTTTTAGTTCAAGTAAAAAAATTGGTTTTGTTGCTTGGACAAAAAAATATTGTTAACACTCGTACAAAATTTTAACAAAATTTCACCAATTTTACTTGAACTAACAAAATTTGTTTCTTTTAATTTTACAATATTTTTGTAATTCCAGCAAAATTTTGTTATTTTTGAAAAATTTAAATTCTTGTGTAGTAGTCATATCTTTCTTACGTAACTTTATTTATTTGACTTATATAGCTATATAATTACATGATTAACATAATTTTGGGGTAATTAAAACTTTTTTTCACTGGGACGGACTAAGGTAGTTTTAAAAATCCCCCTGTCCCATTTATTACCGTCTTCTATCTTTGCAAGAAGAAAGAATTGGATTCATGAAAATTTTCGATTTCCGGTTGTCCTGAACGCGATTTCGCTGTTTTTATCTCAAGAACTAATGCACGGAATTTAATAAAACCTTTTATTCAGTTACTTTCTGATATAAATTGTTGCTGATTACTTTTTACTTTAAATCGCGCAACAGGTGGCGCTACTATGTTGCATTTTTCGTGATTTCTGCAATAGCTCTATCTCATTTTCAGCAGTCAAATACTCCTGTAATCTTTGAATAATAACAAGGAAATTTTTATCCTGCTTTTTACAGGCGTAATTCACTGCTGAAAATGAATAAAAAATTAACTATGTGTTGCCGTATGCTGTGCTTTGTACTGTCGTCTCATGTTTGCCGCAGAAATTTGCGTGTTCCTTATGACATTACATCTTGTGCTGCGATTGCAGCCGTTCCGACATATATAAGAGTGAGAAATGCCGAACTCAGGTATCGTTCCTGGTAGCGCAGTGGTAAAGCGTCAGGCTGCTGTTCTGAGGACCCGGGATCGACTCCCGGCATGGGCAATTTTCATTTTCTCGGTTTGCGTTTGAAAAAAGTCGGATAAAATTCACTTGTTATTGTTCAAGGTTTACAAGCGTAATTCACTGTTAGAAATTAGTTAAAATTGCATATGTAGATTGGTTCATTTAACAAATGTTTTTGTAGTATAAACAAAACAAGTTCGTAATATAACATATTTTATGGATTAAACAAACAAAATATAGTTAGTTGAAAAAAGAAAATAGATTGTTAAAATAACACATAGCATATATCTATGTAACAAAAATAATTTTGTTAATTCAAGTAACATTGAACCATTTTACTTGAATTAACAAAACATTTTTTGCTGACGATACAAATTTTTTTTTTTGGAATTGCAAAAAAAATCAACAATATTTTTTTTGTTGATTCAAACGAAATTTCCATTGACCCATATTTAAACAAAAAGTTTCGTTGGGGCAAACAAATTTTTGTTGATTCAACAAAACTTTTTTCTGTGTGTAAGGTAAAACTTTTAAACTCAATTATCTCGAAACTTTTTTTTTCAGTAGATTTTTCATGATAAATTTTGAACGAGTTAACGGACTTGCTTGTTTCGTTTTATTATTATTATTATAAAAAGAAATGAAAGTCTCTACAAACTATATATGATAAACAAACAAAATAAATTTCTGAAATACAAATAATGTGAATAATCACTTTTACTAAACAGCGTACAGTCAATAGAGTGAAAAAATGTCCAGACCGGGGATTGTTCCCGGATCCCTTGGTTCAGCGCACCAAGTGCTTTACCATTAAGCCATCCGGACGACATCCAGTCCAGCACTCTCTCATTCTTATATGACCCTGTAGCACGAAATGGAATGTCAATCACGAGCACAACACCGTGATGCAGAGATGATCACACATGAGCACATTGGCGTTCCATCTCGTGCTACCGGGTTGTAGCCTTGCCATATAAGAGTGAGAGAATGCTAGACTGGATGTCGTCCGGATGGCTGAATTGGTAAAGCACTTGATGCGCTAAACCAAGGGATCCGGGAACAATCCCCGGTCTGGACATTTTTTCACTCTATTGACTGTACGCTGTTTAGTAAAAGTGATTATTCACATTCTTTGTATTTCATTAATTTACAGCGTAATTTCAACTCTGTTAAAAACTTAATTTAGTATAAAAATAAATTTCGTTTTCAAGTTATAACAACAAATATGATCATCTTTTACGGATTCTGATACCTCCTGAGGCAAAACTTTTAAACTGAATTATACCGAAACACTGTTTTTCAGCGGTTTCTCCACGATAAATTTTGAACAAGTTAACGGACTTACTTGTTTCTTTGTTTCTAGTAAAAGAAATTACATTATCTACAAACTATATATCTGAAAAATAAACAAACAAAAAAATATTTTTCCAGTTACTGGGTTGTTTGAAAATTTCCATCCGTGTGGGAAAACCAACTCATACCGAAAAATTCTTCCCTTTAATTATTAGACATTAGATATTGGAATTAATGTATAATAATTAAATGATAGAATTTTCCGGTACTAACCAACTTTCATGACCGGGACCATAAAAGAACCTCCTGAACAACCCAATAAAACAACAAAGATGGTCAATTCTTATGGATTGTGAACTTTTTATTACATTTTTTAATTTTTATTAGAATTGTTTATTTGTTTTTCAGGTAGAAACGCGAGGCAACGTAATAAACAATATATTTAAAAAATGACATTCAAAAATAGGGAGACTAGACTTCTGAATCATTGGAAAAATTACTCTTGAATATATATATATATAATTTAACAAATATTTTTTACTATTTCTGTAAAACATTAATAAATAAAAATGAAAAACATAAGTAATTGCCTAAATGAATTACGGTTTCCTAATCCACAATTAAACTTCAGTCAATTTTCATCATTTCAAACCCTTTCTGAACCCTTTAAATATTTAATGTAAAATATCGATGAAAAAGACTATATACTTTACATAAGAGGTTCCCAATGTGGGGAAATTTGGCTATTTAGGGGGCAAATTCAAATTAATAAATCACCCGTAATAAATTAAAATTTAAAAATAAAATTAGAAAATAAGTTTCTTTTGTTGAATTTTAAAAATAATCCCTATCAAAAATTTACAGTAGAATCAAAACCAGAATAATTATATGAACAATCTTTTTAAAAAAAATTAACACTTTTTTTTTAATATACTTTACAATTTTTTCAACTTTTTTTATTATTTATTGAATGAGCCTTCCTTATATTTCTATTCACTCTACTATATGTCAAATGAAGGAACTTTTACAGTTCAAAATACATAAGATTATATCTAAATCTGACTGCCTTGAACATATTTAACCTAAAACATTTTGGAAATATCTAAACATGGTACTACCAACTTTATAAAACTTATAAATTTTAAATAGTACAAGAAGAATTTACTTGTTTATCCATAATAAATATGCATACCTCCGATATTCTTGCGTTGTATCTTCAACTCGGGATCCTCTGCATGATCCTCACTTGAATCTTTCCTTTTCTTTTATCCACCTTTCCATATATATTTTCTTCTCAAAATCGGAGGGATACATGTTTCTAATCCGTTTTTAAAAAATATCTATACCTGAAAGAAAGAAATATTTTTAGTTACAAATGCCAGCACAAGAAGAATTTTCTTGTTTACCCATAATAAATATACATACCTCCGATATTTCTGCGTTTTCCTGTATCTTCCACTCGGGATCCTCTGCATCATCCTCACTTGAATCTTTTCTTTTTTTTCATCCACTTTTCCATATATCTTTTCTTTTCAAAGTCGGAGGGATACATATTTTTAATCCGTCTTTTAAAAATATCTATACCAGAAAGAAAGAAATATTTTTAGTTACAAATGCCAGAACAAGAAGAATTTACTTGTTTACCCATAATAAATATGCATACCTCCGATATTTCTGTGTTTTCCTGTATCTTCCACTCGGGATCCTCTGCATCATCCTCACTTGAATCTTTTCTTTTGTTTCTATCCACTTTTCTATATATCTTTACATCTCAAAATCGGAGGGATACATATTTCTAATCAGTCTTTTAAAAATATCTATACCTGAAAGAAAGAAATATTTTTAGTTACAAATGCCAGCACAAGAAGAATTTGCTTGTTTACCCATAATAAATATGCGTACCTCCGATATTCTTGCGTTGTATCTTCAACTCGGGATCCTCTGCATGATCCTCACTTGAATCTTTCCTTTTCTTTTATCCACCTTTCCATATATATTTTCTTCTCAAAATCGGAGGGATACATGTTTCTAATCCGTTTTTAAAAAATATCTATACCTGAAAGAAAGAAATATTTTTAGTTACAAATGCCAGCACAAGAAGAATTTTCTTGTTTACCCATAATAAATATACATACCTCCAATATTTCTGTGTTTTCCTGTATCTTCCACTCGGGATCCTCTGCATCATCCTCACTTGAATCTTTTCTTTTTTTTCATCCACTTTTCCATATATCTTTTCTTCTCAAAGTCGGAGGGATACATATTTTTAATCCGTCTTTTAAAAATATCTATACCAGAAAGAAAGAAATATTTTTAGTTACAAATGCCAGAACAAGAAGAATTTACTTGTTTACCCATAATAAATATGCATACCTCCGATATTCTTGCGTTGTATCTTTAACTCGAGATCCTCTGCATCATCCTCACTTGACTCTTTCCTTTTTTTTTAATCCACCTTTCCATATATATTTTCTTCTCGAAATTGGAGGGATATATATTTCTAATCCGTCTTTTAAAAATATCTATACCTGAAAAAAAAGAAATATTTTTAGTTACAAATGCCAGCACAAAAAGAATTTTCTTGTTTACCTATAATAAATATACATACCTCCGATATTTCTGTGTTTTCCTGTATCTTCCACTCGGGATCCTCTGCATCATCCTCACTTGAATCTTTTCTTTTGTTTCTATCCACTTTTCTATATATCTTTACATCTCAAAATCGGAGGGAAACATATTTCTAATCTGTCTTTTAAAAATATCCATACCTGAAAGAAAGAAATATTTTTAATTACAAATGCCAGCATAAAAAGAATTTCTCTGTTTACCCTTATAATAAATATACATACCTCCGATATTCTTGCGTTTTCCTGTATCTTCAACTGGGGATCCTCTGCATCATCCTCACTTGAATCTTTCTTTTTTTTTTATCCACCTTTCCATATATATTTTCTTCTCGAAATCGGAGGTATACATATTTCTAATCAGTCTTTTAAAAATATCTATACCTGAAAGAAAGAAATATTTTTAGTTACAAATGCCAGCACAAGAAGAATTTGCTTGTTTACCCATAATAAATATGCGTACCTCCGATATTCTTGCGTTGTATCTTCAACTCGGGATCCTCTGCATCATCCTCACTTGAATCTTTCCCCTTTTTTTTTATCCACCTTTCCATATATATTTTCTTCTCTAAATCGGAGGGATACATATTTCTAATCCATCTTTTAAAAATATATATACCTGAAAGAAAGAAATATTTTAGTTACAAATGCCAGCACAAGAAGAATTTTCTTGTTTACCCATAATAAATAGACATACCTCCGATATTTCTGCAATTTCCTGTAACTTCCACTCGGGATCCTCTGCATCATCCTCACTTGAATCTTTTCTTTTGTTTCTATCCACTTTTCCATATATATTTTCTTCTCAAAGTCGGAGGGATACATATTTCTAATCCGTCTTTTAAAAATATCTATACCTGAAAGAAATAAATATTTTTAGTCACAAATGCCAGCACAAGAAGAATTTTCTTGTTTACCCATAATAGATATACATACCTTCGATATTCTTGCGTTTTCCAATATCTTCCCCTCCTGAGGATCCTCTAGGATATCTGAGGATCCTCTGCATCATCCTCACTTGAATCTTTTCTTTTGTTTCTATCCACTTTTCCATATATCTTTACTTCTCAAAATCGGAGGGATACATATTTCTAATCTGTTTTTTAAAAATATCCATACCTATAAAAGAAAGAAATATTTTTAATTACAAATGCCAGCATAAAAAGAATTTCTCTGTTTACCCATAATAAATATACATACCTCCGATATTCTTGCGTTTTCCTGTATCTTTCACTCAGGAGCCGCTGTATCATCTTCACTTGAATCTTTCCTTTTGTTTCTATCCACCATTCTTGCATTTTCCAATATCTTCCACTCGGGATCCTCTGCATCATCCTCACTTGAATCTTTTCTTTTATTTCTATCCTCTTTTCCATATATCTTTTCTTCTCAAAATCGCAGGGATACATATTTCTAATCTGTCTTTTAAAAATATCTATACATGAACGAAAGAAATAGTTTTAGTTAAAAATGCCAGCACAAGAAAAATTTTCTTGTTTACCCATAATAAATGTACCTACCTCCGATATTGTTGCGTTTTCCAATATCTCCCACTCGGGATCTTCTGCATCATCCTCACTTGAATCTTTCCTTTTGTTTTTATCCACCTATCAATATATCTTTTCTTCTCAAAGTCGGATGGATACATTTTTCTAACCATTCTTTTAAAAATATCTATACCTGAAATACACTGAAATAACCTGATATACATTTTCTTCGCGTTATTGCCATATTCATTTTCTGAATTTGAATATATTTCCCTCTTTGTTTACATCCATATTTCCGTATCTTTTTTTTTTTCTTAATTGGAGAGATGCATATTTTTAACTCAATTCTTAAAAAGATCTATGCCTGAAATATAAGTTTGTTTTAGGTTTTAAAATTAAGCACATTTAAAAGTTACTGTATATATACCTAAGTAAATATACTAAAATAAATATATTTAATATTATTCATGTCTCCTCCTGTATTTTCTCTAAGTGATCATTTCCAACATTCTCAATTATGTCTATAATAATTTTCATATTTTCTCATAGAAATTACCCCCTTTTTCTTTTCCTCGGATGGATATGTTTTTGTTTCTCAAGTATATACCTAAAATAATTTATTGAGTAAAAAAATATTACACCTAATATAATTTGTTTTTCATCTCTTAAATTCAAGGACAAGTAAAATTTATTACTTAACTATTAAACTGAACTGTAATCTGGGTACTTTTCGGTTAGCCGGGCGCCAGTGATATATATACATATACACACACATATATCTGCATATATACACACACACACACACACACACACATATATATATATATATATATATATATATGTCACGTTTTTACTTGTATACCATATTTTTTGTCGAATCATTAACCAGGCAAGGGCTTCCACCGAGGGATTTGCAGTCGGGCGCCGAGAATCCACTTTATGGTGTGCGTACAGAATGCAAATAAGAGGCAGTCCGTTCCAGTTCACTTTTTATTCGAATTAAAAAAGAAAATGGCCATGCTTTACTAATTATGATGCTAAATCCATACATGAGGATTTTAATACCGTGGAGAAACTTGGTGACTTAATTTAATAATTAAGAAGACATTTTTGTTCTTACAGGCAGTTTTTTTTCTATCTGCAGCCAAGGAGATTATTCCATCGTCGTGAAATACGCGCCGGGGTTACATGTACAACCGGCTCCAGGAATCATACTGACGCTATGTGGTAAATCCGCGTATATCTATTATCTAACGCCCCAGAATATATTTTCATTAAACAGTCTTTCGACCAATCAGCGCAACAGGACTAAATTCTCCGGCGCTCTGATTTCGAAGCTATAAGACCGTAATCTGAAAAAATGCGGGAAAAAATACTTCGAGAACATTACCGAACAATCTAATTCCTTCGAATAAATAAGAAGAAAAAAAATACGTAGGTTTTACCAAGCATGGGCAAGATGCCAAGATAATATTTTACATTGAGACTGAAGTTAACTTTCATAATTTTGAGAAAGAATATTGTTTTGTCAGAAAACGTAGGGAAATAAAAATAAGAAAATAAAAAGATATAAGTTGTTATTTCAAAAGAGTTAAAACATTTTTAGCTGGGAGATGGATGCTTAAAAGAATTAAATTCTAGGATGCATTTATTTAATGAAACAACAGTGCGTAATTTTAATAGAACAGCGCGATCAGAGACATTTTTTTTAAGAAAATGAATTTAGAATAAAGTATTTTTAGCTAGATGGAATTTTGACAGTCGAAATACTAAAACGAGAAAATAATTTAGAATAATGGGATTTACACAGAATTATAGTTTTGATGACGCTAAAAGCGAAATTTTTTTTTAATTTGTTTCATATCCCCCCCCCCAAAAAAAAAAAAAAAAAAAAAACAAGCTTATCTGAACGGCAGTTCCCTAACAGCAGTTCAGATAAGTGACAAAAAATTTGAGAATTTTCCTAAATTATAAAAAATTCTAAAATTTTTAAATTTTTAAATCACCAAGAATCACGAACAAAGCAATTGCCTTAAAATTTTGGAAGAACAGAAATTAGAAAAATTTTTAGAGTAAAGCATAACCTAAAATACATAAATTTTACAACAACACTTACTTTTTGCAAGTGTAAAATAAATGAGAATACATCAAGATAGACTAACAAATAACTAACATAATAAATAATATTAATAACATAATATATAAAGAATTCAATATAATAAATAATAAAGCTGGAAATTAATTACAATGAAAAACTGAATAAAGCTGGAAATTAATTACATTGAAAAACTGAATTACATTGATACTGAAGCTTCAGTAGTCTTAAACAGTCTCAAACAGTTCTCACTAAATTTCAGTCTTTTTACGTCTCTGTGGTTTGGGATTGACCCCACTCTAATCTATGGTGCCACTCTTTTCGTGGTCACACTGAAGATCAGAGCTAATTTATTCCATGAGTGGAATATTTGTGATAGCTATATTTTGTCACAATCAGTAACTTTTTTGTATTTACCTTATTTATGTTCATATTGCACTTCATGGTATATACACTACTTTGGTATATCACAACCTTGGTACCAAAATTCTAATATTCTCAAATTCATCATATATTGATATACCAAAATTCAATAACATTTTATAACTACAATTCATTGTAAGCAGTTTAATCAATTTGTCAACAATTTGTAAATAGAATTCTATTTTGTCTTACTAATAACATCTCTCAACATTTTTCTAATATATTTTCTTAATAAATAATAACATTAATAAATTTCTTGAAATAATAAATAATATCAACAAACTTCAATAACTACTCTAGTAATATATCACAGTAAATATTACATTCCATATAAAATTCTTGGTTGAGGAAAGAAAAAAAATACATAGCAAAATCTGTTTGTTTCCTTACTTGAAAAGATAAGGAAATAATTTTTTCTAGCCGGATTGTGCATAAAAAAAAATTAACAATGTATTATTTTTCCAATACTAAATAATTTAGATGCCCAAATATTTAGATAGGATTCACTCAACCAACAATTGTTGAATTCACTGAACCAAAAATATCTCTTTCTGATACTCTTCTTTTACCTACTAAAATCTAGGACATAATCGGGTATAGCTAATTACCAAATTTTAAGTGTAGAATCATATGCTTCTTTTTACACTTTTTAAGTAATAAGCAAAATAATAATAATAATAATAATAACAATAATAATAATAATAATAACAATAATAATAATAATAATAACAATAATAATAATAATAATAATAGTTGTTAGATAGATAACAGAGAATTGGAATATAAAACTATTATATTTACACTATTGCAATCCTTATTTTTCAATTAATCTCTTCAAAACATTTCACTACAATATCACAATATCAACCTTTAGACTAATACAGAATATCATCATTCAAGAATAATTCAAGACTTTTACTGTATTAAACAAAATAAATGTAGCTACTGCGAATACATTAAATAATATAAATAATATTTACTAAAAACTGTAATTATATAGAACATTTAATTTAAATTTAATAGACTCAACAAAAAATAGTACCAAAACTAGTTGATCAGGCTAGAAGACACTTAGTAATGTTGAGAAGTTATTGTTTACATTTAAAGTTAATTGAATTACACAAGTAGTATCCCTGTGTCGAATCAAGAATATACCTGGTAAAAAGAATTTATTTTTAATTTTAGAAAGGTTTTTTTTTCTTTTTCTTTTTTTTTTTTTTACAGTTATTGTAAATAAAAAATTTTGGAAGAAATTAATATATTGTTTTTACTAATGTTTGGTGTTGTGAACCTGTATGTGAAATTGCTTGTGTTGGTTTTTGTGTATTTTCATGAAATAATTTGAAATCATCTGGAAAATAATATGGTTGCGAATTGTTCCATGCTTCCAAACTAAGACCATTAATTCCCTTCTGACATTAAAACTATCACATGAACAGCAATAATTTAAGTTAAATCCATTTTTTGATGAACCTAATTAAGCTCAAACTAGAACATACTCAATAAAATATTCCATTTAAAAATAAAAATTAAATTTAAAAATCTTATCTTAATATAACACCAAAATCCTTTCCTGAGATGTTAAAATGCTTTTCTATAAATTTATTAAAATAATCACAAAATATACCCAAGATATTGAAATAATTGCTTAAGAGCATTTTTAGAACACACAATAATAAATTAATTTACACTAAATAATAATAAACAATATAAGAATTGCTACAATTAAACATCAAATTGCGTAAAAGATCTAATATTCTGTTATTTAAAATACAAACCATCAATTCTTTCCAAATAGTTGAAAATGACTTTTTTTTTAAATCTATCTTATAACAAATAATAATAATACTAATAATATTTAACATTAATTCATAATATATTAATCTTTAACTAACAACAGCATAACAATCTTCAATCATATTCTAATAGTATCAATAAGAATTAACTTCAATCACATTATATCTTTTAGTGAAAACATAATATTTTATTCTTTATTTAAGTTGTATAAAAAGTCCCTGTCAATAAATCAGAAAAAGCTTTGAATTTTTTTTTCCAACTGCCCCAGTGTGACCGTTTTTTCAAGCTAAATGCAGGCTAGATTTGGACTGACAACAGGCTAAAAATTAATTCGATGATTAATTTTTTATTACAATGATGACTTACAATGATGACACAATACTGTGATGACAATTAAATGATAACCATCTATTGACGGTTAATATAATTAAAAAGGGAAAAATCCTATTTTTGGATATAAAATCGATATATGATCTTCAAGTTCACTTTAACACGGCCCCAATCAAAAATGATTTGAGTATTATTTGTTGTCCATGTACAGGACTTCACAAAAGTCATCGGATCCATCGCTTTCGATGTGCGATAATTGTTAGAAGTACTACATTTTAATTAACATGACATGCCCTGCTTTCAACATTGCGAAAATTATATACATTGTTGATATACATTATTATAAGTTTTTATGAAAATATCGCGTGCTAGACATTTATTATTCATCTACAGGGAAACGTAAAAATATAAATAGCATAACTGCAATTGTTTGATGTGCGTGTCCCCGATACTATACTATTTCTTTGATAATTGAGATTCTGATATATGCGGTGCCAATAGTATTTTTAAAATAAAACAATGCATGTTAGATTTAATTTTGTTTTACAGGGCTGCACAAAATAATTCAAATATACTTTCGTCTACGAATTGCGAATGATAACTACTGAAAGGGCGCTTTCAATTGCGTCATTCATTTTTATGCTTAACTAAATTTTCGTATATCAAGGAATGTTTATACATTCTATATATATACATGGCTAGAAAAAAAATTGTTCGAAGGCGCTGACGTATAAAAAGATAGTTGAAGAGAGTACTTTTTAATCTGTTTCCCGATTTTTATGTGAATTAAATTTTAGTAAAGTATCTTGTTCGAATAATATAAAAAAATTAATATACTGGTTGTAGTAAAATATATGGATACATTGCTGACAATGGTTGTTATCTGCTTGAATAGAGTTTTGTAATGCGTTTTTTAGCTAAATGAAATTTTAGTACAATATGTGGTATGGATAAAAATATATAGATAATTTAATACGGTTCTGAACTAAACAATTCGAATGTATTATCGTCTATGAGCAGTGATTTAACTTTCGTAAAAATGCATAGAGCTGCATAAAATTGATACGTGTTATTGAGATTCATTGTAACATGTTCCCGCTTGAAAGTGAAGTGCATTAAGGAAGGGCACTGGACCCCACGCCTCCCCCCGGCCCCCCTTTTACGGTGTTTTAACTAACTATGCCTCTTTTCCATATCTCAACAACGGATTGTCCAATTTCAACGCGACTGATTTCAAACATTATAATTCACTGAGTAATGAATCACCGTAACATTAAAATAAATGTATGAGTAGCGTGAACCAGAATTTTTAAATAATAAATTAAGCGAGATTTGAAAGTCTGTTCAGAGCTGAGCGAAATAAATCAATCTTTAAAGATGTATACGGATCAGTCTAATTAGTCATTTAACGAAGGACACTGGACCCTCCGCAACCCACCGGCCCCCCTTTTACGGTGTTTTAACTAACTATGCCTCGTTTCAATATCTCAGAAACGGACAGTTCAATTTCAACGCGACTGATTTCAAACATTATAATTCACTGAGTAATGAATCTCCGTAACATTAAAATAAATGTATGAGTAGCGTGAACCAGACTTTTTAAATAATAAACTAAGCTACATTTGAAATTCTGTTCATAGCTGAGCGAAATAAATCAATCTTTAAAGATGTATACGGATCAGTCTAATTAATCATTTAACGAAGGGCACTGGACCCTCCGCACCCCACCGGCCCCCCTTTTATGGTGTTTTAACTAACTATGCCTCGTTTCAATATCTCAGCAACGGACAGTTCAATTTCAACGCGACTGATTTCAAACATTATAATTCACTGAGTAATGAATCTCCGTAACATTAAAATAAATGGATGAGTAGCGCGAATCAGAATTTTTAAATAATAAACTAAGCGACATTTGAAATTCAGTTCCTAGTCGAACGGAATAAATCAATCTTTAAAAACGTATAGGGATCGGTCTAATTAGTCATTTAACGAAGGGCACTGGACCCCACGCCTCCCCTCTAGCTCCCCTTTTACGGTGTTTTAACTAACTATGCCTCATTTCCATATCTCAACAACGGACAGTCCAATTTCAACGCGACTGATTTCAAACATTAAAATTCACTGAGTAATGAATTTCCGTAACATTAAAATAAATGTATGAGTAGCGTGAACCAGAATTTTAGAAACCGTTTTTAGCTAGCACTGGAATATTAAAAATAACCGCTATGATAAATTTCACGTTTCTAGTCCTTTCACTACAAAAAAAAGGGAAAGAAAAGTTATTTAGAAACGCTTTTTAATTTCAATTTTTTTAAATAACTGTTCTATGTTGTGCATTTGCGTGTTAAAAGTAATAGTCATGTCGAATTTCAAGCTTATCTAAAAACACGGCCGAAAATAGGGGGAACAAAGGAGGCATATGCCCCGGATGTAAGTGTAGAAGGGAGTGCAAAAAGAGGATTTGATTCGACTTTCGGTACAAAAAGACAAATAACGAAATTTTGAGAAAAAAACTTGCAATGGGATAACCCAAAGTAAAAATGTATTTATTGATTTTATATATTTTTCTTTTTGTAGGGCTGTTTTTTTTCATTATGTGATAACGTAGGGGCAAAATTCTTAATCAATACTTGATTAACGATTTCGTCCAAGATACTTACACGATTAATACACTGTCCCAATTAGGTTAGAATTGGTTCAGTATTTCGGACGTTACCGTGGTGACAAGTTTTAAATGTTTTTGTGCTTTTCTGTGTCCTTCTAAGCGAACTATAACTATAACTTGATTAACGAATTCATCCACGATACTCACAGATCAATTTACTGTCCTCATTAGCTTCAAACTGATTCAGTACTTCACACTTTATGATAATGACACGATTTTCATTATACATATATAATATATAAACGAAATGATTGTGATAGGTCGATTTTTAAAGAAATGAACCTAAACATTTTAAGGTTAATATAGTTTCTAGCAATTATTTCAGATTTAAAATAAAAAATAAGATCAATGAATCGAAAATTTTTATTTATAAATTAATTTTGGAAAATGATGAGGGGTCACCAAAAATCCCAATTGCGACTGATGAACAAAATACTATAGTTATGGCCCTACCTAACGATTCAATAGAAATCGTAATTAATAATGTTTTTAGAACGCTTTCCTTTCACCCTTTTGAATTTCGATTTTTTTAGAAAACGTTCTTAGAGATAATTTACACCTTATAAGTAACTACCATGCCAAATTTCAAGTTTCTAGATTCTTCAGTATCGCAAGAATCGCAATTTAATACGTTTTTTTCACTCTTGCCACCCCCTTCCCCCCCGTGTAGTATCCCACCAACTTAAAATATAGCATATGTTGGAGGAGGAACTGTCACCATCACATTTGAAATCGGTTCGGAAGTACCAGAGATTATCCCCTACAAACAAATAAACAAACGTTACTTCTTTATAATATTAATTTTATAGATTCACACAACATATCAGTAAATTTCAGATCAACTTAAAAAAAAAAAACGCGTAACACATTTGAAAACGTATTGTCAGAAGTTCCTATCCATCATAGATAGTAATTTGAATTTATTTGGGCACCCTGTATATATAGTCTATAAATTAGATACACACTGCATAATATACCAAAATTAAGTTAAGCTTGAAAATGCATAATAGGGCAGCTGCAATTGACGTCATGCTGGGAGGTCACACACTACAAATAGTCAGTTCTGATTGGTGGAATTACCCTGACCTCCAAGTTTAGAACAATAGTTGATCACCTGATTGCAACTCCCCTTCCTACATTTCTCTATCATAAATGAAAACGCAATAAAATTCTTTTGTGCACTCCGTAAATAAGTATATATTAAATATTACATATATTTTTATGTTTACGGAAGATGTTATCGCTCAACTTTAATAACGCATGCCAATTTCATAAGGCACTCATCAAACAACTGTCTTCGGACAGTAATGCCAGCGTGTCCCTGTTTAAATAAATTATAAATGCTACTCACACTATTTTGTGTAGAAACCAAGTTGAAGTGCATATAATTAAATGACTAATTAGACTGATCCCTATACGTTTTTAAAGATTGATTTATTTATTTCAGCTAGGAACTGAATTTCAAATGTCGCTTAATTTATTATTTAAAAATTCTGGTTCACGCTACTCATACATTTATTTTAACGTTACGGAGATTCATTACTCAGTGAATTATAATGTTTGAAATCAGTCGCGTTGAAATTGGACTGTCCGTTTTTGAGATATTGAAACGAGGCATAGTTAGTTAAAACACCGTAAAAGGGGGGGGCCGGAGGGGAGGCGTGGGGTCCAGTGCCCTTCGTTAAATGACCAATTAGGCTAATCCATATACATCTTTAAAGATTGATTTATTTCGTTCAGCTAGGAACTGAATTTCAAATGTCGCTTAATTTATTATTTAAAAATTCTGGTTCACGCTACTCATACATTTATTTTAATGTTACGGAGATTCATTACTCAGTGAATTATAATGTTTGAAATCAGTTGCGTTGAAATTGAATTGTCTGTTGTTGAGATATTGAAATGAGGCATAGTTAGTTAAAACACCGTAAAAGGGGGGCCGGAGGTGTGCGGAGGGTCCAGTATCCTTCGTTAAATGACTAATTAGACATATCCGTATACATCTTTAAAATTTGATTTATTTCGTTCCGCTAGGAACCGAATTTCAAATGTCGCTTAGTTTTTTATTTAAAAATTCTGGTTCACGCTACTCATACATTTATTTTAATGCTACGGAGATTCATTACTAAGTGAATTATAATGTTTGAAATCAGTTGCGTTGAAATTGAACTGTCCGTTGCTGAGATATTGAAACGAGGCATAGTTAGTTAAAACACCGTAAAAGGGGGGCCGGTGGGGTGCGGAGGGTCCAGTATCCTTCGTTAAATGACTAATTAGACCTATCCGTATACATCTTTAAAATTTGATTTATTTCGTTCCGCTAGGAACCGATTTTCAAATGTCGCTTAGTTTATTATTTAAAAATTCTGGTTCACGCTACTCATACATTTATTTTAATGCTACGGAGATTCATTACTAAGTGAATTATAATGTTTGAAATCAGTCGCGTTGAAATTGGACTGTCCGTTGTTGAGATATTGAAACGAGGCATAGTTAGTTAAAACACCGTAAAAGGTGGGGGGGGGGCGGTGGGGTGCGTAGGGTCCAGTGTCCTTCGTTAAATGACTAATTAGACTTATCCGTATACATCTTTAAAATTTGATTTATTTCGTTCCGCTAGGAACCGAATTTCAAATGTTGCTTAGTTTATTATTTAAAAATTCTGGTTCACGCTACTCATACATTTCATCATTCAGCGTTCTACAAATGCCACATTTAACATATATTCGTCTTCTTTTGTGCTGCCCTGTAAAATAATTATAAATACAATATTCATCCTCTTCAAGAAAAAACATGCTGTAGTTGACTGTAACATACTAAAATTACATAACGGCCAGCCTTCTAAAACCCCCGGATTTAACACATATCCGTACTCTTTTGTGCAGCCCTGTAAAATAACTATAAATGCTATATTCACCGTCTTCAAGAAAAAAAAAACATGCTATAGTTGATTGTAACAACATACTGAAATTACATTACAGTCAGCGTTCTACAAATGCCACTTTTAACATACATTCGTATTCTTTAGTGCAGCCCTGTAATATAATTATAAATGCTATATTCCTCCTCTTCAAGAAAAAACATGCTGTAGGATAGATAGACAGACAGATATAGAAGCAGACATATAGAAAAAGAACCTCCCGGAGCAATAAGCACTTATGTACTACTGTGCTAATCATCCTTAATCATGTCTAAATTTTGTTGTTGCGTATTTAAAAAAAAAAAAAAAAAAAGTTTTCTGGAATTCCGTCCAAAGGATTGTCAACCTTTAGCCTGACTTTTTTAGCTTGATTTAGCTTGTTGTAAGTCCTACAACAGGCTAAAACAGTTACAACAAGCTAAAAACGGTCACCTTGACTGAAAGAGTCAATTTTATTATTACATCATTTTGCAACACTGTGTAAGTTGTCATGGTTTCAGTAAATTTTCTTTAGAGTGGAATAAAAAAAAATCGTCTGTTTAGAACGTAAAATGCAATTAATTTAATATCAACCATTTTCCTATTACTTTTATCAATATGAATATAAGAAGGTACTCTAGTTTCTTTACAAAACCCCGATCTTAATAACATTTAAATAACAATAGAATTTAAATAATCATTAACAATAAAATAAAATTTCATTAAAAATATTCAAACAGCATAAAATCAACAAAATAAAAATATCAACCATAAAAACATAACTAACAACTGCCGTGTCTTCTTTTTACTTGGCTGCATGTCCATATCATAGAATAGAATTCTTCAATCAGCACCAAACAGTACAACATCCAAATACAGTGTCTCACAAAAGTGATGGGACACTTGTGCTTTATAAAAAGAAACTGCAATAAAATAAATAAACAAACATGTGCAAAAATTTTTTGGGTGTGTTTCATATTTAAAGTTAGTAACAATTATTACATAACATACATTTTGTCAAAATATTAAAATATTAATTTAGTAAAAATACAATTGTTCAGAACGGGGCAAAAAATGGCTCACATAAGTGATGGGACACTTACTTTTCCATCAAATATTTATCCAAAAATTTTACTTTTTAAAAGGTTTTAATATTTTGTTGGATTTCCTTTTACTTTTAAAACATGATTTAATCTTTTTGGGATGGTTTCGACTAATTTTTTTGTGATTTCTGGAGTGATTTTACCCCATTCTTCTTGAAGCACCGATTTTAGTTGTTGTTTTGAAGAAATGGTGTGTTTGCGAATTCTTGATTCCAATTCTTGCCAAATATTCTCTATGGGATTTAAGTCTGGAGATTATGGTGGTGTTTTTATTATTTCAGGACAGTTATATAGCAGCCAGAGTCTAACGTTCAGAGCAGTGTGCTTGGGGTCATTGTCCTGGTAGAATTTAAAATCGTTATGAAGGTTCAATTTTCATGCTGAAGATTTCAAATTTTGCTTTAAAATATCAATATAATTGTACTGATCCATTATACTGTCAATAAAAACAAGATTACCAACTCCTGCGGACGACATACACCCCCATACCATAACTCCTCCTCCACCATGTTTTACTGTTGGTACCAAGTTCTGTTTGCGAAATTCTTCCCTGGGTTTTCTCCACACCAAGATTCTACCGTCAGAACCAAATATATTAAATTTACTCTCATCAGCAAATATAACTTTATTCCAGTAATCGGAATTCTTATTTATGTTGGATTTTGCGAAAGCTAGTCTGAGTTTTCTATTCTTTTCACTTACGAAGAATTTTTTCCTGGCTACTCTACCGTGATATCCAACAGATCGAATTACCTTTCTAATAGTCTCAGGATTAACAATTATTCCATATAATGCTTGTAAATCAGCAGCAACTTTTGAAGCACTAATTCTTGGATTTTTTTTAATATTTCGAACGATAATTCGCTTTATTCCATTGGATAGCTTTGATGGTCGGCCAGGTTTTCTTTTATCCTGAATCATATGATTCTTTTTATATCGTTTAATGATATTGAAAACTGTTGAACGACTCAAGTTAACTGTTTCAGCAGTTTTTCTGATAGATTTTCCACGTTCAATATGCAAATTAATAACTAATTTTTGAATTTCAGGCGAAGTTTCTTTTCGTTTAGCATTCATGGCTACACAGAGCTAAAAAACACAAAAATTCCAAAACAAACTGGAGAGAAATACTGCAGACGATTTTATAAATTATTGCCAATTGCTTTTAAGTAAAAATAAAACCCCAAAAAATATTTTTATTGCTTATTTCAGACGATTTTTGTTGCATATATAATGGTGTCCCATCACTTATGTGAGCTATTTTTTGCTCCGTTCTAAACATTTGTATTTTTATTAAATTAATATTTTATAATATTTTGACAAAATGCATGTTATGTAATAATCTTTACTAAATTTAAGTATGAAACACACCCACAAAAAATGTGTTACATGTTTTTTTAAGTTATTTGATTAGTTTCCTTTTGTAAAGCACAAGTGTCCCATCACTTATGTGAGACACTGTATGTTTCCATTTAATTCTATCCGATGGTTACACACAACTCTAAATCAGCGACACAAAAATATTTCGATCTAAACTACCACACAGTCGTGACAGATGAAGTCCATACACCGGCACCTGGTCGAACAAAAGCACCTTTATCTGGCATATCCGCGTCGACTTTAAAAAGAATAATGTCACGTTTTTACTTGTATAACCATATTTTTTGTAGAATTATTAACCAGGCAAGGGCTTCCACTGTGGGATTTGCAGTCGGGCGCCGAGAATCCACTTTATAGTGTGCGTACAGAATGCAAATAAGAGGCAGTCCGTTCCAGTTCACTTTTTATTCGAATTAAAAAAGAAAATGGCCATGCTTTACTAATTATGATGCTAAATCCATACATGAGGATTTTAATACCATGGAGAAACTTGGTGACTTAATTTAATAATTAAGAAGACATTTTTGTTCTTACAGGCAATTTTTTTTTCTATCTGCAGCCAAGGAGATTATTCCATCGTCGTGAAATACGCGCCGGGGTTACATGTACAACCGGCTCCAGGAATCATACTGATGCATACTGGTAAACTCCGCGTATATCTATTATCCAACGCCCCAGAATACGTTTTCATTAAACAGTCTTTCGACCAATCAGCGCCACAGGACTAAATTCTCCGGCGCTCTGATTTCGAAGCTATAAGACCGTAATCTGAAAAAATGCGGGAAAAAATACTCCGAGAACATTACCGAACAATCTAATTCCTTCGAATAAATAAGAAGAAAAAAATACGTAGGTTTTACCGAGCATGGGCAAGATGCCAAGATAATATTTTACATTGAGACTGAAGTTAGCTTTCATAATTTTGAGAAAGAATATTGTTTTGTCAGAAAACGTAGGGAAATAAAAATAAGAAAATAAAAATATATAAGTTGTTATTTCAAGAGAGTTAAAATATTTTTAGCTGGGAGATTGATGTTTAAAAGAATTAAATTCTAGGATGCATTTATTTAATGAAACAAAAGTGCGTAATTTTAATAGAACAGCGCGATCAGAGCCATTTTTTTTAAGAGAATGAATTTAGAATAAAGTATTTTTAGCTAGATGGAATTTTGACAGTCGAAATACTAGAACGAGAAAATAATTTAGAATAATGGGATTTGCACAGAATTATAGTTTTGATGAGGCTAACAGCGAAAAAAAAAATTTTAATTTGTTTCATATATATATACAGTGGTGGCCAAAAGTTTGGACATTTTTTGAAAGTTTCATGTTTTTCAACTTTGTGTGCTTGTAGAATATATTAATTTTCACTTAAATACAAACGTTTATATATCAAATTGAAGGTAATTTAATGTAAAATTTAATAATAACAACAGTATTACAATATCTGTATTACAAAAAAAAGTTATGCTTATTTTAGTAGAAAAAACAAACACAAATCGTTTTGAATAAGGACGTGTTTTGTAATAAAAGCGTACTAGCCAATCACAAACACTGTTCTGAGGACCAATCAAATGTCTGTAACTATAGTTTAGGTTATTTGGATGGTAAAAGAGTTATTGTTGTGGAAATATTTTTCGGAATGATGCATACTAGTACAATTAAATAGAGTATTGCTGTTTTTGAATATTTAAAGTCCTTTTTTTAATTAAACTAATTTTAAACAATGTCATCAACAAGAAGAACTAATTGGACATCTACAAAAATAAGACGAATTGTCATATTGAGAGAAAATGGCCTCTCTTATGCTGAAATTGCAAGACAAGTTGGTGGTTCAGTGACTTGTTCTGGTGTACGAAAGTTCTGTTTACGTTATGAAAAAACGAAATCAGTGGAAAGTAAGGCCATATCCGGCCAAAAAAAATGCACAAGTGCTACTGCCGATAGAAAAATTAAACAGCTATGCCTGCAAGATAGAAAAATTTCATCAGATGCCATTAGATGTGAAATGAATGCAGCGGGTATTGCAGTAAGTTCAAGAACAATAAGAAGACGGTTATCGGAAGTTGGACTACAAGCTAGAATTCCAAGGACAAAACCAAATTTAAATCAAAAGCAACGCGAAAAATGAGTTAAGTGGGCAAAAGAACACATTAAATGGCCAGAAAATCAATGGAAGCAAGTAATCTGGAGCGATGAGAGTAAAATATCGCTCTTTGGTAGTGATGCTAGAAAATACGTGAGACGTAGAGTAGGAGAAGCACTTCATCCTGATTGCATTGAAGCAACTACAAAAAACCCAACAAATGTCATGATTTGGGCATGTATGTCTGCAGATGGTGTGGGCCGAATTCAAGTGATTGATGGCATCCTGAATGCCAAAAAATACATCGAAACTGTCCTGGAACCAAAATTGATATCTTCCATCAGGGATTTCTTCCCCAACAACGCACCATTTATTTTTCAGCAGGATTCAGCTCCATGCCACACAGCAAAAGTATGCAAAGCATGGTTTCAAAATAAAGGCATAGATATATTACCATGGCCAGGAAACAGCCCTGATCTCAATCCAATTGAAAATTTGTGGCGACGTTTGAAAATTCTTGTACGAAAGAAACGTCCATCCAATAAAAGACAACTTATTGAAGCTATAATTGATTCTTGGCACCCTGTGATTACGAAAGATGAACTCCAAACGCTCGTTCACTCGATGAAAAGATGCTGTGAAGCTGTCTTACAAAATAAGGGTCATCCTACTAAGTATTGATTGTGTAAGTATCACTTTAAAAAAATGCAAATCTAAGATAGATCCTACTATTAGTTGCATAACTTTTTTTGTAATACAGATATTGTAATATTGTTTTATTATTAAATTCTACATTAAATTACCTTCAATTTGATATATAAACGTATCTCTTTAAGTGAAAATTAATATATTCTACAAGCACACAAAGTTGAAAAACATGAAACTTTCAAAAAATGTCCACACTTTTTGTCACCACTGTATATATATATATATATATATAATGTATATATATATATGTATATACATATGTATTTATATATGTACATATATCACTGGTGCCCAGCTAACCGAAAAGTACCGTAAGCTGTAAGTCTGTTTGTGCATTCTTATTGCACACTCCAAATTACAGCGTGAATGGTTTGAATGGATTTTTACTAGAATGAAACTGGATCCACAATTTATCAAATAGACTGTTTTTCGTGCTATTTTATGTAGAATTACGAAAGTAATATGGAAAAACTAAAGTTTTTTTCTTTTCTTTTTTTTTTTATTAAAGTTTTCTTTATTTAATAGAAAAGTGTTCTCAATCTAGGCACAAATGTAATAAAAATAAGTGAAAATGACAGAACGTTGATGCGTAGGTCACAAAATGCTTTTCTTTTATCAATCGAAATGTACATTTTCTGTTAAAAATGCGACTGTTTACACAAGACGTTTTTAATTAAAAGCCTGAAAAAAATATGTCATTTGATTTCAATCGCAGCATTTAAATAGGACTTAATATCAGTATCAGTGGATTGAAATGTCTGTGAATGTGTTTTTATTGTATGGAAATCATAGAAAAAAATATCAAAGCCATAAATTAAAAGGCATTTTTTCTATGCAATGAGACATCATTTTCATTTGAGATCAGGAGGAAGCATATGATATATATATATATATATGAAAAATTTATTAAAAATACTTAGCAATTGCTATGCAAAAAGATACAAGGGATACATATTAACACAAATACTACGTAGTGTTGGCACATTTTAACAACGACGCGTACAAAACCGCAGGCTTTGCTGGTATTAAATTTAAATGTTAAATGTTGTTATTAAATGTTGCTGTTATTTGTAATTGTTAATGAAAGCAATTTGTATGCTGAATATGATTGTTGAGGAGCAATGAAACATAAAATATTGTTGAAATGCATTATAGTTAAAACTATATTATTATTCTAATATAGTTAAAACTATATTGTTACTCTCATATGTTTAAAACCACATTGTTACGCTTTATATTAGTTAAAACTACAATGTTGCTTATTTTATAATGTTTTGAGGAAAATTAATTTCATTGTTGTCAACATTGTTGTGACTATTATTAAATTTTAAAAAAAGCTCGCAAATCAAATAACTATATTTGGTATATACTTGATATTAACACAATATAAAAAATCAGAATCAGCACGAAAAAATTATAATTAGAGGTAATAACAGTAAAAAAATTAAGATTATTTTAACATTAACATCTCATTTAATATCTGTACAATTCCTAAAATTCATTACCGAATGACTTCAAAGCCGAAAGAAGCAAAATTTTACCTTAGGACTGAAATATGATGTTAAATTTGGGTGTTAATATTGAAACTTTTAAACTTTGTTGCATCTTATTAGGCTCTTTTATTCATAAATAATTACACAAGACTGAATTTCCGTTTGAATGGTACTATTTACGTCTCCCGTTGAGAATTTGGTCTTTAAAAAACCTGCAATTTACTTTCTCTGTCTCTCTCTTTGCGGTGGCTTTGCGGAGGGAGGGAAAGGTGGTGAGTGCAGATCATTGTATTTCAAAATTTACAATTTCAGTTATTTTTTCACGAGGACCGTAGTGTTATATAAAAAAAAATTAATTAAAACTAGGGTAATCTGAGATCCACATCTTTACAAAACTTAGGCAAAATAATATTTTTAGTGTGAAAGGTATTAAAACCTAATACAAAAAAGCATTAATAAATATGAACTGCATACAAATATACCTTACAACGCAGATATTACTGAATCTTTATGCTATAGGTAAAGTAGACAGGTAAGTATAGATGAGTAAAAAATAACCGCCAAGCGCTTACCATTTTGCGATGGACTTGATGGAGACTCAGAAAATACTTGCCACGAGGCTTAACTTTGCAAACTAAACTAATGTAAATGACGAGGCATTTAGAGTAAGTTTCCTTTATTCCAACCAACTAAGTTTGATATCCTCTCTTCTAATGACAAGCACAAGAAAAATTCATTGTTAAAAATAAATCGTCTTATTGTTGAATATGATTATGATTTTAAATTGTTATAGCAAACAGGTATTGTCCTGTCACCATTTCACAAATCATCGTTTAATTGGTATTGTTGTAAATATTACTTGTTATATTGTTGTAAATATTAGTTGTTATATTGTTGAAAATATTATTTGTTATATTGTTGTAAGTATTATTTGTTATATTGTTGTAAATATTTATAAAGATAAAATATTCTTTTCTGTAATGAAAATTAAATTAAGAATATATCATAAATTGTTATATACACTTGTCGCCTTTCAAATTTATAACGAAACAGATGACTTTCACTTTAAAATAGCTTATTTAAAAACTCAAAATATTAAATTTTATAAGTTTAAAATAAAATTTTTACTGAGCATTTTGTAACATCCACTATCACTACTTAGTATAGCTTAAGGCTTCTATATATATTTAGTAGCTCTAGTATAGCTATATTACTGCTATAAGTTGTCTCGGTATTTCCACGTATATATACACAAATTAATTTATATTTTTTCATAATTACGCATTGTTACAGAATAGTGTATAATATAGAGTTATGATACCATAGTTCTTGTGAATAAATATTGAATAAATGTCAGACAAAGATACATTAATGTATAGTATACTAAATATAAATGCAGGGCCTGATTATTGAAAGGACAAACATGGTAACTACTTTTATTGAGGCTCCAAAGCCTAAAAAATCTCTTCTTAAGACGATCTCAGATTTTTTTTTTTTTTTTTTTTTTTTTTTAATTAATATAAATTGAGGCTACAATAATGTAGTCAAAGATTCTCTCCCAAGCAAAAAATATCTTTGCCTTAGAAATCTAAGTAGGTTGTCGGTTATTAAATAAATGTACTTCATAAACAGTAATATATTATTTTATGCAATTAAAAACTAAAACATAATCGCAAAAACTCATCACTTGGCGACGAAGTACTGGAGGCAGGGCGGAAAAAAATTGCTTACCCGAAGACGTACCTTGTCAAGCAAAGTGTAATGTTCATATGTATAACTGTGTCACAGGAACTTCATCTTTTTCGAACATGCATTCCTGGCGTTCACTCTGCAACTGATGCGAGTGAGGAAATTTCTTTGTCACAAAGAATATGTCCATTGTTATTCCATTGTTACAGTGGACGCAATTGTTTTTCTATATTGTTATAACAAACAACTATTAACTATATAAGAGTAACAATATAGTATATTTTAGTGTGGTTTGTGCAAAAGTAATTCCATTGTTATACCCATTGTTGTGACTCGATTATTAAATCTGTAAAAAATGTGCATGCAAATGAAACAATTATATTTTGTATACTTGATATTAACACAATAAAAAATCAGAATCGGCTTGAAAAAATTATAATTATAGGAAATAACAATAAAAATATTAATATTATTTTAACATTAAAATCATATTTCATATCTGTACATTTCCTAAAACTCATGCATGAAAAACTCATGCACTTTTTTTTTTCAGTTTTTATGATAGTTAGGAAAATTTATTTTCAATTGGGGCAACTTTCCCAGGAACTATGTTACATTATTAAAGCATACTGATGGTCATTGTTGAGATAGAATTAAAAAATACTTAATGCTTGAAAATTATTTAAAAATTCAGTTTTCAAATAAATTTCAATCGAAAGCTAATTTTTTTTTCTAATTGTGGATGTAAGAACTGAAATTGTAAAATGTGGTAAAAAATTGAAATATGTAAAAAGAAGTGATGTAAGCGCGATGAAAGCTAAAGCGATAGTGCCCTTTGTTATCACAACCGTTATACATTTCTAAAAATTGCCACTGTGTTTTGGCTAGCGTCCAAAAGTAGACTTCCATTTTTTGACATTGAAAGAGAAATTCACAGTGGAAGAAATAGGACTTTGCCGCTAATAAGGAACTGTTAAATGAACGAACTTATAACAAACCTACCAAAATAATTCCTATAAAATATTAGCCTTACATTGTTTATTCTAGCTAAAAATACAATCATTATTTCAAGGTTTTTTTTTTTTTTTTTTTTTTTTTTTTTTTTTTTTTTTTTTTTTTTTTTTTGCTTATTAACGAACTTGACCGAGATTTTATGCCCCTTGACTTTATGTATCAGTTTGGAAGATATTTGTGCAGAATTTTTCAAGTTATCGTGTCCATAAAAAAGTGACATAGATAGATAAAGTTTTGAACTGGGGGTGGTTTTGGGTTCTGGGACTCATGATCGGCGTAGATCTGCAAAAAATTTTCAAAAATTCCAACTTAGGGGAGAATGTAATAAGTAGTATTTCTTACGAAATCTACCTAATAGCGTGTGTTCTCTGTGGTATTTCGCATAAACGTTGTAAAATTCAGGTTATTAGATTTATCCAACTTTGCTGTCATAACTGCTGATGAAGCAGTCCTTTTTGGCGATTTTTCTGTTACCTGTAAAATGTTTGTTTTTGGTATAGCCCGAACTAAGAAAAATTTGGGTACTTTTCCGTTATACGGACACCATTGTCGCCAAGCATACATTTACATACATTTAATACATACATTTACATGTATAACGAAAAAGTACCAAAATTTGCGATCGATCAAATAATTGAATTTCGTTAAGCATTAAATTTTCTTATTTTTAATCTGAGAAAGAAACAATAATCAGGAATTTAATTAATTTTGCAATATGCGATGCAACCAAAACAATTTTGATTAAATCGGTACAGATATCGCAGACGCACCTGGGTTAATTTTTGGCGCCTAAATGACGATTTTTGCTTTCTATGGCAACCTGGTGTTTTATAATAAAATTGAATATGTGGGTAAATAAATAAAATAAAATAGGTAATTTTATGTTAGCTGGGCGTCAGGGATAACTCTGTAAATCTTGTTTCAATTGGAATCATTTAAATTGCAACATTTTACGTGAGATTTGTTATTCATATTGATATGTTTATGTTTAGATATTTTATTTTGATTATATTTTAGCTAATTTTAAGTAAGTTTTTTTAAGATTTTATATCACAATGTTAAAATATTACCTATTGATATTAGATAATGTCAAAAGATTGGCGAACCGCAGAGTTCAGAGAATAAACTCTATGCCTCGCCACAGTGGGCGTTGCCGACTTTATGACGTCATAAGCAGAAGTAAAAGTTTAATTGAAAATTACGGCTAATTAATGAAATTTTTGAACAAACGAATGCACGATAACAAATCTGTGTCCAAATATCTTTCATTTTAAAAAAGAATGGTGTAATTTGATGCAGTAGTTTGTTCTCACGGATTGTCTAAAGAAAACGCTTAGCGTTTTAAATATATAGATTTTTAAAAAATGTTTGAATAATAAATATCTATGACTCTAGTGCAGGCCTCTTACACAGTAAATACATATATCACATATATACATTTTAAACTTTAAATCAAATAATACATGGTGGCCAATTAACGATAATGGGAAAGGGAAAACAGAGAAATGTGTTTCGATGGGGAATAATGACTACTTAAAATTGATAAAGATGAGAATGAAGTGTCCAAGGCTTTCTCACCATTTCTTAATAAGATTCTAAATCGAATTATAAAATGTGTCAATGTTATCAATTTTAGTGCTAAATGTGGGTCTCTTCAAGCATTTTGTCACGATAAAAATGCAGACCATACACTACTTTTGTTTAACACTGAGGTAAGTTGGAAAGGTACAACAAAACTCATTTTAGCATAAAGGCGAAGATGTATCCCATTTGTAACAGAAAATTCCACTTTTTTGATAAGTTAAAAAAATGTGAAATCAAAGTCTCTATTAAGCTTCCTCCATGTGAATAGAGTTCACCTTTTAAATAGTATGTTGCAGTGTATGTGGGTGGGGAAGCACCGTGACTTTACAGATGCATTAGTGGGGCGTGGCCAATAAAAGGTTGGGAACCATTGCTTTACAGGAAACATCCTAAAGCCATCTCTGATAAAGGAACCACTTTTGGTGAAGCTCGCAACAGGCATTGAGACCTGGTGCATTTTATAGCTCTATAGGCCAAAGTTAGAGAGCCGATAAAATTTGTCTGCAAAAATATATTTTATATATTTTTTGTATACATTTAATTTTAAACTAGTCGTTGGGGGTCACCGTAACACTTATCCATCATGGATATACATAATATAAAATATGAAAATAAAACATGTGTAAACCATTTATAAAATGCATTGCAATTCGAATAAAATCGTGGCTTGATGACGTCATAAACTTTAAATGCTCTATTACTGAATTGCGAAAAAAACATCCTTATAACTCCAAAATTGATAAGCATATTAACTAACGGTTTACTGCGTCGGATTAAGCGTCTCATCTCCAATTAAAATATATCTTTGAATTGAAATTTGAATGAAATACAGAGTCATGAAAAATCGAAGAGTGTGGAAAATAGGATTACAAATATCTCGGCAACTAGTTACCCGATCAACTTCATTCTTTGTGCAAAATTTATGTTTTCTTATTGTCTTTTATATTCACTCCTTAAAATAAACAATTTCGAAAAATTTTATATACCTTTTATCAGAACGAATATTTCGAGAGTCCGAAAAAATAGTTCTGGATAATCGAGGTTACTGAAATTCAAAACGCTTTTTTCCATTATTACATACTAAGTACATACCAAATTTCAAGCCTCTATCTCAATTTTTTCGGGAGATAGCGCGTTTAGAGACACACACACAGACACACAGACAGACGGACGGCAAAAAAATTTTTCCTAAAAATATGTTTTTCGGAATCCCTAGTGTCTGAAACGTGTAAATCCATGAAAAAAAAAATCGATTTTCAAAACGATTACAAGACTTACCCACGTATGATGGGTAAATAGAAAGAATTTTTATTTCTTAATTTCACGCGGAAACTATGGTAGTCATCTGCCGGGTGTGAATATAGAATACGGACGACTACGATATTCGGCCAGGTTTGCAGGGAAAAATTCTACAGTAACGAATACAGCCAATTTCGCGCTGCCAAACATACAACTATAATGTTGTAATATTTTTTCAAAATGAAATTAGTAGGTTCTTTGAAGGAATTTTGAAACTTTTTTCAATATTTTATTCTTATTTTTAACTAATTTTTTTTTAAAGTGCTTTTTTCAAAACAAAAACTTCTATGTTAATATAGTTTAATCTATCAGTGGTCTCAAAAACTGCATTTTCGGAAAGTTATGCAAATCAGTAAACATGATTTTTGCAGACAAGTTTTAACGGTTCTCTAACTTTGACCTATAGGGCTATAAAATACATCAGACTGGGTTGACAAACTTTATCGGTTCTCTAGCTTTGACCTATAGGGCTATAAAATGCACCATACTGGATTGACAAATTTTATCGGTTCTTTAACTTTGACCTATAAGGCTATAAAATGCACCAGACTGGATTGACAAATTTTATCGGTTCTGTAACTTTAACCCTTTTGGTTATAAAATGCACCAGACTGGATTGACAAATTTTATCGGTTCTGTAACTTTAACCTTTTGGGCTATAAAATGCACCAGACTGGATTGACAGATTTTATCGGTTCTGCAACTTTAACCTATAGGACTATAAAATGCACCAGACTGGATTGACAAATTTTATCGGTTCTGTAACTTTAACCCTTTTGGTTATAAAATGCACCAGACTGGATTGACAAATTTTATCGGTTCTGTAACTTTAACCTTTTTGGCTGTAAAATGCTCCAGACTGGATTGACAGATTTTATCGGTTCTGCAACTTTAACCTATAGGGCTATAAAATGCACCAGGTGGATTGGTATATGTTATTTTTAATGGCTTATAACTGCTAGGTGCGAGCTTCAGAGAAAGTGATTCCCTTGTGAGTAAAAATATTTCTTATAGCTTTACAATGATTTCAAACAACGAACAGACTACATAAATTATGATATAATGAACTAGGTTTTCGAAATAATTGCACAATATAAGAATTCGTATATGTTTTTGAGGAATAGAAAGAAGAAGAAAGAGAGAGAGAGAGAGAATGACAGAGATTTTCTTTTTTCTTTTTTTAAACTTGTCTCTGAGACAAGATTATTTACTGTAGTTGCATAACTGGCATTGAAACAAGCATGAAAGTCAAGGACATTAATCATTAGTCGTTTGCTTAGTTGAAAAAACTCTAACCTACGTGCCTTCCAGCAGAATCTTGTTTGTGAAAGGTCCACTTATGATAAACACTTTTTTCTCCTTAGTCTTAATTGCACCTATGTTTTTCATGTGAAAGTGGCCTAACTGCTATTTAGGGTGGTTAAGGACGTTCTCAAATCCAAAGGAGCTACTTTCTGACATGTCTGAATTCATTTTTATTGAGAAACACTTGAAATTGGCAGGCGTTTTTACTCAGAAACTATGTAATCAAATAGCGTTTTCCATTTTTTTTGGTAAAGGCTAAAAATCTTTCATAAAATACAGTCAGACCTCGTTATGCCGACACCCGGTTTTCACGTCACTCCGCTTATCACGTCAAAATTTCAAACCCCCAATTTTGTGTATATGATTTTAATGTTAATAAACTCCGGATTTTACGTTGTTGAATAATTTTCAACTCCGGATATCCCGAAGGTTTAGAAAAATTGTCCATTTTTCATAATCCATCTTACAAGCACGGAAATTAAACGCAGACTCGAAGAGCGCAAGTGATATAAAGCTGGAACAACACAAGCCTCCGACTAAAACCAAAGCATTGCATTGAAACGATCAGAAATTATCTAACATCCATTTCTGAAACAATGGATATTGATTACAATTCATTGTATAATATTGAAAAAAATAATTGTACGAAACACATCTAGGGATAAGTAAACCTTAATTTATCAATATTTCATGTCACAATAAAAAAGTCAGTCATCAGAAATCTGATTTTTACTCTTTTCAATTTTGTTTAATAATGTTTTATTGCTTTAAAATGCAAGAACAGTTATGAATATAAAATGTTCTTAAATTAAAAATACAACTTTTTATAAACATTTTTCTCGAACTCCGGTTACCGCGACACACCGCTTATGACGACACTTTTTTCTTGTCATTAGAGGGTCGGGATAACGAGGTTCGATTGTACCGTCAAATTTGGTGTTTAGAATTGAATTTCCGGACGCGACAGTGCGGGAAAGGAGAAAACCTGTCGTCACGTGGCAAAAATCACATATAACTCGATAAGCGATTTTGGAACACTTTTTTTTAATCAAAGTGTTCCAGATGTGTTCCCAATGCGTGCTGGGAATTTGCAGTGTGTCTAAATAAATTTCCCACTTCCTGTAACGTACTATTTTGTTGAATATTTCGACAAGATTGACCAGTTTCATTTATTCTAATGTTTTCATTAGAAGATAGACTAATTACTTTTAAATTAATCGGTTTGAATTTATTATGTTGGGCATCACAAAATGTCTTGATGTTTTTCGAATGTTGATTTTTAACACTTTTGAACATAGTTGAAAAGTGTTTATGAATGTATGTCTGCCGTCTGTCTGTCCGTACTCTAACTCTCGTAAATATACTTGATTGACATGAAATTTTTAAATATTATTGATGTTTACTATAGAATACTTGGTATTGGAAATGAAGTATGTAGCATTTACAGTTCGTTCACAGGAACACACAAAATAATTTCGTTACATTATGGTATATGGGAAAAAATCGTTTGCGGTGCATTTTTTTTATGTTACGATATTTCAATCATAATAAAATTGATTTGAATCACTGAGATGGACTACAATATGCTTTCTCAGGAGTATAGAATAAGTAGCATTTATAGTTCGTATACAAGGACGCACAAAAGAATTCCATTACATTATAAGCTTTGGATATAAACAGTTTGCGTTGCATTTTAATGATATTATAATACTTCAAACATAATGAAATCACTGAAGTGCACTACAACTTGTTTTTATAGAGTATGGGGGTGCATAGCGTTTATCGTTCATTTACAGAGACACACAAAATAATTCAATTACTTGGCTGACTAAGATCGATAATTGCTGGAATTGCGTTTTCCGCTGTGGTATGCATTTAAAAACTTATCTAATTTTAAGTGTATTAGGTGGTCTGTATAAATTCTATAGATATCGATTTCTTTCTATAGATATCGAGTTCTTTGGTATAGTCCTGCATGAGCAGGAGCTATACGAGAGGAATTGCACACATTACCAGATACGGACAGCAATTGCTAAAAATGCATTTTTACTGAGTTATGTGTTTTTAAGTTGCTTATTTGGATATTTCATTTCATTTTATGAAAAAATAAAATTTCTTAATAATATTATGTTAGTGTTGGGAACTTTTTCATAATTTATGCCTGATGCATGATTTCTCGTTCTTTTTTCCCTTGAAAAGTTCGTAAAAGATAGCAAGTTTTGAAGCATAGCAACAAAATGGCATAAACTGAAGTTGCAAAAAGATGATAAACTCATCTACTATGCAAGTTTTATGCATACAAACATAATTTCAGCTTGCATAGAAGTTTGGGTTACTTCAGTGCGAAATGTTTTTGTTATTTATTGAAACTAAAACAAAAAACTAATATCGTATATAATTATTGCCACCCAATTTCCATCATAAACTACATACGTATATAAATATAAATTTAATTTAAATTGCATAAGTATATGTATACATTTTCTCTTTATATATTTTTCTTTACCCTGATATTAGTTTAGCATACAAAGCAGAAGCTGATCTTCTAACACCATACTCTGAAATGGCTTCGCCAATCGTGACAAAAGAAACTATGACTTTGCTTGAAAGAAGGCGGCAGAAACGGTAATTTTTGTATTATAATTAATGAATATTTTTGGAAATAACCAAACAATATCCATTCTATGTTGTGTAGTTATTACAGTTATTGGTTTACAATTAAAAATACATAGAATATAATAAAAATATTCATCCCGAGAATTTATGCGTATTACATTATTTTTAGGAAGTCATTCAGATGTTACCCGTATAGTCTACAAATATTTGTTTTTCATTTGAAGTACGTCTAATGCTATATCAATATTTCATCGCTATTTAAGAATTATATTGTCAATTGATGCAGTAATGTACATTAATATATAAGATATTTCACGAAGATTTAAGAAGTATAATAAGCCAATTTTGCTTTCTTCATAGAGATTATGCTTGAATTTATTAAAATGGATATATGTAACAGGTTATTACTTTACATTTCCATTGCAAAAACCATTAAAATAAAAAAACATTTACGCTCAAAAGATTTGTTTTGAACGTAATAATGCATGGTGAATTAAAAATATCTTTACAATTTTGACAATCGGTAAAATTGGAAAGAAATAAGTTAGCCAAGTTATGTCAAACAGTAGCACAAAGTTTTATTTGTGTAAGCAGTATATTTGGGGAGGAGATGAGAAGAGTCTAAAAATCTAAGCTGTAGTCATATTCCTTTCAAGCACGTAGCAGCATTTCAATATGAATATTTGCACTTTTAACTGTGAGTTTTTTTCTTTAAATCATTGATATTAGGCACCGGAATACATTGCACGCTGTCTTTAACGTATTTCCACAGAAAAAAAATATATATACACATCATCTGGTGATCTAAGCAGCTAAAATGTAGGACCAACTCAGTCAATCCATCGGTCTATTCTTTTCTTTGCTTACAAAAATTTACAAATCCTTTGTTTTACTTTGTTTACAAAGGAAATTTTATGTTTTTCTTTTACATGTAGAAACGTTATTAGCTTGACTATCTTATTATTCGTTGCAAAACAGATTGCAATGAGAGTAGATTTTTAAACATAACTCAAAAACTACTTGGCGGAATGACCCGTAATTTTGTATTCGCATATTTGAAGCTTTTAAATATCGATTTCCGTTAAAAATTCTATAGGTTACTGTTGGAAAACAACGTTCATTTTCTCCTCTCCGCACATATGGCGCATGCGCGTACAGTTACGTTGATGATGCTCCGGAAGCAAGAGCAGTTGTTTTACTTTAAGAAAGATGTCGGCGCTCATCAGTCGCATACGAGCTGTATATATTTTGTCTTCGTTTAATTGTAAATAAATGTCTTATGTCGTGCTATTCTGCAAACTCTGCTTGCCTCATACACCTACAAATGGTTATGGAACCAGAGACGCTATTTTACTGCGCTATAATTAGCAGAAATGATTTTTAATTCGAACATTCGGATTTGGAACTCTTAAGCCTAATCGAAAGTAAGAATTGTTCTTCATTCTGTTTATCATTTGCATTATTTCTGGCTGTGAGAGACTCTGCATAATTATGTCTCATGTAACGACAATTGAAAAGCTCGGAAAAGATAATTTTGATAGCTGGAAGCTTCAAATCGAAGCTGTATTAATCAAAAATGATCATTGGGATTACGTAATTGGTAAAGAAATTAAACCGGCTGAAGGAACCGCCGAAGAAAAGAAGTGGCTCCAAGCTGATCAAAAAGCTCGTGCAGATATAATTCTTTCTATAAATCCTAGTGAACTGAGTCATATAAAGCATTGTACGACTTCAAGTGCTGTATGGAATAAGCTGAAAGATGTTTATGAATCGAGGGGACCCGCAAAGAAAGCAACTTTGTTAAAACAACTTCTGTTTAGAAAAATGTCCATAAATGATACGATGGCTGATCGTTTAAATATTTTCTTCGAAATAGTTGATAAACTGAAAAATATGGAAATAGAAATCGCGGATGATTTGTTATCAATTCTACTTCTATATAGTGTTCCTGAGAACTTGAGATGCGCTATAGAATCCAGAGATGAGTTACCTAAACCCGAATCTTTGAAAATTAAAATGCTAGAAGAATGGGATGCCAGGAAAGGAAAATCCACTCAAGATTCACAAAACGCATATTATATAGAAAATAAAAGAAATAATCAAGAACAGAAGAAGAATGAAAAATGGAAAATGAATCCAAATAAAAAATTTTCCTCGGAAAGGTGTTACCGAAATTTCAAGTGCAATTATTGTTCGAAAATGGGGCACAAAGCTTCGGAATGTAGAAAGAAAATAGCTGATAGAAAGCTTACATCTTTAAATAAAGGAAATCAAGGATCGATGATAGCCACTAATTATGAAAAACCGACTAGTATGGCATTTAATGACGCATATCAAGAACCTTCTGCATGGTGTTTGGACAGTGGATGTACATCTCACATGTGTAAAGATAGAAATTTATTTTCAGAGTTTCATCCTCGTACGAATTCTACTATACAGCTTGCAGTTGATCAAACAGCGAAAATTACAGGAATAGGAACAGTTTGCATTACAGTACCTAATGGGAGTGGAATTACTAATCTCACACTCAAGAACGTTCTATGTGTTCCAGAATTAAAGTGTAATTTGCTCTCAACATCTAAAGCAACAGCCAAAAATCGTTCAGTGATTTTTAAAAAACGATTTGCTAAAATCATCGAACCAAATGGTTCTACATTAGTACATGCTGTCCGTCATGGGGATTTATATTACGTATACCCAAGCATCGAGAGAGCTGCAATAGCAGAGGTAAGTGAATTTCTAAAATGGCATCTTAAATTAGGTCATTTAAATGAGTCTGATTTAAAAAGACTTAAATCAAAGAATATGGTTAGAAATCTAAATTTCAATGATAATGAGTCTCTTAAAGACTGTAAAATTTGTATTCAAGGTAAACAAACTGTGCGTTCTTTTCCTAAAGAATCAAACTTTAAAAGTGACGATTTATTGACTCTTATACATTCAGATTTGTGTGGTCCTATGAGAGTTCCATCCCACGGAGGATCGCGATATTTCGTTACTTTTATTGACGATAAATCCCGTTACATTGAAGTCAGTTTTCTTAAAACCAAAGATGAGGTTAAAAATGCATTTGTTAAATACAAAGCAGCAGTTGAAAACCGTGTAGGAAAGAAAATAAAAATTCTTCGTACGAATAATGGTAAAGAATATTTCGGAGAAGAATTTAATAAATATATCGAAGAAAGCGGTATAAAACGAGAATTTTCCTCACCACTAACTCCGCAACAGAACGGAACATCAGAGAGGGCCAATAGAACTTTAGCTGAAATGGCGAGGTGTTTACTATTACAAAGCAATCTCCCACAATCTTTTTGGGCTGAAGCTATTAATTGTGCGGTATACATACGTAATCGCTGTCCTTCGCGACGTTTAAATGATAACAAAACACCCTACGAAGTATTTTTTGGCATCAAGCCAACTTTATCATAATTTTAAATATTTGGGCAGAAATGTTTTGTACTAAATAAAAGACAAAGTAAAGGAAAATTTGATCCTAGGTCAGAAGAGCATATTTTTGTTGGCTATTCAAATGAATCAAAAGCGTACAGGCTGTGAAATAAGAATTCCAGAAAAATTGTTATAAGCCGAGACGTCCGATTTATTAACGAATTTGAAAACGATTTACCTTCAAACAGTGAAATAAAATTAATTTTTCCCTTCTCTCAAAATAATGAAAATAAAACAATTACGCAAGAATCAGAAACATCTTCTCCTCCCGTCAAAAATGAACCAGACAGCTGTGACGACAGTGATGTTGATATGCAATCAGATGAAATTTCCGACACCCTTTCTTCCCCTACAAGAGCTCGCGGTCGGCCCAGAAAAATAAAAACTGGTAAGAAAGGTAGACCCAGAAAAGAATTTAAAATAATAATTCCAAAAGAAGAAAAATCCCAAGTTGTAATGGAAAATTTATTTTCTGACTCATGTCCGGAATTTTCTGAGGCTTTAAACGGGCCATTTAAACATGAATGGATAGATGCAATGGAATTAGAATTTAATTCTTTAATGCAAGAAAATGCATGGCAAATAGTTGATAGGCCAAAACATAAGAAAATTATAGGAAGTAAATGGGTTTTAAAAACTAAATATAAACAAGACGGGTCAATCGAAAAGTTTAAGGCGAGAATAGTTGCAAAGGGGTGTTCTCAAAAACCAGGAATTGATTTTGAAGAAAATTTTTCGCCTGTAGCCAGATTAAGTTCGATCAGAACTGCGATCGCTTATGGTATTCAAAATGGTTTTACAGCTTATCAATTAGATTTTATTATGGCTTATGTAAATGGTGATTTAACTGAAGAAGTATACATGGAGTTACCTGAAGGTTTTAAATATGAATCTAATGTTGACAAAGTTTGTTTATTTAAAAAGTCTCTCTACGGATTAAAACAATCAGGTCGACAATGGTTCAATAAATTAGATGAAAAATTAAAACAAATGAAGTTTGAATCACTAAATGCTGATAAATGTGTTTATTTTTCAAAATCTCCAATAGAAGCTATTATCATTGTTTATGTTGATGATCTCATAATTCTTACTAAATGTAAACAAGATTATGAATATATTAGAGATGAATTATCCAAATATTTTCAAATGAAAGATTTAGGTTTGTTACACTATTGTTTGGGCATAGAATTTATGCAAAACGGGGACAGTATTAAAATTACTCAAAAGAAGTATATTGAAGATATTCTGAGCAAATTTAATATGCAAGAATCAAAATCAATATCTACACCTTTTGATAACAATGTGAAGCTTACTAAAGATATGTGTCCCAAAACTGAAGAAGAAAAGTCTGAAATGAATAATATTCCTTATCGTCAACTAATTGGTTCTCTTATGTATTTATCAGTAGCAACTAGACCTGATATAACTCATGCTGTGAATTTTCTAAGTCAATTCAACAACAATCCAGGCAAACCTCATTGGATAGCTGCAAAAAGAGTTTTAAGATATCTAAGAGGTACTCAAGATCAAGGACTGATTTTTAAACGTGATACTAAGTCCTTAGTTGCATTTGTTGATGCTGATTGGGCTTCAGATGTCAATGATAGAAAGTCCTATACTGGATACATTTTTAAATATGCCGGTGGTGCTATATCTTGGGAATCGAGAAAACAACGAACTGTTGCATTATCCACGACTGAAGCAGAATATATGGCTTTATCAGAGGTTGCTAAAGAGACCTTACATCTCAGACGGTTCTTAAATGAACTTTCTCCTGAAATAGTGTCTGCACCTACTTTAATATTCTGCGATAACCAGTCTGCTCAAAAATTAGTAAGAAACCCAATTTATCATTCTCGCACAAAACATATTGACATTCGCCATCACTTTGTGCGCGAAATATATGAGAATGGAGATATAGAAGTTAAATATCTAGAAACTGAAAATATGGCAGCTGACATTTTAACAAAAGCTTTAAGTGCCTATAAACATAAGAAATGTTGTGATTTAATAGGACTAAGTGTTTAAAAACATTCAATGTTATTCTGTATCCTTTTTCCATATAAGTTGAAAGTATATGCTGTTTGTAATTGTAATTTTATATTTTGTTTCTCTGTAATTTGCATATAATATTTGCATAATAGGAGAGTAATTAATGCCTTGTTAAGAAAATGCACGTTGTAAGGGGGGAATTGTTGGAAAACAACGTTCATTTTCTCCTCTCCGCACATATGGCGCATGCGCGTACAGTTACGTTGATGATGCTCCGGAAGCGAGAGCAGTTGTTTTACTTTAAGAAAGATGTCGGCGCTCAGTCGCATACGAGCTGTATATATTTTGTCTTCGTTTAATTGTAAATAAATGTCTTATGTCGTGCTATTCTGCAAACTCTGCTTGACTCATACACCTACAGTTACAATTCATATTTATCTCGAAAATTAATTTAAAAAAATATATATTTTTTTAATAAATTTACGAATAAAATACGGATTGTAACATGAATATTTTGACAGAAAATGATTTCTAGAAGCTTCAAATATGAGAAAATAAAATATCACTTCATTCCGTCAAATATTTTTTGAGTTATGCTTAAAAAACTGCAGGCATTGCAATTCGTTTTGCAACTGTTAAAAGAGAATTTAACATTAAAAGTTCCAAACTTTAAATCTGCCTAATTCCTGAACTACTTGACCGAAAGACTACCCATTCGGCATCCTGTTGTACAATTTACTAATAAAGACAAATATGATATTAACAAAAATTGAAAGAATATGTAATTACCAGTCTAGTGGTTAGTTCCGTTGTTTTTCTGTGACAGTTTGGAGATTAAAATGTTTGAGGTGTTCTTTTTATTTTCGACTGTATAGTATTGCGTTATATGGCATTTCCATACATCATTAAATTACCATGGTAATTATAATTATGCATAAAAAGTTAATTCACATGCATCTAAACCAAAATAAAAATTCGTGTAACTATAAATAATTCCTTTTCAGAATTGAGGGTGTCGGGGCAAGGAAGTGCTAAGCCACATTTGTAAACTTCTGAGGTATATCTGTTTGAAAGTTAGAACAAATACTCAAATCAAGATACACTGCAAATCTTTATACACTTTACAGAACATTTTTTAGAACAGTTGTTTTGTCACCTTTTTTAGTACAATTCGAAGCGCACTTTTCGGAACAGTTTTTAAAATACTTCTGAGAACACGTCTTTTGTTCACCACACTTTCTAGCGCACCTTTTGAAAGCGGTGATTTCACAAGTGTGTCCAAATGTGCTCCCAATCAGGGCTGTAGCTAGAAGTAAACAATAGGGGGTGCTCAAGAAAATGTAGGGGGGGGGGCTCATACTATTTCTCTCTCTCTGACACATGCACGCACAAACACAGATATATAGGATCAAAGTATTATATAGAAAGTTAAATTAGTGTATATTCATATTGTAGGCACTATATTTCTTATTAAATTGTTTATAACTATACTAGGGGGGCTACCCCCTGCGAGCTACGCTCGCCAACCCCCGCTCAGACTTCGAGACCTCTAAAAACATGACAGCGTGCTTTATTTTAAAAATATTGGTAAATCTGTAATTGGGTTGTCATGCTTTTAACGTTTTAATGGGTCATTTTTTGATTACCATGGTCTCATACACAGCTGCTGCGACAACTGACGACTGTTTTCGGGATTGATAAGTAAAATCAATTACAACTTGAAAACCAGCTTGTATAAAATGGTTAGGTTTAAATTGTGGCTACCTCTCGGACTTTTATAACAACGATCTGTATTCTATTCTTCCTTTGCGTTTAAGGATGAGAAAAATTCCATCTGCTTGTGAATAACATTAAGAACCACGGTATTGAAAAGTACTATGTTATAGACATTTTCAGTAACAGGTTTTAATTTTCTTTCTATTTTAGTGCACCATCATGCATATTTTCATGTTATTTTAAATATGTAAATTATTTATTTTAATTAATATGTATATACGAATTTTCTAATAATTATTTATCATACAAAATTAATTAAATATTTTGTGCATGCCTGCATTTATTCGGCATCAATTGATGAGATATTTAAACAAATTTGTTATCCGCGATAATTTTACACTATGTTTTGTCACCTGAATATTGTCCATAAGAAAATCGGGTACTTTTCCAGTATAGGATCCTTTGCTTTTAGGTTTAGCGTAATTCGAGCTTCAAAAAGGGATAGATTCGTTAATATACATAGATTTGTTGCCAAAAGTTATGAAAACAAACCCAGTGAACTTTTGGTGCTTTTCTATTATAGGGGTCTTGACGCTTTTTTAAAAAGCTTGGCGGAAAAAACCAAGCAGGAAAGAAAACGAAGCAGGATATTTTATTCTCCTTCTGTTCAGTTGGGCAATTATTATTTTATATATTCGTTTCAAATATCCGAATTAAGGATTTTATAAATTCGTTCTCTCAAAATGATATCAATAAATAATAATTACTATTAATTTCTCCCCCCCCCCCTTTCTTTTGCGTTTACATAAATGACGTCATTTGGACGAATTCATTCAAAATATTTTCAGTTTATAAATTAAATTAAATGCTGACAGACGATTGAATCCTGACGATAGAAATGTGATTTTTTTTTTCAAATTTTCTTGAAAAACATAATTTAATCACAATCTTGTATTCATTATTGATTGAAATAAAAGATAAATCCAATTTCAATTTGAAAATGACGAATAAAAAGAAATCAATAATCCCTGTCGGGATCCTTTTCAATTTTTTTCCCTTTTTTGTCACAAAAAAATTCAGTAATTAGTTGCTATCATTACAGAAATGTCATTAAAATTAGAAAAAAATTAAGATCTCGAAAACTAATTCCAATTTCAAAATTCTATTACCAGTTTTGACATCCGCGGATTTTTATGGACAATTGGTATTAATTTCACCATCAAGCGTTTAATATTTTATTAAAAATAGCCCTGAAACATAATCAGTCGTTTAACCAGTCGTTTCATAAAATCGTTTCATAAATTCGTTTCATAAAATCGTTTCACAAATTCGTTTCATTAGGATTTTATATATATAGGGTAGATTTGATGCTAAGAAAAGTAAAGGCTGCAGACAGGGATGTAATGGAGGATATACGGTGGATATGCAGTATACCTTTTGGATTATTTTAAGGAATACCGTATACCCTCTTCTCAAAAACACTATAGCATATACTTTTTAGAGTATACCCTCTGCCTAAAGCGTCCTTCTGGTTTTTTACTACTACATCACTGGCTGCAGAATGAACATTTTCAGTGTATAATTATACTAGTGAAATAATAAGTGATAATGTCAATAAGTAAATAAAAAGCAGACAGTTCACCTGTTTCAAAAGAGTTACAACTTTTAATTTTATTCTGAATATTCCCTGCCCTTAAGGATTCTAAAGTTATGTTTTTATATGATAAAAAACATTAGAACTATCAAGGGTGTATTTTGAATTTTAAAATTATTTTTGTGTCTAGTCAAAAGCTAAAACCACTTGTATTTAAATTGGCTATAACTCATTAGAATAACTTTGTTTTATGCTAATAATGGAAAACGCTACAAAATGAAAAATTTCAGTATATAACCAATGGAAAAGTGAATGTTTGCATCAGCAAAAGGGTGCTAATTCTGAGTATGTGCAGATAGGATGCGCACATATTGAAGCACTTATTTGCAGTTTTTAAACAAATGCTGCAATTTAGTATTTATGCAAAACTGTAAAAAGCCCCCAAAACTAATTTTTGAAGAGAGTTTCATTTGGATTTTTGAAACAGAATTTCATTTCGTGGCCTTGGCAACTTTCCCAGGGGGGCTCAAAAATTTTCAGGGGGTGCTGAGCCCCCCCTGGCACCCCCCTAGCTACGGCCCTGCTCCCAATCCGTTCACAAATGTGTTCCCAAGTTTAGGTTTAACAAATATCCTGAGCAGAACACCTTTCGGTACACTTTCAGAACACTTTCTTTATTGGGAAGCATATTCGGAACACCTAAGTACACACCTAAGTACACCTAACACATTCAGTACACATTAAGGTAACTGGAATACTTTTTTTTAATCAAAGTGTTCCAAATATGTTCCCAATGTATGCTGGGAATTTGCAGTGTATATAACATAATGTTTTTTCCCAATGTCTTAGTAACATTTCAGATAGTCTAAATAACAGTACGGCATTACTTTAATGATATTACTATTACGTTCTTTGTAAATTAGCTATCTTCGTTGGGGGTATAAATGTCTGGAGCAAAAACGAACCCTGGTACATATGCTGCCACCAAGTGACATTAGAAACAAATAATACGTAGAATATTATAATTTACAACAATAAGTAACAGATTATAGTGTTAGATTTATTTCACCAAAAATGTGGCATGGCACTTTGTTACCCCGACACCCTCATTTATTAAAATTTTACTTTTACAACCTAGATTCTCTAATTATTTTTAAAATTATTTTTATAGTTAGTAGTATTATTATTTTATGTTATATTTATATCATTTTAGTTGTTGTTGCGGCCGTTTTCGCTTATATGGATCAGATGGCGTTTGGTCTTGGGGCGTAGCATTTGCGAATTTCCTTGTCAACTTCATTATCGTGGGTCTCGGAAGAATGGCAGCCATGTTCTACGTTGATTTCATAAATTTCTTTCACATTGACAGAAAAACTGCTTCTATCCCATTCAGTGTTCAGCAAGCTGGTAGAAACCTGTTTGGTAAGTTTCTCTAAAATCCTAGATTCAATTACAATTAAAATAAAACAAAATAAGCATTCAGATAGACATAAAGTAACAAACAACGATACTATAAATAGATTCAATAGCATCAATACTAATTAGTTGTGTTTTGCATGTATAAGTTTCAATTTTAATGTAAAATAATATTGTAGTTTATTTACAGAGCAAAATAGAAATTGATAAGTGAAAATAACAACAAAAATACAATAAAAGTACTTAAATAATCTATTGATAAAACATTGACCAATCTTGTTTAATTGCCTATTTTATATTTATAAGAAACGTAGATAAAAATAGATAACACTCACACAGAGAAGTCCCTTTCTCTGTGTGAGTGTCTGTATGTGTGTGTAATCATATGTACGTAGGCTGTTCAATAAGTAATAAGACTAATTTTACTGCCGCGAAACCACTCATCGGAATGTTAATTTCTGTGGCATAAAAAAAGTTTGCTGTCTGTATTAGCAAAAGCTACCGATAGATGGCGTGTACAGGCTCATGTTCCTGAATATCAGGTGATTGAACTGAAGCGTGTTTGCGTTTGCGGGCGCCTACGAGAGCGGCCAGTTGTCGAAATGGAAGCGTCGATGGAACAACCTTATGCGATTAAATTTTGTGTTCGTCTGCAAAAATCAGCATCAGAGACCTTTGACATGATAAGTGAAGCTTTCAACGATGAAGCAATGTCGAGGGCAAGTATTTTTCGCTGACATAAAGCTTTTAAGGAAGGAAGGCAAAATGTGGAAGATATTGAAGGTGAGGGACGACCTTCAACGTTCATCACAGAGACAATGATTAATACAGCTGCGGTTATCATCAAGGAGGACCGCAAAATGACAAAATGACTTCCTATTGCACCATAACAATGCCCGACCACATATTGCTCGTTGCGTACAGGATGTTTTGCAGCTGAACAACGTAGAGATTTTACCACACCCTCCATACAGTCCTGATCTCGCTCCATGCGATTTCTGGCTGTTTCCCCAACTTAAGAAACCTTTACGAAGCAAACATTTTGCAAGCAATAAAGCACGTTTTAAGGCGGTTTTGAAAAAGCCCTCAAAAAACGGACCTTTACATGTTTTAAAGAAGTGGACAGAACGTTGGGATAAATGCATTACGTGCCGTTGTAGTTATTTTGAAAAATACAATGTAAATGATGACGATTAAAGGTATTCTGTATTTTTTATAATTTTAGTCTTATTACTTATTGAACAGCCCTCGTATTTTCAAAGTTTATTCCGAAATGGCATTCTATATTGTAATGATTTTACAAGCAAATCCTGTATCTTTCTCTCTATCTCTTTTATTTATTTTTTTGTCTAATCTTTCATTTATTTTGCCGTTTCCTCTTGGGCCTTTTAAAGTTTCAAATTCAATTGCTAATTTTCTAAAGAATATCTTTAACATATTAGGATAGAAAATTTCACATGTGAATGTTCTATATATTTATTCTCTAATAATATTATGTTTTAGATCATGCATTCAGATTGTTAAAATATGTGACAATATTCAACATTAAACACTGATTTGTATACACTGAGGGATAAAATATTATGACCACTTCTCACTGAAACTTATATTCTTAAGATCCGTTTTAAGATCCATCTAGTAAAGCATACAGATATGAGATGTACTCTTCCCAATTGGGCGAAAAAATCCGAGCCAGGATTCGAACATGGGATCCCTTGGCTGAAACTACCAATGCTCTACCAACTGACTAATCCCGGACGAATATGGCTGAACTAATTCACCCAGTTAACCTTTTTGATCATAGCATCTGGTCTGATATCTGAATCAGCACGACAGAATAAATCACGAGTAATGGGACCTCCAGTAAACGCTGGAAAAGTGATTACACTAGATTAATCTTGACACAATTATTCAAATTGGTAAAGAAATCATATGAGATGCAATCTTCCCAACTGGGCGAAAATGCAGGTATGGTTTGCGATGATTCTGAGTTCTATTGCGTTACAATTTGTTATGTTATAACTCTGCTGTTGCTATAAACAATATGTGTCAGTCACCTGTTATCTCTATTGTTCACAAGCAATTTTCGCCCACAATTTCACTTTTCGCTAGAAATTTTTTTTGGCCTAGATTCAATTCTTTGTAGACGCGAGACATTCTTGCACGAGAAAATACAAGGAAATTAGCGATTTCTGATATATTGGAATCGGCCCTTCTGGCACCCACAATCATGTTTCATTCAAAGTCACTCGATTCTCTTTTTTCCCATGAAGAGGCAAAATGCAAAGTTCACTAGTGTTTCTAACCAAGAGCAAACTTTTTATCAGAAAAACCAGTTTATTACATCAGCGGACTTTCTGCAAACATTAGTCGAAGTTCCATTGAGGAGTTGTTATAATATTTTAGCCTCTCAGTGTATATGGGATATATCATGTATATCCTATCGGTGTACTACCCAGTCGCAAAAATCGACTTAAAATCGAAGCATTTACAAGATTTTGTTTACGAACCTTATATGGAGATGGGAAACACTGTTTAATTTTTTAGTATCTATGAATAGAACTTGCAAATTTTATGAATTTTACGAATATACTATTTCTTTCAGACTTCAACAATTGTTGAATGGGTGTCTGGAAGAAGGGCTTATGTTACAAATTAAAAATTTCGAGAAATGAAGAAAAAAACTAATAATGCCATTGATTAGAGATGTCTTGAACACCTACTGCAACATAGGCCTGCCTTCAGATCTTAATTATCCTCCACTTTTGTCGTCATGCTGAGTAATCAAAAGATAGTTAGGTGGATAAGGAAAGTAATAATATTATTTTAAGTTTACTGTTTAAAATTTTTATTTAAAATAAACTTGCAAAATTTGTAAACATAGGCGCTCCTTCCAGACACTCAATCAGTTGATGTCTGTTTTAATTTAATAGCCTCAACTAAGCAGAAATTCCATCGTGCATCATTTAGCTGAAAAACACTATTTTTAACTAGAATTACTTGTTTATTTTACAGGTCCAGTTGCTGGAATCTTGGGACAAAAATACGGTATAAGAAGTGTGACTATCGTGGGTGGCATCATTGGCTCCCTAAGTGCATCTCTTGAATATTTTAAGATGGATATCACTTCCGTGACATTTCTATGGGGGCTACTTTTCGGTAAGTAAAAATAAATGTGTTTCACAATTCCTACAGATTTTATTTTGTATCAGAAATTTATTTTTTTATGAATTTTATAGTAATACACTACACTGATAAAGAGGATTCTATCACTCTCAACAAAAAGGTACTCAATGTTGCCACTTAGCAGATTCAGAAATCTACTACTATTTCCCAATAGTAATATTCATCTTAATGACAGATTAAATAAGACAAATATTACTATTTGGAATTAGTGATAGTTTTTTTAATAATAAAAAAAAAATACTCTAACTTTTCAACAGTGAAGGTACTTGATATTTGATATAGACACTAAATGATGAAAATACTTGTACACACAAAATGCTGCTTGATTTGCAATTGCGAATCAGAAATATTTTTTATTATCCTCCTTATGTTTTCTCTGGTAATATAATTGATTTTTGTGTTCAATAACATAAAATTTTGTCATTATAAACAAAATTTTATATAACAGAGCTGTGAAAACACGGAATAAGTTCATGTTATTATTCAAGAACAGTTTGAATATCATAGAATCAAATAATTGTGATTTGAAGATTTACTAACTATATATACTAAATATTCTACATTAAAATTAAAACTTTATCATGTTTTACCCTAAAACCAACAAGTTCGAAATTGTACGTCAAATGTGACAAATGAGGTGCGTTCGTACTATAGCTAGTTACATAAATATTCAGATCTTTTCTGATTTTTAATTCTGTGAAATGAATTATACCGTCTGCAGATTAATTTCTGTAATAAAATAAGTATCTCGGTCGCTTGACGATTAAACTTCGGAAGCTCCTATAACAAAAAAGTACCGATTAAAAAAAAATTCAAATTTCTTAATAAATATTTTTATTAATATCTCCTAAAGTTTTGATTCGATTTTAATAAAATTTGAAATGTCTCGACAAAATTCTGCAAAGATAATATATTTTAAATTGCAAACCATTCGGTTGGGTAGTTTTTGCGTTGTTATATGCGGACGGACGGACAGACAGACGGACGGACCAAGCGACGACAATAGGTGCTACGTATTTATATAATTACGAACGCACCTAATAAAAAACACTGTGAGCAATATAGTTAAGAGACGTCTTCTAAATATTCTAAACTAATCTGGAGCTATTAAACTGCAAGAAACTAAAATGACTCGTCAAACAGCGTAAGAGCGAACATATTTTAAACTTCACAAATTAAGTTCAAAATAATGAATAACTAATTGACAAATAAATGTTTTTACATAAACTATTTTCAATTGGCTGTAATTTTTTTTAATTCTTTGAAAATAATAATTTATTTTCATACTCACTAAGAAAATATATTTGCATCACTCAGATCACTAATAAGAATATTCACTTTTCAGAAACAGAACATATTTTGTAACAGAATAAACAATAATAAACGAAAAAAAAATTTATATTTTTTTAATCTTTATAATCTACCGTAATTTAAAGAAATATATATACTATAGATAGATGGATAGATAGATAGTCAGGCTGAAGAGTGAAGCATTTAAACATATGTTATCTCAGTGTTTATAAATTTAATCTGATACCTACAGATAAAAATAAATTGTAACGGAACGCTTTGGAATTTTGGAAAAACGTAAATTTATTACTTCTTTGAAAATAATAATTTATTTTCATACTCACTAAGAAAATATATTTGTATCACTCAGAGAACTAATAAGAATATTCAATTTTCAGAAAATTTATTACTTCCAATCAATTTAATGGGGACCTCTTTTACTTAAAAAAATTGGAGAAGGGGACATAGCGAACTCGCGGGTGGTTTAAGTTGAAGATTTTCTACACTAGAAGCTAATTTCAACATCATATTTGAATTCTTCTTCTTCAGTAAATTTTACTTTAAGATACCAAATAGGCAGTCATGCAGGTTTAAAGTTTGGACCTCTTAATGTAAAATTAATTTTTAATCACTGCAAAACAAATTCAATGCTAATATTTTTTCAAGTATAACTCAAAAACTAGTTGATGGAATGAGAATGTAATTTTGGATACACATATGTGAATTTTCTAGAAATGGATTTCGGATTTAAAAAAAATAAGAGGTTGTATATTCATAATTTGTTTCGAAATTGCATTAAAAATATATATAATTTTTGGAAATTAATTTTCGAAAGAAATATGAATTGTAATCTGTAGTTTGTTTGACAGAAATCGATTTGTAGAAACCTCAAATCTGGGAAACCAAATTTGCAGTTCATTCCGCCCAGTAGTTTTTGAGTTACGCTTAAAACACAACTCAGATCGAAATCTATTTTGCAATGGTTAAAAAAGAATTTAAAATTAAAAGTTTCAATTTTTAAACCTGCATATTTCATAAACTACTTGACCGAATGACTTCCTGTTTCGTATCTTAAAGTAAAATTTACCGAAAAATATAAATATAATGTCAAAATTGGGTAAGCCCCCTTTCGGGGGTGGGGGGGATCTATGAAACCAACCAAATGATGTCCCCATCAAGTTGGTTGGACATGTGTTTTATATTTTTACGAAATTCCGATGCGTTCCAGATATAGAGAGGGGGGGGGGACTTTTAGCGGAACTTGTATACGTTAAGAATTGGAGAGTATTGACTGTACGAAAGTATTTTCTTTAAAAGTAATAATAATAAAGAAAAAATATAAGACAAATAAGACCTAATTTTTTTTTTTTTAATTCTTAGCAGACTTTACTTGAATAAAGTATAATTTTATTTATAAAAAACATTCTGAGTATTCTATTTTACATTACAGGTTTGAGTACAGCACTAACGACAACAATAAATCAAGTGTCTATTGACCAATATTTTGAAAAACATCGAGCATCAGCTGGAGGATTTGCATTTTCTGGAGGTTGCATAGGGGCCATTTTCTTTCCAATCGTTCTCGAAACTCTGATCGAACGCTATGGAATGCAAGGAACCTTTTTAGTGATGGGAGCCATTATCTTGCACGTAGTTCCAGCAGCAATGATACTTGTCGAACCACCGTGGACAAAGGATGATTTTAGTGCTTCTTACGCTCGTAATATCAAGACGTACGGTGCATTTGACGAAAGCAAAAAAATTCACCCTGTTATAATATCTCAGGAACAAACAAAAAATTCCTCTGGAAAGAAAATAAGCAATGTTGATTTTAAACTTCTTCAAGAGAACGGCGACATGGTTTACCAGTTTTTGACAATAAATATTACAGATGGTAGCGTTCGCTCAAAATTAGATCAAAATGGTGTGCATAGTTTTGATAAAAAGCACATTCTAAAGAAGTTAAACTATATTTATTCCACACTAGCTGATCGAGAAAAACAGTATCAAGGTAATCCTTCTCTTAGCTCTCTCATTGAGAAAGCTATGAGCAACATATCCACTTACAAACCTGAAACTGAAACACTGGACGTTGCTTCATCGAGCAGTGGTGAATATACAAACATTGATATGCAGTGTCGGATTTTCATAGAGCATAAGTTGCAAGAATTATCTGGCATGAGAGGTACACAACTAGTATCACACTTCCCGTATCCGGAACAACATCGAGCTTGGAGGGTTCTTATAGAGTTACGAAAACTCTCAGAGGAATTATCCGAGGTAGCAACTGATCAAACTTTATTTGATAAAATATACTATCCCATTCCGAGTGAATGCATTATTTACGACGATCAAACGAAAAATTTCGGAAAGTTTTCTGATTCAGTAGACAGTACACAAAATCCTAATACTTTTTCCAGTCACATTAAAACAGCCATCCAGCTTCATAAAAATCCTTTATTTCTACTGATTTGTCTCTGCAGAGGTGTTTTTATGCTGACATTCGTCCCTTTCGCGATGATTGCCGTTGATTTCGCAATGGACCATGGACTAAAGAAATCTGATGGCAAGTACGTGATTGCAATCTTGTCACTTGGAGATTTCATTGGAAGAATCGGTTTGGGCTGGATTACAGATCGTAGGTATCTTAGTCTATCGAAATATATGGTGGTGGGAATGATCGCCCTCGGCATAAGTAGTGCAACGCTGCCATTTATGAATTGCAAATCTTCTGTATTGATATCTATTTTAATTTTCGCCATTTTACAAGGATCATTGTTCGTTCGTCATCCACTGTTGGTTTCGAATTATGTCAAGAGTCATGAAAAGTCAATTGGAATGGGTTTTATAAACTTCCTCTCGGGGTTTTTAGGATTTGCTTTGCCAGCCTATATAGGTAAGTACTGGAACTTAAATTTTAACATTTAATTTTATTTTATCATAAAATGCAAAAATGAAACCTGTCTGTTACAAAAAGACTGAAAACTGTCTAAAATGGAATTTTTTCTTGTCCCTAGTGATTCCGTTTTCACTGGTTTTAATTCTTATTTCAAATTTATTTTTTTTTACATTCCCGATAAAGAATAAGGCGACAGAATTATTTGCTTCCATTATGATAAAAATTAAGTACAATTGCCAAAAGAGATAATTTAGTTTATATTTTTTAATTTATATAATTATCGTGTGATAGTTTTAAATGGACTAAATATTTCCATATTTATATTTTAAAACTAAAAATTCCTATTCAGTTTGTCAACAGTAATTTCGCTTTACTTCAAAAGATTAATTTTGATACATTAAGTAGGAACAGATAATATATTTTTTATTTTGTAAAGCTTAATATTTTAATATGAAAAACAAGCAGATTATATTAAACTAGCAAGCTAAGCCCGCTATGCTGGTCAATTTCTCTTAACGAACCTTTAATCAAACAAACTATTTTCATTTCATAATTCACTTTTATATTTTAACACAGCGCTTCCCAACCTTTTTTCTTTCACGTACCCCTTGCTTAGGCTTTTCATTTCGGAGTACCCCTATTTATCATTCACATCCACCACCCCCTATCCTCTCCCCAGATATTATTAAAATCGTCTTCTCCGATGAATAAAAATCCAGATTTCAAGAATTATGCATTATTATATTTCCTTTTCATTAAGGGAGCACTGATGTTTTCAGTTTTATTTAAAGAATTAGGTTTATTAGTTAACAGAACGGGCCTATTTTAACAGCTACGCCCAGGTTCTCTTGCATTTCTAAATAATCAGATTGTTTCGAAGAATTTTTAGTTCCAGAATCATCAGGTTAATTTCAATCGCAGTTGCAGTACTCTTAAGAATTCTGGATTGCAACAAGTTATCCAATTTATACAGAAAACCAAATCATTTAAATAATAAGTAAACATTTCAAGTTAAATATTCATTAAAGGGAAAGAAGCTTTCCAATTAATATACGTTAATGATATAACTCCGCGTATTCAAAACGAAAATAAGGGCCTGCTTTTCAACGCTTTTAAAATTAAAAATTTAAACAAACAGCTCTGCCGGACGTTTTGCAATTATTATTAAAAAGAAACGATAAAAAAAAGAGGTGAGAAAAGAACATTTTTTAATGAAAATGGTAGTCAATGGAAGTTTTCGTGAAGATTGGGGAAAATATATAAGTACTCGTGCAATATGATTAGCAGTGGGCGGAGCTAATGACGTTGAATTATCAATGAATTATTAGGTATAGTGGCCTTCACCCTCATTTTTAGTGTAACATATTGGACTTACACATGAGGCTAACTTTATAATCCAAAACTATCAACTTTCTTTATGTGTTTTCAGCTAAACCATTTTGGTGATTTCCGCCATTACCGATATTATTTTTACGTACGCCCTGCAGGCTTGCCACGTACCACCAGGGGTACGCGTACCCCAGGTTGGGAACCGCTGTATAACAGAATAATAAGGCTACTATAATTTGTGACTCGTACTATAGCCAATATACACGTCAGGACACGTCGCCCTTATCAATATCTATTTAAGCGTGAAGTTTCGCTATGGTACTCCATTGTGAAATTTGGTAATTTTTGAATTTCAATATTTGAAAAATGGAGTAATCATTAGATTTGAAATTTATATCAAGAAATATACAATTTTTTACCTTTCAAAAGCACTTTGTCTAACAATTTTCTGACAAATACTTTCCGAGCTATTATTTTTTTCAGTAAACTTCAAATGTTTCATTTTCCGAGATCAATCTGTGGCAAAGATTAGCGAAAAACCCTGTCGTCAGCAACGCATAGCTTTATATTAAAGAGGATGTTGGAGCAGGGATTGTCACAATCACTTTTGAAATCGGTTCTGTAGTTCCAGAGATTCCATAGAAATTGTAATTTAGAATGATTTTAGAACGCTTTTCGCTCATTTCACCCTTTTAAATTTCGATTTTTTTTTTAATTTATACTGAGAGAGCATTTACATCTTATAAGTAACTACAATTAGGGAAGGAGCCAAATTTCAAATTTCTAGCTCCTTCAGTGTAAAAAAAGTGGCAGTTTTCGAATATTTTTCACTCCTGCACCCCATTGGGGTTAGTAGCACCGACATAAAATATAGCCAATGCTGGAGTAAGGATTTTCACAATCAATTTACCACCATTACTTTTGAATTCGGTTCTGTGGTTCCAGAGATTCGATAGAAATTGTAATTTAGAAAGTTTTTAGAACGCTTTTCGCTCATTTTACCCTTTAAAATTTCGATTTTTTAAATTTTGTTCTTAGAGAACATTTACATCTTATAAGTAACTGCCATGCCAAATTTCAAATTTCCAGCTCTTTCAGTATAACAAAAAATGCAATTTTAGAAATTTTTTCGCTCCTGCACCACCCTGGGATTAGTGGCGCCGACGTAAAATATAGCCTATGTTGGGGCTGGGATTGTCATCAAAAATTTGCCAACATCACTTTTAAAAAGGGTTCGGTAGTTCCAGTGGTTCCATAGAAATTGTAATATAAAATGTTTTTAGAACGCTTTTCTCTCATTTCACCCTTTTAAATTTCAATTTTTTTTTAATTTGTTCTTAGAGAGCATTACATCTTATAAGTAACTACGATGCCAAATTTCATGATTCTAGCTCCTTCAGTATCACAAAAATCGAAATTTTAGAACGTTTTTCGCTCCTGCACCCCCTAGGGGTAGTGGCACCGACATAAAATATATCCTATGTTGGAGCAGGGACTGCCATCATCAATCTTCCACCATCACTTTTGAAAACGGTTCTGTAGTTCCAGAGATTCCATAGAAATTGTAATTTAGAATGTTTTTAGAACGCTTTTCGCTCATCTCACCCTTTTAAATTTCGAATTTTATTAGAATTTTTTCTTAGAGAGCATTTTCATCTTATAAGTAACTATCATGCCAAATTTCATGTTTCTAGCTCCTTCAGTATCACAAAAATCGAAATTTTAGAACTTTTTCGCTCCTGCACCCACCTGGGGGTAGTGGCACCGACATAAAATATATCCTATGTTGGAGCAGGGACTGTCACCATCAATTTGCCTTCATATCTTTTAAAACAGTTCTGTAGTTCCAGAAATTCTATAGAAATTGTAATTTAGAATGTTTTTAGAACGTGTTTCGCTCATCTCACCCTTTTAAATTTCGAATTTTTTTAGATTTTTTTCTTAGAGAGCATTTACATCTTATAAGTAACTACCATGCCAAATTTCATGTTTCTAGCTTCTTCAGTATAAAAAAAATCGAAATTTTAGAACTTTTTCGCTCCTGTACCCACCTGGGGGTAGTGGCACCGACATAAAATATAGCCTATGTTGGAGCAGGGACTGTCACCATCAATTTGCCTTCATATCTTTGAAAACAGTTCTGTATTTCCAGAAATTCCATAGAAATCGTAATTTAGAATGTTTTTAGAACGCGTTTCGCTCATCTCACCCTTTTAAATTTCGAATTTTATTAGAATTTGTTCTTAGAGAGCATTTACATCTTATAAGTAACTACCATGCCAAATTTCATGTTTCTAGCTCCTTCAGTATAAACAAAATCGAAATTTTAGAACGTTTTTCGCTCTTGCACCCCCCTAGGGGTAGTGGCACCGACATAAAATATATCCTATGTTGGAGCAGGGACTGCCATCATCAATTTGGCACCATCACTTTTGAAAACGGTTCTGTAGTTCCAGAGATTCCATAGAAATTGTAATTTAGAATGTTTTAAGAACGCTTTTCGCTCATCTCACCCTTTTAAATTTCGAATTTTATTAGAATTCGTTCTTAGAGAGCATTTACATCTTATAAGTAACTACCATGCCAAATTTCATGTTTCTAGCTCCTTCAGTATCACAAAAATCGAAATTTTAGAACGTTTTTCGCTTCTGCACCCCCCTGGGGGTAGGGGCACCGACATAAAATATAGCCTATGTTAGAGCAGGGATTGTCACCATCAATTTGCCACCATCACTTTTGAAATCGCTTCAGTAGTTCCAGAGATTACCCCCTACAAACAAACAAACAAACAAACAAACAATCTTTACTACTTTATAATATTAGTATAGATAAGCTCGTGTAACGTAACAATCGATGATATTAATATATTAACAGGCATAATCTATACTATTATATAAATAGAGAACGCCTGACTGACTGACTGGCTGACTGACTGACTCATCAACGCCTAGCTGAAACGACTAAAGTCAGGATCACGAAATGTGGAAAGTAAATTGCTGTTATGACCTAGGCAAGCAATAAGAAATGTTTTTGAAAATTCCCCACCCACCGAAAAAGGTTAAAGGGGCGGTCGAATGTTTTAAGTGATTCCGCCATTTCTCAGCAATTGTTTTAGGTCGGAGCACAAAATTCAGGGGAAAAAAAATCTACTAAAAAAATGGTTAAACATGTATTTCAGCGATTTTAGAAATTGACCACCTAAGGGGGTTAAATGGGGGGGGGTCGAAAGTTTTAGGTCATTCCACCATATATCAGCAGCAGTTTTAGGTAGGAACATGGAATTCAGACAAAAAATCTACTGAAAAATTGTTAAACACATATTTCAGCGATTTTAGAAATTCACCCCCTGGGGGGTTAAATGGAGGGGTAGAACGTTTTAGGTCATTTCGCAATATCTCAGCAAGAAGTTTTAGGTAGGAGCATGAAATTCAGGATAACAAATCTACTAAAAAAATGGTTAAACGTGTATTTCAGTGATTTTAGAAATTCGCCCCTAAGGGATTAAATGGGGGTGTCGAATGTTTTAAGCCATTTCGCCATATCTCAGCAGCAATTTTAGGTAGGAGCACGAAATTCAGGATAAAAAATCTCCTAAAAAAATGGTTAAACACGCATTTGAACAATTTGAGAAATTCACCCCCTAACGGGGTTAAATAGGGGATCGGACGTTTTAGGTCATTTCGCGATATCTCAGCAACAGTTTTAGGTAGTTCAATGAATGCAGAATAACATATCTACTAAAAAAATTGTTAAACATTTATTTCAGCTGTTTTAGAAATTCACCCACTATGGGGGTTAAATGGGGGTCCATCGTTATAGGACATTTCGTCATATCTCAATATCCCATCAGCAGTTTTAGGTAGGAGCATGAAATTCAAGATAACAAATCTACTAATAAAATAGTTAAACATGTATTTCAACGATTTTAGAAATTCACCAATCGGGTTGAACATAGGATATGAGCCCGATTATGGAAGATTAGATGAATAAGACAACAGATATTTTGCGTAAGACATTTTTAAAGGGACTTTTTTTGTTTGTAATCATTTGTAAAGCTGGGGAATTTAGTATGAGTTCGTCAAAATAACATAAGTTTTTTTCTGATTGTCATTTTGACGGTTTTCGGACGCGAATGTGTTATTGTGACCAGCGTATTTTTAGGATATTACATTTTCACTTATGCTACACGGAAGGCCAAGGTTAACTCTGTCGAAACCGGGTGGTTCTGTTATATTAAAATAAATTTATTAGCTTCAATATGTACATAAACAGAAAAAATTATTTATCACATTTTTACAAGATTTTATAAGTTCAAAATTTGTAAGTACTACAATTTTGTCTCATCCTCGCTTTTATCCGATTTAGAACATTTTTTTTTTAAGTACATACCCATCCCTACCCTATATTGTAGTCAACACATTGTCCACCCGCGCGAAGCCGGGACGGGCCGCTAATAATAAATAAACATATTTATGTAACGGAGAATAATATTTGTAACAACAAAAGCAGATTTTTGATAAGGTATTAACGGCTGTTTCCAAAGCTGGTGATAAGCTCTTCTACGATATTAAAAGTTTTTTTTTTTTCAGTTAATTTTATAAAAAGAAATTTTGCTGTTTATTCTTTAAAAAAAAAAGGTTGTAATCGTCCAAAAGTCAGAAAAATTTACAACTGACATATTTATTAAGTTATGCACATTAATTAATATTCTGATTTTTTGCCTTTGAAGGTTTTTGCTCACGAGCCCACATTTCAAACATTCATCAATATTTCGTTCCGTAAATATGTTAAAAGAATGCTTAAATCGTTTAAATTCAAACATTATTTTCGTATAATTATTTTTCTCTGTCAAATAATCAATTTTTGAGATACAAGCCTGTAAAGAGGAAGGGAATAGCTACAAAAAAAAGTTGTTAACGCTGCTGATGATGTTTTTTAATCGATTGTTTAGTTTTCACCTTTCCTGCTTATTCTTCAAAAACTATTATTGCATATAAAATCATGCATGCTTGAACTTTTACAGAAAAATGAATAATAAACATTCAAACGGTTTTAAAATCGGAGAATTATTATCAGAGCTATTCTATGTTAAAATCGGCCAAGATAATTAAGTTACATAAGTTATATAGGATCAAAAACTATACGTAGAAATTTTACTATTTTTACGCGGGTACGTGCTTGACTAGATTGTGGTGTGCAGTGTCCAATCCTTTTTTAAATTTGACTATTTTGGAGGGACAGAGGGTCGAATTTTTTATGCAAAATTCCATTCTCCGAATAGAGAATTAATTCATATTTTTAAAATAGCCTTTTCTATTTACTGTTGACAAAATTTAAAAGCCTCAATAAATTTCCAAATTTCAATTATGTGTATTTCTACGTGAATACTGAAAATGGGATAAATTTTTGAAATAAATAAATTATTACGTAAGAAAAGCATTTACTGGTGCATCATACTTAAAGCGATTATATATTTTAAAGCATTCAAATATATTTTTAATGACACATGGAACATGATTTCATAATGATACATATGTAAACAGTATATAAATGGAAGTTTTTCCGCTATTAGTAGATTTTTTTTTTCATTTAGTTTTGATTTTTAATATTATTTGAAACATCTGTTTCATTTTTAACAAAGAATTTTCTCGTATTCTTAAAAAAAAAAAGCGAGCTTGATTAAAAATATTTTGTATAAAATAATAATAATAATAATAAATATACAGTAGCATTTAATGTATGGCATTTATAGCAAAAACTGGGCAATATTCAGTAGATTAGGTACATTTCCATTTATAAATCATGCCTTTTAAAGCTTCCATTGGTAAAAACGTCACCATATTGAAAATGAAAAGTTTTGTTCCGAAAACGTAAATATTTTATTAAGCTTACACAGTTAAAAATTTCGTGATGGGTTGACCCAACTTTTGGTGCGGCAGTAGCTGCAATCATAAGATGATAAAACCTTGTTCCAAAATTTGGAGCTATGGTTCAATAGGAACGCCAAATGTTGGAATGAAATTTTACAATATTATGGTTGCAGCTACTCACCCAGAAAAAGGAATTGATTAAAACTACAAAACATGTTTTGTTGAGTACATTTTTGTTGTTTCAGAAAAATTCAAGTAAAATTGAACCATTTTACTTGAATTAACAAAACATTTTTTGCTGACGATATAAAAAAATTTTTTGGAATTGGAAAAAAAAAATTTTTTTTTTTGTTGATTCAAACAAAATTTCCATTGACCTATATTTAAACAAAAAGTTTTGTTGGGTCAACCAAATTTTTGTTGATTCAACAAAACTTTTTTCTGGGTGCTGCAGCGTCAAAACTTGGTTCAACTTACCACGAAATTTTTAACAATTTACTGGAAGTCGCTTAATTTCTACAAACCTTTACGTTCATAATTCTTTTTCAGCAGCTTTTTATTTATTCATTTATTTTTTTTTATGTTATCAATTTATTTTTTTTTTTTTTTTAATGTTTTTTTTTTCATTATGTGAGGAACAGCAGCGAACAATAATATTTCATTAAATTAAAAGCGGTTTTAATGTTTATTTTGCTCATTGAGTCCATTTCTTAAGATAATATTTATCTTCAAATGGCTATTTGAGTTTATACATTTGTAGCTATTTTTAACACTTTCCAACATAGTTGAAAAGTCAGTCTGTCAGTCTCTCCATCTGACGTGGACCTAACTCGCATAAATACAGTCGGATTGCCATGTGATTGATATATGTTATTGGAGTTTACCATAGCATGTTCTGCAAGTGTGCAGCATGCGTATTGCGTTTACAGAGGTACTCAAAAGAATGCCGTTACATTGTGATTTATGGGAAAAAATCGTTTGAAGTGTATTTTATTGATGATACACTATTTCAAACACATTGAAATTGATATACAACATTGAGGTGCGCTATAAGAGGCTTACTATAGAATAGGGTGTGCAGAGCATCTATCTTTCATTGGCAGGGACACACAAAAGAATTCGGTTACAGTACTGTCTATGAGCAATAATTATGGTATGCGTTTTTATATTTAACAAATTTCTTGTATGTTACTTAGTGTGTGTATATTCTACGGATCATATACAGGTCTACACAAAAGTATTCGAGTACATTTCCAAAATGTAACAAATTTTTTGTATGTTACTTGGTGAGTATAAATTCTACATATTACATACAAGGCTACACAAAAGTATTCGAATACATTCGAGTGCATTGTTGACGGAAATTACTGAAAGGGAATTTTCAACTGTGTTGTGCATTTCCTAACTGAACTAAATTTTTGCATACCAAAACATATTAACAACAATACAGTCATATATATAAATTTACCTATTAGTTAATTAAAATACATATATACAAAGCTATAGATCATATGAAGGATGCAAAAAGAATTCCAATATTTCTTCGACTATAGATGGTTATTCTGAATGTATTGGAAAGTGTTTCATAATCTATGCTTGACGCATAATTTTTCTTTCTTGTTTTTTCTGCCTTTTTTAAAACAAAGAAAATTAACCTGTTTTTAGAGATTGCGAGGTCTGAGCAGGGGTTGACAAGCTCATAAAAAACTAAGCCTCCTAGTTTTTTTTTTTTTTTTTTTTTTTTTTTTTTAAATTAAAGAATAAAAAAAAGTAAAAAAAAGTAATTATTAATTGAAAATGTCAAAAACCCGTCCCATCTTCAAACTTTAATAATGCAACAGTGGGGGTTGAAATATCTCTTTTAAGATAAATCTGAAAAATACTCATTAATGTTAACTATTCTGGTATATGACAAAACAAAAACTTGTCAATAAGGCAATTTTCTTATCTTTCATTTTATTATGTATTGATATAATTTTTTTTCATTCTAATTTTAGGTGTCTTCAGGGATCATTTGGGTTCATACGACTGCATGTTTTATGTAAATGGAGGTTTATGTGCTGTAATAGGATTGCTATGGTTATTAGAACCTTGTCTTTCGTTTTGTTGTATCACCAAAAAGTGATCCAGTTTGAACTATCGAAATGATATTTATTTACTGATTGATAATAAATCCATCCATGCTATCCACAAGAAAAGAAAAACTTTCAGAAATTCTCGTTCCAAGATAACAATGGCCATAATTTTGTGAAATATCATAGAAACTCGACATAATTTCTCGCCAACCGAAAAAAACAACAACAATGTAATGTAACATTTATTTTTTACTACCTGAAATATGAAAATATATTAACTCTTTTTTCAATTAGTGGTTATCCTGTTGAACATAATACATAATCTTCCATTTATAAGTTTTCATCCAATTCATCATCCTAGTTACAAGTTTTATTATCTACCAACTTATTGGCGTTGGAATAGACATCAAGTGTTTGCAATCTTGTCATCTATTCAACCAGTCCTGCCATTTGCAATGGCGAAATACATTCATAGTAGTGGCCCTATGGATATGTTGCCCCTAGACACTTTCTTTCACTGTCGTCCCTTTACACACTTATCTGTGAAAAATAAAGGAGTGCTTCATCAATGATCGTTAGGACACAACTTTAATTACAAAGACACCGTAAGCTTGTGCCAAGTATGCCTAAGTATAGAACTGGCCCTGTATATAGAAGCATATTGAGAGAAATCACGAAGCTGCCGTGCTAACAGTAGCAGACTTAATATATGTTCAAGCAATGTTCTAACAGTATGGACTGTTTCATTTGGGGAAAACATTATTAATGTTAACTTTATTGTCTTGAATGTCTAATATCTAAAGAGTCATACGGGTATGTAAACATATGAGCATGACCAAGGTTTTAATCAAGATATGTATCCACAACTATGTTGCCATATATTCACTGTAATGTGCATTCAATAAAATTTACATTATGATATGAAATCATATATTTTTTAATTTAATTAATTCCAAATTAAATAATTATTTTTCTTTTTTACATGTACATAATAGAAACGCATAGGTTTCTAAATTAACTTAAAAGCTAAATTATCTTTGTCCTTTCATTAAAAAATTAAGAATAACTTTTCATTAATAAAAGGTCATACATCTCTTTCTAGTTATTATCAGGTTTTCTTATTTACATCAATGTAGGATATAATAAATACAAATGTGAAACAAAGGCAATCTTCGCTAACGTCTATTTACAATTTAAATTAAGCATTAGCTGTATGCTGAAGAATAGGGATGCCAAACGTTGGAGTATTCCATATTTTTTAATTAAAAAATTGATGAAAAATTTTTATACTCATTTAGTGATTTTAATAACTTTGTATTTTTATAAAAATAGTTATAAGACATTAAAAAAAAGAAAAAAAAATATTTTGATGTAAAGAAAAAATTATAAAAAAAGAGAAAATTTTAGTTGGATAAAAAATGATTATCAAAGACAACTCGCCCCTGCCCCTGGAGATATACGATATCATGTGTCAGATCTCCCCTCCCCATTAAGCCTTTTGTTACGAGCGTCCTTTACAGAATTTTTAATGTGTTACCACCGATTTTTCAAAAGAGAAACTTTCACCAAATTGACTCGCAAAAATGCTATGATTAGACAAGGAAAACCTTACAATAAAAAATAACTGGTGGGAATAATCGAGGATTCTGGGCATCTCATGCGTCACGTATTCGTGTCACCTAGGGCTCCTATAATATAGGAGCCTTAGTGTCACCCATTCCCAAGGAGTTAAAGTGATAACGTTTTATATGTACAGCCATATGAGCATGACCAAGGTTTTAATCAAGATATGTATCCACAACTATGTTGCCATATATTCACTGTAATGTGCATTCAATAAAATTTACATGATATGAAATCATATATTTTTTAATTTAATTAATTCCAAATTAAATAATTATTTTTCTTTTTTACATGTACATAATAGAAACGCATAGGTTTCTAAATTAACTTAAAAGCTAAATTATCTTTGTCCTTTCATTAAAAAATTAAGAATAACTTTTCATTAATAAAAGGTCATACATCTCTTTCTAGTTATTATCAGGTTTTCTTATTTACATCAATGTAGGATATAATAAATACAAATGTGAAACAAAGGCAATCTTCGCTAACGTCTATTTACAATTTAAATTAAGCATTAGCTGTATGCTGAAGAATAGGGATGCCAAACGTTGGAGTATTCCATATTTTTTAATAAAAAAATTGATGAAAAAATTTTATACTCATTTAGTGATTTTAATAACTTTGTATTTTTATAAAAATAGTTAATAGACATTAAAAAAAAAAAAAAATATTTTGATGTAAAGAAAAAATTATAAAAAAAGAGAAAATTTTAGTTGGATAAAAAATGATTATCAAAGACAACTCGCCCCTGCCCCTGGAGATATACGATATCATGTGTCAGATCTCCCCTCCCCATTAAGCCTTTTGTTACGAGCGTCCTTTACAAAATTTTTAATGTGTTACCACCGATTTTTCAAAAGAGAAACTTTCACCAAATTGACTCGCAAAAATGCTATGATTAGACAAGGAAAACCTTACAATAAAAAATAACTGGTGGGAATAATCGAGGATTCTGGGCATCTCATGCGTCACGTATTCGTGTCACCTAGGGCTCCTATAATATAGGAGCCTTAGTGTCACCCATTCCCAAGGAGTTAAAGTGATAACGTTTTATATGTACAGCCCCTAAGTTGAGTTGGAAACCCAACCCCCGATGTACATTCAATATCGAATTGTTTGTTTGTTTATAAATAGGGAAGATTCTCAGAATTCACTTTTCAACACTCAAGGGAAGATTTGTAATAATTTTTAGTTTGAACTTTGAAGCTCTTAATTAATTTGAACTTTGAGGAACAAAGATTAAATTTATAGAATGTTCATCAATTTTCCACGGAAGTAACCATTACCCTTCTTGGATTAAAAAAAAACAAATCCAGTTCCTAATACACTGGAACTCCAGATATACGTTACCTGAGTTGTACGTTTCCATAAGTTATACGTTTCAACTCAGCGGTCCCGGCCGCTTGCCATTAAAAATTAGCTGAGTTATGCGTTTTGCTTTAGACATTTCCCTCAGTTATACGTTATGTTTTTGCGTCCCCGGCAGAAATTTTGTCTCATTTATGTATTTTGTAATCGGAAACACTGACGACGGGTCGGATGAGTCTGATTTGAAAGATCTCACTCAAACTTCGGAGTTGCTCTGAAAGCTTTTAACGTAGTAAAGCGGTTCGTCAGTAGTAAAAACAGTAACGGTAAGGCGGCTGCATTATTAACAGAAATGCAATGTTTGCTGTTCAATGTCGGCACTGCCGAAAAGAAACAATCGCATATTAGTGATTAATTCTACAAGATTCAGTAAACTACTCAAAGGTCTTTTAATAAATGATTTACATGCCAAGGCGATTCCAATAATTTCTTTTAAGTACTCTATGTGTATTAAAAATGTTTTAAATAAAGCTTTTGTGATAAAATAGCTTCATGTATGCTTTTCCTATGTACCTATTTTCTACTCTGTTCCATTTTCGAAACTTTATGTCATAGGTGCAGTAATATTTAGAAAACTTCCGGTTTCGATATAAAAGGTAACTGGAACTCTTCAGTGGAATGAAGTTTTCAGGATATATTTAAAATATTGTTCCGGTAGACCATTAATTGAGTTGTACGTTTTACTGAGTTATACGTTTTGTTGTCCGGTCCCGAACAAAACGTATAACTGGAGTTCCACTGTATCATTTTTTAGTTGCGCAAATAATTCAGTTTTTGATTAGAAAATACTAAAATCCAATATTTATAATAAGTAATAATTATTATAAATTGTATAATCTATCACATTTCCTTGTGATTTTCCCAATAGAATTGGTTTCAAAATAGTTTAAATACTTAATCCGTCAGCCGATTTTTACGAAAGTTTATTCAGTTCTTGGGAAAGTGGTGTATAACATGTTCTCCAAATAGCAGCTGAATCGGAAGTACCACTTGGAATCTATTGTTATCACACACATTCATAAATTATGATTATCGGAAAGTAATAAAGCATAAATATACTGAGATGCTGAGAGTTAATAAATGAAAGTGGATTATGGTGCTGCCATCTATTGTTTATAAATGTACTTATTTTCTTTAGCCCTCTTTGGATAAAGAAAACCAATCTATTGATTTTGTTCGGAAAGTTCCTTCCGTTTGGCAAAACCAATTCCTACCGGAAAATTCGCCTTCAATTATTAGACATTAGATAACGGAATTAATGTCTAATAATTAAATGATAGAATTTCCCGGTACGAACATCTTTCCCAAACGGAAAGAACTTTCCGAACAACCCAGTAATTGATAATATTAAATTTTACATTAGTTACGCAAATAATTCGAGATTTTTGATGAGAAAACTTTCAAATTCAATATCTAAAAGTTTTTATTTATGGAAAATTCAATTATTTTAACGAAACTTTTATATAAATTTGGTGCGGTGAGGTGAAACAATTAAGATAAGTATTTATATTCATACAAGAGCTTATTTACAAATTTTGGACATTTGTTTTTATAATGCACTATTAGCAGAGAAAAAATATCAAAATGGGACAAAAAAGTTTTAAAACAATTTATAACGTTCTGAGTGTTGGTATAAAGAATAAAGATAATATAATTAAAGATAATATTAAGCTAAAAAGTTAACCAAGAAGCATAACAACGATGTCCAACGATGTGGACTTTCGAAAAATAACCTCATTAAAATAATTATTCAACTTGACTGATTATTAATAAAATGTATAACAAAATATCATGGACTTTTTAACGAAATTAGGAAATATGTGTTTACAATCGAAGCCTGTAACTTTTTATTGAATAATTAATTAAAGCAATAAAAATATTTACAAAAAAAAAAAATTAAAATGATACTTGGATATTTTTTTTTTCCTGTTAATAATAAAGTAATTCATGCTTTTATTTTTCAAATTTTACGTTGTTTTCATTTCGCATAGATGTCAACACCAAACACTTTATTTATGTGTAACTTTATGTGTAAATTTATTTAAATCGGTGTGGATTAAAAAACTACATAAATCCACTGTTTCTATTTTTTTTTTTTTTTTTTTTCAAACGCATTATTGAAGGTAAGCACACACGTGTAGACAAAAGTTTCACAGATTTATTTATCCGTTGCAACTGAAAATTGTTTTTTTTTCGAAAACAACATCTGGCAATGACAATACTAAGATATATTCCAATGGCCAACAACAGAACAAGAAGAAAATGTGATCGAAATAAGGTGGTGAATATGACTACATGCCTTAATGGATAGATACCAAGGATTACAGATTTTAAATACCACTATTTTCGAATAGTAATCTTCGAATTAATTTAATCGCATAATTCTGCTATTTAATAAGGTAAATTTTACTATTCGGAAATAGTGGTATTAAAAATGTGTAATATTTGGCGCCTATGCACTTAATGTCAATCCTTAGCCCTTAATTACTCGCGCTGTTGTATTTTGTACACCATTGGATGTTACAAGTTATTTTTAATATTTATGTTACAAATGGGCATTGTTCGAAAAGATAGTTACATATAACTAGATTATAGTCCTCCCTAAAACCATCCCTTCTATAGCGATATAGTCAAAATTGATCGATGTTTAAGAAAAATCTTAATCCCCGCCTATGTTAAGGTTATATATATATACGATTGTACTAATACATGTTAATTGAATTTCACTTAAAACCAATGTTATAAAACATTCATTTGTTTTCCTAGAAATTTAGAAATATGTGGTGTACAAAATACACCGCACGGGAAGTTTTGCTGTGTAAATTAAATTTGCGCGAGTATTTAAGGGTTAAGTGTCCTGTCCCCTCACGCGGAAACACACGCTCGCTAACGATAATCCTATGGGACAGCTAAACGATTTTTTTATTACTAAGGGGCACAGCCCCCTACTCGCTAACGCTCGCCAACCCCCCATGAATTGCTCAGCAATTCACATTGAGACCGCCACGCGGTCACAGCTCGCTTCGCTCGCTCGCCACTTTTTTCAGCAATTCTAGCCGGAATAAGTTCTACCATAAAACATTTGAAAAGTAATTATCCGTTGAAAATACAACTGAAAATGCATTTAGTTGGCGCTACCAATGGGCATATAAATCATTTAAATACTATGAAAAAAGGATCTTTTGTACAGCACGACTTAAATTCATTAGAAAAAAAAACTACGTGATAGGAAGATAGTTTAAATCAATCATTGTTTAAATTTCGTTCGACATTTTATTGTTCTAATTGATTATAGATTTTTACAAAAGAAATTATTTTTTACTTCATCAATGCAGCAACAGATGGCGATGGCGGCAGGTACAATCTAGACAGTTGATTTTTTTTTCTCCGACTTTTGAGTGAGTGAAATTCGTAAATGAATTCTAAATAAGACTTGAGAATTCATTTGAAATTAACGACATTGCTCATAATTAAAATGAGGAATCATCTCAGACGCTTTGGATTACGTACATGTTATTTTATTTTTAATAATTGCTAGTTTGAGTTTCATTCTATGGTTTTACTGCTCCCACACTGCTGACCGCCATATTGGAGGCGGAGCTGATCTTACACAATGTCTGTTCATTGGTCTGAGCTCTGGAAACTACGGTTGTTGCCAAACCATAAGTTACAAATTCAGCCCTATTTTCGCGCCACGTAAGACAAATATATAGAGAGATTATTATTATTGCTTTGGATAGCTGAGATCGATCTATACAACCGCCGTTTTTTGCTTTTTCAATTTTCTTTGCGGATTTTTTTTTTTTTTTTTTTTTTTTTTTTTTTATGAGGATATTTTTATTTTCGAAACCGGTTGCGATAGTAAAAGTGTCTTCACAAAAAAATTCGCAAAGAAAATCGAAAAACTAAAAAACGTCGGTTGTAGAGATTGATTCAACACAAAAAAAAAAAAAAAAAAAAAAAAAAAAACTTTAAATATATTAAAATGCAAACAAGATATTGTAAAATAACTGTCCCATAGGATTAACTTTAGAGAGCGAGTGTTTTCGCGTGGGGGCACAGGACACTGTGTGTCTATTTTGTCCCTAATAAAAATATTATCCCCCCTTTTTTTTTGTATTGTTTGTAGATAACTAAATCTGGTGGTGGACTTCAAAAACAACATAAGTCTAAAGGGTTTTCTTAATTGTTTTTTAATTTTAATTCTTATAAAATAAATAACTGATATTCGATATACATTAAAAATTTAAGAAATACAGTGAGCACCGCAATGTGTGTATCACAGTTTTTATTGATTCCTGAAAAATCTTAAATCTCGGACTTATATAGTTTTTGGAATCACTGATTCAATTAATGCTTCAGTTTTGCATCAACGCATACATAATTTGAAGATAAATTTGAAAGTATTTCCTTTTTAAGTAATAACTAGTATAAAAAATTAAATTTAATTTAAATATAATATTTTGCAATTTGAAACACACATATTTATTCAAAATTTGTAACTGGTGTTAAACACATTTACAGTAATTTTTAAGGAATATGACAAACAGTTGAAAACAAAGAAAAAAAGTTTTTCAATATTATCGACTTTTATTTTTTTTTAAACTCTTTGTCATATAATAAAACCTACTCCACTAAAGCAATTTCAAAAAGTTTGTTTCGAAGTTGTTGTTTTTTTTCCAAGCATATTTTTGAAAGCAAGCTCACTTGTTTACACAAAAATTACTCAGTTTTATGTATTTGTTGCTACTCAAAAGTGTTGTTAATTTCAAAAAAGCATCAGTCAATGACAATATCAAGACATATTCAGACAAAATAAATACCACTATTTTCGACTTTCATAGAAACTCAGATTTTCTTTGAATATTTGCAATAAAACTTATAATTAAGCACATTTTTATAGTAAAATATGCTGGCACCCAAATTTTCAGAAGGTTTTGTTGTGATTTTCTTTGTATTTTTGCTTCTTAAAGCAGAAATATTTAAAATACACACACTAATTATGCTATTTACATTATTTAATCGCATAATTCTGCGATTTAATAAGGTAAATATTGCTATTCGGAAAAAGTGATGCCAAAAAATTAAAAGAAGTATACTTGACACTCGTCGCGAAGACATTAAAGATAGGCAACACTATGACTTTAACAAGCTTAATTATAAATAATAATACATAAAACAAACAAACTACTAAAAACTGAAAAACTAAATGAAACTAAACAAATGTTTATTTATATTTAATCTTTAACGAAAGTGTTATACATTTTCAATAACAAAACTTTGAAATGATTGTGTCAGAAGCATTATACTTTTGCAAAAGACTTATAAGGCAATTTAGAACTCAAACAACCAGTAAAATGGTAACTAGATTATTCAATTTTTTGGAATATTTAGCACTTCGCAGCTTTACAACATTTACAGTCGCCGCAGTCGCATCTCTGGCTACGTTGACAACATCTGCAAGTGTCGCATTTGCAGCCGGAGCTGCATTTTGAAGCAGCTGAGCAACAACGACACTTTTCGCAGCTGCAATTAGATCCGCAGGGTCCTCCAGGCATTTTCTCAGAAAGGATTGAATGGCAACAGTGAAAGGATAACTTAATTCCTGAAATAAGATAAAAGAAATAACTGTAAATGATGAAATAAATACGAAAAAAAAACCCGATAAAATAACCAAAAAAAAAAAAAAAAAAAAAAAAAAAAAGATGATATTAATTTAATCAAAATTTCTTTAAATTTAATGCGTGAATTTGAAAGTTATTGAAAACCGTAGCATTTGAAGAGACAGCTAAGTTTAGAATGACACTCAAAATGCTTTTAAAATTTAAAAATTTATGGATACTAGGGGGCTCTGCCTCCTACGAGCTACGCTCGCCAACCCCTGTTCTGACACCACAAACTGTAAAAACACTCTGATTTGATCAACCTTAAAACGATTGCGGAAGATTGAATTATAATTAAACGACCTGCTGTAATCGGCTGCTATAATCGGCCTTGTGTAATCGGCTGCTCGCTGTAATATCTGCTATAATCGGGTTTCCATTCATTTTCCTTTGACCAAGGGATTTTAAAGCCGAATCAACTGCTGTCGAGACAGCTAACAACTGTTGATAAAATAAGGTTAATTAAACATTTGAAAATCAACTTGTGCAAAAAGGTTAAGTAAACAATGTCATTGCATTGGGAAATTTTATAACGATGCTATCGAAAATTGGGTATTACTCCATTATCCCGACTACTACTTTCTATAAAAGAAAAGAACTGTCGCCAAAATATAGGATTTAAAGCCAAAAGTGCATATCTATGGAGTCGCATTCAATTGATACCAGATGCGTTACGCGTGGTAGTTATGTCATCGAGTGATCTTTAATTCAACGTTTATCTGTATTTTTAATTATATTTTACCAATTTATTAGTTATTTCGTTGATTTAAACGTAATTATTAAACGTAAAAATATAGCTTTTAATTGAAGGGAAATATTATTAATTACGCTGTTTTAAAATTTGCAATAATAGATAAAATATTTTGTCGAAATAAATTAATCTTACTCTAGTTAATGCTTTGAAAACGCGGAATAATTTAATTATTTATCTTTTTAATATTCACGTGCAAGTATATTTTTTATTCCGTCATTTTCTACATTTATTGCTTTTAACACGTGATCATTTAATTATTATTTTAAAGTTTTATTTCTGTTTTTAATAAACATTTCTTAATTGAAAGGGAATATTATTACGTGCGCTATTTTACAAATTGGCAACGATTCAAATAATGGAATTTAGGAAATATGAAATAAATCTCCGTCAAAATAATGAAAATTTTGAATAAAAAATTGAAATATAACCTCATAAAATGAGTCAAATTGAAAAAATAATTGCAGTCTGCACACCCCAACCTTGTCAACTATATCCTTACAAATTATGGTTAAATTCCCGTGCATAGTTTTCGTTTCTATAAAACTTTTATAAGAAAATTATTTCGACCAACTTTAATATTAAATATCTCTTAAAATAATTCTTCGATTTAAAAACTGTCTACTTCAGCGTGCTTATCGAACATTTCTTTATAAAACCACCCATTTTTAAATTTTTATTTGCAATAGTTTCTAGATATTAGTCCAGAAAGACTTCAAGGCACAAAATCTTCTTTGACAGCGGCTGCGGCGGCGGCTGCTGCTGCGGTGGTTACTTTTTTTTAATATAGAGAGATTTATTAGATAGATAAACATGTTATATATACTGTATGAAGAAACAACGTGAGTAAAATTGTTTGGTATGCTGATTGCCACCACTTTTTTTCTGCCAATTAACAACAAAATGTACAGTAAAACTCAGATTTTCTTTGAATGTTTACAGCAAAACTTGCTGTAATTAAGCACATTTTTACAACAAAATATGCTGGCACACAAATTTCCAGAAGATTTTGTTGTAAATTTCTTTTTTTTTTTTTTTTTTTTTTTTTTGAGTGGAAATATTTAAAATACACGTATTTATTATGTGTTTTAGTGTTCAAAATTTCATTGTAGTCGTAGTCCCCAGGCCTAACAAGCGAAAATTGTAAAACCAGAAGACAAGAAAGTGGGGCAGATAGTAAGGGGCAGGTTGCTAAATTGCCGGTCGCCAGATCGTCATTTGCCACCAGAAATTAGAGGCCGGAGACTAAAAAGCCACATACGGAAATAAACAGTCACTTTCGAATCTGGAATAACATTTTACTTCATCTCGCCAAAAAAAGATAATCATCAATCTGCTCATTTTCTACTTTTCTGCAGAAAAAAGCTTTTCCTACCTCCTGATCCCGTAAGTTACTTACGATTACCGAATACATATGAGATTACAACTTTAAATATATGAACAAAATAGCGAAAACGGAATCAGGAAACCTCAAAATATAAAGATATACCAATATTTCCATATTCGGTATTTTATCATGATTACAATAGTATTTTAAAATGAAATACTAGTTTATATTCAATATTATATAGCATTTATTTTCCCTAAATGAGTATATTTATTTTATTTTATTTTAAACTTATTTTATTTTATATTTATTTTATTTTATTTTATATTTATTTTATTTTATTTTATTTCTTTTGCTACGTAATACTGATATATGTCAAAATGTTGATTATGACTGTATCCATGATTTGATTATAAGTATTACAACCTTTTATGAAATTATCGATACAACTTGAATAATTTGTATTAATAGATAATGTTTTTTTTATAATTTTATAATTTATATAAATATATAATAAGTATTACAGACAAGTATACAGGAATAAATAAATTTGGGTTCAAAAACGCCCAAAAGGTTGTTATATTTACTTATGCATATTTTCAAATTGGCTGAAAAATAAATAATAAACGATATATATATGCATAACCACAAAATTTGTTATGAACAACAAATACTTTCAAAATTAAAAAATATTTTTCCGTTGACTTTAAAACAAACTGCTAAATAATAAAAAAAAGGGGGGGGGAGAGAGAGAGAGAGAGAGAGAAGTAGAAGAAGGAAAAAAAGGGAAAGAAAAACTGTACGATAAACATGTTGCTTCAAAACTGTAGTTTTAAAAATACAGCTTGACTGCAAGCAACTTACTGAATAGAGTACCCTCTTGATAAAAGGTTTATAATTAAAATATCACGATATATATATATATATATATATATATATATATATATATATATATATATATATGCGGTTAATGGCCCGGCACTAGGCGATAAATTCGATAGGCGCTTCAGTTATGCCGTTAGTTATTACTCCCGGTGCACCATTAATCGGCAGCAAAACAGTTTTTCGCCGTAGGTGCCAAGTATGTCAAAATGTTAACACATTTTCGGCGTTTTTATGATATATTCGCGAGCATTGCTTCAAGGTCCTTCAAAAATTAATTATACTGTACCTTTTTCATAAAATTTCAAATAATATACAGTGTGTCCGAAAAACATTGACCTCGGATTTTATTCCTTAAATATTGATCATAGACATAAATTATAAATTATAAAGTTACGTAAAAAAAAAAAGGTACATAATTTTATGAAATCGAGGATTAAATTTGAAGAAATACAAAATTTAAATTTTATACTTCAAATTTCACATTTTACAATGAGTAAAATGTGCCCCATACACTAATAAAGTCATGTACAAAATTTCAATATTTTATCATAAAAAGTCGCAGAGGTATGAAAATACATAAATGCTGACTTAAACCACTTTTTGATGCCTGGATATGAGTTCGTAAAGGGGAAAAATCATGTCGGATGATCGCGTTTCAGGAATCGTACACTTAATTACAAAAGAAAACAATGATTGCATAAATAAATAATAACTGTGCTATTTATTGCTACAAAAGTATATAAACTGTGCAGAAATAATAACTTTACGCAAATATTACAAAGCTTGTTCAAAATGTGTACATTATGTTTACATTTCTGTCAAACATTTCTAACCTGTTTAATGTTCATTGACTGTGCCATTTCCAAGTTGTATTCTGTAATTCATAATGTAAAATGTTAAGATATTTTTCAGGAAGCATATATTATTTGCTTATGATGCATTCCTACGTCGCGTCATCTGTACTTCAGCTGTAAACATTTACATTTTAATTGTGATTAAAATATTGGAATATCCCCGTGGAAAATCCCCTGTCTACACGCGGTTTTTGTTTGTAGTCCTTTTCCAGAATTTCTGGAAATAGAGCCATCCCGTCTTTCTGTCATAGTCGTACACTGATATTTTAAAAGAATAAGAATTGTGGACTTTTGCAGATTTTTTGCAAGTGATTGTATACAAATAACAAATTCCGTAATTTTAAACAGATTTTGAGGGACATGAAAATCACGAAACGTTGTCATGAAGGAGTATTTAGGATTAATACTTATTTCTGTGCAATAAAAGATTTTAAAATGAGAAAATTAATCGGGAAAGAATTTTAAAATGTTACTAACAATTTTCTGCTGAGTAATTTCGGTATCGTTCTCGAGCTCTGATGACACAACATTTTTCGGGCTCAGATTTCAAATCGTCGGACTCGGTCTCCGAAAAAAGAGCCCGAACTCATCTCTAGTAGACACCCTTGACCAAAATGCAAGCTTTTCAAGCTTACCCTCCTTCTTCCATCCTCCCAACTAAACGCAATTTCTGTCAATTCGTCAAAGCTTTATCTGTGATATGTTCCACCTTACCGCAAACGAAAATCTTCTCGAATTTGCATATTTCTGTGTAGAGAAGGAGAATACCACTGGACTACGTAATATCACCAACCTTGAGCTACCTACCTACTACTTTACATTGGGATTTACTTAATAGAATTAACATAAAATAACTTTTTAACGTTGGTTGGTTTTATTGCCTTAAAGTCCACATTTGGACTTGCTGCGGCAAACACGAATCAAAATATAAAGATCCAAACAAAGAAAAGCAACTTGCGTATATAATTATGGATTAAAGAACATAAAAACAACATACAAAATCTATATGATACACAGATCTATCTGGATAAGGTACCCATCCAGATTAACAATTACAAGACCACCGTTTTAACGTTGCTCCATCAAATTTTTCGCGTCAGTGTATGTATTTATTTACAATAGGGATAGATTTCAAATATCTTGGAAATTATGAAAAACTGGCTCTGTAGAAATTAAGTTGCATTTTATTTTACTTTTAGAAATAGCTAAGCATAATCTGCTCTTAAAATTTATTTATTTAGAGCAGCAAAACTTTATTTGATGATTTCAATTTTAAAAAAACCATATACATTTTGCACCGCTTAAAAAATGTTACATTGAAATTACACGTTTAACACTTAAGGCTGCTCGTCAGTAAACTTCCCGATTCCCCTCGCTAATGTTAATCCAATGGGCGTAGGATGCATTCGTATTTTTAAAATATCTCCTCGGGAAATTAATATTTTTAACTTCTGTTTTCTGTGTACTGTTCTTAAAGAATGTCTCTTTTTTTCTTAGTTATCAAAATATTTCTAAACTATGTGCTTAATTTATATTTTTATGTGTAAGCTGTGTAAGCTTATGTATCTTAGCGAAACTGAATACGATTTTACCATTTCATATAAAATTAAGTATATATATTTTAGAAAAAAAATGACAACTAAGAAAAAAAGAGACATCCTTTAAGAACAATACAAAGAAAACAGAAGTTAAAAATATTAATTTTCCGAGGAGATATTTTCAAAATACGAATGCATCCTACGCCCATAGGAATAACATTAGCGAGGGGAATCGGGAAGTTTACTGACGAGCAGCCTTAATATCCCAAATTATGAATTAAAAGAAATTCCACCTCATTAAATTTTCTCCTTATTTGAAGAAATTTAGAAAATTTATTCAATAATATAAAATTTACAAAGGATTCGTTCATTAAAACCAACATACAAATTCAGTAGATATGGGTGTTTTTAGATCCTTTTATTTAACTCAACTTAATTCTTGTATATGCAGATGGAATTTCGTAATCGATTTTTCACTCACTTCCTGGTGGGATAGAATTATAAACTAGTCTACCCATCATGGATATGCATAATATAAAATAGGAAAATAAAGCATGTGTAAACTACTTATAAAATGCATTGCAATTCGAATAAAATCGTGGCTTGATGACGTCATGAACTTTAAATGCTCTATTACTGAATTGCGTAAAAGAAACATCCTTATAACTCCAAAATTGATAATCATATTAACTAACGGTTTACTGCATCAGATTAAGCGTCTCATTTCCAATTGAAATATATCTTTGAATTGAAATTTGGATGAAATACAGGGTCATGAAAAATTGAAGAGTGTGGAAAATAGGATTACAAATATCTCGCCAACTAATTATCCGATCGACTGCATGCTTTATGAAAAATTTATGTTTTTTAATTGTCTTTTATATTCATTCCTTAAAATAAATTATTTCGAAAATTTTTATATATCTTTTATCAGAACGAATATTTCGAGAGTCCGAAAAAAGTAGTTCCGTATAATTAAGGCTACTGAAATTCAATAAGCTTCTTCCCATTCTTACATACTAAGTACACACTAAATTTCAAGTCTCTATCTCAATTTGTTCGGAAGATAGAGCGTTTACAGACACACAGACGGACGGCAATTTTTTTTTTTTTCTAAAAATATGTTTTTTCGGAATCTTCAATGTCTAAAACTTGTAAATCCGTCAAAAATTTTTTTTCGATTTTTAAAACGATTACAAGACTTACCTATACTACGTATGATGGGTAAGTAAAAATATGTACACAAGTGTGTTTCTGAAGACAACACAGGGCACCACCAGTGGCTGAGAGGTTGTGCTCTCGAAGCTGGTAGACGGGAGGTGCTGGGTTCGATCCCAATCGCGCCCGTCGGCCTAATCGTTCGGAGTTTTCGTGGATTTCTTCGAGCCGTGGATTTAGCCATGCGTAAATACGGATTAGGTTCCCTTAGAAAGACCCCCACGAAGGGCACTCTCCCGGGCCTATATACCTAGTGTAGATAATTGGCCATCAATAATCAACCCAACCCTGAAGACAACACAACATTTTATTATTTTTAGAACTAAATTATAAATTAATAAATTAATTTTAAGGTCATTTTTCCGTTAGCTGGTTGCTGGTGATAAATAGCCAAATAGTCTTTACGGTTACAACTATTTACGAGTAAAAAGAAAATAAAAACAGGAATTAATTATGCACCAAATTAATGTGCATTTGTAGGGTAGTGGTTTCGGTCAAACCACTTTCGCCAAAAATTGTCAACTGGCTACGAAACTGTAACAACGAAATATTTTAAACACTTAAAAGTAGAAAATATAAATAAAAAATAAAGGGTGTAATATTTTTTGTAAAATATACTCTTTTATCTTTTAATAGTTTAATATTAATTAAATTATAATTATACGTTAAGAAAAGAATTCAGTAATCCTGAATTGATAGTTTAAATATAATGTTTTTTTTTCCTCTTAAAAAAGAAACAGAGCAAAAATTGTCATTTTTTCATTAAATTCGCTCTTTTCATCCTGCGTAAATCAAGCGGTGAATCTTTAATAATCGGGATCCACACCAACTTAAAATATTGTATTTTTTTTTTTTTTTTTTTTTTTTTTTTTTTTAAAGCTACATGAATTGTAGTCATGAAATTAGGCATGATTTTCAGCTAAAAATTTAACTCTTATACAAAACAGTTTAAAAAAAAGAAAGAAAGAAAAAATGAAAAAAAAAATATTTTTACTTTTATCTACACTAGGAAAACGTCATTTGATGGCGCCCATTAGAAAAAAAAAAACAAGTTGGAAATTGTACGTCAAACGCGACAAACGAGGTGCGTTCGTGCTATAGCTAGTTATATAAATATTCAGATCTTGATGATTTTTAATTCTGCGAAATGAATTATATCGTCTGCAGATTAATTTCTGTAATAAAATAGGTATCTCTGTCGCTTGACGATTAAACCTCGGAAGCTCTTATAAGAAGAAAGCATCGATTTAAAAGAAAAAAAATTCAAATTTCTTAATAAATGTTTTTATTAATATTTTCTAAAGTTTTGATTCGATTTTTATAAAATTTGAAATGTCTCGACAAAATTCTGCAAAGGTAATATATCTTAAATTTCAAACCATTCGGTTGGGTAGCTTTTGCGTTGTTATATGCGGGCGGACGGACAGACAGACGGACGGACCAGACGACGACAATAGGTGCTACGTATTTATATAATTACGAACGCACCTAAAAAAGTACATATCCATTTTGCACCGCCGGAAAAATATAACATCGAAATTACACATTTAACTCCTAATGTCCCAAATTATGAATTAAAAGAAATTCCACCTCATCAAATTTTCTCCTTATTTGAAAAGTTTAGAAAATGTATTCAATAATATGAAATTTACAAAGGATTCGTTCCCCTAAAATTAACTTATTAATTCAGTAGTTACGAACATTTTTCTAAAATGTTTTGGATTAATAGATTAATTAACAAATAAATATAAAAGTAAAAATAGTTTCCTTTGAAAACGCTTTTGTATAAGCATTCGACGTTGAGCTTAAAAATCACTCCTCATTTCCCAAAATTGTAATTCAAGTTGTTCAAAAAAAAAAAAAAAATTACACGTTAATTTGGTGTGAACCCCGATTATGGAAAATACATCTTAGTTAATTTGTATTAATATAGTTAATTTATGTAAAAATATATAATTTGTTTATGTTCTTTTTTTTTTTTTAAGATATGGCTACAGTAAAGGAAAAAAAAAACAAGTAATATAATTTTTTTTTAATTCCTACTTTTTAATCATAAATATATAAAATAAACCCGTGCAGCATTAATGTCCCACGTTATCTTTATTGAACATTTTTTTTATAATCATCGTTGCGGTATTTTATTTCTTTGGCATCACTAATTTGAGATAAATCTTTCATTTCATTTATGAAAACAATGGGAGGAATTTTTTCTTCCATTTAAAACTAAAATTAATTAATTAAATTTAATTAATGAATTAATATTTGAAAAAACTGTATTAATGTAAAGTGTCACCCACTACAAGTTTAAAAAAAAATATTTGAACTTGAGTGGATGAATAGAAAATATTTTATTAACGACTGAAAATTTGAACAAGATATATATAGAGAGAGAGTGTGAGCTAAGGAATTTAAAAAGCATTATTTAATTAATCTATTCAAGATTTTCAAATTGTTTTCTCAACGTACAGTCAGAATTTAATTAAGATTAAACTATTAATTGATTAAAGCGTATTTTTTAATATATATATATATATATATATATATATATATATATATATATATTACACTCATATATATTTTTTAATTTATATTTACTACTTTTTTAGTGTTTAAAATATTTCATTATTACAGTTCCACAGATCGTTGGCCTATTTTGGCGAGCATAGTTTGGCGCATAATTAACTCTGTTCTCATTGTAACTCGTATACCCGCATAGCATGCGTGGTCACAGTGACGTCACCGTGACGTCACAGTGAGTCACGTACGTCACGTCACATCTGTGACCAAAATACAACCACTCAGTGACGTCACATTGTGACTAAAATGTGAATTGCTTGGAAATCATAAAAAAATTGCAAGAACACTACAAAATATGTTATTCAATGTAAAAAAAATATGTTTCTGACATTTTTTTAAATTTTTGTGACGTCACTGTGACGTTACTGCAAGTCACAAACACTGCGTCACCTGTGTTATCAAAATACCACCATGTTGTGAAGTCACAGTTTGACCAAAATGTGAATTTTTAATATATTTTAAAATGATGAGAAATATATATTATTCAGGAATGCTTTAATGCACTTAAAGGATCTGATTCTGACTGATTTTTATGATCCCTGGAAAATTAAGCTATATTGATTAATTTATTTACTGACCTACAGGAAAATGCTTTATAAATAGGTAATTTTCAATCAATATGCAATTATAAATTATAATACAAACATAATGCGGCATGTACTCCATGAACAATTTTTTTTTAGATAAGGCAGTTTCTCATTTGCTTTTCATATTAATTAACAACTTTTGTAAAACTGAGAGCAACAATCTATATTATAGAGCGCAAGCTATCCAAGAGTAACAATGACGTCATGTTAACAGCGGTAATAACTGAACAGTAAATTTCCCTTTTACAGTGATTTTTTTAACTTGTAAATATTGCACAATTTCAATTTTTAACCGTCGAATAGGAAAAATAAAATTCTCTTTCAAATGCAATATGTTTCAAAACTGTACCTCAATTTACTATGGTAATTAAAGATTTGTTTGTTTGAGGGGATATGGGTTGTGAAAAACAGACGCTTTATTATAATAAAATCAGTGGTGTACTTCCGATAACAATTGTTTTTTCTTTAGTATTTAAGTAGATTGAGTACCTCTTCCAATATATATTTTGCTGTTTGTTTCATACTTTGTAAATAAATTTAACATTTTCCGAATATAAAATGAAATTTAAAAAAAATTATGCAAAATGTGTATGATTTAAATAATTATTCACGTGTTCGTTTTTCATTTACCACAAATTTCTTTTAAAAAATATTGTTATTTTACAGGCTGTTTCTTCTACAAGACATTAATAAAGAAAAAAGGAAATTTTGAAAAAGGGAAAATGCCCCCCCCCCCCAACCTTTTACTTTTTTAGGATCACATTTTGCAATTATTACGCTCTATGCAAATTTTACTTTTTTTATGATTTTGCATTCTTGTCTATTATAATATTTTTTATGTACTCTAAAAATGTAAACAATATTTTATTTGATACGCCATAAATATTGATATTTTTTTTACAACTTACAAAAAAAACTATACAAGTATTATTATTGTGAAACTAATCGTAAAAAAAAGGTAAACTGCTTCAAAAATAAATCTTCAAATAAGAAATTTTAATTGGAGATACTATAAAAAGAAATATTCTGCCTTTTTAACCTTCTACTCTATCATCAACTATATAAGAAGAAAAAAAAAAGAAAAAAGATCATCTGCTATTAAATGCGCGCAGATGTTTTAAACGCTTTCAAAAATATCGTCTGCTTTTTAACCTCAGAATAAGAGACACACAACAGTGTATTTACAGTGTCTCACATAAGTGATGGGACACTTGTGCTTTACAAAAGGAAACTAATCAAATAAATTAAAAAAACATGTACACATTTTTTTGTGGGTGTGTTTCATACTTAAATTTAGTAAAGATTATTACATAACATACATTTTGTCAAAATATTAAAATATTAATTTAATAAAAATACAAATGTTTAGAACGGAGCAAAAAATAGCTCACATAAGTGATGGGACACCATTATATATGCAACAAAAATCGCCTGAAATAAGCAATAAAAATATTTTTTGGGGTTTTATTTTTACTTAAAAGCAATTGGCAATAATTTATAAAATCGTCTGCAGTATTTCTCTCCAGTTTGTTTTGGAATTTTTGTGTTTTTTAGCTCTGTGTAGTCATGAATGCTAAACGAAAAGAAACTTCGCCTGAAATTCGAAAATTAGTTATTAATTTGCATATTGAACGTGGAAAATCTATTAGAAAAACTGCTGAAACAGTTAACTTGAGTCGTTCAACAGTTTTCAATATCATTAAACGATATAAAAAGAATCATATGATTCAGGATAAAAGAAGACCTGGCCGACCATCAAAGCTATCCAATGGAATAAAGCGAATTATCGTTCGAAATATTAAAAAAAATCCAAGAATTAGTGCTTCAAAAGTTGCTGCTGATTTACAAGCATTATATGGAATAATTGTTAATCCTGAAACTATTAGAAGGGTAATTCGATCTGCTGGATATCACGGTAGAGTAGCCAGGAAAAAATTCTTCGTAAGTGAAAAGAATAGAAAACTCAGACTAGCTTTCGCAAAATCCAACATAAATAAGAATTCTGATTACTGGAATAAAGTTATATTTGCTGATGAGAGTAAATTTAATATATTTGGTTCTGACGGTAGAATCTTGGTGTGGAGAAAACCCAGGGAAGAACTTCGCAAACAGAACTTGGTACCAACAGTAAAACATGGTGGAGGAGGAGTTATGGTATGGGGGTGTATGTCGTCCGCTGGAGTTGGTAATTTTGTTTTTATTGACAGTATAATGGATCAGTACAAGTATATTGATATTTTAAAGCAAAATTTGAAATCTTCAGCACGAAAATTGAACCTTCATAACGATTTTAAATTCTACCAGGACAATGACCCCAAGCACACTGCTCTGAACGTTAGACTCTGGCTGCTATATAACTGTCCTGAAATAATAAAAACACCACCACAATCTCCAGACTTAAATCCCATAGAGAATATTTGGCAAGAATTGGAATCAAGAATTCGCAAACACACCATTTCTTCAAAACAACAACTAAAATCGGTGCTTCAAGAAGAATGGGGTAAAATCACTCCAGAAATCACAAAAAAAATAGTCGAATCCATCCCAAAAAGATTAAATCATGTTTTAAAAGTAAAAGGAAATCCAACAAAATATTAAAACCTTTTAAAAAGTAAAATTTGTGGATAAATATTTGATGGAAAAGTAAGTGTCCCATCACTTATGTGAGCCATTTTTTGCTCCGTTCTGAACAATTGTATTTTTACTAAATTAATATTTTAATATTTTGACAAAATGTATGTTATGTAATAATTGTTACTAACTTTAAATATGAAACACACCCAAAAAATTTTTGCACATGTTTGTTTATTTATTTTATTGCAGTTTCTTTTTATAAAGCACAAGTGTCCCATCACTTTTGTGAGACACTGTAATCTTTGGATGTCAGTTCGTTGGACAATACGCGTGTTATGAGCGTGTATAATTTCTACGTATTTAAAATTATAAACCTGCACAGGATTCCGCAAATAAAATTTTTGTACGAATTCCTTTGCGTGGTTAAATTTGTTTTCCGCCAATGTTATTGTACTTCATTTGGAGGAATTTTGCCTTCTCAAGAAACTTTCGCTATTTTTACGTCAAAATCGAATATTGAAGATCACAAAGAAAAAGAGGTATGGAAAAATATTATTTTCCCTGTTAGCTTTGCATTTAGTTATATCGTTTTCAGTTACTTTCATGCAGTATTTTACAAAAGTTAAATATTTCGTTTAACATTTATCAGTTAAGTTTATTAAATTTAATGTTTATCTTGTTAAAATAAGTAACAATATGTCAACGATTTTAATCAGATAATTACTTTCACTAAATTCATTTCCTGAATCATTTTATAGTTATAAATTTCAAAACATCTGTACACTATTATAAAAGAATTATTATTAAAGGGAAATGTTCTTTATAATTACCACCTAATCCTGTAAAAAATAATAATAATAATAATAAACCAATGTGTGGTTCCATTTTATGTTGTTATCTGAATTTATATATTTTTTCACATTAAAAACTGGTTAAATATTTAAAACTATGTTTATAATTTATTATTTTATTGGGTTATGTAACTATGATTATCTACATTTCAAATGGACTTTATATCTAAAATTTTGGCCAAACTTTATTCTAAAACTTTTACGGTAGATTTTTTTAAATCAGCTTGCTCTATTTATGATGAACAACAGATTATTGTGATTATTGCCTAGTCACGAAACATCGACCCAGATAGATATTTCATCGGCATCATATGATAAATTATATGTGTCACTATCGATGCATTTATTACAATTCCATAAATAATTGACAATCAATTAGTAGCATTATATTTTAATAACCAAAATATTGTTTTTAAGTATGTTTTTTACTGCAGTTGCATACCTCTAAACATACCAAAAGACAAAGCTATTTTCAGCGGGGTTAATAAGATTATTTTCTTTATTACTGCTATCTTTTAACGCAGTAGTTAATATAAATTGTTTATAGAATACTCAACATACGACGATACTGAGTTAATTTTTAATATCAAAGTTTTATTTATCATTTAAACAGTTTCATACCTTTATTAATAAAATTAACTTTGTTGAATTTAAAAGTCTGCAGATGTCCAAAAATAGATTTTTTACAAAGGTAGGTTCGTACACTTTACAATTTTGTATTAAAAATGTAACAATATTTATGAGAAGAAACTATATAACTTTCTGTTTATTGTAAATATAAAAAAGTATCTTTTAGTAAATAATTTTTATTTTTATGATTTTTTTTTTTTACTTGCTTAAAATGATGTATGTGAGAGTAAATATTTTTCAAACCGATGTTGTCGAGTCGCAAAGGGTTAAAATATAGTTATAAAATAAAGGTTCCATGTATGATTACATATTTTGATCTATAAGTTAAATTTTCTTTTTCAAAAATGGCAACTTTTATGAAATATTTTTCAAAAATCTTTCTTAATAAATTAAAACATACAGTTATTTTTCTTTTTAATATGATTTAAAACCTGGACCCCGATGTGAATATTTTGGGGAATACATTATTCGAATATTTTCACTAGTTAAATATATAAGACGCTGTTTAAAAACTATTGAAATAGTTAATAAAAATTACCCTTTAAAATTTCAAGGCTTAAAGACCTTATCACAGTTAAAATATTGATTATTTTATTATTATCTCAAATTATAGATCCAAACTTTTTATACACGTGGTTTAAAATTTCAAAACTGTATTTTTAATATGTACACGATTGCCATTCAAGGGTTTTTCACTCATGAAAACTAAATAAATGACTTTTTCTCACTATTGATTTTTTGTTCATTCTTATATTTTTTAAGTTCTTTACTTCCTTTAGTATTTCAGTTTATTATTTTTTATACATATTCTGTATTATGTATGTAATAAAACCTTGCTAGGAATTAGTATTACAGATTTCTTTTTGTTTTCTATATATGAAATCCCATGAAGAAGAGTTAAATTTCATAGTTCCTCACTATATAGAATAATAATAAATTTATATAAAATCTAATATTAATTGAAATAAAAATCTATGCACAGTGTTCTATAACATATTTTAGTAATTGTAAAAAAAAAATAATAATAAAAAGTAAAGTAAATAAATTTAAAAAATGTCAATACTTGTAAAAATAGCAGGAATTAAAGCATTAATTTATTTTAATTTTGTAAACATTTTAAATAAATGTATAGTTTTTTTTTTCAAAATGTGCTTTTAACTGACTTTTAAAATATACTGCAATAACAATTTTTATCAAAATTCTTAAAATTAAAAATAATATTGAAAAGTACCGTTTCCCATTTATAGCAAAATCACATAGTACTTATTTGCTTTATTTAAAAACATTTCTCTAAAATTTTTAAATACCGAGCTGAAAATACAAAAAATGTTGCATTTATATTATAGAACAACAGAATTTTAATACATTTCACCACTTTTATATAATAAATTTGAAAATCTGCAAATCCACCTTTTGCTATTTAATGTGTAACCAATGGTAATGGATTTGGGTTCGTTTGAAATCGGGTTGTCTCACTCGATTGCAAGATTTTAAAAAATTCGTTTCAAAATCGCGTTACCCGACCTGGTAGGGTATTCATATAAGAATCGGAGCCCAAGCAAAACCTTAACTAAATAGACAGAATAAAATAAAATAAATAATTTAAAACCCCGACTTAAGTCCTGCATCGGGTTGGTTAATCCGATTTTACCCGCACCCGACATGACGTTCAGCTTGAGCCGAGTAAGAACAGCGATAATTGTTGTTGTTGTTGTTGTTGTTGTTGTTATTCTGTTTGGGTTAAATTGATTGTAATTTTTTCGGGTTCGGGTTGATTTAGGGTTGAGATTTTATTATTGCAGCTCGGGTTTGGATTAATATGAAAAACTAGAATAAAATAATAACTTGATCTAAAGAAAAAATAGAATATTCTTTCAAACCTGTAGAAAAAAAAAAGAAAAGAAAAGAAAGAGAATAAAAGAAAGGAAAAAAATTAACCGACCCGTAATTTTCCTCATCGAATATGGGTAAAATATGGTCACTCGACCCGATGAAGAATCGTCACAATTGTCACAAACCTGCAGCCAAAATATATATATATATATCTGAACTTTACGAGTTGGATTCGGGTAAAATCTGGTCACCCAATCTGATGCAGAATCGTCACAAATGTCACAAACGTCTAGCAAAAAAAAATGTCGATCCGAACAATCCGTATCGGATGCGGAGAAAATTTGGTCACCCTATCCGATGCAGATTCGTCACACTTTTCACATTGAAGTCGCACGGTGACTTCACAAAGTAGTCACATTGTGAGGTCACAGAAAGCCTTGAAAACGGCCATAACGACTTCAGATTTAGGTCACAGTGACTTCACATCGACGTCACTTGACGTCACGACGAGGGTCGCAAAGTCACAGTGTGACTTCACATTGACGTCGCCGTGACGTCACCATGCCTTACGGGTACAGTTGTAACCATAAAGCCTATTTGACGATTTATCACCTGCGGCGGGCTAACGAATAAAATGCTTTAAATTAATAAATTAATTTTAAGGTTTAAAATTCACTTATTAATCTATAATTCCTTCCTCAAAATATTAAAATGGTGTATTGCTATCAGAAACACACCTGTGTGCATAGTTTTTATAATCTAGCTTATCAGGAAGTGAGTGAAAAATCGAATGCGAAATTTCACCTTTACATACAAAAACCAAGTTAAGTTAAATAAAAGAATGAAATGATATTGTTTTCTTTAAAAAAAAAAAAAAAAAAAAAAAAAAAAAAACTAATAATAACTGTAAATATACTGTGGTTTTATCTGTAAATGAGAATTTTTGTTGTTGTTATGGAGAAATTTACCTGTGCCCATTTTTCAGTGGCATAAAAGCTCTCGATAGTAAATGTTTGGCAAAATATCAGTTTCTAAAAATATTAAACTTTGCAAAATTGACTGTATTTTTTAAACACGATAATTCTGCAAAAAAATAAAAAATCAACTGTTATTAGGCGCGTTTATAAATTATATAAATACGTAGCACTTATAGTCGTCGTCTGGTCCGTCAGTCTGTCTATCTGTCTGACCGTCTGTCCCCATATGACAGCGCAAAAACTACCCAACCGAATGATTTAAAATTTAATGTATATGATCGTCGCAGAATTTTGTAGAGTCATTAAAATTTTATGAAAATCGAATCAAAACTTAGAAAGATATTAATAAAAAAAATTTCCATTCTATTAAATCCTATCATGCGTAATTAATTCAATGATATCCCATGATAGGTAATGATTCCATGGTGATTACGTCATATTTAAGGTGGAGTCATATTATTTCCGTATTACTGAATTTAAAAACCGAATTTGTATACTAAAATTGCTGATTTATAGCAATCCTATAATCTACCCACAGTTTTTTGGATAAATGTTTCCGGTGAAATAGATATTAAATGGAAAAAGAGTCTGAATATGGATTTAAAGTTCTGAAAATTTCAAAGCTAGGATTAAGTTTCCCATTGAAATTTTCAGTAAATGTTGTCAACTTAAAATGTACTTATTTTAATACGGAAATTAATCATATCATAGTAACAAACGATATAATTCCTTTTTTTAGTAAAATAATAACGATGATTTTTTTTTTTTTTTTACATTATCTTGTATTGGATATTTGCGCATAGTATAATTTTAATGTAACAGAATTGTAATTAATTGTTTGTAAAAGTGTACTGAAACTTAATTTCATAAAATAAAATTAATATCTATAATATAAAAATCTGGGCATAAAATAAATGTTGTATTCATGCATTTTTGAATAAGAGTGCACCAGCTATTGCATTTATAAAACTAGTTACAGTACGAACGCACCTCATTTGCCACTTTTGACGTACAATTTTCAACTTGTTAATACACGTATTAAATAAATTGTATAGCAGATTTCTTTAATTGGACTTTAAAATCTCACCAGTGAATAAAATGTTAAACATGAAGAGCACAAATTATTTCTTAAATAAAGACCAGGATATTTTTTGTTATTCGCAAAAAAATAATAAACTAATAAATGAAAAATAGCATAACAAAGGTGATCCAATTTTTAAAAAGAAATTTCAACTTTAAAGATTTAAAATTTATAACCTTTTAAGCTTCAAAATTTCATAAATTGATCAACTTTTTAAAACTCTAACAAGTTTTAAAACAAAAAGATGGAAACCGACTCTCCAAATGTAAACTGCGTTCCTGAAAATTTGGAACGTTTGATTATCTTAATCTTAAGTATAACATGCAACAAAGAATTTTGTTTTTTTTCTCTTTAGCTACTAAAACTCAAAATTATTAAACGAATTTGAAAACAACTTACCAAACACACTTCAGAAAAGAGATATCAAGTCAAAACACTCTGTTCTTTATTATGATTTGTTGCTACGACCAAGGATATTTATATATTTTTTTGCGATGCCCCATGAGTATCGTCTGCAAAACTTCACTCGGAATCAGGGGTACTGGGTGCAAGAAAGGGGTACGCTTCAAAGAGCCGTGAGCAAAAATCATTCTTTTTCATTGGCTAGAAAAACGTCTTCACATCAGATTAGCCAATGGTAAATAAGATGTAGTTTTAAAGATAATCGTTCATGATTTACTGTGACGACTGAAATTTTATCTCTGATCCCGTTATCTTAATTTCGAAGAGCCGCGAAGTTTGTAAAATTAGAAAGTTTAAATTCCTTTTTCTTGTTTTGGTTTATTTACGCAACTTTTTTTTTTTTACATCATCAGCTTGAGATAACAGGAAATAAGCAACTCAATTTTCAGTATTTTCTTGTAAGCTTGCAAAAAAATATACTGGGTGGGCTAAAACCTCGGAACATTTTAAAATTCAATTTAAAAAAACTAGGGAATCGAACCCGGGCTTCCCAGGTTACAGAACGCAGGCGAAAACCATTTTTTCCCCTAAATCTAATAGATTTTTCATATTTTTATTTGTCAAAGTTGCTGCATTTAGTGATTTTTTTTTTACTGGTTTCTTTGCTTTTCTCGTGCTTGAAGCGCTCATACATGCGGTATTAATCCAGTTTTTTTTTTTTTTTTTTTTTTGTTTTTAGTACTAAGCGTTCATACATGCGATATAGTGATCGCGACATTAACGAATTTCAAGGGTTTTGTTTATTATTATTTTTTTTTTTTGGTATTATTAATAAAGGGAGTTCGCTGCATCCAGTGATGCTTCTTTGTTAATTTATTATTCATCATCTTATGCATGCGATATAGTGATCGCGATATTAACGAATTCCATGTATATTCGTTTTTTTCAACTTCGCAATGACCGTTAACATTATTTGTAATACTGATGAAATATGAATTAAAACGTTGTTTCTTACTGCTCATATTAACTTTTTATATGCATTTTTAATAAATTTGTGAAATAATTTTTTTATATTTTATTCATAAAAATGTAATATCTAAAACAATATCTTCTGTTTATATTATCTATTAAAATATCCGATGTTTGTTTATGGTGTAAACAAATAATTTTCTTTTAAATTTTTAAATTATTACAAAGCTTTCTTTTCTCCAAAATCGTCTGAACTAATCAAATTATATATCCGGTATAACGCTACTCTCATATAAAGGCACCCTATTCTTGTAACGTTTTTATTTCAAAATTCATTAATTTTACTACCTGTAACTATTTAAAAATTTATAATGGCAGCATTCTTCCATTTGTTTATTGGGCGTTTCATAATTCATGCTTAAAAATTATTTTATAAGCCATAATATATCAGGCAATTAAGATATAGTTTTCAAACAAATTGCATTTGAAAGTAATTTTTTTTCCTCTATAACGGTGTAAAAACTGAAAATGTGCTATGTTTAGAAATTTAAAAAAAATGCAATAGCAAAAATCACAAAACCGAAATTTCAACGTCAGCTGTTGCCATTCGCAAAATGACGTATGCGTTACGCACGGACACGTTTGGCCTTTATAATATAGAAGATAGATAAGCAGAAGTTGGAAATTGTACGTCAAACGTGAGAAATGACGTGCGTTCGTATTATAACTAAGTTTTATAAACATTCAGATCTTGGTGCAAATAGCTGTTGCACTCTTATGCAAAAATGCATGAATACAAAATTTATTTTATGTGCAGATTTTTATATTATAGATATTAATTTTATTTTATGAAATTAAGTTTCAATACACTTTTACAAACAATTAATTACAGTTATCTTACATTAAAATTATACTATACGCAAATATCCAATACAAGACAATTTAAAAAAAATCATCGATATTATTTCACTGAAAAAATGAATTATATCGTCTGTTATTATGATACGATTAATTTCCGTAATAAAATAAGTACATTTTAAGTTGGCAACATTTTATCTTTTATTGACATTTACTGAAAACTCCAATGGGAAACTTAATCCTAGCTTTGAAAATTTTAGAACTCGAAATAAAGATTTAGACTTTTTTCCCATTTAATATCTATTTCTCCGGAAACATCTATCCAAAAAACTGTCGTATAGATTATAGGATTGCTATATTTAAACAATTTGAGTATACAAATTCGGGTATTAAATTCAGTACTACGGAATTAATACGACTCCATCTTAAATATGACGAAATCACCATGGCAACCTAGAACCATTACCTATCATGGGATATCATTGAATTAATTACATATGATAGGATTTAATAGAATAAGAAAGCTTTTATTAATATCCTATTAGCTCACAGGCTATCAAAGCCTGAGAGCTAATGTGCCCGCGCGCCGGTTCTGTATGTACGTAACGCGATAACTCTTGATAGAACTAACCGTTTTGCTTTAAATTTTGTTTAGAGGTTCCTTGTGATAAGGCGCTTCCCTGATTAGTTTTGGGGGTTCATTGGTTAAGTATAAAGGGGGGAACGGGGCTAACCCCCCTTAATTTAGATAAAAGGGGTTTTTCATGCAGAGTTATCTGGTTTTCTTCAAATTTTGTATATACAGTCCCTGGCCAAATTATTAGACGCAGTTGTTTTTATTATAATTTATTAAATATCTGGAAAGATACATGAGGAATTATCCTGAAACTTCAGGAGTGTAAACAACATAATAAACGTCATATATTTCCGTGAAGATTTTTTCCCGAAACCCCATAAGGGGCCGTCAACAAACTGAAGAAAAACGAATATCTTTTGGATAACCCTGTAAAAACTAATGTTGCAAAAAGCATTCAAACTGTAGATTATGATTAAGTGGCTTATTGTAATAATGTGGGTTCATTTTTATGAAGATAGCATATATAATCGAAGAGAAATTCACGTTTTTATAAACACAGTCCCAAATTTTACCAAGTTTTTTGCTTATAATTTGCAGAGTTTTTAATATAAAAACAAGTTATTTTCAGAAAATATGACAAACAAAATTATACACAATACCCTGCAATCAGAATTAAAAAATAATAAAAATTGTAGGAAAAATGAGCAGGTTTACTAAATATTGTTTCACTGCGCATGCGCGAATTCAATCAAAATATACTGTGCATAATATATTAGCTAAATGTATAGACCAACTTTTATGAAAGTCTCAAAAACATAGCTTGAAAATTCTGATAGTAGTCGTCGATAGAATAAGCTCGAAATTCGCTGTTCCCAAAAGGAAGCAAAAAGATAAGGGGCTGTATCCAAATATACTAGCTTATGAAAGTTGACATAATAAGAATGAAGTGTCTCTCATTGTATATTTGGATACAACCCCTTATCTTTTTGCTTCCTTTTGGGAACAGCTAATTTCGAGCTTATTCTATCGACGATTCCTATCAGAATTTTCAAGCTATGTTTTTGAGACTTTCATAAAAGTTGGTCTATACATTTAGCTAATATATTATGCACAGTATATTTTGATTGAATTCGCGCATGCGCAGTGAAACAATATTTAGTAAACCTGCTCAATTTTCATACAATTTTTATTATTTTTTAATTATGATTGCAGGGTATTGTGTATAATGTTGTTTGTCCTATTTTCTGAAAATAACTTGTTTTTATATTAAAAACTCTGCAAATTATAAGCAAAAAACTTGGTAAAATTTGGGACTGTTTTTATAAAATCGTGAATTTCTCTTCGATTATACATGCTATCTTCATAAAAATGAACCCAAATTATTACAATAAGCCACTTAATCATAATCTACAGTTTGAATGCTTTTTGCAACATTAGTTTTTACAGGGTTATCCAAAAGATATTCGTTTTTCTTCAATTTGTTGACGGCCCCTTATGGGGTTTCGGGAAAAAAATCTTCCCGGAAATATATGATGTTTATTATGTTGTTTACATTCCTGGAGTTTCAGGATAATTCCTCATGTATCTTTCCAGATATTTAATAAATTATAATAAAAACAATTGCGCCTAATAATTTGGCCAGGGACTGTAGATTCATTGTGATAAGGAGCGTCCCTGATTAGTCTTGGGGGTTCATTGGTTAAGTATAAAGGGGAAAGGGGGACTAATCCCCCCTTAATTTAGATAAATGGGTTTTTCATGCAGAGCTATCCGATTTTCTTCAAATTTTATATACAGGTTCATTGTGATAAGGCGCATTCCTGATTAGTTTTGGAGGTTCATTGATTAAGTATAAAGGGGGTCACGGGGGTTTAATCCCCCTTAATTTAGATAAATGGGTTTTTCGTTCAGAATTATCCGATTTGCTTCAAATTTTGCATACATGTTCATTGTAATAAGGCGATTCCCTGATTAGTTTGGGGGGTTCATTAGTTAATTATAAGTGGGGGAAAGGGGGGATGATAGCCCCGTTAATATATTGCCAATTTCTTTATTTTTCGAGGGCTTATTTCAAATTCTTTGAAATAAGAGTTTAATATACAATTAGTATGAATAGCCTGTGAGCTCAATGCCCTCAGTTTAACCGGGTAGTTTTTTCTTTTTTATTAAGTTTTGATTCGATTTTTATAAAATTTGAAATTACTCGACAAAATTCTGAACGATTATATATATTAAATTTCAAGCCATTCGGTTGGTAGTTTTTGCGCTGTTATATGCGTACAGACGGGCGGACCAGATGATGATTATAGGTGCTATACGTATTTTTATAATTACGAACGCACCTAATAATACAGTAACTAACGTTCGAGAGTGCGGCTTGGATGGAAATGCTTCTCATAATCTAGTTTTATTAAAGAAATTCTTAAAATGGTTAATTTTTTTGATAAATGGTACTCTTTTAAATTTGGAAAAAATTATTTAAATCTCAATATAAACAATTGCAGCCCATTTTTTGTACAATCTATTCTATTCTTATGCATGGAATGAAATTGAATTCCGTTCGGATGTGATTCGAACTACAGAGAGTGCATACGTTGATATATTCCAGTAGATAGTACAAAATAAATGTTCTATAATTGCTTGAGCTTTTTTTTTTTACAGTCACCTTTGGGTATTTTTTATTAAACCTTTGATTAAACAATATTTTTTAATGTGAGAAGCTGTTTTGTCAAACTGCACTATCTCACACCATTTACTTGATTTTTATTGAACTTCAAAATATGTCAAGGACTTTAGACACACCCTGTGTATAATACAATAAAAACAGGAGTAGAAGCTTTGAGGCCTTGTTCACTAACTCCCACTAAATAACAGTTTTTAGTAAAAATGTATTTTAAGTAACAATATTTGAACTTTATAAAGATGACCAATAATTATAGAAATAGCTTTATACAAGAATTTTAAAAACTATATACTATGTTGTGGACGTCACAAAACTTCCTGCTATCTCATTCTAATCTATACTAATATTATAAAGTAGTAAAGATTGTTTTTTTGTTTGTTTGTTTGTAAGGGGTAATCTCTGGAACTACTGAAGCTATTTCAAAAGTGATGGTGGCAAATTGATGGTGACAATCCCTGCTCCAACATAGGCTATATTTTATGTCGTTGCCACTACCCCCAGGGGGGTGCAGGAGCGCAAAACGTTCTAAAATTTCGATTTTTTTTAAACTGAAGGAGCTAAAAACATGAAATTTGGCATGATAGTTACTTATAAGATGTAAATGCTCTCTAAGAACAAATTCTAAAAAAATTCGAAATTTAAAAGGGTGAGATGAGTGAAAAGCGTTCTAAAAACATTCTAAATTACAATTTCTAAGGAATCTCTGGAACTACAGAACCGTTTTCAAAAGTGATGGTGGCAAATTGATGGTGACAGTCCCTGCTCCAACATAGGCAATATTTTATGTCGCTGCCACTACTTCCACGGGAGTGCAGCAGCGAAAAACGTTCTAAAATTTCGATTTTTTTTATACTGAAGGTGTTAGAAACATGAAATTTAGCATGGTAGTCACTTATAAGATGTAAATGCTCTCTAAGAACATATTCTAAAAAAATTCGAAATTTAAAACTGTGAGATGAGCGAAAAGCGTTCTAAAAACATTCTAAATTACAATTATGGAATCTCTGGAACTACCAAACCCTTTTCAAAAGTTATGGTAGCAAATTGGTGGAGACAGTCCCTGCTGTAACATAGGCTATATTTTATGCCGGTGCCAGTATCACAGGGAGGTGCAAGAGCGAAAAACGTTCTAAAATTTCGATTTTTTTTTATACTGAAGGAGCTAGAAACATGAAATTTGGCATGGTAGTTACTTATAAGATGTAAATGCTCTCTAAGAACAAGTTCTAAAAAAATTTCGAAATTTAAAAGGGTGAGATGAGCGAAAAACGGTCTAAAAACATTCTAAATTACAATTTTTATGGAAGAACTATAGAACCATTTTCAAAAGAGACGGCACCAGTCTCTGCTGTAACATAGGCGATATTTTATATCGGTGACATTACCACAGGTGGTAGCGGAGGGGGGGGGGGGGGGGAGAGCAAAAAACGTTCTAAAATTTCGATTTTTTTTTTCGACATTAGTGTGGCTTAATTAGTAATTTCGGAATTATCTGTGGCAGTAAAATTTCCTCTAATGAAAATAGGCCAACGAATACCACTTGGCATTTTTCAAGAATTACGCGAGCAAAGCCGCGGGTTTTGCTATTATGTTAATAAAAATAATGCTGTTGTACATTATCAATTATGAGCAGTAATAGAGCCGTAGCAAAAGTGGTGCTGACTGTTACCTCGTACCAGGCGCTGTCAGTTAGGATAATCGCTGATAGGCTTCAACCGTAACCCTCGAGAGTTACGCTTCAACACTTATCACTATCGATGTTCTGACGATCGGTAGAAAAACTAACAAAGTGTTAGGAACCAAATGGAGCTACCGCGGTGCTGAGTATGAAGAAGAGGGCATTTGTTTGAATTTAACATGGAATTACATGTTATAGCAGAGGTCGCAGCGTCCTATATTCTGACTATCAGTATTTTTAAACAATAAACTTCGTGGAAGATTTCAATTGCAAACTTTAAGAATACAAAGAAAGTGTTTGAAAATACTGATATTCAAAATATAGGATCTATTTTACAGTGAACATTTTAAGAATATAAAAAATTTCGTAACAAGTAAAAGCATCTTTACCTCCCAGACACAGCACGGCGTCAAGAGGAATCACTATTGTACCGACGGGCCTATGAAACACTCAAGGGGAGTACCAAAATTCTCCCGCCTGCCAATGGTCATCTCTCTAAAATCAGAGGTATGGCCGAAACATGCAAATTTTCAAGAAGTTATATGTATAAGGCCTTAATTTTATGTGAAAAGGGAAGAATGATTCCATCCTTTTTTTTTTTTTGCTCCACGAAAAGAATGTGATTTTTTTTTAGAGTTCAGATTCAAAAAAGATGGAAAAGTAGAAGGTTGACTGCTCTCTAACTAAAAAAACAGATTTTGAGTGTGTGTGCCAATAGATGGAAATGTACGCGCTAAGAAAAAGCGAAAACGCGTCAGCCATTACCTCCTGCTGTCAACGTTATCTAGTAATATAAGGTAACAAACAATCTTCCTTCACCATTGTTCCATTTTATTTAATTAAGCTATATTCTTTTAATAATACGAATTTACGTGTGTATGAAGATCCTACCCCGATCTAAACATAAAAAGGCTAATCAAATAAATACTTCTAGGGTATGGAACTCTGCCTTTCAAAATCGAATTTGTTAATTCAGTAAGATAAACTGTAATTCTCAGAAAATAAATGTTGAGAATACAGTTCTCAACTAGGATTGAATGTTTTTATTTTTTTTAAACATTTATATTTGTTTTTAATCATATGCTTATAATTACCTTGTAAATAAACTCAATTTTATATTCAATTAATTTTAGTCAGTTTTCCTTTTGTTTACTTAATTTATTGAATTAATATTAAGTCTTTTATTTTAGGAAATGTTTTCTTTAATATTACAATCTAGGTTTTAAAATAAGCCATTATATATTTAATGTTACATAACTCTCTGCAGGTAACCTTTGATGATTGTAATTGGCTCAAAGAGGATCCGAACTTCAAAAATAATTCACAACGCAACTTTTTCTTTTCTATAATTAATTGATAATTTGTCTAATAAAATTTTCTAAGTATAAATTATCATATCAGATCCTTAGAGTCATAGGTGCAAAATAAATACTATACGTCTTGGATAATTTAAAATACTCATATTAATCAATTAACAGCAATATAGTGGTAAATCCTATGCAGTCAGACTTAAATTCAAATAATTTAATTGATCACTCTGTAGCATTCCATCATAGGGTTTACCGAATTAGAAGTGGTGCCGTTACCTCTTTCTAAATTATTTTAATATATTAATTTAATTTTAGAAATAGAACTTTAGGTTATTGTATAATTTTTTAAATATAAAAATATATATGCAATATTAAGACTAAAAAAAAAAAATTTTTTTTGCTAACATAAATGTTCTTAATTCTAATTCTTTTGAAAAATTTTTTTTTCCTCTTTTCAACAACTAATTAAAAAAAAAAAAAAAAAAAAAAAATTTTAAGCATTCATTGGGGAATCTTCATACACTCTGTAACATGCATATACCTGGCAATTCTTTTTGGGTACCTCACTAAATATATAATGATATATTAAATAATAATAAGTGTTATTGAATTGATTTGTATTAACAAAGAATTGAAAATATGACTTGTGTTACATATACTGCAACAGCAGCAAATATAAAATAAATACATAATAATGCTCAAATATTGAAATGATATATATTATATATAATTAATTTCTCGAACAGTGCATAACAATTCACCATTGGGTATCTTTTATTTTATGTTAAACAATTTTTTTTTTGCTCTCTCTCTATTTTATGATTTTTGTACTTTAATTGGATGAATAAGCGTAAAAGTCAAAGAATTAGTAGAATAGATACTGGTGTCAAAACTAGGCAACAATTACGCGAATTAAATAATCAAACTGTAGACACTAATAATATTTGTAATAATAGTAATAATAATAAGAAGAAAAAAAAGAAAGAGAAGAAAATTATAAATTCTGAAAAAGCTACTCCTAAAATTACTACAATGGACACCCCAAATGCAGATAGCCTAATTAATCTGATTCCATACTATGATGGAAAAAAGGAAGCAAATATTAACCATTTTTTCTTACAATTTGACAACCTCATCAATAAAACTGAATTGAATAATGATTCTAAATTAACTATATTAAAGGCGAAAATTGTAGGACCTGCTAAAGATAAATTGATGAGGGATCAAAATTTGTTCGTGGAACAGAACTTAGAAACCTTTAAAACAAAGTTAAAACAATTATTCGAACCCAAAACCACATTTCTAGAAGCGCAAAAGAAATTTTGCAATCTCAAACAAAAACCGGAACAAAACATGAACGAATTTATATTAGAATTTAATGCGGCAGCAGACCTTTATCTAAAAAAAAGTGGGCAAGATATAGGAGCTAACAACAGCTCTACATTCATGGAAATGATCAAATTATCTCAGTTTTTGGAATCAATTCGTAGTGATTTAAGTCTGGAAGTAAGAAAAAACTCTCCGCCGGACTTTAAAACAGCGTGCAACATAGCCTTAAAATTAGAGGAGGCTTATTCACATGTCAATTTAAAGGACATCAACAACATTTCCAAAACTAAAGATTCTGATTTGTTAAATGAACTGCTTAAACTCAATGTAGAAAGTGCAGAGAATATAAAATTATTAACCGCGGAACTAAATAACATAAAATTAAAGGTAAATGCCACTAACAATGATACAACTAGGTTTTGCAAGTACTGTAAATCCACATCCCATACGAACCCACATTGTTGGTTTTACAAGGGCAACGAACAAAACAGCAGTAATTACGTGGACGAAAATAAAAAAATTCCTGAGAATATTCAAATCGAAAAACCAAATTTTTATCAAGGGGGAAACCAACAAGCTCAGGGAAACTTTCAGCAAACCCCAAATTACACGCACCAAAACTTCAACCCTATGCAATATTCTGCTCCTCAGTACATGTACTATGCACCACCCCCACCCCACCAACAATTTATGCCGATATCATATCCCAGTTTCGGAAATTATGGAGGCAATTTCAACGAACAGAGATCATATGACCAGCGAAGAAATTATAGAGGGCATAGAGGGGGCTACAAGCAAAATAATTATAAAAAACATGATTATACAAAAAAAAATAATTCACAGCAGACATTTGAAAACAATAAACAAGATAAAGATCATGATCAGAATTCTAGTAACAATAAGGGAAACTAAAGTCGGGACTTACATTCTCAAATACAAGGCACCCGCGTAAGTCTCACTGCGGGTCTAAAAAAAATAACAAAATTATTGCTAGTGTCAAAAGTAATGACAATTCTCAACTTCCGATTATTACTTTTGAAATTAATGGTGTTAAGATTAATGCTTTGACAGACAGTGGGGCGGCAGTAACTTTGGCATCACCCATATTGTTCGAACAATTAAAGAATGCACACGTAAAATATAAAAATCTCTGTAACCAGGTAAAAATTCAAACATTAACAAATTCGACAATCTCTTTTAAGCAATGCATTAAATTAACTTTCAAATTGGAAAACGTTTTTGTATCGGGGGCATTCTATGTTACAACTCAAGATTTTGGTCGGAACTACAATATGCTATTGGGATTCGATTTCCTCAAAACAAATAATATTATCCTAGATTTTGAAGATAAAACCATGAAATTAAAAAACAAAAACATTGCACTTCAATTTCTAGAAAATGAACCTCAAAGTCTGATAAGTAACTTAACTGCTAACTCTAATGAGAATCAAAATAAAGAAACAATACGCAAAAAGAAAAAAAAACGTATCTCGCACAAAAATTTTGTTACAGCAAAACTAACACAGACAACGGAGTTACTACCAGGCGAAAAAAAAATTGTTGCATTACTATTAGATCCAGATAAATTCGCAACTACAAATACAATACTCTTGGAACCGATTAAACATAATATGAAAATTTATTATAAAACATCAATTCACGAAATTGCCAAGGATAATAAAATTCATATAATAATCACTAACAAATCACAACAAAAATTAATCTTAACAGAGGGAATGAACATTGGCAAAATTTCTAAACATTTTGAAATAAAATCAGTTGACACTGAGGGTCAAGAAGTAACGAAGCAGGTAGTGCACATTAATAATCTGAATTTAGAGCAAGTTCGTGAACGGAGAAAAGCAGAACTTAGATCAGACGACTTTAATTTACAACATTTAGACTCGGACATAGCAGAAAAATTAAAAAAATACTTCTAAATAATGCACATGCCTTTTCTAAGAATTACGATACACTCGGACAATCTTCATTAGTCGTCCCAAGATTTAATTTAATACATAATTATCCTCTGCAGACTAAACCATACAAAACTGCACACAATGTTAAGGAGTATGCTAAAAAAGAAATTGAAAAACTTTTGAGAGCAAATATCATTCGTAAATCCAACTCTGATTACGCTTTCCCTGTTATTTTCGTTAAAAAAAATCTTTGCAGAAAAACGAACAGGCTAATGAAGTTAAATATCGTATGGCGGTCGATTATAGACTTTTAAATGAAATACTTCAAAATTATGCGTACCCCATACCCGAAATTAAAGAGATTCTGCGGAGAATGAGTGGAAAAAAATATTATACAGTACTGGATCTACACAGTGCGTTTTTCCAAATAAATTTACGTGAAGAAGACACTGAAAAATTAGCTTTCATAACGGAGCACGGTAAATTCTCCTTTTTAAGATTGCCTTTCGGAACGCGACTCAGTACTGCGGTGTTTGCAGAATTAATTGATAAAGTGTTGGGCCACTTTAATGAAGATCAAGTCGCTTATTTTATTGACGATGTGATCCTAGCAGCCGACTCACTCGAAGAAATGTTAGATCTGTTAGACAAAGTCCTTAAAGCTTTTATTGAAAATAATTTAACTATTGAGCCTACTAAAATACAAGTCTGTATGTCAGAAATCGAATTTCTCGGTTTCACCCTAAACAGCGAAGGATACTCTCCTTCAAAAAGAAACATAGATAAAATTCAAAATTTAGTTAAACCTAAAAATAAGAAGGGAGTTAAATCTCTACTTGGTCTTTCGAATTATTTTAGATCGCTTATTAAAGACTATTCTAAAATAGTTGACCCATTAATTAATCTTACTAAAGACAAAGTGAAATTTAAATGGTCTGACATAGAAGAAAATGCTTTCAAAGAAATCCAAGCAGCGATAGTTAAAAATCCCACATTAAAACCCCCGGATTTCTCAAAAGATTTCATTTTAATCACAGACGCTTCTAAAACAGCTATTTCTGGAATTTTAGCACAAGAATACGACGGAGAACAGCTGCCAATTGAACATTTTGGGCGAAAATTAAGGGATCCCGAAAAGAACTACCCCAGTTTCAAACTCGAACTACTGGCGGTTCGTGAAGCGGTGATGTATTTCAAGCATATTCTCGCAGGGAGAAAATTTAATATTTATACAGACTCCAAAGCGCTAACGTATTTTTTAAATTTGGAAAAGCAACCAGACATTGTAGCAAGGTGGTTGGACAATTTGTCCCCTTTTAACTACTCTTTTCAGCATATCGAGGGATCTAAAAATCCTGCTGATTATGTTTCGAGGAACATTAATAATATAATTTCAAGAGAAAAATTGCAAAATTCATTGTTTACGGTAAACAAAGCTCTATCAGATGAAAACATTAAACTACAACAATTAGAAGACGAAAAATTAAATAAAATAATAAACAAAATTAAAACTGACAAACAAAACAAAACCACAAAAAAATTCACTCTCAATCAAAAAGAAATATTAATATTAAAGCCAGGCTCTGATACAAATGAACTGTTAATTGCTCCGGATAAACTTAAAGCTGAAATAATACAGGAAGCTCATAAACCACATTTCGGATTTTTTAAAACTTATCAAATAATAAAAGCTAGATTCTACTGGTACGGGATGTACAGGGATGTAAAGAATTATTGTACTAAATGTATACCATGTAACACGACTAAACAACATCAAACTATTAAAGTTCCCACACAAAAAATAATCAAAGATAAAGAAATCGGATCAGTTTTGCATATAGATTTAATTGGTTTGCTTCCAATGACGCTACGCAAAAATAAATTTGTATTTATGATTATTGATTCCACATCAAGATTCTTGGAGGCTGTACCGGTTCGCAATTGTGAATCACAAACACTTCTAAATGTATTGAATCGCTATTTTAGTAATTTCGGATTGGCGCGATCCATAAAATTGGATAATGGCCGGTATTTTCACTCTGATTTATTCAAAGAATACATGGATTCTCTTAACATAGACCTAGATTTTACGTCCGTGAATAATCCACGCAGTAATGGGCTCTGTGAAATCAGTAATAAAATATTAAAAAATTCAGTTGTGGCTATGTGTAAAAACTCTTTAGAATGGGATACCAGGATTGATTTTTTTAAAATTAATTATAACAGTACGCCGCACAGAGCTACGGGATTTTCTCCGGCACTTCTATTTTTCGGTAGAGAAATAAGAACTCCTTTTTCCATACACTTGCCTGACCAAGACATAATTGTCAAAACCTACGTTAAAAATAGAGTCCAACATATTGAGGAAATAAAGAAATTAGCCTTACAAAACCAAAAAAAAATGATGGCGGAGTACATCGACAGTACTCCAGTCCAAAAAGTAAAATTTCTACAAACGGGACAAGAATGCTACTTAAAAGTCGTGGGTAAACCAGGTGTACTTCAGCCAAAATTCTTGGGACCATTCGAGGTGGTAAGGAAGCTTAGGAATAACAATTACATATTAAAGGAAATTGCATTCCCAGATAAAGCGACTATTAAACGCCACATAAATAAATTATTCTCACCAACGAAAGTGGAATCACAGACTATACACATAAATTCCTAGATAGGGAAGCGAGAAATTTTTTTTCTCTTTTATTGCTGTCGAGGCAATATGTATATATTTATTTTAAATTTTTATCGTTTATAGATGTCTTATTTTTCTTTAGTTTAGTACACATTTTATAATTTTCCATTATTGTTTATTTACAGTACATTGAAGACAGGTTACTATTTAAAAAAAAAAAAAAAAAGATCATTTAGGGAGGATACTGCAAGTTTTTTTTTCTTTGCTACACAGTGTACTACTGAGGGATTTGGCTCGTCAGAGGGAGTTATGAACAAACATGCAAGTTAAATAAAAAATAATAATAATTACGGTAAAAATAAAAACAGAGGCAGCCTTGCCAGGGTATCACCCTTTCAAACCCATTTTATACTAATTTATATAACAAAACAAAAAAAAATTTTAATATATAACCTTACCCCCTCTACTAAAAGTGAAAATAAAAGTCTTTATATGTAGCACAAAACATATAACTAATCGATTTAAAATTACAAGTCAACATCTATTCACTCGGCGACACAAATATAAATAATAATAATACAACATTTTATATTGACCAATATTTATAATAATTCATCCTTTGCTTAAAGCCACGGATTGACGAATCCACTTGAATTATTATAACAAAAAAAAATCGGTCAGATTTTACAAAATTATTTTAGTTTAATATTTGATATAATCTATAACTTGGTTAGAACAACGCGTTTCAATTTTAATTTTAGAATAATCGTACGATTTCATATTATAAAACAAACAAGTAAAAAAAAAAAAAATTTATTAGTTGTCCCTAAGGATTAACATTTCAGATAATTTAAAAAAAAATAAATAAAATAAATAAAATAAAAAATAAAAAAAAATACCATTGAACGTTTCAATTATTACAAAACATAAATTGGATGTTTAATTTATACCTTAAATATTTAGGTAAATTATTTCATACTTAAAAAATAATAATAATAAAAAGGTGTTGGATACATGTCAATGATCATTTCAGCAATTTATTGGATGTTAAAGTCTCGTTTTTGCAGGCGAAATTGAGACTATCTGCGCAGAGCATCTAATAATGCATTTAGCTGAGATATTTCTAATTAACTAAATTTCCAAACTTTACAAAAAAAAAAGAATTTGTTTAATCTTTTTTTTTTCTAACTATTATATGTAATATTTTATAAAACAAAAAATAATAAGAGAAAAGAAAAGCGAACGCTCGCTTTCGATTCCTTAAATATGTATATTTACACGTTAATATATTTTAAAATAATAATAATAAGAAGAATAAATAATTAAATAAATATTTTACAATTGCATGCACATTTTCGTTTGTGCAAAGCAACGCTCGCTTGTTCTCGCTAACTTAAATTGTAACTAGAAAATCAATATTATATTAAAAAATATATATATATTATAATACATTACGTTTTTATACACAATATAAATAAATAAGTAAATATATAAATTGACGAGAAGATAGTGCGATGCAAACGGATTTGACCACGTTACACGTGTACCGATTTTTTTTTTATAGAAAATATTAAGCAGATATACAGATTTAATTACATACCCCATTTATTTTTAAATCCAAGCCGGGTATACACGACTTTTTTTTTTTTAACCACACAGTATAATTTTTATTTTTAACAACATAAATCATAATTCCTAGCTGTAAATCATAGCTGCACTACCTTTCACCAATTACACGTGCAATTAACACATTTCACCCCTTTTTGTAGAGTCGAAAATCCAGGAGTTTAGTAATCATACACCTGAGGGATAGCAACGATCGCTAGTACATGCATTTCGCAAATCTTCCCTTGTGTACACCTGGATACGAATGTAAAAAAAAAAAAAAAAAAAAAAAAAAAAGGGGGGTCAGCTTTTCCACAGGTGAGCTCAGTAACTGTCATTTGGAATCCTTCCCCTTAGCAATTTGATGGATCGATAGGAAAGAGAGGAGATTTTTTTTTTCTTCTTTTTCTTTTCTTCGTTCTCTTTCAACCTTGTTCATTCTAGGAGCCGGGCAGTGAAATTGTACTTGTTTTGATTTTACCAACGGATAATTAAAATTTTGGTAGCAAAGGAAAGAGGAAAATTCATTTTTTAGACCTGTTTCTTTTATGAAAATATATTATTGAAAATATCTTTCATTCAGAAAAGTCATCCTTTTATAAGATCCCAAAACAAAATTGTTTTAGTAAGAGTGATAAGATGTTTTTTTCACATAACATTTTCTTTATGTATATTATATAAAATAAAATAAAGATGTTTGCCTTTTTGCTCAAGAGAGACATTTCATGTGAGATTATGTATATCTTTTTCTCTCTATGTTTTTGATATAATATATATATATATACTTTTAATGTATGGTATTAATTATACAATGCATACAGTTTACTGATTATATTGAGTATTTGTTTTAAATGATTCTGTATATTGTGTTTCAACGTATGGGTACCTAATTAGCCTGTAATAATTAAAATAAAAGATTTGCCAATTTATATGTATGTAATAACTAAAAATATAAGAGTGGAAAAGAAAATTAATTTTTTTTTTCTTTCTTCTCTCGGGCATTTTTATTATTTGGCTTATTCAAATTTTCCTGCTTTATTTGGATTTGGACCTATTAAAACTCAAAATTTTAATAAATGTTTTTGGAACAATGGAAATTGAAACCAACTACACATGATAACTTGCTGAAGAAGTCATGTCTTTCATCAGATTTTTCAACAGTGAACTTTTGATTACGCTTTATTTCACCAATGTGTAAAACTTTTTTCTGGTGTTGCAAACCTACTTACACTCCAAACCTAGTGACACCCCAGCTTATCCCAAGTTCCTAGACTTTTCCATGTGAACATTTTCAGTTTTGATCTTCAATATAATACGACGATGGACTTTCATCGAGTACTTTGTGGCTATATATATATATAAAAAAAAAGATACTGTGGACCTTTTTTTTTCTAATGTCGGGGGAAGAGATGATGGTGAGAAACACCACCATCTAGATCTAAACTAGCACACACTATAAAAAAAAAAGTATTTGGTTTTTTTTCTGCATATTAGCAGAGTATTTGGTATCATTTTAATCAGTGAACAGTGAACAATACAAATTAATGATCCATTTTAGGATCAGCGCATACAGATAGATAATTGTGGAACAAAGTGAACCACGGCAGTCAAGGAAATATTTGGTTTTCCGTTCCCACGAATGATTTAACTACACCTAATAAAAATGTCATGGAGAAAATTGTCAGAACAATAATATGACACATTTATTTATGAGAGCTTAAATAGGCACGAAGACCTCACAAGTAAAAGCATCTTTACCTCCCAGACACAGCACGGCGTCAAGAGGAATCACTATTGTACCGACGGGCCTATGAAACACTCAAGGGGAGTACCAAAATTCTCCCGCCTGCCAATGGTCATCTCTCTAAAATCAGAGGTATGGCCGAAACATGCAAATTTTCAAGAAGTTATATGTATAAGGCCTTAATTTTATGTGAAAAGGGAAGAATGATTCCATCCTTTTTTTTTTTTTGCTCCACGAAAAGAATGTGATTTTTTTTTGAGAGTTCAGATTCAAAAAAGATGGAAAAGTAGAAGGTTGACTGCTCTCTAACTAAAAAAACAGATTTTGAGTGTGTGTGCCAATAGATGGAAATGTATGCGCTAAGAAAAAGCGAAAACGCGTCAGCCATTACCTCCTGCTGTCAACGTTATCTAGTAATATAAGGTAACAAACAATCTTCCTTCACCATTGTTCCATTTTATTTAATTAAGCTATATTCTTTTAATAATACGAATTTACGTGTGTATGAAGATCCTACCCCGATCTAAACATAAAAAGGCTAATCAAATAAATACTTCTAGGGTATGGAACTCTGCCTTTCAAAATCGAATTTGTTAATTCAGTAAGATAAACTGTAATTCTCAGAAAATAAATGTTGAGAATACAGTTCTCAACTAGGATTGAATGTTTTTATTTTTTTAAAACATTTATATTTGTTTTTAATCATATGCTTATAATTACCTTGTAAATAAACTCAATTTTATATTCAATTAATTTTAGTCAGTTTTCCTTTTGTTTACTTAATTTATTGAATTAATATTAAGTCTTTTATTTTAGGAAATGTTTTCTTTAATATTACAATCTAGGTTTTAAAATAAGCCATTATATATTTAATGTTACATAACTCTCTGCAGGTAACCTTTGATGATTGTAATTGGCTCAAAGAGGATCCGAACTTCAAAAATAATTCACAACGCAACTTTTTCTTTTCTATAATTAATTGATAATTTGTCTAATAAAATTTTCTAAGTATAAATTATCATATCAGATCCTTAGAGTCATAGGTGCAAAATAAATACTATACGTCTCGGATAATTTAAAATACTCATATTAATCAATTAACAGCAATATAGTGGTAAATCCTATGCAGTCAGACTTAAATTCAAATAATTTAATTGATCACTCTGTAGCATTCCATCAGGTTTTCTGTAGGAAACGGAATTCCAGTTAGCCTTATCGGTAAGGAAACTTTTCCGAACCAATACGGAATAAAATGCGAAAAAAAATAGAAACTTTTCCTGTTTGATTCAGAAACTAATCTTTACACAGAACAAATTCCTGTATCTTACGGAAATCTTACCTTGTGTAGAAAGAAAAGTTTCTGTAGAGAGAGAAAGTTATCCTTTTTATAGAGGAAAGTTTTCCAAATCAATAAGTAAACTCATCTGTAATAATAGAACATATTCCTATAAAATAAGGAAAACCTTCCATTCACAAAAAAAAATGTCTTTGTAGAATAGACAGAAAGTATTCCTTTTTGAAAAAAAACTTTTCCGCATCAGCCATTAAACCAATCTTGAAAAAAGTGAAAATTCCTGTGTGGAACAGAAATTTTTTTTTGTTTATGGAAATATATATTTTTTTAATCGGAAAATATTCCCATATAGTACAGAAACTTTTTCTTTTGTTTATAAATCGGTAAATATTCCCGTATAGTAAAGAAGCTTTTTCTTTTATTTATGGAAATATATTTCTTTTTAATCTGAAAGTATTCCCGTACAGTAAAGAAACTTTACTTGTAATGAGTAGGAACAATGATAGATGAAAATAGTTGCCTTTGGACATTATTTTGATTTCCTTTTATCACACTTAAATTATTTTTTTTAATAGATTAGATATACAACACATTCAGAATTTCAAATAAATAGAAAACAAGCGATATTATTTTAAGAATTTTGATATTGTAAAATATTGGTATGTTTTGTATTACAATGGTTCAATTGGTATAATCACTTAACGTAACCAATAACGTATTATCACCATGAAATTTTATTTATTTGTTACAAGTATGCTTATAAAAAGAAGAAGTTTAGCTTAATTGTATATATATTTTTAGAAAATAAGAATTCTATATATGAAATGTTTTTTGTTTTTTTTTAATATTTTTTTTTTTTTTCAAAAAATATAATTATGCTAAAATGCATTTTAAGATTATGAGCAACTTTAAAAACAAGGAGAAGCAATTCTCGTAGAAAAAAGTGTATAAATATAATAAAAAGTACACCAATGAAATGTATTTTATGTTGATAAAATACATAATATACTTTTATTTTATTTATAATTCTGAATGTGTGTATATGTATCCTGAAATAAAGAAAATCTTAATATATTTTAAGCGAGATAAAAGGAAATCAAAATAGTGCCAAAACAAACCTTTTCATCTGTTGATATGCTCCTGTTACAACACCCCACAAAAGCACAAGAAAAGTTTTGTGAGAAATGTGTTTTATCATATTCAGTAGACTGTCGTTAATGCGTCTCGGCTTAATAAGATGTACCTCCTGTTAATGAGGATAGTTTCCCTCTCCCTTCAATTTCTATTTACTGCTCCTTGGATAATGCGGACATTCCTTTTTAGGGTTTCGTTCATCTCACGAAACCCTATTGCTCCCGCTCCGTTGTCTGTCTGTCACAGACCCATTCTCGAAAACTATGTAACTTACAGAGTTGAAACTTTGTGTATAAATCAGAATATCAGCTGCGAAGAGCTGAAAATATTAAAATTTGAAAAATTCGTATTATTTTAATAAATAGAGATAAAAAACCAAAATTCTAACAGCTTTTTCCTATTAAATTGAAACATTTTTCATTAGAGTCGATGCCAAAAATTAAAAAATCCACGATGAAATTCCTTCTACAATAAATAATTTTCTATCAGACGATTTCCACGTGAAAAATGAAAAAAAAAAGATTAATATGAAATAAAATTGATTGACGTCATAGTCGTAATAAAACGGAAAATGTCTAAGATTTCTCAATAATACAAGGAGTATGAGTATGTGTAAGTACAAGCAGATTAATATCACGTCATTAGGGAATTAAAAAGACAATCTGGCGTCATTTGGGAAGTTTAACTAATTTTTCAAATGTTTGAGAATAATACAAAGTGAGTATCAATATAAATAATAGAGAATAGTAAATATATGAGTTTGAGAAACATATTGAATCATGATGAAAATCCGATTATGGAAATATTCGCATATTTTAACATTTTGAAGATGTACAATTTGTTTAATTTTGAAATTATTTTTTTAAATATTGCATTTAGTCCGTATGACGGATATTATTATGACAGAATATAATAGCAGGCTTAGCCCGCTATCCGGCTGGTTTAGATATTCGAAAAAACGAAAAAATAGACAGGTAAATTTTTACTTTATAAAAAACGACTTTTTTTTTTGTTGTTGTTGCTAAATGAAATTTGTTTGAATTTATTAAAGAAAGGATAAAGTGTTTTGAAAAGAATATTAAACGAAACCCTTTGAGTGATCTTCGATCACACTTACCCACTTGTTCTTTAATGACCTGGCGAATCCAAAGAAAGTGGTTTTATAGATTAGTGTTTCAAAAATAACTATTCTGCCATATATATTTTATTTTTAAATATTTTTCTCTGCATATGGTTTGGATATGAAACGGGAGGTGAGTAAGTTAACACCTGCCAGACAGCTCTAACAGTTTTGAATAAGAGGTGAGGGGGGAATTTATGAGAGATTTATTATTGTTTTTTATCTCGTGATTGGTAAAACAAGATCGTCTAACGAAGACAATCATTTTTTTGTCGAGTAAGCTTTATTCTAACACATTTTTCTAATCATGTCTATTGATGTTTTATTTGTTTAAAGGAATTATTATGAGAAAAAGATTACTGGTCTAGCTAATTCACAAAGATGAGATGCCAACTTATCGTAGACAGATTATACATAGGTGTAGCCAGTGGTGGGAGATAATTGCTCCAGACACTAAATATTCAGGTTATGCCAAAAAATTGTTGAATATAAACTACTAAAAAAGGAAAGCAATATTTTCGATTGCCTTGGATACTCAAAACCCACACTTAAACTATTGGGTATAGTACAACTATATATGGCATGTTGCATGCATATGAAGTGATTTGTGATTGAAGCTGCATTGAAATTCAATTGGTGATGAAAAAAATTTCTATTCCTATACAATACAGCCAAAACAAAAGAAAACACCCCATATTGCTCCCACCCCCCCTCTCCAAAAAAAAAAGCTTATGGATTGTCTTCATTGTTAAATTCTACCAAACACTGAACTTTTCCATATGTCCACCTAATTTTGACATTTTTGGTAAATTTTATTCTAGGATGCCAAATAAATAGGAAGTCACTTGGCCAAGTAGTTTAAAAGTTATGAAAATTAAAGTTTGAAACAAAATTAATTTGTAATTGATGCAAAACAAATTGCACTATTATGGGACGTTTTTTCAGCATAATTCAAAAACTACTTGACAGAATAAGCTACAATTTAGGATTCGCATATTAAAGTTTTTAGAAATCTATTTCTGTTAAAAAAAATTATAATTTATGTTCTCACAGTTCTTTTCAAAAATATATGTATTTTTAAATTAAATTGTGAAAAAAAAGGAATTGTGAACTATAAGTTTTTAATAGAAATAAATAGCTTCTAGAAGCTTCAAATATGCAGATCCACAATCACAGCTCATTCCACCAAGTACTTTTTGAATCATGTTTAAATCACTATCCACATTGCAGTTTGTTTTACACTGATTACAGATAAACTTAACATTAGGAGTTCAAAACTTTAAACTTGCATATTTCCTAAACTACTATAAACAGTGCCTTTCTATTTGGTATCATAGGGTAACATTTATGGAAAAAGCCAAATACGGTGTCAAAATTAGGTGTAAGTTTTGAAGTTTTTGTTGTTTGCTACAATTTCAGCATGAAGACCAGCTTCTAAGTTCATTTTTCTCAACATTAAATAAAAAAAGGCAACTTCCAGTAGAATGAGAATTTCAGTTTCTTTTTTTCCAACTGCACGTGCTTTACTGAAATTTCAAATTTGTACATTTTTTTTATTTAACTTTCTACCGATTGAAACAAGTTGGCTATTAATTTTGTTATAAAAACCTTTCTTTTTTACTTTTAGAGAAAAATTTTTAATATAGTCAACTTTCATCTCTGTTACAAAAATTTTTAAATGTCCCGAAGAATGATGTCAGAGATGATGATGATGCTTTATATCTTTGACATGTACATGTTCTTGTTTAAATTGTTTGTATCTAAGAAGTCACTTTATAAGAAAAAAATTCTGTGTAATAGCTTATATTTTCAGTAATGAAAATTATACAAGAAAACCATCTTTCCATTTCCTTTCAGTTCAATATTTCACCTTAACTTTTATTTAAGCAACAAATATTGAATTGCTAATTTTTAATGGCCAACACTTAAGAGGCTACTTTACTCAGGCGAAAACACCCGCTCGCTAATATTAATCCTATGGGGAAAATAATTTACAATATCTCGTTCACATTTCAATATTTTTAAATGATTTTTTTTTTGCACTGGATAGCTGAGGTCAATCTCTATGCACGCTCCTTTGAACTTTTTCGATTTTGATTACAAGTTTTTTTTATTAAAATACTTTCAATTTTGGAACCAGTTTCGAAAGTGAAAGTATCCTCAATAAGAAAAATGCAACAAAAATCAAAAAAGTACAAAGGAACGTGCATGGAGATTGACCTCAGCTATCCAATGCAAAAAAAAAAAAAAATCATTTAAAAATATTGAAATGCGAACGAGATATCTTAAATTATTTCACCCATAGGATTAACAATAGTGAGCGGGTGTTTTCGCCTGAGTGAAGTAGCCACTTAAAAAGAAACTCTGTGTATATATTTCATGCAACTAAAGAAAACTGTTGTAAAAAAAAATCTACATTTTTGCATAAAACTTAATCTGGATCAGTATTTCATGGGTAGGCAAGAAGACTATATTATTTGGAGCATGGCAAATCCAGTTTAAACACTTAACCAGTCGATGTTGTCAGGCATATGATCAAAGTTTTTTGTTTTTTTCTTTCATTTTTTTAATCCATTTGCAAGTTTTTTGTAAAAAAAAAATATCTCCTAAATGAACAAAAATACTATTACACAAATTACACTTTCAATTTAAAAAATAGTCATAAAACTGAAATTTATAATTTAAAAAATTATCTTTTTCAAATTAAAAAATATAGTAGTAAAATAAGACTGTTAATTGATTATAAAAATTTGCATTAAATTATTTTAAGCAATGTGAACGTATGACAGAAATTTCTTTAATCTTATAATTTTACAAGTACATCTGCAAATTTTTCGAAATTTTAAGTTATTTAAATGCTATTTTTTTAAAAAGAGGGATGCAAAGGTAAACAGCTAATTATTTACCTTTCTTTTTAGTACATATCAGACATGGAACTAAAAATGTGAGTGAAATACATTACAATACACATTAACTTTTTTACCCTTTTCTGACTCTAATAGAATATATATTTTTTCATTCAAATTTTTTTAAAGGGACTCCTTAAATTGCACATAAAATTTTATTTTAATTTGTATTTATAAAATTAATATTTCTAAAATATTAGAAAGTGTAGAAAAGTTAAAATATGTCTATAGTGGTAAAAACATATTTCCCAAATAATTAATAATTTTTTGTATAATATTTATACACCAAGTTAATTTTACAGTATGCTATTTATTTTTTAAATAAATTTTTGTACTTCTTAACTAACCACATTAAACAAAGGTTGAAATCTAGGTATAAAAAAAATTCAGTTTAGATTTCATAAAAATTTAAATGAAATGGTATTTAATTTCAAGTATTTTTAAATTGGAAATTTGAAAGTTTAAATTTATAGACAGGCAGAATTTTTTTTTATTATTATTATTAAAATAATACATATACAATAAGAAAATGTACATTAACATTCAGAAAGTTAATTTTTTTCAAAAAAAAAAAAAAAACAGCTTTGGTGGAAATTTTTTCCATAATGAAATTTCCATAAATAATATTTGAAAAATAAAAAAATACCAATACAAATTGGGGATATTGAATATTGCATACATAATACAAATAAATACAAAAATTCAATTTAGATTTTATAAAAAGTAAAATGAATTGTTGTTAAATAAAGTTAAAATTTTTCAACAAAATTAATTAGCTTTGGTGGAAGTTTCTTTCCATAATGTAATTTCAATAAGTAAGTTTGGAAAAATAAAAAAGTACTAATGCAAGTTGGGGGATATTCAATATTGCATACATAGTATAAACAAAACAAAACAGTTATTGCTGTTAGAGCATCATTTATATCATTCACTAGAATTGAATTTTCTCCGCAGATGTACAATTCTGTGGAGTCAAATGGATTGCCAATAAATACAATGATTGGAGCAGATGTGTCTGCTGCAACATCTTCAATTGAGCAATCTGGCATAATAATTCTGTATAAATTTGTAGTTTCATCATGTAACACGATGGGTAGCAATAAAAATGCACATAATAGTGTGTTCCCTATTTCAGATGTATCGACACTTTCATAATACGAAAAAATTTTCTTCTTCAACTCCAATGCACTTGCACGTTTTTGCCGCAGAGGTGTCATAACTTCATCTGAATCTTTGTATTTCTGTTTCTTATTAGCTTCAAAAATTATCTTATCCGCACAGTTTATAAAGTTTTTAATCAAATCTTCAATATTAATGTCTTGTAAATTCTTAAACTCCTTAATCAAGTTATCAGCTGTAAATAGAAGTGGATAATTTTCTTTTATGTCTTTGAGAGGCATAATATTTTTAGACAAATGATTGCGTCTAGTTGGAAATGTAGCAAATAAATAAAGGTTTATCTTTTCTTTATCTTGGTCTTTATGTGGTTTCTTGGATTCATCTTTCATCCAAGAAATCATTAACAATTCTTCCTCCGGGGAAATAACTGAGGTCGGCAAAAAGTTAGATTCCCCTCGATGGGGCACTTTTATACATTCTGAAGAATTTTTCTTTTTCTTTTTTCGAACAGCTTTTGATTCTGCTGTTCCTGTCTTTAATCTGTAGTCTTTCATCTTAGAATAAATTCTTTCTGACCAACCACTTAGACCATCATCAACACCTGACTTTAAGGAGGGATAGACTTTTATTAGGTGCGCTGCAACTTGCTTCCGTTGCATTACGTCCGGATGCAAAGTATATTGGGAAATTTCTTCTGCGATGATGTTTAGCAGTTCGTGTTTTGCTTGCCAGTTTAGGTAAGATATCCCTTTCTTCATCTGCTTCTTTAGTTCTGCAGAACACTTATCAAAGTTGATTGTAAAATTCTCTGGCCAAGGCTTCTTAGTAGCAGCACCTGGGGGAGAGGGAAAGGAAGAGGATTTTAAGTTTCAAATTGTATTGGAGTGTCATTTTCTTTAAAGCAGGAAATAGTATATTTTTAAACTGTAAAAAACTTTGTACGTAAAACACAGCAGATTAGAAAAAAAAAATTCAAAGTGGATACAAAAAAATTATTTTCACTATTTCTCTGTGTTGAGTAATGAAATACTCAGGGAAAAAACTTTAGGGGGGGGGGGGGGGGATGGTTTATTATCCCCTGAAGGGGTTATTTTTAACTTTTCTTATTTGGAAAATTTCAAAATAATGTAATATATTAAAAACTTTATAATGGCTACATTCTGATACTTCAGTTTAGGAAGAATTTGGGTCTTTTAAAGGACCCTTCACAATTTTTTTCACAATAAAACAAAAGCCCCTTTACAAAATAAATAAATAAATTTCCAAATAGAACTTTTTACAAATGTGATGATGTAAAAAAAAAAACCACTTTGGGGAAGGGGACAGTTTATTATACCCTGAAGGGGTTATTTTTAATTTTTTTTATTTGAAAATTTTTAAATTAATGTAATATATTAAAAAATGTATAATGGCTACATTCTGATACTTCAGTTTAGTAAGAACTTGAGTCTTTTAAAGGACCCTTAACAATTTTTTCCCATTAAAGACCCTTTAGAAAAAAAAAAATGAATCCCTCATAAATGTTATGATTTTAAAACTAAAAAAACTGCCATATAACAGCTCTAATCAGCACCAATCTGCGTCAAAATCTAATCAGGAAATTATTAGTTTTTGACTTACAGCAACCACAATTTCGTATTACACAAAAATAGATGCCAGACAGACAAAAGGAAATAGTTCTAAAAATAGTCAAATCATATTCAGGTCATCTGAAAACATATTAATCCATCAAAAACGAAAGTCGAAAATTTTCAAAAATCTCCTCTTTTATTGTGATTTTGTTACTGTCAAAGCCAGAAATTCAGCCAGTTCCCAAATTGGCCACCCATTTTGTATTTTTCTAAAAATTCTGACCAAAGTTTAATGTACATTGTATATGAAATGAACAGTGTATAAGCTATTTTGTTGACTAGCCATTTTCTTGGAGTGGCTGGAAATTCCTGGCCAAAATTTGAAGTGCTGATGCAAAGCTATCCAATAGATGGCACCTTAAAGCATGTGGTAGAGCAAGGCCCAACTCAATCATCGTTTCGTCTTAACATGCTTTATAGATTAGGTGAGTGATGCAGATCATCTCGATCACTGACTAATCTATATTTCTTTGTTTTTTCTGAAGCAAGATTAACAAAAAGAACATTAGTTATTTTTATCTTACTAAAAATAATCATTTACTCCAAAAACATTAGCAAACTGTAGAACAAAGACGTCAGATTAAAAATAAAATTAAAGAAAGGGATTTTTTTTTCTATATTCTAAAAAAAAAAAAAAAAAAAAAAAAAAGTAACTAATTCTACTGCTACCGTAACTGAATTTATTGTGACCTTTTTACTTTCTCGGCTTATATTGCAAAAAATATTCCATACAAAAACACAAAAATTGGTAGTTTTATAGAGAAATGTATGATAAACACATTGGAGTAGACAGTTTTTAAATCAAAGAAATATTTAAAGCACTATTTAATGTTAAAATCAGTCAAGCTAGTTCAGCTAAATAAGTTTTATAGGATCAAAAACTATGCGTAGCAATTTAACCATTTTTTGTAGGCACATACTCTACTAGATTGTGGCGTGCAGTTCCAATCATTTTTCAAATTTGTCTAATTTTTAAAAAAAATTCTAATTGTTTATTCAAAATTTCATTATCTGGATAGAGATTTAATTCATAGTATGAAATAATGATTTTTAACCTACTGTTGCTAGATTTTAAAAAGGCCCAAATAATAATACTTGCAAACACTTTTCAATTGAAAAATATATTTACACATGAATATTAAAAAAGAAAGAAAACTTTAAAATAATTAAATTATTACATGAAAATAGCATTTTCTGATGAAAATTACCTCATAATTAAAAGGACACATTTAAAACAATTTTCTTACAGCACCGTTACAAAAGTCAGAAAAGCAGCAACATTTTTTATTTAACCATTTTATACAAGCTAATTTTTAAATATGTAATTCATCTTACTTAATAAATCATGAAAACAGCTAACAGCTATTGCAACAAAGGTTAATTCAGCCTTAAAAACAAAAAAATCCCCCAGTCAAAGGGAAATTAAGGGCAATGGAAACCCAGTTACAGAAAATCGCCACTGGTAGTGATAATATTATTCAATCTTCTGTAACCGAGTAATCATTTCAAAACAGAGCAAATTAGTGTGTTTTTAGAGCCTGTGGTGTCTAGATGGGGGTTGGCGAACTAGTAAATATTATTCATTTAAAAAGTTCAGCAAAATAAGTATATCCAATGTTTTGTGTATGCAGAATTCATTTTAATGTGAATATGTATTGTATAAAAAACAACATAAAGAAAAGCACAATTACATTAAATTTAGAGCATGTGTGCAAGTTAGAAGTTGCATTACCCTTGCAACTTCTCACTTTCACTTCTGTTCATTTTGCACTAAAGAAAGAGTACTTATTATGAAGTCTTGAAACATCTGAAGGCTAAATTTAATTTGATTACGCTTTCATTTCTTTACGTTTATTTTTATTTTACACATCACATAATCATCACAATGCATTAGTTTATGTATTTATCATATTGGGGTCGTTCCTGTGCACTTCACATCTATTGTTCTGCAATACAGCATACACTATAACAGTTGTCCTCAAAAAATGGGGCTTTGTGTGTTTCGTTCCCACATACTGTTAATACAGCGACCACTATTATAAGTGACTTTATATGCTTCTTGCCCATAAACAGTTTATATGGCAATCACTATAATGAAGTCCTCATTATAACGATACTTTGTGCTCATAAATTGTCAATACTACAATGTTATAATGAAAGACCAAGGATGTAGTGGAAGGTATACAGTGGTATACGCCATGTACCTTCTGGATAACTGTGTATACCTGCTATAATTGCAGCATATACTCTCTCTGGTGTATATCCTCTGGGTTTTTTTGTGACTACACCACTGTGGAGGACCTCACTAAAACAAGTCCTGTGTGCTTCGTACCCATAGTTCATTAATTGATGTCATGTTTACAAGCAAGACATTTATATATGAACTGATTTTGTTTATCATAGATAACTTGGCTTTCATAACCCAATAGATTCTTTCAGTCATGAAGTTTTGGTTGAAAAGAGAATAAATAGACTCTAAACAAATGGTTGCTATGTTTCATTTCTTATTTAATATAATTCATTTCTTATTTAACTGCATTAAAACATTTAACTCTTGATATACCTATGAAATATAGCTATAATATACAAATGAAATAGGAAATAAAACATAGCAAACATTTGTTTAAAGTCAGTCTGACATCACACTCAAAGCAGGAAAAGGTTCAAAATTTTGCTTAATTAGTGTCAGTAAGTAATAATGTATACAAGAAAATGCACAACAGACATCAAGATTTAGACTGCATTACACAGAATTGAAACAAGAAATACTCCAATTTGATATTATGATTTAAGGGTTTTTACCAGTTATGCTATTACAAAAATTTATTAGGATTTTGAGTACTCTGTGCAATTTTTAAAGTATAGTATAAATAATAAATTGGAAAACATACAGGTGCTGGGCGAAGCTATTTAACATTTAAAGGATTGGAAAAGCCATCCTTCCAAGAACATAAAGATAATGATAACTCTTGGCGAATTTTTTTCACTGAGATTAATTTCAATTAATTATTGTACAACAATGCAACAATTTGTGAAATACAGTTGTTTTTGGAGCTTTCTTAAAAACAAAGTTGCTTATTGCTTTCAATTCCCAGAAAGCAACCGGTTATAGAAAAACATTTTGTCATAGCAATTGTCCTGCTGAAGATTAGGGTTATGGAAGACTTATCATTAGTCACTATTATTTTCATTTGCTGAAAAAAGAGTTATTATATTTATTGCATGTATTGAACCCAAATTATGAAAAATTGTAGCTTTTATTGAATGGATTTCATAGGCACCTGCTGTAATGTTAGACACATAATTTTGCAAAGAAGATTACACATCACTATTTAGTACTTGACTATAGAGTTATAATGCTATTTGTGAAGCAAATCCTAGAAAAACCATACACGTGTTACAATCACTCAACTTCCTCTAATGGTCTTATAAACATGAAATTTATATGATAGGTAGCTTTTATAATGTAGATGCACACAAAAGAAAGATTCTGTAGAACTTTTAAAATAAAAGTAATTTGAGAATTAAAAAAATATTTATGAATTTCAAACACTTTTTTTGAAGAATTCAGAGCAGTCACATACAAATCACAACCACCAAAAAATAACAAAATACAAGAATTAGAATGCACTTCACATAAGATGTACCAAATGTGAAATGCACAATATTATCAATATATATTTTTAATATGTTCAATGGAAGTGTGCTACAGTCACTTTAAAACTAAAAGCTTTTTTTAAAAATTAGTTTATCCTTCATATCTAACTCGACTTAACTACTAGATATTATTATTGACTACATTTTTAAAAAATTAACTTTGCTGCATTAATGTCAGTTACAAAGTTTACCCATTAGAAACGATAAAAAATGTGCAAAAAAACACTTGAGTAAATACTGAATTCAATGAGCCTTGAAAAATTCTGTTAGCTGGAATAATGGATAATACTTTCTACACAAGAAGTGATTTCTCACTCCTGTCTTAAGAAGGCATAAAAGGATTGGGAGAATACAAATAGTCTAAGGACGACAAATCTTATTTTTCATTAATTTACATTAGCTATCTTGTAAACAAATGTCTTTATTTGTTCATAAACATTCATGCAATTGACTCATTATTTATTCAATTACTCATTATCATTTCATTAATTAATTTGGCAGCCCTTCCATTCTGGTGCTCATTGCCAAGACCGACACCCTTCTCTCATTATGGTTCTGGTGTAAACTCATGTGTAAGAAATTGCTTGCTTCTCTAGTAGAGATGTTATATACTTTGCATGAATAAGGCTGCTTTCTTCTGTGTTTAAGCATGTGACAACTTAGATTATGAGGTGCCAAAAGAAAACTCAATTCCACATTTTGCACTTGTATGTATGTTCGTCAGAGTTTGTGTCGAATTTACTATTGTTAAAATAAGGGGTAAACTTGCATTTAAAAGTCTGAAAGAATCTACATTATGATGACTTTTGCAGCATGGTGTTATAGTTTTCATAGACGTCAGAGCATTTTGATAGTTAGCAAATTGAAATTCTGAAGAAAAAAAAAAATTTAGTTATTTACAGCCACAGTAAAAGAAAAAAAATATATATATCCATATTATGATTTAAACTTTAATTTTTAATAGAGACTTTTTAAATAACTTTACCACACATGACTATGCATATCTATAACAGTACTTTGAACTTTTTTTAAAATAAAGATCAAACTAATAACTGAATATTTATTAACATGTAACAGGGGGAAGAATAAAAAAGCAAAACATACCAGGAGATGTGCAATCTCAGAGAAAATATTTATTTATGGAGCAAATAAAATTTCTTTATTTAAATATCAGTAATGTCGCTAGGCTTTTGAAATCCTAATTCTCTGGGACACAGACACTTTCATAAAACTGGGCCTTTTTTTTTACAAAAGTAGGCCCTCCTTTCAGAAAAAAGACATATTCAGTGTATTTAACAGAAAATATGCCCCATTTGCATTCTTTCAAAGAAAAATTATGCATCCTGAAGGACACATAATTTATTTTATGCATCCCTTCTTTCATTTTTTATTTAAATGTTGAGCTATAGTGCATCCTCAGCATCACTGAACGTTTCTACAAAATTGTACAGATGTATACTTTGAACATTCAACTTGTGACAGAAAGCAACAATTTTCAGTTTTCAAAGAAATTTTAGCATAGAAGACATTTCTAAAACACGTTATTTACTTCATCAAAATTTTCAATAGGCTTAGTTGACAAAGTGCAGTCTCACAGATTGCACCATCCCAGTTACTGGTTAATTGAATATGCAATTTAAATGCTAGTAAATTTTCTAATTATATAAAATTACTGTTTGTAGAAGGCGAGCGTGGAAATTCATACAATTTTAACAGCTGCAAGCCAATGAATAATTTACCACAAAATCAACTCATATAAGGCAATAAGTATTACAAATGTTTATTATACATGTGCAGTTTTAGATCCTGCCCATATCTAAAAGACATGTTACACACATTACACGAATAAGGCTTCTCTCCAGTATGTACAAGCATGTGACGTTTTAAATTTTTTGGTAGAGCAAATCCACGATGGCATACTTCACAAACGTGAGGACGCTCACCAGAATGCACTAAAGAATGACTATTTAGGTGACTTTTATGATTTGTAGAATAGGGACAGAGATAACATTTAAAACGTTTCACAGAATCTTCATTGCAATCATTTCTGATATGTAAAGTTAAATCTTTGACAGATGTGAAGGCACTTTGACAGTTATCACACTGCAATCCTGAAAAAGGGTAATTTAAAATTAATTAAGCCATAAAAAGTAAAATAATAATAACAATAATAAATATTCCATTCTGTGATTTGTGTAAAAAATTTTACAAGAGAAATAAAGATTTGTGTTAACCACAATATTGTTATCTTAAAAAGATAAAATTATAAGCATGCACAAATAAAAACAAGCAGATTTAGATATCATCATCAGGAATAAATAAATAATAATAATCAAAATTATTGTTCATAAAGACTTTGTTCAGAAAACTATTTATTCCAAATATGTATTTTATAAAACTGTTCAAATACATCTTAATTTGTTAATAAAAAAAAAAAAAATCAAAACATTGAAATTAACAGAAAACTAAATAAGAATGAATCTATGCCTGAAAAAGAAAGAAAAAAACATGTACATATACAATTTAACAGATTTAGGTGGGTTGTTTCATCAAACATAAATAAATCATTACTACAACAAAACTAGTAATGATTTTTGAAAATTGTTTAATTCTTTTAGCAATCAAGCAATTTAAAATATACTAGTAAATCTTCAAGTTTACACAAAATTATTGATTCCAAGAGATATGCATGCACACTTAAGCAACTCCACCTGCTGAGAATCTATGTATAAATTACCACAAAATGTACTACAATACAATCATATTACAAGTGCTAACTCATGTATAGTTTGAGGCTATGTGCATGTTTAAAAGACAGGTTACATAAGTAAGTGTTTATTCCCATACAGTGGCGGCTCATGGGTTATTTAAATGGGGGTTCGCAATACATAAATTGCAAATATATAACTGTCTAGTATGACTTAATGTACAGGTTGAAATAAATTTGAGTTTTCAAAAGTTAAATGAAAACAATGCAACTAAATGAAATAACAATCACTTTGTTATTGTAACAAACAAGTAACAATATGTATAACAATATAACAAGTAACACTTTGCTATTATTACAAGTTTTGTTAAAAGAGCAACATTTTACTTTCTATGAAGGAAGATCATACAATCAAACAAACAAAAATTAACTAACTGAATATATGAAACCAAGGGAGATTTCGAATAAACAACAATCAAGAAAGAGACAGTGCAATATTTTATCTTTCACACACTGAAGGCTGTGCGAATAAAAAGATAGGAGCAGTGCCTTTGCCTAACACTCTCCTTATTGCTTTCATCTACATAAGCTGGTTTCGAAAGGAATTTCTTCGATTGCATGCGTGATTCTGGAAAGATCGGCACTTGCTATTGATATTTTTTTAATTTACATTACTACACTAACATTTTGCCATGTACATATTTAAAAGAGATAAGTGTGGAGGGAATGGGGGAGGGGGGCGAATATTTAAACTCATCCATGAAATTGACAAAAATCTGGAAATATGATTAATATTGTTTTATTTTATATGTTAATTTTTCTTTGAGTGTTCAAGTGCTCCAATTGAAGAGACGCCACTGTTCCCATATGTATAACAAAGTCAAGTTTTAGAAAATAGAGCAAAAGGTACTTGCATATCTTTCATGCCAGGAAGATACACTGTGCAAGCACTGATGCCGTTTAATACAAATTACAGTAACCTCATTTTTCTTTGCTATATGTAACAAATTTAATAAATAAATATACTAACTGCATACTGTTACATTATGTATAAACTTGATAGTACCTGTCAAAATTTGATGGTAAATAAATAACTTGAAAGTTACTTAAGAAATATGCTTTTATTTTTAATTACCTGCTTTTAAACTAATTAAGTATTGAAAATTTAATGAATTGTGATATTGTGTAAGCGATTCCTAGAGATATAAGATGATAGATTGTGTTGTCAGTCCAACCTACTCAAGTAATGACGTGAAATAATTTTAAGCTTGTAATTTACATCCTATTATACTTGAATTAATTTAACAAGAATTTAACTAAAAATATTAATTGAATGATTTATTTTTACTTACTAGTCTCAAAATTTAAAATATATATATATCAATATTTAGTATTTTCTCTCTTTTTTTTTTTTTTTAAATTATATGACCTTTATTTTTCATTAATTTTATTTTTATCAGCCTGACTCTAAACCATGGATATCAAGGTGATTTCTCTTATATGAATATATATATATTTTTTTTTTCTCTCGTCTTTTCTTTTCTTCTTTTTTAAGAAGAATAATCATATACTTTTCTCAGTTATACAAATATATCTTATTGATAATGGTCATACAAAATATTGATAAAAGTTTAGATCACTTTATTTAATCGATAACTACATGCAAAATCTTTTAATTTAAATATTTATAATATAAAATAAGTAATTAAAAAGATTTCGTCAGTTGTTAAATTTTATTTACCACAGTCCCAATATTTACAAAAGAATGTTCTTTTATGCTAGATGTACTATTTGTAGAATAAAGATGGAGATTACATGTAAAACATTTAACAGAGTCTTCATTATAATGAGTTGTGCTGTGTCATGTTACGAGTCTACGCTAGTCACGCAGAAACACTCGTAAGCTAATGTTAAACCTATAGAAACATTCTTTTCAAATTTTTCATTTGCATTTCAGTATTTTTATTTTTATTATTTATTTTTATGGCCTAATGTAGCTGAGCTCTTTTTTATTTTTTTTTTTATTGGTTTTGAATCGGTTCCAAAAATAAAAGTGCCCCAGACTTTTTTTTCCGTCCCTGGACTTCATTCTTTCTAGAAGTCTACATTGGTTGAAATTTCCAAGAATGCAAATAACGAAGTCTAGGCTTGGCCTGAATCCAATTAAATAAATCTGGCTCGAGCCCGGCTTCGTGCAGAGCTTTAAACTCCTCCTCCCCCCGAGCTCATGTTGGACTGGCATTTTATTTATTTTTGTAAAAATTATATTGATGTTGTACATTTTGTTTAGCAAAATCTTTAGAAATTTAATTTGATTTAATAAATTAGAGATATATTTTTTTTAATCTACTTTTTTTTTCATTTATATAGATTTAAAATTATGATTTTCTTTTCCCACCTTTTTCTTTCATTCTAAACTATGTTAATTTTCTTATTGAATCTTCATTTGAATGTAATATTGTGTAAGTCAATATTTTTTAAATCTGTGTTTATGCACATAATTGTCCAAGTGATAATTAATACAGAGGAACTTCCCTTTAATGTAGTCCCTATTTAACGAAGTTTTCTACTTAACAAAATTTTCTGTAGAACTTAGCCTTTGAACACCATTAGCATGTAAATTAATCTCCATATTACGAAAAATATATTCTATATAACAAAGTTTATTCCACTTTTGTACATGTACAGAATCCAAACTAAGAGGTTGCTGTTGTGATGGAAATGCAAATTTATTTCATTGGATTGTATGAAAATGAACACATTTAAATCATTTCCATTCTGCTTGGTGTTAAATAAAACATTTTTTTTTTTCAGACTAAGAAAAACACTTGTTATCATTACTCTCCCACACCGAGACTCCAGCGCTGACATTTGGGAGAAGTCAAAATCCCCTTTTTACATTCAATGATGTAGAAGATGCAGTGACGCAATTGCGTCAGATACATTGAAGCAAAAAACACCAATTAGAGTCAGGCAGTTACCATTCTGAGCTTCCATTGCTAATGCTAATAGAGAACTGCTTTGTACATCCACAAGAACGTGCTTCAAAATTCAAATCAAAGAACAACAAAGATATTTTTGTACCTGCAAATACAATTTCTAAACTTCAGCTATTAGTCTAATGAATAATAAAAAAATCTTGAAATACATTATCGGAAAAGACAATGTAGTAAAAACATTAGTTTGAGAACCTGTGTATCAGAGCTGATGAAAGCTTGAGCCAAAGCTTGGGAATGTAACGTGATTTCATCGACCATACACAACTGTTTTGTAAAAGACGGCTACATAACTGAAACTGAATCAAATGCTTCTGTATCTAATACCTGTTTTTCATATTTGAAGGAAAAATTTCATGAATTTAAGTTGATTTCTATTTAACAAATTTTCTTCATAACGAAGCTTTTAAGTGTAATGAAGAGACTTCGTTAAATGGAAGTTTCACTGTATTTTTGTTCTTCTGTATTTTATGAAATTCGAACATAATCTGAAAATAGAAGTAAGTGTACTTTTTGAATAATATTAATTGTATTGTAATGTTGTTTCAGAAATACTGTCATGTTGTGTAGAATACAGTCAAGGCGGGCAGTGCCAAATAAGTTTTTCTACAGCTGAGGCGAACAAGTTTTGCCAAACTTTTGGCTTTTATATGCCAGGCAAGGTTTGGAAATTTAAGCCTGTGCAGACCTTTACTTCAATTTTCATGACCTCATGCTCCATTACAGTCTTGTGAGCCAATCTGCCATGAAGGAATACTTAGTATGGAGGATTCCGGATAAAATCACAGAAAAATAGTGTGTTCTTATTGGTGCACAAATCAACGGGTCCTTCTGAGCAAAATGAGGGGGCATGTAGGACATGCACTAGCAAAAAATATAAGATAGTATTTTCAGATAATAAACAAAATTTTAAGCGGGAAGCTTGAAAAGTGGAGTTATTTTATGTGATTCTCAAAAATTTTGTGCAAACCTTGAGAATCCCATAACGGAAAGTTTTTTTTTTTTTTTTTTGTCTTAGGGTATTTTTAAAAGATGCAATTCTGTGCTATGGACAGGAAACTTGTACCCACAAGTCTGTAAAATTATCTAAAGTACTATTTCAAAAGTTACAGAAACAAAGCTTCGAAAAAAGTAAACAATGGGTTGAGTTGAGTTATTTTTCGATTTACAGGCAGGAGAAAACACTACTCACAGTAGAATTAGAATACCATATTATCCAAGATATAGAGATATCCAAAGCAGTTTTTGGGGGAGTTTTATGACTTTTTTTTTAATGCTATTTTTAGCATTTTTCTGCATTTTCTGGCAATTTTTTCACAGCAGTAAGTAAAATAAATCCAATTTGTTTGAAAAATATTTGCCTGAAAATTTAAAATAACTCTAATTCAAGTTTCATTTGATTCAAGGCTGGGACAGACGCCCAGGTGTATGCTGTCAAAGGCAGTGGGGCCCCCTCCTACCCCTATGTTTGTTTGGAAAAACCCAACCAGCAAAGCTCTGCTAGTAAACCATATATTTGAAAAATTCTAGTGTTATATACTCTCAGTTTACAAAATATCAGTATTATAGTACAAATAATTTCAGAATAACTGCTGTGAATTAAATTATTTCATGATACTTTACTTAATTTTTCATGATCAGTTAGTATAGAAAGAAAACTTTTAAAGCATCAAACTGAACTGAAACATAACATAAAAATTAAAATATTTATACAATCACATTAAATAACATATAACACATCACATAAATTAAGTACTAGTATAATCATAGGTAATTAAATAATTATATAATCAGTACTTTCTTTTTATAAGAACATTGGCATTTTTCAAAATGGCACTGGCACAATTTGGCTTAAAAAATTGAGATGTATAAGATTATTGACAAATGATATAAATAACCATGAAACTAAAACTGATGAAGTATTGTGTTCATTTACCTATACAGTAAGTAATAAAATTACATCTGATTATATACATTAAATAAATTGTTTCTGCTTCTATATAATTTATTAATTGCTTCTGTTTGTAATTATTTAATAAATGGGGTAAATATTGAACAAATTGTTTGTGTAGGTAAAACTGTGAATAAAACTGTATTGCCATAAAGTACTTGTGAAAATTTTCCTTCTCTTGCCAAAGCCATTTTCTCTATCTTGCCAAAACTTATAAAAAAGGAAGTACCATATAATCACACCTCTCAAAATATTACTTACAGATCAAAATATTTCGTATGAATTAAATAATCAATGAATAATTTACAGCAAAACCTATGCATTTCAGGCATTCATACTACAAATGTTGTTTATACATGTGCATTTTTAGATCTTGTGTATATCTAAAAGACATGTTACACACATTACACGAATAAGGCTTCTCTCCCGTATGTAAAAGCATGTGACGTCTTAGAGCATGTGATAGAGAAAAACCCTGTTTGCATATTTCACACTTGTGAGGACGTTCACCAGAATGCACAAAAGAATGATTTTTTAGGTGACTTTTATGGTTTGTGGAATATGGACAGAGATCACATGTAAAACGCTTGAGAGAATCTTCATACCAATCAGTTCTATTGTGTAATTGTAAATCTTTGGCAGACATGAAGGCACTTTGATAGTTAGCACACTCAAATCCTGAAAAAGGTAATTTAAAATTATTTCGAGTAGTAAGAATGAAAAGTTAACAAATATTCCATATTGCAATTTGTACAAGTTTTTTTAATTTTTGCTGATAAATTGTTACATTATGATTAATCATGAATCTTTCTCCAGAAAAAGAAATAATAAACACATATAAAAAGAAATAAGCCTATTTAGAAATTAGCATATCCAAATGAAAGATAAATAAATATTAACCAGATTTAAAGTTCATAATGACATTTGAAAACTATTTATCAATTTTTATAGTTAAAAATAATATTATGCCTTGAAAGTCTCAAATCTTTGAGGGAAAATTGCAACTCTATGATTAACAGAAAAAGATAAAAAAAAATAAATAAAAAAATAAAAAATAAAAAAAAAAAAAAAATAAATAAATAAAAATAAATAAATAAATAAATAAATAAAAATTACTCCTGAAAAAAGATATAAGCATACACAAACATAACTGAACATATTTAGAAAGTATTATTGCTGAATAAAACACAAATAATTACTAAATTTGTTTATCAGCTTTATGAATTAAAAGAGTATTATTTTTACATAAAGCTACTTCATTTGCATTATGCTTCTAAAATTGAATACATGGTGGCCATATGCCTATTAGTACAATAACCTTCTAACTAAGTGGTTGAGAGCTGAAACTGAAACCTTTGCAGCTTAAAATTTCTACAAGAACACTAGACTATTCTAATGATAGATTAAAAACTGATATTTGAGTATCTTTTATGTCTACTCAAAAGTGGCTTTATGCTAAAAAGCATATTATTTGTAAATTTTTGTACAGTCAGCCAAAGAAAAAAGAGAGAAACAGTCACACATTTTTATTAAAAAAATTTTTGCAAAGAAAAATGTTAACAGGTTTTATGTCTTGCTTAGACATATAATTAAAAACTAAACTTAGAAGGCTTTCTCCATATTGGAAAGAAAAAAAACAACAAACTTCAAAATCATTCAAATTTCAAAGAATTTTTCCTTGTGTAAGTAGTAAATTATCTTTCAAAAATTTTGTGAAAGATGATGTTTTAAATATAGCCAAATTGCACACCAACAGTTAGGAAATATAGTGTTAATAGCTAATATTAATTTAATGTAATTATTATTTTTGTAATTTTTTGCAATCAATTTATTGTCATTAATATCTGGCAATAAAAATTTAAAAAAATGTATTTTTAGTGCCAGAAAATGCTGAAAATTCAAAGTATTATAACTTGGCTAGTTTCAGATATAGAAGAATAGAATTTTTACTATTTTACTTGTTAGAGCATAAAGAAAGTTTTTATAACTAAAATATACTCTCAAAAATCTGCAAAGCTTGGGACCAAGGGTGCTGCAGATTTTAGGTCAATGTTTTAATTACTTTTTAAAACCTTATCAGAAGAGTTGTATTTTTGTAAAACAGTTACGTCATAAATATTACATACTAATAAAAAAAATCTATAACAAAAACACGAGTAATCCATTAAAAAGAAATTTATTTAATGAATAATTTTGATATATTATAACTATTATTGCAAATTACTATTACTTAAGTATATTACACATTTGGTTAATAGTGGTTTGTTAAAGAACATACATTTTACGATATAAAATCTATTCTTTCAAATTGCAAACAGTCAGCAGTTCTTGTTTATTAACAAAAGTTTGTGATTTAAAAAATTCATATATTTATCTCCATGAGTATCATCAAAATTAAGTATTTCTCTTTCTTCCACTGATTCAGAATCTGATGAGTGCTCGTAAAGACTGAAACATCATTTACAATTTCTTCATCTGTGAGATAGTGCTTCATCAGCAGAAATTATCCAGCTTAGAATCAACCAATCAAACATGGTAATCTTTTTTTTTTTTTGGCTGAAGTTAAATTAAAAATTTCATTGTTTACATTGTGAATGATATGCAGATTTTAGACATTTACAAATTTAGCGTTGTGGATTTTTTAGACTTATTTATGTAACTTAGAAACCAGAGACTATATAAAAACTTTTAATTTTGTAACTTTAAAAAGAATGACTATTTAGATATGAATGGCTTTTGATATGATGAAGAAAAACAATAGAATTTTTTTTTTTTTTTTTTTTTTTTTTTTTTTTTTGGTGATTGGAACAATACCTCTAAAGCCAAGAGTTTTTAGGCATTAGCTACTGGTCAATAATAAAGGACCTTGAATATTGTTCAGGATATTCTGCAAATAGAGAATAAAAATGTACTTCTTTGTTAGTCCTGAAAATTATCTTTAAAACATTTACACTATGCAAATTGTATTTGACAGGCATTAAATCACAATGCAGTGATTATAACACAGACATGCATTTCGTTTTATCAGCAGCAGAAATTCATCACAACACAACACTAATCTGATTCACCATTATGTGTAAAGACAAAAAAATAAAAATAAATGAAAACAGAGAGAGAGAGAGAGAGGGGGAGAGAGAAATAGTACGAAACATTTTCTTTAATTTTCCCAAAAACAAATAACCATTAATTTACAATAAGGATTGAAAATGAGATTTTATCAAATAAAAGCTAGTTCCAATGTTTGACACTTTTTTAACTGTACAAGTCTGCAGGAAAACAGTAACTTTAAGTGATACTTGGTTGGACAATACATCCATCACCATTATGAAAAATAGCTCATGGATCAGAACACAAAACACATAAAATTCAAATAGTTTAAAAGATAACATAAACTTAAATAATATAAAATTTTCAAACAAATATACTTTCATCTAGTTATAATTTACACATTTTTTTTAAATACATGCAAAAAAAAAATAGCCTACACAGTGTGTTTTTAAACTGTTTTTTTACAAAATGAGCTGTAATACAACCCATCAAGATGAACAATTTATGCATAGGAAACCAGGGTCACAATCCATTTTTTCCGTCAAAAATGCAGGGCTTCTCACTTCTTATTCTAAGGTGAACCCAGACTTCTTTTAATGGCTGAATGGTTGGTTGGTTGATCTTAATTTAATGGCACACGGTCGGACATGTTACGCCAAGAAAAAATTAAACATTAAAAAACATTTAAATAATAAAAGTTAAAGCACAGTGACATATACACATGAATAAAAAAATATATACTAAAAGTGAACAAAATTATACACTGGAAATACATGTTAATAAAAAGTCAGAGATTAAACCATGAAATAAAAGAAATTAGTTAAAAATCACATAAGCTCAAACTTCTCGAAGACAGTGTTTTCTTTATTTGTATCAGAATCATGGATATAAGACTTTAATTTCATAACTTCTGAGGCATAACAAAGCAGTCTATCTGAAACAGGAGCCAAACAGTATGTTGGTGTCCCTCAACTGCCAGAATTCCTATTTCTGGGATACGAGTCACCCATGCACGTCAAACACATAGATGGTTTTCAATTTTCCATGAGTTAATATAGAACAGTTGATATCAGCTTATGGAGAATCGCCCTCACCTTCAATGAGGAAACCACAATGAGAGTAAAACAAAGAAAAGGTACTTTCATGTTATAGCAGCTCGCAAAGATGAATTGCCAAGCAACCAAGATTTTTCACTAAATTATAAAAAGCATATATGACATTATAATAATATCTGATGTATATAACATTTCGTGACGTATATGGCCAAGTTATAATCATATACTATATATGGTGCGATTATTATTATTATATAATTTATTTATTTTTGCGCCAATTTGACAAAAATCTTGTTTTTGAATACCAGTTAGACATAGCATGTGAAAATTGCATGTTTTTTAAATTTTAGTTCGAAAATAAATTAAAAATGTTAGCCTATAAACAAAATAGTTTATATTATTTTTAAAAGAAAATATAAATACATAAACAATAGTTTATTTTAAAATTAATAAATATATAATGAAACAATTTATATTATTTAAAATATAATAAAAATAAATAAACAACAATAGTAACAATAAATAAACAGTGTTATAAAAACAAGTAACACAATAACTATCACTTTTATCAACAAATAACCCTTTTATCAATAAAGAAGGTATGTGGTGATTATATAACTAATCATTGCACTTAACAGAAATTTTGAATTTCTCCCACTTTATATCCCTTACAATTTCAATAAATTTATTAAATGAATCTTCCCAATTTTCCGTACACTCATGCATGATGGAACATATATAATGCTAAATAAAAATTTAAATCAGACACCTGTCGATTATGTGTGGGCAAGGTACTTTTCACATGCCTCTATGGTATTAGTATAGTATAACATCTGGTTTAAGGGTCAACAAACTCGATACTATGATTAACAAATAAATGATGCCATATTTTTTTGCCGATATCTTTATAAGATGACCATCCATCAGAATAAATAGTAGTTCCTGGCCTTATGCACATCTTGATAGCATCCATCAAACTGGTCTTCATCCTATCAGATACTACTAAAAACAATTTTCCAGATCCCCTTACGACACCTCCAAACATCTACTGAAAATCTACATGATGATATCTGTGATATTTCCGTTTACCAAACTTTTATTTGTCAATTTCAACTATTTTTCCAGGACCACCCATTTTTTCTGAAGTATTTAAAATATATTTCAGAATAGTCTCATTTACAAATTAACGGCAATCTACTAAAGTACAACTTCCGAAATTCCATGATCTTTTATGTAAGCTCTATATTTATTCAAGATTCCAAAAGATAAAATGAAAATTCTTCTAATGTTTAACTAGCTGCAGGCAAACCATGATCCAAATCTCAAGCTGCACTGACAACACTCTTTTCTATTTACATATTTACAGCAAACCCATACTAAACCATCATAGATCATTTTTTGCTTCAATTTCAAATCAGAGGAACATTTATTGCACACAAATCCGGATTTTAAAAAACCACAATCCAACAAAAATTGCAAAAAGATACCTCTATCACCATGTAGGAATCCATTAACAAAAGCAGGATTTATAACATCAACAGTCTGCCTATCTGTAGAAAATGACATCTGATAACATCTAAAATACTAGACTGATATTTTTCAACTACATCTTTCATGGAAAGAAGATTATAAAGAGCAAATCCAGCCATATTTAAAAATCCGATACAATAATAATCAATAAAGCAAAATATTATAAACAGAAAATCTAGCCATAATAAAAATCGAATAAAGTAACAGTAAAAAAAAAGAAATATGAAAAATTAATACTACCTGAACTTATCCTGAAACTAATTTAATCCATATTCACGTGTGAAATATTACACAAACAAGGTCAAGAATACAACTGACTCAGCTACTAATATTAGATAACTTTGAGTAAAATGCATCAGGCATGATCTGAACTGTTAGGTTGCTACACAAAGCAAAACCTCGCAAAAATCACCGGGTTACCACGTCAGGCAAAGGTGCCAAATAGGTACCCCAGTGCATCTGCGACAACTATATCCAATCTTTCTTTTGTCTCAGTTTAAAAGAAAAAAAAAGGCATTGTTACTATCTTTTGTATAAAAAAAATTGCTGACACATTAAAAATACTCATTGTGTCCTGAAAATATTAACCTGATTTTTAATAACAAAAATTTATAAATTAAAAAAATGTCCTTTACTACTAGCAGCACCCTGCTCATCTCTAATCCTAGGGGAAACTTTGTTACGAAGCATCTAGCTTCCTGTAATTACGATATAAATGGTGGTTATTTACAGCACTGCTCATCATGTAATCACATTTCATAGAGTACAAAGTAAGCCTGATGAAAATATCATTACAATATCTTCCTTATTGGTAAAGTTATGAATGCAAATAGACTTTGGCTTAGAGTAAGATGGTTGCATTTTGGATGAAATAAATTGGTTATGATTATGGTTTCCAATAACATAAATTTTTCATTTTGATAGGTACTATAACCTGTCTTATTTTTAAAAAGTAGTTTATGAACAAAAGGTATGAAAACTATATATGTAATATAATTAACCAATTCGCTTATGCTCTTGAGTTTAAGTACAATATGAAGAAAGATTCTTTTTTTATACGCAACAAATGCAGAACAATAACTATTAATTATACACTCCCATGAAGCTCATGGGGTTGTATAGCAACAAGCAATTTAACTGATGATTTGATAACAATACTATTTTCTTCACTGCAGAGTAATTATACAAAGAAATAATTTAAAGTACTTGAATAAAGTGAGCAGGTTAAATATTTAGGTACACATATTCAAAATTAGTATTGTTTTCAATAGCAAAAATGTTATTTGTTCAATATGTTTTTTTCAGATCTATGAGTGAACAGATTTAACTGCTAACCTGATTTTTAAGCAGATTAATGTTCTTTAGTGTACAGCAATTAGTATACAAAAAATAGCTTAAAGAACCTGAATAAAGTGAACAAGTTAAATTTTTAAATGGACACGCATAAAATTAATATCAACACCATAGCAAAAATGTTATTTGTACAATGTCTTTTGTCAGATCTATAAGCAAACAGATTTAACAGCTAACCTGATAAACAGACAAATGCTCTTTAGTGTAGAATATTTATGCAAAGTAATAGCTTAAAGCACATGAATAAATTTTTAGATAATTATCCATACATAAAATCAATATTTTAACTTCTTAGAAAATTGTTCTGATGATAAGCCATCAAGACTGTGCATGACAAACCAAAGCTTGCTATGAAAACACATTTAAAAACATATCCAATCAGGATAAAGCACATTAATAGAATTTCATTCTTTAATCTTATCCATTGGTAAAAATCATATTTTTAGAATGCTTTGGCCCATTCTTTTTAAATAGATTTTTTCATTTTAGAGCAGTTTGTTGTAAAATCTTGTGAAACTGCCTGAAGGATATCTGACACTAAAGCATGTCGATCAGGGTCTTGAACTAAGTCTAACCACTCTTTTTTCTTAAAAACATCACCAGCATTATTGCGAAACTTGATTAAAGTTGCTCTCTTCAACTCTGGATTTGGATGCAAGTCAGCCAAAATTGCTATTTTACACACATTTTGCACCCTTAAGTTATCCAACATTATATCAACACACCAGCCTTTAAGTTCATGCAACAAATATTTGTCAGCAACAGGATATAAAGACATAGCTTTATCCATATTAAAATCATCTATACTTCCTGTGTAAATATACTGAAGCATGTTACTCAGGATTGCAGGTTCAATGTAAAGCTGGACCACATTAGATTCTTTTATGTTAGGCTGAAACATAGTGTCAAACACTTCTGACCGGGTGGCAAGGATAGCTTTGTGGGCAGGAAACTTTACATCTCTTGCTTGCAGAATGATGTCAGAAAATTTCCCACTTCTGTACAGCTCTTTTAGATCTCTATTTAAGGAGTTATTTGAGAGACCTGAAATAGACAAAAAAAAAAATTAAATACAAAGAATTTTTGAAAAATATTTTAAAATGTGTTGCTTTTAACTTGTAACAGGGAAGGTGAAAAGTAAAATATAACAGGACATGTGCAGTTCCAGAGACCATATTTTATTTATCGACCCAATAAAGCTTCTTCTTAAAATGTTCGTATGAAATTGTACAGATATTTACTTTGAACATTCAACTTATAGAGAAAACAAAAAAATTTTAATATCCAAAGAAAATTTTAAATAGAAATGATTTTAAAAAGAAGTGACCACAGATGAAAATCATGAAATTCAATTGACCATTAATCTCCTCAACTGATCGAGAATTTGGAAATTTTATGCTCTATATAGGTATAAGAAAATTTTCATTACTTATTTTCTGCCTTTCTCATAAAATATTCTTCGAACATCTGATTAAATTAAAGATCATGGATACTGGTACCGAATGTGTTTTGAAATCAAGAAGCCCATTACATTTATTTTTTTTAAATCTCATAAAGCCTAAATTTCATATTTAAATTTAGGTCTTCAAAAGTGCCGTTAATTAGGTGCCAGTTACAAAAGTTTTTACTGTATTCAGATGTGATTTTAAAATGTAAATAAAGTAATGATCTAAAATCTGTATATAATTCAGAAATCTACAAAGCCCTTGGTCTCAGTGCAAGTTACAAAAGTTTTTACTGTATTCAGGATGCGGTTTTAAAATGTAAATAAAGTAATGATCTAAAATCTGTATATAATCCAGAAATCTACAAAGCCCTTGGTCTCGGGCTCTGAAGGTTTTTGAGAGTAGGGGAGACCGGTACACACTGGACCTATGGGCACAGTGGACCACCCCCTAATTTTTTTTTTTTTTTTTAAGCTTCTCTTCTATCCTAATAGACAACAGCACTGCAATGATTATTTACAGCCTTCAGAAAATATGTTTAGCTCAGATTGAACTATTTTATCCTGATTGGTTGTTTTGAGCTTCTAAAAGTAAAATTTTTCATCATCATATTTTTATTTTTTTAATAATTAAAGGTTGTAGATAAATAAAATAAAACAGCTTTTTTGCAAAGCTAAGATACTTGTTTTTATTTTACTTTAAAGTTAATATGTTTAAAAGAAAGCAATTTATTTAACATAGTAAGAAATATTTTGTTTTGTATTTACTGCCTTTGATAAATATAACTGTAGTCTAATTGTTGATGATTCTATTCAAGTAAGATTCATGAGACGCAAATTGAATGGAAATCAGTTTATTTCTCCCGAAACTGTAAATGAATCTGCTGTTGATGTCAATGATTTCATAATGTTGCTCTCAGACCCAAAATTATTTCTTGAAAATTCCAGGCTCAATCTTACTCATAAGTACTTTGGAATTTCATTTGCAAATTTTAATGTGCGCTGATTTTTTTGTAATTAAGTAATAACTTCAACTAAAATGCAATTGTTCCTGTATTAATCTGTTATTATTTTCAAAATATAATTAATTTTTTGTTTTTGTTTCAAAATTTATATTACTATGTTATTTTGCAGATGAAAGGGCAACAAAAAAGAATTAGATTAATGAAAAATAGATTTATATTGTATTTTAGATAATACCTAATAGTGGTCCACTGTACCCCGGTGAGTGGACCAGTGTACCGCTTCCGGGGTACACTGGTCCACTTTACAAGTGTATATAATTTTTTTTTTTGAAAAATGTATTGAAAACTATGTTGTGATAAAATTATGATGGATGTAAGAAGGTTTAAGGAATATTCAAAAATATTTTCATACAGATCGGTCAGTCTGTTAAAGAGAAAAAAAATGTTAACTGAAAAAGTGGTCCACTGTGTAACGGTCTTCCCTATACTGTATATGTATTTAAGCAAATAATTTGGTAGCAATATCTCTAATGATTACAGTAAATATATTGTGACTGTAATAATGCAAAAAAAAAAAAAAAAAAAGAAAGAAAGAAAAAAAAAAAAGAATTAAGAGCTTAAATTATAAATCTACCCCAAAATTGAGACCTCCCCTAAAATTTGAAATAGAGGGGATAATCTCCCCTAAAAATTCAAACCCTGAAATTAACTCTACTTTAATTAAATTCCAGTGAGGCACTATAGCACATCATTACACAAAAAATAAATAAATAAAACAAAATTGAAGCATATAAAAAATTGTAATGGGTCCTTCAGAGATACATAATTTTTCCTTGAAAGAATGCAAAGGAGGCATATTTTCTATTAAATACATTGAATATGATTCAATACATTGAATTGAATATGATTTACTTTTAAAAAGAGGACTTATTTATATGTAAAAAGAATCCCCGATGGCTCAACCTAAAGACACAGGTAGATTTCAAAGACGCAGACCGTGGGGTACCTGTTTATTAGAAATTGCAGAAGAAAGACCTATTTGCCTAGATGTGGCAGTTGGGACCAACCACTTCAAAATATACCTCTGCCTGTAGGCAGAGCCTGCAGGGATTTTTTTGTTTTTAATTTTTTTTTACTGTAAGAGTTGGTCCTATAAAAAACTTGTCAGTATAAAAGTTGTATAATATTAAGAAGATTTATAATAAATTTAAGCGGATTTGATATCTTGGGAATTGACGAAGTTATGAATTTTTTTCTTCTGAAACCCCTATCCCCCACCCCCCCTTGGGGGCATTTTTAATGAAATCAAAAATCTGTCATACATAATTTTTTTTCCCTTTTTTCCTAGAAGTAATAATAACTTTAAACAAATTCGATGTGTATAAAAATTAAGAAGTTATGGGGTTTTTTCTGTTTTCACAAAAAGCCCTCCCATTTGTTGCCCCCCCCCCCCCCCACAGACTCGATTCCTCTTATACAGCCTTCACAATCACCCCTCAGTTTCAAAATCGTTAAATGGCTACTTTTGCTGGTAGATGTTGTGAATACCTCCAAAATTCATGTTTAAATTATAGTTAAAAGCATAAAAAGTAACCATATTTTCTTCCTCTGGACGTTGAGAGTTTTGCAAACATAGTTTTGGGGGTGATTTTGATGATTTGCCACTATTGAAATTATTGCGCATAACACAAGATGACAGTAAGACAACATTACAGAAGTCCCCATATTGGATCTCAAATTAAAACACACACAATATTTCAATTTATATCTTCTGTTTAAATGAAATAATATGTCAATAATCTGATTCAACATTCTAAACTTAAAATAACACTTTTTCGTCATTTTTGACGGGGGCATATGCTAGTTAAAAATGTTTTAAGTAACACACTACTATAACATTCAAAACAAAAATTTAAAGTTAATTTCTATATTCGTATGCATTTAAAATCTTGATTACTCAAAACATTGAGAATTCTGACTTTTAGAAAAACTTTTTCAAAAATAACTCCTACTCAAGTCAGGATAACTTTTCAGAAAGTTAATTATTTTTGCACTATACTTTCAACAGAGTTGTATAATATACACGCACGCGCGCACACCATGCGCGGAAAATTTTCTGCAAAATTCGGAACTTTGCAGAAAATTTTTTTACAAAAAAAAAACATTTTTTTTTTTTAATATCAAAAATTAAAAAATATTCCTCAATTTTACGTACGATTTATTTACTGTTTGCGCACAATTCAAAATTTAAAGATGCGAAACATTGTTGTGACATTACAGACGCTTGCGACGAGGTCAAAATATTAAGGATTGGGTTGTTTCTAAATGCATTGACAAAATAATTGATAAGAATTCAGCTCTTCCTATCATGGATTTTTAGCTTTATTATTATTTTTAACCAAAATAATTATTCTTTAATTAATATTAATTAATTTTAAATGGTAATTATTTTAAACTGCTGTTTTTAATTTATATCATCAAAATAATATAACACGTAATTTTATTAAACATTAAATTAATTTGCAGAAAGTTTTTAACTCAATATTTATGCGTGCAGAAAGTTTTTAGTTTTATACAAGTCTGATTTTCAATAGAAAATATATAGATACATAAAGTAGATTCCGAACAACTTTTGATAATTTTAAACGTTAGAAGTACTGGCAATGGGAAATAGAAAAAAAAATTATAATTATATATTTCATTATGTTTACAAAATATAAAAAACAAGGAAATCAAATACTCGAATTCTGGAAAAAGTCATAGCATAAAATATATAATAAAAAGATATTTACATGTGTCGCAATATTAAGAAAATAAGTAAGTATTTTTCACCAATATATGGCAATTAACTCATATCAAATAATTGAGGGCGTCGGGGCAAGATAGTGCCAAATCACATTTTTGGTGAAATAAATCTAACACTGCAATCTGTTGCTTAATATTGTAAATTATAATATCCTATATATAATTTATTTCTAATGTCACTTCGTGGCAGCATATGTCCCAGGTTTCATTTTTGCTCAAAATGTTTATGCCGCCAATGAAGGTAGTTAATTTACAAAGAACGTAATAGTAATATCATTAAAGTAATGCCATAATGTTACTCAGAATATCTCAAAAGTTACTAAGACATTGGTGAAAAAACTATGTTATATATCTTGATTTGAGTACTTGATTAAAATTTCAAACTGAAATATCTCAGAATTTCAAAACTGTGGCATAGCACTCTCTTGCCCCGACTAAAGGTGAAAATAAGGAATTTTGCTTAGCAGTCATTGGCCGGTAGGTGGATTTTTTTTTAGTAGCCAGTCAGCACATATATGTCACTGAATATTTAATTTAAAAAATATATAATGGCTTTACAGTAAACAAGTAATTTATGTACTAGATAAAAATATTTTAATTTATATTATTTTGAATAAACTTGATACTAATTTTAAATCTATTTAAAATTGTAAAATAATTTTAACAGCAAAGTGCATCGTAAGCACAACATGCTTACTAACAAGTCCCACTAAGTTTAGATACTTGTGTACTACATAAGTACGTTTTTTTAAATTATTTGTTTAGAATTAAGATCTGACAATAATAAAATAGGTATGTTTATACACTAAATAATAACTCACAACATGATATACATTACACATGCACAACCTGTGGCCCGTGGACCAAAAGTGGCCAACATCTCCAGAAATTCAGGAATTATGTACTTCGTTAATTAGTCTTAAAAAAAAAATCTGCAAATTTCGTCATTTGGAAGCGTAAAAATCAGGAATTTCATCGATCAGGTGCATAATAATCATGATTATCGTCGATCGGGCACATAAAAATCCTGTATTTCGACAAACGGGAGCAGAGAATTCATGAATTTCGTCAATCGGGTGCGTAAAAATCATGAATTTCGTCGATCGGGCGCCTAAAAATCATGAATTTCGCCAATCTCGTGCAGAAAATATCACGAATTTTGTCGATTGGGTTCGAAACAATCACGAATTTCGTCGAAAGGAAGCGGTAAAAATCACGAATTTTAGGGGAAAAAAAGGAAAATACAAAATCTTGCATTTGGCCGGTTCATTCCATATTTTAATCGTCAGTTTTTCATGTTTAATCGCCGAGTGGCGATTGGCGAGTGCTTATTTTGGTACTTACGTATTATCCGTGCCAGTTTTAAGCCAACTGTGCCAGGCAGGTAGACAATATTACTAATTATACTAACCCTTATAATTTTTTTTCTTGCTACATGGTACATGCCTGGGAATAATCTATAATATTATTTATTCTTATTTACTATGCTATTTACCATTTATTAATTTTACTAAAATAATGTTATTTACTATTTTTAACAATGTTATAAATTTAATAAACATACATTACATTTTATTTATTTTATATTAATTACCACTTTTAACAATGTTGTTTGATAATGTTAAATTAACTGCGTTTGAAAACATGATTGGCAATGATAAAACTAACAGGCGCCGAGCGAGCCCACTCCTCATCGTGCCCAAATCCTGAAGGATTTTTAACGCAGACCATGACTTTGTCTCGCCAGGTCGCTACGATCGATTTAGAGGGTTCGCGTTCCAGCGACGCCTCCTCATCATTTTGCCCCAGAGTCGAAGACAGAGGTCGTTACGATTCGGCGGAAGTTCCCACCATCAAAGGAGACTTCCCCACGCGACACCTGATGAACCGTAGAGACTGTCGAACGGCTTCATCGCCAAACACCCATAAGGGAGTCGGGTCATCCACCTGATGTCCGGCATCCCTACGGCCCTTGCTTTCCCGCGGAGTCCGAACATGAAATGTATGGAAGAACAAGCCACTAGTCTCATCTTCCGCGGGCATTGGCAATGATAAAGAAGATTGGTACTTGGCAACCATTTTTGGCGATCAATCTCCTGGCACGGATAATATGTAAGTACCCTTATTTTCACCTTTAGCCCCGACCCCCTCAATTTTCTCAGAACAATGATTATTTTAGCACGATTCTTAATTATTTAGAAAATATAGATTACATTGACATAAGTTTAACTATTGTTGGTATTAACCTGATTTATACAAAATTTAAGATGAACAAAAATATTAGAGTTTACATTATGTTTAGAAAATATAAAATAAAAGCATAATATAAAATGAAATATTTGAATTCTGGAAGTCATGGTATAAACATATATTATAAAAATAAAAATATATTTACGTATTTCAAAATATTAGCTGAATAAACAAACTTTTTTTGTCAATAACCTGCAATCAACTCATATCCAAATATTGTTTACAGAACTTAGAATATTTTTACACTATTCTTAATTATTTAAAAAATATAGATAATTGTACATTGCAGACGAATTTCAGTAATTTCAGGTGCTGCTTGCAATTTTGAAAGACAGAAAGCAGGGAAATGAAACAACAGAATATAGGAGATGCGTTCCTACAATAAAACAACTTGTGTTTTGCTAATACATACATTCGGTAGTACTGGGTCATTCCATGGTAACTTACATTACATTTAGAATAATTTTCTTTAGTAATTTTCATAATATAATACCAAAAAATATTGAAAATGTAATGTTGATATGATTTGTTAATTAAACCTATCCAAAGCGAAATTTGGATGAAAATTACTTAGATTTAGTGCTATTTTTTTAACACTGGCCATTATATTTATTATGGTAACTTACGTTCTTTTTCTCAGAAACGTAAGTTACCATAGTAAATATAATTTTTAGTGTTCAAGAAATAGTTCTAAATTTAAGTAATTTATATCCAAATTTAGCTTTGTATAGGTTTAATTAACAAATCATATAAACATTACATTTTGAATATTTTTTAGTGTTATATTACTAAAATTACTGAAGTAAATTATTCTAAATGTAACGTAAGTTACCATGGAATGACCCTACTTCTCTATTATCCCGTCGACCACTATTCATAACAAAAAACTATCACCAAATTGTAAGATTAAACGCCAAAAATGCAGTCCCATTTACTTGATGTCAGAAGCATTATACGTATTTGATATGTCATCCAGTAGTTTTTAATATTCGACATTTGTGTGTATTTTTCATTATGTTTTACTGATTTATTAGTTATTTCATTAATTAAAATAACAATTGTGTCCTTAAATTCTTATATTTTATTTATTTTGATATTCTAATGGCAACGTTCTCGCGCTTATTTGGCGATAGTTGTTTGTTATGAAAAGTGGTCGACGGGATAATAGAGACCATTAGAGGCGTACCATACATTCTTTATGTTAACTAGATTAATCAGACGGAATACGTTTAAAAATATAAAAATTATCAGTCACCTGATACGTAGTTAGTAGGAGCCCCCTTATTACAAACATTTGTAACGCACACATCGCATTTTACTAGAAGCGTTTGAGGCAATTTCAGACTTTCAATACAGAATAAATTATCTGTCCCATATTCGGATGAATTCTTCGGATCTATTTCAACATCGATAACACCTTCATCACGATATAAACAAGCGCAGTCCAGTTCAGATGAACTATTTAATAAGTCTCTTTTATAAGAAAAACGACAACTTAAGGATGAAGTTACTGAATTCGTTGAAATTGTATTGATGAATAATCCGACAGCTCCACAAGAATAATCACGCAATTTATCAGTATTTCTTCCTTTTGGATAAAGCCTTAAAACCCATTTTATTTCGCTACCAAATCTAGTAGAAAATGCTGGACTTTCAAGAAATTCTCCACACTTTAGCGTACACCGATGTATGTTATCGATACGCCAAACAATTGAACATTTCTCTTCTTTAAAATCAGTAATAAAGTTAAAATCTGCTGTTTCTTCTTTCTGCTTCAATCGATTTAAAATTCTGGTTGAATGTCTTCCAAATTTTCTCAGTTTTTCCATAACTTCCGGAATAACCTTTAAATCGGCTGTCCCTTCAACAGATTTTGATCGATTTAAACTAGATGTGGTATATTTCCGGAACTTTTTTAATTTTTCCATGCTGTTGGGCCTATCAAAAAATACATAAGATACAAATGTATTTGCAAAGGTCCTATGATTGTAATTATTAATATCAATGAAACATATGATAATCACCAAAACATAATTAAATTGTGTTCATGTCATAACATCCATGCATAACATAAACAAAATAAATTACTTCAGTCATTCTTCAGCCAATGAAAACGCTTTATTGAAGGAAGTTTGTCACGTGAAAAATTAGGTGGGTTGATTGGTTTAATAATGATGGCCATTTTGTACACTTTATGGAGAAATCGTTTACGTTGAAAAGAAAGTTTGTTACAAACAAACAGTTCCCTCAACCAATCTACCACTGCATTTTGGTCGCAGCTATCATTGCAAGAATCGTCATGGCGACGTAGGTCAATCATATCCGAGGCTAACGAAAAAGAAAGGCTACCGCGCTGCTTTACGCGTATCTTTTTTTACAGACCGCGGGAGTCACGTGATGATCGAATGCACCAATGCAGGTGTACGAAAAGAGCAACACGTCACTCTAGCGGTCTGTAAAAAAAGATAAGTGGAATGCAGCGCGGTAGCCTGTCTTTTTCGTCAACCTCGATCATATCACAGACTGCAATGGGTTTGAAAGGCATTTTCCTGGAACGAGAAGTTATATCTTTTCTCCACCAGATGGCGTATTCGAGCGCTTGAATTCCCAATTCGACCGTTTTTAGAAAAAACGGTTACATAACTGTAATTTAACTTTATTTTGACCATGTAATTGCCCATATTTTAGTAGCGGCCATTCTAAACCCGATTACTAATTATCGATTAAATAAAATATTGCACTTCACAAATTAAGAACACATTTAAAACTTAATAAATTATATTGTAAACTCAAAATACACTTCTCGCACCAGCGTGCGGCAATTCAGCATTAATCGTTACATTAGCACTCTAAAATACGTGCGTTCAACAGGCAGTACAGAGTCCATGGAGATAGAAATAAGAAGGAGAACAGTGAAGATAGACTTTCAAGATCAGAATATGGACCGGTAATTAGTACCCAGTTCGCGGCGCTGGTGCTCCCAAAGGCCGGTCATGTGACCTGTCAAACATGACAAATTGTCGGCTGCGCTTCCTGCATTTTGGTTTCGAGCATGGTAAAGAGTTGTCAGTCGAAACCGGAAATAGAGGGCGCTACACTCCCCAAAGGCCCAAAAAAACAGGAACGCCGCCATACTAGGTACCGCTTTTAGTTCCATAAGTAGAAACATTATCATTGTTCTCCTTCTCTCTATCTCCCTGCCAGAGTCCAACTAACTGTTTCTTTCCGCTCAACGGCGAAGTCTTGTTCCGCGCGGTTTCCCGTTAAGCATAGATGAAAAACCATGGACCCAGCTCATTAGCTGGTTTAAAGTTTTCGGCGATGCCAGATCCCCACAGTACTGCTACTGTGGGGATCTGGCCCCCCTGAGCGACAGCGAAACAATTTCCACCATAAGAGGTAGCTAGGGTTAAATCTGACGCGCCGACCAGCACGAGTAGTTACCGGACTTTTCGGAGCTGGAATTTCCGCTTCATCTGTGAATGTTACTGCTGGCGAATCTACTTTAGAGTGGTTTTCTGCGGATTCAGGATTCGACGGCTGCTCCTCAGTGCAGAAGGCAGGTTTTACTCTGTCTATATTTACCGTAACAGTTCTGTCGTTGATCTTAACAGTGAAATTTTTGTCAGTCCGTTGCAGAACCTGGTAAGGCCCCTCGAATGGAGCTTGCAGACTTTTCTTAATCCCCTCTCTGCGCAAGAAAACATGTGAGCAAGACTTCAAATCCTTGCTGACAAAAATTTTACTCTCAGGTGTCAACCGAGAAGTGGCTGGTTGTAATCGTCGCATCACCTCCCGTAGCCTGCCAAAAAATCGACTGGATTAGGTGAACCGGCTGCTGGAACAAGGAACTCTCATGGAAGGGCGATGGTGGTACCATATACCATTTCCGCTGCTGTAGCCTGCAGCTCTGCTTTCCACGCTGTTCGTATGCCCAGGAGCACAGTTGGCAAAACTCGGGCCCAATCTGTGGTGTTGTGGGCCATAATTGCAGCCTTGAGCTGTCGATGAAATCTCTCCACCTGACCGTTCGCTGCCGGATGGTATGGGGAAATATGAACTTTCGAGATGCCCAGGTAACGATTCAGCGCCGAAAATAGCGATGATTCGAATTGGGGACCTTGGTCAGTTGTTAGACGTACAGGTGGTCCAAAACGGGCGATCCAACTGGCGTAGAAGGCCTCCGCCACACTCTCAGCAGTAGTATCAGCCAATGGAATTGCTTCTGGCCACTTGGTGAATCGGTCAACACATGTTAAGCAAAACCGAAACCTATTAGACGGTGGCAATGGTCCAACCAAATCAATGTGAACATGCTGGAACCGAGCAGACGGTTATTCAAATGTGCCAATAGCACTTCTCGTGTGCCGGTGTACTTTGTTCCTCTGGCAGGAGATGCAGGATCGTACCCATAAAGCAATATCTTTCTGCATTCCAGTCCAAACATAGCGTTCAGCAATCAGTTTCTGTGTCGCTTTGACACCAGGATGGGACAGTTCGTGCAATTTCTGAAACACTGTTTTTTGCATGTCTGCTGGCACAAAAGGTCTAATGCGACCCGTGGAAATGTCCCACTGCAATTCAATCACTGAATCACCTACTGGCATTGGTTGAAGTTTTAAGCTAATGTTGTCTTGCCTCGCATGTTGTAAAGCAATATCGGTTGCTTGTAAATTGGCCATCAGCTCCAAATCAATAACACAAGATTTGATGGAGGAAATATTTACCCTGGAGAGAGCATCAGCCACAAATTTTTCACACCACTAATATGCTGAATGTCCGTGGAAAATTGGCCTATAAAGTCGAGTTGTCGAGTTTGCCGCGGTGAGCATTTGTCTGCTTTTTGTCTGAATGCAAAAATAAGTGGTTTGTGGTCAGTAAAAATTATAAAGTTCCGACCTTCAATCATATGCCGGAAATGTTGTACTGCGGAATACACCGCCAAAAGTTCGCGGTCATAAGCACTATATTTTTGTTGAGCTGGTGACAGAGATTTTGAAAAAAACGCTAGAGGTTGCCAATTGTCATTCACCTGCTGCTGCAAGGCTGCACCCATTGCGAAGTCTGATGCATCCACTGCAATAGATAGAGGTGCCATAGGTATGAAGCATGCCAAGGTGGCAGCATTTGCAAGTTCTTCCTTGCTTCGTACAAAAGCATCATTAGATTCTTCTGTCCACTGAATTATGCTTTTGTCATTCTTTTCGGCTCCTTGCAAATATTCGTTTAAAACCCCCTGTGTGTGCGCAGCATGGTAGATAAAACGGCGATAGAAATTAAGCATGACCAGATAACGTCGCAATTCTTTAATGGTTTCGGGACGGGGAAAATTTTTTATCGCGTCAACCTTATCCTGAAGTGGGCTAATGCCCTCCGCAGAGATGTTATGCCCTAAGAATTTAACATTAGATTGGCCAAAAACACACTTAGATGGGTTCAAACGTACCCCATATTGAGATAGACGCTCGAACACTATTTGTAAATGTCTGACATGCTGCTCATAATTCTCTGATGCTACCAGTACATCATCAAAATATGGAATGCAAAATTCAAGCCCATACAACACTCTATGGGTAAATCGCTGAAACGTCGCAGCAGCATTGGCTAAACCGAACGGCATATACAAAAATTCAAAAAGACCAAACGGAGTTGTAACTTCTGTTTTTGGAACATCCTCAAGTCGTACCGGAATTTGATGATATGCTCTAAACAGATCTAAAGTCGAAAAAATCTTTTTACTGTGGAGCGCTTATGTACAATCCTGAATATGAGGAACAGGATAGCGATCCGGAATTGTAGCAGCGTTTAAATGACGATAATCCCCGCACGGGCGCCAATCGCCTTTCGATTTGGGTACCATGTGCAGCGGGCTAGCCCAAGAGCTGCTAGAAGGTCTGCAAATACCGGCCGACATCATAAACTGAAATTCTTGCTTAGCCGCGCGAAGCTTATCTGGAGGAAGTCTGCGAGGCTTAGCAAACACAGGTGGACCTTTGGTCTCAATAATATGCTGCACATCATGCTTTGGGGGGTTAAGGGAGGCTGAAGTATCGGTTAGGCTAGGGAATTTGCTAAGCAGCGTATGGAATGTTGTCATTTCAGAAACCGTGCGTATATTGCTACTATTTGACTTATCAATTATACCCTGCGCCTGCAAATTAGTAATGGGGTCGTGCAATTTTCCTTGACGCACATCAACGAGTAAACCAAAATGTCGAAGAAAATCAACCCCAATAATTGGTTGCGAAACATCTGCCAGAATAAATAACCAATGGAATTCTCTGCGCAGGCCTAAATGTAGCTTTAAGAGCTGCTGACCAAACGTAGGAATGATCGTGCCATTCGCGGCAAAAAGTTATAGCTTATCTGCTGTATGCGTTCTATCAGCTTTTGACATAGGTAAGACAGACACATCAGCCCTCGTGTCAATTAAAAATTTCAAATGAGTAGTTCTGTCATTGAGATAGAGCCTATTTATTTGAACTGCGCCGTCACTCTCAGAATTGAATGACGGCCGTACTAGTTTCCCTCCCATGAACAAGGCTTGCGGCATTTACTTGCTTTATCAGCAAAAGTAGCATGGTACCAACATAAATGTTTAGAATTAGCATTCCTTTCTTGACTTTTATCACGTTTATAATGCCTAAAACGGTCACGGGACTTGGAACGACTCTGCCTGCTATAATTCCCCTGCACTTCCAACTTCTCCAAGCGTGTGGAGAGTGCAAGAATTAATGTTTTAAGCTCCTCGTTACCCGATTGGATATTTTGAACCATGGGGGGTGGACCATTCGCCGCAATGATACCATCGGCCATCTCTGCTAATTTGTCAAGCGGGTCATTAGAAATTGCTAATATTTGTTGCACATGAGTGGGTAGGCGCTGGAGAAATAAGGTTTTCAGCAAATCATCCTTAACGTGACTATCAGCCTTACTCTGCACTTCAAGCAGCAAACGGGAAGGTTTTTTATCCCCCAGTTGCAAACCAGAAATCAACTCGCGAATGCACTGATCCTCACTCATGGAATATTGATTTACGAGCCGATTTTTGAGCCTTTCGTATGGCTGATCCGTGGGTTGCTCACTAATGATATCACCTGCTATCGCCAGTTCCTCCGGTTGCATTGATGCAACTAAATGGTGAAACTGGGTAACACTGTCAGAAACCCCTGCCAGCTTACATTGAGATTCCAAATGAAAAAACCAAAGTTTCGGGTTTGCACGCCAAAATGGGGTTGCCTTTACCCCAACCCTATGAATGGCTGGAGGGACAGTATTCGGTGTTTCTGTTGACATTTTTTGAATTTTACTACACAATTAAACCACGAAGAAAAAAAAATAAATGCAAGAATTATACTGTATACAGAAAAACTGGTTTCAACAACCCTACCAAAAAAACTATGTACACAAATGCTAATTAAGACATAATAAAAAATAATAATGCAAGGGAGAGTATGTAAACAAAATTTTTTAGCATAATATAATACGATAAACACTGTTTTGGATCACCTACACATGCGATTCGATCTGGCCAGGCTTAACAATAACACGTCGAAATAAACCGCGTCATACCCCGAATTTCAAAATTAGCATATATTACAAAACAAACAAAAAATACTAAATTTGAAAGCACTTAAATAATGCTGTACTGAAAGCTTATTACCAATATAAATACATATACAAAAATTAAATAAAATGCGCAAAAAATTAATGTCGAATTTATCCGCGGGCAAGTAAAATTTATATGCACACACAGGGGTATTAATGATTTGAGCACCATCAAAATAGATAAAACTCACCGGGATTCAAGCTCTTTACCTAGTAGCACTGATATCTCCACATGCCAGATGCCAGTAGATGATTAAAAACACAGTTTACCGGTGATGCACACAATCGTGTTTTTCACGAACTCTTGTTGAAATACGAAAACTATACCCGCGTGGGTCACTAATGCTGCACATACGCCGTAATTAAGGCTATTATAAGGTCGATGCACTTAGATTATCAGACGAACTGTTCAAACACCGAGGTCACCACTTTAGTAGGGAGCATTCTAAACCCGATTCAGTGGCGTAGCTAAGGGGGGGGGTCCAGGGGGTCCGGACCCCCCCCGAACCCAGAATGAAAAATTGGTTTACTGAAACATAGATACAAGATTAAAAACTGATAAGACGGAATCGCAAAGAACCATGAAAAATTCCGCTTTAGACAGGTGTTTGACGTTGCAAGTATTATTTAAATGTTATGTCTTTCGCCGGGGATATGAAAATTTTCCGTTTAAGACAGGTTTTTCTAATAGATACATTCTATTTTTTCAGGTATCCTCTAAAACTGTTAAAACGTATTCACTCTATAGTATTCTTCTGAAAAGCATAGATGTATTACAATAAAATCTGTGAAAACGAGAGCTATCTTAAACGGCAAAAGTTCAAGGTTCAACAAAAACAACACTACATATTTACACCTGCTAATATTTGAAACCTATCTAAAATGGAACTTTTTACGGTTGTGATTCCTTCTCTTTCTGTGAACACAGAATCCTCTTGTAAACGGAAACATTTCATGGCCTCGATGACGGAAAAATAACTATGCTTGATAAGTATACCTGATATGACGGAAATCTATCTACAACGGAATTATTTAATGATCCCTATAGCGATTCCGTTTTTACAGATTTTAATGTAACTAGATTAAACACAAAACTTCGTCAACAGAGACTTGGGCAGGCCCAACTGTTGCCAACACTTACGGGAAAAGACGAGTTTACACGAATTCAATAACAGCACATTGATCAAAGTTTGGCGACCCTTATCTGTGTTCATTTTATAATTATATATCAAGCAATATTATCATTTACTTTGAATATGCTGGCTGGAATTAAAGAAAAAGTAGTTTATTCTTTGACTAGACATTTGTGAATTTTTATCCAACATTACATTGCCACTTTCAAAATACCTGCAGAAATCTAAATGTGATTTGTCTTCTGCTGTAAAACATGCTGATGATGTTATTTTTCAGCTTTTGAAACTTTACATCAATCAGTAAGCAAGGAAGAGAAGACTGGTGTTCAAAAGTTTTCTGACCTGTTCAAGAGAGCACAATCCTTTGCTAAAGAAACTTTTGACGCAATTTTCTTTAGCCACACATATTCCTTGTCAAGTTGGCCATCAGATACATCTCATTTCAAACCTGAAGAATATTTCGGGAGGTGAATTTTCTTTCACCTTTTGATACTTTTATTTCTGATCTCGTTATTCGTTAATCATTAAAGGAAGAACAGAGGGATATTGAAAGATTTTTTATGTTCTTCTGAGTTTGTATAAAATAATGGTGATTTTTATTATTCAACTTTTAAACCCAAGCTATTTTTAATAATTTGTTAATGGAATATTACGTTGTTGCATATTATTCTGAAGAGCAAGTTTTTATTTACTTATTTAGCATTATAATTTTTTTTCCGCATTGTACAGGGATATTTAAGGCAGTTATAGAAATTAAGTATGGGAAAGTTCATACGATTTTTTGTACTAATTCAAAATGATACAAAAAACAGCGGAAACGGTTTTTATATCAACTGCACAACATCGTTGAATTCAGGAAGAGCAGAGGTGGGGGGGGGGGGGGTAGGGATCCATTCAGAAGCATCGAAATGTCCACCCAGGAAGATTTGGGATTTTATGCTTATTAATGGGTTAGAAGTGGAATCCTCCTTCCAGAATTCCACAGTGTACCTTCCGGAGAAAACTGTCTGAATTCAACATTACATTTGACCCAAGTATGACTTGTGAACGCACTTTTTAGCATTCCTTTCAGAAATTTCATGGTGGCAATGCGAGTTTTGAATATGGAGAAGGTCGTGGGTGACATTATATCATTAAAAATAAGAAAGCGAACCTAATACACGCACCAAAGAACTTCTGAACTTGGAGTATGTTCTAAAACTGTTTCCAACCACTTAAAATAAATTGGTTGAAAAGTAAAAAAATAGAAACCACCATTATTTTTTATACAATCTAATACTTACTAAAAAGTGCTCATCCAACAAAATGATCACAAAAATTTAACATCTTTTAAGTCGGCCTGATATCGGAGACAATTATTGAGGTCGAATTATTTACTTTGGTATGGAAAACAGTGAAACTTGAAAACAGAAAAACCCAGAATAATTATGTATGTTTTAGACAATTGTAAAATTATTTTTTCCAACATGAACTATATTTTTTGCCTGTAGTGTAGTGTTGTTGTAGTGTTTGTTACACTTCTAGTTTCTATAGCTAAAATTGCAAGACCTTCTTCTTAAAGATTAAAACCTTATCTCAGAAACTCCCATGAGGAATCAGTGGTTAACGAAATTGGCAATTATGTCAACTTATTATCCAGTACCTATTACAGTGAAAGTTCTCAATTCAATGACAAGAAATTAAACATGAAAATTGCAGTTATAAATGTAACTATTTGATGCAAGAAATAATGCCACTTAATACAAGAAAATATTTGTTATATGAAACTTGATTTAAGTGCATTTAACTGTACAGTATGTTCTCAGTTATTTATATCATAGTGTTTGTAAAAATCTTTTTCACTGTTAAAGGTTAATGAAACTTCATTGTAGTATTATTAGCTGCAGTTATAGCGATTGATCTTACTTTATTTTAGACATACTATTTTTTTAAATAAAAAAATACCTACATTCTTAAAAATACTCGAAATACTCCTATTGCACATACACACACATAGTCAATCCTGTCAAGACGGAATCACTGGAAAAATGTTTCATTTTAGACAGGTTTTCGTTTAACGAAGTGTGTAATTAATTAAAACTCAAAGATACACTACCTCAATAAGATGTAATGTTCGTTTGGACGTGATCCCGAAACTCTTCCGTTTGAGACAGGATTCCATTGTAGAAAGGTCCCGCTTTCACAGGCTTTACTGTATTTATAAGTACATTAAAACCTGTTAAGACGGAATCGGAATCACAAAAGAGCGGTGAAAAATATTGTTTCAGACAGGTTTTCAGCAGATTTAATTGTATGGTAATCCATATATCAAGACCATGTAATGCTTCCACTGAAGACAGGATTATATTATAGACAGGTTCCGTTTTGACAGGTTTTACTATACATATAACATAAATAAGTATATTTATATAATTACAGAAAACTCGTGAAAATGAAACCTGCCTATAACGGAATGCTCACTTAAACGAAAATATTACTTTGTCCCATGGAAAAGAATCCATACAATTACACCTGCTTAGAAAAAAAACCTGTCTAAAACGGAATTTTTCACCACTTTTTCTGATTTTATCTTGGCGTGTTTCACTACATATATAACCTGAAGAAAAATTCTGGACTCCTCCCGAAAAAAAATCCTGGCTACGCCACTGACCCGATTACTAATTATCGATTAAATAAAATATTGAACTTCACAAATTAAGAACACATTTAAAACTTAATAAATTATATTGTAAACTCAAAATACATTCCTCGCACCAGCGTGCGGCAATTTAGCATTAATCGTTACATTAGCACTCTAAAATACGTGAGTTCAACAGGCAGTCCAGAGTCCAACTAACTGTTTCTTCCCGCTCAACGGCGAAGTCTTGTTCCGCGCGGTTTCCCGTTAAGCATAGATGAAAAACCATGGACCCAGCTCATTAGCTGGTTTTAAGTTTTCGGCGATGCCAGATCCCCACACATATTATGATCAGAATAGAGTTAAATTGTGGTTATGTAACCATTTTTTCAAAAATTGGTCGAATGACCGGACAGTTTGCTGCAAATTTTTAACAGTGTATGATAGCGCTCTGATTGGTTATCCCAGCGCTCCCTAGCCCCTGCCAGCGCTGAGGAAATGCTGCTATGGCAAACCTACATTCCAGAACTTGGTGATTCTCGCCTGACTGAGTTCCAATAGACGAGTGACACAAGTTAACAAGCCTTAACTTGGCGGTGATGGCAAGTTCGCAAAGATGTTTGGCGATTTGTTTTTGTCCAAAATCATCTCAACCAATCAAATTTCATATCCCGTTTGTTGTTACTCTCATATAAGGAAAGGGCATGTTTACAAACAAACAGTTCCATCAATTAGCCTACCACTACATTTTTGTCGTAGATATTATTGCAGGAATCGTCATGGCGACGTAGGCCAATCATATTATAGACGAGTTTCACGTAGACCAATCAAATTTCCCCATTTCATGTGTAAAGTAGGATTCATAAAGAACAAACAGGTTTTTCTTGCTAACCAACTGTAATTGAACCAACAGTGACGTCAGGTGCCCTTTCCCGAGGCTAAAGAAAAAGAAAGGCTACCGCGGTGCTTTATCCGTATCTTTTTTTTACAGACCGCCGGAGTCGCGTGATGCTCGTATGCACCAATGCAGCTGTACGAAAAGAGCATCACGTCACTCTAGCGGTCTGTAAAAAAAAGATAAGTGGAATGCACCGCGGTAGCCTGTCTTTTTCGTTAGCCTCGCCCATTCCTTATAGAAACATCTTATGGATATGAGGTTACAGTGTCTAGAAATATACTAGACACTGTAATGAGGTCGATACGACCGCGAAACTACGTTATACACGGCCGGTTCATTACTTTTAAAACGACACAATACGAAATATAATTTTTAAACAACTGTATCTTAAATTTCAACATTAACACAGAAATGTAACATGTATTATTAATTAATTTTAACATGACTGCTAAATATGTAATGAAAAATTAAAAAAAGCATATTTGACCAATTAAAAGTAAATCTGTAGCAATTCATTCATTGCGGGAAAGTAATAAATGTTTTCTAATTTTACTTTATTATTTTCTTTTGAATTTAAATTTTCTTTTGCTGTTTACAACATTTGTGTAAAAAAAAAAAAAAAAAAGAAGAAGAAGAAGAAGAAGAGGAGAAAAGAAAGGAAAGTAAAAAAAAAAAAACTGTTAAATTATATTTTCAGTTCTTTTTTATCTTCCCAGGCGCAGCGTTTACTATAACTACAGCTCCTAGAATATATAGTGTGGAAATCTGCTACAACATAGTACTGAAAAATTGAATCCAATAAATGTACAACGTTGCTGAAAAGATAACGATGGGATCGCAGCACCATCTGCTAGCTCTTGACATTGCATTAGAATGTTTCGGCTGGTGGTAAGTATTTTAAATACTTAAATTATATCCTTTTCTCCTCTGACTTTTTTATAAGCTTTTTTAAAATTATGAAAGCATGGCTAAAAAACGTGATACGCATTTTTTTGTTTCTGGTTGCAACATTATCGTAGGAGCACCGTTGCACATCTATAGGCTACAACTTTTTAGCACTTTTTAAAGCATTAGAAGGATAGCCGGTTTCCACACTATTTATTCTAGGCGCTGTACTATAACTTTGTCATTTCAAATACATTTTTTTTAACTCTACATAGAATTATCTTTACACTTGCATGTTATTCATCAGCGAATAAGAGTTGCTGCGGCGCTGCTTATGTATAATTATTGCACGCCAGTAAGCGTAATTCAGTGAGAGTGGTTTCTTACAACAAAGAGGTTTTTTTAAACCTTGTATTGTTATTTATATTCATTTTCAATAGCATTGTTGCTAATGTAGCTCATTTCGACACGTAATTGACGACCTATATTAGAATGTTTGACATGTCTTTTCAAAAAAAATTAATTAATTAATGAATTAATTAAAAAAAATAAACAATTCATGTTACAACGACTATTTTAAAAGGTACATTTAATAAAATATTCAAAGTACGTGGCGATTTGTCCTATTTTTACGAAAATTAGAGCTTAATAAATAAATAAATAAATAAAGACAGAAACGGCAAACATATCACGTTTGGATTCTGATGACCGCCTAAATATGTTTTTTCCGAACAAAATAACAATTATGAAAATGAGAGCATCCGTTCAAAAGTTAAGCATGTAGGGGAGAGTACTGTAAAATCGGGTACACTGTTTTCTCGCTGATGGGTACTGCCCTGTGGACAGCACCCGTCTTAACTACATCCCTTAGCGTACCCTAGCAATGTGAGTGTGCCCAGGGCTTAATTTCTACGAAAAAAGTACCGGAGCCCTAATATTCTGCAGTACTAAGACCCGTAGTACACGTCCCCCCCCCGACCTCCTCCACTCTAATCTGCATATTTATATTTCATACATTATTTTCAAAATTTAAGGCATTGTTTTTTTATTTAGCAAATTTAAAATACATCTATCTGCGTATACTTAGTTATCAACTATTCCACTTTTTAGTTATTACTACTTCCAAATAGAAACATTTGCCTAATCTTAATGTTAATTAATCGCAGAATTCTGCGATAAAAAAGATCAGTATTATGATTCGGAAAGCGTGTTAACGCAAAACATGAATAGTTCGCAGATATGCAGAATAGAAAAAGACTATTTCTGTTTGTTCTTTATTCTGATCAAAATAGAATTAAAATGTTTTGAAATGGAAAAAAATAAAATTTTGTATTTAAGACAGATTGAGCTCGAGCCTGCCAAAACCCCCGAAGACATATAAAAATAGAGCCAGTTTCATCTCCATCTCTTACGTGAGCGACACATTACGTCACTTATAAGTGTTTTGATACAAAATAAGACAAAAAATTGGAAATGGCAGGGAACGGAAATGGTAATTTAGGATTCGTTTTTCGGAAGCGTTATTGCATTTCTTTGGTAAAGCAATCATGCAGGACGGAGGGATTGTTATTGGTCTCAAGACCTGTCACCTCCGTCCACATACTACAATAGTCAGATGCAGAAAATGCCAAGGGCTCGGCCACCCTGAAAGGGCTTGCAGATCCTCCCCCCCTACATGTGCACGCTGCGGAGGCTCTCACACAGCAGAGCGCTGTGACGCCACTCCAAAGTGCTTAAATTGCACTAAATACAACAACATCAACCACACGCACTTTGACACTAAGCATCAGGCGTCAGATGCGGGATGCAAGTCCTACAGGGAGGCATTCATAAAAAAAAGAGATAGGCTGGACCGTCTCTTCGGCCTGAGACAGCATGGACCCCTTCTTCCTGGCCCACCACCGCTTCACCACCGGTACCAACCTCAAGGGCCATTCCATCCGGTGAATCACTATTCACAGGACGACTGGCCAAACCAACATACCACAAGAGCTTTCCAGGACCGCTACCAGAGGGACCTGCAGGGTCGTGAGGACTGGCAAGGTAAGTTACCCTTCATTCCGTACACTAACTTTTACTAACCTTTCAGCTAACTCTTAAACCAATACATACATGTCTCTTCCAGCGACTTTTGTTCCAACAGAGGACCCCCCCTTTTGGTCATCTCAAATTCCTACAAGTAAATCTAAATCATTGCAAGGCAGCCAACGATACACTTAAAAATTACATGATCACGGTGAACATCGATATTGCACTGCTGCAGGATACGTATTGCGGCAGAGACGGAGCCCTGCTGTCAACTTTGCCCAACGACTGGGCGAAGTTCGCGTCTAATGACAACATTGCTGACCTGATCATCCAGAATACTTCTCTGAACTACTCATACCTTTTCACAGGAGACAACTGTGCATTTGTAACCATCACTGCAAAGGAGGGCAAACTGATAGTTGGCTCTACCTATGCAGCACCACGCTTCAACTTGGAGGATGTCGTCTCGGAATGGCAACACCTCATGACTCAAAGGGACTTCTTCATTTGCGGAGGTGACTTTAACGCAAACTCCACAGTCTGGGGTTGCCCACAAGACACTGTTCGCGGAGATGATTTCATTGAGTTTCTTGCAGTCCACACACTCTTCATAGTCAATATAGAGAACATAACACACACCTTCGTCAGGGAAAAACAACAAGAGCATAGTCACACATCGGGGGTTTCCAGATCATACGCTGGCGAATCCGATAGTGGCCCAAAAAATCAGGGACTGGCAAGTAATGGACATACACAATGCCTCGGATCACAAATACATAAGATTTGGCTTTGACATCACACCACTTGTTACAACACAACGACGTTTTAAAACTACCTGAGGTAACTTCAAAAAGTTTACACATATCATTAAAACACACATACTACTCCTGGCACAACTTCTAAAGGATGCAACAAACACCACACAAATAAATACATTCACGCAACAACTAGTTGAATCAATGCAAACAGCAGCAAAGGCATTCTTCAGACTAAAGAAAACTCGAAGGACACCAGTCTTCTCGTTCTGGACCTCCGAGCTAAAAGCACAAAGAAACAAACTTACTGCGTTGAGAAGAAAAATGACACGAATACGAGAAACACACGAAAACACACCATATTTCGAAAATCTCGGCGCACAATACAAAATTCTCTCATCAAAATTTAAGAGAAGTGTCTTGGATGCCAGGGTCAAGGCCTGGCGCAATTTCTGCAGCAATCAAACTGAACCTTTTGGCACGGTGCAAAAAATTTTCACAGGCACAATTTTTCACATTTTACACCAGATGAAATTAAACTTTAGTTGCCACCCTCTACCTCATCCAGGCAAGCCAATATGGAGCATCTTACCTCAGAACTTTTTGGACCCTCCTCATATCCTGACAGGGGTAATTCGGACTTAAGCTTTAACACTCCAGATGACAAACCTTTTTCTAAAGCAGAAGTAGCATCAGCACTACACTCACTAAATGACAAAAAAGCCCCCGGCCTAGACTGTAGACTTCAAAATTTTAAAATTAACTTTCAAAATCATCCCAAAATTGATCACCAGATGGGCAACCTCTGCTTAAAATTTAACTACTTCCTTCTATCACTAAGACAGAGCGAGGTCGTTTACTTTCTGAAGCAAGGAAAGTATGCCTCGGAACCCACATCCTATAGGCCAATTTGTCTCCTCCCAACTCTGGGGAAGTTGCTCGAAAAACTGCTAGTCATTTGACTAGTGCACTTCTTGGAGACAAATAGCATTCTGCACCATAGGCAATATGGGTTTCGGGAAGGCAAGTCATGTGACAAAGCCCTTTTCGACATCCTATCCACCTGCAATGACAGGATCAGCAAAGGAAATTATACCTCACTTGTCTCTCTAGATATTAAAGGTGCATTTGACAACGTAGAGTGGAAGGACATCATTCAACAATTAACTCATATTCACTGCCCGGCAAATATAGCTGGAACCATCGCCTCATATTTTAGTAAGCGCAGTATCCTCATTAACTGGGGCTCAGGCACCTCAGAACACAAACTAGAAAAAGGCTGCTCACAAGGCTCGTGCCTGGGCCCAATTCTCTGCTTATTAATAGCTAATAGCATCCTTATTGATCTCGAGACTAGAGGCTTCACTCTTTATACGTTTGCTGATGATTTCAGCTTAACTTTGGCACAAGGACGTGGGGGACATGGCAGCTCGAAAAGTTAGAAAGGGAGGAGAGGTTAGAACGAGAAAAGTTAGAAAAGGAGGAAAAGTTACAACGAGAAAGCTTAGAAAGGGAGGAAAAGTTACAACGAGAAAAGTTAGAAAGGGAGTTAGACCGTGAAAAGTTAGATAGAGAAGAAAGGTCTGAAAAATTGAGATTGGAACATGAGTTAGAGTTGGAAAGGATAAAAATTCAAAGTTCGGCAAATAATTCTAATGGGTCAAGAGAATATAATAATGAGAGTAGCCTAGAGAAATTGATTAAAAGTGTTAAAACTTTGTCTATCAAGGTTCCAGAAGGGACTGAGGGATGGAATCTGTTTTTTAGCAGTTTAGAACGGGCATTCCAAACAAAAAATGTACCGGAAACCCAGCAGGCCGAAATTCTGCTAAATATGTTAGGAGATAAGGCCGATAACTTGCTAATATACACTACTAGGGAACAAATTGAGAGTTATGAGAAGTTAAAAGAATTAGTTCTAAGGGAACACGAGCCGACACCGAAGGCGTGTTTGGAAAATTTTAAGAAGGCTAGAAGGAATCAAAATGAAACTCATGTATTATTTGTGTCACGTTTAATAGCAACGTGGGAATACTGTAAGATTAGAGGTGCAGATACGTATGAAAAGGTTAATCAGTTAATTGTCACGGATAAGTTGTTAACTACTTTAGATGAGGAAACCGCGACGCATGTTGGATTAACTCAGCACAGTAATTGGTTAGAAGTTTCTAAAATTGCTAAGGAATGTGATAATTTCTTTGATGCTAAACAAAAATCTTATGCGGTAACTTATAAGGGTTATAAAGCTAAAGAAAGGTATGTTAATAATGAAGATTCTAGAAGGGCAAAAGATGAGGGATTTAGTAGTAATTGGAGACAAAATGGGAATAATGAAGTTAGTCCATTTTTGGGTAGAAAACCGGAATATAAGAAACCTAATGATACGACGCCTATCTGTTTCAAGTGTTCTCAACGAGGACATGTTCAGCGATTTTGTACAAAAGGAAATAATGAGGGAAGTAATCAAATTAATAACCGACAAGAACCAAGGGCTAGTATCAATAATGTCTCAGTGCGAGGAATTAAAGAATTACCAAGGGGAGCGAGTATGGCAAGAATCGGAGCAAGAGGGAATTGGAGAGCTAAAGTTATTGGAGAGAAGTTAAATAATCTCGAGAAAGTTGAAGTTAGTGTAAATGGGAAGATAACAAAATGATTGGTGGATTCTGGTTGCCAAATTAGCGTCGTTCATAAAGATTTAGTACCAGCAGAGAAACTAAGAGGGGCTGGTAGCATCTATTTACAAGGGATATTTGGTAAGGCAGTCAAATCGCCGTTAATTCAATTACCTTTAGCTATTCCAAAACGCGGAGAAACTAATGTAATTCATCAGGATGTACTTTGCGCGATAATTGATAATAGTAAGGAACAGGTAATTTTACATCCTGACGTGGCTAATGAATTGTCAGGGTTAAACAACGAGAAATCATTAAGAGAATCGGTAGAAAGGGAATGTAAGGAAGATAGTAGGAACAAAGTGAAGGAAGGGGAAAGGATTAGAAATGATAATAATAGCCGTTATGTCGTAGAAACGAGATCGGTAAATTTGCAAAGTCATGAGAAGGAAAAAGCCGAGGTAGAGAAGAGTAAGATTAATCAAGTTACGGAAAGTGGAATAAATGTATTTCAGGAATCCCAAATGAATTGTAAAGATTTAGAGAAAGCTTGGGAATTAGCTGAAAATGATAAAGGGTCTTACTATCTTGTTAATGGGTTATTATATCATAAAGAGAAATTGGTAGATGAAACGGTAGCTCAATTAGTATTACCTAAAATTAGAAGGGAGGAAATTCTAAAACTAGCGCATACCTCCTTATATGGAGAACATCAGACGGTTAAGAAAATGTTAGAAAGAATCAAGCATTCATTTTATTGGGAAAATATGACGAAGGAAGCTAAAATATATTGCGAATCATGTGTAGAATGTCGATTAACGAGGGAAATGAATGCGAGTAATAAGGAGAAAGAGGAAATATGTCGACCTGCAGTTATAGTTGAGTTAGGGGACGGGAGTAAGAAACTGGTGTATCAAGATGAAATGAGAGCATTTATGGCTAAAAATAAAGTAGTCGATATTGTCTTGGATAGTGACGGGGAGTTTGAAGACTGTAGGAAAGATCTGTTGTTAGACCGAGAACAACCGGAAAATAAAGACAGGAAGGGATTTGAGATAAAAGGGTTAACAAATATTCAAGTTGGGGACATAAAATCAATCTTAAGGAAAAATAAGGAATTATTTATGGGTCCTATCGAACTGGTAGAAATGGAGAAAAATCGGATTGGTCGTAAACCGGAGAGAGGTAAGATAAGGCAGAAATTGTACAATGTCTTTATTACGTACAAAGAGGACTTGGACAGGCAAGTGCCTGATTGGTTAGAGGAAGATTTAATTGGGACATCAGAGGCAGAAGTTAGCCATTCAAGCGGGTGCATTGCGGAAAGGGATGTACCAATTAAGTTAACGAGGAAGCACTGGAAGGAAAAAGTTCCGCCTCCAGCAATCTCAGCCTAAGGACTGACATTAAAATGACATAATACTAGTGTAATTTTATTTTTTTTTGTGTATTTATAATTGTATGTATATCTTCTGTTTATAACAGTGTATTAGCATATTGTGCAATTTTTTTTCTGTATTTATCACATTAGTATATGGTTCATTAGAGATGTCAGTAGTTAAATTTTCAGACACCTTGAAATATTTATGTAATTGTAGTAATGAAGAAACCTATCAAGGAACTGTTGAACTCTTCTCAGACATTACATAGTTTGAGGAAAATTAGCCCCTAAAAGGCATATTTTCCGCTAAGGTGGGGGGTGTCAGGTTCTCTCACAGCTGCAAGAGTTGAAAGTTATTCTTAAGGGATTAGCATATTGTATGTATTGTATATGTATCTATTGTGTACCGTTAAAGGCGTCCTTTAGAAAATATTAATCCGAAGGGTGGCGAGTTGAACAGAATGAAAGAAGTATTTCCATTGCAATGTGGTCTTTGATCGATAAGAAAGCTATTGCACCCTTTTGTTTAGGAAGACAGATCCGTCAAGAGAGAGGAAGGGTTGTGAAGGACCCTTGGAAACAGAGAGAGAAACCCCGTAGAAAGGAGGGTGCTCTGCAGTTTACGAGAGAGAGAAAGTTAGTTCGGACGGAGGAGCGAAGTGTGAAGGTTGCTCGGGGAATGAGCGCTGAGAGCGGGTGTGAGATGAATAGAAATCTCAGTGTGGAATAAATGAACGTAGTATAACGGTACACGTAAAGCGTTTCTATAATTATTTTGATTTAATATTCAACCGGATACTTTACCTCCAAGTTTAAGTGTAAATATTGTTAATAAAGTGTTTGTTTAAGTGTAATAGAAAGAGTTAGGTTTTTCTTGAATATACATCACGTATTGTGTCCGATATCACGTATTCATATCGGTGGTGGCAGCATATCAAAAGACCGGATTATATTTCGAAGTTGTGTGGATGGAGAAGTAGAATCCGACAGAGTCTAAATATGGATTTCAAGTTCTGAAATTTTTAGTAAATGTAAACAAAAGATAGAATGTTGCCAACTTAAAATATACTTATTTTATTACGGAAATTAATCATATCATAATAACAGATTTTTTGTCAGTGAAATAATAACGATGATTTTCTTACACTGTGTTGTATTGGATATTTACGCATAGTATAATTTTAATGTAACAGAATTGTAATTAATTGTTTGTAAAAGTGTATTGAAATTTAATTTTATGAAATAAAATTAATATCTATAACATGAAAAACTGTGCATAACATAAATTTTGTATTCATGCATTTTTGGCAAAACAGTGCAACAACTATCACACCAAAATCTCAATATTTGTAAAATTAGTTATAGTACGAACGCACCTCATTTGACACGTTTGATGTACAATTTCCAACTTGTTACTTTTAAAAATACTTATTCCTTTCTGAAATTTTTGTTATTATTTCTTATATTTCATAAATGGCCTATTTTTAAACAGTTTCGATTTAGATTTTTCAATATGTACATTACATATTGCAGTGAAATTCGAAGGAAAAAAATATGTATGAAATGAAAAGAAAAGAAATTATCCATTGTAAATATCGTTAACAGTGATTAACGTTTGGTAAAGGTAATTTCCCTAAATAGGAGTTGATTGACATGTTCATATTGGGTGATTTCTCCAGGCTATAATTTCTAATCACATTCATCTCAAAACTTATAATTCCTAACCACGTTCATCGACATGACGTTTATTATTATGCTCATCTAATAAAATGAAACTAAAATAATTATGTTCAGAAGATAAATTATAATAATAAATAAGAAATTCAGAATTACATTTAGATCGTAAAGTTTAATCAACTCTCTCCAATATGACAGTTATTACATTCAGATGATGAAATCAAAGTAAATACAGTGAAACTTCCATTTAACGAAGTCTCATCGTTACACTTAAAAACTTCGTTATGAAGAAAATTCGTTAAATAGAAATCAACTTAAATTCATGAAATTTTTCCTTCAGATATGAAAAACAGGTATTGGATTCAGAAGCATTTGATTCAGTTTCAATTATGTAGTCGTCTTTTACAAAACAGTTATGTACGATCGATGAAATCACGTCACATTCCCGAGCTTTGGCTCAAGTTTTCATCAGCTCTTATACACAGGTTCTCAAACTAATGTTTTCCCTACAATATCGTCTTTCTGTCTTTTTCAATAATGTACTTTAAGATCTTTTATTATTTCTTATATTAATAGCTGAAGTTCAGAAGTTGTATAGGAACAAAAGTAACTTTGATGTTCTTTGATTTGAATTTTGAAGCACGTTCTTGTGGATGTAAAAAGCAGTTGTCTATCAACAATGGAAGATCAGAATGGTAACTGTCTGGCTCTAATTGATATTTTTTGCTTCAATGTATCTAACGCTATTGCGTCACTGCAATATCATTGAATGCAAAAAGGAGATTTTGACTTCCCCCAACTGTCAGCGCTGGAGTCTCGGTGTGGGAGAGTAATGATAACAAGTGTTTTACTTAGTCTGAAAAAAAAAATTGTTTTATGTAACACCAAGAAGAATGGAAATTATTTAAATTCGTTCATTTTCATACAATCACCGGAAATAAATTCGCATATCCATCGCAACAGCAACCTCTTTAGTTTGGATTCTGTACATGTACAAAAGTGGAATAAACTTCGTTATATAAAATATATTTTTCGTAATATGGAGATTAATTTACATGCTAATGGTGTTTAAAGTCAAAGTTCTGCAGAAAACTTCGTTAAGTAGAAAACTTCGTTAAATAGGGACTTCGTTAAAGGGAAGTTCCACTGTAATTATGTTTCGAATATAAATTCAAATTATTGTCAAAATAAGAAATTGGTGAGTACATTTCAGATAGTAAATACTAACTAATTATTTTTCTCTGTCTGACATATCTCACTACATTTAGGACCATAAATAACCATTAACATTAAATTTAGAAATTACTGTTGTTGATGCAATTGGGAAAAAACTTATTGCATCATAAGACCACATTAATCAATGCTTCTATCCAATTAAAAGTAAGTTCACGCCTATATTTGATTATTTCGCCCTCTGCTGGAAAATATCCCAAATTCTTAACAAAACTCACGTGCGCGCCCCACCACAAGAGAGCAGATTTTTGACAGATTTGAGATTCTCAACCTTCCACAAGAATTTCCATAAATAAAATGGTTCTCGTTGCCTCTTCGAACTCCCACTCTCTGGATGTAGTATGAGCGGGATTAATATATAAATGAGTGTGATCTACAATGAGGTCCCGAGTCAATTCTTTTCAACCCAATAAATTCTTACATTATACATATGTATTTTTCATTTGTTATTTCGAAGCCTGGTATGAGCCATCTTGTACTTTATCGTGAAATCTTTTGCGAGTTTCTAAAACAAGATTTATAAATTCTAAATTTTTAAAATTTTATATACAGTCGAATTCGGTTAATGCGAGAAGCAAGGGGATTATAAAGTCCTCGTAATACCAGTAAAGATAATAAAAATCTTAAAAACATACACATAAGTAAGTTATTTACAAGTATTAATTGCTCTTATTATCTCAGTGCTAAAATTAACGTATCATAAGTTTTCACGAAAAAACTTGACTAACATTTCAATAGTCATTGCAATTTTCGAGCTTTCGATTTCACACATCTTTTTCATTTTAACAGTGCAATAATAGACACGAAAAGGTTTGTTACTATAGCCCAGAATCCGACTTTAAAAAAAGAAACAAATAAACGTTTTCTTCTCTAATCCTTCCTTTACATGATTCAGTTGTAAATCCAGGGTTCATACAGACTTCAGAAGAAAAATCCAAGAAGTCGAGAAAAATTCTAAGGAATACAAGAATTTTAAAGGACGTACCACATTGTTTCATGTATGCCGTTCCCTCTTGTGGTACACACACCCACGCTTATTTTTAATACGTCATTTAGAGAGAAAACTGATTTTATTAAGCTAAAATCTAATATCTAGTGCTAAAATTACAAAGTAATTGCATTGCTTACTGGTTTCGTACATTTGAATACAAAATTGCCAGTGAACTACACTATATTGCCAAAGGTGACCGGTCACTTGCGATTTTAGACGTTTTGTTAACTATATAGAAAAATACATGTGGAATTAACCTGAAACTGCAAGTGTGTAAACAGTATAGTATAGGTTATATATTTCTGCGAAGATTTTTTCCCGAAACCCCATAGGGGACTGTCAACAAATTGAAAAAGAACGAATATCTTTTGGATTACCCTGTAAAAACTAATGTAGCAAAGGTGTTCAAAATTGAGACTATTAATAAGCGGCTTATTGTAATATACTGTGTTCATTTTTTATGAGGATAGCATGTATACTCGAAGAGAAATTAAGGTTTTTATAAAAAACAGTCCCAAATTTCACCAAGTTTTTTGCTTATAATTTGCAGAGTTCGTAATATAAAAAAAGTTATTTTGAGAAAATATGTCAAACAACATTGTACATAATACTATGCAATCGGAATTAAAAAATAATAAAAATTCGATGAAAAATGAGCAGGTTTACAAAAAAAGGTTTCACTACGCATGCGCGAATGCAATCAAAATATAATGTGCACAATGTATTAGCTAAGTATACAGAGCAAATTTTGTGAAAGTTTCAAAATCATAGCTTGAAAATTCTGAAAATTATCGTCGATAGAATAAGCTCGAAATCCGTTGTTCCCAAAAAGAAGCGAAACGATGAGGGGATGTATCAAATATCTGTTGATGAGTGCCAAGATAGCGTACACAATATTGCACGTACTACTATATTTGGATACAACCCCTCATCTTTTTGCTTCCTTTTGGGAACAATGGATTTCGAGCTTATTCTATCGATGATAATTTTCAGAATTTTCAAGCTATGATTTTGAGACTTTCACAAAAGTTGCTCTATATACTTAGCTAATACATTATGCACATTATATTTTGATTGCATTCGCGCATGCGCAGTGAAACATGTTTTAGTAAACCTGCTCATTTTTCATCCAATTTTTATTATTTTTTAATTTCAATTGCAGAGTATTATGTACAATGTTGTTTGACATATTTTCTCAAAATAACTTTTTTTTATATTAAGAACTCTGCAAATTATAAGCAAAAAACGTGGCGAAATTTGGGACTGTTTTTTATAAAAATCTTAATTTCTCCTCGAGTATACATGTTATTCTCTTAAAAATGAACACAGTATATTGCAATAAGCCACTTATTAATAATCTCGAGTTTGAACAATTTTGCTACATTAGTTTTTACAGGGTAATCCAAAAGATATTCGTTCTTTTTCAATTTGTTGACAGTCCCCTATTGGGTTTCGGGAAAAAATCTTCGCGGAAATACATAACCTATACTATACTGTTTATACCCCTGCAGTTTCAGGTTAATTCCTCATGTATTTTTCTAGATAGTTAACAAAACGTCTAAAATCACAAGTGACCGGTCACCTTTGGCAATATAGTGTATTTTATGCTGTGACAAATGGCCATAATATATACATAGACCAATCAAATCCCAAATACTCATCATATATCACACGTACCTAAACTTTAAAAGTAAATTTTGAAAGGAAAAACCACATGGCATATACACAATATATATATATATATACACACACACATACATATATATAGTAACTTTTTTTTTAAAGAATGGCAGTAATTACTTGAACTTTACCTTTGTAAACATGAGAAGGTTTTTTATTTTACTTCCTTTACAGGTTAATCTCTTCCAAGCCATACATGCTTAATCAGTATTATTCACCATGTAATATATATTTGCATTTTTCTACTCTTGTGTACTTCAATTAAATCATTGTTCAATGCTAAATTATACTTAGCGATAATTTAAGGAGTATTCTGTTTATTTAAGGAGCTCTAAGTACTCCTTAGAAACTTTTTCATTTCTAAGTGTCTGTATGAACCCTGTAAATCTTGGGAAGAAGCGGCGTTTGAAATGTCCTTTACCTTTCCCTTCATTCTTTCAAGACCTCAGGACATTCCTTTCCATTTTCTTGTTTGTGTGTGTATGTGGGAGGGTCTCCTTGAAAGTTGTAAATTCTGTCAGGTAAAATTGATAAATTATTACATTTTAAAAGAAAATTGTAATGTAGAAATATTATCGCTGGGACAGAGCAGTGTTCGATAAGAAAAGGATTTCTTTCCTAATTCTACACTACTTTTCACCGAGTATTTTGTTCGTATTAGCAGTGATCCTGCTTTTATAGCTCGCTAAAAAAGCGTTAAAATTTTAATATAGTTTAAATGATGAACCATACTCAACGTGCAAATGGCTCGTTTTAACCGGTTCCTCATTTTAGCCATGCTTGTATTAAACGAGTTTGACTGTATATATTTTCTAGTCTAGCAAAATTCATTCAGTTTATATAGAAAATTTTGAAATAATGCCTTTATTATTTTACTTGAAGAAAAAAACCCAGAGGAAAACAGAAAAACTCTTTTTATTTCACAAAAATAGGAATAAATACATGTAATTTATGTACTGAAACATGAATCACAAGAAGAGATTCTACCATGAATTAAAAATGTCTTTCACACTAATACCGTACAAAAAACAATAATCAAGAAAAAGTTTTTTTATTTAGATACATAAAATCGAAGGAAACATACAAATCCTTTTAAATTTTATGGACATGAATAACACAAGTAATTTATTTACTGAAGCATTTCTGATATAGAAATTCCTCTATGGATTAGGAGCTTATTTCATTTTCAATTTGTTTAATTAACACTAAGAGTGGGCAAAAGCAATAATGATAAATGTATTTTTTTAATCAGAGATGATATTTTTTTAATTACGTACATGATATATTATTACCTATTTATTTTGGTTAAAAAAAAACCGACTGTGTAAATAAATAAGAATCTAGGTAGTTTACTGAAAAGACATAACTGCAAAGATGAACTAAAACAGTTGGATTCAGTTAAATGTTTTATTTAGAAATACAAAACAGTTGCTAATAAAATGAAAGTTTTAGTCATTTTCAGTATTCCATTCAGTTAGGGTACACAATGAAAATAAGCATGTTAAAAACTTTTAATTAGTTATCCATATATGAAATATAGATGTTTAAAGTTTAAATATTCCTTTTTTCTAGATGAGTGAACTAACAGCATATTTTCTGCATGATAAAAAGGCTAAGGCTGAAATCAAATTATACTCTTAAAAAAATATGAAATAAGAATATGCAGAGTATCCTAAAATAGAGTTCCCGAATTTTGGATTTTAATAATTTATTAAAAAGAATTTATATACAGATAAAATAAATGACATATGAATAATGAAGCACGTAAATTTTGTATACAGCAATTAAAAAAATAGTTATAATTTTAGTCAATAGATGGTGATACGTAATCTCAACCTGTAAGAAGTCGCTCCGTTTTTTTTACTTTTTTTTTTGTTTAACTGTTTAACCACAAGAAATGTGGCTGGTATTCCGAAATTTTCGAGTCAGATCGAGAATTCTTATAACTTGAGACTACGCAGCACTATCTGTTGGCTGATATTTGAATTACTTTTAATTACTGCATACAAAATTTACAAGATACTTTATAAACCTATTACTTATTTTACTTTTATATTTCTTATCGTTAATAATTTATTGAATTTTAAAGTTCGATAATCGTTTTTGGGATACACTATATGTAATGTTCAAGTAAATTTTCGATCTTTAAAATTTTAGAATGACACCAGTAAAAACAAAATTTTTGAATGGCTAAATTCAAGATGAGTAGACTGGTTATTTGATATCTGAGCAATTGGTCGTAAAATCTGCCGAGATGGCTTGAAGGATATCCGACACTAGCGCACGTCGATCTGTATCATGAACTAAGTCTTGCCACTCTTTCCTCTTAAAAATTTCACTCGTACAATTGCGAAACATATTGAAAGTTGCTTCTTTCAACTTCGGATCTGGATGCAAATCCGCCAAAAGCACTATTTGGCACACATTTTCCACCTTCAAGTTCGCCAACATGATATCGATACACCACTTCTTAAGTTCTTCAAAGAAATATTTGTCAGCAACAGGATACAAAGATATAGCTTTTTCAACATTAAAATCATCCACACTTCCAGTGTACATGTACTGAAGCATATCACTCAGGATCGCAGGTTCGATATTCTCAATCTGGACAGTGTTAGTTTGACTTTCTTTCATATCATGTTGGAACATAGCGTCAAACACTTGCGATCTAGAGGCAAGGATAACTTTGTGAGCGGGAAACTTTACATCTCCTGCTTGCAGAGTGACGTCGGAAAATTTCCCATTATCGTACGTTGCTTTTAGGTCTTCAAGTAAAGAGTCAGATTTTGTGAAACCTAAAATACACAGAAAAAGGATTAAGTATAAAGATTTAACATTAATAAATGAGGGGGTTAGAATGACTGTGGAGTAAGTCAATATTTAGTAATTTGAGAAATGAAGGGGTTTGTGAAACTTGTTGTATTGTCGTTGCATTAAGTGGTTCAACTTGTTTTGCCCTTTAGCGACTCCCTAAGTGAACTATGACTTATTTGACTGCCACACTGACCACATAACCGTATTTTCACTTATCTAGATTTATCAAAATTTTGATTTACTCTACTGAAATTCTAACCCCCACAAATGTCTGTTTCTGCACACACACACACAAAGGACTGGAAATACTATTTACATAATTTTTTTTCTAGATAATTTGTGATAGTTTTTTTTACTAGCTGTTACATTTATACTAGCTATTACTATTGCATTTAGAACTGTTAACATATTGATTAGTTTTAGTGAAATTCTGAAAGTGTTTTTGAAGCTTTCGGACAATGCTTTGATGTGTTTTTAAACAAATCTGTCTGTTTCAATAGGTAGTGCAAGTAATTATGTTAATCTGTTATGTTAATCTGCTATAGTAAATTAACCACAAATTTCATTAAATTTTTTTTCTTAATGTAAAATCTTTTTATTCCATCTTAAGATATTTTACTGAAACTATTTAATTTAGTTATAATTCTCCTTACTATAATTAATTTCTATATTTCCCCTTCGGACTCTATGTCTCAGTTTTAAAAATTCCAATTAAACTGAACCTCATAAGATTTCTAATGTCACAAGTATGATTATTCATAAGCCCAACATCGCCATATTTGGAACGAAATCCATTGGGGCAAATTATTTAGAACCACCACCTAAAATTTCTCGCGTTCATGTGCTTAGGAATGTGTTAAGTAAGGGCAATTTTTTAAGGTTTGCCCGGGCAAAGCAGAGTGTAAGGTAATATTTTTTCATATTTTTGCCGAATGCCATAACAAAAGGACTCTCATCTTGGGGTATCGGTTATTTTGACTCCTCTTAGTGATTAACACTAAGTACTTCAGTCTACTAAAGATTCACATTCAATATGTCACCCTACTGAAGAAATAAAGTTTAATTCACTAAAATGTGATCATCTTAAAATACTAAACTACACAGCCATGACTTTCCTAATTCCTATTACATATATTTCCGAATTTTTAATCGAAACTTTATACCTTTTAATCTATTGATTCTAACGTTTAAACTGATCAGAATGGAGCATGTAATTGTTAAATTTGAATTGTAATTGTTAAATTTGAATTGTAATTGTTAAATATGAATTTAATAACAATGTCTACGCTTCTACATCTATGATAGGATTTTCATGGTAATTTATCATATATGTTCTGCTTAAATACTTATTCGTCTCCCTTAGAATAAGATCCCCACATAAGGCACACACCTTTCACGTAGGATTTCCTAAACAAATTAATCTAATCCCATTCACTCAACACGTGATATTCATCAGATACACTGCTCAAAACAATTAAAGGATATTTGAAGTTTTATATAAAATAAAGATATAACCGAAATTTGTTTTGCCGAAAATAGAAGAAGAGAATCACAAATGCAAATTTTTCTGGTTTTCAAACTGTGGAGTATGCAAATTTTGAGTTCGACGTCAAAAACGTCGCTTCAGCGGCAGCGAATGAAATTTGACTTTCAACTGGATAAAAGAGAATGAAGACAAGGATGATCGGCATTCAGTGATTGCTTTGCTTCGATGAGTACGATGTCTCAGCGAAGTCATTTGACAGATTCAGAAGCTTGGAGAATTGTTGGTAGGTTAGAAGGGGGCGAAACTCAAGCCGAAGTAGCGCAAGCCATTGGAGTGTCACAAAGTGTCATTTCCAGGATCTGGAACCGTTTTTTGGAGAGTGGATGTGCAGGCCGAAGACCAGGGCAAGGTCGTAGACGGGCAACAACGCCCAATGAAGATCGGTATTTAGCGTTAACAGCTCGGAGACACCGAAACATGAACGCTACTCTTCTCCAACAACACCTTCGCTCGGCTACAGGCACCACGATTTCAACTCAGACTGTCCGAAACCGGCTCCATGCTGTAGGTCTGTATGCTCGCCGACCGATGGTATGTGTTAGATTAACATCAAGGCATCGTCGCGACCGCAGGGAGTGGGCAACCGAGCATGTCAACTGGAGGAGAAATGAATGGAGCAATATTCTGTTTTCTGACGAGTCCCGTTCTTCTGTGCATCCAGATAATAGGCGTATTTTCATCTGGAGGGACCGTGGCAGTAGGAATATAATCCTGCGTTCGTGCACGAAAGTGTCAGATTTGGCGGTGGAGGAGTGTTGGTGTATGGTGGCATCTCCATTGACGGGCGCACTGACCTCTACATCATTCGAGATGGAGCTCTGACTGGTCGCCGATATAGGGATGAGATCCTCAGACCTATTGTAGTCCCTTACGTTGCAGCAATCGGAGATAACTTCATTTTAATGGACGATAACTGCAGGCCACATCGTGCAAACCTGGTGGAGGATTTCCTTTTCGAGGAAGGAATCGTTCGAATGGAATGGCCAGCGTGTTCTCCAGACATGAATCCAATCGAGCACGTTTGGGACGCTCTAGGAAGACGAGTTTCTGGCCGCCAACAACCCCCACAAACTCTCCAAGAACTGGAAAGAGCTCTTCTGGAAGAGTGGGGCAGAATACCCCAACTCGTCATTAATAGCCTCATTGAGTCCATGCCTCAAAGGTGTTCAACGTTGCTGGCCGCCCGTGGAAACCATACCCCCTACTGAAAATGATTTTCTTTGAAGAAAACACCTTTTCTTATTCTTTTTTTCTCATATGCACAAATTGTGTTTTTTTCCTTTTGTACACAAATGCGCAATAAAATGCATTTTTTTCTGCCAAACATGTGTAATTTATTCTCATATAACCTACTATGTCTGTCGACCATGTATCAATCAGCTAAAAAGTTTCCCAGATACAAAATCCACCTAAAACTGCAATATCCTTTAATTGTTTTGAGCAGTGTATATTCATTAATATGTAAAATTAATTATGTGTAAAAGGTTATGTAGAGAGAAGAAAATCGGTATTGTGCACAGTTTTTAAATAAACTAGTTGCTAAAATTTATTAAACAAACAAACAAACAAACAAACAAAAAAATAAGGAAACATTTAGATGTAGTATCCTTAAATGCAAAGGTAATTGTTTTTCTTAAATTCTTTATGTATTTCGTTAGCCGTACATGACTTATTAAATAAGGAAATTAAATCTCATGTTTTCATAGAACTATTTTTAAAATTATAATTTAAGTTTTTAATTTACCTAATGCAGCAAGTTTTCTAATACATTAACCCCTCCCTTCCTCAATTTTTAACTTTCATGTGCCGAAACAAAATTATCGGATTCTACTCAGAATATAATGCCTATAAAAAAATCCCTGACTACGGGCCTACAAGCACAGGTAGATTTCGAAGACGCAGACCGTGGGGCACCTGTTTATTGGGAATTGCAGAAGAAAGACCTATTTGCCATGATGTGGCAGTTGGGACCACCTACTTCGAAATATACCTCTGCCTGTAGGCGGAGCCAGCAGGGATTTTTTTGTCTTTAATTTTTTTTTTACCGCAAATGTTGGTCCTATAAGAAACTTGTCAGTATAAAAGTTGTAGATAATATTAAGAAGATTTACAATAAATTTAAGCGGATTTGATATCTTGGGAATTGACGAAGTTATAATTTTTTTCCTGAAACCCCCATTTCCCCCACCCCCTTCCTTGGGGGAATTTTTAGTGAAATCAAAAATCTGTCATACATAAATTTTTGGCCCTTTTCCTAGAAGTAATAATAACTTTAAACGGATTCGATATGTATAAAAATGAAGAAGTTATGGGGTTTTTTCTGTTTTCACGTTTGCTTGTAGGCGGAGCCAGCAGGGATTTTTCTGTTTTTAATTTTTTTTTGTCGTAAGAGCTGGTCTTATAAAAAACTTGTCAATATAAAAGCTGTAGATAATTTTAAGGAGATTTACAATAAATGTAAGCGGATTTGATATCTTGGGAATTGACGAAGTTATGAATTTTTTTCTTCTGAACCCCCCCCCCCCCCCCCCTTGGGACCATTTTTAATGATATCAAAAATCTGTCATACATAAATTTTCAGCCCTTTTCCTAGAAGTAATAATAACTTTAAACGGATTCGATACGTATCCTAATTAAGAAATTATGGGGTTTTTTTGTTTTCACAAAAAGACCCTCCATTCCCCCCCCCCCCCCCCCACCCCATTGGTTCGATTTTGCCCGTTAACGAACTTGACCGAGATTCTATGACCCTTGATTTTATATATGAGTTTGGAAGAGATTTGTGCAGAATTATTGCAGTTATCGTGTCCATAAAAAAGTGACATAGATCGATAGATAGATATATAAAGTTTTGAACTGGGAGTGGTTTTGGGTTCTGGGAGTCATGATCGGCGTAGATCGGCAAACATTTTTCAAAAATTCCAACTTAGGGGAGAATGTAATTGGTAGTATTTCTTCCGAAATCTACCTAATAAGTGTCTTAAAAGGGACTTTTATTTCATTTGGTTGTTCTACCATAAGGAAGGTAGGTAGCTCGGAAGGAAATATCACGAGTCTCGAGAAACTTCGAAGAGTACAGGAGATAAAAGAGGAAAAAAAATTTTGGATTGTTGGGGGGGGGGGGGTAGATTTAATATTTTTAGGAATTGGGAATGAACTCTGCGATAGAATTTATAACAGAAAATGCCAATAAACTCTCTTCTGACAAAAGATAACCATACACAGATTATGCATGTTATAATTTTTTTTTTTTTTTATGTATTTGAAAGCCTCGATGTGTCTTTACCTGAATTATTTGGCAATCTCTTTCTAGGTGGGAAAAATTAAGAAATGTTGCATAATCTCTGCTATCTGAAACTATTCCTGGAGAGAGAAAGTGATAACTTCATATAAACAGAAAGTGTCCCATATTTTGTCATTGACAGAGAGTCCCAAAGAAGTTCGAAACTGGGGCCCCAGCAGATACAAAACCCACTATTTTTTTTTCAGGCATACAGTAGAGATAAGTTCGGGCTTTTTTTTCGGGTAATATTTAAAAATTGTTTCAAGATTAATTTTCCCATTTAAAAATATCTTCTTACATATAAATAAGTATTAATCCAAAATACTCTTTTGTGACAACGTTTCGGGATTTTCATGTCCCTGAAAAGCTGTTTAAAATAGTAAATTTGTTACTTATACCCGACCACTGGCAGAAATCTGCAAAAGTCTCTTTTTCTTTTAAAATATCACTGTACAACTATGACAGAAATACACGAGTTTTGTTTTCCAGTAATTCTAAAAAAATGACTTCAAACAGAAAGCGAAGATAGACAAGAGATATCCCAAGTTTTTTTTTTTTTTTTATATATTACTAGCATTCACCATGCAAAGGCTCCAGAATCAGATATAATACTTCTCCTTATATCCCATCAATAACAAATCCATTTCCTTTCAAGTTGATTTATAAAAGATTGTAAAACAATTTAAGAAACATAATACTACATTATTGTTTCTCAAATAGCAAGCTTTTTTTTCTTCTTTTATTCAATTTGTGAGTAAATAAAATTTTGATTGTGGGTCGTCCGATCTCATCTTATCTCTATAGTCTCAATTAGAGGCTCTAAATGAAACGAAAAGTAGAGAATCAAGTGTAAATTGTACTGCTGCCATCTATTATCAAAAGGTGAAAATTAACTGTAAGCTTCGAAAATTTGGCAGGAGTAAGCAAGTAGCAGAGGGTTGTTTTATTTCTTAAACAATTTACAATTCAAACATTTCATAGGTAAATATTATAATTTAATGTTTTTGAGTCATGGCTTTATCATACAATGGATAACATACTTATTTTGTAGTCAGGATTATACATATGTATATATATATATTTATTTATGTAAACATATATATGTGTATGTGAGGCGGAGAGAACTTCTGTATAATGACAAGTATAAGAATACTCTTACAAAATTATAATTTTTACACAATTGAATCTTAAATTTAAAAGTTAACATAGAAAATGTAATGTGTATCATTAATTAATTTTAACAAACCCAAGTGCTAAATATTTAATAAAAAATAAAAAGCAAAACTGACCAATAAAAATTTAAAAGTATTTCTCTAGTAAAATTCATTCATTCATTACGGGAAAGAAATTGGTATTTTGTAATTTTACTGCCTTTAAATTTTTGTTGTTGTTTACAACAATTGTAAACAGAAAGAAAGAAAGGAAAGGAAAAAAAAAATTACTGTGTACCTTTTCATCTTCTCAAGCACAACATTTACTATAAATTTTGTTATTTTAAATATATTTTTTTTTCATTTTTATTAATTTTATATTTACTGTGTACCTTTTCATCTTCTCAAGCACAACATTCACTATAAATTTTGCCTTTTTAAATATACTTTTTCACTTCTCTATAAAATTATCTTTTCATTTACATGTTATTTACCAGCTTCAATAATAAAATTATTTTAAACAAGAAACTGTTAATAGAAATAAATAATAAAAGAGCCTTCAAGTGATTGCACTTATATAGGGTAGATGTGCCAGCCACCTTCAAAGTTTTTGGTTTATAAAAAAATAACCAAGAAAAATTTAGCTTTTTATATTTTTTTTTTCATTAGTTACCCTTGCATGTTTTACAATCTGAGTTATTGTTGATACTCTTAATCAAACCAATCAGGAAGCAGAAAATAATTTTTCACAGTTCCACTGTTTTTCTGTGAAAATCTTAATGAACATGCTAAGAGCTGGTTTTTGCATGTTTTGTTTTAATAGTAATAGAAAACATTGAATTTTATACCAATGGCAATTTACAAAATTTCATTTATTTTTCAGGTTTTAGGACCATGGTCTATTACTGGAATGCTTAATTAGTCAATTTCCAGTAATGGACACCCCATGTGGACGTTATTGAAAAAGCAATTTCAATAATGTTCATAGAGCATTTTTTTTTTTTTTTTTTTTTTTTTTTGGTTTAGCTGAAAAGCTAAGTTATCAAGTTTAATTTTTTAAATTCCACTTACCAGAATGTAGTAATAACAATATATATATATATTTTTATATAAATAGCTGCTTTTATTAATTTCACGTAATTAATATATATATTTTTTAAATTATTATTTTTTAAACCGTGCTTTACATACTTTATAATAGGGGAATCAAAACCCAATTATAGGAAGCAGAGAATAATGTTTAAGGGCACAGGAAAATGAAGGTCTTGTGGGGCTCAAGCTCTCCCCATTTAAATAAAGACAATTTTTTAAGTCACATAAGTTATTTAAAATCTATTATTTTCTGTCTTAAATGTTTGATTTTTCATCTCTGACAAAACAACTAGTACGTACATAAGAAAAAAAAAAAATTTATAGTAGCAATGAAACTAGTAAATCTGCAGATCAGGGGGCTCAAATCTCAATTCTGCAATTTTATTTTGAAATAATTTTATTTAGTATTTAAAAAACATTCAACCGACACTTTCATTTATTTGATATTTTATATATAAATTACTAAAAGTAATATATTGAACAATTTTAGGGAGTTTAACTGCTAAGAATAATAGGAAATAAGATTCAGATTAAGGCATTCAGAATAATGTTACAGTAACTTCCCCGTTTAATAAGGTGAAATATGATATATAAGTCAACAATTTGGAAAACGCATAACACATTTGAAAATCCAATTTCAGCAATTACCTTCTATAATCGAAAAAAGTATTTAAAATCTTAATTTCGATTAAAATCGTTGACATCCTAATTATGACGTAAATTAAAACTGCACTCTTATAAGATAATTTGCTAATTTATTTAAATGATTTTTTTAAAACTTATTTATGCAGGGATCTGTTTACAAAAAAATTGGATCTTTTACAGGACCCTCCACGAAATGTGTCTTATCATATTAAAACAGGATCCTTTACAAAAATTTTCATCTTAAAACGGAGCCCTTCACAAAACTCTTTCATACCAAAAAGGGAATCTTCACCAATTTAATTATCTTAAAATAAAATCATCCCTGTCAAAAACAGCCGTAATCAACAAACATCATGTTATATAGCTATATAGGGTAGATGTGCCAGTAATGGACCCCCTTCCAGTAATGGGCCACTTTCAAAGTTTTTGATTTATAAAAAAATAACCAATAAAAATTTAGCCTTTTATATATTTTTTCATAATTCCTCCTTGCTTGTTTTATAATCTAGTTTATGGTTGACACTCTTAATTAAACCAATCAGGAAGCAGAAAATAATGTTTCACAGTTCCACAGATTTTCTGTGAAAATCTTAATGAACATGCTAAAAGCTGGCTTCACTTAAACAATTCATATATTTTTTATTTTCTTGAAAAAATTGCATGTTTTTGTTTAGACAATAATAGAAAACTTTGAATTTTACATACCAATGGCAATTTACAAAATTTCATTTATTTTTCTGGTTTTACGACCATGGTCCATTACTGGAATGCTTAATTAGTCAATTTCCAGTAATGGTCATCCCATGTGGACATACTGAAAAAGCAATTTCAGTAATGTTCATAGTGCATATATATATATTTTTAATTTAACTGAAAAGCTAAGTAATCAAATAATTTTTTAATTTCACATACCAGAATGTAATAATATATATATATATTTTTTTTTATATAAATAGCTGTTTTTATCAAAATATAGTTATCAAATTATTTTTTTGTAAGCCATACCTTGCATATTTTATAATGCGGCAATCAACACCCATCTGGAAGCAGAGAATAATCTTTAAGGTCATGGGAAAATGAGGGACTCATGGGGTTCAAACTTTCTCCATTTAAAAAAAGACAATTTTTTAAATCGCACAAGTTCTTAAAAATCTATTATTTTTTGACTTAAATGTTTCATTATTCATCTCTTACAAAAGAACTACATACATAAAAAATCCCTATAATATTAAATTTATAGTAGCAATGAAAGTAGTAAATCTGTAGACCAAGGGGCTGAAATGTCAGTTCTGATATTTTATTTCGAAATAATTTTATTTAGTATTTAAACAAGAACGAAAAATCATGCGTCAAGCATAGATTATGTAGCACTTTCCAACGCTTCTAAAATAATTTTACAAATCATTACCGTTTAATAAGCTGAAAGATGACATCTAAGTAAACAATTTGGAAAACGCATAACATATTTAAAAACGTAATTTCAGGAATTTTTAATATATACAATATTCGAAAAAATATCCGAATACTTTTATGTAGCCCTGTATATGATGTATAGATTTGTATATGTACATAGGATGCTAAATTTTAGTTTAGTTAGGAAACGCGTAGCACAGTTTAAATTCTCCTTCTGGAGTTTCTGTCAATAAACGGAAATGTGTTCGCGAACTTTTGTGCTGTCCTGTATAGGATCTACAGAATTTATACACACCACGTAATAGACAAAAAGCTAGTTAAGATTAAAATCGCGTTCAGTAACTTAAAACGCACTTCCAGGAATTATTTTTAACAGACAGTAGAGAATTCTTTTGTGTGTCCCTGTAAATGAACGATGACTGCTATACACACACTATTCTGTAGTAAGCCTCTTGTAATGCACCTTAGTAATATACAGTGTCTCACATAAGTGATGGGACACTTGTGCTTTACAAAAGGAAACTAATCAAATAAATTAAAAAAACATGTACACATTTTTTTTGTGGGTGTGTTTCATACTTAAATTTAGTAAAGATTATTACATAACATACATTTTGTCAAAATATTAAAATATTAATTTAATAAAAATACAAATGTTTAGAACGGAGCAAAAAATAGCTCACATAAGTGATGGGACACCATTATATATGCAACAAAAATCGTCTGAAATAAGCAATAAAAATATTTTTTGGGGTTTTATTTTTACTTAAAAGCAATTGGCAATAATTTATAAAATCGTCTGCAGTATTTCTCTCCAGTTTGTTTTGGAATTTTTGTGTTTTTTAGCTCTGTGTAGTCATGAATGCTAAACGAAAAGAAACTTCGCCTGAAATTCGAAAATTAGTTATTAATTTGCATATTGAACGTGGAAAATCTATTAGAAAAACTGCTGAAACAGTTAACTTGAGTCGTTCAACAGTTTTCAATATCATTAAACGATATAAAAAGAATCATATGATTCAGGATAAAAGAAGACCTGGCTGACCATCAAAGCTATCCAATGGAATAAAGCGAATTATCGTTCGAAATATTAAAAAAAATCCAAGAATTAGTGCTTCAAAAGTTGCTGCTGATTTACAAGCATTATATGGAATAATTGTTAATCCTGAAACTATTAGAAGGGTAATTCGATCTGCTGGATATCACGGTAGAGTAGCCAGGAAAAAATTCTTCGTAAGTGAAAAGAATAGAAAACTCAGACTAGCTTTCGCAAAATCCAGCATAAATAAGAATTCTGATTACTGGAATAAAGTTATATTTGCTGATGAGAGTAAATTTAATATATTTGGTTCTGACGGTAGAATCTTGGTGTGGAGAAAACCCAGGGAAGAACTTCGCAAACAGAACTTGGTACCAACAGTAAAACATGGTGGAGGAGGAGTTATGGTATGGGGGTGTATGTCGTCCGCTGGAGTTGGTAATCTTGTTTTTATTGACAGTATAATGGATCAGTACAAGTATATTGATATTTTAAAGCAAAATTTGAAATCTTCAGCACGAAAATTGAACCTTCATAACGATTTTAAATTCTACCAGGACAATGACCCCAAGCACACTGCTCTGAACGTTAGACTCTGGCTGCTATATAACTGTCCTGAAATAATAAAAACACCACCACAATCTCCAGACTTAAATCCCATAGAGAATATTTGGCAAGAATTGGAATCAAGAATTCGCAAACACACCATTTCTTCAAAACAACAACTAAAATCGGTGCTTCAAGAAGAATGGGGTAAAATCACTCCAGAAATCACAAAAAAATTAGTCGAATCCATCCCAAAAAGATTAAATCATGTTTTAAAAGTAAAAGGAAATCCAACAAAATATTAAAACCTTTTAAAAAGTAAAATTTTTGGATAAATATTTGATGGAAAAGTAAGTGTCCCATCACTTATGTGAGCCATTTTTTGCTCCGTTCTGAACAATTGTATTTTTACTAAATTAATATTTTAATATTTTGACAAAATGTATGTTATGTAATAATTGTTACTAACTCTAAATATGAAACACACCCAAAAAATTTTTGCACATGTTTGTTTATTTATTTTATTGCAGTTTCTTTTTATAAAGCACAAGTGTCCCATCACTTTTGTGAGACACTGTATATAAACTTCAATGCGTTTAAAATAGTGGAACATTATTTAAATAAGCCGCAGACGATTTTTCTCCATAGACGTAATGTAACGGAATTATTTTGACTGTCCCTGTAAAGTAACTCTAAGTGCTATACACCTACTATTCCATATTAGCTTCTTCTAATGCATCTTAGTGATCTATATAAATTTCAATGCGTTTACAATAGTGAAACATTTTTAAAATAAACCGCAAATGATTTTTCCCCATAGACCGCAATGTAACGGAATTCTTTTGAGTGTCCCTGTAAGAAAACTATAAGTGCTACACACTTCAGTTGAAATAGGGAACGTGCCATAGATAACGACAATAACATATAAAAATTGCAGAGCAATCCGAGCATATTTACGGGAGTTAGAGCACGGACAGACGGCCAGACGGCCAGACGGCCATCCGGCCATACGGCCAGACAAACCGAAGTCATAAGCACTTTTCAACTAGGTTGGAAAGTGCTAAAAACATTCAACCTACACTTTCATTTATTTGATATATTTTATACAAATTGCTAAAAGTAATATATAAAGCAGTTTTAGGAAGTTTAACTGTTAAGAATAAAAAGAAATATGATTCCATGCACTAGTACGCCAAGACACTTTAAAAAAAAAATCTTTTTTTTTAACTAACCCTTCTAACCCCCCCTCCCCCCTCAATGACTTAATAATTTGGTAAATATAATTCTTTGAAATTTAGTATTTTAAACCTTCTATCTAAAATAATTAAAATATTGATCTTGTGATAATGACAATAATTAATTTAAACAGTGAATTAGTCTCATAAATATTTTATTAATTATTGATATCCTAATTGTTAAATTTATTTGAAAATGACTATTTTATTTCATTAATATGCTTTCATCAAATTTTGGTTTTAAATACAATCATAAAATCAATTACCTATTATTTTTTGTGGGGTGTCCATTACTGGAACAGAGAGTGTACCATTACTGGAAGAGAGGGTGTCCATTACTGGAATTTTGGGTGTTTTGATACATTTCTGTTATTTACAATTAAATTTTGATTTACATTGGGAAATGAGACTATGAGATTGATTAAATAATGTTGATAGATTAATATAATATTTTTAAAAGTGGGCTATAATAATTATAACTATTAATTAAAAAATAATTTTTAAAGAAATTCCTTAAGGGTGTCCATTACTGGCACATCTACCCTATATATATAAAATGTAAATTTGTATACACATAAATTTATATATCTAAATTTAATACATTTATATGTATTTATTCGTTAAAACAGGACCTTGTTCAAATTAAATTGTTTAAATTCAAATTCATAAAATTATGATTAGAATTTTCACCAGGGTTGGCAAGTTTTTGACAGTGCGACGGTTTTATCCGGTTTTAACCGTCATGTCAAAAACCTCTTTTTGACAACAACTGTCAAAAACCTAAAATTGAGTCCAAAAACTGCTTTAAATTATTTTTACAACAACATTAAATTTATCATTTTTCATAATTTTTGTGTTAGATACATGGGTAAACTTTTTGACAGTTTTAGACATTAAAAACCACATATCCTATATAAAATCAGGGGTCGATCCAGGAAAAAGTTAAGGCCTATCTAGAACCCCTTCACAAAATTCGATTTAATAAATCAGGTCCCTTCACAAAATTTCTCTTAATAAAATTGGTCTCTTCACAAAATTACAGTCCATAAAAACATACTCTCCATTATTTTTACTTTGTTCGGTTTTAAAATGTATAATTTACAAAGAAAACAATTTCACAAGAAAGGAAAACTTTAACAGGACTTAAAGAAGTTATTAAATGCTTGGTTTGAATTTGAGCAGCTGGATTTCATCTTTCATAACAAAATGTTCACAAAAATATGATAAATTTCACAAAAAAAATTTAGTTTTCACAAAATGGGCCTCAAGAAAAAAATCTGCGTCGACCCCTGAAAACTCAAAACATGATTTTGGTTTAATAAATTACTTAGAAAATATAATTGTAAGCTATAAATATATACTAAAAAATAATTAAAAGTATCGTTACATTAAAAACATAAACTAATCAAACTATTAAATAGTACTTGCAGAGTTTCTCCCAGGCAGTTTCAGAAGGGTGCTGCACCCTGCCTGCCCTTTGATTTACAAAATAGCACCCATCTTGCCCCTCAGTAAAAAAGTGTCTTTTGTCCTTTTTGTATTAAAAAATTTGCTTTCATAGTAAAAAAATACTCAATGTTGTCTTAAAAAGAGTGCCCTGACTTTTAAACATTAAAAGTGACTTTAAAAACCAAAAGTATGCTTTTAGCAATAAGTGCCCTTTTCTCACCAGCAGCACCCTGCCCTTTTTTTAAACCTGGGGAAAATTCTGGTACTTGTATAATTTAATGTATAAAATTTCATATAAATAATATACTTATTCTTATATTGTTTTAATGTTTGTCCCCCAAAAAAGGTACTAATGAACAGAGCAATGTTTTTTCAACTAGGTAAATCCAGGCTCCGATCATGACTAATTGGGGCCCTGGGCAAAGATAAATTAGGGGGGGAGGCCCATTCGAATCGTTGCAACATTATTCAAACAGAACTGATGGTCAGTCATATGTGTAATGCATATACAATATTTTCGCATCTTGGATTGTAAATAGAAGACAATTCTTAGCTCCGTTAATTTTAACGTACCGAAATTAATAAAAATACTCTTTTTTCTTAGTGCAGAACAAAACTCTTTTATATAACTTTAGCAACTTGTTATATTACTTTAAGATGAATTTAATAACTTCAACTTATGGAAAAGTGACAAATACTCTAACATGTAATGAGTTAATCGAGTATTTTTTTTTTTAACATCTTTTTAAGTTGTACTACACACAACATAATATCAAATCAAATAGATTCTACCTCACAGGTAGAAAATGTTTTTTCAATAAATCTAAAAAGATGGAAATTTAGCTGATAAAGCATAAGCTGTTGTTATGTTCTATGCTCTGTGCTTGCAGCCAAAGTGGAATGGTGCTTTGCTCCCGAGTGGTTGGGTTAGCTTTGCGAAAGCACCGAGTTCTGTGAGTTCAAAATGAAATTTGTTTTTCAGACAGTTTAGTAGAATCTTTTAAAGATGAAACTTTTATTTTGTCGGAAAATTTTCAAAGTTGAAACTGAAAAAAAAAAAAAAAAAAAAAATTATAAATTAATATATGGATTTGGGGGCCCCTTGAGGTCCGGGGCCCATGAGCAAAGTCCCGATTTGCCCATGCGATAATAAGGGCCTGGGTAAATCATATTCAAAGGTTGGAGTATCATCATTGAGATTTATTCCAACAGAGCGAAAAATGCCGGGACCAGGACTCGAACCTGGGTCTGTTCATTATGACCTAATTACATGGTATACAAGAGTCTCCATGTTGCATCACATTAATCATGTAAAAATGCTATAGTTATAGCTCGGATGAATAAAATTAGTACTGCAGTTCACAGCCATGTCCAACAAATAAGAGCGAATTATGTCAACCAGGCTATCGTTAGGATACCTTACTAGGAATAGCGTTTGCACGGCAAGCCAAAGTACCCAAGTTCGAGTCCTGGTCGTGGCATTTTTCGTTCTGTTGGAATAAATCTCAGCTATGATACTCCAACCTTTGAATAAAAAAAGGTATTTTATAATGTATAAAAATGAAATTTAACATAAAGAAATAGTTCTAAATAATTAAACTGAAACTAACATAATAAAATGAAGATATATTATATATATGAAAATAACAAACCATCTTATTTTAAGTTATTGATTTAAAGAATGTTTAATTATATAAATTTCATATTATAATTCATTTAATTACTCAAAGAACATTTGTGTTGCAATTGTGGTTTACAATTAATGTTTATGAACAAAAACAAACATTTTGAATCATTAAATGTCTAGGTAACTTATGATCAGTCATTGAATAGTGGACACTTTAGCTTTACAAACACCTTTATTTTTATTATTATTATTATTTATTTTTTTAAGCATAAATTAGATTGCTATTTTTTTTTTTTGTAATAATAAACCGAATACTTAATAGTAATAAAGATATAAAAAGTACTTTGAAAAATGCATTTAGTAATAAGTATCAATATTTTTAGCTATTTTTCCTAGCATGGCAATTGACAGATAATTTGAATTATGATTATATAATTTTATTACAAGTTAATTACAGTATGACTAAATAAAAATTATTTATATAATATATAAATTATTATTTAAGCAGTTTTTAGCTTAAGATTTAATATAAAATATCACTAATAATTGCTAAAAAAAATGTGTATGAGGTTTTTGACACTTTTCGACAGTTTTTGACACTTTTCGACAGGTTTTTGACATGTCATGTCAAAAACCACTTTTTGACGTCAAAAACCCAACCCTGATTTTCACAAATACAAAAAGCTGTTCATAATTTTCACAAAACAAGACCCTGTGAGAGAAATGGGTCTCTTTGAACCTTTTTTTTTTTTTTCTATTACCACAAAAACTACCGACTCTTTGACTAGTCTTACGGTGCAAACTGCAGTTTGATACATTTTTTTAAAAATAATTTTTGAAATGTGAACGGACTTATGGGACACCTTGTAAATAAATATTTATTAATCTAAAAAGCAAAAACAAACAAACAAACAAAAAACTGCAAATTGATAGAGAAATCTGCGATGAACATTAGCGTCCTGCGCGGGTCGAGTCGAACCCGAAAATTTTGCTCACAGTCAACCTGAAACTCGATTAAAAAAATGTTCGTTGACCTGAAACCTAACCCGAAGGCGAAAAAAAAAAAATGTGGACCTGAAATCCAACGCGAAATCAAAGAGAACCGATCTAATCTATAATTTAATATAATTATAAAAATACAGTCTACTATTATATCTTTAATATAAATTTTATCCTTTATGTAGAAAAATAAACATATAAAGACTCATTCATATTGAAAAATATAGCTTTTCATCTAAAACAATATTCTAGATCTTCTTTTGAAAAATCGGTATAACCCAAACTCTACCCGTATATATCAAACCTGAACCCAAAACAATTTGAGTCAACCCGACCCGATCTAGTACAAATCTTCCGTCTCGAAATTTAAGCCACTGGATCGAGAGGGCGGTTTCGATGCTTCCGGTAAGAGTTATTTTGGAATGATGGAAAAGAAGTTTTATTTTCAGGTCATTAATAAACTTTAAATCAAATATTATTGTGGGAACGTGGTGTCCCAAAGTGAATTTTTAACTTTTATCCCCGAATTCATTATTGATTTTAAAAGTCATTTACAAATTAAAGGTTTTCTAAAATCAGTGGATCACAGACCGTAATCAGGTTGTGAAATAATTAATTATACTATATAGAGTACGTAAAAATTTTTGAAAATTATCACTTACCTAAAATGTTATAACCAGAAGTTCCCATGTTATAAGTATTTATAACGTATATATTGCATCTCACTACAAGTGTTTGCAGCATCTTCAGATCTCCATTATACATCAAATTATCTGTACCATATTCTGATGATTTTGTCCAATCAATTATACCAGGAACACCTTCTTCGGGATAAAAAATAGTGCTGTTCACTTTTGAGGCGCTATTTAATAGCCTTCTTTCAAATAAAAATCGACATTTAAAAGATGATGCAACTGGATCGGTAGAAATTCTTTTAACGAATAATCCGACACTTTCATAATCTTTTCTTTGTCGAGAATTTTCAGGAGTTTTTCTACCGTTTGGGTAAAGTCTCAAAGTCCATTTGACTTCGTTGGAAGACCCAGCTGAAAAACTGGGACTTTCAAGAAATTCTCCAGACTTCAAAGTACACCGATGAAGGTTCTCAATACGCCAAATAATCGAAAATTTTTCTTCTCTAAAATCAGTAACGAAATTTAAGTATGCACTGTCTTCTTTAGATTTTGATTTATTGAAAAAGCGTTTTGAGTATCTTCCAAACTCTTTTAATCTTTCCATAATTTCTGAATAATTCTGTCTTGAAAAATAATAAAGTGCGATGAAAGTTATCGAAACGGAAGCTATAAGCAAGACTGAAACTTCAGAGGTATTAATCAGCAACTCTTAAAAGGAAACTAAGAGATATCTTTCTTCCTATAGCCAATACAAATCCTTTGAAGAAAAAGTTTTAGTTTCAGTTCGGAAATGAGTTTCAAACACGTGAATCACGTGATACGATGAGCTGGGGATGATTTTTGAACCCAAACTGACCTTGAATCATGCATGTTCTCTTTTCCAGATGTGATGAAATATTAAATGCAGAGTCCGATTGAAGTTGCTTGGGGCCCTCAGCCTTTTTTCGGGACCAGCAAAATAAAAAAAGTTGCTAGAAATTTTTTTCGGGAGTTATCATGAGATATTAGGATACGATTTCCAAGTTAATCAAAATTTAAATGATAAAAAACACTATTTTAAAATCGGTTTTTGACTAAATTTTATTTTTAGCGACATTTCTTAAACAGACATTTTGTATGCATATGGCATGAATATATATATTTTTTCGCAATCTAAAATAGCATTTTAATTATAAATTATTCAAAGCATAATTTTTTCCCCCTGACTTTTCTCAAAACTCGTGAGCGTTAAGCAGTATTAGCAATTTTTCAAACTGAGTAAAAATGTGTCCAGGCTGGGATTCGAACCTTGAACCTTTGGCTTTAATTGTCATTGCTCTTCTAATTGAGCCATCTGGACGACATCCCAGACAACACAGTTCACTCAGACAACCATTTGGTAATGACATCTGGTCTGTTATTTAAAATAGCTCGACAGAATAAACCGCAATATAATAATTTTTAATAATAGACCAGATATCATTACCAAAAGGTTGTCTGAGGGAATTATGTTGACCGGGATGTCGTCCAGATAACTCAATTGGAAGATGATAACTCATTTAAACCCAAAGGTTCTGGGTTCGAGTCCCGGCCTGAACACATTTTCACTCAGTTGGAAAAATTACTACTCGTATGATATATTTACCAATCAGTATGATTATATTAAAATAAATAAAAGTGTTAAGCAGAATTATTTAAAAATTTCGATGGGACGTAAAAAAAGGCGCAGATTTCATCGGATGAAAACTGAGAGCATGTTAACTTGAGAGGATGAAATTCATCCTCTCAACTTAAAATAATTATTAAATTTAAATTGTGCAATAGCGAGTACTTGTATACAAGGGTCTTTTCATGAGAAAACGTGAATAATGAAAACTTGAAATATAAGACATTAAGGATTTAAGCAGTCATATTTAAAACTTTTCTAAAGCACGTAAAAGCGGTTAAATTTTTATATCTCCAAATTAAATAATCTCGAAATTTAACTTGGGTAGTAACACCTGTACATCCAAGTCTAATTAATTGTAAGAGCCCCAGTAATATAAGCCATAAATATTTAAGTAGTAATTATCTAAAAATTTCTAGAGGATTAAAACAAAATGGTTGAATTTTCGCCATTTCTTTAATTGTTAAATAATGTTTAAATTTTATCTGAAAGAAAATTAAAAATTAATTATAATCTAATATTTTTAATCTTGGAATTCTCTTGGATGTTAACTGTTGAAAATAATTTTGACTAAGGTTAATTTTTATTTATTTATTTATATATTTTCAGACAAATTAGAACTGTTTTCTTTTTTTTTTTTTTCAAGCTATTTTTAAAAATAAAAAAAAATGTTCTATTAAACAATTCATTTAATTTTTTCATTAGAACAAAAGTGAATTGTAGTAAAGCATAAATATATCTTTCTGGGTCTGACAGTGTTTTTAAACTCATTATTATTATTATTATTTTTTTTTTAGAAGGGAGAAGTATCTAATGCTGCATTTGATGCTAAAGTTGCACTTATAATTGTTTTATAACACCATTTTCATTTTATATAATAAAATTTCATCATAACTCATGTAAATATAAATTAAATAAGATAAAAATAAATTTTAAATACAGCTAAATGAAAGAAAATTTAAACAAGTGGGTGTGATCGAAGATCCCACAAAGGGTTTAGTTTAATATTCTTTTCAAAACACTTTATCCTTTCTTTAATAATTCAAAATAAATTTCATTTTCCAAAAAAAAAAAAAAAAAAAAAAAGTAATGTTTTTTTTATAAAGTAAAAATTTACCGTGGACTAAATGCGATATTAAAAAAAATCAATTTCAAAATTAAACATGTTGTATAGAGACTTTCAAAATGTTAAAATATGCCAATATTCCCATAATCGGGTTTTTATCATGATTCAATACACGTTCCTCAAACTCACATATTTACTATTCTCTATTACTCATATTGATACTCTCTTTGTATTATTCTCAAACATTTGAAAAATCCGTTAAACTTCCAGTATGACGTCAGATTAATTTTCTTCTTAATTCTCTAATGACGTCATATTAAGCTGCTTTCTGTATTTACACATACTCATACTCCTTGTATTATTGAGAAATGTTTGAAAATTTCCGTTTTATTACCAATATCACGTCATATTATTCTTTTTTTTTTTCAATTGATGAAACTTTTTATTTCTTCATTTTTCACGTGGAAATCTTTCAATAGAAAATTAATTATTGTAGAAAGAATTTTATTGTTGGCAACTGCTATAACGAAAAATGTTTACATTTAATAAGAAAAGGCTGATAGATTTTTGGTTTTTTATCTCTATATATTAAAATAATACGATTTTTTCAAATTTTATGCTTTTGAGCTTCATAGTAGGTATTCAGCAATAAGTACACAAAATTTCATGCCTGTAAGTTATATAGTTTCTGAGAACCGCCTCTGTGACAGACAGACAACGAAGCGGGAATAATAAAAAGAGGCCTAAGAGAATAGAGACATTTTTACAGTTTAGCTTTCAGAGAAAATGTTGTATGTGCTGTAAAAAAAATAATTGTAAATTCGTGGTATTTTAACGTGAATTGCTGCAGTAATTTTATGGTAAATGCCGTTTTTTCAAGTTTAATCCCAAGGGGTCAAAACCTAAGGGGTCAAATTCCATAAAATGCCTATTTTGCTGGCAAAATCCATTTATCTAAGAACAAAGTCCGTTTATTTAAGGATAAATCCCGTTTTTTTAAATGGGTCTGCAATATCTGCTGCAGTAATTTTACTGCGGCAATTTTTTACATTGATCTGAGAGAATTTTTGCATTATTTCTCATATAGACTCTCGGATATGAAGAAATTGGCATATAATCGAAAAAGTAGTATAAGTTAAAGATCACTGTATTTTCAAGATGGAAGATCTAACAAAAGGACGGCTGTATGAAGCTATGGATACTGGAGAAAAATCCTTAAATGTGGACTTGCATTATTTTATCCGATAATAATCAAACACTAGTTGACCCACCCGGCGTTGCCCGTGCCCATGCTAAAACTTTAAATCAACCTAAAATTTCTAATTTATATCTTTAACCCGGTTTTGTATGAATTTATATTTTTAATGACAAAATCGCGAAAAAATACTGATAAAGTGATAAAAATGCTCGTAAGAAAACACAAAAAAAAAAAGCTTTTTTTGTCCAAGCACTTTGACATTTTTAATCGTTATAAATATAAAGGTTTTACAACCCGTGTAAAAATTACGTCAGAAATAGCGTTACCTGGTTGTAAAATAAATATGTTTTCTTCCCGGGAAAACATGTTTTCAAAATGTTTTTAAAAGGGTAAACATTAATTTTTTTTTCGAATTGCTTGCGGCATTTGAGATGCAAGAGTGCGATCTTTCAGAATATGTTTTTCGTTTTTAAATAAACCAAACGGTTTAGTCTATACAAGTTAATACATAATTGCGAAATAAAAGGCATTTAAATGGTTCTTCATTCCCCCCCCCCCAAAAAAAAGGTGTCACATGTCTTTACCCAGCGCGCTCAGAGCTAAACAGGCGCTAGCCATGAAATAAGCAGGAAGAACCCCCCCCCCCCATTTTCCCTTTAATTCATGCTTTCAAAAAAAGGTTGAAGCATGCGCACTAAGGTCAGTTTTGTGTGATTCTTATCTTAAGAAATGCGCTTTTAGCTTTAAATATATGAATTGTCAATAGAAAAATTAAAAAAGAAAAAAGAGAGAAAAAAAAACTGTGCTTGGGAAAACAGGGTAAAACCGTATGGTCCGGTGAAACTGGTTATCTCAGTTTTGACTGAACTTGAGCAACCCTCTAGCGGGTAATGGTTAAAATACTTGTTAGTTTTAGGTCAGAAGGTGAAGTGGCTTTTATGATATCTCCATAAAAAGAAGACATTTATCTAGTTTCTGTCTTTGAAAGTTCCTTTTAACATTTTTTAATTTAATTTTTTTTTTCAATTTTTTAAAATTCTAAAATATAAACACGTTTGAAGTTACTGAACCCTCTTTATATTATTATGTGTAGCATATTTAATAAGGATCTATTTACTATAATAAAACTGTTGCTAGCATTTAAAAGGGAATTTTTAAGGCTTACTTTCCAATCCACATTCTATTGCGATAAAAGGGGGATATCCTACGTGGAATAAAATATATAATGTTAGAAACCAATAATTCAAGAGCTCGTAAACAATGTTTGAGAAAAGTAAGCCAAAACTACATGGACAAGAGTAATTATGATTTTTATAAAGTTGATAAAGAGGTGAACTTCTTTTCTGCAATTTCTCAAATTGTAATGGCGATAATTTTCTTTTGTCTTTAAATACTAAATCATTAAGACTTATTAATAGAAATATTATTAGTGAATTCCTTCGTTAAAGTTTTTAAATGTTGTTAAGCTTTTTCATTTTCGGTTTTTACCCACCGCTATCGGTGAGGATGATTTAATTCCTTTAAAAACAATAATTTATTAATACAAAATATGATGAACTAATCACATATTTAAAACGATATTATGCTACAAGGGTAAATGCAGAGTATGTACAGAAAGTTACATTAAGGTCTGGCTTCAAAATGCAAGTAATAGTCATGTATGCGGTTTTACCTCATTTTCCACTAATAATGCGTTGAACGATTTATTTCATGTAATATTTAATTATTTAAATATAATGTTTTCATTAAGCTATTTACAATATTTCATGTTTTCATAATTTTAGTTAGAATTCAAAAAATGCAACCAAGTAATTGCGTATTAGAATAATTTATCTTTCAAAAATAGTTATTTCAGTAAGCGAGTTCAGTTGCTATGACGCAGTATCGCAAAGTATGAAAGAAGCGAGTAATATGACAGATCAAGGTCTTTATCTGGTCATTCTCATTATAAGTTTCGATTTGAAAAGTTCCGTTTCGTCATTTGAGACTATCACGTGGGAGAAAAAGAAAAAAAAAATCTTAGAACCAAAACTAGATTTTTTTTTTTCGTTGTATGTTGAATACATAATTCACACGCACATTACACATGCATTACACAAACATTGAATATGACTCATTCCGTTAGCTTACTAACTACGCATTGCAAAAGTTTTAATGTTTAGTATAAACGCTTTTCTAACAAGTGGCAAGACTGGCAATTTCTTTATGTTGTTAAAATTCATTGGCATTTGACAACTTTCCGAGTTTTATTGGGATATTATCGAAATGAAAAGACTGAGAAAATTAGCAAACAAGAACGAAAAATCATGCGTCAAGCATAGATTATATAGCACTTTCCAACGCTTCCAAAATAATTTTACAAATCATACCGTTTAATAAGTTAAAAGCTAACATCTAAGTAAACAATTCAGAAAACGCATAACATATTTAAAAACATAATTTCAGGAATTTCCAACATATACAATATTCGGAAAAATATCCGAATACTTTTATTCAGCCCTGTATAGGATCTATAGATTTGTATATATACTACATAGGATGATAATTTTAGTTCAGTTAGGAAACGCGTAGCACAGTTTAAAATTCTCCGTCTGGAGTTTGTCAATAAACAGAAATGTGTTCGCGAACTTTTGTGCTGCCCTGTATAGGATCTACAGAATTTATACACACCACGTAATAGACAAAAAGCAAGTTAAAATTAAAATCTCGTTCAATAACTTAAAACGCACTTCCAGGAATTATTGTTAACAGACAGTAGAGAATTCTTTTGCGTGTCCCTGTAAATGAACGATGACTGCTATACACACACTATTCCGTAGTAAGTCTCTTGTAATGCACCTTAGTGATCTATATAAATTTCAATGCGTTTAAAATAGTGAAACATTATTTAAATAAACCGCAGACGATTTTTCTCCATAGACGTAATGTAACGGAATTATTTTTACTGTCCCTGTAAAGTAACTATAAGTGCTATGCACACCCTGTTCCATATTAAGCTTCTTCTAATGCACCTTAGTAATATATATAAATTACAATGCGTTTAAAATAGTGAAACATTATTTAAATAAACCGCAAATGATTTTTCCCCATAGACCGCAATGTAACGGAATTCTTTTGAGTGTCCCTGTAAAAAAACTATAAGTGCTACACACTTCCGTTGAAATAGGGAACATGCTATAGATAACGACAATAACATATAAAAATTGCAGAGCAATCCGAGCTTATTTACGGGAGTTAGAGCACGGCCAGACGGCCAGACAAACCGAAGTCATAAGCACTTTTCAACTAGGTTGGAAAGTGCTAAAAAAGGTTTTAAAAAAATCGAAAAAGTGCGAATTTTAGACTGTCGGAATCCAAAGAAGAGAATGCAGAATCGAACCATTCTGACTTTGTAACTGATTTCAAACAAGAAAAGTTTTCATTTACCTGGCGTATCGAGGACATACACCGATGTACGCTGAGTGTCAAGAATTTCTTGAAAGTCCCACTTTTCCACTAGATTTTGCGGCGCAGTCAAATGGGCTCTGAGGATTTATCCAAGAGGTCGGAAAATTTCTAAAAATTTTCAGCTGAATAAAACATGTTCTGAAATCAATTTTTAGGGTTTTGTTCATCTCACGAAACCCTATTACTCCCGCTCTGTTGTCTGTCCGTCACAGAGCCACTCTCAGAAACTATGTAAATTACAGAGTTGAAACTTTGTATATATATATATATATATATATGTAACTGAATACTAGCTATGAAGCTCAAATATTAAAATTTGAAAAAATCGTATTATTTTAATAAATAGAGATAAAAAAACCAAAATTCTAACAGCCTTTTCCTATTAAATTTAAACATTTTTCGTTACAGCAGTTGCCAACAATTAAAAATCCACGATGAAATTCTTTCTACAATAATTAATTTTCTATTGAACGATTACCACGTGAAAAATGAAAATGAAATAAAAAGTTTCACCAATTGAAAAAAAAATTACTATGAAATAAAAATGATTGACGACATAGTGGTAATAAAACGGAAATTTTCAAAGATTTCTCAATAATACAAGGAGTAACAGTATATATGTATGTACACAAAGCAGATTAATATCACGTCATTAGAGAATTAAAAAGAAAATCTTACGTCATATTGGAAGTTAAACGAATTATTCAAATTTTTGAGAATAATACAAAGCGAGTATCAATATGAGTAATAGAGAATAGTAAATATATGAGTTTGAGAAACATATTGAATTGTGATAAAAATCCGATTATGGAAATATTCGCTTATTTTAACATTTTGAAGGTGTACAACATGTTTAATTTTGAAATTATTTTTTTAAATATCGCATTTAGTCCGCATGACAGATACTGTTATTACAGAATATAATAGCGGTCTGGTTTAGATATTCCAAAAAACGAAAAAAATAGACCGGTAAATTTTTACTTTATAAAAAACATGACTTTTTTGTTGTTGTTTCTAAATGAAATTTATTTGGATTTATTAAAGACAAGATAAAGTGTTTTGAAAGGAATATTAAACGAAACCCTTTGAGCTATCTTCGATCACACTTACCCACTTGTTTCTATAATTCTACAGATTGTGAAAAAGTTGGATTATTCATTCACAGAACTTCTGCAATCCCAGAGAAGAAATCAACATTCAGATATTGTTTGTTTTGTGAAAGGTTATTGCTTAACACCTTGAAACAGACAAAAATTTACAGATATCCCAGTAGAGGTCTAATTGAAATTTAAATGGATTTAAGAAGTACGGATGACTTAGTATATGATACGGATGATTTATACTGCCCCGAAGATTTTGAGTATCCAGAAATACTTGTAATAAGATGCAAAATCTACATTACCAATGTTTTTAACATGGGAGTTCCTAGTAATAACGTTGCAGGTGAGTTATGATTTTTATATTTCTTAATTAAGGCGGTTCTCAAAGCAATATTTTTTGCCGCTCAACCGCTCGAAACATTCTGACTCATTTTTAAGCATAAAATCATGTCAGTGTTGAATTCAGGGGGTGTTCCGGGGAGGACATTCCCCTCCGGAGCATTGAAATGTCCCCCCCGGAATATTTGAAATTTTATGCTTTTTAATGGTTAAAAAGTGCAATTCCCCCTCCCCCTCCTTTCCTAAACTCTACAATGCCCCCCCCCCGGAGCTACAGAAATCCCTCCAAGAAAAAAGTGTCTGAATTCAACACTGAGCATGATACTTGCAGGCTTGCTTATTGAACTGATTTGTAATGGAACAGTCCTTTTCTTTTCCGATAAATGTATTACGGCTTGAGTTGTGAGCGATTATCGTCTCAGGACGGCAGTTTCTTTTCTTTCTTTCCCGCACTGCTGTATTCAGAAATTAGGCTCAAAACGCTACTTTGACAGCATTATCTGAAAGTCTTGTGCTTTTAGCAAAGAACTGTTTGATTACATAGTTTCTTAATATTAGCACTTGCCAATTTTATACGTTTGTGAAAAAATATTAATTAAAAAATGTGTCAGAAAGTAGTCAGTTTGGAATTAAGAACAGTCTACGAATTGTAAGTGCACGAATTGTAATCAATGTTGAATTCAGGCACTTTTAGCTGGGAGGGGGGGCTTTCTTAGCTATTACGCAGAGGATTCGAAATCTGGAGGGACATTTTGGTGGCCTGGCGGAATTCTCTAACGGCCCTCACCTCTCCCTGAATTCACCATTGATTATAATCGAGTCAAGTAATCGAGCTTGATTAGTGCCTATGTGCGGTTAGTGCGAACCTAGGCCTAACGGTAGATATTTTTATAATTCTAGCCTAAATTCTCTAAAACTAATTTATTTTTGTATACTGCAGAATCTCGTTTATTTCCTATTTAAAAGATGAATTTCGATGGATTTTCTAATTTCTGATCACTATTATATTGGTTATTGGTGTAATGGGACTGGGTGGATTAGAATTTAATCAAAAAGTAGAAACTTCTTTTTTTTACTCTAAAAACAAAATTAGTGAAATTACTGCTTTTAATACTTTCTGGTTTAATTGGACATAATTTTGTGATAAAAAATGTTTCTCTTGAGAAGAACTCTCTTTTATGGATTAAAATTTATTCACTTTTAAGCTTATTGTGAAAAGAATGTGATGATATACCATTATACAGTACATTGCAAAAGTTCAGTGCTTATGAATTTTTTAAACATTTGAATTGTATATGTATGGTGGCGCCATCTAACGTGATTAATAAAAAATGAAAATCCTAATTTCAGTTTGGAATAAGTTTTAGAAAGTAGCCAGTTTGGAATTAAGAACAGTGTATGAATTGTAATCAATGTTTAATACAGGCGCTTTTAAGGGGGGGGATGTCCCTTCTGAGCCATTACGCTGAGAATTCGAAATCTGGAGGGAAATTTTGTTGACCTGGCGGAATTCTCCAAAGGCCCTCCTCACCCCTCTCTGAATTCACCAATGATTATAATCCAGTTTCGCAATCGAACTTGATTACTGCCTATATCAGGTTTGCGCGAGCCTAGGCCCAACGGGGATATTTTTATAGTTCTAGCCTAAATCCTTTAAAATTTATTTATTTATTTATATTGCAGAATCTAGTTTTTTTTAAATTATTATTTTTAAAAGATGAATTTCTATGGACAATTCCAATTTCTGATCACTATCATATTGGTGAATTAGAATTTAATCAAAAGTGGAAACTACTTTTTCACAATGAAAACAAAAGAATCGTTCAGCGTTTTTGAATTTTCTAAATATTTGAATTGTATATGTATGGTGGCGCCATCTAATGTGATTCATAAAAAATGCACATCCTAATTTCAGTGCGTAATAAGTTTTATATTGATAGAAACAACTAACAGAAACCATTAATGCTAATAAATTTCAATTAAATTAATAAGAAATTTAATTTTTTTTAAAAAGATAAATGTTTAAATATAACAAACAGAAACAAGATAGTAGTGGATAAACATTACTGAAAAAAAGAAGAAAATTAAAAAAAAAATATTGAACAAATTTTACAAAGAAAAATGCATTAAAACTTGTGAAAACGAAATCCCGTCTTAGAGAAATTTCATGGTGCCACAGGAAGGAGTACCAGACAGTTATAGTTGTGAAAATTAAATCCATTGATCAAATTTTATGTAATATTTTATTATTTAAAAATAATGTTTCTAATGAGTTATTTATAATATTTTATATTCTTCTAACTTAGCTAAAAAAATTGGAACAGCGTTATCACTTAAAAGAATAATTTACCATTTTATAATAGCTATTTCAATAAACAGGTTCAATTGTAGTTTCAAGTAAACAACAATTATTATAACTCAGTATCGCAAAATATGAAGGAAAGAATATAATAACCTAATAGAATGAGGAAGGTCATTCATTATCAAGGGTATATTATCAGTTTCGTTTCGAAAATTGTCGTCTGATCTCAACACGTAGTCGAAAGATTTCTTCAAAAACTAAAACTTATGTTTCCCCCGTTCTAGGCTCAGGGGCGCCATTTCAGAACTTTCTTGGGTGGGGGGGGGGGGGGGGAAGTTTTTTTTAAGCTAGTGGCATAGCCAAGGGTGGAGTTCGTAGGGTTGTACCCCCCCCCCCTTCCCCCGTAACCTCCCTGAACAAGAAACGTTTACTGAATCATAGATACAAAGAAAGTAATACTTTTAACACAAATCTCAAGGTACCTCTGAAAAATTCCGTTTTAGACAGGGTTTCGTCTTAGCAAGTAGAATTTTAAAATATTAAGAAAGTTTTCAGTTATAGACAGGTACCGTTTTTTTTTCAGGTATTCTTTAAGACTGTTAAAACATCCTTTCTATAAAGCACTGCTGAAGAGCATAGGTGTATTACAGTGAAACACGTGTCTAAGCGAGCCCTGTCTATAACATATTTGTTTCTCAAACGGGAAAAAAAATCAAACTTTGACGAAAAAAACGCCATACAATTATACTTAGTAAGATGGTGACCTGTCTAAAATGGCGCTTTTTTCCAATTCCTTCTTTGCAGGCTTTACTGCAAGGGCGCCATTTCAAGAGTTTCTTGGGGAGGGGAGCAAAGTTTTTTTTTCTTTTTAGGGACAGGGGTTGAAATAGCGTGCAGGATTGCCCAAATCGTGCACAAAATAGAAATAGGCCCCCACAAGAATAAAAATGCACTGAAGATTTTGCCTTCTTATCTTAACTTCTTTCACAAACATGCGATTCTTCAGCGATTTTTTTTTTATTTTAGTGATTGTTCGCGATTGTTTTTTCGCTTTTTCGTAGAAAAAATAGTTAATTTGGCAAACTGGTCGCGGAAAAAAATCGCTAATTTTTTCAAACGACTGTGGAAAAATATTACGAATGTCGCCAAAGATCACTGAAACAAATAGTGATTTTCGTCAATCGGTTGCGGAAAAAAATCGCGAATTTAGTATAAATATTGCGGAAAAATATCGCGAAATTCGTCAAAAGATTGAGCAAAAAAAAAAAAAAAAAAAAAAAAAAAATCACGAATTTAGTCAAACAATCGCGCTAAAAAGGGGGAATTTCGTCAAAGATCGCGCAAAAAAAACATCAATTTTTGTCAGTCGGTTGCAGAAAAAGTCTCCCGAATTTCAACAAACGATCGTAGAAAAGAGTCGCGAATTGTATCAAAAGATCGCAAAAACAAATAGCGAACTTCGTTGATCAGTTACAAAAAAAAAAAGTCGTGAATTTCGACAAATGGTCGAAAAAAATTCTGCTACGAATGGAATTTCGTCAAAGATCGCGCAAAAAAACAGCAATTTTTGGCAGTCTGTTGCGGAAAAAGACTCCCGAATTTCAACAAATGATCGATAACAAATAGCGAATTTCGTCGATCGGTTGCAAAAAAAAAAAAAAAAAAAGATGTCGTGAATTTAGACAAATAGTTAAAAAATCAATTCCGTCACATATTCACAGAAAAATAGCCAATTTTGGAAAATGATCACAAAAAAAAAAAAAAATATATATACATTGGCGCACCCACGGGGGGGGGGGGGGGCTAAGGGGGCTGAAGCCCCTCCCAGACCCTGAAACTTAATAATGAAGTAACTATTATAAGGTTTTCTGTAAAATTATAAAAAGTTTTTTTTTTTTTAAGGTCTTTAGAAAATGTTTAAAACCTTTGTATCTCATTTCATCTTTATTCTCAAATCGTTTTCGACATACGTTAAGCGTAAAGACTTATAGCGGTACTCTGATTCTCTCAGTTCTGAGTACACATCCATCATCCATATTTTTAGCACGGTCAAGCGGATTCAAGTCCAAACGAGGGTGGTATTTCGTGTCGATAAACGATTGACACTATCCATTTTGCAAAACATTGAAGTGGGGTGCTGGAGAAATGGCAGCCCCACACTAAAAACCTTTTATTACTCTAGTACAAATGAGGTACAAACGGGTACAAACGAGGTATAAACGATTGGCCCTATCCATTTTGTAAAACATTGAAGTGGTGGGCCGGAGAAATAGCAGCCCCACAATAAAACCTTTCTATTACTCTAGTACAAATGAGGTGCAAACGAAAAGATTGTTGGTACAAACGAGCATAGGCGTAGCCTCGGGGGTAATAATATACGTTTTAGCAAATGTTCAAATTTAAGCGATATCGAATTACTGATGATAAAGCAGAGACGCACAAGAGCAGTCATCTTAATTTCATTACGTTGCTGCACTACAACGAATACCGTACTATTTATTACATTACATAAAATATTATATTACTGACTATGTCAGCTTTATATCGTAAAATAAAGCATTTTTGTAACATTTTTCAGTAATCGCAAAGTATAAAGAAAAAAGAGAAAAAAATCTGCACATATCCATAAATAATTAACAAATTTTGTATCACTGATGGATATCAGAAGTGATCATAGTAAATTTCAGCTACTGTTGCAGTGCACAAATGCAGATGGTCACTTGATCACCGACTCGTGAGTGTCATGCAAATGCATTGGAGGTCTGCACAGGCCAGAATTTTGAGGCCAGGCCCGAACGAAATCTATCTTGCCCGTTGCAAAAGTTAAAAGTTTGGCCCGGCAAGTACAAAAATCAAAGAAAACGGGCCCGACCCGGCCAGTGACAAAATCAGTTAAATCATTGCCTATCCAGTCCACTCAATTTGTATTAAAAAAATTCCGATTTTACTCAACATAAAATTAAGATTCTTTTAAAGAATATTGCATACATATTTTTGGAGAAATTTTACAATATATTTTAACTTATTATATGTTTACAAGACTGAAAAAACAGAATAGCAACATTAATGATTACTCAGATTTTTCAGCCTTCAAATAAAGATTCAATCTAAGAATTAATGTTGTTTAGAATAAAAGAGAAAAAGAGGGTTAAAAAATCATAACTTTTAAGCTGTATAAAAAAGTAGATTTTTGAAAATATTTCTTCGTAATTTATTAAGGCTCTTCTCTAATCGAATGGCGCTACTTATTTCTGACACATTTATGAAATCAATTTTCTTCAGGAATGCATACAATTGACAGGTGTTCTTATTCAGAAACTATGTAATCGAATAGCGTTTTCCTTTTTCTGATAAATGCAGAAAATACTATCAGAATTGGCGTTTTGAATTAAATTTCCGGACGCGATAGCACGGTAAAGAAGAAAAACCTATCGTCACAAGAAAGGAATACTTATATCTCAATAGGTTATTTATTTATCAAAAAATGGAAAACAGTACTCGATTCCAAATCGCTTCAAAAGTCAGACCTGCCAATTTAATGCCTTTACAGTTAAAAATAAAAGTCAAAAAATGTTTCGGAGAATTTCATGTTGTTAAACTGGGAATTTGAGAATCACTTAAGGCATATATATTTTCACTAAATCCGTTAACAGCAACTTATTATTTCTATTACTATTTTGACAAAACAAACTGTTTGGGCACAATTAAGTGCAGTTCCGACCCGGCTCGACTGTATATAAAAGAATTTAAGCCTGATCTCGGCTCGGCCCGAGTCTGCTAAAACAATAAAACTTGGACTCAGACACGATGTCGATCTCTATGCTTGACATGTTATATTACTCTATTGATGATGTTGCTAAACTAGCGTCACTTCATGAAGCAGATTTATATTTATTCTCGCGAACGTTATCATCACAATTTACCGGCTTCGTTTAAATTTTTATATCGGGCCGGTTAAACATAAAATTAATTTTTAAATTGGTAGTGATAGTGACAGTGATGAACTGATTTTTATTCAAAGACGAAAAAAAGAATGTTAAACGTATATCTTTCAAATATTCTGGTTCTGACGATGCATGAAAACAACTGAAGTTTCAACAAGTAAAAATGTACAAGTCATCATGGGTCCGAGACCCGTACCCGGCCCCATTAAATTTTTTTGTTAGCCCGTTAATTTTGTCAGTCGGCCCGGCACGGCCTATCAAAAATCTTCTAATTCTGGCGACCCGGCCTGTTTTGAAGTTTACCTTCATTTTGCCAGATACGGGCCGAGCCGGGCCTGTGCAGACCTCTAAATGTTAGCATTAGCCCCCCCCCCCCCCCCAAAGCGAAATCCTGGGTGCGCCACTGTATATATAGTATATGAAAGAATCACGGAAAAAGTCGTGAAATTCAATCGGTCACGAGGTAATAAGCACACGAACACCATCAAGAAGTTACGAAATTTGCAAATGTTGTGATCCATAGGTATAAGAAAATTTTCATTAATAATTTTCTGTAAGTAAAAATTTTCTAGAATCATTTTCTGCATTTTTCTTCATACTATGATCTAAATTCCATACAATTCAGAAATCTGCAAAACCGTTGGTCTCAGGTCCCTTGCTCCTGCATTGGGTCGGGCAACAAGACCCAATCTGCAGTATGGATCGAGCCAGGTTGACGCAGTTTATTTTCATTGCTGGTCAGGTTGACTTGGAACATTTGACTACGGTTGGGACATATATGTCCCAGTAAGCTATTTTTTATTCAATCAGCACGACTTTTTGAAATCTGCCATACACTTATATTAGGATATTTCCAAGAGAAATCTGTCACAAGAATTTTTTTTTGGAAATTGCAGAACGATTGAATGCAAAATTAGTCCTCAATCCTGGCCCGTTATCAAAGGGTTAATTGTTTCGAGTTCAAGTTGAGTTTTCACTATTTTGAGTCGGGTTCGTGTTGCCCGAGTTTTCAAAGAAATCCTAAATATTTTCAGATGTAAAAAATCATTTTTCTACATAAAAGATAAAATTGTTATTAGAGATATAATTGTAGTCTACTTTTCCATAATCATATTGAAATATGGATTAATTTTCTTTCATTTCGTGTGGGGTTTGCGGTCAATGAAAATTTTTTGGATGTTTCCGGGTTCACTGGAAATTACAGTGCTGCATCGCCTGCCAGAAATGCATTTCGTTTTGGGTTTGGTTGGTTCAATTTTTTTTGTCGAGTAAACTTTATACGCTTTGAGTTGTGCTTTGCTTCTTTCGAATCGGGTTCAAGATGAACCGATTATACAAAAGGATGTTCTGAACAATTTTCGTATAAAAAACTATATATTTGAATATTAATGGCTGTATATGTGTTATTTTTTGTACATAAGCGGTAAACTTGTAAATTACTTTTCCATAAATGTATTAAAATATACATTCATTTTCTTTCAGTTCAGATTCAGATATGAATATTTCGGATTCGGCTTGAAGTCTGTCGGGTTAAAGTCAGGATTCGGGTCGACTGCAACCCAATCTGGGAAGGACTCTAGTGTCAATTTGTGGAGATTTTTAAAACCATACTGTATATATAATATAATTTAATAAAGCAAATGATTTAATAGCATTATAACGATTGGAGTAAACATAATGTGACACTAATAAAACAACATTAACAAATTAAATAATTAGGAAATTGAATACACTACCCCACCCCACGAAAAAAAAATCCCCCTTAAATTTTAGGCGAAAGAGAGAATTTATCACTAAAATTCTAGCCTTGAGGGTGACGAGTTTTCTTTTAATCGTGCTGTACACAGCTGAGAAGCAATTTATAGAGTTTTTTCTCACATATATTTCTAAAACTTGCCAAAATACTCATTAATGATAAATGTCTCACTTATAGAATGTTGCAATAGCAAGGCTTTAGAAAACTTTTTTAGTTTCAATGTTTAAAGTGTTTATTACTTTCTTCTATCTTTACAAGAAGAAAGTATTGGATTCATGAGAATTTTCCACTTCCTGTTTTCGACGGATTTATACGTTTTAGAAGGTCCTGAACACGATTGGACTGTTTTTATAAAATGTCTGCCTGTGAATCTGTGTGTCTCTGTGTCTGTATGTGACAAAAATTTTGTGGCTGCTGTATCTCAAAAACTAATGCACGTAATTTAATTAAACTTTAGATTCAGTTAGAACTTAATATAAATGGGTGGTGATTAATTTTTGGTGTAAATCACCGAACAGGTGACGCTGCTATGCTACATTTTTTAATGATTTTTACGACAGCTATATCTCAAGAACTAATGCACAGAATTTCACCAAACTTCAGATTCCGTTAGACCTTGACAAAAATAGACATTAATTAAATTTTGGTATAAATATCTCAACAGTTGGCGCTCCTATGCTTTATTTTGCACGATTTTCACGATAGCTATGTCTCCAGAACTAATGTACGTAATAAATTAATAAATTAATAAATTTAATAAAACTTTAGATTCAGTTAGACATTAATATAAATTGGTGCTGATTTGTTTTTCTTGTATGTGAAACTTGTATGAGATAGAAGAAAGTTTTGGGACTGTCACATCAGAATAGTTTTTTTTATTGTAATGAAATCTGTAAAATCTGATGTTATTTTAGATTTTGATCATATTTAGAATTTTTTTTGTCTAACATGTGATAACTGATAAATTTTCTGAAATTTCAAATTCCTTGGGGAGGGGGCGGTTGCCCCCCCAGCCCCCCCCCAAATGGCGCCCCTGTCTAGGCTGCTAGACTAAACATGGTTAATAATTACTGGCTACGAATTCAAAAGGTTTTATTATTATTTCTGATTTCCCTTAATTAAGTGGTATGTTTTTTAAGACGCATTCACATTTGATAATTGTCGAGTTTTTTGGAATACTCCCAAAATTATGGAAAAACTCGGAAAATTTGCCCCCCCCCCCACTACCACAAAAAAAAAAAGATTTTATCGTATTAAAATTCAACGAAGAGGACTTATTAACCCATTTTAAAGAAGACAAGTTTTCATTTACCTCGTATATTCAAACTGTGCTTAACATAATATTTCTCCTTTTTGTTCATCTAATTTAACTTTTTAATTAGTTACTTCTATTTTCAACTTAACTTATTTTACATATTCTTAAAAATTCATATTAATTTCTTAAATCTTATTTTCTACCAATTTATATTAATAGAAATTCTTAATTATTTAAAATTTACTAAGTAAGTTATAACTACAGTTAGACTTTTTTCTCTCCAATGGCTCATCTAATAATAAGACACGCAAATAAAGACTGAGCTTAAAGTTGATGTCAGCTATAGGAAGCCCCTCAAACCTGCTTACGCTGTTTAGCATAGATTCTATGCTCTGAATACGATGAATGAAACGACAAATGATACGATAAATGAAAACTTTTCACAATTCAGTCTACATCGATTAACGATGGATATAGACTGAAGTGTCAAAAAGAGTCGGATTGGCTCCATTGATATAGAAATACAAATATATGGAAATAACTATATCTATGATTGGATCTGGAAGAAAGTCGCAGACCTTGGATTTTCAGAGGGCGCAAAAATTATAACCACAATAAGTCATTTTACCTACTTGTGTAGTATCTGACATTACAGGATTTAACAATACATTCGCATAGCAACATGTATGAAGATGGCTTTGAGTCTCAGAGTCTGGATAGGAGACTTTGCTATAGTCGCCGTGTATATTTGAAACTCCATCAAATTCATTTGCTACATAATTTTCTATAACAAATCCTAAACTCCTGAAATTAGTTGAACATAGATTAAGTTATAATAGATTGACATTATATCAAAGCTTGGGTTTCCGATTTTACTTCTTTTTATTATTTTCTTCTATATACGTAAGAGGAAAGTGTTGGAATTGTGAAATTTTTCAATTGTTTTTTTTATGGATTTACACGCTTTGAGATGTCTTGAAAACGATTTGAGAGTTTTAGGAAAATGTATGTTTGTCTGTGTATGTGTGTACCACAAATTTTGTGGCTGGTCTATCTCAAGAACTAACGCACTGAATTTCACCAAATCTCATTCACCAAATTTCCTATTCTGTCAGACTTTGACATGTATTGTTATTCGCCGATATAAAAAAACAAAACATAAATGTTAGTTAGGTTTGGTGTATATCAGCAAAAAGATGGTGCTGCTATGCTGTGTTTTTCACGTTTTCCGTGAAAGCTATATCTCATCATCTATGAAATGGAATTTCACCAAGTGTCAAATTCAGTTAGATCTTTGCACATATAGGTGCTGATTAGGTTTTGGTGTATATATCCCAACAGGTGGCATTGCACCGCAGCGTTTTTCATGATTTCCGTGCTAACTATATTTCGGCACATAGGGGATGTATTTTCATCAACCTTCGTATTCAATTAGATCTTGACATAAATTGGTACTGCTTAGGTTTTTGTGTATATTGTTCAACAGGTGTCGCTGTTGTGCTGCGTTTTATGTGAATTTCTGTGATATATCGACATCTATGGGATTGAATTTAGCAAAATTTAATATGTCAGATATTCATTAAAAATTATGTTGATTCAATTTCGGCTTTGTTTCCTCAACAGTGGATACTACTATGCTATTTTTTGCGATGAACATTATAGCCGTATCCGCATCTCAAATTTCATTTGGTAGAAATGCACCAATTTTTACTTTCTTCTATATGCAATAGAAGAAAGTATTGTAATTGAATTTTTTTTTTCGACTTACGGATTCCGACGGCCTTACACGTTTTAGGGGTCAAAAATCACGAAAATTATGTTTTTACAAAATATCTTTCTGACAGTGTGTGTCCGTGTGTGTGTATGTCTTCTTTGTATCATCGAAAAGAGTAGGAAGTTATGCATAGAATTGAACGAAATTTCATTTATATATTTTTGGTTATGGCCAGCAAGTCCTAGTTAAATTTGGGAATATTCCGCCGGAAGGGGACGTTGTGATAGCGATTTTTGTTTCATTTTCATTATTGTATTATAGAAAAGTGTATGAAGTTAGACATAGAATTGAACCAAAATTCATTTATATGTTTTTGGCTATGACCAGCAGGTCTCAGTTGAATTTGGGGATATTCCGTCGGAAGGGGGCGCTGTGATAGCGATTTTTATTTTATTTTTCGAAGCCTTCTAGTATTATATAAAATATAGATGTACCTGAGCATTAATCTGATTTATTGTTGCATAGGGCAAGACTTTTCTTTCCCTCTCAGAATAAGACATACATTCGGTCCTAACAATCCACGGTGGAGTAAGACCGGATGATGCGATTCTCTCTAGAAAGAGCATTTATTAAACAAATGTGGTAAGTATGATCAAAGATCGCTCTAAGGGTTTCGTTTAATAATCCTTTCAAAACACTTTATCCTTTCTTTAATAAATCCAAATAAATTTCATTTAGCAACCAAAAAAAAAAAAAAAAAAAAAAAAAAAAGTCATGTTTTTTATAAAGTAAAAATTTACCGGTCTATTTTTCTCGTTTTTTCGAATATCTAAACCAGCTCGATAGCGGGCGAAGCCCGCTATTATATTCTGTCATGTGGACTAAATGCGATATTAATTTTTTTTTTTTTTAAATTAACATGTTGTACACCTTCAAAATGTTAAAATATGCGAATATTTCGTAATCGGGTTTTTATCGTGATTCAATACATTTCTCAAACTCATATATTTACTACATTAAAGACGTGGGTATAAAACATCACAAATTTACTGAATGGTGTATATATATACAAACGTTTTGTATACACCATTCAGTAAATTTGTGATGTTTTATACTCACGTCTTTAATGTAGAAATGTTTCATGGTGTAATCGTCCAGCATTTATATCATATATTTACTATTCTCTATTATTCATATTGATACTCGCTTTGTATTATTCTGAAACATTTGAAAAATCCGTTAAACTTCCGATACAACGTCATATTTTCTTTTTAATTCTCTAATGACGTGATATTAATCTGCTTTGTGTACATTACACATACTCATACTCCTTGTATTATTGAGAAATCTTACAGTTTTATTACCACTATGACGTCAATCAATTTTATTTCATATTAATCTTTTTTTCAATTGTTGAAACTTTTTATTTCATTTTTCACGTGGAAATCGTCTGATAGAAAATTAATTATTGTAGAAAGAATTTCATCGTGGATTTTTAAGTTTTGGCATCGGCTATAACGAAAAATGTTTAAATTTAATAGGAAAAGGCTGTTAGAATTTTGTTTTTTTTATCTCTATTTATTAAAATAATACGAATTTTTCAAATTTTAATAATTTGAGCTCTTCACAGCTGCTATTCAGATTTATACACTAAGTTTCAACTCTGTAAGTTACATAGTTTTCGAGAATGGTTCTGTGACAGACAGACAACGGAGCGGGAGTAATAGGGTTTCGTGAGATGAACGAAACCCTAAAAGATATGGTAAATAAATCATTTATTTATTACAAGTATAAGTGCAGAATATTTACGCAAAGTTTCAATAAATTGTGTTATAAATTTTGGTTTCAAAAAGCAATTAATAATAAGGTATCCGCTGTTACGCTAGTTTCTCTTATTTGGTATCAGTAAAAGACCATTTTACGTAACAAAAAATGAATTTCAAGAACATTGGAGTGAAAGGTGTTTGTTGATATATTTTTTAATTCATTTTCTTCTTGGTACCATGTTTAAAATGTTATTGTAGGTGACACTAAACTATCTCACAAAATCTTATTAACATTAAATTTTTAATTAGTAAATATTTTTATATTTAAATTATTAAATATATAAATGAATATGAAGAAATGATGTCTCATATCGTAGGATATATAATTAGAGCCTTAATATTTTATGTTAACCATCTAATAGATTACCTCATAACACCTTCATCCTTAAAATAACATTTTTTGAGAAAAATGTGACAAAACAGCTATAAGTACTATGTAGTAAAATTAAAAGGAAACAAAAATAATCTAAAAAATTTCCGATCTAAACTTTTGTAACGCTACCCAATTTTGTTTAATTCGCTTTAGATTTCAGAATGAATTGCTTAAAAAATATAAAAGATTCTTCAAACCAAAGAAAATTATTTAACAAACATTTATGTTACATTTTTTACTAAACTTTACAAACATTTCTGTTGTAAATTAACTACTTTTCCTTTGTATCTAAACTATATTTCTTCCTTAGTTCCGAAAATATATTTTTTTTTAAGTTGCTACAACTTTTTAAAATGGTTATTAGCGATAGTTACGTTTTTCCTTTCTTTCCATTTTCTCCATTTTAAGGTTTACAAATATTTTTGTAAGTTTTGTTATGAGTATCAATTTAACATTAAAATAAACGATGAAAATTCTTTTGATTCTGTTGTTTAAAAAGAAAACTGAAAAGAAGTTTTCTGAAAAATAACTTGTTCAGAAATTGTTATCTATAAAACTTAACTTCAAAAGCATTTTGTATTATATAACGAAACTTAGTTTATCTTTGGTTTAAGAAAAGAAAGAGAGCAAAGTGTTTACCCGTTTCAGTTTTCAGTGGGACAATTTCTTTAATCATTTAGTATTTCGGTTTTTAGCACTTTCCAACCTAGTTGAAAAGTGCTTATGACTTCGGTTTGTCTGGCCGTATGGCCGTCTGGCATCTGGCCGTCTGTCCGTGCTCTAACTCCCGTAAATATGCTCGGATTGCTCTGCAATTTTTATATGTTATTGTCGTTATCTATAGCATGTTCCCTATTTCAACGGAAGTGTGTAGCACTTATAGTTTTTTTACAGGGACACTCAAAAGAATTCCGTTACATTGCGGTCTATGGGGAAAAATCATTTGCGGTTTATTTAAATAATGTTTCACTATTTTAAACGCATTGAAATTTATATATATCACTAAGGTGCATTAGAAGAAGCTTAATATGGAATAGGGTGTGCATAGCACTTATAGTTACTTTACAGGGACAGTCAAAAGAATTCCGTTACATTACGTCTATGGAGAAAAATCGTCTGCGGTTTATTTAAATAATGTTTCACTATTTTAAACGCATTGAAATTTATATATATATATATCTAAGGTGCATTACAAGAGGCTTACTACAGAATAGTTTGTGTATAGCAGTCATCGTTCATTTACAGGGACACACAAAAGAATTCTCTACTGTCTGTTAACACTATAATTCGTGGAAGTGCGTTTTAAGTTACTAAACGCGATTTTAATTTTAACTCGCTTTTTGTCTATTATGTGGTGTGTATAAATTCTGTAGATCCTATACAGGGCAGCACAAAAGTTCGCGAACATATTTCCGTTTATTGACAGAAACTCCAGAAAGATAATTTTAAACTGTGCTACGCGTTTCTTAACTAAACTAAAATTTAGCATCCTAGCATATACAAATCTATAGATCATATACAGGGCTGAATAAAAGTATCAGGATATTTTTCCGAATATTGTATCTGTTGGAAATTCCTGAAATTATGTTTTTAAATATGTTATGCGTTTTCCAAATTGTTTACTTAGATGTTATCTTTTAGCTTATTAAACGGTATGTTTTGTAAAATTATTAAAGATTATTTTGGAAGCGTTGGAAAGTGCTACATAATCTATGCTTGACGCATGATTTTTCGTTCTTGTTATTGTTCATTAATGATAAGGTATATATGTCTGTTTTAGTCATTTTTATAAAAAGAACTGTATTACACTACGTTCTTTAATTTTGTACTTTATTAATTTTTAGAAAACAATTATCTCAAAACTCCTTTTTACCAATTTTTTAAAATTGGAGGCATTTCCCCCTTAATTTACAGCAAAATATAAAAAATTGGGGGGGGGCTCTGCAATAAAAAGGCAAGTGGAGTTACCATGATTCCTGAAAACCATGTAAAAAGACATGTTGACCTACCTTGGTATTCCAGTGTTGAATTCAGAGGGTGGCTCAGGAAGAACATTCACCCCCCCACCCCATATTGAAATGTCACTCCCGGCAGATTTGAGATTTTATAGTTTCAATGGTTATAAAGTGCAATTTCTCCCCTGGAACTCTATAATGCCCCCCCCCCCACCGGAGAGACAGAAATCCCTCCCGGAGTAAAGTGTCTGAATTCAACACTGTTTGGCTCTATTTCGTATTCGAACCATCCGTCATGGCTTGTAAAAACTTTTTCAACTCTCACCTGTCTCAGTTTCCCAATTCTGATAACAAGGCTGAGGGCAGTATTAGGACTTTATTTAATCAAAATACGCTAAGATGATTTCATATTTTATGTAGTAAACTCTTCTATTCACTATATAAAAGTTGTAAAAAAAAGTCAGTTTTATGTGTTGCAGATGTACTTTTTCTTTCACCCAAAATCATAGGATATGCAATAATAAGGTAAGTGTTCAATTTTCAGATTTATATAATGTATTATTCAGCACATAAGGAAATATAAATTTTATGATCATAAGCAAGAAAAATATGCTAGAAAACTTTTCTTAATAGGAATATATGCGAAGAAGTTATATTCTAAATTAAAATGTTGAAATTAAATATTAAGTCCTTGTAGCTGGAAACTCCATTTTACTTACCCATCATACATAGTATAGGGAAAGTCTTGCGATCGTCTTAAAAATCGAAAAATTTTTTTTTGAAGGATTTACACTTTTCAGACACTGGAGATTCCGAAAACATATTTTTAGATTTTTTTTTGACGTCCGTCTGTCTCTGTGTGTGTCTGTAAACGCTCTATCTCCCGAACAAATTGAGATAGAGACTTGAAATTTGGTATGTACTTAGTATGTAATAATAGGAAGAAGCTTATTGAATTTCAGTAACCTCGATTATGCGGAACTATTTTTTTCGGACTCTTGAAATATTCGTTCTGATAAAAGGTACATAAAAATTTTCGAAATTGTTTATTTTAAGGCATGAATATAAAAGACAATAAAAAAACATAAATTTTGCATAAAGAATGAAGTCGATCGGATAATGAGTTGCCGAGATATTTGAAATCCTATTTTCCACACTCTTCGATTTTTCGTGACGCTGTATTTCAACCAAATTGCAATTCAAATATATATTTTAATTGGAAATGAGACGCTTAATCCAACGAAGTAAACTGTTTGTTAATAGGATTAATATTTTTGGAGTTATGAGGATGTTCCTTTTACGCAATTCAGTAATAGAGCATTTAAAGTTTATGACGTCATCAAGCCACGATTTTATTCGAATTGCAATGCATTTTATAAATAGTTTACTCATGTTTTATTTTCATATTTTATATGATGCATATCTATGATGGGTAAGTATTACGGTGCCCCCCCCCCCCAACGACTAGTTTCACTTGTCTTGTTATTGCAGTGGGCCCCTCAATTGTTTGAGCTGTATATGAATTATAATTAATTAAGTGGCAAATTCGCCTTTAGTTTTGAAATGATTACGTTGCTGTAGGAACAAGCACTATATGAAGCGTTGAGAACCAGAATCCAAAGTGGACTATATCACATTTTCGTGGAAAATTAGTTCGAAGTGTCAAAACACTGTATGTCACGCCATGTATAATGATTTTTCATAATTTCGAAACTATTCAAGTAATATAGCCTGTTTAAAAGATTGTTCAACGTAACTTGGATATAAAGTTGCCCGTGCAACAGTGGATCAAGTGACTTGGTCCCGTCTGCCCACTTAATAGCCATATGCTTGATGTAGAATGTTGGTCACCTCCTAATTTTTAAATAGTTGAATCGTTTTTCAGACTAATAATATAAACAAAAATGGGAGGTTACTCAGACACCTTATTAAAGTCCCTGCACCCTTGTTACTGCCAAGTTACACATATGAATGTTGTTTTTTAGTTGCTTGAGGAAGTGGGGGTGGGCTTTAGCCTCATGAGCGCACCTCTTAGAGTACACCCCTGAAAAAAAAAGCCAAAAAAAAAAAAAACCCACCTAATTTTGAGAGTGCGACGCGACGTACCAATTTAATGGTGTGTGCTGTTCTCTAATTGCATTGTATGCACCCGCTCAGCTCAGTTATTAGCATGCTGACCACAAAATCAGGTGCTTGGGCCGATGATGTTAGAGTATTCGAAATCAGCGCGGCTTGAGCGGGGTGACTGTACAAGGTTTTCAGAGTTTTCTTTGTGCGAGAATGATAATTTGGGACATTTTCCGCATCGAAATTCCTTCCTGAAGGTATCCCTCCTATAGCAACATCTCCAATTTTGACTATAGAATGAAGAATACTTCCATCATTTTAGACTGTGTCTAACAAAACCAGTACACCCCTGATAGCACTGTGTAATTTTGCACTGTTTTTTTGAATAAAATTCGAATTCGAAAAAAAAAAAAGAATCAAAAACGAATGTGTTACATTATCCTTTTGCACTTGAGAAAAATTACATGTAGAGAATAAAATTATTTCATTATTCTAATCGAAAATTTATTCATTACCGTATTTTCGTACGAAAGAAAATATAATTGTAGTTGGATAGAAATTTTTAAAAATGACTTACTTAACCCCGGTATAAAAGCAAAAATCTCGGTCCGAGCCCAGCCCGACTGAATTTCTACAAAACCTGCTTATTATTTCTGAATCTACATTATCCGACCATTAAAATTATTGCACACATACTTACAGTTTTATTTTCAGATTATGTTCGAGTTGCATGCAATATAGTGACCATTTATACAATTACGTATATAAACACTGATTGAAAGAATTTGACTTAGACAATTACATTCAAATAACGATTCAGTAAGAAAAGAAAAAGCAGGATAGTAGAATAATCCGTTTATAGACAAGTTCCATTCTTAGCAGGTACATCGTCTGTTGTAAATGTAAGACATTTTTTCCGTTTAAGGCAGGTTCTATTTCACAGGTTTTACTGTACTTTATTTTTTTTTTTTGCGTAAAAATGTACGTACTATTTATTCTTTAGAAATAATTTTAATTATAGAATGATGGTCATTTAAAAATATATGCATATTTTGCGAAAATTGTTCTGCCGTGTTTAATTTTACTGATTTTTGCACGCACCAGGCAGGGTAGGACCAATGATTTTCTTACGGGCTAGGTCGTTACCGGTACTGAAAATTTCGGGCCGTGTAGACCTCTAGGAAGAATGAAGTCTAGGCCTGATTTGGCACGGAAAAAATTAGTCTTGCCCGACACGAGTCTGTAGAAAAAGTTAGGCCCTGCCCGGCCGGAGTCTTGTGAATGAAAATTGGCCCGAGTCCGACCCTCGGGCCAGTTCCGGGTCCGTGGAGACCTCTAGACGAAAGTACAAAAAACTGCGTAATTTAAATGCATAGAACAATTTCTTTTCTTTAATGTAACAATTTATTACTTAAAAATAATGCCTGTGTTGTTTTATTTACAACATTTCCTGTTTTTCATAATTTGTTAAACAGAGCTAAAAATACGTGACAACATAATCATGTATAATTTATCTTATGGAAAAGCGTTATTTCAAATAAACAATCTCTCTCAGTTATATTTGACAGTAAACCTCATTTAAGCATTATTAAAACATCATTCTATTAAAACCTCATTAAGCATTATTATAAATAGAAGGAATAGCATATTTCAATATAACACGTGCAAGGTCACGTTCACTCGCTATAAGTTTCGGTTCGAAAATCGCTTCTGAATATCTGAACTCATCACGTGGGAAAACGATTTCTTCGAACCCAATTTTTCTCTTCTCTCGTTCCAGACTCCTCTCATAATCATTAATATGATTCATTCTGATAGTGATTATTGGGTGATAACTCAAGGTCTTATTCTTTCTGTATAAATTCTATTAGAGAAGCAAGAGTTCTTTGAATTGTTAAATATCAATTATATTTGATAACGTTTCGAGTTTTATTCCAGTATTTCCAAAATTATGGAAAGACTCAGAAAGTTTTCAAAAGAAGTTTGTAATCGGTCAAAACCCAAAGGAGAAAATGGAAATTTTAAACCGTCAAAACCGAAAGGAGAAAATGAAGATTTGAACCTGTCAAAATCTAAAGAAGATAATGCAGGTTCTAGCTTTGTAACTTCTTTCAAAGAGGAAAAGTTTTCATTTACCTGGCGTATCGAGAACATAAATAGGTGTACATTGAAAAGTCAAGAATTCCTTGAAAGTCCCGTTTTTTCCACTAGATTTTGCGGCGAAGAAAAATGGACTCTAAGGATTTATCCAAGACGCGGAAAATGTCCTGGAGGGGTTGAACTTATGGAACATCTTGATAGTAGAAGTTGTGAAAAAGTTGGGTTATTTCTACGCAGAATTTCTACAAACGCAGTAATGTCAACCTTCAAGTACAGTTTTTACTGTGAAAGAGTTAAAGGATACGGCGACCGCGATTCAAAGGAAGTTATAAGATTTCCCAATAAATTTCAAGAAGATAAAATAGTTTATACGGAATTTTATATGGAAGATGGTTTATACGTATATGGAACAAATGATTTGTACTGTCCCCATGATTTTCAAGGCGCTGAAACACTTATAGTAAGGTGTGATATCTACGTTATCAATGTCTTTAACACGGGAGTTAATAATGGCTATGCAGGTGAGTTTCAATTTTCATGTTTATAAACATACTCATTGTAATCAGGCTTGAATATACATTTTTTTCACCTAGGTGGATTTTTACTTTTTGAACATGGACAATTCAGGCATTTGCACAAGCCCCTCAGATTAGGCGGTATAATTATCTATACCAGCCCTACTCAATCTGTAACTTTCGCGGGCCTCAAACATATATTTGCGACGTTAGGCGGGCCGCAACACACTTAGAAAAGGGTAAAAACAATAATAACTTACAAAGGTAACATAAATAGTATGCCAAAGTTAATATTATTAGTAGGGTTGAATGTTTGTCACGGAAGAAATGTCACTAAAAAGTTTAACACTAGTAATTCCAAACAATAAAATAAGAAATTTCCTTCGTGCTAAATTTTTATTGCAAATGTTGTAGAAATATGACGCAAAATTTTTGTTTGCAAATAATGGTTTAAATAAATGTTGGTGCTAATTTTTTCACCAACAAACATTTAAGCTTAAAAAGCAGTATTAGCTTTATAATAAGAATAAAATATAATAATATATAAAATATAATAATATAAAATTGAAGAATTTCCATGTTCAAAAGAAAAAAAAAATCGTGGGATTTTCTCTAATAAATTAGTCTTTTGCTTAATGCAAAAACTTTTTATTTATTTATTTTTTTAATTGTAGAAATATATAGAACAAATTTAATTGATTTTGATTAATTTTGGATTATATTGAAGATTAAAAAATGTATAAATCCTGTTGCACAAATAGGAACTTCTCACTGGGAAAACGGCATTTAAGATATTTTAACATAAATTTCAATGAATCATAAAGACAGATTTTGTCTTCCTATGAAAATAAATAAAAAACACTGAAGGTCTTAAATAATTTTCATGCACATCTCAATTGACTTTATAAATATGGAATATTGATTATGTGCATCGTGCCGCACACAAAATGTCACTGGGCCACATGCAGCCCGCGGGCCGCAGGTTGAGTATGGCTGATGACTGGCTGACTGAATGACTCATCAACACCCAGTTGAAACGACTAAAGTGAGGATCACAGAATGAATTTGGACAGCAGATTCTTGTTATGACCTAGACAAGCAATAAGAAATGCTTTTGAAAATTCCCCCTCCCGAAGGGGGTTAAAGGCGGGGGGGGGGGGAAGTTTTTAGGTCATTTCGCCATATCTCAGCAGTAGTTTTAGGTAGGAGCGCGAAATTCAGGAAACCAAATCTACTAAAAAATAAAAAATCCCTGACGGCTCGGCCTACAGGCACAGGTAGATTTCGAAGACGCAGACCGTGGGGCGCCTGTTTGTCTGGAATTGCGGAAGAAATGACCTTTTTACAATGATGCGGCAGTTGGAACCGCCTACTTGTTTCCAGGCGGAGCCGGCAGGGATTTTTTTGTTTTTAATTTTTTTTTTTTTGCTATAACGGTTGGTCCTATAAAAAACTTGTCAATATAAAAGTTTTAGATAATATTAAGAGGATTTATAATAAATTTAAGCGGATTTGAAATCTTGGGAATTGACGAAGTTATGATTTTTTTTCTTCTAAACCTCCCCCCTCCTCCTTAAGGCAATTTTTAATTATATCAAAAATCTGTCATACATAAATTTTCGGCCCGTCTCCTAGAAGTAATAATAACTTCAAACGTATTCGATACGTATCATAATTAAGAAATTATGGGTTTTTTTCTGTTTTCCCAAAAAGCCCCCCCCCCCCCCCCCTGGTTCGATTTTGCCCATTAACGAACTTGACCGAGATTTTATGCCCCTTGATGTTATGTATCAGTTTCGAAAAGATGCGGGAGTTGTAACCACCTACTTCGAAAAATAACTTCTTTGCAGACGGAGCCGGCAGGGATTTTTTTGTTTTTAATTTTTTTTTTGCTATAACGGTTGGTCCTATAAAAAACTTGTCAATATAAAAGTTTTAGATAATATTAAGAGGATTTATAATAAATTTAAGCGGATTTGAAATCTTGGGAATTTACGAAGTTCTGAATTTGTTTCTTCTAAAACCCCCCTCCGCACCCCCTTTAAGGCAATTTTTAATTATATCAAAAATCTGTCATACATAAATTTTCGGCCCGTCTCCTAGAAGTAATAATAACTTCAAACGGATTCGATACGTATCACAATTAAGAAATTATGGGTTTTTTTCTGTTTTCACAAAAAGCCCCCCCCCATCCCCACCCCTTGGTTTGATTTTGCCCATTAACGAACTTGACCGAGATTTTATGCCCCTTGATTTTATGTATCAGTTTCGAAAAGATGAGGGAGTTGGAACCGCCTACTTCGAAAAATAACTTGTTTGCAGGCGGAGCCGGCAGGGATTTTTTTGTTTTTAATTGTTTTTTGCTATAACGGTTGGTCCTATAAAAAACTTGTCAATATAAAAGTTTTAGATAATATTAAGAGGATTAATAATAAATTCACGCGGATTTGATATCTTGTGAATTGACGAAGCTATGATTTTTTTCTTCTAAAACCCCCCTTTTTACCCCCTTGGGGCCATTTTTAATTATATCAAAAATCTGTCATACATAAATTTTCGGCCCTTTCTCTAGAAGTAATAATAACTTTAAATGGATTCGATGCGTATAATAATTAAGAAATTATGGAGTTTTTTCTGTTTTCACAAAAAGCCCCCCCATTTCCCCCCCCCCTTGGTTCGATTTTGCCCATTAACGAACTTGACCGAGATTTTATGCCCCTTGATTTTATGTATCAGTTTGGAAGAGATTTATGCAGAATTTTTCAAGTTATCGTGTTCATAAAAAAGTGACATAGATAGATAGATAAAGTTTTGAACTGGGGGTGTTTTTGGGTTCTGGGAGTCATGATCGGCGTAGATCTGCAAAAATTTTTAAAAATTTCCAACTTAGGTGAGAATGTAATAGGTAGTATTTCTTACGAAATCTACCTAAAAAGGGTGAAACACGTAATTCAGCAACCCCCTAAGGGAGTTAAATAGGGGTGGGGGGTGGGGGATTAGGTAAAAAAAGAATGAATCTTGCAACAATAGAGTTGCAAAAATAAAGTCGCAACAATATTTACAACAATGAAATTATAGCAATGAAATTACAACAATGAACTACATAAAATACAGCTAAACCAATCTGCTAAAAAATAGTTAAACACGTATTTTAGCGATTTCGTCGCCAACGTCGGCAAAGAACCCAATTATGGAAGATTAGACGAATAAGACAACTGTTGCTGATTTTTAATAAGACCAGTAATAAGACGAAGCTTTCGCACTGCAATCTTTGAGATTATTTCCTGGTATACGTTTTAGCACTAATTTTTAATTAACTGATTTTTTTAAATCAAACAACGCGTTTTAACGAAATGTGGGTGTACTATATCAGAAACTTGTTCAAAAACTTTTCGATTGATACTTCATTCACCATTGTATGTTTTGTATGTGCATAGAAAAAAGGATGTTGACAACAGAAATAGTATATAGGATGATTGCTTGTGTATAAAAAAAGAGGAATGGATAGCCAGAAAATTTTTGCCTAATTTTCTTCTCTCGCCAATGTTATTTCTCTAGGTTGCCAAATACTGAAAAAAAAAAAACGAATTATAAAAAAAAAAAAAAAATTAAACACTGAATCACACATTTAGGTAATTCGTGTGAAAGCATTTCCTCAGATTTTCCAAAACTGTTCCAGAAATGTCTTAAATACATAACGCAATATTTGGTACACCACTTTTTTGCAAGCCTGTTGTTAACTTAAACATGGGATGTTCAAACTTTGTGGTCCAGCAGCCACTTATGTAACGTCACAGACTTCGCTAGCGTATTAAAAGCTTAATGAAATATTAAAAATAAATACTCACAATTTTTGTGAATCCTATATGAACTGTATAATGGAAGATAATCCTTAAATTACGTAATCTATACTGGTGCTCAGAAGCTCCGATTACAGTACGCATTTACACAGCCATGATTAAACAAAGAAAACAAATAAACAATAGGTGACACACGCGTAATAATTAAATAAAAACCCGATTAAAAGCTCGATATTTTTTCAAAAAGTTCGCGCAAGAAATAAATTAACAATCGTAGTTTAATTGAATTGTAGGATGACGTCATCTGATAATGCAGTATTTTATTTTTGTGGCAACACTGATTTGAGAAAACCTTTCATTTCATTTATGAAAACAATGTCGATTTAATTTTTAATTAACAGCAATTTTTAACAGAAAAGCATGTTTTAAAGAAATGTAAGTGTACTATGTCAGCAGCCTGTTCAAAATCCTTCCATATGTCATCTCATTCATCTTTCTGCGTTTTGTATTTTCTTAGAAAAAGGGATGTTGACAACAGAAATAATATATACGATATTTTACGTAAGACATTTTTCAAAGGAGGTCGACAAATTGTCCATCCGAGCGAAGTTGGGACTGGCCGCTAATTAAGATATAACCGAGCATAAATGTAATTTATTGTTGTATAGCTATAGGTGCCAAGGGCTACGGATTTTGAATACCACTGTTTAAAAAAAAAAATATTTGCTTTATTTAATCATAGATTTCTGCCATTATATAAGGGGAAGAATTAAGAAAAAAAAATAGTGGTATTCAAAATTTGCAACTCTTGGTTCCTTTTTGCGCGTGCGTGCTAAATATTCAGAAACAATATCTATCAATATTGTAACGTGCCAAACTTTTACACAAAAATATATTACAGCATAGATTGCTTATGCAAAACACTATTTAATGAAAATCATTCGCTTTTATGCGTTAACTATAACTAACGAGAAAAGTCAAAATGTGAGTTTTCTCTATATTGAAATCAGCCATTAATTTAATGAAATTTGGATTCGAAAGTATGACAATTAAATTAGTACGTACATATGCGAAAAAAAAAAACACGAAATTTTTACTGTAGTAAATCTTATTTTATAAGTAACATCTAACTTATAATAATGCAATTTTCCTAAAAATATATCAATAATTAATTAATGATATTTTCAAAGTTGTACGTCCGATGGAAAATGCTTTATACTTTATTCATGTTTTGTTATTTTTTTTGATACTAGAGGGCTGACCTCCTTCGAGAGCTATGCATGCCACCCCCCCCCCTCCCCGACCAGACCTCACAGGCTCTAAAAACACGATAATTTGCCCTATTTTAAAAAGATTGCCGGATTACGGAAGATTGAATGATATTATCACGACTAGTGGAGATTTTCTGCAATCTGGTTACTATTCATTTCCTTTTGACTAGAGGGATTTTTCGGTTCCGAAGGCCACATCCACCGTTGTCGCGAAAGTTGACGGCTCATTAAGTGAGATTCATTACATATTTGAAAATCAGTTTGTAATAAATGCTTAAGAGTAAAAAATGTGTCTGCCTCTGGGACTTTTATGACGTTTAGGAAAAAAAAGTTTTCTTTTAGATGCTATAAGAAAATCATTTTAAATATAGCGTTTTAAATATGACGAATTTTCCCCTTTTTGCGCGTAAGAATTTAAGTATTTTAATGTTTTCTGTCTTTTTAATCTTCACGTGTAAATATATTATCCAATCGAAAAGTTTTGAGATGTTATTATTTGGTCGTTTAGAAATAAGGCAAAAATAGATAAAAATGGCTACTTCAAACTATAAATTAAATATCTAGTGAGAGTGAAATTTTGAATAAAAAACCCAATCTAGTAGAGTATATGCCTGAAAAAGCTGATTAAATTTGTATGAATTATTTTTGATCCTATAAAACTGATTTAACTGAACTCTCTTGACCGGTTTTAACATTATATAGCGCTGAAAATAATTCTTCGATTTAAAAATTACCGGCTTCAACGTATTATCATACAACTCTCCATAAAATTACCACTGTGCATGTTTTTATATGCAATAGTTTTTGCAGAATAAGCCAGGAAAGTGAAAGGATCACAATAAATTCAATTACGGCAACAGCAGCGTTAGTTACTTTTAGGTAGATTTCGTAAGAAATACTACCTATTGCATTCTCCCCTATATTGGAGTTTTTGGAAAATTTTTGCAGATCTACACCGATCATGACTTTCAGACAGGGCCGGCGCTAGACATTTTACTGCCTGAGGCAAGCATTATTTTGCCGCCCCTATGCCATGAGTGTTTTTTCACCACTTCTCAAACTTTTTAAAGAATAAGTAAATTAATATGCTTACTATAATTTATTTAAAAGAAAACAAATATACTATATATAATTAATTTATACTTAAGAAATTTTAAAGTAATCAAATGACTTAAGAAATTTTACATTTTTTTTTTGCAAAAATAACAACAGTTAACTTGAAATTAAATGAATAAATATGTTATCATATTCTAGTAATATTTACAAGAAATCATCATTTCAAGCATTAAACTGACGCTTCAAATTTTCATTCGCCTTGCTTGCCTTTTGGAAAATGCATTTTATTCTATCGAAATTATGAATATTAGAAAAAAAAAGTTACATCAGGTGAAACTAAGTTTAAAATATAGATTATTAAGCCAAAATATGTCAAACATTTAAAAACAATCAAATTACGTATAAAATTTGTATAGAATTTCAAATAGCAAAATAATAATATCAATAACAAGTTATATATATTTTTGAAATAATATGCACAAAAATAAAATCCCCTATTAGTAGTATTTAAAAGAAAATAATTATTAAAAATAAAACAAAAATTCAAGATCTAATTTTCCTTGATTTTTCTTTGTGATTTTTCTTTTTCTTGTGTCTCCTTGATCGTTCTTCTATTATAATACTGAAACCAATATTATAATGCAATCACTTTATCAAGCCAAAAGTAGATAAACATATTAACGCAAACTACGCATTACATTCTTCAAATTAAATAGAAAAATTATGATCTGAAAAGAAAATTACATGATAATTTGAAATTACATTCATGAAAATTTAATTTTACATCAATAATATTAACATAAAAAAACAACTATCAACAGTGAAATAAATAATTCGATACTAATTCGCCTTGAATTTTCTTTGTCAAAATCGTTTATTATATATCACCCTAATATTAAAAAATTATTTTATTTTCATTCGCTAGAATAATTTAACTAACTGACTCGACCGGCGTTGCCAGGGGACATAATAAATAGCACGAAAAGAGAAGAAAACTAAAAATCCTAATATAAAATCGCGAAAAATATAAAAATTGCTCAACGAATTCCGAATAAACTTTATTGAAAACAGAAAAAAAAAAATATTATTTTGGACTAGAAGATTGATGCCGCATTCCTTTTTTTTTATTTTGGAAAAATCGCAGAAAAACGTTGAAAGTTGCATACAAAAATCGCAGAGGACAAAATTTACTGTATAAAATAATGGCTAAGAGAATAAAAAAATGTATATTTTACGAATGTCGGAAAATCACCACGAAACGCGAAAAAACTTTTAAAATCGAACAAAAATTTCGCGAAAAATTAAAAAATCACTGAACGAATTTATATAAAACCCTTTTACTATAATGTGGAAAAATCACCGTGAAACGCAAAAACAAACTCGCTAAAAATTCTAAAATCGCAGAGGACAAATTTTACTACTGTAATGCTAATACATTCTAAAAGTAATTTTTTCCCGAAAGTCAAAAATCGGCGCGAAAAAACGTTGAAAATCGCATTGAAAATCGCTGAATACACAAAATGTATATAGGACTAAATGTTTAAAGGACTAAATGTTTAAAAACCAAATTCCTTTTATGAATATAAAAAAATCGCCACGAAACGCAAAAAATGCTGAAAATTGCATTGAAAATCGCAATAAAATCACAAAAACTTCAAAAATCTTGCAGAACAAAATTTACTATGATAGGCTAAAAGTTTGAAACTGAATTTTTTTACGAATGTCAAAAAATTCAATTCGAAACACGAAAACTCGAAAAAACTCCAAGAATCGCATTAAAAATCACTAAAAATTCCAAAATCGCGGAGAAAAAATTTATTACATAAAGCTAAAAGTTTGAAACCGAATTCCGTGCCGCAAAACACTAAGAATCGCTAAAAATAATAAAAAATCGCAGAGAAAAAAAATTACTCATAGTGGACTAAAACATTGTGAAAGGAATTATTTCACAAATGTCAAAAATTTCCGCGGAACCCGAAAAAACCCTAAATATTGCTAAAAATTCAAAACTCGCAGCGGTCAAAATTTACTATAGGTTAAAAGTTTGAAACAGAATTTACGTTTTACGAATGTCAAGAACGCACAAAGTTCAAAATCACATTAAAAATTCAAAAATTGCGGAGGACAAAATTTAATGTATTACGCTAAAAATTTGAAGGCCTCTTACGAAAGTGAAAAAATCGCCGCAAAACCGGAAAACTCTAAAAATCGCAATTCAAAAATCGTTGTACCAATTCCGAATAAACTTTATTGAAAACGGGACAAAATTTATTATATTGGGCTAAAATTTTACAGCCGGATTCCTTTTACCAATGTGGAAAAATCGTCAGAAAACAGCAACAAAAAAATGCTAAAAATCCAATAAAAAATGCTAAATATTAAAAATTCTCAGACGAACAAATTTACTACTGTTGGGTAAAACATTTGTAAAAGGAATTGTTTTCTTAATGTAAAAAAATCGGCGTGAAAAATTGCATTGAAAATGGCGCTAGACCAAATCTATATATACAGCGTGTCCACGTATAACCTGACCGACCTTTATTTTCGCAACCGTTGGTCCTAGATGCATACTTCCAATTTCAAAAATGGTTTAAATAAGGTAAAGAATTACTTTTAATGTGATTTGGGTCAAGAAAAACATTTATTAAAAAAATACGAAAGTTAAATTTTTATACGGTCCCCCGGTCCTATATGTGATATTTAGTAAAAATTTACTGTGACACTAACAAGTACGACAAAAAAAGTCCCATTCATCTAACATTAAAATTGACCGAATAATAGCTGTTTAAAGTTGGAATATATTTTTTGCTGCGAAATAGGGGTCATTCACAAATGTAGTAGAAATATAAATAATCGTCAGATATATCAAAAAAATAGTTGAGAGACAAATTAACATTGCAATCTAATATACTTGTGAAATCTATAATCATTCTGACATATTAATGCAAAATATACAATTTGTACTGTACATATAAGAGGATAAAAATAACAGAATTTTTGTTAAATAAAAGGATGAAAAACAACAGCCTCAATTCTTTACAAAATGATACAGATTTTAAAATGCTGTTAGATTACACTGTCTTTCAAATTTTGGGTTGTGCCATGTTTTTTATCTTTTGAAAATTGATTCTTATGGATTTTTTAGTGCTGAATCCGAAAATGACCTTCATTTTAAACCATTACGTTAGGATTTTTCTCAAATCGCAAATTTCAAAGTTAAAAAACTCAAAGTTAAAATTGTTCCCCCCTCCCCTCCCAACCTCATCCGACACCTGAGCTGTTTAGCTTAAAGAAACCCAGTATAAGCCAAAAATTTGAATAAACTATTGAATTAAAAAAAATTAAACTGAAAAAAAGTCTTACATCTATTTTATAATATCAGATATTTCGCTGTTTTTTAACCTTGAAATTTACGATTTGCGAAAAATCTTGATATGATGGTTAAAAGTGAAGGTAATTTTTTTTTTTATTCAGCGTTAAAAAATACATAAAACGTAATTTTAAAATTTAAAAAAACACAACCATCGCAGGTTTATCTTATCTAATCTAAAACTCTTTCTTAAACTTGTTGACGATAATCTATCCGATTTTTTTTGTGTGTTATCCTCTAATATAAGTATGTATAAGATAGTAAGCGTCGAAAATCATAATAATATTACATTGCCATCGGATTTAAGTCAGTATGTAAAATTTAACTTCGATCGGACATTTGAAATTGAGTTAAACTTCGAGTACAAATTTTAAACTGGAAAGACGATTGTTGCAAGTTAAATAAAACCTTATGAAAATAACATAATTTTTGTTAAAAGAAATCATAGCCTCAAATCCTTTCAAAATAAAACATATTTTAAAATACAATTATCTTAATTAATTTGAAACTTAACTAATAAAAATTAACTCAATCGTAATAGTTGTACGATTTATTTCAAAGCGCAGATACCTTGAAATAAGTTTAAGTACTTTATATACGACCCCTGAAAGCATGGCCGAAATCGTATCTGTTTAGATGCAAAAAAGTGGTATAAGTCATGCATTTCAAAGTTTCAGAACTCGGTCAATTTTAATATTAGATGAATGGGACTTTCTTTGTCGTACTTGTTAGTGTCACAATAAATTTTTACTAAATATCACTTATAGGACCGGGGGACCGTATAAAAATTTAACTTTCGTATTTTTTTAATAAATGTTTTTCTTGACCCAAATCACGTTAAAAGTAATTCTTTACCTTATTTAAACCATTTTTGTAATTGGAAGTATGCGTCTAGGACCAACGGTTGCGAAAATAAAGGTCGGTCAAGTTATACGTGGACACGCTGTATATTTGTCTCATGTGGCGCGGAAATAGGGCTGAATTTCTACCTTATCGTTGGCAACAACCGTAGTTTCCAGAGCTCAGACCAATGAACAGACAAGATTGTTTTAGCTTCGCCTCCAACATGGTGGTCAGTGTCAGAGCAGTGAAACTCAAGTTAGCAATTATTAAAAATAAAATAATATGAACGCAATCTAAAGCGTCTGAGATGATTCCTCATTTTAATTATGAGTAATATTGTCAATTTCAAATTAATTCTCTACTCTTATTTAGAATTTATTTACGAATTTCACTCGCACAAAAAATCGGAGATAATAAAATATAAACTTTCTACAATGCGCCTGCTGCCATCTGCTGCTGTTTTATTGAAGTAAAAATAATTTATTTTTCCGAAATCTATAATCAATTACAATAATAAAATGTCGAACGAAATTTAAACAATCATTGATGATAAGCTATCTTCTTGCCACGTAGTGGTTTTTTTTTTTTTTAAATGAATTTAAGCCGTGCTGTACAATATTATAGGTGCAATAAGTTTTAAACTAATTATGTTTCCAAGATCCTTTTTTCATAGTATTTAAATGATTTATAGTCCCTTTAGTAGCATCAACTAAATGCATTTTTAGTTGTGTTTTCAACGGAGTTTTCAATTACTTTTTTACATTAAAAAAATTGTCAATTTCATATATTCAAATGATTTATTGTAGTACTTATTTCGGCTAGAATTGCTAGAAAAATAAAAAGGGGCGAGGGAGCGAAGCAAGCTGGGATCGCGTAGCGGTCTCAATGTGAATTGCTTTGCAATTCACGGGGTGTTGACGAGCGTTAGCGAGTAGGGGGCTGAGCCCCCTAGTGTAGTATATTAGGCTAAATATTTCAAACCTAATTAATTTTATGAATGTGAAGAAATCGCCGCGAAACGCAAGGAAATGCTAAAAATCGTATTGAAAATCGCAAAACCTTCAAAAATCGCGGAGGATAAAATTTACTAAATTAGGTTAAAAGTTTTAAACCGAATTTTTTACGAATGTCAAAAAATCGCAGCAGAACACGAAAAAATGCTATGAATTGTATTGAAAATTGCATTAAATACAGTTAAAAATTCCAAAATCGCGGAGAAGAAAATTTTTCTAGGCTAAAAGTTTGAAACAGGATTAATTCCTTTAACGAATATCTAAAAATTATCGCGAAACGCAAGAGAACGCTAAAAATCTCGCCAAAAGTCACTAATAATTTAAAAATCGCCAAGAACAAAATTTACTAAAGTGGACTAAAACATAGTAAACGGAAACCCTTCACTGTAATTATATGCAACTTCTTTGACTGTAATTATATGCAATGTATACTCCGTATTTTTATTTTAAAATAAGAATTTTTTTTTCTTCTCTCTCTTTTTTCTTAAGTTTCGACATATATAATGGATTTATATGTTCAATATATGCGAGCCAAATGTCGCCCTTCTAGGGGTGGGCAGGGGTGCGCCCTGAGGCGGCTGCCTCATCTGCCTCACCCCTGGCGCCGGCCCTGCTTTCAGAACCAAAAACCACCCCCAGTTCAAAACTTTATCTATCTATATCACTTTTTTATGGACACGATAACTTCAATAATTCTGCACAAATCTCTTCCAAACTGATACATAAAATCTCGGTCAAGTTAGTTAGTGGGCAAAATCGAATCAAGGGGGGGGGGGGGGGCGAAATGGGAGTGCTTTTTGTGAAAACAGAAAAAAACCCATAGCTTCTGAATTATCCGTTTAAAGTTATTATTACTTCTTGGAAAAGGGCCAAAAATTTATGTATGACAGATTTTTGATATCATTAAAAATGGTCCCACGGGGGAGGGGGGGGGAGGGATAAGGGATTAAGAAGAAAAAACTCATAACTTTGTTAATTCAAAAGATATTAAATACGCTTAAATTTATTATAAATCCTCTTAATATTATCTACAACTTTTATACTGGCAAGTTTTTTAAAAAAACCATCCCTTACACACACACAAAAAAAATCCTTGCTACCTCCGTCTATAGACAAAAGGTAGATTTCAAAGTGGGCGGTCCCAATTGCCGCATCATGGCAAAATATAATTTCTTCAGCAATTCCCAAGAAACAGGCGCCCTACGGTCTGCGTCTTCGAAATCTACCTGTACCTGTAGGCCGAGGCGTTTGGGATTTTTTAGAATAGAGACAGACATACATAGTGAAATTGGATTTACTTATAATTTTTTTCTTGGGTGTTTTATGAGATTTATTTGAAGAAATAGAACTTTTTAAATTCACATAGAAAAGCTAAATAATGACATCCATGCCCAAAACATTGCATAGCATCACTGAAAGAAGCTATTTTCTAATGTGTTAAATTCGCACAAAAATAATTGCGCTATTTGTGAGAGTCTGTACGTATTATAAAAAATTTTATTTACTTATAATAAAAACAAAAGATGAATTTTATCTGTGTAATGATTATGAAATCAAAAACAAATTTCGCGTGCCAAAGAAATTATCGTACGTGCCATCTGGGACACATATGCCACAAGCCCATAGATAAGCCTTCCTTAGTATAGGACATCTGAAACACTTCCTTAGTGGTGTGTGGCAGGCCCGGCCACATTGTTTCATTCAATTTAGCTTACGATTCAGCTACTTCCTGCATTATGAAAGTTTATCTTAGACTTTAGTTATCACAATTTCTGAACTGTAACGTCGCATACTTTTCTCGGGTTCTATAAGTCCGATTTCAAAGTTCATTCTATTTAGCTTACGATTCAGCTTTTTCTGCATTATGAAAGTTTATTTTAGACTTCAGTTCCCACCATTTAAAGACAGTAACGTCGTATTATTTTCTCGGGTTCCATGGACCCGATTTCAACGGGACTTGATTCATTCAACTTGGAAAAAAAATTCTTTTTGTTTACCGTGTCGGATATCATTCAAAAGATTTCATAACACCGAACTCAAAAATATATGTTTTAATTTTAGGTATATTTTCAGAGATAAAGTCGAAAAGGTACTGTAAAAATATGTCCCACTATTTCCGAATTTGCTGAAACTAAAATTATTAAAAAATTAGGGGTAGTAGGAGTTTATCTAAACCTTGTTGGAAAAATATAGCGATTATCCTAGGCCATATAGTTTTTGAGAAAATCGCACTTTCCCGTCACACGCAAATTTTACTTTGTGGGCGCTCATCGGGAGAGTAGATTTGCGCTCGAGGTACCCATCGACGTGGAATCATCCAAGGATTGTTGATAATAATTTTAAAAAAAAGTTGTCGGTAATTTGTCGAGATATTAATTAAAAACCTATCTAGAAAAATACGGCACGGACCAAGGCGGCATTGCAACTTTACGACCCCCTCTCGAAGCACGCCTGTCACAATGCTAAGTTTAAAATTTGTACAAGATCTTTGTTTTTGGCAAGGCGAAACATAATGAAAAACAGTCAACGTTTTTATTCCAATTTAATTAAATTATTGAAGGGAATTATTTTCAAATGGCGCGCTTGCATATTTGCCAACTTCCAACTATTCTTCCGTAAAACGGGTCTTAATCTGACCCAGGTTAAGCACATTTTAAACCAGAAAGCTTATTTAGTATATATTTATTTATATAATTTAATGCTTCTACATGAAACTTATTTTGTTTTATTTCTAACAAAAATTTCTGGTTCGAAATTTTTTTTAACCTGGTTCAATAACCTACCTTTGAAGGAAGAAGTTGTGCTTGCTTGTATGTGCTTGCCATTTGTTAAGTAAAAATTTTCATTGCAAAAATTTGTCGAAAGGTGGAGCTGTAGCATTCAAAAAAGCCTTAACAGACTTATACACTTAATGCCTAATATTCTTTTACATAATTGTTTAACATGCCTAAAATGAATGTTAAACTTTTCTTTCTTCATTGCATGTTGTATATGCATTGCATTTACATGTTGTAAACGCAACGCTATAAACACAGTGAATCTGGCTATCCAAAAAACATAGGCTAAATTCTTTCTTTGATAGCTGAATAGATGCATTTATTGGTCAATTTTCGCACTAGAAAATTTTTATTTAACATATAACAAGTACATAGAATAATCTGTATTTTAAGTCACGCCAACTTCGGAGAAGTAGAACGGCTTCTGGAGTTAGTGTTGCTGGGTGTCCCGATTTATGCGAGGCGTACCACTTTTCAGGGGCTCCAAGACCTGTCCCGCGTAACCCTGTACGGGATGTTAAAAGTTCCGATTTTTCATGGTGCATAAATTCTTTTAAATTTCTTTTCATCAGTCGGCATCAAGTGGAACTCAATAGAGTAAAACCTGTAATGACAGAACCTGTCTATAACGGAAAATGTTTATAGTCTCTTCAAAAGGAATACCTTGAAATCTACTTGCTTACACGGAAACCTCTCTTAAACGGATTTATTTGCGGTTCCTAGCTATTCGGTTTTTAAAAGTTTTACTGTACTTTGTTCAGTAAACTCTGGACGGAACCTGTTTACAAAGGAATACTGTTTTAAAAGATAAAAAATCATTCTTCCTATGATAGGAATACTATACAATCATACCTTATCATTATCATAGAATTATCATTTTGTTTCCGTCCCTAGCGATTCCGCTTTTACGAGATTTTTGTATTTATTTAGTATAATAAAATCTGCTAAGATGGAATTGCAAAGTACCGAAGAAAAATTCCGTTTTAAAGCATTTCCGTCTTAGCAGGTATAATTTTCTGATATTCCTAGCGTAGGGACAAGGAAATTTTTACGTTTAAAACAGGATTCGATAAAATAGACAGTTTCCGTTGCAATAGGGTTTATTGATAGTATTTTTATGTCTCGACTAGAAGAACCACTCGGCTTTGCCGGGGGGGGGGGGGGGGTGGCCTTCCGAGTAAACTAAATTGAAATGCAATAATACGGCAATTACAATGACATAGTTTTGTGCGTAGGTAGTACAATGAAATTTTTACGTTTAAATCAGGTTTCGGAAATGACTGGTTCCATTTTAATAGGGTTTATTGGATTTTTATGTCCCGATTTAGAAGCCGTTGACCCTTTTTTTAGGTGCGTTCGTAATTATATAAATACGTAGCACCTATCGTCGTCGTCTGATCCGTCCGTCCGTCTGTCCGCATATAACAGTGCAAAAACTACCCAACCAAACGGTTTGAAATTTAAGATATATTATCTTTGCAGAATTTTGTCAAGACATTTCAAATTTTATGAAAATCGAATCAATTCTTTAGAAATTATTAATAAAAATATTTTTTAAGAAATTTGAATATTTTTTAAAAATAAATATATATATATATATAAAACTAGTTATCGTACGGACTCACTTCATTTGTCTCATTTGACGTACAATTTCCAACTTGTTATAAAATGATTCAGTCAGTTTTATACAAGAATAGAGAAATTCTTCATCAAACCCTGAAATAAACAATAAAAATCGAGATACTGTATGATTAAAGAAGTTGTTCAAGTATTTTTAACAAGAAAGAAAATTAATACGTCAAGCATAGATTATGAAACACTTTCCAACACATTCAGAATACTGTAAAAAGCTTCCCCTTTCAATAAGGTAAAATATGTTAGCTATGTTTCTAAGCAATTTAGAAAACGCATGACACATTTAAAAACCCTATGCCAGTAATTACCACCAATAGTCGAATAAGTATTCGAATTCTATTGTGCAGTCCTGCACAGGATCTATAGATTTGTATATATACTACATAGTATTCTACAGGTTACTTCTGTTAGAAAACGTGCAGCACAGTTGAAATATCCCCGCCAACAGCGAATTCTACCAGTAAAAAGGAATGTACTCGAGATCTTTTGTGCAGCCCTGTATAGAATCCATAGAATTTATATACATCAAGTAATATGCAAAAAATTAGTTAAATGTACAATCGCGTACCCCATCTGAAAACGCACTTCCAGCAATTATTATTGATAGACAGTACTATAAACGAATTCATTTGTGTGTCCCTATACACACCTTATTCTATAGTAAGCATCTTGTAGTGCAACTCAGTGGTACATACTAATTTCAATATGTTTGAAATAGTGCAACATTATAAAAGTACACCGAAAACGATTTTTCCCCATAGACCGTAATATAACGGAATTCCTATGAGGTTCCCTGCAAATACATGATGCATGCTATGCGGTAACCCCATCCAGATAATTTTCTCATTAAACTTTTTTTTTTTCTTGCTTTTGTTCGCATTAAATTTTGTGTTTTTTTTTAAATATATTTTTTCTTTGGCGCAGCTTGTCCCCAATGGGACCTTGTGCCATTAAACTCTATACAACCAACCAACCAACCTGAGTATTTCTGGTATTTCAGAATTAAAAGCATTGGGTCGTCATATTTGAAACAAAAAAGTTTCATAACAAAATGAAAACATCGATTTACTCAGATTTGAAAGTGTCATTTTTCTCAGTTATCTTTTTTCATGTGAATTCAATACGTGTTTGTCCATTTCATTCAGAACCGAAGTTGTTAAGTCTAACCCTGGAACAAATTCAGGCTTCTTGATCCCTCACACAAATTACATTAATAATTACATCTGATTTGAGGGGGCCTTCTAATATGAGGGGCATTTCCCGGTTTGCCCATTATGGTAATATGACCATTTGTACTTTAAAAATTCCATTCAAATACCAAAACAAAAGCTTTGAACGTACACTATTTGTGCAAAGTTTACTTTTAGATGACGAGAAGACGAGGACAAAAATATTCTATGTCCGAGCTTAGTTAGAGTATTAGCTGGGAGGCCCCCAAAATAATACTGTGGCTAGAGCTTCAAAGTGACTTAATCGGGCTTTGACGGTAAGAGACAATGTTTGTTAAAATGTTTTTTTTTTCTCTTTTAATAGAAATTCATTCGATCACTATATTGTAATGGCGTGTAGGTACGTGGTTTTTTTTCAACTCAATGCTTCAAGCTATGTGCAGTCAAAATCACAAATTTCTCAACGGTAGAATGTTTCCTTATCAGAATTCTATATTGTGTTCAAAGACACAGGTTAATGGGTGACAGATTGCATTGGGCTCATTAGCCGTATATAAAACGGAAATACGACTCTGTACCTAGTAAATATAAGTAGGTACTCCGTACTTAAAGAATTTTATTTATTTTATTATTTTATTTTATTTCGTTATTTTATTTTATTGTTTTATTGTTTTGTTTTATTTTATTATTTTATTTTATTATTTTATTGTTTTATTTTATTATTTTATTTTATTATTTTATTGTTTTATTTTATTTTATTATTTTATATTTATTACGTTGAATATCTTATCGTTAAAATGTCTTGAATTTCAAATAAATTAAGTAAGGTGTTAAATAAAAATAAGTATATTAATATGACTTTTAAACCTTAAAACAAAATTTGGCAGAACTTTCTCTAGAGCGAAGAGGGCGCATTAATTTTTCTTGCTGAATGGCGCTTAGTGTATCGCTACGCCACTGCAGCCGGTAAAAACTATAATGCAATGAATCGTATTAATGTTAATGTAGGCAGTCTGGATTGAGAGAAATAAAGTTTTTGGTTCGAAGAAATCTTTCGGCCACGTGATGAGATCGAAACTTTTAACGAATGTGACCTTGCACGTGTTACTGTGATGCATCTTTCATCGTTGGCAATTTAAGTTTTATAATTGGAATTCACTGCCAAAATAAGATTGAAATAATCCTTTTTCACATTATAAATTATACATGATTACGTTGTCACATATTTTTAGCTCTATTTTATAAATTATGAAAACACAAACCGCTGTTAATTCAATATAAACATTATTTTTAAGCAATAAATTATTATCTAAAAAAAAAAAATCTTTCGATCTATTTAAATTACGCATATTTATGTACTTTCGTCATTCATAATATTTGATATTAAAAAAATAACACGTTTCATACTTTTTTCAAGCATCCATGACATCATACAATCGTTCTTTTTATTTATGCAAGCAGCAGTTGCAAACGGAAATTAAAAGTGATCAGTAAAAGATGTTTACATTTAAACAAATTTATTTTGATATAAAAACATTTCTGAAGGATTTTTTAATTATTTGTTTAAATTATATGCGGAATTATTGAAGTGTTCAATATTTCGCAAAAATCAGCAATATAGACTATAGAGTCTAGTTAGTCATCTGAACTGTTTTAGTTAAATGAAAACTGTCATTTCGTACTGTAATGTCTGCATCGGCCGATTATTTATCCACATTCCATGTAACACGCAATATCAATATTAATGATCACATAGACAATTACGTACTTGCTTTGCTCACTCACTAAACCTTTTTCTTTGTTTAAAATGTAAATGATTTATTGGGTGAAAGGAGTTGACTCGGGACCTCTTTGCAGACCAACTGATTTATTAATCCAAATTAGATAATACACAGAGAGTGGGAGTTCGAAGAATCTCCGAGAACCATAATCTTTAGAGACTTACATAGTCGTGGGTTGGTAGAGCACCTCAAATGTTACCAAAAAGTTCTAAAAACTGAGCTCCTAGTGGGTTACACGCCAGTTTTTTTTTAAGAATTTAGGATATTTTCCAGCAGAGGGCGAACTAATTAAATATAGGCGGGAACTTCTTTTTAAATGGATAGAAGTCTTGATTACTGTGGTCTTATGTTGCAATAGGTTTTGCCCTCAATTTTGCAATAGGTGTGCTTCTCTACCCGTATAGCAGTTTATTTTCAAACTATCAAAAAGAAATTTAACATTAGGCGTAGGCGTTCCAAATATTACATCTGCATAATTCCCAAACTACTTCGCCGAATGTGTTCGACGTTCCCGTTTGGTATCTCATCCCAACGCAACATTTATCGACAAATCCAAATATGATGTCAAAACTCTGTGTTTGTAATGAAATTTTCAAAGTTTGTTACAATTTCAATATAGAACAGGCCCTTAAGCTTATTTTTTAACATTAATTGAAAGAAAACACAATTCCCAATCAAGTAGCTTTTTTCGTTTATCTCTTAGATAGTTTTGCGATTAAAATGTATGGGGTGTATCTCTCTTTTCTTCCATTCTTTTGTTTTATTTCTTTGTTTTGCCACTGACTGTACAAATCATTATTAATTCTCACAAAAATAAAAGCCAATCCGACTTCTTTTTTTTTCATTAGTCTCACTCTTGGTTAGGTCATAAAAAATGATCGTTCCGGCTTTGGTCCGGCGGGAAAAAAATCCAGGCACAGTCCGAGGCTGTATTAAAAAGTAAGACCCGGACGAAGCCGGCTCGGAAAAAAATGAAGTTTAGGCTAGGCTCGGATCTGTAAATAGCCTGGGCCCGAACAGAACTGTACTGTAAGATATACCCTCTTTGTTAGGCCGAAACTGAAATTTCACATCGAAATGAGGTTTTAAGAAAACTATGTTTTCATGCTATCTTTTATGTAAGAAATGGATCTAGAATGAATTTTGCCACTGGGGGACTATTTTGACAACCACTATTTTTAAACAGAATACTTAGAGTTAGATTTCTACAAGATTTGCAAGAGAATAATACAACAAAGTTATTGTTTTAAAATATTGGTGGCCAAAATAGTTGCCAGCAGCAATCAGAATTGTTCAGAATTGTGCAAAGGTTTGAAAACTTTCTACATTTAATTTAAGCATTGTTATAAGGAGTGTAGTGAATCTCAAATTAAGGCACTGTTTACTTTTATTCCGAATAACATTAATACTGAAGTATTAATTTATTTTAAAAGAAAACAGAACAGTTCACTCATATGAACAATTTTCAGATATATTCACAGTATTCTGAATAATTTAATTAACACAGTAAATTTAGCTAAGGAAAAAAATTGTTTCTTCTAAATAATTTTCATCCAAAGTTCCTTTTTATGCAGATATATCGCATTTATTAGGTAGCTTTCAATACAAAAAAGTATAAAGCTACCTATTGCAGCCGTTCGGAGGAAAGCAATTCCGGAAAATTTTGATATATTTTCACCGATCATGACCCCCAGACCCCAAAACCACCCTCCGTTCAAATGTTGATTTATATATATATATATATATATATATATATATATATATATATATATATATATATATATATATATATATATATATATATATATATATATATATATATATCTCCATATATATATATATATATATATATATATATATATATATATATATATATATATCTGACCTATGTCATACGATAACGCCCGTATTTATAAATCGATTTTGATGAAACTAATTGTGTGTATTAAGGTCACTAATGTCTCGACCGAGTTCGTTAGCCAGCTGGGTCCGCCATTTTGTTTCAAGATGGCGGCCATTTCAAAATTTAAAACTAAAATAAATATACAAAAACGTTAAAAATTCAAATTTATTTTTTAATTACGTGTTAGGCCTTGATACAAGGATTCCAGAGCATTTTTTGGTTTACCTCTATCTTAAAAAATGGCTGAGATAGAGCAGTTTGAAATTCTAGGGTGGCTGACATTTTGAAACAAAACAGCACATTAACGCGATTACTCGCAAATTATTTTCTTTCATTGTTGTAATAATTTTTCCAATCATACGCATAAAACTATATATTCATATCCGTTAGCGCCAAATTCTCGCCAAAATTGGCGACATTTGGCGAAATATCGCCAAATTTGGCGACCAAAATAAGTCTTCATAAATGAAGCCAATTTGGCTATTGCTCAATAATTTGGCGAATTTCTTATTCAAATTCAGTATTAACGAATGTTTTGTAAACGTTTCTTTGCATTTTAACTTGCTGTTTTCGTGTAATATTAGCTAAAATTTTAAAACGAAGATATAGGAAAGCTACCTTTTCCTCCCGGTTCAGGCCGGAAGGACTTTTAGGTAGCTTTCAATACAAAAAAGTATAAAGCTACCTATTGCAGCCGTTCGGAGGAAAGCAATTCCGGAAAATTTTGATATATTTTCACCGATCATGACCCCCAGACCCCAAAACCACCCTCCGTTCAAATGTTGATTTATATATATATATATATCTCCATATATATATATATATATATATATCTGACCTATGTCATACGATAACGCCCGTATTTATAAATCGATTTTGATGAAACTAATTGTGTGTATTAAGGTCACTAATGTCTCGACCGAGTTCGTTGGCCAGCTGGGTCCGCCATTTTGTTTCAAGATGGCGGCCATTTCAAAATTTAAAACTAAAATAAATATACAAAAAAGTTAAAAATTCAAATTTATTTTTTAATTACGTGTTAGGCATTGATACAAGGATTCCAGAGCATTTTTTGGTTTACCTCTATCTTAAAAAATGGCTGAGATAGAGCAGTTTGAAATTCTAGGGTGGCTGACATTTTGAAACAAAACAGCACATTAACGCGATTACTCGCAAATTATTAGGTAGCTTTCAATACAAAAAAGTATAAAGCTACCTATTGCAGCCGTTCGGAGGAAAGCAGTTCCGGAAAATTTCGATATATTTTCACCGATCATGACCCCCAGACCCCAAAACCACCCTCCGTCCAAATGTTGATTTATATATATAGATATATCCATATATATGTATATATCTGACCTATGTCATACGATAACGCCCGTAATTATGAATCGATTTTGATGAAACTAATTGTGTGTATTAAGGTCACTAATGTCTCGACCGAGTTCGTTGGCCAGCTTGGTCCGCCATCTTGTTTCAAGATGGTGGCCATTTAAAGATGTAAAATAACTTAAAATCTAAAATAAATATACAAAAAATTTAAAAATTCAAATTTATTTTTTAATTACGTGTTAGGCCTTGATACAAGGATTCCAGAGCTTTTTTTGGTTTACCTCTATCTTAAAAAATGGCTGAGATAGAGCAGTTTGAAATTCTAGGGTGGCTGACATTTTGAAACAAAACAGCACATTAACGCGATTACTCGCAAATTATTTTCTTTCATTGTTGTAATAATTTTCCCAATCATACGCATAAAACTATATATTCATATCCGTTAACGCCAAAATTGGCGACATTGGCGACAAAATTGGCAAAATTGGGCGACATTTGGCGAAATATCGCCAAATTTGGCGATCAAAATAAGTCTTCATAAATGAAGCCAATTTGGCTATTGCTCAATAATTTGGCGAATTTCTTATTCAAATTCAGTATTAACGAATCTTTTGTAAACGCTTCTTTGCATTTTAGCTTGCTGTTTTCGTGTAACATTAGCTAAAATTTTACAACGAAGATATAGGAAAGCTACCTTTTCCTCCCGGTACAGGCCGGAAGGACTTTTTTCTTTCATTGTTGTAATAATTTTTCCAATCATACGCATAAAACTATATATTCATATCCGTTAGCGCCAAATTCTCGCCAAAATTGGCGACATTTGGCGACCAAAATAAGTCTTCATAAATGAAGCCAATTTGGCTATTGCTCAATAATTTGGGGAATTTCTTATTCAAATTCAGTATTAACGAATGTTTTGTAAACGTTTCTTTGCATTTTAACTTGCTGTTTTCGTGTAACATTAGCTAAAATTTTAAAACGAAGATATAGGAAAGCTACCTTTTCCTCCTGGTTCAGGCCGGAAGGACTTTTTTTTAGATATGCCTACAGTCATACGCCCGGCAATCTAATTGTGATCGGCAACAAACAAAAATTAATTTAAACTTGAGCCGCGGATTCTGTTGGTTTTCTGTTATTTTCTATGCTAATATGCTTGACTACCTGATCCGTGGTTAAACTAAATAAATCCATAGCATGGTTTCAGGAAGAAGGGGGATATCTCTTGTATAATATACATTTTTCGTAATGTTTTAGAATATATAGGACATGGAAAGCTATTACATAATGTGGATGTTTGTTCCTACAGCAACGTAATCATTTCAAAACAATCCGTTTGCCACTTCATTAATTCTAATCCATGCAGCTCAAACAATCTTTGATATTTTTCTGTAAATTAAGAGGAAATATCACCATTTTTTTTTTTAATTTGTAAAAATGAAAGTTTTTGAGATAATTAAAAATATTAATAATAAAGTACAAAAATAAAGAACGTAGTTTAATACAGCTCTTTTTATGAAAATAACTCAATCAGATTTAAGATATACCTTATGAACAATAAAAAGCAAAATATTGTATTATTAAAAGAAATTGTTCCAATGAAAACCGAAACGGGTAAACGCTTTGCTCTCTTTTTTGTTTTCTTAAACCAAAGAGAAACTAAGTTTCGTCATATAATATAACATGCTTTAAAAGTTGTTTTATAGATAACAGTTTGCGGACGAGTTATTTTTAAGAAAGCTTCTTTTAACTAGAAGAATCAAAAGAACTTTCATCGGTTATTTTAATGTTAAATTGATACTTATAAAATAAAAAAAAACTTACAACAATTTTTTTTTTAACTTTGAAAGGGAGAAAATAAGAAAACGTAAAATATCGCTAAAACACATTTTGAAAAGGTGTAGCAACGTAAAAAAAAAAATCTTTTCGAAACTATGGAATAAATGTAGTTTAGGTACAAAGGAAAAGTAGTAAATTTACATCAGAAATGTTCGTAAAGCAAACTAAGCAATAAAAGGAAGTAACATAAATGTTTGTTAAATAATTTTCTTTAGTTTGGAATACCTTTTATATTTTTTAAGCACTTGGTTCTGAAATCTAAATCGAATTAAACATAATTGGATAGCTTTACAAAAGTATAGATATATATATTTTTAGATTAATTAGAACAAAAAATATTTCTACATATTAAGTGAAGATGTTGTGTCACAATTTTTTCTGAAAATTGTTTTAATTTACGGATGAAGGTGTTATAAGGTCTATTAGATGACAAAGCTAAAATGTTAAGGCTGTAATTATTCTATGATCATTATTTCTTCATATTTATTTTTTTATTTAATAATTAAAAAAATAATTAATAATAAATGTTAATAAGTTTTTCTGAGAGGGTTTAGTATCACCTACATTAACTTTTTAACAATGTACCATACAGAAAAAAGAATAATAAACACATTACAAAAAAAAAAAAAAATATTTTATTTCGATTTTTCGAAATTTAATTCTTCTTACATGAAACCTTCTTCTACCGGAGAGTAAAATCGGATACCTTATTTTTAGTTGTTTCGAAGTCAGAATTTCCGATAGAATTAATTGAAACTTTACTATTATACTTTGCGCTTGTATAATAGTATACTTGTAAATAAATATTATTCGTTTGTCATATTTTTAATAACAAATGCTTTAAAAAAAAAAAAAAGTCAGCTTAACCGGTTTTAATCCACCAATGGCTTATCACAGCATGTATATGTTATTTTTAAAGGATATTGAAAGAATTTCGACTTTCTTTTGAAAAAGGAACAAAATATTTTATTTTACAACTGTAACTAAGGAACTTAACTAACAATATCTCATTTATAAGTCCGATGATTTTATATTTAACGACAAAAAAATAATTATCTTCATTACAATTTGAGAAACTGTCAGCGTTAGAAAAATCATAATCATGTTAACGTAGTTCTGATTGTCTTTTCTTCAAGCACTGTTTGCCGGATCTTCAAGCATCGATTTCTAGAATCCGATGCTTCCCACGTGAATGGGGATCGGAAAGCAAACCATAGGAAATGCATCTATAATTGCTAGAAACAGTTTCATTGTGAAAATACATCATCATTAAATTACACGCAACAATGTAAAAAGTTTCAATAACTTTAAATTTGTTCCTATTTAAGAATTTTAAAAATTGACAAACATTACAAAAAAATAAGATAAAATAAACTTTTCAAAACAGAAACTACACAAATACCATTATGAAGATACCATAACGATTGATCTTTTATTTTGCCTAGAGCGAAGTATTTCATCCATTATCCGCTAGAAGGTGCCTAAAATTGAGTCGGGTCAAATCTGAGATATTCCCTGTTTTGAATTCAGACACTTTTCTTTCTCCGGGAGGGATTTCTGTGGCTCCGGGGGGAAATTGCATTTTTTAACCATTAAAAGCATAAAATCTCAAATTTTCAGAGGGTGGGGGGCATTTTAATTCTCCGGGGGAAATGTAACCCCCCTCCCCCGGACAACTCCCTGAATTCAACACTGGATATTCAGTCGACCCCACCGACACCGCCTGCGAGGTTCTTTCTGCTTTCAAATGCTGGCTGGCTGACGGATGGTACTGGATTAGAACCCATGTCGCGCTCATCTGCGTAAACGTTCGAAGTTTTCCTTGTTTTCTTCAAACCTTGAGTCAATGCGCGTTAGGATCCCTTAGAAAGACCTCCACTGAGAGAAATTCTTTCTCTCCTCGGCCAATATTCCTCGCGCAGATAGTCGGCCACAACAAACACCAACGAAACAACCGTCTTCACCTGACTATATGGTTTTACCCAAATTTCCCCTTTATAATTTTTTAATTACATATATTATTAATAATTTAATTAACTAATCAATGCTTTTTTTAGCCTTAATATTACATTTTTTAATTTTAAGAATATAAACTGTGTAACATACTGCTAATAAAGTCATCATATTTTGAAAAGCGAAGATTAATTTTTGCCACGCATTTCATAAAGTTAATTTCTTGGTGGCTACTTCATCAGTATTATAAAAGTTGTCCAAAATGAATTAAAGTTTTAAATTTGCCGCTATTTTTTTACGATTAAACCAAAGTAGAAATTTTTATTTGTTATTATCTGTAGCCGTTGAGGTTAAATCATGAAAAAGTACACAATCGAACAAAATGCGGAAACTGTATAAATTTATATTAAAAGTGGTGTAATGAAATCATTAAAAAAGTTGGGACACTCTTTGTATAAATAGATAGAAGAAAGGTAAAAAAATAGATATTAATTTATGTCTTAAAAATATACTAGCATCATTATTTTATCAAAGGCACGGCGCTATTGGGGGGGGGGGGGATCCGGGCTCCAGACTCGGGGGGGCTCCACCCGTCGGGATTAAAATTCAATTGTCGTAAAGGGAATAATTTGACTTTCGGACGAGTTGTTGCTCATTTTTTCTTTGCACGACGAGTTGACTGAACTAATTGTTTCGGACTTTAGTCGGTTTCTGATTGAGTTTTGATTCTTCCGAGTTGGATTCGGGTTAACCCAATTTATAAAAAAAATGTACAAAATATTCTTTCAGATAAAAATCTACATATTTGGTTATGGATAACTCTTTATCTGTTTATTGTTCAACATAAAAGATAAAATGTATATTGACGATATGATTATATACTATTTTTCCATAATTACATTAAATTCAGGATACATTTTTACTGATTGCAGGTTTCAAGTTGGCTTCGGTTAAATTATTTCGGCTTCGGTTTGGAATACGGAAGAAGAAAAATTTGTTTGTCGGGTTACGGGTAGAGTGCTGAATTGGGTCGGGCAAGCTGAACCCGATTGGACTCGTGGCTTGGGCCAGATCGGGTTGGATTTAATCTTTTTTCGTTTTGTGTCGGGCTAACTTTAATTGTTTCAGGTTCGTGTTGGGTTTTGACAATTGCGGTTCAGGTTCAAGTTGAATCAGTTTCTCAAAAGAATCTCGAAATATATTTTAAGATAAAAACTATAAATTTGAATATTAACGAGTATATGCATACAGGATGCAAAATGTTATCTATCGCCGACCTTAAATTTCTCAACCGTTGGTTGTAGACATATAGTTCCACTTACAAAAGCGTTTAAAATGAGGTAAATATTCATGTTGTGACGTTAATTAGAATAAAAAATCAATTTTATAAAAATTACGAAATCTAACTTTTTATACGGTCCCCCGGTCTCTATAGTTATATTTAGTAAATGTTTGCACATATAACAAATACAACACAAAAATTTGACTTTTGTACGACAAAAATTGACACAGCTATTAAATTTCAAAGCTTGAGATTTTTTCACATGATTTTGTCTTTCATTCAGGGATCAGTTAAAAAAGGATTCAGAGTAATTCGAGATCGAAATCAGGGTGCAATGTCCTTTTTACGGAAAAACTGCCTTCAGCCGGTATCGCTAAATCGGTGTATCACCAAAGAGGGTTATTTCATCTAAAAATTTGAGCTGACTTTGAGGGGTCGTATACAAAGCAAAGAAAGAAATATTGAAATTAAACAGAAAAATAAATATCAATTTATTATCATACTAGCAAGCTACGCCCGCTAAGCTGGTCAATTTCTTATAACGAACTTTTAATCCAACAAAATATTGACATTTCATAATTCACTTTTATATTTTAACAGAATAATAAGGCTACTATAATTTGTGACTCGTGCTATAGCCAATATACACGCCAGGACACGTCGCCCTTATCATTATCTTTTTACGCATGAAGGTTTTGCTATGGTACTCCATTGTAAAATTTGGTAATTTGTCAAATTCAATATTTGAAAAATGGCATAATCATTAGATTTGAAATTTATATCAAGAAAAATACAATTTTTTACCTTTCAAACGCAGTTTGCCTAACAATTTTCTGACAAATACTTTTCGAGCTACTATTTTTTTTCAGTAACTTCAAATGTTTCATTTTCCGAGATTAATCTGCGGCAACAATTAGCGAAAAACCTAGTCGTCAGAAACGTATAGTTTTTTATTAAAGAGGCTGTTGGAGCAGGGATTGTCACCACCAATTTGCCACCATCACTTTTGAAATTGGTTCGATAGTTCCAGAGATTCCATAGAAATTGTAATTTAGAAGGTTTCTCGAACGCTTTTTGCTGATTTCATCCTTTTAAATTTCGATTTTTTTTTTATTCTTAGAGAGCATTTACATCTTATAAGTAACTACAATGCCAAATTTCAAATTTCTAGCTCCTTCAGTATAACAAAGATCGCAATTTTAGAACGTTTTTGAGCTCCTGCAGCCCCCTGGGGTTAGTGACACCGACATAAAATGTAGCCTATGTTGGAACAGGAGTTGTCACCATCAATTTGCCACCATCACTTTTGAAATCGGTTCGGTAGTTCTAGAGATTCCATAGAAATTGTAATTTAGAATGTTTTTAGAACGCTATTCGCTCATTTCACCCTTTTAAATTTCGATTTTTTTATTTTCTTTTTTTTGAGAGCATTTACATCTTATAAGTAACTACAATGACAAATTTCAAATTTCTAGCTCCTTCTGTATAAAAAAAATCACAATTTTAGAACATTTTTCGCTCTTGCACCCCCCTAGGGTTAGTGACACTGACATAAAATATAGCCTATGTTGGAGCAGGGGTTGTCACCATCAATTTGTCACCATCACTTTTGAAATCGGTTCGATAGTTCCAGAGATTCCATAGAAATTGTAATTTAGAATGTTTTTAGAACGCTTTTCGCTGATTTCATCCTTTTCAATTTCGAATTTTTTTTTATTTTATTCTTAGAGAGCATTTACATCTTATAAGTAACTACAATGCTAAATTTCAAATTTCTAGCTCCTTCAGTATAACAAAGATCGCAATTTTAGAACGTTTTTCGCTCCTGCACCCCCCTGGAGTTAGTGACACCGACATAAAATATAGTCTATGTTGGAGCAGGGGTTGTCACCATCAATTTGCCACAATCACTTTTGAAATCGGTTCGGTAGTTCCAGAGATTCCATAGAAATTGTAATTTAGAATGTTTTTAGAACGCTTTTCGCTCATTTCACCCTTTTAAATTTCGAATTTTTTTATTTTGTTTTTAGAGAGCATTTGCATCTTATAAGTAACTACAATGCCAAATTTCAAATTTCTAGCTCCTTCAGTATAAAAAAAATCGCAATTTTAGAACGTTTTTCGCTCCTGCACCCCCCTGGGGTTAGTGACACCGACATAAAATACAGCCTATATTGGAGCAGGGGTTGTCACCATCAATTTGCCATCATCACTTTTGAAATCGGTTCGGTAGTCCAGGCTCGGGGGGGGCTCCACCCGTCGGGATTAAAATTCAATTGTCGTAAAGGGAATAATTTGACTTTCGGACGAGTTGTTGCTCATTTTTTCTTTGCACGACGAGTTGACTGAACTAATTGTTTCGGACTTTAGTCGGTTTCTGATTGAGTTTTGATTCTTCCGAGTTGGATTCGGGTTAACCCAATTTATAAAAAAAATGTACAAAATATTCTTTCAGATAAAAATCTACATATTTGGTTATGGATAACTCTTTATCTGTTTATTGTTCAACATAAAAGATAAAATGTATATTGACGATATGATTATATACTATTTTTCCATAATTACATTAAATTCAGGATACATTTTTACTGATTGCAGGTTTCAAGTTGGCTTCGGTTAAATTATTTCGGCTTCGGTTTGGAATACGGAAGAAGAAAAATTTGTTTGTCGGGTTACGGGTAGAGTGCTGAATTGGGTCGGGCAAGCTGAACCCGATTGGACTCGTGGCTTGGGCCAGATCGGGTTGGATTTAATCTTTTTTCGTTTTGTGTCGGGCTAACTTTAATTGTTTCAGGTTCGTGTTGGGTTTTGACAATTGCGGTTCAGGTTCAAGTTGAATCAGTTTCTCAAAAGAATCTCGAAATATATTTTAAGATAAAAACTATAAATTTGAATATTAACGAGTATATGCATACAGGATGCAAAATGTTATCTATCGCCGACCTTAAATTTCTCAACCGTTGGTTGTAGACATATAGTTCCACTTACAAAAGCGTTTAAAATGAGGTAAATATTCATGTTGTGACGTTAATTAGAATAAAAAATCAATTTTATAAAAATTACGAAATCTAACTTTTTATACGGTCCCCCGGTCTCTATAGTTATATTTAGTAAATGTTTGCACATATAACAAATACAACACAAAAATTTGACTTTTGTACGACAAAAATTGACACAGCTATTAAATTTCAAAGCTTGAGATTTTTTCACATGATTTTGTCTTTCATTCAGGGATCAGTTAAAAAAGGATTCAGAGTAATTCGAGATCGAAATCAGGGTGCAATGTCCTTTTTACGGCAAAACTGCCTTCAGCCGGTATCGCTAAATCGGTGTATCACCAAAGAGGGTTATTTCATCTAAAAAATTGAGCTGACTTTGAGGGGTCGTATACAAAGCAAAGAAAGAAATATTGAAATTAAACAGAAAAATAAATATCAATTTATTATCATACTAGCAAGCTACGCCCGCTAAGCTGGTCAATTTCTTATAACGAACTTTTAATCCAACAAAATATTGACATTTCATAATTCACTTTTATATTTTAACAGAATAATAAGGCTACTATAATTTGTGACTCGTGCTATAGCCAATATACACGCCAGGACACGTCGCCCTTATCATTATCTTTTTACGCATGAAGGTTTTGCTATGGTACTCCATTGTGAAATTTGGTAATTTGTCAAATTCAATATTTGAAAAATGGCATAATCATTAGATTTGAAATTTATATCAAGAAAAATACAATTTTTTACCTTTCAAACGCAGTTTGCCTAACAATTTTCTGACAAATACTTTTCGAGCTACTATTTTTTTTCAGTAACTTCAAATGTTTCATTTTCCGAGATTAATCTGCGGCAACAATTAGCGAAAAACCTAGTCGTCAGAAACGTATAGTTTTTTATTAAAGAGGCTGTTGGAGCAGGGATTGTCACCACCAATTTGCCACCATCACTTTTGAAATTGGTTCGATAGTTCCAGAGATTCCATAGAAATTGTAATTTAGAAGGTTTCTAGAACGCTTTTTGCTGATTTCATCCTTTTAAATTTCGATTTTTTTTTATTCTTAGAGAGCATTTACATCTTATAAGTAACTACAATGCCAAATTTCAAATTTCTAGCTCCTTCAGTATAACAAAGATCGCAATTTTAGAACGTTTTTGAGCTCCTGCAGCCCCCTGGGGTTAGTGACACCGACATAAAATGTAGCCTATGTTGGAACAGGAGTTGTCACCATCAATTTGCCACCATCACTTTTGAAATCGGTTCGGTAGTTCTAGAGATTCCATAGAAATTGTAATTTAGAATGTTTTTAGAACGCTATTCGCTCATTTCACCCTTTTAAATTTCGATTTTTTTATTTTCTTTTTTTTGAGAGCATTTACATCTTATAAGTAACTACAATGACAAATTTCAAATTTCTAGCTCCTTCTGTATAAAAAAAATCGCAATTTTAGAACATTTTTCGCTCTTGCACCCCCCTAGGGTTAGTGACACTGACATAAAATATAGCCTATGTTGGAGCAGGGGTTGTCACCATCAATTTGTCACCATCACTTTTGAAATCGGTTCGATAGTTCCAGAGATTCCATAGAAATTGTAATTTAGAATGTTTTTAGAACGCTTTTCGCTGATTTCATCCTTTTCAATTTCGAATTTTTTTTATTTTATTCTTAGAGAGCATTTACATCTTATAAGTAACTACAATGCTAAATTTCAAATTTCTAGCTCCTTCAGTATAACAAAGATCGCAATTTTAGAACGTTTTTCGCTCCTGCACCCCCCTGGAGTTAGTGACACCGACATAAAATATAGTCTATGTTGGAGCAGGGGTTGTCACCATCAATTTGCCACAATCACTTTTGAAATCGGTTCGGTAGTTCCAGAGATTCCATAGAAATTGTAATTTAGAATGTTTTTAGAACGCTTTTCGCTCATTTCACCCTTTTAAATTTCGAATTTTTTTATTTTGTTTTTAGAGAGCATTTGCATCTTATAAGTAACTACAATGCCAAATTTCAAATTTCTAGCTCCTTCAGTATAAAAAAAATCGCAATTTTAGAACGTTTTTCGCTCCTGCACCCCCCTGGGGTTAGTGACACCGACATAAAATATAGCCTATATTGGAGCAGGGGTTGTCACCATCAATTTGCCATCATCACTTTTGAAATCGGTTCGGTAGTTCCAGAGATTCCATAGAAATTGTAATTTAGACTGTTTTTAGAACGCTTTTCGCTCATTTCACCCTTTTAAATTTCGAATTTTTTTTTTATTTTATTCTTAGAGAGCATTTACATCTTATAAGTAACTACAATGCCAAATTTCAAATTTCTAGCTCCGTCAGTATAACAAAGATCGCAATTTTAGAACGTTTTTCGCTCCTGCACCCCCTGGGGTTAGTGATACCGACATAAAATGTAGCCTATGTTGGAGCAGGGGTTGTCACCATCAATTTGCCATCATCACTTTTGAAATCGGTTCGGTAGTTCTAGAGATTCCATAGAAATTGTAATTTAGAGTATTTTTAGAACGCTTTTCGCTCATTTCACCCTTTTAAATTTCGATTTTTTTAAATTTTGTTCTTAGAGAGCATTTACATCTTATAAGTATCTACAACGCCAAATTTCAAATTTCTAGCTGCTTCAGTATAGAAAAGATCGCAATTTTAGAACCTTTTTCGCTCCTGCACCCCCCTGGGGTTTGTGACATCGACATAAAATATAGCCTATGTTGGAGCAGAGGTTGTCACCATCAATTTGCCACCAACACTTTTGAAATCGGTTCGGTAGTTCCAGAGATTGCCCCCTACAAACAAACAAACAAACAAACAATCTTTACTCCTTTATAATATTAAGTATAGATTAGAAAACGGTCTACTATAAAAAATGAATACATCAAATACCGGAATCTACTAGAGATACTGTTCAAAGTTGGTGGCAGTGTACAATTAAATGCGTGATAGTACTGAGTCCTGGACGCGTTGGAGCATAGCAGGTGTAACTGAACTGTGTGACAAGCAAGGATGATGCGCTGCTTCAGATCAACCAGAGAAGTAGGCTCAGTCACATACACCTGTGCCTTGATGTATCCCCAGAGGTAGAAGTCCATGGGAATCAAATCCGGTGAACGTGGTGACCACTCTACCGGACCACCATATCCAATGATCTGTTGACTGAATGCATTAGCCAGATACGCACGGACGTTTGATGCTTTATGCGGTGGGCCCCATCATGTTGAAACCACACCCGGCATGCATTTAAGAGAGGCAGTTCTACATACCAATCAGGTACCGTGTTTTGTAGTAGGTGCAGGTAAAGTTCGTCCGTTGGGGTTCCATCGTCGAAGATGGGTCCATCAATCTGAGTTTCCCATATACCGCACCACACGTTCGTTGACCAGTGTACCTGGTGTCATACTGTGCGTTCGATGTGAGGATTTTCCAGAGACTAGTAATACACATTTTGCACGTTCACAATGCCACTCCGTCTAAACGTTGCCTCATCTGTCCACAGACTGTCACAAAGGAACGATGGATTTTTCTCTAACATGAAATGACAGTAATCAAACCGTCTTTCGTGGTCACCCAACGTCAATGCCCATTTCGATTGTAGAATCGTTCCAGAGAATCGTCCCAGACATCCAACGCATGAAACAATAACTGATGCATTGCACCATCTTAGAGAGACCGGCTCCGTTTCACCACGACCCAGAAAAAGACGCACAAGGTGTAATGTTCGAGTGACACCGGAGGAAGTGCTGGCATTCGCCACTTTAAATCCACAAATGAGCACGGCGGAAATAAGCGCGGCACGCGTCAGCGTGTCTGGCAGTTATTACATGCACATGGTGCGCATCCATACCATCCAACACTGGTGCAAGCATTGATGATGGGTGACCACGAAAGACGGTTTGATTACTGTCATTTCATCGAACTGGTCAACGAACTAGTCAACGAGCTGGTCAACGAACGTGTGGTGCGGTATATGGGAGACTCAGATTGTTGGACCCATCTTCTACGATGGAACTCTAACGCGCGAACTTTATCTGCACCTACTACAAAACACGGTACGTAACTGGTATGAAGAGCTGCCTCTCCTAAATGCATGCCGGGTGTGGTTTCAACATGATGGGGCACCTCCACATAAAGCATCAAATGTCCGTGCGTATCTGGCCAACGAATTAAGTCAACAGATCATTGGATATGGTGGTCCAGTAGAGTGGTCACCGCGTTCACTGGACTTGACTCCCATGGACTTCTACCTCTGGAGATACATCAGGGCACAGGTGTATGTGACTGAGCCTACTTCTCTGGTTGATCTGAAGCAGTGCACCATCCTTGCTTGTTGCACAGTCCAAGTTACACCTGCTATGTTCCAACGTGCCCAGGACTCAGTACTGTCTCGCATTCAATTGTGCATTGCCGCCAACTTTGAACAGTATCTCTAGTGGATTCCGGTATTTGATGTATTCATTTTTTATAGTAGACCGTTTTTTAATATGATAATAAATTGATATTTATTTTTCTGTTTAATTTCAATATTTCATTCTTCGCTTTGTATATGACCCCTCAAAGTCATCTCAAATTTTTAGATGAAATAACCCTCTTTGGTGATACACCTATTTAGCGATACCGGCTAAAGGTAGTTTTGCCGTAAAAATGACATTGCACCCTGATTTCGATCTCGAATTACTCTAATTCATTTTTTAACTGATCCCTGAATGAAACACAAAATCATGTGAAAAAATCTCAAACTTTGAAATTTAATAACTGTGTCAATTTTTGTCGTACAAAAGTCAAATTTTTGTGTTGTATTTGTTATGATATGTGCAAACATTTACTAAACATAACTACAGGGACCGTGGGACCGTATAAAAAGTTAGATTTCGTAATTTTTATAAAATTGACTTTTTACTTTAATTAACGTCACAAAATGAATATTTACCTCACTTTAAACGCTTTTGTAAGTGGAACTATATGTCTACAACCAACGGTTGAGAAATTAAAGGTCGGTGATAGATAACATTTTGCACCCTGTATATTGATTTCTTTTACTTAACAATTGACGGACAGTAGGAACAAGTGAAGTTCGAAAATTGACACTGGGCTTCTACTTGTACGCCGGTAAATGCACATTTGTGCTGCTTGCTATAGGCCGCCATGCCACATAGTGAACTTCGCTTTGACGGCTATAGCCGCAAGTGTCCGTCAACGTGTTAAAAGATAAAATTAATACTAAAGATATAATTGTAGGCTGCTTTTTAGCTCACAGGCTGTCAAAGCCTGAGAGCTAATGTGCCCGTCCGTTCTGAATGTACGTATGTATGTATGTACGTAACGCGATAACTCTTGATAGAAATAACTGTTTTACTTCAAATTTTGTTTTTAGGTTCATTGTGATAAGGCGCTTCCCTGATTAGTTTTGGGGGTTCATTGGTTAAGTATAAAGGGGGAACGGGGGGCTAGCCCTCCCCCCTCAATTTAGATAAATGGGGTTTTCATGCAGAATTATCCGATTTTCTTCAAATTTTGTATATAGGTTCATTGTGACAAGGCGCTTTCATGATTAGTTTGGGGGGTTCACTGGTTAAGTATAAAAGGGGGGAAACGGGGTAACCCCCCCTCAATTTAAATAAATGGATTTTCATGCAGAATTTTCCGATTTCCTTTAAAATTTGTATACAGGTTCATTGTGGTAAGGAGCTTTCCTGATTAGTTTTGGGGGTCCATTGGTTAAGTATAAAGAGGGGAAACGGGGTGCTAACCCCCCTTAAATTAGATAAATGGGTTTTTCATGCAGAATTATCCGATTTTCTTCAAATTTTGTATATAGGTTCATTGTGGTAAGGCACTTCCCTGATTAGTTTTGGGGGTGCATTGGTTAAGTATAAAGAGGGATACGCGGGTCTAATCCCCCCTTAATTTAGATTAATGGATTTTTCATGCAGAATTATTAGATTTGCTTCAAATTTTATATATATGTTCATTTTAATAAGGCTCTTCCCTTAATATTTTTGGTTGTTCTTAGGTTAATTATAAGGGGGGGGGGGATGATCCCCCTTAATATATTGTCGATTTCTTTATTTTTCGAGGGGCTTATTCCAAATTCTTCGAAATAAGAGTATAATATACAATTAGTGTGAATAGCCTGTGAGCTCAATGCCCTCAGTTTAACTGGGCACTTTTCTTTTTTATTCATAATTGTAATACAATATGGGTTTATGTTCCATTTCGGGTTGGGTTGTGTTGAGGTTGATGAATTTCGGGTTCGGGTCGTGTTGAGGTTGATGTATTTCGGGTTCGGGTCGGAATGCGGCGTTCGAAAATTTTTTGTCGGACTCGGGTCGAGTTGAGGGTAGAGTTCGGCATCGGGGAGGGCAATTTGAACCCAAGTGGATTAGCACTGATCTTTTTTAGTTGCTGTTCGGGTTGATTTCTATTTTTCACTCTGGGTCCGGTTAGGTTTGGGTTCTGACACCTGCGGGCAGGTTTGGCCCGATTTATCAAAAGATTCTTCAAAATATATTTTAAGATGAAAACCCATATTATTTGACTATTAACTAGTATTTATATATTGATTTTTCTACTTAAAAAATACAAAAGATACTAGAGGTATAATTATAGTAATTATAGTTGTAGGCTGTATATTACTGATTTTTATGAGACATATATTCAATGCTGTAATAATTGTGAGTGCTATTTTATGAATAGCTTTTACGCAGATAATTAAAAATTTCTTGAGACATTATGTTTAAGTAAAAATAAAATTTTTAGAACTGTAGACGCAATTTTACTAAATATATATTTTTTTATTATTTCAGGTATTTCGAAATCTTGCGCATTATTCAGAGATTTAAAAGAGATGTACGAAAGTGGGAAATTTTCGGACATTACTCTGCAAGCAAGAGATGTAAACTTTCCAGCTCACAAAAATATCCTTGCCTCAAGGTCAAAAGTATTTGACGCCATGTTTCAGCATGATATGAAAGAAACTCAAACAGGTGTGATCCAGGTTGAAGATATTGAACCTGCAGTCCTAAGTATCTTGCTTCAGTACATCTACACAGGAATCGTGGATGATTTTCACATTGAAAAAGCTATAGCTTTGTATTCTGCTGCTGACAAATACTTCGTGGAAGAACTTAAAAATTGGTGCGTTAATATCATGTTGGACAACATGACAGTGGAAAATGTTTGCCAGATAGCTATATTGGCTGAATTGCATCCAGACCCAAAGCTGAAGGAAGCAACTCTGAATTTGTTTCGCAAGTATACTAGCGATATTTTTATAAGGAAGGAATGGCACGATCTAGTTGGAGATACCCAACACCATGGGCTAGTTTCGGAAATACTGCGTACTGTTTCGAAAGATTTCATTACAAATTGTGAACGTAACTAATAATTTTTTTCGAAAGATGGATTTACGCATTCGAGACTTTTACTTTTTTTTGATAATTTCTTGTGTTTTTTTGTCCTTTGTGTGTTTGTCTTTAAATTTGAATCAAAATCTTTATTTTACTGTAATGCTAATTTTAAATCCATATACTTTACTCAAATTTGCCCTTTCAATGTATACTGCATGACAGCAACAGCTTACAGAACTAAAACTTTGCGATAATAAAGAAATTTTAGAGGCTCATAATAGGACAATTTGTAGAAATAAAGAGGTCGGAACGACTCATTGATCTAAAATTTGTGGTAATAAGGAAGTTGTAGAGACTCATGAATCTGAAATTTTTTTAGTAATAAAACGGCCAGTGCGACTGAAGGATATAAATGTTTGTGGTAATAAAGAAGTTGCAGATAGCTTTTTTACTGACTTTCTGATTTACTGATTATCTTGCTTCTTTACCACCCTACTTTACTTTTATGTGTCTTGGACCGTAGGCTCAAGACTCATGAATCTGAAAATTTGTATTAATAAAAAGGTCAGTGCTGATTAAAGGAACGTGTAGTATCTTGTTTGCCCCATTCTAGATATTGCTTTCCAGATTTACTTTGAATAAATTACGTTGGAAATTCCTCTAGTTCAGGCTATGTGTCATTTTCTTAGAATAGTGGCGTCAATAATCAATTTCATAATCAATTTAGCGTAGTAGTTTGCCAATTCAATTATAACCGTTTCTGCATTTATGAGTGATGTTCAACTCAGTTTTTCTTTAATTCGTATATGCAGTTATAGGTTTAATGTGTAATGACATTATGATGTGTATATGTTGTATTCATATATGTGTAATGATTACATTACTTGGATTTGTATTTTTAATCGTTTTGTTTTACATTTATATATTTTGTATTTATATTATAAATAAAAATGTAAACTGTATATGTTAGACTAAGCCGCAAATGATTTTATAAATTATGTGGCGGGTTGAATCATTCGTGAAGTAACAAAAATTTATTTGGATATGAGTTTCGCATGATGAGAAAAGTATATTTTTTTAATATATTACATATAAAGAAAATCGAATTTGTAATTTTTTTTTCTTTTGCTGCTAGACATTTTTCATTTCTCAGAGAAACGCCTGGTATGGAATAAAATATTTAAAATGGCTCCACTAACCGAAAACAATAGACATTGCGGGTCTCATGCATCCCACGGACCACTAGTTGGAAATTCCTTTGTTAGACAATCATGTCAACCCCTTCCCCCTCCCTTTTTTATTTCCTATACCCATTCCTCTGTCCAAAGTAAGCCTGAAACGCCATTTTTGCCCCTATTGACAAAACCTAATTTATTATTATTATTATTATTGTTATTATTATTGTTGTTATTATAAAATCTATCCCTTTATATTTAAGAGTATTACACCATTTTGTGGCATTTGCCCAATGTATTTTTTTCTTTTTACAATCGATCTCTGAACATGTGTACTTTAATACTTACTGGTAACCTTGTATAATGTAGAAAAATTTGCATAATATATACGTAATGAAAGATTTTTCTTTTTTAATTCTACGGCCGTCAAAGTAGTAACGCAAAAAATATTGCTTTAACACATTAATTTAACGATATATAATTTCCAAAATTCATATATTGTTATTTAAAACATAAATTTTAATATATGATTCAATTTGTTATTTTACACATACATTTTAACATATGATTCAATTGACATTCATAAATAAAACAAAAATGCAAGCTGTCTTATCTAAAAAAGTCTCGCTTTCTGAAATAAAAAATATGCTTTTGCGCTTTAAAACATCAAAAGCGACAGAGAAAATAAAAATGTCAATTTCTTTTACGTTGCTTCATTAATAATATGTTCTGTCATTCTAGAAAATTTATATTCTCAGCAATATGTTATAAGAACATAAAAATTCGTAGGATTTTGCTGAATGCTTGAAACTTTTTTCGAAAATTGAAAGAAACAAAATTAAAAAATGCAGTTTAAATATGGAATATAAGGATTATTTTTAATTTTCAGATTGTTCTCGACATGAGAAGTAAACTTATTTTTAAAGCAATATTTTGTCTCAAAGTTGTTTAGTTGTTTATTTTCATGATGATTTAGTTGACATAAAACATTAAAATTGTTTTACTTAATCATTGAAAGGTTTTTAAAAAGCTTTATTTTACGTTCCTGTAAATACTTTTGTTTTTCAACTTTTGGATTAATTTGATTTATTAGATGCTTTTCGCATTTTAAATATAAAATTAGGTTTTAAGAAGATCGTTTTGGAATTTCAAAGAATAATTCTTTTTCCTGATATATGCTTTCTGAAATCAGGTAAATTTATTCTACCTTCCAAATAGGATGCATTTTGGGTAAGGTGGGAGGGGGGGGTTGCCCTTCTCAAGGTGTTAGAAATTTAAGAATGTATCGAACATCATAGGACAGACTCAAAAAAAAAAAATTCGGAAGTTCCACAAAAGCTAAAATAACTTGTCGAACAGGATTAAAATAGAGATAAATGAATTAAATAAACACTTTAAGCACAGAAACGAATAATTGTCCAAAATATTTTTTAAAGTCTTGCCATTGCAACGTTATCAAACTAAGACACGTTTACCAGCACTGCGTACTTTTGCTAATTAAAAAATTTCATTGTGAGAATAAAACTGTTTCGATTGCTTCTCAGCAGTGCTCAACAAGATTAAAAGAAATTTTTGTCCTCCTTAAAGAAAACTTTGCGCCCTCCCTAAGAAAGTTTTGGAATGGCGCCCCTGCTTTCAAATGTTAAGGTTCAATCTGTTTTTGATGCTCACCTTAAAAAAGTGAAAAATGAAAATTAAAGATACTTTTTATATGAAGGATCACAAAAATTCAATTTTTTATATGAAAGCTCACAAAAATTCAATTGAAAATGTATATATATGTGCAGAGTTTTTTTTTCTTCATTCTTAAAATAGCCGTCAAAATAGTAATAAAATAGAAATGCAAAAAATATTGTTTTAAACATTAGTATATCTTAAGTTACCGATACGTAAATTCCAGAATGTATAGACTGTGTTTTTACAAATAAATCGATTACAAGTAAGATGATTCAATTGACATCCATAAATGAAATAGAAGTGCAAGCTGCTTTTATTTAAAAGTGACTCGCTTTATATATAATTTATATGTACATATATATGCTTTTGCGCTTTAAAACATCAAAAGCTATGGAAAAAATAAAATGTCAATTTCTTTTACATAGCTTCATTAATAATACATTCTGTCATACGTTCTCTAAAAAATCGATCCTATCAGTAATATGTTATCAGAACAAACATTTGCAGGATTTCACTGAATGCTGGAAGCTTTTCTCGAAAATTGAAAGCCGCAAAGTTTAAAAGAGTAGAGTTTAAATATGAGAGATAAGGATTATTTTGAATTTTCAGATTGCTTTCGATATGAAAAGTAAACTTATTTCGGAAGCAATAATTTGTTTCAAAGTTGTTTATTTTTTACTCTTCATAATGATACAGTTGACGTGAAGCATTAAGATTGTTTTACTTTAAATGTATTATTATTTTTTCACATCATACAATGAAAGTAGGCATGTAGTAGTACAGAAATATTAAAAAAAAAACAGAAATAAAAATTATTCATCAGCTGAAAAATCAAATTTTGTTGGATATGCAGTAGTGAGGCATATTTAGTTTATTTACTTCTTCAACTTCTTATGCCAACTTTCTTAGTGCCTTGTGAAATAAAGCAAAATAATGTTCGATGTATATTTAGAAAATAATTTACAAGCTCATTTTCTGCTCCTGCTGAAAATACCTGTCGATTTTTCACAAACCTTACATGTATTGATATGATAGTACGTCAACATTACAGTTTATGTCCACTGCTCCAATTTACTGCACGTAATTTATGTTAAAATCATAAGTTGCTGGTGATGGAATGCTACAGAGTGATCAATTAAATTATTTGAATTTAAGTCTGATTGCATAGGATTTACCACTATATTGCTGTTAATTGATTAATATGAGTATTTTAAATTATCCGAGACGTATAGTATTTATTTTGCACCTATGACTCTAAGGATCTGATATGATAATTTATACTTAGAAAATTTTATTAGACAAATTATCAATTAATTATAGAAAAGAAAAAGTTGCGTTGTGAATTATTTTTGAAGTTCGGATCCTCTTTGAGCCAATTACAATCATCAAAGGTTACCTGCAGAGAGTTATGTAACATTAAATATATAATGGCTTATTTTAAAACCTAGATTGTAATATTAAAGAAAACATTTCCTAAAATAAAAGACTTAATATTAATTCAATAAATTAAGTAAACAAAAGGAAAACTGACTAAAATTAATTGAATATAAAATTGAGTTTATTTACAAGGTAATTATAAGCATATGATTAAAAACAAACATAAATGTTTAAAAAAAATAAAATATTCAATCCTAGTTGAGAACTGTATTCTCAACATTTATTTTCTGAGAATTACAGTTTGTCTTACTGAATTAAAAAAATTCGATTTTGAAAGGCAGGGTTCCATACCCTAGAAGTATTTCTTTGATTAGCCTTTTTATGTTTAGATCGGGGTAGGATCTTCATACACACTAAAATTCGTATTATTAAAAGAATATAGCTTAATTAAATAAAATGGAACAATGGTGAAGGAAGATTGTTTGTTACCTTATATTACTAGATAACGTTGACAGCAGGAGGTAATGGCTGACGCGTTTTCGCTTTTTTTTAGCGCGTACATTTCCATCTATTGGCACACACACTCAAAATCTGTTTTTTTAGTTAGAGAGCAGTCAACCTTCTACTTTTCCATCTTTTTTGAATCTGAACTCTCAAGAAAAATCACATTCTTTTCGTGGAGCAAAAAAAAAGGGATGGAACCATTTTTCCCTTTTCACATAAAATTAAGGCCTTATACGTTTTAACTTCTTGAAAATTTGCATGTTTCGGCCATACATCTGATTTTAGAGAGATGCCCATTGGCATGCGGGAGAAATTTGGTACTCCCCTTGAGTGTTTCATAGGTCCGTCGGTACAATAGCGATTCCTCTTGACGCCGTGCTGTGTCTGGGAGGTAAAGATGCTTTGACTTGTGAGGTCTTCGTGCCTATTTAAGCTCTCATAAATAAATGTGTCATATTATTGTTCTGACAATTTTCTCCATGACATTTTTATTAGGTGTAGTTAAATCATTCGTGGGAACGGAAAACCAAATATTTCCTTGACTGCCGTGGTTCACTTTGTTCCACAATTATCTATCTGTATGCGCTGATCCTAAAATGGATCATTAATTTGTATTGTTCACTGTTCACTGATTAAAATGATACCAAATACTCTGTTAATATGCAGAAAAAAAACCAAATACTTTTTTTTTTTTATAGTGTGTGCTAGTTTAGATCTAGATGGTGGTATTTCTCACCATCATCTCTTCCCCCGACATTAGAAAAAAAAAGGTCCACAGTATCTTTTTTTTTATATATATATATAGCCACAAAGTACTCGATGAAAGTCCATCGTCGTATTATATTGAAGATCAAAACTGAAAATGTTCACATGGAAAAGTCTAGGAACTTGGGATAAGCTGGGGTGTCACTAGGTTTGGAGTGTAAGTAGGTTTGCAACACCAGAAAAAAGTTTTACACATTGGTGAAATAAAGCGTAATCAAAAGTTCACTGTTGAAAAATCTGATGAAAGACATGACTTCTTCAGCAAGTTATCATGTGTAGTTGGTTTCAATTTCCATTGTTCCAAAAACATTTATTAAAATTTTGAGTTTTAATAGGTCCAAATCCAAATAAAGCAGGAAAATTTGAATAAGCCAAATAATAAAATAAAATGCCCGAGAGAAGAAAGAAAAAAAAAATTAATTTTCTTTTCCACTCTTATATTTTTAGTTATTACATACATATAAATTGGCAAATCTTTTATTTTAATTATTACAGGCTAATTAGGTACCCATACGTTGAAACACAATATACAGAATCATTTAAAACAAATACTCAATATAATCAGTAAGCTGTATGCATTGATAATGAATACCATACAATTAAAAAAAAATTATATAATATATGAAAAACATTGAGAGAAAACACATCTATATAATCACATGTCTGTTGTACTACAATCTGTATTATAAACATTATAATCTAATTCTCACATGAATTATTTTCTCTTGAGCAGAAAGGAAAACTTCTTTATTTTTATTTTTATATATATATAAAGAAAATGTTATGTTAAAAAAAAAAATCTTATCATTCTTACTAAAACAATTGTTTTGGAATATGTGAAAAGGCTACTTTTCTGAATGAAAGATATTCTCAATAATAATATATTTTCATAAAAGAAACAGATCGAAAAAATGAAAATTTGTTTTCTTCTTTCGATACCAAAAATTTAAATATCCATCTATAAAGTCAAACACAATACCCTTTTAAACTGCCTGCCTTGGAATGGACGGGGTTGGGGAAAAAAAAAAAAACAAGGCAGAAGAAGAAAAAGAAAAAAAACAGTAATCTTTTCTCCCTCTAATCCATCACCGCTAAGCGGAAGGATAGAGAATGACAGCTAGATGACCCTACCTGTGGACAATGACTCATCCTTTTTTTTTTTTTTTTTTTACATTCGTATCCAGGTGTACACAAGGGAAGATTTGCGAAATGCATGTACTAGCGATCGTTGCTATCCCTCAGGTGTATGATTACTAAACTCCTGGATTACTGACAGTGGGGAAAAAAAAAATCAGTGAAACGATTTGATTGCACGTGTGTCTGTGCAGATTTTGGATTACTCGCCAAAATTCAGCTATCTGTATTTTATTGTTGAAATAAGATTACAGGTATGATTAAAATAAAAAAAAGTCGTGTATACCCGGCTTGGATTAAAAAAAAAATGAGGTATGTTTAAATCTGTATATCTGTTTAATATTTTCTATAAAAAAAAAAATCGGTACACGTGTAACGTGGTCAAATCCGTTTGCATCGCACTATCTTCTCGTCAATTTATATATTTACTTATTTATTTATATTGTGTATAAAAACGTAATGTATTATAATATATATATTTTTTTAATATAATATTGATTTTCTAGTTACAATTTAAGTTAGCGAGAACAAGCGAGCGTTGCTTTGCACAAACGAAAATGTGCATGCAATTGTAAAATATTTATTTAATTATTTATTCTTCTTATTATTATTATTTTAAAATATATTAACGTGTAAATATACATATTTAAGGAATCGAAAGCGAGCGTTCGCTTTTCTTTTCTCTTATTATTTTTTGTTTTATAAAATATTACATATAGTTAGAAAAAAAATTAAACAAATTCTTTTTTTTTTTGTAAAGTTTGGAAATTTAGTTAATTAGAAATATCTCAGCTAAATGCATTATTAGATGCTCTGCGCAGATAGTCTCAATTTCGCCTGCAAAAACGAGACTTTAACATCCAATAAATTGCTGAAATGATCATTGACATGTATCCAACACCTTTTTATCATTATTATTTTTTTAGTATGAAATAATTTACCTAAATATTTAAGGTATAAATTAAACATCCAATTTATGTTTTGTAATAATTGAAACGTTCAATGGTATTTTTTTTTATTTATTATTTTTTTTTGTAATTAAATTATCTGAAATGTTAATCCTTAGGGACAACTAATAAATTTTTTTTTTTTTTTTTTTTTTTTACTTGTTTGTTTTATAATATGAAATCGTACGATTATTCTAAAATTAAAATTGAAACGCGTTGTTCTAACCCAGTTATAGATTATATCAAATATTAAACTAAAATAATTTTGTAAAATCTGACCGATTTTTTTTTGTTATAATAATTCAAGTGGATTCGTCAATCCGTGGCTTTAAGCAAAGGATGAATTATTATAAAAATTGGTCAATATAAAATGTTGTATTATTATTATTTATATTTGTGTCGCCGAGTGAATAGATGTTGACTTGTAATTTTAAATCGATTAGTTATATGTTTTGTGCTACATATCAAGACTTTTATTTTCACTTTTAGTAGAGGGGGTAAGGTTATATATTAAAATTTTTTTTTGTTTTGTTATATAAATTAGTATAAAATGGGTTTGAAAGGGTGATACCCTGGCAAGGCTGCCTCTGTTTTTATTTTTACCGTAATTATTATTATTTTTTATTTAACGTGCATGTTTGTTCATAACTCCCTCTGACGAGCCAAATCCCTCAGTAGTACACTGTGTAGCAAAGAAAAAAAACTTGCAATATCCTCCCTAAATGATCTTTTTTTTTTTTTTTTTTTTTTTTTTTAAATAGTAACCTGTCCTCAATGTACTGTAAATAAACAATAATGGAAAATTATAAAATGTGTACTAACTAAAGAAAAATAAGACATCTATAAACGATAAAAATTTAAAATAAATATATACATATTGCCTCGAGAGCAATAAAAGAGAAAAAAAATTTCTCGCTTCCCTATCTAGGAATTTATGTGTATAGTCTGTGATTCCACTTTCGTTGGTGAGAATAATTTATTTATGTGGCGTTTAATAGTCGCTTTATCTGGGAATGCAATTTCCTTTAATAGGTAATTGTTATTCCTAAGCTTCCTTACCACCTCGAATGGTCCCAAGAATTTTGGCTGAAGTACACCTGGTTTACCCACGACTTTTAAGTAGCATTCTTGTCCCGTTTGTAGAAATTTTACTTTTTGGACTGGAGTACTGTCGATGTACTCCGCCATCATTTTTTTTTGGTTTTGTAAGGCTAATCTCTTTATTTCCTCAATATGTTGGACTCTATTTTTAACGTAGGTTTTGACAATTATGTCTTGGTCAGGCAAGTGTATGGAAAAAGGAGTTCTTATTTCTCTACCGAAAAATAGAAGTGCCGGAGAAAATCCCGTGGCTCTGTGCGGCGTACTGTTATAATTAATTTTAAAAAAATCAATCCTGGTATCCCATTCTAAAGAGTTTTTACACATAGCCACAATTGAATTTTTTAATATTTTATTACTGATTTCACAGAGCCCATTACTGCGTGGATTATTCACGGACGTAAAATCTAGGTCTATGTTAAGAGAATCCATGTATTCTTTGAATAAATCAGAGTGAAAATACCGGCCATTATCCAATTTTATGGATCGCGCCAATCCGAAATTACTAAAATAGCGATTCAATACATTTAGAAGTGTTTGTGATTCACAATTGCGAACCGGTACAGCCTCCAAGAATCTTGATGTGGAATCAATAATCATAAATACAAATTTATTTTTGCGTAGCGTCATTGGAAGCAAACCAATTAAATCTATATGCAAAACTGATCCGATTTCTTTATCTTTGATTATTTTTTGTGTGGGAACTTTAATAGTTTGATGTTGTTTAGTCGTGTTACATGGTATACATTTAGTACAATAATTCTTTACATCCCTGTACATCCCGTACCAGTAGAATCTAGCTTTTATTATTTGATAAGTTTTAAAAAATCCGAAATGTGGTTTATGAGCTTCCTGTATTATTTCAGCTTTAAGTTTATCCGGAGCAATTAACAGTTCATTTGTATCAGAGCCTGGCTTTAATATTAATATTTCTTTTTGATTGAGAGTGAATTTTTTTGTGGTTTTGTTTTGTTTGTCAGTTTTAATTTTGTTTATTATTTTATTTAATTTTTCGTCTTCTAATTGTTGTAGTTTAATGTTTTCATCTGATAGAGCTTTGTTTACCGTAAACAATGAATTTTGCAATTTTTCTCTTGAAATTATATTATTAATGTTCCTCGAAACATAATCAGCAGGATTTTTAGATCCCTCGATATGCTGAAAAGAGTAGTTAAAAGGGGACAAATTGTCCAACCACCTTGCTACAATGTCTGGTTGCTTTTCCAAATTTAAAAAATACGTTAGCGCTTTGGAGTCTGTATAAATATTAAATTTTCTCCCTGCGAGAATATGCTTGAAATACATCACCGCTTCATGAACCGCCAGTAGTTCGAGTTTGAAACTGGGGTAGTTCTTTTCGGGATCCCTTAATTTTCGCCCAAAATGTTCAATTGGCAGCTGTTCTCCGTCGTATTCTTGTGCTAAAATTCCAGAAATAGCTGTTTTAGAAGCGTCTGTGATTAAAATGAAATCTTTTGAGAAATCCGGGGGTTTTAATGTGGGATTTTTAACTATCGCTGCTTGGATTTCTTTGAAAGCATTTTCTTCTATGTCAGACCATTTAAATTTCACTTTGTCTTTAGTAAGATTAATTAATGGGTCAACTATTTTAGAATAGTCTTTAATAAGCGATCTAAAATAATTCGAAAGACCAAGTAGAGATTTAACTCCCTTCTTATTTTTAGGTTTAACTAAATTTTGAATTTTATCTATGTTTCTTTTTGAAGGAGAGTATCCTTCGCTGTTTAGGGTGAAACCGAGAAATTCGATTTCTGACATACAGACTTGTATTTTAGTAGGCTCAATAGTTAAATTATTTTCAATAAAAGCTTTAAGGACTTTGTCTAACAGATCTAACATTTCTTCGAGTGAGTCGGCTGCTAGGATCACATCGTCAATAAAATAAGCGACTTGATCTTCATTAAAGTGGCCCAACACTTTATCAATTAATTCTGCAAACACCGCAGTACTGAGTCGCGTTCCGAAAGGCAATCTTAAAAAGGAGAATTTACCGTGCTCCGTTATGAAAGCTAATTTTTCAGTGTCTTCTTCACGTAAATTTATTTGGAAAAACGCACTGTGTAGATCCAGTACTGTATAATATTTTTTTCCACTCATTCTCCGCAGAATCTCTTTAATTTCGGGTATGGGGTACGCATAATTTTGAAGTATTTCATTTAAAAGTCTATAATCGACCGCCATACGATATTTAACTTCATTAGCCTGTTCGTTTTTCTGCAAAGATTTTTTTTTAACGAAAATAACAGGGAAAGCGTAATCAGAGTTGGATTTACGAATGATATTTGCTCTCAAAAGTTTTTCAATTTCTTTTTTAGCATACTCCTTGACATTGTGTGCAGTTTTGTATGGTTTAGTCTGCAGAGGATAATTATGTATTAAATTAAATCTTGGGACGACTAATGAAGATTGTCCGAGTGTATCGTAATTCTTAGAAAAGGCATGTGCATTATTTAGAAGTATTTTTTTTAATTTTTCTGCTGTGTCCGAGTCTAAATGTTGTAAATTAAAGTCGTCTGATCTAAGTTCTGCTTTTCTCCGTTCACGAACTTGCTCTAAATTCAGATTATTAATGTGCACTACCTGCTTCGTTACTTCTTGACCCTCAGTGTCAACTGATTTTATTTCAAAATGTTTAGAAATTTTGCCAATGTTCATTCCCTCTGTTAAGATTAATTTTTGTTGTGATTTGTTAGTGATTATTATATGAATTTTATTATCCTTGGCAATTTCGTGAATTGATGTTTTATAATAAATTTTCATATTATGTTTAATCGGTTCCAAGAGTATTGTATTTGTAGTTGCGAATTTATCTGGATCTAATAGTAATGCAACAATTTTTTTTTCGCCTGGTAGTAACTCCGTTGTCTGTGTTAGTTTTGCTGTAACAAAATTTTTGTGCGAGATACGTTTTTTTTTTCTTTTTGCGTATTGTTTCTTTATTTTGATTCTCATTAGAGTTAGCAGTTAAGTTACTTATCAGACTTTGAGGTTCATTTTCTAGAAATTGAAGTGCAATGTTTTTGTTTTTTAATTTCATGGTTTTATCTTCAAAATCTAGGATAATATTATTTGTTTTGAGGAAATCGAATCCCAATAGCATATTGTAGTTCCGACCAAAATCTTGAGTTGTAACATAGAATGCCCCCGATACAAAAACGTTTTCCAATTTGAAAGTTAATTTAATGCATTGCTTAAAAGAGATTGTCGAATTTGTTAATGTTTGAATTTTTACCTGGTTACAGAGATTTTTATATTTTACGTGTGCATTCTTTAATTGTTCGAACAATATAGGTGATGCCAAAGTTACTGCCGCCCCACTGTCTGTCAAAGCATTAATCTTAACACCATTAATTTCAAAAGTAATAATCGGAAGTTGAGAATTGTCATTACTTTTGACACTAGCAATCATTTTGTTATTTTTTTTAGACCCGCAGTGAGACTTACGCGGGTGCCTTGTATTTGAGAATGTAAGTCCCGACTTTAGTTTCCCTTATTGTTACTAGAATTCTGATCATGATCTTTATCTTGTTTATTGTTTTCAAATGTCTGCTGTGAATTATTTTTTTTTGTATAATCATGTTTTTTATAATTATTTTGCTTGTAGCCCCCTCTATGCCCTCTATAATTTCTTCGCTGGTCATATGATCTCTGTTCGTTGAAATTGCCTCCATAATTTCCGAAACTGGGATATGATATCGGCATAAATTGTTGGTGGGGTGGGGGTGGTGCATAGTACATGTACTGAGGAGCAGAATATTGCATAGGGTTGAAGTTTTGGTGCGTGTAATTTGGGGTTTGCTGAAAGTTTCCCTGAGCTTGTTGGTTTCCCCCTTGATAAAAATTTGGTTTTTCGATTTGAATATTCTCAGGAATTTTTTTATTTTCGTCCACGTAATTACTGCTGTTTTGTTCGTTGCCCTTGTAAAACCAACAATGTGGGTTCGTATGGGATGTGGATTTACAGTACTTGCAAAACCTAGTTGTATCATTGTTAGTGGCATTTACCTTTAATTTTATGTTATTTAATTCCGCGGTTAATAATTTTATATTCTCTGCACTTTCTACATTGAGTTTAAGCAGTTCATTTAACAAATCAGAATCTTTAGTTTTGGAAATGTTGTTGATGTCCTTTAAATTGACATGTGAATAAGCCTCCTCTAATTTTAAGGCTATGTTGCACGCTGTTTTAAAGTCCGGCGGAGAGTTTTTTCTTACTTCCAGACTTAAATCACTACGAATTGATTCCAAAAACTGAGATAATTTGATCATTTCCATGAATGTAGAGCTGTTGTTAGCTCCTATATCTTGCCCACTTTTTTTTAGATAAAGGTCTGCTGCCGCATTAAACTCTAATATAAATTCGTTCATGTTTTGTTCCGGTTTTTGTTTGAGATTGCAAAATTTCTTTTGCGCTTCTAGAAATGTGGTTTTGGGTTCGAATAATTGTTTTAACTTTGTTTTAAAGGTTTCTAAGTTCTGTTCCACGAACAAATTTTGATCCCTCATCAATTTATCTTTAGCAGGTCCTACAATTTTCGCCTTTAATATAGTTAATTTAGAATCATTATTCAATTCAGTTTTATTGATGAGATTGTCAAATTGTAAGAAAAAATGGTTAATATTTGCTTCTTTTTTTCCATCATAGTATGGAATCAGATTAATTAGGCTATCTGCATTTGGGGTGTCCATTGTAGTAATTTTAGGAGTAGCTTTTTCAGAATTTATAATTTTCTTCTCTTTCTTTTTTTTCTTATTATTATTATTACTATTATTACAAATAATATTAGTGTCTACAGTTTGATTATTTAATTCGCGTAATTGTTGTCTAGTTTTGACACCAGTATCTATTCTACTAATTCTTTGACTTTTACGCTTATTCATCCAATTAAAGTACAAAAATCATAAAATAGAGAGAGAGCAAAAAAAAAATTGTTTAACATAAAATAAAAGATACCCAATGGTGAATTGTTATGCACTGTTCGAGAAATTAATTATATATAATATATATCATTTCAATATTTGAGCATTATTATGTATTTATTTTATATTTGCTGCTGTTGCAGTATATGTAACACAAGTCATATTTTCAATTCTTTGTTAATACAAATCAATCCAATAACACTTATTATTATTTAATATATCATTATATATTTAGTGAGGTACCCAAAAAGAATTGCCAGGTATATGCATGTTACAGAGTGTATGAAGATTCCCCAATGAATGCTTAAAATTTTTTTTTTTTTTTTTTTTTTTTTTTAATTAGTTGTTGAAAAGAGGAAAAAAAAAAATTTTCAAAAGAATTAGAATTAAGAACATTTATGTTAGCAAAAAAAAATTTTTTTTTTTTAGTCTTAATATTGCATATATATTTTTATATTTAAAAAAAATTATACAATAACCTAAAGTTCTATCTCTAAAATTAAATTAATATATTAAAATAATTTAGAAAGAGGTAACGGTACCACTTCTAATTCGGTAAACCCTATGATGGAATGCTACAGAGTGATCAATTAAATTATTTGAATTTAAGTCTGATTGCATAGGATTTACCACTATATTGCTGTTAATTGATTAATATGAGTATTTTAAATTATCCGAGACGTATAGTATTTATTTTGCACCTATGACTCTAAGGATCTGATATGATAATTTATACTTAGAAAATTTTATTAGACAAATTATCAATTAATTATAGAAAAGAAAAAGTTGCGTTGTGAATTATTTTTGAAGTTCGGATCCTCTTTGAGCCAATTACAATCATCAAAGGTTACCTGCAGAGAGTTATGTAACATTAAATATATAATGGCTTATTTTAAAACCTAGATTGTAATATTAAAGAAAACATTTCCTAAAATAAAAGACTTAATATTAATTCAATAAATTAAGTAAACAAAAGGAAAACTGACTAAAATTAATTGAATATAAAATTGAGTTTATTTACAAGGTAATTATAAGCATATGATTAAAAACAAACATAAATGTTTAAAAAAAATAAAATATTCAATCCTAGTTGAGAACTGTATTCTCAACATTTATTTTCTGAGAATTACAGTTTGTCTTACTGAATTAAAAAAATTCGATTTTGAAAGGCAGGGTTCCATACCCTAGAAGTATTTCTTTGATTAGCCTTTTTATGTTTAGATCGGGGTAGGATCTTCATACACACTAAAATTCGTATTATTAAAAGAATATAGCTTAATTAAATAAAATGGAACAATGGTGAAGGAAGATTGTTTGTTACCTTATATTACTAGATAACGTTGACAGCAGGAGGTAATGGCTGACGCGTTTTCGCTTTTTTTTAGCGCGTACATTTCCATCTATTGGCACACACACTCAAAATCTGTTTTTTTAGTTAGAGAGCAGTCAACCTTCTACTTTTCCATCTTTTTTGAATCTGAACTCTCAAGAAAAATCACATTCTTTTCGTGGAGCAAAAAAAAAGGGATGGAACCATTTTTCCCTTTTCACATAAAATTAAGGCCTTATACGTTTTAACTTCTTGAAAATTTGCATGTTTCGGCCATACCTCTGATTTTAGAGAGATGCCCATTGGCATGCGGGAGAAATTTGGTACTCCCCTTGAGTGTTTCATAGGTCCGTCGGTACAATAGCGATTCCTCTTGACGCCGTGCTGTGTCTGGGAGGTAAAGATGCTTTGACTTGTGAGGTCTTCGTGCCTATTTAAGCTCTCATAAATAAATGTGTCATATTATTGTTCTGACAATTTTCTCCATGACATTTTTATTAGGTGTAGTTAAATCATTCGTGGGAACGGAAAACCAAATATTTCCTTGACTGCCGTGGTTCACTTTGTTCCACAATTATCTATCTGTATGCGCTGATCCTAAAATGGATCATTAATTTGTATTGTTCACTGTTCACTGATTAAAATGATACCAAATACTCTGTTAATATGCAGAAAAAAAACCAAATACTTTTTTTTTTATAGTGTGTGCTAGTTTAGATCTAGATGGTGGTATTTCTCACCATCAGCTGGGTAAATTGAAAATGCGCAATTTTTACTTTCATAAAAGCATCAAGAAGAAATCCCTCGCGAAGAGTACTGTTATTAATTCCTCACTATCGGTGTTGGTCAGTGACACCTCTAATTCCCCCAGTACTGTTAAACATACCGGCGTGGAATGCATTCGTATTTTTAAAATATCTTTTCAGGAAATTAATATTTTTAATCCCACAGCTTTGCGCCTATATTTATTCCCAAAAGATCCGGTTTATTCCCGGATTTTTTTCGAATCTTTGCAACCAAATTTCGAATATTTGTGGGTTGCAAACAGCAACCCGCATTAACCCGGGAGCAGTCGCACGGGGTATGACATACCCCAGGGTGCGTACGGTTTTTACAATTGCCACCACTATTTTTGGAAAAGTAATCTATAATTTACATTATCATAAAATTTGTAACAATTGTCTCAGACTAAATAAAGTGACGATTATTAATTTTATTTATTGGTGACAATGTAAAAATCATTCATAATCTGGTTATGCACGACTTCTCCCGAGTTAAAGAACCTAGTGATGTAATTTTTTTTACATTTGAAGGAATGATGCTTTGAGACCTATAGCTACAAGGCTGTCGTACCGAATGATCCATATACATTTTATTCACAGAAACACATACATGACTTCGACAATTACATAAATCTTGACGAGATAGCACAAGGAAATTTACAACACCAAGAGTTACATCTGGGAGCTTCACAAAGTGCGTGCAATGGAGCTAGTGGGAGTCAAACACCGCCGGCCTGCTTCCTACGCTCTCAAGCGATTAGCGGAATGGTGCCTTAACCACTCGGCCACGAAGGCCCCGAGTGATATAGTTTGGAATAGTTTTCGATCAGCATAAAAAAAACATTAGCTTGGAGATAATTACATGTAAAGTGCCTCTAAATAAGAGTGGCGACACAGGCAATGACGCCTGTTCAGACAGATGTTTTTGTTTAAACTATGAAAAGCCTACATTCCAGAACTTGGCGAGAACTTTTGCATGGAGGAATCCGATTAGACGAGTAACACAAGTTAACAAGTTCCTCTCGATAATGGTAGGCTTACCAAGCTGCTTGGCGATACATTTTTGTTCAAAATCGTGTAAACCAATCAAATTTTATATCCCGTCTGTCGTCAATCTTACATACATGTTACCCTACTGCACTGAGCTCCATATATAACAGGCCTTCCTATAGGCTGCCGCGGTGCTTTACAGGTATCTTTTTTTACAGACCGCGGGAGTTACGTGATGCTAGAATGCACCAATGCAGGTGTACGAAAAGAGCATCACGTCACTCTAGCGGTCTGTAAAAAAAGATAAGTGGAATGCACCGCGGTAGCCTGTCTTTTTCATTAGCCTCGCTATTTCCCAATATGATTTCCAGCGGTCAACGTGAAAGGATTCAGTGACGATAATTTTAGTTCGCATTCACTGCAAAACATGCTATTTATTGCATTCCCTTACATGATTAGAGAATCATTTATTAATTAGATAAGCATAGCTTAATTAGGGAAGCATAAATTAGGAAAAAAGTAAATGAGAACACCAATATCTAACATTGACAACGCGGACGATTTTTACCTTTGCCTTGCAAAAGGTAAAAATGCCGCCGGTTAGTGCTCTAGCTCGCATAAATATACTTGAATTGTCATGCTACTGATACATGTTACTGAGGTTTCCCAAACAGCAAATAATTCTTCGCCGAACTTCGGCCAAATGTCCTAACCCGAATGACCACCTTTCCTCCTATTAAACTCAATTTTTCGGGTCGGCAGGAAAAACTTTTTGTCCGCCCGCCAAACCGGCTCTGGACCACAGCATCGCGAATACTTTACTGAATCAAACTTTTCCCTATTAGTTTTCGATAATTTGGTCACTTGGTAATCTTTTGCCGAGTGCATTGCGATATCATATGATCTTTGCCGATTAGCTAATGATATCGGCCAATTAGCTAATGATATAGGAAAAATTGTAAAATGCAAAAATAGTATTTAAGACGTAAGAAAATCCGTTTTAATTCAAAAAATAAATATTACTAATTGGAAATATTTTCCACTATAAGATGCAAAAATATTTACATATCGATTATATAACTAATTAAAACGTAAAAAAAATCGTTACATTTAAAGTTTAAATATTGCGGTTAAATGAGTTTGAAATAAAAATCAGAACTAATTACAATTAAAATTTAAATTACAATTAATTTTCCGTTGTGAGATGCTAATAACATTACATTTTAAGTTAAAAATTACGTTCTTACTTATTAGTTACTGATTGGTATATGAATTATTATTGATATATGAATATTTTTGCATCTTACAAAAATAATTAACTGCCATGTAAATTTAAATTGTAATTAATTGTAATTTTCTTTCTAAAATTATTTAACAGCAATATTTAAATTTTAAATAAAACAAAATTTCTTGCGTATTAATTAGTTACACCTTCGATAGATAAATATTTTTGTACACCGTAAAAAATTTTGGTCAACAATTACGGTACATTATTCTGTCAACTTTGTGACTAGTATATATACCGTAATTTAACTGGTTGGTTTATGTACCGTAAAATATTTAAAGTATATGAACTGGCTGCACTCCACCCTCTCCTCAGGCCTACACGCATTACGTAACAAGAGCAAGAGCATCAATACAGGGGTTACTGTACACCGAGGCGGGGCTACCAGCTTTTTCTTTACTGAAAAATAATTATTTTACGGTATAAATACAGATTTTTTACTGAAAAACAATCATTTTACGGTATAAATACAGTTTATAATCGAAATGGCACATATACGGGTTTTTTACGCTTAATATGCCTTAGAAGTACGGTACTCATACCGTAAAGAGTGAAAACGGTACAAGTACCGTTAATTTACGGTACATCTACTGAAATTTTACGAAATTTTTTTACAGTATAGGTTATGGAAAATATTCCCATTTAACAAAATTTATTATTTGATTTAAAACGAACATTTTAGTTATTAAATTTTTACAACTTACAGTTAAAAATATATTCACTTAATATTGCTTCGTAGCTGTGAAAATCCTATTCTATAAAACTGCGTATTATACTATGGTTATGTATGAGAAAATAGCGTTTATTCTTGTTTTTAATATTTAGATAATTATTCTAATGAACAATGTGTTCAATCACTTTTTTTTAATTTTTAAAAAGCATAAAATTAAATTCCTCGTTATCTGAAGAAAAAAGATGATATCCTTCTTTATAAGACAATTTACATCATAACATTTAGAAAAATTCTCAAAAACTTTTCCAAACTTTTCTTTAAAATGTCATCTTTCATTTATTTACGGTTCGAGCGTTCCATTTTCTTAATTCCCAAAATTTTACTTGAATAATTTCCAAAAAAATTACATTTTAACATAGAAATTTCTAATTCATAATTTACAAAATACATTTAGAGCAAATTAGTTTGTTTCTGTAGTAGTCTACATTTCCGATATTATCTGATACATTTCAATTTATTTATTTAAATCAACAAAGTCTATATAACCACTTATTTAATATATTTTAGTTCAATTTATTAGGTTCCATTTATCAAAATATATTTTTTATTCTGAATATCTGTACGTAATAATAAAAATAAACTTTAAAATTTTTAGATATCCTTATCACTATTTATCATGCTATCTGTATTTTTATAATTCATTTTTATAATTTGTATATTTTTACTTTCTTCTATCTAAAATAGAATAAAGTATTGTAATCGAAATTTTTTTCAACTTCCGGTTTTCGACGGATTTACAAGTTTTAGGGGTCAGAGATTCCGAAAAACACGTTTTTACAAAATGTCTGTCTGTCCGTCTGCCCGTCTGTGTGTCTTCATTGTATCATCGAAAAGTGTATGAAGTTATGCTTCAAATTGAACCTAATTTTTTTTCTATGTTTTTGGCTATGGCAAGCAGGTTCTATTAGAATTTGGGGATATTTCGACGAAAGGGGGCGCTGTGATCGATATTTTTGCTCCATTTTCACTATTGTACCATCTAAAAGTATATGAAGTTATGCTTCAAATTGAACCAAAATTTTTTTCGATGTTTTTGGCTATGACAAGTAGATTCTATCAGAATTTGTGGATATTTCAACGAAAGGGGGCGCTGTGATCGATATTTTTGTTTCATTTTCACTATTGTACCATCTAAAAGTGTATGAAGTTATGCTTCAAATTGAACCTAATTTTTTTCTATATTTTTGGCTATGGCAAGCAGATTCTATCAGAATTTGGGGATATTTCGACGAAAGGGGGCGCTGTGATCGATATTTTTGTTTCATTTTCACTATTGTACCATCTAAAAGTGTATGAAGTTATACTTCAAATTGAACCTAATTTTTTTTCTATGTTTTTGGCTATGGCAAGCAGATTCTATCAGAATTTGGGGATATTTTGACGAAAGGGGGCGCTGTGATCGATATTTTTGTTCCATTTTCACTATTGTACCATCTAAAAGTATATGAAGTTATGCTTCAAATTGAACCAAATTTTTTTTCTATGTTTTTGGCTATGGCAAGCAGATTCTATCAGAATTTGGGGATATTTCGACGAAAGGGGGCACTGTGATCGATATTTTTGTTCCATTTTCACTATTGTACCATCTAAAAGTGTATGAAGTTATGCTTCAAATTGAACCTAATTTTTTTCTATATTTTTGGCTATGGCAAGCAGATTCTATCAGAATTTGGGGATATTTCGACGAAAGGGGGCGCTGTGATCGATATTTTTGTTTCATTTTCACTATTGTACCATCTAAAAGTGTATGAAGTTATGCTTCAAATTGAACCTAATTTTTTTTCTATGTTTTTGGCTATGGCAAGCAGATTCTATCAGAATTTGGGGATATTTTGACGAAAGGGGGCGCTGTGATCGATAGTTTTGTTTCATTTTCACTATTGTACCATCGAAAAGTGTATGAAGTTATGCTTCAAATTGAACCTAATTTTTTTTCTATGTTTTTGGCTATGGCAAGCAGATTCTATCAGAATTTGAGGATATTTCGACGAAAGGGGGCGCTGTGATCGATATTTTTGTTCCATTTTCACTATTGTACCATCTAAAAGTATATGAAGTTATGCTTCAAATTGAACCAAAATTTTTTTCTATGTTTTTGGCTGTGACGTACGTACTTAAATTAAAAAGAAATAATTCCAAAGGCCGGGAAAGAAAAGCAGCCGATAGTTAAAAACAGAACAAAACTTTTATTTACATGTTGATCTGAGAAGAGTTCTTAGGCGACTGTCTGGTGCGTCGACTATTGCATACAAAAGATGCGCACGCAACGAAAGGGTTACAGCGCGTGCTGGAAAAATGACCTTGACAGGAGAGGGATAATTTTCTCTCTTTCTGCAACATTGGCTATGGCAAGCAGATTCTATCAGAATTTGGGGATATTTCGACGAAAGGGGGCGCTGTGATCGATATTTTTGTTCCATTTTCACTACTGTATCATCGAAAAGTGTATGAAGTTAAGCAGATAATTGAACCAATTTTTTTTCTATGTTTTCGACCAAAGCCTGCAGGTCCAGGTTGAATTCTGGGATATTTCGACGAAAGGAGTCGCTGCCATCACGATTTTTGTTCGATTTTCACTATTGTATCATCGAAAAGGGTATGATGTTATGCAGATAATTAAACCAAAAAATTTTAATATGTTTTTGGCTGTAACCAGCAGGTCCGACTAGAATGTAGGGATAATCCGCCGGAAGGGGGCGCTGTGATAGCCATTTAAAGATTTCAAATTCAAAAAGATGTATAAAAAAAGTAGAAATCCTAAAAGTTTTTTCCGTTAAATGTTCGGCCTTGATCCGGAGAATCCGGAGCAGTTTTTGTTTTGTCTTTATATTAAAAAATGGCGTAGATATAGCAGTTTGAAATTTTAAGGTGGTTGACATTTTCAAACAAAACAGCAGTATTCATCCATAAACGGGTTTAATTTATGAGTTTTAGTTAACAGGGTTTCAGCAAATTTTCTTTCATTGTTGTAACCATTGTTCCTATTCTTAAATGCTTAACACTATATATTTATATTCGCCAACGTCAAATTCTCGCCAAGCTTGGCGGCAATTGACGAAGTATCGCCAAATTTGGCGACAAAAATAGGTTGCCACAAATGAAGCCAACTTGGCTGTAGAATCTAATTTGGCGATATTCTCATTCAAATTCAATGTTGACGAGAACTGGGAATGAATCTTCTTTAATTGGGTTCCACGCATTTTAGCTTCGTGTTTTCCAGTAAAATTAGCTAAAATCGTAAAACCAAGGAATAGGGAGGCTATCTGTTCCGGTCGGTACAGGCCAAAAGAACTTTTCGTAGTTTAGTATACATCGGTTGATTACATCCCGGTAACCCGACGATTCGCAAGCAGCTGACGTACAACAGAATGACGAAAAATATTGATTTTATTGGCGATGTGAGGACGAAATTAGAAGTATTAACATGATTGAGATAGAAGAAAGTTTTGGGATTGGCACATCCGACTAGTTATCTATCTGTTCGTGATTATATAAATACGTAGCACCTAGAGTTCTTCATCTGATCCGTCCGTCTGTCAATCCGTCCGCATATAACAACGCAAAAACTACCCAATCAAATGGTTTGAAATTTAATGTATATAATCGATGCAGAATTTTGTCGAGTCATTTCAAATTTTATGAAAATTGAATCAAAACTTAAAAAGACATTAATAAAAGTTTTCTTCATTCTATTAAATACACTGTTAAAAATATGTAGCAAACTGTCTAGTCATTTGACCGTTTTTGTCGAAAACAGTCAACTGACTGGACAGTTTGCTGCAATTTTTTTACAGTGTACTATCATACATAATCGATATAATAAAAGCGCAAGTCATGTGACTGAGGAAAAGAAATATGGGCTGACCATTTCTTTTTTCATATGCCAGGCGGCCATTTTTATTCAAAATTATTTTTTCGAATAATATTGCATTGAAGTTACATTATTAGAAACATTGTTCAAAAAAGTTGTTTGTTTGACAGATGAGTTACATTAAAAAATGTATAGATTCTGAGATAACTTCAGTTAAAATTAGGTTAACAGCCCAATATTTATCCCAATTGTCAATCTGGAGCTGTTCATCTTTACCTGATCGTGTTTATTTACACTCGTAGAGACTTTAACATATATATTTTTTAAATATTAAAAGCTATGTGAGTACGAAAAATTCTATTAAAATATTGTAGTAATAAGAAAATGTAAAAGATGAAGCCATGCAAGTAGTGCCCCAAAAGCCAGTTACGAGCCTCTACTTCATTTTAAAATCTGATGGATAAACCTCAGGAGGGTAAAAGATGATTAGTAGTACCGGGGCCTGAACCAACAGATGTACTTTCAGAAGATCGTAAGAGATGATAGTATCTCGAGTTACGCAGTTTCATTAATACATATACATACACATTGGCCAAACTAGAATAATTTGCAGAAGGGGGAGAGAGCATAGCGGCCCAGGGACGTTATTTGGGGGAGGCTAGGTGGCAATCGATCCCCCACCCCCAAGGAATTTGATATTTCAGAATATATCAGTCATCCCAGGTCAGACTAAGAAAATAAAATGAGAAATAGCTCAAAAGCTAAATTAACTTGTCAGATTATATTTGCTAAAGCCTTGATGTTTTAACATTTTTAAAGTCAGACACATTTATTACTAATGCGTGCTTTAACTACTTAAAAATATATACGTAAAAATAAAACCAGGATCCATTGCACCCATTGCTTTTAATAAGACTCCTCCCTAGATATACTCTGGCTTTTTAAGCACAGACCAACACATTGCAATATATCATGTGTATAACATCACATTTCATGTTTTACACAGAACAGCAGTGATTTGTGTAACAATATTATACAACGCAAGTTTTTGTGATTTTAGGACACAAATAGTTTTAACATTTTCTAAAGTGAATTTTTTCTTTAAAACAATTTAATTAGAAACACATATAAACACAGCATAATAGAAATTTCTTTATTGTAGTTAATTCGCGAGGAAAGTTTGACTCATTAATGCGAGAACAAATGCAAAAAATCGAAAATGAGGAAATGCACAGTCCTTATTTAAAAAAAAGAATCCAAAATGAATTTGTTACTATCATGAATCAAATTATTCTACAATAAAGCATTTTCAGAATCAAGAATGCTAAGTAGTTTGCAGTAATTCTCGATTGTATCTCGATGCAATCAGTTACCAGGATCACATGCCGATAGTAATTGGATATGTAGCTGATGATGTAGAATTAAATGATCCATTACGTATATGTGAATATTTCATCAAGTTTTTCGAAGTAGGAAGTAGCACAGATGAAAATTTATACGACATGAGCTTGATCTATCAACATGAACTTGACAAATTAGGACTAGATATTGAAAATATCGGTAGACAAGCATATGATAATGGTGCCAATATAAAAGGATGCACGTTGAGTCGTATAACCTAGTTAGACTTCCAGGATCAAGAAGAGATTGGCATAATTGAACTCTTCCTTTAGAATCATTTACCTATACGATTGCTGTGCAGAACAGCACTTGAGCATCTGAGCCAAGATCAGAACAACATGAAGTAATAATGGAATTACTCACAACAACACTAATTGAATGAGGATCATCATCAGCACCAATAGAGGCAGCAGGTTGAAAAACCTCAGCATTAGTTGAGTAAGAAACTATTGATCACTATCAAACCTTGATTGAATATTTTTCTCAAAATGTAATAACGTATGGTGAGATTTTTTTTTTTTTTTTTTTTTTTTACATTTATGACATGCACAAAATCCATTTGCATATTTACATATAACTTCAAGAACGAATCACATTTACTTAATGTATGAGCACTCTAACAATAAAAACACTGTGTTTGAAATCATGATGCTAATGGTGTCACATTTTTAGAAGCATTCTTTTTACTCCTTGATTACTCGACACAATCGACCTAGCATGATTTAAAAGGAATTTCATCAGTTTATTTAACTTTGGAATCTGATCACCATTTAAGGATATCTCCCATCAACTTCTAGTAGTTGGACCTAATATAAATTACACACACAACAAATAAGAGTATAGTGTCTGCTGTTTTGTTGATTTTTAAATCCAAAGTTTCTAGTAACCTAATGTATTCTTTAGTAGAATCAAGTAAATTTAAAATTTGAGAATGTGATTCTCTATTTAACTAACGCATATTTAACAATTTCTTCATCAAGGAACACAAAATTTTACGTTTATGAAAATTTCTTACTGTTAAAAGGTCTAAAGCTATTTTAAAAATTTTATCAGTGATCTTTCGATCACTGTGAAGCGATAGCAATAGTGGCATCACAATAGTGACTGCACTATTTTTTGTGAATCATTCCTTAAAACTTCCTTACGGTACTGTAACTTCTAAGCTCCTGATGATAATTTGTGATTATCTATGACAGCAGTTTTAAACAAATCAGGCATATGTGATCAAATCAGGTATATGTCAACCATTCATCTACAGTACTCGAAAAAGTTGGAAGTAACAAAGTAGGTGATTTAATCTCATTAGAATTAGAAGTATTATTTTCATATCACCCCTTTTTACGTTATCATTCAAAATGATTAACTAAATAGTAGCTAACATTTCATCAAAGGTTTAAAAAATGTTTTTCCCTTTCATTACTATATTTTTCAATCTCACCATCTTTACATATCCCAAAAATATTACTCAAAGTAGTGTTTAATTCCTCTCCAATACCACTAACTCGGTTCCAATTACGTTTAAAAGAGTTGAATCTAAAGTATCTAATTTTTCTGTAGCTTTATTTTTTAATCGTGTAAGCGCCGAATTAACAACTTTCTTTTGATTGAAATACCCGAAAAAGTTGGAAGTGACAAGGTAGTAATTTAATCTCATTAGAATTAGAAGTAATATTGTTTATATCATCCTTTCCATGACCTTCTACAACTTTTCCTAGCCTAGCCTTATAATAGTAAGGAGGATATTCCGACTTCTTCGGCAGTCTGATTGATACTTAGCCTTCATAGCCCACTTTTGCTATTCTAAAAATTTCTTGCTTCAAATAAATTCCAGTGTTTTGCCGTGATTAAATTTTTTTTATAGGGGATCCGGCCGACACTCTAGGGAAGAAGCCCTTTGCCTCTCCCCTCGTTACCGTATGCAAATAGCATATCAAATAAAGGGGTAAGTATAGTAATCAAGAATACAGACAAGACATTTTTCTTATCATTCCTGAATGTACATCTTTTACTTTTATCACATTGAACCATAGGAAAAAAAGCTTTTATCAAATAAAAATAATTAAAATCAAACTTTCCATACATTCCTAACGCTATGTCTTTGTAGGATGATATTATTTTCATACTTTTTCTCTCAATTAAAAAAACAGACACTTACATATAAAAGCAAATTACACAAAAGCGATCTTTTCTCATAAGGTACGCAATTACATTTCTAGAAAAAGTATTGATTCCCTAAAATATACTTTTATCGCAAGAAAACTGTTCTTTTATCATATCTGTAAATGACATCCTATTAATTAATTTCATCAAACGAAGGTAAGACTTTATTTTTAGGAAAATATTTATTTATGTGATTTACTGCGTAACAGTAATATATTACTTATCTTATTGTTAGATATACTTTTGGATCTGATCTTAGAATAACTGCTTTTTGCAGCTTTCATCTTCATCTCTCCAAAGAATAAATATAGTATATTTATATTCTCAATTTCCTTTGTATAAAAATTACTTTTGATTGAAGTAAAGTAGCGCTTCCTTTTTATTTCGTTATAATTTATTATATTTGGTCAGATTAATTGATAATCTTCGTATCTAAATTCATTTATGCGAAAAGAGAAAATGTTTATTAGATTTATTAATTTTCTGCATTTGCAGCGTTTAAAAAAATGTTCGCTACTGATAGAGTACCGTTTAATAATAGAGCAGCGATATATGGGCAATAAAAAATGATTGGTCGAGATGATTTTGGATAATAACAGACTTGACAAGCCTTTCATTAACGCTAAATTAGCGTTTGTTTACTCGTCTTTCGTCTTACAGACAGGTATCGCTAAATTATGTAGGTTTCCTTGTCACAGTTTGGGTTTTTTCTGACATCCACTTTAAGAATAAAAAAACATAACTCAACAGCGGGCCCTGTTGGATATTCAAAGGTAAAATAGGACTAACATATATATATATATATATATATATAATACCTTCAAATGTACAATTTCTTGCATTAATACCCAATAGAAGCTGAAGATATAGTTATAACAGTAATTGGAAAATAAGCATATCATAGCAGCGCCTCTTACTAATTGATCGAAATCAAAATTGAATCAGCATAGTTTTCCATAAAAAGCATCATACGTATTAAATTTGGTACAATTTTATCTCATAGATGCCAATATATAACTAACACCTACATAGTAAAAGGTACGGTATAGCAATGTGGAAGAGATATGGAGGGAAACTTCAATAGCATGAGTCGCCGAAAACGCAAGTTATATTTTTGTAAATAAAGAAACCGATGTAAGTGTCACGAGGCTGCTTTTTAACAGGATATCATTGGATTATATGTTAACATCTGAAAATGTTTTATTCGTTTATTTTTAGTTATAGAGATTATATACTATAAATTTAAGATGGTGTATAAATGCGGTTATGAAAGTGACACACACACAAAAAATTCAAAATCGAGTGAAAAAATTAAGTTGAGTTTGAAGCAGATTTACTAATTTCATGTTTACTATAAATTTTATTGATATTTACAGTATGTTTTTATGTACAGAGTTGTTTCATCATAGATGAATTATCAAACATTTAAGACTAAAACCATTAGACTTTTAACAATTTGTGTCGTTAAAAATTTGTCTTTATTTGAATAGGGAGGGCTTGAGCCCCTCCTTTGCCTATGTCCTTGAACATTAAACTATGCTTCCTGATTTGTTTGCTCGATTGCCAGATTTTAAAATATAAAAGGCAGAGTTAAAAAAATAATTTGGCTTACTAAAAAGTTCATTTACTACATGAAATTAAAAGCACCCATTTAAAAAAAAATTGTTCTTATTAGATTCATGTAAGTGCAATTTAAAAATTTAATTTGATTACTTATATTTTTAGTTAAATCAAAAGATTTTATGTTACATAGATAAAGAGGCAGTTACAACAAAAAACTTACATGTAAAATTGAATCCTATTAGTTAGAGGTATTTATTAAGAGTTAAATATCTATAATTTCATTCATTTATTTTTGTGAATGTAAAGGGGGAGGGGTCCTATAAGTTTCATAACTTTCATTTTAATAAAAAAAAAAGAATGCTTAAAATGTGCTCTTTAGTTTGATAAAACTGTGTTAAAGAATGGATGAAGGGTCTGTACCAGGTGACATCAGAATCATTTTATCCATGGTTGGGTGATTTTATGACGGCCGATTATCTACAAGAGGGATATAGGTCCTAGGGGGGAATGCCCTCGTGGGGGGGGGTCTTTCAAAGGGATCCTAACCCGTATTTACGGCAAGGTTTGAAGAAAACCACGGAAAACTCCGAACAGTTAGGTCGACGAGCACGACAGGGGTTTGAACCCAGCACCTCCCGTCTACCAGCTTTGAGAGCAGAATCTCTCAGCCACTGGTCGGGTCCATTTTATCCATGGACTTAATTCATATGTAGAGTAAAAAGTATTTTAGGGCTTCACTCAGAAGTGCAAGCGTAAGAACTTATTAAAAAAAAAGGATTTGCCCCTCCCATAAGTGACATTTGAAAATTTAATTTGATTACTTAGCCGTTTAATTAAATCATAAGATTTGATGCACTATAAACAAGTATTGCCCACGTGGGGCAGAAAGGGGGGGGGGGGGCACGATGAGGGGAGATAAGCAGAAAGGAGGAAAGAGCGAAAAAGAGAATTGATCTAATACAACCAGCGCAAAATAACCCTCGCCCATCCTATATATGAATAGAATAGCTTTAAAAATAAAACGAGAACTAGAAAATTTTGGGAAAACATGTCCCAATAACCCCCAATCTTTTTAAATTTATAGGAAATGAAACCGAAAAGTATGAGAAAATACAGACAGCCGGCATATATAGGATCAATTGCCTAATTAATAAACATGAAAAAAAAGTTACATAGGCATGACAAAAAGGAAGATAGACGAAAGTGTGAGGGAACATATTAGATATTTTAAATTGAATAAACATACTACAGCCTTTGCAAGAAAAAATAAAATAACTCCCATAAAACATGAAATTTTGGAAATCGAAAAAATAGCTAATTATGATAATATGCGAAACGCTCTAACAAGAAAAGCTATCGAAATCAGTACATCCAAAACAAACTGCAGGTATGTAACAATATGACACATGCGATAATTGATTGTCGATGGATGAAAATGTTAGGCGGAGAAAGAGGTGGAAACGTATAAGGAATATGTCTATCAATCTCAAGTCAGATAAATAAGGAAACGAAAGGCACTTGAAGTTCGACAACTGAAGATGCTCTAGGTAGAGTGAAAACGTTTTTGTAATGGTGGACTGTTTTTATATAGAACTTTTTATCGTATTTTAAAAGATTGACCTATCATAATGTCTGATAATAAAATTGCTAATATAAAGAATAAATATAAAATATAGACATTAAAAATAGAGATGTAGGATATCTCTTTTTAATATCAAACAATAGTTCAGCGCATAATATAAAGAGATGTTGATGCTGTGAAATATAAATCAATTTTCTAATATGGTACTGTATGCATTACTTTCCCGCACGTTTATTTTTCAAGATTAAAAATTCTTAAATTAACCTGTATGATTTGTTAAAATTTATTTAAAGGAAATGTAACACATAAAATTCGAAGTAATTTATGTTGCTTTATATGCTTGAATCAATAAACATTAGACGGTTAACATGTTCTTGTATTACGTGCAATAAAAAAAACAAAAATAAGCTATAACTGATTTTGAAATATTCTTAGGTTAAATGTTATGCAGTACTAATTTTAAATACACACATTATAAAAATAATTACAGTAGAGCGCCAACTATCTTAATCTCTATCAACCTCTTTTTTTTCTTCTAAATCTAACGACTTAACACTAAATATACCATCAACCTGTTCTTTGACCGGTTATTTCGGTTCGAACCAGAAATTTATTCATAAAATAAATAAAATATGAAGAACTGAAAAATAAGTTAAATAAAAAGTTCAATAGTTATAAATAAACTGTCTGGTTTGCAATAGTTTTATAAAACTTGAGTAAAATTCTTGGTATGTTTAGTGTTAAACAATCTACATACAGGGTGGTTCAAAACTATATGCCAAAAATGTAAAGGTAGGTAGAGGGGACTTAGATAAGAAGATTTCGTATAGGAATATGGATGCGGAAATGCAGCATTGAGGCAGTAGAGGGTGCTGTTGAGTTTTCCGGAAGAAAGTGCTTCGCCGGTTTCAATCGTCATTCTCCGCACGGGTTTCGAGTGGCATGCATCGTTATATCAATACGGAGCTTACCGACATGCATTTCATATATTGGGCGGCGCAAGGAAATGCTTCACACCCAATGCACGTCCTAAAGCTCTCTAGCTTGTTGAAGGACTATGCTCTACTGTGCGAATTACTGCTTCTTCCACTGCAGGAATTCTTCGATATCTTTCACTGCCCATATCACGCCTGAAAGCATAAAACGGTCCATTCGTGCACAACTCCCCATGAAGACGCTCAAAATTTCGGCAATCCGACAGATTTCTACCCGGGAATCGTTCCATGTACATCCTTTGAGCAGATGCTCAATTTTCTTGCGCAGCCCCATACATGAAACGCATGTCGGCAAGCTCCGTATTGGTGTAACGATGCATGTTGCTCGAAATCCGTGCGGGGAATGAGGATTCAAGGTAGCGAAGCGCTTTCATCCGGCGAACTTAAGAGCGCCCTCTAATGCGTTAACGTTGCATTTTCGCACCCATATTCCTATACGAAATATTCTTATCTAGGTCCCTTCTACCAACCTTTACATTTTTGACATATATTTTTGAACCACCCTGTATATTATTATTAAAGTAAAAAAAGAGGGAGTAAAACTTAAAAATTCAAAATAATAACAAATACAATAACAACTCAACTGAAATTATATGAAAAATTAGAGATTCTTTTGTCTTTAAAGATAATTTTATGCGTAAGCAGTTAATCCAAAATAAATTTTAAGAAATGGAATGGGCAGAGGAATTTAAATTACTAAAGGTGCTATGAAAAGGGCTTATTCCTCTTCGCAATCTGATCACTTCAGAAAACAAGAACTTTATCCTGTAAACGAGGATTTTTTCCTAAATTGTCCATAAACAGATAAAATCCTACACAATTTCTACTCCCTCATTTCTTCTAATGTAAGGGCTGGTTAACAGAAGAGTTTACTTTCCCAAGAAGAAACCATTAAAAATGACTCTTTATAATCTGTCAGTGGTTACCGATAAACTGATAATTGGTTTTATTCAAAAGAACATTTTTTTTTTAATTATAGAAAATCAAAACTTTTTTTTTATGTTATGAGATGCTTATAATCTACGGAATAATGAGAGTGTGAACAGTTAGAACTGTTGTTGTAACTTCAATACTTTAAAGTAATGGTGGAATCACTTTTTTTTTAACATTACAGTCAGTATGAAGTATGCTTTCATTTTTCAATTAACCAAACTTTTGTATATACGAACTGAGCTCGGTTCCGACGTGTCTTTTTGATATAAAACCAACAGTGCAAATTATCAATCTAGGCTCCTATCAAACAATCGTTTTTATCCCATAATACAGACGTTAATGCTTTTAAACATATATGAAATTAGTTTTCTGGTATGGAACATATGCATGATTTATGCGCAGTTTTTTTCCAAGTAAAATATTCTTTAATTAATACATGCATGTTTTCTCAAGAACTTAATTAAGCTGGGGATGATATGAGGAATTTCAAGAAACTAATGTTGTTTTAACAAGCTTGTTATAATGTTCTTTAGTGAGTTTAAAACCTTGCTGTTTTGTGTGCAGTCTAAAAAAATCATACCTATAATTTATATTTAAATATTTCTACGCTGATTATAGATTGTTACTTTATAGGCGTAATAAAAAAGTATATATTGCCTGTAAAGGAAATGACTACTGACGCAACCCGTCAATGTAGATTTGCATCAAAGGATCTTTTTAACACTTTCCGACATAGCTGAAACGTGTTTTTGAATTCGGTTTGTCTGTTTGTCCATGCTTTAAATCTCGTAAATATACTCGGATTTCCATGTATTTGTTTGTTATCGAGGTTTACTATAGAATATTCAATATGGAAAATGAAGTGTGTAGCATTTATAGTTCGTTTACAGACACACAAAATATTTCCGTTACATTACAGTCTACGGGGAAAAATCTTTTGCGGTTCATTTTATTAATGTTACGGTATGTCAAACATAATGCGATTAATATATATCACTGATGTAGATTACAACATGCTTTCTCAGGAGTATAGAATATGTAGCATTTATAGTTCGTTTTACAGTGACGCACAAAAGATTTCCATTACATTATGATCTATAAGGAAAAAATCCTTTGCTGTGCATTTTATTGATGTTACGATATTTCAAACATAATGAGATTCATATATATCACTGATTAGACTACAACATTCATTCTCAGGAGTATAGAATAAATAATGACATTTATAGTACGTTTACAGGGACGCACAAAATATTTCCATTACATTATGGGGAAAAGTCGTTTGCGTTAATGATGTTACACTACTGCAAACATAATGAAATTAAAAATCACCACTAAGGTACACTACAACATGTTTTCTGTAGATTATGAAGTGTGTAGCATTTATCGTTCATTTACAGAGACGTACAAAATAGTTGGGTTACAGGAGTGACCATGATCGATAGTTATTGCAAGTGCGTTTACCACTGCAATATGAATGTTTAAATTTATCTAATTTTTAATGAATTACGTGGCGCAGATAATTATATGTAGATCATATACGAGATTACGCGAAAGAATTCGTGCACATTACCGGATATGGACATCAATTGCTAAAAATGGTTTTATATGGAGCTAGGTGTTTTTAGGTGCGTTCGTAATTATATAAATACGTAGCACGTTTAGTCGTCGTCTAGTCCGTCCGTCTGTCTGTCTGTCCGTCCGTCCGTATATAATAGCTCAAAAACTACCCAACCGAATGGTTTGAAATTTAATGTATATAATCGTTGCAGAATTTTGTCGAATCATTTCAAATTTTAGGAAAATCGAATCAAAACTTAAAAAGATATTAATAAAAGTTTTCTTTATTCTATTAAATCTTATCATACGTAATCAGTATGATAAAAGCGCAAGTCATGTGACTGAGGAAAACAAATGCGGGCGAACCACATTTTTTCCATATGCTAAGCGGCTATTTTCATTCAAAATTAATTTTTCGAATAAAATTGCGTAAAAGTTACATTTTTAGAAAAATCGTTCAAAAAAATTGTTTGCTTGAGAGATGAGTTACATTAAAAAAGTATAGATTTTTAGATAACTTCGGTAAAAATTAGGTTAACAGCCGAATATCTTAATTCATTAAATAAAATAAACAAAATATTCATTCATCGTGAGTCAAGGAAATATTAACCATGGAGGTAATCATTCGCAAAGCAAGATCTCCATAGTGAATTTACAGCTCTGCCTTGTGTCGAAAAAAAAAATTGCATCTGTAAACATGGCATACGTAATAAGAAAAAAAAAAGGCAACCTCATTTTGTTCATAGCAGACGATATAATTAATTTCACTGAAATAATAACGATGATTTTTGACATTGTAAAACTAGTTATAGCACGAAACGAATGCACCGCATTTGTCACGTTTAACGTACAATTTCTAACTTTGTTAAACTGCTTCGTTAGATATCTCATTTCATTGTACAAAAAAATTAAATTTCTTAATAATGTTCTGTTAGTGTTGGAAAGTGTTTCATAATCTACACCCGATGCTAAATTTTTCGTTCTTTTTTTTTTTTTTTACCATGTAATACAAAAAGAGGTTGATGCTGCGATACATTAATTAAATTAATTTTCTACTGCGGAAACATATGTTTTACACACAATTCATTTTCCGCACAAAAGAAATTTCCATAAATTATTATGTATGTTTTTTCGAGACGTAATTAAGTGGAAGGTAACATGAGGAATCTGAAGATATTAATCTTGTTTTACATGCTTACTTTTAATAGTCTATAGAAAGCTATAGTGTTTTTATTTTGCACATATTCTGAAAAAAAAAACAACAACTAAAACTTTAAATTATATTTTAATATTGTTAGATTAGATGACGAATTATTAAATATGCATAATTCTGAATGCATACATTAAAGTAATCATTTTTGCCAACTCAATAAAGAGCTGATGATATAAAACTTCAATTCGCGCTCACATCAAATAATCTTTGTATTGGATTGGCACATGATATAAACAGATGTTAGTGCTGCTAAACATTCCTTAAATCAATTTTGAAGTGCGGCTTTAATTTTGCGCTCTCTGTTTTCTTTAAGGAAGGAATTTTTTTATGAGCATGCACGTTTTTTGAGACTTAATTAAGCGAAAATTAAGCGGGGAATTCAGAGAATTAATCTTTTATGTGCTTGCTTAAATAGATAGAGGGTCGATAAGTAGTTTAAATGTTCTTGTTTTGTGTTCATCGTATAAAAATGAAACTATAAATTATAACACATTTTAGGCCAAAGTCAGAAAAAATTAATTAATTAATAAAAATTTTTTAGTTACTTTTTATTTGACATGTCCTTTATAAGTACATTCAAATTTTTTCTGAATTATAGTCAATACTGATCAAAATATGGCCACAGGGTCGTGTACGTTCCCAAACATTTATTTACTAATTCCATGAATTTATGAGTTTTGCATTCAATCAATCTATATTTTTCTGCACTTTTGGATAACCACTGTCGAATTAGAAACGTCAAAGGAAGATGTTTTGCTATTTAAACAAATCGAAATTATTTTTTGAAAATCATCCTATGTAAATACGAAATAAACCTTTATTTGTTGCATTCCTGTACATTGAGTAGAGTACTGTAGTAAAGTTTATGAGAACATTTTTCTCGTTTGAAATTATGACCTTTGTATTCAATCGGTCTACATTTTTCTGCACTTTTAGATAACCACTGTCGAATTGTTAAAGGCCGATGTTCTGCTATATAAACAAACTGAAATTAATTTCTGAAAATCCTTCGATGTAAATATGAAAGAAATCTTTATTTGTTGCATTCCTGTACATTGAGTACTGTAGTGAAGTTTATGAAGACATTTTTTCGTTTAAAATTATGACCTTTGTATTCAATCGATCTACATTTTTTTTGCACTTTTAGATAACCATTGTCGAAGCAGGAATGTTAAAAGTCGATGTTCTGCTATCTAAATAAACCGAAATTAATTTTTGAAAATCATCTTATGTAAATACGAAAGAAACCTTTATTTGTTGCATTCCTGTACATTGAGTAGAGTACTGTAGTAAAGTTTATGAACACATTTTTCTCGTTTGAAATTATGACCTTTGTATTCAATCGATCTATATTTTTCTGCACTTTTAAATAAAAAAAAAGGTCGATGATCTATTATCTAAACAAATCGAAATTAACTTTGAAAATAATCCTATGTAAATATAAAAGAAACCTTTATTCCTGTACATTGAGTACTGTAGTAAAGTTTATGAAGACATTTTTCTCGTTTGAAATTATAACCTTTATATTCAATTGATCTACATTTTTTTTTCACTTTTAGATAACCACTGTCGAATTAAGATCCTTAAAGTTCGCTGTTCTGCTACCTAAACACATCGAAAATAATTTTTGAAAATCCTCCTATGCAAATCTGAATGAAACCTCTATTTGTTGCATCCTGTACATTGAGTACTGCAGACATTTTTCTCATTTTTCTCAACATGCCTTTAAAAGACATACGTTATCATACGAGGCAAATAAAATATTTCAATGCAGAAAATTAAAATAATGTCATGGGCCGTAAAGACCCCCTGGCCTAAAACAGGTTAAATATTCTTAGGACGTATCACAAAACACATAATTCTAAGTATACATATTAAAAAATAAACATTACCAAATAAACAAATCAATGATGGAAATCTTCAATCAGTGTCGTAGCAATACAAAACTTATGGGAACAACTCGAGTAGTCAGTTGAACAATCAGAATTATTAGTAATTAATAAAATGAATATGATAATAAATCATTTAAATTAATTATTAATATCACTATCAATGAATCAATATTTTAATTATTTTAGATAAAAGATTTAATTTACTGAAAATTGTAGAGAGTTACGATTATCAAAATATGAGAAAACAGGGTTTTGGCGGTGCAGAGTCCCCCTTCACACAGTTAAAAGTTTTCAAAGAAAATAAAAAGTCCTGTAATATCAGTGCATGTAATCGTATTTTCTGTTACAATCCATGACTGTTAAATCCCCTGAAATTACTTGAAATCTTACTTGCAGTAATACTCTTAAAAGAAATGAAGCTGTGGGTTGAGAGTTACAAACATTAAATATAACGTTACAATTCATAACTGTTAAATCCCCTGAAATTAATTGAAATCTTACTTCCAGTAATACTAATACGAAAGAAATGAAGCTGTGGGTTGAGAGTTATAAAATATTGAATATAACGTTACAATTCATAACTGTTAAACACCTTGAAATTACTTGAAATCTTACTTGCAGTAATACTGTAATAAAAGAAATGAAACTGTGGGTTGAGGGTTACAAACATTGAATATAACATTACAATTCATACCTTTTAAATCTCCTGAAATTACTTGAAATCTTACTTGCAGTAATACCAATACTAAAGAAATGAAGCTGTGAGTTGAGAGTTGTAAACACTGAATATAACGTTACAATTCATAACCGTTAAATCCCCTGAAATTACTTGAAATCTTACTTGCAGAAATACTATTATACAAGAAATGAAGCTGTGGGTTGGGAGTTACAAACATTAAATATAACGTTACAATTCATAACTGTTAAATCCCCTGAAATTACTTGAAATCTTACAGTAATCTTACAGAATCTTACAGAATCTTCCAGTAATACTAATACGAAAGAAATGAAGCTGTGGGTTGAGAGTTATAAAATATTGAATATAACGTTACAATTCATAACTGTTAAACACCTTGAAATTACTTGAAATCTTACTTGCAGTAATACTGTAATAAAAGAAATGAAACTGTGGGTTGAGGGTTACAAACATTGAATATAACGTTACAATTTCGAGCTTTTAAATCCCCTGAAATTACTTGAAATCTTACTTGCAGTAATACCATAACTAAAGAAATGAAGCTGTGAGTTGAGAGTTGTAAACACTGAATATAACGTTACAATTCATAACCGTTAAATCCCCTGAAATTACTTGAAATCTTACTTGCAGTAATACTATTATACAAGAAATGAAGCTGTGGGTTGAGAGTTACAAACATAGAATATAACGTTACAATTCAAAATCCTTAAATCCCTTGAAGTTATTTGAAATCTTACTTTTGCATTCAATAAATATATTTATCTGAAACATTAGTTCATTTCACGGATTTTTTTGAAAAAAAAATTTAAAAAAAAAGTATTGTTAATAGATACAGAAGCAACGATAAATTTTCACTTTAAATACAATTTTATTTTAAGTACAATTCTACTTTAAATACAGTTTCGCATCAAACAATCTTCTGTTTGATCACATAATACGAATAGATGTAGATGCTGTGGAACATTTATCAAATTAATTTTCTGGTACGGAAACGTATGTTCAACACACAATTTTTTTCCTAGCAAAAGAATTCTTTAATTAATATGCATGTTTTACTGAGAATTAATTAAGCGAAATGCAATATGGAGACTTCCAAAGAATTAATGATGCTTTATATTTGCGAATCGGATCTATGCGTGTTTTTTAAGTTAATATTATGTTACATAGTGCAATAACTGTGAATGAAAACCAAAATGATAGTGGCAGAATATATATTTGTTATTTTATTTTAATTAAATAATGCCACGTTTCCTTGAATGTGTTTTATATATATATATATATATATATATTTACAAACTTAGAAGAAACAAATTATTTTATGCATATTACAATTATTCTAACTGTCCACCGTCATTTAAGAGCCTACATCAGTCACGCGAAAAAACGCGCAAGCTAATGTTAAATCTATGGGAAGGTTCTTGCGCGATTTCTCGCTCGTATTTTAATATTTTTTAATGATTCTTTTTGCATAGGTCAAGCTGAGGTCGATCTCTAACGTTGTTAGTTTTTACTTTTTTGATTTTAGTTCCAGTTTTTTTTATATCAGGGTAATTTTACTTTCAGAACCGGTTCCAAAATTGAAAATGTCCGCTTATAAAAAAACCGTAACCAAAATAAAAAAATTTAAAAACTAACAACGTTAGAGATCGACCTCAGCTCGACCTATGCAAAAAAAATCATTTAAAAATATTAAAATGCGAGCGAGAAATCGCGCAAGAACCTTCCCATAGACTTAACATTAGCTGGAGCGTTTCTTCGCGTGACTAGCGTAGGCTCTTAAGAGCCTACACCAGTCACGCTAAAAAACTGCTACGCTAATGTTAAACCTATGGAAGCGTTCTTTTCAAATTTCTTGCTTGCATTAAAAGATTTTATTTGCATACTATGCTACTATGCTAAAGTTACTTTTACTTGTAGAACCGTTTCCGAAAGTGAAAGTAGCCTCATTTAAAAAAAAATGCAACTAGAATCGAAAAAGTAAAAACTAGCCCTGTTAGAGATCGACCTCAGCTATCCTGTGCGGCAAAAATCATTTAAAAATATTAAAATGAAAAACGCTCCCATAAGTTTAAGATTAACGTGCGAATGTTTTCGAGTGATTAGTGTCGCGGGAAGATACTCCCAAGCAAATGACAAGCCTATGGGAGGGTTCTTTTAAAATATCTCGTTTGCATTTCGATATTTTTAAATATATATATATTTTTAATTTTGCATTGGATAGTTGCAGTTGATTTCTACAAAGATCCTGTTTTACTGTTTCGATTTTGGTTGCAGTTTTTTTTAAAGGTACTTTTACTACTTTTAGTTTCGGAACCGGTTTCGAAAGAGAAAGTACCTTTGTTAAGAAAATTTGTAAGAAAATCAGAAAAGTATAAAAGGGGCTTCGTAGAAATTGACCACAGATATCCAATGCAAAAAAAAAAAAAAAAAAAAAAAAAAAAAATGCAAATGAGACATCTTAAAAGAACCCTCCCATAGGTTTAACATTAGCTTGCGAGTGTCTTCATGTGACTGAACTTTTTCACTTTTTTGATTTAACTGCCCAGGTAGCACAAAGATATTGGCCAATATCAAATTGAAATATCGGCCAATATCAGAATTTGATATTGGCCAACGTTAAATAACCCTCCCTCCACCCCCCCCGCCTAAAATAATATTTGTGAATATTGGTTTTTGACATCTGTAAATGTTGGCCAAATTTTCCAACATCTCTGAATATCATTTTTTGACATTAAGTGATATATTTTTCTGTCACTGCTGAATATCATCATTTGATATTGAGCGATATATTTTTCTAACATTCCTGAATAACATTTTTGGATATTAAACGACTTATTTCTTCATTACTGAATAATATCTTTAGAGGTCAAACATTCTTTTTTTTTGCACAGCAGATGTGGTTGACAGAAATCCCTCATTGTGAAACGAGAGAAACTGCTCAAGGGAAGTCTAGTCTCGCTATGAGAAAAGAAAAGACCTAGTACGGAAACAAGGGGAAAAAATGTTATAAAAAGCTTTTAACAAACACTGGTGGGAGTAGATTTTTCTGTTACTGGGGTAAAAATGTCTGACAAAATTATCATTTAATTATCTCGTATTTTTCAATCACAATCGACATATTTTTTTTTTTATGTTCTTTTAGCAAAGATTTATTTAAATACCACTTTTTATTATTGAGTTTGTTGGAAATTTTGTAAAAAATATTTTAAAATAAGTAAGAAATTTAAAACTGAGAAATTTAAAGGAAATAAGAAATTTTTAAGCTTGCTGTGTTAAAAATTATGTGTTCCCATTGCACAAAACTATAAAGTTTTAACAGCCCCATTACTTTGAATTTTGCTTTGTGAGAAATTAAATATATATTTTTTGTTAATTTTAAGTCAGAAGTATGTGGGCATGTTTTTCAAAAATTGATGCACTACACAAAAGTTAACATGCACATAAATTAGCCCTAAAGGTTCATTATATAATATTATTAATAATAATAATTACTTAGATGAATTATATAAATTATATATTATTAATAGTGTCTAATTAAAAAAATCAGTGACCTACTTTTGAAACCAAACTTGTATTCTTTTAATAATAAAAAATAAAATTCTTATAAAAGTCGGAAATTTGAAAGCATTTTAAAAAGGTAAACAAGCATTCTTTTAAAAATTACATAAATTGAATTTTTTTCTTGTAAAAACATTATTAAAAATACTATAAAATATATAGTACAAAAACATCTTTAGTTTTTTATACAACACAAATTTTCACATGCTTTTTTATATATAAAAATAACTATAGATTCCCACAGAAAAATTTTATATAGACTTTTTCTTTCTGTGCAAATTTTACGCCGGAAGCCTCCATCAAATGCACATTGACGAAAACTACACAAATGAGTGGTGCTTAAGAACTTTCCGTTCATTTTAGTTCATTTTAGTTCCGTTCATTTCGTTTATTTCGGTTCACTTTCCGTCAAGATTACAAACTTCTTCAGATATGCGGAATGTTGACAAGATATCTTGAAATTTCCGAAAAATGATATTCTGTTTTACGAATCTCGATAGATATCCCTGAATGTTGTCATTTTTACAACATTGGCCAATGTAACCAAATATTAAAAATAATGCATTAAAAAGTCAAGTTTTTTAAAATTGGCAAAATTATTAAATTTTATTGTTTACTATTTCTGTAATATGATGTTATAAGTAATGCAAAAACTCTTTTGAATGCTTTCATTTTAAAACGAATTTTAAATTATGTCTGTGAATATCGGCAGGTGTTATAAATTTGACGTACGACATTCAACGACTTTCGAAATATTGGCCAATATTGTGGTGGATATTGGCCGATATCACTGTGCTACCTGGGTGTCGCAGTTCTTTTTATGGGTATAATTTCATTTTCGGAACCGATTCCGTAATAGAAAGCGACTTCAAAAGAGAAAATCTGCTACCAAAATCTAAAAAGTAAAAAAGCACAAAAGTATTGAAATGCAAACAAGAAATTTGAAATGAACGCAGCCATTGGTTCAACATTAGCTTGCGAATGTCTTCTTGCGACTAGTGTAGGCTCTTAAGGATCTTTTATATATTTTTTAACCAGAAAAATTAGACCTTTTTTTTTCTTTCAAATAAATTTCTAAATAGGAGAGGCTTTTGTATCCAAAATTTATAATAAGTATATAATATATTTTTCAAAAGTTCCTTACTTAATTTGTATAGTATTCATAATTTTTAAAAGTTATTTAAAAGAAACAGCAATTATATAGTGATCACAAAATTATAACAATAATTATATTCTTCCCTGATTAGAAGTAAGAGTATAAACATTATCCTTTATAACATTTAATAAAGCAGATTAGTCTTTGTTTTAACTCTTTTCAAAATGCTTCTTATTTCAAACTCAAATTCTCTAATTATACTACAGTATGTTAAAAAAAGTTAAAAAAAAAAAACATCAATCGGGGAAAAAAGGAAGGAAAGAAAATGCTCAAACACTGAACCGAAAATTAACGGGACTGACGGAAACAGAAGTTTCTTCCGGCGTGTAGTTCCTGTAAGTGGGCGGACACAAATAAATCTACATTCAGATCGAATTTTATGAATGGGAAAGGTTTTTCTTCTTTTTCATTAAGTGCAATACTCAGTAATTACATCTAAAAGACTAGTTTCAATTTTTAAAGATTACAGATAAAATGTAATCCGAGAGAAAATATTTAGTACAGGATGTTTCCTTCATTCCATTGCAATTCAAATAACTGATAAAACGAGTTAACTACAGCCATGACTTTCTAGGAAGGTATAGTAAAGCAGATAAATGCTACACGATGAGTGCCTGATAGCGTCCCCTAGCGAAAACTTAGCGCTTATATCTGGAAAACGGTACGAGATAGGGAAAAAGTCAATTACAAAGTGGTACATCGTCCTCAATTTAGTATGAAATGATATCTTAAATGTAAAAATAACTTTATTAGAAACCTTGATATGTAATTTTGTTATATTCAATCACTAGCTTAAATATGCCATTAATTGCTTATAGAACCGTGGAATCATAAGACAAAAGCAAATTTCCAAAAATCCAACTACCTTGGCCTTTCCGGTAAAATAAGCAAAAACGTAATATCATAAAAATAACCGCGATCACAATAACGGAACTCTGTGCATTCGCGCCCATAAATCGTTAAAACGGCAATCAGAAAAAAGGACGTCACTTTGACGTAATGTGATAAAATTCCTCAACTTTACAAATGAGAGTGCACGATTTCTTTGACGCGTATAACAGAAAAATACGCATCTTCCTGACAATACCGAAAAAAGCTGGAAAATACATCCAAATGGCGTAGAATTTACTAAAATTCTATTTCGTATGGCTTGCAAATAAAGCCTTTACTTTATAGGAAATTGGCGTTAATTTCAGAAGAGAAAGTGGCCTGCACTGATGCTGAAACGTGATTTTTAAACGGAAACTTACATTTCCACTCATAAAAATTAAATCTATAATGATTAGATGAAAATTATGTCATTTTCTTTGCTTTTCCCAGTTAGTGTTGATCTTTATTTGAATATGTATTATGTTTCTTCTATAGAAAGTGGCGTCATACTTAGGAGATTATTTTTTATTTTTTCCCTGAATATACATATTTTTTTAAAAAGAAGTGTTTGTATTATAATAAATGTTTTAATTCCAAATACATTTAAATGAAGGTACTACGTCATTTTAACGCAATTGCAGTAAAAAATTTAAATTTTATGTATGAAAAATGCGCATTATCAGCTCAGAATAACGAAAATTAAAAGAAATATACTTGTATAATAATGAATTATGGCAGGTGGTTGAAAAAAAGGGTCAAGAATGGTCTGAGAAATTTTTAAAGTAGTCAGTAGTTTTATGTTTATTCAAAAACATATGTATATCAAGTTTTGAGCAAATTGTCCAAAATTTTAGATTTGTATAAGAAACATACATTCACTCCCACACATTGATATATATATATATATATATATATATATATATATATATATATCAACTTTAACTTATTTAACAACTCAACTTTTTTAACTTATAAGAATAAGAATTTTATTTTGAAAACAAATGTCTACAGGAAATATATTTTACAAAAATGTGTGTAAGTGGAACATATAGTATAAAGTAGGGGAGCCAAAGACGGCCATAGTAAAGCTTTAAGGATTTTTTATAATTTTCTGGTTGGGTGTGTGTGGCTGAATTTATGTTTGTAAAATTTTACACTTATCCCTAACACATATCAAGTATATTTTCCTTTGTAAAGTAAAATGTAATTACTTTTATACTACAATTTCAAAATTTTAGCTTGTGGGCCACTTTTGGTGCATTGTGTTCCAAAAGTGGCCCATGTATTGAAATCACTTTTAAAATGTGAATAAATATTCGGCAAACTATTTTGCTTACTATTATACTCTGATGATACTCTTTTTCGATTGATATCTTTAGAGTTTTTTCACTTAATTTTCTTATCTTATGACATGAAAAGACCTTGAAGCACTTTTTGTGCACGTTAATTCAGGGATTTTCTTCTGGGAGTTACCGATTTCTGTTGAGTGATCTCTGGTGTTAACAAAAAATTGTAATAAGTTTGTAGAGATTTTTTAAAAGAAAGGAGTCTTTCTTGGTTTTCTTATTTATTTTCACAAACACATAAAAAAACATGAACTTGACAAAAACAAAAACTTCACAGTTGACAGCCACAAACATATACAATGGAAGTTCTGGTTTCACATCTATTCACTAATTCAAAAATATCCTTAGAAATAAACCTATTTCAAATAACTTTCATCTAACATGAAATCTTTAAACTAAATAATATAGTAAATTGTAAAGTTCCCAGCCAACATGATATGGGCGAAATACAGTACAACATAATAAAACAAGGACAATCCCTGCCCTGCAAGCACCTCTCCACCATCCAACTCAAAACTGACTGATGTGAGAATTCTGAATCAAAATGTTCTTAGAATTACTTAGCGGCGCCATCTGTTGTTAAACAGAGCAACTAAACCGTAAATATTAACTGTACTGAACATACTCCCACCCATCAAGAAGTTATTCTTGATGCAAAGGAAGTAAACAAAGTTTTACAATTGGTATCATAAAGACACCCCTAGAAGTTTTAACAGTCACTACACGGACTATTCCATCCTTACCTGGATGAATTTCAATAATTTTGCCCAATGGCCAAACAGACGGAGGAACATTATCCTCTTTCAAAATTACTATATCATTCACTTTAAAATTTTCAGTATGTACTCTCCATTTTTTTCTATTTTGTAAAGAACTCAAATAATCAATACTCCACCTTCTCCAAAAACATAGTTTTAATTTTTGCACCATATCCCAACGAGACCGTAAAGACAAATTTTCTTTATTTAAAGGTTCAGCTGGGGAAGTAATAACATCACCAATTAAAAAATGAGATGGAGTCAATATATTTATACTGTCTAAATTGTTATCACTATCAATTGCTACTAATGGTCTGGAATTTAAGATAGATTCAATTTGAGTCAAATATGTATAAAGTTCTTCAAATGTTAAATTAGTACTTCCAATTACACGTTTAATATGAAATTTTACAGAACGAACAGCGGCTTCCCATAGTCCACCAAAATGTGGACTCACTGGAGGAATCATATGCCACTCAATATTTCTTTGAGACAGAAAATATCAAATTTCTTCATTTCTTTCAATGGAACAAATAAATTTATATAAATCTGAAAGTTGCCTTTTAGCACCTACAAATGTTGTGGTATTATCACTATAAATATGCTGAGGAGCTCCTCTTCTAGAGCAAAATCTATTTAATGAAGCAATAAATGCCTCAGAGGTTAAATCACTTACCAGCTCTAAATGTAGAGCTTTAGTTGCAAAACAAACAAATAAAGCAATATAGCATTTGGTAGTTTTAGCTCCTCTACCTTGATATTTCAAAATATTAATAGGCTCTGCATAATCGATTCCGTATGCAGAAAATGGCCTGTTAGGAGTAACTCTGTTAAGAGGAAGATCTCCTATTAACTGTTTGGAAGAGGCTGCTCTATACCTACAGCAAGTAACACATTTAGGAATACAATTTTTAATTATCCTTTTGGCACGTATTATCCAATAACTCTGTCTAATGATGCCCATAAGTAAATTTAACCCAGCATGAAAATCCATAACATGAAAATATTTAACAATTAATACACTTAATTTATGCTGAGTTGGCAAAATGACTGGGTGTTTTGCATTGTACTGGAGGGGTGAATTTCGCAGTCTACCTCCCACCCTTAGCAAACCATCACTATTAATAAAAGGACAAAGTGAGACAAGAGAACTTTTTTTCGAAACTGATCTATTTGATCGAATACAACTAATTTCATCTGCGAAATATAGCTGCTGAATATAAGAAATAATCAAATTACCTGAATGTCTTCTTTCGATTGTTGATAATGGAAGAAATTTACCTTTATTCAAAGGACTAGTGTTCATTTTGCCAACTTTGTGTTTGCAATTTTTCACAAACCTAATACAAAACGCTGAAACATCAATAATTTTTGTAAAAGAAGAATATTTTTCAAAAAGTAAATCAACCAGAGAATTATTTACAGTTACTGGAAAACAAAATTTAGAGTTCTTTTTCTCTTTATTTACAGTGTCTAAATTAGTCTTAATTTGAGATTGTTCAGGCCAATGTTCTTAACTTAAAGAAAGCCATTTTGGGCCCTCCCACCAAAGGGAACAATCAGGAAGATCCCTGGGAGATAACCCTCTAGAAGCAATGTCAGCTGGATTTTCCTTGCCTGGAACATACCTCCAACAGTCAGATGGAACAGAATCTAGAATTTCAGAAGTTCTATTGGCCACATAAGGCTTCCAACACCTAGGATGAGATGACAGCCATGAAAGAACTACTTGTGAATCAGTCCATGCATAAAACTTAATAATGAAGGTATTCAAAATAGTCACTAGTGTAGAATATAATCTGGAAAGTAGTAAAGCCCCACTGAGTTCAAGCCTAGGAATAGAAACTGGTTTAAGTGGCGCTACCTTGCTTTCAGCAACCAATATGGTCACCTTTGGCTTTATTTCACCAGGTTGTACTACATATATCACTGCAGCATATGCCGATTCTGAAGCATCACTAAATCCATGCAATATAATCTCTTTACTGGAAACTTGGATCCATCGGGGAATTCGAATAGAACAAACTTGTTCAAAGTCCCTTGGGAATTTTTTCCAATTTGTTTGGAAATTTTCAGGAAGCGCAGTATCCCAATCTAACTTCATTAACCACAATTGCTGGTAAAACATTTTTATAGAGACAGTGCATGGTGCCAAAAATCCTAACGGATCAAATAATTTGGCAGATTGTGACAGAAATTTTCTTTTAGTTATGTTATCATCAAATTGTAAATTAACTTTAAAGATAAAAATATCATTTGAAGAATCCCAGCTAAGCCCTAAGGCTTTGGAGCAATCATCAGGATGGATTTCTAAGTTTGTAGACTCAAGAGAATTTGAAGATAAATGAGTCAATACATCAGAAGAATTAGATCTCCACTTTCGCAAATGAAAACCTCTATTTTCTAAAGCCAGTGAAAGCTTTCCAATCACTCTAATAGCTTCTTCACTTGAGATTGAACCTGACATACAATCATCAACATAAAATCTCTCTTTAATTATTGCAGCTATTGCAGGATCATCTTTCTCCATGTCCTTTCCAACTTGATATAAGCAGCGAGTAGCCAAGAATGGAGCTGAAGATGTCCCATAAGTAATAGTTCGCAGCCAATATTCCTTTAAAGCTGAGTATGCTGATTCTCGCCAAACAATACGTTGTAAATCTTGATCTTCTGGAGCAATCAAAACTTGTCTATACATCTGCTGAATATCAGCAGTAAAAGAACAGGATTTGTTCGAAATCTTATCAGAATAGTAAAAAGATTTGGTTGTGGAATTTGTCCAACAGCCAAAACAGAATTTAAAGAATTACCATTAGATGGTTTGCATGAACCATCAAACACCACACGTAACTTTGTAGAAATAGAGTCACTTTTTATAACAGAATGATACGGAAGGTAATATACTTTGTTGCTTGTAGGATTTGAATTTTTGTCCACAAGTTTCATATGACCAAGATCTTGATATAGCTTCATAAAATTTCTGTACTCATTTTCAAAATTTTTATCAAACTGAAATTTTCTCTCCATAGCAAACAAACGTGAGACTGCCATGGATTTAGAATCTCCTAATGACATCACATCTTTATAAATTGGTAACTTAACTTCAAATCTATTCTCTGGAGTTACCTTGTAAGTTGAGCAAAAATGTTGTTCACAAAATTTTGCTTCATCAGACAAATGTGGATTTTTAACGTTTATTTCTTCAGTTTGCCAAAATTTTTGCAATAATAGATCAACATTTAATTCGCTTGCAACACTAAGAAAATGAGATTTGATACTAGAAGAATATTTACATTTAGGCTCCAATTTTCCAGCTACCACCCAACCAAACATAGTATTTTGGGCAATTGGCTCATTCTCAGTACTCACAATTCTACCATATCTTAAAATAGTAAAGAAACAGTCAGATCCCAAAATAACATCACATTCTTGCGGTTTCATGAAATTTTCATCTGCTAATGCAATATTTTTAAGATACTCCATATTTTTCGTATCAAGTAATTCAGCTGGTAACTGAGATGTTACTTTAGGCAGTATGTACGCCTGAACCTTTAAGGACTCATTAGAAAGCTTTGACCCAACTGTAAGAATCACTGAACCTCGAGTTTGTCCAGCTGATACTCCGGTAATTCCATTTAGAACAATTCTGTCATTTTTTCTTTTTAACCCTAAAGTTCTTATGACATTTTCACTTACAAAAGTACATTCTGAACCAGAATCTAGCAAAGCTCTGAAAGAATAGGCTTTATTTTCATTATTATATAACAGAACTCTAGCAGTAGGAAGAAACGAAACACATTTGGAGTTATTGAAAGAAGCACTAGAATTAATTTGTAATTCATGAGATGTTGACTCGTGTACAACTTCCCTACTTGAAAGATGGTTTTTATTCTCAGATGAATGAGGAAATAATTTAGTTTCAGTCTGAATAGTGCAAGCATTATTACCCTTACTCTCTTCATGTAAGAGTGTATTGTGTCTACTTTCACACTTAAAACATTTTAAATGAGAATTGGGACATTCCTTAACTTTATGAGAATTTAAACACAAAAAACAACAGTTATTACGTTTAACAAAGTTTTTTCGGACAAAAACATCCATAGATTTAAATTTTACACATTTGTACAATGGATGCATTCCTTGACACTTTAAGCACACCTTTGATTGTTTATTATTTGAAGTGTACTTGGAACCAACAAAATTTGAGCTTTTGGAATGTTTAATATCACTTTCATTGTTAGAGATGAGCTCTAAAGAAGAACATCTTACACTTAAAAAATCAAAAAATTCTTTCAAAGTGGGAAATTCATTTTCTGTACTTTCAATGGACCAAAGTCTTCGACTTTCAGGATCAAGTTTTTGGAATAACAAATATATTAACCATGTATTATTCAGTTGTAGCTTCATCACCAACAGCTTTCAAACCCCTAATAACTTCATCACTAGTATTAAGCAAATTTCTTATATTTATGCTATTAGGTTGAAGAACTGATTTCTGGTCTAAAAATAATTTAATCAAAGAATTGACAATCTGTTTCTTTTTATCATACCGGTCTAACAATTTTTCCCAAGCTTCTTGGTACGATTCATTAGAAAGGGAAATGTGCCTAATTAATGAAGCTGGTTCTGCAGAAAGTAACCCTTTTAAATACTGAAATTTCTGAATACCACTCAAAGCTACTTGGGAATGGACAGTGGAAACAAACATATCCTTAAAATTTGTCCATTCTGAAAATTTTCCAGAAAATACTGGAATATTTAATTTGGGTAATCTAATATTACATTGATTTGGAACAACAACAGAAGGACCTTGAACAGGATTTTGTATTACAGTATTAATAACTTCTGAAGAATTCAAAGAATCTAGGTTGTTTTGATATTTAGTTTTTAACTGAAAATACCTTTCTTCAAATTCTGAATCATCATCATTCAAATTAGAATCTTAAGAACTCTTTAAGTAAATCATCTAATCTTTGTAATCTAATCAAAAATTCATTCTTTGTATTCACATTATCAAAACTATTCTCTAATCTAGTTACAGAGCCTTTAACTCTACCTCTCTCAATTTTAATTTGAACAGCTTTCTTTTCATAATCTTCCATTTTATACAATAACTTATAAGCAGAAGGATTTTCAAAATAAAATTAACCAAATTAACTTAACAAAACTAATCAAAAATTACTTCAAAATCAAAAGTAATCAAAATTGCTTCAAAACAATAATAATCCAATTAAGTTCAAAACCAGAACTAAATTAAATTCAAAAACAGAGCAAATAAAATTCAAAAATAGAACTACTATACAATATTCAATCACTTAAGAATACTGTTTCATACAAATGATAGTGGAATGTTTTGTTCTAAATCTGCATAAACTTAAAAATAATCTTCAAATTCTTCAATGCAATATAATTCACTATAATAATTAAATATTCAATTTTTTCAATTAAATAAATCATAATATTCTTGAGAACAATAAGTAAAAATTCTTAATGTTCTTGAGAACAATTTTCTTTTCAAGAACAGTTATCCAAGCAATATAATTATAGAACACTTTCTTATTCTATCATTTTCAATAAACCAAAATTTAATTGTTCTCATATTGCAAATTAATATATGCTGAATACACTTTCATATTTAACTGTATTTTCAACCAAATTTCAGCATCAAAGAACAGTAAAAACAAAAGTACTCACATGATATCTCGCCATAGTGCCTCCAATAATTCTTATGTAGAGATTTTTTAAAAGAAAGGAGTCTTTCTTGGTTTTCTTATTTATTTTCACAAACACATAAAAAAAACATGAACTTGACAAAAACAAAAACTTCACAGTTGACAGCCACAAACATATACAATGGAAGTTCTGGTTTCACATCTATTCACTAATTCAAAAATATTCTTAGAAATAAACCTATTTCAAATTACTTTCATCTAACATGAAAGCTTTAAACTAAATAATAAAGTAAATTGTAAAGTTCCCAGCCAACATGATATGGGCGAAATACAGTACAACATAATAAAACAAGGACAATCCATGCCCTGCAAGCACCTCTACACCATCCAACTCAAAACTGACTGAGGTGAGAATTCTGAATCAAAATGTTCTTAGAATGACATAGCGGCGCCATCTGTTGTTAAACAGAGCAACTAAATCGTAAATATTAACTGTACTGAACAAAGTTTTTTCAGATATTTATGTCAAAATTTTGAAAATCACCCTTACTACACTGATTTTCACATTTATTTTCTAAGGTGGTCACCTTGGGAACATGCGTATGGTCGCCATTTGCATGATGTAAAAGTATTAATCTGGTACATTGAAATAAATGTGGTTAAAGAGAAAGAAATTAGCTTTCAGAAAACGTATCATAACTCAAAGTTCTAATAATTTAAACACGTGTAAATTAAAAAATATTTTTACCTGGGAATTAGAACGATTACTCCTCAAAAATTAAATCACTGCATAGCATGTCGGAGGATTAAGGTGATCTCTTTAAATTCAGCAACGTGCACTGCAGATACATGATTGACAATGAAGTAGCATCATTTTGTGATTAAAAATTAAATTAATTCTACTTCTGAGGGGTGGGCAACCATAGAAACATTGGCCACATTTGTCTCACCCACCTTAGTGTGTTTTAAATAACTCATACAACTGTTTAAGGGTCGATAGCACCTAGACAAGCAAAAATCACCATATACGAGTATAGAAATAGCAAGTTCTTAACTCAAGCTATGAAGCTCTAAAAAGCGTTTTTTTAAAGTGACTCCTGTTTATTACACAACATCCAGTAAGGTGAGATGGGTAACTGGACCAAGGAGGTAACTGGACCATAGGCTTTTTTATAATAAACCGTTGGTGTCTTTTAACTTTTAGCGGTTTGCAACATTACAGCATCATTTGTACTTTTTAAAAGAACGTGTGTGAGCTAAATTGTAACTCGGTCTTTGCTGTGATAGGTTGCCGGAAATTTAGGAGGTTTTTTTTAATAAACAATGTCGATTTTGTTGAACTTCCTCAGCTTTTTGTCAAAATACGGTAAGTATTTTTATTAAACAATCTTTTCTTAAAGACTAGACATAAATACATTAGGTGTCATTGGGTACATATTTACTTCATGCATATTTACTTCACGTTTAAAATGAAGGCTGGTGTTCCAGTTACCCCATAAAGTTTTCAAGAATGAGTTAATTGGGACTTGTATCAGCGGTAAATGGATCCCACAGGTAGCAGTTATCCCAACAGTTATAATTTTTTGAAGTTGCTCTTACTACAGGAAATTACTTTTTCCATTACTTTTTGTTTGCAATAAAGGAAATTATATAATACCTACAATTTTTTAACCGAACACACATTTATGTATGTAAGTTAAGTTTTTGTTTACAAAGACTATTAAGTAAATAATACTTACTTAGTAGCTGCTAGATGAGATATTAGACAATTAATTTTGATTATTTTTTTAATTTTTATTACATAACTGCACCTCATTGAGTACATTTTACAAAGGTTCAGACTTTGCAACAATTTCTCTCGTCAAGTTGGTTCTCCCATTGGTTTTCATGACCAGTGTGGGAACTTTTCCGTTTTTTTTTGTGAGCAAAATCTTTCATCATTTCATTCGCGCTGAGGCAGACATACTTATACACTTTCAAGTCTGGTCTGCGGGTTATTTTTACACTTTATTTAGACATGAAATGTTGTTTTTAAACTTTCATTAATTTGAATTGGTTGGGGCAATTTCACTTAGATAAACTACCCTGAAAGGATGTTAAACCTCCAGGAAAAACACGTCTATATGAAATCGATACTAATTCTCTGTTATGTGTAGGATTTTTCAAAGAATGACAGTATTATACTTAATCCTTAGAGTAATTCTTTTAATAAGTTCTAAATAAAGATTTTTCGTTATCCTTTTTGTTTTCGGCTGTTTTATTTTTCAATTTAAGTTTTTCTATTAAAAAACGAAACAAATTTCATCCCTCATTAAAACAAATATATGGTAAAGATACCATATATATTCCTTTCAAAAAATTAAAGCAATCTATATTTTATGTATTTTATCAAATATATTTTCCCCTTTCTGCATAATCGTAATTCATATACATTCCCGGCTGTTAAAAAGCGCACCCTTTTTATCTTTCTCTTTCAACGAAAGACTTTTAGTCAAAATCATGCATATTGTTTTTAAATTATCATTAACGTACTTATTCGGTCTCCCACATATCAAAAGAAATGAAATTATACAAGGCATAAAATGTTTTCCTTTTCATGGTCAGCTTTGTCTTGCATATTGTATCCAGATGTCTATAACATTTAAACGGCGCCTTTGCTGCATTCCTCAAAAGCCCTATTCCCAAAACAATAATTAACGGTAAAATTCTTAATCTCTCTTTTTAGCCAAAGTGCAATCTTCGCCAAAAGATTTTTCCCTTCCAATGACGTCAATTATGAAGTTGATATGTGTATAAGTAACGGTTACATTTCCCACGCAAAAAAATGCGATTCTCTTGGCTTGAAATGTATCTCGCTTGGCGTGTTTTTCCTTGCGCCCACTTTCATATCGGATAGTAACACTTGCCCTCTGATCTTCATCTCATAAACATCTAAAAATGTCTTGGCCCCTTTGGCCACCCTTTGGTTTTATAACGAAAAATCACCTTGCTGTTCTTAAAACTCTTTGGATTACGTGAACTTGATCGGACCCGTTCAACAGCATTTCTGGATTATTCTTTGGATTATGTTTGTGTTCTTCACCCCTGACTGTAAATTTAAAATGTCACCTCACCAATATTCATCAGATTCATTTAAAAATCTGAAACTTTGATTGATCAAAATCTCACTATTGTGGAAGATTGTGAAAAATGTCACCTCACCAATATTCATCAGATTCCTTTAAAAATCTGAAACTTTGATTGATCAAAATCTCACTATTGTGGAAGATTGTGAATTGTGACATGTTTCTCCAATTAAAGACTATTAACTCTAATGATGTGATTTTCGTCTTCTTTGCTTCATCATACAAAATAAAAAGGAAAAACTACACTCCGGTTCCGTACTTCAGTACCCAGGAAACGCATTCTGCGGTTTGCTAAAACAACCAAGTGCCACTATACCTTCTTGTTTTATCAAATTGTTTTACTCCGTAAAGAAAATCCTTCAAGTTCTTTTTTTTAAAAAAGGATTCGCCAACTTTGACAACATTTTCTCAATAACCAACCCCTGAACTTACTTTCCACGATAACTCTTCTATATGCATAAATGAACACGACAACTCCCCTATATAAATTATGGTGCCTGACTTTTGAACTGGATGTGATCTTTTTAGCATGACATTTTCTAAAGGGTGTGTCATTGGGGCCACGAAACAACAAAAAAAAAATTCCTATTAATTTGCACCTTTTCTGACTATATTTTTTCATTCTGAGAATGTTTTGTTGGAGCCTGCCTGTGACTGTGGTTTTTACCTATCATCGAAAGTTGCTAACTTCAAACTTAATCCTTTTTGTGTGAGATATGCGATGTGATTTTCATCGAAGTAAATTAATTTAATTATTCGTCGCAAATTATTCAGCGTCGGAGCACCATCGAATTATTTCATCTTAGTGTTTTATGCTGCATAATTGTTCTGTGAAAAATGATAATCAATCCCTGATGGAAGCAGTGATTTTCAACATGTGGTTTTCTTCAATGAGTGATGTTTCATTCATAAAACCTTCGCCCGCACCTAAAGTGAATATGCTATTTTGTCTTGAACTTTGTGAACTTTTTATTGTGTTATTTTATTTATACTATTATCAGTCATCCAAAAATCGATTTTCATCGCCGTGCAACAATTAAAACACAAGAAATAAATATTATCTACATCTAATTCAACGCTGCGTTCTGACCTTTAGTATTTAGCTGAGTACCACAATATAGCAAACTCTTGTGAACTTTGTTTTCAGACAATCCAAATTTATTCAGCTACAAGATAAAATTCACGTTACGAAAGAAATATCTTTCTCAATGAATAACCACAAAGAAAACTTTTGTTTTCGTTTTTAATTCATTCAGTGATTTAAAGTTTAGCGAATACGATCCGGAATAGCAATTTAAATATAGTATTTTGTGCTTTCTTTTTTCATTAATATGTTTTGCAAAAAAAAAAAAGCGCTATGGATATATTTTTATAGAGGTAAGTCTTTATTTTGTAAAAGGTTGATAAAAAAAAGGAAATTTTCAATTTTGCTAGAACTTTTACATTGATGAAATATTATTTCCGTATAGTTTCAAGTAATGTTTTTATATTTTTAAAAGGATCTAGATATATAATATGAGCAATATATGTTTAAACGATTAAAAAGCACTCATTGAATTTTATTTATTTAATAAAAATTTTTTTTGCTGTAGATGTTTAAAAAATAATAATAATGTTTTAAAAGGTATAATTGTGTTCAGGTAAGACAGAATGGCTTTTTAATATTCATAGACTTTCAAATTTTGTTATTTATAAACATTGCATTTTATAGCTAAAATTTTTCATGACGGAAAAGTATATTTTTCTCCATGTTATATTTTGGTATATTATATTTATTTTTGTAGTTGAAACCACTATTTATGATTTATAGTTAATTTTTCTTTAATACTTCTAAGATTAAATATTTAATGTTTTTTAAATAAATTATCAAGTGTGGTTTATTTAAATTGTTGCTTTTTTTATTTTGCTTATTTTATGATATTTTACCTGTGTCTAAAAAAAAAAAAAAAAAAAAAAAAAAAAAAAAAAAAAAAAAAAAAAAAAAAAAAAATTTAACTTTTAAGGTGATATCACTATGGCTTATTCTAAAAATTGTGATTATGTTGTTGATGACTATTACGGAGACTCAGATTTAGTTGACCATTTCTTTAACCAAATTTTAACGTATCAGAAAATTAAGGAAATAACTAATGAACAAACCGTCGATTATCTTAAAACTAAACTGAAAGGTCCCGCCAAAAAATATTATCTTGAAGACCCTGTACTATATAACGCACAAGACTTTGAATTTATTCGCGATCGCATTCAAAAATTCTTTTCACAGAATTCTTCGGCTGCAACTTTAAACGATTTGAATTGTTTAACTATGTTACCACAGGAGACAGTAAAAAATTTTGCTCATAGACTTAATGTGCTTGTAGCAAAGGTATACCCCGAAATTTTTGACAAAGACGCATTAAATAAAATAAAATACGTTAGATTAATATCTTGTTTACCTTCGCCCATTAAAATTAAGTTGCAAGAAGAAGGCATCAACACATATGATAAAGCAATTGACAGGGGACAATCTCTACAAGAGATTTTCATAAATAACAATGTTTTGTCTGCTAGCAGTTCGGCGCATGTAGAATGCAATCAATTAGAAAGTAAAATTAAGGAATTAACGGAGAAAATTAATAACTTAAATTTTGCTCAAACATCAAGAAAATCGGAGTCTCCAAAACAATGTAAACATGTCAACAGACAAAACTTTCAGGCTCGTTATAAGTCAAAATTTCATAGAGCGCCACAAACTAGACAAAATAATTGGGCCAGAAATAATGATCGTTGCCAGTTATGTTTTCGTTTTGGGCATATAGCGCAGAAATGTTTCAGATGGCAAAGAGCGAACGCGCGTTATGTTCAAAAATTTAGTAAATATGACAGTAAAAGAAATGACAGGTTTCCATAAAATAAAAATTTAAACCCCTAGAGACGTATGCTAAGGCTGACCAGTGTATGTCTGCATGTGAAAATGAGTCAGCACACAGTGATAAATGTTTTTACATTGATAATTCTCTTCCAAAATTGTCGGCTGAGAGACTGGTTAATTCAACAGGTTCTCAAACTTCTCAGCATATTTCCATTGCAAATACAATTGCTGTACAAACTGATTTTCCCCAAAATTCTATTGATTCTCACAGTGTCACTGATACAGCACCGACCGATAATTCTTTTCATGAAATTCTTTTGAATGTCAATAAGTACTCTCCCACACTTCCCCTTATAAGGGCCTCCATCGCAAAACAAGATACCTTTTTACTTGTGGATACTGGAAGTACAACTAGCCTCTTATCTGTACAGTTATTTGATAAACTTAAACATGTGCTTAAGTATAAACGTTTAGGGACTAATGTGACTTTAACTACAGTTAATTCTAAGATAGATTTTACAGCATGTATTCGAATTTCATTCAAAATTGAACAAAAACACTTTTAGCATTACTTCTACATTGTTGACATTCCTAAAGAGTATAAATTTGATGGTATTTTGGGATTAAATTTTCTTGAGAAATTTAACATCACATTAGATCTAGGTAACAAAATAATGCAACTTGATAATCTGAGAATTCCCTTTATCTACATAGATGATAACTCAGAATCAGCGGAATGTCATAACGTAAATGTACAAACTGATATCTCTCATAGCGTTTTTCTAGTAAACAAACTGGTTATTTCTCCAAATGAAGTAAAATGTATTTCTGTACGCGCAAAACAAATTTCTCATGATACCCCATATTTATTTCAGAATGACATGCTTGTAAAAGACATTCTTGCTTTTGATTCGATTATTCAAACTGATAAATCAAACCCACATGAATTTAAAATTTATGTAAAAAATATGACAACTAAAAATGTTCATGTAAATAAAAGAGCAAATATTGGTTTCTTAACGCCAATTGACCAGATTGTGGAAGATGCCCAGCAGCTAGAGGCTGTTAAAAGCAATTTCAAAGAAGAAACCAAACATTTTGTAAACTTCATTCAGGCTTCTAGTGAAATTTTAAATCAACGAAAACTTGATCTCTCACAAGATGACTTTAATTTACAACACTTACCGAATACAGAGGCTAAAATATTAAAAGAGTTATTACTGAATAATTCTGCTGTTTTCTCAAAATCTATGAAAACATTAGGTCACACTGATAAATTTAAACCAAACATTAAATTTATTAATGATTTCCCAATTAAAACACTTCCTTTTCCCATTCCTCAAGCACTTCAAAAAGAAGCATTAACACAAATAAACCAATTAGTTGATGCAGGTATCATTGAACGCTCATGTTCGGAATGGTCTTGTCCAATCCTTCTTGTCAGAAAAAAACCTGATGGATCAGGTACACAAAAATTTCGTCTTGCCTTGGATTTACGGATGTTAAACACAGTTGTGCAATCTTCTTCATACCCTCTCCCTAAAATACAAAATATTATTTCCAACTTATCTAAATATAAATTTTTCACGTCCCTTGATTTCCAACAGGCCTACCATCAAATTGACCTTCCTTCAGAATATCAGGATAAGGTCACTTTCACGTCTATGTTCGGTTCATTTAAATATAAAAGACTCTGTTTTGGAATAAAAAATGCAAGTGCATATTTTCAAGCACTTATGGATAGTTTATTGGATGAAATGCAGTTAGAAGGAATTTATGCCTATCAAGATGATTTAATTTTTGGCTCTAACTCATTTCAGGAAACGTACGATAAACTAACAAAAATTCTTGAAATCTTAGGTAAATACAACTTAACTTTGTCACCTTCTAAATGTTCTTTTCACAAGAATAATATTGATTATCTTGGTTTTCATATTCATAACCACACTATTTCTCCAATTCAAGCTAATATTCTAAAAATAAAATCATTTCCTGTTCCAAAAACAAAAAAGCAGGTAAGAAGTTTTGTAGGACTAGCTACTTTTTATAAGAGTTTAATTCCAGAATTTTCTAAACTTATTCAGCCTCTCATAGACTTATCAAAACCATCCTCGACCTTTAAATGGACTGATGTGCATCAAAATGTGTTTCATAATATTCAAAAAATAGAATTATGATTTTGTTTTTTTGATTTTGTTATGATTATAATCTGAATTTAATTATGATTTTGTTTATGTTTTTGATTATAAACATATATTATAATCATAAATATATAAAATAAACTCTATAAAAAATAATGGGAGAATTTTTTTTCTCCCATAGAAAACTAAAAGTAATTAATTTAATTTAATTAATGAATTAATATTTGAAAAAACTGTATTAACATCCAGTGTCATTCTCTACAAGTTTAAAAAATTGTATTTGAACTTGAGTGGATGAATACAAAGTATTTTATTAACGATTGAAAATTTGAACAAGATATATAAATATATAGAGAGTGTGAGCTAATAGTAGGAATTGATAAAATGAAAAATGATAATACAGCAACCATGATTGTAGTTATAAATCATATTCAAAAATATACAGCTGTTAGAATAACAATGAATGAAAAAAAAGAACCAGTACGTTGTAAATAAAAAGAGAAATGCTTTTTGATCTAGTAAGAAGGTTACAAAAATATAATATAACCTCTTCCGATTTACCCGCCACTCCGGAAAGCATTTTTTTGTCTCCAGAATCCCCAGAAACCAATAAATTTGTGGGATTTAAACATATCTGATACGAAAATTGCTTTTGCTGACTGTAATTTTGGAAATGTTAGGAAGAAATTTTTACCGTGCATTAACCAATTTTTTCCATTTGGTATCAATATGAAATATCGGTTTTTCGGGTGTTATCAATTCCTAAGTAAACATTTTCATGTTCAACAGACAAACATGTTAAATTAACAGCGTAAAATAAACGTTAATTTGTTACTCTTACATGTATAAATTCTGTTACGAAAATGTTTACCTGAGAATTTATAGCATGCGAAACAGTACCGATATTTCATGATGATGCAGGGTTGAAAAAACTAATAAATACACTGTAAAGCTATTTCGTAACATTTTCGAAAATTTTGTACAGTTGCAGTTTTAAAATTTTCTTAAAAATAATTAAATTAAATGAATGAAATTTTATTATGAGACTTGCACTTTTTAGAATTAAATCCTTTTCCTTCATAAAATCATTTAATAATATGCCAAAAAGATATAAAATATTCAAGTAAAAAAATAGTTTAAAAGCAGTGTTCCCAAACTTTTTTTGGCCTCGCCTCACCTAAGCATCTTTAAAATCTTCTCTCCTTACCTTCTATAACATATAATTCTTATTATGTAAAAAATGAACTCGTTTTCACACGGAGGAAGCCAAGAAGAGCATTCACTATGATATCATTTCACGTTCTCTAACTTATCAAAAGGATAAAATTTTTGTTACAAGTATGTTTTTAACACAACTCTACGAATGTAATGAGGTTACAACTTCGCATTTACATTTAGAAAGATGTTATTTTTCTTTGAAAGCTTACCCCAGACACAAAATTGTTTATATAATCTTCATTTTTATCTTCAAGAAATTTCTTAAAGAGACTCTCACACTTTGCATTACATTTGATAGAATTGGTATACATTTTTAAATTGATTTTAGTACTTCATTAAAAACAGGTGAAACAGGTAAAATAATTTTTTTTCTGCAATTATTCCGGTTAGATTTGTGTTTTTAACTTTTACACAAGAACGTTTTGAAAAGGTATTTTTAAAATGTTCATGTATTATTTTTATTTTTTGTTTATAATATTATTTTTATTAAAAAAATATAAAAAAAACTGATAGAGAATGGGTTAATATCAAATACCTGAAATTATCTCGACCCTCTCAAAATTCAAATTGCCCCCCTGTTGAGCGTATGCCCCACTTTGGGAGCCAATGGTTTAAATAATACCAAGTAACTTTAATGCCATATAACAATAAATGTGGATTACCGACATAATTTATTTCTTTAATTGTCTGTCTGAAGCAAAGACTCATACACAGCGCAATATTACTTTGCCCCATATGTAGGTACGACAGAAATTAAAACCTTTCTTCAAGCATTAACTCAAAAAATATTTGACGGATTTCGTTCCAATTTTCACACTTATGAGGGTGACAACGAAACCCTCTATTATCGAGAGTAAATCTCAAACCGTTGAGAGATTATATTAAAAAATAGGTAAGAAAAGCACAATTAAAGTACATACGTCAGAAAAATTTAGTGCCTACATCATTTTTACCGGTGGGAGATTTTTGTTGACAACCAAATTACAGCACATGGAGAAAAAAAAATATGCACACACGAATATTAACCCTTTTAGGGTCGCTTAATATTTGAAAAAAACCATCAAAACAGTACCTATGTTTTTTATTACAGAAATTGAATAATTATAAGGTTTCTAAATAAAATATGCAATTAGTTTTTTAAGGCAAAAAAACAATATGTTATAGAACAAACTCACATTTGTAGAAAAGCCATCATGCGAGAATTCTGTGTCTTAACACCTTAAACGCCGCCCCCCGATAAGTGTAGGCTACTTTTTTTTTATAATTCAGATTACTTGATTCCCACCCCTTTTTTGATGTAGAAATATTCACCGTAGTTTACGGAAGATAAAATGATGCGACAATAAAGCCAATTACACTATTTTTTAAAAAATTGGTGGGAGTCAAACAATCTGAATTAAAAAGAGTAGTCTACACTGCCCGTGAAAATCACGGATGCGAGAATTAAGGGGTTAAATTTGTCTGGTTTCAGAAGTTTTTTCCAGCAGTTAAATCTTGAGCCCGGAAATATGACGGGCACGAGAAATAACGAACGACACCTCAGCCCGTGATATTGACAGGATCGAGAATTAAGGGGTTAAAGTACAATAAAACATATTTCAATTTAATCGAACTGGAAAATAAATCCGTATTTTTTACTACTTGAATGAAAAATATCCTTAATAATTCAATAGTAGAGATTGGCGCAAATTTTGCCAGTAGCATTTTTTAATCATCAATAGCAGATTTTATATTTCGCGTGTGTAAATTAAAAAGAGTTCTTTGATGTTTAAATAAAATGTTTTGATATATCGTATTTTTACTCCTTTTTTTCTTATTAGTATTTTAAATGAAATTTGTGAAAGGCATGTATTTTAAATGTATATATTTAAAATGAAATGAGGGAAAGTCGTGTATTTTAAATGAAGTGAGTGAAAGGATTATATTTTAAATGAAATATATGCAATAGCATGGGAACAATATTTGACGATTTATCACTTGCGCCCGACTAACAAAAAAATACCAATGTTGCAATTGCAAATGGTACATGGTATGCGAAATGAAACAAATAATTATGTTATAAAACTCTTCGTGCTAGAAAAACAGCTAATATTCCGCTTTCATATGTACAAGAAAGGTTTACTTTGATGTCAAATAAGAGTAACGCTAGCAAAAATATTGTTTTACATGCATGAGAGTTATGAATAATAATGATATAAATGCTCCAATTGGCTTTGGGTCTCCTAGAAAATAACCACAAAAGGAGAATCTTACATTTGTTTCGAGTGAAGATCAGTCAACAAGATGCTAATGATTTATACAAACAATTTTTATATAAACGAGGAAAAAGTTTAAATTCAAACGTAAATATTTGTATCCCATCCCCGACCCCCACACAAAAAAATACATCAATGAAATTAAATTGGCGGTAAACCACGTTTTTAAAATATGCAATTGGCTGCATGCCCGATTATGGAACTTTTCTCCACAACCTGAAATATTAACATGTAATAGCCTTGACGGTACTCCCTGTTATACTGTCCTTGGTGCTTTTTTAAAAAGGTTGATGCAATTTGCTTTTGAGAAAGTAAGATTTATTGCCAAATGATATAAACAACTATTAAAAAAATGATGAATCATTATTCTGCTTTATATATGCATTTAAAAAATTGAATCTAATTACACGTATTTAGATAAATTATTTTTGTTTGTATATAATGACAGGTAAATGACATCTGTATAATAAATAAATTTTAGAAATATTGGGAAAATGTTTGCGTGATGTATGAAACTGAATAAATTGACCGAAAGTACTTGTGAAAGTGTTTCTTCTGTTAGCGTTTCTCGATCTCGCCATGGCCCCTAACACAAATATTGCCAAACTTCTAGATTTTTGTTAATCAATCGCGAAAAAAGTCTTACTGGCTTATTTTTGATATGCTTTTTGATTTTTAAGCTTCCCTAATCTAGAGATCTGTGGAACGGTTATTTTCTCAACTGTCATTACATAGCAGATCGTTTATATAGTAAATTATTCGGGGACAGTTACGTAATTTCACTTTGGCGTATTTTAGAGAGCATAATTTGCTGAGAAAATGCGCACGGATTTATATATTACCTGAAATGACACTTTGACAACACAAATGTATGCAGACGAGATATTCAACTATCATGCCACACCTTACGCTGCAACCTGCAGCCGTTGTTGATTCCTTTCTTTTAATGCATACATCTCGACTTGTGGAGAATATGTTTGAAAAAGAAAAAAAATACAGGGTATGTAGTGGCCAGCATGCTCACCTCACTTAAATATGATCGAGCATGTCTGGGGGTTTACTAGAACGACGTACTGCAGCGAGAGTGATTCCACTGTTGACTGTTCCGACTTTGAGATAGCACTTTGTGAAGAATGGTACAGAATTCCCAAAACTGTTAATCGCCAACCTCATCGCATCTATGGAACATAGATATGCACCAGTCTTAATTGTTCGAGGGGACCACACATTATATGAAAAATTCCCCATTTTCTTCAAACAACATATTTTTTAACATTTAGAGGTACTCAAATTGGTGCGGATCGTCTCTTCATGATATAGGCATCATTTCAAGGAGTTAAAATTCCGATACATGATGTTTTAGTGTCTTAATTTCCATATTAGCTTTAATTTATTATGTGCCTTTTCAATTTCATGCACATGTATGGCTGTCTGGCGTGGTTTCTCTATTTATTTGTTTGTTGCCCTAATTTGTTTTGAAAAGTGTATATGAATTTATATATGGTAATTTGTAATTCTACCATTTGCATTTGTACCATTATTTAATTAATTAAAGCTAGCATTTCATTTTCATAATTTGTTAGAAATTATTGTTAAATATATGTTCTCAGCAATATGGCTCTGACTAATCCCTTTAAGGTAAGTCCTAGTTTAAGATTCAAACAATGTTTAATCTGACATTTATTAATAACTCAAAAATGCGAAAATATTTATTAAAAATCCTTCTCATTTCCCTTGAAGTTGAAATATATACGCTGATGTGTTTTAAAACATCCAAAGCTATTGCGTAAGCGGTGAAATTATTTTACATCGCTACATTTATTAAGCATTCTGCCAAAAGTTTTCAAGAAAATTAATGCTTTCAAAAGTACGTTACCACAGCTTCAGAATTTTAAATACTTTTTTCGAAAAAGTGAAAGTCGTAAAAATTAAAAGTGTGGGATTTGGAATTTAAAGATAATTTATTTTGTTACTTTTAGATAAAATTAACAAGGTATTTTACATAATCACAGTTTTCCAATTTCAGATTAAATTTACGAGTTCTACTTTATCTCTGTTTTTGAAAAAAATATTTGAAAACGAGTCTTTCCATTTTTAGTGGCAGAAAATGCTAAAAATTCATAAAATTCAAAGTATTATAATATAAGCAAGATTCATACAAAAATTAAAATATTTTTTATTTTCTAGAGCACGAAGAATGTTTTTCGAAATATAACTAAGAGAACCGGGGGAACATATAACAATTTAAATTTCGTAACTTTTATCAAAATAAATAATTTAACGTAAATTACGGTTTTTGATGTGATAAAGAACAACATTTGAAACACTTTTGCAACTGGAACTATACCTCTAAAACTAACTATTTAGGAATTAAGATATTGGTCAGCAATAAGTAAGGACATCATATAAATATATATATACGGGCACCTTAATAAATTTATATATGTAGAGAACACAAAATATAAGAAAGTAGTGAACACATATCTTATCTACCACATTTCAAATTAAAATGTTACACCTTGAAATTTTATTACTTAAGATAATTGTAAACATTTAAGTGAATTAAAAAAAGCTAAAAAAAAAGAAAGATGATGAAATGTTATTCGTAGTATTGTAACCATATTTTAATCCTGGAATGCTCAATTACTAACCAGAAGAATAATATACTTACCCAGATAATTGCATTTTTCCAAGAGGTCGTATTTCCAAATTTTCTGCATTCGCAGCCTGCGCTTCATTCATTAAAACTTTGCGAAGTTATAAAAATAGTATGTAAGCATCTGCACAGAAACTTATTTGAGAATGCACTGATAATTAATAGTCTGGTCGTTTTTGTTTAGATACTACTAGCGGCCCTCCCTCGCTTTGCTTCGGGTTAACCTTGAAAACCTTCATCTCTTTGTGTTTTCTGTAGACCTTTTTAATGTGTACAATAATTAGTACATTATTTTGATAAATCTTGTAGGGTTCAGCCTGCGTTTGCAATGTATAAGCGGAAAAAATGAAATTATTTACGACATCACATTAAAAACCTCAAAAATAACAGTATTTCTCCACTATTTAATGGATGTTATTATACATATAAACCTTCCTCTTGAATCACTCTATCTATTAAAAAAACCGCATCAAAATCCGTTGCGTAGTTTTAAAGATTTAAGCGTACATAGGGATATAGGGACAGAAAAAGCGACTTAAACCTAAAAAAGAACAGCATTTCTCCACTATTTAATGGATGTTATTATACATATAAACCTTCCTCTTGAATCACTCTATCTATTAAAAAAAACCGCATCAAAATCCGTTGCGTAGTTTTAAAGATTTAAGCGTACATAGGGATATAGGGACAGAAAAAGCGACTTTGTTTTATACTATGTTAAGATATAACATGAAATACGATTTAATAATTTTAAGCTGCTTTGCATATAGACATATTTCTGCCCTTTTCAACAATTTTCAAATAAACTTATGAAATGTTGCTGAAATTATGATTCGAATGTTAAAAAATATGAATATAGATTATGGTCTTTCACCTTTCTCTAGCAAATATTGCTTTGTGCTGATGTAAGTTGATTTTTGAAAAAAAAAATATATATACATAACAAAAATGTAAGATATAATTTTAAAACTCAGCATAAATGTGCTGAAATCGCAACTCGTTTCGAAATATTTAATATTTAATCCTCAAATTGTATAGGTCGGAAATACAGTAACAAAATACACAGCTGTCCACATACTCAAATAGACAGCGAATAGAAAAACAATGTAGTGAAAACAACCCAAAAAACTATATTATCAGCTAAAACAGGACCAGTATTTTCGAAGATCAAGGTTGAAATATTTATAATATCATATTCATTATCAGCTAAAAATGTGGCATTGGTTGTACAATAAAACTTTTCTTTAGTCCACAAGTTTTATTTTTATAATTTTGCTAAGCTTTTTACTTCCAACAGAGAATCCAACGACGAAACTCTTCTCTCGAGAGAATTACTCTGACCATTGAGGTGCTGGAGTGTATTGATCTGTAGAACTAATATTTAAATGTATATTTAAAAATATAACAAAATCATTAAAATATAGCTTTTAACTTTAACTTATCCTTCAATTTATAATAATGTAAGACTATTTTACAATAAAATTTTGTAAATAAAAATTTATAGGGAACTTTTGGGTGGATAATAAGAGACAATGATAAAAACTTTCTGTGGAAAGGTTCAGATTTAGCTTCTTACTTTAGTCTATGTTTAGGATGTATACAATCATATTTTGCCTAATTCATATATTTAGAGATGCATATTAAATTTCAGGACAAATGTACAATTCACTTTTTAGCGTCTTGAAACTCAAAAGCAAAATTTCATTTTATTATTCTGACGAGTTGTGTTGAACAATTTTTTTTAAATGTATCTGAGGTTAATTCCTATTCTGTTAAATATAGTTACTACAAGAGCGTTAGATGACCTGTTTTTTATTACTCCACAAGGATGAATAAAAGACAGAAGATTCCCGAAAAAAAGAAGAATATTTTTAAACACCCAAAATTGGCTTTAAATTTTTGAAAAAAAAAAGTTTGTTAAAGCTTCATCAAAGTCGTGGAATATAATGTATTTTCTTCAACATAACTATTTTTTCTCACAACAATTTTTTTTTCTCTTATTACCATGTTTGTGCCTTAATACCCAACCTTCTATAGAATTTTTATCACTTAGACTTACCTTTTATAAAAGCTTCAGTATCTAATGAGGAATATTTGATATCAAAATCTACAACACAGCAATCACCACAACAATTGTATCCTTCCGCGATCGAGTGCTTGTATCATAACTGATGCGACACTCTTTTGGCGATTGAAAGTGACAGGCAATGCTGTCTCTTAAAAATTAAAATATGTGATTATGAAGAATAATTGTAAAAAATAAATAAACAAAATGGTCTAACAGATTGATTGAAATGATGGATTAGGGTTTATTTTGGATCTATAAATCTAACTGCCATGGAGTCATCATCAAGACAAAGCGCTTCTATGTATTACCTATTTTTTGCGCGAGGACAAAACATTGCAAGAAACATAAAATGTACAGGAACTGTAAAAAATTTGAACGAATTATAATAAAAGTCATATGGTATGGGGTACGTGAATTTAATCAATTTTTATTATATTATAATCGTTCTTCGCACAGGTAAAATAGCTAATATTTCGCAATTCACTACACTGGCAAGATTGGTGTCAAACACGAATAATGCTAGCAGCAATATTGTTTTAATTGTATGTGAGTTATAATAATAATATTAAATGCGTCAGTTGGCTTTGGAACATGATTACAGAAGTTTTCAAAAGAAGACAACTGCAGAAGGAGTTTTTCCCATTTACCCCGTGTGAAGCTCAGTCGTCTAGGTGCTATATTATAGCGCTCATCATTCATGAAAAAGAACGGAAAATCATGCTTCAAGCATAGATTATGTGACACTTTTCAACACTTCTAAAATTCTTTTATAAATCTTTACCTTTTAATAAGGTAGATGATGTCTAAGTAAACAATTTGGAAAACGCATGACACATTTTAAAACCTAATTTAAGGAATTACCAACAATACTATATATCCGCAGTATTTTGTGCAGCCCTGTATATGATCTATAGGTTTGTATACATACTACATATAATACTAAATTTTAGTTCAGTTATGAAACGTATAGCACAGTTTAAAATCCCGCTTCTGGAATTTCCGTCAATAAACGGAAATATACTCGATATATTTTGTGTTTCTCTGTATATGATCTATAGAATTTATACACATCAAGTAATAGGCAAAAAATTAGTTTATTTTAAAAGAACGTTCCGGAACTGAAAACGCACTTCCAGCAATTATTGTTAACAGACAGTACTTTAACTAATTTATTTTGTGTGTCAATGTAAATGAATGATGAATGCTATGCGCACCACATTCTATAGTAAGCTTCTGTAGTTCCCCTCTTTAATATATATATCAATTCAAATATGTTTAAAATAGTGTAACATCAATTAAATAAACCACAAAGGATTTTTTCCCATAGACCGTAATGTAACGGAATTCTTTTGAGTGTCCCAGTAAAGAAACTGTAAGGGCTACAAACTTCATTTTCAATACCGAACATGCCATGGTAAACCTCCAGGGCCCGATTACCGCACAGGCCAACTAGGCCGCGTCATTGGGCCCACTGGAGACGGAAGCCGCAAAATGAGTAAAATGATGTAGAAAAATTTCTTCTACAAAAAGTTTTATTTCAATCATCGATATTTAAGAAACATACTTCTATAAACGTCTTGCCTGAACTTTTCTGTTCTATAAAATGAGCTTAAATAAGGAACGCTGTAGGCAAAATATTTTTTTTTAGGGACATTTTTTAAAGAAATAGTTAACATGAAAGTATTATAGCATCAAACAGCAAAAGAAAATTTGGGTTAATCTGAGATTTATCAGCATTTTTATAAAATGAAAACGCATTTCTAATTTTGGAAATACGAAATTTGAAATTTGAAGTTTGGAAATATTTTTTGAAAATAAAAAATTAATAAATCAAAATGAATATTTTGGTTTCATTTCTTGTGTGTGTGGGTGGGGGGGGGGGCTTGAAAAGCTGTTAGGCCTTGGGCCCCGGACAATCTTAATCGGGCTCTGTAAACCTCAATAACAATAACATATATCAATTGAATGACAATCCGATTATATCTACGCGTGTTAGAGCACGGGCAGACAGACAAACCGAATTCTTAAACAGTTTTCAAAAATGTTGGGAAATTGTTAAAAAATGAACGGACACAATACTCCTTGAATTCCAAGAATTATCAGCGTGAACTTTGTCAGTTGTTGCTTCAGTGGAGCAGTTTCCCTTCTTACGCGCCATTACATACTGCATCGCCTTCTTTCACCTTCTTTACGGCTATTTTAAAACAGATTGTGCCATTTGCATACTTAACACCTCGATAGTGTGTCATATCAGAATTGTACTCTCAATCTGTGTCAAATTTCAATAGGTTTGACACTTTCACTTGCATAAATTTAATAATTATACTTTGTGCAATCGCATTATATAATAGTCCATGAAATAACTCCGGGGATTAAAAAAATCATATCTAGTTAACGGTATGAGTTAGGTCAGGTCAGGTCAGTTAATTTAGAAGAAATCAGTAGCTCATCTTATTTTATCTACACCAGTTTCAGTTTTTTTTTCTAAACTAGGTACGCTGCGCGTCATTGACCTTGAAGTAACGTAGTAGACGCTCATTCCATCCTTCCATTCAGTTAACGCAGTGCGATGGCGACACCACAACAAAAGGCTCAGTGTGTTATCTGGGTTATAGGAACTGGATCTGTTACCATTGTACAAGGAAACTTTAGGCGCGTGTATGGTGGTAATGCGCCTACGGACAAAACCATTCGTCAATGGCTACGGCCCGTTTAAAGAAACGGAAAGTCTGTTAACAAATGTCGCTTGGTAGGCTACGAGTGTCAGAAGAGAACATGAATAGAATTCGTACTTCATGTGAACGAAGTCCGAAAAAATCGTTGTGACAACGCAGTCGAAGAGGTTGAATACCGTTTGGATGTGCGCTGTGCCACAAACGGGGCACACATTAAAATGTACTAAATGGTAAAAATCTGGATAAATTTTCTTTTAAGTACATATATATAACATTAACCTAATTTTATGATTGAATTAAAAATATTTGCTTCAAAACCCCGGAGATCTTTTATGGACACTCTTTGTGCCTACTCATAATCCTAGTGACTAAAGAAATGAACGAATGAAGAATGAAACGAGGACAATCGAATTTTTAAACTGTAAACAACTAATCCTGATTGCCATGACTACAAGTATAAAAAAAATTCCACTGATATTAAAAAGAGTTTCTTTTAAATTTGATCTACCCTTGTACTTAGTACAAGTTATGCACTTAGCATAATATCGATCATGTACTTCATCCATTATGATATACATATATGTGTATTTAAAAGAAGATACATAAAGTAAATAAATAAATATTTTTGTGAATAAATGGAATAAAAAATTTGTTTTTAAAACCACGAAAGCCGTAAAGTGATTTCATTTCAAATTTTTTCAAATATTAGCTTTTATAACTCTAAAATTATACTTTTCCCTTTTAAAAACAGAATTGCTTAAAAGGCATGTTTCAACCATAATTACTTAGTGGTAAATACAGAAGTAACAAATTGTTATGCCCTTAATGTCAAATACATTTTAAACACTTTTACATCGTCACGCTATTAAACTTTAATGATTTTGTAAATATTTTAAGAAATATTTACTATCTAGAACTAACGAAAAAACTCCGTTTGCTTTTGCAAATATTTGAACAGAATTTCTCTATATTGGTTTTAAAAGATGCATTAAAAATTCATTAGAACCACTTTAAAATTAGCTGCAACTTTAATATTTGAAACATTTAATTTATTAATATCTTGAATATTATTAAACATTTTGTTTTTTTCGTTATATAGTGATTCAAATTAATCTAGCATTTTAATTAAATTACAAAAATGTAAGAAAAACCCACCATTTCTGTTGATTAAAAAAAAATGAAGATTTAAGGAGACTATATGTTTATTCACAATAAAATTAATAAGTTACATTTACAATTTTTACGTTTGTATTAGTTATGTCTTAAAAGATAAAGACTACATGAAGTTTTTTTTTAAATCATACATTGTAATTTTAAAAAGTATAATCATTTTTAATTTTTTTGAATAAAATATTAATTTTCCTGTTAATTTTCAATTTATGAAAGTTTAAGAAATATTTAGAAAATTTTGTCTAGGCCGGAAACATATATTACATAAACGTTCGTAACAAATAATCACTATAAGAATTATATACTATTTTTATAGATGAGAACTTTATTAAAATAATTTCTTTGTGAGATGTTACAAGAAAATTCCCAGTTTGTTGTATATATTTTTTGATTAACTGACGTATTTAGTTAAAGGAAAGAATAATACTATCTTTAAAAGTCTGAGAAACTAAAAATTCTCATACATTAGTTCTCATACAAAAAGAGCTGCTTTATTTTTATACATATATATTTTTTTTATCTAAAGTGACATACCTTATTAAAACATATGTTTTATCTGTCGAACCGAAGACTTATTTCTTAAAACTTTTACAGTTCATATTTTTTCATTCTTTATGATTTCATCAACTATATTCCTATTTTTTGTTTTTCCTTTTACTGCAAGTTTATTATTGCGCTTTTATTAGAATATTTTTCCTACAGTATTTTTTTAACCCTATACTACTTTATATTTATGAGAAGAGAAATATATATGTACCGGGTTACATGTTGATATATTCACTTCTTTTCTTTATCTGATAGTTTTTTCTTTTGGAAAATTTTCTCTATTATTATTTCATTATATCTATTGTTAATGCTTCATACTCCTTTTTCTTGTATTTTTTTCATTATTGTACTCTATATGCTATTATTTTATTTTATTAATTCAAAAAATAATTGATTATGATAGATTGATCCAAAAGTTGATGTTAAGGACTATTATTCAGCATTTGAATTTGTGCTGAAAGTATCTGATTTTTAGTACAAAGTCACCCTTAAAAAATTTTATATGATGAATATATGGATACCATAGATTAACTAGCAAGTATAAGTGATATTTACAAATAGTATATCTGCAGATCGGGAACCTCGACTTCAGGTTTGCAAAGCATTTTACTTTTTTAATTTACTTTACATATTATTATGTATTATGTTGCACTCCGCAATTCATTTTTTTAGGTTGAATATATTTTTAAGTATATAAGATTTCATGAATATTCAGGATATCATACTTTTAAGTAATGTTACATTCAAGTCTTCATGCAGTAACGTTCTGAAACCGCTTGTTCTTGTAAAAGTTTTAGTTTAAAAAGTACATTACTTCAGAGGGACTTCCCTTAAACTTTGCCCTCTGCTGTCTCATTAATTTTACGATTGCATTTTCCAAAAATTGTGCTATTTTAGGATTCGAGTATATTTACAGCTGCATTTTAACCCCTTGAGGGGCAAAGTACTCTAGGAGCTAAAATATTGAAATGATTGATTGACACCAAGATTCACGAACGATTTTATTTCAAAATAAGTAAAAGCTTTTGTTCATGTACCTTATAAATTCAAAATTTGATTCTAAAATTCTGGTGGCATTGTGGCATTTTCGGATTAAAATTAAGTGGTATATATAATATACCGGCGCCCTTCAAGGGGTTAAACTGTAATTTCATTAGTATAAGCATCTCGTTGCACAGGAGATTCAGGAGATTTTATTCTATCCTAATAATGTTTACGTACCTTTCAACTACAAAACATCTTCAGAAGTTGGCTATTATCTCATGTAACAAAGACACTTATGCAAACACAAATTTCTGTAACGAAACTTATGAAAACTTAGAAGTCCAACGTTTTTATAATGTTTATTTGGAGAAAACAACTTTGATGATTATTCTGTAATATTTAAAAAACAGCTTCTATCTAAATTAATCCTAATAATATTTATTTCGATTAAAAAAGCGTACCAAAACCATCCGAAAAAAACTTTGTCGTTGATAAAAAAATGTTGTAATTTTAGTTTAATAGTGTCAATTAAAATAGAGCGATTTTATTGAGTTTTATGTTTTTGATATTCTATGAAATATAGTTGTTAAATGAAAACTGATAATGAATATGTCAAATGAAAAAAGAAGAAAAACACATGTGGCAAATACACATGTGGCATAGTGGCAAATATGAAACAGTGAGAAAGTAAAATATTTCACATGTTTTGAACAAATGCATAAAATTCCATTAAAAGTTATACAAAAATTTGCGAATGTTTGAAAACGGATTGACAAAATTTCAAAACATCGGATTAATTTAATACTTCCGCAACAAAAATTTAGTACCCGTAATTTAATATTTAACTTAATTACTCATATGTGACATTTTCACTTCATTTTTTAACACTTAAAATTTTAAAATCGCCTGCATTTAAAAAGAAAAGCATTATGTCACGAAAAAAATGTATTCCATATTTTTGAACGAACCAACTAAATCAAACACAAAACTATACAGTTAATCCAAATACTGTACCAAGATATATATCCAATTTCAAACGAATCGGATGTTTTCTCGCGAAGGTCATCGCCGGACATTATATATAGGGTGTCCCAAAAGTCTCCATACAACTTCAAAAATTTATTACAAAAAAAAATAATAGGCCTACAGCAAAAATAATTACAACAGTACATAGAGCAACTTAAAAAGTTTTTTTCTACTACCTTAGTATACATGTACATTAGATTCTTTCGTTGCACGAAGAATACCAAGTCGATATTCCAGTTCCATCCACGTGCATTTCAGCATGCTAACATCAACAGTAGTTACAACTGTTTGATGTAATCCGAACAAAAATGAACAGTCTGATGGAATTGAAGCAAGAAATCCAAACAGCAGTAGCTACTGTTGATGTTAGCATGAAAAACGTTCGTGGATTGAATTGGAATATCGTCTTGATATTCTTCGTGCTACGAAAGGATCTCATGTTGAAGTTTACTAAGGTAGTAGAAAAAACATTTTAAGTTACTCTATGCACTGTTGTAATTATTTTTGCTGTAGGCCTATTATTTTTTTTGTAATAAATTTTTGAAGTTTAATGGAGACTTTTGGGACACCCTGTATATATTTCAGACAAACATCAAAAATCTCGATTGAGCTACAGATTAATGACGTTTCGGCAATTACAAATAACAGCTGGTAGGATAATAATGAATATAAAAGTATAAAAAATGATGTTACCCGTAACAATAGCCATATACGAAATTGTTTAAATGAAAAGGCAGGTTTATTCAGCAAAATTTAAAGCGTAGTACAGTTTAGCGAAGTGTAAATATTTATTTCTTTTAAATTGGTTTATTACAATTTCAGATCCGTGCTTTAATTCATTTTCCTGATAGCACCTATATTTTTTTAATTTAAAAAAATGATTAAAACTTCAAAATGGGATTAGTAATTTATGCATAAAAAATCTAAAAAGAAAGTTGAAGTATCATAAATCATACCAGATACTGGATCTTAAAGTCATGTAATGTGGTTTTCCAACAGTTTTATTTTTACATTGAATATTCGAAAGGTATTTTATCTGATATCTATCAATAACGTAAAATGCAAAATATTTTAATAAAAATTCTTCTCATTTCTCTTTAAAGGTATACGCTGTTGTGTTTCAAAATATCAAAACGTATTGCGTAAGCGGCAAAATTCTTTTACATCGCTGAATTTATTCCACATTCTGTCATAAGTTCTCAAGAAAATTAATGTTTTGAAAAATACATTAGCACAGCTTCAGAATTTTAAATGCTTTAGTGAAAATTTAAAAGTTTTCTCGAAAAATTGAAAGCCTCAAAACTTAAAAGTGGGGAATTTGAAATTGAAAATAATTTTTTTTTCATTTTTAGATAAAATTCCCGAGGTTTTTAATTATTTTGTTTTAAAGCAAACTGGTATGTTATATTTTTTTGTTGCAAAATTTCCATTATATTTACAAGAAAACTTCTATGGATCTTTTGAATATTAATAAATGTGTTTTAATTATACGGTTCTCATGTTCCACATGTAAGAAAAGCCCTCCTTTACTCATAGCGTAGTTCTTTTTGGTAGATTATTTTTGTAATATAGAAAAGTGTAAAAATAAGTTTTCCATTCATTTAATAATAAATGATTAGCAGTATTCATTGTGTTAATCTGCTGTAAGAAATAGAATGGAACTTTATTCATTGGTTACAATAGATCATGTAGAGCATTTTAATTTAAACTAGCTGACCCGCCCGGCGTTGCCCGGGCAGACTGTCATTGAAAAATATAACAGTGGAGTGGACTTCATAAAAAAACGACTGAATAACATTTATTTATACTAAAAGCTTGTAAAAAAATAAATAAGAGCTAAAGTTTCAAAAGTATAACAGTTACGTTTAAAAATTATTACACTTACTTTTCTCTTTTTACTAAAAATTCCTTTTTAATTTTATTTTTGCTAATTGTATTTTTTAAATTATAAATATTAATTTCAAATGAAAATGTATAAAAACAATAAATCATTTTGTTTGTTTCGATTTTATTCCTGTAGATGGCAGCACCAACCAATGAGATGCGTTTCATTAGGGCGTTGCCATTAAACAATTAACAAATAATCGCGATTTCTGTGCCACGTACGATAGCGTAATTATATATATAGATAGTAGAACATACTGCGAAATCCCCTTTTACGGATATCACTCTAATGCAGAGACCCGATTTAAGGACAATTTTCTGATTCCCAGGCCACTAGTAGACCATTGTACGTCTTCTCATTAAAACGAACATTCAATTACCCTGGCAACTTTTGCGGTCTCTGTTCGTTTTACGGATATTTTATTCTATTATGCAGAGTTGCAATTAAGGATGTTGGCAAAATATAATGTGAATAAGTGAACTATTTTTATTTCACTATCTACAGTTTAGAAGTGAATGCCTTTTTGTATCGATAGTTTCAGTTTCGATGAATGTGAATTAACGGGAAAGAAATTTAGTAGAAATTTTGAAAATATTAGGGCAGTGTTGTTAACCAAAGTTTTCAGGTGATTCAAAATCGATCGTTCAAATTTGGTTGAACAGTAAGTAATAACAAACTAAGATTTCACATAGGAAAGTATGGGCAGAAAAGTCATATAGAAGGTCAAAAAATGCCCAGAAGTTAAAGGAAAAGAAATAGTACGATCAAGCTATAAGTCAAAAAGCATTTATTTCTTCGACATTATTAGAGAGTTACAGCAGGTGCTCAAAGTTGCGATTATTTTCTAGAATATAGCGCCATTGCATTGACCGGTAAATGTTGTAGAAAATGCCCGGCATTTCACGTACGTTGCCATCATGCTACAAAATGTGTCACTGTCAACAAAGATCAATTCGAAAGCATTTCATGGCTTCCCACACAAATAAATCTGAGAAATAAATCTGCTGACTTTAGTGGCCAAGAGTTTGATCAAATCCGTCCAGTCACTAAAGTTCCAAATTTTCTGGTCAAGTAATCGCGCACAGCATTTGTGTAATGTGCTGGAGCGACTTCATATTAGAACTACATATTTTAGCGAATAATAGAAATAACATCGCGCAGAAAACTCGGTAAAACTGTCTCCAGAAGTGTTAGGTATTTCGTACCATCCAATAGGAGGTGCGGTAAGTATGGTACCGAAAAAGAGTTACTAATAATCACTGTCCACATATTGATCGAGAAACGCTGTTGCGCACATCTACCTCTAGTTCTAGTACCACGTGGGTTGTCAAATGCCCACTAATGTGAATTGTGTGTATTGAAAACGCCTTCAACAGTAAAAGATATTTCATTGGTGAAAAGGACAGACTCTAGAAAATTGGGATCACGGTATTTTTCGAAAGGAACCATTGACAAAAATTTATACGCTTGCGATATCGTCTGCTTGAAGGTAGACTCTTTGCAGAGGAAAAATATGTAAAGAGTTCCTCCTGCAGTATCCGCCACACTGTGACTGAGATACAACAAACGATGGATCAATACCTTGGGCACTAATACGTGGATTTTCGCCGACGGACTGTAGAATGGTTTTCTGAACTGGGGCAGTTGATGCATGTGGCGTCATGCGTACGTTAGCAATCATAACTTTCTATGTGTATTTTTGGTATTTCCTACCTACGTTCTAAATTTGAAGTCAAGTCTGAATCACCCTGTATATCTATACCTTACGCGAAAAATGGCCTATATCCATTTTTGGCATTTTAAGAAAAAGCATCTTTAATGCTTTCTATTTGTTTTAATTACTACTGAAAAAATAATTTTTCCAAGTACTAAATTAAAGGAATGACGCTGGTATTTGTTTGTGCTATACGTATGAATATCGTGGAGTTGTTGATGTACGCAAAAATGATTGTGTTTATTAAAGAACAGTGATTATTAAACAATGGGGATTATTTCGGAATGTCTTATAGGGAGGCCATTGTTTTTTTCTATTTTACCTATGACTCTTGTAGACATAGTTTAAAAATGATGATTTAGGACATTGGCCCATTTTTTTTCTAAGATACATCCATATAGGAATAGTTTGGCAAATTGAAAGTATCTGTTATATAATCAGGAACCAGAGCGTTTTTCTTCATAGACCTATGACTCAGTTAAAGTGCTGTTGTCGTTGTTAATAATGACTCATCGACGACCATTGATCAGACGAAGTACAGAAGGCGGTGTGTGAAGGCATATAACCAGGGCTACACTAGATACCGGGCTTGCTCATTCATTATCATGACGTCACAAAAGGTTTTGTTAAGCTTTAATAATAGCTTTGCTAAGCTATGATTCAGCTGAGTCAACAGATAGTGAAGATTTGGCTGTGCTACTAAATTGTCTCAAAGTTTTATTAATAGTTCAAAAAAAGTAAGTTTGATGTCAGCTAGTGCTTGAATAAGGTGACATATAGTTAAATTTATAAGTAGCACCTTTTATGTTCTGATAAATATAATTATGACAGATTCTACTTTAGTAATACAAGGGGATGGTACAAGGTGACGTTTAAAGTATCACATAACAAACAAAGTAATTTTGAAACAAATAATCAACGCGAGGACAAGTGACTGTTTCTTAATAAACGACTTGCTTGCAATTGTGCAAAAAACTCACGTTTCTCTTTACCATGGTTCATATTTTCTTTTTTGTTTTTACTTATTGAGCGACAGTTGGAGTATCTAAGCGAGAGTGATTTGGCACAATAGAGTATTTTTTATGACAACCCTATTTAACTTTACGTTGTTGTTATTTAAGTGTCTTTATAAATAAAAGAGTGGTGGCATACGCACATGGCACATGCTCTGATTATAAATTTTTCTCCAAACTATTGTAATCCACATTCCAGAACTTGCCAATACTCGCCTGAATAAATTCTATTATCGAGTGATGTTTGGCTAATCCTATAAAAAAGTGACGACATGCGCATAAAGTGCATGCTCGGACTGATGTGTTTGTCCAAACTATGGCAAACCCACATTCCAAAATTTTGTGGTACTGGCCTGCGTGAACTTTGAAACAATTCGATTCATATAAACTGGGTGATAATGACAGGATCACCACCATGTTTGGCAATTCATTTTTTCCTAAATCATCTTTGAACAATCAAATTTTATATTCCGCCTCCGGTGGCCCCGAATCGGTCCCTTCAGTGGGGAATATAACCGGGAGGTCGGCACTGCGATATGTTCTTCGACACGACGAGGGCAGGTAAATGGACGAATCATCACCTCAGCACAGTGTGCCGGGAGAAAGAGGTGACTGACGAGCCGGAAGTGCCGGGCAGGCGTATGGACAGCCCCGGACCTCTCCTCGTTTAGCGTAGGTTCTCGGCGGAAAGGATACTAAGCCTATGATGTGTACACAGTCTCCTCTAGGTGGCGATAAGCACCTCTTAGGCCAATCCCAGGTGCCTGGCTCAGACTCCCTTGGGTAGGGTTGGTGACACCGTGCAATGGCTAGCTAACGGTGATAGGACCACTTCCAGATCATACCCGGGGCGATGACAAGGCAAGATCAGACTCTGAAGTGCAAGGAGCGTGTTGACTCTGTTATGACATCTAGTCAGTGCGTGACGCGGCATACAGCAACCCTCGGTACTGGCAGGCGGCAGAGTGTAGATACCGACATGTGGGCGTCCACACATGGTCGACATCCATCACGTTTCCCACTGCAGTTGGAGTAATTGTGCGTCCAACTCAATGGTCGGTCAGAAAGGGGTCTCATTTGACCAAAAGTGATTCGTGTCCACGGAGGATCCACAGGTTCAATGTCTGCGGCTCGTATGACTTCCTTAGGAGGGGTCTGGTTCTTTTCCCAGACTGTCCGATTACGAGGAATCGGACTGGAGGCTCACCGACTAACGCGGCGGCGATCGGACCAAACTCAGACCCGGATTGAAAGCCAGTCCAGCATATCATTGCGCAGTCGCAGTTTTCTGCGCCCGACGGTTGGATTAGCAGGAGTCTAAGACATAACTTTCACACTACTAAAACCGCGACTTACGTTATACATGGACGGTTCATGACTTTTAAAACGTCACACGGAGTGGATAATCTTTACACGGCGATTGGTACAAACCGATGGGCGTGACGCTTTGAATCAGTCACCGTGTAAAGATGATCCACTCCGCGTGACGTTTTAAACGTCATGAACCAGCAGTTGTAACGTAGGTCGTGGTAAAACTCGATTGGGATCGCTTCTTTACCGCTTTAGAAGGCCAGGTCCAAGACCTTCCGAGTCCGATGGTGGCGTCTAAGTCTAACTTTCAATTTATTAACCCTTTTAGTATGTTTATATGTATGTTTCTGTGTGGTCTTCTACGGAGTCGACCGCTGTCGGTGTTTCGCCATTGGCATGAGTCGGATGCAAAGCCGTCAAGGATCACACAGGAACAAACCTAAGTTAGTACGTGTCTTTGCGTTCTGGGATGTATTTCCTCGACATCCAGAGCTAGCGAGAGGTTCCTTCTCCTTCGTCTCTGCCGACAAGTCCAGTAGTATCCTTTGTAGGAGTCCTATGATCGAAAGTGGCGATAAAATAAGAGTCGTTGGGGAAACTCGGCATAAGGCCTCAGGCCCGGTTTCCTTTTTAGGTTTCCGGCTCCAAAGCTGTCGAGGGACTCCTGCGTACTCCCCAAGTGTAGTGTGGTGGTGTCTTAAGAAGGTAGGCAGCACCGCATATCGCAACAAGCTATGTCGTCGTTTTCCTTGGGAAAATGGGAGTTATCAGCAGGTTGAGGCGCCCCCACCGACCGTAGAGCATACATGAACTCTCCTGGTTGTGCCTGCTAAAAGATCTCCAGAACTTGGGTACGGCGGTTGACGTGCCTAACGGGTGCCCTCTGACAGCTCAGTTTTATCCCATATGTGGTCATTTTCATGTATATAAAATCACTCTAGGTATGGTTCCTCTATCCGAAGTAGCACAATTTGTTGGCCCATCGTTGGCAGTTTGTGTGAAACGTTGGAAATTGGTAAGATTGGGGATGGGAGAGTTGGCAAATGGTTGGGAAATGGTAAGTTCAGAGATCCATCTAATTTGAAGCAGAAAGCGGTTCGACGTGTGTTGGGCCTCTTTGGGCAAATGTTTAGTTGGCTAATGGTACGGCAAGGCGGGCATTTATTACTGTAGGCCAACGTGGAACGACAATTTGCCAACTCTTAGCCAACGCGTTGACCCAGCCATTTTGTGATACTTGGGATATGAAATTTGATTAAGCAAATTGGTAAATTAGTAAATTTGCTAAGTTTGATTTAATAAAGACAATTTTGGACAAAAATGATTCGCCACGCATCTTGACAAGTCTTTCATTATTGCCAAACTAATGTTTGTTGATTTTTCTCACTCTTCTAATCAAACTTGTCGAGGCGAATATGGCTAAGTTTTGAAATGTAGGTTGCCCTAGTTTGGGACAAAACTTTAGTCTGATAAATTGCCCTGTGCATATGTCACCACTCTCTTATAGATCATTTGTTCAAAATCCTCTCGACCAATCAAATTTTATTGATCATATGTCGTACTTTCTTATTTATAAAAGCTCTCTAGTTGATCATCGTTTAAGATTTTGTTTAAAATGCTTTTGATCCATTCAAATTTTGTTTCTTGTATGCCGCTTCCCTCACATTTATAAAGGCTATTGCTCATCGTTCACAGTAGACAATTATATTTTAAAATATTTCCCGTGTCACTGTAAAAAAATTATACACAACATTGAGGAATCCTTTTAGCAATCAAATTTGAATTGCTTAATAGGCGTAAAGCCAACACAGTGAAAAAGTACTCAAACCGGGACTCGAACCCGGGTCATCAGTATAGCGCATTGACGTTCTACCAACTGAACCACTTAAGAACGATACTCAGCCTGGAACTTTCTCACTATATATTGGCAAGGCTACAAACGCAGCACAAGATGGAATATTTTCCGTGAGCCACTAATCTGGGCAAATACGAAATCATTTAAAATCCAGCATCGATAATTGTGTTACACTGTGTTGGCTTTACGCCTATTAAGCAATTAAAATTTGATTATTATGAAAGCAAGGCGTGTGAAATTTTCTATGGAAAAATTTACAAAGTATTAAATATGAATCCTTTTCGCTTAAAACCTTCCCTCATGTAGTAGATTTGTAGAGTAAAGGTCGCATTTAAAAAAGTGTATACCTACTACATGCACACATAACGAGCAAAAACAGAAGATTCTGCTTATAAATATCTTAAAAATAATTTACGATGCTATTTAATATTGTTCAAAAGCAACTTTTTCTTTTATTCTACGGTATATGTTGCACTGCAAAGAATAAACCAGCATCTGTGGAAGCTCCAGACTCGGAATATATTATTTTAAAATTTTGATGAGGAAAGAATTTCAGTTCCATTAAGGTGGCAAATACCTGTAAAATGGTAAAAATTGTTTCTTTTATTATATTATAATAAAATTTAGATAATTTGTATATATATTCTATTTTTTTAAACAAATACCGGTCACTGAATGCCATTTGGCAATGTAATGTCTCATTTAACAATGTCGGGTTGTGTAAACTTTCTTATTAATAAAAGAAAAGTGTAAACTCACACTGGACATATATTACAGATATAAAAGAAATTTCATTTTTTAATAGAAAAAATGAGCAAAAACAATGTTTTCTCTAGTTGGAGAAAATTTTAATAATTCCATCAAATTTTCTTTTGAACTAGAATTATTAATATTTTTTATGTTAGTAAACGTTTAAGTAGATTAGGAAAGTAGGTTAAAAAAGAGGATGAAGTCCTATCCGAAATATTGTAACCATATTTTAATCTTTGATGCACTAGAATTTAATCATCATTAAGAAATATATGCCTACCCCAAATTATTAAACAAGTTGAAGTAATATTTTTCAACATTTTTGCATTATCAGCCTGTGTTAAGTCTTTTCGTTGATTAAAATTCTACCTGCCAGCATGTAAGCAGCTGCTTAGAATAGAATCTAACTTGAGAATGCGCTGATAATTAATGGCTTTCTTATTTTTTGCTTAGATATTATTTCAAAAGAAAACGGTGTAAATAAATTGCTGCTGTTACGTATATATACAAGTGTTTTGTTATTTATATAACTGTCATCACTTTTCGACTGAATTTATAAAAAGTTGTTATTATGATTTTAATATTACAAAGAATTGAAAATGTGATTTTATTTTTCTCGTGTGAGTGTTGCTTAAAATTAAAGGTATATTGGTTAAAGTCAACTTATTTTTAAAAATAAATTTAAAACCATTAATTTTTATTATTTTCTGGGACCTGTGTCTCCATAGATAAAAACACTCTTTCCAGGAAATCCAACACTTTTTCATTTTTTCAAGATGACAGCCACTTTTCAAGTTTTATTTAAAAATATAAATTGTTATCATTGGTGTTTTTTATAGGATTAAAAACTTTATTATTAAAACATATGTTTTTGTTAGGATATTTTGCATTCATTATTTAGTAACAACTTAAGAGAACTCAATACCTTTTATTTTGACAAAAAATAACAAAAAATGTCAAATTTCAGACTTTTTTCCTAAAATAAACCAGAACATTGTACCCAGATTCCTTGACAATCTGATAAGTAGTAAAGAGATGTGGTCAATTCTGCATATCTCTTTTATCTCTCTTCTCATTTACAGAAAGGAGATATTTAAACTCATTTTTCTCAGTTCATATTTTTTCATATTCTCTATATAATCAAGATCCCTAAACTTCCAAAATAATTGATGAACTTGTCTAAATTTTCTTTTAATATATCTTCACATTCTATGAATGATAACTAAGTGTCGATGTTTTTTTAAGTCTTTGAAATTTTTGATAAAAAAAAAATGCAAAGGTTTACACTATATTATACATCCAATAATTAATTTTATACTTCTGATCTAATCTTTGTATCAAGATTCCGATACTTAGGTTTGTAGAACAAAATATCCCGAGTATAAGATGAAAAAAATCTAGTTTGAAATAACAAAAGTGGAAAAGAAGAAATAATTTTAAATTTGTTAATTAAAAAAAACAAATTAAAAAAGAAACATATTAATTTATTAACAATTTAAGGCCTTTTATTATTTGTAATGATTTTGATTTATTGAAACATGATCCAAAAACTTTAATATATATACTAGTTACAGAATATTTATTTTTGGTACCGAGTTCCCTTAACAAAAATATCAAGAAGTATTTTTGTGCTATTATTTTCATTTTTTTTGTGTAAAGATAAAGAAACTATGTTGGTCAGATGAAAAAAAAGAGCATGCATAACCTTTCCTGGTAAAGGAATTCGGATTAAGAACTATTAGGTATAGAAGCGAACGAACTATTTTTTAGCACGCATTTAGCCAGATTTTTGATCTGCACATTGCTCACTTCTCCTAGCACAGCGAGTTTGCGTCACTTAGAATTATGGAATAGCTGTGTTACATATTTTTCTAATGTTAATGATATTTTTTTCCCAAGAACCACGAATCTGAGTGATTACTGAGTGTTTGAGTGAAAAGTAACATTAGAACTTATCCAACACTTAATAAACTAGGATCCCTTTTGTGACGTCATTGGTGCTTTCAGAGGCAAGGATTACAACCTGCTAGACAAGTTAGCACATCTTGCATGACTTAGATTATATACAGTTACATCATTCTTCACAGTTACAACAATCTTCACAGTTACAACAATCTTCACAGTTACATCATTCTTCTGTTACTTCCTGGGAAATAAACTTCACACATGAGCTGTTAATGAGTGTTACCTACACATCAACAGCTGAAATGAGTGCATAAAAATACGACCACATTTTATCAACATGAACATCTTTAATTGTTGATTTTAGGGTAAAAAAAGATTTTCCACACTCAGGATTTAGTAATTAAGAAACCTTTTCACTAAAATATTTTGAAGTCATCCCGTGAAGCATGCATGCTAGAATTAATGTGAAAGTGTCATTTGATTTTATCTATCCACGCATTTTAAACTGTTTAATTTCTGTAAAAGCATGTATCCAGATTTGAATTGAAATCTCAAGATGCAAATAACTCATAACTAACTCCTACATAATTACTCATATCCAGTAACTAATAGCGGAATGTTTTAATAAAATTTGTTTACTTTTTTTTTCAAAAAAAAATCCAAATATTTAACCATTCTTATTTATTTACTATTTTACTTGAAATTCACTTCACATTTAAAAAAAAAGTAGCCATTTGTTATCTGCTTTAAAATTTTGGAAAAAGGTAGGAACAACAAAAATTATATATTGCAAAGGAAAACAATGATTAAAAGAAAACTTACAAAAGCGTGCTGCAATGTTTTAACATTTCCTAAATAACAGTAAAATAGTTGGAAACTTTACTCCTTGATGACTGGTTAAAATTCACGTCGAAATATAGCTGGTTACGAATATAATAAATTGAAAAATGAATACGTATGTTTAACCAAAATAATTAATTTCAGAAGAATAAAAAAACTAAATTAAAATCTACTTATGAATAGGCATTTCCAGGAAAAAGCTAAGTATATATTAATTTCGAGGAAATTATTGGCCCCATTTTCGCTCATAAAATCTAGGATTTTTTTTTTTTTATAAAACAGTAGTTATTTAGTGAACACCCCCCCCCCCTTAATCTTTCAAAAATAATAATGTATGTAACAAGCAGTGTAAAAAGTGTTTAATTGTACTCAAATACAACGGACAGTCACATTCTAGCAAGTTGGTTTTCACTGAGTAGCTATTTCATCAGTGTATCAACACCACATAATGGCTATGTAGGTCACATAAGACTATGAAATATCACATTGTGATCGGAAAAATACGGCGCATTTTACTATAGATTGTACAGAATAAAATTTAGTAGCAATTTTGCACAATGGATTGAGCATTAAGGTGATTAGTGGGTAGTTGATTAGCTTATTCCTAAATTCTCCTTTGAAACTTTTTTCTTTCAGTGGTAATTAATACTGCATCTGCACTTCATTAAAAAACTATGTACTAGTCGGAAAATACCTTTTTAATGATATGCAAACAGAATATTCTGTCCTTTGTTTTGTCAAGCTTTTAAAGATATTTTAGAACTATGAATATATTATGAAATGAATTGCATTTTATAGTGAATATATCAATTCTGGCAATCGATGATCCCGTAAACAACAGATGATTATCAGTCGAAGTTTCCAGATGGAAGGCGATGTTTCAGAAAAGCGTTAGGAGTTTTACCGTAGAAATAACAAGACTCTGCATTAGTATCAATACTTTTTATTGACACTTCATCAATCATAGATAATTCCACAAAGTAGAAAGTTCAGAAATCATATCTGCGTTGTGCTACGCAATAGGAAACATTATGCAGATGTTAAATTTATTAGAGAATACACCAATGTGAAAAAAACTTCTCCTCCAAGTGACGGGGTTTGTTTAGCACTTAAAAACACGTACAAATTCTGCTCTCCGAGCCTGCGTAACTGTGTTTTAAACGTAGCGAGGCGTATGAATCTTTTCGCCATATGCAGGGGAAAAATAACCAATAAGCGGCTTGGAAGGCCGTGGAACTTATTATTATACACGGCATAATTTTGAGGTGAAAAGTAAGACGCGCGAGCCGAAATGAATTATGGGATATCGAATGATAATTTTAATAAAAATAGAAAAGGTACTAAGAGACGTTCTAAAGAAATATTAAAGTAAACTGCCCAGTTAAACTGAGGGCATTGAGCTCACAGGCTATTCACACTAATTGTATATTATGCTATTTTTTCAAAGAATATTGCCACTCGAAAAATAAAGAAATTGACAATATATTAAGGGGGGGATAAGCACCCGTTTCCACCCTTTATACATATCCCTTTAAGACCTAACCTACACAATTGTGTAGGTGATCCTAAGAAAAAAAACAATTTCCTCTTTCCCTGTGATTTAAAGCTTAGCCTGCACCACACAATTGTGTAGATCCTCCTTGACATAACCTGACAACGTAATTTTTTTTAAATATTTCTTTTCAATCAAATAGAATTTTTATATGCTTTTAATTTCTACCAAAACTCTTCTGGTCTTAAAGGGTTAACCAATAAACCCCCAAAATCTAATCAGGCAAGCTCCTTACCACAATGAATTTATACACAAAATTTGAAAAAAATCGGATAATTTTGCTTGAAAAACCCATTTATCTAAATTAAGGGAGGTCAGCCCCCCCCGTTCCCCCCTTTATACTTAACAAATGAAAACCCAAAACTAATCAGGCAAACGCCTTACCACAATGAATCTATATACAAAATTTGAAGAAAATCAGATAATTCTGCATGAAAAACTCATTTATCTAAATTAAGGGGGATTAGCCCCCCGTTTACCCCCCTTTATATTTACCCAATGAACACCCAAAATTAATTAGGGAAGTGCCTTATCACAATGAGCCTATATACAAAGTTTAAAGAAAATCGGATAATTCTGCATGAAAAACCCATTTATCTAAATTAAGGGAGGTAAGCCCCTCCCATTCCCCTCTTTATACTTAACCAATGAACCCCCAAAACTCTTTAGAGAAGCGCATTATCACAATGAACCTATATACAAAATTTGAAGAAAATCGGATAGTTCTGCATGAAAAACTCATTTATCTAAATTAGGGGGGGGGGGTTATCCCCCTTTCCCCCTTTATACTTAACCAATGAACCCCCAAAACTATTGACAGAAGCGAATTATCAAAATGAACCTATTTACAAAATTTGAAGAAAATGGGATAATTCTGCATGCAAAACCTATTTATCAAATTATGGGGGGTTAGGCCCCCGTTTCCCCCCTTTATGCTTAACCAATGAACCTCCAAAACTAATCAGGGAAGCGCCTTATCACAAGGAACCTATAAACAATATTTAAAGTAAAACGGTTAATTCTATCAAGAGTTATCGCGTTACGTACATACATATATACATACGTACATACAGATCCGGCAGGCACATAAGCTCTCAGGCTTTGATAGCCTGTGAGCTAAAAATTGAATGTTTCAAAAGAAGAAATAAATTAAGGGTTTTTACAAATACGTGTAGCTTTTAACAGGTTACGATTTTTAGAATAAGAATTAAAAGAATATATTGATTAAAGATATGGAATAAAAAATATAATTTAGATTTAAGATATTATTAAAAGACAGGGAAAAAAGTAGAATTGTAAGAATTTGAAATAAATTAAGGAAAAATGGCGAAATTTTTTTATTATTACATATATACTAGCAAAACCTGCGGCTTTGCTCGCGTAATTGTTGAAATATACCAAGTGGTATTCGTGGGATTATTTTTATTAGAACCGAGAAAATTATACTGCTACGGATAATTATAAAATTATTAAATAATCTACATTTTGAGTAAACTTCATTAGACTTAAATTAATGGGAAGAGCTGAAATTAATTAAAAATAAATGGTAATTTAAAATGTATTTTGAAGGTTTTCTGCTCATTTCCTTTTTCATGTAAATTTTAGAAATTATTAGAAATCTAAGCCAGTATTTATATTTTAAAAGTCAGCCCCATGCCAAATTCCAAACTTCTAGTTAAGCAAACTGCTATAACCACTACACTCATGTTCAAAATTAAGGTCACAAACATAAAATCTGTGAAAACTGATGTACTGTGTTGCCACGAAATTTGGCGCAGAGGTATATTACAATGGGAGAAAGAATGTAGCAACATAACAATATGGAAAGGATGTTAATTGTGAATTAAGATACAGGGTATATTAAAAAGTGTTAAATCATGAATCGGAGATAAAGCATTTATCTCGGGAAAAGTATGTTTGATATAGAGTGTGACCACTGTGCACTGCTATACAAGCCTCACAACGAGCTCTCATATTGTTTATGAGGGTGTCAATAAATATTTGTGGCAACAAAGCCCATTCTTCCAAAAGTGCGGCTTTTAACTCCTGGAGGGTCCTAGGAGTGGGGTTACGCTGTGCTATGGCTCTTCCTAGACCATCCCAAACATGTTCAATAGGATTGAGGTCCAGGGATCTCGAGGGCCAATTCATACGGCGAATATCCTCCTCTTCAAGAAAATCATCAACAATGTGGGCACTGTGTGACCTCGCATTATCGTCCATAAAAATGAAGTCTGGGCCTACAGCACCTCGGAACAACCTAACATAGGCTTCAAGGACCTCATCCCTATAGCGATGTGCATTGACAGTACCCGCATCGAAGACGTGCAGTGAGGTACGGCAGCCCAACATTAAGCCGTCTCAGACAAGGATTCCTTTGCCACCAAATCTGTCGATTTATCTTACGTAGGAGGGTTGATAGCGAGCTCCACGTTCTCTCCAGATGAAGATTTGACTAGAATCACTTTCCGTGGTGAATCCGGACTCATCACTGAAAAGAACACGCTCCTACTCTTGTTGTGACCAAGACTGATGTCTTCGGCTCCACAACAACTGGGCTCTCCTGTTCGATGCAGTGAAAGGGACACACACGACTGGCCGGATGTAAAGTGTCCTCTCTGCTAGTCGTCTATATACTGTTTGTCTGGAAATTCTTATTCCAGACGCAGCAGCAAGCTGAGGAGTCGTTGCCAGCCTATGTCGTCGTGCGCTTAACGAAAAATAGCTATTCTGTGCAGGTGTCGTTGCTCTGTGACGGTCTTGGCTGGAATTCCTGGTGACATTGGGATGGTCTAGGAAGAACCATTGCACAGCGTAACCCACCTGCCATGACCCGCCAGGAGTTAAAAGCCGTGATTTTGGAAGATATGACTTTGTTGCCACAAACATTTATTGACACCCTCATAAACAAGTATGAGAGCTCTTTGTAGGCTTGTATAGCAGTGCACAGTGGTCACAATCCATATCAGACATACTTTTCCTGAGATAAAGGCTTTATCTCTGATTCATGATTTAACACTTTTTAATATAACCTGTATTTTAATTCATAATTAAAATCTTTTCCATATTGTTATGTTGCTATATTCTTTCTCCCATTCTAATATACCTCTGCGCCAAATTTCGTGGCAACACAGTGAATAGCCCCTCAGTTTTCACAGATTTTATGTTTGTGACCTTAATTTTGGACATGAGTGTATATCACAGAAATTGCAATTTTAGAACTTTTTTATTCTTGTGCACACCAAACATTCTAAAATTAAAAAAAAACTGTTCTGTAGATGAATTTATGTCTCTTACGTAAAAGCCATTCAAAATTTCAAGTTTCTATCCAAACAGTTTCAGATAAATCATAGTTTAGAAGTTTTTTATAATATATCCTGCTCATTTCATCTTTTTAAACTTCGAATTTTGTAGAAACCGTTCTTAGCGAGCGAGCACCGAAATCTTAAAAATAGCCACCATGTTCCGGATATTACCCCCTACAAAAAAAAAGTCTTTATAATTTTAGTAGAGATATATATATTTAACTTTTCAACTTCTTTCAACTTTTCAATTCTATTCTTTAAACTTTTTTTGATTATTCTCAGCATGAAGGTGCATATTTGTTCAGTCCGTTCTAATGTTTAAGTTTTAAGTTTTTATCTTAACCTTTTCTCTTCAAAAAGTAACTAAAACCTGCAGTTACACTACATTTTTCTGGCTAAATAAATACATAATTAGAAATTAGAAATGCTCATCCCATTCCAGTTCAAATGTATAGATTGTAAAAAAAAATATTTAAAAATACTGGAGATGTTAATTTTTATTAATATACTGTATGCTATTATAAAATATGTTTTAAAAGTAAGATAATATAATTATAGTATTGCTTGTTTTTGCGAATGTATCTTGCAAATCAACAGAAAATTGATAATTCTATCAAATATGTTGATAATTCTGTCAGTCTAATTGATAATTCTATTAATCAAGTTTGTCTATCGAGAATTGATAATTCTATAAAATATTTCTTAATGAATATTATTTTAATTTTAGTAAAATGTGTTCCGTATTACATTTTAAATATTTAAAATTATAGTTTTGTATACTGCACTTATTTTTTATTGTATATTTCAGAAATAAATCCGGAATTTCTACTGCCAATTTTTGGAATTCATAAAAATAACTTGGTGTGCATGTTAAAAAATAAACAAATTTTGTGTTAATGCTTTCGTTTTCTTTTTTTCTTTTAACGCTAACGATTTGGATAATAATCTATCCTTGTAAGCAAATAAAATAGTATTGGATGAACATTTACTTTTTATACTGATAAAAAACTGATCGACTGAATCTCTCTTTATATTAAAGAAATTCTTCTGTCCTTTGTCTGTAATTTTTCATACCATTGATTAATTTATTTAAATCAAGAAAGCTTTTTATGCTTCAAGAGAGCTTTTAATGCCTCTAGTTTACATTAGCAAATTAATCGAGATATTCTTTAGGATATGACCTCAGAATAAGAGTCTTTCGGTACTATTTTCTCTTAATTTTACTTCTTTTGACGTAACTCACCATCGATTTATTATCAAAATATTGAATGATTAATATTTGTTAAAGAAAAGCAATTTTTTAAAATTTAATTTCTAGTTAATTAAAGGTTGCGTTTGGCTAAGTTCACTGATAATTTTTGCAGTATATTGAAGAAAATAGAGATGAGGTTGGCTCAGGCTGAGCTCGGAATCGGTCGAGATCGAGATAAAAGTGAAAAAAAAAATATTTATTCACAAATTGAAAAAAAAAAAAAAAAAAAAAAAAAAAACAAGTTGAAAATTGTACGTCAAACGTGACAAATGAGGTGCGTTCGTACTATACTAGTTACATAAATATTCAGATCTTTTCTGATTTTTAATTCTGTGAAATGAATTATATCGTCTGCAGATTAATGTCTGTCATAAAATAAGTATCTCGGTCGCTTTACGATTAAACTTCGGAAGCTACTATAACAAAAAAGCACCGATTAAAAAAAAAAAAATCAAATTTCTTAATAAATATTTTTATTAATACCTCCTAAAGTTTTGATGCAATTTTAACAAAATTTGAAATGTCTCGACAAAATTTTGCAAAGATAATATATTTTAAATTGCAAACCATTCGGTTGGGTAGTTTTTGCGTTGTTATATGCGGACGGACGGACGGACAGACAGACGGACGGACCAAGCGACGACAATAGGTGCTACGTATTTATATAATTACGAACGCACCTAAAAAAAGGTTGCAATTTGAGAAACAAGGATGTAGTCTAAGTTTATTAAAGTGCTTTATAATCGTTTAAAAATCAGTTTTGAAATGAAATGAAATTGTTATTGGTGGGAAATAAGGAGAAATATTCTATCTGATTCTGCAACCTATACACTGTCAGTATTCGTAACATAAAGAAGCCATGGGATATCCCTTGTGTAGCCTCGCTTTCTGCATGAAGTCCTTTTCAAGAATTATTTACTCTAAAAAAAAAAAAAAAATCCGTGAAAATGCAAGAGATTTTCCGTAAAATTTTACGGAGGAGTTTCATTTTTCCAAAATTTCAGTACAATTTCCGTAAATGGCATTAGTTCCGTTAAAGATATTTCGAATCCGTAAATATGCAGAACGTTTTCCGTAAATTTAATGGATTTTTTCCGTATTTCTTTCAAAACAGTACAATGTCCGTATTTCTAACAAAGCAGTGCAATTTCCGTAAATAACGTTTAAAGGTTGAGTACAGAAATCGCCATTTTTGAAATGCGAATTAAGATTGTTGTATTTACTAGAGTTCTTCTAGGATACAGGCCTGGCCCGGCTCGACCCGCTGGCCCATTTTAACCGAGGCCATGTCAATTTATTGTGAAAAGAATAGTAATATTTATATATTTTTTATGAAATATTTAGAAATTAATTTTATTTTTATAAATTACACACACACACACACACACATATATATATATATATATATATATATATATATATATATATATTAAAAATCTACTGATTTTTTTTCTTGATAGTACTTAAAAATTATGATTTTTTTTCACTAATTTTTTTTTTTAATCTATCTTTTTTAATGTGAGGCAATATTGTGTTAAAGGTTTCATAACATAATACCTCTGCAAATTATAGCTATGCAAATTGGTATTAAACTCAACTGATTTGGCTTATAAATTTATGAATTACGCTAAAATTTATTATTTTATAAATTATAATTTTACAAAGTTTACAATTTTTTCCTTAAATTTATAAAATTAGTTAATATTTTTTCTTTACTTTTATAAAAATCAAGTTTTAAGTTTATTTCGTTTGTTCATATTTTTATAAATTAAACTAATTTAATTTAAATGAAATCAGTTAGTCTATATTTAAACTTACATATCCCAAGGTCATTAATTTCAAAATTTTCTCTAAAAATCAATTTTCTTTTTTTTAAAAATATTTTTAAAACTATTCAGTTTAACAGAACCGTACGAAAAAGCTCTCAGCATAGCTGAAATATAATAATTTAATTTATTATAAAATTGTTTATTTGCATACGTTTTTTTAAATAGGAAATTTGAAAAAAAAAATTTAATAGCATGTAATAAACAAGTCTGATTAAGATAATTGTTGTTTTTATTGGAATTGATAAATAGATAATCAGGCAAATAATTTATAAAAAGTATACAGTACGCCCACTAAAGTCCCTTGCCACCCTCTTAACTTCGGAACGGCTGCTGCTATACTCATAAAAGTAGTGTCTAGGTATAGTAAAGTAGTCCTGCGCTACTCAATGAAACCGCCTACGGTGCCACCTGGTGGAATGCTGGACAGTTAGCATTCCTATCTCGTTAGAGAAAAAAGTGATTTACAAAGTTGTAGATCATCATCGATTTAGTACGAAAAGACACCTTGTGGACATTAATGCGAAGAATAGAACGGTTAAAACGCGCATTTGTTTTTTCGTGATTTCCTACACTGTGACGTGACAAAACGATCTTAGAAAGAAAAAAACAACTAGTTATAATATTGTACCTTTATTTTAGATGTTCAAACTTCTGACCGTCAGCTGCAATGCATATTTTGATCCTTGTTTGAATTTCGCGTTGCACACATTGGAGCAAGATGGTGACAAGTTGGCACAAGCGTCCATAATGCGTCGTTTAAGGTCCTGCAATGTTTGAGGAGGGGTCGCATACACCTGTTGTTTCATAACTGTATATTGTTTCTTTCTTTCTAAGATCGTTCTGTCACGTCCCAGTGTAGGAAATCACGAAAAAACAAATGCGCGTTTTAACCATTCTATTATTCGCATTAATGTCCATAAAGTGTCTTTTTGTACTAAATCGATTATGCTCTACAACTTTGTAAATCACTTTTTTACCTATCTCTTTCCGTTTTCGAGATAGGAATGCTAACTTCGCAGTTTTCCACCAGGTGGCGCCGTAGGCAGTTTCATTCAGTAGCGCATGGCTACTTTACTATACCTAGACACCACTTTTATGAATATAGCAGCAGCCGTTCCGAAGTTAAGAGGGTGGCAAGGGACTTTAGTGGGCATACTGCATGTTCGAAAAAAGAAAATGTTGGTACCAGTGTAGAATTCAGGGGGTGGCCCGGAGGGGACATTATCCCCCGGAACATTTAAATGTCCCCCCCGGAAGATTTGAGATTTCATACTTTTAATGGTCAAAAATTGCAATCCCCCCCCGGAACTCTATAATGTCTCTCCCCCCCCCCCCCCCCCCCCGGAGCCACAGAAAACCTGGAGAAAAATGTCTGAATTCAACACTAGTTGGTACTGTTGCAAAAAGAAGCAATTATTAGTCTTAATACAATGTTTTATACATATAATACATAATAAATTAAAATTTATCTGTTATAAGGCACCAAATATTACAGCAAACTATTGAAAATTATGAAAATAAAATATTAAAAACATTGGAAAAATCCATCTACAGATAACACCTCAAGTTTTTGCATCATAAAAAGCGATTCAAATAAGTAACAGCATTTGAGCGAAAACCGCGACCGGTCATAGCGCCGTAGTCTAGGTCATCAGTTTAGTACACAGGAGATTACGGGTTCGATTCCGCAAGCGGCAAGGGTTGGTTAATTTCTATAAACTCACTCAGGAATGAAAAAAAGAAGCAGAAATGTATCTGTCCCTTGTAAGGTTGTCCTCGCGATGTAACTTTTTTTTCTTTTTTGGCCCTATAAATTTTATTTTAACGACATAAAATTTTCTAAAAAATATGGAAATAGTACTGGCGTTTCGATTGCCAGTACAATTTCTGTTTTTTTTTTCAGAATTTTTTTTTTACAGTGTTGGAAAACAGAACATATATCTTTCTCCCATAGTGGTACAATGATATTTTAAAGCAATAATAATTTGCAGATTTCTGTTAGTGGTTGGGTATAAATTACAAATTTGCTATTTTATGCAAGTCTTCAGGAACATGAAAATCGTGAAATGTTATTATGAGGGATTATTTAGTATTAACATTCATTTCAATGTAAGAAGAAGTTTTTTAAATGAGAAAATTAATTTTTAAATATTTTAATGGTATTAACTATTTTTAACTGTGTACTTTCGATATCGGGCTCCGATAACACAAAATGTTTCGGGTTCGGGCTCCGATAAAAAGAGTCCGAACTCATAAAACAGAAATTCCGATGAACTTTATGCATAGAAAAACTGTTGTGACATCTCGTTATTATCAAACATTGTTCAATACTTTGAACTTATAATCTTGTATTTATATTTATTATAAAACATTTTTATTTAAAGAAGCCTTTTGAAGTTGTAAAATGCATATTATCTTGATACATTAGAAAAATATATGTGGTGATATGTATACTTTTCAGTTTTTATGCAACGCAAAGAACATTTAATTAACAAATATAATTAATGTTGCGAAAAGTTTGTTAAATGACTTCCGATGTACTACAGGTCATTAACAAATTAATTGAGATTTTCTTTAATAAATGATCTTAGAATAATTAACTTAAGATTCTTTCGCAACTTTTCTCTTTATTTTATTTTTTCTGACAAGATCAATACAGCTCATCTTTGTTTTCTTAATAAAAAATATTGAATGAATAATATTTGTCAAAGAAAAAAAAGCAAATGTTGTATCTACGTGTTAATTAAAAGTTACCTGTGACTATGTTGACTGTTAGTTTTTACATCCTGATATGAAAAAAAGAAAAGTAAATCCGTTGAAATCAGTGTCTGTAACACTGATGTGATTAATGTCTGGTAGTCCCTAAAAGTTGTTCATTATTTTAAATTTAAAATCTTGTATTTATAGTTATTTTTATTCTCATTAACACTGTATAGTGTTTCGAAGTTGCCAAATACACTATTTATACATTAGAAAAATATGTAGAATACTTATGCCTTATTTGTTTTATCCACCATTAAAAGGATATGTACTGATCCATCTGTTATACTCAATTACATCTTATAACACACATGCACATTTACATTCAACAACATTTAATACAAAGCCCTTATATCAAGAAATGAAAGTAACAGTGGCTAATGAGAAAGCCTTCATTAGTTAACTGATAAACTCACTTAATGAGTTCATTTTATTAGTTCACTTAATCCACAACACAAATTTCCTACAATAATTTACTTAATATACAAAATTAATTAATCTTGCAAAAGGGTTACGATATTGCATCGAACAAAAATATTTATAACTTGTAAATGGTAATGAAAATCATATGACAATACATTACAGGTTGCATATTTGTTCTGATCTGAGCACATTCTAAAAATTAAAGACTTTGAATTATACTTAAGGTTTTTATAGGCGTATGATACGTTTAGTAAATACGTGAGATAAAAGTGGCTAAAACTGCATTTTAAATATTAATGCCCATTGCTTTTTTGAGCTCCTTTTTAGCATCAGACTATCGATATGTATTCGGCATGTTATCACAAAATTCAAAGTTCATCGACTAAATACACTCCATTATCGTTTTGCGTCTGTTTCGGGTAAGGGTTTTTGACAAATTTAATTCCCTTAAAATGCATCATCTTTCGTAGTACTAAATCTGTTTACAATTACTATTCATATTCCTAACATTTTGAAGAAGACAAGTCTGCCTACCAGATTTTTTTTTATTGCAAACGAAGGTACAATATTTTACTCTCACAGAGCCATTGATCAGTTTAGATTTTTGGAAAACCATAATGCCTATAGGCAATCATGAAGTGATTTGTTAAGGATGAAAGTATGGAAATGGGGGACCTTCTAGTTTTGAGTGCATGATGTAAGATATTCCAGTCCTGCGAAACTTTCAATGAGACCAAATCATTGGTGCATCGTAAATTTGCATGCATACATTCTTAAATTAATCCGACATCTATCTCGTATTGATTGAATAAATCTATTTCTTTGGTCATGCGTTGTATTTTTATCATAAATTCTTTGATTCTCAAAATCAAAACGCCCTACACTGGATAAGACAGGTTTCCGTTCTTTCTGATGAGATTTCATCCCTTTACGATCATTAGCCAATTATCATGTCATCGGGAATCGATTTATGGCCTAGCAAATGCCGATTATTTTTGTTATTATATTTAATACATTTATTGTGGAAAAGCGTATTTTACTGCTATCATTTTTAGATTATTTTTCTTCCTCCGTAGAAAGTCAATACAAATAAAAAATAAATAGCTGAATGTACTTTGAATTTAATGTATTTTGAATGTACACTTAAAAAAATCAAGTTTGATAGAAAAACTGTTAACTAAAATGACAAAAAAAAAAAAAAAAAAAAAAAAAAAAGAGAGAGAGAAACAAAGCTGTTTTTTTACAAATTTACTGCCTCTTAGTAGTCAAATAATGTTTTTATGGTTAAAATGTAGACATTTGTTATTGCCATTCAAGTTTCATTTTTGATTTTAGTGTTATTCCATCAGAATATTTTGTCTGTCACACTTCAAATTTGTTTTTAATAGCAATACTGATATTAATTGTCACTTTTATATTTCTTTCATTATTCTTAATATAATAATAATTTTACTATTATGTTTTTCTTTAACTATTTATTTGTGCGATTTTTTTCTGTTTTTCATGTGAAATATCTATGTGAAATATCTAAATGTGAAGAATCTGTAAAAATAAAGCAAAAGCTAGATTAGAAAAAAAAAATGAGTATACGTGTCTGAATGGTTAACATTACTAAATATTTTTTAAGTTTCAAAATTAGCATGATGCTGAATATTCCTTACTTAAAATGCTATCGACAAAATTACATAGAACATTCTTTATAGTCCAGTCATTTTAGGAAAAATAGCGGAAAAAATCAGAACAAAGCTGGATTTTTGCACAGTTACTAGTTAGGGTATGTAGTTTAACATTCTAAAATTTCTCATCGATACGATGTGAGCTTTCGCCACCAGGGGGCGCGAATGACCTTGAAAATAGCTTTTACTGGTTTGCATTTACTTGGTAAAAAATCTTATAAAGAATTTGTGATGGCACCTTGCCATAGCTGCAACTAAGTCAATGACATTAGATAAACACTTACTGACTTCTTTGCCTCATTTGTCTTCGCTGCAGCCACAATTAAATTACTTTTCGCCTCTAAGCTTTCAATTATTACCACTTTTTCGCAATAGAGATTTCTTTTTTTCCTTCCGTATAAAAGCTTCATCCAATGTATCAGAACATAGTAAACATTTTCCCATGAATTCAAACAAGGGACTGTCTTTCTCAATTTTTCATTTAACGGTGTATTTTGTGTGGACGTTGATGTTTTTATGCAACAGATTTCTTGTACGATTTAACAGAATTCGTTCTTGTATAACTTTTCCTACACGTTGGATGGACTATAATTCCACTATTGTTTTCTGCCATTTCTTCAAATGCTGTTCAATTATTGTCACTTCTTTCCAAACTTGACGTCACAAATGATTTCCAGAGCCTTTTTTCCAATCATTCGTAACGCAGCTCTCACAACATACAAGACAGAATACTTCGTAGATCTCCATTTTAACTCTCTTGATCAACAATCAAGAAAGAGTCATTTTACACTTTCAAAACTTATTAAAACTTTCTACAATACGCGTAGAAAATAACACAATTTACTTTCTAAAAACTCACAAAGAATACTTCGTTCAGTAAGTTAGGGTGATTTAATATCAGCGAGATCCGCTGATTGAAATCTTTGATAATGTCTTAGTTTAGAGCCGAAAGCGCTAGGAAAGGGTTATGTATTACTAATATCTTGTATTTTAAAGTTTTTAAGACATTTGTATATATGTTTTTATTGGACGTCTATTTTAGTAATGTGTAAAATAAATCATTTTTCAAAAAAATGTTTTTCTTATCAGCGAAATGCTCATCAATTGAAATAAAACACGGCAAAGATACCAGCACATGGTATATTTCGACATAAGCATGAGATGTCATGACAATGACTATTTTACCAGCATACGAAATTGGTCTACAGAAAAAGGGACAGAAGAGGGCGTGTAGCTGTAGGGTTCGAAAGTAGATAGGTATTTGTTCTGCTTCTTGGGCGCGTTCGATACGATCATTTCCTTATGTTTTCCAGTTATGTGCACTGCTTCTGATTTTGGACAGGAAAGGGTTGGTGTGACAAAAAAAAATGTTATCGACACTTTTTGTAGGAAATTAATTTTTCTACATCTTTTTAATTGAACTTGTTTTTCTAGATGCCATCGTTAATGATATATTCACGAAAAACCGATTTTCAAGATCATTTGCGCCCCCTTTTGGCGAAAGCTCACATCGTATCGATGAGGACTTTTAGTATGTTAAACTACATACCCTAACTAGCACCTGTTCAAAATCCAGCTTTGTTCTAATTTTTTTCGCTATTTGTAAAAAAAGGACTAAAATGACTGTAGTATTAATTACTTAAATACTTACATACATATATTGCATATATGATACTTACATTCATATATTGTACATACTTACATTAATCTTACATCCATTTTACATCCGTCCTTCATCATAAATACTTACGTACACCTTAAAAAATACATATGCACTTACATAAAATACATTTCAATACTTAAATAATTTAAAAAACTCTTATTTCAACAAATTAAAGCAATAATAACGAATGAGGAATCTTCCGTAATCTTTCTCCACACGATAACGATGGTTACAACGACCGTTTTTTTAAAAGACCCAAGTTCTTTTAACATAAGAGTCGCATTGGTGTTGTTTTAAAGACGAAAAGCAATGAGCATCTCAGACGCTTAATACAAGTAATTTATTTCCATTAATTATAAAGCCTTTATTGGCAACATTTTCTTTCGACTTGAGTTTCATATTAATAAAAAATAAAAACCCTTAACAAAATTAGAAACTTGCTTGCATTTTTTCCTTAAAGATGCCTATTTAGTTCAGTTGCATTATTTCATAACGAAAGTAAAAGAAAAAGAACACAGAAAATTTTGTTTAATACTTTTTAATTTGCATTTTACAAACTATTATTAAAATGTATATTACAAACTAACTAATAAAATGATTTAAATTTACAAATACAATATAATGCAAGACTTACAAAAACTCCTTTTCTGCACGCCAAGTTATTTTTAATTATTTTGGGAGTTCATATCTTAATTAAGGCTGGCATTGCGTGCCATTTTTAAAACATTAATCAAGTAATTTAAGCAGTCAACGTGAAATTTAATTTAATTTTAAATTAAGTTACACAGCTGGAGAATATCATTTTTTACCAGAAAATCCTTATCTTGGTATGACAGAATAACACCTTTTAATATTATGTTTTTTTGGATAATATTTTTTTGTCATATTGCACAACCGTTTTAGTAATTTTATATAGTATGTGTTTTATTTATGTCTAATTTTTTTAATATTTAATCAGTCAAAAAACAATTATTGGACATTCCCTAGAATGCAGTTTAACTTAATGTTAAGATACAGTGTGACTTAGTGAAAACATAAGTGGTATCATGTATTTTTCGGAAATAACCCGTTTAATAACCGTGTATTCGCGGAAAATAATACAAATAATTAACTGTAAATAAATAAATAATAATAAAAAAACATACTTCCATTAAAATTCACAAAAAGGTCAACTTATATTACAAAGCACAAATGTGTGCGTCGCTCACGAGGCTAACGAAAAAGAAAGGCTACCGCGGTGCTTTACGCGTATCTTTTTTTACAGACCGCCGGAGTCATGTGATGCTCGAATGCACCAATGCAGGTGTACGAAAAGAGCAACACGTCACTCTAGCGGTCTGTAAAAAAAGATAAGTGGAATGCACCGCGGTAGCCTGTCTTTTTCGTTAGCCTCGGTCGCTCAATGCTGACGTCATAATGATGGGGGCAACAATGTGGTGAAAATGGATGAATGTTGCAACAATGGAGCTAGTTTTTTCAGTTAAACAATCGTAACGTTATTTCTATGGCATAATGAAAGTTTTAGGCCAACGTTGACCCCCATTAGTGATCAAATTTTTTAAAAATAATGTTCAATTCATGTATTGTCATCAGAAATACATATATAGTCCAAATTTCAAAGCTCTACGTCAACAGGAAGTGAGTGAAAAATGAATCAGAAGATTTGACTGACACATTACATACAGAAATGTAAGTTAAAAGACAGTATGTAAAAAAACCTTATTTATTATCACCTTTTTTCAACTAAAATACATTTCATTTAGTTACGTTACTTATTTCTTTAATAAGAACATTTTCTGCATTTTCTTTTTCGAAATAATTAGAGGAAATAATTACAATTTATATTCGTTACTTTACCGAGAAATCTAATTATTTAACAGGATTTGGAGAAAAGAAGAAGTAATATAGAAACTTGTTCTAATTTTGTAACCGTATTTTAATTCTGGTATGTACAAAAATTTTATTAATATTCGCAGTATTAAATTTATTCGAGGGATCATATTTTTCTAACATTTTTACTTCAGCAGCTGCGTTCGCTCTTTCCGCTCATTAAAATTTTTCCAGCTAGCTCCTAATCTTATATTTATAACCCAAATGTAAAGATATTTCTGATAATTAATAGTTTGTTATTCCATGCGTAGATCATATCTTAGAAGAAATGCCAGATGATAAAGTTTTAAGCTATTCCTTATGCAAATATTCTACTTTCTACTTTCTACTTTCATAATGTTATGAAATGTTAAAAACCGTTAAAAACCGACCAAAAAACCAGTAAATTGAATTAAATAGTTTTATTTGTTGTGTGATTATTACTTTCAGTTTAAGTATATTTACTTCTGAAAATATCTTTAAAATAGGTTTGATAAAAATAAAAGCCGTTTTTATAAGTTTAAAACCAGTACACTGGTGTGCATGGAATAGATTTATTACTTACCCATCTTCCGTAGTTAAGTCTTGTAATCGTTGTGAAAATCGAAAAATTTTTTTTGACGGATTTACACGTAGACACTTGAGATTCCGAAAAACATATTTTTAGAAAAAAAAAAAAATTGCCGTTCATCTGTGTGTGTGTGTGTGTGTGTCTGTAAACGCTCTATCTCCCGAACAAATTGAGATAGAGACTTGAAATTTGGTATGTACTTAGTATGTAATAATGTAAAGAAGCTTATTGAATTTCAGTAACCTCGATTATCCGGAACAATTTTTTTTCGGACTCTCCAAATATTCGTTCTCATAAAAGGTATCTAAAAATTTTCGAAATTGTTTATTTTAACGAGTGAATATAAAAGACAACAAAAAAAACAAAAACAAATTTTGCATAAAGAATGAAGTCCATCGGATAATTAGTTGCCGATATATTTATAATCCTATTTTACACACTCTTCGATTTTTCATGACCCTACATTTCATTCAAATTTCAATTCAAAGATATATTTTAATTGGAAATGAGACGCTTAATCCGACGCAGTAAACCGTTAGTTAATATGATTATCAATTTTGGAGTTAGGAGGATGTTTCTTTTACGCCATTCAGTAATAGAGCATTTAAAGTTTATGACGTCATCAAGCCAGGATTTTATTCGAATTGCAATGCATTTTATAAATAGTTTACACGTGTTTTATTTTCATATTTTATATTATGCATATCCATGATGGGTAAGTATTACGGTGGCCCCCAATGACTAGTTTTAGGCATGAAATAGATTTATTGTAGTCATTTATTTATTGTTTGTATTAATCATGTAATATTGTTAGTATTTCAAAGATACAAAATAATATGAGAATATTTCAGAGGTATGAATATTGGGTTTTTCGAGATAAAAAAAACATTTTTCCAGAATATACGGAATGTTGATTTTTCTAGATATTATTTGAATAAATATCTGAGAAGCATACATATAATGATGCGCATGAAAAAACAAACAAATATTAAACTAAATTTTTTCTTTATTTTTTTGCTGCGAATATTGCTTTATAACTTAAATAATATTATTTTTGGAAAAAGAATCTAATATTTACGTTAAATGTAAGAACGTAAGCTTTTCTTTAAGTTTAAAGGTATAACATTTGTGAACAACACTGAAAAAAATTTTGATTTTACGGTTTAATATTTGCATTCCATCTGTCAGTATTATACCGTAAAATTAACAGTAATAAATAGTAAAATAAGCAGTAATACGCTACCACGCAATTACTTTTTTTTCAGTGAAGAAATATATATATTTAACAATTTGTTAATTATTTGTATTAATAATAAACAGTTTTATTGTTTTGACGATTTAAAGCAATATGAAAATATTTCAGCGATTTGAATATTTTTTATATTTTTAAAATGTAAAATGACATTTTTTAGAACATTTAAAATTTTTATTCTTTTTAGATATTTCTAGAATAAAATTACTAAAGAAAATGTAACTTACCTGAAGTGTTAAATGCATTCAGTAAGTCATATTTTTCTAACTGTTTTACTTCAGCAGCTGCGACTGCTCATTAAAATTCTGCCAACTAATTTCCAAGCATCTGCTTTGATAATTGAGGGGTCCTCTGCAATAACAAGGTAAGTGAAAAAGGGAGTTTCTAGATACGAAGCTTTTAAATTTACCTTCAACATTTTAATTTAGAATGCAACTTCTTTGCATGCTCCTATTAAGAAGAGTTTTCTAGCATATTTTCTTTATGATCATAAAATTTTATTTCCTTAAATGCTGAATAAACATTACATAAATCTGAAATTTGAACACTTACCTTGTTATTGGATATCCTATGGTTTGGGGTGAAAGAGAATGTACATTTGGAACACATAATGACTTTTTTTACAGCTTTTATGTAGTGCAACACAAGAGTTTACAAACTATGAAATTATCTTAGCGTTTTTCTTGTTAAAAAAATTCTAATACTGTCCTTATCCCTGTTTAAAACTCAAAATCCTATTCATCCATTTCAGATTCTGCCTCTTGGAGAAAGCATGCACAGCTACACAGCACATAGTTACATAGCATACACAGGATCTCAATACTTCATCAGGATTCAGCAAATTCCTGTAAAACTGCTGCTTTTCAGGAGTAATAAATCGTAGAAGAGGCTCAAAATCCTTCTTCTTTTAATCCTTGATTTTCAGTTTTTCTGGTTTATTGAGTGATGACAGAATGGTATCCAGTTTTGGTGCCTGAACTTAGGCGTTTTATCCTATGCCGCAGTAGTTTTCCGAAACTGACACAGATCCATTTTCTTTGTATGTTGTTACCCTTATAGCCTTTGAGATATGGAAGTTTTTGCCCTTCTTAAACTTGCTCTTCATGGCTGACTCAAAGTTGAACAGGATGTCATCTCGTGTCCCATCAACCATTATAAAAGGAAAAATTCTGCTCGATTCAATCATATATTATCCACATCTTCTTGTTCAGTTTCCAACACCTCCAACCTTTTGAACCTCTCAGAATAGTTCCCAAAGTTCCTGACGCATTGACAATATAAGTGCCCCCTAATCGGGAACAGATGCAATATCTGCACACTCAGAGATCTACAAAGCATATAAAGGAAATGGAACAATGTGTAGTTTGTTCTGTCCCGAGCAGGCATTTGAGAACAAAATTCTATCATTCTTTTCATCATCAAAGTTCATTTTTATCACATAATACAGGAAGGAGCACACAGTTTTGGTAACTTTTTTGCAACTCCTTCCATTAAGTGAAACATGTAGGAGATCGGAGTGTTTGCATCGTGAACATGTACGTTGAACAGATATAGCCATAGAAATCGTTTATAGAACTGGTCCGTGACTTTACCGTGTCCTCGCATATACAAGTGCTTGCTAAAAGGGTCCCAGACAGTAACGCCACCTGTTAGCAGAATAGGGAAACTGAGACACGTGAGAGTTGAAAAAACGTTTTACAAGCCATGAGGGTTCGATTACGAAATAGAACCAGAGAAATAGCAAGATAGGTCAACAAGTCGTCTTTTTAAATGGTTTACTTGAAATCAAGGTAATCCCCTTGCCTTGTTATTTCAAAGGGTCCCTCAATTAATAGTTATTCTTTGCTTTGATACATACTAAATTTTTAAGGTCCTTCGTATGCATATATTCAACTTGACACTTTTAGTATGTAGTTATAAAAATTTAAACTAATGATACGTATGAGAAAAAAACCGTAAAATTTGTTTTTGTACGAAAATTGCTTTGTTTTAAGTAAAAATGTTTCTGAAAAGATGTTTATATTAGATGTGATCATATGTATAATTTTTGATACCAACATGTTTTTTTCTATGTATATACAGAACGCACAGAGATGAATAAGGTATCATTCGAAAGGTTTTTGAACAGCCTGTTGACATAGTATACTCACATTCGTTAAAATACGTTGTTTAATTAAAAAATAATGAAAATATGTATCAGCAGATAATCTCAACGATTGCAGTGCCAAAGCCACGCAAGTAAGAATATAAGCTACAAGAACTGGTAAGAATATAAGCTATAAGAACTGGTAAGAATATAACCTATTCTTATAAATTTCAAACATTACATTGGCACATGAAATATATTTTTCTTGAGCCATACAATTATTTTTGGTATTAAACATAATTATTGTTATTGTTTTTTCGATGAAAACTGATATGAAAATATTCCAGCGGTATCAAAATATTCGATTTTCCTAGAATAGCTAGAACATCGCTTTTTCTAGATATTTTTAACCGATTTCTAACAAAGGAGGTTATTTAATTTGTTTGCATGTTTTTTTTTATGCATGTCCAAGAATGATTTTTGAACGGATTTTTCCGAATTTCATAATTGCTTTCCGAACCCATAGTGTAATGAAAGTATTGTAATCATGATTTGTATGTATGTGGTTGAGTGAACACCATAACTCCCAAACGATACTTTCGATTGAGCTCCCATATGTCGAATATGTTATGGACCACTGTCGCAAGAACTGTATAGATTTTCGTAAAACTCGGCCAACGATAAAGGTTTTTAAATCCGTTTTAGAACCATTTGCAAGTCATTTTCATACCGGTTTTATAGGGAAAGTCACGAAGGAAATGTGACAGAGTGTAAGTGGTTAATATAGCTGCGATGAAATCACGCATTAGTGGCGCATAGGTAAAGTCTTAAGTTTTAAACCGGAGGTCCAGAGTTCGAATCCATCTGATTCCATTATCCCAGAAATATGATATTAATGAATATAGTACTACTTTACATTTTAAAATAGTCGTAATATAGTGTACAGTTTTCTTTTTTGCAAGGGCACATATAATTTTTATATATAATTGGCTACTGCGTGTCCAAATGAGCGATATTTCCAACAATGAGATTTAAAATTAATAGAAATTAGAGTGCTGTCTCGGGTTGGGACTGGTTCGCTTTTTTACCTTACAAGTATCATTATTTTAACATCTCATAACTTTATTATAAAAATACCAAATGTAGAATATCTGCATAAAAAGAGTTTCAAACATTATTAGCTGGCACTTCTTCTAAAATATTATTTCAGCAAGGAATAACAAACTATTAATTATCTGGAATACCTTTAAATTTGGTTATAATCGGAAGATTAGAAGCTAGCTGGAAGAAGTTCAATGATCGGAAAGAGCAAACTCAGCTGTTGAAGTAAAAACGTTAGAAAAATATGACTTCCTGAATGAATATAATACTTCGAGTAAGAATATACATTTTCTTATGAGGTTGTTTTGTATATACATCAAGGTAATGCTATTTAAACTTATAATAACAGCTTAAGTTCGTATCATATCAATTGCAAATATTTTATCCAAACTAATTTTATATGTTATATACTCACTCACGAGAAAAATAAAATAAAAGAATTTACTTTACTGTTTTTTTTCAATACAAGCATCATTATTTCAACATCTCATACTTTTTTTGGTTCGTGTCTGGCTGACTCTAATTTCACTTTTCCTTGGTAAAAATTACTTGTTGTAATAAAGTTTTGAGATGTTGGAATAATGATGCTTGTGAGGAAAAAATCATTTAAGTAAATTATTTTAATTTATTTTGCTCTTGAGTAACTATTAATATTATTTTTGAAAAAATAACTTTACGACTGGTATGGTAAGAATCGTTTAAAAGCATTATCCTGATGTATATCCAAACGTACGTCATAAGAAAATGCTTATATTTCCTCGAAGTGTTAAATTATTTCAGAACATCATATTTTTCTAACGTTTTTACTTCAGCAGCTGCGTTCGCTCTTTCCGCTCATTAAAAGTCTTTCAGCAAACTCCTAATCTTCTGCTTATAACCGAAGTTAAGGTATTCCTGATTTCTACTTGATATTTTTAGAATAGTTATGAGATGTTAAAACAATGATACTTGCAAAGTATTAAAAAAAACGTAAATCATTTCTTTTTTTTTTTTTATTCTTGTGCAAATATTTCTTTCACTTGAAGTAAAAATGATTCTGAAAATAATTTTATATCAGATATGATAAGAACATAAGCCGTTCTCATTAAAAAAAAAATAATAGCTGAGTGTACATACAATGAATAATTTTAATCATCTAATTATTTTGTATATGAAATATATAATATTTTTATAATTTGAAATATATAATTAATGTGAATTTTTGTGATATGGATATTTTGGATTTTTCTAAGTAAAAAAATCTTTATCTGTAATATCTAGAACTTCAGCGAGAAGCCTTTGAAGACTTTTTCGGCGCCCTTTCTAATATTTCTATTTACTAGCTTTTCTGAAAAATAGAAACCCATTTTAAAGGTTGTTTTCTTAATATTAGGACATTTTTTTGTATGCAAATTAATTTTGGATATTATTGGCTAAACGCGAGTAAGGTTTTCAGCATTTTCCCCTGTAAACATTTTTGAAATAGGTGTCCTCTCAGAAAAAATGCACTTCTAAGCTCGTAAGAACGTATGTTTTTTTATTCTGAAAATTATTTTTACTTGGCATTTCTAAATCTTAGGGGCCTTATATTGAGGTATATGGCCATCGTTTAAGATTCATAATTGTCATTTTAGCTTTATTTTTATTCAGAATATCTACCACTCTTTCCATATAGTAAGCTTAGTTTGGTTTAATTTCAGACTTTCCGTGATTAGGAAAAGAGAAGATCCCAATTCGAAAATAGTGGTAGATATTTTGAATAAAAAAACGCGATAAATTGGTACCACTGATACGACGACGTGTCTGTGTGTCTAACACTTACAGTGAGATGATACTGTTGCAGCTTTTAAGCATAATGAAGCTTTTCATAGTTTGTCAACAGCTGAAGTCCGCCTCTTCTTATTGAAAGGTTGGATAGAATATTGATTTTGTCTAGATATTTTTAAAATAAAGTTATGTGACGTTGAAATAATAATACTTGTGAGGAAAAGACAGTAAAGCAAATTATTTTCTGTACATTTTTTTTGCGAATATTACTTTGTGTTTAAGTAAAATTATATTTGAAAAAACTTTAGGCAGATATGATAAGAACATATGCTGTTCTTATCTCTCTATAATAAAAAAAAAGTAACGATTTGGAAATGTGCCAAACGATTTGGAAATAGACCAATGAAAATCTGCGTAGATCTTCCCGGCCTTTTTTTCTTTTCTTTCTTCTAGAAAATAGTGATTGCTGCGCGATTACGCGGGGGGTTGGAGAGCGTAGCGAGTAGGCGGGAGTAGCCTCCCGAGTAAATTGAAAAAAATATATATTACTTTGATGTATAAAAACTTTTAAAAATCATTTAATTATTTTTTGTATTGATTGTATAAGATTATTATTGTTTTGAAAGTACTAAATGACATAAAAATATCTCAGTGGTATGAATACTTTTTAATTTTCTAGGTGAAAAGGTTATTTTTAAATATCTAAAATTTTAATTTCTCTATATACTTTTAGAATAAAGTTATTTATAATAAGAAAATGTGTACTTCTCGAAGTATTACATTTATTTAAAAGGTCATATTTTTCTACGTTTTTAGTTTAGCAGCTGCTTTGGCACTTTCCGCTGATTAAAATCCTTCTAGCTAGTTCCTAATCTTCTGTTTATAACCCAAGTTAAGGGTATTCCCGATATTTAATAATTTGTTATTCCTTACCTCGACATTATTTTAGAAGTTGCAGTTACTAAATTCTTAAGCTATTTTGTAAGAATTTATTCTACTTGAAATTTTTGAATAATGCATAAATTAGAATAATGTATAGAAGAATAATGTATAGAAGAATAATGTATAAATTAAAATAACGTATATTAGAATAAATATTAAAATAATAATAGTTTTGAGGAAAAAAAGCAGTAAACTAAATAATTTAATTATATTTTCATCTAAAAATATTGCTTTTTGTTTCAGTAAAAATGTTTCTGGAAATATCGTTATCATTGATATAATAAGGACATATGCTGTTCTCATAAGTTTAAAAGAATTAGCTTGGTACGTATGGAAAATAATTTATTTTAGCCATTTAATTATTTTTGATGTTGAATATAAAGATCGGTATTATAAAATAATATGAAAATATTTAGTCATTGTGGATATTTTTTATCCAACCCGGGCTACCCGGATGAACGATACCGGATATTCTGACTTTTAGCCCTGGATGATATCAGAAATTTAATATCGCAATATATCAACAAGTTAATATTGATATTGCTGATATATCACGATACTATTTTAAAAGAAGGGGGGGGGGGTAAGAGCATTCGATGTTTTTTTTTATTTTAAGATAAAAGATATAGTATCAGCAAGTTAAACACAAAACTTAGTTGAATGCAATTAATTAAAATTTTTATATCTATTTGCTCATAGGATATAATTTTTATTTTTCATATTGTTTAAAACAAAATATTTAAAAGAAAATAAACTAATTGTTTAAAGACTATTTGTATTAGCATTACTTTCATAAAACTTTTCTTTAAAGATAGTATTTCCTCTATTCGTCTCATTTTATTCTATTAATCAATCTTTCCCTTTTTTTTAAAGTCTCGTTTTCACCACAATGATATTATTAAATATATGATTAAAAAGCACATTCAATAAAATGAAATTGCCCACATGAAAATGTATACCATTTTCGTTTAATAGAATTGAATAATTGGTTAAAAATATCAAACTGTGCTTAGCTTGGTTCAAATAGAGTTAGAAGGGACTGAGCGTGATTTCGTTTATTCTGTACACGAAGCCAAAGTATCGGTACATCGCGATCCTTTCGTCATATATCCTTCTTTTAATCTTGGCATAAAGAAATCATTCCATCCAAAAAAACTTCATTTTATCAATGATCATTATCGTTTCTTATTTTTAATTTAGCAAAAGGATTATCTGGGATGACTAAAAATATGAATTTAAGAAATTTAAAAAATATCTCGTATTTTGAGAAGTTTACGATTTACTACAGAATTTAATCATGGAAATCATGTAATTTATCTTTTTTTTTTCACTTTTTTGCCTTAATTATTATCGAACATTGTTTAAATTATTTAATGTTGACTCATTAAAAAACTCATCATAATTCATTGAAAAAAAATTTCTTCGCTGAATAACTGACAGATATTTCTCTTTCCCCGTTCAGAAATTTAATTTCCTAATGAAATCCACTAGAATAAGGAATAAATTAAATTTCGATAACCTAGTGAAATTCACCGAAATTTTTTTCAATGTATTTAAAGTGTCTTTTTTATCAACGGGGCAACCAAAAAAGACACTCATTTTAAGAGCAGATATAAATTCCTTCTGAATCCGAGAAACCGCATTCCAGCAAGTAATATCAATACTACGCAATAACCAACATATATTGAAGCTCATCTTATTGGGAAGGATATATCAATAGCCGAGAGTTATCGCAATATGTCTGGATCAATCACAGCAGCCAAACAAGGAACGCGCGATTAGTGTTATTCAGTAGCGAAAGTGTTATTCAGTATTTATCTCTAACTCTATGGTTTGCAAAGGTCGAATGTATTGGGATATATTGGAATATTCTTTACTGTGAGATATGATGGAGAAATAATCAGCAGTGGTAGATTTTCTGTTTTTGATGAAGCAGGGCAGTGAATAAATAAACGAATTGGATGAAACAGGATTGAAGGACATATTGGTACGTGATTCGTTGCTGTTTTTCGGGGCTCGAAATCACGGTGATCGTCAAACAATATTAGTATTATTGGGATATATCGGCTGAATCAAAGTTTAGATATCGTTATTGCGATATTTAAAAAATATCAATATTTGACTGATATATTGATAAATAATCCAGCCCAACTGACTGGTGTGCAGAACGTAGATAAAAGACATTTTTAATTGAAAACTCTAATAAATGATTTACATTTAGTATATTTTCTAAGATTGTCCGCCAACTACACCAGAAAGCATTTGTGGCACTTTCATATTAGCCACATGCCAGTGGTCAATCGCGAACGATTAAATTATTTATAGCAACCTCTGTGATTATGAATTTTTCAGTGTTTAAGAGTTTGATTTGTTTATATATCTGTTAAATTTGCGTTTTATTTATTTACTAGCAAGCTACACCCGCTACGCTGGTCAATTTCTTTTAACGAACCTTTAATCAAACAAAATATTGACATTTCATAAATAACTTTATATTTTAACAGAATAATAAGGCTACTATAATTTGTGACTCGTGCTATAGCCAATATACACGTCAGGACACGTCGCCCTTATCATTATCTTTTTACGCATGAAGGTTTCGCTATGGTACTCCATTAGAAAATTTGGTAATTTTTGAAATTCAATATTTGAAAAACGGCATAATCATTAGATTTGAAATTTATATCAAGAAAAATACAATTTTTTACCTTTCAAACGCAGTTGGTCTAACAATTTTCTGACAAATACTTTTTGAGCTATAGTTTTTTATTAAAGAGGCTGTTGGAGCAGGGATTGTCACCACCAATTTGCCACCATCACTTTTGAAATCGGTTCCGTGGTTCCAGAGATTCCATAGAAATTGTAATTTAGAATGACTTCAGAACGCTTTTCGCTCATTTCACCCATTTAAATTTCGATTTTTTTAAAAATTTATTCTTAGAGAGCATTTACATCTTATAAGTAACTACAATGCTAAATTTCAAATTTCTTGCCCCTTCAGTATAAAAAAGTCGCAATTTTCGAACATTTTTCGATCCTGCACCCCATTGATGTTAGTGGCACCGACATAAAATATAGCTTATGTTGGAGTAGGGATTGTCCCCATCAATTTGCCACCATTACTTTTGAAATCGGTTCTGTAGTTCCAGAGATTTCATAGAAATTGTAATTTAGACTGTTTTTAGAACGCTTTTCGCTCATTTCACCCTTTTAAATTTCAATTTTTTTTTATTTTGTTCTTAGAGAGCATTTACATCTTATAAGTAACTACAATGACAAATTTCAAATTTCTAGCTCCTTCATTATAAAAAATAAAAATAAAACTGCCCAGTTAAACTGAGGGCATTGAGTTCACAGGCTATTCACACTAATTGTATATTATACTCTTATTTCAAAGAATTTGAAATAAGCCCATCGAAAAATAAAGAAATAAACAATATATTAAGGGGGGGTCATCCCTCCGTTACCCCCCCCCCCATAGTTAACTAATGAACCCCTTAAACTAATCAGGTAAATCTCTAATTACAATGAATATATATACAAAATTTGAGCCCCCCGATCCCCCCCCCCTTTATACTTAACTAATCAATCCCGAAAACTAATCAGGGAAGCGCCTTAACTCAGTGAACCGATAAACAAAATTTGAAGGAAAACGGAATAATTCTGCATGAAAAACCCATTTATATAAATTAAGGGGGCGGGGGAATTAGCCCCCCGTTCCCCCCCTTTATACTTAACCAATCAATCCCGAAAACTAATCATGGAAGCGCCTTAACACAGTGAACCTATAAACAAAATTTGAAGGAAAACGGATATTTCTATGAAGAGTTATCGCATTACGTACGTACATACATACATACAGAACCGGCTGGCAAGCTCTCAGGGCTTGATAGCCAGTTTGATAGCTAAAAAATCGCAATTTTAGAACGTTTTTTGCTCCTGCACCCCCTGGGGTTAGTGGCACCGACATAAAATATAGCCTATGTTGGAGCAGGGGTTGTCACCATCAATTTGCTACCATCACTTTTGAAATCGGTTCGGTAGTTCCAGATATTACCCCCTACAAACAAACAAACAAACAAACAATCTTTACTCCTTTATAATATTAGTATAGATTCATTTATTTATTTGTGAAGATTAAATTTCATTTGGCAATTTAGTTATGGAATATTACACAGAAATAAACTGAAGCTAAATTAATTACGTTATTTTAAGTGCAAGCATGTTAACTTAGTGGGTTTCATGCAGTTTTAAAAATAATCATGCTTAAAAATTATTTTAAAAACCGTACTAGATGGAACCCGTCAAAATTTGACGGCAAACAACTTGATAATATCATAAAAGTAAAATTTATAGTTGCTTTAACTTGACAAATTTCATAGTGGGGAGCATAATATGATTAAGTGGTCACAGACTTTTCCATCGATAAATCACATGAGGGGTGTATGCAAAATTTAGAAAAGTACACCCTTGGGGGGGTCAAAGTGGGGGGATGGACATGGGAGATGCATAATATGATTAAGTGGTGACAGACCTTTCCAATGATATATAACATGAGGTTGTGTGCAAAATTTAGAAAGTACCCCTTGGGGGGGCAAAGTGAGGAGATGGACACCGGAGATGCATAATATGATTAAGTGGTCACAGACCTTTCCAATGATATATAACATGAGGGTTGTGTGCAAAATTTAGAAAGTACGGGGGGGGCAAAGTGGTTAGATGGACATCGGAGATGCATAATATGATTAAGTGGTCAAAGACCTTTCTAATGATATATAACATGAGGGTAATGTGCAAAATTTAGAAAGTACCCTTTGGTGGGGGCAAAGTGGGGAGATGGACATCGGAGATGCATAATATGATAAAGCAGTTACAGACCTTTCCAATGATATATAACATGAGGGTAATGTGCAAAATTTAGAAAGTACCCTTTTGTGGGGGGCAAAGTGGGGAGATGGACATCGGAGATGCATAATATGATTAAGCAGTTACAGACCTTTCCAACAATATATGACATGAGGGGTGTCAACAAAATTTAGAAAAGTATCTCTTGGGGGGGGGGGCAAAGTGGGGAGATGGACATTGGAGATGCATAAAATGATTAAGTGGTCACAGACCTTTCCAATGATATATAACATGAGGCTAATGTGCAAAATTTAGAAAGTACCCCTTCGGGGGGGGGGGGGGGAAGTGGGGAGATGGGCATCGGAGATGCATAATATGATTAAGTGGTCACAGACCTTTCCAATGATATATGACATGAGGGGTGTCAACAAAATTTAGAAAAGTATCCCTTAGGGGGGTGGGGGGGCAAAGTGGGGAGATGGACATTGGAGATGCATAATATGATTAAGTGGTCACAGACCTTTCCAATAATATATAACATGAGGGTTGTGTGCAAAATTTAGAAAGTACCCTTTGGGGGGGGAGGGGGGCAAAGTGGGGAGATGGACATCGGAGATGCATAATATGATTAAGTGGTCACAGACCTTTCCAATGATATATAACATGAGGGTAATGTGCAAAATTTAGAAAGTACCCTTTGGGGGGGGCAAAGTGGGGAGATGGACATCGGAGATGCATAATATGATTAAGCAGTTACAGACCTTTCCAACAATATATGACATGAGGGGTGTCAACAAAATTTAGAAAAGTATCCCTTGGGGGGGGAAAGTGGGGAGATGGGCATCGGAGATGCATAATATGATTAAGTGGTCACAGACCTTTCCAATGATATATGACATGAGGGGTGTCAACAAAATTTAGAAAAGTATCCCTTAGGGGGGTGGGGGGGCAAAGTGGGGAGATGGACATTTGAGATGCATAATATGATTAAGTGGTCACAGACCTTTCCAATGATATATAACATGAGGGTTGTGTGCAAAATTTAGAGAAGTACCCTTGGGGGGGTGGGGGGGCAAAGTGGGGAGATGGACATTGGAGATGCATAAAATGATTAAGTGGTCACAGACCTTTCCAATGATATATAACATGAGGGTTATGTGCAAAATTTAGAAAGTACCCTTTGGGGGGGGGTGCAAAGTGAGGAGATGGACACCGGAGATGCATAATATGATTAAGCAGTCACAGACCTTTCCAACAATATATGACATGAGGGGTGTCAACAAAATTTAGAAAAGTATCCCTTGGGGGGGGGGAAGGGAAAGTGGGGAGATGGGCATCGGAGATGCATAATATGATTAAGTGGTCACAGACCTTTCCAATGATATATGACATGAGGGGTGTCAACAAAATTTAGAAAAGTATCCCTTAGGGGGGGTGGGGGGGCAAAGTGGGGAGATGGACATTGGAGATGCATAATATGATTAAGTGGTCACAGACCTTTCCAATGATATATAACATGAGGGTTGTGTGCAAAATTTAGAGAAGTACCCTTGGGGGGGTGGGGGGGCAAAGTGGGGAGATGGACATTGGAGATGCATAAAATGATTAAGTGGTCACAGACCTTTCCAATGATATATAACATGAGGGTAATGTGCAAAATTTAGAAAGTACCCTTTTGGGGGGGGGCAAAGTGAGGAGATGGACACCGGAGATGCATAATATGATTAAGCAGTCACAGACCTTTCCAACAATGTATGACATGAGGGGTGTCAACAAAATTTTGAAAAGTGCCCCCCTTAGGGGGGGGGGATGGACCCCGGAGATGCATAACATGAATAAGTGGTCAAAGACTTTTCCACCGATATATCACATGAGGGGTGTGTGCAAAATTTAGAAAAGTGTCCCACTTGGGGGGGGGGGGGGGATGGACACCGGAGATGCATAACATGAAAAAGAAGTCACAGCCGTTTCAACTTGCAACCTTTTTCTCGAAGGCATTTGACAATATTAAATTTTTTTTTACCCAAGACAATTTAACGATATTCTTATTTTTTTTGCGTAATTCGTCAAACGTTCATGGAAAAAATCATGAAATTCGCTAATCAATAGTTGATAAATTATAAAATTCAACAATCGATAGCAGTAAAATTGGTCAATCGATAACGGAAAAATCACGAAATTCATCAAATGGTCTCCCGTAAAAAAAATTGTCCTGCACACTGATGTGATGATCAAAAGGGTTTTGAAGTATAGGACAAAATTAGCACTTGCCAAACAGCGAGTAATACTGAAAATTTGGCAATGGACTTTATTGCCACCACTGGTCAAACATAATAGTCACACTCACCAATTGCGATGATTGAATGGAAAAAGATTTTTTTTCTCTGCTGTCGCGTGACAAATTTTGAAACCATTTGGCAAATTTCATCCCCGAAATTGGCAGATTGTGAATTTTTTTCTCGAAGAAATTCGACGATATTCGAAAATTTTTTCTCCCGAAACCAGTTGATGAATTTTGCGATTTTTCCACTGTGTAGATTAATGAATTTTGCACTTCTTCCGCTATCGATTGACGAATTTCGAATTTTATCGACTATCGGTTAACGAATTTCACGATTTTTTCCATGAACGAACAAATTGCGCACTTTCTGCTAATTGACACATTTCGCCCTTTACAATTCAGTCAATGAGTTGAACGTTGTTTCTTTCGAGAAATGTCAGGAATGAACCAATGATTCTTTAGGTTGAATTTACTTCGTTCGATGCCCCATGGAAGAATGTGTGCGATGCAGCAACGGGCGTCACAGACTTTTTAGGGCACCTGCAGACTAAAAACATCTAACCAATCTTCGCGGGGGGAAAATAACAGATTTTGTCAAATGATTGAGGAAAAAACACTACTTTATCAAAGGATAATGGGAAAACATGACTTTTGTTAAAAGACCACAGAAAAAACGTAATTATGCAAAAGGATCGCGAAAGATAAGCAAATTTTGTCAAAGAATCGCAAAAAAGGAAATTTCACCAAAAGATCACGCTTTTTTACTAAATTTCGTCTAAAAATTGCGGAATAAAATGTATTTTATCAAAGAATTGCTGGAAAATGCGAATTTCGTTAAGGATCGTGAGAAAAATGCGAAATTCTTCAACGGATCGCTGAAAAAACACTAATTTCGTCAAAGAATTGCTGAAAAAACATGAATCTCGCCCAATAACAGAAAAATCATGGTTCATAATCATTATATCTAGTAGTATATGTAAATACAGTTTGTGATATAAGACAAAATTAACATTCACCAATCGGCGAGTAATACTGGAAATTGGTGATTGATGTTATTGCCACCACTGGCTAAACTTAGTCACACTCGCCAATTGCGATGATTGAATGTAAAATGAAATTTTTTTTCCCGCTGTCACTCAAAGAATTTTGAAACCATTTGGTGAAGTTTTTTCCGAAACCATTTTGTGAATTTCCCGATTTTTTCTTCAAAATCATTTGACAAAGAGACTTTTTTCTCGATGGCATTTGACAATATTCAAAATTTTTTTACCCAAGACAATTTGACGATATTCTTAATTTTTTTTGTGCAATTCGACAAATGTTCATGGAAAAAATCATGAAATTCGTTAATCAATAGTCGATAAATTGTGAAATTCAGCAATCGTTAGCGGTAAAATCGTAAAATTTGTCAATCGATAACGGAAAAATAATGAAATTCATCAAACGGTTTCCGGTAAAAAAATTGTCTTGCACGCTGATGTGATGATCAAAAGGGTTTTGAAGGCATTTATTTTATTTGTTGTATTGTGTATAAATACCTAGGTGGAAACAGTTTGCTTATTTTGTCAAATGTTTCAACAATATTCGACCCAATACGCATGCATAAAAAAAATCTTCCGGTAGGACCGGCCAATGAGGTGAAGGTCTATTACGGTCTCTAGAAACGTGTTTGGGATCATCTCCTGTTGTTTTTTTCTTGCACTTTGCGTTAAACCTAGGAAGGTATTTATATAGAACTCACTGTGGAGTGTTTAGAAGGTATTTATTTATTTCATTTATTATAATTTGTATGAATACTTAGGTGTCCATTTCGGATTTACTGTTTAAAAATGAATTTAGGCTCTTTTAACGTTCGCGAAATCAATCCCGATGGAAATTGTCTTTTTAGATCTCTATCATTTTGTTTATATAGTACAGAAAATGATTATTCAAATGTATGTAAAAATATCGTAGAACACGTAATACAAAATTGGACCACTTATAGTCCGTTTATTATCGGGGATGAATCTTATGGTGTTCCGATTGCTAATGAAGACAATTATGTAAATATATGGTTCTTCATAGAGGTATATGGTTCTTCACACTTCAATAGAAGCATTGTTTAAATTAATATAATTCTACAAATATGATGCAGTTTTAAAATATCGAGTAATGATTAATACTGTCAAAGAATATACTCATATACGTAATTAAGTTTTGGTACTTCTCTATTATCTCATCGACCACTTTTCATAAAAAAAAAACTATCGCCAAATAAATGGGAGAACGTTGTCATTGGAATATCAAAATAAATAAATAAAATATAAGAATTTAAGGATACAATTGTTATTTTAATTAATGAAATAACTAATAAATCAAATAAACATAATGAAAAATACACGCAAATGTTGAATTAAAAACCACTTGATGACATAAAAAACACGTATAATGTTTTCGACATCAAGTAAATGGGACTGCAATTTTGGCATTTAATCATACAGTTTGGCGATAGTATTTTGTTATGAAAAGTGGTCGATGGGATAATAGAGAAGTACTCAAGTTTTTTATACCAAGTTTGAAAATTTATCTTTTTTTGACATTTAAAAAAAATAACATAAAAAAACATTACAAATTTGCCCATTTAAAACATTCAAGATTTGTATATATACAAACAATACAATGAAAATATTAATATTGTTACATGATACATTATATACATTGTTTGCATATATACTTCTTTGTATACATATATTGTTTGTATACATACAAACAAATATAATGTAAACATTATTCAAATATTAAGAGTTTGCAAATCAAAACATTCTAAAGATTTGTATACATACAAACAATATAATGCATACATACTCTTTACAAATAAAATAGCCCACTTATATAATGACAAACTTTTAAATCGAATAGAGATAATATATTTCTGTTTTGTTATGAAAAGTGGTCTATGGGATAATAGAGAAAAGTACCTAAGTTATTTATACCAAGTTTGAAAATTTATCTTTTTTTGACATTTAAAAAAAATAACAGAAAAAACATTACAAATTTGCCCATTTAAAACATTCAAGATTTGTATACATACAAACAATACAATGTAAATATTAATATTGTTACATGATACATTATACATTGTTTGTATATATACTTCTTTGTATGCATATATTGTTTGTATACATACAAACAAATATAATGTAAACATTATTCAAATATTAAGAGTTTGCAAATCAAAACATTATAAAGATTTGTATACATACAAACAATATAATGCATACATACTCTTTACAAATAAAATAGCCCACTTATGTAATGACAAAACTTTTAAATCGAATAGAGATAATATATTTCTGTTTATTTTATAACTTATATTCAGATGCTCAGATTCTGCTTTTTTCGAACACATAATAATAAAAATATTACTACCGTGCGTACTGTCTTTTGACATTATATTTACATAATCGAATTCATTATCAATCGGAACACCATAAGATTCATTCCCGATAATAAACAGACCATAAGTGGTCCAATTTTGTATTACGTGTTCTACACGTTTGAATAATTATTTTCTGTACTATATAAACAAAATGATAGAGATCTAAAAAAAAAATTTCCATCGGGATTTCGCCAACTTATGAGCCTAAATTCATTTTTAAACAGTAAATCCGAAATGGACATCTAAGTATTCATACAAATTACAATAAATAAAATAAATAAATAAAATAAATACCTTCTAAACACTCCAGAGTGAGTTCTAGATAAATATCTTCCTAGGTTTAACGCAACGTGACAACAGAAAAAAACAACAGATGATACGATCCCAAACACGTTTGTAGAGACAGTCACCTCATTGGCCGGTGATTTTTTGACGCATGCGTATTCGATCGAATTTCGATGGAATATTTGATTTGACAGAATTACCAAACAGCTTTAAATATATGGATAATATCATTAAGTTCAAATACAGTTGTCAAATAAATTTCATTTGAAAGTAGAGGAGACCGGTACACACGGGACCTATCGGCACAGTGGACCACCCTCTAACATTTTATTTATTTAATTTTGTTTAATTCTGTCTTAATAGATAACAACACTGCACTGATTATTTATAGCCTTCAGAAAATAAGTGTAGCTCAGATTGAACTATTTTATCCTGATTGGTTGTTTTGAGCTTCTAAAAGTAAAATTTTTCATCATCATATTTTTATTTTTTTAGTAATTAAAGGTTGTAGATAAATAAGATAAAACAACTATTTTGCAAAGCTAAGATACTTGTTTTTATTTAACTTTAAAGTTAATATGCTTAAAAGAAAGCTATAAGCAATATTAATATGATCATTTATTGAACTTCAACATGGGGCACAGTGGTCCACAATCCACTCTGCTCCTGTAATGCAGAATGTTCAAAATATTTAATAATTGCTTATCTTCTATAAAGAAATATTGTTTTAAAGTAGTTATTTAACGGTAAAATAAAGTAAACAAAGAAAAATAACAATTTATTTAACATAGTAAGAAATATTTTGTTCTGTATTTACTGCCTTTGATAAATATAACTGTTGTCTAATTGGTGATGATTCTATTCAAGTAAGATTCGTGAGATGCAAATTGAATAGAAATCAGTTTATTTTTTCCAAAACTGTAGATGAATCTGTTGTTGATATCAATGATTTCATAATGTTGCTCCCAGACCCAAAAGTATTTCAGGAATATTCCAGGCTCAATCTTACTCATAAGTATTTTGGAATTTCATTTGCAAATTTTAATGTGCGTTGATTTTTTTGTACTTAACTAATAACTTCAACTAAATTGCAATTGTTCCTGTATTAATCTGTTATTATTTTCAAAATATAATTATTATTATTCTTTTTTAGTTTCAAAATGTTACTTGTAAATTTATATTACTATGTTATTTTGCGGGTAAAGGGGAAATAAAAAAGAATTAGATTAATTAAAAATAGATTCATACTGTATTTCAGATAATACCTAATAGTGGTCCACTGTGCCTCGGTGGGTGGACCAGTGTTCCTCAGAAGTGGGGCACACTGGTCCATTTTACGAGTGCATCTAAAAATATTTTTTTTGAAAAATATATTGAAAACTATATCTGAGAAAATTATGATGAATGTATAAAGGTTTAAGGAATATTCAAAAATATTTTCAAGCAGATCGGTTTGTCCATTAAAGAGAAAAAAATGTTAACTGAGAAAGTGGTCCACTGTGTACCAGTCTCCCCTACATTGTTTTCCTATTTGACTTTGTAGAAATTGTGCGATATTTAGAATTAAAAAAATTGCAATAAAAAAGAAATTTATTGGTCAAGTCGTTACCACCATCAATACGCCGTCAACGGTACTCAGGGACATGTTTTCGCTTTATGGTATAGATGGTGCAGCCATTTCTGATTTCATGTGTGTCAAAACTTTTTCAATGGGAATTTATTATAATTTATTTATCTAAAGGGTGTTGAAGAATAATTAAAGAACAAAAACAACAAAAATAATAATACAGAGTTAGATAAACATTATGTGCTACATAATCTAGGGTCGAAATCGACATATTAAGTATAAAATTACTATGTGATTCATTTCAGACTGAAAATTCGTACATAATTCTATGTGTTTAAAACACAAGTCTGTTTTTGTTTTGTAATCTGTCCCCACCTTTCTTCTGAACTAATTTTAATATTTAGTTCTTTGGCTGAAAAATGTTTATTTGTAGATTATCTCACACTTGATATTTAAAAAAAATATTTCCATTTTTATATTTTATTTTTAATTTTATAAGTTTTTAATGAAATTTCTTCAAAATGACAGCATTTAGTTTAAGAATATCTTTCTGCAATATACAATGAACTTCTCTGTTCGCATTACACGAATGAAAAACATGATTCCATCTGTGAAAATAGCGTCATATGTAAAAGGTACATTTCAATGGCTTTCGTACAATTTAAACACAGTAAAATTATGGCGTTAAATTATGCACTAATCTCAGAAGAGCAGAACACAAATTACATATTATGAAAATAATATTAAATTATCTGTGTAAATAAAATAAAAGTAAGTAATCTATCGTAGTAAGTTTAACTTTGGAGCGAAATCGTTCCGACAGGGAAAATGATGTCATTTGAAAAACAAAAGATGCTTTTTGATTCCCGAATACAAAATATATTTTACTATGACTGTGTGAATATGATGTCATATTCACTGCACTTTATTTTCGCCCCTAAATGGACTGAATCCCTGCTATTTATTGTAAAGTCTTTGGTATGCATAGAATAAAACATTTCCGAAATTTACGCCATTTAATTATAATCTATATTCAATGAAACTAAAAAATTTCAAAACAATTGCCTAAATGACGCCCTAATCTAGATGAATGCTTTCGATGGGAAACGGATGGAAATTTTGAAAGGAAAGATGCATTTTGATATATACTTTAAAAGTGCGATGAAATACGATATAATGGTTCTAAACAAAACAACCGATTTTTGGGTAGGTTTTATATTGAAAGAGTTAGCGCAAGAAAAGCATAGTAACAGTTTGTTTGGAACTTTCAATGACGTCATAACTTGTAGAGCCTATATTAAGGCTACTATAAACTGAGCTTGCGTAAGTCTCCATTTTCATTTCCAAATGCCGTCAAATCGACTTGTATTTTTTAAGATAGTTTAACGAATGTTGTTTGCTCTGCTTGAAACGCGATGCAATCACGAGAAAAAATTGAATTAGTTATTTTGCGCGCATACATCACTGAATTAGAAACTCAATATGTAGGATGCTGCTGATAGTATTAAACGTCAGCGACCGAATTGCACTTTCAACACTTTTCGGGATACCATCGCACTTCACACTAAGTAAAAGTGATGAAAATATTGTTACAATATCTTCACTTTTGTTGAAATTATAAACTGGAATCTGGGTTCAGCTTGCAGAAAGTCATATTGTGTTTTTAACTAAATAACTCAATTCTAAATTATCAGAGCAATGGTTTTGAGATGAAAAAGAAAATCTCGCTAATATAAGAAAATTCTGCAATACATAGGGAATCCATCCTTTGTGTTTGCTTTTCTGTACTACTCCAACCATCAAAAACTTAAATTTGTCCTGTATGTAAAAAGTTGGTACTTCTCCGTTAGATGGACTTCGCACTAAATGTAAATATTGGCGCGAAAGATAACAAAGACGTCATCCATAAATATTGTGTAAAGTATAGGTAAAAGCGAACTTAGGTAGAGGATATGACATGTAATACTAATTACATACGCATAATTTTAATAAAAAATATAACTATTTTATTAAATATAAAATAAAGATGAAATTTACAAGCAATAAAAACAATTTCCGGGATAAAGATTGTACTTTTATTTAGTATTGATCAAAAAATTTGATTTGTTTTCCTGCCAGTAGTTCATTAAACATTGAATTAAGTATGATTCATAGAATATTAACAAGAATCTATTGATATACACCATAAAGTGCTATAAAAATTAAATTAAGTATCGTTCACAGAATATTTACTGGAATGTATGGATCTACACCATAAAGTGCTATGAAAATTCAGTTAAGTATGATTCACATAATATTCACAGGGATCTATGGATGTACACCATAAACTGCTACAAAAATTCAATAAGGTATCATTCACAGAATATTCTCAGGAATCTATGGATGTACACGGTGAAGTGCTATAAAAATTCAATTAAGTGATTCACAGAATAGTCATAGGGATCTATGGATGTACAACATAAGGTGTTATAAAAATTCAATTAAATATGATTCCCAGAATATTTACAAGATTCTATGGATGTACACGAGAAGCATATAAATTGAATAAAAGTTATCACAGGAATGTAGGAATCTTGAAATCAAGTTTGAGTGTGAAAACGTTCTTTTTTTTGTTCACATCGCTATTTTGATACTTCGAGATCAATAATACATTATTTTATTATCTATCTTTAGGAACTTATCTCCCACTATGAACTGTACTTTTTGCTTTTGAAGAATTTAATTGCAGAGCGTTCATCATTTGGTAATTGGCAAATTGTGTGACCCATATTAAATACAAAACAAACAAATAAAATAAATCACATATTCATCAAAAAGGAAATCTTGAAAAAGAAAATTATAAGTGGCTTTTTACAATCGGTGTACGACGCTTCTGAAATTTGCAGTATACCACATTTGCCATTTAGGCGCAAAACTGCGACTGATGTCCGGTTAATGAAAAAGTACTATTTTGTTTTCCAAATAATAAGTACGCAAGGGGAAGAAATTATTTTATAAGTATTGTAACTCTGTAATTATAGTGAAATATTATGATATATATATATATATATATATATATATATATAAAAAAAAAAAAAAAAAAAAAAAAAAAAAAAAAAAAAAAAACTAATGAAATACGAATGTAATGAAATATTAGAGGTTTCTCATATATACGACATTAAAGGCTCCGATGTAAATATTCGTACAACTGATAGAGTCGTAATAATAACCTTATTACTATATCAAATTTATTTCATACATGCACCGTAGTGTGTCGTGCGTTTTAAAAATAAATACACTTGATAAGGTACATTAAACGTTAAAAAAAAAATAAAGCATATACCGTCATTATATTTAAAAATGCTAAGAAATATTGTCTAGTCATCTCTCTTCTTTAGTTACGTAATTTATATTTATACTGTAAAAAATTACAAATGTTTCTTATTCTACGAAAATAGAACATAACCACGGACGAAAATATACAATAATTTCATACCAGTTACCAATGATTACGAAGTGTTCTTTATTATTAAAACCCCCCAAAAACCAATATATTTTTAAGATTTAAAGAATATTTTATGAAAACAAAGTTTCTTTTGCTACCACTGATTTTCGAAAACGTTTCCGAGTTATTTTTATAGTGTAAGTGTATTAATCAGTTTGCTCAAACCAGAATATCGCTTTTTAGGATGCTATTGATTCTCCCTTAAGCATTTTCAGCTGCGTAATTGAACTTTACATGCAAGAGTAACAAAGTGATATTAATTTTAATGTTAATGTTAATACTGTTCATCTCTTATGTTTGTCTCTAAAACCTGTTGGTTGAGTCTGAAAATGTTTACTTCAGAATTGATAGCATCTGAAAAACCTATATTCCAGGTTGAGAAAACTGATTGATACACTATAAAAACCACACGGAAACGTTTCCGAAAATCAGTGGTAGCAAAAGAAATTTTGTTTTTATAAATGCATGTTTGAATCTCGCAAATATAATGATTTCTGAGGATCCTAAATATAAAGAATTATTTTCGGAATCGTTAATAATTCGGAAGAGGTTATTGTATATTTTCTTTCGTGCTTGTATTATATTTTCCTAGATTAAGAAGCATCTTATTTATTTATTTAATTTTTTAAATATGGCATATTATATATATAAATATTAATTTGGAGCTTGGTGCGATATAATTAAAGTAAAAATAAAATAGAACGTTAAAACACCAGTGTAATTGAATCTACAGCATACCGGTTTCGGTAGCATATAGCATACCCTCCTCAGTGCTGAAGAAAATGGAAATTTGCTCATATATATAGAAATGATAGAGGATTCAAGTGACAAGTTTATTAACCAATAGGAAAACAGAGGGTTCCAGGCAAACAGACAATAAGAAAATAGAGGATTCAAGTGACAGATTTATTAGCCAATAGGAAAACGGAGGGTTCTAGGCAACATCCAATAGGAAATTCGATAGGAAATGGAAACGCTATGGTGAGAAATAGTTTAAAGAGTCAAGAAAAATTGGTTTTAATGTAATATTTCCAGCAGTCTGATAATGGTGGAATAGCAAATTCACAATTAACAAGATTTCCAATATTTTTATGAATATGGAATGCTTTAAGGAAATTAAGTTCGTGTACAGAAGTAGGTTTAGATATTATTTTAACCGAACTGAAGTCGAAAACGTGATTCATCTCCCAGCAATGTTTTGCAATAGAGGATTTTTTGATTTCTTGTTTTTCAATATATTGTTTATGTTCTTTAATACGAAATTTAAGACTACGTTTGGTTTGTCCAAAGTAAGAAAGACCGCACTGACAATTAATATTGTAGATACCCCATGAATTCGATAATTCAATAGGATCTTTGAGTTTGGAAAGGGTGAGTTTGTTGGTAGGGGAAAAAATTATTTTAAAGTCAAATTGTCTAAGAATTTTAGCAATGGAAAAGCTTGATTTAGGAAAGAAGGGTAACACAATATTGATATTTGAACGAGTAGAAGACTGAGATGAGTTTGAGGAATGAGGATTCTGCAGTTTAAAAAGCGCAGTATCAACCATAGAAGGGTTGTAACCTCTATCAACTGCAATTGCTTTAATATATTGAATTTCACTACTGAATGACTGGGAATCCGAGCAAACATGAAGGGCACGATTTATAAATGTATAAAATGAGGCTAATTTTTGGCTTGGAGGATGACAAGAACCCCCATGCTCGTTCTTGTCACCGGTATGCTGTAGATTCAATTACACTGGTGTTTTAACGTTGTATTTTATATTATATATATATTAAATGTAGTAATATCGGTTTGTTTTTATTCGGGAAAATAATGTATAAATATATTTTTCTGTGCCACTGCCTTTTAAACGCTTAAATAATCGTTTTGTTACAAAAGTTTTCGAACGTTATTTACAGCTGCACTTGAAGGTTCAAAGACCTACGTTTTAAATTTCTATGTAATACAATTTTTATATTCTAGTATAAAACTTCATTTAAAGAAGAAAATTTTTTAGAAGAAAGATTAAACAAGATAACAAAAAATAAATTACATAAAGAAATTAAAAAAGATAAAAGTTATGAAAAAAGGTCAAAACATTACGCATAATTATAATGTTTTTATTTCAGTTAAATGTTTCTAGATGGCAGCACTAAAATTTGCAAAGCCCTGTCTGCATGGTAACGCCATCTATTTACATTTCTTTATCTCCGCTGTAATGAGTCTCAGTATGTCTTGATGTTCTGATGTTACGTATTGTGTTTGTGAATTGTAATTAAATATGTAAAATTGGTTTCACTCATACACATTTTTTGAATATGTGTTCTTACTCATTTTAATTAATATTCAAGACATCATAACAATTTTAAATCAGTGTCGTATAAGTGAGCAAAAATGTTGTATATCTTAAATAAGTTTTGCATTACTTCCCGTAGAACGTTGTTGGGACCTGAAATAATAAGTGTATAATTGTGAGAGACATAAGTGAAAGATATTATAATTGCTTTCAGAATTACACCCAACCATTCTTTTATTCTTTCCTTCGTACATTCATATTAAATATCGTTTACTTTCTTTGCATAATTCCTTTTAACTTACTCAGCACTTTTAAAACATCGAAAGAAAAAATCTCCTTTCTATATTAAAACTTACAATATAATTTTAAATAATTAATTTATGTTTAGAAAATCACTTTTCAATTAAAAAAAAAACAAAAAAATTAAACGCAAAGAAGGAACTAAGAAAAAAAAGTTGGTTTACACCTTATAAATCTTCAACAATTCTCGAAATCTCAATGGGAATAAACTTTGACTGCAAATAGAATAGTAGTATAAGAACAGAGCACAGTTCAGTTGCGCTGAAAGTGATTTAAGTTCGTTTTGAATTCTTTCTGGGCTTAAAAATCAGAAAAAGACCTTTCTTCTTTATTTCAATAGAGTTAAAATGCAACTAAAGTTTTTTTAATGCCAGAGCACCGATTTAACTAATGATTTATGCCTCAGAGAGGTCAATCAAAGGGTCATAAAGAACTTTAATGGTTTACAAGCAAGTTTAGAGATTTCAGAGTATTTTTCTAAAGTTAAGTTGGAATTAATTTCTAAGATTCCACAGTTTACTATGTGATTATATTGAATTAATATTTCCAAGTAGTTATATAGACGCCTAGTAGCTTAGTGCTTAGTATATTAGGGTTACCTAACTTTTTTTAAAAATCTCAGAGCACCGATTTAACTAATGATTTATGCCTTAGAGAAGTCAATTAAAGGCTCATAAAGAACTTTAATGGTTTACAAGCAATTTTAGAGATTTCAGAGTATTTCTCTAAAGTTAAGTTGGAATTAATTTCTAAGACTCCACAGTTTATTATGTGATTATATTGAATTAATATTTCCTAGTAGTTATACATACGCCTAGTAGCTTAATGGTTAGTATATTGGGTTTACCAAACTACAGGTCCGTATTGGGGTAAGATTCCCTCAGCTATTAATCCCATTTGAGGGATAAAATGAGTTCCAAGTGTGATTGGGGAACTGAAACCTGAGGGTTACGTGCCAAGTGGACCACTTCATCAGAAGAAATGTCATATAGCACCCCAGTCCCATAATCACGAAATGGAAATTGTGTACCTCAGGTTAAGAGACTGTAGCACCATGGAGTTAGTCTGTAGTTTTAGGAATTATATAATGTAATGATATCTACTGAAAAAGAGAAGTAATTCGTTATTAATAATTAATATTATTTTATCTAAATTTTTTTTTTTGTAACCACTGAAATTCGACAAATAATTCTTTTTTTATTTGCCAAATTTCTCCTCTATTTTCATTTTACGCATGCATTCAAATTGAAAAAAAAAATCTGTTTTACTTTTATACATCAAATTTCTTAACTTAATAAGTGTGTCTTTAGGTGCGTTCGTAATTATATAAATACGTAGCACCTATTGTCGTCGTCTAGTCCGTCCGTCCGTCCGTCCGCATATAACAACGCAAAAACTACCCAACCGAATGTTTTGAAATTTAAGATATATTATCTGTGCAGAATTTTGTCGAGACATTTCAAATTTTATAAAAATCGAATCAAAACTTTAGAAGATATTAATAAAAACATTTATTAAAAAATTTGATTAAAAAAAAATCGGTGCTTTCTTGTTATAGGAGCATTTGGGGTTTAATCGTCAAGCGACCGAGATACTTATTTTATTACAGAAATTAATCTGCAGACGATATAATTCATTTCACAGAATTAAGAATCATCAAGATCTGAATATTTATATAACTAGCTATAGTACGAACGCACCTCATTTGTCACGTTTGACGTACAATTTTTAACTTGTTAAAATTTTGAAAAGTTATTTCCTTAGTAAGGCTTACAATATAATTTAAAACAAATTCAATATAATTCTATAATAGTGCTTATAATGTAATGTAAAACATATTCACTCTGTGTTTAAAAAAATATTTTTGAATTATTTAAAGCAGATTTAAATGGAAACAAATAAATAAAAAAACAAAGCCCGTTTACATCGTATAAATCTCCATCTACCCTCGAAATCTCAAAGGAAATTAACTCTGACTGGAAGCATATGCTCTACGGACAGTGCACAATTCTGTTGCGCTGAAAGAGATTTAAGTTCACTTTGAATTTTTACGAAGTAAATCTTTGAGCTTGAAAATCCAAAAAAGACCTTTCCCTTTTCCTTTCGATGTAATAAAAACAACTAAGTCGTTTATTCATGTCAGAACACCATTACTGGTAGAGGAAATTTAAGAAATACATTTTACTAAACAGTAAAAAGGACTAAAGCTGATAATTATGTAATAGTAAAAGTTTTTAATACAATATTTTAATACAATAGTAAATAAACAATAAGAATGTTAAACATTAAATTCAGAAATTACGATTAAAATGTCAAAATACAAACGCTTTGTCTGTTTAAGCCTCCATTATAAGCTCTGATAATAATAAAAATAATAATATAAATTTTTATAATAAAAAAAATCTGGAATGACTCCAATCGACTTTTCCACCCCTAGAGTAAAAAAAAAAAAAGGTTAAAAAATAATAATAGAAAATGTTATATATATATACATTTGATTTCAAACACAATGGTTGGAATCGAACGCTTGACTACCCGTTTTGAAACTGGAGCTTTTTCCTGGAACTTTACCTCTGCGCTACTAATGCTTGATTTTATCGCCGCAATAATTATAACTTATACTCTGTCACATTAAATTGGTGATTTTCTCTATAGAATTGGTCTCAAAATGGTTTGAAAATAGTTTAAAAATGGATTGAATACACAAGTCTATTTGTATGACAATTTATAAAATTTTTGAGACAGGGATCTATAACATATTCACCAAATGAGAGCTTGATTGCAGCTCAATCTCTCCCACACACAAATCATGATTACAATACTTCACTTACACCATGCGTTCAGAAAGTAAAAAGGAACTCTTCAAACAAGACTTCTTGGTTAGTATGAATTTTTTAAACACTGGAAACCGCTAATAACACTGTTCAACAGTAGTCACGCTACATGATCTCTGGTAAGTAATCATGTTTTGACTGCCTACTCTCATTACGAAACTGCACTTATTCTATTTCAATCACCCTGAGTTTTCTTGAGATAAGATCAAGTTCATTTTTGCCATTATCGCGATAAATGCATATGTATCAAATTAGGCCTTAAAAACATTTTGTAAAGGCGATGGATCGCAATGGAAATGGATTTTCGTATTTGTAAGAGCAATTCCCCAGAATAAGTGATGTTAAAATTAAAGAGAGAATTTTCGTAGGACCTCAAAGATCTGAAATTTGAAGTCAAACTGAATGTTTTAGAAAAATCACACACATCATGGCAATGTTTCAAGAACGTGTTTTCCATTTTTTGAATAACCCTAAGAGTAACATCTATATACAGTTAGTTAACGAGCTTCTAATAGCATATAAAGTTTTGTATTGCAAAATGTCGCTGAAAATCCATTTTTTTGGACTTGCATCTCGATTTTTTTCCAGGAGAATCTTGGGGCTGTGAGCGATGAGCACGAAAAAATGTTCCATAAGGATATTTCAAAGATGTAAACACGTTATCAGGGTAGGTGAAATCCAAGGAAGTTGACCGACTTTTGCTGGACGATGAAAAGTGACCAACCGGATGCCAAATATAACAGAAAATTATAGATAATAAGTTTCTGATGTACATTTTTATACATGTTTCTAAGAAACCCTTATTTTACTTTTAAAAGTCATTTTTATTTAACAAATTAAATTCCTTTGCAATCAAAAGTACATACTGTTTATTTTTACTGACGACATCAATATTATTCAAAAGCACTAACAAAGTTCCTGTGGTAATGCTAAGCTTAAATTTTGTTAACCAGTGCTATTTTCTTGCAGAATTCGTCCGATTACGACCTTCTCTTATTGTTTCCCTTACATACTCAGATTAAAAGCATTTTACGCTTTTTAATTTTCTGTCTTTTTAACTTAATCGGCACCTTTAAAACCGTGAAAATTGAAGGGAAATATTTCGTCATTTTATTGCCAATATTTCCAACGTAAAGCTAGTTTTTCTATAACAATGAAATTTCATTGCAAATATTGCCAATGTAAAGCCATTATTTATCAGTATTGGTATTTCTTTGGAAGTATTTCCAAAGAATGGAAGAAAATCAGTTGTAGAAAAGTGGACCCCAATATAACCAATACGACCAATATTGGGTTGTTACTAAGATATAATTTAAAGCAAATTCAATCCATGTTTGAAAATTATTTTAGAATTATTTAAAATAGTTTAATGTAAGGAAAGAAGTAAGAAAAAATAGAGCGCTTTTTCACCTTCCACCTTGAATAAAATTTGACTGCTAGCAGAATGGTCTAGTTCAAAGGTCACAGTTCAATTGCATTAAAGATATTTAAGTTCATTTTGCATTTTATCGAAGTAACTTTCCGAGCTTGAAAATGAAAGAAAACTCGTATTTCTTTTGATAAAATCAAAAACAACTGAAGTCGCGTATTCATGTAGCAACACAAGTAGATTTCATGTTTTACAGAAGTCATTCAAATGTACATATAGCATTTTAAAGTTTTACAGACAGGTTTAAAGATTCCAGTATATTTTTCTAAAGTACAGTTAAAATTATTTTAAATCATAAGATAGTTTTTCTACAGTTTACTATGAGATATATTGAATAATTATATAATGAAGTCCTCCATAAATTAATTATATAATGAAATTTTACTGAAAAAAATTATAAAGAAAAAAATTAAAAGAATAGTTCATTAGAAATAATTGTACACTTTTAGCTAAAATATATTTTTTTGAAATTCGATAAATGATTCTTGTTTGAAAATTTGATAAATTTCTCTTATTACTTTTTCGTATTTTATACATGGATTCAAATTAAAAAAAAATACATTTTATTTTTTACACATAAAATTTTTCACATAATCAGTGTTCTTAAAATTGTGAAAAGTTGTGTTTTCGTAATACTGCTTGCAATATAATTTAAAATAATTCAATCTGTGTTTAGAAGATTGAAATGGAAAGGAAAAAGCAAGAAAAAATATGTCGCCTTTTCACAGTATAAATATCGCCGAAATCTCGAAAGAAGTAAACTTTGACTGCAAACAGAATGGTCTAAGGACAAAGAACAGTTCAGTTGCATTGAAAGAGAACTTCACTTTGAATGTTTTTCGAAATAACTCCCTGGGATGAAAAATCAGGAAAAAAGACTTTTCCGTCTTTGTTTGATATATATCAGAGCATCACAGGTACGGTTTGAGGTTCTGGGATGGTTTATGTTTCAGAGAAGCTATTTAAATGATTATACAATATACAGACAAGTTTAGAGATTTTAGGGTATTTTTCTAAAGTTTGATTAGAATTATTTTAAATGATAAGAAAGATTGTCATTCCTCCTTCACTATCGTTGTTTTGTTTCTCCCACTTTTTGTTTTGCGATCGGAATTGTAAATCACCGTTCGAATCAATGTGTTTCATATCTCGTGGTGTGTGCATCATCACCCAAGAGCATTTCTCCGAGATCGTGGGCGCAGCTAATTGCGTTACGGATGACGTTGCGCTACGTGGGGCGTGGCCATTTGCGTCGTGGATAACGATGCGTTATTGGGATATTTTATTGCTCTTTTCGAATGTGGCAGTTTCGTTTTTAGACAGATCATTTTCAATTTTTTCTGATTTTATTTTGGAAACCCCGTTTTTATAAAATTTAATTTCTGATCGTATCGACCACAGTCAGTCGAGATTGTAGGAGTTGTCATTGAGGTGACGCCGGTGATTTTCAGAAAAAAATTGTCGCTTTCTAACACTTTCCAACCTAGTTGAAAAGTGTTTATGACTTCGGTCTGTCTGGCCGTCTGCCGTCTGCCGTCTGGCCGTCTGGCCGTCTGGCCGTCTGTCCATGCTCTAACTCCCGTAAATATGCTCGGATTGCTCAGCAATTTTTATATGTTATTGTCGTTATCCATAGCATGTTCCCTATTTCAACGGAAGTGTGTAGCACGTATAGTTTTTTTACAGGAACACTCAAAAGAATTCCGTTACATTACGGTCAATGGGGAAAAATCATTTGCGGTTTATTTTAATGATGTTACACAATTTCAAACACATTGTAATTGATATATATCACTAAGGTGCATTGCAAGAATCTTAATATGGAATAGGGTGTGCATAGAACTTGTAGTTACTTTACAGGGACAGTCAAAATAATTCCGTTACATTACGTCTATGGAGAAAAATCGTCTGCGGTTTATTTAAATAATGTTTCACTATTTTAAACGCATTGAAATTTATATATATCACTAAGGTGCATTACAAGAGGCTTACTACAGAATAGTGCGTGTATAGCAGTCATCGTTCATTTACAGGGACACACAAAAGAATTATCTACTGTCTGTATTCCTGGAAGTGAATTTTAAGTTACTGAACGCGATTTTACATTTAACTGACTTTTTGTCTATTACGTGGTGTGTACAAATTCTGTAGATCCTATACAGGGAAGCACAAAAGTTCGCGAACACATTTCCGTTTATGGACAGAAACTCCAGAAGGAGAATTTTAAACTGTGCTACGCGTTTCCTAACTGAACTAAAATTTAGCATCCTATGTAGTATATATACAAATCTATAGATCATATACAGGGCTGAATAAAAGTATTCGGATATTTTTCCGAATATTGTATATGTTGGAAATTCCTTAAATTTTGTTTTTAAATATGTTATGCGTTTTTCAAATTGTTTACTTAGATGTTATCTTTCAGCTTATTAAACAGTATGATTTGTAAAATTATTTTGGAAGAGTTGGAAAGTGTTACATAATCTATGTTGTAAGTAATAAAGTGTTACATAATCTATGCTTGACGCATGATTTTCCGTTCTTGTTAATTTTGATAACGAAGACGTTCACTAACGATTTCTCCATAAATAATCCTCTAGGATAATTTAAATTATTTCTACAATTTTTAATTGTCAAGAGGAAACCCTTCCTGCTATTTATATGATCAAATAAAAAATATTTGTTTAATTTTAAAGGAAGTCATAATTTGTCTAGACCACTAATCGTGCTAGACCACATCATTTGTCTAGACTTCATTCCAAGACTGATATGAATATAAATTTCACACATCACTTTCTTTTAATGACCAAAAAGAATGTACGTCAGGTTATTGCTATTCTTTTAAAGATTCCATAACTTCGAAAAATTCTATACGATCTTTAAGAACGTCGTATTTAATCGACATTCTCGTTGCAGACTTTGTATAAGTATTCAAAAATATATTTAACAAATAATAAAACTTTTTATTGAATGCAACAAAGGATTATCGGTGAAAGTGACAGCGATTTTAAATTATCGAAACTAAACACAGTCTCACCAAAATATACCTTCTCACCTCCCCCCCCCCTAATTTTTCAATATGCTCTAAATTACCATTGTATATTTACTTAAAACAGAAGAAAAGTTCTTCCTCCATTCTCAAAGCAGTTAAATATTTCTGAAATCACAATCCTAAAAATGGGTGAACTCCGTAAATCTAAAAAACTTAACCGTTAGGAAAATCACTCAGGAACTAAGACAGCACTGCTAAAAGCCAACTGCCTGAGCGAAGACTAAACATTATATAGCAACTAGACAATCGTGTGTTAAAACCACATTATCAAATTACGTAATCAATTTAAAACATTCAAATGCTGCCGAGCTCAATCGCAACTTAATAAACTTAAGGTGGCGGATCAGTCAGAAACTGCATTCTCCTTTCCCATGTTAAACCAATGGTATTAAAGTTCCTCGGTTTCCTTCAAATATCTCATCAAATAATTACATTTTTCGAATTTTGTTTTTTTGTGAGTGATGCTTTAGATGAATCATCGCGTAGTTACAAATTTCATTTTTCTCTTATTTAAATTTAAATATTTGTTTTAGCGTTTAAAAAACAGCATATAATGATGTAAATGCAAATGCTAAAACAAATATTCCTAAAACAAATATTTAAATTTATATAAGAGAAAAATGAAATTTGTAACTACGCGATGATTCGTCTAAATTATCACTCACAAAAAACAAAATTCAAAATACTTAATTATTTGATGAGGTATATGACGGAAACCGAGAGACTTTAATGCCATACATGGTTTAACATGGGAAAGGAGAATGCAGAATCTGACTGATCCGTCATCTTAAAGAATAAGAGGATACTATCACTCAGTCGCTTGTTTAGAGAGTAAAGTTTGGTTAAAACGGCTGTGAACATTTTTGGGTAAAGTTGTGGGCATGTTTACAAACAAACATTTCCGTCAACCAATCTACCACTACATTTTTATCATACCAATCATTGTAGGAATCGTCTAATTGAAAAAAAGTGCATTTTAGATTTAATACATTAAATTTCATAACTTAATCAGTGTCTGTAAATTTTTAAAAAGTTGTGTTTCGATAATAATGCTTACAATGTAATTTAAAACAAATTGAATCAAGTTTAGAAAACTATTTTTGTATTATTTAAATCGATTCAAATTGAAAGAAAGAAGTAGGGAAATATATGATGTCTTTTCACCGTATAAATCTCTAGGTATTCTCAAAATATGAATGGAAATTTCGACTGTAAGTAGAATAGTCTAAAGGCAAGGCACAGTTCAATTACGCTGAAAGAGATTTAAGTTAGCTTCGAAATTTTTAGAAGTAACTCTAGACTTTAAAAAGATTTTTCAACTTTCTTTCAATATAATCAAAAATGACTTAAAAGTCTGGTGCCTATAAATAGACTGAAAAGTATGTTTTATTCACTTATGTAAAATTTGTATTATTTTGTAATATTTTAAACAAAATCGCTATCAAAATCTTGTGTTAAAAATGAAAATTGCAGAAAAAAGAAATTCTTTGAATATCCAATAATGTGATGCAATTGAACTGTGCTTTTTTTTTATTCACTGATCACTGTATCTACGAGTAAAATTCAAAGAAATTAACTATACTTCTTAATTGTTCGTGTGTAATTACTATTTAAATTACTATATTAGAATAATATACAAAAAGTTTTGTGACAGCCGCAACATACTAGTTTTACAGTGTAGTGCTCTAAGAAAAAAAAATTGCTCATAAGTTTGAGATATTTTATACTACACGCAGTGAAAAAAATGCATCTATTTATGAATTTTAAAGAGTAAATATTATAAATCTGTTAAAAGCAAGATAAAAAAAAGTAGGGTTTATCTTTTACATACATATATACAATGAAATAATGAGAAAGCAACTTATGCGATAAGAATTGTAAATAAACGCTAAGAATGAATATATGTTTAATTTCAAACTCATTATTTTTATTCTCAAAGGACAAAAAATTACAACGAATCTGGAAATCTCAAACTGGTAGTTCGTAAATAATAAGAGTAGTTGTTGTCGATTATTCTTTCAAATGTCGTATAAAGCTTTAACACATAAAAGGAACAACGATTCCCAGCTTAATGCCTGAATCGGACATTAAAAAAACATTACAATAAAAATTATAAGACAATCTATTTGCATAATTTTTGTAAGAATTGTTGAACCTTTCTTCGGCCCTATTCGCACACTGTCTTTCGAGATAGTTTGTTCAAAATCAGTAATAATTTAAGCGTTCAGAGTATCTTTCTATGATAAAAACGTAACTAAAGCTTCTGCTTACATAAATGAATTTATAGTGACTTTTTCCCTTTCTCGGCTTATTCTGCAAAAATTGTTGCATATAAAACATAAAAAGGATTGTTTTATAGAGAAATTGCGATAAACACGTTGAAGCAGAGAGTTTTTAAATAGAAGAATTTATTTTAAGCGCTATTTAATTTTAAAATCGATCAAGACAGTTCAGTTACATAAGTTTGATAGGATAAAAAATTATGCATAGCATTTTAACCAATTTTTACAAGTGTATACTTTATTAGATTGTGGTGTGTAATGTCGAATCAGTTTTTAACTTTGTCTAATTTTTTAATGTGTTTTATTTCTATTTTTTAATTCAAAATCTCATTACCTGAATAGAGATTTAAGTCATAGCTTGAAATAGATGTTTTTACCGATTGTCGCCAGATTTTAAAAAGACCGAATAATATTTGCAAACACTTTTAAATTAAAAAATACATTTACAAGTGAATATTAAAAAAGAAAATAATTAAAATAATTAAATTATTACGGGCGAAAAGCATTTAGTAATAAAATTACATCATATTTAAAACGATATATTTAAAATGTCATATTTAAGAACTATTTTCTTATAGCGTCTAAAAGAAAACTTTTCTTCTAGACATTATAAAAGTCCGTAAGGCAGCGACATTTTCTACAAACTGATTTTAAAATGTGTAATTGATCTTACTCAATCATGAAAAGAGTCGTCAGCTGTCACGACAGCGGTGGATGCGACCTTGAGAATCGAAAAATCCCCCCAGTCAAAGGGAAATAAATGGCGACCGAATTACGGAAGATCGCTACTGCTTCGCTTTGAATTGGCAGTTGACCTAAGATGATGCGAAGATCCACAGCTGGTCCATCTTCTGTATTTAAGCTGGATCTAGAAAATCTTGAGGAATGGTAAATTCTCCTAGTGCACATCCAGCTGTATCCCTATGAAAGATGCGTGGACCACTAGTTGTAGCCAGGGCTTAGTTTTTAAGAAAAAAGGTACCGGAACCCGAATATTCTGCAGTAACCTGTAGCGTACCCCCCCCCCCCTATATTTAGCAACAACAACAATCACGGAAAAAGGGACAAAAAAGAAAATTGAATGGAGAGCAACTACCAGATTTTGTTTTCAATCCCAACTACAGCCGCAGGTTTGAAAATTTTACAAGGTTTCTCAAATAAAAATCCAGAACTTATATTATTGAAACACTTCATTTCTGCTGGTTGGCCTAAAAAGAAAGATTCAGTTCCAGATTCCTGTAAGAAGTACCTACCATATTTGGATGAACTCTTGATTAAAAAAAACTTAATCTTAAAAGGCCTTAATATAATTATCCTTGACAAATACAGACCGCAGGCATTAGAAAATCTTCATAAAGGACATTTGGCCATAACAAAGTATCTTTGAAGAGCTCGAGAATGCATGTTTTGGACGAGAATGTCCAGAAACATAACTTAGACTATAGAAAATTGCGTAGTTTGTCAGAAAACTCAGAAGACCTTTCCGACAGAACCATTAATTACAAAGGACATCCCTAAACTACCATGGGAAATTCTTGCATCTGATGTATCAAGATCACCTATCAAGATCTTGATTATCTACCTATTACAGATAGTTATTCTGGTTTTATTGATTTCAAACCATTAAGAGCAAGTATCTAACAGGAGCATTAAGAGAAAGTATCTAGCAAGTCTACAATACAAATTCTCAAAGACTGGTTTAGTGTCCGTGGAATTCCTAGAATTTTAGAAACTGACAAAGCTTTTAACTATTCTTCTTCTGAATTTAAGGAATTTGCTCAAGAATGGATGTTTACTCATCAAACTTCAAGTCCTCTGTATCCGAAAGGAAAAGATGTAGCAGTGAGAGCTGTACAGGCAGCAAAGAATCTGTTAAGAAAATGTAAAGATATGAGGCCAAGATATACTCTTAGCATTACTGAATTTTAGAAATATGCCAAGAGAAAACTTAGAATAACCATCTCAACTTCTGTTAAGCAGACGCATACAACCACACTTCCAATTGCTGAAGAATTTTTAAAGCCTAACGTTATGATCCAAACTGTAAACGATATAACGGAAGCTAGATTAAAACAAAAATTCTACCACAATCTTCATGCGAAACCATCTTATAATATTTCGTTGAAACCAAATCAAAATGCTATGATAAAACAAGCACCAAGGAATTTGAAACTAGCAACAATAACTTCTCAAGCTGCTCCTAGATCATATAATCTGATGACTCCTGAAGGGGAATATAGACGGAACACTAGCCAAATGAAGCCAGATAAGTTGAAATTTCAAATTGAAAGGAAAAGGATGTTAGCATTAGACATTGAAAATGCACTCTCTAATACTGATAACGATTTTAACACGTCTATAGGAAAGAATCTAAGTATAACTGCTCTCAATATGACTGACAGCAAACACGATGTTACCAGGTCTGAAAGAATTGTAAAACCTGCTCAGAGGCTTGATCTGTAAAAAAATTTAAATGACATTTTTGAAAAGGGAGATGTAATATAATTGTAACTATGACAACACCATTTTAACTGGAACTGTCTGAGAATGATTCTAACTGTTTTTATATTCCTGTTATTACTTTGATGTATGTTACTTGTCCTCATTAAATATATATGTTATCTAACATTAATGCTTAGTAATTTCAACGTATATCGTTTCAAGGGGCAAAATACTTCTTTTTCTAAAATGATGATATGACTGAATAACACGACTGCAGGAACAAATTTATTTGAAAATAAGTAAAAGCTTTTCTTCACGTATATTTTAAAAGCAAAACTCTATTCCCAAATTTTGTTGCAATAGTGGCATTTAGGGATTAAAATTAAGTGTTATAAATAATATAACACCGTCCTTCAAAGGGTTAAATGATATTCCAAATTAAAATTTGGATAGACCAAAAAATTTTGAATAGTGTCTAGTTTCAATATACATTTTTGACTGTACGTTCGAAATGAAATTTAGAAATAAAATTATTTTTTAAAGCGTAAAAAATATGTCTGAAAAGTATCATTTCTAATAAATTTTCTAAACTCTCGCCTTTGCTTAAGAAATCTTATTTCTTTAATAAATAATACTTTCCATTTCATTGCACCCTTTCAAAACATTTCTCAAAGTCCATCAATCATACATTAGAAAAATAGATCCATTTCCCAAAATTTACGCTTCCAGATACATTTATCAATAGAAGTGTGAAATGTTTAAAGTTCGACTCGGTCCATTCGATGGCAGTTCAGGAAATTACACATCGCCGTATGTCAAGAAGTAAAAATAGAAATAAATGAAATTTAAAATGACTGACTAGGTTTGAGACTACTTTTATAATAATAAAAACTACTTTTTACTTTCTTTTCAAAATTTTTAGATAAAATGCAAAATAAAAACATGAAATTTTACAAAAGATTAATTACTAACACAGTGAAATTTTTATTATCTACACAGCATATTTCATGTTTTATTTTCCACCAAAGTTTATTGTACTTGATTCCTTAAACCTTGTTTTAATTTCTTACATAAAGTAAGCCATTATGAGTGATTCTTCCATCTTGCAAAATACTTTACTAGAGTGGCATTTTTGTAGGTATCACGAGGTTCAGATAGTATATTATAAAATATTATACTGAAAATAATAATATTATTAAAGTTGATCCTATCCCGTTACATAATTTACATTTGATATACTCATTTTTAGTTGTGCCAAGAAATAAAAAATAGAATAGTACGCTTTTATTACCCTTTCCTGCACACGTGAATGTTCAGTTTTTTTTCGTACAGGGGGGAATTCAAGCCTGTATTTCTTTTTAGGTAGTTTTCAACACAAAAAGTAAAAAAGCTACCTATTGCAGCTCTTCGGAGGAAAGCAATTCCGAAAAATTTCGGTTTATTTTCACCGATCATGATCCTCCGACCCCAAAACCACCCTCCGTTCAAATGTTGATTTAACTATATCTGTAATACCCTCCGTTCAAATGTTGATTTAACTATATCTGAAATACCCTCCGTTCAAATGTTGATGTATATATATATATATATATATATATATATGATCTACGTAATATGATAGCACTCTCATTTATAAACCGATTTGAATGAAACTAATTATGTGTATTAAGCCCACCAATATCTCGACCGAGTTCGTTGGCCAGCTTTGTCTGCCATCTTGTTTCAAAATGGCGGCCACTAAAATATTTAAAACTCAAAAAAATATGCAAAAAAAAATAGAAATTGAAACTTATTTTTTTGCTTGAGTGTTAGGCCTCGATACAAGGATTCCGGAGCGTTTTTTGTTTTGCCGATGTCTTAAAAAAATGGTTGAGGTATAGAAGTTTGAAATTCTAGGGTGGTTAACATTTTGAAAAGAGACAGCAGATTACAAAAAAAAACAACGATTAATTTATGGGTTTTGGTGAACGTGATTTGTCGCAAATTATTACTTTCATTGTTGTATTATTTTTCCCATTCATACGCATAAAACTATTCAATATCCGTTAGCGTCAAATTTTCGGAAAGTTGGGCGACACTTGGCGAAATATCGCCAAATTTGGTGACGAAAAATAAGTCTCCATAAATGAATCTAACTTGGAGCTGACTAATTTGCGAATTTTATATTCAAATTCAGTATTAACAAATCTTCTGTAATCGGGTTCTTTGCATTTTAGCTTTCAGTTTTTGAGTAACATTAGCTAAAATTTTAAAACGAAGATGTAGGAAAGCTACCTTTTCCATCCGGTACAGGCCGGAAGGACTTTTATACTTTTTACTAGCTGATCCACCCGGCGTTGCCCGGTCCTGTCAAAAAATAGTACGAAACGCGAAAATACTTTAAAAATAGCTGTACGAAACCGTTCCTCTGGTAACCCTTTAGTCTGTCGGAAAATAAATAGAGAGAACCTCCGAAGCGGAAGTAAATTCAACACGACCCCCTCAAATGTCTGGGTCGTTTGATTCAAAGCGGGTCAGCTTTTGGCCAAAAATAAGTTACCGTCCGATTTTCACAAAATGTACGTTTTCCTAATCAGAAAAATAAACTACGATAATACCGCGAGTTTCGATTCGACACCTCCAATAGTTTTCTTCGAGGATGAGTGAAAATGAGAATATTTCGTTATCTGGGATTATCAAATCGGTAATTTTCTTTTGCGGTTTCGATAAAAATAGCCATTTTTGGCGCACAGGCAGGAACATATTTTAGTTCCACCGCCAGGGGGTGCATTCTGTTCTAAACAAACCTCTTTCCGAACGAAACTCCAGCACTTGTCCCCGCTGCCTACGGCACCGTATTACAGTCGTGAACCTTTTAGTTCTACTTTCTACCGCTAGAGGTCGCCAAATATATATCTTAAATAGCTCGTGTTAAGTTGGTGAAAACAATTCCCGTTGAAATCGGGCCCGTAGAACCCGAGAAAATAAATCACCCCCTGTAGATGATGGTAACCAAAGGCTGAAAAAAATATACCAAAGTTTCTTTAGCACCTGTGTGACTTGGAAATAATGTTAGAAAAGATTTCGTTTGAATCGGACCAATATTTAAAAAGTTCTGATTTGGGCGGCAAGGGGCTGTTGGAAGTTTCGATCAGAGCATTAACACGATATTTAAATTTCGACCGTGCACCACCTCTCCTTATGACACTTAAACCAAGGACCTTTAACATTAACAATTATCATTAACTTTTGAAGCAAAAAGAAAATGGCGCTTTTTTTGGTTTGACATACAAATAGTTATCGACATACAAATACAAATAGTTGACATACAAATAGTCATCGTTGCCAATTTCCAAAATCAAATACATAAATGACGTCATGTAACTGAAAAAACTCTAATAATCGTTGTTTGAATTCTAAATAATTTTTATTGAAAAGAGGACAAAATTTACTATATTTGGCTAAAATATTGAAATTGATTCATTTTAATAATGTAAATAAAACTACGCAAAACGTGAGAAAAAGTTAAAAACACATAAAAAATTCAATAAAATAAACTGAATAAAATAATCCAAATCGGGATAATTAATAACTCGCCTATCTCCTTTTAAAATCATCACTTTTTATTTTTAAAGAGAATTATCAACAGCAATTCTCTTCAAGCTAAAAACAGAAAAAAATGACGATTTTGAACGCATAACTGGAGTAACCAGTTGGCAGGAACATAACTGAGACCAAAATGGAGGCAACCAACAACCAATCAAGCATTCTGGGGAAAATTTCTTAGTGGCAAAGGAATAAAAAATATAAGTTTGCCAAAAATTCAAAAATCGCTGTACGAATTCCAATAAACTTTATTGAAAAGAGGACAAAATTTACTATAATGAGCTAAAATATTGGAACCGGATTCCTGTTACTAATGTGATAAAATTGCAGCAAAACGTGAAAAAATGCTAAAAGTAGCATAAAAATTAAATTAAAATAATCTAATCGATAATTCTAAAATCGGGCTTCAAAGTGCAAAATTACATACGTAGAGGTACCTTGTTTTCAAATTTTACAGCTCTCCGTGCAGCAGCGGTCACTTCAGAACACAATCGATAGACAGACGGACACATACATACACACACACACACAAACTTTATGATAGATAAGAGTGAAACAAATAATATAAAGGAGATTTTTTTAATATCAATAGAAATTTTATATACTTGTTATCATGGCAATCACCATAAGTTGTATACGGTTTAAAAACTTATTTGCCATCGTTTCATTCTTCATTTATTCATTTATTTAGTCGCTATGATTATGAGTAAGCACAAAGTACTTAAAGCGATTGCACAAAGTATAAATGTTAACTTTTAAACAAATGAAAATATTAAACCTATTGAAATTTGGCACAGATTGAATGTACAATTCCTAAATGACACCCAAGTATAAAAATTTCATAATATGTTTAAAAATGACCGTGATTATTGTTAAAAGTTCGATCCAGTATGGAATGACAGCAGAAAGTGAAACTGCTCCACAAAAGCAGAAACAGAAAAAAGTTTTCACTAATAATTTTTGGGATTTACTGAGTCAATTCTCTTCATTAATTATTCTCTTTAATAAAAAGGTACGTGTTGCTGACGACTGGTATTCTCGCTAATCGTTGCCACAGATTAATCTCGGAAAATGAAACATTTGAAGTTACTGAAAAAATTATTTGCTCGAAAAGTATTTGCCAGAAAATTGTTAGACAAACTGCGTTGGAAAGTTAAAAAATTGTATTTTTCTTGATATAAATTTCAAATCCACTGATTATGCCATTTTTCAAATATTGAATTTCAAAAATTACCAAATTTCACAATGGAGTACCATAGAGAGCCTTATTATTCTGTTAAAATATAAAAGTGAATTATGATGTCACGAGTGCATGATTTTAATTTAATTCTCGACAAATACTAAATGCGCCATTTCTTTTTATTTGTGAATAATATAGGTTAATCCACGTTATTAAAAAATGTTGCTATAAAACATATAAATCAATGGAAAATTGTAAACGTAATCGTATTAAAAAAAACATATCTTAGTGAAATAAGTATCCGTTTTTATGTTAATTTAGGATATTCCAGGTAAAGGTACAGATTACTTTAAAATACAAGGTTAAATTCACCGATATATTTCGTTTGATTCAAGGTTCTTTTGGAGAAATCGACCAGCGCAGCGGGCGTAGTCTGCTAGTGTATATATATAATGCAGTATGATGCTGACCCCCCCCACTAGTCCATATGGTCTCATGCGTGACTCCATTCTGTGCACTGTGAGATCATACAGTCTAATGGCAAATTATTATGACACAAGATTACCGAACTTGCAGGCTAAAGTTGCTGATCCTGGGAAATCGGATGTGTAAATTGGGTAGTTTAAAAAAAGTATTAAAAAAAAAAAAAACTCCGCAAAACGTGAGAAAACGTTAAAAACACATAACAAATTCAATAAAATAAATTTAATCCAAATCGGGATAATTAATAATTCGCCTTCTCCTTTTAAAATCATGACTTTTTATTTTTAAAGAATTATCAACAGCAATTCACAACAGCAATTTCAGGCTATAATCGTGTACGATTTATCGGTGTCATGTCGTGTTGGTAAATGGATAAGCGTTCTGCAGACGCTGCAGCCAATTAGGTTTTTGAGGATATAAAAAGAGAAGTAATTTGTTTTCGGTACCCGATAGGGTAAATTTGTTTCTTTTTTAGGTGCGTTTGTAATTATATAAAAATGTAGCACCGATATTCGTCGTCTGGTCCGTCCGTCTATCCGCATATAACAGCGCAAAAACTACCCAATCGAATGGTTTGAAATTTAATATATATATAATCGTTGCAGAATTTTGTCGAGTCATTTCAAATTTTATGAAAATCAAATCAAAACTTAAAAAGATATTAATAAAAGTTTTCTTTATTCTATTAAATCCTATCATACGTAATTGATTCAATGATATTCCATGATAGTTAATGATTCTAGGTTGCCATGGTGATTACGTCATATTTAAGATGAAGTCATATTATTTCCGTATTACGGAATTTAAAAACCAAATTTTTATACTAAAATTGTTTAATTATAGCTATCATATAATCTACCAACAGTTTTTTGGATAGATGTTTCCGGAGAAATAGATAATAAATAGAAAAAAGAGTCTAAATATGGATTTCAAGTTCTAAAATATCCAAAGCAAGGCGTAAGTTTCCCATTGGAATTTTCAGTAAATGTCAACAAAAGATAAGATGTTGCCAACACAAAATGTACTTATTTTACTACGGAAATTAATCATATCATAATAACAGACGATATAATTCATTTTTTCAGTGAAATAATAACGATGATTTTCTTACATTGTCTTGTATTGGATATTTGCGCATAGTATAATTTTAATGTAAGAGAATTGTAATTAATTGTTTGTAAAAGTGTACTGAAACCTAATTTCATAAAATAAAATTAATATCTATAATATAAAAATCTGCACATAAAATAAATTTTGTATTCATGCATTTTTACATAAGAGTGCAACAGCTATTCCACCACGATCAGAATATTTATAAAACTAGTTATAGTACGAACGCACCTCATTTCTCATGTTTGACGTACAATTTCCAACTTGTTTTAAGATGTTTTGATTGTTTTAATATAGTTTAGGATCTATATTTCCTACCTGTCTTACTGAGTTTTGTTTGGTTAAATGTGTCATGCAAGATTGGAAACATATGTTTATTCAGCAATATTTAATGTTTTTCAATTATATTAATTTGATTTTTTTAAATACGAAGTGCTTATAATAGCATCGTAGTTTTTACATGTGTTGTTAATATATGTGCATAATGTAGTAAAATATATTTTAAAACTACGAAAATGCTATGAGCGCTTCATGAAAAAAAAAAAATAATCCATCGAGCCTTAGAATATTATAGGGAATCTATATACCATAACATACTGGCGTATAACATGCACATTCTATACAAGAAAACTTATTGAAATTTACAGGTGCGCGTTGTATCCCGTTTATAAGAAAGAAATTTATAAAAAAATTATATAATAGTAAGAACTAAGATTTCTAATTTAATAAAATTTTTTTTGTTTTTTTACAAAAACAGAATTTTTCCTCTCAGATTTCATTAAACGTAACAATTACTATGATTTACAACATGCATCTAATGAAAGTGTCTTTGTATAGAAGGCGTTATATTATATATGAATCATATAATCACGTAATCACGTACTAATCATATAATTGCGTTATAAATAAGCCTATACTATAAATAGTATACCTAAGAAAAGGAAAATTAAGTCCGAGCGTCTAGGTGCGCGTTATACACCGGAGTGTGCTGGAATTTATGGTATATATTTATTTTACATATATATGCACAAGCACACATATATATCTATATCTAGTTCCAAAAGAATGTGTTAATAATACATTAACTAATATATTTTTATTCTATTCTTCCCGTTAGACTTCTAGTGTTGATTTGTTTCTAAAAAACTGAACTTCGTAATGAATTCTATTGTTAAATTTGTTTGATTGATAATTCACGAGGTTATAATGCTTTGAAAAAATTGCATTAAGAATTCCTCTCAGAACATTTCCTTTCAACTTTGCGAATAACAGAGAATTCAATGAATATTTCTAAATACTTTAAATGACAAATATTTATTTTGAATTTTCAGTTATTTTCTTGTTTATCAAGATAAACAAGAAGATAAACAAAAAATAACTGAAAATTCAAATTATATAATCATAGAAGGGATATTAAAAATTTATATTAATAAATATATTAATATGTTAAATTTATCTGATTAAGTATTACAGATCGCAAGAATTTTTTTTTCAAATGAGTGTTTATACAAATAAATAAAAAAATATTGCATATAATTATTTATCAATTAATGCAAATTATTAGACATGATTGAAGAAAACATTAATAATTTTATACAATTAGTAATTTGTTACTCTATGATATTGACATGAGGAAAGATTATATAGAATAATAAAGATATCATATTTATAGAGAATACTAGCAGATCCGCCCGGCGTTGCCCGGTCCCGTCAAAAAATACCACGAAATGCGAAATCACTCTAAAAATCGCTGCACGAAACCCTTCCTCTGGTAACTCTTTGTGTTTCGGAAATTAAATAGAGAGATGGAACCGAAGTGGAAATAAATTTAATACCACCTCCTCAAATGTCTGGATCATTTGATTTAAAACTGGTCAGTTTTTGGTCAAAATTTTTAAAAAAGTTACCGTCTGATTTTTACAAAATTTGCATTTTCGGAATCAGAAAAATAAACTGTGAGTTTCGATTCAAATAATCAAATACTTTTCTTAATACTCGAGGATGAGTGAAAATGAAACTCTTTCGTTGTCTGGGATTATCAAATAGGTAACTTTCTTTTGGGTATCAATAAAAATAGCCATTTTTGGCGCACGCGCAGGAAATTTTTTTAGTTCCACTACCAGGAGATGCATTTTGTTCTAAACAAATTATCCGACACGTTTCCCCGCTGCCTACGATACCATGTATAGAAGACGTGCTAGGCACGCGCTGCAAAATCTTTTAATTCCAGTTTCTACCACCAGGTGGAGAAATCTGTTCTAAATAAACCTATTTACGAACGAAACTCCGGCACTCGTTCCTATTTCTTACGGCACCGTGTAGAAGACGTGCCGTGCACGCGCGAAAAATCTGTTAGTTCCACTTTCCACCACCAGGGAGTACCAAATATGTGTCATAAATATTTAGCTATATCTTAATTAGTTCATGTTAAGCTGAATGAACCGATTCCCGTTGAAATCGAGCCCATAGAACTCGAGAAAATAAATCAACCCCCTGGATATTAATATTCAAAAATGGTGGTAACAAAAGTCCAAAAACGATACCGAAGTTCATTTAGTACCTGGGAGGCTTCGGAAGAATGTCAGAAAAGATTTCGTTTGAATCGGACCAAGATTAAATGCAAAATATTTTAGTTACATTTACCACCGCCAGGGGTGCACTCTGATCAAAAGAAACCTCTTTCCGAACCAAACTCCGGCACGTATCCCCGCTGTTTATGACAAAGTATAGAAGGCGTTCTGTGCACGCGCAGAAAATCTTTTAGTTTTGCTTTCCACCGCCAAGGGGGCGACAAATCTATGTCTTAATTAGTTATGTATATCTTAATTAGTTCATGTTGAATTGAATAAATCAATTGTCGTTGAAATCGGGCCCTTTGTTTGAATTGGACAAATTTTAAATGCATAATTGTTTAGTTCCACTTCCCACCGCTAGAGGGTGCACTCAGTTCTAAATTAAACTCTTTCTGATAGAAACTCCGGCACGTGTCCCTGCTGCCGACGACACCGTATAGCAGACGTGCTGCGCACGCGCCTCAAAATATTTTAGTTTCATTTTCTACCGCCAGGTGGCGCCAAATCTGTATCTTAATTAGTTATCTATATCTTAATTAGTTCGTGTTAAGTTGAATGAACTAATTCTCATTGAAATTGGGCCATTGAACCCGAGAAAATACCCCTGCCTGGTCATTAATTTTCAGAAATAGTGGTAATCAAGGGCTGAAAAAATTATACCGAAGTTAATCTAGTACCTGGGGACCTGAGAAAAGGTTTCGTTTGAATCGGCTAAAAATTAATTAGTTCTGATTTTGGAGGCAGGGAGGGAAGGAGGGAGTTTCGATCAGAGCATTAACCGAATATTTAAACTACAACCAAACACTCACTTCCCCCTCTCCACAGAACGACGTTAAAAAATTAAGAATTATCAGTAACTTTTGAAACAGAAACAAAATTACCTTTTTTTTTATACATACAAAAATAGTAAGTTATTGTTGTTAATTTCTGAAATCAAATACATAAAATTATACATGAAAAAACTCTAAAAATCGCATAAGACAAATCGCAAAAATTCACAACTCGCTGTTCGAATTGCAAGCAGCTGACGACCTTTTCATCTGCCAATCACAAATGCCCGGTTGACTTCCACATGTGCCTACAATTCTATCAGCTACGCCTTCCAATGGCGATTGACTTGTAGTGAGCGATTTGTGACGTCATTTGAAATAAAAAAAACGCTGCAAAACGAAAAATTAAAAAAAAAAAAAAACGCATAAAAAATTAAATTAAAAGTAAAAATCTAATAAAAAAATCGGGATGATAAATAATCCGCCCTTCCCTTTTAAAATTAAGATTTTTTATCTGTAAAGAATTATTAACTTTCTCCAAGCTAAAAAGAGAAAAAAAAGTGACGATTCTGATCGTATCTGAAAGCTGAAATGGAAGAGCAACTATCGAACCAATCAAGCATTCTGGCAAAATTTCTTAGTGTCGAAGGAAAAAAAAAAATCGCCAAACATTCAAAAATCGCTGTACGAATTTCGCATAAACTTTATTGAAAAGAGGATAAAATTTAATATATTGGGCTATAAGATTGGTACCGGATTCCCCTTATTAATGTAGAAAAATCGCAGCGAAACGTCAAAAAACACTAAAATTCACATATTTTAAATCACGATTTTTTATCTGTAAAGAATTATCAACTTTCTCCAAGCTAAAAAGAGAAAAAAATAACAATTCGGATCGTATCTGAGGTTGAAATGGAAGCGCAACCATCGAACCAATCAAGCATTCTGGCAAAATTTCTTAGTGTCAAAGGGAAAAAAATCGCCAAAAATTCAAAAATCACTGTACGAATTTCGCATAAACTTTATTGAAAAGAGGAGAAAATTTATTATATTGGGCTAAAAGATTGGAACCGGATTCCCCTTATTAATGTGGAAAAATCGCATCAAAACGTGAAAAAACACTAAAAATCGCATAAAAAATTTAATAAAAAATTCTATTCAAAAATTCCAAAATCTGGCTTCGAGTTGCAAAACTACATGCATAGAGGTACCTTCCCACCAAATTTTGTAGCTCTGCATGCAGCGGTCTCTTCAAAACACGACGGACAAACACACACACACAAACTTGCTTCTTTATTATAGTTGGAGATTAAGCAAACGCGCAATGTAATAACCCTTTAACAAAGTGATGGAAGTTTCGTAGTCACGTCAATAATTCTACGTATTTTTCCTTATTTATGGGGAATTAAAATATAGGGGGTTGGTGACAAGCAATAACAATGTTTTCTTGCATCAAATTTGCCTTATTGACAATACTAATTAAATACTTCGTTACACACACTGTAAAAAAGAGAAATATTTCTTGATCTAACAAGGTTAACGATAGTACTAAGGCTATAATAGTACCTGTTCCGAGTTACCCACGATTCTGAAAAAGCATTCTATTATCTTCAAAAAATTAAGAAACCAATAGGTTTCCGAGATTTAAAGAAGAATTTCGGAAACAAAAAGTCTCTTTGGCTGCCCGTACGTTTCAGAAACGTTACGAAGTAGTTTTTACAAAATATTAATGAGGCATCAACACGAAATATCGGTTTTTTGGATGCTATCAATTCTCAAGTAAAGATTATCTTGTCCAACAAACATGCTAAATTTAAGCAATTTAAGCGTAAAATAAACATAATTTTGTTACATTTGCATATATAAATTCCGTTAAGTAGCTAAAAATGTTTACTTGAGAACTGATAGCGTCCAAAAAACATTTGATAAATAATTTGATTATAAATGTTCCGTCTTGTGCTGCAGGATTGTAGCCTTGCCAACTTATAAGAATGAGGAGTGCCAATACGGATATCTTTCAGGTAGTTTATTGGTAGAGGTAGTGGCCCGCAATGCCAATGATCATGGTTCGAATCCAAGCTTGGGCACTTTTTCATTCTGTTGGTTTCACGCCTGATTGAGCCAAAAATCAGCGATTATAAATCCATGTAGTAAAAATTTTCCCCCTTAAAGATAGATAAAATCGTGCAGCAAAGAGTTATTCCGAAATGTTAATGGTTGATTATTTTGTTCCTTCAAATCAGTCCGAAACATTCATTGTTACTCATTTTCGTCTCTAGCTCTTTTGAGATAAATAAAGTGCTAGATATTTATTGCAAACTCTTAAATCTACAGATCAATCATCAAGTTGCATAACAGGTGATAACTCAGTCAAGTTTCGAATTCCTTTCGGGATTATCTTATTTATTGCCAATTTTAAATTTTCTTTAATATTCGTTAGTAGTTTCCATTATAAAAAGTAACAAGCTACCTTTTGTAGCTGTCAGGTTTCTTAGAATCAGCTGCAAGAGTTGAAAGCTATTCTTAAGGGATTAGCATATTGTATGTATTGTATATGTATCTATTGTGTACCGTTAAAGGCGTCCTTTAGAAAATCTTAATCCGAAGGGTGGCGACTTGGACAGAATGAAAGAAGTATTTCCATTGCAATGTGGTCTTTCAGAGATAAGAAAACTATTGCACTCTTTTATTTAAGAAGACAGATCCGTCAAGAGGGAGGAGGGGTTGTCAAGGACCCTTGGAAACAGAGGAGAAGCCCCGTAGAAAGGAGAGTGCTCTGGAGTTTACGAGAGAGAGAAAGTTAGTTCTAACGTAGGAAGCGAAGGTGTAAGGTCGTTCAGAGTTGGAGCTCTGAGACCGGTGTTGAGTTCAGACGGAGCAGCGAAGTGTGAAGGTTGCTCGGGGAATGAGCGCTGAGAGCGGGTGTGAGATGAATAGAAAGCTCAGTGTGGAATAAATGAACGTAGTCTAACGGTACACGTAGAGAGTTTGCTGTAATTGTTTTGATTTAGTGTTAAACCGGATAATTTACATCCGAGTTTAAGTGTAAATAGTGTTAATAAATTGTTACTTTAACTTTAATTGAAAGAGTTAGGTTTTTCTTGAATATACATCAAGTATCGTGCCCGATATCACGTATTCATATCGGTGGTGGCAGCATATCAAAAGACCGGATTTATTTCGAAGTTGTGTGGACGGAGAAGTGGAATCCGACAATGTTGGCAGCGACGGGATCTGAATCACCGAAGACCAGTGCCAGTTAACCGTGTTACAGAGTGTTTGTACCGGATCACCCAGCGGAAGTGTTCGTGCCCTATCGTTGTAGACTAGTGCCAGATAGCTGTGTTACAGAGAGTTTGTGCCGGATCGCCCAGCGGAAGTGTTTGTGCCCTATCATCGTAGACCAGTGCCAGCTAGCCTTGTTACAGAGTGCCTTGCCGGATCGTCCAGTGGAAGTGTTGGTGCGGTGTGTAGTGTTAGTTCCAGTGTTTGTGTGTAGTGTTTGTGGACACAGTGTTTCAAATTACAGTGATTGTTGCCCGAGAGTGCAAAATTTACCCTGTGGAAAAGTGAGCAGAGAATTGCCCCAGCGAATGAAGTACGAGGTAAGGTGTTTTGATCATTTTACTCTACTGACATTCTCGAACCTATTTTTTTTATTTTATTGTGTGTAAATGATGGTAATTTGGGTTAATGTTGTAGTTAATTTATGATAATTTATGTGCAATATAATAATTGGTCTCAAATTAAATGAGATATTAACAACCATTTTACACTATTGTTTTAAGAAAAGGATCTTATATTAATTACTAGAAGTGATTTTCTAATTGTTTTAAATGGATAAGATTAATGATTAAAATTAATGCATTGTGTTAATAGTTGGAAGGAATAATTGGAATTTCTTAAATTTAAATTATTATTAAAGTAATATTTAAATTAAGTGATATTGTTTGCTTTAAGTTTGAAATATTGATAGTAAATGAGGAAAGCAAATTTGTGTAGAAGTTAAATTAAATTGAAATAACCTTCAAGGAAGAACTGAAGGCCCAGAGAAAAAAAAAAGTGCTGTGATTTACTTTTTAATGTGAGAACTAATTTTGAAATTGAAATATTTTATTGAGATTAAATTTAGGAATTTATGTGCATTTCATGCAAATTTTTGTTAGGTGGATATTTTTATGTAGTGATTGGCATCAGTGTTTTATTCAAATTGCAACGTATCAGTATTATTGTGTAAATTGTATTTTATTATTTAGTGGTATAAATTTAAAATCTGTATTGCATAATAGTCAAATTGAGATTATTGTTACTTTGTTATTGGAAGCAAATTGTGGGGTATCATTGTTTAAGGAAATTTATTATTGTATTATTACTTATTTGAAATATGTTAAATAGTATAATGTGTGGAGGTAATTTATGAGGGTAGGATTTGAGGAAGTATTAATTTGATATTGTGATTAAGTATTGTTGTAGGGTGGTGATAATTATCAGTAGAAGGTATGGCTTTCTTACTAAAAATAAAAAAGGTGGATCTTCAGGCGATATGTGAAGAGTTAGGGATTGAAGTTTCGGAAGATGATACCAGGTTTAAGCTTAAGAAAAAGATAGTGGAGAGCGACGAATATGAAGAGGGGGCCATTATGGAATTATCTAGCACTATTGTTACAGAACGGTTAAAACAAGAAGCGTTAGTAGTAGAACGGGAAAAGTTAGAAAGGGAGGAAAAGTTACAAAAGGGAAAAGATAGAAAGGGAGGAAAAGTTACAACGTGAAAAGTTAGATAGAGAAGAAAGGGCTGAAAATTGAGATTGGAACATGAGTTAGAGTTGGAAAGGATAAAGATTCAAAGTTCGGCTAATAACGCTAATGGGACTAGAGAATCTAATCATGAGAGTAGCCTAGAGAAATTGATTAAAAGTGTTAAAACTTTGTCTATCAAGGTTCCAGAAGGGACTGAGGGATGGAATCTGTTTTTTAGCAGTTTAGAACGGGCATTCCAAACAAAAAATGTACCGGAAACCCAGCAAGCCGAAATTTTACTAAATATGTTAGGAGATAAGGCCGATAATTTGCTAATATACACTACTAGAGAACAAATTGAGAGTTATGAGAAATTAAAGGAATTAGTTCTAAGGGAACATGAGCCGACACCGAAGGCGTGTTTGGAAAACTTTAAGAAGGCAAGAAGGAATCAAAATGAAACTCATGTATTATTTGTGTCACGTTTAATAGCAACGTGGGAAAATTATTGTAAGATTAGAGGTGCAGATACGTATGAGAAGGTTAATCAGTTAATTGTCACGGATAAGTTGTTAACTACTTTAGATGAGGAAACCGCGACGCATGTTGGATTAACTCAGCACAGTAATTGGTTAGAAGTTTCTAAGATTGCGAGGGAATGTGATAATTTCTTCGATGCTAAACAAAAATCTTATGCGGTAACTTATAAGAGTTATAAAGGTAAAGAAAGGTATGTTAATAATGAAGATTCTAGAAAGGCAAAAGATGAGGGATTTAGTAGTAATTGGAGACAAAATGGGAATAATGAAGTTAGTCCATTTTTGGGTAGAAAACCGGAATATAAGAAACCTAATGATACGACGCCTATCTGTTTCAAGTGTTCTCAACGAGGACATGTTCAGCGATTTTGTACAAAAGGAAATAATGAGGGAAGTAATCAAATTAATAACCGACAAGAACCAAGGACTAGTATCAATAATGTCTCAGTGCGAGGAATTAAAGAATTACCAAGGGGAGCGAGTATGGCAAGAATCGGAGCAAGAGGGAATTGGAGAGCTAAAGTTATTGGAGAGAAGTTAAATAATCTCGAGAAAGTGGAAGTTAGTGTAAATGGAAAGATAACAAAAGGATTGGTGGACTCTGGTTGCCAAATTAGCGTCGTTCATAAAGATTTAGTACCAGCAGAAAAATTAAGAGGGGCTGGGAGCATCTATTTACAAGGGATATTTGGTAAGGCAGTCAAATCACCGTTAATTCAATTACCTTTAGCTATTCCAAAACGCGGTCAAACTAATGTAATTCATCAGGATGTACTTTGCGCAATAATTGACAATAGTAAGGAACAGGTAATTTTACATCCTGACGTGGCTAATGAATTTTCAGGGTTAAACAACGAGAAATCATTAAGAGATTCGGTAGAAAGGGAATGTAAGGAAGATAGTAGGAATAAAGTGAAGGAAGGGGAAAGGATTAGAAATGATAATAATTGTCAGTAGAAGGAAAAATCCGAGGTAGAAAAAGTAAGATTAATCAAGTTACGGAAAGTAGTTTAAATGTCTTTCAGGAATCCCAAATGAGTTGTAAGGATTTAGAGAAAGCTTGGGAATTGGCTGAAAATGAGAGAGATTCTTATTATATTGTGAATGGGATGTTATATCATAAAGAGAAATTAGTAGATGAAACTGTAGCTCAATTAGTATTACCTAAAGTTAGAAGGGAGGAAATTCTAAAACTAGCGCATACCTCCTTATATGGAGAACATCACGCGGTTAAGAAAATGTTAGAAAGAATCAAGCATTCATTTTATTGGGAAAATATGGTAGAGGAAGCTAAAACGTTTTGCGAATCATGTGTAGAATGTCGTTTAACGAGGGAAATGAATGTGAGTAATAAGGAGAAAGAGGAAATATGTCGACCTGCAGTTATAGTTGAGTTAGGGGACGGGAGTAAGAAACTGGTGTATCAAGATGAAATGAGAGCATTTATGGCTAAAAATAAAGTAGTCGATATTGTCTTGGATAGTGACGGGGAGTTTGAAGACGGTAGGAAAGATCTGTTGTTAGACCGAGAACAACCGGAAAATAAAGACAGGAAGGGATTCGAAATAAAAGGGTTAACCAATATTCAAGTTGGGGACATAAAATCAATCTTAAGGAAAAATAAGGAATTATTTATGGGTCCTATCGAACTGGTAGAAATGGAGAAAAATCGGATTGGTCGTAAACCGGAGAGGGGTAAGATAAGGCAGAAATTGTACAATGTCTTTATTACGTACAAAGAGGACTTGGACAGGCAAGTGCCTGATTGGTTAGAGGAAGATTTAATTGGGACATCAGAGGCAGAAGTTAGCCATTCAAGCGGGTGCATTACGAAAAGGGATGTACCAATTAAGTTAACGAGGAAGCGCTGGAAGGAAAAAGTTCCGCCTCCAGCAATCTCAGCCTAAGGACTGACATTGAAATGACATAATACTAGTGTAACTTTATTTTTTTTTGTGTATTTGTAATTGTATTTGCATCTTGTGTTTATAACAGTGTATTAGCATATTGTGTAATTTTTTTTCTGTGTTTATCACATTAGTATATGGTTCATTAGAGATGTCAGTAGTTAAATTTTCAGACACCTTAAAATATTTATGTAATTGTAGTAATGAAGAAACCTATCAAGGAACTGTTGAACTCTTCTCAGACATTACATAGTTTGAGGAAAATTAGCCCCTAAAAGGCATATTTTCCGCTAAGGTGGGGGGTGTCAGGTTTCTTAGAATCAGCTGCAAGAGTTGAAAGCTATTCTTAAGGGATTAGCATATTGTATGTATTGTATATGTATCTATTGTGTACCGTTAAAGGCGTCCTTTAGAAAATCTTAATCCGAAGGATGGCGACTTGGACAGAATGAAAGAAGTATTTCCATTGCAATGTGGTCTTTCAGAGATAAGAAAACTATTGCACTCTTTTATTTAAGAAGACAGATCCGTCAAGAGGGAGGAGGGGTTGTCAAGGACCCTTGGAAACAGAGGAGAAGCCCCGTAGAAAGGAGAGTGCTCTGGAGTTTACGAGAGAGAGAAAGTTAGTTCTAACGTAGGAAGCGAAGGTGTAAGGTCGTTCAGAGTTGGAGCTCTGCGACCGGTGTTGAGTTCAGACGGAGCAGCGAAGTGTGAAGGTTGCTCGGGGAATGAGCGCTGAGAGCGGGTGTGAGATGAATAGAAAGCTCAGTGTGGAATAAATGAACGTAGTCTAACGGTACACGTAGAGAGTTTGCTGTAATTGTTTTGATTTAGTGTTAAACCGGATAATTTACATCCGAGTTTAAGTGTAAATAGTGTTAATAAATTGTTACTTTAACTTTAATTGAAAGAGTTAGGTTTTTCTTGAATATACATCAAGTATCGTGCCCGATATCACGTATTCATATCGGTGGTGGCAGCATATCAAAAGACCGGATTTATTTCGAAGTTGTGTGGACGGAGAAGTGGAATCCGACAGTAGCTATCTGGTGGAAAAAAGTTCTGGAATGTTTCCGGTACATTTTTAACTATCATGATATCCAGATCCCAAAAGCTGTCATGATTTTTTTATTTATAAACTGATGTATATGATGTACTGAAAGTATAATATACTTTCGATGTGACTGAGCAGATGTAGAAGGCTTTCCAAGATCTCGATCGAGTTCGTTGATGATACAATTTTTTTTTTCAAAAATGGCGGCCAATTAAAGATTTCAAACTAAAAAAAATACACAAAAAAATTACCGACAGTCATAGAGGTTAAGATAACTTAAACTCGGACCAGAGCAGAATAATACGTAGCTGAATGTGTCACTGTACCAGCCGATTAAACAGTTCGAAACAGCGTCAACTTTTCTTAATGTTATTTAAAATCACATCAGGTCTTTGATGTTGAAACTTAAAAACGTTGAATATTAAATTAATATCAAAAACATATTCATAATCTTGATTAATAACCACATGCTACATTGGGCAGAGAAAAAACATAGAATTTCTGAAATATAAAACAAGGCTGGTTGCAAAATGTCATCATCACCGTCGAGATACATGCCATTTAAACACAATATATATGATAATGTCACGCCACACATTTGGCGAAATATTTAAATAAAGCAAAATGACAACAGAAAAAAAAATGTCAGAAGAAAAACTCTCCGCATGCAGCTGTACACAGAAGCTTACATAAAATGGGAAGTGGCTGACTAAATGAGGGAAAGAAAACCGGCAATGTGTGGATGCAGAGGATTTTGCTCGCTACTCAGGAAAAGTATTGGCAGGATAATTAAAAATAAGTGAAGACATTTTAACTTGCGAAAAACTGTTATACCTGTCTGTCAATTAGAAAGCCAAAATTTCGCAATAGTCGTAAAAAAGGGCTGAAATACAACAATTTGAAGTACTAGGGTGGCTGACATTTTCCTAGAAGATAGCAGATTAAAAATAAGATATTCTTCCGTAATCGTATCCACTGCTAATTTTTGTTTTAACGACCATGGAGGAGTCAATAAACGTGAGGAAATTGCAATGTACACGCATATACATACAAAATTGTTTTAAAAATAGAGAAAATGGATTCAGGGAACCTCGAAATGTAAAGATATACCTTACTTTACATAATAAGGGTTTTATAATGATTACAATACTTTCCTCACATTAGATGTGTCCGAAAATTAAAGACATAATATATATATATATATATATATATACAGTATAACTTTACAAAACATGTTGTAGCTGCAGTTACATAATAATGTAGTAGAGTAAATGTAGTAGTACTTTTCAGAAGCCTTAATGTAGTAACTTTGAATTTTATTAAAACATGTTTTTATCCTCATAACTTTTAATCAAGATCATAGAAAAATGTCACTTTCGTTCTAGATCTCAAAAACTAATAGATCAATTAACTCAAAAATATTTTACGCAAAATTTAGTTTAAAAAAAGCTAATATGTTAATAAATCAAAGTTTTCTGCGTTTTCCATTTAAAATCACGTTTATCAATTTCAGATGCTTGAAAGCAGCTGAATATAAATCAGAGAAAAAGTTTTGCTATCAAATTAACGGCTTGGAAAAGTTTTCTGGTCTCACTTCTTACAAATTATTGTTTTTCTTGGAAAGAAGTAGCAGGTGTTCAGTTAGTTGAGCTTTGAGTTTTTAATTTATGTACTGAAGTGCGTAGTTATTTCTAGCGCAGAAAAATGTTAATGAATATATTATTAATACTTTACAATACTTCAAGCAAAAATGATAAACGGATATTTTATACAGTCAATAAATGTGCTTTTGGTAGTGAATGTTTCTATTTATATGATTTATTTTCAGAAGTCATATGGTAAAAGTTTTCTAATTATAAAAATTAGGAAATGAATTAGATTGTAAAATTATAAGGAAAAAATTGAGCTGTAATATACGTATTAAATGTTGATTATGACTCGAAATATGTTACATTCAGGGTCATGCTTTAGGAGTTGCAAAATGGGCGGTTGCCCAGGGTAAAAATTCGCAGTGTGCACCTAACGAAAATTGTATGCATAACTTTACATTCTTTTAATTTTTCCGATAATATAATACTGACATTAAAATATATTTTATTCCTGACAGTTTACACTGTTTATATCTATTAAGTGATATTTGTGAGAATGTCCTGGGACCACTAAAATCTCAGGCATATTTCTGCTTATTCACCAAAAGATTTTTTTGGTAGCTCGAGATATTTGGAATAAAACTGTAATTGATGAACAGGAATTGATTATTTACATTTGGCTGTAGATCATCCCAATCGAAAAGTATTTTCCATTTGTTTTCCCTGACAATAATTAATATATTTTATTCATTTGTTTTATATTCTTTAAATATGTTTATATTTATTAATTATGTATAAATATTAAATGATTGTGTTCGAAGTTTGATCTATGTTTAGTTTTTATCGATTTATTGTGAATTCATACAAGTTGGTGAAATATAAATGTATATGACTGTCGCATTAAAACAGAAAAAAATGTGTCAGTAGTGTTACCAGACTTATATCTTAGAACAATGGAAGATTTTTCTTTTATACTAGTTTTATTTTGTTTTATCGACCTATCATCATGTTTAATACCCTACTGGACAATGTTGAATGTCACAATAATGTCTTCTTTAAAGGATTTATTTAAAACAAATGATTAATTAATTGCTATAGTTGGTGTTTTCCAACTGTATTTGTATTACATTATTCTAAGAATAATGTGTAATTGATTTTGCAGTCACACTTTCGTGGTAAAAAGTGCATCAAAAGATTTTGAAACAAATTGAAAGCTGTTAAAAATCCTTGAAATTATAAAAGTCAGATGGGTTTTTCAAAAACAAAAGAAATCGTCGTACGGGATGTTTAAGCGTACAACGTACAACAATCCTGAAAACGTACAACTAACGGAGAAAACGTACAATCTGACAACCTTATGTATCAGTGTGTCAGTAATGGCATCTCTTTCAAGCATTTGACGTTGGTTGAAAAATAACGGACACCTCTAACAAATTTGTTTTAGATTTGACAGATACCTCCAGCGTTCCTTCCTGGCAGAATACCCAGGGCCACTAAAACAATTTGACCAGGGTCAATAAAACAGTTTGACCAGGGCCACCGAAATCTCCCTTCAGAGCCACAAAAAGCCTAGGCATGGCATTGGCTCCTATACAATGATATTTGATTAAATATTTGATTAAAATAATGTCAGTACCATGTTATTAGAGGAATTAAAATGCTGTAAATATACGCATACAATTTCGTGAATTATTGATATTTTCCCCTGGACTATAGCTGAGTTTTGATACCCGCTTAGAATGAATGAACATATTTGAATAGCCCTGAATGGAACATATTTTGAATAATTATCAACATTTAACTTATGCTATCCAAACGCATTTTCCAATAATTTCATAAATTGGCTAATTTCTTAATTTTTATATTTACCAACTTTTATCATATGACTTCTGAAAATAAATCACGAATGGAAAACTTCAGTGGTAAAAGCAATTCATTTGACATCATACAATTTTCATTTATCATTTTTGCATGAATTATTCTAAAATGTTAGTAATAATATACGTTAACATTTCTGTGTACTAGAAATAACTACAGCATACCAGTACATAATATAAAACTTCAAATCTCACCTAACTGAACACCTGCTACTTCCTTCGAATAAAAACAATTTGCAAGAAGTAAGAACAGAAAAATTTTCGAAGCCACTAATTCGATAGCAAAACTTTTTCTCTGATTTAGATTATTCTAATGATCCAAAGCCTTTACTAGAAAACAAATTGGTGCAACCTCATAAGTTTCATCTTATCTGTATGTATAACACAAACTAAAACACATGATATAATTATTGCATGTATAAATGTGTAAAGTTTAAGAACAACGTAGTCATTTTTAATTTCCTATTGGTTTTAAATTGAAAGATATAGCAGAAAAAAATATCAAGTTTTTATGTGAAAACGCTCGTATTACTGAATCATTTCTAGAATTAGAAAAAATAAACACGTTCTGAATATATTTTTAGTAATTTACAAACGTTGGCCCCTAAAAAACAATACATATCTCTGAGATACAGTTAAAATATTTTTAAACATAATAAATTGGATTAATTCGACCGTCTAGTGTAAAAAATTATCTTCCAAATCTATTTAAAGTACAATTACAATGCTCTAGTTTCCGAAAAGAAAGACATTTACGAAAAAATTAAAATTGTTCTGATTGCTTGAAATGAAACCTGAACTTGCCAAATAACCAAAAAATAGATCAAATGTCCGTATATTAGTGTATGATAAAGGTTCCTCAGTTTCTCTTTGTGTTGGTATATTCATTTTAAACACAAAACAAAACTTGTCATTTTGAAAAAACTATAATCATCTACAATCATTCACAGATGCAAGTTTTTTTTATTTTTTACATAATAGTGAATAACAAAAGCTCCCAAAACTTAATCCCTCTCTGAGGAAAATAACTGAACTAAACACTGATTTTAGGTACAGTCGTGGAAAAAAAAAACTGCACACCCCCCACTAACTCTGCAACAAATTGTAGTAGAAGGAAGTGACTGTTACCAAACGATTGGAAATAAAGTCTACTTTTAAATTATATATCTAAAATTTGCCTAAGGGGCATCTACATATTAAAACAAGCCTAAAATTTATTTTTTTCAATGGCAACACCCACTTTTGACATGATATTTTAAATCTTCGGTTCAAACTATGCCTAGATACAAAATTTTAAGTCATTTGGATGATAAGTTTTCGAGTTATAAACATTCAAATTTTAGAGCCTCTAATGTTAAATTACATTTTCATACTTTTATTAATATCTCCTGAGATTATAATTCTAATGTGTTAATTTTTTTTTGGTTATAATACTAAAAAGCCCAAACATAAATATGTCAAATTGTAGTTTTTATAATTTTATAATATGAATTATGAATTATGAAATTAATATTCGAAAAAATTATGAATTGCAACCTACAATTTTTTGATGGATTTATATTTATTATGTCCTGCTTTATGTGTATTCAAAATTTTAAATTTTTCTACCAAGTAGTTTTCAAATTACGCTTAAAAAATGGCAAGATGCTGCTTTAAGGGGGCGTCTATGATGTGCATTAAAGCATAGTTTGAACAGGGATGGAAGCGCTCCGACTCTAAATCCCGATTGACACCACTAAATTTTAATAGTACTTGTTACCTTATTCAAGAACAAAATTTCTGAAATTCTTTACGTTGGAGAATACTATTAAAATTTAGTGGTAAGAATCGATATTCGGGTCGGAGCGCGCTCATCCCTGTTTGAGAAAATATTATACTCATAGGCTGGGATTAAAAGAAGATTTTCTCAAATCTTGTTAAATTGTTTGCAATATTACACTAAATGGTTGTTAGATAAAGTATTAACGCTAAAGTATTTGTTACTTAAAAATGCTAATTTAAACTTTTATTAACTTTTGTATATCAATCAAAAATTGTAATCTTTACAAATATGTATGGATGTTCAGTTTTTATTCCATTAATAACGAACTTAAAATAATTAAACTTTTTCTTCTATAACTTTCGTATTTAGATCTTAAACAGGCTAATTGAAAAAAAAATACAAGTTATTTTTATGGTTTTCTGATAGGCAAGATTATTTCCCAATCGCTAGCAGTGTGCAAAAAAAATTTAATAATAATAATAATAATAATAATAAATGGCAAACGGTAAGTTTTCTTGCCAAGAGGCATTAATGAGTTAATTGTAAAATTTCAAATGAACTACCAGAATAGGTTTAATCATAGAATTATTAACCCTATTCCGAAGGAGAATAACGAATGTAAAGTTATTCAGATGTCTTTATAACATAGATTTAGTTTTAGGTCTTCAAATAAATCGGAATATAAACCCTGCGACACCCCCGCCCCCCCCCCATCGCTCCTAAAAAAAAAAGCAATGTCTGGATTTATTTTCAGACTAAAAAACAATTTATCTGCGTTTTTTTTTTTTTTTTTTTTTTTACTTTGATTCCTTACGCTGCTTTATACTATTTTTTTAAATTCTACATTTTGTATTTGTCACTATTATTCATGTTTCTTAAAAAAAGGCGAGTTAAATAGATGCAAAATATGAGAAACAGCATTATAAAAGCACCTGTAAAATTCCAATAACATTTACATTTTCTAAAACTATTTTAATTACAAATAATCTTATGGTTTTTTAACCCCTTCGTGAAGTGCGTCTATTACAGAATTTTTAATAATTTACCACCGGTTTTTTAAAACAGAAATTTTCGTCTGATTGAATCGTGGAAATGCTAAGATATAGTAAGGCAAAGCTTACAATAAAAAATAACTGGTGGGAAAAATCGAGGATTCTGAGCATCTTATGCGTCACGTATACGTGTCACTTGTCCCCAAGGGGTTAAAATCGGATAATTCAACAGTTGTAAACATTATTTTACCGCATATAACAATAACCGAAACTTATTAAGTGAGTGAAATGGTCATATCGGTAAAACATAATACATTAAAAGAAGTGACATTCTGCAGCATTTCAACAATCGAGAACCGAACTTTAATTTGAATACAGCCCCTTAAATATGCTCATTATAAAGTAATTAATTTCTCAGAAACTAATCGTAGGAATTTAATGAAATTTGGTATCTAGGCATAGTTTGAACTGCAGATTTCAAATCTGTTGTCAAATTTGAGTCTTGCTAGTGAAAAAAACAAAGTTTGGGTGTGTTTTTATATGTAGATGGTCCCCTAAGCAAATTTTATATACATCATTTAAAAGTAGACTTTATTTCCAATCGTTTGGTACCAGTCACTTCCTTCTACTATAATTTGTTGCAGAGTTAGTAGGGGGTGTTCAGTTTTTTTTTTCCACGACTGTACATTTAAGGTACCCCTTGCCCGGGCAACATCGGGCAGATCGGCTAGTAATATATAAAATTCTTTTGAATATAATACATAAAATTGTGTAAAATAACTTATCTTTTATTGCATCGTTCGGCAAAAACTTAATATATACAAGTGGGTATGTGTTATCGAAGATCGCTGAAAGGGTTTCGTTTAATATATTGATTTTAAAACACATTATTCTTTAATTAATAAATTCAATTAATTAATTTATGATGATTATATCCTTATCTTTTATTAATACACTTTATCAATAAGAACATAGATGGCAGCAGTTTAATAAATTAAAAGTCAGATAGAAGCACTAGTCATTAACGAGAATTAATGATTTGAAGTGGAAACTTAGTATTTAAAAACAAGAGCTGTTTAAAAAAATAAAATAATTTACATAAAATTCAAAATATAATAAATTATAACACCTTGTAATAATATATTTCTTTTAACTGTTAAAATGTGTAAACTAACAACATAATATACAGTAAAATAACTTTTATTAGATTGTTGACAAGTTTCGGCTCGCTTCGAGCCATTATCAAGTGACCGTGCAATTATATAATATTCTCATTTATTTTTGATAAGGGCTCGGAATGAGCCGAAACATGTCAACAATCTAATAAAAGTTATTTTACTCTATATTATGTTGTTCGTTTACACCTTTCAGCATTTAAAAGCAATATAAAATTCAAAATTCCAAAATTTTACCAATTTAACGCAAATTTAATTAAAATTTAAAATTTCTAAAAGCAAAAAAAAAATTGTCTAATCAAAATTTAAAATGCTGTAGTTTCTCAAGAATTTAGTGGATGTTCAAGCAAAATAAAAAATTTCTAATTTTCTCAAAATAGAACAAATTGTTTAAACGAAATTTAAAATTCCAAAATTTCAAAAATTTTGTTCTAGTTTAAATAAAATTTAAAGTTTAGCTAGTTCTGAAAAAAATAATTTTTCATTTTTTTTAAATTAAAAAAACAATTAATAAAATATTTTCCAACAACTTTTATCCTTAAATTGCAAAAAAAAAAAAAAAAGTTATAAAATTGAATGTATTAGAGTAACAAAACGTATTCTGGGGAAAAAAAATCGAACTCTGGGTAATAGCTTCGAAACAGGGAACTTTTGAATAGCAGGTAAATGCTCTACCACTGAGTCACCTAGCCTACACGAAAGAGACTGAAATTAAGGTTCTGTTTTAAAATCTAAATAGCAGAAATGGTCGGGTGTCATTAAATTAATTCATTTAATTAAAATGATATAAGATTTTAAAATTTTGTGATTTGTCGTGTGATCGCAGGTATTCAGCTACAAGTATTGAAAATTTCAAGTCTCTAACCTATACAATTTCTGAAAACGAACTTTGTGACAGACAGACAGAGGAGTGAGTCGAATAGGGTTTCATCAGATTAACGAAACCCTAAAAATGTAATTTTGCAATCAAAAACATCTAATTTTTTAAAAATTTACTTTACTAATTTGCAACTAATTTTTCAGGAAAAACAAAATCAAAAAGTACTTAATTACATTAGGGAAAAAATACAAAAAAAAATTGAAATATACATAGCAGTTGGCGAGAAATGAAACATAAATATTGTCTATTTTTCATTGTTTTCAGAACTGAAACGCCTATTTAAAAAAATTTTTGCTCATAAAAGAAATCACAAACTATTAAATAAATTGTTCCAACTTTAATTTTTTTCCAAATGAAAAAAAAAACTAGTCGTTGGGGGCCACCGTAATACTTACCCATCATGGATATGCATAATGTAAAATATTAAAATAAAAATGTGTAAACTACTTATAAAATGCATTGCAATTCAAATAAAATCGTGGCTTGACGACATCATAAACTTTAAAGGCTCGATTACTGAATCGCTTGAAAGAGGTTTTTCCTTATAACTCCAAAAAGAATAATCCTATTATCTAGCGGTTTATTGCATCTGGTTAAGCATCAAATTTCCAATTAAGATATATATTTAAAGTGAAATTTGGATGAAATACAGGGTCATGAAAAATCGAAGAGTGTGGCAAATAGGATTCCAAATATCTCGGCAACTAATTATCTGATCGACTTCATGCTTTATGCAAAATTTATGTTTTTTTATTGTATTTTATATTCATTTCTTAAAATAAACAATTTCGAAAATTTTTAACTACCTTTTATCAGAACGAATATTTCGAGAGTACGAAAAAAATAGTTCCGGTTAATCGAGGTTATTGAAATGAAATAGGCTTCTTCCCATTATTACATACTAAGTACATACCAAATTGCAAGTCTCTATCTCATTTTGTTCGGGAGATAGAGCGTTTACAGACACACAGACACACAGACGGACGGCAAATTTTTTTTTCTAAAAATGTTTTTCGGAATCTCCAGTGTCTGAAACGTGTAAATCCGTCAAAAAAAATTTCGATTTTCAAAACGATTACAAGACTTACCCTATACTACGTATGATGGGTAAGTAAAAACGGACAAAAAATATAAAAGAATTAAATTTTCCTTTACAATTTTTATTGACATGTCTTGATATATAGGGAGAGATCTCTGAGATTTGCTTGTAACTAAATCTAATGTACCAACAATATGATATTTCTTTGAAATGATGTCATGCCCTTCGGAGAAATTTGACTTAGAAAGGAATAAAGCTACTAGTGCGTAGAGATTTCTTTTTATCATTCCTTTTTTGATATTTTTTTTAACATAAAGAAACAAAATGTCCTATGAGAATAAAAATGGAATATATTTTAGATTAAACAAAAATATATATTCTGCTACCATAAAAAATAACAGAAAATATATTTTGCAGTAAGTTTTACTGCATCTTTATTTTGAATAATTTTATATTTATTAATGTAAATATACATATGAATCGGCGATACTTGCTTTATAATTTTGAACTATAGTAAAAACATTTTCTTATATATTTAATACATAACTAGTTTTAAAGTAAAATATGAAATTTATCATAGAATGTTGCAGCCAAGCATACTAGGGAAAATTGCGTAAATTTTAACGTAATTGTTCTTTGATTGATGTCACTATGTGTAAGAAATGCAGATTTTCCTAAAACGATTGTTGAAACATTTAACAAGCATTATTATAAATAATCATTCAATATCATTATTATAAGTATTATTATTTAAGTATCATTATTATAAATAATTAATAAAAAGAAAAAATTACATTCATGCTCAAATAATAAACAACAAAGCGCATTTGGGAATAAAACTAAACCTGTTTAATGAAATTAATAAAGGTTAGTTATAATTATTAATAATAGATTTAATAATTTTTGTAAACCAGGTATAACCGAAATCTTTTTTTCTGAAATTCACAAAACAAACTTTCTTAGAAAACCGGTTTTCTGGGGGTAGACTGCGTGACGTGTTAAAAATATTATAATGAAAAAATATTTAGATTACAACAGTCATCTTTTAACGAAAAAATTGGTATTTAGAATGCTAAACGGTATGATAACCTCTAGTTGAAATGCATTGTCTATAGAGACAAATTATGTTGCTTTCATCACTAGTGTCTTCCCAGAGGATTATATATCGTCAAATGTAGGAAAATATGCGTGCGCATGTGCACTAAAAATCTTTAAAATATGCATTTAGCATTCCAACACACATGTTTACTTATCTTTAATAAAGGGTACGTTTTCAGCACACATTTGAATAATGAAAGCTGATTTGGATACCGTTTTATATCTCAATTAAGCAGATTGTGTCTTTAACACTAGTTTATGGAACTAGTCAGATTGGCGGGGTTTTATTTTTATGCTTGAAAATTCCAAAAATAAAGCAGTTATTATTTTTTATATATATGTATTAGTTTTTAAAGATATTACGATGCAAATATTCTCCGTCTTTACCCATTTTCTCAGTCAGCCTTCCCGTTTCGCGTATCTGTATAAAATGAATCAAAGTTATTGTAATAATATGCATGTAAAATTCATGCCTTTAGAAATATAGAAAAATAATATTAAATTTACTTACGAATTTCTTACTAAAGAAGTCGGATATTTTCAACTGTTTTGTTTTATCTACTCACATGCATTAAATTTGTTATTTGGTTTTTCAGTTTATAAAATGAATTTAAGCTTATACAGTTGAACTCCAGATATACATTTCCTGAGTTGTACGTTTCCCTCAGTTATACGTTTCAACTCAGCGGTCCCGGCCACTTGCCATTAAAAATTAGCTGGGTTATACGTTTTGAGTTATACATTTCCCTCAGTTATACGTTACGTTTTTTGCGTCCCCGGACAAAATTTTGTGTAATTTATACATTTTATAACCGAAAACACTGACAACGCGTCGGATGAGTCTGATTTGATCTCACTCAAACTTCGGAGCTGATCTGAGGGCTTTTGACGTAGTAAAGCGGTTCGTTAGTAGTAAAAGCAGTAACGATAAGGCGGCTGCATTGTGCATTATTAACAGAAATGCAGTTTGTTGTACAATATTGGCTCTGCCGAAAAGAAACAATCGAAGATTAGTGATTATTTTAACAAGATTCAGTAAACTACTGAAATGTCTTTTGATAAATGATTTACATACAAAGGCGATTCCAATGATTTCTTTTAAGTACTCTATGTGTATAAAAAATATTTTTAATAAAGATTTCATAATAAAATAACTTCATGTGTATTTTTCTTATGTACCTTTATGCTACTCTATTCCCTTTTTCCAAAAATGTATGTCATGGGTGCAGTAATACTAAGGAAACTTCTGTTTTCGATATTAAAGATAACAAACTCCTGAGCGGAACAAATTTGTTACGATAGATTTAAAAATTGGTTCCGGTAGACCATTAATTGAGTTGTACGTTTTACTGAGTTATGCATTTTGTTGTTCGGCCCCGAGCAAAACGTATAACTGGAGTTCCACTGTATTTATTTTCACTTTTAAGAAACGGCGTATAATAACGCAAGCACTACTAACTTTAATATGGGGAGGAAAGGAGTCTTTTCAGTACATGCTTTATACAATTAACCTTTTTCGCCATCTCTTTGTATAAGTTTAGTATTTGAAGTCTCCAAATATCAAAATATAGCAAATGTTTCTAAGTCATTGTCGAAATGCACAAAATTGGAAAACTCTTTTTCGGTCACACCTTCTACTCAGATCATTTACCTTTGGCATTAACTCGCCATTTGAAACGTAATGACTCACATTCGTCATATGAACTGCTGAAGGAATTGAATTTTGCTTTATAAATTGAGTGGAATTATTTTGTGTGGAATAACGCTATCTATCAATGACATTTGGAACTAAAACTAACAAGCGTAGTGCAGAATTTACTGATTTTCCACAGTACTCTTTGCTAATCTTCTGTCATCGTTTATTGTTGTTGAATTTTAGAAACGTACAGTTCAATATAGGATTCCCTGTATATTGGTAATGACGCTTAACCCTTTAATTACGGGGTTGGGACACGATCGCAAGAAACTCAGTGTTTTCAGAAACAATATAAAACTGCTCATAATGAAAGAAATGCTTACATTACAATAGGCAGTTATGTAGTGCTGAATGAATATAAACTTACATGAGGGCTTCTACTTATGTAAGTAAGGGTTATTGTAGTCTAAGTGATGATCATATGAAACTCTGTGTTATCAGAAACAATGTAAAACTGCTCATAGTGAAACAAATGTTTACATTATAATAGGCAGTATGCAGTGTTCAATGAATTTCAACCTCAATGAGTGATTCTACTCATGTAAGTAAAGTTCATTCTACTCTAAGTGACCACTGCGTGAAATTCCGTTTTTGCAGAAACAATATAAAACAGCTCATAGTGATGGAAATGTTTGCATTACAATAGGCAATTATGTAATGTTGAATGAATTTCAACTTACATGAGGCCTTCTACTTATGTAAGTAATGGTTATTGTAGTCGAAGTGATGATCATATGAAACTCTGTGTTATCAGAAACAATGTAATACTGCTCATAGTGAAATAAATGTTTACACCACAATAGTCCAGTATGCGATGTTAAATCAATTTCAACCTACCTGAGGAATTCTACTCACGTAAGTAAAGTTTATTCTACCTAAGTGGCGATCGCATGGACCGCCATGCTATCAGAAACAATGTAAAACTGCTGATAGTGAAAGAAATGTTTACATTACAATACGCAGTTATGTAGTGTTGAATGAATTTCAACGTACATGAGGGCTTCTATTTATGTAAGTAATGGTTATTGTAGTCGAAGTGATGATCATATGAAACTCTGTGTTATCAGAAACAATGTAAAACTGCTCATAGTGAAAGAAATGCTTACAACACAATAGGTCAGTATACGATGTTAAATCAATTTCAACCTACATGAGGAATTCTACTCACGTAAGTAAAGTTTACTGTAGTCTAAGTGACAATCATATGAAATTCAGTGTTATATGAAACGAAGACAAAATAATATATTATAGGAAAGAAAAATGAATAAGACAACCAAGTGATCCTGGCCCACGAAAGGTAAAGTGCTACGAAAGTATTGTTGTCAGATTCACTAATATAAAAAGCAGGAAATGGAGACAAAGAAAAAAAGAATAGCTGAGTTATGGCTTCAAAATTGTGGCTTAATAGATATAAAAAAATTCAGTCATTAACGTATTAAATTCATGATAGATAAATAAATAGTAACTGATATACATCATGCAATTTATTCAACAGTACTTGTCTTTGGAATAATTAAAAATATTTGCAAGGCAATCAGTTAACATTTATTAATGACTATTTCATATTACAATGATTGTTTCATAAAATAATATTAAATGATAATACATTTATGAATTTAACAATATAGTAATATAGAAAAACTCAAATTTTCTTCATATACGTTAGCAAACCATTAATTATATTATATTATAATATATAAAACTCCAACATAGTAATGTGCAAATTTGAAACAATGAAATGTGTTCTAAATAGCCACTGTTTTATTTATGTTTGGCAGAAATTACATATGTGTCATTTTAGAAAGTTATAGTCAATTTATCAGAATAACTTCAATTTCAAATATACGGATATCAAGTTTTATGTAAAAAAATTCTCACTTCACTCTTTTAAACTCAAGTCTAGAAATTTTCAGAAAAAATCGATTTTTACAATCTATCAAAACAATATCATTGAGTTGTCCGATACAACGGAACGTGAGATACAACGGAAATACAAACCTATTATTTTAAAATTAGTGAATGTCTTTGCTACTCAACAGTATTACACTAAATAAAACTCAACAATCTTATGCAAGTATTCACCAAGAACGCAAGTCCTGTGTAGTTGCAAAATTATTTAACTGCAAATGAAACGTCTTCAAAAAATATGCTGTTAATGAACCATCAATCGTGCAATTTCAACAATTTAAACATAGTAAATGTTATCTGTTTACTCCTTAGAGTTTACTGTCTTTTAATAACCTTTTTAAAATGTTCTATATAGTTATTGTTTATTTTTCATTATATTTTGTTTAAAATTCCAATCAGTAGAGACTAACGAAGAATATTTTACAAGCGGATATTTAAAATTCGGACATAAAAGAAATCAATAGGTTAACCATCAACCATCTTCAATCTTGTGGTTGGTTGGAGCAATGGTTGAGGGTTAACCTATTGAATTTTTTTGATTTGTGGACGGCTTGTTTTTCGCTTTTGAAACTTTAGAAGCAATGTAACAACTATTTCCTGATGATGACCATAGAAGTTGGTCGAAACGTCGATATTTTTAATTTGATTTTAATGTATGTATAAGTTTTAAATTTGACATTTGTATACACCATTTAGTAAATTTGTGATATTTTATACTCACGTCTTTAATGTAGTACTATTTTATGGTGTAATCGTCCAGCATTTATATTAATATTGTTAGATAATCTTAAAAATATATGGAGGGGCATAATATAATTCCTGATAGTTTAAATATTGTCGTGTCATAAAGATTGCTAAGACCCATGATATCAAACGATTTTAAATATTAGTAATAATAATAATAATAATAATAATAATAAAAACTTTAAAAAAAAGCAGAACAATGAGCCATAGAAAATATCACAGTATATTTTCTTCTTCTTTCCTTAGAGATAATGGTTATGAAAACATTGTCAAAAGTAATTATAAAATAACTTCGGAAAACTTATAAAAACACCTTAATTTAGTGTTTTTGAGTAAAAAATAATGATTAGATACTGAAAAGTATGAAAGCAACAAAATAAATGCTTTGGCTATAATCCAGAAGTAACTAACTTAATAAGATTTATTATTATTTTTTAAGCTTAGTATGTTTATTTCTGAAATGTATGGTTAAACGTTTTTTCGTGCCAAGTACGCTATTCATTTTCCTTAATCAGAGAAAAAAAAATTCAAACAAGATGAATATTTATCAGTTTTCCAGTTTTTTCTTTTCTTTTCTAATTATTTGAGTATTAAAATGAAAAATGTTTGAATAAACCTGTTTTAATAATAAATGCTCTGACAACATTCATAATACTTTACATTTTAATATTTTGGTTTTAAACATTTTTGCAGCGCCTTGCTTTTATAAAAAAAAGTTTGTATTTCTCAGTAAACAAATGCACATTAAATAAAAGATGCATTTTTTTAAATACAACATTGAGATTTATTATGTTGTACTAGATTTGTGAAGGAAATTATTAATATTCGAGTAGTTAATTCAACTAGAAAAGAAAAAAAAAGACAGCCGTTGTTTTAGCCGTAGGAAATGTCAATGCATCCATAGTGAAATTGTGTTTATAAACTATTTTATAAACCGCAAAAAGACAAAACTAATGATACCTCAAACATCGTACTAACTCTACACACGCCGTAGCTAGACTACATTCCTGTGTGCTGCCGAACCATTTTCGTGCCCATTTACTGTTAATTGTTTTAAATTTATTGCAATTTTTGTGATCAACACTTTTCGTTATGCTCACGAATATGGGCCTGGACTGGCTATATTTATATCAAATCGTACCAAAATTTAATTTACAAACATTTTTCTTTGTGGCAGATGTTTTATTTATTTATTTATTTATTTTCTATAATATCCCAGTATAAGTATATGACAGAGATTATTTTCCAAAATTTGGTATGAATAGAAAAAAAAATAGTCGATTGAGACATATGTGCTGACTCCACTCGTAGTCAAAGACCCCTGTTTCGAAATGTAAGACGTATTCAACATATGTTATAAAGATGTTATTTAATGCAATCAATTGGAAGTGTGAGAGCAAATCAATTTCGTGTTCACTATATGTTTTGTTTTTATCGCAGTTTTTTTATAATATTTTTAAATATGTTTTAATAATAAGGGAGTGTGGAGTATGATTTGTGGTGGTTAATGATTTTTGCACGTTTTATTTTTGATTAATTTTTACGCAATGAATGTCGTATTGTATGATCCCCTAACTCAGTAAAAAAATAAATAATAATAATAATAATAATGAATAAGTGAGTGAAATAGGTGACTTAGAATAAGTTAAAATAAAAGTTGCGTACCCCCCTTTAACTGTCCCAACCTACTCCACCTAGGTTGGCATTGTTTTACATGCTATTTACACCGTTGAGGTACATAATTTAATAAAGAAGGATTTGACATAGTGATATTAGGATAATAAACTCGGTGTTTGTATTGAAAATTTCAGAGTTCGGTACTACTTTGCATGAAGATGACCCCCTACGCCTATTTTTTAACACAAACTGAAAGAAGAAATAATTTTCAGTCGAATGGATATTTCAGATTTTCTTTGCCGATTTGGTGATTAAAATGATAGGGTGTTCTCTTTTGTTTGACCGATTGTACGCCTACGCATAACTTTTGAATGGATCCTCCGGTTTTAATAATTATTTATTAAAATTGAATTATTATATATTTATTAAAATCGAAATAATTATTTATTATAATTATTATCGGGAAGGACTCGTGCTGGTGGTGGCCCCTTTCATTAGTATTAAACTAGTCGCTGGGGGCCACCGTAATACTTACCCATCATGGATATGCATAATATAAAATATGAAAATAAAACATGTGTAAACTACTTATAAAATGCATTGCAATTCGAATAAAATCGTGGCTTGATGACGTCATAAACTTTAAATGCTCTGTTACTGAATTGCGTAAAAGAAACATCCTTATAACTTCAAAAATGGCAATCATATTGACCAGTAGTTTATTGCGTCGGATTAAGCGTCTCATTTCCAATTAAAATATATCTTTGAATTGAAATTTAGATGACATACAGGGTCATGAAAACTCGAAAAGTGTGGAAAATATGATTATAAATATCTTGACAACTCATTATCCGATCGATTTCGTTTTTTATGCAAAATTTATGTTTTTTTTATTGTCTTTTATATTCCCTCCTTAAAATAAAGAATTTCGAAAATTTTTATATACCTGTTATCAGAACGAATATTTCGAGAGTACGAAAAAAATAGCTTCGGATAATCGAGGTTACTGAAATTCAATAAGCTTCTTTCCATTATTACATACTAAGTACATACCAAATTTCAAGTCTCTATCTCAATTTGTTCGGGAGATAGAGCGTTTACAGACACACAGACACACAGGCATACGGCAATTTTTTTTTTCAAAAAATATGTTTTTCGGAATCTCCAGTTTCTAAAACGTGTAAATCCGTCAAAATTGTTTTTTCGATTTTTAAAACGGTTACAAGACTTACCTTATACTACGTATGATGGGTAAGTAAAAATGTCATACTTGTCTTTCTGTCTGTTTTTAGAAAGACAATGTTATTTCGTTTGGTACGGTCTTTAACATCGTCATCACAGATATAATGTCCACTTACTATTAGAAATGTATATCCCAATAAGTAGTGTGGCATGTCGATGTCATAACGATGCAGGCACCAACTTGGGCGATCGCCTTCCCTTTATCGCTTATACATCACTTCTAAATATCGCATAATTTAAATTTTTACATCATCGAATAAGAAAAAAATGTATTTGTAAATGAAATTCGTTTGAAAACTGTAGCTCGATTTAATGATTTTTTATTACTTTTTAAATAATTTTAAGCAAGAGGGTATTACAAAACACTTTTTCGTCTAATCACATTTGCTCAAATCCGCTATTTAGGTCAGGACGTGATTATGGAATTTTAACCATGAGATCAGATTAACCATAAGATACCACCTTCTCGTGCGAAATTAAAATTTGTTCATAAAATTTGTTCATTATCATTTTGTGTTGAACATAAAATTTATATAAAGTTAAGTTGAAGTGTTCAAAAGAAACCTTGCATCAGAATATACTCGGAATCGTATATAAACTTTATCTTGCCTTTTATTATGACTTTATAACCTTTAATTTTCATACAATTTGGCCAAACGTCACGAATTTTGAATACGGTTTTATCGTACATAGTACTATTTACTGTTTTTAAATAGTCGTCGTATAGCGTGCAGTCTGTTTTTACAAGGACATGTCCAAAGTTTTAATGTATGATCGTCTACTGCGCGTTAAAATCAACAACTTTGGCGACAATGAAATTTAAAGGAATGTGAATAACAATAATGGGTTGCCATAACCACTCTGTTGTGGCAAAACACTCACAGGCAAATACGTCAATAAGATGCAGCAATAAGGTAAGAAGTAATCCTCGAAGTCGGTATAATTTTTTTTTCTTAAAAATTACCTGTATTATATAGACGAGCAGGGAAGACCAAGCTATGCTTGGTCAAAACTAGCTTTGAGTTCAAATATTATGACTCATAACCAAAATGATCTACTAATCAAATTTTCTCGAACATGTGACCAAACCCAATTGTCTTCTCGTGCCTGAAACCAGTAGGATATAAAATTTAGTCAAAATAGTCTGAGCCTTTTTTTAGATAAAATTATCTTGACCCACAGTGACCCTAAAATGACCCACTAATTGGATGTCCTCGAGCATGTGACCTAGCCCAATGATTTTCTCGTGCCCCAAAACCGTAGTATACAAAATTTAGTTCCAATCGTCTGAGCCGTTTTTAAGATAAAAATAGCTTGACCCATAATGACCCATGACCAAAATGACACAATAATCGAAATTTATTGAACATGTGACCTAGCCCAATAGTCTTCTCGTTCCCTAAAATTGTAGGATACTAAATTTAGTTCAAATCCTCTGAGCCGTTTTTAAGATAAAAATAGCTTGACAAATAATGACTCATGACCAAAATGACCCCCTAATCGAATTTTCTCGAATATGTGGCCTAGCCCAACAGTCTTCTCGTGCCCGAAAATCATAGGATGCAAAATTTAGTCAAAATAGTGTGAGCCATTTTTTAGATAAAATTAGCTTGACCCACAGTGACCCAAAAATGTCCCACTATTCGAATTTTCTCGGACATATGACCTAGCTGAATGATTTTCTCATGCCCGAAACTCGTAGGAAACAAAATTTAATCAAAATCGTTAGAGCCGTCTTTTAGATAAAATTAACTTGACCCACGTTGACCCAAAAATGACCCAAAAATGACCCACTAATCGAAAGTTCTCGAACACATGACCCAACCCAATAGTCTTCTCGTGACCGAAAATGGTAGGATACAAAATTTAGTCAAAATCGTTTGAACTGTTTTTTTAAATACAATTAGCTTGACCTTGACCCATGGTGACCCAAAATAATGACCCACTAATCGAATTTTCTCGAACAAGTGACCTAGCTCAATGATTTTCTGGTACCCCAAAACGATAGGATACAAAATTTTGTCAAAATCGTTAGAGCCGTTTTTAAAATAAAAATTGCATATATATATAACCACACACAAGCTCATCCAATCTCCCAAACTGTTAAAAACTCGACTAAAAAATTATTCATGTGTGTAAAAGTGTTCGGAATGTCTTAAAAATACATGGAAGCAGATAATATTACTCCTGATAATTTCAAAATTACCATGTAATTAAAATTAAGTTCATCTTCCCTTAGTCTAAAAGCATAATACTTGTCAAAATATAAATGTTTCATTATTTGATCCTCCCTTTTTTTTTCCAAAACTGCAAGGAATGGCTAATCTTCAACGCTCGTCTAACTTTATGTCTCCATACTAAGTACAAAGATCAAAATTTACGTTTTATCTTAAAACAAAATATGAGAGAAAAAACTTAGTTGGATTTAGAATGAAAGAAATTACAGATGAGTTACAGCAACGAGAAAATGTAAAAGCCCTCTGTAACGTAAATTTAGGTGGAAAAAAATACAAAAACTATTTGAAATAATGGTGTTTTCCCGAAAGGAATTTATATAATGACTTTAAAACAAAAGCAATAATTATTTTCAACTTGAAATTTTATTCTAGAAATAAATTAAAAACAGCATTCGGCTTACATTAGTAATATGAAATAAAAGAAAAGCATCAATTTTTTATCCGCTGAATAACAGCAACATAAGGAATTACCCTATAGGCAGATTTTATTTACGCGCTAGTGTACTTAAGATAAATACTTTCTAATTTTAAAATCACCTTTATTTTAGATATTATATTCCTTAAAATGCCTGCTTTGTGAGTATCTACTTTCTAAAAGGCATGAACCATATAATTTTCATAACTTTAGAACCAGTGGTGGACATAATTTACATGACATGAAATGTTTCTTCTTGTTCAAAAATATTATGCAATAAAATCTGGGCAAAACCTTAAGATAAATGGAAAGCATTGAGATAATTCAAAAGTGAATATAACTGGGATTAAAATATTAGTTTTATATTTAATATTAAGTGTAAAAACTAGTAAGATATATAACAAAATTTAGTTCTGAATATTTTACATAGGGAAATTAATAACTCAGCTCAATAATAATAATAACAACAACAACAACAACAACAACAATAATAATAATAATATAAAGACAAATTGTGTTTTTAAAAAAATAATTATATATATATATATATATATATATGATGATTAAATTGATGATATGATTAAATTAATCTAACTTCTGACATAGTCAGTATTTCCTTAATTCTTAATAATATTTATTCCTATTTAATATCCTTTTAAAAGTAATAACCCGTATATTAATAATTATCTTATTCCAAATCTCAATCTAAAACTTTAAGTTCATTCGTAACTTTTATCAACTCCCCAATCTATAAAATTCTGAGAGACGCTTTTGTCATTTCGAATGTTTTTAAAAGCCTTTTTTTTAATTCCATGCTTTGCTTCGCGCTCTGGGTATTTTCCCCTTCAAAATCAATGCGCGGCTACGAGGGGGATTCTTTCGTGTTAAATCTTCTCCCTCGCGCATCATTCGCTTGGCTTGAATTTGCCTCTCACTCATTGGATCGTGTCCGCGTTACGTCGGCGTCAGTAACCCTACGCGTGGTTGACAAAATGCGCTAGCAGGCATTTGGAGAGCAGATTTTTGTCATGTTTGGAAGTACGAACCAAATGGTTATCTGGTGTTGAAGTCACGTAGAATTTTCATAACAGCTCTTTACGATCTATTAAACGATGTAGTGAGCCATCGTCAAGCCTGAGGGCTATAAGTTTATACCGGATACTGTGGGAACTGTTACTTGCATCGCTTCTGTTCATTAATAAAAGATTTATCCGGAAATTGGCTGCTCCTTATTGACGAAACTCTTGTGGTGTCTCATCATTGCCTAACCTCCTCGCCATGATTATTGATTACGACTGCAATAATGCACCATCTTTAACAAACTGAAAATTTTTCGTGGAATAAAAAATCATCTTCGTAAAAACTTCACATATATATATATATATATATATATATATATATATTTCATTTAATACAATTTTGTTACCATTCAGAAGATAAAATTAAAAAAAAGTAATTCGAAGTTATTGTTTGTCAATGGAATAACGTTGAAAGGAAAAAGGAAATAACAGAATACGTAAGAGGACAGATTTGAGCTTTTTTTAAAAAAGGAATAAACAACCGAACTATTGCTAAAGAGATAGGAAAATCGAAGTCTTTAATTAATAGTGTTTTCAAGTTAAAAGATAATTGCGGGAAAGATAATATCACAGAAATATCTAATGCTTTGTCCCCGAGAGACGAAAGAAGAATTTATAGATAAACATTGGCCAAAAATATTCACCAAGAAAAACGACTGGAAGTAACATTGATATAACTTGAATAGAGAAAAAGAAAATTTTGTTGATATGTTTTACTGTTTTTAACACATATTTTACCATGTATAAAATATAGATCAGGTGTCTCTTTTTTCAAACTTTACTATTATGAAATGTAGCTCTTGTTTTAGAAACAGTCAACTTTGTTGTTGAAATTATGACAGAACAAGTTATAGATACATTTTTCCATATAACTATGTCCAACAACTCATCTTTTGAAGCAATCCATGAATCGAGCCATTTTTTGACTTCTATGAAAGAATTGAAGTGCTGTTCTTAAAATCCGTGCTGCATCGATCGAAATAAGTGATAGTCCGAAGGTACTAAGTCTAGTGAATACAGCGGGTGGGGTAAGACCCATTTAACGTTTTCAAACTAGTTTTTTACACATTGAGCTACATGGGACCGAACATTGCTATGTTGAAAAATGACTTTATTGTGTCTTCGGGAAAATACTGGTCATTTTTCCTTCAATGCACGGTTAAATTTTATCAGTTCTTGTTAGTAATGTTAGTCAGTAATTGTTTGATCAGGTTTTTCCTCAAATAATGCTTGCAAATCTGCATCTTCAAACTTTTTCGGCTGTCCTGAACGCTCCTTGTCTTTTCTACCAATAATCACCACTTTTAAAGTGTTTAAACAACCGTTCACAAGTGTTTTTGGTTAGAACATTGTTGGAGAGTAAACAGCACTTTAATTTAATCGCTGTTAATTATAATTAATTATTTCTCCATAATTAATATTAAATAAATTAAACATTAAATAATCCCTAGAGAATCCTATAATTAAAGAGGCGGTAATTAAGTAGACTAAAAATTATCTGCAAATGAAAATACCTGATTAACTTATTAAAAACAGTACACAATCATGATGATGAAATAAAACCAAGATAAAATTAATTAAAATTAAAGAGTTTATGTACATATTCACACACTTATTTACTAATAAGTAAAGTGATAAAGAGAGAAAAATATAGGAAGAATAATCACTTCCTTTTACAATTAAATTCAGCAGAATACTGATTTACCTTCTTCATTTTTAACACAATATTCTCTGTTATTAAAATATGTCATGTTGGCATACCACAAATTATTCATATATGTTGGAATTTCTAGTATCCAGAAATAATATTAATTAAATATGATTATTTGATCATTATTACATAAATTCCATTAATGATAATTTAAACTGAAAAATTGCAGTGCGACCCTTATTTCAAGTATGTTCATAATAAAAAAAAAATGTGTTCCCAGGATGAGGTCATAGTTCAACCCATCATAAACATCGTAGACACTTTTATTCCTTTATAGCTTCCTTAAGTTGTAGGGTCATAAAATATCCCTTTCTTTCTATTTTACTAAGATGTTTGAACAGGCGACATGAAAAAAAAGTTCTCGCAAAACGTCTTTTTCTGGTACAAAATTCGACATATTCAAAGGTATGAAAAAGTATGTTTTTATCACGATTAAAATTAATAACGAATGGTTTTTGATGGCGTATGTTTGCATTTATAGTATCTAGAAATAATATTAATTAAATGCGATTATTTGATCATTATTACAGAAATTCCATTAACTATAATTTAAACTGAAAAATTGCAGTGCGAACTTTATTTCAAATATGTTCATAATAAAAAATAAAATACACAATTGAAATTATGGAAAGCATACCTTCAAATACATAAGTTGATGAATGCTGCAGAGGCCGACATCACATGAATCCTTGCTGGTAACGTTCGCACTCATTTTAATTACTTATACGACATCGGATGATTAACTCATCACTAAAAAGATGTCTTCGTATTTGTAATATTATTAGAGAAATAAATATTCTCATAAACTTGACATGATAGCCTCATCAGGTTTTAAATGGAGAAATTCTCCGAACATCCTTAATTCTAAGGACTTTAAAAACATACTCATTAGTCAGAAGACTTAGAAGATTAGAAATATCCTTAATGGTTCGAAAATTCAATACAGACTGAATTGAATGAGGTTCAAAGTCATACTGAATTATATACACATAAGGCATACGGAATTATATTTTACAATAATAATTACAACTCTTATTTTGATAGAGGAGTGAACAAAATAATCACTTTTCCCTTATTGTTTGTTGCTACCATTAGACTACACATTTTCCAATCAGCAGACAACCGACGCACCATTTGATAATCCAAATTTGCATACCCTTGACCATCTGATCACATGTGTTCCCAGGATGAGTTCAACCCATCATAAACATCGTATACACTTTTATTCCTTTATAGCTTCCTTAAGTTCTTGGGGTATAAAATATCCTTTTTTTTTCTATTCTACTAAGATGTCGGAACAGCCGACGCTTCGTCTCCCAGGCGTTTGATAGAAAACATGATTCTATCATTTAGCGCATTCTCAGCACACTTTCACCTTTGCGTATTAATAACTTAATTAATTGTACTTAATTACAGTTAATGAATATTTTTATATTTTTCGTCAAAAAGTCTATTTTTTGTAGATGTAAATTATTCGTTTGTATTGTCCATAGTATACTTTATATAAAATGTTTTATAAATTATCTTACAGAAAATAAGTTAAAAAGTCCCTCATTTTTCGAAAGAAATGATGGGTAAGCATAAGCTCTCCAGCAAGCATGTTTACCATAAGCTTCAACCAAAAATAGATAACTTTCAGCAGTCGTTATCTTCAAATGAAAAAAGGTCCCCGCAGAAGGTCTTTTTCTGGTACAAAATTCCACATATTCAAAGGTATGAAAAACTATGTTTTTATCACGATTAAAATTAATAACGAATGGTTTTTGATGACGTATGTTTACCTTCCAAAATACTGTAGACTTCATTAGTCTACACCTACAAATGTATTAGTAACGTCATCTTTTAGTAAAATCGACATTATTAACTGAAACACCTATTATGTGAATTAGCAATGCAGAAATTGCAAGCACCCAGTGCAGAAGAGAAAATTTAAGAGAGGAAAGATAAAAAAATTGGAAAGATTTTAGATAAAATATGCAACTTTTGGTGGCTTGATGTTTCAGCAGAAATAACAATTTAATCATTAGTGAACCATACAATAAATATATTAGTTTTGGCTTAGCAAGAATTTTTTCGAGATATTTGCAACGAAGATACAGTGGCGGACAAAAAACTGCATCACCTAGAAAAATTAACATTTTGTAATGCTAATGAGTTATTTCGTTCAAATAAATTAATCTTAGTTGCTGCAAAACAAGATAAGATATCATTCTACATTTCTATTGGATAATATACCCTCTTATGAAGTATTGCGTCATCAAATTTTTAAAAATAGTGCGGCAAAAGGGGAAACGGTCATTTGTCTTGTTCTTTAAGTAGTCAAATGATGGCTTTGTATGTTCAATTGACGCAAGAAAAGAAATGTGTGATACTTGTTTTAGTTAAAGAAGGATATTCGACACGTGTGATCGCTAAAAAAATGGTTGCAATCAATCGACAGTTTGGAGGACGATTAAATTAGAACGTGAAACTGGTAATGTTGAGAGAAAGGCTGGATCGGGCCGAAAGAGGGTGACACTAAATTATGATGATCGATATCTGAAACGGATGTTTCTGAGTAATCGTTATGCAAGTGCTCCTAACTTAAATATCGAATTTGAGAAAGTCTGTGGTGTTAATTTAAGAGCAAAAACTATCCAAAGACGCCTCGTAGAATGCCGTTTGCATGCGTAACGCCGAAACAAAAAGCCTCTACTTACAAAAAAAAAAATGATACAGAAACGACTTTCTTGGGCAAAAGAGCATGTCTCACGAACAAAGGCTCAGTGGGATTCAGTAATGTTTTCGGACGAATCTAAGTTCAACCAACATAGATCAGACGGTAAGCGGTATGTTCGAAGACGTAAAAGTGAAGCTTATCATCCAGATTGCATATCGCCTACTGTAAAATTCCCAGTCAGCCAAATGGTCTGGGGATGTATCTCCAGCAAAGGTGTTGGATGACTGAAACTTATTACTGGAACTGTGAATGCATCCGTTTATACCGAGATTTTAGAGGAATGTTTAAAACCAGTTATTAAGGATGATTTTAAAGGTGCTAGAAATTGTATTTTTCAACAGAACTCTGCACCCTGCCATACAGCGAAATTGGTAAATACAATCTAACTTATTCATGAATTATTTTGCTGCCTAATTTACAAATTTTAATCTCCACAACATTAAGGATATTGGAAAAGTAATTTTCACCCTGTTTCCTCCCTTTAGGTGACGAACTATTTGAAAAAATCTGGCATTAAAGTTTTGGAATGGCCTGGGAATAGTCCTGACATGAGTCCCATTGAAAATTGTTGGCATATAAATGGTAAAAAAATTGTTGCTCAGAAACCTGCTACTAAAATAAAACAGCTGGAAAGCATTATTAGGGTCTGGTTGCATGAAAATGGCCAGGATTACATTCAGAATTTGATATATTCTATCCCGGACCACTGCAAGGCTGTCATCGCTGCTATTGGAGGATCCACTAAATACTGAAGTGAACCTTATGCATGTATACACATCTAAGTATATATAATATGACTGCAGTTATGTAAAATTTACATTAACTACAGAATTTGTGCATATATTACTTTGTTCCAATTTTTTTTTAAATATTGCAATTTTCACTTTTTTCCATTTTTCCAAATAATTATGCGTAAATAATTTATAAATCCGAATAAAATTTAATTGAGATTAATCCTACAACTGTATTTTATCGTAAAAATATCATCCTTCCATAATACCTGTACTTGAAAAACATTATTTGCAGCGTTTTCCACTTTTTCGCAGGTGATGCAGTTTTTTTGTCCGCCACTGTACTTGCTGCTGTTTTAAATTTCATAATTTTGTGATTATTTTACCAACAAAAAGCTGTAAGTAATATTTCTGAAAAATATAATTTATTAAATAGGGTTTCTGTTTCTTGATTCTTTAGAAAATTGTTTGTTGATTTTCAATAGATAAATTAATATAGTACACGTTCATAATACACATTCATTAAGTTTATAAAATGACAGTGTGATTATTTATTTTAAATTCCAAACTTCTGATTAGGTATTTTTAATTAAATATTGTTCCTAATTTTTTTAAAATTAAACTAAGATTTAATCTAGACAATCATGTTAGTCTATTCTAGAACCTATCAGTTTTATCTATCAAGTTAACAATATTAATTAGATATTGGAAATAAATATTTAGAATATTATAAATAGATTATTATAAATATATTTTTTCAATGTCTGAAATGATAAGTGTAAGTCCCACACCCATTTGCTTGCGGGAGATAATTTTTACTTTCTAGATTTAAGAAATTGACATGTGTGCGGAACCTTTTGAGGGATCTCTTGGCGCTCTTTCGAATGTTACCTGTAAGAAGCTTTAAAAATTATTTCCCAATAAACAAGCATATTTTTAGGGAGCGTGGTTTGGCATATCATTACATCTATTGTTGTTGTAACTCGTACTCGTATACAGTTGTAACCGTAAAGAATATTTGGCGATTTATCACCTGCACATGGCTAACGGAAAAATGCCTTGAAATTAATTTGTTAATTTATAATTAAGTTTTAAAAATATTAAAATGTTGCAGTGCCATCAGAAATACTTCTGTGTGCATATTGTGTTTTTTTTAGCTCATAGGCTGTCAAAGCCTGAGAGTCAATGTGCCCGCCCGTTCTGTATGTACGTATGTACGTAGCGCGATAACTCTTGATAGAAATAACCGTTTTGCTTCAAACTTTGCTTATAGGTTCATTGTGATAAGGCGCTTCCCTGATTAGTTTTGGGGGTTCATTGGTTAAGTATAAATGGGGGGAACGGGGAGCTAACCCCCTTTAATTTAGATAAATGGGTTTTTCATGCAGAATTATCCCATTTTCTTCACATTTTGTATATAGGTTCATTTTGATAATGCGCTTCTGAGAATAGTTTTGGAGGTTCATTGGTTAAGTATAAAGGGTGAAAGGGGGTGATAACCCCCCCCCCCTTAATTTAGATAAATAAAGATTAGATGCAGAATTATCTGATTTTGTTCAAATTTTGTATCTAGGTTCGTTGTGATAATTCGCTTCTCTGAATAGTTTTGGGGGTTCATTGGTTAAGCATAAAGGGGGAAAGGGGGGGTAATCCCCCCTTAATTTAGATAAATGGTTTTTTCATGCAGAACTATCCGATTTTCTTCAAATTTTGTATATATATTCATTGTAATTAGAGACTTCCCTGATTAGTTTAAGGGGTTCATTAGTTAACTATGAGGTGGGTAACGTGGGAATGACCCCCTTTAATATATTGTCGATTTCTTTATTTTTCGAGGGGTTTATTTCAAATTCTTTGAAATAAGAGTATAATATACAATTAGTGTGAATAGCCTGTGAGCTCAATGCCCTCAGTTTAACTGGGCAGTTTTCTTTTTATTTAAATAATTCTAGCATATCAGGAAGTGAGTGGAAAATTGATAACTTCGCATACAAAAAACAACTTAAATTAAAGAGTGTAAAAACAACTACTAGCTTCCACGTCTATACTCAGTATAACCATGAGTTAATGTTATTATAAAAAGAAAATCATTAGCGATCAGAAACATGACCAACCACAGACTAATTTTTTTCATATGTAAATTTTCGTGAACAATTATATGCATACCTGCGGATCCAATGTTAAGTTCCTTCTGCATTATTTGGTAGATACAGCGTCATACATACAACGTTATCATCGATTACCATATTTCGTACGGCCGACACATTTTCAAATACTATAACTGATAAAGGTTTTTTTCTATGTTCTTTAACCAAGAGAAAATTTTGGCCTCTTCTAAATTCTTTGAACCATCAGAATACAGTGTCACGAGATGGAACCTCATTTCCATATGCTAACTGTAGACGTTGGAGGCATTCTACCTGATTTAGTTCCACTTTAAAATCATATAAAATCATAGTTCAATAATGCTCTCACGTCAACTCTATTTTCTCTTCATTCAAAATTTATTTTACGATAGCTAAATTGCAATTGTTGCCATAAATTATTGCCTGCGGACAAAAAAGAGACCAATATATTTATAATTTTGGGCATATCGTCTGCCCCTGTCTAAACAATTTCAGTGTTACCGTAAAAGAATGTTTCAAATAATTTGTTTTCTTTCGAGGAATTTCCTCATCTCCAATTAAAGCTTATGTTTAGTTGTCATTTCTCTTTTTAAATTAGCTTGAATTTTAAATATATTTAATTGTATTTCTCTTCCATTTAGTATCCAATCATTGGAATTACTTTTGATTATATTTGCAGGGACTCCACTTACAGAATAGAAATGAAATAATATTAACACCCTTATATTTTATTTCTGTACTTTGTCGCCAGACAGATACGATTATAGATACGAAATGGCATCTCAAATAATATATAAGTAAATGAATAAATTATTAAACATATACTATATTATTCAAAATTAATTTAGAATATCAGAGATCATGTTCTATAAAAAACGCAGTGATCAAGAAATTAATTTCCTCCCAATATCTAAGAGAATTACACTTTCAATTGGTTTCAATAAATAACATCAGCATCTAATTTGTTTCTAGAATTGAATTGGCTACTCGAATAATTAATAAATAATGTAATATATCATATACCACAGCTAAACACAATGTTATGTAAAAAATGACTTTCTTCATTGAATGTGTATTTGTTTTCAGACAAATATAAACGATATTATTATTTTTTTTTTTTTTACGCAAGGCACTTCAAAAATATTTATTATACCAGCAGGATATTAGAATGTAAATTAATATAATAGTTGATGATAAAACATTAATTATTAAGCGAGGTTTATCCAGACGTTTTTCGTTTTAATACACAAATAATAAGAAAAGAAGACAAATAAATTTCAAAACTGATAAATATTAACTTTGTTTGACATTTTTTTTATGCTTATCATTAAGGAGAATAAATAACGGGCTTGGAATTAAAAAAAAAAATTTATCTTTTAACCATATATTTGAAAAAAACTTTCCATGTTAAAAATAAAATAATAATAATGAATCTTATTAAGTAGGGCACTTCTGGATTACAGACAAAGCATCTTTTTAAGGCTTTCATATTCAGCGACTCATTATTATTTGTCTCAAATAAAATAAAATAAAATAAAATGAACTAAAATAAACAAATTAAATAAATTAACAACGTTTTTATAATAAGTTTTTCTTGTTATTCTATAATTGCTTTGACAATATTTATTTACAGTTATCTTAAAGAGAATGAGATGAAAGTACTGTAACAGATTTTTTCGTTTTCAAAATATTGAGGTACACCTGCTTGTCTAGTGGTTAGGGCTCTGGCTACAAGACAAAATGTGCAGGGTTCGAATCCCGATTCAGCCAAGAATGTTTGAAGTGGGTCGGATTCCACTTTAAACAGTGGTCTCTGTCTGATTTGTCCTCATGTAAAAAACATCACCCTGGCGCTTCCAACCACTACCCCCTGCTTAACGCATTTGCACAAAAATGGAGGTAAGCTAACGTTGATGGATAACGCTAGTCTTTGGGGTATGCTGTTGTTTTACATTGATCACCTCATAGAAGTACTTTTCATAGCTAGTATTTTTCTTATTTTTTGCAGCGATTTGTGTTTTTTTAAATTGAAAGTTCATTTGAAAATGAAAATTAATATACAGGTTTATTCAAAATGAGTCATCCGATTTCAAAATTCCATATTTTTAAAATTAAACGACACAGCATTATAAGTAATGCATGAATACACATGAAAAATATGGAAATTTTACATTGTGAACAATAGATGGCGCTTGTGTGTTCTTTGTGAAGCTATTTAGCGAAAGCTGTTTCAGAAACTAGCTTTTTCCCCAAATAAAGGAAGATCTCTCCAACTTCGTTTTCCAACAAGATGTGGCACCACCCCACTTGGCTACAGAGGTACATCGTTTCCTTAACACGGAGCCACCTCGCAGTTGGATCGGTTGCAGTGGAGCAGATGACTTGATGTTACACAGCTAGCCACCTAGGTCACCTGATATGACTCCATGCGATTTCTTCCTTTGGGGATTTAAAAAAAATAAAGTTTATGTGCCACCATTACCCACAAATTTATGTGAACTTAAATAACGGTGTCGTGTGTGTCGTGATGGTACGTATTTCCTCTGTGCAAGTAGTAGTTGACATGATTTGGTAACTTTCTAGTTACCACGAAGCATCCCACTCTTGCTATCTATAATGAAGTATCTCTTACGCTCAATTTATCCTTCGATACTAAGCCTTTAGCAGTATAAATTCCACAGTCCACTCCGAAAATCAGTAGATACTCATAAAATTAAGAAATATTGCTAGTGAAATTCTTACTAGTATGATATAAAATTAATTTGCAGTCGCAAAGGATCAAAGAATGTAAGGTGTTTCCCGGTGAAATAAATCGTAGACAGTTATGCATCAAGAAAAAATGTTTATTATTCCAATCGAAAACGCCCAAAAACAGAACATACTTCACACGCTAAAATTTCATTATGTGCTATATTACGGGTACGATATTTTCGCGATTTATACTCCACGTAAATAATCGATCAGCGTCTGCTTTATGAAACGGTGTTATACGAATATTCCGTACTATTAATCAAGACACTATTTTCTGATGACGAGCAGATGTTAGCAATTGAAAGCAATACAAAATTCTGTCTATGACACTCCTGCAAGCTGTTAAATACTGACGAGTAATTCTACATTATCTGCAATGCAACAGACACTCTCAGCGACCTGTGTCTCTCATTCGCTAAAATTCTCATTCTAAAAAAAGAAGGACTAGATGGCAAAAAAAAAAAAAAAAAAAAAAAAAAAGGCGTGATGCGATGTTTCTGAAAAACATGGGAGTCTTTTAGAATTAAAAAAGTGGTAAAATAAAATGAGATTCGTAGAACAGATAATTTAGTAAAAATTGAAAACCATATCCGCATTTAAGATTGAAATAACAGAAAAAAGCCTTCCAGTTTGACTCTGAAATAGAAAAAATAATACGTGAATTGTTTTTAATAGATTTTAGAAAAACAATATAAATGTTATCGACGTGAATTAAATAAATTAACGTCACAAAAAATATTAGCTAGGAAAAATTAATAGAATACTTTTAAGATATGGCGGAATTTTAAATTTCGTTATACTCATATTATCCCACTCAAAAAAAAAAAAAAAAAGATTGATGTGTCTTGGTGATCTTAAGATCTAGAAGTTAATTAAAAGAAATTGGCAAGGTTCGCAGACATCGGAAAAATTAAATTATTAGCAATTGCTTATTAAACTTAAATATGCCAAAGAGAGAAAGAGAAAAAAGAAAACAGAAAAAAAAAATTAACCGCACTGCCCGAAAACGTGAAAGCATAGAAAATTCTATAAGAGACAATACAAAAATACAAAGATACATTTATAAATAAAATGCTTTCAATTTGTATGTATATCTTAAAAATAAATAAATAAAAAGAATAAATTAAAAAAAAAATAGTATCAACATTACAGTGTATTGGATTAAATTAATGCATAAATTCAAGTTCTAGATTAACAATAATCATTTCTGCTTTTATCGCAACTGGTAGAATCTAAAAAACTTTCACTATAATCTATGAATAAAATTGTTCATTTTATCAAAAATCCATAGTGCAAACTTAGTCTCTATTACGTTTCAAATAATGAGTTTTAAGGCATTTAATATTGAAAAAAAAAAAAAAAAAAAAAAAAAAAAACATGAAAAGTTGACAGATTGACTCCGAGGAAAAAAACACATGAATTGTCTTTGAAAAGAAAAATAAATGTTATCGTGTGCGAATTGAATAATTTAGGGTTAGAAAAAGATATTAGATGGGAAAAATTTATAGAATATTTTTATGATAGGGCAGAATTTAAAATTTTGTTATATATATATATATATATATATATATATATATATAATAATTTTATTGTCGTCTATTATGGTTATATACACTTTTTTTTTCTTTTGGCGTTATTCGTTTCCTGTATTCCATCGGAGAGCTTTTTAATTATTAAAGTTTTAGTTTTAGCTTTTTTAAATATTTTGGTTTTTCAATGCCATTTTAAATATTTTATAAAACAATTAATGATAACATCACAAATAAAGCAATATGAATAATTCTTCATATATTTATCTATATCTAAATTGCATTTCTATATTTGTAAATGACAGAAAATTTCACTGGAAATATAAAATTGTTTTTTTTTCAATCATTCAGATAAATACAAAATAGCTAGAATTAAAGTTCCGTAGACTGGATTATCCAACATTCACGTGAACAGGGATATATCCGTAATCATCCGATAATCGGGAGAACGTTATTAAATGCAATTTTTAATTTACGTTAGACTATAAAACAGTTTCTATAATAAAGTAAAATGCATCTGTTTTCTCACATGAAATACCATTAATAAAAATAAGACAAATTTAATGAAGAATTTCTGCGCTTGTTATTTTTTTTATCATAAGTAAAATCTGTCGGTTTTGAGCAAAAAATAATAATACCTTTTTGTTTCTTTTTTAGTCGTAATTTGCTTGCAGCAAGTTTTTGAATTCTAGTATAAAAGCACTTACATTATGTCTGTTTCTTTCTGATTTCCAAACTGTTTTTCTAACCAAGGAAAAAATAGAATATTTAGGGTGAGACCAATGCACACCATCATCTTTTATGCAAAACAAGAGTGGTTTTGTGTAATTTTCAATAAAAATAATGTTTAGGATTAAATATAAATTTTCTATATGTTATAAAAATATGAAATTTATATATTTATAATCTGTTACTACCACGCTGTAAATTAAAAATATTGTTTGAAGTATAATTACATATGTTCATAAAAAAAACTAATAATTTATATAAATAATCGGACATTTTTCGTTAAAGAAAGTAAATAACAGCTCAACAAGGTCCACACAAAAGCGTTAAAGAATTTTGGTCACCGATGATGAAGTTAAATGACAAAAGGCAACAGTGGACAATTTATGGGCCCCAATAAAATAGAGACAATAAAAACAGAAAATCGTCTTACTATTTATGGCACTTGATCCATGTGATCTCCTCAGTCACTGGTCAATTAGATTATCAGTGGCCAATAAATGGTTGTTTTCTATGTTACTATAGGCATAATGTTTAGCCAATGACAATAATTCTTGTATAAGCCCGCCCATGCTTAGTACAGGTCTAATTTCTTGTGTATATATGTTAGTAGTATAATGTCTAACTCTCTAGCAGTTTTTCACGACTTACATGCAGTCCCTAATATATATCTTCTTAAGGGAGATGTGAGATCCCTTAACCTTCCTACCCTGAATGGGTCTAATCGTCCCATTTCTATAATTTATTTCATTCGATTCGAAGCAGAAATTTCTTCACAAAATAAGTTAAATAAAAGCCACAGAGAACTAAATTAAATAAATAAGTTAAATAGTTTTAAATAAAAATTCTGGTGCGAATGTTCTTATCAAGGTTGAGTAAAATTTCACCAAGGTAGGAAGGTTAATAATTATTTTATAGATGTACAGTATCTAAAATGTATATCAACAACTTGACAGGGGTGGCAGTCAGTTCGTCGACACCACTTCGTCGATAGGTACACTTCGTCAACATGTACACTTCGTCGACATATACTTTCGCCGACATGTACACTTCGTCGACATATCATTTCGCCGACATGTACACTTCGTCGACATATCATTTCGTCGACATCTATTTCTGATATGTATTGCACATAAGTATTAACATATTAATCACTAGATGGCGCTGGTTTAGTCATTTCAGTAATGAACAAACCTACAAAAATAGATAATTGTTAATATAATTTTATTTAGAATCAACATTTAATGAAAGCAACCCCCCCCCCCCCAACTTACTTTTTTGCCAACTACGCTTTTACTTATTTACGCAAAGCTATCCAGGGTTCGAAGAAAACCATTGAAAACTCCGAACGATAAGGTCGATGATTTCGATTGTGTTCGAATCCAGCACGTCCCGTCTACGAGCTTTGAGAGCAGAACTTCTCAGCCGCTGGCCTTATATGGTAATAATTGAACATATTTCCCAATAAAAAAATTAATGGAGTTATCAACCCATGAGTAGTCAGCTTTTCAACATTTATTACGTAATGCGGACGATGTTTTCCATCTATCCTAAACGTTTCATTGATGGTTTATTTTCTTTTGTATTGTAGAGTTCAGATACATACATTTTACATTTTTACATTTCTCGATTTGAAAATAAAATAGATTAAATTCAATATGATGCTCAATGGAGGATATTCCATCTATGTCACGATCACGTGGTCAAGGCAAAGAACTACTAGCGTAAGGTAGGGAAGGCTCCGTATAGACGTATTGTAAATCCCCGCCAACTAGCGAAACAGTTCATGGTGTCAAGCAGTTGTAGCTTCCCTTCTTATCAGTTAGAAGTTCTTTGGGTAAGTTACCAGTATCATGTGACTTTATTAAGCCTCGAACCCGAATTTAGAATAGAGTGCATGTACTTTCCGTAATATACACATATATATAGGTATATTTTCGATGCAATGCTCCCATATATCAAAATGTTGTCATGGTTGTATGCATGATTTCATTAACATTTTACAACTTTGAATCAAATCATGGATATAACCTAAACAATTTTTAATTAGAAATTGATTGTTTTCATATTTTATGGAAATCTTATACGATTTAGTGACAAGTAAACAACAATAAACAAAATAACAAAAGAAGAAAAGGTCCACATGACATTTTAGAGGATAAATAAAGGTTTTCCATTGGTATAAAATTGTGTCGATTAGTATTTTTAGCCTGGCAACTGCCTTTATGTTTCGTGCCCTGATTTACTCAATATATTTTAAGGAGTAGTTATTTCTAAAATATATGATTAAAAAATATTTTTCTTTTTACCAACATGTTCTTTGCATTTAATAATCTGAAGCAGATAAATAATTTCAAAGAGTAAGTTCAAATATTTATCTGCTTTAATGTTTAAACAACTTCCTGTTATTTGAAAAATTAAACGAAAAATTTGCTAATAAAATTCGTTTAAAAGCTATAATTAAACGACAACTTTAAAACATATTAATAATTCAGTTGTACATTATTTTATATATATATTTCAGTGTTTATTTTAAAAACATGTGGTTGAAAATATATTTTTCTTACCAAAAACAGATAAAAAGTTCAGACAATAAGATGTTTATCAGCTTAAATGTTTATTTAATTTTCTTATTGTCTGTACTTTTAAGTGCAAAATCTCCGAATAAAATTATTTTAATAACTAATGTTTTGTCAGCGAAATTTAAATAATTACCCCAAACTATTTTCTTAATTCAGTTATAGAATATTTTTCACGAAACTTACAGTGTTTATTTTTTAAATATGTGGTTGAAAGATAAGCTTTTCATCCCAATATATTGTTTACATTTAATTATGGGAAACAGATAAAAAAGTTTCAAACAGTGATATAACAGTTTTAATGTTTATTTTTTTTTAATTATTTGAAACTGAAAATACGATGAAAAATGAAGTGAAAAATGTAGGAATATACATTTTTTAAAAGCTAATGTTCTGTCAACAAGAATTAAATGAAAACCCAGAATTTGATTAAATAATTATTAAATTATTCATTATTTTCACAGAGCTTAGAATGTTTATTTCGACATATGGTTGAAAGAAAATTTGTTTTCTTACCAGCGCGTAGTTTATTTTTTATAATGTGATTCATAAAAAAACAAATAATAATATCTGCTAGATTAATTTTGACACAATTATTCAAATTGGTAGAGAAATAATAAGTTGTAATTTTCCCAACTGGGCGAAAAAGTCCGGGCCAGTATTCGAACAAGGAATGTCTTGGCTGAAGCTGCCAATGCTCTACCAACTGAGAAATTCCGGACAAATCTGGCAGATCTAATTCACCCAGTTAACCTTATTGATCATAGTATCTGGTCTGACAGCTGAATCAGCTCAACAGAATAAATCGCAGTTAATGGTAACTCAATTAAACGCAAGATCAATTTTTACACAATTATTCAAATTGGTAAAGAAATCATAAGTTGTAATTTTCCCAACTGGGCGAAAAAGTCCGGGTCAGGATTCGAACCAGGGATCTCTTGGCTGAAGTTGCCAATGTTCTATCAAATGATCAATCGTGGACAAATCTGGCGGATCCGGCAGATTTGTCCGGGATTTTCAAGCATGATTTTTTACAGTATCTATCTCTATCGCGCGCAGTCCGATTACGGAATATTAATTTGTTTGCAGTTAAAACAATATACATATTTGAGCATTTCTTTCGCCTAATATTCCATCATAATATTAAAATTTCACATACAAACAGAAAAGAAATTGTTTTAATTAAAATTGAATTTTAATATATATTTCGTAAAATTAGCATGTTTTCGCCAATTTAGTTTCATTACTGGCGACATATTTTGTGGGCAAACTTGACAGTATTTTATGAAATATCGCAAGTTTTGTTCACCGGGAATTAGGTTCTCTAATCCGGGAAGTCCGAGTTAGATACCCTGGTTTAATTTAAAGATAACAAAAAAAATCATTTCTAAAATTTTAGGCTAATTTTGTATAACCAAGATCTACGATAAGAATCCGTGACAAACACTAGCAATGTTGGCATGAATTTGATGTAAATCTAAAGCCTTTGCATAAAAAAATGAGAAAAGCACGAATAAAAAGCGCGAAAAAATGGCGCGGATGAATTTATTATCTAGTAAATGATTGAATGTTTACTGTATCAGTAGAAACCAGATGAAAAGAAAACTGTAAATTTTGCAACAAAACACGCATGTAAAATTTATCAGTTTGCTGTGGTTTTAATGAAAAACGAATTTTAATGGAAATTCCGTAAAATTAGCCCATTTTCGCCAAGTTGGCCTTATTTATACTGGCGGCAAATTTGACGGTATTTTGTGAAACATCACCAAGCTTGGTGGTAATTTGGAAAGTACCGTTTTGATGGCAATTTAGATGTTGAAAAGTAAAATGAAGACGTTACATCGAGTGTCACAGACACTTCTGTTTGTATTAGTATTTTGGTATTCTAAATGGAGTGAATCTATGGCGATATTTACTTTCAGCATTTTCATTTTCACAATATACTGAAATTTTCCTCCTTACCACAAAATCAATTAAATAATGTACCTTTAAAAAACATTATGTAATATGTTAACATATAAAATATAAATAAATAAAATAAAATATATATCTTATTATTTTCAGGTTTCTTTGTACGGTTTAGGATAATTTGAAGTGCGATTTTTGGATCCTTATTCTTTTTAAATAAAACAAATTAATTTCTTCATAGATAAAACAAATTAGAGGCGTGTTTTATTTTACATTTCTTGTACATAAGTATTTTCATTTTTAACAAATCCTTGTTTATCTTATCTGTTCTATTTAGAAAAAAAAATTTTTTTCGTTAAATTTATATCGTGTAAAATTTTTTTTTTATTACACAAAATTATTATTTTTTCACATTGAGAGTCATTATCTTCATTTTCTCTTCGGGATAAAATAAATATTTCTTTTAATAGTTTTCGCATCTTTTCCACTTCACTCGGAATTTTATATTTTTATCCAAAGGCTTTGTTTGGTTTTCTATTACGGGATCTCATCTGGAATTTCATTTCTAAATGGAAATAATCTTTATTTCTGAAGTATTTTTTTAAAGGTAAATGTTTATTCTTGTGGTTAAGATAAAACAAAATGTACATGAGGGCTGATGGCTTCAAAAAACAAATGTTTCTGAAAATATTAAGAAATTTAATACTGTTTACGAAAATATATTTATACCTCTTCCGAGTTATACCCACGATTTCAAGAAGCGTTCCTTTTTCATTCAAAACCTCAGAAATCAACGAGTTTCAGAGATTTAAAAAAGCATTTCTGAGCCACTAGTTTCATTTTATTTCCTTAATTTTCGGAAACATTTCCGAGTACTTTTTACAGATTTTACAGCTTTCGTAATACGAAATATCAGTTTTTTAGTTGCTATTGATTCCCAAGTAGACATTTCCGAGTACTTTTTACAGTTTTTACAGCTTTCACAATACGAAATATCAGTTTTTTAGTTGCTATTTATTCTCAAGTAGACATTTTCATGTTCAACATTCATGTTCACACAAACATGCTAAATTAAAAGCATTGACATTAGCATTAAAATTTTTTGTTACTCTTGGCTGCAAAAATTCTTTTAAGCAGCTGAAAATGTTTACTGGAGAATTGATATCATACGAAAAATCGCTATTTAGTCTAAAGAAAACTGATTAATACACTGAAAAACAAACTCGGAAATGTTTTCGAAAATTATGGAAAGTAAAATAAAGTTTTGTTTCTGAATTGCTTCTTTAATTCTGGGAAATACTTTGTTTTCAGAGATTTCGAAAAATAAAGGAACTATTTTCGGTTTTGTGTATAACATAGAAGAGGTTATATTATATTTTCATAAACTAATTTAAATTATGTAACATTTTAGGGGACATTTCTATTTTTTTTTACAGTGCAAAATATAGTTTCGCACAAAATTAATAATAATAATAATAATAATAATAATAATAAAAGATTTATACCTATAGAATTCAGGCTTTTAGAGAAAATTCGAATTTCTACAGATTAAACAGCTAGATTTACAGCTAGATTAAATGCATAGATTAAACAGCTATATAAACAGTTATAAAGCAAAATATCTAAAATTATACAACTAAATCGTTTGAAAAGTACTTAAGAAATAGTATAATAGTTTGCTTAAACCATATTCCAAGAAAGGCGGTTATACGATTCGTTTATATATATATATATATACTGAAATTTTCAATTAAATTTTCAGTAGGATTGAAACTACGCCTTAAATCTTTAAATAGCTCTATAAAGGATGTAAATTTTCTTTTCACTTTGCTTAATAGCGTGCAACCAACTTGAGTGAAAAATGTGTCCAGACCGGGGATCGAACCCAGATATCTTGGTATAGCGCACCAAGTACTTTAAGCTAAGTTTTTTAAGGTATTCTTCTAAAAGCAAGGAGCATATGAGTGACATTAAATTCGGGAGATTAAAAAATGTCCTCTCAAGACTCTACGCCAACAATAAAGATAGTAATATGGATTTCAGTAAAACTAAAATTTTTTCTCAATATAATAACACAGTTAAAGCTATGTTTAGCGAATCAATAGAAATCGCTTTAAGAAAAAAGTATACCTGTAACGATAATTTTTCATTTAAAATCCCAAGTATATGGATAAACCTTTTGAAAAATAACTTAATCCCTTTTTCACTGTTTAATTTGCTTAGTTTCGCTTTTTCATCGGTATATGGCTCTAGCATAATGTGTTTTTTTCGTTTTTCCCCCTTATATGTGTTCTCTTGTTCTCCCCCACCCCAACCTTCTCATATCCCTATCATCAAGCGTCAAACATCACTAGTTATGTCTTTGAATATCCCTGAGGATGGCTATAGCGTTTTAGCCGAAACTGTTGGAAGAATCCGACTTTTTACTAAGTTTTTAATGTTTTCATTAAACACTGCTTTTAGCAAAATACAAATACAATTATGTACTGGTTATTTTTTTTTATTTGATTATTGCATTGAATTATTATATCAAGTAAATGTTCACTGCTCATCATTTTATGTTTGCCATTTTTATACATGTTTTAAATAGAAGTTAATAATTTTTCTAAATGGCACAATTTATGTTTGTTAATGTAGAAATGAAGAGATAAATGACATAATGTTTCATTTTTTAAAATTCTTTGTTACCTCCAAATATGTATATTTTTAATCCAACAGCGCGTGACGTAGCAATAAACATTTCTTTGCTACAATAATGCAAAGCAATATTTTCAGCAACATTAATAAATATAGGAAAAACATGCAAAATAATAATTTAGTTTTAAATACTTAACAAATGATAATTAAATAAAATTAGAAATTTCCTTTTAAGTACACTAATAAGTGTAATTGCTTTCTTTTAAAGAATTTTTTTTGTAATTATCTTATACATGAAAATAGTTTTGTTCGAGCTAATTATTATATTCGTTAACTTTGTTTTTATAAAAGTACACATAGAAAATATCTTGAACAATACATTCTTATTGTTACATTTTATTCTTAGCCGTTGTAAAAATTATGGAAAAAAATCCGCTGTCATTAAAGGGTGTTAGTCTAGTTTACGAAAAAACTTTTAGACAATTTAGAATTTTTTTTTTCATTTTAAAGAAATGTTTAATAGAATTAGTTGTTATAGAAAGAAATGACATTTCCTTATACCTATTTAAATACAAAATTAAAACTAATTTTAATAATTTTATTTAGCACGTTTTTAAACAATAGGGCATTTTTTTTATCCTAATATAATGCAAAATTCATTGTGAATTTTTAAAAAGAATACTAATTCCCAGAAGTACTTAGATTTTTTTCCAAATGATTGCTTTTTGCTTATCGTAATAATTGAATATGGAATTAATTAAAGGATCTAAGACGTGTGCGAAAAAAAAAAATGTTTGAAGATTGAATTAATATTTCAAAAGTCATAATTTCAGTCTAAATATGGATGTATCTTTAAGTATATTTTTAGTAAAACTAAACTACAGGGTGTTTCACAAAGGACCCCTAACTTTAAAAATCAATAACCCGGAAACGGTGATAGATAGAAACATGAAACCAATGGTATGTTTATTAAAAAAATCGTAAGAATCTTATACATAAATCTCAAAATGTAGTTAAAATAGCTCCGATAGATGGCGCTGCGATAAATAGGCGTATCACATCAAAAGTGATTCAATATGTGCACCTTTTACAAAACAGACATGTCGCAAACGCAGAATGAAATTGTCAGTGTCTCTCTATATAATGTGTCACCGGAAATCGACTAACAAGCTTGACAAATAGCCTCTTGGAGCTCACCGAGTATTAAAGGATTGTTCCGGTAAACAATATCCTTTAATGTGCCCCACAAAAAGTAATCGCAGGTAGTGAGGCGGGGCCTCCGAGATGCCGCTGTGTGTCCTTCACCGGGCCTGCTACAAGTATTAGTGACGTCACAGTAGTGATCCACTTTGGTCAATGTATCGCAGCAGAAAGATGTAATAAAAAGAGCATTTCCGCTCTTATAATTTGTGATTACATAAATAATATTAAATTTCATAATCGTGAAATAAAAGGGAATCAATACACTTGTTTTATTAAAGGAAATTAAATGTTTTAAATTAAAAAAAATGCTATGATTAATAAATCAGATTGAACCCATTGACTTACCTTTTCCTAAACACATTATTTTACAATAAATATACGTACAAAAAATATAATAAATCTACCAAAAACTTTACAAAATCAATCCCATTCTCCCTTTTACAACTACATACCATAATTTAACCACCAAAACACAATAAATGTCAATTTAAATAGAGAAATCGACATTTTTTAACTATAGAGACCTTGGCACTTTTTTTTAACGCTTTGGCGTAATCCGGGCTTCAGAAAGTTAGATATGTTTTTAAATTATATACACAATTATGAAAACAAACCTAATGAACTTTTATGTTTATTTATATATATAAAATTATTTATATATACAATTCTGTTCTACCTGAATATAAAAAGAGATATATGGCTTCTTTATATTAAATAAGTTATATAAATATTGAAAAAAAAACTTATTTATATGAAACTACGAATAGGTTGCCAGAAAATATGTTGCCAACTTTCCTTCTCTCGCCATAAGCCTTTTTCGGTACTTTTCGGTTAGCCGGGCGCCAGTGATACATGTACATATATAAATATATATATATTAATTCATACACATGTGTGTGTAGATATGTGTATATATATATATATATGTGTGTGTGTGTGTGTGTGTATATATATATATATCACTGGCACCCGGCTAACCGAAAAGTACCCAATTTTCTATCTTAACTTTGTAACTGACTTGTAATATTTTAATAATTGTCTATTTATTGTACTTGGGTCTAGGACTTAATAACCACTCAAATTAACTTATCAAAAGTTTTATTTTCATAATATATTTGTACACTTAAGTTAGCTAAAATGTTAAATGGAACTACGTAGAACTGCTAAGTTGTGTAAATCAGTTACTTTTAATTTTATAAACAAAGCACACTCACTTCTAACTAAATGTATCCAGATTTCATTCAATTTATTACAGTATTTCTTTCAAAATCATTTTTTAAACTGTTTATCGTCTGCTTCTTTTATTTATTTATTTTTTTTCTAAAGATCATTTGACTCTTTTGATTTGGAAGTACAAATTCATTCAAATATGCCGGAATATTTCCATTACAGTAGGATGGACATTTGTTGTTAGAGTTATTTTTTTTTCTCAGTACAGCAAGTTCAATACCATCATATTAATTTTAGCTTCACGAATTATGAAACGTATATCGAAACATTTAATGCAGACCACTTCTGTTGAAATGTAAAAATAATTATCACAAGGTAATTTTCGTAGCTAAAATTTCTTCTTTTCATTATCAGTAGCGAATTTGAAGACTTAGATTAGAAACTAGGAGCACAACATTTTCTTCTCATTATTTTACAGATATAATCTACACTTTCTTTAATAATTATAATCAATAATTATTGATAGCATTATAATCTAAATACACTGAAAAATATTATTAAATACTATATAAAACAATAAATAAAATCAAAATACTATCGTAAACAATACGTACAAACGAACAAAGTACTACATGAAATTTTTTAAGTTATTATGGATCACTGTTTTGACGTCAGCAGGTTGTGACGTCACTTGTAGCAGGCCCGGTGTAGGACACACAGCGACATCTCGGAGGCCCCGAGTGAGGTCAGGTGAATATGGAGGCCACTCCATACCTTTTCCCTTCACTGTCGAATAATTCAACGCAATACCTCTATCATCGAAGTATTAGTCCAGAATGTCAAAAACGTGTTGTGCATAATGCAGACGAGCCTCATCTTGCATGAACCACGCCGTGCTGGTCGATCGTCTGACGCTTGTTGAGTGGCGACAAATTGTTTCAAAAGCGAAATATACCGCTCAATCGTCACCGTTACTCGCAAGAAAAAGGGCCCAATAATGCTTTTGCGACAGATTGCAGCCCAAACTGTAAGTTTTTGGCTATAGAGTGGTCGTGCGTGAGTCAAATGTAGATTTTCTGTACCCCAAAATCGCCAGTTGTGTCTTTTAACGATACCATCCAGATAAAAATGGGCCTCGTCCGTAAACCATATTCGCTCGACATCGAAACCAGAACAACCAATCTTCTCGAGCATCTCATTAGCGAAATGCTCTCGTTGTTGTTTAGCTTGATCTGGTATGGCGTTCCGGCATTCAATCTTGTAAGAAAACATGTGTAATGATTTCCGCAGGATTCTGTACGTGCTGGATGGCTTGATTCCAGATTCAGCTGCAAATCTGCGGACAGATTTATTCGGATTACGCCCAATAACTGCAGCAAGTGTCGTAGAATTTTCAGAAGTAACGATGGAGTGGGTCCGACCCACATCTCCAAATAACGGCCAAAAAAGGCCACGTGGCCTGTCTGTTGAAATTTTTTTAAAAGCTCACGAATTGTTTTCCCATCTGGGCCTTTTGCGCCTTTTGAAATCTGGGCCTTTTGAAATCGCGTTTGAAAACTTCTTCTTGTGGCATTATGACTCTGATTTAATCTCTGGTTTAATCCTACACAATAAACACACGTTCCTCCACGGTATACATCACTTTCGGAATTATTTTCACTATACGCTAATAGCGGTCAGATTTCAATGGGGAAATTTTCTACGGCTAGTCTTTCTATTCTTCTGATTTCTCTTTAGTAGGATTCTTAACGCTCTCAGCACCATCTATTGGTGCTATTTTTGACTAAATATTGAGATTTATGTATAAGATTTTTGCGATTTTTTAATAAACATACCACTGGTTTCATATTTCTATCTATCACCGTTTCTGGATTATTGATTTTTAAAGTTAGGGGTCCTTTGTGAAACACCCTGTAGATATTTACAGGGTGTTTTTTAAAAGACTCTCTCACTTTACAATTCAATTATTCATTAACTATAATAAATATAAAGATGAAAAAGTCACATGTGTATAAGTAAATTAACAAAATCTGTACGCAATAATGAAATTCTCCATGGTTTCATTCTACATAACTATATTGAAAGGGAAAAAAAAAGATTTCTATTTTGAAATTTAAAAGTTTGTTTGAGCATTACTACAGTAGTTAAAGCAGCATAACACCATATATTGACAAAAATTGGAACGATTTTTAAAATTGTTGTTGACAAAATAAATGATCCTAATAAACGTGCCCTCACATATCGTCTAGTTCCGTTTTTAGAAGAAAATGCATTGGAAAAGTAGGAAAAACAGGGGGAAACCAAAAAACAAGTAACTGATGAAAAAAAAATGTTACGTAAATACAATTGTTTAAAATGTTGTAAATTCTGAGTCTAATTTTTTAAAAGAACTATTTGGGTTTTGATACCTTATGTATGGTTTTGGAAATTTTTATAATTTTCAACATTTTCGTCTTGTTAAGTCAAGATCCGCTGTATCTCGCAAAATCGTCTGTGCATTCTGCTTTTGTAGGAATTTAAAGAGTGAGAAATACTGAGATTACCTACGCCCAGGTGCGACTTTGTCAGTTCGTATGTTTGATTGAATGAAAGTCCACGTAAAAAACATGTCTCTGCAGCAATCGCATTAAAAAAGGTTACTTTTCGGTAGATTTCGTAAGAAATACTACCTATTACATTCTTCCCTACGTTGGAATTTCTGAAAAAGGTTTTGCTGTTCTAAGCCGATCCTGACTCCCAGAACCCAAACCACACCCAGTTCAAAATTTTATCTATCTATCTATTTATCTATATAACTTTTTTATGGACACGGTAACTTCAATAATTCTAAACAAATCTCTTCCAAACTGACACATAAAATCAAGGGGCATAAAATCTCGGTCAAGTTCATTAATTGGCAAAATCGAACCAAAGGAGGGGAATGGGGAGGGGGGGGGGCTTTTTGTGAAAGCAGAAAAACAAACCCCCATAACTTCTTAATTATGATACGAATCGAATCCGTTTAAAGTTATTATATTACTTCTAGGAAAAGAGCCGAAAATTTATGTATGATAGATTTTTGATATCATTAAAAATGGCCTCAAGGGGGGGGGGATAAATAGGGGTTTAAGAAGAAAAAAATTCATAACTTCGTCAATTCACAAGATATCAAATCCGCTTAAATTTATTATAAATCTGCTTAATATTATATACAACTTTTATATTGACAAGTTTTTTATAGGACCAAACCTTACAGAAAAAAATCCCTGCCGGCTCCGCCTACAGATACAGGTAGATTTCGAAGTGGGCGTCGCAACTGGCGCATCATGTCAAAAAGGTAATTTCTTCTGCAATTCAACAGGCGCCCCACGTTCTGCGTCTTCGAAATCTACCTGTGCCTGTAGGCTGAGCCGTCAGGGATTTTTTTGTATTAAGATAACTAAAATTTGAGATATTTGAATAAAAAATATATCAAATGAACACTTTGTATAAAATTAACAAAAATACATAAGAAGACATATTGAAGCATAAGTTTGGGCACATTATATGTGGTCAATGTCCACCAAAATGCCAATTCGTCACAATGTGCGACGATGGTATTCCTGCCATGTTTATAAAAGATATTCGTTGGCATTTTTCTAGTATAGCTCTCTTAAGTTTATATGATATTCTGTTCCGTTCAACTTTTGAAGAGTGGAAATACTTTTATTCAATTTCTTTAAAAGATTTCGGAATGAGAGAGCAGCTTACACATCTTACCTGCCAAGTAAAATTTCTTCCAACTACTTTAAAAATTCTTTTTTTCTTATTTGATTTAAATGTTTGCTGTAAAGAAACTGACTTACTTTCTGATCCTAAGGACCACATTTCAGTTGAAGTATTTCTTTATTTTTATTTATCTAGGACACTTTAATGTACCATTATCTTCTTTTGTTTAAAAATAAATAAATTACAATAGCAATTTTACATATTATTATTATTATAATGCATTTTGTATTATATCTATACAAGTTGTTCAGTTAAGGCGGATGCCGGTGTAAAAACTTAAAAAAAAAAAAAGAAAAACATTTTTTGTAGCTTAAAACATTATGTTTCTTCTCCGCTTTCAACCCCGCGCCGCCTTTTTCAGCGATAAATCAAAAAAAAAAAAAAAAAAAAAAAAAAAAAAAAAAACACGATTTTCTATAGGCTTTTGTTTGCGTCATCTTGGAAATTGTGAGTAAATAAGCTGTAGATTCTAAATATGGAGTGAGACTTAATGAGACATATATTTATCTGGTGAATCATTAAATGTTTCTTTATATTTCCTATTTTTCTGAGAAACGTGGCCTCTAATCAAATCTTTAGTATTCCTGTCCCTCAAATTTCACTTTGAAATAAAATAAAAAATAATAATAGTATAGTTTTTTTCTGAAAATGAGTAGTTTGGAAGATTTCTACGTTAAATAATAATAAAAAAATTGCACACTTTAATATTTAAGGAATAATATAACAATTGTTAATTTCAACATTTGAGAACAGATGGCGAAAGTTATTGAGTTTCAAGCTGTAATACAAGGATATTAGGCACATTCATTGTAACAGAACATGCTAGATAAATATTTTAAGGTACGAGCTCAATGACAGATTAGTAGTAATGTTTCTTAAGTTTGCAGATATATTTCTTTTACCTCAGTACTGAAGCTCCAGTTTAAACTGGCTACGGACATGTTATTACATAGCCATAGTGATTATCAGACACTTTTACCCCTAGATTTCGGTATATGGGCTAAATGAAAGTGGGTTAACTGCGGGTCTAACTTTTGTTAAAGATTAAATTTACTACCACTTCCGAAATCCACTTCTGAAATGAAATGACGAATCAGTGCTGCACTTGTTTTGATCGATGTAAGCATATGGCAAGAAATAATTTAGCTATGGAACATTTTCAGAGTAACGACGGGTAGTGTCACTTCGAACGTTTGCCTAAAACGTAAACTTTGAGTGTTTCACTTTTATTATTGTAACACAATCATACTGATTGGTAAAGATATGAAGGAAGTTGAAAAATTTCCAACTGAGTGAAAAAATATCCCTAAGAAACAGAACGTTTGATCCCAGAACCTTTGGCTTAAATTGCCAATTCTCAACCAATTGAACTACCTGGAATGACAACTGGCCTACACAATTTACTCAGACAACCTTTTGACAATAGTATCTAGTCTATCATGTAGACAACTCAACAGAATGAGCCGCAGGTAATGGGAATCCGTTAAATTATGGAAACGTAGATATAATTTTATTCATTATTTATTAAATTTCAAAAGTGCCTTTTCATTTTCAGTACCAATTTTTAACTAATAAAATACGATTTTCATGTGTATAAACATATTTTAAGAGAAAAACAATTTCGAAATTTGGAATCAATTAAAGTGTTGTTACCACTTAAATTCATTAACGGAAAAACAAAAAAGAAAAAATAATTTTTAATTTTCTTGACTTTAGAAAATAAACATTTTGTCTGTTCTAATATATTTAATGAAATCGTGCTGAGAGTGACTTGCTACTGCTCAAGTGCTTCTTCACTTTATCGCTAAAAGTGTTTTTAAATGACATAAAGTTAGCTATTATAATGACATAACTATCAATGAGATATTTAGTTTATTGATACTTAACTGTTTTAAATAAAAAATATCTGACATTGAGAGACAGAGGCTCATGCTGAAAATAAACGCTATGCATAATAAACTCTCAAAGTGAGGTAGGAAAAAACATCAAGAAGTCAAAATATTGCAATACATTTATTTTAAAATATCGGAAATTGCTACATGATGACTAGATTTTTCAAATATTTTCAAATAACGTTCGTTCTTCAGCTTACTCTTTAGTCATTTTTGAAATTTACTTTTTAGGATTTATTAATAATTTGTTTTTAAAACATTCTTAGGTTATTTTATTGCCACTGACATAACGCATATTTATTGATGTCAATTTTAAAGAGTATGTAGGAAAATATGCTTGAAATTTATATTTGATATTTTTAATAAATTGTATAAATTTCGTTAGTAAATTGGATTAATTTAATGATTTATTTTATTAAAAAATGTCTTTCATGCATTTAAAAAATAAACAGTAATTATTTCATAATGTCAATTTTAAAGAGAAATAGTATAAAAAAACTGCCTCGGATTACAGGCACGGGTAGGTTGGAAAGTTAAGTACTAATTACACCAACAAAAACTAAATCAAGATTAGTGATAAATGATTGTTTCATAAAATGAACTGCACACTATATTTTTAATTCTGACGTTCTTTTTATTTAGACATGTGCGCGTTTGCGATCCTATATACAGCATCTCTGAGGGTTGTCAAATATTTTTATCACGGCATTGATACTTTTTTATCGCCTTAGTGGCGGAATAACGGAGATGTGATTTTTTTCTACAACCCCCCCCCTTTTTTTTTTAAATTTTGTTTTGCTGGAAGAGTTGGTCCTATCAAAAACTTGTCAATAAAAAAGTTTTAGATTATAGTAAGAGTTTTATAATAAATATAAGTGGATTTGATAACACGTGAATTGACGAAGTTATGAATTTTTTTCTTCTTAAACCCCATTTTCTCGCCCCTTGAGTTCATTATTAATGATATCAAAAATCTGTCATACATGAAGTTTTGGCCCTTTTCCTAGAAGTAATAACTTTAAACTGATTCGCATGTATCCTAATTAAGACATTATGATTTTTTCTGTTTTCAAAAAAACTCTCCCCATTTCCACCCCTTTGGTCCGATTTTACCCATTAACGAAATTAAACGAGATTTTCTGCCCCTTGATTTTATGTATCAGTTTGGAAGAGATTTGTGTAGAATTACGTGAGTTATCGTGTCAATAAAAAATTTATATATATATATATATATATATATATAAAGTGTTTAACTGGGGATGGTTTTGGGTTCTAGGAGTCATGGTCGGCGTAGATCTGAAAATATTTTTCAGAAATTCAAACATAGGGGAGAATGTAATAGGTAGGGGAGATGGGGAGATTTGGGAGAGTTGATCCCTTGGGAGACTTGATCCCTAGGTCTAAAACCAGGGAAAAATGCAATTAAGTCTCTGAAACCGGCAACACTAATAAAGTGATTCCTTATCAACAGATCTGACCACAGAATTTCATTCACCCATTTTTATTTTTGTTGTAAGAAAAGAATATCTGATTTCTTACAATCAAACTTCTTTTCAAGTAGGTAGTTTATGTTTCTTATTTTTTGCTAAATATAACTCAATTGCTTAAGTTGACTGATATAATTTACTAACATTCCTTACTGCTTAAATGTCATTATTTAAATCCAATACAGTTTCTTTAATTTTGATTTAACGATTATTTTCCCAACACATGCACATTAGGGACACTTGATCCCCATTGTATGGGGAGACTTGATCCTGGGGATCAAGTGTCCCCAAAGTTAAGCTAAATTATTGTTAAATTTTATTAACCCCTGCTTCTAATTGTGACTTTTAAGACACATTCAGACAATATCAATATTAGTTAGACTATGGTGACCTTGATTTTGGATGGTTGACAAACATAGAAAGTTACCATATAGCTGCACATGATGGCCAGCAAGCACATATGTGACTGTGCAATGTTTGTTTTGTGGTTACTTTTGAATTATTTTTAAGTCAAAAACCTATTTATAAATTAGAAACGTATAATTCCATTTAATATGTGTTATGTAACCAAGTCTTAAACACCCTATGTCCATATATACATTGAGCTAAAAATTTAATTTGTGCAATAGAGGGTTAATTTTACTGCAGTGATTAAGAGCTCTGTCTTTATCTTTACTTTTTACAGTCATGCCACATATTTATAAACCTAAAGACGTGTTCAAACCAGAAAAAGTATCAATGTTGAAAACTAACAGGCAACAGTGAAGGCTGTAATAGATGGATCCAGTTTTAAAAGTGCAGCAAAATCCATTCATATTAATGTGATGACTTTAAAACGTAATGGGAGAAAACAAAAATCTCAAGAATGTGACATTTCTTATGAATCAAATTATAAGCACTACCAAATATTTTCAGTTAACAATGATCTTTTGTGTGTATATTTTAAAACATCAAGTAAATTAGATCATGGACTTACTCCTATACACACTAATCATCCTGCTCAAATAATAACAATTTATCGAATTTTTGAATTGAACGTATTTGCCTATCCTAAAGCCAAGATGTCAACTAACATAATAAATGGATTTAAAATCACTGGCATATATCCCTTAAACAGGAATATTTTTTCTAAAGATATTTTTTTTATCATCTTTCGTTACAGATCAACCATTAACCCCAACAAGCAGTAATACAATTACAGTTAAACCAAACATAGTGACTCCAGAAGACATACAAGCCTTCCCTAAAGTTTAATTATCCAAAACGGGAAAATAAAGGATCTTCAAAAATTTTGACAAGCACACCAACTAAAAGAGAGATTGAAGAAGAAATACAAGATCGCTGACTGAATAAAAAACAAAAATCAAGAAAAACTCATTTCATCTCGAGAAAGAAAAGTAAAAACACTGAAAATGAAAGCCCCAAATCTTCAGAAAGTGAGAGCAGTTGTAGTGTTCATGATTCAACCGAGCCAGATTCACTTGGTGAATAGTCTGATGAAATCATCGAAGATCCACAAAATTTGTCAATTGATGAATGTGACTTTGTCATTGTGCGATTTCTAGGAAAGAAGAAAATTAGTCATTTCGAAAAATTGTAAAGAAGATTTCATCATCTGAATGCAAAATCAATTTCCTAAGAAAAAGAGGACTTAATTCCGACCAACTTATTTATACAGAAAATGTTTACATTAGTGTTGTGGGCAATGACGAACATTATCAAAAAAGTACCTAAACCAGTCATGCTTGGTGGAACTTGTCAAACTGCAACAATTTTAACATTTACGTTTGACTTTTAAAGCTTTGAAGATGTTTTTTGATCATTAATTTTAGCAATAATAATCGTTCATATGGAAAACAGTCATTTTTACCAAATGTAGAATTTTTTGTCTGTTTTCCTACCTTTTTTACATGTTAGTCAACAATAAATTTGATTTCTACAACTTAATTTGAATCACTTCAATGCATCTGTTTCAAGGATCAAGTCTCCCTTGGAAAGGGATCAAGTCTCCCTGTAAGTGGGGAGACTTGATCCTTTTTTTCTTTTTTGGAAAATAATTTATATTTATTTAAAAAATGTTTTTTCAAAAATAAATAAATTACTACAATATTAAAGACACATAAGCCTTTAATAATAACTAGAAACATTTTTTAAAAAATTGGTTTTCTCCAAAATAAAAATTAAAAACTGAAAAAGGGATCAAGTCTCCCAAGTCTCCCCTACTATTTCTTAAGAAATCTACCTACAATTTGCTTTAAAAACATATTTGATATTTTTAAAAATATGCATGAATTTCGTGAGTAATTGGGATTAATTTAATGATTTATTTTACTAAAAATGTCTTTGATGGACTTAAATAAATAAACAGTAATATTTTCATATTAAATATGTATTTAAAAAAAAAAAAAAAAAAAAAAAAAAAACTTTGTACTTTTTTGAAAATCTTGTAACAATGAAATTCTTTAAACAGTTTCAGCAATACACTAAATCTTTGTCATTTTTACTTTATAATCTGTAGATTATGTTTGTAATTTACGACATTTAAGCCGTGCACGTTCTACCCAAACTTTCAAAAAACCGAAATACAGTGTGCAACAATATTCTTCAATTAAATTTTACTGTATTTTATCAATTACTTATTCCTTATAACGTCTCAAAACTCACTATACTTATTGTTAAGTAATAACTCGTAAAAAATGACATCCTTATTTCCAATCTCTGAATAAAATTCAGACTGCGCGTAGTCACTAAAGATAAATGTGCACATATTGTAGTAGCATAAAAAAGTACACACTAAACCACCATTGCCCCCGCCGACAAGTGATTCTTTTTTAATGCTTGCAGCATAAAATATTTTATTCAGGTGCAATATTTCATGGGCTACAACAGACATTAACAGTATTTGTGATAAGTTTTCCAAGATGATAAATTACTTTGTTGACAGTTTTGTTGGTCATCACTTTGTCACTTTTTGCTTGTAAGATAACGAAGAAATATAAAGCTTGATTTCACGGAATAAACGTGTAAAATTTGTATTTTTTTGGACATGTGAGGTATAACAAGTTTGCTTTAAGAGATTTGCGTGACGTGAATGTAATAATAATGCGACTTCCGAAATAATAATAATAGTAAAGTAAAGTATTGGATCATCCGGAAAGTTCTGCGAAATACTTCTGTTGAGATAATGTTGAAATGATTGAATGTCACCAGAATTTACAAACAAATGTATTTCAAAATAAGTAAAAACAGTTCCTTCCCGTACATAATAAAAGCAAAGCTTTATTCTATTTCAGTGGAAATGTGGCATTTATGGATTCAAAATATATTAAAAACTTTCCGGACGACCTAATATTTGAGCTTCAATGGAAAATATTTTTATAAAATTCTGCATTATTTAAATGAAAATTTGAAATATAATTCTGCAAATAGTATGTAAATGTATCAGGTTATTCAAAAATTTATTTTGATATTTTATTACGTTGGTTGAAGTATATAAACGGAAATCTATGTTTATAGTCAGCTCTTTGACTGAAGTTAATTAACACCCAGCAGTAGTGTTTAAAAAAAAAATCGCCACTTTTCTATTAGAAAGCCTATGTCAAGAGATATACAGGATGTTTCATTGGGTAGTTACACCGGATTCGTACGGTACTTGAATTTGAACAACACTATTTCCGATTAACAATCTTCGCCTTATTTAATAGCGAAACTTCTGTAATTAAATAAGGAAAATATTACTATGCAGATTTAAGGATGTTCAAATTCAAGGAACGTATCATATCATATATTCTAATACGAGCAAATCTTGTGTGTGGTTATATACAGGGTGTTCTAGAAAGGACTCCCCAACTTTGAAATGACATAACTTCGAAACAGTGAGAGATAGAAATGTGAAACAAGTTGAATGTTAAACAGATAGGTCTGGAATTTGTTATACACGAATTTGAAAAAAATAGTTCCAATATTGGATAATAGGTGGCAGCACAAGCACATGGAACTTTTAATGGTACTCAGAAGTACAGAAATTTCATTTGTGAGTCTGTTTCATTGCTGACACGTGTAAAAAAGTTGTATAGAATTAGAGAGTAATTACGAATTCAAGAATATCATGCCATATTCCTTGGAACAACGAATTTTTATTGTACTTGAATACCACGATTAAATCGAAGTCCGACTATGACAAAGCGAAGTTTAAAAAAAAAAAATAATGTTTAAAAAGGTCCAGACTTGAAAACAATTCGCAATTTAAACAATATTGAACGGACGGGGAGTGTGGCCGATGATTTAGGCGAAAATGTGGGGTGCTGTCGATCAGTCATGACACCTGAAAATGTGCAAGCAGTCGAAGAAATTTTAAACGTTGTCCTCGAAAATCCATAAGGCGAGTCGCTGCTGAAGCAGGGTTGTCAAACACCACTACGCACAGTATAATGCGAAAAGACCTGAAGCTGTTTCCCTATAAAATACAGTGCCATCAAGCGATCACAAATACAACTCTACAACAAAGAGAAGTTTTTGCAAATGAGTTACTGCAGATGATTGATGAAAATAAAATTGATGTCGGTCATGTATGGTTCACCGATGAGGCCCATTTTCATTTAGAGAGATATGTGAACAAACACAACTGGCGAATGTGCGGCACTGAAAACCTGTTTGTGTGTCTTTCAAAACCACTGCACTCAGCAAAAATTACAGTGTGGGCAGGATACCTATTCCAGTAAAGGAATCATTGGGCCCTTTTTCAGGAGGGAAACGATTAACGCATCTCGATATATTGAAATTTTACAGCAGTTTATTGGGACATTTCAAGCTCTAGAGGATGCACCAAAGATTTCATGGTTTATGCAGGATGGGGCCCGACCGCACCGTACCACTGCAGTGTTTGAGTTCCTCGAGGAATACTTCAGTGAGAGAGTCATTGCTTTAAATTATCTCAAAGTGACAGGTATTGGTATGGATTGGCCACCATATTCCCCGGATCTGAATCCATGCGACTTCTTTTTGTGGGGTTACTTGAAGGCACTGTTTATTATAAGAATCCCCAAACGTTGGAACAGCTCGAACAATTCATCTGTGAAGCATGTGCATCCATTTCAATAGAAGTATTGCAACAAGTGATTTCGAACTTTACCTTTAGGTTGCGTCATGTTGTTGCTGAAAAAGGTAACCATATTGAAACCATTGTAATGTGATTATTATCTCAATTCAAACAGCTCACTTTCAGGAACTATTTCAAAGACACAACTTTTCGATTGCAGCGCCCTCTCGTTGTTAATATTGGAACTCTTTTTTTAAATTGATGTATAAAAAATTCCAGAGCTATCTGTTTAACATTCAACTTGTTTCACATTTCTATCTCTCACTGTTTCGAAGTTATGTCATTTCAAAGTTGGGGAGTCCTTTCTAGAACACCCTGTATATATATATATGCAAATTTTATCTTAAAAACGGCTCTAACGATTTTGACGAAATTTTGTACCCTACCGTTTTGGGGCACCAGAAAACCATTGGGTTAGGTCACGTGTTCGAGAAAATTCGTTTAGTAGGTCATTTTGGGTCATCAATGGTCACGGTCAAGCTAATTGTATCTAAAAAACGGTTCAAACGATTTTGACTAAATTTTGTATCTGACCATTTTCGAGCACGAGAAGACTATTGGGCTGGGTCACATGTTCGAAAACTTTCGATTAGTGGGTCATTTTTGGGTCATCGCGGGTCAATTTAATTTTATCTAAAAAACGGCTCTAACGATTTTGATTAAATTTTGTGTCCTACGAGTTTCGGGCACGACAAAATCATTGGGATAGGTCCCATGTCCAAGAAAATTCGATTAGTGGGTCATTTTTGGTTCACTATGGGTCAAGCTAATTTTATCTAAAAAAGGCTTAGATTATTTACACTAAATTTTGCATCCTATGGTTTTCGGGCACGAGAAGACTGTTGGGCTAGATCATGTGTTCGAGAAAATTCGATTAGTGGGTCATTTTGGTCATGGGTCATTATGGGTCAAGCTATTTTAACTTAAAAACGGCTCAGACTATTTAGACTAAATTTTTTTCCTCCTATGGTTTTTGAGCACGAGAAGACTGTTGGGCTAGGTCTCATTTTCGAGAAAATTCAATTAGTGGGTCATTTTGGTCATGGGTCATTATGGGTCAAGCTATTTCATCTTAAAAACGGCTCAGACTATTTAGACTAAATTTTGCCTTCTATGGTTTTGGTGCACGAGAAGACTGTTGGAATAGGTTACATGCTCGAGAAAATTTGATTAGTGGGTCATTTTGGTCATGCGTCAGGATATTTGAACTCAAAGCTAATTTTGACCGAGCATAGCTCGGTCTTCCCTGCTCGTAAGAACCCCCCCCCCCCCCGAATTAACTACCCGATGAAACACTCGGTACATATACACACATTATTCGAACAAGTTTTTAAATCTATTTGAATTAAATTATATTAAAATAATTTCAACATGTAAATATTTGCTTGTAAAACATAATCAAAAGATATTTTGTTGAAATATAATATTGTAAGTCACTAATGTGTAATTGAATTAATATTAATTATTGTAATCATTTAAGGATATCTATTATTTTGTCATATTATTAATACTATATTTTTTTCTTTCAATAATATCGCTTCTGGTTGTTGTTACAGCTATACTATAAAAGTAAGTAATTTTAAAATTACCTGATGTGTGTGAACAAAGTTCTATACTCTCTCTATAAGTCTTTCTATATATATTTCCCCAACATTTAATAAAAGATTTATTTTTTGTTGTAATGTATGTGTTTGAATAGTATTATACTGGTCAATCATTAAATAACAAGAAGCAGTTTCTCTTAAAAATGCCTTTATTTTGTTCAGTAATAACCAGATTAAAAAAAATGTTTAATGAATATAACCTTTGTGCTAACAAACAAAACTTTTATTATGTTTTATTTCTCACAGCTGAGAAATTTTCTTAGCATTTTATTTAAGTGCTGCTTATGAACAACTGAAGTGAGGACATAAATCGCATGAGAAATTAAAAAATAACTAAGAAATTATTTTCTTGGAAAATAATTAAATTAACATTTGAAATATTACATTTAAAAAATTTAATAGAATGCATTGTGAAATAAAGATTGTGTTTGATATAAATGAAATTCAATAAATAAATAAAGTTTAATAAATAAATAAAGTTTAATAAATAAAAAAATAACATTAATGTATAATCAGCAAATTTAAAACTAGATGACTTACAAATAGTTTTATGACAGAAACGTACGTCTTTTTTCAACGTGTTTGAAAGGAAAAATATTTTAAATAAACAGAAAACTGCCCAGTTAAACTGAGGACATTGAGCTGACAGGCTATTCACACTAATTGTATATTATACTCTTATTTCAAAGGATTTGAAATTAGCCCCTCAAAAAATAAAGAAATCGACAATATATTAAGGGGGATTAGTACCACTTATAATTAACCGATGAACACCCAAAAGTATTCAGGGAAGCGCCCTATTACAATGAGCATATATACAAAATTTGAAGCAAATCGAATAATTCTGCATGAAAAATCCATTTATCTGAATTAAGGGGGATTAGACCCCCATATCCCTCTTTATACTTAACCAATGCACCCCCAAAACGAATCAGGGAAGTGCCTTATCACAATGAACATATATACAAAATTTGAAGAAAATCGGATAATTCTGCATGAAAAATCCATTTATTTAAATTAAGGGGAGTTAGCCACCCGTTTCCCCTCTTTATACGTAACCAATGAACTCCCAAAACTAATCAGGAAAGCTCCTTACCACAATGAACCTATATACAAAATCTAAAGGAATTCGGAAAATTCTGCATGAAAAACCCATTTATCTAAATTAAGGGGGGTCACCCCTCCGTTTCCTCCCTTTATACTTAGCCAATGAACTTCCCAAACTAGTCAGGGAAGCGCCTTATCAGAATGAACCTATATACAAAATTTGAAGAAAATCGGATAATTCTGTATGAAAACCCCATTTGTCTAAATTGAGGGGGGGGGGGATTAGCTCCCCGTTTCCCTCCTTTATACTTAACCAATGAACCCCCAAAACTAATCAGGGAAGCGCCTTATCACAATGAACCTAAAAACAAAATTTGAAGCAAAACGGTTATTTCTATCAAGAGTTATCGCGTTAGTACATACATATGTACATACATACGTACGTACATACATATTCTAATACATGTACATGTACATACATATACATGTCCTCAATTCAGTTGTTCATAAGCAGCACTTAAATAAAATGCTAAGAAAATTTCTCAGCTGTGAGAAATAAAAAAATAATAAAAGTTTTGCTTGTTAGCATAAAGATTATATTCATTAAACATTTTTTTTAAATCTGGTTATTACTGAACAAAATAAAGGCATTTTTAAGAGAAACTGCTTCTTGTTATTTAATGCTTGACCAGTATAATACTATTCAAACACATACATTACAACAAAAAATAAATATACATGTATGCATAAATATTTACACAAAAATATATGTACATCATACATACGTACATACAGAGCGGGCGGGCACATTAGCTCTCAGGCTTTGATAGCCTGTGAGCTAAAAATGAAAGGAAACATTAAGTTTTATTGATAAATCCCTTTTCTAATTGAACGAAACTTGTAACTATTATAATGCACAAAGAATTTAAAATCAGTTGCATAACTTATCGAATGTTTATCGTACTATATAAAATTTTTGAGACCAGAAATTTTTTAAGAAGAAGCAGTTATGATTAGTACATTGACATTAGTGCATTGTATTCGATCCCCAACTGTAATACTATTAAAATTATTTTACTTAATGATAAATTGAAATGATTGCAAAAAAGAAAAAGATTTATCTGATGTGTTAAGGTCCTGTCTCACCTTTCATTTCAATAACAATAGGAATACATTGTTAATTTAACGAATATTTTAACAGATTTTTTAAAATAAAATATTTTGTTAGAAGTAATCTATTCATTACTAGATACTACTGAAAAAGTAAATGAAATGGCTCTATGATTATTGAAATTTTGGTTATTTTATCAGAATATTCAAGCAAACACGATATTAAACAAATATTTTTTAAATATTTGTGTCTCTAATTTTTTTATTGGAGATTTCTTAATATATGATTAGTTTTAAACTTAAATCTTTACAATTTACCCACTTTAATCACTTAGAAACTCGAAAAACAAGAATGCATCGTTTAAAATTTGACTTTTGCCACGAAATTATATCATGGTAATTTTATCAGAAATTTCAAGCAAAAATAATCTTAGAAATATACTTTTGAAATATTTGCCTTCATTGTAGATTTCTTAACAAATTATTAGTTTTAAATTTTACCTTTACGCAGATAAGATGACAATCATGTTGAAAATCGAGAAAAAATAATGCTTTTGAAATGAAATGCAAACAAATGGAATGAATATTCAAGCAAAAACAAGCTTACAAATACACTTTCATAACATTTGTCTTTAATTCTTTATTGTATATGTCTTACTGATTCATTACTTTTATTTTGTATCTTTACATAAATAAAATGAGATTCTTTTAGAAATTCGAAAACCAAGATTGCACTGTTGAGAAATTGACTGTTGTAAAGAAATTCAATTAGCTGCAATTAGTATTGTTATTTTGACAATTACATCAAAATATTGAAACAAAAACAGTCTTACAAACGTACTTTCAAAATATTTGTTTTTAACAACAATTTATTGTATTATTTCAAAAACTCATTAATTTTAAATTTGTTACTTTACACAAATAATCAGAAAATCACTTAGAAACTCGAAAACGAAGAGTGCATCGTTGAAAATTTGGCTCTTGTAAGGAAATCTGAAAAAAAAAAAAAAAAAAAATATATTTTAAGAAAAAAATATTATTTCATAAGCTATCGGCTCAATTCCATGAAAAAAATAAATAAATTTACAAACAACCCGAAATACTGAATATTCTAAGAAAAGAAAAAGAAATAAAAGAAATGAAATAAAAGAAAAAATCAGCTTAAAATAGAATAAAATTAATTTTCGATGAGTGCCAAAGCTACTTTTTTATTTATTATTCTTATTTTTTCATCTGTTTTAGCATCCCGATTTAACCCGAATCCGAGTGAACCCGTAGTTTGGTTGGGTCTAGCCGACGCTAATTTTTTTCCTTGCGCTGCGGGTCGACCCGATTTTTTTAAAAAGTCCTAGATAGTTTTCAAATTAAAAAAATTGTATATTTTCATATTAATGAGTGTATATATGTTAATTTTTATACACAATAAATTAAAATTGATATTGGAAACTACTTTTCCCTAATTGTATTAAAGTATGGATTTTCTTAAAATATTTCTTTGACTTCGGGTTCGGGTGTGGTGGATTCAGCGGGTTGATTTTAAGCATAATTTTCGGTTCGGATCGGGTAGAATATGACCTGCTCTGGACAGCTTATTCAGCTGATTCAGCTTTTTCTAAATGTGATCCCTTTTTTCATTTCTTCGTTTTTTAAATAAGCGTTTTCCATTTCAATATTATTTTTTCTTCGATTTAAAAAAAAGAAATAATGCAAATAATATTTAAATCGCCTCCGAGTTAAGATTTTAAAAAAGCAGTTGAAGTGAAAGAAAAATTGCCGGAAAGTTAAGTGTGAATTCGATTTTAGTTTTCTCTCCTTCTATCATATCTTTTCGCAGCACTTGAACTGCCGTCTGTCATTGGATGGAGTGGTGAATTGGTATGCTTTTAGAAAAAAATTGTGATTATGTTTACTATCCATTAAACTGTTTTTATTTAATAAAAGTAAATAAAATTATGAAACCGTATGTAATTATTTCGCAGTATGACCGCAAATATTGCTACATTTTCTAATAGAAATGAAAATATCTTCCAAATTTCGTAGTTTGTATATATAGAGTAACTTTTTATAATTCATATTATCTCACTTACAATGAGATAAACAGAGTGCACCAGAAAAATCGCATAAATCGTATAAAGCAATAATTTTTATTCAGAGTAAATAAAAAAATGATGATAGAACTACACATATTCGATTTTTGAAAATATTGTTAGTGAAAGAAAAAGTTTAACGTGACATCAGGTGCACAGAAATAAGGATTACTGAAACATGAATATAATTCAGTGCATATGCGATAAAATTTATTTCCATGACGTGAAACATTTTATTTTGCAGTTTTTGTTACAAACTAACAACTGCAGAGATATGGTTTACAGGTATATTTTATGTTCTCCGAGCGAGGATTATTACTTTTTAGAATCTACAGAGTCTTCATAAAACACCCTCTATCTTCATTTTCAACTCATTTTCTATTCATTTTTAACTCATTTTCTATTCATTTACAACTTTTAACTGAAGTATGCTATTGATAAAAATAAATATAAATAATCATGCATAAAAGATTCATTTAAAATACTACGTAATTAGCAATATATTTTTTTGAATATCAGCGTATTTAAAAATACGAAATTATTTGCAGATTTTCTAACACTTTGTTGATATAAACTGATGCATGCTACGTTTAAAACAATTACCAGATATTATCATTATCTTTTTACCTTATAATGATAAGGTTCTTACCAAAAACAAGAGGTAAAACGAGATGACGTCATCTACTTAGTGTAGAGTTTTGCATCGGGGTCGGGCAATCTGACTTTCCTGCACCCGTCCTGACCTGCGGTTTGGGTCAGATCACGGCTCTAATTTTATCGTTACGGGTCAGCTTGACTCTAATAGTTTTGGGTTCGAGTTAAACCTATTTTTCAGAACAAAGTATAGAATATTGCTTCAGATGAAAAACTATATATTTGAGTATGAATGAGTCTTTAGATGTTAATTTTTCTACCTAAAAGATAAAATTTATATTACTAATATAATTGTAGATATTTTTTCCCTGATTGTGCTAAATTGTGGATCAGTTTCTTTTTATTATTTCAGGTTGTAGGTCGAGTTCGAACCGGGTTGTTTGTCGAGTTCAAGTCGGATTCCGTGTAGACGAAATTGCTTTAGCGGGTTTGGGTAAGGTTGCTGATTGACATTAAACTGAATTTGTGCAGGACTCGAGTATCTTTAGTCTTGTCTACAATCTGAACAAATATACAACGCTTTCCAAGCAGTATTTCGAGAGTTAGCGAACTTCACAAGGTTCTCACTTCAATGTTATCGCTACACAAATGAAACTTTCATTTAATTTTTCTCAAGAGAAAAAAATACTACTCTTCTACTAAATTAAATTTTAATTAGGGGGCTGGAATTGTGAATAATATTTGCCAGCATTTTATAAATTTCCGTTAAAGGAGGTGTGATATGTCTATTTATTTTAATTTAAAATCACGTTTGTAATTATTATGTTTATAAAAAAAAATATACTTAAAAAATTGTCCGACATTAGAATTTTTTTTTGTACATATGTTTACTATGTGCATGTTTTTGACTTTTGAAATCTTACATGCCCTGTTATCCCCATATTTAATTTTGATCTAATTTTTCAATATTCTATTATCAAAGTTAACAATTAAACATTTTATTCGTTTAATTAGATTTGAATCAAAACATAAATTGCAAATAATGTTTTTTGTGCTCAATTTTTTATTGCGTTAATATTTTTGGAAATTAGCATTATCACAAAACTATTTTTAAGTAATAAAAAATGTTTGAAAAATATAATAATGAAAGAAATGAGAAATGTAGTTCTGAAAAATGTAATTTTAAATTAATACTTGCGACGGAAAAAAATCTCATCTTTCAATAAATGTTGAATTTGGAAATGAAATGATTTAACATAAGACGAATATACTCTTTTTTCAAGTAAGCATTATGATTGGGATAAATCGCTTTGCATTTTTTTTCTTTGTTTTGAGTAAATGCATTTCATTTCTGTTTTTTTTTCTTCCTTGAAGGAATCTCATCCATAATGAAAAAAAAAAGACTCTGAGATTCTAAAATCAATTTATCTTTGGGAAGGAGTTAAAACGCGTAGTTTTTATTTTCTACTTGGAAAAATCAAGTTCAAATGCTAAGAGAAATACAAGAGATATAGAAAAAAATTCCATCTGTGTTTTTTTTGTGGATATGTCAGATTCCATTAGATATAGTCGGATGTTTAATTTAGTGAGGTATTTTCATTCGTTTTGAAAAGAAACGTAGCTACGCAGTTTTCGAGATACGTGAATGAAAAGCCTTTTTAAATATAATTCTATGCATTTATATATCCTGTATATGTATGTATAGTTCCCATAACATATATCCCATATTTTTCATTTATTATTCCGAGGATATGTCAAATTGAATCACATATGATTCTAGGTTGAATGATATTTATTTTATTCATTTTGAAAAGAAATGTAGCTACTTTATTTTTGATTATATATATATACATAAATGATAAAAAAAAAATATATCATTCACTTTTCAGATTTTGTTTATAAAATTTCGTATTTTTAATAGACATTCTAAATTATATTAGGATTTTAAATATTACAATTCTTTTATTTTGTATCATTACTAGAAGTAAGAAAATTGAGGCACCATATAAGTACTTTAGCACGCTGATAGTTTCTCAAAAAGGAAGCAAAATTGTAAATAAAAATTGTTATTTATTTTTTACTTGTTATGGTTAGTAAGGTTTCTTATGTGAAAGGTAATAACCCGAATGAAATACTAAGTGAAGACCCATAACTAAGCGGTTGTTTGTTAATAATTAACATATAAGAAGTGGTAGGAAGTGGATTTTCAATTTTATAATATGCATTTCTATCCATTGGTTTGCGTGCCGAAATTACAGCAAATATACTAATAAGTATTTCCGAAAATTAAATTAAATTTTGAAATGTAGTTAATCTTTTTGGAGAAAATAAACAATATGCGAGTAAAATAACCAAACACGAGTAAGTTTAGAAACATTCTTTTGTATAAAATTATAAAATATAAATATATTTATGTATTGTACTGATTTTATGCAATACTTTTATAGCATCGCTTAAATAATAAAGTAATATTATAGTATACTTCCAACTTATTAAATAACTTATGTACTTACATGAAAGTGTATAAAGAACAGGGTCATCGAAAAGTCGCGGAAACCAAACTTTAAAAAATATATACAAAATCCATACTATATAAAACTGGGATTGTTTTTCAATAGATGGCTGCATTATATTGTTAAAAATCGTACATCAGTAGAAATTTCAGTTCAACTTTAATCGAATTTTAGTTTAGTTGTGCAAGATGACGATTCTCAAACACATTTATGATTGAGCATTATTTCGCAAACACACTGTTAAAGTCAATGAATTGTCAATTTTCATCAATTTCAAGCGTCAAACGAAGCAAAAATGCCATTTCTCAGAGCTATGTTTGATGAATACTTCGTTATGAAAGAACTATGCCACCCACGCACCCCCTAATCTTCACATCCTGATTTCAGTCTATGGGGCGGGGGGGGGGGGGGCATCTCAGAACATGTGTTTATTAGGAACAGTCAACATTCTATCGATGACCTGAAAGCAAACATTGAATACGATATTCAGCAACTAAGCGTTCGAGTATTGAGAATAATAGACTCCAATGTGGTAATATACATTCGTGTATGTATCGGAAGAAACCAATCATATTTTAAATATATTCTGTAACAAGGTAATTTTTCTTTCAGTTTTGTTTCTGAGAATTATGTTATCAGAACATATAATTTAGTTGATGTTTGTATTGTGTATCATACATGCATATTTTAAATAAAATATTTTTTACGGGTGGTGGGACTTTTCGATGACCCTGCATGAAGCACATATATGTATAAAAGTGTAAAACGTATAAGCATAAAGTATAAATAACTTACATACATATTAAAGGGCACACAATTGTAAGTATTACAGTATATTTAAGTATTACTTATGTAATATTATACTTTTATGTAATGCAATAACCTTATTATACTATATTTTTATAGAATATAAAATTATAAAATATATTGAATATTTTATAATTTGATTAACCATATACGAGTAACTGGTAAATTCAATTAGTTTTACCAATATTAACCCAGTACTTTATGAAGAACTTACGAATTGAAACCATACATTTCTAATTGTGCTATCGCTTTATCTCTTCCTAGCTCATAAAAATTCTGTTGATAAACAAATACCTAACATAAACACAGAAGAAGCACAAAACTTTAAAACTGCCTGAAACAGTATTTACTATGAATTATTTTGAAGACTAAGAAAACTATCTCTGTTTTTCTTAGAAGGAAATTTTACTTCTTTGATTGTTTTACGTAAAAAAAACTATGTCTAAAACAGTTTTACTAATACTAATACAAATTAAATTTCAATAAAATTACTATACACTGATTTCTTTGTTAAAACATTTCTTTTCAGAGTACTATTATATTCTAAAGTACTGAAAGATAAAAAAATTAAATAAAAGGGAATTTATTTGGCCATGCATAGTTTGTTTTTGTAAGTTAATGCTTCCTTTAAGCAAATGAATAGATTGTACTTTCTACTTCATTTAAATGAGAAAAACTGCCTATATTTCGGGAAATTCTTTGGTTTAATTGAATAAATTTAAATAGGAAAATCTAAAAAAACGTTAGTGATATAAGAATTTGATTATGTGTGTTAAAGAAATAATTAAATTAAGAATAACAGTTCCTAGTATATTTTAGAATTTCCGTGTTATTATTTTTTTTTAATCAAAAGTTTCTCCATAAAATACAATATGTCTTCCTCTTAGAATATTGTAAGTTTTTGGAAGAATTAATTTGTCTGAATTGTCACTTTTGCAACACATTGTATATTATATACGTACATTATAAAGTATAAACATGCCCGTCTGTGAGTAAGAATGACATATCATATTAACGGTGGTAACAATGTAAGCTATCCATTTTATCTTTTTCGTAAATTTAATTACTTCTACCTTTCTCATAATTTAAATATTTACATCGTCGAATAGGGAAAAAATGTACTTTCAAATGCAGTTTGTATGAAAACTGTATCCAAATGTAGTGATTTTTTTTAATAGTTTTTAAAATAATTTTCAAGCATGATTAAAAAAAAAATCTATCTCTATCGCGGGCAGCCCGATTATGTAAGAATAACCCGTTTGCACTTTAAACAATATAAATAGTCCAGGGATTGTTTCCGGCTAATATTCCATAAAGAAATGTCACACTTCATAAATAAATAAATAAATAAATAAAATAATATAAGTAAAACCCAAATTTAACAATGTAATCAAACTACAAGCTAAAACACTGAAATAATCAGAGCAAAAAAGGCTGCTGTAAGTAACAAAATCTTTGGCGATTTATTCAGCTCTTAGCCTCTGGCACGCGGCTAATACTAAAGTATTGTTTTAATAAATTTCAAAACTTTATTTTAATATATAATTGATATTTTTCACATACAAATGTTTTTAATGTTATTAGTGGGCAATAAAAGAAAAAAAAAATATATATTAAATGTAAAACATTCATTGGAGTAAAATATCCACCAGAGTTTCAATTAAAAAAAGGTTTTCTCCCTATGTTCTGTAACCCGGGAAGTCCGGGTTGGATCCTTTGTTGTGAATAATACAAATACTTATGCCTTTTAATAGGGGAGATGGGGGATGAATGGGACATTTTAACAAAAATATTTATTTTAAATATATTTTTTAAGTTATTATCAATATTATATATCACATTACATACAGTACGTATTTGACTACATCTTATGCCCAATATCTATTCAAGATTATTATTATACAGAAATATATTATGAAATTAAAAAAAGTTTCTTTTTGTCCCAATCATTCCCACAGCAGGGATGAATGGGGCACAAACATTTTCCTCTCTGTATTCAATGTTAAAGACTAAAAGCTCACAAAAATGCCTCCTTGGCAAAAGCTGAGATATTACAAATTGTAATATGATCTCCAGGATCACTTGTCAGCCAATCATCTTGGACTCGTCTAAGCACGGCCAAACTCGATCTTTCTCCTTCGCTCATACGGCCTTCACAATCACCCCTTAGTTTCGGAATCGTTAAAGGGCTACTTTCGCCGGTAGATGGCGCGATATACTTACCATAAATAATGCTTAATAAAGATTACTTCTATACATAAAAATACAAAAATCTTTGCAATATTTTCATTATAAAAGGTATATATATATCATATGTAACTTTAGCTTCAGCTTTATCTTTACTACAAACAAGAAAAAATAAGATTTAGAGATAAAATAAATAAATACAATGCTTTAAGTAATTAAAAATAGTTTAAATAACACGCTACTATAAATGCAAAACAAACTTTATAAGTAAATTTCTATATTTATACACGTTTAAATTCTTGATTACTTGAAACATTGATAATTCTGAGCGTAAAATACACAGTAAAATTTTTAAAAACATTTACTAGTTTCATAATAGTAAGAAAATTAAGCAAGTTCGCCAATATCCGGCAATCTACTCATATCGAATTTTTTTTCTCAAAACATGGATTACTTTTACACGATTCTTAATTATTTAAAATATGTATATATATGTACATTCAAAATAATTTTCAATAAATTTAACCATTGTAGGTGCTGATCTGAAATATATAAGCGTATAGAAATATAATAGAATTACATAAAATTAAATATTATATTCCAATTCTGGAAACTCATGGTATAAAAGTATGTATATGATAAAAATAGAAAGATATTTACATGTTTTATAATATCAACAGAATAAGAAAACCTATTTCGCCAATATCCGGCAATCAACTCATATCGATTTTTTTCTCTCAAAACATGGATTATTTTTAAATGATTGTTAATTATTTAGAATATATATATATATGTGTCTGTACATTGCGGACATTTTCAGTAAATTTAAATACTGTAGGTGATGATCATAAAATAGAGGTAAACAAAATAATAAAAATTTTTAGAGGTTTCGTTATTTTAGACAATGAACAAGTTTTTTTGCTGTAACATCATGTACTCCATTTATGAGAGAATAGTTTTCGTGGAAATTTTAGAATATTGGGCAACAGAAATTACAGAATATTTTTTCAGAATTTTAAAATATTAATGCATAAATCTATTCACCATGCTTGTATATATAAATGTATCTATAGGTATATGCAGATTCCATTTCTTGATTAGACTTTAAACATGGATAATTTTTACAGCGAAAATATACAGTACATATTATATAATTAAAATTAAGTAAACTTTAAAAATTTTCTTGATAAAGAGATCGTATATGCAGATGAACTGGCTTTATTTGTAAAATTCCTTGCCATATTTTTTAAAATGATGGGCAAAAATCTTGCACATATTAATGAGCATATATTTATTTTATGCTCGTTTATGTCACATTCCCATATAGTGTTTTTTATTAGTCTCGGATATATCAATTCATAAATAGTTTCGACGATTCCGTTTGAATTTAGGATTGGTACAATCCTAAAATTCTAGTAAAATTCAGTCTAAAATTGTGGAAATTAGACTGATGAATTCTAGTTTAGGATAAGACAATCCACCTCTATCCTGATTGGCAATTAACTGAAGTATGGTTGCATCACATTGATCTGTTTCTATGTTTGATAAGCAGGATTCTCATTCAAAATTTTCTTGAATTACTCTTACAAGATTACTTATCCGCTAACAATGGCAATACCTGCAAACTTCAGATTAACTCTTGGTGGTGCTAGCAATTAAAAAGAAATTAATTAAGTGGTTTATAATTTCGATCATTAAAATTCAGTTTAAATCTACAAATAAATTGAGAGCCGCAGCAATTTTATAAGGCACATATTTCGAAAATTTTGCTCTGTACTTCTATTGATTGGTGGTGTATCGGTAATAAAAGCGCCTATTCATGAAAAGAAATTCCAGGTGTTTTTTCCTCTGAATTTGAAGCACAATGTGGAACACAGCAATGAACCATTTTCAACAAAAGAAAAATAAGAACACGCAATTTCATTTACGTTATATCTAAGAAAATACAAGAGTGAAAGGCGAGAATAAGGAAATTCTCCATTAGCCATGGTAAGTAATAGCGCCCCCTACTTTCTCCGGGGAGAAAATGTTATTCCTCTTGAACAAAGGGAAAATGACTTTTTGTTACGGCCGTATAAGAGGAAGGAGAACGATCGAGTTAGGCCGTGGTCTAAGCTTTGTCTTAAAAGGCCCATAAACGGAAGCATCCAATGGATGAAGACGATGGCTACAATGAGGATGAAATGTTAAAAGAATAATTACCATAAATTATTAATTTATCAACCTGTATAATATCATTTAGTTAATAAATATGTTTTTCAACATCCTCTAGGGATGGATGAATGAGATAGTCCCATTCATCCCCATTTGAAAAGTTCCAATCATCCCCATGATGCATATATTCAATTGTCAGCCATTTTGTCTCAAAATTATTTTGTCCCAATAGTTAACATTCATTCATTTTAATTACCAATATTGAGCCTTGAAAAAAAAAAAAACTACAACATATCTTAATTGTTTATATTGCATAAAATATTTAACTAACTTCAAATATAAAAAAAATTACTTTTGAGCAGAGTTTTCAGGAAATGCAAATTTGAGGAAAAATGGAAACAGGCATGTGGTCTTGCTTTTGGTTCTGAAGCACAATATGGTAGTGAAATATATGAGGATAGGAAGCAACTAAAAAGAAAAGTTTATTGCCTGAAATATTGAGAACGGCCCATCCATCCCTTGTCTCATTCATCCCCCATCTCCCCTATTCTTTCTACTATGGTTCAAAATACAAATCTAGAAGATTGTCACTGGAAAAGTTATTTCCTTATGGCATAAAAAATAATATCGGCGTCACTAAAGACTCTGAATAGCAAAAAACTCGTATTTATTAAAAGAAATATTAAACATGGATTTTATGCAAATTTTTGAAAGTATATATACTCTATTAGGAACGGCCGATTTCGTTACCCAAAAAACTCCCCCCACCCTATCCTTAATATGATTCTTTTAAATAATTTTGTTTCAAATATGTATAAAAAAATCTGCAGCACGTGCCATTTTTCCTTTGTTGCAATCAGAGTGCTGCATCCTCAAACAAAAGACAAATGGTTTTTGCTGGATCACAAAATTTTCAAGTGTTTGCCTTCACAGTCCTTGATACATCACATGAGTGAGACTGTATGCAATAATAAGTCATTGCATGAAGACAATGCAGAATCTTACGTTTAATAGCGTTTTTCATGTCATATGCACTTAGGAGATATGGTATGTGTATACCATGAATTATAAATACCACAAGAAACAGAAGCCCATAGTGATGTGTTCGGGTAACCATGGTGACTACGAAAACTCTAAATGGCGATAAATGATAATATCACCAAAGTGTTCTCGCAGCATACGCGTGGTCTTTTTAATAAATGGTCTTTTTTGCTTTTAAGTCGCCATTTCTAGAGCTATAAGCATCGTTTCAATCCCATTTATCGTTTTTCATTCTGAAGATCACTTTGCCATAAAAATAAAGATGCTGCCTTTAGAAATTTTGAATTGTTGTGGTGGTAACCATAACCATGCGAGCTCGATTATTGTTCTTCACCTCATTCTGGAATTCTTGCCTTAAAATATTCATATCGCAAGTGACATCCAAATTTTTCTTAAACGGTAAGGCCCTAGGGGTGTATATATCGGTAAAGTTTTAAGATCATCCTGTATATATATATATATATGCATTTATTTATTTATCATGTACCAAAAGCTGTATGCAAATGTTTATGCGTATTATAAGATGGATATCAGTATATAATATACTGACATCCATCTAATAAGTAACTAGATGCTACAATACTACAGCATAGAATATAAGTAGGGGAAAGATGCATGCAAGTATAAAGATTTAAAAAAGAAAAAGTACTTGCTCATATTAACCGCTGTGATAAGTAAATAAGATCTGTCAACAGGACAACTTTTTTATTCTTTTCTTTTCATTCCAAATACGGATGTAAATCAGGGTTGAGGAATATTTTTCTTTTTTAAATCATCAATTTTCACTCTGAAATTTGCAGATGACCAAGTTATAATTGCAAAAAGTAAAAATGATTTAGAGAAAATGACGATAAAAATTAAGGAAGAATATGAGAAATGGGACTTAACATGATCGTTAGTAAGACCAAATACATAGGAGGAAATGAGACAGAACTAAATTTAAAAAATAACATAAAAAAGGAAGCTGTGAGTATTATAGATACCTTGGTGTAGACATTAATAGAGAAGGCACAGACTTACAGGAAATTAAATACAGAATCGGCTAAGGAAGAAAGTCTGTAAAACCTTTAAACTCTATTTGGTGGAGTGAGGAGATCTCCAGGAAAAGAAAATATAATATATACAATTCTATAGTAAAGAGCATTTTGTTATATGGAGCAGAGGGAGGGAGAATTATGGAGACAGAAAGAAAGAAATTAGCAGCAGTGGAAATGGATGCGCTAAGAAGATCAATCAGGATATCAAGAATTGAAATAATAAGAAATGAAAGAATAAAAGAAATGATGAAAAGAAAGGGAACAATATTAGACGATCTCCAAAAGAAACAATTAATCTGGTATGACCATGTTAAAAGAATGAGTGACTACCCAAAATTGCATCTAATTACAGAACAAACTAAAAGCGGAAACGAGGAAGACCACGAAAGACCTGGATGGATGATATAAAAAAAGACATGAGGGATAGGGGTCTGGAGAAGGAATGGACCATTGACCGGAAGAAATGGCGTGGTCTCTTGTAGATTTTTGGGATGGCGGCACCTGACGCCACAAACTGAGTTTATATATATAATGTGATGAAAATAATATCAAAATAAAAATGTTGCATTTTACAAATGCTAAGAACATTATTTACTGAAGAGGTCGCACCAAAATTATAGTTAATATTTACCTTTTACTTATAGCAGAGGTTCCAACTCGATCTTCCCGGTTTACAGAACTTAGGCGAAAACAACTTTTTTTTTTTCATTATTGAAAACTCGATTTTTTACATTTAATATATTTTTAGATTGTCCACTAATAACACCAAAAAACATTTTTATATGAAAATTATCAATTATGCTTTCAAATAAAATATTGAAATTAATTAAAAGCGATACTTTCATATTCGCCGAATGGCAGAGGTTAATAGCAGAAGAAATCGCCAGATAATAGATATTAATAACATAATATATTTACATAATTGATATTTTTCATAAAATTTTTTGTTGTTGTTTTTAGTGTGTAATGTAAAAGAAAATGAGTTAAAAGTGAAAAAAAATTCTATTATAGTTCTGTATTAAAAATTATTTTTAACTATGCTGTGTACCCCAGGAGGTATGTTCTGAAACGTGGGAAGCCTTGGCTGGATATCCTGGTCTTATATAAATATATAATAAGTGTTATAGGCAAATAAACTGAAATAAATAAATAGCAAATGAATAAGAAAGGGTCCGCATTATATCATTAGTCTTTAGATGATAAGTAAAGAATTTTCAACTGATATAAAATTGTTGTGACCAGTATTTTCAGTATCGTGACTGCCTTTATACTTTCAGTGTCGAGGCCTAGCTTAATGCATGAATTGTTTTTTCAAAATGACCATAACAAAAGAAACGTGATATGCTATCAATTTTTCAAGATCAAATATGATTTTTGCTTAACTCAGATATTAACTAATTAAAGATTTAAACTGAACACAAGTCTTTCTGTAAGAAAATCATTGTTGTCCCGTGTCATAAATTTTATAGATAGTTAAGTACTACCAATTGTACTATGATTGATGCTATAAAACAATGGATGTTGTTTGATTGTAGGTTATTTATTTACATTTAATTGTGCCACAGAAGAGGAAGTTTGATGAACATCACGGGCATTAATTCTTGAGATAGATCTATTCTGGAAATCATAAAATCTATTGTGGAAATCGTAAAAAATGCAGCATAGTAGCGCCACATGTTGGGAGATTTACATTCAAATCTAACAGCAAATTATGTCATTGTCTAACTGAATCTGAAGTGTGATGAAATTCCGTGAATTAATTCTTGAGATATGAATATCGCTAAAATTGTGTAAATCCTGAAAAATGCTGTATAGTAGCGCCATCTCTTAAACTATTTACACCAAAACCTAATCAACAACAAATTATGTCATCATCTAACTGAATCTCAAGTTTAATAGAAATTTGTGCATTAGTTCTTGAGATAGTCTTATTGCGGAAATCGTGAATAATGTAGCATAGCAGCGGCTCCTGTTTGCCGACTTACACCGAAACGTAATAATCAACAACTTATGTCAACGTCGAACAGAATCTGAAGTTTGATGAACATCCATGCATTAGTTCTTCAGATAGAGCTGTTGCAGCACAGCAGTGTCACCTGTTGGGCAATTTACACCAAAAACCAATCAGCAACAATTTATATCAAGATCTAACTAAATCTAAAGTTTATGAAATTCCATGCATTAGTTCTTGAGATAAAGCGCCCACAAAATTTGTGTCATTTACAGACACACACATACACAAACACAGAGACAGACTCATAGACAAAATTTTCCTAAAAACAGTCAAATCGTGTTCAGGACCTTCTAAAACGTATAAATCCGTCGAAAACCGGAAGTCAAAATATTCACGAAACCAATACTTTCTTCTTGTAAAGATAGAAGAAAGTAAAAATAAAGGAAGAAAAAATTGTGTCAAGTCCTATATAGGTTCTAAGATTATGCTAATAAATAGATCATTCGAGACAACGATCATAGCAGCCAAAGGTCTCAAAGAAACCTACTTTCAAATGTTAAATAAAACCTAATTTCTTTAAGATACGCTCTCATATATAGAAACAATATAAATTATTGATTAGTTCATTATGTTCATTAATTCATTTAACACTAATTGAAATGACTCATTTAAAACTTTTAGAGAAATAAAATCTGAATTAATTAAATGAATTAATAAAATGCACATAAAAATGTAAATAGGAAAATGCTTTTCTCAGTAATAATGCATCACTAATGCAATTAGTGGTAAAGCTTGTAATCTTGAATTTTTAGACATTTTCTGGCATGCGTTCCAATGTTACAGAGAAATGATATATAATATTTACATTAATTAACTTAAAACACGTCACAAATACGAATGAAACATTTCATGTTAATTGATGCAATTTAATTAAATAACTGTATGAAATTTAAATAAATAAATAATGGTAAACACATCTATCTGTAAGACAACAAAAACAAAATGTTTCGATTATTATTTTATGCGCTTTTTCTGTATTTTTACTTTAGCTTTAATCATCATTAATGTCATGGTTTTTATGAATTATTCAAAGTTTAATTTGCTATTTCTTGTAAATAAATGCAAATTGAAAAGGAAAATATAAGTATTTCCTGTTGATTGCGCCTAGTTATTACAAATTCTAAAGCACTAATTAGAGTTGTTGCGCATTTAAACGAAAAAGAATTATTGATAACACAATAAAATTTCATTAACGCTTGCAAAATGCCTGCGAGACTTCTTCTTTATCGCAAACGTTATCTTTCGTTCTATCTGAACAATGTCATTTGTTTAGTATTAAACGATAAGTATTGTTAACTCAAATGATTCCAAAAATTGCTGCTTACTTTCAAAAATTGATTTTATTTTTACTTATTTTATTTCATATTGACACACTTTTTCTATTTTCATATTTTTTTTAGTATTACATTAGTTATGTATGGACAATTTATTTAGCATCCTTGAAATTATTTTGAAGTTAAATTTCAGATAAAATGAAAGAAATTTAATTTTTATTACAATTTAAAGTGTATAAGTAGTGATAGTATTATATATATATACATATGTATATAAAATTAAGTCAGTAACATTTTTATTAGGATTATATAAGAGTATAAGTACATAAGAGTATTGTCTCTTGTATATAAACATTTTAATTCTGGCCTACATTTTCATCAATAGATTGCGCTGCACTGTATAGGGTATGTACTGTTTGTTTATAGACATGTCGAAAATGAACTTCGACATCGTTTTTAACCCTCTGAGTGGTTTGCCCTTATTTTCTTGTTTCTCCAAAACAATTTAAATCGGATGTAGACAAAAATATTTTTAACAAAATTGCATTTTAAGACATACGTAAACTAAAGAGATATGGAGTGTATTTTAGAAACAAACAAGGAAAGAAATTTTAAATTAACATTAGTTTTACAAACATTTTTGTGAAGCCCACAGACGCTCAGTTTTTGAAGGCTACCTTAGATATATCAAGGTACTCAGATAGTTACGTGTTTTCGTCCACAAAATGGCAAGTTATGAGTTATCGAGAGTGAGTTTCGACGGAGTGGGTTTTATTCAAAAGATGCGAAGTCAAGATGAATCTTGAATGGCATTTTCAAAGTTTAGGTAAATGGCTGTATTTTGGTGAAAATAGGGTTTTATGAGTAAAACGAATGTGCTACATGAAATTTTAGTTTATTTAACGCATTGTTAGTTTACGGTCTTTTTCTCTAAACTTATTATATTTTTCAAAGTATGAATGCCAACGATATAGAGATTTTTAACTGTCTGCATTCATGGAAATGTAAGTCCTTTTTGTAGCTGGATTTCAGTATAAAGGCACGTGCATCATGCGTCTGAGCGTAGTGTGCACTTTTAGGTGAGTTCAGTTTTACTGTTGGCGATTTCTCAGCTACTTCAATTTTACGTCGTCTAATGATAAGATAACTCTGAAAATATTTTGAATAAAGATTGCTTTCGATTACACGGACTCACAGTTACTAGATAAAATTAGTTTATCTATTTTTAAAAGCAATTTAAGGAGATAAATAGAATCTTGTCACGTTGTTCAAAAGTGAATAAACTTAGTGCCCCTTGTTCGTACAGTCAAAGTTCATAGCTGTGGCCAGATAACTTTAAAATCTGTTGAGTTCTTTTTGAAAACTGAAACGTGTGTCAACTGTACTTAAAGTAGTGACATTTGATGTATCTAACTGCTTTCCTCCATAACTTCCTCCATAACAAAATTCCTCGAAACTGCTTTCCTCCATATGTAGAATTATTGTAGCTTTAGTGCAATAAACTGTGTTTTTACATAAGTTTAAGTGTGTTCATTTAAATATGTCGAACGATTAAGCTAATGTCACACAGGCGATACTACAACTGGAACAACTTGTAACCGTGTTCAAAGTAATGTGTAAAATTGGATGAAAAGTACTTAAAGTTTTACTCTTCAGTTTTTCTTAATGTTAAAATGCGAAAGAAAAGTTGCATTTTTGTTGGATTCGAAGTTTTTTTGAGCATTTACCATTTGAGACATTTTAGCGCCATTTATTGATAGAAATGTGAATTAATTTTACAATTATTGTATAGGAAATACATGAGCTATCTTATAAGCATGTCATTTACTTTAGATTTACACTTAATGAATATTTTATTTTAATGTTTAGACATTCTTTATGGGAGTCCCTGTATGATGTATGATGAACTTTTTCTGCTAATTTCATTTTTCCCATTCAGTTCCATTTAATTCTTAAAATGTATGTTATTTTTACAATTGTAGTAGACAAAATTTATGAACTCACTCGTAGACACGCCTTCTTTTATTTTCTGATTTTTACTTTCCAGTGTAAGGAAAGTGTTGTAATCCTGACGTAAACCCCATTATAGATGTTTCGGTATATTTTCACGTTTTTAGGTACGTCGAATCCGTTTTTGCTATTTTAAAACTTATTCCATATGTATGTCTGTATATATCCGTGCAGTATTTCCTAACGTTTTAAGGTCCCACAAACCTGTTTTTGGTTATTTTTTCGATGGTGTCGGTATCTACGTATGTGTGTGAGATATCTCGATAGCATTTGATTGAGCTCCTATTTGGTGAATATGTTATAGGCCACTGTCGTAAGTGCTATATTCATTTTCATACACATCGTACTACGGCTTTCGTATCTAAACCATTTTTCAACTATTTTATGACAACAGAACACTAATAAGTATTTAACTCATTTATTCAATTAAATATTTTTTTTTGGTTACACTCACCTTAGGTCCATACATTAATGATATTTCCCCAGAGTGTGATTTAATTTAGTAAGAGTTTTTTTAAACTGAACAAAAAAGAAAAATCTTGCATCAAGCATAGATTATGAAACACTTTCCAATACATTCGAAATACTGTAACAAAGGTTCCTCGTTTAATAAGGTGAAATCTGATATTTAAGTAAAAAATTTGAAAAACGCAGAACACACTGGAAACCCAATTTCAGCAAGTACCCTCTATAGTAGGAAAAGTATTCAAAATTTTAATGTGAAGCCATGTATATGATCTATCGATTAATAACATATTATGCTAAAATTTAGTTCAATTAGGAACCGCATAACACAGTTAAAAATCCCCCTTCCGCATTTTCCGTTAATAAACGGAAATGAATTCTTTTGTGCAACTCTGTATATGATCTATAGAATTTCTACACACCAAGTAATATGCAAAAAATTAGTTAAATTTAAAAACGAATACCACAATTGAAAATTCATATCCAGCTATTATCGGTAATAGGCAAACTGTAACTGAAGTATTTTGTGTGTCCCTGTAAATGAACGATAAATAATATGGACATCATATTCAACAGCAATAATCTTGTAGTGAAACTCAGTGATATATTTGTCACCGACAGTTAGAACTGTAATGGTCTCAAAGCTGCTGCCTGTCTCTATTTAAGTAATCATATTACAGGAAGCACAGTAGGAATCTTATATCATGCAGAGTATCGTGACATACAAGGTGTGTATTTTAAGTAATGAGACTGGCTGCTGGGCGGCACGCCAGTTGCTAGCCAGTCGCTACAGCGCAATCTCCATGGACGGGAATTGTGGTGCGGGATCTAAGCTAAGTAACTCATGTACTGCGTGTCAGTTGGCTCCGAGCTGTGATGGCGTGTGTATCGCTAGTGGTGAGGAGTGCTTATGAGAATTTTGGTCACGGAGGATGTGGTACATAAAGAGTTCGTCCCTGCAGGAAGGAACGTCAGCGCCGCTTTCTACAAAAAAGTGCTCGAGAGATTGCACAAGAACGTCAAGCGGAGGAGACCAGAGATCGCCGACCAATGGAAGTTCCATCACGACAACACGCCGGCCCACAGCGCCGTTTTCGTGACCTCCTAATTTGCAAAGTTGCTGCAGACTCCGTACAGCCCATGAGTCCGACCGACTTCTTTTTGTTCCCCAAGCTGAAGATATTGAAAGGAACCCGTTTTGGAGATGTTGCAGCCATCGAAGAGGCCGAGACCAAAATCTAAAGGACATGCCGGAAACTGACTTCCATGGAGCGTTCGAAGCGTAAAAGTCTTGCTGGCAGCGCTGCTTTGACGCAAAGGGAGACTACTTTGAAAACTTTTAAGTCGCTGTAACGATCGGATCAATAAAACATTGTTTCCAGACCATGTCTCATTACTTAAAATACAGACCTTGTATATGACTGCTATTTTCGTTAATAGCATCCGTTAAATTGAAGATTTGAAATACTAAATTTTTGTGAAGTGTTCTGTGTCTCTATAGAAACAGTTGACATAACTCGAACTCCATTTGTTGGTGGCAAATGTAATTATTCTGGAAATACACTTTTTATTATTACATAAATTACCTTGTCTTTCTGTATATTTATGTGAAAACCAAATCGCTATACTGTCTGTATTTTTCGAAGTACTGAATTTTTATTTCTTTTGTGACGTTTTGGAACACCCGGCATAGAAATTTTTTCATTATCCTAATAAACACAACTGAAACTGAGAATAACACTAGAAAGGTAAATGCCTTTTAATAATTGAGGTGTTGACATGGGAAGAGGAGTAAGTGCCAAAAATAAAACAAACTTTTTCCATGCCGAAGGCATTGGAGTTACTGCATGAACCACCTTGCGGCCATTATAAGAAATAAAATAAACGGGATATGGACTTACTCTCTTTCCCATGCTATTGACCTTGGTATTTACTATTTTAGCAACAAAAGATCGAAAAACTGGATTTTTGGCACTTACTCCCCTTTCCATATCAACGTCTTGATTTACATCTGAACATGTTGTGCACGATGGTGGAATCACATCAGATATTAGGCTAAAAGTCGATCTGTACCTATGCAAAATAAAAGATCCGCACAATAAGATAGCTATAAATAGAAAATTAGCACGCAAAATGGCTGAGCACTTCCCAAATGTGCTGGAAATAAATTGAAAAAAAGTGATTTTGACTATCTAAAAGCTATATGGGTAGCTACATAATATATATGTTACGATATGCCAATCTTGTTGACTTTTTAAGATGTTACGATACGACAATCCTGTCGAACTTTTTTATTTGTATTACAACACGACGCAGACTGTAGCACTTTTAGATTGATTAGGAATTTATGTAGTTGGAACTCAATTTCGAAGAACATATTCATATCACATAATCATGCAGTTGTAAGTATGAATCCATCTGGCCTTTGGTTAAAAGCTCATTGGAAGTTTTCCTACAAAAATAATAGACAAAGGTTTGAAAGAACGAAAATTTTACTTTTCTATGCGATGAAATAGAAGTAAACGTTCATCACGACTCTCTCTTATAAAAGTATGCTTTCACAATTAAAAACTTTATCCCTCTAGCCACGCTTTAAACTTAAGACCTTGATGTTAAATAGTAATCACTTTTTCGAAAATATTCTATTTCTCACTCCCGGCAACAACATTTTATCTTAACAGCCACTATCACAGAAATCTCAGTTCGGAGACTCATGCATTACTTTCTATACTCCAACGTGCAGATTTTTCTACGCTAATGCGGCGATAGGAATTCACCAATCCGAGCGCTTGGTTATGTCGGAACTCATTACTTAAGGCAGCAGAATTTTGAGGTAGTAAGACCCGGCGAAAAAAAGTGTGCGATTTGGTTTTTGGAATTAAAATAAGAAAGAGAAAATGGTATAAATTATAATTCTAAATAGAAGGAACTCCGCTTTTTAAGAGTTGGGAAATAAAAAAAATATTTTTGAAGAAAAATAAATACGAGAAGTGTTTTTAGAATATTTTGAAGGGGGGGAATATTAAATAAGCATTTTAAATAGAAAGGAATTTAAATAAATAAAATAAGTGGAATATTGTTTAGCTAGTAAATAATTTAATAAACTAGGGTTTTAGGATGAATTTAGAAGGGAAAACTTTTATGGAATAATTTTAATTTCTATAATATATATATATAGCTTTTAAATAGTTTAGAAATATAATTCTAGTCTAAATAGTAACAATGGTGCATTAATATTACCAGAAAAAAGTACTCTCGATAAGTTTGGGCGATAAACCACAAAAATGTTGCTTTAAGTATATTACAGTTCGAAATTCAACAATTAGGCTTTTAGTAAAAATTTCGCCTTTTCTTTGATAACTTCATTAATTTTGGGGCACATTTGGCACGTGTGTGCATGCACATGTGCGCGACGTCATATTCCACATGTGAATATGGGGTAAGTTTCATAATCCAGTCCGTAGACCATTAGCATATTTTAGCGAGAGGGTTTGGCTTGTAATTAACTCCACTATTCTAACTCTCTTAAAATTGTACACACGTAGTTGATAATAACGATTTGATGTAAGCGCTACTGAAGAGAGACTGTATAAGATTGTAAGGGCGAGAAAGAAAACGGTAGAAAGGCAGCGGAAAAAAAGGAGAGTATAAACGCCACTATCCAGTACGAAATAATGCTAATATCCAAACATTTGACTTGTTATATAGTTTGGTACAAAGATTAATCAGATTTTGATACAGTAAGATTCAGAAACGTTTTACCATGATTTAGTGCTCTGTGCTAACCATAATATGCATAAAAACATCTTTTAACATGATTAGGGTTGAATACAATACGATTCATGGTTGATATAAATTACATTAAAATGTTATCAAGTTTTATGGTTGTAGCTACTTCCAAGCTAAAATATAGTTAATTTTTTATATCACCTGAAGAGATAATCAAGGAAAAATGAACTTAACTAAAATTAAATAGAAGAAGTTACAAAAAATCAAAGGTTCTCGAATGTTCAAATTATGACTTATGAAGCAAATGATTAAAATCTTTTTAAAGAAACGAAGGCGGATTTTTTGAAAGAAATGTTTTAATGCAGAAGAGTGGTTTTATAGCTTCTGAGCACAGGTTCTAAATTAAAAATAATAGCTTTAGTATTTTTTGTGGATTTACATTTAATAAAGTGCTGTTTCAAAATCCCATACGGAAACCAAATAAAAAAATATTTTTTTTTGTCTCACATTTTCTCATTTAATTGATTTTTTATATTTTCTAGCTTTAAATGTGCAAATTGATTAAAGTAACAGAGACATCTAAATAATTTTTAGCTGCCTCAAGAGAAAGAGAAAAAATATTTACATTGCATTAAAAATGAGAAGAAAATTTTTTAGAAGACAAGTTTCCTTTCAACTGAATAAATTTTGATTTCACAAGTGATTACAACAAATCTAGAAAGAAATTAATGGAAAAATATTTTACAGAATCGGAAAGCTCTAAAAACGAAAGCAGAGTTAATTTATGCTTGAATAGCTTTTTCTTTGAAATTTTTTTAAACCAATTCTCCTGTCTCTTAATTCAATATAATTTTTCACTGTTTTGAATTTTTAGCCGTTTTATAATTCAGAGGCTTATAAATTTTTGTTGGGAAATTTAATGATTATAATTTATTTTTTGAATTTGATAATCACTTTGCATTAAAAAAAAAAAAAAAAAAACTTTTTTGTTTTGTTAAATATTAGACCATCGATAACATGCATTTTGTCACAGTTATGGATTCTCTATAATCACTAGGATTTCTTTCACATAAAATTACAAGCATGCTTCTATTTGTACCAGAAAAAAATTATAATCTTAATTACTGACCAAATTTCTGAACAGTATTATACGATTATTGAGAAATCTCAATACTCCTTGTTAAAGGAAACTTTAAAGGTTGTCATCTGTTTGATAATAATAACAAGTTGGAAATTGTATGTCAAACGTGAAAAATGAGGTGCGTTCGTAGTATAGCTAGTTATATAAATATTCAGATCTTGATGATTTTTAATTCTGTGAAATTAATTATATAGTCTGCATATTAATTTCTGTATGAAAAACATCTTTAAGTTCTTGATGGATCTTTCTAACTTGACCCGCTCCTGAGCTATGGACTTCATTCCTGGTATGAACATCATTCAATCACAAATGATCTTCACTGCCCAGTGTCGCGCTGGAGGTATGTCTCCGGCAGTGAACTACCTGTAATGTACATTAAGAAAACATCACCTTAGCATATCTATTTCCACCCCGCCCCCTGTCGCGTTTTCTGGCGGGTTCAGCTCCAGCTGAAATATGTATATATATATATATATTTAAGACCTTAATAAAGGGACCGGGAGGGACATCTATGCTCTACAGATCTGGTTCCCAGTCTGAGCAGTCCCTCTTAGGCATTCAAAATATCTCGATCGCTTGACAAGAGCTCCTATAACACGAAAGCACCGATTTAAAAAAAAATTCAAATTTCTTAATAAATGTTTTAATTAATATCTTCTAAAATTTTGATTCCATTTTCATAAAAAATGAAACGTCTCGACAAAAATCTGCAAAGATAATATATCTTAAATTTCAAACCATTTGGTTGGGTAGTTTTTGCGTTGTTATATGCGGACGCACAGACAGACAACCAGACGGAAGGACGGACCAGACGACGACAATAGGTGCTACGTATTTATATAATTACGAACTCACCTAATAATAAAAATGCTTTGTTAAAAAAATGTTCGCTATTTACACAAGACATCATGATTAGACAACAACAGTGAAAATTCCCTTAAAAAGTTTTAGATGAAGAAAGATCAGAAATTTGAAAAAAGCGGAAACAGAGAAAAATTAAATTGAAAAATGAGCACCACAAAATAAATTATTATGAAATCTTAAAATTACCACATCCACTACAAAAAAAAAAGTAAAACCATACTCTAAATATTTTAGATTATTTAATTGGCCTTGATACGGCTGAATATGAATTCTAAAAGGTAAGTCATATTTTAGTTTAGATGTATGAGAAAAAATCTGTAGATCTAAAAATATTTTAACAAAATTAAATAAAGAACAAATTTACAGCTTGGAAATAATGAATTTTAAATGGTCTAAATTGTTCTTCATCGTATGATACCATATTTGTATTAGTATAAATTTTAAAAAGAATATTAAGAATTAAAAAGGACATGTCAACTAAAAATTGTCAGACATACACAACGGTAATCAAGATAGTTAAAGGGGAAAAATGTGAAATGGTATAAAATTAAGCAGCAGTTACGTGTTTCAGGAGCGAATTAAAGTAAATATAAGGATGAAGAATAAGGTCATGACGTTTTATATTATGAACAGATTTTTCTAATGCAAGGTTGTATTTTTATGTGCAAGGTCTTAATGGTTTTAGTAACTATTAAAAGATTATTTCTCGTCAGATTAAAAACCATTTATACATCACAATCGACGTTGTATTTCAGACGACTAAGTAAATACTAGAACATCTAATTTAATTTATTTCACGTATTTTATAAATAACGTTTAAGACCGATTTTCTCTTATTGACTTACGCAATATTTCTCTGATATGAACTCAATAAACATTGAAGAAGACGATGCAAATATAATTGATTACTGTATTAATTCTCACTCTCAATTCCCACTGAGAACAAATTTACTGAGCAGAGTAGTGTTATTTTGTAAAACATACTTTTAGTAGGATGTTTATTTCTTTGTTTAAAGAAAACAGTTTCATTTTAAAGGGCTGTAAATCTCACCAGCAGACCGACCAAAAATATGATAAAGCTGAAAAAAAATAATTCCCTTTCATTTGTTTTTCCACCTACCCATATGTACCCCACTACCATATGTTTATATTCAGTATAGTTAGATTTAGAGAAACAAAACTGTGCGTTATCGATATTACATCCCGTTTTAAATCTGTGTAGGAAAATAATACAGTTGGATGGCACTGCGACGCTGTGAACTTTTACTTCAACTTTCACTTCCACAATGATCTCTGTGTTCAGAACAAAACGCAATGAATTGTTGCTTAAAATGTTTTTGATTTTGTGTGACGTTTTGTCACAAATTTTGAATAATGAAGTGGAGCATTGAGTCTCCTAGTAATTTGATTTAAATCCTGTAAATATGTAGATATGTAGGTGTATATAACTTTTATGTTTATTAACCTTCTTCAATTCGTTTTTCAAGAAATATCTCCAGTGACGTGTGTGTTCTTTTTTTTTGGTCAAGATATTTTCGATTTATTTTTTATTATTATATAACATTAAAACAGATGACACGTTATTATGGTTTCATAATTTGAATTCACTTATATGTTTGCAGTTTTTCCTGTAAATATATCAATTACTATAACAGCTATAAAATAATAAAAGCACGAATCAATTTAATTATTGTGTGCGATTTTCGTATTATTTTAAGCACATATAATAATTAATGATATAAATTGTTTATAATGTATGTTTCATTGACTCTAAATAGTATATGATATTACGGAATCATATTATGGGATTTATCTTAATCCTATATATAAAAGTATAATATCGGATAAAATGCTATTACAGGTTAGTGTTTCATTGTACTTATTGTGGATGACTTTCAACCTATTTTTAACATATAGAATAAGTAATGATACAGAATATCTATAATGTAATGTATACGATATTACGGTATTTATTGCATTCCCATGTGATAAACGCCATAATATCTAAATATATTTTATTACAGGTTTATACATTGAAATTTACTTTGTATCTTATTTATTTGTGTGATTTTCGTATTACTTAAAAACAGATAGAATAAGTAATGATATAAAATGTCTATAACACATGTCACATTGAGCCTAACTATTCTTACTTAATTATCTTTCCTTAACCTGATACATGAGAAACTTCGAAGTGATATATTGGGATGAGCGTTAGTTCATTAGATAAAATGTTATTTATATCTGAAAACATTAGACAACATTATTAGACTTAGTAACGTTCAAACGTGCCTTAATTAAATTGATAAGTAAGAGTGAGCTAGTGTCCGAAAGATAAAACACACTTTTTGAACTAAAAGCAATAGGCTATTTATCTCTTAGCTTTTTAATGAGAATCTACTTCATTTACTATTAAACAACGTCACTTCTTTTTAACTAAAAATAATGTAATAAATGCGTTTTAAACTTAATCTAAGGTTTAGTAGTTATGTAACAAAGACGTTCTTTAAAATGTATTTTCTACAAACATTTTTTAGTTTACGGCGAAGCATTAAAAGGCGTAATAATTTAATAAGTTCTGTCTCTGAATTCATGGTATTAATATCATGTTCTTTTTTCATTTTAAGCTACTTTGTTCATAGAAAAAGTTTTATGAGAGAGCATCTGAATTTTATATTTAAAATTTTAAAATTTCTAATGTATTAGAAAGTACCGAGTGGTTATAATATAAGTATCTCTGTTTGGAACTGTCTGTAGCTCGAAGGAATAACTCGAATGAAACCAACATCGGTATACTTACTATTCGAAAACTGGGAAGAAGAATGGAACAATATAAAAGAAAAATTAATTGCAATAATCGCCGACAGATGACGCTTTAGAGTGTGAAATGTAATGTGTAATATGGTGCACCGTGGAGGTGTCTCAAACCTCAATGACTTTACCGCATATCACATGTGTGAAACATCATTCCTGATGCGTTGCATTCCGCAGTTGAGCACGTCGTGTACTGCCTGGATTGTATCCTCCAGCACAATGGACATGTGGAACATGAACATGATCGACACCGCCATGCGAAAGCGTAACCACATTCACTGTGACATTTTAAAATAAATTAGGAGTGTCAACCGGTTCGACGCCTTAATTCTTTGTTATTGTATTGCAGATTGCATTTCACACACAGTAACGCCATCTGTCGGTGATTATTGCATATATTTTTTTGTTCCATTCTTCTTCCCCTATCTTGAATAGTAAGTGTACCGATTTTAGTTTCATTCGGGGTATTCCTTCGAGCTACAGACAGCTCCAAATCAAGATACTTATATTATAACCACCCTGTATACTTAACTTACTGTATACAAGTTTTAATTATAAATGCAATATAATAATTTAACTTACACACTCTGCACAAAATGCAATACATTGCACCACTGCTATGTTTTATAGTATGTTGCATAAAATATGAGAATATTTAAAATGAAACTCTTCTAAATTTTTCCCTTTCTTTGAAGGCTAAGGGTTGAAATCTTTGAGCTTCTTTGAGACTACCTTCTTTGATCTTTCATTGATAAGCCGAAGGCGGTTTTGAATTTGAAATTGTCAAATATTTACTTCATGATATGGGGAGGATTTTTCGAATTCAATTTTTTTTTATCCTGTATATATAACTCTTGGAATTTAGAATAAAACATTTATAATCCTTGTTTTCTACTATGATGTGTAAAATAAATAAAATTTAAAGTAAAATACTACCAACTATTTATTTTTTTCCTTTGAAGACTGGGTGTTGAAAAGGTTGAGCATCTTTTAGACAATATTATTGTATCATAAGTTTATACAACATAACAATTTGCATTGCAGCCAGAATTTTACATTGTGAAGGAATTTTTGTAGTTCCAATCAAAGTCTGCTTATAATAATAGCAAATTAAAATATGATCTTTCATTACCAAATTCGAAAGCGATTTGAAATTTGAAATTGTCAAATATTTACTCTATGAAATGAAGATATTCTGTCTACTTTTATTTTAATTTTAATATAAATATACCAATATTGTGCCACTTAAGTCATTTATCTAATTATCATTAAAACATTAGTGAACTCCAAAAGGTATAATATTGTCAGAATGATCAATCAAAGTTTAAAAATATATACCTTGGAATAAATGAAAAATAAAATACGCCATCTTCCTTTCTACAACACGTCTTATTTAATCGCAGAAAAATATTATAAATTCTGCGGTTGAACGAGCCTATTGCAAATTCTGCTTTTTAAATATTAAATAGAAAATTTCTCATCTTAAATAGTGGTAGAATAATCCTTGGAAATTCCAAGGAGTGTACGCACTTTCAGTTTTACGGACAGTTAAAGTTAAGAGTTTTACCCAATCAGATTTCTTTCAATCATTTTTCAGAAACGCGTTGGGGGCTTGTTTTTAAACTTTCACATTTATGGGCTCGCTCTTGGTACATGGACCACCGTAGGTGCATTTACCTGATTTATTTTTTTTCTATATAAACCTTGGGATTTTTAGAATAAAGTAAAAATAAAAATAACCTTTGTTAAAAAGGAAAAGTCCATAAAAGCGCAAATGGAAATATTTCCCGAACATTATTTAAATTTTCTTCTGAATGTCCATATTTAATTTTATTACATTAAAAATATATAATATATTAAATATTTCATTAAATATGTATATTAAAAATATACGCTTTAAAAATTTGCAGCAAACTGTTTGAAAAATGTGACCGTTTTTATAGAAAACGGTTACATAACCGTAATTTAACTGTATTCAGACCATGTTATTGCCCATATTGTGGTCAGAATAGAGTTAAATCACGGTTATACAACCGTTTTTACAGATAACGGTTATATAACTATAATTTAACTCTATTTTTACCATATTATTTCCCATATTATGGTCAGAATAGGGTTAAATTACGGTTATGTAACCGTTTCTATAAAAACGATCTAATGAGTGGATAGTTTGTAACAAATTTTTAACTGTGTACCTCAAATCATTTAAACTTAGATTTTCATAATATAAATAGCATCATAGCGTTTTGAAATTTTGAAAATTGATATTAAATGATTAATTCACCTATTTTAAGCCAAGGCCAGAAAAAAAATTCATATTTTTTCTTATTTACCTAGTTTGAAAAAATCATTATTTGTTGCATTCCTGTACATTGAGTACTGTAGTAATGTTTATGAAGACGTTTCTCGTTTTCCTCATTATGTCTTTAAAATACAGCCATCCTCATAAAATCCAAATAAAACAATGCAACAAAGAAAAAAATCAAGGTTAAATATGGCCTAAGGTTAAATATATCGCCGCTTTGTTTTTGATTTTCAATTGAAATGAATATATACGTAGATGTTTTCATATGATTAATATCTTCACAGTATTTTGAAAATTTAAAATTTTACATCCGAAAAAAATTATAAACCATATTTATTATTGTTTTTATATTTTTCCAATGACAATACTATTACTTATGAAATAGAGTTTTAAATGCATAAGTTCGCTTGCAAAAACAAATGTCGGAAAAATGCCCAGTTTTTTAGAATTATTAATTGTTTTGAAATATAGCTTTTGGAGATTGTTTTGGAATTGATATTTTTACTAGCATAAAAAGGAAAAGTCCGGTGATACTATAAAAATCCAGTATTTAAAGAAAGATTAGCTGATTAGCAACTAAATGCTTTGTATTTGTACTACATGATATTTTTTACTTGACGAGAAAAAAATAAATGTAAATTTATTCTATAATTAGAAAATATGTATTATAACTTTATTAATTTTCTTAAAATAATTAAGAAAACATGTTCGCAATATAGCTAAAAAATGTTCAAATTTAAATTTGAAAACTACTTAATTATGATGTACTAATTATAAAAAATGTTACAGTTTCTTAATTAAAAATGCACATTTTTAGTGACGTTAATTTCACAGACTAATGCATATGGCTTCTGATTTCTGGGCTAAAGGAAAGAAAATGTCTTTCAGAATAACGTTATTTTGGCTCAATTTTTATGAATTAAAATGCATGTTGTCTTTTAAAAATAATGTTATTTTCACAAACGAAATTATTTCCCTTTTATAGATTTAAACAGCAGTCTTAAACGCTATTTACTCAATTAAAAGATGATTTTAAACAAATGAGAAAATACCATTAATAATTTCTATTACTGCTCCTTACAACTGTGGAATAACCCAATCTCCATGGATTAGAATTTTAAACGTAAATTATATTCAATAAAAAAAAAATACAGCAAAATCTATAAATATAGGACACCTCGGGACCGCAGAGTTTGTGTACTCTTTAGAAATAAAAACATACAGAGATTGAAAAATGTCCGCTAAACAGAGGTGTCTGCTATTCAGGAGTGTCCGTTATGAAGGTTTTACTGTACATGTGGATATCGGAAATGAATTTAACCTTCGTATATTCTGAAGTTGCAATTAAATCTCTGAATAGTGGAATCATCGGGACATCTTTAAAGTACTGTGTGCGCTTATTTTCGGGAAATATGATTTTAAATCCGCAGTGATCATATCCTCCAAGGCATTTCCTAGAGTGATTAATAAGCTATAATAATGTACTTAAAGTTTAAAATTTGAGATCATAGATATCTCCATATTTTCTTTATAAGTGCTCAATGAAGATACATAAGGCAGCGACACTTCCAAGTCTCCGATGCCTTAAACTATATAGAACTGGGTGCTGAATTCAGGTATGATTTATCATACAATTTCATTGTGTCTTAGAATTGAAAGTATATATTTAAGAAATTATAGGGCATGTACAGCATATCCCAAACTGTAACTAATTTAATTAATTTCAGCTTTAACGTATGTCAAAGACAAACTCATGAATAGTAGAATTAGATCCACAAGATCACAAATAAATTAATTATCTTTTATTAAGCATATTCAGCAACATGCTGATTTTAGGAATTTTGTAAGGAAAAGGATATTTTCTTTTCTAGGTTTGATTAATTTCTTTTCGTAAGCTTTTGTAAATAAACTTTAATATCTGTGTTGTAAATAAATTAGTAATTTAAATAATTTAAATCTCTTTATTTACCACAATCATATATGTCATATTTACTTTGTCGTTAATCAATTATTTTTTTCAGGTATTTATTTTAGGGTTGTCATATAGATACTTCTTCCCGCCATTTCTTAAAGCATTTTAAAGGGTTTTCATTTATATTAATTTTAATATTAAATTTAAGGTGGATGATTCATAAATAACAGGAGTTCTAAAAATCACAACGCAAATTTTAATTTAAATTTAACTGTTCATTTTAACGTGAGCGTTGTCTTATTTCATTCCTTTTGGTTCGCGTTACCTGTTATTAGATTTTATATTACGATCACATTAATTTAATCAATTATAACTATTCTAAATGCTCCCAACATGCACTTTGTTGTCGGTTAATTATTGTATGTTGGACAGCCTTAAGTACAATACCAGCAATATATAAAGGAGTAAATATTCTGCCCAGCAGTAATAATGCTTAATTTCTTTAATTTAAATATAACAATTCAAGAATTTTTTCTATAATAAATAAGATTTTTGCACAATCCACAATTTTTTTTTATCGTTATAAAATATAAATATATATGTATAGCTCAAATTTAATAATTTTAAATAATGTTTGATTAGTCCTGAAGATTAGAAAATATGTAGGGGGAAGTAAGGGTATATATTAAACAACAGTTATTTTAAAATTACGAATTAATTAAAGTCTCGAAATCTATACACTAAGTGAATTGATTTTGTTTGTTTATACCATTTATTTTACCTTGTTTTATTTAAAGATTTCCTTTTTAAAATAGTTAAAAAATATTCTGTTTAAAAAATTTATCGCTTAGACTTAACTTTTTTTGCACATCATCATAAAAATATTTACTCTCGAGTAATCCGAAGCATTAAAATAGCAGAAGCTTTAAACTCAAGGGAATATGAATAAACAGAACAAGATTTTAAACTTCGTAAAACAAACTCGTATATTATTCGTGCTTGAGTGTTTGAACTTGACGATTAAAGAAAATTTCTACTTTTTAAAGAGATGTTTTTCCACCGAAGGAAAATGTGAAAGGTGTAAAAAAGATTTATTGGAACTGCCAACAGAAGAATGCCTGATTTCATTGGGGATATGATTGCATGTGTAGAAATATTTTTCCGTGCAATTTGGTTTAAAAAAGTTTGATTGTGACGGCGCGTTTTGAATGTGCTTTTTTTTAATATACATTTGGTCGGATGAATATATGGAATTTATGAGAAATTGGCTGACATTCTTTCCCTTTCTTTCGGATATTTATATAATATGTCAATAACACATGGATATGGTTTAAGAACACGTGTCTTGAGCGATAAGCAAGAAATGTTTCTCGTTCAGATTTATTTAGATTTTATATTTCGGCTGTTTGCAGATTTCGAGTCAAAATGTTTTCATCTGAAATAATTTCTTATCAAGTGAAATTCCGCGGAATATGTGAAAGATATATATCTTTATATAATATATTCAGAGGGATATATAATTATGTTGGAAGGCAAAACAAATATATACCAATTCATATTTAATTCTCATGTGGTCCAATTTTCCATTGTGTATGGTTCATATTTAATTTGTTAATCCATTTGTGTTTACTTTTCTTTTTTTAATATTCTTTTGGTATGAGTAAAATTTGGCCAATTACCATTGAAGCATCAGCTATGGTAATATTATGTTTGCACATGTTAATTATTAGCTATGTGGTATTCTGTATACACAGTATCATTGATTATCTCTTTGGAGATTTAAGTAGAATAGAACTTGATATGTTTTTTGAAATTCATAGATATTATAATTATATATATATATATATATATATATATATATATATATAACAAAATTAAAAAAATAAAATAAAAATTCGTAAATTATGCCAAAGTTAGCTTTTGACTGTTGATTATTTTTCCAAAATCTTTTTCGCTCATTAGTTTACGAATAAAATTTATGAAATATGTTCTTAGAATGTAGAACTGCCGCTGAAACGTACAGAGCGCCATATCCACTTTTGAGCTACGGCATATTGAATGATGTCCTTATATCGCGCAATATGTTACACGCGGCTTCTATAGAAAGAATTAGGTATCTGGCTCTTGAAACACATTTAAATATCACACAGGGACTATGCCGACAGATTTTCTGCTTTTATTTAAAGATAATATGATCACATGCACGCTTGAACACAACGGCCATGTTTTGTAAGAAAAGAAAATTAACAGTGTGCTGTGTCCAGGGCAGTCACCAGGCTCGTGCGCTATAATACGTTTAGGTTGCTGAATGAAAATATTTAAAGGAAACAAACACTCTGCCAATTCCATTCATGCGTTAAAATTCAGAATTTAATTGAATAATATTTGTTGCAGCAAACTGTTCTCTACACATTATTCAGAGAATGAGAAAATCGTACATGATGGCATTTCCTAAATGACTTTTGAAACTTTATAGGAAGTCATATTCTCCAATAATGAGGCCATTATAAAAGTATAGTGCATTATTTTTCTATTATTTTCGTCGTATTTACATATAACGAATTATTTCTTTCGTTCATCTAGTGATACTAACTCTCATTTTCTGCAGCGATAAGAGTTATGCACAGGGCTAGCACGCTTCATACATTTTAATACCAGTATTTTAATATAACGTACTTAGCTTTATTTAATCTCAAAAAGTGTGATTAAATAAGATAAAGATTACTATATTGAAATGATGGTATTAAAATAATAGTGCTGTGCGATTCCCGCGTATAATTCACATCCCTGAGTATGAAGCATTCGTGTACGCAATTCCATAACAATAAATTAAAAAGTTTGTTAGCTGTCACAGAATTTCTGTTTGTAATATTTAATTCCGGTGTCGGATTAATGTATGCATATATGTATGTATATATTGTTGTTAATAAAATTTAAAGATTTAAAGATATTTTGGATATATTAAAATATTTCGATTAGAGGTATGCGAATTTTAAAGAAAAATTGTAATCTTTATAATATCAGAAGATTTTTTTTAAACACCAAAGTCCAATTATTACATTGATAATGTAATGGGAAATGTTTTCTGATTTAATTACCTTTTAAAATATAGAACATCTAAGATTAAATTTATAAGATATGCCGAAAGCATGAAGCATAATACAGTTTGTTATGATTTTCCTCAATGAAGCAAGAAGGAGAATCAATTAACTAGTGAAGAGTTGAGAGATTTAGAAGTAGCTAAGATATTAAAATTATCAGTTTCAAGATGTTAAGCAGATATCTTGTGTCACATAGGACTTCAGATTCTGTACTTAGGATTTGTTTGTGTGATGACAACACGTGTCCTTCCAATCACCAGTGTACGAAATACTGGAAACTGTTGTTATACCAAGCACCCCTCCCCCTCCCACCTAGACATAGTAATTTGTGCAATGATAAATAAACTTATCATAACTTATCATCAAACTTAAGATTTTGCATTCTCCGTTTGGTATAGCTTAGGTGACCGAAGGTCATTAATCTTTATCTCCCTTTAGGCGATCATTACATCCTGTTGAATTTAAATAAATATTGAGCGTTAAAAAGATGATAATTAATAAAGTTTTAAAGTTTTAAGATTTAAAATTTAAAAAAATATGCTTTTAAAATTTTTGAATTTGAAACATTTTAAAATATTAATCACTTTTGCTATAGCTGATAATAACTTGCCAGTGGACGAGCTGAAAACTAAGCCGCAAGACTTAAAGAAACTCGGCATCCTTTGAGATATTTTTTTTTATATATGTCTATCATAATATCTCACTGGAATATTATTAAATGATTTTATGAAAAAAAAATGATTTCATGCAGAAAAAATGAAAATTTTGTAGTAAAATTTGAAACATTTAATTAAAAATAATTAAGGAAAATGATCAACTTAACAATTCTCCTACAATTTTTAACATTTGGAAATATCTTTCGGTGCATTCTTTTCTCAGCAGTGTGATATATAATTGTAAGGATCAGATTTCAAAAAGTTAGTTAGTTTAAGAAAAAATAAATAAAATGTCATGACATATGTAAAAAATACAGTAAACGAACTGTTAATGCTACACACTTCATTTTGAATACCGTGCATGCCATGGTAAATCTCAATAATATACATCAATTACATAGCAGTCTGTGTAGGTTTATGTGAGTTCCAGCACGGACAGACGGACAGACAAATAGAATTCTTAAATAATCTTCATCTAAGTTAAAGTGTTAAAAACCTTTATAAAATAAATGTTTCTTTTTAATTAAAAAAAGCAATAGACAAATATTAATTAGCCTTTAAAAAGTGTCAGAAAAACCAGCGTTATCTTCTGGTAAATGTTAGCTTGAAAGAAAGTATTAGTTTTTATGTTTGATTAAATTTTGCAGCAAAAAGTTTTACTTGAATTTATCTTATTATTATTATTTTTTAATAATTGATTCATTTTGATAAAAATTCGAAAAAGGATTTTTCGGCTTTATTTGTATTCTTTGATAATTGGTCAACATTTATTCTACACTCATGTCCAAAATTAAGGTCACAAACATAAAATCTGTGAAAACTGATGGACTATTCACTGTGTTGCCACGAAATTTGGCCCAGAGGTACATTAGAATGGGAGAAAGAATATAGCACATAACAATATGAAAAAGATTTTTATTGTGAATTAAAATACAGGGTATATTAAAAAGTGTTAAATCATGAATCAGAGGTAAAGCATTTATCTCAGGAAAAGTATGTCTGATATGGAGTGTGACCACTGTGCACTGCTATATAAGCCTCACAATGAGTTCTCATACTGTTTATGAGGGTATCAATAAATGTTTGTGGTAACAAAGCCATTTCTTCCTAAAGCGAGGCTTTTAATTCTTGGAGGGTCATGGCAGGGCGGTCACGCTGTGCAATTGTTCTTCCTAGACCATCCCAATGTCACCAGGAAGGCCAGGCAAGACCGCCACAGAGCAACGACACCTGCACAGAATAGCTATTTGACGTTAAGCGCACGACGACATAGGCTGGCAACGACTCCTCAGCTTTCTGGTGACATTACTGCTGAGTCTGGAATAAGAATTTCCAGGCAAACAGTATATAGACGATTAGCAGAGAGGGCACTTTACGTCCGGCATCCAGTCGTGTGTGTCCCTTTCACTGCATCGAACAGGATAGCCCAGTTGTTGTGGAGTTGAAGACATCAGTCTTGGACACAACAAGAGTAGGAGCGTGTTCTTTTCAGTGATGAGTCCGGATTCACCACGGAAAGTGATTCTAGTCGAATCTTCATCTGTAGATAACGTGGAGCTCACTCTCATCCCTCCTACGTAAAATAAATCAACAGATTTGGTGGCAAAGGAATCCTTGTCTGAGACGGCTTAATGCTGGGCTGCCGTACCCCACTGCACGTCTTCGATGCGGGTACTGTCAATGCACATCGCTATAGGGCTGAGGTCCTTGAAGCCTTTGTGAAGTTGTTCCGGGGTGCTGTAGGCCCAGACTTCATTTTTATGGACGATAATGAGAGGTCACACAGTGCTCACATTGTTGATGATTTTCCTGAAGAGGAGGATATTCGCCGTATGAATTGGCCCTCGAGATCTCTGGACCTCAATCCTATTGAACATGTTTGGGATGGTCTAGGAAGAGCCATTGAACAGCGTAACCCCACTCCTAGGACCCTCCAGGAGTTAAAAGCCTCACTTTTGGAAGAATGGGCTTTGTTGCCACAAGCATTTATTGACACCGTCATAAACAGTATGAGAGCTCGTTGTGAGGCTTGTATAGCAGTGCACAGTGGTCACACTCCATATCAGACATACTTTTCCCGAGGTAAATGCTTTATCTCCGATTCATGATTTAACACTTTTTAATATACCCTGTATCTTAATTCACAATTAAAATCCTTTCGATATTGTTATGTTGCTATATTCTTTCTCCCATTGTAATATACCTCTCTGCCAAATTTCGTGGCAACACAGTGAATAGTTCATCAGTTTTCACAGATTTTATGTTTGTGACCTTAATTTTGGACATGAGTGTACATGTGTTTTTTACAAAGTGTAATTTTTAAAATATCAAGATTTCCAAAATAATTTAGGTACTATAAGGCAGTTATTTTGCGTTTAGAAATAAATCTTTAAACACAATTTCAATAAACATTTATTCCAAGCAAGTGACATATATACATACAAATATAATGCACATGCATACATACATATATACATACATATTCCTCGCCAAATATCAATAAAGCTTTATTTCTGACATTCGGCACAGTTTTTAAATATGATTTGTGGCCTTCCATTTTTATCTTAGTGGCTAATTTTAGATTGTGGATACATTTAAACCTGTTATTTTGCCAGTAAAAGTTTGAATGATATTGAGACGTTCGCATTGAAAGACCCTTTTTCGGAAATCTTCATAACTCTATTACGCACATGAGTAGGTTGGTTTTTTTCAGTGTAGTTTTAACCTTTCTTGGAAATCATGGTCATATAACCCCATGGTACCTCTTATGTCATAAAAGAAGAAGATTTAAAGATTCTATGCATTGTATTTCACAAAACCTGCAAAAGAGAAACAATTTTTGCATCACATAGATGATATCATGAGATCAATATAACACCAAACTCCGAAAACATTAAAAACCTTGCTAAATATACAAATAAATTGCGCATGTGTATAGCTTTTTGTTACAGAGCTCTTAGAAAAATATTAATGGAAGGACATTTCATGATTCATAATAGTTTGAAAATAGCGATGAATTAATGAGAAATGAGGTTAAGTATGCCCCATGGTATCATACGAAGATTATTGAAGTTGGATAAAAAAATAAAATATACCCTGATACGTCTGTTTAATTTTGAAATAAAATCTGCGTGGTAACTAAATTATTTACGACATGTTGGATTTTGAAACACAGTATTTTTTCTAGTTTAATAATATTTAGCTTCACCTACAAAATTCTTTAAAAAAAAAATTGGTTTCTTAACTTTTTAAAAGTATTTTTCTAAAACATCCGTTTTCCTGTGGCTTTTAGAACTTTTTTCATTTTTCTTAGAACTGAAATAAAGTATACATTTTTAGAAATATGTTTGCATTTGTTTGTTTAGTGCTTAGAAAGAACAAAGAAAAAAAACAACAACAATATTTTTTATGTTCTTGTTCCAAGAAGAAATCATTTCAGAAATTGAATTCTGAGATTAATATAAAAGTAAAAGAATAAGAGGAAGGCAATCTTTTATTTAAACCAGTATAAAAAGTTTCTGAAAGTTTACAATCGAATACAATTTTAAAAATTGCATGAAACACAGATATTTTCAGAGAAAAAAAAACGTTGAAGTGAACTGAAACGGGAATATTTTGTAATGTATTGCATAATCATGAATGACATTTTTATGGAATTGAACTTTAACTATGCAATTAATACTCATTATAAATTTTACTAAAATATTGTAAAGTGAAATAAGTTTCTTTGTTCTTTTTGATTAAATTTATAGGTCTAATAATCAAATTTCAATAATTAAAAATAAATTTAACATGCTCAGTCATTAAGATAATTCTCAACTACCATTGACTTTAGTTGAGATTTATTACATACTTTTCGATTCTAATATAATATATACATATAATAGAAAATTAATTTAATTCTTAACAAATACATTAATTTTTTCTTGATATGTTCTTTTTCTAAGGGCTACCATTAATTGCTATACACATGGCTCAACAACTCGGTCGCACCTGAAAACATGCGCTTGAACCCATTTTTTGACATCGTCTTTAAATCCACTTTCTTTTTTTTTCTTTTCACGGCAGCATTGTGGAATCAAAATAGTGGCCTGAAAGCTTTGAGTTTCATCCAGCGAATTACAAATTGTTGCATGAAGTGAGATTTTTGCTATATGGAGAATGTAATGCAATCGATCTATTTCTTTTCTTTTCCAATTATAGGCAACAATATTGCAAACTTAAGGGCTTGTGTTATCATGATGTAAGCGACAAAACATGTATACAACTTAGTTCGTTTTTGCTAGGTATGTTCCAGCAAGGTCTTCAAAACTGTAGTATAATACTGCCTAGTTACAACGGTATGCTCAGATACTGATTGTTGATAAAACATTACAAGAAATTTAAAGAATAAATAACCGCTACTTCCCCTTCACACTTTGCAACTTTGACTTTCTTTTAAATGGAAGAACTTGGTGATTTTTAGGCTATATTCCCCTTCTTTGGTTAAGGATCATGATGGTGCAACTAATTCTCACTAGTAGTAATTATGGACTTCAGATATGCCTCACCATACTTCATTACTTGACTCTGAAGATCCCAACACGCATCTACCCACAGTTGCTTTTATTCATGAGTTAGTGATCTAATTACCGATTGTGCAAACCCGCGTATTATGTGCAAGACAAATGAAAAATGATGAATGTGGTACCACCACACACAGAAATATGTAATATCTCTGTGAGTATACCCACTGTTTCTCGATGGCCCTCCTGCGTTAACAACTCGAACCACCTTGCTTTGAAAGCAAAACACGCCCTTTCATAAAAAATTGTTTACACTATCAAAATGTGGTTGGTTTTTGTTACACATTTTAACCCCATGCTTGTTGCAAGATTTCACGTGTTACTGAAGTGGATTTCATGAAAATAACTCAAAATTTCAAGGCTACATACTCATCATCATAAAAAGACACTGGACAGTCATTATATAGGTATTATGATAACTATTATATTTATTTCAGCCAAATATTTTATGTTGCGAACTTATTTCAGGCGTAATGAATTTGAATTAGAATGTATTAATTTTATCACTTTTTACGTTAAAAAAACAATGAATTGTCGACGTCATCATTTTTAACACTTACCAACATAGTTGAAAAGTGGTTATGACTTCGGTTTGCCTGTCTGTCGTCTGTAGTGCTCTAACGATCGTAAATATACTAGGTCGTCATTTAATTGATATATATTATAGATGTTTAATATTGTATGTTCGCTACTGAAAATGAAGAATGTTGCTTTTATAGTTCGTTTACAGGAAAATTCAAAAGAATCTCGTTATAGAATGGCCTAAGGGGAAAAATCGTTTGCAGTGTATTTCAATGATCTTACTTCATTAATTGTTAGAAGGCGTTAAATAAAATAGTAAAGAAACTTTACATACAAACTGTCTACATGTTTTGGGTTCACTGAAACATTTTTCAAGAAAAATGACAATATTCTGCAGATGCACGATCTATAATGAAATGATTTAAAAGTCATCATTCCCGTTTCGGTAAGGAAATTCGTAGAATATAAATAAATTGCTATACAGGGCTATGAAAATAACTGGATACATTCAAGTCTGTGGATGATAATTTCTGAAAGTACGTTTTCGGTTGTGTTATGCTTTTTTCTGAATGAAAATTTAGTTTAATATCATGGCGTTTATAAAAAATCTGTGGATAATATACACAATTATTCGAGTGCATTTCCGTCTATTGAAGGAAATTTCTGAAGAAGAATTTTGAAATGTGTTACGAGTTTTGTAACTAAACTAAATTTGAGCACACTATCTAGTGTATGTATCTAAAGATCATGTACAGAGATGTACAAAAAAATCGTGTACCTTTCCAGTAATGGATGGTAATTGCTGAAACCTGTTTTACAAATGTGTCATACGATTTCTAAGTTGTTTACTTAAATGTCTTGATCCACCTTTTTAATATGTGAAGTTCCGTTACAGTATTCTAGATGTATTGGAAAGTGTTTCATAATATGTGTTTGGCACATGAATTTTTTTTCTTGTTTATGATAAAATTTATTTGGGTATCGGATAAAAATGTATATTTTTTATTCGAAGAAAAAACTTCATCATATTAAAAATCTTGTTTTAATGATAAATTCTTCACAAAAATGTCAAGATAGAGTTATTTATTATTCGTGACAGGACAAATTGTTTGCCTGTTACCCCTAATGAATACGAAATTCTTTTGTCGTAACAGCAAAACATCGACCGTATGTCTTTATACATGGACTTAAATATGTTATTCACCTAGAAAGTTGAAGACAGTTGATATATTTCTAAATGCTTTTTGTGAGCTTACGATATTGTGATTTCCTATCTTTTCCTTTTTAATGGTTCATCGAAGAAATCAACAGCATGTGTGAAATGATAGTAAAAAGTAACATAGATGATTCAACAGAATGATTTCCTTTAGTCAGAAAAAAATTGTTAAGAACAAATGCACTTTTATTTAAAATAATTTAGATCTTCGCTCAATTTCGTTAAACATTACTAAACAAAAGTTTTTAACTTTATTTTTATTTAAAATTTACAGTTTTGATTATTGCAATGGGGCACTATCAAAATAAAATTCTATAAATAATTTTCATGTTAGATAAAATACATTACATCAAAAAGCTCATTTAAATTATATATACTAGCTAGAATAGCAATCTGATTTGTTGCATTTCCATTCTATGAGTCGTTCGACTTTCGGAGAAAGAAAGACTAATTTTCCTCTAACATTTAAAAAAGATTTATTATATTAGTTTTATTAAATTTCTCATTACAAGCAAGAAATCATATTTACGATGTAAATTAATTGAAAATTATGAAAATCACTTTTCCAAATTATGTGATTTTGATGCAATTATATTAGAATGCCCTATAAGAGAATGGCGACATATGGGATATAAAATTTCATTGGTCGAGAGGATTTTGGATGAAACTAGAGAACTTGAAATTGTCCCCTAGCTAATGACTTTTTACTTGTCTAACTAGTTGAAGCGATCTGGTCCAGGCGATCATCCTCATTTTGTAGTATGAGTTTGAAAAAAGATATTCAGTCTGAAGCAAATGCCCTGTGCGTATGTTCAGAAACAATGTTCCAAACTCCATATTCTATTAGCATCCTTCCAACTACACCAAAAAATAAATTCATATTATTTTATACGGATCAATGATATTGAAACCTTTTAGCTTTTTGGTAACAAATTTAGTAAATGTGGAAGTATGTCACATGAATATTACATTTTTAAACTAATCGGATGTGCCAATCCTAAAACTTTCTTCTAGCTCATACATGTTAATATTTCAAAATTCGGTATCACATCGCCAATAAAATCAATATTTTTCGTCATTATGTAGTACGTCAGCTGATTGCGGATCGTCGGGTTACCTACATGCGAAGCATCCTTCATTGCATTAGCAGCCGATGTACAACACAACTACAAAAAGTCCTCCTGGCCTGTACCGGCAGGAAAAGATAGTCTCCCTATTCCTTAGTTTTTAGGTAGATTTCGTAAGAAATACTACCTATTACATTCTCACCTAAGTTGGAAATTTTGAAAATTTTTGCAGATCTACGCCGATCATGACTCCCAGAACCCAAAACCACCCCCAGTTCAAAAGTTTATCTATCTATCTATCTATCTATCTATCTATCTATCTATCTATCTATCTATCTATCTATGTCACTTTTTCTGACCACGATAACTGGAAAAATTCTGCATTAATCTTTTACAAACTGATACATAAAATCAAGGGGCATAAAATCTCGGTCAAGTTCGTTAATGGGCAAAATCGAACCAAGGGGGGGAGGGTGGGGGGGCTTTTTGTGAAAACAGAAAAAACCCCATAATTTCTTAATTATTATACGTATCGAATCCATTTAAAGTTATTAATACTTCTAGGAGAAGGGCCGAAAATTTATGTATGACAGATTTTTGATATAATTAAAAATGGTTCCAAGGGGGGGAAAAAGGGGGGTTTTAGAAGAAAAAAAATCATAGCTTCGTCAATTCACAAGATATCAAATCCGCGTAAATTTATTATTAATCCTCTTAATATTATCTAAAACTTTTATATTGACAAGTTTTTTATAGGACCAACCGTTATAGCAAAAAAAAAATTAAAAACAAAAAAAAATCCCTGCCGGCTCCGCCTGCAAACAAGTTATTTTTCGAAGTAGGCGGTTCCAACTATCGCATCTTTTAGAAACTGATACATAAAATCAAGGGGCATAAAATCTCGGTCACGTTCGTTAATGGGCAAAATCGAACCAGGGGGGGGGGCTTTTTGTGAAAACAGAAAAAAAAAACATAATTTCTTAATTATGATACGTATCGAATCCGTTTGACGTTATTATTACTTCTAGGAGAAGGGCCGAAAATTTATGTATGACAGATTTTTGATATAATTAAAAATTGCCTTAAGCGGGGGAAGGGGGGGGGTTTAGAAGAAAAAAATTCATAACTTCATCAATTCCCAAGATTTCAAATCTGCTTAAATTTATTATAAATCCTCTTAATATTAACCAAAAACTTTTATATTGACAAGTTTTTTATAGGACCAACCGTTATAGCAAAAAAAATTAAAAAATAAAAAACCCCTGCCGGCTCCACCTGCAAACAAGTTATTTTTCGAAGTAAGCGGTTCCAACTCCCGCATCTGTTCGAAACTGATACATAAAATCAAGAGGCATAAAATTTCGGTCAAGTTCGTTAATGGGCAAAATCGAACCAGGGGGGGGGGATGGGGGGCCTTTTTGTGAAAACAGAAAAAAAACATAATTTCTTAATTATGATACGTATCGAATCCGTTTGAAGTTATTATTACTTCTAGGAGAAGGGCCGAAAATTTATGTATGACAGATTTTTGATATAATTAAAAATTGCCTTAAGAGGGTGGGAGGGGGGGGGGGGGTTAGAAGAAAAAAATGCATAACTTCGTCAATTCTCAAGATTTCAAATCCGCTTAAATTTATTATAAATCCTCTTAATATTATCTAAAACTTTTATATTGACAAGTTTCTTATAGGACCAACCGTTATACCAAAAAAAAAAATTAAAAACAAAAAAATCCCTGCCGAATCCGCCTGCAAACAAGTTAGGTTTCGAAGTAGGCGGTTCAAACTGCCGCATCATCGTAAAAAAGGTCATTTCTTCCGCAATTCCCGACAAACAGGTGCCCCACGGTCTGCGTCTTCGAAATCTACCTGTGCTTGTAGGCCGAGCCGTCAGGGATTTTTTTTATTTGTGTTAATTTTACTGAGAAAAACAAAGTTAAAATGAGTGGAACCCGATTATAGAAGATTTATTCCCAGTTCTCGTCAATATTGAATTTGAATGAGAATGTCGCCAAATTAATCAGGTATAGCCAAGTTGGCTTCAGTTACGTCAACCTTTGTTTATCGCCAAATTTGGCAATATTTCGCCAGGTGTCGCCAAGCCTGGCGAGATTTTGATACTGGCGAATATGAATATATAGTGTTAGAACGATGGGTACAACAATGAAAGAAAATTTGCCATAGTCCATGTCCACTAAAACTCATAAATTAAACCTTTTTATGAAGGAATTCTGCTGTCTTGTTTCAAAATGTCGGCCACCCTAAAATTTTAAACTGCTGCATCGCAGCCATTTTTTAAGATCGAGGCAAAACAAAAATTGCTCCGGAATCCATAGATCAAGGCCGAACATTCAACTGAAAAAATTTTAGGGTTTCTAATTTTTTTTGTACATCGTCTTGAATTTGAAATTTTAACTAACTATTATAGCACCCCCTTCCGACGGAATATCCCCAAATTCAACTGGGGCCTACAGGCCATAGTCAAAAGCATATAAATGAAACTTGGTTCAATTCGATGCCTAATTTCATATACTTTTCGATGATACAAGGAGGACACACGGACAGACAGACATTTTACAAAAACTTGTTTTTTGGAATGCCTGACCCCTAAAACATGTAACTATGTCAGAAACCGGAAGTCGAAAAAAAATTCGATTACAATATTTTATTCTATTATAGCTTGAAGATAGTAAAGACAATGTAAATTAAAAATTTAAAATCAATTTATACAAGAAATATAAAAGATAGATATTTGTTAACATCTAAATTAATAAAAGAAAGTTTCGCTCTGTGTGTCTGTGTGTGTGTCTGTTGGCGATGGCTAGGAAAATCTGGCCCACCTAGAAGGCTGGAAATTTAGATTTAGGTAGTCCAAACCCTCTCCTGGTGCAACATTACTCAAGAATTTTATTATTTTAATTACTTTCTGAAATATTAATTAAAATACACAAAGAACTCTCATTAAAAATACGCTTTTATTCTCTTGGGTTGGTTGGTTCACTGGTTGGTTGCATCGATTCTTCACAGAAGTAATTAAATAAACCAGAGTAGCGATGCACAAATAAGGATTTCTAACTAAATAGTGTCAACATGGATTGAAGTTATTAGCGTAGAGGAGCCATGCGAATGTCACGCCACCTGTACATGACAAATTACACATACGTCCCACTGATTGAAATATTTTGCAGGCATATTTTTCTTCATGACAATTAGTCGGGTTTAAGTTTTTTTTTACATGACATTTATTATTATGATGGAGACTGTTAATACAGAAAACTTTATTTAACAGATTTTTTTTTATATTTGCGGGAATAAAGAGGGACAAGGGTCTAATTACATTTAAGCTTCAAGGTGTATTTCTAAAAAGCAGTTACCAGAATTTCTGAATAGTAGTGTAAAAGTAGTAAGCCAAATTTCAAATTAAGTTCCTAGCTTAACCAAATGAATCAATCATTAAAGATGTATTGTGATCCTCCTAATTAGTTATTTGCTGAAGGCCACTTGAACAACCCCCCACCCCTCCCGGACCGTCCTTCAAAGTTTTTTCTCTAACTCTGCTCCGTTTCCATATTTCAGCAACTATCTTTCCGATTTCAACGCAAGTGATTTCAAACATTATAATGAATTTAATAGTCACCATTTATAACATTAAACTAAATTTATGAGTAGCGGTTACCACTATTTACGAATAACAGTTTAAGCCAAATTTGTAATTAAATTCAAAGCTTAAGGAAACGAACGAATTTTGAAAGATGCATTGTGGTCCTCCTAATTAGTTATTTGCTGAAGGCCACTTGAACAACCCCCCCCCCACTCCTCCCGGCCCGTCCTTCAAGGTTTTTTCTCTAACTATGCTCCGTTTCCATATCTCAGCAACTATCTTTCCGATTTCAACACAAGTGATTCCAAACATGATAATTAACTTAATTGTTACTCTTTATAACATTAAACTAAAATTATGAGTAGCGGTTACCACTATTTACGAATAATAGTTTAAGCCAAATTTGCAATTAAGTTCAAAGCTTAAGCAAACGAACGATTTTTGAAAGATGCATAGTGGTCCTCTTAATTAGTCATTTGCTGAAGGACACTTGAACAACCCCTCCCCCCCGGCACTCCTTTCAAGGTTTTTTTCTCTAACTATGCTCCTTTTTCATATCTCAGCAACTATCTTTCCGATTTCAACACAAGTGATTCCAAACATTATAATTAACTTAAATGTCACTCTTTATAACATTAAACTAAATTTATGAGTAGCGGTTACCACTATTTCCGAATAATTGGGTAAGCCAAATTTGTAATTAAGTTCCTAGCATAAGCAAACAAACGAATTTCAAAAGATGCATAGTGCTCCTCTTAATTAGTCATTTGGTGAAGGTACTTGAACAACCCTCCCCCCCGGCCCCTCATTCAAGGTTTTTCTCTAACTATGCCCCGTTTCTATATATCAGCAACTATCTTTCCGATTTCAACGCAAGTGATTTCAAACATTATATTTAACTTAATAGTCACCCTTTATAACATTAAATTAAATTTATGAGTAGCGGTTACCACTATTTACAAATAAGAGTTTAAGCCAACTTTGTAATTAAGTTCCTAGCTTAACAAAACGAACGAATATTTATGCACGCATAGTGGGCCTCCTAATTAGTCATTTTCTGAAGGACACTCGAACATCTCCTCCCTTCGGCACCTCACTCAAGGTTATTTTCTCTAACTGTGCCTTATTGCAATAACTGGCCTAATAATGTTCCAATCTTCTCGAAACCAGCTCAATTTTGTAGTGCGCCTACTATACAGTAACGTAGGCAGCGGGGACCCGTCTCAGAAGTTCGTTCGGAAAGAGGTTTGTTTAGAACAGAATGCTCCCCTGGCGGTGGTAGGGGGAAATAAAAGATTTTCTAGAGCGTACGAACATGCCTGGTATACGGTTCCGAAGCCATCGTAGACCGTGGCCAGAGTTCCGTTTTTTAAGAGATTTAAGTTTATTACAAGGGCTCGGGCAACGCCGGGCGGGTCAGCTAGTGTTTTAATAAAATACGTTGCGGATTTAGCTGGCCAAAGATATTCTTTATCGAAAAATTGCTGTAAGGATTAGATTACGTTAATTTATCACATTATCACATATAGTTTTTCTTTAGAAAGTATATATTTTATATATAATAGAGATAAGATGGGCCAACCCGAGCACGAGCCCGAAACGTGCTCGGGATCTATTTTTATTCCAGACTTCGAGCTCTGGCGGGCTGGGACTCCAAGCGAATTTTTTTTTCAAAAATTGAAAAACATTAAAAAAAGAACTTTGCTATTTCAAAGAAACAACAATGTAGTCAAAGTTTCTTAAAATGCTTTATAATCCCTTAAAAATCAGCTTGAAATGGAATTAAATTGTTACTTATGGGATATAAAGAGAAATAGTCTGTATGATTCTGAAATCTTTTCACCGCCAGTGTTAGTATCATAAAGATGCCATGGGATATCCTTTGTCTATCCTTGCTTTCTGTTTGAAGGCATTTTAAAGTATCACTGAAAAACATCACGCATGTCTCTGTGCCACAGTTGTACAATGATATTTTAAAAGATTAAGAAATGAGACTTTTGCAGATTTCTGTCACTCGTTGGGTATGATTAAAATATCTGATATTTTAAACAGATTTTCAGGGACATGGAAATCACGAAACGTTGCATTTAGAGCTATAATAATGATTTCTCTGTACAAAGAAATTTTTAAATGAAAAAAATAAATTTTAAAACAATTTTTAAAATGTTGTTAACAATTTTCTACTGCGTATTTTCGGTGTCTCCTTCGTATTAAAAAAAAGAAGCCCGTACTACTGTTTAGTGTATACAGGCTTTGCGAAACACCTTATAACATTTAAGAATACTTAAAATTAATTATAATAAAATGTTAATGATTAATTCCTGGTTGCATTTTATAAATCATTAAAAAAACAATGTTACCATAAAGTGCAACTAAAAATTAAATTTATGACATCCTAATAAAATTGTTTTCAAAAATTGGAGACGAATAGTGTTTTTAACATATGTTGTTCTGGAGTCTTTGTAACTCTTGAAATCGATATCAAATTACAGCATATTTCATTTTGTGACATAGACACTTCGACTTTTATAACGCTCTCTTTTAAGCACTTTTACACTTTAATTGTGTTCGTAAATTTCACCGACGCCTTTGCATAATAAGTTAATAATAATTAAGAAAGTTCAGGTATTTTTGAATCAAGTACATCATTTATTTAATGTAAACAAAGAAATATTAAAATAATTATTCTGAAGATGACGAAATCCAATGTTAGTTAAATAATGATTACAAAATCTTCATCGGAATTGTTTCGAGTACAGGTCTTTGACGAGTTGTGTGACTGAAAGATTTACTAGAAAGAACTAGGGCTATAGTCTATTTTAATCTGTTGACTAATTTACTGTAAACAATAATCTTCATGGCAAATTTCTGCTAGAAATATATAACTAAAATTATTATATAGTAGACAAATTCTTAGTAAACTGTCACTTAGTGAAATCCATTACTAACCAGTATAATAAATTGTGTATTCTAAAAGTTAAAATATGGTTTATTTCTTGTTCTCTGTATTGGTCTCATACAAGGTAAGAGTAGATCTAAAGTAAGAATTAATCTATTCAGATTGTTCAGATTACATGAGTCCCTTCAAATATTTCTTATAAAGTTAGTGCGTATAGCCTAGAATGCTTACATCGGCAGTATTTAGGAGTAGTTGTTCCAGGAAAGCAGTGAATTCTTTATAATTACTATATCGTGTTTTAGATACTTAAGGACAGTCATATTCATAGGAAGCCATGAATACGAATCCACATATAACTTGCCCATAGCCATTGGGTACTGAAAAAATGATTTGATATTAATTTTATGCCCATTTAATATTGATTCCAAGATGGCCCTGAAACAATCTTTCTCCATAAACAATAATAATAGATAATTATTAAGACATTTATTTTTTGGAACTTTATGGAATTTACCATTTATAAAAATGCATGGATTTACATTTGAAAGAAAATTCTGCAAAATAGCGGTTATTAGCGGCTACCCTTTTCAAAGTTATTTACTATATAACTTGGACATTCAAATAAAGTAAATAAAATAATCTGGACTCATTGGGAAGTACAACAAATGCCTTGTAGAATATTAAAATTAACAATATAAATTGTGAAAAATATACTGTCCATTTCAATCGCCGTATTTTAAATTTCAAATTAGTAAATATGAACAAACTCATTTGAAATATAAACGTTATTACTTGGCCTTTCAAAATATATATTTATCTGATATATGTAATTGTTTTAAACAGAAAAACTAACACTGAAATAAGCAATCACAAAATTGAAGTTGATGGTACAAATCATCAACAAACTGATACAAACAAAATTTAACGGGTCTGACATTTATTTTCTCACATAGGATTACAATATATAGCTGTATAATGGTTCTCTATCTATTCACCTTCACTGTTATCAACATCATTTTCATCTCAACTGTAAAAAAAGGGACTTTTAGCATGCTAAATTGGAAAAATATTTGCATGTGAGATGATATCCCATTATTTATTCCTTTCTTTCATAAACGGAGTAATTTAATCGCGAGCATTACAGAAATGCCATTACGTAGATGGTATAAATGATCAACCAACTTCTTCAGGCTGGTTTTAAGTGATCTGACGCTTATTCTCTCAAATAGGAGAACAATATGTAACTGTATTGTAGTTCTCTAACTACTCACCTTCACTGTTCATTCTCGCCTGAGCTATATTTTAAAAAAAAGGACTTTTAGCCGAATAAATTGGAAAAATACTCCTGTGTGAGACAATATCCCATTATGTGTTCTTTTCTTTCCTAAAATGGAGTAATTTAGTCACGACCATTATGGAAATATCATTAAGTTGTTGGTATAAATGATTAACCATCTGCTATTAGCAAGTTTTAACTGGTCTGACGCTTATTTCTCACATAGGATTACAATATATATCTGTATGGTGGTTCTCTAACTACTCACCTTCACTGTTATCGACATTATTCTCGTCTCAACTATATTTTGGAAAAAAAAACAATTTTAGCCGGCTAAATTGGAAAAATTCTTCTATGTGATACCGTTCTATGGTATACCGTTATTATTATTTTTCTTTCATAAAACACGGAGTAATTTAATCGCGAGTATTACAGAAATGTCATTACGTGGATGGTATGAATGATCAACCAACAGCTACCAGCAAATTTTAACTGATCTACCGCTTATTTTCTGAGATAGGAGAACAATGTATAGATGTTTGGTGGATCTCCGACTGTTCATCTTCCCTGTTATCGCATCATTCTCGCCAGTGCTGTATTTTGAAAAAAAAAGACTTTTTGCCATCCATTATTTTTATCCTACTATTTATTAATTTCTTTCATAAAATGGAGTAATTTAGTCGCGACCCTTACAGAAATTATCATTAAAACTAAAACAAAAATAATATCTCAGAAAATAATATGTATTTGAAAATTTCAAAAGTTATGATATAGTTTGATGCTTGTTAAAAAATAGAGTTTTTTTTTCAACCTATAATTCAACTTATTCGGCGAAGGTAGTTGTGAAATACAAACTCACAATCAGATTTTAATATTAAGTCCAGAAAGGCGAAGGAAAAGTTATTTATTATCAAGACAGAACACATTGCCTGCTACTAACCCTAAAGCGATACGGATTTCTTTTGTCGTACCAGCAAAACATTGACCGTAAGTGTGAAAATGGTCTTATGGCGTACATAGTCTTAAGTATGCCATTTTCCTAGAAAGATCAGAGTTGACATATTTCTAAATATTTTTTGTGTGCTTATAACATTGTGATTTACTTTTTCTTTTGGTTTAATGATTCATAGAAGAAATCAATAACATGTGTGAAAAGATATTAATAGGTAAGATAAATGAGAAAAAAGTAAAGTAAGTAAAGTAAGTTAAGTAAAAGTATTAAAGTTAAAAAAAATATTGGATGTTTTTTTTCAGCCACTAGAAAGTTGTCAAGAACAAATATGCTTGTATTGTAAATAATTAAACTCGCCGTTGAATTTCGCTAAACATTACTGAATAAAAGTTATTATTATTATTTTTATTTAATTGTTTACAGCTTTCATTTTTAGAATTGAGCCCAATTAAAAAAGTCTATAAACATTGTTTCGTTTAGATAAATTATTTTATATCAAAACAACTCATTTTAATCATATATATACAAACTATATATACAGTCTATGTTTTGCTGGTACGACAAAAGAAATACGTATCACTTTAGGGTTAGAAGCAGGCAATGTGTTCTGTCTTGATAATAAATATGTTCAAACTTGTCAAAGAAAAAGTTATTTACAAACCCAGACAGGACAAATTGTTTGCTTTTAATCCCTAATGAAAAGAGTTTTTTTTTGTCGTAAAACGAAATCATTGACTGATGTCTTTGTACATAGATTTAAATATGTAATTCTCTCAAAATGATTGAAAGAGTTGACCTATTTCTATAGGATTTTTGTGTGCATATAATATTGTGATCTTCTTTTTCTTCTGGTTTAACGGTTCATTGAAGAAATCAATAACATGTATGGAAAGATAATAAAAGGTAAGATAAATTATTGTACTGAATGATTTACGATAGCCATTAAAATGTTGGATTGAATAAATATTACATTAATGTATTTGAATTTATAGTTTGATCACTGACGAGTTTCATTAAATCTTACTAAATAAAATTTATTAAGAGTGTTTTATTAAAAGAAATTAAGGCTTTCGTTTTTTTGCAATCAGACATTATTTTTAAACAAGAACGAAATATCATGCGTCAAGTATTGATCATGAAACACTTTCCAACACATCCAGAAAAACTAATGAAACTTCACAGTTAAATAAAGTGAAAGATGATATATAAGTAAACAGTTTAGAAAACATATAACACAATGAAAAATTAGGTTTTCGAAATAACCTTCTATTGTAAAAAAGTAGTCGAATTATTTTGTGCAGTCCTGTATATGATCTCTACATTTGGATATATAATACATAGCATGCTAAAATTTATTTCAGTTAAAAAATTCACGTTTAGCAATTTTTGCCAATCGATGGAAATGCACTCGAAACCTTTTGTGCAGCTCTGTATATTATCTAAACACTTTTGGTACATACCACATATTAAGATAAAATTTAATTCAGGTAAAAAACGCATAAGGCAACATGAAACTAACTTCCTGCAATTACCAACGGTAAACGACAATTATTCTTTGCGTAGCTCTGTATATGAATTTATTTATATTCCACAAACTTATATTTGCCTACTAAATATAGCTCAGCAGGAAACTGGGTAACACTGTATAAAACTAACCTTAAGCAATTCACTCCCATAGTCTGTAATTCTTACGAATTCCCTTGTGTAGAAAAGCATTTATTACACATAGACTGTAATTATCGCACATATATTGTAAGCGATATGTTTTGTGCGCCCCTGTAAATGAACGATAAACGCAATGCACACCTTCATTTTAAGCGAGCAATTTATAGTCCACCTCAGTAATGCATATAATTTTCATTATATTTGGAATAGTGACATCATTAAATAACACTGCAAACGGTTTTTCCCCGTACAACAATGTGTAACAGAATTCTTTTATTTGACCCTGTAAATGAACGATAACCGCAATGCACACCATAATTTTAAGCGAGCAATTTATAGTGCACCTGAGTAATGCATATAATTTTCATTATGTTTGAAATAGTGAAACATAACTAAAGTACACTGCAAACAATTTTTCCCCGTAGAACAATGTGTAACAGAATTCTTTTGTTTGACTCTGTAAATGAATAATAAATGCTTTGCACCCCATATTCTACAAAAAGCATGTTTTAATGCGCTTCATAATTATATATCAATTTCATCATTTTCAAATGGAGTACCATCATCAAAATGCACTTGAAAATATTATTTCCCATTGACTGTATTGTAACGAAATACCTTTGACTGTCCCTGTAAAAAACTATAAGTGTTTCATCCTTCATTTGAAATAGAGCACTTGATGTAGTAAACGACAATAACATACAAAAATTTCAGGGCAATCCGGGTATATTTATGCACATTAGATCACGGACAGAGGGCCAGACGGCAGACAAACCGAAGTCATAAACACTTTTCAACTAGGTTGGAAAGTGTTAAAAAGCTCTAAAATTTTTCTTATACATAGCATTTAATTCTATAAGAATTAAATGCAAAATTAATTAAAATAGAACTGAATATTTTATTTGAAATTAGTTTTTTCTGAAGATAAGAATATTAGAAAAAATACATTTTTTAATTTTTCTTTCATACTTGATATATTGGCCTCACGCGTATACAAATTCCTTGATGTTTACGATTGGTGAAAATTACGGAGACTGATAAATAACAGCTTGTACGGGTGCTTACTTTTTGAATACCAGTATTTTGGAAAAGTTTTTTTTGCCATATTTAACTAAAATGTTTCCCAATAAAACAACATGAAGTTTACATTTCGGATTTACTGGTATTCAAAATTAGGCACCCGTACGAATGATGTAAATGATAAGCTGCGGTTTTTTTTTTTATAACGTATGAAAATTATTCCTACCTATTCCTATATATATATATATATATATGTATAGTTATATTGTATCATTTATTTTTCACAGTTAAGGTTATTTAAAATATCGCATTACGCACATTTTCTAATTAAAAGGGTTTTATTTAAGGTTGTGCAATTTTCAAAACAATTGTATTAAAGAAGGCAAATAATAAAAAAAATATTTAATGATCTAACAGTAAATTATATACAAGATGTAATTTTTAAAATAATGTCGTTGAAAAAGTATTACAATAACGATAGTAAAATAATATAAAATATAGTCACAAATACTTTTAACTCAGTATGATGGAAAGAAATGTAAGATTTAATGAGAAAGTTAGGTTTTGTGAAAGTAAATTTATACTGAATCTTAAGCTGTTGTTTAACATAAATATTTAAACTCCGAAACTATTTAATCTTCAGGTATATCTTCCTGTTATATTGATTCATAAATCCACAATCTCTGCAATATTAATTTCATTTTTCACTACAGGATTTAATATCAGCTTATAAAATATCGTTTTATCCAGTATCAAACTATTTACAAAATCATCCTGATGGGCATTCATTTTTTTCATTTCAATATCAGCAAATATTTGCTGTGTTTTGTATAAGTAAGTGCATCGACACTTACTTACTATTGAGAAAAAATGTTTCAATTCAGGAGAGCTTGCAAGTTTAACTTTTTATAAGGGCAATTTTAGTTATTATTTTGAAAGTAATTTATCGTTGTCAAAAAGTATAATTTATATTGAAATGCAAACTATTTTTACACAAAAGTTAATTGTTCGTATATAAAACATTTATATTGTTTTAAATGATGGTTTTTATAACAGTTGTCGGAATACACACACACGCAAAAATTAACTGATTTAATTATATTAATTTGTTGCAAGCGGAAGTTAAATTTTAATTCTGATTAGATACATTTTCTCTTTATGGACAATGTTAAGGAAATGATTACATTTTACAAATGAAACAAATAACTTCATTTTATGTTGAGTGTGAGTTTTATAATGTGATTCTCATATTATTACACTTTAATTCAAACCAGTGAATTTTCACCGCACGACATATTTAAAGTGAATTATAAATTTTAATTTAAATGTAGGAAATAATAAACAGTCAATTTAATTTTATAATTATTAGTTCTTTTTAAAATTTTTGCTTATAATTATGAAGCAAACCACATGTAAAGAATTCACTAAAAAGGACAGTTTATAATGAAATATGTAACTTATGATACCCGGTAAATTTAAACCGTCGTACATTAACAATTAATTAAACTTTTAGTCAATAGATGCCTAGTGTTCTGCTTCAACATGAAAGAAAATTCTAGCTAATATGTGAAGCTAGATCATTTAGATTTCTCTCCTTTTTTTCTTTTAGGTGCTGAAACGACAAAAATACTTTTTCATGTCGAAGTTGTGAAGACATTTTGAATATTATAACAACTTGAGGGATTTCTGCGTGATCTGTTGGCTAAAACTTGGATTTATTTTATAGTTCCTGAATAAAGGGTTTTCTGGTTACTTTATAAACGTGTATCATATGTCATATTTATAGTTATTAGAGTTAATGAATAATGAAATTTTAAAGTTCGGGGGTCCTTTTCCGGTGCACAATGTATATTCATGTTAAATATACTCAAAGTTTTTTTTTAAATTAAGGTTAAATAATTACCGATAAAAACTAAAGAAATATATAAAGAAAGCATAAAAAAACTGGTATCAATGAAATAAGTTTTAAGAGTTTCGTTTTAAGAGTTTCAAAATTAAATGACACGAAATTTCCAGAACGACAAAGAAATTCATTCCTCATCAGATAAACTGAAAATAGACACACCGTACATTATTAGGTTATTGCGAAGTATGTTTGTTGCATATTACTACGAAAATACGTGTTACTTTTTCGGTAGGACACGTATGTTCATATTATAATTTAGTTTTCTAATGCCTCTATCAAAGTTCTTTACTAGAGATAATTGTAAAAATTTTAATAAAGTATAATTTTTTAAAATATTAATCATTTTAAGTTTAAATCATTTTTTTAAATGAGTAAAGTAGATTGGCTGTTTGTTGATTTATATTTGAGAGTTATAATTTTCATATTATTGAAACGAAAAGAAATCTTACATAGGAATTCTTCATCATTCTTGAAAATTTTTGGAAAGTATTGCATCTAAAACTTTTATATTCATATAAATAAATTAAGTTAAATCATACATCAACTATAAATAGAATTATAATATATATTCGAAAATCGTATACCAAAGAAATTTTCTTCAGAGAAACAAATTATTTTATACATTGCCTTGAAAATAATTCATGAACATTTTTCTCATATTCTAAACCTTGTCTACTGAGTGATGGAGGTTTACCACAGTTTATTTTATCACAATATATCAGCTCCTCCAATTTTCTGGTCTTGATTTTCGCGAAGAAGATATTAAATCGCGCCCTTAATTACCGAATGGTGACCGAAGTCGACGAATGGTGAACCGTCTTAAGGTCAAAATTTTTATTTTTGAAGCGCGAAAACTAGCGGCGCGGATGGTATTGTGAGGTATTACCCCTCTCCATGTACAGAACAAATCTCATAAGCAGCTTTTTTAATCTGCCAATTCACCAAAGATAAATAGAAACCTTGAACCGGCAAACAAAGAGATCAGTAGCAAACCCCTAGAGAGTAAGCACTGCAGCGATGCCAACAAAACTATAGACAGATGGATCACAGCCATACTGTGATCAGGCGATTTCCGCCCCGCTCCCAGGTTCTAACTCGTCAAGCTAGACACTAATGCCAGGCAGGTAGGGGCCTGGTTAGCGGTATATATATAAAAAAAATCTCACAAGAAGCTTTTATACGAGGCCGTAACATCTCGATTAAATGCAAAAAGCAAATGGTGTCAACTTGACAGTCCATTTTAATGATATGAAAATACACATAAGCCAGTACAATGAAAGAAAAATCAAAGTATACTATCTTGTAGAACAAAAACCTCTCTTTAAAATAACACAAAACATTTCGCCAATGCATTTTATTTCTGAACAAATATTTTAGTCCCCCAAAAAACAAAAGCCTATAAATTATTTCTTAGCTTAACATTATTATATATAATTTTTTAGCTTTATTACAAAAGTTTCGAGGAGAAATTTATTTCGCTCTAGACATTTGAAATTTGTTCTTGAAAAATTTTCAATTTTATTTGCGTCTCTATAGCGCGGGTTAAATTGAGTGTGGTCTATATTTTAATGGTGTTTATAGCACGAAGTCTCAAATAATATAAAGTTTTCTTGATGAAATCCTAAATTCATTTTACTTTAAAAACAATTGATAGAAAGTGATACATTGTTTTCTATATTAGCGTATGATTCTGAAAATGTATGTTAAAAATAAATAAAGAGTAAGAATTATATTTAAATCTAATTGATATTCATCTAATCTAATGATAATCATCAAATCTAATTGATAATAATTAAAAAATGCATTTAAAAATTCTATCCCAAAGTAATTTCCTCAAAAAGCTCCAAGCATCGTAGAAACAAACATTTTGTATCTATTATCGTATAGCAATATTTAGCTTTATTACAAAAACTTCGAGAAGAAATTAGAAGCATTTGAATTTTTTTCCTGTAAGGGTTTCGATTTTAACAGTTTTTCTAGGTCACAAGTGATATTTTTTTTCTTAAATACAATGCGAAACACTTTTATTTTTAAAATAAATAAAATTGTTACATTTTTTGAAGAATCGTTTGCTATATTGGTATAATTCTGAAAAAAAAAGTTGAAAATGAAGAAAAGATATTAAATATAAGCATATCAAGTACATTGATTAAAGTTCTAAGATATAAATCTTGATTAAAATATGTACTCAAAAGTTGTATTCGAAAGTAATTTCCTTAAAAGTCTTTTAAATATCGAAGAAACACATACATTACCTCATATTTTTTTTTAGCATTATTACAAAAGTTTAGGGATGAAATGCTTTCCTCACTTGAAGAAGCATTAAAACGTTTCTGTTGTAAACTTTAAATTTTAATAGCTTCTCTGAAATGGTAAAACGTTTCTCGCATATATTACGAAACAGTTTTATTTTTTAAAGAAAATGATAATGTTTCGATGCATTACTGTTTGCCGTTCTGCTATAATTCTCAAACTTTAAGTTGAAAGTGAAGATAGGGCATAAAAATAAGCATATCGAATACATTGATTTAAAATATAAGTGAGGAAAACCCAAGTAAAACGTACATTTAAAAATGTATTTAATAGTAATCTTCTTAGAAAGTTTTAAACTTTAAATAAATAAATATGTTATATAATATCTTATAAACTTTTTTAGCTTTATTATAAAAGCTTTGTTCAGAAACTTATTTCTCTGTCTTAAAGAAGCATTAGAAAAATTTTCTTTTCAATTTTAACTATTTTTGTATGGCCCAAATTAATGAGAATTTTTTTATAAAATAATCAGAAATACTTTCATTTTTAAAAGAAAATATTAACTTTTTCCGCTTTGTTTGCAATATTGATATAATTCTGAAAGTGAAGCAACGGCGTTTTAAAATAAGTACATGAAATACATTGATGTAAGATCTAAGTGAAAAATCTTGATTAACTCTATGATGAACAAGAAAATGTGTTTCTGCAATGCTGGATTTGCATCAGAATTTTCGAAAAAAGATTTGAAAAAATTTGAAAAAAAAAATGCAATTTTACAATTTTTTATCCAAATTTATAAAAGTAAAATTTTGTTAAAAATTCTGGAACAAACCTTAATTAAAATTAAGTGGGATAAAAATTATGCTATTACTATTAAAAGAGTTAAATCATGCATTTGAAAAGTGCACCCCAAATGAAAATCCTTAAAAGGCTTTAAATTACGAGTAAACAAATAACTTATGTATTAATTTTATATACATTTTCAATTTTATTACAATAGGGTTTTATTACAAAATTTATTCCACTTTCAGAGAATCATTAAAAACTTTTCTAGTAAGAATTTTGATTTTGATCGTTGAAGACCATACTATTATTGAATGAACAGTAGATTTTTTTTAAAGAACGTATTATTTTTGACATTGAAGACTTAATTTTAGAATTGTTGTTTTCTTCCAAATTAGTCTGAATTGACTGTGAGGCAGATAATAAATCCGCCATTGTAGAATATAGAAAAGTTAAAAGTGAAGAAAGGACAGTAAAAATAAACATAACGAATACATTTACTTAAAATAAAAGCGAGAAATCCTAATTAAAACATGCATTTGAAATTTGTATCCTCAAGTAATATACTTAAAAGCCTTTAAACTTACAAGAAAGGAATGTGCTATGTATTATCATATATTAATTTTAAATTTTTTTACAAAAGGGTTTTATTAGAATATTTATTCCACTTTCGGAGAATCATTAAAAACGTTTCTAGTAAGAATTTTAATTTTGATTGTTAAAGACCATACTATTTTTGAATGAAGAGTAGGTTTTTTTTAAAGAATGCATTAATTTTCACATTGAAGACTTAATTTTAGAAATGTTTTCTTCCAAAATAGTCTGAATTGACTGTGAAGCAGATGATAAATCCGCAAAAGTAGAATGTAGAAAAGTTAAATTGAAGAATGGAGAGAAAAAATAACATACCGAATACATTTACTTAAAATCTAAGTGAGAAATCCTAATTAAAACATGCATTTGAAATTTGTATCCTAAAATAATATACTTATAAGACTTTAAACTTACAAGAAACAAACGTGTTATATATTATCATATGTTAATTTTCAATTTTATTACAAAATTTATTTCACTTTCGGAGAATCATTAAAAACGTTTCTAGTAAGAATTTTAATTTTGATTGTTAAAGACCATACTATTTTTGAATGAAGAGTAGGTTTTTTTTTTTTAAGAATGTATTATTTTTCACAGTGAAGACTTAATTTTACAATTGTTGTTTTCTTCCAAAATAGTTTGAATTGACTGTGAAGCAGATGATAAATCCGCAAAAGTAGAATGTTGAAAAGTTAAAAGTGAAGAAAGGACAGTAAAAAGAAGCATACCGAATGTATTTACTTAAAATCTGAGTGAGAAATCCTATTTAAAACATGCATTTGAAATTTGTATCCTAAAGTAATATACTTATAAGACTTTAAACTTACAAGAAACAAACGTGTTATATATTATCATATGTTAATTTTCAACTTTATTAATAAATTTATACATCGCTTGGAGAAGCATTACAAAGATTTCTTGTAAGACTCAATATTAAACCTTTGTCTGGCGCCGAGTATGAGATAAAAAAACTGTATGAAATAAATTCTGTAATATGTTTACTTTCAAAACAATGTATATGTATTTTAAGGCCATTGTTTGTCACATTGGTATAGTTTCGAAAGTATAAGTGAAGAAACGGCTTTAAATATAAACATATCGAATATTGATTTTAAACCTAAGTCAGGAATCTTAATTAAAACATGCATTTAAAAGTTTTATCCCAAAGCAATTTCCTTAAAAGGCTCTAAACTTCGAAGAAACAAATGTCCGATATATTATCTTATGTACATTTTTAGTTTTATTACACCAGATTTTGTGAGAAATTTATTGCTCTTTCGAAGAAGCATTAAACATTTTATTCTAAGATATTCAATTTTATTCGTTTCTATAATCGATTTAATTATATAATTCCGAATCCCAAATAATATAAGAGATTTTTTGTTAAAATTGCATTCCGAGAAATTTTTATTTATAAAAGAAATGATATTATTTTGAAGCACTCTTTGCCATATTGGTATAATGCTGAAACCTTAAGTTAAAAGTTAAGAAATGACATTAACAATAATCATATCGGATAAACTCATTTAAAGTCTAAATGTGAAACGTTTCAAACATGAATTTGAAAATTTTATACCAATCTATTTTCTTTAAAATAAAAGGCTTTAAATTTCGAAGAAAGAAATTTCTTTATTATCTTATACACATTGTCTCATTACAAAAGATTTAGCGAGAATATATTCCTCTCTCGAAGGACCATTAAAAACCTTTCTTGTAAGAATTTTAATCGTTGAAACCCATCTTATATAATATCTTATATAGATAGTATAATATCTATATATAATATCTATAATATCTATATATATAATATCTATATATAATATCTTTTAGCTTTATTAGAAATGCTTTGGGCGACATTTTTACCTTTCTCGTGAAAGCATTAGAAAGTTTTCTTGTAAGACTTAATTTTAAGAGCCTCTTTCGCACGGAGTATGAAATAATAAAGAGTATTTCGGCCAAGTTCTAAAATACAAAATTGATTTTTAAAAAAATACTAAGTATTTTAAGGCCATTGTTTGCCATATTGGTATAGTTCTCAAAGTTTAACTGTAGAAAGAGCATTAATAATAAACATATCGAATGAGATGTATTAATTAAAATATGCATTCGAAAATTGTATTCCAAAGTAATTTCCGTAAAAGGCTTTGAACTTATAAAAAACAAATGTCTTATGTAATATTTTCTACGCATTTTTAGTTTTATTACAAAACGTTTTGTGAGAAATTTATACCTATCTCGAAGAAGATTTTAAAACTTTTCAAAGATTTCAATTTTCAATTTTACAATTTAATTGAAATCAAAGATTTTCAATTTTACTAATTTTATAATGTGAATTTCAAATAATATAAAGTTTATTTAAATACATTCCGAAGTATTTTTATTTTTAAAAGAAATTATTATATTTTGAAGTACTCTTGTTGTAATTTGGAAACTTTGTATTGAAAGTGAAGAAGTAACAACAACAACAACAAAGAATAATCGAAAGCATTAATTTATAATTTAAGTGAGAATCTCTGACTGAAATATACATTAGAAAATTTTATCCCAAATTAATTTCCTTAAAATCCTTTAAATGTCTATGAAAAAATGTCTTATCTATCATCTTATACAAACATTTAGCTTTATTACAAATATTTAGGGAGAAACTTGCTCTTCTCTTGCAGAAGCATTAAAGACTTTTCTTGTCTCAATTTTACTCGTTTCTACAGAGCCGAATTTCAAATAATATAAACTTTTTAAAAAATATAATCCGAAGTCCTTCGAGATATAATTTTTCCAACTGGGCGAAAAAGTGCGGGCCAGGATTCGAACCAGGGATCTCTTGGCTGAAGCTGCCAATGCTCTACCAACTGAGCAGTCTCGGGCGAATATGACGGAACTAATTCACCTAGTTAACCTTATTTATCACACCATTTGATCTGATATCTAAATCAGCTCAACAGAATAAATAGCAGGTAATTGGACCTCCAGTAAACGCTGGAAATGTGATTACACTAGATTAATTTTGACACAATTATTAAAATTGGTAAAGAAATTATATGAGATGTAATTTTCAAACTATATCTCATATGATTTCTTTACCAATTTGAGTAATTGTGTCAAAATTAATCTAGTATAATCCGAAAGGTTTTAATTTTGATAATAAATTATAATATTTTGAAATATTCTTTGCCATATTGTTATAATTTTGAAACTTTATGTTGAAAGTGAAGAAATAACAAAAAATAAGTATACCAACAGCATTAATTTATAAGCTAAGTAAGAATCTCTGATTAAAATATACATTAGAAAATTGTATCCCAAAGCAATTTACTTAAAGCGCTTTAAACTTCAGAGAAACAAATGTCTTATCTGTCATCTTATACAAATATTTAGCTTTATTACAAAAGATTTCGAGAGAAACTTATTCTTCTCTCGGAAAAGCATTAAAAACTTTTTTTATCTCAATTTTACTCTTTTCTACAGAGCCGAATTTCAAACAATATAAACTTTTTAAAGAATATAATCCGAACTGTTTTTATTTAAAAAATAAAATATAATATTTTGAAACATTTTTTGCCATATTGTTGTAATTTTGAAACATTATGTTAAAAGTGATGAAGTAACAAAAATAAGTATACTGAAAGCATTAATTTAAAATCTAAGTGAGAATCTCTGTTTAAAATTTACATTCAAAAATAGTATCCGAAACTAATTTTCTAAAAAGGCTTTAAACGTCTAAGAAACAAATATCTTATCTATCATCATATACAGATATTTAGCTTTATTATAAAAGATTGCGGGAGAAACTTATTACTCTCTCGTAGAAGCGTTAAAAACTTTTCTCGTAAATTTTTCAATTTTACTTGTTTCTATAGCACCGAATCTCAAATAATATGAACATTTAAAAAATACAATCCGAATTTTTTTTTTAAAATAAAAATTATAATATTTTGAAATACTCTTTGCCATATTGTTATAATTTTTAAACTCTATGCTGAAAGTAAAGAAATAACACAAAATAAGTACACTGTGGAAAATAACTTTTATTTCTTAATCTAAAAAATTATAACATAACACTGAACAAAAATATGCAATAATCACCTCCGAGTTATTCACGATTCGGAAAAGCGTTTTTTATCTTTAGAAACCTCTGAAACCAATATATTTTCAAGATTTAAAGAAGCATCTATAAAAACAAGCATTTATAAGTCTTTTTTTTTCTCGCACTTATTTTCGAAAATGTCTCCTCGTAGTTTTTATATTGTATTAATCAAACCAAACTTCTCAACCCAAAATATCGGTTTTCCGAATACTACCAATTCTCAAGTAAGCATTTTCATGTTCAACATAGATGTTTTACAGACAAATATGATAAATTAACAGGATTAACGTTAATATTAAAACTAATATTATTTTTTTACACCTCTATTTAGTTACGCAGCTGAAACTGTTTAATTGGAATCTGTAGCATCCTAAAAACCAATATTCCGTTTTGAGAAAACTTATTAATGCACTATAAAAAACTACTCGGAAACGTTTCCGGAAATCTCTGGCAGCAAAAGAAACTTCGTTTTCTTAAATACTTTTTTAAATCTCGAAAACATATTTCGTTTTGAAATTTCTAAAAATAAAGGACACTTTTCGGGATCGTGGGTAACTCGAAAGAGGTTATTGTATATTTTCGTTCGTGATTATATTATGTTATGGTGTATTAAGGAAAATTTGTCTTTTTTATTGTTTATTTTGTAAACATTCATTTAAAATCTTAATGAGAATAACTGATTAAAGTATACATTCAAAAATTGTATTCCAAAGTAATTTCTTTAAAAGGATTTAGACCTCGAATAAACAAATGTCTTATACATCATCTTATGCAAATATTTAGCTTTATTACAAAAGATTTCGGGAGAAATTTATTCTTCTCTCGGAGAAACATTAAAAACTTTTCGTGTAAGACTTTCAATTATAGTTTCGAGCGTTTATAGCGCCGATACTAAAATGGTATAAAGTTTTTACATTACAAAGTATTTTGCTTTTAAAAGAAAATAATAGTGTTTTAGGGATATGTTTTGCACTGGTGGCGTAATTTTGAATTAAAATTGAAGTAAAGGCAGGAGAAGTAAGTATATGTTGAAGTTAACCTAAAATGAAGTAAACACGTAACATATTCATGATTTGTAGTTATTTGGAAAAGTGCATTAATTTTTAAATTTCAAATCGTAATCGTAGAAGACCCTTTTATAAAAAATACGGATAATATGTTATAAGATTGTTATAAGATTTTGTGAATTCCTGATTTTTCTGCAATATTCATAAAATAAACATTTATACTGTGACTTCTAAATCACTGTTTTCCTTCCGCTATCATCTAGACGAACCAAAATTTCGTGAACGGGGAACCACAATGCCTTAGAAGAAAAATCTGAACGTTTAGAATGAAAAATTAAGTTTTATATAAGGAATTTTATATAAGTTTTATAAGGAATGAATATACCATGTGAAACAAAATAAAATATTTCTTAAGTCAATACATAAATTAGAAACACATGTGTTTTGCTGCGTTCTTAAAAATATCGCAAATATATTTACATTAACATTACGAAATACATACATACATGTACTACATAATAAGATTACGAAAATTCCAGTTCATTGAAGGAGAATCTTATTTCCTTAATTAAGTTCTGAGTATTTTAGACCAAATAAAATATTTAATATTAAATTTAATTAAAATGTTAAAAGACAACTAAAAACTTGAAATTTAAGGAATTGTACAGAAAAAATAAAAATGAAAACCCTAAAACTTTCAGGATATATATTTTTTTAAATGCAGGTATTTCGGTCCCATAGAAAATGAAATTAATACAATAATAATAATATCAATGTAAAAATGAAATTAATAATTAATACGAAGAACAGAAAACATAAATCTACAGCCCTAACTGAATGAATCGCAATATAGCAAATGTGGAAACATAGCGTCAACTTTGTTGAAAACTTAAAAAAAGGAAAAAAAAAAGAATGAACAATACTAGTTAATAAGATTATTATAGAAGTGAAACAGGTAATATTTTTATTTCATGACAATGGAATGATAACGAGCTATCCACAAAACTATATTAATCTTACTATTTTAAAATATTTTTCTCTATCTTATATATATATATATATATATATATATATATATATATATATATATATATATATATATATATATATATAAGATATAGAGACTGAGATGGCCATGGAAGCAGGTTAAACTCTAATTGATGTTCCTCAAATGAATTTAAGACAGATCAAGCACGGTGGTAAGGTGCATTATCCTGCAGCAAGTGACCATCGTCATAAAGGCCATAAACGAGTGCACGTGTTCGGCAACGATGTTGAAGTAAGCTGTGCTATTTAGGGTTATGTCCAGAGATATCAAGGGACCCAATGTACTCCAGGAAAACTTTACCCACACCATAATTACACCACCAATAGCCTGAAGAGTTGTTATTTGGCAGGAGGGGTCCATGAATACTGGTTGTGCCATATTCTTATCCTTCCATCTGCATTATGGAGCAGGAAACGAGATTTATCGGACCAGGCTTCTTTTTCCAGTGTCCTCAAGTGACGAATTTCCTCGCTTCTTCACCCACCGCAAGCACTTTTCCCTATTGTTCTGTGATACCAAAGGAACTCTTGATGGTCTCCTGCTGCTAAAGCCCATCCTTTGCAAAGTCCGTCTTGTTGTGCGTTGCGATATGCTTTGTGATGCACCTGCATTGATTTCAACTGTAATTTGTCGTGTTGTTGCTACAGACTATGCGTACTACTCGTTTCTCACCTCTCTCGTTCACCAGTCTTTTTTGACCATAATGGTTCTTATCGCTTGAAGATTTTTTTCTCAACTGCCACTCTCTAAACACCCGAGATACTGTTGGGAGAGAAAATCCCAAAAGAGTCCGTCGTTTCAGAGATGCTGGCACGAGCTCTTCTTGCACCGACGATCATCCCTCTTACCCATTTTTACAGTAACTTACGTGCTAACTACGTCATACGAAGCTGAGAGTTTCGTATATAAGCAACTCTGCGTTGTTACGTCATTCTACGTCACTGTCGGATTGGTTTATTTACAAATAAGTGGCGTTTGTAATTTTTTGGCCACTCAGCGTATATATATATATATATAAATATATATATTATATATTTTTATATAAAATTATAATAAGAGTGTGAAGCACAGAGTATTATTCTGTACATATTGTAGAAATGAAACAAAACCCTTAAGTACAGAGAACTAGAAAAATCAAATGTAAAACGCAAATTAAAAAAATGCAATTTAGGTTTTGATAAATAAGTAATTTACAATAAATAGCTACAAAAAGAGATTTACTTTAAAATTTGGTAAAATAAATTAAAAATATAATAAACTTTAAAAAATAAGTAAAACAAATGTCTTTATTAATCGTACATAAGACATCTCGATAGTGTGTACGAACAGTTTACCATGATATAGTTTGTTCATCATCAGATTACAAGTTATTTTGTCCACCATTTAAAGATATAAGAAGTGAAACAAGTAGAAATTCGATTGAAAAAAACTATTAAAAAAGAATTGTTTTATTGCAGTTACAATAAACTTACAAAAATAATTACAATAAAAATTCAACCTTACTCTGGCTAGTCTAACTCCTAAAAAAAAAAAAAAAAATTAAACTTAAGTTACCAGCATAATATTTTCATTAATTCAAAATTTGGAAAAAACAAAATTTGTTCTTCTAATGTCTCACTATTCAATAACAAGTAATCGAGGTAGGTATTTATGGTGAAGTAATTAACTGAAGCTCTAATTTTTGGTATTACTGAATGAAAAAACAGTAAAAATTACGTCATTTTAAATCACAACATATTTCAATTAAATCTAAACATAATGTCATTTTCATGAGCACAAAATATGCATAATCACTGTTCATCTTCTTAACCCAATTAACATTTTTAAAAAAATTAAACGCGAAATAGGCTATTAATAACTATATTTCCAAAATTGATGTCATGTTTGTCAGCCAGTTTCGCTCACATTTGTACTCGTGACTTGAGGTTCTAATCTTAGTATGGGCGAGTAAAACCCAGAAATTTAGAAGCATTCGTAGTAAACTAAATAGTTTTATCAACGAAAATACTTGTTCTTTTTCAAATATTACATAATTTTCCCTTGATAAAGCATTTCGTATGCTTCTGTGATAATATCGCAATCTGAATATCAGAAGAGTGAAGGATTATTGAAAATCATTTCGGCACAACTGTATAGACATACAACAGCTTTATGAGTGATAGTGAATGTTTTTAAAACACGACGTCATTAGTTATTTAAAGTTTTAAAAAGTTATTTAATTGTCCTCAGAAAATGGCATCTGTAAATATATAGTAAAGGTATAATAATCATGGAACATATACATTTATTATTCCTTTTCCTCTAGAACAATGGAAGTAACCCGATTGCTACCATTTTGGAGACATTTCATTTAAAACATTTCAAATTAAAAATAAAATATATAAATGGAAATATTTTTAAAAACAGCTAGTTTGGGTTCATTTACAAATGAACAACTTTCAATTTAAAAAATAATTAATAAAATTGGTTCAGCAATAAGTCCACAGTGGATGACGAAAGAAATCACGGCTTATATTTTAAATATATAGGTATTTAAGCTTAATATATAATTTAAAAATTCTTGCTAAATGGATAAATTTATTAGAAAATTGGCATTTGGACGATTCTTTAACTGCGTCATCCTGCGGCTCATTGCAGCACCTCTTCCCCGTTTTTTTCCCCGGCACGAAAACTTTTTTGACATATCTTAGATAGTTGGGGGATATCAGCATAAGCTGATATATATATATATATATATATATATATACTTCGTACATTGCATGACATTTAAAGAAAAAGAAAGGCTTTAAAAAAAGAAATGCCAGAAAATAAAGATTTAAGAGGATCGCCGAAGGTTGAAGTACCTTATGGTGGCTAGGCAGCAGCCAAAAAGGTGAAAAGTTTGTAAATGAAGTGGGAGGCAAACAGTTTTCAGTGTTCTTTTAGTTGCTACCATTTTGGAGACATTGCATTAAAAACTTTTGAAATTAAAAATAAAATATATAAATGGAATTATTTTTAAAAACAGTCAGTTTGGGTTCATTTACAAATGAACAACTTTTAATTAAAAGAAGAATTATTAAAATTGGTTCAGCAATAAGCCCATAGTAGATGAAGAAAGATATCCGCACTTATATTTTAAATATAGAGGTATTTAAGCTTAATATATAATAATAAAAAAAAGCCTTGCTAAATACATAATTTTATTTGAAAATCGGCATTTGGACGATTCTCTAACTGCGTCATTCTGCGACTCACTGCAGCACCTCTTCCGCGGTACCCGTAAAGTTACAACATTCGTGCATTGTTTCAGTTGGTTTTTATGGTTTAAAAAAAATGTTATTTCCTCTGGCAGAGTTAACAGACATAAATCTTAAAGGTTGTCAGCTCAATTTAGGCCAACCATGTAGATTGTTCTTTGTTTCTCCCTTTACATTGTTCAATCTATAAAACCTACGGTTAGTTTGGCGCATAATCTTTTACTATGGGATAAGTTTTGGCCTATGAGTGGAATGTACTGTACATTTCACCGACAGCAGTCCTCTATTAGCTAAAATACTGATTCAAATGGCAAAAAAAAAAGTTTTCTTACGAAAAAATCGATGTAAACACTTTCATTTCATACTTTTTTCAACAAAACTTAAGTGTGCTACGTAAGCATAATGATGTTTTCAGGTGTGCCTTGAGATAGAAAAAAAGGTAGAACACTTCTCTAAGACAACCATAACAAACAAAAACTCTTTAAAACAATAAATTTAAACTAAAATACCTAAAGGTATTCTAAATTTACAAATAATCTATTTCGATAAGACAATAGTATTTTCCAGATATATCCGTATGTCATCGGTACTCAGTATTCATCCTGCGGTCATCTGATTTGTTGAACATTGGAACATATCTATGACAATGAGATGATGACTAACTAACTGCCTTTGGCTTTATATAACTAATCGGAGAAGTACAGAGAAGAGGTGTTAGTCGTCAGCACAATCTTCTGCTATCTTCTTTGAATTAGTATAAATGTATAAATGTTATAGAGATCTTTATATATATATATATATATATATATATAAATAAAGTTATATATATGTGCTACATATAGTTATACATGTTTTATAGCTTATAGTATAGCCAATCACTGTAAACTGTTATAAATGATAATTAGCTTCAGAAATAGAAAAGTTTAATTTATTTATTAACACAAGAGTAATATTGTGGCAAAGGACTCACTTTATAAAATTTAAAATGAAAAAAACAAAAACAAAAATATAGTCAAAAAATTATCTCAGCATGTATGGTATTTAAAATACAACAGTTACTTTAAAGATACAGATATGCTGAAGATTTTTAGAAGTGACAAATTTGACGAAGTTAATCATGTATGCAAGAATTTCAATACGTATTTTCGATCATGAAATATCATTTTTTAAGGAATGTTTTACAGACAGTTTGAAATTTAAAAAGTAGAAATTTCAACGAGAGAGAAATTACGACCAACATTTCCTCTGTCAATTTCTTGGAAGAGCCAATTTTTTTAATTTCTTGGTAATCTCGCAGACACATCGTTGGCACCATTTTTTGTTGTTGCTCCATTTTGGTGAAAAAAAACCCGTTTTAGAATACCTGTTAAGCATAGCATGATAATACAGTATGTTACTTTTATTTTATTATGAAAGAGTTTATTTTATTATAACACACATACAATTTTATTATAAAATATACACAATTTTATTATAAAACACACACATTTTTATTATAAACACACAGAAATGATGTTATTTAAAAATGCTGAACATATCACAATATAAAACTGATTCGCCGGGTTGCCACGCCAAGTAAAAAATCGCTATTTTTGAGACAAAATGAGACTCCGGCACCTCTGCGACATCTGTACCAATTTCTTTTCGCACGCGTCACTTTTCAGAGAAAACATGAGTGATTCTCGCTTCATTTAGAACTATCATGAACTTGCGTTCTTTTATACTCTTTTACTATCTTCTATATTCAGAAGAAGGGAGAACTGGATTCGTGAAAATTTGCGTCTTCCGGTCTTTGATGTATTTACATGTTGTACTGTCAGACAGATTTCGCTGCTGTGTCCTGTTTTTCAAGAATTGAGAGATAGTGTGCGTTAAAACATGCATGTTTGTTCTCGTCATCTGTGGGACTGTAGCAAAACTGCTGTGTAAAAAACTTGTTATGAAATACTTGCTAATTGAATTTCGGTTTTGTTTACCCAACAAGGGGCGATTCGACAATGATAGTCTTCTAGCGATGAAAATCGTAGTGGTATATATTAGTTAATATTGCGTAGAAATGTCTAATTTTAAATTTTAAATTATTAAATTACAATGAAACCTAGTTATGAGGACTAATCTATTCTGTGGACAATCCGGATTTGCAAAAATCCGAATTAGAATAATCACCAACAAAATAATAAAGTAATAACGCTATGTTGTGATATGAAAAATTACTTTCGTTAATAAAAAGATAGGTCAAATGTATGTTGGAATATATTTTGTATGCTGAAACCCCTTTTCTAATTAAAAAAATAAAGATACAACAGTATGTTCGTAGATTTGGAATGTTAAATTAATATGTTCAACAAAATTTATTATTTTGGCGCATTGAAAATTGAATTTATATTTGAATAAGGCCAACAATTTTTTATTACATTCATATCACATCTGTTAACAATGTTCAAAACGATCACATAACGTTACACTTTAAAATTCAGTTACAATTTTCAAAATCTAACTAAATTATTTGAAATTTTTTAGAATATGACAGCAGAAATAAGGATTATCTTTAGAACTGGTAAAATATCGCACTGCAAATATTCAATACAGACTCTGGAAATTACACTGAAATATAAATTTTAACATTTGATTAAATAAGAATTTTAAACAAATTATAGTTTTTGGAAGGAATTAACTTTTTTTTCCTGTTATCGATTCGGGATTAATATTGCCTGCATTTTTAATTAACTAAATAGGAGAGTTATTTTCTCCAATTAAAAAACGAAAAATATTGAAAAAAAAAAAAACAATGGAAGGATTGAAACTATTTTTGAATAATCAGATTTTAAGAACTATTATACAGTAATATTTTATTTTTGTTAGTTTAATAAAATTACAGTTTTGTACAATTTTAGTTTGTTAATAAAAATGTATAAATTAAGTTACGTATTAAAAATTCGTAATATTTCGTTTATAAGGTATTTAAAAGGTTTAAAATAAACATATTTGGTAAAAGAAAAAAACCCCATAAAATAAATATAATCTGGCATTAATTTCGACAAAATGAATTTTGCATGATTAAGAGTTTTATACCCAAAACAGAAATTTTAAACAATACCTAAATATTATTTCTTTAAACTATGATGTCTTCTACACAGAATGTAACATTACGTTCACAAGTTTATTATTATGTTGAATCACGCGAATGTCATTATAATGCAACATTAGTTGTGGTCAACTAATGACACATGGGACATTTTGGACAAATAATCGATCAATGTGATTAATTTAGGTTCACGTGTCCACTCTAATTTATGTCATTTAATTATGAAATTTAAGTCATTAAGCACACGTATAATATCATTTTACCGTAAAATAATATTTTAATAAATCTTTTACATATTAGTATATTTTGATAAACTTTTAATACATTTATGTAAAGAAATGCTAATATTTATATTTTATTTATATCTATTGCACTTTAAATTGTACAGAATATGTAAAAAAAAATACAAAATATTTTACATTTTGTTTTCCTGACATATGTCTTTTATACTTTATTATTTGTAACTCAATCATATTGATTGGTTGAGATATCATACGAATTGACATGTTAAACCAATTGAAAAGTATCCAGGGCGAAAGTCGAGCCCTAGTCCTTTGGCTTAAATGGCAAACCAGATTCCAATAAAGTTATTTGAGTGAATTGTGTCGGCAGCTTGTCTGTCCAGGTAGCTCAATAGGCAGAACGTTGGCAATTTAAGCGAAAGGTCTTGGGTTCGACTCCCGGCCTGGACACTTTTGCACTCAGTTGGAAAAATGCCAATTCGTAAAATACTCCTTAATTTTTGTTTTAAAAGATATGCAGATTCAATAGAAAATAGTGGGTCAATTTTGTAATTGAATAATTTGCGAAATATTAATTATAGGGTACCAATTTGGTGGCAGATTACTAGTATTGTATCATAAGTTTGCGGATATATTGTTTATTTCGGCTCTGAAGTCTCAGTTTGGATTTATCACAGATTTTATTACATGGCTGTCATGATAACCAGTGCATTCACCACCAAGATTTAATTGTATGGTTTTATTAAATATCATGTTTACCGAAATCCAATTCTTAATTGAAATCGCGAATAAGCGCTGTGGTTTCACCGACGACGTGAAGACGCTCACAAACATATGACAAGAACTGATTTACCGATAGGACATTTAAAGCGCAGCCACATCTTACATTTGTAATATATTATATATATATATATATATATATATATATGTGTGTGTAAACTATGTGAGTTTGACTATACTGTAAATATATGCGCTAGTATGCTTGGCTGTATAACGACGCATAATAAACTAACCTTTTCTGTCCAACTGATTGAAAGAATTATATAAGAACAATCACTTATTTCATTAAAAAAAAATGCTAAAAATGTTTTCAGTAAACATAAAGGCTTAAAAATCCATAACAAACAGACCTACTAGTTTCGTACACACAAACGGTGACATTCTCAAGATCAGTAATGATAAATATGGTATGGCTAAAGCTATAGTTTATAGACCGCCTCATCGGTCGACTTATTATAGTTTTTTTAAGCCTTTATGTTTACTGTAATCCCTTTATCTTATACGATTTTTATTTCGACTAATTTATGTTTATACTCAGAGTCCCCGTTCGCTGGTGCGTAAAATCTGCCAGTCAGGCAGATTTAATGTTTCTAGTTAGCAACCTTTTTGTAAATTCCATTCATTACCTTTTCATAATTAATGTATCTGTCAGTGGCGGTCGATGAGTCGAAAATGAGAGGGGGCTGAGATCAGTAGCAAAACAGAGAGACCGTCGCTTTCTAGAACCAATAATTTAGTAGTCAGCATTCGCGGTTGTAGCTTGAAGGCCCATGTTATGGAAATATGATAAAACGTATTTTCATGATATATTTCATTTGTTAGTAAAACATATTTTAAGAATGTTTAAAAAAATAACATCGGGATAAAAGCAATGATACATATTTGTCTCTTTTAGCAGATTAGATATAAGTATTTTTCAGAAGGACAATAAGCGGTATCAATGCACTTGGGTCTTTCACTTATAGGGCCACCAACAAGACTAAAAAATCATTTTTTAATATTTTTAGGAAAAGTTATTGTCCCGAAAACTTTTTGCACCCAGACCCGAAAGTCATAGGGGCCGACAATGAGACTAAAAGGTTTTCTGTATCATCTTTGAAAGTATTCAGGGTTCAAAAAATGTCTTTGCATCTGCACTTTTTAAAGAGAAAGCTGCCCCTGATGCTTTTAAATATGCAATATTACCCTTAACGTCTTATCGTGGACTTATTCTATACCGTTTGTTCTATCAACCAAAGGCTGGAAAGCTAGAAGCTCACAATTATAAATGGCCTGGAATAGATTTCTTCTTTCCCCCTTTCCCTTACTGAATTCGTTCGCTTTTAAATGGAAATATGGGCGGCTAACCCCGTCTCTGAAAATATATCTACCAAACTGTGTTATTTGTCACGGGCTTTTATTTTTAGGTTAGACTAAATTATATTTATATTAGACAAATTTTCATTCAGTTTTAGTTTATTATAATGCAGTTTTCAAAATAGGCTTAGTCTGCCTTACCTCCTCTGATGAACCACCTCTGGTGTCTGTCCCCTTTTCAATGATAGATATTTTTGCATTTTATTTCTTTTTGTTTCTTCTGCCATGCAAAATTAATTTTTGTAGTCACAATTTAAAAAGTTTTTATGATTATATATGTATATATACAGGGTGTTTCACAAAGGACCCCTAACTTTAAAAATCAATAACCCGAAACGGTGATAGATAGAAGCATGACATCAGTGGTATGTTTATTAAAAAAATCGTAAGAATCTTATACATAAATCTCAAAATTTAGTTAAAAATAGCACCGATAGATGGCGCTGAGAGCGTTAAGAATCCTTCTAAAGAGAGTTCAGAAGCATGGAAGACTAGCCATCGAAGATTTCGCCATTGAAATCTGACTGCTATTAGCGTATAGTAAAAATAATTCGCATCGAAAAGTTGCCTGTCTGTTGAACTGTTTTGAAAAGCTCACGAATCGTTTTCTCATCTGGGCATTTCGCGACTTGAAATCGCGTTTGAAAATTCCTCCTTGTGGCAGTAGGACTCTGATTTAATCGGTGGTACTCCAACACAATAAACACACGTTCCACTACTGTATACACCACTTTCGGAATTATTTTCACTGTACGCTAAAACGGTCAGATTTCAATGGCGAAATCTTCGACGGCTAGTCTTTCTATGCTTCTGAACTGTCTTTAGAAGGATTTTTAACGCTCTCAGCGCCATCTATCGGTGCTATTTTTAACTAAATTTTGAGATTTATGTACAAGATTCTTACCATTTTTTAAATAAACATACCACTGGTTTCATGTTTCTTTCTATCACTGTTTCCGGGTTATTGATTTTTAAAGTTAGGGGTCCTTTGTGAAACACCCCGTATATAAATTCATTGTATGCATTAAATAAAACCAAACATTTTATTAATTTTTTTTAATTTCTTGGACTTGGATTCATATAATGCGGTACGCTGGTGATTATTGATAGGTAATGAATAAATGTTATAATTTCTATTACTTAAACTATTACTTTCAATCAATGTTTTCGCATTTTGTGCATATAAATAAATATTTTATTTTATATTTGTGCTATAACAAGTATTTCTTAAGAACTTCAAAGATAAAACCGACTTCAAAGGATTGTTCCTTACATTATTGCACCGATATTTACTTATTGCTCGCAAGCTAGCGTATTTTAGTGAGAGCAGGTGAAGAACATGTTTTTCTGGTAACCTTTATTTTTATCCACATTTATTTTTAATTTCTATTGTTGCTAATATCGCTCAGTTTGACACTCATTAGACGATGAATAGATATATAATTTTTTTACACGTCCCTGTAAAAAAATATTATACACTATACGTCTACTATTTAAAAAAAAATTGGAGTGACTCCACTTGATTTTTCGAACACTGATGTACGTGTCCAAAAAGTTTAAATAAATATATAAATAAAGGTTTTTTTTATATAAATTTCATACACTGTGGATTCGAACGCTAGATTTCCGTATTGATAATGGAGACCGTTGTCTCTGCATCATTAATGCTTGATTACATCGCCGGAATATTTATCACTTATTCTCTGCCACATTTCCGTGATAATTTTCCGATAGATTCGGGTGCAAAATAGTTTGAAAATGGTTTAAAAGGGATTAAACACCTAATCCGCCGGCCGATTTTTACAAAAAATTATACATCTCTTGCGACAGTGGTCAATAACATTATTCGCTAAAGGACAGCTCAATCGGAAATACCGTTTGTGACTTATGATGTTCAATCACTCTCTCGCATACACACACACACAGGACATGATTAAAATATAGGGTGTTCATAAAGCCTTTCCCTGATTACAATAATTTATTGCATAAAAATTAATATAATTAGGCATATGCTTGTTTCAATATATTGTAAAGACATTTATGAAGTTTTTCATACAAGTACTTACGTCAGTAAATTTCGTTGTGAGTACCCTTGGTAGCTCGAAGAATGTCAAGGCGACATTCTATTTCTCACCACGTACTTCCCAACATTTGGGCTGTCACACTAGACACAGCATCTGTGATCCTGATCTTCAGTATTTCAATATCTTTTACGGATGTTGCAAATACTCTGTCCTTTGTGTACTCCCAAATGAAAAAATCAAGAGGAATTGGTCTACCCCGTCCAATCCATCTTTCAGGAAATTTGTCATCAAGGAACTCACGAACGACGGTAGAGACTGGACTAAAAATAACTTAAGGTGTGTTATTAAAAAAAAAAGTTTTCCACGCTCAACAACTCTAAATTTTCTGACACATTTTCAGACTCATTTTCAAAAGTAAAAACATGAAACTTGGTAACGTGGTTTATGAAGAGATTTATAAGTGACATGCGTTTTTATTTTTCGTTCAAATAATTAGAAATTGATTTACAAACAATTATTTTCACAGTACGATATTTTTTTTTTTTGTTTCCAACGCTATCGCTTCGGAAAATTCGGTTCAAAATGTCACTTTGACAGCAATTTTTGAAATATATTCTGCCTTTATAAAAAAATCGACCCATACGGACATTATAAAATTTCTGAATAAGAAAACCTGCCAAATGGATGCATTTTAGAGCAAAAATGAATTTAAAAATAAGTCACAAAATAAGCAGTTTGGATTTGAGTACACCCTTAAGAACATGACTTTTCCATAATAAAAATTTCACAGTATTACATTCAATGGTTATTTCGTAATAATGTTTTGTAATCAGGCAAAGGCTTTATGACTAACCTGTATTTTCTTTACACTATGTGTTCAGAAAGTAAAACAGAAAATAATAGTGTATACCTTAACACCATTTTCAAAATTCGAGACGATTCGTCAAGTTTTTACCATAATTAAAAACTATAAAGTAAAAAAAAAATTCTATACACTTTTTAGATTATAAAGAACACATAGAACAAAATACTTTTTAGAATATAAAGAAATTAAAGCGGAACCAACGGCAGAACGAGCCTTTTGAAAAAAAAAGAAAAAAAAACGAATTATGAAAATAGGAACATCACTCAAACGTTATACGTAAACGTACATTAAAAAAATTACACAAACGAATTTTATAACCTTTTTTGTTTAAAGTCGTTTATTAAAAGTAAAAATAGTTAAAAAAATAAAACAAAATATTTTATAAGCAATCAGTGTTTATCTTAAAAATCATGCCTAATTTCATGACTGTAATTCGCGTGGTTCAAAATTTGTTGTTCAAATTTTCTGTTAAATTACGCTAATTTGTCGTGTGCCCCGTTTATTGAAAATGTAACGCTTTGATTTACGCTTTGCAGAAAGTGAAAACAAATGAATTTATTAAAAACATTATAATTTGGATTTATTTTTTTAAAGATATGGATATAATATAAGATATAGATATATTATACATCTATATTTTTAAAGATTCTTTCTACAGGAAAGAACAAATAAAACAATATTTAAGCTATCTTTCAGAATTTCTAACTTGTTATTTTAAACTTATAATCTAATTTAATTAATATTAATATATTAATTCACAAAAGAGTATTTAAAAATATATATCACGCACTCTTTATTTTTTAGTTACATTATCTACGTCTTACTGTTTAAAATTTCGTTTTTGTAGTTCCACAGCCAGATGGCATAGTTTAGCATGAGTGGTTTAGCGCATAATTAAGTCCATAGTTTTTGTAACAAGTAAACAGTTGTAACCATAAAGATTATTTGGTGATTTATCACATGCGACCGGCTAATGGAAAAATGCCGTTAAATTAATTTATTAATTTTATAATTAAGTTTTAAATTACATTAAAATGTTGTATTGTCATCAGTAAAATGTTGTATTGTCATCAAATACATCTGCGTATACCATTTTTTTGTTATAATTCTAGCATATCAGGAAATGAGTGAAAAATCGATTACAAAATTCCTTGTTTACATACGAAAACCAAGTTAAATTTCTAGAAAGAGGGTAAAATGAAGTTAGATTACATATACACACACACAAAAAAAGAGAATTATCATATTCTACGAGTAGTTTACACTCGAATACGTAGAAGAAAACATTGCATCTTTTTTGATAGAATTGATAAACTTTTATATCACACCCTGAGGATATTTGGTGTCAAAAATTAAATTATAGTCCCTTGAAGAGATTTTGAAAAGCTATTTAGAAAAAGAAGTAAAGAATATCATTGCCCTAGGCAGATTATTACATTCAGTTTTTCAATCTGGCATCAATTTAATGGCGTTGTATCGTTGAATACTGAATAAGAATATTTTGTGACATTAAAAAATATTACATAGCAGAAACATCAAATATACTTTATGAAAAAACAGATTGTTTTGTCCTCATGTAACCGTGTACTAATAAGTATGTAAAAACATGTATTTGTAAAAAAATAAATCATAATAAAGTAAAATAAAAGTACAAATTTGTCTAAAATTGCATCATGTTTTTATATTTTGATTTAATTCATCGAATATGTAATTTAAAGTTCGCGTTATAAAATATTGTATTTATCTTGTTCTAGAATGTGCATCATATAACGAAGTGAAAAGTGGCATTAAAAACAATTTAATAAAAAAACAAATGATAAAACAAAGTCATGTTATATAAATCATTGCTTTACAACATGATATATAAATCATAGCCTTCTAAGTTTTTTTTTCAACTCAAATAAACATGTTTTGAACCAAAAAAATTATTTAAGTTAATAATCAGCTAATGTTAATATATACATTATCTTACACATAATAGTGTAAAATTAGTAAATCATTGCATTATCTCAATCTTTAATATATTTTAACAACTTTGAAATACTCGCGAAACAAAAACAAATTAATTATATATTATTCTGTTTGGAAAATCCAGCTTTATATAATTTATATACTATTGATGATTTTAAAGAAATCTGCATATTATAAATTACTAGCGTTATTTAAAAAAAAAAGATTAATTTAATATTCATTGTTTTTGACGTTATTCCTTTTATTACATCTTCGAAATATACTAATTGGATTAGATCAAAATAAAACGAAATTTCCAGCCCTATGTTTACTTGTTAAATCTTTAATGAAATTTATCGTTATTTTATGCCGTAAATAAGCTAATTTCTTATTTATGAGAAAGTAGTTTTCTTTGTAGGTAGAAAATAATACGCAGGAATAAATTTAATTTAATCAAATGAAGTTCTCAGTGAAATACAATTGCAATACCACTATAAAACACAGAAAAATAACTAAATTATTTATTAACTAAATACATTTTGCTGATTACTTATTTCTATACCAACAATGTATTGTACAGTAAAATTTTCATTTTATAAAAACAACTGAAAACTGTTAACATATATATATATATATATATATATATATATATATATATATATATATATATATATATATATATATTTATTTATTTACATGAATTAAATTTATTAAAAGTTATTTTATCCTCAGTTATATCTGATTATCCGGATATTCAATCAGCTATGATATATAATATTTATGACTGAAGAGAAATTCAAGAAGCTTAAAGAATGCACAGGGTGTTTCACGAAGGACTTCTAACTTTGAAAATAAATAACTCGGAAACGGTAATAGATAGAAACATGAAACCAGTGGTATGTTTATTAAAATATTCGGAAGATTCTGATACAGAAACCTCAAAGTTTTAGTTAAAAATAGCGTTGATAGATGGCGCTGTAGGCAGCATTACGGATCCCTATAAAGAGAGGTCAAACGCCAAGAAGTCGGTCGTTGAAGATTTCGCCGTTGAAACGTGATCGCTATTAGCGTATAGTGAAAGAAATTCCGGAAGTGACACTGAAGGACATTGTTTACCGCAACAATCCTTTAACACTCGACGAGCTGGAGGAGGCTAGTTGTTAAGCTTGTGTGTTGATATCCGGTGATACACTACAGAGAGTCACTGACAATTTCATTCTTTGTTTGCGACATGTGTGTTGTGTGATAGGTGCACATTTTGAATAGCTTTTGATGTGATACAGCCTAGTTATGGTTATGCCATCGGTGTAATTTGTTACTAAAGTTTTGAAGTTTCTGTATCAGATTTTTCGGTGTTTTTAAATAAACATACTACTTGTTTCATGCTTCTACCTATCACCGTTTCCGAGTTATTTATTTTCAAAGTTAGGGTCCTTCGTGAAACACCCTGTAAGTTCCCCTAGTTTGTAAAAAGAAGGCGAACGCAATTACATGAAAACAGATTACCTTTAAACATATTGCAAAATGTTTATGTAATATATACAATAATAGTTGAACAATTTGCAATACATTCACAACCAAAACTGGGACATTTTAGATAAAATGGGAACATCATTTGTATTTTTGAGTCATAGAGGGGTATATATCAATGTAAGGCAGCCATATGTTCCTCTTCAACATTTTGAAAATGCTGATTTCTTAAAGTATAAGAAATTACGACAATCTTTGAGAGGGAGATTACGACTGCAGGATGGATGATCAAACATTTCCTAGTGGAACTACTGAAGAAGCTACGTTGTGTGCGAGCATTATCATAGTACATCTACATTATACATGTTTAGATCTAATCTCACAGTTGGTAGAAGAAGTAATAAGAGACATTTTTAGATGTTACAACGATAATACTTGCGAGAAATCGCCATAGTAGTAAACCTATATTGAACATCTCCACAAAACAGCAGAAGGGTCTCTTGTTATTCTGAATTAATGTACTGTACAAAGGTTCTGCAGTATTTGATAAGTAAGTTTAGATCTAATCTCACAGTTAGTAGAAGAAGCAGTATGAGACATGTTTAGTTGCTACAATGATAATACTGGAGAAAAATCGCGAAGTACCAACTGCATATGACAGCCACGTGCTGGATGTCCAAGGCATGGGCTCTCATCTTTCACAATGCATAGCCTGCGAAAGATGCGTAAATTTTGCGATTGTTTGCTGCTGTAGGAAAGTTATTTTTTGGATATGCCTCGTATACTTATATTATATTACTAGTAATGTTAATATTTCAAAATTATTCCTTTAGTATTTATCTCTTTTGACGCACTTTTCGCTTCTATTTCTCAGTATTTGTTTTTTCTGTCAGATACTCAGACAAGCTATTAGCCCAGTCAAATAAGGATACAACCTCGGAATGAAAGATAACAAGCTGAAAATTTGTAAAAATCTTTGTTTTGACATTCTAAAAGTAAGCTAAAAAGTCTCATATAATCTCGTGTCCGCGTCTCAAGATATTCAAAGTCAAAGGTCAAGAAAATCGGTTTTTTGCTTATATCTCGAAAACTGTGCATTTTATTAAAACAAATCCAGTTACAAAATTAAAGTAGACAAAATTGTCTATAAAATACATATATTATCTTTAATTTTCTGACAAAGGGTTTAGGCGCTAGAGTGCGCTGAAGAAAGACAACTTTTTGACCTTCAGACCAAAACGAGAGAAACTTCATCTTTCACCCTCGATTTCTCAAAAATTATGCATTTTATCGAGAAAACATGTTACAAAATTGAAGTAGGCAACATTTTTTACAAAATTCATAAATTAACTTTAATTTTCTGACGAAATTTTTAAGCGCTAAATAGCGCTAAAAAAGACTTTTTGACCTTTGAGCCAAAAAACTTGAGAAATCCAATTTCCTACCCTCAATTACCCAAAAACTAGGCATTTTATTGAATAACACCAGCTACAAAATTAATGTAGATAACATTTTCTGCAAAATGCCTATATTAACTTTAATTAGTTTTTGGCATTCTGGCCTAAAAGGGAGAAAAACCCACTAAAGATTTTTTCTTATATTTCAAATGATATTTGAAGCTATTACAAAACTTGTAGAGAATAAAATTATCTACAAATTTAGTTTTAATTAGTTACATTATTTACTTATTAATAAATATTAATTATAAATAAGAATTAATTATAAATACATTTGATATTATTTTGTTAAATTATGTATAAATAATAACATATTGAAATGAGTTTTTATGTATTGTAATTACATTTTTATTTATCATAAGATTATCAAATCTATTATATTTTGTTTAAGTTAAATTATAAAGCGATTATTACCTCTGATTATCAATAGCAGGCGTACAGCTTAGGTTTCCTCTTGTTCGTCGTCGTCTCCTTCTTCTGGTCGCCCATATAAAATTTCCAGATCGTTATCATCATCCTCGTTGTCCGTAATACTTGGCTCTAAAACCTCAAGAATCTCAGGTACATATTCACTTTCTTCATCAAGATCATTTGGATATGATAAAGCGTTGAGACATGCTTGTTCGTTACACTGGCCACAAACTGAGGAGCATTGCAACCCTACTTTTCTACATCCACAGTTCGCACCACAGCCTTTCTTACAATTGCAGAAGATCGTACTGAGTAGTTCTTCTGGGGCAGAAGGTAATAATGTTGTTGTGGGTTCCAGGATCTCGTTTTGTATTACCCACCCCCATTCTCTGGGTTCTAAATCTTTCCCTAACCAAGTTTGGATCTGATAGTAGACACGATAAATATGCTGTCGAGCTGCTGCACTTGTTGGTGGAAAAGATGATAATTGTACCGGTTTATTGAGTCTTGTTGATTTAATGAATTGTGTGTACCTAAGATTATTAATACTATGTTCTGATTTTGGAGCATTATACATTGCTAAAAGAACACGTATTCCATTTTCAAATAATGTGTTTGGAGGGCAGTTGTCTCCCTAAACAATTGAGCTGAATCGTGCAAATTGGAATGTTTTTCGAACATTTTTATAATTGTCAGTTTTTCTTTTTTAAACAGTGCAGATGTTGTGTCACATCCACTGATAGCGTGCAAAAATAAAATATGATCTTTAGAACGAGGATATTTGTCGAAGCTTTTAGTCGAATACATTCGTGTCTCCACATTGGCTTTACCCATTTTTAAAAAAAGATTTTTCGCTGATATAACTGTGTTCGGCCCATTAAAATAACTAACAGATCAACATCTTCTCCAACTATGACGGCGGTCTTTTGATGTTTCGATTCTTCAATGGCTGTTTCAATTATGAGGGTATCAGAATCATCTCTGGCTTGTTTTGTAGTGATGTTAACAGTTTTTAATTGCTCAATAAGCATTTCAATAAAGTTTTTTTATTGCACCGGTTCGATAAAAACTTTCCCTGGCTGATTGGCACAATCATTGTCTCATCAAAACGAACTTCGTAAGATGTTGAAACAGCAACAGTTCTTCTGAGTTGTTCCATTGCTTTTATATTTTTACTGTTATCTGAATAACCGTCGAATACAACAACAATATTTGAACCAAAATGTATTTGCAAATATTTGACGTATTTCTGAAGAATAATTGAGAAAGTATCGTCTTTGCTCCATATGACGCGATGCTGAAGAAATCCACCATCGATAATGTAAATCACATTATCTTCATCCAACTCAATATTAAGAGGTTCCATATTGTTATACAATTTTGCTTTTGTAGTTTTTCGCATGCCGGCATTATCGAAAAGTGATGTTGGGTATGGACGTAATTCATACTGCAGGTATTCTTTGAGATTATGTTCAAACTTTTTGTTTACTGTTATTCTTTGGAAGAGTAGCAATGGATCGATCCTTTTTGTTGACGGATTACAATACTGAGTTCAATAGTCACCTTTGAAGGTAAACAGTAGATAATCTCTTTACAGAATAGGGGCCATTTTGTTAAGTACAATATGCAGCATGAAATCCACCAGTTAATCTTATTGGTGTGTTTTACCTTGAAGGTAATACCTACCATGAAGTAAAGTAGTAATTTTAATACCTGTGGTAATTTGAGAAGTTTACTGAACTGTTTAGAACTTTCTAACACTAGCTCTGTGTGTTAGTGAACACGGTGTATGATTTGGACGTATGAGATGCCTCATGCTTAATTTGTGGCTGTATTATATTAATTAGAATTAAGTATTTTTGTTCTAATAAAGAACTTTTAAGATTCATAAGATGTATGATCTTGGATTTCAGTATATATATATATATATATATATATATATATATATATATCTAACAGAACTTTAATAGGACTGTGGCCACTTCATCACAGCCGTTAATATAAATAGAAAAAAGAAAATGGTCTTATTAGGAGACCGTGTTTCAGAAAATAATATACATAGGTATATCCAAGCACTTACATTGTTTGAAAAATAAATACTTAATCCCTTTCCTACTTAAAATATAATTATTATAAACAAAAATGTAATTACTGTTAGGATAGTGATTTCTGATATAAACATTTCATCTATTACTGTGAGCCTGAATATTCATCCATCCGACTTCAAGCTGGTGAAACGAAACACGTGTGTGCTGACAAAGTACTTTTCTGTTTTCTGTGAGATTCTCATTAAAGAACTTACACGTGTAACCTCAAGGGTTCAAGGCTAAATGACGTAAACTTGACTGTGTTTTTTCTCTCATCCAAGAACTAATACTTCAGTCTCTGAGTAACTTTTATTTAATGCAGACCTGCTGAACAATTCTATTAAATTAAATGTTTTAACTTTTTATAGTGTGATGTAAATTTTATAATGTAAAATTAATCTTTCTTTTTCTTCAACAGTAATTAAATAATTAACTTAGAAATTATACAATGAAGCCATACTTTATTTTAACAAGATTGTGTTTGTTAATATCTACTTCAAATGTGCATTATCGCTGGATTAATTCGCAAGTTGGATAATTACTCACTACACCTTCGCGGATTCAAAAGGTAGGACAAACTTTCTCTACCTTTCTTTTATTATCATGAAGTCTTAAAGTGAATTTTAAGAATAAAATTAGAAGAAGAATTTATTTACCGTAGTTCTAAAAATTATCAGATTATGAGCGCTGAGGAATGAACACGGTAAAACCGCTCTCTAATAAGAAAAATAAATAAAATAAAAAACTATATTTTAAATAATAGAAACTATAAAAGTATTAGTAAAATTAATAAAAATACAACATCATGGCTTCAAATATGAAAGAAATGTGTAGCATAGAAAAACTGAACTCCAATAATTATGCGATTTGGAAGTTCAAGGTAGAGATGCTGTTAATGAAAGAGGATTTAATCAACCAGATAACTGATGATCCGCCAAACCCCTTAACAGGCGAATGGACGAAGAAAGACAATAAAGCCAGGGCTATTATAAATTTAAGCTTAGAAGACTCACAGCTGATTTACATAAAAAACGAAACATCAGCTAAAGCTACATGGTTAGCATTAAAAACTATACATGAGCGCGCGAATTTATCTAGTAAATTATATTTGCTAAGAAAACTATATAGTATAAAACTAGTTGAAAATGGTAATATGAACGACCATATTGTTAAAATATTAGAAACCGCTGATAGGTTAAAAGCAATAGGAGAAGAGATTAAGGACTCTCATCTATCTGCACTTTTGTTGTGCTCCCTTCCACCTAGCTATGATACTCTGATCACGGCATTAGAGGCCCGATCAGAGACCGAATTAAATCCGGAATTTATAAAAGGAAAACTAACAGATGAATTTCAAAGGAGACAAGAAAGCTCCAATTCATCGCATGAAAATGTATACAAAACATTTAATAAACAAAAACAAAACACTAGGGCATATCCAAAAAGAGAACAAAACCTTTTTTGCACGAATTGCAAAAGGAAAAACCACGTGCGACAAAATTGTTGGTTTCTTAAGAATAAAAATTCTAAGAACCAAACAAATGAAAAATACAGACAAAATTCGTCTTTATGCTTTGAAGCAAGTAATTTTACTCCGAAAACTAAAGCAGAAAAAAACACACAAATTCAAGAGAGTAAAAGCGAAGAAAATCAAAACGAAAAAACAATGTCTCAAAGGCAATTATCATTAATCGCACATAATGAATCTAAATCTACTTGGATTGTTGATTCTGGAAGCAGTTCACATATTTGTAATGACATAAATGTATTTGTTGACATTGACAATAACAACAAAAATACTGTCACGATAGCAAACGGAACAACACTAGAGTCGCACGGGACAGGTACAATAAAATTACGGACACAATCAAATGACATAACTTTAAAGGACGTTTTATATGTCCCTGATATTCAATCAAATTTAATGTCGGTTACGAAAGCCACAAAGTATGGTTATGAATTCATGTTTGAAAATAACACCTGTAACTTATCCTATAATGGAAAAACTCTCTTAGAAGGAAAAAAGAGAGAAAATTTATATGAAATTGACCTATATAAACCTAAGCAAGAAATCTATGTCAATTTTGCTGAACAATGCAAGAATAAAAACTGCATTGAGCTTTGGCATAAGAGATTAGGTCATAGAAATGTTAATTCAATTAAACAACTCTTATCCAACAATTTAGCAACAGGTCTAGAAATTAAAAATTGCAAACATGACATAGTTTGTGAGAGTTGTATAAAGGGAAAACTAACAAATGCACCGTATCCAAAACAGAGTGAGAACAGAGCTAAGAAGGCGATCGATCTGGTGCATACGGATGTATGTGGTCCGATGCAAACAGAAAGCATAGGAGGGAAGAAATATTTTCTCACATTCACAGATGATTTTAGTAGATTCACAATGATATTTCTTTTATCGAATAAAAGTGAGGTAGTTACCAAAGTGAAAGAATATGTAGCCATAACGAAAAATAAATTCGGTCGCACAGTTAAAGAAATCCGATCAGACAATGGGGGTGAATACACTAGCGAAGAATTAGAAAAATTCTTAAAATATGAAGGTATTCATCACCAGTTCACTATTCCGCATTGTGCACCTCAGAACGGTGTTTCGGAAAGAAAGAACAGGACTTTAGTCGAAATGACAAGGTGCCTATTATCGGAAGCGCAGCTGCCAAATAAATTTTGGGCCGAAGCTTTAAATACAGCTGTGTATCTTATAAACAGATTACCAACAAAATCACACAATTCAACTCCATACCAGCTATGGACAAACAAAAAAACCGGATTTATCAAACATAAAAATATTTGGCTGCAAAGCTTATGCTTATCTCGATAAATCCCAAAGAGGAAAACTCGATGATAAAGCAATAAAAGGAACATTTATCGGTTATGATAATAGATCAAAAGGATATAGGATCTACATTGGCAATAATAAAGTAATAAGGGCAAGAACTGTTAAATTTATAGAAAACTCTAATTCAAATGAAAACGAAAAAAAATCCATTGATATGAGAGAAGAATTAGAAGTTCAGAAACAACCTGAAAAAGCAGGGGGAGATTCCTCAAAATTCTTTATAGACATGCAGGAAGATAAACAAACAGACAATGAGGAAAATTTAAACGAAAACGAACCTAGAAGATCTCAACGATCAAATAGGGGAGTTCCACCCGATAGATTCTCTTATATTACTAAAATAGAAAAAGAAAATATTGAACCAACAGAGTGGAAAGATATAGCGAAAATCGAAAACCCATATGATAGAAACAAATGGTACGAAGCAACTAATGAAGAAATTAATTCATTAAGAAAAAACAAAACATGGGAACTAATTGATCCACCACCTGGAATAAAAGTAATTGGGAATAAATGGGTATTCACCAAAAAATATAATGAAAATAATGAAATAGAAAAATATAAGGCACGTCTTGTAGCCAAAGGTTTTTCTCAAAAATACGGAAGCGATTATTTTGAAACCTTCGCTCCAGTAGTAACGTATACAACTATAAGAGCGTTCCTAGCATGTGCAGCGTATAAAAATTTAGATGTTAATCATATAGACATCAAAACTGCATTCCTCCACGGAAATTTAGATGAGGAAGTTTATATGTCACAACCAGAAGGGCATGTAATACCGGGAGAGGAAAATAAAATTTGCAAACTAAAAAAATCAATTTACGGATTGAAGCAATCCGCACGAGCATGGAACATTAAATTAGAAGAAAGTTTAACTAAACTTGGTTTTGTGCAAAGCACCTCCGATCCATGTCTCTTCACACGAAAATTAAAGGAAAGTACAACATACATCATTATATATGTTGATGATTTATTAATTTCAGGGGAAACTAAAGAAATAAATGAAATAATAGAACAACTAAAAAAGGAATATGAAGTCAAAAATTTAGGACTTGTAAATTATTATCTGGGGATAAACATAAAAAGAAGTAAAGAAGGAAATTTCGCACTTGATCAAAGAAACAAAATAAAAGAACTGATCGAAAAATTCGATTTAAAGGAAGCGAAACCCTGTGATACTCCGATGGAACCCGGGTACTTAAACATAATTGATGAGGAAAATTTACTTTCTAATAACAGTAAATATAGGCAAGCTATCGGAACATTGTTATATATAGCTACAATAACTAGACCAGACATAGCCGCCGCTGTGAACATTTTGAGTCGTAGAAACGAAAAACCCAGAGAAAAGGATTGGAACGCAGTAAAGCGGGTTATTAGATATTTAAAAACAACACAAGAACTAAAACTAATTATTAGTAAAGAAAATGAGCCAATACTAACAACATATGCTGACTCCGATTGGGCAGGGGATAAAAATGACCGTAAATCAACAACGGGAAATTTATGTAAATTAGGAAATACACCAATTTCCTGGTCAACTAAGAAACAAAATTCAGTTGCCTTATCATCCGCTGAGGCTGAATACATCTCAGCAGCAACTTCAGCACAAGAAACAGTTTGGATTATCAATCTTCTAAAGGACCTTGATCTACAACAAAATTTGCCCATAACTTTATTCGAAGATAATCAAGCTTGTATAAACATGGTTAAAAATTATAAACATCATTCGAAAACTAAACATATCGATATAAAATACAACAGCATAAAAGATCTTAAGGAAAAGGGAATAATTGAACTACAATATTGCCCAACCAAAACTATGACAGCTGACATTCTAACGAAGCCCCTTCCCAAACCTGACTTTACAAAACACAGAACAGGTTTAAATCTCAAGAACATTTATACTTCAGAAATCAAGCAGGGGTGTTAGGATAGTGATTTCTGATATAAACATTTCATCTATTACTGTGAGCCTGAATATTCATCCATCCGACTTCAAGCTGGTGAAACGAAACACGTGTGTGCTGACAAAGTACTTTTCTGTTTTCTGTGAGATTCTCATTAAAGAACTTACACGTGTAACCTCAAGGGTTCAAGGCTAAATGACGTAAACTTGACTGTGTTTTTTCTCTCATCCAAGAACTAATACTTCAGTCTCTGAGTAACTTTTATTTAATGCAGACCTGCTGAACAATTCTATTAAATTAAATGTTTTAACTTTTTATAGTGTGATGTAAATTTTATAATGTAAAATTAATCTTTCTTTTTCTTCAACAGTAATTAAATAATTAACTTAGAAATTATACAATGAAGCCATACTTTATTTTAACAAGATTGTGTTTGTTAATATCTACTTCAAATGTGCATTATCGCTGGATTAATTCGCAAGTTGGATAATTACTCACTACACCTTCGCGGATTCAAAAGGTAGGACAAACTTTCTCTACCTTTCTTTTATTATCATGAAGTCTTAAAGTGAATTTTAAGAATAAAATTAGAAGAAGAATTTATTTACCGTAGTTCTAAAAATTATCAATTACAATGTATTTAAACTATTTAATTTCAATATCTTATTATTTATATAAATTAATTAAATATTATCGTACGAATGTCTTATTTATGAATGTCATTTATAAATAAGTAAACAATTTAAATTTCTTAATTTTGTTATATTTCAAACACCATTTGAAGCGTAGGAAACAATCTTGAAGGATGTTTCTCTTGTTTTGGCAGAGGGCTTTAAACTAGCCCTTTTTCAGCGCCCTTTAGCGCCTGAACCCTTTGTCAGAAAATTAAAGTTACTTTTGCAATATTTAGATAATGTTGTGGACTTTAATTTTTTAATTAATATTCTTTGATAAAACGGACAGTTTTCGAGTAATCGAAGGTAGGAAAGGGCCGTTATTCTTGTATTGGCAAACGTGTTAATTGTCTGCAATCGGGTGGATTAAAAAAATCATTCTTGAAAATTATTTTAGAAGGCATAAAAACTTAGTAAATTGAGATACAGTTTTAAAACAAATTGTGTCTTAAAGTGCATTTATTTTTCTATTAGATGGTGCAAAAATTGAAACTATACAATGTTTAGAAGTAGTAATTTTCAGATAAAAACGAAATTGTTTGCCCACGTCGTTGCCACCGTGCATCGATATGACGTCAACATTACTCACGGACATGTTTTTGCTTTAGATGTCAGATTTATGAATAAAATAATATTGAAATAATAACCAACTTTAACAATTTCAATAGCAATGTTTAAATTTGTTTTCATATGTCGATTTTATGGTAAAATTTATGGAAGATCTAAAAATCTTCATAAGCTGAATCTAAGTTCTGAGGAAATAAAAATCAATAATTCTGAACCCAAAACTCCAAACTGAGTATTCTTAGGAAATAACTTAAATTAAAACCACGTGCTACGCAATATAATGCTTTTTCATTCAAATGGCGTAATTTGCTGTCCCCCATGCCAATTATTGGACAAGGATGTGATCCTCACCATTGATCAAGAGATTTGCTGAGTGGCGATTCTATGCGCTGTCCAACGTCTTGCACTCTATTAGGTCAGTAGGCCGGACCTGAGCTCATAGGATCCGATCTGACTCTTGAACTGTTGTAAATTTCTGTTTTTGTTCCTTTGTATTCGTTATGTAAATATACGCGCCGGACCTGCGCTGATGACGGAAAATAGCAGAAAAATAGATTTTCTTTTACACTGTAAGTCAATTAGAAGATGCATTAAAATATAAAAAAATAATGATCACGTTATTTGATGTATGAGGCGTGTTCCAATGAAAACTGTTCGACAGTTCTAGTGAGGGGAACATGAATAAGGGAAACACAAAACTGAATGAAATAGAAAGAATAATATATATTTAAACTAGGTGAATTTAACTTGACTATTATTTTGTCTTAAAAACTACTTTTATTACTACTTGCATGTAGTAATTATAGTCTGTCTATATTATGAAGCAAAAACATGTCCGTGAGTAACGCTGACGTCATATTGACGGTGGCGACATTTGGTTTATAAATTTCACTTTTACCGCAATTTTTTTTAATTTCTAAACATCGCACACTTTCAATTTTGACACCGACGAACAGTGAAAAAATGTTCTTCCAAATGCAATTTGTTTGAAACCTGTATCGAAATTTACTGATTCTGTTATGCTTTTAAAAATAATTTTCGCGCAGAAATTTTCTTTGAAGTTTAATTTCTTTGAAATTTTCCATCTCTATCTCATGAAGCGCGATTACGAAAGATTATCGGATTTGTATTTAAAACAATATATATAGTTTTCCGGATAATATTTCATAACGGAATGAAAACTTCACCAATAAATAAATAAAATAATACAAATAAAACCCTAATTTAACAGACATGTAATTGAACTATGCGCTTAAATTACTGAAATTATCAGAATCATAAGTAGCGAAATTATTGGCGATTTCTTCGGCTATTAACTTCTGGCATGCGGTTAATACAAAAGTATCGCTTTTAATAAATTACGAAACTTTATTTAAATGCATAATTGATATTTTTCACTTAAAAATGCCTTTTAGTATTCTTAGTAGGCAACCTAAAATAATATATTAAATGTAAAATATCCATTAGAGATTTAAAAAAAAATGTTGCTACCTGCCTTCTGTAAAACGGGATCGGGATGCCTGTGTTGATTTCCCTAGTGTCTATAAATTTACAATTATCATTTCATTTGTGTTTTAGCATTTACTAATAAAACAAACATAAAACGTTTTCTTAAATCGGCTAACACCGTTAGTGATTATTTTATCTTCAACACATGTTTTACTCTTTAAATTTAAAATATATGCTATATTTCCGAATGTATATGTTATGATAAAGAAAAGTAATAATCACAATTTTTTAAGTCTATTTAATCTTATACTACATTTTTAAAACGCATTCAAAAATTCTTCCATAGCTAATTGTAATATTAACAGTACACAGAATAATATATATTTGTTAAATTTCAGTAAATGATGAATTTAAGCAAACGTTAACTTTTGTGATTTAAACAGCTACTTTTAATTTTTTTTATGTTTAAAAACAATTTTTCCCCAAAATATTTTTACAAAAAAAAGAAAAAAAGAAAAAAAAAAAGAAAAAAAAATCTTGTCTTGAAAAGGTTAATTAGGTAAGAAAGTTTAAAATTGTATTTAAACATTAGCAAACTCTGCTTTCATTTGTGGTAATTATTAAATTCGGTTTCAATATATCATAATTTGTTTAGCTCTAAATATCAGTTAAGGACAGAAATTATTTTAAAAAATAAACTAGTAATTTTTTATTCATAATTTTGTTTCCATAAGAGAATTTTGCATTCGTTCTTTAGGAAAATATCTTGCTTTCTATTTGAAACAAAATACAGATACTTTTATATTAGAACATATTTTAAATCATCACTAATTCCCATTTCTGTTACATTTATAACTTGATAAATTTTGTATTACTGTTCTATTTTACCTTCAATCCTTCCAAAGAGAAATGACTCTGTAGTTAGAAAGCCCGCTCTAGTTAAATCGAAAGATATTAAAACATTATATTAAACTATACTTTGAGAATTGCAATTAATTTAAAATATAGATTTTCAAATAATGTCGGCAATGTGTTGTGCAGTTTCGATTCAAATGAGAAATGCATTAAATATATTTCTTTCAACCAACATTTAATTTAAAACCACATAGTTTTAGTAAAATACAGTTGCGCGCCGATTACCTGAATCTGTTTCGACTAGTATAGGGCAAGTTCAAATACACAAAAGCTTGCACAACGGGACAAATTAATGAACATTGCACACTGAGTTTAACGTTAAAAAACGTAATTGTACCACTGTTCTGAAATATTTGTTTGTCAACAGACGTTTCATCGTCCACACAGTCAACATTTCCTAGGTTATAAATACCTCATAAGATAAGAAAATGTTAGTTTTTCTATCATACGATTTTTTTTCTTTTTAAATTTTCTCATTGTTATTGAAGCGGTGTCTCTTGTGCTCAGCGTCACTATCGGACCCTAATGTCTGTGAAGCCAGTTCTCATTTTTCGATAACCATTAACATATTAGAAAAATGGATTTTTCAATGGTTTCTCCCAGTGAATGTGACATTTCCTTTGAATCAGGTAGACTAGAAGAAAGGAGGGATTAACATTTGTGTAGGATTTCATCTGTTCAAAGTCTGATGGAAAGTGAAGCACTTTCACATCATTCGCAATAATGCGAATACGAACTTAATATACAGGGTCATTCATAATTCCCTCTGGGGTTTCGAAACGTTATAGTAAAAAAACGAAGACGAATATGAAAAAAAGAAACATGTGAAATTATTCCGAAACTATTCAAGTTTTACTTACATACATTACAGGTGTTCTATGTGTGAACCCTTGGTCACACGGCATACATCCATGCGATAGTCCAGTTCCTGCCATACTCCGTTTCTTTAAATTTCCGGTACCACACATGAATTGTTTTGTCAGTTGGTCCCTGTTTTCGATATTTATTACGAAAGGCCCGTTGAACTGACACCACTGATTCAGATTTAAAGAAACGGAGTATGGCAGGAACTGGACTATCGCATGGATGTATGCCGTGTGACCAAGGGTTCACACATAGAACAGCTGTAATGTATGTAAGTAAAACTTGAATAGTTTCGGAATAATTTCATATGTTTCTTTTTTTCATATTCGTCTTCGTTTTTTTACTATAACGTTTCGAAACCCCGGAGGGAATTATGAATGACCCTGTATTTATCCCAAAATGAATCCTGACTATATAACAATAAAAAAAATAATTTTTATGTATTTCAAGAAAGAACCACCCAAGAGTAACAAATTTTATATCCATGTTTTGTGTAAATCTGAATATTAACATGCAATTATGTATTTTTTTTATGTATTTTCATAAATTTTCATTACTTTGAAAATCGAACTCAATAAAAGTTTGCAGCAAAATGTAAACAGCACCTGGACAATTATTTCCCAAACTGCAGATAGCAATAAATTCACGTAAGGCGCCAGAAGTCTGCAAAAAATGACAGGGTGACATTGGGGAATTTACAATACTTTCAAAATAAATTTTATGACGGAAGGCACTTAGGAAGAGGATAAGGGTCACGTAATTTCTAGGAAGAGGAGGATGGAACTTTCTAAACCAGGAATGAATTTAGACACTGACCACTGACACAGAAGCGATAGAGAAAGGTAGACCCAAAAATCATCAGCGATAGAAGAAAGGTGGTCCTAAAATTTACCATCGCATGAGTCGGATAGTTACATCCATTTTGGGGGTAAGTACGAAAGGTACATGAACTTTGTGTAACTATATATTTTTTCTAGATGAATACTTCTTAAAAAATGCCTTGAAGAAGAAGGTTGTTTTAATAAGAATTGTAAAATATTCAGGTACGAAAACCTTTCTAAGAGGTTGGCTTACTTAGCATTAAGCTTCATCACCATTACTTATATAACTCCACGTAAATATTTGCGATAAGTAAGTTTTTGTATTTATGCGTGTAATTAATAACACGTAAAGAATATCTACGAGCACTGGATAATTATGCTTATTAAAGCAGTAATGGACAAAAATCGGGCAATTATGCTCGAGACAAAAAATTTAATTAAAAAAATTTAATAAAAAACTTTGATCAACTATTTCATCGACTGGTGTGCTTCAACGATGACTACCTAGTGTTGCTTCAACAACACAGTAATAATTAATAATACAAATTCGTACCTTTACATGAACTTATTTGTGACATTTTATTACAAAAAACGAAATTTATCGTAGGGCTTAGTTTGAACCCGGATCAGAGTAGAAATTTTAATTATTTTATACTCTCATTAGGCAATTCTTTGTTCACTGGATAAAGTTCCTCTTTTTTGAAGAGGCGAGATTGTGCAGAGGCCATTTTTATAGCAACTTGGGGAATTCGGATTCTCGTATCCCCTGGCATTTCTAAAAACTTAACAATTTAACAATATTGAATCCGTTGTTAACATGGCAATTTCTCTTTTCTCTTGTAATTTCAGTATTTTTAATCTATGTATAATTCATAAAATTAAATAAAAAATAATTTGATAGAGCTTCGTGTTATAAGAGTTCGGATAATCCACTCTCTACTGTATATCTATTTTGTTTGATTCTTTTAAAAATGACAATGTTTTTTGTGATAATGTATCTGATATGGGTGATAAATATATTAGAAACCATTTTAAGTTATAACTAATATCTAGTTCTCTTACAAAATTTGATAAGTTTTACATTAATATGTACCTTAGTTCTGATACCTAAAGAAGAATGAATTTGCAGTTTCATCATCTCGAGTAAAATCTAAAGATGCTCAAAACGAAATAAATATTGAATTATACTATATTTTGTAAGAATTTCATTTAAATTTAATTCTAGATTTTGAAATATCGTCGGTATAGTCTTGTTGCAGTTTCAATTCTAACAAGAAATGAATTAAAATTATTTCTTTAAAACAACATTAAAAAAATATATAATTTCAGCAAAATGTATAATTTTTTCGATTATTTCGAGAATGGAAATGTCTCTTGTGAAGATGTATCTTCTTTGAAGGATAAATTTCTTAGAAACCATTTTTAAATTATACATAATTTCTAGTTCTGTTACATTTTAAAACTTGTTAAGTTTTACGTTACTATTCTAATTTAGCTATAATCCCTGCAGAGAAATGCATTATCAGTTACAACGTCATATTGAGTAAAATTTAAAGATGCTAAAACGAAATATATAAATTAAAATAATACATTATGACTTTCCCAGGGGATTGAACCCTTAGATTTTGAAATATTTTTAGTATTGTGAAGTTTCAGTTACAGCGAGAAAAATATTTATTAATTTAAATTTCTATTAAAAAAAGATTATGAAGGTTTAATAAAAATATATGTATTTTCTCGCTTATTTCGAATATCTTCTAGTGAAAATATACAGAGTGTCCCAAAAGTTCTTGAAATATTTTTAAATTCAAATAAAAAAAAATAAGCAATTGGCGTAAGAGTACGGTTTATACGAAACTGCTTCTTATGATCGATAATTTTCCTTAAAAAAATAGTTCCAAAATTTTCTCATAGATGGCATTACTTCTGCAAAGATACCTGAGAAATAGAATGCCTGAAAAGATAACAGTGGCGAAAGAAGTACAAAGCGTATGTACAGTTTTTGTCCAAAGAATGGCAACGCACATTCCAGAACTTAAAAATACTCGTCTTTATGGATTCGATTAGACAAGTCAACAAACATTAGTTTGGCGATAATGGGAACTTGCCAGGATTTATAAGATTCCCCTGTTAGATAATAGAGACATACGCACAAAAAAATTCGATTGGCTGATACGATTTTGTAAAAAAAAAAAAAAAAAAGAATTGCCAAGCAACTTGCTGAGCTTTCCTATTATCACCAAACTAATGTTTATTGGCTTGTCTAACTCATCTAATCGAATTCATGAAGGCGAGTATTTTTAAGTTCAGGTATGTGGGTTGACATAGTTTGGGAAAAAAGTGTGCATAGGCTTTGTACTTCTTTTGCCACTGTTATCTATAAACGCATTCTACCACTTGGGTAGCTTTGTAAAAGTAACGCCATCTATGACAAATTTTTGGAATTAAATGTTTTATTTTTTTAAGGAAAATTTTTGACCATAAGAAGCATTTTTTCCCTAACCGCACACTCGTACGCCAATTGCTTAATTTTTTATTGTATTTGAAAATGTGTCAAGAACTTTTGGGACACCCTGTATTTGATTGTGTCATTTTATGTAATCTGCATGCTTAAATGGATATTTTTCATCTTCAAGTAAATTACTTGTAAAATGGATATTTTTTTCCATACGCGTAATTAAAATAATTACTTATTTCATATACAGCGGACTTGCGATAGTTCTATGGTGTCGTGTCGCATATATATAATCAAACGTATCATATTGTAATAAACGAAAAAATTTATTCCAAAACAACAATTGTAAAAAATGAAATGATGATGAAATTTTCGATGAATATTTACAAGGCATGTTTGTACAATATCAGGAAACAACATCAAGGCGATGTCCAAATCTCTCTAACTCAAAAATCAGACTCTCTTATATAGCGAACAAAAACCTCCTTCTCTCCACTGCATAATCCCTTGATCTTCTTTGATTGACGCTCCCTTCTATTCTGCTACTTTCACTTTCAGAGTACAACGGAATTCCTTTCTTTGGATCTTGCTATCCATACAAAATAACTTCCTGACACATTTTAAACTCCTTCAGAAGATTTTATTATAGATAGAATTCACACACATTTGACATGGCTATTCAAGATAGGAAAGCTTTTCATTTTTACTTGAAATGAAATAAGAATTTTCTTTCTTCAGGATAATCCTCTTTCAATAGATGTCATTCAAACTATTCACATCATTCTGGAATTATTTTAATCCTATCAGAAAGAATCAAATTGGTGGTTAACTAAGCCATCACAGTTTGAACTCAGTTAATTCGAACATTCGGCTGATTCGATCTAGTCCCAAAGTCCCAAAAATCTTGCCTAATGAACTAATGTTAAAGCTTTTTCCTTAATTCGAACATAGTTTAATTATAGGGGTGATTAATTCAAATTCATTCACTCGATTAATTCAAACTAATTTAATATTTTAAAAATAAATAAAGATAAAAATCTTGCGGCATTGCTAGAGAATTGTAAATAGCTTTTTATTTATTTACTTTCAAAGGTAAAAGTTATATATAATGTTATGCTGCTACCGCCTTGGAATGGTCTGTGTGCAATACGTGAAATGCTGTGAAACAGGAAAATAATAAATTGCTTTCACCGTGCAAGATTTTTAGATATGCAAGAAACGCATTGTGCAGAAAATTATAAAGAAGCATGAAGCCAGTATTTTTAAACTTTAAAGAAAAATTCATATATAAATTTTCAACTGCAAAACATTTTCTCAATGTGTAGCAGTACACATTGATTTCGAAATTTCTATGAAATTAAGTGATGAAGAAATTATTAAAGCTATCACAGGCAAAAGTTAGAAAAAATAATTGATTCAGAATAAGACGTTGAATGATATTAACAAATTACCACATTTCTTAATCGTCTTGATGGAAAAACAGTAATGAGATAAAAAAAATATAGTTTCAGTAAAATGTATATTTTTTCGATTATTTCGAGAATATGAATTTTCTGTATGAAAATGCATTCTATGTAATGCACTGATATTACCATCTATAGGGGATGAATTCCTTAGAAACGATTTTAAATCATCACTAATTTTTAGTTCTGTTACATTTTAAAACTTGATAAGTTTTGCATTATTGTTCTATTTGGACTCTAAACCCTGCAGATAAATGAATTTGCAGTTACAACGTCATCTCGAGATAAATTTAAAGATGCTAAAACAAAATATATTAAATCAAAACGATATGTTCTGAGATTCTCAGCGGATTGTAGCCGTAGATTTTGAAATATTTTTAATATTGTGAAGTTTCAGTTATAACAAGATACATATCTATTAATTTAAATTTCTATTGAAAAACATTAAACAGGTTTAACCCTTCAAACATCTTACAGAATTTTGCATGCATGTTTAAACGTTCGTAAAATAATAGCTATGAATATATTTGATTACCTTACACATTTATTTATCTTATGCAATGGAAAAAATTCACATTAATATAAATTTTTTGTTAAATCAGGCTGTGAATTAAAAAAACAAATGCGTGACGGAAAAACACGGTCAGGACAAAATATCTGTATTTGTTAGCTTATTTCGATTATCCGACTTTGCAAATGTATTGGATAGGGAAGGGGGTATTTATGTATTCTGTATGATTAAAATAATATTTTTCATCTTCAAGTCAATTACTTCTAAAATTGATATTTCTGCCATAACGTATAATTAACATAATATGCTGCTACCGGTTATTCATAATCTGTGTGCTATACATGAAATTCTGTAAAACAGGAAAATAATAAATGTATAGATGTGCAATAAACGCATCGTGCAAAAAATTAAAACAAACCAGGATGCCAGAATTTTTCAACTTAAAAAAAAAAAAATTCAAGTGTAAATTTTCATCTGAAGTACATTTTTTGATTGCGTAACAGTAGATAGTGATTTCGAATTTTTTTGTGAAATTTAGTGATGAAGAATGTATTAAAACTATTATAGACAAAAACCAGAAAAGATTATTGATTCGGAATAAGATCCCGGGTCAGATGAAGAGATTCCCATACTTCTTAATCGCTCTGATGAAAAATCAGTAATGGAAGAAATTAAAACTTTCGATATCTTTATTCACATGGAGCCTTCAGTACACAAAGAACTGAATTATTTATTCGAAATAGAAAAATAGGCTAAAAAAAAAAAATAAATAAACAAACATTTAAATTTTTTTTTTCCCAAAGTATAATTTTTTTTTCATAAAACATTTGAGTTAATTATGTATCTCAATTTCCAATGCTTTATTTCTATTATTATACTTTTTATGGTAGAAAATTTTGGCCTTATTAAGATTAATATTTGTTTTAACTTTAATTTCAGATTGTAATATAATTTTTAATAATGTAATATATTTAGAAAATAAAAATTAGGTCTCTTTTTTAATGTTAAAAAGGTATTTTTTTTCTTTTAGTGGTAACATAAATATTATTTTTATTTTAAAATTGAATAATTCTAAATTTTTTCTCTGTTCATACAGGTATTAATTAACGAGTGTCAACTGTGTTTATAAATTAACTAGCTGTTACCCGTGACTTCGTTCACGTAACATTAAAATAAGAATAAATGCATTAATTTAGCAAAACATTTCACTTGATAATTAACAACATATATTATTAACCAAAGCTTTATCACATTTTATAGGAGGCCATACGGTATTTCTTTGCTATAGGGGCCTTGACATAACCCAGTATTAAAAAAGTGAAATTTCATGCCAAATAATATATACAATCGCGAAAATGAAACTGTAACTAATAAAAAAAGGAGGACCAACTAAAATCGTGAAAATCGAGGAATTCGTCTTCGTAAAAAGAAAAACAACACTGGCAGAATTCTTCTATACAACAGTGCATTTTAGATGGTATTTGGTGTACAATTTGTATATATGTGCATTACTAAATGGGCATTATTATATTGTTTATTTGCATAGACATATGTTATATATTTCTTACTACATTGTCTTGTTTATGTATATATTAAATTAAGTGCTTCACGCTAAGTGGTGTAAATAGTGAACAAACTGCTTGTGGATTTTATACATTGATAACTATTTCGCAAAGATATAACAATCTGATGCGATTCTAAAATGTAAATAAAGGTTGCTGGAAAGTACTTTAAATTCTGCCCAATTTAACCTCGATATTTTCTCTATCGCGTCAAGAACACTATAAGCAAATAAATACCGACGACACAAATCTGATGATCTAAATTTACATATTTTTGTTAGTATATATAAGATTATTTTAATTTATTTCATGCGCTTGAAATTTTTTACGCTTTCTCTAGGGTTAGGTGTCGAATAAATGTACTTTCTTGTTATTTTATTTTGCCATTTCTATTTATTCTATTTTCCATTCATTACATTTATGGATATTGATTTAATTTACATATTCGTGTCAAAGAATATTCTTTAAAGTTATTATCAGGATCAGGATAGGACACGATTACGATTAGGAATAAAAATTGAACGACAATGGCATGACCGATTCAGGTTTAAAGTATGAAACAGGATGTCTATTTATATCATGAAGCAATAAGAAAATTAGAAAATTATCGGCTAATATTTTTTAATATGTTTTACAGTCATAGTTGACATCAAAGGTGAGCGGGGAAATGATAATCTAAAATACCATTAAGTGTTTACCACGCAAAAAACAAATCTGGTTACAACAATGTATTTAATTTTGCGCCAAATTTCACTTGATAAAAAAAAAGGCAAATTGACTATGGACCTAATTTTAGACCACTAACCTTCCTATTCTCGGAATTTTTCTACCTATATGTAAAAAAAAAATTCTATTATATAGAACGCGCTTTCACGTTTATAATGTTATGAATTGACACGATCGGCTTGTTCAAGTTTACACAATTCGACTGGAAGAAAAGATTCATTACTTTTTGATATCTTCTTGCTTTTGCATTACGCGAATTTGTTGGTAAAATCGATTTTCTTTTCGATAACATTGTTGTTTTTTAAGTTTAAAAAATATTGTAATTTTACTTAAACTTTTCTTTAAAATCTATGCAATTTTTCTTATCCTACAAGACTTTACAAAAATCTATTATGAAACAACTTTAAAAAAAAGCTATATTTAAAAACGACAACAAAGTTTTTCCTATTTTAAAACTAAAAGAAATGTAATATTAAATTCCGGTTCAAAACGACGATTTACAAATGTGTTTCGATTGTGGGAAAATGATAGAGGAAAATGCTGTTACTTCGACATAATCATATTAAATCTTTAGCTTTTATGAGAAAAGCAACTTTCTTTTAAAAATTATAGTTATTTTTATTCAGATTTTCTGATTTTCGATACGGATAATTTTGCAATGCATATCATTGACATTTGCCATCCAATATTTTTTAAACTTTTTTTTTTAACTTTTTAAAATTTAAATTAAAAATATGGTAACTTTATGTTAGCCGTGTGAAGACGATAAATCGCCAACCTATCCCATCATTTGTATTGAATTCATTAAAAATATAAATCTTTCACTCATTTCATTTAAAACACAGAACTTTAATTTACAACACATACATTTAAAATACATATATTACGTACATTTAAAATAATTCCTTTCATGTGAAAAAGAAAAATAAAAAAAAATAAGAGAAATTAATCACAAATAATTTGATAACCCAAGATCATTTTATTTTAACATCAAAACAAATCTGTTTTATTTTTCTATATATGACATCATATTCGCTTGCTTTCCATACTTACTCATATTTATGCACTTTGTATTATTATCAAATATTTGAAAATGCACGTTTTATTTCTAATATGACATCATTTCATATTCTGTTTAATTCTTAAATAATTCATTTCCTTTTCATTTTTCACATGGATATTTTTCACGTGAAAATAAATTGTTGATTAAAAATTATTACTCAGGGGTTTTATTTCATATTCGCAACGATAAAGTATTAGCAACGGTAAAATAAATTTAACCATTTTAAAAAAAGCTGCAAAACCGGGCCCTTTGGCCAAACCAACCAAACGAACCACCCATTTTAAAATATACGAAAAAATGTCCATTTATTCTCTGTGAAAATAATGAAATTTTGAATTATTAAGAAAAAAATTGAAATAAAATAAGCAAAAACCAGCCTATGTTTATCTGAGGGTTATAATCAACTTATATGCAAAGATACAGGATAATTAAATGCTTCATTTTGACGCTGGCTTCAGCCTAACATTTGCACACAATCAGATTTATAATATTATTAGGATCATGCAGGAAGACAATATGCATTTATCTGCTTGCACATTTGCAAATAAATGCGAATAATGCAAATATGCGTTACGTTATCTAACGTATTTTAAAACTTTATGGTTTCAAAGCTCGTTTTAAAAGCTCTTGAACAGATATTTTACAAATCAGAAAACATAAGTAAAGAAACAAAAATAATGCGTCAATCATAGATTATGAAACACTTTCCAACACATTTAGAATACTGTAACAAAACTTGATGATGTCTAAGTAAACAAGGTATGACAAGGGATGACCGCTCCGGGAACCCAGCTTTCGCTTTAGAGTATAAGTGCAATCCCGGAGGGAAGACTCAAACCTACTGTTTACTTCAACATACATGCAATGTGTTCAATGTAAGACAGTTTTCACAATGTTTAAAGTGCACAATTATTTAACTAAACGTGTCTAACCAAGTGTAGTTTTACATACTTAACGGTATTAACGGTGCACATTAGTTTAACTTAACAAATTTGGTAAAGGTAAAAGATGATTGGGAAAGAATATTCAATGTATAACAAGAAGTATAAGGTAAAGCTAGGAGAGGCTGCGCACAATTCAAATGAATAACAATAAAAAACTTAAATATTAATTTTTTGCTAAACTATCCATGAATAATTTTCACTTCATTTGTCTTTTATGCATTCCCATTGCTATTTTGTTGTTATGTTGCAATTTAATAGAACAGTTGTAATAAAACCAAGAAAGTTATTTTGCGCAATCTGTCCTTACACGGTTGGTGTCATTGCGCACATGGGTAGGAGAGATTGTTACTAATAATAACTACAATTAAATTGTTAACAATAATAATTACACTAAAATGACATTGTTGTAAGGTTTTTGGGAACAAATATTATTGTATTAGGAGTGTGAATATTTCAACCTAATGATTAAAGAATAAGAAAAAGGAAATAATTTTAAAAACGATTAAAAATTTTCAATTTAAGGGGAGAAAAATAAAGAATCAGAAAAAGCAAGTTCAGATAAGATTAAAAAATAACATTAAGTTACTTGATAACACGTTTCACTTAAAATTAGTCCATTTTCATTTTTCCCTTTTTTATGCAAATTTACCAATATGCTGCGTAATCTCTCCTAGCATGGAAACTAATGGGAACAATGCGCCATCTCTCCTAAGAAGCAGATCCGGTAACTCTCCAGTTTCGGTAGGAGAGATTGCGCGGCCTTTTATTTAAGCATGGCCGCTACTAAAACGAACCGTTAATGTTCACATTGTTAGTATAGATTAGTGACTTATGAGAAATTGTTTAAGTTTAAAATGTTTTGTACTACTGACATTGTATAGAAATTCTGATGAATAGCTATGAAAATTCAAGCACTTTCTTTGAGAAAGAAAACAAAACAAAATAGCAATGCTTTATCTTAGACGCTCAAAACAATCAACGTGCACTTTCAAGTAAACACTCCACTACTGCTGCTGTACAACTACCTGGAGTCGCTGCGCGCTCACTCTACTCCTTCCCCCCGAACCTCTATGTGCGCAATCTCTCCGATTGCGCCATCTCTCCTGGCTTTACCTTAGTGGTATAGTAATACTAAACAAGTTGACAATTATTACTTTACAGAGATTAATGAAAATAAAACGTACTAATAATATGAACTTATAAATATGTACAAAATTTACAATCGGAAAACGCCGAAATTTACCAGCACTGATAAAACAATACAAACGGAAAGAATTAAAGACCTTCTGTTCGGGTGAGTGAGAAGAGGAGTGCTGGCCGGAAGCTAAAAAGGCAGAGGATTTGAGAAAAAGAATTCATTGTTTTCTATAAATTTTATACAATCTCTTATATTATTCAAAATAACTGGCCGGTCGAGCTGGTAGATCAACCGAAAAACGCATTACATTTTTGAAAACTCAGTTCCAGCAATTACCATCTATAGTCGGGAAAATATTCGAATTCTTTTGTGCAGCCTGTATACAGTCTATACATTTTTATATATACTACATAGTATACAAATATTCAATTCAGTTAGGACACTTAAAACACAGCTGAATATTCTCTTTAAGCGAATTCTGCCAATAAGCGTAAATGTACTCGAATTCTTTTGTGAATCACTGTATATGATCTAAAGAATTTAACCACACTAAATAATAAGCAATAACATAGGTAAATTAAAAAAAAACGCATACCACAATTTAAAATTCACTTTAAGAAATTATTGATCAAAAACAGTACTGTAACCGAATTATTTTTTGTATCCCTGTAAATGAACGATAAATGCTATGCACAGCCTATTCTACAATAAGCATCTTGTCGTAAATCCTCAATGATGTATATCAATTTCAACATATTTAAATAGTGCAACATCATATTATTTTTTAAGAAATTAATAAAGGTGACCGGGAGGGACACCCATGCTCTTCAGACCATGTTTCCTCGTCTAAGCAATCAAAATTAAATTGGAAACAATTTCTCTCCATAGACTATAATGTAATGGAATTCTTTTAAGTGCCATTGTAAACAAACTATAAAAGCTACACATTTTCTTTTCAGTACCGAATATGCCAAGCTGAACCTCAATAACATATATCAATTACGTGGAAATCCGAATGTATGTACGTGATTTAAAACATGGACGTACAAAGAGACAGACAGACGGTCAAGTGGTCAGAGAAATCGAATTCATAAACACTTTTAAAATATGTTGGAAAGTGTTAGAACGAGTTTAATTTTAAGCGAAACAAATAAAAAAATAATTAAAAAGCTGTCTTAGGAAAAATAATTATGATCCAATAAAAATAAGAAAAGAACAAAAAGGTTTGCCATAAATTTCGAAAATGTTAAGGCAAGCATATTTTATCGTTGAATACGTTGTCACAGTCTATTTGTTTACTTAACGATATTCTCGAAAGAACATATGAACCGTGAGCCATATCTTTCATAATTGTATCCCGCAGATATTTATACAGCATTATGAATGGGTGCATATTTTTTATTTGTTTGTCTTCGCTATGCATATCTAAAATATTTGCATAAATTTACAGTGAGGCATGAATGTTTTCTCGGTGTTTTAATTTTTGATGAGGGTTATGAATTAAAAAATTTCTATCGTTATTTCAAAGAAATATATTTACGGAATCTGAATTGAGATAGAAGGAAATGTCTTTTAAAATTACTATGATTTAATATAATATAAAGTTAGAAATCTGACTGAAATTATGAAAGTATTAAATTAATTGTAATATATGCAGCAGTCTTTTCAGAAATTATTATTTTTTGGTACGTTTGGGAAAAATTATAAGTATGTAAAGCAACTAGAGAAATCATACATCATATAGCGATATGTATCAATCATATGTAAAAAGGAAAAAGTTTGAATCTTTTTATAAATAGTTTTAAAAACTGTAGTTTAAAAAAAACATTTTAGACTTTGAGCCTGGTTTAATTTCTAATATCGAAAAATGCAAATAAGAATATCTAGAATTTGAATTAAAGATATTGTTACCAGTGATAACGCTAAGTAAAGGACAATAAAAAATTGGCTTTCTTATAAGTAGTATTAATATTTCATTACATTTACATGAAAAACATTTAATATTAAACATTGACTGTCATACATTGTACTAACAAGAGGGATTAGTTATACTTTTTAATGAAAAATTGTAAATTGTTTACTTTGATCCCTGAACACCTATATAATTAAAGATATAATTATTACTTTTTTAAAAGTATATGTAGTAAAAGTATATGCAGTAAAAACTTATTAGAAGAACTGTGTTCTTCAGTGGAAAAAATAATTTTGCTTTTATACAGAAAGACGTTTGCATTTTATAGAAACGATTTTAACAATTAATTGCTATGCATAAATGTCGTATTTTTATGAAGCTGTGGCTTGAAATTCCCATGGTAGTAGAATTTTTCTTGGTACAATAATGCCAATTTTCTCCCATGCCTCATGGGCAGCTTTGTGGAGTCTTTTCAGTGTTCATGAATGACGTCTTCCTAATGCTCGAGTTAAACCTTGGACGGTCATCACATCAAGTTTCTTTATACACAAGATCTTTAATTTATCAAAATAAGCAAATTGTGAAATCTTTTACTTGAACTATATTGTCTGCAAATTAGAGTGTAATTACTGCTTAAAGTGATAAAAACATAAAAGGCTTAAAAATACCTTTTAATATATAGATTACATGTGTTTCATGCGCTCAAATGGTGACTTCTTCAGATCAAAATGATAAATAAAATATTCTCGCAAAGTTTTTGAAAATGATAAACATATATCACGAGATCACACGTCCAATGTAAGCAGGTGCTTAAATTGGTCAAACTGGAAAACGTGAAAATTATTATTATTATTTTATTGCTTTTTTAATTTGTCAAACATCGTGTGCCAAATTTTAGATAATTAAAAAAAAAAGCTGATTCGTTGCAAATGTTCTTATTTTACAAATTAAAAAAGCAATAAAAATATAAATAATAATTTTTACGTTTTCCAGTTTGACAATTTAAGCACCTGCTTACATTGGATATGTGATCTCGTGATTTATGTTTTTCATTTTCAAAAACTTTGTGAAAATATTTTATTTATCATTTTGATCTGAAGAAGCCGCCGTTTGAGCGCATGAAACATATATAATCTATATATTAAAAGGTATTTGTAAGCCTTTTATGTTATGTTTTTATCACTTAAAGCAGTAATTACTCTTTAATTTAAAGTTAACAAGTGATTTTACTATATTATTTGTTATATTATCTGCTTTACCCCCCCCCCCCCCAACAATTTTAATAAAACTTTCGTTATAATCAAAATTTCATTGTATGATATCAAAAACATTTCAGATTTTAACATTTTAATTCCACTGAGAATCTCCTGAAATATTTTTTAATTAAAAACATTTCATTTTAATATATTGAGATTTGACTACTGATCAGGAATGATGTTTCAACTACAATTCAATATGAAATAATACCTCCATTTATCAAATTCATTCAAGACACCGAGCAAACTGAGGCAGACTCGATTGAATCAGACAATTGTGTAGGTCGGATGTAGTCCAGGTAGCTTAATTAGTTTAACGTTGGTAATTTAAACAAGTGGCCAAGGATTCGATTCCTGGCATAGTAACGTTTTAAATCAATTGACAATTTTGAACACGAATTATTTTTTTTACAATCAGTGTCAGTCGGTTGAAATAAAGTGTTGTTCAAATGAGTTTGTAAAAATAGTTTACAAATGAGAGAGTTTACTTAATTTTTACAATATAATGGTTAATTATAGGCTTTTTCAAATAATTAAAGCTAATGACAAATAACTTTGCGAAATAACTAATTAATAATAATAATCATTAAAAAACTACAGTATTGATTAGATAATTTTATGTAATTTGTCTCATTAAATTTTAAATTAACTTTAGAAAGGATTGAAGATATGTTTTTTAAAATTACATAGATATTATTAATAGGTTGCATTCTTCGAATAAAATTAATTATAATGATTAAAGAAACAAAGTAACAAACGAAATAATATTGACTTAAATGAACACTTCAGTTAACTTACAGATCAATACATATGTAAGTTGATGGAAATAAATAAAAAACAGGTCCTTTTACAAGAACATTTTATACAAAAATTTTGTTTGTACAGAACTTCTGTGGCTCATTACTAGTTAACTAAATATTCTGATCTTATCTATTCTGAAAATGTATAGTTTAAAAAGTTATAAAATATCGTAAATTATAATTATTTCTCATTAGGAGTGCGAAAGAAAAAAATCACTAATTGCACATTTATATGTATGCATTTGATTATCTAGTGATTCATATGACGTTACTTTTTCTACACATTCACGATTTGATAATTAATTTTTAAAAACTAATCTTAACTAATTTGTTTTTCTTAATTAGCATTGAAAGGAAAACTAATTAAATTGTAGTTTAGATGTATTGTTTCTCTATTAACCCATATCTTTTCTTGAACGACCATTTAAATTTAAAATAAACATTATAATGCTTTTTTAAAATTCCAAATATAGATACTATTTTCTAACATTTTTTTTTTAAAATCTTGTAACATTTTCTAATTATATTTTCTTTAATCTTGTATAAACATGTAAATAGCCACCGATATTACAGTTTGATAATTAAAAAAAATTCTTACCGCATTTAGCGAATGTTTTTAAAATGTAATGTCCATACAGAAATAGCTTATGCTGTACTGTTTAGTTTTTTAAGTTGGATATGTTCCGAATTCCATCATTTTTAACACTTTCCAACCTAGTTGAAAAGTGTTTATTCCCTTTCCAACCTAGTTGAAAAGTGTTTATGACTTCGGTTTGTCTGGCCGGATGGCCGTCTTTCCGTGCTCTAACTCCCGTAAATATGCTCGGATTGCTCTGCAATTTTTATATGTTATTGTCGTTATTTATAGCATGTTCCCTATTTCAACGGAAGTGTTTAGCACTTATAGTTTTTGTACAGAGAAACTCAAAAGAATTCCGTTACATTGCGGGGTATGGGGAAAAATCATTTGCGGTTTATTTAAATAATGTTTCACTATTTTAAACACATTGAAATTTATATATATCACGAAGGTGCATTAGAAGAAGTTTAATATGGAATAGGGTGTGCATAGCACTTATAGTTATTTTACAGGGACAGTCAAAAGAAGTCCGTTACATTACGTCTATGGAGAAAAATCGTCTGCGGTTTATTTAAATAATGTTTCACTATTTTAAACGCATTGAAATTTATATATATCACTAAGGTGCATTACAAGAGGCTTACTACAGAATAGTGTGTGTATAGCAGTCATCGTTCATTTACAGGGACACACAAAAGAATTCTCTACTATCTGTTAACAATAATTCCTGGAAGTACGTTTTAAGTTACTGAACTCGATTTTAATTTTAACTCGCTTTTTGTCTATTACGTGGTGTGTATAAATTCTGTAGATCCTATACAGGGAAGCACAAAAGTTCGCGAACCCATTTCCGTTTATGGACAGAAACTCCAGACGGAGAATTTTAAACTGTTCTACGCGTTTCCTAACTGAACTAAAATTTAGCATCCTGTGTAGTATATTTACGAATCTATCGATCCTATACAGGGCTGAATAAAAGTATTCGGATATTTTTTCCGAATATTGTATATGTTGGAAATTCCTGAAATTATGTTTTTAAATATGTTATGCGTTTTCCAAATTATCTACTTAGATGTTATCTTTTAGCTTATTAAACAGTAATGATTTGTAAAATTATTTTGGAAGCGTTGGAAAGTGTTACATAATCTATGCTTGATACATGATCTTTCATTCTTGTTTTCTTTTGTCTATCTTTACAAGAAGAAAGTATTGGATTCATGAAAATTTTCGACTACCGGTTTTCGACGGATTTATACGTTTTAGAAGGTCCTGAACACGATTTGACTGTTTTTAGAAAATGTCTGTCTGTGATTCTGTCTGTCTGTATGTGACAAAAATTTTGTGGGCGCTCTATCTCAGGAACTAATGCGCGAAATTTAATAAAACTTAATATTCAGTTAGTCCATAATATATATTGTTGCTGATTAGTTTTTGGTGAAAATCGCCCGACAGGTGGCACTGCTATGCTGCATTTTTTGCGATTTCCGAAATAGCTCTAAATCAAGAACTAATGCAGTTATTTTCATCAAATTTCAAATTCAGTTAGGCCTTGACATAAATAGAAGCTGATTACGTTTTGGTGTAAATAGCCCAACACGTGGCGCTGCTATGCTACTTTTGCCATTATTATCACGATAACTATATCTCAAGAACTAATGCACGGATTTTCATCAAACTTCAGATTCAGTTAGGCGTTGTCATAAGTTATTGTTGATTAGGTTTTGGTCTAAATATCCCAACAGGTGGCACTGCTATCCTGCATTTTGCAGGATGTACACGATTTTAGCAATAGTCGTATGTAAAGAACTAAAGCACGGAATTTAATTAAACTTTAGATTAAGTTAAACCTTGATATAAATTGGTTGCTGATTCTTTTTAGTGTATGCGAAACCTGTGTGAGATAGAAGAAAGTTTTGGGATTGGCACATCCGACTAGTTTTTTTTTGTATCAATTATTGCATGGTAAGATAAACAAAAATAATAAGCACAGCAAAATTTGATGATAATTTAGATTCTAGCATCTTTTGCTGCATAAAGTTGTATGATTATAGTTAATTATTTTCTTAGTAAACACATAAAGAAAAAATAATATAGTTTTAAGATATTTATTGGTATTTACATCAAAAAAAGTAGATGGTTCCCAAATTTTCAAGAGGACTTTTTTTTTACATATATATAAGTCTCAAATTGTTCTTACAATGTGGAGAACACAAAATATATTTGTTTATAATTTTTAAACAATAGAAAGTACAAAGTAATAATAACTCCTATCACACACCTAATTGTTAAATAATTGGTGAAAGATATAGCTGCTGTCTAGTTTTAAATGATCGTGCTTTAATTGATGATGCACTAATGTTCGGTATGAAAATTATTATGCATTTTGTTTAGGTGTTTCAGAAGTTGAAGCTGTTACATAAAATTTTTTTCGTAAAATGTTTCATGGATTAAAAAAAACTCTAACATTACGATTTCAAATTTATCATGTCTTTCACAGGTGTCGCATTTTTCTATATATTCTGTGCCACTATTTCGAAACAGTAATCTTTATGTAGATTTATTGAACATGTTGAATGGAGATCTACCATGAGAATAATTGTTTGGAAATAGTGGTAGAAATAATATAGGAGGCTCTTTCTCTGCATGCGTTTTATAAGTATTTTTTTCATTGTGACAAATATTACAGGAATTTTCATTGTTAAATATTGGAATAAGTTAAATGCTAAGCATTTTTTTGTAAAAATGAGTGAATTAGAAATTTTTGTAATAGCAAAATACATAAAATTTCATTTATTGGAAAATTAACAACATAATGATATACAGCATTTAAATGTAAAGCTTTTATTAAGCACTTGGAAAAGTTAATGGACAAGCATTTTTTATATTAAAATTGTTTGAATTGTTTGAGCTTTTTCAGGCATAAAATCGCGTAATTTATTAAATATTATTTCATTAATATCTTTTAAAATTTAAGAACATTCTTTTATACAACTTTTGAATGTAAAACTTTTATTAAGTAAAGGAAAAAGATTATTAATAAGTGTTTTTTTACAATCTCTATTTTAATTAACTTTTTAACTAAATTTTTTTAAGTTATAAAATTGAATTCAATTTAATATCATTGAAAAATTAACAACATTCTTTTATACAACATTTGAATGTAATTCTTTTTTAAAATGTAAAAAAGCAAATCGACAAGCCTTTCTTTATAATCATAAACTTTAATTCAAATCTTTTTAATTGCAAAAGCACGCACAATTTAAACTTTTTAAATATTAGAAACATTATGTCATACAAAATTTGAATGAAGAACTTAATTTATGCATTAGAAACTTTACTCGAAAAGTGTTTATTTATAATCACGAATTTTAGTTGTAATAATTATAATTGCAAAATTGAATTAAAATTTAATGGGCTTGAAAAATTAACCTCCTTCTGTAATGCCATCTTTAAATTCTATTGTATGAGAAACTTTCACTACACCATATATATTTCCAATATAAATCACCGTGTCTTTCAAAGCGCAATTTCCAAATAGAATGTTCTGCATTATTTAACCACAGGGAAATATTACAAATTTTGAAATGAAATAAGATTAAAACTTCTAGTACGAAAAAGTGGCGCCAAGCTACTTGGAAATTAAAGAGTGAACGCATTTTGCTTACCAATACATATTTATAACTTATATGCACTGAATGTACAACTTAAAAATAAGGTGGAAATTATACGTCAAATGTGACAAATGAGGTGCGTTCGTAATATAACTAGTTTCAGTGAAAGGAATTATATCGTCTGCTATTATGATATGACTAATTTCTGTAATAAAATAAGTACATTTTAAGTTGCCAACATTTTATCATTTGTTGACATTTACTGAAAATTCCAATGGGAAACTTTAGTCTACCTTTGAAAATTTCAGAACTTGAAATCCATGTTTAGATTTTTTTTCACATTTAATATCTATTTCTCGGGAAACGTCTATCAAAAAACTGTCGGTTGGTTATATGATTGCTATAGTTAAACAATTTTAGTATACAAATTCGGTTTTTAAATTCAGTAATACGGAAATAACATGACTCCATTTTGAATAGGACGTATTGATCCCGTGACCTATCATGGGATATCATTGATTAATTACGTATGATAGGATTTAATAGAATGTTACATCTCGAGCGCTTGACTATTAATCCTCTGATGCTGCTATAACCAAAAAGTACCAATTTTTAAAAAATTCCAATTACTTAATAAATATTTTTATTAATATCTTTTTAAGTTTTGGTTCAATTTTCATAAAATTTGAAATGACTCGACAAAATTCTACAAAATTCTATATATTAAATTTAAAATCATTTAGAAGGGTAATTTTTGCGCTGTTATATGCGGAGGGATGGACGGACGGACCAGACAATGACTATAGGTGCTACGTATTTATATAATTACGAACGCACCTAAAAAGAATTAATTTTAAGACTTTGTTAACTTTAATCTAATAGAATTAATATCCTCTCAGAATGATATAACATTTTTAATAATATCGAGGTTAAAGATTTTTTTAATAAAGACAAGATGAATCATAGCCTCTAAAGGCTTGAAAATAATGGAGTACTTAACTAAATAGAACTCATGAGAATTTCTTTGATAGATGCATTTTTTAACCGAAGTAAAATAAAATGAAAATGGACGTCAATCATTCCGAAAAGAATATATTTTATTAAATTCCAGCGGGAATTGAAAGTATATTTCCATGATACGTTAAACATATGATGAGTGCATGATGCAAACGTGATTCAATCTTAAAAGAAGATATATTTCCGCTTGTTTAAAGTTTTAAAAATACGCTAGTTGAAATCTTAAAAATTAATAAATAAATAAAATAATAATATCGAAAACATAATACAGCCTAACCGACATCCATATTTTTTTGTCCATTTTTAGGTGTATTCAGATATTTAAAATAGATCCCACTTCGAATGTATGCTTCAACTTTTTTTCATAAGAAAATTTTTTAATGAAATTTATCTTCGTTAAAAGTAAAGATAAAAGTTTGAGTAAAATCATTTACCGTATTTGTAATCTTACTATTAAGTGATAGCTAGTTTAAAACAGCTATTCTTTTTAAAATTTCATTGATCTTGTCAGTTACTTTTACAAGAAAACACCTTTTCTCTTTCAGTGTAGTATCAAGCAGTAAAGAGTTGGTATCACTTAACCGATATTCACCCTAATATTTTACGTTTATTCCGGTATTTAATTTAAATTCGACTAAACATGTATTTTACAACGATTTCTCATAATAAAATTAAATTTACTTTTTACAAAAGAAAAAATGGAACTATGAATAAAATCAAAAGACGTTTATGTAAGCTAGCTGTGTTGAATTGATTTAACATAATTTTTTAAATGATTTGTTGTGTGTCAATTAGATCTAAAGTAAAACATTTTTTTATCTAAAAATTAAAATTGTAAAACCTGTAGAATATTTTTTCAAATACAAATAATCTTTACGGCGTAATAAAATGCAAAAACATGTTTTTCAGTGACGTATAGTAGTTTCAGTGACGAGTGACATATTTAAAATTCAGTTAAAAAAGTTACCCTTTATGTAAATTTTCAGTAAGAAACAACATTTTTATATATTATATCAAATTATCTTAAGTACGTACTTTTTAAAGATATTTTATATATAAAAAAATGAAATTTACATAACAAAAAAAAAAGGGTGTACGAGTAAAATCAATTAATGTTTTTATAGCTTACTATTTGGCGTTATATAATAACAAGAACGGAAAATCATGCATCAGCCTTTGATTCTGAAACGCTTTCCCACAGTAATAAAATATTATTAAAAAATTGCATTTTTTCATGCAATAAAATGAGATATCTAAATAAGCAATTTTAAAACCCCATAACTTAGTAAAAATCCAAATATCAACAACTGCTGTTCATATGCGTTAATGTGTGTGAATTGTGTCGTGTAGCTCTGTATATGATATATAGAATTTATACACACCACGTAATACACTAAGCATTAGATATGTTTAAATATGCATACCATAGCGGAATACACACTTCAAGAAATTATCAATCATTGCCAATTCTGCAACCGAAACTCTGTAAATGAACGATAAGTGATATGCACTCAATGATCTATAGAAAACATGTTGTTATGACCTTCAGTGATATTTTTAAAGTTATATATGTTTGAAGTATCATAAAAGCATTAAAATGCACCGCAACGGATTTTTACCGATAGATCAATATATGTAATGGAGTTCTTTTTTGTACCCCTGTAAACGAACTATAAATGCTACTTTTACCATACTTCTGAGAAAACATGTAGTTGTCTATTTCTGTGATGAATATTAATCTCATTATGTTTGAAATCTCGTAATCGGTTTCTCCTCATAGACCATAATGTAACGGAATTTTTTGTGTGTCTCTGTAAACGAAGTATAAATGTTACATACTTCATTTTTAATACCGAACATTCGATCAATAACATATAAAAATTACATGACAATCCGAGTATATTTATACGTGGTAGTAGAGCACGGTCAGCGAGACGGCCAGAGAAACAGAATTCATAAACACTTTTCAACTAAGTTTGAAAGTGTTAAAAAGAGACAAAAGAGAAAACGTTTGTGATTTTATTCAGTTTTATCCATCAATCTTAAAAACAAGTTTTCTGTTAACCCTTTCAGGGCAGTGGTATGTTTATGAAACCACTTAATTTTAATTCCCAAACGCCACAATGGTGCCGGGATTTAGCTAAAATCTTTCCCATATAATATGTATGTGAAATATAGCCTTTTTCTTATTTCCAAATTAATTTGTTCGTAAATTCCGGTGCCAGTCATTTATTTCAACATTTTAGTACTGAAAGTACTTTGCCCCTGAAAGGGTTAAGGTAATTTTGTATCTTTTGAACAATTTTTTTATTTCAGTAATTTATAATTTTTTTGACATACATAAATACGGTTTATAAAAAAGCATTTAACGAAGAAAAAACCAATTTTTGTGGTAAAATGTTACAAATTTATTTATTTTTAATAAATTTTAGGAAAATTTCAAAACAACTCTTCTTTTATAAATTTTGGTACTTCTTTGTTTTAGGGGTCTTGAATCTTTTTCACAAAATCTTGGTGAAATTTGGTCTTAAGAAAGTGAGGTTTGTTGCCAAATATTATAAACAGCTATGAAAACAAACTAATGAGTCAATATTCTTGTTCATGTATATATTAAAAAAAATTGTTTCTAATTATATGTTTTAGATAAATCACTTCTGTTTGAAAAATTTGCTTGTATGTATGGAAAGGTAAATAGCTTGCCAGAAAATACGTTTGAAAAATTTTGATCTCTTTCCTTCATTATCTTGCCTTCATTTTCTTTACTTCGCCAAGGTTTCTTAACAAAAAAGTACCCAATTTTTGGTATTTGCAACTTTTTTTTCATACTTTAGTTACAAATGTTACTTTAAAGTCCAGATTTTCAAAACATTGAGTAATTTAAGAGAAAATAAATAAAATGCTACGGGATATGTAAAAAAGCAATAAAAATCACTATTTGCTTAACTTTTTTATTAATTTTTTTTTTATATTTTATATAAATAAATGCTGATCTTTAATTTTATTAAAGGAATCTTAAAGGTCATTCAAAAAATAGAGAGTCAAAAATATATGCTGAAGTTTTAGCAATTAGAATATAGATATATTTAAAAAAACATATACAGGGAAAAATGAATTTAAACATAGCAACTTGATTAAAGCTATATAAAGGCAGATAAAGATTGACTAATGGGAAATGTTGCAGTTAAAATCCTTTTTTTGCATATTTTTCATTATTATATAATTACGGCACTTTGTTAGAATTTTCTACGGATTTGTAAACTCATTTTAAGCAAACAATTGAAAATTTGATATTTTAATCCTTTTTAGAAAACTGTATGGATATCTAGACCATTAATTAAATATTATAAAACCTGCAGATTTTTTTATAAATACAAATAAGTCGAGATGTTGAAATTAAATTTAAAAGCATACATTTTCGTATGTATTACATTAAAAATTCAGAAGAAGAAAATCCGTTTTGTTTAAATTTTCAATGAAATACATTTTTAAATATTCTAAATATGTCAGGTTTGGCTTAGTTTTATTTATATTTAATTAAATTTGAAATATATCTTTAATTTATTTAACAAACACAGCAAATTTCGCTAAAAATATTTTCTTTTAACTATCGATGTAAATAAGCTTATCTTTAATTTGATAATTTTTAGAATAAACATCCTACAGATCATTTCAATATAAATGTGGTTTATATTAATAACGTGGAGCATTAATATAGCTTGCGAAAGTTGGAGAATGAGAATAAATCAGATGCATGAAAAAATTCAAATACTTTTTGAAATATTTATTTTTATGATCTTAATTTGATTATTGTAAGAGCTTCATCGGATAAGGCGTGTTAATATCAAATAAAATAAAATAAATCTATGCAATACTGATAATAAATGACACGTTAAATGAGGCAGCAGTAAGTCTTTGCTTTTGAGCATATCTTTTTTTCCGAAAAGATATCTTCGTCATATATAATCGCAGAAAATTCGCGAAATCACAATAAAATTCTACGACTAAATAGGGCGGGGATTTTTGTAATTAAAATAGTGGTAATCAAAAGTAAAGATCATTCGCATCTTGCATCCAGAAAGATTACTGCTTAGTAACTCGCCAACGCCCATTGTCATCTCCTTGTGCCAAGTCCTTGAAAAGTCCTCTAGGCTTAGATTTTAAGTGCATATGTACGGTGGGACCTTTACTGGTATTTAGAAAAGTTCACTTAATCATAGAAAAAAGTCCAACATTTCTCGAATTTTCTGCTATATGCTATAATCTTCTAAAGTTTTGTAACTGCATCAAACAAGCAAAGACTTGAGTTGGTCTTCATTTTTGGTGAAAAAAATGTCAAAAAAGCAGTAAGAATCATATATAAGGTAAAGTGCCTAATTTCGTCCCCCTTTACTTTTCCTTTTCTCCGAAAGTGGCGCCACTTATCACCCAACGCACAAGGAACGGAAGGTAAAAGACGTCAGTGGTGCAAGTTTCGTTTGCCAAGACATATATTATAGACACCGTATTTTCTATTTTTAATAAACGTGAGTTCTTATTACGGCATTTGTAGAACGATATTTTCTGCAGTGAAGTATTAATTTCCTATTCATTGGATGTATTCTACCTAGGTAGAATGCTAACAGTAGCATAGAGTGAGTTTTTGTATGTTCAGTTCATCTTACAAGAACTGAAGCTCTACCACAATGGGAAGTAGCAGGGTTCCAATTTCGTCCCCCTTGCAATTCTTATTTTCGTTCCGGGTACAAAACTACGAACGCTTTTTCATGACAATCATTTTTAAATGAAAATGAAGTTTAATATAAAATGAAATAATAAGTATAATAAACTAAACTAAAATAAAATAAACAAAGTTTAAAATAAAATTCAAAATAAAAATAATCTTTTTGCTTAAAAAAAAAAAAAAAAAAAAAAAAAAAAAAAAAAAAAAAAAACTTTAAAAATATTTATAACATACTTTTAATTTTATTAAAAGAAAAAAAAATATCTCTCTTGATCGTTGCAGATGGGTCCACGGAAGAAGTGGGACAAAGCCCAGATGAAATTGGCTGTTGAAGCTGTACACAAGAAGATGAGTTATAAAGCTGCCAGTAAACAGCACAGTCTCCTAAGATCAACATTGGAATATTATATTAAAAAATGTGCAGATAAAAGTGCAGAAGACTTTATTGAAATGAGAATCACCGGAAAACAGTTTTCCAACTCTAACTGGATAGAGAGTTAGTTTTATATTGAATGAAGTGAATGAAGAAATGAAGTGAAGTTTCTATGGATATAATTCTAAAAGATTTAGGACGAATGGCATTCCAGCTAGCCTTTGCAAATAATTTACCACACGCATTCTCATCTGAGACAAAAATGACAGAGATGCAGTTGTTGAGCTACTTTTTGAAGCGACACACGGAATTATCTGTCGAAAGCATCAATCATTATCGCTCGCTTGTATTCAGAGTTTCACAGAACAAAGTGTTCAACTATTTTTCTCCCTACTGAGGGCAGAATTAGAGTAAGTAGCATTTGACACGACGGAAGAGTACAATGTAGACGAAACGGGCATCTCTATTGTCCAACATAAAGCCCAAAAATCGTAACCATGAAAGGAAAGAAAAACATCCATAAACTATCGTTTACGTAGCGGGGTTCTTAGTCACTGTAGTGATGTGCATGTTAGCCGCAGGGATGTTTGTGCCCCCTCTCATGATATTTCCGAGGAAGCTCATGAAGAAAGAGCTAATGGATCGTGAGCCTCCAAGATCAATCAGAGATGCGCATGAGTCAGTGTGGATTAATGCAGAGCTTTTCAGAGAGGTTATATGAGAGATAGGTTCGCCATTTTTTGTCCATTGTAAAGCCATTAAAAGACGATAACATTGTGTTGATATTGGATGGGCATTACTCTTATTATCTTAACTTGACTGTCATTGACTTTGCACGGAAGAATGGTGTTATAATCGTGTGTTTGCTTTTCCATTCAATAGCAAAACTGCAGCCTCTCGATGTCACGTTTATGTTTCCCTTTAAAAAGTTTTATGCTAAAGCAATAGAAAATTAGGTGTCAAACCATCCTGGAAGAAAATTTGGGAACCTAGAAATCGCATAACTTTTCAACGAAGCCTACGAGCGTGCTGCTGTTGTTAAAACTGCTGTAAATAGTTTAAAAAAGACGGGCATCATTCTATTTAACCCCAAAAATTTTGGACCTGAAGGTTTTTTTTGCCGAAACCTCATCCCTCTCCATCTGGCGAAAATTTCATGGTATCTGATCATCCATCATCAAGCGGCAAGGTTCAAGGTTCAGCAAACTGTTGCTGCCTTAATCCCTAAAGAGATCAGGGAAGGGTCAGTGATCACATCAGCAACTTCTGCCCGAAGAGGTTCAGCAACATTGATCCCTGGATCTCCGACTAAAAACAAAGTGAAAGATTCAAAGGCAAAGAAGGAACGCTCAGCTGAAATAAACCTTCTGGCACCCACCCCTCTCAAAGGGAAAGGTGAAGAATTCACGATGTAAAAATTCCATACGTGACTTACCCGGAGACTCTGATGACGAAAGTGACTCTTCTGTTGACATTCCTTATGACGATAATAACAGCGATAATGATGGCGACTATTATGTAGAGTGCCCTATCTACTTGAAGCATTTTTCTGATGATAAACATGGAGAACAATGGGTTCAGTGCCTTCAATGCAGCACTTGGTCACACGAAACATGCTCAGGAGCCAAAAACAATACAAAATTTATATGTTCCTCATATTCGGAAGGCAAATGTTTCTTTATGTTATTCTTCCGCTGACTAATAGTACATTTCTTTGTGCCTTAATTTAAGGTAAATTAAATTACTTACTCATTTTGAATTTTTGAGGGGGACGAATTTGGGACCATTTTGTTTCTTGTGCCATACATAGATACTTTTGAAAAACAATTTTTCGCATTGTTAAATTTTTTTTGTAAGAGAAAACTTTTGTTTCTATTTGCATTGGTAGCTAGGCAATGTAAAATCCGAATTTGGTAGGTTTTCACTGAAAATTACAACTTCTTAGGGCCTAAAAAGGAAGTTTTTTTTCCCTTGAATGATAAATTTAATTAAATGTTAAATTGATATTTGTATGATTTCGAATGTTTGATTAATTTTTATTGCTGTGATGCGATCTTGAAATTGGGTATCACCCATAGGTGACATGTACTTTTGGATAAAAATTGTTCTTGATTATTCTTACTTGATTACTCTTACTGGTGAAAGCAATACAATACAACACATAAATTCGAAAAAAATAATTATAAGTTTACTTATAGGCGTTGGAGGGTTAAAATGAGTTTTATAGCGCTATTGTAGAGCATTCTAAATCATCATCAATGTTATTAGTTTTGTTAATTGCAGTTTTGTTTTTAGACTTGGTGATTGAAACATATCTATTCATAAGAGAACATTAGAAAAACATTAAATAAAAAAAAATCCAACGAGTAATAATAAACAAGTTATTACTATCAAAAATAAAACGATCGATATCTTCACTGTGAAATTATAATATATTTTTCTATCCTTTAGTGTATAATATTATATAGATATAACGAATGTATTGAGTGGAGCAATTTCAAATTAGATGAAATCTTTTTCTTCTTAATAATTTCAATTCATATTTTATTTATAATTAGAAAAAGTGATAATCATGGATTTTTTTTCACATTTTACATTCATATCATAGAAAATTTAATCTTGGATGAACATGCGACCGATTATCATCCCCCTAAGGTGAATTCGTAATTTTGAAATTAAGATTGAGCTAAATGTACCCAAAATAAAAATTTAAGCAGCTCTGCCTCTTGTTATAGTAACTACAGAGATCCAATGGTCCTTATCTCTGAGCTCCTCGCTTAAGAGCCTACATCAGTCACGCGAAAAAACGCTTAAGCTAATGTTAAGTCTTTGGAGAGGTTATTGCGCGATATCAAGCTCGCATTTTAATATTTTTAAATTATTCTTTTTGCATAGAGGTCTATCTCTAACATTTTTAGTTTTTAGTTTTTAGATTTTGGTTCCAGTTTTTTTATATAAGGGTACTTTCACTTTCAGAACCGGTTCCAACCAGTTTCAAAATTGAAAATGCCCGCTTATAAAAAACCGTAACAAAAATCAAAAAAGTAAAAACTAACAACGTTAGAGATAGACCTCAGCTATTCTATGCAAAAAGAATCATTTAAAAATATTAAAATGCGAGCGAGAAATCGCGCAAGAACCTTCCCATAGACTTAACATTAGCTGGAGCGTTTCTTCGCGTGACTAGCGTAGGCTCTTAACAAAGAACCTCACAGACCATAAAGAATTTAACCCATTTATACCTAGTGTCCCAATTTTGGGACGCTTTAGTAAAATGGGAAAAAGTCCATTTCACACCACTTTTTTTTAATAGAAATTTTGTGTCTTATTTTATTGGGGAGTCCTCGCAAAATAAGGAACCAAATTTCTATTTAAAAAAAGTGGTGCGAAATGCATTTTTTCCCATTTTAGTAAAGCATCCACGCTAGGCATAAATGGGTTAAACGTGACAAAGATTATCCGATCTACAGATGTCAACCAAGCAATGCTAAGAAACACATTTTGAGAAATCAAGAATAATATTCTGAATTTCCGTAAACGCTATAACGACCTTCTTTTCTCAACAGCATTTAATTTCTATCTCGTTGTCAATAAGAAGTACACAAGTGTTTCACAAATTTGCCAAAACACAGTAGCAATATCCACAACCATTAACAAGAGGGACGAATTCAGGCGATGTGCGACGAGACGGATTTTACGGATTGAATTTTTTCAGACTTTTATGTTATGTTTTCAGAACCTAATCTACTTAAACCTTTGAAAAAGTAATTATGTTAATAATTGTTTAATTATCAGTTTCTGCTTCTTAATCCTTATTTAATTTCAACAAAATGAATTTCTATAAATCAAAAGCCCAAATATTTTGGTCATATTCTGTCATTGTACTATTTAATAAATAACGCTCATTTTTAGAATTGTTATATAATTGTGCTTTCGGTAAATTTGGTGCATAAAGATTCAGAAAATTATACAGTAATTAAGGTCGCATTAAACTGAATGGCGAACTCTATTTCAAACCTTGTAGAAGTCAAACATAGAACGTTATTTAAAATAAATGCATTAAGTAATTATGTAAAATGTATTTAATGTAGCAAATGATAGCCATTCCAGTTCTGTTAAGAGCACTTTAGTTCATGAAAAATTTATTTAATTGACGAATGTTAAGCATATTTTACTGTATTACGTTATCTATGAATAAGTGGAATTACACATTATAAGTTATTAGTTTAGTAACTTTGAGCGTGCATTTGTAAATTAACGAAAGCATGAAACTAATTTACTCTAGAGTTAGTTAAAATCACTTCGTATTTCAAATTATAGCAATAAATTTTAAATAAAACAAACATAAAATGCTTTTAATATTTTTAGGTAATGCTAATGGAGTTTTATTGACTGACTGATAAAGTTAAAAATATTTTTAACGCAACCATTGTATAAAATAATTACATATTAAAACTATTTCGTGTACTCTAAAACTATTTTGTGTCTTGCAACTTACAGCAGTAATTTTATTATGAGTCCTTCTTTAACTATAAATTTTAAATCACTAATTTTATTCTGAGACCTTCTTTAACTTTAAATTTTAAATCGCTGTGAATACGAGTTGCAATCGATTTTCTTACTTAAAATGTTAAAATTTATTATAACCAAAAATGATATATTTATTATTACTTTTATTTCAAAGTTATACCTCTATGAAAGATCGCACACCATATCACATGCAATCATCATCGGCATCATTTTAATCTTAATCGTAGTTGATTACTCCAAAATTATCATTTGGTCATTTTATTCCCTTTTCTAGGTCAATACAGGATTATTAAGATTTCTTATGGATTAATTGCTCTTTCTATCCCTACACTATCCTGTGTGCTTGTTTTATCTTCCGAATACTATCAGCTGTAATAATGTAGATATTTAAATACTTGAAAACTTTTTAAAAATATAAATACTTTGATTGTATCATACATGAACATTATCTGTATTAAGATGACATCTTTTTGCCTTCACAGTTTTATTGCACTTCTGCAAACAATAATGAAAATACACTGCGAACTAATAATGGATATTGTTTAAACAGTCCCTGGTCAAATTATTAGGCGCAATTGTTTTTATTATAATTTATTAAATATCTGGAAAGATACATCAGGAATTATCCTGAAACTTCAGGAGTGTCAACAACATAATAAACGTCATATATTTCCGCAAAGATTTTTTCCCGAAACCCCATAAGGGGTCGTCAACAAATTGAAGAAAAACGAATATCTTTTGGATAACTCTGTAAAAAATAACGTTGCAAAAAGCATTCAAACTGTGGATTATGATTAAGTGGCTTATTGTAATAATTTGGGTTCATTTTTATGAAGATAGCATGTATAATCGAAGAGAAATTCACGTTTTTATAAAAACAGTCCCAAATTTTACCAAGTTTTTTGCTTATAATTTGCAGAGTTTTTAATATAAAAACAAGTTATTTTCAGAAAATATGACAAACAAAATTTTACACAATACCCTGCAATCAGAATTAAAAAATAATAAAAATTGTATGAAAAATGAGCAGATTTACTAAATATTGTTTCACTGCGCATGCGCGAATTCAATCAAAATATACTGTGCATAATATATTAGCTTAATGTATAGACCAACTTTTATGAAAGTCTAAAGAACATAGCTTGAAAATTCTGATAGTAGTCGTCGATAGAATAAGCTCGAAATTCGCTGTTCCCAAAAGGAAGCAAAAAGATAAGGGGCTGTATCCAAATATACTAGCTTATGAAAGTTGACATAATAAGAATGAAGTGTCTCTCATTGTATATTTGGATACAACCCCTTACCTTTTTGCTTCCTTTTGGGAACAGCGAATTTCGAGCTTATTCTATCGACGACTACTATCAGAATTTTCAAGCTATGTTTTTGAGACTTTCATAAAAGTTGGTCTATACATTAAGCTAATATATTGTGCACAGTATATTTTGATTGAATTCGCGCATGCGCAGTGAAACAATATTTAGTAAATCTGCTCATTTTTCATACAATTTTTATTATTTTTTAATTCTGATTACAGGGTATTGTGTATAATTTTGTTTGCCATATTTTCTGAAAATAACTTGTTTTTATATTAAAAACTCTGCAAATTATAAGCAAAAAACTTGGTAAAATTTGGGACTGTTTTTATAAAAACGTGAATTTCTCTTTGATTATACATGCTATCTTCATAAAAGTGAACCCACATTATTACAATAAGCCACTTAATCATAATCTACAGTTTGAATGCTTTTTGCAACATTAGTTTTTACAGGGTTATCCAAAAGATATTCGTTTTTCTTCAATTTGTTGACGGCCCCTTATGGGGTTTCGGGAAAAAATCTTTGCGGAAATATATGACGTTTATTATGTTTTTGACACTCCTGAAGTTTCAGGATAATTCCTGATGTATCTTTCCAGATATTTAATAAATTATAATAAAAACAACTGCGTCTAATAATTTGGCCAGGGACTGTAAATTACAGGGAAGTGGAGCAAAACCGATTCCAAAAGTTTTTCCGGTGTCAAATCATTAATAAATCCAAAATGAGTTGAAGTTTGAGCTAGCATTCTTCATATGCAATTGGAAAATTATGTATAATGATTGAAAATGGTATATCCTGGAAATTTTGTTAGTTCTTATAAAAAGTGTCGAAATGTGAATTTTGATGATGAGCTGGGTAAAACCGGTATTCAGTAAAAATCGATTCAACAGTTTTAGAATCACAATTCTTTATATTTAATAAAACAAAAATAGTTGTATTAAATGTAAAAGGTTTGGATATACCATTTCAACCAAAAAGCTGTGTGAGACTACTGAAATCACAAATAATATTTTCATATTCCTATTTTTGTATACTACATTTCAAATGAGTCCTTTGTAGGTTGATGAACCACTGAATCTATCCATTCACAGAACCTGAGGAAAACAGAAGATGAATGAGAATTAAAAAATAAGTTCATTACAAAAATGAATGTGAAAGTATTAAAAACGTAACATATGTATCACCTGTTTCTGTCAATAGTTCTTTGCAGATCATGCAAGCATCTATGGTGTCACTTTCTGTTTCTGAGGTTGGATTCTTCTAAATATTTCGGCTATGTCTCTTCTTTTGTGTCTTTGTACAGGAGACTATTGAAACTCTTTTTTATTTTAGATAAATCCATTCTCTCTCTGATCTCATTCGTACTACTCGATTTTTAACACTTTCCAACACAGTTGAAAAGTGTTTATGAATTCGGTTTGTCTGTCTGTCTGTCTGTCCGTGCTCTAACTCGCGTAACACCCCAAGGGGATACCTTCTTTAGGTATTCACGGGATTCGCAACCCCGGGCACCTGAGCGATCTTTCCCTTGACTTTTTTTCCTGTCCTTTCTCTTGTCTAAACTTTCTTCTTTGTTTCACTCTCATTATGGTATCCTCTTCTGAGGTGAGGGCGATTCTGCATAAGACGATATCATCCTGTTTATATCGACTTATGGAGAATCGTAAACCACCCAAGCGTTTGCCGTGCGTGGCGGCCCGTGTCCCTGGAAAAGGGATCCTGGCAGTTGAGGGAAGCCAACACACTGCTTTGGCCTGTGCTTAATGTGGACGGGAGGTGCATATTTGTCCCGTATGCATCAATCGGCTGGTCAGCTGACTTGTCACTGGCTGGGGATCAAGTGAGCGGACACATACTAGTCATTTCGTTAAGAGTGGAAACTGAAATAGGTGTGTCTTGTGAACGTATGGGCCCTGGTTAGCACTGGTGCACGAATGTTTATCCCCTTGTTTTTCTCGATAGTGGGTGCGGCCGGGGTCTGAATTCCTTTTCTCTTTAATATTGATGGAAATAATTCACTTCCTTCTATTTCTCTCCCATGTGGAGAGCAACAAACTGTACAGATGACTTCATTCACTCGCTTTTTTGTTATTAAACGTACTGACAGTCTTTCTAATCGTTCATTTAAGAAAACTTCACTATTTATTATCAGGAAAACATTTCAATCTGTTTTCGGAGACGGTTATTCTCTGAAAAAACTACAGTTTGGGTATTTACTTGTTGAGGTTTCTTCAGCAAAACAGTCAAGATTTCTCTCAAACTGCACAACAATAGGTTATTTTTCTGTTTCTGTTCAGGCCCATCAAACTCTGAACACAAATCGTGGTGTAATATCCGAACCAGAGCTTTTTCTCTCTACAAAAGACGAACTTCTACAAAATTTAAAACATGAAAATGTCATAGATGCACGCCGTATTACTATCCGATGGAATGGGCAAGTGCTTCCCACAAAGCACATCATTCTGACTTTCAATAGCCCTACTTTGCCAACTAGAATTAAAGCTGCGTACCTAAGCTTTCCTGCCCGACCTTATATTACTAATCCGCTCCGTTGTTTTAAATGTCAGCGTTATGGTCATACTACTTCTACTTGTCGTGATTCTGTTACCTGCACATGTTGCGCAGAAGTCGGCCACGATGGTAAGTCATGCGAACAGCATGAACGCTGTACAAACTATAAGGGTGACCATACAGCATCTTCCCGCTCTTGCCCAGACTGGATTCGTGAGAAAGAAATTATTGCAGTCAAAATCACTCAAAAACTTTCTTATCCTCAAGCTCGAAAACTTGTTGAATCTAGAACACCATTTGTAGGAGCTTCTTATTCTAGTTTACTCAAGCAACAAAAAAAAATCCATAAGACATATAAGCACTCAAACTGATATCTCATTACCACAAAATGATTCTTCAATTACACTAACCAGCACTATAAAGAAAAAAAACCCGTGGTATGTGTTGTTCAGCTAGAATAAGACACCTGCGTGCACTGCAAATTTTGCCACTATCATAAGACATCAGAACCTGTGAAAATAGAATATTCTAAATATCCATCTAAACAGTCAACCGAACATGAGTCAGGTCAAACTTCAGTTTCATCTCCAAACAAATTGGGAAAACCTGTTTATCCTGCACAAAAACCAAAACCAAAATCATTTGCACAGAAAGAGAGAAAGATAACCCAAACCCAAGACCCTTCACAGTGGAAAACTGTGTAGGGAAGAAACAAGAAACCTTGTCGTGGTACATCGCTCCTTGCTACAAAGGATTCAAAACAGCTGCTGCACCATGCAGAGGAGGAAGCTATGGAAACAGCGTCCTACAGTTCAGACTCAAATAATGATGATGATAATACTGTTTTTGAGGTATTCGAACATACGGGATTTTAAATATATTTCTGATTGAAAGTTTGAACATTTTACCAACTGTTTTTTAAAGATTGTTTACATTTTAATTGTGAAAACTTCTGTTTATTTTATTTTTTACGTTGTGTTATATTTTCATTGAATGATTTTAACTATACATTTATCATCATATCACTATTTTCATTTAAATGTTTGTTTTATCAATAACAATGCCAGTTTCTACTTGTTTAACTGGACATCTGGATGGGGTTGCTCTATCCAGATTATATTTCTCAGTGTATTACTTTTACTTTTATACTTAAATTGTTTTAACAATCGTTAATATTCGTTATATACACGGTATGACTATATCCGGACGGGTGCTCCCATCCGGATATTTTCCTCATCAAACGTTGTTTCCTTTTTGGGTTTTGTTGTGGATTTTCTAATATATTTTTTTAACCTTTATTTTGGCGCAGCTTGTCCCCAATGGGACCTTGTGCCATTCAACTTAAATCAACCAACCAACTAACTCGCGTAAATACGCTCGTATCGTCATGCAATTGATATTAGTTATTGAGGCTTACTCTGGCATGTTCGGTATTGAAAATGAAGTGTGTAGCATTTACAGTCTTTTTACAGGGACACTCAAAAGAATTCCGTTACATTGCAGTCTATAGGGGAAAATCATTTGCTGTTTATTTTAATGATGTTACACAATTTCTAACATATTGGAATTGATATATATCAGTGAGGTGCACTACAAGAGACTAATTATAGAATGTGATGTGCATGGCGCTTACAGTTACTTTACAGGGATACCCAAAATAATTTCGTTACCTTACGGTCTATGAAGAAAAATCGTTGCAGTTTATTTTAATAATCTTTCACTATTTCAAATATATTGAAAATGATACATATTATTGAGGTGGACTAAAAGAGACTAACTATAGAATATTTTGTGTATAGCTTTCATCGTTCATTGACGGGGACACACAAAAGAATTCGATTTAAATACTGCTTAGTAATAATAATTGCTGGGAATGCTTTTTCAGTTGCTGAAAGCTTTTTTAAATTTAACTCATTTTTTGTCTATTACTTGGTGAGTATAAGTTGTATAGATTGTCTGCAGGGTAGCACAAAAGTTCTCGAGTACATTTCCGTTTATTGTCGGAAATTGCAGAAGGGAAATTTTAAACTGTGCTACGCTTTTCCTAACTGAGCTAAAATTTAGCATTCTATTTGGTATATATACAAATCTATAGATCATATACAGGGCTGCACAAAAGACCTCGGATATTTTCCCGAATATTGTTGGTAATTCCTGAAATTGGATTTTTAAATATGTTATGTGTTTTCAAAATTGTTTAGTTAGATATCATCTTACACCTTACGGTATAGTTTTTCAAAATTATTTTGGAAGTGTTGGAAAGTGTTACATATTCTACGCTTGATGCATGATTTTTCGTTCTTGTTTAAATTGTCATGTGATCCTTTTTAATGAAATTTTATATTTTGACGCAGTTGAGATTAAAAATTCTTCTTAAACATTTAAACTGCACAAGCTTTAAAACAGAATTTATAGCAATTACTTGTGTCTAGTTGCTTAAATTCCAAATTTCAATGCAATAATTAATTCCATTTGTCAGAATTAAAACAACGTTTTCAACTACTTCGAAAGAGAACTATTTCGAAATAATTCCGTAATAAGGATTTCAACAGAACAGTCCAATTAAAAAGTTAATCTCTTAAAACTGAAACTGAATTATTAGGTACAGTATTCGAATTTTAATCAACTGTCTTCAAAATATCTCGCATAATCCTCTTTATACACTGACTATAATCTGTAAGTCGTTTTATGTTTTCCAAATTGGTCTCAGATACAGAGTACTGAAATTGTAGACATGACAGACAACCACGAATAAAAAGGTCATTTTAAAACAAGAAAACTTTTAATAAATAAATTTTCTGCATTTAGTTGGAAAAATATTTCTGGAATTCACTTTACTTTTAACTCACTTAAGCACAGAAAATTTATCTAATAAAATGTTTCTTGATTCTAAATATCTTTTTTATTCGTGGATGCCTGTCATTTCTCCAATTTTAAGACTTCGTATGTCATTTATCAGATAAAAAAATGTAACAATTTGTACTGTTTACAAACAGCATATAGAGAAGTCCTTCCTTGCCCAATCGCATTTGAATACCACTTCCCTCTTTTGAGTTATAAGTTGTCAAAATTTGTGATTTTTTAAAATTTTCAACATTTAAATTGTTATAATTCAAGGAAGAAAAGGAAAAGAGCATGCCTTTCCCTGGAGGTGGTCAGAGGTTGCAATAGCACATATAAAAATGCCTACTGGCTCTCTTTCCCTTCATGAGAATTAAATTTTCAAAAACTGACATTGTAAGTAATATTTTAGTACAACTTAAGGTACTCAATTGCTAAAAAAATATAGATAAATCTAATAAAATTATATGACAGAATAAAAAGTGTGCAGATTAGAGATATTTTTTATTTTGTTTTGTTTATCTGTTATAGTTAAAAGAATATTTAAGACTTTATAGTCCTTTGAGTTTTGTAAACTTCAGATTTGGAAAAATTCTCGCTGCAACTTAGGATTTAATCTCAAAATTTAATTCAAAGATGTACTGTTTGAAATTTTACATGAAACATCAAGAACGTAATTTTGTAGTTGTACTATAGAAGAGGGTTTACAAACTGCATGATGAGGAAGAAAACGTTGTTAATTTTTATAACTATTAAGATAGTTTTGCTCAACTAATTCGATGTAAACTAAAAGCTCATATTCCTGCATAAAATTTTCTCAATTTTCTTTAAATTTATTTTTCATTGTAAGCAAGCAAGAAATTGCGTCAGGTTTAGAGTTACGTAATTCTGATTTTTATTTATAAAATGGTAGTTTTACAACACAACAACCTTCGGTATTAATTGAAAAAAGTTTCTTGAAAATGGGATTAAACATAACTACCGTTCTGGTGACAAAATTGGATCATTAGCGCTAAACACTTCTTCAATTTCTCACAAAACTTTTATTTCTTTATCAATATTAATTCCATAAATATCCAGATTATAATCTGAGTTTGAACTTGTGCAAGAATCTAGCATCTATCTCAATACAAGAAACTTCAAAATTGACCTATGCGATTATGCTACTTTGAGAACAAGTTATCTGCTCAGGAAGCAAAAAAAAAAAAAAAAAAAAAAAAAAAAAAAAAAAAAAGTAATGAGATCCCAAAGTAATACGTTATTTAGAACCTCAAAACGTGGATTCGAAATATATTCCTGATTTATTTGTTTCTGCTGGTAATGGAGCAGTCAGTTTATGTAAAAGAAATACTTTTACACATAACTTGACTCCGGCATTATAAATTTTGAGCATATTAAGTATTGCGACCTCTGTATTTGACAAACATTTTACGGAAAATCTAACATCTTTTTTTAATGTAATAATGCTTTCTCGTATCTCTGAAATGAATGTAGATTCACTGCTACTATCACACTTAACCCTTATAATGTTCTTCTGACCCATGCTATCATTAACATGTACACTCGCTGTTAACAAAAATGCTAAAAATGTTCGTACTGAATTTAAAGAAGTGCTATTTTCCTTTTTAATATTCCTTGGAGTCAAAATGGCGTCTGAAACAGGCGTGTCTTTCTGCTTTGATATTGCATTCGAAAGTGAAGCAGATAATGCGCAATTTTGAAATTTATTCTTGTGTAAGCTGGAATAATGTTTGGAAAGACAATAATAATAGCTGAACGTTGAATTATATTCAGAATCTTAATTCTTATCTTATAAACAATTAACACATAATTTTGTTTTTTTAAACAAACTGTTTTCTGTCTTTGAGATATAAATCTTTAAACTTAGGGCGCTAAAAAAAGAAAATGATTAATTTTACACAACATGTATTTAATACTGTTAATATAAGTAGGTTTGGGAAAATTAAATAGCCTTTCTTCATTCAGATTACACTCATTCTCATTATATAATTACAGAGATAAGCATCTGTCATTCAGAAATTGCTCAAACGAAGGAAAATCTTCATTAGATTAATATTGAGCCCATTTTTCATGCTTTTTCGTATAAACCATTTGTAGTAGTGTATTAATCAACACCATATCTCTGTCGGATGCTTTTGCATAGATTGATTGAAGCCCTTTGATCACTTCGTCAGAAGTGTCAGCAACTTTATGTAAATTACATGTGTTACCATTTACATGCAAATTACATATGTTATATGTAATAGAAGGTTAGTCCATAAATATTTTGATAAGCGATAATGCAATTTTTATTTTCCTGTCATATATTGACAATAATTTTTCCCATGCTTCAATATAACTATTTTCCTATGAGTGTTATAACTATATTATAAATAGATGTTTTCCTTATATATGTTATATATTGGGTCATCAGCAAAGTTATACGGTTTTTCAAAACGAAGCGCAGTTTCGTCTTGTGATTTTTCTACTGCTTATAAGGAGTGACCTTGAATGACTCAGATATGTACATTCGGTTTTTCTGGATGCTCTGCATAATTCTCACTTGTGTTGTGCCGTACTTTTTGTTTCATTGCAGTGCTGAGAATGGAGAACCAAAAAGTTCATTTTCGTCATATTCTATCCTTTTATTTGAAGAAAATTTGAAATGGTTGTCAGACCGTTCGTACAAATCGTGCTGTATATGGACAAAGTGATGTTTTAGATGAGATACTTCGAAGGTGGTTTGAGATATTCAGCGCGGACATTTTCATATACAGCACAAATTTTACGAGAAGTCTGATAAACATTTTTACTTTTCTTGAAAGAAAAGAGCATAATATGATGAAAATGAAACTTTCTGGTTCTCCATTTTTAGCATTTCAAACAAAAATTATGCCACAACACAAGCGAGAATTATGCAGAACAAGCAGAAAAGACCGAATGTACATTTATGGGTAACTCAAGATCACTCCGTATCTTCTGTAGTTAAACGAAATAACTTGACGAAACCACGTTTCGCTTTTTGTAAAACCACAGAACTATCCGGATGATCGAATATCAGACGCGGAATCATCACTCAACAGTCCTATGAAATAATGAAATTTTTGTTGTGTATACTGTCCTTGTTATGCACTAATGAGAAGATTCACTTTGAAAGACATATATTTTTTTATTTTTTCCAATAAATTGTTTAATATTTTATCGGGGTAATTTAAAGTTGTTACTAATGGGGGAATTAATGAATTTGTTCATTTAATACACTAGATTGCACATGCACATTTACAGAAAACTTCTTAAGCTCTTTATTGAGTTTGCTTTGATTTTGTAATATTTTTTTCATAATCCACCATTTCAGTTGATACCAAAGGTAGCTGTATCAAAATCTAAATAATAAAGTTTAGATTTTTTTGCAATTTATTACATAATTCCTTATTTTTTGGAAAATCTGTTCTCGATTGTTAAGGTGCCTGACTACGTACGGAGCAATTTTTTCCAAATAAGCTATTTAATTATTTTTTGAACTTATTTTTATTAAGATTATGACTAAAAACTGTAAAAAAACTTCATTCATTGATGAAATTTCGGTAAATAGGGTATTTTGTGGTAAAATGTAGTGAAATTTGGCCCAATACGCAAAACGCGCTACAGGAAAATATATTGTATGTATCTTAATTTCCTTATTACACTTCATACTTATGAAATTGGTGATGGCAATGAACAAAAATCTAAGAGATATTTTAAATGTTTCAAAACTTGTAGCATATCGCACCTTCTTACATGCTGATTTTCTTAAAATTCATCGATGTCTTTCCACGAAAACATCCATAAAACAAAAAATATTTATTCTAAAATTAATTCTGTAGTTCATTGCCTTCACAATAGTATAAACAACATGCAATTTAAATTTCATAGTGATATTCTAATAACTTTTTGAGAAATCATGTTTTGCGTATGGAATTTTCACCAAAAATTACATTTTCCAAAAAATGCATTTAAAGTTGAGATTTCTGTTTCACTACAAGAATTTACACAGTAATATGCATCTAAACTTCATTGTTTTTATAAGCCATACTCTTTTTTTTAAGTACTGAGCCTTTGTTTATTTCTAGAAGGCCATAGTTTTGCTTCCCCCCCCTCCCAGTTAGTACCTTTAAATAGTATTTCTGGTCCTTTAAACAGTACTTCCGGTTTGAGTGACAGCTGTTGAGTAGTTTAAAAACCACTACAACTCCAGTTCTATTTGCCATACAATAAAAATAAATACATTTTTGGAAAGGTAAAAAGTTGGGCTTTAATAAATTGTAATAAAACCATTTTGACAATTTTGGTCGAAAAACACTTTTTAAACATAGTCAGATACCTTAATAAAATTACTTGATCTAGTTACAGCTGATTTATTTCTGCCACTCAGATTTATAGTTGCCTTTCAACTTCTTCAGCTGGCTTTTTGGTGACCATGATATTTATCTTTACCTATTATTGAATTAATGGTAGGAACTAGTGTAACAAATCAAAGCCAAATTAATAGTAATAAGATAAATTGTACTTATTTGAATTAAAAAGAGATGCGACGATATGTTCGATGACCATAAATCATTTTAGAGGATTAGGTGCTCATGCATTGTGTAATGTTGTGCAATAATATTTTTCAAGAATGACGAGGTTAAACTTAACAAAATAGATATTAACAAACTATTTACAAATCCAATATTAAAGGCGTTACATTTGTGTCACATTGATATCGTAAGTAATGTTGCAATAACTAACGCATAAGAATTAAAATTATGCTTTAGAAAAATATAGTAAGAATGAGTAAAACACTCATGTGATTGCGAGTTCGATGCATTCAACAGATGTTAGATAAATTAATTGTTCAGGAAATGAAAGCTGAAGTACATTTAATCTTTGTAGTTGGCGACGGAAGTATATGGTTTGTTTAACATTGTATACATTTTTACATTGCATTTACATTAAATTTTTGAAAACAGAGGAAATAGTCACAAGAATAAAAGTGATAAATTCTCATCCCTGTAAAAAAGAAGATGTTGTAGAAAAAGAAAGTTATAATTTAATAAAAACTTACCCCATTTTTTGCTTCGTCAGCCCCTTCCCGGCACCCCAATCACATTTACTTTGAACTCACAATGTAATATCATTTAGAACATTGTAAAATCAAACATGAATCGTATACAACTTCTAGGAATGCCAAAAAAGATATCTGGCTACATGATCGCAATTTGGGACCACTGTGCGTCGCTTGGTCACTCATTTGACTTTCCAGTTTTTATCCAAAATTATGAATTCATACCGGAAATTTTGAAAGAAGAATTTTTATTTTGTATAATCACTAAATGTCTCTCATTAAATGAAACAAATATTGCTCTTAGTATTTTCAGGTGTGAATTAGGAATTTCTGAATTAAAAGAGAATTCCGTTAGTTTTAACCCGGTCGCGAACATGTTAATCGTTGTAGTTGTAGTTTATTGTGGATTACGGAGACGTAAATTGAAGATATAGTATTTGATGAAACAAGTTCTTTTGTATAAAAATATAATAAAAACTATAAAATAAAAACTAATCTCCTTAAACTCACTATGCACGTTTAATATCAGTTAGTACTAATTGGGTCTAAATCTTAAATGAACAATCATAAAAAGATCAGTTTTGGCACAATATCAATTTTTCTCATAGACGAAAAAAAAAAGTTACGTATCATCTTTTGTTAAATGCTTTTTTTCTTTTCAAATTTAAAGGCACCGAATAAACATATCCTTCAAGGTATTTTCAACAGAACGTTTTAAAAATAAACATGTAAAAATTTGTTTTATGCTTTGTGAAGAACTTTAATTAAGCCATTACAAAGGCTTTAAAATTTATTTCTCTATGTAATGTATCTTTCCATTACATAATTAATTTAATTTTTCTTTGATAAATAATCCTTATTTGGATTGCATACTAAATGTTTGAACTACATGATTAAGTTTGAAATACACCTCTTTATAAATACTTGTTTGTTTAAACAAGGAAAATTTAGAGATCAAAATTTATAAAAGTATTTATGCAAATATAAAACAGAGGGACATACAAATGATATCGGACATCGACAGAAAAAAGAAATGTATTTTTTTCAGATTCAGATATGATTATTTTCTTTTAACATGCAAATCATAATGGCTAATGAAAAGTTTTAAAGGCTAAATATAAAAAAATATATGTTTAAAATTTTCTATACTTTTAATATCTGTTGGAGAATACGTTGAAGGTTTTGATGATTCGTGGTTTCAATAATTCATTGCACACTGTATGCACCAGTTAGAAAAGATGTTAAGGAATGAAAAGATAATTCCAAGTACTCAAATTTTTAAACAAGAAAGGAAAATCATGCGTCACGCGTAAATTCTAAAGCACTTTCTAACACTTCCAGAACACTGTAACGAAACTTCACCGTTAAATAAGGTATAAAAAGACGTCTAAATAATTAGACATATCATTTTGACATATTATTTAGGCATATTATTTTGCTACATGCTGACAGATTGTATCCCAAAAAGAATTGGATATTTTAGCAAGATTTTGCACCTTCGCACCGATTTAAATTAACACAGGTTTGGCTCCATGTCATATGTGCAAACCTTATCATTCAAGAAGATTGGCCCCCTTATTCACAAGATCTAAATCCTTTAGATTATTGCGCCTAGGGGATTTTAAAGGCTAAAGTAAATAGCAAACAGCACAGAAGTTTGCACTCTCTCAAAGCTTCCGTATTGCGTGAATAGAACCGATTACTTCTTAAAATGATTCGTGCCGCAGTCGGACAATGGCAAAAGAGATTATCTTTGGTAATCGATAAAGATGGCGGTCGATTTGAGTAAAATTATTTCCAGGTAAAATTTCATCATATTAGTGTATTTATCATTTTCTATTTTCTATTTGCAAAATAAAACTACAGAATATTTGTAACAGTATTTTGTAGCCACCATGTATATACACAGTACATGGTTTGCTAAAATTGAATTCTTTCAGACATTTAACAGATTCAAAATTTTATTTTCAACAATTATTGCACTTAAAAGGTAACTTGATATTTTTTGTTCATCCCTCTATTTCATCTACAGATTTTCAAGCACATTACATATTAAGTTAAAACTCTATTCAACTAGGAATCGCATAACACAAACTAAAACTTATAATTTTTCATCACAAGTCATTAAAGAAGACGTCAAAAACATGGGGTATTAGGAACTTAAAGCCTAAAATATGGCATCACACTAGTGTGGAGAAAATAATAACATACAGGGTAAGCATATGGGGGGATACCTAACAAAACAAACAATAACAAAATTAATTCCACCACAACGAATGTTTCTCTTACAAATCTCACGAGGGTAGAAAACAATCTCTATGGTTGAACCAAATATGGTTGAACAGACATACTACCAATTGACACAATACTCACATACATATGAATACACCAAGGGACGTATTCTCCACTTCAAACATAAACCCTGCAAGCGAATACCTTCCAAATACCATATTGCAGCACAAAGTTCCAGAATGGCAGATACACCCCTCCGATGAGACATCTCACTTCCACATAAACATCAACTTTAATTCTTTCTCCCCGTTCTCTAAGATTACTCTCTTCACGTATGCGTCCGCAACAGCCACTAGCCTGTCAGCGGTATCCTGCGGCATGGAAAGGGGTGCCGTCAATCATATGCCGGCCTGCAGACTTGATGACCGCAATTCAGTTTAACAGGCAACACTCTATGCCACCCTAAATGCCCTGGACTGGATCCAGACAAACACCACACACCCCTTTATCCAAATTTGTAGTGATAAACTTTCGGCTCTGCAGGCTATCTATGCCTATAGAACCAAGCATCCGTTAATCATAGAAATCAAACTTAAGTTAAAGTAAGTTCTAAATAAAGTAGCTCTTGGTAACGTTTAAGCGCACGCGGGCGTTCAAGGTAATGAATCTGCGGACGCACTCGCAAAAGAAGCAACAGCTAATTCACATATAGCCTTCCATCTTTCAATTCCATCCATATACATAAACCGTTTACTGAAAGCTAAATTACTCAAAGAATTGCAATTAATGTGGGATAACACCAACAAAGGCCGAAACACATACAACCTAATTCCGAAACTCTCAATAACACACTACAACCTCTCTCCACACACTGTAGCATTTCTCACGGGGTACGGTCCTTTTCGAACAAACCCCCACAAATTTAAATGTGCAAACACATTCCTTTGTGAGTGTGGCACAGTGACGTCGGCTGCTATCCCTCCCAAGGAATGGCTCCCCAATATTCTAAATAGGCACATCCTTAACAGAAAACTACTTAAACTCTTCATTTTTCTGACAGATCTCTGAAACCTTACTAGCCATCAGCTGCCACTCCCAATGCACAACTTCTACTTAGTCCCTGCCAGCTGTCACGTAGTCCACGGCTGGGCCGAACTATAGGTGATCTCGTTTTTGACCATAGTTTGTTTTTATTATTATTTCTATCAAAACTCACTTATTTTGAATCCCGCCCCTTGGCGCTTTTAGCGTCGGGTCTGCTGGCATCTCCTGCTGAGCATTTAATTTTTTTAAAGACCTTAATAAAGGAGACATGGAAGGGCTCTATACTCTATAGATTTGGTTTACAGACTTGGTTTATACTTTACAGACTTGGTGTGAACAATCACTCTTAGGCTATCAAATGAAACTCACTATTAACATCTATAGGTGGTAATATTTCAGTTTTTTGTGTAGCCCTGGGTATGAATTTATTTATATTCTACAAATATATCTTAGTATATCAAATATAGTTAAGGAGGGAAATGCATAACACAATTAAAAACCACCTCTAAACATTTCAACACCATAGAGGGTTTTCCTGCTGTATTTGTGAATTCTGTTGTGTAGAACTGTATATGAGCTATAACATTTAGATACACTACATACTGTACTGAAATTTAACTAAGATAAAAAATGCATATCGTATCTGAAAACATACTGCAAGCGATTACCATTCATAAACGGTACTGTAAAACATTTTTCTTTGTGTTTCTGTAAATTAACAAATAAATTTTATTAACATCATATTCTATTGTAAGCATCTTTTACTGCAGCTCAGGACTGTACTTCAATTTCATTATGTTTAACATAGTGAAATATCTTTAAAATACACTGTAAACGAATTATTACCATAGAAAATAATGTAACGAAATTCTGTTGTATCTACTTGTAAATAAGCGATAAATGCTATCCACTATTCATCTTACAGAAAGACTATTTTATCGCCTTTAATAATGCAGATAAATTTCCTTATGTTTGAAATATTGCAACTTCCTTAAAACAGGTTGCAAACAATTTGTACCAAATAACATAAAGCAACAGAATTATTTTGTGTGTTCCGGTAAACGAACTATAATTCTTACTGATTCCATTTAAGCCTCAACAACATATAGTAAGCACAATGTAATTTAATTATATATAAACGAGTTAGAGAACGTGTAGACAGACTGAAACCGACAGACAAACCGAATTCATAAGCACTTGCACTATATTGGAAAGTGTTAAAAGCTCCGTAACAAATTTTTCACTTTGTGGCTTAACTTTTGGTCACAATGTCGCATTGTAAATGAGCCATAATCGCAAATTAACAAAGCAACAATTTTATTCAACAAATAAAAGAAAGTAAGCAGTGAAGCATTTAAACTAGTTGGATAACTCTAATTTAAATAAAGATAATGGAAAAACCTTTCCCAATCTTGCTCATTTGAGAAAATTAGTCTTAAAATTTCCTACTCTCTTAATAGTGGATTTGCTAGGTATGAAAAAACTGCAAATTGTGATAAGAATATCCCGATTGGTAAGTATGTAATTTATATTTATACAATGAACATAAGATGGGGAGGCATCGTGCTAAGTCACAGAAATTCAAGATTGCGGCTGTAATTCAAAATGACATCGATTTCGGGTTTGTTTGAATTTTCTTCTTACTATACATCATATAAAAGATCTTTGATGTCCATTTAGCTATTTGGTAGGCCACAATTTTATTTTTAACACTTTTCAACATAATGGAAAAGTGTTTATGTAGTCGGTTTGTCTGTCCGTCTGCTTTTTAGTGCGTAAATATATTTACTTGTGTAAATATCTTCGGATTGTCAAGGAATTGATATATGTTGTTGAGGTTTATCATGGAATGCTTGGTATGAAAATGAAGTGAGTAGCATCTATAGTTCGTTTACAGGGACACTCAAAATAATTCCGTTACATTATGGTCTATGGGAAAAATCGTTTGCAATGAATTTTTATGATATTACACTGTTTCAAACATATTGAAATTTGTATACATCACTGAAGTGCACAACAACATGCTTACTATAGAATATGGTGTGCATAGCATTTATCGTTACATTATTTTCTCAAGAATTATTCATTATTATATTTTCTGTTCATTATGGGAGCACTGATGTTTTCAGTATTATTTAAAGTATTATAAAGTATTATTATTCAGCATTTATCAGTTATGAGAACAGGCCTATTAACAGCTGCACACATGTTCCCTTGCAATTCTTAATAATCAAATTGTTTTAAAGAACTTGCAGTTCCCGACTGATCAGGTTGACAGATTTCAATCGCAGTTGCAATAATCTTAAGAGTTCCAGATTTCAACTAGTTATCTATTTTAAATAAGAACCAAATCATTCAAATAATAAGTAAACACTTCAAATTAAATACTCATTAAAATGAAGGAAGCTTTCCAATAAGTATACGTTAGTGATATAACTCCGCCTATTCGAAAATGAAAATGAGGGCTTGCTTTTCAACACGCTTTAAAATAAAACATTAAAACCAGAAGCTCTGGCGTATTTTAGGCATTTTGTAATTAATATTAGAAACGGGAATAAATAAGACGTGGGAAAAGAACATTGTAAAATGATAATATGATGTTTTAGCAAAGATTTTGGAAATATGTAAGTACTCATGCAATATGATCCGCCGTAGGCGGAGCTAGTGGCATAGAATTATCAATGGATTATTAAGTCTAGTGGGCTTTTACCCTTATTTTGAGTGTAACATTTTGGAGTAACACATGAGACTAACTTTGTAATCCAAAACTATCAACTTTCTTTATTTGTTTTCAGTTAAATCATTTTTGTGATTTCCGCCATTACCGATATGATTTTCACGTACCCCTAACAGGCCCGTCACGAACCCCAGGTTGGGGACCGCTGCTCTAATCTAATCGTGGAAATTTCTTGAAATCCTACAGTAGTTCAAGCAACTTTGCTAGGAATTTTTTGGTTTTTTGATGAAACGTTTTCTTACGGCATGTCCCTGACATGAATTGTACTTCGAAAACACATTGTAATTAAAAATTATTTGATGTTAAAGTTACTTTAAATTGAAATGTTAAATTCTACATCCAAATTAATCATCGGGCAAATGTTTACAATAAGAATTTTCCATTTACATGTAAAACTCAGTTCCTTTGTAAAAATTATGATAAGAGAATTTCAAGAACACCGATTTTCTGTTACAGTAACATTACCAACAGACACATTTTCCTGATATTTCACCTCTCGTATGTTTTGACATTTCAAAGAGAAATTATACAATCGTCGTTTCATTTTTGGACATGTCTACAGAAAATTTGTGATACATATCAAGGAACTATTTTCATTTTATCTTTTCGTTTAAATATGAAATGTTTCGAATGTAAGAAATAAAAGCGATACGGCATGACATGTTCTCTATTTCAGATTTATGCATTAGTTTTCATAGAAGACAAGACTGCGTTAAAAGGAATGGAAAATAATTTTCAAAGCACATAAATTTTCAGCGACAGTTTAAAACTGAAACAAATATTAAGGTTTATGCATTATACTCTTTTAGGTAATACAGTTTTATAAAAGGTGGAAGCAACGTTCGCCGTAATAAATACTTACATGAAAGTTTTTCAACACATATAATTTTCATGAATTTTTTTTATAAAAAAAATGTAATATTGGGTTCTGAATTTATAGAGTATATAATGATGTAATATATAAAATATGTATTTAAATTATATTTATTAGATAATTAAAAACCGAATACTAGAAGAAAGGAAAATGAACACATATTTGTCGGTGATAATATTAGCTATATTAAAAGTTTGAAGAAAGAACAAAAAACAAAAAACAAAACAAAAAAAAACGGCGATAGTTTTTTATACTGACTATGAATAAACTATTTTTTATTATATGATACTTAATTTTATTGTGTAAAATTATAAACAAAAATGGATCTATTAAAAAGAGATAAAAAAAATATGAAAGAAGTTATAAATAATAATAATAATGTGTAGTTTTTGTGTTTAAATCGGTATTATAAAGCAAAAACATGTCCGTGAGTAACACGGACGTCATGATGACGTTGAATAGTGCAGAAAGTATTGTTTAAATTTAAAAAAATGCAAAATGTAAGTTTTTACTGCTATCCTACATGTGATTGTTTCAATTTTATTACTTTTATATTTTTGAAAAATTACTTAGGAAATTCCGATTTTTTTTTGTGTGTGTGTGTGTGGGGGGGGGGGGCAAAATCCGGAAAATTCAAAATCCAGAGGAAAACCTCCGGTCCCGAGGTTTCTGGATAATGGGTCCTGTACTGTATAAATCATATAATAATAGTGTAAATAATAATATTTAATTAATTATATTTACATTTTCAGTGGGTAAAGTTAACAGTGAAGCAGAAACTGTCGATGATGACAGTGAAGAAAGCGATGGTAGTTAATGACATGAATCAGAAGAAAATCAGCTAACTTCACCTATGAATGATTTTGTATCTAAAGATGGAACTACATGGAATAAACCTTGTCCACCCGGGGCCTCCGAGATGACGCCGTATGTCCTGAACCGGGCCTGCTACAAGTATTAGTGACGTCACAATAGTGATCACTTTGGTCAATGTATCGCAGCAGAAAGATGTAATAAAAAGAGCATTTCCGCTCTTATAATTTGTGATTACATAAATAATATTAAATTTCATAATCGTGAAATAAAAGGGAATTAATACACTTGTTTTATTAAAGGAAATTAAAAGTTTTAAATTAAAAAATGCTAAGATTAATAAATCAGATTGAACCCATTGACTTACCTTTTCCTAAACACATTATTTTACAATAAATATACGTACAAAAAATATAATAAATCTACCAAAAACTTTACAAAATCAATCCCATTCCTCCCTTTTACAACTACATACCATAATTTAACCATCAAAACACAATAAATGTCAATTTATATAGAGAAATCGACATTTTTTAACTATAGAGACCTTGGCCCTTTTTTTTTTAACGCTTTGGCGTAATCCGGGCTTCAGAAATTTAGATATGTTTTAAAATTATATACACAATTATGAAAACAAACCTAATGAACTTTTATGTTTATTTATATATATAAAATTATTTATATATACAATTCTGTTCTACCTGCATATAAAAATAGATAAATAGCTTCTTTATATTAAATAAATTATATAAATATTGAGTAAAAAAATACTTATTTATATGAAACTACGAATAGGTTGCCAGAAAATATGTTGCCAACTTTTCTTCTCTCGCCATAAGCCCTTTTCGGTACTTTTCGGTTAGCCGGCCGCCAGTGATACATGTACGTACATATATAAATATATATATATATATTAATTCATACATATATGACTGTATATATATGTGTGTGTAGATATGTGTATATATATGTATGTGTGTGTAGATATATGTGTATATATATATATGTGGGTGTGTGTGTATATGTATATATATCACTGGCGCCCGGCTAACCGAAAAGTACCCAATTTTCTATCTTAACTTTGTAACTGATTTGTAATATTTTAAAAATTGTCTATTTATTGTACTTGGGTCTAGGACCTAATAACCACTCAAATTAACTTATCAAAAGATTTATTTTCATAATATATTTGCACACTTAAGTTAGCTAAAATGTTAAATGGAACTACGTAGAACTACTAAGTTGTGTAAATCAGTTACTTTTAATTTTATAAACAAAGCACACTCACTTCTAACTAAATGTATCCAGATTTCATTCAATTTATTACAGTAATTCTTTCAAAATCATTTTTTAAACTGTTTATCGTCTGCTTCTTTTATATATTTTTTTCTAAAGATCATTTGACTCTTTTCGATTTGGAAGTACAAATTCATTCAAATATGCCAGAATATTTCCATTACAGTAGGCTAGACATTTGTTGTTAGGGTTTTTTTCTCTGCACAAGTTCAGTACCATCATATTAATTCTAGCTTCACGAATTATGAAACGTAGAATCGAAACATTTAATGCAGACCACTTCTGTTGAAATGTAAGTAAAATTATCACAAGGTAATTTTCGTAGCTAAAATTTCTTCTTTTCAGTATCAGTAGCGAATTTGAAGACTTAGATTAGAAACTAGGAGCACAACATTTTCTTCTCATTATTTTATAGATATAATATACACTTTCTTTAATAATTATAATCAATAATTATTGATAGCATTATAATCTAAATACACTGAAAAGTATTATTAATTACTATATAAAACAATAAATAAAATCAAAATACTATCGTAAACAATCCGTACAAACGAACAAAGTACATGAAAAATTATGGATCACTGTTTTGACGTCAGCAGGTTGTGACGTCACTTGTAGCAAGCCCGGTTCAGGACACACAGCGTCATCTCGGAGGCCCCGGTCCAACGCACAACCAAACGCCAGCTGCCACAGGTTCAGAACCCAGCCCAAAGAACTTAAAGCGAGATTAATCAGTAAGGATAAAAGTAGTTGATGTTTGCCAGATGAGCTTTTAGAGCCTCAAAAACAGCGTAGAAAAACCAGAAAATCATGTGATAAATGTGGAAAGTCAGAATGCAATGAAAATTCGTACACTTTTTGCTATTCTAAAGCTTGTCCCAGGTAAAATTTCAGGTAAATAAAATATTTCTTACCTTATATAAATATATATAACTCTTATTTTAAAATTAATTTCATGTTTTATTGATCTAAATCGAGATAACTTATCAATTTCTGTTTTTTGTTTCCACAGAAAATTCGCATGGGTACGTGGGTGCCTCGGTCATTGATAAAAGGCATAAACATGTTTAACGCCCCAAAATAATAATAAAAATGTTTCGAAATTCTAAAGTGATTGTATTAATGAACAGTGAATGCTACATATAATGGGGATCTAAATTTATTTTAGTTTCTTTTAATATTAACAGACTGAAATCGGGATTAAAACAACAAAAAAGTATCCGGATACCCGGTTATTGACATAAGAGAACAATGTAAATTATTTATCAGTTTTGTGTTTATGCAATACTCCATAACTAAATGGCCAAACGAAATTAAAACTCTACAACTAAATAAACAAATAAACAAAACACGAATTTAACACATAAGTAATCGAACTACGCAGTTAAAGTTAAAAATGGGGAGGGTTGAACTTTATGCCATTATATTAAGAAATAAACTGACAACGTGAAAAGAACACAAATGAAATTTATAAGTGAACGAAATGAGGTTCATTTCAGCCTTGGTTGAGATCCTCGTTGCTTGCAATCTCGTATGTCTTCATACGTAACGGTACTCTGGTTATTTTAACCATAGGCGTAGCCTCGCGGGGGGGGGGGGGGGCACGAGGGGGCACGTGTCCCCCCCAACTTTCTGAACACCAATTTCTAAAATATAATACAGTCAATTAAGGCTTGTTTTGTATTGACCCAAGATTGAAATGAAATAACTACTTTTATTTTCATTTTATATTTCTTCATTTTTTTTTTACTTTCTCAGAAGTTAGATCAATAGACAACTCAGCTCTTTTTCTTTGAAGTAATGAATTTGGTACCAAAAATTGCTGGTTCAAATCTGAGCTGGGCGAAATGGGATGAGGGAAAGTTTTTCAGAATTGACTTGTATGAAAAAATCAAGACATTTCTCTTCAAAAATCTTTCTATAGAGTAGAAGTCTCCACGAGCCAGCGCCTGGCTCGAAGGCCGGCAGAATAACGACAACTGTTTTAACGGGTCGGGCCGAACAAAAAAAAAACGACCAGGGACAGGCCGAGAAAAAAAAACGAACCGGGACAGGCCGATAAATAAAATTAAGCAGTCGACTGGAACAATATAACAAATTTAAAAGGTTCGAACAAAGCGGAGAAAATATTTATTTTGTTCTAAATTCTCGGCCGAGACGTGACTTAATGGCTCCCAGGACGTGTCGGGCAGGCAATGTTTTTTAAATAATAGAGATAACGAACTTTTATTAACGGAATCTCTGGAAATATACTTTAATAAATTACAGAGAAGTATTTTTAGGTAGATTTCGTAAGAAATGCTACCTATTACATTCTCCCCCAAGTTGCAAATTTTGAAAAAAATGTTTGCAGATCTACGCCGATCATGACTGCCCAAACTCTAAACCACTCCCAGTTCAAAACTTTATACATCTATCTATCTATCTATCTATCTATGTCACTGTTTTATGGACACGATAACTTCAATAATTCTGCACAAATCTCTTCCAAACCCAAACTGATACATAAAATCAAGGGGCGTAAAATCTCGGTCAAGTTCGTTAATGGGCAAAATCAAACCAAGGGGGGAAAAGGGGGGGGGGGGTGTGAAAACAGAAAAAAACTCATAACTTCTTAATTATGATACGTATCGAATTAGTTTAAAGTTATTATTACTTCTAGGAAAAGGGCCGAACATTTATGTATGACATATTTTTGATATAATTGACAATGGCCCCAAGAGGGAGGGGGGGGAGCGGTTTTAGAAGAAAAAAATTCATAACTTCGTCAATTCATAAGATATCAAATCCACTTAAATTTATTATAAATGCTCATAATATTATTTAAAACTTTTATATTGACAAGTTTTTTATAGGACCAACCCTTATAACAAAAAAAAAAAAAAATTAAAGACAAAAAAAGTCCTTGCCGGCTCCACCTGCAAACAAGTTAGATTTCGAAGTGGGCGGTTTTCGTGAAAATTAAATTTATGTTCCTAATAAAAGTACAGAGCCCGTATTGAGTTGATGCATACCAACAGTCAAAGTTAGTGATTTATTGTTGAGCACGTGACTGCGTGCCTCCTCGTGGGTAATTATTTAATTGCGTTTAATTATTACCTCTTCTAAAAAATAAAGAAAAATATTTTATCACAAACATCAACAAAACTTTTTATTCTGTTTATTCCCTTGTTCCAAAGATATCGTTTTATCGTCTGCTGCCATAGCAACATGATAAATTAAATTCATTAAAAAAAAATGCACAGTAGTAGAAAAATATTTTACTAAATGGAATAGCTATTGAACAACTCAACACCTTAACAAGTGAATTCTTATTTCTTATTTTGATATTTTAAAATTGTTTGTTGTCATTGCGTTTTTATGCTAAGTTTCGTTTCATATTCGATTATTTTTATGTCTATTTGATGTGAATTTTTTACGTACTACTACTTTTTACTACGGATTTTTGGTTGTGTAAATACTGATTTTTAATAGACATAACAAATTTTTATATTCATAAACTTTAGTTTGGTTGTACTGATTTTTATTTTTAATTTTGGTGTTAGAATTAAATTCATGAACTCCCGTGCTTAGAACGGGTTAAAGAGCTAGTTTATTATTATTTATTTTATTGACGGCACTTAATCTTAAACTATACTTTCGCATTTTTGAGATGCAATTGTTATGATTTTTTTTTCAAAGTGTGAGCCTTCTTGAATGAGCTGTTTTAAAGTTAATATACAGCCGTACCTTGGTAAACGATGGTAATCCGTTCTAGAAATACAGCACAATTGTTGCTATCCAAAGTGTAATTTTCCAGGCGCATTTACCTTAAATGATTAGTACTTCTTAAAAGTGCTGATTAAACATTTAAGATGTCTTAAAAGTTTGATAAATATCTTTTATTTATTATAATTGTTACAAAAATAAAATTTCAATAAAATGAACTAGCGAAACTTTCCTCATTCACCTGGTCGGTTATTTTTCCAGAATTAAATGAACCTGGTAGTGGGGCTTAACTGCCGTTAACAGTGTACACACGTTCAGGCTACGTTTGTCTGGTCTTGAATCAATTTAAGATTGAATTTTTGTGATTTTTTATTTCGATCCAGATTAGTTTAATATTTTGAGCATCGTAGTTCGTGTTATGACGATTTTGTATTCTTCCAACTTTAATTTAATCTTAGCAGAGCAAAATTTAGCAGATAGTTGGTTCTTTTCGTTTCGGGGAAAAAAAGGGTCACGAATTTGCCGCAAAAGGCGAAAAAACAATAAAAAATTCGCGAAATATACTAAATTCACAAAATATACTATATTGTTCTAAAAGCTTGAAAACGGATTCATTTTATAAGTGTTAAAAAATTGACGCTAACCGCGAAAAGCCGCAGAAAATCGCATAAAATTTTTTATGCCTTCTTGAATCGCAAAAAATTGAAAAGTTTCAGATTACAAAATTTATTGTATTTGGGCTGAAATATTGAAACTGGATTCCTTTTATGAATGTTAAAAAAAACGCCGCCGCGGAATGCGAAAAAACGCAAAAAATCTCTCTCTCTATTTTTTTAAATTTATTATTATTGTTTTTTTATTGCAGAGGACAAAATTTACTATATTGGGAAGAAAGGTTGAAACCCGATACATGTAACAAATGTTAAAAAATTGCTTCTAAACGCGAAAAAAAAACGTTAAAATCGCATGAAAAATTAAAATCAATGTACGGATTCCGAATAAACTTTATTGAAAACAGAAAAAAATTTACTATATTGGGCTAAAAAATTGAAACTGTATTCTTTTTACGAATGTAAAAATATCTCCACAAAAAGTGAATAAAAAAAATACTCTAAAAATTCACGAAAAATTCAAAAACATTTACTATATTGCGTTCAAAGATTGAAATCAGATTTCCTTTACGAATGTCAGAAAAATCGCCACAAAACGCGTAAAAACGTAAAAATTGCAAAAAATAATCGCGAAAAAATTAAAAATCGCAGAGAACAAAATTTATTATATTGGGTTAAAAGATTGTATCTGGAATTCTTTTACGAATGTCAAAAAATCGCCGTGAAACGCAAAAAAAGTTAAATTCGCATGAAAAATTAAAGCCATTGTTAAAATCATTCTTTTAATCCCGAATAAACATTTTGAAAAGATAAAAAAAATTACTTTATTGGACTAAAAGTTTGAAACCAGATTCTTTTTAAGAATGTGAAAATATCTCCACAAAACGTGAAAAAAAAGAAAAAAAAATGAAAAATTGCATAAAAGATATATTTTACGAAAGAAAATCATCGCAAACGCTACAAAACATTTAAAATCGCATAAAAAAATTTGTGAAAAATCTAAAAATTGCAGATAACAAAATTTGCTATATTCAACTAAAGGATTAAATTTGGATTCCATTTATGAATGTTAAAAAAATTGCCGCGAAACGCAAAAAATCGCATAATAAATTTGCAAAAAAATAAAAAATAGCAGAAATGAAAAAAAATTAAATCAGATTTCTCCTACGAATGTTTAAAAATTCGCCGAAAAACGCTAAAAATTCCATAAAAATTTCCCGAAAAAGTTTTAAAATGCAGAGGAAAAAATTTACTGAGTTGTGTTAAAAGATTGAAACTTAATTCCTAACGCAAATATTAAGAAAATGTCGCAAAACGTGAATCTAAAGATCACAAACATTTCGCGAAAAATTCAAAAATTGCTGCACGATTTCCAAATAAACTTTTTTCAAACGAAGGTAAAATTCATTACATTGGGCTAGAGGATCGAAACTGAATTCCTTTTTCCCAATGTGGTAAAATTGCCGCAACGTCGTTAACTAATAACGCCATTTTTAACCAAGAAACCTTTTGTATATATATAAAACACACACATATGGCTGTGTGCGCATTGCGTGCGTGTGTGTTTAATAAACATTTGTGCCCCCCCCCCTCCAAAATTTTAGGTCACGCTACGCCTACGATTTTAACTATTGCACTGACAATGGAGCTTTAGAAACTCCGAAACAGCTGTCTGTCCTTTCCTACGCACATAATTTCATTTGTGTTCTTTTCACGTTGTCATGTTATTTCTTAACACGCAATTAAACACTGAAATAATCATAATCACTAAGATTGTTATAAATAGGGAAATGTTCCACAGCTGGCCGCTTTCATGCATAGATTAACATACAAAATAGAACACTACTATAGAGCGTAATGGTAACGCAATGACGATCGCAGCGCCTGTAATGACAAGGGGAAGAACATTTTCATACACAGAATAATTCTGCATTTGAACGTGTATCTTATTGTGATCTTTCTTTTTTTAAATATTACATGTTTAGGCTCTGTACTTTGTAGTAACAGCGAAAAACGAAAATTTTGAATTCCAATTTGTGTTCAAATAAGATCCTGCCGAACATATTTCAACACGTTTAGACATAATAAAAAGTTCTGAAAAAACTATTGTTGCAATAATAATAAAAGAAAGAATAAAAATAAACTCGTTTTAAAAGAAACTTATACATTGCATCAATGGTCAATTTAAAAGAAATCGTCTACGTCGAAGAGAGAAGAATAGATATGAAAAAAAAAGAGCATAAACATATTTCATATACATGGGTAAATTTCGTAGTCTTGTTACATTTTCCCCCTTGTCACTAGTGATGCTAGTATTGCTGTAGATTACATATTTTGCTATAACTCTTCTATCTTGTAAATTATTCTGTGCTTTCATGTGGCTAATACGAAAGCACCAAAAATACTTGTTGGTCTTTCCTTGTTGGAAAATCTATGAAAGTATACCAAGTATAAAAAAGCTATCAGAGATTGCAATTAAAAACGATTTCCATTTACGTTCTGTACACCAAGCAGTATTTCGGTAATCTTTAAAGCGGGTAGCCAGGTTTGTATTGCTTGGTTTCGATAAATTCTTAAAGGTTGTAAAAAAACTTTTAAGGAAACTTTCAGTTATTTATGAAAAAAAAAACAATCTTTTTAAGACATAAAAAATGTATCAAAAGCATTAAAATAAAAAAAAGGAATTTTCAATATACAATTTGTGTTCCAGAACGAGAAACAGAAACATGACCAAGGATTCTGCAATTTATCATCTGCGTCAATTGTTCTTCAAGTGCACTTTTTATTTAAAAAAGAATGTTATGCTTAATGTACTTGCAAGTGAAATGCTAAAATCCACGTCCAAATTAATCGTCCGTCCAGGATTTAAAATAAGAATTCACTATTTGCATATAAAATTCAGTTCCTTCTGAATTCTGATAAGAGACTTTCTAACCAAGAACGCCTAGTTTCTCTAATGTAACATTACCAACATTGACATTTCCCTGATATTTCACTTCTCGTATTCTGTCGCATTTTAAAGAGAGATTCTGAAATAGTCGTTTCATATTTGGACGTGTCTACAGGAAATTTATGATACATATCAAGGAACTGATTTCTTTTTATCTTTTCATTTAAATATGAAATATTTCTAATGTAAAAAATAAAAGCGATATGGCCTGACATGTTTTCTATTTCTGATTTATATTTTAGTATTCAAAGAAGACAGGATTATGTTAAAGGAATGGGAATTATTTTCAAAGTGCAAAGACTATATTTAAAATGAGAGTTTAAAATTAAAATGAGTATTAAATTTTATTTATAGAACTTTTGAGTAATAGAACTATTTTAAAACGTGGAAGCATTGTTTGTAATGATAAATGCTTACATAAAAATTTCGAAACATGTAATTTTCACGGCTTTTTTTTTTAAAAAAAAATGTTACTATTTTGTGAATTTCGATGATGCATTATATTGTAATATATAATTTATATATTTATATTTTACTTATTAGATATTTAAATAATTAAGATGTAATAAGTAAAAAAATAAATAAATAAAGTACTTTTCAGTTATAGTAAATAATAGCTACATTAAATTTATGAAGAAAGAAAACAAAACACGCTTTTACGATGATATTCCTTTTTACTGACTGTATGAAACCATTTTTGTATTATACGATACTTTATTGCATTGTGAAAAATTATAAACAAAAAAGTATTTGTTAGAAAAAGGATAAAAAATATGAAAGACATGATAAATAATAAAAATAATATGTAACCTCTAAAACTTGTGTTTAAATTTCTATAAATATTTAACATTTGTAAAAAAGCTTTTAAAAATATTCTCAGTTATTAAAAAACAAAAAAAAATCATTTTAAGACAAAAACAAGAACGAAAAATCATGCGTCATGCATATTGACTATGTAATATTTTCCAACACTTCCAAAATAACTTAATATTTTTTTTACCGTTTAATAAGGTGAAAGGTGCTATCTAAGTAAACAAGTTTAAGGTCAAACCGGGCGGGTAGGCCTACCTTTCTGCTTAAGCCCAACTAGGCTCGCCCCGTAGGTTTATTTACCTAATTATACAGAGCTTTACTAAATTATACTTTGTGGTATTGAGCAATAATTATACTATGTATGTAATGCTTAAATACAAATTCTGAAAATACAAAATTGCAAAAATATAATTTGAAAAATGCATAACATATTCAGAAAGCGAATTTCAGGAATTACCAACAATATTCTGAAAAAATATCTGAATTATTTTGTTCAGCCCTGTATATAATCTGTAGATTTATATATATATAACGAAGACCGTTAAATTTTAATTCAGTTAGGAAACGCTCCGCACAGTTGAAAATTTCCCTTCAGCAATTTCCGTCAATAAACGGAAATGTACTACAGATATTTTGGATGCTCTGTGTACCATCTATAGAATTTATTCACACCAAGTTACCAAGTAATAGACAAAAAATGAGTTAAATTTAAAAACGCGTTCATCAGCTGAAAACGCACTTCCAGCAAATATTGTTAACAGCAAGTAAATATTTTGTGTGTCCTTGTAACTGAATTCTATGCACACAAAATTCTATAGTAAGCCTCTTGTAATGCACCTTAGTGATATTATATATCAATTTCAATATGTTTGAAATACGAAAACATTATAAAATAAACCGCAAACGATTTTTTTTCCATAGACCGTAATGTAACAGAATTTTTTTAGTGTCCCTGTAAAGGATCTATAAGTGCTATTCACACCATATTCTATAGTAGGCCTCTTGTAATGCACCTTATTTATATTATATAGCATTCAATATGTTTGAAACAGTAAAACATTATTAAAATGCACCGAAAATGATTTTTTCCCCATATACCGTAATGTAACGGAATTATTTTGAGTGTTCCTGTAAAATACTATAAGTACTACATTTTCAATACCGAACATGCCATAGTAAACCTCAGTAACATACATCAATAGTATGACAATCCGAATATATTTACGCTACTTTGAGCAGTTTTGACAGACAGACAGACACACTGACAGATGGCAGACAGACAGACAGACATACAGACAGACAGGCAGATGGCAGAAAGACAGACAAATCGAATTCATAAACACTTTTCAATTACGTTAGAAAATGTTAAAAATGTATAACAAGCATTAAAATAAAAATAAAAGGAATTCTGAATATACGATTTGTGTTACTGAAAGAGTGACTGAAACATGACCAAGAATTCAGTAATTTATCATCTGCATCAGTTGTTCTTGAAGTATACTTTTTATTTAAAGAAACGTTTTATGCTAAATCTACTTGAAAGTAAAATGCTAAAATCTACGTCCAAATTAATCGTCCGTCCAAGATTTACAATACAAATTTTCTATTTGTAAAAGTCAGTAACTTTGTAAAATTCTAGTAAGACAATTTGGAATCAAAAACGGTGAAGTTTCTCTTACAGTTAAGTTACAGAACGACACATTTTCCTGACATTTCACTTCTCGTATGTTGTGACATTTGAAAGAGAAATTCTGCAATCATCATTTTATTTTTGAACATGTCTACAGAAAATTTGTGATACATATTGTGAAACTATCTTTTTATTATCTTTTCGCTTAAATATGAAATGTTTCCAAACTGAAACATAAAAGGGATACCGTATGACATGTTAACTATTTTTGATTTATATTTCAGTGTTCAAAGAAGACTTTCCTATGCTAAAAGATGGGAAATAGTTTTAAGAACGCCAAAAATAAATTTTGAATGTCAGTTTTAAAGTGAAATATAGATTAAATATATACTGTGAAAGTAAAAATTCAAGTTTTATTAACTAAAATTTTTTGAGAAATGTATATTTTTCTAAGATAAAAGCAAATTCCTAATTATAATATTTACATGCAAGTTCATGAAAATGTAATTTATATATACTAATCTGCTTCCTTCTAATATCATATTTATATACTTAATATTACAATATCTATTAAGTAGAATAGAAATAGATAATTAACCTACTAGAGTATCATATAACTTCGATAGTCAAAACCTAATAATAAAATTCTCTGTAATAAAATATTTCGAAAAATGACTCTTGCAACATTCATGTAATTGTTTGAGTATATTACATTGTTAACTAAGAATTCACAAATAATATCACTTAAAAAAAGCCAAATATATAATATAATACGGGTATCAGAAAGATAATATAAGGTAAAGCCAGGAGAGATGACGCAGTCGGAGAGATTGCGCACATAGAGGTTTGGGGGGAAGGAGTAGAGTGAGCGTGTAGCGACTCCAGGTAGTTGTACAACAACAGTAGTGGAGTATCTACTTGAAAGTGCACGTTGATTGCTTTGAGCGTTTAAGATAAAGTATTGCTATTTTGTTTTGTTTTCCCAAAGTAAGTGCTTGAATTTTTATAGCTCTTCATCAGAATTTCTATACAATGTCAATAGTACAAAATATTTTGAAATTAAACGATTTCTCATAAGCTACTAATCTAGACTAACAATGTGAACATCAACGGTTCGTTTTAGAAGAGGTCATGTTTAAATAAAAGGCCGCGCAATCTCTCCTACCGAAATTGGAGAGTTTGCGCATTTGCTACTTAGGAGAGATGGCGCAGTGTTCCCATTCGTTTCCAAGGTAGGAGAGATTACGCAGCTTATTGGTAAACTTGCATAAAAAATGAAAAATGAAAATGGACTAATTTTAAGTTAAACGTGTTATTAAGTAACATTATTTTATTTTTTAATCTTATCTGGACTTGTTTTTTCTGATTCTTTAATTTTTTTCCCTTTTAATTAAAATTTTTTAATCGTTTTTAAAATTATTTCCTTTTTCTGATTCTTCAATCATTAGGTTGAAATATTCACTCCTAATACAATAATATTTGTTCACAAAAACCTTACAGCAATGTCATTTAAGTGTAATTATTACTGTTAACAATTTAATTGTAGTTATTATAAGTAACAATCTCTCCTACCCATGTGCGCAATCACACCAACCCTATAAGGAGAGATTGCGCAAAATAACTTTCTTGGTTTTATTACAATTGTTCTATTAAATTGCATCATAACAACAAAATAGCAATGGAAATGCATAAAAAACAAATGAAGTAAAAGTTATTCATGAATAGTTTAGCAAAAAAATAATATTTAGAATTTTTATTGCTATTATTTTGAATTGTGCGCAGACTATCCTAGCTTTACCTTAAACTGATATTGCAGTAAAACAATTTATTTATTGACGCTACAGAAATATAATTTATTTATAGATATTACAAATATATAATTTTATATAAATATGTAATATATTTTTATAAATATGTAAAATAAATACATATATATAAATAATTTTAATATTGTGCATTTTAGTTAACAATTGTTCTATTATATATTTTCAAAATTACATGACTGTTGAAAAGGCCAGTTTTATCGTTTCTAGACTTTTCGCATAGGAAATAATTTTAAAAACGATTAAAAATTTTAATTAAAGGAAAAAACAATAAAGAATCAGAAAAAGCAAGTCCAGATAAGATTACAAAATAACATTAAGTTACTTGATAACATGTTTAACTTAAAATTAGTTCTTTTTCATTTTTCATTTTTTATGCAAATTTACCAATAAGCTGCGTAATCTCTCCTAGCTTGAAAACGAATGGGAACATTGCGCCATCTCCCCTAAGTAGCAGATGCGGAAACTCTCCAATTTCGGTAAGAGAGATTGTGCGGCCTTTTATTTAAACATTCTTGCTATTAAAACGAACCGTTGATGTTCACATTGTTAGTCTAGATTAGTAGCTTATGAGAAATCGTTAAAATTTAAAATATTTTGTACTACTGACATTGTATAAAAATTCTGATGAATAGCTATGAAAATTCAAGCACTTACTTTGGGAAAACAAAACAAAATAGCAATGTTTTATCTTAGACGCTCAAAACAATAAACGTGTATTTTCAAGTAGACACTCAGCTACTGCTGTTGTACAACTACCTAAAGTCGCTGCGCGCTCACTCTAATCCTTCCCCCCGAACCTCTATGTGCGCAATCTCTCCGACCGCACCATCTCTCCTGGCTTTACCTTATGTTAAAAAAAACATATACATGGAAAAATGAATTTAAACATAGCAACTGGATTAAAGTGATATAAAGACAGATAAACGATTGATTAATTGGAAATGTTTTAGTTAAAATCCTCTTTCGCATATTTTTCATTATTATACATTTACGACACTTTGTTAGGATATTCTACGGATTTCTAAGCTCATTTTAAGCAAACAATTGAAAATTTGATATTTTAATCATTTTTAGAAAAATGCATGGATATCTAGACCATTAATTATATATTATAAAACATGAAGATTTTTTCTAAAATACAAATAACTTGCGATGTTGAAATTAAATTTAAAAGCATGCATTTTTGTATGTATTACATTAAAAATCCAGAAGAAGAAAATCCGTTTTGTTTAAATTTTCAATAAAATACATTTTTAAATATTCTAAAAATGTCAGGTTTAGCTTAGTTTTATTTATATTTAATTAAATTTGAAATATATCTTTAATTTTTTTAACAAACACAGCCAATTTCGCTAAAAATATTTCCTTTTAACTATCGATGTAAATAAGCTTATCTTTAATTTGATAATTTTTAGAATAAACATCCTACAGATTATTTCAATAAAAATGTGGTTTATATTAATAACGTGGAGCAATAATATTGCTTTCGAAAGTTGAAGAATGAGAATAAATCTGATGAATAAAAAAAATTCAAATATTTTTAGAATGAATTATTTTTATGATCTTAATTTGATTATTGTAAGTGCTTCATCGGATAAGGCGTGTTACTCTCAAATAAAATAAAACAAATCTATGCAATATTGATAATAAATGACACGTTAAATCAGGCAGTATGAAGTCTGCTTTTGAGCATCTCTTTTTCCGAAAAGCTATCTTCGCCATATATAATTGCAGAAAATTCGCGAAATCGCAATGACATTCTGCGACTAAATAGGGAGAGGGTTTTTGTAATTGAAAATAGTGGTAATCAAAAGTAAGGATCATTCACATCTTGCATCCAGTAAGATTACTGCTTAGTAACTCGCAAACACCCATTGTCACCTCCAGGTGGCACGTCTTTGAAAAATCTTCTAGGTTTAGATTTATAGTGCATATGTACGGTGGCGTTTTTATTGGTATCTAGAAAAATTCACTTAATCATAAAAAAAAGTCCCATCTCTCGGATTTTCTGATATATGCTATAATCTTCCAAAGTTTTACACCTCCATCAAACAAGCAAAGACTTGAGGTGGTCTTCTTTTTTGGTGACAAAAATGTCAAAAAAGCTGGTACCTATATAAGGTAGAGTACCCAAATGTCGTCCCCTTTTACTTCTCCGCTTCTCCGAAAGTGGTGCCACTTATCACGCAAGGCACAAAAAACGGAAGGTAAAGGTTTCGTTCGCCAAGACATATATTATGGACGCTTTATTTCATATTTGTAATAAACTTGAGATCTTATTACGTCATTTGTAGAACGTTATTTACTGAAGTGTACGTATTTATTTCCTATTAATTGGATATATTCTACCTAAGTAAGAGGCTAACAGTAGCATACAGTGAGTTTTAGGACGTTCAGTTCATCTTACAAGAATTGAAAATCTACCACATTGGGAAGTAGCATGGTTCCAATTTCAACTCCCTTGCAATTCTTATTTTCGTCATGGGTAAGAAATTAGGAACGCTTTTTCATGACAATTATTTAAAAATGAAAATAAAATTTAATATAAAATGAAATAATAAGTATAATAAAATAAAATAAAAAACATTTAAAATAAAATTCAAAATGAAAATAATATTTTTACTTAAAAAAACCTAAAAAAACTTTTAAAATACTTCATAACATACTTTTGTTTTTATTAAAAGAAAAAAAAATATTGTCTCTCTTGATCTTTACAGATGGGTCCACGGAAGAAGTGGGATAATGCCCAGATGAAATTGGCTGTTGAAGCTGTACGCAGTAACTAGATGGGTTATAAAGCTGCCAGTAAACAGTACAGTACCCCAATAGCAACATTGAAATATAATATAAAAAAGGAGCAGATAAAAGTGCAGAAGACTTGATTGAAATGAGATTCACCGGAAAACAGGTTCCCCACTTAAATTGGAGAGTCAGTTAGTTTTATACATTAAAGAAATTGAGCGTAGTCTCTATGGACTAACTCTGAAAGATTTGAGACGAAAGGCATTCGAACTAGCCTTTCGCAATAATTTACCACACCCATTCTCATCTGAGACAAAAATGGCAGGGACCCAGTGGTTGAGCTGCTTTTTGAAGCGACACATGGAATTCTCTGTTCGAAAACGTCAATCATTATCACTCACGCACATTCAGAGGTTCACAGAAAAAATATTCAACTATTTTTCTCAATACTGAAGGCAGAATTAGAGTAAATAAAATTCGAGCCGACGACAATGTACAATGTAGATGAAACGGGCATCACTATTGTTCAACATAAAGCCCAAAAAAGAGTAACCATGAAAGGAAAGAAAAACGTCCATAAAGTATCGTCTACGGAGAGGGGTTCCTTAGTCACTGTAGTGATGTGCATGTCAGACGCAGGGATGTTTGTGCCTCCTCGCATGATATTTCCGAGGAAGTTAACGAAGAATGAGCTAATGGATGGTGAGCCTCCAGGATCGGAGTTGTGCATGAGTCAGTGTGGATTAATGCAGAGCTTTTCAGAGAGGTTATAGCAGAGATAGGTTCGCCATTTTTTGTCCATTGTAAAGCCATTAAAAGACGATAACATTGTGTTGATATTGGATGGGCATTACTCTCATTCTCTTAACTTGACTGTTATTGACTATGCACGGTAGAATGGTGTTATAATCGTGTGTTTGCTTTACCATTCAATAGCAAAACTGCAGCCTCTCGATGTCGCGTTTATGCTTCCCTTTAAAAAGTTTTATGCAATAGATCATTGGGTGTCAAACCCTCTTTAGAAAAGTTGGGGGCTAGAAATCGCACCAATTTTCAATGAAGCCTAAGAGCGTGCTGCTGTTGTTAAAATTGCTGTCAGTAGTTCCAAAAAGACGGGCATCATGCTATTTAACCCCAACATTTTTGGACCTGAAGGTTTTATGACGAAACATCATCCCTCTCCATCTGGCGAAAATTTCATGGTAGCTGATCAACAATCTTCAAGCGGCAAGGTTCAGCAAACTGTTGCTGCCATCAGCCCTAAAAAGATCAGGGAAGGGCCAGTGATCACAACCAGTAACTTCTGCCCGAAGAGGTTCAGCAACATTGATCTCTGGATCTCCGCCTAAAAACAAAGTGAAATATTCAAAGGCGAAGACGAAACTCTCAGCTGAAATAAAACTTCTGGCACCCACCACTATCAAGGGAAAGGTGAAAAATCCACGATGTAAAAATTCCAAATGTGACTTACCCAGCGACTCTGATGACGGAAGTGACTCTTCTGTTGACATTCCTTATGACGATAACACCAGCGATAATGATGGCGACTATTATGTAGAGTGCCCCATCTACTTGAAGCGTTTTTCCGATGATAAACATGGAGAACACTGGGTTCAGTGCCTTCATTGCTGGACTTGGTCACACTAAACATGCTCAGGAGCCAAAATCAATACAAAATTTATATGTTCCTCATATTCGGATGGCAAATGTTTCTTTATGTTATTCTTTCGCTTATTAATAGTACATTTCTTTGTGCCTTAATTTAAGATAAATTAAATTACTTACTTATTTTGAAATTAATTTGATTTAGTTATAAGTTAAGCCTCGGCGTTTTGGATTTTTTGACGGGAACGAATTTGGGACCATTTTATTTCTTGTGCCATACATAGATACTTTTGAAAAACAATTTTTCGCATTGTTAAACATTTTTGTAAGAGATTTACTTAGGTTTCTATTTGCATGGGTAACTAGTCAATGTAAGATCCAAATTTGGTAGGTTTTCACTGAAAATTACATCTTTTTAGGACCTAAAAGTGAAGTTGTTTTCCCTTGAATGATAAATTTAACTAAATGTTAAATTGATATTTGTATGATTTCGAATGTTTATTAATTTTTATTGCTGTGATGCGACGAATAAACGAGTTATTATTATAAAAAATAAAAAGATAGATATCTTCACTTTGAAATTATAATATAATTTTTAATTATTTAGACTAGAGTATAGTATTATAAAGATATAACGAATGTATACAGCGGAGCAATTTCAAAGTACATGAAATCTTTTTCTTCTTAATAATTTCAATTCATATTTTATTTTTAATAAAAAATGCAATAATCATGATTTTTTTTTCAAATTTTACATTCATATCATAGAAAATTTAATCTTGGATGAAAATGCGACCGAATATCATCCTCCTAAGGCGGATGACTAAGGCGAATTCGTAATTTTGAAAATAAGATTTAGTTAAATATACCCAAAATATCAATTTAAGCATCTCTGCTTCTTTTTACAGTAACTGCAGAGATCCAATGGTCCTTATCTCTGAGCTTCTCGCTTACGAGCCTACACTAGTCACGCGAAAAAACGTTCACGCTAATGTTAAGTCTATGGGAAGGTTATCGCGCGATTTCTCGCTCGCATTTTAATATTTTTAAATGATTTTTTTTTGCATAGGATAGCTGAGGTCGATCTCTAACGTTGTTAGTTTTTACTTTTTTATTTTGGTTACAGTTTTTTTATAAGCGGACATTTTAAATTTTGGAACCGGTTTGAACCGGTTCTGAAATTAAAAGTACCTTTACGTAAAAAAAACTGGAACCAAAATCGAAAAAGTAAAAACTAACAACGTTAGAGTTCGGTCTCAGCTACCCTATGCAAAAAAATCATTTAAAAATATTAAAATGCGAGCGAAAAATCGCGCGATAACCTTCCCATAGACTTAACATTAGCGTGAGCGTTTTTTCGCGTGACTAGTGGGCTCTTAAGAGCTTACATCAGTCACGCGAAAAAACGCTTAAGCTAATGTTAAGTTTTTGGGGAGGTTATTGCGCGATATCAAGCTCGCATTTTAATATTTTTAAATGATTCTTTTTGCATAGAATAGCTGAGGTCGATCTCTAACGTTTTTAGTTTTTAGTTTTTTGATTTTGGTTCCAGTTTTTTTATATAAAGGTACTTTCACTTTCAGAACCGGTTCCAACCGGTTCCAAAATTTAAAATGCCCGCTTATAAAAAAACCGTAACAAAAATCAAAAAAGTAAAAACTAACAACGTTAGAGATCGACCTCAGCTATCCAATACACAAAAAAAATCATTTAAAAATATTAAAATGCGTGCGAGAAATCGCGCAAGAACCTTTCCATAGACTTAACATTAGCTGATGCGTTTGTTCGCGTGACTAGCGTAGGCTCTTAACAAAGAACCTCTCAGATCATAAAGAATTTAACCCATTTATATTGTGTCCCAATTTTGGGACGCTTTAGTAAAATGGGAAAAAGTGCATTTCACACCACTTTTTTTAATAGAGATTTTGTGTCTTATTTTATTGGGGAGTCCTCGCAAAATAAGACACCAAATTTCTATTTAAAAAAATGGTGTGAAATGCATTTTTCCCATTCTACTAAAGCATCCACGCTAGGCGTAAATGGGTTAAACGTGAAAAAGATTATCTGATCTACAGATGACAACCAAGCAGTGCTAAGAAACACATTTTGAGAAATCAAGAATAATATTCTGAATTTCCATAAACGCTATAACGACCTTCTTTTCTCAACAGCATTTAATTTCTATCTCGTTGTCAATAGGAAGTACAGAAGTGTTTCACAAATTTGCCAAAACACAGTAGCAATATCCACAACCATTAACAAGAGGGACGAATTCAGGCGATGCGCGACGAGACGGATTTTACGGATTGAATTTTGTCAGAGTTTTGTATTATGTTTTCAGAACGTAATCTACTTAAACCTTTCAAAAAGTAATCTATACTAATATTATAAAGGAGTAAAGATTGTTTGTTTGTTTGTTTGTAGGGGGTAATCTCTGGAACTATCGAACCGATTTCAAAAGTGATGGTGGCAAATTGATGGTGACAATCCCTGCTCCAACATAGGCTATATTTTATGTCGGTGCCACTAACCCCAGGGGGTGCAGGAGCAAAAAACGTTCTAAAATTGCCATTTTTTAGCTATCAAACTGGCTGTCAAGCCCTGAGAGCTTGCCAGCCGGTTCTGTATGTATGTATGTACGCACTTAATGCGATAACTCTTCATAGAAATATCCGTTTTCCTTCAAATTTTGTTTATAGGTTCACTGTGTTAAGGCGCTTCCCTGATTAGTTTTCAGGATTGATTAGTTAAGTATAAAGGGGGGGATCGGGGGGGCTAATCCCCCTCTTAATTTATATAAATGGGTTTTTCATGCAGAATTATTCCGTTTTCCTTCAAATTTTGTTTATAGGTTCACTGTGTTAAGGCACTTCCCTGATTATTTTTCGGTATTGATTGGTTAAGTATAAAGGAGGGGGGACGGGGGGGGACTAATCCCCCCTTAATTTATATAAATGGGTTTTTCATGCAGAATTATCCCATTTGCTTCCAAATTTGTTTATAGGTTCATTGGGTTAAGACGCTTCCCTAATTAGTTTTCGGGATTGATTGGTTAAGTATAAAGGGGGGAACGGGGGGCTAATCCCCCCTTGTTTTATATAAATGGGTTTTTCATGCAGAATTATTCCGTTTTCCTTCAAATTTTGTTTATAGGTTCACTGTGTTAAGGCGCTTCCCTGATTAGTTTTCGGGATTGATTGGTTAAGTATAAAGGGGGAGATCGGGGGGCTAATCCCCCTCTTAATTTATATAAATGGGTTTTTCATGCAGAATTATTCCGTTTTCCTTCAAATTTTGTTTATAGGTTCACTGTGTTAAGGCGCTTCCCTGATTAGTTTTCGGGATTGATTGGTTAAGTATAAAGGGGGGGAACAGGGGGATAATCCCCCCTTAATTTATATAAATGGGTTTTTCATGCAGAATTATCCCATTTGCTTCAAAATTTGTTTATAGGTTCATTGGGTTAAGACGCTTCCCTGATTAGTTTTCGGGATTGATTGATTAAGTATAAAGGGGGGGAACGGGGGGCTAATACTCCTCTTAATTTATATAAATGGGTTTTTCATGCAGAATTATTCCATTTCCTTCAAATTTTATTTATAGGTTCACTGTGTTAAGGCGCATTGCTGATTAGTTTTCGGGATTGATTGATTAAGTATAAAGGGGGGAACGGAGGGCTAATCCCGCCTTATTTTATATAAATGTGTTTTTCATGCAGAATTATTCCGTTTTCATCCAAATTTTGTTTATAGGTTCACTGTGTTAAGGCACTTCCCTGATTAGTTTTCGGGATTGATTGTTTAAGTATAAAGGGGGGGGGGAAACGGGGTGGCTAATCCCCCCCGTTAATTTATATAAATGGGTTTTGCATGCAGAATTATCCCATTTGCTTCAAAATTTGTTTACAGGTTCATTGGGTTAAGACGCTTCCCTGATTAGTTTTCGGGATTGATTGGTGAAGTATAAAGGGGGGAACAGAGGGGGCTAATCTCGCCTTAATTTATATAAATGGGTTTTTCATGGAGAATTATCCGATTTTCTTAAAATTTTGTATCTATATTTATTGTAATTAGAGATTTACCTGATTAGTTTAAGGGGTTCATTAGTTAACTATGAGGGGGGATAACGGGGGGATGACCCCCCCTTAATATATTGTTTATTTCTTTATTTTTCGATGGGCTTATTTCAAATTCTTTGAAATAAGAGTATAATATACAATTAGTGTGAATAGCCTGTGAACTCAATGCCCTCAGTTTAACTGGGCAGTTTTATTTTTATTTTTTTTACTGAAGGAGCTAGAAATTTGAAATTTGCCATTTTAGTTACTTATAAGATGTAAATGCTCTCTAAGAATAAATTTAAAAAAAAATCGAAATTTAAATTGGTGAAATGAGCGAAAAGCGTTCTGAAGTCATTCTAAATTACAATTTCTATGGAATCTCTGGAACCACGGAACCGATTTCAAAAGTGATGGTGGCAAATTGGTGGTGACAATCCCTGCTCCAACAGCCTCTTTAATAAAAAACTATGCGTTGCTGACGACTGGGTTTTTCGCTAATGGTTGCAACAGATTAATCCCGGAAAATGAAACATGTGAAGTTACTGAAAAAAAATGATAGCTCAAAAAGTATTTATCAGAAAATTGTTAGACAAACTGCGTTTGAAAGGTAAAAAATTGTATTTTTCTTGATATAAATTTCAAATCTAATGATTATGCCGTTTTTCAAATATTGAATTTCAAAAATTACCAAATTTTCCAATGGAGTACCATAGCGAAACCTTCATGCGTAAAAAGATAATGATAAGGGCGACGTGTCCTGACGTGTATATTGGCTATAGAACGAGTCACAAATTATAGTAGCCTTATTATTTTGTTAAAATATAAAAGTTATTTATGAAATGTCAATATTTTGTTTGATTAAAGGTTCGTTAAAAGAAATTGACCAGCGTAGCGGGCGTATCTTGCTAGTTATGTTAATAATTCGTTAATTATCAGTTTTTGCTTTTTAATCCTTGTTTAATTGCAACAAAATGAATTTTTATAAATCAAAAGCCCAAATATTTTGGTCATATTTTGTCATTGTACTATTTAATAAATAACGTTCATTTTTAGAATTGTTATATAATTGTGCTTTCGGTAAATTTGGTACATAAAGATTCAGAAATTTATACAGTAATTAAGGTCGCATTAAACTGAACGGCGAACTATATTTCAAACTATGTAGAAGTCAAACATAGAACGTTATTTAAAATAAATGCATTAAGTAATTATGTAAAATGTATTTAATGTAGCAAATGATAGCCATTTATTCCAGTTCTGTTAAAAGCACTTTAGTTCATGAAAAATTTATTTAATTGACGAATGGCAAGCATATTTTACTGTATTACGTTATCTATGAATAAGTGGAATTACACATTATAAGTTATTAGTTTAGTAACTTTGAGCGTGCATTCGTAAATTAACGAAAGCATGAAACTAATTTACTCCCGAGTTAGTTAAAATCACTTCGTATTTCAAATTATAGCAATAAATTTTAAATAACACAAACATAAAATGCTTTAAATATTTCTAGGTAATGCTAATGGAGTTTTATTGACTGACTGATAAAGTTAAAAATATTTTTAACACAACTATTGTATAAAATAATTACATATTAAAACTATTTTGTGTAAATTTGTATTACAACTTACAGCAGTAATTTTATTATGAGACCGACTTTAACTATAAAGTTTAAATCACTGTAAATACGAATTGCAATATATTTTCTTACATAAAATTAAAAAATTTATTATAACCCAAAACGATATATTTATTATTACTTTTTATTTCAAAGTTATACCTCTATCAAAGATCGCACTTCATATCATATGTAATCATCATCAGCATCATTTTAATCTTAATAGTAGATGATTACTTAAAAATTATCATTTGGTTATTTTATTCCATTTTCTAGGTCAACACAGTATTATTAAGATTTCTTATTTATTAATTGCTATTTCTATCCCTGCGCTAGCCTGTGTGTTTATTTTATCTTCCGAATACTGTCAGCTGTAATAATGCGGATATTTACTTACTTAAAAACTTTATTAAAAATTTAAATTCTTTGATTGTAGCATACAAGAAAATTATCCGTATTAAGATGATCATCTTTTGGCATTCACAGTTTCATTGCAGTTCTCCAAACAATAATACAAATACACTGCAAATTAATAATGGTTATTGCTTATAAATTACAGGAAAGTGGAGCAAAACCGCATACCAAAGTTTTTCCGGTGTCAAATCATTAATAAATCCAAAGTGAGTTGAAGTTTGACCTAACATTCTTCATATAGACCTATGCAATTGGAAAATTATGTATAATGATTGACAATGGTATATCCTGGAAATTTGGTTAGTTCTTATAAAAAGTGTCTAAATGTGAATTTTGATGATGAGCTGGGTAAAACCGCTATTCAGAAAAATTCGATTCAACAGTTTTAGAATCGCAATTATTTATATTTAATAAAACAAAAATAGTTGTATTAAATGTAGAAGGTTTGGATGTAGCACTTTAACCGAAGAGTTGTTTGAGACTACTGAATTCACAAATAAATTTTTCATATTCCTATTTTTGTCCAGTACATTTCAAGTTAGCCCTTTGTAGGCTGATGAAACACTGAATCCATTCACAGAGCCTGAGGAAAACAGAAGATGAATGAGAATTAGAAAATGAGTTCATTAAAAAAAGGAATATGAAACTATAAAACATTTAACATATTTATCATCTGTTTCTGTCAACTGTTCTTTGCAGAACATGCAAGCATCTGTGTTGTCACTTTATGTTTTTGAAGTTGGATTCTTCTCAATATTTCGAGTATAACTTTTTTTATGTCTGTCTACAGGTGACTATTGGGATTCTTTTTTATTTTAAATAAATCCATTCTATTTCTGATCCAATTCGTACATCTCGATTTTTAAAATTGTCATGTGATCCTTTTTAATGAAATTTTATATTGTGACGCAGCTGCGATTAAAAATTCTTTTTAAACATTTAAACTGGACAAACTTTACAGGAGAGTTTATAGTAATTACTTGTGTCTGGTTGTTTAAATTCTAGATTTCAATGTAATAATTAATTCCGTTTTTCAGAATTAAAACAAAGTTTTCTACTACTTCGAGAGAGAACTATTTCGAAATAATTCCGTAATAAGAATTTCAACAGAACATTCCAATTAAAAATTTAATCTCTTAGAAATGAAACTGAATTATTAGTTATAGTATTCGAATTTTAATCAACTGTCTTCAAAATATCTCGCATAATCTCTTTATTTACTGACTATAATCTGTAAGTCGTTTTATGTTTTTTAAATTGGTCTCAGATACGGAGTACTGAAATTGTAGACATGACAGACAACCACGAATAAAAAGGACATTTAAAAACAAGAAAACTTTTAATAAATAAATTTTGTGCATTTAGTTGGAAAAATATTTCTAGAATTCACTTTACTTTCAACTCACTTAAGCACAGAAAATTTATCTAATAAAATGTTTCTTGATCTAAATATATGTTTTATTCGTGGATGCCTGTCATTTCTCAAATTTTAAGAATTCGTATGTCATAGATCAGATGGTAAAACATGTAACAATTTATACAGTTTACAAACAGCATGTAGAGAAGTCTTTCCTTGCCCAATCGCATTTGAATACCACTTTCCTCTTTTGAGTTATAAGTTGTCGAAAATTCTGATTTTTGAAATTTTTCAACATTTAAATTGTTTTAATTCAGGGAAGAAAAAGAAAACAGCATGCTTTTTTCTGGTGATGTTCAGAGGTAGTAGTAACACACATAAAAATGCCTACTGTTGTCTTTCCATTCATGAGAATTAAATTTTCAAAAACTGACATTGTAAGTAATATTTTAATATAACTTAACGTACTCAATATTTTAAAAAATATAGATAAATCTAATAAAATTATATGACAGAATAAAAAGTGTGCAGATTACAGATATTTTTGCTTTTGTTTTGTTTATCTGTTATAGTTAAAAGAATATTTAAGACTTTATAGTCCTTTGAGTTTTGTAAACTTTAGATTTGGAAAAATTCTCGCTGCAGCTTAGGATTTAATCTCAAAATTTAATTCAAAGATGTACTATTTGAAATTTTACATGAAACATCAAGAACGTAATTTTGTAGTTGTACTATAGAAGAGGGTGTACAAACTGCATGATGAGGAAGAAAACATTTTTAATTTTATAACTATTAAGATAGTTTTGCTCAACTAATTTGATGTAAAATTAAAGTTCATATTCCTGCATAAAATTTTCTCAATTTTCTTAAAATTTATTTTTCTTTGTAAGCAAGCAAGAAATTGCGTCAGGTTTAGAGTTACCTAATTCTGATTTTTATTTATAAAATGGTAGTTTTACAACACAACAACCTTCGGTATTAATTGAAAAAAGTTTCTTGAAAATGGGATTAAACATAACTACCGTTCTGGTGACAAAATTTGATCATTAGCGCTAAACACTTCTTCAATTTCTCACAAAACTTTTATTTCTTTATCAGTATTAATTCCATAAATATCCAGATTATAATCTGAATTTGAACTTGTGCAAGAATCTATCATCTTTCTCAATACAAGAAACCTCACATTGACTTTTGTGCAATTATACTACTTTGAGAAGAAACAAGTTATCTGCTCAGGAAGCAAAAAAAAAAAAAAAAAAAAAAAGTAATGAGATCCCAAAATAATACTTACGTTATTTCGAACCTCAAAACGTGGATCAGCTAACTGTACATTTTTAAAGTTCGAAATATATTCCTGATTTGTTTGTTTCTGCTGGTATCGGAGCAGTCAGTTTATGTAAAAGAAATACTTTTACACATAACTTGACTCCGGCATTATAAATTTCGAGCATATTAAGTATTGCGACCTGTGTATTTGACAAACATTTTACGGAAAATCTAACATCTTTTTTTAATGTATAATGTTTTCATGTATCTCTGAAATGAATGTAGATTCAATGCTACTATCACACTTAACCCTTATAATGTTCTTCTGACCCATGCAATCATTAACATGTACACTCGCTGTTAACAAATATGCGAAAAATGTTCGTACTTAATTTAAAGAAGTGCTATTTTCCTTTTTAATATTCTTCGGAGTCAAAATGGCGTCTGAAACAAGCGTGTCTTTCTGCTTTGATATTGCATTCGAAAGAGAAGCTGATAATGCGCAATTTTGAAATTTATTCTTGTGTAAGCTGGAATAATGTTTGGAAAGACAATAATAATAGCTGAACGTTGAATTATATTCAGAATCTTAATTCTTATCTTATAAACAATTAATATAGAATTTTGTTTTTTAAACAAACTGTTTTCTGTCTCTGAGATGTAAATCTTTAAACTTAGGGCATAAAAAAAGAAAATGATTAATTTTACGCAACATGTATTTAATACTGTTAAAATAAGTAGGTTTGGAAAAATTAAATTGCCTTTCTTCATTCAGATTGCATTCATTCTCGTTATATAATTCAAAAGATAAGCATCTGTCATTCATAAATTGCTCAAAAGAAGGAAAATCATCCTTAGCTTATTGAGCACATTTTTCATGCATTTTCGGATAAACCATTTGTAGTAGTATATAAATAAACCATATATCTCTGTCGTATGCTTTTTCATAGATTGATTGAAGCCCTTTGATCACTTCGTCAGAAGTGTCAGCAACTTTAAGTATATATTGCATGTGTTAGCATATATAATAGAAGGTTGGTCCATAAACGTTTTGATAAGTGATGAAACAATTTGTTTTTTCCTATCATATGTCGACAATAATTTTTACCATGCTCCTAGATAACTATTTTCCGATGATGTGATACAACTATATTATTAGATAACTGTTATCCTGTTACATGCTATATATCGGGTCATCAGAAATTTTCTGCGGTTTTACAAAGGCAAGCGCGGTTTTGTCTAGTTATTTTTCTACTGCTTATCAGGAGTGACCTTGAATGACTCAGATATGTACATACGGTCTTTTCTGCATGCGCTGCATAATTCTCACTTGTGTTGTGCCATAATTTTTGTTTCAGTGCAGTGCTGAGAATGGAGAACCAAAATGTTCATTTTCGTCCTATTGTATCCTTTTATTTGAAGAAAAGTTAAAATGCTTGTCAGACTGCTGGTGCAAATCGTGCTGTATATGGACAAAGTGATGTTTTAGATGAGATACTTCGAAGGTGGTTTGAGATATTCAGCGCGGACATTTTCATATACAGCACAAATTTTACGAGCAGTCTGGTAAGCCTTTTTACTTTTCTTGAAAGAAAAGAGCATAATATGACGAAAATGAAACTTTCTGCTTCTCCATTTTTAGCACTTCACTAAAACAAGAATTATGCCACAACACAAGCGAGAATTATGCAGTACAAGCAAAAAAGACCGAATGTACATTTATGGGTAATTCAAGATCACTCCGTAACTGCTGTAGTCAGACAAAATAACTTGACGAAACCACGTTTCGCTTTTTGAAAACCACAGAACCTTCTTATGACCGAATAGCAGACGCGGAATCATCACTCAACAGTCCTCTCAAATAATGAAATTTTTGTTGTGTATACTGTCCTTGTTATGCACTAATGCGAAGACGCACTTTGAATGACATATATATTTTTATTTTTTCCAATGAATTGGTTAATATTTTATCGGGGTAGTTTAAAGTTGTTACTAATGGGGGAATTAATGAATTTGTTCATTTAATACACTAGATTGCACATGCATATTTACAGAAAACTTCTTAAGCTCTTTATGCAGTTTGCTTTGATTTTGTAATATTTTTTTCCTAATCCACCATTTCAGTTGATACCAAAGGTAGCTGTATCAAAATCTAAATAATAAAGTTTAGATTTTTTTGCAATTTATTACACAATTCCTTATTTTTTGGAAAATCTGTTCTCGATTGTTAATAAAATTACTTGATCTAGTTACAGCTGATTTATTTCTGCCACTCAGATTTATAGTTGCCTTTCAACTTCTTCAGCTGGCTTTTTGGTGACCATGATATTTATCTTTACCTATTACTGAATTAATGGTAGGAACTAGTGTAACAAATCAAAGCCAAACTAATAGTAATAAGATAAATTGTATTTCTTTGAATTAAAAAGAGATGCGGTGATATGTACGATGTTCATAAATCATTTTAGAGGATTAGATGTTCATGCATTGTGTAATATTGTGCAATAATATATTTCAAGATTGACGAGGTTAAACTAAGCAAAATATATATTAACAAACTATTTAAAAATCCAATATTAAAGGCGTTACATTTGTGTCACATTGATATTGTAAGTAATGTTGCAGTAACTAACACATAAGAATTAAAATTATGCTTTAGAAACAGATACACTGTAAAAAATGGACGATGTTTCTTATTTTATGAAAATATGCTATAACCACGAACGAAAATATAATATAATCTTCTGAGTTATCCAAAATTTCAAATAGCATGTTACATTGTCTTTTGAATCCCCAGAAACGAATACATCTTCAAAATTTAAATAATAATTTATAAAAACAAATTATTTTTAGCTGCCCGAATTTTTCAGAAACGTTTCCGAAGGGTTTTTATAGTGTATTAATTAGTGTCCTTAGCCTGGAATACCTGTTTTTCGAATGCTATCAATTCTGAAGTAAACATTTTCATGCTCAAAAAAAAATGTTTAACTGACAAACATGCAAAATTAACAGCGTTAACAATAACATTAAAATTAAGATTATTTATTTACTCGTTCATGTATAAATTAATTTATGTGGCTGAAAACGTGTACTTGAGAATGGATAACATTCGAAAAACAGGTATTCCAGCCTGAGGACACTAATTAATACACTATAAAAATCCTTCGGAAACGTTTCTGAAAAATTCGGGCAGCTAAAAATAATTTGTTTTTATAAATTATTCTTTAAATTTTGAAGATGTATTCGTTTCTGGGGATTCAAAAGACAATGCAACATGCTATTTGAAATTTCGGATAACTCAGAAGATTATATTATATTTTCGTTCGTGGTTATAGCATATTTTCATGAAATAAGAAACATCTGTCATTTTTTACAGTGTAGTAATAATGAGTAAAACACTCGTGTGATTGCGAGTTCGATGCATTAAACATATGTTAGATAAATTAATTGTTCCACAAATAAAAGTTGAAGTACATTTAATCTTTGTAGTTGGCGACAGAGGTAGATGATTTGATTTACATTGTTTACATTGTTTGCATTACATTTTTGAAAACAGAGGAAATAGTCACCAGAATAAAAGTGGTAAATTCTCATCCCTCTAAAAAGAAAATGTTGTAGAAAAAGAAAATTATAATTTAATAAAAATTTACCCCATTTTTTGACCCGGCAGCCCAATCACATTTACTTTGAATTCACAAAGTGATAATAATATTAGAACATTGTAAAATCAAACATGAATCATATACAACCTCTAGGAAAGCCAAAAATGATTTTTGGCCACATGATCGCGATTTGGGACCACTGTGTCGCTTGGTCACTCATTTGACTTTCCTATTTTTATCCAAAATTACGAATTCATACCGGAAATTTTGAAAGAAGAATTCTTATTTTATATAATTACGAAATGTCTGTCATTAAATGAAACAAATATTGTCTTAGTATTTTCTAGTGTGAATTAGGAATCTCTGATGAAAGAGAATTCCGTTAATTTTAACCCGGTTGTGAACATGTTAATCGTCGTTGTTGTTGTTGCAGTTTATTTTGTAGTACGGAGACGTAAATTGAAGATGTAGTATTTGATGAAACAAGTTCTTTTTTATAAAAAAATAATAAATAGTATAAAATAAAAACTAATCCCCTAAAACTCACCATGGTCGTTTAATTTCAGTTTGTACTAATTGGGTCTAAATCCTAAATGAATAATCATAAAAAGATCAGTTTTGACACCATATCAATTTTTCTCATAGACGAAAAAAAATTACGTATCATCTTTTGATAAATGCTTTTTTTCTTTTCAAATTTAAAGGCACCGAATAAACATATCCTTCAAAGTATTTTCAAAAGAACTTTTTAAAAAGAAACATGTAAAAATTTGTTTTATGCTTTGTGAAGAACTTTAATTAAGCCATTACAAAGGCTTTAAAATTTATTTCTCTATATAATGTAGCTTTCCATTACATAATTAATTTATTTTTCTTTGATAAATAATCCTTATTTGGATTGCATACTAAATGTTTGAACTACATAATTAAGTTTGAAATACACCCTTTTATATATATTTACTTGTTTAAACAAAGAAAATTTAGAGAGCAAAATGCATAAAAATATTTATACAAATATAAAACAGAGGAACATACAAATGATCTGATGTCGACAGAAAAAAGAAATATATTTTTTTCAGATTCAGATATGATTATTTTCTTTTAACATGGAAATCATAATGGCTAATAAAAAGTTTTAAAGTTTAAATATAAAAAATATATGTTTAAAATTTTCTATACCTTTAAATATCTGTTGGGGTTTAAGGTTTTGATGATTCGTGTTTTCCATAATTCTTTGCACACTGTATGCACCAGTTAGAAAGGGAGTCAAGGAATAAAAAAGTAATTACAATACTCAAATATTTATACAAGAAAAAAAAATCATGCGTCACGCGTACATTATAAAGCACTTTCTAACACTTCCAGAATACTGTAACGAAACTTCGCCGTTAAATAAGGTATAAAAAGACGTCTAAATAATTAGACATATTATATAGACATATTATTTTGCCACATGCTGACAGATTGTATCCCAAAAAGAATTGGATATTTCAGCAAGATTTTGCACCTTCGCACCGATTTAAATCAACACAGGCAATCAACTCCATGTTATATGTCCGAACCTTATCATGCAAGAAGATTGGCCCCCTTCTTCACCAGATCTAAATCCTTTAGATTATTGTGCATAGGGGATTTTAGAGGCTAAAGTAAATAGAAAACAGCACATAAGTTTGGACTCCCTCAAAGCTTCCGTATTGGGTGAATAGAACCGATTACTTCTTAAAATGATTCGTGTCGTAGTCGGACAATGGCATAAGAGATTATCTTTGGTAATAGATAAAGATGGCGGTCGATTCGAGTAAAATTATTTTCAAGTAAGCTTTGATCACTGATGTTTATCAAATTAGTGTATTTTTCATTTTCTATTTTCTATTTGTAAAATAAAATGACAGAATATTTGTAACAGTATTTTTTAGCCACCCTGTATATACACAGTGCATGGTATGCTAAAATTGAATTCTTTCAGACATTTGACGGATTCAAAATTTTATTTTCACCAATTATTGCACTTAAAAGGTAACTTGATATTTTTTGTTCAGCCCTCTATTTCATCTACAGATTTTCAAGCACACTACATATTAAGTTAAAACTTAATTCAACTAGGAATCGCATAACACAAACTAAAACGTATAAGTTTTCATCAAAAGTCACTAAAGAGGACGTCAAAAACATGGGGTATTAAGAACTTAAAGCTTAAAATAGGGCATCACACTAGTATGGAGAAAATAATAACATGCAGGGCAAACATATGGGGGGATACTTAACAAAACAAGAAATGACAAAATTAATTCCACTACTGCGAATGTTTCTCTTACAAATCTCACGAGGGTACAAAACAATCTCTATGGTTGAACCAAATACAATAACAGGCATACTACCAATCGACACAATACTCACATACATATGTATACACCAAGGGACGCATTCTCCACCTCAAACATAAACCCTACAAGCGAATACCTTCCAAACACCAAAATGCAGCACAAAGTTCCAGAATGGCAGATACACCTCTCCTATGAGACTTCTCACTTCCAAATAAACAACAACTTTAATTCTTTCTCCTCGTTCTCTAAGGTTACTCTCTTCACGCATGGGTTCGCAACAGCCGCTAGCCTGTCAGCGGCATCCTGCGGCATGGAAAAGGGTGCCGTCACCCATCAGTTGGCCTGAAGACTAGATGGCCGCAATTCAGTTTTTCAGACAAAATTCTATGCCATCCTAAAAGCCCTGGACTGGATCCAGACAAACACCACACACCCCTTTTTCCAAATTTATAGTGATAAACTTTCGGCTCTGTGGGGCTATCTATGCCTATAGAACCAAGTATCTGCTAATCATAGAAATCAAACTTAAGTTAAAGTAAGTTAAAGTAGCTCTTGGTAACGTTTTAGCACACGCGGGCGTTCAAGGTAATGAAGCTGCGGACGCACTCGCAAAAGAAACAACAGCTCATACACATATAGCAAATAGAAATTTATTCATCTGTCAATTCCACCCATATGCATATGTTTACTAAAAGCTAAATTACTCGCAGATTTGCAATTAATATCGGTAACACCAACAAAGGCCGACACACATACAACCTAATTCCAAAACTCTCCGATAACACACTACAACCTCTCTCCACACACTGTAGCATTTCTCACGGGGTACAGTCCTTTTCGAACATACCCCCACAAATTTAAATTTGCAAACACATTCCTTTGTGAGTGTGGCGCAGTGACGTCCCTCCCAAGGAATCGCTTCCCAATATTCTAAATATAGGTCCATCCTTAACAGAAAACTACTTAAACTCTTCATTTTTCTGACAGATCTCTGAAACCTTACTTACTAGCCATCAGCTGCCTCTCCCAATGCACAACTTCTACTTAGTCCCTGCCATCTGTCGCGTAGTCCACGGCCGGGCCGACCTATAGGTGATCTCGTTTTTGAGCATAGTTTTTTTTATTATTATTTCTATCAAAACTCACTTATTTTGAATCTCGCCCCTTGTCGCTTTTAGCGGCGGGTCTGCTAGCATCTCCTGCTGATCATTGAATTTTTTAAAAGTCCTTAATAAAGGGGACAGGGAAGGGCTCTATACTCTATAGATTTGGTTTACAGACTTGGTTTATGCTTTACAGACTTGATCTGAACAATCACTCTTAGGCTATCAAATCAAACTCACTATTAACATCTATAGGTGGTAATATTTTAGTTTTTTGTGTAGCCCTGCGTATGAATTTATTTATATTCTGCAAATATATCTTAGTATAGCAAATATAGTTAAGGTGGGAAATGCATAACGCAATTAAAAACCACCTCTAAACATTTCACAACCATAGAGGGTTTTCGTGCTGAATTTGCGAATTCTGTTGTGTAGAACTGTATATGAGCTATAACATTTAGATAAACTACATACTGTACTGAAATTGAACTAAGATAAAAAAAATGCATATCGTATCTGAAAACATACTGCAAGCGATTACCATTCATAAACGGTACTGTAATACATTTTTCTTTGTGTCTCTGTAAATTAACAAATAAATTTTATTCACATCATATTCTATTGTAAGCATATTTCCATGCAGCTCAGGACTGCACTTCAATTTCATTATGTTTAACATAGTGAAATATCTTTAAAATACACTGTAAACGAATTATTACCATAGAAAATAATGCAACGAAATTCTGTTGTATCTCCCTGTAACTAAACGATAAATTCTATTCACTATATTTATTTACAGAAAGCCTATTTTATTGCCCCTCAATAATGCAGATAAATTTCCTTATACTTGAAATAATGTAACTTCCTTAAAACAGGTTGCAAACAATTTGTACCAAATAACATAAAGCAACAGAATTATTTTGTGTGTTCCGGTAAACGAACTATAATTCTTACAGATTCCATTTAAGCCTCAACAACATATAGTAAGCACAATGTAATCCAATTATATTTAAACGAGTTAGAGAACGGGTAGACAGACTGAAACCGACAGACAAACCGAATTCATAAGCACTTGAACTATATTGGAAAGTGTTAAAAGCTCTGTAACAAAATTTTCACTTTGTGGCTTAACTTTTGGTCACAATGGCGCATTGTAAATGAGCCATAATCCAAATTAACAAAACAACAATTTTATTCAACAAATAAACGAAAGTAAGCAGTGAAGCATTTAAACTAGTTGGATAACTCTAATTTAAATAAAGAGAATGGAAAAACATTTCCCAACTTTGCTCATTTGAGAAAATTAGTCTTAAAATTTCCTACTGTCTTAATAGTGGATTTGCTAGGTATGAAAAAACTACAAATTGTGATAAGAATATCCCGATTGGTAAGTATGTAATTTATATTTATACAATGAACATAAGATGGGGAGGCATCGTGCTAAGTCACAGAAATTCAAGATTGCGGCTGTAATTCAAAATGACATCGATTTCGGGATTGTTTGAATTTTCTTTTTACTATACATCATATAAAAGGTCTTTGATGTCCATTTAGCTATTTTGTAGGCCACAATTTTATTTTTAACACTTTCCACCATAATGGAAAAGTGTGTATGTAGTCGGTTCGTGTGGCCGTCTGTTTTTTAGTGCGTAAATATATTTACTTGTATAAATATCTTCGGATTGTCAAGAAATTGATATATGTTGTTGAGGTTTATCATGGAATGCTTGGTATGAAAATGAAGTGAGTTTACAGGGGCACTCAAAATAACTTCATTATATTATGGTCTATGGGAAAAATCGTTTGCAATGCATTTTTATGATGTTACACTGTTTCAAACATATTGAAATTGGTATACATCACTGAAGTGCACTACAACATGCCTGCTATAGAATATGCTGTGCATAGCATTTATCGTTCATTTACAGAGACACATAAAAATATTCGGTTAACCGTACTGTATATGAACAAGAATTGCTGGGCGTGCGTTTTCATTTGCTTAAAATCGTTAAAATACACTGGAAACTATTTTTCTCAATGTACCATATTAGCTTATATTAAGTACCGTTGTTTCAATAGAGCCATTGTTTTAGATCAAATATATTTTTTGACTTAATATTCTCTTTCATATATACTGTCTTATTTACCCCACAGGCGTTTTGAAAATACAACCACCTTTGCTTAATCTTACGCTTATTCTTGCAATAATAGGAGACATAAAGTTATCAATATCATGAAATTAATAAGGAATATTTTATTCCCCTTTCTGTGAGTGAATGTTTTAAATATGTTAAAAGTATGTTAAAAGAAATGTTAACAGTTGTATTCAAAGGCAACTTTCAAAATTTTGAACTACGTTACAATCAAACAAAAATTTTCAGCTGTATTTAATCGAAATTAAGTAATAAAGTGTAGCTAAAGAATTTCAGGAAAACTTTCTTTTTATAATACATTGCTATATTAACGGAAAAGGAAATAATAAAATATATTTAAATGGGAAGTGATAAGTAATTGTGATTGTGAGCAAGTCTTCTAAAACATAGATATCTGAATACAGCATGAAAAATCAAATACGATAATAATAACTTTCTGAAAAGGGTATTGATTGGAAATAATTCTAATCAGTGGAGCATTTTACATTGCGAATGAATTCGAAATTTATTTGGGATTAGAGTATTTCAAAAGTAAATCCTCTTTTAATGAATCAGATTTTGAATCCAAGGATAAATTTACGGTTAAATAAACTCTATTAATTATTCATTTTGTTAATTTTGACGTATAGTTTGGTATTACTTACAACTGCGCCAATTTAATGAAATCTTTAAAATCCTTCCTCATATTATATGTTGAAGGTACATTCAGAAATTGTGAATTAGTTTAACAAAGATACCTAAGTTCGCTGATACATAGGTTCAAAACCTTTAGGAGCAGTACAGCGTGTAATGTAAATTCTATATACACTCAAATAACACGTTAATGAACAAAACTATGGAAACTGTGGAATAATTGTCTAGCTATAGTAAAACGATTACGCGCTATAATATGAAAGGGACAGCAGTTCCTCTTGTGACAGAATTTCGAAGTAACAGACTCGAAAATTAGATTGCAAAAACCGCCAATCACAAAAGTTTTTATAGGGAATAATGTTTTTCGTGTGAAATTAACTTTAGTAGAAAGTCTGAAATGCACTTTTTTGACATATACCCATCCGATTAAATACGTCACTAATCGTCTTCAGAAATGCGACGTCATAATTTAGATGACAATTACTTATCATACAAATAACAAATATAAATAAGGTACAATTTATTTTAAAACGAATATGAAATATATATGCCCAGTGTATCTACTTTCGGCAGCATGTATATGTATGCGTGTGTATGCATGTGAGTGCGCGTGTATTTCTGCCAATGACGAACACGTAGAGCCTACTTAACTTTATTTTGCTATTAAAAGAAACTGTACCTTTCTTGCATATGTTATTTTAAAATGTGCATCTAAATTATATTGTCAATTTTTTCCGAGCGATTAGTGACGTATTTAAACTGGTGATTAGATGACGAAAAACGTACAATTTGGTGTTTCTAATAAAATTATTTTTACATGTAAAACATCATTTCTTAAGAAATAGATAAAGCTAAACGCATTTGCTATTGCTAATGTTTTGGTGTCTCCCCTGGTTTTGGAGATAGTGTCGGTGAATTCCATAATTCACCGTCGCGAGTTCTACAATGGCTCCCATGTGATAGCGCATGATGGTTATACTACAAGCAGACACTTGTTACTCAATTCTATCTTTATATGTTCAAACGTTGTTTTAACGCATCTGGAATCTGCGCTCTCTTACGTGGGTTGTTCAATAAAAAAGTTTCCCTACGTTGTAGTAAAGTTATTTGGTGATATATAAATGTAAATTTTATATGTCTAAATAACTAAAAATGCGTTACATTTTAACATAATTTCCATGCACATTGATTTTTTTGTGCAAACGCTACACCAATGTACTGAAGTCCTGTGCGAAAACTCTGGGTTCAGGCATTGTAATATTTTCTTACTGCTACTTGGATTGCACCAACTCGAAATCTCCGACAAACGATGTTCTTATCAGAAATCGCGTTGTTCTTAACAATAAAGACAGTTGATGGATGATTGGACCGAACTTTTACCAAACTTCATCAATAACGTCTAGTGCGTTATCCATGTTGCACCATTTTCATATAATTGAATGTAATAAAATTCTCTAATCTAATCGTGTAAATTTATTGAAATACTGCAGTATTTAAGGCAACTTTGTTACAGGATTTTTTTCGTTTTTTGATGAAAAGTTTTCTTACGGCATGTCCCTGACATGAATTATACTTCCAAAACACATTGGAATTTAAAAAGGAATTGATGTTGAAGTTACTTTAAATTAAAATGTTAAATTTTATGTCCAAATTAATCATCGGGTAAATGTTTACAATTAGAATTTTCTATTTACATGTAAAATTAAGTTCCTTTGTAAAAATTATGATAAGAGAATTTCAAATCAAAAGCACCGATTTTCTGTTACAGTAACATTACGAACAGACATATTTTTCTGATATTTCACTTCTCGTATGTTCTGACATTTCAAAGAGAAATTCTACAATCGTCGTTTCATTTTTGGACATGTCTACAGAAAATTTGTGATACATATCAAGGAACTATTTTCATTTTATCTTTTCGTTTAAATATGAAATGTTTCGAATGTAAGAAATAAAAGCGATACGGCATGACATGTTCTCTATTTCTGATTTATGCATTAGCATTCATAGAAGACAGGACTGCGTTAAAAGGAATGGAAAATAATTTTCAAAGCACAAAGAATAAATTTTAAGCGACAGTTTAAAGCTGAAACAAATATTAAGGTTTATGTATTATACTCTTTTAGGTAATACAGTTTTATAAAAGGTAGAAGCATTGTTCGCCGTAATAAATACTTACATGAAAGTTTTTCAAAACATATAACTTTCAAGAATTTTTTTAATAACAAAAATGTAATACAGTAGACTTCCGATTATCCGCCATTCGATCAACCGCCACCTTCGGTTAACCGCCACCCCCCCCCCTTTCCATTTTTTTTTTCAATCTGAAACGAACAACAAAAACACGCATGTTCAGTGAACCCGAGTGAGGCGGCGCTATTCCCAGAAAAATGCTTGTGTGACGTCAGCTAAACTGCAGCCACCGCCCCCTGAATTCTAGAGCTTTTAAGAATATTAACATGAAAGCACTGCCTGTCAATTATTACAGTAAAAAAAGTTCCTGGATGACGCAAGATATTTTTAAGAAGTGTTTTTTTTATATATTTGTTCCCGGAGTTAAAGCACATTTAAAAAAAAGTAATCTTCCTCAGAAAGCAATCTTGTTGCTTGATAATGCAGGAGCACATCCGGAAAATTTAGAATCTACTGACGGTAACATCAAGTGCTTATTTCTTCCACCTAATACAACATCACTGATACAACCAATGGACCAAAATGTCTTTGAATCGATGAAAAAACATTATCGGAAAGCTTTAATTCAAAAGCTGCTACTCGCTGATAATGAATCAAATGTCTTCGTTTTTTGGAAATCATACACTATCAAAGATGCCATATACAACTTGGCTGATGCCTGGAATGATTTATCTGAACAGATTTTCCAGAGAAGCTGGAGAAAATTGTGGCCCAACACTATTGATACACCGGAAGATGCTACCAATACTACCAGCACAGAAGATGTACCTGATGATGATACAGAGATACTGACCTTGGTATCAAACGTACCATGTTTAAAAGATATTTCTGCAGATGAAATGAAAAACTGGCATAATTGTGATAACAATGATATTGGTTATGAAGAATTTATGGATGACGAAATTATCCAAAATATTTTGAATCCAGGGAAACCTGAAGCGGATGAATCTGATGAATCGGAAAATGATGACCCAGGAATCAGTCATGCAGAAGTGGAGACAATAATCTCGAAGTGCATTAATTGGTTTGAGATGCAAGATGAAGCCGATGCAACTCAAGTACTTTTATTACGTAAAATTCGCAATCTTGCTGCTGTAAAAGGACAAGCAAACTGCAAACAAACATGTAAAACTAATTATTTTCGATGAAAACAGGTAATTTATTTACTGTGTAAAATTTTAAATTACTCTCATAAATTTATTTGTTATTATTAATTGTGTTTTCTATTCATGAAATACACAGCTAATAAAAAACACGCGTTTAAATATTGTTATTTATAAACCAGCAAATAGAAATGGGATTTTAATAATGGTCTTTCGATTATCCGTCTATTTCGATTATCCGCCACCCGGTCGGTCCCGTGAGTGACGGATAATCGGAAGTTTACTGTATTAGGTTCTGAATTTAAAGAGTATATAATGATGTAATATATAAAATATGTATTTAAATTTTATTTATTAGATAATTAAAAACAGAATACTAGAAGAAAGGAAAATGAACACATATTTATCGGTGATAATATTAGCTATATTAAATTTTTAAAAGAAAAAAACGGCGATAGTCTTTTATACTGACTATTAGTAAACTATTTTTTATTATATGATACTCCATTGTATTGTGAAAAATTATAAACAAGAATGGATCTATTAAAAAGAGATAAAAAATATGAAAGAAGTTATAAATAATAATAATAATGTGTAATCTGTAATTTTTGCGTTTAAATCTGTATTATAAAGCAAAAACGTATCCGTGAATAACGCGGACGTCATGATGACGTTGAATAGTGCAGAAATTATTGTTTAAATACAAAAAATGCAAAATGTTAGTTTTTACTGCTATCGTAAATGTGATTGTGTCAACTTTATTACTTTTATATTTAAAAAAAATAACTTAAGAAATTCCGATTTTCGAAATTCCACAAAATCCGGAAAATTCCAAAATACAGAGGAAAACCTCCGGTCCCGCGGTTTCGGGATATTGGGTCTTGTACTGTCTAAATCATATAATAATAGTATAAGTAATAATATTTATATTTTCAGTGGGTAAAGTTAACAGTGAAGCAGAAACTGTCGATGATGACAGTGAAGAAAGTGATTGTAGTTAATGACATGAATAAGAAGAAAATCAGCTAACTTCATCTATGAATGTTTTTGTATCTAAAGATGGAACTACATGGAATAAACCTTGTCCTACGCACAGCAAAACGCCAGCTTTCAACATATATAAAATGGAAAGTGATGGTCGTTAAGGACATGAATCAGAAGAAAATCAGCTAACTTCATGTATGAATCTTTTGTATCTAAAGATGGAACTACATGGAATAAACCTTGTCCTACGCACAGCAAAACGCCAGCTTTCAACATATATTAAATGGAAAGTGATGGTAGTTAAGGACATGGATCAGAAGAAAATCAGCTAACTTCATGTATGAATATTTTGTATCTAAAGATGGAACTACATGGAATAAACCTTGTCCTACGCACAGCAAAACGCCAGCTTTCAACATATATTAAATGGAAAGTGATGGTAGTTCAGGACATGAATAAGAAGAAAATCAGCTAACTTCATCTATGAATGTTTTTGTATCTAAAGATGGAACTACATGGAATAAACCTTGTCCTACGCACAGCAAAACGCCAGCTTTCAACATATATAAAATGGAAAGTGATGGTCGTTAAGGACATGAATCAGAAGAAAATCAGCTAACTTCATGTATGAATCTTTTGTATCTAAAGATGGAACTACATGGAATAAACCTTGTCCTACGCACAGCAAAACGCCAGCTTTCAACATATATTAAATGGAAAGTGATGGTAGTTAAGGACATGGATCAGAAGAAAATCAGCTAACTTCATGTATGAATATTTTGTATCTAAAGATGGAACTACATGGAATAAACCTTGTCCTACGCACAGCAAAACGCCAGCTTTCAACATATATTAAATGGAAAGTGATGGTAGTTCAGGACATGAATCAGAAGAAAATCAGCTAACTTCATGTATGAATCTTTTGTATCTAAAGATGGAACTACATGGAATAAACCTTGTCCTATGCACAGCAAAACGCCAGCTTTCAACATATATAAAAGGGAAAGTGATGGTAGTTAAGGACATGAATCAGAAGAAAATCAGCTAACTTCATGTATGAATCTTTTGTATCTAAAGATGGAACGACATGGAATAAACCTTGTCCTACGCACAGCAAAACGCCAGCTTTCAACATATATTAAATGGAAAGTGATGGTAGTTAAGGACATGAATCAGAAGAAAATCAGCTAACTTCATGTATGAATCTTTTGTATCTAAAGATGGAACTACATGGAATAAACCTTGTCCAACGCACAACCAAACGCCAGCTGCCGCAGGTTCAGAACCCAGCCCAAAGAACTTAAAGCGAGATTAATCAGGAAGGATAAAATTAGTTGATGTTTGCAAGATGAGCTTTTAGAGCCTCAAAAACGGCGCAGAAAAACCAGAAATCATGTGAAAAATGTGGAAAGTCAGAATGCGATGAAAATTCGTACACTTTTTGCTATACTAAAGCTTGTCCCAACAGGTAAAATTTCAGGTAAATAAAATCTTTTTTACCTTATGTAAATATATGTAACTCTTACTTTAAAATTAACTTCATGTTTTATTGCTCTAAATCGAGATAACTTATCAATTTCTGTTTTTTGTTCCCACAGAAAATTCGCATAGGCACGCGGGTGTCCTGGTCATTGATAAAAGGCATAAAAATGTTTAATGCCCCAAAATAAGAATAAAAAGGTTCAGAAATTTTAAAGTGATTATATTAATGAATAGTGAATACTACATATAATGGGGATCTAAATTTATTTTAGTTTCTTTTAATAGTAACAGACTGAAATCAGGATGAAAAGAGCAAAAAGGTATCCGGATACCCAGTCATTCACATAAGAGAACAATGTAAATTATTTAGCAATTTTGTGTTTATGGAATACTCCATAACTAAATTGCCAAACGAAATTAAAACTCTACAACTAAATAAACAAATAAACAAAACACGAATTTAACACATAAGTAATCGAACTTCGCAGTTAAAGTTAGAAAAGGGGAGGGTTGAACTTTATGCCGTTATATTAAGTAATAAACTGACACCTTGAAAAGAGCACAAATGAAATTTATAAATGAACGAAATGAGGTTCATTTCAGCCTTGGTTGAGATCCCCGTTGCTTGCAATCTCGTATGTCTTCATACGTAACGGTACTTTGGTTATTTTAACTATTGCACTGACAATGGAGCTTTAGAAACTCCGAAACAGCTATTTGTCCTTTTCTACACACATAATTTCTCTTTTAATGTTGTCATATTACTTATTAACACGTAGTTAAACATTGAAATAATAATAATCCCTAAGATTGTTATAAATAGGTAAATGTTCCTTTCATGCATAGATTAACATACAAGATAGAACACTATTATAGAGCGTAATGGTAACGCGATGATGCCTGTCGTGACCAGTGGAAGAACATTTTCATACACAGAATATTTCAGCTTTTGAACCTATATTTTATTATGATATTTCTTTTTACTTTCTTCTATCTTTACAAGAAGAAAGTATTGGATTCATCAAAATTTTCGACTTCCGGTTTTCGACGGGTTTATATATTTTAGAAGTTCCTGAACACGATTTGACTACTTTTAGAAAATGTCTGTCTGTGTCTCTGTCTGTCTCTCTGTCTGTATGTGACAAAATTTTTGTGGGCGCTCTATCTATAGATCTAATGCTCGGAATTTAATAAAACTATATATTTTTTGGTAAAAATCTCCCAGCAGGTGGCACTGCTATGCAGCATTTTTCTCGATTTCCACAATAGCTCTATCTCAAGAACTAATGCTCGGAAATTAACCCTCTGAGCGGTTTGAAAAAGGGTAAAATTGTAATGTTGTTTTCTCTGCACTTTGTTTTAAATGCTAAAAAAATATGATTCTTTCAGCATTATAAATAATATTTAATTACAAATATGAATGTAACCGTTGAGTGTATTAATCATTCTTCAATGTTTTGAAAATTCATTAAAGCTATAGAATTATATTATCTTAAACATTGCATATATTGCAGTGAAACCTGAAGCTTAGTGAACGGAATATTAGGTTCCACACGCTTAGAGGGTTAATAAAATTTTATATTCAGTTAGTCTCTGATATAAATTGGTGCTGATTAGTTTTTGGTAAAAATCGCAAAGCAGGTGGCGCTGCTATGCAGCATTTTGCAGGATTTACATGATTTTAGCAATAGTCATATCTCAAGAAATAATGCCGGGAATTTAATAAAACTTGAGTTTCAGTTAGACCTTGATATAAATTGGTGCTGATTGGTGCGAAACCTGTGTGAGATAGAAGAAAATTTTGGGATTGACACATCCGACTAGTTTTATAAATATTACATGTTTACGCTTTGAACTTTGTAGTAAAAGCGAAAAACAAAAATTTTGAATTCCAATTTGTGTTCAAATAAGATCCTGCCGGACATATTTTAACACGCTTAGACATACTAAAAAGTTCTGAAAAGAAATATTGTTTCAAAATAATAAAATAAAGAATAAAAATAAAGTCGTTTAAAAAGAAATTTATACATTGTATCAATGGTCAATTTAAAAGAAATCGTCTTCCTCGAAGAGAAAAGAATAGATATGAAAAACAGAGAGTATAAACATATTTCATATACATGGGTAAATTTCGTAGTCTTGTTACATTTTCCCCCTTGTCACTAGTGACGCTAGTGTTGCTGTAGATAACAGATTTTGCTATAACTGTCCTATCTCGTAAATTAATCTGTGCTTTCATGTGGCTAATACGAAAGCACCAAAAATACTTTTTGGTCTCTCCTTGTTGGAAAATCTATAAAAATATACCAAGTATAAAAAAGCTATCATAGATTGCAATTAAAAGCAATTTTCATTTACGTTCTGTACACTAAGCAGTATATCGGTAATCTTTAACGCGGGTAGCCAGGTTTGTATTGCTTGGTTTCTATAAATTCTTAAAGTTTCTAAAAAAAAAAAAAACATTTAAGGTAACTTTCAGTTATTTATGAAAAAAAAACAATACTTTAAGACATAAAAAAGGTATCTAAAGAATTAAAATTAAAAAAAAGGAATTTTCAATATACAATTTGTGTTACAGAACGAGAAACCGAAACATGACCAAGGATTCAGTAATTTATCCTCTGCGTCAATTGTTCTTGAAGTACACTTTTTATTTAAAAAAGAATGTTATGTTAAATCTACTTGCAAGTGAAATGCTAAAATCCACGTCCAAATTAATGGTCCGTCAAGGATTTAAAATAAGAATTCACTATTTGCATATAAAATTCAGTTCCTTTACAAAAATTCTGATAAGAGACTTTCTAATCAAGAACGCCTAGTTTCTATAATGTCACATTACCGACATCGACATTTCCCTGATATTTCACTTCTCGTATTCTGTCACATTTTAAAGAGAGATTCTACAATCGTCGTTTCAGTTTTAGACGTGTCTACAGGAAATTTGTGATACATATCAAGGAACTGATTTCTTTTTATCTTTTCGTATAAATATGAAATATTTTTAATGTAAAAAATAAAAGCGATATGGCCTGACATGTTTTCTATTTCTGATTTATATTTTAGTATTCAAAGAAGACAGGATTATGTTAAAGGAATGGGAATTATTTTCAAAGTGCAAAGAATATATTTAAAATGAGAGTTAAAATAAGTATTAAATTTTATTTATAGAACTTTTGAGTAATAAAACTGTTTTAAAAAGTGGAAGCAATATTTGTAGTGATAAAAGTTTTCAAAACATGTAATTTTCAAGGCTTTTTTTAATAAAAAAAAATTATTACTAGTTTCTAATTACCAATTTCAATAATGCATTATACTGTAATATATAATTTATATATTTATATTTTATTTATTAGATATTTAAATAATTAGGATGTTATAAGTAAAAAAAAATACGTACTTTTCAGTTATAAATAATAGCTACATTAAATTTATGAAGAAAGAAAAAAAATCACGCTTTTACGATGATATTCTTTTTTACTGACTGTATGACACCATTTTTGTATTATACGATACTTTATTGCATTGTGAAAAATTATAAACGAAAAAAGGATTTGTTAGAAAAAGGATAAAAAATATGAAAGACATAATAAATAATAAAAATAATATGTAAACTCTAAAACTTGTGTAAATTTCTATAAATACTTAACATTTATAAAAAGGCTTTTAAAAATATTTTAGTTATTTAAGATATAAAAACCAATCTTTTAAAGAGAAAAACAAGAACGAAAAATCATGCGTCATGCATATAGATTGTGTAACACTATCTCCAACACTTCCAAAATAATTGTATTTTTTTTTACTGTTTAATAAGGTGAAAGGTGCTATCTAAGTAGACAAGTTCAAGGTCAAACCGGTTGGGGAGGCGTACCTTTCTGCATAAGCTCAGCTAGGTCCGCCCAGCAGATTTGTTTACCTAATTATACTGAACATTACTAAATTATACTTTGTGATATTGAGCAATAATTATACTATGTAATGCTTAAATACAAATTCTGAAAATAAAAAAATTGCAAAAATACTATATGATAAAATTTGGAAAACGCATAACATATTCAGAAACCTAATTTCAGGAATTACCAACAATATTCTGAAAAAAAAATCTGAATTATTTTGTTCAGCCCTGTATATGATCAGTAGATTTGTATATATACAACGAAGAACGTTAAATTTTAGGAAACGCTCAGCACAGTTAAAAATTCACCTTCAGCAATTTCCGTGAATAAACGGAAATGTACTAGAGATGTTTTGTGATGGCCTGTGTACGATCTATAGAATTGATTCAAACCAAGTCATCAAGTGATAGACAAAAAATGACTTAAATTTAAAAACGCGTTCATCAACTGAAAACGCACTTCCAGCAATTAATGTTAACAGACAGTAATTATTTTGTGCGTCCCTGTAAATGAATTCTGTGCACACAAAATTCTATAGTAAGCCTCTTGTAATGCACCTTAGTGATATTATATATAAATTTCAATATGTTTGATATAGTAAAACAATATTAAAATAAACCGCAAACGATTATTCTCCATAGACCGTAATGACACAGAATTTTTTAATGTCCCTGTAAAGGATCTATAAGTGCTATGCACACCATATTCTATAGTAGGCCTCTTGTAATGCACCTTATATATATTATATATGAATTTAAATATGTTTGAAACAGTAAAACATTATTAAATTAAACCGCAAACGATTTTTCTCCATAGACCGCAATGTAACAGATTTTTTGAGTGTCCCTGTAAAGGATCTATAAGAGCTATGCACACCATATTCTATAGTAGGCCTATTATAATGCGCATTATTTATATTATATATCAATTTCAATATGTTTGAAACAGTAAAACAGTATTAAAATAAACCGAAATATTTTTTCCATGTACCGTAATGTAACGTAATTATTTTGAGTGTTCCTGTAAAAAAACTATAAGTGCTACATTTTCAATACCGAACATGCCATAGTAAACCTCAATAACATACATCAATAGTATGACAATCCGAATATATTTACGCTAGTTTGAGCAGTTCTGACAGACAGACAGACACACTGACAGATGGCAGACAGACAGACAGACAGACAAATCGAATTCATAAACACTTTTCAACTACGTTAGAAAATGTTAAAAATGTATAACAAGCATTAAAATGAAAAAAAGGCATTCTGAATATACGATTTGTGTTAAGAAAGAGAGACTGAAACATGACCAAGAATTCAGTAATTTATCATCTGCATCAGTTGTTCTTGAAGTTGTTCATGAAGTAGTACTTTTTATGTAAAGAAACATTTTATGCTAAACCTACTTGAAAGTAAAATGCTAAAATCTACGTCCAAATTAATCGTCCGTCCAAGATTTACAATACAAATTTTCTATTTGTAAAAGTCAGTAACTTTGTAAAATTCTAGTAAGACAATTTCGAATCAAAAACGTTGAAGTTTCTCTTACAGTTAAGTTACAGAAAGTTACAGAACGACACATTTTCTTGACATTTCACTTCTCGTATGTTGTGACATTTCAAATAGAAATTCTGCAATCATCGCTTTATTTTTGAACATGCCTACAGAAAATTTGTGATACATATTGGGAAACTATCTTCTTTTTATCTTTTCGCTTAAATATGAAATGTTTCCAAACTAAAACATAAAAGGGATACTGTATGACATGTTAACTATTTTTGATTTATATTTCAGTGTTCAAAGAAGACTGACCTATGTTAAAAAAATGGGAAATAATTTTAAGAACGCCAAAAATAATTTTTAAAAGACAGTTTTAAAGTGAAATATAGATTAAATATACTGTGAAAGTAAAATGTCAAGTTTTATTAACTAAAATTTTTTAAGTAATATATATTTTTGTAAGATAAAAGCAATATTCCTAATTATCATATTTGCATGAAAGTCCAAGAAAATGTAATTTATATATACTAATCTGCTTTCTTCTAATATCATATTCATATACTTAATATTACAATATATATTAAGTAGAATAGAAATATATAATTAACCTACTAGATTATCATATAACTTCGATAGTCAAAACCTAATAATAAATTTCTCTGTAATAAAATATTTCGAAAATTGACCCTTGCAACATTCATGTAACTTTTAGAGTATATTACAGAGAAATTGTTAACTAAGAATGCACAAATAAAATCACTTAAAAAAAGCCAAATATATAATATAATATGGGTATTAGAAAGATAATATAAACTGATATTGCAGTAAAACAAATTATTTATTGACGCTACAGAAATATAATTTATTTATAGATATTACAAATATGTAATTTTATATAAATATGTAATATATTTTTATAAATATGTAAAATAAATACATACAAATAAGTAATTTTAATATTGTGCATTTTAGTTAACAATTGTTCTATTATATACAGGGTGGTTATAAAATAAGTATCCCTATTTGGAGCTGTCTGTAGCTTGAAGGAATAACCCAAATGAAACCAAAATTTGTACACATACTATTCGAGACGGGGGAAGAAGAATGGAATAATAAAAAAATAGTTACAATAATCGACAACAGATGGCGCTACGGGTCTTGTCGATGCAAACGCCTTTGTAATCATTAGTAAACTCAAAACGCGGTCATTTTTGCCATTAACGTTGTACGACATGGCTATCTGTTTACCAGATCGCGCTTTAATTTAAAAACTATTCTACGTTAATAGCTCAAACAGTGCAGCTGCTTTATGTGAATTTAGGCGAGTGAAAGGAATGCATAAAGGGAAAGGTCCATTGAAACCGTGTGCAGTGAGAAGAATGGTAAAAAAATTCGAGGAGACTGGATCGTTTACTTTAAAATGTGGAGGAGAGAGGAATTCAGTACCTCTCCAGATGCAAGAAGAAATTACCACTGCGATTGTAGAGTCATCAGGGATTCCGGAAGCCGGTCCTAGTGTACGTGGAGTTGCCCGAAATTTGAATATTCCATATGCTACTGTTCGAAAAGTCCTAAGAAAGGTAATCCAATTTTATCCGATTAAAATTATTTGCCATCAACAATTGTTACCCGGTGACGCGCAGCAGAGACTGGATTTTGTTTTAACGTTTTTAGCACGAATGGAGGTGGATGATGCCTTTCCATGGAAGATTTTTATGGGGAGATGTAGCCCATTTTCATATGAATGGGACAGTCAATACGCAGAACTGCAGAATATGGTCTTTGGAGCCACGAACTGTTATTCACGAAATACCCCTCTACTCTCCAAAAATCACTGTGTGGTGTGGCTTTACTGCAAGTTTCATTATTGGTCCTTATTTTTTTTTTTGAGGAGTTAAGGCCAACAGGCCCTGTAACGTGTTCAGTTATTATTATTGCACATTGCATTTTACACACAAAAGCGCCATCTGTCGGCGATTATTAAAATTATTCTTTTTATTGTTCCATTCTTCTTCCCCCTTCTCAAATAGTACCTTTTCAAATTTTGGTTTTATTCGGGCTATTTCTTCAAGCTACAGACAGCTCCAAATAGGGATACTTATTTTATAACCACCCAGTATTTTCAAAATTACATGACTGTTGAAAAGGCCAGTTTTATCGTTTCTACACTTTTCGCATGCCACTGAAATGTTAAGATGTAAGGTAAAGCTAGGAGAGTCTGCGCACAATTCAAAAGAATAACAATAAAAAATCTAAATATTAACTTTTTGCTAAACTATCCATGAATAATTTTTACTTCATTTGTCTTTTATGCATTTCCATTGCTATTTTGTTGTTATGTTGCAATTTAATAGAACAGTTATAATACAACCAAGAAAGTCATTTTGCGCAATCTGTCCTTACAGTGTTGGTGTGATTGCGCACATGGGTAGGAGAGGTTGTTACTAATAAGAACCACAATTAAATTGTTAACAATAATAATTACACTTAAATGACATTGTTGTAAGGTTTTTGTGAACAAATATTATTGTATTAGGAGTGAATATTTCAACCTAATGATTAAGGAATCAGAAAAAGAAAATGATTTTAAAAACGATTATAACAGTTTAATTAAAGGAACAAAAATGAAAGAATCAGAAAAAGCAAATCCAGATAAGATTACAAAATAACATTAAGTTACTGATAACACGTTTAACTTAAAATTAGTCCCTTTTCATTTTTCATTTTTTAAGCAAATTTACCAATAAGCTGCGTAATCTCTCCTAGTATGGAAACTAATGGGAACAATGCGCCATCTCTCCAAAGTAGCAGATGCGCAAACTCTCCAATTTCGATAGGAGAGATTGCGCAGCCTTCTATTTAAACATGGCAGCTATTAAAACAAACCGTTGATGTTCCCATTGTTAGTCTAGATTAGTAGCTAATGAGAAATCGTTTAAGTTAAAAATATTTTGTACTACTGACATTGTATAGAAATTCTGATGAATGGCTATGAAAATTCACGCTTAGACGCTCAAAACAATCAACGTGCACTTTCAAGTAGACACTTCTCTACTGCTGTTGTACAACTACCTGGAGTCGCTGCGCGCAGAAATGAATCGCAGAAATGCTGTCATTAAATAAGGCAAAGCTTCTAATAAAAATTAACTGGTGGGAATAATCGAGGATTCTGAGCATCTTTTGCGTCACGTATACGTGTCGCTCGTCCCCAAGGGGTTAATCTTACTTTGATTGTGTTGAGATAATAGTTTATATTATGAAACGAATTCGGCACCAGCCAAGTGGAAATAAAAAAAGAAACTTGAGGCTGCAAAAAGTTATCAACATGGCTGAACAGTGAAAACCACTCGACAGGGAATGGTGATAAGAAAGGTATGAATGGTTTGCTTTATTCAGTATGATGTGTAATTCATGTAAAAATAGTACAGTCAAACTTGAATAATTCGAACGTATATAACTGGAAATCGTGGATAATTCAAATGTTTCTGTCGGTCCCTTGACATTCCTATAAAACACAATCAGTGGTGGATTAAGCACTCAAGAGGCTCCAGGCGCAATTAAATTTTGAGGCCCCTCCAAATATTTTCAGTACCCCTATAGTGAGCATTTTTTAGTTTAACAATTAGAATTATTGAAAGTGTATGTTGTTAATTACATACGATATTATCTCTAATTGGAATATACAGTTCAAATTATTTTCTATCGCATGCTAATAAAATATTGAAAGTACTTTCCATTCATTACATTATCATAATTTTTAGAACTAAGAAATCACATTTTTATTTAGCTTTTATTTTGAAAATCACTATGTTCTAGTTACTAAACTATCACTTCATTCTATCATTCTAAACAAATGTGTTTTTCACAAATATAACTGTAGGATTTTTTCTTATCAATACATATTCTTTTTTTTTCCAGTAAAGTTCTTGGTAAATCTCTTAAATAATTACTGAGTTATAGCAAAGAAACATTTTAGTAATACAAAATCATATATTTTATTTTTAACTATCAATTATAATTAATCAGTTAAAATTAATTTTAAAAACTATTAATTAAGAAATAATGCGACAGATTGACTATTTTACATTAGTGGGATCTGAAACATTTTTGAGTCGGCCAATCTTGCCTTTTGCTCCACCAAAAATTTTCTTTCGCTACGGCACTGTAACGCGTTTTTAAATTTAACTAATTTTTTTGTCTTTTACTTGGTGTGTATAAAATTCTATAAATCAGATACAGGGCAACACAAAAGTTCTTGAGTACATTTCCGTTTATTGACGGAAATCCCAAAAGGAGAATTTTAAACTGTGCTATGCGTTTCTTAAATGAACTAAAATTTAGCATTCTATGTAGTATATATACAAAAATATAGATCATATATAGGGCTGCACAAAAGAAATTCGGATATTTTTTCTGGATATTGTTAGTAATTTCTGAAATTGGGTTTTAAAATGTGTTATACATTTCCCAATTTGTTTACCCAGATATCACTTTTTACCTTATTAAATGCTAAAGATTTTTTAAAGTTATTTTGGATGTGTTGGAAAGTGTTACATAATATATGCTTGACGCATAAATTTTCGTTCTTGTTTTTATTTATGTATGATATTTTGAAAGAAATTAGCCCGTATCCCGTAAACGGTACGATTCCAGTCAGTTACTATATTTTTCGTGTTTCTCAGGGCAAGACCTTTCGAACTCTACCACTATATACTAACCATGACGAAATCCAGAACTGACAGCTGAATATATTCCCTTTAGTTTTTTATCATAAAAGATGATTTAAAAATAACTTTTTTTTATCGACCTCTAATCGACAAACCATACTGAATTGAACTTTTGTAATGTCAAATCTATCCCTGGGGTACAACATGAAGCTTTTTAATGACCACTGATTTAATATATTTTTATATATAATAAATTAACCTGCTTTAAAACATGGCGTCGATTGTTATTCTAAGATATTTATTTATAACTTACTTTATAGAGCTTTACAATTTATTTCAAAATTTTTAAACAAAATCATAAAACGTTGAAACATTTTTTTTTAATTACGTGATTTATTTTATTTATTTCATGTAAAGACACTGAAAGGTTTTTGTTACTCGATGTGTTTACAAATACATTTTTTATTTTCATTTCCTCGTAAAAAGATTAACTTTATTATGTATTTCCGTTTATCTTTAATTAAAATTAATGTTTCTTTTGTACAAATAACTAACTCTAAATCGAATTCGTATTCGTAAAATAGATTAAAAGCTAGTTTTAATTTATAACATATTTTAATTGAATTTTGTTTAAAATATAATTAATTTAATATCAAACCAATATTTACTCTTCTGATTAAATTAATCAGTGAAATATAATTTTGTATATGAGCCAGAATTATATAAACTCAGAGAGGAAAGTAACGTTGCAATGTTCATGATCTATTTAGTCATTAAAATAAATATTTCATGTACATACAGCTAATTATCTGCCTATGCAAATAAATAAAGAATAGTAATTTAAAAAACAATTTTTATAATATTTCATTTTCTATTTAATAAACTATCAGAAAAAATCAATAACAGCTTTTTAATTAGCTTCTAGAAGATTTTATATTGAAAAATTTTAATTTCATATTAATTTATTGAACATGTGCGCTGAAATATAGAAAATGTCCTAAATATTATAGTAAAATAACATCAAACAGAGTATTGTATTTGTCGTTACACTAACCCATATAAAAGTAATTTTGCCACAAGTAATACATACATTTATTTTAAAATTTGAGGTATTTAAGTTTAACTGAAAATTTAACATTGATTTTTACTGAAATATTTTTGGCTGTTATAAAGTTGTTGTTAAAGATAATAAATATATTACTTTTGTAGAATATCAAAAGTTCCTTATATTATGATTGAAAAATATGGCTAAAAATAATTAAGTTATTTTTCCAAGCAAATAATTTATAAGAACAAAAATACTTAAAATTATTTTTTATGAAATTATTGCAGTGGTATTTACTGATAACACATCATTTGGAACATTATAACAAAAATGATCTGACATATCTGACTGTTTTTTGCGGAAGACATTTACAGTTATCTATAAATCTCCTTGCTGCCAGTATTCCTCATTTTGATTCGCAATATCCAATCCTATATTAAGTTTATAAACCTCACTAAAAACACTATACGCGTTACAACGATTATTTTTAAAATACAAATTAGTACGATGTACCTAAGCAACATATTCAAATTTTGTGATGGTTGAGCAATTTTCAGGAAATTACAGCCTAGAAAGTCATAAAAAATTAAGAAAAGATACATAGAGAAAAAACATATATTTTTTTTTGTATCCTAATAAAATTTAAACGTGACCACCACGAGAGCAATACCATATAACAATTTTAGTTTGCAACAAAATTGCAGCAGTCATGCTTTGCAAGTCTGAAAATTTGCAGTAAGTTCAGCATGACAAGACTGAGAGTTCATAAAACGACTACAGCAAGATAACGCAAACTACGAAGTCACCATACGGCAAATTTGCAATAAACTTTTGTGCAAGTTTTCTTCGAGTTTCTCTTGTATCAAATTTGCTGCAAATTCATTGCAAACTAGTAGAAAATTTAGCTTTGTCATGCAAATTTTCAACATTTTTCAAGTAAACTTGTCGTGCAATTTGCACTCTTGATGTATCAAAATTACTGCAAATTCATTGCAAACTATTTGAAAATGTAGCTTTGTCATATTGAATTTTCTACTACTTTGTATTGAATTTGCAGCAAATTTGTTATAAGAGTGCAACTTGCACGACACGTTTACTACAAATTTGGTGACTTTTTTGTTATGAACTCTCAATCTTGTCGTGCTGAAGTTACTGCAAGTTAACAGACTTGCAAGGTAAGACTGCTGCAATTTTTCTTCAGAATAAAATTGATATGGGGATTAACATAGCCCAAAACATAACTATTGAAAAACGTAAACATTACTTAGTAAATTAACATTACTTTTTAATTAACTAGAATTTTTATGTGGAATAAGTTGTAGATTATATAGAAAATGTTACTTAACAAACAATAACCACATTTGAAAAGTTAAAATATTAAATACCGTTTTTTGAGTTTCTGTACTTGAGCACTAACCAAAGAACATGGAATTCAATAACGATGAGTCTTGTCTTTGATCGCCCAATTTCTGCGCATACGCTGATTGTCTATTCTCTCAACAAAGGGAATTTTTTCTTTCGTCATTGTCAAGAATCATAAGTGTTGCATCAGTATCACAGAAAACTAGACTAGGAAAGGGAAGATCAATTATTTTCCATCTACCTTGCGGGAGTTTTGCTGCGAATTTATCGCGTCCAATTTGTCATGGCAAAATAAAATCCAGCCAAATTTAAACTTGCTGCAAACATGTTATCCGGGATCTATTTGCAACAAAAAAAGGAACTTAAAGAATGGTACATCCTTTTAAAGTTATGAATAGCATATATATAAGAATATATAGATATAAACGCATTGAATCAGTGATTGTTAAAAGGAGCTAAGTCTTAGTTCTGAAATTTTCGTAGAAGTAATATATATATATATAAATTTAGGCCTATCAAATAGCAATTTTTAGAACTATTTTTTCTCTTTTCTTTTCTATTGGTTTCCAGCTACTTTTTAGCTTTTTATAATTAAAAAAACATCCCATGACACATTTACAGTATACATATGTTGCCTTTAAATGTTGGGCTTAGTTCTTTTCAATATTAAACAGGCTTTTCATATAAAAAATCTTATAAAAATTTTGTAATTTTTATTGAACAAACAATTATACATACATAATTTTTAGACAATATTCATAATAATTAAATGGCATTTTTATTGACATGATATAAAAAAAATATATATAACGGATTTCTTAATTTAAGGAGAAAACTTGATAATTTATTTTTAAGGTAAAACATATGAGGATATTTAAGCAAAAAATAAGGTTAATAAAAGAAAATATTAATCTAACCGTAAGATTTTATATAAGAAAATATTTTAAGTATTTTATTTTTACGTATTTTAACAACTCTGGACTTTCAACACTAAATTTTTAAATTTCTCCCTCCCACACCTGCACAGGTAGATCCCGGATTGAGTTCTTTTCTTCATGAAACGGTCAATCAACAACAACAAAAAAAAAAAACATTGGAATCATCTTTTAAGGAGAAATGTCAAAATATGAATTTTTGTTTTTTCGACAACCACCAATTTTATTGTATAACCTGCCCGATGTACGAGGGTTAATAATTATACATCATATATCAGCTTTAATTCTGAAGAACAATAGTTCTGATTTCGTCTCCTAATTTTATAACAATTGAAAGAGAAAAATAAAGGTTACATTCCTTTAAAAAATACATTTTTAATACTGTATTTCAAATATGTAGAACAATCATTCGCTGAAATTTAATGAATGTTCTGTGTTGCGAGGCCACAGTAACATAAAACTTAAAATAAAAAAATAAAAATCCACTAACTAATAAATAAAAAAAATAAATATCCATTAATTAAAAAAATAAACATAAAAATTCATTATTATATATATATATATATATATATATATATATATAGATTACTTACTGTGTCATTATAACTTTCTGTTTCTTAACGCTGTGTTCATCAAACAATATAAATAAAATCGCTTTTCAACAACGCGACACTTTCTGCCAAATTCACTAAACTTGATACATAAAACCTTCAAAACTAGCAGACATGGCTACTAAAATGATTTGGAATCAAATATCGGTTTCCATTTTTCGATAATTGGATTACAGCTTGAGTTAGTTATAAGCGATTGCTGTCTCATGACGCCCTTACTCGAGCTGTCGCGTCTGGAAAACCTTTTAAAAACGCCAACTTTAAGAGCATTTTTAAAAAGATCTTTTTAAGTGCTGCTATTGCAATTTACTTTGAAATTGGTGAGCACGTGAATGACTATTGGCTAATGACTGAATACTCAGTGACTACAAAAGAGCGTTTTTATTTTTAGCGCAGCTACAATGTGCGCAAATAATAACGTAGTCCGATTTCCTAAAGTGATTAAAAAAAACAGCAACAGGTCTTTGTTTTTATTTTTAACTGATTTCATGATATGCTTTTCAAATTGTCTGATGACGACCTTCATCGGGCTGTAGCGTCCGGAATTTCGGCTCAACCCTCCAACTTTGACAGCATTTTCTGAAAGACTTTCTGCTTTTATTGAAAACGGAAACGCTATTCAATTTAATAGTCTATGAATAAGATCACCAGTAATTTCATGCCTCTACAAGTACACATAAATTCAGGAATTTGTCAGAAAAGGAAACACTTTAGCTTTCTTAACAGTCTCAGACATTTTCCAATATCAAATGTAGTTTTCATTATTCAAAACAACGAAAAGACTGTGTATAATTTCTGCTATTATAATCCTTTATTAATGACGCCTTTAATTTTTTCTTATAAATTTCTTCTTTCTGTACACTTGTCGTGTAAAGATTCATAATATTACGGAATAATTAAGAGAGTATTAAATTAAGCGGCGAAATGCATTTCAAAATTTATGGAAGCTAAACATAAAAGATTCTATTAAATAAATGCATTAAGTAATTACATCAAAATACATTGCATGTAGTAAATAATAGAAGTTTATTCAAAATGCATTAAAAGTGCTTTATTTCGGAAAATAATTTAACTTAATGAACTTATGAATGTTATGAATAATTTATAATTTTGTGTATTAGTCTTCAATCACGAATTATACATTATAACTTATTGATTTAATAATTATGAAATTTTTTTTAAAATTATGAATGTGCAAGGCTGATAAATTACAGAATATAATCTATGTCTGCTTGTTTCACAAAATGTAACTGTTAATTGCACATGATGAAACATTAAAAAAAATGTTTCACTCCAAATTCTTCAATTAGATCCAAAAACATGCACATTTAAACTAAAATATTATACCAAATACTTGAAATATAGTAATTTCTGTGTGATTTTACTTCATGAAAATTGTAATTACATGTTTCGCTATTGAAATTCTTTTAATGTTCTAGATGCAGATCTTAAGTTTTTAAAAGCATTGAAAAAATAATGCTAATTACAGAACAAATATATATATTTTTTTGCTGATAATGGGGTTAATTATACATTTTTAAATTTTAAATATCAGAAATTTTGATAACAATAATATTATTTACAATCGCATACTATCCCCCTCGTAATTAGATAAGGCGAAAATTTATTAACTAAAATACTGGTGTTCAAAATGGAAAAAATTCTTGCATCTTAAACGGCACGTATACGTTACACTCGTCGGAAAGTGTTTATAGGGTCAGGGGGTGGGGGATACAAAAAATATTTTTTGTGAGATTTGGGGAACTAGTGCCGCCTGTTAGATTAATAAGCTTACTATTGTTTAGTAACCTTTTTAAGAGCACCATAGTTAAAGCAGAAAAATGGAAAATAAGATAGTTTTATTTCAAAGTCAAATAAAGTAGATGCGTGCTTCTATTTTGAATAAAATTCTAACTGCTATTTCCAACCAAAAACTATAAACTCTGAAAAAAAAAAAAAACAGCTCTTACAGTACTAACCATAATAAACTTAATTATTAACTTGAGTCCAATTAACTTAATTACTCAGAGAGCAAAACCTTAACAACAGTCACTATAATCAACTTAATTACTGAGAGAGCAGAATCTTGATAAACGTTTAACAAATGAATCTGTGATTGTTGAAAGTAACATTTCTCCTTTAAGATAGTTTCAATATTTTTTCATGTTTATTGACCGTTTCAGGAAGAAGGAAACGCAGTTCTACCTATGCATTTTTTGGGACGGGGAATTTAAAAGTTGAAAGTTGAAAAGCACTATGTCCATGACTTAGGAAATTTCAAAACTAGGACTTAGCTCCATTCAACAGTCACCGATTCGATTATAAATTCACAGTTTAATCTCAGTACGTTTGTAACTGTCATATAACTTACTTAAATTTACTATTAAATTATTTATTGACCATTTCGTGAAGAAAGAAACTCAGTCTGGGTACTAAATTTGCATGCTTGGGAAAGAGGAATTTAAAAGTTTAGTGTTAAAAAGCACTATGTCCATGACTTAGGAAATTTCAAAACTAGGACTTAGCTCCTTTCAATAATTACCGATTCAATTATAAATTCATAATTTAATCTTAACGAATTTGCAAGAGTCATAAGTTACTTAAATCTACCAATAAATCTATCCGGTGATCTCAAATGAAAAATTATTTAAAAGCTAAATCGGATTTCATCTTACCATTATAACTCAGAATGCTGGATAAAGAAGTTGGAAATACCAGAATACATCCTCTCAAAGACAGCAGAAAGTAACTGAAAAAACGCTTTTAAACATTTGCATAAGCACAAATAGTTAACTCTCTCGACAAAAGCATCCACACAGGGCAAATAAAAGACGTTTAAAAAAGAATAGTATTAACTAAAACAGTGGTTCCCAAACTTTTAAGCTCGCGGAGCCCTTTTTGGGAAGAATTTCTGTCGCGGAGCCCCTTAACCACACGGTACTCTATGGTTTACAAATTAATATGGTTTACAAATTTTTTTATGCCTATGGAGCAGAAAAAGATCTCTTGGATAAGAGACCGAACCAGTAGTTTCCAACATGAGGCGAAGGTTCTCAGTTCGGCCTTTTTCTTGATACAGAAAATCCGAATTCATACTAGAAATTTTGAAAATCAAATTTTCTATTATTGAACCCTTTAACAATTTTATTTAATATTATTATAATTGGACACAATCAATTAAAAATAATGACTAAACCCACTTTTTTGTATTAAAATATCTGGTTTGTATAATCGAAATATGTCCGCCAAATACAGCAAAAAGTATAGTTAAGAATTTGGGGTTTCTGAAAGCTTTTAGTAACGATGAAAACAAACTCTTCTGACCCGAGCGACGTTCGAGCAGTACTATTAAGGGGGGGTTAATGACATACATTTTTAAAATAAAAAATATTCTTTCGGGATTTCCAGTATGAACTCGGAATTAAATATCACAATAGTAACCCTGTCTGGATCATGCATTGCATTGGGGCTTACGTGAAACTATTACTATTTATGTCGAAAACCACACACACACAGAAAAAAGGTAAGTTGTACAGTTTTCGTTTATAAAGAGATTTCTATATAATCCCAATAGGCTTACTCGTGAAGAGAAAGAAAATGCGTAGGCCCAATCACTCATGAGTAATTATATAACACGTTTTCTTCAGTCCCACCCACCCGTAATAGAAATATACGATTACGGATCCTTTTATCGTTCTTCTTTACGTTTCTAGTACTTCTAAACATGCAACGAAAACGAATCGCCTCTGAGCTTCTTCTTTTGAACAATATTTTAAAAATACATTTAGAAGCATATCATCGTTTTAGTGTTTAAGTAGGTGGGGCAAAATCTATAACCTGTATTGTTAGGTGCAGCATTGTCCACTTTTTTAATGTTTTATTTGGAGTATTTAGCTATTAATTATAGTTTTGAAAGAAATTTTCTTTCACCATTGTTTTTGCCTAAAAATAGACATACGGTTAAAAACTACGCATGTTAAAAGAACTGCAACTTGTCAAGGACGTAACTAGAAAAAATATTTCGGAGGAGGATTTGTAGGTTCAAAATTTTATTCTTATTATCATATTCTATATTTGTTTTGTAATATTTTGATAAAGGTAAAATTGGTTAAAAGTATCTATTGTGAAGTCGAGTGACCGATATTTATCACAAAAGAAAATTGAATATTTGAGTCTACTTCATTGCAATTTTATAATTCCATTTGTATTGGTGGTGATTCCACGTCGCCAATGTATCAACAATACTGTCAACCAAATTAAAGCTTTCCGAAGTTTTGTACATGTATTTTAAAATGTCTTTTGTCAGAACTGTATTCCCAGGAGCATATGTAAAAAAGGTTACGTTTGCCAATTTGTGTGTACTTGGAATTAGACCCTCATTGTATTCTTCAAGAGTTTCAGTTAAACAAATTGGAGAATCTTATTTGAATAGTCCACCAATTTCTTTGATAGCATGGAAATCTCACTTTTACACAATTCCATTAAAAACTTTTTTTTAAAAAGAGGAATTTTAAAATTTTCTGTTGTTTATTACCTTTTTTCTATTTTCTTAAATTGCATTCATCTTTTCATCATGCTGACGTACTCAACGAAAAAAGAGATGCTAGCTCATAGAATTTTGATTTAAGATTTTTAATTGTAGTTGATTTTTTAATTTTGACTTCATGATTGAAACTTAATGGCTTATTTATATATTTCTTTTAAATGCTAAAAGGTGTAAATTAACAACATAATATACAGTAAAATAACTTTTATTAGGTTGTTGACATGTTTCGGCTCACTTCGAGCAATTTAAAAAACAAATGAGAATATTCTATAATTGCACGGTCTTTGAAATTATTATTTTAAATGCTATAATTTATTTCTCTTGTACATTTTAAAAATTACGCACGTTATCTTTTATTTTTACTTGGATGTTTATTTTCATATTTGTAACCACGGAGTAACTCGAGCCACAATTTCGATAAGTTAAAAGATAATGCATCGTAAAATATTGTATTTTTGCTTGTTACTATCTCTACGGTTTCTCTTATTATGGATGGATAGTATAGACTGGAGGGAAAAATTATTTTGCTTTCATTGAAATTTATTTGGATGGTTTCTTCTTGATATAATATTGTCAGGGTTTGTGGTTTTTCTATTATACTTAATATCAGCTATATGCTCCTTTTTTCTTAAACTAAATTTCCTGCTTGTCATGCCAATATAGTAATTCCTAGATCCTTCTTTTTTAATAAAAGGTATTTCATATATACTCCTGAATAATATATTTAACAATAATATAATTAATAATTAATAATTATTATATAATTATTATATAATAATATATAATAATATATTATTAATATAATTAATAATTATATAATTAGTAATTTTTTAAGTATTTTTTTTTACCATTCTGCTGATGGTGTGTTTTTACATCAATTCATAATTTTTAATAATTGTATAATAGTATTTATAGTCATCCTGAAAAAATTTCGAAGGGGGATAAAACCCTGGTGATCCCCCCATTGGTTACGGCCTTGCAACTAGTAGAAAAACTTTACTAACAAAACGGGATATATGGGTGAGGTTAAATTTATATCAAACGGGTACTCATTGACGAAAAGTCTAAGCAAGGGGTGATGCTGAGCAAAAGTTTAGATTGTTAGTGTGATAACAAATGTAAAGAACCAATATATATATATATATATATATATATATATATATATATATATCAATTATAATATAGATCAAATAAAACGAAATTTTAAAGAGGGGTTGTTAAGTGATACAAGATGTAAAAAATGCGTTTTCAGCAACATACATTGCTTTAAAGATTAAGTACAATTATGTAAAACAGAATAGAAAATTTAAATAACTTAGAATTAATAAAAATAAAATAAACAAATTAAAGGAATTAAAGTTACAAAAAGAAAAAGAAAACTATATACTCAACGTATACATATATTAAATGAATCTAATGAGGGGTTTATTAAATGGTAGAAGATGTTACAAAAAAGATGCGTTTTAATCAACAAACATTGTTTTACTATGAAAAACAGTATAGAAAATTTAAATATACAGATAACATAAACAGATTAAAGAAATTAAAGTTATATATAAAAAAGAAAATATATATACACAATATACACAAATGTATAATGAATGTAATGAAAGGCTTTACATGATACAAGATGTTATAAAAAATATGTTTTAAGCGACAAACATTGTTTTATTATGAAAAGCAGTATAGAAAATTTAAATAACTAACAATTAAGACAAATAACATAAACAGATTAAAGAAATCAATGTTATAAAAGGAAAAATAAATATATCTACACAATATACACAAATGTAAAATGAATCTAGTGAAGGACTTTAAATGATACAATATCTTATAAAAAAATACGTTTTAAGCAACAAACAATGTTTAAAAAATTAAATACAATTATTTAAATAACAAAAATTTAATAAAAATTAAATAAACAGTTTAAGGAAATTAAAATTCCAAAAATAAAAATAATACAATATGCAATATAGCAGCCGAGATAACAGCACTGGCGCGCCTTTGCTCTTTCGATTCACGTTGTGCATTCGATTCAGAATACTATTTCTAGTAGTTTATTTTGAATCGAATTTTTAAAACACATTAAATGCAGAAACATAAAATAAAGTAGTTCAAACCAAAAATATTATATAGAAAATATATACATGTGTAATGCAAATTTTTGTATGATTTAAAAATATATATTATAGTATTTTTCAACCCATTGATAGATGTATTTATTTTTGATACACACACACACACACAAATTCCTACATACTTCCGAAAAAATTTTCCTTGCTCATTTCTTTCATGTTTTGTTTATTTTCCTGGAACGCCGCGGAGCACCTGAAAAATATAGGCGGAGCCCCAAGGGCTCCACGGAGCACACTTTGGGAACCTCTGAACTAAAATATTGTTAATAAAATTAACAATTTTATAAAATATTATTCACAACATACCAGAATTACTCTTTCCACTAAAATCAACCATTTACCAAAAACGTTGTAAATTTATTATCAGAAATCAACTCGACTTCCCAATTCTACTATCGATAAGTCGAAAACTTCTTTATATATCAGAGTGTGTAGAGTTCCTTTATATATAAAATTAGTGACAATCAAATCACTCTACTATCTATTATAAACAACATCGCAGCTCAGTATCTCTGAGTCAAACACATCATACCATCTCTACTTGATTTCACACTTAATAAAGTTCTAAACTAAAATCTTTATAAAAAACAGTTATTTTCACTCATATTCTGTTTTAAAATTGCTTTATTTAGCTAATTTATGTAATTCCTATTCCTTCTTTATAATAAACGATTAATAAAATGTTAGCAATTGTTCATTGCAAAAAGTAATGCGTATAGTCAAATTAATCTATATTAATAAAATAAAATTTTTGTCTGTTTCTTTCTAGGACATGGTTAGTGAAGTATATCCTATGTAGAAGTCTGAAAATTTGGATGGGGATAGATGAAGACACGTCCGAATGGACGCAAGACTCAGAATTTCTACTTTTTAAACCTTTCCAAAATAGTTGCACTAAATCTCTCCTTTAGGGAAATGTCTACTGCCCCGGGCCGGGGCAATAAACCCGGACGGTTTGAGTACTAAATAAAATACAAAAAGTGTATAAATAGAAAGTCTGACAAATATTACTATCATTATTATTAATTAAAAAAAGTTTTATTTATATGTTTGTTTTATTTCTTTAAAAAAAAAAAAAAACTTTTTCTGAAAACCATCAAAACAAGAATTTCTGTATGCGGATATCGATTTCAAAGGAAGATTTTCCTTTATAAAATACAAAATAAAATCCAACACTACTCATCTTTTATTCAAAAGAAAGAGAAAAGGAAAACTGGATGAATAATCTGAATAGCATTTTTCAAAATAAAAGTTTCGTTAGTTAACAGAAAGTAAACAAATCGCTATTCAAATTCGATTATTCAAATTTATATATTTTTTTCAAAATTCGGAAGGAGTAAACTTTGAGATTTTTAAAAGTTAGCCTATTCACTCTTGTATAGAAAAATATCTTTCTTATAATGATACATATTATATATGCAGGTATATGTGTATGAATAAGAATGTAACATTAATACTAAATGAAAGGGATGCCAGTGGTTTGGCAAACCAATTTATTGTAATAATAAATAAATTCATATATATATGTAGATATGTGTCTGAAAGTGTGGGTGTGGAGAGAGAATTAGCATGGAATGATTTTTATACTAACAGAAAGCTTTAAAAAAAGGATTCAATATTTTTTAATAAGTCTATATTTAAAAATATATATATAAATGTTATTTTTGAATAAATGCCATCTGAAATATTGTAATTAAGATATATTTTTGTGATTGAATAGTATTTACTAAAAAAAAAAATTATAAATTAAGAACAGACAAAGAAGTTTGATATTCAACTGCCTATCTCAGTTATATTACCATATATTCTATGTAACAAAAATCTCTCCATTTAGAAAAAGTTAAAAGAAGAGTTTTTCAGAGGTCAGAAGTTTTTTTTTAACTTAATTTTTTCCTTCTACGTCAGACAAAATATCTTACTTCTTACACAAGCTGCAGTTTTGAAAAATGATAACAAAAATTAAAAATAATTATAAATCACATTTTTCTTGGTAATGCGCAGTTATAAGAGATACAAATATTTATTTTAAAAAAAGGAACGAAAAAAGAGTATTTTTTATAATTATATATTATTAAAGAAGTGAACATTATTATTTATATCTTATTTTCCAATATTTTGAAAGAATTTTCATTATACACTGAAGGATTATTTTTTTATGAGAATAAAAACAACTTTTAGAATAACCTTTTTAGAATAACTTTCAAATATTTTATCAAAAATTATTTTAAATTCATTGAAAATTAAGCCTCAAGTAGCCACTGTAACGCGTACATACAGAAAAATAAACGAAAATAAAATAATTACTTAATGAAAACGCGGTGAATAAAAATTAAAAAAAGTAATGAAAGTTAGACTGTTTACCTCCAATTTTGAAGTATTCCAAGGAAAGCGTAAAAATATACATCCATAATATTTCTTTGAATATTTTCAGTTCTCTTTTGTGTTGCTTTAACTATTATCTATTTCATTAGTCTAATTAAAATAAATACTAAACAAAATAATGTTCAAGATAAATTTGTATTTAAAAAATGTATAAATGTAATAAGAAATTAGTCATTTTCTTCTCTTTTTTATCGGAATGCAAATAATATGTACATTTTCGCATGAGTAAGCCAACATATTTCCACTCAACAGAAATTTTGAGACCTCAAATATATTAAGCCCTTAACTGTTAGGCTTTTTCGACACCATAAACTAAAAACAGGAACGATATACTACTTTTTTCGTACTAAAATTTTTGTTTTACATAATCGAAAAATGTCTGCCAATTAATAAAGCGTAGATTGCAATTGAAAATTAGTGGTGTCCAAAAGCTTTAAATAACGAAACAAGCAAACTCTTCTTGCCCGGGGTTCGGCCAAGAAAGTGGTGTATCGTTCCTATTTTTTGTTTATGGTGTCTTAAAATCCCAACAGTTAAGAGGTTAAAATAAATTAATTGTTCTATAGGTTAAATAAAAATATTTACGCTTTAATCAGGATAAAACATCAGTAAAATCGCTACTCCGAGGCTTACATGTTGATTTGGTAATACATGCGTATTTGTAGTGACGTAATTACAGGTTGTCATGTTTCTCTGGGATATTCGTTTTTTCTAATTACTCTATAATTAAATGCTGGTTCCCCGACACCCGTGTAAGGTCATAACCTTTAATGGCCGGCAGATATTTCGGTATTTTATGAAGAGAATATTGTTATTGATGTCTTCATTTTAATGATCTTTTTTCAAAAAGAAAATTTGAAAACAGTTGGAAACAATGAATGTGAGGCCATCGAGGTAGAATATGATTCTCAAAAAGCGGGGAAAAAATAATGGTATTTACGTATTATCCGTGTCCTGATGATATATCGCCAAAAATGGTTGTCAATTGCTCATTTTGTTTATCGTTGCTAAGCACGTTTAAAACAGTAACTTAACGTTATTAAATACATAACATCGTTAAAGAAGGTAAGTAATATAAAAATAAAATAAAATAAAATAAATATAATATAATAAATTAATATATATATATATATGTAAAACTATAAACTATAATAAAAAATAAACTATAATAAATAAAATATATGGTTGTCAAAAAATAAGGACTACTGTAATTAGTAATGTTGGCGCCATTGTTGGCAAAGTTGTATCTTCAGAGCAAGTATAATACGTAAGTACCAGAATAATCTATCCTCTTAGTAGGTGTTTACAACTGAAATGCTTCAGTGTTAATATGAATAATACGTAAGTACCGTGGTAATATTTCATCTTGCTTGGTGTTTAGAATAGAAATGATTCAGGGATAATACGGATAACACGTAAGTACCAAAATAATAGTTCCTTTGGTTAGGTGTTCACAACAGAAATGCTTCAGAGATAATATGGATAATACATACGTAAGTACCATGGTAATCTTTCATCTTGTTGGGTGTTTACAAAAGAAATGCTCCAGGACAATACGGATAATACGCAAGTGCCATAATAATAGTTCCTTTTGTTAGGTGTTTACAACAGAAATGCTTCAATTCTTTTCTATTTCGACCTCTGCATTTTCCCACAACATTTCATTTAGAATCCTACGTTTTCCTTTTGTAAAAACTTGTAGTGTAGAAACTGCACATATATGTGTGTTAAATGAACAAAATGGTAGTTTTTGAGTTCGATGTTCTTCAGTAGATAATGTGGGCCGAAATTATGTTTTACACACAAAAACATTCAAATGAGAAGAAAAAAGAGAATAAAATAATGATAGGAATGCAGAAAATCTAACTTACAATTACTTTTTAACATAACACAATCGCATAAACATCTTTAAAAAATGACTGTAAAAGTTTAAAGATTAAATGAAATGCGTACTAATATATTTCTTTTAAATGATAAAAGGTGTAAATTAACAACATAATATACAGTAAAATAACTTTTATCAGATTGTTGACATCTTTCGGCTCACCCCGAGCAATTTTCAAAAACAAATGAGAATATTCAATAATTGCACGGTCTTTGAAGTTATTATTTGAAATACTATCATTTAATTTTCATGTACTTTTTAAAAATTACGCACGTTATCTTTTATTTTTACTTGTTTGTTTATTTTAATATTTGTAACCATGGAGTAACTCGAGACACAATTTCGGTATGTTGAAAGATGCCGCATCGTTACATACTGTATTTCTGCGTGTTACTTACTATCTCTATGGTTTCTCTTATTATAGATTAATATCTCTTAATATTTCCTATATTATTATAATCTCTTATTATAGAAAATTTTTCCTCCAGTATAGACTGGAGGAAAAATTATTTTACAAATTCATATATTAATACTATGAAATTTTTCCACAGAGAAAAGTATTAATATATGAATTTATTCAATTATCGATGCTGGATTTTCTTTGATTTCGTGTTTGCTCAATGAATGAATGTTTGAATAATTTGAGTAATATTAAATATATAATTTTGAGGAACGTATTGAATCATGATAAAAACACGATTATGGAAATGTCGGCATATTTTGAGAATGATGTATTCAGTTAAAAATTTTAAAAGATACACAATTTTAAATTTAAACCAATAACATTTTCAATATAACCACATTTTGTCCAAAAAGAAGCTTTATAACGAATAACGGATTACTAATGCTGGTTAAATTCAAGAAACTATAATTGTATCATAATTAGAAAAATATTCTCTTAAACGTATTAAATAATCAGAATCTTTAGATACAAGCGTTTCGGAATTTTTACGCTATTTGAATTCTGTATAAGTAAAAAAAAAATTATTATGCTCTTGAATTCGCTGTTAGCATTATGAGTTAGCATATTTTACGCAATCGATTATGTTTAGGAATTTCTTAGTAGCAAAAGTACATTTGTTAGACACAACCTTTAATTTTTAATTTCTAAACTAAGGCCTAGGTGTAAAAATGCTTCGCTGTTTTATAAAAATTCTTCTTCGTCTTTCAGGAAATAATCTTGTTTTTATTTGTCGTAAATTTTAGTCTTTTCAGGATTTGTAACGCGTAAAATTTTGAATATCTATGAATTCTGAATACATTTCGAAGCACTAAATTGAATTTTTGATGTTACAAAAGAGACTTTTCGAAACTTAAAATTTAAAGGTTCTTTATATATATCTATACCTAACTATCTATCTATCTATCTCTCTCTCTCTCTATATATGTATATATTACTGAACTATAATAGTGTACGATTATAACAATAAGTAGGAACAAAACTTATATTTTTGGCAATAACTTCAAGCTGGATTGCAACAAAATTAGCAAATAAACAACTAGCGATTTAAATAATACTAGATGGAACCCGTCAAAACTTGACGAAAAAAAATTACAATAACAATATTAGTAAAATAAACTTCTTTATTGCATTAGAAGGGTGCTTATGAAACAATCTTTCAAATATTTTATTTTAAAAGTTTTTTACCCCAGTGAATTACAGTACCATTTCCGATTCAAACTCCAAACAAACAATCCGTAAACAAAATGCAAATCAGTTTGACATTACCGGCGTATTCCTCACGGCAATAAAGATAATTTCCGGGACCTATAAAGTATCATACAAATAGTATATCCCTACGTTCATCTCATATTCAGTCAATAAAAGAACATAGTAAATAAAGCACACATCTCCCCCCCCCCTGTGATAATGCAACCGAATGAGCTCCTATGCGCATGTACGTTGCATCTCCCCAAACGCACCGTCAAAATTCGACGTTAAAAAAAGTTTTAAAATATTTTGATCAAAATTTTTAAAATGTCTTCTTTAATCATTGCTCGTTTCAAATCCATATCTTCTGAAACGCATCCATTGTTTTAAGCCAGTGATTCCCAAACTTTTAGGCTCGCGGAGCCCTTTTTGGAAAGAATATCTATGGCGGAGCACCTTAACCCCATGGTACTCTATGGTTTACAGATGTTTTTTTTATGTCTATGAAGAAGGGAAAGATCTGCTGGATAAGAGTCCCAACCAGTAGTTTCCAACATGGAGCCAAGGTTCTCAGTTTGGCCCTTTTCTTGATACAGAAATTCTGAATTGATACAAGAAATTTTGAAAATCAAATTTTCTATTATTTAACCCTTTAGCATTTTATTTAATATTACTATTATTGGACACAACAAATTAAAAATAAGGACTAAAAACCGCTTTTTTTGTATTAAAATATCTCTCTTGTATAATCGAGATATGTCCGCCAAATGCAGCAAAAATTATAGTTAAAAATTTGGGGTTTCTGAAAGCTTTTAGTAACGAAGAAAACAAACTCTTCTTACCTGAGCGACGTTCGAGCAATACTGTTAAGGAGTTAATGTGACATCCATTTTTTATAAATATATTCTTTCGAGATTTCCAGTATGAACTCGGAATTAAATATCAAAATCATAACCCTGTCTGGGTCATGCATTGCATTGGGGCTTACGTGAAACTATTATTATTTATGGCGAAAACCACACACACAGAGAAAAAAGGGTAAGTTCTACAGTTTTCGTTTACAAAGAGAGACCTGTAAAATCCTAATAGGTTACTGGCGAAAAGAAAGAAAATGCTTAGGCCCAGTCACCCATGAGTAATTTTCGCTAGTCCCGCCCATCCGTAATAGACGAATGCGACTACGGATTCTTTTCCTCTCTTCTTTACGTTTCTAGTACTTCTAAACATGCAAAAAAACGAATCGCCTCTGAGCTTCTTCTTTTGAACCATTTTTTTAAAATACATTTAGAAGCAGATCATCGTTTTAGTGTTTAAGTGGGCGAGGCAAATTCTAAAACTTGTATTGTTAGGTGCAGCAGCGTTCACTTTTTTGGATGTTTTATTTGAAGTATTTAGCTATTAATTATAGTTTAGAAAGAAACTTTCTTTCATCATTGCTTTTGCCTCAAAATAGATATACGGTTAAAAACTACACATGTTAAAAGAATTGCAACTAGTAGAAAAACTTTACTAACAAAACGGGATACATCGGGGGGGGGGGGGTAAATTTATATCAGGGCGGGTACTCATTGACGAAAAGTCTAAGAAAGTGGAGCTGAGCAAACGTTTAGATTGTTAGTGTGATGACAAATATAAAGAACCAATATATATTTTTAAATTGCTACAGCATTATTTCTGATAGGAAAATGTGGCATCATAACATAAGAATCTTATCGTATAGTCCGATATACTGTCATTCTAAAATAAATAATAAATGATCACTTTAAAAATATTTTAAACAATTTCTAGACTTCTTGAATTATGTAATTTGGTACGATATTATAAAAATTAATTCACTATTTATAATAATCTCTTTTATTATATATGGTCTATACTTAAAGTTATCGGATGATCAGTTCTTTTTTTAAGAAAGAAATTCGCAATTATTATAAATTTGCTTTTTAAAACAGTTTAATAATAATTACACAAAAGGAGATATTGAAAGTCTCAAAAAATATTCAAAGTACACATACAAATCAAAAGTTATCAGTTTGGAACTCTTATTAAGAAAAAGAAAACTAGAACTCTTGAGACTATATAAATATAAAACAGAGTTTTTTTTTTTCCTTTCTAAAATATAAATAACTATCATAAGCAAAATGCTCAGCTCAACATAACCGCTAATTAGAATAGAAATGTTTCTCAGAAATGTGTCTTCAATAAAATTCGAACTATTCGGTGTTGAGGCGATATTATTGAAATCACCAAGAACAACTAAATAAAGTTAACATGTTTATAGGACATTGTAAAGTTAACATTTTTATAGGACATTGTAAAGTTAAAATAAAAACACAAAATATTACAGTAATAAAAAGGTTGGAATAAATTATATGTTACAAGAGTAATTTGACTACAAATTTTAACCATAAAATAAAATTTACAGCCGAAGCAATTATGAAAATGATAAATACATATGTTTTGTAAATACATATGTTCCATTTTTAATCGAATTTTTAAAACACACTAAATGGAGAAACATAAAATTTAGTAGTTGAAACCAAAAATATTATATAGAAAATGGATACATGTAAAATGCAAATTTTTATATTATGTAAAAGAATATAGTATCTTTCAACACAGTAAGAAATGTATTTATTTTTGACACACACACACTCACAAAAATTCCTACACACTTTCGAAAAATTTTCCCTTATAATATGCTAATTTCTTTATGTTTTGTTTATTTTCCTGGAACACCGCGGAGCTCCTGAAAAATATAGGCGGAGCCCCAAGGGCTCCGCGGAGCACACTTTGGGAACCTCTGTTTTAAGCTAATCAATTTTTATGTAAAGATGAAGAATTTTTTTCACAATAATAAATCAATCTGCAGATAAGGGAGATTTTTAATGCTTTCAAGTGTAATTTATTTGTATGGTTTCTTTTTACTTTACATAATCAGGATGATTATTCCTTTTTCCATAATTAAGAGAAATAATGTAAATAAATAAATATCCAAGATTATTTTTGATTCTGTTTTCATTAATATATTATAAATTTTATTGTTAAAAGTTACTGATGAATGATACTTTAGTAAATGGGACTTTTCCTAATTATTTTATTTTTTTTTATTTTTGAGATTTAATGGCAACATTCTTCCGTTTGTTTATTGGGCGCTTTTTCGGTTAGCCGGGCGCCAATGAAGTATATATATATATATATATATAGTATATATATATACATATATATATATATATATATATATATATATATATATATATATATATATATATATATATATATATATATATATATATATTATATACGCATAAACGTTGTAAAATTCAGGTTATTAGATTTTATCCAACTTTGCTGTCATAACAGCTGATGAAGCAGTCACTCTTGGCGATTTTTTGTTACCTGTAAAATGTTTGTTTTTGGTATAGCCCGAACTAAGAAAATTTTGAGTACTTTTCCATTATACGGAAATCATTGTCGCCAAGCATACATTTACATGTATGGCATGGTGTCGGTATAATAGAAAAGAACCAAAATTTGCGATCGATCAAATAATTGAATTTCGTTAAGCATTAAATTTTCTGGCACTTCTCTATTATCCGGTCGACCACTTTTCATAACAAAAAACTATCGCCAAACTGTAAAATTAAACGTCAAAAATGCAGTCCGATTTACTTGATGTCAGAAGCATTATACGTGTTTGTTACGTTATCAAGTGGTTTTTAATTCGACATTTGCGTCTATTTTTCATTATGTTTTACTGATTTATTAGTTATTTCATTAATTAAAATAACAATCGTGTCCTTAAATTCTTGTATTTTATTTATTTATTTATTTTGATATTGCAGTGGCAACGTTCTCCCGTTTATTTGGCGTTACAGTTTGGCGATAGTTTTTTGTTATGAAAAGTGGTCGACGGGATAATACAGAAAAACCAATTTTCTTATTTTTAATTTGAGAAAGAAACAATAATCATGGATTTAATTCATTTTGCAATATGCGGTGCAACCAAAACAATTTTGATAAATCGGTACAGACATCGCAGACCCACCGGGGTTAATTTTTGGCGCCTAAATGACGATTTTTGCTTTGCATGGCAACCTGGTGTTTTATAATAAATTTGGATACGTGTGTAAATAAATAAAATAAAATAGGTACTTTTATGTTAGCTGGGCGTCAGGGATAACTCTCCAAATCTTGTTTCAATTGGAATAATTTAAATTGCAACATTTTACGCGAGATTTGTTATTCATATTGATATGTTTATGTTTAGATATTTTATTACGATTATATTCTAGCTAATTAAGTTTTTTTAAGATTTTATATTACAACGTTAAAATATTACCTAGTTGATATTAGCTAATGTCAAAATACTGGTGAACCACAGAGTTCAGAGAATAAACTCTATGCCTCGCAAAAGCGGGAGTTCCGACTTTATGACGTCATAACCAGAAGTATAAGTTTAATTTAAAATTACAGCTAATTAATTAAATTTTCGAACAAACGAATGCACGATAACAAATCTGTGTCCAAATATCTTTCATTAAAAAAAGGAATGGTGTAATTTGATGCAGTAGTTTGTTCTCATGGATTGTCGAAAGAAATTGCTTAGCGTTTTAAATATATAGATTGTATCATGATTGAAATTCTAAATATTTCATCGTAGGAAAATATTAGGTGAAATCATTCCTCAAAACAATTTTTAGTGATAAATGCGCAACAGAATTAAAACTCATATTTATTGTCTTTTTCTGAAATTTTGTACGTCGTAAATAAAATTGGTGATTTACCTGAGGTAAAGTACCTGTAGCATTCTAGATGTAATTAGAACACTTTCCTTTTCAGTATATATTACAAATATGTAAAACTGGAGTGACTGTCTGTGATTTTCGGCAATTTCTCCATATCAATCTGTGTTCATTCGGCTATTTAGATGATGGATTGTCAAAAATAACATAAAAAAATCTGTCTGTTTGTTCTTGAATAGGCCCAGGAAAAGTTGCATAACAATCTCTCGAACTTATAAGTGACAAACAGATAATTTGTCTGGATGCAATCTACAGTGTGTCGCATTAGAATATATAATAAAGTTTTTGAGAAAACATAGAAAAGCTGAGAGAATTAATCAATCAACCAATCTTTCAATACATAAAAACTCAGATACGAATTGATCAATTTTAAAGAATCTTTACGGCGATTGAAAGATCTAATTACGATATATAAATGATAAAAGTTGCATTTTTATCATATGATTCATCCAATTTAATTTTAAAAACCAGATTGATAAGTATTTTCCTAAAAAAACTCGAAATACAAATGCAATACATAGGGTTGTTACGCAGCTAGTAAATAATTAATTAGGAAAATAATTACTGCAAGCGAAAAAGTTACTGTTTAATTTTTATATGCTTTTCAACTAGCGAATGTATTAACTTTTTCATTTAAAGTTTTTTGAAACAGGAAGTATATGCGTATGTTTGGGAACTAATTTAAAGGTAATAAATAGAGTTTTATAGACGCAATGATATTTTTATGTATTATAATTTTCATTATAAAGATTACTGTTTTAATTTTAATTTTAAGTACTTCACTAACGACGGTATGATTTTTTATTGATGCGTTTGTTGAATTTCATCAATAAATTCAGAATTTTTAATTTAAATACATATTATAATAGCAGAAGAAATATTAGTAACCTGTTGGGATTTTTTGTGTTATGCCTTCAAGTTTCACTATTTTGACATATGTGAAAAGAAAATGTCATTAATAATGGTCTTTTCATTGAATGATTTCATAACTATTATTTTATGTATACTTATAAATAGATCATCCAGTACCATAAAATGGTGGAGATACTTTACAAAAGTATTTATTTATAGTTTGGTTTAGATCTTGAAACTTTCTTTCTTTCATTTTTTTTAAGTTTTTTACTCTGATAATAATAATTAGCTGATTTTTTTCACTCTATTTATTTTTTATAAAGTGTAATGTTTCATATAATGACATCGCAAGGTTTGTTTTTCTTTAGAAAATATATCTCTTTCCTTCCGAGCTAAACTAATTAATATTTATCATAAAAACTTTAGATACCTTATATACTTCCGTTTAATTATAAACAAAATTAGTGTTTGTTGTTAATAAATAACTTTATAAATTTCTTTTCTATTTGCATAGGAAATTGATATGAATGTTTGAAAACACAAGTTAAATTAATTTTTGTTTGATAATGGGGAAAATCTTTTAAATTATTATTTATTCTACAGCAAAATATATAATAAAATTAATTAGTAAAACGTAGAGTAAAATTAATATATTTTTATTTTGAATAAACAAGTAATGTATAATCCTACGAAAAAGAGTAATTTAAAAATATGCGTTGTATATTTAATCATTAAAATAAATTTCTCACTTATTTGCAGATAATTTTGGGTATTTTGTATTCCATGAAAAAAAATAATTGTTAAAAATTTTATTCCATTCAATAAGAAGATTATGTTAAACATTTGCGCTAAAATTTAGAAATAAACTAAATGGTGTGTCATTCTACAACATTCAAATAACTTATATGCTTATTTATGTTAATATTATACAACAAAATATGTTTATTACTAATCAGAATAATTCGTTTTCACGTAAAAGAAATATTTTTTCCAAAAATACAAAAAACATGATGTAATATGTATTGGAACAAGCAAAACAAAAATATATGCTACGGTTATATGTTGGCTATATGCCAGGATTAAGTGCTATGGCTAAAATGGGAGAACGGTTGCTTTGGTGTTTGCTCCGTACAAATGTCAAGACTTTATCTGTGACGATGTTGATTCAATGAAAGTGGCGTGCTTGATATTTAACGCTGCTAAAAAATATAGAATTAATTTAATAACAGAAATAGTTATAATTAAAAAACTTCGATCTCTGTTTTTTACACTTTCTAAAATAGTTGAAAAGTGGATTTCGGTTTCTGTGGCCTTCTGTTTATCTGTCTGTCTGTCGACACAAAACTTAATTCAGGAGCATCATTCAATTCAGTCTCATATTTAGTTTTTTAGCAATAATTTACGAAAAAAGTAATATCTTTGAACACCATGGTTACGATCATAGCATCTGCAAAGTCTATAAAATATATTTCTCACGACTTGGGAAATTGACATGATGTTAAATAAATCCTAAGTAATAAAAAAACTTTACTTATTAATAATTTCCAACATAGTTGTTAACAGTTTCCAACATAGTTGAAAAGTGCTTATAAATTCAGTTTGTCTGTCTGTCCGTACTTTAACTTTCGTAAATACACTCGAATTATCAAGTAATGGATACACACTGAAGTTCCAAAAGTCTTTGTATACCTCCTAATATCGTTTGGAACCTCCTTTTGTCTGGCGAAGTACAGCAACTCGACGTGACAGCGACTCAACAAGTCGTCGGAAGTCCCCTGTAAAAATATTCCACCATGCAGTAATCTGTACAGCCGTCCATAATTGCAAAACGGTTGCCGGTGCAGGATTTTGTGCACGAACTGACTTATTGATCATGTGCCATACATGTTCGATGGGATTCATGTCTGGCTATCTGGGTGGCCAAATCGTTAACTGAAATTGTCTAGAATATTCCTCAAATCAATCGCGTACAATTTCGGCCAGCTGAGATGGCGTATTGTCATACTGGAAAATTCCATCGTTATTTGGGTACATGAAGTCCATGAGTGGCTGCAAATAGTCTCCAAGTAGCTGAACATAACCATTTACAGTCAATGATTGGTTCCGTTTGACCAACTGATACGGTCTTTGCCATGCAGAAACATCCCACGCTATTATGGAGCCCTCACCAGCTTGTACAGTGCCTTGTTGACAAATTGGATCCATGGTCTCGTCTGGTCTGAGCCACTTTACTTGAACCAGACCAAGAGTTCTTACCAACTGCAATCGTTACTTATCTGAGCAAGCAACCTTTTTCCAGTCATCTAGCGGCCAATCTATATGTTCACGAGCCCAGTTGAGGCACTGCAACTGATGGCAAGTTGTTAGTAAAGACACTCGAGTAGGTCTTCTGCTGGTATATCCCAACAATGCCAAATTTCGCTGCAATGTACCTACGGACACATTTGTTGTACATCCCACATTGATTGGTGCTGTTATTTGACACAATGTTGCTTGTCTGCTAACACTGACTACGCACATATCGCTGGTCTCGGTCATGTCTGCCTCGGTCAAGTCTGCCTGTGCGTTGTCCATGGAGGGAAGCAATGCATTCTCGACACAGCCTTGACACTGTGGATCGAGAAATGTTGAGTTCCCTAACAATTTTCGAAGTGGAATCTTCCATGCATCTAGCTCCAACTAGTATTACGTGTTCAAAGTCTGGTAATTTCCGTCGTGCGGCCATAATCACGTCACAAACATTTACAGATGAATCACTTGAGAATAAATGATTGCCCTGACAACGCACTGCCCATTTATACATTTCTTACACGATGCTACTGCAATCTGGTTATTTGCAGATTGCTATCCCATGACTTTTAGCACCTCAGTGTATGTTATTGAGATTTAATATGACATAATCGGTATTGAAAATTGTGTGTGTAGCATGTATACGCACTTCATTTACTTTACACAGAATCCGTTTACAGAGGCATTCAAAATAATTCATTTACTTTATAGTCTAAAGAGAACAATCGTTTGCAGTGTTGTATTTTAATGATGTTGCACTATATCAAACATATTAACATATCGAAATTCATACACGCATTGCAAGATTATTACTGTAGAATACTGTGCATTTATCGTTCATTTACAGTTCTTCACACAAAAAGAATTCGGTTACCGAACTGTATCTGAGTGATAATTACTGGAAGTGCGTTTTCAGTTGTGGTATGCATTTTTAAATTTAACTAATTTTTTGCATAGTATTTGGTGTGTATAAATTCTGAAGATCATATACAGGATCTCAAAAGTATTCGAGTAAATTTCTGTTTATTGATGGAAATTGTTGAAGGGAAATTTATGGTATGTGTTTCCGAACTGATCTAAATTTTACAATATTATGTAGTTACAATATTAATCTATACAATTGTATACATTGAATACAAGTCTTTACAAAATAATCTGAATATTTTTCCGACTTCATAGATGGTAATTACAGAAATTGGGTTTTCAAATGTGTTATGCAATTTTCAAATTGTTTATTTAGATATCTTCTTTCACCTTATTTAACGTTGAAGTTTTGTTACAGTATTCTGAAAGTGCTGAAAATTGTTGATTTATAATCTGTGCTTGACACATGATTTGTTCTCTTGTTTAGTTTACCTTTGTTCTTTTAAAGTAGCCCTTAAAAGAATTAGAGTGTTTCTTTTCGTTTAACAGCTATCTAAATAAAATATTTAACATGTTTAGATGTTTGCAAGCACATACAAACATCGTAAATTTTAAAAAAAAGTTTTACAAAGCACTTTATAAAGTTAATTATGTTGAAATTCAGATGTTCTGAAGGAATACATAACTTTCTGAAATATTAATTTTATAATTTTCTTTTACATATACGAACTAATACTTCCAGTTTAGTGTAATTTTGCACTTTTTGTCCATTTACCTAGAGATGGAAAAAAATAAAATGTAGATCTACCGGGAGTAATAAAATATGTATAGATATTTTAATTTTTTGCAAATTTACTAACTCAACATATTGAAATACTGAACTCATAATGTTCAAAGTGATGGAAAGTAACAAAAAAAAAAAAAAAACATTCGAAAGCTAATGTTAAACCAATGGCAGCGTTCGTTTCAAATTTCACGTTTGCATTGCAATGTCTTTATTATTATTATTTTAAATATTCCATTCTTATTGGGAAAAAAATTTCAGTAATTCAAAATGTTTCGACACAATATTTTGCAATTTTCACATATAGTGCAACACAATATGTACTTTTCAAACTGGAAAATGGTGTAATTAATATCGGATTGTCGTATGTAATCAATTATTCTTAAAAATTCCTTTTAGTACATACATAAACACCAAAACGACAATGAATGAACCTCTATTATTTTATTTTTTTAAACTAAAAGTTATAGTTCCTTATCCAGTTTCAGAATGTCTAAAAATATTCATGCCTTTATTTTTCTCTTAATCAATCGATATTAAGACAGACTGCACATTCGACGCTCTCAAAATTCTCGTTGTTTTCAGTTGTGATCATCTGATGTTTGATAGATTCCGTTAATTAAGAGATTTGTATAAAAATTCCTTTTATATTTGTGTTCATTTAATGTTCTGATTTTGATTTTTACCTCATTAATATTGAAAAAAAAATACTAACAATTTCGTTGGTAAAACTCACTGTTATGGTGCTTAATCAACAACTAGATCTTTAAATACATGAACACCGTCAAAAAATCCTAATCATGTTAAATAACATTATCGTTATAAGTAATTTCCAGATTTTTTCAAACAAGTAACAAAACTATCGTAAGATATATTTTTCTTTTCATACTTTTTTTAAGTCTTTTTAAAAGGCCTCGTCTTTTGACATTTAAGTGAAACGAGCAGGATAGACCGAACTATGCTCGGTCAAAATTAGCTTTGAGTTCAAATATCATGACCCATGACCAAAATGACCCACTAATCAAATTTTCTCGAACACGTGACCTAGTCCAACAGTCTTTTCGTGCCCAAAAACCATGGGAGGCAAAATTTAGTTTAAATAGTCTGAGCCGTTTTTAAGATAAAAGAGCTTGACCCATAATGACCCATGGCCAAAATGACTCACTAATCAAATTTTCTCGAACACGTGACCTAGCCCAACAGTCTTCCCGTGCCCGAAAACCATAGGATGCAAAATTTAGTGTAATTAGTCTCAGCCGTTTTTAAGATAAAATTAGCTTGACCCATAATGACCCATGACCAAAATGACACACTAATCAAATTTTCTCGAACACGTGACCTAGCCTAACAGTCTTCTTGTGCCCGAAAACCATAGGATGCGAAATTTAGTATAAATAGTCTGAGCCGTTTTTAAGATAAAATAGCTTGACTCATAATGATTCATGACCAAAATGACCCACTAATCGAATTTTTTCGAACACGTGACCTAGCCCAACAGTCTTCCCGTGCCCGAAAACCATAGGATGCCAAATTTAGTGTAAATCGTCTGAGCCGTTTTTTATATAAAATTAGCTTGACCCACAGTGACATCAAGATGACCCACTAATCGAATTTTCTCGGACATGTGACCTAGCCCAATAATTTTGTCGTGCCCGAAACTCGTAGGATACGAAATTTAATCCAAATCGTTAGAGCCGTTTTTTAGATAAAATTAACTTGACCCGGGTTGACCCAAAAATGACCCACTAATCGGAAGTTCTCGAACATGTGACCCAGCCCAATAGTTTTCTCGTGCCCGAAAATGATAACATACAAAATTTAGTCAAAATCGTTTGAACCGTTTTTTAGATAGAATTAGCTTGACCCTGACACAACATGACCCAAAATGACCCACTTATCGAATTTTCTCGAACACGTGACCCAGCCCAATGGTTTTCTGGTGTCCCAAAACGGTTGGATACAAAATTTCGTCAAAATCGTTTGAACCGTTTTTTAGATAGAACTAGCTTGACCCTGACACAACATGACCCAAAATGACCCACTAATCAAATTTTCTCGAACACGTGACCTAGCCCAATGGTTTTCTGGTGCCCCAAAACGGTTGAATACAAAATTTCATCAAAATTGTGAGTGCCGTTTTTAAGATAAAATTTACATATATATATAACCACACACAAGATTTGCTCGTATTAGAATATATGATATTACAATTGTTGAAAACTATACCATCATACCAACAAAAACAATTTCTTTTGAAAATGAAGTTTTTTTACACTAAAACTAATCCTGATTATCTGACGTCCGGTTATGAAACATACTTGTTTAACCGATACTCTTCAATATATCATCCTGGTCTGGTAATTATTGGATTATCAGGAGTTTACTAAAATTTTTCGAGATATATCATATATGATAAATATGTATTCCCTATTATCTGAAAATTTTCATTTTTCGAAATAATCCTGATTCCGTATATGTTGGAAAATAGGAAGTCTACGGTATAAATATGAAGTAAGGGTATGTTTCAACAGGAACTTTAGAGGTCATCAAAAATTATTTTTTCAATAAATATTGCAGAAGCAAAGATTGAATAAGTAATACATTACCTTTTATTTTCCGAATTATATGAAATACTTACGCATTTGGCCAATTATGCAATAAAGTACAAATATTGAATAACTGATCAGTAAAGGACAATCAATAGTTTATATCTTACAGTAAATTATTTCGGCATACTTTTTTCTCTGTGAAATTATCTGACTACATTTTTAATCCTGTGTTCAAGAATGTAATATTGAACATGCTTCATAAATTATTCTATTTTTTTACGAAGGAAATTATTAACGTGAATAATTTTACTGATAAGGTAAAATTTAGAGGGATTTAAAGAATAGATAGAGAAAATGACCGCCAATTCTTTCCGTATCGTCATAGTGATTGAATACTTGAACAAAATTAAATCTTATTAGTGCACTTATTTTTGCATTTTAAATAAAAGCAATGATACCAAAAATTTTACACATTACCCACTAATCGAATTTTCTCGGACATGTGACCTAGCCCAATAATTTTGGCTAATTTTTTATATATGTATGATGATACATATATAAATCCCAGTATTTATTCTTTAAAAATATATATACTTTATAATTTATACTTTAAAAATTCATTTAGAAAATACAACTAGCATTATTTGACTCATCTAACAATGTCGTATCTTCTGGCTCTGCGCCTTTCGTGTGCAAACAACCCAAATATTCAGCAGACACGCACGTTGCACACATGTTCTTAATTAATCCATGGGGGAAACGCATTGTAATCTACCTCAATAACAAATTTAAAATTCTTTGATTTAAGAGCATGTTAATAAATTTAAATTATTCATGGACAGAGTTTTCGGCAGACAGATTAATTGGATATATCTAGTGTTTGGCTTTTCTATGTAACAATTCAAGTTGATTGTTTAGTATCAGTAATGAATTGCTAATTTGTAGTTCTTTACATATTCATAATTTAAAAAAATTGTTTGCTTTAGAAATGAGTTTAAATTCAAAGTAATCACCGTAAATGTGTCCATACAAGAAAACGAAAATATCAATTGAATGTACTTAGCATATTTACTGCAAGGGCTCCCTATAAAGGTAAAAAAAATGTGTTAAAATCAGTACTACCTATTTTTATATTGACTACGGCTGCCATATAATGTTACATAAAAAATCCATTTTAATTAAATTTGGTTAATCTTTTTTTCTATTTGGTTCATTTTAAGCATAAAAGAAAATTGAGTTGAATTTGTCCTATCTAATGTTAACTTGGAGTATGGTGACCATATCAAAAAAAAAATCCGTTTTCAAATTCTAATTATGTAATTTCTCAACACGGTGCTGCCAGCGTAGGAAAACTATCGTGAAAACTTTTATCAAAACATAAATTTGACTATGTCTGAAGCTTATTTTAAAAATTTATTTAAAAAATTTAATTTTATTGACTCATTCCTGAAAGTGGCCAGTATAAAATAAAATTGTTCTTAAACTGTATTACCTGTTTTTAAATTGAATATGACTTCATACAGTAAAACATAAAAAGTCAATTTTATTTAAATTTGGTTTCTCTATTTCTTGTTATTGGAGGGGGAGGAAGAGGGAAGGAGGCGTTATCAATGTAAAAGAAAGTTAAGTTGAGTCTATCTTTTCTAATTTTTACTTGAAGTGTATGCGTTGCCATATGAAAAGACGTAGAAAAAACTTATTTTACATTTTTTGTTTTGAAATATCCCACAAGGGGCCCTACCACCGTAAAAAAAAAAAAAAAGAAAAAAAAAAAAAAAAAAAAAAAAAACATATCTTGTGAAAATGTTTATCAAAACATAAATTTGACAGGGGTAGAAGATTATGCTAAAGATTTACTTAAAAAATAAATAAATAAAAAAACAGAAAAAGTCAAGTTTATATATATCTAATTAAATCTTCAGCAGAGTTGAGTTTCTCTTTAATGATTAGTATTAGCTATTAACGTAATTAAAGATAGTGTAGTACACCCATAACCGGGATCGATCCCCGGTCTAGATATTTTTTCACTCTGTTGGTTGTACGCTTTGTAGTCAAGTTTAAATAAATTTAGTTACACTATTTCCGCCAGAGGACGCTATAAACGCAATATAAAATTGAGTTGAATCTGTGCAGTCGATTTTTATCTTCAGTATAGCCGCCAGACAGTGAAACATTCAAAAATTATTTTACTTAAATTTAGTTATAACATTTCTTCCCATTTATGTCGAGTACAGTCGTGTCATACCGTGAAACATGAAAAAAAAAAAACCCACTTTTATTTAAATTTAATAAATCTATTTCATCCTAGAGAGTGTTATTGGCGTAAAAAAAAAAAAAAAAAAAAAGTTGAGTTCGAATTATCATATCTAGTTTTAACTTGGAGTGTGGTTGCCGTACGAAAAAAAAATCCATTTTTACACTTTAGTTATGTAATTTTCCATCAGGGGCTCTACCAGTGTAAAAAAAATTACAATGTGGAAATTTTAGCAATATGTAATTTGACAATAGCAGTAGCTTATTCTGAAGATTTGAGCGATATTCGTTCCTGGGAAGTGTGTTTGAAATGCGTTTAAAAGTTAGTTGAAGATATAATTATGCATGAAGTATCAAAAGTTAAATAAAAATAATTAAACATAGCTCTTCCAACAGTAATTGGCGATAAAGTGTAATGATCCAAATTTTTTTGTGTTGTCCGCTAAAAGAAATATAACTGTTACACCCATATTTTCAATGGCGGACATGACTCTATAAGCTTTAGTAACATTTACAAATTTCGTAGAAATTTAAATAACATAATGGCATTAAAATGCATTTAAGTAAATACCGCACATAGATGGTATTGTACTCGAATTATTTTGTGCGGCCAAGTAAAATAAATATAAATGCCATTTATACATCCTCTTCAAGAAAAAACGTGATGTAAGTGACTGTAACAACGTACTAAAACTATATTACAGCCAGCGATCTGCAAACCCTGCATTTCAGCGTTTCATAAATTTGTTTCATAAAATCACTACATAAATTAGTTTCGTAAAATCACTATATAAATTCGTTTCATAAAAACGTTACATTAGGATTTTATATATATAGGGAAGATTTGTTTTTTGGAAATTAGAAAATATATGCAAATATATTTTACTAAGACTGTAGTGTCATATTCAAATAAATTAAAATAATTTTTGGTATCTCACGGTAGTCAAAATTTCACAAATGATAGAGAAACTATTTCAAGAATTTGAATTTTAAAATGCATTGAGAATATCAGAATGTAACTTTTTAATCCAATATATTTCATTTTAACATCTTTTGGTTTTACTGCTGATAAGTAAAGGACTATACAATCATTTCTAAAGTGGAATTGTTCAAACAAATTTAAAACACATCAAGTTTTAATAAATTACATAAAGTAAGACAGAACTGCAAATTCGTGACATTTGAAAGTATTTTGTAAGGTATTAGTATGTCTGTTATTAATTTTTAGATCGAAAACAATTTATGTTCTTAAATCTGAATTATGAACTATTATTAATATAAGCGAACTAAGAGAAAATTTTTACAGTAATATAACGTATCTATATCAGGTTATTTTAAATGAAAACAACGACTCAACATTGATGTTAAAAGAAAGTAGTTTGTTGGCGTTTTTTTTTTGTTGGATGGAGAAGGGATACGACTGAAAAGTTCATAACTTAATTATACGTTCTACACTTTTTAATGTAAATTATTATTAATATAAAAGCAGATGTTTTATATATTAGTAACAATTCGTAAATCGTAAAAAATAAAATATTTCCCAGTGTTTTGCGGGCAACACGTTTTCCTCGCCAAATGCAAGCGATTTTTGAAAATTACTTGATAAATAAGAGTTAAATGCGCAGCACTTAATGAATTTAAACTTAAGCTATTAAAAAGTTTGTTATTTTTTCTGTAAGATCATGTAATGTATATACAAATTTCGTATTGCTGAAGTTATTTAATTTTCCACGGTTTCGCCAGCTGGATAAGTTTTAAATGTGTTTTAACACAACTGCCCAGTTACAAACGCTCTTATTATACATTTCGATATTTAATAAGTCGTTGTTTCCTTGGAAAAAATACTTTTCTCTTGTTACCTCCGACACTAACAATATCGAAGTCAATTTGACAGTGCTCAGAATCGGACATTAATTTTGAGTTTGAAGCATTTTTAATCAATTAAATTTTGTTATCTAAACCATAGAATACGATCGTTAATTTTCTTTATATATACATATACATGTTACTCAGACCAAAGGATATAATATTTGCTTATATGTTTAAGATAAGAACAATTTTAGGCTATCTTACTTCAAAACATTTGGATTGATGAGTGCAACTATTTCTGAGGAGTGATATTTGTGTTATTTAATCGCTGATTTCTGTTTTTAAGTAAAGCGAATATTTCTATTTGAAAATAATGGTACTTGAAAATTGAAAGGTTTCTTCAAAAACGTTTTAGAATTATCAAAAACGTTAATAATTTGATATAAAAATTTAATCTATTTAAGAATTTTCAGTCTGTAAAGAAATAATGAATGCATCTAAATATTAGATAATTCTATTATGCACAACAAGTTGTCGAACAGATGGAAAGTAAAAATACATCACTAGATTTTATTATATTTTTTGCAAAAAAATTAATTTTACTATGAACAGAACTTTCATTACTTATTTCTAGTTTATAAAATTTTTGGAATTTATTTAATCTGAAATGAAATTGCAGTTTAAAATGTCTTACATCGCGTAAATCATAACTATTTCCTCATTAAGAATATTAAACAAATTTTTGATAAATTAGAAAACAGAAATGCATCAGTTATACATTTTTATATCTTTCCGCGTGATTAATTGGGCTATTCGACTTTTTTTAGAAAACTGAAATTCTTTCATAATCACTGTTCTTCGAAAGAAAACTAATTAACTCGCATTTTTTATGCTTTTTTTCTTCATTCACTAATGACTTTTCTTACACCTTCATTTAAAGAAAAATATTATACGGTTTTACTTCTTTTCTTCTTTGAAATATATACATTATATCATAATGTTTTAATGAAACTAAGAAAAAATAACTTTTTTTTTTTCAGATAATATTTTTAAATAAATATTTTTTGTTTACTTAATTATGATGAAATGCAAGGAACATTTTTAGCTTTTTATCATTAAATTGTTTGGATCTCTCTAATTAAAGGTAACATTCAAATTTTACGCTTCTAAAAATTAAAAATATATCTTTAAAGGTATAAACCAAACATTCATATTTTCACCTAATTTTGATTATGAAGAGGAGATAATAAGGAAAAAAAAAGATAATTGAAAAATAAAAATATATCTGAAGAAAATCTATATTTTAATGTAAACAAGGAAAATGCACACAAAAATACATAATACGAATAACGACTTATGCTGAATGAGTATGCTCAAATTAGAAGTATTTGCACAAATTATGGCAACTCACTTTCCAGAACTTGATAATGTCCTCCTAGACGATTTCACTTACAAGGAAGGTCTCCTTAATGCGCATACTAGAATATTTAAAAAAAAAAAATTGTTAAAAAATTGTCTCCTGGACGTAATAAATTATCAGTCAAATTTAGCTACAGAATCCCAGTGGAAAATCTGTAAAAAATAAAATACTTTCCAGTATTTGGCGGACACGTTTTCCTCGCCAAATGCAAGCGATTTTTGAAAATTACTTGATAAATAAGTGTTTAACCCATTTTCGGCCAAGCATAGAAATTTTATAAAATGTGGTAATATTTGCATTGAAATTTGCTTAAATTACATTCAATAAGACATGAAAAAAGTTTCGTGCATGAAAAATAATATTTTATTTAATTTGATGTTACCATTATTAATTTATTATTAATCATTTATTATTAAATTTAAGTAAAAAAAATTAAGTTTTCTTATGGCATTTGTTTTATTTTTATTTTATTTACAGAACTTGCAACTTTACTCCATTATAAAAACATATGATTAATCTCGAGTGGTATAATTATACATTTTCAAAAAGTCGAATTTGTCAATTACCGTTTCAAGTAAAAAACCAGCGTATTTTGAAAATTTCTCAACAGAAAGTGATTACTTCAATTGAATTACTAATATTTTAGAGATGTCTTCAGAACCCTTAAAAATAGCAGAAAAATAAAATTAGCGAAAAATATACGTCACAGTGTTAATAAAAAAAATATTTATTGAAATGGTGCGTTTACGCACCTTTGGCCGAAAATGGGTTAAATGCGCAGTACTTAATGAATTTAAACTTAGGTGATTAGATAGTTTATTATTTTTTCTCTAATATTATGTAATGTATATACAAATTGAGTATTGCTGTTATTTAATTTTCCACGGTTTCACCGGCTGGAGAAGTTTTAAATGCATTTTAACATAACTGTCCAATTACGAATATTATTATACATTTCGATATTTAATAAGTCGTTGTTCCCTTGGCAAAAATACTTTATAACTAACATTATAGAAGTCAAATTGACAGTGCTTAGAATCGGACATTAATTTTGAGTTTGAAGCATTTTTAATCAATTAAATTTTGTTATCTAAACCATAGAATACGATCGTTAATTTTCTTTATATATACATATACATGTTACTCAGACAAAAGGCCATAATATTTGCTTATATGTTTAAGATAAGAACAATTTTAGGCTATCTTACTTCAAAACATTTGAATTGATGAGTGCAACTATTTCTGAAGAGTGATATTTGTGTTATTTAATCGCTGATTTCTGTTTTTAAGTAAAGCGAATATTTCTATTTGAAAATAATGGTACTTGAAAATTGGAAGGTTTCTTCAAAAACGTTTTAGAATTATCAAAAACGCTAATAATTTGATATAAAAATTTAATCTATTTAAGAATTTTCAGTCTGTAAAGAAATAATGAATGCATCTAAATATTAGATAATTCTATTATGCACAACAGGTTGTCGAACAGATGGAAAGTAAAAAGACATCACTAGATTTTATTATATTTTTTGCAAAAAAATTAATTTTACTATGAACAGAACTTTCATTACTTATTTCTAGTTTATAAAATTTTTGGAATTTATTTAATCTGAAATGAAATTGCAGTTTAAAATGTGTTACATCGCGTAAATCATAACTATTTCCTCATTAAGAGTATTAAACAACTTTTTGATAAATTAGAAAATAGAAATGCATCAGTTACACATTTTTATATGTTTTCTCATTATTAATTGGGCTATTCGACTTTTTTTAGAAAACTGAAATTCTTTCATAATCACTGTTCTTCGAAAGAAAACTAATTAACTCGCATTGTTTATGCTTTTTTTCTTCATTCACTAATGACTTTTCTTACACCTTCATTTAAAGAAAAATATTATACGGTTTTGCTTTTTTTCTTCTTTGAAATATATACATTATATCATAATGTTTTAATAAAACTAAGAAAAAATAACTTTTTTTTTTCAGATAATATTTTTTAATAAATATTTTTTGTTTACTTAATTAGGATGAAATGGCAGGAATATTTTTATTTTTTTATCAATAAATTGTTTAGATCTCTCTAATTAAAGGTAACATTCAAATTTTACGCTTCTAAAAATTAAAAATATATCTTTAAAGGTATAAACCAAACGTTCATATTTTCACCTAATTTTGATTATGAAGAGTAGATAATAAGGAAAAAAAGATAATTGAAAAATAAAAAAATATCTGAAGAAAATCTATATTTTAAAGTAAACAAGGTAAATGCAGAAAAATACATAATAGGAATAACGACTTATGTTGAATGAGTATGCTCAAATTAGAAGTATTTGCACAAATTATGGCAACTCATTTTCCAGAACTTGATAATGTCCTCCTAGACGATTTCACTTACAAGGAAGGTCTCCGTAATGTGCATACTAGAATATTTTGAAATTTTTCTTTTTTTAAAATTGTCTCCTGTACGTAATAAATTATCAGTCAAATTTAGCTACAAAATCCCAGTGGAAAATCTGTAAAAAATAAAATATCTTCCAGTATTTGGCGGGCACGTTTTCCTCGCCAAATGCAAGCGATTTTTGAAAATTACTTGATAAATAAGTGTTTAAATGCGCAGTACTTAATGAATTTAATTTTAGGTTATTAGATAGTTTATTATTTTTTCTCTAATATTATGTAATGTATATACAAACTGAGTATTGTTGTTATTTAATTTTCCACGGTTTCACCGGCTGGATAAGTTTAAAATGTTTTTTAACATAACTGCCCAATTACGAATATTATTATACATTTCGATATTTAATAAGTCGTTGTTCCCTTGGCAAAAATACTTTATAACTAACATTATCGAAGTAGAATTGACAGTGCTCAGAATCGGACATTAATTTTGAATTTGAAGAATTTTTAATCAAGTAAATTTGTTTATCTAAACCATAGAATACGATCGTTGATATTCTTTATATATACACATAAATATATATGCCAAAACCGTAGTTATAAAAGTGTCTTTATTTAAGTTAAACTTACTTAACATAGCTCAGCAGGAAGAGTAGAAAATATATTTTTAAAGGGTATTTATCATAAAAGCGTATTTTTAAAAAAAAATTCATTTTGTCCCCAACCAGTGATAAATCGCCAAATATTGTCCACTATTATTATGGCACCTCAAATAATAATCATCAAGGTAATTTAAATTAAATTTGTTAAAGATTACAAATTCGATAATGAAATGAGCTAAAATATTTTATGTAGATGTGATAATTTTTGTTTTGATTGTTTTTGTTTGAAACAAAAGTGAAATTTTAGAAAAGTAACATGATACACAATACTAATATTTAATTTGTTTAATTAAATATTAAAATGTTTTTTTCTCCATAACAAAAATTTCTAAAAATTAATAAATAAATAAATATATCAGTTCCTACAATTGAAGTAGTTTTCTGAATTTAGAGAAAAACAAGAAGAAAATCCTGCGTCAAGCATAGATTTTGAAACACTTTCCTATACATTCAGAATACTGTAACAAAACTTCTCCGTTTAATAAGTCGAAATATGAGGTCTAAGTAAACAATACGGAAAACTCATAAGACATTTCACAACCCAATTTCAGCAATTACCATAGGAAAAATATTAAATTTTTTTGTGCAGCCTTGTATATGATCTATAAATTTGTATAGATACTATATAGTATGCAAAAATTTAGCTCAGATAGGAAATTCATAAAACAGTTCAAAATTCCCTTTCAGCAGTTTCTGTCAATAAGCTGAAATGTACTCAAATTACTTTGTGAAGCCCTGTATGAGATCTATAGAATTTATACGTACTAAGTAATACGCAAAAATTACTAAAATTTAAAAACAGGTGCCACAACGGAAAATGCGCTTCCAACAATTATCGCTCATAGGAAGTACTGTAACTGAATTCTTTTGTATGTTCCTGTAAATGCTAGACACACAATATACTGTTAAAAATTTACTGCAAACTGTCCAGTCATTTGACCGTTCTTATAGAAAATGGTTACATAACCATAATTTAATTCTATTCTGACCATAATATGGGCAATACTATGGTCAGAATAGAGTTAAATTAAGGTTATGTAACCATTTTCTATAAAAATGGTCAAATGACTGGACAGTTTGCTGCAAAGTTTTAACAGTGTATTCTACAGTAAAAATCTTGTACTGCACTTCAGTGATGTATATCAATCTCAATAGTTTTAATATAGTGTAACATTATTAAAATACATTGCAAACGATTTTTCCCATAGGCCACAATGTAACGAAATTCTTTTGAACCACCCTGTAAACGAAATGTAAATGCTACATACTTCATTTTCAATACCGAACTTGCCATGATAAACCTCAATAACACGTCCTTACACACAATTACGTGTGTCAAAAGTGATTCTAAATGAGATATATCAATTATATGTCAATCCAATTATATTTACTCGCAAGGACAGATGACCAGACATACGGCAAGACAAACCGAATTTTTAAACATTTTTCAAATGAGTAGGAAAGTATTAAAAAGGAAAACAATTCATTTTCACAAATAAATAAATGATTATATGCATTCTTTAATTAACTAGATATAAAGCTACAAATTAATATAAAAAAGAGAGACAAAAGTCAATAGAAAGAAATTTCACATCTCGGAAATGTAATTTGTATTCTACTTAGAATCGGGGATATTAATTTTTCGATTTGTATATTTATTACCTTAATTAAAAAATTAGAAGATAAACAGATACTACTAATCAAACATTAAAATGAGCAATCAAGTGATGATATTTAACTAAGCAATTCTAATTATCATAAAACACTTTGAAAATTTAAATATAATCGATAAGTGATATAATATACAGGAAAATCATGTTAAATTAGTGTCGTTTTGTATTTTAATTCATATTTGATTTGGAAATGTTCTTCTAGTTTTTTTTCTATAAAATTAATTTCAAAATCAACATTTTTTTTCCTAGATTTGATAAAACAAAACAAAACAACAACAACAACAAAAATTAGTGCAAACCAAATGACAAATAAAAGAAAAAGGAAACTATAAAATAACTCCATATGCGCGGCAATGCCTAAAAGTAATTTATAACGGTCAAAGCAACGCTAATTAATAATAATTAAAAAAAGTTTACAGATATCAAAGTATGCCAAATCAAATATATCATATCATATTATAAATCTACTTTTAGGTAGCTTTCATTACAAAAAACTAATACCTATTGCAGCCGTTTGGAGGAAGGCAATTTCCGAAAATTTTGGTATATTTTCACCCGCAGACCACAAAATCACCTTCCGTTCAAATGTTGATATATATATATATATATATATATATATATATATATATATACATATATTATATATATAGAAGATTATATATACAGAAGGATATAGAGAAGATTCAAAACCGGTTTTCGTTAACACTGAATTTGAATACGAATTGCTGCATGAGAGTTACAGCATAACAAATATCAGCTTGTTTCAAAATATCAGCCAACCTATAATTTCTAACAGGAAAATTCTAGGGTGGCTGATATTTTGAAACAATCTGATATTTGTTATGCTGTAACTCTCATGCTGTAACTCTCGTGCTGAAATTCGCATTCAAATTCAGTATTTACGAAATCCGGTATTGAGTCTTCTACAATCGGTTTCCAACCATTTTAGCTTCGTGTGTTCGAGTAAAATGAGTTGAATATTTAAAAACATGGAATATGAAGCTACATTTTCCTCCCGGTACAGGCCGGAAGGACTTTTTCTACTGAAGATAAAAATTGTCTTAAAATATGCTATTTTAGTGGCAAAAATCTTAGTAATTCTAAAAACAAAGTTTCAAATGTTAGAGGAGAATGGGGGAATCACATGCATGAGGGTAATGCAGGCCACCATTGTTTTGAGATTATCGTTTAGCTTTGAGGGACGCCGATCAGAATGCCCCCTTTTGAGAGCCCCGTGAACTATGAGTGTATTGTTTTAATTCGGTACGTTTATGTTTACATGTCTTTTCCAACCTAAACGATTTACCTGAATTTTCATCGATTATTTGGCGGTTTTCACATTTCAAAGCAAGTTAGTTTTTCTTTATAACGGAATTCTTTTGAGTTCCTCTCTAAATGAACTGTAAGTGCTACACGTAATATATTTTTAAATACTCTTTTTTGTAGTGTACCTGAATAGTGCATATACATTTCATTATGTTTCGAATAGTATAACTTCATTAAAATACACTGCAAATGATTTTTGTCCATAGACCATAATGTAATGGTATACTTTTCAATGTCCCTGTAAATGTAATTTAAAATCTATACATTTCATTTTCAATACCGAACCTTACCATAGCAAACTTCAACAACATATATCAATTACATGGCAATCAGAGTATATTTAAGCGAGATAGAGCACGGACAGACGACCAGACAAACTAAATTCATAAACACTTTTCAACTATGTTGGAAAGTGTTAAAAAATGTATTTCTCTATGCTTACTACGCACTCATTTTATGAAAGACAGAAGTTTTTTTCAGATTTTTCAAATTTTTATTTGGCAGTGGGGTAAAACTTTCTACAATTTTTCTGTTGCAACAAAATTTTACCGAATATATTGTAAATAAGATAAATGTTTCGTAATCTAGGAAAATACAATATAACTACAAACGAAAAATACCATAACCTTTTCTGAGTTGGCCACGATTCCGAAAATCGTTCTTTATCTTTAGGAACCTCAGTCTTTTATTTTCGAGATTTAAAGGGACATGTATGAAAAAGTTTATATTCTTTTTTTTTACTGATACTGGTTTTCGAAAACGTTTCCGAGTAGATTTTATAGTGTATTAACCCCTTAAGAACCATATTCAATTTAGTGATAGTATCCTGAATATCAGATTTATTAAAATTTCGTCTAAAGTAGTTTATGTCCTTATTTTTAAATACACGTGAAATATTTAATTACATGTAATGTAAGGAGATAATATAAAGGTTTATTTATATTATACAAACAGACATAAAGTTTGAAGTTTGAATCTTCATCGCAGCGGGAAACTAATCATTTTTTTTTGTTTTTTTTACGCATAACGCCATCAATTCTGTGCGAAAACAATCATTGCTATCTGGACTTAATGATTACGTACGCACATGTGTCCTGGTATTTCAAATAGAAGAGTTCATGACGTACGCAGGTATGCGGTTGAATCATATATATCTTAAACGAAATTTATATTCTAAATTACATTTTATTTTTCATCCCTTCTTTCCAAATTCAAATCCAATTATTCTGAAAAAAGGTCATTTTATTTAAACTCATTTTATTCTGCTAGGCAATCTCAGATCCGTTCTTCTATTAAAGCGACCACATAGTATAGCAAAATAATAATAATAATAATAATAATAAAAAGGAAAGTAAAGTGCAATAGTCATAAAGTATTGATATCGGCATTCACCATATGTCTGCTCCACGTTCAAAATGAAATAATTTATAAAAACAAAGGATGTTGTGGCACGTCACTTATATGTAATACCCTAAACATTAAAGATCGCAGACGACTGCTTTTGATAAACTTTCATGTAATAGCAGGTGTTCTTTCGGCCTTTCCCATAAGGGTTAATGTTATAAAATTCATTGTCCTTCATCACTCCTGGTAGCTTAACGTCGCGCCAAGCAAATTCAAACCACCCCCATTTAATTAACATTAACGAATCTGTATCTGTTGTTCTTTGGCATATTTTCGCAATCGCCATGACTCTATATTCTAATCTTGGCTGTTAAAATGTAATCGCGATTCAATAATCACTTTACCGCCTCTGCTCATAGAGTTAAGACTTAATTATAATTCGACTGCGAGGCCATCCCATGCTTGTATTGTGTTTATAACCCTTGACTTTAAACTTTGCTTTACTGTCTTTCCAATAAACGATGAATATGCAAAGAAATCAACAAGTTTGGACTATTATTAACATCTTTCCAGGATCATTCATTCTCAGGATCTTCGGACGTCTGGTGGTTACTTGCGGGAACAACTACCGTGCTAATGTACTCCTGCCACAATCATTTATGATCACCTAGGATCTTTAATAGATACAAACGATCCTTAACATAAAACTACATTTACATATGTATACCAGATCGGCTCTATACCATATGTATGTGGTCAGGTACGTAATGGTGTTGAAGGGATTAATCGTTTTTCTCAAATGTAAGTTTTCTCAAATATAGGATTTTCCTATGTAAGATTAGATCAATTTTTCTGCGTGTCTACAAATATTGGGTACAAAATGTTTATCGGGTATGTCAGATTGAAACGTAATTACGTTATTTTTAAAAAATCACGTTTTTATTATATACATAATGTCAGGTAAGACATCAAAGTACAAAATATAAAATAAACCTAATTTATTGAATACATATGATAACACAGACACTATCTATTCATTTTTATTTTATATCTGTCAATTTAATAAAAAAAAACTAATATTTGCAACAATTTGTAATTTATTTGAACAGAAAATTTGGTATTTTGAACGAAAAAGTTCCATTATAAATAATTTTGTTTTCAACTGTGGCAAGTTAAAAATGTCCAGCACCATTTTCTTTTAGTTTAAAATTAAAAGATCCAAATTAAGTACAACATGTTATTATTTCCTAAAAAAGCTTTCTTGAAAGGAAATAATTTTAAAAAGTTTTTCGTTTTTATGCTTCGTGAATATTTTTAATTAAGCTATCACAAAGACTTTGAAGGTCACTTTCCTATTATGCAGTTTTCCGTTGCATAAGTAATTTAATTTAATTTTGATAAAGTAAATTCTTGTTTCAACAATGAAATTTCTTCAACTCTGAAATTTCTAAAGAAAGTATAATTTAGTCTTTGTGTTTTCATTAACTTTGAAATACTACATTCTATTGATGCTTTCAATGCATTTATAATAAAATTTTAGACACAAAATTAATGTAACATATTTACAGTGGCGGTCAAAAGTTTCCGGCCAGCATAAAAGTTTTGGTTAATTTGTAAATATACCCATATGAAGAGAAATCTCAAAGTGATACTTATACATTTTATTGACATAATAGTTAAGAACTCATGTACTTTTTACTATATGCGGTACCGTATATACTGTCTCGTATAATACGTATAACTGCCTTATTCGTATCATACGTATCCAAAATCTGCATTCCGTATATTACGTATTATACTTATACTCCTATGAACGTTTAATAGGGAGCACTACTTTTAACTCCTTGAAGGGCGGTGGGATATTATATATATATACTGCTTAATTTTTATTCCCAAATTCCACAAAGGCACAAGAAATATGAAATATAATTTTGCTTCTATGACATATGTGAAGAAACGCTTTTCCTTATTTTCAAATAAATTTGTTCGTGAATACTTGTGTCAGTCCACCATTTCAACATTTTAGCAAAATAAAAACTTTTCCCCTGAAAGGGTTTAAAGTAATATATTGATAACTGCATTTTCTGTTGCTACCACATATTCAAAAGGTTATCAGCGCAATCTGGTCGAAAGAAATCTCCTCAAATCCAATTTGTGTATGTAAATAAATTCTCCTCTTTTCAAATATTTTCGTTAAGAACGGAATTCAGAAGCATAATTTTCACACTAAAAAAATTTTTCACGAATATATTTGCCAAACAGGAATTTCAAATATTTTTGAGATCGTAACATCAATGAAAACATTGCATTTTTTCCATAATTCAGAAAAATGATAAAGGAAGCTTTGATTATAAAAGAGGTATTTCTGAATCTGAAATAAATAAATAAAATGAATTTGATTTTAAAGTAAATTAAATAAAGGATTCATATTTTGAACATTTTATTATATTCGTTTTTTTTTTTTACATAATACAAAAGGTGGATCAAATATAAAGGAGACTTTAAATCAATAGACATTTTTTATACTTTTTGTCATGGCAGTTATGATAAGTTGTTCACTATCGTTACTTTTTTAAATCGATTTACTCTTCATATATGATTTTTTTTAATCTTTAGTATTATGAATAAACACAAAGGGTGGCACAAAGTATAATTATAAAGTTTCAACAAACTAAAATAGTAAATTTATTGAAATTTGTCACATTTTGAATGTACAATTCAGAAATGACACCCTATCGAGGTCTCAAGTATATAAATTGCATAAGTTGTGTAAAAAACATTCCGAGCGTCTGAGGACGTTCCTGCATTTACATAAAAATGTTCGTAAAACTAACATTAATTTAAATTTTCTACCACTGTTTGTTTCTACAAAATACATTTCTTATCTCTTTATTTAACATAAAATCTTAAAACACAATTCTGACAAAAATATTTTTGTCTTCAGGCGATTTATGTAGTTTTTGGGAAACGGACAATCTGACAAAACACTTAGGGAGTTCAAAATGGCCGTGAAGAAAGTAAAACAAGGCGATTCTGTATAAAATGCCACACGAAAAGTGATATTGCTCCACTGAAGCTAATACAGGAAATTTTTCCGATGATAATTTCTGGATTTACAGGGTGTTTTGTACGTTAATTGTCTTCATGAAATCGTACATGTAATGCGTTATAGTAATGTTGATTTTTGGGGTAGATTGCTCAACATCAATTCTAAAAACATTCCATTTCAATTGGAATGGTCATGCTGCTCGAGACATTCCAATACCTCATACAACAGGCGGAACGAAACCAAGATTTCACTGTAAAACACTGGATTACATTCATTGTAGTCCAAACATATCGTCGTAGTTCTAACATTTCTTTCGATCCTTTTAAAGAAGTGTTAAGAGGAGTAAGAATTTTTATCTGATAAAGAGGTTAATGAATTTTTGTGCAATATGATTTATACACGTCCTAGTCCTTATTATTGCATAAGAATAAAAATACGCACAATATCGTGATAAAAGTGTGTGGATGTTAAATAAAGCTATCTAGAAAATTAACATTGGCTTGTTAAATAAACTATCAAAAATGTCTCATTTATAATTAATACATCCTGCAAATTATCTTTCATTGTTGTAATCATTTTCCCAAACATACACCTAAAATTATATTCATATCCGTTAGTGTCAAATTCTCGCCAATAAAGCTTGGAGAGATTGGTAAGCTTGGCGGCAAGCAAGGATGAATCACAGCTTCAGATAAACCAGATAAGTAGGCTCAGTCACATAGACCTGTGACTTGATATAACCCCTGAGGTAGAAGTATATGGGAGTCATGTCCGGCGGACAAGGTGGCCACTCTACCGGACGCCCTATATCCAATGATCCGTTGACCGATCTCAGTGGCTAGATACGCATGGACATTTGATGCTTTATGCAGAGGGGCCCCATCGTGTTGAAACCACACCCGTCATGAATTTCGGAGAGGCAGCTCTTCATACCAGTCACGTACTGTGTTTTGTAGCAGGTGCAGGTAACGATCGCCTGTTAAGATCCCATCGTAGAAGATGGGTCCAACAATCTGGGTTCCCCATATACCGCACCACATGTTCGTTGACCAACGTACTTGGTGTCGTACTGTGCGGGCAATGTGGGGTTTTTTTCCAGAGACCAGTAATACACTTTATGCATTTTCACGATGCCACCCCGTGTAAACGTTTTACTCATCTGTCCACATAAAGTCACAGAGGAACGACGGATTTTCCTCTATGGTGTTGAGCATGAAATTACAATAATCAAATCGTCGTGCGTGGTCACCAGCATCAATGCTTGCACGAGTGTCGGATTGTAAGGATGCGCACTATGTGCATGTAACAAATGCCAGACATGCTGACATGTGTATCCACATGCCTCGGTTATTTCCGCCATGCTCAGTTGTATATTTAAAAGGGCGAATGCCAGCACATCCGCCGGTGTCACTCGAACATTACACCTTGCCCGTCTACTTCTTCTGGGCCGTGGTACAACAGAGCCGGTCTCTCTAAGACGGTGCAATGCAACAGTTATAGTTTCATGTGTTGGTTGCCCTAGGGAAACTTTCTGAATAAACCCTCGCAGCCGCTCTGGCATTCCTTTGAAATTCACCATAAATAAGTATCATTTCGGCATATTGCGTAGATGTGTAGCCTGCCATCACGATCTCAGCGCTGACTAGCATGTTTACGGCTAGATGGCTGGTGTTTTATCCCGAACGTGTAGCGCTGCGGTTCGATTGTAATTTGCATAATCTCGATTTTTATGCTCGTTATAGCTCGGCCGGTCGTTTGCATTCTGCTGCCATTTATCTAGTTCTTAATGAGTATGTTTTATATTCCGTGTATCGATTCTACCTACTTTGACTTTTGAATGTTGTTCGAACCCTAAAAGTTAGCTCAAAGTTTTAGATGAAATAATCCTCTTTGGTGATACCCCGATTTGGCGATACCGGCTAAAGCTGATTTCGCCGTAAAAAGGACATTGCATCCTGATTTGGATCTCTAATTACTTTAATTCAATTTTTAACTGATCACTCAATAAAAAACAAAATCCTGTGCAAAAATATCATACTTTGAAATTTAATAACTGTGTCAATTTTTGTAGTGCATAAGTCAAACGGTTTGTGTTATATCTGTTATGATATGTGTAAACCTTTACTAATTATAACTATAGGGATTGTGGGACCGTATAAAAAGTTAGATTTCGTAATTTTTATAAAAAAAAATTTTATTTTAATCATTGCTACATGTATTTACCTCATTTGAAACGTTTTAGTAATTGGAACTATATGTCTATGACCAACGGTTGAGAAAATACAGGTCGGAGATAGATAACATATTGCTCCCTTGTATTTGCATTGAGATTTAAAATATAGTTTGCCACTCTGATATTTCATATATTCTTATAAGGTTTCAGGATGAAAAGATGCGCTGGTATAATTTACATAATTCATTACTGTTTTTTAGAGAAATTGTAATAAAAGATATATTCATACATATAAATTTGTCTAGCATTTTATTTAACGCCCTTTCAACATCACAAGGGCACTGATTATTAGTAAACAAGACTTAAAATAAAAATCATCGCCTCTTTACAGTATAAATTAGAATGATGATTTAGAATATGATGAAATGCCGTATCTGCAGGATGTCCATAATCAAACGCCTTACTTTAAAGTTGTCTACAGACGAAACTATTGGTCAGAAAGTTGTGAAATTTTGTTAAGGACATAATGAAGGAATGGGAATTTGTTTCAGCGAAAAAGAAAATATTTCAAAATTTCGCCACCAGATGGCGTTTTAAAGAATTAGACATTTAGCATATATTTACGATAGTTTACATATTTTACTGTAACAAAACATATTCCACATGACGGCCATCATGTTTAGCTACCATCTGGACTCGTAAGATAGCATGTTCCACAGTTGACGGCAGTGTGTTCTGGGAAATGCTAAAAACATATCGCGAAAAAAATTTTTGTTCAACACGTTTTTGTGAAATAAAATTTGAAACCTATCGTAAATGTGTAATTCATTAAAAAAAACGCCCTCTGACTGCAAAATTTTAATATTTTTTTTTTTTTTGTTTAAACAAATTCCCATTCCTTCATTATGTCCTTCACAAAATTTCACAACTTTCTGACCTTCGTCTGTTGACAACTTTAAAGTAGGGTCGTTTAATTATGGACACCCTGTATTTAACTATACATATATTTCTATGTCTTATAATTATTTACACTATACTCATTTCTGAATATCCTGAAAGAAGGATTGGTTTTATATAAATCGTTGCATTATAATTGATATTACGGTCCGATTAATTGTTTCAAAAAAGGTTTAAAATGTATCCAATGGTTAGAGTATCAGAGTTGAGAAATTTTCCAACAGAGCGAAAATATGCACTCGAACCTGGGTACTTTGGTTTGCCGTACCAATGCTCTTCCGACGATATCCTGGGCTGGCATATTTCATTCTTATTTGTTGAACAAGGCTGCGAATTGCAGCGCTAATTTCATTCATTCGAGCTATAATATAGCTTTAACATGATGAATCTTGAAATAGCAAGGAAACTCTTGTATACCTTGTAATTAGGTCATAATGAACAGAGGAAAGTATATTCAACTAGGTAAATTATATGCAATGGTTGGAGTATCATAGTTGAGAATTTTTCCTACAGAGCGAAAATATGCCGGGACCAGGACTCGAACCTGGGTACTTCGGTTTGCCGTACCAACGCTCTCCCTACTGAGCTATACCAATGATATCCTGGGCTGGCATATTTCACTCTTATTTGTTGGACAAGGCTGCGAACTGCAGCGCTAATTTCATTCATCCGAGCTATTATAGCATTTACATGATGAATCTTGAAATAGCACGGAAACTCCTGTATACCATGTAATTAGGTCATAATGAACAGATGAAAGTATATTCAACTAGGTAAATTATATCCAATGGTTGGAGTATCATAGTTGCGAATTTTCCAACAGAGGAAAAATATGCCGGGACCAGGACTCGAACCTGGGTACTTCGGTTTGCCGTACCAACGCTCTCCATACTGAGCTATCCCGACGATATCCTGGGCTGGCATATTTCAATCTTATTTGTTGGACAAGGCTGCGAACTGCAGCGCTAATTTCATTCATCCGTGCTATAACTACGGCACTTACATGATGAATCTTGAAATAGCACGGAAATTCCTGTATACCATGTAATTAGGTCATAAATTCTCTGTTGGAAAAATTCTCAACTATGATACTCCAACCATTGGATATAAAGTAAGCTGCGCCGCCAGACGCCCTGACGGAGCTCCCGGCGTGTAGACGACCACCGAACCCAAGTCCTGAGGTACTTTTATCGCGCCAGCAGGTTTGGCTTTCTACGGCGTTTCGGCCGGCCTACCTAGTTGGATATACTTTCCTCTGTTCATTATGACCTAATTACATGGTATTCAGGAGTTTCCGTGCTATTTCAAGATTCATCATGTAAATGCTATAGTTATAGCTCGGATGAATGAAATTAGCGCTGCAGTTCGCAGCCTTGTCCAACAAATAAGAGTGAAATATGCCAGCCCAGGATATCATCGGTATAGCTCAGTAGGGAGAGCGGTGGAACGGCAAACCAAAGTACACTGGTTCGAGTCGTGGTCCCGGCATATTTTCGCTCTGTTGAAAAAATTCTCAACTATGATACTCCAACCATTGGATATAATTTACCTAGTTGAATATACTTTCCCTCTGTTCATTAGGTTTGAAATTTTTGATAATGTTTTCTAAAACACACCCCAAAAAGAGATATGCTTCCTTTCAAATTCATATTTCCTATTTAAATTTAATATATAACTTTTGAGATTCAAATTATTTACTTATACTACATGTAACGTATTTTCTGAATCAAATTATTTTTGTAATCTAAGTCATTGCACAAAAATATTTACTGATTTATTTTGTATTTCTTTCTTTTTATTTTAGATATACTTTTTACTTCATATATTTTATTGCAAGATTTTATCTAAAAGCTTTATTAATTTTTAAATCATTAATTTTTATTTCAAGTTACGTAAAGTTACATTCTCAGAACATCATCATCATTGACAGAAATATCAAAGTACTCTTAAGTTTTAAGTTATGAAACATTTTACTAAGGCACTGTCCAAACTATGAAAAAGTATCTAGAAATCACCACCTGAGTCCCAAATCAATTTTCAAAGTCGCAAAGAAGATAGTCAAATTTATTTATTTTTAGTTAGAACAGAATTTTATCAAAATACGTTTTACAGAATTTTAAAAACTATTTGTGGGCTCTATGTCATTGAAAAATCGTTATGAGAACGTTATCATATTGATAACAACAGTATGGATACTAATGAAATATATTTGATGATGTAAATTTATTTTAGTCATAGATTATACAATTTTACACATTTTATTTAATTTAACTTGGTTTTTGTATGCAAATATTTAATCTTGTAATCGATTTTTCACTTACTTCCTTATATGCTAGAATTATAAAATAATAATATTAATAATAAAATTTACACGAGTATGCTTCCAATGACAATACAGTATTTTAATATTTTTGGAACTTAATAATATATTAATAAATTAAATTTAAGACATTTTTCTGGACATAGGTGCTAAATCGCGAAACTATCTTGATGGTTACACTGTTTACGAGTTACTAAAATGGACCAAGCAGATGGCGCTCAAGAATGGCGATCAAGCAGATGGCGCTGTTGCAGTGACTGCGCAGTTGCAGTCAACAGCGCCATCTACCCAGGCACTGCAACAGCGCCATCTGCTTGATCGCGGTCAACCTCTACCCAATGGTATGGGTGTCTTGCGTTCACCTGCTGTGTCGTCTTTCGCCCATAGCCGTTCAACGCTTCTTCCGTATGCAAAGCCCTGATTTTTCCTGAAGGGCTTTTTGAAGCTTATAAAGCGGTATGACAAATGTCTCAATGTACTTGGTACTTATGTGGGAAAATAAAGTTATGTTTTATCTTAATGTCTCATTAGATATTTTGCCTTGAATACACACCTCTGTCCACAGTCGCCAGGGGAAACTTATTTTCCGACTGCCCCTCGTAATAAAATTTAATTTAAAAGTATAAGCAAATCTTTTTTGCAGATTTTCGTTTATTTAAATTAAGTAAGATAATAGATTGATTAATTTTGTCTGATAAATAAAACAGCACAAAAAACAGCATTCTGTGCACAAATACTTTTAAACTATCAAAATTATTTTATATGAAACTAAATAACTGAATAAATCATCATAGTAATCAATAATAGAAAATATACTGAACAGCTGTCCGAATAACAATTATCCAAAAGGAACATTTTTAAAACAAGAATTTTTTTTTTACTCGAAATCCTCACCCTAAACTTTATTTTGGAAGGAGAAAGATAAAATGTGAAAAATTCAACATTGGTTTCCAGAAACAATGTAATTTTGAAAAACAATTTTTTTAAAAAATTCAAAATGCATGGAAATTTATTTATCTTTAAACATAAAAGAAGAAGAACATTAAAATTTTTGTTAGAGATCCTGTGAGTTTGTAATATGTAAATATATACTGCTGTATATTTCGTCTTTAATGTTGAATCTTTTCGAATATCAAAGTGAAAACAAAGAAGTGCACTGTTTGTTTAGATCCTCTCTCTTTATACAAAAAGATATTTTTCATAGAGCGAGGTATTGAATTCATAAGTCAGCTTGAAAGAGTTACAATAAAATGTCAAACGAGGCTTAAATAAATATTCAAATAAAATTTCCTATGCTCTTTTTTTCTGAAATATTTGCAAACAAAATTTATAGCACCTAAAAATCATATGACATATTTGTTTTCTATTACTAACATAGAAATAATTTTTCTTCGAAAACTTGCATTAAAAAAGTTTTAGTAAACTGATATTAAAAATAAATGATCAACGTAAAATAGCAGAAATAAAAATATAAAATGGATAACAGCTGTTTCTGAGCCTCTAAAGTTCCACCATCAGTGACAAATTTAAAATATTAAAAACTGATTCAAAAGTTCAAGCCATGTAAATATGCTTGCATCTCCGCACGCGCCCAAGACTGAATGGCGGTGAGTTTATTAAAAACAACAGCGGAGTCAGGAAACGCATGTAACGTAGGAAACCAATAGAAGTGCCCTGCCAGACTGGACGAGTTTAAGTACGGGGGAGGGGGAAACGAAGGGAATGAATTAAATGAAAGATAGCCAGACATTTGAAAAATTTGGTGCACTGGACATATCATTAACTAAGTTGCCTGAATTCTTCCATATATGATAAGCTTCCCAAAAATCAAGGTCGTAAATCGATGAACATTTCTGAATTATTGAACCTTCTGAAAAATTAAAACTGTGATTGCTAGACCAATAATGTTTAGCAATCGCATATCGTTTAGTGTCACAATTTTTAACATAGTCTTTACGTTCCCCCAAGCGGACTTTAAGAGGTCGCTTAGTTTAACCTATGTACATTTTATCACTTTCGCAAGATATCTTATAAATTCCCCAATGTGAAAATCTGTCAATTGGATGTTTGAGATCTGTAAATTTGATTTTGTTAAAAGGTGCATAAATGACTTTAAAATCGAATCTTTTCAAAATTCTAGATATTTGATGGCTTATTCTCGGAAAATATGGAAGTATAATTAAATTTTCATTGCGGACATTGTTAACGTTGGAATGTGGATGTTTAAATATTTTATTATGAATCGAATCAACGATTTTAACAGGATAACCCCGGTCAAATGGCAATTGATTTAATGTGGTCTAACTCTGCTTTGAATGAACTCCCAGATGAAAAATTTTTAAGGCGCGATGAACATAGGTATTAAAAGCACCCAATTTGTGATTGGGGGGGGGGGGGTGAGATGAAAGACGATGTGGGGGTAAAGAAACTGCGAATGGTTTACGATAAACTGTGGTTTGGAATGAATCATTTTCGCAATAATCCGTAATATCAAGGAAAGGTAGCTGGTTATTATTTTCAAATTCAGATGTAAGCTGTATATATTCATCCACAGAGTTCATAACAGAAAGAATATGAGGAATAAGTATATCACTGGAATCCAGCAAAGCGAAGCAGTAATCGACATAGCGGGTGTAAAATGGAAAATTTAACTTTTTGAACAGTTTTGACTAAAGTTTTAGAAATAATGCATATAAAAATCTCTGAGGATTGGATTCAGAGGCGATCCCATGGACAAAGCATGAGTCATGCGATAAAAATAACTGTTAAAAATGAACGTGTTTTGCGATAGCCAACTGTCAGTAACGTGTAATAATTCATCAATTTCAAACTGTGAGTAGTGAATCTCCTGGAGGAGGCGTAATTTAACACAGTTTAAAGCACCTTGAACTGGTACGTTTGTAAAGAGGGATTTGACGTCGAATGAAACCATTCAATGGCTTTGAGTAATGGTGAAGTTACGCAGTTTACTGACGAAATCATAAGAATTTTTGCAGGTGTAAATATTGTTGGAGAGTAGCGGGGAGAAAATATCAACAATTTTAATTTTTCATAGGTTCATTAATTCAGAAATGCTCATCTATATACGACCTTGATTTTGGGGAAGCTTATCATAGATGGAAGAATTCAGGCAATTTAGTTAATGATTTGTCCAGTACACCAAATTTTTCAAATGTCTGGCTACCTTTCATTTAATTCATTCTCTTCGTTTCCCCCTCCCACCTTTTTTCTCCTCCGTACTTAAACTCGTCCCGTCTGGCCGGGCGCTTCTATTGATGCTTCTATTGATCTCCTACGTCATATGTGTTGCCTGCCAGGCTAACGAAAAAGACAGGCTACCGCGGTGCATTCCACTTATCTTTTTTTGCAGACCGCTAGAGTGACGTGATGCTCTTTTCGTACACCTTCATTGGTGCATTCGAGCATCACGTGACTCCGGCGGTCTGTAAAAAAAGATTTGCGTAAAGCACCGCGGTAGCCTTTCTTTTTCGTTAGCCTCGGTTGCCTGAGTCCGCTGTCTCCGCTGTTGTTTTTAAAAAACACACAGCCATTCAGCCTTGGGCGCGTGCGGAGACGCAAGCATATTTACATGGCTTAAACATTTGAATCAGTTTTTAGTCTTTTAAAATTGGCACTGATGATGGAGCTTTAGGGGCACCGAAACAGCTGTTTGTTATTTTATATTTTGATTTGTGCTATTTTATGTTGATCATTTATTTTTAATATAACGGCACAAAGTTCAATCCACCTATTTTAAATAAACTGATACTGCATACTTGTTATATCAGTTAAATAAAAGAGTTTTTTCTTACAAGGGATTAATTTAATATCTCCGTTTGTTCAATAATTCATTTTTTCCACGATTCCTCATTAAAATATTTTCCAACAGGAAAAAAAAAACCTACACTATATTTGATATAACAATTTTAAAAAAGTTCTTTTTTTATGCTTGTTAAATTTCATTTTCAACCTACTCGAGCTATAAATTAATGTGTTAAAAATACTTTTGGAAGTTTGTTAACGTTCGAGAAAAATGTTAAGAACAAGAATAAAAGTATAAGAAGTTTGTATGAGAAATTCCTCAAGAAAAAATTAATATGACAAAATAGGAAATGAGCACTTACAATTTTGTTTGACAATGTTTGCCTTAAAAGCCCCCCCCCCTTTTTATTTAATAACAGAAGAGATCCGGATTTAAATACACAATTATTTAACAAAGGTAAAATATCTGAAGCGTAAACGGTTCTAAGCAAAAGATTAAAGGGATTTTCCGATTTCAACTTACACATTATCAGAATTCGGACAATAAAAAATACAAGAGTTAAATATCCTCTTATCTTACGCATAGTTAAAAAACACAATATATATATAGTTGTATCTGCTAAAAAAATAAATACAAAAATTTCATTATGAATAAAACGCGTTAAGATCCCAATTTATTATTGAAATATTTTTCCCCCGGATAATAACTAATGACTTACATTAATAGTTTTGAAATTAAAGGTAAACAACAACGACAACAAAATACAAAATACAAAGTAGGAAGACAAGATTAAATGTTCCAGGATATTTAAATAAAGAATAGAAGAAATATGCCTTTTTTATAAAATATTTTAGATTAATCTTCTGATTGATAATTTAAAATAAAATAATGGAAAAATATCGCTGTCTTTTTTATAAATTGTTATAAAATAAAATGCACCGACGTCATATAAAATTTTGAGTTGGAATTAATTTTTGTATTTGTGAAAAACTGGTTATGTAGATTTGAAAAAAAAAATTACCTTTTTACAATATGATGCTTTTAATACATTTGTAGTGAATATTAATATTAAAAAAATAGTATAAAATGACTTTACTTTCAAGAAATAAGGACTAATTTCTTTTGCCAAAATTTTTAAATATATTTTCTTTCAGTACATATTAAAGAGTGGTACCAATTTTTTGTTCCAGTTTATTCTGTAAAATTAATAATACTTTTGTAAATTTATAAATAAATTATGAAGAAATCTTTTGTATGCTTTTAAGCGAAAAATATTCAGCAAATAGTCGATTAGTTTATAGAAAATATATATTTAAATAATAAATATTTTTATTGTATTTACAAAAAATTTAATTTTAAAATATAAAATTTACGCAATACTTGACTATAGACACATCGCTTCAATAAGTGTGTTGGAACCCTCATTAATTAATTGAAATTCATGAACTAGTAATGCGTTTAATAAAGATGAAAACAAAATTTTAAGCTGCTTATAATTTATTTTTAAATACATTTAATATTATTTTTTTTCGTCCTCATGATTTCTATTCACTTAAAGATAAGTACAATTAAGCTAAAAAATAAATAAAATTTTATAATATTAAAAAAAAAAAAAAAGTAAATCCTGCCATTTTGTTATAAATTTTTTAGTTCGGTCATTTTTTTATTATCTTATGAAAATATTATTCTGAAACAAATATAACAATTTTTTTTTACTGTCTCAACTTCAAAATCAGATTTTTTTGTACGTGACTAGGGGTTATCATATCATGAAATGGCATATGTGAAAAAATCTTACACTCGCTCACATGCACAACTCAGTCTGTTATGTGTTGTGAATACTAAATAAAATTCCCTTAACTCAAGTCTTTCACGACTACTGATGTCATACATAACTAATTTGTTTTTTCATTTATATATGAAAACTAACGATTAACTATTATAAAAATACTACAACAATTTAACAAATCATAACACCTTGTAATTATATACTTCTTTTTAATTGATAAAAGGTGTAAAATGAAAAAAAAAAGATTATAAACAGTAAAATAGGTTTTATTTGACTGCTGACATATGTTTCAGTTCAATCTGAGCCATTATCAAAACAAACAAAAATATTCTATAAATGCTCGGTCTATGAAATTATTTTAAACGCTTAAGTGATAACGCATAAGAGATTGCGTTTCAAAAAAGTTAATAGACCGTGCATTTATAGAATGTCAACAGTATAATAAAACCCATTTTACTGTTTATAATCATTTTATTTTAAATCTTTTAGCCATTCTAAAGAAGTATAAAGCAGTATTTTTTTAAAATACTCATTTCATTATGTAACATAAATTAAAAGTCAGCAGCGTTGACTACACACTTTTACTTTAAATGCAATTTCTGAGAAGTTACGTAGGTCAATTAAAAATCAAAAGAAACTAAAGTTTACAATATTAATATTTGTCATGTCCCCTCTCTCGTATTTTCACATTGAGAAAACAATAAGGGGAATTTGGGGAATGTCTAGGAATTGATAATTATGATTTTTAATAAATTCAAAAATTTCCAGTGATCAAAGCGAAATTTTGATATCTACATCTTTCAATTCCGACTCTGTGATTTGCATTTCAATTTTTACGTAAGTAAATGTTTACTTATTAATTATTTGTTTCATAAATTTACCTAATTCTTTTTAGGTCTTGAAACACATTAAAATTGTAGTATAGTTTTAATACATTGTGTATAAAATTAATTATTTTATGAAACAGTTATTTGAGCTGTAATTAGTACTTCAGTTTAATCCAGGGGAAGGAAAAAGTTTTATTTTTTAAATAATTAATTTATGTTTTCGAGAAATAAAGACAAAACGGACAATTGTTCAAAACAGAACATTTTAATTTAAAGAAAGTGTTCACCTATTTTTTTGTAACTGTTAGGAATATTTTATTTGAATTATTAATTTAAACAGTATTAAATTAATTGAAATTCAATATTGTCTATAAGCAGTCGTATATGTTTGATGCAACAGGAAAAAATATATTTATTTAAAATGAAAAATAATAATACAGTTTGCAAAATATTTTTTTGTTATATCAAAGCTCATAAAGGTTTCTTTAATTATTACTAACTATTTAAAAAGTCTAAGTAAATTATTGTGCATAAAAAAGACAACAACAACGACAGCAAAAATGCAAGTTTCGACACATGCACGCACACACACGCACACACACACACACACACACACACACACACACACACACACACACACACACACACACACACACACACACACACACACACACACACACACACACACACACACACACAATATATATATATATATATAGCAGCATGTATTTATACTTCTTTGAGAGTTATATAAATAAATTACCGTAACTTTATTTCATCATAATTTATATATATATATATATATATATATTGTTATGATGTCAATGAAAATGGTTTTATATTACACTAAATAATTTAATAAAATTTCATGGTAATCAATAACAGAAAAATATGCTGAATAGCGACTGTCCAAATAACGATTAACAAAATGTTACATTTTTAAAACAAGAATTTATTTATTTTACTCGAAATGCTCACCCTAAACTTTATTTGGCTCGAGGGATGAAAAAGATAAATGTGAAATATTCAACAGCGGTTTCAAGAAACAGGGCAATTTTGAAAAACAAAATTATTTTTTATTCAAAATGCGCAACTGATTTTTTTTTATACATAAAAGAAGAAGAACGTTAAAATTTTTGTTAGAGATCCAGTGAGTTTTGTAAAATGTAAATATATGCTGCTGTATATTTCGTCTTTACTGTTGCAGCTTTCCAAATATCAAAATGAAAACAAAGAAATGCATTGTTTGTTTAGATCCTCTCTTTTTATACAAAAGAATATTTTTTCATAAAGCGAGGAATTCAAATCATTATTCAGCTTCAAAGATTCACAGTAAAATGTCGAATGAGGTTTAAATAAACATACGAATAAAATTTCATGTATTCTTTTTTTCTGAAATATTTGCGAACAAAATTTATATCACCTAACAATCATGTATGATTTTTTTATTCTATTACTAACGTAGAAATAATTTTTCTTCGAAAACTTGCGCTAAAAAAGTTTTAGTAGACTGATATTGCATACTTGTTATATCAGTTAAATAAAAGGGTTTGTTCTTTCAAATAGTTAATTAATGTCTCCGTTTGTTCAATAATTCATTTTTTACACGATTCACTTTTTAAATATATTGAAACAGGAAAAAAAAAACTCACAATATATATTTGACTGAGCAATTTCTTTTCTTTTTCCTTTTCTTTATTATTTTTTTATGCATGTTAAATTTTATTTTCAAACTACTCGGGCTATAAATTAATGCATTAAAAATGCTTTTGGAAGTTTTTCAACATTCCAGAGAAATGTTAAGAACAAAAATTTAAATATCAGAAGTTTTTATGAGAATTTTCTAAAAAAAAAAAAAAGAACATGACAAAATAGGAAATCAGCACTTTCAATTTTGTTTGACAATATTTGCCTTAAAAGCTTTTTTTTCTGCTTTTATTTAATAAAAGAAGAGCTCCGGATTGAAACACACAGGTAAGATATTATTCAACAAAGAAAAATTAGCTGAAGCGTGAACGGTTCTAAGCAGAAGATTAAAGGTATTTACCGATTTCAACTTAAGCATTATCAGAATTCAGACAATAAAAAAATGCAAGAGCAAAAAATCCTTTTATCATTCGTCTAGTTTAAAATAGTTTTTTTTTATTAGCTGTATCTGCTTTTTGCGCAGCAAGTTGCTAAAAGATAAATACAAAAATGTCTTTATGAAAAAAATACGTTACGATCCCTTTCTATTATTGAAATATTTTTTCCTCGGAAAATAACTAATGACTTACATTAACAGTTTTGAAATTAAAATAAAAAAAAATCAAAATAGGAAGAAACGATTAAATGTTCTAGAATATTTAAATGAAAAATAGAAAAAATATGCCTTTTTATAAAATATTTTAGATTAATCTTCTGAATCATAATTTAATATAAAATAATGAAAAAATATCGCTGCATTTTTTATAAATTGTTATAAAATAAAATGCAGCGATGCAATATAAAATTTTGAGTTGGAATTAATTTTTGTATTTGAGAAAAATCATTAGGTAGAATTGAAAAAAAAAGTACACTTTTATATCATAATGCTTTTAAAATCTTTGTAGTGAATATTAATATTAAAAAAAAAATAATATAAAATGACGTTACTTTTAAGAAATACTGACTCTTTTGCCAATATTTGAAAAAAAAAAAAATTTCTTCCTGTATATATTAAAGAGCGATACCGTATTTTTCTTTTTCAGTTTATACCGGAAAATTAATAATAATTTTTTTAATTTTAAATACATTATGAAGAAATCTTTTGTATGCTTTTAAGTGAAAAATATTCAGAAAATAGTTGGAGATTTTATAAAATAAATACATTTAAACAATAAAAATTTTAATAAATAAAAATAAATTTTTTAACGCAATACTTGATTCTACACACATCTATTCAATATGTGTGTTGGAACCCTTATTAATATATTGACGTTCATGCTGTAGTAATACGTTCAATAAAGATGAAAACAAAATTATAATCTATTTATAATGTATTTTTAAATACGTTTATTACTATTTTTCTCTTTCCTGATGAGTTCTACACACTTAAAGACAAGTACAAATAAGTTAAAACAGAAATAAAATTCCATAAAAAAGAGAAAGAAACCTAAATTTTGTTAGAAATTTTTTAGTTCGGTCATTTTTTTATTATCATAAGAAACTATTATTCTGAAACAAAGGTCACATTTTGTTTACTCTGTCTCAACTTCAAATTCAGATTTCTTTGTACGTGACCAGGGATTTTCATATCATCAAATGAGATATGCTGAAAAATATTACACTCACTCACATGCACAACTCAGTCTGTTATGTGTTGGGAATACTAAATGAAATTCCCTTAACTTCATTCTTTCACAACTACTGATGTCATACATAAGTAACATTTTTCAGTTATATGTGAAAACTAACGACTAACTATTATAAAAATGCTACAGCAATTAAAAAAAATCATAGCACCTTGTAATTATATACTTCTTTTTAATTGATAATGGATCACATTGAGCTGAAATATATGTCAACAGACTAATAAAACTTATGTTACTGTTTATAATCTTTTTCTTTACACCTTTTAGCAATTAAAAATAAGTATACTACAACAATTCTTTAAAAATACTCATTTCATTATGTAACAATTATTGAAAGTCAACAGCGTTGACTACATACTTTTATTTTAACTGCAATTTTTAGAAGTTTCGTAGGTCAATTAAAAATCAAAGGAAACTCAAGAGTACAATTTTAATCTTCGTCATACCCCCCCCCCCCCCCATCCACCCACACGTATTTTCACATTGAGAAAACAATAAGGGAAATTTGGGGAATGCCTAGGAATAGATAATTATGATTTTTAATAAAAACAATAATTTCCAGTGATGAAAGCAAAACGTTGATATCTCCATCTTCCAATTCGGACTCTGTGATTTCTATTATTTTTACGTAAGTAAATGTTTACCTATTAATTAATTGTTTCAAAACTCTATCTAATTAAATTTAGGTTTCGAATCTTTATACTCAAATACATTAAATTTGTAGCACAGATTTAATACATTGCACGTAAAATTAATTATTTAATAAAACAGTTATCTGAGCTGTAATTGGTATTCCAGTTTAATCCAGGGGAAGGGAAAATTTCGATTTTTAAAATAATTATTTTATGTTTTCGAGAAATAAAGACAAAACGGGCAATTGTTCAACACAGAACATTTTAATTTAAAGCCAGACTTTATCTATTTTTTTTAAATCTGTGAAAGACATTTTATTTGAATTATTAATTTAAATAATATTAAATTATTGAAATTCAATATTTTCAACAAGCAGTCATATATGTTTGATGCAACAGGAAAAAATACATTTATTAAAAAAGAAAAAAAAATTACAGTTTGCAAATTAATTTTTGTTAAATCAAAGGTAAATGGTTTCATTATTTCATACTAACGATTTTAAAAAGTCTAAGTAATCATTAATGTGCATAAAAAAGAACAACAAAAATGCAAGTTCTGACAAAAAAAAAGCAAGCTGTGTAACAAATTACTTTTAAATTTAAAACCATAAGCATGTATTTATACTTCGAGTGAGTTATATAAATAAATTATCGTAACTTCATTTCATCATAATTAAAAAAATATATATTTTGTTATGATGTCAATAAAAATGGTTTTATATTAAACAATTTCATAGTAATCAATAGCAGAAAAATATACTGAATAACGACTGTCTAAATAACGATTATCTAACAGTTATATTTTTAATACAAGAATTTATTTCTTTTACTCGAAATGCTCACTCTAAACTTTATTTTGCTCGAGGGATAAAAAAGATAAAATGTGAAATATTTACCAGTGGTTTCAAGAAACAGGGTAATTTTGAAAAACAAAATTATTTTTTATTCAAAATGTGCAACTGAAAGTTTATTTTCCTTTATACATAAAAGAAGAAGAATATTAAAATTTTTGTTAGAGCTCCAGTGAGTTTTGTAAAATGTAAATATATTCTGCTGTGTATTTCGTCTTTACTGTTGAAGCTTTTCGAATATCAAAGTGAAAACAAAGAAGTGCACTGTTTGTTTAGATAATCTCTGTTTATACAAAAGGATATTTTTTCATAAAGTTAGGTATTCAAATCATCCTTCAGCTTCAAAGATTTACAATAAAATATTGAATGAAACTTAAATAAACATACAAATAAAATTTCATATATTCTTTTTTCTGAAATATTCACAAACAAAATTTATATCACCTAAAAATCATATATGACATTTTTTTTCTATTACTAACATAGAAACAATTTTTCTTCGGAAACGTGCGCTAAAAAAGTTTTAGTAAACTAATATTGCATATGTTGGCGCCACTCTTGGCTTCTAATATCGCTTGGCGATAAATGTAACTCAGAAGTTGTTTTGTTCTTCGCTTGTTCGGGAGTCTCCATGGGGAGCTCCGAAGTAAATAAATAATGGTTCGTTACTCGTTGGTAAACAGAGTTGAAATTTTATTGAATGTTGTTTAAATTACAGTCCACTTCTAATGTCGTAGTCGTCAGCATGGTACTGCTCGCGGAGAATAATCAGCCATCATAAGATTATATTTCGTTTTTGTTTAAAAAAAAAAAAAAAAAAAAAAAAAAAAATTGGAACAGTAACAATGGATGTAAAGGTGTTGAATCGAAGAAGGGGCAACATAAAGGCCCAATTGACAAAATTGTCAAATTTTATAGCCGATGTGGCACAAGAAATAGACTCAGTAGATATTCTGAACAAAATTGAGAATTTGAACAAGTTAGAAGATAAATTAGATGACTTGAAAATGGAGTTCTATAAAATTTTGAAAGATGAAGAAATCGATAAGTGTGATGCTGAATTTGAAGAAATCGAACAAGATCTCCAAAATCTCAAGGTAAGATTTAAAAGGCTTATTGATAATTCTAAAACTAAAAATGTTGATAATAATGTTGAAAATAATGGTGTTAATAAAACAAAAAATTTAAATGTCAAATTACCTGAATTTCCATTGCCGAAATTCGATGGTTCTTATGAAAATTGGAATAATTTTAAGACTCAGTTTAATAGTATAATTGATTCAAACGAATTGTTAAGTAATGATCAGAAACTTTTTTATTTGCATTCCTCTCTTGTGGGGACAGCAAAGCAAATCCAAAGTACTGATGACACATATGAGTCATTATTTGAAGCACTTAAAAAAAGATTTGACAATAAAAGATTAATAGTTAACAGTCATATTAAATCTTTATTATTGTTAGATAATATTTGTACTGATTCAGCTGAAAAATTAAGAATGCTGCTTGATTGTATTTTAAAGCATTTAAGAGCTTTAAAGGTTTTAAATGTCGAAATGAGCAATTTTAGTGAAAATTTATTGATTAATATTATTTTGACAAAATTGGATAGAACAACATGTAAGGAATTCGAAATGACATTTACAAACGACAGATTTACCCAGTTGGGGTAACTTTATCGAATCCTTACAAAATCGTGTTCAAATATTGGAAAACCTTCAAGGAACACAATTAAATTCGCAAAAATTTAAAACCCAGAACAAACAAAAAACTTTTATTCTGAAATCTAATTCATACCCTGTTCGTAAAAAATTACATGCAATTCACCAGTGCCCTGTTTTTCTAAAAATGACTCCAATTCAAAGATTTGATGAAGTAAAAAAGAATAAACTTTGTATAAATTTTTTAAATGATTCGCATATGCTTTCAAAATGCGGTTCAAAATATAATTGTCAGCGGTGTTTTCTCAGTCATAACCTATTACTACATCGAGATAAAAATAAATCATTTCAAAATAAAACGTCATTAAAAAGCCCCGATTCTGAAGTTGACATGTCATTGGCGCCAGACGGTCGTTCTGGTAAAGAAAATGATGAAACAAATAAACAAAATTTATCGGAAATATCTCAGAGCTTTTCATCACATAATAATGAAAGTAAAAAAGCAGTTCTTTTGTCTATGGCATATATTTATATTTATAGTCCGTTACATAAATGCTTCGTGCAGGTCAGTGGGATCCTGGACAGCGGGAGCCAAACTAACTATATTACGCAAGAGATGGCCTCCTATTTGGGCTTGAAAAAAGAAAGAATAAATGTTTCCGTGAGTGGATTAGGTGGAAATGCCTTTAATGTTAAAGGGAAAGTTAATACAATAATTCGTAATAAAAATGCTTCATTCTCTTCACCTAGCGAAATTTTTGTTGTTTCGAAAATTACTGATTGTGTACCTTCTTCAACTATTAAAATTGATAAAGCATTGTTACCAAATAGGGTTTTGCTAGCTGATCCTACTTTTGACATACCGGGAAAAATTCATTTAATAATTGAGGCAGAACTCTTTTATGAGATAATAAAAGAAGGAAAAAATCGCATTTCACCAAATTTAATGTTTCAAAATTCGGTGTTTGGCCTTATTGCTACTGGAACTGTTAAAATCAAGAGTTCTAATTCATATTGTGGATTGACATTTAATTATGAAATCGAGAACATTGAATCTAATCTTAAAAAATTTTGGGAAATAGAAAATATTTCATGTGACCGTTTTCTAAGTAAAGAAGAAGAATTTTGTGAATCCCATTTTCAAAAAAAAAATGCACAAAAGAGATGATACCGGAAGGTTTATTGTCGAAATGCCGTTTCAAACTGTTCCATTAAATTCATTGGGAAATTCGAGAAAATTAGCAGAAAGGCGTTTACAACAAACAGTAAAGAGATTGGAAAATAATAGTGCTATTAAAAAACTGTATTGCGAATTTTTAAACGAATATGAAACTTTGGAGCATATGGAAAGAATTTCAGTCGAAGATTCTCGCGCAGTAGTTTATTACATGCCTCATCATGGCATTTTTAAACCGGATAAATCCTCTACAAAATTAAGGGTTGTCTTTAATGCCTCTGCACCTACCACAACCGGAAAAAGCTTGAATGATATTTTGCTTTCCGGTGAAGTTAAGGAAGATCTTTTTGATATTTTGTTAAGATTTCGGAAATATAAGATTGCTTTAACTGCGGACATTAAAAAAATGTTTCGGCAGATTTTGATAGATCCTTCGCAATGGGACCTTCTACGCATTCTTTGGAAGGATTAAAAAATAATTCCACAATTGCCTTTAAATTGAACACGGTCACTTATGGAACTAAATGCGCCCCTTTTTTGGCCATAAGGTGCATCAAACAATTGGCTTTAGATGAGAAGGATAAATTTCCGCTTGCGGCAAAAGCTATCCTATCTGATAGCTATATGGACGACATCATGACTGGATCCCCTGATTCAGAGTCGGCAATTGCCCTGAAAAATCAATTGATTGACATATTTCGTTCTTGTGGAATGGCTTTGCACAAATGGAATTCAAATTTGAATGAACTTTTAAATCATGACGAAATCGAAGATGTCTCCTTTTGCACTAAGTCTGACACTTCAGCTAAGACTTTAGGTATGGTTTGGCAATCCAACAAAGACCAATTTGTGTTTAGAGTTTCGGTGAAACAACAAGAATCATACACCAAAAGACAGGTTCTTTCTGTCATAGCAAAATTGTACGATCCGCTTGGGCTCATTGGCCCAATTATTTCCAAGGCCAAGTGTTATCTTCAAAAATTGTGGTTGTGTAAACTAGGATGGGACGAGAACATTCCGGAACCTCTTGCTAGTGATTGGTGTAACTTCGTAAGTCAACTAAAAACTATAGAAAATATAACAATTAGTCGATATATTTTAACTCCTTCCACAGAAGCAATATTTGTTCTTGGTTTCGCTGACGCTTCCATAACTGCTTTTGGTGCTGCTGTTTATATATATTGTTTAAATCCATCCAACTCGACCATATCAAACCTCATTGCAAGCAAATCAAGAGTGTCACCTCTAAAGACCATTTCTGTGCCAAGGTTGGAACTATGTTCCTGTTTGCTTCTTTCTCAACTTGTCGCCAAAATTCTCCCTTCCTTGCAATTAGACATTCAAGGAGTAATTTTATTCTCAGACTCAACTATAGCATTGGCATGGATAAAAACCTCTGCTCATCTATTAAAAACTTTCATAGCAAATAGAGTCTCAAAGATTCAGTCTCTCACTGAACAATTTTTATGGAAACACATTCCTTCTAGTGATAATCCAGCTGATATAATATCTCGTGGAACATTTCCTCAGGAACTGTCAGATATGAAACTGTGGTGGAAAGGTCCACTATTGACTAATAATATCTTGGACTTGACAGAAAAAGAGGAAAAAACTGACTTTCCAAATGATGATGCATATTTAGACGAACTTAAATAGAACAATACTATTAATTTGCATCTTATTTCTCAGGACTTTAATCATTTTCTTAACAAACTTTGTAATTTAAGTAACAGTTATTTTAAGTTAATTTGTATTTTAGTTTATATTTATAGATTTATTTATAATTGCAAGCACAAAGAAAGGAGTGTAGGGCCTATAACAAAAGAAGAATTTTACCAAGCAAAGATTAAATTAGTCAAATTGGTTCAGGTAATGTATTTCACCAGGGAAATGAAGGCACTCAAGAAATGTGAGAAACTAAAGGATAGTCGAGTAAGTAATTTAAATCATTTTCTTGATAGGGATGAAATATTAGGGTTGGTGGTCGTTTAGATCAATCGAATTTATCTTATGATAAAAAACATCCGATTCTTTTATCGAAAGATAGGCTTACACTTTTAATTTTCCAGTATTTTCACTTAAAAAATTTGCATGTTGGTGCTCAAACCTTGCTTCATTTTGTGAGACAAGAATTCTGGCCTTTAAATGGCAGAAACATAGCTAGAAAAATCGTGCATAATTGCATTGTTTGTTTTAAAAAAAACCTAAAATTGCAGAACAAATCATGGCCTCGTTACCTAAAGAAAGGGTAAATATCAACCCCCCTTTTACAAATTTAGGCATTGATTTATGTGGCCCATTTTTTATAAAATACAAAAACCAACGTAAGGGAGTTTTTAGTAAAATTTATGTCGCAATTTTCGTCTGTTTTGCTACTCGGGCAATTCATTTAGAAATAATAACATATTTAACTTCTGAAGCCTTAATAGCCACCTTAAAAAGATTTGTAGCTAGGCGCGGAATTTGTGCCACCATCTTTTCCGATAATGCCTCTAATTTTGTTGGTGCTAATTCAGAATTGAACAAATTGCATAAAATTGTAAAAAATCAATCCGAGGAATTGGATACTTGCTTATTGGCTAATTCCATTTCTTGGAAATTCCTTCCTCCTAGATCCCCTAATTTTGGTGGCTTGTGGGAGGCAGGAGTTAAATCCTGTAAGCACCATTTAAAAAGAACTATTGGAGATTTAAAACTAACTTTTGAGGAATTTTTAACTGTCGTTAATCAAATCGAAGGTATTTTAAACAGTAGGACTCTAATACCTTTATCTTCGGATCCAAATGACTATGAAACGTTAACCCCAGGACATTTTTTTTTATCAGCCGCCCTATAAATAGCATCTGTGAACCAAACTTGACTGACCTTGCCAATAATAAACTTAGTCATTGGCAGCAAATTACAAAAATTAATCAATTAATTTGGAAAAAATGGAGTAGAGATTATTTAAATAATCTACAACAGCGAACAAAATGGTTATTTGAAAAGGAAAATATAAAAATTGGAACTATGGTCTTATTAAAGGATAGTAATTTGTCCATGTGTACCTGGTCAGTAGGTCGCATTCAAGACGTTATTTATGGGAGCGATGGTAAAATTAGGGTTGTGCTTGTAAAAACCCCAAATGGTATATTCAAACGAGCAATTTCTAATGTTAGTATTTTGCCCATAAATGATCCTTTATTATAATGTAAATATTTATTTTTCTTGTATTTCTGTGCATTTATATTTAAAAAATTTTGCTGTAACTTTGTATTTTAATATTATAATTGAATTGAATTGTATATTTGTATTATTGATTGAATTGAAACTTATATTATAATTGAAGATTTATTGTTAAAAAGAAAAAAATTAATTGTTCACAACGAAGGACATTTGTTTAAGATATGTTGCTGAAATAAATATTTCAGTGGTGGCCGGTATGTTGGCGCCACTCTTGGCTTCTAATATCGCTTGTCGATAAATGTAACTCAGAAGTTGTTTTGTTCTTCGCTTGTTCGGGAGTCTCCATGGGGAGCTACGAAGTAAATAAAAAATGGTTCGTTACTCGTTGGTAAACAGAGTTGAAATTTTATTGAATGTTGTTTAAATTACAGTTCACTTCTATTGTCGTAGTCGTCAACAGCATACTTGTTATATCAGTTAAATAAAAAGGTTTTCCCTTTCAAATAGTTAATTATTGTCCCCGTCTGTTCAATAATTCATTTTTTTTCTCACGATTTATCTTTAAAGTTTATTCAAACATGAAAAAAAAAATAAAATAAAAAAACCATTACAATATATATTTGACAGAGCAATTTAAAAAAAAAATACATATATATATTTTTTATGCCTGTTAAGTTTCATTTTCAGACTACTCGAGCTATAAATTAATGTATTAAAAATACTTTTGGAAGTTTTCAACGTTCCAGAAAAATGTTAAGAACAAAAATCAGAATGCCAGAATTTTTTATGAGAATTTTCTCAAGAAAAAAAAAGAATATGACAAAACAGGAAATCTTCTCTTGCAATTTTGTTTGACAATGTTTGACTTAAAAGCTTTTTTTCCCCCTTTTATTTAATAAAAGAAGAGCTCCGGATTTAAACTCACAGGTAAGATATTATTTAACAAAGAAAATATAGCTGAGGCGTGAACGGTTCTAAGCAGAAGATTAGAGGATTTACCGATTTCAACTTACACATTATCAGAATTCAGACAATAAAAAATACAAGAGCAAAAAATCCTTTTATCTTTCGTATAGTTTATTTTATTTTATTTTGTTTTATTTTATTTTTTGAATAGCTGTAACTGCTTTTTGCGATGCAAGTTGCTAAAAAAATAAATATAAAATGTCTTTATAAAAAAATACGTTAATATCACATTCCATTATTGAGATATTTTTTCCCCGGATTATAACTAATGACTTACATTAATAGTTTTGAAAAAAAAAACACAAAATACAAAATACAAAATAGGAATAAAAGATTAAATTTTATAGATTATTTAAATAAAGGATATAAGAAATATGACTTTATAAAAAATATTTTAGATTAATCTTCTGATCCATAATTTAATATAAAATAATGAAAAAATGTTGCTGCATTTTTCATAAATTGCTATAAAATAAAATGTATCGAGATAAAAAAAAAATGAGTTGGAATTAATTTTTGAATTTGTAAAACGGGTTATGGTGTTTGGAAAAAAAAAAAAAAAAAAAAAAAAAAACCTTTTTACATTATGATGCTTTTAAAATCTTTGCATAGAATATTAATACTAAAAAAGATAATAATATAAAATGACGATATTTTTCAGAAAATATGACTAAAGTTTAAATTCTTTTGCAAATATTTCAAAATATATTTTCTTTCCGTACATATTAAAGAGCGGTAGCGTATTTTAGGTAGATTTCCTAACAAATGCTCCTATTACATTTTTCTCTATATAGGAATTTCTGAAATATTTTTGCAGATCTACGCCGATCAAGAACCCAAGAACCCAAAACCACCCCCAGTTCTAAACTTTATCTATCTAACTATCTATATCACTTTTTTATGGACACGATAACTTCAATAATTCTGCACAATTCTCTTCCAAACTGATACATAAAATCAAGGGGCATAAAATGTCTGTCAAGTTCGTTAATTGAACCAAGGGGCGGGGGGTGAGGGACTTTTTGTGAAAACAAAAACAAACCCATAACTTCTTAATTATGATACGTATCGAATCCGTTTAAAGTTATCATTGCTTCTAGCAATCATATAAACTACCGACAGTGTTTTGGATAGATGTGTCCGGAGAACTATATATTAAATAGAAAAAAGAGCCTAAATGTGGATTTCATGTTCTGAAATTTTCTAAGCTAGGTTTAAGTTTCCCATTGGAATTTTTATTAAATGTCAACAAAAGATAAAATGTTGCCAACTTAAAATGTACTTATATTATTACGGAAATTAATCTTATCATAATAACAGACGATATAATTTATTTCACTGAAATAATAAGAGTACGAACGCACCTCATTTGTCACGTCTGACATACAATTTATAATTTGTTAATTTCTGCAGTGGAAAGTTTTTCTTATACAAGATAATATTCACAGTACTTAAGGAAACTTGTCTAACCATTAAATCTGAATGTGATCAATAGGCTGTCATATGACCATAGCCAACCATATCAATAGCCAATCATATGACATCCCGCTGTAGTGATTATGGACACCATCAGTGTAACTGCACCTACAAGAACTACATAATGTCAACAAAAATATACTTTTTCTAAAGCATATACAGGAAACGTAAAAAAAAATTCTGTTTAGTGACATATATGTGAACTTGGCTAAGTTGCTCCCGGGAATAACATTTGCAGTATTATTGGGGACCTAGAAATGATGCAGCGCTTCACCTTGTTTCACTGGGTTAATCAGGCCTGTCCATGTGCGTATCTTGCACAAATGTGTTATTTTGATCGATAAACAAATTTTCACTGTTTAAACATTTTATTGAGTACGAACATTTTTGACTAAAATTTGGTTTGATGTCAAAAAAGTCTTTCTTCTTCGTAAACTACGTAAAGAGCGACGATTACGTATGCAAACAATGCAATTCAACTCCCCAAAAACACTAAGCGTCACTCTGATCACTTTGTAACAGTAAACATCTCGAAATATAAAGTAAAGTTCTATTTATCAGTCCAGCTATCGAGTTCTGTTCGAAAGTCATAGGATGATGGAATTCTCTTTTCATCCGCATTCTTGAATATATTTATTAAAATTCTTTGCACCAAAATTTTAAAATACGAAGAATTTCTGTTTTCTTTCCTAGACAATTTTGAACAGTTGCTTTGCATTTAATGACAGCATTCTTTATCCCGTACTTGGTTTTACGTCGATGTAACGTGGTTTATCATCAATAAAATAACAAAATATCACGAATTTACTTAGGATGGGAATCGCTTAGGTCTATATAAATCTGAATAAGCTGAATTTAATAATTCCTCATTTTGAAATTTGGAACTATTAGGTAAAGGTTGGACAGTTTGTCTTCTATAGAAATTTTACCGTCTTTAAGAAATTCATTAACTTTATAAATTAAATTTCTGACTGTATTATTAGATTTATAAGTATGTCTAAATAATAACATTTAAGATGCATTTTAGAAAATCTTTTACCCGAGCAATCGCAGCTTTTACCCGGTTTGATACACATAATATAGATAACCATCATGCAGAGCTTGCAGTAGTATAGAACCATTTGACTGAATGTTTTTAGCCTATCGTTCTTTGAAAAGCATAAAACAATTATGAAACACACCTTGAACCAAAGAGTACGTTTTTGATGTGAGTTGTAGTAACTCTATTACCATTAGTCAGCTCAATTATGGCTGTTCGAATTCCTTGTGATTTTTTATGTGTCATGAACTTTGTTGTAGAGCTTTATTGTATGATTCGTTCGAGGACTAATTTACCGAAAATACGTTTTCGTAATTTCACATGTGAGATGTACAGGTGTTGTCAAAACACCAAGACGAATCTTGTTGATACACATAATTTAATGCCATACAAGTGGGTTCTTCATGAGTAGTAGTAGCCATCATTGAACCGTGATTTCTTTTATTAGATGGTGCAAGTTATCTATCAGTTATTTTTTTCTTACATTCGGATGACAATTTCACATTATTTACACTTGAAGTAGTAATAATTTGTTTTAGAAGAGATCATTTTATTATCATTCTTCTGTGGTTAACTACTTCTTATATGTTCTGTATAATATGAACTAGCAGAACCACTCGGCTTTGCCCGGGTTAACACAAATTAAAATACAATAATACGACAATAACAATCACGGAGATTTGTGCATTCTCGACCATAAATCGATAAAAAAGACAATTAGAAAAAATAGCGTAACTTTGACTCAGCCATAGTAAAATTTCTCAGCTTTATAAATGAAAATGCGCGTTTTCTTTGCGCATACAATAAAAAATATACGACTTTCCTGGCAATTAAAAAAAATCAACCAAACGTCGTAAAATTTTGAAAAATTCACTTTCATAAGGTATCCATCTATATTATAAAACAAAAACATATCCGTGAGTAATGTCGACATCATATTGACGGTAGCAATGACCTAACCATTAAATTTTTCTCATACTGCATTTTTGTAACTATACTAAATATCGCATAATTTCATTTTTTAAACTATCAATTAGAAAAAAAAGTGCACTTTCAAACGTAGTTTGAAAAGTTTAACTCAATTTACTGATTTTTTATGGATTTTAAAGTAATGTTAAAGCATGTATATTTTTAAATCTTTGTCCAATCCAATTACGAAATATTAACTTATTTGATCACTATAAGGTAAAGACATTTAGTTTTAAACATAGCACATTCAATTTTTATTCGTTCGAATAAAATAAATGCACTCTCAATGTTATTTGTTTGAAAAGCGTATCTCAATTTACTGGATTTTACAGTAATTTTCAAGAATGGATATTTTTAAATCTGCGTGCAATTCAATTACAAAAGATTAACTGGTTTGCTCTTAAAACAATGTAAATAATTCAGCATTTGTTGGTTTACGTGGAGTATTGGATAATTGAATTGCCAAATTAAATTAAAACTTAAAAAATTTAAAAAAGAAAGTAGGGAAGCCTCGCATAATATTAGAAGGAGTGTTCAAAATTTTTTATTTCATAGTTTTAAATGTTTTAATATTACTTATTAATTACACTAAAATCAATATCACCAAAGAAAACATTTTATTTTTTTTATTATTCTAAAAAAACTATAAAACTGTAAGTTTCCAGATTTCATTAAACAGCGTGCCGATAATTTTAACAGCAAAAATAAAATAAAATTATGGAAACATGGAGTTAGTAAAAATGACATTAAGGAGTATCTTAATATTTACTTTTAAATTGATCTAAATTGCATAATTGAGCCACTACAGTAACATTTAAAAAATTATTTCTTATGGCTTAAACGTAATTATGGGTAAGCCTTATCTTTATGGATAATAATAAACGTTAATTTCAGAAAATCAAGACCTTTCACTGATAATAAAACATCATTTTAAAATTGAAACTTGAATTTTTATTAATAAAAATTAAATCTATAATGATTAGATTAAAGTCATGTCAATTTTATATGTACTTTTAGTCGTGAAGTTTTTGTTGAAAAACGAAAGAAATGACTCTTCCTTTAATGTAAATCAAAGAAAATGTTACCACTGCTTGTAAATCAATAAAACACTTAGCAATACAACGTATAGCTATAAGATGCAGCTGTAGTATACGACCGAAGTAGGAATAAAACATAGCAGACGATTACTTAGACTTGGTATAAAATCAAAATGAAATCCTTCAATAGAATGTGACGTCATACCTAGCTTTTTTTTTAACCATTTTACTAAATTGTTTTCTTGAAATTGAAACATGTGTATTAAAGTAAATATGTTAACTACAAACAAATTTAAATTAAGGTACTACATCATTTTAATGCATTTCAAATTATCATTTTCTATTTATACAGAAACAAAATGCACATTTTCTTCTTAGAATCACTTCAATTTCGGAAATTAAAAAATATAGTGAGTGATTCTGAATTTTTATTGGCTTATAAAAAGAACATAAATGTGTTATCATTTGTTTTTAAATTTTTGTGCCGTATTTTAGATTGGGACAACAGGAAAGAAATAAGAATTATTAGAAATTGAGGGAAAAAAAGATGTTTGATGGGAGATGTTTGAAAAAAATGGTAAAGTATGGTCTAAGAATTTTTTAATTTGGCAGTAGTTTTACTCGTCTTCTAAAACATATGTACATCAAGTTTCGTTCCCATCAGACAAAAACTGTAGATTTGTATAAGGAACATACATACATACCAAGAACGGCTTTTATATATATATATAGATATTGTGAACCTTGAGTTTTTTTTCTCTTCTAGCTATGACAAATATAGTATTCTTGGAAATATTTAAATTTCAAATATTTGTGCTTGGTAACCCATCTCTTGATTCGAAGTGTTTTAGAACGCTGTGGAGAAGTAGAATCGATAATAAATTGTTGATTTCAATAAATAGCATTTTTATGTGCTTATCAACTATTTCGTGGACATTATTCAATTTTCAGACATAGTTTCGTTTACAGACATTTTGTATGCTTAATATAACAGTTCACTAAGATTTATGGAAATAATTATAACAGAATTCGCGTCAACCTGCAGCCATTTATTTGCATCTACAATAATCATTAAATGTGGCATGATTTCATACAGTCTGTCACAGCCAGAATAACATAAATAATTTAGGAAAAATCTTAACATAATCAATATTTTCTACTTTTCAATAGGCTTAAGAATTCTAAGTACTAATTGTTGAATTAAAAATATTTTTGCTACTTTTATCGGAGTGGATACCTCATGGGTATATAACTAAATGCTGTTTATGCAGAATAAGCAGAGTAGCATTATATAAAGCATTTAATAACACAAAAATATATTAATCAAGCAGTAATGCGACTTAAAGCTCTCATGTTTGTTTTTCAAATGAATACTTTCTCTTGCAGAGCGTTCCTGTGACATCAATATTGACATCTGAACAATGTGTGTGAGTAAAGAAGAAAATGAAAGTTTTTATTCCAACAAAGTTTCATTAACTTGTTTTATTTAAAATAAATATTTTACAATGTAATCGTACTACATTGATGCAGATTCCGATGAAACAATTACGTAGTCTAAATAGGTACACAAGTTCATTCGAAATTAATTTTACGAATTTGCTCGTATTTTATAGATTTTTATTAAGGCAATACGTAAATTGCATTAAAAAAATTACGAAATATTTACGGTCTTCTTGACCCTCTATTTTGTGTCATATATAATACATAACAATAAATGTTATACACTTTCAGAACTTCTTTACACTTCTATATTTAATGCCGAAATATTTCCAATTTTTCGTCTCAAAGACATTTTCTAATATCTATTTTAATTGCTTCTCTCGAAATCTTATAGAAATATAAAAGAAAGATTTGTTTTTACAAAAAATCGCTTAAAAGTTATTAAATAATAGATCTAAAGCTTTTATTTATCAAATATAAGAATAATTTCTAAATAAAAACAAACACTTCTTTACTTAAAGTATATTAGACTAGTTTCCTTCGAATAATGATACGTAATCGATATGACTTTCGGGATTTTTTTTTCTCGCAATGTAGGAATCGCCTTAAACGTAAAAGGATTCATATTCTCTCAAAGTACGTGATCTACGAAATATATACGTTAAAAATATGCTAAACTTAATTAAAAATATGATTTTTTATTAGTTTTTTCGGTACTTATCATTATCACGTCAACCACTTTCTATTAAAAAAAACTGTTACCAAACTACACGATTTAACGCCAAAAATGCATGATCGTGATGTCACATTCACATAACGTCAAATGAGTTGCATGTGTTTGGTATGCCATCAAGTGATTTTTAATTCAAGGTTTATCTATATTTTTAATGATGCTTTACTGATTTATTAATTATTTCGTTAATTAAAATAACAATTACTTCATTAAACATCGACGTCATGATATTAAACGAGCAAAATAATTGAAAAAAAAATGTTGCGATGCATATAGGTACGTACAATAAATAGATCAGTTTCAACTGACGTCACAAAGCGGAGAGGAATAATTAAGAAATACAATGTAAATAATTCAGTATCTAAGATTCATATTTTGCTGTTTTCATTAATGTATTGTAAATTTTATTGCTTAAAGTTACTGATAGTTGACACTTTAGTGAGAGGTGCTTCTCCGAATTTATTGTATATATTTTTTTTTAGTATCCAATGACAACATTCTTCCGTACGTTTATTGGCATTGGTATTACAGTTTGACGGTAGTTTTTTTTCTATGGAAAGCAATCGACGAGATAATGGAAGAGTACCTTTATTCTTCAGGCGTTAAAAAACTCTATTTCTGATGAAATTCTCTTCAATTAATCAGGAAAAAATAAGAATATTACGAGCTAATTTAAAGTAATAAAATTTAATTTAAAATGTCTGTATAACAAAATCGTTTGCAGATTTTCGTTTATTTAAATTATTTTTGATTATTTTTGTCTGATAAATAAAATAACAAAAGAAAAAAAAAACATTCCGTGCACAAATTACTTATTACTTTTAAATTATCAAAATTATTTTAAATGAAACTCAATAATTGAATAAATCTTCATAGTAATCAATAATAGAAAAATATGAAAAATATACTGAATAGTGATTATCCAAATAGTGATTATCTAAATGGAACATTTTTATTTTAAAACATGAATATATTTCTTTTACTCGAAATCCGCGCACTAACCTTTTATTTTGCTCCAGGGATGAGAAAGATAAAATTTGAAAAATTCAACAGCGGTTTCAAGAAACAGGGTAATTTTGAAAAAAAAAAAAAACTTGTTTTTTATTCAAAATGTGCAACTGAAAGTTTATTTTCCTTTCTACATAAAAGAAGAAGAATATTAAAATTTTTGTTAGAGATCCAGTGAGTTTTGTAAAATGTAAATATATTCTGCTGTATATTTCGTCTTTACTGTTGCAGCTTTTCGAATATTAAAGTGAAAACAAAGAAGTGCATTGTTTGTTTATATCCTCTCTCTTTATACAAAAGGATATTTTTTCATAAAGCGTAGAATTCAATTCACGATTCAGCTGGAAAGATTCACAATAAAAGTCGAATGAGGCTTAAATAAACATACAAATAAAATTTATATGCTCTTTTTTACTGAAATATTTGCAAACAAAATTTATAGCACCTAAAATTCATATGATATATTTGTTTTCTGTTACTAACACAGAAATAATTTTCCTTCGAAAACTTACTTTAAAAGTGTTTCATTAAAGAAATATGGCATACTTGTTATATCAGTTTTTTTTTCTTTCAAATATTTAATTAATGTTTCCGTTTGTTCAATAATTCATTTTTTTCTCACGATTCGCCTTTGAAATATATTAAAATAGAAAAAAAAACTTACAGTATATTTGATAAAACAAGTTAAAAAAAGTTATTTTTTTATACTTACTCAATTTCATTTTCAAGCTAATCGGGCTATAAATTAATGTATTAAAAATACGTTTGTAAGTTTTTTAACGTTCCAGAAAAATGTTAAGAATAAAAATAAAAATATCAGATGTTTTTATGAGAAATTCCTCAAGACAAAAGAATATGGCAAAATAGGAAATGAGCACTTTCAATTTTGTTTGACAATGTTTGCCTTAAAAGCTTTTTTCCCCTTTTATTTAATAAAAGAAGAGCTCCAGATTTAAACACCCAGGTAAGATATTATTCAACAAAGAAAAAATAGATGAAGCATGAACGGTTGTAAGTAGAAGATTAAAGGGATTTACCGATTTCAATATACACATTATCAGAATTCAGACAATAAAAAATACAAGAGCAAAAAATCCTTTTATCTTTCGTTTAGTTTAAAATCAATTTTTTATAGCTGTATCTTCTTTTTGCACAGCAAGTTGCTCAAAAAATAAAAACAAAAATGCCTTTATGAAAAAATACGTTAAGATCACATTCTATTATTGAAAAATTTCTTCCCAGGAAATAACTAATGACTTACGTTAATAGTTTTGAAATTAAAAGTAAAGAAACAAAATACAAAATAGGAAGAAACGATTAAATGTTCTAGAATATTTAAATAAAGAATAGAAGAAATATGCCTTTTTATAAAATATTTTAGATTAATCTTCTGAATCATAATTTAATATAAAATAATGAAAAATATCGCTGCATTTTTAATAAATTGTTATAAAATAAAAGGCAGTGAAGTAATATAAAATTTTGAGTTGGAATTAATTTTTGTATTTGTGAAAAACGGGTGATGTAGTTTAAAAAAAACATTACCCTTTTATATTATGATGCTTATTAAAGCTTTGCAGTGAATATTAATATTAAAAAAAATAATATAAAATGACAATAATTTTCCGAAATAATGACTAAAGTTTAATTTATTTTGCTAATATTTTAAAATATATTTTCTTTCTCTTCATATTAAACAGAGGTGCCGTATTTTTCTTTTTCAGATTATACTGTAAAAGTAATAATATTATTCAGAATTTTAAAGTAAATTATGACGAAATCTTTTGTAATTTAAATATTAAATATTTTACTCTTTATATATATATATATATATATATATATATATATGATTAAATTTTAAATTAAAAATAAAATTTGTAATGCAATACTTGATTCCAGCAAAACATGCGTGTTTGAACCCTTTTTAATGTACTGACATTTAACATAAAGGCTGATAAGTTCCCGGTTTAATAAAGAAAACACAACTTTTTAACATAATTTTATAACTTTATAACGTTATAACTTTAAAACTTTAATAAATAACATAACTTTAATGATAAATAATAATAATTTAATAATAATAATAATAATAATAATAATTTAATAATAATAATTTAATAAATAAATAATAATAATAACTTTATAATAAATAACATAATTTTATAACGAAAAAACTCCAAACAGTGCTCAGAATCATCGACTCATTGTAGTTTTTGGTCAAAAGTCCACACGCGCGGCAGCCACTTTGACAACAGCTTTTTCATAGACAAATGCTCATTCAAAATAAAACCTACACGTTTATTGGATATCTTCAGAGTCTGAGCTATCTCCTGCAACTTCACTTTACAGTTCCCCAAAACGATTTTGTGGACTTTTTTTATGTTTTCCGGAGTAACCACCTCTTTTGCGTGGTGCATCACTGGTGTCCGTACGACCACGTTTAAATTCAGCAAACCAGTCAATAATGGTTGATTTACCTGGTGCAGTGTCCGGATAACGCTTATCAAGCCAACCTTTTGTTTGAACGGTGTATTTTCATATCAAATAATAATTCTTGAAATTCTTGTTTATCCATTTTTTGTTTATCAACAAAGTCTTCAACTAAAACCACTCTAACGTTTTATCCACACCGCGAATCGTCATGACATTTTTTTCTACCTTTTAAAGGTTAGTATTTACTAAAAAAAAAGTATCGGTTCGGCGATTGCAACGCCATCTGTGTGCCAGACCGGGAACTTATCAGCCGATGTGTTATGTAATAGTAATGCGTTTAATAAAGATTTAAACAAAGTTTTAAGCCATCTTTAAATACGTTTATTATTATTTTTTCTCTTTCTGGTGAGTTCTACTCCCTTAAATGTAAGTAGAAATAAGTTAAAAAAGAAATAAAATTCTATAATGATTTAGAAAAAAAAAAAAAAAAAAAAAAAAAGAAAAAAACCTAAATTTTGTTATATTTTTTTTAGTTTGGTTATTTTTCTTATTATCATAAGAAACTATTATTCTAAAACAAAAATATATATATATATTTTTTTTTTACTGTTTCAATTTTAAATTTCGATTTCTTTGTACGTGACCAGAGGTTTTCATGTCAAGAAATGAGATATGTGGAAAAATATTACACTCACTCATATGCAAAACTCAGTCTGCTATCTATTGTGAATATTAAATAGAATTCCCTTAACTTCATTCTACCACGACCACTGATGTTATACATAAGTAATTTTTTCAGTTATATGTGAAACTAAAGATTAACTACCATAAACATATCACAGCAATTGTTGATAAATATTCATGCCATTATGTAATATAAATTAAAAGTCAGCAGCGTTGACGACATACTTTTATTTTAACTGTATATTGTGAGAAGTTTCGTAGATCAGTTAAAACGGAAATGAAACTCAAGACTACAATTTTAATCTTCGTTAAGTTTTTTCCTGACATTTGCACATTTAGAAAACAATAATGAAAATCTGAGGGAATGGCTAGGAATGGACAATTATGAATTTTAATAAATACAAAAATTTCCAAGTATCAGAATAAAATGTTGATGTATCCAAGTTTCAATTCGGATGCTTGTGATTTGTAATTAAATTCCTGCATAAGTAAATTTTTACCTACTAATTAATTGTTTCACAATTCCAATTCTTTTTACATTTTGAAACGTTTTACACAAGCACATTAAAATTGTAGCATAGTTTTAATACACTGCATATAAAATTAATTATTTAACAAAACAGTTAGTTGAGCTGTAATTAGTATTTCAGTTTAATCCAATGAAAGGATAATTTCGATTTTTATAGTATTTACGATCAGGGAAGACCGAGCTATCCTTGGTCAAAATTATCTTTGAGTTCAACTCGATACATGTTTCTCTGTATTATTACTATAATGCCTTTTATTTTATAAACATTGCTTGACCCTTAATGACCCATAATCAAAATTACCCACTAATCGAATTTTCTCGGACATGTGACCTAGCCCAATGATTTTCTCATGCTCGAAACTCGTAGGATACAAAATTTAATCAAAATTGTTAGAGCCGTTTTTTAGATAAAATTAACTTGACCCGCGTTGACCCAAAAATGACCCACTGATAGAAAGTTCACGGACATGTGATCTAGCCCAATAGTCCTCTCATGCCCGAAAATTGCAGAATACAAAATTTAGTCAAAATCGTTTGAACCGTTTATTAGATACAATTAGCTTGATCATAACCCATGGTGACCCAATATGGCCCACTAATCGAATTTCTCGAACATGTGACCTAGCCAAAATCGTCAGAACCATTTTTAAAATAAAATTTGCATATATATATAACAACACACACGCACACACAACAATTAATTAGAATTAATGATTTTATGTTTTCAAGAAATAGCGACAAAACTGATAATTAAAACTTAAGACGATACTTGGCGCAGTACAATATAAGCAGTTAAAACAACATTTTTAGCACCAGAAGTTTTTATTCTATAACAAACTAGTTTCGGTAGCAATTAGCTAAATGCATCCGGCTAAATGCTATCGAAAATAATTTGCGATAGAATAAAAAGTTCTGATGCTAGAAACGTTGTTTTAACTGCTTATAAAACTGATAATTGTTCAAAGTAGCATTTCTTAATTTAATGCAAATCTCTATCACATTAAAAAAATCCTATGAGGTTTATTTTATTTGAATTATTAATTTAAAGAATATTAAATTAATTTAAATTCAGTACTTTCCATAAGCAGTCATATATGTTTGATGCAACAGGAAAAAATATATTTATTAAAAAAAAAATATGGTATAGTTTGCAAATTATTTTTTGTTAAGTCAAAGGTAAAGGGTTTCCTTAATTCATAATGACTATTTAAACAAATCTAAGTAATTATTAATATGTATGAAAAAAAAACACCACTAACAACAACAACAACAAAGAATAATAAAAATCTCTGACATCCACCCCCACCCCCGCAAAGAAAAAAAATGCACCTTTATTTATTTATTCTTTTGTACAATATTTTCCTTAAAATAATTTTTAAATCATTGAAACAACTCATTGGATAAAGAATATATGATAGTGTGCGAAGATAAAGTTAAAAAAAATAATAATTAATCTAATGAAGCATATTAACAAAAATGAATTCAGAAAAATTGTAAGCACAATTCTTACACGCTATGAAGAACAACATTTCTAGAATAGTTTTCAGCCAATTGCATTTTATGATTTCTTAATAAAAGGATAAAACTCCAAAATCACATAAGAATTGCTCAAAAAAATCCCTTCATGTAATAGAAAATAGCGTGTAATAGAATATGAAAATTATTTTTCTTTTAAAAAATCGTTAGATTTTGGAAAAGTAAACTAATTTTAAACTAATCTAATAGATAATTATAATAAAATAATTTAATGAAACACAGAACATCTTTTTAAATTTTTAAAAGTCACTAAAGCAACTTATATGTTTGTTTATTTTGTGAAATAGATGTACAGTTTTTTAATTAGATTTTACTATTAATTATACATTAATCTAAAGTCTGGAATCTAAATAAATTTTTAAAAAAGCTTATGGAACATTTTGACAGTTTTTCATAATCGTGAAGAAAACTTAACACATATGTTCAAGAACCTTCTATATTTACATATTTCAAAAAAATAATATTTAATTTATAAGTGAAAATGATCGAATATTTTCTAGTTATGGATGAAAGAAAATCTATCTGAAGAAACTCGCAAATCTGAAAGATTTAAATCTGATAAATGTATTGCAAATACCAATATTATAGATGATATTTTAAAACTTAAAAATTTCTAAAGTCAAAAGGGGTGTATAATTTTACGGAAAATAATCTCATAAAAGAATATCAGTAACTTTTTTAAATGTATACAACTGTGATTAGAGAAATAATAATAATGTATATCTGACACTATTATTAATATATATTAAACTTTCCTCATAATACAATTTTTTAAAACAAACATAAACAATTCTTAAGGAGACTTAAGACATTTAAACCTTTAAAAAGTTAAATTTTTGAAAAACTATATGTATTAAAGTGTATATATAATCATTTATATATAATGTTATATATAATATTATATAAATGTTATATATCATCAATTCTAAACACTTTAAAGCAATATGAATGGCATTATTAATAGTTGTTAAATATGGAATATTTTCAAAGGGAGGACTTTAAAGTTATTTTTCTTAAAATGTGATTTTGGGGCATTGCGCTCAATCTAGATTAAAAACATTTTGATATTTTTTCCTGAAATATTCAAAATACATTGTGTACGGAAAGCAAAGTAAATCTAACGTTTTTTTTTCTTTTTCTTTTTCTTTTTTTTGGTGTTATATTGCTAAAATTTTGAAAATTGTGTATTAGAAAAATTCAGTTTGGTTTGTAAAACATAAAAGCTATAAATAAACAATTTGTTAGGTTAAGTGTAAACACCAGACTCTCAAGTATAATTAGATAGCAAACATTTTGATTTACACGCAGATATATTTTTGTAATCAAGCGCACTACCTGTGATTCCAGTTGTCTGCTCGACAAGTTAAGAAACCCCTATAAAAACTAAATTTCTTCCCTTTCAGATCTGATAAAATATGAAATGAAAGAATAAATATTTATCTATTACTGCCTTTAAAATTTTGTAATATATGTATATTTTAAGATATAAAATGTCAAAAATGGTCAATTATGTTCACTTTTCGACATTTTAGGAATCATAAGACCCCTTTAAAAAATTCACCCAAAAATACTTTGGTACAGATACAATATTTGAATTTTTTTTTACTCTGAATGCTAATAAATTAGCACTTTTCCAAAGGCTTGGCATACTTTATTTTCATTCACATATTTGTCCTAAATTACTTCTAGTACAACTTTTATTTTTTCTTAGAGTACACCCAAGAGTAGGATTCATCAATATTAGTATTTTAAGAGCTTTTCTGCCAACAAAGCATTTTTATGGATGTCCATGTTCACTTAAAACGTCTGACAGAATGATTAAGTGCACTTTTCTAGTAGGAAAAGGTGAAATTCTTTGCGAGAAAGAAAATATAAAAAAGAAAAGGATTAGGAATTTTGATAATCAGTTCATAGGTAAAGTAAAAATATATTACCTTCCGAATTACTAGTTATTTTAAAATTTCCAGTACAAAGAAAATTTCAAATTTCAAAATTATTTAATCATGGTCGAGTTTAAAATTTTAACTTTTATCCAAAATTTATGGCCATTTTTATAATAAAAAATTGCTGTAATTAGTTCAACTGGTAATTCTCCCTCACTCTTATTTTTATTTACTTGGGAGATTTGAATTTACACCTTAAACGTTTAAGTGTATATTGTAACGTTTAAGTTTATATTTTAAAAAACATTAAATTTTTGATAAAATAAAAATAAGTATTTCTAAATTTCAAAAGAAAATAATTATGAATAATACTTATTGTTTTAAAAATCACTTTGCAATAATGTAATAGTTGGATGTTATATAGTGCTCTTCAACAGGCCCGGTTTCGACGTCAACATCATCATTAAGGAAACCCGGCGTTCCCAGGACTCCAGTTCTTGACTTGCCAGGTTTGGTTTGGGAGGGAATTCCCCTTAAACCTCCTCCAAAAAGCCTTTTCATTATTCATCAGTCGTGGATGTTCCATGTTTGAATTTGACAACTGGTAGGCGTAAAACTTAACATATGTAATTTTTAACTATAAGCCAAAACATTAAAATCACTTATTTAATAACTTGAAAATCCGCCTTTGGAACGCAAAAGAGCGTGGCATCCTTTCATCTAGATCTTGTCAGATTGCAACAGCGACATCATAACATGATTACAACAGAAAGTGTTTTCTTTGAAATTTCGTGGTTGAGATGCTGATGCTTATATGCGTTTTTCTAACTTGGGAACATACTCAAATTCTGGAACTCATCGAGTGGTATCATTTAAAAGATCAAGAAAGAAAAATATGATAAGCAAGAAAAATAGCGGAACTACCCTCCCGAATCCAACCATTTACGAAATACGGACTAAATTCTTACGTGACGTCAAGCATAAAGATAAATATTTATTCATATTTGTGTAAGAATTCTTATTTATAATCCCACAGTTACCTAAATACACACTTGTCTTATAATTATGAAATGATTATAACTCTTCAATCTAAGTTTTAAACAGTTTTTATTACTTAACCAATAATTCGATGATGGTACTACTCAGCAATATAATATATTTGTAAACAGCAGCAATTCACCTAGAATTAAACTTCTAATTCTTTATTATACATATATTTCAAATTATCGACCACCATACTTGGGTACAAACTATAGAACAACGGTATTTCCCACTCACCTTTAAAATTTTTACGAGTCTCGTAATGATCTTGCGATATCACGTATCTATTAATTAAATCATTGCGTTTGTATTATTGTGGCTATTGATGCATAGACTGGTATTATTTAATTTGTTATTCCACATTCGGTCATCCTGACAGTCCGGTGGTCAAACGGAGTAGATTTTAAAAACTAATTTCTATTTTCTCTATAAAGAAAGAAAACATTTAGTTAAAATTGTTCATTTACACTAAAATACTATTTTACTACAATAAATGTTAGTATAACAGATGTTTTATGTAATTACTACCAAACCGAAATACAATTATAATATAAGTTATTAGATAATATTATAATATAATAAATTATAAGGCTCATAAAATCATATAAAATATTTTCTTCCGAAACAGCTTTGCTACCATTTCAGAATATATAGAGAGGACACGCATATTAGGGAATTGAAATAATGCCAATGAAAGAGCTGTACTAGAATTATCATCTCGTTCTTTTTTCCGTTTTTGTATTAATTTTATTTATTCTCAATTATATTTATGATACCGCTATATTGAATATGTTCCGAACAAACGGCAATTAAATGTATTAAATGTATCACACAAATCACTTAAAAAAGAAAATAAGAAAGAAACTTTTAGTTAAATTGCTCATTTACGCTAAAGTACTATTTTACTACAATAAATGTTAGTATAACAGATGTTTTCTTTAATTACTACCAAAACGAAATACAATTATAATATAATTTATTAGATAATATTATAATATAATAAATTATAAGGCTCATAAAATCATTTAAAATGTTTTCTTCCGAAACAGCTTTGCAACCATTTCAGAATATATAAAAAGGACACGCATATTAGGAAATTGAAATAATGCCAATGAAAGATCTGCACTAGAATTATCATCTCGTTCTTTTTTCCGTTTTTGTATTAATTTTATTTATTCTCAATTATATTTATGATACCGCTATATTGAATATGTTCCGAACAAACGGCAATTAAATGTATTAAATGTATCACACAAATCACTTAAAAAAGAAAATAAGAAAGAAACTTTTAGTTAAATTGCTCATTTACGCTAAAGTACTATTTTACTACAATAAATGTTAGTATGACAGATGTTTTCTGTAATTACTACCAAAACGAAATATAATTATAATATAATGTAATTTATTAGATAATTTTATAATATAATAAATTATAAGGCTCATAAAATCATATAAAATGTTTTCTTCCGAAACAGCTTTGTAACCATTTCAGAATATATAAAAAGGACACGCATATTAGGAAATTGAAATAATGCCAATGAAAGAGCTGTACCAGAATTATCATCTCGTTCTTTTTTCCGTTTTTGTATTAGTTTTATTTATTCTCAATTATATTTATGATGTCGCTATATTGAATATCTTCCAAACAAATGACAATTAAATATACTAAATGTATCACAGAAATCACTTAAAAAAGAATATAAGAAAGAAACTTTTAGTTAAATCGCTCATTTACGCTAAAATACTATTTTACTACAATAAGTGTCAGTATATCAAATGTTTTCTGTAATTACTTCCAAAATGAAATAAAAATACCTATTACTTCTAAATTCTTTTAAAGAGCGTCCTTGTGTGAACTACAGTATGTCACTTTTAATAGATTTTAAAAGAAAAAAATATTTTTTATACTTTACGTCATGATGCCAAAAAGTCTCTGATTTTCTATATTTTTAAAATAATTATTTTAGATTTTTTAAGATACGAAACATTTATTAATCTTTGCTCGCATCGAATTTCGTTCTTCACGCCTAAGTCTTTTAATAGATTTCAAAGATGAATAAGCTAATAAATTTTAAGCAGGTGACTTAAGTAGATCTATGTCAGATCCATAGGTTACCTGGTAAAGGGACAAACTTTTAAAGCAATTCGTTGAATAGTTACAACTTGTTAAAGTAAGAGAGAAATTCAGCGTGACAGTTTAGCCTACGATTACGCCTTGTTTGAAGTCTAGTGGTAATGAAAATATTGATTTTTGATCTTTAATACTGCAATTATGTTTTTCATGACAAAAAGTATATTAGATTAGATTAGATATCTGGCATTTATAAAATTTCTTGTATCATGAGGAGCAAGCTAACAAACTTGTTGATTTGATCGTTTTTCCTGCGACAGTTAAACAGTGTACTTTACAGAAGCATCCCTGGTTTCTCAACTATACTATTTCTGAGTCTGACAGTTTGCAGATGTACTTTTAAGACTTATAACACATGGGCTGATTAGTTCCCGGTCTGGCACATAGATGGCGTTGCAATGGCCGAACCGATGTTTTTTTAGTAAATACTAACCTTTATAGGGTAGCAGAAAAAATGTCATGACGATTCGCCGTGTGGATAAAACGCTATAGTGGTTTCAGTTGAACGACTTCGTTGATAAACAAAAAAATGGATAAACAAGAATTTCAAGAATTGTTATTTGATGGGAAAAACACTGTTCAAATAAAAGCTTGGCTTGATAAGCGTTATCCGGACACTGCACCAGGTAAATCAACCATTATTGACTGGTTTGCTAAATTTAAACGTGGTCGTACGGACACCAGTGATGCACCACGCAAAAGATGTTGTTACTCCAGAAAACATAAAAAAAAATTCGCAAAATCGTTTTGGGGAACCGTAAAGGGAAGTTGCAGGAGATAGCTCAGACTCTGAAGATATCCAAGAAACGTGTAGATTTTATTTTGAATGAACATTTGTCTATGAAAAAGCTGTTGTCAAAGTGGGTGCAGCGCGTGTTGACTTCTGCCCAAAAACAACAATGAGTCGATGATTCTGAGCACTGTTTGGAGCTTTTTCGTTATTTATTTAATATAAAATTATTATTTTTATTCATTTATTAAATTATTATTATAAAATTATCATTATTAAATTATTATTATTATTATTATTATTATTAAATTATTATTATTTATTATTAAAGTTATGTTATTTATTAAAGTTATAAAGTTATAAAGTCATAATGTTATAAAGTTTTGTTAAAAAGTTAGGTTTTCTTTATTAGACCGGGAACTTATCAGCCCATGTGTTATGTATGTCCTACAGCGAGTACATACAAATTTAAGGAGTCGATCAGAGAACATATCCATTTTAGGCCTCTTGACATGGAATAACCCCGATATCGGATATTAAAAGAAGACGCTGTAAGAGTTGTAGCCTCAAACCGCAACTTTTTGCAGTAAATGTCCTGTCCGACTTCATGCGATATATCTGAAGCAATTTGACCTAATACGAAAATAAATTGTAATTCATTTTGCCGATTTTGCTTTCCCCAACAATATGTAAAATGGAAATAAACGATATTTGAAAAAAAATGTTTTATTCATTCAATTGCTTAATGTATAGTGCGCCAGAAAATATTTTGTCCGCATTGACCATATTCAAGTATGGCCAAACTTCAATGTGTTAAGTGGTTCAGGGAAGTATAGTTTTAATACCTAATTAATACTTCCAGATAAATAGGTACCTTGTTAGCTAATTTGAAGCTAATTAAAACATTCTTATTGGAGCTAATGCTTATTTGTAATTCCATAAAGGAAAAAGAATGTTTTTTAAATTGTCCTTTTTACACCTTTGCATCCTTTTATGGAGGGTGTCTTGGCATTTGCATCACAGAAGCACATATATTACGTAGTACTATTCCCGAATAATAATCTACATTTCCGTTGATTTCAAATTTATGTCATTAAATAAAGCAAATACTTCTAATCTGAAATAGTGATGTTAAGAAAGCGGGAGACATGGCAAGTATAATAGCCTTACGCAAACAAAATTTGGTATGGAAATGGTTCAAAATGGCTCTGATTATGAGTTACATTTCAGTGTATTGTTGTATATCTACAGAGAATGTTTTGATATTTTCCTTTTATAAACCGCAATTGAAAGCAAAGATTATAAAAAAATATGCACTCACTCTTTTTAAAGGTTTTTATATAAATACATATTTTAGGTCTCTGTGTATGTGTTTTATTCTAACATTCTAGGAATTGCAATTCATTGAAGTAACATAATGAGTCATCTTCCGCGGAAATAAAGAACGTAATACAATTATGTAGTCTGATTCTATAAATATGGCTGATAAAAATTATTCCATAGTTTTTGGTAAAAACTCATTTCTTTTTCACGTTTAAAGTTATACTGTAAAAGAATTCCGTAAGAATACTAAAATTCTACGGACAGTCGGGTTTTCCGGTAGCTGATAAATCAGACAGGCTGAGACATTTCCACTCGTCTCAACTATGAGGGGATCAACGTGTGTTTAAAAGCAGTTCGACAATTCGAGGAAACCAGCCCATGTTGATCATGAGACTGCCGAGATGGGTGAAAGTTTTGCGTCATGTTCCTTCTATTGGCTGTGATTTGCTGATAAATTCTTGTTTAATTCCCGTATTAATTTATCAAAAAATCTCGTAGAACTTAATTTTAGGAATGTGCCAGAAAGTAAAATATACAGATTTGAGAGTATACTTCAGAGAATATAAAGTGCTAAAAAACTAGTTAAATAGACAATTTCAGTTTTGTAAAAATATAGAAATGATACAGGAAATCATTATGCCCGCACAATTTAGTATTTTAAAGGAAATTCGCTATACTTTTAAAATGATATTTTCAAAACTGAGCAAAAAATACTCAAATCTGAGTATGTCGCATAGTCAAAATGGCTCAGAATCAAAATTACTCAAGTTTGAAACATGTATATTTTCATTGCTGAAAACATGCACACACTCAAGAATAAAACATCATGTGCTCATATTTGAGTACGTCCATGTTTCAAAAATGAGTATGAACTTACCTCTATGTGCTCAATTTTGAGTATGTCCATGTTTTAAAAATGAGTTTGAATTGATCGTAATCATTTTTGAGTATGTTCATGTTTCAAAAATGAGTATGAACTGACCTCTATGTGCTCAGTTTTAAGTATGTCCATTTAAATATTCTGAGTATTTCTTGTACTTCAGAATTGAAAGCATTGTGTCGTCCTATTTGAAACAAAAAGTTTGATTACAAAATGAAAACATCGATTTACTCAGATTCCAAAGTGTCATTTTTCTCAGTGTATAGTTTTAAACTTTTTAATAAGATTTCATTTGATGCCCTACTATGTACCACGTTGATTTGTTGAAAAAGAATTCTTAAGTATCTTTTTTTTCGGCTTTGTTAGAATTAGAGCCTTGGTATTAAGTGCAGAAATAGTGCAGTATATGTATGGTATTCGAACTGAATTATCCCATACAATTAGACCGAAGATTTAAGATCTGTCAGAGAGTTAAATAAGTAACTTTCACGTTTGAAAAGTTACTTTCTTTTCATAACTTAGAAACAAAATATCACAAATAACTTGAAATGTGGTCGACAAACTCTCCAAAAAAGCATCAGTGAACAACCTAACAACTAGCGGTATAAACAATAACTTCAAATTTTAATTGCTTAAAAGGCGTAAAGCCAACATAGTGAAAAAGTTCCAAGCCGGGACTCGAACCCAGGTCATCAGTATAGCGCTCTGACGTTCTACCAAATAAACCATTTGGGACTGTCCCCAGTGGTTCCCCCTATGTTGGCTTTATGCCTTTTTAACAATTAAAATTTGAATATTTGAATGCAAGGCGTGTGAAATTTTCTATGGAAAAAATTCCAAGTATTAAATATAGATTTAACAATAACTTCATCTGAAAACCCTTCTCTGTTTCACTGTGTACCCTGTCTGCACCCTGTGTACCATACTCCTAGAATAATACATACTTCAACATACACATAATTTTAATATTGTACGTTTTAAAGTCATTAGTTTGTTTATTTTCATTTTCGTGCAACTAAATACTATTTAGGTTTCATTAAAATTATAGAACACAACTCTTAATACTACTGAAGTTATTACACTAACTTATCAGATTATGTCATTAATGACATCAACATCCGAGCACTGCTCATAAATCATAAATTATCAATATTTTGCTCAACTGATTTCAAACAAATAGTATTTCATCTTATTAAAAATAAAATGTTGTTTCTGAAAATGCGTTTTTGAAATCAAATAATATTTCTCATATCATGAAATAATCATTTAAAATCATTGATATAAAGATAGCAACATCTCTTAACTGATCTTCTCAAAATGACACCAAATTAATAATTTATACAAGTATCAGAAAGTGTACTTAAGAAGACATAATTAAAAATAATTTTGACCCGACTAGTAAAAAAATGCTTCATTTTTATACATATTAAACAACTTAATGCATGATGAATTAATTAATGGTAGTTCTGCGCTCGTCATTTACTAGTCCATATTGATTTTTTAAATTATTGAATTACCAACGCACATGTAACATAATTTTAAAAGGAAATGATGTTATATATGTCAATATTTATCTCGTTAATTTAATACATCATTTGCAATAACTGCTTAATTTTTTTTATCGCCTATGTAATCCTGAAAACGCATTTCAATGAAATGTCATATTTCATTATGGAAAAGTCTTAACGTATTTATGAGCGATGAATTATTTAATCAAATTTATCTGCATTAACTTAAAGATAATAGAAAATATTAAAATCTCGTATTTATTCCAGAAAAGAAATATTTATTATCTTGAACAACAGAAGTACTTTTATCAAATACATTTAATTTGGCATTTTCAAATAAAGTCTAGGAAGCAAATAATTACAGCACATTTTCAGAAGATTTGCTATATTTTGCTTATTTAATAAGTTCAAAATATTGAACTTTAAAATACTCAAATTAAAGTTATGTACATAAATTTTAGTATTTTATGCTTTCAAATCACTAATTTTGTTTATTTTTACTATCGCTAAGTTAAAAATTATAGGGAATGCATTAAAAATAATAAATATATTGTTGAATACTACTGAAATTTGAGACTTGGAAGTTCGTTACATTGACTTATTAATTCTTCAATTATCTTCATTTCCCTTGGATGCGGGTGGATTTATCCATGCGTAAATACGGGTTAGGTTCCCTTAGAAAGATCCCCACGAAGGGCACTCCCCCCGGGCCTATATCCCAAATGCAGATAATTGGCCGTCAATAATCAACCCAACCCAAACCTAACCCTTGGATGCGAACGTCTAGCTGGACCATCTAACTCTGAGTTCATGGATGAACGATGCTTTCCTGTTGAATCTCCAAGTTTCTGATGTTATGAGTGATCCGCCAGAATTGGTGTTTTCTTAGTAGTTTGCATAATATGATAATACGATTTAGCACGCGGTTGTTTGGATATTATACCTTACGAGGATCAAACTAGATTAATGTAAACGGTTACCTTACAAGGACAGGGCCCAGCTTGGCAAATACAGGTTTTGATTATTTTTATATATGTTGTAGGATAGAAGCCCCTAAGTCTCAGGTTCAACGGATTTTACACAATGCTCCTTGGTTCTCATGAACTAAGGGGTGTAATATTTTAACACAACTTAAATACTTACTTTGTAACAAAATTATTTCGTTGCTCATAGCTCAGTTGTTACGGCGTCTGCTCATTGATCCGTGGGCATGGGTTCGAGACCAGAACGTGCTACGTTTGTTTTTCTCATTTGTTGTTTTATAAATATACTTGTAATTATTATTTAATAATGCTAATTAAAAATTATAATATTGTGCATTAATTATAATGTAAACCAATTATTTTTTTATTTCTAACTAAATCGTTGCATGAAACATCATTAAACAGTTGTTTTTTTAATCACATTTAAAATGTATTTCATATATGCTTTATCGATGCAGTGATATTGAACAATTTTGTCAATTCGTGATTTTAAAGAAACATCATTTATATATTGCCTTAACAAGGGAAATCAATGTGATTATAATATTACTCTGTTTTTAAAGTAAGAAGCTTAATTATATTAAATTAGCATAATAATTAAATTACAACATATTTTTTTTGCATATTAAAGATTTTTAAATTTGATACTTATGCTTGTGCTTTTAATTGATTTATAATTAATAAAATAAAATATGATTTTGTAACGATTCTGGAAGTTTTTCTAGTCAATAATGGATTTATTTAAAAAAAAAAATCATTTTAAATGATAAGAAATGTTTAATAATGGCTTAAAAATAAAAAATAATTAAATTTAAATTTAAATATGTTAACATTATAATTAATGTACGATATTAAAACTTTTTTGAGATTATTAAATTATAATTACAAGTATAATATAAAACAAAAAATGAGAAATACTAACGCTGCGCGTTCCGGTCTGGAACCCAGGTCAGCGGATCAACGAGCAGACGCCATAACAACTGAGCTATGACCAACACCGTAATTCCGTTACAAAGTAAGTATTTAAATTGTGTTAAAATATTAGACCCCCTATTTTTCAAGAACCAAGGAGCGTTGTATAGCGTTGTATAAAATCCGTTGAACCTGAGACTAAGGGGTTTATACCCTACAACATATATAAAAATAATCAATATCTGTGATTACCAAGCTTGGCCCTCTCCTTGTTAATTAGTAGCATTAAAAGTTTCAGTAATTGTAAAAAAGTTTGATTTATGATCACAGATCCTACATAATTAATAATAATTAGAAATAAAGTTTATGCATTCTATATTTTACTGAAAGTACTTACATGTGTGTTATCGTACAGTTTTAAGAACATTTAAGGGTAGTTATTTTGTTCAGTCTCTTCGAAAGTTTAATCATTAAAGTAGTAATCTAAAGCGAAAATTTGTTAATTTTACCCGTAACTTTCATTATGCCAACTGTTAATGATCTATATAAACTTTTTTTTATTATCGTTAATTCTGAAACAATTGTTGGCTTACAAACGCGGATGGAATCGAAGGGAATATCACAACTTTTTACGTTAGCGTATTAGATAGTATAGACAGTTATTCAGCTATGAGTATGAACTTTCCGTACATGTTTGTATGCAGTAAACAAACTATAAAAATTTTGCCAAATACAAATAAAAACGCGTTACTTTTGTCCGCACCATTTATTAGGGTAAAGTGCTCAAATATCAACCACATTTTGTTGATGTAATTTTTTGATTATTTTCAAATGCTCTTTTTTGACCAAAAAATTACCAGTTGTAAATCCATTTCCTCCCTATAAGATTCTGGGGTCAAGTTTGTTCAAAAATTTATACAGCTTGAGAAAAAAAAAAATGTGTGGTGTGTAATTTGCAGGTTTCAGCGAAAGGGGTTCTTAATATGGTATACACTGGGTACCTAATATGGCACCCAGTGCCATATTCGGTACTCACATCAAAAATGTCTAAGAAAATCAAGATTTCAGGGTATTAAAATAAAACGACACATCTTTCACGTAAAATAAATTTATTAGACTAGAATATTTAATCACAAAAAAGGTATTTTTCTCAAATATAAAATAAAGCTGGTGCAAAGAATCGCATAAAAAATTTCCTAACTTAAGATAACTAGCCTAAGATAGGTAATCAAAAATATTTAAATGAGTAGTTATGAAGAAATAGAAGTAAACAGAAGAAAACAAATAATTGACATAAAAGTAAAAAAAAACAAAAAAAAAAACACGATACTATATTAGATAAAAGAAAGTTCAAAATATGGGGTGCACAGAAATAAGTCAGTTTTCCCCTCCTCGCAATCCTCGTGAGACCACCTAATACACTTGGGTGCATCTAGCCGTTGCCATCGAGACAGTCAAGGCCAAATGACGCTTTAACTGGTAGAAAAAAATTCGAATCCTTTGAGTACAACGTTTTGTATTATAAAATTAACAGGGGTCGATGGATTTTGTTTTTTTCTTGGGGCCCGTTTTGTGAAAAGTAAAGGGTTTTTTTTGGTATTATATTTTTGTGAAAAATAACATTCTGTAACGAAAGTTGAAATCCGATAACTCAAATTTGAACCAAGCATTTATTTAAAAAAAAATTTAATCCTTTTGCGGAAGTTTTCCTATCTGGTGAACTTGTTTGTTTACAAATTATACATTTTAAAAGTCACAAAATAATAAATAATTAATAAATAGTAAGTTTTTATGGAATAGAATTTTGTGAAAGGGTCTGCTTTATTAAAAGGAATTTTGTGAAGGGCCCTGTTTTATTTTAAAGAATTTTGTGAACGGTTCCATTTTATCAAATTGATTTTTGTGAAGGGACCTTGTTTTACTATAAAGATTTTTGTGAAGGATTACATTTTATCAAATTGATTTTTGTGAACATGCTCATTTTATTAAACTGATTTTTGTGAAGGAGTTCATTTTATTAAATTGATTTTTGTGAAGTGACCCTAAATAGGCCCCAATTTTTGTCTAGATCGACCCTTGATTAATGTGCAATGTTAAAGCATTTTTTATATAACTTATTTTCTGAAACTGTGTTTTCTCTTTTAAAGGTTGAGAACTCCAATTTCATCCATCTGATATTGAAACGGATTGATCCAGAAACTGGGGACAATTAAAACAGTGAACTATATTTATGTAAACCCTGTGCATATTTTGAAATGTGTTTGAAAGATTTGAAAAATATAGTTATATGTCTGGGTGCCATTATAGTGTACCCGTCCGACAACTCTTCGAATACGAAAGTCAAGCTCAAATTACAAAATTATTCAAGTTTTTAGTCTCCAGTATGAAGCTGATTTTATAAAATTATAACATGAACTATGTTGGCATGGTGATATCACTTCCTTTTAATATATTATTAAACAAGAGATTACTTAGTGCTATATGATATATGTATTTCTGGTCATTGATTGGAAAATGTATTATGAGTATAGCTAGTAATATTTTCTTGAAAAATATTGCTTAAAAATAATGATATGGTGCTATTTCCGAGATATATCAATAAAGAAAGCTTTTCACTTTCAATAATAATGTGTGGAACAAAGTATCTATATTATAATAAATAAATTTTCTTCAAAAGTAGGTATGTTAATCTACAATTCTGCATTCATTTTTTTTATTTCTGAAAAAAGTTGCATTTTATTTTCATAGTTAAATTAAACATTTTCTCAATATATCTATTGTTCTAATAGGATACTAACAGTGTTCTGTGTTTTTTCTTTTTTAAATTAATATTTAACAATACTGCTATCATTTTAATTATTTTATATATCTCCATTCAGATTTATAATAAAAATATTTTGAATTGCTATTTTATATTCAGTAAGAATAGAGTATATATGCATATATAAGACAATCATATCAAGTTTCGTGTAAAAGTATTGTTTGAAAGTTTGCTTTTAGAGAAAGTGCCATTCTCTCTCGCTACCAAAGTGATGAGGTGAGAAGTCGGTCTATTAGCGATGACGTCACATTCTTGTCACTTGGCCTTGAGTGTCTCAATGGCAACGCTCTAGCCCACTTTTCTCCCATGCAGTCATCAGAGAATTTTGATGCACAAAGGGACATTCAACGTCTTCTTCTGTTTCACTGAACGATTCCGGATCCATGTCAGAGTCTGTGTCGATCAACGGAAGGTCATCCTCATCGAGACTTTTCGGCGTCTAACTAACTCATTGACTGCTTACTCAGCTCCGCTTCCATGTATATGGGAGCGAGAGGATGTTCGAGAACATTCCTCGATTTTCTAATGCTAGAATTTTCTGGAATTCCCTTGAAAAACATGGAACTGCATTTAATGCATCTCCATACCTATAAGAACGGTTACCATGGGGGGGGGGGTCTGTCGCCAAATGTCGCCAAGTTTGTCACCAACTTGGCGATATATATTGCCAAATTTAGCGACCGAAATTAGTCGCCAAAAGTTACGCCAATTTGGCGATATCTCTAATATTTCACCAAATTCCCTCAGACTTCCTTTGTAATCCAATAGGGTTTACTTGCTTGCAGAAAATCAACAAATTGAGATATTTTAATGCAATGAAAACTGATATTAGCTTATAAATAGTGCTTTATTGAACTATTTATATTATTTTTGAGCACAAACACTAACTATTTACAAAAATCCGTAACAATATGTAAAGATAAAGTAAATAGGTAATACACGAAAAAAAGGAACTCCAAATAGGGCACTATACCCATATTTGGGGATCCTTGGTAGTGCCATATTGGGAATTCCACATAGATTACTAATACTAGTTACTGACAAAAAAAATAAAAAAATTCAATCCAAACCAATAATTAGAAAACATTAATATAAGTAAACTGAAATAACAGATATGTTCAAACATTTCAAAATCACTTACCTTCTTCGAAAAAGGTACTCTTGAAAATGTAACATTAAAAATATTCAACACTTGGAAACACAACTGGCAGAGTATCAATACTAAAATCGATAGAATGAATGCGAACGCACTGCACCCTGTTGAGTAAATTTGTAAAACTATTGTTTGAGAACTTTCTCACTAGAGTGCGACTTTTCCTCTACACACTCTAAGTAAGAAAGAGTGACTATTCACTCCGGAGGAGTGGATATTCACTCTATCGCAGAGTCAAAATTTTCCCAACCTCTTTAGAGTGACTATTCACTCTAGGAAAAAGTGAAATTCTTGACTCCCTGAAAGAGTGAATACTCACTCCTGAGAAGTGAATATTCAATCTGAACAGGAGTGGATACTCACTCTTTCAGAAGAGTGACTATCCACTCTTGCAAAAGGAGTGAGTTTTTTCACCCCTGATAGGAGTGAATAGTCACTCTTTTAGCAGTGACTAAAATTCTTGAATAAAAAAGAGAAACTCATTTTTACACACGCTTGTTCGTAGGCGGTCACCCTCCCAAGTAGTAACCGAGATCGTTGCTGCTTGACTTCTGCGCTCGGACGAGAACTGGTACCTACAGCATGCTACAGCCGCTAACAATTAAAAAAGCTCTTATTACATTATTTTAGCTTTGTTCCGTTTGTGATATTCGAGCACACTTATTAAATTTGTGTAGAAATCATAAATATTTACGGTGTTTCTCAACTGTGTAAATAAGAAAACTGAAACCTTCTTTTTGTATCATATAATACAGAGACAGTTCGCACATTTTTTAGACAAATTTGATAAATTATTTAAAAAAAATGGAATTATTTTAGAGGAAAAAAATCTAACAACTTATTATGTGTAATTTATATTATCGTCTGATACTTTCAAATTTATTCTTATTTCAAGATTCCGCATGCATAAAAGCTGTGAATGGGAAGATGCGTTTTTTTTTCTTTCGAACAGAAGTATGCTAATTCCACAGTCTAAAATGATTGCAAAGCGCATAATATAAAAACATTTTAGTGCGAAATAAACATAACAATTGATTGGAAAGTGCTATTCCAAAAATCAGTACATATACATAGTAAAAATATACCAGATGAAAAAAAACAGGGAAAAAAAGAGCCCATTTCAAGGCGGAAAACGAAGTTTCAGGTAAGGATTTATGACTATCGCAAATTTATCTTACAATGGGAAAATAAAAATAAGAATATTGGACAAAAATGTTACAATCAATTCATTATATTATTAAGAGAATGTGTTACATCCGATATTTATAGAAAAAATGCCATTTTTTTATTACAATGACTTTTAAAGGGTGAAACTGCATCAAAGCAAAGCTACTGCTCATACTTCAAAAACTACCGCTGTATTCGTTGAAAACATTAAAAGCTCACACAGGTATTGTATTTATATTTTTCAACATATTTTTCCAGTCACCTGACGTTTCACTTATGGTTTATTCTGCATTTGGTCTGCTGAAAAGATCTCTTTCAAAGGGCAAAACCACCACGATTGATCGAATCTGGAAAGTTTTTAAAGACGCATGGGAAGCAATAACCCTGTAAATTTTACAAAAAACCTTCTACCATCGAAAGCATTACGCAGAAGTAGAATCAAGAAACAAGATTATCATACAGATTATTCCAGAAAGCAATATTCATATTTTAAACGTTAAAAACAACAACGCCGAAATCGTCTAAAAAATGTGCGAACGCCCGTCTGTACATTTCCGCTATGACAAAAACTCCGTTACAACAAAGCAGTTATTTATTTATTCATTCATTTTTTTCTTGCTAATAATGTTTCCATAATTAGAGCCCGATTAAGATTGTCCGAGGCCCAGGGCCTGTTTACCAAATAGGCCCGTGAAGCCGAAGCTTACCCACTGAAATACAAAGGGGCCCCCAAATTTGCTTTTCAAAACTAATTTTTAGGGGGGAAATTTCAGTCAGGGTAAAAAACGTATATATATTTTTTAATTATAGCTGTTAAATTTTTCCTAAGACTATTACCGACACATTTATACTCTTTTTTTTCTTTTTTGTTTGCTATAATAAATGGTGTAAAATCAGTGATTAAATGCAACGTTTTACATTTCTCTTATGTTTTACATTTTAATTTCAAACGTGCTAAAATTAACAGAAAATTTAATCTGTATAGTTATATTTTGTTTATATTCATAAAGAGGTTAGAAATGATATAAAACATGTAGAATAGGTTATTTAAATAAAGAGGAAAATAATTAGCATTCAGAGATATTAAATTTCTGTTTATAAAATAGAAGCAAAATTGTGTTGCAGCTAAGCATAAATTTACTTCAAATATTTTTTTTTTCCCTGCACTGTTCTTAGCACTGGCAAATCCTGCAATTTGTAAAGCATAAAATATATTTCCTGTCCATAATTCTATCAATTCATTTATTATTTCAATGCCTTTTTCAGTTTTTTTTTAAATCGTGCTACTATATATAAAGCATTTCATTTTAGGCGTTTCGTTTCGATAACGGGGTATCCGAGAGCTGGCGCCATCTTGTGGTTTTATTGGAAAAATCTGTTTTTCTTCACTCTCAACGGAGTGAACTATTCACTCTTGTCAACGGAGTGAGACAGTCACTCTCGACAACGGTGTGAGATATTTCACTCCTTTCTAGAGAGTGGAAAATTCCACTCTTTAAAGAGTGCATATTTATAAAATTCACTCCTAAAAGAGTGAAAATGCCTCTCACTCTTCCAAAGAGTCAACTTCTCACTCCTTCCAATTTTAGAGTGCAAGATATAAGGTAGTGCAATATTAGGCGACTATACCATATTTGGGCACTTTACCCTATAGAAACCCAAATACGATCAGATATTGCGTCATCACTTAAAAAAATCGATGTTGGGCATGGAAATTACGTCTAAAAAATAGATGCTAATGAAACATGGATTTTACAAAATTCAAAATTTAAAGGGGTAAAATGAATGAATAATTAAAAGAAAAAACATTGCTAAATGTAGCAATTCAACAATTTACAGGTTTAAAACTTAAAACAGAATACTTACGTACATTACTTCTAATATTAAAAGAGTGAAAAAGGCGTAAAAAGTGCAATTTCAAAAATTCAGATTTAGTATTGAATAAAGATTCAGTTTCCAAAGGATCACTCACACAACACGCTAATTTGTTTTAAGCTTTGGATTTTTAAACATTGAAAAAAGGTTGGCTTGGGTTGATTTATGATGGTCAATTATCAACACGAGGGATATAGGCCCTAGGGGGGATGTGCCCTCCGTGGGAGTCTTTTTAAGAGATCCTAACCCGTCTTTATGGCAAGGTTCGAAGAAAATCACGGAAAACTCCGAACGGTTAGGTCGACGAGCGCGACAGGGGTTTGAACCCAGCACCTCCCGTCATTGAAAAAAGGAAGAAATATAATTTTTTTATCGCTTTAACGCGGGAAACAATCTTACCAAGATGTACTCGAGTTTTGAAAGATGAAATAAGTTAAAGTACTAATAATTATAACGATAAAAACATTAAAAACTAAGAAAATACAGGAAAATGGGTAAAACAAAATGCCCCATATTTTGCCTTAAATTGTTAAATGTGCTGTGTGTTTTCAATAATTTAAATTTTTAGCATTTGATTTTCAGATATTTTTTGGAGCGCATTCATGCACATTCTGAGATTTATCGCCAAAGCAGAACTTCTTATCATAGTAACAATGCAATCGCTAAACTGACGAATTATTTCCGTACTACTGAATTTAAAAACCGAATTTTAGTTGAAAAATACAAATTAAACAGATATTACACCCGTAAGAATCCTAAATATTAATTTCCTTTACTTAAAATTTACAGTCAGGCTTAAATAGTTGATGTAACATTCAAATTCTTTCGTTCAAAATGTAAACACACATCACCGTTGCCACCGTGAAATGTTTTATTTTACATTTTCTAAATAAATTAAATTTTTACCTCAGACAATAGATAGCTAATGTGTGAAAAAAAAATTTAAGATCATTTATTTATATTTTTATAGGTCCTTTTCAAATTGTAATTAAAGATAAAACGTCACTTGCCGAATTATGGTGTACTCTTTAATGTACTCTTTTTTTTTTTCAAAAGCGAATTAAGTAGAAATCAACGGAAATTAAAACGAACAATTATACATATATATCCATTTACATGGAAGTAAAATGCAAAATGTCAAATATTTATATAAAAGAAGTTAGGGTTATTTTTTATCGTTTGATTTTTTTTTTTACTTAATTTCGAATTATATATTTATTTATATATTATTTCGAAACATATTTCGAATTTGTTGAATTATTTATATATGTTATATACATATTAAATCAGATATTTCATAACAAATAATCTGAAATCGTCTACGATTAGAAATTAACTACCTTTTGTAAGAATTATTTCCAAAATAACCTTCTTCAGTGTTCGAGATTTTTGCAGACGATTTTTTTTATCTCCAATTAAAATGTATTTCTTTCTTTCATGTAGCTAAAAAAAATCGTATTTTTCATTAGCGTGCAACTGATGGTTTTAGTACGAATGCACCTCATTTGTCACGTTTGACGTACAAGTTCCAACTTGTTTAATTCATTATTGTTCGCAAACATACCACACTAGCAGATACTCGGATTAAGAAAATGTTTAATCCAACTGTTTTTGAATTTTTAGATAAAAATAGAAGATTTTTCTTCAAATGCTGTCAAAGTTGTTGTTGTATAAATCGAATTTCTGAATGCGACAACGCAGAAAAGAGGAAAATCTGCCCTTCTGAGACAACAATCGCTTATAATTGAAGATGTAATTTATTTATCGAAAAAAAAAAACCCTGTTCCATTACAAATCACTTCAATAATTACGCCTGCAAGTAACATGCTTTTATGTTTAAATTTAGTCAGAAAATGCGTCAGAAAGTTTCGCATTGTTGAGAGCAGAAAAATATTTATTTGAGAACTGCTCAGAAGATGTGGAATCCAGAATGAGGGAAAATTACGTTATTTTTATCTTAATTGTTAATAAATGTTTTGAATGATGATAAAATTGCCCTTATTCTGCTAAAAATAGCAAAATGACTTTCACGACGAAAGCCTTTTGTCCTTTTTCAGACTAGAACCATGATTAATATTTAAAAACATTTTTATGACAATGAAAATTCCCAGAGATATAAAATGAAAACGCATTGCACACTTTAAATGGTTAAATTAACTGATGTTAAAAAAATTGGAATTTCTATTATAGTTTTAGGTTTTTATAAAATGTAGCGAATGTTATGTGTATAGAATATATATGTATATAAAATATTTTGCCAGAACTAAAAGTAAATATGGTAAAAAATAAATAAAAAATAATTTTTACACTATAGTAAGAATTCTGAGACTTAAAGGAAAATGACTTATTTTTGCACAGTCGTAAGTAAAATACTTCCAATTTATGCATAGAAATGCACGTTTTCTTTTTTAAATGACCCAGTTTCTATGACTGATTTTTGAAATTTAGCCCATTTAATTGTTTCACTGTTTAGCTTAAACGCGAAAGTTATAACAATTTATCCTTGGATGTGGGATCTTAGTGTAGACTGAAAATAAAAGTGAAAAGTTTTTCTGCTTTAAACAGTTTTTGTAACAGGTTTCATTTTTATGGATAAAATGGCCGATATATTTTTACATTATGTTATATTCATCGATGGAAGACTTCCGTCTTTCTATATTTAGGATTGATGAGTATTTTGTTTTCCGTTCTATCCGTACGGAGAACTGGCTTGCTGCTAGTATTATAATATAATTTTTTAAAGCTACAGAAAGAGACATATAAATATTTTTAATTACAATTTTAATGTGACATAAACACAATAAAACAATTCAGCGCCAAAATTATTTCTGTCTGTTAAATATATATTAACTAAAAATATATTTTTAAACAAAGATCTATTTTTTCACTAAAGTTTTGTTTCGGCCAAAAAATCTAGTATGAATGAAAATTCAAGCACATGCATACAAGTTAAATATATTTGTAGATTAAGAAGGATACCATCAAGAGCTTCATTCCAACCATCTGACCGCTGAAGCAAAAGGGCAAAATTGCAATGTCGTTTTCTCGGAATTTTTTTAAATGGTAAAAAAACTTAATTACGTATATGAATATAATCCTTGAGAATATTAATCATTACTTAATGTTTTAAAATTTACATTATAATTGTAGAAGAATATTAATTTAAATAATGTTAATATTTCAGTGAAACATACAGCATAGTGAACGGATATATCAGTTCACGGCACGGCGGTGAGAAGGTTTTAAAAGTGGATTTACAGTGTACTTTTTAAGTTAAGTTTTAATTCTAATATTTTAAAGAATATGAATATTTGAAATCTGATATTATATATGCTTCACGCTATGAATTATACTAACTGTTTGTATAACAATAAAAACATACGGGCAAAAGTATCCTTCTTATAAATTGTCAACAGCCATTAGAACATTATAAAACTTAATGAAAGATTAAAGACTGCATTGCACAATAAATACATTTAAATCCAATTCTTTCCTCACAAAATTGACTACTAAACGCGAATTATAAAGTGAAAATGTTTAAATTCAAAATTGTTGTGAAAATTGAATACGATCGAGGATAATTTTTTATAAAACATTCTGAATTCAAATAAGGTTGTGGAAATATTAATTTGCTGTAAATAGAGTTTTACTTATATCTTTTTGCAAACGCAAAATGGACGTAAACATTATTATTGATTTCTATTATTTAAATTCGTTAATAATGAAAGAGTTAATTTTCTAAAGGTTCACGTTTTTCAGTTACTAAAATAATATTATTCTTTTATTTGTGTATATCGCTAATTATTTTGTAATAATTCATTTTCTGATAAAGATAATTTTTATTTTAAAAGCCTGAAATACATATCATTGCAAACAATTATGCACGAAATGAAGACAATTCAGGATAATAAATTATCAGAAAAGCACATATAGCTGCTCAGAATTAACAGTAAAATTACTTCCATAATTACTTCCAGTTTTCCTGAATTATCTCTTTGTCTAATAGAAACTCTCCGTTTCCTCTTGTGATTCCACAATTTGCTGTACCTTGGCGCATATGTGTAATTTTGAGTTGACAACTAATTGCCGTCGGCTTTATATAACAAATCTTGAAAGCGCAGTAAAGAATTATTTGTCACCATACGATCTTGTACTATCTTAGAATTAGTTGAAAGGAGTTAATGTTTAATGAAAGGAAGGAATGGAATAATTGTGTATAATGTGAATAAGTTTCTTACATTGTGCAAAACATTTGTTTGTAACGCCTATTCGCTATTTAGTATGAATAATGGAAAGTTCCTGATGGAAAATACAATATGTATAATACAATATATATAATACAATATATATAATACAATATATACAATATATATAATACAATATATACAATATATATAATACAATAGATATAATACAATATATATAATACAATAGATATAATACAATATATATAATACAATATATATAATACAATATATATAATACAATATATATAATACAATACATATAATACAATATATACAATATATATAATACAATATATATACGATAGACTTTTTGTAAATTAAACGACTATTATCATAACATAGAATCGACGCTAGAAAAATAAAGCATTTAATTACGCAAGAAATTAATTTGAAACTGATGAATGCATTATATCTATAAAACCTAAAACAGAAAACAGAATAATGCAATAAGAAAAAGGGAACATTATTTTGTGAAAGATGTTCTCAAGGACAATATTTCACAATATAAGGGAGTCGCAATGCGTGTATCTACATCTGTATATCTATATCTATCTATGTAGCTATCTGTCTATCATTTATTAGCATTAAAGTGTATTTCTGATGTATGTCCACGCATAACTTTTAGTGGATGCTCAAATATTTGCAAATATTTTTGGTTGGAAAAAACTCATTCTGGGGATGGTCCCGTTTAAATTTCACCAGGATCCATAAATGGATTGTTTGTCTATCTGATTGTTTTTTTTTCTACTTTTTGAGCTCTTATTTACTTACAAATTGGCTTTGTGGGTAAAGGGTTGCCACAAACACTTTGTTGATCAAAACCACTCTCACTAAACTACGCTTACTGGTTTGCAATAAATATATTTCATTGAGTAAGGTTAAAAATCAATCTTTCAAATACGGTTTTATTTATTTTTTATGAAAAAACTTCTTTAAAATATTGCAATGAAGTATTGTTAGAAATTAAAATTAAACAGAATGATTTTATGGAAGCTAATTTTCAGAAAAGCTATGCCGTAAGCGTAGAGCAAACTTAAAATATTTTGAGAAACGCGTCCTTTTAATTATAACATATATTTTATTATTAGTTGTCATAAATTACTATTTACTGCTAAATTTCATGCTAAATTTGAGATTTTCGGAATATGCTGAGTTATAAAATCGAAACTTATTGCCGGCTTTTCTAAGTTGTATGTACACCTAAGTTCCTCCTTATCTTTAATAATACTACAATAAAATTTTAAACGTATAATTTCAGCATGTAATCATATTTTCTAAATTATTTTTTATTTTAAATTTAATATGTTATTCTCAATTGTAAAATTAATTTACTGCAGAATTCAAAACTTTTATCCATTTGAAAATAACATTATTATTTGTGTAGTTTTGAGATAAGGAACAAAATACATAAATTCTCAAAAATTAAAAAAATAAAATATTCTTCAGTAAAATCTATTAATTAAGATAAAGAGTTTAATATTTGTACTTTTAACTTATTGTTCTATTTTTAATTAATTTTTAATTTTATTATTTTAGAGTTATGCAAAAAATATATATAGCAACTTTTTCCTTTTCATTCTACCGTGTGTTACAGAATATTTCCCAATGATGGTATTTTAAATCTTAATATTGTTTAGATTTTTTGTTTAAAAGTGTCTTCAGCACGTTTTATTATTTATTAACTTAAAAAAATTGTAAATTATGGTTAAATGGCAAAATATTTCTATTAAGGTGCACTGTTAAAAATTTGCAGCAAACTGTCCAGTCATTGGACCGTTTTTATAGAAAACGTTTACATAACCGTAATTTAACTTTATTCTGACCATATTATTGCCTATATTATGGACATAATAGAGTTAAATTACGTTTATATAACCATTTTCTATAAAAATGGTCGAATGACTGGACAGTTTATTGCAAATTTTTAACAGTGTGGTTCTCAACAACGCGAAACTTTCTGACACAATTTCTGACTCATTTTTAAACGCAAAGGCATAAAATTAGCTGACCTTACTATTGAAGCGATTTGGAATCGAAATGAATTTTCCATTTTATGATAAATAAATTACTTATCGAGTTATAAGTGATTCGTGTCACGTGACAACGCGCTTTTCCTCTTGCTCGCATCGGCGCGGCGAGAATTTGCTTCAAAGCCTCGACTTTGACAGTATTGTCAGAAAAATATTCTGCATTTATCAAAAAATAGAACACCTGCCAGTTTCATGCGTTTCCGAACATAAATGAATTAAAAAATATGTCATAAAGTAGCCAGTTTAGATTTGAGGACAGCCTTAAAATATTCTAGAATTTTTCGCAATGCTATACATTAAATGTGCATAAATAATATATTTTTACAATCGTTTTCACAAAATCATTCGTTTTATAACCATCTCTATTTCTGAATCACTTTCCCTTTTCCTCCAAAAATGACGCCACTGAATTTTAACGTCTTGTGTCATCTGCCATATTAGCTTTTATGTGATGTCATGTACTGCATGATATTTACAGAGCACTGTTAAAAATTTGCAGCAAACTGTCCAGTCAATTGACCGTTTTTGTAAAAAACGGTTACTTAACCTTAATTTAACTCTATTTTGACCATAATATGGGGAATAATATGGTCAGAATAACACTAAATTAAGGTTATGTAACCGTTTTCTATAAAAACGGTCAAATAACTGCTGCAAATTTCTAACAGTGCTCTGTAAATATCATGCAGTACATGCCATCACATAAAAGATAATATGGCAGATGACACCAGACGTTAAAATTCGGCGGACTTTTTAAAATTACGATTATGTATGCGTTTTCTATGAAAATGGTCAAATGACTGGACAGTTTGCTGCAAATTTTTAACAGTGTAACATTTGAACCAAAAGAATAAATGTACCGTAATTAACTAATTAATGGTTGTGAAATACTATGCAATACTATTGGAGATACTTTTAAAAATAAAGTGCTTAGAGTTCATTTTCAAACACTTCTTAAAGAAAACATAGAATATAAGGGATCACGTACCAAGAGTTAGAAAATATATAAACGTAAAAACAAAAATCAAGGAAAACATAATGAGAATTAAATTTGAAAAAAGATTTTTATAAATTAAAGAACGAAAAATGTAAAAGACACAATATACGTAAAGAAGAAACTATCATTGAAAATAAATGACTTTATAGCTTCACAGAACTTAATTTCTTCTGTCGCTAATTTACCGTCTTCAAATAAACAAAAAAAGCTATACAAAATAAGGTTGATTTATTTTACTATTTAAAAGAATTGTGACCCAGTATCTCTATAAGACTCAATGAAACATAAATAAATTTAGTGATCTTTTCGTCTAATGTAAAATACCTTTTTGTTGTTTTCCAAATTTTTTGTAAAGATTAAGTTGCAATTAAAAATTCGGATATAATTTAATTTGCTTAATTTTTGTCCAATTCTTCTATCAATTGAGAAATATAGATATATTACTCAAACTGAAAGTTGTATATTAATCACTGTTGAAAAAAAAAGTGATTCAAAAATAAATCACTGGTCCATTTATGGAAAAGCAGTTTTGTTTAAGGTGTAATAAATGTAACACCCATACTACACATGTAAAGTGGAACAAAAAAATATTTGATGTGTATATAACTATCGAAACAATATTTTGAAAATTTCTAATTTCGCAACTATCGAAGTAAAAAAGCTATAAATTTAATAGTTAGATTAATGTAATGCAAAATTTAAATTGCTATTATATATATAAGAAATGGAATGTTCAGTATATTAAACTTAAAACAAAAATTCTATTTTGAGTATATTATACATTTTAAAAGTATTGTATGTTAAATGTAGTTTAAAATGAAATGATACGAAATGAAAGTACATGATAGGTCTAAGCTAATGATTTATGCATGATTTTCAGTAAAAGTTTTATTTTTAAGTGCAAATGTAAATCCAAAGTCTGCAGCTGCTTTACGAATATTTAAGAATTTTAAAATCAAGGAAGCTGAAATTTCGTTGACAGAAAAATTACGACCAACACTTTTTCCGTTATTTCAATTTGTTATGTGTTGTCACATTTTAAGTAAAACTTCCGCTATCTTCACTTCATTTATGATCGTGTCTACAGAAGGTTTTGGTACATATGAAGAAACTGCACTTTTTATCATTCAGCTTAAATTGGAAATGTATCGTTAGAATACAAAACATAAAGACGATACGGAATATTTAACATGTTTTCTATTTTTGATTTGTATTCTATTGTTTGGAATAATACAATTTTTCATTTGTAGGAAATGAAAGTAACTATCGAGTTCAAAAGCCTTTTAAAGTACAAAAGCTACTTTAATAGGTAGATTAATATGATGCGAAAATTATGTTTACATGTGTTTAATAAAAGTGTTTGTTACATGTGTTTAATAAATACATGTCTTACATAAAAGATAATATGGCAGATGACACCAGACATTAAAATTCGGTGGACTTTTTAAAATTGATTATGTTATGTTAATCGATTATGTATGCGTTTTCTATGAAAACGGTCAAATGACTGGACAGTTTGCTGCAAATTTTTAACAGTGTAACATTTGAACCGAAAGAATAAATGTACCGTAATTAACTAATTAATGGTTGTGAAATACTATGCAATACTATTGGAGATACTTTTAAAAATAAAGTGCAAATACGTCCATCTAACAAATGGACGTGTTACGTGGTATGAATCGAATTCGTACTATCGAAGTATAAAAGTCTTTTAAAGTACAAAAGCTACTTTAATAGATAGATTAATATGATGCGAAAATTATGTTTACATGTGTTTAATAAATACATGTGTTACATAAAAGATAATATGGCAGATGACACCAGACGTTAAAATTCGGCAGACTTTTTAAAATTACGATTATGTATGCGTTTTCTATGAAAACGGTCAAATGACCGGACAGTTTGCTGCAAATTTTTAACAGTGTAACATTTGAACCGAAAGAATAAATGTACCATAATAAACTAAACAATGGTTGTGAAATACTATGCAATACTATTGGAGATACTTTTAAAAATAAGTGCAAATACGTCCATCTAACAAATGGACGTTTTACGTGGTATGCAAAATAATGCTATATTTTCTTCGAATATTTCACAAAATATAAAAGTAGTATTTATCTTTAAAAAAGTAATTAAAAAATTTACATGTCTCTTTTTAAAATGCGGGTTTTATTTGTATGTTTATGTGTTTGTATGTTATGTTGTTTTGTATGTTTTTTGTATGTTTTGTTACGTATCCTTAGAGTTAAGCATACATGTCTAGACAAAAATTACATTTGTTTATTTGTCCGTTGCAAATCAAAATTGTGGTTCATTGCAAAAACTACATTTGTAAATTGACAGTAAGAAGATACAATCCAATGGTCAAAAACTGAACAAGAAGAAAATGTAATCAAGTACGATGGTGGTTAAGACTATATGCTTTAATGAATATGTGTCAAGGGTTAGAGATTTTAAATAAAACTTTTTTTAAATAAACTTTCTTTTATTCAATCACAGAAGTCTGCGATTCAATAAAGGGATATTACGAGTATTTATCGAAAATAGTAGTATTCAAAATCCGTAATATTTATCCCCTAAGCAAATAATATTAATCCTTAACCCATAATTTCTCTCGCTGGTGTATTTTGTATACCATTAAATGTTTTTATAGATTTTAATATATAAATTACAAATCTGCATTTTTCGAAAACTACATGTTCATTTTATATTTTTTACTTTTTTTTTAATTTTTTTTCTTTGTTTCTTCTTTTTTGGCAAACGCATTCTTGACGATAAGTTCACATGTATAGACAAAAATTACGTAGCTTTATTTATGAGTTTTCAATCAGTATATTGGTTTGATGCTATTACAAAACACGATAATTAATATGATTATGTGCTTTAATGAATAAGTGCCAGAGATTAGATATTTTAAATAAAACATTTTTAATATAATCTGCGATTCAGTAAGAGAATATTGTTTTTTCGAAAACAGTAATATTCAAAATGAATAGCATGAATAATGTGAATCCTTAACCCTTAATTTATCATGCCGTGGTATATTTCGTACACCATTGAATGCTGCAAATTATAATATATATATATATATATATATATATATATATATATTACAAATGCGCGTTTTTCAAAAATATTGTTACATAAACCTATTTTTAAAAGGTTTTTTTATAATATTGTACTGTATATTTAATGTATTTGACTTAAAATTAATTATGAAATTAATCATATTGATTTATTTTTCTAGAAATTTAGAAATATATGATGTACAAAGTACAATGCGCGGGAAACTTTGCTATGCAAATTCGCAGGAGTGTTTAAGAGTTAAAATGTAGACGTAAATGATTATCTTTATTTTATCAAATACCTAATAAAAATATTATTATCTTTTTTCTGCATTTATAGGGCAGCTAATCTCATTGACTGCAAAAACAACATGCGTCCAATTTTTTTTTTATCATTTTAACTTTTATTAATAATTGACAAACGCATCTAAAGATTTAAGAAGTATAGTGAGCAGAGAGGAGTTATTAAAATGCGTAAGAAAAAACCTAAAACCTAGGTTATAAACCTAAGTTATGCATTTGTGTACAGCATAACTTTTATTGATTCCTGGAAAATCTTAAACCTTCGACTTATGCTGTTTTTGAAATCAGGGATTCATTTGCTAATTCTTCAATGGAATATTAGATAGAAAAGTACAGTTTTTATCACAAAGATTTTCAATTCAAGTTTAAATTTTGAAGTTATATTATGTCTGTAAAATATAAATTAATTCATTACAAACTTTTATCAGATTCTTTCAAGAAACATATTAGGCAAAATATTTCTTTTTAGCTGTGTTGAATAGAATCGCTAATAAAATTATCAAGAAAGTATTTTTATCCAGTTTCAAAAACATCACTTAATTAATTAATTTTTCTGCATTTTATCGCATTTACCTTTTTTTTGATAAAATGTAAACAAAACTGTAAATAAATAAATAAGTAGTAAAAACCTGGGTTAAACCCTTTTTAAATTGTTTTTATGAAATTGTTTGTAAAGAGCTACCTTAAATGAAAATTCATATCTTCTCATAAATAAAATAAAATTACTAAACTTTCATAAAAAAATAAATAAATAAAAAAAAAGAAAAAAATTATGCTCACTCACGTTAATTTAAGATTTAGAAATACACATGCTTGAATGGAAAAAAGGAAGATTTTGATTAAAATATACTTGCATAACAAATACTTCGGCATAATTATTTTGCATGCTTAAAATTTATTCATAAGCAAAAACTGTAAACAACACATCAATATAATTTCTTTAACTGCATTGTCTCCTGTACAAAAAGTAAAATTGCATTGAAAATTTTAGTATGATATGTTATGACGCGTGTTTAAGGATTATTAAGGAACATTATTTTATGGGAATAACGAAAATTTAGTTAGCGTTACATAATGATATATGGGACATATTTGACAAATAATTAGTTATTTGGATTAACGTTTGAATTCTAATTTACGCCACTTAATGATGAAATTCCCATTAACAGCACGAATAATATAACTTTAACAGTTGTTAACAATGGCTTAATAAAACTGCTAAATGAGGCGTTGAAGGGTAGTGTGGTATAAGTCACTAATTTTGAAAAAAAAAGTGTCTTAATAAAACTGCTAATTGAGGTGTTGAAAAGTAGAGTGGTATAAGTCAGTAATTTTGAAAAAAAAAGTGTCTTAATAAAACTGGTAAATGAGGTGTTGAAAGGTAGAGTGGTATAAGTCACTAATTTTGAAAAAAAAAAAGAGTTATATACATGGAGGGTAACTAGACATAGACATGTTAATCTATACATAGGGATATCGTGTATCTACACTGATAGCACAGATTTATGCTGACTATTATCTATTATGATAGTTACACGAAATTCTCATTATCACCCTAAAATATGTTACTGGATACGAAAACATTGCAACGCGTCCAGAAAATCTTTTGCTGTTGAATTATTTTAGAAAATGTGAGTTATATAGTGCAAGGTTAAAGCTGTGAAATGGGAAGGCCATATGTAACTATATAAAACTTTATAAAACTGTAACAAACGATGAAAATCACTTAACATATTAAAATAGTAAACATAATTATTAAATATTGTGTATAAAGCCGCCCAGCAACTTTCACAAACCAACGATGATTGACCTGTTGCTGTTGTAAGCAAGTGAGCAAGAGTTCTCAGTCTCTCTCGGTACTCGGCGAAACTCCACCAAACTCTCGTAAAACAGATTGCGTAGTAAGTGTTTCAGCATCGGCTGCGAATAAAGACAAGTTAGTGTCTGTAGCTTCTGACAGTTACACCACTTTGTCTTTAAACGCTTCAAATACTAGTAAAACTTGATAACCTATTATTATATTTTTGATAAAATGAATATTCTTATTTGTCTGAAAATTTCATTTATTGCACTTTAAAATTTTGTGAAAAGCAGTTTTTAAAATATCTGTATGATTATTCTACCTTATTATTTAAACAGAAATTAAAATATATTTGTAATATGAAAATTTTTGTATAATTGTTTATTAATTGCTTTTTCCTAAATATTAATTTTGCTATCCTGAAATAACTGAGTGAAAAAAAAATGCAATAAATTTCCTTATAATTTACGGGTAACATAAAGAATATTTATAAATATATATATCTGTATTATATTTAGATCCATCTAAATAGTTTATATTTATTTTTTATATAGGAAAAGCATTTAATTTTGAAGAACTCATGCAATCAAACTTTTAGGGAAGATTCAGAAAAATTTTTGCTAACACATTTATTAAAAAAAAAAAAAAAAAAAAAAAAAAAAAAAAAAAAAAAAAAAAAAAAAAACTTACGTTATCCAAGGCCAATGACATTAGAATAACATATTGTAACTCTAAATCAAATATAAATCAGGTCTAAAGGAAGGCTAAACAAAAAATGAACATTGTATGGATAAATGAAAGTGAGAAAGATTTTATTACAAGCCAAGAAAGTACTTTTTTAAGTTTTTAATTAGCAGAGGATAATTCTACACTCATGTCCAAAATTAAGATTATAAACATAAAATCTGTGAAAACTGATGGACTATTCCCTGTGTTGATACGAAATTTGGCACAGAGGTATATTACAATGGGAGAAAGAATATAGCAACATAACAATATGGAAAAGATTTTAATTTTGAATTAAGATACAGGGTATATTAAAAAGTGTTAAATCATGAATCAGAGATAAAGCATTTATCTCGGGAAAAGTATGTCTAATATTGAGTGTGACCACTGTGCACTACTATACAATCGTCACAACGAGGTCTCATGCTGTTTATGAGGGTGTCAATAAATGTTTGTGGCAACAAAGGCTATTCTTTCAAAAGCGCGCCTTTTAACTCCTGGCGGGTCATGGCAGGGGGGTTACGCTGTGCAATGGCTCTTCCTAGACCATCCCAATGTCACCAGGAAGGCCGGTCAAGACCGCCACAGAGCAACGACACCTGCACAGAATAGCTACTTGGCATTAAGCGCACGATGACATAGACTGGCAACGACTCCTCAGCTTGCGCGTGACCTTACTGCTGCGCCTAAAATACGAATTTACAGGCAAACAGTATATAGACGTATAGCAGACAGGGCCCTTTACGCCCGGCGTCCAGTTGTGTGTGTCCCTTTCACTGTATCGAACAGGAGAGCCATGTTGTTGTGGAGCCGAAGACATCAGTCTTGGACACAACAAGAATATGGGCGTGTTCTTTTCAGTGATGACTCGCGATTCACCAAGCAAAGTGATTCTCGTCGATTCTTCATCTGGCGAGAACGTGGAGCTTGCTAACATCCCTCCTACGTAAAAGAAATCGACAGATTTGGCGTCAAAAGAATCCTTGTCTAGGGCGGTATAATGTCGGACATCCGTACCCCACTGCATGTCTCCGATGCGGGTACTGGCAACGCACATCGCTATAGGGATGAGGTTCTTGAAGCCTATCTGAGGTTGTTCCGGGGTGCTGTAGGCCCAGACTTCATTTTTATGGATAATAATGCGAGCCCACACAGAGCTCACATTATTGATGAATTTCTTGAAGAAGAGGATATTCGCCGTATGAATTGGTCCTCGAGGTCTCTGGACTTCAATCCTGTTGAACATGTTTGGGATGGTCTAGAAAGAGCAATTGCACAGCGTAACCCCACTCCCAGGACCCGCCAGGAGTTAAAAGCCGTGCTTTTGGAAGAATGGCTTTTTTGTCACAAACATTTATTAATACCCTCATAAATAGTATGAGAGCTCGTTGTGAGGCTTGTATAGCAGTGCACGGTGGTCACACTCCATATTAGACATACTTTTCCCGAGATAAATGCTTAATCTCTGATTCATGATTTAACACTTTTTGATATGACCTGTATCTTAATTCACAATTAAAATCTTTTCCATATTGTTATGTTGCTATATTCTTTCTCCCATTGTAATATAACTCTGTGCCAAATTTCATAGCAACACAGTGAATAGTTCATCAGTTTTCACAGATTTTATGTTTATGACTTTAATTTTGGACATGAGTGTATATCCGCTATGAGGAATTCTGCATTATGTTATGTAACACATGGCTGGAGTAATAGCTATCAGAAAAGGCGTATTAGCATTCATAATGATGTTAATTCGTAAAACGGAATTTATGTACCACAGAACATGATTAAAATTCCAGGAATGTAAATGGCATATGCTTAAAGGAAAAAGCATAAGAGAAAATTTTGTAACTTTCTTAGTAACAGATTTTTATATGTTACTATAATTAAAATTAAGTAACTTTTAATTCCGAATACAAATAGTATCATTTACAAATTATATTTTTTACCTTTAAACGCAGTTGAAAATTAACAAATACTTCTCAGAATGTAGATATTTTTTATTTTTCTAGCGTAACAATGTTAATAGAAGAATAATAAAAACGTTGTTTTTTACATACCAAATAAGCGCAATAAAATGTATCGATAAAGAACAAATGAATAACAAATATTGCACTGCAATAAAGCTTTAAAATATGTTATTTTTGAAAAAGATAATTAAAACAGGGTTCGTACATTGTTATTTTCCATTAACAACAATTTCCAAATAATAATACTTAGTAATGTTTTTAATAATTTTCTACTATTAAATAAGCCAAAGAATAGAATTCGGAAAAAATCATTACTACAAAATTAAGACCCTACAAAATAATATATAGAATTGTACCAGATTTCTAGGCGTAGCATGCACAACATGTATTTTAAAGCTCGAAAATAAAATTATAAAACCTCAACAATTATTTCTCTCTTGATTACCGATAAAAATGGCAGAGTGAGAGTTTCAAGTTAATTTTATTTCATCATTACTTTATAATTATCATTACTAAAGTAAGTGCTACCAGTATTCGTAAATAATCAATGAATCAGAATTTTGTTTTTCTTATTAAAAAACAAGAATAAAATTAACAGCATCTTTAATTAAATTCCTGACTAGTATGTTAAGATTATAATACACATTTCAATCCAAAAATAAACTAATTAAACTTCTAAATATTCATCGCTATTCCTTGTTTATTAAAAAATCTAGTAATATTATGAATACTTAAGTAAATGCTATCAGTATTCTTAAATAACTAATGAATCAGAATCTTGTTTTTCTTATTCAAAAACTAGGTATTAAAATGAACAGCATCTTTAATTACAACCATGTTCATTTATCAACTGGTACGTTCAGATTCTAATATACATTTCAGTACAAAAACCAATTAATTAAACTTTTAAATATTCATCACTATACCTTGTTTATCAAAAGAAAACTCATGTAGAAAACATAAGTTATATAAATCAAAATACAATACATGGTGTATAAAATATTACTATAAAATTATGTTTAAAAATACATTTGTAATTCTAAAGTCTAAAAATATGAAATTCTGTCAAATCTAAAGAAAATAACAAAAATGTTTCTGTTTAATAATATTTCAGTTTATACAAGCATAAGAATACAAAATTTATCAAATAAAATTACCTAATTTACATTTTAGTTAGAAACAAAAATATTGAGTTATTGATAAAAGTCAGTTGCATATTGATCAATATAATGCGAGTAACTAAAATCAAATCAAATAAAAACATACTAAAAGAAGAAATAAAATTTGATATTCTTCCACATGTTTGACAGTAAATTTATCATTAAATAAGTTCGAAAACGTTTCAGAACTGCTTCAAATCAATTGCAAAACTTTACTTATAAAATGGAACTATTTTTAGATTATAGGCATGTGTTTTTTTATAACGTTACATAAAGGACTTAAAGTTTTTGAATTTTCTTCTTCTACTATAGCATAAGCTTCCATCGTTGTTTTATAAATAATACAACTTAACAGAAAAGTGCATATTAACTTAAAAACGAGTCGGATGTGACAATACCAAAACTTTCTTCTATCTCACACAGGTTTCGCATACACTAAAAAGGAATCAGCATGAATTCATATCCAGGTCTAACTAAATCTAAAGTTTTATTAAATTCCGCGCATTTGTTCTTCAGATATGAAAATCGTGTAAATTTTGAATAATGCAGCGTAGTAGCGCCACCTGCGGGGAGATTTAAACCAAAACCTAATCAACAACAACTTATGTCAATATCTAACTGAATCTGAAGTTTGATGAAAATCCGTGCTTTAGCTCTTGAGATATAGTTATCGTGAAAATCATGAACAAAAGTAGCATAACAGCGCCACCTGTTGGGCTGTTTACACCAAAGCGTAATAAGCATGTATTTATGTCAAGATCTAACAGAATCTAAAGTTTGATGAAATTCCGTGCATTAGTTCTTGAGATACAGCTATCGTGAAAGTAATGAAAAAAGTACCATAGCAGCGCCACCTGTTGGGATATCTACACCAAAATATAATCAGCGTCTACTTATGTCATGGTCTAACTGAATCTGAAGTTTAATGTAAATATATGTGCATTAGTTCTTGAGATAGAGCTATTGAGGAATTCGCGAAAAATGCAGCATAGCAACGCAGGGCGATTCTCACCAAAAACTAATCAGCACCAATTTATTTCAGGGACTACCTGAATATAAAGTTTTATTAAATTCCATGTATTGGTTCTTGAGATAGAGCGCCCACAAAATTTTTGTCACATACAGGCAGACAAAGTCCCAGAAAGAGTCCCAGCTCACAGAGATATATTTTCTAAAAACAGTAAAATCATGTTCAGGACCTTCTAAAACGTATAAATCCGTTAAAAACCGGAAGTTGAAAATTTTTATGAATCTAATATTTTCTCCTTTTAAAGATAGAAGTAAGTTATGACAAGCATATAATTTCCAGACATTAATTTTTCCACAATAAAAATAAAAGTTCTTCAAAAATTGTCAAATGATAAGTAAAGAAATACTACGTCAACAAAATAATTGATCTATGAATTATTGAATTTTATTCGTTTTTCCGCATAACATGTTGGTAAGATTTAATTTTTTAAAAGCAAAGTAAACTGTTATTCCTCAAAAAAAAAAGTTTTCTTAGGCTTTTGTGTACTGTAAACTATTTGTTATTGTACTTATCTAAGAATATTAGCTGTCTTATTCTGAACAAACTCATATACAGGGTATATCTGAAATGCTTCAACAAACTTAAAGGGATGATAGTACTCATCAAGATGAACAAAAAATTAAATGGAACACGGGGTCGCAAATGACGTTTAAAGGGTGAAAATCGCAAAAGTAATAAAAATATCGAAATCTCGCATGCTGCTTTTCTGCAGAACTGGCTAGTAGCACGAAGCTGGTTTTCTTTTCACTTTGTGCATATCCGGTCAGAAAGAGATAACAAAAACGTGGAAGAAAGCCAAACAAAGCTGTGAGCAGGAATCCACATATGCTAATTTTCCATCTTCTTAGAAACAGACCAATAAACGCAACTTTGCAGCAAGCATGCGTTGTAAGTACATGAACCGCCAACGACGATAGGTAGTATCATTGCGAAAATATTTTGTTTGTGCTTTTAGTACACTGTAAAAAATTACCAATGCTTCTTATTTTATGAAAATATGCTATAACCACGAACGAAAATATAATATAATCTTCTGAGTTATCCGAAATTTCAAATAGCATGTTCCATTGTCTTTTGAATCCCCAGAAACGAATAAATTTTCAAAATTTAAAGAATAATTTATAAAAACAAATTATTTTTAGCTGCCCGAATTTTTCAGAAACGTTTCCGAAGGGATTTTATAGTGTATTAATGAGTGTCCTCAGCCTGGAATACCTGTTTTTCGAATGCTATCAATTCTGAAGTAAACATTTTCATGCTCAAAACAAATGTTTAACAGACAAACATGCAAAATTAACAGCGTTAACAATAACTTTAAAATTAAGATTATTTCTTTACCCTTTCATGTATAAATTTAACTTATTCGGCTGAAAACGTGTACTTGAGAATGGATAACATTCGAAAAACATGTATTCCAGCCTACGGACACAAATTAATACACTATAAAAACCCTTCGGAAACGTTTCTGAAAAATTCGGGCAGCTAAAAATAATTTGTTTTTATAAATTATTCTTTAAATTTTGAAAATGTATTCGTTTCTGGGGATTCAAAAGACAATGTAACATGCTATTTGAAATTTCGGATAACTAAGAAGATTATATTATATTTTCGTTCGTGGTTATAGCTTATTTTCATAAAATAAGAAACATTGGTCATTTTTTACAGTGTAGGAATGGCTACCTATTCTAATTCCCTCATTATAGAGACGCCAGTAGAAACGCCAGAAAAAGTAGTAGCGCGTATTGTGACCGCTGCAGGAGAAATCCAGGAAACTCCCGGAATATTCGAGTGCACTGTAAAATATTTGTGTAACGTTACTCCATGAAACTGGAGGCAGCAATGCTGCCTCCAGTCTTACGGTGGTATTTAACTGGTGTAACACCAGTTATATCAGTTAAATACCACCGTAAGACTGGAGGCAGCAATGCTGCCTCCAGGAGTAACACCTCCTCCAGGTTTAACCAGGTAACACCTCCTCCAGGTAACACCTCCTCCTTGCCTCCAGGTTTTTTTATGGAGTAACGTTACATCAAATATTTTACAGTGTGTGTCCGCCAGTCGTTCCTCCGTAGATGTAGTCTGTGTAATAATGTCCGCGGTCGACACTTTGAACAATTTCTGTAAATATTTGTTTTCTCTGGACATCACGAGCTGTTCTGTACCTATTCTGTGCAATAAATAATTTTCTGGAGTGTTTATTTTTTGTCTCACTTTGTCCATTTCCAGACGCATTTTTTCGATTTTCATCCTTTAAATGTCATTTGCCACCCCATGTTCCATTGCATTTTTTGTTCGTCTCCATGAGTACTATCATCCCTCTAAGTTTGTTGAAACATTTCAGATACACACTGTATATTGATAATATGCATCTGACTGTTATTAATACCTCAACATTTTTGTTTCTAACCAAAATGTAAATCGGGTAATTTTAATTCATAATTTTTGTGGCGAATGAATTAAATCTCAGAATAATAAAAATATTGATAAAATATTGTTTAATGTTGTATTTTTAGTTCACTTTTCCAGTTTTATTGATATAGAATCCATTGCTTGACATATTAGGAAAAAATAAATAAAAATAAATAAAAACTAGCTATTTTTAAATATAACTAAAACAATCTTTTTTTTATATATGTTTTTTAATTGGATATTAATTGTCAACGGTTTATAAAATAAAAATATAGTTTCAAAATACTATGAAGTAATAACATTAAAACAGACACAAGAACAACAACAACAAAAACACAGTTATTGTTTTTTAAAACATAAGAAATACATGTTGAAGGTCTATTTGTATGACTCAATAAAAATCCACAATTCGTAAATGCATTCTTTTTAAACATCACTTACAAAATCGTTAAAATAAATCAAAAACAACGAAGGTTCATATTTAAAAATGAAGAGAGTAACACATAAAAAAGCATTTTAAATCAAAGAGAAAGCCTTTTTTAATTCAGAATAATAAAAAAAAAAATTAAACATTTAGAACCCGAAATTTTGTTTAGCTTACCTTAATAAAAGATTCTCCAGTTACATAGCAAGTTTACGGAAATACTTTGCAAAATATATTAAAGATTTTCATTCTTGTAGAAGATAATAGCTTAGTTTAGACTTATATAATAATTTGACTTGAAGAAATTACAGGGTGTTTTTTTTTTAACTGACACTGTTCAGAGCACTATTATTAGCTCGTTCTAATAACTGGATTGACACAAAATTTTGTGAATGGACTAAGAAAACCAAGGGAAAAAAGATTCCAACAAAAAAAATTAGTTCCAATCACCACCGATAGGGGGAAATGTGGCGCTGTGGTCATTTATGCAACTGGGAATTAGCATAAAATACGGGCAAAAAATGAAAATGCAAATTTTTACTTACGCAAGCGACAGTAGCGCCAATAGTTTAAGTTATAAATGCATGCGAAAAACACCGAGAAACAATTTCAGCTCAGGTTGAAAATGAATCTCACGTTACCGCAGCGCGCGTTACTTGTGAAGTTCTTATATTGTAACCAGTACAATGCACCAGCCGCTCTTCATTTACTTAGAACACGCCATAAACTGCGCAAAGGACCTTTATCCGTTAATGTATTGAAAGCAATGATTCTGAAATTCGAAGAAACAGGCTCGCTAGCAGTTCGGTCAGGCAGAGAACGTAAACCGGTGGCAGAAAAAGTGATAATGGATGTTTCAAATGCGATCAACGAAAGGGAAAGTGTAAATGATGAATAAAACGTGGCATTTTATCCAAATTATTAATTTTGTCTGTTTCTGATGAGTTTTTTTCAATGTACAGAGCCACATTTCCCCCTATCGGCGGTGATTGGAACTAATTTTTTTTTTGTTGGAATCTTTTTTCCCATGGTTTTCTTAGTCCATTCACAAAATTTTGTGTCAATCCAGTTATTAGAACGAGCTAATAATAGTGCTCTGAATAGTGCCAGTTAAAAAAAAAAACACCCTGTATATTTAGTATTGTTATAGAGTAACAATATGTGTGAGTATAGAGTAACAATATATGTAGTATCAATATGTGTGTTGTGTGTGTGTGAAACATTTTGGGAGAAAATTCTTTCTTAACTTATGTAACATAAGTGAGATTTTTCTTAGTATAAGGGATATTTTAGGCCTAAATGCGCACGTAAGCGTGGTGATTGGGCACTGAATTATTGTTGTGTCAGAACTATAACTGATTGTATTGAATCTGTTTTATTGGTTGAGACGACCTTGTCAATCTTAACTGTCACCATCGCAATTACATCACCTGTCTAATATGTTGCTTCCGAACAACAGCTGATCACATTGAAGTATTTAGTCGGTAGAGAAGAACTTGTCAATTTTGTCTGTTGCCGTCGCCCTTACACCATTAATCTAGCCAATTCAGGTCAAGTTTAAAACACGACTAGGATTCCTCTATAAAAGAGTAGGGATATGCGTATAGAACGCATCCCCAGACTTGAAGTTTTTGTCTGACCATATGCCACATTCTACAACTTAGCGATACGTACCTGGAAAAGTTTGATTAAAATGATACAAGTTAACAAACATTATCTTGGTGATGATGGCAGGCTCTGCAAAATTCTTGACTTCTCGTTCTGAAAAATCACCCCTGCCAATCAAATTCTGCTACCTGTATGTCACCACCTTCTTAGGCGGACATCCTAACACGATTTATGTTTTACTACAGCCAATACATGGAAAAGTGTTGCTAAGCGCCACGCTGTCTCGATCTAAATGACCTACACTGTAAAAAAAGTTGCAGATGTTTCATAATCTACCAAAATTTAAAATAACTACGAACGAAAATATACAATAACCACTTCCGAGTTACCCACGATGATGAAAAGCATTCTTTATTTTTAGAAACATAAAAAAACAATATATTTTTGAGATTTAGAGAATCATTTATAACAACAAAGCTTCTTTTGCTGCCACCGATTTTCAGAAACGTTTTCAAGTAACTTTTATAGTGTATAATTTTTCTCAAACCAAAATATCGGTTTTTAGCATGATATTAATTCTAAATTAAACATTTTCAGCTGCATAATTGAATTCACATATTATTCAAGAGTACCGAAACAATATTAATTTGATTTTTAATGTTAATACTCTTAATTTAGAAGTCTGCCTGTAAGAAATGTTTGTTGAACATGAAAATGTTTACCCGAAAATTGGTAGCATCCGAAAAATGTATATTCCGGGACGGAAAACTGATTAATACATTGTAAAAACTTCTCGGAAAAGTTTCCAAAAATCAATGGTAGCAAAAGAATATTTTCATAAATTATTCTCTAAATCTCAAAAATATATTAATAAGATAAATAGTGCTTTTCGAATTGTTAATAACTCGGAAGAGGTTATTATACGTTTTCGTCCATGGTTAAATTATATTTTCGTATACTCAGAAACCTTTGCCTTTTGTTACATTATAAGGTAAAAGCCGATCTGCTTATCTTGTAATTTAGGAACTGGCAACTTTCAAGAGCGTCTGGCCCGATTAAGGCATGTATGTTTGCAGTGAGTCAAGTTTTATTTTAAATAGAGGCTTAGTGTGTTATCTATTATGTGCATGAAGTCATCGTAGCATCTCCAGCCAACCAACCTTCATGTATGATACTTTTTCAAATTACTTTGATAGGTTAAAAATAATACCCAGTATGTTTTTCCAAATACAGTGAAATGATTTGTTTAAGTTTTTTACAAAACTAAACTTATTCGTATATACATACGTGAGAAAGTGATTAGAAAAAAATTATCATTATTACGATTATTTAAATCTAACTCTTAAAATCAAAAGGTATGCAAAGTTCCCGAAATTTATGCTATGAACGCATGATCGAGAATGATTATATACCACGGTATTTTTCTGTTAACAATTAAGTAATGCATACATTTTATTATAAAAAAAGAGAAACGTTACTTAATCCTGCTCTTATCTTTTTTACATTTACGAAAGTAAAATATATCTTCTTCTTAGTTCCAAGAGTCCGAAAAGTATTCTTTGATCTTTCGAAACCTTTGAAAGATTTAAAGGGGCATTTCTGAAACAAATGTTTCTTTTGTTGCATATAAATTTTCGGAAACGTTTCCGACTAGTTTTTGCACAATGTATCAATCAGTCTTCTCTATTCGAAATATAGATTTTGCCGATGCTATCAATCCTACAATAAACGTTTTCAGATATGTACCATAATTTATACATACCTCCACAGCAAATAATGTTAATTTTAATGTTAATATTAATACTGTTAAGTTTAATGTTAATGTTAATGCTGTTAATTTATCATGTTTGTTAAACATGAAAATGTTTATTTGAGAATTGAAAGCATCCAAAGTAACTGATATTTCGGGCTGAGAAAAAGTATTAATGCACTATAAAAACTATTCGGAAAAGTTTCTGAAAATCGTGGCCAGCAAATGAAAGTTTTGCACCAGTAATGCTTTTTTTAAATCTTGGAAATCTATTGCTTTCTGAGATTTTTAAAGATAAAGGAACGTAGTATTTTCATAAACCTTAGAAAATATAAGAGTTAAATTAAGAAATAAGTATTTTTTTTATAGTGTACTATAATTTTTGGTAGTGCTTTTGAGAATCAATTGTATCATTCTTCTAATTTTATTCGAGCTTGATTTTGAAATATAGGGTTCTTCTAACGCGTTTGTGCTAATGTCATCCATTAATAATAAAGATTAACTATCTATAAAATATATCGAAGGACTATTTACCAATATAACTGACAAAAAAAGTGTCTCGTCCATTTAATTCCTCAAACTCTCATAAAAGATAAGTGTATTGAAATAAACGAAGTATAATGAATATGTTTATCTGAGTACAAATGGACACTAATTATATCAACATCCCATAAGTATTTTAGTATCAGTCTCATGTGTTTTTATAAATTAAAGTACTTGTAAATTTTTAATGGAAAGGAACTATAACATTGCTTCTTAAAAACATTATTTTATAGTGTATAAATCTCGCTCTTATAATGCTTTGGAAAAATTGCAGAATTTATAAAATGATTTGAATAAATTTATAAAATGAATTTATAAAATGAATTTATAAAATGAAATTGAAGAATTTATAAAATTCTTATAATGCTTATAATGCTTTTGAAAAAATGCAGAAAATAATTCTCAAACATTGTCTGACGATTGATTTTTTATAACACTATTAAAAAAAGGAACCTGAATATACTTAACAGAAAGTGAAGTAACGTTTGTAATTATTTAGAAAAACCAACGGCTTACGTAGGTATACACCATTTTCAATTTTTAGAATAACTAAAAGCATGTGAAATGACCATAATGCTTATGAAGTCTTAAAAAAGAGTTTATATAAAAAAACAAAAAAACAATCCAAAATCATATATCTTTAAAAAGTTAACTATAGAACGGGATATTTCAATAAATCTCAAATAAACGAAAATGTTTCACTTTCGCCATAACATTACTTTAATTTTAAAAAGCAGTAGTTACATAATGTGTTCAATGTTTTCTGTTCATGCATATAAAAGACGGAAAAACTCCATTTTGTAAATAAACATGAAGACAAAGTGAGTACTTTTCCTTTCTAAAATGTTCATATTACCTCAAATGATCACATTATTTTCTTTCCTTAGAACATTCTTCGGAAGCAATTTGCTTTATTAGTATAACTTCATCTCTAATTCATAAAATATCCTCTTTCGGGAAACGAATCTCTGGAAAAGTGCCTGAAACATGTCAGGTTCTTTTTTCTTAAATTATTATTTGGACTGCTCAACTGTCAGTTATTACTTTTCGATTACAGGTATGACGAAAAGGGGAATCCAAAGCTTACATCGATCATCATCGATATCATTTTGTCTTCCAATTGAATTGTTACCCAACTTCTAAAGATTACTTATAAGTGCTATATAATAAGATTGCACTTTAATATGATTGAAATTGATTTCTATTCAGAATAATAGAATTTTGATTCAACCAATATTTTTTTCTCAATATAATCTATGCATAAAGATGACACTAACTCTTTGAATAAAAGCAAAATATTTAACAGTTTTTTTTAAAGGAAAATTCAATAAATAGGTTTTGAGAGCAATATTAATTATTAAAGTTAAATTAATCCAAAAGTTAAAAGAATGAAAGTATGTCATTTGTTTTGTTCTTAAAATAAACCGAATCTTAAATGAATGGTTTAAAACTTCACTTACTGTAAATAAAATTATACAGAAATTTTAATTTACACGGAGATCGAAGATAAATCTCCCAACTCAGAGGGATGTGTTCGGTGATGTATGGATCGTAATGACACGTAATTTTGACAGCTAACGCATCAGATCATGCTCTCAGGATTTTTAATAGAGTACAAAAAATCACTGATAGACAGAGCTACACATATTTTGGGAAGCATGATTTTCATAAATAAGGTATCTTAGCATCCGGGCGGATTACGAGTCCCATAAAAGATAAGGACAGGCGTTATTTCATAAGAAGTGTGAGCACCAAAATCAATGATTATGATTCATTCAACGTCTTACACAACCTTCTGAGTTGGATCAATTTAATTTCGATTATTCTATATATAAAAACGGTATTTATTTAGCGAAAAATATTCACAATTTTTAAAACCCACGATTTTTCATGATTTTTTATTTTTGATATTAACTCTTTTGCAAAGCAAATCACAGTAAACAAAATAAAAACATAAATATTACATAAAAATTAAAAAACTATTAAAATAACAATATCTATTGTTTAATTAGATGCATAATACAGCTTAATAAATTAATATGTGAAACAAGAGAATGTAGAATTGTCAGTGTTATAAAGAACATACTGTCAATACTTTTGCATAAAATCCAATTTGTTTAAACTTTTTATCAACATTTCAGGCACACTATATTGATGAAAAAGTTAACCGTACTTTGTGGGCAGTTTAAAATTCAGTATTTATCTACAACGGTGCATCACGAATCCTCACTTGGGAGAGGTTCGGAATCGTTATTTATTAAAAAATGAATAATTTCGTTGTGTTTAATAATTGTATATAGTTTAGTTTTTAGTAATTGTATATTGTAGAAAAAACTGACATAATAAAAATCAATAACTTCGAAGAACAATTAGCATTCAGCTGTTTTGAGGCAAACAACGCTGTATTTTTAATTGTTAGTAGATAAATACGAGTGTGTGAGAAAAGTAACTAACATATCCGATGGTTGAGAGTATCATAGTTGAGATTCTTCCAACAGAGCGAAAATATGCCGGAACCAGGACTCGAACCTGGGTACTTTGGTTTGCCGTACCAACGCTTTTCCAACTGAGCTATCCCGACGATATCCGGGTTGGCATATTTCACTTCTATTTGTTGGACAAGGCTGCGAACTGCAGCGCTAATTTTATTCATCCGAGCTATAACTATAGCATTTTACATGATGAATCTGAAATAGCACGGAAACTCCTGTATACCATGTAATTAGGTCATAATGAACAGAGGAAAGTATATTCAACTAGGTAAATTATATCCGATGGTTGGACTATCATAGTTGAAAAATTTCCAACAGATTTTTCGCTCTGTTGGAAAAATCTCAACTATGATACTTTAACCATCGGATATAATTTACCTAGTTAAATATACTTTCCTCTGTTCATTATGTAACTGACATACTTTGTTGCCTTTGTACCCGACTCTTTGTTTTGTACAATATAGTCTAGCGAATTTTTTTTATAAAGAAGCAGTGATATTCAAACAGTGGTATCCTAAAATTATTTCGGCCGTTTGTAATTTCTTTTATGACAGTTTTTGCGCACCGTGTATTCATTTCATCGCAAGCGTTTTCGTATGCAGCTTATCAAATTTTAAGTGCTGTGGAAAAGTTTTCTTTAAAATAGTTCACCTTCAAATAATTCGTCTTCAAAGCGCCGTAAGTAAATTCAGGACAATTGCATTTTCTTTGTTTTAAAGGAATAAATATATTTTGTTATTAAATTATTAAATGCAGTAATAACATCGGAAAAAACAAGACTAAGAATATATTAAGTAAAACAAATTACAACAGTAGTCTGGTGTATACAAAAAGTGCTTCTTTAATGCTGGTGCTATCAGAGAGAGACATGTCGAACATTTGTACATAATTAAGAGACTAAAAAAATTTGGTGTAATTACACATCCACTCTGATAATCATTCGCACTAATTACCTCAGCTTTAGATTCCTCTCAAGAAAGCGATAAGTAAAAAATAATTAAACATTTTTCGATAAGAATAAATTTGATTTCTCTTGTAGCATGTTATCGCGCATTAACTAATATTCTTTAAAAGAATGGGTAGCACTAAAGCTTTTACGAGAAAGGCATTTTTATAAAAGTGTTTCGCATAAAATATCAGAACCAAATTGTCTAAGCTTAAAAACTCAAGTTCCTTTATTACCCTTGTGGAAATCTCAAACCATTATAATAAAAAAATTTCAGAAAAGGAAATTAAAAAAATTGCTTACAAAAGCTTAGCAAAGAAACCAAAAGAATTATTATAGTGCAGCATACTTATTTTAACAGCATGACTAAATAGGGTTCAAATTACTACAATAATTTTTGGGCTGCACACTTCCATGAAAATAAGAAATTGAATAATTCTCAGAAAGTATCAATGAAGGTATAAAGTTGTCACAATTTAATCATATTTTTAGGTTGATTTTGTGGACAGTTTTTTTTTAAATTTTGCCTCAATTCTGTCATAGAAAAAAATCGCTAATAATTTAAAAATAAAGAAGGAAAAAAGTTGTGCACTTTTCTATCGTATAAGCATAAAAAATATTCTTGCTCAAATTTGCAAATCAATAATGACGGAAATATTAAATCGGGAATGTCCTTGCTTGAATTAATATTTAAAGTTTAAGACTTTATATAGAAAGATGTAATCTTTACCAACTTTTAGTCTTTATACAGGGTGTCCCTAAACTCATGGTACATACGCTAGGGGGTGATAGAACATATCAAGAAGAGTAATAGTAAATAGGAAACCAAGGGTCCCAAACGTATTCCAAAGGAGATAGGCGCCATCAATGTTTAGTGTCCCAAATTGCAAATGATGATAAAAAAGGGAAAAATGGGTCGATTTATTTGCGGTTTTCGCTAAAATCATTCTTTAAATTAGTATTTTCTTAAAACAAAGTTTTAAAGAGAAAGTTATAAAAATGCCGGTAGAGGGCGCTCTAAACTTTGGAGTACCGAATAACTACTTTTTACCGTTTTTTTTAACACAGTTAAATGTTTTCTAAAGCTTAGACCTTAACTTAAATTTTGTGTGCACAAGTGAAATCATCGGGATTGGTTAAGTGGAGCAAATTTAACTGTGTTCAGGGGGTTGATTTTTGAACGATCGTATGTAATGAGCAAAATAATAACAAAATGATGGAAAACAGGACAGACAGAGATGGAATGAAAAGAAACCAACAAAAGGAAGAAAAACACTTTATTCAACCAACTGAAAATAAACAACACGAAGTACTCCATCACAGGAATTGTTCAAAATTGCGGCCTCCAACACGAGCGCAGGCTTGAAGCCGTCAATAGATTGACCACCGTACATTGGCGAAAACACCAGGCATCTCTCTTATGGTGGCCGAAGCAACGGATATGCGGGCAACAAGGTCTTCAGCAGAATCTACGGGACCATCTTCGTATATCATGCTCTTCATATGGCCCTACAAGAAAAAGTCCAGACAGGATAAATCGGGTGAACGGGCCGGCCAGCTGATTGGACCGCCACGACCTATCCATCGCCCCGGATACATGATATTCAGGGCGTTACGGGCATCCAGTCTGTAATGGGCCGGTGCTCCGTCGTGTTGGAATCACATACGTCGTCTGATGGGTGCTGGAACATGGTTTAATAGTTCTGGCAACACCTCTTGCAGAAACACAAGATATGAATCTCCATCCAGGCGCGTTGGCAGTAAGTATGGCCCAATTAGATAATCGTCAACGATTCCGGCACAAATATTGACCGCGAAACTTCGCTGGAACGAACGTTGACGTATTGTGTATGGGTTTTCGTTTGACCACACATGATAATTGTTGATATTCAAAATGCCCTCGCTTGTGAATGTTCATTCGTCCGTGAACAACACATGTGCACAAAAAGCAGGGTCCACAGACGTTTGTTGGAGCAACCACGTGCTAAAATTGACACGTGCCTGGTAATCCGCTGGTTCTAGGCCTTGAACTCTCTGCGCATGGTACGGATGCATTCCTTCATCTCGCACCGTATTACGGGAAACTTTCACTTATTCGGACAGTTCCCGCGTGCTAGATTCAGGCCCCTCGCTGATACGATCCAAAATGTTATCCGTAACGGAGGGAGTTCTTACACTCCTGGAACGTCCGGTATCCTGCATGCAACTTGCAAAGGAACCCCTTTCGCACAGTTGTTGGTGCAGTCGTTGAAATATCCTCGCATCAGGAACACGTCTGGTTGGAAAACGCTCTCGGTACAATCTTTGAGCTTCTGTTGCATTTCCGTGTGCAGCTCCGTACATGTAATGCATCTCGGCCTTCTCCTGGTTAGAGTACGAAACCATATTATAGGCTATCCACAGACCAAATGAAGACAGCTGCTGTAAACAGTTCCCAGTTTTACAATTACGCACTCGAATAAGTAACTTTTATGCTAGCGAAAATTTGCATACGCGTTCTTCTTCTTCCTCATATCACATTTTCATATTCTTCTTCCGGAAATTTACAGCATAATGGTAGCTATAGCGCTTGCATGTATCTAGCTTGAACATGCTCTAACACGTTTGCGTTTGAATTCAAATCATGCATTACTTAGTGAATGTGTTTTGTTGTGATGTGTACTATCACCTCTTAAAGTTTGTTTAATCACTTATTATTTTGCTCATTACATACGATCGTTCAAAAATCAACCCCCTGAACACAGTTAAATTTGCTCCACTTAATCACTCCCGATGATTTCACTTGTGCACACAAAATTTAAGTTCAGGTCTAAGCTTTAGAAAACATTTAACAATGTTAAAAAAACTGTAAAAAGTAGTTATTCGGTACTCCAAAGTCTAGAGCGCTCTGTACCGGCATTTTTATAACTTTCTCTTTAAAACTTTTTTTTTAAGAAAATACTAATTTAAAGAATGATTTTAGAGAAAACCGCAAATAAATCGACCCATTTTTCCTTTTTTTATCATCATTTGCAATTTGGGGCCCTCAACTTTGATGGCGCCTATCTCCTTTGGAATATGTTTTGGAGCCTTGGTTTTCTATTTACTATTACGCGTCTTGATATGTTCTATCACCCCCTAGCGTATGTACCATGAGTTTAGGGACACCCTGTATAAATATATAACTGTACATTTTGCACGGAAAGTAATATATCTGGGTCGACAATAAAAATCCGTTTAAAACGACGTTCATTTTGTTTTTTTTCTATGTATGTTCCCGCATAAATCTATAAACAGATAGTCCGATTTTCATACTTTTTTGTTGGAAAGGTCCGAATGTACAAACAGTCACGCTCTACTATCAATAGGATTTAAAAATGATGTGCTTATGTTTTTGTTTTGATGCCTTTTTATTACTTCAAGAACTTTAACTTTCATAAAAATTGACCAATCGCAAAAAAAAAAAAAAAATTGTTATGGTCTGAAAATACACAGGCTACATTACGGTTTAAGATAGTTTGTCGTTTTGTATACAGTTTTTTCCAGGGTCACATAAAAATTTTAAAATATCATCGTCTTTTGCGCGTCAAAATAAGCCATACTCACAACAGCCAGATATAAAATTAATGAGGATTACAGTCGTGCATAATGTCGGATATCTAGAAATTACCCGAAAACTATCTGTTAGTTTAGGTCGCGTCGGGTTGGCAGTATTTTTTTTTTCGTTGTGTGTAGGGTTCACTCTAATTGTTTTGGTTTCGGGTGGATTTCGGGATTAGTTTTGATTCTTGTGTGTAGATTTAGTAAAACGTTTTTTTCGATAGAATTCCACAAAATTGTTAAAGATGAAGAAACTATATATCTGAATATAAAGGAATATACACAGTAACACTTGTCAAATCCGAATGCAGATAAAGTGGAAACTTGTCCAATTTGAACTAATTGCATGTTCTCGGCCAAGTAAATAGGCAAAATATTGTTATTTTTTCTATTATAAAACGTAATTTGGAAAACGCGAAAACGGAAAGTAATAATTAAACAATTCAGTAAAAAACACCTACATAATGCTGAAATGTAATAAATATTAATGCAGAAGTAATGAATTCACTATCCAAGTTGTCTATTCTCCAATGTGAAATTTCAATTAAGAAAAGAGTAAATTCAAGATCTATAAGAAAATAATAGATATTATCAGTCACAAAAGAACAAAATCTGTGTATCACATATATTTACTTTAGCATGCACATTACGTCAATAAATACTTGATAATAATCTGTATATATATATATATATATATATATATATATTTATATATGTATATATATATGTGAGATAATTTTCCATATCATAGTAATTTATGTCGACAAACCACTGACACATTACTGGCAAGCGATGTATAGGTACACTCACATATTTGCAGTCGTAATCAAATTACGATGGAAGGCGATGTTATGAATACATTGGAAAATTTCCCATCAAATCAAAAAGAAACTGCATTATATCATCAACTAATTTATTAATTCTTAAAGCAGTGACAATTCCACTAATTGTCCAGTTAGAATTTATATCTGGGCTGTGTTACGTCATAGAAAAAGAACGAAAATCTTAGAAAAGATAGAGATACACCAATCTGAAGAAAATTTCCTCCAAGTATTTAGCAAGTCGAAAAACGTACAAAATCTGATCTCCAAGGCTGCGTAACGTTGTTATAAACTAGCAATACGCCCAAAAATTTTTTTGACGTGCCGACTGAAGCGCCAACGAAATGTTAGTTTGGAGGAAATTTGAGGGAAGACAGAGGAGTGGTTTCCTTAGTGATTGGTTGAAAAGGATGAGCGAGGTGGGCAAAATATGAAGTAAAGTCGGAGCTCTTTATCAAAAGCGTAGAAATAAAAAGGTGAATAATTTAAAATTGGGAATTACTTGCAAAGAATGCTGGGATATCGAATAATAAATTTAATAAAAATAAAAATGATATTAAGAAATATTCCAAAGAAATAAAAATTCAATATCTCAAATATGAAGGAATAAATCAGGTTTTTTTTTACAAAGAAGTGTCGCTTTTAAAAGTTTAAAGTTTTTAGAATAAGAATTAAAAGAATATGCTGATTAAAGGTATGGAATTAAAATATAAATTTTATTTAAGATATTATTAAAATGGTAAAATAGCGAAAATTATTTTATTATTACACACACACACACACACACACACACACACACACACACACACACACACACACACACACACACACATATATATATATATATATATATGTTTGTGTGTGTGTGTGTGTGTGTTTGTGTGTATATATATATATATATATAACTTATTGTATAAAAAATTTCTTTCATTAATATTCCATTTCAAACCTAGTTTATTAAAATATTCCCTTTCTTAAAAATATTCCATTACTGTCTGTATTGAAAACTTTCTTTATCCTAATCTACTTAAATTCACTTTTTATTTCCCGAGAAATAAGATGCAAAAATCACATATAATAAGAATATTTCTTCTTAAGAAACCTACTTTCGTAAATTCTTTATTATGTTAAATATTTCTTATTTATTACCGTATTAAATCTCTTTTATTTCTTTAAATCTGTATAAATTCACCATTTCCTTTTCTAATAGTCTAAAAAAATAATTCTTTTAAATTGTTTTCAATACGCAAAAACCGAAACTTTATTTTATTAATTTCCGGCGTTTTTTAATTTCGATAATATTCTAGAAGATTATTTTCCTGCCAAAAGCCTAGGAGAAACGTATTTCTTCAATGTTAATTCACCGATTAAAAATGAGTACGATCCGAAACTTGAACATCAATTATATGGTTTGGGTAAAAAAGGTCATGTGTTACGAAATTCTTCTTGGGCGTTTCACTTAAAACAAGCTGACGGACACAGAGAGAAAGAGTTTCGTCGTCGCATGATTGTTAAAAAAATGTTGCTGGCGTTCTAGTATGTTTTAACATAGAGTATTGCTAAGAGAGAGCAATCTCCTGGAATTTAAAGATGTGTGTGTTTAAATAAATGAATTCGAGTGTCATGGTGATATTCTTTTCATCATTCTATACACTGTAAAAAAATTCTCAGGTTACTAAAATTTTTTTAGTACATTTGTATTCCACAGATTTTTTTAGTAACCAGTACTAAAAATCGGTACTAAAAGACTAAAAAATTTTTTGCATTCTTACTTAGTAACTATAAAATCTGTAAGAATTACTAGAAAGCAGCTAGCAATAATTCCGATTTTTAGTACCGGTTACTAAAAATATCTGTGGAATACAAATATGCTAAAAATTTTTTAGTAATTTCCAAAGATCAGTTAGAAAAACTAAACCTTTTTTTACTAGATCGACCCATTTTTCTTTATAGTGTATACTACTCGGCATATTACTGCTTAAAGTTGATACGACGACTGCATAAATTTGGAGATGTTTTACATCTTTTTTCTTCGACTGTTGTATTCGAACTAACACATAGAAGAATGTAACACACACACACACATATATATATATAGGGCATAGGTCGGCCACCGAGGATCCAACTTTAAAATTTTTAACACAAACACCTAATTGTGACATCATGTTTGGACTCTTTGGTAAATTTTATCTTAGAATACCAATCAAGAAGTCGTGCCGTCAAGTGATTTAGGAAATAAACAGGTATAAGGCTTGAAACTTCTAATGTTAAATTCATTTTTAACCACTGCAAAAGAGATAGCGATTCGGTTAGCTTTGTAAAGTATCTCAGAGGCGAAATGAGGTGTAATTTGGAATTCGCCCGTTTGAAGCTTCTAGAGTTTGATTTCTGTTAAAAAATTCAGTGCTTACAGTACATATTTTTTTTAATTAATTTCAAAATATACCTAGCTTCGAAATTAATTTGATGAAAAGATGAATTGACCAATGAATTTTTTAACAGAAATCAATTTCTAGAAGTTTCAAATAAGTGAATCCAAAATTACCACTCCTTCCACCAATTAGTTTTGGAGTTATGCTTGTAAAGTTACCCACATTGGAGTCTCTTTAGTAACGTTTCAAAATGAATTACACTTAGGAATTCCAGGCATTAAACCTGCATAATTCCTAAACTACTTGACTGAAGGCCTTCCTAATTGCTATCCCAATGTAAGATTTACCAAATAATCGATATATGATGTCCAAAATAGGTGTTAGTATTGAAAATTTTAAAGTTAGACCAACATGGGGTCCCATATGCGTCCCTGCCGCAAGAGGTTTTAAATAATGAGGTCCGGACAGATTAGACATGTGTTTTACAGTTTACCGAAATTTCGACGCTTTCCTAAGATGCGAAAAGCGTGGTATTTTGACGGACTTTGTATACATACATATACAGTGGTGGCCAAAAGTTTAGACATTTTTTGAAAGTTTCATGTTTTTCAACTTTCTGTGCTTGTAGAATACAGGGTCATTCATAATTCCCTCCGGGGTTTCGAAACGTTATAGTAAAAAAACGAAGACGAATATGAAAAGAAGAAACATATGAAATTATTCCGAAACTATTCAAGTTTTACTTACATACATTACAGGTGTTCTATGTGTGAACCCTTGGTCACACGGCATACATCCATGTGATAGTCCAGTTCCTGCCATACTCCGTTTCTTTAAATTTCCGGTACCACACATGAATTGTTTTGTCAGTTGGTCCCTGTTTTCGATATTTATTACGAAAGGCCCGTTGAACTGACACCACTGATTCAGATTTAAAGAAACGGAGTATGGCAGGAACTGGACTATTGCATGGATGTATGCTGTGTGACCAAGGGTTCACACATAGAACACCTGTAATGTATGTAAGTAAAACTTGAATAGTTTCGGAATAATTTCATATGTTTCTTTTTTTCATATTCGTCTTCGTTTTTTTACTATAACGTTTCGAAACCCCGGAGGGAATTATGAATGACCCTGTATATTAATTTTCACTTAAATACAAACGTTTATATATCAAATTGAAGGTAATTTAATGTAGAATTTAATAATAAAAACAGTATTACAATATCTGTATTACAAAAAAAAGTTATGTTCATTTTAGTAGAACAAACAAACACAAATCGTTTTGAATAAGGACGTGTTTTGTAATAAAAGCATACTAGCCAATCACAAACACTGTTCTGAGGACCAATCAAATGTCTATAACTATAGTTTAGGTTATTTGGATGGTAAAAGAGTCATTGTCGTGGAAATATTTTGCGGAATGATGCATACTAGTACAATTAAATAGAGTATTCCTGAATATTTAAAGTCCTTTTTTTAATTAAACTAATTTTAAACAATGTAATCAACAAGAAGAACTAATTGGACATCTACAAAAAGAAGCCGAATTGTCATACTGAGAGAAAATGGCCTCTCTTATGCTGAAATTGCAAGACAAGTTGGTGGTTCAGTGACTTGTTCTGGTGTACGAAAGTTCTGTTTAAGTTATGAAAAAACGAAATCAGTGGAAAATAAGGCCAAATCAGGCCGAAAAAATGCACAAGTGCTACTGCCGATAGACAAATTAAACAGCTATGCCTTCAAAATAAAAAAATTTCATCAGATGCCATTAGATGTGAAATGAATGCAGCGGGTATTGCAGTAAGTTCAAGAACAATAAGAAGAAGGTTATAAGGATTTGGACTACAAGCTAGAATTCCAAGGAAAAAAACATATTTAAATCAAAAGCAATGCGAAAAACGCGTTAAGTGGGCAAAAGAACACATTAAATGGTGAGAAAATCAATGGAAGCAAGTAATCTGGAGCGATGAGAGTAAAATATCGCTCTTTGATAGTGATGGTAGAAAATACGTGACACGTAGAGTAGGAGAAGTACTTCATCCTGATTGCATTGAAGCAACTACTAAAAACCCAACAAATGTCATGATTTGGGCATGTATGTCTGCAGATGGTGTGGGCCGAATTCAAGTGATTGATGGCATCCTGAATTCCAAAAAATACATCGAAACTGTCTTGGAACCAAAATTGTTACCTTCCATCAGGGATCTCTTCCCCAACAACGCACCATTTATTTTTCAGCAGGATTCAGCTCCATGCCACACAGCAAAAGTATGCAAAGCATGGTTTCAAAATAAAGGCATAGATATATTACCATGGCCAGGAAACAGCCCTAATCTCAATCCAATTGAAAATTTGTGACGACGTTTGAAAATTCTTGTACGGAAAAAACGTCCATCCAATAAAAGACAACTTATTGAAGCTGTAATTGATTCTTGGCACCATGTGATTAAGAAAGATGAACTCCAAACACTCGTTCACTCGATGAAATACGCTGTGAAGCTGTCTTAAAAAATAAGGGTTATCCTACTAAGTATTGATTGTGTAAGTATCACTTTAAAAAAATGCAAATCTAAGATAGATCTTACTATTAGTTGCATAACTTTTTTTGTAATACAGATATTATAATACTGTTTTTATTATTAAATTTTACACTAAATTACCTTCAATTTGATATATAAACGTTTGTATTTAAGGGAAAATGAATATATTCTACAAGCACACAAATTTGAAAAACAAGAAACTTTCAATAAATGTCCACACTTTTGGCCACAACTGTATATATATATATATATATGTATTTATATATATCAATCTTTTTCAAACCCCCTTAAGGGGACTTTCTCGGATCTCTCCATTGTTCCTTGTCTTGTGTTTTGGTCATCTTGTGAACTTTGGCCAATCGCTATTGAGATCGTCTTATTGATCGTTTTACATCTCTGAGATACTACTGTAAGGTGTTTTTGCTACATCTACCGTCTTGTTTTCTTGAAATATGCCCAGCCCATTTCCATTTTAACCGTTTAATTCTCGGGATAATGTCAAAAATTTTGGTCAGGCTCATATCCATAATGATAATTTTCTTAATATGAACATTAATACTGTTGATATAAATTTGTTAGAAATATATATGATTAAAGAAAAAGAAAAGCAATTCTTCAGACAAAAAATGCTGATTGGATCTCTAATTTACCTAAATGTAATTACCTCTAATCTAATGATCTCTAATTTACCTAGTTTTTTGAAACATTGTTCTGAATTTTATTTATTGAAAATCACAGACTTTTCAACGATCATAATAATGAAATATTAAAAAAAAAAAAAAAATTCAACTAAGCAATCTTTTCTAATTATCCTAAAACATTTTGCTTACTAATTTCAAAGACAATTGAAATGTTTGAATTTTATCATTTTGGTCCTTATATTATTGCCAGTTATTTATTTTTATTTTTTCCTTTTTCCGTCTTATTTATGTACATTTTTCTACTTTAACTTATATTTTAATTCCTTTTATTTCTAAAATGTGTTACATATATGTTTTTATTTCTATTATATACACATCTGATAGTGCTGCCAGTTTTTCTGGATTTTATTATTTGTTTCAGAATTGTATTAAAATATTTTTGTCTTATTTAGGCTATGTAATGTTTTAAATACATCTTTCTCTTGTTGTACTATTTATTTTACATATACCCACATAGAACATATTTATCCTGTTTTGTTCTAAAGTACATAATTTGGTAGAAAAGACGTGTTCATTTTACGTCCAAAGGTCGTCTGTATTTCATCTACTATATTTCATCGATTTATGTCCAAATGTCACCATCTTTGACGTATCAAGTACATGTTTTAGACCACAAAATGAATGTAAAATGAACATAAAATGAATGTAATATAGACGTCTAAAGTTTGTCCATATCACATCCAAAAATATCCATATTGGGACGAAATATCGACACCTTTTAACCGTAATATGGACTGGACGTGTCTATGGATTTAAGTTGCATTCTTTAAACCGAAATGGGACGAATATGTGTTACTTTCCCTAAGGAAGGATTACTTCATATTAAAATCAAATAATAAAAAACTAAAATAATAAAACTTTTAAATTTCAGTAATATATTTTAATTATTTAAAGTAACTTAAGAAAAAACAAATCCTTATTTCCCCCCCAAAATTATATTAAATAATAAACTAAAAATTTAAAAATCATCCACTGCCAGTACTTATTTATATAATTAAGTTTTTTAGGCACATCGATTTGTTCTGGATAAATAAAAGAATTTTGTAATTCAATAAGTTGGTAAAAACTATTTATGTTGAGTCAAACAATAATTTAAATTATTAAAAGCCCAATAAATTTAGCTTTAATAATAATAAGTTAAAATAAGTTAATAAAATAAATTATGTTAAATAAAATAGTTTAAAAAAAGAGAAGGACCTTAAAAAAATTATTATTTGTTTCTTGTTAATTGTAACTCAAATTTATTTTATACTTATTAATTTAATATTTTTATGATTGAATTAGCATTAAATGAAATTTTAAAAAGTTATTTTTATCTTTTATTTGTATAAAAATATACCCAAGAAATACGTAATATTGTGATATATATTCTATAGACGTTATTTAACACTACATGCTGCGCCTTACGAGGAAAATATATTAAATCTTTTTGTCTGCCAAAGATATGAATTTTTCGATACGCTTAAAAATCTGCGAAAAATATGAAATATGTCGTACCATTGTGTAAATGTCTCCACTTGAATATATAACTAGTCTTTCTGAAACGGAGTTTTGACTCAAAAAAAGAAGATGAAAAACCTACGGATGAAATAACTTTATAGCGAAATATATTTTCTTTTGTGCTATTCAGACAAAAGCTGTTACGAAGCAAGAAATAAAATAATATTTATCTTATATTTTCATTCATGTAGAATTTATGTTTAATATGGATACTTACTTTACACTGTATAAAGGAAAAATAACACACACACACACACACACACACACACACACATATATATATATATATATATATATATATATATATATATATATATATATATAATTCACACATATTCTTGAGCAAAAATATAGTATGATATATTGTTTAATTTAACTATTAAATCGAAATAATTTTGTTCGTTTAGTGTAATAGAACAAAAATTCTCTAATAAGAATGTGAAACCTTATACGTATAAGTACTTATTATTTAAGTTACGCTCCATTGTAGATGTTAGATGTTAAAGTATACTAAACATTTTATATGTGCGATTAAATTAGAATAAAACTTGGCTATTAAAACGAAAAATCATGTTACTTTTTTAAATATTAAAGCACTGCCATTATAATATGATATTTAAATCATATTTGTCTCCGAATAACTGTTTTAGTTTCCTTAATTAACGCTAGATAAAACTACCTTGGGCCTTTGAAAGCCAAATGATTTGATTTTCGAACAGTTTTTAAATTCAACCAAATTATATTAAGTAATTCAAATTGAATTTCAATGATAATAATAATAATAATAATAATAATGCTATTAAGTTCGATCAGCATTAAAGATTTACACCCAGGTACTATTGCAATATATCACGTAGTTGTTATTGCATCAGGTTAAACTACAGAGTTTTAACGAGAAGTAATACTTCAATATTGTGAACAACAGAAAAAAGAAGTATGATGAAAATTTATGAGGGATTTTAGGACAATTTTATAGTCTAGGCTAAAATAAGTTATACTTGAGCACATTTTCCTGCAAATAAAAATCAGGGTTTGAATGTAATGCGATAATAATACTAATAAGCCAAAGATTTCAAACAGCCAAACTCTATACAAGGAAATCACAGGAAATTCCACGTCTTTCATTTTTATATTTTCCCGACTGCAGTGGAGGAAGGAATGATAATGATTTCATGTTTACAGCGTAATAATATAACATAACAGCGGATATTTCAATGTCACGTACCTTATAAGATCAGTGATAAAAACACAGTTTTACAAATACAATTATTTAAGAAATAGTTCACAAACGTTTTAAAACAGTAGATGCTATTCAAATGACATAATACTGAGGTATACAACTGGAGCTATTCATACGCGTCTTTGACCTATAATCAATTACAGATAATAAATAGAATGATTAATCCTTAGCTTCGATCTCATGCGTCGAGTTACATCCACTATTGATGTAAATACTCTTTTCATTTGTTATTGCACCAGACATTAGTTATACCATCTATAATGAATGGTCTGTAAACAATAATTTGAATATTTTCATACGCAAACTCTCTATATGTTCCGACTAAAGTAAACAGGGGCTTGAACGAGGGAGGCGGAAATAAAGGATACAATAAAGGTCCAAAAGTGAAACGTGTCCCATGAGGGATTGATTTAGTATTAATTATATGCGTGCGCATGCAGGAAAGAACATAAACATAATTCTTGAGGGGACGATTCCATATCTGTACCGGGCTTCACACTTTCTGTGTACATTGCTGAAGGTAACAAATACTAATTATCGAGTAATTTGGGAGCACCTGAAGCAGTTTTATTTTATTTATACGAGGGGCAGTCAGAAAGTTCCCAGAATTTCATTGTAACTCTTTATTACCAAAATATAGGTACACATTTACTTAATCGCCTTCAAAATATGACCCGTTCGATCCCATACACTTGCTCCACTGCTCCTGCTGTTGGTGGAAACAAGAATGAAAGTCCTGTTTTTGTATCTTCCCAAGTTCAGCCGTCACGTGGTTTTGATGTCTTCTACGGGGTAAAAACGGTTACCTTTAAGGTCCATTTTGATCTTGAACCAGAAATCCGATAGTGCTAAATTCGGTGAGTAGGGAGGCTAGTGCAGGTCTGTAATGTTCTTTTCTGCGACCCGTGTCTGTATAACAGTCGATGTGTAAGAGGGATCATTGTCGTGATGCAGCAACCATCCTCCTTGCCATTTGGCGGGGCGTTTTCTTCGTATCGAATCCCTCAGTGTTTTCAAAACTTTCACGTACAAAGGGCCGTTAAGAGTTTGTCCAACTGGTACAAATTCATGGTGAATCACACTTTAGTTGTCGAATAACGCAATGGGCATCACTTTTGTTTCGGATTTGACATGACGTGATTTCTTCGCTATGACTTCCAGTAAGTAAAAGTATAGTGGTAGTAAAATAATTATATCGTGGTATTAATGAGTTACAACGAAATTCCGTGAATTTTTTGACTGCCCGTTGTATTATGTTATTAACAAAATGACAATCTAAAGTTGAACAACTGTTAGGAACGTATTGAAGTTCACATTAGATTTCTGATATTTCACTTTATACCGAAGGATAATGTATCTATACATGTGGGTTGAATGATTTAATACCCAAGTGGAACATCTTAAATTGTAAACGAAAACATTTATTTAGGCGAAGACAAGAATAAAATAAAAGAACACTTATGACATGAAGTAAATTTAAGAACAGCAAATAATCGTAGAAATAATATAAGAAAGCTACTTTCTTCACATCTTACACATTACTCGAAAAAAAAAAACACATTAACATTTTGATTTTTAAGAACGTCGAAAACTTAAAATCAGAAGTACGTCGTCAGCAGCGGAGTGTTGCTTTCACTCTGGCTCACTTTCTCGCTTTTAACCTCGCAGCAGGTCTCGTCGTCTGTGAGCGCGCTTGCTGTGCCGCGACGTTCGGTGGCAGTATCAGATCTCACATAGGAATATACTGGAGTTTACATTCGATTTCTGATATCTTACTCTATACCGAAGGATAATGTATCTATACATATGGCACATATATACTGATAGCTGCAAATGCTTTGTATGCTTACAGAAGCTTATATAATTATTCCTTAATTATTTTATGTTAACTCCTATATGAAAATAACATAAATTTGAAAATATACAGAAATAAATGAACAAATAGAAATACCGATTTATTTTAATTATGAAACGTTTCGTGAAACTGATTGAAGCTTTCTTCAAACATCAGTCGAATTTCTGTTAAATCTTTAATAACAATAGGAAAGTATCCGACATCAACATTTATCTTATCTTTTATTAAATTTTTCACATATGTTGTTGATTTCTTCGAAGAACCATTAGTCGAGACGAAAAAGAAAATCACCGCATCATAAGCACAAAAAATCATTTAGAAATATGTCAGCTCTCTTCATTTTCCTGCAAAAAATGACACATTTAAGTCCATGTACAAAGACATACAACCAATGTTTTGCTGTCATGACAAAAGGAATCCTTATTCATTAAAGGTTAAAAGCAACAATTTGTGCAGCCTCAGATAATAAACAACCTTTTCTTGACTTTTTCCCGATGCTTCTATTATTATAACGATTTTTGGAGTAATAATGTTTCCTATAGAAATAAAAATAGATATTTTTGTGATACGTAAGCAAATTTTCACGTTTTAATAAATTGGCTTTGATAATTATTTCTTTTAATGAAATTTTATAAACTGAATAAATAGTACTATTGATCACTAAATAAAAATCATTTTGTAATTTTGATAATATTTGTTGAAAGCTCAGAAATACATAATATTCATCATGATATCTCCAAAATAATAATAATAAAAATAACAATAAAAGTCTATGAAAGTTGTAGTTTGGCAGTTAACGAATATTTTTTTTATTACAGAATTCTTCTGAAAGTGCCCAAAAATTTTTTAATTCAATTATGCATTAATTATAAGATGTATAATGATGAAATCAATGACATGTTTATCAGTTTGATCATAAATTTTATGTACAGTACTTTTTAAAATGTTCAAATTCACGTAAACAGATGTGCAGTCTCAAACTGAAAACGCGCTTAAATCAACTTCAGGATTTCAAAATAAAAAACTTTAACAGATAAATAGGATACAAAGTAAAAACTGAGAGAACTTTGTTTCAGTTTTGCACGTAAGTTTGAGCGTTTTTATCGTTTCAGACAATGTAGCGCCATCTATTGAGGAATATTTAAATAGTTTTTAAGTCATATGTACAAAATGTATGAGCTACATGATAAGCTTGTCACATTTCATCTTTATATTCGTTATAGTTAATCCTTATTGAATTTTAAAATTATGGAGTTCGTTATGAAACATTCTGTATATAGTATGAGTTTTTCAGTAATAGAAAATTAAAATAAATAGATATTTAATATATGAGCATATAATAAAATAAGTTTCCTTTTTCCTTTTCTATATTTATAGATATTCTTTATACTTATCTTTACACATATTCTCTAATAATTCTGTTGTATCTGGAGTGTTATACAAATTTATAAAATGTCTCCGTACGAGCACAAATAAATTAAACAGAGACGCTTAAACTATATTATAATGAGTGCGGTATTAAATGATTCTTTGAAATTAAAAAAAAAAAACTTATTTATTTTGTAGGGTATTTTTCAATTAATTAGATGATATCCAGATTCATAAATGTACCAAATAAAAGTCATATATTTTTATAGGTTGCAGTTTATTTACAGTATTTAATACGTTGTTTTATGAGTATAAAGTATTTAATACGTAATGTATTTCTTTTAAACATACTTTATTAAATATCTCTTGAAATTATTAAACTCATATTACAATTTTATCCATAATGACTGCTCTTGGAGATTTCTGACATATGATCCAATATTTTCCTATCAAAAAGACATTCCACGCATCGATTTTGACAAAATTGTCATTTACACACCACGGGAGATAAAAACAGGTCCATAAGCGATATTTTTCCGAAATCGGCTTTCAGCTAAAGTCATTCTGATACATTTTCTTCTTTGTTTGATGATAATACAGTGGTGTATAAGTCTGTATACGAAGACAAATGTGATGAGATTTCTACCTGGACAAAGAGAATGTTCTTAAATAAATAGCAGCAGACAAGATTCGCCTTTACATAAGAACATATATCAATGCATGTTCGTTTTGTTTATCTGGCAAGTACCGTATCTTATGAGAAGAAACAGATTTCTGAAAATCATTATGTTCATTGTGCTTTAGTCGGCTTTACATAAATTATTTTAGTATTGATTACATGATTTAGCAATCATTATATGGTATTTTTTTAGAAAAGTAAATAAGCAATATAAAGATGGCTTCTGAATTTTAAAAGTGTATATTAATCTTAATGTTTTAGGATTATCTTAAATCTAAGTTAATCGAGATAAAAGGAATTTGTGAACCCATAGTTAATTCTGAAATTCCGTTTAAGTAAAGATCAAATGTATTTAGCTGTGTTTTAATGAGATTGCATGAATTTTCTTAAATATTCCGAACGTCATGTAATATACTGGTGATTGTATGTTATTTTTTTACAGAAGGAAAAAATGAGAATGATAATGTATTTTTAATTCTATAACTGATTATATAAACTTTGTAGTTATCTTAAATTTAAGGGGTCTTGTACCTAGGATTCATTATGCATTCAAAAAGTGTATACACTTCGGCTATAACCACAAGTCTTCCAATTCTTACCGATGTTGCACTTACTGGCATATGTAAGATATTAAAGGCCGCTTTTGACGCATAGAAAATCATAAAATAAGTACTTTTTATGAAATAGAATAATATACACATATATATATATATATATATATATATATATATATATATATATACAAATGTTTAATTATCTTTATGATATTTTTTCATTTTACAGATAATACAATTATTTACACGCAGGAGTAAATTCAGGCCTGTCCTTTGAACAGAATTTTCTAAAAATCTTACTGATCGTCGTGAAAATTATATTTTTGTGAAAAATAAGCGTAAAGTTTTGTTATTCCAACTAAGAACTCAGATAATTTTTATTGCTTTGTTTTTATCTACAGTTCTATTGCAAATTTTTCAATACTTCTTTTTTAATCGGTTCAGAATCCTTTACAAGATAAAAATCAACAATCAACTTTTTTTTTCTATTTTATGAAGATTTTAAAAGATATGGTATCATTTATGTTTTTCGTTATAAAATTGATTTCGACCACACAGTAAATTGTGAAGAACCCTTTTAATTTAAAATTGTGACTAGGTTCAGTGAAAGTAAATGCATTTACTGAAAGTTTTTCAAGATATTTTATTCCAGTTTAAAAGCGTTATTTTTTGTGTGTTTGTGTTATAAGATGCAATGCATTTTATTAGAAAGCAGAAGAAACACGATAATCTCATGTCAAGTACCTATCTATTATCATGTTTCTACTACAATTTTATGTTATCTCTAAGAAAGTTTCATTTTCTTTCTTTTTTTTTTTTTTTAAACAGTAGCATAGTTAAAGGACTTATAAAATATTAACCTAATTATTCATTTGAAATTTTTGAAATTAAAAATCGATAAATCAGTTAATGTAGAATCTTGCGCATGAGACATCAGTATTTATAATATAAATAAATAGAATCAAAGCAAAATCATTCATTTCTTTTTAAACTCTTTTATTGAAAACAAATTACAGTATATTTAAATCCTAGATTAAAAACTGCATTATTAAGTGGATAAATATTTATTTCAAATTTATTTTTTATTATAAGGAAAAAAAGAGCATTTATTTCAAACTGCATTATTGAATGTTTATTTTTCTTAAAGATATTAATATTTATCATAATATTAATTTTATCTTACAAAACTTCCATTCCTATTTCGGAAAAACGATTTTTGTAAAATTTTAATGATACACATAATAAATAATACCTTTTTTAGTAATCTCGATTAATATTTTTAGTCATTTATATATATTTTTAAAACAATGATTATAGCATAAATACATTTTTCATAAAATGTTTTATAAATGGTATGATCTGGTTATTTAATGATCCCGCTTTGAAAATAAATTTTATTTTCTGAAAATATTTTCTTTCTTTATTAATATTTTAAATATTTATCACGCAAATGAACTATCGCCATTGCTTTATTATATGTTTAATATTTTCATTATTTTTTCTTCTTATTTATGGGATAAATCTCAAATGAGATTTTTACGAACTTTGATAGTTTATTATTTGTTAGTTTCTATATATATTTAAAGATAATAAATTTCTTTTATTCGTTTAAAACACATTTAAATCTTTCTAAAAGAAGAGTCTGTTGTTTGTGTTATTGTTATTTTTTAATAAAAAGAAATCATATGCCTTTGTAATGCATTTTGTTGCATTCATTTCCAGTAATATCGAAACTTTTTCAACTTTGATATTTTGCTATTTATACTTATATATATCATACTTACAACTATTGAAATTTTTGTCATTCACAGGGTTGCCACATGCGACAATTTAATTATGATTTTGCATACCACATTTTCCAAACGATAACATTAATAGGGATGTTTACTAGAAATTTACAACGAAGATTGTTGTTTCGAAAAATTGGTAGACAAAATAGTAAAAAAATACTTGCTTTTCGTATCGCTTCAATTGTATTTCATGTTTAAAAACGAACATGGCATAAACTAATTTTTTTTATAAAACGTTGAACAAATGGCATGTAAATCTTGTTATCTAATAAATCCGTTTTGAATGTAAATTTTATTTTTACTATAAATTTACATCGGAGATTATTGTTGGCAATATTAGTGAAGATAATAGCAAAAACTTACTCGCCTGTGACAACTCTTCATTCATTTTATATGTTCAATACATAGTTCAATATGATGCTCAGCATCCGTTCAGCAAAAGATCACAAGAAATCGAGGAACAATAAGGCTTTGGAACTTTAAATTTGTCACCATTTTGTTTCTTCTTGAAATTCAACTTCGTATACCTGCAAAAATCTAAATTAAAAAAGCCATATTTTTCCGCTTATTATTTATAATTAAATTTACAGATGCCCCAAAACACTGACATAAATGCCTCAAAAGTTTCACAATCGCTATGAATATTTATACATGTGGAAATACGATGAGTATTGCATAGTTTCAACACAACAGAAATTTTTCAAATATAAAGATAAACAACAAGGTTTTATAAAACTACGAAATATAAAAATAAGGACACAACAGATTAAACTAATAAATATATTATTATAAGAGAACAATAATGATATTCTGAACTTTCAATAAACACATATTTAGCAAGCTTCTTTTAGAGCCTTTCGTAGAAAAAACAACCAACTCCCTTGGCTAAAATGTATGGCACCCTCGTTCGTTTCCATCTTCGTGAATCGTGACCTCATACTCGAATTTATCACAGCTCTTGACTGTTATATTTCATTGATTTCGTATACAAATAACATATAAAAATAACATATATCATTACATATCATACGGTATAAAGATAAATATTTACGTGCTTCTTCGAATCTCTCCATGCTTATATGCTTCGTTGTATGTTAGCATTAACGATTTTTGTATAAAAATTATGAAATGCACAATATTTCTCAAATGCATGACATGTTGTATGTGACAATATTCCTTCAAAAAGTGGCCTTTTCTATCTCTGAAATCCTTGACAAAATCACTTTTTGACATTACTCTCTATTGCATGACGATCTCATAACGCATATCAGGTTGCATTATTAAACATCCCTAAGAGAACTGTACATATTTTAATTTTACTCCTTTATTGCATACAGACATTATATGAAGTTCAAAAATAATTATGAAACACAGTGTTAGATGATAGAGTCATTTACTTTTCAAATACTCTATAGGAAAATTCGTTATCGACAGATTCTCTATCTTCTGGGTGAGAGATGTTTCTCTCGAATTTCTCGAATTTAGGCTCTTCGATCTAAACATGAATGGGATAAAAATGTTTTTTTTTTTTGTTTATATTTTGTGTTAATATAATTGAAGATAAAATTATCGCGAAAAAAAAAACTATTTAACATTTTTTAATAAAACACATTTATTGCTTGTAATATGCGGTTTGTTTTGTAAATTTATATTAAATGTAAGATTTTTAAAGATTCTAATAAAAATGTAATGCTATTTTATGCTGAATGAATAGGACATTAAATCAGATCAAGCAGGGCGGTCGCTCTGCCAAGCCAAGCTTAAAAAAAAAAAAAAAAAACGCCACACAAACAACGCCAAGAGCTGGAATAAAGACCGCTAATGCTTATATACAGAAAGCAACTTCGCAATGTTAAATCGACAAAACATGCCAGATTAAAATATCAGATATCAAACAAACCAAGCGTCGTAGAAAAAAAAAACGAAAACTAGAAGAATCTAAGGAAGAATTTCTTCAATTTAAGACCAAACTCATCTTCATAAGTGATTTATAAACAGAGATATAGCTTTTTTTAAAAAACGTCGAGTTACTTAAAATGATCAAGCAGGGCGGTCGCTCTGCCAAGCCAAGCTTAAAAAAAAAAAAAAAAACGCCACACAAACAACGCCAAGAGCTGGAATAAAGACCGCTAATGCTTATATACAGAAAGCAACTTCGCAATGTTAAATCGACAAAACATGCCAGATTAAAATATCAGATATCAAACAAACCAAGCGTCGTAGAAAAAAAAAAAACGAAAACTAGAAGAATCTAAGAAAGAATTTCTTCAATTTAAGACCAAACTCATCTTCATAAGTGATTTATAAACAGAGATATAGCTTTTTTTAAAAAACGTCGAGTTACTTAAAATGATCACTATTTTCTTCGTCAAACTTTTTTTTTCAAACAAGCTACAGGCCTTAATATTGGGCAGAATAAAAAAAGGATTGCATTTTTATACAAGTAATTACGTAATCTATGTGCTTTTATAAAATTCAGTGTAAAAAAAAAAATATTTTCTATCCTTAATTAGCAAAAAACTGTTAATTAACTTGGCGATTAAAAAATTATGCCAAAACAGAGATAAAACCCGCCAACGACCATGTACCATCTGTATTAAAATAGCACAAATCAGTTACAGGTTATAATATAACCACATCAAATTTCATCTGCAAGTCAGCCATTTTCTTCTGAAGATATATTTTTTTTTAAATAAAACTTCACAATTATAAGAACACATATTTTATCAAATAATTAAATATGACTGCAAACTGTGGCAGATGATTGTTTCTAACATGAATAAGTATGAGAAATTGCCGGTTACGGATTTGGATCTGGGTAGCTCAGTCGCAGAGCGTCGGCATGGTACGCATAAGGTCCCAGGTTCGAGTCCAGGCCCAGGTCAATTTTTCACTCATGTTCGTTTAGTGTATTTAATTGTCTGATAAAATGCGTGTTCTTATAAATATTGTAAAATAAAGTAATCAGACGTAGTGTTTATGCTTTAAAAATATTTTAAATATATAATTTACGTTTTTAGAAAGATCTTTAAAAATAAATTAGTTTTTGAGAGAAGATGTACCTTCTAAAATGTATACATTAAGAGTTATCGCCATTTAAAATTTCTTTCCAAACGTAAACAAAAATTTTGAAATGAATTAAATGTGATTCATTTATTTCTAAAAATAAAAAAACACGGTAAAGGACAGGCATTTCGTTCGCAGGAATACCTTTCACGTCATCTACTATATATACGAGGTTAGCGAAAAAGAAAGGCTACCGCGGTATCTTTTTTACAGACCGCGGGAATCACGTGAGGCTCGAATCCACCAATGCAGGTGTACGAAAAGAGCATCGCGTCACTCTAGTGGTCTGTAAAAAAAGTCTTTTTCGTTAGCCTCACTATATATATAAAACACAAACGAAAATTTCGTTCCGCTCCTTTATAACTCGAGATCTGCTGAATGGAATTTGATGGAACTTGCACTGTTCGAGAGATAATTTTTCAGGGAAGGTTTTAGTATGTAACAAAACGTTCTACGTATAATAGCTATCGAATTATGATAGAAAGTTCTGTTATTTTGGCCGAAAAGGTTACCATTGCTAATTTTTTGGCGATCATTACTGTTGCAGAAAGAAATGAAAAGGCTATACATCTCGAAAAATAAAAGAAAAACTGTTACTAATTTTATTAAAAAAAAAAAAAGAAAGAAAGAAAGAAAGAAAAAAAAAAGAGTTTTGATGAGAGAATATTATAAAACGAAAATATTTAATTTAAACATGATTAGAAATGTTCATAATGCTTAAAACATTATTCAAGGGGCAAGATTTCTATTGAAACAAATTTGGCGATTTATCTTTTGTTTTTGGCGATTTTGATTTTACTTTTGACCCCAAACAATTTGATTTTAAGCCAAAAAGTGTCTTTTTTTGTTGCAGAAAGAATTGAAATGGCTATACATCTGGAAAAATAAAAGAAAAAACTGTTACTAATTTTATTTATTTTTTTTTTTTTTAAAAGAAAGAAAAGAAAAAAAAGAAAAACAGTTTTGATGAGAGATTTTAGGCCAAAAGGTGTTTTTTTTTTCAAGTGTACGACTGCATTTTCACAGTATTTTTTTTTTTTGTTGTTACTTTTTGGTTAGCCGGGCGCCAGTGATATATATATATATATACACACACATATATACACATATATCTACACAAATACATGTATATACATACATATATATATATATATATATATATGTGTGTGTGTGTGTGTGTGTGTGTGTGTGTGTGTGTTCATATATCACTGGTGCCCGGCTAACCGAAAAGTACCTTTTTTTATTCAAATGCAAACTATATTAATGGCAATATACTTCTATTTACTTCTACATATATGAAATTTCGTTCCGGCTGCTTATAACTCGAGTTCTGCTGAATGCATTTTCGTAGAACTTAAACTAAGATAATTTTTAAGGGAAGGTTTTAATGTATAACATATCGTTCTACGTAGCTTAGTTATATAATTATTCTGGGAAGTTCTATAATCAGATCAATCCGATTATGAAAGATTAGCCTTTTTAAAAGATTTTGCCGAATGTATTTCGATGGAACCTATACTGTTAAATAATTTTCTAGGGAACGTTTTATTATATAACGTTGCTTAGTTCTAGAATTATAGGGGGAAATTCGAAAATCGGGTGACCATTTTTTTTATCAAATATTAGCCTTTTCAATATTTGATTCCGATTATGAAAGATTAGCCTTCTAAAAAAGTTCTACTGAACGGATTTTGATGAGAATTGTATTGTTAGTTAGATGCTATTTCAGAAATGGTGTTAATGTACTATATATTGTCCTACGTTGCTTAGTCCAACAGTTATGTGTGAAGGTTATATAGTCAAGAGAACCCGATTCCGAAATATTAGCCTTTTTGATAGTTTTTACTGGGCGTATTTTTTGCGACTTGCATTGTTAAGTAGATAATTTGTAAGGATTGTTTTAGTATATTTTATATCGTTTTGTTGTTTTAGAATTATGTGGAAAAGTTCAATAATCAGATTATCAAAGATTAGCCTTTATAAAAACTTCTTCTGAATGGATTTTGTTAGTTAATTTGTTTGCATTGTTATTTCGATAATTTTTAGTGATGGTTTTAGTATATTGCATATAGTTTTATCATTCTTTAGCAAACCCTAACTGTAAATGACCAAATAAAAGAGTTGGTCCTTAACAGCTAAAATTTTGACTGCACATTAGAAAATATAATAGCGCAATCGCGTCATTTTTCAGTAATGTGGAAGGATATTCCACGTAAATATACAGATTGCTTTCAAATACAAGGTCAAATTAAACGATATATTTCGTTTGATTCAGGGTTCATTTGTAGAAACCGACCAGCGCAGCGGGCGAAGCGGGCGTAGCTTGCTAGTTTTCCTATAAATTAATGAAATCCAGTTGTTAAATTATTTTTGTTTTAGAAGTGAAGTTTCCATTTAAATTTATTGTAACAGTACAATGTTTAAATGAATAAAATAAGGTAAATCTAAGAAATTGCTAAGAAATTCCAAACATGCACAGGGCAACGCAAAAAAAAAAAAAAAATAATAATAAACAAAAAATAAAAAATAGATAAATAAATAAATAAATAAATAAAAATCAGCTTTCAGAAATTCTAAAAATTGTTCCGCTATTCATATTATGTATCTTCGGGGTCCATCCTCTCACTTTCAGCCCTCCCACCCAAAGGGGACTCTTTTCTAAATTTTGCCGACACCTCTCATGTGATATATCGTTGGAAAAGTCTGTGAACACTTAATCATAATATGCAGGGGGGGGGGTATTTTCTAAATTTTGCACATACCCCTCATGTGATACATCGTTGGAAAGGTCTGTGACCGCTTAATCCTATTATGCATCTCCGGTGTTCATCCCCCCTTTTGCCCCCCAAGCGCGATTAGCTTTCACCACCAGGGGACGCTTTCCTATATCTGTTCCTACGAGTCGGATCACGACGGGGTATGGCTCATTCGACTCGACATCAATAGAGCTTTCCGATTTTAGTTCGTTTTTTCACCACCAGGGGGCACTTTTCTATCTCTGGTTCTATGGGCTAGATCACGACGGGGTACAGTTCATTCGACTCGACATCTATAGCCTTAACGATTTCAGTGCCCGAGGTTCATACAGAACAGATTGCGCTACCTGGTGGTGGAAGATGGAATTTGAGCGTGCGCAGCACGACTGCTATACGGTGCCGAAGGCAGCGGGTACCCGTGTCGGAAGTTAGTTTGGTTAGAGGTTTATACTATTCGATGTGCAAATTAAGGGATTATCCGGTGCCGAAGGCAGCGGAGAACCAGGTCGGAGGTTCGTTCGGTTCGAGGTTTATCTTATTCGAGGTTTTACAAGATTCGAGGCCCCGATATAAATTAGGGGTCCGCTAGCGGGCGAAGCCAGCTAGTGCTAATAATAAAAGAGCGTGATATCACGTTTGATTTCAAATGCAGCGCTGACACGCTATGTACGTATTGCATTTTTATTCATTTCATCGATAAGTCAGTGATATTTTTTAACGGGGGATAACAAGTATTATAACAAGCCACATTTAGTATGTTGTTATTAGTTTAATTTAAAAATCTACTGGTACTTCTAGTTACCTTTTAAACAATGACTGAAAGTAAAATGTAATTTTAAATTATTTCTCATGTTTAGATTATTTAAATTATGTTTATTCTGTTTTAAAAAAAAGAAATGATATCTACAAAAACAACTTTTCAAAAGTAAAAAAAAAGCCAAGCGTAAAAAAAAAAAAAGTTGTGGCTAAAAAATGGTGTGATATCAAATTTCCAAGCTATTATATTACTTTTTTAACTTTTTTCCATTAAATAAGTTATCATATATATAAGTCGAGTGCCTACGTATATGTTAATAGAAATCGTTTTCTCCTGTACTAAATACATCCTAACGAGTTTCTGAAAATTCAATTTTTTTCAAATTATGCATGATGGGCTTGGCGGCCATCTTTTCATATTTCTAAGCACCCAAATTTCTAAAGTAAAAGCGTAATATGTTTGCAATGTAATATGTTTATAACAATTTCGAACTTCAGATTTTAACTATGGACAGATAAATTAGATAAGACTGATATTTTGATAAATTGATTTTTACTAGTTTGAAATTATTAATTACTGTAAAAAATAAATCATAAGATGAATCTTTAAGATAAGTCATCATTACCTTAAGACACAATTTTCAGATCATACAAATCTATAAATGAAACGCTTAAAATATTTGCTTAAATAACAATTTTGAACTTCGGATTTTAACTACGGATTTGGATGCTTAGAATTTTGTGAATAATATGCAAAGATGGCCGCCAAGCCCAGCATGCATAATTTGAAAAAAATTGAATTTTCAGAAACTCGTTAGGATGTATTTAGTACAGGAGAAAACGATTTCTATTAACATATACGTAGGCACTCGACTTATATATATGATAACTTATTTAATGGAAAAAAGTTAAAAAAGTAATATAATAGCTTGGAAATTTGATATCACACCATTTTTTAGCCACAACTTTTTTTTTTTTTTACGCTTGGCTTTTTTTTTACTTTTGAAAAGTTGTTTTTGTAGATCACTATTTTCTTCGTAAAACTTTTTTTTTCAAACAAGCTACAGGCCTTAATATTGGGCAGAATAAAAAAAGGATTGCATTTTTATACAAGTAATTACGTAATCTATGTGCTTTTATAAAATTCAGTGTAAAAAAAAATATTTTCTATCCTTAATTAGCAAAAAACTGTTAATTAACTTGGCGATTAAAAAATTATGCCAAAACAGAGATAAAACCCGCCAACGACCATGTACCATCTGTATTAAAATAGCACAAATCAGTTACAGGTTATAATATAACCACATCAAATTTCATCTGCAAGTCAGCCATTTTCTTCTGAAGATATATTTTTTTTTAAATAAAACTTCACAATTATAAGAACACATATTTTATCAAATAATTAAATATGACTGCAAACTGTGGCAGATGATTGTTTCTAACATGAATAAGTATGAGAAATTGCCGGTTACGGATATGGATCTGGGTAGCTCAGTCGCAGAGCGTCGGCATGGTACGCATAAGGTCCCAGGTTCGAGTCCAGGCCCAGGTCAATTTTTCACTCATGTTTGTTTAGTGTATTTAATTGTCTGATAAAATGCGTGTTCTTATAAATATTGTAAAATAAAGTAATCAGACGTAGTGTTTATGCTTTAAAAATATTTTAAATATATAATTTACGTTTTTAGAAAGATCTTTAAAAATAAATTAGTTTTTGAGAGAAGATGTACCTTCTAAAGTGTATACATTAAGAGTTATCGCCATTTAAAATTTCTTTCCAAACGTAAACAAAAATTTTGAAATGAATTAAATGTGATTCATTTATTTCTAAAAATAAAAAAACACGGTAAAGGACAGGCATTTCGTTCGCAGGAATACCTTTCACGTCATCTACTATATATACGAGGCTAGCGAAAAAGAAAGGCTACCGCGGTATCTTTTTTTACAGACCGCGGGAATCACGTGAGGCTCGAATCCACCAATGCAGGTGTACGAAAAGAGCATCGCGTCACTCTAGTGGTCTGTAAAAAAAGTCTTTTTCGTTAGCCTCACTATATATATAAAACACAAACGAAAATTTCGTTCCGCTCCTTTATAACTCGAGATCTGCTGAATGGAATTTGATGGAACTTGCACTGTTCGAGAGATAATTTTTCAGGGAAGGTTTTAGTATGTAACAAAACGTTCTACGTATAATAGCTATCGAATTATGATAGAAAGTTCTGTTATTTTGGCCGAAAAGGTTACCATTGCTAATTTTTTGGCGATCATTACTGTTGCAGAAAGAAATGAAAAGGCTATACATCTCGAAAAATAAAAGAAAAACTGTTACTAATTTTATTAAAAAAAAAAAAAAAGAAAGAAAGAAAGAAAGAAAAAAAAAAGAGTTTTGATGAGAGAATATTATAAAACGAAAATATTTAATTTAAACATGATTAGAAATGTTCATAATGCTTAAAACATTATTCAAGGGGCAAGATTTCTATTGAAACAAATTTGGCGATTTATCTTTTGTTTTTGGCGATTTTGATTTTACTTTTGACCCCAAACAATTTGATTTTAAGCCAAAAAGTGTCTTTTTTTGTTGCAGAAAGAATTGAAATGGCTATACATCTGGAAAAATAAAAGAAAAAACTGTTACTAATTTTATTTATTTTTTTTTTTAAAGAAAGAAAAGAAAAAAAGAAAAACAGTTTTGATGAGAGATTTTAGGCCAAATGGTGTTTTTTTTTTTCAAGTGTACGACTGCATTTTCACAGTATTTTTTTTTTTTTGTTACTTTTTGGTTAGCCGGGCGCCAGTGATATATATATATATATACACACACATATATACACATATATCTACACAAATACATGTATATACATACATATATATATATGTGTGTGTGTGTGTGTGTGTGTGTGTGTGTGTGTGTGTGTGTGTGTGTTCGTGTGTGTGTGTGTGTGTGTTCATATATCACTGGTGCCCGGCTAACCGAAAAGTACCTTTTTTTATTCAAATGCAAACTATATTAATGGTAATATACTTCTATTTACTTCTACATATATGAAATTTCGTTTCGGCTGCTTATAACTCGAGTTCTGCTGAATGCATTTTCGTAGAACTTAAACTAAGATAATTTTTAAGGGAAGGTTTTAATGTATAACATATCGTTCTACGTAGCTTAGTTATATAATTATTCTGGGAAGTTCTATAATCAGATCAATCCGATTATGAAAGATTAGCCTTTTTAAAAGATTTTGCCGAATGTATTTCGATGGAACCTATACTGTTAAATAATTTTCTAGGGAACGTTTTATTATATAACGTTGCTTAGTTCTAGAATTATAGGGGGAAATTCGAAAATCGGGTGACCATTTTTTTTATCAAATATTAGCCTTTTCAATATTTGATTCCGATTATGAAAGATTAGCCTTCTAAAAAAGTTCTACTGAACGGATTTTGATGAGAATTGTATTGTTAGTTAGATGCTATTTCAGAAATGGTGTTAATGTACTATATATTGTCCTACGTTGCTTAGTCCAACAGTTATGTGTGAAGGTTATATAGTCAAGAGAACCCGATTCCGAAATATTAGCCTTTTTGATAGTTTTTACTGGGCGTATTTTTTGCGACTTGCATTGTTAAGTAGATAATTTGTAAGGATTGTTTTAGTATATTTTATATCGTTTTGTTGTTTTAGAATTATGTGGAAAAGTTCAATAATCAGATTATCAAAGATTAGCCTTTATAAAAACTTCTTCTGAATGGATTTTATTAGTTAATTTGTTTGCATTGTTATTTCGATAATTTTTAGTGATGGTTTTAGTATATTGCATATAGTTTTATCATTCTTTAGCAAACCCTAACTCTAAATGACCAAATAAAAGAGTTGGTCCTTAACAGCTAAAATTTTGACTGCACATTAGAAAATATAATAGCGCAATCGCGTCATTTTTCAGTAATGTGGAAGGATATTCCACGTAAATATACAGATTGCTTTCAGATACAAGGTCAAATTAAACGATATATTTCGTTTGATTCAGGGTTCATTTGTAGAAACCGACCAGCGCAGCGGGCGAAGCGGGCGTAGCTTGCTAGTTTTCCTATAAATTAATGAAATCCAGTTGTTAAATTATTTTTGTTTTAGAAGTGAAGTTTCCATTTAAATTTATTGTAACAGTACAATGTTTAATTGAATAAAATAAGGTAAATCTAAGAAATTGCTAAGAAATTCCAAACATGCACAGGGCAACGCAAAAAAAATAAAATAATAATAAACAAAAAATAAAAAATAGATAAATAAATAAATAAATAAATAAAAATCAGCTTTCAGAAATTCTAAAAATTGTTCCGCTATTCATATTATGTATCTTCGGGGTCCATCCTCTCACTTTCAGCCCTCCCACCCAAAGGGGACTCTTTTCTAAATTTTGCCGACACCTCTCATGTGATATATCGTTGGAAAAGTCTGTGAACACTTAATCATAATATGCAGGGGGGGGGGGTATTTTCTAAATTTTGCACATACCCCTCATGTGATACATCGTTGGAAAGGTCTGTGACCGCTTAATCCTATTATGCATCTCCGGTGTTCATCCCCCCTTTTGCCCCCCAAGCGCGATTAGCTTTCACCACCAGGGGACGCTTTCCTATATCTGTTCCTACGAGTCGGATCACGACGGGGTATGGCTCATTCGACTCGACATCAATAGAGCTTTCCGATTTTAGTTCGTTTTTTCACCACCAGGGGGCACTTTTCTATCTCTGGTTCTATGGGCTAGATCACGACGGGGTACAGTTCATTCGACTCGACATCTATAGCCTTAACGATTTCAGTGCCCGAGGTTCATACAGAACAGATTGCGCTACCTGGTGGTGGAAGATGGAACTTGAGCGTGCGCAGCACGACTGCTATACGGTGCCGAAGGCAGCGGGGACCCGTGTCGGAAGTTAGTTTGGTTAGAGGTTTATACTATTCGATGTGCAAATTAAGGGATTATCCGGTGCCGAAGGCAGCGGAGAACCAGGTCGGAGGTTCGTTCGGTTCGAGGTTTATCTTATTCGAGGTTTTACAAGATTCGAGTCCCCGATATAAATTAGGGGTCCGCTAGCGGGCGAAGCCAGCTAGTGCTAATAATAAAAGAGCGTGATATCACGTTTGATTTCAAATGCAGCGCTGACACGCTATGTACGTATTGCATTTTTATTCATTTCATCGATAAGTCAGTGATATTTTTTAACGGGGGATAACAAGTATTATAACAAGCCACATTTAGTATGTTGTTATTAGTTTAATTTAAAAATCTACTGGTACTTCTAGTTAACCTTTTAAACAATGACTGAAAGTAAAATGTAATTTTAAATTATTTCTCATGTTTAGATTATTTAAATTATGTTTATTCTGTTTAAAAAAAAAGAAATGATATCTACAAAAACAACTTTTCAAAAGTAAAAAAAAAGCCAAGCGTAAAAAAAAAAAAAAAGTTGTGGCTAAAAAATGGTGTGATATCAAATTTCCAAGCTATTATATTACTTTTTTAACTTTTTTCCATTAAATAAGTTATCATATATATAAGTCGAGTGCCTACGTATATGTTAATAGAAATCGTTTTCTCCTGTACTAAATACATCCTAACGAGTTTCTGAAAATTCAATTTTTTTCAAATTATGCATGATGGGCTTGGCGGCCATCTTTTCATATTTCTAAGCACCCAAATTTCTAAAGTAAAAGCGTAATATGTTTGCAATGTAATATGTTTATAACAATTTCGAACTTCAGATTTTAACTATGGACAGATAAATTAGATAAGACTGATATTTTGATAAATTGATTTTTACTAGTTTGAAATTATTAATTACTGTAAAAAATAAATCATAAGATGAATCTTTAAGATAAGTCATCATTATCTTAAGACACAATTTTCAGATCATACAAATCTATAAATGAAACGCTTAAAATATTTGCTTAAATAACAATTTTGAACTTCGGATTTTAACTACGGATTTGGATGCTTAGAATTTTGTGAATAATATGCAAAGATGGCCGCCGAGCCCAGCATGCATAATTTGAAAAAAATTGAATTTTCAGAAACTCGTTAGGATGTATTTAGTACAGGAGAAAACGATTTCTATTAACATATACGTAGGCACTCGACTTATATATATGATAACTTATTTAATGGAAAAAAGTTAAAAAAGTAATATAATAGCTTGGAAATTTGATATCACACCATTTTTTAGCCACAACTTTTTTTTTTTTTTACGCTTGGCTTTTTTTTTACTTTTGAAAAGTTGTTTTTGTAGATATATATTATCCAAGTTAAATGCCGTATAAATTAGTAGCATGTTCTATGAGTCTTTTTGTTAAAGATAAAATTAATTTATTTTGAGTTTATAAATAATTTAATATAAAAAAAAGCATATTTTTAAAGTAACTGTTTATTACATTCGAATTTAATTTATAATCTATATAAAGTAAATAATTTCACTTGAATGGTATAAGAATAATTCATTTATGAAATTAGATTAATTTTTAAGAGTTTCATGATAGTATGATATGCACTATATAAATTTAAATTTCAACACACCTCAGCGTTTGATTAGTTTTTCTTTTGCCTCAAAATAACTGCATATCCTATAACTTTATAAATTATATTCAAAAGTAAACTGTCAAACATTTCTTGTCTTACCATTTTAAATAAAAAATTACCCCTGCTTACATTTGCATTTTTTTTAAATCTGAAAATCCATTTTTTGAAACGATTTTCTCCAGAAAAAAATAAACAAACTCATCTAAAATAAAAAGAAAAATTACGGTCGTTTTCGTTTCCTTTTGAAAACACTAACTAAACAAAATTGTAAAAGTAATTCAAAATTTTAGTATTTTTTATTTCAGTTTCTAAACAAAATATTTTTTTTTATACATAAGAATTCAAATGTTGTCTAAAAATAATTTCAAAGTGTAACGAAAGCGAGTATTTTCTAGAAAGAATTTTAAGAAAATCTACAAAATATTCAACTAAAAAACTATCGGAAAATGCTATATTTAAAAATTCTTTCCAATAAAATTAGAACAATAACAAAATTAGAAAGTACAACATATATTGATGGGAAACAGAATATGTCTATCTTTTTTAAAGCATAACATATTCTGTCTAAATACATAATTTAAATTCGTTTTACTCCAGGAAGTCTTCAAAGATGTCTCTATTGAAATTTCAATTTTATTGTGCACATAATAAATTATTTTTCGCAGTTTTTATTCTGCTATTTTATTTTTTGCTGCAAAATAGTTCAGCTACAAGATGAAGGAAATAAGTTATTTTTTTACTTTTTAGTCGAAATTAAACAAATACAACCTATAAAATGAATTTGTGTATAGTACTTAAATTTATTAGTTCGTTTCACAAATGTGAGTATCCTTTATCATATGACTTGTCTTGAAAGCAGGTCCACCAAAATTTTATAAATTTTAAAGTGTTTCATATTTTAAAGTGTAGAAAAAAAGCAATTATAATATAAATATAAATCACGTATTATATTCAACTACTGTAGTATTCATTTTGTTTCAAGCAAATATAGTCAGTGGCTCTAATATGTGTCACTTTACAAAATTTATGGTTACACTCATGTAAATTCATTTGCGTCATATTAAATGCACAGACGGAGTGGATGACATAATTACCGCTGAAATGACTCTTTGAGCATTCAAACGAGATATTTTGAGAGTGTGTGTCCTGAAACATTTATTATGTCACATCTGTTGTGTCACATCTTTGTAGCACGTATGCATGCATTATCTTTCTCTAAGGTTCTTATTTGAATAGCATTCTTTTGACATTTTACAGTTTTAATATTTGAACTACAGCAGAATATCATTATCCTAAATATTGCATGAAAAAAAAAAAAAGCTTTGCAATGCTAATAAAACATTCTTGCTTTATTCTGTGCAAGAAAAATATTACTGTAGTATATTATAGTACTGCATTATATTATTTTCTGTGACCTTTAAACGCATGCAAAACAGCACTAACTTGTAATTAAACGTGACAAATTTAAACGATGTTTGAAATGTCTTATACTAATAGCAATTTTCTTGCACAAATTTTCCGATAAAAATTATCGGAATAATGAATTTCGATGCATAACCAGAAATTCCGATAAGTTAATTTCGGAAAAGCTGAATTTATTATGAATAATTAACTGAAAACTTTAAATTATAGCTTTTAGTTTGCAGTATCTAAGAGGTATTGTGTAAGAATTATAACTATTTACGTAAATTTCTACACACATTTCTACTACATTTTTTCAAATGGTAATATTGCTTCATAATTATCGGCTTAACATTTTAATACACAGAAAATGTATACCAAATATTTAAGAAGCTTTAATTTCAGGTGGTTACGTAATAGCTGTGATTTATGTTAGTGTTAATGTTTCTTTAAAGTGAAATAGTTTCTTTGTTTTTTAATTATTTAGATTGGGAATAATAAAAAGAAAAAAAACAGAAATGTAATAAAATAAGAAGTGTGTAACAATCATCAAAGGCAGAATGAAAACAATATTAAAGCAATATTATAATAAAATTATGTAATTATTTGAATTGAATTATAATAATATAGATAAATTAAGAGACAAATGAAACGAGAGACGCACATGGAACAAAATTCATATTTAATAAAGTAAACTCTGTATAAAAATAAAATTTTCAGTCTTTCATAATAATTATAAAACCAAAAATAAACAGAAGAAAGATTATGATAAAATTTTAAAAAAAATTTCATCAAACTAAAGCTGTAATTACTGTTTAAAGTGATAAAAACTTTACAGAAAAAGGCTTAACATACCTTTTATTATAAAGATGACATATTTTGTACAGTCAAAAGAAGACTTATTTAAGATCAAAAATGATAAATAAACTATTTTCGCAAAGTTTTCGAAAATAGTTTATTTATCATTTTCGATCTTGAAGAAGTCGCCGTTTGAGTGTACGAAATATGTCATATTTATAATAAAAGGTATTTTAAGCCTTTTTTATTAATGTTTTTATCACTTCAAGCATTAATTACATCTTTAGTTTAAAGTTCACAAGTGATGTCATTATATTATTTGAATTTTTTTCAGTTAAAAAAAAGTGTAAATATCACAACATTACTTTTAGAACATTCATTCTTGAAATCTTAAGTATTTTAAACACTTTATTACTGTTTTACGCATGGATAACTGTTAATTCAACTGAACAATGTTCCATAACATAAATAGTTAATTCAGCATAATATTGTATTTATACGTATTTACTGTATTTAAACTGAAAATATTATTATATAATAAGTATGATATAACACAAACAAGCAATTTTATTTGTGTTACACCACATATATTAGGTGTCAAACATCATTCAGAAATAATTTTTTTAAATAAATTAACTTAATAATAGAAGACGAAACATTTTTCAGAAGTTAATTTTAAATTTTTTTTTCACTTTATATTCAGCCTGTACAATACATATAAACTAAGCAGGCATGATAAAAAGCAAAAGTGTACCAAAAGTAATTTATCGACATCTTAACACTTATAATGCGCATACAGTACCTGTACTATAGTATTGCATTGTACAGTATATGCAAAATGAAAGTGTTAATCATATCTATACACACTTTTTAAAAGAATGAACTTGAACAGCTTGATAATTTTTTATGGGATTGTTGTATTAGAAGAAATAAAAATAAAAATTGAGGGGAAAAAATATGAGTTGCAATATGTTTGCCAAATTTTGACTTTTTCTGAAAGTCTTATAGTCGTATTCGTCAAAATACAGATGTATAAAAACAAAATATGTTGTTTTTATAAATTTGTTTATATTTAATAATTGTTCATTTATATATTTTTCTATATGTTTTTAAAATCATTCTACGAGATAAAAAAAAATAACACACTACATTAAAATGTAAATTTTTTATTTAATCTGTAGATATCAACATTTTTATAAAAATGGTACAATCTTCTGTTTTTTTTTTCTTTTTTTACATAAAATTAGTTATTTTGCTTCTTTTAAACTGTTGCTTTTGGAAAACAATATTTTTCTTTCCTTTTTTAAAAAAAATTCATTTACAAATCTTTCTATTTTATTTTATTGCTCTTTAAGATAAATGTTTCCCTTTTTCCAGTACATTAAATATGACATTTCTTTCAAGAAAAATTTTCTATTTGAAATTAATTAAAAATAATGATAATAATAATAATTTCGAGAGAAATAGTTTACTTTTAGTAGAAGTTTGTTTTCCAATAAGAAGAAATATTCATTGATATACATGATGCAACATGTTATCATTTGCTATTTTTGTTTACATTTGCTACATTTTCTTTTGAATGTGTTTTATGAAGACGTCATGAGAAGAAGGATTCGATGTCAAAAACGTTTTATTTTAATATGTACCAAAAGTAAAGGGTTCCTTGTAATAAGCATTCGATATAATCTAATACAAGATTTATTATCGTTACAGACATACATACACGAATGCCTGACTATGGACGAATAAGCCCATCAAATAAATCCTTTATTTTAATATATGCAAAGGTATTTTGAAAATTTCTAAAGGCTTTTCTAATTATTTTGATAAAAAAAATTAATTAATTGTATGAAAATACGCATATGAAAGTGTTTTTTATTATTTTTTTTAATTTTATGGATAAATTTTTCTATTTTATTTTATTTCTTTTTAAGATAAATGTTTCCATTTTGCCAGTATATTAATTATGACTTTTCTTACAAGGAAAATTTTCATTTTGAATTGAATTAAAAGAAAAAATGTCACAATAATTTCGAGAGAAATAGTTTACTTTTCGTACAAGTTTGTAAGCAGTAGAATAGTTTACTTTTAGTTGAATAATTGGAATTAAAATCTTCCCCAAGTATTTTTTAATAGATTCCACAAATTATTCTATTTTAATGTGACATATCTATTTATACTAATAAAAGAAAGTTTCGCTCTGTGTGTGTGTCTGTCTGTTGGCGATGGCAAGCAAAATCTAGCCCACCTCGGAGTCTGGAAATTTAGGTGTGGATAGTCCAATGTCTGGCCATGTGCACCTGAGCCTCAGAATTTTAATATTTTGATAATTAGCCTAGATATTAATTAGATTCTCATTAACCATCGCTTCTAAAATGTCATCTTTTAAAACAAAATGGCGAATGAAACGAACTGGCGAGTTGAATTTGCGAGTGGAAATGAACAAATTCGAAATTATTTTACTAATTAGCGAATTTTATGAAAAGTAATTGAGATATCAATTTGAAAACTTCTGAGCATATGTAAAAAAATATTCTGCATCTGACCATGGGATTTTTGAAAAATTCGGTCGGTAATTTTTTTTTAATTTATGCAAAAAACTGCAAAAAATACGCTTTTATTCTCTTGGGTTGGTTGGTTCACTGGTTGGTTGCATCGATTCTTCACAGAAGTAATTAAATAAACCAGAGTAGCGATGCATAAATAAGGATTTCTAACTAAATAGTGTCAATATGCATTGAAGTTATCAGCGTAGAGCCATGCGGATGCCGCGCCACCTGTACATGACAAATTACACATACGTCCCACTGATTGAAATATTTTCCAGGCAAATTTTTCTTCATGACAATTAGTCTTTTTTTTTTTCACATGACATTTATTATTATGATGGAGATTGTTAATACAGAAAACTTTATTTAACAGATTCTTTTTTATATTTGCGGGAATAAAGAGGGGCAAGGTCCAATTACATTTAAGCTTCAAGGTATATTTCTAGAAAGCAGTTACCAGAATTTCCGAATAATAGTCTAAGCCAAATGTCAAATTAAGTTCCTAGCTTAACCAAATGAATCAATCTTTAAAGATGTATTGTGATCCTCCTAATTAGTTATTTTCTGAAGGCCACTTAAACAACCCCCCCCCCTCCCGGCCCGTCCTTCAAGGTTTTTTCTCTAACTCTGCTCCATTTACATATCTCAGCAACTATCTTTCCGATTTCAACGCAAGTGATTTCAAACATTATAATTAATTTAATAGGTACTCTTTATAACAATAAACTAAATTTATGAGTAACGTGTACCACTAGTTACGAATAACAGTTTAAGCCAAATTTGTAATTAAATTCAAAGCTTAAGGAAACGAACGCTTTTTGAAAGATGCATAGTGGTCCTCCTAATTAGTCATTTGCTGAAGGGCACTTGAACATCCCCCCCCCCGGGACCTCCTTCAAGGTTTTTTCTCTAACTATGCTCCGTTTCCATATCTCAGCAACTATTTTTCCGATTTCAACGCAAGTGATCCCAAACATTATAATTAACTTAATAGTCACTCTTTATATCATTAAATAAAAATTTATGAGTAGCGGTTACCACTATTTTCGAATAATAGTTTAAGCCAAATTTGTAATTACGTTCCTAGCTTAAGCAAACGAACGAATTTTGAAAGATGCATAGTGGTCCTTCTAATTAGTCATTTGCCGAAGGACACTTGAACAACCCCTCCCCCACGGCCCTCCCTTCATGGTTTTTTTCTCTAACTATGCTCCGTTTCCATATCTCAGCAACTATCTTTCCGATTTCAACACAAGTGATTTCAAACATTATAATTAATTTAATAGTCACCCTTTATAACATTAAACTAAATTTATGAGTAGCGGTTACCACTATTTATGAATAATAGTTCAAGCCAAATTTGTAATTAAGTTCAAAGCTTAAGGAGACGAATGAATTTTGAAAGATGCATATTGGTTCTCCTAATTAGTCATTTGCTGAAGGGCACTTGAACACCCCCTCCCCCCCGAGACCTGCTTCAAGGTTTTTTCTCTAACTATGCTCCGTTTCCATATCTCAGCAACTATTTTTCCGATTTCAACGCAAGTGGTTCCAAACATTATAATTAACTTAATAGTCTCTCTTTATAACATTAAACTAAATTTATGAGTAGCGGTTACCACTATTTCCGAATAATAGTTTAAGTCAAATTTGTAATTAAGTTCCTAGCTTAAGCAAACGAACGAATTTTGAAAGATGCATAGTGGTCCTCCTAATTAGTCATTTGCTGAAGGTCACTTGAACAACCCCTCCCCTCCGTCTTTCCTTCAAGGTTTTTTTTCTCTAACTATTCTCCGGTCCCATATATCAGCAACTATCTTTCCGATTTCAATACAAGTGATTCCAAGCATTATAATTAACTTAATTGTCCCTCTTTATAACATTAAACTAAATTTATGAGTAGCGGTTACCACTTTTTACGAATAACAGTTTAAGACAAATTTCTAGTTATGTTCAAAGATTAACTAAACGAACGAATTTTTAAAGATGCATAGTGGTCCTCTTAATTAGTCATTTGCTGAAGGGCAATTGAACATCCCCTCACCCCCGGCCCTCCCTTCAAGGTTTTTTTCTCTAACTATGCTCCGTTTCCATATCTCAGCAATTTTTTTTCCGATTTCAACGCAAGTGATTCCAAACATTATAATTAACTTAGTTGTCACTCTTTATAACATTAAACTAATTTTATGAGTAGCGGTTACCACTTTTTACGAATAACAGTTTAAGACAAATTTCTAATTAAATTCAAAGCTTAAGCAAACAAACGATTTTTGAAAGATGCATAGTGGTCCTCCTAATTAGTCATTTGCTGAAGGGCACTTGAACCCCCCCCCCCCCCTACGGCCCCTCTTGCAAGAATTTTTCTCAAACTATGCTCCGTTTCCATATCTCAGCAACTATCTTTCCGATTTTAACGCAAGTGATTCCAAACATTATAATTAACATAATAGTCACTCTTTTTAACATTAAACTAAATTTATGAGTAGCGGTTACCACTATTTCCGAATAATTGGGAAAGCCAAATTTGTAATTAAGTTTCTAGCTTAAGCAAACGAACGAATTTCGAAAGATGCAGAGTGCTCCTCTTAATTAGTCATTTGCTGAAGGGTACTTGAACAACCCTCCCCCCCGGCTCCTCCTTCAAGGTTTTTCTCTAACTATGGCCCGTTTCTATATCTCAGCAACTATCTTTCCGATTTCAACGCAAGTGATTCCAAACATTATATTTAACTTAATAGTCACCCTTTATAACATTAAATTAAATTTATGAGTAGCGGTTACCACTATTTACAAATAAGAGTTTAAGCCAACTTTGTAATTAAGTTCCTAGCTTAACAAAACGAACGAATTTTTATGCATGCATAGTGGGCCTCCTAATTAGTCATTTTCTGAAGGACACTCGAACATCCCTTCTTCTCGGCACCTCACTCAAGGTTATTTTCTCTAACTGTGCCTTATTGCAATAACTGGGCTAATAATGTTCCAATCTTCTCGAAACCAGCTCAATTTTGTAGTGCGCTTACTATACAGTAACGTAGGCAGCGGGGATCTGTCTCAGAAGTTCGTTCGGAAAGAGGTTTGTTTAGAACAGAATGCTCCACTGGCGGTGGTAGGGGGAAATAAAAGATTTTCTAGAGCGTACGAGCATACGGTTCCGAAGCCATCGTAGACCGTGTCCAGATTTCCATTTTTTAAGAGATTTAAGTTTATTACAAGGGCTCGGGCAACGCCGGGCGGGTCAGCTAGTATATATTTTTGACAGTTGCAAGAGAGCCATTTACCAGATCAACTTCAGTACATATATTCTTTCGTAGCATAAGGATACATTATAATCGAACTTGCAGCCAATATTGTATTTAAGGAAGCGTGGCTTACACAAATTTAATTTCATTGTTGTAACTTGTTTCTTTGCGACGAATATTTACATTTGAATTTAAAATTTCGTTAACCATTTGGAAAATGTTCCGAAAACTTAAAAAAACAAACAAAAAAACGAAAAAACTTATTTTTGTGTTATAGCGACCCCACAATTATGATTATGCGAAGGTTGCAGTTATGGTTTCACCAAGATCATCGCAAAGCTTATATATGCATCCTATATACGCACATATATATTACACACATATATATGTATATGTGCCATATACGTCATTATTACACATATTATATAAACACATATATGTCATATATATACATCATATATGCATCATAAATGACTATAACTTGGCCACATACGTCAAGAAATGTTGTATACATATCATATATTATTCTAATGTCAAACATGCTTTATAATTTGGCGATAAATCTTGGTCGCTTGGCGATTCATCCTTGGGGGCCGCAAAAACGCGAAAATACCAAATTTACAATATATTATACAAGAGGTCCATTCTCGAATGAAAACAACTATTTTCCCAATGGTTAATAAATAAAATATATTAAATGAATAATAATCAATAAATAACAAAAAACTATAAACTATAATTAAAAAAAAGGTACTTCTCTATTATCCCGTCGACCATTTTTCACAACAAAAAACTATCGCCAAACTGCAAGATTAAATGCCAAAAATGCAGTTCCATTTACATGATGTCAGAAGCATTATACGTGCTTGTTATGTCATCAAGTGGTTTTTAATTGGACATTTGAGTGTATTTTTCATTATGTTTTACTGATTTATTAGTTATTTCATTAATTAAAATAACAATTGTGTCCTTAAATTCTTATATTTTATTTATTTATTTATTTTGATATTCCAATGGCAACGTTCTCCCGTTTATTGGGCGTGACAGTTTGGCGATAGGTTTTTATTATGAAAAGTGGTCGACGGGATAATAGAGAAGTACCAAAAAAACTAAAAATAAACTATAATAATAAATATATATATGATAATAAATTATAACACCTTGTAATAACATATTACTTTTAAATGCTAAAGGTGTAAAATTAACAACATAATATGAATTAAAATAACCTTTATTAGTTGTTTCACATTTTCAAAAACAAAATAAACAACTCTTAACCACCATATTACTCAAAAATCAAAAACAAAAGATTTTGTTTTTGAAAATGACTCGGAAAGAGTCGAAACATGTAAAACAACTAATAAAAGTTATTTTAATTCATATTATGTTGTTAATTTTACACCTTTAGCATTTAAAAGTAATATGTTATTACAAGGTGTTATAATTTATTATCATATATATTATTTCTCCTGTCAACATCCCTTTTTCTAAGAAAATATGAAATGCAGAACACCGAATGAGATACCATATGAAAGGTTGTTGAACCGGCTTCTGACATAGCACACTTAACAATTCGTTAAAACATGTTTTTGATTAAAATTTGCTGAAAATTAAAAATTAAATTGGCATTGTTTTCATGAAAGAAATGAAAGGTTTTCTTCAAAGTATCATTGCCACAAAAATAAAATACCACATTATATGATGCTCAGCAATTATTATAAAAAACACCGCACGGGTTTATTTTATATTTATGATTAAAAAGCGAAATTGAAATTGAAATGTTTAGATTTATATTTCTTTGTCCCATGTTTTCCCGAAGCGGATGACGTCATCCTCTAATGCAGTTAAAATACGATTGTTAATTTTTTTTTCTCGCGCTTGCATTTTGCAATCAGTTTTTACTATAACTTTGATGGAATAAATTAGATGATATTCTAGCTTGACTAAAAACTGAATGTTGTTTGCAGATATTTTTATCCTTACTTTTTCTTTAGATGTTTAAACCTGCATCTAAGAAATATTACATATTGATAAAAAATGGTACTTCTGTATTATCCCGTCGACCACTTTTCATAACAAAAAACTATCGCCAAATAAACGGGAGAACGTTGCCATTGGAATATCAGTTTGGCGATAGTTTTTTGTTATGAAAAGTGGTCGACGGGATAATAGAGCAGTACCTAAAAAATATTAGATTTCAGTGCGAAATCCTCACACGGGCCCTCTGGTATTGTTATATAATAATAAATATAAATACTAATAAATATACGTAATAAAAATAAACTATAAATTATAATTTAAAAAACTATAAACTTAAATACATAAAATTGTTTAAAATGGTAAATAAATAAATAAAATAAATTACAAAAAACTGTAAACTATAATACAAAAATAAACTATAAATTATACTAAAAACTATACAATATAATAAATAAATAAGTTATATACTTGTCAAAAAATAAGGGTTACTGTAATTAGTATAATTGGCGCTATGCTTGGCTCAGTTGTATCTGACATGGCCCGGATAATACTTAAGTACCAATATGGTATACATTAATTCTCAATATCAGCTAAATTGAAAAAATATATTTATATTCTAAAATTAAGCATAACATACATTTCGGTACTTTTATGCCAGCCGGTCGCAAAACTCGCCAATAGCATTTATTTTTTCGCAAATAGGAGTTTTTATTTTTTTTATGTGTGTAAATTAGAATCAATGTTTTGTAGTAGAAATAAAATCATTTGGTTTATGTCATTATATATTATTATTATTATTATTATTATTATTATTATTGCGTATTTTAAAGGTTATGAGGGAAATGCATGTATTTTAAATGCATGCAATATATGTATTTGAAATGTCTGTATTTTAACAGAAGGTTGTGTATTTTAAACGAAATGAGTTAAAGGTTTATATTTTAAAAGAAATTAAAGCAATGTGAATGATGGTAATTGGAACAATATTTGGCAATTTATCACCTGCGTCCAGATAACATAAAAAGTACCGCTATTTCTCTGTTATTTATGTAGGGATCAAGACCCGGATAAGGAGGTCTTGGTAGGGATATTTATATAAGGTTAGATATTAAAATGACATATGATTAAAAATATCATAAACTCACTAATAAAGGAAGTCTGAAACCGCTAAAATTTCTTTAAACTTCTAGGCAAATATAATTAATAGCAACAGATAGAAAATAAAGAACTTTATTTTTCTATCAAATAGAAAATAATAAGATTTACTTTGCATTTGAATAAATTCAACGTGCACAATATTTTTCCTTCATGTGTTTTAATCCGGTTATCTACGAAAATCTCCCGCCTGTGAAAATGACGTACGCACTAAATTTTCGCGACGTGTGTACTTTAATTGTGTTTTTTTAATCTATTTTTAGGGTTTCGCTCATCTCACGAAACTCTATTACTCCCGTTCCGTTGTCTGTCTGTCACAGAGCTATTCTCAGAAACTATGTAACTTACAGAGTTGAAACTTTGTATATATAGATGAATACCAGCTATAAAGAGCTCAAAATATTAAAATTTGAAAAATTCGTATTATTTTAATAAATAGAGATTAAAAACCAATATTCTAACAGCCTTTTCCTATTAAATTTAAACATTTTTCGTTATAGCAGATGCCAAAAATTAAAAATCCACGATGAAATTCTTTCTACAATAATTAATTTTCTATCAGACGATTTCCACGTGAAAAATGAAAATGAAATAAAAAAATTTTCCAATTGAAAAAAAAATTAATACGAAATAAAAATGATTGACGTCATAGTGGTAATGAAACGGAAATTTTCAAAGATTTCTCAATAATACAAGGAGTATGAGTATGTGTGTGTATGTACACAAAGCAGATTAATATCACGTCATTAGAGAATTAAAAAGAAAATCTGACGTCATATTGGAAGTTTAACTAATTTTTCAGATGTTTGGGAAACATATTGAATCATGATAAAAATCCGATTATGGAAATATTCGCATATTTTAGCATTTTGAAGGTATACAACATGTTTAATTTTGAAATTATTTTTTTATATCGCATTTACTCCGCGTGACAGATATTATTATGACAGAATATCAAAGCCGGCTTCGCCCGCTACTCGAAAAAACGAAAAAATAGACCGGTAAATTTTTACTTTATAAAAAACAAAAAACATGACCTTTTTTTTGCGGGGTGGGGGGGGGGCGGTTGCTAACTGAAATTTATTTGGATTTATTAAAGAAAGGATAAAGTGTTTTGAAAGGAATATTAAACGAAACCCTTTGAGCGATCTTCGATCACACATACCCACTTGTTTAATATAATTTCCATACTGTTTGAAATTTATTGTTGGTAATAAAAACCCGTATCGTTGTCACCTGCTGTGAAAATTGGAACGACATCCGTCAAATATTTTTTGCGTTATGCTTGACGAAAGGTTTTAATATCCATTGTAGCAATATAGGGGCAAAGTAATATTGCGCTGTGTGTGATGAGTCTTCGTTTTCACTCAGACAATAAATAAATTTGCGATGCATTGGTTTTTTCAAAATAAACATAAATTGGAGATTAAATGTTTTTTTTTGTTTTTTTTTTAAACATAATTAAGATCAAGACTTTATGCTTTATGATTAAACAGTACAAATAAAATATGTGTACTTTAAGATTCTAAGCTACTTTACAAGTTTTCATTTGCACTTACATTTTTTCTTGAGAATTTTGTATTTCAATTTGAGATTTAAAATTTTGTATCTGATCACAAGTCGAAGAATCACGCTGTCTGCGTTCGATATATATATATGTAATAATAATTGTGCTTATATACAAACGATTGAAATACTAGGTAATAAAAAAATAAATAAAATGCGGTATTACTATTGTCATAAAAATGCTCTTAATTATTTCTAACATTCTATGGTTCAACTAAAAAAATTCACACTATCCCCTTATGGATAACGTACAATTCATATACAGACTCAATGCGATGAATGAAAACTACTTAATTACAGTTACTTCTTTTTGTTACGACTTAACGACAACGAACTGGAAAAAATCCGTTTTAGACAGGTTTTAATCTTAGCAGGTATAACAGGTATTGTACCTAGATTACGAACAATTTCCGTTTTAACAGGTTTTATTGTAGTTCTTAGGTTGTTAAGATTTTGTAGCACTTGTACACTATAAAATAGGATATGTTTCCGGATACAGTAAGAAGGATTATGAAAATGTAGTATAATTACTTCCGAGTTACCAATGATTTCGAAAAGTGCTCCTTTATCTTCAGAAACCGCAGGAACCAAATAATTCCCTAGATTTAAAGAATTACGTTTTAAAAAATAGTTTCTATTACTGCCTGTAAATTTCGGAAAAACTTCTGAGTGGTTTTGGAAAAGTTTTTAGTCAGTTTTCTCAACCCGGTTTATTAGTTTTTTGGAGGCTATCAATTCTGAAGTAAACAACAGCAAAGTCAGATGTTCAACAGACAAACATGTTAAATTAACAATTTTATTATTAATACTAAAATAAATATTATCTTGTTACTGTTGCATGCATACATTTTGTTGCGTAGCGTAAAATGTATATTGAGAATTGATAGCATCCGAAAAAACGGTATTCCGGGAACAGCATACTGATGTACGCGAAAAATTTCTGAGTAGATTTGACAAAGTTGTTAATCAGTTTTTTGGAGACTATCAATTCTGAAGTAAACAGCAGCAAAGTCAGATGTTCAACAGACAAACATGTTAAATTAACAGTATTATTATTAATATTAAAATAAATATTATCTTGTTACTGTTGCATGCATACATTTTGTTGCACAGCATAAAATGTTTATTGTGAATTGATAGAATCCGAAAACAAAAACGGTATTCCGGGAACAGCATACTGATATACACGAAAAATTTCTGAGTAGATTTCACAAAGTTGTTAATCAGTTTTTTGGAATATTAGTTTTTTGGCGGCTATCAATTCTGAAGCAAACAACAGCAAAATCAGATGTTCAACAGATAAACATTTTAAATTAACAACATTATTATTAATATTAAAATAAACATTATCTTGTTACTCTTGCATGCATACAATTTGTTGCGCAGTTGAAAATGTTTATTGAGAATTGATAACATCCGTAAAACTGATATTATGGGGAGAGCATACTGATTATACACGATGAAAAATACTAAAATACGTATCCGAAAATTACGGGGAGCCAAATAAAATAATTGTCTGTTTCAGAAATGTTTTTCTTAATCTTGAAAATAGATAGGTTTTTGGGATAGCTGAAATAAAATAACACTTTTCGGAGAGAATCATGGTTAATTCATAGAAGTTATATTACAGCTTCACAAACCTTCTTGCTAGATTAAAAAACATTTGCCCTTTTTTTCAGTTTACATAGAGTATTATAAAGAATGTTTGATTCTGAATTCCCTTTCCTTCAAAAATTCACAGAACATATTTTCTTTAAAGACTTGCCCTTTTACATCCATACTACCAAGGATATATATTTAAAAAGAAATAAATTATGAACGTTTTATCGAAAATTACGTCCATTATGATGACACAATGAAATCTTAAGTGACAAATCCAAGAATAATTTCATTTAAAAAATAGTCAATGGATTAAAACTTTGAAAGTGTATACCTTTTTTTTTTTTAAATTTAATTGATCAAAGAATCGATTTTTTTAAAGAAGTGAAATCCAGCACTCTTTCTACAATAAACTGCATACTAAAGCGTTTCTTTAAATTTCGCTTTTATTTTAATCTTTATTTTAACGTTTATAAAATTTTCTTGTTTTTAGGAGAAATTTTAAAAACTATTAAATTAATTGTATGTCACTGTATATATTAATAATTGTAAAGATTTATATAATAATTTTTATGTAAGAAAATTTTTGCAAAGCTGATTGAGTATGAGTATTGATAAGCCACATGCTCTATTAAAAACCGTATAGCTCTCTGTCTTTTTTTAAACATGGGATCGAATTAAAAGTATACGAAGATAGTAATTTAAAACTGTATAGAAAACAAAAAATATGAAAACGACGTCCATTATATATATTTTTATAAATAGTAAATTAGTATTGTTTTTCAACAAAATATACTGTAACATCCGAGAAGCTGCCGCTTAAACGTAGGTATTCTTGGATTTTTATAACTCCCGGGAATAACAATTTGAAAATGCATAAAAGCCTGGAAACGTGAAAACCTTCTTCAGAAAATATATTTTTTGAAATAGTAAATATTCATATTTTTTTCACACACACACACACACACACACACACACACACATATATATATATATATATATATATATATATATATATTTAATAACTCGATTGGGGCGCCTGTTATTACTACTTTAAACTATAAAAAAACGGAACGTTCAATACCTCTGTGTTCTAAGAATCACGTTTACCTGGGCATGCATGAAAACCGATGAACTGAGGAAAATTAAAGCTCGTTTAATAAGGGTGTTTAATTAATATCTCGTCTAACTAACAAATAATGAAAGCTCCGACTCTCGGGTGCATCGTGAGCTGCCTTCGTATATCCGGTACTCATTTGCGGATGTCTACATGCGACAGATTTCCTTAGACATCGCCAACAAACAGACAAACACAGTCAGACAGCTTTATTATATCAATATAGATAATGTGCAAAACGCATCGCTTATTTAGCACATTGTAAATATTTATGTTGATATAATATAAAAAAAATGTGAAATATAAAGAAAACTACAATTTCAAATCATTTATCACACTAAAGTGCTGTCACAAAATATTTCAAAAGAAAAATAATTGATGTTTTTTCATGTAGCAATTGTTGCCATTTTTCATTATGTTACTCATTTCTAAATAGCAGTCTCTAAATGAATTCAACAGTGTGAAGGAATGAATGCAATCATGTATAATTTTGTACATAATATATATCTTAGATAGAAAAACAAACTTTTAGTGTTCGGATATCAAAAAGAAAAATACTTTATAGCTACGAAAATCCAGCTTTTCCTTTCAGCATTATGACAAATGATTTTAAGAGATAAATGATTGGAGCGGTTAAATGAAAAACATCATGTTCTAAGAAAAGAAAGTTTTTAAATGCGAGATGAATTGCTTTAAATACATTTTTTTCAATTTAGGATTAGCGTATGATTTATAAAAAATATTAACTAAATAAGGGATAAATAATAGTGAAAAAAAAACTTTTTAAGATTTTATCTCAAATAGCAAAAATCTCACAACCATTTTATAAAGTGGTCTTTTTAAACTTAAGTTCTTTCCAATGATTTATTTTTACTTTAAGAACAAACAATAGAGTAAAATACTATTTCAGTATCTGCAAAACAGCTTTGAAATTGTATTATATGAACTTTTATTATGTGAACTTTAACTTTTATTATTTGTACTTCATGAAAACTGATTTCGAAAATTTGGAACAGATGGTAGCACACTTCAGTGCATTAGTGTCTTCTGGCTGCAGCGCTGACAAGCTATGGAGAAAAACCCATCTGTGCTATAATCTCTCGTGCGAATAAGACATTCTTGCAACTGGAGATCGATACCTAACGTCAGTGTAAAAATTTCCATTTTCATGTTGTTTAAATGCAGTTGAATATGTAATGTTGTTTGATTAATAGTAACTAAATTTTCAGGAACGATAACGTAATTTATTGAAGAGCATTGGCGCGTATTACGTTCAATAAATTTCTATTTGTATTAGCATCAGGCTTACTCACATGCTGTATCCATACAACGTCGAAATGAACCTTACAATTGCTTTTTGAGTATATTGTGTTTAGGCTAATGTTAAAAAAAATTTGTATTTATTTCCTATATTTTTTTACAAAAGAATGTGTAAAGGATTTCCGATATTTTTGGACATGCTTCCCCCGTTTTAATTTTTTTTTTTATGCAGCTAGCATTAATTTTACCAGCCTGAAGAGAATGCAAAACCTGTTGTAGAAAGTATTAAAAAAGTACATAGACTGGCGCGTTGAAATATATATTCTTGAACACACTTAAACTTGAGAAAACATAGGTGAAACCAATCGAGAGAATTATAGATGATCAAATGCAAATGATGGAATTTTACATAACCTACACTGTAAAAAATGACCAATGTTTCTTATTTTATGAAAATATTCTATAACCACGAACGAAAATATAATATAATCTTCTGAGTTATTCGAAATTTCAAATAGCATGTTACATTGTCTTTTGAATCCCCAGAAACGAATACATTTTCAAAATTTAAAGAATAATTTATAAAAACAAATTATTTATAGCTGCCCGAATTTTTCAGAAGCGTTTCCGAAGGGTTTTTATAGTGTATTAATTAGTGTCCTCAGGCTGGAATACCTGTTTTTCGAATGTTATCCATTCTCAAGTACACGTTTTCAGCCGCATAAGTTAATTTATACATGAAAGAGTAAAGAAATAATCTTAATTTTAATGTTATTGTTAACGCTGTTAATTTTGCATGTTTGTCTGTTAAACATTTTTTTTTTGAGCATGAAAATGTTTACTTCAGAATGGATAGCATTCGAAAAATAGGTATTCCAGGCTGAGGACACTAATTAATACACTATAAAATCCCTTCGGAAACGTTTATGAAAAATTCGGGCAGCTAAAAATAATTTGTTTTTATAAATTATTCTTTAAATTTTGAAAATGTATTCGTATCTGGGAATTCAAAAGACAATGTAACATGCTATTTGAAATTTCGGATAACTCAAAAGATTATATTATATTTTCGTTCGTGGTTATAACATATTTTCATAAAATAAGAAACATTGGTCATTTTTTACAGTGTATTTACAATCAGCAAATTATGGGAGGGATATAAATATCAATACTTATAGAAACCAATTTTGGTTTGGTTTAATCAATTTATGGATTGGTAGTGTGATATTAAAATTACGCCCAACGATCACAAACAGTGAGTGATAGAATTCCTGAATTCAGAAACATGTCTTTAGCACTTTGTAAACCGCTACAAATTTAATCTGAAATACAAACTTTTGTCTTTCAAATTTTATATCGGAAAACAAATTTTATCTCGGGTAAGATATTTTACTACTTAAGGAGACTTGCTACCCTTTGCGCTTTTTTTTTAATTTTATTTCAGAGTATTTTAATAACGCTTTTAACATATTAGTAAATGGTTAGATGACGGAAAATGATTTAATCAAGAAAAAAAATGTTATTCTTGTAACATTCTAGTAACATTTAAAACAATTACTTTTTTCTTTGAAAAATTAAATACATTTTAAAATTTTGAATTTCTTTACAAACCACTGTTGGCGAAACTTTGTAACTTAAAAGTAATCGTCATGCCAAATTTAAAGTTTCTGTCCTTAACAATTCCTTAAAAATCGTAATTTAGAACATTTTCAGAACACGTCTCCCTCACATCACCCTTTAAGATTTCGAATTTTGTAGAAACTTTTCTTAGAGAGCATATACATACATCTTATAAGTAACTATCTTGCCAAATTTCAAATTTCTAACTTCTTCAGTATCACAAATCGTAATTTTAGAACGTTTTTTCCTTTTGCAAACCTTCTGGGGTTTTGACACCGACATAAAATATAGTCTATATTAGAGCAGGGATTGTCACCATCAATTTGCCACCATCACCTTTAAATTTGGTTCGGTAGTTTCAGAAATTCCATAGAAAATATAATTTAGAATGTTTTAGTGTGCTTTTCAATCATTTCATATTTTTAAATTTTGAATTTTTTCGAAACTGTTCTTAGAGAGTATTTACACCTTATAAGTAACTACCATGCCAAATTAAAAATTTCTAGCCCTTTCATTATCGCAAAAATTGCAGTTTTAGAACGTTTTTCATTACCGCATCCCCCTCTGGGGTTAGTGGCACCAACTTAAAATATAACCTATGTTGGAGCAAGGAGTGTTATTATCAATTTGCCACCATTACGTTTGAAATCGGTTTGATAGTTCCAGAGATTCCATAGAAATTGTAATTTAGAATGTTTTTAGAACGCTTTTCGCTTATTTTCCCCTTTTAAATTTCGAATTGTGTAGAAACTGTTTTTAGAGAGCATTTACATCTTATAAGTAACTACCATGCCAAATTTTAAATTTCTAGCCCCTTTAGTATCACAAAAATTGTAATTTTAGAACATTTTTCGCTCCTGCACCCTTTTGTGGATAGTGGCACCGACAGAAATTACAGCCTATGTTGGATCAGGGATTGTCAGCGACAATTTGACACCATCACTTTTGAAATCGGTTCGGTAGTTCTAGAGATTACCCCCTACAAACTAACGTTACTTCTTTATAATATTGGTATAGATGTACTTAAAAAAAGAAGTAATAATATTAAATTTTTAAATGAAATACGCTTTTCCTCAATTAAAATGGCATTTTAAAATACAACAATTTAGAATTATTTTTTTAAAGTGTCGAAGTTCTCTCTCTCCCTCTCTCACTTAAGTCAAATTCAAATATACTTAGGTCAATCTCTATCTTTTAGAATATTTTAAAATCTCTTTGATATTTTTAATTTTTAGAAAGTTATGGAAGCGTTTTATTCCTAACATGTCAATTTTTGTCTGCTTAAATCTCATATTAAATTTTATATAATATTGTAATTTAAATTTAATTACTTTAAATCGTTTTAATCGAGTAATCGTTTTATATGATTAACTTTTTAAAATAGTCGTTAAACATCTCTGTTAATAGTGAAAGAGTGTAAATTTAGAACATATTTCTTAAGATTTTCTGTTAACGAAAATTCGTCTTTTTATAGTTATATGTATTTTCCAATAAATAGTTTCAGATGAAAGTTAAATTTTAAAGCGAAACACAGAAGAATGTAAGCAATGATCATTGAAATAGTATTTTTATTATAAAAATATGGCAATATTTTCATGTTTATTTTTATATACATGATTATCGTTCTTTTAGTTTGTAACTACAAACAAAAATGATACTTACAATGTTTTATGAAAATGAAAAAAAAATGATATGGTTTTTTGTAAACAGTTGTCATTCTGAATTCATATTCAGTGTTATTAAAAAAATAAAACAGATGAAAATAAAACTGGAGTATTGGCTGAATACTTTTCAAGGTAGAAATTGCTTCATAGATATATTGCTTCATAGAATGAACAAATTTTATGTGAAAACAGCTAAAGTTTGATAATTTAGATAATATTTTACATAAATAAATTGAAATATTTGGGATGTTTTTGTGGTATGTTTATAAAACAATCTAGTTAAAATCCTAATGATTGTTTTTTTATTACGTCATAAAATTCTGTCATTATTATAATTCGAATAAAAACGGAATATCCTATACCTACGATTGTATTATCTATACGAATGCCTAATGGTTTTGTTATGTATGAAGGGAAGATAAATGAAAAAAAAACATTTAAATGCAATGTTTTTACATAATTGTAAATATTCTTAAAAATGTGATTAATACATAAATAGTTACAAAAATATACTATGTCATTCAAAATGTAGATTTTAAAATTAATTACTTCTTCTGCCCATGCTTCATGTGATGATTGTTGAATATTTGAAAGAATTGAAGATTTGTTATAAATATTTTTTCAGTTGTGTAGTGCCGAGAAAGAAATATTTATTTATATGAAATAACCTAGAAACAATTTCATCGGTGTACTTATTGCGGTGAGTATATGAAATAAGTTAATTATTTTACGGTCAATATCCTTATCACAAATTGTTTTATTAAAATATACATCAAGCATTACTGAAATATATGAACACATTGTCGCTATGATTGTTATATAATGTGCGAAATATACATTTTTTCATCACTTTGCCATAACGCAGAACAGTAAATTTTTTTGTACAATAGATATCTGTCAAAATTAAACTACCTGTATGTTTAATACGAAATCACATTATTGATTTTCCTCTTCAGGGATTAATTTTTGCTTAGTAAATAATCGACATTTGATTGCTAGTTATTTGATAAGTATATTCCAAACATTATGGTTGTTTATGTCCTATAAATATAATATGCCATTTTTCAAATTATTAAACACATTTTACTTTTTTTTCACACGTTTATCCGATGAAGATTATCAGAAGATAAAGTATTTCAACAACGATTAAAAAGCATTAAACACACAAAGCAGTAACATTGTTTTATTAAAAGTTATAATAATTTAGAGATTAATAGAGTGCATAACAGGCATAACAATTCATTAAAGTTTTATACATTGGCTGCATTTTGTTAGATGATAAATCAAAAGTTACTTATTTTTTTTTGTTTCAATTAAAATGATTTCATTTTTGCCATTATCAGTAATAACCTTTGAAGTATTTATGACATAGTATTTCTCTGTTCTTTATGATGTAATTTTCAGCATCTCTAAAGTTTATCTGTGATAATGTTTATAATACTTTTTGTTTATTTCTATTTCTTTTTCACGTGATCAATTAAAATATATATTTGTATTTGAAAAAGCAAAAACATATAAATATGAAAATGTCATTATGCTATGTTTATAATCCAAGCATGTAACTATTTTGAGTCTTTAAAAAATATTTTCAATGCGAGAGTGCCTTTGAATAATGTATAAGCACTTTTGCATCGTTCACTTTTCTGTCGAAATTTAATATTTATTTTTCTTTTAATTATTCTTTCTTTTTTCTTTCTAATTCAATCAAAAATTTTGTATGTAGCTTTCATAGTTTTAAAAGTACTCTATAGAGTAAAATCATGCTAATCACTTGTAAAAAATATACAACTTAAAGACATATAAATATTGCTTTTAGAGAAACAGTACATTTTTCTCTTCAAATAAATCGGAGGCAGAAGTTTTTTTATTCACGTATATCAAGCTGCTATACAACATAAAATGACGAACATTCTCTTTCACCCATCAGTAACATGAAAGAATGTTTTAGAGCTGTCATTGATTTGAGAAAATGTTGAAAAGTCATATTTTTGATTGAAAATTGATAAAGTAGCATACAGTTTCATTAACAAGTGTACCTATTTGGTTTTTTTTATGATTAATGAAGGTATGTATATATTGACGAATGGTATTCATTGAAATATGTTTAAAAATCTTTATCCTTAAGGTAAATAACTAGTAATAAAAGTGTACTATTTTTATATCTCGAGCTGCAAAAAAAAATATATATATTAAACTGTTTATATTAAGTTTTAATTTTTTTTAAAACTTATTTTGCATACGGATGGACTTGAAACTTGATGCGTTGAGGATATTAAATAGAACATTTGCCCAATTTATGTAATGTAAGCACAAATAAACTGTTAAAACATCAAATAGCAAATTAAAGCATACTTAACGTCGAATTACAAACGACAATAGCAGTCTTAGTTGGATTTCTTTGTAATTTTACTCCTATGTTCTACTGTTAAGATAATACATATACACAAAACAGTTAAATATACGATGTAAATCCTTCTAAAATCTCATTTTACGTGCTTTAAATCCTGTTTTTTTTTAAATTTAAACAAATCATGTTTAATTGATCTACTAATCTTATTTGGTTGAATGGTTCGTGGAGTTCAATTAATTTCATCACTGTGTGCCGGAAATGAATAGCTGACTTTCTTTTAAAAACGTACATGTATATTTATTTAAGAATCAAGGAATAAAGTACAATATATATCAATTTAAATGACATACAAGTGAAGAATAGGACAAGCTATTTTATTCATATAAGAAACACCTAATATTAATCAATGCGACTTTAAAATTATAAGAGACGTCTGTTACGCTTTAAATATTTTCTCAAATACAAGTTAATTTAGTCTTTGAAAAACATTTGCTTCCTTTTTTAACTTTTCTTTTTTGCTTATAATGTTGCAATTTAAATTTATTTTAAAAGCTTTTAGTTCAAAGTGTTTCAAACCTACAAACCATTTAGAGAATGTAACTTAAAACTTACTCTTTCAGTAAAAATATTTTTTCTCGTTTATATTGCGATTTGGGGAAAAGTTTTTCTTTATATACAAATTGGGCACTGAAATTTCCTCTTTTCTCCTATTTGCGATTTTTAGTTCTATTTTTTTTAATGTGTACTGTCAGTTTTGTTTTATACTTGAAAAGGACAAAAATAATAACAATAAAACACCTGATTTTTTTCAGCAAGTGGAGTTTACTGGATTTTGTTTGTTAACATATTCATTGTTATGTTCTTCTCAGCATTTTTATTGCTCAAATGATTTATTCCCCCTTTGAGCACGTAACGTAAAACGAATGTTGTTTTTCTTCAAATTTAATAATTTAAGGCATAATTTTGACAGATCAAATGCCGTATCACTATTAAAATTTCTTCAAAATTCTAAGAGTTTTTTTCCCATAAACAACTTTGTTTTTGTTTTGACAGTTTTTCTTGTAAGTGTTAAAATTTTTCTCAAGAATGGAAACATTTTAATTCGCAATATACACATTTTTTTTACAATGGAAATGTTATATTACGAAGCAAAAAGCCATGAAACGTTCAAAATTGGAGGATTAACATAAGGGTATCCATAATTAAGGTATAAATATTTATAGCTCATATATAAAGTAGTAGTGAAAATTGAACTTCATTTTGTATATATACTATTTAGATCATGGGAAATCAATTTATAAAGGAAAATGTCGATCACAATTTCAACACCAGGCTCTGGAGGCTAATTTAAGGTAGTGAAACCTATAGGCAAGACTTCACCAATGCATTTAACTTTTTCTGCAGTCTTTTTAACTTCTAAACGTCGCACAATTTCAGTGTTTACACACTCGAATAGGAAACAAAATGTTTTTTCAAATGAAATTTACTGATTTTGTATGGTTTTAAAATAATTTTCAAGCATGCATTTCTTTTAAATCTATCGCTTGCAGGCCGATTACGAAAAATTAAACAGTTTTCATCTAAAACTACATAAATGGTTCAGCATTGGTTTCTGGCTGATATTCCATAATAAAATAATTTAAATAAAACACAAATTTAACATATATCCAATCGAACTAAGCGCTTAACCAATTATCCAAATCTAAAATGCTGATGCGAATAGCGAAATCTTTGGCGATTTCTCCGACTTTTAATTCCTGACATGTGATTAGTACAAAAGTATTGATTTTAATAAATTTCACAACTTTATTTGAAAGCATGGTTGATATTTGTCATATATAAATACTTTTGATTGTTTTTAGAGGATAATCTAAATAAATATTTCAAACGTAAAAAATCTATTAGACTTTTCAATGAAAAGTTAAATATATTTTCACCTACGATCTGTAACCCAGAAAGCCCGGATTAGATCCCCCAATAGGCTTAAAAACTAAAATGTCACTCCATTAAATGTTAGTTACGTAAATCTACCGGAAAGTTTTAACTATTTTTTACTTTATAAATCGATTTCCCATGCTTTAAATTGTATTCATACGAAATTCGAGGAGTATTTAGCTGATTATTGGGCCAATTTGGTTGAATCCAACGCCTAGGAGTATTACATTGCTGAAAATTTTGTTTATTAGGTTGCACACTATATCAGTATTTACAACTACGAAATTCAAGTGGACTGTAAATTATACAACTTTCGATAAAAATTCAACTTTGTTTACTAACGAGTAACGAACCATTTTTTTTATTTACTTCGGAGCTCCCCATAAAACAACCGAACGAAACAAGAACAAAACGACTTTTGAGTTACATTTATCGCCAAGCGATGTTAGAAGCCAAGAGTGGCGCCAACATACCGGCCACCACTGAAATATTTATTTCAGCAACATATCTTAAAAATGTCCTTCGTTGTAACAATATATATATATATTTTTTTACAATAAATCTTCAATTATAATAAAAGTTTCAGTTCAATCAATAATACAAATATACAATTCAATTCAATTATAATATTAAAATACAAAGTTACTGCCAAAAATTTTCAAATATAAATGCACAGAAATACAAGAAAAATAAATATTTACATTATAATAAAGGATCATTTATGGGCAAAATACTAACATTAGAAATTGCTCGTTTGAATATACCATTTGGGGTTTTTACAAGCACAAACCTAATTTTACCATCGCTCCCATAAATAACGTCTTGAATGCGACCTACTGACCAGGTACACATGGATAAATTACTATCCTTTAATAAGAACATAGTTCCGATTTTTATATTTTCCTTTTCAAATAACCATTTTGTTCGCTGCTGTAGATTATTTAAATAATCTCTACTCCATTTTTTTCCAAATTAATTGGTTAATTTTTGTAATTTGCTGCCAATGACTAAGTTTATTACTGGCAAGGTCAGTCAAGTTTGGTTCACAGATGCTATTTATAGGGCGGACTATTAAAAAATGTCCTGGGGTTAAAGTTTCGGAATCGTTTGGATCCGAAGATAAAGGTATTAGAGGCCTACTGTTTAAAATACCTTCGATTTGATTAACGACAGTTAAAATTTCCTCAAAAGTTAGTTTTAAATCTCCAATAGTTCTTTTTAAATGATGCTTAAAGGATTTTACTCCTGCCTCCCACAAGCCACCAAAATTAGGGGATCTAGGAGGAAGGAATTTCCAAGAAATTGAATTAGCCAATTCCTCGGATTGATTTTTTACAATTTTATGCAATTTTTTCAATTCTGAATTCGCACCAACAAAATTAGAGGCATTATCGGAAAAGATGGTGGCACAAATTCCGCGCCTAGCTACAAATCTTTTAAAGGTAGATATTAAGGCTTCAGAAGTTAAATCTGTTATTATTTCTAAATGCATTGCACGAGTAGCAAAACAGACGAAAATTTCGACATAAATTTTACTAAAAACTCCTTTACGTTGGTTTTTGTATTTTATAAAAAATGGGCCACATAAATCAATGCCTGAATTTGTAAAAGGGGGATTTATATTTACCCTTTCTTTAGGTAACGAGGCCATGATTTGTTCTGCAATTTTAGGTTTCTTTTTAAAACAAACAATGCAATTATGCACGATTTTTCTAGCTATGTTTCTGCCATTTAAGGACCAGAATTCTTGTCTCACAAAATAAAGCAATGTTTGAGCACCAACATGCAAATTTTTTAAGTGAAAATACTGGAAAATTAAAAGTGTAAGCCTATGATCTTTCGGTAAAAGAATCGGATGTTTTTATCATAAGATAAATTCGATTGATCTAAACGACCACCAACCCTAATAATTTCATCCCTATCAAGAAAAGGATTTAAATTACTTACTCGACTATCCTTTAGTTTCTCACCTTTCTTGAGTGCCTTCATTTCCCTGGTGAAATACATTACCTGAACCAATTTGACTAATTTAATTTTTGCTTGGTAAAATTCCTCCTTTGTAATAGGCCCTACACTCCTTTCTTTGTGCTTGCAATTATAAATAAATCTATAAATATAAGCTAAAATACAAATTAACTTAAAATAACTGTTACTTAAGGCACAAAAATTGTTCAGAAAGTTATTAAAGTCCTGATTAATTAGATGCAAATTAATATTACAGTTTTTAAGTTCGTTTAAATAAGCATCATCATTTGGAAAGTCAGTTTTTTTCTCTTTTTCTGTCACGTCCATGATATTATTAGTCAATAATGGACCTTTCCACCACAGTTCCATTTCTGAGAGTTCCTGAGGAAATGTTCCACGAGATATTATATCAGCTGGATTATCACTAGAAGGAATGTGTTTCCATAAAAATTGTTCAGTGAGAGACTGAATCTTTGATACTCTATTTGCGATGAAAGTTTTTTAATAGATGAGCAGAGGTTTTTATCCATGCCAATGCTAAGAATAAAATTACTCCTTGAATGTCTAGTTGTAAGGAAGGGAGAATTTTGGCGACAAGTTGAGAAAGAAGCAAACAGGAACATAGTTCCAGTCTTGGCACAGAAATGGTCTTTAGAGGTGACACTCTTGATTTACTTGCAATGAGGTTTGGTGTGGTCGAGTTGGATGAATTTAAACAATATACATAAACTGCAGCACCAAAAGCTGTTATGGAAGGATCAGCGAAACCAAGAACAAATATTGCTTCTGTGGAAGGAGTTAAATTGTATCGACTAATTGTTATATTTTCTATAGTTTTTAGTTGACTTACGAAGTAACACTAATCACTAGCAAGAGGTTCCGGAATGTTTTCGTCCCATCCTATTTTACACAACCATAATTTTGAAGATAACACTTAGCCTTGGAAATAATTGGGCCTATCAGCCCAAGAAGATCATACAATTTTGCTATGACAGAAATAACCTGTCTTTTGGTGTATGATTCTTGCTCTTTCACTGAAACTCTAAACACAAATTGGTCTTTGTTGGATTGCCAAACCATACCTAGAGTCTTAGCTGAAGTGTCAGACTTAGTGCAAAAGGAGACATCTTCGATTTCGTCATGATTTAAAAGCTCATTCAAATTTCAATTCCATATGTGAAAAGCCATTCCACAAGAACGAAATATGTCAATTAATTGATTTTTCAGGTCAATTGCCGACTCTGAATCTGGGGATCCGGTCACGATGTCGTCCATATAGCTATCAGACAGAATAGCTTTTGCTGCAAGATGAAATCTGTCCTTCTCATCTAAGGCCAATTGTTTGATGCACCTTATGGCCAAAAAAGGGGCGCATTTAGTTCATAAGTAACCGTGTTCAATTTAAAGGCAATTGTGGAATTATTTTCGTAATCCTTCCAAAGAATGCGTAGAAGTTCCCTTTGCAAAGGATCTATCAAAATCTGCCGAAACATTTTTTTAATGTCCGCAGTTAAAGCAACCTTATATTTTCGAAATGTTAACAAAATATCAAAAAGATCTTCCTTAACTTCACCGGAAAGCAAAATATCATTCAAGCTTTTTCCGGTTGTGGTAGGTGCAGAGGCATTAAAGACAACCCTTAATTTAGTAGGGGATTTATCCGGTTTAAAATTGCCATGATGAGGCATGTAATAAACTACTGAGCGAGAATCTTCGACTGAAATTTTTTCCATATGCTCCAATGTTTCATATTCGTTTAAAAATTCGCAATAAAGTTTTTTCATAGTACTATTATTTTCCAATCTCTTTACTGTTTGTTGTAAACGCCTTTCTGCTAAATTTCTCGATTTTCCCAATGAATTTAATTGATCAGTTTGAATTGGCATTTCGACAATAAACCTTCCGGTATCATCTCTTTTGTGCGTTTTTTGAGAATGAGATTCACAAAATTCTTCTTCTTTACTTAGAAAACGGTCACGTGAAATATTTTTTATTTCCCATTTTTTTAAGATTAGATTCAATGTTCTCGATTTCATAATTAAATGTCAATCCACAATATGAATTAGAACTCTTGATTTTAACAGTTCCAGTAACAATAAGGCCAAACACCGAATTTTGAAACATTAAATTTGGTGAAATGCGATTTTTTCCTTCTTTTATTATCTCATAAAAGAGTTCTGCCCCAATTATTAAATGAATTTTTCTCGGTATGTTAAAAGTAGGATCAGCTAGCAAAACCCAATTTGGTAACAATGCTTTATCAATTTTAATATTTGAAGAAGGTACACAATCAGTAATTTTCGAAACAACAAAAAATTCGCTAGGTGAAGAGAATGAAGCATTTTTATTACGAATTACCGTATTAACTTTCCGTTTAACATTAAAGGCATTTCCACCTAATCCACTAACGGAAATATTTATTCTTTCTTTTTTCAAGCCCAAATTGGAGGCCATTTATTCCGTAATATAGTTAGCTTGGCTCACACTATCGAGGATTGTCCTTGCCTGAACGAAGCATTTATGTAACGGACTATAAATATAAATATGTGCCGCAGACAAAAGAACTGCTTTTTTACTTTCATTATTATATGATGAAAAACTCTGAGATATTTCCGATAAATTTTGTTTATTTGTTTCATCATTTTCTTTACCAGTACGTCCGTCTGGCGCCAATGATATTTCAAGTTCAGAATCGGGGCTTTTTAATGACGTTTTATTTTGAAATGATTTATTTTTATCTCGATGAAGTAACACGCTATGTCTGAGAGAGCACAGCTGACAGTTACATTTTGAAACGCATTTCGAAAGCATATGCGAATCATTTAAACAATTTATACAAAGTTTATTCTTTTTTACTTCATCAAATCTTTGAATTGGAGTCATTTTTAGAAAAACAGGGCACTGGTGAATTGCATGTAATTTTTTACAAACAAGGCATGCATTAGATTTCAGAATAAAAGTTTTTTGTTTGTTCTGGGTTTTAAATTTTTGCCAATTTATTTGTGTTCCTTGAAGGTTTTCTAATATTTGAACACGATTTTGCAAGAATTCGATAAAGTTATCCCATCTGAGTAAATCTGTCGTTGTTAATGTCATTTCGAATTCCTTACATGTTGTTCTATCCAATTTTGTCAAATTAATATTAATCAATAAATTTTCACTAAAATTGTTCATTTCGACATTTAACACCTTTAAAGCTCTTACATTCTTTAAAATACAATCAAGCAGCATTCTTAATTTTTCAGCTGAATCAGTACAAATATTATCTAACATTAATAAAGATTTAATATGACTGTTAACTATTAATCTTTTATTGTCAAATCTTTTTTTTAAGTGCTTCAAATAATGACTCATATGTGTCATCAGTACTTTGGATTTGTTTCGCTGAATTCTCAATAAGACTTTTAAATCTTACCTTGAGATTTTGGAGATCTTGTTCAATTTCTTCAAATTCAGCATCACACTTATCGATTTCTACATCTTTCAAAATTTTATAGAACTCCATTTTCAAGTCATCTAATTTATCTTCTAATTTGTTCAAATTTTCTATTTTATTCAAGATATCCTCTGAGTCTATTTCTTGTGCCTCATCGGCTATAAAGTTTGACAATTTTGTCAATTGGGCCTTTATGTTGCCCCTTTTTCGATTCAACACCTTTACATCACATCCATTGTTATTGTTCCGATTTTTTTTCTCTTTAAACAAAACGCCATATAATCCTATGATGGCTGATTATTCTCCGCGAGCGGTACCATATTTATGACTACGAAATTCAAGTGGACTGTAAATTATACAACTTTCGATAAAAATGCAACTTTGTTTACTAACAAGTAACGAGCCATTTTTTTTATTTACTTTGGAGCTCCCCATGGAACAACCGAACGAAACAAGAACAAAACGACTTCTGAGTTACATTTATCGCCAAGCGATGTTAGAAGCCAAGAGTGGCGCCAACAATCAGGGAATATTAAAATTGGGTTGATTAGGTTTATTTGGTAATGATGGGCTTGTAACAGCAGGGGTGAAAACTTCCACAAATTGCTTTACAAGTCTATACCACTCTGTTGTACTATCAGGAGGGTTAACAATTAGATAATTCTTATACTCTGGTTTTAAGCCATCGTACAGTGGGGCGTTTTGATGATCTAGGTGGACAAAATTCATTTTTCCGATTATCTCGGAATTTAACAAGACCACGTATACTGGTAGCTGAATGTCTCTTTCGGTCGAAATCCGTACGAGTTTTGTCGAAAAAACCCGATGTGTCGATTAACTACGACCGTAAAGAAGGCAGTTGATTTGAAAGACTTTCAGCAGTTGCATTATTTGTATGTAAGTTCGAAAGCAAAGCGTGACTTTTCTGTTTTATTCAAAAGCAGGAGTTTACTGGACATATGTCACATGTTTGTCACACGATTTAACCTATTGTTGTTTGAAAATAAGCGCTATCTTGTTTTCAAACTTCATCTTGACTTTTAATACAGTATTAAGCATTATTAAGCAATAAGCATTTTTTAAAATCAAAGTGCCATTCTTAAAGTATTGAAAACTTAAAAAAGCTCCTGCGAAAGTTTGCGAATCATTAAGTTATATTAGCTCGTAGTGTGTGTCTGAGTGTTTAATTCAAATCTTGAAAGTCAATTTTAACCACTTTTAAATATTCGATTGAGCTGAAACTTTGAATACATGTGTAGTTTCAATGACGATACAATATCATAATATAAATAAATAATAATAATATAAATAATAATAATAATAATAATAATAATAATAATAATAATAATAATAATTTAAATAATTAAATATGCCAAATATTTATCACTGTTTGATTATTTTATCACCGATACATTCGAAAACCCAGCAAAACCTAATTATTCTTCAACGCAATAATTTTGTCCACCTAGATCCTCAAAACGCCCCACTGTGCATCGGTTAGTACTTGTAGTAAAAGAGTTTCACATAAATGTAACTTTCTGCCTATTTCAACCTTTTTACGAAAGTAATTTTTTTAATTACTGAAACTATCTAATTTCAGAGCGGTGAATTCAGAAAATTTGAAACATTTTACATGAATAAATTTTTTAGTTGAAATATCGGAAATTTGTTCATATTTAGTACAGTTGAGACATTAATTAATATAATCCTTAAGAGCTTCTACATTTAACCCATTCGGGACCATGGGTGCATATATGCACCCTCAAAAAGAGCATACAGAATTTGTTTTAGGCACCAGTAAAAAATAAAAGTAATATTTACTTTCTCTTATTAGAGCATTTTTGTGATTGTTTAAGTAAAGATAGCTTTCTAAAAAAAAAGTGGTGCTAACCAAATAAAATTTGTGTAAAAGCCGCCAGTCCCGAAGGGGTTAAATTCTGAGAAATATATTTAAATTTCTATTCTACATCTTTATTTTCTTTTTCAAATATTTTAACCAAGATTGAATTACCATCCCACAATTGGGATCAAAAGCTACAAATTTAGGATCCTTCATGGTTGTATACTCATTTAATTTAATAAAGAAATTAATTCTATTCCAGCTCTTCCCAACCTTTTTTCTTTCACGTACCCCTTGCTTAGGCTTTTCATTTCGGCGTACCTCCATTTCTCATAATCCCCCCCCCCCCCTCTCCTCCATATATTATTAAAATTTTCATCTCCCGTGAATGCAAAATCCATATTTTAAGAATTATTCATTATTACATTTTCTATTCATTGAGGGAGCACTGATGTTTCAGTATGAATTCTAAAGTATTAATGTTTAGTTTTTATCAGTTATGAGAACATGCCTATTAACAGCTGCACTCAGGTACTCTTGTATTTCAAAATAATCAGATTGTTTCGAAGAACTCGTAGTTCCCGAATCATCAGGTTAAATTTCAATCACAGTTGCAGTGATCTTAAGACTTCTAGATTTTAACCAGTTATCCCTTTTAAAATATAAAACCAAATCATTCGAATAATAATAAACACTTCAAATAAAAATTCATTAAAAGGAAGGAAGCTTTTCGATTAGTATATGTATAAAATATATAAATACTCATGCAATAATATTTACAGTGGGCGGAGCTAAAGACATAGAATAATCAATGTATTATTACGCTCATTTTGAGTGTAACATACTGGAGTTACACCTGAGAGTGAGACTAACTTTGTAATTCCAAACTACCAACTTTCTTTATGTGTTTTAAGTTAAACCATTTTTGTGATTTCCGCCATTACCGATACTATTTTCACGTACCCCCAGCAGTCCCGCCACGTACCCCCAGGTGTACGCGTACCCCAGGTTGGGAACCGCTGCTCTTTGAGAAAACCTGATCTTAAAAACATAAAAGCCTATTTATAACACTGTCTCATCATAATAAATAAATAAATATATAATCAAAATAGTAAATAAATAACTATATTCATTTTAATTACAAATAAAATCTCTATTAATATACTTTAAAGAAAAAATAACAAATAAATAATAAATAAGAAGAAATAAAACTTTAAACAAATAATATTATTATAATAATATCTAATGTTTTCGCTTATTCCTCCTAAACTGATTTTTTTAGGGACTAAAATACCTGTGTGAAGATTAGAACAAACTCTATACTTTATTATTATCATTCAGAATAAACCATCTGGTTGACATCAAGAGTGTACAGGGGCTATTTTTGACATCTCAAGAAGTCTGGCGGATATGACTTGCACCAATCCTATGAACTTCGTTTTCTGTGTGTTTAAACAGATTGTTAGTGGAGAATTCATTTTTCATTTCCCAGTTTATTTTGGAACCAGGGATGCAAAGCAATCTACAAATTGATTTAATATACGTTTGATGGTTGATTTTGATGCCTTCATCAACAAAAAATAAGCGATGTTTTGCAAGTTGAACAAATCCCACACCAAACAACAACTGATTGGGACTTTGTCGCCTTTCGATAACAACTATGGACAAAGAGTACGATCCTCAAAATTCAATTGTTTTATCTATTATGGCTTAGTTCATTTGTGAAAATTAATAAAAATCTTTTTGTTTCTGATCATTAGCCATCCGCTTCATTAATGATATTCATTTTTGAAGTTTTGCTTTCTTGTTGGATACGGTAAGTTTGTGGCACCATTCCATTTGTAAGGCTGCTCTTTCACTTGCTGTCGAACCGTTTTCAGAATAATGATAATCTTTTTTACGACTTTGTGCTGCGGAACCTTGGAAATCCAATGTTCCTTATGGTCACTTTGCGTTTTCTGGAAGTGTTTCGTGTTACTTTTCTCCCTCTTTTTGATCTCTCTCTATTATGTCCAAGCTCATAGAACTGTTTTATGGTATCCCACACAGCCTAATATGGAACGTTTAGTACTTGACCGAACTCTTATTAACTTATCCCTTCAGCATGTTACAAATCTTAATCTTTCTTTATAAGTCGTTTTGTATATATGTATAAATCAGTATTATTAGCCAGTATTGTAAGTTATATATATATATATAAACAGAAAAAAAAACTGATTTATTATTATAAGATTAATACACAATTGCCTCCCACAATGAAAACATAGCGCATTATAAACTGTTATATGCAAATTAGACGAAATGTAATCAAAATTAAATTTCCATTCTCAGGGGGTTTAAGAAATGAGGAGTTTAAATTAGCTTTACAAGTAGTAAAACGTTCCATTTAATATAATTGAAATTTTTTATATATCTAGCCGCAACAAACATAACTCCCTTAATCAATGAAATTATTAACACCTATGCATTGTAGAGGGGCTCGTTTAGTTCAACTAATCGTTTTCCATGAACTTACCAAATATAATGCAGGATTTAAATATGGCGATTTCATAGTCCACCACCAAAAAGTAGATAGAAAGTAGTTATGAAGCTGAGCTCTATGAGCCACCTCATGATGATATATGCATTTTAAATTTAGTGCCGAGGTTTTTCAGAAAGTCCTCCTATAAGGTTCAAGAATATAATCCAAGCATTGGGTGAAAGCAGAGGAGATGGCGTAGAGTCAGATTAAGATATGGGTATACGGGTCCCGTGGTCTCCAAATTTAGGAGCTGTCAAATCCGCAGATAAATCTTTTAAAACCTACATTAGAATATCGCTATTTCTCTTAGTTTCATGTTGTACTATAGCAACATGTAATTCTAAATCTTACTTTAGAAGTACAATATTTTGTGTTTTCAATTACAAATTTTTACCACGTTGACCGCCACAGATTGCGATGAAGTGGCTTTTTTGGCAGACATTTTTAAAACGTTTTTCAGTTTTATCGAGGCGGTTCACAGTTCACAATAGCAGTAAAGTTTATAAAATTTATATAAAGTGTTAATTTTATACATTTTTAAATCAAAAATTTCCAATTTCAGTTATTTTTCAAGTTCGACGCCAAACTGAAATTAATAAACATGTGTACAGCAAACACGGAGAATTTTTTAAGTGCAGGATAATAAATTTTATCAATAGTGCCATTTTATAGCAATAAATTTCTTCAATGAAAGTATTGATGGCACACGTATTTGTGTGGAATGGCTCCCCGGGAAATATTTCTGGTACACATATTTGTGTGTCATGGCTATAAATGTGTTAAGCCGATTCAAACTTAATGTTAGTGCAAAATATCATAATTTTATAAAGCTCACTAAGTATAGGATCTAAATGCATTTACAATACTTTCAATCTTTTTATCAATGTATTCTGTTACTTCATACCTGTACCGTTACACAAAAATCTTATTTTATGTTATTAAATAAGTGCCTTGAGTCCGGCATTAAAAAGTCTAATTATGATTATATTAAAAAATTTATAAATTAGGCATGCATGAAATATAGTTCATATTGTTGCATATTAAACACCTAGGGTCCCTTGTCAAGCCTCCGCCCAAGACCCCTAAAATTTATAGTTGGGACCTGCGTATTACAATATACCGGCGTTTTAACTTTATGTGGGTGCACGAAATTAAATGTTGTAAAATTGATGCTGGGTATATTTTAGTATGAGCCCAAACTTAGTGCATAGAATTTGTATTTTCTAATACAAGCCAATGAGTGATATGAATTTTGAGAAATAATATAGGCAATGAAAAGTGGTCGTTTTCAAAAATTATATTCCTTAATTTTATCTTGGCCGTAACATAATCAGTACAAAAACCCTTAACGGGTTAAAAGTTGTGACGCAGCATTTTCTTTTGGCTCTAAGAATTTTAAATATGTGTCTTAAAAGCAATGATATCGAATTTGAGTGACGCTATGTTAATAATATTTTTAAAAATCGTCATTTTCTTTTTAGTTTTATTTGTATTCACAGGTGCAATTATTATTTTAACATGAAAAAATATATAAAATTTATTCGCTGATGCTTTTTCATTCAGATCTCTCAGGAATTCAAAATATGGGTTTTAAAAGAAATGATATCAAAATTTGAGTGACACCTTGACGTGAATTTAGTAGGATTGTTTTAAAATTCAATTTAAATTATTTTTCGTTTGTCTTCTGAAGTATATTTACACATACAAACAATACTTTTAATTTTTCAATACACTGTTAAATATATTACTTTCACTGAGCCTATATTATGTATTGAAATGTATTTATTTCAATAAAATGATTTATGTTTTGTGTCACGCTATCCAAAATCATAAGTAAAATTTATGTAAATGATTATTTTGCGTCATATTATCCACTTGCATACATTTCCCTTTGTTTGGATAATATGACGCAAAATAATCATTTACATAAATTTTACTTATGATTTTGGATAGCGTGACACAAAACATAAATCATTTTATTGAAATAAATACATTTCAATATATAATATAGGCTCAGTGAAAGTAATATATTTAACAGTGTATTGAAAAATTAAAAGTATTGTTTGTATGTGTAAATATACTTCAGAAGACAAACGAAAAATAATTTAAATTGAATTTTAAAACAATCCTACTAAATTCACGTCAAGGTGTCACTCAAATTTTGATATCATTTCTTTTAAAACCCATATTTTGAATTCCTGAGAGATCTGAATGAAAAAGCATCAGCGAATAAATTTTATATATTTTTTCATGTTAAAATAATAATTGCACCTGTGAATACAAATAAAACTAAAAAGAAAATGATGATTTTTAAAAATATTATTAACATAGCGTCACTCAAATTCGATATCATTGCTTTTAAGACACATATTTAAAATTCTTAGAGTCAAAAGAAAATGCTGCGTCACAACTTTTAACCCGTTAAGGGTTTTTGTACTGATATCATTACTTTTTTGAGGTTATTGATGAAAATGTCAATTAATCGAAACTAAGCATAGGGTATAAATTAATCATTAGAATAAAATTTTAAAGAAATGCTAAAAAAGACCCTTAGGGCCCCAATAAAAAAATATGAGGGTGGTGTCCCGGGGAGAGGAGTGCAAGACTCAACTTTAAAGTTATGCATCGAGAGAGTAACATAATTAGAGGGATGAAAATGCATGGCACAAAAATGTTCAAGGGGCCCGGACCGGGTTCAGGCCAGTGTCCTAAATGGACTGTAGAAATGGTGGAATAATTAAATGGAAAAAAGGTCACAAAAAACGAAGAAGATCAGATTAAAAGGAGTCAAGTTATTTACAATTTATGGAACAAAAACGTCAAGGGGCCACGTACCGGACCCTAGGGTCTTAACTAGAATGTAGAAATGGAAAAATAACTGACTGGAGAAAGGGGCCCCAACAACGAAGAAAATCAGACAAAAAAGAGTAAAGTGATTAAAAATTTAGGGCACAAAAACTTAAAAGGGTCCAGGGGACTCGGGTCTTGTCTGAGAATAACATGTTGTTCATGTAGCAGCTGGAAGTCCTAAGAAGGTGTTAGAAAAAAACGGCGAGTGAATTGGACGATTTTTAAGGGAGGTATAGTAGGGGGCCCAAAAAGGGCTAGGTGATAGTTTTAAACAAGAACTTAAGATGAAGTATCTGAACTGGAATTCAGAAATGAGGGAATAACTAAATGGAGAAAGGGGCCCCAAAAAACGAAGATCATCGGTGAAAAAGGAGGCAAGTTATTAAAAATTTAGGGCACAAAAACTTAAAAGGTTACAGGGGGACCGGGTTTTGTCCGAGAAAATTTTGTATTGTTCATGTAGTAGCTGGAAGTCCTTGGAAGTTGCTAGAAAAAAAAGCTAGTGAATTAGACGATTTTTAAGGGAGCTATAGTGAGGACCCCAAAAGGGGCCAGCTGACAGTTTTGAGCAGGACCTTAGGATAAAGAGTCTGAACTGGAATGCAGAAATGGGGACTAATTGGAAACAGAAATTGGAACTAAAATCGATGTATCCTGTCGATGTCGAGTCGAATGAATCAAACCGCGTTGCAATGGGACCCATAGAACTCGAGTTAGCTGCAAAATCCGTTAGTTCCACCGCCAGGGGACGCACTCCGTTCTATACAAACATAGCTGAAATCTTCGAGGCTGAAGATTTCAAATCGAATGAACCATACCTCGTCCTGATGGGACCAATAAAACTCGAGTTAGCTGCAAAATCTGTTAGTTCCATCTTCCACCACCAGAGGGCGCACTCTGGTCTATACAGACATAGCTGAAATCTTTGAGGATGTCGATTTCGAGTCGAATGAGCCATACCTCGTAATGATGGGGCCCATAGAACCCGAGATAGGAAAGCGCCCCCTGGTGGTGACTTGAGACTAAAATCGATATATCCTGTCGATGTCGAGTTGAATGAATTAAAGTGCATTGTGATGGGACCTATAGAACTCAAGTTAGCTGAAAAATCCTTTAGTTCCACATTCCACCGCCAGGGGGCGCACTCTGTTCTATACGAACATAACCGAAATCTGTAAAGCTATCGAAATCCAGTTGAATTAGACAATTTTTGTCGTAATCGGGCCCATAGAACACGAGATACGAAAGCGCCCCTGGTGACAAAACTTTGAACTAAAATTGATATATCCTGTCGATGTCGAGTCGAATGAATCAAACTGCATTGTGATGGGATCCATAGAACTCGAGTTAGATGCAAAATCTGTTAGTTCCATCTTCCACCACCAGGGGGCGCACTCTAGTCTATACAAACATAGCTGAAATCACTGAGGATGTTAATTTCGAGTCAAATGAGCCATACCTCATAGTGATTGGGCACATAGAACCTGAGATAGGAAAGCGCCCCTGGTGGTGAGATTTGAAACTAAAATCGATGTATCCTGTCAATGTCGAGTTGAATGAATTAAACTGCATTGTGATGGGACCCAAAGAACTCAAGTTAGCTGAAAAATCCTTTAGTTCCACGTTCCACCGCCAGGGGGCGCACTCTGTTCTATACGAACATAACCGAAATCTATCGAAATCCAGTTGAATGAGCCAAACCTTGTCGTAATCGGGCCCATAGAACTCAAGATAGAAAAGCACCCCCTGGTGGGGAAACTTGTACCTACAATCGATAAGTCCTGTCGAGTCGAATGAATCAAACCGCATCGTGAAGGTACCCATAGAACTCAAGTTAGCAGTAAAATCCGTTAGTTCCATCTTCCACTGCCAGGGGGCGCAATCTTTTCTATATGAACATAACTGAAAATTTTGAGGCTGTTGATTTTGAGTTGAATGAGCCATACCTTGTCGTGATTGGGCCCATATAACCATAGATAAGAAAGCACTCCTGGTGGTGAAACTCTGAACTAAACACGATAAGTTTTATTGATATCGAATCGAATGAGCCAGACTGCGTCGCGATTTGGGATGCACAACCTGTGGCCTGCGGGCTAAACGTGGCCTGTGATGGGTAACTCGTTGCCCACGGAGACCATACATGCCAACATATCCAGAAATTTCGATTTCCTTAATAATTCGTGAAAAATTGCAAATTTTGTCCTTTGTAGGAAAACATCATGAATTTCATCAATCGGGTGCATGAAATCATGAATTGCGTCGACTGGATGCAAATTTTGTTGAATGGGCATGACAAAATCAAAAATTTCTCTATTTTGTCGCAAGGGAAAAAAACCCCGCAAATTTCAATAATCGATCGACAGAAACCAGATATGCCAAAATCGGAAATTCCGGAGTTGTGAATTTTCTCAATCATTCAAAAAAATGAAAAAATATCTTGAATTCTGTAAACCACAGAAAAAACCGCGCAAATTTCGTCGATAAAGCACGTAAAATCATGAATTTCATGGATCGAGCACAGACTAACTGCGAATTTCATCGAATGGGCGTGGAAAAATCGCAAATTACAACAAACAGTCACGGAAAGAGTTTGCAATTTGTCCATAGATCATAGAAAAACATCATGAATTATGTCTATCGGGTCTATAAAATTATGAATTGCGTTGACTGGATGCGAATTTTGTTGAATGGGCATGGAAAAAATCACGCCACCAACTATCTCGCTTGTTCTATGATTTAACCCTGTAAGCTTGCCATTTACTTGTTGACATTATGGCAGCTTGGTTTGCTAGCCACTCATATTTGAAGAATCATGCTGTCATCTTATGAAAAGGAACAGACGGTGTGCGTGTATGGCGAAGAATCAAGTAGGAACGCACAGGTTACACTTTAACAAAAACATATAAATATTTAAGAAAACAAGTAAGTGATGAGATTCGACTGGCATAACAAGATAGCCAGCCACACTCAGTTAGCGGCAAAAACAGACTGCCAGTTACAATGCGGTTACAGCTAAAAGTAACTCATTACACGTTGAGTTGTATGAAAAACGTCATACAATAAAATTAAAGTTAAAATTACAGTTAATATAGTTCCTGTTTAACATGGAGTTAGAGTTTATGGATAAACAGTTCAGGATACAGCTAACCCACCACAACATCATCACTTATTTCACGAGCATAATTATGCTCTAGTTACACACTGGAAATTTTCATTCTGTGGTTTTCTTTTCTTAGTATAAATAAAGTTATTATAAACAGTTTAATAAGGAACATTGTGCCACCAATACGAATTTACATGCAAAAAACAAGTAATTTTGTAAACAAACTGGTAGCAAAAAAAATTCATTTATCGCTTCGCCAAATTTGACGCCACCAACTATCTCGCCCCTGTAAGCTTTTCATTTACTTGTTGACATTATGGCGGCTTGGTTTGCTAGCCACTCATATTTGAAGAATCATGCTGTCATCTTATGAAAAGAACAGACTGTGCGTGTGTATGGCGAAGAATCAAGTAGGAACACACAGGTTAAACTTTAACAAAAACATATAATTATTTAAGAAAAACAAGTAAGTGATGAGATTCGACTGGCACGACAAGATAGCCAGCCACACTCAGTTAGCGGTAAAAACAGACTGCCTGTTACATTTCATGGGTGAATATCAAGGGTGGTATAATCAAGGTTGTATTTTGCATTTTAAAATTATTTTGGATCGAGTCGAAAGTTAAAATCACTTGTATTTAAACTGGCTATAACTCATTAGAATAACTTTGTTTTGTGCTAATAATGGAAAATGCTGCAAAATGAAATATTTCAGTATATAACAAATGCAAAAGTCAATGTTTGCATCAGCAAAAGGTTGCAAATTCTGAGTATGTGCAGATAGGATGTGCGCCTGTTGAAGCACTTATTTGCAGTTTTTAAACAAATACTACAGTTTAGTATTTATGCAAAACTGTAAAGAGCCCCCAAAACTAAGTTCAATTTTTTAAAGTTTCATTTGGATTTTTGAAACAGAATTTCATTTGGCGGCCTTGCCAACTTTCCCAGGGGGGAGGGGTGCTCAAAAATTTTCAGGGGGTTCTGATCCCTCCCCCTCTCCCCCCTAGCTACGGCCCTGGTTGAAATAGGGAACATGCAATAGTAAACGATAATAACACGCAAAAATTTCAGGGCAATCCAAGTATATTTATGCTAGTTAGAGCACGTGCAGACAAACTGAAGTCATAAACACTTTTGAACTAGGTTGGAAAGTGTTAAAAACGCACAAAAATATATTTACATAATATTAGTTCATTCCAGAACAAGCCGTTTAAATGAAATGTTAATATATTTAGAAAAATTTTGCATGAACTTGCTAATGTAAACATATGCTGTGATTTCAATAATGTTTGTTCATCTACAGAAAAAATATTATTTCAAAAAAGCAACCCAAAAGGCTGAAGACTGCAACTGAACACTTAATAAAAAATTGCCAAATCTATGGTACAGGATATGGAACTCTTGTTATGGGCATATTTCTTTTAAAATAGTGTTGATTAAGAAATTGTTGATTTATTTTAAAGTGCCAATTTGGCAGAGTACAGTTCCTGATGCTTATTTTTTACAACTTTATGCACCCAGTGGTGCTTCTAAAACTACTAATATAGGTATTTCTCTATTATTATGTCAACTATTTTCCATTAAAAAAACTATCATCAGATGGCAATGCCTAATAAACAAATGGAAGAATGCCATCAACTGTCTGGCTTGTTCTAGGATTTAACCCTGTAAGCTTTTCATTTACTTGTTGATATCACTTATTTCACAAGTAATAATTATTCACAAGTTATACACAGGAAAATTTTTTTCTGCGGCTTTTTCTTTTCTTAGTATAAATAAAGTTATTATAAACAGTTTAATAAGAAACATAGTGCCAACAATATGAAAATGCACTAATTTATCTTTCTATATAATACTTTGATCATATGTATCCAGGGGCTGTGCTAAGATTTACAAAATGCTAGCCAGTAAATTAGCCAAATTAAAATATTTTTAGCCAAATTTATCTATAATTAGCCGAAAGTATATAATACATTTTATAACATAATTATATATGTTGCTTGACTTATTCCACGCACACTTTTTAAGAATTATTTCTGGATGAAAAATCATATTAGATAAAAAAAAATTGATATTCTAAATCTCTTAAAAAGGAAACACTAAAGCCAACATATAATTTATAATAGAGTATTTGTTATGTGCCACGTTAGAAACATGTTTTACTATTTATAAGTATTTCTTATCTATCATATAAATATCCAAAAATCCAAAGAAGTAATGCAGCCTATTTTTCAACTATTTCATAAATTCATTCGAGCAAATGTATGCAGAAAAAAAATATTATCAAAGTTTTTCAAGCCAAATTGCACGGAAAAAACATTTCTACACAAACACGCACATTTACAATAAAGTCTGTCATTCCTCTGTTGACAGTTTCTATGAATAGTTTTCATTTTTATCCTTTTTATACTTCCTTTTTGTCTCCAATTTTTTTTATGTAACATTCTCTTTTATTCGTCCGGTAAAAACCCTCAACCATGAGCAATAAAGGAGATTGTTTTACAAGTTTTGAAACCCTTTTCTGTTTATTCTCTTTCCCCTGTGTTTAAAGCTTCTTTATTTCAATGCATCAGATAGTCCACGAGTAAATGTTTTATCATGATATGCAAAAATCGTTGGATTGCTCGAAGATAAATATTTTAAACTTGGAATTTTTTAGGTTTTTTTTAGAGAAATGCTCTAAATTTTGCAAAAGAAATCTATCTTAATCTGTAATAATGTTGAAGAATTTGAAATATAACTTCAGGGATTCAAAATTAATTATGTGTGTATTTGCTTATAAGAGATTCATAAAGTTTAAAATCGTTATTGAAGAAATTTAAAAATAAATATTTCTTAAGCCACATGAAAAGAACTCTTTAGAAATAACATTGAAATTTGTAAATATTTGCTGTTGAAGTTTAATAAATGGCTCTATATGAGTTTATGTATTATAAAGGACTATGTCATATGACAACTCGTGTAAACTTTTATAATCTTGATTAACACTGAATGTATATAATTAGAGTTAAAATTTCAGATGTTTTTCAAAAGAAGAACATTTTATAAAGTGAACTGCGTTAAGAATATATTACTGCAGATAAAATGTTTCTTCATATAAAAAGAAAATTAACATAAAAAGGCATGTAAATGTCATTGCCAGTGGGATTGTTTGCAAAACCATCAATGCAAAATTAATATATTCCAAAAGTTTTTCTTACAGCATTTTTTTTGTTAATGTATATTTGTTGTGTTTATCTAACTATGAAATTGATAATGAAACACACCAAAATTAATATAAATGTAAGTGAGATCTATTTTGGAAGGAAGAATATTATTTATACTTCTCTTGTTCCCCTAAAGTTTTTGAGTTTTGTAGGTAAACTTTTCCTTTTAAGTATCCCAACAAAAAGAAATCACAAGGATTCAAATCTGGCGAATATTGTCAGTTATTTTTTTCAGCTTGCAGCGTTACTTATTGGTGAAATCTTAAACTAATTTTGAAATGCCAAGGTTAAAATTTTATTGCTTTTCTAATAAAGATGTAACAAATGGGACATTTCTATCGGTAACCGTTTTCAGATTATATAATTTTAGAATGGGTCCCTCTTTTTTGGGACACCCGATATATAAATTTACTTTTTTCTCTACATATTTCTGAATATTACTCAAACAGGTATGTGTTCATTTTTCATATTTAATATCTTTTTTCCCCAACTGTTGTATGATGTTTCCGTGATTTTATTTAATGGTCATAATATATATATATATATATATATATATATATATATATATATATATATATGTAGGATGTAGTTCAGCAGCACAAATGTACAAATCGCATTGGTCTTGGAACCTAGATGTGTATTCCTGGATTGCGCTGTTGCATTGAATCATGAGCGGCCTGCGGTACCTTAAGAATTTACGAATGTAGCCGTCAAGCCTGAAATGTTGAAAACCCTTGCACTACAGTACTTTTAATAATATCTTTCTCTGACGCGATAAATAGTACAACAGTTTAAATATCTTTAGTACACGATTGCATCATCTATACGATCGTATTTTAAAATTAAATATTTTTCTTATTCATCCCATCTTTATTTTCCTTTATTCATCTGTTTGAATGTCCCACTTTATAAAAACGACCTATTCTACATGAAAGAATAATTTTCATAGTGAAAAGCTTTTTAAATTTCAAAAAGTATAAATGACATTTCTTGATGTTGAACATCACAAATAACTTTCAGGAATTCTTTTTGCGTATACTGTCGATAAAAGAAGCTTCGAATTATGCATTTCCAGAAAAAAAAATTCTTTTTACTAATTATACAGAATGCCTTAAAAAGTATTTGACAACATTTAATATAATAGTCTTTCCGGTAATTATGTGCAAATGTATTTGTTGAATATTTTTCGTTTCATATTGTTTAATGTTTTCATTATTATTATTGTTTTCATATCCTTCCATCTTCACTGTTCGTGTCATATTGTTTGTTGTTTTATTTATTTATTTTTGTAAAACCGTTGTTAAAATAAATTAAGTTTTACTTTAACCGGGATTTTTTAAAGAAATTTATCTACCAGCAATAAATAAAAGCAATAAGTGAAAAGATATATCCTGCTTTTTATTTAATGTCACCGTAATGATTTGAGTAAAATGACATGTCGTATTTTTTCAGGAATTTCAAAGTGAATTTATATATAAATATCAAACACTAATCAATGATATATTGGCTGTTTTTTTCCAATGACCTTCTCCCATCTTTCAGCTAGCTGAATCCGCGTTCAAAGAGAGTTTGGTTTTCAGAAGAAATAATAAAGCAACTCATTTTGATAGGATTATCTAAATCAGATGTTTTTTCAATTTAAATTTTTTTGAAGAGAAGGAAATAAATAATAATGTGATGGTGCAAGGTCAGGGCTAAACGATGGATGAGACATCATTTCCCAGCCCATCTTTAATAATTGTTGGCGAGTGATCAAAGATGTGTGTGGTCGGTCTGATATTGTCCTCATGAAACAGAAGACCTTTACGATTTGCCAAGTCTGGTCATTTTTCTTTCATTGTTTCGTTCAGTTTCATTAGCTGTTGATAGCAGACATTCTAATTAATTGTTTGGTTCTTTGGAAGTAGCTCGAAATAAATAATATTTTTGTGAACCCACCAAATAGACAACACCTTTTTCCTTTGATGAATATCTGTTTTGAAGTGCTTTGTACTGCCTTATCTCGCTCGTTCCATGCTTTTTCGAGGTTGTTGTAAGCAATCCATGTTTCAACGCCAGTTACCGCTCGCTTTTAAAATGGGTTGGATTATCTATATGTTAGCAATGAATCACAGATGTTGATTCATTTGATGAGATGAATTTCCTTCAATTCGTGAGGAACCCGATTACGAGTTTTACTGACATAACCAAGTTGTTTTAAATGGTTGTAAACGATTTTTGGTGTTACACCAATCTTATCTGAAAGCTCTTTTGTAGAAATTACACTGGTTAGATTCAATCATTGCTTTAATTGTTATCAATTTCAATTGGACGTTCAGAGCGTGATGCATTTTCTTCAGCAAAATCTCGGGAATGAAAACGAGCGAACCAGCTTTGACACTGACGTTCAGTGAAACACCACTCACCGTAAATATCACACTTTTTTTTTTTTACCTTGTACCGCATCTTTGCCTTTTCGGAAGTGAAAAAGCAAAATATGACGAAAATGACCACTTGTAATCCCCATTTTCAAATAAATGTAAAGCAATGATTATACAACCAAACTTGAAACTTTCTTTCGCAAAATGGCCTTGAAATGTCCTCTTTCAAACGTACTCACAGAATGGCGTGATTGAATTAGTATTACCAGAGACATTAAAAAATAACGCCATCTATTGAAAAAATTCGACATGACATTTTACTTAACCCAATATTTATATTTAAAAAATCTATGAGGCGTTCAGTATCAAAATGGATCAAGTTCATAAAACTTTATCTAGTGATATTTGGAGTTAAAGTTAATGGGATTTCATAGAAGCTAAAAAATCATAAGCGAACAGTGCCATTTGTTGCTTATATTTTCAATAAAAAAATTATTGTCTGTTTGAGCAATAGTTCATCTGAAACTTGATTGAAGAAAAAGATGGACTTTATCCATTTCCGTTCTGAAGCCTTCTTTTTAGCGTGTCATTGCATAGATCAAAAAGTAACACTTATTATTGGAAAAAGAACAGTCACTGCGATTCTGGAAAACATGTCGGAGAAATTTTCAAAATGATTGGCAATTGAAAGCAGTTTAAAACTGCCTCATCTATAGAATATTTTAAAGGCGGAGGGCAGAAAACTTTTTAAAATGTGCGTTTTAAAACAAATATTAAAAAGGTATTCTCTAATCGTAACCTACGCTAGAATGTAAATAAAATTTGATAATAAAAAAGTTTTTAAATCTTTTTATTTTCAAATTAATTATTTTCCAAACAGCAAAATGAAAATAGAATTTATATGACATACTTTTCATATGATCTTGCTTTTGTGAAAGCCAACAGTATTTTATCTCCGATTATTTTACACAAGATAGGTGCATCAGTATACAATATTTTGCTACTGTATAATTTACACTTGCAATAATTTTTAGTTTTAACTTTCTTATTTAATATTAAGACAACAAAAAAAATCATGCATCAAGAATAGGTTATGAAACACTTTCCAGCATATTCAGAATATTCAAACAAAATTTCGCCGTTTAATAAGGTGCAAGACAATGTCTAAGTACACAATTTGAAAAACTCTTAACACATTTGAAAACCCAATTTCAGCAATTGCCGTCTATACTCAGAAAAATATGCAAATTATTTCGTGCAGCTATGTCTCTGATATACAGATTTGTATCTATATTACAGAGTTTACAAATATTTAGTCCAGTTAATAAACGCATAACACAATTGAAAATCTCCCGTCAGTAATTTTCGCCAATAAGCGGAAATATACTCGAATTATTTTGTGCAGTCTTCTATCTGATCTATAGAATTTATACATACCAAGTAATGTGGAAAAAATTAGTTGAATTTAAAAACTCATACCACAACAGAAAACGCACTTCTAGCAATTTGTGCTCATAGACAGTGCTGTACCAGAATTATTTGTGTGTCCATGTAAATAAATGTTAAATTCTATGCACACCATATGCTATAGTAAGCATTTTGTAGTGCACCTCAGTGATTTATATCAATTTCAATAAAGCAGTCTAAAAAACAGAACTTTCCGTCTGTATAATGCTCGTATTATACTTAAATCTTATTCTTGTTATTATTGCCAATCTTCAGGGAATAGTATTACTTTTTTGGAGAGCAATAGTAGCATCAATGTGTCTTTATACATTAATATTATCGTTAAATAACATTACATCATTTTATAAAAAAATCCAATTGTATTGTCAATAGAATACTTACATTAACAGTTATCATTAAAAACATAGTTATAGACAGTTTAAAAAACAGAATTTTCCGTCTGTATAATGCCCGATTTATATTTAAATCATAGTTTTCGTTTACCAATCTTCAGGCAATAGTATTAATTTATTTTGGAGAGCAATAGTAGCATCACTGTGTCTTTGTAAAATGATTTTATTTTTTATAAAGGATGTAATGTTATTTAACGATAATAGTAATATATAAAGACACATTGATGCTACTATTGCTCTCCAAAAAAAATAATACTAATGCCTAAGATTGGTAAAATAAAATGAAGATTAAAATTTCAATAAGTTTTAAATAAGGCAACATAATTAAAATAAACTGGAAACGATTTTTCACCGTATAACATAATGTAACGATATTATTTTGAGTACTCCTGTAAAAGAAATATAAATGCTTAACACCTCGTTTTCAATATCAATTATGCCATGGTAAATCCCAATAACACACATCAATTACATGGTAATCCGAGTATGTTTACTCAAGTATGAGCACAGCCAGACAAACACAATGGCAGATATACTGCTAGACAAACGGAATTCATAAACACTTTTCAACTATATTGGTAAGTGTTAACAACTATGTTGGTAAGGGTTTAAAAGAAAGCTACATTAAGCATACAATTTTTAAAAAAAACTTTGAAGAAGTAAAATTAAAACAGAATTTTTTTATATTAATGTAATTTTATTTAATACGTACCATTTCATTAATTATACCATTTGCCTTTTTTATGTGTAGATGTAAAAATATTTGTCTCTCTTTACATATCTTTTTAATCAAAATTGACAATTTCCGTTAATGCATACTTAACATAAGTAAACATTTCGGAGCTTATATACATTTTATTACTCAACAGAATTACATACAAACTGCAATTTAAGCATGACATTTATGACTACAAAGTTAAATTAATTCACTAGATTAATTTTAACACAATTATTTCAAATTGGTAAATAAATCATACGAGTAGTAATTTTCCAACTGGACGAAAAATGTCCGGGCCAGGGAACCTGGGATCGCTTGGCTGAAATATAGCGTGCTGGATATGGCTGAAATATAGCCATAGAGCGTGGCGGCTTCAGCCAAGCGATCCCAGGTTCGAATCCTGGCCCGGACATTTTTCGTCCAGTTGGAAAATTACTACTCGTTTAAATTAATTCAGTTCCAGGGAATTTTCAGAATATAAAATAAGATGTGCAAGACTGTATTATATCGAAATATGCTTACAAGTACATACTATTAAATGATGAATCAACACCAAATACTTTAAGACTTTGTGAAATAAACATATGCATTTAAACCAAAGCCTTCATCAGTAAAATAATATCCAATTTTATTTATATTTAAATAAATATACATTAAGAAACATATGAAGCAGTAATAATATTAGATGATTGGTTGATTTATGACGGTCGATTATCAACACTTGGGATATAGGCCCTAGGGTTAGTGCCCTCCGTGGGGGTCTTTCTAAGGGATCCTAACCCGTATTTACGGCAAGGTTAGAAGTAAACCACGGAAAACCCCGAACGGTTAGGTCGACGAGCGCGACAGGGGTTAGCACCCAGCACCTCCCGTCTACCAGCTGTGAGAGCAGAACCTCTCAGCCACTGGTGGGGCATAATATTAGATGAATTTGCAACTTTCTGCTCATAGCATGTAATACATTAAAATTGAAGTTTAGTTACGTTGGCAGATTTTACAGTTCTTAACTACACTACGGTATTTGATAAGTCACCAGGAATTTTTTTAATTATTACTGATCTCTTTATTATATATCGGCGCAAAAAGCTTAAATTTTACTGGAATATTTTTTTAATACAAAGTCAAAAGGAGGTTAGATAAATATGTTCTAAAATTTACGGAATTAATTTAATTTATTAATAGAAGCATTCAATCGCTCGGATCATAACGGTGATTATAAGATCTAAAAGGAAGAACACACCATTATCGTTTAAAAGTGTAAAAAATAATAAAGTAAAAATGAATTTCTAATAAAGAAAAGACCTATTCCGGAATAAATGAACTGTGTTTGCATTCTCAGAGCTTCTAGCATTCGGTCAAAGTTTTTCGATTACCTTTGAAATTTTTCGAAATCGCTTGAGAAGTCAAAATTTGTACAATGAGAAAGCAAATTTGTCTTTTGAATTTTTAAATTCTCACTTTTACTCAGTGTAAATAATCGAAAGGACTTAAGGCATGGAGTCTAAACTTCTTTATTTTCCTGGAAATTATGCAGATGTTTCAATAACTCTTAACATTTAGAGCTCTTTCAGCAAGAGTTTAAAAAAAAAAGGTTTTTTATTTGTGTATTTCAAATCTGTTAGGTTTTAAGATGACACTTTACTAGATTGAATACCACAAAAAAAGTAAAAGCTCTTATTTTTAATTTGTAATCAATGCTAAATAGAAAGAAAAATATTTATTTTCATGAAAACATTATTTTTTGCTTGTTATTTCTTTTTTAAAATAGCCTTACTTTCCAAGAGACATAACTCGAGAATTTATGAACCTTTCAGGGTTTTTCTTTAAATTCTAATTCCAAAATATTTAATTTCATTTTTTATTTTACGTTTGGCAGAATTATTTTTGCTCAGTTATTTCTAAAATTTTATATTAACCACAGCATTATTAATGCATTAAAACCCCTTGAAACTTAGGTATTTTAATTTAATATACTTTTGTACCACAAAAGAGTTTTAAGGTTTTTAACTGCAAAAAGTTTTAAGGTGCATATGAAATTTGTTTAAAAATGATTTTGTCATGAGAACATCATACAAAATATTTTTGTTTGTACAAGATTTTAAAGCTGCATAAAGGCTGTAGGCATAGACAGATACCGAATACTATTGGGTTGTTCGGAAAGTTCTTTTCGTTGGGAAAAGTTGGTTCGTACCGGAAAATCCTGTCAATTAATTATTACACGCTAATTCCGATATCTAATGTCTAGTACTTGACGGACAGAATTTTCTGGTACGAATTGGTCTTCCGAAACGAAAGAAACTTTCCGAACAACCCAATATTATACATTCACGACTTCAGAAAAATTCCGTACTACGATTTGTTTGCAATTTTCGATTTTTACTTTCATTAGATATACGTAGGTAGTCAATTATCCGTCATTTATTATAAATTTGTATTATTTTTAAGACTTATTTAAAGTTAAATAAAATTTAAATATTACTTAATTCACTTAATGATATAATATTCAGAATAACGATGATAATGTGAAATAATTTGTACTTACAGTGAGCTTCAAAAATCGTTTTATTAGTTTAATAAAAAATATAATTATATTAATGAACACAAAAATAATCATTTTAGCCTTGATTTTATTGCATTGATTTTAGCAAAATAAATATGCTATATAAACATAAAAAACATTCTTAAAAGATTTTTATCATTACACTATAATGAAATGGATATTCACCAGATATGTATTAAGAACAAAATAATAAGACCGAAACAGATTTTCCTAAATTATAGAAATATTTACTATTATATATTTCATATCAATCATGCTTCCTTTGTACGAATGAGGATTATTTATTTTCTGTGTTTAATAATTTAAATGCAGCGTTGAGGCATGTAGTTTATATGGTAACAAACTTCATGAGATGACAAAACATGCTACGGCTCACAAATGGAAAATTGTCATTCCGCTGCCCAGTTATACCGGGCCATTTTTCCGTTTTCTCGGTTTATATTGCGCAGTATAAAACCCTGAATGTTCTCCATGGGATTTAGGTCTAGGGTTATTGGCCAATCGAGTGTGGGAATCTTGTTTTTGTCAAACAACACTTTTGTGTCTTTAACAGTGGGAGATGGGCTGTGTTTTCACCTTGGTTTAACAATTGCAGTATAACAAGTGAATATAAGTATATGTATATTTTATGACCCTTATACAAAAGCAGTTCTTAGTTTATCTTCTTAGGAAAAAAGTGATTAAAACTGTTAGGAAGTCTTCAGTTTGCTGATGCGTAGAAAATACGTTATTTTCCTTTTGACGATCGAATGAATTTTCTCTACAAAGTGAATGCAGGGTTCTTTATGGGCAGATGTTAAGCACGGCCACTAACGTAGTTTTACATATTTAAGGATCCCGAGTTTTTAATTTCTCTTCCTTTAGTCCAGTTTTCTTTATTTCTGGCGTTTTCGTATGGCTTCCAAGTTCATTTGGTGTAATTCTTTTACTAGTGACCACAATCGCATTCAAACGTTTGAATGGTTTCAAAGTAATTCTCGGTTTTCCTGTATATATTTTTCCATACCATAAGTAGTCAGATTCTGTAGACAATAAAAAAACTACAGTCTTTAAACGTTTAATTTTATCAGCGGCCTTTTAAAGGATCACCCGATGTTGCTAACAACAAAGATTTGCCCTCTTAGCGAAATTAAAAATATTTCCCCTCTCCCCATCTTAAAAAATTTTACGATTAACTTTTAGAACATCTTATAGGAGATTTTTTAAATAGTTTTCTAAATTGTTTGCGACAATATCCACTAATCACGAGTAGTGGTCTAAAAATATTCACCACGTTTTTATAATTTTCCGCGGCATAAATTTAACAAAATACTTATCTTAGAAATATTTATCAAAATACATAGATTTTAAAATAAATACAATTTTTGCGAAATATTGCTTTAATATTAATTGGAATATCATGTATTTCATTTTAACAATAAAATTTGTGAATTCGCATAGAAAACACAAACTACTTTGAATGTATTTTAGATCATTCCTGAAAAAAAAGTGCTATCAGTGTAGTAAAGCAAACAAAATAAAAAAAATATGATAAAATTAACTAATGAAATTTAGCTTTTGATTCTTAAAGTAACAAACATCTGTCAATTTGTTTGAAATAGCAATAATTATTATTTAATATTAAACAAAGAATAATTTTCACGATAAACCAAATAAAACACATGATATAAAACAGACGATTGATAAATAGATCAAAATGTAAATTTTCTTTATTGTAAATACAATAACTCTTACTCTTTCGTACGCATAATAAACCCAATTATAACTTGCGTCATAAATATGCTAAACCGAGAAACGCATTCAAATGAAAATATATTTGCATTTGTTTCAAGATAATAATTAAGAAAACTGGATAAATTCCAACCGGAGAAACTTATGGTAATAGCAGATAAGAGAAAAATTATAGAAAAAGGTAATATATAATGGATAAAAGAAATATTGTAAGTATTTGGTATCGAGTTTTTTTTTTTTTTAAATTATTTGTTTATTTATCTATTTATTTGTATTTCGATAAGTTACCTAATCAAATTCCGGCGAATAGATTTAATTTTCTTTCGAAATGACTTAAATTTTAAAACATTTCCAGGAAGAATATTAATTTATTTTTGCACATATAATATATTATTCTGTAACATTCGCATGTATTTAAAAGATACGCAATATTGCTCACGATCAATTTTATTCTATACGAAATGTTTTGAAAGCTTAGAAAAAGGCATTATATCATTTCCCAGGCAATACTATTGTTGGAGAGATTTGGAAATAAAGTTATACATTTATAGGGAGTTACCGGAACCTATATTTCATTCCTCCAGACAGGAAAACACCAATTAGTTTAGCGGCAATTTGATGGTCTATATCAGCGTTTCTTAAACTTTGTGAACTCGCGGACCCCCTATTGATGTGATATGCATTTCGGGGACCCCCAACAAAATGTTTCTTAATATAAAATACTAGCAAGCTACGCCCGCTACGCTGGTCAATTTCTCTTAAATAACCTTTAATCAAACAAAATATTGACATTTCATACTTCACTTTTATATTTTAACAGAATAATAACGCTACTATAATTTGTGACTCGTGGTATAGCCAATATACACGTCAGGACACGTCGCCCTTATCATTATCTTTTTACGCGTGAAGGTTTCGCTATAGTACCTCATTGTGAAATTTGGTAATTTTTGAAATTCAATATTTGAAAAATTTACCTTTCAAACGCAGTTTGTCTAGCAATTTTCTGACAAATACTTTTCGAGCTATTATTTCTTTCAGTAACTTCAAATGTTTCATTTTCCAATATTAATCTGTGGCAAAGATTAGCAAAAAACCTAGTCGTCAGCAACGCATAGCTTTATATTAAAGAGGATGTTGGAGCAGGGATTGTAACCATCCCTTTTGAAATAGGTTCTGTAGTGCCAGAGTGTCCATAGAAATTGTAATTTAGAATGATTTTAGAACGCTTTTCGCTCATCTCACCCTTTTAAATTTCGATTTTTTTTAAAATTTATTCTTAGAGAGCATTTGCATCTTATAAGTAACTACAATGCCAAATTTCAAATTTCTAGCTCCTTCAGTATAAAAAAAACAGCAATTTTTGAACATTTTTCACTCCTGCACCCCATTGGGGTTAGTGGCACCGACATAAAATATAGCCTATGTTGGAGTAGGGATTATCACCATCAATTTGCCACCAATACTTTTGAAATCCGTTAAGTGGGGTTCTAGAGATTCCATAGAAATTGTAATTTAGAATGTTTTTAGAACGCTTTTCGCTCATTTCACCCTTTTAAATTTCATTTTTTTAATCTTAGAGAGCACTTACATCTTATAAGTAACTACAATGTCAAACTTCAAATTTCTAGCTCCTTCAGTATAAAAAAAACTGCAATTTTAGAACGTTTTTCGCTCCTGCACCACCCTGAGATTAGTGGCACCGACGTAAAATATATCCTATGTTGGAGCAGGAATTGTCATCAAAAATTTGTCACCATCACTTTTAAAAAGGGTTCGGTAGTTCCAGAGATTCCATAAAAATTGTAATTTAGAATGTTTTTAAACGCTTTTCGCTCATCTCACAGTTTTAAATTTCGATTTTTTTTTAGATTCTGTTCTTAGAGACCATTTATATCTTATAAGTAACTATCATGCCAAATTTCATGTTTCTAACACCTTCAGTATAAAAAAACCACATTTTAGAACGTTTTTCGCTCATGCACTCCCCTGGGGGTAGTGGCACCGACATGAAATATAGCCTATGTTACAGCAGGAACTGTCACCATCAATTTGCCACCATCACTTTTGAAAACAGTTCTGTAGTTCCAGAAATTCCATAAAAATTGTAATTTAGAATGTTTTTAGAACGCGTTTCGCTCATCTCACCCTTTTAAATTTCGAATTTTTTTAGAATTTGTTCTTAGAGAACATTTACTTCTTATAAGTAACTACCATGCTAAATTTCATGTTTCTAGCTCCTTCAGTATAAAAAATAATCGATATTTTAGAACATTTTTCGCTCTTGCACCCTCTCTGTGGTAGTGGCATCGATATAAAATAAAGCCTATGTTACAGCAAAGACTGTTACCATCAATTTGCCACCATTACATTTGAAAATGGTTCTGTAGTTCCAGAGATTCCACTGAGATTGTAATTTAGAATATTTTTAGAACGCTTTTTCGCTCATCTCACACCTTTTAAATTTCGAATTTTTTAAGAATTCGTTCTTAGAGGGCATTTACATCTTATAAGAAACTACCATGCCAAATTATATGTTTCTAGCTCCTTCAGAATAAAAAAAAATCGATATTTTAGGATGTTTTTCGCTCTTGCACCCCCCACCCCTGTGGTAGTGGCACCGACATAAAATATAGCCTATGTTACAGCAGAGACAGTTACCATCAATTTGCCACCATTACTTTTGAAAATGGTTCTGCAGTTCCAGAGATTCCACTGAAATTGTAATTTAGAATGTTTTTAGAACACTTTTCGCTCATCTCACACCTTTTAAATTTCGATTTTTTTTAGAATTCGTTTACACAGAGCATTTACATCTTATAAGTAACTGCCATGCCAAATTTCATGTTTCTAGCTCTTTCAGTATAAAAAAAAATCGAAATTTTAGAACGTTATTCGCTTTTGCTCCCCAATGGGGGTAGTGGCACCGACATAAAATGTAGCCTTTGTTGGAGCAGGGATTGTCACCATCAATTTGCCACCATCACTGTTGAAATCGCTTCAGTAGTTCCAGAGTTACCCCCTACAAACAAACAAACAAACAAAAACAATCTTTACTACTTTATAATATTAGTATAGAAGAAATTATTTAAGCATATACAACTTATTTATTTTTCATTACACATATTCTATATTTAGTTAACGGTTTTAGAGAAATCTGTTACATTATTACAAGAATATAATAATAGCAATATATACAAGAAAAATAATAACAAGAAAAATAATTATAATTTGCATGATAAAACATTTAAAATATACATAGTACTATTTGCTGTGAGAAGTATGCTGCTTATCTTTTGCTACTGTATGTGCAGCATCTCGTTCAATGTTTAAATAAGACTGGTTTAACATGCCGTCGAGTTCTACAGTTCCTTTTCTTGTATGAATTTTCTTGTATGAAACTTTAAACATGTGAATAGCGCTGTACTTGTTGTGTAAGTTGGAAGGAATTTACAAAACAAAAAATCGTCACATATCTTACCACAAAATTTATAATGAAAGAAAACTCTGAAATTTACAGTATTAGAAATGTCTAAACGCTTATCTAGTTGCATTGCGTAATAAGGGCTGATTATTTACATGTAGAATCAACCGGTTCTTAATATTTTCGCAAATATTCTACCTCCGGTGCATTGAAACGTCTCCCCCAAACCATAGGGTGTTTTAGGGTTATTAATGATCTAGACTTGAAAGTTCTAGTCTTGCAAATCCCTCCTCCTCTGGAGCTACAGATATTTTTTTTAGAAGAAAAAAATCTAAATTCAACATTGGACTTGAGGACCCGCGGCTGTAAGCTCACGGACCCCCAGGGGTCCGCGGACCACAGTTTAAGAAACGCTGGTCTATATATAAAAAAAAGGTAAAGTGATCGTGCAACCTGGGACAAATGCTTTGGAAACAGCTAAAATTAATGATAATTAAAGTAATAATGTTATGATTAGATTGCTGTCTCCCTAAAAATGTACTGCGTTGTAATATTTGTTCGTGGAAAAATTTGTCCATATGGTTGAACCATCAAGCCCGCTATTAATTTCTGCTAATAAATAATAATTAAATAAACATCACACTAAAATAATAATAAATGATGAGTCTAAGTTAAGATTAAAAGATAAAGAGTTTATTTACAAAAAAAAAAAAAAAAAAAAAAAAAAACATTAAAATAAAATAATTAAGCAAGAGAATATGGATTAATTTATAAAATATATACATAACATAATTAAATTCATATAAGACTTTCATTATCAAGTCAGTAGTTAATGAGATTAAGTACAGTTGCTGAACATTCAGCATTATCGCTAAAATTCAAAGAACATTTTATAATATTTAGTTGCTTTATAATTTGCTTTTAAACAATTAAAATATACCTGATCCCGGGCTGGTAAGAGAAATTTATTAATTCATATCAATATTAATTCATTCATTCAAAATTTGATATTTAAAATTAAATAGCATTTCACAGTAAAATGGCTTATCAGTAAAGAATACCTGGTTATGCTTAAGAGAGTCATACATCAGTCTGCCGGAATACAAGGCGTCCTTAGAAGATGTCTAAATCCTTGCTAGAACACTCTCTCATTTTTTCTAAGCACAATTTAAACTTGAATTAAAATAAATATAAAATCATTTAAAAAAAACACAGGCGAGAAACAATCTCCATTGCCTAAAATAAACAATCCTTTAGAGGACAATTTCTCTGTTTGGGATCTGCAAAGTCAACTGAAAATATACTTCTTTTAGTTCTCAAAAAAGGTGAAATTGCATTTTCTTTGCATTGTCTTTCCTTAGACAATGTCGCGCTGCTGTAATAAGTGTCCACGCCTTTGAGCATCGGGAATGGCCATTTGTTTTATCAGATCTACATCTGTTTATTGCATAACTTGCGAACCGTGAGAGCAAGGCCCTTCCCCTTCGGTCGCGCCCCTGGTCCCCTGCGACCTTCCGTTGTGTGGAGTTCTGCGAATTGCAAGCCGGTGGTCCTTCTAAAATTTTATGGGTTTTGGAAAATTGTATGTCATAAATCGCCTTATATTGCAACAATCGTTGCACTGTCCCGCTCGGCGCCAGGATGAGTTTATGACTTGTTTATCTGCGGGAAAGCAAAACATACGTTGTTGTTAAGGTTTCGTCAAAATGTCTGTAATAACTTCGATTGTTTGCATGAAGTATGCAAAATGCGAGATGTACCTTACGTTCTATCCAGCAACTATATACAACAACTGAAACATATCTGAAAGAACAGTTCTAGTGCCTGAATTAAAATAACAAAAAAATGTTTCCTAAAACTACTGTTGACGTTGAAATGCAATATTTTTAAATATATGTTTAAAAATATTTCTTCAAAAAATCTGTATTATGATTTAACATATATCAATTTCAACTATATTAACAGACGGTTTTTCGTATTTACCAAAAAACAATGAAACTTGAAATAACAAACAAGTTTAAGTGAATGAAGTACAATTGATTATTTGACATCTCTGTTCAGGTATTTAAAAGTTTTAAATATATATTTATTAAATAGTTTTTTAATAAATATTTCCGAAATAGAAAAATGCTGAATTTATTTTTTTAATTATTTCAGTTCAACACTTTTTTCAATAAACTTGAATTCAGGAAACAAAACAACAATTAAAAAATGTTTTTCAACTGTCACTGTTTGAGTTTTTTTTATAGACTTTTGCTTAATGACATACAATTCAAATTCACTGTCTGCAGCGTATTGGTTTAGTTACAAAAATGTAAAACCTTTCTTTTGTCACGAATGAGAATTTCTGACCGAAAATGTTTTTTGCTAGTTGTAATTTGATCTTATTAAACGCACACTATTGAAAATTGAAATTAACTAAAATTAACTTAAATTAAAGACCTAAGCATACACACTGTTATATCATCTCAGAAAATAATGTCAGAGGCTTTATTACTTCTTTTATTTCAAAAATACCAAATCTCTCATGCATTATAAAAGGAATATTTTAACATTTTAATATTTTATATAAATTGCATTATTGACAGCTATTCATAATAAACGCTTTTAGAAGTTAAATTTTAATTTAATAACTAGTACTGAAGCTGTAAAATATATTAGAAATAAGTAACTTTAACGTAAACATTTCTGTAACACGCATAATCAATTTTTATTTATCAACGTTCATTCACGTTTTATAAGCTATATAATTTCATTCAATAACGAAACGAAAATAATACCTGAGGTAAGCGTAAAACATTTCTTATTTTAAAAACTATTCTAAAAATAGTTATTTAAACTTAAACCAATCAAAAGTAATTAAAGACGTAAACGTAGTTTCAAGAAAAATAAACAGCGTTTCCACAAAATGTCCAATAAAATTCACTGCAAATGCCGTTTTAAACGGTTTAAGTGCTTTCATGTTACTTCTCTGAATTTTAGGTCTTCCGTTAATTATAATGATTTAATTTAAAATCTGTTAATTTACAGATGAGCCATCCAGTTTTTTATTGTGATTTAGAAAAAAAAATATTTTAAAAGTTATTTTTTCATTTCTTGAAAAGATTTTTCATGATCTCTCCTGAAAAGATATATTCCTGAAAAGATCTCTGACAAAATGTAAAATTTTTTTAACGTAAAAAACTCTTATTTTTTTATTTTTTATTTAATTGCACGATTCTTTATGATGATATATTTCTTTTCAAATATTATTAATATCTATATATTATTTTTTAATTTAAAAAAGAAGATTTAACGTCACTTTTAATTTTAACATTTTCGAAATCCCACGGATATATTTCCTCCCATAATGAATGAAATATATTGCAACTAACAAAAGCATTTAATTATTTCTTACATACCACTGAAAAGTCAGGTACAGAAATATGGGATAAATATCGGATTTCTTTTCTCATTTCCATCCCTCCAACATTAAGAAAAGTCTACGTTTTTTAACCCGATCCCAGTGATAAACGACTTTTTAAATCTTCGGATTTTTCCCCTTTGAAATTTATGTAGGAAACACAAAATTCAAATATTCTTTTGAAGATATATATGACTTTTTTTTGCTGTAAATATTTAATTTTATGTTTTGATAATGATTGTGATTATTTTATCATCATAAAAATTAAATAGATTTATTGTACTATTAATTTTAATATACAGTAAGTTCTATCTAAAACGGACTCTGTGTAAGACGGATATTTGTTTAACTCGGAAAGAATTTCAACTCCTGGCGAATCAATAAACATAGAGTAAATTTTGTCTAAAGCAGAATATTATCTACGACAGAATTTTTTATCGGTTCTAATCTATTCTGCCCTGGGCATAGTTTAATATATATGAAATTATAATTAATATATATATATATATATATATATATATATATTTATGAATTATACCCATGTATATGAAATCATTAACTTAAAACATGTAAACATATGTTAAATAATATAGGTTGTTTTAATAACGCTTTAAACTGGGAATTTTGAAAGATTAAATATATTAATATTTTTACCTATTGAAGAGAGTTCTTGAAGCATTTATAAATCTTTTACGCCATTTCACAAAAGAATTCGGCTACATTATACGTTCAAGGGTATTAATTACTATTATGATTTTCGAAAGGTGTTAAATCGTAGTTTTTAGATAGTCAGCAAACATTGAGAAATGTAATTATTTTTACACACCAAAATACCAAATTTATATTCTAATAGCAAGTTTTCTTATTAGTATTTATACAGTTTCATTAATCTATTTTTCCTATTAATGACAGCACGCAGTAAGAACGTTCCAAAAGCCAACGGGAAATAAATGGAAATAAAAGAAAATCTAAATTTGAACTATGTATTCTAACTTTCTGCGAAATTTTTCCTTTTTCCCAAACAGTTTTAAAAACTTTCACTCCAACGTGATTTAAACATCATTTGCAAAATTTCATGTTTAAGTCCTCCTAAAAAAAATAATATGAAACGGAAATAGTTTGTAGTAAAAAGGAATTATTTTTGTACTTCGAAACACTCGAAATTTATACCCTAACAGAAAGATCTTTGATAATTTATACTCTTTAATTAATATAATCATCCTATTAATGACAGCTCGAAGTAAGAATGTTTCCGAAAGCCAATGGTAAACAAATAAAAATAAAAAATAAAATCTCAATTTGAATTCTCGCTTCTAAATTTCTGTGCAGTTTTTCTTTTTGGCCAAACAGTTTTGAAAAATCTCCAATTTAACGTGCTTTAATTAGCCTTTACGATTTCTTTTTTAAATCCTTCTAAAAAAATTAAGATTAAATGAAGATACTTTGTACAGAAAAAGAATTATTTTTGTATATTAAAATACCCAAAATTAAATGTCTAATAGCAAGATTTCTTACTATTTATACTTTTTCATTAATCTATTATTTATATTAATGACAGGACGCAGTAAGAATGTTTCCAAAAGCCAATAGTAAACAAATAAAAAAATATATAAATTTGAATTCTCACTTCAAAGTTTCTTCGCAATTTCCTTTTCTCCCAAACAGTTTTGAAGAATCCTCACTCTAACGTGATTTACATAGCATTTGCGAAGTTCCTTTTTTAGGTAATACTAGAAAAAATAAAATTAAATGAAAATAGTTTAAAGTAAAAACGAATTATTTTTGTACGTTAAAACATTGTTAATGTATATTCTAATTGCAAGATTTCTTATTATTATCTATACTCTTGATTTAATCGAGTGATTTAATGACAGTCCCTATTAAGAATGTTTTCAAAGAAAATGCTAAACAAATACAAAGAAAAAAATCTAAATTTGAATAATCTATTCGGAGTTTCTTCCCAATTTTTTTTCGGAAATTTTCTTTTCCAAACAGTTTGGAAAAATCCTCACTATATGTGATTTAAATAGCATTTGCGAGATTCCTTTTGTGAGTCGTCCGAAAAAAAAAATTAAGATGAAATCGAAATCGTGTATAATAAAAACGAATAAAGATTATATAAATGAAGGGAGCAATCACATTTAGAAACAGCTGAAGTAATAATGATCATCCAACCAGGAAAATAATAAGAATAAAAAAGAAAAAAATCCCTGAAATAAATGGGAAATCGTCAAATAATTACTTTATGTTATCTTAATTTCTTTTATTTTATAAATAATCGCATTCCGGTTCGAATGCTTCGCATTTATTTTTTTTTTCTTCTATTTAATGTGAAAATGTCACTATTTTATGAAATGGCTTCTTTGGAATTTATTCTATAAAATTTATTTTAGTAAAATCAAATTTTTAACAGTGACATCTTGTTTTTTTAATATCTATTTACTCTATTTTGTTATTTAATTTCTACATTTTGCTTTAAGAAAATATTACACTAATTATGTTATAAGAAAAATGCAATGACGAATTAAAAACAAACGTATTAAATATATTTTTTTTTTCACTGCATGATTATTCTTATGTACATGTCAAAATAGAAAATATTCGTGTCATTTTTATTCATTTTGCAGTAATATCAAATAAAGAATAATAATTAACTTTTATTAAAATAGATTTTTTGAAACAAATTCAATAACCGTTGGAAAAACATTCATTTTAACTCAAGAAATGTATTTTTGTATTTATCCCTTTTCCCTTATTAACGAATAAAAAAAATAGTTTTAGTTTTCAGATCTTAAAAAGATTGCATACTAATCCAATTAAATTATATTTATCCAAAATTTTGTATTCTAAAATAATATTTCATAAGCTAAGCAATTATTAATTTTATTATTCTTTGTGAAAATTTACAAAAGCGAATCTATTGCTAAATTTATGAGTTAGTTAGTAGAAAAGTTTTCCTTTACATTTTGTTGCTTAATTTGCCTTTGGAATTTATTCTATAAAATTTATTTTAGTAAAATCAAATTTTTAACAGTGGCAACTTGTTTCTTTAATCTCAAATTACTCTATTTTGCATGATCACAAAATTATATTATTGTTGCAAAATAATTTAAACATTATTAGTTTAAAATAACAAAAGAGTTTTACACCCTAGTAACGCTCATTTTTTCCAAGCAAACTCAGACACAGTCATTTAAATGTTTGTAAGAAACTAATGAGTAACATTTTCAAGCATTTCATGTAATTGATTCTTGCTCATAAAAAAAGAGAACTGCTGTGCTATAAAAAAATGAATAAAAAATTCAATAAAATTATATATTCTTTTGAATGCAAGGAATGCCCATGAAAACTATCTACAAAAGACTATTTCACATTCACATGCTTTCCTTGCAAATGTTTATTATTGCTATTATTATTCGAGTGAATCATTGAGAATAAAGCTCGTCATTTGTTTCTTAAATATGCTTTCTTTTCAAGAGAAAGAAGAAAAATATGATTTATGCGTATGAAAACATCAAAAGAAAATTATCTCAAAGCAAAAAGTCCTATTTTTATCTAGTTTATCAGAGCGAAAATTACTTTAAATAAAATAATTTTTTTATTGTTCATTATTTTTTATTATTTAATATTTATCTCATATCATTCTTAAATGTGCAACTTGTAATGATTTAATAGAACGGTTACTTATTTATATTCAAAATAAAAATTGATGATTAATTAATTATTTCTTGTAATGAAAAATGTTACAAATATAGAATTATTTCATTTTAATTATACATGACTAATCACTGAATTTCTTAAACCTAAAAGCCATTATTGAACCAAACTTATAACAAACTAAATTATTTTGAATTTATCAAAACTTTGACCTTATTTTTAGGAAGATATAGATACTTCCGAGATATTCGTTACTAATTATTGGCTGTTAAGCCACTAGAGGTCTTTCGTCAATTAATGTCAAAACGTAACACCATTCAAGTGTCGAGGTTCTCCTTCCCATCCTTTACTTAAAAAGCCAGCCGACTTTCAGCCCAGTATTTTGACGTATAATGATTTTAATCCCATTTTCATGTACTGAACTCTCAAATAACACATGTTAGAACAAAACAGACATAACAAACTAAATTATTTTGAATTTATCAAAACTTCGACTTAATTTTTATGAAGATATAGATACTTCCGAGATATTCATTACTAATTATTGCCTGTTAAGCCACTAGAGGTCTTTAGGCAATTAATGTCAAAATGCAACACCATTCAAATGTTGAGGTTCTCCTTCCCATCCTTTACTTAAAAAGCCAGCCGACTTTCAGCCCAGTATTTTGACGTATAATGATTTTAATCCCATTTTCATGTACTGAACTCTCAAATAACACATGTTAGAACAAAACAGACATAACAAACTAAATTATTTTGAATTTATCAAAACTTCGACTTAATTTTTATGAAGATATAGATACTTCCGAGATATTCATTACTAATTATTGCCTGTTAAGCCACTAGAGGTCTTTAGGCAATTAATGTCAAAACACAACACCATTCAAGTGTCCAGGTTCTCCTTCTCATCCTTTACTTAAAAAGCCAGCCGACTTTCAGCCCAGTATTTTAACATATAAAGATTTTAATCCCATTTTCATGTACTGAACTCTCAAATAACACATGTTAGAACAAAACAGAATAAAAAACAATTTACCAAATTATCTACCAAATCGTTTTTACATCTCTATAATTCATCTAAAAATATGGAATCTTCTAAAAATAGCTCTTGGATTTCAAAGCTTTGAAATTCGAAAAACATTATTTCTTTTTAAAATTTTATAACAATACCTCAGTTTATCTACTTAGCTGTAACTTTACTTATAACGATACCTCACTTTACCTTCGTTTAACTATTTTACCCTTTTAGTATAATAAGATAACTTCATAACTTTAGGTTACGTTATTGCACTATTAGGGTATAATAACATAACCTAAGCGGTAAATCAAATTATAATGTTATAACTTGTCAAGTCACGATATTCGTAATAGTTGTGGGCATTCTGACTACTATGACCATGTGGTAATTCGATATTAATTATTCTCTCCTTGCTCTAACGTTATTTTAACATATTAAAACGGCATTTATCGTTTCACTTACATCCCTAAGTAAATGAAAATTTATAAACATTTTGAAAATCCGTTTATTATTAAGAAATAACAACGTAGTTTTAAAGAGTAAAAAGTCTCGAAATAGTTTCACTTTGAATAATGTTTCGATATTACTTCAATTTTATATAAACGTAATACAAAATTCTAAAACATTTTCAATATGAAACACCAGTGTGAGAATATATATATATATATATATATATATATATATATATATATATATATATATATATATATATGTATATATATATTTTTGAGACAATAAGTTTTAAAAAATAAGTTTACTAAAGATTTAAAATCACTCACTTTTATATTATGTCTTAAAATGATTGTGAATGAAAAACACATACTTGAATAAGAAAATTACACATTAATTTTAGAACCAGAAGATACATATATTTTTAAATAAATACAAGTATTTTGATGATATCACAACTATAATTATTTACAGTGACATTTTTTTAAAAATAAATCAGATATTAAATAATTAAAAACAAGTAAAACAATTAAAAACTTAATTTTTAATAAAATAGAATTTTTGAACTGGTTAGATCATAAAAAAGTGGTGAATTATTTCTTTTTCAATGTACCATAATTCGAAAAGATTAAATTAACAAATATAAATTATTTTTTTAATTTAAAATGAAAATTATCAGAAATAAATTATTTTTCATGTCTTTTTTCATAACCTTTTTTTTCACATTTTAATAATATTATGAACTATTTTTATATTTTCAATATTCTTAATTTTAGAAAATGTTTTATAATTGAAATGGAAGAAAAAGTATGATAGTCATACAAACATTTAGATAATATTTATCGTTCTTTCTTTCAAGAGCCTCGGCATTCATCCTTCTTTCACTTTTATACCAATCTTCAACTGTGTTTTTTAAACTAATTTTATCGTTCTTCTCCCTTTCATGTGTGTTTTTTTAAAAGAAATTTGCCGTTATTCCTTCTTTACAACAATTTTCAAATGTGTTTTTGAAAAGTTTATCTTCATTTGTCGCTCTGTTCAAGGTAACTAGATAATAGTACGTCTCACAAGCAATGAGATAGCAGTGTTATCTTAATTTCACAATGTGTGAACTATCGTCATCGCCCCTTTGCAATTTAATTAGATTAGTTTGTAAAACACAGCGAAAAGTTTAAAATATATTTGAGCGATAGTAGATTGCGATCCGTTAAGATCCGTGCTTAAGATTGCGATCCGTTTTCTAATTTTTTGGGAATCGAAATATTATTTAATTGAGGTTATATAAGATAAATTTTTGTGTTTTTATTAAGAGCTTTTATTGTTCTTTCTCAAATATATCAATATTTAATTGCGTTTTTCCAAAGGTTTATCTTGAATCTGTACTCCGTTCAAGGTATCTAGACGATTGTATGCCTCGCAAGGTATCAGATAGCCCTCTCAACTCAAATTTCCCGAAAAAGTGTACTATCGCCGTATCGCTTCCTGATTTTCCAATTCAATTAGTTTGTAAAACACAGCGAAAAATAAAATAAGCTTTTGCCCACTCAGTATTGCTTAGGATCTCGTTCGCTTTCTAATACTTTTGCAGTTGAAAGATTCTTTAATTGAGATTATACAAGACCAATTTCATCGTTTTATCCTCTTTACACCAATCTTCTACCGTGCTTTTAAAATGCTTAGCTAGTTCTTGTCTCTGTTCATTGTAGCAATATGATAATGCGCTTCACAAGCTAACATATAGAAATGTCATCTCAAATTTCACAAAAACTGGACATTAATCGTCGTCTTGCCCCCAGACATTTCAATTCGATTAGTTTGAGAAAATCAGCTAATAATAATAATAATAATAATAATAATAATAATAATAATAATAATAATAATAATAAATTCCCTTTAGGAATGCTGAGGATCTCAATCCGTTTACTAATATTTTGGCAATCAAAATATCATTTAATTGAGATTATACAAGATTAAATTCTGTAATTTTTAAAGAACTTTTATTGTTCTTTCTTCCTCATAACAATTTAAAAATGTGTTTTCTGAAATGTTTATCTTCATACTTACCTGGGTCCAATGTATCTAGATAATAGTACGCCTCTCAAATTAACCGATATCACTGTCACCTCAAATTTTATAAAAAGTGGACTGTCGTTATCTTGTGCCCCGAACTTTCAATTTGATTTATTTGTAAAATATAGAAGATAAGTAAAAAAAAAACTTTTCCGATTAGGAATACTTGGGATTGTGATCCGTTTTCTATTTTTTTTTCATTCGAAATATCATTTAATTAAGATTATATCAGATGAATTTCCTTATTGAATATTCTTTGTTAAGAATCAGGTCATATAAAATAAAAATACAATTTTAGATCCTAATTTCTCGAAATAAAACATAACAATGCTTTGTTATATTGGTAGCGAAAAGGAAGGAAAAAATAGGATGACCACGGAAAACCGGCAACAAAGTAATTTGTCATCCTGGAAAACAGATTACAAATGCTGCTGCTGTCTGTTGTAACAGATGAAAAATTGCATCCAAATAAAACATTCTATGCTTCAGGTATTAAAAAGAGATGTTAGTTGTCGGCGGGGAAAATGATGGTTTTACTTGCCTTTTTTACTTTGTTCAGGTACAACCATATGTGCATTTTCATTTTTGTTGACGCCACGAGATTAGAATTTTATTAGCTGACATTTGTAGAAGCTTATATCCAATCTTAAAGTTAAAATTGGCGAATTTTTAGGGATTTTCTGAAAATAAAAGATTGTAAACATATAGTACAACAGGATCGAATGAATATTGCAACATATTATGTTTCTCCTTTTCGTACATGAGTCTGTACGGGGTAGACCATGATTGCCAAATTTAAGCTTTTTTCCTACCACTATTTTTGAATAGGAAAAATGTCTTGTTTAATAGCTGACAATTTAGATTTAACTTCTTCGTTTAAAAAGAAGTGGTATGAAAAAGACGTAAAAGTTGGCAGCTATGGGTAGACACGTGTCAGGACTTACAATGCCATGAATAATAAAGGTAAGACATATTGAATGTAGAAATAAGTTTAAGATTTAGAGAATTATTAAAGCAACTTAGTCGTTTGGTTCCAAAGTGTTAAAAATAAATTAAACCGACGATTTTTAATATACCGGGTGTCCGAAAAAGGTTGGACTGATTTGAAACAATCATAACTCTAAAAATAATTGAGTTAATTCAATTATTTTTTTTTCAAAGTACTCGTCAAATATCCAAGATTTGTTAGATGTAGCTGTTTTAAAATCGTGACATTCAAACGATGCGCAGAATCGATGATCGGAAAATGCAAATCGCACTACGCATTCGCAATTTTTACTTTTTGCTTAGGTTATTTGTGCACATAGTGGAATCTTTCCTACTAAATCGAAGATGCTGTTGCAGTTACTTAATTATTTTTACAGTTAAGATTCTTTTAAATCAGTCCAACCATTTTTGACACCCGGTATATTGAACTGAAAACATATTGCTATACAATATCATCATCATCATCATCATCATCATCATCATCATCATCATCAACCGTTTTCAATCCACTGCTGGATGTAGGTCTCCCCCAGATTTTTCCATTGTTGCCTGTCTAGTGCTTTAGTCATCCAATTAACACCAGCCACTTTTCTGATTTCGTCACTCCATCTTACTTGAGGTCGTCTTCTTGGTCGTTTTACATCTCTGGGATACCACTGTAGGGTGTTTGTGCTCCATCTATTGTCTTGTCTTCTTGCAATGTGCCCAGCCCATTTCCATTTTAGCCGTTTAATTCTCTCGATGATGTCAAAAACTTTCGTCTGACTTCTTATCCACTTTATTCTCTTTCGGTCTCTTCTGGTTATGCCTAGCATACATCTTTCCATACTTCGCTGTGTTGTTTGTAATCTTTGTACCATCCGTTTTGTTAGTGTCCAAGTTTCTGCTCCATAAGTTAATGCAGGCAAAACACATTGGTTAAACACCTTTCTTTTCAAACAAAGAGGCATGTTACTCTTCAGAATAATATTGTTCTTCCCAAAAGCACTCCATCCATTTCTTATTCTTCTATTGATTTCATTCATGATACTGTTGTCTGATGATATTTCTTGTCCAAGGTACACATAACTTTCAACATCTTTAATCTCAGTGTTGTTGTAGACGATTTTCTTTTTTGATGCAAATGAATTGAACATCACCTTAGTCTTTTCCAAATTTATTTTTAATCCCACATTAATGCTAGCTTCTGCCAAATCTTTTAGCATATTTTGCAATTCTTCAGGGCTATTACTGAAAATTAAAATGTCATCAGCAAACCGGAGATGGCTTAAATATTCTCCATTTATTCTAATCCCTTTGTTTTCCCAATCCAGCTTCTTGAAAATACTTTCTAAGACAGCAGTAAAAAGCTTAGGCGAAATGGTGTCTCCTTGTCTTACTCCTCTTCCAAGCTTGATCTTCGCTTTTCCTTTGTCTAAACGGATGGTGGCTGTTGCTTTCTTGTAGATCTTCTTTATGATATTGATATAAGGTTTGTCTATACCAATGTCCTCCAGAGAAGAAATTACTGCAGATGTGTAGACCGAATCAAATGCTTTTTCATAATCAATAAAGGCAAGGCAGAGAGGTAAATTATATTCTTTATGTTTTCCTATAACTTCCCTTACTGTTTGAATATGATCCATTGTGCTAAATCCACTTCGAAATCCTGCTTGTTCTCTAGGTTGAGCTGAGTCCAGAGCTGATTCAAGTCTTGTCGTTAAAACTTTGGTGAAAATTTTATAAATCACTGACAGTAAGCTGATTGGACGGTAGTTTTTAATGTTTTCCTTTTCTCCTTTCTTATAAAGTAGCACCATCACAGCATTATTCCAATCTTCTGGTACATCTGATTTCTCGAGACATTTGGAAAACAGTAAGGCTAGCATTTTTGCAAATTCTTCTCCTGCTTCTTTGATAAGGTCAATTGTAATTTCATATTCGCCAGGGCATTTACCTTTTTTCATGCCTCTAATGGCTTGTACAACTTCATCTGTCATCACTGGGATTATCTCTTCAGTTTCTGTTATGTTTACTAGTGGATCATGTAGGTTGATTTACCTTTGATCTTCACATTTATATAGATCGTTATAGAATTTTTCGACAATGTCTACAATTTCATTATTGATTTTGGTGATTGTTCCATCTGCTCTCTTCAGTGCAAAAATACCTTTTCTTCCAACACACAGTTTGCGCTTAGCTGATTTTAAACTTTTGTTATCTTCTAGAACGTTTTTGACAAGATCACAGTTAAATTTTCTGATATCTTCTGTAACAGATTTTCTTACCGTTTTACATAATTCTGCATATTCAACTCTTGATTTAGGATAGTTTTTCTTCATTTTAAATTCTCTGCGTTTCTTCATCAATCTTCTTGTTTCTTCTGTTATTTTCTTTGTTTGCTTTACTTGTGCTTCACCAGCTATCGTCCTTGCAATTTCTTGTAGAGTATTTGTTATTTTCTTGTTCACTACTGTAACATCTTGTTCTTCTTCTAAAATTGATTGAAGTACTTGAAAACGATTTTTAAGTTCTAAATTAAATTCTTCTTTATGTTTCTGGAGATTTATAATATCGACTGATTTCTTTGAGCATTGCAAAAGCTTCATTCTTTCAACTTTAGTATTTAAAAGCAGTTTGCATCTAACTAATCTGTGATCGCTTCCTGTATTGAAATTATTGAGAACGCTGCAATCCTGAATAAGATGCTTTTTGTTTGTCAAGATGTAGTCGATTTCACTTGTTGAGCCACTTGCACTACGCCATGTCCATTTTCTTTGTGGCTTTTTCTTGAAAAATGAATTCATGATATACATCTGTTCACATTCTGCAAATTCAATCAATCTGTTTCCTCTTTCATTACGCACCCCATATCCATGATTTCCTACTGAGAACTCGCCTTTCTTTTTTTCCCCAATTCTAGCATTCCAGTCTCCCATTATTAATTTTATGTAGCATTTTCCTTTTGATGCATTGAAGCTACTTCTTCATAGAAATCCTCAATTTCTTCATCAGTATAGCTAATTGTTGGTGCATAAACTTGGGTAATTTGCAGCTTGTATCTTTTTGACACTTGTATAACTAACTTTGCAACTCTATCTGATGCACTATCATATTCTACGATGTGATTCTTCCACCTTTTATGAATCAGAAATCCTACACCACTTGTTTTTCCATCTTCTGTACCTCTGTAGTACAATACATGTCCACTGGTAAGATCAATCTTCTCTTCACCTTTTCTTCTTACTTCGCATAATCCTAGGATGTCCCAGTTGATTATTTCTAATTCTTCTTCAAGTTCCTGTAAACGACTTTCAGAAGATAAGGATCGTCCATTATACGTAGCCAAGGTCATCAACTTATGGCAGCCAAGCCGAGCCCGGTGATTCTTAGCACCCTCTGTCTTCATGTCTTTCTGATCGCTGCCGTAATCAGGAACATGCAGACTGCCGGGAATTGAGGGCCGTGATTTGTTTTGTGAATTCATGGTAAAATAAGGGGGGAGGTGGCCAAATTCCTCCACGCTGGCCAAGCGGGTTGGAGGAAGCCCATCCACGTTCGTTCCCCATGCACTAGGCAAGGGTACTAACAGGCTGCACCGATGGAAGGTGCGGTGCTATACAATATATATATATATATATATATATATATATATATATATATATGTGTGTGTGTGTGTGCTTGTGTAATACCTTTTAATTTCAAAATACATTAAACAAATATATATATATTTATTAGGTATAAAGAATAATTATGGGGTAGATTTCTGCTAGAGCTTAAATTATGAGGAAATTTTCAATATCCAAGATTATGTTTAGTTAAGGTATTTTTATTTCGAGTGATTAAAAGATTTTTGTAATTTGTATAGTTATTTATTGGTATTATGTGTTAATGTTAACATTAATGTTTAACTTCAGAAGTCCTGTTTTTGTTTTTTATATAATCCGTAAACCTTTATGAAAAACGATCGATATAACTGATATCTTTTAGATTGTACAATTAACTGTTTTTGCAATTAAAAATAACTAATCCTGTTTTATGATTTGGATTTCAGGTAAGAGTTTAACAAAAATAATTTTATAAATAAATTTTATTATTTATAAATTCTTTATAAATAGTAAAAGAATTTAATGCGATTTAAAAAGTTTCAAATAAATAAAGTAGAATAAATTCCTAAACTGAAATTTCCTTTCTAAGGTCAGAAAATAAATTTAGTTTATTTGTGGCAAATATAAAAATTTAAAAAAAGATAAAAATGAAGGAGATTTTTAAGGATTTGAAAGAAAGTGCACTTGACAGGTAAGAAGTACTAAATGCCTCTTCAACCAAAAAGAACTATTTTAAAGAAAGTAACTAAGAGGCGTTACAGACGCGTTTCCTGAAGTCAAAACATAATTCGGTATACACTTTAAAAGGCTATAGTATCAAATGTGTAGCAAAAATTACTATTAATTATGACATGAATATCAACATATGAATTAATTTTTTTTGAAGAAAATTTTTATTGAAATCATTCAAATCTGATTTTATGAATATTTAATGTTATTATCATGGTCCTAGGCAACGCTGGATGGGATGAAATGAATATAGAATGAAATGAATATTGGAAACATGATTATATACTATTTTTTCATAACTGGGTTACAATATGGAATTACTTTTCTTTTATTTTTACTTTTTGGACGAGTTCGGATTAAGTATTTTTGTTTCGAGTTTTAGTATGTCGTATTAGGGTCGGATTTCATTGACAAAAATTATTTTGTTAGATTCTCTTCAGGTTTTGTTGTTAGATTTTCTTCCCAACCAGCGCAGGACACTGTATCAGGCTTAATTAATAAAAGTGAATATATTTGTAGTAAATGTAAACGATGAAAACAACCTAGAAATGCTGCATAACACATTTTTTATGTACACTCATAATAATAATATCGGACTTTCGTTATAATGGATCTTTTGGTCCACAGATTAACATTGTTACAATGGGAATTCACTATGAAGTTTTTTAAAACTCATTTTTTGTTTGCGTCATAATTATTTTTTTAATGCATATTAAGTGAACATTAATTTGATTGATAGTAAATTAATGTTCACTTAATTTCAACAAAAATAATTTTCCTATTAGAAAAAAAGAATATTTCTTTCTCAGAGGAAAACTGAATTAAAATGAAAAAAAAAAAGTTATGATATTCTCTTATAACATTTTAATAAAAAACAGAAATCTTACAAAAATTTAAAATAAATTAAAGACAATATTTACTTGCTATGAATATAATCAGATGCAATTTGCGTTTTACATATTAGGGTTGAGTTACTCGAAAAATAAATACAATTTTCTCATGAGGGGGTAAGTATACAATAGAGAGAGACAAATGTAAATAATGAATCCCCAATCACAATTCTAATTTAGAATACTGCAATTTATTTAATTTTCCATTAGCGATTAAGTAGACTTTCTCAGAGTATTCAATAGATATAAAAGTATTTTAATGTCAAATCGGTTAGTTCAATAGATCTGATCGCGAAAGATAAATTGTTTTTCCTAGAACTGATATAGACATCACTATTATGGTTTTAGAATAGTTTTCAGTGAAGATTGACTAAAACGTTGCTAGTTGTAATAAAAAAAAATGAGATTTTGTTTTCTCATTTTTATATACAGTGTGTCCCAAAAGTCCTTGACACATTTTAATATTCAATAAAAGATCAAGCAATTGGCGCACGAGAATGCGGTACGGAGTAAAATGTTTCTTATGATTAAAAATTTTGTTTAAACAAATAAAAAAAATAGTTTAAAAATTTCTCATAGGTGGCGCTGCTTCTGGAAAGTTATCGAATATGTAGAATGCCTTTATAAATAACAATCGAGAAAGATGTACAATGCGTATGTACAGTTTTTGTCCAAACTATGACAACCCACATTCCAGAAGTTAACAATACTCGTTTATCTATCCTCACTCATCTAATCGAACTCAGAAGGGCGAGTATTGTTAAGTTCTGAAATATGGGTTGTCATAGTTTGGACAAAATTTCTGCATACACACTGTGCGTCTTTTTTCATTGTTATGCACAAAGGCATTCTACCTATTCGATAACTTTCCAGAAGCAGAGCCATCTATGCGAAATTTTTGGAACTATCTATATATTTAAAACGCTAAGCGATTTCTTTCGACAATCCGTCAGAACAAACTACTGCATCAAATCACACCATTCTTTTTTTAAATGAAAGATATTTGGACACAGACTTGTTATCGTGCATTCGTTTGTTCGAAAATGTAATTAATTAGCTGTAATTTTCAATTAAACATTTACTTCTGCTTATGATGTCATAAAGTCGACAACTCCCACTTTTGAGGGCATAGAGTTTATTCCCTGAACTCTGTGGTTCGCCAATCTTTTGACATTAGCTAATATCAACTAGGTAATATTTTAACATTGTAGTATAAAATCTTTAAAAAAAAACTTAATTAGCTATAATATAATCATAATAAAATATCTAAACGTAAACATATCAATATGAATAACAAATCTCACGTAAAATGTTGCAATTTAAATGATTCCAATTGAAACAAGATTTGGAGAGTTATCCTTCACGCCCAGCTAACATAAAAGTACCTATTTTATTTTATTTATTTACACACATATTCAAATTTATTATAAAACACCAGGTTGCCATACAAAGCAAAAATCGTCATTTAGGCACCAAAAAATAACCCAGGTGCGTCTGCGATATATGTACTGATTTAATCAAAATTATTTTGGTTGCACCGCATATTGCAAAATTAATTAAATCCATGATTATTGCTTCTTTCTCTTTAAAAATAAGAAAATTGGTACTTCTCTACTATCCCGTCGTCCACTTTTCATAACAAAAAACTATCGCCAAACTGTAACGCTAAATAAACGGGAGAACGTTGCCATTGAAATATCAAAATAAATAAATAAATAAAATACATGAATTTATGGACACAATTGTTATTTTAATTAATGAAATAACTAATAAATCAGTAAAACATAAGGAAAATAGACGCAAATCTCGAATTAAAAACCACTTGATGACGTAACAAACACGTATAATGCTTCTGACATCAAGTAAATCGCACTTCATTTTCGGCGTTTAATTTTACAGTTTGGCGATAGTTTTTTGTTATGAAAAGTGGTCGACCGGATAATAGAAAAGTACCAGAAAATTTATTGTTTAACGAAATTCAATTATTTGATCGATCGCGAATTTTGGTTCTTTTCCGTTATACCGACACCATGCCGTACATGTAAATATATGCTTGGCGACAATGGTGTCCGTATAATGGAAAAGTACTCAATTTTTTCTTAGTTCGGGCTATACCAAAAACAAACATTTCACAGGTAACAAAAAAATCGCCGAAAATGGCTGCTTCATCAGCTGTTATGACAGCAAATTTGGATAAAATCTAATAACCTGAATTTTACAACGTTTATGCGAAACACCACAGAGAACACACGCTATTTTTATATAAGTATAGGGTATATTTAAACGAATAAGAGAACTGACAACCTTCAATAATATAATGCATGAAAAAGTAAACAAATAAGAGATTCAGCAAATCATAAAATATGTATTTCTTAATATAACTATAAAATACAGAAAAATATTCTGGTACCATCAAAAATATTCATTATCCCGTCGAAATTCCGTGCATTATCCCGTCGTCCCATTAAGAAAAAAAATATATGCAAATTAGGTACTTTTCAGTTAGCCGGCGCCAGTAATATATATATATACATAATAATAAACTCCAATGGAAAATTACTTGCAGAATCATTATCACAAAAGCCAACCAAAATCTATAAACCACATAAATTCAATACTAGAAAAACAAAACTATATACATTATATATATTTGTATATATGTATGTATATACTATATATACTATATATATATTTACATATATACTTCATTGGCACCCCGCTAACCGAAAAGTACCTCAAATAATTCGCCAAACTGTAGCGCCCAATAAACAAACGGAAGAATGTTGCCATTAAATCTCAAAAAAAGAAAAATAATAATAATAAAAAAAATAATTAAGAAAAGCCCCATTTACTAAAGTATCATTTATCAGTAACTTTTAACAATAAAATTTACAATATATTAATGAAAACAGAATCAAAAATAATCTTGGATATTTATTTATTTACATTATTTCTCTTAATTATGGAAAAGGAATAATCATCCTGATTATGTAAAGGAATGAAGAAACCATACAAATAAATTACACTTAAAAACATTAAAAATCTCCTTATCTGCAGATTGATTTATTATTGTAAAAAAAAAATTCTTCATCTTTACATAAAAATTGATTAGCTTAAAACAATGGATGCGTTTCAGAAGATATGGATTTGAAACGAACAATGATTAAAGAAGACACTTTAAAAATGTTGATCAAAACATTTTAAAACTTTTTTTAACGTCGAATTTCGACGGTGCGTTTGGGGAGATGCAATGCACATGCGCATAGGAGCTCATTCGGTTGCATTATCACAAGGGGGGATGTGTGCCTTATTTATTATGTTCTTTTATTGACTGAATATGAGATGAACGTAGGGATATGCTATTTGTATGATACTTCATAGGTTCAGGAAATTTTCTTTCTTGCCGTGAGGAATAGGGCGGTAATGTCAAACTGATTTCCATTTTGTTTACGGATTGTTCGTTTAGAGTTTGCATCGGAAATAATAACGTAATTCACTGGAGATTTTTTTTTAAATAAAATATTTGAAAGATTGTTTCATAAGCACCCCTACTTATGTAATAAAGAAGCTTATTTTACTAATATTGTTATTGTAATTTTTTCCGTCAAGTTTTGACGGGTACCATCTAGTTTTTTTTAATTTGCTTATACAAACTTTCAGATCATAAGAAGCATTTTTGTCCAAACCGAACTCGTACGCCCATTGCTTGATCTTTTATTGAATTTTGAAATGTGTCAAGGACTTTTGGGACACCCAATACTTTCTCAATTTTCAATTATATCAAAACAATCTCAAATAAATATTGGTAGAAAAGCTGGAAAGTGTAATTAAATTTAATTGTTTGATCTAACCGGACGTTGTACTAGATGTAAAATAAATATTTTACAGGGACACTACGATGGACTGTTGTTATTGCATTTAGAGGCTGCCTCCTGTTTATTTAATTTTATTTCCTCAAAATTTAAATTTAATAGAAATTTCCATTTTTTTCAAACTTTAACATGAAAAGATAATGTAATTATTTACAGAAACATATAATTCAATTTTGTAATAAATTCAATTATGCACGGCTTGACTAAAATATGTCGGACCTTGTTAACTAATAATATATTATACAATAATTAACATACAGTAATTCTGAAGGTTTTAAATAATTTCATGAATTACAATTTATTTATCAAAATTTTAAGTAAAACCTTTAATTAAATTACATCGTAAAAAATGTGCAGTTGCTTAAAAAAAAACCATACTGTATATGATAGTAGCATGATCAACGCTATCCTTAGCTTTTTTGTTTAAACATGAATGAGGAAATGTCTTTTCTTTCATTAACTATTGATTTAATTAAGAGTATTTCTAACATGAATAAACAAAGTTTATTAATTTGAATTTGTTTTAAAGATTTATATCATTAATTATGTTAACTATATTAACAAGTTTAATAACACATTTTTTTAACACTAATTCTTATACCAGTTTAGAAAAAGTTATTTTGAAAAGGAAGCTTTCTTTTTAGTTACAGAATATTTAGCGATAGAAGACTTGAAATATTTTTTTATAACTATATTAATTAATGTAAAGAAAACTAGAAAATGTGGCAATCAATTTAAGTTAAAACTGTAACTCAAGCGTAAGATAAATTTAAGAAAGACAAAACAAAAGTACGCTATAATATTATAATGACAATAACGGAAAACAAATGCATGCTCAAGTTTAATCCTCCTAGTACCACAGAGGTATTTTTTACACCATTTTTGTTTTGTTTAGAAGTTTTTCAAGTTTCGAACCAGAAAAAAATAATTTAAGCTTAATAAATAAAATCAAATAGACACCTCCTAGGAATAAGCTATATTTAATAAAATTAAATCTATTGTTCAAATTATGCAAAATTAAGAACATTCATCGAAAATCAATTCTGGTACTTGGAGAGTGAAAGTTGGATTTTGAAGTGTGTTGCTAATTTATTTAAAACTAATTTAGTAAAGCTATTGCTTTTGGAATTAATTACTTAAGACTAGAAGAGCTGCTGGAGTGCTATATATCTGCTTAGATAATCTGATAAAAATTCACATTGCAACACAGGATATAGGATTTGTTTTGTGTTAGGTAGAAGAGATTAAGACTATAAAGAGTCCGTAATGTATAGTTAATCAAAACCAGTTAATAATGTGAGAGTGAAAGTTGGATTTTGAAGTGTGTTGTTAATTTATTTAAAAGTAATTTAGTAACGCTATTGCTTTTGGAGTTAATTACTTAAGACTAGAAGAGCTGCTGGAATGGTATAGATCTTCTTAGATAATCTGATAAAAATTCACATTTCAACACAGGATATAGGATTTGTTTTGTGTTAGGTAGAAGAGATTAAGACTATAAAGAGTCCGTAATGTATAGTTAATCAAAACCAGTTAATAATGAGAGAGTGAAAGTTGGATTTTGAAGTGTGTTGTTAATTTATTTAAAACTAATTTAGTAACGCTATTGCTTTTGGAGTTAATTACTTAAGACTAGAAGAGCTGCTGGAATGCTATAGATCTTCTTATATAATCTGATAAAAATTCAGATTTCAACACAGGATATAGGATTTGTTTTGTGTTAGGTAGAAGAGATTAAGAATATAAATAGTCCGTAATGTATAGTTAATCAAAACCACCATTGGCTCTTGGGTTCAAAAATTATATTAATAAATAAATTAATTAATAACATTTAATTTGCGTTGTGTTTTTTGCGTAGATCGTTTCCTTTTAAAGCCCCTGTGAATATCAAAAGTTATCCGAAACAAACGAAAGTTTCAATTAAAAGTAAGCTAGAGAAAAGTGTTTTATTTTAAAACCTATATCGCCAAAAATCCCCTTACCTAAGAAAACACACTACTTAATGATAAAAATAATAAGATGCAGATTTAAGTAAAATATAAAGAAAATTTATTTACATATATTTACATGGTTACAAGAAAGAAAATAATTGAATAAAAAAAAAATGAACTCAAAATTGTCAGATGCTACACAGAGTACCTTAATTAAATTGTATAATAAACTTTCCATGAAAAAATTTCTAATCATTAAATTGATGAAATATTTGATTATTAACATGATCCTCAATTCGGTTATAATATCAAGATTCAAAATCATATTTACTTTATCAATTATCTAAAATAATATATATTTTTTAAAAATTATCTCAAATCATATTTTACTATATACACTACCTTCCCTGCACAAAAGCAAAAATTCAGATAGATAAACAAATGGAATAATAGATAAAATTATGCCTTATTAAGTGCCTTAACACCTTACCGTGGTTATAACAGCAAATGGTAGATAAAAACAGTTTTTTATATTAAATTCAGAAGTAAAAATGATTTTATGTAAATAAATTAGAATAACTCTTTTTTATTAACGTAAAGTACTAGGATGAGAATAGCTCACATTCTTAAGTTCACAAAAACTGATATCATATCGTGCATTGAATATAGAGCAAATCTCTTACGAAAGTTATATGGAGTAATAGCTTAGCGTAATTAATTTTAAGAGACATATTTAAGTCATCACAAGCAATACTTGATTCAAAAGAATCGAAAAGCACTACTTATCTTCCTGAAGTACAAGAAAGTAACTCATTGCTAGAGTAACATATTGCTGGCTAGAACGTATACATGAAGAATACATGTAAGGGAAATTTTACACAAAGACATGTATAAAAATTTGATGTGACGTATACACCTATTTTGTTTGGACTGTGTGATTGGAGAAAGCGTCTTGTTAGATTGCACCTTTTCGGGCGTTAATAGAATTTTCCTTCACAAAAGAAACTCGTGGGGGTCAGCGTGGGGGTCAATGCCTGAGACCCTCTGTTGATCACCATAAATTGTGCTGATACAAGCTGTCAGGAGTAACTGTTGTGTCGTAAACCAAACTGACATTTATGGTTTACTGCTAGAGACGGTATTTCAGCTTGATATAATTATCAGCTATAAAAATCTACTTAATGTCTGGTTACAGCTCTTTTAGTTAGCAGGTGTTTTTTAAAGTAGGTGTACATAAAAAAATTGTTCTTTAATATAATTGTTCATTTTATATGGTTATTAAATAACGCATGTTGTTTGTGACATTTTAATATGAAACATGCTGATATAAATTTTATATTTAATGAAATTGTAACAAAATACAGTTTGTAAGAAATGTAATATGGATGTAAAGCTATTTATTACCACCAAAAGCTTTCTTAAAATTAATAATAATGATGCAGATTTTCGATTATATCACACTCACGCGTTATGGTTATCATATAGATATCATATTTACACGTGGATAATGATCAAGACAGTACAATGCGTTAACTGTTTTTGATAAGACAAATCGAAAACTTCAATTTCGTTTATACATATGGCGCATAGTAATTTAACTACTGAATGCCCAACTGAATTTTAAATATAAAAATTCTGCAGTAAACCTGGGATTTATTCTAAATGTATAGTTACGTATATTTTGACCTCTTATTAAAATACCATACAATAAAAGTTCCCACGATATGCTCTTTTCTCCCTTTGCAAACTGTGTTTTAAATGATTTACACGCGTTAGGGTAAAGTACCTGCGTGCCGACATTTTAAGGAAGGTTTTTTACTTATTCCAAGCTGTATTTGTTATTTTCCAACAAAATGAGTTCCTAATGAGTTCAAAATATTCATCAAGATTTCCTCTACAAAATGCACTAGTAATATTTTCAAAATTGATAGGGGTTCAAATTTTAATAACTAAAATTAAGAAGTGTTTTTTTTGCTCCTAATTGCGACAACCTTTATAGGAGGATGTTCCTAATGCCGACCCCTAACATACCTAATGTCGACACTCGGAAGAAAAATTGAAAAATTCATCGAAAACTATTTATTAACAAATATTCGTCACATTGCATGTGTAATAGAGCCATATATAAGAATAATAAGAACAACTAAAAATACACTGACATTATAACCACATTTAAATCTGCTGACAATGAATTCGAAAACTGGTACCTCTTAGTACTACACCCAAAAGCAAGAGGAAAGGTGAGTTTACATATTAGTTGTTCAGTGGATATTGTGACCAGAATTTTTCTTCCATTCGAAAACACGGCTTTAAGCTTGTCGCAGGCATGTACGAACAGTACGAAACATGTACGAAAATATTTTTATAATTTGACTTTCTGCTCGTATTATCTAATCCAAGTGCAACTGGGGTCCCTTGGTGAACTTCGCCCATTGCTCCTTTCAGGTCCTCTGGTTCGGAGTTAAATGTCATTTTCTTTTTTTGGGGGGGGGGGGGGGGTCATCGTGACACCCACAAAGTATAGAAAAAAATTAGGTTCCTGTTGTAGGGAATCAGTTGCGGAACGAAACCTTACGAAAAACACAATTTATCCATATGGCTCACGCCCTTTTGGTTATTAGCCCCTAATGTCGACAGAGTGTCGATATTAGGAGCCAACTTGATATCAGGGTCCCTAAGGCTGACAGGGGCCTAACCTCCAAATCTTATATGATAAGAGTGATTTCAATACTGCATTATGAAGAGACAACATTTATTTACTTCAAATTACACAATGGTATTAGTTATACTGCTAGTTACAAAACAAAAACCTTAACCAGTCAACTTACTTCCTTAGCCAAACTGGTAAGCAAAAATACGCGATCCATCAAAATCTGGACACACATATCAAAATTTTTAGTCTGCTGTTTCTAGTATCCCGTCGAACCCGAACAGGCCTGCCAACCTCGAAAATGAATAATTGTTTAACATTATGGCGGCAATTTCAAATTTATACAATCATTTAAAGCCTTATTTATTCAAGTTGACGTTAAAGTGTCGACATTCGGATACTTTACGCTACACTTGCTCTATATTAAGGATTTAATGTTCACAAAGTCATCAGAAATATTATCCTTCTCCAACTGATACGTGACATTCATTATCTCAAAGCAGCACACGTTTTTTATGTGTGCAAAAATGGAAGCAATATTAATTAGCAGAACGGCTAAATAACAAATGGCGCATAACTAACAGTAAACAACCTCCTGACATCAGTGTTACAGCACAAAATAACACGTTATGAAGTGTCAAACAAATATAAATTAAGTATTATTTATAATTGATCCATTCAATACAGAAGCAGCCTTATGAATGCATCTTACATCTGTACTAAATTAGATATATTTTTAAAATAATAATATAGATATTTCGAAAATGAAACAATGTTGTCTATCTTAAAATAATTAAACTTACATGAAACACTAGAGAAGGAGAAAATCAAGATTTTGCTTTTCTCTTTTTTTTTTCGTATTTGCAATAATGGTTTGTTTTTACAAAGATTCATATATATGCTCAGTGATTTTCAGATAACACAGAATGATACTATTCACATTGAGTTAAAAAGTGCCCAGGCAGGGCGTCGAATTCAAGAGCTTTTTCTTAAATTGAAAACGCTCTCCTTACTGAGCTACACAGACCATTTACTCAGATAACGTTATTACCAGTAGCATCTGATCTGTCATGTAGAAAGCTCTACAACCTACACCGCAGATAACAGAACTCCATTAAACACAGGATACGCAGATCCACTTGATTTTTTTTTATCTCAATCATTCAATTAAATTTTTTTCCAACTGAGTGAAACAACGGTTTTATCTCATTAAAAAAAATCGATTAGTATGATATCTTTAACAATCAGTATGATTTAGTTAAAAATAATAAAGAATATAGAGTGACTAAAAATGATTCTTCGGATTATAAATGTCAAAAACTTTGCAGTAAAGAACGACAGGAAATGATCATTTAAAAACATCACAGAAGGAAGAACAAAATGTTGTTTGTGTATTTAAACTGTACTATGTGATTCCCATTGGTCACACGGATACATCTAAAGTCAATGCTGTCTGTGCCATTTAAAGGGCACGCTTGTGTAAGATTTCTAATTCGCACGTCTTTTTTTCTTCACCGAGGCAACTTCTATAGTATTTGGATATGTTACATAGATGAAACATACTACAACATCATATAAATGTGGGACGCCAGTTACTACAAACATACTTCACAATGTTTGGCATGAAATGAACTAATGTTTCGATATCATCTGTGAGAGCAACGTGTCACATAGAACAGTCATAAACTACGCATACAAAACTTTGAATTTTCTTCTATAGTGCTTTCAAATAATTTTTTTTATCGTTGTTGACAAGAAAGTTATTATTCTGTTTTGTAACCCCACTTTTAAAAAAAAAAAAAAAAAAAAAAAAAAAAAAAAAAAAGACGAATTAAAGATTTTTTTTTTTTTTTTTTTTTTTTTGCATGTTATTCGTTAAAATACGAAAAACCGCTTTTCGTGAAAACCGCTTTGATTTGCACATTTACTCCCAAGGTTCCTTAATTCTAAATCTTATGTAAAAATTAACTGAAATCATCCAATCCAAAGTTGCATTTTCGTCAAATCACAGGGGAATTCGGGGAACTATGCAGCGTATTATTTTTCGTATTATAAACGAGTTTTTTTACGTATGGCCTTTTCCCCTTAAAACACGGAGATTCCGTAAGCCGAAGCTCAAAATTTCCTTAAATTCTTCAGTCATAACTTTCTTCAAATAACAGAAAATTACCTTACTTGCTGCCTGTACTTTGAAGTAATTGTTTTTTAGAATACATGTAAAAATTTTCATTCACTCTGTATGTCTACTAAGTATAACTTTTGATGCCATACATATTTTAAAAAGTCTGATTTTTCTTTAAGTATTGCAGTGGAAATATATATACGTTATATAATCTTAAATTATAAATTATTTAAAGTAGAAAATATAAGTAGGATTCAGAAAATATTTCGACATCCATCCTTCAAAACCTTTGATAATAAAATTAAGGACAAAAAGAAGCTTCTTTCTTATTCTTCCAATTCTATATTCTTTTCTTATTGAATGTCCGCAGAAAAATATTACATTGAAATAATTTATTTTAAATAAATAAAATACTAGTAATTTTTAATGTAGTGTGTAAACTATGAAGCAGTTAATGTATTACTTTGTCAAAAATATAAATGTTTTAAACAAAATAACGAGTCTCATTTTCATTAAATATATAGCTTGATAAACATTATATTTAACCGAAACAAATTTTCTTTCATGTTTTAAATTAATCTATTTGTTTTCCCTGACTCTCTGAGTAGCAAAATTAAACAAATGTTTAATTAAAAGTTTTTCAAAAACTTTCATTTGGTTTGGTAATAAGTAATGTGATCCATTAATTGTATTGAGCAAAAGAGTGCACGAATAAAATATTCTCGATATATTGATAAAAACGAATAATAATGCTATGCTTACTAACAGAAAATCAATATGGGTTCTTTGAATGACATGTTTTAATTTAAAAGATTTTAAGAGTAATATAATTATTACTAACGAAATGTTTTTAACAAACTGAAATTAAAAGTGTAATTATACTTAAAATTATATCAGTTTTAAATGTTAATATTTCATTATCATCAAATGTGATTTCCATATTTCCTTTTTTGTCAATGGTAAATTGGTCATTGAGAACATGCAAATTTTCCGCAGCAATCATAAATGCATATTCGATGACTGAAATTTAAATCCAGACAATGCATCATCGATATTCAAATAATGGATATTAGTATGGCTAGCTTTTACAACTTGAAACTTTCTTTCGGTAACAAAGCTTATAATAGACAAGAATTTGGCATCAAGACTTTTATTATTATCCAAAAATAGTTTAGCCGTTTTAATTTTGTACTTTATCTAAAGTTAGAAGACACAATTATACCATTAGCTGCTATTTTGTATGCACTAACTATCCAAATACACTACAAAACTAAACGTTTCGATAGTTAGATGGACTCGTGATCCACCCGTTGGAAAAAGTACTCGTGAAGTACCCGAGGACTAGAGACTTCAGTTCCACGCACTCCACGCAAGTATCATTTGACATTCTGTAACAACTTATAACTTTGTTGGTAATATTGTAATAATGTATGTAATATATGATTCCTATACGAAATTTAATGAGAAATCGAATTGTTATATTTATTTTTATCAAAAATGTATTTTTTTTAATGAAAAATGCGAATTTATGAAAGCATGTTTAGAAAAAACGGCGGCATTGAAATTTTGATGGGTGCGAATTCGCACTTGTGTGGCATTCACGGGTTAATATGAACACAGCATTATATAACATCATGCATCACTATTCTTATAAAAACATTGAAATTTGAAATTTGAATTGATATTCATTAATATTTCAGTTAATGTTTTTAATGCTAAACGTAGTACTTAAAAGAAAAAAAAACGTGGTTATATTATTTTTAATACATTGAGATTATTCTATGTAATGTGTAAACTTATGTATACGAACTTTTATGACATTCTACAGTAAAATTTATTAAAATTAGGCTCGCTTGTCAATTAATCATCTACCAGTTGCACTATTATTCGATTTACGTATTTATTTATCAAAGGTTTCTGCTCTCAGAAAATACACTTTCAAGCTATTTGTAATGTTAATATACTGCAAAATTTTTAAATTACTATCCTGTTAAAGAGTTTTTTGTGTGTGATTTAATTGTTACTTTATACGTTCTCGCTCTTAGTCAATATTGAAACTGGTAAGATAAATTAAATTAATGACAGTTCTTTCAGAGTTTTCTTGGCGATGAATATGTACGATTGGAAATTTATTTAAATGAACGTGATTATTTTAGAAACAAAGCAAACTGTCAGAAAGATGAAAAAGAATGTTGCGGTGAAATATTTTCAAATGGTTAGTTTTTGCTTTGGACAACGAAAAAAAAAAAAGAGAGAGAGAGAGAGAATTATGTAAGTGCTTTCTAGTTTATCGTTCTTGTGTTTTAGTCTTTCACCTCCAAACTAGGATGATAGTGCTTTAATAATTGAAAGTGTCATTCCTTTTTTTAAAAATTTACTATCCTGTTAAAGAGTTTTTTGTGAATGTTTTAATTCTTACTTTATACGTCCTCGCTCTTAGTTAATATTGAAACTGGTAACATAAAGAGATAACAGTTCCTTCAGAGTTTTCCTTGCGATGAATATACACGATTTTAAATTTATTTAAATGAACGTAATTATTTTAGAAACAAAGCAAACTGTCAGAAAGATGAAAAAGAATGTTGTGGTGAAATATTTTCAAATGGTTAATTTTTGCTTTGGACAATGAAAAAAAAAAAGAAGAGAATTACTTAAATGCTTTCTAGTATATCGTTCTTGTGTTCTAGTGTTTTACTTCCAAACTAGGATGATAGTGCTTTAATAATTTAAAGTGTCATTTCACTTTCTGAAATTCAAAAGTATTGCAATTGACGATGTAAAGATAAAGACCCTTAAAGATTATTAATTTAGAATGCCGTATTATAAAAGCTGTGTGAAAGCTTCATTTTATTTAAATGCATTCATAATTATCTAATGCAAAGTATATACTCTTAAATTGATTACGTTTGTAAAATTTAGAAAATATACATATTTAGATATAGTGAAACAATATTTAAAAGATAATTTTCATTAAAATATAGAATAAGGTAAAGCCAGGAGAGATTCCGTGGTCGGAGAGATTGCGCATAACGAGGATCGGGGGGAAGGAGTAAAGTCCACGCGCATAGACTCCAGGTAGTTGTACAACAGCAGTGGTGGAGTGTCTACTTGAATCTGCACGTTGATTGTTTCAAGCGTCTAGGATAGGCATTGCTATTTTGTTTTGTTTTCCCAAAGTAAGTGCTGGAATTTTCACAGCTATTCCTTAAAATTTCTATATAATGTCAGTTTTGCAAAATATTTTAAACTTAAACGATTTCTTATAAGCTACTAACCTCACTAGCGGTACGAACACCACCGGTTCGTTTTAGAAGCGGCCATGTGTAAATAAAAATCAGCTCAATCTCCTACCAAAATTGGAGAGATTGCGCATCTGCTACTTAGGAGAGATTGCGCATTGTTCCCATTTGTTTTCATGCTAAGAGCGATTACGCAGCTTATTGGTAAATTTCTATAAATTACAAATTACATGTAAAACATATAAATGAATTAGTTTTGAAATAATTTTTGAAAAAAATATAATTAACGAAACTAAATTTGGCAATAAATTAATTTGCTAAAAAATACTGGGCAATGAGGATGAGTGTACTGAATGTCTGGAGCTATACCAGGAGACAACATGGACCAGTGACTGGATTCAATGTATTACTTGTGACAGGTGGTTGCTCGAAAGCCGCACCATTTACAACAATAAGTGCATCGATTGTGGATGACGACAACTTCGCTCTGCAAACAAGAAAACTTTGAAACTGCAGAAATTAAAATGGACTAATTTTAAGTTAAACGTATTATCAAGTAACTTAATGTCTTATCTGGGCTTGTTTTGTTTCTGATTCTTTTATTTTGTTTCTTTAATTAAAATATTTTAAGTTTTTTTAAAATTCTTTCCTTTTCCTCATTCTTCAATCATTAAGTGGAAATATTCACTCCTAATACAATAACATTTATTCACAAAAACATTACAACAATGTCATTTAATTGTAATTATTATTGTTAACAATTTAATTGTAGTTATTATTAATAACAATCTCTCCTACCCATGTGCGCAATCACATCAACCCTGTAAGGACAGATTGCGCAAAATAGCTTTCTTGGTTTTATTACAACTGTTCTATTAAATTACAGAGTAACAAAAGAATAGCAATGGAATTGCATAAAAAACAAATGATGTCAAAATTATTCATGGATAAAATTCATGGATTAGCAAAAAAATAATATTTAGAATTTTTATTATCATTCTATTGAATTGTGCGCAGACTCTGCTAGCTTTACCTTAGTTGGAAGTAGTGACTTTATTTGAACATCATTAACAAAGTAGAATAAAAATTTAAAATCCCTTATTAAATTAATTTTATATCTTACATTAACTGATAGTTAATTTATGCTACGTTGAAAACAATTTAAATATGTGAAGAATATGCAGTTGACATTGTAAACGCACTCACAACTCTCACAGAAATTTGATTTAATGTATATAGCAAAGAATTTAAAGCAGTGTTTATTTTTGTTTATAATTAATAAGAGAATTGTTTCTATTTCGCTTCTGTATTAAAATAAATACTTTGTCGTTTGTTACAAATTAATTAAAATTATATTTTTTTAAATTGCTAGATCTTGCATAATCGAATAAGTTATATGTATACTTCTGCAGATGGTTGAAAAAAAATATTATAGTTAGCAAAGACACAAAAGTTTAAAATTCGTTTGTTGAACTTTTGTCATAAGTAGCTGTTTGCAGTATTCGTTAACTATATGTAAGTTTCTGTACAGTATTATTTTAGGAAAAAAACAAAAACCGTTCTAATTATGAAAAGTTATGAGTTTAAAACTTTTGTTTTGCATTAGATTATAAAACTATTATTTGTGCAGGCTTTTTAGAAAACATTAGGGGGGGATATAGTGATATTTTTTTTATTTCGTTTTCAAAGCTTCAAACAAATTTCTTAAATATAAGTAATTATTTTATTAAATCAGAAACTATTTAATTTTTTTAATGTTAACTTAAAGAACTCAATTATTAAGACTTAAAATATTGTTAATAAATGCATACGCTTACAGCAAATTTTTTAGACGTGTTTAGAGTTTTAAGTAATATTTTGTTCATAAATATATGCGTTTATTTGAATTCGCATTATCACAGAATAAAAAGTATAGTTAAATCATGTGCTTTAACATCCAATCGATTCTTTATACCCTAGCATTTGTTCTCGGCATATATGCACATCACGAGATCAGACCTTTTTTCAGACTTCACTTTTTAAGTTCAGTTTCAGTTTTGAACTCAAGACTGCAGAAATGAAATCGAGATTTTAAAAGCTATTTCTTTCTGCAAAAAAGGTAACGTTTTCATATTTCCTTATATGTATCCCTAGTATAAAAACAATATTAGGTGTTTTGGAGACCTAATATTTCGCTAATATTGCATGTATAGGTAATAATTCTAGTGATATACTAATATTACTTTATTTGCTTTGCAATGGATATATTTGCAATAAAGTGCAACTGTTAAAAAGATTTAGCTTTACACTGAAAATACTTTCAATGAAATGTCAATTCTTGCTTTAAATTTAAAACACTGATAAGAAAATGGTTAAACTATTTACGCAATATTAGCAAAATAAAATCTTCAATGTTGGAAGAATATTGCTAAAATTGTATAAGATGTAGCCATTATAAGTAATATTGGGCCAATATGTTTGTCCTATTACGAATATTATCAATAATCGATACAAGAATAATTTGTACCAAATATTCTTTTCAATTATTTTTTAATATTTTAGCATGAAATAAAACATACTTCGATGTATTTTATAGGATTGTCATAAATTTATTGACAGATTATCAAGTCGTTGTAAAGGACAATCCCTTGCAAAACTTTTTTATTTTGTTAAATAAAGGATTTGGTTATTTTTGAGAGATTAGGATTTCTCAGCGAAATTCTTTCTGAGAGTCAGAATAGCAATTTGGTGAGTTTAAAAATTTTAAATTCTTAAGATTTTTCTAGATACTTACATTTTTTTTAAGATACAGTTTAAAATTACCACCATATATTAATATTACTATAACTACTGCGTATATTTTAACGAATTATCTAACTACATAATAAGCTATAATATAAAATATTACTTTGAAATAACCATTAGTTAACCATTCACCAAGCACGTTTTTGCAAGTTTTACGACGAATATAATATTTCTTACACTTTAATACATATATATTTACAATATAATACTTTTTACACTTTTCTGTCATACTATGTGGAAATTAAAATTCAGTTTTTATTTTGATTTAAAAAATTGTTTTCCTAACTCGTCTCTTGTTATTTTATAAAATATCCTGCATTTGTAATAGCATAAGTTGTATAATAATTGTGTAATATGTAAAAAGCGTAAGGAAAAACAAAATACAGTATAGAAGTTGTGCAAACATTTATAACGGGCAAGCTAAAACGTTAGTCATTATAAAGCATCAGGATAATTTAAAAGTCAATTAAAAGATATATTTATTAGTACTTTAATTATTAATCATTTCAATCTGAGAAACCACTATTTTTATGGATACATATTTTATCACAGAAAAGTTAAAACATAGTCAAACACCGATATGGTGAACTCAGTTTTGCAGGAATAGAAAAATCAAATGAACGAAATCATTTTTGTCCCTTACAATTATTTTTCACGTATCCTATGCAAAGGGTGATTGTTTTCCGGATTTGGGATGCTACTACTACTTTTGAATAGCAATATTTCTCTTATTGATAGCAGTAAATCTTTTACTAAAAAAGTTTTCCTCAGTGCCCAAGTTACATTCGACCGAACATTTTCTTAAATTCTCTCTTCCAGAGTTCAAATACCCCGTCTTCCCTTGTCTTGATTTCAAGCATTTTTTTTCTGATATTCCTTTCCATCTTTCCTACTTATTCGCCTTGGCACCAGGAACATTGCCCGACGTGCCCTGGTGTAAGATGTGTGTTGCGTTCATAGCTCGGAAGCCGGGTGACCGGTCTTGTGACTTCGATGGCCGCATGTGGGGGGTGGGGTGGTCACCTGGACACCTTGTGATCCGCGAAGACTCACTTGAGCCCACTGCCTAAGCGAGTATGTGTCTTTGAATATTGGCAGGGTTTTCCACGACCTTACATACTCGCGAGTGAATCCTTCCCCTTTAACCTATTCATTGCCGACGGGCTAGTCGCTACCTCTCATAGGTTTCGATGTCCGAAAGCTCTGGTAAAGCAACGTCGTGTCGGTGAACTTCGGGAAAAGGTCCCGGGTTCGGCATCCCTATGGGCGACCGGTTCACCCGAGGCCACTCAGAGGAAGTCCGCACGGTCCCCGAGCCATAATGGTTCGTTCCTCTCTCTATGGGAACTAAATGTTGCGACAACCAGGCGTCCATTTGAGGTTTTGGGGAGCAGGAGTGATGCGCAGGTGGCGGAGCTCCTCTCGACCGTAAAGAGCATCAGGTTTCTCCTATGTCGTGCTCGTTAAAAGTTAAAAAAGCTCGTAATTTTACGAATATTTCAGAAGAACCGTATATTCACAAAAATAAATAATTAATAACAGTCGAATGTGTTGAATATATTTTTAGGAAGCAACAATTGGACAGGGTAGAACGCTAGAATTGATTGAGTTATTATCCAAAACCGACTTCAAAGTTCTTAAATATCCAGTTTTTTTCTTAAATAACAAGCATGTAAAGCAACACAGGAAATAAAGTCCAAAGCGGGAGCAAGGAATTTCAATCATAAGATAAACAACTGCAATCAGCTGAGCTGTCATTCAAAACTGATTCAGCCGTACTACCAATACTCTCAGCTCAACCCAATATGTCTTTTTATATCTAATTATAACGTAAGAGAGCGTTCAAGTAACTCTCCGAAAGCAAAGCACATCCTTAATTAACAGAGGCGTTCTAATTGGCTCAACGGCAGTTGAAAGGCTCTTATCATAAGTAGCTGAACACACTGATGACTAACATCTGAAAGCTCCAGTAAGAGGTATTCTTTCCAGCGATGAACGAATTAATTAAACGACCCGATCCGTTTGTACATACGAGAATTACGTGAAATATATCCTTATTTTCAAAAATCATTTTTCCTTTTTTGATTTTTAGGTGCGCTTGTAATTATATAAATACGTAGCACCTATACTCGTCGTCTGGTCCACCCGTCTGTCCATCTGTCCGCATTTAACAGCGAAAAAACTACACATCCGAATGGTTTGAAATGTAATACATATTACCTTTGTAGAATTTTGTCGAATCATTTCAAATATTATCAAAATCGAATCAAAACTTAAAAAGATATTAATAAACTTTTTTTTTACTCTATTAAATCCTATCGTACGTAATCTAGATAATAAAAGCGCAAGTCATGTGACTGAGGAAAACAGATACGCACAAACCACTTCTTTTTTCAGGGCCATTTTTATTCAAAATTATTTTTTCGAATAAAATTGCATAAAAGTTACATTTTTAGAAAGATCGTTGAAAAATATTATTTGTTTGAGAGATGAGTTGCATTCAAAAATGTATAGATTCTGAGATAACTTCAGTGATAAGTACGTTAACAGCCGAATATCTCAATCCATTAGAGTAAATAAACACATGAGATTCGTTCATTATGAGTCATAAAATGATGCACCATGGACGTAATCATTCACAAAGCAAGATCTCCATGGAGAAGTTTACAGTGCTGTATGGTGTAGAAAAAAAAATTCGCATTTGTAAACGTGGCATACGTAATAATAAAAAAAAAAGCATGATCACTTCGCTGATAGCAGACGATATAATGCATTTCACTGAAATTATAAGGATGATTTTTTTACACTGTGAAACTAGTTATAAAACGACAGCACCTCGTATGTCACGTTTAACGTACAATTTTGAACTTGTCTTTTATCTATTCTTTCAGTATAAAATCGGTAAAATTTTGAACAGAGTTGGTGACATGCAACATCCAAAAGTCTTTTACTCATTTTATGTATTTCTGATAATTTCGACAGAAATTCTACTGTTTAATAGGGCAATTTAAGAAATTCGGGTACTCAAAATCCGAAACACAATCACGTCTACCAGTACATTGTATTTAATGGACCTCTGAATGTTGCGACTCCAAACTGCAATATTCCGAAAGTCCCCTACAGTGAAGTCTATTTTCAAAATTCAATGCAATTAGAAATTAATTAACAAATAAGAAAATATATAATTAACAAAATAAAAACCTCTTGAGATAATATAATTTAATATTCGGAACATATGCAATTTTATAAATGTATTACATTTATTTCTTCTTATCTGTATTATAAAATGGTAATATAAAACTAAGTAAACCTTTAAAACTATTTTTTCTTTGCGCGGAATAAATCGGTTAAAGAAAAATCCAAAAGCGTGTGTTATTGGTGTGTATCTGAATTCTATAAATGATATCCAATACTTTCTACAAAAACTTATTTTTAGTCCAGACTTAATAGTTCTTTTCCTGGATTTTTTTATAAAAGAATTTCAGAATATTTTGAACATAGATAATTTGAATGTTCTAGTGATAAATATTTAGTGCAATATTTGTTATATTTAACGTAACTCCGCTGGGTTATTTCGCATTTTTATTAATTTGATATTTTCAATGAAAGCATACAGTTATTTAGAGAAAAAATTTATTGGGATAAAAGCCGGTTATATAGAAATTTCTGATATGAAAACTCGAATCATTGCTTCTCTGCAAAGCTAACTTATAGCTGGTCGTGAAATCAACGGAAACCTACATTGACGCAGTAATAATTCATTCATGGGACTATGTACGATTATGAAATTTACATTAATCTCCTGCATAAATTGTATATTATATCATTTTATATTTACTATTTGTTTTATTGAAATGTGTATTACCCATAGTTCTCTAATGTTCAAAGAAATGGAGTTTGTTATTTTATTGCAGTTGGGACGACGTCCTGTCTAAATGGTATCTCATAAGAAGTAATATATAAAAAAAATAAGCCAATTAGTACTTAGGTCAAAAAGAATTTTTTTTCCAGCGATCTACACGCTCCGCCATTGACGGTATTTATTCCTAAATTTATATCCTGCTAAATATCTTATATAAGAGAAATTTTTGAAATGTATTAAAAATTAAATTAAAAATAAATAGCTAAAATACGAAAAATTATCGCTCGAAAAGTATTTCTCACAAAATTGTTTGACAAACTGCGTTAGAAAGGTAAAAAATTGTATTTTTCTTGATATAAATTTCAAATCTAATGATTAGGCCGTTTTTCAAATATTGAATTTCAAAAGTTACCAAACTTCACAATGAAGTACCATAGCGAAACTTTCACGCGTAAAAAGATAATGGGGCTGTTCACGGACGAAGATCAGTCGGCGCGCGGGCGAAGGAGACTAAAATATGAAGTGAGTCTATACTTTTGAACAGAAATGAAATGGAGTGAGCCTATACTTTTTAAAAGAAATTAAATATAAAACTAAAATTAATTAATTAAATATAATTAATGGATTAATATTTGAAAAAACTGCATTAACATCAAGCGTCATCCACTACAATTTTTAAAAAATGTATTTGAACTTGAGTTGATGAATAAAAAGTATTTTATTAATGATTGAAAACTTGAATAAGATATATAAATATATAGAGGGTGTGAGCTAATAGTAGGAATTGAAAAAGAATAGAAGAAGAATTTTTATTAGGGCCAGATTTATGGCCAGTCACTAATGTGTCGAAGTGCCGAAGTGTTCGGGTGGTCATGGAGAAATAATGCCTCTGCCCGTTCTAGCCACATCCACGTTCAATAGCTGCGTTGTGGAATGGCGAAAGGTCCATCCATGCCTAATATAAGAATGCAACATAACACATGTTGCTTTTTAAAAGAAATGCTTAATGACGTGTCAGGAAACATCGGTTGGGGAAAGTTTCTCCGGTCAATAAAGACTTAAACATAACATCCTTATTGATGTTACGTTTAAGTCTTGATGTTAATTATTGCTGTTTTTAATAGAGTGAAATTTTTACTCGCGTGACTAGTCCTTACCTCTAAGACTACTTCATGAAGACCTCGCTTCCAATGAATGCATCAAATCTAAGTTCGACCCTTTTGGGTCCACGTTAGTCTAATATTTTTATGGTGCTACATTTATTGCCAAGTCCCTTGAAGGTTCGAGGTGTCGGCCTATACTCCTACGACGTAAGATATCAACTTTTATTTTATTATTAGTTCTTTGATAAAAAATATAAATATATGTGGGGGTTTAGGGAGTCTTGCCGAATGCAGGACTGGTGATTATTATTATTTAAACATTTAAATTATTAGTAAAGTAAAATGTGAGCTTGGATATTTATCGAATTTATTATACAATTTATAAATAGGGAATTTCAATTTTTCAATAATGAATCAATCAAATCATTTCAATAACCAATTTAATTCAAATATGATGTATTATAAAATTAAGTATTAATTTTCCCTTATTAATCAATAGATAATAGTAATATAATACAGTCAAAGTTGTTGTTAATTAAATATTTAAAAATGAAAAAAATGTAGTTACCTGCAATAATCTTCATTTGTGAGAATTTTTGTATGTCCAAAATCAAATGATCTTTACAATGAGATAAGCGGTAGATTAAAGATTTTTGCAAATGTTTAATTGCTTTTCTTTTTATATAATTGTATAATAGGTAATTAAATATCATTATTGCTTATTTAATTACTAATTATTTTTTTATCCCTCATATGGCAATTTTATTTATTCAGGTTAGTTTTAATGCATGTTTTTCGGCTGGTTTAAATTTGTTAATTAATTCTTTAATTACTTAATTAACTATTCATAAGATTAGAATGTCAACGAAATTACACAATGCTAGTATTAATCTATTTCTTTTAGAGTTTAAATTAAGGTTTACTCTTTATTCTAATCAGAAATAGATCACGTTGATTTTATGTTTATTCATTTGCTTAAAATTGACCGCCAAGTAGAAGATGGCTCAATGGCTAATCCTGCTCACGTGTAGATGTTTCGTTTGATCATTTATGGGATTGGTAAGTTATCTTTTATTGCCCAGATCTCCCCAGCAGAAATCGTATTTGATATTTTTGCAGTGTTTTTATGTATATGTACAAGTGATGATGAATTTACTAACGAAGCATTTAAATAAATCTATTTTTAAAATAGATTTTCCTTAAAATTTTATTTCGATTAAAAAGTTATGACAATAGTTAATAAGTAGAAACGTGATTAGTTTCTTTGTTCAGTTACCAATTTAATGGTTAGCGACAGTAACAGTTGCAAGTATGTCAAAAGCAAATTTTTAAGCTGATGTATTATACTAAAGAAAATAAGCAGAAATACGATAACAATTCGCAGTGGTTTTCTCCCATTGATACTCATAAGATATAAAATACATCATATGTTCTTTAAAATTGATAGCAAAAAATATGCAAAATATTTCTTTTATTGTTATAGTCGAATTGAAAACATTTAATAGAATGTACTATAAGAAAAATAAACATTACGCTACATTCAGCATAATAATTAACAATTATGAATTCATTCATTTAATTTTAGCATTTAAAAAATAATGAAACATTTTCTTTCAAAAAGTAAATATCAGCATTACTGAGTTCTGTTTAAAAGTTTTAAAAGTACGTAGAAAAGGTGTTTACAATCAATTATCTTCAGACCAAACTGAAAGTGACGCAAACGAATTTTTAAGAACGAAATAAGAAAAAAATCCAATGAAATATAAATATTATTTACCGCAATAAAAATTCTTTAATTAAATTATTTAAGTGGTAAATTGTAAACAAAAAAAATAATTTCTGTATAGAAATAAACAATTTATATAATTATATTTTTTAGCCTAAATGTTTTCAAAAATCATATTTACAGTTAATTAACTTATCAAACTTAAAGAAATAAGTAATATATGGTGCTTGCTTACTTCCATTTCACCTCAAATAACTGATGATCCGTATTAGGTACAATTATGAATGTGATATCTAGGTAATAATAAAATCGGTTTTTGCAATACGAGGAGGTTCTTAGACCACGAAGTTAGCGTTCCTATCTTGAAATTGGTATGACATTCGAGAAAAAATGCACTTTACAAAGTTGTAGAAATTCCATTACAAAGTTTTAGAATGTCCTCGATTTAATATGAAATGATGTCTTACACATAAATATAACTTTATTAGAAACCCTAAAATGTAACTTTTTATACCCAATCACCAGTTTAAATACTGCATTTAGTATCGCATTATAAAACGGATGCACATTTACCAATAAGACTAACACATATATGCAAGGAGCAGTTTATTTTTATAAGAAAATCAAGTTAAGAATGCGCATGGTGAGCATCATTGGCAGCAATGCATCTGCCGCATTCTACTTATGTCTCGGGGGTGGACATTCTGGAGATACTTAACTTGATTTTCATTTTACGCAGATTGAAGCTATATGTTATTAAATTTGATAAGGATTTTGTTTATTAGGCGCGAAAAAAAAACGGCGTTGACGAAATGTGAAATACGAGTATTGCATGTAAATAATTGTAATGATTTGATTTGAATTTTTATATGATTTTAAAGGTTTATAAAATTACATCTTCACTGATATTTTAGAAAAATATTCAATGAATTAGGCATTTGTAATGTTTTCAGTTCAATATTACGACGTATCTTCATGTTTTACTATTTGAAAAAAGAGACAGCCTTTTGATACCAAATAAATAAATAAATAAATTAAATAAATAAATAAAATAAAATAAACTATACGTTAATACACAAAAGTGTTGTCATAATAAATCCAGGTGGGGGTAGTAAATTCACAGTTTAGAACTTGTAATACTTAATGTACAAACTATTCGTGTTGAAATGAAATTTCTTTAAATTATTTAGCTTAAGGTAAAACCAGGAGAGATGGCGCGGTCGGAGAGATTGCGCACATAGAGGTTCGGGGGGATGGAGTGCAGTGAGCGTGCAGAGACTCCAAGTAGTTGTACAACTTCACTAGTGGAGTGTCTACTTGAAAGTGCACGTTGATTGTTTTGAGCGTCTAAGATAAATAATTGCTATTTTGTTTTGTTTTCCCAAAGTAAGTGCTTGAATTTTCATAGCTATTCATCAGAATTTCTATACAATGTCAGTAGTACAAAATATTTTAAACTTATACGATTTCTCATAAGCTACTAATCTAGACTACAATGTGAACATCAACGGTTCGTTTTAGTAGCGGCCATGTTTATATAAAAGGCCGCGCAATCTCACTTACCGAAATTGGAGAGTTTGCGCATCTGCTACTTAGGAGAGATGGCGCATTGTTTTCATTAGTTTCTATGCTAGGAGAGATTACGCAGCTTATTCGTAAATTTGCATTAAAAAATGAAATATTAAAATGGACTAATTTTAAGTTAATCGAGTTATCAAGTAACTTAATGTGATTTTTTAATCTTATCTGGACTTGCTTCTTCTGCTTCTTTAATTTTTTTCCCTTCAATTAAAAGTTTTTAATCGTTTTTAAAATTATTTCCTTTTTCTGATTCTTTAATCATTAGGTTGAAATATTCACTCCTAATACAATAATATTTGTTCACAAAAACCTTACAACAATGCCATTTAAGTGTAATTATTATTATTAACAATTTAATAGTAACAAAATAAACTTGAGTCATGAAAAACACAACACTCAATTGAATCAAATTCACCTCTGTCTATAAATAATTGTTTAAAAACAACACAAAATGTCACAAAAACATATATGCATCATTTATTAAAAACTTTTACTTTAGGTGTTTTAAAAATACAAAACTGCATTTCACATTAAAAACCTAGCGCTTTCGAGCCGTCCTGGCTCATCATCAGGGTTAAAACATCACCACGCAGATACACACAAAAAACACACAACTAGTCTGAAACACTGTAAAAACATCAATGTCTGCTGAAGACAAGGTCAAACCATTATAAACAGGGTGGGAAGCATAGGGAGGGATGTGCCAATCTTATTCATTCTTGAACTATCTGTAAAAGCTTATACCATACTTTAGGGATATTGTACGAAACTGAATCATTGCATGTTTTATTTTTCCTGGTTAAAATTTCTATTGATTCACTTATTATTGCTTCATAAAAAGAGGATGTGGGTTTAATAATTTTAGCGTTATCAAAATCTATTATAATCGACTGCTGTTGTTTTAATCTGGAAAGGGCCGTTTTACTTCTATTATACTTGATATCTGCAATATGTTCTTTTAACCGAATTTTAAATTTCCTTAAAGTCATACCAATGTAGTCTTTAACTTTATAAGATTTTATCCTATTTTCAACTATTTCCATAATAACTGGGATTCTATAAATTCCTGCTAAATCTTCAATCGGTATGGGATCAATCTTCTTATGTAGTAACGCATTCAATTTAACTGGAGGGGATGCTACCAAATTTATTTCATATTTCTTTAAATTATATTTTAATTTTTCAAAAAGTTTCGGAATATATTGGAACTTGTAAAATTTAGTTGGTTTTTCTGTTAATTCTTTTTGTTTTTTACCCTGATATTGATATTGACAAATTAACTTATTAATTAACCTCTCTGAAAAACCATTTTCATTTGCTATAATTTTAACTCTGTCAAGCTCCTCATTGATATAACTATCAGTACACACTGAAAATGCTCTATGGATGTAAAACCTATATGCAGCCAGTTTATAACTTAAAGGTGATGAAGCATCTCTGGAAATAGTATTATTTGACTTCATATTTTTTCTATAAACTGTCCGATCTATTGTTAAATTACTGTTTTTTATCAGCTCTACATCAAGAAAAGGTAAACGATTCTGTTTTTCTAACTCCAGGGTAAATTGTATTTTTGTATCAATTTTATTAAGTTTAACCACAAAATCCTTCAATAAATCTATACCATGCTCCCATATAATAAAAATATCATCTGCATATCTACACCAATATGCAGGTCTTTCACTAAAATCATTCATAACCATATTTTCAATGGGTCTTAATTTAATCTCCGCGCATAAACCTGAAATGGGGGAGCCCATTGGAGCACCATGTCATTTAAAGGAGGAAATACGGAATAATATGTATTATAATGTAAATAAGTTCGTGAATAAAGGAAAGTCAAGTAATTTAAAACGCATGAAATTGGTTAAAGACAGGAATGAAGTTATTAAAAAACTTCGTGGAAATAAGGATATAATTATATTGCAAACAGATAAGTCAAATAAATTAGCTATAATGAATAGAGAAGATTACATACAGAAAATGAGGATTTGTATAAGTGATTTAAATGTAAGTGTTCTGAATAAGGACCCAGTTGATTTGATCGCAAGGAAAACACAAGAGATTGTAAATAATGGAAGTTGGCCAAATGAAATGGTACACATGATTAGGATTAATAAAACAGCAGTTACCCCAAGGATTATAGGACGCTTAAAAGATCATAAAGAAGGAAACCCTCTTCGGCCAATTGTAACTAAATGTATAGGACCTACATATTATCTAGAAAAGGCATATGTTGTCTTATTAAAAACTATCCTCCCTCAATCAGAGTTCGTCATTTCATCGACAATGGAGTTTATTAAGCAAGTAAAACTTTTTCAGATTACTGAGAACAGCATTTTTGCGAGTTTGGATGTAGTATCGTTATATCCATCTGTGGATATGAATGATGTAGGTTTGTTCGTGGAAGAAGATATTAATGGTAATGATTCTTTTAGCGTGAGCACAAAAAATACACTTATTTCCGGGTTTAATCTAATTAAAAACAATAACGTTTTTCAGTTTGATAATATTTATTATAAGCAAAAGGATGGTGCTCCAATGGGCTCCCCCATTTCAGGTTTATGCGCGGAGATTAAATTAAGACCCATTGAAAATATGGTTATGAATGATTTTAGTGAAAGACCTGCATATTGGTGTAGATATGCAGATGATATTTTTATTATATGGGAGCATGGTATAGATTTATTGAAGGATTTTGTGGTTAAACTTAATAAAATTGATACAAAAATACAATTTACCCTGGAGTTAGAAAAACAGAATCGTTTACCTTTTCTTGATGTAGAGCTGATAAAAAACAGTAATTTAACAATAGATCGGACAGTTTATAGAAAAAATATGAGGTCAAATAATACTATTTCCAGAGATGCTTCATCACCTTTAAGTTATAAACTGGCTGCATATAGGTTTTACATCCATAGAGCATTTTCAGTGTGTACTGATAGTTATATCAATGAGGAGCTTGACAGAGTTAAAATTATAGCAAATGAAAATGGTTTTTCAGAGAGGTTAATTAATAAGTTAATTTGTCAATATCAATATCAGGGTAAAAAACAAAAAGAATTAACAGAAAAACCAACTAAATTTTACAAGTTCCAATATATTCCGAAACTTTTTGAAAAATTAAAATATAATTTAAAGAAATATGAAATAAATTTGGTAGCATCCCCTCCAGTTAAATTGAATGCGTTACTACATAAGAAGATTGATCCCATACCGATTGAAGATTTAGCAGGAATTTATAGAATCCCAGTTATTATGGAAATAGTTGAAAATAGGATAAAATCTTATAAAGTTAAAGACTACATTGGTATGACTTTAAGGAAATTTAAAATTCGGTTAAAAGAACATATTGCAGATATCAAGTATAATAGAAGTAAAACGGCCCTTTCCAGATTAAAACAACAGCAGTCGATTATAATAGATTTTGATAACGCTAAAATTATTAAACCCACATCCTCTTTTTATGAAGCAATAATAAGTGAATCAATAGAAATTTTAACCAGGAAAAATAAAACATGCAATGATTCAGTTTCGTACAATATCCCTAAAGTATGGTATAAGCTTTTACAGATAGTTCAAGAATGAATAAGATTGGCACATCCCTCCCTATGCTTCCCACCCTGTTTATAATGGTTTGACCTTGTCTTCAGCAGACATTGATGTTTTTACAGTGTTTCAGACTAGTTGTGTGTTTTTTGTGTGTATCTGCGTGGTGATGTTTTAACCCTGATGATGAGCCAGGACGGCTCGAAAGCGCTAGGTTTTTAATGTGAAATGCAGTTTTGTATTTTTAAAACACCTAAAGTAAAAGTTTTTAATAAATGATGCATATATGTTTTTGTGACATTTTGTGTTGTTTTTAAACAATTTAATAGTAGTTATTATTAGTAACAATCTCTCCTACCCATGTTCGCAATCACACCACCCCTGTAAGGACAGATTGCGCAACATAACTTTCTTGGTTTTATTACAACTGTTCTATTAAATTACAACATAACAACAAAATAGCAATGGAAATGAATAAAAAACAAATGAAGTAAAAATTATTCATAGTTCAGCAAAAAATTAATATTTAGATTTTTTTATTGTTATTCTTTTGAATTGTGCGCAGACTCTCCTAGCTTTACCTTATTTTATTTCATTTCACTGTTATTTTATTACAGTAAATTTTTAAATTTCTTTATGTATTCTCTTTTTAGCTTTTGGAATTTTACAGACTATATTAACATTAAATTGCGATTTTTTAGGCAGATTAATTTATCACAATATATATTTTTTTTTTTATAAGGATAATAATATATTAATTTAATTTTCTAGAAGTGTTTTATGAAACATCTCTCATCTTGTGTTTAAAGTTAGGTAAAAATAGGTGCATATATATATATATATGTGTGTGTGACGATTCAACTGGAATCACCATACTTTTGTAGACTCATATTCAAGGCAAGGGAGGTTTCTCCGAGGAGATTTGCAGTCGAGCACCGAGACTTACTTCATTGTGTACGTATAAGCTAAAGAGAAGAGGCAGTTCGTTCCAGTTCACACTTTATTCGAAAAATTTAAAGATTAATCGATTAAGCTTTACTCTATTGAAATCTCACTCCATGCACTGCTAATTTTAGTGTCGTGGCGAAACTTGATGATTTAAATTTAAATATAAGAAGACATCTTAGTTAGTACAGGCAGGTATTCTTTAAAATCAATCGGTGGCCAAGGAGAACATTCGAAGATTAGGAAGTACATGACTAGCTGCATCCACCACCGAATCCCGGAACCTTCTGCTCTAAACGCGGGAAAAAATCCGTATATCATTTCCCGAGCGCGCCATAATACATTCTATCTAAAAAGCCTCTAGGTCAATCAACGCTCACGGCTTAATTCCTTCGGCGAATTAATATCGAAGTGAACTTACCGAAGCTGGCAAAAGCGCGCCAAAAAATGTTCTAGAACAATCTCGTGAATTCTACTTCCTTCGAATAAATAAAAGCAGAGAGAAAAGGAGTACATATGTTTTATCAAGTATGGCAATATGCCAAAATAATTTTTACATTGAGATTAAAATCTTTCAGATTTTGAAAAGTAATATTTTGTCAGGAATCGTAGGGAAATAAAAAATAAAGAAAAGAAGTTCATAGGTTGTTATTTCAAAAGAGTAAAATATTTTTAGCTGGGAAATGGGTATTTTTTTGAAGAATTAAATTCTAGGATGCTTTTTATTTAAAGAAAATAAAAGTGCGTAAATTTAATAGAGCATTCTATCAGTGCCATTTTTTAAGAGAATGAATTTGGAATAAACTATATATTTCGCTAGATGTAATTTTGACAATCGAATCCTGGAGCGAGAAAATAATTTAGAATAATGGGATTTACACAGAATTATAGTCTTAATGAAGTCAACGGCGAAAATTTTTTTTAATTTGTTTCATATATATATACAGGGTGATTCATAAAAGATGGGCAGAACTTTAAGGGGTTATAGTACACCTAAAGACAAATAATATTAAATAGGAGACTAAGGGTCCCAGACGTATTCCCAAGGAGATAGGGGGCATTAAAGTTTAGGGTCCGAAATTTCAAATGATTATAAAACATGGAAAAATTGGTCGATTCGTTTGCGGTTTTTGCAAAAAATTTTCTTTATGCCAGTATTTTCTTGAAATAAAATTTTAAAGTTCAATTTCAAAAAATGCCGATAGGGGGCGCTTTAGACTTTGGAGTAACAAACAACTATTTTTTAACGTTATTTTTTGTATTTCTTTAAATGATTTCGAAAGCTTAGACTTAAACTTAAATTTTGATCTAAAAATCTGAGTCCTAACGAGTAGTTAAGTAGCGTAAACTGAAATTTGAAATTTGAAACCCTTCTCCCCCCAGAACAAAAATCAGTTATTCCTGATCTTTGTGTCGTAGATTAGGCTCTAACTACTGCCGCGTTTTGCTAAAATTATTCTTTATGTCAGTATTTTCTTGAAAATAAATTTTAAAGAAAATTTTCAAAAAATTCCGATAGAGGGCGCTTTAGACTTTGGAGTAACGAACAACTATTTTATACCGTTATTTTTTGTGTCTCATTAAATGCTTTCTAAAGCTTAGACTTAAACTTAAATTTTCAGCTCAAAATCTGAATCGCTGAGCGTGGTTCAGTAGCGAGGGGAGGGGGTTCAAATTTCAACTTCTGAACATAGTTCAGTTTGCACTACTTAACCATGCCCAACGATTCTGTGCTGTGATACGAGGCAAAAATACAACTTTCGTCAAGGACTGCATAGTCGGAATTCACTCATAAAGGCACTGGCACAGTTGGAAACGTCGCTCATGCAAACGTTAAAGCTCCATTCCTGACGCTAGTCACCGGGTGAAGAAGGAAACAGAAAGTATGCAAATGTCAAATGGGGAAGAAGAAGAACACGTATGCAAAATTTCGACACGATTCAGGCATAAAAACCACTGAACGGTGAGTCAAGTGTAAGTCGCTGTAGTAATGAATCGGAAGATGGTGCCCTTCACGAATAAGGAAAAGGCTGAGATGCATTTAATTTACGGAGCGGCAGATGGAAATGGTGCAGAGGCACAACGAATGTACGGAGAGCGATTTCCTAACAGGCGGTTGCCTAACCGCAAAACTTTCGAGCGCTTGCACAGACAGTTGTGTGAGACGGGATCATTTCTCGCTTCCCGGTCGAATGCAGGTCGTGCAAAAAAGGACGAATCAGTAGTTGTTGCAGAAGCCATTCTGGATGTAGTAGCGGCGCAGCCAAGTACAAGTACACGAACAGTGGCTAGCCAGGTGGATACCTCACAGTCCACGACTTGGAGGGTACTGAAGGATGAACATTTGCTCCCGTTTCATGTGCAACGAGTCCAGAAACTGTCTCCAGGGGATTATCCAAATCGTATTGAATTCGCCCGCTGGTTTCTGCAGCAGAACGCGCTAAATCCACATTTTGGACGAACTGTGCTTTTCACCGATGAATGTACCTTCACACGTGAAGGTACATTTAACACACACAATGCACATGTATGGGCGGATGTCAATCCACATGCTACGTATCCACATGCTCATCAGAGACGCTTTTCCATCAATGTTTGGGCAGGAATCCTCGGAGACCACCTAATCGGACCGTACCTTCTTCCTGAACGCCTCAACGGTAAAACATACCTCACATTTCTGCAACATGTGCTGCCAGACCTGTTAAACGTTGTTCCTCCACGCATCCGGCGGGTCATGTGGTTCCAGCACGATGGAGCGCCAGCCCATTACGTACGAGACGTCCGCAACTATCTGGACATCACATTTCCGAACAGATGGATTGGTCGAGGTGGTCCTGTTGCTTGGCCTGCTCGCTCGCCAGATCTTTCACCCCTCGATTTCTTTTTTTGGGGACGATTGAAGGCTCTTATGTATGAGACACCCATTGAATCCCCCGAGGAACTGGTCGCCAGACTTTCCGCCGCTGTAGGGGAAGTGCTCGAAAAGCCTGATGTTTTCGCGAATGTTCGCCGTTCCATTCGTCGCCGTTGTTCTGCGTGCATAACCTCTGGTGGTCACAATTTTGAACATTTATTGTGATTACATGTTAATAAACATGCTTTGGTAACATAATCCTAATTTGTGTCTTTTTACCTCGTATCACAGCACACAATGTGTGGACATGGTAAACTGAACTGTGCTCAGGAGTAGAAATTTCAAACCCCTCTCCCCAGAAACTTAACCACGTCTAACGATTCAGATTTTGGGTTGAAAATTTAAGTCTAAGCTTTAGAAAGCATTTAATGAGACACAAAAAATAACGGTATAAAATAGTTGTTCGTTACTCCAAAGTCTAAAGCGCCCTCTATCGGAATTTTTTGAAAATTTTCTTTAAAATTTATTTTCAAGAAAATACTGACATAAAGAATAATTTTAGAAAAACGCGGCAGTAGTTAGAGCCTAATCTACGACACAAAGATCAGGAATAACTGATTTTTGTTCTGGGGGGAGAAGGGTTTCAAATTTCAAATTTCAGTTTACGCTACTTAACTACTCGTTAGGACTCAGATTTTTAGATCAAAATTTAAGTTTAAGTCTAAGCTTTCGAAATCATTTAAAGAAATACAAAAAATAACGTTAAAAAATAGTTGTTTGTTACTCCAATGTCTAAAGCGCCCCCTATCGGCATTTTTTGAAATTGAACTTTAAAATTTTATTTCAAGAAAATACTGGCATAAAGAAAATTTTTTGCAAAAACCGCAAACGAATCGACCAATTTTTCCATGTTTTATAATCATTTGAAATTTCGGACCCTAAACTTTAATGCCCCCTATCTCCTTGGGAATACGTCTGGGACCGTTAGTCTCCTATTTAATATTATTTGTCTTTAAGTGTACTATAACCCCTTAAAGTTCTGCCCATCTTTTATGAATCACCCTGTATATATATATATATATATATATATATATATTTCCTTCACTGGAGGTTCTAATTACATGGTAACTTGATTTCCTTTTGTCTGGGGGACAGAAGGTAGTTGTGGAAGAATTTTGTTTTACGAATTATGGGTTTTTGGATTTAGCTAAAATTTTAGTATTTTCTCTTTAATAAACGACATTAAAAAATTATGATTAATAATTTCATGAAATAATACAAAAAATAACAGCATAAATCCAAAAGTATACTTAAGAAATTATAAACTAATATATATACTAATAATTATTTGAATTAAAATCAAAGTGTTCGCTTAAAATTTGGATATAGTTTTAAACATTTTATGTACACAGATGTTTTTTCACTATTTAACATAATCCATCTATTACATCGATTTACGATTATTTATCTCAACACACTACAAGTGAGGAAAGAAATCTAATCGCTACAAATTAAAGAAGAAAAGCTTTTTTAATCGAAATCTCAACTAATCGAATATTTATCTAGTTTACAACAGATGTTCTACTTCATTTTCGGAAATAAAAAGTGTGATGTAACCTCGAAACTACAAAATATTCATTTTTTGAAAGCGAAAAAGAAAATAGAGAGAACAAAATTTTGTTATATTTTTCCTTTATGATTATGCATCTACTAAATTACTCAGTACCCATCAAATCTTGACAGTCAATAACAGAAAAAATATTCACAACATCATTAAAGTGTCAGAAATTTTTATAATATTTTTAGCAATAGTTAAAATAAATAAAAATCTCTCCATTTAAAACCGATTTGGGGACCGGCTGCATATTAACTCACTTTACATACAAACAACAGAACACTTTCCAGAGAATTGAGTTTTCAGATCCAAAATAGTGTAATTCCAAGTTTTGTTTTTCAAATCTTTTCGTAAAATTTACAAATAAAGAAATGATTCAAGTAAAAAGATTATTAGTTTTCTCAAATATAAACATTTTATTACCTTGCAATACCAATTGATGATATTACAGTTTTTTATATAACTATTTTTCCAATTTTGGGTTTTTTTCCGTTGTTGTTGTTATTTTGCGGAAAATAGTCACCTACTTTTATTAATATATATGCCATATCGATCACTTGTAATAAATAATACACAAAAATTCGCAGACAATTTTAATTTATTTAATTGACATATACACTCCAAAGTTTGTAATTTAAAAATTTAAATATATAATCATTATATTCCTTTTAAATGCTAAAAGGTGTAAACTAACAACATAATATACAGTAAAATAACTTTTATTAGATTGTTGACATGTTTCCGCTCACTCCGAGCCATTTTCAAAAACAAATGAGAATATGTTATAATTGCACGGTCTTTGAAGTTATTATTTGAAATGCTATCATTTAATTTTCATGTACTTTTTTGAAAATTACGCACGTTATCTTTTATTTTTACTTGGTTGTTTATTTTCATATCTGTAACCGTGGAGTGACTAGAGCCACAATTTCGATAAGTTAAAAAAATGTTGCATCGTTACATATTGTACTTTTACGTGTTACTATCGCTATGGTTTCTATTATTATGGATGGATAGTATAGACTGGAGGGGAAAATGGTTTTACTTTCATTGAAATTTATTTGAATAGTTTCTTCTTGATATAATCTTGCTAGGGCTGTGGTTTTTCTGTTATACTTAATATCAGCTATATGCTCTTTTTTTCTGTAACTCAATTTCATGCTTGTCATGCCAATATAGTAATTCTTTAGATCCATCTTCTTTAATAAAAGGTATTTCATATACTCCCGAATAATGAATTGATGAATAACGAATAATTATATTTTTATATAATCGTTAATTAAAAAATATATATTGGAAGTTGTAAACTTTACTTGATAATAATGGAGAAAAAACAAATTCTATAACTTTTCTTCCTAAAATAAAATCTAATTTACATTATTGAACTGGATTATGAGGACACTAACAATATCACAGAAACATCTTAAGCCAGGAGCGGCGTTCGGATCCAGCTGTCTATAAAGTTGCAGTATTCCTGTCTCTAGCGCTTTAAAACATTCGACTTTCTCGACTTCTATCGACTTTCCTCTCAAACGAAAGAACTTCAAAACTGATTACTCACTCCGTTTAGCGACAGGAAAATATCCTAAAATGCTAATGGCGCATTCTCAGATCAGCCGAAATTATTTTTAGAGATTCGGCTTTGCGTTTTAAATTTAGGGTAAAAGTACCAATAGTCGGCCACTTAAGTGCTTTTTTTAGTATAGTAAATTCGGGTGATATGCCGCATATTTTTTTGAATTTGTGTATAAAATCCCATGGTGCACATAAACTTAAAAAAAATCATGCTGTGCTATATATTGTTAAATATACAACATGTGTACTGTGACAAAAAAATATAAAAAATAACTAATATTTTTTAAATAAAATAAGTTGAAACTGGTGTGAAACACTAAGAACTGAAATAACTTCTTAAAACACCATAAAAACGTAATTTTTATGGCGTTTTAAGAAGTTATTTTAGTTCTTAATATTTTTTAACATTTAAAAAAAAACATTTCATTGCGGCGCGTCACCAGTACATTCAGGGTGAGACGCCGCACTTGTGCAGGAGTTATGCCACGCTAGTCAAAAGAACAGAATGAAATTATAAATAAAAAATATTCAAACAACTATTCATATCTGGACTATATTTAACTGTGTAAGAACAAAAAGAAACTAAATGAGTAAAATGAAACGTACTACTAGGTTCAAATCAATATTAGTCTAATTACTTTGTTCACTACCAAAATTATTTTTTCAAAGATTGAATTTTAATTTCTATTTCAGCAACAACGTAACATTAGTGCAGTAGAGGGAAAAGAAAAAAAGTAAAATAGTGTTTACATTGTTTTATTTGTTAATAGACCTGTTTTTCGACGCAATCTACACTAAAAGTGTCGAAAATAGTACAGTCTCCATGCAACCATATTTGACACATGATGCAACGAAATCAATCACACTTCCTCTTAGTTTTGGAGTAGTTTTCTACACATTCCTTGCAAAGAACGTCTGCATCACATGTGTGATCCAACTTTTCATTATTATCATCTTAACTTGCCTCTTTCTTAGCTTTCTTACTTTTTATTTTTCGCTTTTTCTCCTTTGGTGTAGTAAACTCCATACTGTTTGGACATTTATCAATGTCTGATGAACTGAATTTTATTAATCGCGACGTCCCGTACAAAAGCTGCGTAACTGCGGCATGTATACCGGATGAGCAGTGCGTCATGTATCCCATTTTGTATGGTACAGACGTAGCACATCACAGTTGCCTGCCCTCGCAAATGAAAATGGCGTAACCATACACAAAATATTCTAGACGCTGCACTTAGTTTCGACTTCGAAATTATGCATGCATTTAGTAATTAGCGTATAAAAGGTATTTAATCATCACTAATATTAAGCGCCGTAAACGTCTGTGTGTGTGTGTGTGTGTGTGTGTGTGTCTGTGCACTCCGCCTTTGTACCCGCAAAGGCTCCCGGACTAATCGACGCACCGACGGCGGACGCGTACCGAAAAATTCGCAAAAAAGGCGCGACGCTCAAGTTTCGATCGGGTCGGGCCTCCGACCCGGACCCGGGGCGTTATTAATGAGCGAAAGTGTTTTAATTACCGACCGAAACCGAAGTTGGAAGAGAAGTCAAAACAGCGAAAAGTTCGCCTTCCGTTTTGATAATCGCAGACATCCAAATCGTCGCTTTTTAACGCATCATCGAATAAAAAAAAATGTACCGGAGGTATCGATCCAAAAATCGGGGTACACACGCGGCCGATTTTTGTCGTTGCAAAACGTCAAATTTTTTGAAATTCGGACCGTAACTTTTCTTTATTTCGGCCAAAAACTGACCAGACATCCAACATCGACCCCAGACGTAAAAAGAGGTTGCCGTAAAGAATGCAGGTCGACAGATCCGAGATCGAATCGCCCCAGTCCTTTTTGAAACAAGTGGAAATAATGACTCTACATTCGCGAAAATTTGCTAACACGTGTATAAAAAAATCGCGAATTCAACAAAAAAAAATTCGTAAAAATCGACCAGTAATTTTTGAAGATATCAATTAAAACTCATTAATGACACGGCAAATGAATTTATTTCTATTCGGAAGAGACAGCTTTTTTTTATTTCAACATTCAACGGAGACAAATCGTCTGCGGATAAGTCATTTCTGAAAGAGATAAAATAGTCAACTGCGTTTTTTCAGAGGGGGGGGGGGGGGCATTTCCGAATCTAAGGGGCGCATTAATTTCAAACTTTGACAGGGCGACTCAAAATGGATTCTGCTTTCAGAATATCTAAAAATTATTCTCATATCTTCATTAGGAGCCGATATATTATTTTAATGTATAATTAATCATCGTTATTTGTATAATTAAAGCAAAAGAAAGATTTCTATTACAGTGCCGGCTAGATATTACGATTTTAAGAAGTAGGCCGCGTCTAAAAACTGCCATAACGAGTATCTTAAGTTTTTGTTTTAGAGTGGAAACCAGATATTATGATAGGAAAAAGCGGGCTTCGCCCGTTATCGATTTTTTTTTTTTTTTTTTTTTTAGTTTTAAGTTTTTCTACAGCTCACTGTCTTTGAACTAGAACACAGGTAGTCTACATAAGTTGTTTGAGGAAAAGCAGTGTCATCGCCAAACCCCCCCCCCCCCCCCGCTTTTTTCTTTTAACTGTGGTCCGTTTCTATAACTAAGAAACTGTGTTACGGATGTCCACCAAACTGATTCCAAACATCATAATTAAAGTAATAAGGACCCCCTATCCATATATTATGATAGGGAAAAGCGGGCTTCGCCCGTTATCGATTTTTTTTTTTTTAAAGTTTTAAGTTTTTCTACAGGTCCCTGTCTTTGAACTAGAACTCAGGTAGTCTAAATAAATTCGACTCGACATCGATACAGCTTACCGATTTTATTTCGTTTTTTCACCACTAGGGGGCGCTTTCCTATCTTCGGTTCTACGGGCATGAAAACGACGGGGTATGGCTCATTCGACTCGACATCGAAAGTCTTAACGATTTCAGTTATGATCATATAAACAGATTGCGCCACCTGGTGGCGGAAGGTGGAACTAACGTATACTGCAGCGCGTGCGCAGCACGACTGCTATACGGTGCCGCAGGCAGCGGGGACCCGAGCCGCAGGTTTTCGTTCAGTTAGAGGTTTATACTATTCCATGTGCAATTTAAGGGATTATCCGGTGCATGCGTAGCACGACCGTCATACGGTGCCGAAGGCAGCGGGGACCAGGGTCGGAACGACTGCTATACGGTGCCGCAGGCAGCGGGGACCCGAGCCGGAGGTTCGTTCAGTTAGAGGTTTATACTATTCTATGTGCAATTTAAGGGATTATCCGGTGCGTGCGCAGCACGACCGGTATACGGTCGGAGGTTCGTTCGGTTAGAGGTTTGTACAATTCAATGTGCTAATTAAGGGATTACCCGGTGCGTGCGTAGCACGACCGGTATACGGTGCCGAAGGCAGCGGGGACCCGGGTCGGCGGTTCGTCATGTTTGAGGTTTTACAAGATTCGAGATTTTCTACAATTCGAGGCACCGATGTAAATTAGGGGCCCGCTGGCGGGCGAAGCCAGTGACAGGTTTATACTATTCTATGTGCAATTTAAGGGATTATCCGGTGCGTGCGTAGCACGACCGGTATACGGTGCCGAAGGCAGCGGGGACCAGGGTCGGAACGACTGCTATACGGTGCCGCAGGCAGCGGTGTCCAGAGCCGGAGGTTCGTTCACTGACAGGTTTATAGTATTCTATGTGCAATTTAAGGGATTATCCGGTGCGTGCGTAGCACGACCGGTATACGGTGCCGAAGGCAGCGGGGACCAGGGTCGGAGATTAGTTCAGTTAGAGGTTTATACTATTCGATGTGCAAATTAAGTGATTATGCAAATTATGGGATTATCCGGTGCGTGCGTAGCACGACCGGTGTACGGTGCCGAAGGCAGCGGGGACCCGGGTCGGAGGTTCGTTCGGTTCGAGGGGGATGCGAGCCGGAGAATACAAAAGTTTCGAGGCACCGATGTAAATTAGGGGCCCGCTGGCGGGCGAAGCCAGCTAGTCCCTAATATTAAGCGCCGTAAACGTCTGTGTGTGTGTATGTGTGTGTGTGTGTCTGTGCACTCCGCCTTTGTACCCGCAAAGGTTCCTGGACTAATCGACGCACCGACGGCGGACGCGTACCGAAAAATTCGCAAAAAAGGCGCGACGCTCAAGTTTCGATCGGGTCGGGCCTCCGACCCGCACCCGGGGCGTTATTAACCGACGAAACTGTTTTTATTACCGACCGAAACCGAAGTCGGAAGAGAAGTCAAAACAGCGAAAAGTTCCCCTCCGCCGAGGGTTGCCGGTGGAGACGATTCTCGAAAAAGGCAGGGTTGCCAGGAGCAAATTAAGCCCCAAACCGCAGTGCGGGTTTTTAAACCGACCCGGATCTACGGAAGTCGGGGGGTCAGAAATTCGGAAACGGGACAGACAGATTCAGGAGAGCATTTGCTTTCAGAAATTCGAAAAATCATTCCCGTACGACCATTAGAACTTAAAAAATCCTTTAAAAATCGATCAATAAAAAATAATTTTTTAATTCTTTCGGCGCGGCATGTCGAGACCGCAGACTGCCTGGAACGCAGATGTTTGGAAGGAAGAAAGAGCAAATTCACCTGACAGCTTTCATGTAATGCTCAAGTCCGTTTTCGAAAAACAATGAAAGAATTAATCTCTGGACCCCCAAATCGGCCATCACACGTAAAAAAAAATCCTGATTTCAACAAAAAAAAGATTGTACAATTCGACCAGTAAAATCGGAAGATATGAATTAAAAACCGGTTAATGAAGCAATCTATTTCTAATCATTTGTAACCAATGCAGAAAAACGACACGTGACCGGATATTTTCAGACAAGAGGAATATTTTCAAGAGTAGAGGCGCAATACGGTGGTCACGTGACGTTCAATTGGGTTTTTTTCAGAGGGGTCCCAATCTCTGATTCTATGAGGCGCAGAAATTCCAAACTTTGACAGGGCGACGCTAAATGGATTCTGCTTTCAGAATATCTAAAAATTATTGTCATATCTTCATTACGAGCCGATATATTATTTTATTGTATAATTAATCATCGTTATTTGTATAATTAAAGCAAAAGAAAGATTTCCATTACAGTGCCGGCTAGATATTACGATTTTAAGAAGTAGGCCGCGTCTAAAAACTGCATTACGAGTATTTTCAGTTTTTGTTTTAGAGTGGCAACCAGATATTATGATAGGGAAAAACGGGCTTCGCCCGTTATCGATTTTTTTTTTTTTTTTTTTTTTCAGATTTAAGTTTTCCTACAGGTCCCTGTCTTTGAACAAGAAGTCCGGTAGTCTAAATAAGTTGTTTGACATCAGATTTTTTTTTCCGGCAGTCTAATTCAGTTGTTTAAGGAAAAGCAGTGTCCTCCCCCCCCCCCCCCTTCAAGTTTTTTTATCTTAACTGTGGGGTTCTAGAGGTTCGTTCAGTTCGAGGTTTATCTTATTCGAGGTTTAGTTTTTCTATTTGCGCCACCTGGTGGCGGAAGGTGGAACTAACGTATACTGCAGCGCGTGCACAGCACGACTGCTATACGGTGCCGCAGGCAGCGGGGACCCGAGCCGCAGGTTCGTTCAGTTAGAGGTTTATACTATTCCATGTGCAATTTAAGGGATTATCCGGTGCATGCGTAGCACGACCGTCATACGGTGCCGAAGGCAGCGGAGACCAGGGTCGGAACGACTGCTATACGGTGCCGCAGGCAGCGGGGACCCGAGCCGGAGGTTCGTTCAGTTAGAGGTTTATACTATTCTATGTGCAATTTAAGGGTCGGTTAGAGGTTTGTACAATTCAATGTGCTAATTAAGGGATTACCCGGTGCGTGCGTAGCACGACCGGTATACGGTGCCGAAGGCAGCGGGGACCCGGGTAGGCGGTTCGTCCGGTTTGAGGTTTTACAAGATTCGAGATTTTCTACAATTCGAGGCACCGATGTAAATTAGAGGCCCGCTGGCGGGCGAAGCCAGCTAGTAACGTGTTTAAAAGTTTGGATAGTGAAATTATGCGCTTTTCTGAAAATAAGGATTATACAACTACAAGTGAACATCGCAATGGGATTCACGCTATACACTGGTTAAAGTAAACTCATTGCCCACCTATACTGTGCGTCTGACTGTCATCTATCAATAACTACATGAAATACAAGTGGTGCGGTGTGTATCCCGGATGCGGCGACTCTTCCGGTGTTACTATATATATCTTAAAGTATTTTTTTTTAAACGGCACAACATTTTAAACAGTGACACATGTTAAAATATACTTTTATTCTTATGTTTCAGCAATTATTTTTTTTTTTAAAGTGATAACAGTTTTGTTTTAGCGAAATTTAAATTAAAAAGGGGTACGTTCAAATCTAGTGTTCAGCCATCACTGAAACAGTTGTCCGCCACTTCAGTGTTTTGTTATGGTAAATAACTAAAAGTAGAACTTTTTAAAAACAGCACAACATTTTAAATGGTTAGATTTTTTAATGTATACTTTACTGATAATATGCCAGCAATTATTTGAAACATATATGTTATTTTTAATGGAAAGTTAAATTTAAAAGTACCAAATCTCTTAATAGTTGTAAAGATGTTGTAGACTTGAGTTAGCCGTGAAAAGTGATCTTGAAAATATATAGTGGGAAATATTTAATGCAGGTTCTTTTAGAAAAAAATAAAATAATCCCTTTCTGGAAGAAAGATTGAGTCGAATGCATCTATGAAGATTTCGAAGAACTTTTAATAACAAGCACAAGAACAGGAGCATAAAACAGGCGAGTGGGTGGTGCCTTAATGTTCGTACAATAGATTCAGAATCTACATGTTTCCAGGCCGGCAATCAGAGAAGGAATGCTGATACACATACGCTGTAAATTTCTTCGTTTACATTTTTTCTGGCATCATACATTTGGCGAGAGTACATGAATCATAAAGTATCCGTTAATAAGGATAACTGTGGATAACTGTTTGAACTTATAGCCAAACAAGTAATTTAACAAAATTAAACACCGCCAACAATTACGTTACAGAAGAATTTTAGCATCCCATGAGAAGTTCCTAGATAGACAAAATAAGGAGTGCTGAATAACCTTTTATGAATCAGAAAGAAACAACTGCATAATGAAAAAAATATAACGAATGTGAAAATGAATAGAGTTAATTTGGAGGCCGAAATATTTCTTGTAGTTTTTGTTTTTATCCGATTTAAGCGTTTGATCGCACGTCAGGACTAAAGATGAGAATTTGCAATGAATTCAACAAAGTTAAACAGAAACCTTGAACCGGCAAACAAAGATAGCGGTAGCAAATCACAAGAGAGCAAGCACAGCAGCGATGTGAACAAATCAATAGTCAGGTGGATCACAGCCATGCTGTGATCAGGCGATTTCCGCCCCGCACCCAGGTACTAACCCGTTAAGCTAGGCATTCATGCCGGGCAGGTAGGGGCCTGGTTAGCGGAATAAAAAAAAAAAAAAAAAAAAAAAAAAGATGAGAATTTGCATGGGAGCAGAAAAGCTGATCAAATTCTCCTATTTGTTCTGAATAAGAGCGCAAAGAGCTTAAATAAAATTTATCAAAACTTTAATAAATGAATTATAGAAAGGGAAATTTATTTAAGTAAAAAAAAATAGCTGATTTAAAACTATATGTGATTTCACATCACAGTAGTCGAACTCTCAAATTTAGTGCTCAGCCATGATATGGGTTGCGTACCGGCCGCGACAAAAATTACTACGTTATCGATTGTTCAGATAAAATTATGATGTAGGAGTAGATTATTAACAGTACATGAAATAATAAAGGATTTGTCTAGGCATGTCTCGGTGTGATATGAGCAGCAAGGGTTGTGAATTCATCATTTTTGCGTTACTACCAGGTCATCGAATTTCGGAATGAAATATTAATATGTTGCATATCTGGAGTACAGTATAATACAAATGTTTCAGTCTCACTCGTGATATCTTGTTACTGTATGAGCAGAACGAGGCGCCAATTCTTCACTTTAGAGTTACTATCTCGTCGTCGCTAAAAAATTTAAAATGTTATAGGTATGAATTATTCTACTAATGTTGTTTGTCCTACAGAAATCTACATGTCCAATTTAAAATTACTAGCCTTGAAAGTTTGGTAATAAAATCATAATTATAGAGCGCTTTACAACAGTTTAATTCTTTTAAATATTGAATGCTTTAACGGAACGTTCTTAATAAGCATTTATATATTAGAATCCACCATCATGTGAAATTTCATATTTTTAGTTTCAACAGATTCAAAGAAATCATTATTTTAAAACATCTTTCGTTTTTGCACCCCTATGAGGTCAGTTTGTACGGAAATAAAATATAGTATATTTTCAAATAGAGACCGTCATCATTATTATCACGAGAAACGATTTGAACTCGTTACAGCAGAACAAAAGTCATTTTAAAAATTATAATTCTTATCAACTTAGTATTCTAATCATTTCACTCATTTAAATTCCAAATATGTTTGAAAGTGTGCTGCGGGCGCATTTCCATTTTAAAAGTAAAGGCCATGCCAAATTTCAAGTATCTAGCAATCGCCTTATCAACTCCAAATAAATCGTAATTTAGAACACGTGTTTTATGCTCCTGTGTGCCAGTGTCATTTTGAAAGAAATTTTTGATTCGGTTCAGTGGATACAAAGTAATTGTGATTTTAGAAAGTTTTCTACTCATTTCACCATTTTAAATTTAGGTTTATTAAACCTATTCTGTGGGATCATTTGCGACGTAAAAATAATCCCGGTGTTGAATATCAAGTTCTATCCCTATTATTCTAAATAGATCATAATTTAGAATCATAAACAATACTTTCTGATCATTTCAACTGCTTCAATTTCTAATTTTTTAGAAACCATACTTAGCGAGAATTTACATCTCATAAGAAACCACTATGCAAAATTTGAAATTTCTAGACCCAACAGTATCACAGAAATCGAACTTTAGAATATTTTTTGTTTCTTTTAAATTTAGGTTTTTTTTAGAAACTATTCAGGTGCAACCACGTACATCTTAAAACATTAGGCAGGTCTAATTTCAATTTTTTATTTCAAGTTTCAAATTTGTATTCTAAAAAAAAAAAAAAAAATTTAACTTTTCTTTTCATTTTAGATTTTAAGTTACCATTTTTTTAGAAACCTTTCTTAGCGCGCATTTACATCTAGTAACCACCATGCTAAATTTTAAGTTCCAGCTCCAACAGTATCACAGAATTCGTAACTTGAGAACTGTTTCGTCCTGTACATTTTTAAATTTCGTTTTTTAAGAAACTATTTTGTACGAACGTTTACATCTTAAAACTGACAGTCATGGGAAATTTTAAGTTTATTTCCCCAGTAATTCCATACAAATGGTAAATTATAAAGTTTTTAGAATATTGTCAATTTTTTCATTTTTTAAATATTATTTTTTTAACTGTCCTGATAGATCTTTTACATCTTAAAAGTACCAGAGATGTTAAATTTCAAGTTTATATTCCTAACAATAAACACAAATCATAATTTAGTACTTTTTGCACTCATTTCCCTTTTTTTCAATTTTTCTAGAAAACAACCACCAGGCCAAATTTCAAGTTACTACACCCTCCAATATTACAAAAAGGGCAAGTTTAGAATGTTTTTTGCTCCTCCACCCGCTTGGGGGAAGTGGCTCTGACATAAAATATAGTCAATATAGGAGCAGGAACTGCCATCGCCTTTTTGCTACCTTTACTTTTGAAATTGATTCGATAGTTCCAGTAGTTTCCACTACAAACAAACAAGCACGTAAAAAAATGATTATTTTGTTATAATATTAGTATAGAAGTAGAGATAAAACTATATCGTCCAGATTATGAAAAATAAACTCAAAAAGTAAAATAAGCTATTTATCCAGTAGTCAGCTCCTGTTGGTCGACTACTGAACATGTAAGCAAAATATAATACCCAATTGTCGGCTCCATTAAAATTAATTATGACTAACAACTTTATTTACTTTTTATACTCAAAAACATTAGTTGATTTATCCAGCTAATATTGGTGTCATAATTGTAGAGAAGAATAAAAATTAAATTAATACTCACCTTTAAAACAAATTATCATTAGTTAAAAAAAATAAGGAAAAATGGTTATGTTCCGTGTTAGTTTGAATATCGCATTAATGTTCTGATCGAAACTCCCTCTCCCCCCCCTGCCTCCCAAATCAGAACTTTTTTTAATATTGGTCCGTTTCAAACGAAACCTTTTCTCACATTCTTTTCAGGACCCCAGGTACTAAATAAACTTCGGTATCATTTTTTCAGCCCTTGGTTACCACCATGTATGAATATTAATCACCCGATTGGGAATTTATTTTCTCGGGTTCAATGTGCCCGATTTCAACGGGTATTAATTCATTCAACATCACAGAACAAATTAAGACAAAGATTTGGTGACCTATGTCGGTGTAAAGTGGGTTTAAACGATTTCTAGCGCGTGCACAGCACGCCTGCTATACGGTGCCGTAAGCAGTGGAGACACGTGCCGTAGTTTCGTTCGGGAAGAGGATTGTTCAGAGCAAAATGCGTGCCGAAAATGGCTATTTTTATCGAAACCGCAAAAGAAAGTTACCAATTTGATAATCCTAGATAAAGAAATAGTCTCATTTTTACTCATACTCGAGTATTAAGAAAATTATTGGAGGTATCGTTTTGAAACTCGCAGTATGTACGTAGTTTATTTTTCTGATTCCGAAAATGCAAATTTTGTGAAAATCCGACGATAACCCTTTTTTTTTTCATTTTGACCAAAAATTGAAACAGTTTGAATAAAATGAGACATTTGAGGGGGTGGTATTCAATTTACTTCCGCCTTGGGATCTGTCTCTCTATTTAGTTTCCGAAAGACGGACGTCCAGAGGAACGGTTTCGTGCATATATTTTTAGAGTGATTTCGCGTTCCGTACTATTTTTGGACGAGACCAAGCAACGGCGGGCAGAAGTAAGTAAATCATACGCCTTGTAATTTTTCAACTGGGCGAAAAATGTCCCGCCCAGTATTCGAACCAGGGACCAAGAAATGTCTGTAACATTACAGTCAGTGGGAAAAATTCATTTCAAAAGCATTTTATTGATATTACATCATTTCAAACAAAATAAAATTGCATGGGTTGATGAAGTGCATTTTATAGAATATGGGGTGCAAAGAATTTATTATTCACTTACAGAGCCACACAAAAGAATTCCGTTAAATAATTGTCTACGACGAAAAATTGTTTGCAGCTATTTCATATATAATGAAATTGATACAGGTTGCTAAAGTTTTCTACAAGATGCTTGCTTTAGAACATAATGTTCATAGGCTTTAGAATATAATGTTCGTCGTCCATTTACAGGGATACGAAAAATATTTCAGATGCAGTATACTCTATTCGAAATACTGATATTAGCCATCATTTATGGAATGCGTTTTTAAATTTAACTACATTTTTGCATACTAAGTGGTGTGTATAAATGCTATATATGATATACAGGATTACACAAAAGAATTCGTAAGTTTTACTTAGTATGAGTGTGAATTGACTAAATATGATTGTTTTTAATTGAATTGTACATTTTAAAGCTGAATTGTATTTAGTATACGAAGATATTTTAACATAATATACATAAAATCATATACAGTGTCACGTTAAGAATTGGATACATGGCCGCCTAGGAATAATAATTTCTGGAAATGTGATTTCAATAGTTGAAAGCGTGTTTGAGCTTCAATTAAAGTTTGGCTTAATATATGCTGTGAATTGACTAAATATGATTGTTTTTAATTGAATTGTACATTTTAAAGCTGAATTATATTTTGTATACGAAGAGTTTTTAACATAATATACATAAAATCATATACAGTGTCACGTTAAGAATTGGATACATGGCCGCCTAGAAATAATAATTTCTGGAAATGTGATTTCAATAGTTGAAAGCGTGTTTGAGCTTCAATTAAATTTTGGCTTAATATATGATGTGCATAAAAATCTGCAGGCAATATAGAGGGCTATACAAAATAATTCAAGTCCTTTCTGTTGGTATAAATTGCTGAAAGGGAACTTTTAACATACTATTTGTTTTATTACAAAACTAAATTTTAACATAGTATGTAGAGATCTATATACACAAATCTATAGATCAAATACAGGGCTGCACAAAAGATTTGGAGACACTATTCCGTCTGTGAACGAGAATTGCTGAAATCCGTTTTTCAAATGTGTGATGCGTTTTCTAATATGTTGACTTAGGTGTATTATTTACCTTACTGAACAGTGAAATTTTGTTAAAGTATTCTGGAAGAGTTGGAAAGTGTTTCATAATCTGTGTTTGAAGCATGATTTTTTGTCTTCTTTTATTATTAATATTATTAAAATGGTTTGATGTGAATAAAAATTTCTATTAAAAATGCTCAACAGAAGAAAAATTTATTTTATGCTTCTAAAAAGGTAATTTTGTGTATATTTATAAATTTTTTCTATGGAATGTAACATTGTTATTTTTAAAGTAATAAAAAAATAAAATATTGCATTCATTTTCTTTATTGCAAATGTTGCATGTCTTATTATTTGTATTTTTAAATTCAGTCCGTCAAAATTTTTCTTTTAATACCAGAAATCAAGTAGAAATATTAAAAAATAAAATGTTACTATTTTAAAATATTAATCTAGATCTAGAGAAATGTTAATGTAAACGGAAGTGAGAAAACAAATGTATAGCATTGTTATAAAACAACGAATAAAGAATTAAATTATCATTTAATACGTAGCTTCCGCATTTTCCTCTTCTTTTTTTTACCGCTGACCAGGCCGCTACCTGCCGGGAGAGAGTGGCTAGCTTAACGGGTTTTAAATACCTGGCCGCTGGGCGAGATTCGCATGACCGACGCATGGCGGTGATCCACTTGACCTGCAGTTTGACCGTCTTGTCAGCAGCTCGATTTTAGTGTGTTACTTAAAAGTTTACAATGTTGGCTGGTTCCAAATTGCTATTTATCTTTGTTCATTTATCATTGCACAGCATAGCAATTGACATCGTCATGCTTGGTGAATTTAGAGTGGAAGTTATTGAGGTCGAATGGGTGATGCAACTTAGCTGAAATAGTAAAACTGAAAGGAGGGAGGGAAAGTAAATAGAATTACCACTAAAAAACTACTGCTACTCTGGGAGAGTAGAATTTTGGGCAGAAATTTAAGTCAGACTCTGACGTTGCAACAGGACACGAGGAAAAAAAAAGAAAGCAGAGGTCCCCACTCTACCACAGCGCTTACAAGAACTGACTTGTCAGCCGGGCCGTGCTTGCACTGACAATATTGAGGAGGGGGGGGGGGAACCTGTAAAAAATAGGGTTAAGATATGGTGTTAGTACATGGATTAGTACACTTTACTAATTATTATTCTTAAATTAAGATAAGTTAAGTAACATGTAGAAATATTAATGGAGAGATCAAACAACAAAATAGACGATTACTTTAAGAGGTTACTTTAGTTTGTTAGTTGCACATTTAAATACAATTAAAATGGGATTTGGATTAAGATACCCTATTATATAAGCTTACTTCTATAGTAACATTATGACACACATCCGTACATACGTGCTTACTAAAATACTTTCACAATTACTTGCATGTTAACTGAAAGTATGCACTGGAAAATTTAATAAAACAAAATTTAATTTAACAAAAACAATATTAAAATGTGAAAAAATATTTATTTTATCATAAGTGTATTGATTCGGTACATTTTTACTCTCAACTAATAATAATAATAATAATAATAAAATGTTTCATCTGTGCAACATAAAAATATTTTACGTGTTTTTTTTTTATAAAGTGACATAAAAACTTCATTTTGTTAAAAAAGTATTAAAATTTTTTACATTTAAAAAATATTTGCACAGATTAAAATTAAATGTAATGAGGGAGAATAGTCAGTTTTTTTTAATTGTAATAATGTAATAATAAAAATACTTTCCAGTTTATTAGTTTGAGTTTTTGCTGGATTGCAGCCAACAGAATGTTGTATTCTTTCAGGTTTCTCGAGTAAGTATAATTTATTTAAAAAAAAATTGTCAATTACTTCGAAAAACATTAATTAACTAATTCCTACTGTAATATTTGGGTATTGTTTAATTCGCATAATACTAAAATATTGGAATGAAACTGAGTTATATTTGCGAAGCGGCTGTCTCACTTTTTCTTCTTGTTGTCCCACTTTTCGGTGATACTGGACCAGGCAATTCTAACTGGGAAAAAAAAGGAAAAAAACTAACTATCTATCTACACTATTTAACAAAAAGAAAAATTTAAATCCAGAATGAAAGCATTTTTTATATTCATTATATTCTATATTCGATATTACATTAATTTCAATACATCGAATTTCAATATATTTTAATTCCCTAGCTGATAAATGTAAAACATAAATGCTAATCTGTGCAAAATGATACTTACAACTTAAAAGAAATGTTGTATTCATTTTAAATGTTGTATTGAGTAATTTTAGTGATTTGATGTTTTCTTTGATTTCTTTAAACAATAGCTGCAAATTTCGACACAAATTTAATAAGCAAAAACCGGAAACAGCTAAAATAATTAAAAAATCAAAATTAAAACTACGATTTACATAAACGTTAATTTGAAGATACAAGTTCTCGGATAATTTAGTAAAAGTAAAAAAAAAATAAATGTTTTATATTAAATTGCGCTCATTTAAAATGTTTCAAATAATGTTTTAACATTTATGGATCTTTTGATGTTATTTTTTTACGTTCTATTTGTAAGCAAATTTTGATAAATTTATAATATTTGTAGCTCGTTTTGAGAAAATAAAATTCTTCATTTATTTTTTGTATTATTATTGATATTCTACCTTATAATTTGTAATTTTAATCAATACCTTTGTCGTCGCACTTCCCACTGTCGAGGCGCAGTTGTTATCATCATCACTGCATTCCATATTCGGTGCAAAAATGCATTTTTTATTTTTAAAAATTTCGATAATCTTTTATCATCTCCTTTGCTCTCTTCAGTTTGAAAATTACTTTTGTAATTTTTTCCCCTCTTTTTTTCCTTGTCTTCTTTATTTTTATTTATTGATTGATTGTCCATTTATTTATTCATATTTTATTTTATTTATTGTTATATTTTTTAATTTACTTCTTGTGATATATTTATTCTTATATTTTTATATTTACTTCTTTTGATGTATTTATTTTTTCCCTGTCATTTTGGCTACACTTTCCTCGTCCACATGCGCTCCTTTATGATTGGTGTTTTCCTATCAGCTAGTGCCACCTGTCTTATTCCTTGTAAGCTCTCCTCGTTGTCCTTCTGTTCATCTGTGAATTTGTCCTTTTACAGACACGTGTTTACTTCGACTGATGACGGGCTGTTAAAAATTCCCTGCTCGAAAAGCGTCTTGTGTGTTCTTTTGTTTTTATGGTGATTCATACCAAGTTTCATTATTTAATTATTAGCTTATGTATGCTTCTTTACTTTCTCAGCAATGTGTCAGTTTTACATGGATTTTTATACAAATGATTATTATTTTACAGTACATTTTTACAAGTTGTGTTATGTAAGTATATAAGAGTGATACGTTGGATTCAAATATGTAAGATGGAAAGATGGAACCATATAAATATTGAAAGGGGGAATTTAAATATGGAAAAATTATGTAATTAATACGAAGCATACAGCATGAAGGTACACTATTAAAAACTTGGTCCAACGTTCGAAAAGCATAGTGTGAAAAATATTGTTCCATAAGAAGTTTAGACTTTGATCCAATATAATAATGCTCCTGTTTAACCATAGACCTTTTTAGATTAATACATGATCTGGTAAAAAATTAAACTATGACCCGGTAAAACGTTAAACCAATAATTGGTAAAATGTTGAACAATAAACCGATGAAATATTGACCTATAAAGAGGCTAAAATTATATTTTACAAGCAAAGGATAATCCGGCCGAAATCTCTTCTTAAAGTAGAACCCAGCACATTATGGAAACAACTCAACCAAGAGTCGAACTCGATACCTCTGGACTTGTATCCTGCATTTTAAACACTAGACAAGTTATTACTAAGTTATGTTATAAATTATAGAAGCAAGTGGATAACATCGTGCACGACCAAACACAGTTTCACCAGAGAAAAAAAGTAAAAAGTACAAGTATCAAGTTCCCGGAACACCATCCTGATTGGAAGAGATTTTTCTGGTATTTGAAGAAATTTCCGTCATAAGACTTTAGAATTTCAGGAAATTTTGAACATCGGTTCGCGAATTTTAAATGTTTCGAAGCAAAACGACGCAGATAAAAATTTTATAATTCGAAAAAGTAACACAGAAGGTAATTGACTGGGACACTCCTGTGATTTAATGAAAATGCTACTTTAGGCTAGATGATTTCAGGTAATGTTATGTTAGATTGGAGAGTTTTTCCGTATTCTGGTGAAAAATGAGCAAATCAAAGGCGACATTTATGTGTTTTGACGAAACAAAAGCAGCGGTAAAAAAACCCTTCAATTTACGGATTTTTTAGTGCTAAAGCAGCATATTAAAAGTTCTTACAACGATTAATTTTCACTGGTTGTTGCATGATACCATAGAAGATGAAAAGTTTCGAAATTTCACCATAATCGGGAGTTTTAAAATATCAGGTTAAATATTTTGATATTTATGCGTTTTTAAATCATTAAATTGTTCTTCTTTTTTTTTTTTTTTTTTTTTTTTTTTTTTTTTTTTTTTGTAACAACGTAATTTAAAAATAAAAAAATAAATATATATTTATTAACCACTCTAGCTGGAAATAATATCTATGATTAAAAGATATTCTTTGTTTGTTTGTTTGTTTGTTTGTTTTTTTTAATTTTTATTTACTTGAAAGAAATGATTGTGATCTTTGTGTAGTCAACATAAATATTTAACAAAGAACTTAAATGAAGAATAAAATCATACTATCTTGCAGCAGAAAACGATATATCTACAAAATAGAAATGTCTGGATTATCAAATAATCATACAATGAGATAAACATCATATCTTGAAAAGAAAATTCAAACTGATTTATTTATTTAATGTCAAAAGGGATGTTTCCTTTATTACTGCTATTTGATATTTAAATTAGATTACGACAAATATCGTTCAATATTCATAAAAATAAAAAGAAATTAAGTAAAAATTAAATAAAATAAAAAAATAACGGTCCAATGATTTTTTTAAGCAAGCCTCTAGCGCTTTTTAGATTTCATATTTATTTGTTGATGGGAAATGTTTGCAAGCTTAATATGTAATTTGTGTTTCGGCAGTTAGCAAATGTAAATAGAAATATATAAATCTTACAGAGTAAACAGTATTTAAAATAATAAAGTTAATAAGAAAGTCGTATCTTTTTTACATTAGTTTTTTTTTTAAATCAATAATTTGAAAGGAACCTCTGTTTGCAAACAATTTCTATGAAATTCAAAACGATATTTGACTCATTTATTCAATCTGTAACAAACATAACTACGATAACGTGATTTGTATAAAATTACCAATTGAATTAATATATTTAAAAAAATATTTTTTCAAGATGTAAATTCTCACAGCTCTCTCATTTTATTTTATACTGATATTCATAAATTAGAGCAACTAATTAAAATGATCTTTAAAAAGTTCGCCTACGAAAAAAATAAAGGAAACAAGACTAATGACAACCAACGATAAAATTTAGATATTTTATTAATTATGCTTTTTAGATTCAAATGTGAATACTCAGAAGAACAATTGAATTAAATTAAATCAAATAAAGTGTGTACCAATGCATTACCTATTTACATATGTGTCTATACAATAGTAAGTAAAGTATCCAGTGTAGAGAAACCCTACATTATTAAAAATATTAATAAAAAAGTATCTTATTAATCGCACAAACTTTTAATACCTTTAGGTGACTTGAAAAAAAAGGAAATCTATTTTTCGCTGTTATGTATGTATGATGTATGTATGTATGTAAGTAAATATATATGTATGTATGTATGTATGTAAATATAAATGTATGTATATCCCCAATTTTTTCATCAACCACCGAGTGAATTTGAATGTAACACCAATTGATGCGTAATTAGTACATTTAAAAAAAAAGGTTGATATTAATAACAGAGATTAATCTCCCCAACTGAAAGCATGTCGGGGGTTAAGAAAAGTAATTTGAATTAGCTTTTATTTTTTGTTAAACATTGACGTGTCTCAAATGGAAATTAACATAATATACACATAACATGAAATTATTAACTATGCTATATTAACCTTTTAAAAACTATATTTATGTAAACACCACTTTAAATATATATTTGAAATGTTTATTTGCATTAAGTAGTCACTTTTAGACACAAATTTGCTTTTCAAATGTGACTTTTAAGTAAATTTCAAAACCCTTATTAAAGTTTACGCAGTGATAATTTATCTTCTAAATATTTTGCATTATATGTTTCAATTACCATATTTTTCATAAAAAATGTACTTGCAACCAATGTGAAATTTTGCAGGAAATATTTTTAAAAATCGCCTTGACATGACAAATCGATTAGTAAATTGGTGTCTGCTTTAGAAAACTGTCATCATTTATTCGTCAAACATTTATTAACCTCTCAAAAATGTTTAATACATTTACTACTAGCTGATTAAAAAGAAAGCCAAATCATCTGGGAATCTTGTTAAGGAATTTTCCTGGCTTTTGATGAACTATTTATAAAATGTAAATTCTAAAAAACTTATTATGTCCATAGCACTAGTACATTATTTGACATGCTGTTTTCTTAAATGCGGAAAAAAATAGTCGAATGCAATATTAACTAGCTCTGAAAAAGTAACGAAAATGTCTTCTTTCTAATAGAGAACATATCCCTTACAATTTATAGGGAATAAGCACTCAGAATTTTCTTTTGGCATAAATTTTGTTAGGAAAAACATCTGAATTATCATATGACCGTTTAATATTCTTATCTTTTAGACAGTTGTTGAACAAATACCATTGTAATTTATTGATGTCATTTTTTAGTAGAATTCATAAAATGAATTTTAAGAATCTTTTATTTAAATCAAGAAGAAAGAAATGAGATATTTTTTTTCTGTTGCAAAACAAAATCACTACAAGCAATTCAATCTCCTTTACTAAGTAGAAAAAAATAACATAAAAGGCAATATCTGGAAGCCTTCCAATGTTTTCTCACTTTAAACGTAAAGCACGTTTGTGAACCCATTTTTCTTATAACGGAAAAGCATTATCATCTGTGAAATAAAGATGAATTTTGCCGAATGTGTTAAAAGACATTGAGACATTATTTTGCTCAATTTTCTGTGTTTCCATCAGTCATGTATTTTAAGTTTCATGGATGTTTTATACAGCAATAAACAAAAACAAATTTAAAATGTGAAGACAAAACGAAACTATTAAATGTCAGATATGTACACATTTATTTATGTTCTGTGTTAAATTAAAACAACTGTATTTTACATTATAATAAATATATTTGTTTTCTACATTTATACAAACATAGAAAAAGCTATAAGCAATACTTTTATGGCAGTCGGATATAATAGCAGCTTCATAAACCATTCAAAATATACTTCTTAACTGTTTATTCTTGACTAAAAATAGAAACATACTGTAGATTTTTCAATTTGAATATTTTAAAAGAATTTCGTATGTGTTGAAATCATAAAAACAATGTTTAGTGAAGCTTTTATAAAAATGTTTGAAAAATTACTTTATTCAATATTATTCTACCCTGCTAAATTTTAGCTTATGTTTTTTGAAATTATCGTGTATTACTTATATTCTGTAGTTCATTAATATTTCTTAAACAATAAACATAAACTTTCTTAAATTCTGTAAAAATAAAATTGTATGATGTAATAAATATTTGTATTTAAACATCACACTTAGATATATGAAAACTTAAAACTTAAAAGCAAAATTTCCTAATTTATGAAACGCATGCATATGGTACACTTTAAAATGTGTGCTTTACAAATGGCTTCATACATGGTATAAACATTTCCATGTTAAAAAAAATCTCTAAACTTAATATTGTTTAAACTAAAAATAAGTTCAGTAAAAAACTTTATTTTGATTTAAATTAAATTTAAATAAATTGCTTTGTATTTCAAAACAAATAACATTACACAACCGGTATTGCCCAGTATGATGTATTGATTTCTTTTTTCCAAACATTTTTATTCATTCGATACACATTTTTACAAAACTGACTTTAGTCTAATACAAACGAAAGTACATTGCATAAACGGAAGAATTCCGGGAAAAGAAAATCGAAGAACGTAAATGTTGATCGATGTCTTTCTTAAAAATGTATATAAAAAAATATGACGAAAAATATATTTAGTCAAAATCTTAATGTCAGGCAACTACGTTATGTCGAATAAAAGATGGCAGGCTCGTTCCAGTATATGTAATATACTATATGTAATACATTCCCTGGAGCAGTTGTTAAACTAACAAATGTATAGTAAAATGAATTAGCTTTATTTTCAATGTGCATGTTTGAATCGCATACATTTTAAGTTATATTCGCATCTTACTCATAACTCATAAATATTAAAATCAGTTGAATGCTCCCGTTTTCACCTTTTTTGGAATTTTTTTCTGTTATTAACACTTTAGAGGAGAAATTTTTTACAAAGAATACATTTTCTGAACAGGCTACAGATAAACATAATACAGTTCTTTTATTATGCATGGTAAATATAGAATATTTTGGAAGCTATTTGGGATTTCATTTGAAATTTTAGAACAAGATAGAATCTTTGTAGAATAAATAAAAAGACTGCAACCCATTAGATCAATCTACATTCCTAAATTTCTTATTTAGTAAAAAATTCTTTGGAAAGCGTGAAATTATTTATGGAAAAAAAAAGTTAGAAAGAAAAAGTTTAAGAAAAAATTACTTCTTTTTAAAATTTCTTACGAATTATATAGCATTTCGTTTATTATTTTATTATTCGTTTTGTATTTTATTATTCATTTCGTATTATTCGTTATTGATATTATTATATAATTTGTTATTTATTCGTTATTATATTATTACTTTACAGCATTTCGTTTACTATTCATATTCATTTATTATTACATATCATTTCGTTTATTATTTTATTATTAGTTTCGTTTTTCTTATTATTTGTATCATATTGTATTATTTGTTATTTATAGTATTATATTATTCGTTATTTATATTTTCATATTGTTTGTTATGTTATTATATTATTTTCGTATTATACTATTCATTATTATTTAATAACATTTCGTTTGTTATTTTATTATTCGTTTCATATTTTATTATTCGTTCCGTATTTTATTATTTTCTTACTATTTTATTAATGTTTTTTTTGCTTATAGCATTTTTTTATTACCCTATCTTTCAAAATTAAACATATTTGAAGACATTACCATACGTGTGAATCATAAATTAGTTTTTTAAACGAGTATTTTTAGAAAATAAAATCATTTTATTCATTGATTTCCGGAGTATTGTTTCGTGCATCACATATGAAAAAAAGCTTCAAAGGAGCAAACTGCAAATTATAGGTAACTGCAAATTATGAGTACCAAAATGCAAAATAGAAATAAATAAAGATTCTGTCGTGAAATTTATCCTTTTATACGAATTTGCTTTACAGAGATCAACATCACTCGATAATAGCCTATTATGCTTTAATGGCTACTGAGATTTGCAGTTATTAAATGAGGGAAATTAAAACATTATACTACCTTTTACTAATATTATTTAGAGATGAATAATTTTGTGTTTTTTCTTAAACGAAAATAAAAACAGGGTATTGAATTAAATTGATGGTAATCGTTAAATATGCAATTAAAACGGCAATATTTCATTACAAATTTTTATGTTAAGCAGTGTAATATGTAATAATGTATTTAAATGTATGTAAACTACAAAATTAAAAAAGGGCTAATGCTAAAACTATATTATAATCTTGCAAATTTCCAGACTTTCAGGAATATAAGTAATTTGAATCGTTAAAGATTCTTCTAATGTAATTTTGAATGGAAAACTTTTCTGATTTTAAAGAAGAAATAAATGAATGTCGAGTCAAACGCATCTTTAACGGAAAAGCACCGAGTATCAATTAAAATTGGAAATTTTTCATTAAAAATTTAAATATTAAACGTCGGAATGTATAATTTATCAAACTATTCAAAATTCTTCGAAATATCCGAATAGTAAATTTGCCTTTATTTTTTTGAGCTTTAAACGTCTTAACTGTATTTTACTGGTTGCGTGAGTAGCTAACCTTACTTAAAGAACATCTAAAAAGAAACCTTCCCCTCCAGTCCTTATAACAAAATGACAAAACAAAGATACATTTCCATATGAAATAATTAGAAAGTCGATTTTCCAGGCCATATCTCGCCACTATCACCAACATTTGGCCAAATATCCCCAAATTTGGCGAGATGTTGCCAAGTTTGCTCTTCGATTACTGCCTACTGTTCAAAAATTTAATAACTGTTTCAATCTTCATTCCCATTGAAATGCATGTACATGTAGTGACCCAAAATGACCCACTAATCGAGTTTTCTCGAACACGTTACACAGTCCAATGCTCTTCTCGTACCCCAAAATAATAGGATACAAAATTTAATCAAAATCGTTAGGTTCGTTTTTTTAGATAATATTAGCTTGACCCATAGTGACTCATAAGAGACCCACTAATAGTTTTTCTCAAACATGTGACTTAGCTCACTGGTCTTCTTGTAATCCAAAACGATAGGATTTAAAATTTAGTCAAATTCGTTAGAGTCGTTTTTCAGATAAAATCATCTTGACACATAATGACCCAAAAATGACCACCTAATAGAATCTTCTGGAACATGTAACCTAGCCCAATGGTCTTCTCGTAACCTAAAACGGTAGGATACAAAATTTAGTCAAAATCGTTTCAGCCTTTTTTTACATAAAATTAGCTTGACCCAGACCCATAGTGACCCAAAATGTCCCCCTAATCGAATTTTCTCAAACATGTGGACTTACCCCAATGGTCTTACCCCAATGGTCTTCTCGTGCCCGAAAACGGTAAGATTCAAAATCCAGTGAAAATCGTGAGAGCCTTTTTAAGATAAAATTTGCATATATATATATATATATATATGCAACATATACACAAGATATATATATATATATATATATATAGATACACAAGATTTGCTCATATTTTAATACATGGTATATATACAAATAAATCATATATTCAACTGCGTTCAACTGAATGTTTTTAAAAAATTATATGATTTAAAGTAGGGGTCTTCAATCTGTGGAACGCGTGTCACAGAACTACCAGTATTTTAGAATAGAAAACTTAGTCTAAAAGACGAAGATTACCTTTCAAAATTTGTGGTGCAAACGACATCCGTGGAAAGCAGTTAAAAAGCCATGTACTAAAGAAAATGTATTGCTAAAAGGCAGTGACCCCGAGATTTAAGAATATTTTTAAAGCTTTAGAATAAATTTAGAGATTTCAAAACTGTATTTCTTTTAGCATTTAAATATATAATTTAAACGATAATATACCTAACACTATATTTGTTCTTACAATTATGCGAAAAAACTATTATATTTCAGACATTTTTGAGGTATAATACAGAGAAAACCTATATTGCTTCTGAAAGAAATAACTTTTAAACTTGTAACGATTTATTTCTCTTAAAATTTTTTTTTCGGAACTTCAAGAGATGTATGTACAATATTTTATAAGTTCAATATAAATATTCATTTTAGATTCAGGAAAATACATGGCATACAAAATACTAATTTCTGACATACCGACGTGTAAAAGCATTTGGAAAATATTCAAGCGTCAAAAGATGAAAAGTAAATAATTTATAATGACTTCAGAAATACTGTTATTTTTATAAATAAATATTGAGCCATCGTTTTATTTTCCCCCAATTCTATAATTTTAAAATTCTATACAATTTTTAATATTTAACTACCACAGCATGATTTTTAATAGAAATATAAGTCTCTAAATAATGTAGGTGAGCCGAAGATGGCTTTTTGAGGATATTTATAATTTTCTGGTTGGTGTGTGTGACAGATTTTTTTTTAAAGTTTTACACTTAGCTGTAACACATATCAACTATACTTTTCTTTGTAAAATAAAATTTAATTATTTTTATATGTAGCTTCTGCCCACCTTTGGCGCATAGTGTTCCAAAGGTTAATATATTTAAATCACTTTTAAAATGTGAAAAAAAAAATACTCGGCAAACTAGTATTACGTCTAGAAGTGTATTGCAATGCTCAATTAAAAGTAAGTATTTAATTACAAAGAAATTACAGAAAAAATACAAAAATTACAAAATTTTGTGCTTGGTAGTTGAGGGAATTTTTTTGGGGGAGTTTCTGACATCTTTTGGGGGATATTTGTAGATCTCAAGAGTGTGGAGATTGTTGTAGAAATCTTTAACATTTCGTTTTGAAAATTACCCTTACTACATCGATTTCCATATTTGTTTTCTAAGATGGACCACGTGGGAACATGCATATGGTCGCTATTTGCATGACGTAAAACTATTAATCCGATAAATTTATTAGAATTCAAGTAAATGTGGTTGTAAAGAAAGAAATAAGCTTTCACAAAACGTACCATTACTCAAAGTTATAAGAATTTAAATATATGTAAATTAAAATATTTTCTTACCTGGAAATTAGAACAACCACTCCTCAAAAGTGAAATCACTGCATACAATGGCGGACGATCAATGTGATCTCATAACATTTAGCCACGTGCACTGCAAATGCATTATTTACAATGCAGTAGCGCCTACTTGTAATCAAGAATGAAATTAATTCTACTTTTGGGAGGTGGGCTACCTCAGGAAAACTAGCCACATTTGGCTCACCTACCTTATTTATATAAAAATTAAAGTCGAACAAGCAAACCCACAAAAAATCAAACTTCGTTTTAATTTTTGACGTAATAAATAAAAAAACCGCACATTTCCATTAGAATTTTTAACGCAAGTTTAGAATCTCAATTGAAATAATATTATTAATTCAACAATAAAATATGAAAGGGACTTCAAAATGATCGAAAAAACTGTTTTTTTTTTGCAAAGTTTAAAACGCAAAAGATAAAAATTTCATTATGGTAATGGAAACATGAAAACAGTACCATATAGATACGTAAAGAGATATGTTATCAAAACCTTTCAGCAGGTTAAAAAAACAAACAATAATTTAAAAGCCATATAAAAAAATAACAGAATAAATTTACGAAAATAAAGATTCAGCTGTCTCTTTTTAAAAACAGATTAAATTTCAAATGAAAATTATAGGATGAACGATCAAAAGATTTTTTTTAATGTCATAGATGCATTAGAAATTTCAAATGCTTTTTTTAAAAATTATAATTCCAATTCCTGTTTTAACTCTTGTTTTTATATGTCGGAAAAAATTCGAAATTCTAGAAAAGCATTTTGAATTCATGGTTTCAGAAAAAACATTACATAAACTATTCATTTCGTTGAATCCACATGACTGTATGGAATAATAACAGCTTAATGTAACCGAAATTTTATATTTTTGTACCAGATTTACATATTTCTAAATGTACTTGACTTGTTTTTGGAAAAGAAATTATGAACCATTTATATATAAATGTGAAGTTGTTGATTTATTTTAACAGACTGGATTTTAGCTTGTGTAGTTATTTTTTTTTAGTATACATAGCTATCTAAATATCAGCTTGCAAATGTATTCTGAGTTAGGACTGCAGGTGGGGCAGAAAAGTTTGAGATAATAAAAATTGATTTAAGTTTTATCGTGGTTTTGGAAGCCGGTAATTAATTTAGCCTATTATTTCTTTTTGCATTTATTTTTTTATGTTTTCTAGAAGTAAAAAATATTTGTTATGATGTAAAGAAACAATAATGAAAGTTTTAATATAGTAGGACAAAATTAGTCTTTGCAAAACTAGTTTTGTCATGACTCAAATTACTAGTAGTCATTTTTTTATACTGTTTATTACGTTGTCTCTCGATTATACCTGAAAAAAAATTGAAAGAAAATTTCATAAACAATTATCGTATTGTGTGTTATAACAAAAATAGTTTTTTTTTTTTTTTCTCAGGTACATTTTGTAAAAATTAAAAAAAAAAAAAAAAAAAAAAAAAACTGAAACATGTAAATCCGTTTATATTTTTAGCAGTTATAGTGCCAAACTCGTTGAAAAACTTTTGTTTCGAGATAATTCAGTTAAAATTTTGTAGCAAGTATCATCACTAGTCTGCGCTGCTCAGCGTTTAGGGGGAGCAGAAAAGTTTGAGATGATAAAAATGGACTTTAGTTTTATCGGGGATTTGGAAGCCGGTAATTAACTCAGACTATTGCTTCTTTTGGATTTATTTATTTATGTTTTATCGAAGTAAAAAATATTTGTTATGTTGTAAAAAAACAATAATGAAAGTTTTAATATTGCAGGACAAAATTAATCTTTGCAAAACTAGTTTTGTCATGATTCAAGTTACACATTTTCTAGTAGTCATTTTTTCTTTATACTGTTTATTACGTTGTCACTCGATTATGCTGAAAAAAAAATTGAAAGAAAATCAAATTTCATAAACAATTATCGTATTTTTTGTTATAACAAAAATCTTTTTTTTTTTTTTTTTAGGTACATTTTATAAAGATTATTAAAAAAAAAAAAAAAAAAAAAAAAACAGAAACATGTAAATCCGTTTACATTTTCAGCAGTTATAGTGCCAAACTCGTTGAAAAACTTTTGTTTCGAGATAATTCAGTTAAAATTTTGTAGCAAGTATCATCACTAGTCTGCGCTGCTCAGCGTTCAGGGGAGTAGAAAAGTTTGAGATGATGAAAATAGACTTAAGTTTTATCGGGGATTTGGAAGCCGGTAATTAACTCAGACTATTGCTTCTTTTGGATTTATTTATTTATGTTTTATCGAAGTAAAAAATATTTGTTATGGTGTAAAAAAACAGTAACGAAAGTTTTAATATTGTAGGACAAAATAAATCTTTGCAACTAGTTTCTCATGATCCAAGTTACACATTTTTTAGTAGCCATTTCTTCTTTAGACTGTTTATTACGTTGTTTCTCGATTATACCTTAAAAAATTGAAAGAAAAGCAAATTTCATAAAAAATTATCGTATTTTTTGTTAATTTTTTTTCTTTCCGAGGTACATGTTGTAAAATTTTTTTAAATAGAAACGTGTAAATCCGTTTACTTTTTTAGAAGTTTTAGTGCCAAAGCCGCTGAAAAACTTTGTTTCAAGATGATTAAGTTAAAATTTTGCATTCGCAGGTATCGCTAGTCTGCGCGGCTCAGCGTTTACGACTTAGTATGAGATTTTTACAGCTGAAATTCAATTTGAAAAATAAATTTAAATATATTTGTGAGTGAAGTAGTAACAATAGTGTTCAGAATTGATATTTTACAAATCAAGTTTTGATAAAACGATTTTTATACATTCAAAAATTATAACATTTCGGGTCTAACACGGGTCTGGCCTGTCTTAACATAGATTTTCCAAGTCATCCTTGGTCTGTCCCTATTTCGTCTTCCTATCGTGTGCAGTCTATAATAACTTTTGGTAGGCGATTTTTCTTCATTATAAATACATTCTTCTATCAGCTAAGTTTATTATGTTCGGTTGTCTGTAAAACATACAGTTGGACTTCCCTGATTTCTCCTATTCTGGAATTAGAAACTTTTGCCAGCTTTGATGTTCTTGCTGATGGTAGAGATAAGTTTATTTTTACCGCAGAACTACGCAGAATAAAACATTGCAACTGTTTTCTGCTTCTTCCAATTCTTTTCTTTATTTTCTTTCGCATGATATGTTTTGGTAAATGTTAGATTCAAGGTATTTGAATTTCGCATCAGTTTTTATATTTATATCATTCAATAAAGTATCAGCTTTCAAATTTGTTTTTTAGTGCTCAGCTTTACTCATATATATCTTTATTTCTCATTCACCAGAAGTATCGTTTACTATGCGGAACTTGCATGTCGCGTCGGCTTCATCTTCTGATATGATGCATCCTCGAATAATAAGTGATGGATGTATTTATTACCATTCAGGTTCATATTTTAAAAATAACGTTAGTGAGAGACAGCAGACTTGCAAAAAACCTTGGTTAGGGATGAAATGATCTGAAAGTTTAATTCTACCTTTAATTCAAAAGCTCTTTCTGTAAGAAATCGCTTTAAAGATATTGATCATCATTACATTTATATTTAATATTTTAAGTTCTTTCCAAGGCAAACGTCTTGGTACATTTTCATAAGTTTTCTTTAGTTGCGCAAATATGGGTTCTGTTGTTCTTAACTTATTTCTCTTTTTTCTAGAATCTGTCTTCAGGCAAAAATGTCGTCGATGCAAGATCTAACTGTTGAAAGTCCACATTTGTTTCAATTATTTTATATTTGTCTTCTAGTCTATTTCTTAAGATTATTCCGAATATTTTTATTACTGGACTTTTTGCGCATATTAATCTGTAGTTGCAGCAGAGTTTTTGTTCCCTTTCTTACAAATTGGTATTAAATATCTTTATTTTAATTCTTGTCGGTATTGGATCTCCTACCAATATGCTGTTGTACAATTGGGTTAATATCCTTACAATGTTTTTACCACCATGTTTTAACAATTGAAGATTTATTCCAGCAGGTCTAGATGATCAACATTTTTTCCTTCACTGAGTACTGTTTTGACTTCCGCACTTCCGCACTTCTGATCTTAACTTCAACATATTTGTGTTCAAACTTAACTGAATCTTTAAACGTCATTACTGTGCTCTTTGAAGAGTTCCTCAAAATATGCCCTCCAAACTCTAATCTTAATCATTTCAAGTTCCATTTTATGAACAGTATATAGTTCTCATTCTCTTTAAAATAATAAAGACTTCTGAGGCTTTTTTAAATCCTTGTTGGGTATTTATGTTAGCACATGCTCTATCCTATTCTTCATTTTTGAATCGTCTAATTTCTTTGAATATCTCTTTTTTCTTACTTTTGTATATTTTTAAACTAACATCATCTCTTTTATTAAAATGCTTCTTTCTTTTCTCGAATTCCTTTAAGAATTTCTCCATTTACCAAGTTTTTACTGTTATCTTCATTTTTACAACTTCTACACAAAATTGCAAGAGCAAAAGCGATAAAATATTGCTTTAGATGTTTAAATGAACGTCTTCTGTATCTTCAAATTCTACACTCAGTGTATATTTCACTATTTTATCATATATAACTTTAATGCTCTCATCTTGTCGTAGTTCTATTTTAAATACTGGGTAAAAGTATTTCCCTTTTGTTTGTTCACTAGATATTTTTACTGTTCCAATTCCATCCAATATTTGCTTTGACTAAATAAAGATCTGTTTCCCTATCTATACCTGATTATACTCTGACATTTCGACATCCTTAAATGACGCTGAGGAACTTTGTCTAGTTATTCAGACTAATAATCGATTTATTGTTCTTCCGTTCTTGGTGCCATGTTTAACGATGAATGTCCAATGTTGGAAAAAAGTATTTTGTATTATTTAAGAACTGATTGCTGGCAGATTGCAATCAAACGTTTCCCGTTGGCATTGTGAACTTCTCCAATTTTTCCAACAACATTATATCTAAGTTTTGTTCATACTGTTGCATTAAGGTCTTCCAAGAAGAAGATCTATTTTCTATTTGGTGTATTTTCAATGATAGCACATAAAGCATCCCAGTATTATATTATTTTCTTCCTCGCTGACATGATAGTCTGACTCATAAATTCCTATAATACAGATTTCTCATCTGAAAATTTTCGTGCACACTGACAGAATTCTTTTAACTGTGAAAATTCCAATTTGTAATTTTACTTCGGAGCTGCTTTCTAAACAATGACTGAAATGTCTGCTTAAACATGTCTGAATTTTCATACACCACTCCATAAATAGAGATATTTACTTGCCTCTTCGTCTCCCTTTCCTTTCCAATTTGTCGCAGAGTGCTTTGTTGCACCAATTTTAGCTCTTCTAGTAATAAGTTGATTTTATTAGTTGTTTCCTGAACGTTCCAGCATCCAAAAATCATATTCGTATTCCTTGTTCGTTCGTTTATCACGCTGTGTTCTTAGAGTGGGCCAACATTTTGCTTTTTATTATTTTAGCAGTAAAGAAGTTTTTACATTGAACGATGAGCAAGCCCCATGCAACAACAACCAACGTAAAGAACCAGTGTAGTCGCTTCATTTGAAAATTCACCCTGAACCTATCCAGATTGGAGATCCTGAACTTGTCCTACTAGGAGCAACTGCTCCTGCCAGCACAGCTTCAAAGATCATTGTGTCAAGCAAGCCCACACAAACGCAACATGGAGGTGGAGATACCAACGGGGGAACTTTTAATATTCAAATAATTGAACGGGTGAGTAGAAAAAAGATACCATTCCAAAAACATGAGAAATGAAATGAGATTAATAATAACTAATAAATTAATAAGTATTTTTCTTTGAAATTTATAGAATGAATTCTCTTCGACTAGGCCTACAAACGATTAAAGGTGAAGATTTTTCTAAAATTGATAGTTTAAAATTAAATAATTTTGTGTTTCCTCAACATACACATCAGCTGGTGTATTATCCTTTTTTTCCACCCACCCATTCAATTTATCAATGCATAAGGACCGATAATTAATTCTGAAATGATTTAAAGACCCACTGAACCCCGAGCATTTGGCAGCCTAATTCTCAATCCATTCGACTACTATGCATGTGGCGTTGTTATGAGACGTCTGATCGATCATTTTAAATGACAGATTTGATATTAGATGCTTAACACTAATTGGGATAAAAAAATATTCTACTTTTTATTTATTTATTTATTTTGCATTCCATACTTCGATTGTGTTTTCGAATTTGTTGAAGTTTCTATCATATATTCGAAAAGACTTTTAGAATACATTAACGGCCAAGAAGCCATTTTCAATAAAAATTTGAGTTGTTTGGATTTTATCTGGGTGACCTTGAAAAAACAGTGCTTTTTATTTAAGATAAATTAAACAGAACTTGGTTCTTTTTTTTTTTTACAGAATTATTTTTGTTTGGATTTTATTTATCACTGATAAAGCTAATAAAGCATATAAGCTTGAAATAAAAACAAAAATGTTTCTAACATTAAAGTCTTGATAAAAATTTACTAAATTGGTGATGACCTTATTATACAGTGGGTGAGTGTATTATTAGAGTCAACTTCCTTAATTGATAAATTCTAATTTTAATAAGGTGCAATTAAGTGAAAATGTACTTATTTATTAATTTTTGAGTGAAAGAATATTGCTTACCACTTAGGAACATATAGTGAGAGAAATTGTTGATGTCATATCATATATTCTAATACGAGCAAATCTTGTGGGTGGTTATATATATATATATATATATATGCAAAAATTATCTTAAAAACGGCTCTAACGATTTTGACGAAATTTCGTATCCTACCGTTTTGGGGCACCAGAAAACCACCGGGCTAGGTCACATGCTCGAGAAAATTCTATTAGTGGGTCATTTTGGGTCATTTTGGGTCATGGTCTAGCTAATTGTATCTAAAAAACGGTTCAAACGATTTTGACAAAATTTTGTATCCGACCATTTTCGGGCATGAAAAGTCAATTGGGCTGGGTCACATGTCCGAAAAAATTCGATTAGTGGGTCATTTCTGGGTCATTGTGGGTCAAGATCTAAAAAGCGGTTCAATTTACACTAAATTTTGCATCCAATGGTTTTCGGGCACGAGAAGAATGTTGGGCTAGGTAACATGTTCGAGAAAATTCAATTAGTGGGTCATTTTGGGTCATGGTCAAGCTAATTGTATCTAAAAAACGGTTCAAACGATTTTGACGAAATTTTCTATCCGACCATTTTCGGGCATGAGAAGTCATTTGGGCTGGGTCACATGTTCGAGAACTTTCGATTAGTGGGTCATTTTGGGGTCAACGCGGGTCAAATTAATTTTATCTAAAAAACGGCTCTAACGATTTTGATTAAATTTTGTGTCCTACGAGTTTCGAGCATGATAAAAGCATTGGGCTAGGTCGCATGTCCGAGAAAATTCGATTAGTGGGTTATTTCTGGGTCATTGTGGGTCAAGATCTAAAAAGCGGCTCAATTTACTTTAAATTTTGCATCCAATGGTTTCCGGGCACGAGAAAACTGTTGGGCTAGGTCACATGTTCGAGAAAATTCAATTAGTGGGTCATTTTGGGTCATTTTGGGTCATGGTCAAGCTAATTGTATCTAAAAAACGGTCCAAACGATTTTGACGAAATTTTGTATCCGACTATTTTCGGGCACGAGAAGACTATTGGGTTGGGTCACATGTTCGAGAACTTTCGATTAGGGGGTCATTTTTGGGTCAAAGCGGGTCAAATTAATTTTATCTAAAAATGGCTCTAACGATTTTGATTAAATTTTGTATTTTACGAGTTTCGGGCACGCGAAAATCATTAGACTAGGTCACATGTTCGAGAAAATTCGATTAGTGGGTCATTTCTGGGTCATTGTGGGTCCATATCTAAAAAGCGGCTCAATTTACACTAAATTTTGCATCCTATGGTTTTCCGGCACGAGAAGACTGTTGGGCTAAGTCACATATTCGAGAAAATTCAATTAGTGGGTCATTTTGGTCATGGGTCATGATATTTGAACTCAAATTTAATTTTGTCCGAGCATTGCTCGGTCTTCCCTGCTCGTTTAGATATTAAGAGTCCCGTGAAGCTACTTTCAAATACCGTTTGTCAGCCACCGTGTTTATGTATAATTGTGATTAATTTTTTGAGATTACTTGATGCGGTTCACAAAAAAGAGGATAATATTCCTGACATATTTTTTAATATACAGTGCGTGTCATAAATATAAAGATACTGATATTTTCGAAATAATATTTTAATAATTAGTATTCAAAAATATGTTTAGACATATAAAAAAAGCATGCACCGAAAAAAAATTACAGTAAATTAAATTAGAATGAAATAATTTGAACTAAAAAATTGATAAATGGAAAGAAATTTGCTGTCTTACATGTATAAAAATATTTTACATACTTTTGAATTATCGTCCAATAATAGATCCATTTTTATTAATGATGGCAAATATTCTAGATGGCATGCTGCTGTTTAAGTTTTGTAAGTATTCTGGATTTATATCAAACCTTCGTTCGATTTCTTTTTCCAGTTCAAGGACGTTTGAAAACTGTCTTCGAGATGCATATAAACTGCGAAAGAGAATGCCCCAAAGATTCGCAATTGGACTTAAATCAGGGTCACACCATGACATGAACATTGTTATCAGGAAACCATTTTTTTGTGAGTCTCTATGTGTGAATCGGTGCATTATCCTGTTAGTACAAATAATTCCGACCACCAAGAGTTTCAGCAATTGGAGAAAAGTGACTCTCGATCACTTATATATTTTTTTTAGATGTCTGTTTGCCTTCCAGAAAAGCAATATTTGTAGTTCCATTAAAAGAGAAGGCACCCCAAACCATCACAAAACTTCCCCCTTTCTGCCTACTGAAGAGGGTTCGAGATTCACATTTTAAATCGTGCCAGTAGGATTTCCAACCATCTGGGCCATCCAAGTTAAATCTCTTTTCATCTGAAAAAATGACTTGCATCCATTCGTCCTTCCAATGCATATGATCTTTAGCCCATAGTAGCCCCCGTTCTTTGTGTTCTTTTTCAGTAAAGGAAATCTTCATATATGCAGGCGCACAGTATTTTTGTTTCTTTTATACGTCGATGTACTGTGTCCTTTGAGACCATATCATCAACTCGTTGAGAAACTTATTGGAGTGGCATTTTTTGCGACGAAACAAGTCACATGATCTTGCGATTGAGCCTTTCACTAGTCTTTCTTGGTCTGCCAGATCGTTTTTTCGAATTTAAATTGTAAGTTTTTGATATAACTTTATAAACTGCAGCTCTGCTTCTTCCAGTTTTTTTTATATATTTAAGAAACTGTTAAGCCATTAGCTTTAAATCCACGTATTTTGCAAATCTCATCCTTAGAAATTTCAATGTTCCACCTCATCTTTGCAATTGAAACAAGTCAAACAACTTTGCTCGTTTGGATAACTTAAAGCATATTTCTGTGCATGCGCATTATTTCTGTACGCGAGCCTTCGAAAAAAAATGTGCATATTAAGCAGTTTCAAATTTGTCCTTATATTTATGAGACAGCATTATTTTTATTTATTTTTTATTATTCGAGTCGAAATTATTTCATTTAATTTTAAAACCCGATAGAAAATTTATTTCATTGTTCTTAATATGATGTATACAATTTAATTTCTTATACTGAATTAATAAAATGTAATTTCAAAAATTGTATATTTATAAGACGTACTGTGACTTGCAGTCATGATTATTGAAGTGATTTGTAATCGAACAGTTTTTTTCATTTTCCAAAAATTGAAGTACAGTTGGAGTTAACAGCAACTGTTGATTCAGGCAGTTTTTTTCTTTCCTGTGCTATCGCGTCCGGAAGTTCGAGTCAAAACGATCCTTTGCAAAGCATTTTGTAAATATCTTCTGTCCTCAACAAAAAATGAAAAAAAAAAAAAACAGTTCGATTGCAAAGTTTGTGAATATGAGAACCTGCCAAGCGTTTGCGAACTAAAAAATGTGTCAGAAAGTAGCAAGTTTGGATTTGAGTATTCAACAATTAGTAAATAAATTGTTTTAACATATATGTGTGTAATTCAATTGTTTTGGTGCGACATATGTAGAATTTTTTAAATCTAAATAAAGGGCTTTTTCCATGAGTATGTAGGAAGTTCTTTTTTCAGGAAAATTGTAAGAAGTAAAAAAGTATTCAACAAATACCGAATGTTTAAACGAAGAAATAGGGAATACATTATTAAAAATAAAATATACAACCTTGTTGCGAATCACGTGGGTGGCTGATATGTGGCGCCATTTCGAACCGTTCCCCCAGTACCACATGAAAAAATCAGTTCTGTTGTACTTGGATATCTGCTAGAATAAGAAGCGGAACTGCCGCTCTCTCTCGATTTAATCTAGAAACATTAATTATTAATGTTTAATTTATGTTCTCCATGTGCTTGTCTTTGTGTGAGTGTGAATGATAAAAAACTAGAAAAGCCGAGATATATCTCGAATTCTTTGCAATATTATTCAAGTAATACGATCTCTTTTTAATATATATAAGTACTGGAATGTGTTAAAATTATTTCTCTGTGCATCAAACTTTCGATGAAAAAAAAAATGAATGTAGAAACAGGAAAGAAATAGATAAATTTTTGTTCAAATATTTGTCATCAAAGATGACGTTCTCAAGAAAGCAGTAAAATGAGCTGAAAACCAGACTATTTCAAAATAAATTATAAAATATACCTAAATAAAATTTTAAACATTATGTTGAGCTTATTAATATTATTATGCGTAATTACATTATGTTGGAAATTTATTATTTATATTCACAGAATCATTAACTAAAAATTATGTATTTCAAAGCTTTTCAGTTTTTTAATTCAGTGATATGTTTTAATTTTATGTCAATCTATGTTATTGTAACATACGCTGCATATATTATTTTTTTTTTATTCTGTGGCATGCAATGGTATAAAATATCTAAACTCATTTTATTGTCATAAATCTTTCGACGCAAGAACAAAAACAAAAGAGACTCGAAATATTTTTGAAAACATTTTAAGAACTATAAAAAGTAATTATAATTTGAGATCTAGATAGTTTTTTTAAACGCAATTCATTTAAAAAGGCATACAGATAAAAAGAAACTGTGTCTAAAATTCAACCCATTTTCTTCTTTAAAAAAAAAATCTGTCTTTACATTTAAGAATAAAATATCAACTTCGTTGAGTAAATTTACTTAGTATTGTTAAGTTCCTGTTTTTTATTACCATTTTTTTCAACATATAAATATTGCCTTGCGTTGAGAAAAAAAAAAAAATTATGAGAATAAAATATTTAAAGGTAGAACAAAAACACTTAAAAAATGTTTGTGCTTTTAGCTTATAAATATTTAAACTTGTAGTTGAAAATGAAAATTTTTTGTCCCATCTGCAATGAATTTTAAATGGTGTCGCATAAAATATATGTTAAGTGCATATTAATATAATTTTTTTAACAAGTCACAAGAAATGTTAAGATATTTAAGTGAGTATAAAAAATTACAAAAATATTTTAATAAACATGGAAAGAAAAATTCTAAAGACTATAATAAACGAGAATAGCATTTTTCTTTTCAGGAAAACTTTCACAACCAATATGAAACCTTGTGGAGAAATTAAGCGAATTTGGATTTCTATAAGATTTTTTTAAATGTTATTTTTTAACCTTTTAAATAAAAGCAATGAATATAAAATTTGTTTCAATTTTGAATATAAATTATATTTCTTTTTTACTTACTAAGCTTAACACTTAATTTAAAGCATGGATATCCAAAACAAGATTTAAAAAAATATGTATATTTAATATACAGGGTGTCCATAATCAAACGACCCTACTTTAAAGTTGTCTACAGACGAAACAATTGATCAGAAAGTTGTGAAATTTTGTGAAGGACATAATGAAGGAATGGGAGTTTGTTTAGGCGAAAAAAAAGTTAGTTCAAAATTTCGCCACCAGATGGCGTTTGTAATGAATTATACAGTTAGCATACATTTACGATAGATTACAAATTTTGTTACAACAAAAGATGTTCAACAAAACTTTTTTCACGACGTGTTCTTAGCATTTCCCAGAACACACTGCGGTCAACTGTGGAACATGCTATCTTACGATTCCAGATGGTAGCTGAAAATGATGGCCGTCATGTGGAACATGATGTGTTATAATAAAATTTTAAAACTATCGTTAATGTATGCTAAATGTGTAACTCGTTAACAAACGCCATCTGGTGGCGAAATTTTGAACTATTTTTTTTCTCGCTCAAACAAATTCCCATTCCTTCATTATGTCCTTCACAAAATTTCACAACTTTCTGACCAATAGTTTCATCTGTAGACAACTTTAAAGTAGGGTCGTTTAATTATGGACACCCTGTATATATAATTAAAATGAGATCACATGTTTAAAAATAAAATTAAAGATAATACAACAATTAAACACAGTAAATTGAGATGCAAATATGAGAAGCTATGTACACCTTATGGATTCTTCAGAGGGGCTTCATAAGAGTAATTCATAGTAAACATAGTATTTTTGAAATATTGTCAGCATTAAGCGTAAAAATGACAAAATTAAGCGCCTTATAACATATCGAAAAACCAATGAATGAAAGATATGAGGATAATAAAAAAAATTAAAATTAAACAAAAGGAGATAATAAATTTAGAGATATATTGAAAAACTCACCAAGGGAAAAAAAGTCAAAGATGCAACCGGAATTTACTTAGACTATAATAAGAATAATTCATAAGAATAATTCATAGAACAATTCATAGTAAACATAGTATTTTTGAAATATTGTCAGCATTAAGCGTAAAAATGACAAAATTAAGCTCCTTATAACATATCGAAAAACCAATGATTGAAAGATATGAGGAGATAACTAAACATAAAATGAAAATTCAACAAAAGGAGATAATAAACTTAGAGATATATTGAAAAACTCACCAAGGGAGAAAAAAGTCAAAGATGCAACCGGAATTTACTTAGACTATAATAAGAATAATTCATAAGAATAATTCATAGAATAATTCATAGTAAACATAGTATTTTTGAAATATTGTCAGCATTAAGCGTAAAAATGACAAAATTAAGCTCCTTATAACATATCGAAAAACCAATGATTGAAAGATATGAGGAGATAACTAAACAAAAAATGAAAAATCAACAAAAGGAGATAATAAACTTAGAGATATATTGAAAAACTCACCAAGGGGAAAAAAGTCAAAGATGCAACTGGAATTTACTTAGAATATAATAAGAATAATTCATAAGAATAATTCATAGAATGATTCATAGTAAACATACTATTTTTAAAATATTGTCGGCATTAAGCGTAAAAATGACAAAATTAAGCTCCTTATAACGTATCGAAAAACCAATGATATAAAGATATGAGGAAATATGAGAAGCTATGAACAACTTATGGATTCTTCAGGGGGGGGCTTCATAAGAATAATTCATAGTAAACATAATATTTTTGAAATATTGTCAGCATTAAGCGTAAAAATGACAAAATTAAGCGCCTTATAACATATTGAAAAACCAATGATTGAAAGATATGAGGATAGTTAAACAAAAAATGAAAAATAAACAAAAGGAGATAATAAACTTAGAAATATATTGAACAACTCGCCAAGGGGAAAAAAACAGTCAAAGATGATCGACTTCATGTGCATGGAGAAGCAAGTTAGTTTGTGCCATGTTGTAAAAAGAGTAAAAAATGATCTGGATAAAATAACATGTGCTGCCATCTAGAATTGGTATGAATAACTTACATTACCTAAAGGTAAGCTATTAAGAGAGTAACTTGGTTAAAAATCGACAAATGAAATTATATAAGGAGCATTATAAAATGAACATTATAAAAAATCTATGAAGAAGTGAAAAGAGAATAAAGGAAGTAAAATGTAGAAAAGAAAAATAACAATAATTAAAAAAAATCATTATTATTATTAAATAGATGTTAATTCGTAATAAAATTATTAAAAAGTATTAAAATAGATCTTAATTAGTAATAAATAATTATTAATAAATATACTAAAAAGGATACGAGTATAGCCAAGAATAAAACGCCATATGTAAGATAAATAAATGTGTAAATGATTAATGCCTCTTTTTAAAAATAAAATGTTTTAAACGTTTTTTAGCGTTTGTGACACCAACCTTCATTAATGGTATTTCAATTTTGTAAGTTTTTTGGACATATTTGTATATATATATTTTTTCAGATTTTTTATATGCTTTTATAATTGTTTCACCAGTCCGCACCCACCTTGCATAATATTGTTATATTGTTTTCTGATTTTATAATTATATATATATATGTATATATATATATATATAATTGTTTACCTTATTAAAAAATCCCCTATACTTTGCCATTATAAATATATTCACTTTAACGAATTTCAGATTAACGAATTTTTCATTTTAACGAATTTATTGAAGTCTTAAAAAGAATGTTCATTTCAGTTTAACGAACTCTGAGTTCACAAGAACAACAATCTTTATCGAAAAACTAGATTTCTGAAATAAAACTTTTTTTTATTTTCTATACCCCTGAATCTTCCAACTTTCAGCGCATTGCGCAGCTGTTTTTCGAGAGACGAGAAAAAATTGATGCCCTAGGCGCATCTCTAAAATTATGAAACCCTTCCTATACATTTACATCTTATACATTTTCTTCATAGTTCTTTCAGTTTGTCTATACACTCGTTTAAAAAATCTAGGAAATCTAAAGAATTTATTTTTAACGTAGTCCCTTAGATTCGAATTTGGCGATAAATAGCTGTACCTATTAGTAAATTTCTAATCTGCAACAATTCAACAACTCACATTTGGAATTAGATTTTTTCTTTTTTTTTTGACGGTAAATAATAGAAAAATAAATCAATATACACTGAAAGAAAAAATTAATATTATACAAGTAGTAAGTGCTGGAAGAAGGCAGATACATACCGCGAAAAAAATTGTGTCGCTACTTCTTCATTAAATACCATTTTTTTAAGACAAAATTTAGAAGCTTTCTTTTGTCTAATTAATATGTGCCCAAACAGGTAACTAATGCAACTTTAGGGACTACCAAGCAATTTTTGAAAATGTAAACACTTGGTTCAAAGATATAAGACAAAACATTTACCCATTTCAGGACCTATATTACATGGTAAAACTCAATATGTTTACACCGGCCATGAAAATCGAAAAACTTGAAGCGAATTCTGGTTGGTTGTTTCGTTTTCGTGATAGGTATGGAATAGCATAAAAACGAATTTTTGGAGAAGACAAAACTGCTCATATGTCCTTAGAATAATTTCAATGACGATGAAATCGCTTTTGTATCCACTTCTACCAAGTGAAGTCACACTATAGCAATGAAAGTTGAATAATGTAAAGGAAAGAAAAAATTTAAATCCCAGATTTCGGTTTTGTTCTGTTGTAATGCCACTGGCTCAGAAAAGCTAAAATTCTTTAAAGCTCTTTTGGGACATCTGCAAGCCACGCTGTTTTAAAAATACGAAGAATTTTCCATGTCATTATTAAAGTAATAGTCGCACTTTTATGACTAAGAAAGTATATTTTAAGGGACTTAGGAGTTTGACTGAACAAAGGAGCAAAATCAAAGGAAAAATAACTTTGCTCAGATAATGATCCTGTGCACTTGGTTACAGCAAATTTATCTAACATAAAAGTAGAATGTTGATCTCCTAACTGTATATCCATTTTGAAGCCCAAACATCAACGCATTATTAAAAAAAAATGCCAAAATGAAATTCGCGTGCTGACTAATAGAAAGGTCTATTTCTGATATAAAAATGAAGTTTCTGCAACGGTGAATGTCAGATAGGTCATTGACGTGATACAGGCTGTCTGGCAAAATGTATCCACTGCCAAATTTAAAACCTGTTGGAAAAATTCCGGCTTTATACATTTGACAAATAAAGCACAAACGACTGCAAGAAAAAGTGCACTGATTGCGTCTGAATTTCCTGCTGATCTCTGGACCACAACTACAGAATGTTTTTAACTTACATTATCTGCTAATGTTTACATTGAATGAATGAAGGCCACATGCCCTGATCTGACTAAAAATGACCTTGTTGAAATTTTAATAAAAAAAGGAAAGCGAACAACAGAGAAGGTTAAGATAGTGATTGTTCATCCTATACTGAATATTGTGTTCTACAATCAAAAGAAAGCATGTCAAACATTGGAACTTTTAAAAAGCATTCACTTATACCAGCAAAACAGTTTGTGCCGCAAACATTTTAAACAACGTTAAATAATATTAAAGATTTTTCTTTGAAAAATTCGTTGTCAACTTGAGAAAGGAAAAGAATTTCTGACTTTTTTGTAAAAAATAATACTTAAAAGTTACATTAATGGTCTATAACAATGTGAATTTTCAGCTGTCAGGTATGTAAGATAAATTATAATTTCTTAATACTAAAGACTAAAATATTAAAATTTAGAAAATTTAATATTTATCTTATAATAAAAATGGTTACAATAGTATAGTGTATTTTAATTCTTTATTGACATGTACGCAGAAATTTAATGTAACTTTAGTAATAATATGTAAATTTATTTAATATGTATCCAAGTTTATTTTTTGGAATTCGCCATATTGGAATTTCACATTAACGAATATTTCAGAATAACGAACTTAAACGGTGGTCCCTACAAATTCGTTGTAACGATTATTTTACTGTATATGTATATATATATATATATATATATATGTTCAATCTTGCAACAGAAAATGAAGGTTTAATCCTTCTTAGCCCATGCTAAAATGAAAGAGAAGGTATAGTTATAAAATAGCGCGCTCTGTTTTAAATTAATCAAATTACGCCTGATATGCTGGGAATAACGTAAACGTTTAATACGATTACGGTTATTTAGAAGCATAGTTCTTTAAACAGAAATATCTAGCAGGAATTAAAGTTAGCAGAAATAATTACATTACAAGAAGAATCACCTTTTTTAACGTAAATATTGAATGTTAAGGATTTATTAGGTAGAATACTAATATTGACATTCATAAAATTAATAGTAGAATTATTTTAATGGGTATTACGAAGTTGTAAATCACGAGGATAAGCTGTAGGGCGAGATATAGATTGATTATAAATAATAGAAAGAATGATTATAACATCTATACATCTATAGAGTAAGATATTATTGCTTATCAATTTTTTAAAATAGAAATAATGATACAAGTCTGATAATATACTACTAGCAGCTGCATCTTGTGAAATGCCTTAATTCTGAATAAAAATAGTATTGTTAAAAAATATTGTTATAATATAGTACAAAATAGTTAAAGATTTGAAATAATCAATATAAATATAATCGGGTAAATTTAATAATGGTGAATATTCTATGAATAATGCATTAATACTAGAATGTATATCCGCTAAAATATTTATTCAATAAGTCCTGGAAGGCATATGCAATAATATTGTTTCGTTTGTGAAGGGCTGTAGTTTATCAATTTATTAAAAACTGTAATTTATGTAATGAGTGTTGTCTTTTTTAATAGTTAAAACATAAATTTGTTTGAGAATATTTAAAAATAGTGTATTAGCACGTGTATTATGCATATTACACACACACACACACACACGTATATATATATATATATCTATATATCTATATATATATATACTTAATAAAATTTTGCGAAACACTTCAATTTTGAAATGAAATTCTTTAGTAACAGATAATATTTTCTGACTATCATTTTAACACTAATAAAATAAGTGTATAAAACTTTTGTTAAAGATCATATATATTCTCTAAAAGCAATACAAATTTGCGAAAAATATCTATTCTGAAGAGAATTTCTGGAATTACTGACAACATTTTCACACAATTATTTTAACAATAATTAAAAGAAATACATAAAACATTTAATAGAAACTAAACATGCCCTATAAAATCAAATACAAATTTGCGAAAATCTTCTAATCAAAAAAGAAATTTTTAATAACAAATAATATTTTTGACTATCATTTTAACACTAGTAAAAGAAATGTATAAAACATTTAATAAACACCACATATGATCTCTAAAATTAAAATAAATATTTACGAAAAATTTGTATTTTGAAAGGAATTTTTTGAATGATAGACAATATTTTCTGACTATCATTTTAACACTAAGAAAAGTAATGTATAAAACGTTATTTGAATTACAAAATATAATTTACAGAAAATTAAGATTAAAAATCATAGAAATACTTTTTCTGTTTTATGAAAAAAAGAAAAAGAAAAAGGTAACATTTATACAGCAGCTATTTCTGAATGTACAACACATATTATATTATCTACATGAAACTACACTTAGTTATTTAATCGAAATTAAAGGATTTTTATAAAATACCAAATTATTTTCCTATGAAATATTGTTCTTTAGAAAAAATAGCATGCATTTGCTTCATATTATAAAGATCTAATATAAATAGTTACGTAATATCTTATAAGATACTAAAATTATGATTCCCTTGAAAAAACGTATTTAAATAATACAAACACATTACTTAAATTTCAATCTAAATCACATAGTAAATTCCTCTATATATGAGAAACTTTCCACTTTAAAAAAATAACTAAATTACTGTAATAAGAATACATATTTAACATAGTATATTTATTCAGCAGCATTTTCAATTACCAGCTAAAGTTTTTATAAATCTCTTCAAATACCATTAAAACCATGACAATAGTTTAAGAAGGAAATTCCTTCTTTGCCTCTATAATTTTAATAATTATTAAGCCATATTCCAAAAATTTTACTTCCTTCTATTTTTAAAAAAGAAAGTATTGGATTCGTGAAAAATTTCGATTTTTGGTTTTCGAGGATTTACACGTTTTAGATGGGTTTACACACGATTTGACTATTTTCAGAAAATGTCTGTCTGTATGTGACAAAATATTTGTAGGCTCTCTATCGCTAGAACTAATGCACGGAATTTAATAAAACTTAATTCAATTAAACCGTGATATAAATTAGTGCGGATTATTTTTTGATGTAAATCTCCGAAAAGGTGGCGATGCTATGCTGCATGTTTCACGATGTCCGCAATAGCTCTATCTCAAGAACTAATTTACAGATTTTCATCAAACTTCAGATTCAGCTAGGTGTTGGCATATGTTGCTGCTGATTGGGTTTTGATGTAAATCGCCCAACAAGTGGTGCTGCTATGTTGTATTTGTCAGGATTTACACGATTTTAGTGATAGTCATACCTCAAGTCTTAATGCAAGGAATTTCATCAAACTTCATACTCTGTTAGACCTTGACATAAGTTCGTGCTGATTATGTTTTCGTGTGAATAATATAACAGGTGGCGTTGCTATACTGCATTATATTATTATAAAATGCATAATAAAAACATACGCTTTTTGAAGTATTAACATGTATGAGATAGAAGAAAGTTTTGGGATTGGTACATCCGACTAGTTTAAAGTTAGTAAAATGTTGTATTCATACCGGTAAATAAGGCTTTTAACATTTTCCAACATAGTTGAAAAGTGTTTATGTCTTCGGTTTGTGTAGCCATCTGTCCAAACTCTAAAGCTGGTAATTATATTTGGATTTCCAGAATATTGTTATATATTACTGAGGTTTACTATAGCTTGTGCCCTATATAAAATAAAGTAATAATTGTTATAATTCGTTCACAGGGACGCACAAAAATTTTCGTTACTGATATTATGATACTTTTACACTACATCAAACACTGAGATGCACTACGACATACTTTATGTAGATTATGTAGTGTGTAATAGTTATTATTTATTTATAGATACACATAAGGACATTCGTTACAGGCCTCACTGTGAGCGATAATTCCTAGAAATGCATTTTTAAGCTTAACTAAATTTTAGTGTATAGTGTATTTTACATAAACATTAGTGCAACAGCAAAGAATTCGTAAGCATTCCCGCCTATGGGAATTTGATATTTATATGTGCACAAGCAATAATTAAAAACATACATGTAAAGCGTATACATGAAGAAATCCATTTCTTCATAACATTGTTTTAATTTTAATTTTTAGAGTGAAGCTTAATCCCTTTTCCTCACGATAATTATTATCCCCGTAGAAGGAAATGTATTTCAAAACTTTTAATTTTTTTAATTTAATGTTAATTTTTAATTTAATGTTAATTTTTAATTTAATGTCAATCTATCTTAATGTAACATGCACTGTATATTTGTTTTCTCAATTTTAGTAGCATGTAATTGTATAATATATCTAAACTCATTTTAGTGTCTTAAATTATTTGAAGCAAAAAAACAAAAATAATAAATGTGCGAAATATATTTTTTAAAAACATACATTTTAAATACCATAAAAAATATTCCTAAATTTTAAATGGCTTTTTAAACACAATTCATTTAAAAATGCGCTTATATTTTAAAAAAAACTGGGTATAATTTATCTCATTTTCTTCTTTATTTATATTTAAGAATAAAATGTTAACTTTGTTGTGTAAATTTTCTGAGCATTGCTAAATTCCTGGGTTTTTTACAACACATTATGGATTATGCCTGGCGCTGAGAAAATAAAAAAATAAAACTTTGAGAAAAAAATATTTCAAGGTACAATAACAAAAATTCCTGAAAATGTTTGAGCTGATAGCTTATAAATATTTAAAATTGTAGTTTTAAAATGTAAATTTTTTGTCCCATCTGCAATGCATTATAAATGGCCTTGCATAAATTATATGTTAAGTATACTTTAATATAAATTGTGTAACAAGTCGCAAGAAATATTAAGAGATTTAAGGGAGTATAAAAAGTTTAACAAATATTTTAATAATTCATGACGCAAAAAAAATCTGAATAATAACATAAACAAGAATATTTTTGTTGTTTTGTTTGTTAGAGTAGTCGTTTGAATTGTGTTTTTAACTTTATTAAGTATTTATAACTAAACAACATTTTAGTACTATACATAAAGATGCTTGATATTATAAATAAATTATTATATACGTCTGCGGAAGGGAAAGAAATTGAACACATTGCCGCGTTTGGATGGTAATTTCTGGCAGTGCATTTTCCTGCTAAATTATGTTTTAATATGCTATGTGTACAGGATTGTCTGACAATGGGTTTTCAATTGTGTTATGTGTTTGTGAACTCATTTAATCATATACATTTACCTCTTCGGGTCTTTTCATCCTTAATAGTACATATAATTTCGTTCAGCATTATTTTGTTCTAACAAATATTTTTGTTATTATCGGCATATATTAATGATAGTATATGTATGTGTATTTATTATTATGACTTATTTATGCTTCAGCATTTAGTAATAATAAATTAAATAAAAAAAATGCCTAATTCTCTGTACACTTCTTTTATTTAAAACATATGTTTCATTCTTTAAATTTAAAACAGAGGCAACTTTTCCAAACGAATAATTTGTGATAAAAATGAAAAGTACTAGAAAGTTGTTATATCTGCTTAATCATGTTATAACACCTCATTATCCAAACGTCTTCAAAAATTCTTCCTTAGCCAATTGTCATAAGAATAGTACACAAAATAATAAAAAGAAAAGTGCCCAGCTATTACTGATGGCATTGAGCTCACAGGCTATTCACACTAATTGTATATTATACCCTTATTTCAAAGAATAATGCCCTTCAAAAATTAAAGAAACCGAAAATAAATTAAGGGGAAATTAGCCTCCCGTTGCCCCTCCTTATACTTAAACAATGAACCCCCTAAACTAATTAGAGAAGCGCCTCACCACAATAAAACTATATACAAAATTTGAAGCAAATCGGATAATTCTGCATGAAAAACCCATTTATACAAATTAAGGGGGGGGATTAGCCTCCATAACCCATTTTATACATAACCAATGAACCCCCAAAACTAATCAGGGAAGCGCTTTATCACAATGAACCTATAAACAAAATTTGAAGCACATCGGATAATTCTGTATGAAAAGCCCATTTATCTAAATTAGGGGGATTATTTCCCCGTTCCCCCTTTATACTTAACCAATGAACCCCCAAAACTAATCACGGAAGCGCCTTATCACAATGAACCTATAAACAAACTTTGAAGCACATCGGATAATTCTGTATGAAAAGCCCATTTATCTAAATTAAGGGGGATTATTTCCCCGTTCCCCCTTTATACTTAACCAATGAACCCCCAAAACTAATCACGGAAGCGCCTTATCACAATGAACCTATAAACAAACTTTGAAGCAAAACGGATATTTCTATCAAGAGTTATCGCGTTCCATACATACGTACATAAATACATACATACAGAACGGGCGGACACATTAGCTCTCAGTCTTTGATAGCCTGTGAACTAATAAATAATATTAACGTGAAAGTATTTTTTCTGAAAAAAAAATCAGACCCCAAAAGGGTTAAACTAGCAAGCAATTTTCCTGATCACGGATGATATCAAAAACCGTTGGAACGATTTTCATGTAAATGGCCTACCATATTAGATCAAGCACGAGAAAACAACCTAGCTATTTCACGAATTGAAGAAAATCGTTTTGACAAATCGTTAAAACAAACTCAGTGCTAAAACTGCTGACTGCTATATTCAAAAAATGTTCAAGCGATTTGCACGAAGCATGTATTTTATACTAATTCGATCACGAGAAATTAAGGTAGCTAAATCCCGAATTCTGAAAAATTCATTTTGGGAGGTTAAAACAAACTCAGCACTGAAAATGCTGTAATATATCGAAAAAGGCTCAACCGACTTTTACAAAACTTGGCTCCTATACTAATTCGAGCAAGGGAAAAATATTTAGTTAGGTCTCTAATTCGGGACAATTCGTTTTATATAGTTAAAACTAACTAAAATGATGGTATAAATTCAAAATAGTTCCGATAATTTCCATGAAAGCTTTATTCGAATACGAGAATACGATCTGACTAGGTCTCATCTTCGGAAACTTTTGTTTTCATAGGTTTAAACAATTTTCGAAATTAATCTTCAGTAATCGGAATTTTTGCCAATGTTATTGGTCCTTGATCAGTGACACGATTACGAACAATATCGAAGACGGCGCACCGTTTTTCAGAAAATTTGCCTTCTATACAAAATCGACCACAAGAAAATGGTCTAGCTAGGTATCGAATTCGGGAAAATTAATTTCTATAATTTCAAGCAATTTTCGAAATCAATCTTTAGTAATTGGAATTTTCGACAATACTATTGGTCAGTGATCAGAGCGCGGTAACAGACAATATCAAAGACAATGGAAATATTTTCTGGAAATTTGCCTTCTGTACTAAATAGAGGACATGAAAATTGTCTAGCTATGTCCCTAATGCGAGAACATTTGTTTCGACGGGTTAAAACAACACAAACATTAAAAGGTACTTACGTATTATCCGTGCCAGTTTTAAGCCAACTGCGCCAAGCATGGAGCTAATATTACTAATTATAGTAACCCTTATCTATACATTTTTTTATTGCTACATGGTACATGCCTGGGAATAATCTGTAATATTATTCTTTCTTATTTACTATGCTATTTACCATTTATTAATTTTACTAAAATAATGTTATTTACTATTTTTAACAGTTTTATAAATTTAATAAACATATATTACATTTTATTTATTTAATATTAATTACCATTAACAATGTTATTTGATAATGTTAAACTATTGCGTTTGAAAACATGATTGGCAACGATAAACAAGATTGGTACTTGGCAACCATTTTTGGCGATCGATCTCCTGGCACGGATAATACGTAAGTACCCATTAAAAATTTTGATGTAGAATTTTTAAATCGAAAATGGTTGGAACTAATTTCATGACATCAGTATTATGTATTAATTCGAGTACAAGGACTACGATAAAACTAGGGCTCAACATCGAAAACATGCGTTTTGATAGGTTTAAACAATTTTTACTGTCGTTAATCTTCGGTAACCGAAGTTTTCACTAATACTATTTGTCATTGATCAGCGCCACGATTACCGAAGCTCATATGAGAGATGTAACGTAAGCCGGAATTCGTGCCAGTCTGTCATAAGCTTAGATCTTAAGGCATTCAGGCAGACCAACTGTTTAATCTTTCCATAGACAGCATTGTTTTTCGAATGATGTATGAACTGTGATTATGCTCGAAAACTTAGAGTTTTCTGAGGTTACCCTTCCGGTTTAACACAACTTACACAAAACAACATTTATGTACTGATTCGAATACGAAAAAATAATTTGTTAAGTATAAACTTCAGCAAAGTTCCTTTTGATAAGTTAAAAAAGTAATGTTATAATGATACTGACGTACAGTCATTTGCAATCGAGTTAAAAACTGTTCAGCTTAAATTTTGCAGGTAAAGTGTTTGCAAATGATAAAGAAATGTCATGAAATAGTATTCTGTTTAACGGGAAAAAGTATCATTTAACATGATTCTGAAAATCATTCTTTCACAATACCAAAAAATAATTCATCAACATAACAAATCATAACACCTTGTATTTATATACTTCTTTTTAATTGCTAAAATGTGTGAAATAAAAAGATTATAAACAGAAAAATATGTTTTATTAGACTGTTGACATATGTTTCGGCTCAATCTGAGCTATTATCAAAACAAACAAAAATAGTCTATAAATGAACGGTCTGTGAAGTTATTTGACACACAATTATTTAATTTTTCACGTACTTTTGAAAAATAGCGTGCGTAAATTTTAAAAAGTACGTGAAAATTTAAATAATTGCATTTCAAATAACTTCATAGACTGTGCATTTATAGAATATTATTTTTCTTTTGATAATGGCTCAGATTGAGCTGAAATATATGCCAACCGTCTAATGAAACATATTTTTCTGTCTATAATCTTTTTATTTCACACATTTTAGCAATTAAAAAACAAGTGGGTAAGTGTGATCGAAGATCGCTCAAAGGGTTTCGTTTAATATTCCTTTCAAAACACTTTATCCTTTCTTTAATAAATTCAAACAAATTTCATTTAGCAACAAAAAATAAAAATAAAAAGTCATGTTTTTTATAAAGTAAAAATTTACCGGTCTATTTTTTCGTTTTTTTTTCGAATATCCAATTTTTTTCGAATATAAACCAGCGGGATAGCGGGCCAAGCCCGCTATTATATTCTATCATATTAATATTGCAATATTTAAGAAAAAAATTTCAAAATTATACAAATTGTACACCTTCAAAATGTTAAAATAAGCGAATATTTCTATAATAGGATTTTTATCACGATTCAATATGTTTCTCAAACTCATATATTTACTATTCTCTATTAGATAATTCTCTATATACTGTACATTATTGCGAGTGCTCTATCACGAAACCAAAGAACGTTTCTTGTTAGCAACTTGTTTAATAATAATGTCTTACCTCACTTTATGCAAGTATTAAAGAGGTTGCAGAAACAGACCACTTTGGACAGTTTTTTTGACCGACATAGGTTCTTTGGCTCTGAAACTAGTCATACTGCCAAAAGATCAAAAAGGAAAGTGACCTCAGATACAGTGCCTTGATACCAAATGCTAAGAACCTTATATTAATTTCGTATTGTTTATAGTGTTAAACGCTATATTTATTCTCTATAAAATGTGTTTTTGATACATATTTTGGAGTGTTTGGAGCGAATTAATTGAATTTAAATAGATTAATATGGCTATAACTGACTCGGTTTTCATCGGTTTCGGATTTCTTCGAATGTTTTCGGACGGATTATCGACGCAAACCGAGGTATCACTGTACTGGGATCTGTCCAATTGAAGATGACATATATACCTGTTATAATTTCTTTACAAGCGTTAAATCTGTAATATTTTTGTCTATGTGGGGAAAATTGTTTGCGGTGAATTTTATTGTGTTTCGCTGTATCAAACGAAATAAAATTGATATGTGTTTAGTTGCTTTATGTGTCTTTTAGCTGCATGAAATTTTAGTTTCAATATGTGATACGTATAGAATACTATATATAATATAGAAGACTGCTCAAAAGAATTTCCATACATTTCGTCTATAAACAGTAACTGCTGAAAATGGACTTTGAACTGTATTGTATATTTCCTAAACTGTGTATTTGGATGTCTCACGCCATTTTATATATAAAAAAAAGATTTCTTATCAGTTTATTAGATAGTGTTGGAAAGCGTTTTATAATCTATGTTTGATGCGTGATTTTTCGCTCTTGTTTGGTTTAACTGTAGCTTGGAATAGCTAGAAGCTAATTAGAGTAAAACGTAATGCGATTTCAATTATCAAACAGTACAAGTTAAAAATCTATATATTTCATGAAATACGAGTTGCATGTTTTCTGCAAAGAAGAGAAGCAGTAGAATTGCTTTAAGTGTTACACTTAAAGGGAAAAAATAGCAAGTATTAAAGTTAGTTATTATACTCAAAAGTAATATGGTACTCAAAGCTCTTAAATCGTTTTGTTTATTCTTATTCCGATCATATTTTCCTAAATATTCCCAGTTATCGCAAGATTTCTTTTTTGCGTCTCCACTTTTCGTAAAAATTACAAAAGCAATTTAGAGTTTAAAAGGGTAGTAATTTTAAGTGTAAATGTGACTAGATATTAGTCAAATGGATCAATATGTCATTCAAACAAATTTCATTTAGCAACAAAAAATAAAAATAAAAAGTCATGTTTTTTATAAAGTAAAAATTTACCGGTCTATTTTTTCGTTTTTTTTTCGAATATCCAATTTTTTTCGAATATAAACCAGCGGGATAGCGGGCCAAGCCCGCTATTATATTCTGTCATATTAATATTGCAATATTTAAGAAAAAAATTTCAAAATTATACAAATTGTACACCTTCAAAATGTTAAAATAAGCGAATATTTCTATAATAGGATTTTTATCACGATTCAATATGTTTCTCAAACTCATATATTTACTATTCTCTATTAGATAATTCTCTATATACTGTACATTATTGCGAGTGCTCTATCACGAAACCAAAGAACGTTTCTTGTTAGCAACTTGTTTAATAATAATGTCTTACCTCACTTTATGCAAGTATTAAAGAGGTTGCAGAAACAGACCACTTTGGACAGTTTTTTTGACCGACATAGGTTCTTTGGCTCTGAAACTAGTCATACTGCCAAAAGATCAAAAAGGAAAGTGACCTCAGATACAGTGCCTTGATACCAAATGCTAAGAACCTTATATTAATTTCGTATTGTTTATAGTGTTAAACGCTATATTTATTCTCTATAAAATGTGTTTTTGATACATATTTTGGAGTGTTTGGAGCGAATTAATTGAATTTAAATAGATTAATATGGCTATAACTGACTCGGTTTTCATCGGTTTCGGATTTCTTCGAATGTTTTCGGACGGATTATCGACGCAAACCGAGGTATCACTGTACTGGGATCTGTCCAATTGAAGATGACATATATACCTGTTATAATTTCTTTACAAGCGTTAAATCTGTAATATTTTTGTCTATGTGGGGAAAATTGTTTGCGGTGAATTTTATTGTGTTTCGCTGTATCAAACGAAATAAAATTGATATGTGTTTAGTTGCTTTATGTGTCTTTTAGCTGCATGAAATTTTAGTTTCAATATGTGATACGTATAGAATACTATATATAATATAGAAGACTGCTCAAAAGAATTTCCATACATTTCGTCTATAAACAGTAACTGCTGAAAATGGACTTTGAACTGTATTGTATATTTCCTAAACTGTGTATTTGGATGTCTCACGCCATTTTATATATAAAAAAAAGATTTCTTATCAGTTTATTAGATAGTGTTGGAAAGCGTTTTATAATCTATGTTTGATGCGTGATTTTTCGCTCTTGTTTGGTTTAACTGTAGCTTGGAATAGCTAGAAGCTAATTAGAGTAAAACGTAATGCGATTTCAATTATCAAACAGTACAAGTTAAAAATCTATATATTTCATGAAATACGAGTTGCATGTTTTCTGCAAAGAAGAGAAGCAGTAGAATTGCTTTAAGTGTTACACTTAAAGGGAAAAAATAGCAAGTATTAAAGTTAGTTATTATACTCAAAAGTAATATGGTACTCAAAGCTCTTAAATCGTTTTGTTTATTCTTATTCCGATCATATTTTCCTAAATATTCCCAGTTATCGCAAGATTTCTTTTTTGCGTCTCCACTTTTCGTAAAAATTACAAAAGCAATTTAGAGTTTAAAAGGGTAGTAATTTTAAGTGTAAATGTGACTAGATATTAGTCAAATGGATCAATATGTCCATCGATTTCAATTTAAGTGAATACAATGCTAGTTATTAAAAACTGCATTTTATGAAGGACGATCTGAATCAAAATTATATTCATATATCAGTTTTTGTGCTAAAGGGAAAAAGGATGAAATTGTTTTACGCATTACACTAAAAGATGAAAATAGCAAATATTAAAGTTTAGTTATTCTTCCCAGTAGTAACATATTATTTAATATAATTCATCAACGTATATATTTCTCAGATTTACGTTTCCGATCATTTATTTTCAATGGGTAGGAAAATTTTTCAATGAAGCCGAACAGAATAGGGGAAGATCGGGTAGGCCTGGACACTTGGATAAATTGCAAATAAAAAACAAATAAATGAAATTTCTGTCTTTATTTTATACTTAAAATAAAATTACAAACTTCTTTATTGATTTTAATTAAACATTGCTAATAATATCGAATTATTTAACGAAATATACGGAAAATAGTTTGGACTTATTTTTTTGGCGTCACAAGAAACGGCGGGTAGCCTTGGACATATTAATCAATGGTGTCTCAACCGTTTTTTGGCCATACAAACATTACAATAATAATAAAATTCGATGCACCTATATAAACACAATCTTCATGGGCCCAGTCTTTGCATTCCTGGCACTGAATCTAGTCTTCTTCAAATGTTAAATAAATGTTCAGTAAAGTTTGACAGGAGCAACGAAAGTGTATTGACGGAAACAAATACTCACTCACGACTAACTTACCCGGCGCCTACGTCGCAATTAAACTGTATTTGTTTCGACTCTAGAGGGCGTTCATTTACAATAACTTTTTATTTACGCAACACTTTGAATTTCTTAGAAATTGAAATGTCCGCGGTTACCCGCCGTCCGCGGCTACCCGACTTTCCCCTACTGTTTTACTATTTTACTTTATGACAGCAAAAAACAAATATATATATATTTATATGTATGTATGTATTAAACAGTAAGGATTATTAAATTTCGTAAATATTATCGAAAGTATTTTCTTTTCTGTTAAATGAAAATATTTATATTTTTTCCAAATCCAGCTATTTATTCTTCGAAAAAAAATATTTTTTAAGCCTAAAATTCTCCTGGGAGTAAAATAAATCGTTTTTCTTTTGTATTATTATTATTATTATTATTATTATTATTACCGAAACGCCTTCTGAAGGGAATGGTAACTCATCAGTGGTTATCCACTTTTTGTTTATCTTAAGCCTAGGGATCAAAATCTACATTTATTTAAAAACATTATGCCATAGAAAAACTTATTTACATTTAGAAATGAGAAAAATTCCAGATGAGGTCTAGTAACAGAAAATTTAAATGCTCCTTGGATAACTATTTTAAGTGCCATGAGGTAAAAAAAAAAGGCGTGAAAAATGTTTAAAATAATAGTTCTTATCAAGAAAAAATATAGATAATGCTTTTCAAAAAATAAAATAATAATACTTTTCGTAGGTAATCAGGAAATTTATGCAGGGGATAAATTTGACATAAATAACGTTCTTCTTTAATTATCTACACATAAAAGGATAAGAAAAGCGTGGATTTTTGAAAGAATGAAAAACTATCAGAATAAAAAAAAATATATATAAAATAAAAATAAAACCTAAATTATTTGATCTAAAGAGATACGTGTGCGCTCCATTTAAAACATACTGATTCAAGATTATTGTTTTATAATACTTGTAATCGCGTTAGAGAAACCTAAAATTAACTGAATATTTATTTGATTTTATTTATTCATATTTTATTTTTTTAAATACAAAAACATATTTTATATTGAATAAATGTATGGTGTGTTTTTAAAACATATTTGCGGTTATTTTTCAAAATATTTTTGAAATGTGATAGATTTTTTTAAAAAGTCAAAGAAATTTCCAATTTCATCTACCATCTTTAGCGTACACTTATTCACACTCATTTGTAAAAATTTTTAACATCCGCAACTGTGTCAGAGGCAATCAAACTTAAATATCTCTCTATATAAAACGCTAAGGTACGTGGCAAAGGAAAAGCTATACGGTGTTGTAAGCATCGGAATCCCATGACGGCGGTCCGTTCCGAAAGAATGCGTCCCTGGCGGTGGAAGATAGAACTAAAAGTTGTTTTAATCGTTCAGGATTCGTTTGGAAAAGTCCACCAATGAAGCGGGCGTAGCCAGCTTGTAACTTTAAATTACACTAAATTTTGCAGCATAAATAATTTGTGTTTTATTGTTGAGTTTTAGGACCCGTTGACTGTTGCACATGTTTTTGTCACTTGATGAACTTGTGCATTTTCCAAAGGGGAAAGATCGTGCTTTTTTTTTAGTATTATTTTGTCGATGCATAAGGTCATAGCTTCATCTTCTGTGTGACAATATTATCATGTTTGTTTCTACTTTATCTTCTATCATTAATTGTTTGGGATTTTGTGGTTAAGAAATATCTTGCATTTTGCTGATTTGTAGAAAGTCTGCTCTATTTTTGAGCTTGGATGGATTGTCTGATTAAAAAGAAACGAACAATTCCGACATATTCAATTATTTGAGTTTTACAGAGAAGCAAAGGCTGCTGAGGCGTATCGAAACGTTTATGTCATTTACCAGGAAATTACAACTGCAGAAAGCAAGGCAAAAAAAATATTATTACATTTCAAACATGGTCATTTCAACAAGAGCGATTTGCCAGGTAGCATTTATCAAATTCTGATTCCCATAAAGACCATCTGAATTCTGCAATCAATATAACTACCTTACTTTGAGGAACAAATATAGAGAGTGGAGTGGTAGAAAATGAAATTATTATTTTAGTCACATTTGATGATAAATCTTTATCTGCTTTTTCTTTTACAGGTTAATCATTTTATATCCCTTCAGAGGAACAAATATTTCTATTTCGTTTTAAAATCAGAGAAAAATAAAGTTTAATTAACTAAATTTAAAAATCTATGGAAGAACAATGGCTGTGAGATAGCTCCTTTGTCGGCTCCAATGTTCACTGTTTACATATTTTCTTTATAAAATGAGGGGTATCTGGGAGGGGTAATTACCCCCCCCCTCTTTACCTCTCCATACAACCGTCAAAGGCGAGATCCCCACGAACATAAGCTAAAATTGTGTACTATGTCAAATTTTAGGCAATGCGATTCACAGTTGGAAATTTGACATCTTTGACATTTCGGAGGAGAACCTCAGAAATCGTATATCAACATCTATCAGGCATTTTAAGATTACATTTTTTGGAATGTCTCCGAACCAACCGTATCGACGGGCAAAGTTTGTGTAGTAATATTAGAAATACATCGCAAGATGTCGATGTCATATCGATAGTGGCAATAACTTGCACTAACGCTTTCGCTTTTATAGCTCACACATCACTTACGTATATCGTGTAATTTAAAATTTTATATCATCGCACAGGGAAAAAAGTGCACTTTCAAATGAAATTTGTTTGGAAATTGTAGCTAGATTCATTTATTTAAATAATTTTGAAGCATATATATATATTTTAAATATATATTTTAAAAATATATCTGAACAGTATTTTTTTTATACAATAATGTAAATAATAAAGAGAAAGGGTTAGAATTATCACCATTGTAATTGCTAGCCCATGTACGAAAAATATTGTGAAGATTTTATCCAGTTAGTGACGACATCTTAAATTATTTTAATGGTTATTTTGTTTACATTTCTTTATATTTTTATATTAATACTAGGGGGCCTACCCCCTGCAAGCTACGCTCGTCAACCCCCGCTCAGACTTCGAGGCCTCTAAAAACATGACAGCGTGCTTTATTTTAAAAATATTGGTAAATCTGTAATTGGGTTGCCATGCTTTTAATGTTTTAATGGGGCATTTTTTGATTATCATGGCCTCATACACAGCTATTGCGACAACTGACGACTGTTTTCGGGATTGATAAGTAAAATCAATTACAACTTGAAAACCAGCTTGTATAAAATGGTTAGGTTTAAATTGTGGCTACCTCTCGGACTTCTATAACAACGATGTGTATTCTATTCTTCCTTTGCGTTTAAGGATGAGAAAAATTCCATCTGCTTGTGAATAACATTAAGAACCACGGTATTGAAAAGTACTATGTTATAGACATTTTCAGTAACAGGTTTTAATTTTCTCTCTATTTTAGTGCACCATCATGCATATTTTCATGTTATTTTAAATATGTAAATTATTTTTTTAATTAATTTGTATATACGAATTTTATAATAATTATTTATCATACAAAATTAATTAAATATTTTGTGCATGCATGCCTGCATTTATTCGGCATCAATTGATGAGATATTTAAACAAATTTGCCATCCGCGATAATTTTACACCATGTTATGTCACTTGAATATTGTCCATAAGAAAATTGAGTAATTTTCCAGTATAGGATCCTTTGCTTTTAGGTTTGGAGTAATTCGAGCTTCAAAAAGGGATAGATTCGTTAATATACATAGATTTGTTGCCAAAAGTTATGAAAACAAACCCAATGAACTTTTGCTGCTTTTCTATTATAGGGGTCTTGACGCTTTTTTAAAAAGTTTGGCGGAAAAAACCAAGCAGGATATTTTATTCTTCCGTTCAGTTGGGCAATCATTATTTTATATATTAGTTTCAAATATCCGAATTAATGATTTTATAAATTCGTTTAATTAAATTTTACAAAAAAATAACAAAATGATATCAATAAATAATAATTACTATTAATTCCTTTTCCTGCCTTTCTTTTGCGTTTACCTAAATGACGTCATTTGGACGAATTTATTCAAAATATTTTCAGTTTATAAATTAAATTAAATGCTGACAGACGATTGAATCCTGACGATAGAAATGTGATTTTTTTTGTTCAAATTTTCCTGAAAAACATAATTTAATCACAATCTTGTCTCCATTATCTATACTTGTGTTCATTATCGATTGAAATAAAAGATAAATTCAATTTCAATTTGAAAATGACGAATAAAAAGAAATCAATAATCCCTATCGGGATCCTTTTCAATTTTTTCCCCTTTTTTGTCACAAAAAAACTGAGTAATTAGTTGCCATCATTACAGAAATGTCATTAAAATTAGAAAAAAATTAATATCTCGAAAACTAATTCCAATTTCAAAATTCTATTACCAGTTTTGACATCCGCGGATTTTTATGAACAATTGGTATTAATTTCACCATCAAGCGTTTAATATTTTATTAAAAATAGCCCTGAAGCATAATCAGTCGTTTCATAAAATCGTTTCATGAATTCGTTTCATAAAATCGTTTCACAAATTCGTTTCATTAGGATTTTATATATATAGGGTAGATTAGTGATTGGAACAAGCAACTACTCTAGTTGGTACTTTTTCATGAAGTTCGTAGTATGTAGTTATGCACTACATTTTGAAAAATGTATTGTAGAGAGTATGTGCGATACAAAAATCAGTAGTTTCAAGCACGCACAAACGTTAATTTTAACGCTACTTTAGGAAAAACAAATGTACCATCCTTCAAATAACTTAATCGTAACTTACCGCTTTTGTGCAAAATCTGTTCTGCGTAACAGATTGCTATTTTCAGCGGACAAATAGATGTAAGAACAGTAAATAAATGTTATGTAGTGTATGATTAGGTATAAATATCTTATGCACAATAATAGCCACTCGTTATATCGCTTGTTCTGATATATAGCTCTGTTTTCGCATATCTCAAGAAAATAAGTAAACTGTACTTTAACAGCATTTTTATTTAACCATATATAAATATGTATTGCTTTACATATCTCTCTTAATTTCGCTTAAAAATATTAATATTCGTATAAACTAATATTTTAGAGAAGAACACAAAACATTTTTTCATATTATAATTCTTAAATTATTGAATACCCTCGGTTACCCTCGGTATTGAATACCCTTGATAACACATTTATTTGTATTCCGACAGACTCTATATAACGAGGAGCCACCGTTTTACATGTCCTCAATTTCAAGACTAAGTTGAATTTTTGATGGAATCTAAAATTTAGCGAAGTAGCTGCTACTTTTGAAAAGAAGTTTTTAGTCACTACTTTTTAAAAATATGTAGTTGTATTTGCAGTTAACCACATTTTGAAAAATGTACTTGTAGTTATAGTTCGTTACAAAACAAAAGTAGTTTTTCCGACCACTGGTTAAGATCAATTCTACATCAATGAAGTTTATTTGAATGTTGATGAAGTTGAATGTAGTTGTGGTATGTCTTTCAAAAACCTGCTAGAAATTTTACTTTTGAAGTGGGGATGAAGTGGGGACTTTTCACCTATTGGTGAGTATGGGGCTGGTCGATGAACTGTGGTACTTAAAATTGCTGTTCTCTATTTTTATAATTATTTTCCTTATTTTTAAATAAGTTTTATAAAAATGTTTGAGGTTTATTGTTAACGTGTTCGTTTATTTACATGTGCTGCTTTTTGAGTTTACAAACTTATTACTGATCTTTGAGTTCATATACTTATTGAAGAATATAGTATGTTGCATTGTTTTGGTGGATTGTTTAAAAAAGCTATAAATGTACCAATTTTTCATATGGTTTTGAGTAAACTACACACGCATATATGTATATTTATGTATGTGTGTACACACACATATATATATATATATAAAGTAATAAAATATTAAAACCCCATTTTAAATGTTGTAAAATTTAAATTAAATTTCAAAATTTCCTATTTAATCCTTAGTTTGAATTTGTAAAGTATTTTTTGCGGCTGAAGTATTACTTTTAAAGATAAATTTCCACACAACTTTAAAGTAAAAATTGTAATTTATATCTACTCTGGTTAGGCTGCAAGCAGTCCGTGTACGGCTGGGATGAAAGCGTTGCATTTCTGAAGCTTTAGTTCACATGTCAGTGAAAAGCTTTAAATCAATTGAAGGTTATGTAATAACCGTTTCGAACCTCATCTTCCTGCCAGAAAAAATGAGGAAATCGCCATCAAACAAGCGTCCACTCTAAAGCAGCGCACTTTTGGGGGATCACGATTTCAGTAATAAAATTTAGGATTAAGGGGTTTCTGAATGACTGAACGCCGCCGAACTAATTCAAGTCTTCTGTAACTTGATCATAATACGACAAACGCAAGCGTTAAAACACACTATCTATTGGATTAGCACTTTAATCCATAAAAAAATTTCTGAACGGACAGTTTACCTTTACGCCGGCACTCAGTATTCCAAACCCTACAATCAATTTTGTGATGCTGCCATAAATAACTCACTCCATGGAATTCTTCAATTTCCCCATTTCTTTTATATGAAATTCCAGCAATTTTCCTCATCATTCACATACTCAAGTTTTGTGATAAATATGAATTCAATTCAAACAGTTAGGTAAAAAAAAGCTTTTTTATTTATGCAAAATTTATGTCGTAGAGTGAGAAACATAGATACATAGTGGCAAGGTACTGGAAACATTATTGCTCAACTTAGCAAATGTATAGTTGCTTTAAGGTTATGACGTTTGCAATTACATCACAAGAAATTAACAATATGTTTGTAATGGTGACATACTTTTTAAAGGTAAAATATAATAGGAACTTACTACACTGACCAATGTGTATCTGAGTATTATAATTGATACAGCGACGTCCTGGTACAATTTATGTGATATTTAATGGATGTGGACGTGTTAAAAGGCTGTGCTCTTATGTTATGATCCTTATTTTTAATTTCCAACAACGAGGTAATTATATGAATTGAATTTTATATTTATTACCTTACGTTTTAGAAAATGGTCTTATATTTACAAACATGATACTTCATCAAGATAATTTTAATCTAAAAATCATAACTGAAATATGTGTGAACTCCTCGAGTTAATATCGAATCATTCACTTTATATTTATTTATTTTTATTTTTTATATAAAGAAAAATATGATAAGAATTTTTTACCGTTTAGAAGAACTGTAACGGATGCATAATGGTATCCGAAAGCCAATATAATACAATTAACTCATGTCTGTAACACAATATCTTTTCTTTTTCTCTTTTTTTTTCTCTTTTTGAAGAAAAACTAATGTCTACATTTAGTGTTAAAAAACAGCTACGTATTTCTTAATTTTTCCACCTTCCCAATTTTATAATCTGAAATGTATTTCATAAATGTTTTATAAATGATTATAACTTATGTAAAAGAATGTGAGTTTTCTTTTTCAAAAAATAAACGTTTAAGCTAAAAAAATACCAAATATATATTTTAAAAGTAAATTGATAAAATATTTCCAGTTCCGAATTCTTTTCGTAAATGATGCGGTGACAATGGCTTTTCACTCTTTTTTAAAAATGACATGGTCTTTGCCCTTCTTTTACGATCTAATAATTTTGATTAAAAAAATAGAGGGAATCAATAACAAGTGAAAAAAATAGCTATTCCTTTTTTACACGAATTTGCAGCCATTGATGAATGAGATCTAACTAAAAGTAAAATCTGAGAGGAGTAAAAAAGGAACACTATATTTTCCTTACGTGAAATTCTTGTCACTGGGCGGATACTAATAAATCAGGTAGTACAAAACATTTTTTTTAGCTTTTTTCAGTTTAAATTAAACATTATTTTTCAACAAAAAACTAAATAAATTTGATACAAACTATAATTTAATCATTCTTGCCTGTTTGATGAAGAATTTTTAAAATTTCATTTTAGAATTTGCTGTAGTTATGCTCACAGTTAATTTAATGAATGTGCCTTATAATTTAAGAAATTTTAATAATTTCTCAAACTTAGATTATATACATTTAGAAATTATTAAATACTAATAAATTAAAATCTGAACAGTCCACATACCAAATTCTAAGGACCTCACACTGCTGTTTTCTTCCTGTTTTTCTTTCTTTCTTTCTTTTTGGAAAAAAATTACAACTATTATAATTTAACACAGCAGTTTTTCTATATCTACAAACGTTTAATACAATAATCTTTAATATACGTTGTTAACTCATTTTTTAAATTTATATTGTCAACTGAGCACTTTTTTTATACATAAATACTTTCTTAATAAATGAAAGATTGGGGCGTCTATATCGATTTTTTGAAATAATAAAAGTCATAACTTTTATCACATTCGATATGTACGCCAATCAAAATGGGATTTTTGAAAGCTGAACGCTGCTTGATAAGTCTATCAATCTGTATTGCGCATGATTTCGAGAGTAGGAGCTCAACAAAACTAGATTTTGGAAAGTCTGTTTCTTATTTAAATGAGCTATCAATTGTTATTGTAAGTTATTTAGAGAGTACAATTTTTTAACATTCGATTTTGGAAAGCTTACCATGGGATTCAGGGCGTCTAATCCGTTTGCATTGCACGTAACTTCAACAGTACGATATCAATTACTTTTCACTACTTCCAGATTATTTGTGATGAGAAATATTGTGACATTCCTGCATAAACTTTCGAAGACTCCAGTTTAATAATTTCAATAATCCGCCAAGTCAGACTGCCAAACAAAGCAAAAGAGAAATTGTGAAAACATTTTATAATACGAAAACCTAATGTAATCATGAATTATTCATGATATTAACCCTATCCGCCACGTTGCATATCTGCAACATACACAAAAGTCAATCTTACTTATACAGAGGGCTTGAAAAGACGATTTTATTTATTGCTGCTATCTTCTAACACAGCAGTTAATATAAATTGTATATACAATTCCCAGCACACGGCGATACTGGGTTAATTTTTCATGCCAAAGTTTTATTTATCATTTGAGCAGTTTCACATCATTATTACTAAAATGAACATTTTACATTTTGTCAAATTAAAAAGGCTGGAGAAGTCAAAAAATGGATTTTTCAATAAGGTAATTTCGTATACTTTACAATTTTGTATTAGAAAATTAACAATATTGAGGAAAAGTATGTAATTTTCTATTTATTGTAGATGTGCAAAGCATACCTTTTATTCAATACTTTTTTATTTTGTTGTTCTGAATTTTTTTAAATATTTTTTTACATACTTAAAATGATGTATTCTAACATTTTTGTAAATATTTTTCCAATCGGAGTTCTTGAGTTACAAAAGGTTAAAGAATCTTGTCTGCCTGCAAAATAAAATATAAGTGTGCTCAATTGTTCATTGCACACACACACACACACACACACACAAATAAAATAAAGGTACAACCTAGCAAAAAAAGGCAACTAATATTGGAAAAAAAATAAAGAAAAGTGAACTGTTAAAGAAATATTATGTAAACGATTACCTTGTAAAAAAAATAAACAGAAATACAAAAAATGATAAAGATAGTCGATTTTTTTATCCTTAACATGTTCAAGAGGATCAATCTTTACTTTTTGTATAACTTTTTTTGTTTCAAGAAAAAAAATATCATTATCACAAACTGTTTTTTGAGTAAAAGAATATTTGTGAACTTTTTTGGAGGTGTTTAAAATTTGTTCAGTTCGGCAAAAAAGGAAGAAAAAAAGCACGAAATTTGATTACCTTAAATAAATATTGAAGATAGCTGTACCTTGTCACACTTTTAACTATATTTAATGTTACTTTTTTAAAAGGAGTAATTAATTTATCAGATTTTGTAAAACTCATGCGAACATTTATGTTTTGTTTCTTTTTATTTTGTTTTGCGTATGAATTGGAAACGGTATGTAATTAATACATTACAGAAAAACTCTAATCGATAACAATTTACATTTTTAAGCGTTTATAAAACAAGTGATTGTCTAATAATATTTTACAATTTATTCAAATGGATTTTGTAATTGAAAGGATAAAAATGTTAACACATCATTACAGTTTTTTTTCTGATGAAACATGAATCTTGCCAGCTACGTTTAATGGAAATAATTTCCGAATATTCTTGCTCTTCCGATATAAATATTATTTGTTTTATAGAATCACATATTTTTATGGATTTTTTATGTCAAAACTTTAAAGCTATAACACCCCCTAAATATTGAAAAAACCCACATACATTTTTTTTTCTTCCACTCTGGCGTCACTAGAACTAGGATCAACTAAGGCCCCTATAACTCTAGCCGTAGGTTCAACGTTCTAAAGGCTGGCATGTAGTGATTTCTGGTGATTTTAAACACGGATTATTAATTAACATTTGTAGTTTTATTATTTTATTGTAAAATATATGTACCTAAAATATGGTGTTCACTTTTTGCGTAGCTTTATGCCATGGAAATTACCCAAATACTCCAAAAATTCAACTATTTTCTTTTCCTAATAAAGATGAAGAATTGAAGAACAAATAGTTATCGGAAACATTTCAGAAGCATTTTGTTTCCACAAATTTCAACAGACTAAGTACAAAATTTATTCCTCTTATGTTTATGCTTATCTCTGTTGCATTTTGTTGTTTCGTACAAATTAAACTACAGGGTGATTATAAAAAAAACTATCCCGATATATGAGTCCTTAACTATCACACCGTTCACAGAAACTGACTGAAATTTTGGTTTTAAGTATTTTGAGGTATGCGCTCAAGAATCATATGAAAAACAACAGTTAAACTCTAACAATTACGGTTACAGTGACAAAATTTTGAAAATTTCAAATGGCAACACATATTTTTTTTTTTATTGGAATGTGATCTTCATAGTGAAAACCCATAAAAAGCGTTGGAACGGTACCTGTAGCACGAAAATTGCAGGCGCTAGACATACTAAGAAGAAAAGTGAAATCAACGAATAAGGACAGAGAATCAACAGAAAACAAAACATTTTATTGTGTTTTACAAATTTTCCACGTCACACAAAAAGACACGTTGCATGCGGCAGATGGTGAATAGCACTGAATAATAATATAATGTTTTACTTAATTTGAGAGTCAGTACAAAATTATACTTCTTAGTTGTTCATAGTGGAGTATTTTTTAGCATTTTGGAGACATTTGGTACAAAAATTAATTTACAGACGATCATTTTTAAATAGTTTGGTGAAATCAAATTGTGGTCCCATCTAAAGCTTTGAACATAGTTTTTACTGTTATTGGATAAATACATTTTCAGGAGATTGTATATGAATTTACAATTCCGTGATAGTTTTCTGTTAACAAGTTAATGACAGATTTATAATTCTGAGAACAGATACATATTTGCGACTAAAAATGGAACAAAATTGGTGATCTACAAAGTTATACTATTTTTATAAGGATTTTTTTTTCTCCAACTTTACTTAATTTTATAAGATAATCATTAGCTGCTAATTTTAGTACAAAATCTCATTAACATGAATTCCTTGACTAAACAATTAATCTTATTCACTATCTGTTAAAATACTGTACTTACCGGGGTTTTCCCCGGGCTTTTCGCTCAAAGTCCGGTTTTTTTTTTTCTTAAATTGTGAACAGTTTTTATATTTATGAAAAATGTAGTTTAAATTTTATGAATTTTAAATTATCTTTATATTTAGGTTCTTGTTTATACATTTTGAACAAAGTCCTTTACATATCTAAAAGCCTAGATAATATGTTCTTTGAGAACGTCAGATTTTACTTTTAAATAATTAAATTTGTGAAAGATCAAACAATTGGCGTACGAGAGTCCGGTTTGGAAGAAACTGCTTTTTATGATCTGAAATTTCGTTTAAGCAAATAAACAAATTCGTTCGAAAAAGTTCTCATAGATGGCGATGCTTCTGGAAAGTTATCGAATAGTTAGAATGCCTTTATACATAACAATCGCAAAAGACGCACAATGCGTATGTACATTTTTTGTCCAAACTATGGCAACCCACATTCCAGAAGTTAATAATACTCGTCTATCCATCCTCACTAGAGTTGCAAAAATCCGGTTTATTCCCAGGTTTATTTCATATAGACGCGGTTTATTCCCAAAAGACCTGGTTTATTCCCAAAAAAACCAAGTTTATTCCCAAAAAAACCCGGTTTATTACCCAAAAAACAAATTTATTCCCAAAAAACCGGTTTATTCCCAGGTTAAAACCTGGTTTTTTCTAGCCTTTGCAACTCTAATCCTCACTCGTCTAATCAAACTCAGGAGGACGAGTATTGTGAATTTCTGCAATGTGGGTTGCCATAGTTTGGACAAAAATTGTGCATAACATATGAATAAACATAGGTACCTGGATATAAAATTTAGCGATTTTGTGTGCCATTGAATTTATTACTATTGATAAGAAAATTTTTGTCTGTGCAATTATTAACTAAATATAAATTAAACTTATTTAATATATTACTGAAAATTGTTGCTATACAAAAGTTACACATTTACTACATTATTTTTCTGTACTACAAAAGTGTAATTTTTTAAAATTCTGAATGTTGTGAAAATATTTTATTGTAGGTAAAAGTATGGTTAAAAGCATAAAACACCGCAATATGAAATACTTTATTTTTTATTAATATTTCGTTTTCAAGTTTATTAACTTTCATTTTGGCCTTCATAAAAATATATAATATCCTCATACAGTCGAGCCCGTTTATAGCGAGCCCGCATTTAACGGGATTCCGGATTTAGCGAGGAAAATGGGGACTTTTGCTTGGTATAATGTTTATAAATGTATTGAAATATACTCTTTTAGCGAGCAAATTTTTGTACTTTCCCCGGATTTAACGAGGAAAATAATTATGAAAGTGAGAAATAATTACAGAAATAATGATTTAAAAAAAAAGAAAAACACACAGATTTCCTAGATTTCTCCCATTCCTCTTGTAAGGAAAAAATAACTATTCTTCCAAGTTATCCAACAACAGTTGAAACCATCATAGGCAGGTATCGATTTTTGCAAGGGAGATAGTGTGAACTGGACGCCCGTCCTATTGTCCCTACAAGAAAGGAAAAAGGGAGAATGAAATCATCCCAACTGATAAGAAATGGAATTCCAACACACTTGGTGCTTAACCACGGTTAAAGATGGTGAATTCAGGGGGGTGGGGTACGGCTGGCATCAAGTGAAATCATTTATGACGACTCACTCTTCTCTTCAATGGCTTGATCCAATCCAAATCAGGTGTAATTACCTGTTTCAGAACTATGTGTAAGAAAAATTTATTTTCGGCTTGTGCCTTTTCTTGAGAGCATATTTTTTATTCTGCTGTTTAAAGTGCCGAAAGTAAAGTTTTATCCATAAGATAAAAAATGAAAATTATAAAACTCTTAGATAAAGGTGAAAAAAATGTTGCAATATGCAAACAGTTCAACTGTGTCAACTCTTTTGAAAAACAAAGAGTCCTTAATGGCAGCATATGAAGCGAATGTGACGGATCGCAAAGAGCTGAAGAAGTTTGAAAAAGATGTCTTGAAACTCTGTTAAAATGGTTTGTTCAGCAACAGAATTCTTGTTTGCCAATAACTGGTCCCATCATTAAAATCCAAGATGAAAAATTTGAAGCTCAGCTTGGTTACAGAGATTTTTCATGCTCTAATGAATGGCTACATCGTTTCGAGCAACGTCACAACATCTGTGCCGGAAAAATTATCGGCGAGGCTCCATTGTGAACGACAAGGATGTGAAAGACTGGTTGGAAAGATTTACGTGAAAATTATGCTGAAGATAACATCTACAATGCCGATAAGGCTGCCGTCTTTTACAATCTAATCCCTCATCAAACGATGAAGTTTAAAGGTGAACAATATGTGGGTGGTAAGTTGCTGAAAAATAGCTTAACTGTGTTAATGTGTTGCAACATGTAAGGGAAAGACAATAAAATACATTTTATCGTCGGTAAATCTGCAAATCCAAGAAGCTTTAAAAGGGTAAAAAGCCTATCAGTGACTTACAAATCGACCAAAAAAGCATAGATGAATTATTTAAATCCCATTTTCACGAGTGGGATAAAGTGCTCCAAAAACGGAAAACAAAGTTGCACTCATCGTTGATAATTGTTCTGCTCACCCGCTGGTCAGCAATTAACACACAGTTTCAAATGTTATTATACAAAGCAATTAATTCTGATGATGTTAGAGAGAAATGAAGAAGATCAGGATCTTAAAATTTCTGTTTTTCACGTTATACATCTGAAGACAGATGCTTGGGGAAGTGTTACTCAATCCTGTATTCAAAACTGTTTTAAGAAAGCTGGATGGATTGACAGAATGTGAACATGTGAGAACATGACTTGTGGTTCTCAGTCTATTTGCAACAAAATAACATTGAGCAGTTTAACGATCTTTTAAACATCAATGAGTACAATAATGTTGATGATGGTGTCTTAACCTCGGGCATACCCAGGTAGCACCAGACGTTTTTATAGCGTTGAAAATAAGTCAGAACTGTTGAAAATTGGTTACGTTGTTTTATGTCCGTTGAAAAATATTCTTTATATCGCAATATTTTAGACTAAAGAAATTGGAAATTTAATTCGTCATAGAAAAGACTTTTAAAAAACGTTGTTTCATGGTCACGATATTTCCGTTACTCTTCTCGTCGTTTTAAAATAGGTTTTTTAATCGTTTTATGTTTTCCTTTACTTTAGCCCGAAAGCGTGATTGCTCAACGATATAATAGATATTTTTCCTAAGTGATAAATTCGTTGAAACAACGTTGTATCGCCTCAACTCAATTTGGACGCCGCGTGATCGGAATTTCTTTCTGCGCAACCTTCCAACCATCCCACCTGGCAAGAAGAACGAAAATAATAATAAGCCGCCATTGATTCCCTTCTTGCTGGCGCTGTGTTTGTTCTTGCACTATTTTGTCTAGTAAACGTAAGTAATCACAAGTCTTGTTATTTTTATTTATAATATTTGTAATGTATTATATTTTTAGAATGTTTTAATTTTAATCAGATTGTAATTAAAGAATAATTTAAAGTAAAATAAATGATTGCTTTGGTCAATTCCATCGTAACTGACGTAACACTTGATCATCGAATTTTGTTTTCAAAACTGTGCAGAAAATTTAATTAAGCTAGAATTTTTTTTTATTTTTACAATTTAAAATATTTCTTACTAAGGACTTAATACCCAAATACCTGCAGATTATTTCAATCTGTCTTTTAATCACAAAAATTGTAATTCAAAATCCTGTAACTGATGTAACGTAAAATAGACAAACATTTTTTCTGCCTTCATTGAAGTGTAAAAATTATCAAAACTATCTTGTTAAAATAAGTGATTTAATGTTCTCAACAACACTAAGTAATGAAAAATTCTAACAGTAACTTGTTTAATTAATTTCTGAACAATAAAAAAGAAAAAAATGGCATTTACACATGTAACTGACATAACTTTTATTGTGTAACTGACGTAACATTATGACTTTACAAAGACAATAATGGTTCTTAACTTAGTTTGTAAATAGTAATTTACAAAGGCTTTGTATTAGGATTTTATTATACAACATAAAAATACCAAGCTTTCCAATCATACACTCAAATTAAACATGTTATAAATTTTATTTCCCCCTCAAAATGAAACTTTTATGTGGAATTGTCCTTTTAATAAATCATGTGCATCAATTTTGTATATATTCAGAACTCTGATCATCACTGCTTGTGTATGATATCAATTTAGTTTTTTGAAAATGATTGTTGCTTGCTGTATAATAATTTTTATATAAAGTTTATTGAATTTAAATTAATTGATATTTTGTAACATGAAGTGTGCTAAGGGGCAACCCTGTGTGTGTTTATATTCATAAACATGCATCTTGAGTTTTTTTTTAAATAATTTCAATTTTTGAAATTTTATTTATTGTGTACCTTTTAAAAGCAATTTTTTAAAATTAAAAATTTTTAAAATAGTAGCACTATTTAAATATATATATATATAAAAGAATTGATAGGTATATAAAAAGTTCAATTAACCAAAAGATATGAAATTAAAACTGAAATTCTTTAACCATTACTCATTTCGATAAATGAAATCTATAAAAATGTGTTATTACGTGCTGTAACAATTCCTTGAATAATGCAAAATGTTTCATATTTTCTGAAAGTACCATATTTGTTTTTATTTGAAAAAATTGGGTATTTTCGTGTTATAGTGTCCCCCCCCCCCCAAGGATGAATCGCTAAGCAACCAAGATTTATTGCCAAATCATACAGCATATGACCAGAGTTTCCCCCTGTCAGTTTCAGTAGGGTGCTGCACCCTGCCTGCTCTTTGGTCGACAAAATTGCACCCTTCTTGCCCCTCAGTAAAAAAAGTGATGCATTTTCTGATTGTTTTTCTATAACTGGCAGATGTATTTTGCTTTTTTCCCCCTTGCAAATGAAAACATAAAAGAAAACACCAAAAAGGTGTGTCAGTAAAGGCTGCCGGCACATTGAGTCAAAAAGAGTGGCCAGGCATTGTGCATTTATTTATTTATTTTGCTTTTACGGCTTTTACATACTGAAGAATTACAATTGTAGGGATAGACTCACTGGCGACTAAACGTTTTGCTTTTGGTCACTAACTTTTTATGTCTATGTTGCCATGTATTTTATAGAGATGCCCCTTTTCTGCCGAGTGGCATATTTTAGCTTTTTATTTATTTTTAAATCTGCAAATCCTCCATAATTCCACAATATTTACTCCTTTTTTTCTATTGCCCATAATTTAAAAAAATGATATTTAACATGGATGCTACATTTCGGCAGATCTGCAAATTTCCGGTTTTCTTAAAAAAAAAAAAAAAAAAAAAAAAAAAAAAAAAAAAAAAACCTGCGATATTAGGGAGGGAAAAAATTATGATGATATGCACTAATGGTGAAAATAAGCACTTGCCAGTCGACACTCGTCGATTAACCTAAAGGTGAAAATAAGCACATTAAATTCGTGATTTTTATGCGCCTTATCGGCTAAATTTGCGATTTTTATGTGCCCGATCGGCGAAATTCACAATTTTTTCACGCCCGATCGGTGAAATTAACGATTTTTGCACACCCGCTTGACAAAATTCACATTTTTTACGTGCCTGATAGGCTAAATTTACGATTTTTACTCGTTCCATCGGCTAAATTTATGATTTTTACGTCTCCCATCGACGAAATTTGTGATTATTACCCGCTGATCAGCTACATTCACGATTTTTACATGCCCGATCAGCTAAATTCACAATTTTTACGCTCCCGATCCGCGACATTCGCGTTTTTTAAGAGCCCGATCGGCAAAATTCGCAATTTTTAGACTCCCGATCATCGGAATTCGCGATTTTTATGCACCCGATCGGTGAAATTCACGATTTTCCGTGTCCGATCGGCTAAATTCATGATGTTTTTATGCGACCTATGGACAAAATTTGAAAATTTTTTCGCGACAAATTGGTAAAATTTTAAATTTTTGGAGATGTTGGCATTTAGGGTAATTGCAGGCTGCTTTTGGTCTGCCGGCCACAGGTTGTGCATCCCTAGTATAAACATACCTATTTTATTATTGTCAGATCTTAATTCTAGACAAATATTTTTTTAGTAAAAGGTACTTATGTAGTTAGACACGCAAATACCTAAGTTTAGTGAGACTTATTTAGTTAGCTACATAAGCATGTTGTGTATAACATTGCTGTTAACATATTTTAAATTTTTAAATAAATTGGAAATTAGTATCTCAAGTTTATTCAAAGCAATATAAATTAAAATATTTTTATTTAGTACATAAATTGCTTTACTGTAAACTAATTATATATTTATTAAATTAATTATTCAATGACATAAATGTACTTACTGGCTACTAAAGAAATTATTCTCACTCGCCACTAACTGGCTACTAAAAAAATTCAACCTACCGGCCAGTAGCTACTAAGCCAAATTCCTTATTTTCACCTTTAGATTAAAAATGTGGAAAGAACTGGCCAAATGCAGGATTTCCCAATTACCATTTTTCCCTAAATTTCAAGATTTTTCAGCATCCATTCGACAAAATTCATAATTTTTTTGCACCCGTTCGAAGAAATTCATGGCTTATATGCGCCTGTTCGAAGAAATTTATGATTTTCCATGCATAATTGACGAAATTCATGATTTTTATGCGGCAATTGATAAAATTCATGATTTTTATGCGCCGATCGACAAAATTCATGATTTTTATGCATTTGATCGACGAAATTCAGGATTTTTACACTGCCGAATGACGAAATTCAGGATTTTTACGTATTTGATCGACGAAATTCAGGAGTTTTACACTCCCGAATGACGAATTTTTTTTACGTAGCCGATCGACAAAATTCATCATTTTTCTGTGCACGATCGACAAAATTAATTATTTTTCTGCACACGATCAACAAAATTCATTATTTTTCCGTGCACAATTGACAAAATTCATGATTTTACACACACTATCGACGAAATTCAGGAATTTTACACTCCCGAATGACGAAATTTTTTTACGTAGCCGATCGTCAAAATTCATCATTTTTCTGTGCACGATCGACAAAATTCATTATTTTGACGGGATAATGGAAACATACCAAACTAACAAATAGTATAAAGTTAGCATTAAAATAACACATGGATAATAGGGTGGGTCGAAAAAACCGAAATTTTTATAATCGAAGCCTAATAGTGCGGGAAAGTTGCCATTGGTAATAAGGAATAAATTCACAAAATATTACACCAAATGCAAAATAAACTTGAGTCATGAAAAACACAACACTCAATTGAATCAAATTCACCTCTGTCTATAAATAATTGTTTAAAAACAACACAAAATGTCACAAAAACATATATGCATCATTTATTAAAAACTTTTACTTTAGGTGTTTTAAAAATATACAAAACTGCATTTCACATTAAAAACCTAGCGCTTTCGAGCCGTCCTGGCTCATCATCAGGGTTAAAACATCACCACGCAGATACACACAAAAAAACACACAACTAGTCTGAAACACTGTAAAAACATCAATGTCTGCTGAAGACAAGGTCAAACCATTATAAACAGGGTGGAAAGCATAGGGAGGGATGTGCCAATCTTATTCATTCTTGAACTATCTGTAAAAGCTTATACCATACTTTAGGGATATTGTACGAAACTGAATCATTGCATGTTTTATTTTTCCTGGTTAAAATTTCTATTGATTCACTTATTATTGCTTCATAAAAAGAGGATGTGGGTTTAATAATTTTAGCGTTATCAAAATCTATTATAATCGACTGCTGTTGTTTTAATCTGGAAAGGGCGGTTTTACTTCTATTATACTTGACATCTGCAATATGCTCTTTTAACCGAATTTTAAATTTCCTTAAAGTCATACCAATGTAGTCTTTAACTTTATAAGATTTTATCCTATTTTCAACTATTTCCATAATAACTGGGATTCTATAAATTCCTGCTAAATCTTCAATCGGTATGGGATCAATCTTCTTATGTAGTAGCGCATTCAATTTAACTGGAGGGGATGCTACCAAATTTATTTCATATTTCTTTAAATTATATTTTAATTTTTCAAAAAGTTTCGGAATATATTGGAACTTGTAAAATTTAGTTGGTTTTTCTGTTAATTCTTTTTGTTTTTTACCCTGATATTGATATTGACAAATTAACTTATTAATTAACCTCTCTGAAAAACCATTTTCATTTGCTATAATTTTAACTCTGTCAAGCTCCTCATTGATATAACTATCAGTACACACTGAAAATGCTCTATGGATGTAAAACCTATATGCAGCCAGTTTATAACTTAAAGGTGATGAAGCATCTCTGGAAATAGTATTATTTGACCTCATATTTTTCCTATAAACTGTCCGATCTATTGTTAAATTACTGTTTTTTATCAGCTCTACATCAAGAAAAGGTAAACGATTCTGTTTTTCTAACTCCAGGGTAAATTGTATTTTTGTATCAATTTTATTAAGTTTAACCACAAAGTCCTTCAATAAATCTATACCATGCTCCCATATAATAAAAATATCATCTGCATATCTACACCAATATGCAGGTCTTTCACTAAAATCATTCATAACCATATTTTCAATGGGTCTTAATTTAATCTCCGCGCATAAACCTGAAATGCCTAATCTAGAAAAGGCATATGTTGTCTTATTAAAAACTATCCTCCCTCAGTCAGAGTTCGTCATTTCATCGACAATGGAGTTTATTAAGCAAGTAAAACTTTTTCAGATTACTGAGAACAGCATTTTTGCGAGTTTGGATGTAGTATCGTTATATCCATCTGTGGATATGAATGATGTAGGTTTGTTCGTGGAAAAAGCTATTAATGGTAATGATTCTTTTAGCGTGAGCACAAAAAAAAAAAACAAAAAAAAAACACTTATTTCCGGGTTTAATCTAATTAAAAACAATAACGTTTTTCAGTTTGATAATATTTATTATAAGCAAAAGGATGGTGCTCCAATGGGCTCCCCCATTTCAGGTTTATGCGCGGAGATTAAATTAAGACCCATTGAAAATATGGTTATGAATGATTTTAGTGAAAGACCTGCATATTGGTGTAGATATGCAGATGATATTTTTATTATATGGGAGCATGGTATAGATTTATTGAAGGACTTTGTGGTTAAACTTAATAAAATTGATACAAAAATACAATTTACCCTGGAGTTAGAAAAACAGAATCGTTTACCTTTTCTTGATGTAGAGCTGATAAAAAACAGTAATTTAACAATAGATCGGACAGTTTATAGGAAAAATATGAGGTCAAATAATACTATTTCCAGAGATGCTTCATCACCTTTAAGTTATAAACTGGCTGCATATAGGTTTTTACATCCATAGAGCATTTTCAGTGTGTACTGATAGTTATATCAATGAGGAGCTTGACAGAGTTAAAATTATAGCAAATGAAAATGGTTTTTCAGAGAGGTTAATTAATAAGTTAATTTGTCAATATCAATATCAGGGTAAAAAACAAAAAGAATTAACAGAAAAACCAACTAAATTTTACAAGTTCCAATATATTCCGAAACTTTTTGAAAAATTAAAATATAATTTAAAGAAATATGAAATAAATTTGGTAGCATCCCCTCCAGTTAAATTGAATGCGCTACTACATAAGAAGATTGATCCCATACCGATTGAAGATTTAGCAGGAATTTATAGAATCCCAGTTATTATGGAAATAGTTGAAAATAGGATAAAATCTTATAAAGTTAAAGACTACATTGGTATGACTTTAAGGAAATTTAAAATTCGGTTAAAAGAGCATATTGCAGATGTCAAGTATAATAGAAGTAAAACCGCCCTTTCCAGATTAAAACAACAGCAGTCGATTATAATAGATTTTGATAACGCTAAAATTATTAAACCCACATCCTCTTTTTATGAAGCAATAATAAGTGAATCAATAGAAATTTTAACCAGGAAAAATAAAACATGCAATGATTCAGTTTCGTACAATATCCCTAAAGTATGGTATAAGCTTTTACAGATAGTTCAAGAATGAATAAGATTGGCACATCCCTCCCTATGCTTCCCACCCTGTTTATAATGGTTTGACCTTGTCTTCAGCAGACATTGATGTTTTTACAGTGTTTCAGACTAGTTGTGTGTTTTTTTTGTGTGTATCTGCGTGGTGATGTTTTAACCCTGATGATGAGCCAGGACGGCTCGAAAGCGCTAGGTTTTTAATGTGAAATGCAGTTTTGTATATTTTTAAAACACCTAAAGTAAAAGTTTTTAATAAATGATGCATATATGTTTTTGTGACATTTTGTGTTGTTTTTAAACAATTATTACACCAAATGGTTAATATCTTTTACCGCCGCAAGGGGGGCAAACTTTTAAAAAATCGGAAAAAAATTTTTTTTTTTAAATTTCAATTATCCAACAATACCAATACAATTTCTAATAGAATGCAACAGCTACATCAAGGTGTTAGTAATGTTCCAGCAAAATGTCATTATGGTGAAATCATTTCTCTTACCGCTGCAAGTGCGTCAAAATTTCGAAAAAAAGCGGCAAAAAATTTCGTTTTTTAAAATTTTTTATTTTTTATTATATGTCTACAATTAAAGAAATTTACATTATAGTTAGTAATAACTTATAAATGTCTAGTAATTTTGATCATGGGCATTGCCAATCAGGGGCGAGAGGGGCCCGTCCCCCCTAAATTTGAGAGAAATGGGCTTTTTGAAGGGATTTTGGGGATTTTCCGGAACTTTTCAGGGATTTTTTGTTGGGAGGGGAGGCAAAAGTGAAAAATGAGGGGGAATTTGTGTAAGCAGGCTCCCCCTACCAAAATAAATCACAAAAAAGTTCCGGAAAATCCCCAAAATCCCTGCAAAAAGCCCCTTTCTCTCAAATTTAGGAGGGGCTGGCTCCTCTCGCCCCTGGTTTACAATACCCATGATAAAAATTACTAGACAGTTATAAGTTATTACTAGCTATAAAGTAAATTTATTTAATTGTAGACATATAATAAAAATTAAAAAAAATTAGAAAAAACGAAAATTTGAAATTTTGCCGTTTTTTCGAAATTATGACCGCCCCTGCGGCGGTAAGGGAAATGATTTCACCATAATGACATTTTACTGGAACATTACTAACATCTTGATGTAGCTGTTGCATTCTATTAGAAATTGTATTGGTATGGTTAGATACTGTAAATTAAAAAAAAAAAAAAATCTATTTTTTTTTTAAATTATTTTGGTCCCCCTGCGGCAGTAAAAGATATTGACCATTTGGTGTAATATTTTGTGAATTTATTCCTTATTACCAATGGCAACTTTCCTGCACTATTACGATTCGATTATATAAATTTCAGTTTTTTCGACCCACCCTAATGGATAAGTAATTTCAGTCAATGTAACTCTTTTCTTTTACAAAGAAAAAAAATTAATCAAGATTTTTTTTTAATTTTCAGTGGCTACCTTCCCGACTATCTTCCTTATTGAAAGACGTGGCAAAAGCAGCATGAGCAACAAGAATTTCTTAATGCTGTTTGATACAAAAGGACTTTTTGAATGTATAAAAAAGGTATATTTCAGAAAAAGGCTGAGTATAATGATTTTATGTATAATTTTTTGTGAGTGAGCTTTGAAAATATTTTCAAAGTTTAGTATTTATGAGAGTTATTTGAAGAAATATCTTTGTATAAAAATATGCCGTAAAGGTGAGAAATTTATAAGGAAAAAGGCCTCAGTATTGGAAATTTATTTATTTGTTTTTAGACTACCATTTGTAACCCTCATACGTGCCAAGTTTTATGCTTTTGAGTCCTTTTTTATACTTTTATGCTTACACCCCCCCCCCCTGTTTTTATGCTTTTCCTACAATTTCGACAATTCTCTTTATTTTCTTAGAAAAATGTATTTATCTTTTTATAAATTTGCGAGAAAGTTATATATTGCATTAATTTCAGAAGGGATTTTACTATTTCCCATAGAGGTAAATCAGACATGTTACTTTTCAGTAAAAAGATAGATTTCTGGTTTTATTTTTATGGCTCTGACTGTTTCTGAGATCAGTGCAAATTTAAAATAAAATTCATGGTGTAATATTGTTGCATTCATGTCAGAAAAATTTGTTGATCCAGCAACAGGGATTCATACAAAGGATGTTGAAAAAATAAGGGGGGAGGGGGCTCTGCTAAATGGCACAATAATAAATAAGTCAGATTGTCATCACCTCGAATCATATCTTGTAGAATGTATGTGCAGAAAAAAACTAGAGAAAACCCAGAAACAATCTCCTCCCATGCCCCAAGTTTATTATATTTTATATTGCAGAAATTTAAAATACATGAAATATGACCAATTAATAAATATGTATAAAAGTTTCTAGAATATTTCTTATAGATTGCAATGTTTTTTAAAAGATTACCCTAAAACAGGAATGGCAAACCTGCGTTGCGTGTAATAATGCACAGCAACTTTTCTGGCTTGTGAAAAAAATTCTGATAACTGTTATTTATGTGGATTTATTTTTTGTATAATAAATTAAATATTGCTTAGCACATACAAATAATGCAATTATTTTTGCATGGTGCAAATTTAACGTGGGTTATCTATATATCAACTTAAAAAAAAAAAAAGGTAAAAAAAAAAAAAAATGCTTCAGGAATCCTTTCTGAATACAAATTTTATAAAAATTTAATATACAGAAAAATTACATTTTGATTTTTGTTCTTAGTCATTTAAAGTATTAAAGAGAACAATTTGATTAATATATGCTGCAATAACTGTTTAATTAAATGTTTTGCATGTTATAATGTTGCCATGCGGAATCGGCCCAAAACAGCGAAGGTTCGCTCTGGTAGTCCAAAACTAGGGGGGCGGTGGGGGTGCTATAGGACAAAATTAGCACTTGCCAATCGGCGAGTAATACTGAAAATTTGGCGATTGACTTTATTGCTATCACTGGTCAAACTTAATAGTCACACTTGCCAATTGCGATAATTGAATAGAAAAAGATTTTTCCCCGCTGTCGCTCGACAAATTTTGAAACCATTTGGTGAATTTCACGATTTTTTGCAAAATATTATTTGACAGATTGTGATTTTTTTTTCTCGAAACGATATTAGAAAAATTTTCCCCCCGAAACCAGTTGATGAATTTTGTGATTTTTCCACTATCGATTAATGAATTTTGTGATTTTTCCATTATCGATTGACGAATTTCGTGATTTATCGACTATTGATTAACAAATTTCATGATTTTTTCCATGAACGAACAAATTGTGCACTTTCTTTCCGTTGGTGTTCGAAAAATTTCGCACTCTATTTCCGCTGCCGTTCGACACTGAATTTCTTAAATTTTTTCACGACAAAATTAATTTTTTTTCCTGCAATGCCTGATTTCTTTCTCGACACCATTTGACGAATTTCGCTGTTTATTCCACAATTGTTTTACAAATTTCGCAATTTTTTTATTAAGTATTTGTAAATTTGTTATTGGCCACTGCTGAAAAACACTGGCAGGTAAAAAGAAATCCATGTAGTGGCAGTTGGCCAGTGAATAAAAGAGTAATTTTTACCTATGGGGGGGGGGGGCAACCTATGAAGCGATTAATAAAACACAAAAACAAGGCAAATTAAAATGTTGAATAGACCATTTGACAAAATACAGGATATTTTTTCCATGATCATTTCATGGAAATCATTTGTTTTTCTTGATCATTTTCCGAAATTCCCGATTTTTTCTGCAACCGCTTGGCGAAACTGATTTTTTTTTTCTGCAACCATTTGTCGAAATTCAAGATATATTTTTGTGACAGATTTACGAAATTCGCTATTTGTTTTCTGCTATCTTTTGACGAAATTCGGGATTCTTTTCTATGATCGTTTGTTGAAGTTCAAGATTTCTTTTTTCGAAACTGACTGACAAAATTTGCGATTATGTTTGATGAAATTCTCAAACTTTTTTTGTGTGATTGTTTGACTAAATTCGTGATTTGTTGTGGAACCTTTGGTCGAAATTCGTAATTTTTTTCTGTGATATTTATACAAAATTCATGATTTTAAAAAAAAATCTTTTGACAAAATTTGCGATTTTTTTTTCACTACAGATGGAAAAGTTTGACCTTTTTTTTCGCGAATAAATGTTGTAATTTGAGTTTTTTTTTCCCGCGACCGATTGACAAAAATTGATGTTTATTTCCGCGATCTTCAGCGAAATTCGCAATATATGTTTCCACAGCAGTTTGAGAAAATTAGTAATTTTTGCAGCTAACAATTGGCAAAATTCGCTATTTTTTCCATGATCAATTGACAAATTAGCTAATTTTGTGTAATTCCATAAAAAATACACGGATTTTTACGAAAATTTAAAAAATATTCCCAGTCTGTGAAAGAAGTTAAGAGGGGGAAATCCTGCACAGAATTTTTTATTTTGCAAGATTTTCTTATTTTGTGGACGATTTGCACAATTCCGCATGCTATTTCAAACCATGTCCCTCAAAGAAAAGTCCCCCCCCCCCTCTCTTGCGAGAAACTCTTGAAATGGCATCCCTGCAGTAAAAAACTGCAGAGAATATATCGAAAGGGGCTGGAAAAAGGCTCAATTTTAGACAGTTCTCCATCTTAGCAGGTATAATTGTATGGTGCTTTTTCATCGAAACTTTTTTCCAGTTGAGAAGAATTCTGTTATTGACAGGTTTCGTTTTCACAAGCTTTATTGTAACACATCAATGCTCTTCAGAGGTGCAATTTAAAAAGAATGGTTTAACAGTCTTAGAGGCTACCTTTAACAAAGATAACAAAAGCTGTCTATCATGGAACACTTTCATTGTCAATATCATGAAATTATACCTGCTAAGACAAAATGTTTCATAGCTTTTTTGCAATTTCATATTCAAAGTTTTTACTTCTTTTGTATCCTTGATTCAGTAAACATTTCTCGTTTGAAGTGGGGGTTATAGCCCTCCTCCCAAGAAAATTCTGAAATGGCACCCCTGGTTGTTAGTTAATTGTTTGTGTATCTCGGCACGTACACACAAAAATACGGTTCACCATCACTCACTTGCCAGTGTGGAGTATATTTATTCAGTATCCCATCCTTGCCTATTCATTATATTATAATTCATCGTAATCTTTTTTCTTTTCAGATGCAGATCAGGCTAAATTAGGTGAATTCTTTCACAAAGACTGGGTAGCAATCCTCAGAGTATATTTGCAGCATTTAAAAAGAAGTATATCCTGACAAAACACTGAAAATTTTGTAGATTATTTTCTTGTAACTTGTTTGTTATATTTAAAATAAATTGTTGATTTAAACTATGTGGTCTTTTCATATGTACTAAAAAAAAAAAAAATTCTTTACTATTTTTTTTTTCAGTTTTAAATATTTTATATAATTGAAATATGTAAATATATTCAAATTTCATTTAATTGACTTTGAAAATATTCAATATAATGTTTTCATTAAAATATTCTACTGTAATAAAAAGTGCTTATTTTATTGGTGAATAATGTCAAAAGTCATCATTTATTAACAGTCTCTCATATAACTCAAACTTTGTTTTTAAAAATCCTTTTTAATAATAAAGCACTTTTTATTAATCATTCCTTGTTAGTGTGGATCTCGAGGATAATTAATACAGATTTAAAAAAACAAAGATTTTATAAAATTTTGATTTAAAACATGAAATTACATATTTCAATGATTAAGGTATTCCAAGATCTTGAGTTGCGACATATAATTAGTTTATAGGTAAGTATTTTTTTATGTATACATAATTATATGCAAGTATAAAAAAGTTTTATAAGAAGAATAAACTATGCATAGCGATTTTAGCAACTTCTGTTGGCAGAGTGATTGGATTGCAGTGTGCAATTATTTTTTTAACTTATCAAATTTTTTGCTTTTTCTTTTTCCTGTTTAAAATTTTATTATTTCATATTTCCAATCAGTGTTGCCAGTAGTACTTTTAAAATTCAGATTGCTTGATTGTCATAAGAGATTAAATAATGAGAGAATAAGGCCAATTACACTATTTTAGAAAGGTGGTGAGAATCAAACAGTCTGAATTAAATAAAAAGTAAAATTTTTCCTAAGATATATATTTTGTTTTATTTGTAGCTATGCAATAAACCAGTAGTGGAGGTTATTATGAAAAAGTTTTATTTTTAAGGAAAAAAAAATTGTTTAATGAAATATTCAGATTTTCTCAACAATTTCATGCAGGTTTTGACAAATTTCCAAACTTTGAGTTTAATTGCAGAGTGTGAAGGCAAAACAAATATAACAATATATTTTTATAACAAAATTTAAATATGTTTATAACGGAATATTCAGATTTTTTTTGGACAATTTCTACATATTTCATGCAACAATTTTTTTCGAACAGTTTTTTTTTTCATATTTCGAAAATTATTTTTACCTAGCTGTTTATTTCCATATTTACATCCCTATTCTACAAATATGGAAATAAACACACAAGTAAAAATTAAAAATCCCTGACAGCTCGGCCTACAGGCACAGGTAGATTTCGAAGACTCAGACCTTGGGGTGCCTGTTTATTGCGAATTGCAGACGACATGACCTTTTTGCCATGATTCAGCAGTTAGGACCGCTCACTTTGAAATTCGAAATTTACCTGTTCCTGTTGGCATAGATTTTATTTATTTACTTTTAAGCTGTAAGGGTTGGTTCTATAAAAAACTTGTCAGTATAAAAATTGTAGATAATATTAACAGGATTTATAATAAATTTAACCATATTTGATATCTTGTGAATTGACAAAGTTATGATTTTTTTTAACCCGTATTTCTTCCCCCCCCCTCCCCTTGAGGCCATTTTTAATGATATCAAAAATCTGTCATACATAAATTTTTAGCCCCTTTCCTAGAAGTAATAATAACTTAAAAGGATTCGATACGTATCATAATTAAGAAGTTATGGGTTTTTTTTTCTGTTTTCACAAGAAGTCCTCCCTTGTTTCGATTTTGCCTATTAACAAACTTGACCGAGATTTTATGTGTCAGCTTGGAAGAGATTTTTGCAGCATTATTGAAGTTATCGTGTCCATAAAAAAGTGATATAGATAGATAGATGAAGTTTTGAACTGGGTGTGGTTTTAGGTTCTAGGAGTCATGATCGGTGTAGATCTTCAAACATTTTCCAGAAATTCCAACATGAAGGAGAATGTAATAAATAGGTAGTATTTCTTATGAAATCTACCTGAAAATTAATATGCATAATGTCAAAGAGTATGTGAAAAATTAAGTGGTGTCATTTCCAATAACTTTATAGATTGTGCAATTATAGAATATTCTTATTTGTTTTGATAATGGCTCTGATCGAGCCGAAACATGTCAACAATCTAATAAAACTTATTTTACTGTTTATAAAGTTTTTGTTTTATGCCTTTTAGCAATTAAAATAAGCACATGTTTAGTAGAATGAAGTAACTTTTTATCAAAGTTAACGAAATTAATTTTTTTTAATTACATATTGCATTTAAAAATGTACATATTTCTAAGTGGGCTTTTCTTGATTGTTAACTAAAATTGTGCACACATCCTTTTTTTTTCTTATCCTAGGATATTTATTATTTCAAGTGAGACAGAAAAGCACTAATTTAACTAAAATACTCAGTTTTGTAATTAAACTGCTTAAAATTTGAAACAGGTAGGTAAATTTTTCTATTGCTTTTTTGTCCCTCTTTGTGAAAGGGAAAAAGACATGACTATATAAAGATTGCTGGTCACAAGCCACTTATTTAGCTAACCACTCTGAACAAAAAATAATCTTCGTGGTAGAATTTTACAATTGAAATTAATTTTACGATTTTGGGAAATATTGAAATGGAAAGGTAAAGTGACTAATGTGGCCTCTAAGATTGATTTCATGTAATAAATATACCTCGAATGAATACATGGAAATAAGAATATATGAGAAGAAAAAGAAAAGAAAAAAACCACTTTAAATATAATATTAAAATACTTATCTGCTACTCTTTTTTAAAAAATCTCTCACATTAAAAGCTAATTATTAATAGTTAAAAATGACATGTTTAAGAAAAAAACATGAACTCTAAATTAATGCATCACATGGGTTTGTAACAAATTTGTGTGCTTTGGAATAATACCATAATATTATTATTCCAAAACTATTTTAATAAGGATTGTATTAATTTTGAAATTGGATGTTTCTCTTAATGCAGATATTTTTATTGCAGAAGCCATTTTTCAGATTAAAGGTTTTTTTTTTTTTTTTTTTTTTTTTTTTTGGGGGGGGGGAGGGGGGTCTTTCAGAGCATTAATTAATAATTCATATTTTTAATTCAAACTGGATCAAAGGATCTGTCAATAAATACAATTAATAAAAGCATGGAAGAAAAGTTAGAAATAAAATGAGACTGTATATTATTTATACATTACTATAAGTATTTAGAAAGTGCGATATTATATTTATAATTAAATAATGATAAAAATTAAAAGTGAAAATTAGAAAATTAATAGAAATAAAAAAATTATAAGTTAAATGTTGATATTTTAAAAACAAAAAGTTACTGAAGAATGGAAATTTAAAAAGTAATTATAATAAAGTTATATATCTTTAGAGATATTTTAAAAGCTTTTTCTTTAGATTTTAATAAATAAAACGTTTAAAAAACAGTATTATTATTTCTTTTATGTTTACTAAAAGAAAAAAAATAGTGTGGGAAAACTGATTGATAAAAATAATTAATCTTTTTTCAGGAAGCGAAAATTCTAAAAGATTTTTTAACAAACAGGTCTTTAAGAAAAATGAAATTTTGCTGTTTATAATTAAAAAATGAAAGAAAAGAATATTCACCGAAAAAGTCAATTTTATATTTACTGTTTTCCCTTTATTTTTAAACGTTTTTTACGGCATTAAAATGCCGTTGAAAAAAGGTAACACTAACAGGACAATATTGCGGACATATTCCTGTTTTTAAAAGCTTTTAACGGCATTAAAATGTCGTTGAAAAAAAGTAAAACAAACAAGACATATTGCGGACATATTACTATTATTTTATAAGTTTTTTTATGGCACTAAAATGCGTGGAAAAATAGTATAACAAACGTCAGTATTGCGACCTTGAACAACGTTTTTAAGACGGTCGTTATTGCGTTGAAAATACAGCTATATTTACCGTTGAAAAATAATCGAATCAACGAGACATATTTTCGAATTTATAACGTCAACGAATAACGTTGTTTCAACGACACCTGTTGTCGTTTTTTCAACGATTTAAAAACGAAACTGTGCTACTTGGGTACTCATCACTGAGGATATCGCCGTGGAAGTGGTAAAAGCGCAGGAAGAGGAAAATGCAACTAATAGTGACTCGGAAGAAGAAACTGTAATTAAAACACCGTCACGTGATTCTGCTACAGAATCATTACAAAATCTTGAAAAAATTTTTGAAGCAATGAAAAATACTGATGATGCAACATTTAATGCATTAAGTGTTTTACGACGAAAATTAAATGAAACGAAATTTTGTAAAGTCAAACAATAAACTCTGGATGAATATGTTTCCACTTCTCATTAAAGATTATCAAGCGGCAATTCACTTAAGTTGTTTTTTTTATGTACATAGTAGTTATTAACTTGGATTCGGATTTAGCGAGCGACCGGATTTAACGAGCGTTTTTCTGTGTCCCAAGTTCTTCGTTAAATACGAGTCTTACTGAATTTTGATTCTAAGTTACATCGGTCAGTAACAACATTGATAGTGACAGTTTAATCTTATTCGCAAAAATGGAACAATTAGAACAGAACATTTGTCCAGTAAAGGCTAATTTATAGTTAAAAAGAGGAGTAAAAATATATTTTTTAATTTTGCAATTTTTTACAAATTAAAGTTTTTAAACGTTTAAGTAAATAAATAAATACTATTTCTTCATTAAAAGGTTTATTGTGAGAAATCAGTTTCCTTCAACTCAAAATGATTTTACTCAGAAACAAATGAATTTTATCATGTAAGCTCACTCTCCAATTCATTTAAGCTTTTCCTGAAATATCGAAGATTTTTATCTTCATCTCAATAAAAGCGCATCTCTGGCTAGACATTTAAATAAAATATTAACATTTTCTTAGAAAATGAATAGAAAAATATCCAGACATAAAGAAGAAGAAAGGATTTTATTCCGAGAAATGGTATTAAATTCTGGTTTCATATGAAAAGCAAAATTAATGTAATATTTTAAAGGCAAAAATAGAAAATATTGATGTTTTCAAATACTTTTATGTTTTCTTGGGATTGAAAAATCATCATTCGATGATATTTTCATTTAATATTTTAGCCAGAAATTGTTTTATGTTTTGCATAATATTCTTTTTGAAACATATTTCTTAAATCTATCAAATAGGGAATAATTTTAAGTTATGGGATAAACTATCACCAGTAATTCAACAAATGTTGATGAATTAGTAACCCAACACCTTATATTTTCGTATTACTTAAGTTATATTTAGTTAATAATGTGCATAATAACAATATAAATCTTAAAGAGAGAGAGAGAGAGACAGAATAGAACTATTATTTTTAAAATATATTATTATAAGAAATTCGAGACTCGTGTACACTAACAAAGAGAGTGCCAAGCTTGGTAATCACAGATTTTGATTATTTTTATACATGTTGTAGGTTAGAAGCTCCTTAGTCTCAGTTTCAATGGATTTTATACAACGCTCCTTATTTCTCGGGAAATGGGGGGGGGGGGGTCTAATATTATAACACAACTTAAATACTTACTTTGTAACGAAATAACTGCGTTCGTCGTAGCTCAGTTGTTATGGTGTTTGACGTTGATCCGAGGGACCGGGTTCGAGGCCAGAACACGCTACGTTTGTTTTTCTTATTTTTTTAATAAATATACCTTTAATTATAATTTAATAATCTTAATTAAAATTATAACATTGTGCATTAATTATAAAGTTAACCTATTTATTTTTTTATCTGTAACCAAATCGTTGTATAAAACATCATTAAACGGTTAATTAAAAAAAATCTCTTTTAAAATGTATCTCATCTATACTTTATCGATGAAACGATATTCAACAATTGTGTCAATTCGTGATTGTAAAGAAACATCATTTATAAATTGCCTAGGGAAGTCAATGCCATGATAATACTACTCTATTTTTAAAGTAAGAAGAATAATTATAGTAAAAGTTAACATAAGAATTAATTTACAATATATTTATGTTTTATTTTATTGTAACTAGAGAGCGCCACAACATACTTTGGTTATCTCTTTTTTTTTAGTTTTGTGCATTTAAGTGGTTCTTGTTTTCAATCTTTATCGCACAAGTGCGTATCATTCTATAACTGCTTATAATCGTATAAAAATGGAAGAAGCAAGCTGTAGTTCACAAGAAGATCAATCTGAAGTGTCGGGATTCGATGAAAATCAGAAAAGTGATATCACAAACATGTTGAAGTACTGTAAAATTTTATTGCAAAACAATGGATTTTTAACAAATAATCCAGCATCTGAAATATCTTCGTTTTCTATTGCGATGGTGCGATGGGAGAAGAATTCTATAATTCGATAGTAAATATGCTGAGTTTGTGACGATTTTTGAATTTTTACTAATCAATAATAGATCCAATTTTTTAAAATGTCTTTAAATGATGAGAAATGTTTATTAATGGCTGAAAAGTCAAAAATGCTAAATTAAAATTTTATTATGTTAAAAAAATTTTAATTGAAATTATTAAATTATAATTACAAGTATATTTATAAAACAAAAATGAGAAAAACAAACGTAGCGTGTTCCCGAATCGAACTCGAGCCCTGGGTCAACGAGCTGACGCCATATCAACTGAGGCATCCGACCAACGTAGTTATTTTGTTATAAATTAAGTATTTCAGTCGTGTTATAATATTAGATACCCCCCATTTCTCGAGAACTAAGGAACGTTGTATAAAATCCATTGAACTCGAGACTAAGGAGCCTCTACCCAACAACATATGTACAAATAATCAAAATCTGTGATTACCAAGCTTGGCACTTTCCTTGTAAGATGTAGTGTACTGTTTGCCGTAATGATATCATAGTCGACAAATTTTAATGTTTAAATTGCATCATTTATTGCATTCGTGACAACAAGCCAGATTTAAAAATAATAAACAAACAAACAAACAAACAAAAAATACTTTGATGCGTTGATTTAAGATTGATGCTCCTTAAGTCAGTGGTATGTTGAGATAACAGTGTGACTCAAAAAGACTATACGGATTCGAAAAAACTATATTTGATAAAATATCAGCAGTACAACTCCGAAATTGTTGATATTTCCTTACGAATATATAAAGTTTTTACTCTTACTTACAAATATCAACACCAGCGGCACAAGCAGCATTACAGAGGTACTTAAAATAAAACTGAGTTTGATAAATATGTCCATCGTTATTGACGCCACAGTAGTATTGATCTAATTTTTAAGATCTTTCGGGCCATTTGTTAGTGATGGTAGGTAAACTGTTTCCTTAATGTACTCCTATAAGGAAAGGTCACAGGCCAAATTATCTATTTTATTGGTTATGAGTTTGTACACGAAATGTATCACAACTTACGAATGTTTCAGTTGAGTCAAGCTTTACAGCATTTCCATCTTTAAATACGAATATGACTGAAAGTCACCATCTATAGCCATGTATAACCATTGCATGTATAAACATGTATAGCCATCTATAGCCATCTATAGCCATTAGAAGGACCATATTTTAAAAAAATGTTGGACTAACAGCTTTTCTCGAAAATATGGTAACAATTATTATATATTCAGAGATTTTAAGAGATGAACTTTATTATATAGTCTAGAATTTGTTTGCACAGGTTTTTTTTTTAAAGTTTCAGATTGACAATTTTACTATCGATTCTACTGAAATTATGTCAAAATGAAAATTTGAAAATATGTTATTGTTCCACTCGTGTATTATTGTGTATTTTAATTTAATTTTAAAAGTGAAAAAGCATTGATATGTTTAAGCACATTAATAAGTTTAACAGTTCACCAACAATATAAGAAATACATTAACCCCTTTTATCCTGACGGTACTTATAAGTACCACTTTAACCTCTTCGCGACGAGCGTCTTTTACAGCATTTTAAAACTGTTACCACCGGTTTTTCAAATGAGAAATTTTCACCTAATTGAATCGCAAAAATGCTATGATTAGATAAGGAAAACTTTACAAAAAAAAATTAATAATAACTGGTGGGAATAATCGTGGATTCTGAGCATCTAAAAAGTAGCTGGAAAATTAATTCAGGATATAAAGGGTTAAAGTAAAACAGCATCAAACAATTCATCATTGTACCTTAAAAGTTGTCACTCAGCAAATTTAAATTCGAAATCTGCACAATAATCGGGAAAAGTTCTCTTTTTAAATAATTCTTTAATCTCTTAGCCTAGATACCGTTACACTTCACAAAATGTCAAACGAGCTTTGCTCAAAGTTAAAATATTTTAAGATCAAAAAATGAAAATGAACTACGGCTTTCTAAATTTCTTCAATATTTTAAATAAATTGATACGTGCTATCCAATAGATTTTAATAGTAACATAAGTACTAATTTAATTGTCATTTTAATCAATCTAATACTTAAAAGCAACATTTTACATTAAAAAAAAAGAGAAAATCCATAACTCAATTGCGTTTTCCTGGCATTATGTTCAGATTGTCTGTCGTTGCTTTGTCTTCAACTCGTACCAGAATAGCATAAACTTGTTTGCCTTTTCTGTCGAATTCTACATTTGTGCAGATATCTTCAGTCGCACGGCCAATACTGAAGAAATTATTACATTGATTTTTTGATTAAATAACATTGTGATAACACTTTAAAAAACCTTCCTTCGAGTTTCTCCTCGTTCACTCCTTTTTAAATTTTAAAGCTCAATATTTTGCCAAATACCATTTTATTCTTATACTTCCGTTTTACACAGGAATGCAGCCATTTTGATAATAAACCAGTTTATTGGGACAGCACGTCACAACAAAAAAAAAAAAACATTGAAGAACACACATAGATATATAAAGAATACCAGTAGCAGCAGTTAACTATATTACTCTTTCTACTAACATAATTGTGCTCATTTTCATAACTACGTGCCAACGCACACACATCCGAATCCTTTGGCCTCCCGCCAAACACTCCTACCGTCTCTTTTACTCAGTAGTAGAAGAGGGAAAAAAGGGTTGCCATAAACCTGACGTCACCAGGCATGACTGAGGCTAACGAAAAAGAAAGGCAACCGCGGTGTTTTACGCGTATATTTTTTTACAGACCGCGGGAATCACGTGATGCTCGAATGCACCAATGCAGGTGTACGAAAAGAGCTTCACGTCACTCTCGCGGTCTGTAAAAAAAGATATGCAGAATGCACCGCGGTAGCCTGTCTTTATCGACGAAAAAGAAAGGCTACCGTGGTGTTTTACGCGTATATTTTTTTACAGACCGCGGGAATCACGTGATGCTGGAATGCACCAATGCAGGTGTACTAAAAGAGCATTACGTCACTCTAGCTGTCTGTAAAAAAAGATAAGTGGAATGAACCGCGGTAGCCTGTCTTTTTCGTTAGCCTCGGCATGACAAACATAATAGATCTAAAAGTATTTGATAAACGTTAGAAAATTAATGTTTGTTAATAATTCATTTAATTTAAATTTTACATATCTAATTTCAAAATTATATATTTTGGTCTTGATTTGAAAATATATTTAAATATACAATGAAACTTCAAATTTGTGTTTAAAAATTTTCAAATTACCAAACTTTGTTTTTTTTTTCCTTATCGTACAGCAAAATACTCGTATGTTCGTAGGTTATATATTTAAATTGTCTATAATTTGCGACACTTTTTCACTTCATAAAATAAAATAAAAATATTGTACTTTAAAAATTAATTTCATGAGAAAACAATATCCCTTTCATATTGTGTTTTAATACTTTTCGCAAGAAATTTGAATTCCATACTTCGTTAGTGATTATTCTTAAAATTCCATTAAAGATATGCAGATACGAAGCTACGTTAAAGGGATTACATCATAAAACTTGATGGCCGCGTAAATGCAGATATTTCTTAGTTAAAATGTTTCTAATGTATATCTTAAACTAAATAATGTAAAAGAGAATTAAGTTAACTATACTTAGAAGTTTCAATAAGGAAATACATTAATATTGATCATTCAACTTTGATTATAAACTTTCTGATATCCGATGCAGCGGCCATAAAGTGAAAGAACACATAAGTTGAATTCATTGTTTATTTAAATATATTTCTAATGTAAAGATAAAAGCTAGATTTATAGGCACTCTCTGCTTTCACGGGAGCAATTTTGCTGACTTTCAACAATAATGTTATTTAGTAAAGCTTTATTTCTATTTGTGCTTTATTTTGGAAAGTATTCTTACGCTTAAATTATTTTAAAAGTTGTAACATTATTAAATGAAGGTATATGTATTTGATTTTAATTATTTTTGTACAACTGTATAAAGAAAATTTGAATTCTAAAGACAGTGTCTTAGTCAATTGATAATAAAAGCAGGACGTCAAGTTCATAAGCAATTAAATACAGTGTGGTTAAAGTTAAAGTGAAGGTGTTAAAAAAAGAGGTAGATTACTGATATATAAAATTGTATAAATCGATAATGAAATTTATTGAAAAAAAAAACAGTGAGTATTACGCCACAAAACTTGGTGTAAATAATTCTTATATCATGAAAGAAAGATTGTCATATGAAACAAACTTCAGATTTTTTTCCACCACCGGTAAAAGTGGTATTTGAGGGTGATTTTGATCAGTTAAGTTGACTTTTAAAAAAATTTTAATTTTCAATAAATTGTTAAAAATTTAATTAAGTCTTTAGTTCCAGTGCCTTGAGTCAACACATCTTTTGACTCTGGTGACAAGAATCTGAACTAATACTCTGCTCTTTTTAAATCTATTCCCTATGTTCTATATCGGGGATGGCGAAACTATAGCACTCGTGTATGAGATGAAATATACAACAATTTCTTCTGGCACGCGGAAAATTAAAATTTGATAATCATTCTATAGGTAAATTCATTTCCCTTTTTGTTATAACAAATAAAATTTTGTTTAACGCGCACAGATTAACACAATTAATACAATCACTTTAGCACGAATTAGCACATTAGAAAATGTTCTATTTCTGTAAAACTATGAAGCGTTTAGGACAAGCAATACTTTGCTTTTCTGTATGAATTTAAAAGACTTTATTTCTTCAAATGAATTTCATAAGACACCAATCGCAAATAGACCCCATTTCGAATTTATATTATTAAAACAAAAGGTATAAAGTATTTTATATCAATTTTATAAAATCTAATCAATTCCTTTTTTATAAATTGTTTAATGCCACTTTGATTATTTATGGTAGTTCAGCTAAAAATGAACTGCAGAAAATATGCAAAAAAATGCAGTTGGAAGACTGCAGTGATTCGGCCGATTCCACGGCAGAATTTTTGAGGATTCTATTAACTAGTTTTACTATGATAGCATATGATGAAATTTATTTCTTTTATGTAAATTTTTGGCACGTTACGCTATTGATAGTTATTGTTTTTGAATTTTTGGTACGCGCATGCATAAAGTGTCAACATATTTAGTACTAGCAGCCCGTCCCGGCTTCGCGCCGGTGGACAATGTGTGGACTACAATATATTTTCTTTTAAAAAATGTCTTACGCAAAATATCTAATCAAAAATCAACAATAGTTGTCTTATTCGTCCAATCTTCCATAATCGGGTTCATATACGCTATTTAACCTAATTGATGAATTTCTAAAAATCACTCAAATACGTGTCTAATCATTTTTTAGTAGATTTTTGTTATCCTGAATTTCATGCTCCTACCTAAAACGGCTCCTGAGATATGACGAAATGACCTAAAACGTTCGATTCCCCCCTCCCTTTAACCCCCTTAGTGGGTGAATTTCTAAAATCGCTGAAATAAGTGTTTAACCATTTTTTAGTAGATTTGTTATCCTGAATTTCATGCTTCTACCTAAAACTGCTGCTGAGATATAGCGAAATGACCTAAAACCTTCAATCCCCCCATTTAAACCCCTTTATGGGTGAGTTTATAAAACACAGTAATACGTGTTTAACTATTTTGTAGTAGATTTGGTATCCTGAATTTTATGCTCTTACCTAAACTGCTGCTGAGATATGTTGAAATGACCTAAAACGTTCTACCCCACCCATTTAACCCCCTGAGTGGGTGAATTTCTAAATTCACTGAAATACGTATTTAATCATTTTTGTATTAAATTTCTTCTCCTGAGCGCTTCTACCTAAAACTGCTGCTGAGATATTGCGAAATGACCAAAAAGTTCCATCTCCGCTTTAATCCTCTTAGTGGGTGAATTTCTAAACTCGCTGAAATTACGTGCTGTAACAATTTTTTAGTAAATTTGTTATCCTGAATTTCATGTTCCTACCCAAAACTGCTGCTGAGATATGGCGAAATCACCTAAAACGTTCGACCACTTTGTTAACCCTCTTCGGTGGCAAGGGGGAGGAGGATTTTTAAGAATGTTTTCTTATTGCTAGCCTAGTTCATAACTTCAATCATCTGTCCAAATTTCGTGATCCTAACCTTCGACCCCCTCCCTTTAATTGCCTTAAGGGGTGAATTTCTAAAATCGCTGAAATAAATGTTTAACCTTTTTTTAATAGATTTGCTATCCTGAATTTCATGCTCTTCCCTAAAACTTCTGCTGAGATATGGCGAAATGACCTAAAACGTTCGACCCTCACTCCCCATTTCATATCCCATAAGGGGTGAATTTCTAAAATCGCTGAAATACGTATTTAATTATTGTTTTAATAGATTTCTTAACTTGAATTTCATGCTTGTACCTAGAACTACTGCCGAGATAAGGCGAAATGACCTAAAACTTTCAACAACCCCCATTTAACCCCCTTAGGGGATGGATTTCTAAAATCGCTGAAATACTTATTTAACTATATTTTTAGTAGATGTGTTATCCTGAATTTCGTGCTCCTAACTAAAACTGCTCCTGAGATATGGGGAAATGAACTAAAACGCTCGTTCCCCCCATTAACCCCCTTAGTGAGTGAATTTCTAAAATCGCTGAAATACGTGGTTAATCATTTTTTTAGTAAATTTGTTTTCCTGAATTTTGCGCTCCTACCTAAAACTGCTGCTGAGATATGGCGAAAAGGTAAAATGACCTAAAACTTACGACTCCTCTTTTAACCTCCTTAATTGGTGAATTTTGACCTAATGGTGAATTTCACATAAAAATTCGACCACCGCTTTAAACCCCTTTCGAGGGGGGGATTTTCAAAAATCCTTTCTTATTGCTTGCCTGGGTCTTAACAGCAATATAATGTCCAAAGGATCGGGGTCCATAAGCCGTGTTATTGGCCCATGAAATAAGACTAAAATTCGATTTTGTTATACTGACTTAATTATTTAACTTTTTAATATTACTAGGTTTATCCTGTACGACTTCAACAATATTTTTTGCATTTTGTTCGTTTTTATATAACTTGCACAAGCTCAAAGTTCGTATTGTTCGTAGTTTTTGATGAAAAATACGCAATTTCTCCTAATTTTACCTCAATTTTTAATATATTTTTTAATATTTTACTATGAGCGCAGCTTTGCAACCCTTTTATTTTTACATATATTGTACATTTTAATGTATTTTACAATATATATAAATAAGAAAGTGTTGCACGAGTGCGCTCATATAAATAATTGAGGCAAAATTAGGAGAAATTGCCTATTTTTTTTAACAAAAGCTTGTGCAAGTTATATAAATCCGAACAAAATGCAAAAACCATTGTTAAAATCGTACAGGATAAACCTTCTAATATTAAAAAGTGAAATAATTAAGTCAGTATAACAAAATCGCATTTTAGTCTATTTCATGGACCAAAAACGCGGCTTATGAACCTTGATACTTTCGTGTTTAGTTATTTCAGCTGGGCGTTAATGCGTCACTTAGTCACTCAATCAGTAAAGAGTTCTCTCTTTGGATAATGGTATAGATAAATAGTACTTATTTCCAATTTAGTTGCGTTTTCTAGATTTCTTACAAAAGGCTTTACACATCTCTGCTGTGATCAAACGAGTCATCCGTAGGAGTCCGTTCTATTTACAAAAATAATTTTGTTCGTTACAACTGTAAAATAATTTTACAGGAAAATACTTTCATCCAAAATGGCAGTAAAAACTATAAATTTTTCAATAAAACATTGTCAAATCTTTATTTTACTGTAAAAGCTATCAAATTAGAATAAGATTTGTAATATATAAGATATTCCGTGAAGGAGCATCTGTAAACAGTTCTTCTTTTATGGCAAAATCTCTTAGAAAGTCTGCAATAAAGTTTGACATTTTCGAAAATTGATATTTGTTATGGAATTAACTCTATTTTACTGGGGTTTACGCTAAAATTTGCTTCAATGGCGTAAAGATGCTTTAATCGCAGAGTAATTGGGCAACTTTCAAAAATTAAATTGTAGTAATTTTCAACTTCTTTCATAAATAGAGGATATTTAAATTTTAGATTTATTTCAAAACTAGCTGTTACCCGTGACTTCGTTCACGCAACATTAAAAGAAGAATAAATACATTAATTAAGCAAAATATTTCACTCCCGATAATTAAAAACGTTAATAATTAACTATTTATCACATTTCATAGGAGACAATACGGTATTTTTTGTTATAGGGACCTTGACATAACTCAGTCTTAAAAAAGTGAAATTTTGTGCCAAATAATCGCGAAAAATTGCGAAAAATCGCGAAGCGATTTCAAAAGTGATGGTGGCAAATTGATGGTGGCAACCCCTGCTCCAACATAGGCTATATTTTATGTCGGGGACACTACCCCAGAGGGGTGCGGCAGCGAAAAACGTTCTAAAATTTCGATTTTTTTTAATACTGAAGGAGCTAGAAACATGAAATTTAGCATGGTAGTTACTTGTAAGATGTAAATGCTCTCTAAGAACAAATTCTAAAAAAAAAAACGAAATTAAAAAAGGTGAGATGAGTGACAATCGTTCTAAAAACATTCTAAATTACAATTTCCATGGAATCTCTGGAACTACAGAACCATTTTCAAAAGTGATGGTGACAAATTGACGGTGACACTCTTTGCTCCAACATAGGCTATATTTTATGTCGTTGTTACTGCCCCAGGGGTTGCGGAAGCGAAAAACGTTCTAAAATTTCGATTTTTTTTATACTGAAGGAGCTAGAAACATGAAATATGGCATGGTAGTTTCTTATAAGATATAAATGCCCTCTAAGAACAAATTCTAAAAAAAAAAATCGAAATTTAAATAGGTGAAATGAGTGAAAAGCGTTCTAAAAACATTCTAAATTACTATTTCTATGGAATCTCTGGAACTACAGAACCATTTTCAAAAGCGATGGTGGCAAATTGACGGTGAAACTCCTTGCTCCAACATACGCTATATTTTATATCGTTGCCACTGCCACAGGGGTGTGCAGGAGCGAAAAACGTTCTAAAATTTCGACTTTTTTTATACTGAAGGAGCTAGAAATATGAAATTTGGCATGGTAGTTTCTTATAAAATGTAAATGCTCTCTAAGAAAAAATTGTAAAAAATTTCGAAATTTAAAAGGGTGAGATGAGCGAAAAGCATTCGAAAAACATTCTAAATTACAATTTCTATAGAATCTCTGGAACTACAGAACCATTTTCAAAAGTGATGGTGGCAAATTAATGGTGACATTCTCTGCTCCAACATAGGCTAAATTTTATGTCGGTGCCACTAACCCAGGGGGGTGCAGAAGCGAAAAACGTTCTAAAATTTCGATTTTTTTTATACTGAAGGAGCTAGAAATATGAAATTTGGCGTGGTAGTTTCTTATAAAATGTAAATGCTCGCTAAGAACAAATTCTAAAAAAATTCGAAATTTAAAAGGGTGAGATGCGCGAAAAGCGTTCTAAAAACATTCAAAATTACAATTTCTATGAAATCTTTGGAACTATAGAACCATTTTCAAAAGTGATGGTGGCAAATTTATGGTGACAGTCTGTGCTCTAACACAGGTTATATTTTATGTCAGTGCCACTATCCTCAGGGGGTTTCAAGATCAAAGAACTCTCTAAAATTGCAATTTTTATTATTATACTGAAGAGATTAGAAACTTGAAATTGGGCAAGATAATAAATTATAAAATATACATGATCTCTAAGCACAGTTTAAAAATAAATTGAAATTTAAAAGAGTGATATGAGAGAAAACTGTTCTAAAAACATTCTAAATTACGATTTCTATGGAATTGTGAAGGACAGAAACTTGAAGGACAGAAATTTAACTTGACTGATACTTTTTAAGACATAAGTGCACACACAGAACAGTTTTTTTTAAATAAATCGAAATTTAAAAGGGTGAAAGAGAAAAAAAAGTTCTAAATTACGATTTTTTTAATTAAGAGGATTACAAACTTCAAATTTGGCTTGGCGGTTACTTTTAAGATACAAATGCTCGCTAACAATGGTTTGTAAAGAAATTTAAAATTTCAAACGGTGAAATGAGCAGAAAGCGTTTAAAAGGCATTCTAAATTGCAATAACTTTGGAATTGTTAGTGGTAGAAACGTAAAACTTTACATGGCTGCTGATTTGGTCGCACATAATTAAAATTTAATATAGTGAAACGTGCGAGAAGCGTTCTAAAAACGTTCTAAATTACGATTTATTTGGAACTATTAAGTCTAGAAACTTAAAATTCCGCCTGGTTGTTACGCACGTAAATGATCACCCAGAACAATTTACTAAAAATGCGAAATGTAAAAGGACAGGAGAAAAAAAAAAGTATTAAAATTCCAATTTATGTGATACAGCTGGCATAGAAGCTTCGTATTTGGTACGGTGGTTACTCTTAAAATGCAAATCTCACTAAGACCGGTTTCTAAAAAAATCGAAGTTCAACAGGCTGAAATGAGCGGAAAACGGTCTAAAAACGTTCTACATTATGATTTAATTGGATTTATTTGGGTTAGAAACTGGAAATTTAGTACAGTTGTAATTTTTAAGATGCAGACGCTCAGTAGAAACAGTCTATTAAAAATTCGAAGTTTAAAGGTGTAAACTGAGCAGAAAACGATATAAATTATGTTTTTTCCAAATTGTTAGCGATATAAACATAGAATTTAACATGAAAAAAACATTCCAAAATTGCGATTTTAGTGATGCTGCTGTTATAGGAAGTTGAAATTTGTTATTGGTGGTTATTTTTAAGATTTCAGTGCTCGCTAAAAACGGTTTCCATAAAAAAAAAAAAAAAAAAAAAAAAAAAAAAAAAAAAAAAAAAAATCGAAATTTTGAAAAGTGAAATAAATTGAAAAAGTTCTAAAAACCTTCTAAACAGTGATTTATCTGAAATTGTTAGGGTTGAAAACTTAAAATTTTACATGGCTCTTACGTTACAGACACAAATGCATCCATAGAACAGTTTTTAATTTTTTAAAAATTTTAATGTGAAAAGGAACGGAAAAGTTTTAAAGTTGCAATTTCTATGATATAGTCATTACAGAAATTTGCTTAATTAGTAATTTCTGAATTATCTGTAGAAGTAAAATTTCCTCTAATAAAAATAGGCCAACGAATACCACTTGGCATGTTTCAAGAATTAACTGAGCAAAGCTGCGGGTTTTGCTAGTTGATTCATGAATTTTGAATATGTGAAAATATGTTTTTATTTTTCGGATAATTTACTGAAATCAAGATTTTGTTTTCACCATCTATTCAAAGTGAAAATAAATTCTGTTTTTCAGTTTTAATGAGAAAATGGTGTAAAAAATATACTGATCTGTTTTATTTCTCCTTTTTTATACACAAATATGGAGTAATTTACTTTCCGTTTTTAGAGAAACTACGTTAAAATTTACAAAAAAAAATCTTGGCATCTAATTTAATTTTTGTTTTAATTCTGAGAGTTTGTGTGACATCCTCGGATCTGATAACCGGTATTAAGTAAATCGCATTGCGTTCGATAGTCTAGGAGTAGTTGCGAAATACAAACACACAGTCAGATTTTAATATAATAGATTAGTGTTCATTTTCCCTTTCTTAAAATTATGATGTGATTTTTAGCAAAAAAGTCTCATCTGTATATAACGGATACTCATGCTTAATAATCAGTATAGATAAAAAAAACCATTTAAATTTTTCGTTATAAATATGGCGAGAAACTCATCTACTTTCTATACTTACTGATTCTTGTATTATTAATGTAAGGAATTGATTCACACTCATTTTAAAACATATTGGAAAATTCCCTTTTTATTTCAAATATGACGTCTCTTTTTCTCCAGAGAAATCCCTTTTTAATGACATAATTCTTGTTAATTTTCTTTTCCAGGCAATTAATTTCAATACTGGCATAGGGGAAATTATGTTACTTTAACGAAATAATATTAAATCTTTAGGTTTTATCAACAAAAATGGAACTATTAACATTCGTCATTTTTGTTAGGTAATCGAGTTATATCTTTTAGTTTTAAGAATGAAAAATAAACATTTTTCGCTTTCCATAACATCATTTTCGACATGGATAATTTTGCGGAGCATATTATTGACATTTGCTAACCATTTTCTTTTCAAACTTCTTTTTACTTTTTAAAAATTTAAATAAAAAATACGGTATACTTATATTAGCCATGCGCAGACGGTAAAACGCCTAGTATTGTTACCATACAAAAGAAAAAAAAAGAAAAAAATTGAAGAAAAAACCCAAGATTATTTTATTTCACTAGTCAAAGCATATGCGCTTTATTTTCGATGTATGATGTCATATTCGGCCGTTTCCCATGGTTACGCATATTGAAACCTTGTATTATTATCAAAAACTAAAAAAAGTACGTTTTATTTCTAATAATATTATTTAATCTTCTTTTTAATTCTTTATTTTTTTTTTATTTCATTTTCATTTTTCACGTGAAAATTTTTCTATTGAAACTAAACAGTTGGATAAAAATTATTATTCCGGGTTTTGAATTAGTTTTGGCAACGATAAAGTATTAACACCGGTAAAGTAAATTTAACCATTTTAAAATATTATACGACAAAATGACCATTTATTCTCTATGAAAATAACGAAATTTTGAATTATTAAGGAAAATATTTGAATAAAATAAACAAAAACCAGTCTATGTTCATTTGAGGGTTATACTCAATCTATATGCAAAGATACAGGATCATTAAATGCTCCATTTTGACGCTGGCTTCAGCCTAACATTTGCACACAATCAGATTTATAATATTATTAGGATAAATCCAATATTCTAACATCATGTAATATTATTTTTTACATTTTAATAGTATAATTAGCCAGATACTGAAAATGCAGCTAAATAAAGTTAATAAAAATTTCATGCACATAATTACACGTTCTAACTATACTTTTTTTTATTAAAGCTATTTCATTTGGTGAACAAATAGTAAATTTCATGTTTCATAACTCAAATTGAAGAAATTTTCAACTTTGACATACAAAGATTTTTAACTTACAGATTAATTTCAAAATAAATGCAGTAAACGATATTCGTGCTATGTTTTAATTTTAATAAAATAGTTAAAGGAAGTTTGACAGTTCAGCAAAATATTGTTATTACTTATTAAAGAAATATGATTTTATTCCAAATTTTTAAACTTAATTAATTACAACCAATCAAAATTACAATTGGTATGAAAAATTCCTTTCAATAATGATCCGGAGGAACCCGAATAAGAAAATAATCATGTGCTAATTATTATTTACATGTGAAATTTTTCATTTATATAAATATTTTATGCACATAATTAAACGTTCTATTTGGAAATATAATTTCTTGTTTTTGTTGTTAAATATATTTCAGTTAGGGAATAAATTAGGAAAACTTTTATTCCTTAATTAAAGTAACTTCCAGCTTATTCCATAAATAGGATATTTTATTCCAATTACGTAAATAATTTTTTATTAAAGATGTTTCATTAACTGAATAAATGAGCAACTTCACATTTCATAAATCAAATTGAAGTAATTATGAAGTTATTCTATAAATAGAGCAATTAAATTTACAGAATAATTTGGAAATAAATTTAATATTCCACCTTCATTGTGTTATGCATTACATTTCAATAATATCGTTAAAGACAAATTAAAAATTCAGCAAAATAAAGTTATTAATATTTAAGTTAATATGACTTTTACTACCAAACATTTAAACTAAATTAATTGAAAATAAATTTTAATTAAATCCAATTGGCGTTATCAAATCAGTTTCAGTAATAATTCAGATGAATTAGGGTTCTTTCTACCGATCACCATTTTGCGAAATCGCGACAAAATGCTTCATTTGACGAGTGAAGTTTCGATTAATATTGCGAAATTGTGAGAGAGTTGAGTTGTCTTTTTCTTGTGTACAGGTGACACCCTCATTTACGTTGCTGAACGATTAATTATGCTTATCACGTTAAATCGTACAATTCCATTTACATGATTCTATGCGGGGTGAGAATGTTCCACCGTTCGGCGATTTTCCGCTTTAAAAAAAATCAACAAAATCCTCCACCTGAATTTTCCAATACTTTAGATACTTTTTTCTCTTGTTACTCCGTTATAATAAAAAATAAATATTTACTCACTCAAATAACCTTCTGCCTCCGAAATTTCTACTTTTCGTCCCCTAGCTATCAAATATTAAAATCTTTAAAACTGTTTGTTTTGTAAAACTAATTTTGCTATAGTTGTCACTTTCTTGTAACAATAAATAATCAAAATAAACTTGAGTCATGAAAAACACAACACTCAATTGAATCAAATTCACCTCTGTCTATAAATAATTGTTTAAAAACAACACAAAATGTCACAAAAACATATATGCATCATTTATTAAAAACTATGCGCTACTACATAAGAAGATTGATCCCATACCGATTGAAGATTTAGCAGGAATTTATAGAATCCCAGTTATTATGGAAATAGTTGAAAATAGGATAAAATCTTATAAAGTTAAAGACTACATTGGTATGACTTTAAGGAAATTTAAAATTCGGTTAAAAGAACATATTGCAGATGTCAAGTATAATAGAAGTAAAACCGCCCTTTCCAGATTAAAACAACAGCAGTCGATTATAATAGATTTTGATAACGCTAAAATTATTAAACCCACATCCTCTTTTTATGAAGCAATAATAAGTGAATCAATAGAAATTTTAACCAGGAAAAATAAAACATGCAATGATTCAGTTTCGTACAATATCCCTAAAGTATGGTATAAGCTTTTACAGATAGTTCAAGTATGAATAAGATTGGCACATCCCTCCCTATGCTTCCCACCCTGTTTATAATGGTTTGACCTTGTCTTCAGCAGACATTGATGTTTTTACAGTGTTTCAGACTAAAGTACCGGCAAAGGTAACTTGGCAGTGGAGATTATACTACAGAAAAGTGTACATGCGCGAGAAGAAATAGTTCTTTACTGAATTTGAAAGAAAAGCACTTTAAATATGTTTTTTTTTTAGATTTTTCCATTGAAAAATGATTTACTGATTAAACAAAATTGATTCAGCTTAATATATAATCATTTTTATGATAAATACCTGTAATATTAACTGAACTTGTATTGTTTCGCGAAATGATTTTCTGGCGAAATTTTGGCGATTGGAATAAATCAGTGGGCAACCCTCGGACACCCCGCAGCGTTAAGTGCTTGACCTGCGCCAGATAATTCTCCTGCGATTGCGGGAGATTTAAGATTTTTGATGTCCAATCAAATGTTTCATTTTTTAAAATATTAAAGATAGAGTAATAATTTCGATGGATTTGAATTTTTCGGAAAATTTTAACTCAAGTACATACCAAACATATCGATAAAATATATAATATAAGAAGAATTTTCTTTTCTTTAAAATAAAACTTGTCATGAAAAAGTTCTTTATTCACATTCAACGATATCGATATTTCTGTGTTTCCTAAGTTAAAAGTATTCTTATTTTATTTGCACAGAACTAATCAGCAGTTTATTTAATTTGTTTTTTGAGGTATGGTAAATATTCAATATATCAACAGTATTTTAGACTCAGAAACTCCACACTGTAAAAATGTACTCATTTCGAAATGAGTATTTTTGGATCAAAAATGAACATGTGCATTCTCAAAAATGAGTAAGTTCATGTACTCATATCGAAATGAGTATTTTTGGATAAAAAATGAACATGTGCATTCTCAAAAATGAGTAAGTTCATGTACTCATATCGAAATGAGTATTTTTGGATAAAAAATGAACATATGATCAAACCCAACATACTTGTATATTTCAGAATGTGTAATGACGAAATTTCGGAGCGTATAAAGCTATTATTTGAAGGAGAAACGAAGAATAAGAGAAATGAAAAGTGGATCTGGTTGTTCGGGATTTTCATCAAAGTGGATCCACTACAACACATTTACTATTTTTTTTTCCTCACATTTTACACATCTACTTTTTTTTTCCCCTTGATAGTACTTCAAAATTATGAGTTTTTTCCCCACTAATTTTTTTAAAATTTATTTTAACTTTTTTAACGTGAGGCAATATTGTGTTATTTAAAAGTTTCATAACATAATATCTTTGCAAATTATAGCTATGCAAATTGGTATTAAACTAAGCTGATTTGGCTTACAAATTTATGAATTACGCTAAAATTTATTATTTTATAAATTATAATTTTACAAGTTTATAATTTTTTCCTTGAATTTATAAAATTAGTTAATATTTTTTCTTTACTTTTATAAAAATAAAGTTTTTAACTTTATAACGTTTTTAATTTATTTCTTTAGCTTATATTTTTATAAATTAAACTAATTTAATTTAAATAAAATCAATCCGAGCATATTTACGGGAGTTAGAGCACGGACAGACGGCCATACAGCAGACAAACCGAAGTAAAATTAGTTAATATTTTTTCTTTACTTTTATAAAGATAAAGTTTTTAACTTTATAACGTTTTTAATTTATTTCTTTAGCTTATATTTTTATAAATTAAACTAATTTAATTTAAATAAAATCAATACGAGAATATTTACGGGAGTTAGAGCACGGACAGACGGCCATATGGCAGACAAACCGAAGTCATAAACACTATTAATAAAAATTGAAGAATGCTAAATAAGTAATAAAAATCTTATATTTATTTAAAATGTTATTTTTTTGTAAATAAACTTCTTATGCGGTTTCATAAACACTGTAAATCTTTTGAATTTTAGTATTCATTAATATGAGTTTGTTGCGGTTAGAATTTTTTTATTATTGTTGTAATACAAGCTTTCAAATCTGTGACTAAATAACAACTGACTTATGTAAACTTGAAAAGATAAAAATATTTCTTCCTATTTTCTTTTATGATTTTCCTAAAAAGAGTTCTGTTACATAACAAACACCAAACACGATTTATTTTTATTAGACAAATAAGGAGTAAAAAGATTTTTATTCATGTTCTATGTGATTTACAATGATTTAGAATAAATTCGATGTATTTATTAATGTACTCCAAAATAGAATCTCAAATAAATAAATAAACGTTCAATTTAGAAAAAACGATATATCAGATTTTTTGTCTGTACCTTTTTGATTATTTTGATTATTTATTTATTTTCATTTAATATTTTCTAATTGACATAAAGCATGTATTATATATATTTTTTAAACTTTCTTATCCATTTTTTTTTCTTAAAAAAAATAAAACAACTTTTTCTTTTAAATTAGTTCTTTCTGAATAATCTTGTACATTAAATCATCAATAAGTTTAAAAGTTAGAGTCGCATCTGTTTGCGGCTCACAAACTCCTTTCATTTGGCGATTTATTTCGTGGTTTAAATTTTCGGCAACCCTCCAGGCTCCTAATTTTGTCTGTTTTCTTTGTCATTGGTCATTCATTTTCTGGACTTCGGACTTGACACTTGCTTTCTCTCACTCTCCGGTAATTTATCTTTTCATCTGCATAATGGCTTCGTTTACAAACCAATTTCCACTTTCTTTCCAACATTATGAGAAGGGGAAGCCTTTGAGAAGTTCTGCTAAGGTTATCATCTTAAATGTTTACATAAAGCTCAGAGAACAAAATCCCATGAAATCCCATGTACATATATAACGTTATCAACATTTTGTTAATTTCGGACCCCCCCCCCCCTTAATGATATCGTTAAAATATATTTTAAAATGATAACGATATCCAGTGTTGAATTCAGGAGGGGGACATCCCTCACCGGAGCTTTGAAATGTCCCCACTGGAAGATTTGAGATTTTATACTTTCAATGGTCAAAAACTGGAACTCTCTCTCCCGGAACTTTATAATTGCACCACCCCCGGAGGAACAGAAATCCCTCCCGGAGAAAAGTGTCTAAATTCGACACTGACGATAGACGAATCGCTTATAACTCTATGTAATTTTTATTTATTAAAAAATGAAAAACTCATTTAAATACTTCCACCTTTAGATACTTCCAGTCTTTAGTTAAAAAAATGTAGTTTTCTTTACGGCTGTTTGTCAATTTAAGTTAATTAATTTCTAACATTTTCAGGAAGTCATTTTCATTCGTAAATACATACAAATTACAGAAATTCTCATTCAGATATCAAGAAATCGAATAGTGTTTCGCGTCTTCATAAAAAGGCAAATAATATTTCAGAAAATTGTTAAAAATTAGCATTTTAACCTGATGAATGCCGAATAACCTTCATTGAAAACAGAACAAAATTTACTATATGCGTCTACAGATATAAACAGGATTCTTTTTGCTCATGTGGAAAAATCCCGCAAAAACGCTAAAAATAGCATTAAAAACCGCTAAGATTTCAAAAATTGCAGAGGAAAAAATTATCCGTTTTTGGACTAAAAGACAAATAGGATTTCTTTTACGAATGTGGAAAAATCGCCTCGTAAACCCCAAAATTCTATAAATTCAAATAAAAATATACGCATAAATTTCAAAAATGTACGTACGAATTCCGAATAAACTTTATTGAAAAGAGGATAAAATTTACGAAATTGTACTAAAAGTTTAAAACAGGATTTATATTTAATAATGTGGAAAAATCACCGCTAAACGCAAAACATCCCGTTAAATCGCATAAAAATCGCTAAAATTCCAAAATCGCAGATGACAAAATTTATCAGATGACAATGAGTTAAAACATTGTAAAAGGAATTCTTTAACGAATATCAAAAGATCGGCGTGGAACATAATAGTAACTCGTGCAAAATTTATTCCTACAAACAACGATAAACAGCCAAATCTGGCGATTCAAGGATTTACATGAAAAGTAAACAAATGTTATAAGTTAAATCCAAAAAGGATTTTTCTACACGCCAAATCATCGCTTTTCTCCCAATATGGGAATCTTCGAGCGCCAAAGTGAGTGAGCAGGCCGTCGTAGCTTTGTCTCCACTGCCAAGATAAGTGTGCCGCTACTGTAGTTGTGTGTTTTTTTTTGTGTGTATCTGCGTGGTGATGTTTTAACCCTGATGATGAGCCAGGACGGCTCGAAAGCGCTAGGTTTTTAATGTGAAATGCAGTTTTGTATATTTTTAAAACACCTAAAGTAAAAGTTTTTAATAAATGATGCATATATGTTTTTGTGACATTTTGTGTTGTTTTTAAACAATTAATAAATAATCAGCCATCTAAACTGCCTGTGCCCACCCCCAAAACATTTCTGCTCTTCCGAAGTTTTGCCCCGTCTGAGCATACAAAGCTTAAAATCTTTAAAACTCTTTCTTTTATTATTTTTCCTGTCTGTAACAATAATTAAACTACTTTCTAAATAAGTCGCTGATTTTTTTTCTCTCGTGCAATTTGAGTAATCTTACCCCTTTTTAGATATCCATTACTCATCTCTACTCTAAAGCTACTGTAGTAAGCGTTGTGTAGACGGTGTCACAGCACCAGATTCACTGCCTAATTAAAAAAGAAGTTTTAAGACAGAATTAATATTTCTCTACGAATCTATTTTGCTATCATTTTTACATTTGGTCTACAGTTTATTTTTGCTGATAGGCCAAAATTTTCAAAAATCAGCGAGAACACTCTGATGAATCACATTAGAAGTTTCTCATGTGATAGTTATTATTTAGGTGAATTTTTTTTTATTTACATAAATATTTCTTGAGCATAATTTGACACTCTAACTTGATATCCTTAATTTTTATTATTTATCTATTTTTCTTATTAAAGTAATTTCGTTTGGTGAATAAATGGGGAACAACTTTGTTTTATCAATCAATCTGAAGAAATTTTCAGCTTTTCCCTTAACTATAATTTCTCAATTTAAGCTACATAAATAATTTTTATTAAACGTATTTCATTTAATGAATATTTAATAAATTTTATTTTTCCTGTATCCAATTGAAGCATTTTCAACTTCTTACATAACCTGAGTATTTTAAATTTAAAGATTTGCTTTGATCTAATATACCATCTCCACGTTATGTGTTACATTTTGATGCTAGAATTAGAGATAAACTAGAAATTTAGTAAAATAACGTTATTAATAATTAATATAATCTACATTTTATTAAAAAACTTTTAAATTAAAGTAATTTAAAAGCTGAATTTCAATAGTCTTTATAAAATCATTTTTAGTAATCTTTTAGATGAATTATAATATGAAGTTTCTTATATGATAGGTTTTATTTAGATGCAAAATTTTTCATTTATCTAAATATTTTGAACACATAACTAAGCGGTGTAAATGAATGTTTATTTTAGTTGTTATTGTCGTTAAAAATATTCTATTTAGTATTTAAATGGGAATTTTGATTCCCTAATTAAACTAGAGTAATTTCTAGTTTTTCCCAAAAGTATAGAATGCTTTCAACAACATAAAACATTTTTAATTAAAATTATATCATTTAAAGAATAAATGAGCAAATTTTACGTTTCATAAATCAAACTGAAAAAATTTCAACTTGTTCCATAAATAGAGCATGTTAAATTTGCAGATTAATTTCAAAATAAATCCAATTATCCGCCTCCATGTTATGATTTACATTTTAACAACACTGTTAAAAAAATATGAAAATTCAACAAAATAAAATTAAAAATGTCCATTTATTTCTCAGTCATACGAAAATCACATTTAGTATAAAAAAATAGGAGCAGGAACTTAAAATGCTTATAAAAATGAATAAGCAAACTGTGTTATTGACAGATTTTCTTAACGCGATAGTGAATACCGTAATTTCCAGCATATAAGGACGCGGCCCAAATAACGGTTTCCTACCAGACATTTTACTTAATAAAATATTACTTATTTCTACTTACAACTTATTTTATTTAATTTATGAGGTAAAATGTCAGGTTCCAAGCAGACTTAATTTAGCCGCGGCAAATACGTCAGAAATTACGATAATTTTCGATACACCCCATGAGGAAAAATTAATAAAATCTGCAAATGAGGTACATTTTTTTAAGTTTTTTCAATATTACGTAGAGAAATGAAAATAATTATAAAAAATATCTAAAAATATTTTTGCAATAATGAAATCCGCAGATGAGGCAAATTTTTAATGATTTCCCTCGTTGCGTAGAGAAGATGGGTTCCTAAATGAAAATAATTATAAACATAAATAAGAAAATTTTCTGTATAAATGAAATCTGCATATGAGTCAGACTTTTAATGTTTACCCAACGTTACGTAGAGAAGATGGGTTACTAATGACAATAATTATAAAAAATACGTATGAAAATTTCTGCAATAAAGAAATCTACAGATCAGACAGATTTTAATGATTTCCTTAGTTACGTAGGGAAGATGGGTTCCTTAAATTAAATTTATGCTGAAATATACTGGATTATTTTATATTTTTGTTCTTAGTTATTTGTAAAGTAATTTAATGATTATATATATGCGTCTATTTTATCTTATAAATTAATAGTCATTTTATATGTATATATATATATTTGTGTGTGTGTGTGTGTATTTTCAGGGAGAATACTTCATCTAAATCTTATTATTACATTCTACTGTATGTTATTCTATACATCAGTTTATTTAAAAATTCTTGTTGAGCCGTTAATGAGCTATTATAACAGGATATTTTTGAGTAAGTATGATATTTTCCACATTTATATACTGATACTCCCGGAATTAAAAAAAAAAAAAACGCAGCAAAAATTTGTGCATATTATTAACAAACGAAAAGTAAATTTAATGCATTACAAAAAACGGTTTTATTAATAAAAGTTTCGTAAAAGCAGCAAATGCTGAATTTTTTATTTCCTTTTACTTAGGTTTTTTTTTTTTTTTTTTTTTTTTTTGTAAACGTATTTGTATTTTTTATGATGTATATTTTATGGAACGCTACAGTGTCCTGTAACAGCGTGTGTAAAACTATTTGCCATCCCTGTCCTAAAATGTTCACAAAACACGTTAAAAATAGATTTTTTTTTCGCTTTTAGTTCCAGAAAACATGAAATTACATAAAATTAAAAGTTTTATAATTAAGTAACTTTTTGTCAGACAAAAATTAAATTTTTAGTATTTTATTTCTTAGAGCAGATGATTTGTTTCAAATATAATAAAGTAAACGACCCGAGGTTCGTATAAATATTTAAATTTCAGAAGTATTACAAAAATTACTATTTTGGCGTAAATGACTTTTGATATGATTAAATATTTTTGCTCGTTGAACTATACTTCTAAAGTTAGCAGTTTATGAATTAGTTAAAAAACAATGGTAATAGTGCACATCCTTTATATTGATATACAGAAAAAAGTTGCTGAATTATTTTTTTTTCAAGTAAAATTACAATTTTTGTGAATTTTTAAATAAATGGTATAATTTTATGCCGCCTAGATGTTATTTTACGTCCATAAATACAAATTAATCATGAATCATAAATACAAGTTTCACAATATTTGCAACCACATAAAAAATGTTTCAAAAAATTAAACATATGGATATATTAGTAACTGCATAATCCATCTTAAATGTTTACAAATACATCTTTAACGCATCTTTAACATTAATATTTAAATTAGAATTTTTAGATATTTTTAGAATAAATTAAGAATTTGGGCTAATGAAATCAACATTTAGTTTAATTTATTTCCATTTTCCATAAACTGTTTTATTTCATTAACAAACATCCGTATTTTATAAATTTGTTAATTTTTCTTTATATAAAAAATTATAAAGTTTCGACGTATTTTAAAAAGAGGTTTAGTCTTGTAAATTTAAAGATACACATAATTAGTTTTCAAGAAATTTACATTCACGATTTCTTAGAATAAGAAATTAAATTTTGATAAAATTATATCGTTAAAACTCCATAAAGAATATTAATTTACATTTTGGAATTTTTAGTAATTTCGAAACGTTTTCCTTTGAATAGAATTAGTGTTTCAATCTTTCATAAAAATTACTAAAGATAATATAAATTGCAAAAAGCAAAAAGCAATTAAGTTTATATATATATATATATAAACTTAATGTAAAAATTAACCATTGAAACAGAAGCAACTGACCATATACAATGAGATTACTACACCATATAGCACTGTCAAATATACATATGCATGTGTAGTATAGTTTTAAATTCTATACACTCTTAAAACTGTGCCTCTGATATATAAGGCACCAGCGCATCCTGCCTTCTATTAATTTAATATGAGAGGCACACAGACAAAGTGCCTCTGATAAGCCGATAAACAACAAAGGTACAAAGAGATGAAAGGCACAGATGACGTTGTCAAAATCTTTCAGAGGCATCGATGACAGAACGAAATTTGTTAGAGGCACCACGTTAAATGTGTGCCTTTAAAAAAAACGGTCATTTATTCAGCGGTACAGTGGGGAAGCCCGCATGCGTACAAATGTGTAACCCATGATGCATTGAGCGGGATATTTACTTTAAATGAGGGATAGGTGTCTGGAGGAAGAATGAACCCTTGACCAGAAGAAATGGCGTCTGGCGTGGTCTCTTGTAGATTATTCGAACAGCAGCACCTGACGACAGAAACCGAGTTTATATATAGTATATCCTTTTCGCAAGACGATTACTTTGACTGAAGAGGTTCTTGTTATTATTGTCGTTCAGGATTGCAACAATATTAATCGCTGATTATAGGAGTTATGTTTTCTTACGATTTAAAATGACGCCGCAGAGGTAAATGTTCCTGTGGAAAATGCAATGAATTCATCTTAGGAAACGTAACATTAAGTACAATGGATGGTGTCATTATTGCAATCATCCACCTGCGGATGCGTGAAGTTATAGAAGTTATGTGAAGTTATATGAAGTTATAGAAAGCCTGCAATAAGTAAGTCCATATTTAGTTTAGTACTTGATTATTTTCTTTGAATGTGTAGCATAAAAATTGACATTCTAAAAGAAATGTTTTATGTTACAAACATATGTATATACCGGATAAATGTATCATTCCCTTGAGAAATTTATTTTTTTAATTAATAGTTATAGCTATTAAAGTCCAGTTTCTTTTGTATTATATTAATCAGTGATGAATTTAGGGGGTGGCGGGGGGGTTATTCTCTCTCCGGGATAATGCTGTCCCCCCCCCGAAAAGTGTGAGATTTTATTCTTTTAATGGACAAAAAGTGCAACCCCCCCCCCCCCACCATGAAGCCACAAAAATCCCTCCCGGAGAAAAATGTCTGAATTCAACACTGATATTAATCTGTCAACGATATTTAACTAATCTCAGCTACATTTCCCATTGTAATCGAAATTTAATTGCAATAACAAAAATAAATCAAAACACCCAAAATTTCAGTAATGGACATCCTACAAAAAGCAATAGACATTGTTTTTATAATCGTATTTTATTTAAAATAAGAATTCAATATAATCAATATATATACTAATGAAACAAATTAGTTATTTTCAAATAAAGGACACCAGTTACCATTTAGGATACCAGTAATGAAATATTTATGATAAGAGTTATATTTTGAAATTAATTTTTGTCATTATCACAATATCAATATAATGATTATTTTACACTGATTATTTTTAATGTTTGTCTTATTTGTTTTTAATAAAGTTTTTATGCCTTTTTATGTATTTTGTTATATATAAAATAAAGTGACATCTTGACAAGTTTCTTTATTGAACCACAGAACTGACTTAGGCCACATGGACACATATTTTAGAATTTATTTCAAATTTATTTTAATAAATTGGGGGTGAGAAAATTTTCTATTACAGTATTCTGCCTTAGACAAAATTTAATCTATGTCTTTGGATATGCCATGCTGGGAAATCTTTCTTCAGTAGACAGAATATACTGTAAAGATATAAATATAATATAAAATATAATTAAATTACATTCTGTGCTTCTTATAATGGTGACACATGCATGTGCCACCATTATAAGAGGCACAGAATGTATTTTTAAATAAGAGGCACTTGAATATATAAATTCAGCGGCACACTGTGCTTCTTAATTTCAAAGGCAGTTACGCTGTGCCTCTGAATGTCAAAGACACTATGTACCTCTTAATTTCAAAGGCACCACGTGCCGCTTAATATTCAGAGGCACAAAAATTCAGAATGTACCTCTTAAATCAGAGGCACAGTTTTAAGAGTGTATGTTTTCCTTTTAGTTTACTTATTTCCACATTAAAATATTTTTTTTTAATCCCCATCTCAAAATTCTTTCATTCTATGCATATACAGCGATGGCCAAAAGTGTGGACATTTTTTGAAAGTTTCATGTTTTTCAACTTTGTGTGCTTGTAGAATATATTAATTTTCACTTAAATACAAATATTTATATATCAAATTGAAGGTAATTTAATGTAAAATTTAATAATAAAAATAGTATTACAATATCTGTATTACAAAAAAAGTTATGCAACTAATAGTAAGATCTATCTTAAATTTGCATTTTCTTAAAGTGATACTTACACAATCAATACTTAGTAGGATAACCCTTAATTTTTAAGACAGCTTCACAGCGTCTTTTCATCGAGTGAACGAGTGTTTGGAGTTCATCTTTCGTAATCACATGGTGCCAAGAATCAATTATAGCTTCAATAAGTTGTCATTTATTGGATGGACGTTTTTTTCGTACAAGAATTTTTAAACCTCGCCACAAATTTTCAATTGGATTGAGATCAGGGCTGTTTCCTGGCCATGGTAATATATCTATGCCTTTATTTTGAAACCATGCTTTGCATACTTTTGCTGGGTGGTATAGAGCTTAATCTTGCTGAAAAATAAATGGTGCGTTGTTAGGGAAGAGATCCCTGATGGAAGGTATCAATTTTGGTTCCAGGACAGTTTCGATGTATTTTTTGGCATTCAGGATGCCATCAAGCACTTGAATTCGGCCCACACCATATGCAGACATACATGCCCAAATCATGACATTTGTTAGGTTTTTTGTAGTTGCTTCAATGCAATCAGGATGAAGTGCTTCTCCTACTCTACGTCTCGCGTATTTTCTACCATCACTACCAAAGAGCGATATTTTACTCTCATCGCTCCAGCTTACTTGCTTCCATTGATTTTCTGACCATTTAATGTGTTCTTTTGCCCACTTAACTCGTTTTACATCTAATGGCATCTGATGAAATTTATCTATCTTGAAGGCATAGCCGTTTAATTTTTCTATCGGCAGTAGCACTTGTGCATTTTTTTCGACCTGATTTGGCCTTATTTTCCACTGATTTCGTTTTTTCATAACGTAAACAGAACTTTCGTACACCAGAACAAGTCACTGAACCACCAAATTGTCTTGCAATTTCAGCATAAGAGAGACCATTTTCTCTCAATATGGCAATTCGGCTTCTTTTTTGTAGATGTCCAATTAGTTCTTCTTGTTGATGACATTGTTTAAAATTAGTTTAATTAAAAAAAAGGACTTTAAATATTCAAAAACAGCAATACTCTATTTAATTGTACTAGTATGCATCATTCGGCAAAATATTTCCACAACAATAACTCTTTTACCATCCAAATAACCTAAACAATAGTTACAGACATTTGATTGGTCCTCAGAACAGTGTTTGTGATCGGCTAGTACGCTTTTATTACAAAACACGTCCTTTCTCAAAACGATTTGTGTTTGTTTGTTCTACTGAAATGAGTATAACTTTTTTTGTAATACACATATTGTAATACTGTTTTTATTATTAAATTCTACATTAAATTAGCTTCAATTTGATATAGAAACGTTTGTATTTAAGTGAAAATTAATATATTCTACAAGCACACAAATTTGCAAAACATGAAACTTTCAAAAAATGTCTAAACTTTTGGCCACCACTGTATCTTAGCTTTTCTGTATTAAATCATTCCATTTCGAACGTTTATTTTTCTTTTGTAAGTCTAGTTTTATTTTTTCCTTGTTATAAGATTACTTGCCGCTTTTAGTGCGTCATTATACCCTTTTCTGTGTATGTGGTTCTCAGTTCTTTTGTAAATTGCTGATTGGTTGGATTTATAGTGTAATCCGGTTTTTAGCTTTTCCAATGTATTCGTGCGTTTATGGACCTGAACTCTCACAGAGCAGAAATTTTTAAAACTCAGGCAGTCATCATATTATTCTGGAAACTTGGAACATAAGATATGTATTAATTAATATATAGAAATATGGATTGAAATGATGTTGAATAAGTTGTTGTGTCACATACTTGTAACTGATCCTAATGAATGTAAAGCATGTAAGTCTCGTTTATTATCATTTGAAATGAAGCAAATACAAGCCGTGTGTAATACTAACCTGTTTGCTTATTGGTTTTCTTTTGGGTATTTAAGGTTTCTTTAAAACATGAATTCATATAAATTTAAAGTTTTTCACGGAACGGTAAGTGAAAAGAAAGTAGAATAACATACTAAGCTATGTTTAAAATTTTTTTTTTTAATTTTGTGTAAGTATTCTCTCACACACTTAATACTTATGTATATAGCTAAATTTTTTCTACTTATGTGAGATCTAATCTATCGAAAACACATATTTAGAGTCATTTTTATTATAAGAATGTTTAATTAAACACGCAATTTAATTGGAAAATGCATCGATAATACATAATAAGTTGAGTTATATTGAATAAGATATTTTAGAAGACTTTTATATCTTGATAACTAGATCTAATAAAATAAAATGAAGGTTATTTTACAATGGAGCTAAAAAAACTTTTCATCTGTATCGGTTGCGTAATTTTCTTGTTTATATCTTACTTCTTATAATATATTACGAAATCCATGCACCTGCTTATTTGAAAAAGGGTGACGTGTCTCTCTAAGACATTTCTTATGACTTTATAGCATTTGAATATTCTTCTAAAGTTTCATCGCTGAAATCTACGGACTTTCCGTTTCCAAGAGATCTTTGAAATTTATTGGCTCTTAATTTTGGGTTATTTTCACAAGGCTTGAATGTGAAATGTAAACTTCTTTTTACACTGTGTGTAACTGCAGTTTGCAAAGAAGTGGAGGTAGAAGTTATCAAGTCACGAAACTTCATGGCTTAATCACAAAGCAACATATCCTGAATTAGAAGAAAACTAAAACAGCTAAAACAGAGTTGAGTGCCACAGATGATAGTAAGGGCTACTGACTGCTAGTAAGTTGCGAAAAACGTCAATATTCTCAAAACAATTGACTAGAGGTCTTCAAATGGCGTCCTGCGGTCCATCAAGTTACTTCTACTTTAGTATAGAAAAAAGTCCTTATTTAATGACTGAGAGTTTACGATTAAATAAGGGGTAAATTATGTTCCAGAATTTGTGGTGGCAAACGGCCTTTAGGCAAAAATGTTGAAGACCCTTATTGTAGAGCCATCACTTATTTAAACATTTTTTAATCCAAATAACAAGACAAGGTCCCAGTTACCCGTTTTAATTTACGTTTAAAAATCCATTTAAAATTATATATTCTACAAATGAACAATTATATAACATACAAACAAAGAATATGCAAAACAGTTTCTTTTTAAAACTTCAATCTATAATTCTAAGAATAAATTCAAATAAATACCTAGTATGAGAGAAGAAATAAATTTTAATATTATTCAAAATGTTTTCTAGGAAATATATCCATTACTAAATTTTAAAAGTTTAATACACTGATGTACAAAATTAAGAGAATTTTCAGATTTGATCAATTATCTCCAGAACTACTGGACAGATTTTAATGCAATTTGGTATGAACATAGGTTGATATAATGCAAATAAAATAACTATTTAACATTTATAATACACATGCATGATTGTGGTTAACACTCATCGGAAACAGAAGGTGTGAAACAATGATTGAAGAAGCAAACAAAAAAATGATTGAGGGAGTATGGTCCCCTCTTACAGATATACAGTCCTCACACCACAATTTCATACTAGAAATAAAGCAGTTAATGAGTTCCTGTGGCGGTTATTCGTACTCGTTCAGCAATGCCCTTTTCAGGACCTGAATGGTTCTCGGAGGGGGGTTGCGAGTTGCAATTGCTCTTCTCAGAGCGTCCCAAATATGCTCTATAGGAGCTCTATATCTAGGAGATATTGCTGGCCAATCCATTCGGCGAATATCTTCAGTTTCCAGAAAATCGTCGACCAGATGAGCTCTATGTGGCCGGGCGTTGTCGCCCATTAATAATGAAATCAAGGCCAACTGCACCTCTGACAAGGCGGACACAGGGATCCAAGATCTCATTTGTATACCTCACAGTAGTCACAGTGTCTCTTTCAAATATATGGAGGTCTGTGCGACCACCCAACATGATGCCTGCTCAGATCATCAAACACCCGCTGCCATAATGGTCAATTTTTCGGACACTGGAGTGAAGGTAAAGGGTGCTTGGTTCTCTCCATATGAAAGTATGGTAAGAATCAGTTGTTAGGCTGAACTGGACTCATCAGTGAAGAGGACGGTTGCCCATTGATCCTTGCACATATCTGTATGATCTTTGAGCCATGCTAAACGAACTCTCCTGTTTGAAAAAGCGAGCGGGACACAAACGGTAGGTCTTCTTGGAAACAGGCCTCGCTCATGAAGCCTTCTCGAAACAGCAACCCCTAAACCTCGGTTTCCTGTGGCCGCATAGAGGTCACGAGAGAACTGAGAAGCTGTAGCATGTCTGTTACGCCTCGCTGTAATTGCGAAATAACTATCTTCATTGGCCATCGTGGCTCTTAGTCGACCTTGGCCAGGTTTTCACTCGATGAATCCGGTATCCTGAAACTATTTCCATAAGTTGTACACGACGCTGGGCGTTAAAACCAACACTCTACGAATCTGGACTTGAGACTGGCCTATTTCTAATTTCCTCACGATTCGACAGTTCATTCCATCATCTAAACGTCGGTGGTTGTTCATTTTGAGTGTTTGAGTTTCAATTCAACCAATTGCTGCAAAAAAAAAAAAACACCCAGAAATTCGCCGAGGTGTGCGAGCGAACGAAATGCGGATTTTGCCACGCACGATTATAAGGCTTCTACCTCTACTATCTTCTCCCACTCACATGTTTACTCTTACGTATTCGTCACACAATATTTGTATCTTTCTTCCAAAACAGTGGTTTTGCATTTCAGTTCAGTTATTTTCATGAAATTCGACAAAATATGCAAATTCTCATAATTTTGTACACCAGTGTAGTTGCCGTAAATCCATTCTAAAACTTAGCTTATAAATGGAAATATTTTAATTTTATAGGCACGTGTTTTGTTGTACCGTTATATAAAGTGCGTTACCTTTTTTAAGTTTTCTTCGCTTATAGCAAAACCGCCATCATTATTTTATAATTAATAAACTTAGCATGAACTTAACTTTTTTGACGATGCTTTTAAAAATAATTCAGGTATTCATTACACATTGGTTTTGTTTGCATTAGATTTTAATTGCTCTGCAAAGGATTTCAACCTCTAAGATCCCTCCTGTTTATTACTCCAACGTTATTTTAGTAAATTCAATGTAATTGCATTTCATTTCTTTTTAAAGACTAATTATTTCTCTATCTCTCTTTATACACACACACACACACACACACACACACACACACAGTCTCGTGTAACATGGTGAGTGCGGACACGGTCAGAATCCGGTTCACTGAGGACATCACACGAAATGTGTATTTAGCTAGGATTTTTATATTTTTTAAATCAATATATGTTTAACAATACGTATTTGTTTTAGAAATTTAGAAATTTTAATTATTTTAAATTCGCTTTTTTTCCCGATGTATCCGAGGACATACCCATACATACATCTATCCGTGGACATACCCATACATACATCTATCCGTGGACATACCTATACATACATCTATCCGTGGACATACCCATACATACATCTCTCCGTGGACATACCTATACACACATCTATCCGTGGACATACCCATACATACATCTATCCGCGGACATACCCATACATACATCTATCCGCGGACATACCCATACATACATCTATCCGTGGACATATGCATACATACATCTATCCGTGGACATTATATACATGCATCTATCCGCGGACATACCTATACATACATCTATCCGTGGACATATTTATATGACAATGGACATACGAATACATGTGGCAGATGATTTTTTAATTTTTAAGAAGACTCAACGTGCGAGGATTTAGAGTTCGTTTGTTCGTATTTAAAATTCGATAATCTTAAGAGATAATGTAAGACCTACAAAAATCATAGACGACACATCGACACATTTATCAGTCAGGATTTCATTGAGGTTTTCGTATTTTTAGGTGCGAACTTTTAGACAAAAGTACCAAAAAATTAATTTATGTTTTTTTAGATATGCTGATATTGAGTAAGATATTGAGTAGGAAAAAAAAAGTGAAATCTGTTTAACACTTTCCGGCGCAGTGTTACCACTTTGGCAACGCCAAAATATATATCGGTGTATCTGAGTTTACTATAAGTTTACTGGCACCCTGAATATTTAATAAAAATTTAACTTTTATAACACACGAGAAAATAAGCAAGTATTTATTTTCTAATAAATTTGTTTGTAAATTCTGGTATCAGTCAATTATTTCATCCTTTTAGAAACAGAGTTACCCCATATCGTAAAGGGTTAAAGGACAGTGTACCAAAGCGACTCTACTGGAGATGCAGTTCTGCATCGGGTCGGGTTATCCGCACCCGACCCAACCCGAACAACGGGGTCGGGTCGGGTCGGGTAGGCGCTATAATTTTTCATTGCGTTTCGGGTTCGAGTTGGGTTGACTCCTACTTTATTGCTGCGGCTCGGGATATGGGTCGGTTTTTGGTTGGATTTTGACTCTTGCTGGTCGGGTTCGGGTTGACCCATTTGTTTAAAGAATGTCCACAATATTTTTTCAGATTAAATATATATATATTTATATATATATATATATATATACAATAAGACTACCAGAATGGACATTCCCGAAAAGCGGAAATCTCTATTTAGCGAACACTTTTTCAATTCCTAACACTATCACAAGTAACAAAATCATAATTCTATTATCACTATTATCATAAATTATAAACTATCACAAATACGATACATGTGTTTTTGTGTGTATCATAAACGAAATGTTAGTAATGCTTTTCATATCCTGAGAAAAGAAAAAAAAAATAGTTCTTAACTGCACCGTAAAGAAAAATAATCTATGATCTTACATACATTTTATTTTTTCTCATGCAGTACATTGAATATATACTGTTTCATATTCAGATACGTATTTATTTTCATATAAAACATAGTTCTGTTCAAACTTTCTGTTAAAATCCCAACAATTCGACATGCAAAAAATTTAATATGACCGGAATAATTATTCTAGGGTGAACCCGAGACACAGAAAGGAAATATGAGTCACCCGACCAGAAAAAAAAATTAGAAACAACCCGACCCGAAGCAGGACTCTATTCAACTGTCTCGAGATGTTCGCTATTAAGGTTTCACTATATTTGAATATTAAAGAATATAGATTTCTCCCTTTTTCTATATAAAATATGAAATTTATATTAGAGATAAAATTGTACATTACTTTTCATAATAAGCATTAAAATATGATTTATTGTCCTTTCATTGCGGGTTCGAGTCGGGTTGCGTGTCGTGAATTTTTTTTTTGTCGTGATCCGGTCGAATTGTGGGTTGACTACAATCAGAACTTGCGGGTTCGGGTCGGGTACAACCCGACGCCTGCTGGACTCTAACTGGGGCTACAGTCCAGTCAAATTTGCCCATATTTGAGCAGTTTGCCATAATAAATGCTAAAGAGGTAAAAATTGGTACAGTAGTTCAATGATGGCTACTGATGACTATGTAAAAAGTCCTGTTGGATAGGAGGTGAGTGGGGGGAGGGGCGGCAAAATAAATTACTTTTTTTAGTTTTTTACAAATATCTCAGAAACTGTTGGTTTTCATGAAAAAAAATTACTCTGACATAAATTAAACAACATACAATTCTCTACAAATGACAGGAATATACAGTGGAACCTCGATTATCCGTCAGTCACAGGACCGGAGCCTTGACGGACTTGCCGAAAAAAAAATCACTTTAATTTCAAATTTACTTAGTGAATGTGTATTCAAATTCATTAAATATTGTCGAGAAAAAAAAAAGAGAATTGAGACAATTTTTATTTTATTTGTTTTTTGTTTTTTTTTTTTGTTTTTTTTTTGGGGGGGGGGGGCGGGCTGGTGATGAGTGTGGAAGGGGGGATGACTGTCCCTCCCAGATTCATGATTATTATGAATCATCTAAATTATACATACCTAATTATAAATTAATATGTATCTACTTTTAGTTTTCTCCATATTTGAAATTCGCAGTTATAATATTTCACATTAATAAACATTTCATTAATGATGAATATTTATCTTTCATAAACTACTTACCTGTCATTATTTCATGCAATATTCGAGTGTTTACTGCTTTCTTTTTCTTTTGCAACAGTACTTAATAAATTTGAATAGACATTAAGTAAATTTCAAGTTAAAATTATTTTTTATTTTTGCGGAAAATCCGTGAAGGCTCCTGTCCTCTGACTGACGGATAATCGAGGTTCCACTGTATATACCTGTCATTTGTAGATTTTATGCTCTTTAATTTATGTCAGAGTAATTTTTTCATGAAAACTAACAGTTTCTGAGATATTTATTAAAACTAAAAAAAAGACTTTATTTTGCCCCCCCCCCAACCTCCCCCCACTCACCTCCTATCCATCTGGACTTTTTACAAAGTCATCAGTAGTCATCAATGAACGACTGTTCCAATTTTTATATCTGTAGCATTTATTATGGCGACATTCAGTAAATAAATTTGAAATTAAAGTGATTTTTTTCGCGGAAAATCCGTCAAAGCTCCGGTCACCTGACCGACAGATAACCGAGGTTCCACTGTATATTCCTGTCATTTGCAGAGAATTTTATGTTCTTTAATTTATGTGAATTTGACGGACTTTCTGCAAAAAAAATCACTTTAATATCAAATTTATTTACTTAATATCGCCATAATAAATGCTACAGAGATAATAAAAAAAATCCCTGACGGCTCGACCTACCGGCACAGGTAGATTTCGAAGACGGAGACCGTGGGACACCTGTTTATTGGGAATTGCAGAAGAAAGACCTATTTTCCATGATGTGGCAGTTGGGACCACCCACTTCGAAATATATCTCTGCCTGTAGGCGGAACCAGCAGGGATTTTTTTGTTTATAATTTTTTTTTTAGCGTAAGAGCTGGTCCTATATAAAACTTGTCAGTATAAAAGTTGTAGATAATATTAAGAAGATTTATAATAAATTCAAGCGGATTTGATAGCTTATTAATTGTTTTTCTTCTGAAACCCCTATCCCCCCCCCCTCCTCCTTGGGGGCATTTTTAATGAAATCAAAAATCTGTCATACATAAATTTTTGGCCCTTTTCCTAGAAGTAATAATAACTTGATACGGATTCTTGGAAAATTAAGAAGATATGGGTTTTTTTTCTGTTTTCACGTCAGCTTGTAGGCGCAGCCAGCAGGGATTTTTTTTTTTTTTTTTGCCGTAAGAGTTGGGCCTGTAAAAAACTTGTCAATATAAAAGTTGTAGTTTTAAGGAGATTTACAATAAATTTAAGCGGATTTGATATCTTAGGAATTGGCGAAGTTATGAATTTTTTTCTTCTGAAACCCCCCTTTTTCCGCCCCTTGGGGCCGTTTTTAATGATATCAAAAATCTGTCATACATAAATTTTCGGCCCTTTACCTAGAAGTATCATAATTAAGAATTTATGGGGGGTTTTCTGTTTTCACAAAAAGACCCCCCCATTTCCTCCCCCCTTGGTTCGATTTTGCCCATTAACAAACTTGACCGAGATTGTATGCCCTTTGATTTTATGTATCAGTTTGGAAGAGATTTGTGCAGAATTATTGCAGTTATCGTGTCCATAAAAAAAGTGTCATAGATAGATAGATAGATAGATAGATAAAGTTTTGAACTGGGGGTGGTTTTGTGTTCTGAGAGTCATGATCGGCGTAGATCTTCAAAAATTTTTCAAAAATTCCAACTTAGGGGAGAATGTAACAGGTAGTATTTCTTACAAAATCTACCTAAAATTGGTAAAGTTGTTCATTGATGGCTACTGATGACTATGTAAAAAGTCCTGATGGTTAGGAGGGGAGTGAGGGGAGGGGGGGGCAAAATTAAGTACGTTTTTTAGTTTTTTACAAATATCTAAGAAATTATGTAGTAATATTTTCATGAAAACAAACAGTTTCTGAGATATTTGTAAAAAACTAAAAATAATACTTTATTTTGTCCCCCCTCCCCTCTCTCACTTCATGTCGGAAAGGGTTAAAGGGCAGTGTACGAAAGCCAATCTGCTGGGGCTATAGTACTGTATCGGGTCCGGTTACCCGCACTCGATCCTGTCCAAACAGCGGGCCGGGTTGGATTTGCGCTATATTTTTTCATTGCGGTTCGGGTTCGAGTCGAGTTGACTCCTATTTTTTTTTGCTGTGCATCGGACTCGGGTTGGGTTTTGACTCTTGTGGGTCGGGTTCGGGTCGACCCTTTTGTTAAAGAATATCTACAATATTTTTTCAGATTAACTATATATTTATACAATAAAACTGCCATAATGGACATTCCCGAAAAGCGGAAACCTCTATTTAGCGAACACTTTTTCAATTCTTAACACTATCACAAATAACTAAATCATAATTCTATTATCATAAATTTTAAACTATCACAAATACATGTGTTTTTGTGTGTATCATAAACGAAATGTTGGTAATGCTTTTCATATTCTGAGAAAAGAAAAAATGGTTATTAACTGTACCGTAAAGAAAAATAATCTATGATCTTAAATACATTTTATTTTTTCTCATGCAGTACATTGAATATCTACTGATTCATATTCAGATACGTATTTATTTTCATATAAAACATAGTTCCCAATAATCCAAAACAAAATCCCAACAATCCGACTTGCAAAAAACCGAAATATGACCCGAAATAATTATTCTAGAGTGAACCCGGCACACAGAAAGAAAATTAGAGTCACTCGACTCGAAAAAAATTAGAAATAATCCGACTGGATGCAGGACTCTATTCAACTGTCTCGAGGTGTTCGCTATTGAGGTTTCACTATATTTGAATATTAAAGAATATAGGTTTGTCCTTTTTGTCTATATAAAATACAAAATTTATATTAGAGATATAATTGTACATTACTTTTCATAATAGCATTAAAATAGCGGGTTGACTACAATCGGAATTTGCGGGTTCGGCTCGGGTACAATCTGACTCGTGGTGGATCCTAACGGTAAAGTCCGGACTCGCCGAAGCAGTAATACGTCTCTATCAATCAAATACTTCCGGTAGGAAAATACCTGACGAAAGTTCTTGAGAGATACTCTTTTTTTTATCCTAAAAAAAAAACCAAGCTGGCCATTTTGATTCGCCTCTAAACTGATTCCGTCGGGTCGCTCCAAACTTCCTCCAAAACTGTAATCGATTAGTTGAATAATTGTCATTAGGGGGTAACTTTACTTGATACGTATAATGTTTCAAATCACCGAAGTACCAATCTATCTTTCTCCGCGTATATATTCAATCTATATTCTCACATTACCTTTTTTCCTGTTGAAAATTTTTCGGAAGCATCTTTTACGTTTTTATTGTTTTTGAAATAAAATACAATTCAGATTTTTAAACATTTTTATTACATATACATATAAATATTTATCACATATATACGTATCCACATATGTCAATACATATCCGTTCCGTAGTCTTTTATTTATTCATTTATTTATGTATTTTTTTTATTATTAAATGCTTAAAATTGCAGCCATAACTATATGCGAATGGTTTGGAATCAAACAGCGATTTTAAGTTATTGATGAATTTATTACATATTGAGTTATAATCGATTGAAAATAGACTTTGACACTATTTTATCGAAGGTAATTTCTTGTCTTTATTAGAGGAAAAATATATACTGGATTTCTTGATATCCAAATAAGAATTTCGACTAATTTCGTAAATTTACGAATAAATATAACTTCTTTGATTGTATTAAGGTGTTTTACAAATAATTTATTATTTTTGGAGAATCGTAAAACTGGATAAAAAAAAAGGAAACTTCTTCAAACATTTTCTCCTCCCCCCCCCCCCTCAAATGAAAAGAAACGGTAAATAAAATTCAGCGGTTTGGATTAGAATTCTCAACTGCGTCGGGTTACCCGCACCTGACCGAACTCGTGGTTCGGGTCGGGTTGTCGCTACATATTTTCGTCTCGGGTTGGATCCATTGACTAGAAATATAAATATTAAATAAATAATAAAATAATAAATAAATTATATTTCTAGTCAATGGTTGGATTCGGGTTTGAGTTGACTTTCATTGTTTCGAGTTCGGGCCTTTTTCGAATTTTGACTCTTGCGAGTTGGGTTCGGGTTGACGAGATTTTTCAAAGTAATTTTCACGATATTTTTTCAGGTTAAAAATCTATATACAATAAGACCTCCATAATGGAAACTCCCGAAAAGCGGACACCTTTATTCAACGAATACTTTTTCAATTCCTAAATACTCGTACGCTTAAATATATCTCTGATTAGTGGGCACTTCCTAATCTACACACACATGTGCGAGTGTATGTGTGCATAAATACGATACATGTATTTTTGTTTGTTTGATAGACGAATTGTTGGTAATAATTTTCATATTCCGAGAAGAATAAATGGTTCTTAAAGAAGGAATAATTTGTGATCATATTTTTTTTTATAAAGTACTCTCATGCAGTAAATTAAATATATGCTTATTTAGATTGAAATAGGTATTTATTTTCATCTGAAACATAATTCTGCTGAAACTTTTTGTGAAAAGCCCAACAATCCAACTTGCAAAAAAACTTACTATGACACGCAAGAATTATTCTTGGGTGAAACCTACCCACAGAAAGAAAATTAAAGTCATCCTGACCCGAAAAAGAAAGTTAGGGATAACCCGACACGATGCAGAACTCTATTCAACGATGCCGAAGTTTCTATTCAGAGGTTTTACTATAATTGAATATTAAAAATATAGATTAGTCCATTTTATTGTATAAAACATAAAATTGGTATTAGAGATATAATTGTAGATTACTTTTCATTGCATTAAAACATGATTTACTTTCATTTTATGTCGGGCTCGGGTCGGATTGCCGGTTGAAGTATTTCGTGTTTGGGTCGGGTACGACCCGAATCTCCCCCCCCCCTCCCCCAAATTTTGCGAATTATTGAACATAGGAATCTTCACGATCTTCTGATTACATTTTTATGACTTTAATATTCTATAAAATAAGTCATATGCACCTAAATATGCTGAAATTTAAACTTATTTCATACTAATGCTTTCTACGTTGGGCTTTCTTTTAATACACATTTATTTTACATGACAAAATTAAGCATTAATACAATTATATATTTTTAGTCATTATTTTTTAGGAAACCTTGATGTCTCAAGCAAGCCTGATTTTCCCTTATTTTCCTCTTTCGTTCAAGATAATGGGATTTGTTGTGTTAAAGAGCCTTTAAATATATCTTATTATTATTTTACTTAGAATTAAATATTTACATTCAACAGAATTTTTATTTAAAATTAAAAAAAAAGATATAAACGTTTTTTTATTAAGCAATCTCTTGTTGTGATTTTATTTATACAAACTCCCACCAATAATAGATTTTGGATACATTGACCATGCAGTAACTTTTTAAAGCGAAAATCAGTTCACTGAACATGTTAATATTTTCTTCTTGACCTAAACAATACTTTAAAATTAGAAACTAATTCTTCTTCAAGACAGTATCACCCGATTGGCTAACTATTTTGTATAAATCTCAGTATCTGAACTTAATTTTTAAAAAAATTGCGATTTTTTTTTTTTTTTTTTTTTTTTAAGACAACTGTAAGTCAACATTTTTGGCCTTTAAATTCAGTAAGTAACAAAAAAAAAATACACTGGTATTACTAAAATGCTGTAACTGGCACCCAATTTTTGGAATATCATTTTATTCAATTTCATATCTTGCGTATTCTTTTTCGAATTGTTAAAGGATAATCTTCCCAATCGAGAAAATTTTCTTTTAATATGACCAAATACTTTAAGAGCATCTTATGTTACTAATTGCTGTAAATAATCCCATTAAAAAAAGGGAAAAAAAAGAGAGAGAGAAAACATTTTATGCTAAATGTTGAATATTTTTTATCTATATTATTTTCTGTCAGTTGTATCATGTTGTGTGCATATGTTTATACGCGTTGACAATGTTTTAAGATAACTCTTTGAACCCGATAGGTTCATTAATGCATGTTAAATTTCATACTAATATACATACAAGCATGACCTTAGACTTACTATATATAGTGTTGGTTGTAGAAAAAAGATTATTTTAACCCTAAAAATGGAAAATTAAATTACAAAAAAGGGGAGAAACATTGTATAAGAATTGTTCTTTTTTTTAAAAAAAAAGTGGGGGGAGGAACCAGTTGATTTAAACCACGGTTGATTTAACACAATACTTGTATCGAGCATAATAATTAGCAGCATATGAATTAAAATACAAATGTTATGCTGGATTATGATTATATTGAAAAATTACTCTTTGCAATACTATTAGTATGGGCGAAACAATTTTGGTAATACCATATTTATGCAGCGATATATCAATGATATGTTATTAAAAGATGAAAATTTCTCTTTATTTTAATGATAATTTATAAGTATGAATGAATCGAATTACTAAAGTAATAAAATTTCAAGATTTTAATCTTATCATATACGATGATTCCTTGAAATAAAACGTGTGATTAAAATAAAAATGTTCCATTTAAAACAAATATCTTCAGATCAAAATTTGTGTGTATTTCTAAATATTAAACTGATTAAAAAGTGCTCGCATTATATGAGAAATACAGTTTGAGTTTTATTTAGACGTAATTAGTACAAAACTGTTTCGTGCCATTTTCTGAGTGCGCTGTACCAATTTACTATTAGACAATTCTAATTTTCATTCACTTGATATTTTTCTTTCTCTGAAATGCGAATTAGAAAGTTTCTATAACACTTAAGGTGGTTTTTTAAATATTTTCCCTCACTCAGTAACTCAAAATATATATTCACCGACTCATTTTATACATAAATGTAAGGAATTTTCAGGCATGACTACTGGGGTAATTTGAAATCGAACAGTATTTTACATTTTCTGTAATTGTATATCATATTGAGTTCTAATTAATTGCTGTCTCAAAACAACATTTCCCGGGTTGTAGAATCCAGAAACTCGGCTTAAAACGCAAATTTGGACGGCATACTCTGAATGGTATTTTGTCTTTATCAAAATATGAAAAATGCTTTCCGATTCCTCAGTCCATGAAGAAGAATAACTGCTTATTTTGTGCATGAACAATAACTTTGTGAATATGTCAGAAAGAAGCCAGTTTGGATTTCAATGCTTCAGTAATTTATATATTTTTTTAAATAATTTGTTTCTTATAAAATATGTTTTCTCCCTCTCCTCTCTTTTAATAACCTTAGAAAAGGGAAAATATTGCAATAAAATATTGAAGAGACTTATCTAGCTTCATGAGAAATTAAATACAGACAAGTTCTAGAAGATACAAAACAAGTTCTAGAAATTGCCATTTTTCGTGCCAAAACGGGCACTGGACATTGGATATGGCTAGTATTATGTGGTACCACTAGTTTAATTACTGTAATTTTCGTGCATTTTTCTGGATGTTGTGTTTCAAATAATGCGAGGCTAATTTCATATTTTTAGTACAATATTTTCACTGCTATTAACAGTTTAATAGACTTTTATCCAATTACTTTTTTCCAATAAAATTGCTAAACATTTTTCTGTAAATTTCCTATATATATATATATATATATATATATATAAGAGGTATGAGTTTAGTAATTCGGAAACTTTTTCCTTATTCATTTTCTACATTATTTATATTTACGGTAATGGTTGCAAAATGAAATTTCGTCAGCAACTGCGCATTTATTTTCCATTGTAGAATTAAAAAATCATTGGCCACCGGTCAATTTCTGACGAACCCCCCTATACGTAGGTAGATGATAGATATCATTTAGATAGGACATCACGATTTGCTTCGAAATTGTGTACTTTTAATTTATTTTATGCCGTGTCTTATTGTTATGTGATATAATATAAATGATAAATTTTACTAAAATGTTTACTTGAAAATAAGCACTAATTTAAACTTCTCACAAGGTAGATACTCATAATAATAACTGCTATTTAAAAAATATATATATATCGTTAATTATCTTATTAGTTATGTATAAAATCTTCACTTAGCTTCAAAATAATCATTTCATAAATATAGTACATATCAAATAGACAGAAAATCAGACAGAATGTATTTTCGAAAAACAAAACAGGACTAGTCAACCAAATGTATTAAATAGGATATTGAATTAATATAATTATGTAAATCAATGGTGCCATTTATCAAACTACGTTTTAAACTTGCAATCTTTTCATTTAATTCTCTGTATTTAGTTTTCGATGCTGGTGCTCTTGAGCTCCCTACTCTGAGCATTCGCATAGTTGCCTCTTTCTCTTCTTGCACATCCTTTATTAAATAATTTCTTAATTATGATATGTATCGAATCCGTTTGAAATTATTATTACTTCTAGGAGAAGGGCCGAAAATTTATGTATGACAGATTTTTGATATAATTAATAATGGCCTCAAGGGGGGGGGGGAAGGGTGTGTTTTAGAAGAAAAAAAATTATAACTTCGTCAATTCCCAACATATCAAATCCGCTTAAATTTATTATAAATCCTCTTAATATTATCTAAAACTTTTATATTGACAAGTTTTTATATGACCAACCCTTATAGCAAAATAAAATTAGAAACAAAAAAAAAAATTGTCGGCTCCGCCTGCAAACAAGTTATTTTTCGAAGTAGGCGGTTCCAACTCCCGCATCTTTTTGAAACTGATACAAGAAATCAAGGGTCATAAAATCTCGGTCAAGTTCGTTAATGGGCAAAATCGAACCAAAGGGGAGGCTTTTTGCGAAAACAGAAAAAAACCCATAATTTCTTAATTATGATAGGTATCGAATCCGTTTGAAGTTATTATTACTTCTAGGAGCAGGGCCGAAAATTTATGTATGGCAGATTTTTGATATAATTAAAAATGACTCCAAGGGTGGGGGCGCGAGGGGGGGTTTAGAAGAAAAAAATTGATAACTTCGTCAATTCCCAAGACTTCAAATCCGCTTAAATTTATAATATAAATCCTCTTAATATTATCTAAAACTTTTATATTGACAAGTTTTTTATAGAACCAACTCTTATAGCCAAAAAAAAAAAAAAAAAAAAAAAAAAAAAAAAAAAAAAAATCCCTGCTGGCTTCGCCTGCAAACAAGTTAGGTTTCGAAGTAGGCGGTTCCAACTGCCGCATCATGGCAAAAAGGTCATTTGCTCCGCAATTCCCAACAAACAGGCGCCCCACGGTCTGCGTCTTCGAAATCTACCTGTGCCTGTAGGGCAAGCCATCAGGGATTTTTTTTAATAATTACGTGTAAATACATTTTTTATTTGAGAGGAAATATAATTCTTTGCGCAGTTTTACAAATTGGTAACAGCATAAAAAAAAATGACCTTTTCTAAATATGAAAAAAAAAAATATTGAAATAATGAAAATTTGAATAAAAAATTGAAAAAAAAAGAGCTCTAAAGAATTAAATTTAAAAAATAAGCGCAGTTTGCACACAGCTACACTCTATAAACGACATTTTCAAAACTGATCAAAAAGTACTCAAATCTGAGTATGTTACATAGTCAAAATAGCTTTGAATCAAAATGACTCAAGTTTGAAACATGTATATACTCATTTCTGTAAACATGCACACACATAAGAATAAAACATAATGTACTCATATTTGAGTATGTCCATCTTTCAAAAATGAATATAAATTGACATCTATGTCTTTAGTTTTTAATATATTTCCATGTTTCAAAAATGTGTTTGAACTGATTCTAATCGTTTTTGAGTATGTCCATGTTTCAAAAATGATTATGAGTATAAACTGACCTCTATGTTTTCAGTTTTGAATATGTCCATGTTTAAATATTCTGAGAATTTCTGGTATTTCAGAATTGAAATCATTGGGTCGTCCTATTTGAAACAAAAAGTTTCATAACAAAATGAAAACATCGATTTGCTCAGATTTGAAAGTGTCATTTTTCTCAGTCTAGCTTGAGAAGTATATCCCTACAAAAAAAAAAAAAAAAAAAAAAAAAAAAAAATTATTCATTGTTTTGTTCTTAAAAAATTTTTTAATGGAACGATTCTGGCCGACTTTAATATTAAAAATCTCTTTAAATAATTCTTCGATTTAAAAACTGTCTATTTCAGCGTGTTTATCAAAGATTTCTCTATAATAATGCTATATAATTATTGTTAGTATAATTATTATTATTAGTAGTAGTATAATTATTATTGTAGTTATCATTATTATTATTATCATCAATGCATTAAATATGCGAGATAAAATATTTCTTAATTATTTTAGCAAAGAAGATTGTTGCAAATTCATCATTAATTGTCAGAAAACTATACCAATTTTTGACTTTTCTTTCAGACGCATATAAAATACAAGCATTAAAATTAAAAAAAATTGTACTTATATAAAATAAATATGTTTTTAACGTAAAAAGACCACTTTCCTCTTTGCTGAAGAAATACAATTTCATGTAATTTTCCAAGTTGAACTGATAAGAAAGATAATCAACCAGAAAGGATTTATCTTAATGGTTTAGTTTATTGCTTTTCTTACTTAATGGTTTGAGAAGTGTCATCTTGAAATTAATAGTCACCTCGAACATCTTTGGACGAAATCTTGTAATTAGTGGCCTAATCGTTTTTGAGGGGAAGATATTTTTTCTGAAAAGGGTTCGGAAATGTCCCATTTTTGAAGTTCAGTTTTTCGTGTTTCTTCAAACATGTTTTATTTTGCTTCCCTGTCATCTCCATTCGCTCGTAGGGGCTGTCAGAGGAAACAACAGGGTACCTGGGGAATTCGTTCGGCGAAAGAGGACATAATCGATTCTAACTGGGGATAGGGACTCCGCGTTTGTACGCACTTGCTTCTGGAAAGTTATTTCCTGCGCAAAATACTTACGGGAAGCAGGTGCGTAGCGTACAAACGCTGGATTTTATGGATATTTCGTCCTTTGTCTCTTTGAGATGGGGAGTATATTAGAACATGTATTGCAACTTAGCGGAATTAAAAATTCACGCAGAATTACGAAATTTCAAGCGGAGGTTCTAGACAAAAGGGCCAATTAATAAATTATATGATTTTGGAAGTTCCGACTTTGGAGTATAGGGGGAAAAAATAACGTCGAATTTTTAGGCTGGGATTTGAACATTTACGATTTTCGTGCAGAACTGTGCAAAAATTACAGGGAGAGAATCATAAACGGAAATCCCTTAGCACTGGTAAAAGAAAAGGATTTGTAAAGTTAAAACGTTAAGGGGAGCGTCCATCCAAAGAAATTTTCCGAATATATCGGTAGATTCGTATTTCAAAATTGTGCTAAACTTTTATCTTAAGGCACACATGTCTCAAAAAATTTATTTATTTATTCATTCATTTAAAAAAAAAAAAAAAAAAAATTAATTTGTTTTTAGCTTATTCTTTCTTCTATTTTTTTATTTATAACCTGAAAAATCTGAAATAACGCTCACAAACAGAACACTTTAAATGCGGTTTAGGAAAAAACTGTTAAGGATTTCGTGCCCATTTTTGTGGGATAAAAAAATCGAAAATTCGTTTTTACGCTGAAAATGTTTTGAGTATATTCGAGTTATATATCTTTAGATTCGTAATTTAAAAATAGGTTTCAAAAATATGTTAAAGTTTTCTCTCAAGATACACATGTCTAAAAAATTCGAAGAACAAATTTTCAATAAAAAAAGCTGTCCCCGCATCCCTCTATTTTCTATAATGATGTAGTGAAAATTTTGAAAAGTTTTTGACAAATATAATACTTTAAAGACTTCAGAAGAAAATACTGCTGAGTAAGGATTTCTTTCGCGCAGACAATCTTCGCGGTGTAGAAAATCGAAAATTCGACATCACGTTATATCGGTTATGCACTGAAAATATTTTCAGTGTCATTCGGGTGTATATGGTTAGATTTGAATTGGAGAGTGATTTTAAAATTATGAAAGTCGTTTTCTTAAAGCGCATACATGTCGCAACAATCTTAAAAACAAATTTTGAAGAAAATAAAAAGCTCCCTTCCTTATTTTCCAGATTTTTGTAGTTAAAAGCCTGAAATACTTCTTGCAAATAGAACACTATAGGAAAAATACTGCACACCAAGGATTTAATGCAGATGATTTTTGCGGGAGGGAGGGGGGGGGGGAGGATAAAAATTCGATATGACATCGTACTGATGTAATCATACTAAATTGTTTTAGTCCCCTAAATGAAAATGATCTTTTCTTTTTAGATTGATGTCAGTTATCTGAAAATCCAGGATTAGGCCATCTTTTAAGGCGGTTGTCAAAAAAATAATTTTCCCTAATCAACAACTCGAAACATTCTGAAACATTCATGGGCCTATTTTTAATGCAAAAGCATGATGCTTGCAGGCCTGACTATTGAAGCTATTTAGAATCGAATAGAGTCTTTCATTTTTTGATCAACGAATTACTCACGGTAACTAGAATACACGGTAAGGTCCACCAGCAGGATGCGCAGTAGATCTCCCCTTCCATGACGTCAGTGGAACCCAACGTCCAGTGTTTCCTGCTTCTGGACATTCATTCTCTTATCTATTTTCACGATAACGAGTGTTCTTTTTTTGCGTTAGTGTCATCATTTTATGCTTTGTTCCATTTCTTATTTTTTGCAAGTGGATTACTTAATAAAAAAAATGTGGAGTATTTAATTAAAATAATTAGTGATGCCTTGCTGTGCAGTTTCTGGTTGTACTAATCATACCAGACATTACAATGTCGCTGGAATTTCATTTCATCGATTCCCAGTAAATGACGCAGTGCGAAAACAATGGCTGCAAGCGTGCAAAAGAGCTGACAGTTTTTGCATTGATAATGCAAGAGTTTGTTCAATCCACTTTGAAGAAGCAGATTTTGAAAGGGATTTAAATGCAGAACTGCTTGATTTGAAGCCTACACGAAAATTAAAGCTTAAATCGGTTCCCCATTTAAAAATACCCAGCTTTTCATCAAATAATAAAAATACTTTAAGAAGAGAACGAGCTGAAAAAGGAGATACGAGAAAGGAAATAAACCTTTTATTAAATGCGGAAGAATATGATCAGGATTTATTTCCTCTCTCCTCAGAACAAGAATCTAATGATAAATCTCTGGGAAATTCATCAGATATTGAATTAGATTCAATAAAAAAAGAAAATCAACATTTAAAAGAATTAAATGAGAAATTATTTTGCGAAATGGAAAAGGTAAAATTAGAAAACTCCCATTTAAAAGAAATTTTAAAGCAGTACGAGTCCCAATTTTCATGTTCGCAACAGCAGGTTATTTTGAAAGGTAAATGCGTTACTTGGAAAAAAGAAGATATTTCGAAAGCCATAGCATTAAGATGCATATCTAAAAAAGCTTTTATTTATGTAAAAGAAGAGTATAAATATCCTCTGCCTAGTGAAACGACTCTAAAACGCCGTCTTCATCACTGCGTTATAATACCAGGATTTATAGATCTCAGTCTCAGTGTCCTGAAAGCTCAAGGGATGGTTTTCACTGACATAGAAAAGGATGTAGTACTAAGCTTCGATGAGATGAAAGTGAAAGCTGACCTATGCTACGACCCCGTTCAAGACAAAATTTTGGGACCTCATTCCACTGTGCAAGTTGTGATGGTACGAGGACTGGTAGGAAAATGGAAACAACCCATTTATTATTAATTTGACAAGGCTATTGACAAAGATTTGTTTTTTAATATCGTGGAAAAAGTTGAACTAATAGGATTTAGAGTAAGGGCGTTTGTGAGTGATATGGGGCCCTTAAATCAAAAACTGATATCAGATTTGGGCATCAAGCCAGGCTGTACACATCTAAAAAACCCCTTTTGTGAGGACAGAAATATCTGGGCATTTTGTGATGTTCCTCATGCACTTAAACTTATGAGGAATCATTTGATTGATAAAGGCTATCAATTAGCAAATGGGAAGATAGTTCAGAAACAAATTTTTCAACAGCTCATTGAAAAACAAAAAGACGGCGATCTGAAATTTACATATAAAATTAACCACGATCATCTTTTCCTAAGTAGTACAGAGAGGCAGAATGTAAGAAAAGCTGCTGAATTACTTTCAGGCACTGTTGCAAAAGCCATTGAATATGTTCTGCCAGGAAATAGTCATGTGGCAGAGTTTATAAAAACAGTGAATGATGGATTTGATGTCTTAAATTCAAGAATACCTCATCATCGCACCAATAAGCTCAAAAGTGCATATGGTATGAATTTGAATGAGCAGAATGTAGCTTTAAAAATGTTATATGATTTATGTGCAACTGCTCGTGTCGTCGGAAAAAAAACTTATTACCATTCCAGAAAGGTTTCTTAATTTCAATTTTTAGTCTTCAAGGGCTATATGCTGAATTACAAGCTGGAGGTTATTCATATCTCATGGCTTCAAGATGTAATCAAGATGTTCTGGAATCCTTTTTTTCTTTTATAAGAGGGTTTGGTAAATTTTATGATCATCCTTTACCAACTGCTGTCAGCCAAAGAATAAAGTTTCTGCTTCTGAGTCGCAGTTCAAAAAGCATAATTTCCAATGAGAATTGTTCTGAGGAAGAGACGACCACATTAAGTGCCGACTTCGTAGTAAATTTAGAGAACGAAAATCCTAATGAACCTGAAGAACATTCAACAGCAAACACTTTGGAAGACGACGTGTCAGAAGAAGATATATTGTTAGATGTTTACGAATCAAAAACTACCAATAATGAAAATCATATTCATCCATTATCAAGAGAAAACCCTGATTTAATAAAAATTCTGGCAGGATACATCGCCTTTAGAGTTAAAAAGAAAAATATTCCAAAAAAATTCGAATATGGTAATCCAACAAACCAGTTACTAACTCAGAATAAAGACTGGCTCTCTTCTATTTCGAAAGGATTCTTAATGGAACCGACAAATAAATGGCTTGAAATTGTTTTTAAAATGGAAGAGGAATTAAAAAAATTCCATGGTAATGATTTGATAAAAGAATGTGGCGTGATGAGAAAATTGACAAACATTATAAAAGACTTATTTCCCGAAATAGACGACTTTTCCATTTCATGTTATGTTCGTACAAGAACTTTCATCAGATTAAAATCGCTCAATAAAAATAAATCACTAAAGAGACATTATAAATTCACCAGCTGTGATGAATCAAGAAAAAAATCTAAGAAATTAGCTAAACTACAATGATAAGCCATTATGGTGAGTGTAAAATTTTTAATTAATGAATTAATAGCAGTCTTTTCTTTTTATAATATTCAGGCATGTAATTCATATACTCACCAGTAAAAAAGATAATTTGGCAAATATATTTTATATTGTGATTTTTATGCATTTTAAAGTATTTACATGTTTTCTGGAAAGACTATTAGTCTGATAATTTTCAATAATTTTATAATTTAAATTTCTGTATTAGTGTACTCAAACAAGTTTAGGGAGGTTTTAAAAAATTATCTAAAAAGTTTATGGCTACTGTTTAAAAAATTTTTACTCATTACATAATTTTTTAAACATTTGTGAATTCGAAAAAAATCCTAAGTTCTTATTCAAAAAAAGCTTTTCTTATATTTATCCAAAGTTTCTCTGACAGTACTAGTGTATTTTTTAAAGTATGTGTTGTAAAGTATATAGTACTATGCCATTTTGAAAAGTTATAAATTTGATTAGCATTATTATAACAGTTTTATGTTTCTTGAATATTAAATAACGATTTTGAAAATATATGAATTTTGATAATATGTAAATTTATGAATGTATAAATATATATTTGAAAATATACAACATAACTATAGGTGCATTTTTCTCAAAGCCTCATGAATTCAAGCGAAAGTTTTCCAATTTTTCTCAAAGTATTTTGAATTAAAGCAAAATTGTAAAAATATTATTGTGAAAAGATTGTGTCTAAAATATTAAAATAGAACTGAAAAGGTGGGAAAACTTTTGCTTTTCGCGCAAATGTGTTTAAATAAAATATTAACAACTTCGTCGAAATTGAATACTTCTAAGAAATAAATGTAAACAAAAGATTGACCTTTTAAAAAATTCTAAAAAATAAAGACATATAAATATATTAACTTGAATTTGAAAATGTTCAGTTTGTAAATGTTCAAAGTGTCACTCCTCTCAGTAATATCTTATACAGGATATTAAATAAATGTATAATATCCTTTTTTGAACGTAAAAGTTTTATAGAAAGCGAAAAGTGCGTTACCCAAAGACTGGACTTGGGTTCCAATGACGTCAGAGGGGAAAACGAAACTTGCGCGTGAACCCTACCGTGTATTCTAGCTACCGTGGAATTACTTATGTATTTATAAGCGATTGTTTTCACGTGACGACAAATTGTCCCTTGATTGTATTTTGTGAATGATTTTTGCCTTTATCAAAAAATGGAAAACATTATTCCATCACATAGTATTTGCATAAGAGAACCTGCCAATTTCGTGCGTTACAATATTTCTTTAAATATGACGTCATTTGCACTTGTGGAATATCACCCCATCTTCCATAATTTGGTTTTATTTTTTAAAACAGCGCAAATTACCATATTTTTAGATTCTGCAAGATCTGGGACTATAGTTGGAGGACTTAGTTTGTAGGGGACACAGCCCCTAGTAGATTAAAGAAAGAAAAAAATTCTTTGAGTTATAATTTAAGAGGCTAAACTTAAGGCTTGTTCAATTAATAAAACTTTTTTTTTTCATCTTGACAGTGAATTCGACAGTATCGTTGTGACAGTTTGCAAAGTAGTTTGTAAATTTATATTTTAAACAATAATATAAAACTATTTTATGCAAAAATTGTATAAATATTTTAAGCAAAGTAAGTTTGTTTAAAATATCGTTACAAAATCTACATTATTGTTAACAATGTCTGGACAAGTGTCGTGTATATATGACATTTAAAGAGTATTCCGTTTTCACACTTTCCTTACAGTATCTTTAAATAACGCAGAACTTATGCATTTAAATAACTCGAAAATGTTTACTTTGATTTACTTTTGCTAAAAATTTAAAATTGTTTTCCAGGAAAGTGTTAAGTTTAGGAATAAAAATTAGAGTTCGGCTTGTACTGACATACTCTGTATTTTTGATTGAAAAGAAGTAGATTGCAGTTCTGATTTCTTATAGAAAAATTATCTTTATTTATACGTATTATCACTGAAAGTTTGTTAAAATAGTTTAGAAACGATTCTCATTGTATATAAAAAAGTAAGAAACAGTTTGTTACTGCAATATACTCAAGAACTTACACTTGTCATCATCAATTGCCTTTTGTTTTGTTAATGCTTAATGTTGTTCTTAAATCCAAAGAAGCTGCTTTCTGACACATTTCTAAATTCATTTATATTCGGAAAAGCAAAATGTTCTTATTCAGAATCTATTTATTCAAATGAGGCTTTCCATTTATTGGTAAAGCATTCCATTGCAATTTTTGGATATTAATATTGTCACTAAAAAAATTCTATTATTTAATAATACCAAAAAAAAAAAAAAAAAAGAAAAAAAAAAAAAGAAAAAAAAAACTGCTGTTTACACTTGGAGCATTGACCCATCTGTCCTATCCTAATGGCTGTATAGCAGAAAGCATCCCAACTTTTTTACCACCTCCCACTGACCTGTCCAGATGTCAAAAGGTATCTTAGACAAATGGGTGGGAACGAGAGCAGGTACTAAAGAGCATCTGTTTAACATCTGTCAAAATTCAGAGATAATTTCATGTGGTAAATAAATGCTTGTTAAGGAGGTTTCTTGAATGAAGAAAATGATATTGTGTTTTTCAACCTTTACACCTTTACATGAGATATTCTTTAAATTTCTTTTCAAGGTAGAAACATAAAATTAAATAGAAATCATAATCTTTTTTTTTTTTTTTTTTTTTTTTTTTTTTCCACAAAAGCTAGGAGAGTTTGCGCTCAATTCAACAAAAAAAAATTTTTCTCTAATTTAATAGAACAGTTGTAATAAAACCAAAAAAGCTATTTTGCACAATCTGTCCTTATAGGATTGGTGTGATTGCGCATATGGGGTGGAGAGATTGTTATTAATAATAATTACAATTAAATTGTTAACAATAATAATTATAATTAAATGACATTGTTGTAATGTTTTTGTGAATAAGTGTTATTGTATTAGGAGTGAATATTTAAACCTAATGATTGAAGAATTAGAAAAAGGAAAGAATTTTAAGAACAATTAAAATATTTTAATTTAAAAAATTCAAAGAATTAGAAACAAAACAAGTCCAGATAAGATTACAAAATAATATTAAGTTACTTGATAACACGTGTAACTTAAAATTAGTCCATTTTCATTTCCGTAGTTTCAAAGTTTTCTTGTATGGAAACCGAAGTTTTCGTCGTCCACAATCGATGCACTTATTGTTGTAAATGGTGCAGCATTCGTGCAACCACCTGTCACAAGTAATACATTGATCCAGTCACTTTTCGATATTGTCTCCTGGTACAGTTCCAGACACTCCGTACACTCATCCATTGCCCAGTATTTTTTAGCAAATTAATTTATTGATAAATTTAGTTTCGACAATTATGTGTTTTTCAAAAATTGTTTCAAAATTGATTCATTTATATGTTTTACATGTAACTTGTAATCTATGCAAAATTACCAATAAGCTGCGTAATCTCTTCTAGCATGTAAACAAATGGGAACAATGCGCCATCTCTCCTAAGTAGCAGATGCGCAATATTTCCAACTTCAGTAGGAGAGATTGTGCGGACTTTTATTTAAACATGGCTGCTTCTAAACCGAACCGGCGGTATTCGCACCGTTAGTCTAGGTTAGTAGCTTATGAGAAATATTTTAAGTTTAAAATATTTTGTAATACTGATATTACATAGAAATTCTGATGAATAGTTAAGAAAATTGAAGCACTGACTTTGGGAAAACAAAACAAAATAGCAATGCCTATCCTAGACGCTCGAAACAATCAATGTGCACATTCAAGTAGACACTCCACTATTGTTGTTGTACAACTACATGGAGTCGCTGCGCGCGGACTCTACTCCTTCCTCCCTATCCTCTTTGTGCGCAATCTCTCCGACCACGCAATCTCTCCTGGCTTTACCTTAAATTTTACTATAATTGCTCAGAATAAAAGAAATAATAGTATCTTGAGCATTATGATGTTGACGAATTCGCTTATTTTTTATTCTGCTATTGAAACGATAGAAATGTATGAATAGATCTGAACAATACAAGGAAAATTCATTCCGTTTCAGATTATTTTTGTCTTAATTATCGAATTTATTACAAACATAACGTTTAAAAAAATTAGGTTACAGCCAATGGCTATAAAAAGGAGTGAAATTTCAAGTGTTTAAATTGAGGTTTGTTTATAAATTATGTAAATTAAACTTATTTTACTTAAATATGTTTTTATTTCATGATTTTAATGTTAATTTTTAGTATTCAGAAAAAATGCCATTTAAATTTTGTAAATCATACTTTTATCAAATTTTTCATTAATTAATAATTAAATAATTGAGAATATACGGTTTTTTTTTCATTAATTTGCTTTCTGAGATTATAAGTGTGACAATAAAATAACATTACTAAAAGAAATAGCGAAATAAAAAATCGTGAATGCAAAGCGTAAACAAACGATCACGCCGCCATTTTACCTACTGGACTTCTTTATTTCTGAGGTGTGTCAGGCTGCCGTTTTCTTTAATAATGTTATTGTACATTTGTTAACGGAATCTGTAAAAATTTATTTTCGTTTATTAAATAAAATAAATATATTTTTTTAAATATACATTTATTTATTCTTTTATAGAGCTTCAAAATTACGATATTTTTAAGAATGTTTTTCTTTTCTCCTAAACTATTTCAAATTTTTGTCTATGTGTATATTGTAATTTCGTATATAATGTTTTGCGAACATATAAACGAAAAAATGCTTTTAAAAAATTACTCAAAAAAATAAAATAAATTGTAGGTATGATGGTTAAGAAATATAGATTTTTTATTTTGTTTAATTGAGAAAGGCCGGCCCGGCCCAGGATCTGAAAATATCAGATCGTGTAGACCAGTATATTTACATGAAACTCGTGAGCAGACGATTAATGATCAATCGAAAGTCAATTAAAATTAGGAAAAATCAAGCAATTTATAAAACAATTTAGAGGAAAAAATTGTTGACTTCTTACTGATAATTTAAACAGAAACAGAAATCAATTAAAGCTAATAGATAATATATGAAATCCATGAAATTACTCGACCAGTTATAATACGGCAGTAATGAAAGTGAGAAAGACGAATTTTTTGACGTATAAAATTTATTCTTTCTTTAACGGCAACATGTTAAATGTTTAATTTTTTTTAATGGACCCTATTATCCGTTTGGGTTCGAGGGTACGATTTCCGAAATGTTTCCCCAAAGCACGTGGCTCAAAATCACGAGAAAATCTGGTCCGTTGCTGCTCTATGGCATGCAGTCTTGAGTTGCAAGCGAGTCGTTGCATAATTAAGGACTACAATATCGGCAATATTTCCCCAAAGCACATGACGTTGACGTTAATGGGAATAGGGTCCATTAGCATATATTAAACGTGTTCATATCAGGGCCGGCCCAACGGTATTTTGGCGCCCGTGCGAATATCCGTCGGGCGCCCCCCCCCCCCCCCCCCTCACAAACCCGAAAAATAGGAAATATTCTTGGATTATTCTTAACATTTTATATATTCGTTACTTTTAAACATACTATTACTAATTACTTATGATGTTATTTAAAGAATACATAAAGGCATTAAAACTCAATCCCTTTTTGTATATAATAATCTGGGGACGCGGACAAAAACGAGGCAAAGAGACTGATCACTGATCCCCAACAGACAACCAATTGCCTTCCTCCCCCCCCCCCCTCCTTTGAGGGGCAAGGGCAGAAAATTAAAAAAAATCATCTGATCTGATGTTTATATTCTTAGAAAGCATATTACCAAAATTTTATCTTCAAAAGCCATCATAGATTCTGGATAACTTAACCCATTAAAGCCTAGCGGTACCATATGGTACCAGATAAGTTTCAACCATTTTTTTGTTTGTACACCAGTATTTTTTTAAGGAAACATTATCTTATTTTAATGACTCAAAGTTCAGGATAAAATCAAACAAAAATTGCTAATTTTAAAAAACTGGTGTGAAATGTAAGTTAGGCATTTTAAAGACGAAAATAATTCCGGCTTTAATGGGTTAAAAACAAGAAAATTTGCGACAAAATTTTTTTATTTCAATTTTCTCGCAATATCATTTTTGTTACATAACATCTTACTCAAAGCTCTTCCATTTATACAGAATTTCAAAGATCTGATAAGGAGAAATTTACTCACAAAAAATACATTCTAGAACTTGAAGCATAGGCCTATGTGGCAGAACCAAAAAAAAAGTTTCCCGTATTTTAAACAAACTACAGAATTTATTTGTGCACTGATAATTATGCATGGAAACTGAAGTCACCCCACATGCTTAAAGCCACGGGGAAGTTGCAAAAAATTCGTCCTTTCTCAAAGGATGCCCTTGCCAAGATGTTCTTATTACCTACTCCTGGACAATTAATGGACCAGCAACTGACAACTATATCCTGGTTTGCCCGAGAGAGATTAATTATCACTTCTTAGAAATACTTATATTGGTCATTTCCCTACCCGAAGTGTCCCCTCTCTCACCAGCCCTGACAACAGCACATAATATTTTACAGCTTTGTTGAAAGACTACTAAACTGGAATTCTTAGAACTGATTTTTTACCGTCACCCTCGTGACAAAAAAGATAACTCTCGCTCAGATTCGGAGCCTTCAGAAATTATTTAACTTTATTTCTTCTGGCTCCCTATTGCTCCAAGCCACATACGAGTAACTGTTTTTCCTTTGACACCCCTCCCCCTCCTCCCTCACACACATATTTACTTATGTGTGTGTACTCGTTTTGATTACATTAGTTCTCAAATCAGAAATAATTGTATTTCTTTGTGTAATCTTTCAAATATTTGTAAATTAAAATGTAGAGCAATCAGTGTCATAACATTTTCACTTGAGTTTGAAATTCTGGGGTGGGCCGTGCCCCCCCCCCCCCCCGTCTAGTTACGTATATGCTTTTATCCCATTCTTCTTTTAAACTTTCACAAAATTTTTTAACTATATTTAAAAAAAAAAGTGTGATGGCCGGGAAACAAGATATTTATAAATATGATTTTACTTTATATTCATAATCATATTTTTCTAATTTTATTTTCTTGAAATACAAATTTATACATCTATTCCCTTTTAAATGTAAATTCTTTAAAGAGAATTATCTTTTTAAAACTTTTCTAAAATATTTTTTGACTCGTTTTTAAGCATAAAAGCACGAGACTTGCAGGTATGTTTTTTGATGTGATATGAAATCGAAAAATTTTTTTTTTCATTTTCTGTTAAAAGAATTGCATCTTGAGTTATAAGTGATTTTTGTCTCAGGACAGCAGTTTTTTTTCCTTTCCTGCGCTGTCGTGTCCGGAAATTCGGCTCAAAACGCCAACTTTGACAGCATTTTTTGAAAATTCTTCTGCTTTTACCGAAAAACTGAAAAACTGTTCGATTACATTAGTTTTTTAAGAAGAGCATCTGCCAATTTGACACATTTGGGATAAAAAATGTGCTAAAAAGCAGCCAGTTTGGGATTTTGGCCTTACACAGCGAGTTTTACAATAAACCTTCTCTGTCTCATCGGAAAAAGCTGTTCAGAATAGATTGAAAAAAAAAAAAACAATTTTAAATCATTGATATGTTTCTTAAAAAAATATAAATATTAAAATTAATAAGATGAACTGACTTCACAAAAATTTTACAATGCATTGTTTTCTTCAATGTTAATAACATCACTCTTTAAGAATAAGTTTCCATCGACGTTGTCTGATTTTTTTCTGAAATTTGAACTAGAAAAACGTTTTTTTCTAAAATGAACTAAATTTATCTCCTTTATTTCCTGAGAAAAAAAAAAGAAAGAAAGAAAGTACGGACCAGGAAAATATAGTTACATAGTCCTAATTTCATATCAATAAATGTTTTGACTTTAAACTTATTTGTGGTGCATTTCACATTGTCTTGTTGAAGCAAGGCCGAGGGGGGGGGGGGGAGGGGGATGTCCTGGGCACAAGAGTAGAAGGGGGCGCCAAAAGAAGATTTGGTTCGTCCTTCGGTACAAAAAACAAATAACGAAATTTAGGAAAAAATGTCATGGAATCGGACGACCCAAAATAAAGATATATTCGTTAATTTTATACTCTTTGTTTTGAACAGTGCGTGATTTTTCTATTAAGGGACTGCTTAGGGGCGCCAGAGAATAATATTTGATTAACGAATTCATCTAAGATACCTGTAAGATTTATACACTGTTCCAATTATATTTGAATTGGTTCAATATTTCGGACATCGTGATGACAAAATTTGCTTTTGTGTGTCTCTGTAAACAAACTATACGATTTACATACTTGATTAATGAACACACCCAGATCCAAGGTACTTGTAAGATCAATACATTGTTCCAATTAGGTTCGAAATGATTCAATTTTCGAACATTATCTTATTAACAAGATCTGGATTATACATAGATAGATAAAAACGAAGCGATTACAGCAGGTCCATTTCTAAAGAAAGCAATATAAAAATATTAAGATAAATATGCTTCCTAACAATTATTTCATATTTAAAATAAAAATTAGGGGAATGGATAGAAAACTTCTCTGTATACATTTATTTTGGAAAAGGATTGGAGAGGGCGCCAAAATCCTTGCGACTGAAAAATTCCTATTTTCGGCCATGTATTGAAATACTATTACACTATTATTGATTTAATACAGATTAAATTAAGAATAACTAAATAAAACGATGTTCTGAAGTTAATTTTTTAATAAGATTAATTACATATATAATTTTTAGTTAGAGAAATTTACCTCTATTAATCTTTCATTTGCGTCTTCGCCATAAGATTTGGCGCTCCGATTATATCCCTTTTTTCATCATGGTTTTTACTTTTTCTTTCTTTTTTTTTCGGCGCCCTCTTGATCCTTTAATAATTTCCCGATTTTTTCATCCACGGCATTTTGAGTATAATCTTTAAATTAATATTGTTTAATACAAATAAACGAGAATAAGTAATTTGTACGATTCTCTGCCAAAGGATGTTACCTGCCAAAGGACACTTGCCACTATCAGCTGCATGAAGGGACAGCCGAGAGTCGATCAACCAGCGGGAGAAGAAAGAGTTCAGAATCGTAAAAATGTCAGTAGTTATTAATTAACCTCCCTCAGTCCTGGTGTTGAATAGAGATTTGGCAATGTCTTTCCTGGATGTAATTTGAGTGTTAATAGCCTCGTTTCCTCAGATAAAGGAACCGGGCATATGGTCTATATGGGAAGATTTCAGTGTCCTTGAACTGTTATTTAAACCCAAGGTAGAGCCACTACCACAGACCGCAGCCTGGAAAAAATGAAAAAGAAAAGGAAAAAAACGCGGAATCTAAAATTATTTTTTGTCGGTGATCTTTTGACTTTTGAGCGCCCCTTAAGCCGTTTCGCGACTTGGCGCCCCATGCAGTCGCACACTTCGCACGCCCCTTGCGCCGGCCCTGGTTCATATATATATATTTAAAAATAACCTTTTAAAATATAATTCAGAAAAAAAATGAATATTTTCCAAAATTAACAGAAGAGGTAAAAAGGATTTTTTAAAAATATTCTTTCATAATTTTAAGAAACTTGAAATTGTTAATCTGTCTCGGGGTTTGGGAGGGGCTTCAACCCCCTTAACAAACCCGTGGGTGCGCCACTGCAAGGGTGCACCATGCACCCTCCCATCCCGTACACCCTACTCCCGACCCTCCGCCGCTCGTAACTCACCCACCTCAGAAATCGATTTGAGCGTCCCTAGCGGGAAAAATTAAAGAAAAAGGGTTACATTTAAACTATAAGATGAAGGGTAAGCTCAAGAACGACTAAGACAAGGTTAAATAAAAAATATTATCATACCATAAGATAAATATTAAATTTATATATTAATTTTGAATGACGAACACCTAAGTAGAGGAAAAGGTGTAAATATGGGCACCCTTTTTTGTTTTTGACTTAAGGTGAATTTCATTTTGAAAAATTCTAAAATTTTAACCTTCATTAACAGCTACGAGCAGGGAAGACCGAGCTATGCTCGGTCAAAATTAGCTTTGAGTTCAAATATCCTGACGCAAGAGCAAAATGACCCTCTAATCAAATTTTCTCAAACATGTGACCTAGCCCAACATTCTTCTCGTGCCCCAAAACCATAGGAGGCAAAATTTAATCTAAATAGTCTGAGCCGTTTTTAAGATATGATGAAAGATATGATAAAATGACCCACTAATTAAATTTTCTGGAACATGTGACCTAGCCCAACAGTCTTCTCGTGCCCGAAAACCACAGGATGCAAAATTTAGTGTATATAGTCTGAGCCGTTTCTAAGATAAAATAGCTTGACCCATAATGAACCATGACCAAAATGACCCCCTAATCAAATTTTCTCGAACACATGACCTAGCCCAACAGTCTTCTCGTGCCTGAAAACCATAGGATGCAAAATTTAGTGCAAATAGTCTAAGCCGTTTTTAAGATAAAATAGCTTGACCAATAATTAACCATGACCAAAATGACCCACTAATCGAATTTTCTCGATCACATGACCTAGCCCAACAGTCTTCTCGTGCCTGAAAACCATAGGATGCAAAATTTAGTGTAATTAGTTTGAGACATTTTTAAGATAAAATAGCTTGACGTATAATGACCTATGACCAAAATGACCCAATAATCGAATTTTCTCGAACACGTAACGTAGCCCAACAGTCTTCTCGTGTCCGAAAACCATAGGATGCAAAATTTAGTGTAAATAGTCTGACCCGTTTTTTAGATAAAATTAGCTTGACCCACAATGAGCCACTAATCGAATTTTCTCGGACGTGTGACCTAGCCCAATGATTTTGCCGTGCCCGAAACTCGTAGGACACAAAATTTAATCAAAATCGTAAGAGCCGTTTTTCAGATAAAATAAAATTGACCCGGGTTGACCCCAAAATGACCCACTAATCGAAAGTTCTCGAACATGTGACCCAGCCCAATAGCCTTCTCGTGCCCGAAAATGGTAAGATACAAAATTTAGTCAAAATCGTTTGAACCGTTTTTTAGATAGAATTAGCTTGACCCTGACCCTTGATGACCCACTAATCGAATTTTCTCGAACACGTGACCTACCCCAATGGTTTTCTGGTGCCCCAAAACGGTAGGATACAAAATTTCGTCAAAATCGTTAGAGCCGTTTTTGAGATAAAATTTGCATATATATATATATATATATATATATATATATATATAACCACACACAAGATTTGCTCGTATTAGAATATATGATAACAAGTTTACTAAATGATAGGAGGCAAAACAAATATTAATATGAATTATTTCCTTTCGAAAACGAATATTTACAAAAAGCTTTTAAAAAAGCACCAGAAAAAAAGGGTGTGCAAATATGGGCCCTCTCTAAAAAAGTCACAAAAACAGTTTAAAATGTTTTAAAACAGGATAAAAGAATACAATATGGTAGAGAATTTGGTTATTACACTTATTCGTCGATTATCTCAAACAATTAAAAAACAAAAGATAGTGCATCATATTTAATCAGAATGCAGCAGGGAAGACCGAGCTATGCTCGGATATAATTAGCTTTGTATTCAACTCTGTATAACAATAAATTCTCCGTACAACATATAAGGTAAAGCCAGGAGAGATGACGCAGTCGGAGAGAATGCGCACATAGAGGTTTGGGGGGGAGGAGTAGAGTGAGAGCGCAGCGACTCCAGGTAGTTGTACAACAACAGTAGTGGAGTGTCTACTTGAAAGTGCACGTTTATTGCTTTGAGCGTCTAAGATAAAATGTTGCTTTTTTGTTATGTTTTCCCAAAGTAAGTTCTTGAATTTTCATAGCTATTCATCAGAATTTCTATACAATGTCAATAGTACAAAATATTTTAAACTTAAACGATTTCTCATAAGCTACTAATCTAGACTAACAATGTGAACATCAACGGTTCGTTTTAGTAGAGGCCATGTTTAAATAAAAGGCCGCGCAATTTCTCCTACCGAAATTGGAGAGTTTGCGCATCTGCTACTTAGGAGAGATGGTGCATTGTTCCAACTAGTTTTCATGCTAGGAGAGATTACGCAGCTTATTGGTAAATTTGTATAAAAAAAATGAAAAATGAAAATGGACTAATTTTAAGTTAAACGTGTTATTAAGTATACATAATTTTATTTTGTAATCTTATCTGGACTTGCTTTTTCTGGTTCTTTAATTTTTTTTCCTTTAATTAAAATTTTTTAATAGTTTTTAAAATTATTTCCTTTTTCTGATTCTTTAAGCATTAGGTTGAAATCTTCACTCGCAATACAATAAAATTTGGTCACAAAAACCTTACAGCAATGTCATTTAAGTGTAATTATTATTGTTAACAATTTAATTGTAGTTATTATTAATAACAATCTCTCCTACCCATGTGCGCAATCACACCAACCCTGTAAGGAGAGATTGCGCAAAATAACTTTCTTGGTTTTATTACAACTGTTCTATTAAATTGCAACATAACAACAAAATAGCAATGGAAATGCATAAAAAACAAATGAAGTAAAAATTATTCATGGATAGTTTAGCAAAAAATTAATATTTAGATTTTTTATTGCTGTTCTTTTGAATTGTGCGCAGACTATCCTAGCTTTACCTTATCTGTTCTATGTATCCTGATTGGTTGAATTCTGTTTTCGAGAACGTTCCTTGGACGCTGATTGGTTGAATCATGTATATCGGTTCTCATTGAGGATTTCTAGAAAATTCCTTCAGATTCTAAAAACCAATTTTTTGGCCAAATGTCGCCAAAATTTGGCGAAAATGCGCAAACTTAGCACATTATTTCTTTTGGCGCCAAGCATGCGTTTTGGCACTGTTATTAAATTGTTTTAATCATAATGCTGTGTATTGAAAAAAAACAAAAAAAAACTCAAACAAGATTTTGATGATGTTGTAAAGAATTTGAGCTTCGACATCCAGCTGCACTATGTGTCATTCTAGCATTTCCTGTGAGTGCACTTAACTGCATACCTTCCCTCCCTATTTTTGCCTTGAAGACTAGCAGACGCCGAATTCTATTGTACTGTGAGCGGAAAGTTCGGACAGTGATGAAGTGGTAAGGCGTTACCCAAAAAGAGGTCTTATGCTTTGATCCTTGCCGAGTTCGTGGGAAAGAGTTCATCTGCGAAAGAAGCGATCTCTGCACACGATTTTTAGGTTTGCGCCCGAAACTTTGCCCTTTGTCTTAGAACGTCCAATGACGGACTTAGTGAAAACGAAACAGAGGGATCTCAAGGCTGCTAAGAGGCTGGAGAGTTTCGAGGGGCCCGCCTCGACAAAGCCCCCGCCCCCAGAAGAAGTTCTCCTGCGAGAATGAAAAAGTAAGAGAGGACAGTTTTTGGAGAGATCGAAAAGGAGAGTGTTGACTCTCTGGAGAAGGGAAAAGGAAACGTCAGTTTCTAACTCAGCGTGGTGTAAGCGCTAGTGAGGTCCGACCTCTAGAATTGATACAGCAGGTATCCGCTGAAAATCCCAGCGAAGTGAAAAAGCACACCAAGTGCGAGAGTGAGAGTTCTTAGACTCAGAATTAACGAGCATTAGTAGATCTTCCGAAGAGAAGGAACGGACGAGCCTTGGTCCGAATGAACTTTGTTTTGTAGTCACGACTGTCTGTAATGTTTAGAGACTTTTGTTTGTTTCAGTTACACTTGGAGTCAAGAGGTCATTAATTTATAAGCGATTGACTCACGAAAAATAATTAAATGCTGTATTGACGTCTTGTATATATTTTTCATTAGAATTAACATTGTTATACAATAAAATTCTATTTTCTAATTTATGCGAGAAATTCTCTGTGCCAACGATCCGATCTCGCTACCACTCACCATCTTTTATCGGGTCGGTATAGAGGAGTTACTACAACTGGTGGCTTGCGGTGATGGATTAATTAGCAAAAATTAATGACATTCTCTAAAGACAAAGAGTGGACTCTGAAATTTAAATCATCAAAGTGCTCCAAGAAAGAGTCTCCTTGTGACTTGTGACCTGAGTCTCCTTAGACGCCCCTGTGGATCAACACAGCATCAGAAAGAGAAATCTACCAAGAATTCTGGAGAGTGTTCCCCCATCCGGAAGAGTCCCCATCCGAAAAGTGTGATAGAAACTCCGTCTGTGCTCCTGAGAATCTCTGAAGTCTGTGCTTCTGACGCCCTGAAAGACTCCTAGTAATGGAGGTAAGCTCTTTTTATACTCAGAGTGGCTTTAATTGTTATTAGTGTTTGTATAGGTGTTGTAGGCTTCAAAAAAAAAAGTTGTATGTTTATTTTTGTGAGAGTAAATATTTTGAGAAATTTTTCCGGTAGAAAAAAAAAGTATGATGAGATACTTCCGAGATTACTGTAACTTATTTAATAGACAAATTTTGTAGTTAAAAATTAAATTATTGTTGAATTAATTTAATGCAAACTGAGAGTTGTGCAGTGTTACAAAATTTTAGCTGAATCTATAAATGAGAGTTCATTGAAAAAAAAAAGTATTGAACGCATTTCATATTTTACGATAACAGAGTTGATTTTATATGTTTTTTGTGAATTATTCTAAATTTTTTAAGAGTGGATGCAGAGATTAAGACCACCATTGATTTAAAAAAAAAAAAAAAAGGGAATTGAATGAGACTTTTGCAATTTAAAATATTTTTACTGTGCTTTTTGAATTTGAAATTTTTGTTTTGTGTAGAATTTATCCCATATGTATTTTATAACCAAATACCAAGGTGAATGTAGACGTTAGGATAGAGTTGCTTATCTTTATATGTTGCATATTTCCTATATTATTGCTAAGCGTACTTTTTTTATGAGCGTATATTTTGGTAATATTTTGACGCACTTGGTAGGATTTGATTTAATCTTATTGTATTGTTTTATATTTGTGGGAAAGATAATTTCTAATTTTATACTTTAAAAATGTCGGAGCTTAAATATTTTAGGAAAGCTGATTTGCAAACGTTAGCTTACGAATTTGAGGTCATTTTAGAGGAAAATGATACTGTACCGAAAATTATAAAAAAAATAGAGTCGTCAGAAGGATTTGATAAAGAGCTAGCCTTAGCGCAGATTAAACTTATAGAAAAAGATAGGGAAAATAAATTATTGGCAGATAAGGAAGAAAAAGAGCGGGAACATGAGTTAGCTAGGTTAAAAGCGACGCAAGAGTCAGATGACCGGAGTACCGCATCTAGTAGCATCTCAGTTAGAACGAATCATTTACCCCTAAAAACAATTATGCATCGCTTTGATGAAAAGAATTCGGATATTTCGTTGTTTTTGAATTTATTCGAGAGACAGGCAAAAAAATGTAATCTAAATTCGGATGAGTTGGTGACGAATTTACTATCATTATTACCTGTGGGAATGGCCGAGCTAATTTTGAGAGAACCCGAAGACAAAATTGATGATTTTCAATATGTGAAAGAAAAATTGTTAGAACGATATCGTTTGAATGCAGAGACGTACAGACAAAAATTTAGTCAGCATCCCCGAAATCCTAATTCAGTTTGGAAGGACCTGATCTTTGAACTTAATAGTTTTTTAGAAGGATGGCTGTCATGCTTACAAGTTTCGGATTTTGAGGGTTTGAAAAATTTGCTTGTCACGGACCAAATCAAACGGAGAGCGTCTCCAGAAATGCGCGAACATTTTATAGATAACTGGGCGGAGATTAAAGATCCCGAAAAGTTAGTGAGGCTTTTAGATGCGTACGAGGCAATCAAGCGACCGTCTAAAAAAACTTGGAATCCGAAACTCCCTTTAGAGAAGAAATTTGAAAGACCCAGAACTTTTGAAAATGGGCGAAACAGTAACAGAAATCCGGAGACTAACTTTAACTGGAGGGATCGCGATGATCATAAAGAAAGGGAAAGGGTTTACGAAAAAAGGCGAGAAGTCAAGTGTTACGCGTGTTTTCGAAGCGGGCACTACAAAGTAGATTGTCCAGAAATTAAAAAGAGAGATGTTGCGCGGGTCGGTCACTTAATAAGTAAACCGACACTTGAAGAAACCTTCTCCCCTTATTTGAGTAAAGTGTTAGTGAATGGAATTCAGACAACTGCTTTAACTGACACTGGGAGTGAAATTGATATCATCGCATACGACTTGGTCAGTCAAGATAAATTGAATGGAGATCACGTATGGATTAAAACTCCGCTGGACAGTAAATTATACTGTTTACCTATAGCAGAGGTCACTTTAGAAATTGAAGGCGTGGGGGTTATTGAAACGAAAGCGGGAGTTAACAATAAAAATTCAGATATGTTTTACTATTTGTCGGGTAATCACACTCAAAAATTGTTAGAACAGGCGAAGAAAAAACCCGAATTGATGAATGCAGTTTTGACACGAGCTCAAACGAGAGAAAAGGGTGGCCCAGCTCCGAATCCGGTAAATAAACAAATTATGATTTCCGAGGGGGAAAAAGAAATTTCTAGCGGGAATGTGGAAGCGGAAACTTTGAATTCCGAGGAAGAAAAAGAAGGGGGGATTTTTCGCGAGTACAGTGAAGCGGAAGCGTTGAATTCAAAACTAGAGGGTGAAAACCTAGAAAACCCTATTGAACTGGTCAGTGTGGATAAGGGATTATCGCCTTTGCCGATATGTGAGGGATCTTCGAATTTAGCAGAAATTGGAGGGAAGGATAGTCAAATTGATTTAGACAGAGATCAATCTCTCAAAGGGATTAGTAAAAAAACGGAAGGTGAAGAATCGCATTGTAATGCAGGAGATTCTTTGATAGTGGCAAAAGCCAGAGAAAATCGCGTGAGTGGGAGGAAGCAGGTGCTTGTCCCATTGCCTTATCAGGTAGATATTTTTGGCGCGTGCCTAGAAAAAGTGTCATTACACTTAGGGAAAGGGAAAGTTAAAGTAAATGTGTCAGTATACTTGGACCTTGGGAAAAGATTGATAAATGATTTAGCGACCGCATTTCTAAAACGGTTCTGTGTTAAGATGAGAGATTCAATAAGCGATAGTATTGCATGTTGGCATCGAAAAGTTAGAAAGCTTTTGAAAGCGTTAGTATTTGGAGAATGGATAAGAGAAACGGAGGAAAATAAATTCGTGAAGGGAAGTGTGTTTAATCTCACGAACAGGTTAAAAAGAGGTCGAGTTTTAGCCGTTGAAAATGTGTCAGAAAAACGAGAAAAGAGGAAATTTTGGTTTGACAGAAAGGCGGTAAAACGGAAGCTTAATGTGAAAGATGAGGTTTTAGTTTTAACTACCAGAAAGCCAATTAAAATGTCAGATAGTCGGATAGGGCCGGGAAGAAAGAAGTCGAAAATCTCGGAAACAAATTATATTGTTAATGTTCCTGGGAGGCGACAAAAATCCCAGATTTATCATGTGAATTTATTAAAGCCTTATAAAAACCGGGTGGAGTTAGTAAACATCTTAACGCGAGTGATAAACGAGGTTGAGGATAAACAAGATTTAGATATAATTTTTCCCTGTGCCGATTCCGAAGTTTATAAGTTCGATGAAGTCGTAAGAGAGAGTGATTTAACAACTAGATGCACTTCCGAGCAATTGAGACAATTGGAAAATTTATTGGACCATTATGGGACTGTATTTTCGAATGACCCAGGGCGTACCGATCTAATCGAGCATGACATAGAATTGTCGGAGTTAAAACCCGTTCGTTCGAGACCCTACAGAACATCACCCAGACAAACGGAAATATTGCGCAAAGAAATAAAGCGAATGTTAGAATTAAATCTTATAGTAGAAGGCGAATCTGAATATAGCTCTCCGATTATTCTCGTGGAAACACCAGGAAAGGACCCGAGACCCTGTATAGATTACCGCAAACTAAATGCCATCACAAAGGTAGAATTTTATCCTTTACCCAATATTGAAGAAAGAGTTGAAAAAGTCTCGAGTGCTAAATATATTACGGTTTTAGATCTAACGAAGGGCTACTGGCAAATTCCAATGACCCCGAGGGCTCAAAAATTAGCGGCTTTTGTTACAAGCTTTGGGTCCTATTTCCCTCTGGTCATGGCTTTTGGACTCCTGAATGCATCCTACAGGTTCTCAAAATTTATGGATATAGTATTGAGAGGGCTTGAGGAATTCTGTTTACCGTATCTAGATGATATGGCGATTTTTTCAGACAGTTGGGAGGACCATATGCGTCATCTAGAAATAGTATTAAAAAGGGTTAATGACGCGAAACTAAAAATCAAATTGGCGAAATGCAAGTTCGCTCAGAAAACCGTAAAATATCTTGGGCATATTGTAGGGGAGGGCAGACGGAGGCCAGCTGAGGCCAGCTGAGGCGAAAGTAAGGGCAATTAAGGAATTACCGGTTCCGAAATCGAAAACTGAAATTCGTAGATGTTTGGGAATGGCTGGATATTATTCCCGGTACATAAAAGATTATGCAGTGATTGTAGAACCATTAACGAGGGCGCTTAAAGGGAAAAATAAAAAAGAAAAGATTGCATGGAGCGACGAAATGGGAAAAGCCTTTGAGACTTTGAAAATGAAGCTTACTGAAGAACCGGTGCTTTACGCTCCTAATTTTCAGAAAGAATTCATTGTACAAACTGATGCTAGTGACTTAGGTATTGGCGTGGTTTTGGCTCAAAGAGAGGGATCGGAAGAGCACCCCATAATATATTTAAGTCGAAAATTTACTGATAGTGAGAAAAGTTTCTGCGCCACTGAAAGAGAGTGTGCAGGGATTATTTTTGCGATAAAAAAGTTAAGGCATTATATTGATGGACAAAACTTTTCTATCGAGACCGATCACAATCCTTTGGTGTTTCTAAAAAGAAATTCTGGAAATAATCCCAGATTATTAAGGTGGTCCTTAGCTCTGCAACCTTATAATTATGCCATTTCTCATCGCGCAGGCAAAGACATTCCGCATGTTGATTGTCTGAGTCGAGTTTAAGGAGATTTCTTGATAAACTTTTGTATATAATTATTTTAAGATTTTTTATTTTTTATTTTTTATTTCACTGTGTTTTATTTCATTCTATGTTCATGATTTCTTATCAGAGCGCGAAAAAAAAAAAAGGAAGGTAGTATTATCTTATTCATGTATGTTTTATTTCTTGCCACTCTGATGTAATTTGAGCTTGCAATTCTTTATCCGACTCTTAGAGATTCTTAGTGTTTCACCCTAAAGAATCGTTTGAGGAGGAGGTGCTGTAAAGAATTTGAGCTTCGACATCCAGCTGCACTATGTGTCATTCTAGCATTTCCTGTGAGTGCACTTAACTGCATACCTTCCCTCCCTATTTTTGCCTTGAAGACTAGCAGACGCCGAATTCTATTGTACTGTGAGCGGAAAGTTCGGACAGTGATGAAGTGGTAAGGCGTTACCCAAAAAGGGGTCTTATGCTTTGATCCTTGCCGAGTTCGTGGGAAAGAGTTCATCTGCGAAAGAAGCGATCTCTGCACACGATTTTTAGGTTTGCGCCCGAAACTTTGCCCTTTGTCTTAGAACGTCCAATGACGGACTTAGTGAAAACGAAACAGAGGGATCTCAAGGCTGCTAAGAGGCTGGAGAGTTTCGAGGGGCCCGCCTCGACAAAGCCCCCGCCCCCAGAAGAAGTTCTCCTGCGAGAATGAAAAAGTGAGAGAGGACAGTTTTTGGAGAGATCGAAAAGGAGAGTGTTGACTCTCTGGAGAAGGGAAAAGGAAACGTCAGTTTCTAACTCAGCGTGGTGTAAGCGCTAGTGAGGTCCGACCTCTAGAATTGATACAGCAGGTATCCGCTGAAAATCCCAGCGAAGTGAAAAAGCACACCAAGTGCGAGAGTGAGAGTTCTTAGACTCAGAATTAACGAGCATTAGTAGATCTTCCGAAGAGAAGGAACGGACGAGCCTTGGTCCGAATGAACTTTGTTTTGTAGTCACGACTGTCTGTAATGTTTATAGACTTTTGTTTGTTTCAGTTACACTTGGAGTCAAGAGGTCATTAATTTATAAGCGATTGACTCACGAAAAATAATTAAATGCTGTATTGACGTCTTGTATATATTTTTCATTAGAATTAACATTGTTATACAATAAAATTCTATTTTCTAATTTATGCGAGAAATTCTCTGTGCCAACGATCCGATCTCGCTACCACTCACCATCTTTTATCGGGTCGGTATAGAGGAGTTACTACAATGTAAACATTGATTTTTTCAACATGAGGATGGGAAAAACAATTTATTTAAAAATATATTATATGTTTATCCATCACTGCTAGAATGTCTGTAATGAGAGGAATTATCTCATCTTTTTTGTCCCTTTTTTTAAAAAAAAAATACCAATTTTAAAAGTAATCTCTCATAAAAGAATTTTTTCAATCATATTTATTTTATAACATTAGTCTTCTCATATTATCTGTGATTCTAATTCACTTACTTTTAATGACGTTTATGAAACAGAGTAATTATCATAAGAACAGATAACAGGGCACTCTTACGCATAGCTTCTAAATTTTTAAGTTTTGATTAGATTTTCATATAATTTGAAATGACTCAACAAAATTCTGCAACGATTATATATATTGAATTTCATGCTCTTCGGTTGGGTAGTTTTTGTGCTGTTATATGCGGACACACGGACAGACCAGACGGCGATTATGGCTGCTACGTCTTTATATAATTTCGAACGCACCTAAAACTACATATTAACATTTTAAGTATAACACAATGTATCCAATGGAATATTAGTTTTTTTTAAATAAAAACACATATCTATTAGTTTAAATCCGATTTACTACATTTTTCAGCACTTTCAAACGTAGTTAAAAAGTGCTTATGAATTTGATTTGTATGTCTGTCAACCGTCTGTCTGTCAATGCTCTAACTAGCGAAATATATTTGGATTGTCATGCAATTGATATATGTTATTGAGGCTTACTATGGCATGTTAGGTATTGAAAATGAAGTGTGTAGCACTTATAGTTTTTTTACAGTGGCATCCAAAACATTACGTTACATTACGGTCTATAGGGAAAAAACATTTACGGTTTATTTTAATGATATTGCACAATTTCAAACATATTGAAATTGACATGTATCACTGAAGTGCACTACAAGAGGCTTACTATGGAATATGGTGGGCATAGCACTTACAGGTCCTTTACTGGGACACCCAAAAGAATTATGTTACATTATGGTCTATGGAGAAAATAAATCGTTTGAGGTTTATTTTAAGAGTGTTTCACTATTTCAAACATATTGAAATCCATATCTATCACTAAGGTTCATTACAAAAGGCTTGTTATAGAATTTTTTAAGTATGGCATTCATGATTCATTTACAGGGACACACAAAATAATTCGGTACTGTCTATGTTAACAATAATTGTTGGAAGTGCTTTTTTCAGTTGCTGAAAGCATTTTTAAAATTAATTCATTTTGTGTCTATTAATTGATCAGTATATAAATTCTATAGATCATACACAGGTCCGGACAAAAGTTCTCGAATATATTTCCGTTTATTGACGGAAATTCCAGAAGAGGAATTTTAAACTGTGCTACGCGTTTCCTAAATGTACTAAAATTTGGCCCTCTATGTACTATAAGTATATATACGAATCTATGGATCCTATACACGGCTGCACAGAAGAGTTCGGGTATTATTCCAAATATTGTTGGTAATTCCTGAAATTGGGCATATTTGCGGTTTATTTTAATAATGTTTCAATATTTGAAACATACTGAAATTTATATGTATCACTGATGTGCATTACAAGCGGCTCACTATAGAATATTGTGTGTATAGCATTCATCGTTCATTTACAGGGACACATAAAAGTACTCTGTTAAAGTACTGTCTTTTAATAATAATGGCTGGAAATGCGTTTTCAGTTGCGTTTTTAAATTTAACTATTTTTTTCCTATTATTTGGTGTGTATAAATCCTATAGGTCATATACAGGGCATCACAAAACATCTCGAGTGCATTTGCGTTTATTGACGGAAATTGCCGATGGGCTATTTTCAACTGTGCTATGCGTATCCTAACTGAACTAAATGTTTGCATTGTATGTAGTATATATAAAAATCAATAGATCATATACTGGGCTGCACAAAATAATTAGGATCTTTTTCCGAATATTGTTGGTAATTTCTAAAATTGGATTTTTAAATTATGTTAGGCGTTTTCAAAATGACGTCAACTTATTAAACGGTAAAGATTTAGAAAATTATTTTAGAAGTGTTGGAAAGTGTTACATAATCTATTGCTATGATAAAACAATTTTCATTTATTCTTCTGAATGGAAAGTGGAAATTTTGGTAGAAATACCGGAACTGGTTCCGAGTACTCCTATAATAGGAGCTCTAGTTCCGAGAAAAATCACGATAAAAGGAAGAATGTACAGGGTACTAAACCCGTTTTCCACTCTTCATCCTCTGTGTACGTTTGAATAGTTAGCGGAAATATAGCCTGGTCACTCAATAAGTCATTAACAAAAGGGGATTTGTGAAGCAAAGAGATGCCTCGCCTCGGGCGTGGTAGAAAACGCCTATTTGCAAGTCAGTATTTAGCGAAACAGCTTAACCATGAATTTTTTTTTTTTTTTGGGTTGAAACTCAAACTCTATTTAATATGGATTTTTCGATATTATCAAAATAATGCAAACTTTTTATATATATTCTTATGTAAGATATAAATATTTAATGTGAATAATTAACTGTGAATCCTATGAATTATATGAAACGATTTTTCTCCCTTGTTTTGTGTCTTTCTTATCTTTTTTTCGCTAGTATCTCAAACTTTATGTATAAAAGATGCATCAATTATTAATTGCATTTTTAAATACTATATGATATAAATAAAGTGAAACATCAATATAAAGTAATAAGATATTTTAATTATAATTATTTTTAATTATAAAATTAAACGTTCATATAATTTTCTTCGAAAGAAAAAAAAGGAAGAAAATATTTTAAAAATACCGTATTTGCAGTAAAAGAGTTGAGAGATATAAAATATTATCTGAACGGAACATACACATGAAAGCATGAAAAACATTAATTCATTTTCTTTTTCTTATTCATGTGAGCAACAAACCAGATCGGCTATATTATGAATTAATTGGCAGAGTTTATCGAAGTATTTTATTCAGCTTTCAGTAAAGAATATTATCTTTAAGATTTTTGAAATGTGTAATCTAATACAGAGAGAGTGGGTGCCTCTGAGCAGGGCTGTCCACCGCGGCGATGATAACTGTACTTTTAAATTTTTTTCTCATTTTCATGTAAACTGCATTCTGGCCTGACAACCTTTAAAATGTGCAAGTCTTATTTTTTAATCAATATATGCCATGATATCCAGGGATGTGAATTTTATAGACAAAGACTCCGTAAATTCAATAAAATAAAATATATTATTCAAAATATGCTGCACATACGTTAACTGATGATACAGTTTTTAACAAATCAACTATTTTAGAGGAAGCAATTGCAATAGTATGCTTTATATCTTTCATTACTTTATTAAAACACTTTAATCTTTAATATCTCGTAATTGCATTTTTTTAGTTACTTGTTTTACAAACGAGCCCTTTATTTCATAGCATTATGGCTGTTTTCAAATCCAAAGGAGCTACATTCTGACAAATTTCAAAATTCATTTTTGTTTCGGAAACGCATGAAATGGGCAGGTGTTCTTTATTCAGAAATTATGTAATCGAGTGGTGTTTTCAATGTCTTAGTAAAAGCAGGCGATCTTTCAGAAAATACTGCCAAAGTTAATGTTTTGAACATAATTTCCGGGCGCAATAGCACACGAAAGGAAAAAAAAATCTATCATCACGTGACAGCGATTGCTTTTAACTCAATAAGTAATTTATTTATCAAAAAATGAAAACGCCATTCGATTCCAAATCGCAGTTCATTTAGCAGTCAGGCCTGCCAATTTTATGCCATTACGTTTTGAAACAAGTAAGAAAGTTTGGCGTTATTGAGCCGGGAATTTGATAACCACTTTAATCAAGAAAGGAAATTCCAAAAATAAATAAATAAATAAATATGGGGTTATTTTAGTTTTCTTTTAAATTATAAAAGTAATCAAATCAGGATGCTCGTAAAATAATTAAAATTAAGGAAATAAAAAAATTAGGAAAATAAAACAATAATTCATACTCTTGATTCATTATTTTATATTTATTAATTTGCGTTTTCCGAAAAATCTGGAACTATAAAGTTAAGGATATGGTCTTATTTTTTTAAACATCCTTTTTAAGGATTGTGTACCACAACTGCTTTTCACATTATCAAGTCTAAACCTTTTCCCTTCGTTTTGGCTTCAAATTGCTAGTCGTTTCTATGTGCTTCTTTTTCCTTTCTCCTGAATTATAAATACACATTAAGCACTTTTTATATTTCGTTTTTCTTTATGTCAAATTTATACAGTAAAAAAAGGGTGATACAGAAAGAAAGAAGTAAGGTATTCATGGAAGAGTTTGAGTCCCGAATAAAGAATAATTCTAAAATATTTTGTACAGAAATTAATATAAAACTTACTAAAAAATAACAAAAATAAACATTTGTTTAGCTTAGCAATGTAGCTACATATCAACTATAATATCTTAAAATAACTCAAATATTATCTGTAGAAAAAAAAGCATATATGAAACTTAGTACATGCTTTTTTTTTTTTTAAATAATAATAATAATAATAATAATATTTTATGGAAACTTATTCAATAGAAAAATAGAAAATAAATTTCAACTTCTTATTTTTTATCTGATACGTCTGTTTTAACCATATGGTTTCTGACAATCTATAAAATTTTCAGTTTAGAAATTAGAAAAGGATTTTTCAAACAATTTTCCAATTTTTGAAACTAGAAAACCATTTTTCTATCTTCTGAATTAGTGACCTTTTGGTTTTAAAATAAGATTCTATTTATATTACTTTTTTCAGACACGTTAAACTCTAAAAAACTAATAATAAGGAAATCTAAATTGTTAAATTAAAGCCAAAAATTAATAGAACGAATGGTTAGATTCGTTTTTGTGTCTCAATAACCAACTAATTAAAAACATTTTAAAAATTTGGAAATATTTCTAATAAGTTGTCACCAGATGAAGCTCGTAAGATTTTTCCTGTTTTGGTGGGGGGACAGAGGTTTTAAATTGCTGTCTCCCAGTAAAAAGAAAAAAAAAAGAACGAAAAATCATGCGTTAAGTAGGGAATATGTAAAACTTTTCAACACTTCCAAAATGCTTTTATACTAGAAATCTTTACCGTTTAAGAATGTCTAAGTCTGATGCTAAAGTTAACAATTTGGAAAACGCATAACACATTTAAAAATCCAATTTTAGAAATTACCAACAATATTCGGAAAAATATCCTAATTATTTTGCGCATCCCAGTGTATGATCTACTGAATTTTATATATACTACATAGAATGCAAAAATTTAGTTCAGTTAGGCTACGCATAGCACAGTTGAAAATAGCCCATCGGCAATTTCCGTCAATAAACGCAAATGCATTCGAGATGTTTTGTGCTGCCCTGTATATAACCTATAGGATTTATACACATCAAGCAATAGGGGGAAAAAAGTTCCATTTAAAAACGCAACTGAAAACGCATTTCCATCCATTATTATTAACAGACAGTACTTTAACAAAATACTTTTATGTGTCCCTGTAAATGAAGGAGGAATGCTATACACACAATATTCTATAGTAAGCCTCTTGTAATGCACCTCAGTGATATATATCAATTTCAGTATGTTTCAAATATTGAAACATTATAAAATAAACCGCAAACGATTTCCCCTCATAGACCGTATTGTAATGGAATTCTTTTGAGTGTCCCTGTAAAGCAGGTATTAATGTATTTAATTGTGTAATTATGTAATTAATATGTCACGTAGCTCACGGCCATAACTGGCTCGCCGACAACTTCTCTGTGGCCCGCCAAGCCTTTGGCATTTTATCTGTGCATTTATTTTGGCATTTACTCAGTTGCTCGAACACGCATGCTGAAAATACACTTTTCAGGAACTTACTTACACCAAATAGTCTTACAGATGGCAAACATATGTATATATGTTGTATATATACAAACATAAGTATTGCCAGTTGCTTTTTTTTATTCCCAATTGCTACCACTTTTTTTAATAGTAATTTTTGTCTTATTTATTCCGTCATTAATTAAGGGAAATATTTTTCTTCAAAATGTGGTAGTAATAATAATAATAATAATTAAAAAAAAAAAAAAAAAAAAAAAAAGAAAAAATCCGCTCATCTGGCAGAACTGATGTATATAGACAGATATAACTCAGTTTTAAATTTTAGCTCCAAGAAATTGCATATACAAAGATAACTAATCGGAATGTAACAAAGCACGAAATCTCGAGTCTAAAAATTTAAAGATTCGTAATTTTTTTAGAGTATTTTTTCTTATAATATTTATGTGTTTTATGACGAAACTAATACTTTATTTTAGTACTCTCTTCAATTTTACACTTGCTGTATTTATTAAATAATAAGAAATGTATAGTAAAATTAATAAAATTCGGGCTAATTAAGAACAGTTACAACTTTTTTTTTAAATCAAAGTATAAAATTAAGTGGCTTTTAAATGATTTGCTTTGGAAATGACATAAATTATCACTTCTGGTTATTCACTTCCAATTATCACTATCCAGTTTCTCCACTCTTGTTTTACAAAAATATTTTGGATTTAAGTTCTTTAATTATTTTCATTACTTAGGTTAGTAAATGTGTCATTGTTAATGAAACCTGCTTGATCTTTCTTTCTTTTTTTCTTTTCTTTTCCTTTCTTTCTTTCTTTTTTCTTTCTTTTTTATTTTACCGTTTTGCACATATTTTAATAACATACTGATAAACACCCAGGATTTTTTTTTTTTTTTAATGTTTAAACTCTTTACCAGTATGAATAAATATGATTGAAAAAAAAAGTTGATTCACAATACCATTAAATTAAAGAAAAACTGAAATTATATGTTGATATCCAAACATTGTAGGAGTTTCGAAAGAATGGAACATTAAGAGATGCTACAGGATAAAGCATTAAAAATCTGGCCAAACATCAGAAAGAAAAACTGTCAGAAATGAAATTGACACTTCTTAAAAGAGAGTGCTTTCACCAAGCCTATTGGAGAAAATACGTTTGATTTATAAAATAATTATTATTGCATTTGTGATGAGTTGACATGTTTCAACTCCTCCCTTATTTGTGGAAAAAGGATAATCTCTCTGGAATGAAAATAATCTGACAGATTGATCTCTATTGACAAAAATTCTATCAATAGTGTGAATTTCATTTTCACTTTGAGATAAGCCAAGCTGCAATACATGCTTTGTATTGAATGGTATGTTATCTGAATGAGTAGATAAGAATGGTAAAGTATTGTTCTTGTGGATACAAAGAACTGGGCCCCTACGAAATGCAATGTTTTCTGGGAAATTCCAGGAATGCAACGAAAGCCCCTGGGAAGTGAAATTGCTGACGGCAGTTGAAGGTGGAAGGAGTTGAATGTTGAATCAGTTGGTTGTGAAACAAGCTAGAGTGAGCTTGTCTTTGAGCAGACTTCAGAATCTTAGGATTTTCTGAAATTGTAATTTCACACCATGAATATGAATAATCATATTTTTTCATTTTTACTTTTGTTTTCTTTTTTTAATGTGTTAATTTAAAATAAAGTTTTTTCGTTTCAAACGATAAATGGAATTTATTAATTATATATACAACGTCTCACGCTACCACAGCAATAGTATATATAATAGATTGGTGGCAGCAAATGGGATATGTAATCTAGAGTAAATTAGATTACGGATCTATGTTAACCTGATTAAACAGATGAAGAGCCAGTGAAAAACGGACGAGCAGAGTTGTGGAGTCTTGAAGCCTAATTGGAGTCGTGGATTTTTCTTGGAGTTCTAGCAAGTAGAGAACTGGTAAAAGAACTTTATCGACTAAAGCTGTGAGGTGTATGAACAGTCAACTATAGACTTGGTGCTATTTGTGTGTGCTTCAAATTATATCAGTGGAATGAAGATATGAGGTGTAAAGTTGTCTACATACGGATCTAAGGTGCAATTAGTGCCTCATCAGTAAATTGAGTGTCTTCAAATCTTCAAAAATCTGTGTGCGTGTCATCTTTAAAAGTGCTTGGAAGCCTGGTATCAGTGTGGAGGAAATATCTGCATCTGGAGGTAAGCTCTTTTATGAAATCTTCTATAGAGGTCTGTTTTAAATTGAATTTTGTGTATAAATTTTAATTTTGGGGAACAAAACTCTATGTGAAATTTAAGAATTCTAGGGAAGCTATTAATTTGGTATTTAAATTTTGGTTAGAATTTTTATGTTTGTTGATTTTCTGGTATCTGTTAGGTATAATATTGGGTTAAGAAAATTATATACTTATGTATATGCTAAAATTTACTTGGGGTATAGTAAATTGTTATTGATTAATTGAGATTATTAATCAGGGTATTTTAATCATAATTTTGTATAAAGCTTTTGAAAATAAGAGTTTTGTTTATATACATTTTATTTCTTACAGTAGTAAAGTTATAGCTTAATTTTATGGGTATACTGTGGATGATTATGATTAATGTTTCAAAATAAATTGATGTTATACTGTACTGTTGGGTATAAAATTTGTTTTGGGGGATATACTCAGTTTGAAAGACGTCACTGTTGCATGAGAATTTGCTATATTGAAATTGTGTCGTTTTTGAATACATTATTATACGTATAGGGAAGAAAATTCTATTTCTGTATTTATTGTATTATTGTAAATTGAATATATCTGATATTTTGAAAATTTATTATATTTTGGGGGAAAATATGGCAGACTATTTAGTAAAATATAATAAAAACGTCTTGCTATTATTAGCAGAGGAATTTGGGACCAGTGTGTCAAAAACGCGTAAAAATCAAGCTATAATTCAGGCTATCGTTAGTGCTGAGGATTATAAAGAAAGTTACGCAAAACTTCGCTTGCAATATATTCTTGAACAGGAGGCAGAGCGGAAAGAACAGGAAAAACAAATTGAAAAAGATCGTAAAGAACAAGAGAGACAAATTGAAAAAGATCGTAAAGAAAGAGAGAGGCAAATTGAATTAGATAGGATTGCGCAAGAGGAAAAAGATAAACTTAGGAAATTTGAATTAGATAAACTTGAAAAACAACTTGAGGTAGATAAACTTGAAAAACAACTTGAATTACAAAAACTTGAAAAAGAACAGCAATTTGAATTAGAAAAATTGCGTATTCAAAATTCTGCGGATGTTGTTAGTGTTTCATCTAATGAATCAAATGTAGATTTTCATAGAACTCCTAAGGTAAATTTAAAGGATTTGGTTCCGCGTTTTGATTCTAAATTAATTGATATAACTCTTTTCTTTATGATTTTTGAAAGGCAAGCCGAGAAAGCTAAATTTCTCAGGAAGATTTGGTCAGTCAATTAATTCCTGTATTACCTTCTGACATTGCCGAAATTATTGTAAAACAACCAGCAGACAATTGTGATGATTTTCTTCATATAAAGAAAGTTTTGTTAGATAGGTTTAGGCTAAGTACAGGCGCCTTAAAACAAAAATTTGAAACTCATCAAAGAAAATCTGGTGAATTATGGGTGGATCTGATTTATGAGTTAAGGGGTTATCTTGATAATTGGTTAGAGTCATTAGAAGTGAGGGATTTTGAGTCCTTAAAAGAACTAATGCTCACGGAACAATTGAAAAAAACGTGTCCCTTTTGAGATAAAAGAAAAATTTATGGATGATTGGGAGGAAATAAAGATTGCTTCTAAACTTGCGGAAAAATCGGATAAATTTGAGAGTATAAGAAGAGAATTTAAGAGGTCGGATAGAAAACCTTGGGAAAATAAATCTTTTCAGGATAATCAAAAAGATAACTTTAATTCTAAAAGTAGAAAGGAAATTAAACCAAAATCGGAATTTGAGAATACGAAAGAGTGTGCGAAATTTGATCAATTTAAGAAGGACAATGCTTTCGAAAAGCAAAGACAAGTCCAATGTTATAATTGTTTGGCTGTGGGTCACATTCGCCCAAATTGTCCGGAATTGTTAAAAAGTAAAACTAATTATGAAGATAAAAGCATAGCTTGGATCCTTACTAGTGATGGGAAAAGTGAAAATAATAGGGAAGGTGTGGAAACCGAATTACCTATGGTTGATTTATGCGTGAATGGTAAGAAAGTAAAAGCGATTAAGGACACAGGTGCGCAAATTGCGGTTTTTGATGCTAATGACATTCCGTGGAGTGCTAAGAAAGTGGGAAATGTCTTTCTTATACCGGCCCTCGGAAATAGACAAAAAGCGGATTTGGTGTCAGTGCCGGTTGCTTTGATGGAAGGTGAAAAAGAGTATGTTGAAAAAAATGTGGTGGTTGCAGTTGTGAGAAAACTAAATTCTCCGCCCCTTATAACACCAGCTGTTTATGAATTATTAAAGTTAGGAAATATGGATAAGCCAAATTCAGTGTGTAAGCAGGTGGAAAATCAGAGAGAATTAAATGGGCAGGGAACCTTCAGATTGTCTAGCGATCATGAGCAAAAATTTGTTAGAAAAACGGTTGTGAAGGAAATCTGTGAAAGGGATAGTAAGTCTGTTAATGAGATGGAGGTAAATTCACCGGAAGACGTGACTAATAGATATTTGGAAAAAGGGTCTAAATTGATCGATACAAAAGAGGGTGCGTCTAAAACGGATGGTGATAAAAGGTCAGGTATAGGAGGTCAATTTCGGGAAAAGAATTCTGAGCATGCTGTAAATATACCCAGGTATTTTGTTGGTAGTATGGGAGTTGAGCGTGTTAGAAATAGAATTAGAAAGAAATTGAGTTCACCTATGACTGTGGCCAGTAAATTTAACTCTAGGATGAAGGAAAATAATAGAGTAAATTGTGGGGCTAAATGCCAAGAAGATGTGAATAAGAAATCAAAGTTAAAAAGAATGGAGCATTCTTCTTTTAAAACGGATCACAAAGAAAGATTTATTGAAATCAAAAAAGATTTTGAAAGGAAAAATCATGATTATGAAGTTGTGAGGCGAAAATTATTGTCGAAAAGATTTTCTGATAGAAGTAATATAGATATTGATTTTCGGGGGAATATTCTAAATTAAGTTTTATTCTAAATTTGGGAGTACTCATTATTGTAATATCTGTAATGTGTTTAATTATCATTTAATGCTTAATATTTTCGCAATGGTAAAACTTCATTAATTTAATAATTGCATAATTTAGTATGCTTTTTTTTTGTTTGTAGAAGTGTTCAAAATTAAGCTTTTAAGCAAGTTTTTAAGAGAATCGTTTTAGGCATTGTGTTGTATATAGATTTATTCTTTCTTTTTATTATTATTTTTTTTTGTTAGAATCATGTAAATTGTAATCTGTATTTGGTATTATATGTATGTGAAGTATTTCAAAATTGTTTCTTAGGGCATCAATAGTATAAATTATTCCTGGAATTATACTTAGGTATTGTAGGTGAGGGAGTATAGTAAATCCTATTGACAGTGTGGTCTATCAAATACTGAGTATGGGAATGTGTTTGTATTCTATAGGGATTTTTCATGTGTTATTCTAAATTCCTTTATACTTTGTTGAACTCTTTAGAAATTGATTGAAGGAGCTTATTCTATTAATATATATGCCAAATTTCTTCTAGAAATTTTTTCTTAGGGGGAGGTGTTGTGATGAGTTGACATGTTTCAACTCCTCCCTTATTTGTGGAAAAAGGATAATCTCTCTGGAATGAAAATAATCTGACAGATTGATCTCTATTGACAAAAATTCTATCAATAGTGTGAATTTCATTTTCACTTTGAGATAAGCCAAGCTGCAATACATGCTTTGTATTGAATGGTATGTTATCTGAATGAGTAGATAAGAATGGTAAAGTATTGTTCTTGTGGATACAAAGAACTGGGCCCCTACGAAATGCAATGTTTTCTGGGAAATTCCAGGAATGCAAGAAAGCCCCTGGGAAGTGAAATTGCTGACGGCAGTTGAAGGTGGAAGGAGTTGAATGTTGAATCAGTTGGTTGTGAAACAAGCTAGAGTGAGCTTGTCTTTGAGCAGATTTCAGAATCTTAGGATTTTCTGAAATTGTAATTTCACAGCATGAATATGAATAATCATATTTTTTCATTTTTACTTTTGTTTTCTTTTTTTAATGTGTTAATTTAAAATAAAGTTTTTTCGTTTCAAACGATAAATGGAATTTATTAATTATATATACAACGTCTCACGCTACCACACATTAAATATCCCGTGATTCGAAATAATTTACTAGGAAATGGAAGAAATGATGCGCAGAACAGTTAAAGAAGTTTGAAAATACTATAAGCAAAAGTACCATTGCTAAAAAGTATTATGTATAGCCGGATAGATTTATAAAAGTCGGATACATGTTTATAAACTTATATAATATTCGTACGCACATGCTTAATCATCGTCAATTTAGAAAATAGCTTGATAATATTGGTAACGAAGATAAACAAATCTACCTTCTCATACAAAAATTTGACGGCTTTCCATCATAAAATTTTAACTGTGAATTACGAAATGTTAAATAAGGTAGCCATTTTCATTTTAAATTGACCAATTATGAATGTGGATTATTAAAAGACCAGCAATAGACAAAGTACTTGGAGTTTTCTTTTGAAAATAAAAGCACCTGAGTAAACTTCAACCTCAGGGCAAATTTCATAATTTTATCATGTTATTTGATAGTATTAGCATCAGAGCCGGATTAAGCATTTCTGGGGGCCGGGGCTATTGGTCATTTTGCCCCCCCCCCCTTCCCCTGCTACTGGAAATTTTGTGCCTCTTCCCACCATACTGAATATTTATCCACCCCCCCCCACACACACACACCGTTTTTTTTTTTTTTTTTTTTTTTTTTAATCCTGAAATACAAATTTTTAAAATGAAAATATTTATATTGTTAATCAAGAGCGTTTTTGTTTGTTTGTTTGTTTGTTATCTTCAATAGTGCTCTTAATTATTTTGTTACATATACAATTAACAAATACTTTATAAACATAAAAAAATAGAAATATTCCAGGTGTATAAAAACTGTCTACAGTTAAAATAATTTCAATACATCTGTTTATTGATATAAATAAATTTAATTACATGTTTAAGCTTTTTTTTTAAATTAGATTTTCATTACTAAAAATTAAGTTAATTGAAAAAAAAAATCCTTGCATTTAAATTTCCAAGTGATTGCAGGACATCATGAGATGCAAACAGTTCTGTGATGTCATTATCTAGTGACATTAGTGTTAAACCGCTAAGTTTGGGCTCTAGTATAAACGATCGTAGTCTGTTCTTTATTAATTTATAATAATAATAATATTTCCAAATATTTTTCAATTCGAAAAAATATTTACACGTGAATATTAAAAGAGAAACAAAACTTTCAAATAATTACATTTTTATGTGCGGAAAGCATTCAGTAGTGAAAATTATGTCATATATATATATATATATATATATATATATATATATATATATATATATATATATATATATATATATATATATATATGTATATATATAGACATTTAAAACTATTTTCTTATAGCGCCTAAAAGAAAAAAAAATCTTCCAGCAGTTATAAAAGGCTGGGAGACAGCAGCATTTTTTACTTAACAATTTTATACAAGCTGATTTTCAAATTGTGATAGATCTTACTTAATCGATCAAGAAAAGACTGTCAGCAGTTGCGACAGCGTTGGATGCGGGCCTGGGAATTTTCAAGTCAAAGGGAAATGAATAGATACCCGATTATAAAAGATCACTACTGGTCGTGATAATATCATCCAATCTTTCGTAATCAAGTAATCTTTTTAAAACAGATCATATCATCGTGTTTGTAGAGCCTGTGAAGTCTTGGGAAGTGTAGCTCGTTGCGGGCGGAAATTCCTAATTTTGTTAGAAAATGTAACTGTAAGTTAAACTATTATTACAAAAAAAAAAAAAAAAAAAAAAAAAAAAAAAAAAAATTTCTGATTTAAAAAAATTGCACCACTCTTCAAACTTTTATATATATGTATATATATGTATATAATTGGTTTGTTATGATCCGAATGATGTCTACAGATTTCTTGATAAATAAGGACGTATATTAGTTCACGACAAAAATAAAAACTGTACATAAAAGGGGATACATATACTGGGGTCGGATATAGGTGGTATATTAGTTCACGGCAAAAATAAAAACTTTACATAAAAGGGGATACATATACTGGGGTCGGATATCCAATGCTCTCCTCAAAATTAAAAGATCCAAGCATCGGATATGTGACCCCTTGATATATGTCCCCTTCTGCTATGACGTCAATATACAGGCAGGGGACGGTTATCCAGGTTTCGACGAAAGTAACATGAACTGGTTTTTGATATATGGCCCCTTCTGATATGGGGGCAGATATACTGGGGTCGGATATCCGACTCTCGAAGAAAGTGAAATGCTCAGAAACTGGATATGTATCCCCTTCTGCTGTGACGTAAAAATGACGTATGGAGGCAGATATAATGGGGATAGATATCAGGCGATTCGTAATCGAATGGCGATTTACATATTTTGGAAAAGGCAGAAGCTCATTTAGAAAATACTGTCAAAGATGGCATTTTAAATCAAATTTCTAGACGCAGCAGCCCGAGAAAAAGCTAAAACTTGTCGTCACTTGACAAGAATCTCTTATAACTTAATATATTTATCAAATAATTGAAAACGCTATTCGGTTCCAATTCCCTTCAATAGTTAGATTTTCCAATTTTATGCCTTTACATTTAAAAATGAGTTAGAAAACACGTCAAATAGTTTCGCGTTGTTGAGCAGGGAATTTGAGAACCGCCTTAAACAAATTAATGTGAGTATATTCAATAATTTAACCCATACGTATTGATTTTTAGAAAATTGCACAAAAGAAAAAATATATATGTGAATATGGGAATTTTAATAAAATAAGGATGTGTGTAAGCCATTTAAATAATGAAATTCATAATTAACCAACTTAAATTAATAAAATAAAATATGACGATAACAAATATTTCACAAACAATCGAGCTAACACTAGAGGTGTAATATTATTTAACCTTTTTTTTTTCTCTTTCTTTTTTTTTAAGCCACCTAAAAACATGCAGTAAAAACAACGGTTTTCTTCAAGTTAAATTTACTCATACTCAAGGATAAGCACTTTTCTCAATTAAAAAAACGCCTTTCCTTACTTAAAATTAAATACAAAAATTAAAGGTAAAGGAAAAGGGAAGCAAACAAACTTCCTAAAATCTACTTCTTATAATATTAAAATAAAAGTTTACGAACAAAACATTCTTTTTGATTATTTGTCTGTTTTTTTTTTTTTTTTTTTTTTTTTTTTCTTCCGTAGACTATTATGCAGGAGAGGAAGACAGAGATGAATCCCAATGTAATGGCCAATGGTTCTGTTCTCAGTTCTTACGCAAAATACTGTTGAAAGATACTGGTCATTGGTCATGTCATTGGGAAGTGTCGGATGTTAGGCATTGGGGGGTGTCCTGTCCTTGTACTAATTTCTTAGAAAACGTATGCCGTGACGTGCCGTGCACCTGTTTTTTGAGTTTAGGAGGCAGAAGCGGGAAAAGATGTTTTCTTCGTTTGGTCTCGGGCAAAAGGAGGGTAAAAATAGTAAAAGAACTAAATCGTATCGTACTTCGAAGTTTTTGAATTGAACAGGGAAAGAAGTGATGAAGCTTGAAACAAGACTTTTTCTCGTTATTTCAGAAATATTTTTATCATTTTAGAGGCAAAAATTTTCTTTTCTTTCTTTCTTTTAGAAATCTAAGTAATTTTTAAAACGAAATTTTGATAAAACTTAAACTATTGACGAGGGCCCTTGACGGGTTGGGACCCGGGGCTGCAGCCCCGTAGGCCCCCCCTCCCTTAATCCGGGCCATGAATAGCATTTTCAAATAGAATTTATTGTTTTGACAAAACAACTTTCAAAAATAAAATGTATTTTATTTTAAATGTTGCCAAACATTATTAGAAAAACATCGGAGTGGACATTTTTTGAACAAGCGCGCTTTTGTACGACTTTCTTGCGTAGCGACCAAACTTTTGTTATTTTTCAAGTCTACATACTTTGAACCAGAAAATGTATTTAATAAATGAAAATAAATAAGAATAAGTAGAGCATAGATACAAAACACAATTTTTTAAAGAAATTTTCTGATTCGAAATATGTTTTCTTTTCACGGGAAAAGAATACGGAAGACTGGCAGCCATTTCTTTGCTAGGTAAAAGATTAACCGGTCATCGTTCACAACCAATTTTTAAAATAAATACAAATTAGAAAAAAATAAATTAAATTTCGTTGATTCGGTTGACAGAAAGTAATTTCGAGTATTTTTTTGAAAAATGAGATAGAACAAGCTATGAAAATTATTTACTTTTGAAATTTACATGCATATTTCTTTAACATGGATGTGTTTAATACGAACAAATTTTATTGTGTACAATGGTAATAATATTATCTTTTTTTTCTTTTTTTTTTTTGGGGGGGGGGGGGGGCTTTGTATCTAACGCTTAATTTGGCCCGCGGCGGTAAACGAGTTTACAGCAGATATTGCTGTAAAGCAGGCACATCAAACTCGCTTACCGCCGCGGGCCAATTTAAGCATTATATATAAAACCGCGGGCCACATGAAAAAAAGTAGATAATCTTATTACTATTGCACGGAATAAAATTTGTACGTACAAAACACAGCCATGCTAGAGACATATTCACGCAAAGTTATTATTATACATAATTTATTTCATTTTATTAAAAAAAAAAATACGCGTAATTACTTTTTATTAACCAAATCTATTTAATTTAATTGAATTTACTAAATTGTATTTATTTTAAAAATTAATTGTACACGCTGATATAGAATAGCTGTCAATTTTCCGTGTTTTCTTCAAGTAAAAAATAAAAATAAACATATTTTGAATCAGAAAATTTATTTAATTAAATGTGTCTTGTATCTATGCACTACTTATTTTATTACATTTATTAGATACATTTTCTGGTTCATATTATATTTAACTGACTTAAAGAATAAAAAAGAGTTGGCAGCTATACGCAAAGAATCATAAAATTGCGCTACCGAACATAGCTAAAATATGCCTAATTGCACACTATACTTTTAAAAATCAATCGATTGATGAATAATTATAGAAATTTGGAAACCCATCCATATAATTTCGCTCCAATATAGAATCGTACTGAATTTTGATTAACTGCAGTAATGAAATCTGAAGAATAAATTTCAACATCAATCATTAGACGTGAAATACATCGATTAAACCGATTTTTCTATTTCTTGAAATTCAAAAATTATCTTTTGAATTCATTTTTAAATATATTTTTAGTATATTCTAAAATTTTTCTCTTTGATGATTTTTGTAGTAATACCTAGCAACATTTAAAATGAAATATATTTTCTTTTTGAAAATTGTTTTATCAAAGAAATCAATTATATTTGAAAACGCTAATACTATCAAGTAAGAAGGTAGCATTATATGAAATTTCATCTGAAGTTAAAATTTACTCGCTCGGCAATTTCAAATGAAAACTCCAAGTACTTTGTTTACTGTAAGTCTTTTAATAATCCGGACTCATAATTTGTCGAATTGTAACCTGGTTTAAAAGTTCGAAATTAACAGTTAAAACTTTATGATGGAAAGCCAAAAATATCTGTATACGAAGGTAGATCCGTTTATCTTTTTATATATAATTTCCAAAATATTTTCTAGATTGATGATGATTAAGCATATGCGTAGGAATATAATATAAATTCATAAGCGCTATAATTTTTTAAGCAGATATCTGACTTTTCCGCTATATATGAGTAATAATCATATAAATCTTTCTAGTAATGGTACTTATGCTTATGGTATTTCCAAATATATTTAACTGATCAAGATATCATTTCTTCCATTCGCAGTGAGTGATTTCGACTCGAGGGGTATTTAATGTAATAAAGACAATAATTAGTTTTTTAAAGTAAGTGAATTTTCTTCACTAGGCTTGGTGAAATCACTTTGATTCTCTTTTAAGAAGTATTAATTTCAATTCTGACAGTTTATCTTTACGCTGTTTAGTCAGATTTTTCTGAGGTTTCTTTATACTTTGTGCTGTAGCACCTCATAATGTTACATTCTTTTCAAACTCCAAGAGCGTCTACATATCAAACATAAAATTTCAATTTTTCTTTGAATATAATTGTGTTGTAAATTACCTGTAAAAAATCTGCGATGTTCATCTTAAGTTTATCATACTTATTCATAGTGGTAAACAGCTTTAAAAATTTTTTAGATGTATGAGAGTATGTCAATAAAATATGTGTATATCAATAAAAATCCCTGACGGCTCGGCCTACAGGCGCAGGTAGATTTCGAAGACGCAGACCGTGGGGCGCCTGTTTGTCGGGAATTGCGGAAGAAATGACCTTTTTGCGATGATGCTGCAGTTGGAACCGCCTACTTCGAAACCAAACTTGTTTGCAGGCGGAGCCAGCAAGGATTTTTTTTTCCCTGCTATAAGAGTTGGTCCTATAAAAAACATGCCAATATAAAAGTTTTAGATAATATTAAGAGGATTTATAATAAATTTAAGCGGATTTGAAATCTTGGGAATTGACGAAGTTATGAATTTTTTTCTTCAAAAACCTCCCCCACCCCTTAAGGCAATTTTTAATTATATCAAAAATCTGTCATACATAAATTTTCGGCCCTTCTCCTAGAAGTAATAATAACTTCAAACGGATTCGATACGTATCATAATTAAGAAATTATGGGGGTTTTTCTGTTTTCACAAAAAGTCCCCCCCCCTGGTTCGATTTTGCCCATTAACTAACTTGACCGAGATTTTATGCCCCTTGATTTTATGTATCAGTTTCGAAAAGAAGCGGGAGTTGGAACCGCCTACTTCGAAAAATAACTTGTTTGCAGGCGGAGCCGGCAGGGATTTTTTCTGTTTTTAATTTTTTTGCTATAACGGTTGGTCCTATAAAAAACTTGTCAACATAAAAGTTTTAGATAATACTAAGAGGATTAATAATAAATTTACGCGGATTTGATATCTTGTGAATTGACGAAGCTATGATTTTTTTCTTCTAAAAACCCCCTTCCCCCCCCCCTTGGGGCCATTTTTAATTATATCAAAAATCTGTCATACATAAATTTTCGGCCCTTTTCCTAGAAGTAATAATAACTTTAAACGGATTCGATACGTATAAAAATAAAGAAATTATGAGGGTTTTTCTGTTTTCACAAAAAGCCCCGCCATTTCCCCCCCCCTTTGGTTCGATTTTGCCCATTAACGAACTTGACCGAGATTTTATGACCCTTGATTTTATGTATCAGTTTGGAAGAGATTTATGCAGAATTTTTCCAGTTATCGTGGTCAGAAAAAAGTGACATAGATAGATAGATAGATAGATAAAGTTTTGAACTGGGGGTGGTTTTGGGTTCTGGGAGTCATGATCGGCGTAGACCTGCAAAAATTTTTCAAAATTTCCAACTTAGGTGAGAATGTAATAGGTAGTATTTCTTACGAAATCTACCTAAAAAATGAAAGAAAAGAAAGAAAGATCACGCAGGATTCATTAACAATGTCACATTTACGGACTGTAGTAATGAAAATAAATAAAGAGTTTAAATCCAAAATCCACATGTTAGACTAAAGCCCAAGTGTAGAACCTGAATAACATATTTGGGGTCTTGTTTCAAGCGCAAAACTGATAATTTGTGTCACTTTTCAAAGCGACTCATTTAAAACTATTTTAATTTCATATTTTAATTTTTTTTAATGTTTTAACTGTTCTTAATTAGCTCCGATTTTATTAATTTTACAAACTATTTCTCAGTATTTAATAAATACAATATATTATTTTGTAAAGTGGTGTAAAATCGAAGAGAGTAGTAAAATAAAGTATTAGTTTCGACATTAATCAAATAAAAAATATAAGTAAAATGCTGTACAAATTTACGAATCTTTGAACTTTCCGACTCGAGATTCCGCGAATTCGTACGTTCTTATCGATTATCTTTGTATCCACAATTTTTTGTGCTAAAATATAAAATTGAGTTATATCTGACTATATACATCACTGTTGTAATAAGTAAGACTTTTTTTTTTTTTTTTTTTTTTTTTTTTTGAGAATTTTACCAAATTTTAATACAATTTTTATTTAATGACAGAATAAATAAGACAAATATTACTATTCAAAAATAATGGTAGAATTCTGAATTAACTAATAACTAAACAACTCTAAAAACTTAATTCAACACAAGTAAAAGGCCGAAGGCCTCGCGGGCCACAGATAAGCAGTCGGCGGGCCAGTTATGGCCCGCGGGCCACGTGTTTGACATGCCTGCTGTAAAGGAACTATAAGTGCTATACACACTATATTCTATAGTAACCCTCTTGTAGTGCACCACAATGATATACATCAATTTTAATATGTTTCAAATATTGTAACATCATTAAAATTAACCGCAAATGATTTTTCCCCATAGACCGTAATGTAACGGAATTCTTTTGATTGTCCCTGTGAAGGAACTATATGTGCTACACACTTTATTTTCAGTACCGAACATGCCATAGTAAACCTCAATCACACATATCAATTGCATGGCAATCCGAGTACATTTATGCGAGTTATTACAACACAGACGGCAGATAGACGGCACATAGACGGCAGACAGAGAGACAAACCAGATTCATAAACACTTTTCAACTATGTGTGGAAGTGTTAAACAGAACTCGTGTTTTGATCATTAGAAATACATAGGTGGGTTTAGTTATCAATGTAGTATTTGATAACTTCTGAAAAAACTGTATGAAGCTGTTCTCAAATCCAAATGGGCTACTTTCTGACATATTTTCTAATTCATTTTTTTTTTTTTTTTTTTTTTTTTTTTTTGCAACTGTATCAAATTGGTAGGTGCTGTTATTCAGAATCTTTGTAATCGAAAGACGTTTTCCATTTTTTGGTACAGGCAGAAAATCTTTCAAAAAATACTATCAAAGTTTGAGTTTTGAATCAAATTACCGACACGGCAACACGAGAAAAGGGAAAAACGTGTCGTCGTGTGACACTAATCTTTTATAACTCGATAAGTAACTTATTTATCAACAAATGGAAACTCTTTTCGATTCCAAATCACTTCAATAGCCAGGCATGCCAATTTTATGCATTTAAAAATGAGTCAGAAAGTTTCGCGTTGTTGAGCAGGTCATTTGAGAACCACCTTAAGGATTAACCAATCATTTAGTGCATTTTCCGTCTTATTTACTTTTTAGCATCTTGCGCGTCCCCCTCCCCCTCCAGGTCCATAACAAGATGGCGGCTGGGTGGCTTGAGCTCCCCTTAATTTCCTCTAAAGCTCCTTCTAATCATTTATCTATTTTTTTTTTTATTTTATCAACAACAACATTCAACAAAATGTATATTTTAACTTACCTCAAAAAAAAAAAAAAAAAAAAAAAAAAAAAACTATTTATGTGAGAAAAACATTTATATCTTTTAACTGCCTTGAATGCATTGGTATAAGCCAAAAAATTTCAATTCAGAACCATTTTAGTTGTGTTATATGATCTTGCGGCACAATTCTTGAAATTCTTGAAATTATAACGTTATATGTTATTATAGGAACATTTCCTTCTCCAGAAAAAAATACGTCCAGATGCGCCAAACTAGCCACCATATGTTGTGATAGATTCTGACACTTTGAAAGGTTGAATGGGGACGTGTTGAAAGGAAATACAGATCCCCCTGCGAAATACACATGTTTTGCTTAAGGTAATCGGTAATTAGTAGTGAAGAAATAGTCAAACGTATATTCAAGTTAGTCCATAAAAACACTTTTTTCTAAATTATAATGGTTTGTCTGTGGCTGTGGGCAATATGTGTTTGTAGTAGATTTAGTTAATAATGCAATATCTCTTAAAAACGACAATGTTTGTTGAAGGTAATTGGGAAGAAAAAATATTGTCAAATCATATAAATGAAATAAGAAAATAACATTGTTTGACCGCCATTAATTGTTTCAGCCGTGTGTGTAGGCAGGGGCATAGGAAAGCGAGGAAAGGTCTCGTTCTTATTTGTTTTTTGAAATTTTATCAAATTTTTTATCATATGTTTAATGACTTTGAAAAACATTTTTTTTTTCAATTTTTCTTATAGCAATTGAACATTAGGTGAAAAAACATGATTAAATTAAAGTTTATTATAAGGTTATGACAAAATGTTTTCAATTATTTGGTGGATATTGTATTTAAATCTGTTTTCAAGTTTGAATCTGCTACTTTCTGACACGTTTGTGAAATACTTTTTATTGATAAAGACATTATTTGCAGGTAATCATAATCAGGTTCTAGGGAGTCGAACAGCATTTTACGTTTTCCTACAAAAGTAAACAAAAATAATGTATAAGAAAAGGACGGCAAATTTGACGCTTTAGGCAAACTTACATAACATGAAATAACAAAGTGGTAGTCATCGGGGAGCAATTGACGATGAACTCACGATATATGGAATTTAGAGGAAAATAGTGTACGACATTTAAAAATTAGGCGCATGACTATGAGAACCTGAAATTTTTGAAACACATTTACTGTTTGAATGTGTCGGGAAAAATCGTGTTGTTCAATGAAAGAAAAATATTTTTATCACCCTTAAAAATGGAGGAAACGCGTAATAATTAATAGCCACCTATATTTAAGCTGCAAATAGACTACAGTTGGCTACAGCTGCTATTTTCATGTGGTCAGTCTCTTTCTTATATGTGGCCAGTCTTCTATAGCTCGGCAACAGTCAGAGGTCAGCGGAGGTGATCACCGACATGTTTATCACCACCCCTCTTTTTTGTTGAGACTCCCCTTTTTTGTTGATAACCACAAGGCCGTTGGAAAAGAAAGCGCATAGAAATAATTTATGACTTTTTCTAGCAAGTGTTGTTTGAACGTAGCTTTAATGAAAACTGTTCAATTATTTTGAAAAGGGGCTTTCACACCTTTGTGCTGTTGTTTTGAAATGAGATTGGATCATCCGATTTCAGAAAACACATGTAAAACGTATGATACTCAAACATTTTTTTTTCTTTTTACCTTTCAAAAAAACTTTGCTATCCTTAAATCCAAGTTGTTTTCTCTTATAAAAGTATCGAATAATACGACATTCAAATCACAATTTTTTTTTCAAACAATCATTAAATTCAGATATGTTTCGAAAATATGTAATTAATTTATATTTATAATAATTGTCTCATATTTGAAATGATATAATCATATGCAGAATTTTAAATTTAATTATTATTGCTAATTGTTAAATGGTTAATTTTATAAATCATATTATAACTAAAATAAAGTCATGTATACTTAGTTTAAAAGACAAACAGTATTACTAAATTAAATCGTAGGGGAGACCGGTACACAGTGGACCACTTTTTCAGTTAACATTTTTTTCCTCTTTAACAGATTGACCGATCTGTATGAAAGTATTTTTGAATATTCCTTAAACCTACTTACATCCATCATAATTTTCTCACAACATAGTTTTCAATACATTTCTCAAAAAAAAATATTATATACACTTGTAAAGTGGACCAGTGTACCCCAGAAGCGGGGTACATCAGTCCACCCACCGGGGTACAGTGGACCACTATTAGGTATTATCTGAAATACAATATAAATCTATTTTTCATTAATCTAATTCTTTTTTGTTGTCCCTTCACCCGCAAAATAACATAGTAATATAAATTTTGAAACAAAAACAAACAATTAATTATATTTTGAAAATAATAACAGATTAATACAGGAACAATTGCAATTTAGTTGAAGTTATTACTTAAGTACAAAAAAATCAGCGCACATTAAAATTTGCAAATGAAATTCCAAAGTACTTATGAGTAAGATTGAGCCTGGAATTTTCAAGAAATAATTTTGGGTCTGAGAGCAACATTATGAAATCATTGACATCAACAGCAGATTCATCTACAGTTTCGGGAGAAATAAACTGATTTCCATTCAATTTGCGTCTCATGATTCTTACTTGAATAGAATCATCAACAATTAGACTACAGTTATATTTATCAAAGGCAGTAAATACAAAACAAAATATTTCTTACTATGTTAAACAAATTGTTATTTTTATTTATTTACTTTATTTTATAGTTAAATCTACTTTAAAACAATCTTTCTTTATAGAAAATAAGCAATTATTAAATATTTTGAACATTCTGCATTACAGGAGCAGAGTGGATTGTGGACCACTGTTCCTCAGGAGTGGGTGGTCCAATGTACCCCATTTTGAAGTTCAATAAATAATCATATTAATATTGTTTATAGCTTTCTTTTAAACATATTAACTTTAAAGTAAAATAAAAACAAGTATCTTAGCTTTGCAAAAAAGCTGCTTTATTTTATTTATCTACAACCTTTAATTACTAAAAAAATAAAAATATGATGATGAAAATTTTACATTTAGAAGCTCAAAACAACCAATCAGGATAAAATAGATCAATCTGAGCTAAACATATTTTCTGAAGGCTATAAATAATCATTGCAGTGGTGTTGTCTATTAGGATAGAAGAGAAGCTTAAAAAAAAATCAAATAAATAAAATATTAGGGGCTGGTCCAATGTGCCCATATGTCCAGTGTGTACCGGTCTCCCCTATATGAAACAGCCGTGACTTTAAAACGATTTAATAATTCAGAAGGAAACAAAATGTTAATAAAATTAAATGAATTACAAATAACTATTAGTTAATATTATTAAAACGTGTATGGAATTAAGATATTACAGCATTTTTAAAAATGATAATAGTAAGTTTGTGAATTATTCAATTTAATAACTTAAGGGCACATATAACAAGAAATTTTCGTACTTTTATAATTTTCCTTCGAGCATTTTATGCTGCTGTTTTGACAGAAAATTCGTCTCTTATTCATAAAGGCACCAATAAATAAGAAAATTAAGAAATTTTCTGCTCCTCCGTTTTCTAGCTTCAAAAGTTTCTTCTTCTTTCTTTTCTTTATAGCACTTTTAAACATAGTTTAAAAATGCTAATTAGGTTGCTGTATGTCTTTCTGTCCAATAGTCTGCCCGTGTTCTAACTTTCATAAATATACTCGGATTTCCATGTAATTTTTATATGTTATTTAGATTAACTATATAACGTTCGGTATTGAAAATGAAGTGTATAGCATTTAAAGTGCGTTTAGAGGGACACACAAAATAATTTGGTTACATTCAGTTGTATGGAAGAAAATCGTTTACGGTGCTTTTTATTGATGTTACGATAATACAAACATAATGAGATTGATATTCATCACTGAGATGGACTGCATCACGTTTTCTGTGGTGTATAGAATAAATAGCACTTATATTTCATTCACAAGTTCGCACACGGAAATTCGGTTACAGAACGGACAATGGTCAATAATAATTGCTGGAAGTATGGTTTCAGTTGGTAAATAATTTTAAAATTAACTAATTTTTAGTATATTAATTGTTGCGTTTAAATTCTGCACATTACATACAGAACTGCACGAAAGAAGGCAACACATTACCAGATATGGACAGTAATTCCAAAAAAATAATTTTTACAGCATTATGTATTTTTTTTTAATTATTTTTTTAATTCCTTAACAATATTCTTTTAGTGTTGGAAAATGTTTCATAATCTATACCGCATGCATGATTTTTCGTTATATATTTTATTTATTTATTTACTCTACCGAAACGCATTAAAGAAACATTTAAAAAAAAAATCAGAACCTATACGACGATAATCGTCTATATATATATCGCATGCATGATTTTTCGTTATGTATTTTATTTATTTATTTACTCTACCGAAACGCATTAAAGAATTCTGCAAAAAAAAAAAAAAAAAAAAAAAAAACAAGAAAAGAAGTGATACGTAAGTGGGTGCCAAGTTCAAATAAAATTCACTCAAACTTACCTACTGAAATATTATAGCATTGTTTAAATTATTTAAAAATTAAAATTATTGATACCATATTAATAATAAATCTAGAACTTGGCAACTTTTTACCTGTACCTTTTTACGGCAACTTTTTACTGTAAAATTGTTTTGTTTAATAGCATAATGCTCTTTATTAATCACATGATGTTATTTTTTTTTTATGAATAATGTGATTTATAATAGCAAACGGAGAATAATAATCGAATTGTAAACGCATACATATGTTTATATCTTTCCAAGAAATATGAATATAAAGCAATTATATACTTTCAAAACATGCCGGAATATAAAGAATGTTTGAAGAAAGTCAGAAGACTTTGTAAAAAGCTCTCTTTTCACAATTTTCTTCCTCCATTTTTAAATTAAAATAACCTCCGTTTAAATCAATCAAGTTTTTGAACATAATTTGATTCAATATAATGGCGAATTTTGAAAAAAGTAAAAACATTACTGATTTTAGCTTTGTTTTACTTCATTTGAGTTATAAATACGGAAATTGCTCTATTTTTGTCTTGGCTCTGGGGTGGGGGAGGGGGGTTCGCTCTGTTTTGAAAAAACCAGAACGTTATGTCACGCATTTGCTGATTTATTAAAAGGACGTTTTTTGCGTTTCCTTTGATGTGAAACTAGCTGTATATATGAGTGCCGCGGTTTTCTACAATTCTGGGCTTAGAGCGTTTTTCTATAACTGAATATATATGTTCTATATATAGTTATTAAGATAACTAACATATCTCAATTTTGTGTTCAATGAAGTATTTATAATTATTATTATTATTTTTTTTGTAGCGTTGCTTTTTTTTACAGTTGACATTTTTACCTAAATTCATTAAGACAGAATCACAGAGAAAAGAAAAAAAAAAAAAAAAAGTTATTTTATTTAGGCATGTTTCCGTTTTAGGAGGTATAGAAATTGGACTGCATTCTTTGCCTTCGGGAAGAAGAAGAATCATTTCTCTATTTTAATTAGAAATGGAAAAAAAGGTTTAAAATATATTTAGTTATCTCTAAAATTGCATATTTTTTTAAGGAGCCCTTTTTTGCAAACTTAAAAATAGCTATACCTTAACAAGATGGCCGATGAGACATATCGTGACTCTCAATTGAAAGACGCTCAATTTCCGATATAATGAAATTATTTAAATTGTCAAACAATCCCAAATTTCAAAATTTTATTTGTATGTTCACAAATTTAACAATGTTTACGTGTTTACGGGTTCTAAGAATAAAAATAGGAGTTATTAATTTTTTTATATTTATAGCTTATTGCTGGAAGTAATTTTTAAAATAATGTACCAGTACTTACTATCCCTTATAAAGAAATAAGAAGTTTTGCTAAAAAATTGAGAAATAGTTAGTTTTTTAATGAAAACAAAGACTCTAAACGTAGAACACTTTATTTTAAATTATTTAAAGGTAAAACGCGGAACAATTTATTTTAAAGGAGTCCGAGGACTAATACACAGAACACTTAATTTTAATGTATACTGAGGACTCATACACATAAAACTTTATTTTAATGTATTCTGAGGACTCATACACCGAATACTTTATTTTAAAGTATTCTGAGGACCCATACACAGAGCATTAAACTTTAAAGGATTCATAGGACTCACACGCACAGCACTTAATTTTAAAGTATTCTGAGGACCCATACACAGAACACTTAATTTTAAAGGATTCAGAGGACTCATACTCAAAAGACTTAATTTTAAGGTAATCTGAGGACACACATTTAGTAAGTTTTATTGCCATGGTTCAGTGGACCATTTTTTCTCCCTAATACACAACCATACACAGATACACAATCAGAAAACAGCAAAACCCTCCAACTGAGGACAAATTTTATAAACCAATAATAATTTGCACAAATCATAAAAATGCTTAAAAACGAAGGAAAATGACTTTTTTCTAACCGAGGACGTCCTCGGATCCCTGAGTGTCCTCAGTCAGCGGGCGTGTAAACCTGTTTTCGTCCGCGCTTCCCCTGAAACACGAACCCACCCACACACACACACACACACACACACACACACACACACACACACACACACACACACACATATATATATATATATATGACTTAATACAGTTAAAACATCGGAAGAAATAAGAGTTATAATGTTTCAAGTGAGACAATTTAAAACAATTTAAAACAGTAATAACTGCATGTAAAAGTGTTCTGCCTTAATGATGATGTCAATAAAAGAGAGAGGCGCCAAATATTAAAAAAAAATAAATTACCAAAATAGTTGGGTGTAATTATATGTCCACTTTGATAATTATCCACACTAATTACTTTAGTTCTCAAATCTTCCCAAGAAAGCAATAACAAAGAAGCCATTAAGCCTTCTTTAGTAAACATAACTTCAATGACACTTGTTGCATGTTATCGCAATTTAAATTAAACTTCTTAAAAAGATTGGATATGAATTGCATTATTTTAAATAATGTTTTATGTTGCCAAAGTAAAAAAAAATAATGTTCTTTAATTTTCACAAAGAAAAATATAGTAAGCTTACTCGTATAATTTATGGATAATTCTTTTTTTCATTCATTTTTATAAACTTTGTGCATTAAAAAAATTGGAAAGGTTTTCAATCATTATATTAAATCATCATATTAAATTAAGTATTTTCTTTTTTTAATAAAATTATTTCATTAAAATTCTGAATTTAACTGATTTTCACCAAACAAAGCCTAATTTTTATAACTTTGTGATATGCTTTTACCCGATATTTAAATAACAGACGAACCATTAAAATAACATTTGTCAATTATTTTCTATTTTAACCACAAAAAAGGTGTCAAACTTTCCTAAATATAACCAACCAGCTCCAAAATAATCCTATACCGACAACTAAATTAATGGAAACCAAACTCTCCAGTTTCTTCAAATACCAGCCGTTCACCTTTAAAGGAGGGGATGCATAAGACTGGTGTAATTAAAATCAAATTAATACTGCTAGTCCATATATTTTTTTATATTAAATATAAATGCAAAAAATATTTTTATCGCATTTTTCAGTAGTATTGAATTAGATCCTTGTGATTGGATATCGCCGAAATTTGTGTGCAATGCAACGCGGAAAAAGGGTAATTTTAAGGATTTAAATCCTTAATCTTTCGTAATCGAATGTTTATACCTTTATCCTAAAATTTTTGGAATAGAAATTAATATTTATAAATATGTATTTTATATGCGAACTTTTAAATTTTTCCAAAAGGTAAAATTTATTTTTTGTGTGCAGTAAAATAAGCTGGAATATTCATTCAAAACATATTTTGTAAATACTTAAGTTGATAATAATTATACGGAGACGATGAACGAATATATTAATTAGCTCAACATCACAGAAATATTAGAAATGATAAGAAGTTCTTATCGATCAAATTTTTTGTTTAAATGTTACTAATTTGTTTTAAAATATTAAGCTCAATATGGTAATTTTTTTATTGTAAATCTTTAATATCCAAGTGCATAGAATAGAAAAAGTCTGAAAAAATTGGGATTTAATGTGATATTCGGTTTATATGCTTCATGAGTTTTACAATAGATTGTATCAATTTAGTGTCCAAAATGAACCGATACATCTGATAAATGCCTTAAACGTAATGCCTTACAATTACAATTACGCATAAATTTAGTTAAAAGAAACTACAATCATTTATTAATAAGTACAAAATATGCATCTTAAGACAACACATGTAGTAAATGTTACTCTCATTTTTAAGATCAATTAAATGCAGAGTGATGATATTTCATTTGAAAGTGAAACAAACATTCTGTTAATATTAATGTATATCTTTAATTTTCTTCTGATTACGGTTCTTGGACGCGTAACGGATAATTTTCGAAGAAGACTATTTGTATTAGCTTTCAGATAAATAAAACCTTCCTGCTAAGCTATTCCCCTCAAATACTAACATTGAGGTAATAAACTCTAGTCTAGATGACAATACGTGAAAATAAACAAATTTCGATTGTAAGCAGCTAATTGTTTTTTTTTGTCTCTTTTTAATGATTATTCTAGTTGTAAAAAAAAATTCGCATGAATTAAATTTTAAAAAGAACTTTTTTTCTGATAACAACAATATACTTTAATATAAACTCATGCTTTATATTGTCAGTCAGAATTTTCATAGGTTGAATTCATCATCTGATTTCCGAACGAGAGTTAAGGTTACATAAATTTATTAATTTATGTATATAAAAATTTTCAAACAAATATATTGACTATAATAAAGAGAGGAAAGTATGTGAAAAAATATAAAATATATTGATATTTTCAACGGTAGGCAATAAATGAATAAATAAATAAAAATAAATTGTTGAAGAAATCAGCAGATTGTCGTCCCCTAAGGTGATATAAAAGCAGATATCTGTTACGATAGAAACTCTTTGATTATTTTATCAAACTTATGAATTTTATATTTCTAAAAAAAAAAAAATAAAAACTACAGAAGCGCTATGAAATATATACAGTAAATTCTCTTTGGGATAAGTCTCTATTCACATGTTGACGTCAATAATTCTGATACAAATATTTAACCCTGAAGGGAAAAGACATCCAGGTAAAAATATTTAAAATTTCTCCTTCTATGATTGAACAGAAAGTGATATATATTTTTAAAGAAAAATAAGCAAAATCGTGTCTTTTACTTTAAGTTTCTTTCATTATTTGTGGTGTAGTAATAAATGTAAAGCTATCGATACAGAGGAAATGCATCGGTTTTTATTTCCGATTTCATAAAATATAAATTAGATTTCTTCAGATCTAATAAATATATGTCATCATGTTGTAATAAAGATCAGAATGTGGAAGGGACTGTTGTAATTCTTTTATATTTATTACTTCCCCAAAATGTATACTCGTGATGGTTTTATACGAAATATAGTTATGACTCATTTCGTGTAGTAAATTTGTTCCACCACCCCAACCCTAAACAAAATTTATATAATATACTTGTTTGATATCTAAAAAAAATATAAAAATATTTCACAATTTTCTAAAGTTGTATAAAATCAAAACAAAATATTAAAATTGATTTAAAACCGCATTAAAATATAATAAGTTTCTTTAAAAGACTGAAATGAACTGCTATTGACGTTTAAACATATTCTTTATTAGTTTGTTCTAAATTAGAGTTATGAGATTAAAAATCCCTTCAATCCCTTCAATCAGGACATCTTCAAAATACACATTACAATGCAAAACAAAATGCAGGGTGTATCAGAATTAACTGTGTATTTCGAATTTGAATATAAACCAAATAATTGGTGTACGAGCGTGTAGTGTATGTGTTTGGGATAAAATGCTTCCCATTGTTTTCCCATCGTTCAAACATTTTGTCGAAATGAATAAAATTAATTTCAAATTTTCCCGATAGATTTTTCAATTGATAATGTTCATGTTTGTCAACAAACTGGCTTGTTGCAGATCTACTCAATTCAACATAGACAAAACTACGATCTAATTTGCCCATTGTATCGCTAAATTTCTGGTAATTTCCACGTAGACATAATAAACCATATTACGAGTAGGAATAAATACATTACGAATTACTAGCTCTGCGAGAATTGTTATTTTCTGCCTTCACCGTGTTGAGAAATACGTTTCTACTTGGGTGCTGCTGCTTCGTGACGTCACATACACATTATCGAGGCTAACGAAAAAGACAGGCTACCGCGGTGCATTCAACTTATCTTTTTTTTCACAGACCGCTAGAGTGACGTGATGCTCTTTTCGTACACCTGCATTGGTGCATTCGAGCATCACGTGACTCCCGCGGTCTGTAAAAAAAGATACGCGTAAAGCACCGCGGTAGCCTTTCTTTTTCGTTAGCCTCGCACATTATCTACACCAACTTAATATGGGAAAATATAAGAGACTGAAACCAAGCAGTTACAGAGCATTTATCTTATGCATTTCTTTGCCACATTTTGAGCCTCATCCAAACGGCGCACGATTCAGTACGTATGATCACAAGTATTGTTTGCGTTAGAGACCGAATTACTTAATACTTGTTAACATACAATAGTATCTAGTTGTAATGTGCACAACGTAAATGCTTCTGACAACATAAATGCTGTATAACAACTTGTTTTGTGTTCATGTATTTTTATTCTGTTTTCTTTGTTTAATTGTGTATATATTACCATATATCTACAAAATTTTAAATTAAATTTTTATTTGCTGAAATAAAATTTTACATCATGAAAATCATTTTTATTCAAACTGCACACCAGTTCACCACTTATTTGATTTAATATTGATATTAAAATGTGTCAGTTAATTTTGAGATACCTTGCAACAGCAATATACTTTTAAAATATTGCAAAACACTGAAGCACTGAATTTCGAAAACTGATTGCCTGTATGTCACAGCTTATAATCATTTGAAGAGCTTCTCTTTTAGCGTGAAAAAAGTGGTAAGTAGTAATAATAATAAAGTTTAAATAATCTTTCATTGGCAACTGTTGCGGAATTATATTTTTTCATCCATCTATAGTCAAATATTAAATTACAATTTACATATTTGCTAAAGGGAAATAAAAAAAAAATACGGAAAATTGGGGTAAAACCGTATAGTAGAATGAAAACTGGATATTTCAGTTTGACACAAATTGAACAGCTTTATAGCGGCTAATTATCAAAATACTTAACTCTAAGCAACTAGAAGCACCCATTACAATATTTCCTTTTCTTACTGCATATGTGTAGTTTCTGTGTTAGAAAGTTTAATTAATCAATTTTTATTTTAAAGTTTGCTAGTTTTAAAATTCTTAAATATGAATATATTTAAAGTTATTGAAACTTTTATATTTCTGTGTGTAGTATACTTAATAAGGGTTTATTTTCCACAATGGAACACTTAATAACATGTATAGGTGCAATTTTATAACTTGCTTTGCAACCCTCATTATCTTTGGCTAAAATCAGATATTCAACGTGAAATAAAAAAGAGATATTAAAAAATAATGATTGAAGTCTGTAATGTTTTAAGAAAAGGAAGGCAAAACAACATGGACAACATGAACGTTTTTCTGCTATTTTTCAAAATTTCAACGAAGATAACTATTATTTTGGCTTTAAAAAATAAATAATTAGGCTTATAATTGAAGTATTATTAGTTTAGTCTAGTTAAAGTCGTAAAATAAACTGCATTGTTCCTTTTTAAAATAAATTCGTGTAAGATGTGTGTATTTCCTGTACTATGTATTATTATATCATGCGGTTTTATTCCACTGGTGAGCTGAAAGAGGATGATTTAACTTTTAATAAATAATCCTTTATAAACAAAATTCTGATGAATTAATCATATATTTAAAATGACATTATGGTAAAAGAATAAGTGTAGCGTTTGTACGCAGTGTTACATTAAATTATGTTGGAAATTCTGTCTTCAAGAAGCAACTAATGATAATGTGTGTGGTTTTACCCCACTTTCCAGTGGTCATTTATTAATAAGCTGTTTTACAGTTTAATAGCTCCAGATAAATGAAAAACTTCGAGAAACATATAGAAATTTCTAAATGAATACAAAAAAATTCATGTAACCATATTAACAAATGTTAGAATAATATTTCAAAGTACCTAAACACTCATCATATGTTTAAAGCAAACACTATATGAATACTACAAATATATATTTATATATTTATAACAAAAGAATTTCCATTTTATGTTATTTTTTTTTCTTCTTTATAAGTCGACAAATTTAGTTTTTATTTCATGTACTTGTGACATTAAATCTAAATTCAAAATCTCGATAACATTCAAATAAAATTCAGTTTTCTTCTTAGAAGAAAACAAACCTTTCCCTACCATCAGAATACGATAAGTCTATTTTCTTATGGAAACTAAATCAATTCGACTTTTGCTGACGAATATACCACCTGAAGTTTTTCAATGCAAACAAACTTGATGTTTTGTCAAATCCAATCGTAAGAAAAAAAAACTTGTAAACTAAAGAAATCTTGATTTTGGTCTTCATTTTTGGAAAATATAGAAATCAACGTACGTTACGTATTCAACACACATGTGGAAGGGTCTTATGAAAGTCTCTCACGAAAACAAAGCAATGTATTTTTCAAATGATATTGAAATGTGGACAATTTTTTAAATTAAATTTTGTATAATTTTATATTGGAAGTACAGTATTAAAGGTGAATACTGATTTTAGAATTTATTTATTACAATATTCATATAATGATGTACAATGCTAAGTACTGTCCACTGGAGTAAAAATACTTCTAAAGTAAAATTAATTCCCCTGAAGTTAAATTATTTAAAAAACAGTGTATATATTCTACTAGCTGTTACCCGTGACTTCGTTCACGTAACATTAAAAGAAAAATAAATGTACTAATCAAGCAAAATATTTCATTCCCGATAATTAAAAACGTAAATAATTAACTAACTCTTTATCACATTTCATAGAAGAAAATACGATATTTCTTTGTTATAGGGGCCTTGACATAAATCAGTTTAAAAAAAGTAAAATTTTGTGCCAAATAACCGCGAAAAGGAAACTGCAACCAATGGAAAAAAGACGGCCAAATAAAATCGTGTAAATCGACGAATTGGGTAAAAAGAAATGTCAATTTTACCATATATTAATAAAAATATATTAATCCGTTTTATTTCTCCTTTTTTATCCACAAAAATGGAGTAATATAAGTACCGTTTTTAGAGCGGTCGTTAAAAAATTGTAAATTTTTCGTTAAAATTTACAAAAAAAATATTAATATTTCGGAATCTAATTCAAAATTTTAAATTCTCAGAGTTTATATGACATCGTCGAATCAATGATAACCGGTGTTAAGTAAATTGCGTTGCATTAAGAGGAGTAGTTGCGAAATACACACAGTCAGATTTTAACTTAATAGACTTGTGTTCAATTTTCTTTTCCTAATAATCTTACTGATGCTTGTATTATTAATAACAGAGTTCAGAGAATAAATAGAGATGAAATGTTCATGTTTGGCGTGATGCTTAAAATGCAACCCTACAGTCGGCCAAAACAACTGGCGACTTGCTTTGAAAACCTCTCCCCGTCCAATGAATCCAGTCATTGTTCCACGTGCAGCCTCTCTCCATCCAATGAAGTCAGCCCTTGGGCCTAATGATTTGAGCGATAACCGGCTTCATACAGCAAGCCGATTTTACGCTTCATTACCTCTCTATTCTTTCACTGTACTCAGTGATTATTAATGTATGAAATTAATACACGGTCTATTTGAAACATATTTAAAAAATTCCCTTTTTATTATGACGTCACTTTGATCCCAGAGAAATTTCTTTTCAATGATATAATTCTTTTTAATTTTCTTTTCCTGGCAATAATGACGTGAATTTTAACAGAAAACTCACATCTGTTTGTAACTGATATTCAAGCTTATTATTAATCAGTATCAAAAAATATCTCAGTTATTCATCTTAAATGTGACGTCCATTATGTATATACTTTTATTATACACTGATAGTCATGCTCTTTGCAATATTACGAATATTTGAAAATACATGTTTTATTTATGACGTCATATTTGTTCTAGCCAAGAAGGATCCTTTTCATAGCTCCATGGTTCAAGCGAAATATTTTTCTTAATAATATAATTATTGTTAATTCTTCTTTCTAATTATAACGCAGTTTTTGACAGAAAAAGATCTTTTTAATGTAACCGATATTCATACTTCATGTATAATAACAAATACTCCATATTCTTGTTTCAAATATCACAGAAATTCATCTTCTTTTGAATTATTTTCATTTTTCATGAGAAAATCACTCAATTGAAACTGTTGAGGAAAAATTATTTTTTCGCATTTTTATTTATTGGCAACGATTAAAGCCCTAGCAACGATACGGTAAAATTGTTAAATTTTATCTAAAAAATGTCCATTGATTCTCTATGAAAGAAATCAAATGTTGAATTATTAAGAAAAGTATTTGAATAAAATAAACAAAAACAAGTCTATGTTCATTTCCGGGTTATAATCCACCTATATGCAAAGATATAGGGCCATTAATTTCTCCATTTAGACTCTGGCTTCAGCCTAACATTTGCACACAATCAGATTTATAATATTATTAGGATTTACTTAATAAATTACAAATGCAGATATTAGATATATATCTTTTTTTTTTTTTGTCTTTGCTTACTTTATTATTTTTTATCTCAATTTCCCTATGTTATTTTTTTTTTAAATAATGAGTGTAGAGAATCTAACCCGGGTTTCCCCGATTACAGAAAATAGGTGAAAACCATTTTTTAAATTGGCAACTCTAATGGATTTATTTCACATTTAATACATTTTTTTGATTGTTTACTAACAACATTAAATAGCCTTTTTGTATGAAAAATATCAATTATGTATTCAAATGATGTTTTGGATGTTATGATAAGCATACTGCCGTATTAGTTGCATGCCAAAACGATAAAATCGCCAAAGTTTTCGCTAGTTACAGCAGCCTTTTTGATTCTGAAAATTTCAATGGCTTAAGCGCTTAGTTCGATTGCATGTCTCTTAAATTTGCGTTTTATTTATATTATTTATTTTTTATTTATTTCTTGATGAAGTGTTAATTTCGTTATGGAATATTAGTCGGAAACAAATGCTGAATTACTTACGTATATTTTTTAAGTGCAACCGGTTTAATCTTAATTTTAAAAAGTCATGTTTGAAAATTACTTTAAAAACAATAAAAAATGAGCAAAATAAGATAGAGTTTTCAAACAAATTGCATTTGGAAATACATCCCCCCCCCCCCATTCGACCGTGTTTGAATTGAAATATTCGAAGTTAAACATATTTTTAAATATTTAGATGTTAAACAAATTGCAGTAAAAGCGAAATATATTTGTCAGATGTTGATGACGTCCAAGTGACGTCAGCGATATTCACGGATATGCTTTTGCTTTATAAAATAGATGTGAAATGCCTGCAGGAAAAAAATTGGTTTATTTTATTTATTCTTTGAAAATTGTGGTTACGATTTCATGGATGCTTTTTAAGTAGATTTCGTAAGAAATACTAGCTATTACATTATCCTCTAAGTTGGAATTTTTGCACATCTACGCCGATCATGACTCCTAGATCCCAAAACCTTATCTATCTATCTATCTATCTGTATCACTTTCTTATGGACATGATAACTTCCATAATTTTGCACAAATATCTTCCAAATTGATAGATAAAATCAAGCACTATAAAATTTAGGTCAAGTGCGTTAATGGGCAAAATTGGACCAGGGAGGGGGAGGGATGGGGGCCTTTTGTGAAAACAGAAAAAAACTCATAACTTTTTAGTTATGATACATATCGAATCCGCTTGTAGTTATTATGACTTCTAGGAAAAAGGCCAAAAATGTATGTATGACAGATTTTGGATTTCATTAAAAATGCCTTCAAGGGGGGGGGGGGGGGAGATAGGGGTTTAAGAAGAAAAAAATCATAACTTCATCAATTCACACTACATCAAATCCGCTTCAATTTATTATAAATCTTCTTAATATTATCTAAAACTTTTATATTGACAAGTTTTATATAGGAGCAACTGTTACAGCAAAAAACAGGTAACAATATAATATATTATAACACCTTGTAATGATATATTTCTTTTAAATGCTAAAAGGTGTAAATGAACAACATAATACAAATTAAAATAACTTTTATTAGGTTGTTTTATGTGTTTCGACTCATTCCGAGTCATTTTCAAAAACAAATGAGAATATTCCATAATTGCACGTGCTTTGAAGTTATTATTTTCATGTACTTTTTTAAAAATTACGCACGTTATCTTTTATTTTTACTTTGTTTTTTATTTTCATATCTGTGACCATGGAGTAACTCGAGCCACAGTTTCGGTAAATTAAAAGATGCCGCTACATTAGATATTGTATTTTTGCGTGTTAGTATCTCTATGGTTTCTCTTATTATGGAGGGATAGTATAGACTGGAGGGAAATATTATTATTAGTCACTATTATTACTATTATTAGTCACATATTAATTTGCGTCACCATCAATTTCACTATTAAAGGAATTTATCGCATTTTCATGAAAACAAATATGAGAAATATTCACTTTATCTGTAGCATATGTATCTGTTTGTGGGAGATAATCACTCAGTAAATCTCTTAATTTACTCATATTATATGTTGCATGACCGATTTTTAAAGATTGCATGATATATTACAGAAATATGTGAGATAGAGAAATATTTAAAAGTTATTATGTAAAGAAATTAATTACCAGAAATTTATGGTTAAAGTTTTAGCTTTATCTTAAAAAAACATTTACTTTTCTGAAGGGAATTGAACGATGCGCCAAAACGTTAAATTTTCCATATAATTAATCTTCTTACCTATTTATTAATAACGTTGAGTTTACGATACTAATCCAAACATGAAAATATATTAATTATTAAAGACTAAAACGTCTCTTTGATGAAATTTCTTGCATGGAAATATAATACATGTGTAATTAAATAAATAATTATTGTGAGTTCTCTAATATTATCAGTAACACGTTTAATCAAATAATATGTATTAATTATTTAGAAGATCGGCCTGAATTGTTTTGGAATATAAGGAATGGAAATAGGCGTTCTTTTTAGGTACATATTAGTTAGAATGCTGAATAGGTATTTCTCTTCATTAGTACTGTATGATATGTATACATGCTATTTCTGACTCTTGCAAAAGTATTGGAAACATTAAGGAGTATACTTATAATTTTAAAATGAAACTCGTTGATATAAAAATGCGTTAACATTTAAAACAACTTTTATGTAATGCATATATCTTTAATTACAAATGATTTTTTTTTCGAAAAATAAATTAGTGCAAAAATATCTATTAAATTAAATTAACGATACAGCTTGCTAATACAATTTAAAGATATTTTAGTTAAGGTCGTAGAGAAATAAATTTGTACATTTATAGCAACAAATACAACCAAACAGTTTTACAGTTAAATAACAAAAATGTCGCTTGAAGGTCTTTAAATTTATCTGAAGTAAATTCTAATGAAATAGACTATTCAAATCATCTAGAACAAAGTCTCTGCTTTTTTTAATGCCGTTACAAAAGAAAAAAAGACAAAAAAACTGTTTTTAAAAATGCGTTTATGACCAAAATATTCCGGAAAAAAATTAAATTAACATTGCATATTAAAAAAATAATAATAATACACTGTATATAATTTTGAGTATAACATACTTTATCAGCTAAATAAAAAATATTTATATTTCTACTATCTCTTTTATGTTAGTAGCTATATGCTTTCTACAGATTCACCGGCTGAAACTTTTTATATGACTCTTTATTTATGCTCCTTATTTAAGAATTAAGTGGAAAACATAAATACTCTTACTTACTCTTACTATTTACTCTTTAAAAAATTACTTACTTTTAAAAAAAATAAGTAAATTTTGCTAGTTTTTTTGTTAGTAATCGACATATATATAACACATTGCTCTTAAGGCTATTAGTCAGTAAACTTCCCGATTCCCCTCGCTAATGTTAAACCTATGGACATAGGATGCATTTGCATTTCTAAAATATCTCCTAAGGAAATTAATCTTTCTTTTTACTGTGTACACTTCTTAAAGGATGTCTCTTTTTTCTTAGTTATCAAAATATTTCTAAAATATGTGCCTAATTTATAATTTTATGCGTTAAAATTTTAGTGAAACTGAATAAGATTTTTACACTTCACATAAAATTAAGTATAAATTTTAGAAAATTTTGACAACTAAAGAAAAAAGAGACATCCTTTAAAAAGAGTACATAGAAAACAGAAAGATTAATTTCCTGAGGAGATATTTTAAATATGCGATTGCATCCTCCACCCATAGGCTTAGCATTACCGAGGAGAATTGGGAAGTTTACTGACGAATAGCCTAAGAGCAATGTGTTATAAATATGTCGATTAATAACAGAAAAAAACCTAGCAAAATTTACTTATTTTTTAAAATGTAAGTAATTTTTTAAAGAGTAAATACTAAGAGTAAGTAAGAGACGAACAGCCGTAAGGAAAAGTAAATTTTTAAACTTTAAAAATAACAAAATCATGTTCCAAGAATTCCTTTAGATTTTTTGTTAATGAATCAAACATATCAATTTATAGAAAATATAAAATTTTGAAGTGTGGGTATTTAGAGGTATGCTTTCAATGCAGACTAGAATGAAATTAAAAAATTATTTGAACTTCATCAACAAATCAAATAAATAGTACGTAAAATAAAAATAAAATGTAACACATTTCAATTTCTTTATTATTTACAAGAAGAAAAGTTTTGCGTATCTTATTACTTGTTTGTCTTCATTTAAGCCAATATATACAACATTGATCATTAGAAAACATATGCGCGCTAGTCGTTAAGGCAACTCTAATTTTCTTTTGGTTTTGAATAGTTCAATGCTTTTAGTAACTGTAAATTGGCGTTGAAATTCATGCTTAACATCGCAAATGAGACGCCGACAGGAAGTTAATTACAAGTATGCAATACATAAAGTAAATTAAAATATGTGACGACATTTTTAAATGTCATTCGTCAAACAATAATTCCCAAAATCATAAACATGTAATTACAGTACATCTCTGTAATCTTTGTTCAGAGTTAAGTTATGAACACTTCACAGAAAGGACAATTTTGCTATAAGAATGCATGTAATATGGATAAAGTAAGTCTTAAAAAATTCCACTATATCTTGTGCTATTTAAAATTAATTTTGATAATGGTCAGAAATTGGGGCATTTAATATAGATTTGTAATCATTCCAAAGTCGGTGTGAAGTATACTTATCACTTCATTTTATTTTAAAAATGCGAACATTATACCAGTTTTTTTTTTTTTAATTTGCTTTTAACTTACGTGAAGCAAAGGGTTTATTTATTTGCAAATCAATCTGTTCATAAATTCTAGAGGCAGTCAATCATTTCAACATTATAATAACAAAATTGTTTTACCCCTGAAAGCCTTCGTTAACTTTAAGAGCCTGATAAGATTTGACCAAATATAATACATATTTATATATATATATATATATATATTGATGGGGTGATACAGAAATTCCAAAACTTGTGAAATCTTGATAATTTTTAAACTACAACAGATAGCTACGGCTGTCACTAAAATGCTTAGAAACATGTAGGATTTTTGTTAAAAATGAAAAAAAGAAAAACCTTTTAAAACTAACATTTCGACAAACAGGTGGCGCAACTGTACAGTGCTGAAAATATCTGTACCATGGGGTAGGTTCAACTGGACCATGGATGTGCTCAGATTTCGCTGTGAGGGAGGTGTCGAAAAGTTTTTACGAATATTAAAGAAATTGCGTTTTAAAGGAACTTGGATGCAGTTTGATATGTAACTGCTATATTTGCATGTTATTTTTGCGTGGTGAAGCTTTATTAGTTAAAATGTTTTTTTTTAATTACATAATTACAAATTTAGTTTTGAGTTCGTATTGGTGAATGAAGTGAGTTCCCAGCAAAGAGGAAATTGCTGGTCAGCATCAAGATAGGTGCTGGCAAAGATGGAAAAGTGCTGGCTAATGGTCTACCACTGCATGACCACTGCTGGACAGCTTCGGTCAACATTGCTGCTGGAAATCATCAGATAAAATTCTGATCGGCCTCCATTTTATCTCATGTGCTGGCCCACCACACTATGGAAGTGCACGAACTTTTGCAGTATTATTGCTGGGAACACTTACGCTAGGTGGCGTTGCGAATATCGAAGACATTGAGTATTTCAGATTTCATCGTTTGGCAACATTCTGGTTATTTAGAATTTCATTCTGGAATTTTTATTCTTTTATTAGTGACCATTACGTACGTTGTAATTGTGATCAAGAACAATAACAAATATTAACAATGAATAACAAATAAATGTATGTATGTAAAATTTCATAAATCTTAACGTGAACATTTTGTAATTTCTTTTTTGTAATATTTTTATAATATTAATATGCTTTATGTTTATATGTTTGCTGATAAGAATAAAATATTTTTTAAAAGCAAAATAAGTTTTAAAGAGGAAAAAAGAAAAGTTATTTTCATATGTTGTTATACCAGTGTAATATTCTCAATATTCCTCACACACTGGATGATGGCCCGATGTATGACGGCGGATGCCCGTTGTAGCCGCCCGATGTAGCCCGATGGATGATGACGGCTTAATAAACATCGCTGGGTTGATGTCTGCTCGTAGTAAAAAAAGCTGACGGATGGTTTACCATTGTATAAACATTGCAGAATAAGTGATGGTGGTGGATTAAAAGTGCTGGCCCAGCAAAGTAATAGCAGAAGGATAGGTGCTGGCACTGCAGGAAAAGTGCCGGATTGAAATAATGTGATGGCATACCAATGCTGGTCTGCTGTTGGCAATCACTGATGGGCCAGCTGCATTCCGCACGGACACTTTTGTACAGGTTTAAGTAATGGCACCATTGCACTTTACCACTGATGGCAGTGCTGGCTGCCATCTGTTTTCCAGCTGATGCCCACTGTTTCATTCTTTGATGGGTTATAAGTGGAAAAGGGCCGATACAATAAAACTGGAGGCTATGATGAAAACGCTCGAGGAAATGTGCTCATAGAAAGAGTGTCCAAGAAGCGAAAGACAGCAAATATCTATTGTTTAAAAATCAAGACAATTAACATATTAAGAGTGTATTAGAGAGTTAAGTAAACAAATCTTTTGGTAAATACATGAGTCAACAATAATTTTATGTCCCAATACAATTAACTGCAAGTACTGTAAAAATAATAGTATTTATGCAGTATGTGCTTTTGCATAAATATTTTTTATACAAGAGTTAGCCCTTCGTTACATCGCTCGGTCAGATATATAGCTTTATTTTTGTGACTCACAAAAAATTAAGCTGAATTAACATTATTTTTATATAATTGTATTTAAATGCTGATTTATTATCAAGAAAACATCTGTTGCCATACTACCGGTCTCAGGTTAGCCTTTTGACCTAGACAAGCTACAAATAACCTTTCATCACTTCGGTGTCTATAAAACTGAGTATAAAGCATGTTTCGAAACTAGTGGGTGTTCCGCATCAGGCTGACTACTTGAATGGAATATATGTTATATAACCATATATATGCGGGGTCCGTAGTCAAGAAATCGATGTTGAATACTGGAAGGCGTGAATCTTCATTTATCGTAGTGCAGTTGAGCTTAATATTATATTAATATCATAAGTGCGTATTTATTATTATTATTATGCATCAATATTATTATACTTTTATAAAGTTTAGATATTTTAGTTAGTAAAAAAACACAGCAATTACTTAGTAGTAAATTAATTTTAATTGAAAGTAGAAAAAGTTTTAAAATAGCTGAAAATCCGTCTATTTTGAAACTTTATTATTTAAACTACCATTTGATATTTTATCAACCTTTTTAAATATGGAAATTAATTGCAAACATTTTATAAAGTAGAAATTCGTCCATAAATGTGATTTTTACATTTGACAATCAAGTATCCTGGTTAAAATGTTCTTATCCTACTACTTACAGTGCGGAAAGAAATTAACTTTATCTACATCATCACAAGCTAAACTGATGAAACTTTTCGATAGTCAAACATTTTCACAAAGAATAAATATACTTTAAGGCATCCATAAACGCAATGCTAAAAATATACAAAAATAGACAGCATCGAAATGTAAATGTTTAATAGACTCGTTGACTTTGCAAACAGTTTGATGCTGATGAAAATGGATATTTTGTAAGCTGATTAAGATTAATATTTTGTAAGCTGATATTAAATTTTGTAGTGAAAGAGGAAATTAATTTTGCAGTCTTTGTTGATTTTAAATTGTTATTATATATGCTAAGCGTGAAGAATTTTTAATTTTGTTTCAATATGTAAGTTAAAATATTGCTACGTAAATTAATTTTTATTGAGAGTTTCAAATAAGTAATAAATCTTGCAATTTCTTTTAAAATCTAATTAAAATTTTTCGTGTTAAGCATATTGCATTACAATAATGTCACATTTCAATAATTTATAAACCATTAAATTATTTTTCTTTGTTATTAAGAAACGTATAATACGCATACGCAAATTAATTGGCGGGGTAATAAATTTCAATAGAGAAAATACATTTTTTTAAAAATGAAGTAAATTTTTACAAGTGTGAAACCTCATTATCATAGATACCGTCTAAAATTTCACCAGTATTTTTAGTTCATTAAAATTAGATGCAAATATTTGATAAAGCAAGAATTCAGATATAAATGAACATATTTTGCATTTCACATTGATTTATTTTTCATTTAACGTGTTTATCTCATTATTTATGACACGAACGTAAATGAACTAAATCCCCGCCATCAAAAATTAATTTGCTAAAACTTTTCGGCATTCAGATATTTTCATCATGAGTAAATAATATCTTTCGAGACATCTATTTACGCTAAGCTACGGGAACATTTGCAAATATTGAGAGAACTGAGATACAAATGCTTAGTAGTCTTGTTGATTTTGCAAATAGTCTGATGCTCATTGGTATGGATATTTTATAAGGTGATAATAAATACTGCAGCAAAATAGAGACGTAATGTTGTAGATTTTATGTATGCATGATTCGGTATAAAAGGTAGACATTCATGAATATTAAACAGGTATGTTGACGATTAAATATTCTATTTTTATATGAAAGTTGCCGTGAAAATATTTTTTAACCAGAAAAATTAAATATAAATGTTTTGTGATTAAATAAAATTAAAAGCAGTAGCAGAATTTTTAAAATCTGTATGTAATGTATTATATTTTAGACAATATTCAATTTTTAATATTTTTGCAAGTTTAAAGTACTATATTTACCAGCTTTATAAAATTTTATTCATTTGTTGGTAAAGTAAAACAGTAGTGGATGCAATTTCGTTTAATTTAAGGATAAAATTTCTCATTTAAATATCATATTCTTATTCAAGCATGTTTATACACTGACAAAAACATGTTTTTTACCACTTGCAGGAATTTAGTTAGTGCTTGGTTTATTTTGATAAATTTAATTATTATTTTAATGTATTTATGTTAATGTAACCAAAAATAAAGTTAACTACCAAACGAAATTCCCATCTTAGTTTTATTTGATGTTGAAAAGAAACTTTAGAAAAAATAATGTAATGTCATATTTTTATCTGTGTGTTTTAAAGCAGCATATGTCAGATGTGTCTCAATACGAAAATATATTAAATTTTCCTGTTTATCAAATATATGAATTTTTCTAGACGCTTAATAATCTGAAAAAGAGAAACACGTACTACCACTGTAGGAATATCTGTACTTGACTATGTATTTACAAAGAAGGAGCTTGGACTCAAAAAAGAAAAGATCTATGGATGCAATAACTTTAACGTTTTATTTTTTATTCTTCTCAAATAAAAGCTGTTTCAAAACACCGAAATATAAAGAATACTTATATCAAACTTTTGATTAATAAAGAATTTTTACTTAATATGGATACTTCTTTTAACGCTGGGAAATATCATTATTGACACATAGTTTTGATGATATTATTTACATGTGAAAAATTACAGTTGATATGCTTTTTGCTTTATCGTACAAAGTCGGAATACGTTTGTGAACCTACTACAATGCTAAAACACCAAAAATAATGATTTTTAAAATTTCCCTTTTTTACTAATAATGTAAATACGCATTCTTCTGTCAGAATTTCAAAGCACATTTATATACTTATTTTGTAAAATTACGTCATGCTGTTTTATGTTGTAAATTTCATGTATGACATTACTCTAATGATTTGCAAAATATTAATTACAATAAAACATTAAAAATCACTACAAAGTATACTAAAATGCATATGAGTATTGAAGCAAAAGGATGCTTAAATTGTATTAGTATATATTTAATTTCGTGGGCTATAATCTCATTATTATTTTTCGGTTTTCTCAAACAAGATCTGTAACTTCTAAATAACATGTAACAGTTCTGTCCATAATGGTTATGGACGTACATTTCTACAAAATTGTATCATCTTTTCAAAAATTTGTCATTTACACCCACAAAATATATAAACAAGTCCATAACTCCGAACATTTTATTGAAATCGTTATCAGAATCTTTATCAAGCCATTTATAAACATTTTTTTTCTTTGTTTGAAGTTATTACGGAAGTGTATTAAAGTCTGTGTATGAAAACAAATGTGACGAAACTTGCTACCTTCACTAAGATAATGTTCTTAAAGAGGTAGGAGGAGGCAAGAGTCTTCATTAGTCAAGAACATAATTAATGAATATTTGGTTTGTTGCTCTGGTAAGTACCATATAATTGAAAAGAAATAAATTCCTTAAAATCATTAAGTTCATTGTATGCTATTAAAGTTCCGCAAAAATTATTTTCATTAATAATTGCGTTATTAATACACTGAAGATTTAGAGTTATTTATTTTTAAAAAAGCATTTTAAGAATTACTTGTGAAAAGAGACTGTTACTCATGACGTTTTGAAATATTTAAACAAAATTTTACACAATTTCAAAAAAAGAACTTGAATTTGCATAGTTAAAATGCTATTATATATGGTGTACAAGTGCTTGGATGTTTAAGAGATATCCTTCAAGATATAACTTAAAAAAAGACGGATTTTAAAACACTGTGTTTTATTAAAGATAGGTCCCTTCTGTGAGATACAGGGGGGTGAATGAGAGTGTAACATCTTTGCGTTAATCATGATAATATTAATTATAAAAAAAAAACAATTAAAGTAAGATTAAATTATGAAAGCACCCTAAATTCAGAAATTTAAAATACGTAAGATCGTGTATTCTTCTCTGAATCTCAGTAAGATTTACCATTATTTTTTTCATTATGTAATATATACTAGTTATGTCTACGTTCGTCTTCGGCATTACCTGTAGAAAAAGGGATGCAGAAAGAGAGATCACTGTAATTGGGCACTGTGCTTTTTGCGCTGCATACAACTTTATAAACGACAATAACTATTGTACAGGCACTTTATATAACGATGATTTGTAGTGTCGGATTTCGGTCTCTACCACGCGTTTAAATTTATCCATTATTTTTTTAATATACAATAAATATATTCAGAAAACGAATTTTTGTACTTTGAAATGTACCGCATCACCTTTCTTATATGGTGGGAATTTTTATCTATTTTATACAAAATATATTTTAATACATAAAAAATTAACTGCCTAAAATAAAAACTAAAAATGAGTAATGGAATTTTACGATATTTTCTTTTTGCGAAGAATGTTACATGTATAAAAAGAAAATTGTCGTGTTGCATGATTAATTGCCTAAATAAAATCATTGAAAAATAAACGTATTGTTCCAAACAGTGTCTGCTTAAAACATAAATTTTATCGAATGATGTATCAAATTCCGTCCCACGGTGGATAAGCAATATAAAGTTTATTTTCATCACTGAGACCAATTCTAACACATTTTTATGATTATACGTTTTTGTTCTGAAAAACAATTCTCTCAAATTACTAAAATTAAAAAATAATATTAGTTTTATACTATGTATTAAATAGGATAAAAATATCTTAGCCAAAAAGAAAAAATCGCTGAGAATTATTAGTTATTAAATATTCTATAAGTTAACATATAAAATCTAGTAAATACAATTGTCGAAAGTATTGAGATGTCTTTTATTGTTATTACTTTTTTCTCTTTTAAAGCATTAAGCAATATTGATTGTAAACTTTAAAAAAATTATAGTTTTTCAGAAAAGTGCGATAAGGCAGGAAATTTTAGCGCGCCATCTTTGAATAAAAAAAGAACTTTATTTAAATTTCAATATAGACGAGAAAAAATATTTTAACTATTGACTTTTTAAATTACATTCTCTGAATGACCTTTAGGATTCACACAGTTTGTAAGTGTACCATTCATTATAAACGAAAAGCAAGGAGTAATTTTTTTTCCCTACAATTAAAATCATTTTCCCTTGAATTAAAAAAAAAGATCATATAAAGCTTAGCAAACGCCTGTTGAAATTTCAAATCAAATTGATGTAGCTTCGATTTTTTAATGTGTAAAATATCTCAGCTTATTCTTTGTTTGTATGTCATTTAATTTGCTATAGTTAATGTTTGACTGCTCTGTTGTCATATAAATATGTATGCGCGTTTTAAGAATTAATTAAAAAAAATTTACTACAAATAATGCGTAATTTATAAAAAAAAAAATTATTTTAACTTTTAACACAAAATGAAAATTTGAACAATTAAAATTTATGAAGCATTCACACAAAATAATTATCAGATAGTTTAACCCTTTCATGGGCGGTGGTTACAAACGTGACCACTTAATTTTTATTCCAAACTGTCAAACGCCACCCAGAATATTTTACTAAAATTTTGCTTTTATAATGAACTTGAATTAACATGAAAAAACGAAAATATTTATTTTGTAAAAAAAAAACGTTTGTAAAGTCTGGTGTGAATCAATCATTTTACCATTTTGCGAACATAATAACTCTGCGCTTGAAAGGGTTAAATGGGATTTTACAATAATTTAAAATAAGGACAGGATAAAAATGAATAATATAGTATTTTAGAAATATATACATAGTGTATTCAATCAGTTTGTATAATGTATAACTATTTATTATTCTTATTTTGGGATTTTAATCGTTTGGAATGTAAGTTAGTTTGAAAAAAATTTCTGTTTACTACTATGTGAATTTTCTTCAGTACTGTTTTTTTTAAAAACAAATATTAACCTTAACACGAACAGTTGAAAAAAAATTATCTTTTGCTATGCAAGATCTAAAAATGCTGAATTTTTACCACACGTCCTTATCATAAAGCTGAAGTTTCCATAAAAATATTCCCATGAATACCATTCATCGATATATACGAACCTTCATCAATCACAAGAAAAACAAAGGTAGGCACTTATTTTTGAAAACCTTTGCACGTTATCAATGTTTTACATATCTATGAATTTTTCAACTTTTTCTTAAACCAATAATACCTTCGAAACATCTATTTATAGTCGCTATGAGTCAAATGAGATCGTCATTTTAAGAAACCTAGAAGGTTGATATATGCGAATACAAATCTCCTGTTTCCGACTTATTTGAAAACCAAATATACTGTGTGAATAAAAGTAATATTTACATTCCTTTACTATGTGTATTTTTGATGCGATTAGTTAATGTTTTTCTCCATGGAATGCTTTTGAAACTTCGAAAGATATGTAAAAATGTTCTGAGAGAATTAGATAAAAAAATAAATAGTAGGTTTCTATAGAAACGTGTAGAATTATGTAAAAGTAATATTTACAAATTATTCAATAGCATTGCCACATTGACTATGTTTAATAAAGGCTAAAACATTTTGATATTTGACTTATAAAAAGTACTTAATTTTAAAATTTAATTTACAAGTGATGGGAATTGTGCGCAGGGCTTGCGGGCTTCTTACATTTTGCTATCAGTGTTTCAATGTATCAATGTTCCCCTTATTATTTCAGAAAATTGTGTGATTAAATAAGCCGAAGATATCTATACGGAAATTAAAATATTGGAACCGCCATGCTCAAAATTTCTATTTCTACATTTTTATAAATTTTTGTTTTAATTTTCTTTAGTTCATAAAATGAATAAGAGAAAATATTCGGAAACTTCTGGTGTAAATTTAGTATACAGGTACAAATAAGAAATGATATATTATATTTACTTTGTCAAAATAAAATAAAATGATGTCATAAATATATACAAAATTATTAAGTGTATCGGAAAATATGAAAATCAGTTAAGTTAAAGCAAAATTCGTAATATATTTGTGGTTTATTTTATTCTAAATTGCATTTCATATATAAATCATTAATAATTAATTATGCTTTTAACGTATGATATTAATCTGTAAATTATGATGGAGTTAAAATAAGCTCGTGCTTTATATATTTAATGTATTTTATATGTTGGTAATATAATTTAGCCTTTAAAATGCACCATCTGCTAAGCATGTGAAAAAAAGATTTGTTTTAAAACTAGAAAAACCTCAGATTATCTGCATTTAGAAAAAAGCTATATGATTAAACAGTTTTAAGACGACATAAATTACAGTAATATACATTTCAAAAGCATGTTAATGATTTCTAAATAAAAGGTTCGTCTATTACAATGTCTTAAGGAATTATAAGATCACTGAATAATGCATGAATTGTTGAAAAAGAAATATTATGCAAATTTTATCTCTTATATTTAAATTGATAGTAAAATACATTTTGTTACTAATCATAACTTATAAACTTAATGCCATTAAAATTTACTCACTGTTATATAAAACTAGTCGTTGGGGGCCACCGTAATACTTACCCATCATGGATATCCATAAAGTAAAATATTAAAATAAAAATGTGTAAGCTACTTATAAAATGCATTGCAATTCAAATAAAATCGTGGCTTGATGACGTCACAAACTTTAAAGGCTCGATTACTGAATTGCTTGAAAGAGGTTTTTCTTTATAACTCCAAAAATAATAATCCTATTAACTAGCGGTTTATTGCATCTGATTAAGCGTCAAATTTCCAATTAAAATATATCTTTGAAGTGAAATTTGGATGAAATACAGGGTCATGAAAAATCGAAGAGTGTGGTTAATAGGATTACAAATATCTCGGCAACTAATTATCCGATCGACTTCATGCTTTATTCAAAATTTATGTTTTTTTATTGTCTTTTATATTCATTTCTTAAAATAAACAATTTCGAAAATTTTTATATACCTTTCATCAGAACGAATATTTCGAGAGTCCGAAAAAAATTGTTCCGGTAAATCGAGGTTATTGAAATGAAATAGGCTTCTTCCCATTATTACATACTAAGTACATACCAAATTACAAGTCTCTATCTCAATTTTTTCGGGAGATAGAGCGTTTACAGACACACACACACACAGACACACAGACACACAGACGGACGGCAAAATTTTTTTTCTAAAAATATGTTTTTCGGAATCTCCAGTGTCTGAAACGTGTAAATCCGTCAAATTTTTTTTTTCGATTTTCAAAACGATTACAAGACTTACCCTATACTACGTATGATGGGTAAGTAATAAATAAAGGATCTGTTAAGAAATTGTAAGACCACCTGAGAAAATTTGCACATTACACGTTAATTCCGAATAATCCTAAAGTGCATGTGTTAGTACTCTATAAAGCCATTACAGAAGAAAATTCCAGGTTTTGATTGGGATATTGATGATTTACTTGACGATGCAGCGGGAGAAAGAGTAGAGAAATATTTTATTTTATAAGGGTTCTCGTAATTCTGAAAAAGAAATAGAGACGTTAATGAAGCGTTCAAAATTCACAGTGTCCCAATTAAAACATAATCTCGTAGCAAAATAACATGATCTTGAACGATAGGTTGATAACATATGACCGACATATTTTTGGCTATTTACGGGGAAGGTCTTTCGACTCGAGAAATTTCAAAACATTTAAGCAAAAAAAAAAATAATAATTACATGTCACAGTTTGGAATAATATTAAATGAAATATTTCTACCAAATTTAGGAAAATGAAGAAAGCGTTTTTGAAACAAAAGAAGGATGAAAGACTGAAATGGGCTGAAAACGTCGTGCCATGAGAGGCAACAATATATGTTTTCTGATGAACAAAATTTAACCTTGACGACCCAGATGGCGACAAATAGTACTGGCATGACTTGAGGACAAAAATCAAATGAATGCTTCAGTCTATAAATGAGTGGAGGCTACATAATGGTTTGGGGAGTGTTTGCGCATGTTATTTAAAGCAAATTTAAAGCAAATTTTAGCATGAACTTTAAAAAATATCAAGTTATGCTACATGATTATCTAATACTCTCTGGGCCTTTATAAGTGTTTCTGAATGAATGCTTCAGTAGGTTCATGCTTCTCGTCGTCCATCTGAATACAAGCAGAAATGTCTTTAAAAAGAAAAAAAATAACATGTTCCAGTTGAAGTTGGAAAACCACACGGAAAACTTTTGGGGCACGTTAAATCGTAGAGTTTATACTAATTATAAATAGATTTCTTCTGCAAATGAACTAGAAATTAGAATTGTAAGAGGCTACAGTATTCATGAAACAGAACCCAAATACTTGGTCATTTCAATTAAAGACAGTGTTTGTGGTTATAAGAAAACACGGAGAACCAATATCATATTGATTTTCATACATTTTTTTTTTGGATAAGCTGTCTTATCATTGGGTAACAGTGTATTTTTTAAATCTATTATGTTGATGCTATTATTTTGATTAATTAATCACTTATAAAATTGTTCACATTTATAGAACCCTAAGTGTAATAAATATGTTTTAACAACATATTTGATACATTTAAGTTATAATTACAACATTTTATATATTTAAGGTATAATTATGTTTTTCAGAATTTCCACATTTAAAATGTTCTTATAATTTCGTTACAGACTGTAATTTTATGCTGATAATATATAATAATCGAAATATTTAATTCACTATAAATTGATGGAAAATGTGTAGTAGAGCTCTGAGCAATGCATACAGATTTTGAAAAAAAAATACATGAAAATTTTTTGCATGCATGCAAACTGTAGAAAACACAAATACAGACTCCTTTGGAACAGAGATATTTAAGCGGTTTGTTATACAGGGTGTTTCTAAATGAATATCGGGGTTTTAACGCTTTGCAGTATCTATTATACAAAACTTAAAATTATACTTAATACATAAAATGAAAGAGCAACTCAAACAGTTTTACCTACAAGCTTGCAAGTGTTCAATGTGAACACCTTTCGTCACACGGCACACATCAAGTCGATAGCTCAGTTCTTCCCAAACGCCACTCTACGCTCATCCGATCTGACGCCATGTGATTTCTACCTATTGGAGTTCATAAAGGATCGAGTGTATGTGCCTCCACTACCAGCTGACCTAAGTTTTAATCTGACATACCCAACCTAAGAAACAGGATTGAGGCAGCTGTTGCAACAATTACCGCACAAATACTAATTAACGTTTGGGAAGAACTGAGCTATCGACTTCATCTTCATGTGTGCCGTGTGACGAAAGGTGTTCACATTGAACACTTGTAATCTTGTAGGTAAAACTGTTTGAGTTGCTCTTTCATTTTATGTATTAATTATAATTTTAAGTTTTATATAATAGATACTGCAAAGCGTTAAAACCCTGATATTCATTTAGAAACACCCTGTATTATTATGACACAAATAACGATAATTGTTCGATGATGTTTTTCAAACAAATAGCTAATCTTTTTGTCGATAATAGATAGGAAAAATCAATCCTCGTGGAGAATATGTAATGATATGATTTCGTATTATATATTGAGGTAGATTAATGTAGACAAAACTTCTAAATTGCAACAAAATGTGTTCTGTTCTGTGTTGCGGTAAAATGATGATGAACAAAGGCTATTTATTCCCCACATTATATATTAATCGTAGGTTCAATGTGTTTAGAAATGTCGATAACGTTTGCTAATGCTTGAGATAAAACAATTTCCGTACCTATGATAAAATATAAGATCATTATGATAAGAAAATTGAACGTATTATGATTAACTTTTTTCGCAAAAATATCACAATAAGCACACTCTTGATATCCTTCGTAGGTTTGTTTGTGTAAAGAATTACTTTTTTTTGTCAATGCAGATCTGAAACATAATTAATAACTTAGCTTAGATTCTTTTAGCTATGCAAGACCCTTCACATGCAGTATGTACAGAAGAAATATTAAAATCCAAAGTCAATATTTAGAATTCCACATTTTTTTAAAAGTATTTATGTTTCCTTTCGAATATTTTCAGTTATTCAAATTCACAGATTAAACAAATTTTCATATAAAATCCCTATAAATATTTTTTGTACAATTAATTTAATATTTCTTTCGTACCTAAGCGAAATCATTAAAGGTTTCAATGCGCAATGCAGAATTATTTATAAGACCACTCAACTTCTTAACTAAATTACAATAATAGAAAAAAAAACTTTGCATTAAACCGAGAATCCAATTGTAAGAATCGTAATTTTATTATTTTCGTTTATGTAATCGCTTCGTATTATATTCTGTTTCACATACCGCTTCCCAAATTTTGAATTCATTTATGTAACCGATTAAATAAAATCCTTTTTTCCGCTATTCTCTTTTGATTAAATATTCTTTAAAAAAATGTTTAGCCAATAATGCAGTTTTGATTTTCAATTTGTTTTTTTCAATCCACTGAATATGAATTCAGAATCATGTCAGTTTAGAAAAACATATATTCAAATTTGGGGTATATTTCAATTTAAGAAAACATTATAAGCATGCTTTTTGTTTATACTTACAAATAAGTAAGAAAGGTTTACATTTATTATGTATACGAAAATACGTATATAACTACTACAATAAAAATTTTTATTTCAATATATTGTTATTTCAATAAGCAGAGCTTTCATTCTTCTGTATTATGTATTCGAATTTTTATCGTATTGTCATTCGCTTTAATCTCATGTTATTTATTTGAAAAATACATATAAGCAAAATAAAAAGATATTATCTTTAAAAAAATATTAACAAACATGTTTTAAAACGTCCTTCTTTTATCTATTAACAAATAAAATGGATGGTATAAAGCAAAACATGCAATAGAAAGATGCTTTACAATATTGCTTATTCTGCTCATCTTCATTTAAATCTAACGAATATTAAAACAAATTAAATACCCTATTAACTCGAATCTAAGACGGACTTTATTTTTTAGCTTCGGAATTAAGAATGTTTGTTTAAAACTTTCAAGCATACCAGAAAATTTGAAAGAAAGAGAAATTATAAAGCATACAAATATTTTAAACCAGTGGTGTAAAAACTGGGCGCCAATGGGTCAATTGCCACAACTAAATTTTTGCTATTCGCCTAATAAGAATACAATTTAAGCAAAATATACTTATAAAATTTAGGCGAAGAATACTAATGAAATTTAGTGGTAAAAATCGTCCAATTGGCGCCCAGTATTTACACCCTGTTCTATGCCCTTACTTTATTCATTCTCTACTTTTCTTCAACTGTGTTCACTGCAAAAAAATACAAATGTTGGTAGTATAACTACAAATTAAAATATACAATTACCACTTCCGAGTTTCACACGATTCCGAAAAGCTTAATTTATCTTTAGAAACCTCAAAAACCAATATATTTTCGAGATTTAAAGAAACATTTATAAAAACAAAATTCCCTTTGCTGTCACTAAATTTAGGAAACGTTTCTGACTAGTTTTTACACTGTAATATTCCGTTTACTGAAACTTGAATAACGGTTTGTAGGATGATACCAATTCTCAGTTAAACACTTCTAGTTGTGTACCTGAATTTATACATGCAACAGTAGCAAAATAATTTTAATTTTAATTTTAATTTTAATGCTGTTAATTTATCATGCTAGTCTGTAAAACATGTTTGTCGAGCATGAAAGTGTTTACTTGGGAATTTATAGCATCCGAATAACCAATATTCCAGGTTCAGAAAACTGTTTAAAATACTATAAAAGCTACACAGAAGCGTTTCCGAAAATCAATGACAGCAAAAAATACTTTGTTTTTATAAATGTTTCTTTAAATCTCGAAAATAGAGGAAGTTTCTACGGATAAAAATTCTAAAGTTTCTAAAGATAAGGAACGATTTTTGGAATCGTGGATAACATGGAGGGTGTTATTGTATAATTTCGTTTGTGGCTATATTATACTTCGCTAGATTAAGAATGAATTACAGTGTAGGCCAACCTATTACCTCCTCACCTTTTTACATTGCTAAGTAGGAGGCCACCAGTGAATGCATTTGTCCTTTGCCCTCATTTCTGTAAGTCATTCGTTGCTAAGATTCTAACATAAGACTTTGAAATAGCTATAAGTAGAAACAAGTTGGAAATTGTACGTCAAACGTGACTAATGAGGTGCGTTCGTAATATAGCTAGTTATATAAATATTCAGATCTTCCTGATTTTTAATTCTGTGAAATGAATTATGTCGTCTGCAGATTAATTTCTGTCATAATATAAGTATCTCGGTCGTTTGACGATTAAACTTCAAAAGCTCCTATAACAAAAAAGCACCGATTAAAAAAAAAATCAAATTTCTTAATAAATGTTTTTATTAATATTTTCAAAATTTTGATTCGATTTTTATAAAATTTGAAATGTCTCGACAAAATTCTGCAAAGATAATATATCTTGAATTTCAAACCATTCGGTTGGGTAGTTTTTGCGTTGTTATATGCGGACGGACGGACAGACAGTCGGACGGATCAGACGACGACAATAGGTGCTACGTATTTATATAATTACGAACGCACCTAAAAACTGCACATGTAACGAAAAAAAAGAAACTTTCTATAAGTTTCTTTCAAGCGAGTCTCAAAATTGTACAAGTGAAAGAGATTGAACAAACCACATTTAAATCTAACCTAAGCTAACTGTGAGACGTCGTTAAAAAGTAACTGTAATAAACTTTATTTCAAAAATATCCTCTTAATTGAAGAAAAGTACGTTTCTTTTATGAATTTAACACGTTTCAAAATTTAATATTATTAATTAGAAATTTTTAAATATTTTATAGATCTAAAAGAAAGATTTTTAATTACCAATATTTGTTTTTAATGCAGAACGTATATTAAAGTGACTTAAAATATCACGAAAATTGTTTTAATTGCTTTAATGTTATATTTAATCTTAAATTATCCTAGAACATTTTGAAATATAATTAACGTATTAGATCTTTTCTGCGTAATATAATAATATTATTTATTTTATTAATGAAGTGAAAATAAAACATTTTATCCTTCTTTTAGATTTCTTTAAACTTCTAGTTCTACTTCACAGAAAATCATGTTAAATTTTTTTCTCAATTTTATCTACAAGACTACTAACATCCATGACTACATACATGCATTAATTCTGGTATCAAAAATTTAAATCATAAATACAAAATCAATATTATGTGGAATCTAAGTGCTTTGCTATCGTAAGTTTAATACACGATTGCACCCTACAAAAAGCTTCCATTGAGCATGATAAACAATTATAATCTGTTTGCTATACGCAAATTAGATCTGCAAAAAAAATCGAAATATAAAATTTATTATATCAACAGGATTTTTAACAAGTAGAGAGTCTGATCTACGGAAGATTAATAAATCATATAATGTTTCCTCATAATGTCAATGAAGCAATTTTATGGAGTTTACTGAGTTAAAAAATGAAAATTTAAACAACTGAAAGAAAGTTGGGGGAGAGACGTTGAGTTTTTCCAACTGTCCAAAGAATATGTCAAATAAACAGAGAATCAGTACATCGATTTTATTGGTATCCCACCCAAGAGTGATTGAAAATGTTTGTCAAAATCAGATAATTGTGCCATTTAGTTTTCATTTACAATTATGAAGCTTGATAGCTAAGTTTTTCAGAAATTCCTCACACACAGTACACTGTAAAAATGACCGATGTTTCTTATTTTATGAAAATATGCTATAACCACGAACGAAAATATAATATAATCTTCTGAGTTATCCGAAATTTCAAACAGCATGTTACATTGTCTTTTGAATCCCCAGAAACGAATACATCTTCAAAATTTAAAGAATAGTTTATAAAAACAAATTATTTTTAGCTGCCCGAATTTTTCAGAAACGTTTCCGAAGGGTTTTTATAGTGTATTAATTAGTGCCATCAGGCTGGAATACCTATTTTTCGAATGTTATCCATACTCAAGTACACGTTTTCAGCCGCATAAGTTAATTTATACATGAAAGAGTAAAGAAATAATCTTAATTTTAATGTTATTGTTAACGCTGTTAATTTTGCATGTTTGTCTGTTTAAACATTTTTTTTGAGCATGAAAATGTTTACTTCAGAATTGATAGCATTCGAAAAACAGGTATTCCAGAATGAGGACACTAATTAATACTCTATAAAAACCCTTCGGAAACGTTTCTGAAAAATTCGGGCAGCTAAAAAGAATTTGTTTTTATAACTTATTCTTTAAATTTTGAAGATGTATTCGTTTCTGGGGATTCAAAAGACAATATAACATGCTATTTGAAATTTCGGATAACTCAGAAGATTATATTATATTTTCGTTCGTGGTTATAGCATATTTTCATAAAATAAGAAACATCGGTCATTTTTTACAGTGTAAGTACGTGGATCTCATACCTTTCAATATTCAATTTCTCATACCTTCATGGATCTCAAACGCTGTGTAGAAGACGTGTTGTAATGTAGAGGCCATTTAAATTTTATATCTATGCAAAAAGAAGGACAATTTTATTGTAACATTGGGGCTGTGTACATTTTAGTATGAGTCCACATTTAAAGCATTTATTTTATCATTTATAAGTCTAAAACAAAGAGTGTAATACATTTTGAAAATTAATAGAGACAAAAAGAACAAACTTTCATTTGCAATAATTATAGTCTTTAACTTCTTTTTACAGCCGGCAAAATCAATCATTGCTGCTTCAAGTATTAAATTCTTTTCAATATTTTACTGGATTAGAAAATAAATTATATGAAAACGTTTCAATCTGAAGTTATCAAACAGCCGAACTGTAGAATTTACATGCAACTTTAATTGAAATCTTTTAAATGTATCACGAACGAAATATGTGTTTGTCATTTACTTACTAAAATCAAGAAGTTCAGAAACTGTGCTCATCAATGTTGTCATGTTATCGTATTTTTTATTCAAAATACCGACAAGAGATTTCAAACAGTAACCTTTGCTTTAATTTAATGAAAGACACTTTATTATTTAATAAAACAAAAATTACAATTCGAAAATTCTAGTAAATGTTATGAATAAAAAACACACTAATCAGCACAGACTCTGAACATTTGTATCCTTTTGTTTCATATGTATTTTATAAAAATCCTAAAAGAAAAGAAAGAAATTCAACAAAGTTTTCAATAATTCAATAAATTCATTCCAGCAAATGTCTTTACCAAAAAATAATATATTCCTATACAATAATTGTTTGTTATAATGAGCTCTACCCCCCCCCCCTCAAAGTTTGTCCCATGATTTTAGACTCACCCTGTATATATTACACATTTACATTTTCGATTGGTTTAAAAAATAATTTATTTTTAAACGTAACATTTTGTTTTCTTCATCCTGTGAAAACATTCAACCACAAACAATATACGAGTTTGTTTTATAGGGTCTAAAATAATGTTCTCTTTATTTATCTTCCCCTGGGCTTAGAGTCTCTGCTATTTTAATTCTTGGATCTACTCAAGAAATTATGATGTGTTTATTATGATAATGTTGAAGAAACATTGAATTTCTGAGCGACAACCGTTTGAACGAGTCGATGTTTAGTTGTTCTAAACCCAAAAGCTTTAAATGTAGTAAAAAAAACTGCTGTAATCTGTAAAGATCAAAGCGTTTTAAATGTAACCCCAGGGTTTAAAAATTGGCGTTAATGTTCTAATACTGTGCGCATTTTGCTTCTAAATATTCTACAAAGTTTACAGTAATATTTAAAATAATTCAGTTAATTAAAAACAAAAGTTGCATAAACCACATACAAAGGTTTGTTAGGATAACATTTCAAATTCATAAATATATGCCCTTTGATTTTAATAATTTTTGCTATATAATATGATAATAGAAAAATAAATGAAGGAAGAGAAAATTAAAAAAGAAAGATTATTATGTAGTCACACTGGCAAAATTTTGTAATGTGTTATACTAATTGATATAGAATTTGATGTAAATAATTCATGTTGGAATTTCAAATGGTTTAAAAAATATTTTATAAATTTAACTATGTACTGAATATATTCCTGAAATAAAAAGGCACCAACTGTGAAACGAATAAAAAATTAATAAGGTAATGTAATACTTACTGTCATTAGCACTAGTCTTAGCCATTTATTTTTATTAAATCAGCAATGAAAAATTAATATATAACGACATTTATTTCGACAAACAGTTTTTGATAAATTATAATTATTTCATTTTTATAACTACAAAGTGACAATAAATACAATACAATTAGTACAAATGTTGTTAAAAATTTGCTTGTTTATGTGGAATTGCTTTTGCAATGTAAAAATGAATGCGAAATTTTTTTCTTACAAGGGGACCGCCAAACAAGATGCGCACAGATTTTGATGATATTAAAGTATGTTGTAGGGATCATATCCCTAACTATTCAGGTGAAAGGTTTCCTTCAAATGGGCTTTAGTTTTCGAGAAATTTCGTATTAAAGTGCATCATGCATATCAAATGCCCATTAGTTTGCGATTTCGAGCAAGGTCTCTGTGGTGCAGATCTATCGTTCGCGATTTGAATGCCAGAGGTGAGAGTTCTGTCTTCTCATGTGACTTTTTACTATTTTTATTAACTTTTATATATTTGTCGCGTTACAAGTTTTAGGCAGAATTGTGAATTCTGCTTCTTTGAACTTTTTGAACCTAATAAATTCCATTTACATTTTCGAATTTTTCGTTTTTTTTTTTTTTTTTTTTTTTTTTTTTTTTTTTTTTTTTTTTTGTGCAGTTTTGAAATTAATATTTTCGTAGATAATATTTCGTAGATAATTTCTACATAAATTAGTTTGAAATTAATATTTCAAACTAATTTATGTCTAGATTTTGTTTATTTTGTTTATTATTATTTACCCTTTATATTTTAATAACCATTCTAAATTAATACTTTTTTTTTAACTTTATGAAATTTTAAATGAAAATTTATATTTTTTTATAATGTATACAAAATATTTTTTGTTTAAAATCTTCTAAAGGTATATGTGATTTGGTAATTCCAACAACATATCTTGAAAGGAGTAATAAAATATTAAAGCAATAACGCTTATATCCTAGTTTTAGCCAGATTTTTTTTATCTTATTTAAATGCATTTAACTGTAAAGTTTAAACTCAATATCATTTTTGATTTGCACAAATAAAAAATAATGTATTACAATTAATTTTTTTTCATTCGAACAAGTCGTTGCCATACAGAAAAATTCAACTAGAAATGAAAAATCGTTTGTAAATTACAATACATATAAAAAATATCTGAAAAAAATTGTCTGCAATGACTTTTACGGTAATATCATAATAAATAAAATTTTCTTTTTATCCATTTCGTTTAGCTTCCTTTGCAGAGAATTACCATGTTTGAAATAATTTCTTTTTCAAATTTAATGCATTTTTTAATATATTTATCACAATTAAAGTATTTAAAGAATATATAATATGCTAATTTATATATTCTCCCAATATTGTTAAAACGATTTACGTAAAGAATATATTTAAAGGTGATTTTTAATGTGGAATTTGTTTAGAATATTTTTGCGATATGTATCACACAATTAGTTCCATATTTAATAAACTAAAAATGTCGATGTCAGTGATGATAAATATTTTAGTATTTCAGCAGTTAACATATTTCAATATATTTAGAACAAATCAAATATTAAAAGGATATATTATTTTGTTAATTTTTTCTTAATCATTTAAATTTTTTAAAATAGAAATTACACATAAGAAAAATGCATTCTTTCATAAATATGATAGATAAATTTGTAAAAATACATAAATGTAAAAAATAATCATTTTAAAAAGACGAGATAGCAAGACATAAATTAATTTGGATTTTCGTCAACAGAAATATTAGAATAAAAATTGCGCAAAAACTACAAAAAATTCGAAAATTTAATGGAATTTATTAGAAAAATATCAAAAAGTTCAAAGATGTAGAATTCATAATTCGGCATAAAACTTATAACGCGACAAATATATAAAATTTATTTTAAAAAATGTGAAAGTCACATGAGAGGACAGAACCCTCAACTCCGAATCTCAAATCGCGACCGCTAGCTCTGCACCATGTAGACCTTGTTCAAGATCGCGAACTAATGTGTATTTGAAATGCATGATGAACTTTAACCCAAAATTTCTCGAAAACTAAAGCCCATTTGAAGGAAACATTTGACCTGAATAGTTAGGGGTATGGAATTTACAACATACTTTAAAATCATCAAAATCTGTGTGTATCATGTTTGACAGTCCCCTTGTTAAAAAATAAAGCAACATTGCTCTTTTAAGCGGGGTACGGGGACAACAATTTTGAAATAATATTTAAAACAAGTGATGTTGATATACCTTTTTCACGGAAATACTGTAACTTTTACACTATTTTTAACACTTTCCAACGTAGTTGAAAAGTGTTTATGGCTTCGGTTCGTCTGCCGGCTGCCTGTCCATGCTCTAATTCACATAAATATACTAGGCTTGCCATGTAATTTATATACGTTTTTGAGGTTCAATATGGCATTATGGTGTTTACTGGGACACTTAAAATTCCCGTTACATTATGGCCTATGAGCGTTTGCGGTGTATTTTAATGATGTTATACTATTCAAAACATAATAAAAGTGATATGCATTTCTGATTTGCGGTAAAACATGCTTCTTGTGGAATATGGCAAATATATTTATCACTGATTTACAGGGTTACACAAAATAATCAGTTACAATACTGGCCTATGTGCGGAAAATGCTGGAAATGTGTCTTCAGGTTTGATATGCGTTTTTAATTAATTAAAAATTTTCTTTGCGTATAAGGTGATGTGCCTAAATTCTATAGATCAGGTACAGGGCTACACAAAACAATTCGTAAGCATTACTGTGTAAGGCGTAATTTGCTGAAAGATGGTTTTTTATTGGTTTATATATTTTACAGTTGAACTATATTTGGTATACTAAGAGAAGTTTTTTTATATAAATAAATTCATATACAGAGCTACTCAAAGATTTTGATACATTGCAGTCTACGGAAAGTTATTTCATAAAATAGTTTCTATGAGTTTTCTAAATTGTTTATCTAATATATCTACTTTCACCTTAAACGATGAAGTTTCGTTACAGTATTTTGTAACTGTTACAAAGTGTCTCACACTCTATGCTTGCCGCATGATTTTTTTCTTGTTCTTTATTTATTTGGAGGTACCTAAACTATAAATATTAATTTCGAAAAACATAATATATGTAATAGTTACGCGATTTCGAAAACAAAATAAATCTAGGTTATTAGGTCATTAAAGTAATATAAATATTATTATATTTTTTGTCGAAGGATCAATTTATAGTTTAGCTACTAACAAAAATATTTAAAAAATATTGAAATCGATTCCGTAGTCCCTGTATAAAGGGTACAATAATGTTAGTTGTTTTACATTAAAATTCGTAACTCATCCTTTTAAAGTGTACATTTCTATTAAAAATGACGAAATAATGATCGTAAAAAAAAAGAATTAAATAATAAATAAGAACCCGTCAACGGCCATTGTGACGTCACTTATAGATGGTCCGTCTTTGAAAGGACCTCTAGTTTATATTACATGCACTGAAAAAAAAAAAAATATATATATAAATTCAAGGGCATTCTTCGTAAATTGCTGCCGTAATTGTACGGGAAATTTTCAAGGTAAACAGTCAATTTCCGTAAATTTCATGTTTTTACAGGGAAAAACCGTTTATTTAAGAACAAATCTCGTTTATCTAGGGACAAAACACATTTTCTTATGGACATTGCCTGGAATCTCTGCTGCAGTAGTTTTACTGCAGCAATTTTTTACAGTGTGAACATATACGTGCTGCTTTTATTGGGATCTAGAAGAGTTTTTCTAATAATAAAAAAATAAAACTTCAACTCTCTCGGACTTTCTGATATGATATTATAACCTTCCAAAATTTTTCATCGCCTCCAAATAAGCAAGGACTTTGTTGGCCTTCTTTTTAAGGATAAAAGTTCCAAACAAGCAGTAAGTCTTTTTTTTCTTGGCTAAGGGGAACAGCTCATAGTATAGATGTCCCACACGGACACCTTTATTAAGGACTTAAGAAAAAATTACAGCAATGAGTCCATAGACTTGCGCCGCCGAAAAAGAAAAAGCGAGCATTGGGCGACTGAAAGAAACATGAAAGATACATAAAGCACCACGTATATGTTCATGTAATCTAAAGCTAGAGGTTCTTTCAAAGGTGGATTATCTACAAGTGACGTCACAATGGCCGTTGACGGGCTCTTATGTATTAGATTATTTTGTTTTTATACGATCATTATTTCGTCACTTTTTATAGAAATGTACACTTTACAAGGATGAGTTACGAATTTTAATGTAAAATAACTGACATTAATGTATACTTTATACAGGGACTACGGAATCGATTTCAATATTTTTTTTTAATAGTTTTGTTAGTAGCTAAACTATAAATTGATCCTTCGACAGAACAATAATAATAATATTTATATTACTTTTAATGACCATATAACATAGATTTATTTTGTTTTCGAAATCACGTAACTATTACATGTATGGTTTCTTTTAATTAATATTTATAGTTTAGGTACCTCCAAATAAATAAAAAACAAGTAAAAAATCTGTAACATAAAGAAGTTACAGACTAGGGTCGACTCTACGACTAACGACAAGATCTCTGTAAACGCGAAAAGGGAAGATAATAAAACTAAAGCTTTTTGCCTGAATTTTAAAGTTGACTAAATGTCGAATTGATATTTGTAGGATTTCAAATGTTTGGTTAATTTTTGTTGCTGTGGTGCGATTTTGGAATTTCTATACCTTTCACTTGATAACCTGTTCTTTTTGATAAAATTTATTTTTATTATCTTTTTTAGTGAAAACAATATAATACTAGCTTTGGGTTTGAAAAAAAAAAGTACAAACTTATTTATAAGCGTTGAAGGTTAAAAAAATCTTTTTGTATTTTTCTCACATTTAAATACTATAAGGGGACATTTGTGCTTCCTTGCAGCATAATTAATAACGTTTTACACTGGTCTGATAAATAGTACAGCCGTTCAAACTTCTATTGTAACGTCCACATGATCGTATTTTTACTTAAACATTTTCTTTTGTGCAATCTTTTTGTATCGGATTTTTTTTCTATAGAAAAATTGAACTAGTCTATAAAAATGACATTTTTCGTATGAATGAATAAATTTCTGTTAACAGTGAAAAGCTTTTGAATTTAAAAATGAATAAATAAAATTGCATGACGCTGAAAATTTCAAATAACGTTCAGGTATCCTTTTTTTTCGCACACATTTTGAGAAAAAAGTATATTTTTTCAAAGCTATACAGAATTTTCTAGAAAAATTTAGTCTTTGACAACAGTTAATAATAAATTATTTCTGGGAATTAAAAAAAATCCATTTGTTGGTTTCTTTTTATTTGACATTATTTGCTATTTTTATCATATGTTGAAAAAGCATTCTTAAAAATTTTATGATATAAAAAAAAATTAGAAGAATAAATTAACTCACTTACAAGGAGACCGCCAAACATGATGCGCACAGATTTTGATGATTTTAAAGTATGTTGTAGGGATCATACCCCTAACTATTCAGGTCAAAGGTTTCCTTCAAATGGGCTTTAGTTTTCGAGAAATTTCGGGTTAAAGTTCAGCATGCATTTCAAATGCCATTACTTCGCGATCCTGGACAAGGTCTCAGTGGTGCCGTGGTGCCGATTTGAGAACCGGAGATGAGTGTTCTGTCCTCTCCTGTGACTTTTACCTTTTTTAACAAATTTTATATATTTGTCGCGTATGCAGAATTATGAATTCTGCATCTTTGAACTTTTTGATATTTTCCAAATAAATTCCATTTACATTTTCGAATATTGCGTGAAAATTTATAGTTTTTGCGCATTTTTTTTTTCGAATAGTTCTGTTGATGAAAATCCAAACTAATTTATGTCTTGATATCTCGTCTTTTTAAAATGATTATCATTTACATTTATGTATATTTACTTATTTATTTATCATATTTATGAAATAACGCATTTTTTTATTTACATTTTCTATTTAAAAAAATTTAAATGATTAAGAAAAAATTAACAAAATAATATATCCTTTTAATATTTTATTTGTTCTGAATATATTGAAATATGTTAACTGCTGAAATACTAAAATATTTATCATCACCGACGTCGACATTTTTAGTTTATTAAATATGGAACTAATTGTATTATACCTATCGCAAAAATATTCTAAACAAATTTCGCATTAAAAATCACCTTTAAATAATTGTTTTAACAATATTGGAAGAATGTATAAATTAGCATATTATATATTTTTTAAATACTTAAATTGTGATAAATATATTTAAAACTGCATTAAATTTGAAAAAGAAATTATTTCAAACGTGGTATTTGTCTGCAAAGGAAGCTAAACGAAATTAATAAAAAGAAAATTTTATTTATTCTGATATTACCGTAAAAGTCGTTGCAGACGATTTTTTTTCAGATATTTTTTATATGTATTGTAATTTACAAACGATTTTTCATTTCTAGTTGAATTTTTCTGTATGGCATCGACTTGTTAGACTGAAAAAAAATTAATTGTAATACATTATTTTTTATTTGTGCAAATCAAAAATGACGGTGAGTTTGAACTTTACAGTTAAATGTATTTAAATAACATAAAAATATATATATATATAACTGGCTAAAACTTGGATATAATCGTTATTGCTTTAATATTTTACTACTCCTTTCAAGATATGTTTTTGGAATTAGTTAGTTTGGAATTTCGTCAATAGAAATATTAATTTCAAAACTGCACAAGGAAAAAAAAAAAAAAAAAAAAAAAAAACCTCAATTTTTACGAAATATTCGAAAATGTAAATGGAATTTATTGAGAAAATTTCAAAAAGTTCAAAGATGCAGAATTCATAATTCTGCATAAAACTTATAACGCGACAAATATATAAAATTTGTTAAAAAAGGGTAAAATTCACAGGAGAGGACAGAACACTCATCTCCTGCTCTCAGATCGCGAACGCTACCACGGCACCACGGAGACCGTGTCCAGGATCGCGAAGTAATGGCATTTGAAATGCATACTGAACTTTAACCGGAAATTTTTCGAAAACTAAAGCCCATTTGAAGGAAACCTTTGACCTGAATAGTTAGGGGTATGATCCCTACAACATACTTTAAAATCACCAAAATCTGTGCGCATCATGTTTGGCGGTCTCCTTGTTAGTATAGATGAATATTCATTTAAATGTATACTTTGTAAGTTTTCGTTGAATTAAGATTTTTTTAAAATAAACTAATCCACTAAAATTAAATTTTAAATTAAATTTTAACTAAAATGTGTGTAATATATCATCATTTTTATTTATTGCAACTTAATTATTTATTTCTAGCAATAATTGTGGGCTTCCCTTTACGATAAAAAGTAATCTGGATCATGAAAAAAGAGACATACTCTAATTCTGGAAAAAGGGACAAAGAAAAATTGCAACGAAATTGTCCATTAAAAACATTGAAAAACTGCCATAGCTTCAAATTTTATTCATGCGACAGCGGATGACTAAAATATATGTTTTAAAAAATAGTAATAGTATTATTAATAATAATAATAGATAAATGGTCGATACTTTTTTCGTGTAATATTTGATAATTTAACATCTGAAGCAGTTTTTCATCTTTCACAAAAATAGATCAAAATATACAGTATCTGAAAGAAAAGGTTTTTCTAATTAAACTATTAATTTCCTTTAAAAGGAAGAGTTTAACTTAAAATAGTTATATTTTTTACTAGAACCAATACAGTGTAGAAAATATGTAAATATTTTTTATGATGTATCGTAATTCCATCTGGATTTTTAAAAGCTCATTTTTTTAAAACCCCTGAAAACGTGAAGAAGCAGAAAAATATTCACATCACTATATAAAAAATCATTTCAAGTATAGTATAAGGTAAACTTGAATTCAATGTGAGTATCTTTGGTGACACAAAATCAATACTAGAATAAAATTCTCAATTAATTCTCGAAAACTTAGTCTAATTCATTTTTTTCTAATAAAGTTTTCTGCAATATCGCATGTTTATGTCGATCCAATTTTTGTGAATGAATTCTGAGAAAGAATTACATTTGTGTGGTTAACAAGGGTCGTAACATATTGAATCGAGTATAGCCTGGAACTTCATTATTTTGATGTTTGCCAATTAATCCAAGGTGTTTACATAATGAAGTACATAGTGTTTACATAGTACACAGTTTACAAAACTTGAACTTTTTCAAAACTTGCATTACCCCACATTAACATCACAACGGCGACAGCTATAGAGATGGGGTGGGTGTCTAGCAGAGTTACAAAGTCTCCGGCTTTTTTCATACCAGTATTTTCTGAGAGATAATGTTGTTCTTACAAATTGAAGCTTGTTTCAATTAAGTAAAACTATATTTTCTGTACTAAAATACTGGAATCCAAAAAGCCTGAGACTTGGTGTTTAGGTTTAGTAATGTGGCTATGAACACGTCAAAACAGTTTGCAGTGCCACCTAGCATCAAACTGTATAATTAGCGTTCATATATCGAAAACGATACAACACAGCAGAAAAAGGCCAGTTACAATGTTATACACTGAAAAAAAAAAAATTTTGATTTCACAGTATAATACTAGCACCCCAGCTGTCAGCATTATACCGTAAAATAATATGTAATGCACTATCGTGCATGCTCGGCAGTGTATTACTGCTTCTTTTGCTGTTTATTACTGTTAATTTTACGGTATAATATGGCAGCTGGGGTACCAGTATTATACTGTAAAATCAACAATTTTTTTGAGGTGTATAGTGTCCTTGCTTTGGTATTAAATGATATTTAACATGCAAAGATAACTTTATTAGAAGCTCTGAAATGCAATTTGTTTATATCCAATCACTAGCGTAAATATTCCGCTAACTGCATGCAGAAGAGTCGCATTATAAGACCGATGCACAATTATTAATAAAACTTCACGTGTAAACACGATGCGCAATATTTCAATAAGAAAAACTATTTAAGTATGAATAATGTGTACACAATTGTGTCGTCTAGTTGCAAAACCGGCCGTCTCCAAAAAGTAAAATTTTGAAGAAAAGCTGATTTTTTGCCACACTTAGCCAAAATAAGATTAGAACCAAAACACTTTAGTTTTATAGTCATTAAGACAGTATATTTGAAAACACTAAATAAGATGGCAGGGGTGCATGAAATGAGGGGGTTATTTAAGTCTTTGTTTTGGATTTAGCTACCTTTGCAACTTACTTTGGAGTTGGCCGGTTTTGCAACAAACCAGAAATTAATATTTGCTAAATTTAATGTGACATTGGGTTTTTAGGGGTAGCAAACACACAAAAATGTTCGTGGAAGCGTTGAGAAGCATTGGCAAGCTTTTGAAGAGTGCCCACAGCTGGGATTACTTTGATTACCAGTAGGGCAGTACCTGAAAAAAATAATGCCAGAAATTATAAAAATGTAATCACAAATGTATTCTCTCAGATTTTAACTGTATCAAAAGCCCGTTCATTCCGCATCTAAAATCCTCAAAATACTAAAATTTATAAAAAAAAATGTAAATGGAAGAATATTTTGTTAAAAAATTAAATAGATTAATTTTTTCTTTTAATTTATCAGAGAAAATTCACTTACAGTTTTATGAAAGCGAACGGAGAGGGCGCAGAAAAGTATTTTGCTTAGAGCATAAAAACATGTTAATCCACCCCTGGTTATCACAAGGTGAAGTTTGGCTTTTTTCCTTTTCCATGTCGTAGGACCACTTTTCTTCTTCCTTGATTGATTAGGAGATACTTTCTCCACAAACTTTTCCATAATCAGAGGAAACACGAAACTAAATTATTAGAAACTTTATATGCACCAAAGAGGAGCAGTCACAAGCGAGAGAAAACACTATAACATTAATCTAATCAACAAGTGAGAAATTACTGTGGGGAGAAGCAGAAGTGCCATGGAGATGGCCGCTTTTGAATCTCACTAGTTTATGGATTTGGACGGTTTTGTAGCACATCGAGAATTTCAAACGCATATAACACAGGGATTTGACCAGCTTAGGTTTGTTTATTGTTTCCAGATGATAGAAACGTTTACTTAAAACTTAAAAAGCTGAAAAAACACATTTTTAAATTTTGAGGAGTTGGCCGGTTTTGCAACTAGATGATACAATTGGCAGCAATGCATCATGCTTCTGCATGTATTCCAGTGGTGGACACATTGAAAACACTTAACTTGATTTTCATATTGAAATATTGAGCATCTTGCTCACATGTTTAGTTTTATTAGTAAATGTTCGTCTGCCTTATAATGCCAGACTTCTGCATGCAGTTGGTGACATATATAAGCTTATGATAGGTTATAAAAATTACATTTCAGGGCTCATTAAAGATATTTTTGCATGTAAAATATCCTTTCATACTATATGGAGAATGATCTATAACTTTGCAATTGATTTTATTCTCGTATGTAATACGGTTTTATAGAGAGAAAAGCTGAAGTCTGAATTTGCCGGTAGGTGGGGCTGTAAAAGGTCTCATCGCGTAGCGCATGAACACATTTCTATACCTACACGAAATATTTATGATGTCGCCGTTGCGAAGTTCATGGGGACGGATAGAACTTTAGCGGGCACACTGTATATAATGTGACGTTTCCATTAGTTATATAATATTTTTGTAAATATTTTGTTTTTATTTATAAAAAAAAGATTTTAAAATTTTAAAAAGATTTAAAAAAAAATCCTAATTTTTAATAACTAGGACGGTTTTTTACAACCTTATTGAATAAAAATATTGTAAATATGGTAAAGGAAATAAAATTATAAATCCGTTCGAAGTTGAAAGTAACATCTTTTCTGTGATATGAATTTAAAAATTAAGTTGAAATATGTTAGTCATTTAGAACTCAGTATTCGAAAAACGCCTTCCAATGTAAAAAAAATCGAGCAAGAGCTTTTTATGAAAAAAAAAAAAAAAACAATGAAAGAAAAAAGAACAGAAAAAAGAAAAGAAGTGAAAAAAAGGAAAGCTACAATTATTTTGGGGGATTTTTTTCGTTTTAATAGTTTTTCGGCGATATTACCCGTCGTTTAGGATGACTTTTTTTTTTCGATTAAATATGAAAGATATCTCTGTCAACTGAAAATATTTTTAACGTTTAGCTAATGATAAATTTCTGCCCAGCAAATCAGTTCCGAAAATGAATCGAGAGATTGACGTGAGATAGTAAACAGCTGCAAATATATCAACTTAGTTAATGGTTACTCAGTTTACAACATAGAAATAGAAATGATGAATGTGATGAAAACAAACACCACATAAATAAACGTAATTCATAAAATATGTAATATAAATGGATATAAATTGCCTAATAAATGTCTTGATGTTTAAAGTAATACAAACCGACTGTGATGTATTAAATATTTTCAAATTAATGTTTTACCAGTTATAAGCTTTCAGTATTGCTTAATAGCACTGATTTATTACAGGCGCAGAATTTAAAGAAATTTAAAGAAATTCTGCAATATATTTTATAAATTGTTTTTAATAATGTTTATAATATTTGCTAATATTATAAAGATATGTTTGTTTGTTGGTTTGTAAGTAAGACGTTATCTTTAAGACTACTTAACCGATTTAAAAAATAATGTGACAAAAGTAGGATAATAGCCATTTCTCCCTTATACGCTACTTTATTTTGTCGGTTACACTGTCCCCTAGGAGTTGTAAAAGCAAAAAAACGTTATAATATCACGATTGATTTCAAACTGTTGGGGCTAGAAATTTGAAAGATGAATTAGGGGTTGCTGTTTGGATGTAAAAGATCACTAAGACTATTTTTTAAATTTCAAAATCGAAAGTTAAAAGGAAGAAATTAGCGAAATATTTTCTAAAATCGCGCGATTCTTCTGAAATGATCGATTCTATTGAACGTACTTCAAACATTCTTTCAGTATTATCATGGTAACTATCACTGTGATTATTATAATTAAAGGCTCCTTTTTTTTCAAGATACTTGCTTGCCAGGAGTTGCAAAAGAGAAAAAGTTGTAAAATTTCGGATTTATTTGAACGTGTCGGGGGATTGAAAATTGAAAATTTGCGTATTTTTTACCTTTAAATCGTAAATATTTGCAAAAAACAGTTTTTAAGAAATTCAAAATTTTAAAGGGTGAAATAAGCGAAAACATTCCAAAATCATGATTAATCTTAAACTATGGAACCAATTTCAAAAATTCTTTCGGTATAATAATGGTGACAGTATCTAATTTATAATATGCTGCTTTTGGTCACAGTGTCACTTATCCCAAGGGGAGTGAATGAACGAAAAACATTCTAAAGTTGCGGTATCTTTGAAATTGTTGGAGAAAGTTAACCAAAGAATACTTGATAGTTAACAGGGAAGTTATTTTTATGGTCCATGAGCTGGCTAAGAACGGAAGGATGAAATTACTTTAAAATCGCTATTACTCTGAAACTATTGAGTTTCAATATTTTTATATATGACATGAAAGGAATTTTTAGAACTTGATCTAACCCCTAGGAGCATTGGGAGCACCCCTAGGAGCATTGGGAGCACCCCTAGGAGCACCCCTAGGAACTTGATCCCTTGAACCAAAGAGCAAGTAAAAGTAATCAAATTTAGAATGTGTGTCAGAAGGAAAAAAAGACAGTCAACAATTATGTTTTATTATATTTTTAGACTAATTTCTGTGAAACTATCGCATAAAAATTGGATATAATCGGATATAACGTCTGACACGGATGGAAACTACCAACTTTTTTTTTTCTTTTTTCTTTTCCTTTCTGTTTTTTCTAAGAAAAATAATTTTTTTTTGTTATTTTAGTGTTACACACAATCTCACCAAGATTCGTGCTAATTTTTTTGTAGCTGTGGGATGAATAAAAGTGTCAGGAACTACTCCTATAATTAATTAAAATATTAGTACTGAAATAAAATTATTGCCTTATAGGTAAAGAAGAGTTCAGCATACTTTGTCTTTTGCCGTGCAAAAACGACGATTAAATATAATAAACCAATGTTTTACAACCTTTTTAACGGTTTTAGAATTTTTAAGATCATTGTATCAATACGAATATTATAAAGAAAAAATATATATTTGTTTGTTTATAGAAAATAATCTCAGAAAAAATCAATAATGAAAAAGAAAGATTTTAATTGTTTCGCTATAGAGTAGGTGGTATATGGAGTTCACAAATAGGCTAAATTTTATCTGTTTTTTGCAAAAGGGTGCCTATAAATGAGTTTAAATATTGATATTCTATTTTAATTTAAGAATATAATTAAATATTTGAATTACTCATTTTTATTTTACCTCAATTAAGAATGATATTTCTTCCAAACGTGACTTAACTAGTAATATTTGAATTTTCATTAGCAACACGATTTCCACCTCATGTTATCAGATGCACAAATACTACTTAGAACATTTCAACAATCGCGTGAGAATTAATTTGAAAATATTGTTTTTAGTAATGTATATACTATAGTATAAATTAGAGGGAAAAGAATAAAATGAATTCTTGCAAACTACGCAGAAAATAAATAAATTCTAATTTTCTAATAAATTTGAAAAAACGAACTAAAATTATAATAAAGCTTTTTAATGAAGGATTTATAAGATAAATGCAACAAGATGTTTAACACAAGTATTAAAAAAAAGATATATATATTATTAAAAAATCCTAATTTGTGAAAATTCGGTAGGAAAAACAAATTATTTAAATGTATTAATATCTTTGTATCTTCCTTTATACATAACTTCTTTGCAAGTGGCACCGTTAGATGTACATTAGTCATGAAACATTAGATAATGAATGGAATTCCGAAAAATAACGAATAAGAAAATCTATTAATATCTTTGTTTTCAGTTAAGATCAGCTTTTGGTTCATAATGCTTTTTAACTTAGTTTAATATCTTGATTTAAATATTAATTTTTTATAAATAATATCTATAAAAATATAATAGAAACAAAATATTTTATTAAAACATGTTTTGAAAAGTACAATGAATTTTATGTTTAAAGTCGCTGATTTAAGTACCACGTTCTCAGAAATAAAACACTCAAGAAGATTCGGCAATCCTCGAGCTTTATTTCGTTATTTTTACTTTCTTCTATCTTTACAAGAAGAAAGTATTGGATTCATAAAAATTTTCGACTTCCGATTTTCGACGGATTTATACGTTTTAGAAGGTCCTGAACACGATTTGACTGTTTTTAGAAAATGTCTGTCTGTGACATTGTCTATCTGTCTGTCGGTCTGTATGTAAAAAAAAAATTTTGGGCGCTCTATCTCAAGAACTAATGCGCGAAATTTAATAAAACCTTACATCCAGTTAGTGCCTAATATAAATTTGTGCTTATTAGTTTTTGGCGAAAATCGCCTGGCAGGTGGCGCTGCTATGCTGCATTTTTTGCGAGTACCGCAATATCTCCATTTCAAGAACTAATGCAGTTACTTTATTCAAACTTCAGAATCAGCTAGACCTTGACATAAATAAACGCTGATTACATTTTGGTATAGATATCCCAATAAGTGGCGCTGCTATACCACTTTTATTATTATTTTTACGATAGCTATATCTAAAGAACGAATGCACGGAATTTTATCAAACTTCAGATTTAGTTAGACTTTGACATAATTAGACGCTGATTACATTTTGGTGTAGATATCCCAACAGGTGGAGCTGCTATGCTACTTTTTTCATTATTATCACGATAACTATAGCTCAAGAACTAATCCACGGAGTTTCATCAAACTTCAGATTCGGTTAGACGTTGTCATAAGTTATTGTTGATTTGGTTTTGGTCTAAATCTCTCAACAGGTGGCGCTGCTATCCTGCATTTTGCAGGATTTACACAATTTTAGCAATAGTCATACGTCAAGAACTAATGGACGGAATTTAAGAAAACTATAGATTCAGTTAGACCTTGATATAAATTGGTTGCTGATTCTTTTTAGTGTATGTGAAACCTGTGTGAGATAGAAGAAAAATTTTGGATTGACACATGCGACTACACTGTAAAAAAAAATCCTGAGGTTACTAAAATTTTGTTAGCATATTTGTATTCCACAGATTTTTTTAGTAACCGGCACTAAAAACCGGAATCGTTACTAGCTGTTTTCTAGTAATGTTGCTAGGTGTTTTCTAGTAATTTTTACAGATTTTCTTGTAACTGAGTAAGAATACAAAATTTTTTTTTAGTAATTGCAAAACTCAATGAGAAAAACTAATTTTTTTTTAGTAGATCGACCCATTTTTTTTTTACAGTGTAGTTTACATTCATTTCGTCACAGAGTCACAGATTTTTGGCAAAACGCGAAACCTCAAATATCTGACGAAACTGTTTCCTCACTGTCAAAAATAAAACTCTCAATTTTGACGACTCAGCAATTCTTGAGCTATATTTCATCATTTTTGACAATTATTTCGTCTCAAAATTAAGTGATTTTTAATGGAATGGAAATTCTCAAATATTTAACGAAACTGTTTCCCCATTCACGGCCAGGATATTTTTGTTGTTACAAAATCGTTCAAGAAAAAAAAATTCAAAATTTCAGTTTTTTTTAATTTAAGAAATATATTCATATAACAATCAAACTTAAAATATGCATATCGGATCCCTTTCCCATCTATAAACAGTAACGTGATAAAATCTAAAATTGATAAACTCTCCTCCAATATGCACTTCAAAATTTATTATTCCTGACCAACAAATTAACTAGACCATATTCTAATTATTCATTGAACAAAGGAAAATTCCCTAATAAATTATATTTATCAAGCCATATTTTAATTATTTATTAACCATAGAAAAACCATAATAATAATCTAGCCTTATTAATTAAAACATGCAGAAATTATATCAGCACTGATAAAAATACAATCTACCTTCTAAAAATATAAACACACATCAACAATCAACATCCCGTAGATACATTTAAAATAAAATTTACGCAAGGTCCCGCTAGCGAGGCAGGCTGCATATTGGTCTCCCACTTTAAAGATCATGCGTTCAAATCCCCTTAAAGGCTTGAGAAAAGCGACGTAATTTTCTCCTCTGTCTACTACCGCTGCTTCTAAAATTGCCAATAGATGGCACCAACGGCCTTCTTTTGACTTTCGAACAAGCAATTTGCCGAAATTTGTTTCCTCAAAAAAGTGAGAAATTAATTTACTTGATTTCACGAAATATTCGCGCGGAACATTTCCCAGTAAATTATTCTGTCAAAAACGAAGAAAATTTCGTGGAATTTGAGTATCCATTTCTGACAGTGCAGTCATTCTAATAGGAACCTCTATGAAATTAATTTGTTTTTTAATAACTTTTGTATTATTTTCAAATAGTTGTTGTCACTTTGAAATTTTTCTTTTCTCGTTTTCACCTGAATATAATAATTGCTGCTGAAATCGTTTATCTTGCCTTCAGTTTTAATAAATGATGATCTGTGTGAAAAATTGAAAGTATTGTAGAGAATAGAATTAAGTTACAAAACAATATATTTAATATTAAATTTTCAAAATTAAACTCTACGGACAACAGCAATAATTTAAGTTCTAATAGTTTTCTTATAAATTTTATATCAATAAAATGTTTTGGAATTCTTTATGCGTATTTCTAGTAACAGTCCCCTAGCTAACGTTATTTTACCTCTCATTATTTTTAACAACATTTTTGTACCACGTGTAGTACATTATAGTTTCTGTTGTTGTTGTTATTGTTACTGTTGATAAACGGTTCCTGGCCAAGCGAAACTACAGATCAGGTATCGAGGTGATGCGTGAGGGAAACACTTTCATTGAACGAGGAATCACACGGACCGACTTTTACAGTTAATGTTATAATACATTTATACTTAAGGGTATTCTAAAATGCACACACTCAACGTTTTGACATATTCCTAAATACATTTTCGTTCGTAAACTTGTAAATTGTATGTGTAATTTAATTACGAAACTATGAAACCGAATAGTTATTTCTGTTTTTCAAAAGAAGCAGAGAATCGTTCAGAATATACTGTCAAAGTTACCGCTTTGAATGAGGTTTATCGGGATGTCGCGTCCTACATCCCAATACGGCTCCTTCTGAAAGAAAACAACAAAACTTTAGTTTGTAACGCAAGGGATTAGAGTTAAAGTTATTAGAGTTAGAGTTAAAAATTAAGATGTAAAGTTATGAAAAATGATTAAACTACTATTCCACTTCTATTAACGTAAATAGTCATGTCTGTAAGTGTCATGCTTTTACGTTTTAAAATGAATTTCTCAGAAACTTTCACGAGGAAAAAATATTTTGTTTGAGGAAAGGAGAGGAAAGTGACTCATTTCCCTTAAAAGAAAGGAGGTATCTCCCTCTTAGTACCTATCGCCCTCTTATCACCGTCTTCCCATCGAGAAGGTTCTATAGTTTCTTAGAATAATCTTTTTAACTCACATACATAATATTAACAAAAAAAGAAAAACCATGCGTCATGCATAGATTTTGGAAAACATCCCAACACTTCCATAATGTTTTACAACCGTAGAAGATACCTAATTAAACAATTTAGAAAACATATAATACAATTGAAAACTATATTTCAGCATCGTCCATAGCCAGAAAAGCATTCGAATTATTTTGTGCAGTTCTGTGCATGTGTAGTTTTGTCTAAAGAGTGTCCCAAAAACATTGACCTCGACTTTTATTCTTTAAATATTGATCATAGACATATATTATAAATTACAAAGTTACGTAAAAAAATATACACAATTTTATTTAATCGATTACAATTGTCATTGGAATTAATATGAAGAAATACAAAATTTAAATTTTTATCCAACCAACGTATTAAAAATTTCTCAATTTGTAAAATTTGTCTCATACGTTAATAAAGCCTGGTATAACATTTCAGCATTTTATAATAAAAAGTCGCAGAGATATGTTTAAACAAAGTTGGTGAGGAGTTAATAATAATTTAAATTGTAAATGTTTACAGCTAGAATGCAGATGACACGACGCAGAAATGCATCATAGGCAAATGAAATATGGCTCTTACCTTTGTTTTAATTTGTAAATTTACAAAACTATGCTTCCTGAAAAAAACTTTAAAATTTTACATGATAAATTACAGAATAAAACTTTAAAATGGCACAGTCAATGAAAATTAAAACAGGTTAGAAATGTTTGACTGAAATGTAAACATAATGTAAACATTTTGAACAAACTTTCTAATCTTTGCATAAAGTTATTATTTCTACAAAGTTTAGATACTTTTATAACAATAAATTGCAAAATTGCTATTTCTTTATGCAATCATTGATTTATTTCGTAATTTGGGTACGACCCATGAAACGCGATCATCCTAGATGATTTTTCCTCTTTGCGAACTCATATCCAGGCATCGAAAAGGGGTTTAAGTCAGCATTTGTGTATTTTTATATCTTTTCGACTTTTTATGATAAAATGCTGAAATTTTGTACATGACCTTATTAGTGTATGGGGAGCATTTTCCTCATTGGGAAGTTTTTGTACGGGGGCGTGTAAAAATTTAAATTTTATATTTCTATAAATTTAATTTCCTGAAGATTTTATTCGATTTCATAAAATTCTGTACCTTTTTTACGTAACTTTGAAATTTATAACATATGGCTATGATCAATATTTAAGGAATAAAAGCCGGGGTCAATGTTTTTGGGACACCCTGTATATACTACAAACTATGCTAAAATTAAGTTTAGTTAGAAAACGCAAAACACAATTGAGAATTAACCTTAAGCAATACATGGAAATGTACTCGAATTCTTTTAGAAAGCCCTTTATTTTATCTAAAGGTTTTTATACATGCTACATAATAAGCAAAAAATTAATTCTGGCATAGACCCGCCTAAAAATACTAAAATCCCACATGTAGAAATTACCATCAACTTTCGACAAAGTATCCAGTTCTTTCCACAATCTCTGTATATGAATTCATTTATATTCTACAAGCATATCTAAGTATACTAAATATAGTTGAGCATGAAAATATACAGCTAAATAAAAGACATCTTTTAAGCAATCCTCGTCCCTACTTAGTAATGCCTACAAATTCATTGATGTAGCCCTGTTTTTAAGAATTTATACACACCACGTAGTATGCAAAAATTGTGTCAAACCTAAAAACGACACTATAACAAAAGACGCACTTACAACAATTATCGTTGATTGACAGTATAGTATAGGATATATTTTGTGTGTCCCAATAAAATAACAATAATTTCTATGCACATCATATTTTATAGCAATAATCTTATAGTTAATTTCCGTAATGTATATCAATTTCATAATGTTTAAAATAGTGTAACATTATTAAAATTTGCTGCAAACACTTTTCCCCGTAAACATTATGTAACAGATTTCTTTTGGGTGACCATGTAAATGAATGTTAAATATTTTGTACTCCATAATCTAGAGAAAGCATATTTAGAGCACATCAGAAATTTATATCTTTTTTATTATGTTGTACTCATACTAGCGTAATGTCATTGAAATACACCGCGAAAGATTTTTCCTAATAGATCGTAATGTAACGGAATTCTTTTAAGTGTTCTTGTAAGTGATAAATATTACACCCTTTATATTCTACGCAAAGCATGTTTTAATGCACTTCAGAAATTCATATCAATTCCATTATGTTTGTAACATCACTAAAATACACCGCAATTAATTTTCTCCATAGACCATAATGTGACAGAATTATTTTGAGCGTCTCTTTAAGAGAACTATAAATGATACTGTGATGCAGTCACATATTTTATTTCCTTTTTCATTTTAAAATGTTTCAAAATTAATATTTTCCCATTTAAATTGTATTAAAAAAACATTTATTTTTATTGCTTTATTGAGTGCGTCTTCCTAAATTTGTAATAAATAAAACCTAATAATAAGACATAATTAATATACTACTTTAAAATATCATTTATTTTCTATTTTTTTTCCGTTAGAGTTTGCTAAAGTGTTAAAAATAATTAAATTTTATACTTCCCCTTTGATATTCATTTTTATTTCGGTTGTCTGTTTTTATTTAAATAGAAACGTTAATTTAAGTAATAGCACAGGTGTGTTGGCAGACTAGGCGGCTCCTCATAGGGTTGTCGTATTTGGCATGTTCGTTTCGCCAAAGGCGATGTTTGTTTTCACTTTATGTGCACTCAATTTTAAATTTTCCCTTTATTTTCTATCTAACGTCTTTTACCCGTACGTTTAGTTGGGAATCTATTTTTTTCGCCAGTATTTGTATTGGCGATATTGTTTAGATAAAAAATTAGTCAGTTATGTAAGTGCGATGGTAGCAAGAAGTCTTGTGCTCCTGTTAACGTGGATTGAAAGAAAAATACTTATGTCTGTTTTTAATAATTTTTGGGTGCTAATGCTACGCCTCTTGACTTGTCAGCATCTTTGTTACTTCAATATTGACATGTAAATAAAACGATTGGTCGTGTACGAAATGGAATTATTTAATCTTTTGAAAGTCAACTTTTCTTCCAGTAAAAAAAAAAAATGTTTTCGAACCTGAAATTCTATACTCCACTATATGAAAATGGCTCATTGTGATGGCAGAGCGCCATCACATAAATACTCTTCTTTTTCAATAGCGAACATGCCATAGTAAACATCATAAATATATGTATATATTAATTATATGGAAATCTGAGTATTTTTCCGAGCGATATAGCAGACAGACAAACCGTAAAATTAAATTAAATTAATAAAATTTCATAGAAATATAAATTTTTATAAAAATTCATAAAATTCATTCATAGTATTCATAAAATTTTTCAACTATGTTGGAAAGTGTTAAAAATAGAAAATTTTCTTAAGAATACAGCGATTTTCAAATGATTACATAAAATAATATTACATCTGTTAATATTTTCGGTTACTGTACTTTTATTTTTATAACTATTATTCATCTCATTCTATTGATGGTTTCTTTAATGGAAATGGTAAAATTTATTAAAATTAATGTATTAGCTTAGAGCCTGATCAACATAATCAGTAACCTTTCTTCAATTTAAATTTATTTTATCAAACTACTTCGTTTTTATTTATACTCAAAATATTTATTATTATTATTATTATCATCAATAGATGATATTTTTGTTTCTTTAATGTATATATAAAAATATTCCTCTCTTCATACGACTCTTATTAGTTTAAGCCTTTGAAATATGGCAGTTATTACCTAAAATACTTAATTGTAATCCACACGTTTACTAGAATTTTTCACAGAAAATTTGCTTTTATAATTAATAAAGCAAATTTTCTAAAATTGCACTATTTGTTTTCAAATGAATTTGCTCGTAAGTTCTAATGAATAGTGAACTTAACAACAACAGTATTACGTACCCTAAAAAGGTTAAAAATTGATAAATTTATATAATGCATGCAAACAGTTCTGTTTGCTTTGCAAACAGAACTTTGAAGAGCTTAAATAAACTTGTATAATTACATTCAAGTAATTAACTTCAGTTTAAGCTTAAATTTATTACTATAACGTTAAACTAATTCAGGAACTTCTTGTAAGGTAGCTGGTTATTTTCAACATATAAGTCAAGATATGCAACGCATCCATATCTCGAAAAATGTTTAAGTGTTCTTAATATTTAACGATGAAACATCTGCAAACACTTTAACAATTTGTGAAGTAAACAAATACAAACTCCAAATAAAGACTTAGTTGGGGAAGCAATATCCCATTTTATTTGTATTACAATATTTATTATTTGGGATGAATATGAAACAACTATAATTTAACATGAAATCAGTTTAAATTACATACACTTTTTACAGTTCAGTTCCTGTCAAAACTAACGTTTTCTGCTAAATTAGCATGTATTTTTTAAATATCAGGGTTCTCATCGTTATTTCACAATGCTAAAAACTTAAGATACAACTTGAAAACGACATTTTCTTTTTAAATAAAAATCAATTTAGAAAAATCTATGTAAAATTTGCTGAATTTATTTAATTTACCAATAAAAATTTAGTTTGAATAAAAACGAGAAAATGACATTTTCAACTGAAAGTGTATGGAAGGAAAATATTCGAAAAAAAAATCCCTTCGGAAATAAATGAACTCTGTTTTCATTTACAGAGCTTTTTGTAGTCGATCAAAATTTTTCGATTAGTTCCTTTGAGATTTGTTGAAATCACTTGAAAAATAGAGATTTGTTCAGTTGGAATCAAATTTGTCTTCCGTATTCTCTTTCTTCTCACTTTGATCAAAAATAAATATCTTAAAATATCTAAAGCGCGGAACACTTTATTTCTTTTCGAGGCAGACAAAAGTTATTTATTTATTTTATAATACTACACATTATAATGAATAAAATCGTGTGTGGATATATATACACCAAAAATCAATGATTAAACACACAATATCACACTGTAGCACAATGAACAGGCGTACATTTCGTGAGTAACTTGGTCTGGCATCATCTGTGTCAGTATAAACAAAAAATTACATCCCTCCAAACAAAGTCAAAAACCCAAATGACAGCAAACAACACACTAAGGACGCGTTCACATATCGAACCCCGAGTTACATAGGGTAACACATGGGTAAACCGAAGCGTTCAGAGACCGATATCACGAACTTTTTGCGGGATGCCCGTAGCGTTCAGAGCAGGAAATTACCCAGACTTCGGGTAACCCACATTACCTGGGGAATTTTGTTGGGTAAAGTGATCACGTGGTTGGGGAATCTGATTTGTTTGTTTGCTTTATAGCTAACTGCAACTGTTAACTGTTGTTCGAAATGACCCCGACTGTACACTTGAGTCCTGATCATTTGACTACTCTACCTTCAACAGGACTATGATATAATTGGCCAATGTCGTCGGCTAGGATGGTTCCTGCAATGTTCGTACAATCAGAATGTAATGGTAGATGATTAGTTGACGCAAGTGTTTGATTGTAAACATGCCCATAACTTTACACAAGAGCGTTCATAGCCGTTTTAACCCAACTTTACCCCGATTAAATCAGATGACGTCATTCCCCAATTATACGAGTAACCCGCGTTTCGGTCTCTGAATGCGCTCTAAATGCCCATCACGTACGAGCGACCAATAAGATTAAGCCGGAAGTGATGCACAACCCAGATCAAACCCAGACAAATCAACCCAGAAAGGTGAGATGTAAGGTACGCTCGAAAAATCGTTTACTAGGGAGTTATCAAATTTATGAATATAAACTGCTTCAAAAAGTCTAAATCTAAAAGGGTATTGCATTTCTTAATAATAGTGTTCGAATCAAAGTTGAATTATGTCCATCACTCCAACAATGATAAGCGTTCGGAGTTTTTTGTGGGTTTCCTCGAACCTTGCCGTAAATACGGTTTAGGATCCCTTAGTAAGACCCCCAACCCCACGGATGGCACTGTCCCAGAGCCTATATCCCTTGTGTACATGATCGGCTGTCATAAAATGAACCAACCTACCAACCAACAATGATAAGTGATAGATGATTTTTGTATTTCCTTTTTATTATCATAGTTTCTGTGTTCATTGAATCTGTAACGTAGTGTCGTTTAGTCTGTCCTAGCCAGTTTATATTCATAAAATTGGTAACTCCCTGGTCAACAATTTTTCGATCGTACCTTACATCTCACATTTCTGGGTTGATTTACTGTGTTATAGTGGATCACTTTCCGGCTTAATCTTATTGGTTGCTAGTACGTGATAGGCTTTCGGTGTGTTGTTTGTTGTCGTTTGGGTTTTCGACTTTGTTTCATGTATTTGTGGGGATGTATTTTTTTGTTTTTACTGACACTGATGATGTGAGCCCCAGTTACTCACAAAACGTACGTTTGTTCATTGTGCTAAAGTTTGATATTGTGTGTTTAAACGTTGTTTTTTGGTGTATACTGCACATTATAGCGCTTTTAGAAAGAAAATTAAAATAAAGTAACAATTAAATGGTAATAATATATAATAATAATGGTAATAATGGCAAATAAAAAATGAGATCATTTTTGTGTCAAAGGGTTTGTAACATAGCCCTTTACTATATAGAAACCCAGAAGAAACCCCATAGTTGAAACTCCTTTTAATTTATAAGCAATGCTGAAAAGTAATCTTCTTAAGTCCAATTCTTATACGAAATGTTAGTTTTATTTTACTGAAAAAAAAATTAATATTTGACAGTTATTTATATAAAAGCATAAAAATTTCTTAATAACATCCCAAAATAAATATTGCGCTAGGTCTTTCTTCGTCAGGCATCAAGAAGACATGCTACCAATTTTCCCCTCCTTCTGTTCTGTGTTATTCTGATTAGGCAATGTTCGTGTGTGATTGGCTGATGTCTTCTGTTTTCCTAATCTGTTTGCTATTTCGTTAACTTGTGCCCTTTTTCCACTTTCTCGTCCTTCAAAGTTGTAGCATGTCTTCTGTGCGCCTGGCGAAGAGAGACAAAGTTCTTTCGAAAGACCTGGTGAATTCCTTATTTTATGTGTTATTAAGAAGTTTGTATACTTTTGTTGTATCACACCAGTTTATTCAATATTTTAAACTGATTCCTATAGTTATATATTTCTGTTCACATCACGAATACCTTCAAGCTTTTACGCTATTTTATTAATGCTAATTTTTAATAGTAATCTATGCTTTATTTAAATGCAGAAATTCTGCAAATTAAGAAGGCTAAGAATATTATTTGGAAATAGTAGAATAAAAAAAAAAGGTAAAAGTTTGCAGCTAGGCTTGCAGGCTTAAATGTTTAAAGCCTTGAAGGTCACGCTTTTTATATTGAGCATGCTTTTGCGCCATACTATGGTGTTATGTTTTTAATTACAACAAGTTTTAAGGTGTACATTAAATTGGTCAAGAATAATTTTATTCTTTAATGTAAAAAAATATTATTAAGTGTTACACAAAATTGTTCTGTAAGTGCAAGATTTATGCAAAACTTCCAAAGCAAGTTAACTCTAGACCACGATTCATTTGCTCATTTGGATATGCGTATTTTATTCAATATACTTGGTTAGTCAATATAAATTATTATAGCATTGGACTATTTTTATGAAAAATGTAAGATTACACAAAATTAAAATTCTGCTGTGAAATCACTTACAATTTAATTTCAAAATAATTATTCCGTTGTGAAAGAAATTGTTCAGCGAAAGTGCCATGAATATATTTAAAGAAATATGAGGAAACTAAATAAAGTAAAAACAAATATCTAATTTGAACTTGAAAAGATCAAACATGTATTTGAATTCTTTCACTTAAATATAGTTATTAATTAAAACATTTTTAAAACACAATATCCCCATAATAATGGAAGAACGAGTAACGTTTGATATAAAGCAGAATATTATTCGTAAATATTTCCAAGTGTTAATGTAATTTCATTGAAGCAGTATGAAAAACGCTCATTGCGCTTGCGCACAATAACTTCAATTACATATTCTGTGATTAATACATAGGAAATCAAAAAAGGTATTCAAATGAAAATATATTTGCATTTATTTCCATATAATAATTATGAAAACCTGGATAGTTTTTAGCAAATTATGGTAATTGAAGGTAATGGGCGAAGTAAAATAAGAGGCTAATAGAGTAATGAATGAAAAGTTTAATTTAAATATTGGGCTTGGAATCGCATTTTTATGTCTTTGTTTATTTATTCATTCCTTTGCACTTGGTAAAGTTATTTAATCAAATTATGTATAGACATTATTTTTCTAGTAATTGCTTTGAAAAAGTAATTTTTACCAGTGTGCACGTTAACTATATTAATTCAAAAACGCATACATAATTACGTCTGGAAAAAACTAAAATTCAATATAATAATATTAAACTACAAATTTTTAATGTTAAAAAAACCTACATATAAACAATTAAAGTACAAATGGTTAGACGTTTCGTGTACTTACGTACACCTCATCAGTATTACGATCACAAATACAAAACCACTAGAACCAAAACAAGAAAAAATAGTTAAAATCACAATTTATTTAAAACATTGTATTCTGCTGAAACCTGGACAGCCTCGTTAATCGGAAATTCAGATAAAACCGTCATCCAACTCTCCAGGAAGATACGGCTGCTGTACATGCAAGAGTTTGAACTGGAAATTTGCGCGTTCTAAAATCAGGCACATGGTCAAATTCGAATGCATGTGCAACCAATCTCGAGGTTACGGTTTCTCTATTAAACGCATCCCTATGTTCTTTCAACTCACATTTAAAGATCTCCCAGTCTCACCCATATATAGCTAGACTCGCAACCTTTACTATTAATCCGATAAACTACACCTGTAAGGTCAAATCTCGAATATTTTAGATAAAACAAAAATTCAATAAAATAACAGTAAACTAGAGACTTTTAATGTTAAAAGCATACATATAAACAATTAAATTTTGAGATAAAATATTTGAATAGCTAAATAAAATTATTTTTATTTATTATTCATTTTTCTCTTGGTTTCTTAAAATATAATATTATTTCAAAAAGTAATGGTTTAACAAAGAAATGAACAAACAGTAGTTTAATTGAAATTTAATTTGAAAAAAAAAATACTGGTAGAAATGTTCCAAAGAAAGATTTTTTTCAACCTAAAAACTACAAAGTAATTAAAGACAAGAAACTTAGATCCAAGAAAAATAAAGAGAGTTTGCTGAACATCTCCAATGAAATTCAGACCAAATAGGGTTTTAAATGGGTTTGGATTTCTGTGCTACAAATCAAATTACGTTTGATTTTTCATTAACTCTAAAGGGTATATTTACAATGTGTCGAGCTATCCATTGAATGTTATACTCCGATTTTTTAAAAAATATTAAAATTTGTGAAACATTTTAAAGATTATTTTTCACATTTGTTGAAAAAAACCATCTTCGACTATAGTTCTAATATGATAAATTTAATTGGCGTCATCAATTAAGTTTTAATAAACATTTGTAATATTGAATGAATGAAACAAATATATGTAAACATCGCATTAAATAATAAAAGTAGATGAAAAATGGATGAATTATTTTCTTAGAAATAACATTTTTGTTATGTTTTACAAACTTTTGTAATGAATGTATATGTTGAAATTGTCAGCTTGACTTGAAAAATAAACTTTCAACCATATTTTATCTATTTTATCTCTAATAACCCAAAATATGTTAAAAAAAAAAAAGATATTTTTAATTAAAAAAAATATATTTGAAGGAATTTCAAATGTATGCATATCGAAAATCATATGCTATGATTATTCAATAAATGAATGAAAAATATTTTTCTCAATCGAAATGTGAAATACTTTTAATGGTTTCTAACATGCCAATGATAAATCATATGGAAAAATATGGGATAAATTTAATCTTATTTTTTGTTCTGTTCATCTTCCCGGAATTAAAAAACAAGAGTCTGCGTCTTTTAACATGATCCCAGTAAAACACTGCTATATAAATCTTTGACGAGCAGGGAAGACGAAGCTATGCTCGGTCAAAATTAAATTTGAGTTCAAATATCATTGACTCATGACCAAAATGACCCACTAATTGAATTTTTTCGAACATGTGACTTAGCCCAACAGTCTTCTCGTGCCCGAAAACCATAGGATGCAAAATTTAATGTAAATAGTCTGAGCCGTTTTTAAGATAAAATAGCATGACCCATAATGATCCATGACCAAAATGACCCACTAATCGAAATTTCTCGAACATGCGACCTATGTGACATGTGTCGAATAGTCTTCTCGTTCCCTAAACCTATAGGATGTTAAATTTATTTCAAATCCCCTGAAACGTTTTTAAGATAAAATAGCTTGACCCATAATGACCCATGACCAAAATGACCCACTACTTGAATTTTCTCGAACATGTGACCTAGTCCAACAGTCTTCTCGTGCCCAAAAACCATAGGATGCAAAATTTTGTGTAAATAGTCTGAGCCGCTTTTTAGATAAATAGCCCAATGATTTTCTCGTGCCCGAAACTCGCAGGATACAAAATTTAATCAAAATCGTTAGAGCCGATTTTTGGATAAAATTAATTTGACCCGCGTTGACCCAAAAATGACCCACTAATCGAAAGTTCTCGAACATGTGACCCAGTCCAATAATCTTCTCGTGTCCGAAAATGGTCGGATACAAAATTTCGTCAAAATCGCTTGAACCGTTTTTTAGATACAATTAGCTTGACCAGGACTAAAAATGATCCAAAATGGTCCACTAATCGAATTTTCTCGAACATGTGACCTAGCCCAATGGTTTGCGGGTGCCCCAAAACGGTAAGATACAAAATTTCTTCAAAATCGTTAGAGTCGTTTTTTAGATAAAATTTGCATATATATATATATATGTATGTATGTATAACCACACACAAGATTTGCTCGTATTAGAATATATGATATACTTGTATATGTACATTAGAGATGATAGACTTTTTAAAGAAAACATTTGAAATACATTTAATAAAAAGGGAATTAAATATAAAAATTAGAATATCACATCCATTGAAGTTAAATATGTATTTTGTATGATGTAATCGTTTAATTTTATATTTTAATACCACATAGTTATTATTACGTATCATATGCTGTATATTTTATTTGACGCAATTACTATTCAATGAGATTTTGCTTTGAAAATCGAAATTTGATAGTTGTAAAAAATTTAATAAAGCATGAAAAATCAGAAATCTTATATAAGATATCAAATAGCCTATAAAAAATACACAAAATGTAAAATAACGAAACTTTAATGATTTCTCTTTATAAAATTTTGCTGGAAAAATATAGTCATAAAAAATCAAGTAACTTCGTAATGTTTCTAAACACTAGATTTTATTGCATAATTTGCATAAGCACTAGTCTTGTTATTTTTTATTTTCTGAACTTTATATTGAAAGTTTGCCAAATTCGTTTTATAAACATATTATCAAATGTGTGTTTCATTACGTATATTTTGTTGAAATTGGTTAGTATGTTATGTGTATTCTTAAAATTTATTGATTCAATTAAAATTGTATGACACTGGTAGTTATTAAATTTAGTGAAATGTTTTTTTACGCTATCCAACATAGTTGAAAAGTGCTTATGACTTCAGTTTGTCTGTCTGCCGACTTTCCGTGCTCTAACGTTTGTATATTAGGATTGCCCTGAAATTCATATATATTATTCAGATTTACTATTGAAAATAAATTATGCAGCATTTATAGTTCATTTATAAATACAGTCAAAATAATCCGTTGCATTATGGTCTACGGTGAAAAATCGTCTACGTCTTATTTATTGATGTTACACTATTTCAAACATAATGAAATCGATATGCATTTTTGAGGTTCTTTAAAGCACTTTTTTTTAATGGAGTGCAAAGCATTTATGCTTACTGTAGAATATGACATACAAATCAGTTATCGTTCATTTACAGGGTCACAGAAAATATTTAGGTTACAGTACTGTCTATGAACGATAATTGCTTGAAGCGCGTTTTCAGTTATGGTATGCGTTATTAAGTTTAACTAAATGTTTGCATACTACGTGCTGTGTATAAATTCTATAGATAATATATACAGTACAAAATAATTCGTAAACATTATTGTGTATAAGCGTGAATTGTTTAAGGTTGTTTTGTAATTGAGTTCTGCATTTTCCAGCTAAACTAAATTTAGGATACTAAGAGATGTTCGTAGCGTATAAATAAATTCATATACGCTGATATGCGAAGAGCTGAATAAATTGTTGTCTGTGTATGGTAATTTCTCAAAAAACATTTCTGTTGTGTTATGCATGTTTTCCTGAAATAAATTTTTGTTTAATATGAAAAGCGTTGAAAAATCTCTCGTTCTTAATAATGACTGTGCAAAATTTTTCGAATATATTTTTATCGCTATTGGCGGCCATCGCTGAATGTGATATTTATACTGTGCTACGGGTTTTGTAACTAAGCTAAATTTTTTCACATTAAGTAGTGTATATGTACAGACATTTAGATCATGTACCGCGATGCACCATATAACTGTGTCGCGAAAAGAAAAATAATTTATTTACTACATAACATACATTTTAATGTATGATGTACAAAAGCAATAAAAGTGCTACGCATAAAATACTACGTATAAAATCACAATACTGCATTTCAGGTAGTATGCGAAAACATGAATTGTTCAATTTCTTTCTGATTAATTAACGCAAAAATTGTCTAAATTAAGCAAATATTACTTTATATTAAAGTATTTTTCATTGTTCTTCATTACTTGATATTCCATATTTATTTTGTTTTCCTTTTATATGTACTCGATACGGATTTTTATCGGAAACAAATATACATTTGAAAACGAATTATGACTATTTCCATTGTTTTGTTGATATGAATTACCGAACAATAAAATTCCTCTATTTTAGTTATACATACCTAATTTCTAAGCTCACTAGTACATATCACTATCATATCAGTAAACCAAACTTTAAAAAATAATAGTCTTTTGAAATTTAAAATATTTAACATTATGAAAAATTTAAGTTAGCTGATTTTTAATAAAATATACAATGTAATAAAATTTGTCTCCTACTCATTTTATCCTACTCAATATAATTTTCACATATTAGAATTATGTTTCTGTATGTATCAAAATGTATAAAATTATTGTATTTTTGAAAAATTTGTAGAAAATAATCTGCTTATTTTTGCGTAGAATGGGAGATTTTTTAAGAGGAAAGCGTAGCGCATAGTGTAACACAAAGTGGATTGCTTACTATTTGAGTTTTGTAGGAATAAAAAAAGCCGAAAATGATTTCTGTGTAAATGAAATATTCAAAAAATGTCATAGAGGCAAAAAACAACTTTATTTAGTTAATTTTACAAAATATTAAAATATGCACACTTTCATTACCATATCAGTAAAAATTGCTATGAACGAAAATTATATCATTTATTTTATACGAAGCAGATGTATATTTTGAAATTATTTTGAAGACATCACTATTATGAATTACTGTAATTTTTAAGAATTTTAACTTAATTTATTTTTACAAGAACATTTTATAAATAGCAAATTATTTTTAGTAAGATTAAGTTGCGCATTTCTCTATTTTGCGTGCAGATTAGATTAAGAAATATTGACAAATTATTCCAATTCCAAAATACTTTAATTTTAACAGTGAAAATTAGCTAAAAGATAAATTATTAATTTTTCATACAATTCATGAAATATAATCGAACATTAGATACCCTTTTTACAGAGCATAATAAAAATGTATATGCTATTTGCTTAAATGTTCTTGATTTGCTTTAATGTTCTTAAAATATATTTTTAGTTCGATTACTAATATTGTAAACATTTTGCAGATTTTTTTTCAACTTAAGATCCCGATACTTTTCGTAACAAACCAGCGTTGGTCATAATTGTTTTATACCATTCCATCCATCTGACCATTCCATTCCAGTATTGTCCAGCATCCCATTGATTGGACATACTTTGAACGAAAAGCACCTGTACTGGTTAAATATTGGTTTTAGATTTGAATTGCAATAAAATGCCACTGTTTTAAATATTGGCTTTATACTTTAATTACTAGAAATTATATGGCGAAAGTTTACTTGCCAAAATTCCTGCATATTGACAAAATGTAAACATAATGTTGAAACAATAAACAATATTTTATGCCAATATTGCCTCTAATATAACCAAGATTTCTCAAGATACAGCCAATATAAATAATTGAACACTTGGAAAAATTACAATTCGTATGATTTCTTTACCAATCAGAAAAATTGTGTTAGGATAATGAAGCATAATGATGTAGCCATCATTTATTGGAGTTCTTTTACTTGTTTATTAAATTGAGCTATTTTATATAACAGGCCAATTATTATTGCGAAAAGTTTGTCTCAGGCAATTGTGTAGACCAGGTTAGGAACAATTGGTAGAACAATTGAAGTCCGAGGTTATGGGTTCGATTCATAGCCTGTACAGCCTTTCACTAAGTTAGAAAAGCTACAACTCATACATTATAAATCATATCGATGTGATATTTTCTCCTTACTAACGACTTTTTTGGCTTCGGGAAATTTTTTTAAACACTTTTTAGATTGAAATATCATTTAATTGAAGTTACACAAGAATTATTTTAAGGAAAATTATTTAAATCTCACATCATCTGCAAAATAAAAATTGTACATCCCAGTTTCATGAAATTAAACAAAATAACGTTTTCTGGGGATTGGTAGCAAAATGGAAGGAGACAATAGGATGATAAGGAAAAACAGCAACAATTTATATTTTTGGAAAATTAATCACAATGGCTAATATCTTAAGTAAAATACTTTGTATATGAACACCATAAAAACAACAAAAGACATTACGACTTTGTTTTGAATCAAGCAATTGCCATATAATCATGTGCAACTTTTCCTCCAAAGGAAAGATTAGCAATGCTTATTTTATTATGTTTATGGTGTTCATATACAGAGTGATGTGCGTTTAAAAACGTTAATATGGCTTTGCAACCGTTTTCCTGATTAATGGAAAAAAGAACCACTAATTTTAACAATATGATTACTTTTTAAAGAGAAAATCCTTTACAATTTTTTTTCATATCAAAGCAATCTAAAGAAAAGATTAGCAAGAAAGCTGGACAGTGTCATGAAATTGCAATACTGCGTTTGGGTCTAGTCGGTTGTTACACTGGAGGGAAAAAATACGTTAATAGGTAGCTGCTTGGTACTTTTCAACCGGTTCATGTAACGAAAGGGAATGGTTTGAAAAAATATCATGATTGTCATCAGTTATATGATTCTCACCATTTGGGGGAAGAAAATTACATTTTAGATTTGAAGTAATTTTCAAGAACACTTCTAACGTGCTTAACTGTTGAAGTAAACTAATATTTCCAGTGCTGAAAACGGTGTTGCGTATTTAAATATACAGGGTTATTCTAAATGATGGACCAATTTTCAAAAAAAATTATTTATTAAAGTACACATACCAAATGAACAATCTCTATACCAATGAAAAGAGGAAGTTTCAAAGTTGTTTTTAAGACGAAATGACTGCTGCTTGCAATTTGCGACTCACTTCTTGCGAACTCAAGAATGCAGAAAATCTTGTGCTCCACAGTAGCCATCTCACTGACAACTGACAGTGAAATGAAATCGCGGCCTATTGCTGCGCGACCTCTACCGGCCGCCTCTGGAACCATCACTGCTTTGAAAGCCGTGCACTCAGTAACAGCAGATACGCTTTCTCGTGTGTGGGACGAGTTGGTTATCACGTAGATGTTTGCCGTGCAGCAAACGGTGGACACATTGAAGATTTATAATGTCTTAAAAAAACTTTGAAACTTCCTTTGTTCATTGGTATAAAGATCGTTCCTTTTGGATTTGTACTTTAATAAATACAATTGTTTGAAAATGGGTCCATCATTTAGAGTAACCCTGTGCATAAATTGTCCATTCTTTTCATCCCATAACTTTAACGTTAAAGCAGAATATTTATTATAGAACCTTATAATTTGTTTTTTCAATAAATTAGATTTTACACGGCTTGTAGAGATATATCGGACCTAAATCTATATTAAACTAAAAATATCAAAATATTATAATAATATCGAAAAAAAATTAAATAATTTCATGAGTTAAAACAACTTTAAGAAAATTTACAATAAAATCTTTTATTGAATTTTACGGTACAAAATTCACTATTGCTTTAAAACGTACTGAAATGACTGAATAACGTTCGTCTTAATGTTGAATTTAAGTGTCAACAAAGAAAAATAAAAAACAACTTTTAAACAACTAAGAAAAAACTTATTTAATTACAAATTGTCACTCAAACAAATACACAAAGTTTCCTAATTTTAACGTAGTTAACCATTTTAAAACATTATTTATGTTAACTACATTAACACGTTTAATAATACAGTTTTCTTAATTTTATAACAGTTAAAAAAAAGTCATTTCGAAAAGGAAGATTTTTCTTCACTTACAGAATGTTTAACGACATAAAAAGGAGATGACTTGATTATTTTATATATGTACATATATATATATATGAATTCACGAAAACAAAGTTAGCAAATGTAGCAATCTATTAGCTAAAGTTTTATATTCGTAAATTAGACAAATTAAAAAAGGGAGAAAAGAAAAGTGGTACATTATTTCAAAGAAAAAGAAAATAAACTCTTTATTATTTTTAAAGAGGAATTTAAAAGTGTCTTTTATTCAATATTTCGAATTACTTAAGATTAATTTAGTAAAATTATTACTTTTTAATATTAATTAGTTAAGATTATGGAAGCTTGATCAAAGTTAATACTGTAGCTTCCGGGTTGTTCGGCATTTACAAGGACAGAGTTGTGTTAAATAATTGAAATTGTCAGAACACCAGGAGAATATATCCATATTTTCATTTCAAACCATCCAAATTTTGATGGGAAGTAGTCAAGATCTTTGCCTTCAAAATTTCCCAAGTGAAAAAATCCATTGATTGATGTCGGGCAAGTTAGCAGGCATATATATATATCTTAACTAATAATTTATATATAAAATATAATATTTATATATATAATATATATATATATATATATATATATATATATATATATATATATATATATATATATATATATATATTTATATAATATATATATATATATATATATATATAGATATATATATATATATATATAATTTAATATATATATATATATATATATATATATATATATATATATATATATATATATATATATATATTTATATAATATAATATATCATCGGGAGAAATGAAGTCAATGCCCTAAGCATGTGATTGAGTCTTGTGAGCGTGACGAACTGGTGCAGAGTCCTGCTGAAACACCCAATTTCGTCCAGAAAAGTGTTTTTGAGAAAAAGGCGTGAGCACGTCCTGCAAAATCTCGTCCTGATTGTATTGTTGACTGATTTTGACACCAGATTTCAGAAAAACCAAGGCAGTTTTTCCACCTTCTGTGATCCGTCCCCACACCATCAAGGACTTTGGATGAGGAGAGTTCTGAACCATTCTTCTCTGTAAATTTGCAGTGACAACATTCTTTGACAAAATTCGGTGATTTTGCTTAATGCATTCCTGCTGAATTGAAAATGTCTCCTCATCCCACCAAAGAACCACTCGATGCGTGGCACCAGTGAGTCGATTCAACAAAGCTCTGCATTTGTTCAATCGTTGTTGTTTCATCGCGTCGGTCAACACGTGAGTTTCTTGAAACTTAATAGGATTTAGACCCAGGTTTTTTTAACGATGCTTCGAACAGATTTTTCATAAATTTTTAGATCTCATTCCATTTTACGCATGGTTGTGTTTTGCGTCTGATTCTATTTCGCGAGAGATTTTCATGGTGTTTTTTGAAGGAGCTAAACGTGGTTTTCCGCTTCTTGGTTTGTCAAAAAGGTTCTTTGAATTTTTGTAGCGCTTCAGAATGTTTGAAACCGGTGATTGAGGCATTTTCAATTCCTTAGTGATCTACATTATAGCATTCTCATCTTGAGCCTTTAGTATAACAAGTGCTCACCTTGTTCTGCGATCCATTCTAGCCTGAAAAAATGAGCTATGTTATTTTTTGTCATGAATAGATAAAAGTAAGTTAGAACCATACGAAAACACACTTAAATTCAAAAGATAAAAACCCATTGCTAAAAGTTTACAAACAAACCATTCAAAATGTTTTCCGCATCCTTAGATAAGTGCAACTTTATTTAGTCGAAAAACCCCGTCTGGTCCCTTCTGTTAAGCAATATGCTAAAATACGTTTAATGTATCTCAGATTACGCAATTCACTCAAAATATGTTTAATGTCTATCATATTATGCAATTCACTCAAAATATGTTTAATGTATCTTAGATTACAATTCACTCGGTAGAACACCATACACATTTAGCTGAATCTAAATCAGTATAAATAAGTGCATCGTTTTAGTTGGCGTACAATAATTTTAAATGAATAGTCGTTTAGCGTAATCAGAACTAGGCCTATACAGCATTGATACTGAAAAACAAAGATAATTGAATGAATGTATTTATATGTTTTTAAATTTTTTCATCAATATTGACACCTTCTTTTGATATCAAAATTTAGTCGACAAGTTTTCAAAGTCCAGATTTAGTATATCTAAAAATTATTTTTCCATTTTATTTTCCAGAATTGTATCTAATATATCCTTCGTATAACTGATATTTTTCTGGAACTCTAAAAATGCATTACAAAACGTAATGGTTCGCAGATTTGTTGCAAATATGTTGGTATAAACATGATGTTATCAGTGGCGAAGCCTCTGGCATCGGTAGATGCGGCGATGACTAGAGAAAAATAAAGACAACATAAACCTTTTTTAATTTATGCAAACATATTTTTAAATGATTTTTATCTTTTTCCCTTTAATTTTTGAGCTAAAGACAATGTGATAATAGTGGCATTCACCCTTTTTGAAATTTGATATTTAGTGCTGCCATCTGTCGCTTTTCAAATGTAGCGGCTGAACTGTAACTTCTAACTTGCTAAAAGGATTCGTCCACATTACCGAATCTGGTCTTGCTTGCGCACGCATATTCTCACCCCTATCGACCAATTAGACTGCAGAAGTATTTCACAGTTTCCAAGAAATATCGCATCTAGTCATCTCTAAATTTTACGAATCCGTTCTTCGTGCATTCAGATGAAAATTAGTGCGTGTATTTTATTTTTACGCTTTTTCCTTTTTTTTTAAAATTATTCTAGATGAAATCTATTTTGTTAAGTACTACAAAGTGCGGTATTTTATTCTTTAATAAGGCTATTAAATTAAAACAGATAAATATTTTAAGATTTTTTTTTGCCCAAACAGTATAAATAGATTGATTGAACAATTTAGTAATTTTTTCTTCATAATTAAAATGGGTTCTCAAAATTATCACATTTAATATGTTGTGGGTACATTAATGCGATAATTTTACGAATTAATCATCTACTATTAGTGTTTTTTATCCTTTTCTGGTCCGAATTATTTTTTAATTTTTGGCAAAATTACTTTTACGTTAATAATACTAAAAGTATCTATCTAAGTCACAAAAGATAAGGCTTACTAAAATTTAATGGCTGTAGTTATTTTGCTTAATATATAGTATATGTATAATAGTATATGTATCGTATATATAATAGTATATGTATCGTATCTATAATAGTATATGTATCGTATAATATAGTATTTTGCTTTTTGATTCATATGGCAATGGTAAAAGATAGAATTTTCGATGACGTTTGGAAAATGTTGGCTTTAAAAACAATTCATAACTATAAAAGATCCAGCTAGACTGAAGATCGTATGAATAATCTTTTTTGTTACAATTAAAAAAGAAATGTTGGAGCTACTGAAACAGAAGTAGAATTTTTATAATATTTTTATTGAGATGATTTGCCACAAAACGCGGAGACGAGATTACATTTACAAATGAAGTGTTAGTTATAGTATTAAAAAAATGTTGCAGATTGTAATATTTTTGTTCATTTACAGCAAATAAAATATTTTTTAAACTTATGTTTTTTTAGCTCACAGGCTATCAAAGCCTGAGAGCTTATGTGCCCGCCGGTTCTGTATGTATGTACATATGTATGTACGTAACGCGATAACTCTTCATAGAAATATCCGTTTTCCTTCAAATTTTGTTTATAGGTTCACTGAGTTAAGGCGCTTCCCTGATTAGTTTTCGGGATTGATTGGTTAAGTATAAAGGGGGAACGGGGATAGCGGAACGGGGACGGGGAACCAGCAAATCCCCCCTTAATTTATATAAATGGGTTTTCCATGCAGAATTATCCCGTTTGCTTCAAAATTTGTTTATAAGTTCATGGGTTAAGACGCTTTCCTGATTAGTTTTCGGGATTGATTGGTTAAGTATAAAGGGGGGGAACGGGGGGGGCTAATCCCCCCTTAATTTATATAAATGGGTTTTTCATGCAGAATTATCCCATTTGCTTCAAAATTTGTTTATAGGTTCATTGGGTTAAGACGCTTCCCTGATTAGTTTTCGGGATTGATTGGTTAAGTATAAAGGGGGAACGGGGGGATAATACCCCCTTAATTTATATGAATGGGTTTTTCAAGCAGAATTATCCGATCTCCTTCAAATTCTGTATATAGATTCATTGTGATAATGCGCTTCTCTGAATAGTTTTGGGGGTTCATTGGTTAAGTATAAAGGGGGAAGGGAGGGGGCTAATCCCCCTTAATTTCGATAAATGGGTTTTTCATGCAGCATTATCCGATTTTCTTCCAATTTTGTATATATATATATATATATATATATATATATATATATTCATTGTAATAAGAGGCTTCCCTGATTAGTTTAAGGGGTTCATTAGTTAACTATGAGGAAGTAATGGGGAGATGACCCCCCCCCCCTTAATATATTGTCGATTTCTTTATTTTTCGAGGGGCTTATTTCAAATTCTTTGAAATACGAGTATAATATACAATTAGTGTGAATAGCCTGTGAGCTCAATGCCCTCAGTTTAACTGGGCAGTTTTCTTTTTTTTATATTAATTGCAAAAAACACTTTTCAATAAACAGAAAACGTGGAATGATGTCGATGCGGTAATGGGTGCGTCGCTGGAATGTTGTGAACTAGCGATGACCATCACGAAATCTTACACCACGCCACCGGATGTTACATAAAATTATGTGTCACTAGTCCTATAGAAACTGCGCTGATATTTATATCAATATCACTTTATCTTTAAGACAGTTATGTTTTTATGCTAAATGCAATATTTTTAAGCAAATGTTTGATTTTTTACCTTTTAATATAATGAGACCAATTTGTATAATGTATATTTGCATTACATTCTGTATAAATATATTAAATACGATATCGTTTTTTTATTTAATCATCTACCAATGGAAGTTTTAATATATTTATTTATTTTTTATGAAAACTTTCTACTTTGAGATAATAACTTACCGACCATTTGAAGACATTCTAATATGCTACATAATGTTTAAATTATATCGCGCTACAGATATTTTTCGCTTTTTTTATTTTTTGGCACTCAGTAACAAAACTGATAAGCTTAAAAATGGAAGATCTTTTAAATACGTTGAAAGAAGGATTAAATTGAACAATGTATACCATTTTAAACTATTTCAATCAACGAAAATATTTTACAAACAAGAGAAACTATTTGAAAGATTATGAGAAATCTACCGGAAAAGTATTTTGTAATGTTAATTTCTCTTTAAATTAAAAAAAAAAAATCCTTTCTGCTTTATCTTTCCGGAATTTTAGTGTTTATCGGAAAAATTGGAGCAAATGTGCTTCATTTGTTAAAACTTTAATTTTTTTTCCCTGAAATTCAAAAGCGTTTCAGACAAGGAAATAAAGATAAGGAATTTCAAAAATTTATAATTTAAAGTGCATTCGATAAAGTTAGAAAATTCTGTGATGTGCCCAAAAGTAATTGCTTATATATAGGGTAATTCACATTGTATTAAACTGATTACGTTGAAAAAAGGAGAAAATATTATAATTTTAAGATTTTGAAAAGATTATTTTGATATTAAAATCTTATACATTTCATTCAAATAGCTGAATATACATGAAAACATTTAATGGAGTGGAATTAATATTTTAAATCCATATAAGGCTTTATTTAATTACATTTGTGTTTATCTTATATTAAATTTATGACAAACTGACGGAGATTTAAATGTGTTGTATTTGTATGGTTAACGAATACACAAAACCTACATCGAGCTTGTTCAATGCATTTAGGGAAGAGTTTAAATCACTCAATATGTTTACGTAAAGTCAAATTTTTATGAGAAACAAGGATAAGATACATATTCTGCTTCTACGCCAAAATAAATTTTCAATTCTTTATTACAAAATAGTTTAAAAAACCAATTTTTTAATTACTCAAGCGCTTAAAATCAAAAGAATTGAAACGATTTAGCAATATCACAAATACATCATTTTTATTGCTTTTGTCATTTTTAAATCAAATAATTATATACCATCTTTCTTTTCTGAAATGCTTCCAATTCTTTATAAATTTTATTGAGAGTAAATGTCATATGGACTCACGAGAGACACTGCTATTAAAGTTATTTATGCGCATACTTTTATAGATTATTGAAGTAGAATAAAGAACAAATGTATTAATTAGAAATTTATGCAAAATTCACGTACAGATGTTCTTTGAACTCATAAAATACGTTATTCGTAAAACTCTATGTAAGTTTCTATACAGTATTATTTCAGCAAAAACAAAGATCAATATTTTTAATAAAGGTTAATAATTTAAAACTTCTATTTTTTCATTAGATTCTAAGATCATTTCAGTCGAGGGAGTTCCAAAAACTCAAATGTGAAAATAGAATAATTTTTCTTGATTGGGATTTTACAGTTTCAAACAGAATTATTCTTGAACAGAATTTGTTCTTGTCTTGTACTTCTTTTGGTACTGTCGGAGTCGAAAATTAGATATTAGTTTTAATTTCTAGTAAAATGAATTATGTAATTGGTTTTGTGTATACATGACAGCAACGCCAGTAATTTCCTATGAAAAGACATCGGCATCGTCCAGGCGAATAATTTATTTGGATGGCTGATGTTGTCATTATTCGTCCACCTGTATTGATACCAAAATACAACAGGACTTTAGCATTTAATTCGTTTAATTTTTTTTCTCGCCGAGTTACTGTCCTTCGAAACTATGAATATAAAATATGGTCTCACTTCGTATACTATACAGGGTGATTACAAATGAATATCTCAAATTTGAAGAGCTATATCTTCTGAAGAATAAAGGGTAGTATTCCATTTCATACATCAAAGTGAGTGAGAAGTTATGAAGTTTCATAATTGTAAAGTTTTTTTTTTTTTTTTTGGCCTAGCTGGTTGAAAGTGTACCGGCGTGTTCCGTTGCGAGTTCATTCAGTCAGTTGCCGCCGAGATGACAACAGCACCACAAAAGGCATTCTGTGTAATCGAATCTTTGTAATCTGTAAACGAGGATAACTGCTTCTATTGCAACTGTAACACCCGACACGCTGAAAACCGTGTGGCACGAATTCTCCTACAGAATGAATGCCGTTCGTGTTTTTGCTGGTGATCACATTGGACATTTATAAATTTTTGCTATTAGTAATTTCACAATCTTCTTCTTTATGTATTTTTCTTGAATGCGTGTATCTTCTATACTTTTGTTAATAAAGCTCTTCAAAGTTGGTATGTTCATTTTTAATCACCCTGTATTTAGTTATGGATGTTTCTAAACAGCTAAAAGTATTTTATAAGCATTTTGTAGATGTAAATATGTAGTAAGTTCTGATTTAAGTTTTATTTGTCAATAACTATCGGTATATTATTCAACTACGAACTTTCTTTTAAAGGTTTCATTTTTAAATATATATTTTAGTATAATGTTACATATTATTAATTATTTCACTCTGAGAAAACATTTCTTGGATATATTTTTGACATGAGAAAGTTAAAATATTACGTATAATTTTACTTGATAATTTTTAATAACTGTTATAATTTTAAAGATAATAAGTCTCACGTAAAATATCGAAACAAATAAGGCATTGTATAATTAATCAAAAACTCGCTTCTGATAATATCATTCAGTTTTGCGCAAAATGCATAAAGTGCAGTAAAAGAATTGAGTTTTTTTTAAAATATACATTAAATAAAATATAACATAAAATAAAGTGAACTATTTTGACTAAGAAACCAATCAATCGCTTTCACAAAAGCCCAGAAATGTGCGTTATTGATGTGCATCTGAATTCTATAAATAATATCCAATACTTTCGCAAAATAACTTTTTTTTAAACTCCAAACTTATTTTTTTTTTCTGGAATTCTCTATAAAATAGAACTTTATATATTCAATATATAATTCGATAAAAAGTCATGCATCTTTAGTTGAATGATTTTTTTAACAAGCTCCAATGAAATATTTTAAATGCTTGTTTTTTTAAATATTTCATATTTTTAATGAAAACATACGTTTTTTTATTTATATGAATTTTTTTTTTTTTTGAAAAAACACAAATTAGAAAGAGTTCTTGTAATATTTGTATGTGGTGTTTTATGCATGTGAAATGATAATGAATTTAATAACAAACATTTAAGTAATAAAATAAATATTTTTTTAAATAAGATTTTTATAGCAAATTTATTTTGTTTTTAAGGAATGGCTGAGTTTAATAAGCCCATGTAATCTTACAATAACAATAAGTCCATGTTCATTGCTGATTTAACAATTAAATGATGCATGAAAGTTATATATTTTCGAAATGTTTAAAGCTGAATATGGTCACTCGAGTCGCTATACCCATGAAACTACACATAAATACTATACAAACTCACAGAGAATCATTTTAAACAATTTGCAATAGTCTTAAAATTTGTAAAGAACTTGGTAAATTACAGCTTATTGTGAAAATGTGTTTGAATTTGCTATTTTGTTATAAGCAATTTGCCAAATTTTTTACCAAAAAAAAAAAAAAAACATCATTCAACATACTTAATAATTAAAAATAAACTGGTATTTTTAAGTTAACAAAACTGAATGAAGTATTTTCATTCTAAAAGTGAAAATCAATGAAATATACAGTTAAATGTTTTAGGAAACCGAAAAAAAATATTTACAGTTAATTAGTCTAAGATCAAACTGAAAGTGGTGTAGATAAACTTTTACAAACAAAGCATATAAAAAGATGTGTTGATTTTTAAAAATAGTTATAAAAAGTATTTTTTTGTATTTATATGTATATATATATATTTTTACCGCGAAGAACATTTTTTAATTTCATTAATTGAGCGATAAATAACAAGCAAAATAAAAAAAAAAAATATTTTATCTGAAAAAAAAGGAATGTCATTGATTAAATTTTCTCTCAAAAGAATTTAAAGCTGTATAAAGTATTTACAGTTAATTAACCTAATGTCAAATCATGTATATAGATTTTATATACGAGACATTACATTTACTTAATAAAAAAAACAAATCCGTTAAACATAAATGTTATTTACCTCAAATAATACTCTTAAAGTTATTTGAGTAGTAAATAATACATAAAATAAAGTATTTTTTGTTATTGTTCTGAGAAATAAAGATAATTAAAGTTTTTTTTCTTATTATGACTTTATAAACATTCACACAATATCCAGTGGTTGGAGTATCTTAGTGAGATTTATTCGAACAGAGCGAAAAATGCTAGGACCATGACTCCAACCTGGGTACTTTGGCTTGCCGTGCCAACGCTCTTCTTACTGAACTATTTCATTCTGAAGAGTGCAATATGCCAGCCAAGATATCATTGGGATAGCTCAGTAGAAAGAGCGTTAGCAAGACAGAGTACTCAGGTTCGAGTCCTGGTCCCGGCATTTTTTGCTCTCTTGGAATAAATCTCAACTACGATACTCCAACAATCGGATATAATTTACCTAGTTGGAAATACTTTCCTCTTTTCATTATGATTCACACAATTTTTTTTTATGATATTATAAATAAGAGGTATTTGTGTTTCACCATATTCGTACTTTATAAAACTGAACTTAGAAATTAATAAACGTGAGAAGAATAATACTTTTAAAAAAATAAAATATAGTAAAAAAACTGTTGCTTCATCTAGAATACTTGAATAATGTGTCAATAATTGCAATTTTGTTCTAATTTGCCCATTTTGTTCATATGCATTACATTAGTTATTTATTTAAATAATGCACTTGTAACAATTGTTAAAAAAATGGGCAACACTGATCTTTATTTCAAACATTCAAAATGCTAAGAAATATTTTTTTTTTTTTTATAATTTGCTTTATTTTTAAGTTCCGTCATTTATCTAGATTCTACAACAAATAGTCAGCATTAAATGAAAAATAATGTATCATAAGAATTGGCTTTTTTATGTGATATATAGTAACAGAATATTACATATACATATGGAAAAAGAGAGCAGAATTTCAAAGCTGAATTTAAAAATAAATATTATTTTATTATTTATAGCTTCTTTTATTTTTTAATATTATATAATTTTAAACATTTAATTTAATTTTTCTTTTTTTTTGTGACCTATTTGAATCATTTTATAATATTTCCTTTTCATATTATTGTTGTGTCAACTATTTTCTTTTTGGTTGTTTTTCCCTTATCTCCGATTCTGCTGTCCCTGCCACTTGCTTGTCTAGTAATTATGGCGCTGTCTACCGGAGAAGAAACTCAGGCATGGATGGATTTTGTAGTGGATCGGGCTTCACTTTATGCGGAGGTAGCGGTCCGTTGAGCCCTCGCGTACAAAGAATTACCATAGTGTCCGTACTCAACTTACCAATCAACCAACATAAAGTCCTGTTCACTAACCTATCCCCCTCTTGCTGTTCATTTCTTTTCAGACTTCCTTCTATTCCCCGTAGTGGCATTAACAAATATTCTAGCCTGTCGGTTTGTCTGTCTGTCTGTCCTTATTCTAATTCGCTTAAATATACTCGGATTACCATGGAAATGATACATGCTATTGAGGTTTACTCTGACACGTCACGTACTTAAATGAAGTATGTAGAGTTTATAGTTCATTTACAGAGCCACTCAAAAAATTCTGTTACATTATGGCCTATGGGAAATATCGTTTGCTGTGTATTTTAATGCTGCGACTGTATTTCAAACATATTGAATTTGATATACAGGGTGTTTCTAAATGAATATTAGGGTTTTAAAGCTTTGTAGTATCTATTATAAAAAACTTAAAATTATACTTAATACATGAAATGAAAGAGCAACTCAAACAGTTTTACCTACAAGCTTACAAGTGTTCAATGTGAACACCTTTCGTCACGCGGCACACATCAAGTCGATAGCTCAGTTCTTTCCAAACGCCACTCTACGCTCACCGATCTGACGCCATGTGATTTCTATCTGTTGGGGATAATAAAGGATCGAGTGTATGTGCCTCCGCTACCAGCTGACCTACCAAATCTAAGAAACAGGACTGAGGCAGCTGTTGCAACAATTACCCCACAAACACTAATTAACGTTTGGGAAGAACCGAGCTATCGACTTCATGTGTGCTGTGTGACGAAAGGTGTTCACATTGAACACTTGTAAGCTTGTAGGTAAAACTGTTTGAGTTGCTCTTTCATTTTATGTATTAATTATAATTTTAAGTTGTATGTAATAAATACTACCAAGCGTTAAAACCCCGATATTCATTTAGAAATACCCTGTATATCACTGGGGTGCATTACAAGATGCTTACTATGGATTATGGAGTACATAGCATTCATCGTTCATTTACAGGGGCACACAAAAGGATTCGCTTACAGTATTGACTGTGAACAATAGTTGCTGGGAGTGCGTTTTCAGTTGTTGCCCGCGTTTTTAAATTTAACTAATTTTTTACAGATTGCTTGGTGTATATAAATGATATAGATCATATACAGGGCTGCTCAAAAGATCTCAAGTACATTGCCGATCACTGACCGAAATTGCCAAGTGGGAATTTTCAACTACGTTATGCGTTTCCTAACTGAACTAAATTTTAGCATACTATGTGGTATCAGTACAAATCTATTGATCATATACAGGGCTGAACAAAAAAGAATGCGATATTTTATCTTTATAAATGGTAATTACTAAAATTGGGTTTTCGAATATGCTAAGCATTTTCCAAATTGTTTACTTAGATATCATCTTTCACATTATTAATGTATGAAATTTTGTTACAGTATTCAAAATGTGTTGGAAAGTGTTTCATAATCTATCCTTGACGCATGTTTTTCATTCTTGTTATATTTTAATGGAGATAATTTTACTTGAACTACATAAACAATTTATGTTTTTTTCTCTGCTCCTGCATAACACATAATTTTTGTAATTAAAAAAATCAAATATTTTGTACCATATCCAAAAAGTTATTAAAATTTTCATAAAATACTTAACGTACAAAATTATGCCTAAGCGAATGCGGGTTAAAATATAAGTTGTAATATAATTATTATCACAAAAGTCAAAAGATTCGTTACTAAGACAAAATATTCGTAAAATCTGAATAAGAATAAAAAAAAAATCGGTGTATACAGATTATTATATACGTTAGTTGACATAATTTTTCTATTTTGAAAGAAATGTGTTAGCACATTACTAATGTGTAAAGCTAATTCATCAATGCAAAAATGAAGCAAAAAAAGTTATTTTAATTATTATATTATTTATATTATTTTATTCTCAAAGAACAAAATACTTATCTATGGTTTGTGATAGATGTTTTACTTCATTTCCGGAAACAGCGTGAATTAACTTCGCAAATATCAAATCTTCATTTGTCGAAAACGAAAAAAAAATAAGATAGAAAACATTTTCTTTATTACTTACCCATCATACCCATCATACGTAGTATAGGGTAAGTCTTGCAATCGTTCAAAAAATCGAAACAATTTTTTTGAGGGCTTTACACGTTTCAGACACTAGAGATTCCGAAAAACATATTTTTAGAAAAAAAAAAGTTTATCGTCCGTCTGTGTGTCTGTAAAAGCTCTATCTCCCGAACAAATTGAGATAGAGACTTGAAATTGTGTATGTACTTAGTATGTAATAATGGGAAGAAGCTTATTGAATTTCAGTCACCTTGATTATCCGGCACTATTTTTTTCGGACTCTCGAAATACTAGTTCTGATAAAAGATATATAAAAAATTTCGAAATAGTTTATTTTAAGGAGTGGATATAAAAGAAAATAAAAAAACATAAATTTTGCATAAAGCGTGAAGTCGATCGGCTGATCAGTTGCCGAGATATTTGTAATCCTATTTCCAACACTCTTCGATTTTTCATGACCCTGTATTTCATCCAAATTTAAATTCAAAGATATATTTTAATTGGAAATGAGACGCTTAATCAGACGCAATAAGCCGTTAGTTAATAGGATTATCATTTTTGGAGTGATAAGGGTGTTTCTTTTACGCAATTCAGTAATAGAGCATTTAAAGCGAGGCTAACGAAAAAGAAACGCAACCGCGGTGCTTTAAGCGTATCTCTTTTTACAGACCGCCGGAGTCACGTGATGCTCGAATGCACCAATGAAGGTGTACGAAAAGAGCATCATGTCACTCCAGCGGTCTGTAGTTTTCTGTAGCGGTCTGTAGTGGAATGCACCGCAGTAGCCTGTCTTTTCCGTTAGCCTCGATTTAAAATTTATGACGTCATCAAGCCACGATTTTATTCGAATGGTAATGCATTTTATAAGTAGTTTACACATGTTTTATTTTAATATATTATACTATGCATATCCATGATGGGTATGTATTACGGTGGCGCCCAACGACTAGTTATATTTTCTGATAATGCACATATTAAATTATACCCTACAATTTAAATCTTGTAAAAGAAAGATAAGGTTTTTAAACATTTGTTTTTCACTTGGCATTTTTTTTAATTGCTTTACTGTATTTTTTAAATACCCAAGCATTTTAACAACTTTTTTATGCAAAAGTAAAAGTCACAGATCAATAAACACTTTATTTTGGCTAAGGACTAGACAAAATGAAGATTTCTAGTAAAATGCTTCCATTGATATCACAAAATATAGCGATTTGGTTAAGCTTTCGAAACGATATTATCGTTTCAGTTACTGCATTTATAATGTTTTTCACTTGATAAATAAAATGCAGTGTTCTTTTTTTAATAAGAAATAATAAAAATATAATGATTCATTATTTTTTTTATTACAAATATTATGTGTAATATCATTTAGGTTTTTTCAATCAATCAATCAATTACAGAATATTACTTTTAGTAACAGCTGAAAATATTTGAAATAATAAGGTAAACGAGGGAAATTTGGGAGTGAGGGAGATTGTGGATGTGTATTTTATTTATTACATTCTTTTATAAATATAAGATGAAAGTTTTGGAATCGTGATAATTTTCGACTTCCGTTTTTTTGACGGATTTCTGTCTGCATGTTAGTCTAATAATCTAGCAGTCTGTTTGTCTGTGTGTAAGAAAAATTTTGGGGCCTCTCTATCTCAAGAACAAATTTACAGATCCAGTTAAACCTTCAAATTAATTTGGTATAACATTACAAAATTTTGCGCCACCTCCAAATAAGAAAATACTTGAATTCGTCTTCTTTTTGAGATAAAAATGTCAAAAAAGCATTAAGTCTCATATTGTTTTTTTCTTCTGAATAATGTATTGAGACTGATTGAGATATTATTGATTATTGATTATTTAGATAAAATTTGTTTTCTATTACATTTTTTTCAGTGAAAACAACACAATGCAATATATGAATGTGAAAAAAATATATACATAAGTTTATTAAAGGTAATTATTATACCTAGCTCACTTTGGTGCGTATTTAAAATTTCGCCATAAGGTAGTTTTATTTATTTAGACGCAAAAAACAATGATTATTATCTGAATGTATTCAAAATAAAACATTAGCAATGCACTTAAAATGAAAATGAAAATAATTTAATCATGGATCCGAGAAAAAGACGTCTATAATTTACTCAAACTACGCAGATTATCAAATAATAATCCAATCATATAAACATCAGATCTTGAAAAGAAATTTTAAAACTATTTATTTATTTAATAGTAAAAAGGATGTTTACTTTATTACTGTTATTTATTATTTAAATTAGATTTCAGGAAAAATATCTCAATATTTCAAAAGACGTTTTCACGGTTCAATGATTTAATTTTTTTTTTCAAGCCTGACTCTTTTCAGTTTATTTTGTTTTGTTGTTGAAAGAAAATGATGGCAAGATTAATACGTAATTTGCTATTAACATTTAAATGCAAATAAAATGATATAAATATAAGAAAATAAACAGAAGTTAAAATTAAAAATAAATTAAATCGTATCATATATTACCACTGATTTTGAAGAAATCAATTATTTGAAAGCAATTTCTGTATACAAGAAATTTCTATAGAATTCAAAAAGTTAAAATTCGACCCATTAATTTAATGCAGATTATTTTATCCACTATTCATGAGAAAAGTTTATTATAAAATCAAAATAACGTAAAAACTATAATTACGATAATAAATTAGTTAGTTATTGAGTTGATAAAAAATGCTAAAATATTTTTGTCTGTTGTAAAATCGCATACGTTTTCCAATACATCTTATACTGGTAATTATAAAAAAATAAAATTATGTTTATTTTAAACTTGTAGAGCAGCATCATAAAACAATATTTATAAAATACATCAAGCAAAAACGAGCAAATAACAGACTTTCTTAAAACGTAAAGTTTTAAAATTCTTTTAAATTACATTTTCTTCAGGATAAAAAGCGGCAAATTTTGTGTTTTATTAATGTAATTTAATACATAATATATAGTGTAATTTAATATGTAATATATAATGCAATTTAATATATAATATATAATGGATTTTAATAGATAATATAATTTAGATTCATATGTGAGTACTTTTGTAAATAGATAAATATAATTAAGTCAGTAAAATACTATAATAAAAAGGTAATACTTATTGACATCTGTGTGTAAAAAATAGTAAAAAGCATATCCAGTGTTGTAGAAGCTTGACTGAATATATTTTTTAAAATAAATAAATATATTTTAATTATATAAACCTTTTATATATCCTCAAATTGAAAATATGGTGATATTCACTTAATATTTATCGGTAAACCGCTTGATGCTGGGTTTTTAAAAATAAGTGTTATGTAAATAAATATGCCAATGCTGGCCCATCAGTGATGGCCAACAGCAGGCCAGCATTGGTATGCCATCACATTACTTCAATCTGGCACTTTTCTTGCAGTGTCTTTCGCACCTATCCTACTGCTATTCCTTTGCTGGGCCAGCACTTTTAATCCAGCACCATTACTTATCCTCCAATGATTATTCAGTGGTAAACCATCACTCAGCTTTTTTTTTACTACGACAACACATCCACCCAGCGGTATTTGTAAAGCCGCCATCATCTATTGGGCCATGGCGGCTACATCGGGCATCCGCTAACAATCGACGGCCCATCATCCACAGTGTGGAGAATATTCAAAATACTACATTGGTATAACAACACAAAAAAATATCTTTTCTTTTTTTCCTATTTAAAACTTATTTTCCCTTTAAAAAATATTTTATTCTTATCAGCAAACATATAAACATAAAAGAGCTAAAATCTTTCATTTCTGACAGAAATCATTACATTAATACTGAGAAATTTTATAAAGAAAAATAAAATGAAATAAATATTGCCAAGATAACTACAAATTAATACAATATTTTTATAATAAGCAAAATAAAAATGATTGAAAAGCAAAATCAAATATTGATTTTATCATTAAATTTGTTCTTACGATAAATATTTGATAGTTTACTATTTAAGCAAATATTAAAATAGAAACTATTTTGTCGTGTTTCTTAACAAAAGACGCCGCAATCTATCGGTTATATAATTAAGTAGTTGATGTTATAATTAATATCAATTAGCTTTTTCTTTGTTATGAAAATGCATAATAGTTAAAATTAATCTGGAAGAAATAATAACTGAAAGAAAAAATATTTTGGATATAATGGTTTACGAAGTGTAAAAGTAATGTAAAATAAAATATTACAATAAAGAAATTACAAAATGTTCACGTTAAGATTTATGAAATTGTATATACGTACTAATCTTTGTCATTCATTGTTAATAATTTTTAATGTTCTTGATCACAATCACAACGTACGTAATGGTCGCTAATAAAAGAATAAAAATTCCAGAATGAAATTCCAAATAACATGAACGTTGCCAAACGATGAATTCCAAAATACTCAATGTCTTCGATATTAGCAACGCCACCTAGCGTAAGGGTTCCCAGAAATAATACTACAAAAATTCGTGCACTTCCATAGTGTGGTGGGCCAGCACATGAGATAAAACAGAGACCGATCAGAATTTTATCTGATGATTTCCAACAGCAAAGTTGACTGAAGCTGTCCATCAGTGGTCATGCAGTGGTAGACCATTAGCCAGCACTACTCCATCTTTGCCAGCACCTATCTTGCTGCTGGCCAGCAATTTCCTCTTTGCTGGGATAGTTGTAATTCATGTACGTTTTTGGAAAAATTAGTACTTTAAAAGAGTTTTTGACCAATGAATTTGAATGGAAAATTGGCATCTGCACTGAGAAAATTGACACTTTCAAATCTGAGTAAATCGATGTTTTCAGTTTGTTATGAAACTTTTTGTTTGAAATATGACTACGCAATGCTTTCAATACTGAAATACCAGAAATACGCAAACTATTGAAACATGAATATACTCAAAACTGAGCACATAGAGGTCAGTTCATACTCATTTTTGAAACATGGACGTACTCAAAAATGAGCACAAAGAAGTCAGTTCATACTCATTTTTGAAAAATGGACATACTCAAATATGAGCACATGATGTTTTTTTCTTGAGTGTGTGGATATTTTCAGAAATGAGTATATACATGTTTCAAACTTGAGTAATTTTGATTCGGTGCCATTTTGACTATGCGACATACTCAGATTTGAGTATTTTTTGCTCAGTTTTGGAAATGTCGTTTTTAGCGTGTGCTTTTTATGGTTCCTAACTACGCTTTTTTATAAAAAAAAGACCATTTAATTATTTTAAAAATTACTTTAATTAAGAATATGATTAGAAAGTCTAGAATAAAGTAAGAAATAGTTCATTCATTGATAAAATTTTGGTAAATGGAGGAATTTGTAGTAAAATGTAGTGAAGTTTGGCTCATTACGCAAATTGCTCTACAGAAAATTCTAGTGTACGTATCTTAATTTCCTTTTTACACTTCATATTTATGACATTATTGAAGGCAATGAACTAAAGTCTAAGAAATATTTTAAATGTTTCGAAACGTTTAGCATATGGCACCTGTTTACATGCTGATTTTCATAAAATTCATCGATGTCATTCCACGAAAACGTTCATAAAAGAAAAAAATATTTATTTTTAACTGAAATCTTTAGTTCATTGCCTTCACAATAGTGTAAACAACATGCGTTTTAAATTTCAGAGTGATATTCTATTTTTTTTTTTTGAGAAATAATGTTTTGCTTATGGATTTTCACCAAAAAATAAAGTTTCCAAAAACTACATTTAAAGTTTAGATTTATGTTTTACTACATGAAGTTGCAGTACTATGCATCAAAACTTCACTATTTTTATAAGCCATACGCTTTTTTTCAAGTACTAAGCTTTTTTTTTTAAATTCTAGAAGGCCATATTTTTACTACCCCACCCACCAGTTAGTTCCTTTAAAAAGTACTTCCAGCCAGGGACCCATTTACAAATTTGGTGGCTCTGGGCACAGATGCATTTGGGGGGCCCTTTACACCGATGCTTACAGAGGCTTTGAGTAAAAAAATATATAATATTGAAAGCAGCACTTATTAAGATAACCACTATTGACTTTAATAATTTCTTTAAAATATAAATAAAAAAAAATTTGATAATCATTAATTTACTTTTAAATAATTATTTTATAATTATGAAATTTTAATTGAATTTTATAATAAACTGTGTGGTCTGATTACGTTTCTGTATGTAAGCCTATATATCTGGAATGATAAAGTATGCAACAACTAATAATAAATTGACCGCAGTGCCAAGCTATAATTATTTAAATTATTAGCATATCCTATTAATAAAATAACTTTTTTTTTTTCAAATACAAGCTTTCACTAAAAAAAAAACATTAATAAATTATAAATTTATACAATTAACTAGCAGAACCACATAGCTTTGTCCATGTTAATCATGAGGGCCTTACAGGTAAAATAAATAAAAATGAAACATTATGGCTATTCCAAAAACGGAGTTCTGTACATTCCTGCACATAAATTGTCAAAAGTCAATTAGGAAAATATGAAGTTACTTTGACAAACAGATTTTTCCATATTAATTTTGTTTTGAACAGTTAAAACTGTTTTGGACAATAATTGATAAATCTTCAGTAGCATTTGGGAGCCCTGGACCAGTGCCCCGAATACCCTGTCATAAATCAAGGACTGCTTCCGGCCCTTTAAACACTACTTCCGGTTTGAGTGACAGTGGTTGAGAAGTTTAGAAACTGCTATAACTATGATTCTATTTATTGTACAATAAAAATAAATACAGTTTTAGAAAGGCAAAAAGATGAGTTTTAATAAAATATAATATATTTTTAGACAATTTTTATCGAAAGCGCTTTTTAAACGTAGTGAGATACCTTAAAACTAAACATAGGAAAAAGCATTTATCAGCTTGACATAATATTGTTTTAAACATTTACTAATTTCTGATTAAAAAAGAAATATGCTATTCTTGTCAACATGAATTAACGCAATCCTCAGATTCAATCAAATATACATCAAAGTTACTACCTAAAACATAAAAAACTTACATAGCTACAGTACATTTAAATGGCATAATTTATTGTTATCTCCTATGGAAAAAAATTAAACAAACACAAAAATAATTGGCACTGAAAAATTGATGAAAATTTATTTTTTCTAATATCAGAACTTCCTATATAATTTCTGAAAAAAAAAAAAAAAAAAACATTCAGCACCTCTTTTTTTGTATGAAATTTATTTAGGAAATTTTTTTAATTTTTATATGATCGTTTGGAATTCTTGTTTTTTTTTAAGTAGTTGGACAAATACAGAAATTCATTGCTGCCACTTTTACAGAGTTCAAAATTTTGAGAATATTTTGTTTAAACCAAGTAAACAAGAAAGAAAGACGATTCTTTTTGTAAAACAAAAGAACTACAAACAATAAAACCTTACCTACTAAGAAGAAAAAAACACTGTAATGAAAATCCCTGGAAGCTTTGCAATACTTTCTCACCTTAAAAGTAAATCACGTATGCGAGTCCATTTTTCTAATAACAGAAAAATATTATCATCCACAAAAAATCTAGCATTTTTGGAATAAGAGAATTTCCTTTGCACTATTTGTAACATTGTGTTAATTTTAAAAGCGTGACATAAAACTATTATAAACTTGTATGCTGTAGTTCATAAAAATTTCTTAAAAATAAACTAGATTAGCCCTTATAAAGTTTAAATTGCATGATATATAAAGTGTTATATTAAATGATCAAACTTAAAGAAAATCAATATATTACATCTGGAATTAAATTTACGCTGGTACGAAACATGAAGGCCGAACAACAATTCTTCTCAAGAGGTAATCGCCTTACCGAGTAGGACAAAAACATCTTGCTGTTATTTTAGTTGAGTATTGGTGGTTCGCCGTGTAGGTCTCAACCACATGTGATTTAGAATAATTGTTTTTTAATTACCACGAGAAAAAGTGTATATTTGATTTATATTATAATTGACTTTAGCTGTAAACTGTGAATCAATCATTTAGTTCTGTTTATAAATACAATACCTCTTCTTGTGTTTCGCCTGCTGATTAAATATATTTTTGTTAAAATATTGTATTCAATTACTGTATTTTATCTTTAGATGTCAGCATACCCAACACTTATATATATATGATTGTATAAAAATATATGTTTTCCGAATTGTTTCATACGTGTTATAACTTTCTGCATATAAATAATATTAAAATGCATGCTATATCAACTACACAAAGGTTCAGAACAAAACTATCTTGACTGGCATTTAGTTTAAATAAACTGCTCCCCATTCTAAAACATCTACTATTATTAAGCCGATATTTTTCAGCTGTCTTTCGCTTTCACAACATTTTCATTGGCTGCATATTTAAACAAAACTGAGATTTGTCTTAGATAAACGAAAAAACTTTGCATAGAGAGAAGAAAACCAGTGAAAATATTAAGCTTGTAAATATTAATGGGTGTCTCTTTGAAAAATGCAGCTATAAAAATCCTGAAAGGTAATGCCAGACTGTTCTGCTATGTCAAATAAAATATGTTATTTACATTCGTTCCAGCATGTGTATTTATTTTCGTAGTACATTTTCTGAAGAAGCAGTTAAATTAAAAAATACCTAGTAAAATATATTAGTTTTATTTACCGTATGCATGTTTATATTTTTACACATGTGCATCCGAATTTTACTCATAACTCCTAAATATTAATATAAATTGAATGGTCATGCTCGCGTTTTTTCGAAATTTCCTTAGTTACCAAATTTCCTTAGTTAAAGCATTAAAAAAAAGAATGCATTCTCTGTATATTAAATACTTTTGTACATTGCATACATTCGGGTACATTAAATGTTTTTGTAATTATATATATGTCTATTGAATACTGTGGAAGTTATTTAAGCTTTCATATCAAAAGATGACACAATCACTATTGTAAACGTATATAGAATTTAGTTCTTCTGCTTTATATTCTTTTGATTATTATTCCATAACAGTTTTTCTTATTATTATTTGAAGATATGAAGACAATTTTCGAAATATAAAAATTATTTATCTGCATTGTTTTTCTTATATATTAAACGAAGATTAGAAAATAACTGCCGTATTGCAAGACTTTATTTACTTACCAAGGCAATTAAAATTAATAAATGAATTTTATTTTTTAATTAATTACTTAATACCGAATACTCTATGTTTCATTCATTATATTCATTCTTCCCATACTTATGCACTGATACACCTACGTCATACATACCTACATTTAACATGTTCACATCCACCTTACATATACTTAGATACATACATCTCATAACCTACATACATGCTTACATACAAGGTGTTTCAATATATACTAGGGAAACACATGAGGGGTCTGCTCAAAATTCTGCTTAGCTAATTAATTTACAAATTTTCATTCGATATCATCAAGCAGAGATTGGTAATTTCTAGTTTATACATAAACATTGATATATTTACAGCAAAACAATATCTCTAATAGCTCTGGTAATGTTCTTGGCTGTAAAAAAACCGCGGCAAACAGGAGTCTTTCATTGTTATATACTTCTATTGATTGTTTAAATGTATTGTTCTAATCTGTTTTATAATTCCTTTGTGAAGATAACGTCTTTTGTTAAACAAAGAGCCATTTTCATAACAACACTGAAAATACATTTGTAACTTATGTCATGTGACAACAAGTACAAAATATTACACAATGTAAAAACCAGTGACTAGCTAGTAACTTTTAACTTTATGTCTATGGTCTAGAATAATTAAAAAAGGACACAATTTACGTCCTTTTTTAAAATTTTACTGGAACCATGCCCGTCATGGCAGCTGTCACTTACTGAGTAGAATTATTTGAACAGTTTAGGAAGAGTCATAAAGTTATCATTGGCGTAAAAGTTGAATACGAATATTCCTTTTATATTCAGAAAAGTCTGTGCTCGATTCAAAATTATGTGTAGTTATTTCCTAAAGTCTAAAACTATATAAGAAATCTCTGCTACAAAACATGAAAACTAAATTATTTAAACCGCCTCAAAAATTAACTTTATGCAACAAAAAATGAGATATATTTTTCTCTACATTTCTTTAAAAATATATGTTGAGTTTTCATAACTAATAATCACAGCATGAATATGGAAAATAAATATAAGTCCCTAGATATTTGCATAAATATTAAAGTGAAAACAAACAAGCTCATAATGATGAAATGACTTATGATAAAATCTTAGTTTCAACACATGAAAAAAGAATTATTCGCAATAGCTTCAGAAATGCTATTTTAGAAATAAATATTCAGCCTTGTTTTATTTATCTATTTATTTCTTTGAAATCCCTGCTAGTTTGTTCAGCTAAAAGACACTGCACGATTAAATAAAATAAATATAACTTTCTAAGTATTTGCATAACATTTAAAGCTAACAAAGCCAAAATTCACTGAAACATATAGATTTATTTTTCAATGCAATAAATAAAATAATAAAAAAAAGAAATTTACATTAGAGTTTTAAACGGAAATCCAATAGAACAATTGAAAAAAAAATATATATTAATTCAACGACGACATATAAAATTGTTTTAAGTGCTCGGAAAAACATATTTTTGCAAAAGTTTAAAACGAGAAAAATAAAATTTCAATAATATTAATAAAATCACGAAAACATACCATAGGTACATAAAGGGAAATGTTGTAAAAAACCTTTCAGCAGACAAAAAATCAACAAGTTAAGAGCCACAGAATAAACACGAGATTATGTATAGGGAAATAAAGATTCAGCGGGTTTGTTTTGAAAAAATAAAAAAGAATAATTTTTAAATAAAAACTATTCCATATCATTCATCTTATAATTTCCAAATAAACATTGAGATGAACTAAAAAGATTTTTTATTCCATAGATAAAATACAAATTTAAAATTATTTTTTCTGAATTCTAATCCCAACTTTAACTAATGTTTTTAAATTTAAGCAAATAATTTAAATTTCCAGAATAACTATTGTAAATTGATGCGTTTCAGAGAACTTATTACAGAAATTATTCTTTTCGTTGAAAACATATGACAGCTTAAATTAAACTCTTTAATGTAACGGAAATTTTCGATTTTTGTATTAGATTTTACTTATTCCGAAATAGCATGCATACATGATTATTAGAAAAAGAGAACATGTTTATGATTTTTTTTAATTAAATATATTTTTTAATTTTTATTTTAGATAGACTTTTAGCTGAAATATCTGCTATTAAGCACATTCTTGATTAAAATTTTGCCTGTTAATTTATTCGACGTATGGAAAGCATTAAGATAAAATAAAATAATTTCTTTTAAAAAGGAGTTTTGCATATGCGAAGTTTCTTGCTTGAATATACAATTTTTACACGGAAGCTGAAATTAATTCTGAAGAAGAAATATTTTTTGAAAAATAAAATAGTTGATATTATTCAAATCTAAGTTTTCAAAAATATTATACTTCCAGTTTATTACTTAATAAAATGTATGATATATAATTCATGTTAAAAATTATTTTATGAGTAATTACATAACTCATTTAAAAAAACCATTTATCTGTTAGGTTATGTGTTTTTTCAAACCAGCATAGATAATAATTTTTCATGCTATGTGATGATTTAAGTATACTCTAAAACTAAATTTGTAAATTAGTCACTTTTACACGTGTATACGTGTAAATAAGTAAAATTACACGTTTCATTCTAAAAGACACAAGCTTGTCTCAATAAAAATTCACCTTTAAGCATTCACGCGCATATCCAGTAATGCTTACGAATTTTTTGTGTAGCTCTGTATATGATCTACAGGATTTATACACACCAAAAAGTATGCGAAAATGTAGTTAAACTTAAAAACGAATACCATAACTGGAAATGTACATCCCGAAATTACTGCTAATAGACAGTACTCCAGATACAGTACTGTACCGAAATCTTTTGCGTGTCCCTGTAAAGGAACGATAAATGCTATGCACACCATATTCTACAGCACGTATCTTGTAGTACTACAAATGCTACACATTTCATTTTTAATAGCTTATCGTGCTAGAGTAAACATTATTTATATACTATATGACCATTGTAGGGCAATCCGAGTATATTTACGAGAGTTAGAGCACGGACAGATGGGCAGATCGACAGACGAACCGAAGTCATAAGCACTTTTCAAATATGTGGGAAAGTGTTAAAAAATAAAAGAAATATAGTTATAACAAAGAATACCTCATGAATTTTCAAAATATCTTCCGTCAGATTTTATGTGGTTCATTGTTCAAGATACATTTCAAAGAAAGTTCTGCAGTATTTCATGGAACCCCGTACAGTTGAAAAAACTAGTACTTTTGTTTTGAATTTCCTTACAGGGTAAAACATGTACAAAAAAAATTAATGAAACAAGATCGCAAATTAAAATATTTTAGTGAGTCTGTGGTTCTTAGATAGCACCTTGAGAATATCCTCATTGGCAGAAATGTCAATATAATATCTCATTTTATTCAAATTTGTATGATTTATAGACGTAGCTTATACAAGACGAATCTAAATTTATATTCACGTGTAATAGGGTACATTAATTTAATTACTGTCAAAATTTTCCGATCGTGATAAATTCAATTATCTTAGCAGAACATGAATTCAAGTAAATATTTTAAATTTTGTACCATAAGATAAAGGAACATTTAAAAACTATTTCGTAGATTTTTAAACACATATTAAGCTTCCTTTATGAAACACTCACTTAGTAATAAACACATATGTGATACAAATAGTGATTAGCACAATATCTTCTGTCTAAAATTTCTTTTTATAATGTGAATTGCCAAAATGCGCCTTAATTTCTTACTTTCATTTTCAAAAACATGTATGAACTCATTTTTACCTGATATTGAATGAAGTAGTTTAATAAACTGTCAAGATTATTACTATCATGATAAATTGAGTTTTTGGTGCAGAACATAGAGAAAATGAAATGTTTTAAATAACCTAGCTATAATAAAGTGATAGTTAAAAAACATTTAATGAAATTTCAAACATTTACCTTGTTTTTATCGTTCTAAAATTCTTATACAAATGTTTGAAAGATTTTCTGCTGACATGGTAAGATTTATCAGAGAATATTGGTTGCAGTCAGAGAATATTTGTTGTCATAGCAAAGATTCACTAGAAAGATAACACTTCTTAATTTAAGCCAATGTTTTTCGTCATTAAATATTAAACGAAACTGTACAATCAACAGCATTTATTTCTTATTTTTACTTTAATAATAAATACATAAGCACATTTTAAAGTATGGTGAAACATGCCTTAATCTTAAAAAAATTATCATGGCACACTACGTCTTTAAGCTATGCGAAAATTATATTTGGGATAATGTAGGAATTGTTTCTATGTATCAACATTTTTGAAGCGGGAAGGGAAAAAAAACATACTCTCTGTCATATTAAACTTGTTTTTTTAAATAGTACATTTATTAGTAAACAAAAATTTAATAAAAATAAAGAATTTTGCCTTACTTGATGATATATTATATATCTATATTACTAAGGCGAGTATTACGATTTAAAAATAGTGGTAGCAGTGAAGCAATCTCATAAATAAAAAAAAATCCTGACCAACTGGCTACACTGTTAGTGTCTCTTTTATGATTCTTCTATAATGTAAAATGTCTTTTTCCAAATTATTATGAAGATGTACATTTATTTTATTGTAGTGTGACCTTAGAGGAATAATCTACTAGACACCACATCTCTTTGTTATATTGTTGAAAATACGGTTTCAGGATCAGCTCGGATTGGCGCTTTAAAAACTGTCTGTTTTGGCGGTGATCGCTTTCTTGGCAACTTCGATTTCATTCTCGCAATAAAAATAAACGTAAACAAACCAAAGAGAAACGAAAATGTTGCTCCTTCTAGGATTTAATCTCAAAGAGGAAGGATAGAAATAAGTTATGAGAGTTCCACCCATGGTGAAAAAAGGATTGTTTAATCTTCTGGATGGATTTTCTTTTTCTGTTTTTGCTGCTGTATTTTATTTTAATGTTATAAAATGGCTTTATCCTTGTAATAAATGTTACTTAAATAATATTTTTTTTATTAGTGATATAATATATTAAATACGATAACACAAATTATTTCGAGATTTCTGCTTGGAAAGCTTCAATTTGACACAATCATTTCACGAAATGTAACAAATTAATGTCAGATTTTTTTTAATTCTAAAAATGCATTAAATTTTGCAGGCATTATTAAAATAACAGAAAATCGAACAGTATTTACAGTATCTTTTTTTTCTTACAAAAGTGAAGAATTTGTGGAAAGTTAGCAGTGACATGTTATAAAATATTATTTGATTTGATAATGTATTTTATAGGTTTTGAAAACTTGAAATCACATACTGTCTTTATTTAACAATACATTCTATAGAATATATTTTTGCTGCAATCCAGAATTTTTGTTTTGCTTTTGATGTTCCAAGTTAAAGGCATATTTTTTGCAATCTTTCATATATACATATATATACATATATATTTTTTGTTAATTGCAAGTATAAATGTATTACAATATTATTAATCAAAAGTAAAACATTGATAGATAACATATACGCATGTATAGAAAAAAAAATACAAATGCACAGTATTTTTTTTTGTATGAAAAATAAAAATTCCAGGATATTTTATATCTACTAAGTTAGAACTTGTGTAATTGTTTCTCTGTTAAAATAACTATTATTTTGCATAAGTTTCTGAGAAGAAATAATTTGCAACTTTTGAATGCTATAAAAAATTAAGTTTAACTCTCAAGTGTTTTTTTTTCTTTACAATTATTGAAAATAATAACCACAGGCAACTACTGAAGATGTTGACTTCTAAACAATACTTGCTGTCATAATTAGATGCTTTAAAACCTTCTCAAATACAAAATGGCTACTTTATGATTGTAGGTAGATTTCGTAAGAAATACTACCTATTACATTCTCCCCTATGTTCGAATTTCTGAAAAGTTTTTGCAGGTCTACGCCGATCATCACTTCCAGAACACAAAACCACCCCCAATTCAAAACTTTTATCTATCTAGATCACTTTTTTATGGACACGATAACTTCAATAATTCTGCACAAATCTCTTCCAAACTGATACACAAAATTAAGGGGCATAAAATCTTGGTCAAGTTCGGTAATGGGCAAAATCTAACCAAAGGGGGGGGGGGGTGAAAACAAAAAAAATCCCCATAACTTCTTAATTATGATACGTATCGAATCCATTTAAAGTTATTAATACTAGAAAAAGGGCCGAAAATTTATGTATGACAGATTTTTGATATCATTAAAAATGACCTCAAGGGGGGGATAGGGCTTAAGAAGAAAAGAATTAAAAACTTCGTCAATTCACAAGATATCAAATCTGCTTAAATTTATTATAAATCCTCTTAATAGTATCTACAACTTTTACTTTGACAAGTTTTTTTATAAGACCAACTCTTATAGCCCGAAAGAAAAAAATTCCTGTCTACAGACACAGGTTGATTTTTAAGTGGGTGGTCTAAACTGCCGCATCATGGCAAAAAGGTCATTTCTTCTGTTTAATTTAAAATATTAGTCAATCTCTATGGAAACAACAAGAGCACAGACAGGCACAGACGCAATATAAAGTTTCGGCGGGAAAATGGGGGAAATAATTCCAAGTAGATTTTGGCGGGAGAAAAACCAGTTTGGTGGAATAAATCTATCACCTCCACCTCTGATGTCGGTCAACGAAAGGTTGCCAATGTGGGGTCTAGTTTATTGTAAGGTCTATGAGTGTGACAGTGTTTTGCATATGTAGGTGTGCATTTATACCTAAAAACACGTTGTGTTTTATTTTTTGACTGCTGAAACAAATGCCCATTTAAAACAGGTTGCAATATAAATGACTTTCTAACTTTAAAATTCAATTATTCGTAAACTATAATATATATAAAGTTGAAATAAGTGCCATTTTTATAAGCTATTTCATAAAAATTTGCGCGCATAATTTTTGAAAATAGTTTATATTTTTTTAAATAGATGGCGCTGTGTTGTCTGAAACTGTAAGGATGCTTAAATAATTTTAAACATTCATAGGCGCTTAAATTTGAACATTTTAAATTTGAACGCCATTTTCTGTAAATTGCCAGGATGGCTATAAAAGGACGTTGCATTTTTAATTTCAATTGCAAAGAATAAATCTTTGGTAAATCAGAAGATAATATTCTTATATTTAGTTGAGAAAACATAAAATGGTAAAAGTTGTGTCAGAACCTCGAAAAGTTTTTGCTGATTTTAAATATTTATATGTTTTGTTCGCATGCAGCTATTTATTTTTTAGAAATTTAAATTTTCTTTAAAAGCTTTAAACTCTCTTGGGAGTAAAATACATCTTTTGGTTTTATTTATTTTTTCTATAAAATTTAAAGAAATTGTAGCTCGTAAATCCTCATTTATTTTGTTTTACTTAAGCACAAGGATAAAAAATTTATTTTAAAACATAATGCCACAGTATAATCTTATTTGGATTTAGAAATGAAATAAATTTCAGATAAGGTCTGGTAACCGAAAAACCCCAAAGGGCTCCTGATAAGGATTTAAAGTACCGTGAGGTAGTTACGAGTGTAAGAAACATTTAAAATAATAGTTCTTATCAGGCAAAAAAAAAAAAAAATAGGTTTCTTTTTCAAAGAAAAACAATTTTCATATCTAAAAAGAAAATTTATGCAGGGGATAAATTGCACATAAATAAAACTCTTCTTTAATTAGAAAAATAAAACAAAAATGATATGAAAAGCTTGCATTTGTTTGGAAAATGAATAAAGTAATGGAATCGAAATAAAAGGAAATGAGAAAAGAAAAATGAGATTTAAAATATATGTAAAATGGCGCACGTTCATTCTCTTTAAAAATGCTGATTATCTACATCCACACATAGGAACCTGAGATTAATTGAATATGTGACTTCCTTTATTCTTATTTGGCCATTTATTAATACATGTTTTTCTTACATCGAATAATTTTATGATTAATTGCTAAAGTTAATTTAGGATTAAATTTCAATTTATTTTTGAAGTCTGATGTTTTGAAAATAAGTTGAAATGAATTCTAATTGAATTTGGAAAGGCACTTATAAACTATCATCTGGAACAACTTGTAAAAATTTTTCGAAAGCTTCTATTGTGTCAGACTGAATTAAATTACATTTTACTGTATATGGAAGAAAATATACGTAATATTTTGTTGATGCCAATTTACACAACTTGACTAATTTGCCTGTGTTTCTGTCACCTGGGAAATATTTAGCTTATTTTCAATAGGTCAGCGCCATCCTGGTTTAGAGATGAGCATCTGGCACTGGGTTGTTTACCAATTTTTTCCATGTGAAGGTTCAGTTCGCCAGTTTTTCAGAGAATTTTGATGGGAGAGATGTGTAAAAGGGAATTTTTAATCACATAATCAGTAAAAATTTAGTCCATAGGACGTGAAATATTGGGAGAAGTCCTTCCTTGTGCACAATGGCTTTTTTTAAAAAATGAAAGTATTTTTTTAAAAAGCCATAAAATTATATTTGTCAAATTTTTTGGTCGAAAAAACTGATTTTAGAAAAGAAGAATCAATTTTCACTAGATACTGTACATTTATTCATTCAGACTTTGTAATATTTACAGTGGGCACTCAGTTGTCCAGGTAGAGGAGGGAATGTTTTATTTAAGAATCAGAAATCGTTATTTGACGAATTATTTAACTTAGATCATTTACTCAGGAATTTTATTATTACTAATTGTATTACATTATTTACTCAAAAATGTTTTATAATTATATGTGTTGGGATTATCTGCAGTAAATGGGAATAAAAAACTGTTCATAGCACTTAAGAAGGGTAAGCACTTAAGAAGGGTTTATTTTATTTTTTTTATTTATCCTTAAATTCTTATCGTAAACAGTTGGTTCAAAATACCTTTCCAGCGAACTGCTGATTCCGATTACGTAATGTGACCGCTGTAAAATGGTTTATTTTGGCAATACATATTACATAATAATTCTTGATTTGGTTTCCAAATGTAATTAGTTTTTATATGTATTATATTGTGATTTGTTTAAGCGCGTAAATATTTTTATTATTCAAGATGGCTTATGTACTGAGAGGGCTTATTTGTTTTAAATAAATATTTTACTTGCCTACAATTTCTATCAATAGTAGCATCTGCTACTTATCTTAGTCACAATGTTCAATTGCAATTCTCATAAGATGTTTCATTATAGACGTTGAAAAGTTACAAAATACTAAGAAAAAAACTTAGAAATTTATATTAAAGAAATATATTTTTAACGTTTGTTTTTATTTTGACAAAATAATTTAATCAAATGAAAAATTTTAAATCATAAAATCACAGTTATTTGACAGACTACGACAGGCAAAATGGCAAAATTTGTTTTCCTGCTTCACTATTTCATCAATGTCCCCCTCATGAGATATAGATTTTATAGCGCTGGAATTTTTGGACATTTGAGGCATTCGGCAATCAGCATTTATTGAACACGCTGGTTAATTCAGCTTTTACAGTATCGTTTTTTCAGAGATATAGGGTAAGCTGGGGGGTAATTTGGTGTTTCATTTTCAATTATTATTATCATTATCTTATTGTTTGGTATGAATGATTAAAAAAATTATAAGTACTTACACATGTGTACTAGTGTACATTAAATATATCCATGTTATGCAAGTAGCATATTTTCAGGAAGAAAAATATATTTTCTGGAGTCTGTCAAAAATTGTGCAAAATTACCACCTTCCAAAGTTTTGACATCTATCTACTTGCATGAAGCCACAAGAAAAATGAGACTATGAACGCATGAATAAAAAATTGTACTGTCATGTTGATGCACACTCTAATATGTATTGACTTTGTTCCTTTTGCATCTTCGAAAATAACCCAGTAAAAAAATAATATTGGTGCAAGCACCAAATTACTCCGCGTAAAACAAAGAGGGGGGTAATTTGGTGCTTCTGTATTTTACTTATAAATTGATTTATTTTTACTGTAGTTTTATTATGTTTGGTGATTGTCACTAGCATTTTGTTTACTAATCATTTCTCAGAAGTATACAACTCACTTCTTTATTCGAGAATGATCAGATAGGAATTAGGCTACTGAAATGTGTAAAACCTGGAACTTAACTTGTGTTTTAAAATGTTTACACTATGGCATAGCCTTTTATTAAGAAACTATTGGAAAAAGTTGTTTTTTATGTAGGCCTATTATTCAGAAGGCTGTACAATGTCTAAAATATCATTATTTGTATTCTAAAATGTTTCACTGTAGCCTATATCATTGAGTGAGGTTCATTTTGTCGCCTTCGTATAGGACAACAATGTTGACAGCTATTTCTTAAGAAATTGTTAGAAAAAGCTTTTATTATTATTATTATTCAAAAAGTATCTTATCTAAAATATTATAGTATCCATTCTGAAATGTTTCCTTCTATATTATTGAGATGTATTAAAACCTTCAAATTATAACTTATGCTTTCACTGAGCTGCAAAAAATGTGTGTATTAAAACTTTTAATTCAACTAATCATGTTGTATTACTTTTTATATGGTTAATTTAGTTTGAAAGGGTATCTTTCAAAGAGTATAAAACATTATGAATTTCAACAGAGCCTTTAAATTTCTTCATGTAATTGCTATTTCAAACTGTCTCTTTAAAAAATGTACGCTCTCAAAGAAGAATTCACACTGCTCTCAAATGTTATCTGATTCAAACAATTAACAGTGTTCTGAATAGCGCATTGTTAAAGGTACAAAATGGCATGCACGTTATTACTATAAAATGTACGATTGGTATTGTGGCAGTGGTTACAATTGTGACACCAAACTACCACTTGAGGGTTAATTTTGTGTTTCTTGTTTTTTCTTCAAAAAATAGCTCTAACTTACTAAATACTGACTAAAACTCCTTCTTTTATGAATTTTTTCCTACAAATGTGTGTTTAGCCTTGTATATTTCAATCTTTTTAAAAACCTATAGGTTGTTTTTTATTCCAGTTTTAAAAAATTATGCACCAAATTACCTTACTTTACCCTATATATTTGATAAGTTTTGTTAGATAACTTACTTTATATTATCTTTCTAAATTATGTACTCTTCTAAACTATGTAACTAATAATTCTAAACTATGCTTGTTATTATTTTTTCTCAATTAATTCATAAAAAACTTTTGAGTTTTTTGAACATCAATGACGGGAAAAGGGGTGAGGATTAAATATTTTTTTGCTGGCGATTTGAAATTTTTGCTGGCTACCAGAATTTATCCAAATTTGTAAAGCACTGTCCTCAAGGAATAATTATACAGCATCCGTGCTGTAGACTTCAGCTTAAAAGCTTAAACTGAAACCCGTACGAGCGATTGGTTACATAATTTAAAACGGTTGAGGTTTTGACTACGGGATCTCCATCGACCAGTGCAGTAAGCCAATTGTTGTTTTAAATGTTTATTACAAACGTACCTGTCTTTGTCTTACTGGTAGAAACAGGAACACGATAGCTGCAGTAGAAGTGTGACAGGTCGAAAGTTTTAGAAATGCTCGAAGACAAAAATTTTTTTGACTACTAAAGTAATTTTAATATGCATTTCAAAATTACAAATTATCAATGCTTACTTGACAACAAGAAATGAATGTTTGCGAATTAAAACGCTCAACTCAATTTTGTGAGCACGTGTGTCTAATATTTTGTCAATTTTTAATAGAATGTAAATTTAATACACTTAATAGTATAACACTGATATTCTTAAAAATAAATACAGCACAGAAATTTTCGCCCATATCTACAAACAAATACTACTATAAACGTAATCTTTAACATATGTTATTCTATCTATTTTTAATCTGTGATTTTTCCATATAAATAATTTTCTTAATATTCAATGAGAATGGGGGAAATATGTGTAACTTTTGTGGTGGTGAATATCATAAAACTTATGTCATTGGAAAACTGCGTGAACAAAAAACAAAATGTACATCGAAAATCTCATCGTGAAATTTAATAGGTGTATCAGTCTGAGTTACATAGGATTTTGAAAGCAAAAGTGCACCTACATTGGATTACGGAAAGCTCGTCGCTCAGTTCTATAAGTCTAACAATTGATTTAGAGATAATGAGTGTACTAAAACTAGATTCTGGAAAACTCAATTTGTAATTCAATAAGTGTGTATTGCACGTAATTTACTAAGTACGGATTTTCCAAAATTGGATTACAAAAAGGTCATCGCACAATGCAATAATTTATCATTAACTATTGCGCATGACTTCGAGAGTGCGAGTTTTGTAAAATAAGATTATGGAAAATTATGCATGTAATTCAAAAAGTCTCTATCAAACGTTGTATTAAGAGTGCAGTGTCACAAAAATTGATTAAGAAAAGCTCATCACGGAACACGCATTACTAAAAGGAATAAATCTAACGATTGATATTGCTAGTTATGTTGAGAGTGCGAGTTTATCAATAAGTGTAGCTAGGTGTAGCACGATATTTCAAAAGTACCAGTTTACCAAAATCTGATTTTTGGAAGGTTATCGCGTAATTTAACCCTGCTGTTCTGTTCCTATTTACTACAAGACTGTACTGTTCGGGTCAATATGACCCGGTTCAAAATTTTATCATTTCTAGCAGTAAATGAAAGGTGCCTTTTTAGAAATGGTTTAAATATTAGTAAAGTAGATTATATACAGATCAAATAATATAAAGTATCTAAAAAATAACATAAAAATATCTGAAAATGAAATTTGGACAGTAATATTTTATATGAGATTTTAAAATGTGTTTCTTACAATTGTAGAACAATATATTAATTTTGTTGTCATTGATTGATGGATAGAACTTTCACCTTGCACGTTTGCTACACAATGAAATATTCACAGCAGATTCTGAGGGTACATTTTGACTTTTACTCTCTATTATTATCACTACTTTTATTGAGTCCTCAATTCTTATTAGGTGTTGTCTTGCTTCAATGTGTGGAAAAATGAGTGATTTCCCCAATTCTTCCAAAAGTAGCCTTTTTTCGGTCAGATTTTTCATTCCGTTTGCTGTGAATTGAAGTTCATAGAATAAATTTATTGTAAGCATAAGTACCAAGCATGTTATATAATACTATCATGTGCTAGCGATGTATTTTTCTTTTACGTGTATATGTTTAAAAATTGATCAAGAGTATCCACATTCCTTTTAGTTGCAATATAATCTAATATCATTTGTAGTTTTTTATCAGGTCTGTTGCTAACTTCTTTGTCATGATGCAAAGTGTTCATAAGAATAACATTCTTGTTGTTGTTTGGGATGTAGTTTACAAATGCCGTGTCCTCTATAAAATAAAATGATGAGCTGTGCACATATTCGTTTGGAATTTCTTCAGAAGTTCTAGTTTATTTCTTCTGATGGTGAAAGTATAGTTATTTTCTGTTTCAGAAGAAGTTTTCCCAAGTTGTAGGATGTGAAAAAAGTATCACAGGTAACATTGTGCCCTGAATACTTATAAATAACATCACTCACTACTCGCTTACCCTGATTTGTCTCTGGCCTTGATCATTGTGATTTTCCAGGATAAATTTGTATTTTCAGTGCATACGATGTTTTAGAAAAAGTTCATATTTTTAATTTATATTTAAATGGTTTATTAGCATGTGCTATTGAACGGACAGTGGCCACAAAACCCTACTAATTGTTCATCTAGAGTAACATTTTTATTTTAAAAAAACGATTTTAGTAGAATTTCTACCCACGTTTCCAGATATCTCGCACAACATCTATTTTACCCACAAACCTTCTTTCTTGACGAGTGCATTTGTTTTCAAATCGAATAACTCTCGATATAGTGCAAAAGGTTTCGAGGGACATTGTCGAACGAAATATGTTTCTGCCACTTTCTTTATCCTACAAGCTATTTGTTGATTCTCAATATGATTTGTAAACACCACCTAATAATAATCATCCAATATATACTTAAAAAGTTTCACTTTTGATATTTTTCCGCTCTTTAACATACACTTTTCCTCCTTCAATGTTTGTCATTTTTATGATTTCGAATTCAATTTTGGAATTGAATACTGTCTCAAATGCACTTTTTACATCTGTTAGCCTTGCCGTTGTATATCTTGTGACACCTGGAGTAGTTTTTATAATATTAGCAGACGTTAATCAACCAGACTGTGAAAGCGGATCCAATTTCTACTTTATTTTACGATTCTTGGACAGAATATTCTGTATATTGTGCATTGGTTGAATTTTAATATCAAAATCGTTGTCAGAAGTTTCTCTTTTAGTTCCATCACTTGTATTATTTTCAGTCTCAGATACATCTTCGCCTTCGCTTTCAGAAGCTTCAATTAGATTAGCTATATCAGCGTCATTCAAATGTCTACAATTCGCCATTTTTTGTAATTAACACACTGTAGCTGTACACTCACAGGCATAACTGATTTACAGAAGGTTAGATACTGAAACAGAACGTTGCAGCAGTCACGAATACATTGACCCCATGCCAACTGTATCTTTTGATTCAAATGTGGTGCTTTTGACCTTGCACGCACCCCCTTGTCCCGTGACCAAACATACATGTAAAGGAATATTAAACATGTTTCCGAAAGGAATAAGTTAGAGCAGTTATTGTTATTCTTTTCTGTTGAATTATTGCAAACAAATATAAAAGTGTATAAGTAAAAGTAAATAGTTTTTCGAATTGGGTAATACTGACCCGAACAATACATTAGGAATAATAATAAAAATATTCCTTGAAAATACAAATAAACGTAAATCCTTCTAGGAGTACATATTTACATTATTTACCAACAACGTCTTGAAGTTTCATGAAAATATCTCCGTGCTCTACTTTTTTATTAACGAATGAAAATTGTTTTGGGTCAAATAGACCCGAACAGAACATAAGGGTTAATAAATCTGTACAGAACAGTATTTAGATAGCTCGAGTTCAGATACAATTTGCCCTTTTTGTAATTAGTGAGCTTACAGTAATATAATGGCATTTTCCTTCATAAGCATTGGAAGTATCCACCTCACTAAACTACAAAGTCTAACCGCAAAAGAAAATAAAACCATTGTGTTATAAAATAAAAGCAAGAAAATAAAACCAAGAAAGGTGCAAAAATAAAAACAAAGATCAAAAGCAGCCAAACGAACAAAAAAAACGCTACGAGCATTGATAAAAACTAAAACAAATAAGTATTGTTAAAATATATTATGTAAACGAATACCATGTAAAAAATTAACATAAAAATAAAAATAAATGAAAACCAAAGTTGATTTTTTTATCATTTAAATATCCAAAAGAATCAATATGTCTCTTTTCTTTAAAGATATATTCTTTTTCAGAAAGATTTTTTTTTAAATATCACAAACTAGTTTTTTGTTAAAGAAAATTAAATATTTTTTGGAAACCTTAAAAAATAATTCAATATGATAAAGAAAAAACACAAATTTGATTACGAAATAAATTTGAAGACAACAGAGTTATTTTATATTTTGTAACTACGTACAAACATTCTTATTCATAATAGCATTTAAGCAAATAAATAAATAAATAAACAATGCTATTTTTATTGGTGGGATTTTGATAAATCAATTTTCTTCAACTAAATACAAGACACATTTAATTAAATACGAAGGGATTCTATTCTCTAAGCCGACAATCTAATTCATTTAAGCTTTTCTTGAAATATTTGAGATTTTATCTTCAGCTGAATAAAAACTTAACTATGACATCATATTTAAATAAAATACTCTTATTTATTATAGAAAAGACAAAACATAATAAAATAAGAGGATGCATAAATAAAATAAGGGGAAAAGGATTTTGTTCTCAGGTATTTAAACAAAATCTGGAATTACATAAAAAGTGTGATTAGAATAAAATTTTAAAAGGAAAAATAGAACTATATAAGTTTTTAAATAGTCATTTTCTTAATGTTTTAGGGTTTGGAGCATATCATTAGATTCTACTTTATCTAACCATTTTTTACCATGCTACTTTATTTTACCATTATCTACCATTTTTTTAGTCAGGAAAACGTTTTTACGCTGATATTTTTCTCAGAAATTTCTAAAATCTATAATTTTAGATTATGTATTTACAAGCTAGTACCTCAATATTAGCAAGTATTATTAACTTATACCCACTGATTTAAATGCCTATAAAATCCTATAGTATACATATACGATATAGTTACATATGCACATAGTTAGGCATTGTATGTATAGATTAGGCATAGTCTGTGTAGTTACATATGGATTGAAATGACACGAGTGGTAATTCTTGTATAGACTTTTTTCAGGAGGTTACAAAAGAAATATTCCTTTGATAAAGTCATTTAATATTTCCCGCCAAGAAATTTAAATTCCCTACGTCTGTAGTTATCATTCTTAATTTTTTATTAAATATAGGCAGTTTCGAAGCTACGACTAAAGTATTACCTCATAAACATGCAAGGAACCTTCATCCAGAAGGTTATGAAGAGATGAACGTACACTGTTAAAAATTTGCAACAAACTGTCCAGACATTTGACCGTTTTATAGAAAACGGTTACATAACCGTAATTCAACTCCATTCTGACCATATTATTGCCCATTTTATGGTCAGAATAGATTTAAATTACGATTATATAACCATTTTCTATTAAAACGGTCTAATGACTGGGCAGTTTGTTGCAAATTTTTAACAGTGTATAATTTCAGTATTGGTTGTGAATAATTTCCGCAATGGTGTTGCGGCAGCCCACTGGTTTGCAAATCAAAGTTACGTGGTTCAAATTCCTGCTGCGGTAGTCTCCACAGACTTAATGGTTGCATGATATTGTTATGCTGTTCATTCTCAGTTAAAATGTTTCGAAAGTACATGTAAGGTTAAATAATTTTAAAAGGAGTTAAAATTTGCTTAGAGATTTTATTAGGAAAATACTTTAATATTGCTTGTTTAGCCTAGATAAGAAACATTGTGATATCCAATGTTTACGGATAAAATCTATCATTTTATTGATTATATCAAGTGATTTTCATTGACGATTTTATTTATTAAAGTGTTATTTTTATTTAGGTTTCGTTGTAGAAGAAGGTGCTTAAACATAAACAAATGAAATTCATAACATTAAAAATGAAGATATAAGGCAATTTTTATTTTCTCATACTATGATATAAGCTAAATGTAAATTATAAATACAACATTTAGAGTCATATAAAACAAGAATAATGGGGAAATTATTTTTGTGAGTAAATACATTGTTAAAAATTTGATGATTCATTGCACTAATTTTTGGTGCTGCGGCCAATGGTTTAATTAACGCAAGGGCAAACTTTCATTAGTAATTCCTAAAAGAAACGTTTGTCTTATGCACGAGAAAAATTCTGAGTTTAATTAAGGCCACAATTACATTTAAAATTTTCCTGGTGGGCACCAAGATCCTCCAAGTAAAAAACAATGGTTGATCCTTTTATATTTTGTTTCACTAAATCGAAATATGCAATAAAATGACTATATAACGTACCATTTTTAGGTACACTGTTAAAGGTTTGGAGCAAACTGTCTAGTCATTTGACCGTTTTTATAGAAAATGGTTACATAATCGCAATTTAACGCTATCCTTACCATATAATTGCCCATATTATGGTCAGAATAGAGTTAAATTACTGTTTTGTAACAGTTTTCTATAAAACGGTCAAATGACTGGACAGTTTGCTGGAAATTTTTAACAGTGTATAATTTCAGTATTGGTTGTGAATAATTTCCGCAATGGTGTTGCGGCAGCCCACTGGTTTGCAAATCAAAGTTACGTGGTTCAAATTCCTGCTGCGGTAGTCTCCACAGACTTAATGGTTGCATGATATTGTTATGCTGTTCATTCTCAGTTAAAATGTTTCGAAAGTACATGTAAGGTTAAATAATTTTAAAAGGAGTTAAAATTTGCTTAGAGATTTTATTAGGAAAATACTTTAATATTGCTTGTTTAGCCTAGATAAGAAACATTGTGATATCCAATGTTTACGGATAAAATCTATCATTTTATTGATTATATCAAGTGATTTTCATTGACGATTTTATTTATTAAAGTGTTATTTTTATTTAGGTTTCGTTGTAGAAGAAGGTGCTTAAACATAAACAAATGAAATTCATAACATTAAAAATGAAGATATAAGGCAATTTTTATTTTCTCATACTATGATATAAGCTAAATGTAAATTATAAATACAACATTTAGAGTCATATAAAACAAGAATAATGGGGAAATTATTTTTGTGAGTAAATACATTGTTAAAAATTTGATGATTCATTGCACTAATTTTTGGTGCTGCGGCCAATGGTTTAATTAACGCAAGGGCAAACTTTCATTAGTAATTCCTAAAAGAAACGTTTGTCTTATGCACGAGAAAAATTCTGAGTTTAATTAAGGCCACAACTACATTTAAAATTTTCCTGGTGGGCACCAAGATCCTCCAAGTAAAAAACAATGGTTGATCCTTTTATATTTTGTTTCACTAAATCGAAATGTGCAATAAAATGACTATATAACGTACCATTTTTAGGTACACTGTTAAAGGTTTGGAGCAAACTGTCTAGTCATTTGACCGTTTTTATAGAAAATGGTTACATAATCGTAATTTAACGCTATCCTTACCATATAATTGCCCATATTATGGTCAGAATAGAGTTAAATTACTGTTTTGTAACAGTTTTCTATAAAACGGTCAAATGACTGGACAGTTTGCTGGAAATTTTTAACAGTGTGGATTTCGTAAGAAATACTACCTATTACAATTTCCACTATGTTGGAATTTCTGAAAAATTTTTGCAGATTACGCCGATCATGATTCCTAGAACCCAAAACCACCCCCAGTTCAAAACTTTATATCTATTTATCTACCTATCTATCCATATCAATTTTTTATGGACACGATAACTTCAATAATTCTGCAGTAATCTCTTCCAAACTGATACATAAAATCTCGAACAAGTTTGTTAATGGGCAAAATCGAGCCAATAGGGGGCATTTTGTGAAAACACAAAAAAACTCCATTACTTCTTAATTTTGATACATATCGAATCCGCTTAAAGTTATTACTACTTCTAGGAAAAGGAAACAAAATTTATGTATGATAGATTTTTTATATAATTAAAAATTGCCTCACGGAGGGGGGGTGGATATGGGTTTAACCCTTTAACGTTCATTGGTTTCCCCACGAAACCACAAAACTTTAATTACGAAACTCAACAATGACAGCAGAATTTTAATAGAAATGTTTTTCATTTATTGTATATGAGAAATATCGCTTTTTTCGTATATAAAAATAAATTTGTTCATAATTTCCGGTGTCAATCATTTATTTCGACATCTTAGCAATTGAAGTGCTTTATCCGTTAACGGGTTAAGAAGAAGAAAATTCACAACTTCGTCAATTCACAAGATATCAATTCCGCTTAATTTTATTATAAATCTTCTTAATATTATCTACAAATTTTATGCTGACACTTTTTTATAGGCCTAACACTAAGAGACAAAAAAATTAAAAACAAAATATTCTTTTCCGGCTACGCCTACAAACAGAGGTAGATTTTGAAGTGGGCGGTCCCATCTGCTACATTATGACAGAAAGGTAATTTCTTCTGAATTTCTCAATAAACAAGTGCCCCACGGTCTGCATTTTCGAAATCCACCTGTGCCTGTTGGCCGAGCCGTCAGGGATTTTTTTAGATAGGAGGTCTTGCTTTCAAAATTGAGATATTTTATGTCTTACTATATCATCCGTACAAACTGCGTAATTAATAATATATAATTAGAATAATATGTAAATAACCTATAAATAAATGTACATATAAGCTTATAAATACATGTATATAGACAGTTAATCTTACTACAAAATAAAAAATCCGATATTTAAAAAAATTATATTAAAAATTGAAAAGGAGACTTTTAAAAAGTCATGAAAATTTTAATTATTTCGTTAATGAAACAAGATTAAAATAATATATTATAGATTTATATCACGTATTTTAATTTAGTTCTGTGTGAAAAATAGCAGTTTGTTAATTTAAGAAAGAACTGTAAATAATTTTAAATAGCAGCAAAAATTTCTGACCTCTAAAATTAAAAAAACCTCTTTTTTTCATTAAATATTTAAGCATGCAACATTTCATAGTTAAAAATGTACTTATATACTTAAAAAAATAATTTCTATATATATTTTGCGTAAATTTCAATGATTATACATAATTTTGTAACTGTGGGTCGAAATTCATGGATGAATCTTTGCGAAAAACAAAATTTTGAAAGGGATTCGAACTCTGTCAAACAACTCAAGAATCCAGTGCACTGCTAGCGATGCTGTTGAGCCACTTGATACGGGAAGTAATTTATCCTATTATAAGCTGTAACGTAAACTTTCAGGCTTATTTTTCTCAAGAACCTCTGGCTATCGCACTTTATGGCTTCCATATATTTGTCTACTAACCATACTCTACCGATACACAAATGCTTATAACATATTCTGTGTTTCTGACCTCAATATCTCCTCTTGTGACTGCTTTTCTAAATTGTCCTCCAAATCTCGCTCTTTGGAGTTTCTGTCGTATTCACTTCCTCTTGTTACAAGAGACTCACTACCACATTAATATAGCGCGGTTTCATCGCAATTGCATATGTCCTTTACTTGATATCCTTCAATCAATAGATGAAAATTTTCTTTCTATTCCCGAACTTCATGACCTGGGACATCGTTTGAGGGACAATCGGGGACAATCTTATTTCATTGCAATACTGTGTCAAATTTTAAAATTATTAATCATCTATTAGAAGCCTTGAAATTCACTTTATCTTATTTTTTGTCTAGCTCCTTTTTTTTTGTCACGTAACACAGTTGCAGGTATGAAGAAATTTTCTTTTCGAGCATTCAAAAAACATTCAAAAGGGAAGGCATTAAAATCTTCATTTTTTCATAATTATTTTCCTTTTTATCTGGGATGTTTGTTCCACTTTCAAATTCTTTTTTCAAGTACTTTTTTCTTTGTATAGTAGAGGCGTAGCGAGAGATTTGAGCGTCCGCTACAATATTTCAAAATATTGTGCCTCTTTCTTTTGTGGCTACTAGGGATTTTTACGCTATAGTTCTTTAGGCAACGATTTTCTGGCGTCCCTAAACAATTTTCTTCATTGTCAATGGTCCCCTTTGTCTCCCATAATCTACGCCATTTTTTTTTACAATATTATAAATTTGAGTTTTCTGTAACATAATATACATATTTTAGCGTATTGAGTTTATGTTTTGCTACTGTTTTATGCTATGTGATTTATAACATCCTTAGATAAGAGAAATGGAATTATTGTAAAGCATTTAGAATTCATGAGTGATAAAGCGAAAGCGACAGCGTAGGTCGTTGCCACCGTTGGCTACTTTTTAGGATACACGAGCAGGGAAGACCGAGCTATGCTCGGTCAAAATTAAATTTGAGTTCAAATATCATGACCCATGACCAAAATGACCTACTAATTGAATTTTCTTGAACATGTGACTTAGCCCAACAGTCTTCTCGTGCCCGAAAACCATAGGATGCAAAATTTAATGTAAATAGTCTGAGCCGTTTTTAAGATAAAATAGCTTGACCCATAATGACCCATGACCAAAATGACCCACTAATTGAATTTTCTCGAACATGTGACCTAGCCCAACAGTCTTCTCGTGCTTGAAAACCATTGGATGCAAAATTTAGTGTAAATTGAGCCGTTTTTAGATCTTGACCCACAATGACCCAGAAATGACCCACTAATCGAATTTTCTCGAACATGTGACCTAGCCCAATGATTTTCACGTGCCCGAAACTCGTAGAATACAAAATTTCGTCAAAATCGTTTGAGCCGTTTTTTAGATACAATTAGCTTGACCATGACCCAAAATGACCCAAAATGACCCAAAATGACCCACTAATTGAATTTTCTCGAACATGTGACCTAGCCCAACAGTCTTCTCGTGCCCGAAAACCATTGGATGCAAAATTTAGTGTAAATTGAGCCGCTTTTTAGATCTTGACCCACAATGACCCAGAAATGAACCACTAATCGAATTTTCTCGGACATGAGACCTAGCCCAATGATTTTATCGTGCTCGAAACTCGTAGAATACAAAATTTCGTCAAAATCGTTTGGCCGTTTTTTAGATACAATTAGCTTGACCATGACCCAAAATGACCCAAAATGACCCACTAATTGAATTTTCTTGAACATGTGACCTATCCCAACAGTCTTCTCGTGCCCGAAACCCATTGGATGCAAAATTTAATGTAAATTGAGCCGCTTTTTAGATCTTGACCAACAATGACCCTGAAATAACCCACTAATCGAAATTTCTCGGACATGTGACCTAGCCCAATGATTTTATCGTGTTCGAAACTCGTAGGACACAAAATTTAATCAAAATCGTTAGAGCCGGTTTTTAGATAAAATTAATTTTACCCGCGTTGACCCACAAATGACCCACTAATCGAAAGTTCTCGAACATGTGACCCAGCCCAATAGTCTTCTAGTGCCCGAAAATGGTCGGCTACAAAATTTCGTCAAAATCTTTTGAACTGTTCTTTAGATACAATTAGCTTGACCATGACCCAAAATGACCCAAAATGACCCACTAATCAAATTTTCTCGAACATGCGACCTAGCCCAATGGTTTTCTGGTGCCCCAAAACGGTAGGATACAAAATTTCGTCAAAATCGTTAGAGCCGTTTTTAAGATAAAATTTGCATATATATATATATATATATATATATATATATATATATAACCACACACAAGATTTGCTCGTATTAGAATATATGATTTAATAAGAGTTCTACATATTTCTCATGACGACGCTGTAGGTGCGTATTGAAAGAAATAGGACTTTGTCGCTGATAATAATAAATAATTATATTTATAATATGCTCAATGCTCATCCGAAATGATATTTGATTCCTGAATTCAACTTATTTTATCAGCTGAAATTTTGCATGCATGATAGAGATTGTACAATCTAAAAACGACATTTTCAAGACTGAGCAAAAAATACTCAAATCTGAGTATGTCGGGTAATTTTTAACGGGACTTCAGATAGAGTTGGTCAATTTGAGATGGTGGTTAAGATTGTAAAACTTTATTATTTATGCGGGGAAGATATGAATTATACAAATTTTCAATTCGATTGTTATCTGTATATTTCTTAAATGAAAAAGCGCTTCCTGGATATTGAAATTTAACTGACTAAATTTTCTTTTTGACACATTTTAACCCATTAACACCACAATTATTTTTCTCTTAAAAAATGAAAATATTGCATTCCATTCAAAGGAGTATGAACTGACTTCTATGTGTTCATTTTTGAGTATTGCATGTTTCAAAAATAAGTTTAAACTGATTCTAATAATTTTTGAGTATGTCCATATTTCAAAAATGAGTATGAACTGACCTCTATGTGAACAGTTTTGAGTGTGTCCATGCTTCAATATTCTGAGTATTTTTGGTATTTCAGAATTGAAAGCAGTGGGTCGTCATATTTGAAACAAAAAGTTTCATAACAAAATGATAACATCGATTTACTCCCATTTGAAAGTGTCATTTTTCTCAGTGTTCGTAAAAGAAATGTGAAAAACGCGATAAAAATTCATTTAATCATTAATTTCAAGTAAAAGGCCAAAACATCTATTAATAACAATCAAACTGCAATTTAAAAGAGACGGAAAATTTTAATATTTTTCAACTAGATCAAATCTAACAACATATTGTTAAGAAAAGCCAATGATATAAATGAATGTTTGAGTGTGTGTCTTTCAGAAACTAAGTACCGTTATTTTCTAAAATATTATTCCATATATCAATTGAATAAATATTTGTCATTTTATTACCCAAATATTTCTAACTACACGTAACAACACCTAAACTTTTATAATATTTTTCAAGTTTACATGTGTAACTCAAACACCCAAGATTAAGATAAAAACAAAAAACAAATTCCAGCGAAAACTTGTTATGCATTATTAACAAAAACAACATGATGTTAATAAGTCACTTCTCTTTCCTAATTACATAGAACTTAATTAAGGTTTCCGAAAATTTACACATTGTAACAAAAGTAACAGAGTTGTTTTAGTTTAAGAAATTGTTAACACGTAGGAATTTTTTGTTTATGAGATTAATTAAGCAAAAAAAATTCCATTTTCTAGATGTATTGAATTACAAGGTGTAAAAAAAGTTTATAAAGCGTAATAAGAAAAATTCACAACATAGTTTGAATGATATTTTACTAAAAAAATGAATAAGTTGCTATTTTATTGAAAACTAGCCAATCTATTAAATGGTTGTTAAATAAATAGTTGCTAAGAAGGCATTTGTACTGTAACATTATTTAATTTTTGTTTACTTATCAAATCTGGATAAATCTTCTGCTATATTATGTGTGCATACTATATTGTATAGATACATAATAATTCTTACTTTATGTGAAATATGAACGTGTATATAAAAAAATAGAAATTATATAGTACATATATGTAACTATCCGGACTTCGCCCGTCTAGCCGGTCGCTTCCGTGTGGAGTCCACAGATGTCTTCTGAAGAATATAGACCGGGCTCTCGCTTGGAGCATAGAAAGTGCATTTTACATGCAAACAAAAAAAACTTTTTTTTAAACTATACGAAAATAATTAATAAGAATATAAAAAAAGCACGTAAATAAAGATTTCGCGACATAAATAATTTTTTTTTTTCATGAACCCCCTGATAAAGAACCGCTCGGCCCTACCCGTGATTATCTATCTAGAGAAAAGGGAGAGCTTTGAGACAAAATAATCAAATATGGGGTAATCTTAAGATACATGGCTAACGTTGTAAATGGCCACTGCGATTTCACAACCATAAATTGTTATTTTGATAATCAAAATATCGCTGCCCTATTACTTCTCAGCCATATATCCTTAATATAGCAATCCCTTGGCCTACCTTGTAGGCCAACAAGGCCTTGTAAATTTTGTGTGCATAAATCGTTAAAATGACAAGAATTTTAACAGAGCCCTGTGGGTTGCACGCCTATAAACTGATTATACTGCAATCACTATAACGAAACCTTGTGCATAAATATGGCGATCAGTATTTAATTCGCATATCTTCGCTTCTAAAAAGTGTATTTTGAGAAGAGGATTAAATATACTATATATATTTTGTATTAAAATTGAAATCCAGTCGCTAAAAGACGAAAAGTGCAAAAAAAAATTATAAAATATGAAATTTAAAACAAAATAAAACAACAACTTTTCCTTGGAAAAAAATGCCACGCAAAATATCTAATAAAAAATCAGCAATAGTTGTCTTCTTCGTATAATCTTCCATAACAGGGTTCATAGCCGATGCTGGTAACAAAATCGCTGAAATACTTGTTTAACTATTTTTTTTTGTAGATTTGTTATGCTGAATTTTATGCTCCTAACTAAAACGACGCTGAGATAATGCGAAATGACCCAAAACTTTCGACCTCCCGTTTAACCCCCTTGGTGGATGGATTTCTAAAATCGTTGAAATACCCATTTAAATATTGTTTTAGTAGATTAGTAATCCCTAATTTCACGCTCCTATTAAAACTGCTACTAAGATATGACAAAATGACCTAAAACGTTCGACCCTCCATTTAACCCTCTTAGCGTTTGAATTTCTAAAATCGATGAAATATGTGTTTAACTATTTTTCAGTAGATTTGTTATCCTGAATTTTACGCTCCTGCTTAATCCTTTATATCCCGAATTAATTTTCCAGCTACTTTTTAATTGTATTTTTGCATCATTGGATAAGTTTTGGTGCAGAATAAACATAGGAAAGAGGAAAATAATTTTTATAGTGTTTTAGTGGTTATTTATGCAACTGTAACCAACATAATTTTTTTACCCTATGATATAAAATAAAATAGTAAATTTCAAATAGTAAACTTCAAATAAAATATAGGAAAGGATCACCTATAGAGTATAGAAAATAATAGTACTAAATAACCGGTAATAAACCACTAAAATTACTCAAATGAAGAACAACATGCATGCAAAATGGATTTCGAATGTAGCGTGGCAAATGTAAAATCCCTACATTGCAAAGAAAAATTATATGTGCTTGAATTTGCCATATCCTGCCAGCTGTCAGAAATACACTCTTTGTGCCATTGTGAATACCGTTAGGAAAGACAGTCATATTACGAATATATAGTTGTTTTATTAACCCCTTGGGGACGACCGACACGAATACGTGACGCATAAGGTGCTCAGAATCCTGGATTATTCCCACCAGTAACTTTTTATTGTAAACTTTGCCTTATTTAATGACAGCATTTCTGAGATTCAATTAGGCGAAAATTTCTGTTTTGAAAAACAGGTGGCAAAAGATTAAGGACGCTCGTTGCGAAGGGGTTAAAGTGGTACTTATAAGTACCGTCAGGATAAAAAGGGTTATACTGCTGTTGAGATATGGAGAAATGATCTTAAACTTTCGACTCCCCATTTAACTTCCTTAGTGTTCGGATTTCTAAAATCGCTGAAATTTATGTTTAACTATTTTTTTTAGTAGATTTGTTATCCTGAATTTCACTCTCTTAACTATAACTGCTGCTGAGATATGGCGAAAGGGCGAAATGACCTAAAACATTCGATCCCTCACATAACCCCTTTAGTGGCTGAATTTCTAAAATCGCTGAAATATGTGTGTCAGGTTTCCCTGGCAGTTGCAAGCTTAACAAGAACTATTGTTATGGGATTATCTTATTGTGTGCATATCTACTGTGTACTGTAGGCTTTTCATAACTGAAATCTTAATCTGGAGGGGAGCGACCTGAATGTGAGTGGAAGGAATGTTTATTATCGTGGAAGAAGTGTTTCTTTTGTGATTGTAAAGATATAGATAAGACAGATATTTCACCCATTATTTAGGAAGACAGACCCATCAAGAGAGGATTAAGTGTTGTCAAGGAACCCTTTGGAACAGAGGACGAGCCCCGGAGAGAGAGGGGGGTTCTCTGGTGGGTGACGAGAGAGTGAAGTTAGTTTTAACGTAGGAGCGAAGCAGGAAGGTCGGGCAGAGAATGAGCTCTGAGTTTATCTCTGTTTAGTTTTGAACGGAGGAGCGAAACTTGTTGGTAGTTCAGAGGAGAGCTCTGGGCACGTGTGTGGAACGAGGTCTCTTGAAGGGAAGAGAAAAAGCGTGTGTGAGATTACTAGAAATCTCGGTTCTGAGTTAACTAACATAGCTTAGCAGAGCACAGAAAGTAGTTTCTGTATTTTTTTGATTTAATGTTGAACCGGATAAGTTACATCCGAGTTTTAAGTGTAAATATTGTAAATAAAGTGTTGGTTTAAGTTTAATTGAAAGAGTTAGGTTCTTTTTTCAATATACCTTCACGTAACGTGTCCGATATCACGTAGACATATCGGTGGTGGCAGCATATCAAAAGACCGGATTATACTTCAAAGTTGTGTGGACGGAGAAGGGGAATCCGACAATGTTGACAGTGACGGGATCCGAATCACCGAAGACCAGTGCCAGCTAGCCGTGTTACAGTCAGTCTATGCCGGATCGTCCAGCGGAAGTGTTCGTGCCCTATCGTCGTAGACCAGTGTCAGCTAGCCGTGTTACAGAGAGTTGATGCCTGCTGCTGAGATATGGTGAAATGGCCTTAAACTTTCGATCCCCCATTTAACCCGCTTAGTGATCGGATTTCTAAAATTTCTGAAATATATGTTTAACCAATTTGTAGTAGATTTGTTTTACCGAATTTCACGCTCGTACCTAAAGCTGCTGCTGAGATATGGCGGAAAGGTGAAATGACCTAAAACATTCGATCTCTCATTTAACCCTTTTAGTGATTTTATTACTAAATTCGCTGAACTACGTGATTAACTATTTATTGAGTAGATTTGTTATACTGAATTTTACGCTCCTACCTAAAACTGCTGCTGAAGCTGAGATATGACAAAAAAACGAAAGAACCTAAAACTTGCAACAGCCACTTAACCCTTTACTGGCTAAATTTCTAAAATCGCTGAAATATGAGATGTTTAAGTATTGATTAAGAAATATGAGATAAGTATTTTTTTAGTAGATTTGTTATCCTGAAGTGTAGATTAATTAGTAGATTTGTTATCCTAAAACTGCTTCTCAGATATGGCGAAAAGACAAAATGACCTAATACTCTCGACACTTCATTTACCTCCTTAGTGTTTGAGTTTAATCGCTAAAAAATATGTTTAAACATTTTTTTAGTAGATTTATTAGCCTGAATTTCACGCTCCTACCTAAAACTGCTGCTGAGGTATGGCGCAAAGGCGAAATCACCTAAAGGTTTTGAACCCGCTTAACCCCCTTAGTGGTTGAATTTGTAAATCGCTGAAATACTTGTTTAACCATTGTTTTAGTAGGTTTGTTATCTTAAATTGCACGCTCTTACCTAAAACTGCTGCTGAGATCTGGCGAAAAGGCAAAATGACCTAAAACGTACGACCCCTCATTTAACCCTTTTAAAGAGTGAATTTTTTTAAATATTTTGTTAGTGGGTGCCTACATTGTGTAAGGAACATGTCTTTCAAATTTCATTGTCCTAGTAGCAACGGTGGAGGCCAGGAGTTGATTATGAGTCAGTAAGGACATGTTCTTTTAAAAGTATAGATTAACTTTAGCGGCATAATTTTATTACATTAATTGTTAAAATTTAATCAAAACATTTTTGCCAAAAAATATTTATATTACTTTTGTTACATAATGTGCATATTTTAACACCAATAAAAATGCAAATTACACTATAAAGAAAAGCATGTTCAATGGAGGAATCCTTCAAAACCTGAATTCTTTTTTTCAAAATTTTTGTAGTACACTAAATATTAAACTAAATTGAAAGATGCTTCTGAATTAAAATGTGTGTAATTAATATTACATGTTATTTTATTTTAGTTTGCTATTTTATAATCTTTATTTGTTTTTATCGATTCTATGGAACATAATGGTGCAATCCTTACGCTCATGATTTTTTCACAGATGTTTAAAAATATAGAGATATTTACACTTGCAACATAATGCTACATTTGAAATAACTACCAAGCTTATATTTCACACCCAGTTTTCTTAAAATAATATTTTATAAAAAATATATTAAGTTTTATTAGGTTTACACATATGCGAATATTTGTAAAATATCATGCATCATGAATCGATTTTAAAACATTTTTTCAAATAAAAAGTTTTTTCAAGTGAAAATATTTCAGCTGAAAAACACATATTAGGTACAATTTATAAACCTCTTCTATCAATTATTACTATTAATACAAGCTATTCAAAAAATATGCACTATTTTTGGTACATTTAAAATATGCCACATAAGATACTATTCGCAAAATACTAAGAATAACATAAATATGATATAGGTTGTGTATGATTATAAACACCAGGAATTATTATTTAGAGTTAACTTAGTAGTTAATAGTATTTAATTTAGTAAATTACAAAATTGGGTGTCCCATAACTATAGCCCCTAAAATGTTTCATGGATAACTTTTAAATCTTAACAACATACTTACAAATGCTAACGCAAGCGATTTTTCATTGAAATTACTAATGATTTCAGAAACTTCTGTAACAGTTAATACCATGTTCTTTGTACCGCTATTTTAATCTTCTTGATCGAGAAATAATGGCGTCCATTTTCATTCACTTTTTGTACTAGCTTTTCCCACGTAGTTTGCATAGAATTAACTTTAGGCTGGTCCATGACTGATATTATTCTGGAGAAGCCATGCTGTTGTCAAGTTAGATATATGAAAAAGATCTACCAATCAAATTCCTTGGTAGAGTTAAATGACGCTCTAATATTTTCTGATTTTATTTAGATTGTTAAATTTTTTACTACAAAACTCTAAGTGAACTTTTGGTCAGTGTATCCAAAACTACTTTAAGTCATTATTTATCCTTCACCTTTTTGGTCATTATATCCAAAACTATCCTAAGCCATTATTTATCCTCCATCTTGTATCTAAAATAACACTTTGTTCACTTTGTAAAATTATTTATCTAAAGATTATGGCATGAAAAAAAATCATAATCATTACAGACACGTCTGTTAACATATGCAGATAGATGCAGTTAAAGCACGTCTGCATGTCATACGTCAAATTATATTTTGTCAAACAATTGCAGCTAAATTGACCAGACTTATGAACCTAATCAAAAATCTCTATCTGCTTTTATGTCCTTAACACCTTTAATTAATAATATTTTGCAACTTGCATGCAAGAAGTGAAAATTTACTTAATTACTTTTAATTACTGATAATTTTCCTGATATTTTGAAGTTTGCTGCTCTAAGGTGACCATACGCAATTGTAGCTGCAAAGCCCCCCCAAAAAGACTTTAAATCTGTAAAACGCATACTAAAAAATATATTTAATTTTATTTTTTTCTTTCTCTACACACGATGACCGTCTGGATGCAAAGAGAATTTTGACTCGTTTTTAAAACAACTTGATGATAGTGCAACCGCTCTGTTTTTTCCTCACCTTTCAGTGACTTACAGTTAAAAAACTGCAAAAGAGAGTTCTTCGTGCATACAAAAACTATATTGCAGAAGTGTGATTTCATACAATCTGTTACAGCACACTTTAAACAAAAAAAAAAAAAAAAGAGAGAGAGAAAGAAAAATTGTAAATATCTGTTATTTGTTGTTCTGTCATATATCGATTTCCGGCTTCTGATTTCCATGTGAATAATTTAATGTGATTTTCCGCTAACATCTTGAGTAGTTACGATTGGCTTTTATAACTATAAATTATCCTTTGAGATTCGTCATATAAAATCGCCAAATGCTGTAATGCATCCCTTTCCAGTTAACCATTTGCTCACCAATCACTCATTCTATTAAAGCAGGATGTTGAGACATCGATCGAGGATTTATTGTTTAAGAACGTCTATAAAAATAAAAGGAAATGATTCATACGATATAATAAAAATTGCCAGTTCGTCGTCATTTTCCTTGAAATATACAAAATAAGTATTTTGACGTCACTGATGCCGTGTTGCACAAGTATCATCTTCCTATAATGCCTTTGAAACATTGTGTTCAAATTCAGTACATTTTAATTACATAGTACGCATACATGAAAATAATGTTGCAAAAACAGTGTCATCTTTCAATATTTTGAACAATGTAGTTTTATGTATTAATACACAATTCAAATGTATATTAAAACCAGCGTGAATTGAAAATTGTTGAGTTATTTATTTGTCTTTAACAAATGCTATTTTTCTCTGGAACTGTTAAATGAAGAGTATAATTTTAAGTCACGTAGTTTTCTTTTTATTTCCATAAAAATAAGTTACATTTAAGGAGAACAAATATATCGGAAAATTTATACTAGAATTTAAACACATGAAATAATATTTAATGCACATTAAAAAATTTCAAATACGCTTTTTGAGCATCTTTAACATTAATATTTAAATTAGAATTGTTCAATATTCTTAAAATAGATAGATATTTTATACTGGAATATTATTTATTTTATTCATATATTCCTAGTAACCATGCGTGTTTTACTTCATTAACGACCTTCCGTATTTTTAAATTAGTTAAAATTTTTCTTTAATATTTATGAAGTTGCATTGTGAAAAAAGTTTAAGTATTCTTTAACGGTAAAAATAATTAGTTTTCTCGCTATTTAAATTCCCGCTTTCTGAGAATAAACAAAAAATACATTTCGATAAAAATAGATCTTTAATTCTTCATAAATTAAATTAATTTACACATTGCAATTATTAGTATTTAGCAAAGTTTATATTTATATAGAATTAACATTTTCAGTTTTCATTGAAAAAAATATATATATAAATTCCAGAAAGCTTATTAGATTTATAAAGCGTATTTTGTACCTTTATTTTCATTTTTTTAATAGTGAGCATTAAAAAAGGGTTGTACCTTGGAAGCCAGTGTATAAAGATATTTTTGGATGCTGTTTCATGGAATTTTGAAATTTTATATACGACTCACTTTTGTAAAATAGTTATTTAAATTCGTAAAACGCCATAATATATTTACTTATTTAAGTAGTCTTTAGAGAAAACGTTATTTACAATATGTGTAAATTTAATATCCTTTGGTTTAAAGCACTTTAATATATTAAATCAGAAGGGACTTTAACAAATTAGATTAGAAACAAATATATCCTAAGTTTTACATTTGTGTATTATTTCGCGTGTTTTATAGAAGAGTAAAATGCATGAGGAGAGATATTTAATAAATTGAAGCTGAGTTGACACTCGTTATAACGACCTCTTTCACAAAAATATCGTTATAATGGAAAGGGGTTGCCAAAATTTAAAAATTTAAAAATGAATTTATATTTTTGGAGTACATCCAAGTAAAACGTTTTTGTTAATTACCGGTAGGATCTTGATATTTATGTACAATTTTTATAACTATGAAGTATTACTTCTTTATTATATCTTTATATTATATTATTATAATATTATTTTATTATTTTAATATATTTATTTATATTATTTCTTATTTCTTTATTGTAACTCATACGTAGATTATGTTTTCACAACTCAAATATATAAAGTTCTTTCTGTCCTATTTTGTCAAAATATCTTCTACTTTGATCTAATCATGCAATACAAAAAGATAAGTGTAATTTTAACTGATCATGTAGAATTCAGGTCAAACATTTTTATAATACCTAATTGTAATGTTAAATACTGATCTTGCAGTTTCTATGATTTCAAATAGCTCTTCATTAATTGTGGACACAGAGGGTGTTTTTTCCACATAATACGTATCAATGGTTTGTCAAGACTGTCAAGATTTTATCATGTGACACTAATACGGTTTGTGAGCGTTTTACCGATAAACGAAAAAACTTTTGCTGATTTTAAGAAGTTAAATGGACTATTTTAAACAAAAGATAGAAATCTAATGTGTTCTTATAATTATTTGCATATTTAAAAAAATAAAAATAAAAGTATTTTAGGAAAGCTGGACACGATTATATTATTCGAGCGTATGATCTGAACTTGCCCCTGTGCTGGTTGTATAAATAACCTATCGAGAATGACAAAATACGTATTTTAAATTTTTTGACATGGGTCGTTATAATGAAAAGTGCCGTTGTAATAGAATGTCGTATGTCGAATATGCACTATATAAAATACTCACATTTATATATTGTAAACATTTGAAATTATTTTAATAAATAAACGAATTCCTTTGATAACAATATCTGGATTTACATATATACCATATTGAAAATATTTATTCACTTTCAATCATATACAAGTCAAATATCAATTTAATTACGTATGGAGTGAAGTATTTATTTTAATTACCTTATAAAATCATTCGATAAATTTCATTTTCGCGAGAAGCTTCAAAATACTTAATGCTTTAAATACTCTTCCAAACGTTAAAAGATATTTAAATTCTATATCATGTAATTTGTCAATCTTCTGCACTGTACAGTATTGTAAAACTTTCATTCAAATTCTTAAAACGTCAAGCATATTCTCTTATTTAAATAGTCTTTAGAAAAGACTTAATTTACATTATGTGTAAATTTAATATATTTTGCTTTAAAATTCTTTAATATTTTAAACCAGTAAAAATCTTATGAATAAAATTACAAACGAAAATGTTATACCTTTAGCATTTCTTTATAGTATCGTATTAATTTTTAAAACATAAGTGCATAAAACCAAGGATTTCACAAATTTAAATACACAGCATTAACTCTAAAGTTAACATTAAAATGTATAGAGTTCTTTTTATTATACAATAATACTTTAATAATTCTGTTTTTTACGTCAATGTTTCCTTTACATAGCGAAACATGTTTTCTTCCGATAGTATTGTATTCTATTATAATATTTACGTTTAAAAAACTCATGCTTTATTATACATTATATAAATTATTACACATTATGCAGCAAAGATTAATGTAATAAGCTAAGGAAATTGTAGAGTAAAAAAGTGAGACAGAGAAATATTAAACTCGAATTAAAATTTTAATATTCTTTGGATAAGTACAAATTTTGTAATTTAAGTGCATTTTATATATTTTTGTTTAAAACTGTATAATATTTCAAAACAGGAATGATTTAGTTTATGAAACTACTAAAAGAAGTGCGCTTTCGGATTTATTTGGAATGGTGCAATAGGTGATTCTCATTTTGTTTATCACAATTATACTCTTTCCAAATTATTTTATCTACTGTTCCACTATTTCCAAACAATAATATTTGTCATAGATTCCTACTGGACGTCTTCCACTATTATTATTTTAAATTAATGATATTGAATGCAATATAAAAAAGACACTATGACAAACCTATTTGTTTGAGGTAAGATACATAAGAGCAAATGTTTAAAATTTTCAAATACAAAATTAATCAAATTCAAAATTGGATTAATTGAAATTGCAATATTTTATATTGCAATTGCAATTTAAAATACAAAATATTATCGTTACATTTAAGTAATGTAACGATAGTATTTGAATGTTTTTCAGCATAATGCAAAACTATATTTAATAACACTATATTACTTTATAACCATGTTATTTAAAAATACTCTTCATTATCATAATTTCCTTAAAAAATGCAAATATTTTTTAATAAAATAATGAAGTGATTTACTGTAATGAAGATTTAACATTTTTTTTGAATGTGTTAAACATGTTTAAAATTAAACGTTTTACATACTGTTGAAAAGATAAAGCTATATTTAAAAGTTGTTTCAGGGAAATTAAAAAAAAAAATAGAGTCATTCGGTCTTCTAAAGCTGCTCTTCAAATTCTTTAAATTTCAAGGGAATTTAATCGTGAATTGTAATAGTCTTTTGGGTAAATATAATTTACATCTTAAATATTTAATACTTTTTGGTTTAAAATGCTTTAAAATTTTATTCCAGGTGGGATTTTAGCACGATTACAATTAGAAGTATTCTATTTTTGGTATGCGTTTGTTATAGTATGTTTTTATTTGAACGTTTAATACATAAAGTGTAGAACTTGGAAAGAAAATATGAATATATCCATAAATAATCATGAAAATATTCCAATTTTTAGAACTCTTTTCAAAGTAAAAAGAAAAAAAAAACTAATAATAATAGATTTTGTTTGTTTTAAAATAGGAAACATATTTTCTATCTGTAAATTGCATATTTTAAAAAGTATTCGAGAGTATTGAATTAACTTCAAAGCTGTTTGTATAACTCTATAGTAAAACTGATATTAAAGTAAAGATACCTTGAGTATTGAATATGAAACAAATAGACACAGATATTCCTTAATATGCTTTATAAATATTTCTCTTTATTATTTTACTGATAAAAATAAACCTATTTAATAAAATAAAGTGTCGAAAACAGTATTTTTAAAAAAGTGCATGAAGTTAAAAATATAAATGATACATATATCATTTCGCTTTATTTTTTTTTAATTCACATTAAATTTGAAAAGAAAATAACATCCAGTATATTATCAAAAAATATTATAAAAAAGGAATTGTTTTCACTGTTTCCCGTCAAAATCCTATTGCAAGAGACTGTAACTCCTGCATAGGTATAAACTCTACAGTTCCTTTGTAATATAAAGCTATAGTATATTATATTTCCTAGCATGGTTTAAGTGTTTGATATAAAATAAATTTATTTACTTTTAAATAATTATGTTATTTTCCATAAAAATAGGAAATAATAAATATTAAATAAGGTAATATAAAATGTTAAGTTTTTCGGATATGATTTTTAATAAAAATCAAGTGTGGATAGTGTAAACACGTGGATGACATTATAACCATTACTCAATGTATATGTTAGATTAAAGTATTTATTTCTATATCGTTTAAATATGCTTAATTTCATCCACGTCTCACACAATCGAACTAAAAATCATCATCGCTACTGATAATTGTGTTATAATGTCATAAATGCTTCATTTCATTTTTTTAAAATTCTCGTTAAATATGAAAAAGGTTACATGCAGTTTATTATCAAAAAGATTATTAAAAAGAAAATTGATGCCATTGCTTCCCGTGAAGAACCTGTTCTAAGAGGCTATAATTTCGGCAAAGGTAAAAACTGTACTGTATCCTAGTAATATAAATCCATAGTATACTATATTTCTTAGCACGGTTTAAGTTATTCAGATAAATTATGTTTACATACTTTTAAATAAATGTGTTATTTCCCATAAAAATAGGAAGTCATTTATATGAAATAAAGTAAGATAAAATTTTAACTTCTTCGCATACCATTTTCAACAAAATTCAAGTGTGGTTTAAGTAAATACATATATGTGATTACAATCAATGTATAGGTTATATTCAAGTATTTACTTCTATATTGTTTAAATATATTTAATTTAATCCTTGTTTCGCAGAATCTAACTAAGAATCATCATCGGAACTAGCAGATGTGTTATAATGTCATAAATGCTTCTACAATTCTTCCTTACATTCGGTGAATTATGATTTCAAATGTAATACATATTATTGAATGGATAAATTATCATGCGTTGTAATCTTTAATACGTTGACGGACAGTAGGAAATAGTGAAGTTCGAAAATTGGCACTATATGTTTTTGTAATTTTTAGAATATTAGAAGTATAGTTTTACTCTTTCTGATCAAATAAACTTAATTTTGATTAATTCAGCACCTTTAATTAGGTTGCACTACTCCCTTCACAACCACGTCAGGGTGGCTAGTGCTCAGGGAAAAATACAGTCAAAAAAGTGATAGACACCAGTATATTCTTATAGAAAAATTTATGTTGATTATTCGATTAAATAATCAATTTGAATTTTTCTGTAAGAATATACTGGTAACTATCATTTTTTTATTGCATTTTTCCCTGACCACTAGCCACCCTGCACGTACATACTGAAGTTGCAACTCGTATAACAGGTGGAAAACGAACTTCAACCTAAAAAATTGTCTCCAAAACATGACACTGGGCTTCTACTTGTACGCCGGTAAATGCACATTTGTGGTGCTATAGCCGTAGTGTCTAAAAACGACCGTTTCATTTTGGGCGGCTATAGCCGTCATGCCACATTGTGAACTTCGCTTTGACGGCTATAGCCGCAAGTGTCCGTCAACGTGTTAAAAAATCTTTGTATGGCCCAAACAAACTGCGTACTGTAAGATGACCGTCAAACATGGGGGAATACTCTGATCCAGTTAAACAGGATATTTAATTTTCATCACCAACCGAATGCTTTCTAGTAGACATCAATGAAAAAAACTTTCAAGTTTTCAATACGAATTTACAGGAAATAAGTAAATTGTGATGACATTTTTCAAAAAAGAAATAACTACGATAAATATCAATACGGAGATTCTAAATTTCGTGATGATAAATATAGTTTTAAAGTAGATAGATTGCGGATTTAACAATAACATAAAAAATGGAAAACGAAGAATGTACTTTAAAAATATACATTAGGCTATCTAGTATAAATTGTGCCATTTTAAACAAAAATGTCCTATCAAAATTAGTGGATATGTGTGAACATGCATAGATTCAAATATTAAGTATAAATTAATTGGTTGAATGACTAATAGATTGCTTATTTGGTTATTTGTTTCATTATAGATGAAAAGTGAGAAATAAGAATTTAATAAAAATTTTAATGCTTGTGCTGAGCATGCATAATGCGGGATGTTCACTCACATTAATGTTTTTGTTCAGAACAGAAAACAGAATTTAAACAAAGTCATTATTTCAAATTTTTTAACATTCTACTAAAAATAAATAAATAAATATTTATTATTTATGAACCTTAATTTGGAATTCATTTTATGCTGATACAGTGAATTCAAACACAATAAATAGTTTCTGCAAATAGGTATCCATTTAATCATTGAAAATATTTAATTATTAATATTCATTCTAAAAGAAAATTTTTAAAATGTTTCACGAATATAATACACTGCTCAAAAAAATTAAAGGATATTTGAAGTTTTATATAAAATAAAGATATAAACGAAATTTTTTTTGCCGAAAATAGAAGAAGAGAATCACAAATGCAAATTTTTCTGGTTTTCAAACTGTGGAGTATGCAAATTTTGAGTTCGACGTCAAAAACGTCGCTTCAGCGGCAGCGAATGAAATTTGTCTTTCAACTGGATAAAAGAGAATGAAGACAAGGATGATCGGCATTCAGTGATTGCTATGTTTCGATGAGTACGATGTCTCAGCGAAGTCATTTGACAGATTCAGAAGCTTGGAGAATTGTTGGTAGGTTAGAAGGGGGCCAAACTCAAGCCGAAGTAGCGCAAGCCATTGGAGTGTCACAAAGTGTCATTTCCAGGATCTGGAACCGTTTTTTGGAGAGTGGATGTGCAGGCCGAAGACCAGGGCAAGGTCGTAGACGGGCAACAACGCCCAATGAAGATCGGTATTTAGCGTTAACAGCTCGGAGACACCGAAACATGAACGCTACTCTTCTCCAACAACACCTTCGCTTTGGCTACAGGCACCATGATTTCAACTCAGACTGTCCGAAACCGGCTCCATGCTGTAGGTCTGTATGCTCGCCGACCGATGGTATGTGTTAGATTAACATCAAGGCATCGTCGCGACCGCAGGGAGTGGGCAACCGAGCGTGTCAACTGGAGGAGAAATGAATGGAGCAATATTTTGTTTTCTGACGAGTCCCGTTTTTCTGTGCATCCGGATAATAGGCATATTTTCATCTGGAGGGACCGTGGCAGTAGGAATAATCCTGCGTTCGTGCACGAAAGTGTCAGATTTGGCGGTGGAGGAGTGTTGGTGTATGGTGGCATCTCCATTGACGGGCGCACTGACCTCTACATCATTCGAGATGGAGCTCTGACTGGTCGCCGATATAGGGATGAGATCCTCAGACCTATTGTAGTCCCTTACGCTGAAGCAATCAGAGATAACTTCATTTTCACATCGTGCAAACCTGGTAGAGGATTTCCTTTTCGAGGAAGGAATCGTTCAAATGGAATGGCCAGCGTGTTCTCCAGACATGAATCCAATCGAGCACGTTTGGGACGCTCTAGGAAGACGAGTTTCTGGCCGCCAACAACCCCCACAAACTCTCCAAGAACTGGAAAGAGCTCTTCTGGAAGAGTGGGGCAGAATACCCCAACTCGTCATCAATAGCCTCATTGAGTCCATGCCTCAAAGGTGTTCAACGTTGCTGGCCGCCCGTGGAAACCATACCCCTACTGAAAATGATTTTCTTTGAAGAAAATACCTTTTCTTATTCTTTTTTTCTCATATGCACAAATTGTGTTTTTTTCCTTTTGTACACAAATGTGCAATAAAATGCATTTTTTTCTGCCAAACATGTGTAATTTATTCTCATATAACCTACTATGTCTGTCGACCATGTATCAATCAGCTAAAAAGTTTCCCAGATACAAAATCCACCTAAAACTGCAATATCCTTTAATTGTTTTGAGCAGTGTATATGAACGATATATATATATCAGCAAGGAAAGGACGCTATCTTTTATGCATTATAAAAACCACCCCAGTAAAATTAATCATCTTATTTAACTCAATAAAAAAATTTATGAACCTTCTCAACTGAAACATATGATCGTTACGAGTGCAGTAACAAAAGCGATCGAAAACGTGACTTTATTTCAGAAAAAAAAGACAAAAATAACAGACGAATAAATATAATTAGAAAGAAAAAGAAGTAACTAATGAACCTAGCCTTCTACTTTACAAACGTATGCATTGCATAGAAATAATGTAAAAGGAAAACCTCTTTAATAAAAAGCTATGCGTTGCTGACGACTGGGATTTTTGATAATCGTTGCCACAGATTAATCTCGGAAAATGAAACATTTGAAGTTACTGAAAAAATTAATAGCTCGAAAAGTATTTGTCAGAAAATTGTTAGAAAGGGAAAACATTGTATTCTTCTTGATATAAATTTCAAATCTAATTATTATGACGTTCTTCGAGAATATTGAATTTCAAAAATTACCAAATTTCACAATGTAATACCATAGCGAAATCTTCACACATAGAAAGATAATGATAACGGCCATGTGTCCTGACGTATACTGGTTATGGCACAAGACACAAATTATAGTAGCATAGCGTTACTATTCTTTTGAAATATAAAAGTAAATTATGATGCCACGAGTGCATGATTTTTATTTAGTTTAATATAATCATCTTAGAAACAAGGTTTTGGAAATTTTTTCGAATGGGACTAATAAATGGGCCAATGCTGTATATTATTTTGAGTTTAAAAGAGGAAAGATGGGGGAGCGCTTTATATTATTTACGTTTCCTCAGGAACTTTTGGTTAGAATTGATAGTTTAATATATCAAAACGTCAGAAATTAAATCGAGATTATATCGGTCATAACTATAATGACTGTCCTTCAGTTCGTTTGGATAGATTTTCATTTAAAAATATAAAATCATTCAACATTGATTTTAGGTATTTTTAAAGTTATTATCACGGCATGTCAGCTAGTGTGTTAATATATTCAATTTATCACTGATATAATTATCTAAACGGTTTTGTTATAAAGGGAATATGTGATAATATTAATATAATGTATATACGCACACATATGTATATGTATATATATATATATATATATATATATATATATATATATATATACACTAAGTGTAAAACATATTAGGTACATAGGAACATCATCCTATCACACAGTACTAACGTCGCGTCGTCGTGTTTCGTCTGCCGTAGATGATAGCCGATATTTTTAAGATACGTTTTAAAAAATATGTAATAGAGCATACAAACACGATTTTGACGATTCTGAGTTGTATTGCTCTGCAAATTGTTGTATTGTAGCTCTTCTGACACGGTGTGTGTTAGTTCCATGGCGCCTCTACCTTTCATAAGCAATTCCACCATTGTCACCATTGTCTTATCCGCTCCAAGATATTTAGCTTAGTTGCCATTCTTTGAAGACTCGAGTTATTGCTGAGAAAAACCAACACAGTTAACGCTTTTGTATATACTGGAAGACACATTATGGCTACATAACAAATGCAGACATTATATAGGTTAAGGCCAAAACCCGATATTGGCCTGTTCCTGAATTCGCCGGCCATTTTTAGAATTGCCTCATTTGCTGTAAATAGACTGACCCGTAACTAATCTTTTTAATTACTTGAGATTTGGCCAGACCGCTTGCGAAATGGCTTTTGCGATCGGTCGAAGTCGAAAGTAAAAATATATGAGACGATTTTGAGGGTCTTTAGAGTTCAGTGCATTCTATATGTGAGATTTGAATTACTTATTAGTAATTATAAGTATACTTATAAGTACTTGACCCCTTAAGAAAAAAAAAGGAAATATGTTGAAGAAAAATATTATAATAAAACTACGCAAAAAGAAACTTTTTTAAGTTTATAAAAAATCACATAAATTAAGATCTAAACAGCTTTTTATATCCAATACAATAAGCACATGAAACACTATATATAAAGTGAAAAAAGTGAAAAAATTATTGTAATTAACCACGGTGTTTTATAAACCATGAAATCTCCTTTTCAGAAGAAAATCCCTATGCACTGATATTGTTTTTCTTTTTATAACTGCAACAACAAAAAAATATTATGTTTTGTTTATAAAAAATAAATTGCAGGAAAAAATTAATATTTCATGATATAAACATAGAAAATTCTTAACAAATATTTATGTTTCTAGTTAACAAATATTTAACTTGTACTAGAAAGTGGAACGTTTTTTTTTCATCTCTAACTACAATAAATTTGATCTTTCTTTTCATAAATTTAAAATTAGTTGCATTATAAACTATTTTTTAGTAAAATACAGGATAAATCACGATATTTATGTAATTATGGGATGTAAAAAATGTGATCATGAAAATCTTTAATAATATATACTGCACAGATGTTGTAAAGATAAAAGTTTTTTACCACAATTACTTTTTACGAGAAAAACTAAGTACAGATGACTACTTTATATTTAAGTTTTCGTAATTAGTTTGGCAATTATATAATATTTAATATAATGTAATGAATATAATATAGTGGTAATTACATTTTCAATACGGATCCTGATTACAATGCGTTATTTTCTTGTTAAGCTTATAAACTGAAATGCATACTTAAACCTTGTTAGAAAGAATCAAAGTAAAACACAGCATTGTCCCTATTTGAAAAAAAAATCATTGAACGACGTATAATTTCATTTGTGCGACCCCTTTCGCCTAATTTGTTTCATTTCCAATAAAAAAAAAATAGAAACATTTATTCATAATTTATAGATTATAAAATATTGGTCAGCACTTTAACAATAGTAATATAAAACTTTATTTTTTTTTTTATCACATGAATAAAAAGAAAGTATATAAAGGAATATTTTATAAATCCCATTACACAGCTGAAGATCGATTTTTAGCTCTTATCGCTCATCGACTCTAATGTATTCGAATACTACTTTGAAACCCTGTATATGATCGACAGACTTTTATAAATACCATAAATAAGCTTCAAAGTCAACACGAAATAACATCAGCTGGAAGACGCAATTGAAATTCAATTGAAATATGTATTCATATTTTTCGTAGCCATATAATATGAATTTATTTATAATATATTCTCACCAAAGAGAATGTATTTCAACTAAAATTAATCTTACGACGGCTGTCGTCGTAAAATAATGTAATGTTTTACAAACTATAGGCTGTCCCAATAGTTTAGGCACAAACAGAAAAGGTCGTATATCAAATAACAATACAAAATTAAACAAAAACATATTATTAGATTCTATAAAATTATTCAAATAAATCATATCGAAATGAATGCATAGGTATACTATCATAACTTTGATGAAAAATCATAAAAGTCTTTAACGATACAGTGTCTCTAAAGTGCAGACACAATCGAAAAAAATACTTCATTAACTTTTTTACATGACGCTATTTACTATTAGTGTCCTCCAGGTTCTGAAAATTTTCCAATAATCCCATTTAAATTGAATTAATTAATTTTAAAATATTATTAGTGGGATATACCATACATTTTCAATGGCAACTTTTAGTTATTTTTCAGAATCATATTGCTTTCCATCCTTCTATATTTCACCAGGGTATCATTTAGGGTATCATAACACCCTAAATGTTCTCAATTGGGTTTAAGATGAGGCTAAACACTGGTCAATCTAAAATGTTGACATTTTGTACGGAATCCACAGTTTTGCACTGAGTTTTGGATTGCAGCATTGTCTTTCTGAAATCTCCTCTCAGACCCTTAAGATGCCATCAAATAGAAGTAGATGTTTCTCTAGTCTCTTGATACATTGTTGAATTTTATTTCCCATGGATAAATGCAAGGAAGGTTTGGCCCTTGAAACCAATAACCCCCCCCCCCACCCTAACACTTAAAAAAACGCATAACACATTTGAAAACACAATTGCAGCAATTACCATCTAAAAGTATTCCAATTATTTTGTGCTACCCTGTTTATGATCTATAGATTTATATACATACTACATAGTATGCCAAAATTTAGTTCCGTTAGGAACAGTTGAAAATTCCCCTTCTTCAATTTCCGTCCGTAAGCAGAAAGGTGCCTTCTCGAATTCTCTTGGGACTCTTGAATCATATGCAGCCCTTCATATGATTTGTTGAATTTATACATACCAAGCAATACGCAAAAAAATAGTTAATTTAAAAACGTATACCACAATTGGAAACGAACGTCGAGCATAGACAGTAGTGTAACTAAATTATTTTGCGTATCCCTGTAAATGAACGTTAACTACTATGAACGTCATGTTCTATGGTTTAATTCAGTGATATATATCAATTTCAATATTTTTGAAATAGTGTAACATCATTAAAATACACTACGAACGATTTCTCAAAACGATACGAAAAGTTGAAATGTAGTCAGTCCTCTGCACCTGCGGTGACTGTTAGGAAAATTGCGCCTCGGTATGAAAGAGGCCATTTTTGATGAAAGCAGCAAATAAAACAACACATCTGCTTTGATCATTTGAAAATAGATTTGTAATTTATGCGTCACAAAATACCTGTTTTAGTTAAAAAAATTAACGTAATAATTACCAAGATTCTGTGTAAAAGACTTTAAGCATAGTTTGTGTTTTTATTAAATTATGGTTTATCTTACCTTAAAACACAGACTTTACGATTTGTATACATGGTAAAGTGACACTTCAAGTTCAAGGTTCATGATTTTGTGGTTACTTTTAGATAAACTATGTAACATATTGTAACTTATGTTTCATGAAATTATGAGTCATATTTTTCGATTGTTGTTTTAATACATTTATGTTTTTCTTTCACTTTTGTTTTAAGTCTTTGTTCCATACAAAGAATGTAAGTGTTGCTATATTTCAAAGTTAATTTTCATTTCAACAAATAGGGATGGTTTTATTATTATATTTTAGTATTTTTGTTTCCAGGTTATTACGATAACTCATATTTCTAGCTACCATTCTCAAAATCAGATCAAGACATGAATTTACGAACGTAAGTTTGAACGGTTTTATTACAGAAATAAACGTTTGTGTTGTTGTTGAATACTTGATATGCAGAATTTTGTTTTATTTAAAATGTTTAAAAATATTTTGTGACTAAATAATAAAAAATGGGTAAGTTTCCTGAAAGGTTTCTGTAGACATATACATAAGTTCAACATGCTCGTTCAACATAAATAATAAGAGGTATTATAAGCATTTCCGACATTAAGTGTCAATAGATTACATAGCAAATATGTGAAAAAAGTATGAGATTTCATGTTCATATGCAGCTTTTCCTCTTTATTGTTGGTCATAAGTTAATCCATATTTTTGTTTGACAAATTTGTAATTAGTAATATTTCTAATCAATATTAAATTGTGCAAGTAATTTCATAAAATAAACTACATGCAAGAATATGTTGGCTGTAGCCGTTACTTTAAACACAAACAAAGGGGGATTCTGGTATATTCAGTTTTAATTGGTAATAAAAAAAATGATAAATTTAAAATAATAATATGATAATAAAACTTTTATTTGATTATTTTAATATTAAATAATAATTTAAACTTGAAAACATTTTTGAAAAGTAAATCTGAAAACCATGGAGAAAATATGCTGGAATGAATGAGAATCCAAGCATGTCTATGAATGAGAACAAATTAGCTATAACCTTACAGAATGGCCAGCATATCTAGAATCACACGCATCAAGGACAAAATCAGGATTTTTGCATATTGAAGAGCAGTTTTATTTTATTACTAGCTGACCTGCCCCTGGGATAACAACATTAAATGTACCTAAACCAGTATTGAATTACGACATTTTTCTTCGTGAAAAATTTCTGCAGCTTTCTCAGGTGCATTTATACCTGATTTAGTCTTTCTTTTTCCACATTTGCATAAATTGCAATTGATTTTCAAAGTCATCACCAACAAACGGACACACACATAAACAGACAAATATATTTCTTTTATTAATTTAAATGCTATGAATTTTCGTACGTGAACCACTAGCATCTCTATTCTGGACAGCCCTTAGTTTCAGGACCTAATTATTGCCCATAAGCTTACCCTGTTGCCTAATCATGAGAAATCTTCAAGGAAACATGACTGCAGTATGATATTCTTATTCATTTGTAGCATTTTAGCTTGTAGCATAGCACATTTATTTAAAAGTTATTTTAAATTTTCGAAGAATGAATTTCACGGCACCTATATAAAAATAAAAACTGAAATATGATATGTAACCTCATATTTTTATACAATATTTTATAAAATCTGACGACTAAACATATTAATATTCATGAACAAACACAAAAGAGATTTATTTTGATATTATGCAAAGTAATCCATATGTATTTTTGTAGTACCACAATACTGTGATTTTATTTATAAACAATAATATTTAGATTAATCTTTTTTATTCTTTATAAATGTTGGTAAATATTTTTCCCATATTTTCAAAATCTGTTTACACAAAACATCTGCAACATAATAAATATTTATATTTTTTTATCAAACTGCATAAAATATTCATGAATCAGTTTGCTTTGTGATTTTCTTCTTCACATGGCTTTTTTTAGAAGCAACGTCAACAAGACATATTCTATTATTTTTGTTACATATTATTCAAGAGAAAAAAAAATCATTAAAATTGTGAATACAAATTTATATTCTGTAGTGTTTTATTGCTATGATACTTTATAAAAAAGACGTATTCTTCCCTAATTATTTACGATTTGAAATAAAATTTCCTTTTTTTTCTTTAATAAAAATCAATCTACATTTTAAAATTAAAAAGAACCAAGATTTAATGTTTTGAACTACCATTGGTATGAGAAATTAAGAACAATGTTAGCAGAAATAATATAAACCCTTATGCGTCGAATTTTGTAAACAAAATAGAGATGAACAGAAAAAAGTAGGTGTAAATTTAAATATTTTATGGGGTTTTTCTGTTATAGAACACCGCAAGTGTTAAAATAATATAAAAACTAACTTACTATGAGTTTATTTTATAACTGACATTGAATTTAATATTTTTAATGTCTTCTCTAAATTTTAATTATATTCTATTAATAAATAGTACTATTATTAAATAAAAGAAATATCTTAAAATATTAAAAAATATATGTATTTTTATTTTTTTAATTCTTTATTTTACTTTTTGAATTAATGCTAACTTTTCTATTTATGATTTTTTTAATTGTATTTTCATTAGTATACTCTTTTATTTTAGTACTTTCCAAGCTATACATAAAAAAAAATATGCAATTTGTTTTATAAAAAGGAAATATTTATCTAAAAATGAATCAGAAATTAAACATAAAAGAAAATCAACCGAATTTCTGTTCTTTCATTATTTCTTTTCCTAAAATAACTAATATCAATTTAAGTTTTGTAAATGTCTGTAATATATTTTTTTAATATCATTATTTTGCTAAAAATTATGTTATTTGCCCGCTACACTGAAAATCTAACTCTATATCTTACATTTGATTTTTCTTGTTTTCAAAGGGGAAATAAGATTTTCAAAATGGACGATATAAAAAAAAAATTCTATTAATGTAATTTCTTTTTCTTAAATTTAGTTTTAAATAGGTTGTTTGACATTTTTTCTACAATGGATACAATAATTTTTATAAAACTTAAAATTGTTTAATTTTTTAAAAAATATTATTATTAATATTTAATTAACTATTTCTTCATTTTTTTAAAATTTGTAAAAATTAGATATAATCTATTTTATTATGAGTGAAGTTAGCTAAGAAGAAATAATTAAATCATAGACATATTTTCTGATTTTTTTTAAATATTTAAAAATATTGTTTGATTACAAATATATAACCGTTGAATAAAAAATTACCTTAAAATTTACATTTATCCTCATTTATAATAACGGTAATTACAACGGTTAAATTTCCCTTACGTTTTTATTCTTGGAGCAAAATTTATGAATTAAAATAAACATATTTTATTCGTGAAAACTATGGAAATATTCCTTTTCGTTTCCGAATTTTTTATGACTTTGAATAAAAATTTATAGGTTATGCTTCATCTTTAAATTATGCTTTGAACAAGCAAATTTTGATAACTGATACAACCTGTTACTCCGTTTAATGATAATTTTATATTCTCTTATTATAACTTATAAATAACGTAGTATCACCTTAAAATAGCCACTATGTCATAGTCTTTTTTTGTAACAGTAAATAAAAATTTTAAACTTCAAATGTTTTTTTTTCAAGTTTGCCAATTAATATCAACAGTATTTTATCATGAACACTTTTATGATATGCACCTATATAATTTACTTCAGATTTCCTTTTTTTAAGTAAAAAATATAAGAAGTTCAACTTTATATTTCTAAATTAGACAAGTTAAATTTTCATTATAGTCAGTACTACTAAATCCGGTTAATGAGATTTTAATATAGTGTTAATAGTCACTGTCCTTTATTTAAAGAGAAATTCGACACGAAAATTTAAATTCGTGGCAGAATATGAATCATACTTTTGCGTGTTGTCTTTCAGTAACAAACAAGAAAACATATTAAAACATAAAAAAGGTTTTGAACAAATAATTATGCAAAAGAAAAAGCTTTAAATAGCATTATTTTTTATAACGGTAAATGCAAATATTAAAACAAAGGAATTTTTTTTCTCAGACCAAAATTTGCCATTTAATGTCATAGAAGCTTTAGAAATACTTTTCTTTTGCGTCTGTTGTTATATATTTTAGAACAAAAAATAGATTCTACTTTATATTTCTAAATTAGGCAACCTAACTTTCGTAATAGCCATTACCTGACATTCCGCGTATGGGATAAGAATACTGTTTCATTATTCATTTTAATTTATTTAATACTAAATTTATCATAAATTGCATCTTTTTAGAGAATATTCATGAAATTCTGGTGTTTGATCTTTCATTGATAAACAATAGAACTTATTGAGTCATTAAAAGTTTAACTTTTGAATACAGAATTCCGTTAATAATACCCTTTTCTGTCATCATTATCTTTTAATAACTGTAACTACAGCCTTTATATTCCACGAATTATTTTAATCTAAAATCCAAAACAACGTTGATCATTGTCATTACTTGTTATTCCGTTTAATGAGATACTGATACTGTCTCATTATTCTTTTTAATTTATTTAATGAGAAATTTGATGCATAAATTCCATCTCTTAACAGAATATTAATGAAATGCTTGCGTTTGGGTTTTCACTGATAAGCAAGAAAACTTACAATATAATAAGAAATAGTTTTTTAAATTGCTTTTGTTTTATATTTTAAGTACTATAGAAATTTAAAATCTTTGTATAAAGGTGATTATGATGAAATAAATTTCTTTATCTGAAGACGTCTAAAGTTAAAACTAATGAAACGACTGACACTGCATTTTATATTTAGACTTTTGAAGAAATGGGTTGCGAATTAATAAAACAAAAACAAAAAACAAATTTGAACCAAAAATCAATTACACAAGATTTGCTACACTTTCGTTCAGACATCCAGTCATATACTGGACATGATGCGCCAGTCATTCGAGTGAATTATTCACCTGAATGAACCTATAAAGTGCATTTACATGGGAAATGTATCCCAGTTGTGATGTAAGCACAAAACATTTGCATAATCCATTTTACTAACGATTAAATGAAGTGTCTGTCTGTAATCTACTCTCATAGTACCAACATTTGCCCTATCGCGTACATTGTTACACTGTTGTTGCGCAGTTGTACACACATACAACCAGTACTCGTTTCCATGGAATTCATATAGTGACTTCAGTTGACCTTTCGAACACCTTACACCATAGTATGCTTTCAAATAAATAGCAATATAAAAGTAAATAAAAACTTAGATCCTAATTTTTTCAAGGTGTAATGTTTCTATTGGTGAAAGTGACTTCATGTATTTAAGAAAACTCGAAGTTTGATTCAAAAAGCTCCAACATAACATATTTTCAATGAATCATTATTGCGCCTGTACTGAAATTCAGGCCAGTAAATTAAAATAAATATTGAAATTCAATTTACACAGTCATACTAATAAGAAGTTGATTTAATATAGATATTTTACCCTTTTCCATCAATTACCTGCAATACCTAAATTTCCGTACACTTTTATCAGATTAATAAAACTAGCTTATATTTTTTTCTTTGCTTTTTAAGAAAATAAATGTTTTTGTAAATTGAATCACGTTCTAATAAAACATGATTATTGTGTCAACAAAATATGAATATGAACAATAAAAATATTTAATTGATTAATTGAGTTGCAAAAAAATATATTTATCGGTTTTTCGTGCTCATAAAATGGTTGAACCTAGTTTAAAATTGTTTTTGATACCAAATTGTTTAAACGATTTGTACGAAATTAAACAATCACCAACTGCATCACCTCCAGCCCGTCGTCACCTCCTAGACGCCACACCTCCTAGACGTCATCACCTCCAGTCCGACTTTTCAAAATTTTGAATTTAATTTTTATTTTTTAATTAGACTTTTTGGAATATTCGCAACATTCAAAATATATTTTAAAATACTAGTTATTAATTCAACGATACACTTCTTTTTAGAGTGATTTTAAATGAGTAATTTACTAAATAGTTAGACAGTAATAAATATTTACCATATCTTCTTTAATTTCATACATATTTTAATTTTTATTTTACATATAATAAATTACTTATGATAAATGTGTACCTGCAAAAGACTTCACAACATTAACTATTAGTATAATCTTTAATTTTAAAAAGCACTTTCTTTTGAATTATTATAATTAACTGAAAAAAAAAATTAAATCGGTTAAGATACATCACTACTTCTTTACTATTATAATGTTATATATTACTAGTATTTGCTACACTGTTAAAAATTTCCGTAAAATAATAATGCATTGACCGTAAATTTTACATTGACTTTACCATTTTTCTAGAAAATTGTCGAAACACCGTTAATTTATAAAGATTTCATTCGCCCAGTGATAAAAAAATCATCGTTTAGCAATTATTTATGAATATGGTATAATGATTGTAATTTTACATCTATCGTAAACTCCATGGACCAATGAGAATGCTTTCTTCAAAATATCTGGTTATCTGGAATGGCAACTTCAGGAAATTGTTTGTGTTTGTTTACACGCCGTGCCGACGCCGAGACAGAATCTTGTAAGGATGCACCAAAATTGGTACGATTTTAGTGATTTAATGTAAGTTACATTGCTGTTTTATAGTTTTATGGTATTTATTTTCATTCAACTATGTTTATATATTAAAAAATTACGCTTTATATCGATCTGTATTACAAGATCAATCTTATTTACTCGTAATAGATTTCGAAATTTAAAGGTTTTCACTTCCTAGTTTGATAAAAACCGTTTCCGGTATAACTTTTTTTTTTCTCTAGTCGTCTTTGATCATTATTATTTAGCTGAATTGATCGAATAATGGGTCTATGATGGTTTGGTGACTTGGTTGAACTATTTTATCTTGATTGGTTGTTTTGAGCTTCTAAAAGTAAAAATTTTTCAAAATCATATTTTTTTATTTATTTTAGTAAGTAAAGGTTGTAGATAAATAAGATAAAACAGCTGTTATGTAAAGCTAAGATACTTGTTTTTATTTAACTTTAAAGTTAGTATGTTTAAAAGAAAGCTAGAGTATAAACAATATTACTATGATTATTTATGAACTTCAACATGGGGCACAGTAGTCCACAATCCACTCTGCTCCTGTAATGCAGAATGTTCAAAATATTTAATAATTGCTTATTTTCTATAAAGAAATATTGTTTTAAAGTAGTAAGAAAAATAACAATTTATTTAACATTAATTTACTATGAAATATTTTGTTTTGCATTTACTGCCTTTGAATAAATATTAGTGTGAATGTAGTCTAATTGGTGATGATTCTATTCAAATAAGATTCATGAGATGCAAATTGAATGGAAATCAGTTTATTTTTCCCGAAACTGTGGATGAATCTGTTGTTGATGTCAATCATTTCATAATGTTGCTTCCAGACCCAAAAAAATTTCAGGAAAATTCAAGGTTCAATTTTACTCATAAGTATTTTGGAATTTCATTTGCAAATTTTAATGTGCGCTGATTTTTTTTGTACTTAAGTAATAACTGCAACTAAATTGTTCCTGTATTAATCTGTTATTATTTTCAAAATATAATGAATTATTTTGTTTTTGTTTCAAAATGATACTTGTAAATTTATATTACTATGTTATCTTGGGGTAAAGGGGAAATAAAAATGAATTAGATTAATAAAAAATAGATTTATATTGTATTTCAGATAATTCCTAATAGCGATCCACTGTGCCCCACTTTTGGGACACACTGGTCCACTTTACGGGTGCATATATATATATATATATATATATATATATATATATATATATATATATATATATACATATATATATATATATATACATATATATATATATATTTTTTTTTTTTTTTAAATATACTGAAAACTATGTTCTGAGAAAATTATGATGAATGTATTTAAAGGCTTAAAGAATATTAAAAAATATTTTCATGCAGATTGGTTTGCCCGTTAAAGAGAAAAAAAATTAACTGAAAAACTGGTCCACTGTGTACCAGTCTACCCTATTAGAAAACAGTAGTTTGGTGTGAGCTTGGAAATAACACCAACATTGGTGCGTGACTGAAACACATTTGTTCTGAATTCGGAAAACACAATGTTTTGGAGTGTAATATTAAGAAACTTAATGAATACTATATATGTATGACATTTAGCATCTATAATAATAATGAGTTTTTCAGTGTAATTGTACCCACATTAAAATAATGTAGATTACTTTTACGAAAACTTTTTTTATTTAAAAAAAAAAGAGACGAAAATAATAAGTAGCTGTAGTAGATCAGTAGCGCCGTCTGTTAGAAAATTAAAAATTAATCTTCTAAACGAATTTATATACTGGGTTAGTACCTTGTTCGTACATTTAAGAAATGGTTAATTGTTTATGAACTGTCATGCTAATTCATTTCTAAGTATACACCATGCTGGCATTTTTGGCAGTCTATCTGTGAAGTTTTGTATACTCACCAATAGATTTGAAAAATTGTGCCTGAATTATAACCATTCTTTTACTTAAGTGCAGTATTTTTTTAGCATACAATGTTTCAAAACCAGGGTCGCCATTTCACAATTTTCTTGGGGTGGGGGGGGGGGAGGACTTTTCTTTGACGGCAGTGGCATAGCCAAGGATGAGGTTCAGCAGGGCTGTAAACCCTCCCCCTCCGAATGAGAAACGTTTACTAAATCATAGATACAAAAGAAGTAAACGAATACGAATTCGCAAAAAAGATGAAAATTTCCGTCTTAGCAGGTATAATTTCAAGATACTATGAAAGTTTTCTGTTATAGGAGGTTTGGTTACCTTTGTTTAAATGTTGCCTCTAAGACTGTTAAAACATTCTTTCTATATTGGACCTCTGAAGAGCATAGCTGTTTTACAATGAAACTTGTGAAAACAAAACCTGTCTATGACAGAATTCTTCTCATCCGAAAAAAAGTTTCGGCGAAAAAGCACCAAACAATTATACCTACTAAGACGGCGAAATGTCTAACATTTAGGTTTTTAATAGCCCTTTTCAACTAATTCATTGCCAGTTTTACTGCAGGGGTGCCATTTCAAGATTTTTTTGCGAGGGGGGTAGGACTTTTCTTTGAGGGATGGGGTGTGAAATAGTGCATGGGATTGCACAAATCACACACAAAACAAGAAAATCCTGCACAATAAAAAAGTTTGTACATGATTTTGCCCTCTTAATTTCTTTTGCAGGGAATTTTTTTAAATTTCCGTGAAAGTCTGTGATTTTTATTTATTTATTTTATGAAATTATTCAAAATTAGCTAATTTTTCAATTGATCGCGAAAACATAGCGAATTTTCCCAATTGGACGTAAAATTAAACAAATTGTTAGTTGTAAAAATCACTAATTTTCTCGAACTGCCATGGAAAAATATGGAGAATTTCGCCAAAGATTGTAGAAATAAATAGCGATTTTTGTCATTCGGTCGCAGATAACAACATTCATTCGCATAAAAAAGTCAAATTTTTTCAATCAGATTCAAAAAAAGATTGCAAATTTTGTCAAAAGACTTTTCAAAAAATTGGGAATTTTATGTAATTATCACGGAAAAAAATCCCGGATTTCATCCAAAGTTTCTGCGACAAATCACTAAATTAGTCAAACAATCGCACATAAAACAAATCGAGAATTTCATCAAACGATCACGCAAAATAATCGCAAATTTTGCCAGTCAGTTTCGAAAAACAAATCCCGAATTTTAACAAACGATTGTAGAAAAGGATCGCAAATTTTGTCAAAAGGTAGCAGAAAAAAAAAGCAAATTTCGTAAATCGGTCGAAAAAAAATATCTTGAGTTTCGACAAATGGTCACGGGCAGGGCTTTACAGATGCGGTCGCCAGGGTCTACCAAGTTATTTACTCTTTTGGGGCAATTTCTGTAAAAAATTGGCATAATCCTGCATATTAATCCTGTTAATTTTTTATGACAGGGAGGGATGTTAATTTGGATGTATAATTTATTGGGTTCTGTGTCTGAGCTCAATGCAGAGAAAAATTCATTTTTTTTTTCAAAAAAAATTTAAAAACACATAAAAAAAGCTAAAACATTACAATTTTTCAACTAATAAAACTTTTATAAATTCTTTAGTGAAGTTAATTGTAATTAATAAAATTAAATAACTTCTTCTGAAAATTAAAATAAATGAATAATTTTTTATGTGTTTTAAAACAAATATTTATGAAAGAAATTTTGGAAAAGGAAAATTTTAATAAAATAGTATTTATTTGAAGTTATATTTGTGTTATCAGAAAGGGGGGAAAAACATCTAATTCAAATGGTGGCAACTCAGCAAGAATAATTTTCCTCCTTTTTGTTATTTCGCAAGGAAGTTTTTAAATGCAGCACAGCGGGTTATTGTTTTCTGAGATTGTAATAGAGTCCTGCATGGGTCGGGTGTCGGGTTGTATCCAACCCGAACCTGCAAATTCCATTTGAAGTCAACCCACAAGCCACAACGACATTTAACCCAACAAAAACATTTCCTCAACCTGCAACCCGACCCGAACCCGCAAGAACAATTTTCGGCGACCCGCAACCTGACCTGAACCTGACATATTTCAACCAGCAATGAAAGGACAATAAATCATGTTTTAATACTATTATGAAAAGTCATGTACAATGATATCTCTAATACAAATTTTATATATTATAGAAAAATGGGCAAATCTATATTCTTTAATATTCAGATATAGTGTAACCTCTGAATAGCAGATACCTCAAGATCATTGAATAGAGTCCTGCATCCGATCGGGTTGTTTCTATCTTTTTTCCTGGCTGGGATGACTCTAATTTTCTTTCTGCTTATCGGGTTCATCCTAGAATGATTCTGTCGGGTCATGTATGTTTTTTGAAAGTCTAATTGTTGGGATTTTCACAAAACATTTGAACAGAACTATGTTTTAGATGAAAATAAATATGTATTTTAATATGAATAGGTATATATATTCAAATAACTTCATGAGAAAAAATAAAATGTACAAGAAATGTAATCATAGATTGTTCTTTTTTTACAGTGCAGTTAATAAACATTTTTTAATTTTTGTCAGAATATGAAAATATTGCAAACATTTCATTTATGATACTCACAAAAACACATGTATTATATTTGTGATAGTTATGAGCACATACACATGCTACATGTGTGTAGATTTCGAGGTGCCCCCTATTCCAAGGTATAAGCATACAAATATATGTGTTAAGAATTGAAAAAGTGTTCGTTAAATAGAGGTGTCTGCTTTTTGGGAGTGTCCATTATGGAGGTCTTATTGTATATATATTTAATCTGAAAAAATACTGTGGACCAGACTTGTATAAAACCAAAAACTTCTTGCACACATAAATGTTGGGTCAAAAACTTTCTACAAATTAATTTAATGTTTAATAAAATTATGTGTTATTATTTTGACAATATGAATTAAAAACAGTAGTTTAAAATACTTATCATTTAAAATTAATTAATATTAATTAAAGAATAATTATTTTGGTTAAAAAAATAATAAAGCTAAAAATCCATGATAGGAAGAGCTGCATTCTTATCAATTATTTTGCCAATGCATTTAGATAGCCCAATCCTTAATATTTTGAGCTCTTCGCAAGTGCCTGTAATGTCACAACAATATCTTTCATCTTTAAACTGTAAATTGTATGCAAACAGTAAATAAATCGTACATAAAATTGGAATATTTTTTATTTTTTGGTATTAAAACAAAAATTATGTTTTTTTTTTTTCTAAAATGTTTTCTGCAAAGTTTCGAATTTTGCAGAAAATTTTCCACGCGCATGTTCGAATATATTATACAACTCAGCTGTGTATATTTGAAAAAGCAGGTCAACCTGAACCCGACCTGCAAGAGTCAAAACCCAACCCGAAACGCAACAAAAAATATAGCAGCGACCTGACCCAAACTACGTGTGAGGTAAAAGCAGGTAAAATGACCCAATGCAGGACTCTAGATTGTAAACATACAGGATGTTCCTAAAATTTTGGAACAAATTTTAAGGCAGGATAAAACATTTTTTGTACAGGAAACCAACATTGCAACTTACTTATTCCATCCAAACTATAGGGCATCTCACTAGAAGCTGAACCAGAATTTTTGGTAACAACTTTAAAATAATGAAGATATTTTAGTGAGAATTTCTTTGTAATATATATATAACTTTGCTTTGTATGAAATATGATGACATCATTGGAAGGGACTGAATTCTGGTCTGTGACATAATATATGTGCTGTCAGCTGTATTTTGAAGGATAGGATGTGTACCTCACTGTTTGGATTTGAACTTTGGCAATTTACAGCATTCTCATCATGTCATCCTGTTTCACAGAAATTAAAGTAAGAAGTTTGAAAACCTCGTTACATTATTTTTATTATTGCTAAAGTAATAAACGAAAATCCAAGTGATGCTTATAGTGAGATACACAATATATTTTTGACTGAATAAGTAGATTTCGATCCTGGTTTCCTGTAACAAAATCTCCTTGTCTTGATGCAATATAACTACCCATGAAAGTTTGTTCCATTTTGTTTAGAAACACCCTGTTTGTGAAAAAGCAAGAAACAGAATATTACCTTTAACAGATACTATTCAGGAACTCACATTTATACATCATTCCCTATTAATTGTCTTCTTTTACAGTTAATTTTCTTAAGTGTCACTTTTAAAATATCAAATAAATAATGTCAAAGCAATATCTTTTATTTAAGGGATTTTGTTTGTTAATTCAAAATATCTTTATTTATTCATAGCTAAAAATAGAACTTATGTAAGATTTAATTTTTTTTTCTTTTTTTTTTTTAAAGTAATGGGTTTGGTCCAGTATCAAGATATTCGACCAATTCTAATATTTGAAACGGCGAGTACTTTGATATTTGGCCTAGCCAAATAAATACATCGAATATTCGGTACTTTTATGTTAGCCGGGCGCTGATGATATATTTGTATACATGAATATATATATGCGTATAGTATATATCACTGGTGCCCTTCTAACATAAAAGTATTAAATATTCAGTATATTCCTAGTAAATAAATAAATAAATAAATATAGATAAGATATACTGCATATTGGTATTATCAGTGTTGACATTCTTTTTAAGGTTCATCTTACTTTACCTCTGATGGATGATGAATGGTGGTGCTGTTCTTCATGGAATTCAAAAGTTCTTTAGAAAAGTTTTTTCGGAGGTAATTAAACATTTTAAAGATATATCATTATTTAACTTTTAAAAATATATAAAATTTAGGTCAAGATATTTTGTGAAAAGTATGTCTTGTGAGTTGTGGTACAAACTCTCTGAAAATATCAATAAGTAATCCATAAAATCAATATATTTTAATATATTACAGGGCTTGAATTTCAGAGCAGGATTCGCGCCGAAAATTTTGAAATCCCGCCCAAAAAAAAGATCGTGGGCGGGAGCCTCCCGGCCAAAAAATTTCACAATTTTTGGAGATTTAATTTACCTGCAACCAAACGATAAATTTCGTGATTTTTTTTCCCGCAACCGATCGACGAACTTTGCGTCTTTTCCGCGACTGATCGACGAGCTTTGCGTTTTTTTCGCGACAGATCAACGAACTTTGCGTATTTTCCGTGGCAGATCGACGAACTTTTCATTTTTTAAGCGACTGATCGACGAACTTTGCGTTTTTTCCGTGACAGATCAACGAATTTTGCGGTTTTTTCCGCGACAGATCGACAAACTTTGCATATTTTCTGCGACTGATCGACGAACTTTGCGCTTTTCCACGATCGATCGACGAATTTTGCGTTTTTTCTGCGGCCTATTGACAAAATTCATGTTCTTTCCGCGATCGATCGACGAAATTCGCGTAATTTCTCCTCTTTTTTTTCTTTCGACAGATTGACAAAGTTCGTAATTTTTCAAATTTAGATTTTCTTCTGTGCATTCGACTGATGAATTTCACGATTTATCTCCGCGACCGACTAATGAATTTTACAATATTTTCCCGCGACTGATTGACGAATTTCGCAATATTTTCTGATGAGCAATCAACGAATTTCATGTTTTTTTCCTTGACTGAAAGATGAACTTTGAGAATTTTTCCGTAACCGATTGGTGAATTATTCGGTTTCTTCTGGTGACAGATCGATGAAATTCACTATTTTTTTTCCTCGCGCCTCACTGAAAAATGTCAAGTTTTTTTTCGCAAATGACTGACGAATTTCGTGTTATTTTCTTGCGACCGATTAACAAACTTCGCCATTTTTTCCCGAAACTCATCGACGAATTTAGCGATTTTTTTCTATGAACATAGACATAGATAAGGACTTCTAATAAAATAGCTTTTTGAATAAGAAAATCGTTTCTCGAAAAATGTTTCAAATACAATGTCTGTGTAGAACAGTTGTATTAGTTCATCTACCTCTTCAAATCGTGTCTGCTTGACAGCCATCATCTGGTAGGTATAACAGATTTATTCTATGGTATTTATCTGCATTGTTGTTTGTAGGTGGCGTTACCTTAGCACAGTTGTACACTGGCTGCCATGAAGTCCCAAAGTCGCAAATCGATATTAACGCTATTTCGTTAGAAATCCTTCTCTATTTCTGTTCATGCGTAAGAAGAATTTCATTATCTTATTCCCTCAACCAATTGACTAAATTCACAATTTTTTCGAACGACAAATAGACGTTTTAAAGATTTTTTCCTGTGACCGAAAAGAGGGAAAAGAACCAAAAAGGGCAGTAAGAGCCACCGGTCACTGCACCCTGTTAAATTGGCCTACAGTCAGCAGTAAACAAAAATGAGATTAGAAGAGCTGCAAAGATCTTATTACTTTTACTCCTTGAAGTAAAGGAGTAAACCTTTTTAACCCTTGTGAAAGAGTAAAAGTCTACCTTGTGAAAGAGGCTTCAGCACCCCTCAATCAAATAAAATCTAAATTCAGAAATTTATTTAACAACCTAATTGTTAAGGGTCCCTAACACATTTAATGGAACTTGAAAAATACACTGCATATATAAAACTTAACTTTCTTCCCTTTTTTATAATAAAAATAAACATTTTACATAATCATTCTCAGTTGACTTCATTTTTTCAATGGTATTTTGTCATGTCTGCATTAATGTAATTATTTAAATAGCACGTAAAATAATAGTGGAGTTTAAAGATTTTTTTTCTCCCTCCCAAAGATTATAACTCCCCTCCATTTAAAAATGTTGGTAGGGAGTCTCCCCTCCTTGGAAAAATTGAATTTCAAGCCCTGTATTATATATTAGGTATTTCGTTTCTAGAGGTATTGAGAATTTTGCTAATTCTCGACACATATGCTAGTCGTTTAAAGACACTCACAAGCTAATGCTAAAACAATGGCAGTGTTCTTTACAAACTTCTTATCTGGCTTTCAATATTTTTAAATTATTATTATTATTTATTTATTTATTATTTTTTTTTTTTTGCATAGGATAGGATGTCTGACTGGGTATCTTTTTATTATTTTGATTTTGTGTAGTACAGTTTTTGCTTTTCATTAAGAAAAGCAAAAACTGTACTACACAAAAGTTTACAAACTGTACTACACAATTGCAGTTTTCAATTTTGCAATGGTTCCAAAATTTAAAATATCTGTAGAAAAAAAAAACTACAAACAAAATTGAAAAAAAAGTTATACCATCAAAATAAGATATCACATGTAAAAATAAATAAATAAAACATTGAAAGAAATGCAATCAAAAAATTTGTAAAGAATGTTGTCATTTGGTTTAATATTTTACAAGTGTCTATGCATAATTAAACATAGGTTTGATTTTTCTTTCATATATATTTTTTAATTCATACTTTTCTGAATCGAACAAAACAAATGGCATTAAAATATTCAAATTGAGCTGGATAATATTGTGTATTTTTTTATATATCATATTTTTCTAGTTGTGCACACTGTTTGTAAAGAACAAATCGTTTGCAGAAAGATTATTCTTTTGCACAGAAATGTATAAAAGGATCATATGTGCAATAACCACCTGTTGTTTTCTCAATTAAATGAGAGAAATTTTATTTGTCGCCAGGGGCCGATCCAGGTAAAATTTGGGGCCTAAGGGCCCTTCACGAAATTTCATTTAATAAAACAATTTATCAACAACTGTCTGTTCACAAAAATCCATTTAATAAAACATGACCCTTCACAAAATTGATTTAATAAAATTAATCCTTCGCAAAATTCCATTTCATAAAAACATTCTTCATTAATTGCTTTTATTTTATTATGTTTTAAATTTTGCTAACAAAACAAATTCACTAGAAGGAAAAAGTTTAGCAGAAGGACTTAAAGAAGTTATTATTAATAAATGTTTAGTTTGAATTTGAGTAACTGGATTTCATATTTCATTACAAAATGTTACTTTTCATATAAATATAATAAATTTTACAAAAATAACTTTTACTCTTCATAAAATGGGCCCCAAGAGTGAAACCCTGTATCGACTACTGGTTGCAGTTAGAATTTTATTTTTAAGGTTTATCTCATTTAAAATGCATTCTAAATGCAACAAATAAAGTTTGCATTATTTATTTGACAAAAGTGTAGGTGAAGATTTTAGGTATGATCTTTTCATATATATCTGTGCAAAATAAATTATATTTCTGCAAAAGATGTTTTTAAACAGTGTAGCAAAAACACTATTTGAAAAGAATGTGTGCGAAGTTAAAAATCAATTTGAGCTTGTGTTAAAGTACTTACTTTTTTGACCGGGTTCTAATTTGAATTTTTTTCATGCCATTTGTTTATTCGATTCAGAATTATATAATTTAAAAAAAAAAAAAAAAAAAAAAAGATGAAAACAAAAAAATTTATTTTTGGAAAATTTAAAACAGTGAGTACCCTTAAAAAGTTAATAGATAATTTTTTCAATCATAGACTTTGTTTTCATTATGAACAACTAAATAGTTATTTTTTTCATTATAATCACCGATTAATAAGTATATATCAATGTTTTCATATTTTTTATCATGTATGTGACCACACATGATTTAGCTATTTTTGTAAAAAAATATTTGGACTAGTATTTCTGTTAAAGTTTCTAATTTCTTCCAACCAATCCTATCTGTTGGTTCCCTGATATTCACTAAAAGTTTTTATAAATTTTTAGACAATATACAATATTATTATTGGCGATTCAAGTGCTTGAATATGCCATCTTATGGAAAAAAGATGTAACTTCTCGCTTTCAGAAAATCCTATGAAAGCCCATTGCATTACATGTATTTTTAATTTGTTCATAATGATTATTTTTTTGCTCAATTTCAGATTTCATGTGATATATTAATGTTCTGTGTTTATATGACAATTTAAAAATTATCGAATTTGAATATCTAACACTTTCAAATGCGTTTACAATAAATAATGATTTCAATGGCACTTTAGCGTTAGTTGAACATGCATCATGCCATGGTTAAAGGTTCAATTTTCTGGTACCAACAGGTGTGATTAGCGCCCTCTTTAGGCCTTCTCAAGTCTCAATTATTTGCTAAAGAAAACCATCGCATTGAAATAAACAGTTGAACAGTTTAATTAGTATTTATTAAAAACAAATGTTATGACAAGTATTAAAAAGTACTACATGAAATAAAGTATGGAATTTGTAACTATCAATTTCAGTAAAATCTGTGTAATTGAAACCAATTTGATACTGATATTTTTGATGGTTTTATATAAAATTTTACCCGCTAATATAGAAACTTGAGCAACAGAAATTTCCTTCAGTCCTGTACGATTTCATCTTGGTAGGTTTTACTATTTTCTGCAGTAGCTTCATCAGCCAGTTTATTTCTGTATTATTATCTTGCTTACTGTTTATTGCTTGTTGTTTTATTTAGTTACATAAAAAACTAACTATAAAGTTTTGATCATTTCACAACTAAATTTCTTAATTTTTAATGAACTACAAAATTTTGTAAATGTTGTGTATGATATATGTATGCAAGGTTTGGCAAATGCGAATATGTCGCTATCGGCAACCAAAATATTTGAACTGGTGACTATTTTTATATTACTTTCCAAAATTAAATTTTAACTAAGTTAAAGAATTAAAACGAATACTTAATATATTGTATCTATAGAAATAGTTAGTTTTTGTTGATCAATTTATAAGCATTTTGAGTGTCAATGATTAAATAATATGCATGTGGGAGGGTAATTTTTTTTTTACCAACAACCAGTAATTTTTGCAGGTTATCATTTTTTCCCTATTTACCTGGTATATGTGTGTGAGAGAGACTGATGATAAATTTGGTTTTGTTTATACCTAGTGTGTTTTTTAAAAAAATTATGAAAACCAGAAGTGGATTTTGGCATAAATGGGGTTCTCTGTTGGGCCCAATTGCAAAATTTCATTTATTAAAAGGGAAAAATATACAGAATTCCTCTATTAAAAAGAGGCGCTTCATATAATTTCATTCCAAAAAAGCATACTCTTCATAACTTTTTTATTTTAATAAGATTTGAAATGTGAAGCTTGTATCAACAATGCTTAGATAAATACATGCATAGTCAATAAAATGGGACATGATTCATCAGAAAAATCTGATTGATAGTTAAAATAAGTCTGTTTTCTGTATCGCTAATGATTCTGATGCTAGGTTATATTCCATTCTTATTTATTTTTTATAAAAATGCAGATAGTCCAAGACATTTTGCATACTATACTTTGGCGATATATTGCATTCCATTCATGCTCAGTTAAGTTCAGACTAGTGAGCAAGCTGGCCAATCCGCTTGTAAAATATCTATTTCTATGGATTTTTATATCAGAGATTTTCAGAGCATTGCTACCTATTATCAAACAGTGTGGGATAAGTAGTATTTCTAAACAGATTTACATGCAGTTCAAAGGCCTTATCTCCATCTGACCTGTTGCAGAATCACTATTGTACCAGTGAATGAGATGCAATTTAAACAAGACCCTTTGGAAGATGGAGTAAGTTATACAGAAATTATTGGTTCTTGCAATGCTCCATATTGTTGTGGAAAACTGTACAGATAGTGCTGAAAAAACAAAACAAAACAAAAAACATGCAGTTCTTTACTGCTTTTCCAGAGAATGCACTCCTTAAGTATTTATTGAACAAATGGTTGTGCTTTCCATTAGTCATTTCTGACTTTTTCATTGTTGTTCTAACTTATAGCCTTAAAATGATTTTATGACAACTTCTATTTTTGTATTTTCTTAAAAATGTATATGAATGCTTATATCCATGGTAAATGCATTTAATTTTTTTAAGGTACTTAATGTTGATCAACTCTGTGTGTGGAACAGACTACAGCAAATCAAATAGCAGCATTCATGCTATATATCGCCAAATCTGTTTATTTGTTACCTGTGTTAGTTGTTGCTATGCATATATTGTAATGTATTGTATTAATGTAATTTATATATTATAATAAATGTATTTCTATATTTTAATTGATTGTTTTGACTATTTGTGAATCACATTACTCTTCTTTTTTTTCTGGATACATGTGCACCAATATTTTTACTGTAGTTTATCAGATTGAATTAATTTCTAAAACAATAATTAAAACCAATCTTGTAAGTGATTAAAAATACATTATTTTATGTTCACAATGAAAAAAAAACTATTATAAGCATTTTTAGCTAAGCAATCATGAAAAATATTTATCAAAAATACTTAACTATCTTCTTATTTCTGAATTTAAATCTTCCAATATAAATAGTTTGATACTTAATGCAAGTTGTATTTTAAAGCATAAGGAAATATATTTTTACTGGGAAGTTAATTTATAATACATTTCCTAAATTTCTTAAAATATTAATTTAGCTAGAATGATTGTTTACAATTTAACTGTACATACAAAAATTCAAAATATTTATGATATACTCATTGTCATTGCATATCTCATTTTTCTATTGTCAAATAAATTTTTAACATTATTTTCATCACTTTTTTTTTCTAAATATGAATGTAATATTACTTTTATAATTTTAATCAGATTTTGAATAACTTTGAAACAATCAATAGTCTTGCTACACCTATATTTAAGTAATTTTTGGAGTAAGTTGCAAATATTTAAAAATTATTTAAATTTTTTACAGATATATTAAGTTTGTTAAGTGAAAAAAAAAATAACAAAAAATGGCATGGTATTTTTCAGTCATTGTAGTTATTCAGAAATATTTCTCATCTAATTATTTATACCATATTTTTCAGCCCATAATCTGTGGTTCAAATAATTTATTTTAGACCCAGAAATTGTATTTGATAAAATACTAGTTTTTTGTTCTCGAAATATACTTGACTTCAATTATTATATAAAATTTCTGGGTCTATACTGAATTATTTGAGCCGCTGACTATACGCCGAAAAATACGGTATGTAGAACTTTTGCTTGAAAAATATATAGGTATGGCAATTTCTGTATTCATTCTACATCAGCCAAAAATCTAAATATTCATAATTTATTTCACTAAAAAAATATTCTAAAATTTATATACTATCTACTGATTTCTTTAAAATTCCACCATATATTCATATATGGTTCAGTGATAAATAATTGATTTATTGAAAAATATTTTTATACCAAGTTTTGCAAGAATAATGAAACACTATTGTTTAATATTGAAGAAACTGCAGAGGTTTTATTTGTTGCACAGTGGTAGTTTTAAGTATGTAACTTGGAAAAAAAAAAAAAAAAAAAAAAAAAAAAAAAAAAGATAAATTTATGTTTTTTTCAAAAAAAAAAAAAAAAAAAGAAAAAAAAAAATTCTTATTTCCATGTGAAGAAAAATGTCAGAGTGTCAGAAGTAATTTATAAATTTTGGTCAGTTATTTATTAGTTTTATTTTATTTGTTGAAAATGTATGTAATCTTTAAGTATAAATTTAAGTTCTTGTTTAATAAATAAAGGTAAAATAGGAAGCCCATATAAAAATGTTCATATATTATATGATCAAGGAAGTCCAGTTAAGTACAATAATGAATTTATTGTTACATGACAAAAAAAAAAGGCTTCTGATCAGGCATAATCAACATTATGAATTATTATAAATGTTATATTTTTTCCTATTAGTATCTATTTATTAGAGAAGAATTTAAATTTTGTTTTAAGATGCTATAAGAATAAAATTAATTTAATAAGTAATTGGGTACATTTTTACATTTATTTGTGATATTTTTATTACATGGAAATATGACTTTTTATCTCCCATTTGTTACATACAATTATGATTTTTTTGTTTTATGACTGTAAAAAATATATGTATGATCTTGTACCAGTTATTTTAAAATATGGGCATATAATTGTACATATATATTTTAAGGTCATATAACAATAAATTCAAAATATGGTTAATTCACCATTATCTAAATTTATAGTCAAATGACCGTACATATATGCTTTATGGTCATCTGAAACTAAACTCATAATATGGTTAAATGACTGTATATGTATATTTTACGGTCATATAGCAATAAACTCATAATACGGTTGTGTAACCATTTTCTAAAAATATGGTCAACTGACCGTACATATATATTGCACGGTCATATGCCAATAAACTCATAATACGGTTAAGTAAACGTTATGTACTGCTACGGTCAAATGACCATACATATATATTTTACGGTCATATGACAATATATCTTTAATGCGGTTAAGTAACCGTTATCTTAAATTACGGTCAAATGAACGGCCGGTTTGCTGCCGTTCAAATGACCGTTTTCTTATGATGAAATTTTTAACAGTGTACTTTCTTTACTATTTTACTTCTATTCCAAAATTTTAAATTTGATTTTAAAAGATTTAATCCTAGTGAAATACCTCTCACGAGTATAGCTAAAGCTATAGAGTCATCAGCTTTTTGATATAACATTTAAATATGCCTTGAGAACCCTTGGAGAAACCCTTGCCTTGGAATTGAAAATTTCGAAAAATCTTTTTTATTTAATGTCTATAAATGTATGTTTCAATTTTGTTTTATAGGCTTTCACAAAAATTTAATCATAAGAGATGACTCTGAAGAATATCAGACTTTCGTCTGATAAAATACTTCATTCCTTTGAAGTCTATTGTGCATTAGATGTATGATACCTTTTTGAAAATAACTTGATTGAATTTTGAAAGTGACATAAATATTTTAACATTTCTAAATTTATTGAATTGAAGTAAACAAAATCTTAAAATTATATACATATTTTGTGTTTCATTTAAGACAGCGTTAACATAATAAAAAACACAATGCTATAAATGAGTGTTTGATAATGTTCAGGTAGTACATATGCTTATTCTTATATACTGTATTTTAAAATAAAAAGTTTGATTCCAGAAGAATATTAATTTTACAAAAATACTAATTGTTAACTCAGCTGTGTAAGTAATAGAAACAAATTCACAGTTATTCAGAACTCTAAATCCAAATTGTCTAATTTCTCTGAGAATGGTTTTTCATAGATATCTTTTTTTTTTCATTTCTGTTAAATAAATGTCCTTTTGTTTTTATCCTCATTTGAGAATTTTACACAGAACTGTTGCTGTGCGTTTGAACAAGGTTTATGCAAGGTTTATGTACGAAATCAGTAAACTATAATTTAATTATTACAATACACAATGAAAATACATTTAATTATTAAAAGTTGAATATTTGAACGTGGATAATCTCTAAAAGTTTTACGAGTCGATTAAGAAATACAACTCACAGGAGTATTATGTTGTTCTAATTATAATTATATTTTAGTATTTTAGGAATAGTAATTTCTAAAGCTTCAAAGTTTTTTAATTATGGGAGATTTTAATTTACAGGAGCATAATACATCACGTCTAATATTATAATTAGCATCCCCCCCCAAAAAAAAAGATTATGCTTTAAGGGTTAATAATCATTTCAAGCTCATGCTTTAAGTATAATGGATTTTAAAGTCATTGAACAATTTCTCCACTTTTCAAAATCAGTGAATTTACTTTAATCAATATCATAAAATGAATTGCAAATAATTTATTACTTAAAGTTTTATAGTTAAAAGCTGATAGTTCTGACTGATAAGTACAGTATAAAAATAAAGTTATAGGTTTAATTATTCACTTATGGCATAATAATATAGACATTATCTGTATTTTAAATCCATTGAAAAGCATTTTTCTTATGTTCTTGGAGCATAATTTATAATTAGCCGAACTATTTACATTGAGAAGGAAAAAAGCCTTTCAAATTTAGTATATTTGCTTACATGAAATCATCGTGAAAGATTTCTTTTTATTTTAGTTAAATAATAATTTAAATGGGAAAATGTCAACACATTATTTTACTTCCGTTCATTATTCTTTATAATAAATAGAAATTGAGAAAATTGGATGTTTTTTTTAATTCATTAGGACATGCTTTTTTAATGTGAGATTAATTTTTCTGTTGCAAGAAAGCGATTTCGTAAGTGATATTACACCAAAAAATGTGCGAAAATTTTCAAAATGCATTCTAGTTACTTTAAATCTGCCAAAAGTATTTGCAGGTTAGAATAATTGTAGTCTTTTTACATGAAAAAAAAATGAAGACTGTTACTTCAAGAAATGTTCTCACATTCAAAACGCGCAATACCTAATAATAATAGCAAAGCTGTTAAATTGTCCACTTATAAAAATATTATGCGGAAGAATAAAGTATATTTCAAATTACTAATGTTCAAAACTAATATGCACTGTTAAAAATTTCTGTAAAAACACAGAAAAAAACCGAGACACTCTGTAAATTTACACTAGTTCTCCGTTAAATGCAGTTGGTCGAGTTTCTCGGTATCATTTTACAGACATTTCCCTTTTCTTATATTAGATCCCCTGTAGGGATTTCCGTGTCTTTATTTAAAGATATTTTTATATTTGTTATATCCTGTAGTTCAACATACACACTTTTGAAATTCTTTTGCAATTTATTAGAAATATCAAACAAAAAACTTTGGTTTAAAAATTGTTTTATTAAAAATTAGACTATTTTAGAAAGGGAAAATTTAACTCTGCGGAGTTACCGGGAATTTTTATCGACGATCACTTTGATCCAAAGATGGAAAAAGAATACATTTTTATTTCAATCTGGATTTACAATTTGGTAAGATAATTTTCAAATATTATTTTAGTCTCTTTTATAATTTGTATTAATATTTATAAAAATTTATAAGATATTATTTTTAGGAATCGTAGAATTTTAATGATATATGCATTATAAAAATATATCAATCTTCTAAATATATAAATATTACAAAAAAAAATTCTTTTAATGAAGTTTAATCTTCTAAATTTAAATATATGAAAATATTAAAAGTCAAATTTTTTAATGACTTATATGATTAAATTTATTTTTCTTTTATTTACTATATAAAAAAATACCCTTTCCAAAAAAATATTCTTTTCAAAAAATATCCGCGATTATGCGAAAAAAAAATATATTGTGTTAAAACTTCGAAAAATTCTCGAAAACATTATTAAATTTGCTGAAGAAAAATACATTAAAATTCTTTTATTAAAAAAAAAAAAAATCTTACAAAATTATTTTTTATTTCACACTTTTCCAATGCATATTATTCTAAGCTTTAAAAGGAATTCTAAATGATATAGTACACAAGTTGAAAAACAAAAACAAAAAACAATGACAATATTTTAAAGTACAATTTTTACAAAGTAGTTTGCTAAGTATTTTCATATGATATAAAAAGAAAACACACCTTAAGTTAAGCGTACATTAATTCAAAAGATGGCAGCATCAAATATTAGTTAAATTTATTTAAAGACTAGAAAAATAAAAGCTTTTTTTTGAAGTCCTTATACTTATATAGACTAATCATCACATTAAACAAAATCTTTGAAAAGCGATGGTAAACTTTGCAAGTACAATATTTTTTTCCGACTAAATTATAAAACACGTACTTGGCACAAAACAGCAACTACTTAAATGGTGTAGTGGTTATGATCCCTTCCCTCCATCCAGATGACTCGGGTTCAAATCAGGGCTGTGGTCGAAGCGATTCTTGTAAAGCCTCATGTTACGGCGATTAGAATTCATTAACTGGCGTCGAATCGGTGTTTTCTGTCTTTTCATTTTTTTTTTATATATATATAATAATAAAGATTTTTTTAACAGAAGAATTTACAGTAGACTCTGTAAATTTATCGAATAATTTCTCTGTTATTTAACACAATCTCTGTTTTCTAATCTCTGTAATTTTACATAAGACTTAAGATAACAGATTACCAGTAGATTCTCCGTAAATTCACAGAAATTTTTTTAACAGTGTGGGTTTAATAATGTGTCTAATAATCTAATAATAAACTTTCTAAAACACAATTAATTATTGATAAACGATTATTAATTTATTGAAGCGTGTGCTTGAAGCATACCTTATTTTACTAACATCGAACTATTTTCCTGTTTCTCAAAATTAGCGAATTTATTAGATTATCCAATATCAGTATATAAATTACAAAAGATTTATTATTTAGAAATTTTATACTTTAAAAGTGATATTCTCGAGATATAAGAATATTTTAAAAGCAATTTTTAAAATGAATTATTCATTTATGACATTTTTTTAGACACGACATATTTTGAATCTATTCAAACATATTTTCAATGCTTTATTTTCTCATATTTTTTGAATGGTTGTTGCAATCAGTTAAATTATTTAGTTTTTAGAATAGCAAAATTTTTCAATTTACAATTTAGGGCATATGGTCTTTCAGCTAAACTTGGTGAGGGGATTGCTAGTTTTCACTAAAATATATATATATATATATATATATATATATATATATATACATTGCTTCTTCTATGCAAATACAAATACACTTACATGTCGTTGCAGTACGTCGTTTGATTAAAAACTGCAGCTAATTAAAAAATAATGAAAAAAAAGTATGAGAAAATTATTTTAAAGAGTGCAATACAAAAGCGCCGCAGTGGTCTACCGGTAGTATTTAAATCTAAAAGTGTCGATACATTATTTTATTTTTGTTCTTTATGCTTGTAGCGGCCATATTAAAATGGTCGCTGGTGTGGTAGAGCACGAGGAAATAAGTACAACTGTTTTAAAACCAAAAACTGGTTTATTAACACAATTAGCAGGGGGTTTGAGCGAGCTCCACGAAATTTTCCTAAAAGTTTCAATTAACTAAAGAGTTCCTGCTAACAACTTGTAGCTTTAACAAAACTGAAACAATATAATTAAACCTTAACCTTTTAAATATATAATCACGATCCAATACTCTTATCCTCCAGCTTTTACTGAACGCTGATACAGTCTTGAAAATAAATCTACAACAGCATAAAACTCCCTTATAAAAATACTAAGGCCTATTCTTAATCCTGAGACTCGATGCGAGTTCTCAAGGCTAAATCGAAATATCAATCTAAGTCGCAATATTAAACTTCCCCAGGCCAAGTCTACTCTAGCTCCCCTGAGCTCTGAACTCATGTGAAAATTCGCTGCTTATATACTTCAGTGTCGATCGACCAGCTCCAGAAAATTGCATAATTGAAATTACACGGCGACTTACAATTTCAGGGATTCAGCTGTCCATCGAAAGTTAAAGAAAGATAGAGAGCCTTTATAACTTGTACGCACATAGTCGGTTAATGGACAAAACGATCTCATTCACACATTGCCTACTCACGCGAGAGTAGTCAATACCTTACAACCCCTCCCGGAAATTGTGAAAGAAAAAGCGGTGGTTGAATGCAGACCATCGTCTTTTTCTTTTAAAAATTTCGAGTCAAAAAATGAACACAACATGTGACGGGTAAATTTAAATTTTGAATCCAAATGTAAATTTTTTACTTTTAACCCATCACGCAAAAACTGGTCAGATCGACGACACTTTCATCATAACCTCCTGTAAATGTGCAGTAACATGCAAAAGAATCTCACAAAATTCACAGCTTGCCAAAAAAAATAAATACGTAACTTTACCTTCAAAATTCCATGAAGTGCCGAAACAAATTGCAAAGCAGAACGTCACTACAAAACTATCTGTCAAAGAAATAAAGTAGCTTTCCCAAAAATTCCCAAATTGCCAAAAACTCACATCCCCGAAATTCAATGTAGATGACTCGCTCAATTTTCTTTTATAAAATATAAAGGTATAAATATACATTACAAATTTCTTCAAGACACAATTCTTCTTCGTGAGAACTAAAATATAAAAAAAACTTTTATAAATAGATTATCTGCTTAAAGATGGTTTACTTCCTGGAACAAACTTCATTATCTACATACATACAATTTTACGTCATAACTATGAAATACACTAACAATATTCATAATTAACAAGAACAGAACTAATAAGTAACTTCATAACTAATGTATAACGAACAACACTTAAAACTTCGTAACTAGTGCATAACCAACAACACTTTTAAAACTACACAACTTGCGAAAACCCTACATGCAACACGAAAGCGATAACGACCACGGACACGACCGAAGGGAGAAAGTTAGATTTGGTAAAAATGTTAGTAAAGTGAAATAGAACACGCGTGTCAAGGGCAACTCTTGACCGCAAAACACGTGCACGCCTATCCGCGGCGCATGTAAAAAACCCATAATACTAAATTCATATTTCAAATTCAACATATAGAACAATCATACACATAATATTACATAATTCATACATAGAATATTCACAGAACACTTATAGAACAATTATACAAGCAATTTAACAATCTCTTGAACATGAAAGCAGTGAATCTCAAAAGATGTTCTCTGACATCATAACTTAAATTTTGGCAAAAAATTTTGAACAGAAGTTATATACACAACTTGTGAAGCCGAGATACAAAAATCCAAACAATGGTCAAAAGGTAACTATAAACAGTTCAGCTGCTTTGCACCGTCCAATGAACTTGTTGACATTAATAAAGGTACTTTATAATGAAAGTAATAAAAATGGAACGTCGTCACCTGATTTTATAGTGAAGATGAACTGAAAGCTTGTAGGCTCATAGAGGAACTCTGTCGGCGTCCCCCAAAACCTTGGATGAAACTCCGTTCTGATTCAGACCGGTAAGGAGAGGCCACTGTTGATTGTCTTGCTTGCGGCCCTGTATTGTATCCATGGCGACGTCCGTTGGGAGGAGCTCGTGTAGTTTCCACTCGACGACTTCTTGTAGGTTCCACTCGACGATGTCTCGGCGGGCTTACTAGAGTGTAGCTTCGATGATTGCTCGGCGGTTCTATTCGATGACTTCTAGGCGGGCTGACTGGATTGTCTCTTCGATGAGTGCTCGGCGAGTCCATTCGATAGTTACTAGCCAGGTCTCGTGGATAGTTCGGCGTTCTCTTTCTGGAGCTCCCGACACTGACGTTGAAATTAGCGTTCGCTTTTTACCAATTCTTCGATATCGTTTCGTTGTTGGGGGAAGAGTGTCCGTGCTTCGTTTTTTTCATTACCTCGGCACTGATGATGTGATGACGTCTGAGGTGCCTGGCTATTGGATTGGTGGAAATCTATTGATCGATTGCTTTACCGTTCTCTCTTAGCAGGACTGTCTGTCGAAGACTTTGATAACAGTCTCTTTTGTTGCGGTCGATGTGACGTAGGCGGATGCTGCATGACTTTTTTGTTTGGAGGATTAGAACTACCAGTTGAAATTGTATAAGGATGCTGTCTCTTTCCGTATTTATGGATCACTTTCGGCAGCGTTTGTGCAGCTACTAGGTTAACCTTGTCTCGGTTGACTTGAGGAAATTTCTGTTTCATTTTCGTGCGTATGTCGTCACTATTCTCATTAGAAGAGTTCCTTGCAGAAGAAGATTGAATGATGTCAGAAGAATTAGAGGCGTTTGATGGAGGCATAAGGGACTCACCGTCCGACGTATGAGAACCATTTGAGCTCGTGTCCCTAAATTTATAAATTCTAACCTGATCCAATTTTACCGTGGTATGACAACCGTCCAAATTAATAATCAAGTTATTACCCCTGACTTCCAATACTTTGTACGGTCCCTCAAACTTCGGTCCAAACTTAGCGACTCGTTTTTGCCGACTAGAACTCAACCAATGTTTTTCTAACAACACAAAATCACCAACTTTAATTTCCAACTCCCTCCGACGCATATTATAATACAAAGCTTGCTGTTTCTGAGCCTTTCCCATTTTTACCTGTGCTTCCTTAACCAATTTATCGATGTCCTGAATCATATATTCATTTTCATTTCCCGAAATTTTAATCAATTGTTGAAAAGGAGTAATGATTTTCCGCCCCAAAAACAACTCTGCAGGGGTTTTTCCAGTGGATTCGTGAACTGCCGTACGCAAAGCATAGGCAAAATGCTGCAAGAATTGGTCCCAGTTTGAATGATGAGTGCAAATAAAGGAAGAAATCATTTGAATGAGTGTTCTATTGACCCTCTCAGCCATATTGGACTGTGGCCGGTATGGAACTGTAAAAGAATGAGATATCTCCAGCTGTGTGCACAATTCTTTAAAAATTTCGGATATAAAACAGGGACCGTGATCACTAATTACCTGGGATGGTGCACCATATTTCGAAATAAAACAGTTAAATAAAGCGTTAGCTACAATTTTCCCTGAAGCTTTTCTCAGGGGGACAAACGCAACCCATTTACTAAAATAATCTACAATTACTAATACAAATCTATATCTATTTCCGGTTAAGGGATAAGGACCAATTAAATCAACTCCGATACATTCTAGGGGAAAGGACTTTTTAATTGAAATTAGTTTGCCAGCTGGTCTTATATTTTTGTAATTATATTTTTGGCATGTGTCGCAGCTGGAGACATAGGTGCGCACTGCTTCCCACATTTTAGGGAAGTAGCAGGAGTCACATAATCTAGCGTACGTTTTCCTGACACCTAGGTGACCTGCTAAAGGATTGTCATGGAATTCGTGCAAGATGGCCTTACGAAGAGAAGCTGGAATATAAACTCTTAATTCACCACGAGAATTTACCGTTTTTGAATAAAACAGAAGACCATCGATAATTTTGAAATTCCGGGACCAATTTTGGAACATATGCGCGTCCGCGCTTTGTACCATGTCAGCATCTACTACATATCTATACAATTGACCGAATTCTTCATCCTTTTTCTGTTCCTCTACAAGTTGCTCTCTCGATTTCAAAACCAACGACGACAAAACACAAACCCTATAACCTCCTCAGCTATTTCAGCACCCTCCTGGGGATTCCTCGATAACGCATCTGCTACTGCGTTTTCCTTTCCTGCCCTATGCTCAATTTCAATATTAAACTCAGCTAACTTTAGACACCATCGCACCATTCTCGAAGATAAACCTTTACCGTGCGTTAACTTTGTTAAAGCAGAGTGATCCGTGACAACTTTGACCGGGATATCACAGAAGAAACATCTAAATTTGTTCAAAGCCCAAATTACAGCAAGACATTCGCGTTCAGTAATGGAATAGTTACGCTCCGCTGCATTTAAAATTCGGGACGCAAAAGCTATGGGGCGACCTTTCTGAGCTAACATCGCACCAATTCCGACTGCGCTAGCGTCACAGTATAATTCAAATTGTGAAGAGTAATCGGGATGAGACAAAACCGGTGAAGAAATTAGAGCATTTTTTAAATGTTCAAAAGCGCTTTGCGCCGCTTTCGACCAAACAAATTTCACCCTTTTGCACTTTAAAGCATATATAGGTTCGCAAATCTCTGAAAAATGCGGTATGAACTTTTGGAACCACGCTACCATACCCAAAAATGTTGCTACTTGTTTCGCATTCTTCAGAGGTTCCATTGTTGCAATCGCATCCGTCTTTTGTTTGTCGGTTTGTATTCCCTCTTGTGTTATTCGAACGCCGAGATATTTCAATTCTTTTCGGAGAAATTTGCACTTTTCTAATTTAACTGTGAGACCCGCGTTTCTAAGCAATGTGAAAACTTTACGTAATAAATTTATATGTTCCTCAAATGTTTCAGACATGATTATAATATCGTCGAGGTATACCAGAACTCCGAAACCAAGAAGAGGTTTCAAAATGGTATCCATCGCCTTTTGAAATGTGGCTGGTGCCCCCGATAATCCGAAACTCATTCGCTTAAATGCAAAACACCCATTATTTGTTATGAACGCTGTTTTAGGTATATCTTCCGGCTTCATGCCTATTTGGAAGTAACCGGACGTTAAATCAAGTGTCGACATGAATTTGGTACTTTGAATATTAGCTAAAATGTCATCTATAACAGGAGTTGGATATTGCGGATATTGGGTGATCGAATTTAATTTCCGGTAATCTATCGCGAATCGCCACGCCTCAGGATCTTCAATGCTTTTCCCATTGTTTTTTCGACACAATACTACTGGTGATGCATATGGAGACTCGATTGGCATAATAATATCGTCGCGGAGAATTTTCTCAATGTGATAGTTAATGATTTGTTGTTTAATTTTATCATAACGATATGGTTTGCTCGCCATTGGTGCATGTGAACCGGTATTAATTTCATGCCATGAAACGTGTCTTAGTCCAGGTTTATCTGAAAATACTTCTCGAAAATCCTCTAAAAATTTATTGAATTCACTTATCTCCCCCTTTGTTAACCCAGATTCTGACAAATCAATTGAGAGTGATGAGGACTCGTTTGAACAAGTTTTCTCATCATTATTTACTTCTAACGTACGTGTAAAGAAATCTAATCTCATCCCTCTATCCTTCATAAAGTCAACTCCAATAATGCAATGTGCCTTCAATCCATCTAATACCAAAAATTGCCACCGCGCTTTAACTGACCGTATTTCTACCTCCAAATCTACCAAACCTTTTATACTACATTGTACTCCTTGCGCCGACTGAACCACTAAATTAACATGTTGCAACCTTTTATATGAAAAATATTTCTTATACACCTCAAATGATATAAAACTCTTGTCCGCACCCGTATCCAGAACACTTTTTACCACTATACCACTCAAAACTATTAGCAACTCAGGTAATTCCACTGGGTTAACTACTATTGCGTTTAAATCAATCACAGAAGGCTTTGAAGAATTAACCCGTGACTGCTGACCTTCCGCACAACAGCCACCTACCAGTTTAACCCCTGCTGACGATTTTTACCACCAAAAGACTGTCTCTCTTTTCGCTGAACGACCTTTTCTTCAACCATCAACTGTCTAACCCTGGACAAACTAGTCTGCCTCTGATTAACATCACTCCTCCTATCCAAACCATTTCTATTTCGACCATTCACCCCCTCATTTCTTCTTGACTCGTTATTATAATTCTGACCATAATTTCTGAATCCACCATTACCTCTTTGCAAATTCTGCCTCTCCCCATAATTAACTGGACCACGAACATTACGACCATTATAACCATTATTCCTAATCCTATCCCCCTCATTGAATTCTTGCGTGGTTCTCAGTCTTTGGTGATCCGCCTCATGTCGTGCTTCATATTTGATTAAGAGTTGATAAAGTTCAGCTGTATTCGCTGGGGCACGCAGTTCAATATAGTCCTGGATTGATACTGAGAAAAGAGGAAGCAGAATATCCATCAGCTCCGTATGGTTTAAATCCAGAGCCAATTTATTTTTAACCTCTAATTTCCGCAAAATGAAAGCTGATGCTTTTTCATGAACAGATTGTCTTTTGCAGTAGAATTTCCGCCTGAGTGCAGTAGTATTACTTTTATTTAAAAAAGCTTTTGTTAACTCTACACACGTTTGTTCGAATCTTTTCGAATCATCCGTGACTAAAAATCTTCCAATGTTTTCGAGCCAAAGTAGGGCTTCATCTCTGAGGTAGCACTTTAAGAATAAATATTTATTTTTCTCCGGTATATTGTTAAATATCATATAATCATTTAGGTCGGTTAGGAATTGCTTAACATCAGAGTTTCCGGCAAAATATACTCTGGGGACTATTTCTCGTGGATGTGGGCCATCGTCTAACTCGTGAAGTTGGGCGCCATTTGTAGCGGCCATATTAAAATGTCCGCTGGTGTGGTAGAGCACGAGGAAATAAGTACAACTGTTTTAAAACCAAAAACTGGTTTATTAACACAATTAGCAGGGGGTTTGAGCGAGCTCCACGAAATTTTCCTAAAAGTTTCAATTAACTAAAGAGTTCCTGCTAACAACTTGTAGCTTTAACAAAACTGAAACAATATAATTAAACCTTAACCTTTTAAATATATAATCACGATCCAATACTCTTATCCTCCAGCTTTTACTGAACGCTGATGCAGTCTTGAAAATCAATCTACAACAGCATAAAACTCCCGTATAAAAATACTAAGGCCTATTCTTAATCCTGAGACTCGATGCGAGTTCCCAAGGCTAAATCGAAATCTCAATCTAAGTCGCAATATTAAACTTCCCAGGCCAAGTCCACTCTAGCTCCCCTGAGCTCTGAACTCATGTCAAAATTTGCTGCTTATATACTTCAGTGTCGATCGACCAGCTCCAGAAAATTTGCATAATTGAAATTACACGGCGACTCACAATTTCAGGGATTCAACTGTCCATCGAAAGTTAAAGAAAGATAGAGAGTCTTTATAACTTGTACGCACATAGTCGGTTAATGGACAAAACGATCTCATTCACACATTGCCTACTCACGCGAGAGTAGTCAATACCTTACATGCTTTATAGTGCATAGAAAATGAGAAACAATGCCGTCTTTCTTTGCGTGCATAATATATATATTTTTCTTTTTTTCGAAATGTAGCATTTTTTTCACATTTCAAGAAATTTATTCCGTAAGATATATTATCCCGGAAATCATATTCCAGAGTTTCTAAATCTGTAAAATATATTTTTAGTTTATAGTCAAACAATTGCTCCCATTGGCTTGTTTTTTAAGTACCATTAGTTCCTGTGAACAATTTTCATTTTAGGTGTGTAAAACATTTGCAATAAAAATAATCTTCTGGGTAGGTTTCAACCAAATTCTCAATAAAAATCTAACAAAATGATTTTTGTATGAAAAAAGTGGTTTAAAAAATGGACCAAGTGGGAGTCTTGTATAACTAACTATAACCTGTTTTCTTAAAAAAAAAAATAAATAAAAAAAAATAAAAAACATTATTTTCTGAATTTTATTTTTATTATAATTAAATATTTAGTAACTTTAGTAAATGTTGTCACATGAAAAATAATTTTATGTGGATGAATATGTTAAATTATTATTTTCAGTACGTTTTTGTCATTATAATGATACTTTACAAAAAGTTGCTACATGTAAATATATGATACACTAAAAATTCTTCTAAATATTTAAAATGCTTTAAATTATGAAAATATTATGCGGATGTATTTAAAAAAATTTTCAAAGTTTAATTCCTTCAAAATGAGAGAGTATAAAAAACACCAATTAAAATATATTAAGACAGACATAAGCTCACTTTAAAAAATAAAATTTTATATAAAATATACTTAAAAACATTAAAAAATACAAATAAGTAGACGTTTCGCCATGCGACACGCAAGGCATCATCAGTACAAAAAACAATCCAATGCATAACAGACCACTGAACAATTCAAGAACAGTTAAAGTTACTTTAACAACAGACAATATTCACTCGGTACGGCACGAGCTTCATTCAGTATAATACATCACCAGTATAATCATCAGAGTATAATACATCATGCCTAATAATGCACATGATTATCTAATAATAAGTTATCCGAAAGCAAGTTATTATTCAATAAAGATTATTAATTATCGCAATCGTGTGTTTGAAGCATATCCGATTTTATTGTCATTGAACAATTTTCGCATTTTTCAAAATCAGAGAATTTAGATTATCCAGTATCATAAAATTGATTATAAAAGGTTTTATTGTTAAAAACTTCATAGCTAAAATGTTGATAGTATTAAATGATAAGCCCATTTATAAAAGCAATTTATAGAATAAATTATTCATTTAAGAGATAGTTATTTAAATGGCATTTAACGTCATATGAATACACATAATCCACATTTTCAACAATTTTTTCTTATATTATTTTGTGCACATTGAAAACACTTAGATTGTTTATCTTTTAGAAAGAAATATTTTAGAATTTAATTTATTTGTTTTTACATGGTACATGATGATAAAAATGTTATTTCCATTTAAAGAAAATAATAGATTACATGAAAATTTTAACTATATTATTTTTGATTATTTTTTTATATACAAAAAAAAAATAAAGTTTCATAATAATAATAATAATAATAATAATAATAGTAATAATAATTACTGCTTTTTGACAGATTTTGGATTATGTGCCAGTGTACTTAAGATTAAAATCAACTTTTAAAGTTTTTGAATTCGTGCGGAATACTTCATAGTTAATAACTTAACTGCATACCTACTACATGCATATATATTCGATACTCAATATATTATATTCATTCATATATACATATTTACATTACTTGTATGAATTCTTAGAGTTATCTTACATACTTACTTTGATGTTTAATATTCAAACACATTCTGTTGTAGGGCATCTCAGCTAAAAAAGTAACCATAACACAAAATTTAACAATAAAAAAATATATTTTGAGTAATAAAAAAGGATAGATGGGAGCGGAGTGGGTAGTTTTATCTTAAAACTGACGAAAAATAAACATGGAACACTGAAACTGAGAGGAGGAATTCTATTATCAAGAAATTCAATAAATTAAATCACTGGCTTAAAACGAGATGACTCCGCCGATAATTTGCGGGAACCTTAGACAATACATTTCAGCTCACTACAAGATAGTTAGCACTATAAAATGACACTTCAAAGTGCTGAAATATCACTGTAAAGGGAACCCTGTCGATTCCAATATTGTTTTATTTCAAAATATTGAGTCTAAAATCTTACTACGCTGTCGAAGCTGTGCACCGGAATATCTACTCAAAACAGCTCACTGGAAAACTTAAGTAAGGGGAAACTCAATACTCAAAAGCCGGAAGCGACAAAACTACTTCAGTCTTATGCATTACCAAGGGCGAGATGCGACTAAATGCACTTAATCGAACTTATACCGCCGTATTTATACCAGCTAGATGACCACATATACTGCGACAATAGAATATTATATAATTACACAAAATAACCGTGAAAATCAGATTCCTGAAGATTCAAGCATAATTTGCGACATTTAAAGAATGACAGAATAAATAACTCATTCACGCACCAATGTTAGAATTCAGGACACCACTATCGCATGCAAAACTCAAAATTCATTCGACTACATTCATAAGAGACTAGCTGGACATTTATTCTACAGGTAAAATTCGGGACAGCACGATCGCATGTAAAACTCAACACTCACTCTACCATAGACTACATTCATAAGAGAGTAGCTGGACATTTATTCTAAAGGTAGAATTCAGGACAACATGATCACATGCAAAATTTAAAACTCGGCGACCACAGAGTACATTCATAAGAAAGTAGCTGAACATTTATTCTACAGGGCTTTCATTCGAAAAAAATTAGTACATGGAATAGCTAGAACAGTCTTTTATGTAGTAAATTTCACATCTATCTATAGTCTGTATTATTTCTAGAACTCATCCTTGAAACTCCGCCACCTGCACATCACTCCTCTGCATCCAAGATTTTGACGAAAATCGTTACAACAGCATAGCCAATTTACTGAAGGAAACTGCCGCATAACACTTCGGGACATGCCGGCGTTCCCCAGAAGCTTCGGAACCGAAAACTCAAGAGAGTACTTGGTCCTAGGCCTTAGACCAGTTTTCCCCGGCACGCACTTGATTTACCAACCCTTTCGAACGTGAAAATCTACTCAGATAGTCAATAGCTTGTCAGCTATGGATCTGCCTGCTTCAGTGTCGTACAGTCGACTCCAAGCCTGCGTACGTTACTTTACTACATAAATAAACTACACAAAAAACAAAAACTAAAAAAAAAAACAATAAGGAGAAGGATACCTACCTGTTTTATCTTACTTTATCCTGTACGATAACGAGGCGAGTCTCAAGCCGACGAACTAAGCGCCACTTCCGCCAACTCCGCTAACTGTATTGCTTTTGAACGCAGTCGGCGAGTGTGAAAAGCTCTAGTATTCCGGCCACCCCTTCGACGACCCAGGTTACGGTACAGTATCCGGATGAGGAGTTCCTTGACGATAAGTCTCACTCCTTTGAAGCTGTAGTGGTCCAAACATAAGTCTGGTAGTCCCGTGGAAAATATTTCCTCCTTGGTGACCGCGAGAGTACACAAGCGTACAAACAGAGTTTGATAGTACCTGTGCGTGTGCGTGTCCTGCAAACACATGTGAGGTTCTTTCGAAAAAGTCGAACCTGATGGTCACCGAAGGCGCCATGCCTCGTTAGAACTTGGTTCATATAAAAGTCGCCCTGCAGTCTGCGAGTGTGGACTCGAGGGAAGATCACATACGTCACCCTACCGTGTTCCGATTTGCTCCATCCCTCTTATCACTTGGACAAAGCGCGGCCATACAGATGTTTGTTGGCCTAACGGTGCGTGGTCTTCATGTCCACGTCGACTGAATGTCTGGCCATGGCGGCTTTGGACAGCGCATCTGAGATCTTATCCAGTGAAAATGAGCCTCGACTTTAGTTTGTTTCACCAAGTTCTTAATTTGGGCAATCGACTTGTCCTTTGACACGAGGATATTAAGGGCTCGGAGCTCAATCTCCAGTCTGAGTAGACGTCGAGTTTACCGAGACCTCGTCGATGAGCGTCTGTAAGTGCTTCCAGAATCGCGTGGACCTCGGCCGCAAAGACTTCTGCACCATCTCTTATTCGGAACTGGCTCTGTACCATGATCTGGCCCTCGGATACAGCTAGGAACGCACGCCCGACGGTATTGACCCATTGCTTCGATCCGTCCACGTAATAAGAACACGTCGTCTTCGTAGTGAGGTCCGAAGTCCATGTGATCCGCTATAGGTCGTCTCTTTAGAGAGTGAGTCTCCAGAAGTCGACTGACTTGGGTCTAGTCCGGTATCGTCAAAGCCGGTATCGTCGGACCAGGGCCGTGGCGTCTCGGTCCGTCTACGCACGTATGATGAGGGGCAAAATCCCAGACAAGACATGTAGAGCATATATTGAAACCCTGGAATAACTCTTTGTGAAAAAAATATTCATCCGCATTCTGATATAGGCCGTAAAATTATAGCATCTGATTAACTTTAAGAAAGGAACTATAAAGAAAATAACATAAAAAAGGCTCATTTATATTTTTACTTCATTTGTAAACTCAATAGAACCATTAATTCAATTTCATGAAAGTCTAATAATGTTGTAAATATTGTTCACTTGATAAATAGCTGAAATGTAATTTCCAGTATATTTATTAAAATAATGAGTTTCAGTATTTTAAAAGAATATGCTAAAAGTAAATAATTATTATTCACTTTATGTAATGAGAGCTCGTTCTTATTCTTGAATTTATCTTCATTCATTGGCATAAGTTTTCAAAGAAAATATATTACTACCGAAAAAGAACACCATTTTTTTTGGCTTATACTGTAATTTAAAAAAACGTTTTCAGTAAGTTTAGTTTTCCCCATAAGGAACGCAAAAGTAATTTTCTTTATTTTAATTTTTTGTATATTTTTAAGGTAAAATTATACTCATGATTTATCTTCTTGAAAGAGACTAAAATTATGTAAATTTCCGTCTCATTAATTTCAAGAAAGGAGGCTCCATGTGAAATAATATAATAAGACACTTAAAAAAATTTCAATTGTAATTTAAACATTTGAATTATTTGAATTTCTGGACAAGTTAATAATATCGTTAATCTAAGTATTAGTCTATTGTAAATACAGAAAAAATAGTTGCACATTTAGTTATTAAATAATGAGTTGCTGCCTTCAAAAATAGTATGCTAAATGTAAATTAATATTATTCACTTTACGTGTATCAGAATCTCTTTTTTAAATAAAACTTTTTATCATTTAAAATCTTAAATTTTTAATATTGATTAAAGCGTTACGCACAAGCATTATTTTACTATGAAAATATATTACTAATTAATTTTCTTATCCTTAAAAAATTTATTTTTGTTAGTAAAGTTTTTTCCGTTAGAAATGCTAAAATAATTTTTCCATTTTTAGTTTAAGTGTATATTTATAGAGTAAACAAAAATATTATACTTTATATTTCTAATAAAGACAGCAAAATTTTTGTAATTTACATCGATTTAACTTCAAGAAAAATCTGATAAAAATAATATAAGAAGGTTCTTTCAGATTTAAATTTTAGCAATAACTTAATAATATTTGTTATTTGTATTTGAATGACAGAATAATAATATCATTAATTTAAGTATTGTTTAGCTAAAAAAATACTTCAAATATAATTTTAGATATATTTATTAAAATATTGAGCAGCAGCCTTTAAAAAGAGTAACTAAATGTAAATACATAATATTAACTATCCGAAATAAAATCTCGTTCAAATTCTTAAATTATAATCTTAAAACTTTATTATTCAATTTATCTTCAACTTTCATTATTATTTTATCACTACTGAGAAAAAAGACCGACTTTCTTATCTTTCAAGTTTATATTGCAATTTAATGGAATATTTTTCTGTTAGTTAAGCGTTTTATCATTAAGAAGAAAGTAAGTTGATACTTATCACAAACTTTTTCTTCCCCTTAAGAAATGCGAAAGTAATTTCCGTTGTTTGAATTTTTAAAAATTTTTACTGGCTAAACAAAAACATTAAGCTCAACAATTCTGCTATAGGTAGTAAAATTACGGCAGTTTGCATCAGCTTAAGTATGAGAAAGTATATTCCAGTGGACATAAGGTGAGAAGTTTCTCTCAAATTTATTTTAAGTTGTAATTTAATTACGTTATTTAATTTAATTTCCTGATGGTTTAATAATGCATTAATATAAGTATTGTTTCCTTGATAATAATCATCTCATAAATAATTTGAGACATACTATTTTAATAATGATTACTTAAAAATAGTAGGATACAAATTTAATTAATGATACTCACTATCTGTAATAAGATCGTGTTCTTATTCTTGAATTAAAATCTTTATAACTTATTCTTGAATATAGTTTCATCCATCATCATTAATTTCCTATGGAAATATATTACTCCCGGGCAAAGATATCCACTTTCCTATCCTAGAAATTTATATGGTAATTAAATGGAGAATTTTTTTTTAGTTTATTTTTCTAAACAAATGCGAAATAAATTTCCGTTGGTTCAATTTTTATATATTTTTTCAGGGTGATAAAAACAAAAACTTGTACCTTATCTTTTTAATATAGACCGTAAAATAAAGCAATTTGAATTGAATTAATTTCAATAAAGAAGACTCCCAAATAAAAAGAAAATACAAAATGCTCTTTCATATCTTAATTTGACTCTTGATTTAAATATGTTCCTTAATTATATTTCGTTACAGGCTAATTATGCTTTTAATTTAAATATCGTTTCATCATAAATAACTGAAATTTCATATTTTAAAAATATCATAATTACAGATATTAATATAATGAATTTCGGACTTAAAGAGTGTGCTAAAATAAATTAAAATTATTCACTTTCTGTAATACAATCTTGTTATTATTCGAGAATTTAAATATAAAATTATTTTCCTTTTATATAGTTCAACAAATCATTATTATTTGTCTGTGAATATACAGTGTGCCCACTAAAGTTTCTTGCCACCCTCTTAACTTCGGAACGGCTGCTCTTGTATTCATAAAAGTGGCGTCTAGGTATAGTAAAGTAGCCATGAGCTACTGAATTAAATCGCCTGCAGCACCACCTGGTGGAAAACTGCGGAGTTAGCCTTCCTATCACGAAAACGGAAAGTTATAGGGAAAAAAGTGATTTACAAAGCTGTAGAGCATCATCGATTTAGCACGAAAAGACATCTTGTGGATATTAATGCAAAGAATAGAACGATTAAAACGCGCATTTGTTGTTTCGTGATTTCCTACACTGTGACGTGACAGACCGATTTCAGAAAAAAACAACTAGTTGAAACAATATACCTTTATTTGAGATGTTCAAACTTCTCACCGTCAACGGCAATGCCCATTTGGATCCTTGTTCGAATTTCACGTTGCACATGTTGGAGCATAGAGTTGGAGCATAGACACGTTGTCACAAGCATCTGTAATGCGTTGTTTTAATTGGTAATCACAAGCGATACCACTGTGCCACATTGCAGTGTCGTGTTTTGTCCGAAAGATAATCATTTTTCCTTCCGTTCAACTTTCGTGACGACACAGTGTAATAAATCACGAAAAATCGAATGCGCGTTTTAACCGTTCTATTCTTCGCACTAATGTTCACAAGGTGTCTTTTCCTGCTAAATCGATGATGCTCTACATCTTTGTAAATCACTCTTTTTCCCTATCTCTTTTCGTTTTCGAAATAGGAATGCTAACTTCGCAGTTCTGCACTAGATGGCGCCATAGGCGGTTTCATTCAGTAGCGCATGGCTACTTTACTATACCTAGACACCAATTTCATGAATGTAGCAGCATCCATTCCGAAGTTAAGAGGGTGGCAAAGGACTTTAGTGGGTATACTGTATATAGGTTTATCGGAAAAGCTGGACAGCACGAAGGCCTTTTCACCGCGCATCGCTTCTGTGCATCGACTGAAGTTCGCGACTGCACACCAATTACGTCTAATAATTTTCGGAGAACTGCCAAGTATTTTGCAAAAACAAAATATTGTACTTCCTCAATTACGTTTGGAATTATACTTTTTCAAAGTTTAACAAACATTTTTCGATGACTGTGTATTACTACCAAGGAACAAAATGCCCACTTTCCTATCCTCTAAGTTTGTATCGCAATTTAATTTAAATTTTTTGGTTTCTTTTTTGCCTTATGAAATACGAATTTTTTTGTTTCAGCTTTTGTCTATTTTTGTAGATTAAACAAATAAAGTTTTTCTAATGTTTTCGATATAGACAGTAAAATTATGGTAATTTGCATCAGCTTCATTTCAAGAAAGAAGATTCCATAGGGGGAAATACATTAAAGCTCTTACAAAATAAAATCAGTTTTAATAATTGTACTTCCAAGACAGGTAATAATGCAGTTAATATAAACATTATTTTCTTTAACAATATCTCAAAATAATTTAGGATATTAAAACAATGAGTTGCAGATTCTATAAGAAATATGCTAAAAGTAAATTAAATATACGAGGGCTGTAAATTAAGTAATGGCAACATAAGTATAAATCAATTTTTAATGAACTTATAAGTACAATTGCATTACATTCCTTCTATGTAATCACCAGCAAAGCTTATAACCTTTTGCCAAATGTCGGGAAGCCGTTGTAGACCAGTGGTAAGGTGTTGATTATTGATGTGAGCTACCGAGCGCCCTACTGCGTGGAGTACAGATGACTCAGACCAACCTCTAAGGATAATTCTCGGACAGTCTATCGGCGGTCTATGGTAAGGAGACCGCTGAGGATGTCAATCTGCTCTTGAGGAATCGAGGGCCGACCTGTGCGTTGCAAATCCGCAGTCTCATTTCGACCCGAACGAAATGCTTGAATCCATCGTGTTACTGTCCTATACGGCAAAGCATTTGTGCCATAGGCTTCCACTAATCCTAGATAGCATTCTGTTTCATTTTTGCCACGGGCAAACTCGATTTTAAGCCACGACCGCTGATAACCTTTTGAAAACATGCTTTAGAGCGATCGAAACGAAACTCCTCACTTTTACGCCACACAAGAACTACCCTTCTAAGCAAATCGACTGTTTTTTGCACTCTACACATCGACAACAGCGCCACCTCACCACTCCCATATCCTATTTGCGCATGCCCGCCTTTCTGCGAGTTTCAAGGTTAAGTTGCCACTATTTAATTTACAACCCTGGTAATTATCCACTTTTCGTAAAAAGATCTTGTTCTTATTGTTGAATTAAAATGTTATAATGTTCCTAAATATATTGTTATACATCATCATTATTTTCCTATAAAATTTATATTAAAAAAAAAACAAATAAAAAACCACTTTTACAAACTTCAAAATTATATTGCAATTTAATGGAACTTTTTTTGTTAGTTTTATTTTTCTTAAGAATTGCGAAAGTTTTTTTTCTTTGTTTAAGATTTTGTGATTTTTTTAGGTTAAACTAAAGTCAAGGTTCATATAGAGACAGTAAAATTAATTTGCATTGGCTTAATCTCGAGAAAAGAAATATCAAATGAAATAATATTAAGGAAAAACTCTTTATATTTAAATTTTTGTTGTAATTTATAAATATTTATTATCCCTCTAATGAAGAATAACTTTTAAATGAATGAAATATATATTTGTGCTTAAAACAGATTTTGAATGGATTGTTGATGTAAATTAATGTTGAATTTATAAAAATTTCATTAATGTCATTAAATAATTAAATGTAAGGTCAACGGCATACAATTCTGTAATGCAAAATTTCCGATCAGAAAACCGGAGTAAGAAGCATCTGACGCGATTAGCACTTTGTATGCTCAGTTCTGATCTGCTGTTGGAACCGTGAAGGTGCCAAAAAATGGCACAAAAAATAAAAGTAAGTTGTGTGAAGAGACTTGTCACTGCAGGTCATTAGGTGGGAGAGGTGTAGCTACCTAAGAGATTTCCCTTATTCCGGTTACAATCGAAATCGTGGGGATATCTTGAAACCAATTCATACTTCCGCACATGTAGTATTTATAGAATCGCCAGGTTGTCCGCTTTCCTCGTAAGTAGTTTTTCAGGCTTATTGTACTATTTTATTCCTAAACCATTCCCATACGACAATTTCTTCATTTTTTTAAAAAACCTGTGTGACGTTTAAAATTTCAAGAATTTTTATCAGTATTTTTTTTTATTTTGCTTCAAAAATTTCACATTTGATGAAGCCTTAATCTCCGTTTCGGAAGGAAAGGGCTTACTTGTAACGACAACAACAGCAATAAATGTTTAAAAGTTAACAACTAGCTATTTAATGTATTCAAAATTAGCTCATAAATTATCTACAGATCGCTGCAGATCACTAGGTGAGTACCTACTTGGAATATTTCACCTCATTCCGGTTATGATCGGATATATATATATATTTGTGGGAAATCTTGAAACCAATTCATACCTCCGCACATGTAGTACTTATAGTATTGCCAGGTTGTCCGTTTTTCCGTAAGTAGTATATGTTTCAGGCTTTTTGTATGATTTTATGCTTAAACCTTTCCCATACGACGATTTCCTCCGTTTTTTAAAAAAGCTGTGCGACGTTTATAATTTCAAGAAGTTTTATCAGTTTATTATTCCGTTTTGTTTCAAAAAGTTCACTTTTGAAGCACTATTGAACACAAACAGGTGACTTCAAAATTAGTCAAACAATGTTATTAGAAAAATATAATGCAAATACAGTTAGAAAATAACAATTATAACAATTAAATAACTATTTGTTTGTACGCAAAATTTTTTGATAAAGACATTATAGGCACATTCAGCATAGTTCAGTAGACTGAGGAAAATGCCGGTTGTTTAATAAAACCAGAACAAACTGATGTCAAGAAAAATCTTTTGTTTTTAAGAGACAAATCTGACATCACTAGGTTCTTCGACAAATGGAAACTATAACCCCTTAGGCCTATGGTGTTTTGAAGTCTTCCATTTAGGAATGTCAGAACAACAACAACAACAACAACAACAAATGCTTAAAAGTTAACAAATAGCTATTTAATGTAGTCAGAATTAGCTCATAAAATATATTCTTGATTAATTTCATTAATTAGTGATAAATGAAACTAGTTTATATTTTAAATCTTGCCTGTATAGGTGTTTATATGCTAAAAAAATTATTTATTAAACAAATCTACAACCTTTTGCTGTATTTTCTTTCTGTAAATCTGAAAGAAAAACTCTGTATTGATGCTCCATTTGCAACCAAACGCTTTATTATAAACGCGTAATTTCTAAGTTCTCATAGACTTAATATTGACAAATCAGTTTTGAAATTTTATGTCCATACAGAATGACTCAGAATTTCAAAAACAAATTTTAAAGGTCTAAACGAAACTTTAAAATATTAATTCTTCAGTAGGAAGCCACGATGTAGACTATTTTTTAATTGAAAGGGAAAATACGTGTCTTATTTCAAATTGATCCCGGACATTAATTTTTCCCTTTCCCCAAAGTGAATTTATTTATAATTGAAAGATTAAGTTCACTTTCAGTCAAATGTGATAACATCACAAGAAAAGATAGAAATTGCCCCATTTGATGTTCAAAACACATTGAACTGTTCTTTTTTCGATGAAGAATGTAGTTGACAGTACATATGGTGTCAACGTCCGAATTACAGTGCACTTCCAACAATTAATGTGATTCTATATCATTTTACATTAAAGACTTTTATAGATATTGCTAAATATATGGATGAATATATAACATTTATTAATATATTATTGTTAAATACACTTCAGTCAACGTAAGTTTTAAAAAAGAAATCATAAGCATTGTACCACACAGATGAAAATGATTTTAAAGACAAAATTCTTTTAATTTTAATGATGAAAGAATAACAATTTCAAATGTATGCTTTTTAAAATAAAATTATTTTTAAGCATTTCATCTTTTAAAGTCTTATTTAAGTTGCAAGAAGCTTCTGCAACATACATGAAGCTCGTTAGATAATAAGCTTCTTGCTAGACATTTTTTGTGTCCCTTTGTAGCCTGAATTTTTTAATACTAGGTGGTTCTCTCCCTACGAGCTACGCTCACCCACCCCTGTCCAGACACCAAAGGCTCTAAAAACACACTAATTTGTTCTGTATTAAACAGATTATTCGATTACGGAATATTGAAAGATATCACAATTAGTGGTGATCTTCTGTAATCGATTAAACACCAGAAATTTCGCCACGCTACATAATTTTATTAGTATGACCCTAAACACTGAAAGTTCTAGTCCAATATAGTCAACAATCACATGCTGACGGAATGGTGACGGGGTGAGATTTTGCATCCCAAAGAGTATAAAAATTGCCAAATATTTTACAATAACCACAAAATGGCCATTGATCGCTGAGTGATAAAAAACAATTATAATTTCTTTTTACTATTTAACCGTAGTAATTAATAGTATAACTATTTATCGTTAACTTAATGTTATACTTTAAACTTTTTCTACAAAATGGTAGGTTTTAGTTAAACAACAAGAAATAAATAATCTGTATTCATTCCTTTTGCTCACAACCTTAAAAAGTTTATTTCTCTTATTTATACGATCACCTCCTTGTCTATAAATTTAGTATGATGCATTCTTCAGTAAAATGTGTGTGAAACTAAAAGGTCTATGGGTCTTTTTCTTAGGAAAAATCACCAAAGAAGGCATAGCGTTACAGTATAGATGAGTTGGAGCCGCTATCGCAATTGAAAAAGAAAAAAAGTGCTAAATTCTGATACAGAATGTACCCCAACCACACTTTCACAGAAATTTACAAAATCACCTCACCTGCATATATTGCATTTATTTATGAAATGAGACTAATCAGATTATTTTTCTTTAGGCCACTTTTTTCCCGAACCATTGTGTGTTCTTTTCCTGTGCAATATCAAGATCCGATCTACTTTATATCAAGGATAAGACATGTATTTCACTTATGCCTTCAATTATCCCATAACTGTAAATCAAATCAGAACTGCAACAGGTAAGAAATGCAGCAACTACTGGTATTACCAACAATCATTTATTTCAGTAGAACCTTGTAAATTGGAACCTGTCTATAACAGACACTTCCTTAAACAAAATAGTTTTTTGTCCACTTAAAAGGAATCCCATGAAAATTTTCCCTCTAAAACTGAAAACGTGTATAAAACGTACTTTTTTGTGGGTGACAAGCTATTTCGTTTTCAAATGTATTTTGAACTGTTAAAAAAATTACTGTTAATGAATAAACATAAACTTTTAAAGTCTGTTCATAAAATAAAATTTTTTGCATTGTGATTTTTTATGTTTAAATGGCGTGATTAAAGATTTAAAAATATAAACAGATATTTTCGGTGCTCATCTTTGAATTATATATAATAATATATAAATTTGTATCTAATCAACAAAATGTTTGTATTATTATAATATGCACACAATTATTCTCTTTTATGCTACCATATGCTCCATCTTAAATTTATAATTTCAAATCGTGTACTCTTTTAGGTGAAGATCGGAAAGAAATAGACTTTACGAGTTGAGCAAAAATATTCATGCATATATTATAATGTCACGAGTATAAAAGACATGGAAAAACATGAATTATTCATAGTTCAAAATAAACGTACATAAGTTTATTTTCTGAAATATTTTCTTCGAAAAATATTTTATATGATAAATAGGTTGGACGTATTTTCTGATGACAATAAATAGGAAAGAATAAAAAGTTTCTAATGAAATATATTGCTCAACTGGAGAATATAAATTAAAATTATCAATATATTTTAACAAGTTGTACCAAAAACGCATAGAAATGTATTCATCTGTGAAATACATTTTATAATAATTTAAGACATTAAGGAATCTTACTGTTTAAATATTTAGCTTAAATAGTGATTTCAATCAAAATCCAGTTTCTTTATCTTATATGCATATGGAAGAAAAGAAATGTCTCATTACTTTCATAAGCTGTATTAAAATATTGTGAAAACACAATCTATATTTATTGGCGATTAATTTATTAATGGGCTCATGTCTAACTGCGCATTTAAATCAAATATATTCATTCGTAATTGGTTAAATAGTTGTTATGTCCCTGGGCCATATCACAACGAAATCATGCTATCTGTACTAATACATGCCTTGTATATTTATTAAGCTATACATTAAAATATCCAACATTATCCACAGTCATTAAACTATTATAGCATCATTAATCAATCTGAGCTCGAAATAGGTATTACAGCAAAAGCAATATTTAAATGCACTCTGTCAACCTGTTTTGATTGAACATTATTCACAAAACACTAGTTGCTTGAATGGTCTACAATGATGTATGTGGAAATCAGAATATTCATTTTACGTTTATTTAATAAAAGTCTTTGAGGAGCATATGTATACATAAAGGGAACTAAAACAAGTGGGTAAGTGTGATCGAAGATAGCTCAAAGAGTTTCGTTTAATATTCCTTTCAAAACACTATATCCTTTCTTTAATAGATTCAAATAAATTTCATTTAGCCTAAAAAAAAATTTAAAAAAAAAGTTTTTATAAAGTAAAAATTTACCGGTCTATTTTTTGTTTTTTCGAATATCTAAACCAGCCCGCTATTATATTCTGTCATAATAATACCCGTAAAACGGACTAAATGCGGTATTTAAAAATATTATTTCAAAATTTAACAAATTGTACACCTTCGAAATGTTAAAATATGCGAATATTTCCGTAATCGGATTTTTATCACGATTCAATATGTTTCTGAAGCTCATATTTACTATTTACTATTCTCTATTACTCATATTGATACTAGCTTTGTATTATTCTCAAACATCTGAAAAATTCGATAAACTTCCAGTATGATGTCAGATTTTCTTTTTAATTCTCTAATGACTTGATATTAATCTGCTTTGTTTACATACACATACTCATACTCCTTGTATTATTGAGAAATCTTAGACATTTTCCGTTTTATTACTACTATGAAGTCAATCAATTTTATTTCATATTTATCTTTTTTTCAACTGATGAAACTTTTTATTTCATTTTTATTTTTCACGTGCAAATCGTTTGTTAGAAAATTAATTATTGTGGAAAGAATTTCATCGTGGATTTTTAATTTTTGGCATCTGCTATACCGAAAAATGTTTAAATTTAATAGGAAAAGGCTGTTAGAATTTTTTTTTTTTTTTATCTCTATTTATTAAAATAATACGAATTTTTCAAATTTTAATATTTTGCGCTCTTTATAGCTGTTATTCTGTTATATACACAAAGTTTCAACTCTGCAAGTTATATAACTTTTGCGAATGGCTCTGTGACAGACAGACAATGGAGCGGGAGTAATAGGGTTTCGTGAGATGAACGAAACTCTAAAAATGATGTATTTCCAATCTCTAAAAGAATCATATTTTTTTATGAACATCACATAGTTGTCATATAAAATTAGATATTTATAAACTTTGTACTTTAAAAAAGTCAGTATTAAAGTTAACTAGAGCTGAAAGTTATATAAAAAAAATTATTTCACAATAAACTTGTTTATACATAAAATAATACGAACATACTAATTTAAAAGTAAGTTGGAAAAATATTAATAATATGTATTTAATAAAATTTCATTGTTAAAATCTATACTAGAATTTAAAAGGAGTAAAGATTGTTTGTTTGTTTGTTTGTTTGTAGGGGGTAATCTCTGGAACTACCGAACAGATTTCAAAAGTGATGGTGACAGCCCCTGCTCCAACATAGGCTATATTTTATGTCGGTGCCACCACCCCAGGGTGGTGCAGGATCGAAAAACGTTCTAAAATTGCGATTTTTTGTATACTGAAGGAGCTAGAAACTTGAAATTTGGCATGGTAGTTACTTATAAGATGTAAATGCTCTCTAAGAACAAATTCTAAAAAAACTGGAAATTTAAAACTGTGAGATGAGCGAAAAGCGTTCTAAAAACATTCCAAATTACAATATCTATGGAATCTCTGGAACTACCGAACCCTTTTCAAAAGTGATGGTGGCAAAGTTTTGATGACGATCCCTGCTCCAACATAAGCTATATTTTATGTCGGTGCCACTAACCCTACGGGCGGGGGGTGCAGGAGCGAAAAACGTTTTAATTACGATTTTTTTATGCTGAATGAGCTATAAATTTGAAATTTGATATTGTAGCTACTTATAAGATGTAAATGCTCTCTACGAACAATTAAAAAAAAAACTTTAAAAGGGTGAAATGAGCGAAAAGCGTTCTAAAAACATTCTAAATTACAATTTCTGTGAAATCTCTGGAACTATAGAACCGATTTCAAAAGTGATGGTGACAACCCCTGCTCCAACAGAGGCTATATTTTATGTCGGTGCCACTACCCCAGGGGGGTGCAGGATCGAAAAACGTTCTAAAATTGCGATTTTTTGTATACTGAAGGAGCTAGAAATTGGAAATTTGGAGATACTTATAAGATGTAAATGCTCTCTAAGAACAAAAAAAAAAAAAAACTGAAATTTAAAATGGTGAAATGAGCGTAAAGCGTTCTAAAAACATTCTAAATTACAATTTTTGTGGAATCTCCAGAACTATAGAACCGATTTCTAAAGTGATGGTGGCAAATTGATGGTGACAACCCCTGATCCAACATAGGCTATATTTTATGTCGGTGCCACTACCCCAGGGGGGTACAGGATCGAAAAACGTTCTAAAATTGCGATTTTTTGTATACTGAAGGAGCTAGAAATTTGAAATTTGGTATTGTAGCTACTTATAAGATGTTAATGCTATCTAAGAACAATTTAAAAAAATTAATTTAAAAGGGTGAAATGAGCGAAAAGCGTTCTAAAAACATTGTAAATTACAATTTCTGTGGAATCTCTGGAACTATAGAACCGATTTCAAAAGTGATGGTGGCAATTGATGGTGACAACCCCTGCTCCAACATAGGCTATATTTTATGTCGGTGCCACTAATTCTAGGGGGGTGCAGGAGCGAAAAACGTTCTAAATTGCGATTTTTTTTTTATACTGAATGAGCTTAAAAATTTTAAATTTGACATTGTAGTTACTTATAAGATGTAAATGCTCTCTAAGAATAAATAAAACAAATCAAAATTTAAAAGGGTGAAATAAGCGAAAAGCGTTCTAAAAACATTCTAAATTACAATTTCTATGGAATCTCTGGAACTACAGAACCGATTTTAAAAGTGATGGAGGCAAATTGATGGTGACAATCCCTGCTACTACATAGCCTATATTTTATGTCGGTGCCACTAATCTCAGGAAGGGGGGGGGGGGTGCAGGAGCGAAAAACGTTCTAAAATTGCAATTTTTTTTTGTACTGAAGGAGCTATAAATCTGAAATTTGGCATTGTAGTTACTTATAAGATGTAAATGCTCTCTAAGAATAAATTTAAAAAAAAATCGAAATTTAAAAGGGTGAAATGAGCGAAAAGCGTTCTAAAATCATTCTAAATTACAATTTCTATGGAATCTCTGGAACTATAGAACCGATTTCAAAATTGATGGTAGCAAATTGATGTTGACAATCCCTGCTCCAACAGCCTCTTTAGTAAAAAGCTATGCATTGTTGACGACTGGGTTTTTTGCTAATTGTTGCCACAGATTAATCTCGGAAAATGAAACATTTCAAGTTACTGAAAAAAAAAATAATAGCTCGGAAATTATTTGTCAGAAAATTGTTAGACAAACTGTGTTTGAAAGGTAAAAAAAAATATTTTTCTTGATATAAATTTCAAATCTAATGATTATGTCGTTTTCAAATATTGAATTTCAAAAATTACGAAATTTCACAATGGAGTACCATAGCGAAACTTCATGCGTAAAAAGATAATGATAAGGGCGACGTGTCCTGACGTGTATATTGGCTATAGCACGAGTCACAAATTATAGTAGCCTTATTATTCTGTTAAAATATAAAAGTGAATTATGAAATTTCAATATTTTGTTTGATTAAAAGTTCGTTAAGAGAAATTGACCAGCGTAGCGGGTGTAGCTTGCTAGTAATTAATAAAGCCCTTATCTATTTTTATTTGTGGTTATATTATATTTTCCTGGATTATGTAATATTTCCTCCTTTTAATGGTGTAACTTTTGCAATTGTATAAAAATTGGATCTTATCGAAGACTGTAAAAAAATACAGAAAAATTTCTTAAACAAACCAATTTCACAATGTTAAGAATATGATGAATGCATAAAAACATGTGAAAGTCTGCTATTTTGCAGAGTATTGCTTTTGATGGATTTAAAGTTTTAAATAAACAAACTGATTTTTCATCGACTTAAGATTTCAGGTAGTCTCAAATCGATTTAATAAGATTAAATGTAAATGTTTTATTTCTAAAAGCGGTTAAATGCCATAAACTTAAGTAATTTAAATTATTAACGGACACTTAATCCACGAAAATATAATAAAATCTCGAACGAAAATAAACAATAATCTTTCTGGTTACTCATGATTCCGAAAAGCGTTCTTTATCAATCAAACAGCAGAAAAGCAGGACATCCTGTTTTTTATAATGACCGTACATATACTTAAATTTTACTTTAGTTTCTACCATTCCTCAGTATTTATATTTTTCAAGAGTCATATAAATGTGGCTTTTTTTAATAGTACTATTTGTTGTATATTGCCATTACACTCCTTTAAAATAAATTTATTTGTATTGTCATTAACATACATATATTAAAAGCTATCATTACAAACATAGTCAGTTATCCACGTATAAAATACATACGATTAAATTCGACGTTTTTAACAATAAAGCATAATCCATACCCAGTTTTTTCAAACAAATTTCCTTTAATTATTGTTTCACTATCCTTCATTTTACGTTTCACTTGCCTTTTATTCCTTCTAAGAACTCTTATATTCCTTTTAACCATATAGACAGAAATATACACCACTTTGAAACATCATATGGACTGATGAAGCTCCGGAAACTTTGCATGAGAGAAATAAGTAGTGTATATTTGTGGCTATATGGGTTAAAAAATGAGTATAAGAGTTTTTAGAAGGAATAAAGGGCAAGCGAAACGTGAAGTGAAAGATAGTGAAACAAAAGTTAAAGGAAATTTGTTTGGAAAAACAGGGTATGGATTATGCTTTATTGTTAAAAACGTCGAATTTAATCATATATATTTTATTCGGAGATAACTGACTATGTTTTCAATGATAACTTTTAATGTACAGGGTGTTTCACAAAGGACCTCTAACTTTAAAAATCAATAACTCGGAAACGCTGATAGACAGAAACATGAAACTAGTGGTATGTTTATTAAAAAAATCGTAAGAATCTTATACGTAAATCTCAAAATTTAGTTAAAAATAGCACCGATAGATGGCGCTGAGAGCGTTAAGAATCTTTCTAAAGAGAGTTCAGAAGCATAGAAAGACTTAGATGCCGAAGATTTCTCTATTGAAATCTGACCGCTATTTTCGTATAGTAAAAATAATTCACATCGGCCACGTTGTCTGTCTGTTGAATTTTTTTAAAAAGCTCACGAATTGTTTTTCCATCTGGGCCTTTTGCGACTTAAATTCGCGTTTGAAAACTTCTCATTTTGGCAGTAGGACTCTGATTTAATCGGTGGTACTGCAACACAATAAACACACTTTCCTCCACGGTATACACGACTTTCGGAATTACTTTCACTATACGCTAATAGCGGCCAGATTTCAATGACGAAATCTTCGACGACTAGTCTTTCTATGCTTCTGAACTCTCTTTAGAAGGATTCTTAACGCTCTCAGCGCCATCTATCGGTGCTATTTTTAACTAAATTTTGAGATTTTCGTATAAGATTCTTACGATTTTTTTAATAAACATACCACTGGTTTCATGTTTCTATCTATCATCGTTTCCGGGTTATTGATTTTTAAAGTTAGGGGTCCTTTGTGAAATACCCTGTATGTATGTTAATGACAATACAAATAAATTTATTTTAAAGGAGTGTAATGGTAATTAACAATAATACTACTATTAAAAAAAGACACATTTATACGACTACTGCTCTTGAAAAAGATAAATACTAATGCCTGAGGAATGGTAGAAAACTAAAAATAAAATTTAAGCGTTCTTTATCTTTAGACACCTCAGAATGTAATATATTTTGTAAACTAAAAGAAGTATTTATAAAACTTTTTCTACCGCTGATTTTCAGAAACGTTTCCAAGTAGTCTTTATAGTCTATTAGCTAGTTTTCTCAAAACAGAATAACAAAGGTTTGCTAACAAACCTCAATTTAAAATTTTTAGGGATTCAATTAGAATTATACATTCAATTGTAACAAAATAAAATATATTTGTTAATCCTGTTAACTTAGCATGATTGTCTGTAAAACCTCTGTTTGTTAAACATAAAAATGTTTACTTGGGAATTGATATCATCCGTAAAACCTGTATTGCCAGTTGAGAAAACTAATTAATACATTATAAAATTTACTCGGAAACATTTCCAATAATCAGTTGCAGGAAACTAACCGTTTTTAATTCTTTCCAACATAATTGAAAACTATTTATAAATTCCGTTTGTCTGTCTGTCTGCTCTTCTTTCCGTGCTCTAACTCTCGTAAATATACTCGGATTGTCATAAAATTTTTATACATTATTGAATTTTACTATAGAATGTTCGGTATTGAAAAAGCAGTGTGTCGCATTAATAGTTCATTTAGCGGGAAACACAAAAGAATTCCAGTACATTATGGTCTATGGGGAAGAATCGTTTGCGGCGCATTTTATTGATGTTACGACATTTCTAACATAGTGAAATGAATATGCATTAATGAGATGGAATACAGCATGCTTTTGCCGGAGTATACAGTTAGTAGCATTTATTGTTCAATTACAGAGGCGTACAAAACTATTCCTCGAATTATGATCTGTGGGGGAAAATCGTTTGCGGTGCATTTTGAACATGTTATGATACTTGACACATAACTAAATTTAAAATGATAACTAAGGTTCAATATAACTTATTTTCTATAGATTATGGAGTGCGTATGATTTATCGTTCAGGTACAGGGACGCAAAAGAGTATTCATTTAAAGGTTTGACTATGATCAGTAATTGCTAGAAGTGATATTTCAGCTGTGGTATGCCATTTTATGTGATTTTAGTGCACATAAAATGTGCACTAAAAACATTATATTAAGTGTTGTTTACAAATTCTGTAGATTAAATACAGGACTACACGAAAGACTTCGATTATGGGCAGCAATTGCTGAAAATGGATTTTTACTGAGTTATGTATTTTTAAAATGCTTATTTACATATCTTATTTCATCGTTTGGAAAAATTAAATTTCTTAGTAATATTCTGTTTGTGTTGGAAAGTGTTTCATAATCTATGCCGAATGCATGATTTTTTTTAAATAAATGCTAATTTAAATCTCAAACATACATTAATATCTGAGGCTTCTAAATATAAAGATTTTTGGATTCCTGGGAAACTCGGAAGAGGTTGTTGTCTATTTCCATTTGTGGTTATATTATATTTTTCTGGATTAAGAAATATTTGCCTCTTTTTAACAGTGCAACTATCGTAATTGTATAAAACATGCATCTTCTCAAAGACTGTAAAAATCCAGTCAAATTTCTTAAAAGAATCAATTTCACAATGTTAAGAATATGGGGAATGCGTAAAGAAATTCAGTTGAATGGAAATTAAACAAAAGCTACACAATCCGAAAATCGCGAAAATGAATAACGAGTGCTGCTAGATTGCTTTTCTTAACAGTACGCTCAAAGTTTTTAGTTTGCATTCTGTGTAAATTTAACATGGTTTGGTTCAAAACTCTTCAATATTTTAAACCAGCAATGATTTATCAATAAGATTACAAATGAAAATGTTCTACCTTTGGCAATTCTTAAGAATATTGATTGAAAAATAAGACCAAAGATTTCAAAAATTTAAACACAAACATTAACATTAAACTTAACATTAAAATCTATAGATCAGAAGTACTTTTATTGAAACAAGAATTCTTGAAAAATTCTGTTTTTGAATATCATTGTTTACTTTCAATAGCAAAACACATTTTCTACCAGTAACGTTTATATTTTATTGTATTATAATATTTGCGTTTAAAGACGTTTAATTACTATACATTATTGCACATTATGCAGCAAAGATTGATGTAATTAGCTAAGTAAACTGTATAGTAAAACTGAGATTGAAATTTTAATTTGTGATTTAAATTTTAATATTTTTTAAAGATTTTTAAATTTGCGATTTAAGTAAATTTCATATAATTTCGTTGAAAACTGTAACACATTTTAATGCAGGAATTAATTGTTTAAACCATTAAGAAATGCGCTATTTTCCATTTGTTTGCTATGGCGCAATAGGTGACTTTCATTTTATTTTTCGATATTTTGTCTTTTTCCAAATTATTTGCGTCTACATCTTGTTCCACTATTTCTAAACAATAATATTCGAAGCGTATCTCTACTGGAAATCTTCCATGATTATAGTTTTCAAATTATGGTAATCAATGGAATACAAAAAGGCATTGCGACAACCCTGATTGTTTGAGGAAAATATGCATAAGAGCAAATGTTTAAAAATTTCAAATCAAAGACAATGTACATAAAGTCGTTCCCTGATCGCAAAAAAATATTACGAAATAACCAATGAATGTAATACTGTGAAACGTCTATTATGAAATAGTCATGTTCTTAACTTTTTTTAGTCTCTACTGTCGTTCGTGAGTTCCTTGATGAGAAATTTTCTGGAAGATGGATCGGACGAGATGAACCAAATCCTCAAGATTTTTCTTTTGGGGGTACAAGGTCAAGGTCAAACTGGGTGGGATGCCCTACCTTTCCGCTTAAGTTCAACTAGCCCCGCCCAGCAGGTTCGCTTACCTAATTATACTGAGCATTACTAATTTATACGTTGTGATATTGAGCAATAGTTATACAAAGGACAAAGTGTTTGCAACATCAGCAAAATATACTGAAAAACTCAAACGGTCAGGGTCACAGATGTTGTGTCTAGTGTGACAGCCCAAATGTTGGGCAATACGTGGCGAGAAATGGAATACCGCCTTGATATTCTTCGAGCAACCAAGGGTGTTCACATCGAAATTTACTGACGCTGACGTAACTACTTATATTAGAAACTTCATTAATGTCTTTACAATATATTGAAACAAGCATATCACAAATTATATTAGTTTTTCTGTAATAAATTATTGTATTCAGGGAAATACTTTATGACCACCCTATATTGTAATGTTTTTCAGCGTAAAGCCAGACTACCTTTAATTACATTATATTGCTTTATATAAAAAGTATGTTAAAATGTATGTTAAAACACTTCAATCTTAGATTTTTTTTGAAAAATAACTATCAATCTCTCTTCAAGTGTAAAGAATTGAGATACTTTAATGTGATTTATCATTCTTTATCATTCTTTTTGAATGAGTTAAACTGAACTTTCGAAAACTCCATGTGATTAAAATACTGTTGTAAAAATAAAGCTACATTTAAATTGATTCGGGGAAATTAAAACATTTTGTTGTTATTCGCTCTTCTAAAACTTCTCTTCAAAATCTTAAAATTTCACGGGATTTTACTTGTGCATTTTAATAGTCTTTCGAGAAAATATTATTTACATCCTGAATACATTTAAATACCGTTGAGCTTAAAATGCTTGAAAATGTTGTTCCACCCGGGATTTTATCAAAATTACAATTACAAATATTCTATCTTTGGTATGTGTTTCTTGTTGTATGTTTTTGTTTGAACATTAAATGCGTAAAAGGTAGAACTGAGAAAGAAAATATAAATAAATCAATAAATAAGTATGAAAATATTCTAACATTTTGAATAACTTTAAGTATAAAAATGAAAAACTATATTAATTATAGCTTTATGTTTTCTTTTAAAAATGAAATCTATTTTCCTACAGTAACATGTATATTTTATAGAATGTATTTAAATAATTACTATCTAAGTTATGTGTAAAATTCCATAGTAAAACTAAGATTAAAATAAATATATCTTGAGTATTGAATATGAAACAAATGTACACGTATATTACTTAACACGCTGTATATCGTTTTTGCTATTATATTGTTGAAAGAAATAAGCAGATTAAATAAACCAAAGTGTCAAAAACAATATTTTAAAGAAGCGCATAAAATAAAATAAAAAATAAAGAAATTACATATTTCATTTCCTTTTATTATTTTAATTCTCGTTAAATATTAAAAAAGGCTACATCCACTATATTATCAAATTTATTATTAAAAAGAAAATTGATGCCATTGCTTCCCGTGAAAAACCTATTCTAAGAGGTTATAACTTCTGCAAAGGTAAAAACTCTACTGTATTTTAGTGATATAAATTCATATTGAACTATATTTCTTAGGACGGTTTAAATTATTCACATAAATTATGTGTACTTACTTTTAATAAATGTGTTATTTTTCATAAAAATAGGAAGTAATTTATATGAAATAAAGTAGGATAAAATTTTAACTTCTTCGCATATGATTTTCAATAAAAATCAAGTATGGGAAATGTAAAAACGTGGATGACATTACATCCGTTATTCAATATATTAGGTTAAAGTGTAGGTTAAAATATTTACTTCTATATCGTGTATATATATGCTTAATTTAATCCATTGTCACAGAATCTAACTAGGAATCATCATCACCACTGACCGATGTGTTATAATGTCATAAATGCTTTGAGAATTCTTCATTACCATTAGGTGAATTATGATTTCAAATGTAATAAATACTATTGAAAGTGTAAATTATCACTCATTGAAATCTTGTAAAGTCTTTGTATGGCCCTATGATTATTATGATCACTCTGTACGTCATAGTCAAAAATCCTTTTCTGATACGTGTAAACATGTCAGAACCTGGACTAACTCAGGAAATGAAGAGGCTTACTGTCATTATATCATTGGCTGCAAGCCACTCAGATTTAGAGATTGCCGCATTCTTGAAACTCGACCGGTCAATATTGTCTTTAAAGTAAGGAGCGAACTGAAGATTGCCAGGGTTGATGCGGCCAACGTTTCACACAGGAAACGACATTGTCGGTGATCTGACTTTATAAATACGCTAGAATTCATCAGTTGTGTCGATGGAAATCCTGGGAAGTTGATGAGGTTCTCTCTGTAGGGAGCTGTAGGTTGATGAGGTAACCAGCTGACGTGTGGTTCATGTGGACCTTCGTTAGAAGTCATACGTGATGAGGAGAGGACAGCTCATGTCCAAGAGAAACAGGGATTAACCACCTGTCCAGAGCAAAGCACCTCATGAACATGCTGACACATCCAGATAGTCAAAAATGCTGTGGTTTTCCTCAGATAGAAAAGCTCTGTTCAAGTACAGAAAGTGAACAACAAAAACATCGGTGGCTGTGTAAAATCCCAGAAGCGGTTCCAACCTTCACGCAAAGAAAATGTCCAATCTCATTGATGATTCTGAGGATCTTGAACAGCGAAGATAACCTGATGTCTCCACATTTCTTCCTATCAGGTGCCAGATTGCTTATACCGAAGTGTGAAAGCTCTGGATTACTTCTGTAGCATGTGGTAAGCCGTACAGTTTTCAACAAGGAACCGAACCATTCCAGATAGCCCATACAATTCAATATTGGATGGTAAAAAAATTTCATGACCATGCCATTCTCAACTTGTGGTTCCCTAGCTCCCCATATGTTAACCCGGTGGACTATTACGTATAGGGCGTAGTTGAGAGGGACTCCAATAGGCATCCACATAACATTGTTGCGGCTCTCAGGGAAGCTATTGTGTATGTAATGGAAAACATTCCCAACATCTATTTCATTATTTCCTGCAGTCGGTTTCGACAGCGTGCAGAGACTGTTATTACGGCTGACGGTGGTTTCAATGAATGATATCATCCATTGTGTATGTGGTCACGAGTACAGAACGTTAAAATGTAAAAAAATGGTCTATCTCTAGTGTGTGTTCCTGTTTGAATCCAGGCTTGATTTTGTTCTCAAATAATAGCGTACCTGCACCCAGTATAAATATATGTTTGAACATATAAACAAACTTTAAGTATAAATTAATTAGTTGAGTAACCAATAGATTGGTTATTTGGTTGGTTGTTTCTTTATGGATGAAAAAGAGGGCAAAAAATGTAATAGAAATTTCCAGTCTTTTGACCATCATGCATAAAGCGTGATGGTTAATCACATTAATATTTTTATATAGAAAAGAAAACATTATTTAAATAAAATAATTATTTCAATTGTTTTAAAATTTATCCAAAAAATAATAAAGTTATGTTTGAACCTAAATTTGGAATAAACTTTATGTCGATGCGGGAATTTCAAAAAAATGGCATTGGCTAATGTAAATAGGTCTCCATTTAATTATTGAAAATGTTTAATTATTAATATTTATTCTAAAAGAAATTTCAAAAATGTTTCACGAATGTAATATATCAACGATACATACACATACACACATATATATACATATATATCACTAAGGGAGGTACGCTTTTTTACGCTATAAAAAGCTATTCTTATTATATTCTTCAATTATCTTAATTATTATCTTAAAATCTTCTTATTTTACTCTATAAAACGTCTTATAAAACTTAGCAAAAAACATGATCGAAAGCGTGAATTTATTTAAGAAACAAAATATATATAAAAGACAGAAAAATATACTTATAAACTGAAAAGAAATAATTTAAGAAATCCTTCCTCAAATTAAAAAAGTATGCATTGTATAGAAATAATAGCAATAGGGAGGTGTTAATAAGTTTAATTTATCTCTTATATAATTATCTAAACGTTCTTGTAATAAAGGTAATATATATATATATATATATATATATATACCATTAAAAATATGAATTATCAAATGTAAATACTCAAGAGTAGGTGTATATATTAATGAATATTAATGAATAAACTGGAAACAACTAAATTTTAAAGTTAAATATCAAAACGGCCCCGGCTAAAGGATCGCCTTTTTTTCATGAGTGACTGGAAAAAGCGTAATTATAAACAAAATCCACCCCCGAGAAAAGTAACTATCCACAGCAGTTTTCTGAAGACGTATCAATCTTACATTCAATAATAATTGAAAAACATAATATACATAAATTAACAAAATTCTGCAACTTACATATTAAACCAAAACAGTGAAAATAACATACTTAAAATACATTTAATCAATATTTGAATATATTTAAACATTACTTAAATAGAACTTATAAATGCTAGTAAATAGAATGTAAGTTGAACAGCCCTCCACCCAGGATCACTTTCAGACAAACTGGAAAATATTTTTAAATATAATTCCTTACTTAGCTTGTGCATGGTCAATCTCTCTCAACTTAGAACAACTAAATTAAAATTATCCCTTCATATTCAAAAACAATAACGAACAATTCTTGTCTTCTCTTTCATTTCAAACTTCCACAACATCTCGTTCTTTTACAAGATTTAGAGCTGAGGCATCATACAGAAAATTCGAGAAAAAGGCATCCAAACGTAATCCTCCTGCTAATACACATTATTGCCAACTATTTTTTAAAAGCATCTGCGAATAATATTTCAAAAAATTATGTGGATAAGTATTAATATAAAAGAAATTAGTTAAAATCATAAACTTTGTTTACAAAAATTAAAATCATTGTTGTAGTTATTTCTGAATCTTATTATTTGATTAATCACAATATTAATACAAATTTATTAATACAATTTAAAGTACAATGAGTCATACTTCTGGTGAAAAAAAATTAAAATTAAAACTACTTCTTTTGTAATAGAAATCCAAATTCAAGTTATTCCGAAAAATATAAAAAGAAATATCCAAAATATCTGCATTCTGGTCATCATCATTTGCCCTATTCAATTTTAAACAATCATGATGTATATCAGTATATTCATTGTTAAAGCAAAATTAAAAATTAAAATATCATCAATATATCTAAAAGTTTTTTAAACTATTATTACAGTTAACTGTATATTTGTATTCATAATAATAATAAAAAAAGAAACAGGTTGGCCACAGTACTGGAATAGTTTGTCTCCATTCCAAAACAGCATAGTAATTGCTTGTGAGTAAGATGCGTATCATTAAACTAAGATGCAATTAGAAATAGTCTCGAAATAGAACCCAAATAACTGGTTTTATGTGTGACTTTTTAAACTAAATTCTTGAAAATATTATGTATTTTTATTTCACATTGTTGCTACAGTTTTTCTTTTTAAAATTTCGTCAATTGATTTATATAAAAATTGTACAAGTCAATTCCACCCTGAAACTTTTTTCATAAAAAAATTCATTCTGAATTAGATCATTAAAAAAATATTAAGCTACCTAATTTGTAACATGATTTTTTTTAAATGTATACAAAAGTGAAATACGATTACATTTATGTAGAAACTGACGGGAAAAAACAGAGATAGGTTATTTAATTTAAAAATGCGTCCATTACACAGAAATAATAACGTACGTTGCATAGAAATCATAGTACGTACGTCGAAAAATGTTCACATTGCGACTTACAAAAAAATTAATTCAATTGGAATTCAGTTAACTTCAATTATTAATTATAATATTTTATCTGATTCTAGAAAGAAATATTCTTTATTTAGTTTATTTCAGCAAATATTTTTATATATTATTTTATCATAATATAGGGCATGAAAAATACCTTTTATTCTTTTACGTAAAAACCTCTTAAGAAATGTAATATTTCCAAATTCTTTTTCTACTTTTAAAGATTTCTTATATAAGAAAGGAAATATGTTGAGAAAGAATATTTTAATAAAAGTATGCAAAAATAAACTTTTTTAAGTTTATAAAAAATGCACATAATTAAGATCTAAAGAGCTGTTTAAACGCAATACAATAAGCAGAGTAAACACCATATATAAAATGAAAATGTGAAAAACTTATTGTAATTAATCACGGCGTTTTATGAACCATGAAGTCTCCTTTTCAGAGGAAAATCCCTATGCACAGCTATTTTTCTGGTTTTTTTTAACTAAAATAACAAAAAACACACATTATGTTTTGCTTGTAAGAACATCAAATTGCAAAAAAATGAATATTTCAAGATATAAACAATGCCAATCTTAATAAATATTTGTGTTTCTAACTAACAAATATAGTACTACAAACTGGCACTTTTTTTTTCATCGCTAACTATTATAAATTTTACCTTTATTTTCATAAACTTAAAATTAGTTGCATCATAAAATATGTTTTAGTAAAATACAGGATAAGTTAGGATATTTAAGTACTTATAGTATCTAAAAAATGTGACACGAAATTCTTTAAGAAAAAATACTGCATAGATAATGTAATGATAAAAAGTTTTCACCACAATTACTTTTTTACGTGCAAGGCTAAGTACAGATGATTCCTTTACATTTTTGTTCCCGTCATTAAATAGGCAATTATATAATATTTTAATATAATGAATATAATATAGTGGTAAATAAATTTGAATATAGATCCTGATTTCAATCCGTTATTTCATTACTAAATCGGTTTATAAACAGAAATTCATGTGTAAACCTTGTAAGAATGAATCAAAACAAACAAAACATCTTCTCTATTTTAAACAAAATCGTTCATTACGTATAATGTTATTTGGGTGAACTCAATTGCCTAATTTGCTGCATTTCAATTAAAACAAGTCCATGTTGAAAGCTGGTCAATCTAAAGCCTTAACATTTTGTAAGGAAAATCACTGTTATGTACTATGTGAGTTGAGGATTGAAGTACTGTTGAGCTGAAATCTCCTATCAGACCCCTAAGATGTCACAAAATGGAGCTAGATCAAAGGGGACTAGATCTTTCCTCTTTTGTCTCTTGATACATTGTTGAATTTTGACTCATATTTATAAAAGCCAGGCTGGTTTTGCCATAAAAACCAATAGACCCCCCCCCCCTCCCTCAGAAAAATCCATCACAGACTTACCACTTTGTCGTCTACTAAAGAAAGTAGGCGGCTATTTCCTGAGGCCATACTAGTGACAATCCCAGCTATCAGGACCTCCAGATTCCTTTTCTTGTCATTTCGAATAATTCGGCGAGCCACCTGATCATGTGTACAGCATGTACTTCCGAGCACAATCAATTCTGACTTGTTTATAGTGCGATTTTAGTTTTGCAAGATACATATTTTAAAGTGATGCTCTTGCAGTCTCTTCTGCGTCTAAGTACCGTGTCCTATGTGACACTGACACCGACATAATTTTTAATTTGAATTATGAACATATTGTGCTTTGACACCAATTTTCCAATTTTAAGATCAGTATCAACACTTTTTACACGTGGCAGCCCGCATCTTGTTTATCGGTCGAAATTGTTATTTGTAGTAATCACTCAGTATGTATTTCTCGCTTTGAAAGATTTAATATTTTACAAATTTCAACAACGGGCTTAATTTTTCGAGCTCAACTTAAATATCATTTTAATTTACTTTTTTGTGAATACCATAGCTTTCGGCATCTTAAATGACAAACGGAAATTAAATATTTGCTGCTACACTGTTCAAGGAAAACGGTTCGTCGGTCGGAACAGGTGGTTGGTTGAACGAAATCAAGCATTTGTTAACTTTTATATTATTATGTGCCTACAATTTTGAGACAGTGGTTTCAAAATTACAATGATCAAGGAAGTAAAACCATTCATAAAGCATAGATTATGAAACACTTTCCAACACATTCAGAATACTGTAAAATAACTTCGCCGTTTAATAAGGTGAAAGATGATGTCAAAATAAACACTTTTGAGCACGAATATCACATTTGAAAACGCCAATTTCATCAAATAACATGTAAACATTTCTGAATTCTTTTGTGCAGCCCTGTATATGATCTATATATTCGTATACATAGTACGCAAACTTTAGTTCCACTAGAAAACGCGTAACACAGTTGAAAACACAATTTCAGCAATTACCATCTATAGTCGCAAAAATATCTGTATTATTTTGGACAGCCCTGTATATGATCTTCAGATATGTATACATATCACATAATATGCCAAAATTTATATCTGCTAGGAAACGCATAACTCAGTTGGAAATAAGCCTTTAGCAATTTCCGTTAATAAGCAGAATTGTGCGAATTATCTTCTGCAGCCCTGATAATTCGAGGCTGTATATGATATGTGGAATTTATACACACCAAGCAATATGCAAAAAATATAGTTAAATTTTAAAACTGTACAATAATTGTCAACGAACTTCGAGTAATTATTGCTGATAGAGAGTAGTGTGATTGAATTTGTTTGTGTATCCCTGTAAATCAAAGGTGACTGCTATGGACACCATATTCTATAGTGCATCACAGTAATGTATCAATTTGAATATATTTAAAACACCGTAACATCACTAAAATATACTGCAAACGGATTTATCCCCATATACCATAATGTAATGGCATTCTGTTGCGATCTTGTGCTGTATACTATTTGCGAGATAATTTCGCGTATATTAATACAGCCAGAGCATCTTCTCCTGACAAAAGCTGTTGTTGTGATTTTACAGATTTTGTTTAAGCATTTTGATATTTGATAGCTCGCTTTGGACTTGTAGTGTAGTTATATCTTTTAAAACTTTTGAGGCCTGAATCTGTCCTTAAGATCTGAAACTCATACATGTCACGTACACTAACGAAGATGTAGCACTAGACTAGCGTAATCGTTTTGATCTTTAATCTCTTTGATCGTTCAGAACACCTTTCAAACGAAATATTAGGCCGGCCACGTTTGCTTTTCAATGCCGCTTCTGTTTGTTTATCAAATCGAGGAAATGAAAGCGATTTGTCAAGCCACTCCTTATTAATTCTAAAATACCTTTCCTTGTCTCGATAGCCTTTTGCCCATCGTAATTTATTTTGATATTAAAAACATTTTAGCTTCTTTTTTAAGTCTATAGAACTACTACGTTCACAGTTGGCCCGACTTTAGAGCTCATTTACCAAAAAAAAACATATTGCTTTTCAAAAGATTTTTCTTTCGAACATTTCATGATATTCAGAAGTTTTCATCTGGTAATATATAATGTATTTAAATTCGTCCCTAAAAAATCAATATGTAATCATGTTTATGTACGCATACTATAAAAAAAATCGAGGGTTATTAACTATAAAAATAACCATACAATTAAAAAAGGAGCAAAAAGGAGCAAATTTTTCTGAAATAATACTTACCATCCTAAAACTCAAATCTAGTAGAAAAAATCTACAAAAACAACTTTTCAAAAGTAAAAAAAAAAAAAAAAAAAAAAGGTATGGCTAAAAAATGGTGTGATATCAAATTTCCAAGCTATTATATTACTTATTTAACTTTTGTCCATTAAATAAGTTATCATATATATAAGTCGAGTGCCTACGTATATGTTAATAGAAATCGTTTTCTTCTGTACTAAATACATCCTAACGAGTTTCTGAAATTCAATTTTTTTCAAATTATGCATGATGGGCTTGGCGGCCATCTTTGCATATTATTCACAAAATTCTAAGCACCCAAATCCGTAGTTAAAATCCGAAGTTCAAAATTGTTATTTAAGCAAATATTTTAAGCGTTTCATTTATAGACTTGTATGCTCTGAAAATTGTGTCTTAAGATAATGATGACTTATCTTAAAGATTCATCTTATGATTTATTTTGTAGAGTAATTAATAATTTCAAACTTGTAAAAAACAATTTCTCAAATATTAGTCTTATCTAATTTATCTGTCCGTAGTTAAAATCTGAAACTCGAAATTGTTATAAACATATTACATTGCAAACATATTACGCTTTTACTTTAGAAATTTGGGTGCTTTGTAAATATATGGAAAGATGGCCGCCAAGCCCATCATGCATAATTTGAAAAAAATTGAATTTTCAGAAACTCGATAGGATGTATTTAGTACAGGAGAAAACGATTTCTATTAACATATACGTAGGCACTCGACTTATATATATGATAACTTATTTAATGGAAAAAAGTTAAATAAGTAATATAATAGCTTGGAAATTTGATATCACACCATTTTTTTACCCATAACTTTTTTTTTTTTTTTTTTTTTTTTTTTTACTTTTGAAAAGTTGTTTTTGTAGATATCATTTCTTTTTTTAAAAATAGATTAAACATAATTTAAATGTTCTAAACATGAGAAATAATTTAAAATTACATTTTACTTTCAGTCATTGTTTAAAGGGAGCTGCCTTCGCCGGCTAGCGGTCCCCTAATTTATATCGGGGCCTCGAATCCTGTAAAACCTTGAATAAGATAAACCTCGAACCGAACGAACCTCCGACCTGGTTCCCCGCTGGCTTCGGCACCGGATAATCCCTTAATTTGCACATCGAATAGTATAAAACTCTAACCAAACGAACCTCCGAAACGGGTCCCCGCTGCTTTCGGCACCATATAGCAGTCGTGCTGCGCACGCTCAAGTTTCATCTTCCACCACCAGGTAGCGCAATCTGTTCTATATGAACCTCGGGCACTGAAATCGTTAAGGCTATAGATGTCGAGTCGAATGAGCTATACCCCGTCGTGATCCAGCCCATAGAACCAGAGATAGGAAAGTGCCCCCTGGTGGTGAAAAAACGAACTAAAGTCGGAAAGCTCTATCGATGTCGAGTCGAATGAGCCATACCCCGTTGTGATCCGACCCATAGAAACATAGATAGGAAAGCGCCCCCTGGTGGTGAAAGCTCATCGCGTTTCGGGGGCAAAGTGGGGGATGAACACCGGAGATGCATAATAGGATTAAGCGGTCAGAGACCTTTCCAACGATTTATCGCATGAGGGGTATGTGCAAAATTTTGAAAATACCTCCCCCCACCCTGCATAATATGATTAAGCGTTCACAGACCTTTCTAACGATATATCACATGAGAGGTGTCGGAAAAATTTAGAAAAGTGCCCGGAAAAAGTTAGAAAAAGTGGGGGGTGAAAGTGGGAGGATTAACCCCGAAGATACATAATATGAATAAGCGGTCACAGGCCTTTCGAACAATATATCACATGAGTAGTGTCGGGGTGGGCGCAAAATGTGGGGGTGAGACCTGTGGTGCATAACATGAATAAGTGGTCACAGCCCTTTGTAACGCTATGTGACATGATGGATATCATTAAAATTTAGAAAAGTGTCCACCCCCCCCTCCCCTTATGTAGGCAAAATGCGCTCCGTCCCTCCCTATAATTTTTGACGCGGCTTTATTTTTAAAATTTATGTTATGTGTTAGAAAATATCGTAAAGTTTCAAACAGATAACTTTATTATACTTCCTAATTTTATTGACACCCCTCCCCATCCCCTCCCCGAAATGTGACGAGCCATTCTTTTTTATAAATTTTTTATCATGTGTTATAAATTATCTTAAAGTTTAAAACAGATCGCATTGGAATTTAATATATTTGCTGAAATTACTATTATATATAGAATAATATAGAAATAAACCCTCCTTTAGCTTGTAATAAAGATATATGAACAATTTTTAGAATTTCTGAAAGCTGATTTTTATTTATTTATTTATTTATTTATTTATTTATTTATTTATTCATTTATTTATTTATCTATTTATTTATTTTTTGTTTATTTATTTATTTATTTATTTTTTGCGCTGCCTTGTGCATGTTTGGAATTTCTTAGCAATTTCTTAGATTTACATTATTTTATTGAATTAAACATTGTACTGTTACAATAAATTTAAATGGAAATTTCATTTCTAAAACAAAAATAATTTATCAACTGGATTTCATTAATTTATAGGAAAATGACGTGAAAGGTATTCCTGCGAACGGAATGCCTGTCCTTTACCGTGTTATTATTATTACTTTTTTTTAGAAATAAATGAATCACATTTAATTCATTTCAAAAATTTTGTTTACGTTTGGAAAGTAATTTTAAATGCCGATAACTCTTTAGAAGGTACATCTTCCTTCAAAAACTTAATTTCTTTTTAAAGATCTTTCTAAAACGTAAATTATATACTTAAAATATTTTTTAAAGCATAAACACTACGTCTAATTACTTTATTTTACAATATTATAAGAACACGCTTTTTATCAGACAATTAAACACACTAAACAAACATGAGCGAAAAATTTACCTGGGCCAGGACTCGAACCTGGGACCTTATGCTTACCGTGCGGACGCTCTACGACTGAGCCACCCAAACAGATACCACTGACCCGCAATTTCTCATACTTATTCATGTTGGAAACAGTCACCTGCCACAGTTTGCAGTCATATTTAATTGTCTGATAAAATGTGTGTTCTTATAATTATGAAGTTTTATTTTTTTTAATATCTTCAGAAGAAAATAGCTGACTTGCAGATGAAATTTGATGTGGTTATAACCTGTAACTGATTTGTGCTATTATAATCCAGATGGGACATGGTCGTTGGCGGGTTTTATCTCTGTTTTGGCATATTTTTTTAATCGCCAAGTTAATTAACAGTTTTTTGCTAATTAAGGATAGAAAATAATTTTTTTTACACTGAATTTTATAAAAGCACATAGATTACGTAATTACTTGTCCAAAAATGCAATCCTTTTATTATTCTGCCCAATATTAAGGTCTGTAGCTTGTTTGAAAATAAAAGTTTGACGAAGAAAAAAGTGATCATTTTAAGTAACTCGACGTTTTTTTAAAAAATCTATATCTCTGTTTATAAATCACTTATGAAGATGAGTTTGGTCTTAAATTGAAGAAATTCTTCATTAGATTCTTCTAGTTTTCGTTTTTTTTTCTGCGACGCTTGGTTTATTTGATATCTGATATTTTATTCTGGCACCTTTTGTCGATTTAACATTGCGGAGTTGCTTTCTGTATGTAAGCAGTAGCGTTCTTTAGTCCAGTTCTTGGCGTTGTTTGTGTGGCGTTTTTTTTAAAGCTTGGCTTGGCAGAGCGACCGCCCCGCTTGATTATAGTTGACACTTAACCTGCTTTAACTCAAAACCAAAAACCTTTAATGTTCGTAAACACTGTCAAATTGTTTTATACATTTTACTACTATATATTCTAAGCGTAACTTTATCTATAAAAAATCATATTAAACACAAATTAAAAGTTAATGTATTTTTGTTACATACCTGAAGTTGAAGGTTCCATAGTCAAAAAAATTATTTTTAAATTTTTATAGCGTCATTAAAAAACGAATGTTGAAACAAAATTATTGAATTTTCATTTATTTATTATTATCATGCGATATGCAGTTTAACTTTTTACTTTAATGAATTTAATGAAGATAACTTTGCACACTCTTTAATACTAGACAGATGTTTACTGACATCTGCTCTATTAACACTAGAACGGCGGTAGGGGTCATTTTGACCCCTGAGTACTTTAGTCCGTTGATTACTTTTGTTTGGTTGGAAGAAATCTTTTGGCTTTTCCTAAATAACAAGTATTTTTTTTTAAAAAATCACCATTCTATATTTGTTATTTTTTGAAATATTTGACAATATTGAATATATATATATATGTAAGAAGATGATATGTAAACAGTTACTTTACTGGAATTATTTGAACAACTAGACGTTGGATAACAAAACATGAACTTTAATGCAATACTAGAAAAACAATTCTACAACGCTGCGGTAGTAATTTCTTCTTATATAATACACTTCTCGCTCAAAACGTACAATACATTTATTTTCGAAATGTCCAACTAGGCCTAACAGTGCCTGTATTGGCTATTTCACATTTCAATGCTTCCTCCACGATAAAAATAAGAAGACTGGCCCTTTTTCCAATTTTGAAGATATTCAAATATTGATCTCGCGATCCAAATTTTTTATAACTCCTGCTTTGAAATCATGGGTAATAGAAATATCAGACCGTCAGTTAATTTGACGATCACGTAAGTCATAAAGGAAATGAAGTATGTTTAACTCAAATCCTACATATATATATATATATATATATATATGAAATATTGATGAAAAAAATATTAATTTTGTAAATTGTGTTTTATTTTAGTTAGCATCAGGTTTAATTTGTGAAACCAAACAATTTTTATAGCAAATTAATGAGTTTTTTGAGTAGTTGTAGTATGATCCAATGGATCACCCTGCATGCGTTACATTTAGAGTACTTTAAAAAGTTTGTAAATTATCAAGCACTATTAAATATAAATTAAATATAAATGATGAAATACACGTGAATTACACATTTTTCCAATATATTTTCATTTAAAATTGTTTGATCATTGTTATTTCAGTAGTTTCATCGAGGGATCAAAATGACCCCTTCGCGCCGTTCCAGTATTAAATTTTCAAACTGTATTGGTAACGTATTATAACCCGTCCCGGCTTCGCTCGGAGGGACAATCTGTCGACCTCCTTGGAAAAATGTCTTATGCATAATATCTAATCAAAAATCAGCAATAATTGTCTTATTCGCCTAATCGTCCATAATCGGGTTCATTGCCGATGTTGTCCACGAAATGGCTAAAATAGCTGAAATACATGTTTAACTATCTTTTAGCAGATTGGTTTAGCTGTATTTTATGTATTTCATTGTTGTAATTTCATTGATATCATTTTATTGTTCTAACTATTGTTGATATTTTATTTTTGTAACTGTATTGTTGCAAGATTCACTCTTTTTTCACCTAAAAACACCCAATTTAACCACCGTAAGGAGTGATTTTCTAAAATCGCTAAAATTCGTGTATAATAATTTTTTCAGTAAATATATGTTTTCATGAATTTTGCACTCCAACCTAAAACTGCTGCTGAGATATGGTGAAGTGACCTAAAATTTTCTATCCCTCCCTTTAACACTCTTCCTGGGATTTTCAGAAATCCTTTCATTTTACTTCCCTAGGTCTTAACAGCAATCTACTGTCAGAATGTCGTGATCCTCACTTTAGTCGTTTCAGCTGGGTGTTCATGAGTTAGTCAGTCAGTCATGCGTTCTCTCTTTGTATAATCGTATATAGATATCTATTTAATAAATATCAAAAAACATTTTGGAAAAGTAAATTTGAATACCATGTATAGAATATACCAGAATGAATGGTCTTCCAAGCAGATCTCTGAATGAGCATAAATTAGCTTAGACAAAACTTTGTTTTTTACACATTGAAGGGCAATTTTATTTTATTACTAGCTGACCTGTCCGGAGTTGCCCACGTCCGGGATAATATACCTATACCACTACTTAAAACATACCTCAACCAGTGTTGAATTAAGGAATTTTTGTTCGTGAGGAATTTCTGGCAGCTTTCTCAGTTGCATTCCCACCTGTCTTCGTCTTTCCATTCCTATCTCGACGTGCAATAGATTTTCCTCGCCATCGCCAACAAACAAACAGACACACTCATAAACTGACAAATATATTTCTTTTATTAATTTAAATACTATGAATTGTCGTATATGAACCACTAGTCCCTCCATTCTGGACAGCCCTTAGCTGCAGGACCTGATTATTACCTATAAACTTAACCTATTGTCCAATCACACGAAATCTTCAAGATCATTATTGCAGTACGATACTCTGACTCATTCATAGTATTTTATTTTATAGCATAGAATTTTTATTTAAAACATGTTTTACATTTAAAAAAAATTAATTTCAAAGCACCTCTATAAAAATAAAAAAGGATAGGATACTGAAATATGATACGTAATATCATATTTTTATAAAATATTTTATTAAATCGGACGGCTAAACATATTAATCTTCATGCACAAACATTAAAAAGATTTATGTAAAGAGATTTATTTTGATATTATGCAAAGAAATCCATATGTATTTTGTGTAGTATCACAATGTTGTGATTTTGTTTATAAGCAATAATATTTAGATTAATCTTTTTTTGTTCTTTTTAAATGTTGGTAAATATTTTTCTCATATTTTCATAATTTGTTTACACAAAAGTTCTACAACATGATAAATATTTATATTTCCTATCAAACTGTATAAAATATTCATGAATCAGTTTGCTTTGTCATTTTCTTATTCACACTACTTTTGTTAGAAGCAATGTCAACAAGACATATTCTCTTATCTATGTTACATATTAAAAAAAAAGAAAAATTTTATTAAAATTGTGGATACAAATTTATACGCTGAAGGGTTTTACTTTTATTTTATAAAAAAGAATAGATCTTTACTATTTATGTACGTTTTCAGATAAAGTTTTAGATAAAGTTTTCAGTTCTTTTTAAAAAATAATAAAAATCAGTCTAATTTCTAATAACAAGAATATTTAACGTTTTAAGCTTCCACTGGTATTAAAAATTGTAAACAACTCTCCTAGAAATAATATAAACAATTGCGCTTCCAATTTTGTAAACAAAATTAGAACTGAAAATAAAGAAAATTAGATATATATAGTTTTCTGTAATTTGTGTTTTTTTTCCTATTACAGGGCAGAGGCCGAGGTAAAATAAGATAAAAGCTAACTTACTACGAGTTTGTGTTACAACTGACAGTGAAATCAATAGTTTTAATAGTTTCTATAAATATTTTAAAATGTAGAAAATTTATTTCTTATTAATAAATAGAGCACTATTAAAAACATTTATCTTAAAATTTAAATAAGTATTTATTTTTATTTCTAATAATAATATTTAGCCATGTCAAATCTCACCATTTTGTGTTTTACGGAAGAAAAATTTTCTATTATTGTTAACATTTTATTCATGAAAAAATATTTTTTTTTTTTTTAAATTTTAATAGAATATTTTGCTTGTACCACTTTCTAAGAGATAGATTAAAAATGTTCAATTTGTTGTGTGAAAGCGGAAATATTATTCTAAAAGGGAATAATAAATTAAAACTGTGAGAAAAACCAAAATGATTTATTTTCAAATAATATAATAGAATCACTTATTAACTTTAAATTAAAGTCTAATATTGCTTATAGTGATAAAAACGTAACACGAAATATTTAAAAATACCTTTTTACTGTAGATTACACGTGTTTCGTTCGCTCTATCGGCGACATCTTCAGATCTAAATGATAAATACAATATTCTCGCATAGTTTTCTGAAAATGGCAAACATAAACCACGAGATCGCATGTTAGAAGGATGCAGGATAGCAGGTGCTTAAATTGGTCAAACTGGGAAACGTGAAAATGAATATTTATTTTTATTTTTATTGCTTTTTCAATCTGTAGATCATCAAGTGCCAAATTTTAGGTAATTCAAAAGAAGCGGCCTTGTTGCAAATGTTATCTTTTCGCAAATATATTTCAATTGATTCACGGATAATGGATGGGAAATAAGCTCTTGATTGAAAAATTATTTTACTATTCTTGAAATCAATCGGCAACGGCTCCTTTCTATATTGTCTGCCAAAGGCAATAGTTCTTCTGTCATATTTGATATCTGCAATATGTTCTTTTATTCTTGTTTTAAATTTTCTGTTTGCCATTCCTATATAGTATTGTACTGTTCCATCTGCCTGGGTGAATCGGATTTCATAAACACCGGAAAGTTGATCAGGTTTTATTGGAAAAAATCTAATGACAAACAGAAAATTTAAAACAAGAATAAAAGAACATATGGCAGATATCAAATATGACAGAAGAACTACTGCCTTAGCCAGACAATACAGAATGGAGCCGTTGCAGATTGATTTCAAGAATAGTAAAATAATTTTTCAATAAGAGCTTATTTCCCATCCATTATCCGTGAATCAATAGAAATATATTTGCGAAAAGATAACATTTCCAACGAAGCCGCGTCTTTTTAATTACCTAAAATTTGGCACGTGATGATCTACAGATTGAAAAAGAAATGAAAATAAAATAAATAATAATTTTCACGTTATCATCTTACTTATAATAAAATCCAAAGGTGAGAAAGTGTCTGTAACGGTACCGGGCTGTACCACTCTGTTCTGCGAGTCGACCATAGTTAAACGCCATGTTAGGCTTAATGAAAAACATATACTAACATATGACAACTAAATGTTAATTTCTTCTACGTGAAATCATGTCTGTTCTTCATATTTTCACATATAACATGTATATCTTATCCAATTATAATGTATTAAATTCCAAATTAAAAATAAGCTGTTATAGACATCAGATTACTAAATATAAACAAACAAGCACTGTTGCCATTCGGAATTTCCGAATCGTGAAACAAATGAATGACTCTTTGAACGCTTCAGTAAAAAAATATAGGTTAATTATCTGATTCTGTTCTTAAAATATTTGTAAAAGCATATTAAAGTCTTTAAATATTTTAATTTTGTTTAAAACCTCCAAAAACTATTTTTGAAGCCATCTTTCGTCAATTAATATAAACAATCGAACTTTGTTAAAAATACAAGTTATTATTTCATTAATTAGCATATTAAAATTTAATGTGAATTTTTCAGAAAATACATTTCACTTTGCTAAATTATTATTCTTATTATTTGGGGGGAAAAAATGTTGCGAGTCATTGACTTTTGAGAATCATTCATCAAAATTATTTGTACTGTACAGATTGCCAATTGGCAACGTGTGTTTTACTGTTTTAACATCTTTGTTGATCTTTTAAATGCTGTTTTAAACACGCGGTTGTGGATCATTTGGGACTACAGCCGTGCAGCTATAGGTCTCAACCCCCCCCCCTTTAGAAATCAAACATGCTGTGGATTTGAATCTGTTCAATCAAATCAGTTTTTATTGTTTCTTATATAGTTTAAAGATCGTTTTAGCGATGCCTGATGAAAATGATGAAACGCCGATTGAACGTAGAGGGCGATTAATTAGAGAAAGACAGTCAAGGTGGTTTGCTTGGCAATCACAAGGAACATTGGACCGCATAAGGGAAGATGGCGCCATCTACTGGTAGATAATGCAAACAAAGTTTGAAATTTTGTTTCCATCGTAAATAAAATTATTTTTTTCTTATGAAACGTAATTAAAATATAAGGAATAAATAGTACCGAGTAATTTCCATTTAATTTTGCTTATATAATCAAAAAATGAGCTATGTGGTGAGTCAAGCTCTTTAGAAACTCATTGATAACACTTTTTTTACAGAAAATTTCACTCATGGATTTTTTATTTTATTTACTTTTTTTTTTTTAATGTTTAATTTGAATGTTTTTCCATTCGTTGAACTATTTCAAAAATTGAATATTGAGTCAATATCCTGTCATTTATGACGGGGGGTATATACTAGTTAAATAATAATTTTCAAGTTTCGTGTTATGTTTTTACCACTTTAAGCAATATTACTTTGATTTCTTTTCTTTCATTATTTCTTTTCAGAAAATTTCTAATATCTATTCAAGTTCAGTAAACGTGCCTGTAATATATTTTTTTAATATTAGAATTTTATTAAAAATTATGCTATTTGCCTGCTCGACTAAAAATCTAACTTTATAATTGGCACTTGATTTTTCTTGTTTATTACGGGGGAAATCAACTGTAACAAATAAAATAGTTCTTTAAATGTATTTTTTTTTTAAAGTTTACTTCTAAATAGGACGGCGGATATGTTTCTCTACAACACATACAATATTTTGTAAAGCTCACGAAAAAAAAAAAAAAAAAAACTTTAAAACTTTAACATATTAATATTTTTCCTTTTTTTTTTTAAATTTCTGGAAAGATAAGATACATTATATTTTATTATAAGTCAATTTTACTCCAATGAAATAATTAACTCATACAGATATTTTCTAATTTTTTTTTCAAAAATATTGTTTTGTTAAAAAAATATATAACCGCTGAATCATAAATATCTTAAAATATACATTTATCTTTATTATATATATATATATATATATATATATACGTTTATCTTCTTTAAATAATAAGAACGGTAATTTTAACGGTTAAATTTCACTTAAGTTTTTATTCATGGAGCAAAATTGACGAATTTAAGAATTTTTCTTTTCTTTTTCGAATTTTTTAAGACTTCGAATAAATAATTTTACGTTATGTTTCATATTTAAAATTAGTTATTCGAATTTCGATAATTGTCACTACCCGTTATTCCGTTTAATGATATATTTATACTGTCTTATTATAGATTTTAAATAAAACAGTATCATCTTAAAACATCCATTTATCCATAATCATTTTTTTTTATCATTAATTCAAGCCTTTAAACTTCACCTATTTTTTTTTTCATTCACGATCCGATGTCGGCCAATTAACTTCAACATTATTTTATGAGGAAAACTTTTAAAATATGCATCTATATTATTTACTTCATACACCCAGAAAAATAAATTGATTAAAACAACAAAATATGTTTTGTTGAGTACATTTTGGTTGTTTTAGCAAAATTTTTAGTTGAAGTAAAAAAATTGGTTTTGTTGCTTGGACAAAAAAACATTGTTAACACTCTTACAAAATGTTAACAAAATTCAATCAATTTTACTTGAATTAACAAAATCTGTTTTTTAATTTTACAGGAATTTTGTAATTCCAGCAAAATGGTGTTGTTTTTACAAAATTTAAATTGTTGTGTAGTAGCCATAACGCTCTCACGTAACTCGAATTATTTGAATTATATAGCTATATAATTAAAGAATTAACATACTTTTTGGATAATTAAAACTTTTTTTCATTGGGACGAACCAAGGTAGTTTTAAAAATCCCTCTGTCCCATTTATTACTTTCTTGTATCTTTACAAGAAAGTATTGGAATCATAAAAATTTTCGACTTCCGGTTTCCGACGGATTTTAGAAGGTCCTGAACACGATTTGACTGTTTTTTGACTGCCAATGACCCTATCTGTCTAAATGTGACAGAAATTTTGTGGGCGCTCTATCTCAAGAACTAATGCACGGAATTTAATAAAACATTATATTCAGTTACTTCCTGATATAAATTGTTACTGATGAGATTTCGGTGAGTCAACCAAATTTTTGTTGATTCAACAAAACTTTTTTCTGGGTGTAATTTTTATGATTTAAAGTAAAAAGTGTCAGACGATGAACTTCATATTTCTAAATTAGAGAACGAAAATTTCTTTATAATTATTTCTTATAAATTCGGTTAATGAGATCTTAATATAGTTTCATTAGTCACTTTGATTTATTTAAAAAGAATTCCGATACAAAAATTTAAAATCTTGGGAGAATGACACTTTCGCGCTTAGTCTTTCAGTAATAAAAAATAACAGTTATTGAAACATAAAAATTATTTTGAATAAAAAAATTACGTTAAAAATACCTTTATCTATCATTATTTTTTATAACTGTAATTACAACTGTTCAATCAAACGATTCTTTTCCGAGACCAAAATTTGACAATTAATGTCATAAAAGCTTTAAAAGTACTTTTCTTTTGTAACTTTTGTTATATGTTTTAGAATAAAAAATCGATTCTACTTGATATTTCTAAATTAGGCAACCTAACTTTGGTAATAGTCATTATCTGTTATTCTGTGTATATGATAAAGATACAACTTCATTATTCATTTTAATTTATTTAATACAAAATTTAACATAAATTTCATCTTTTGACAGAATATTCATGAAATTCTAGCATTTGATGTTTTATTCATAAACAATAGAAATTATAGAATCATTAAAAGTGTAACTTTTGAATACAAAATTGTGTTAATTTCTTTTCTGTCATCATTATCTTTTAATAACCCTAACAACAGCCTTTAAATCCGACGAATTTTTTAAAACTAAAATCCAAAACAACGTTGATCATTGTCATTACTTGTTATTCCGTTTAATGAGATACTGATACTGTCTCATTATTCCTTTTAATTTATTTAATGAAATTATTTTTATTTGATGCATACATTTCATCTGTTAACGGATTATCAATAAAGTACTTTCTTTTGGTTTTGCACTGATAAACAAGATAACTTATAAAATGATAAGAAAAAAATTCTAAACTGCTTTTTTTGTATTTAAAATGCTATAAAAAGTTAACATATTTAACGTGAAGGGTTATTATGAAATAACTTTCTCTATCTGCAGACGTCTGAAGGTAAAGCTAATGAACGGAATGATACTACATTTTTTATTTAGACTTTTGAAGACATAGAGTGGTGAATTCAAAGAAAATGAATTTGAACCGAAAATCAAATACACAAGCTTTGCTACACTTTTGTAAAGGCATTTAGTCATATACTGAGTAGGATTCGCCAGTTATTCGAGTGAATTATTCGCCTGAATTTATTCAGTCTATTTTCAAAGAAAATTAATGTCCCGGTTGTGACGTACACACTAAACAATTTGTGCAATTCATTTTACTATCCATTAAATGAAGTGATCTGTTGTAATCTCATCTCATAGTACCAAAATGTGACCGATGGCCAACTTTTTAAAAATGGTATTAGTTTCCATGGAATTCATATCTGAATATCTTCCAAAGTTTAAAAAGTGTTGAGTGACTCTAATAGAACCTCCGAACACTTTACACCATACTATGCTTTCAAATAAATACTAATATAAAATAGATAAATACTAAAATAAAATAAATAAAACTTGCATTATAATTTGATAAAGGTGTAATGTTTCTATTGGCGAAAATGACCTCATGTTTTAAAGTAAACATGCACTTTCATTTAAAAATCTCAAACATAACGTATTTGCAGTGAGTTTTTATTCCGCCTTTACTAACATTAAGGATTCTAAATTAAAATAAATATTAAAAATTGAATTTACTTAGTGATACTAATGGGTGTGTTAAGTTGTTTTAAATATAGATATTTCACAAATTTTCCGTCAACAACCTGCAATACCTAAATTTCCCTGCGCTTTCAACAGATTAATAAAAGCCACAAGTATTCTTTTCTTTGTCTTTTAAGAAAATAAAAGCTTTACTAAATTAAGTCACGTTCTAGTGAAACATGATTGTTATTTCAACAAAATATGAACATGAAGAATAAAAAAAATTTAATTGTTCAATTGAGTTAAAATAATATTTATCTGTTTTTGTTGCTCATAAAATGGCTGAAACTTGTTTAAAAATGTTTCAGGTACCAAACCCTTTAAACGATTTGTACGAAATTAAACAGTCGCTAAAGAAATAGACGTCACCACCTCCTTCCGACTTTTCAAAATCTTGGATTTGGTTTCTATGTTTTTAATTTGACTTTTTGGAATATTCTCAATGCAGGGAATTTTTAAAGAAAAGAAAGAAAATTGAATTCTTGTTATTTATTTTCACATTCACAAAATAATTAATCTTGATAAATAGAAAACAGCCATAAACAAATACAGTGGAAATTTCTGGTTTCACATCAAATAATTGACTAATTCCAGAATATAATTATTAATAAACTTATTTCAAAATACTTTCATCTTACATGAAAGCCTTAAACTAAATTATAAAATCCCCAGCTTACAAGTGCGAAGAAAATGTAAAACACAATAAAAAAAACAAGGACATCTTTACGTCGTGCACACAGTTCTGAAATCCAACATTAAACTGATTGACTGTACCAGAATTCTTAAAAACACCATTCAAATGAATGCATAGTACATATCATTTATATAATATATATAAAAACTGCAACTAAATCAGAATTTGATATTAAATTCAAATATATTTCCCTGAACACGCAACAACCATAATATATTTTAAAATACAAATTATTAATTGAAAGATACGATCTGTTTTTAGAGTGAAATGTCTCAATAGTTAGACAATAATATATATTCACGTATCCTCTTTAATTTCAAACATACTTAAATTTTCATTTTATATACAATGATTTACTTATGATACATGTGTATTCCCAAAAGGTTTCATCATATTAACTCTTAGTAGAATCTTTAATTTTAAAAAGCATTTCGTTTTGAAATTAATTTTAAAAATATCTATATTCAAACAGGTAAATATATATCACTACGTTTTTACTATTATAATGTTATATAAAACTATTATTTGCTACTTTCTTTACTACATTAATTTACTTCTATTCCATAATCTTTAGTTTTATTTTAAAATGTTTAATCCTAGTGAAATACCTCTCAGGAGTACAGCTAAAGCAAAAGAGTCATCAGCTTTTCAGCTTTTTGATATATCTTTTAGAGATGCTATAAGATTCCCCGTTGGAATTGAAAATTTCGAAGAATCTTTTTTACTTTATGTCTATAAATGTATGCTTCAATTTTGTTTTATAGGCTCTTACAAAAATGTAATCATGAGAGATGACTCTCAAGACTATCAAACTTTCGTCTGATGAAATACTTCATTCATTTGAAGTCTATTGTGTATTAGATGTATGATAACTTTTTGGAAATAACTTGATTGAATTTTGAAACTGACATAAATATTTTAACATTTGTAAATTTATTGAATTGAAGTAAACAAAATCTTAAAATTATATACATATTTTGTGTTTCATTTAAGGCAGCGCGAACATAATAAAAATCACAATGCTATAAATGGATGTTTGATAATGCTCAAGTAGTACATATGCTTTTTCTTATATACTGTATTTTAAAATAAAAAGTTTGATTACAGAAGAATATTAATTTTACAAAAATATTAATAGTTAACTCATCTGTGTAAGTAATAGAAATAAATTCATAGTTATTCAGAACTCTAAATCCAAATAGTCTAATTTCTATGAGAATGGTTTTTCATAGATATCTTTTTTTTTCATTTCTGTTACATAAATGTGCTTTTGTTTTTATCCTTATTTAAGAATCTTGAAAGTATATTGCGTATATGATTTATGTTACCTTTATGAAAATAACTTGATTTGAAACTGATATAAATCTTTTAACATTTTTTAAAAATATTGAATTTAATTAAAAAATTATATATATATATATATATATATATATATATATATATATATATATATATATATATATATATATATATATATATATATATATATATTGAAGAAGCATCAGTACAATACAAATCATTTCATAACGTTTAAATAGTAAATATGTTTATTCTTATACATTGCATTTTAAAATATAAAAATATATTCCAGAAAAATATTTATTTTACAAAAATACTAATTGTTAACTGCACTGTGTAAGTTATACAAATAAATTCAGCGTTATTACGAATTCAAATTCCTAATATTCTAATAATATTTGTCAATATCTGTCAATCTAATTTCTCTAATAATGTTTTTCAATACCCAACATATTTTTTTTTCATTTTTGTTAAATATAATTTAATTTAATTTATAAATAAACCCAATACAGGAGAAATGAAAAATTCTAATGTTTGTAATACTATTTAATAATTTTGCACAGCTGCCTTGTGTTTAACTAAGTTTTTTGTGAAGTCATTAAACTGCAATTTAATTATAACAATACCAAATGAAACCGTGTTTAGTTATTAGAAGGTACTTTTTTGAAAAGCAGATAATCTCTAAAAGTTTCATGAGTCGTTTAAGAAGTACAACTGTCAGGAACAAGATGTTGTTGTCATTACAATTATACTTTAGGAATGGTTATGCTACAGCTTGAAAGTTTGTTAATTAAATTTTAGTATAATATATCATACATAATAACGCGTCATACAGTCTAGTTAATTCTCTGATATCAAAAATTGGAGAAATTGTTCAATGACTTATACTTCATTGAAATGGTTAATAACCCTTACAGATTTATTTATTTTTTGTGCCCCCCCCCCCCCACACACCAATTTTCGATATCAGAGAATTAATATTATTCAGTATATATATATATATATTGTAAAAGATTTATTAATTAAAGTTTTATAATTAAAAACTGATAGTTCTGACTGATAAATACATTATAAAAGCAAGTAGTTAGGTTCAATTATTCATTTATGGCATAATAATTTAGACGTGTCCTTTATTTCAAGTCTATTCAAGAATTTCTTTTTTCTTATGCTCTTAGAGTATAATTTACAATTAGTCGAAGTATTTACCTTTAGAAAACAAAATGTTTCCATTTTAGGATCTTTGTCTTACATGCAAACATCATGAAAGAGTTCTTTCTATTTCAGAAAAATAATTTTTTAAATAGAAAAGTGTTATCACATTATTTTACTTCTATTCATTCATTATTCCTTATAATAAACAGAAAGTGAGAAAAAATAGTTTTTTGTATTATGACCAATGATTTTATACTGTAAGATATTTTTTTCTTTCGCAAGAAGTCAATTTCGTAAGATATATCACCCTCGAAAACACGTGCGAAAAATTTCAAAATACATTTTAGATACTCTAAATCGCCAAAAATATTTGCAGATTAGAGTAGAGCTATAGTATTTTTTCACAAAACTTTTTGAAGTCACTTTAAGAAATGTTCGCACATTCAAAACGCGGAATGCGTAATAATAATTCTAAAGCAGTTAAATTGTTCAATTTAAAAAATATTATGCGGATGAAAAAGATGTATTTCAAATTACTAATCCTCAAAAATAAGATGATATAATATATTGGGCCAAATAATGTGTCTAATAATATAATAATAAACTTTCCAAAACGCAATTTATTATTGACAAATGATTATTAATCATTTTAAGCGTGTGTTTCAAGCATACCAGATTTTCTTCTCATTGAACAATTTTTCCACTTCCCAAAATTAACGAATTTATTAGATTACCCAATATCGTAATATTAATTACAAAAGATTTATTACTTAGAAATTTTATATATTAAAAACTGATAGGTTAGACTGATTATCATTGATAAAAAATGATGATAAATTTGGCTGATGGAAAAAGGCTTCATGGTGCAAAATAAAAATAAACTAAAGGGGGACACGATTAAATGTTCAAAAGGGAACACAAGTTAAATTCCTAAACCATGATCGAAATAGTGATTCCGTACCAATAAAATATTGGCCACAATAACAAACCACCTTAGCATCCCGAGCAACAACCTGAAATAGCTGAAAACTAAAAGTACATATTATAAAACACTTCATGCTAATTAAACAAAAAATAATAATACTTTAGAGATTATTCTCGATTAATTTATTTATATATAAAACATATTTTAAGGTTACACAATTAATAAAATATTTATATTTTAAAAGATGCATTCAAATTAATATATTTCACGGTTGATCACACATCATACATGTGGGCTAAATAACTGCGTTTAAATTATGAACATTAAAATCTTATATCATCCATGGACAATTAATTTTAATTAAAAAACATAGATACTTAATATTGGTACTGAAGAAAAGCTTGTTCTAGCAGAAAGCACATTTTTACTCTGAACATCATCTTACACTGACGAACAGAAGATTTCTCTTGAAAATTCACGATTATTACACTTTCACTATTTTTTAGATGTCGATCACATACTTAAAATTTGTAGACAGATTTTTCACACACAAACAAAATACACCTCTATTTCTTCACCTTATCACATATTAAAGTAAAACACAGAACTAACTAGGGTGGCTCCTGACACGAGAAAAAATCTCGAATGAATGGGATACCACCCTTCTTTCGCTTGAGACTTTATACCATCCAACACACCGCTCGTTGAAAAAAACACTAGTCATTCAGATGCGTTGCCATTCCGAGTGAAGGAAGCTTGGTCGAAAAATATCCGGTATTACCACTACCTTGCGCGCCGATGGAAGAAGATACAGCGAGAGAAATTCTTCGTATGCAGGCGTTCGCCAGCTGCTGCGAGTTTAGTAGCGATGTTGCGAGATGTTTGTTGGTGCGTTCGCTGATTTATAAAGGCAGATGCGCTGACACGGAAAGACAGTTCTTTTTGCATATTGCGCTGAACTTTAAAGGTTTTTTTGATGACTTGGCTGAGTTGTGAAAGGGGTTTTTTAACAATCATGTTACGGGATGAATTATTCATTTATGAAATATTATTTTAGACATTTTTACGGGATGAATTATTCATTTATGAAATATTATTTTAGACATTTTTACGGGATGAATTATTCATTTATGAAATATTATTTTAGACATGGCGAACTTTAAATCTATTTAAGCATATTTTCAACGTTTTTTTTTTCTTTTTTTTTTTTTTTTTGTGATATGTTTGTTGTGGATTTTGTAATCTGTTAAATTATTTGTTTTTGAGAAAAGGAAGACGTTTCCATTTTATATTTTAGTGTATTTGTTCATACAGGTAAACTTGGCGAAGGTCTTGTTATTATTTCAATAAAATCGTGTATATTAGTCATGACGTCAATATCTATTTTCCGTTTCAGATACATAAACGTACAACAATGAATGAGGTAACACCAAACGAAAGGTTTTTGAACAGGCTTTTGTTATAGTACACTTGCATTTCATTAAAACACGCTGTTTGATTTAAAATTGCAGTTAATAAAAAAAATATGAAAAAAGTATCAGCAAATTATTTTAAAGATTTGAGTACGAAAACTTTTCAGTGCTATATTGGTTATTTAAATGTAAAAGTGTCAACACATTATTTTACATCTGTGAAACTATAGCGTCTCATTGTATCTATAATGATATATATATATGTGTATTTACTTTCTTCTATATTAACAAGAAAAAAGTATTGGATTCGTGAACATTTTCAATTTTCGGTTTCCGAAGATCCCGAAAATGATTTCACTGTTTTTAGATAATGTCTGTCCGTGAGTCTGCGTGTCTGTGTGTGTCACAAATTTCGTGGGGACTCTAATTCAAAAACTGCTGGGTAAAATAGCAGACAATTTTATATAATTTTAAAGTTCCATCTTTATGTAAACTGGTGCTGATACATTTTCTGCCAAAGCCTCCAAGTGGAGGAGGTGCCAAAAATCGATGATTCGTTCGATTCATGTGATTCCTATATCTTCAGCTTATGTGCGTAGAATGCATCGAAATATCAAATTTAGAATCCTCATGACAAGAATAGAATGCCATTTAATTTTGTTTGCGGTCATTTAAGAAGGTGGCCGAAATTCAATACTCGGATGCTTATATCACCGGTTTAAATGCACAGAATTAAACGAACTTTTACCTTTAGAAACCTCATAGTGGAAATAGATTACCATTTAATTTTGGTTGCAGGCTTTTTAGAAGTGGTGCTGTAATTCAATGATTTGTTTGTAAAATGCGATGCGAATATCTTCAGTGTAAATGCACGCAGATCAACTAACCTTTACCTTTAGAATTCGCTACATGGGAACAGATTTTCATTTTAGTTTTCTTGCAGACTTCCAAAAGCAATTGCCGAAATACGATGATTTATTCGACGTATGCTATGCTTATATCTTCAGTTTAAATACGCGCAAAGAAATTGTTTTTCTTGCATTAAAATTTTTAATTGTCCACGATTCCATAACGATATTAGGAGTTTTCATATATAAAAAAAAACCTGTTTGCTAAATCGATGTAATTTGTGGTACTATTTAAATAATTTAATAGATTTATTTTATATAGATGAAAGTTTTGTTATGGTAATAAAATACTGTAAAAATGTTGTTACCAAGACTTCCTCTTGATGAACGAATGGGGCACTGGGAGGTGGTGATCAATGGTTGCATCCTTGTTGGCTTGTTTTGCGAGTTCGTCCGAGTTTTCGTTTCCAAAAGTGCTTTGTGCGCTGAGACGTAGCCAAGATGTGTTTTTATATAGTAAAATTCGCATTTATTTGTTGTCAAATTTATTTTTGGGACTCATTCTTGAATCTTCAACTCAAGAACCGTCAGTATATGAACACCACATCACGGTATCTAATTAACACATGCTGTCCGTGGAGTACATTTATATGAGAGTGGTGACATACGGCTGATTAAAAACTCATTGGAAGGTACACCATTATCTTGGAAATGAGAAGCCTACCATTATCACAATCCAATATTTCTCATAATTCTTCTATTTCTATCACGAATTTTTCTGAATTCGTGTTTCGTGCAGGAAAAATTTCCTTCTAAGCTGCTCAAGAAACAAATTTGTATTTATAAGGAAAAACAGATTAAAAAATATACGAAATGACAAAAAATATTATAACAATAAATTAAGAGAAATAAATAGAAGTGACATGAGTTGAAAACACTAATTTATATGTTTACAGAGTGTTTTTTTTTCTTTTTTGTAATGAATACAAAATTCTATTTGAAAGATTTTACTGCAATTTCTAAAATTGAATGGATTATAGGCTTATAAGTTTTTTTATTAATTATATTTTTAAATGTTGTTTTTGAATACATCTTCATCCGTCATCGTTCTTTCTCCGTAGAAATTATATTGCTATCAAGAATAACAGCCCCCCCCCCCTTTCTTATTCTGCGTTTATATTGCAATTTAATGAAAATATCTTTGTTAGTTTATTTTTTCCTGAAAATTAATGCGAAAGTAATTTCTTTGTTTCGGATTTTGTATATTTTCAAGGAAAAAATATCCTGACCATTCTTATATGTCGTAAGATTATAGCATCTGATTAATTTCAATAAATGATAAAAATGATAATAATATAAAAAGTCCTTTGTACATTTTAGTTTCACTTAGAAATTAAACAGAATCATTAATTATGTTTCATGAATGGTTATTAATGCTTTGTTAATGGTTTTGTTAGCTTGATAAACATCTCAAAAGTAATTTCAAATATATTTATTAAAATAATAAATTGCAGTCTTTAAAAAGAGTATTTTAAAAGTAAATAAACATTATTCACTTTATGTAATGAGATCTCATTCTTATTCTTAAATTTAAATCTTATTTTTGAATATATCTTCATTCATCATCATAAGTATTCAACTGAAATATATTACTATCGATAAAAATACGTTCTTTCCTTGCCTTGCAGTTTAAACTGCCATTTTAAAGAACTTTTTTAGATAGTTTAGTTTTTCTTCATCAGAAGAGCGAAAGTATTTTCTTTGTTTAAATTTTTGTATATATTTTTTGGGTCAAATTACACCCATGTCTTATCTTTGTGATATATACCGTAAAATTATAGCAATTTGCACCTCATTAATGTCAAGAAAGGAGATACCATTGAAATAAGATTATTCAAAATTTTTATTTCAGTTGTAATTGAATCATTTTAATTATTCGTATTTCCTGGCAGGTTAATAATATCGTTAATCTAAGATTTTTTCTGTTGTTAAATACCTCATAAATTAATTCTAGATATACTTATTAAAATAACGAGTTGCTGGCTTTAACGAATAAGAGCATTCTAAAAGTAAATTAATATTATCCAGTTTACGTATAAAAAATAGTTCTTAATAAAATAACATAAAATAAATAATCGAATTTTAATTGCGTAAAAGGCGCATAGCCAACAAAGTGAAAAAGTATCCAAGCCAGGACTCGAACCAGGGTCATCAGTACAGCGCACTGTCGTTCTACCAACTGAACCACTTGGAACGATACCCAGACTGGCACTTATCAGTATTACATTCTGGCAAGGCTACAATTGCTGCACAAGATGGAAATTCTTCCGTGAGCCACTAACCCTGGGGCAAATACGAAACTAAAGAGAATCCAGCATCGATGATTGAATAAATCTATTTAATACTTGGAAATTTTTCCATAGAAAATTTCTCACGCCTTGCATAATATTTGAAATTCTAATTGCTTAAAAGGCGTATAGCCAACAGAGTGAAAAATACGTATCCAAGTCTGGACTCGAACTCGGGTCATCAGCATAGTGCACTGACGTTCTACTAACTGAACCGCTGGGATACTTTCTCACTCTGTTGGCTATACGCCTTTTAAGCAATAAAAATTTGAAATATTATGAATGCAAGGCGTGAGAAATTTTCTATGCAAAAATTTCCAAGTATTAAATAGATTTAATAAATAATCGTTTAAAATCTGGAAATCGTATTCTTCATTATACTTTTCCCAACCACCATTATCTACTACATATATAAAACGCAAATGAGAATTTCATTTTGAACGCCGCGCCGCTAACTCACGTTTGCTAAACATATTTTTATGGGGCTTGAATTGTTAGTTAGGTAATAGTTAAAGAACGGTTTTAGTGTATAACGTGTCGTTCTACGTTGCTTAGTAAAAGAGCTATGGCTGAAAGTTCTACAATTAGGACAACCCGACTATGAATGAAAATTTAATTTCGAAAACTTATAACTCACGTTCTGATAAACGGAATTTTATTGGACTTACATTGTTAGTTAAATAATTTTGGAGGGAAGATTTTAGTATATAATACATCGTTCTACGTTGCTCAGTTATAGAACTATGGGAGAAAGTTCTGTAATTTGGTGAACTCCATTAAGAAGTATTAGCTTTTATTATTTTTATTTTAAGTTTTGCAGAACGGATTTAAATGGGCGTTGCACTTTTAGTTAGGTGTGGACAAAATAAAGGTAAAAATTCTATCTAAAATTGGCATTCCGAGTTACAAAAGTTACATATTAGGTGAACTGTATCGCGGGGAAAAGCTGGTATTTCTATAAAAATATATTTTCTGTAAAAAATATGTTCATTTTCTTAAACTTTCTATTGCTATTTAATGGAAATAGGATTGTTTATAAGTTTTTCCCTTTAAAAATCAGATAGTATTTTCTCTATTTTCAGTTTTTGTGTATTTTTATTGGGTAAAAAAAGAAGTTATACCCCATAATGCAAAGAAAGTAATTTGCATTAATTTAATTTCAATAATAATAATAAAAAATAATCCAATTCAAACAATTTAAAATGTTTCATCGTATTTTAATTTCAGTGTTTTTATTTAAAATGAATTATTATGTGTGTTTTAATGACAGGATAATATGTCATTAATCTAAGTATTATTTACATAAAAATAGCTCAAATATAATTTTAGATATATTTATTAAATTATTGAGGAGTGGGCTTGAAAATAGTATAATAAACGTATATTAGTCTTATTAACTTTCCACATTAAAGTCTTGTTCAAATCCATTAATTAAAACCTTAAATTCTTGTTATTGAAATTACATTAAACTTTCATTATTATTTTATCACTACCAAAAGAAAAGGAAAGGCTTTCCTATCTTTCAAAGTTTAGATTGCAATTTAATGGAACATTTTTGTGTTAGTTTAGTTTTTTATCCTCAAGAAATGTGAAAATAAATTTATACTATTCACAAAAGGTTCTTTTCTTCTTAAGAAATGAGAAAGTAATTTCCGTTGTTTGAATTTTTAACTATTTTTACAGGCTACAATAAAACATTATGCTCAATAGTTCTGATGTAGATAGTAAAATTACGGCAATGTGCATCAGATAAACTACGATATAGAATATTCCAGTGCAAATAAAGTGTAAAATTTCTTTTATAATTTATTTTAAGTTGTAATTTAATTAAATTATTTAATTGAATTTCTTGACAGATTTATAGTGCATAAATATTGTTTCATTGATAAACATATCAAAATTAATTGGAGACATACTTATTTAAATAATGATTTGCATGCTTAAAAAGAGAATGGTAAAAGTTTTAATTAATGTTATTAATTTTCCGTAAAAACATCTCGTTCTTATTCTTGAATTAAAATTTTCTTAACTTATTCTTGAATACTAGCTGCCCGCCCAGCGCTGCCTGGTCCCGTATAATAATCTTAAATCTCTTAAAAAACGAAACTCTCTCCAGGATTTCCGCGGCCTTCGCACCGTATACCGCGCCTGCTGTATGGAAAGAGTTCTTAATTCCACCTTTCACCGCCAGGGAGCGGGAGCTTCTTTTCTAAGAGGTTTGCTTCTGTTCTAAGCAAACCTCTTCTCGAACGAATCTTTGGCACGGGTCCCCGTTGCCTACGGCACCATATAGACGTGATAAGGAACGAATATCATGAAATTTTTAGGCTTTTAAAGGACCTCAGACCACGAAAAAAAACCCGGAAAACTCTATGTCAAATTACAGAAAATTTGGATTTTATTCGTAAATGGTGGTGATACAACTTATCCGTATGCAACCAAAGGTACTGAAATGGAATGGAAATATTATGATGGAGTCATGTACCAAGATTTATTACTGTAAAAAAATAAATAAATAAATAAATAAATAAATAAATAAATAAAACTAAATAATGAAACTAAACTCAAAAGATGCCCGATGTCAAAACTTTTAAAAAATTCCCATGCAACAAAAAAAAATTACAGAAATCGTACCATTAGGAAAGAAAAAATCACAAAAGAGCCTCAAAAATGCACGATTTGGAAATACCTGTTTAGAGTTACTAAGTTATGAACGTAAATTAATTTTTAGAATATTTAAGAATCCCAGAACATGAAAATAAAACCAGGAAGCTGTAGGACCAACTGTCAGAAAATTTCATTTTATTCGGAAATGCTAGTGATACAATGCATTTGAAGGCGAACAAAAGGGCAGGAATGTAATTGAAATATTAGGAGGGAGTTATATACCAATTCTTAGGAAAATCTGATAATTATTACTGTTGAAGAAAAGAAACGCCGAAAAATTCAAAAAAGGTGGTGGCTAAGGGCAAAGTAATTTTTTGTACTGCATGTAGTAGCTGGAATACCTAAGAAGTTCTCAGGAAACCCCCTCCTCTTGTAAATCGGTTCCAAAAACAGAATAAAAGGGAGCAAACAAGGGGGCTAGTTGTTAACATGAACTCGATATTTAACAAAAAATCGTTTACCCCCTGAGTCTCTTCAAGTATAACAAATAATCTGTAAAACTCATTTTTCTTTATTAATTACTATGTATTGTCAGTCCTGTATCATATACTTTATAATCCATAAAAATAAGTTTTCTTTATTAATTACTATGCATTGTCAATCTTATATCATATATTTTTCTTACAGTTCGTTTCGGAAAGTAAATGGAGGAACGTGACCCGAAGTGCCCGAAGCAGAAGTAAATTTAATACGATCTCCCCTTCTCTCTGAGTCATTTTTATTCGTCATCGTGTCAGTGTTGTGCAAAAATTAAGAAAAGTTACACCCAGATTTTAACAAAAGTTGCATTTTTGGAATCATAAAAATACTTCTAGTATATATTGTGAGTTTCAAATCTATACCTCGAATAGTTTTCTTAATATTCGAGGATAAGTGAAAATGAGAAAAATTTTCCGTCTGCGATTATTAAATCATTTGTTACTTTTGCGGTATGATATTCCTTCAGCGCCATTTTCAGATAAAAAGATCGCATTTCCGCGATGATTAATGAGTTTTTAATTAATATCTCAGTTAATTTTTAAAATATTAAAAATCATATCCTCAAGTGCATCAGGACATGCCATGGACTATCTTTACCGGAATCTTCAGACTATTAGACTCCATAGATTTCGCTAGCCATTTCCAACAAACACATACACAGACGCACACGCAGAAAGATTAGTTTTATTAGTATAGATCAGCGGTTCCCAACCTGGGGTACGTGGAGGGTCGGCAGGGGGTACGTAAAAATAATATCGGTAATGGAGGAAATTAAAAAATGGTTTCACTTAAAACATATAAAGTTGATACTTTTTGAATTACAAAGTTAGTCTCACGTGTAATTGTAATATGTTACACTCAAAATGAGGGGAAATGCTCACTAGACATAATAATTCATTGATAATTCAATGTCACCAGCTCCTCCCACCGATTATCATATTGCATGAGTACTTATACTATATTTATCCCCATCTTCGCGAAAACTGCCATTGATCATTATACAATATTAATTTCCCACCAAATTTCCCTCATTGTTCTATTTTTATTAATAATTGGAGAACACTTTATTTACGTCAGAGTTACCATTCTTAATGCTTTATGTTTAAAAGCGTTCTAAAGCAGGCCCTTACTTTTGTTTTCGAATAGGCGGGGTTATGTCACTAATTTATATTAATTAATAGGAAAGCTTCATTCTTTTTAATGCGTATTTACTAATGAATACATTACTAATTTTCAAAAAGCGTATTGCGTTATATGAGTGAAAGGAGGGGGTGGGGGCGTGTTTCTGATAAAAGGGGGTACTCCGAAATGAATAGCCCAAGCAAGGGGTACGTGAAGGAAAAAAGGTTGGGAAGCGCTAGTATAGATAGTTTCATCCATCATCCTTATTTTCTTATGAAAATACCTTGCTACCGGAAAAAGATACACTTTTCTAACCTTCCAAGTTTATATTGCAATTTAATCGAACATTTTTTCTTAATTTGGTATCCTTAAGAAATGCGAAAATAATTTTCGTTAGTTGAAATTTTGTATATGTTTTTAGGGTAAAAAAGAGCAACAATTTATGCCTTATCTTTCTAATATAGACCGTGAAATAAAGCAATTTCCATATTTATTTCATGAAAGAGGACTCCAAAAGAAAACAAAATATAAGAAAGCACTTTCATCTATTAATTTCACTTGTAATTTTAATATATTTCTTAATTGTATTTCCTGACAGTTAAATTATGCTGTTAATTTAAGTATTGTTTCATGATAAATACCTCCAATTTCAGATTAAAAAAAATATCAGATTGCAAAATTACGATACATTTATTAATATAATGTAAAAAGCGAATTTTTTAAAAATAAATTAATATTTTTAACTTTCCGTTATAAGATCTCGTTATTATTCGCGAATTTAACTTTCAAAATACTTTTCTTCAATATACTTTAATAAAGTATTATTATTTGTCTATAAATGTATATAGGGTGATCAGAAAAGTTCGACAGCACGAAGGACTTTTTAATCGTGCATCACTTCTATGCATCGAGAGAAATTCACCGCTGTTAAACAGTTATATCTAATAAATAATTTCGGAATATTGCCGAGTACTTAGAAAAAAAAACAGTATTACGTTCCTCAATTACGTTTGAGTTATGATTTTTTTAATATTGTCCAACCTTTTTCCATGACTGTGCATTACTACAAAGAAAAAAAAAGGACCTAATTTCCTATCCTCTAATTTTGTAATGCAATTGATTTTTGTTTTTTAAGGAATGCGATTATTATTTCTTTCAGTTTTTGTGCAGTTTTCTAGATTAAACAAATAAGGTTTTGCTAATGCTTTTGATATAGACAGTAAAATTACTGTAATTTGCATCAGCTCTATTTTAATAAAGCAGCTTCCATAGGGGAAACATTATAAAGGCTCTTTTAGATCAAAATCAGATTTAATAAATATATTTCCTGACAAATAATAATGCCGTTAGTAAAAGCATTATTTTCTTTATCAATACTTCAAAATGATTCCAGATATACTTTGCAAAGCAATGAGTTGCAGGCTTTATAAAGAGTATGCTGAAAGTAAATTAAATATTCCTAAAAAAAAAAAAAAAAAAAAAAAAAAAACTTTTTGTTAAAAAGAGATTTTGGTTTTTTGGTTTTATTGTTGAGTTAAAATTTTAAAATATTCTTAAATATACTGTCATATATCACCATTATTTTCCTATAAAAGTATATTAATATCAGAAAAAAGAACCACTTTAAAATCCTTCAAGATTATATTGCAATTTAATGAAACATATTTTGTTAGTTATTTTTGTTCGTTCCCTTACAAAATGCGAAAGTTGCTTAAGATTTTGTGATTTTTTTTTAGGTTAGGTTAATAAAGTCAAGCTTCACATATATAGACAGTAAAATAACGGTAATTTCTATCAACTGGTTCTAGAGAGAAGATATTTTTAATGAAATAGTAAAAGGTAAAAACACACTAAATTTTTATTTACAATTTAAAGTTGTGATTTGTAGATATTTATTAGCTCTCTAATGATGAATAATTTTTAAATGAATGAAAAACATATCTGTCACCTAGCCCTCTCACTGACAGTCCCGTGTTAATACATCCACTAAGGTCCAGGTTTCATTGCAATACCAGCATTATTTAAAGTAATATAATTCAACGGATATAATGCAACTTTAATTCATTGAGTTATGATTAATACTTTCAAGGATTACAATAATATATGTAATTAAGTTTTTCTATAATGATGGAAGAATCACCTTGCATTAGAATTTAAAATAAAATAAAGATAAAACAACATTACAATTTTGCCCTTTTGCTGAACAGTCAGATTTTTAATGTATTGTTAATATCCAAATAATGTTGAATTTATAAAAATCACAGTAATGTCATTAAACAAATAAATATAAAGCGAACGGCATATAACTCTGTAAAGCTCCGGTTCTGATCAGAAAACCGAAGTAAGCAGCTTTGGATTTTGACTTTTGGAAACTCTACGCTGTTGTCGGAACCGTGTTTATGCGATATACTGGCACGAAAAATAAGTAGTGAGAGGAAAATTGTTGGTAGGTGGAAGAGATATATCACCATGAGCAATTTTCCCCATTCCGATTAGGATCGCAATAAGGGGAAATCATGCAGGCAATTTATATTTTCGCACATGTGGTGCTTCGTTAAACGGAAGCTGCATCCCTTAAATTTGTGTTCTCGGGACTAGCCTCCCGTTTCAGAGGGGCAGGGTGCATTACCAACAACAACAAATGTTTAAAAGTGAACAAAAAGCTATTTAATGTAATAAAAATTATGTAATAAATTACGCTATTGATCGATTTCATTAATTATTCATAAATAAAACTAGATTATTATTATTTTTTTAATTGTTGCCCGTATAAGTTTTTATATGCCAAAAAAATATATATTTACTAAACAAATCCACAAGCTTTTGCTGCATTTTCTTTCTGTAAATCTGAAAAAACTCTGTATTAATGCGCCATTTGCAACCAAACGCTTTATTATAAACACGTGATTTCTGAGTTCTCGTACACTTAATATTGACAAACTAGAAATTTTGAAAATTTTTGTTCATACAGGGAAATTCAGAATTTTAAAAACAAATTTTAAAGTTCATAATACATTTTAAAACGTTAATTCTTCAGTGGGAAGCCACGATGTAGACAATTTTTTCAGTGAAAGAGAAAATGTGTTTTATTTCAAATTGATCCCGGACTTTAATTTTTTACTTTACCGAAAAAGACATATAATTTGAGGATTAAGTTTACTTTCAGTAAAATGTGATGACATCACAAGAAATGAAAAAAATTGACACATTTGACTATCAAACAACACTGAGTTGGACCTTCCTCGATGAAGAAAGTGGTTGACAGTACGTACGGTGTCAACTTCCGAATTATAGTGCATTTCCAGCAATTCCTGTGATTCTACAGCATTTTACGTAAAAGAAAGTTAGACACTTATAGATATTGCTAAATATATTAATGTAAAACTGACTTCCATTTGGAATGAAAAACTTTATTTTTGAATTAATATGTTGATTGTAGCAATATATTTTTTTTTATAGAACTATTGTTTATCGTAATATGTGATATCACATCCAACTCTAATTATTCTGTGACACATTTTAGGTATACTTTATGTTTTCTTTTTCTGCCATCCGATGTAGAGTAATTCAAAATAATTAAAATTCCTTTTATACTAAACAAGATTTTATATATATTATATCACTTTTCTAAAAAGAAAAAGGAAAGAAACGAATACTGTAAATTTTTTCACTTTAATATATAGGAAATATTTGTATAAAGATGAAAAATAACCTACGTTTATCTGTAGTTTTCTCCTTATAAATGTAGAAGTTAGCAAAAAACACAGAATAATTGGGTTGGTTGGTTGGGGATTGATGACGGCCAATTATCTACACGAGGGATATAAGCCCGAGGCGGGAGTGACCTCGGTGGGGGTCTTTCTAAAGAACCTAACCCGTATTTACGCAAGGTTATCCAAGATTCGAAGAAAACCACGGAAAACTCGAACGATTAGACCGACGGGTGCGATTGTGATCGAACCCTGCACCTCCCGTCTATTAGTTTTGAGAGCAGAACCTGTCGGCCACTGGTGGGGCCAGAGTAATGGGGCCACCGACGTGTACTCTATTCCTGACCACAAAATGTTGGATAGAGGTCTACGTCGCATAGTAATTTACAGTAAATTATGATGTTACCCACCATCACGCCACTATTGGTCATCGTAAACAAAATATACCCTAAAACTAGGCACAATTACACACTTCTTGGCCAACATGAATGAAAGCTTGTCAAAGCTGTACCACTAATGGTCAAATTTATCAAGATTTATCAAATTTATCATGGATCATATTTAACAAGAAGCTACAACCCTGCTACTTATGGCATTCAATAATAAAAACTAGTCCAAACCTGGTCATAATTATAACATTTAAGAGGATGCATCCTCACTCCTTCCGATCGCGGAGTGTCATGTTAACTTACCAGAAAATTTAATGAAGTGATTACTCATGGTCTAATGTAATTATCAAAAGGAGGTTTTGACTATCAGAATATAGATGATTTATGTCGACATAGTTCATTTAAAAAAAATATTTCCCTAAAATGTAAAGGTTTTTAAAACATAATCAAATTTGAATACTTGTTGAAAATTGTGCAAGGTATTTTTACTTGATTTTTTTCTATATACTTAAAATGTATGGAAATATTATATAAAAAGGTCTTACGTGGGCATTGAACGTGTATTTACTGACAATGAAAACTGTTAGAATATATAGATGTTTTATTATATCTGCTGAGGAATTTCAGATATACTGTATATTTATTTGCACAACTTTATAGTGTTTTTCGTTTCATGAAAATATACCGTCCATTTTTTTTTGGTAACAAATATTTTTTTATTATTATTACACTAAAAATTCTTTTTTGTCTGAACTGTATTTATATTATTATTTGATATATTTATATATTTTAGCTGAACTTCAAATACGAATATGTATTTTAGCAGCAGCTTTTGAAGCTCTGGGTTTGTTATAATTTTAAAGTATTTTTTCCGACATAAAGACTTTTTTTTTAGAGTATTCAAATTGGGCGTATTTTGATTTTGTCTTATAAGGCAAATATTTTTCCTTCGAAACTGAAAATAAATATATAAATAAATTCCTGTTTATCAATAAAATTTATATTTGATGTGTATATAATAAATACCCATGCGAGCTTATCATTGCAGCTTATTGTTATTAATTTTTCGTGTGGTTAAATGTATTATGGTTAAATGTATGGTAATGTATTAATTCCAGCGTGCTCATTAAAAAAGGAGAGATAGTAAAAGATTTTTATGTATATTGTAGTGCATAAAATATAAATATCGCACCTTATTTGATATTTTTTCTTAAAAACAAGTTTTAAACAACAAAAATAATGTTGCAAAAAGTGAAGAAAAAGATTTTTCTATTTCTTATAATTAGTATTTCAAGCAGATAACACTGTTTCTCGGCTTTCTACATGATGCGAGAAAATGTTGGCTAAACTGACCGGAAACTTAATTTCAGTGACTACTGGGCACGAATAATGAATGCATTTGTTTTTCTCATCATTTGTACGTTATCAACTTGAAGATGGTTTGCGTATGTAGTGGTACATCCATTAATTCAAAACGATGACTGGATACAAATAGCCACAAGTCTATTTGGCCATAATGTTTACAGCATGTGGCCGCATATCTGGTCATTGTTTGATAAATTTCATTTATACTCGAAACTGTGATCATTTTCCATAACTGTCAAAATTATTGAAAACTATATGATCGATTATTGAACATTAAGGCTGCTTTTATTAACAGAGCTTCCATATTCAGGCATGTCTGGTTATAATAGGAAATTTAGTTTTTTGCAGGATATTGAAGTGAACAAGATAATCGTTAATATTTTAAGTTACGTTTGTTAATTTATCACCTTATTCACTTAAATATCTGGAATAATATCTGAAAAATATCATACAGCTTGTTTTCTGTTTAAAATCATATAAAAGTTTGGACTTTCGCCTAGCGTCTCTTTTCCTGGTGGGTGGTGGCCTTAAGCATACTTGAATATGGATTGCCACCAACATACTTGACAACAAAATTTGAATAAAATTGCTGCTTTAGACAACGGACTTCATTCAAAATTGGAAAAATACAGTTTACTCGGGGGACGGCTCTGATAATACAGGAATATTGCATCATCAATGACAATGAACTTGCATATGCTGCATTTGAGGGATATTCATTGACGGAAGTGGGTTGAATTGCACAAATTGATCCAGACAGAGAGATAATACAAGAAGCCAAAAAAAAAAAAAAAAAAAAAAAAAAAAACATACAAACATTTAAAAGTGGCTCTGTTCATTAATGCGTCACAAAATGCAAATATTTTACTAATCTTGAGAAAATACATGCTTACTTTTGAAGTAATAAATTCATTCGAAAGATCATAATTTATAAAAAAAATTCTTACATTCACAGCTGCGTTCACTCACTTTGTTCATTAAAATTTCGCCAACCACTTTGCACGCAGCTGCTTCTAACTCTAACATTTCTCCAGGATTCTCTTTTATTAATCATTTGTTATTCCTTGCTTAAATAATATTTTATAAGTTGAAGACGGGAATAATTTTAAAATGCTACTTTTACATGTTTTCTTTTCTGTGTTTTATGAATAAATGCATGGGATATTGAAATTATAATACTTATGTTTGAAATAAAATATAAGCGTTTTAAGTACATTACTAGATGGAACCTGTCAAAACTTGACGAAAAAAATACTACAACAATATCAATAAAATCAGCTTCTTTATTATTTAAAAAAGGGTACGTATAAAACAAGTGGAAATAAAAGATTTTCCTCACGTGCACAGCACTTTTGAATAAATAATTTCATACTAAATCGGGTTAACGATATAAAATCATACAAACTTAAGTTTGTTAAATTTTATCTCGGGCCCGGACAACGCCGGGGGGTGGGGGGTCAGCAATTAACTAATAAAATTTTACGTTTACACAAATACGATGTTTAAATAAGTATAAAAGTTAATTTTAAAAAAAAACTTTCTTTTATAATCATTCGATACTTATCTTGAAAATCAGTACCTAACCTTTTAAATGATATTCATTGTTATTCCTCAAAATGTCCGACACAATGCATTAATTTGGCGTGGGCAATATTTTAAAATTGATTCCTCAACGGATAGCCGTAAATTAATTAATATTAAACTTTTATTTGATAAAAATGTATATTTTTTAAATATTACATACTTGATTTTCTATTTATAATTTAATTTCTATTTTTTTAGTCGTTAAAATATTTCAATAATTGATGCAGTTTATGACAACCCTTTGGCTTGTTTTGGCGATTGTTTGTTGGCATGCATAATTAAATCCATTGTTTTTTTTTCAACTCCCATACGATCGCATGCGCTACAGAGAAAATTTGGCGATTTATTGCTGTGGTGGACTGATTGAAAAATGCTTTAAAATTAATGTATTAATTTATAAGTAAGTTCTTAAAATATTAAAATATTGTACTGTCATCCGAAACACACCTTTGTACATAATGTTAATAATGTACATAAGCAATTTTTTTTTATTTGATTGTTACTCTGTTGTAATTGGGGGTACTCGGCTACTGGGTGTGTACAATATGCATTGCTTCGAGCGAAACTACTAACAGCTTTTTAATCAAGAAACATTTTCTGCCAAACTTCTAAGCTTATTTTTGAAACATAAATTGAAAGGACACAATGTCCATTCGAATGGCTGTCTCCGTTTTTTCCGAAAAAAAAAATGGCGATTAAAATATATGATGTATTTCCCCTCATTTTGATCCGACTGAGACCATATGGGTAATACAGTGGGTATGTGAAAGGTTCTACATGTTTATCAGTATTCCCTCAGGATTGCACTAAAACTCTAAGGCTTAGGCTGGGTTTCCTGAGGTGGTAATCCCTATCCTTGTTTATCAGTATTACTCTAATTGACAATGTTATGTGGAAAATGTGTTGAATACCTCGACAATAAACCGATTTGGTATTTCACAACGTCAAGGTCAAACCGGGCGGGGAGGAATAACTTTCGCCTTAAGCTCAACTAGCCCCACACTGCAAGTTTGTTTACCTAATTATACTGAGCATTACTAAATTGTACTTTGTGATATTGAGCAGTAATTATACTATGTAATGCTGAAATACAAATTCTGAAATTACATAATTACAAAACATACAAATTCTGACAATACAATTTACCAATCTTACTAAGCAATACTAAATACAACTATGTGATACTGAGCGATAATACTACCGTGACAACTGCGAAAATATGTAACAAACAATCATAACTTATATCTCGATAGCCTGGAGTAATTAGATAAAGTATAATATATATACAATAAAACGCAAAAAAAATATTTGACAGCATATGTTATTATAACTTTCAGAAACTAGAAATTATATTTTCATGTAGAAAGGAATAACAAAATTTATCTTTACTCAAATATGGTATGACTATTGGGAAAAAAAACAGAGCGAGGCTTTGTCTACCAGGTACTGTATAAGTTATATGCGATAAATTCTTATATTCTAAGGCTGTTCAATAAGTAATAAGAGTAATTTTACTGCCGCGAAACCACTCATCGGAATGTTAATTTCTGTGGCATAAAAAAATTTGTTGTCTGTATTAACAAAAGCTACCGATAGATGGCGTGTACAGGCTCATGTTCCTGAGTATCACGTGATTGAACTGAAGCGTGTTTGAGGGCGCTTACGAGAGCGGCCAGTTGTCGAAATGGAAGCGTCGATGGAACAACGTTATGCGATTAAATTTTGTGGTTCGTCTGCATAAACCAGCATCGGAGACCTTTGACATGATACGTGAAGCTTTCAGCGATGAAGCAATGTTGAAGGCAAGTATTTTTCGCTGGTATAACGCTTTTAAGGAAGGAGGGCAAGAGGGGAAGATATTGAACGTGAGGGACGACATTCAACGTCCATCACAGAGACAATGATTAACACAGCTGCGGTTATCATCAAGGAGGACAGCAGAATGGCGAAATGGCTTCCTATTGCACCATGACAATTGCTCGTCACATATTGCTCGTTGTGTACAGGATGTTTTGCAGCAGAATAACGTAGAGATTTTAAGACACCCTCTATACAGTCCTGATCTCGCTCCATGCGATTTCTGGCTGTTTCCTCAACTTAAGAAAAGATTACGAGACAAACATTTTGCAAGCAACAAAGCATGTGTTAAGGCTGCGGAAGCAGTTTTGAAAAAGCTCTCAAAAACGGACTTTTACATGTTTTTAAGAAGCGGACAGAACGTTGGGATAAATGCATTACGTGCCGCGGTAGTTATTTTGAAAAATACCATGTAAATGATAACGATTAAAGGTATTCTGCATTTTTTAAATAATTTTAGTCTTCTTACTTATTGAATAGCCCTCGTATATTTAATCAATTCTTTATTCAGTAACTATAATATAGCTATACAAAGTTTAAACATAAAAGTGTAAAGATATGTAAAGATTAAGTGTGAAAGAGTGCGACTATCTTTGATATGTTACTTTACTACCAAAATCACATTCCTTCGTCTAACTGTCAGATATTTACTAGAGAAAATGTCAAAGTCTTGTTGCATATTTAAGTGACTTCTCTGCATCTAAATTCAAATTGAGCATTTCATGAGAAAAGGGTGAATTCGACAGCGGTATTTTATTTTGAAAATGCATGTTATATAAATTTATATTCATTATTATTTCTCTATATTTTGTTAAAATTTCTACAAAGCTTAAACTGTCAAAATATTTTGAACACATACTAGTTCCGAAATATAAATCTTGTTAAGAATAAAGGTGTGGGTTTTTTGAGTAAGCAGAGTCATAAGATGTTGCAAAACAAAGTAACAGCGTACTTTCAATTTAATAGTTAGGTATTATATGTTTAACAAGCATATATTGGTTATTATATTATACGTATATTATATTAATTAATATCGATTCAAAATATTCAAATATAGACATATTTAACTATTATTAACTAAACGTAATTAGGAATATAACTTTTTTAGGCATGAAATTTTACAATTAAAAAATATTTTTTGAATGAAAAAGACTTTAACTCTCAGGTTTCCAGACTGAATTCGGTTTAGTTTAAGCAGAAATAATGGAGGAAAAATCTTGACCTAAATCAAGAACGAAAAATAATGCATCAGGCATAGATAATAAACATTTTCCTACAGTATCAGAATATTGTTAAAAAATTTCATTTATTTAATACAGTAAAATGGATATCTAAATAAGAAATTTAAAAAACGCGTAACGAACAACAGTCTATTTTCAGCAATTGCTGTCTATAGCCGTTTAATATGTGCAAATTCTTTTGTGAAGACCTGTATATGATACATTTCTTTAAATGCTAAAAGGTGTAAATTAACAGCATAATAAATACACAGTAAAATAACTTTTATTAGGTTGTTTGACATGTTTCGGCTCACTCCGAACCATTTTCAAAAACAAATGAGAATATTCCATAATTGCAGGGTCTTTGAAGTTATTATTTTAAATGCTATCATTTAATTTTCATGTACTTTTTTAAAAATTACTCACGTTTTCTTTTATTTTTACTTGGTTGTTTATTTTCATATATGTAACCATGGAGTAACTCGAGCCACAATTTCGGTAAGTTAAAAAATGCTGCATCGTGCATATTATATTTTTGCGCGTTAGTATCTCTATGGTTTCTTTTATTATGGATGGATAGTATAGACTGGAGGGGAAAATTGTTAATTTACACCTTTTAGCATTTAACCTTCTCACCGCCGCGACCTGATATATCCGTTCACCTTGCTGTAGGTTTCACAGCAATACAAGGTTTGTTTAAATTAATATAATTCTACAAATATAATGCATTTTTAAAACATCAAGTAATGATTGATACTTTGAAGGATTATACTTATATACGTAATTAAGTTTTTTATCTCAAGTTTGAAAATTCAGATTTTTTAAGCATTTAAAAAAAAATTACAGAGAAAACAACATTACAAATTTGCCCTTTTGCTCGGCGGTCAGGGGGTTAAAGAAATATATTATTACAATGTGTTATAATTTATTATATTGACCTGTATATGATTTACAGAATTTATATGCGCTACTTATTAAAAAAAATGTTAAATTTAACAAAGCATACTACGTAGCTGAAAAAGGACTTCCAGCAATTATCTCTCATAGTCAGTCCTGTAACCGAGTTATTTTGTTTATCTTGATAAATGAACGATAAATGTTCCATAATGTTAAATAACATGTTGCAGTACACCTCAGTGATGCAATTCATTTTCATATTTATAGAGGTAGTATAACATCATTAAAATAGTCTAAATACATTTTTTCATCATATATCATATTGCAATGGAATTCTTTTGTGCGCCTCTGTAAATTACCTATAAATGTTACTTACTTTATATTCTATATATTGTACTTCAACTCAGTGATATATAAACATTTCATTATGTTAGAAGTATTCTAACATTATTAAATTGAACTGGAAACAAATTTTCCTGTAATGGAATTCTTTAATGTGTAATTATACACAATAAACACTTCAATTTAAAAAGCAAATATGTTATAGTAAACTTCAATAATATAATTAAATTATTTGGCAATTCCAGTATAATGACGAGAGTTAAAACACGGATAGGCAAACCGAAGACATGAATTATTTTCAAATTTGTGTTGAAAATGACACATTTCTGTGAAACATTTACAAATATACAAGTAATTATTTTTTTACTTTAAAATTGTCTAATTAAATAACGTGTCATAAACTATAATTTCTTTTTAAAAACATGTTAGACAGCTTCCTAAATCTCACACACTTCTGTGCTAGTACGTTTTTATCAAAACGGACTTGTAATGTACGTTACACATTTAGACCATAAGCATTGTACCACACAGGTAAAAATTATTTCAAAAACGAGATTTTTTTAATTTTAATGATGAAAGAATGACATTCCAAATGCATTATAATTAAAATCAATTTTTTTAAAAGCCTTGAAAAATGTTTAAGTTGCAAGAAGCTTCTGCCACCTGTATGTAGCTCGTTAAATAACAAGTTTCTCGTTGGACAATTATACACAACTATAAATAATTTTAATTTTAATTTTTGTGTCCCTTCTAACTTGAATGTATTAATAATAAGCGTCTGTGCTCTCTATGAGATACGCTCACGTCCAGATACCACAGGCTCTAAAAACAGGATAATTTGCTCTGTATTACACAGATTCTTCGATTACGGAAGATTAAAAGATACCACAATTATTAGTGATATTCCGTAATCGGGTTAAAAACTAGAACTTTCTTCACTCTATGTGCTTTTTTAACATGGCCGTAGGCACTGTAAGTTGTAGTCTAATATGGACGACAGTAACACGCAACAGAGTGTGATTTTGCATCCAACAGTGGCTAAAACCTTCCAAACATTTTACAACAACAAAAAAAAGCCATTGGTCGCTGAGTGATAAAGAAAACTAATTATAATTTCTTGTTACTATTTAACCGTAGTAGTAAATAGTGTAACTATTTCGCCTTACTTCAAGATTATACTTTAATCTTTTTCTACTAAATGAGATGTTGCAGTTAAACAAACAGGAATAAATAACTTTATGCACTACTTTTGTTCTCAATCTCAAAAGTTGTTTTCTCTCCTTCATACGAAAGTTAATATTCTGTGTTTTTCAGTGAACTCGTGTGTGAAACTAATGTGTTCGGTATTTTTCCTTAGAAAAAATCACCCAATAAGACATAGCGTTACTCACACTATAGATGAGTTGGTGCCATTTTCTTTGCTATACGATAAAACATATAATGACTACATTCAGATACAGAACAACGCTCCACCCCGCTTTAAAGGGAATTTACAGAAACCCTCTCATCTGCATATATTGCATCGATGGATATGCATATAAAATGAGGTTAATCAGATTATTATTTCTTTGACCACTTTGTTCTCTGGACCCTTGTGTGGTTTTCTCCAGTGGGTTATATGAAGTGTAAGACTTGTATTTCATATCTTCCTTTAAATATCTCATAATTGTAAATTCAAATCAGAACTGATCTATGCATAAAATATATCAAAGGACTCCAAACACCAATAATCATTTATTGCAGTAAAACCTAGTAAAATGGAACCGGACTGTAACGAAATCTTTCTTAAACAAATTATATTATGATTTACTTAAAAGAAATGCAATCAAATGCTTTCATCTATAACGAAAAACCTGTCTAAAATGGACTTCTTATGGGTACATAGAAATTCCATTTTCATAAGTATTACATGTACGTTAGCAGATCAAAAACAATGATACTAGTAATAAATTGACATAAACTTTTAAACCCTGTTAATGAAGTAAAAATTTTGCATTGTCATTTATTTTTAACTGCCGTTATTGGATATTTACAAATATAATGCATTTTTTATTATATATGCTAAACAACTATAAATTTGTATTTAACTGCTTTTTATAATATACACACAATTATTCCTTTTATGCTGTCAAATGCAGCATATGAATTTTTAATTTCAAATAGTGCAAACTTTTTAGGTGAAGTCCGGACAGAAATAGACATTACGAGTTAAGCTAAAATATTCATGCATATATTCTAATGTCACGCGTATAAAAGACCTGGAAAAACATGAATTATTTATAGTTGAAAATAAACATACATAAGTTATTTTCTGAAATATTTTCTTGGAAATGTATTTTATGTGACAAATGTTTTGACTGTATTTTCCGATGACGATAGATGTGAAAGAATAAAATAGTTCTAATGCAATTTATTTGTTAAATGGGGAATATAGATTAAATTTATCAATATATCTTACCTTTCTGTACAAAAAATACATAGAATTCTACTATTGTGTGAAATATATCTTATAAAAGTTTAAGACTTTAAGGAATGTGACATTTCAAATTAACTTAAATTCAATCAAAATCCTGATTCTTTTCTTTATATATCCAAATGGAAATAAAGAAATATGCAATAATTTTAATAAGCTACAACTTGAAAACAAAATCTAAATTGATTTACAATTAATTTAAAATTTCTTCAGAATATTTGCTTTCTGTACATAACGTAAAATAAGCTAAGAGTTATTAAGCTTCACGCACAAAATTAATGAACTCAAGTCTAACTGCATATCTAAAACAAATATATTAGTTCGTAATTGGTTAAATAGTTGGTATGCCCCTGTTATAATATTGCAAAATCGTGCTATCTGTAACTAATAAATACCTTGTACAATTATTAAACGACACATTAAAATGTCAAACATTATCCACAATCCTAAAACCATTATAGCATCATTAATCAATTTGAGTTCAAAATAGGCATTGTAGCGAAAGCAATATTTAAATGCACTCTGTCAACCTGTTTTGATTGAACATTATTCACAAAACCTAGTTGCTTGAATGATCTACAATGACATGCGTGGAAACCAGAATATTAATTTGGCGTTTATTTAATAAAAGTGTTTGAGCAGAACATGTATATATAAAAATAGCTACAAAAATAATTTAATTTATTTCCAATCTTTCCAGAAAACAAACGTATTTCTTATGAACATCACATAGTTGTGATAATTATTTTACGATATTTAATATTTATAAAGTACACACCTGTTAACTATCTTTGCACATAAAAAAACGAGAGTATTAACAATAACGAGAGCTCAAAGTTATACAAAAATTTGGTTTACAGGAAACTTGCTTAAACATAAAATAATAGTAAAATTTTATATTTAAAATAATTAAAAAATGTTATAGATTTTTAAAAAATCGCGGATAAAATATTCTTAATGTAATAAATAGTATATATATATACAGAGGTGTGACAATTATTAGAATAATTCTGAAATTTACAATAAAATCTTGTTATATTAAATAAATAATACATTATTTAAAAAATATTGATACATTCAATATTTAATGTGCATCCTCTTGTTTTTTATTAATGATTCGATACGTCTTGGCATACTTTGTATGAGGTTTTGGCAATTAATTTGTATTTTGCTGTGATGGTGCCAAATTTGGATGATTCTATCTTTCAGACCATTCTTGTTTGTGATGTTTCATTTCTTTAATTTTTTCATTACAATGGCCCAAAGATTCTCAATGAGGTTCATACCTGGACTGTTTCCAGGCCATGGAAGTGTTTTTATATTTTTTCATCAAAAAATTTGGTCACAGATGAAGCTTTAAGGCACGGAGCTCCATCATGGATAAATATGAAGTCTCCATTTGAAAACCAGTCTTTTAATTGTGGAATTACTCTATGTTAAAACACATTTTTTATACTGATATTCGTCCATCATGCCTTCTACAATGTATAAACATCCAGTACCCTGAGCAGACATCAAGCTCCAAACCATTACTTTAGCAGGATATTTAACCGTTTGTGCTATGCAATTTGGGGAAAATTCTTCACTGGTACTTCTCCTGACATATTGACTGCTTTCTTCTGATATCGTAAACATTGATTCATCAGAAAAATATTCCTAACAGATAAAAAATACTTTAAGGTATGTAATTTGTAGAGAAATATTCTTATAAAGAAATTTTTAATCAAATTTATAAACATTTCTGTATCTTTAGTCAGTATGCAAAAAACATGATTTCAGGAAAAGAAATGAACAACTTGAATTCAACTGATTAATTAAAGGAAAATTAATATTTCTCACCTTGCTTCAGTAATTTCCGAATTGTTCTTGCATAACTTTTCCCAAACTAAGTCTCTTTTTTGCCCTAGCAGATGTGATTTTAGCTTTTTTTTCGAGGACGAAGAGCACTGGGTCCAGCTGAGATGAGCTTTCTACGGATAGAAGAATCACATACATTTACTCCATACGCTTGCAAAGAGATTTTTAGTTCATGTCTAGTTGCTCTTCCGTTAGCTTTAGCAATTTGAATTATTTTCCTTTCTGTTCATGCAGTAAATTTGCTTTTCTTTCCGCATTTCCCTACTTTAGAATTTTCATATTCACAGTTGGAGTCCAAAGATCTTTTTATTCTACACACAGATACTTGCGAAATGTTTGCTATTTTAGCGATTCCGTGCTGTGTGTAGTGATATTCTTGGATGACACTTTACTACAGCTAATTTTCTGGTAGAAATTTCACTTGCTTTACCCATAATCACCCAATAATCCTTTGATAAACGAAAAAAAAGCTACCAATTAGTATAAACTAATTAAAACAGCGAAAAGATTTGTTTTAACAAAGAAATAATAGTGAAGCCAACTCAAGAAAAGAAAGAAAATACTAGCACAGCAAGCAGATGATTTTAAAATTTTATTTTAAATTCGTTTGTTAATCAAACAAATTCTTTATGCAATGCAAACAATTTGTCTACTTTGGATCAAATATTTTTCATTTTAAAAAATGGCAACATTTAACAAAATCATATCCCCAAAACTATTCTAAAGGAATGAAAAATTGACTGGATCAACAAAACAAACTATCTTTCATGAAACATTGCAAGTATATACAATATTAATCAAGAAAAACTGAAAAAATCACAAATATTCTAATAATTTTCACACCTCTGTATATATATATGTGTGGCGTTTTGACTAAGATGAGACATCCGAGATGCAATACTCCACGAGAAAATGGCAGTCCGTTAAAGATATAGCAAGTTGCAGTCGATATTATCAATCACGGCGAAGAGGTGAGGCAATGAAAAGAGTCCACAAGAGTTTCTTCCATAAAGACCAGCCAATTTGCAGACAAATCTTTTATTTAGAATAAGAGCGATACCGTAACAATTCCCACGGGTATAAACTTATCGCCCTCAGGCTCCACGATGGATCACTACATTGTTTTAAAGATGTTAAATAGCTGATATGAAAATTCTACGGGACTAAAACACCAGATACATATTTGTTGATACTTCCAAACACGTCAAAATCCTCCTCTCCGAAGGATGCGAACGAGTTTTGTTCCTGAGCGTAGACATACAGAAAAATGACGTCACGTGCGCACAAACCAATGAGTGAGAGGCGACCTCCCGACCAGCGAATGAGGCGAGAGGGAGAAGCTAAAACAGGAGAGAGTTCCTTCCCTGGCCGCGTATCAATTTTGAAGTGAAAATTACCCAGCGCGCGAAAATCAGAGCATGGAATAATAATAATAAAAAGAAAATGGCTGTTTTAAAAACATTCGAAATGAGAAAGCGTCTCGGAATTTTATAGATTGGGGAGCTAATAAAAGCTACGAATGAACTTAAAATTTTAGATTAAGATTTGGAATAAGATAACTATTAATATACGGGTATTTACTTTTAAAAGGACATTAAATAGTAATAAATATTATTAAGAATTAAGGAAATACTGACTATGTCAGAAGTTAGATTAATTTAAAGAACTAATGCGAAATAAATGTGAAGGATTTGCGAAGGAAATAAATTTTTATATAACATATATATTATATATATATATATATATATATATATATAATGTCCTTTTAAAATTAATAACACGTACATTAATAATTATCTTATTCCAAAACTTCTTAATCTAAAACTTTAAGTCCATTCGTAACTTTTATCAACTATCCAATCTATAATAATCTGAGAGAAGCTAGTTTGTCATTTCGAATGTTTTTAAAAGCCGTTTTGTTATTTTTACTCCACGGGCTTGCTTCGCGCTCTAGGTTTTTTATTTCAAAATCAATGCGCTGCTGGGTACGGGGATTCTTTCTCATTTACATCTCTCCATCGCGCGTCATTCGCGTAGTTGAATTTCGCCTTTCACTGATTGGCTTGTGCAGGCATTACGTCGCTTGTGTAACTTTCCGCGCAATTAACAAAAATCCTTGGCAAGCATTCGGAAATCATAATTTTGACTTGTTTTCCAGTGCAGAACACATTGTTATCTGGTGTTATAATGACTTAGAATTTCTAAACAGCCACTTAAGATCCACTCAATGATATAGTGAATTATAGTCAAGCCTGAGGGCTTTAGAACACATCTGTATCCTTTGGGAATTGTTCCGGCATATCTCCTTTTCCCGAATAAATGATTTATCTGGAAAACTGGCTGAGTATTATTGGAGAAATTCTCAATTGGGTTCCTTCATTGTTTTCATTCCTAGCCATGATTATCAATCTACTGACTGCAATCGCTCACCATCGTTAACCAGCTGCCAGTTTCTCGTGAAATTTTAAATCTTACAATAAAATCTAACATATATATATTAAAAGTTATCATTGTTCGTTTCGGATATTTTTTTAGTAATATGAAACTCTTATTTTGCGAAGTATTGTTATTTTGTTTTGATTGCTTTCAAGTTTTAAATAAGCGAACTGATTTTTCAGCAACTTTGGTTTCAAAAAAGTCTAAATGACATTTTTTAAGATTAAATGTAACTTTTTTATTTCTAAAAAACGTAAATATCATTAATTTATGTAATTCAAAATATGAAATGACACAAGTTTAATGGATTTTATTTTTACAAGAGCATCTTTTTGTTCATTTAGAATTATGAAAGAAAATAAAATAACGCTACACTGTAAAAAAAAAAGTTTGTTAATCTACGAATATATAATATAATCTCCAAGGAAAATATACAATAACCTTTTTCAGGTTACCCATGATTTCAAAAAGCGTTTATATCTTGAGAAATGCCAGAAATAAATACATTGTTCTGATTTAACACTCCGCTGATCGCGTGTTTTTTTTTCAAACAAGTGTGGTCGCACTATATCGTCAGATATACCAGTATATATTGTTAACATTAATACATAAAATAGATAAAAAACACAATTTAAAATAGAAACAAATAACATTAAATCAAATTCTTTATTATTAGGAATACATTTTATAGTTTACAAAATAGTTAATGTATTAAAATACACATGAGACTTATGTATGCAACAATCAGTATTTAAAGTTTCATGATAGTTAAACAATTGATATAGACAATTCATGATATTTAAAACTAATTAGTTTTATCAGTAAATCTAGGTTAGTGGGTTAAAGAAAACACATTTTCTTCTTATTTAGTATTCTTATTCCCCGTTTGATTTACTTCCACATTTCTGAGAACAAATAAATGTACTGTAATGTAATGTGCTGCAAACTCAACTTCCAACAACATTTTTTGCAGGAATATCTAGTTAAGCGGGTTTTCATCTGTTTTTAACAAATCTTGCACCTTTTACGTGAAGAATTATCATTGTCATTGCTGTTATTATCTTCACGTTTTTCAGATATTTTTTCTTTCCCACAACTACTTTCAAACGCACAGCACTGGATATTGGCGCAGACAGCTGTTTGCAGCCCTTTTCTGAAGCTGTTCCTCAATCAGTTGTTTTCCTAGTCGTTTTAGAAATACTCTTATTCTGATTGCTTCATTTCCATTGCTGGAAAGTAGAATATGACAGTTGATTCTTGAAATATTGAGCAATGGAAAAAATAAAACCATAGACCACCTTTTAGTGCTCCTGAAGACCGAATACGATTAGCACATCTTGTCCACTATATAGACTTCAATCTTAGTTTGGTTGTAATAGGTTATTATCTCAGGTTTTCGTTTATCTCCTATATTCTCATAAATTATTTCATTTAAATACATCGATAATATTAGTAAAATATTTTATTTAGTACTTTTATTTTGGGGAACATAAGAAACGAGTGTAGCCTCTTTTCGAAAAACAAAAATTCTGTATGAAATATTTCAATTCTTTATACTTTTGAATTAATGAGGTATTTGCCATTTATTTTTTTATAAGTTCCAACGAATGACAAACTGTGTTCTTCTCATAATGACTTCAGAAAAGATACATGACTTAACCAATTGTATACTGTAATGTTTTGGCCAGAATTACTTATTGAGGCAACCATCCGATTCACGAATATATTCTTTTATTAATTAAAATATGAGGCACTTCGTGTTGTTTACCAGCATAAACTTCTAAATTACATGTGTAGAATGTATTTAAGTCTACGCTAGCAGACATTTTAAATCCATATTTGGCGGGTTTTGAAAGGATATCTCGGATGAAGGAGCAAATTCTCTTGAAAGTCTCAAGTTTTTCATCTAATGTCATACATTTACCAACTTGTCAATTTGAAACAAATGTTTCAAATAACTCACGTATAGGAGCTAAGCGATCAATTTGTTTCATTTCTGATCGTATTTCCCTCTTATCAAATCGAATTACTCGGAAGAGGAATGTGAACCCTTCAAACTCATGGCCAAACAAAATATTTCCACACCAAACCCACTTATGTCATCAAGATTTAATAGTCCTGCTTAAAAAAACAGCTAAGAACAAAAGTCCAACAAAACCTTTGATTTCAGTCACATCAGTATGTAAAGTATCTCTGTTATGTGTGTAATTACTTTTTATAATATCAATATACTGATTGGTATAAGTTACATTCATATCCAGGATATTATTCTCGAATAAGCACTGCCAAAGTTGTAAAATGTGATTTATATTTTTTGCTCCATCCTTTATATCTGTACCCTTTACAAGCAAGTTGTTTTTGGTTCTTTTACTTTGAGTAGTAAAGGAAGTTTTCTTTCAATAATAAGAATCGATTATCTTATTTTCGTGTTTCCGAAGAGCAACATATTATTCCTGTCTTTCTTACCCACATTCATCAGCACTTGAATCGGTATCGCTCTGCTCACTGCAAGAATCTTCTTCGCGTTCTTCTAAATTTTTCGATGAATCTGTATCAGAATCTTCCTCCCCTTCATCTTACACTTTTTGTGTTTCCAGTCCCTCGTAATCAGTATTTTCAGCTTCTGAATCCTCGAACATTTTTTGAATTTCCGCTAAATTTTTCTTTTCAGAAAGATTAAAATAAACTTTTCTGGAAGATATTTTATATTTTATATATCTGTAATGAAAAAATGAAATAAAATTTTCATTAGTTTGACAAAATTTAAATTAATATAAATAATATTCATAAAAATTAAAAAAAACTAAAAAAAGTGGTCGGAATGTATATCTGAGATACATTATGGTTTAACATAGTAAAGTTAACTAAAACATTTTTAAAATAGGGTACAAAATACTATTATTGATGAAATTATGAAAATGAATAACGAGTGGTTGCTATATTGTTGTTATTCACTGTTACGCACAGAGTATTTATACCATTTAATTAAAAATAACTCAGTCTTCAAAATAGAAGAAAATTCTAGCTGTTCTTAAAAAAAAAAAAATAAATAAAAAAATAAATAAATAAATAAATAAATAAATAAAAAAAACTTGTCAAAAATTACTTTTATTTTTTTTCAAAAAATTGTTATTTTGAAAACTGTTTTTTTTTTAAATATATATATATCTGAACACATTTATATAATGGTCTTTAGCGGTTAAACAACATTATTGCTACGTGACACAAATGTATGATAGCAACATTTTGCTCAATCTATATTAAGGAGAAAGTAAACTTCGTAACAAAGTGTGCACAAAAAAAAAAAAAAAAAAAAAAACAGTAATAGGTAATGCTAATGTAAAAGCGGATATATGCGTTTTTTGTTATCAGTGTGTAACTTTATATCTCTAAAAGACAACTGTTTAGTAATTAACCATTAGTCAGCGATATGAGGGGATACCCTGTATATATAACTGTTTTATTTATTGTTTTATTTATTTATTTATGTTTCAATTATTTTCTATTTTTCAGCGAAATTTTCTTCTGTACAGAATTCGAAAAGGAAACCTGCTTTCAGCATAGCCAAAAACATAATTTTTTTCATGAACTGCCTTTGTTAGATATTTTAAGATATCTGATGAATGTTTGTTGCGTTGTATAGAATGGAATCGTCTATATGAAGCGCAAACATATTCTTCTGTCGGTAAAGCGACGTCATAATATTATGACGCTACACAATTACTTCAAAATGTCAAAACAGGATAATTGGAAAAATATAAATAATCAATTTTGATGTGTACAGTAATAATTGAATTCGGGGGCGTTGGCAAAACTTAGGTGAGATTTCAATCGCTCCAAATATTGAGGGCGAATTCGCAGTGAGAAAACTGGCGACATTTTTAGCATAACATCATGTAAAGTAACATTCCCCAACTTTATTTCTCAAGTTATTTATATAAAACACAGATTTCTTTAAAATAATATACTATTTTTCCAGACTAAAAGTATTTCGGATTTCTTAAAATATCAGCTTGAGAGAGTATATTTTGAAAAATGCTTTCTTTTTTAATTCTTTATTGTTTGACAAAATATTTACGATCATTACAGGGAATCACTTTCAGTATTTAAGTGGTTTATGTGCTTAATTGTAGTTGTTAAAAGACATTTTTTACGGATATTTATATCGTTCATAAATGAGATTTTTTTTCTCTACCCTTCGCGTGGAAATGTTGAACACAGAGCCAAAAGCCAGTACAAATATATATCTTTTCTGAATCAAAGGTGGAAAAAAAAACAGATGAAATTTATAATATTTCGTTTTAATATTTTTTCTGTATTACAAAAATGTATTCCTTTGAATTTATGAACATTACCTTTTTAACAACAGACAGTCACTATGCCAAATCTACACGGAATTTGGTTACTATTCTGGGAAACGTCTTTATTTAAATTAAAATACATTTTCGTTTTCGTTAGAAATAATTTAGAAGTGTACATTAGATTTTAGAAGAAAGTTTTAATTTAAAAAACAACATTCCTAGTCCCTGGATAATATTTAAACCAAATATCATTTTAAGTAGATGTTCTTCCTTTTAAATTTTATCCTACATTGTTCATAATAAAAAATAATCAGATGTTTAGATGTAAACATTAACATTTTTTTAATATTATTCATTTGTTACACCTTCAGTTTTTTGGAAATTGCCGCGTATGCACACGAAATTTAAACTTTATTCCTAAAAAGCGATTTGCAGACAGACTTAAATTGATATAAATTCGTATTCGCTACAAAAATTTTAGAAGTATGCATTTATTTGCGTAAAAAGTCGAAGAAAAGATAAAGTAGTCATTCTAAGAAATATTTTTTCGATAGATTTCGGAAGAAAATGTTGAAATGAAAAAGAATATTTCAACTTTTCGCAGAATTTTAAAATGGAGTGTTTTTAAATTGTTTTTATCCATAATGTGTTTCTCATACTTTGATAATTAAATTTCAAGCATTACATGTTTTGCTGTAAAAATTAACTGATTTTGACATAATTGTTATTCATTTTTTTGGACCTTTCATTTCAGAGAAACTTAATTTATTTTTGGGATAAATCACTTTAGTATTTTGATTTTAAAATATAAATTAATTATTTAGTGTATTTTAAATTTTTCGATGTTTATAAAAGTTTTGCGCAAAATTATATTTTGACACATTAATGTATTTGAAAATTATTAATCTTCAATATCATATCTCAAGATCAAATACATTTTACTGTTACATCGATAGAAATGCATTATTTATAACATCTGTGACAACTAAGTTACATTTCTCCATTACATTATTTTATATTTTATTCAAAATATTTGAATTTCTTTTATAAGCAGATTCCCATTAAAAAAGAAATATTTGTATTACAAATGTTAATTCGTGCATTTATGTTGATGTAAAGAACTTGGTTTTATTAGTAGTAGCGTCAATTACCGATTGTGCTACCTCACATATACTTTTAATTACCTTATTAGTATTTTAAATTATAATTATTTGCATGATTATATAGTTTGCGTTTTTAAATTTTATATATGCTAATAAATATTTTTATTTTTTTAGAAACTGCAATTTGTTTTGTAAAAAATTGCAAGTTTTAAATATTATAAAACAATTATATATTTTTAATAAACTGTGTTATTAATTACATGCTATTTTATACTTCGTTAATACAAAAATTATATTTATGTTTGTGCGTTTATCATTTTAAAAATATACAAAATAAATTTATCGTTAACTAAATCAGTCATTTTAGAAACTACGCTAAGCAATGATTCTTTTTTCTGAAAATAATGAAAACTGTGATGCATACAAAACTATTTTTTAAGAACCTTACTTTTCTTACTATACCTCTATATAATATTTGTACTACATATTTATATGATATATCCTATATGTTTATATGATATTTATACACATTTATATGATCCATCCTATATGTTTATATGATATTTATACATATTTATATGATATTTAACTTTGTGAGCTGACTTTATGCAATTATCGTTTGAATCTTAATGTTTAACATTAAAACATATGCTTAATTATTAAAACATATTCATCATTTTGTTTGAACACATTTTATTCAGGTTCTGTTGTTAGTCAGAGAAATATATCTTTATAAAATGACTTATGGCTTTCTTAAAAAATACTCTCTTGAACTCTTTTGATATCATCATTGTTTTATCCCACTAATTGCAACGCTTAAATTAGCATTAGGCTTGGTCACCGATGACGCACAAGAGTATTTGAGGCAAAAAAAAAAACAACAAAAAAACCTGGCCAAAAATACAAAAATTGAAATTTGCTCAACAATTGTAAAAGGCATATTACGTAATAGTTGAGCTCCTATACTACATAATAGCTGGCTAACTGGTGCGTCGATCTATATCTATTTCCGGTGCATGAGTTATATCCAGCGGCTCATGGCCTCAGTTGAATAGAAGGTTTCTTTGTGAGAAGCGTGCTTTTTTGTTACGTTTCAACTTTGTTTTTATGTAATGTATATTTTTATATGCGTATTAAAATTTTTGTTTTTAATATAATAAAAAAATATTTAAAATTAAAAAAAAACGTTTTTAAGCCTTTTAAGCTCTAATTCAGATATTCAGATATATTAAAAATAGTATTTGGATATATTTAAAGCTATTTAAAAGTGTCCCAGATTGTGTTGGACCATTTTTGAATTATAATCATATTGTTTATATTTAGTAAAGGCTCTCAAAATCCATCATCTCTATACTATAGAGACTTAAGTTTGTTAAATACTAAATGTAAGTAATATATATATTTTATACATTGGTTTATAGAAATAATTAAACTTTCATATATAGAAAAATTAATCACATTTAATTAAACATTACTTGTAAATCAAACAAACCTATCAATAATTACTCTCATCTTATAAACAGTAAACAGTTAAGTAAACTTCGTATTAGATGTTTATGTTTTAAATAAATTCATACATGTATGTGTATATAACATTAATTAAGTGTATTTACTAATAGTAAGTCAACAGCAATGGTTTTAACTTTAAAACACATGAAGAATAATTTTAGCCATGATTTTGGCTCAAATACTCCACTGTGCGACGGTGATATATCACGATTAAGATATCTTTTTTTTAACACAAATGTGTCTTTTGTAATACGTAAATAAACTTGTCGGCCACAATAATTGCTTTTTTTCGGCATTGCGTTGAAATTCATATATGTTTTCCGATTTCGAAATATACATATTTAAGTATTTATATTCGACTCGAAAATGATTACTTTTTACATGTTTCATCGTAAGTATTGTGTGACCAAAAAAGGGGAAATATTCTATTTTTAAGAGATGGGAATTATGCGTAGCGCTTGCACAGCTCCTACATTTTAATATTTTCATACACTATTTTTAGCCTTATTTAATCCCAGAATTTCTGGGAATTAATATTAAGGATCTTGCTATATTGAAATAATGGTATTAAAATATAGAAAACGAGCGGGTTCGGCGGATAATTGCTATCTGTGATACGATTGACCACCATTTCTTAATTTCCAAGACGTATTCATTTTTTATTCTTCAGCTTTAAATGTTAAAAAGGATCTTATAATTATGTCAACGTACTTTTTTGGAATATATTCACGTTCATGCTTTTATGAAGTTTTAAAGATCAAAACATGGTTATTTAGAAAAATAAAGAATAATTAAGTAAAGTATCATTTTAACTTTATACACAGTAACCGTCGGAAAAAAAGATTTAAATTTTTATATTTGGAAAAAAAAAATATTGATATAATGCCACAATATATAGTAAATCTCCTTTAGTCTCTTATTGATAAACAGAATAGTTTTTTTATAAAAAAAATCTAAGGTTATTGCAGCAACATCGTATCTTTCTTTACAAATTTTTTCAACATACGAAATTTAATTGTAAAACTATTTGGCACTTCTTTTCCGAATCATCCAACTACCACTGCAAAAGAATCTCCTCATTCGCAAATTTCAGCTTTAACTACTAAGATGACGCAAATTTATTTTATCTGATTCTTAAATAACGCCACTATTATTTATGAATACCTAAAAAAACCCACATAAGTCATTCACCATTGTCTGTTTTGAAATAAACGACAGTGAAGTATTTCATTTCATTGGCAAAGGATAATTATACTCATTAAACGGAACGAGCGAAGATATTTGCATCAGTCTTAGTGAATTTTGTGACGTTACTCTTCCTAAACTATTGCACCCATGACGATCCTATTCAGCAGAGTAATATCTGCCTGGGACAGCATGATTCGTGTAGAAAAATTCTAACATAAATCGTACTCTTCAGGAATAATTTTATATCTGAAATGTCATAAACATAACGTTAAAACGCGCGAGGGTTTCAATTTAAGTTTATTTCATTTTTAAAAGATCATAAGATCCATATACTTTTTACAATCACACTTGTGTGGGAATTTAAGTTGTCCATGTTTTAAACAGCCCCTCTTAAGATTCTTTAGCTGAGAAGGTATCACAAAATGTGGTGCACATGAAAGATTCCGCTTTGCCTACTGTGGATCACAGTCTTTGACAGCAAAGAACTTTACCAGAGCTTTTGCAGATAAGTTATAGTTGTCAGTTATGCAATAAACGACAGTATTGCATTCTATTGGCAAAGGATAGTTGCACTCATTGAGCTGAGTTTTTACAGATATGTTATTGCTGTCAGTTATGCAATAAACTACAGTAAAATGTATTCTATTTGCAACGGACAATTACACTCATTAATCTGAGCGACCTGAGCTACTGCAGATATGTTCTCGCTGTCACTCATGGAATATACGACCGCAAAGTATTTATTCTATTGGTAAAGGGTAATTACCAATCATTGAACTGAGTGAGCTAAGCTCTTTGAGCTCTATTAATTTTTGTGACGCTATCCCCACTAAATTATTTTGCCGGTGGCCATCATATTCAGCAGGATGATAGCTGCCATGAACAGAATAATTCATGTAAATTAAATCTGGCATAGACCGTATTCTTGAAAAATAGTTTTTTATCATATATATCATAAACTTAACATTAAAACGCGCACGGTTTTAAATGTAAGATTTTTCCTGTGTGAAGGGGTCAAATATCTTTTAAATTATAAAAAACTCCGAATTTAATAGACTATGATCAAAGCTAATTATGTAGGGATATTTTCAAAGAAACCCCAAGCAAAAATTCGCTTTAGGAGGGAAGTTGGGTCCAAAATATTTTGAGATCTTTCTATATAATCAAGGGGTAATTTGATCTTCAAATTCAATTTTCTCAAAATCATTATTTTAGTAAATACGTGCATGATTGCTGAAAAATGGCTGAGAGAATTTCATTAAATTTTTACTGAAGGTAAATAATATAAGTATAAATCTTACAGATGCACTAGATGACCTACTGTTATATTCAAGTAATAAATTTAGAAATTATGACTGTTTTTATTTTTAAAAAATCAAAATTTGCAATTTTCTGCTTATAACTCTACTCAATAAAAAGTGTTTGGTTGACTGTGAAAAATCAAAAATGAGAAATCCTGCGCGCAAAGCATATAGCCCCGGATGCGCCTGCCTAGCATTGCTTTAAATTTTATCCACAATCAAACTTTATCCAAAATCAAGTTTTTCAATTAAAAAGGCCTTTTGGAAACAAGTTTGATTAGATTGGGGACTGCGAACATGCATGCAAAACGGTCAATTGCCAACTTTTTTTCAAAAAGAAATTTTTCGTAGTTTTTACTAAAAGAATTCTTCAGATTAAATATGGCTAAAGAAACTATTCAGGAAAAGTTGGGGCATATTTCCTTCTGGCGTGAGTGTTCGCCTGTCCATGGACTAGATGTAAATTTTGCGATGGACGAATCAACTTTTAAATTTGCTAGTTGAAGCATTTGGAAAATGAGAAAAAAAATACAAGCCTAAAATTTTCACTTGTTTATTTCGTCAGACTTAGTTAAACAAATGTACTAGTTAAATTTCTAAAATTCTAGTTCTTTCTAAGCCATTTACGACTAAACAAAAATTAATCCCTCAATAATTAGTATTTCTATGAACAGGTAATAAGATTTTATGTAGAAATTGGAACAACGGATGTGATAATTTACTAACGTAATTATTACTTTATAGCATTTCAAATTTGAGATGCAACGTGAATAATGCATTAATTAAATTTACAAAATAATGTAAATTTATGTTTAAGTCTATGCGATGAAATTTAATGTAGAAATTAGAATAACGAATGTGATAATTTTCTAACGCAATCGCCACTTTACAACATTTCAAGTTTTAGATATAACGACAATTATGTTTAATTACATTATACGTAAATTGCGCTGAGGCCATCTTGTGTACAATATTCTGTTTAGAATCCATTTACAGAATGTTACTTCGACATTTAGCTTCTACTATCAAACAATGATACTAAATTTGTAAACAAACTTTGCAATTCAGAATATTCCAAGCAATTACAGACAAATTAATTCTATAAACTGTATAGCATATCTCATGCTTGCAGTACGGTAGATGTGTTAGCATAATTGCAATGTAATGATAAATAGAATTTTTAACTAACACATTTTTGTGTTAATTACCACACCAAATGAAATTTATTCATTGTTTAGAATATGTGCGATAAGGTGAAATCTATGTACTATATTTAATTATGACTATCTTACACATTTCAACATAATTTATATATATATAAAGAGATAAAAGAAGAAAAAATTAATGTAAACAGAAATTAAATTGTATAATAGACAGAAATATAATTATGCATAATAACATGATTTTATGAAAGAAGTACTCAAAATATACTTATTTTCTAAATATAAATTACTTTTTGTAAATATTATACTATTCCATCTTATTTTAAACTGCAGATTCTCTGAAATTTTGTGTGGGATAAAATTTTTAATTTACCTTCAAGGTTTGTCTTTTTGGTTTAATGGGGCATCATTAAAATGTTGAAAATACTTAAAAAATTACATTTTCCATGTTTTAAAATTTATCTGAAACACGAAAGTGGATCTAGACATGTGATCAGATTGATAAAAAACATGTTTAACATTTAACCTCACAGTGAGTTTTTTGCCATATTTTCTTAAGCTAGACCATAAAAATTTAAATTGATTATATACTTAATATATTTTATTTCTGTGTGAATCTGTTATCTATGTGTAAGTGGTGATTACAGTAACGCTTCAATTTGAGACATACTTTCTAATTTCTAGAGAAATGTTTGACGGAACTTAGGCAATGTAGGAGACATGGCTTAATTTGCCTTTTCAAATGAAGATGCAGTCATTTGTTTATTTAACAACAGTTTAACAAAAAAGAATTGTGTAACTTCTGTATCATAAAGAATGAGAAATGATTTGTAATTTTTTTTTAATTATTTTGTTTTTTATAATCATTGTTTGTACCTGTTTATAAATAATATTGCAAAATCAAACGTTAACTGTTTCATTCTATGACCATGGTTAAACAAGTTTTGCCAAAGTGAATAGACAATAAAGATATAAAACCTGTATGCAAATTAAATAGGTCTTTTCTATATTCAAATTATCGTAAATACCATATTTACGACCGGTGGACAACTAGCAAAGAAATAGTCAAATATCTCATTTCTTTTTTTCAGTTTTTTTATGCTGTAAGGGAAGTGTTCACAACCATTTCTGTATTTTCCGTACTTCTCAATTAGGCGATTTTTATGAGTATGCCTCTCTCATTAAAAATGTCATTTGCTTTTGTTAGTAGTGCCCTTCGGTTAGCTAAATAATGAAACGACTCAAATTACGTTAACGTTATTTATAGCCTGTTTTAACTTACATTTTGCAGTATATTTAAAATTTTAATAATAGCTTAAATTCCCCCATGTTTAAAATCATTTTAACCACATGACAGATACACTGCCAAATACTCAACTGCAGAGTCACGTTCACCACATTCCAATCAATGTTTTGGGAGGAAACATATTACCTAAAGATGAAAATTGTCATTTTTTAAAAATTCGTGATAGAAAAGCGTACATACTGGGCTTTTAACAACTACACTGTGACTTTTGAGAGGAATATCTGTACCTTTACTTTTACCTTGTATTTTTGTGTTTTCCGCCATTTACAATGTTATGTTTGGTATCAACCTACCAGTTGTCCTTGTATCACCAAGCGTATGTGTACCTCGGGCATTGTAACCACTGCTGCAAAGTATCAGTTAGAATAAAGTCCAAGTTTAAGGAATAGTTATCACGATCTCTTCGTCATTGTTATAAATAATTTTCATTGCAGTTTTCTAAAAAAGACTATAATGGAAATTGAATATTGTTTTTATAAATAATGAAAAGTTATGCCATTTTTTTGTCAATCTTAATACGATATCTAAATTTCAATTTATTATATAAATATACCTGCATACTAATGATCACTTTAAAGATCCTTAAAAAAACTAATAGTTAAAACAATGAAAAACAAGAACTAAAAATCATGCGTCAAGCATAGATTATGAAACATATGTAAGTAAACAGTTATATGTAACAGATGATATGTAAGTAAACAGTTTAGATAACATAGAACACATTGAAAAATACACTTTTCGAAATTTCCTTCCAGTGTCAAAAATGTAGTCGAATTATTTGTACAGCCCTGTATATGATCAATAGATGTGGATATACAGCATGATAAAATTTAGTTAAGTTGGAATAATCACATGTAGCAATTTTTGCCAGTCGATGGAAATGCACACGAAATCTTTTGTACAGCCCTGTATATGATCAGTAGATGTGGATATACAGCATGATAAAATTTAGTTAAGTTAGAATAATCACATGTAGCAATTTTTGCCAGTCGATGGAAATGAACACGAGATTTTTTGTACAGCCCTGTATATTATCTGGAGACTTTTGTACACAACACATATTAAGCTAAAAGGTAAGTTAAAACTCACTCGCAGCAGTTACCAACCATAAACGAAAATGTATCTTTTTCTTTGCGTAGCTCTGTATATGAATTTATTTATTTTCCACAAACTTCTATTAGTCTACTAAGTGTAGTTCAGCAGGAAAATGCGTAACACAATTAAAAACTACCCTTAAGCAATTCGCTCCCATAGTCTGTAACACTTACGAATTCCCTTGTGTAGCCCTGTATATGAACAACCGAGTTTATAAACACACACGTACTATGAAAATTTTTTGTTAAAATTAAAAATGAAAACCAAAGTCGAAAAAGCACTTATCACAGATAGACTGTAAATATCGCACATGTACTGTAACCGATATCTTTTGTGTGTCCCTGTAAAAAAACGCAACGCACACGACGCTTTCAAGAGAACAATTTATAGTGCACCTCAGTAATGATATAATTTTCACCATGCTTAAAATAGTGAAATATCACTAAATTACACTGCAAACGATTTTTCTCCACAGAACAATGTGTAACAGAGTTCTTTTGTTTGACCCTATAAATGAATAATAAATGCTTTGCCTTTGAAAATATTCTACAAAAAGCATGTTTTAATGCGCTTCATAATTATATATCGATTTCATCATGTTTTAAATGATGTAGCATCATCAAAATGCACTTCAAACGATTTTTTCTCAATGACTGTAATGTAACGGAATACTTTTGACTGTCCCTGTGAAAAAACTCTAAGTGCCACACACTTCAGTTGGAATAGGGAACATGCTATAGTAATCAACAATATCACATAAAAATTTCAGGGCAATCCAAGTATATTTACGCGAGTTAAAGCAGGGAGAGACGGAAGACGACAGACAAACCCAAGTCCTATAATACACTTTTCAACTAGGTTGGCAAGTGTTAAAAAGTATCTTAAATTTACCGGTGAAAAAAAATAAAGTTTATTTGTTCATCAATTCAGTATAGCATGAAAATCCATTAATGATTTTAAACAATTTGAAAAACGGTAACCAATTAAATACTTGGTATAAAATAGCCGTGTAAGTGCGATATAAACAACATTAGTGGTTAACATGAATTACATTTTACGTGTAGAAAATTTACTAGTTAGGGGAGATGGGGGGATGAATGGGACATTTTCACAAAAATATTTATTTTAAATATTTTATATAAGATATTATCAATATTATATATCACATGTCAAACTTTAAGTGTTTGACTACATCTTATGCACAATATTTGTTCAAGATTATTATTATACAGATATATAAATAAAATTAAAAAAAAGTTCTTCTGTGTCCCAATCATCCCCACAGCAGGGATGAATGAGACACAAACATTTTCCTCCCGTATTCAATGTTAAGGCCCTAAAAGCTGACAAAAATGCCGCCTTGGCAAAAGCTGAGAGATTATAAATTGTAATATGATCTCCAGGATTATTTGTTATTCAATGATCTTGGACTCATCTCAGCTTTGCCTTAAAAGGCCCATAAACAGTGGACTGAAGACGATGGCTATAAAGAGGATGAAATGTTAAAAGAATAATTACCATAAAGTATTAATTTATCAACCTATATAATATTATTTAGTTAATAAAAAAATTTCAGTATCGTCTAGGGACGAATGAAGCAGTCCCATTCATCCCCATTTGAAATGTCCCAATCATCCCCATGATGCATATATTCAATTGTTAGCTATTTTGTCTCAGAAATTATTTTGTCACAATGGTTAATATGCATTCATTTTAATTACCAATAGCCTTTAAATAAAAAACTACAACATATCTTAATTGTTTATATTGCATAAGATATTTAAGTAATTTTAAATGTAAAAAAAAAAAAAATTACTTTTAAGCAGAGTTTTCAGGAAATGCAAATTTGAGGAAAACTGAAAACAGCCATGTGCTCTTGCGTTTGGTTCTGAAGAACACTATGGTATTGAAATCTATGAGGATAGGAAGCAACTAAAAAAATGTTTATTGCTTGAAATATTGAGAGCGTCCCATCCATCCCTTGTCCCATTCATCCCCCATCTCCCCTATATACAATTTATTTCTCCTCGCCTTCATTTTGCTGGATAATTATTCAAAGAATTATATTATAATTGCAGTTTACAAATTCTCATAAAATATTTGAAAAGAAATTTAGAAAACTGAAATGTGTAAGACTAATATTTATCTAACAAAGTTTTGGTGAGAAAGAATTAGGAATTATATCTACTGTATTTTATCTTCTGTGATCTTTTAACTTATTATTCTCGAGTATACACTGAAATCTATATAAAAAATTAATATTTAAAGTACATTATTAACACTTTCAAGCACGTAACACATATAAACATTTATATTCTCATTATCCATTCATAAATCGTAATTTATCATAGCCATCAATTTTTTTTTCAATTACTAAAATTATTTAGGTAATGACTTCAATTAGGTTGAAATATATATTAGTTACAAAACTTTCGATAGTTGTTAATTTAAATTAATGCACATCAGCTTTATATATTCATATTTTTTTTTTTTTTTTTTTTTTTTTTTTTAAGGGTCGGGGGTTGTATTTAAATGTATGTTAGGAATGTAAAACGTTTCACAATGTATGAGATACGGAAAATACATGCATTGTTTAAATGAATTATACTACAATTAAAAAAAAACGCATGTTGCAGATTATTAATAGATTTACATAAATTACATAGATAGGTTTAAAAAATAAATCTTTTGTAATTTAAATGAGATATGAACGTGAATTTGTAAATCGTAATTTATCATAGCCATCATAAAATTTTTCAACTTGTAGAATTATTTAAGTACTGACTTCAACACTTGGGTTGAAATGTACATTCGTTACAAAAGTCTGCGACTTGCGATAATTGTTTGTTTAATTTAATGCACATACAGCTTTATATATTTATTGTTCTTTTTTTAGGGGTCGGGGGTTGTATTGAAACGTATGTTAGGAACGTAAAACGTTTCACAAACGAAGAAATACATGCATTATGTAAATGAATTATACTACAATTTAAAAAATGCATGTTGCAGATTATTAATTGATTTGGATAAATTATATAGATCGGTTTAAAGATACATATATCTCGTTTGTAATTTAAATGAGATATGAACGTTAATTTGTTTATATTGCCAGTAACGTAAGAAGGTTGTTTCGAAGCAATAAGTTTTTATATTTTTTGATGATCTAAATTTTTCGTGTAATTTTTAAAGTTAATATTATTGAAACAACCTCTTTAAATTGTGAGATGTGTCTTTCTTAAGTCTTTAAATAAACACTTTTTAAAATATATTTATAAGAGATACGCAAACATTTTATATTAGAGTAAATGTAGGGCTCTATGATGTTAAAAAGTATGTATGAGACCTGTACATAAAAACAGTCCTTTAACATCTACAACTGTTAATTATGAAGATTTATTTTCAAATTTCGTAGTCATAGCACTACATTTTACTACTGACATATCTGCTACTACTACTGTATTGAACTGCATGCAGATCATAAGATTTTTATATAGGTCATAATATATTCTGAACTTCTGAAGATTCTCTGAGTATTTTCAGTTTTCAAAGAGAACAAGGTACAAGTAAATCTAGGAAAAAAAAACTATAGCACGCTTGGCCGCATATTGACTATATTATTGTAATCAGCAAATAGCGGCATTTCTATAATGCATGTAAAAAAGTATGCTCCATTTTACAAATATTTTTATCATATCAACTCTGACTGCGCCTAAGTGTCCCATATCGACAAACTTTGGTACTAATTTTATCGTAAAATTAACTCATCATGCATTTAAATTAGTGTTATTCTAATGGTAAATTTTATTCACTCCGATCCGATTATTAGTTTATTTCCTCAAAATGAGGAAATTTTATTTTATAACTACCGCATATATTAATTTGAAAAGTATTTTTTACAACAATAAGTATTAAGCATTTAAGGTGGCAAAGTCAGTCAATTATACTAGAATTAATGTAAACTAACTTTAGTTGAATTATTCACGGTGTTACTGAAAACACGAAGTTTACAAATAAATTATTTTTAGTACTTATAAAATATGTTTTCCGAATATTAAATATAAAAAAAAGATGTCTTTGTCGAGATACTTGTGTGGTTCATGTTATATAGAAGAATACGAGATTGAATTTTAATCATAATTAACTAAATATATTTAATTTGATTCCAAGTATATGACATGTTCAAAATAAAATAAAATCACGCAGACACATGCATATATACATATATGTATATATGTGCGTGTGAGAGAGAGAGCGAGAGCGAGAGAGGGGGGGGGGGTGGAAACTAAGAATTCTACATAGAAAAACTAATATATTATTTTCTAAAATTGCATTTAAATATTAGTTCTAATTTTCAGTTGAATTCTCGGTGATACGCAGCAATTACTATTCAACTAAAATTTTACTTATTAGACTAAAACATTACCAGGAAAACAGAATGTTTACTAACATAATTTTAGAAGTATTAATATAATTATAAATATCGAGATGGAAATCTATGCGCAAAAATTAATTAAAACATCTTAGGGAACACAGTGTTAAAATTCAATATTTATTTTATTTGATTCTTTATTTTTGTTTGATTCAGGTTATCTCAACTTTAAAATACGTTTTAGTTTTTGTAAAAAAAAAAAAAAATCTTAAAATTCTGAGCATTTTTAAAATTCGGATTACTTTTATTTTCTATTAGAGAAAAGAAAAAATCCATACATGTCTAAAAATTAATTTTACTTTTCGTAATCTATCGCTTTTAAAATCCATCAAATTTCTCTTTGAGATTCGAACTTATTTTGAAAATTTGTAAGATTTCAATCTCGTTTAAAATTTATATGAAGATATTTACACCAAACCTTCTAAATTCAAATATATTTTGATTACAGAAAGTGGACTAATTTTCAAATAAATTAACTGACTAAAGGACGCAGAACATAAAATTACGGCACATGTTTTTGACATATTTGTAGCAAATACCTTTCGTAATTTTAATTCAATGAGACATTTAAACTAGTCATATTTATGTAAAGATGAAAGCTTTAATTAATAATACAATGAAAGATAAACATCTTATCCCAATGCAAAGTTTGCAATTAATTTCCAATCTGTCATCATGAAAAGTTTGTGGATTATTAAGAAGGAATTACATTGCTTTTGTTATAATTGGTTCAGATACTATTCAAATAAAGCACTGCTTTATAATTCAAATCCGTAATTTTATTTTAATTGTAAATTTAAAATTTAAGCTTTATGAAACAAAAATTCTAAAGGATAAATACGAAACGAAATCGAGACACACATCTTTTTTTTTTTTCAAACATCGTTTAGCAATAGTGCAATCAAAACTTCGGTTTTATGCGACAGCTATGCACACATCAATTTCTGACGTACGACCGAGTTGAGTTGGTGTAATGCTACCAGAAAGGTCGCATGAGCGGCCCAATCTGGGCGCAGGAGATATGGAGAGCCGACCTCATTTACAATCGTGTACATAGGTGGAAAAGAGAGCTGTTGGAAGGTATGAATGAGGCTATCGAGCAGTGTTAAAATGCTTAAAAACATCATAGAACTGTAGGGGCAATGTATTTGCCCACTCAGTTGGAAGCGCCTTGCTTCACCGCCCTACAACCCAAAACTGGCATTAACAAGTAAAGTCTCATTAAAGCGCATACTCAAAATATTTTGTTAAAAATGCTAATAAATCTACCCATGTACATTATAAAGGATCAGTCAGTTTTAGTTGCAAAATCCCAGTAGGAAATCTGTAAAAAAATGAAATACTTTCGAGTATTTTTCGCAGAAATGCGATTTGCTAGACAAACTTTCCTTGCCACAATGTAAGCAGTTTTAATGCATTTGGAAATTACTTTTTAAATGAATGTTTAAATTCGCAGTACTTAATAAAATTAAACTTAAACGATGAAATAGTTTATTATTATTGCTATAAGATTATATAATATATGCAAGTTGTGTGTTGCTAAAGTTAATTAATTTCAGACTGTTTCACCGGCTGGATAAGTTTTAAGTATAATTAAAAAGTAACTGTCTGATAAAGAACGCTGTCGTTATAGGTTATAATGTTATAAATTTCGATATTGTATAACTTGTTGTATCCATGGCAACAATACACTTGTTGTCTTGATTGACAGTAACAATATAGAAGTCAAATTGACAGTGCTCAGAATCGAAAGTTATTTTTGAGTTTTAAAACAATTTTAATCAATTTTAATTTACTTTTAAATCATGTGATATGATCGTTGAATTTTATTATATATATATATATATATATATATATATATATATATATATATATATATAGATAGATATGTGTGTGTGTACATATAAATGTATATGATAAAACTATAGTTAAAACATGTATTTGTTCAAGTTAAACTTACTTAAAATACTTCACTATGAAGAGTAGAAGAAGTTGTTATTTAAAGATATTTATCAAAAAAGCGTATTTGTTAACATTTCATTGTGTCGCCAACCGATGATAAATCGCCAAAAACCTCCAAAATTTTCATAATTTTTTTTACGGACACTATATTGAGGTTCTGCAGAAAAATGTTTTTATAGACATATATATCCTCATGAGATGAATATTCTGTTTTTTTTTTTTTTATTTCTGAGTATGGATACCTTAATTGTAAATGACTTCCGACTTCTTCTAGCATTGAAGGAGGTTCTTAGAGAAACTCACTTCGGCATTAATAAAGGGAGTAAAAACAAAAACAAAACAATTCTTTAGCACGAAAGACACGTATTTTTACAACAACGTTTTGAAACTTTTGTAAGCGGTGTCATAAGTACATAATGTCATTGGTGATTACATAGAAAAATGAAGTAAACTTACTTATTTATGTCCACAGTGTCCACGTTAACCCCTTCGGCCCGGGACGTCCTACTAATAGGACATATATTTTATTGAGTATTATTTTGTCTTAAACATTATTTTTATTAATTCCAGCACCTAATAGTGATAGTATGAATCTCTACAATTCCTGTTATGACTTCACTTATGTTTAGCATTTAGTAATAATAATAATAATAATAATAAATTCATAATTATTAGCAAGCCGTTGGCATTTCTTTTAATTAAAACATACGTTTCACTCTTTAAATTAAAATTTGGGAATCCTTTTCATATTGGTAATTTGTGATAAAAGATAAAAAATATTTCTAAATTTTTATGCTTGTTTAATTTAGTTGTAATACGACATTTTCCAAACGTCTACAAAAATTCTTCCTTAGACTATTGTTATATGAAAAACACGCAAAATAACTACATTTGTGAGGTTTTGGTAAAGAACGTATTCGGTAACTTTCATTAAACCCTAACTTTTGTGATTCCAATAGCTATTTTTAATTTTGTAAGCATAACAGTAATTTTTTCCCAAAATTGAAAAACAAATCAGGGACGAAGGGGACAAAAAAAAATTTAAACTCTGCCCATCGTAGCTTTGAGAAACTTATTTTCCGACTTACCCTTGTACTAATAAAATACTTAATTTTAATTTTATTTATAAAAAGAAACGTCATAGCACAAAAGTCCCGAGAATGCCAGTTTGTCTGTATAAATGGCCTAATTTTGAAAAGTGCTGAGTGGAATTTCATTTTGATTTCACAATATGATAGGTTGTTTGTTGATGAAAATTTTCTTGTAATGTAGCGAAATGAATTGAAATTAAAATAAAAAACGCACATGTTCGGTTGTTCACGTGTCGAATTTTTATATTAAAACAAGTAGGAAATTGTATGGTAAACGTGATAAATGAGATGCGTTCGTACTATAACTAGTTTTACAATGTAAAAAATCTTAGTTATTATTTCAGTGAAATGAATTGTATTGTCTACTATGAGCGAAATGGGTATGCCTTTTTTTCTTATTACGTATGTCCTGTTTACAGATGCGAATTGTTTTCGACACCAGACAGCGCTGCCAAATTCGCCACGGAGATCTTGCTTTGCGAATGATTACCTCCATGGTTTAATATTTCTATGACTCAAGATGAACGAATCTCTTGCGCTTATTTACTTTAATGGATTGCGATATTCAGTTGTTAACCTAATTTCCTCTGAAGTTATCTCAGAATATATAGATTTTTGAATGTAACCCATTTTTTAAGCAAACAAATTTTTTTGAACGATCTTTCTAAAAATGTAACTTTTATGCAATTTTATTCGAAAAAATAATTTTTAATAAAAATGGTCGCTTGACATATGAAAAAAGGAATGGTCAGACAGTTTTTGTTTTCCTCAGTCACATGGCTTGCGCTTTTATTATATAGATTACGTATGATAGGATTCAATAAAATAAAGAAAAAATTTACTAATATCTTTTTAAGTTTTGATTCGATTTTCATAACATTTGAAATGACTCGACAAAATTCTGCAACGATTTTATATATTAAATTTCAAACCATTCGACTGTGAAGTTTTTGCGCTGTTATATGTTGACGGATGGACAGACAGACGGTCGGGCCAGACGACGACTATAGGTGCTACGTATTTACATAATTACGAACGCACCTACAAATTACACTAATAATCTTTCGAAGCTTTTGTCACGTTAAAAATGTTGCTCAAGATTTTGAGGATGCTGGAAATTAATGAAAAATATTTAGAAATGTCACCTCGTATTTTTTTTTTTGTTTTTTACGATACAACTATATACGCTTCAAGATGGAATGAACAGATGAAATTATAAAACACCAATGGAGCAACAAAGGACTTTTAGACATTTTGGTGCCAGTTTAAAAGAAAGACTAAGTTAACATGATTGCTGTCGAAAACAGGATGCAGTATTTTTTAAATACATGGAGCCAAAGTGTAAAGTTGAACAACTAGCTTTATATATAATAACTAATAGCAAGTGTTAAAGACAAATTGCTTTTAATAATTACTTGTAATAGTAGTATTTTGCTGTTTGAAAGTGTAATAATGAAATCTTTATACTAATATTATAAAAAAGTTACTTTTCTGTTTGTTTGTTTGTAGGAGGAACTACCGAACTGATTTCAAAAGTTATGGTGGCATTGATGGTAACAGTCCATTGTGCATGTACCCCCAGGGAGGTACAGGAGCAAAAAACTTTCTAAAATTTCGATTTCTGAGATACTGAAGGGGCTAGAAACTTTTAATTTTTCATGGCGGATTCTTATAACATCCAAGGACAGCTTTCTAAGGACAATTTCTAAAAAAAATTTAATTTAAAAGATAAATGTGTGATAAACCTTCTAAAAATGTTCTAAATTAGGATTTCTATGGAATTGTTACGGATAGAATCTTGAAATCTGACATAGTTGCTACTTTTAAATCGCGAATGCGCACGCAGAACAAGTTTTTTAAAATATCGAAATTTAAAAGGATGAAAAGAGCGGTAAACGCTCTAAATCTCGATGTAATCGGATTTATTCGGGTAAGAAACTTGCAATTTAGTACAGTGGTTACTTTTAAGATGCAGATGCAAAGTATGAACAGTTGATTAAAATTTTTTAAAAGAGCGGAAAACGTTCTAAAATATGGTTTATTTAGAATTGTTAGGGATAGAAACTTAAAATTCGACATGTCTTATTTTTAAGACGCATAGTCTTAATACTCGCATAGAACAATTTTTACAAAATTAGACATTTAAAAGGGTGCAAAACGCTCTAAAATTGCGATTATTGTGATGCTACTGGGCTAGAAGCTTGAAATTTGGCATGGAGGATATTTTTAAGATTTCATTACTCGTTAAGAACGGTTTCTAAAAATATTCGAAATTTAAAAAGGTGAAATGTGAGCGTAAATCTCATCTACAGAAACTTTTTCAAAAATTTAGAAATTTTAAAGCATCCAAGAACAAAAAAACGTTCTAAAATTGCGATTTCTGTGTTATAATTGTTATAGAAGCTTGGAATTTGGAATGGTAGTTACTTTTAAGATGGAAATGCTCACAAAAATCGGTTTCTAAATTATTCAAAATTTCAAATAAAAAGTGAAATGAGCAGAAAATTTTCAAAATGCATTCTAAATGATTATTTATTTGGAATTAATTTTAGTTCTTCTCATTCATTTAAGTCTCATTTTCGCCTATTGCAGTATACGAATGTAGTTTACTCAAAATGTGGCTTTATAAGAAATGCTTGAATTATCCATAGGAGTATGATTTTTTCAAATAAAAATAGGCACACGAAGACCACTTGCCTACGTCAACAATTACGCGAAAGCCGCGGATTTTCCTACTATAACAATAAAATAAGATGCTTTGGTCCACTCTGAATACATGATTGCTTCAAATTTATCTAGCTTCGCTTGTCCAAAGATTGCATGGTAACAATGTATGCAAAATTATTCATGTCATTTTGGTGGCTATAATTCTCCGGAACAAACGCATTGCAATTACATGCAAACAGTGAAAGTGTCATTTGTCACAAAGCATTTGATAAATTACAGTAGTAACTTCGCACAGATATTGAACATCTCATTATATTTGAGGAATGAATATCATACTATATATACATATATATATATATATGTAATAATAATTTGTTTCCCTTCTTTTGCCATTTTCTTAGTCCTTATTCCAAATTATCACCATTCTATTAAATTACTAAATATTATCTATTTTATTTATTTTAATATTTCTCTGTCTTTTATTTGTATCTTAAATCCCCTGTTTGATTAAATTCTATATCTTAGTCAAAATATTCTTTAAATCCCTATTCTAAACAATTATTCTAAATTGCAAAAACTTCCTATAAAGCATTTGAATAAATTCCTTTTATTGAGACAATGAAATTTATTCTTTCAGAATATTTTTTTCTTTACATTCTTTTTATTTTATTATTTTCAGATATAGTTCGATTTGTTCCATCATTCCCTGTTTTCGCGCACTTATGTTTCCTCCAAAATTCATCCAATTCCTGTAAGGAGTTCTTAAATTTACGTCAGGTTAGCCCGTCCTTAACTTAATTTCTTAGCCATTGACGTTTAAGTTTTTCGGCGTTCTCTTCTTGGCCACACCCCTTTTTGCAAGCTATTGGTTGGTAATTTTCACGCGTTCGTGTTCTTACACCAAATTTTTGAGTATATAACATACTGCATCGGACAGGACCGCCAGAATTTTGCTCTATTTTGGTTGTTAAACTAATACGCGGCTCCAGCGGCCCCCATTATTTACTTCAACATTGTCTTTCCCTTGTACATAGTGGGTCATCTAAGGTAGTGTTTTTCATTTTGTACATAGTATGTCTACTAAGTGTATGGTAGTCTCTTCAATATATGGTATGTCCTTCGAATGTTACCATCGTACTCCTGTGCTGACAATTGTGACTCTGCATTGTGTAACTGATGATGTTTCCACGAATAAAATATTGATTATCCTACCACAAGTCTTGTCTTTGAACAGCTGCTCTGGTTTATGTATCAATTATCGGTGGAATTACTCCGTGCCTGATTTTCGGTGAATCAACAATTGCCATACATTTAAAGATGTGACGACTGCGTAGTCAGTGGATTTTACTACATAATACGAAAACCGGTATTCGCTAATGAAATTTCATTACTACCTGCAATATATATATATATATATATATATATATATATATATATATGTTCATTGATTTATATTATTAATTGAAATAGTTGATTTCACAGGTTAGCATAACAGTTTAGCGGGAAAATATTCTATTTTTTTCTACAGCTAAAATAAAAGCTTACAAACAGTAATAAAATAAATGTATCTTCAGTCGGCAATTTTATAATAGTTATACCATCGATGTGAAGATAACTGTCTTTTTATCTTTGGGATCTAGACATCAACTCGGGTTCAGCCCGAGCTCGACCATTTGAAGCCCAAGCCCTAAAGATTGTATGTCATCTGAGATCAAGACCTTCGGATCCCGATACCAAAAGTAGGCAGTAGAAAATTATTAATAAAATTTGTAGATTGTTTCAAGATCAATTTTCTCATTTAAATTATCTTATTTCATAATTATAAGTAGTAAACTTAGTACTCCCTCATGACAACTTTTTGTGATTTTCATGTCCCTGAAAATCTGTTTAAAACAGCAAATTTGTTATGTATACTCAAACACTGAAAGGCATTCGCGAAAGCCAGAATTATTATTCTTTTGAAATATCATTGTACGAAAGATGTGATACTGTTTCCCAGTAATTCTGGAATAAGACTTGCAATAGAAAGCGAAGACCGGCAACGGATATCCCACGGCTTATTTATGTTATTAACACTGACCATAGAAAAGTTTCAAAATCAGAATAATTCTCCTTATATCCAATCAATAATTATTCAGTTTACTTTCAAGGTGTTTTTTAGAGGATTGTAAAATACTTTAAGAAACTTACCAATACTTGTTTCCCAAATCGAGTCCTTGTCCGCCCTGGAATCAGATTCACGTGCTCAGACTCGGGGATCACGCGTTCGAGTTCAGGGTTACGAACTCGGTCTGAACTCGTATTCATACCTATTGCATACATTAAAAATTCTGTAGGACTAAAACAAACAACAAATAATTAACAGTACTTGTTTTGAAACCCCCTATAAACATCTATTTAATATTAAATGTCCATAAAAATTACATTAATTCTTATCCTTTAGTTGGTTACGCATTTAAGAACTAAAATATAAAGTTGAAAATGTTTACAGTCTCAATTGTTTTTTAAATCATATAGTTATAATACTGATGAATTTCAAATTATTACAAACTGCATAATACGTAAGTGTAAAAGGTAAAACACAAAAGCAAGTGTTAAAAAGTAAATGATAAAAAGATAAGTATTATTTAAAAATATTAAGTGAAACATTTAAGAACACAGGGTGGTCACAATTTACTTCCCTTTTTTAAAATTTGAAAATTTTATTTTGACTGGCAATTGTTGCTTCATTTAAACGCCAAAACTTTGGACTAATCCAAGTAAATATTCCTATAAAAATGCAGATAGTTTCCGGTTTTCCAGATGTTGTAACTATCCTTTATATAAAATTTTCGAACCCTGTTACTCAAATATTCAAAACATAAATTTTAAAAGCATAAGATTTAAACTTAATTATTAGTTTCATCATTAAAATGTTATTTTCGCAAATACTAATTTAAAAACCTGTGGAAAATATATACAATAATGGACAAGAATACAAATTCTCGAAAACTTTGCATATTAAAAGCAAATGAAAAAAGATTCTCTAAACACATATGTACAATACTTCCATTTTATTGAAAAAGAAATGTAACTTTTACAAACATTTTCATTTATTATTAGCATTTGATTACACTGAATATTATTGTCAATATTATCATAAAAGATACTTTGTGTATATTTTAGAAAAATAAGTACTGATTTTTGTTACAAGATTTATACGCCTGATCTTGAATATTTCCTCAAAATAGATACTGATGAAAATAATTTGTTTCTATAAGACTAGGAAAGTGATCCCTTTCAACTGGAAACATAAAAGCTTCTTTTAAATTAAAAATGTTCATTATACTATGTTAGGTTCTTTATTTTATCTATTCAGTGTTATATAATATTTAGTTTCACTGCGAGTTTTAAGCAAATATTTTTGTTTTGCTTAAACATCGATATTTCTTTTAAATTATTGCTATACTATTATTTTCCCACTGTATCTACATTTATCATACAGAGAAGATAAAGGTTCCATTATAATTTTTATATATGTTTATTTTAGTGATATAAGGATTTATGAAATATTAAAATATATTAATTGAATAAAAATCAAAATGTTAATTTAATTCACTCATATAGGAACATCATTATTTAATTTCTTTCAAAACTTTTCAAATTCAAAGAAGTGCAATGCTGTAAAAGATATCTGTATATACTCACAATATACTCAATAAACAAAAAGTAACTACATCAGAGTTTCAAAAATACATAATTATAAATTATCTAAAAATTTACAAAATAATCATGTGAATTCTATTGAACGGAAAGGTATCAGATCGTACACTTTTCGAATCACAAAATCGGGTAACGGTGAAAATAAATATGAGCTGTTTTTAAATAACTATGCTGAGATTTAACTGTTCCTACTTTTAGGAACAACTATTTGAGAATAATAATATTCACCTTATTTAATGAGAGAAATTCAGCAGTTTCATAAATCTAAAATTACTATCAGTAAATAATGGTATTTAAAAGTAACAACCAGGAGAGCTATTATTGTCATGTACCATTTCAATGTTTATTAAAATATTTCGGTTTTACTCCAGTGCTTCAATGCAGTTGTCTTTTAACACTGAAATTTAAAATTTGTCTACGACAATTTTCAATTTTTTATACCAGTCAAATACACAGCTTCCACCTTCTGAACGAGTGTAATTAAAAAACAAAATGCGTTATGGCACCTTTTTTATATCACAGTACTGTGTGATTTTGTCCACACGGAAAAGCAGAAGTCTTCTTGTACATATTTTGGTAATTTATGTTATGTTGATAGATATGTGCTCTCTCGTTCTCATTTTAATCAAGTTCCACTGTAATATTACCTACAATCAATTTGCTAATTGCACTTTAATAAAGTACAGGATGATTATAAAAAAACTATCCCGATATATGAGCCCCTAACTATCATACCGCTCACAGAAACTGAATGAAACTTTGGTTTAAAGTATTTTGAGGTATGTGCTCAAGAATCATATGAAAGACAACAGTTAAATTCTAACAGTTACGGTTACAGTGACAAAATTTTGAAAATTTCAGATAGCAACACCTACTTTTTTTATTGGAATGTGATCTTCATAGTGAAAAACCATAAAATGCGTTGGAACGGTACCTGTAGCACGAAAATCGCCGGCGCTAGACAGACTAAGAAGAATAGTGAAAACAACTAATAAGGACATAGAAGCAACAGAAAACAAAGAAATTTATTGGGTTTCATACATTTTCCATTTTACACACGACGACACTTTACATGCGGCAGATGGTGGATAGCACTGAACAATTAAATGTTTTACTTTCTGTTGCTACTCTGTCCTTTATGTTTTCACTTTTCTTCTTAGTCTGTCTAGCGCCGGCGATTTTCGTGCTACAGGTACCGTTCCAACGCTTTTTATGGTTTTTCACTACGAAGATCACATTCCAATAAAAAAAAGTAGGTGTTGCCATTTGAAATTTTCGAAATTTTGTCACTGTAACCGTAAATGTTAGAATTTAAATGTTGTTTTTTACGTGATTCTTGAGCGCATACCTCAAAATACTTTAGGCCAGAATTTAATTCAGTTTCTGTGAACGGTATGACAGTTATGGGCTCATATATCGGGATAGTTTTTTTATAATCACCCTGTATTTCTGCATCATAATTCCATTATTTAACTTTTCAAAGTATATTACACGGAAAGTAAACTAAACGTACTTTATAACAGAAATCTTTCTTAACAAATCAAACCGAGTAAGTTGAAACTAAAAACAAGGCAACTTATTAAATAATTACATGATTTTTTTTTTGTTCCATATGTGATTTTTCGCTCGACAAAAACCAGAAGTTTGGAAGTTTTGCACGATACTAAAGGTATTTCAGTACTTTTCTAATTAAATATTTACTTTTTGAAACAAACGAATAATTTTCTCGCGTAATATATTTCGAAAACTTAAATAGTTTATTCAATGGTATTCAGTAATCTGTAAGTGCTTGAGAGAATACTAAAATTATCTTTTTATTTAAATATATGTTTTAAAGAAAATTCAAATAAAACATTAACGTCTATATTCACGAAATATTTCATTAAAGGAAAAAAAATCGAAATTGAAATTTGTATTAGATTCTGGTCTCCGGAACTGAGTTTCAAATACAGATAAATGTATACAGTAGAACTCCGACTATCCGAATCGCTGATTACCCGAAGCGCTTTCAGAATTTCAGAAAAAAATGAGAAGGAAACGTACTGCGATTCGCAAAATAATGATTTTGTCTACGCGCGCTATTGTCCTTCCCTCTGCGAAACTAGTGTAGGCGAACCATGAAACCTTATTGCCGAAGGCAACTTTTAAAGAAACTTTTGGTAGAGGGGGAAGACGAAGAAGGTGTGTTGGCTAACCACAAAAAATAAATTTGAAAGTTTGCGCTTACATGGTGGCGGGAACTTGGAGCTTGGTTAAAGCTGTCACATTAAAACGTGCGCGGAATAAGTTGAAAGGCATATCAACTGACGAAGAGAAGAAAAATTAGAAAAAGGAAAAAGAAGATCAAGAAAAGGAAAGGTACATACTAGTAGTTATTAGTACATACTGTACTAATGTACAGCACTTGTAAGTACGTTTAACATGTAAAAGTGTTGCCTTTTCATTTAATTAATTAAAAGCTCTTTTTGTTTAAAAATAGTTTTTTCTCCCATTTTCAACATACATACAGTAATTAATTAAAATAGTTCCTTTTTTCGGAAAAAATCCAATTATACGAATTTTTGATTATCCGAATGGGATCCGGTCCCAATTGATTCGGATAATTGGAGTTCTACTGTATTACTTAAAAATTTACAAAGTAATAGACTGAAGCATTAGTCTGTGAAAATAAACACGTCATACGCTCTTTCTCTGTCTTTCATCGCATAATTACGGTAGCAGCTGAGACTAAAAAAATGTGAGTTTATGGTTGTTTTGCCTTAAGTTATTTCAATATTTTACGAAATATTTCTTTTTTGTCATCAGTCAATTAATGCAAATTTATAATGGTTACACGAAATTTTAAAATTTTTATATGATATTTTTTTTAGATATCAAACTAAAGCAACAACTGTTACTTTGACAAAGTACATAAGGAAGAGATAAAAGTTCGTCCAATTTGTAAAATAATAAAAATATTCTTGTATGTATATTAGTACTTTATGCTTTGTTCATAATGAACAAATAATATGGAATTTCATTTCCTTATAAAGGAATTCTGCTGTAGCACTTTTAAAAATGTATCATTAAAATCCCTGTTGTAATGTGCATACATACTGAATTTCTGTAGTCTACTCTATTTCAGTATATTTCTTTGCAAAAAGCATGAAAACACATTTCTGTTTAATAAATAAATTTTTAATTAGAAAAGAACTGAAATTAAATCTTAAAATATATTTTAAATGTAGTAATAAAACAAAATATATCCTGTCAAAACACTTATCTATATATAAATCAGAATTATTATATTTTTAAAGAAATAAAACTTTACTAACACGGTACTGATTTTTTTTTCTAAATCTAGTTTTACTATTTACTAAAGCTAAATTAATGCTGTCAGAAGTGTTATTTTTTAAAATCATAAAATCCCAAACAGAAAAAAAATGACTGAACCATCTTCTAAATCATTCGTTTTCAATTTAAAAAAGCAAGTAAAATAAATTCAATCTCAAATCTTAAATTTCAAAGTCTTAAAACGTCAGACAGAATTACAAAAAAAAAAAGTTCTTGAAAAATTGTCTCTAATGTAATTTTAGAAATTGTGATAAGTTCCGAAGAAATGTTCCTGATCAAAATTCACTTCCATTAGTTGAAGCAATATTTTTATTGATTTTTTCTACCCAATTTGATTCCTTTTAGTCCCTTAAAATCTATCTTTTAACTTGAAACAGCTGGGAGTGTTATAAAAGAAATGTATTAAAATTAATATAATCATATGTATCATTTATGTTTTCAATATCCCTTTTTTTATGGAAATACATTTTTTTGATGATCTTGATACATTTTGCCATGTGGAACTCTCGCAATGCTTCGGTTAGTGGTGCAAAAAAAGGTTCATGCAAAATATCTTACACAACAGTGCTTCATATGGTTATAATAGCCCGCAGTTCGCAACGAAAAAAGAATTTACGTGCATCCAAGTACTTTAATGAATTGAAATATAGAAAACATGCGAGCTCTTATTGTAGTGTACTATTTTAATATTTATTCCAATATTTTGTTTTTTTACTCCACTATTTCAATAGTTCTTAATTTACTATAGTGCTTTCACCCAGTAAATTCCTTATTTGCGTAAATCTACTTTGTACTACATTACATGTTAACACTCTCTAGCTTATGAAAGCTGAAACTACACCATTAATTTTGTTTATCGATGTTACCCTGATTTACGTAAATGCAGGCAACTTGCAACTTTGTATCATAATTTGTTCGTTTGTAATTTATTTTTATCGTTGGAACGTATTTTTCACATACACTTTATTAGATACACAAAATATGTCGTATCGCAAAGGTGGTTGAAAAGGTGAAAATTTAAGCATTTAATAGTTATTGGGAATTTTATTGCTAAAAATAAATAAATCGTATATTAATACGAGCAAATGTTGTGTCTGTGTGGTTATGCAAATTTTATTTTAAAAAAAGGCGCTAACGATTTTGACTAAATTTTGTATCCTACAGATTTTAGGTACGAGAAGAATATTGGGCTGGGTCACATCTACAAGAAAATTCGATTAGTGGGTAATTTTGGGTCACAGCGGATCTGAGTCAAGCTAATTTTATCTAAAAAACGGCTCAAACGATTTTGACTATTTTTTGTATCCTACCATTATGGATTACGAGAAGACAATTGGGTTAAGTCACATGTTCGTAAAAATTCGATTAGAGGGTCATTTTGGGGTTGCTAAAGCTCAAGTTAATTATCTTAAAAACGGCTCTAACGATTTTGACTAAATTTTGTATCCTACCCTCTTGGGGTACGAACAGACCATTCGGCTGGGTCACATGTTCGAGAAAATTCGATTTGTGGGACTGTTGTATTTTGGCTCACTACGGATCAGGATCAAGCTAATTTTATTTAAAAAATAGCTCAAATGATTTTAACTAAATTTTGTCTCCTACCATTTTCATTTACGAGAAAACCATTGGGATAAGTCACATGTTCGAGAAAATTCGATTAATGGGTATTTTTGGGTCACTACGGGACAAGTTCAAGCAAATTTTATCTAAAAAAATGGCTCTAATAATTTTGACTGAATTTTGTATCTTGCTGTTTTGGATTACGACAAGACCATTGGGCTAGGTCACATGATCAAGTAAATTCGTTCAGTGGGTCATTTTTGAGTCCCTTCAAGTCGATGCATTTCAATGTGAATGAAGATTGAAACAGTTATTAAGTTTTTGAACAGTTGGCAGTAAACGAAGTCACAAAGTTGGCAACATCTCACCAAATATCATCAAATCTTGCGAAATATTGGTGACGTTGGCGAGATTTAGCAAGAAATATACTTTCAAGATTACCAATGCCAAAACACATGCTTGGAGGTAAATAAAAAAAATATTGCTAAGTTTGCGACTTTTCGTAAAAGGTTGAAGACTTTTGGCCAAAAATTGGCTTTGAAAATCTGAAGGATTTTTTTTTATTTCCAATAAGAACCGCGATACATCAATTCCACAATCGTTTGTGCACGGAATGATGTACATTGCTTTCTGATATACAAAAAGGCGTTCAGGCTTAAAATTCCTACTACCAAAAAAATGTCGTTTCGAAGGATGCCCTTTCGTTGTAAATATGTAAGTAACATAAAATTTACAAATATGTACATAGTTTTAAGATTAATTGTTTCTGTAAATAACACGGTTGTAATGTAAAATGATTTATTAGCAATAATACAGTGAGAGTTTATTGTTATATCGAGTTGAACACGAAGCTGATTTTAACCGATCGTAGCTCGTTCTTTCCTGCTTGTGTGTATATAATAAACAGCAGCATAATAGATACATTACTGTGATTATTACAGATAAGGCCGTAAAACATTTGTTTTGTCTGTTTTGGGTATTTAAAATTTTAGAATATTCCCGTAGACTCGTTATTTCAATATACATTTAATATGAAAAATGAGTATGTTTAAAACGAATTTAATAACGTACCATATTAAAGAAATAGAAAATTTTAGAATTGTATGTCTTGCAAACTTTTAAATTTCTAATTTATGTGAAAATGTTCACAACGATCATTTACGCTTTAAAAATAGCAACCATGTGAAATAGAAACCAAGTTTCTATTACAATCATCACGAAGAACATTTTTAGAACGTTTTCCACTTGTTTCACTTACTTAAATTTCGATTTTTTTTTTGTTTTAGAAACAGTTTATAGTAAGCATATACATCTTTATAGTAACCGCCAGGCCAAAATTCAAATTTATCCCGAACAGAATTACATCAATCGTAATTTTATACCCTTTTTTACACCTGCATCCATTTAAATAAATTTTTTTTTAGAAACTGCTTTCTGTACGATCATTTGCGCCTTAGAAGTAACAAGTATGTTACATTTTAAGTTTCTAGCATTAACAATTCCAAATAAATCATAATTTAGAAAACTCATAAAATGCATTCTTCTCGTTTCTAACTTTTAAATTCCTACACTGTAAAAAAAAATCTGTAAGTCTACAAAACTAGTTTTTGTAAAGCTACAGAAATCTGTATGTTTACTCAAATTTTATCTGTAACAAGGGTGCAACGTAAGCCATTGCTTTAGAATGCTTACATGAAATATCTTTGTAACTCGTATCAGCCAATGAGAAGGCTTTCTGTGGGGACGTAATGGCTGCTGACGCAGTCGCACAGACAGTAAGGACAAGGAGTGCATAAGTAGATAAGTAGCGTCTATATGGCATCCATCTTGGATTTGACTTCCAGTTACGAAGTAAGTAAATATTTATTCTTTATTAGCTAAATTTCGTTATATTTTGTGTTATATTTTGTTAATCTTTCTATTATTTTCTATTAATTATTTATTATTCAATCAAATCACTAGTCTTTATTTCGATGTTACGTTGGATTACGTGTGTGCCATTTTTAATGTTTTATGTAGGAACTAAACGACGAAGGAAGGAAGATTTTTTATCTTGATTTGCAGTTACGTTACTATTAATTAGTATTGAATAGACTCCCTTAAATCTTCCTAGCTTAAAACCAGAGGTTATGCAGATTTTAGAATTTTTCGGATTTCTGGTCACTGTTTTGTTTACATTTTCTATACAATAATTTGAATTTATAAATGCACTCGAAATTAGTATAATGAATGTTTATAATAAAGTAAAATAAAAAAATTAAGAAAATTTAAAAAACATTTTAAAATATTAAAAGTAAAGGTCAAGTAAATAATAAATAATGCATAACTAAATATGTGTAATGATGAGATATTTTTTTCTTGAATTATTTAGTGAAACACGCCTTATAAATTCACACTAATAATTCACATAAAAGTCGTAAAATAACAAAGTTTTCTTTCATGTTTAACCATACCTAATAACCAAAAAATCTTACCTACATAAATTAGAGAAAACATAAATTGATTCATATCAAACTGAATTACATATTAAAATGTGTATGGAATGATATAATAATTTAAAAAAAAAACTTCAATTTTACACCTACATCCTAACTGTAAGTCTACTTGTGCAGGGGTCGATATAGGTTTTTTTCTTGGGGCCCATTTTGTGAAAAGTAAAGGTTATTTTTGTGAAAAATAACATTTTGTAATGAAAGTCGAAATCCAGCTACTCAAATTCGAACATAGCGTTTATTAACAAAAACTTTTTTAAATACTTTTGCTGAAGTTTTCCTCTCTGGTGAACTTGTTTGTTTACAAATGACACATTTTAAAAGTCACAAAATAATAAATAAATGATAAATAGTAAGTTTTTATGAAATGGAATTTTGTGAAAGGGCCTATTTCTGTTAAAATGAATTTTGTGAAGGGGCCTGTTTTATTATAAAGAATTTTGTGAAGGGACCCATTTTATTAAATTGAATTTTGTGAAAGGGCATATTTTATTAAATTGATTTTTGTGAAGGGGCCCTAAATAGGCCCCAAATTTTGTCTGGATCGACCCTTGTTGTATATATATATATATATATATATATATATATATATATATACACACACTATTAATTAAAATTATACTTTCATCATATCTAATTTTTATTTTTTTTCTCCTCTATTTTCTGAAGTGGGTTTGTAATCCTGCCGAAATGAATCAGATATCTATCGCAATCTTGACAGGAAGTGGACATTTCAAGATGTAAGTATAACTATCTTATTTTGTTGTCTGGGTCAGCGTTCCCAAACTTTATTATTATTTGACCCACCTAATTTTATATAAAGCAGTGTCTCTTGCATAACATAAATTATATCTTATTTAAAGTGTTGCAAGCAATCTGAACATATTTTATTTTTCAAATTTTAAAAAATTAAGAAGCAATCTTAGAAAAAGTCTTTATTTTATACAGTTTTCATTTTCAATGGTTTCTGATCACTCGCATGCATATTTATGTATTTAAAGTTTGTTTACATGTTTCTGAAGTTTTTATGTTGCTAGATTATATTTTAACTGCTTGTAGTAAATCAGGTGAAGTTTAATGCAAAAAAGTTATATTTTTCTTACATTAATGAGAAATAAACATGAATTTTTTTTAAAGGGGAATTCAGATTTTATCGAGTTTCAACTTGCAACTTCTGAAAAGCTCCTTGATTTTCTGTTTATTACTCACAGTATAAGTCTAAAACATCATTGTTTACCCAAAATTGTATTTGTCAACCAAAACAAAATTTAAATATGTTTATAAAAATTCCCTTTTGTTTTCATATTAAAAATTGTAAAAATGCAAAAAATGTCGAAAAGTAAAAATAGAAAATATTGTTCAAAATACCTAAATTTTATATAAAGCAGTGTCTCTTGCATAAATTATATCTTATTTTAAGTGTTGCAAGCAATCTGAACATACTATGCTTCTTAAATTTTTACATTTGAAAAATAATCTTATAAAAAGTCCTTCATTTTCAATGGTGTCGATAACTCGCATGCATATATGTACATAGTTTGTGTTATGAAAATACAGTTTGTTTACATGTTTTGTGAAATTCTAGATCATATTTTAACTGCTTGTAGTAAATCAGGTGAAGTTTAATGCAAAAAAGTTATATTTTTCTTACATTAATGAGTAATAAACATGAATTTTTTTAAGGGAGAATTCAGATTTTATCGAGTTTCAACTTCCAACTTCTGAAAAGCTCCTTGATTTTCTGTTTATTACTCACAGTATAAGTCCAAAACATCATTGTTTATCCAAAATTGTATTTGTCATCCAAAACAAAATTTAAATATGTTTATAAAAATTCACTTTTGTTTTCATATTAAAAATTGTAAAAATGCAAAAAATGTCAGAAAGTAAAAATTGAAAATATTGTTCAAAATACCTAAATTTTATATAAAGCAGTGTCATTTACATAAATTAGATCTTATTTTAAGTGTTGCAAGCAATCTGAACATACTATGCTTCTTAAATTTTTACATTTGAAAAATAATCTTAGAAAAAGTCTTTCATTTTCAATGGTGTCGATAACTCGCATGCATATATGTACATAGTTTGTGTTATGATGTGCACGATCAACTATTTTCTTTATTCTTATATGCTCGTTTGACAAATTTTGTGAATTTTATGTGATTGATAAACGAAACACATGATTTTTACATGCCTGATAGGCGACATTTTTTTTATTGCACCTGACCGATGAAATTAAGGATTCTTATGCAACCGATACATGAAATCCATGATTTTTGTATGCCGATAGATGAAATGAATGAGTTTTACATGCATGATGAACTATTTTCTTTATTCTTATGTGCCCGTTTGACAAATTTTGTGAATTTTATGTGGTTGATGAACAAAACACATGATTTTTACATGCCTGATTGACGAGATTTCTTTTTCTGCAACCAACCGATGAAATTAAGGATTCTTATGAAACCGATACATGAAATGCATGATTTTTATATGCTGATAGATGAAATTAATGATTTTTACATGCATGATGAACTATTTTTTTTATTCTTATGTGCCTGTTTGACAAATTTTGTGAATTTTATGTGATTGATAAACGAAACACATGATTTTTACATGCCTGATTGAAGAAATTTTTTTTCCTACATCTGACCGGTGAAATTAAGGATTTTTATGCAACTGATAGATGAAATTCATGATTTTTGTGTGGCGATAGCTGAAAATAATGATTTTTACATGCATGATGAACTATTTTCTTGATTCTTATGTGCCTGTTTGACAAATCTTGTGAATTTTATGTGATTGGTGAACAAAACACATGATTTTTACATGCCTGATTGACCAGATTTTTTTTTCTGCAACCAACCGATACATGAAATTCAGGATTTTTGTGTGCCGATAGCTGAAAATGATTTTTACATGCATGATGAACTATTTTCTTGATTCTTATGTGCCCGTTTGACAAATTTTGTGAATTTTATGTGATTGATGAACAAAACACATGATTTTTACATGCCTGATTGAAGGAATTTTATTTAGTCATATTATGCATCTACGGTGTCCCATTCTCCACTTTTCCTCCCTCAAGTGGGGCACTTTTCTAAATTTTGTTGACACCCCTCATCTCATATATCGTTGGAAAGGTCTGTGACCGCTTAATCATACTATGTATCGCCAGTGTCCCTACCCCCTACTTTGCCCCCCCCCCAAGAGGCACTTTTCTAAATTTTGTTGACACCCCTCATGTCATATATTGTTAGAAAGGTCTATGACCGCTTAATCGTATTGTGTATAGCCAATGTCCCCCCCCCACTTTGCCCCCCAAGAGGCACTTTTCTAAATTTTGTTGACACCCCTCATGTCATATATCGTTGGAAAGGTCTGTGACCACTTAATCATATTATGTATGACCAGTGTCCCTCCCCCCCCACTTTGCCCACCCCCCCCAAGAGGCACTTTTCTATATTTTGTTGACACCCCTCATGTCATATATTGTTGGAAAGGTCTATGACCGCTTAATCGTATTATGTATAGCCAATGTCCCCCCCCACTTTGCACCCCAAGAGGCACTTTTCTAAATTTTGTTGACACCCCTCATGTCATATATCGTTGGAAAGGTCTATGACCGCTTATTCGTATTATGTATAGCCAGTGTCCCACCCCCCACCACTTTACCTTCCCCCCCCAAGAGGCACTTTTCTAAATTTTGTTGACACCCTTCATGTCATATATCGTTGAAAAGGTATGTGACAACTTAATCATATTATGCATCTCCGGTGTCCCTCTCCTCCATTCCCCCCCCCAAGCTTTTTAAAATTTTGTTGAAACTCCTCATGTCATATATCGTTGAAAATGTCTGTGTCAGCTTAATCATATTATGCATATCCGGTGTCCCTCCCCCCACTTTTGCCCCCCAAGGGTGGCCATTTTCTAAATTTATTGACACTCCTCATGTCATATATCGTTGAAAAGGTCTGTGACAGCTTAATCATATTATGTATCTCCAGTTGCCCCCCCCCATTTCGCCCTGCCAATAGTTACCCGGTTAGGTCGACGAGTGCGGCAGGGGCTAAGTCCACTTCCAGAAATTTAAACAAATGAGTATTTTAAACGTATGCTGAGTTTTAACTCCCCAATTCTCCAAAACAAAGACCAATTTAAAAAAATCCTTTCAAAAAAGTAGTTAGGTGTATGACCCCTACAACATACTTTAAAATCATCTGTGCAAAATTGCTATGCACCATCCTTGTTAGTACTTTAATTTTTATGTTACAAAACAATGCCTCAGAAAATTTTATGAATTTATTTTGGAACTCTGCTGTTTCATAAAGTTGGCAGGTATTGTCCTACCCCTGCCCCCCCCCCCCCACAAAAAAAATCTGGTTGTGAAGAAATATATATATATATTCAGATTTAAATAGTTCTTGCTCTGTTTTCATTTTATATAGGTAATGATTTAGATAAAAAAATTTTTTTTTTAATTTACTTAGTAATTTTAATTTTTATATCATAAAATAGTGTCTCATAAAATCTTCTGTTTTATTTTGTAAATCTCCTGCTTTTTTTGGTAATAGACGTTGACAGGCATGCAGGAGGAGAGTCAAAATTAATTTTATCAGTTAAAAGGGGTTACTCAGTGAGAATTACAAATAAATATTTTTTTTTTTATTACTCAGTTTGTGTGTTTATTTTTTTATAATATTTAAAATATTTATGTAATATGTGTTTTATCTTTTAATAGGGAATACTTGGTTATAGGTAATACAAAAGATCAAAGCCCCTCCCCACAAGAAGCAGATGTGCAAACTAAAGATTCAGAACCTGATTGATACTAATGCAAATTGTACATGTTCATATATATTCAATAATTTTACTAAATATGTATATAAAAATAAATATTGTTTGTAAAAATATGTTTAATAAATGTATATTAAGATTCAAATATTCCTTTTTCTTTTTTTCTAATTTCCTTTTTCTAATTCTCCCTTTTCTTCTTTTAATCAAATTCTGTTATCACTGATATTTGACTGTTTATTTTATTTTTGAACAGATTTTATGAAATCACACTATCCTAGATTTTTTCAGCATCAGAAATTTATATTTTCTGAGTTTACAAATTTAGGTGAAAACTGAATAAGGACTAGTAAACATTTTGACCAAAATGTTAAATGTTACATAAACATACTTTATTAATGTAAAAAAAGCAAGTCTGACTAATATTTTGACCAAAATGTTAAGTGTTACATAAACATACTTTATTAATGGAAAAAGGGGCAAGTTTTACAGAGCATCATTCATAGTCAAAAGGATTGTTGTTACATTTAGTGGTGAGTATACCTATGTTTTCATAGTTGCAACATGTATGTATGTATGTATATTTTGTTACAAAACACTTTGAAAAAAAATCACCATATTTATTTGCAGAAATCTGCAACTAAATAAAGTGAAGATTATTTTTAAAATATAATGGTTACATAAAAGCATTATTAAAAAATATATATTTTATTTGAGATTGCTGGTCAATAAAATATTAAATAATTTTGTAAGGATAAGCACATTTAATATTATGATTGCCAGTTAGGCAGTTTTTTTTTATTTAAAATGCTACTGCGTTTCCAAACAGTAATATTTGCCAGATAAATGATAGTAGAAATAATATATAATAATGACAGATCAAATGCGTCAAATATTGCTATTTGAAAATAGTGGTAGCAATTAAAAAAAATCCTTCCCTTCCCATATGATAACACTGCAATTATCCCCCTTTTCCTTCCTCACAGAATGAACCCATAAAAGTAATATTGCCTGAAGACACCAGTTTAAAATTTACGGGCAATCGTACTTTTTTAATATATTAAACAGATTTCTAATTTTACGGGGAATTATACTTTTTAACATATTAAGCTAATTTCTAATTTTATGGGCCATATGCATTTTTTCACAGGGCACATATCACCAGTTGTTTTATTTATAAACTCAGTAAGGATATTTTATTTATATTGCTGTATTAAAATCTTTTTTTAGTTTACCTAAAAATCATAAAATCAGCTTCTGCTCATTTAATATCGAATTGAATTTCTACATATTTAAATATCTATAGTGAAACTTAAGTCAATTTTCTTATCCATAACATACAAAGACTTATGGCTATTGCTGTGGTAATATTGAAACACGTTAGGACTTATTGCTTATTTTGCATCGAAGTATTTTGATATATGTGAGGAAAACTCCATTCTAGATATTTAAAACTGTAAAAATTCGATTTCATATTAAAAGAATACCATAACAACAACTCCAATATACAAAAATATTTACGTAAATTTTTTTCTGCATAATATTGAAAAGCCATTAGTAAACACTGCAAAAATTTTGTACAGTTACAAATACATTTTGGTGAGTGTAAATAAAATATTTTCGATACAATACTAAAAAATTATTAGCAAATTGACCATAATAATTCTTCTAAAGTGGCAAAGAACTTTCTGGCGAGAATACAAAAACTGTTTCAGATACAATTACTACAAAATCCTTGGTAATTTTTCTGACATTACTTTAATAAAATTACCTAAAGTACATTAAATGTTTTAAGGGGGGGGGGGGGAGATACACTTACAAAAGATTTTTTTGTACATTTACTAAGAATTGTTTTGTAAATTTGTGAGGGACTTTATAGTACATTTACTACGATTTATTTAGTATTGTACTTAAGGGGGGGAGTTCAGATTGAGCAGACGGAAAATGACAATAATTTGACCATTATTAAAAGTTCTGTAGTTTCAAAACCAATTAATGAAATACAACAATTTTTTTCTATACTTTCATAAAATACTAATGTTTTTTAAAAAAACATTCAAATATATATATTTAGCAATATTAATTAGTTAAATTTTAATGACAAAATTAATGTTTTAAAAATATGAATTTTCATATATGCAGTTTGCGTGCAAGATTTTAAAAATTCTACTGCAGATATATATTTAATATTGCATTTATATTTACTTATATTACTATATTTTACACTGAACCTCAATTTAGCCTGAGTTTTGTCATAGAAAATTTTTTATTGAATAAATAAGCGCATTTTTTTTTTTTTTTTACTAAATTTACTAAATATGATTTTTAGAGCCATTAATTATGCAAATGAATTTGAATGTACTTTTAAATTTAGGTTCAGTGTAAAATATAGTAGTATGAGTAAATATAAATGCAATATTAAATATATATCTGCAGTAGAATTTTTTAAATCTTGTGCGCAAAATGCATATTTGAAAATTCATATTTTAAAAACGTTAATTTTGTCATTAAAATTTAACTAATTAATATTGCATATAATTAACTACATAGATATTTGAATGTCTTTGAAAACCATTAATATTTTATGAAAGTATAGAAAAAAAATTGTATTTCATTAATTAGTTTGGAAACTACAGAGATTTTAGTAATCAAATTAATGACATTTTCCGGCTGCTCAACCTGAACTCCCCCCTTAAGTACAATACTAAATAAATCGTAGTAAATGTACTATAAAGTCCCTCACAAATTTACAAAACAAGTAAATGTACAAAAAAATCTTTTGTAAGTGTACTAAATAATCCTTATTAAATTTACTAAAAATTCTTTAGGAAACTCCCTGAAAAAACGTCAGTACGTTTACTAAATAATCCTTAGTAAATTTACTAAAAATTCTTTAGGAAACTCCCTAAAAAACGTTAGTACGTTTACTAAATAATCTTTAGTAAATTTACTAAAAATTCTTTAGGAAACTCCCTAAAAAATCGTTAGTAAGTTTACTAAATAATCCTTAGTAAATTTACTAAAAATTCTTTAGGAAACTCCCTAAAAAATCGTTAGTAAGTTTACTAAATAATCCTTAGTAAATTTACAAAAAATTCTTTAGTAAACTTCCTATAAAATCGTTAGTAAGTTTACTAAATAATCCTTAGTAAATTTACAAAAAATTCTTTAGTAAACTTCCTAAAAAATCGTTAGTAAGTTTACTGAACATTATTTAGTAACAGTTACTAGAACAACTTTAGTAATTTTACATGATTTTTTTTTGTTGCAGTTACATGAAAAGTTCTAGGCATCCCAGTTTCCTAGAAAATTCTTAGTAACCTTACAGATTTTTTTTTTACAGTGTACATTTTTAAAAACAGTTCTTAGTGAATATTTAAATCTTCAAGGTGATGACCATGACAAATTTCAGGTTTCTATCCTGCGCGGTATTAGAGATATTATAATTATAATTTATTTTGCTCTTGTACTCATTTAAATGTCGAACTAATTAGAAAATGTTCACTGTGAGCATTCATATCTTAGAAGTAAAAATCATTTCAAATTTCAAGTTTATGCCTAAACAATTCCATTCAAATCGTAATTTAGACCTTTTCTAGAGTTTTTCGCCCGTTCCCCCTTCTTAAATTTATTTTTTTTTCTTTTCGAAACGGTTCTTAGGGAGCAATTACATCTTAAAAGAAAACCATCATAACATATTCCCGGTTTCTATCTCCAACGGTATCAATAGCAATCGCATTTATAGAACAATTTTTTCCTACACCCTTTTAAATTTCTAATTTATTAGAAAACGTTCTTTGCTTGTATTTATGCCTTACAAATAACAACCATGTCAAATTGCAAGTTTCTAACAATCACATTAAACAACAATCAGATTGCAACGTTGCAACAATCACATTAAAATTATAATGCAGAACGTTTCAGCTCGTTTCACCTTTTAAAATTTCGATTTTAGACATCTTTAAAGCATTTACATCTTTAAACTTACAGCAGTCCCTAAACCCAAGCTTCTACCAGGAACGGTGTTATAGAAATTGTAATTTTAGAGTGATTTTCACTCCTGAGTCCGTTTAAATTTCGATTTTTTTAGAAACTGTTCTGTACGAACTTTTACGCCTTACAAGTAACAAGCAGGTCAAATTTCAAGTTCTTAACCCTAACAATTCCATTAAAATCATAATGTAGAGGGTTTTTAGAACTTTTCCCCGCTTTTTTCACTTTTTAAAATTTCAATTTTTTTAAAGCAATTCTTAGCAAGCATTTACATTTTTAAAGTAACCGACATGCCAAAATTCAGGCTTCTATCCCGAACGGTATTACAGAAATTGCAATTTTAGAACTTTTTTACATCTGCATCCGTTTAAATTTATATTTTTTTAGAAATTGTTCTTTACAAACTTTTGCGCCTTAGAAGTAACTAGCATGTTAAATTTCCAGGTTTAGCATTAACAATTCCAAATAAATCATAATTTGGACTGTTCATAGAACGTTTTTCTCTCGTTTAGAACATCTAAATTTCTTCTTTTCTTGAAATCGTTCTTATCGAGTATTTAAATCTTAAAAGTTACCACTATGCTAAAATGCAAGTTTCTATTCCTAACTGTATCGCAGAAAATTTGAATTTTATAAAGTTTTTAGCTCCTGCACTCTTTTTAATTTATGATTTATTAGAAAATGTTCATGGCGAGTATTTTCGTTTTAAAAGTAACAATCTTGTCAAATTTCAAGTTAATTCACTAACAATCCCATAAAAATAGTGATGTAGAAAGTTTTAGAACGTTTTTCGATCGTTTCACATTTGTAAACTTCAATTAATTTTTAGAAGCAGTTTGTCATGCGAGGCTAACGAAAAAGAAAGGCTACCGCGGTGCTTTACGCATATCTTTTTTTACAGACCGCCGGAGTCACGTGATGCTCGAATCCACCAATGCAGGTGTACGAAAAGAGTATCACGTCACTCTAGCGGTCTGTAAAAGAGCTAAGGGGAATGCACCGCGGTAGCCTGTCTTTTTCGTTAGCCTCGTTGTCATGCCTGGTGACGTCAGGTTTATGGCAACCCTTTTTTCCCCTCTTCGACTCCTGAGCAGAGAGACGGAGAGAGTGTTTGGCTGGAGGCCAAAGGATTCGGATGTGTGTGCGTGGGCACGGCATTATGGAAATAAGTATGATTGTGGTGATAGAAGGGTAATATTGTAACTGTTGCTGCTACGGCTCTTGTTCATCTTTATATATATCTATGTGTGCTTCATGTTTTGTTATGACGTACTGTCCATAATAAACTTGTTGTGTTTATGAAAAATATCTACATTCTTGTGTGATTTAAAAGTATAGAATAGAATGAGATCCGTGAAATATCTAGCTTAAGATTAAAAAAGGTATGAACGAAGAGAAACCCGAAGGAGGGTTTAAAGGATATGACACAGTTCTTAGAGAGAATTTACACCTCTAAAGTAACCGCCATGCCAAAATTTAAGCCTATTTTCTCCGAACGGCAGTTCAGAAATCACAATTTTAGAATTTGTTTACGCTTTCATCCATTTAAATTTATAAATGTTTAGTAACTTTTCTGTTCGAGCATTTACGCCATGTACAGTCAGTTTCACAAAACGGTCTGTTTCTCTGAAAAAAACACACACAAACTAGTTAAAATAAATTGGAATACACTAGTACATTCACTAAATTATTACAATCAACAAATCAAGTACCAATCATGTCGAATTTTTAGTTATTGCTTTAATAATTCCAGTCAAATCGTAATTTAGAACGTTTTTAGAATGGTTTCCGTTCGTTTCACCAATTTATATTTCATATCTTTTAAACGGTTCTTAGGGAGCATTTACATTTTAAATGTAACCTCGCTGCAAAATTTCAGGTTTCAGTTCAGATGTCCAACTGTATCATAGTAATCTTAATTTTAGAACATTTTCTACTACTTATACCTCTTTGTAAATTTCGTATTTTTTTTAACCCTCCTATTCCTACATTTTCGTTTTAAAAATCACAACCTTATCAAATTTCCATTCCTAATCCTAAAACTTCCAAATAAACCATAATTTAGAACTTTTTGGAACGTTTTCTGCTCGCTTTACCCTTTTAATTTTAATTATTTTTTTTTAGCAACAGTTCTTAGGTATCATTTACATCTCGAAACTAACAAATGTGCCAAATTTCAAGTTTTCTCCCAAAGGTATCGCACTAATTATAATTTGAAAATGTTTTTTGTTCTTGATGACGCTCAAGGGTAGTGGTACCTAAGGCTCCTATATGGGGAGCTGACGCATATCATTCTTGTTGCCCAAAATAACCGCCATATTGTAACCCAGCTCAGCATTAGTCTACCGCCAGAGCTGCGTTTTGTGGTCCCTCTCACTATCACTCGCGGTCCACCACTGCGGAAATTTAACTAGTTTTAGCATGGTGTTGATTCATTGGGTTATTAAATGGCGGTATGATTCAGCCTATACTACAGGAGCTCTAGTGATACCGACATAAAATATAACCTATGATGGAACAGAGTCGGTCACAATTATTTTTCCCCCATTACTTTTCAAATCGTTTCGGTAGTTCCGGAGGATACCCTCTAGAAACAAATAAACATTTCACACTGAAACCATATGTCATTAATTTATTGGCAGTTGTTAGTGTTGGTGTTGTGTTTTACGGCAGATTATCTACTCGAGGGATCTAGCCCGAGGGGGTAGGATGCCATCCGTGGGATCATACAAAGAAAACCTAACTTTTTATTTACGCAAGGTTACCCAAGATTCAAAGAAAACCACGGAAACCTCCGAAAAATTAGGCCAACGGGAATGATTGGGTAGAACTCAGCTCCTTCCGTCTACCAGATTTAAGAGCGGAACCTGTCAACCGCTGGTGGGGCTCATTAACAAATGACGACAAATATTTGTTTTATTTGATTCTCTGCTCGCGAAGGAAGTTCCTATCGTTTACCATGTTTTCTTTTTTTTAATGTAAAAATCATATTCAATTCAATATTTTCTCAAAAAAAAATTACATTAGGAATGAAATTTTAAATGCCGATAACTCTTAATGCATAAATTTTAGAAATTCTTCTTCTTTCAGAAATAATTTATTTTTAAAGATCTTTCTAAAAATGTAACTTTTACGAAGTTTTGTTAAAAACAAATATCTTGAGAAAAATGGCTGACTGGTAGATGGAACTCGAAGTGGTCATCCTGTATTTGATTTGTGGCTATTATAATATAGATGGTACACGGTCGTTGGCGGGTTTTATCTCTGTTTTTGGCATAATTTGTTAATTTTAGTGTTAATTAACATTTGTTTGCTAATTAATGATAGAAATTTTATTTTTTTTAAACTGAATTTTACATAAGCGCGTAGATTAAGTAATTACCTGTCCAAAAATGCAATCTTACTTTTCTCGGTCCATTAGTTAAGTCTCGAGTTTGTTTGAAAAAAAAGTTTGACGAAGAAAAAAAAAAGGGATCGTCTTAATTAACTGGGCGGTGTTCTTTTTTTTTTTTGTTTTTTTAACATTTTATATCTCTAGTTATAATTCACTTATAAAGATGTGTTTGGTCTCAAATTGAAGAATTTCTTCATTAGATTCTTCTAGTTTTTGTTACAGTTTTTGCCGATGCTTGGTATTTTTGATAACTGATATTTTAATCTCGCATGTTTGGTCATTTTAACATTGAGAAGGCGTCTGCTGTTTTATAAGCAGTAGCAGTGTGCTGTTTCTTTCTTCGCGTTTGTTTGTTTTGCAGTATTTTCTTTTTTAGCTTGGCTTGGCAGAACGATTTGACAACGCCCTGCTTGATTTCACATAAACTCCAAACAAAGACTAAACAAATATAGAAAATTCTAGTTCATTTTTCCAAAGTTGAAAAATTACACTTTTATATAAAAATATTTATATAATAAAAAGTCATTTATTTCCTGTGAAATTTTATTTTTGTTTCATATATGAAAGACTAAATGTGTATAAAGAATGAAATTATTTTTCGACTAACGCGAGATTTATGTGAGATGCACGGATAATTTCTTTCTGCAGGTTTAGAAATTGAATACCCTAGAATTTTATTTGGTATTCAGATTTAAAACATTCCGAGATATTATGTCGAATAATGTTGAATATAATGTCACATATTCATAATAAGTATTCAATTTGCATGTTATGAACAATAAATTTTAATAAATTATTTTGATTCGTGGAAACTAGTATAATCATTCTTGCTATGCCGAGCCGCAACAAAGGTGGTGCGGGCGGTGCCCCCGCACCAGGCGCCATCAGTTAGAATAGGCGCTGAGAAGCGTAATCAACGCCGACATTAATCACTACCCATTCATCTTCGATCAGTAGAAAATCTAACAAGGGGTCTCGCAGCAGGCGACAGGTAGAGTTGTTGCGGTGCTTTTTCTATAATATGTATACTATTTATTTAGATTCTATAGAGTAGCTTAAGGACGTCGGTCAGTCAAATGTTATGTTCTTTCCGTAAATGGGAAACCTATGCTCATGAAAAATTTTCGTGAGTTTAGTAGAGCATATTGCGGATATTAAAATAACCGATGTCGAACGGCGATTTCTAAGCTGCATCAAGAGCAAGATATTATGATTGATTTTAGAAGTGCTAGGATCATAAATAAATTATCAGGTTATCATTAGTTTCTAATAATGGAATCAATTATAATTCTACGTGGAGCGGCTTATACGTGCAGTGATACATTATCATACAGTATGCCCAGGATATAATTTACTACGAATTGTATAAATTCCCCCCCACACAAAAGTTTGAATTTGCAACAGTCCAGGCAACATAATTTTGCCCCTACTTTTCATTTTTTGAACAGTCCATCAAGTATAAAGGAATGAACGCGTGACATCTGGTTTGTAATGTTTTAATGACTTTAATCTTGATGATGAGCACGTCAGATGCTCGAAAGTACGCGGTTGATATTTTGTAATGTGTATAATAAAACACCTTTAAGTAATTTTAAATGGATTTTTATTGTTACGAAATTATTTATATGGTTTATTAAGGAAAGATTTATACTATTAATACTATTAATTTATTAAATTTATTTTAATTAATACGAAATCACATTTACACTATTGGTTAAATGCAATTTACAAAAATTATATTTTGAGAATTACGTGATTTTTATGAAATTATCATTGCAAATGCAGGTTTTCAATGATATCATTTCCATATATGAAAGCATTTTGTTAAAAAAAAATCCTTAATATTGGGTTGAGAGAATTATAATTGTCGTCAATTTGAGTTAATTAGACATAGTTATTTAAATTTTATGAATTAAAATGCATACTATCTTTTATTTTTCAAGAACATATGTGAAAATGATGCCATTTTCATCTACAAAAGCATTCTATTTACAAGGCCCTTGAGAAATAACTGTTTTAAAAATTACGGAAAAATTCCAATTTAAAAATTAAAATTTAAAATTTAAAATATTTAATTCTCGATCAGTATTTTATTTTATTACAGAAATTTCATTAAAAAAATACATGTTGGCACTTAATTTAAATTTCGTAAATGATAGAACTAATATAACTTCCTTGGATCCTTGCAAGCAATCTATATTCGATTTGACTAGCAATTCGCCATACTCTCAGAGGAGTAGTTGTGACTCAGTCATATTTTAATATAAAAAATATGATAGGTATCTGATACTTCTAGTGATACAGTTTTTACCACGGATGGGTTACTTTCGATCACGTTTAAGAAATCTATTAAAATGCTTACAGTCACTTTACAAAGACATATTTATGAAAGGAAACTGAGAAATTAAAACATCATTAGAATTATGGTTTGCTAGGATTTTCGAATTGAAATTACTCCAAATTTATCCTTTAATTTATTTTTATTATTTATGAAGCTCTCCTGAAATCACTTACTTCTAACATGTTTGATCTGTTTATAAAAAAAAAAAAAAATCAAAACTGATAAATTTATGATAATGAAAAACGCTCTGTTTTGTAAATATATATTTTACTGCAAAACTACTCTTATAAAAAGATCCACATTTCAATTTTATAACTGACACACATGTTTTCAATTTAAAAATACTTTATGATTGATGAACAAATTATTTTTCAACAAATGTCTAAAAATTAATAAGAAAAATGCACATAACACGTCGCATTCGCTGCTCTGGGCCTTTGTGTTTTATTGAAGCACAAATGTTTTTCTTTTAAACTGCTTAAATTACTGTTCTGATTCAGCAAAAATAACATAGAACACTCTAACTAATTAGAATAGAAAATAAAACATTGAGAATCCCCAAAAAAATACAATGTTTTTAAAAATGTCTTACATGCCAACATGTGACTTCTTTTGTGCTCTCATTTAGTTTATTTAATACAAAGAAAATTGCTCCTTGGGTGAAATCGATTGACACAAATTGAGTCTTTTACATTTAGGAAATTGTTTTTTTCAGATACAAAAGAGAATTGTGTTTATTACCTAAATGCTAGAATTCTCATTATAACTAATGCGTGAAAAATCTTGAGATGTAATTGTACTTGCTTAACATAGTTTAATTATACAGGGTGGTTATAATAAAAGTATCTCTATTTGGAGCTGTCTGTAGCTCGAAGGAATAACCCGAATGAAACCAAAATCGGTACACTTACTATTCGAGAAGGAGGATGAAGAATGGAGAAATAAAAATATTAATTACAATAATCACCGACAGATGGAGTGTGAAATGTAATGTGTAATACAAATAGTTAAGCCGTCAAACTGGATGGTACACATAATTTATTGGAAAATGTCACAGTGAACGTGGTTACGCTTTCACATGGCGATGCCGATCATGTTCAGATTCCACATGGTCATTGTGCTGGAAGACACAATCCAGGCAGTGCACGACGTGCTCAACTGCGGAATGTAACGCATTAGGAGTGATGTTTCGCACATGTTGTGATATGCGGTAAAGTCATTGAGATTTGAGACACCTCCACGGTACACAATATTACACATTACATTTCACACTCAAAAACGCCATCTATCGGCGATTATTGCAATTTTTTTTATTGTTCTATTCTTTTTTCCCCTTCTCGAATAGTAAGTACACCGATTTTGGTTTCATTCCAGTTATTCCTTCAAGCTATAGACAGCTCTAAATAGAGATACTTATAATATAACCACCTGGTATTTAACGAGAAAATAGAATTGTGTTTATTATCTAAATGCTAGGATTATAATCATACTAATACGTAAAATGATCTCTAGATGTAATTGTACTATGTTAAAATAATTTAATTATATTCAACAAACTTTAAAGATTTTTTTTTTTTTTTTTTTTTTTTTTTTTTGACGAAATTTCATTGTATTTTTCTGAGATGAAGAAATTTTGTTTTTCAAAATGTTGCATGTTTCTTCTAGTTACATGACTTTTAAAATACTGATAGAAAAGAATACTCGATAAAATTTTAGATCTAAAACAAATTCTTTTAATTTTAAGCATGATATAGAAAAGCAGTTTGTTTCGCAAATATATATTTTCCTATTAAACTATTATTATAACAGCAGGAAGCAGGAGTAATATTTATTTCAGAAATAATATCTATGATTTTAAATTTCAGATAATTTATAAATTATAAGAAAAATATTTCTTTCTACACTGTAAAACTAGACAATTTTTTCTTAATTTAAGAAAATATATAATACAATAACACAACCAAGAACAAATCTATACAATAACCTGTTCCGAATTATCCATGATTTCGTAGGCGTTCTATGTTTTTAGAAACTTCAGAAACCATTATATGTTTGAAATTTAAAGAGATTTTTATAAAAACAAACTTTCTTTTGCTGCCACTGACGTTCGAATACGTTTCCGTTATGTTTGTAGAGTGTATTAATATGTTTTCTCAAACCGAAATATCGAGTTTTACGATGCTATCAATTCTTAAATAAAAATTTTCAGCTGCGTAATTTAATTTTTAAATGCAAGCGTAACAAAATAAATTAATTTTAATGTTAATGTTAGTACTGTTAGTCTTCATGTTTGTCTGTAAAACATGTTTGTTGAGCATGAAAATGTTTATTTGAGAATTGATAGCATCAGAAAAGCCCGTAATTGGGGTTGATACACTATAAAAATTACTTGGAAACATTTCCGAAAATAAGTTGCAGCAGAAGATACTTAATTTAAAAATTGTTTCTTTAAATTTTGAAAATATATTGTATTGGTATCTCAGGTTTTAAAGATAAAAACTTATTTCGGAAACGTAGGTAACTCGAAAGGGATTATTGTATATTTTTGCTTGTGGTTACATTATATTTTCTTTAGATTAAGAAACATGTGTCATTTTTAACAGTTTATTAGCTAAATAATTAACAATAAAAATTCACAAAATACTTCGCACTGACTGATATGACCTTTAACCCCTTATGCATACCACGACTTACCTGCGTACGTCATAAACTCTTCTATTTGAAATACCAAGACGTATGTGCTTACGTCCTCATTTTAAGTAAAGACTGCAATGTTCGAAGCATCTAGATTTTTCCATCGCTAATTGCTATTGTGATTTGTTTTACACAGGCTTTATAGCAATGTTTGTTTTCGCCCCCAATAGATGGTGTTACGTGTTTAAAAAAACCTCGTTAGTTTTCCCGCTACTTTGCTTCTTTTTTCAGTTGTCTTTTGTAAGTACGGTAGTGTTTCGCTTTCGGTTTCATATTTTGTTTGTACCTTTGTTAGTTAGTGATTATATAGAATAATTATGTCAGGCACGGTCAGTAAGTATGTTCGTAATTTTGATGATGAAATAGGCAATAGTAATGATAGTTTTGAATCAAGGGTTGAATGAAGGTTTTGAATGAAGGTTTGAACTTCGGAATTTATTTCTGTTTGTGTTTTATAAATAAACCTTTATTTCATCTCCTTACATTACATGATATTTAATAATTCACATTTAAATAAAAATAATGACATAAACAACTTTTGATGGAATTTAATATAGCAGGTATTCAGCATACTTTTTTCTAAATTGAATATTGTGCTTAAGGTGTTAAATCTTTTTCAAACACTAAGTTTTCTTAATATCCCTCCTAAATTATTGTTATGATGTAAAAATAACAACAACACTCTAACTAATTATAGTAGAAAATAAAACATAGCGAGTATCATAGAATGTGAAATCACTATTTTTAAATTTTGTAGCATGTCAACATATAATTGTAATGTAAACTTCAAAATTACGAAATGTAATGTAAACTTCAAAATTACGAGAAGAAGGGATATTACAGCGTTCCATTCAATCCCTATGGTTTAGAATTTTAATTAGTTTAAATAGCGTATATTAGAAAAAAATTATCTTCTCAATGTTTTAAATGTATTTTTACATGTATCTATAATATATTCTCTTTTCATAAAACTATGGTTTAAGTTTTAAATTGCACTTAAATCTGTTTATTTACTTGAGAAAAGGGCCCCTGTGACTTGTGTACCCCGGGTACCACACAAAATGAATCACGATCAGGCCCTGATCACTTTCTATTTCTGCTCGAATTATTGCTATAAAGTGAACATAAAAAATAACTCTAAATTAGGTATAGTAGAATACAAAATATTGGTAGACTTACAATGTTAAATCACTTTCTTTAAATTTTCAAACATAACATCATTTAACTTTTCTTGTGTTTTCTTTTAATTTTTTATACAAAGAAAATTGTTTTCAGAAATACATTTAATGACACAAAGTAAGTGTCTTCATATAGAGTAAATTGCGTTGGCGATAAACAACAGAAAATTCTGTTCATTATATATGTATTTGGGTGATAATCAAAAGAAAATGCAAAATTTACCTAAAAGGGCGTATACTGCATTAAAATACTTCAAACATATTACGTAATATTTCTTCAATTATATTATGTACATGACATTAAAAAGTAAAGAAATTTTGCCACCGTATATTACAATATTGCAAGTATATTTTCAAAAACCTTGTAGTTTAAATTACAAACATTTAGTATTATAAGATATAGGGTTATACGCTGTTACGAAATTTTCATTGTCGTTAAAAATTACTAAACAAATGAAGCCCTGTTTCCATAAAAAAAGAATGTTTTCTCCAATGTTATAATCAATGTACTTAGTTATCGATTGTTTTGGTAGGTAAATTCTACAAACTGGAATTTATTCTCCCTATCGCCCTCTCTTCACTTTCTTTTAATTTATGTACTACATTACCAAAAGTCAGCGAACACTTTCGATTGTAGATTGTTTTTCGAATACCTAGAGAATTACTTGAGGATATCTTCTGCAACATCAATAATATAAAGAACATGTTTAACCGTGGTAATCAGACACAATAAATTGAATTAAAAATATTATTTGCGATCAGAGTGGAAAATAAAATGCTCGAAATAATCTGTTGCTGTAGCCTCTGTTGAATTCAAGCATTTTTTTTTCGTGAGACATTTCTGCACCTTTAATGCGGACACTATGCAGCTCCGAGGAGGAAATTGCAGTTCTAAACCATTCGAAAGCATAAAACCCCAAATCGTCCGGAGGGGGGGATATTTGGATACTACAGGGGGATGACATCACCGGGTCACCCCCAAGAATTCATCGCTGGCTGTGGCTATAAATAAGTGTCTCCTATAAAACATTCGCGTCAATTTTGTAAGAATAGTATGTAAACTCAGGATAATATAAACTGATGTTTAAAAAATTCAAGAAATTTTTGAATGTTTTTTTTGTTTATAGCATGCAGAGTTTTTCAACAAATTTATTGTCACTTTCAGGAAATATTAAAATGTACAGTAGAAACAATACACATCAATTAGAATATAAATATATTAAATATTTGATGAAAGAAGAGTATTTGTATGAAATAATTTTTAACTGTGCATGCGCGAACGATATATAAATATAAATTATTGCATAATTTAGTAGTCAACTATATTGGGCAACTCATATAAAAATACCATTCGAATATTTTAAAATTGCAGAAAGATATCGGCGATACAGTGAGCTAAATTTCAGTGGATTTTTAAAAATAGCTGGATGATAAGGGATTTTCCACAAATTGTTATTTTTTATTAACTGACTTACAAGAAAGGAGTATGTATTTGATGGGCGGAGAGCTTCTGAATGGATGCGTCAATTTTGATAATACATTTTTTTTTCTTTTGAATGGGCTTTTTCTGATGGTTCTTGCAAAAATAATTAAAATATCATTAAAACATGACAATAGAAAAATATGAATGACAATTTGTTGAAAGTACCTTATCAGCCACTTGATTATAGAAAGCGTCTGAAATTCAGCTCATTATATCAATGATATCCTTCTGAATTTTCACGATATTCAATTGAACTTTACATACAAATTGTTGGATATAGTTATATAGTAAATAGAGAAAAATAACTTTTTGTCATCTCTCGAATAGGCTGTCGAACATCGTCGACATTTACTGAAAATTTCAATGGGAAACCTAAACCTAGCTTTGAAAATTTCAGAACTTGAAATCCATATTTAGACTCTTTATTCCATTTAATATATATTTCTCCGGAAACATCCATAAAAAAAACTGTTGTTAGATTATATGATTGCTATAATTCAAAAAGTTTAGTATACAAATTTGGTTTTAAAATTCAGTAATACGGAAATAATACGACTCCATTTTAAATATTACGTAATCACCATGGCAATCTAGAATCATTACCTATCGTTGGACATCATTGAATTAATTAAGTATGATAGCATTTAAAAGAATGATGAAAACGTTTATTAATATCTTTTTAAGTTTTTATTCAATTTTCATAAAATCTGAAATAGCTTGACAAAATTCTGTAACGATTATAGATATTAAATTTCAAATCATTCGCTTGGGTAGTTTTTGCGCTGTTATATGCGGACAGACGGACGGACCAGACGACGACTATAGGTGCCACGAATTTATATAATTTAGAACGCATCTAAACACATATGCAATTTTCTTGATTTCTTCAAAGAAACTTTAAATCTGCTTGAATATACGTGTTCTTTTTACATAAATGAACAAAAATGGTAAATAAAGGATCTACTTAGTCACATGTTACAACTACAGACTATTTTGAGCATTATTTAGCACGAATATCTTTTTTATCATACAATCTGTGGTTGGTTCCCTAATTTTATCGTGCCAAAAAATCACTGATATATGCGGTCCAACATCTTCATTACATTCATAAATTTCCAGAAAGATTCGTCAAGTATTTCGCTAGATATTGAACAAAACGTCTAAATAGAAAATATTCTTTGACGTTTGACCATATAGTGTATATATTGATGTATATACAGGGTGCCTACTAAAGGTCAACCCACTCCCATTAACTCTAAAATTGCGATAACTATTGTCCGAAACGTTGTGTCTACGTATAGTAAAATGGTTCTGCACTACGTGATGAGACCGCTTACAGCTTCATCTAGCGCCAAACTGCAGAATTACCGTCCCTAGCTTGAAAAAGTTACAATGTGCAGAAAACAAAATCAAGTAAAAAATTGCAAATCATCCTAGATTAAGTTTAAAATGATGTCTTTCATAAAAAACTAAATTTATAATAATGCCTAATTTTTTTCTTTGTATTTCAATCACCAGCTTATATCCGCCACAAATTCTTTGCAAGAATGCAGCTTTATAAGGCATATGCAAATCTACTATATATTTAAAACACAAACGGAAATTTCGTTCCGTTCCTTTATAACTCGAGTTCTGCCGAATGGATTTTGATGAAACTTACACTGTTCGAGTGATAATTTTTCAGGGAAGGTTTTAGTATATAACACAACGTTCTACGTATATTAGTTATAGAATTATGATAGAAAGTTCTGTTATTTTGGCCGAAAAGGTTACCATTGCTAATTTGTTGGCGATCATTACTTTTGCAGAAAGAAATGAAAAGGCTATACATGCCGAAAAATAAAAGAAAAACTGCTACTAATTTTATTATTTTTTTTTAAAGAAAGAAAAAAGAAAGAGAAAGAAAAAAAAAGAGTTTTGATGAGAGAATATTATAAAACGAAAATATTTAATTTAAACATGATTGGGAATGTCCGTAATGCTTAAAAAATTATTCAAGGGGCAAGATTTCTATATTGAAGCAATATTTGGCGATGTATCTTTTGTTTTTGGCGATTTTGATTTTACTTTTAACCCCAAACAATTTGATTTTAAGCCAAAAGGTGTCTTTTTTTGTTGCAGAAACAATTGAAATGGCTATACATCTGGAAAAATAAAAGAAAAAACTGTTACTAATTTTATTTAAAAAAAGAAAGAAAAGAAAAGAAAAAGAAAACAGTTTTGATGAGATATTTTAAGCCAAAAGTGTTTTTTTAAGTGTATGGCTGCATTTTGCAGTATTTTTTTTGGTACTGTTCGGTTAGCCGGGCGCCAGTGATATATATATATATATATATATATATATACACACATATATCTACACAAATACATGTATATACATGCATATATATACACTTATATGTATGAATATATATATATATATATATATCACTGGCGCCCAGCTAACTGAAAAGTACCTTTTTTTAATTCAAATACAAACTATATTAATGGCAATATATTTCTATTTACTTCTACATATATGAAATTTCGTTCCGGCTGCTTATAACTCGAGTTCTGCTGAATGGATTTTCGTAGAACTTAAACTGTAAGATAATTTTTCAGGGAAGGTTTTATTGTGTAACATATCGTTCTACGTAGCTTAGTTATAGAAGTAATCTGGGTAGTTCTATAATCAGATCAATCCGATTATGAAATATTAGCCTTTTTAAAAGATTTTGCCGAATGGATTTCGATGGAACCTACACTGTTAGATAATTTTCTAGGGAAAGTTTTATTATATAACATATCATTCTACGTTGCTTAGTTCTAGAATTATAGGGGGAAATTCGAAAATCGGGTGACCATTTTTTTTATCAAATACTAGTCTTTTCAATATTTGATTCGGATTATGAATGATTAGCCTTCTGAAAAAGTTCTACTGGACTGATTTTGATGAGAATTGTATTGTTAGTTAGATGCTATTTCAGGAATGGTTTTAATGTACTACATATTGTTCTATGTTGCTTAGTCAAATAGTTATGTGTAAAGGTTATATAGTCAGGTGAACCCGATTCCGAAAGATTAGCCTTTTTGAAAGTTTTTACTGGGCGTATTTTTTGCGACTTGCATTTTTAAGTAGATAATTTTTAAGGATGGTTTTAGTATATTTTATATCGTTCTGTTAGTTTTAAAATTATGTGGAAAAGTTATATAATCAGATGAACCCGATTATCAAAGATTAGCCTTTATAAAAACTTCTACTGAATGGATTTTGTTAGTTAATTTGTTTGCATTGTTAGTTCGACAATTTTTAGTGATGGTTTTATTAAATTGCATATAGTTTTATCATTCTTTAGCAAACCTTAACTGTAAATGACTAAATAAAAGAGTTGGTCCTTAACAGCTAAAATTTTGACTGCACATTAGAAAATATAATAACGCAATCACGTCATTTTTCAGTAATGTGGAAGGATATTCCATGTAAATGTACAGATTGCTTTCAAATACAAGGTCAAATTAAACGATATATTTCGTTTGATTCAAGGCTCACTTGTAGAAACCGACCTGCGCAGCGGGCGTAGCTTGCTAGTATACTAATAAAATTAAGACATGTAATAAAGCTAGAATTTATTTTATTAATGAAACGAACTTAATTATGCTTAATATTCCCACCATCCACAAAAATTCATCTTACTTCCCCCATGTGTTCGATGGTTACAAATGTTTAAAAATTACCTGGATTTTCCTATTAAAACTAACTGTACCTTGCTCATATGTATTAGTTTTATTAGTAAATCTGAATCTGTCTTATAATGCTACATTTCTTCATGCAATTATTATCATCATGTAATTTCTTCATGCAATTATCATGCAATCATGCTATATTTAAGCTGGCTATAACTTTAAAAAAATACATTTTAAGGCATCTAATAAAATTATTTATATACTTTAGACATAATTTCATATTAAACCGTGGACGCTCTACAACATTATAATTTATTTTCCCAAATCATGTACCGTTTTTGAGATAGGAACGTTAATTCCGCTATTTTCTGCTAGGTGGCGCTGTAAGTGGTATCTTCTGGTATCTAGGCACTACGTTTATTACTTTAGATTTTACCATTCTGAAGTTAACATAGTTGGAGAGGACTTAGTCTGCATTAGGTATATATAGTATACGTATATATATATATATATATATGCATAGAGAGTGAGCGAGATATAAAGCAATTTTCATTTCTGCCCCATTCCATATATACAGAGAGAATGGAAAGTATATTAAATATGAAAAGCATATTTACACGCTAATTACAAAAAATGAAATGGTATAATAAAGAGACATAAACCATGAAACGAAATTCATTGCTTTTTTAGGAGTTTTCTTTGACAAGTTGTTTTGGAATGCTTATGTTTGACATTTTTCTATTTTTTTAACATCGGTAATAGCGGATTTATAACTTGATATTTACATACATTGATAATTTTACAAAAGCTATCCGAGTTCAAAAAGAGACAGATCACAATGTCTGATTTTTGTCGAATTTCTTCTTGTCATTTTTCAAGAGACACAAAATTCATTTCAAAATTTAAAAAAATGAATAATAAAGCTAAGCAGTTCCACAGTAAAGTACTGGAATTGTATGACTGCGAAATGTGTCCGTTACTATTTTTCCCACGGCCATGTAAAACATTTGCATTCAAAGAAAGGAGCATAATTATTTGATAAGCGATTTTAAAAGAAGAAACTTTTATTTTTGGCCGTTGTGTATGCATGTATGTCTCAATTTTCTCAACAACCACTGAATGGATTTGAATGTAACTATTAGGCTATAGTTCTAGTATACCACGAAATGTTTTAAGAAAAAAATTCATTGTATCGTGTACAGTTTTTTAGAGGGACATGTATTTTAATATATGATTATCTACTGAATTTCAAATGTGTGTGATGAGAATTAGATTGCCTTTATAAATGTGAAAGATATGGCATACGAGGGATAAAATTTGATTGGTTGAACGCGCTATGGAGGAAATCTTGAAGGGTAAGCAATTTGAGTACCTTTATGAATAAGAAAGTGGAGGCAATAAAGTTTGATTAATCCAGAAAATTTTAAACGTGAGCAATGAGTAACTAGAGTGCTTTTATATATACGATAATAACTACATAAGGGCAGTACAATTTGATTTGTCTAAATGATTTTGCATAAAAATTTCGCGAGCCTGTCATTATCACCAAAATAATGTTTACTAAAACTTCTGTAGGTGAGTATCGCCAAGTTCTGGAATGCAACAGTTAGTTGCACTAGTTTGGACAAAAATGTCCAATTCCAGCATGCGCATATGTCACCAGTTTTTTCTTTCTAAGGACGCTTAAGTGACAATAACGCAGATTAGATTTGTTGTAGTTCTCACAAAATATATACACGCTTGTGCCAAATCATTCTCGCTAAAATACGCCAATTGGTGGCAGTTAAATAAATGTAAAAATATGCACTGTTAGTAATGTGAGTTTTTGGAAGTCCCTTGAAATTGCATTAATTTTTTTGTTTCAAAATTAATTGTTGCGTTATTAAAAGTTCAATTTAATTTCTTCCATTTTTGCAGTAGAAATGTTATTAAACATAAAAGTCGCGGTTCCAATCAAATTTTACTCTTTATTATCAATTGCATGATAGTCAGAATATGAGGGTATTATATAGAGATGAAGAATTTTAAACTATGCTTTAAATATAACAACGTTTTCCATAAAATAATAAACACATATTTCTTATACTCAAGTGTTTCGATGCTAAACAATATGCTACGCAAAACATTACTTTACATCAACGGAAGTACTCTAAGAAAATAAACATTAGATAAACGTTTCAGCCATTTATTCGCATAAGAAATCAGTCTAGTCTCAGCGTTAGAAAAGTGAGATAAATTGTTTCTCATAAAATTGCAGTTTTTATGTTGGTAAAATCAGATAATACAATGTTTTTTTATTATTAAATAAACCTAATTAAGCGTAATACTATCACATGCTGATTATAGCTATAGATGCTAAGTAGGTTAAAGAATTAAGAAAGCTATCCTACAACATTTTTTTTAAATTTCTGTATTTCCTTTTATTGAATTATGAAATGATCTTTTTTGTCATCTATATTCCAAATTTTATTTTCTTTACATTTTAAATGTAAAGTAAGAAAAATTGTAATTTAAAGTAAGAAAAATTGAATCTTTAATAGAACGCGTGTTTACTTTTCTTACATGCAAAATAATGTAAATTACTAATGCTTTTGCTATTTTATATATATTTATCAAATATTCAGTACTTAATTTACACATATTCTTGCAGATTTAAAATAAAATACCTAAACCATTTTTGCAATAAATAATTAGTTATTAGCGAGATAATACTTTAATTTAATCTGACTCACTTTTTTACTTTCTTCTATCTATAAAAGAAGAAAGTATTGAAAACGAAAATTTTTTCGACTTCCGGTTTTCGACGGATTTATATGTTTTAGGGGTCAGAGCATTCAAAAAACATGTTTTTACAAAAGTCTGTTTGTCCGTGTGTCCGTGTGCATGTCTTCTTTGTATCATCGAAAAGTGTATAAAGTTAGGATTAAAATTGAACCAATTTTCATTTATAGGTTTTTGGTTATGGCCAGCAGGTCCCACTTGAATTTGACGATATACCGACGAAAGGAAGTGCTGTGATAGGGATTTTTATTTCATTTTCACGATTGTATCATCGAAAATGTATGAAGTTATGCAGATAATTGTACCAATATTTTTTTGCACACGAGTTTAATATGGCCTGCAAGTCCCAGTTGAATTTGGGGATATTGCGTTTGGAGGTGCGCAGTGTCAAATTCAAAAACATGTACACAAAAATTAGAAATCCTAACTATTGTTTTCGTTAAATCCACTGATTCCGAAGCATTTTTTGTTTTGTCTCTATCTTAAAAAAAGGCTGAGATATAGCAGTTTGAAATTTTAGGGTGGCGGGCATTTTGAAACAATACAGCACGATTCCCCCATAAACGGGTTTCATTTAAGAGTTTTAGTGAACAGGGTTTCGGCAAATTTTCTTTCATTGTTGTAACCATCGTTTCAACACGTACATGCTTAACACTGCATATTTATATTAACCAACGTCAAATTCTCGCCAAACTTGACGACAATTGGTAAAATATCGCCAAAACACACGCTGCTATACATGAACCAACTTGGAGCAATTAATTTTCCCAACAATTAATTTTCACATTTACAGATGACTATTTCAAGCACCTGCTTTTTTACATGTATGATCTCGTGATTTATGTTTTCAAGTTTATTTTCCAAAATTTGCAAGAATATTTTTGTTTATCGTTATATATCTTGAAAATGAAACCGTGTATAGCCGCTGAAACATATGTCGATCATTAAAAGGTTTTTATAAGCCTTTTCTGTTTCCTTTTTGTATCACTTAAGCATTTTATCTATATTTTAAGAATTTCCATTGCCAAACTTTATCATGTTCGGATATATAATTAAGAAATTTAGGTACAATTTCAACACTGTTTCTCTATTAAGTAGACTAATATAAATTTTCAATGCAGTGTGTGTATTATGCGAATGTTAAACAGAAAATAATGCAAAATTATGTTAAGTAATCATAAATATTTTAATACCACTTCCCTTTTATGAAAGACGGAAATCATCACGTTTACTACACTATGATATTTATTAAATTTTCTTCATGCATCTAAAAATCATTCTATATAAAAATAAAAGTCCTGGCAACTCATAAACAAGCTATATCGTTAATAAATATGTCAGTTATTCTTTTTTTTCTTTTTATAGAAAACAATACGTTTATGTAAAATAAAACTATAAATGCTTTTACATATAAAAAGGAGTCTGTATTCATTATGTGATAAAAGCCCCGTATCATACAGAATGGAAACATAAATTTTCTATTTCTCATATTTTATATGATATTATGCTCGTCATTCGTTATGCTACTCATACTGATTCATTAGAAATTTCACGTTTAAAGCCAGAACTTTTTATTTCTCTATAAAATATTATAATGCTGGTACAATATTTTTACAATTTTCACTTTTAATATAACTCTACAGCGTTGTATTTTATTTTTTAAATGGAATTTTTATGCTTGGGAAAATTTCAGACAATACACCTAAATTCAAATAATATTTACATTATTCATTAAATTCTGTCTCTTAAAAAAGAATAATATAAAATGTTATCCCTGCTACAATATTTTTACAATTTTTACTCTAACTACAAGGCTAGAACACTGAATTTTAATTTTAAAATGTACGCTTGTGCTAATTTTACAGAATTTACCCATAAATTTAAACAATATTAACATTATTCAGTAACATTTGTAGCTTAAGAAAGGACTAGAAGTTTCTTGGAAAGCTATCGTAAAATGGGGTTCATTGTTGAGAAGAAAAAAGATCCTTAAAAGTAATTTCTGTGTCTTACACATTAAAAAACGTTCAACTTATTTAACACATTTCATTGTTTAATGCATAATTGCACACTATTCTTATTCTTCAACTATTTTCACAGAATTTAATTATAATTAATTTATTTCAATATAAATAAGCATATTAATATACTCTTTGACTGAATAAAATGTTTAACGAAATAAATAATGGTAAGAAATTTGATAATCGGTTATTTAATAAAAATATCTAAAGTGTAAATATTACAATTGTATACTGCATTTTTATAGAATTAGATAAGTACTCATTTATATTGATCACTATGTTGTTTGCCAATAGCATGTTTTTTTAATTAAATGATAGCCTTTAATTATAATAAAACTTTTTAACTCTGAAATATATGAAACAATGACTTTCGAAACCGAATCACCAAAAGCTTATGAATTTATTACCCTCGGAGAAGAACCAAATAAAAAATATTTCCATGAAAATAGAAAAACTCTTTGAATTTACTATTGGAAATCTTTTATCTTGCGTCATATTCTTTAGAGAATATTTAACCCAAGACTATTTACTGTCTATCGGTGTTCAATATTTCTGAATATGTCCCTAAAAGGAAAAGCATAAATTCAGTGCATTATATTATTATTGGTGGAATAGTCCTTTAAGCTTTCAACTACAGAAACATTATTCACCAAAACAGCTTTTTAAACATTTCTAGATGAATGTGCAAGAGTTGTATGGTAAGTATAAATAAATTAATTTTTATTAATTTGCTGATAAGAAATATTTTTTTGTTGATTACTATAATTTCGTAATTCGTTTCATTTTAGAAATACTCTTTTTATGGAAAAACAAACGTTCAAGAAACTGCTTGTTCTGCGTGAATTAATACCATTTATCTTCTTTTTTACAATATTACAAGATAAATTAAATGTTATCAACAGATATCATATAAGTTGAATTTTTCAAAGTTTATGAAGTGTCCAGACAGGGTACAGAATCCAGAAACTATGGTTTAAATTGACAATGCTAAATGAGTTACCTGATGCTACATGCTAAATGAGTTACCTGAAACGATAACCGGCTGACGCAATTCACTCAGACATCCTTCGTGCAATAGATGTAACAAATTTATTTAATAGGTTTTGACAATTTTTAGAAGAAGCAATTTAGCCAAGTTTTCTGGATTCGATTGCCAGCCTGGTCACTTTTTCATTCACTTGAAAGATTTCAACTTGTATGATATCTTTACCAATCAGTACGATTGTGTTAAAATAATAAAGTGTAATAAACACAGCTTAAATTTAATATGTTTAAATTAATTTCTATCATGACATATATATATATTAAGGTGGAACAAATGTAAACGGAAAAGAAGCCACAGAATGAAATGACATAGTTTATTTCAAACACAATCTCCAAATCTACACAAGCATATGTCCCAATGTTTCACCAAATGCTAATACCTTGCTTATGTAAGTCCTTTGGCTGAAATCGGAACCAGTTTCGAACACTGTCCATGATTTCGCTATGCGAGTACAAACGGCGACCCGTACACGGTGTCCGTACACTGCCTTCTTTCGCCAATGCGCTTTGCAAAATCCAACTTATTCTATCACTAAATAACGAATAACGCTCATTTGCTCTTTTTTACTCGTAAACGTTCCGCCGACGCAGATATATAAAAGCAATCGACTGTCTGATGGACGGAACTATTGACCGATCGCCAGAGCATATCACGTGCTTCTGCATGACTACCTAGGGCAAGTTCATTTCCTCAGTAGGAGTTGCCTTCCTTACATACCCACTCTACCCTTTACACAAAGTTCACCACACTCATACAAAAATAAACCAAATTATAACCACTGTTCCGTTTTCATTTCATCCATCCTTATATATATATATATATATGATTGTGTGTGTATATATTCACAAAACTTTTTTTTGTATCGCTTTAAATTCGTTTTCTTCAAATATTATGCTTTTTTGTATTAAAAGATATCTACAATGTTAAACATTAAAATTTAAATTGAAAATATTGCTTCTCCTTTTTTATTAGATAAGTATCTCACGTCTTTATATTTGCGCAAATTATTCAAGACTTAATACCTATCACGGTGCAATATTTATGTTCACATCCGTATAAACCAATTCAAATAGGTTTTGTTAAGGAGCTACATAAACACAATGAATAACATAAATACACTATTTGAATATTTTCTCGAAATTTCAGATGCAGAGATTGTATTTATCAAGGCGACTGTTGAACTGTTTTTGTATATACATGTTCACCTTTGAAATGTCACACATCTAATTCTTATTTATAAATCGCCTTCTTACGATGTAATTGAAAATGATTTTTTTGCATGGTTTACATTAATATTAATCAAGAAATGATTAATTTAAATTAAATTTATTCCTACCATAACTTTTATTTTTTTAATTAATGAACGAATTTTTCTATCACCTTAAAATAGTTTTACCAAAACCTTTTGCACTTATTACCTTAAGAGAGATTTCAAGTAATAAGTTTTATTAAGGAATATGGAAACACAGCTTTTTATTCCAAAAGTATCTCACACCTGTCTATTGCACAGATCTACCTTTTATCATTTTGCAATACTTATGACCGTGACTCTAAAACCGTTTTCGCACATGGCATTAAGGAGATAAATTAACAAATTGAATAACATTATTAACCCTCTAAGCGTGTAGAACGTAATATTCCGTTCACTAAGCTCCAGGTTTCACTGCAATGTTTAAGATAATATAATTCTATAGATTTAATGACTTTTCAAAACATTGAAGAATGATTAATACTCTCATGGGTTACATTCCTATTTGTAATTAAGTTTTATTTATAATGCTGAAAGAATCATACTTTTTTAGCATTTAAAACAAAATGCAGAAAAAAAAATTACAATTTTACCCTTTTTCAAAACGCTCAGAGGGTTAATACTGTACTAAAGCGTTGAATCCAGACATTTTCTCCTGGAGGGAGCTCCATTATAGAGTACTCGTGGGGTCATTACTTTCAAACTATTATCCAATACAAGATCTCACATTTTCCAGAGGATACATTTTCATGTTATTGGGGGAGTGTTTAGGGCCACTCCCTGAATTCATCACTGCTATAATATCTTCTATACATCTCAGTTGTATTTTCCAAGAGCACTATTAAATCGTCCCTGTATATTTTCAACTCTGAAATGCCACACACCTTTTTTTATAAAAAATATTACCTAAACTATAATTCAAAACTTTTTCGTTGTTTAAATTATTGTTAACCAATACATAATTCATTTAAAAAAGTACTCTCATTATAATTTAATATTATTAGTTTTATATAATACGTAATTTTATATCTTTTTATACCCAATGGGTACTACCATTACCGCAGGAACAGTTTTTGTCATTTCAGATGCACAGTTTATAATTATCAACACAGTTGCTAAACCGTTTCTGTACATGTTCAATTTTCAAATGTAACATCTTTAAATAACTTGAAAATTTCCTTCTAAATCTATAACTCAAGATAAATATTTTCGATGCAACATTATTGTTAAAGGATATCATTTAATTTAAATAGTGTCATCATTTTATAAAATTAGGATTTTAATTAATAAAACATGGTTTATCTTCTTAGAAAAGCTTCATAAAAATCTTGAATTTTCAAGAGGTATCCAAATTAAATTATTAAATAGGATTAATTAAATAATTTAAGAAGTGTCCAAAATATTAAGTGTTATTAATGATAATGTTATACTCCTTTTATTTAATATTTTAAATGAATATCACGTAATATTTTTTTTATTAGCTCATATACTTAATTCAAGATCTAATATCTATGATAGCTATGACATTTACTACTACGTTCGCAGAACCCCATTTGTGTATATTGTAACGGAAATAACTTAACGCAAATATATGATTAGTGTACGGATATTTTTTTTTCTTTTTTTGACATTCAGAGTTTATATTTTACGAAACAACCATTAAAATACTTCTAAAAATGTTGTATAAAAGTAAAATTGTAAGTTTATTGACTTTCATCTATTTTGAAATGCTCAAATAAAAAAAAATTATCTATGAATACCATAACTGCGTAACATATAAGAGAGTTTTTAGTTTAATAAAAAATAACTAAAATGATTTTTTTTATTATGTGTATTTATTACTATACACCTGTTTATTATTATTCTTTGTTACAATATAAATTAAATGCTTTCATTTGGGTTTATATTTAACGTTACCATCTCATTTCCATAACCTATTAGTACTAAATATATACCATAATGTATTATTACATAAAACAGAGTCATGAAACTTAACTTCATGAAACTTAACTTTTATCAAAACTTATGCATACTTTAGATTTAGAGATAAATCTAAAGTCTTTCTATTTTTTACTATTTTAAAAGAATCTGACGCAAGTTTTCTTTCACGCAATTTCTTTGCTAGAACTAATAGCTATCAAGCTATACTTTTTGCCAGCATAAAACTGCTTTTCCAATTTTGTGTCAATGAAAATGGAAGCACAGCTTGCATTTATTATTCTACAAGCGTCAAAAAACTTTTTTATCACAACAAGTATCACAAAACTCCTTTTCATAGACTTAATACAAGACCTAATACCTATCATGGTGTAATATTTACGACCATAAAACACCATTTCCTTATGGTGTCAAAGAAATGCATAAACACAATGGATGGCATCATTACTGCTGGAACAGTTCTTTGGCATTTTGGATGCGAAGTATATATTTTACAAAACAACTGGTAAATCCTTTTCTAAAGCCCGTGCGTAAGAGTTGTATAGTATGCATACATTTATGAATACCAGGTTGCTGAAAAATAATTTTAGTTCATTACTATAACTTCGTAATAGAAAATAAATTTGGATTTGAGTGAAAAGTAATTACAGAAACTTACACTTTTGTTTAATTATCTGTTCATTCATGTAGTTTCAATTTAAATGAAATAAAGGGTGATTCAAATTAAAATATCCCTGCTTGGAATGGTCTTGAGAGACAACCCATGGACGTATATGATTTATTCAATATACATTTTAGTTTAGAAAAAACCCGATAGATGGCAATATAAGCTGTACCGATGAATGGAGTTAACGTAACATGCTCTTAAAAAATATTCGTATCTGAAATAAAAAATCTTAAGAATTTTCTCGGAGCACTCACTAATTTTTCTCTCCTCGAAGAAATATGCGTTGCTTCTAAAATTGTATAAAAGAAAAAAAAGCGAAAATGCTTGTAAAGCTTTTTGGGAATGCAGAAGACAGAAGTCATTGCTTACAGGTCCATTAATAGCTTGTGGTTTATAGATAATGGTTCTTTTGTTCTAAAAGGCAGGAATGTTTGCAATTCAAGCAGAATGTGGCTGTCTCTAGGAATACCGCAACTGGATGAACATATTGCAACCGCAATTGTGAAGTGCAATAAGAATCCAACGCTAACGAATAATGCTTGAGCTATAGCGAGAAACATGGGTTTCTCGCACACAGAACTTAAAGAGTGCGTTGGAAAAGGAATAGAAATATTAGTCATACAAAGTTGTATGTAAGTAACATTTTTACTGATCAGTTATGACCTGCTATGGATTATATTGTGACAGAATGTTTCTGTCCTTGTAGATCAGTGGGGATATTGAACACAGTGATACAGTTTTCAAACAATTTCTAAAAGCCTTTGTTTACTGTTATGTTACTCTCGTGTGTTTTGTAGGCGGTGGTTTTAACATTTCTGCGTGATGTGATCGTGACTTTGTGTTTGTATGAATGTACACTAATACATTTAAGTCATGATACTTTGTACGGTGGTCTTTATTGGCAAAGTCCTTTTAAATACAAAACATGACAGTTCTGACAGGGTCATTTTTGCAGCTACCGGCCATTTTTGTAACTAAAATGTCTTAATGCATAATTCATTACCCCATTGTCTGAAATATGTATCTTCCAAATATTGAGACATTAAGTCTATGGGTTGTCTGTGTGTATGAAGCTTTCCAAAAAGGGATACTTTAATTTAAATTACCCAGTAAAATCAAAACATGTTTAAAATATTTAGCCTTAACATTGTAGAAGATAATGATTTTAACTGATTATGAGAATGTTTGGCATAATAAAGACCAAACGTGTGGTAATCACTTAAAAAAATCATGATTTGCTTACGCATTTTTTTTTTCACATTTTGAGAGGAATCAGATAATAAGTATCTCTGACGAAATGAAAACCCTACTTTATTTTACAATTCAGATATATCTCACGTCCTTTTCCTTTCCACAGACTTAATACAAGACCTACTATTTATCATGTTATAATATTGTCCGACCGTAGAATGTCAGGTACGTGTGGTGTCAAGTAAACGCGTAAAAACAATGAATGACGTCGTTACTGCTGTAATAGTTCCCTGACATTTCAGACGCGGAGTATATATTTCTGAAAACAATTGTTAAAACTTTCCTTAAATGTCTGTGTAAGAGTTATATTGCATGTTTAACTTCTTTAATTTCCTCAGGCTGCTGAGTACAAAATGTTTTTTTGATTGCTTTGTAAAATGTAAGCAAATATTTAATTGTATGTAAAATGCCTACATAACATCTTTTTTTGTATAATTTTTATAATTTATCTGCTAATTCATATAGTTACAGTTTAAATTAAATAATATTAAATGTTTTTATGTTAATCAAGCTTACATTTTTTTGTACTGTTTTGATTCTGTTTTCACCTTTTGTATACTCGTGTTGCATATATGCAACATACCAAAAAGGCAATGTTACTTATACAGTGGGCTTTAAAAGACGGTTTTATTTATTGCTACTATCTTCCAACATGGCTGTTAATATAACTTGTTCATAGAATTCTCATCAGATGGAGATACTGAGTTAATTATCCATGCCAAAATTTTTATTTATATTTTCAGCAGTTTCTCATCGTAATTGCTAAAATTAATTTCGAAAATTTTGTAAAATTAAAAAGACGAGACGTTCAAAAAATAGATTTTTTTACAAAGATAAGTTTGTATACTTTATAATTTTATATTAGGAAATTGACAATATTATGTAATTTTCTGTTTATTGCACATATGAAAACAGCACCTTTTAGTCAGCAATGTTTTATTTTTATGTTCTAAATTATTATTTTTTTTACATTCTGAAAATGATGTATACTAACTATTGAGTAAATATTTTTCAATTCGAACTTGTTGAGTCACAAATTGTTAAAGCGATTGTCAAAATATACTACATTTTAAAATACAAACATTCTGAAAACCATTTTAAAACAAATTCATCAAAATTTTATTTATTTAGTATAGCTTTAGAGATCGTAATAATAAGTATTGTTGATGAAAATGGATTCATTCCTTTCTTTTATTGTTTCAAAAGTATCTCAGTCAATTTTTTTTTCGCAGACTTACTTCGACACCTAATAACTATTATGGTACAATATTTAAGACCATCTCCCTAAAAGTCCATTTCGAGAGGCGTCAAGAAAATGCAGAAACACAATAGATGTTATGGATGTTACTACTAAAATAGTATCTTGACATTTCAGATGCGAATTATATACAGGGTATCCGAAAAGTCTGGAAACGGTCAAATAACTCGAGAAATATACATCGGATTGAAAAACGGCAAAATGCATGTTCAATATTTTTGAATTAGTTAGTAAATAAAATAGTTTTTAAAAGTATTTATATATTGCACATTTTTCTATATCTATAACTACATATAAGTATAAATATACAGGCGTCCCTTCATATCCTTGACATCCTAAAATCGTTATATTCGCCAATTCCTACACTGTTAGTTTTAGAAATTTAGTTCATTCTAAAAAGGCTTCAGACGCTGTTCATCATATTAAAATACTTTTACGTCAAAATAGTTACGAAATTTAAATTTTATATTGTCTCTGGGTACAATAAATTATATTTAGATAAATCTTCGCCATGCTTTAACAAGTAAAACAGTAAAATGTCAATTCTTCCTAACGCGATTTTTTACATTAAATTTTATGACATTTTAAGGTTTTCGGACCCTAAAAATTGTTTTTTTTTTGTTTTCACTTCTAGTCTATTAACCCTTTGTTGTTTTATGCATTTAAATTATTCATTTATGTGAATGCTTATTTTACACCCTCCCTTGTGCATTAAAAACCAATCACATTCGTGATTGATTCACAAGGCAAAGTTTACTCAGGGGTCGCAGCGTTCCTAAATTTTCTACATTTCCTACCACAAATTTAATTAGAAAATTTTCGTGTTACATTCCTTTAAACTGTTTAATATAATTGTATAACAAAACTATCGTTTTAGTGGTAGCAGAGGAAATAAATTTTAGAGCCACTGCAATCCCTGATTTAATTTACATAAATCACACTCTTGAGTAACACATAAGGAGTTAGTTCAAATAGCGCAATTGTGTTACTCTTGGTATTGTGTCAAGTGTCTAGTCTGAAGCTGATGACCTGTTTTAAAATTGTAGACTTATTTCGACGTCTACTCATGAAATATAATAAAGTTTAAAAAATTAACGTAGTTTACCTAAAATTTTACCAGAGGCGGTAGGTTTCCACAGAATATCTAGTTTTCACTTTTGACATTTGTAAACTTTGTAAATATTACCTTAGATAGCAGTTCATTGATAGCTTTATAATTTGAAACATTTATACCAAACATAATCTGAGATAAATAAAGTCAATAAAGTTCTGCTCTAGAGCTGTAGCTATCAAAAATAATAATTTCAAATTGTATAACTTTGTATAGCCTCTTGCGGAGTGATTAAGACAAAAGTTTACTGGCAGATTTTTATAAAAAAGTATCTTATACGGACAAGGATCTTCTGTTCTTGTAGTAATTCCCCCTTTGATAAAAAATAGCCTAACTGACCTCATATGCAAAAGGATTAACTGGTTTGGCAAATGAGACAATGGCTTTAAACCACAGCATTTACAGGAGAAAATGCAGGAATAATCTGCTTATACATGAGTATCCAATACTACATGACAATAATGCTGCCAATAATGCTGCGATCACTAATATACATGTATGATCGCTTCGCGCTCATGAGCAACAGAAACACAACAAAAAACTGGATGCAGCAACCTTATACTACTAGAATTTGAAAAATACATTAATTTACGTAATGCCGTGAACATTACAACGTATGAACGAACGCTTGGAGTTCATGAAGTTCTAAAAAAAACTATACAGTCACCCCATAGTATAGGAATATCAAAAATACAGGAATGCGGTACATTACTTAGGTAATGCCGCTATCACTAAAACACAAGTACGGTAGCTTCCCGCTCATGAAAACAAACAAATAAAAAATTCCTGACAGAAGCAACGTTGCTTTACAGGAAAATCAAAAATACACCAAATGTGATAATTAAAACTGTACGTGTGATCATTAAAACTGTACGTGCGCTCTTCGCCAACAAAGGCAAAAAGAAAAAGAAAAAGAAACAGAATACATAAATGTCGCTTTACTGGGATCTGAAAAATACATGAATATTCTTAATGCGTCCATCACTGTAACATTAAATGTCTCAAATTTCTACTTCTCGAAAAGAGCAATATATTGTTCTACTCGAATTACCATTCTTAGTAGGTAGTGGGGGAATCCATCAGGGCAGCTTGAGAATTTTTCTCGACGAACATCTAGAGCAATTGATCCTTTCTTCTGAATGTCATGTCCTACGACCCTTATTGATAATGAAGTTTGGTACAATTACATTCTATTGATACCGATATAAAAATGATTAAATGGATAAGGTACAGATTTTCAGCTTTAATGAAGTCCTGGGAGGAAACACATATTACATTTCAATTCCATAAAGCCAATATGAATAGAAAACAACAACTTATCAACGTAATATATACTTAAAACGCAAAAAAGAACAATACATATATATACACATAACAAAGTAAAGAGTACCACAGTGGGGAAAACAAAAGGAAAGTATAGAATTAAATAAAAGGGAACTAAAGTTTTGAAAATGATGTTCCTTAATCTTAATGGAATTCATACATTTTGAGATAGTATATCTTATTTAAACCAATATTTAAAGGCAAAGTATGGCCGTTTTCACCTGAAAATGCGTAATTAAAGGACATTCTAGAATATAATGTAATGAAGTTGAAAATTTATTACTCGTGCAAGTGGGAAAAACACGTTTATTTATCTGATAGAGATACTGCTGAAAAGGAGTATGATTTGAAAAAACAATAGATACAAATAAATATTGTTAATGAAAAGTGTAATTCAAACTTGAGTAACAAGATCGTATGTATATATTCCAGCTATTGAAAACTTCCAGTGTCCTTGCAAACGCTGAAGAAATGAAGATTTTTAAACAGATTCGACAGAGCAGGTAGAATGTGGCAAAAAGATTAATGGAAACTTATTATCATTTACTGCTCATTTGGCCAGTTGATCTGCCATTTCGTAACCACAAATTCATGACTTAACTTGTAGCCATTTAAAAAAGAGAGATTTTCTAGAATTTTGCAGTATGAATAAAATTTCATAGATTAAGAATTTCTTATTGTTGAATATGTTTAAAGTCATACGACCTGATAAGGTATCCGAAGAAGTCAAAAAGATATTTTCTGAAGACGACAGAGCCCACAGTATGGCAATCTTGCAAACTACCTCTTGACCTGAAAAACAAAAGTCTTCGTACCCAAATGTCCTCGCCAAGAATGTATGTGTTCACTGTTTTTATAAACGCATAAAACAGAATCTGTACCATGGTCTGTTTTTGAGCCGATAGTAAAACCCCATATTGTCCCCTGACAATTCCAGCACGGACATTGGAAAAAACATGGAATAGTGGCACCACTTATTCAACAATGGACAAAACAATAATCATAAATACCACTGTATACCAAGGTACAAATAAATATAAGCTTTAAAATAAAACTATGTGCATTAGTTGATGAGTTACAACGTCCACAATATTGTGTAACACACAGGCACACAAACAGTGATCGCTTCAAAAGTAACTACATCTCATTCATGACATACCAAAAGATAAACATCCATGAAAAACTAAAAGTCAAAATTTTCCGGAATCCAGTAGTTCCTTCTTTTTATACAGGAGAAAGTAGACAAATGCTACAACTAAATAGCCATTTTTCGAAAAGAGTTCTTGAGCAGAAAATCGACTTGAAAAACATTTTTAACGGAAAGTGCATGGTCGATTTAAATTAAAAAAACATATTTTTAATCCGGATTTCTCGGTAAGAAACAAATGTGTAAAGACGTGTTTACGATTATAGGAAATCGATTTGAAACCCAGGTGTTGAACGTTTCTTAAGAAAATATTTTAGTTTCAAAATACAGCTCTGTAAAAACTTTTATATGGTTAAACATTTTACAGTTTTTCTTTTTATAAATGCTAATATTATGTTTACGGGAATAATGAGATCTGTTACCAAAGAGTATGAAATATAAGTATTTTGATACGCTTATGCATGACTTACTTTTAAATGGATAGCAAAAAATATTCTCTGCTAAATATACCACCTGATTTAAATTGAAGTATCTTTGTTTAGAACGGAAAGTGAAGAAAATGCCTGGTGGTAACAATTCAACATTTGGAGGATTTACATTTCAGACTGTGGGAAAATGATTGATGCAATAAAACAATTTTGTTAGAAAATGGCCGTCAGGAGGTATGCGGCGGTGTGATCATTATCACTGAAATAATATGAATGGTTCTACCAATAAATCTATAATACGAAATGCCTTCACGTAAATTTATTAAATCACACTTTGCAAATACAAACTTTCGATCACGCAAAGATGGACATGTCTGTTCTTTTGATGGTGTTATCCAAATCTGTGTGGATAAAAATTTGTGTGTATGGTGGGATTTAATAAATTTACATTCTGGCACTTCATATGATAGTTTTTATTGGTAGTACCATGTATATTCATTACATGGTAATAATAACAGCATTCCATTCCCCCCAATCGGCTATTTTTGCAACCAATTTTTTTATTGCATCAATCATTTCTGAAATGTATATCTTCGAAATGAGAAGTCGTTAACTTCAACGGTCGTCTCTCTAGTGTGTTTTAGCTATATTTCAATTTGAAGCAACCAGTAGATTTAAAACGGATTATTAAGAACATACAATGCTGAATTTTTAAAAATCTTACATTTATTAAAATCTTACGAAAGATCGTAATATAACGTTTACAAGCACTTAGCAAATGTTATTTAATAGTTTAATTAATTCGTTTAATTAATTAATTAGTTATTAAACATTATTTTAATAAAATAAATTGTGGACACCTTGCCATAAAGTAGAATATAAAAAATACATTTTAGTCTCGTTTTTGCTTAGAATAAATGTTTCTAAGACTGAATTTCGAACATCTTTTTTAAAAGAAATCGTTTCTGCTATCTTTTGTTGGATTACACAAGCATTATTGTACTTCATATGTCTTCATAAGTTTATATGTTCGGAAGGAGGGAAAACAAAATATGCACCATTATTTTACTATTCTTTACTATACAACCTAATATAAAGTTATTACGCATGAGTGGGTTAAATTAAAAAAAAATCTTTTTAAAAGGTACTAAATTTAACTATACCTGCAGAAGCACAGGTCCATTCGAAGGAGGGCCCATTATTAACAGTTGTATATTGGAGAAATATTTTGTACATATATTGGCGATATTGGTTAGCAAAATTTACGTAATATTATTTTGAAACCTTAGATTGTTTTTTATAATGAAAAATAAATAGATTCACGGAAAACACAATTTACAGAAGGATTTTGAAGTTCTCCAAAAAAGGGGAGAAACACAAGAATTATTTCCACTTATATCGAATTTAGATCATAAAATAAAATATGTAGAATAATTTTGCAGTGTACACTTTTATGAGGGATGCCTGATCAATAAATTAATTAATTTTTCTAGATTGTGCAGCAGATTTTGAAAATACTGAGACCCACAACTCCTGTATATACTGGACTGATTTCAAACTTTCATTTTTTGGATTAAAGGGTCACCTGAAATATTTAAAAACTTTGTAAAAAATCGTGTTGAAGAAATTCTTAAGCTAACTTCCCGTTCAGACTATCACCATTGCCCTCGGACAGAAAATACACAGGCTTTGTCTTAAGAAGGGTAAAATAAGAAGGGCAATGGTAAAAACTGTTTCTGTAGGCTGCCCAATTATAGCAGGTCTAGTAGCTCGTTGAACCTTTACCTTAAGCAGTACACTTTGGTAATTAATACCTTGTTACAAAGATTTATTAACTTGCATAAAAATGAAACTACTAGGCCTTGCAAAATACAATAGGAGGAAGGGTTAGTTTGATAGTCTTATTCAACAAATAAACGATTAGATTAAATAGTGATAATAAAAAAATAGTGATATGACTTTCTAATTTAAAATATTAACAATGACTTTAGTAATAACACAGTTGTTGATTAAAAGGTAAACCAAATTATTATGCAAATACTACACATATATATACACTCACTATTAACTACGCATACACTTAATTCTATAATTATTATGATAATTATGTTGGTAATAAGAATGATTATAATAAACTTAAGAAATTGGGTGTAGGAAAATGGCCTAGTAGAGTTAATATTTTAATTTGATGACTAGTATTTTGTGGCTATTACAAAAAAATTTCTATAGAAATCGGATACTCTGCAACCAAAATTAATTAAAAGTCTACTAATTCTTGAGATATAGCTATCGCGGAAATTGCGAAAAACAGAGGATAGCAGTGCCATCTGTCAGGCTATTTACACCAAAACGTAATCAGTATCTATTTATGTCTAGGAATAACAGAATATAAATTTTGATGAAAATCCGTGCATTAGTCCTCGAGATATAGTTATCGCGAAAATCGAAAAGCAAGCATTATAGAAGCGCCTCCTGCCGCGATATTTACACCAAAATCTGATCAGTACCAATTTATATTAAAGTTTAACTGAATCTGAATTCTGATTAAATTCCGTGCATGAGTTCTTCATATAGAGTGTCCACAAAGTTATTGTCACATACAGACACACAGACAGACACACAGACAGACACACAAACAGACAGATACAGACAAAGTCGCGGACAGACAGTTTCTAAAAACAGTCAAATCGTGTTCACGACCTTCTAAAACGTATAAATTCGTCAAAAAGAGGAAGTCGAAATGTCTCACGAATCCAATACTTTCTTCTTGTAAAGATATATGAAAGTGAAAAATAAAATTTAATAACTAAAACTAAAAATATTACTATTGTGAGAACGAAATTGTTCTACAATAGGAGACATAGTGAAGTTATGGTCAACATTGGGGTTCAGCTCCAAGATGTAACAAAAGCAGAACAGATCGATTGCTAAAATATGAATAAAACCTACGAGAATAAAATGGCTAAGAATGGTAGTAAAATGGAAATCTTATTAAATACAACTGGGAGAACGAGCAGGATTGGGCACCAGCTGTTGGTGAAGAAGTTGTTGGAAAGATGTGTTAAAGATGCTACTCAGTGAACACTATCCCTAGGGGCTGCAGTGGTTTTCTTCGAACTTTGCCGTAAGTACGGGTTAGGATCCCTTAGTAAGACCCCCACGGACGGCACTCCCCCCTTGGGCCTATATTCTTTGTGTTGATAATTGGCCGTCATAAAGCAACCCAACCCTAGGGTCTGCAAGTCGGAATTTATTTTCCAAACCTCGCTCGGTTCGCGCTGCTCGACTCGTAATGAGCAGAAAATAGGTATCTACGTAATTTTCGTCTTATCTGGACCCGGTACGCAGCAGGTTGTGGGGACCCTTCTCAGTTTCCGCCTCTGACTTAATACCAGGCATTGTCCACCGACCTAGAAGAGTAGAAGCAATGAAGGAGTAGTTTGGAGTGGGGTAAATACGGGAGAATATAGCATTCGTGACCCGCCCTGCCTGCAGCGGCCCTGTCCAATCGCAAGCTCCCATGGACTTCGTACGGGTTTCGGCCGTGTATCCCACAGCACCTGCGCTTGGCTTTATGCTGAGTGGACCAAGTGGTTGACATTTGGGCCTTCTCCCGCACAGCTGGAACGACAAAAAGTGATCGAAATTATGGGAGACTTTTACTGGAGCCACAAAACTGGGATAGTTGTAAAATTTATGTCATTGTAAAAAAAGAAATATCAGTGATGATTAATTGGATTTTCTGCATTGAAAACCCACTGTAGGGTGTGCTCCTGTGCAGAGTTTAGAACTGAGGAGACACAAATTAGACAATAAAAAAATAGTCTTCACTGGGTTACAGTGCATCTCAAAAGTATATGGACAGGCGATGTTTTGCAATAACAGTTCAAAAAATGAATCAATAATCATGAAAAAATAATTAGCATATAGAATCATAACATGTGTTTATTACAATACAGAAATACCATGCTTTTATCACAGATTGTTTATAAAAAATAAAATTCAAAATAAGCTGTCCCAAAAATATATGGACAATGGAAAGAAAAGCTTTTATTACCACCATATAAAAAAAATGCATAATTTGCGTTGTGTATATATGATGTAACCACTTCGAAATATAAATTCATTGCCCGTTCTTCAATTCTTGAATAGTTAGAAAATGTCTCGCAACTTTCAATTTTCTTCAGCTGATACAGCTACTACGATTTGGCGTTTAAAGGCTCAAAATGTTAAAGTTTCTGAAACGTAGAAGATTTGGAATTTATGAAATTGTATCGAAAGGTGGCAATGTGATTGCAAAAAAGCTGTTAGGTCGACCAAGAAAAACATCTCAACAACAAGATAGACAAATATTGAGAGCAGTTTCAACCCAAAAGAAGCCTGTTGGTGAAGTTGCGAAGACTTCAGAGATTCCAATTTCGAGATCATCGTCGTATATAGGCAAGCATATTTGATAAATATCGCATAATGTGTCGGACACCAATACTGAAATTGCACGCGTTCTTTGGGCTAAAAACACATGCATTGGATGGATGAATGGTTACATATTTTCCTTCAGTGATGAAAAATAATCAGTTTGGATGCCCAGACGGCTGGTCAGACTACTGGCATGTCAACGACGAGAACCTCGGTTGTTCTTTAGGTGACAACATGGAGGTGTTCTCTCATGGTGTTGGGCGCGTTCTGTTTCAACGGAACAACGAATATTGTTTTTGTTAATGATCGAAGGTGCTCTCAGGTTTATCAAAATGTTCCCAAAAGCAATCTACTTCTAATTAGAAACATCTTAGTAGGAGGAAACTGGAAATTCAAACAGGACAATGCATCGATTCACACCTCCCATTCAGCGACAGATTGGTTTATGCAGAATGAAGTGATTGTTATAGATTGTCCAGCCATCATCCCAGAACTGAATCCAATTGAAAACCTTTCGGCAGTACTTAAACGAGAGGTGTATGCCCATGGTCGTTATTTTTCGACTGTTCAGGAATTAAAGCAACAAGAAGAGCAGAGTTGATTCTCTTTCTAACAGCCACACATACTCCAAACACTAGTTCTAAACATGCTTGATAGGCATTTCAAGATAATTCAAAGGAATGGATTCAAAATTTAAATTTAAGTACAAAATACTCGAAAAATCCCTATATTTTTAGGATAATCTATTTCGATTCTTATTTTTTTACAAAAATTCTGTCAAACTTATACTGTATTTCCTTGTTGTAACAAAATTTTATTATGATTCCATATGCTTATTATTTATGTTATGATTATTGCTTCATTTTTTGAACTGTGATTTAAAAAAATCGTCTGTCCATATACTTTTCAGACGCACTTTACTAAGTCAACAGACTCATGCAGAATATATATAATATAGGTAAACTGTATAGTTCATGTTTAAGGATTTGTAGTAATAATTGTAAAAATAATTGTAATGAAAATTTCATTTAGGTAAGTAAATTTAACTGTTTACTTACCCTATTTTCCTTTAGCTTTTTTGTTTGTCATTGTGGGATTTTTAATTATTTGTCGCTTGCGATACTGATTACTGCTTATCACTGTTGCATTGGTTTTTCAATCGTCCCTTTATATGGGTTGTTGTGGCATTCGTACGTTGTTGTTACTTCATGGGTTGCTGTCACATTCATAGGTTGTTGTTGCTTTAATAGGTTGTTGTCACATATTTTGATATTTATTGTCTCTTTCATGTTGTTTGACACTTTTTATTTCAAAACTTTGACATTTTGGGGAGCAGCCTTGTTGCTGCCATTTGTTCGTCATTGTTGACGTCCACCTCAATGAACACGACTTCTATCTTTATTTCTCCTTTTTATGTTTTATATCACTTTGATTTCTTGTTACGCTTAAGGATAAACTTATTAGGTGACCAATGTTTTTTTTTGTAAAAGATGACTGTTTTTGGAATAATGAGGTACTTGATTTATTTACTGATATGTTTGTTTTTCCATTGTTTTATGCGTGACTGAGATTGGTGGCTATCAGTTCATCTTTTAAGACTTACACTCACTATAGCACTATGATTTGATATTTTTTCTGAAAAACCATGGTGCTGATTTTATGTTTTATGTCTTTTCGCGCACTTATAAGGAAATTCTCCACAAGCGCATACTCAGAAATGTTTTTAAAAATTGCAAAATATTATCGTCATGGGTTATAGGTTTATAAAAACATTTCCTGCAGAACCTCAATATAACGTCCTTTAAAAAATTTTAAAATTTCGTTTTTTGGCGATTTACCGTCTGTTCGTGACACAGTGTAATTTAAAAAATAGAATTTCATGATAAAAACCCCTTAAGAAAAAAGAAAAATTCTACTCTTCATACTGTACTAGTTTAACATACATACGCATATTTTTTAACTGCAGTTTTGTCATATACATTTATATGTGTATGGGTGTTCCAAAAAAAATGTATACATACTCTGTGCAACGGGTTATAAATTTCGGACCTATCTTTATTTTAATGGTGTAATTAATTAGAAACAATGAGTGGACAAAGATTGACTTAAAAAAAAGTATTTTAAAATTCTATTGAAAGTATGAAAATGTAGCAGAAGTACAAAAACAATATCGCAGGGAGTTTCAGGAAGATACAGCTACGCGACTTACAATTTATCAGATAAAAGATAAGTTTGAAACGAATGGATGTTCATAGACAAATTTCTGGAACCAGAAATGAGCAGGAATGCGCCACAACACCAAAGGAAATGTTTGTTGAAGTTTGTGAAAGAATAGCACACACTGTTATCAGCAGTGTATTGACCAGAACGGTAATAATTTTGAACACCTGCAGTAGGAGGAAAACATATACATTTTATGTAGATTCTTTTACAATATAAAATTATAATCATTCAAACTGTGTAAACATTTTTATGACGCACCCTGTATAATGAAATTTAACTGTCGTGTTACAATGTTAAGAACAAAGTTCAAATTGATTAAAATTGTTTCATAATCAAAATTAAGGTCCAAGTATCAGCTCAGCAATGCCAGTTAGACTTCTTTTTTTATTAGTGTCTGAGGCAACAAATAACAGTACTGTTGACATGGAAATAACGAGTTATTCAATATCGAAATGGATAACAGTAGCGTTCTTAATCAGTCAGTTAGTTTTAAAATAAACTTAAATTTTTTCCAGTCGGTGAAACCGTGTAAGAAAATAACTGCAGCAACACACAATTTGTATATATTATATAAGGTTATGTAAATAATAAAAAAATCATTCTTTAAGTTTAAATTCATTAAGTACTGCGCATTTAAACACTCATTAAACAAGTAATTTTCAAATTCATTATAATCGCGTGTATTTTGCGAGAAAAAAGTGTTGCTTGCCAAATGGCGTTTTGTTTCGCCAAACATTCGAAAATATTTTTTTTTTTTAAATATTGTCTACTTTAAATCCTAAGCTGAATTTTACTGTGAACTTTATAATAAATCAGCATTGTAGTGTATCGAAAACATCGTTCACTTAAATGACGCTTCGACACCGTAAACGACTACAAGCTCTAATTTCATTTACAGAATCCTCTCTGATTTTAGAACGCAGTAAAAAAGTATCTCTTGATAGTTTATATTTCTTCAAATGCGACATTTTTGTCACTTAAGATTATTAAATGGAACATTGCTTCTTTATATGTCTGATATTAATTATGGAATGGAACATTGCTTCTTCGTATGTCTGATATTAATTATGGAAATATCTGTAATTAAAATATTTCGTAAGCTGCAAATACTATTGAATGTTTGGGGTTTATTTATTTTAATTCCATGGCACCAATCTTCCAATTTTACATTATTATAATTTTTTGTGAAGGGATAACAACAAAGACTAACTAGTCTGCTTTCGTGGTTATGGTAGATTCGAATTCTATTGTGGAGTTTACCTAGTTGTAATTCTCCCAGTTTCTCATGCTGTTCGTTCTGTTTTGTGCTACCTGTCTGTTGATCATATGTATTAAAAAGATTGAGTTGTGAATAGATTTTCTGAATATATATGCGGAAAACAATCCTCTTTAATAAAAAGCTATGCGTTGCTGACGACTGGGATTTTTGCTAATCGTTGCCACAGATTAATCTCGGAGAATGAAACATTTGAAGTTACTGAAAAAATTAATAGCTCGAAAAGTATTTGTCACAAAATTGTTAGACAAATAGCGTTAAAAAGGTAAAAAAAATGTATTTTTCTTGATATAAATTTCAAATCTAATGATTATACGGTTTTTCAAATATTGAATTTTAAAAATTACCAAATTTCACAATGAAATACCATAGCGAAATTTTCACGCGTAAAAAGATAATTATAACGACCATGTGTCCTGATGTGTGTACTGGCTATAGCACGAGTTACAAATTATAGTAGCCTTACTATTCTGTTAAAATATAAAAGTGAATTATGATGTCATGAGTGCATGATTTGCATTTAATTTTAATATAATCATCTTAGAAACAAGGTTTTGGAATTTTTTTTTAGAATGGGACTAATAAATTGGCCAATACTGCTTATTATTGTGAGTTTAAAAGAGGAAAGGTGTTCGAGCGCTTGATATTATTTAGGTTTTCTCAGGAACTTTTGGTCAGAATTGGAAGTTTAATATATCAAAACGTCAGAAATTAAATCGACATTAAATCGGCAATAACTATAACATCGGTCCTTCAGTTCGTTTTGATATATTTTCCTTTAAAAATATAAAATCCTTCAAGATTGGTTTTAGGTATTTTTAAGGTTATTATCACGAGCCCGTGCAACGCCGGGCATGCCAGCTAGTATGTAACATAATTTGTGTAGTTTATGAAATTAATAAAGACTGTTGAATTGTAAAAAGACTACTCGAGACAACAGCCTTGCTAAATAAAATATCTGAAAATAACTCCCCAATAAAAATCAAAACATTAAACATATCTTTTAGGCTTTTTTTTATGTATGCCGATTATAAAAGTGTCTCTATCGTTAGTTGTTCTATGAAAGTTTTGAGATGTATTTAATAATTTATCTGAGCATTATTTTATGTAAAAATATATATCTAATTGTTAAAATATATTGATATTCTTAAGAAATATAAACAGAAAATTGGAAATTTTAAAAATGTCATATAAAAAATTATTTTAAGTTATTTGCCTAAAATGCTCTTTATATTATATATTGCGCATAATTGAAAAAGTACTAGGAACAATTCATTTTACTTAGATAATACTTTCACTTAAAATAATTGGAATTGCTAAAAATTCCAATTAATTTTTAGATGCTACATAAAAACGCATTGCGGGATATTTGCAATTCATTGATGAAATAAAGTAATAAATATTTTATTTTCCTTTAAAATGAAAACTGATAAAAGTTACTTGTAATAAAATATATGCAGCTCGTATCAAAGTATATTTTGAAGACTGAAACAAAAACTGAATTTTTTAACCAGAATTTAAAAAGCGACATGATATCCTTTCAAGTATTATGTTCTTTCAGATTTTGTTTTTCATATTTTTAAAAGAAAACTAACGGAGAGATTTCTTCTAGATGCCGTATTATTGTAATATAACTCATATTTCAAGAGATTTATCAGAAGAGATATCCTACTCCGAAAAGATATGTTGTGCTAAGATGAAAACAAAGAATAATATTGGCGGTTATAGGATAGTTATTTTTAGATTTATGCTGTACTAACTTATAATAATAATATATATATATAATAATAATAATAATATATATATATATAATAATAATAATAATTTATATATATATATATATATATATATATATATATATATATGTGTGTGTGTGTGTGTATATGAAGATCAAAGGGAAATCAACTTATCTGGTACATGAGTAAACATAAAAGAAACTGAACAGATAATCCCAGTGATGACAGATGAAGTTGTACAAGCCATTAGATGCATGAAAAAAGGTAAATGCCCTGGCGAAGATAGAATTGCAATTGACCTTATCAAAGAAGCAGGAGAAAAATTTCCAAACATGCTAGCCTTACTGTTTACTAATGGCAAAAGAAATCAGAAGTACCAGAAGATTGGAATAATGCTGTGATGGTGCTACTTTACAAGAAAGGGGAGAAGGAAAACATTAAAAACTACTGTCCAATCAGCTTACTGTCAGTGATTTATAAAATTTTCACCAAAGTTTTAACGACAAGACTTGAATCAGCTCTGGACGCAGCTCAACCAACAGAACAAGGAGAATAAGTTTCATTAGACTGTTGATATGTTTCGGGTCCATCTGAGCCATTATCAAAACAATTGTTTTGATAATGGATCAGATATAGCTGAAATATGTGAACAATCTAATTAAACTTATTTTATTGTTTATAATGTATTTTTACGCCTTTTAGCAATTAAAATAAATATATTATTACAAGGTGTTATAAAATGATATATTTGTAAATAATATGCTATAAAAAACTAATCGAAAGCGTTTCGAAAAATAAGCGCAGCAAATGAAACTTTGTTTTTATAAATGTTTCTTTAAGAGCCTACGCTAGTCACGCCAAAAAACGTTCAAGCCAATTTTAAGTCTATGGGAAGGTTCCTGCGCGATTTCTCGCACGGATTTTATTATTTTTAAATGATTTTTTTCCAAAGGATAGCTGAGGTCAATCTTTAACGTTGTTAGTTTTTCTATTTTGATTCCAGTTATTTTATATAAGGGTACTTTCACTTTCAGAACCAGTTCCAACCTGTTTTAAAATTAAAAATGCCTGCTTATAAAAAAAATGCAACAAAAATCGAAAAAGTAAAAATTAACAACGTCGGAGATTGACCTAAGCTATGCTATGTAAAAAAAAAAAAAAAAAAAAAAAAAAAAAACATTTAAAAATATTAAAATCCGAGCGAGAAATCGCACTAGAACCTTCCCATAGACTTAACATTAGCTTGAGCGTTTCTTTCCGTGACTAGTGTAGGGTCTTATGTCTTTAAAATATATTGGATTTTTAGATTCGTAAAGAAAAAGAACGCTTGCGCAATCGTGGAAAAATCGGAAGAGGTGATTGCATATTTTCGTTCGTGGTTATATTATATTTTCCTTGTTTAGATGTATCTGTCTTTTTATTTAACAGTGCAGCTCTTTAAATATTACAGTAATTGAAAATAAAATACATTTAATACTTATTTGAAGGATAAGAAAATTTGGACGTTATATATTAAGAGCCTACAATAGTCACGCGTAGAAACGCTCAAGCTAATGTTAAGTCTATGGGAAGGTACTTGGCAGATTTCTCGCTCGCATTTTAATATTTTTAAATGATGTTTTTTTGCATAGGATAGCTGAGGTTGATCTCTAACGTTGATAGTTTTTACTTTTTTTGATTTTGGTTACAGTTTGTTTTATAAGCGGACATTTTCAATTTTGAAACCGGTTGGAACCGGTTTTGAAAGTGAAAGTACCCTTGTATAAAAAAACTGGAACCAAAATCGAAAAAGACCTTCGAACCTTCCCATAGACTTAACATTAGCTTGCGCGTTTTTTCGCATGACTGATGTAGGCTCTTAAGCTTCATTGTTCCGGTAAAGCTTCAATATTATTTAAGAAACTCTATAACGTTATATAAGTGCATTGCAGATATATTTCTATGTATGTATCCCATTTTAGTATGATGAATTATAATTGCTGTTTGTATTATATTTACTATATGTCTATGTATATATCTCTCTCTCTATTTCTTTTCAGATTTCGATCTCGTAAATATTTCGATGATGAATCCGGATATTAAAAAACCTGACAAGCATTTGAAAATGCTGAGAAGAGAATTAGCAATCGATAGGTATAGAACACGGTTTGATAATTTTCTTTTTTGATTAATTTGTATAGAATGTTTTGATAATTGTCTGGTAAATCATTTATATGTCTTAAAATATTTTTTCATCAAAGTATGCACAAAACGTGGAACGCTACTAAATATGTTTTGTATGTTTCCGTTCCGTTAAATTTTTAAATTCCAAACAAAGAGTTTTTCCTAAAACAATAGGGACGAGATGATGAGATATTTTAGAATACTGTAATTGTTTGCATATTACTTGGTGTATAAATTCTATAGGTCATACTAAGAGTTGCACAAAGGAATTCGAGTACATTTCCGCTCACTGATGAAAATTACTGAATTTGAATTTTCAACTTTGTAACGCGTCCTTACTGAACTAAATTTAGCATATTAGAAAAATTATTATACTTTAGTCGAACTTTGTCAACATTAAGAGTGCAAATACTTAAATATTTGTGTGCATACAATTTGATTCTTTTTGGTGCGTTCGTAATTATATAAATACGTAGCACCTGTTGTCGTCGTCGGGTCCGTCCGGCTGCTTGCATATAACAACACAAAAACTACCCAATCGAATGGTTTGGAATTTAATATATATAATCTTGGCAGAAATCTGTCGAGTCATTTCAAATTTTATAAAATTGAATCAAAACTTTAGCAGATATTATTAAAAATATTTATTAAGAAATTTGAATTTAGAAAAAAATCGGTGCTTTGTTGTTATAGGAGCTGCCGAGGTTTAACTGTCAAGCGACCGAGATACTTGTTTTATTACAGAAATGAATCTACAGACGATATAATTCACTTCACAGAATTAAAAATCATCAAGATCTGAATATGTATTAAACTAGCTATAGTACGAACGCATCTCGTTTGTCACGTTAGACGTACAATTTCCAACTTGTTATTTTTTTCTTGTTAATTTTGTTATGTAGCAAGTGTTGGCGCCACTCTTGGCTTCTAACATCGCTTGGCAATAAATGTAATCAGAAGTCGTCTGTTCCTCGTTTCGTTCGGTTGTCTCCATGGAGATCTCCGAAAACCAATACGTCGTAAATAAAAAAAATGGTTCGTTAAGTAAACCGAGTTGAAATTTTATTGATTATTGTTTAATTTACAGTCCACTTTTTTCTCGTAGTCGACGTTATGGTCCATCGAGCCGGAGAAAAAACAGTGATCGTTGAATTATATTGCGTTTTGTTTAAAAAGAAAAAAAAATCGGAACAATGGACGTAAAAGTGCTGAATTGAAGAAGGGGTAATATAAAAGCCCAAATTACAAAGTTATCAAACTTTATAGCCGAAGAGGCACAAGAAATAGACTCAGTGGATATTCTGAACAAAATCGAAAATTTGAACAAGTTAGAAGATAAATTAGACGATTTAAAGATGGAGTACTATAAAATTTTGAAAAATGAAGAAATCGATAAGTGTGAAGCTGAATTTGAAGAAATCGAGCAAGATCTCCAAAATCTCAAGGTAAGATTTAAAAGACTTATTGAGATTTCTAAAACTAAAAATGGTGACCTAATAAATGGAAATAATGGTGTCAATAATTCCAAAAATTTAAATGTTAAATTACCGGAAATTCCATTGCCGAAATTCGATGGTTCGTATGAAAATTGGAATAACTTTAAGACTCAATTTAATAGTATAATTGATTCGAACGAATTGTTAACTAATGATCAGAAACTTTTTTATTTGCAATCCTCTCTTGTGGGGACAGCGAAACAAATGCAAAGTACTGATGACACATATGAGTCATTATTTGAAGCACTTAAAAAAAGATTTGACAATAAAAGATTAGTAGTTAACAGTCATATTAAATATTTATTAATGTTAGATAATATTTGTACTGAATAAGCTGAAAATTTAAGAATGCTGCTTGATTGTATTTTAAAGCATGTAAGAGCTTTAAAGGTGTTAAATGTTGAAATGAACAATTTTAGTGAAAATTTATTGATTAATATTATTTTGACAAAATTGCATAGAACAACATGTAAGGAATTCGAAATGACATTAATAACGACAGATTTACCTCGATGGGATACCTTTATCGAATTCTTGCAAAATCGTGTTCGAATATTAGAAAACCTTCAAGGAACACAAATAAATTCGCAAAAATTTAAAACCCAGAACAAACAAAAAACTTTTATTCTAAAATCTAATTCCTGCCTTGTTTGTAAAAAATTACATGCATTACACCAGTGCCCTGTTTTTCTAAAAATGACTCCAATTCAAAAATTTGATGAAGTAAAAAAGAATAAATTTTGTATAAATTGTTTAGGTGACTCGCACCTGCTTTCGAAATGCGGTTCAAAATATAACTGTCAGCTGTGCAATCTCAGACATAACGTTTTACTTCATCGAGATAAAAATAAATCATTTCAGAATAAAACGTCATTAAAAAGCCCCGATTCTGAAATAGAAATATTTACATCGGCGCCAGATGGGCTTCGTCCGGTTAAACAAAATGATGAATCAAATAAACAAAATGTATCGGAAATATCTCAGAATTTTTCATCACATAATAATGAAAGTAAAAAAGCAGTTCTTTTGTCTACGGCATATATTTATATTTCTAGTCCGTTACATAAATGTTTCGTCCAGGCCAGGGGAATTCTCGACTGCGCGAGCCAAGCTAACTATATTACGAAAGAAATGGCCTCCTATTGGGCTTGAAAAAAGAAAGAATAAATGTTTCCGTTAGTGGATTAGGTGGAAATGCCTTTAATGTGAAAGGGAAGGTTAATACGATAATTCGTAATAAGAATTCTTCATTCTCTTCACCAAGGGAATTGTTTGTTGTTTCGAAAATTACTGACTGTGTACCTTCTTCAAATATTAAAATTGATAAAGCATTGTTACCAAATAGGGTATTGTTAGCTGATCCTACTTTCAACATACCGGGAAAAATTCATTTAATAATTGGGGCAGAACTCTTTTATGAGATAATAAAAGAAGGAAAAAATCGCATTACACCAAATTTAATGTTTCAAAATTTGGTGTTTGGCCTTATTGCTACTGGAACTGTTAAAATCAAGAGTTCTAACTCATATTGTGGATTAACATTTAATTCTGAAATTGAGAATATTGAATCTAATCTTAACCCTTTCAGGGGCAAGCACTTGTGCTCCTGTAACGTTGAATTCCCACCGAAATCTAGGAAAGAATTTAGTTCAAAATAAGAATAAGCAATTTTTCAACTTTTTCTCATCAAAGTTAAAAAAGTAAAATTTAATTAAAAGTTTCTGGTATAATCTGATTAAAATTAGGTGGTATATAATATATACCACCGCCCCTCAAAGGGTTAAAAATTTTTGGGAAATAGAAAATATTTCACCTGACCGTTTTCTAAGTAAAGAAGATGAATTTTGTGAATCTCATTTTCAAAAAACGAACAAACGGAATGATACCGGAAGGTTTATTGTCGAAATGCCGATTCAAACTGATCAATTAAATTCATTTGGAAATTCGAGAAATTTAGCAGAAAGGCGTTTACAACAAACAGTAAAGAGATTGGAAAATAATAGTACTATGAAAAAACTTTATTGCGAATTTTTAAATGAATATGAAGCATTGGAGCATATGGAAAGAATTTCAGTCAAAGACTCTCGCTCAGTAGTTTATTACATGCCTCATCATGGCATTTTTAAACCGGATAAATCCTCTACTAAATTAAGGGTTGTCTTTAATGCCTCTGTCCCGACCACAACGGGAAAAAGCTTGAATGATATTTTGCTTTCCGGTGAAGTTAAGGAAGATCTTTTTGATATTTTGTTAAGATTTCGAAAATATAAGGTTGCTTTAACTGCGGACATTAAAAAAATGTTTCGGCAGATTTTGATAGATCCTTCACAAAGGGACCTTCTACGCATTATTTGGAAGGATTACGAAAATAATTCCACAATTGCCTTTAAATTGAACACGGTCACTTATGTAACTAAATGCGCCTCTTTTTTGGCCATAAGCTGCATCAAACAATTGGCTTTAGATGAGAAGGATAAATTTCCTCTTGCGGCAAAAGCTATCCTATCTGATAGCTACATGGACGGCATCGTGACTGGATCCCCAGATTCAGAGTCGGCAATAGCCCTGAAAAATCAATTAATTAACATATTTCGTTCTTGTGGAATGGCTTTGCACAAATGGAATTCAAATTTGAATGAGCTTTTAAATTATGATGAAATCGAAGACGTTTCCTTTTGCACTAAGTCTGACACTTCAGCTAAAACTTTAGGTATGGTTTGGCAATACAATAAAGACCAATTTGTGTTTAGAGTTTCGGTGAAAGAACAAGAATCATACACCAAAAGATAGGTTCTTTCTGTCATAGCAAAATTGTATGAGCCTCTTGACCATTTCTGTGCCAAGACTGGAACTATGTTCCTGTTTACTTCTTTCTCAACTTGTCACCAAAATTCTCCCTTCCTTACAACTAGACATTCAAGGAGTAATTTTATTCTCAGACTCAACTATAGCATTGGAATGGATAAAAATCTCTGCTCATCTATTAAAAACTTTCATCGCAAATAGAGTCTCAAAGATTCAGTCTCTCACTGAACAATTTTTATGGAAACACATTCCTTCTAGTGATAATCCAGCTGTTATAATATCTCGTGGAACATTTCCTCAGGCACTTTCAGATATGGAACTGTGGTGGAAAGGTCCATTATTGACTAATAATATCTTAGACTTGAAGAAAAGGAGAAAAACTGACTTTCGAAATGATGATGCATATTTAAACGAACTTAAATCAAACTGTAATATTAATTTGCATCTAATTAACCAGGACTTTAATAATTTTCTGAACAATTTTTGTGACTTAAGTAACAGTTATTTTAAGTTAATTTGTATTTTAGTTTATATTTATAGATTTATTTATAATTGCAAGCACAAAGAAAGGATTGTAGGGCCTATTACAAAAGAAGAATTTTACCAGGCAAAAATAAAATTGGTTAAACTAGTGCAGGTAATGTACTTCGACAGGGAAATGAAGGCGCTCAAGAAAGGTGAGAACCTAAAGGATAGTCGAGTAAGTAATTTAAATCCTTTTCTTGAAAGGGATGAAATAATTAGGGTTGGTGGTCGTTTAGATCAATCAAATTTATCTTATGATAAAAAATATCCGATTCTTTTACCCAAAGATCACAGGCTTACACTTTTAATTTTCCAGTATTTTCACTTAAAAATTTTGCATGTTGGTGCTCAAACATTGCTTTATTTTGTGAGACAAGAATTCTGGCCCTTAAATGGCAGAAACAAAGCTAGAAAAATCGTGCATAATTGCATTGTTTGTTTTAAAAACAAACCTAAAATTGCAGAACAAATCATGGCCTCGTTACCTAAAGAAAGGTTAAATATCAATCCCCCTTTTACTAATTCAGGCATTGATTTATGTGGACCATTTTATACAAAATACAAAAACCAACATAAAGGAGTTTTTAGTAAAATTTATGTCGCAATTTTCGTCTATTTTGCTACCCGTGCAATTCATTTAGAAATGATAACAGATTTAACTTATGAAGCCTTAATAGCTACCTTAAAAAGATTTGTAGCTAGGCGCGGAATTTTTGTGCCACCATCTTTTCCGATAATGCCTCTAATTTTGTTGGTGCGAATTCAGAATTGAAAAAATTGCATAAAATTGTAAAAAATCAATCCGAGGAATTGGCTGCTTACTTATTGGCTAATTCAATTTCTTGGAAATTCCTTCCTCCTAGATCCCCTAATTTCGGTGGCTTGTGGGAGGCAGGAGTAATATGCTTTAAGCACCATTTAAAAAGAACTATTGGAGATTTAAAACTAACTTTTGAAGAATTTTTAACTGTCGTTAATCAAATCGAAGGTATTTTAAACAGTAGGCCTCTAATACCTTTGTCTTCGGATCCAAACGATTACGAAACGTTAACCCCAGGACATTTTTTAATCGGACGCCCTATAAATAGCATCTGTGAACCAAACTTGACTGACCTTGCCAATAATAAATTTAGTCATTGGCAGCAAATTACAAAAATTAATCAATTAATTTGGAAAAAATGGAGTAGAGATTATTTAAATAATCTACAACAGCGAACAAAATGGTTATTTGAAAAAGAAAATATTAAAATTGGAACTATGGTTTTATTAAAGAATAGTAATTTGTCCCTGTGTACCTGGTCAGTTGGTCGCATTCAAGACGTTATTTATGGGAGCGATGGTAAAATTAGGGTTGTGCTTGTAAAAACTCCAAATGGTATATTCAAACGAGCAATTTCTAATATTTGCATTTTGCCCATAAATGATCCTTTAGTATAATGTAAATATTTATTTTTCTTATATTTCTGTGCATTTATATTTGAAAATGTTTTGCAGTAACTTTGTATTTTAATATTATAATTGAATTGAATTGTATATTTGTATTATTGATTGAACTGAAACTTGTATTATAATTGAAGATTTATTGTTAAAAAAAAATAATTGTTTACAACGAAGACATTTGTTAAGATATGTTGCGGAAATAAATATTTCATTGGTGGCCGGTATGTTGGCGCCACTGTTGGCTTCTAACATCGCTTGGCGATAAATGTAATCAGAAGTCGTTTGTTCCTCGTTTCGTTCGGTTGTCTCCATGGGGGGTTCCGAAAACCAATACGTCGTAAATAAAAAAATGGTTCGTTAAGTAAACAGAGTTGAAATTTTATCGATTGTTGTTTAATTTGCACTCCACTTTATTGTCGTAGTCGACAGCAAGTAGACCACTTTTATAGACGCATAGTTTTAATTCACAGTCGGAAACAATGTCTTTCGGAGTTAAAGAAAGAAATAAGCTGACACCTAAGGAAGAAAGGTAATTTAATATATAGTAAAATCTGTGCTACATGGTTAATGAATAGAGACCAGAAAAAATCCGTTTTTGATAGGCTTTTGTATTATCAGGAATACTCGTATATTATTCTTTTTGTCGGGACCATGACAGTTTTTCAAATAAGATTAGAACCCCATTATAAGCGTTGCGTTTTCACATGTGTTATTGTATGAAGAGATGATGTTACAGTTAGATGATAAAGGTATGGTTAGAGGACACAGGATATATTATCATCCTTCTTTGTAGAATATACAGGAAATGTAAAAAATAGAATGTAAAAAAATCTAGATTGTAAAAAAAGGGGACCCCCATAACATTTTATAACCAAATATCGCAGACACTGATCTCGAGGTACCATTCGAAAGGGAATTGTGACTACGTTCCGAATATTAATACATTTTTTGAAATAGAGGTGATCTATATATTAAAAAGTGGACCAACTTTCATTTTTCAAATGGCATCTCAAACTTTTGACTTTTTTGCATTCCTTCAGCAGGTCAGAAAAGATATACTACATGTAGTTTTACCTATATCTTTATAATTTACCTATATCTTTACAAGATGTCCAAATTTTTGGCTGATAATGTTAAATCCACGTGACAAATTGTAACTCAATTATTTACAAACAAATCATCCGACTGAAAAGTTTTCTTTTAAAATAAATAGAACTAATAGAACTAAACATATTCTAGTCATTTTTTATGATTCAAACACATATTGGGACTTATGAAAATTATTAATAAGTGCATATTAAAATATGAATTATGACTTGCATTAATCCTGACATAAAAAATGAGCGTTATTAAAAATATAGCTATGTTCTTTCACAACATATTCTTAGCATCTGTTTTCGAGATACAGAGAAATTCTGTTTTTTATTGGTCTAACATGACTGCCTTCTGTTACCAATAGATCCGCAGAACAAAAAAATTGTAGAATTTTCTTTTATAGAAAGTGAATTTATATTTTATTTTAAATGTGTGAGTAACTTTTCTGGTAGTAAAATGGCAGTTTTTGGTACTTTATTTTACTTATATATTACTTTTTATATTACTTTTACTTTTAATTTACGTATGGAGAAGTTAAGTAAGGGCTTTTCTTAATCCATTAGCTATGGAACATGACATTATTTTTCGTAAGAAGCACATTGGTGACATATAATAAAAATATAGTTACTTGTTGAAATATTTTTATTTTTCTAGAAAAATAAATAATTTGAAATTACATTTTTATTAATACAATTATTATTTTAACTAAGCATTTTCTTATTTTTCAACTAATGAATCGTTGTAGACCATTCTGTTGCAGTATTTTGAAGTACTTGTGCATATTCCACACTAGTTTTTGAACGTTTAGTTGAAAATTTCGCAAATACCGCAACACGGCGACGACATGTGAATAACGCTTTGCAACTCTTTCGCCCACTCTATTGACTTTTTCTTCAGAGCTTGAGTTGAGTACCTTTATTTACCAGATTAGGAAAGTATGTCTAAAACACATGTTCACACTTTCAGTTTTTTTCAAACTATAAAAACTCGCATTGAACTTGGACGAATACCGATCAGTAATAAAAACATTATCTTGCCGATGATGTCAGGCTCTCCATATCTGGTGTTCTTAAACCAAATTTTACAGAACGTATGTCATTACTCTAATGAAAAAGGTTCTCTATCGAAAAGTTAAGTGGGCATTAATGGGACTCAGAAAAAAAATAGTTTTATTGATGAACCAAAGTAACTCTAAAATTATTCCAAAGCCTATTCAATTTGCTATTAAATGAGATATCTGTTATTTTGGTTCATAGAGTACTTCTAACTGAAATAGGTAATAAAATCTCGAAAAACGTCAAAATGAGCAAAAAAGAAGGAAACACGTTCGCTTTTAAAGATTTTTATAATTTAAGTTTTTTTTCGAGATTTAAAACCAATACAAATCTGAAGATGGCCTGTTCAAATATAAAAAAGAATAACGTTTACACATTTTAAGAAGAACATTTTATTCTTCTGAGATCATTGAGCGAAAACATGTCTTGTTTATTTTTGTTCTTCGTGGATAAACCTCGAATGAGTTTTTTGGAACTCTATTATGATTTAAGATAAATTACCGTAAACCTTCCTTTCTCACATTTCAGACATATTTGTATACATAACTTTTTTTATTCTTCAAATTCGAACTAACGAATCCCTTCAACATCAATGTGGATTCAAATATATACGAGAGATATTGTCAGACAAAAAAATAAAAAAAATGGGGTGGCAAAGTTAGTGTTTGAGCTAAATTTGTCACCTAACTACAAATATGCTTTAACTTTTCGCAATAGGTGATTTATGACAAAGTTAATTCAGATATAGATGTAAAATAATAAAAGTACACCTCTTAAACCATCTAGGAGTATTTAAACAGTTTTCTTTTAAGTATCATTGCGAAAAATATGAATTTCCATTATTTTTAATGTAAATCAATAATTATTAAGACAAAGATAATTAAATAAACCTCTTTTTATTACCTATACGAACATTTTGAAATAGAAAAGAACAAAACTGCGCAAACAACACTTAGTGCAAAAAATCGCAGTCAGGAACGACTCCCAACGTCATGGAAATTAAGTACGCTTCTTCATGAGTAAGGATTGTCGGTTGACCCACACACTTGGTGTGTCTTCCGAGGTACTTATTGAGAAGAGTATTACGTGGTATTTGGACTGTTACAGCAGCTAGTTCTTTACACATGTCATTATTGACAGCTGTCACTGCGCTTGACATATTCTGTTTAGTGTGATTGCGATAATGCCGGGCACCTGGTGTATTTTTGTATGTTCCCATTTTTCACTTACTGCTTAAGACATGCAAGAAAAGCGAGAATTAATCACATGAATAAATGTATGAAAAGCTATCATAAATCCGTCTGCCCACGAGGTGACAAAGTTACCCCGGGATGTCAAAGTAGATTACGGTGTTTTAACTATACATTTTTCCAGTCTTACTTGATACCAGGAACTCAAATATAATGTTAAATGTGGGCGTTATTATTTAAAAATTCATTCTTAAAACAAAGTTTACAATATAGACGGCCTTATTTCAAAAATTGCATTCGTACCCAAAAGAAGACAATTTTTGCTTTTTTAATTGCTTTTGTCCCTCGGACAGATATAGAGAAAATATTTCATCTATTGGTAACTCTGGAATCTCTTTGCAATAAACTACTGATAAAATGGTACAGCGGTAGTTTTTTCTGTTGATCTGCTGTAAAAGAGGATGGTAAATTGGAAATAGGCAGCAGAAGTAAAACGTGCGTAGTACTAAACTAAGAAAAATAAATATTAAGAAGCAAAAAACAAAAATAATACAGAGGGTATTCGCACATTTTTTAGACGATTTCGGCGTTGTTTTTTTAACGTTTAAAATATGAATATTTTTTCTGAAATAATCTATATGATAATCTTGTTTCTCGATTCTAATTCTGCGTAATGCTTTCGATGGTAGAAGGTTTTTTGTAAAATTTACAGGGTTATTGCTTCCCATGCCTCTTTAAAAAACTTTCCAGATTCGATCAATCGTGGTGGTTTTGCGCTTTGAAAGAGCTCTTTTCAGCAGACCAAATGCACAATAAACCATAAGAGAAACGTCAGGTGACTTCTTAGGAATATGTTGAAAGGTATAAATGCAATGCCTGTGTGAGTTTTTAATGTTTTCAACGAATACAGCGGTAGTTTTTGAAGTATGAGCGGTAGCTTTGCTTTGATGCAGTTCCACCCGTTAAAAGTCGTTGAAATAAAAAAAAATAGCATTTTTCTGTAAATATCGCATGTAACACATTCTCTTAATAATATAATGCAATGATTGTAACATTTTTGTCCAATATTCTTATTTTTATTTTCCCATTGTAAGATAAATTTGCGACAGTCATAAATCCTTACCTGAAACTTCGTTTTCAGCCTTGAAATGGGCTCTTTTTTTAATGTATTTCTTTTTCATTTTGAGTCTTTTTACTAAGAATAAGTACTGATTTTCGGGATAGCTCTTTCCAATTAATACTGATGTTTTTTTTTTGCACTTAGAAATTTTTACACTGTGCGCTTTACAATCATTGTAAACTTCCAAATGAGAATATTTCTTTTCGGAAAACAAAAAAAAAGTATCCTCTGATTCACAGCTTGTTTGAATGCGCCATCTTGATAGAATAATAAATGTGAAAGCATCAGACAATAATATGAATTACAAATAATAAGTTGTTGAAAGAAAGTTTTCGTCTAAAATAATTCCATTTTTTAAATCATTTATCAAATTTGTCTAAAAAATGTGCGAACAGCCTCTGTATAATATGCTTTAACATTGTTTGTCGAAGAATGACATTATTAATCTTTATTAATCATTACTAATCGTTACAGTTTTCTAATCATTATAAGATAGTCATTATTACACATATGTATGAAAACAGATTGACATATACGCACTTTTTGGAATATTAAAAAAACATTACAAAAACCTAATCTATATAGTCGCTTAATCGCAAAAATGTCGCAGAAAAAAACCAAAAGAACCATTCGATTGGAAATTATGTTTTCTCCTGAATTTACGTTAAAGAAATATATGTTTAAGGAAACCGTTGTATTATTAAAATTGCATCAAAATTTGAAATTGTTGACACGAACACCAAAATTTTGACATTATAATCGGATTCTTTGGAAAATTTTACTTTGGGATACCAAACGGATTCATTCGGTGAAGTAGTTTAGCAGTTATGCATGTGTAGAGTTTTGAACGTCTAACGTTAAATTAACTTATTTTTAATGGGTGAAAAACAAACTGAAATACTTGTGTTTTATTAATCATAATCTAAAACCTACACGGTGAAAGGAGCTATAATTTCGGATTATCTTATCTAAAGTTTCTAAAAATCGACTTCTGTTAAACTTTTTATAGGTTTTATAAATATTATTTTTGAACACTAATATAATATTTTATAATTATTGTAACCAACTATGATGTCCATTACAAAATTTTCAAGTATGGTATAAAAATTAGGTGTTCGAATTGAAACTTTGTTACAATTATATTATGAAGACGACCACTGAACTTATAATTACAACATAAATTGAAAGAAAACATAATTTTCAATCGAATGGGTAGTTTCGTTTTGCTCTGAGTCAATTTGATCATTAAAATGTATGGGTTTCTTTGTAAATATATTATGTAATTTGTTTTGTTGTTATTTTTTGTCGGATTGTCGATTTGTTACAAATAAATCAATTGGTCACATAAATCTTTTCTATAGTTGTGTAAAAGTACTTTAATGATGCTCTTTGTTTCGAACTATCCTCTAAAAATGATGATAAATTTTCAGTCGATACTGCACTGTTTTTCTTTTACGCAAGAATTATTAACCTTTTAAATGGAAGAAAAGATAGCTTTTTGTTGCTACATTGGCCAAATCATGGATATTTGTTCTTGTTTCAGTTTCGGAAATGGGCTATTGTTTCTTTTGTTTCAAATAATTGAGTCATTGCAACTATAAATAAGTATTATGGATCCTTTGGTATTATGAATCGATCTTTATTAACTGTAAAAAAAAAATTATTGTTGAAAGACTTCAGTAATATAGAGCAAAAGAGAGAAGCAAAATATTCAATAATTATTTTCAAAATATTTCATTGCTTTTCTTTTTTTATTTGTCTCCCGTTTTAAAAGTTTGTTCTTTTAATCGACTTCAGTAATATACGATGATGTAATATACAATAATATAATATACGTAATATATAATAATATATAGTAATAATATAATATACAATAATAATAATATAATGATTGTAAAATACAATATTGTTGGAAGACTTCAGTAATATACAATAAAAGAGAGAAACACAATATTCAATAATTATTTTCAAAATTCTTTATCCCTTTCCTTTCGTGATTTTTCTCCCTTTAAATTTTTTTAAAAATCGACTTCAGTAATATACAATAAAAGAGAGAAGCACAATATTCAATAATTATTTTTAAAATACTTTATTGCTTTCCTTTCGTTATTTTTCTCCCATTTTAAAAATTTGTTTTTTAAATCAATCCACAAAATTTTAAACTGCTAAAAACAAAATGTTTGATATAATTTTTATCTGCATTTTTTAAATACGTTTTAGAAGGCAATAAAAAAAATATTAATTGTGCAAGATGTGACATTAAAAAATATATTATCTGCATTTTGCATGTACTGGGAGTTTTTTAAAGTCCTCATTAAATTTAAAATTCGTTAATTCATTAACTATGAAAAACAGAAAAGTGATATATAAGTAATGTTTATGAGATAACTCTTACTCTATGTCTATAATAATTTATAAAATAAATCATATTTCAATAGATGGCTCTGTAATAATTCAAAGTGTAAGAATCTTCAATATTACGTATAAAACTGTAGCAGTTTTTAATTTGTAATCTATAAAATTGTTGAAACAGTAAAATTAATGTTTGTATTTCAAAATTGCGAACATTTCTACAGATTAAGATAGTTCAGCTTCATCTATTGACAAAATTTTTAACTAATTATTTGAATTACTATATCCAAAATTTATATACTGCCTGATAGGTATGTCACTTAATTCATATTTCAATTTTATATAGTAACTGAATTATTTGTTATTAAATTTAGGGAGTCCTTTGTAAAACACATTGTATGTATATCATGTTTTTAAAATGCTGGACATTTTTAATTAATTTTATTTAAACTAATTTAAGCAATTCGGTTCCATGAATATCGAGAAAAACAGTGAATTCTTCATTTTTTCTAAACATTTTATAACTATTTTTTTTATATACACGATGGGGATAATTAAAGTAAAAGTGTTTAGAGTTGTTAGTAAAATATATACAGGGTTCGTACGGCTCCTGGAATTTTGCGACCAGGAAATTCTTCGGTAACAGTATTTTCTTACAGAATATCTCTGGTTAAAAAAAGGCGAAGTTTCGCGAGTTAACCTAGACTATTTTTTTAAAGAAAATACTGGTGAAACTCCTGGAAATTTCCCTGATCCGTACGAACGCTGTATCTATTGGGCCAAACGCAACAAAACATGGTGTAAATACACTTTAAACCACGAAGCATAGATTTCTTTTGAAAAAGAAGCTATTTAGGTACTCGGCATTATTGCCAATAATTGCATTTCAAACTGACATTTGCTATTAAGAAGGCATAGGATTGGTTGATTTTATGACGGCCGATTATCTACACGAGGGATATAGCGCGTAGGGAGAAGCGCCCTCCGTGGGGATCTTTCTAAGAGGTCCTGGTCCTAATCCGTATTGACGGCAAGGTTCGAAGAAAACCACAATAGGCATAGGAATTCATCCGTGGGAGGCTAACCGTTCAACGGCATGGCTTGCCATGCCAAGTGACCTCCCTTAGGCATTAAATCTCTTTATGAAATACATAACTCAAGATTTACACTAGGACTTCCCTCAAAGGGATTAGTCTGAGTGATATTGCTGAGAACATAGGGTTAACAATTACAATATAAAGAAAGAGAGCAAATTAAATGATAGAATTGCAAAATATCATATATAAATTCATATACACTTAAAAAGATAGAAAAGAAGTACCGTTCATCAGATGTGTTGGCATAATTTTTTTAACATGTGGCAAAGAATCTCATTTTCTTAAGCGCGTAATGAGCAAAACTTGGAAAAAAAAAAAAAAAAAAAAAAAAAAAAACGCCGAATCTTTTAAAACGCCAAGCTTTTTAAAGTTACGTAATAGGATTTGCAGCCAATAGATTATTCTATCACGTGTGGCTTAACGCAAATTTAATTTCATTGTTGCACCTTTTTTTGTGTGTGAATTAAAAATTTTTCTTCCTTGACCTATTATATGTATAACTGTTTATGGAAACTGTTACACTTCAAACCACATTGCTAGCATGCTTTGCTACAAACCAGATTGCAAATCTGTAGTCTAAATTACTATTAAAGTATACAAAAAATCTTTCGATGATTTCTGTAAAATAACTTTTACATTAAATCTCCATATCGGCAAAATTGAAAAGTTATATATATTTCAAAGTTAAGCTTAACAGATACTTCTTGATTATTCTTTAGGAGGCTCTGCCCTCTGCGCCTTTACTGCGCCAATCCACAGACTTTTCTTTTGCCTGTCTGTCTGTCTCTCCACAATCTGTCTGTTTCCCTATCCGTTCTTCTGCCCGTCTCTCTAACCGATTGTCTATCTCTCTACACGTCTCGCTACCTGTCTCTATATTTCTCTACCGGTCTCGCTACCCGCCAATCTATTTCTCTAACCGTCTGTCTATCCGTCTAACTACTTGTATGTCTAGCTGCGTCTCTATCCACTTCGCTATCCATTTGTCTATCTGTCTCACAACTTGTCTATCTGTCTCTCTACCCGTTTGGCTATACCTCTCTACCCATCTTCTTACCCATCTACTGTCTCTCTACTGTATACCCGTCTGTTTTTGTACACGACTCGCTACCAATCTCATTACCCGTCAGTCAACTCGTCTCTGTACTCATCTCTCTACGTGTCTCTTTATCTACCACGCTACGCGTCTCGCAACCTTTCTCGCTATACATTCCTGTCTAGCGGTGTCGCTACCCGTCTCGTGACCCATCTCACTACCCCTCTGTCAACCCTCTTTTTACCTTTCTCTCTAGCCGTCTGTCTATTCGTTTCGCTACCCGTCAGCCTACCTATGTCACTACTCGTCTCTCTACCCGTCTGTCTACCCGTTTGTTTACTCGTCTTTCTACCTCTCGCCACCTCTTCCCAATATTTAAACAATTCATTTAATATACAGAAGCCGTTTATCAGTTATTAAATGCAAACAGAAGTAATTTATCTAATAAGTGTAATCAGATGCAATTTTTTTTTTAAATACATACATAACCTGAATAATAATTCATCAGTTTTGTGTTCATAGTTGTTTATATCAATTGACAGTAAATCTCAACTTCTTAAACCTCAATTGTCTCAAGCTTTTAAAAAAAACCACAAGGTCTGTATAACTGCAAAGTACCCTGAGCGCTATATTAGCAACATGTTATTAAGTTAAGTGAAAGTTTCGTTATCGCGTTTGCAGCCAATTGCTTATGTCAGAAAGCGTGGCTTAACGCCATTTTAAATTCATTACTGTAACTTTTTTTTCTTTTCTTTTCTTTTTTTGGAGGGGAGGGGGTAGGGGTGGTGTAGGGGGGGTAGGGGGGGGGGGTTTCAAATATATACATTTAAATTAAAACTTTTGTCTCCATGCCATTAGTGTTGTTTGTATTATTAACTAATACCTTGTAGACCGAGCTTCATTTGAAACAAATGTAAAAGACTTCTTCTACAGTTTTTTTAGGAGAAACTTTCGTAATTGGGCCCAAAGCCAATCGGAGCATTTAATATCATTATTGTAACTCTTATAGAGTTAAAACAATATTGTTGCTAGCTTTACTCTTGTTTGTGACCAGCCTTGCCTGTGTATCTGAATGGGGAAAAGTTTCGTATCCTATGTGGGTTGGCGAAAAAAAAAATTAAATGCTGCCAAAAGGTAGTTTTAGCATCTTACAAAATTTTTCAAGAGAGCGGTAAAGCATGTTTTTCAAATACTATTTACAAACATACGTTTATTAAAGCATGTTTTTGCACCATCTTAAAAATTTAAGCACGATGCTAAAATAAAATTTTATCGCCATATTCGATATTTTAATAAGTAATGAAAATACATAAACAAACTTATTTAACAAACCTAAAAGGCATTTTTGTGATAAATAATTGTTATTGTCAGGGGGGGGGGGGGTAAATTGTAAACAATTAATAAACGGCTAGTAAATAATAAATAGCATTTAAAATCTAAAAATGGAGAAGTGGTCCGTATAAAAATGCAAAACTTAAGTTGTTGTTAATTTTTTTTTCAATCATTGCAACTTAAACTATCATTTACAGGAAAATATTCTGAATTGAGAACAGGAAAGTTTAATTGTTTACACAAGTACAATTACTTTTTTTCAGTTCATTTAATACTGTGAAAACTTTTAAGTACGTCTACAGAATAGTAAAATTATTGAACTATTTTTTCAATTTTATAAGAACTAGGGGGTACAGCTAGCGCTTCCAGAACATAGATGAAAACAATTTTTTTCTACTTATTTAACACTCTAATAGATTTTTTACATTTTTACAAATAATTTCAGTGGTTTAAGCGCGTAGTTCGATAGCATGTCTGTTAAATTTCTATTTTGTTTCTATTATTTTATCTGTTTATTGGTGAAGTTTTAATTTCGTTATGGAATATTAGGCGGAAAAAATGCTGAAATATTTATACAGTAGAATCTCGTTACAACGAACCTCGATTTAACGAATTTTAAAATTTAACGAATATAATTTGGATTGTAAAAAAAGTCATGTTATTCTATTTCAGTATATAAAAATATTTTCATTTTAACGAATATTTCATTATAGCGAATTTAATCAGTGGTTTTCAGAGATTCGTTGTAACGAGATTTTACTGTATTATTTTAAGTGCAAACTGGTTAATTTTTCGCAATTGGGCTCGACGAAATAGATATAGATTTTTAAAAAATCATGCTCGAAAATTATTTTAAAAACAATAAAAATCAGTAAATTGAGATACAGTTTCCAAATAAAAGAAAACTGTATTTAAAAGAAGATTATTTGTCCAAATTTACAGAGTAAAAATTGGAACTGTGCTATGTTTTTACGTTAAAAAATTACAGTTAAAGCGAAATTTTTTGGTCAGGTGCTACCACTGTTAATATGACGTCATCGTTACTTACTGGTATTTTTTCGCTTTATTTTATAGATTTTTACATTGTGCACTCTTAAAAAAAAGGTAGAATATGTCGTTTTATGATGATTTTCTGTACACTTTCCATGTTACAAATATACGTCATTTATCTCTACAAAAAATCAAATATTCTTTTATTTATAACTGATATTTTCTGGATATTAGGAAAACTTAATTCTTAAAAGTTTTTTTTCAATGTGGTGTTTTGAATTGGAAACACTAGCTTGTAAAATGTTAATTACTTCTGAATTCAAACTTTTATTCAGCAAAATCAATGACGTTAATTTTAAAATATCTAAACTTTTATATTTATAAACAAATCTGCGTAAAAAAAACATCAATCATTTAAAAAAGATGACTTGTTTTTCTATCTTATTGCCTTGGAAATCTTTCTTTTTGTTACGTTTGTGTTTTTAATAAAATCGAAAGTACTCTTCAAATAATATCGATTGAGTTACACAAGTTCTATTATCATTACATTTTATTTCGAAATGTTTCAAATAATGTAAAACCCCTTTTTTGCATTAATATCAAATTACTACTGAATTGAAATTTTGCCCAACCAGATTAAAAACGTTACATTGACCGATATTTTTAATCACAATTTTATAACAAATCTTCTAAAAAACTTCAATTATTTGAAAAGACCGGACTTTTCTTTTCTCCCTTTATTATAGTGGAAATGCTTTTTTCTTTTAAAAACTTTTCGTGCTTAAAAAATCGATAGTAAATTCAAAATAGTATCGATAGTATTATAAAAACGTTCCTCATCCTTCATTTTTCTTTGTACAAAGTCATAGATTGTAGAACATCTCTTTTGAATTAACAAGCAATTACTACTGAATTGAATTATTTTTTCAAAAAAAAAAAAATAAGTCTATATTATTACAAACAAATATCAGTAAAAATCCTTAATCATTTGTAAGTATTATCCGTTTCATTTTTTATCTAATATATCGAAAATCTCTCTTCCCTCTTTCAGTTTTTTCAATCGATAGTCTTCTTCAAGTAGTATCGATAGTACAGCACAAGTGTCTCTTACTCATACATTTTTCTTCAAAATATTATAAAGCATGTAGAACTTCTATCATGACTTAATAACCAATAACTGCTAAGCTAACATTTTTGTACAACAATATAAATGACGTTAATTTTTTTTTATCTAAACCTAAATTATTCAAAATAAATGTTCCTATAAAGATATCAATCGATTGCAAGTATCTACTTTTCTTTTTAGGAAATATTTCATTTTTTATCTGAACAAGAGAATTTATTCTAAACTTAGAATCCTTTTCTACAAGTAGATTTGGAGTATTCCAATTTTTTTTTCTTTCTGCGTTACATGCATTTATCATTTAATTAGAAGAACTTAAAACACTACAACTACAAAAATAAATTTTAAAATCACCGATTTTAAATTGTATTGTATAAAATAAATTCAGATTCTACTAATATATCTTAATAAAGTTTGTTTACACCGCTAACCGCAGTGACTCGCGAAACAAACGGTACTGCGGCCTCCTTTAAGACCGAGACTTTTCGGAAGGAAGTAGCCCCGAGCACCCAAGATCCCATCGGAAACATTTAAAAGCAATTTTCGTTAAGTTAAAGACATCGACCAACATGTTCGGGAAGGTTTGTGCTGTTTAATTCATCAGCCGACCGTAGTGGCTTTGAGCTGACTCAAAAAAAGTTCGAGCAGCATAAGTTTACGAAAAAGGTATCCCTTCCTTTACCATGCATCCGCGTTTTGGTTTACTGCATCCATGTAACTTTACATTTCACGCAGTGGTGAATTGTTTAATTCGTCTTTTTCAGTATGAGTTTCTTCATATATGAGTGCTGAAACTTGAATATGCGCGTAGATGGATAAAATATAGAGACTCTTTTACTATCAATAGGATTTTTTAATTCTTGTTTATGTCAAAAATGATAAGTTATTTTCTGGTCTAACCTTCTATTTGGAATCCTTTTACTATTCATACCTTCATTTATTTAGTCTCTAGCAATATGAATTAACAAAAACACCTACTGCCGGTTGCACAAAGTATAATTAGAAAACTTTCAACAAATTAAAATATCAAAACCTATTGCAAATTTGCACAGATTGAATGTGGAATTAAAAAATGACACTTTATCAAGTATGTAAATGGCACAAGCTGTTGCAAAATGTACGTGAAGAAGGTGAAACAAGGGGATCCAGTATGGAATACTGCACAAAAAGTAAAATTCCGCCACAGAATAAAAAACTGACAAAGTTCACCCTAATTTTAGATTTATGTGGTAGTTTGAACATTATGTTTTTTTCATGAACGTCGTATATATAGCGAAGTATAGTCATATTAAATCTTTGGAGGCGAATAAAACTGCACAGCAGTCATAAACACGTTCTATTTCAATCTGTGTGATCATGTTCTCCTTGACAATGCAATACTTCACGTAACCAAAATTTCAGTGTAAATCACTCGATCAACTTCTTTGCAATCCGAAATTGCCATCTTCTCACTAATAATCATTTGGACGCACTTAAAGAAGTTTTAGGAGGAGTGAGATTTTCACCAGATAAAGAAATCAAAGATGTCTGTCCCGTATGATTCACACATTCTAGATCGTTTTATTATATAAGAATTCCAAAAACTCACAATATGTTGAAGAAAGTGTAGTGATGTTAAAAAAGCTATTAAGAGAAACAACATTGCATAAATTTCTGTAAATAATATTTCAAAAATAATTTATTCAAAACACTCCTTTATATTTGATCCGCCCTTCTAATAATACTATGCAATACATTCGTTTAAATGAGATACTTTTTTAATCATCTGATTTAATTTTTGAAAATATAGAAAAGCATGTGTAATTTTTGACAATGATATGTTTTTTAATTTGCCGATAAGGGTAATATAAAACAATTAAAATTGTTATAAATACATATCTATAATAATAAAACAAGTTTCGCTCTGTCTCTGTGGATGTCTGTGTGTCGGCGATGACTAACGAAATCTAGCGCACGTAGAAATTTGGAAATTTTGTATGAGGGTAGTCCAAGGCAGGTCCTGATGAACCTGAGACTCTGATTATTAATTTTTGATAATTAGTTGATCTATTAAATAAAAAATAACGAAAAAGTCATCTTATTTTGCAAAATCTGCAGACACGACCGCGCATGTTCAGTCGCTGCTTTCCGCAAAGTATAGAAAGAAAATACCAACTGCCTTTATTGTTTACCTTTTGTTTTAACGCACTTCGGTGGAACCGGTTAAAATACGAAACAACGGATTACTATTCTTAAAGTTCGTACATTTATGCTTTAAGCACCGCGATCAGTTAAAAATATAACCTTATTTACCCTTTACAAAAATTCAAATAGTGACGTTTTTGCAGTTAAATTTTCTTCCTTTTGCTCCCGCTTCCAGAGGTATCGAGCTTAGAGGTATCGATAAACACAAAATATTTATTTAAAGCGGAGATCATATTCTTTTTGGGCGGTGCATTCGCTTTACAAAAATACACATTTTAACCCTTTCAAAAAATTCGCGACCGATGGTCACTTTGCGCCTCTCAAATACAGGTCGTCTTAACTAAACGATGGTTTTTCTACACAATCTTTTTAGAGCATCCAGGTAGATAGAATTTATATCAACTACGAGCAATTCGAAACGTTCGTACGAGTAGAAGTATTTAAAAAAATAAAATCTGAGAAATTTTCGATGAAAACGCTAAAACGTGTAGTGTTTCGGCGCGACTTTGGCTCATGTTTCACTACTAAATATGTATATTGTTTCGCGAAACTTTCAAGAGGGCTTAGATACAATTATACTTATACCCTATTTAAATTTCAGAGAGTTTGAACGATAAGAACTATTTTTTTCTCTTTGTCATGTTGAAGGACCTGAATCGAAAATAAAAAGAACAACAACAACAAAAACCAAAAAAAAATGCGAAAAGGAAACCTATTTGTTTTACAACAAGATTTCAACATGTTATTGTAAAAATTTTACATGGACTGCAAAACCGTAATATTTATAACCGATAAAAGTTTCAAAGAGTTCGGGCAACAAGAACTATTAAAAAAAAGACTATAAAACAACTTTACATGAAAAAAAAACAAGAGAATGTCTTATATAACAATATAATAAATTATAACACCTTGTAATAATAAATTTCTTTTAAATGCTAAAAGGTGTAAATTAACAACATAATACAAATTAAAATAAATTTTATTAGGTTGTTTGACATGTTTCGACTCACTCCGAGTCATTTTCAAAAACAAATGAGAATATTCCATAATCCATCCATAATAAGGGAAACCATAGAGATATTAACACGCAAAAATACAATATGTAATGATGTGGTATTTTTTAATTTACCGAAACTGTAGCTCGCGTTACTCCATGGTCACAGATATGAAAATAAAGAACCAAGTAAAAATAAAAGATAATGTGCGTAATTTTTTTAAAAGTACATGAAAATAATAACTTCAAAGCCCGTGCAATTATGGAATATTCTCATTTGTTCTTGAAAATGACTCGGGGTGAGTCGAAACATGTTAAACAACCTAATAAAAGTTATTTTAATTTGTATTATGTTGTTAATTTACACCTTTTAGCATTTAAAAGAAAAGAGAATCTCTTCTTACGAGCGCTTTTATCACTAGACACGTATCATTATTTTTTCTCGATTTTTTTTATTTAAAAATATAAATGCACGCAAAACCGGGTTAAAGATATAAAATCATACAAATTGCAGGTTTATTTAAAGCTGTTATCACAAGCCCAGGAAACGCAACCCGGCGGGTTAGATAATATATATCTAAATAGAACTTAGAACGATAGAAGTTTGGCATACATTTAAAAAAAAATAATAAATGTAAAACAACAATACTGACCAGTACGATTATTTTACTGTATAATTTTTTTAACCATCGGATTTAATTTTTTAAATATGGAAGAACATGTGTATTTTTTTAACTATATATTTTTAAACTTATGATTTTATAGGTTGAAACTGGTAAAGTTAGTGATAAATTTTTCTCATCAAAAAACATTTTACTAAATTCTAAAATGTAAAAACGAAAAATACTATCAATGAAATGTTTGGCGGTGACATATTTTATCATTTTATTATTTTTATGGTGTCAAAAATATCATTTAAATTCTGCGTTGCCGAAGAATGAAAGTTTATTTTACGATTTCACTTATTAACGAATCAAGTTTTTAAAATTTCGCCTATTGATGGGGGTTTTTTTCGAAGACATTTTTAGCTGTTTAGTTTTCTTTTAAATTTTCTTATTTCATGTTTTTTGCGATTTCGTGTTTTAAAGAAATAAGTTATTCAAAGGCAGTGGTGTCGCCACCACTATGTTTGATTGTATAGTATATTTAAGATGAGTTCATGTATATTTAACGTAATCGCAAGTGAAGTAGGGAAGCTTTTAATCAAAGGCCTCCGTTATAGTGAGGGCCTCCGTAATAGTTATTTTCGTTGTTATGTTCGTATACGTATCAATATTTTTTCGCGAATTGTTTATTCAAAAATTTTAATGCAGGCAAAATCGGGTTAAGGATATATTATAATATAAATTTTAGGCTTATTTAAAGTTATTATCACGGACTCAGTCAACGCAGCCGGGTGGGATAGCTAATATATATATAAATAGAACTCAGAAAGATGATTTAGAAAGATTCTGGCATAAATAAAAAATAATAATTATAAAACAACAATACTGAGCAATACGATTATTTTATTGCCTAATTTGTTAACCAGCGGATTTAATTTTTTTAACTATATATTTTTAAAACTTATGATTTTATAGGTTGAAACTGGTAATGATAGTGATAAATTTGCATCATTAAAAAACATTTTACTAAATTTTAAAATGTTAAAACGTTTAGTACTAGCAGTGGAATGTTTAGCGGTGACATATATTATCAGTTTATTATTTTTATGGTATAAAAAAGTACATTTAAATTCCGCGTTGTCGAAGATTGAAAGTTTATTTTACGGTTTCACATTAAGTTTTTAAGATTTTTGATGTTTTTTCTTTCGAAGACATTAACTGCTCATTTTGTTTAAAATTTTCTTATTTCATATTTTGTACGATTTCATGTTTTAAAAAAATAAGTTATTCAAAGGCAATAGAGTCCTCACCACTATGTTTGATAGTATAATATATTTAAGATTATTTCATGTATATTTAAGGTAATCGCGGGTGAAGTAGGGAAGCTTTCAATAAAAGGCCTCCGTTATAGTGAGGGCCTCCTTAATACTTATTTTCGTCGTTAATGTTTTATGGAGCACTAAGAGCAAATGATCCAGTTTCAGTGAATTTTGTTTCCATGTCACCTAGTCTTTAATAATATTCATTATGAAAGAAAGAGCATGATTATCCAAGATAATTTGCAGATTATTTAATAATGGTGTAATATTAAAGTATTAACGTTGCATGTACATACAAATCATTAACATATAAAATACATTAAAGCTTCCACATCTTTCCCTAAAATTACTACATTATAACATAACATATTTTTTACTTTTCTCTAAATGTTTACTTATTCTAATTTATAATAATATAGTACAGGTTTACACAACTTCTTATATAGCAGATTAATTAATTGACAACGGAATTAAACAATCTTTCAGCAACGGCGTTTTCATACGGGATCAACTATTACCTATAAAGGAAAATTGATTAGAACTGCTGATTAGAATTTGCATTCATTATTAGAACTCCCAGTAACTTATGAGAGTCTATTATTTAATTGAGATAGGGACGTGAAATGCTAATTACAATCTTGTTTCAAATAATTAATTTTAGCTTATAGTACATACAAAGCATTGCAGAGGCTTTCACGTTATAGCCAATAATAATTAATTCATTACAACTAAAAATTATGTATTATTTTTTTTGTAATTTATTTATTCATTGTTTTACAGTAAAGAAAATTGTCTTAAAAGAAAAGAACTATCTAATTTTTAATCCAAGTGATAAAAAAGGAGAATTATAGTAAAAACATAAAACTTTATCTTAATTATATTACATTTGTATTATCATTTTTATTTATTTTCTAGCTTAAAGAGTGCAACATTCACAACAAATTACATTTTAAATGAAAAACAATTATTTGTATTAAGCTAATAAATAGGCATTAATATGATGGACTGGTGAAAAATAGAAGTACAATAGTAACATAAAGTACAGAAGTACAGAATAAAAGTCGAGATGTTTAGTGGCCGTTTATAACAAATACACTATGCCAACCACAACAAATTTGTTAAAATACTATCTAGAAAATAACCTGAGGAAAAGATTTATTACTAAATTCAAGCATTAGATCAGATTTTCGTCTGAAGGGGCAAAAGTAAAAAAAAAAAAAAAAAAAAAAAAAAAAAAAAAAAAAAAAAAAAAAAACATTTTTAGAATTCTTTTAAACATAATATTTTCAGTAATCTTAAAAAAGTAACACAACAACAACAATAGAAACAACAACAGCAACAGCAGCAGCAACAACATCAACAACAATAACAGCAATAACGTTTGATGAATATTAAAATAATAATAATAAAAAATAGAAAAACATATTTTTTGTCATTTAATTTACACTCCAGAGTGGTTAAGAATAATAAAGAGTTTAAATTCTAAAATAACGTTTTTCTAAATAACCTATAATACATTTTACCCATTCACTCAGACACCGTCTCCTCACTTATATGCTTACATACATATGTTAGATAATTGCATTTACCTGTACACCTACTATATGCTTCAATAGAAACCTTTATTCTAAATAATCTATACTTTATACGTTATACCCATTCGCTCATAAACCATTTCCTCACTTATATGCTTACATGCACACATGTTATATTACATTCACTTATACACCTACTATATGCGGCAATAGAAATATTTATTCTAAATAATCTATGTTTAGTACGTTATACCCATTCTCTGATAAATCGTCTCCTCACTTATATGCTTACATGTTATAATTGCATCTATTTATACACCTACTATATGCTTCAATACAAACCTTCATTATGAATAATCTATACTTATTACGTTATATCCACTCTCTCATAAATCACTTCCTCACTTATATTCTTACATACATACATGTTACATAATTACATCTACTTATACACCTACTATATATTTCAATGCAAACACTTATTCTAAATATTATATACTTAATACGTTATACACATTTCTAATAAATTGTTTCCTTACTTAATTGCTTACATGCATACATATTACATAATTTCATCTACTTATACACCTACTATATGCTTCAATGCAACAACTTTTATTTTAATATGCATAAGTAGGTATACTAATACTTTTAATCAAATGTAATTTGACTAATGAAGAATTTTCCAGTTACCTATTCTATATCACAAAAACTGCGAAACTTACTTTTCATGATCGAGACATGTTTATCATGAACGTGTAAATTGGCGATAGAAAGAAAATACTTTTTAATTAAATTTATTAATTTATTAAAAAAATCTGTTTTTTTTTATTTAAATAATTTTAGTTTAACATTTTTATTCATTTTATTCATAATTTTCTTATCACTAATATCAGTTTATAATTTTCAATATTTTGCATCGAATTATAGTGGATATCTTATCTTTTTCGTACAAAAAATATATATATATTTATTGTTTTATACTTTCTTTGATTTTGAAATATGATGTCACTGGATTTTATCTAGAAGAACATTTCGACACTATAAAAGGGAAAAGCTTGTCCCAACGGTGTCGTAAATTCTGTTAAATGGCAGATATGTGGTCTCTTTGAAAAGTTCCTGTATACTATTTCTAAGTTATAGCCACTGGGGAGACCACAAATTGGTCCAAATGTCCAACCTTTCAGTTGTCAAATTTAAAAAGATTCATTGCTTTAAATATGTTTCAACACAATGATATATTGTGGAAGAATGAGAAAATATAAGAATATAAATTATCATGGGTAAGAAAATAAATTTTAATCCTTTATGCTTTAAATATAAAATTGACCCTTCTTTGCATCAGTTTTTCTTTCACAATTGTGTTTTTTATACATATATTAAATATTAGACACCAGAAATTTTAAGATTTAAATTTTGTTCAGCAACATAGTTCACGGGAAATTTACCGGATTAATATTTCTATATAAATATAGTGGTGGCGAAGAAGTTGATTTATTTATTAAAAGTCAAATAAACAGTGATGGAAATTTGCATCACTATGCAATTAAAGGTTAAATAGATATAGGAAATATTTAGAAAAAAATGATTATGAATGTCCGTGCATATATCTTGTGATATATTGTAAACATAATTCAATTATATATTATAAAAAGGAAAATATTGTCTAGTGGTGTAAATATGCACTTTAAGAAAAATATATTATTCTGTTATTATTATTCAATTATATATTATAAAATAAATAGATTGTGCAGTGGAGAAAATATGTGCTCTTAAACCTATTCAATTATATATATTATAAAAAAAGTAATTGTCCAGTGATGTAAATATATACTTTAAAAAATTTTCTTAACATTAACTATAAGTTAAATAAAAAAGCGCCCTTCCGTATTAATTATGCTACAAATAATCATTGAAAAATGATATTGGTAACAACCGATTGATAAGAACATCTACTATTAAATGTTCTGTTTGGATTAGGGTTTGAAATCCGTCTATTATTAAACACTGTACCAACTTTCTTTTTTCAAATGCCAACAACTACTTTTGACACTATATTTACGTTCCTTGAACAAAATCAGGCCAAAAACTACGTAGTTTTTTCATTTTTTCCTTAAGGGGTGATACCTACCTGCAAGGTTAAAAAAAAGTGTATATTTGGGAGTTGTTTTCAGAATATTAAACACGATATTTGAAAAATTCATTTTGTATTTTCTTTATTACACTTTATAGAAAAGGAATTTATTTTTATAATAACAAAATAAAGTTGGGCGCCCCCACCATACCCGCTCCCCGGAAATGGTGCCGTTCTGGTAGACGTCCACGGTGATCACCGTAACTCTGTCAAATAATATCTGAAATTATAAAATAAAACACAATATCTTTGCGCCGAACATTTAGAACTAGCGATTAATCGTTCGGTTTTAGGAAAAAATCATTTTAAACAAAATGGAGGCCATTCAAAATTCAAATACACGATATATCGATTTTCACATTTTTAACTTTGATTGTTTATAAAAAATAGAATAAATAAACAACACTCATTTTGTTGTCTGTGTGTATGAAGACAACTCGAAACTATGAGAATAGTAAAAGAAATGTGGCAGGACTAGTCAAAAAGTTGGCTTAACCCCTTCGGCTCTGACGTCCTACTAATAGGACATACCTTTTATTGAGTATTATTTTGTCTTAAGCATTATTTTTTTAAATTCCAGCACCTAATAGTGATAGTATGAATTTCTACATTTCCTATTATGACTTCACTTATGTTTAGCATTTAGTAATAATAATGATAATAATAATTTTCATAATTATTAGCATGCCGTTGGCATTTTTTTAATTAAAACATACGTTTCACACTTTAAATTAAAATTTGGGAATCCTTATTCGAATTGGTAATTTGTGATAAAAGATAAAAAAATATTACTAAATTTTTATGCTTGTTTAATTTAGTTGTAATACGACATTTTCCAAACGTCTTCAAAAATCCTTCCTTATAGAATATTGTTATATGAAAAACACGCAAAATAACTACATTTGTGAGGTTTTGGTAAAGAACGCATTCGTTAACTTTCATTAAACTCTATAATTTCTAGGATTCCGATAGCTATTTTTAATTTTGTTAGCATAACAGTGATTTTTTCCAAAAATTGAAAAAAAAATCAGGGCCGAAGGGGTTAAGATTTATCATGAGACAATTCAAAAGACTGAAAACAAGCTGAGTCAGAAAAATAAGTCATTTAATTTAAAACAAGATTAAAACCATCTCACTGCTCATAACTACAAAAGTTTAGAAAATTACAGCATAAAAGTAATATTAGAAATTTACAGTTTATAATTTATTACTGCATTATTTAATAGACAGTACTAAAAGGAAAACGAGTTATAAGTTTTAATGTATGTTTTTTTTATTTCAATTGATATTTATTATTATTATTATTATTATTATTGTTATTATTATTATTATTATTAAAGTAATCGAAAAATTCCGGTTTACAGTGAATGTTATTGTGTCAAGTAATCTTTCGATATTATAGAGATTTAGAGTTAAGATATTCTGTAAATAAATGCAAAAATATTACCTGATATATATTACATTTACATGTTAAATTTATGAATTTGTAGACTTGTATTTGATGTGTGTTGTGTGCAAAAAAGAAAAAAAAAATCAAAAGTTTACAAATATTAACTCAGTAATAACGTATAATATTTTTCAAAACGAAAATCTGTTTTCGTGACGTTAGCAATCATATCATATCTGTACTTGACATTTATTTTACTTCTTGAGAAAGCTTAAAAATGATCTAAGAAATAATATAGTATGTTGTATAACCCCCAATAACTTTAATTTATTTCTCCTCAACCTTATATATCCCTACGGTATGATATATGTCGGTCAAGTGCCACGTAATTGGGCACGTTATAGTAACCAGAAGAAAATCTCAGCGCTCTCTGGCTTCCATGTATATGAAGAAGTAAAAGAAAATCTTAAAAAAAACAACATTGAATAAAGGTTTATTTTTTCCGCTGAAAAATAACAAAAGAAGTATTATATTGTTTATTTCGTCAATGAAATAAAATTTTGCCTGAGAGTTTTATTTATCTTGTGTAAGATTGTTATTATTATTGCTTTAAAAAAATTTTCTATAATAATAATTTAGTTCAAATCATGATATTTATGGAAATAATTTAAGATTCAAATATTTTTGAAACTTTCGAACATAGTTGAAAGCGTTTATGAATTCGGTTTGTCTATTCCTCTGTCTGTCTAGGCTTTAACTCGCGTAAATGTATTCAAATTGTCATGTATTTGATATAAGTTATTGAAGTTTACAGTGCCATATTGAAAATGAAGTGTGTAGCATTTATACTTCATTTAGACGGGCACCCAAAAGTATTTCGATACATTATGGTCTATGGCGGGAAAATAATTTACGGTGTATTTTAATGGTGTACACTATTTCAAACATAATGAAATTGATATAAATTATTGAGGTGCGTAACATGATCAGTCTATAACCAGATCAGTCTATCACCAAATTAGATTAGTCTATCATCCAAATTTTTATGTCAGCAGTTTTAAGCGTGCTTTAACTTGAATTAAATTTTAGCTTAAATATCTAGGTAATACCTGTGCAAAAGAAGCAAGTTTCCGTCTATTGGAAGTGAATACTTAATGTAAATTTCAACTGTGTTATGCGGCTTCTTACTAAACTAAATTTTGCATAAAATGTAGAATACCTAGAAATCTATACATCATAGACAGGGCTGCACAAAACAATCGGAGTACCTTTCCGGCTATGGGAGGAAATTTTTGAAATCTGTTTTAAGCTTTCTATATACTTTATGGTTACTGTAGAATATGTTATGTGTAGCATTTACAGTTCGTTTACAGGGGCAGTCAAAACAATTTCGTTATATTATGGTCTCTGGAGAAACATTTCATTACATTTTAATGATGTTTCACTGTTACAAGCATAATGGAATTGATATGAATTTCTGAGGTGCACTGCAATATGCTTCTTGTAGAATATTGAGTGCAAAGCATTTATCATTCCTTTACAGGGTCACACATAAAATCCTGTTATGTAATATAGTCTACGGGGAAAAATTGTCTGAAGCATATTTTACTTCTGCAGCACAATATAAAATTTTATGAAATTGATACACATTACTGATGTTTACTAAAATATGCTTGCTGTAGAATATGATGTCCGTATAGTACCGTATCCAAAGTATTGTCTATTTGGGATTACTATTTTAAATGCGTTTCCAGTTATGACATGCGTTTTTAAGTTTAACTAAATGTTTCAATACTACGTGGTGTGTATAAATAAAATCATAATACAGGGCTATGCAAAGAATTGGATTCATGGCCGCCTACGAGTAGTAATTCCTGAAAATTTAAAGTCAGTAGTTTTAAGCGTGTTTTTGGCTTGAAGTAAATTTTAGCTTAATATGTGTCGTATATAAAAATCTATAGGTAATATATATGCAAAAGAATTCAAATACGTTTCCGTCTGTTGGAAGTAATTACTGAAGGTGAATTTTCAACTGCGTTATCTGTCTTCTTACTAAACTAAATTTTGGCATACAATGTAGAATACATACAAATCTATGGATCATATACAGGGCTGCACAAAAGAATCAGAGTATCTTTCCTATTTTCGGCAGAAATTTCTGAAATGTATTGTTCAAATGTGTTATGTGGTTTTTAACATGATTATTTAGGCATCTTCTTTACATTATTAAATGGCGAAATTTTGTTAAAGTATTCTTGAAATGTTCGACGCGGTTTCATAATCTACGTTTCATCAAAAAATTTTCTTTCTTGTTATATGTTGAATCCTGCATAGACATTTTTACATACATAGCTGAACATATTAATTAAATAGTAGTCATTTAAAAATTGACATTATTCTATGTATTTGTTACTCTATAATAACGTAGTTTTACACTTTCTCAGATAGTTGAAAAGTGTTTATTTATGAATTCAATTTGTCTGTCTATCTGTTTCTCCGTGTTCTAACTCTTGTAAATATACTCGGATTGCCATGAAACCTTTATATGTTGTTGATGTTTACTATAGAATGGTTGGTACTGAAAATGAAATATGTAGCGTTTATAGCTCGTTTACAGGGCTACACAAAAGAATTCCATTATATTATGGTGTAAAGGGGAAAAATAGTTTCCAATGCATTTTAATCTACTTCAAGTATAATGACATTGATGTGCAGCATTGAAGGGAATTAAAACGTGCTTTTTCAGGAGTGTGGAACAAGTAGTACTTATAGTTAATTTACAGGGACGCACAAAATAATTACATTACATTATGATCTATAAGGAAAATTGTTTTATATGCTTTTTAACTGTGCTATGATACTTCAAACTTAATCAAATTAAAAAAGATCTCTGAGGTGCACTACAACATGTTTTCTATACATTAATTGGTGTGTAGCATTTATCTTCATTTACAGAGACGCACAAAATAATTAGGTTACAGGACGGGGTATGATAGTATTTCTTAATAGTATTCTGTTATTGTTGGAAAGTGTATCATAATCTATGCCTGATGTATGATGTTTCATTCTTATTTACAGTATGCAGATTTTATTGATGGATAATAAATAACATGATGGAGATTAATAAATTATAATGTCTTTGAAAAATATGACAGTACTGTACAATCCCTTGTGCTGTATTGTCTCTGTGCAATTCCTTAACGCATATCACGTGAAAAGTGTACTATTATGATAAAAGTATATTATAAATATAAAATTTCTTGTTACATTCAAAAATATTATGATTTATAGCTTGTATTTATCATATCTTTTCAGATTTATATTTAGGACGATCGCTCATGACTGACATTTGAAACATTCGAAACACAAACATGCCAAGGGTTACACATTTTGAATACTAATTTTTTTTAATAGGAAAATATGACTTATTTAATTGCATAATTCTGCAATTAAATAAGTCATATTTTTGTATGAAAAAGGGGGTTTCCAAAATTTGTAACTCTTGGCACATTTAGAAATATATCTTCGTAGGTAGCAATTTGATGTTTTGCTAATTTTTACCTATCAAAATTTGTAGCAGTTATATTTTATAAACAAAAGTGTAGCTGTATTAGCTTAATAATAGTGGCTAATATATTTTAAAAAGGGAATGCTATTTTGTTTTCGATTAAAACTATTTCATATCTGTAGTTGACGTAAAGTTTATTTCTTCAGAAAAGCAAAAAATGGATTAAGAAATAATAAATAAAGCCTCGTAATCTTCAATAAATTTATTTTATTTCTCCGAAACCATATATATATCTGCCTGGGGCATGACAACTTTTCAGTTGACGGAATTGGTCCCGTTACATTAATACTTTAGCCAGAAGCAAATCTCAGCTCTCTCTGGCCTCCGTGTTTATAAAGAAGTCAATACCATCTAAAAAGAAATATTGAAAGTTTAATTTTTCTCTGAAAAAATACAGAAGTAATATGTTTCCGTCTTTGAAATAAAATGTAAGATAGTATATTATATTGTTTTTCCCATCTTCCATATAAAATTTTATATGTTATTTATCCAGTAAAAAATTGTTATCAGATTTGTATTAAAGAATATATATAATTATAATTTTGGACAAATCAAATTTTGCAATTAATATCTGTATAAATTAAAATGACTTCATAAGATAAATTGCGTTAAGTATTTTTTCATATAAATAGCTATATATATGTATTAAATATTTTTTTCTCTAAAATATTATATTTTATTTTTTATATTATTTATAATATACACTTTAATGTCTTTCTAATAGTGTAGACAGTAGTTTTAAGTAGTATTGTACATTTCTAATTAATTATTTATCGTTCTAGCGAAAGTAAACTGTAATATAACTGTAATATAAGTCTTTTAAGAAATAATACAGTATAATACAATATTCGCTGTAAAATTTCCTTAAAAAGTTGTGAATTGCACTTTATTATGATAAAAATATATTTAAAAAAGAAATAAATACTTATGACCTAAAACTATTTAGTAATTTAATGTCTGTATTTTCCCTACTGCTTCAGATTTACATTTACATTTATCTTTACATTTTTATAAATATTACATTTATACAAGCAATTTAGAACTTATATTTTGCAAAAAAAAGATTAACTATATTAGTTCATTAGTACGCGGGAAAGTCATTAAGTCACACAACATAATTAAATAATAACTTACAATGATATTCACATCAAAGCTATTTTTATTTCTCAACGTATTCTCCACCAATATTTATGCACTTATATCACCGTTTTATCAGTGCCCCAACATCAGCTGCATAACATTCTTTGGGTTGCTGTATCAGCCACATTAGGACTTCAAGTGGAACCTTTTCATCATCTGTGAACATCATCTTGCTTCCAAGATGGTTTTTTAGTGGACTAAACAGATAAAAATCGCTTGGGGCTATGTCGAAGGTGTATGGTGGATGTTGAAGAAGTTGCAAGATGATGAAAAGTTTCAACTTGAAATCCTAATGTGGATGAGATAGCAAACCAAAGAATGTTATGCAGCTGGTGTTGGGGCACTGATAAAACCATGATATAAGTGCATAAATATTGGTGGAGAATATGTTGAGAAATAAAAATAGCTTTGAAGGGAATGTCATTGTAAGTTATTATTTAATTATCTTTTGTGACTTAATTAATGACTTTCCCTCGTAATACCTAATACTTAAAAAAAAATTTGATTATATTGTTTAAAATTTTTTCATATATATACTTCATATTTACTTTACTTCTTCACGAAATTTTAACCCAAAAATGATAATGAAAGCTCCATAAATTCTAATAATTTCGACTTATTTCTGATGAGTTTATAGAATATAATATTTTTTCAGTCAAATGCCATGAAAATGTTGACATTATATTAATATTTTAGCAAGAAACAAATCTCAGCCGCTCTCTTGCTTCCATGTAAATGAAGAAATCAATAAAATCTGAAGGAAAATATTGAATGAAAATTTACATTTTCCTCTAAAAAATTACAGAAGAAATACATTATTCTGTCTTCTCTTGGCTTTAAAATGAATTTTTATATGAAAGTTTTATTTTTTATTGCTTGTATGTGTGTGCTATAAAAATATTTTAGTTCCACTTTGTATAGATTTGTTCAGTTGGAATTTAACAAATAACATTCTTGTACAAATTTATTTGAAATGATTTATGAAACTTTCGTTGATCACGCATAAGCAATTTTTTTTTTCAAAAACATAGCTGAACATGTAAGTGTATTAATTAACCCAAAACATACTTTTATTATTTTATATAATTTAGAGAAATTTTGTTGTGCCAGTATATATATTTGTATTTTTTTTTAATTATTTTAGGAATTATTTTTTTATTCGATTTAAAGATGGATGTAATAATAGTAATAATAGTTTTGAAAATTTGAACGCATAATTAAGTATTGCGCGACAGCGCAATACTTATTTATTTCCAGTGTGACATCTTAATGTTAATTTAACACAGCAAATCCCATTGAACTAGTTAATTTACTAGAGTTTTTCCCACTTTCTGTACACGTTGCCTCAAAATTTTAACTGTGTGCTAATTCTAATAAAATTTGAAATTTGAAATAGTTTAATTGTTTGGCTGACGTCAGGATCAAAACGGATGATTAAATGTCATTGAAAATAGGTGGATTATAATCCAGGAATTAACATAGGCTATGTTTTATTTACGTTATTCAAATATTTTTCTTAATAATTCAAAATTTCATAATTTACACTGGGAATCAATGGACGTTTTTCCTATAAAATTTAACTAATTATTTGTTTCTTTATTGTTGCCAACAATTCGAAAACCGTAATAATAATTTGACCACAGCAATAAATTTTCAATTGAAAGATTTCCACGTTCAAAATGAAAATGAATTAGATTTTTTAAGTTTAAAAAAATGGAACAACACGACGTCATACTCTAAATAACCGGACATTTTCAAATATTTGGTTACAATTCAAGCAAAAAGCAAGTGAGTATGTCGCCACATTTGTAACAAAAAAAGCATTTTCTTAGTTCAGTATACATTTGTTCATAATACAAGGAGCATCAATATGAATAAATACAGGAAGCAATTATATATATGACATCATATTTATAACAAACAATTGAAATAATTTTCACCGATAGTGATTAATAAGTATGAATATTAGTTACATACAAGAGAAAATTTTCTGTCAAATAGTTTATAGGAGATTTCGCTAGGGAGAAAGTTGACGTCTTATTATATATTAATGGCGTAGATGGTTATTATGAAATAGATTGTACTGGTTCAACACAATTTACTTTTTCGTTTATAGCGCCCCCTGGGAGGAAATAAGGTAACCAAATTTAAATAAGATTGATTGTTTTAATGTTTCATTGTATAATAGCTATATTGAAATTAAAAGTAGTTGGCACAGATTCAACACAATTTTCTTTGGTGTTTATAGAGTCTCCTGGCGAGAAATAGGATAACTATTTTTTTTTAAACTTTATTTTTTACGGGTTTGTATAAATTATTTGAATAATGCCATGATCAAATTTATGTTTAATAAACATTTTCGCATGATTTTTTACACTGGTAGCGCCCATGGGGGAACATTGCCTAACTAAAACTTTAAATTCCATTTTTCTTATGTTTTTTCATATGCCTACCATGCATCAAGTTATAATCTCTATAATAAAACTGTAAGTCATGTGACTGTCCTCAACAGTTCCGGGATGCCGCATCGCTTTTTCATATGCCAAGCGGCCATTTTTATTCAAAATTATTTTTTCGAATAAACTGCATAAAAGTTACATTTTAAGAAAGATCGTTCAAAATAAATTAATATTTGAGAGATGACTTGCGTTCAATTATGTATATATTCTGCAATAACTTCAGTCGAAAGATTCGCAGTTCAAATTCTCTATTCATAAAAGTAAACAAAAAAAAAAGATTGATTCGTCGTGAACATTTAAAATATTAAATCATGGAGGTAATCATTCGCAAAGCAAGTTCTCCGCGAATGAATTTTTGGACCGCTGCCTCGCGTCAAAAAAATAATTCGCACCAGTAATACAATCAAAGTTTACCATAATTATGTGCTATACAACTCAACTTTCGGACCTTTTCTTGACGTAAATTGAACTCATGTAATAATATTTAATGAATCAGATTTTTAGCATTTTTAAAATCGCTAATACAGCTTTTATTTATCGCGTGTAGAAATTAGAAATGATACTTTGATTTTGAAATCAAATGTTTTGATTTATGATATTATTTCTTATTTATTTATTTATTTTCTCTTTTAAATGAAAAGTGTGAAGTATTTTAAATTTATGTATTATAAGCATTTTAGATTAAAGTTAAGTATTTTAAATGAAATGAGTGACAGGTTTATAATTTAAAATTAAATTAATTGTAGTATGAATGACGGTGATGGGAACGATATTTGGCGAATTATTATCTGCTCCCGGCTAACAAAAATACTCATAATTAAAAAAAAGAATAAAAATAAATAAATGATAGTTTGTTGTAAATAAATATTGATATACATATCAAAAATAATTTATAGAATTAAAATAAAAAATAAAAGTAAATAAACAACAATTTCCATAACAAAGTTTTCGCCAAATTGGCGGGGGAGGGGGGGGGGGGAATCGCGCCAACGTGCGTATGTGACATTTGTGCCCAAAAAATATGCGAAATGCTACCATGATCGCAAAAGTTCATGATTTGTCTATTAGAATCTTCCGATTTGGCGAAGGATTAAGGGAAAATTAAATTATGAATAAATGTAACGTGTTGCAATGTTTAACATATACATTTAAGGGAGACCAAACTGGTCGCCAGTGGCGGCTAGTTAGGTAATACTGATACAATAAAATTTATTCTTGCATGTATAGCGTCACTAGTGGAAATAGCGTAACCAAATCATATATTATAATACGAGCAAATCTTGTGTGTGTATTAGAGATCTCTTTTCGGAGCCCGGGACTACCCGAGCCCCACAATTTTAAATCCGAGCCCGAAACATTTTGCATCTTTAGAGCACGAGTCCGTCCGATCCCGATACCGAAAAAATTGCATAATATTTAAAAATTGTTTTAAGAGTAATATCTCATTTTTAAAAATCTTCGCCCAAGAAAATAACTGTTAATCCCGTGCACATAATTAATTTTATGGAAATTAACATTCAATTTTATCAAAAGAGAAGTTTGGTATGAAATAAAAATATACTTCTTTAAAAGGATCGATGTTCCTATTTTTCTCTACCAACAAACAAATCGGATGGTCATATTAACGAAGTACATTTTATGAATAAATGCATGAAATTTGCCAAAATTACTTTTCTATGCCGAAGAATCAAACAACGTTTTCTATTTCCTATAAAAGGTGTATATCGTAAATTAAGCCTTGCACGGCAGCAAAAGGCTTATTTATTTCCAGCTCGACTTTCCCATGTTATTTTAACACAACAAATCCCGTTGAACGAGTTATTTTACTAGAGTTTTTCCCACTTTTTGTACGCGCTTCCACTAATTTTCTTCAAAACACCTAATTCTGTAAAAAAATAAATTCTCCAATCAAAAAACTCTAAATTCTGGTGTTGTTACTTTCTGTTTAGAGACCTGCCAGGTTTCGACTAGCGCTTCGACCAGGAAGATAGATTATTTTCGACTATTCATCCAATCTGTTTAAATTACATTAGGGGTAAGTTAAAGCTTTCTATTACAGTGCGGGCGAGATATTATGATTTTAAGAATTAAGCCATGTAAAAAATTATGTGGAGGAGGGGGAGGGGGGATGCGTTTTGCCCTTTCGGGAGGGGAGGGGGAAGGGCGCGAACACAATTTGGAAATACAATAAAGCGATCTGTTTTAAACTTTGCGATATTTTATAACGCATAACATAATTTTTTTTTAATGAAGCCGCGTCAAAAATTATGGTGATGAGTGGGGGGAGCGCGTTCTGCCGACACGTGGGGGGGGGGGATTTCTAAATTTTGCCGACTCCACTCATGTGATATATCGTTCGAAAGGCCTGTGACCGCTTATTCATATTATGTACCTCCGGTGTCCATCCATCCACTTTGCCCCCCCAAAGGGGGCACTTTTATAAATTTTGGCGAACCCCCTCATGTAATATATCGTTGGAGAGGTCTATAACTGCTTAATCATATTATACATCTCCGGTGTCCATCACCCCAATTTGCCCCTCCCCAAGGAGGGCCCTTTTCTAAATTTTGCCGATACCCCTCATGTGATATATAGTTGGAAAGGTCTGAGACCGCCTAATCATATTATGCATCTCCGATGTCCATCCCCTCCCTTTGCCCCTCCCTAAGGGGGGTACTTTTCCAAATTTTGCACACATCCCTCATGTGATATATCGTTGGAAAGGTCTGTGACCGCTTAATCATATTATGTATCTCCAGTGTCCATACCCCCACTTCCCCACCAAGGGGGCACTTTTCTAAATTTTTCCAATACCCCTCATGTGATATATCATGGGATAGATCTGAGACCGCTTAATCATATTATGCATCTCCGGTGTCCATCCCCCACTTTGCCCCTCCTCAAGGGGGGTACTTTTCTAAATTTTGCACACGTCCCTCATGTGATATATCGTTGGAAAGGTTTGTGACCGCTTAATCATATGCATATCCAGTGTCCATCCCCCCACTTTGCCTCCCCAAGGGGGGTACTTTTCTAAATTTTGCACACATCCTTCATGTGATATATCTTTGGAAAGGTCTGAGACCGCTTAATCATATTATGCATCTCCGGTGTCCATCCCCCACTCCCCCCCAAGGGAGGCACTTTTTTAAATTTTGCCGACACCCCTCATGTGATAAATCGTTGGAAAGGTCTGACACCGCTTAATCGTATTATGTATCTCCGGTGTCCATCCCCCACTTTGCCTCCCCAAGGGGGGTACTTTTCTCAATTTTTCACACACCCCTCATGTGATATATCGTTGGAAAGGTCTGTGACCGCTTAATTATATTATACAGCACGACTGCTATGCGGTGCCTCAGGCAGCGGGGACCCGAGCCGGAGGTTCGTTCAGTTAGAGGTTTATACTATTTGATGTGCAAATTAAGGGATCATCCTGTGCCGAAGGCAGCGGGGACCCGGGTCGGAGGTTCGTTCGTTTCGAGGTTTTACAAAATTCGAGGCACCGATGTAAGTTAAGGGAGCGCTAGTTGGCGAAGCCAGCTAGTTTTCTTATTATTTGCATTATATAACAAAAATTCTTGACACGTTCCCTGTTTACAATTATATTCAAGAACATTCTGCTCATATGTACTCGTTATTATTTTTATACTTCTTATTATGTGATAAAACAACACAAGATTTTATCGATAGCTTTCACACACCACTTACTATGCCACTGTTCCATCTTCCACTGTTTCTTTCCAAAGTAGTTCCAAACGTATTTTGCACAATGGGATAAAATTATTTGCAAAAATGAACATGATTTGTTTATTAATATCATTATGAAGATGAGAAACAATCCGTTGAAGTCCGTTATATTTTTTTTTTGTAAAAAATTACTTTTATATTTTTAATTGTTTCAAGAATAATCAATGTTTGAACTCTATATTTCATATTACCAATACTGGTTTTGATCTGTGCAGTCTTTTACATACTTGCCTCGTGTGAATCTTATCTGCTTCGTATTAATTTGTTATTAAAAAACTTGAGATATTAAAAAAAAGGAACTTGCAAAGCAAATGAAAAAAATAAATTTATTTCTATATTGTTAAGCCCGAGAAGGGACAGATATTAAAATTATTTTATTTAGTCAATGCTACAATAATGTTGCATTTTTATATTAAATCTTGCTCAGTCTATTTAATCTTAAAAAAGTAAATTTAAATTTGAAACATGATATTAAAGCAACTTTAAAACATTTCATTTAGTTGAAATGAAATCTAAATAAATCTTCAACTTTTTTTTCAGTTTTACATGCATTATGCAAAATTTGTATTGTAGCAAATTCTAACAGACAAGAAACATGAGAAGTTCAAATAATTTAAAAAGTTGAAGATTTATTTAGATTTCATTTCAACTAAATGAAATGTTTTAAAGTTGTTTTAATATCATGTTTCAAATTTAGAATGAATCATAAATTTACTTTTTTAAGATTAAATAGACTGAGCAAGATTCAATATAAAAATTCAACATTATTGTAGCATTGACTAAATAAAAGAATTTTAATATCTGTCCCTTCTCGGGCTTAACAATATAGAACTAAATTAATTTTTTTAATTTGCTTTGCAAGTTCCTTTTTTTTAATAAAATAGTCACCGAAAAATCCTTTAATTTATCACATGAAATAAATTTAATTATGCTAAAAATATTATATAAATAGTAATTATTTATTACCTAAAAGTATATAGATTTTATTTTGTGTTTCGGTTCTTTTTTTAGATTTTATATTTACGATGACACTAATTGCTGAAATCAGACGCATTCATAAAATAACTTGATAAGTAGCAATGATACATGTTGCTAATTGCTACATATTAACCCTTGAAGAGTAGTGAGATATTATACACCCAGAAAAAGGAATTGATTAAAACTACAAAACATGTTTTGTTGAGTACATTTTGGTTGTTTTAGCAAAATTCAAGTGCAATTGAACTATTTTACTCCAATTAACAAAACATTTTTTGCTGACGATACAATTTTTTTTTGGAAGTGCAAAAAAAAAAAAAAAAAAAAAAAAAAAAAAAACTTTTTGTTGATTCAAACAAAATTTTCATTGACCTATATTTAAACAAAACTTTTTGTTTAAATATAGGTCAATGGAAATTTTGTTTGAATAAACATTTTTTTTTTTTTTTTTTTTTTTTTTTTTTGCAATTCCAAAAAAAGTTTTTGTATCGTCAGCAAAAAATGTTTTGTTAATTCAAGTAAAATGGTTCAATTTTACTTGAATTTTGCTAAAACAACCAAAATGTACTCAACAACACATGTTTTGTAGTTTTAATCAATTTCTTTTTTCTGAGTGTATATCCCACTCAATTTTTATTCCCAAATACCACAATGGCACCATAATTTTGGACAAACATTTTGCTTTTTTAACGTACGCGAAGAAAAGCTTTTACATATTTTCAAAATTTCGTTCGTAAATTCTGGTGTCAGTTAACCATTTTAACATTTTAGCAACAGAAGTACTTTACCCCTGAAAGGGTTTAAATATTTAGCAGCTATATTTTGCAAAGTATAATTTCAATATATTAGCTGAGTCGTAGCGGTCAATGTATTTGAAAATAAACGAGATTTTTTCTTGTTTAAAGCAATTTAATATCTGTACTTAACATTTAATTTACTGCTTCTGAAAACATAAAAATGAATCAAGAAATACCAAAGAAAGCACCATGACCTCCAATAACTTCTTTTTATTGATTCTAAACCTTATATATCTCCCTAGGGTCTGATATCTTTCTCGTCAATTGCTACGGAATTGGTCACGTTACATTAATATTTTAGCCAGAAGACATTTCTTAGCTTCCGTGTATAAGAAAATGACAATAAAATCTGAGCAAAAATATGGAATGAAAGTTTAATTTTAACTTTTGAAAAATTACAGAAGGATTGTTACATTATTTCTTTCCGTTTTTTAAATACAATTTAAGTTGGAATACATAAAATTGTTCGGTCATGCATAATCAGTTTTTCATAAAAATAGCTTAACCTATTAATTAAATAAAATTTCGACTGAAAGTTTATGTTTCTTTTTTACATTAATCTTAATCAAAATTTTATATTTTGTTTAAAGTGTTTGGATCTTATTGATGTCATTCTAATTAAATATTTACTGCTCTAGGAAAAATGGAGAGTAGTAAGTATAGCTTCTGGAAAATATGACAATGAAATAAAACAAAATAAAATAAAATAAATATGCACTATAAAATTCCTTTATTTATTACCCGACATGTATTTTATTATGATAAACATTATACTTAAAAGAAAACTTACACACTATATAAATTATATATTGCTTTTAATAGTTTGAATTTATTTAACTTCTTTTGTTTTATTTAGATTTAGATTACGTACATTACTCATATATGAAATTATAAGCATTCATAAAGTTTCTTGATAGACTGCAAAGTGATATGACGCTAAGTACTACCTATCTAAGTATTTGGCAGTTATATTTAGCAAACAAAAGATTAGATATGCAGGGTGCGTCAGAAAAATGTATACATACACTGTTTAACTTTTCATGACTTTCTCATTTTTCTTTCTTTTCAAAGTGTAATTAATTGGAAATAATGAGTGGACCAAGATTAATTTAAAAAAAAAAGAGAATTTATTTTAAATTGCTATTGTAAATATAAACACCCTAGCAGAAGTACAAAAACAATATCTCAGGTAGTTTCAGGCAGATACACCTATGCGACTAACAATTCATTGGATAAAAGATAAGTTTGAAACGAAAGTTCGTAGAACGTTCCGGAATCGAAAATATGCAAGAATACGCCGCAACACCAAATGAAAAATTTGTTTAAGTTTGTGAATCACTAGTCAATGCACCCGCCGTTACAGGTTATTACCTGTAACGGCAGGTTATTTACGTACAGGTTATTACCAGGTTAGTGCATTGACCAGAAATGTTATAATTTTGAACATCTCCGGTAAATGGAAAAGGTATACATTATATGTAGATTCTATTGAAATTTAAATATTAATTATATGTGAATAAAAACTGCAGTTATAATCATTCAAAGTGTGTATACATTTTTTTGACGCACCCTGTACTAGCTCACTGCTAATATTTTTAAAGAAACAAATGCGATATTATTTTGTTTAAATTTATTTCGTATTTGTATTTGACTTTAAGTTCACTCCATTATGCAGCTCAAGTAACGAACCGAGAAATAATAAAGAAAGCACCATACCATCCAATAATTTTTATTTTAATTTTGACTAGCTTTGTTTATTTGTCATAAGTATTAAATGTTTATTTTCAAGTGCCACAGAAATTTTCGTGTTACATTAATACTTTATGCAGATGAAAATTTTAGCTCTCTGTTGCTTCTATGATATATGTAGAAAGCTATAAAATCTGAAGGAAAATATTGAATGTGTAGGGTTTTTTCTAAAATATTACACATGTTGTGTTCTTTTATTTTAATTTCCAAATTGTCTGGTCCATTATTCCCGATTCGAAATCTTTACCTAATATTTGTTCTTCAGATTAAAAATCTTTCTGCGATTAATTGCAGAATTTGTAATATTTTATTTTGTTTAAAAAAGATGAACAATTCTTTTCGAAAATTGTGGTAAAACTGTACGTGACCTGATTACAGGATAATGCTTTGTTTTTTCCTTCTTTGCTATAAAATTTAGTATGAACATTTATATATCTTGTGTAAAATTTTTATTATTTTTGTAATTTTTTTCCCATTTTTATTTTAATATAATTTCGCTCAACAGATATTTGATAGATTATATCTATGCAAATAGTTTCAATTAAAATTTTTTTTTGTATATCGTGTAGATTAATTAAGGGAATTACTTTCTTTTAGAAACATGTAAGTTAAATATTAAGTTAGCTAAAAAGTTATACATTTATTATTTTATATTATTCAAAAACAAAATTTCTTTGTAACTGTGACAGTGTATAGTATTTTATCAGTAGAATTCTTATTGAGCTTAGCTCGTTAAATTCATATTCGTCAACTTCAATGGTGTCTTGTGACACTTCTCCTTCGAACGATAAAAATCTGATTCAGCACAATGATAGATTACATGACCCGCATGTTCGCATATAAACAAATATGACTCAAATCATGTCCTTGAGGAATAATTATGTCTCATTAGCGCCATAGACAATATTAAAGGATTAAATTGTAACCCGCGCGAGCGATTGTTTACATAAATTAGAACGTGTGATATTTATACAAAGGAATTCTGCCCCATGTCCTTTTCACGGCCGCTCAAAGCTTAGAGTTTGAAGAGCGTCAAAATGCAATCATCGGAATGCAATTAGGAAAAGTAAAAATTTGGAAATATTCAAAGACAAACTTTCTTTCGACAACAAAAGAAATCTTATTATTATTATTATTATTTTAAATTGTCAGTGTGAGTGTCACGACATCGATTGAATGTTTGCAAATGAACTCGCTCGGCTCCCATTTGTACAGGCTCGCATACGCTTCCTTTGTTATTACTTTCTTCTATCTTTACAAGAGTAAAGCCCAAAGTATTGGATTCATGAACATTTTAGATTTCCGGTTAATGACGGTTTTATACGTTTTAGAAGGTCCTGAGCATGATTTGAATGTTCTAAGAAAATGTCTGTCTGTCTGTCTGAGTGTCTGCGTGTGTGTCTGCCTGCATGTGACAAAAATTTTGTGGCCGCTCAATCTGAAGAACTAATCAATGGAATTTAAAAAAACTTTAGATTCAGTAGACATTGATATAAATTGGTGCTGAATAATGTTTGATGTAAATCGTCCGACAGGTGGCACTGCTATGATACATTTTTCACGATTTTCACGATAGCTGTATCTCAAGAACTAATGCATAGAATTTCATCAAACTTCAGAATCAGTTAGACGTTGACATAAGTTGTTACTGATTACGTTTTGATGAAAATCGCCTAACAGAGTCGCTGCTATGCTGCATGTTTCAGGATTTACATGATTTTAGAGATAGTCATACCTCAAGAACTAATGCACAGAATATAATAAAACTTTAGATTTATTTAGACCTTGATGTAAATTGGTGCTAATTAATTTTTGGTGTGTGTGAAACTTGTAGGAGATAGAAGAAAGTTTTGGTATTGGTATGTCCGACTAGTTTTTTATTATACTTAAAGTGAGGTGTATTATAAATTTAATGCTTTTTGAAAACATGGCATTTTAATAAAATATTTAGTTTATTACGTTAAAAACATATTTGATTTTATTCAGTTTTTTTAAACTGTTTTTTCGATTGATATTTTAGTTCACATTTATTGCTTAAATGGCAAGTTTTCAATAAACCTTTTACTAATGAAAATTAGTTATGTTGCTAATGCCAAAATATTTAAACGTTATAGACAAAACATTGCAAACAACAGATTAAATATTATTAGTTCACAATATATTAAAAAAAATATGTTATTTTCTCTTAAAAAAAAAACTATTTCGTATCTGTACTTGGAGTTAAATTTATTTCTTCATAAAACCTTATAAAATAACCGAAATATGATACAGAAAGCACCCTAATCTCCAATAACATTAATTTATTTCTCCTCTATCTTACATATCTCCCTAGGGTATGATATCTTTTCGGTCAAGTGCCACAGAATTGGTCACGATACATTAATATTTTAGTCAGAAGCAAATCTCTGCGCTCTCTTTCTTTCATGTTTTTTTTTTTTTTTTTTTTTTAAAGTCAATAAAATATGAAGGAAAACATTGAATGAGAATTTATTTTTTCCTCTAAAAATGAAAGAAAAAACGTAATTTTTTTCGTCTTTTAAGTAACATTTTATAGAAAAAATATTTATTTTGTATAAAATTTTTATTTATTTTTTAGTATTAAAGACCAGTAGTGTTTTTTTCTCTTTCTGTAATAAGTACAGTTCTGTTCAACTTATATTTAGAGTTAGTATCTCTAAAAATATATTGAACTTTTTTCATTTTTTTTGTTTGGGGGGGGGGGGGGCAGATCGCATATCAACATTAAATTTAAATAGATAAATTGTATAAACATACAAATTGTAATAATCTAAAACCTTTTAGTTTCATTAACTTTATATTATTCCGAGTGGCTATGTTATATTTTTTTTTCATGTAGATTTAATTTTTTTTTATTACAGTGAAATAATAGAGTATAAAAATGAATAATGATTTTTCTTTAAATATGCCAATACAATAAAATATGCACTGTAAAATTCCATACCATAACAAGTGAAACACGTTTTATAATGAGCAAACTCAAACTATAACAGAAAGAAAACCTTCTTACATAAAAGAGACACTTTCTGATTTATATTTCAAATTTCTCATAATTTTTTTATGCTTACATTTAAGGTGACATTCATTGTTAAAATCCGAAGCATTTATAAATTATTTTTGATGAGTAGCTATCCCAGTGCTTACCGACTTATGGTGACAAATGCTATAGGTACAGTTTAACCGAACAAGACGTTTTGAAACAGTTTATGATCATAAAGTTTTTTATATTTAGAAAATTATGTTGGCATTAAATACTTAAAAAGGAGATTATGTATATTGCATTACTTTATTTTACGTATTATTAATTTCAACAGTAATTGGTTAATGCTTTGATGAGTAGCATGAGGCTATTACTCTGTAGGTCGCGACATACACGTTCCAGTGGACTTTTTTTTTTTTAATCCAGTCTTACCACTTTTACACAATTACAAAAATAATCTCTGCTATACACTTATAATACTATACTTTTAAGTGAAATCTATTAACACTTTTGTATGTGCAATTAAATATAAATAATATAAATAAAACTAAAAAAAATTTTTTTTATAAGCATTTAGTGTTTATCTTAAAAATCACACCTAATTTCAGGACAGCAATTCATGTTGTTCTAAAATTTTTCTGTTACAATCTTTAATTTTGGTTGGGCTCCGATTATTTAAAATTATCCGCTTTGGTTTACGCCTGATAGAAAGCGAAAACTAGTAAATTTATTATGAAAATGATAATTTTTACTATCTTTTTTTAATGCATGGCAACAGAAAAAAAACAAATTAAACTAATTTCTAAATTGTTTTCTCGACTTAAAATCATAATTTAATTAATATTAAAATATTAAAATATAAAAGAATATATTTTTTAAATATTACACTATTTTTTTATTTGTCTTTACTACATTTTATTGTTTAAATTATTTCATAGTTGCACTTTCGTAGATAGTTCGTTTATTTTGGCGAGAGTGTCTTGTCTCAGAATTTACTCCGTTCTTTTTGTAACCCGCGAATAGTTGTAACCACAAAAAATAGTTGGCGATTTATCATCTCCGTTCGACTAACGGAAAAATGTCTTAAAATTAATTTACTCATTTATAATTAATTTGAAAAAACAAATTTAGCTCTCTGTGTACGTAATTTTTATAATTCTATCCTATAAGGAAGACATTGAAAAAGTGATTACAAAATTCCATTTTTACTTACAAAAACTAAGTTAAATTAAATAAAAGGCTAAGATAATTGCCAGTTTTGATGCGTAATCAAAGTGTTAAAAAGTATGCGCATTTACCTCTAAAAAAATGCCATACAATTTGAAGATTTGCTTATTTCAAATTTAATGAACTACATACCGGGTGCGCCATACGGTCGTTAAAACATAAAAATATCATTAAAAAGAAAGAAATGATGGTAAAAAATTACGGTATGCAGGAATGAGATTAGAGGAACATCGGATTTTTTTTAATAACAAAGAAAGTTGTGGTTAATAAATTACCGATAGATGGCGCTGACATGCATAATTTGAAGCAGATATATGCAAATTAGGCTTATAGTAGAAGATCCATTTCTGCGAAGTGTCTGACAAGCTTCAGTATCCCAGCACATGAAAAAAGCAATTTTCTCGCCTTTAATCATTTTGAAGTGCGGAATTTTTGCAATGTGCCAGTTGTTGATTCCCTGTTCTTGAAAAAGTGTTTAACCAACAATGTTTGATCTTGTAACGATAGTATACTGCTGGCATAAAATGAGGAATGTATGTGCATTGAGGGATTTTATTGTCACCCTGATTTGCATATATCTGATTCATATTGTGCATGCAGAGTAGAGTCCTGCACGGGTCGGGTTCGCAAATTCCATTTGAAGTCAACCCGCAACCCTACCCGAACCCGACAAAAAATATATTCCTCGACCCGCAACCCGTCCCGAACCCGCAATGAAAGAAGAATAAATCATGTTTTAATGCTATTACGAAAATTATGTACAATTATGTCACTAATATCAATTTTTAATTTTATAGATAAATAGACAAATCTACATTCTTTAATATTCAAATATAGTGAAACTTCTGAATAGCGACACCTCAAGATCGCTGAATACAGTCCTGCATCGGGTCAGGTTGTTTCATTTTTTTCCGGTCGGGATGAATATAATAAAATAACGGTAAAAAATAGTTGTTCGTTACTCCAAAGTCTAAAGCGCCCTCTATTGGCTTTTTTGAACTTCATCTTTAAAATTTATTTTGAAGAAAATACTAACATAAAGAATGTTTTAGCGAAAACCGCAAACGAATCAATCATTTTTTTCGTTTTTTATAATCATTTGAAATTTTGGACCCTAAACCTTAATGGCGCCTTCGGATGACGTTTGTGACCCTTAGTTCCCTATCTAATATTGTTTGTCTTGATGTGTACTATCACCCCTTAAAGTTTTGCCCAAGAGTTTAGATTCACCCTGTATACTTGTAATTATAAATTAATAACATCAATAAAACATTACAATACTGTGCATTAATTACAATGTTAACCTGTTTATTTTTATATCTGTAACTAATTCGTTGTTTTTAAATCGTTATTTTTTTAATTACTTTTAAAATATATTTCATATATTCGATGTATTTCATATATTCATTATTTATCGATGCAATTTTATTGTACAATTGTGTCAATTCATGCTTTTAAAGAAACATAATTTACATTTTGCCTCACCAAGGGCAGTCAATGCGATGAGAATATTACTCTTTTTTTAAAGTGACAAACATAATTAGATTAAAAATTAGCTTAAGAGTTAAATTACAATATATTTTTGCATATTAAAGATTTTTAAATTTGTAATACGTATGTTTGTGCTTGGAATTATTTTGCTTTCTCATTTATTCTGCATTTATTTTTATTTTATTTGAAAATGTTTTATTTTACTATAACTAGAGGGCGCCACAAGTGACTTTGGGTTTTTTTTTTTTTTTTTTTTTTAGTTTGGTGCAGTTAAATGGTTCCTGTTTGCAATCTTTATCGCACAAGTACGTATCATTCTATAACAGTTTATAATCGTATAAAAATGAAAGAAGCAAGCTGTAGTTCACAATAGGATAAATCTGAAATGTCGGATAAGGATTTTGGAAGTTTTACTATTCAATAATAGATCTTTTTCTTTTTTTTTTATATCTCTTTAAATGATGAGAAATGTTTAATAATGGTTTAAAAATCAAAAATGCTAAATTTAAATATGTTAATATTATAATTAATGTACGATGTTAACATTTTTAATTGAGATTATTAAATTATAATTACAAGTATATTTGTAAAACAAAAAAAGGAGCAAACCACATGTAGCACACGTTTCGTCTTCGAACCCGAGCCTGCTGATCAACAAGTAGACACCACAACAACTATGCTACGACCAACGATGCAATTTCGCTACAAAGTAAGTATTTAAGTTGTGTTATAGTATTAGACCCGCTATTTCTTGAAAACTAAGGGCGTAGTATAAAATCCGTTGAACCTGATTATAAGGGGCTTGTACCTTAGAACATATGTAAAAAAATCAAAATATGTGATTATCAAGCTTGGCCCTCTCCTTGTCAAAAATATACGTTTGAATCAAAAATAGAATTTTCTTTAATAGTTTTATTTAAACGAAATTTATTACAAAAATGTCTCAGTAAGAAACGATATATTTCATTGCTAAAGTACAAATTTCACTTAAAATAAATATCTATATATAAGATATATTTTAATTACACAAGAACATCTGTAAAATAAATTTGAACATTGATCTGCTAAGCATTTAAATTTCCAGCCCGAAATATTTTGTGTTTTATTATGTCAGCAACCCTATAAGAGTTTCACGAAATAAATTATTGGATAAACAAATAAAAATGATTTCTAGTCAATGGTACATTTTTGTTGGACATAATGAAACGGGATTTATTATTCTAAATAGAGCTGATTTGTTGCCCTATATGACATGATTGATGACATTTTTAACGTAATTAATTTAAGAATCTGGCATAGAGAATGCAGTTATTCCTCGATTTCCACTTACAAAACCAATAAGTAATAAATCTTATATTTTATGGAAACAAACCAGAAGGAAATTTATGATAAATGAAACCAGTTCCTATGTATACTGGGAAATTAGATATTTCAATTTTATTCTTGGCTTAGCTTGTTTTGAAACATGAGTGTAGCACAAACAGCAGATTTTTATATTTACATTCCAAGCAAATGAATTGTAGCATCAATTACTATGCGAGGATATTTGATAAGTTACTACACTTTTTCTAAAACATTATTCTATTTCTTTTTCAGTTATAGGAATGAGCTTCTACTGACATAATTTTTGTAGTAAATAACTGCTTAATACTCAGAGTGATAAATTTGTAATTAAAGCAATTTTTTCATTTCTTTTTATATTTCAAAATATGTCACACAGCAGATACTACCACTTTTAGACAAAGAGCAAGAAATTGAACTCTTTAAAAAAATTCGTTTCATTAGATAAGTATTTTGGATATATTACAGAATTTTCCGATTTATTCCTTAATGCAATATATATATATATAAATAATTTTTAATTCCAATAACTAAGGCCCCACCAGTGGCTGAGAGGTTGTGCTCTCGAAGCTGGTAGACGGGAGGTGCTGGGTTCGATCCCAATCGCGCCCGTCGGCCTAATCGTTCGGAGTTTTCGTGGTTTTCTTCGAGCCGTGGATTTATCCATGCGTAAATACGGGTTAGGTTCCCTTAGAAAGACCCCCACGAAGGGCATTCCCCCCGGGCCTATATCCCATGTGTAGATAATTGGCCGTCAATAATCAACCCCCCAACCCCCCAATAACTAAGCGTTTGTCCAGTATTTATAGTAATAAAAGGAAGATGTTTGTCCGTCTGTCCAAGAGGCTAGAAAAATTTACTGTCCATAAAGGTATGAAAATTTGGATGATGATAGTCCAGGGCAGGTATGAATGGATATGTGGTTCAGTTCTTCATTTTTTGTTAATTAACCGAAAATTAATTAAAGATCACAAGGAACTTCGCAAAATGGCTCGCTGCTGCTGATTGCAGTGAATTACTCAGATCGGAGCTTTCCTCAGATCCGCAAGCACAGAAGTAACATATGGCGAAAACGCTTTTTTTTTCTCGCGTCTTTCCTAGCGCTTTCCTTATCTATTTAAAATACGTAAGCACAAACAATATCAAACTATATCTACATATTTTTTCTTTCTAACGGTGTATCCAGTTAAAAAATATTAATATTAACCCTTTCAAATGTTCTTTTTCGAAACATATTTTTCGTTTTTTCTCCCTCGTCTCTACGAGTTCACATCGATTTAACTATTCAAAAATGGGAAAAACACCAAACTATATCTAAGTATTTTTAATTAAGCGATTTAGTTGCGATTAAATTTTCAGCTTGTAGTTTTTGTGTAAAAAGAAACGATAAATAATTTGCACTTTAAACTAACTCAGGTCGATGTAAATTGAAACCCCAAAAGTGTGCTTTAAACATTTTTGTAAATAACGTTGACATCTATTATCATAAAATTTAAATTGCCTCAAGCAGAAATATCTTTATCCGATTTTTATTTAGCCTGCTTACTACAAGTTATACAACATTTTCAGCATATGAAGATAAAAAATGTAAGATAATGTGACAATTATACTACTTAGAATCATATTGGCGGTTAAAAAATACATGCTAATACTTTTGGGAAAAAAAGAAGAAATTACAATTTTTATTGAATATTTTTATGATCTGTTTCACAAGAATGTTTTTACTTATGTTACAATCACACATTTTTATTTTCGTGCATATTTATGAGCATGATAAAAAAGTATTATTCTCCTGGCAATTGGTTTGGTACATTGAATTCAAAATGTGCTACTTGATACAACATTTACATAAAATTCCTGTTAACATCTCTTGCAAATATTACCAAATAAATAACGAAGCTTAGATGAAGTCTTGGGTAATAACAATAACGAGTTCGTTAAGCAGATATAAATACAAGAAAGAAAAAAAAATAAAGTTGTTTAAATGGATATCAAGATGGTCGTATTCAAAGCATGGCGTTTTCTACTTTCAACTTCATTATGAATTTGATGTTCCAAAATGTGTACAGCATCATGGATTATTCAAATGAATTTACTTACATTCTGAAAATATAATAAAAAAAATTAATGAGTTGTTTTCTTTCAAAGTAATTTCCATTTTATTAAAAAATGTTTTAAAATATTTGAACATTTTAATTTACATAAAATATTTCTTGTAAAAATAAATGACGAAATCGCATAAGTGACTGCTAATTATTTTCATTTTTACATTAAAATTAACTGCTTGTGGTGTAAGTACGTAGTATAAAAATGAATATGACAAAAATCTATAGATTTTTAAATATAAAACCTGAGAATCTATTATTTTTGTAAAAATTATAATACATAATTATGTTTTTTGTCATCAGTATAACATTGTTATCTCATTATAAATTATTTCTAAACAGATAAACGTTTGGATCCTATGAATAAATAAAATACGTCGAGTTGTGCTTATGCAGAAATGAAAGATTGAAAAAAAAAAATACAAAAATGATTTTTCAATAAAAAGTAGAGTTAAAACTGTAAAATCAATAAGTAAATTCACGAGTATTAACTGTATACAAAAAATGCACGTATCAAGATAAACAGTTAAGTTTTTTAAATGTAAGTCATGAAATTATAATTTGTGTTCAGTGGCATGTTTTTAAGGACAAAATACGTTTACTAAAGGGCAAATATCCATTTTTCACGGGTTTTGAATCAGTACTCTGATGCAGGGATTATCCCATACATTTACTTGGACATTCTTTACAATGTATTTATTTTAATCAGTGAAAGTAGGATGTTTTATACTTACTTATTTTTGATACGGAAACACATATAAATACATTTTTATCGTGTAAAGCGAAAAAAAAACTACAGAAGGTTTCTACAAAAATATTACTGTCTTGCAGTTCAAATAACTTTTAATATGTCTTATTTTATTTTACAGCATTGTTTATATTTTTAGCATAAACATACATTTTACAAAATAATTCACAATTTTTAAAACTAAAACAATATTTAAATATAATTACGCCTGAAACAATCGTAACAATTATTAGAATTTAAAATTCAGATGTTAAATTAAATAAACTAATAAATAACTTATTAGAAGCACAAAATAAAAACATAGAATATATATTTCAAGTTTTTAGCTAAGTTAAAGTTAAGGAATGCATGTTTTAGCAGTACTGCATACTCGGCTGGAACGGCACTTGCCTCGTTTAGAGTTACTGTAGACCAGTGAACTATCCACCTAAAAATCCACCTTAAAATATACCTGTTTTATAATTTTTGCAGTTAGATTTAAATAACTCAATATTTACAAAATTTGGTACGTTGTCTGTTTATATTACACGAGTAATTTTGTACGTAAATCGTCAGATTTAAATCACATGTTTGTTACTGTAAACATTTTCTTTCCTAATACTGCAAGAACGACCAGTGTCGTCAATACAGATAGAACCCCAAATTTTGAAGGGGATACCGTAAACTACTACAATAATATCTGAGAAGTGTGTGGGAGTTGGATTAACAAATGCACACCCCCTCAGGGCACATCACATATTTTTAACACCCAAGGGCACATCACATACTTTTATCACCTAAGAGCTCAACAAATATTTTTATAGAATTTAGAGGCTTAAAAGCAGTACCAACATTAATTTGTTAATAAATTATTAATTTGTTAAAAAATGCGTGAGTTATTTTTAACATATTTTTAACATGGAATCGAAACATAACTTGTTGAAGTTCTATGGTGTATAATGGATGAAGAAGGATGTTCTGAAAAGTTTCTTCAGAATTTTTTTTTGTTACTGCTAATGATTTTTTTTTATATGAAAACTAACCACGTATTAGATTTTGAAAATATTAACTAAATTAAATCTAGCTGTAACGATTATAAAATGAGAATATGTTTTGAAGGATGTTTCACAAATCTTCAATGATCCACTCCAAACGAGACATGTGCAGTTTTGTTCACCTGAGTACAGTGTTGTCAGTGGGCTACCTGTAAAAAAAATCAGATTGCTTGATTTGTACCACTTTTTTTAAATGGTATAATTAGACTTGCTTAATCTGTCAAAATAACGCTAATTCCACTTTCTCAAAAAGCTGGTGGCAATCAAGAAAACTTAATTAAAACAAGTTGGAAATTGTACGTCAAACGTTACAAACGAGGTGCGTTCGTACGCACGTTTTAGAATTAAATTCATGATATCCCGTGCGTAGAACGGGCTAAACAGCTAGTTAAGTATATATTTTATGACACTGTTCATACAAATATCTTAACTAGTTATATAAATATTCAGATATATATGTATCAGCTAGTTATATAAATATTCAGATCTTGATTATTTTTAATTCTGTGAAATGAATTATATCGCCTGCAGATTAATTTCTGTAATAAAATAAGTATCTCGGTCGCTTGACGATTTAACATCCATCGGAAGCTCCTCTAACAAAAAAGCACCGATTTAAAAAAAAAAATCAAATTTCTTAATAAATATTTTTATTAATATCTCCTAAAGTTTTGATTCGATTTTAATAAAATTTGAAATGTCTCGACAAAATTCTGCAAAGATAATATATTTTAAATTGCAAACCATTTGGTTGGGTAGTTTTTGCGTTGTTATATGCGGACAGACAGACAGACGGACGGACAGACAGACAGACGGACGGACAGACGGACGGACAAAACGACGACTATAGGTGCTACGTATTTATATAATTACGAACGCACCTAAAAAAGTAGTCTTCTAGCAACATTGTCTGAATAAGCGGTCCTGCTGTGGTGTGCTTTCCTGGCGTGCTTTCCTGTCATTTAGTAAGTGTCAGTTAGAATCAGTGTTAGTCCTTTAGCAATTGTTAGTCAGTGTCAGTTAGAATCATTAGTAAATTTAACATTCTTTCGTTTTTTTAATATTATTTTAAAATATGTAAAATAGTAAAATAATATTCGAAAAAAAAAATACTTATTGTAACTTATAGATTGTTTACCCGAAATCGATTTATACAAACACCAAATATGCGAATCTAAAATATCACCTCATTCTGTTAAGTAGTTTTTCAGTTATGCTTAAGAAATACTAAACACATTGCAATTCGTTTTGCAACTGTTAACAGGGATAATTTATCGCATGTGCAAACTTTCATCCGTAATCTTTTAAGTAATTTTCGCTACGTTGAAACTCAGAAATTCTGTCTTAAATAATGCAAAAAATTATTTTTGGAGTTACTGGGGGAAGTGTGCCTCTGCTGTAATGAGGCTCTGGCTGTTAATAATGAAAGTAACTATAGGAGTTCAAAACATGAAACGCGAATAATTCCTAAAGTTCTTGACCGAATGATTTCTCGTTTGACATCCAAAAAATTAACAAAGAATCCAAATATCATTATCAAAATTAGGTGTCGCATTAAAAATTTTAGAGTTTGTTGCAATTTTCGTATGAAGATATCACGCTAAGCTTAATTTTTTAAAGCAATAACTGAAAGGTGACTCATTTTTCCATACATACAAGTAGTTATTTGGATTTTTTCTAAGACAATTGGGTGTATGTATGGGGTTTTGGGGTTTTACAATCTTTTTTTTTTTTTTTTTTTTTTTTTTTTGGCCGACTGTATATTATCTGAAACTTATAATAGAGACAATAAATGTGTAGAATTTAAAGTGTTTTACTATTTTCTTTAGGTGCAATTGATTTTCTGGATAGTAAAAAAAAATTTAAAATACTTTTACATATAGATAATACGATTAATTATATTTAAGATCATCAAATACACGTTTCAAAAAAAAAAAAAAAACTTTTATTTATTATAATCTTTTAAGGCATAAACATCTAAAAATGTTAATCGCTTTCAAGAAGGTTTCAAGTATTCATACATTTATAAAAGAAAAAATATATAAATATAATATGCATAAGTAACCTACTCTTATATACACTATAATAAACATTTATTGAAATGCCTTTACTACAGAAATACTCCGACTCGTTTGTTTAATCACATTGCCGCTTTAAATTGAAAATATCAGTCCTAGAAACTTCACTAACATCTGGAACCTTCTGCTATTAGACATTCTATAACATTTGACGTTTCATTCGTTGATATGTTCTCAAATTTCTATGGGATTTCTTCCCTTCCATTTAGAAACTGACCCTTTTGCAAACAATGGGATGCAGTTTGGATTGTAGAAATTGGCACTTCAGCAACACTTTCGCTTCTTAATTGATTTCCACTTCCATTCAAACCTGGAGTATTCTTAAATATTTGCATTTGTATTAGTAGTTTATTCCCTGGCTAAGGCACACTTTGGTATATTTGAGAGAAATCTATATATTGAAGAACATGTAATAAGGAAAGGCTGTAATCAGAGTTATAAGTATATAAATATGGGATATTTTTCATAAAATAAATGTAATTAATGAAAAGGTATTAATTAAAATTAACTACTCCAGTGTGTAAGTAAGATCTGTCCAGTAAGGCAGTTTTCCTCTAATCTTGTTTATAATTATGCGCAGGAAAAACTCATCTTTTTGCGAATAATATGTTGCAATAGGCATTATTGAAATTAAATCTTCAGCGACATTTTCGCTTTTTAATTGATTTTCACTTAAATGGAATCCAGTAATATTCTTGAATAAAGGAATTTATTTTTATAGTTCATGCAAAGAATTACTTTGGTTTATTTGAAAAATATCTTTATACATTAAAAAGGCTTTTTTAAATGCGATAGATTGTTCTTACACGTAATTAAAGAAAAATATAATTTTTTGAATTTAGAAGGCTCACTAAGTTTCCAAAATTATTCGTTATATTTCGTTTGCAAATTTGTAAAGAATGTGTTAGATTACATGTAAGGTAGAGCAGGGTCAAACCGGGTAGGTGGGTCAAACCGGGTACCCTGTATTCTCTCTGATAAGTGATGCTCTGTAGACAACACCCGTCTTAACTACATCGCATAGCGTTCCATAGTAATGTGCCATGGACTTTTGAAGTGAGTTAATCTGTGACCGTGCAGCGCCATTGAAAAGTAATTCACCTCAAACGTTTTATTGTTTCTCCGTCTTCTCTGCTTTTTAAATAAATAGTAAACCACTGTTTTCTATAGCTTTCACACGATATTTTGATGCCAAGTAGAAGTGTGTATATCCAGCCCTACAGGAGAACGACCATGTTGATGTTTGGTCGCCTGTTGAACTAAAACCGTTTTTGCATTCAATTCTGCAATGAATTGTTTCTTCATTCAACTGGAGGTGAAGAATAGATACATTGTTCCGTCTGTAAAGCGTGGGGACATGAGGGTTGCAGTGGATACCAGAAGTAAAAGATGAGAAAGCTATTACATGCCAACATTAAAAATTGCTTGAAAACCTGAAAAAACAGTTACTGGCCTTAATATATATATACGGCTAAATTTGCATTGTTCTCATATTGATAAATATAAAAAATTTAAATTTCAAACAACTCATAATATTGAATATACTCATTTCAAAAATCATGATTTTAAAAATATTACTATTAAAATACTTAAAATACAAAAAAAATTATACTGAACGACTTTTTCTAGAATCTAAATATATAAGACATTTTAATACTACATATCCTTATGGATTAAATCAATTAGTATACAAAAAATCAAATCCTGTATTTTCAGATTTAACTAAATATGAAAATTATAAAAATCTTTATTCAGGATTAAATTTTTCAAACCTAAAAAAAACTACAAGATCTGGTAGAGGTAAACATAATAACAAAAAATACACTGATGATATTGTGATTCAACAGGAGCTTGATGATCTTGAGGCACAATTTTGTAATGATTATTGTTGGCTTGATAACATGTTTTTAGTATAAAAAAGAAATATTTGAACCAATATTTCAAGGTATTTAAAAAGAATCAATATTCTCCACATTTTTGTGATATCTTTTATGATATTCTACATTATAGAGCAAACATATTAAATACAAGTCTTTCTAATAAAACTAAATATAAAACTAATAATACACAATTAATTATAAATTTTTCCAATCATGTATTTAATAATATCAATTTACACAATATAATAAACAACATTACTAACAATTTTCCAATAAAAAATTTTACCATTCACAAGACATACAAATATAATCGCACACTTGGACGTAAAATTTTTAATTACAATTCTTTTGCAAAACAATTGGTCTCTTCAAATAATTACCCATGTTATTGTAATGACCCAAAATATCAAAAGTACATAAATACAACACATGGTCATATCATTACTGGTGATCTTAATATTGTAGAACAACCTATTTTACAAAACTTAATGCATAATGGAACAAAATTTCGCCTTCCATATAAGTTTAATATCAAATCCATAATATTGCAGTTTATTCAAGATATTGATTTATTTATATATAAAATTGCTATTGATTACAATAAATCAATCGAGTATTTTAGTGAATGGAGATTTTCTGTTATAGATAAAATAAAAAATGAAATTATAAAAAATTATCATCATATTACACATGCAGCTTTTAAAAATATAAATAAACATATATCAGAATTACAAAACAAATTTATAATTACTTATGTAGATAAATCTCCAAATAATTATGCTATCATTTGTAAAGAATACTATAAAGGGTTAATTCACAATGCAATCAACACTAGTAATATTTTTAATAAAACTAAATTAAATATTGAAATAAATAATAGAAAATTATTAAATTATCACAAATTACTAAAAATCAAATGTAATAATTTAAATTATCCTTATCTTGTTATAATTCCAAAATTTCATAAAAATCCTATTAAATTTCGCACTGTTACCATCGGGTGTAACACATATAATAATAATGCAAGTAATTTACTACTTAATATTTTAAAGCAGATATATGATATAACGTTAAAACATAATAACCAACATTGCCTAAAAAACAGTTTTCAACTCATTAATAAAATACATAATATCAATCCGGTAAAATTCATAAAAAGGATTTTAATGATTTATTTAATAACATAGATATAAAAGACTTAAATAAAACAATGTGTATATTATTTAAAGAATTTAAATCTCAATTAAAATTAAAAGAACATTTTTCAGTAAATTTTTTAAAAACTTTACTAAATTTTACATCGCATAATAATTACATCATATATGACAATATTATTTATAAACAATTCCAGGGAATTCCACAGGGCGGAACCGCATCTAGTATTCTCTCTGACCTTTACTTATATTATTATGAAAGAAATATTAGTCCGAACAATGATTATGTATTTTATCGCTATATAGATGACATTATCATATTTTATTTCAATGATAAAAATTGCACATCACCACTCAATTTTTATCCTACTCAGCTTAAATTAAGCGAAAATGATTTAATTAATAATAATATAAATTTTCTTGACATAAAAATCAATATTAATAATAATTATAAATTAATTTTTGATATTTATGATAAGAGATCTGATTTTCCATTTAAAGTAAATATATTTACCAATTTTGCTTCATGTTTACATAAATCTGTTTATAAAAATATAATTATCAATTATCTACATCGAATAAAATACTTATGCTCAGATATAAATAAAAACAAAAATATTAGATTTATTCGAGATTAAGCAAAAATATATGGATATCCAATTTTTATGATAAATTCAATCATCAACTCTTTTAAATAACATTTATTATATCATTTAAATATAAACACGGTATGTAATAAATTTTTGTTTTAATGTGCGATAACATATAACAATAGTTATGTAATATTGCAATTATAACATACATTAATACAATTATAACATATTAGGAAATTTAATATTTTATTGAACATTATATACACTTTGTATAGTATGTGATTGTGCGTTGCCGATCACACATGTTTAGGGTGTTATTAATGTGCAGTTTTCATACATTTATAATTTAACTTATACAATAACACATAAAATTATACATGGATAACATTGGTAATTATAACTCACAAACATTTCTATTTGCAATATATACAAATATATATATAGTTTTTTATTTTTTATCTATGAAATATCAAATTTAACATTTATTTTAATTACTGCATTACATTAATTTGATTGTAACACAGTAGTATTACATATAATTATCAATTTTATAAATTTTAAGATAATTTGAATTGTTTATGAATTATTTAATTTGATATTAAAATTAATCTATGAAATCTAAAATATAATTAAGTATTAGTATAAATAATACATTAATTATTAAATATCAAGTCTAAAATATATTTAAGTAGTAGTAACAATAACATTAATTATTTAATTATAAGTCTATAATATATATCAGTAAATTAATACAGCTGGCAGCAAAACACATTTTTTTTTAAAATAATATCTATTTTACTTAATATACTCTTATTAAGTATATATGAAATGCTGTGCAGGATGAATAAATTCTGTGTGATTTATTCATATTGTAAGATTTTATTCGAATTTAATGTAAAACTATTAGGTAGTATTGTTTTTTTAAATTTATTTATACAATTAAATATAATGAAATGTATATGTAACTAATAAAGTGGATATGCAAATAGATATTAATTATGAATAATTATAACACCAACAGATGGCGAAACTTTACGTGTCAGGTAGATATGATAATATTATTAATATTATTTTTAATTTAACTATAGAGGGAGCTATTGCTTGTATATTAATTTTACTTTCAGGAATTAAAATTAGATGGAGTAATTATATATTCACGGATATAATTTTGTTATAAGTGTATTATCACCAAAATTTTGTGTGTTTTTGAATCATTTTGTGTTGGTGTGTCATCGATAGAGTTGTGTTTAAAAAAAAATTGTGCTCTCAACTTGTCTTTCAAATCATTTCTCTCAACTCAATTGTCAAAATTATGTGCGTGCCATGTGGACGTGGATATTATACAGTAGTTTCTATATTTTGTGCATTCAGGATAATTATTGTGAGTAAAAATATTTTATCTACAATTTAAAGGTTCTAATTTCCAATATTATTTCATGATATCCAGTGGTAATTTGGTGAGGTGATTTATAATGTTTTTGGGATCATCGATGTAAGTGAATTATATTATATATTCTTAATGGTTTTTTATTTCCAATTTAAATATTTCCAATCTTATTTTTTCCAATTGTTATCTGGTAATAATTCAGTATACTGGGTTGATTCTACTGTTCTTAGCATCATGCCAGTAGAATTATGAAATACTGAATTATTTTTAAAACACATGTGGGTGCAACCAACTTGACGAGTACATCTACATGTGTTTTTTCATATCCAATTCTTGTTTGTTTTCTTGTGGTCCAGTTTTCCATTGTATAAGGTTCATATTTGATTTATTAATCCATTTGTGTTTACTTAATAGCAACTCCAATCTATATATTTTTTTTTCCCTTTCTCTCTCTTTCTTTTTTAAATATTATTCAGGTATGAGTAAATTTGGCCAATTACCATTGAAGCACATGCTATGGTAAAATTATGATTGCACATGTTAATTATTAGATATGTGGTATTCTGTTTACACAATATCATTATTTATCTCTTTGTAGATTAATGTAGAATGATATTAGAACTTGATATGTATTTTGAAATTCATAGATATTATAATTATATATATATATATATATATATATATATGTGTGTGTGTGTGTGTGTGTGTGTGTGTGTGTGTGTGTGTGTGTATGTTTTAAAGTTTTATTCAAAATGTATTACAATAAAGATTTTTGTTACTGGAAGTGTAAAAAAATTATGTTTGATTAGTATCCTGTTTAGCCTACCACAGAAATTCCGAGCTTTTTCAGATGCTCCTAGAAAACGCTTTCACAAATAGAGAAGAATTTTTCTGTGGCAACAGGTGCGGTTTTTCAATAGTCCATATAACTCCAAACACTACAATGGGGTGTTCCGATTTCTCCGCCCTTCTAGACTTTTGTCAGCAAAAGTGCTCAAAATTCGATTGGGATTAAAAGTTTGTTAATGATGCCGGAAAGCTCCGTAATTTCATAAAATTGAAAGCATCATAACTCGGTAAGTTTTTGTCGTAGAAGCATGGAACTACTGTTTTACGTCTCAACGCACGGTGAAAGTTTTCTATATATAACTTATACGACCCAGAAACCGAATAAAAAATGAAAAAGTGTAGCTATTTAAAAAAATAACAGCTAAACTATCTCTACATCATAATCAGTAATATTAACTTATTTTAAATAATTTTGAAATTTACATTAGCTATGTAACTCCAGCAGGCATAAAATTAAAACGCGTTTGAATTTTTATTGTCACTTTTTATAAGAGCATGTACTTGTGGAAAAGACATCATCACGATTAAAATAAAACCATCTAAAGTAAATATTTTATTTATGTTTAATCAGTTCGCTTTTAACACAGACTCTAAATTTATGGGTTCATCAGTTAAATTAGTTAATGTTGATTTTTGATAAGGCATGCTTACATGACTTTTTTCTAAAACTTTCGAAAAAAGAATCGGAACGTAAATAAATGAAACCGTTCAATAACTTTTAATGTACTAACGTTTTACTTGGCAGAATTCCTTCAAAGTAATACTATAATCAAATTAGTAATTGAATAAATATTTATTTTTATGCTAAAAACTAAAAAGCAATGTTGACATAAAAGCTTTTAAGATAAGCTTCATTTTTACACGTTTTTCTATATTAAATTTGAAAACACATCAATGTTTATGTCCACATTCCTAATTTATTACACTTTGATTATTTTTAATCAAATGTTCTTAATCCATCAATCTCATATTTTAAAAATTACAAATGATTATATTAAATTAAATTGTAGTTTAAATGTCAATTGTTATCTTATTAGTTTATTGATCCGTTGTCGCTACTACAAAAAATTATTTTTCCAGGTCAGGTTATTTAAATGCACAATATTTAAATGACTTCTGCTATTATTAAATCTTTTTACTAAAGCATTTAAAGCACTTTAATGTAACTAAACTATAAGTGAAATGTCTATGAAAAAAGGCAAGTAGTATTTCAATATCGCTAATAACTACTAAAACAATTCTTCATAAGAACGTATGACAGTGGGGAAACTAAATAATTACATATACAGGGTGTCCGAAAAGTCTAGAAACGGTCAAATAACTCGAGATATATACATCGATTGAAAAACGGCAAAATGCATGTTCAATATATTTGAAAAATCTATTTAGACCTATGAAAGTTGCCACCCCCCCAACTTTGCCCCTCGGGGGGGGGGGAAATGGGGGCAACTTTGAAATCTTAAATGATGACCCCCATTTTTTATTACAGATTCGGATTCTACGGGAAGAAATACGTAGCTTTTGTATTGAACATTTCATTCGAAACATTGTAGATGACGCTGTAATCAAGTGCAATGCTGTGAGAATCGTTACCATTGCAATGTCTGGAAACGCTCGAATAATTCGAGAAATATACATCAGATTGAAAAACGGAAAAATACGTGTTTAATATTTTAGAAAAAAGGCAAATTTGATATCCCTAAATAGATTTTTCAAAACTATTGAACAGACATTTTTCCGTTTTTCAATACGATGTATATTTCTCGAGTTATTCGAGCGTTTCCAGACATTGCAATGGTAACGATTCTCACAGCATTGCACTCGATTACAGCGCCATCTACAATATTTCGAAGAAAATGTTCAATACAAAATTTACGTAATTTTTCACGTAGAATCCGAATTTGCAATAAAAAATGGGGGTCATCATTTAAGATTTCAAAGTTGCCTCCCTTTCCCCCCGACGGGGAGGACAAAGTTGGGGGGGGGCAACTTTTATATCCCTAAATAGATTTTTAAAAAATAATGAACATGCATTTTGCCGTTTTTCAATCCGATGTATATTTCTCGAGTTATTTGACCATTTCCAGACTTTTCGGATACCCTGTATGTTACTTGAACATGCGAATATAATAAAGAAAATAAGTTGTATTACATTCAAAGATGAATATTAATATTAAATAAATACTTATATTAATTTGAAAATTTATTTAGTCTGTAACATGCAGTTTATTTTTGTTCGGTTACATTGTATTTAGAAACTCAAAATGCGCATATTAATTTTATACTTTTAATTTTATTAGTTTTACTTTTAATGTAAATTACACAATAAAAATTATTTAAGCAGACTATATTCAAATTATTAAAATAATAAAATGATAAAAGATTTATTTAAATGTAAAAGAATTTCCATAAAATGAAGATTATTTATTATTAGATAATTTATAATCTACTAGATGGAACCCGTCAAAACTTGACGCAAAAAAAATACTATAAAAATATCAGTAAAATAAGCTTCTTTATTATTTATGAATGGGTACGTATAAAACAGTCTTTCAAATATTTTATTAAATTTTTTTCCCTAGTCAAATGCAGTACTATTTCCGATGCAAACTCCAAACAAACAATCCGTAAATAACTGTGTAATGCAAATCAGTTTGACATTACCACCATATTCCCCACGGCAAGAAAAAAAATTCATGGACCTATGAAGTATATACAAATAGTATATTCCTACGTTCATATCATATTCAGTAAATAACAGAACATAGTAAATAAAGCACACATCTCCCTCCCCTGTCATAATGCAACCGAATGAGCTCCTATGCGCATCTGCCCAAAAACACCGTCGAAATTCGACGTTAAAAAAGTTTTTAAATGATTAAATTAAAAGTTTTAAAATGGCCTCTTTAATCATTGTTCGTTTCAAATCCATATCTTCTAAAACGCATCCATTGTTTTAAGCTAATCAATTTTTATGCAAATATTAAGAAGTTTTTTACAGTAATAAATCTATCTGCAGATGGAGATTTTTAATGTTTTCAAGTGTAATTTATTTGTATGGTTTCTTCGGTTCCTTGACATAATCAGGATGATTATCCCTTTTCCATCACAGTCGGGGATATTTTTCCTCTTATACAGTTGGCAAATGTAAAAAAATAAAAAATTACAATTCCTAGCATATTCTGATATCTGATGGAACATATTCATCAACGAATTCAACATATCAATTTTATGTTCAACATAAACTAAAAATAGTCTTTTTTTTTCCTGACAGATTTTTGTTTAGCGCCAAAATGTTCTATCTTATGGATAATCTGATCTTATGACTTATCACTTTAAAAAAAATTATTATTCACTTTTTATGATGGTTAGGGAAATCTATTTTCAATTGTGGCAACTTTCCCAGGGGCTATTTTATATTATTGAAGTAAACTGGTGGTCATTGATAAGATAGAATTGAAAAAATTTTCATGCTTGAAAAATATTTAAAAAGTCGTTAAATTAAGCGGCAGTTTTCAAATAAATTTCAATCGAAAGCTAATTTTTTTTTCTAATTGATGATGTAAGAATTAAAATTGTAAAATGTAGTAAAAAATAGAAATTTGTAGTATATCGAATTGATGTAAGCGCGATGAAAACTAAAGCGATAGCGCCTTTGTTGTCACAACTATTGTACATTTCTAAAAAATGCCACTGTATTTTGGCTGGCGTCCAAAAGTAGAAAAACATTTTTTGACATCGAAAGAGAAATTCACAGTGAAAGAAATAAGACTTTGCGCTAATAAGGAACTGTTAAATGAACTTATAACAAACCCACCAAAATAATCATCATATATATATTATTTCTCCTGTCAACATCCCTTTTTCGCAGAAAATACGAAACGCAGAACGACGAATGAGATAGCATATGAAAGGATTTTGAACAGGCTTCTGACATAGCACACTTAACGTTTCGTTAAAACAAGTTTTTGATTAAAATTTGCTGAAAATTAAAAATTAAATCTGCATTGTTTTCTTAAAAGAAATGAAAGGTTTTCCTCAAATTATTGTTGCCAAAAAAATAAAATACCACATTATATGATGCTCAGCAATTATTATAAAAAACACCGCACGGGTTTATTTTATATTTATGATTAAAAAGCGACATTGAAATTGAAATGTTTAGATTTATATTTCTATGTCCCATGTTTTTCCCGAAGCGGATGACGTCATCCTCTAATACAGTCAAAATATGATTGTTAATTTTTTTTTTTCTCTAGCGTGCTATTTTCAATCTTGGATCAGTTTTTACTCAGTTTTTACTCAGTTTTTACTCTACAGTTTTTTAACTTTGATGGAATAAATTAGATAATATTTTGGACTGACTAAAAACTAAATGTTGTTTGCAGATATTTTTATCCTTACTTTTTCTTTAGAAGTTTAAACCTGCATCTAATAAATATTACATATTGATAAAAAATGGTACTTCTCTATTATCCCGTCGACCACTTTTCATAACAAAAAACTATCGCCAAATAAACGGGAGAACGTTGCCTTTGGAATATCAAAATAAATAAATAAATAAAATATAAGAATTTAAGGACACAATTCTTATTTTAATTAATAAAGTAACTAATAAATCAGTAAAACATAATGAAAAATACACGCAAATGTCGAATTAAAATCCACTTGACGTAACAAACACGTATAATGCTTCTGACATCAAGTAAATGGGACTGCATTTTTGGCGTTTAATCTTACAGTTTGGCGATAGTTTTTTGTTATGAAAAGTTTTCGACGGGATAATAGAGAAGTACCTAAAAAATATTAGATTTCAGTGCGAAATCCTCGCACGGGCCCTCTGGTTCCTATGAAATATTAGTCTTACATTGTTTATTCTAGCTAAAAATACAATCATTATTTCAAGATTTTTTTCTACCACAACACTATTTTTAATAACTTTAAATTTCCTGAAATCCTTTACTTTTGTGATTTTTTTTATTAAAAAAGGAAATCTTCTATCCTATAATTAAAAAAAAAGCAATTGGTAACATGTAATGAAGGTATGCAATCAAGATGAAGAAATCAATGACGGCTCCAATTCTAATCTTTATAATTATGAATGCAAAAATCAGTAAAATTATGTCATGTTAACACAGTCATATACATTTTTCTCTTTAGTTTTATCAATGTTAAAATAAATTTCAAGCTAAGCATAACGTCATTTCCACTGGCGCAAACTTTTCACACGTACTTCATATACCTTACATTAATGCTTAAATACCATGCACACAAATAAATATATTTTGTATTTAATTTTAATGAAAAAATGGCATCAACAAAGTTATAATGCGAAATGATAAAATAAACCCAATGGACAATATATTCCCGTGACGTCACAATAAATATGAATTTTTATTCGCTTATAAAACACGCGGATAAGTATTTTTACCGAAATTTAACGTGACCTACGTTATATACGTTGTATAACGTGGGTCGCGAATTTAACTTGCAAATTAACAAATTCGGCTTTAAAACCGCGTGCTTTTAATATTTATTATTTCTCTTTTATTCAACCACAGAGTTTAGAAAATAAACTCCGTGCTTCGCAATAGTAGGCGTTATCCGATTATGACGTCATTAGGAGAAGTAAAAGTTTAATTGAAAATTACGGTTAATTAATTAAATTTTCGAACAAACGAATGCATGATAACAAATCTGTGTTCAAATATCTGTCATTTAAAAAAAAAAAATGATGTAATTTGATGCAGTAGTTTGTTCTCACGGATTGTCGAAAGAAATCGCTTAGCGTTTTAAATATATAGATTTCCACTGTTAATTAACAAAGAAATTTCTCTATTTAAAATTAAAATTTTATAGAAATGTGTATTTTTTATACGAGTATTTTTAATGATTTCAAATTAAAGCAGACAAAGCAAAAGATTTCCATTAATTTGTAGATATTTTACACTGCAAATGATGATACTTTTCGATGAAACCTCTCTTTTTGATCATACATTAAGTTTTTCATGATTATGAGGGTTATAATCTACTGATAGATAAACAAAAGAGTTTTAAAGCTTTTAAAAAATTTATTTAAAAAACATGTATATAAATGATTGAGAATACTTTGCGGAGGAATTTATCTGCACAGAAGTAATATGTTATTATAATAAATTTGAAAATAAAACGCAAGTTAAACAACCAATAAGAAATAATTTAATTCAAATAGATGAAAAAAAATAAAGCATACTTTAGAAATAAATACTTTCCATGCATATTTTTATTTTTTTTTCCGTTTGGTTAAACTAGTTCCCTTTTAAGTATTTGAACATTAAACATTTTAAATTGTCAATAAAGGATTCAATAAAAAGGAAGCTTGAATTTCATAGATTATTATTGTTCGTAAGTAAATTTCCATTTCTTTTATTTTAGACTTTTTTAAGCAGTAGTACTGAAAATACACCTGAAATATAAAGGATAAATTTCACTTGTTCTTTCGATTAAACGTATCTTTAAAGATTTATGGAAGCTTATTATTAAACAAATAAATAAATATTAGTTGCCCAATGAAGTTCTGCCATTAATTTCAAAACAGTGATACCCGTGGTCACGAACTTTGTGTTTAGGTATAGTAAAATTGATATGTGTTACGCAATGAGACCGCTCACAGCACCACCTTGTATGTAATTGCAAAGCTAGCATTCTTATATAAAAAATATTCGAGATACGAAAAAAAAATCAAATTGTCTGTTGATCATAATTGATTTAGTGTGAAATTATGTCTTATACTGTATTTATGAATAACTTTACTAGAAGCCTTGAAATGTTAATTTTGTATTTCCAATCACAAGTTTAAAAAGTCCTTCCGGCCTGTACCGGGAGGAAAAGGTAGCTTTCCTATAACTTCGTTTTAAAATTTTAGCTAATGTTACACGAAAACAGCAAGTTAAAATGCAAAGAAACGTTTACAAAAGATTCGTCAATACTGAATTTGAATAAGAATTTCGCCAAATTATTGAGCAATAGCCAAATTGGCTTCATTTATAAAGACTTATTTTGGTCGCCAAATTTGGCGATATTTCGCCAAATATCGCCAAGTTTGGCGATAATTTGGCGCTAACGGATATACTAACGGCGCTAACGGACAAATTTTGCCCATTTTGTCGTCAATGTCGTTAATTTTGGCGCTAACGGATATGAATATATAGTTTTATGCGATGATTGGGAAAATTATTACAACAATGAAAGAAAATAATTTGTGAGTAATCGCGTTAATGTGTTGTTTTGTTTCAAAATGTCAGCCACCCTAGAATTTCAAACTGCTCTATCTCAGCCATTTTTTAAGATAGAGGTAAACCAAAAAATGCTCTGGAATCCTTGTATCAAGGCCTAACAAGTAATTAAAAAATAAATTTTAATTTTTAATTTTTTTGTATATTTATTTTAGTTTTAAATTTTTAAATGGCCGCCATCTTGAAACAAAATGGCGGACCAAGCCGGCCAACGAACTCGGTCGAGACATTGGTGACCTTAATTCACACAGTTTCATCAAAATCGATTTATAAATACGAGCGTTATCGTATGACATAGGTCAGATATATATATATATATATATATATATATATATATATGGATATATATATATATATATATATATATATATATATATATATATATATATATATACATATAATATATATATATATATGGATATATATATATATATATATATATATATATATATATATATATATATATATATATATATATATATATATATATATATATAATCAACATTTGAACGGAGGATGGTTTTGGGGTCTGGAGGTCATGATCGGTGAAAATATATCGAAATTTTCCGGAACTGCTTTCCTCCGAACGGCTGCAATAGGTAGCTTTTCTGTATTGAAAGCTACCTAATACGCCACTAACTGCTTGCAGAAGTGTGAAATAATATGTCCGAGACAAATTTACTAATAACACTGACAGATGTAACAAAGGAATAATTTATTTTTTTGAATAACAAAATCAAGTTAATCGTGATGAATCTGTTCACCATCGGTACCAATGCATCCTGCTTTTTACATGGGTCCTGATGGTACATACACCGAGCATGGTTAACTTGATCTTATTATTCTACCGTGTTTATATGTGTTAGTACTATTAGTAAATGTGCGTCTGCTTTATGATGCCATATTTCAGCACGCACTTAGTGGTGCATTTAATCTGATGATAGGATATAAAAAATGACATTTAGTGACTTCTAATAAAGTTATTTTTATATGTACGACAACATTTATTACTAAATCGAGGGCATTCTACAAATTTGTAATTGCCTTTTTTTTTTCTTGTGCCTCGTACCGTTTTCGAGATTAGAACACTAATTCCGCTGTTTGTCACTGGCTGGTTCTGTAAGCTGTCTGATTGCGTAGAGCAGCGCATCCCAACCTTTTTTTCCTCACGTACCCCTTGCTTGGGCTATTAATTTCGGAGTATCCCCTTTTATCCAAAACACCTCCCTTCCCCTCACTCATATAACGCAAATATGTTTTTTTTTTTTTTAATTAGTAATGTATTCATTAGTAAAAGCTCATTAAAAAGAAGGAAGCTTTCCTATTAATCAATATAAATTAGTGACATAATCCCGCCTATTCGAAAACAAAAATAAGGACAAGCTTTTCAACGCTTTTAAAAATAAAGCATTAAGAATGGAAATTCTGACGTAAATAAAGCGTTCTGCAATTATTATTAAAAAGTCCTTCCGGCCTGTACCGGGAGGAAAAGGTAGCTTTCCTATATCTTCGTTTTAAAATTTTAGCTAATGTTACACGAAAACAGCAAGTTAAAATGCAAAGAAACGTTTACAAAAGATTCGTTAATACTAAATTTGAATAAGAAATTCGCCAAATTATTGAGCAATAGCCAAATTGGCTTCATTTATGAAGACTTATTTTGGTCGCCAAATTTGACGATATTTCGCCAAATGTCGCCAAGTTTGGCGAGAATTTGGCGCAAACGGATATGAATATATAGTTTTATGCGTATGATTGGGAAAATTATTACAACAATGAAAGAAAATAATTTGCGAGTAATCGCGTTACTGTGCTGTTTTGTTTCAAAATGTCAGCCACCCTAGAATTTCAAACTGCTCTATCTCAGCCATTTTTTAAGATAGAGGTAAACCAAAAAATGCTCTGGAATCCTTGTATCAAGGCCTAACACGTAATAAAAAATAAATTTGAATTTTTAACTTTTTTGTACATTTATTTTAGTTTTAAAATTTTAAATGGCTGCTATCTTGAAACAAAATGGCGGACCAAGCTGGCAACGAACTCAGTCGAGACATTGGTGAGCTTAATACACACAATTAGTTTCATCAAAATTGATTTATAAATACGAGCGTTATCGTATGACATAGGTCAGATATATATATATATATATATGGAGATATATATATATAAATCAACATTTGAACGGAGGTTGGTTTTGGGGTCTGGGGGTCATGATCGGTGAAAATATATCTAAATTTTCCGAAACTGCTTTCCTCCGAACGGCTGCAATAGGTAGCTTTATACTTTTTTGTATTGAAAGCTACCTAAAACGAACAATAAGGTAAATTTGGTGGGAAAGTAAAGTTGTATAATGATCAATGGCAATTTTCGAGAAAATGGGGTTAAATATTTAAGTACTCATGCAATATGATAATCAGTGGGCGGAGCCAGTGACATTGAATGATCAATGAATTATTATGTCTAGTGAGCGTTTCCCCTCATTTTGAGTGTAACATATTAGAATTACACATGAGACTAACTTTGTAATCCAAAAAGTATTAACTTTATGTGTTTTCAGTGAAACCATTTTTGTGATTTCCGACATTACCGATATTATTTTTACGTACCCCCTGCAGGCCCTCCACGTACCCCCAGGGATACGCGTACCCCAGGTTGGGAACCGCTGGCATAGAGCATAGATTCTTTACTTTACCTAGTCAATGCATACATTCAAGACTATGGCTGTAGTCGTTCTGAATTTAATGGGGGTGGCCAGGACTTTAGTGGGCATACTATATTTTCAATCGAAATGTTTTGCTTACTAGAGTTGAATTAATTAAGATTGAATTTCATTTTTATGTAACCATTAGATGGCTTCTGTTTTTTAATTAAGTTTCAATGAAATTTTATGATTCATACTTACATATATAAAACACAATATTAGATTGTTCTAAATCTATATAGTTTAGTTTACAGTTTAGTAGAATTTTTAATAAAAACATTTTTTATGAAAGCAAGTGCCATAAACATCCATGTAACGAAGGAATTTTCCTTTAATGGCATGTTTTAGTTACCATTTACAGCACATTGATTTTAAAACATTTTAGAAGTTGAGCCCGTAATAATACGCAAAATCGTTATTGTGTGACATTTTTAAACGTTATACCGGGCGACTTAAAATATGTATTATCTCAAATGTGTAATAAATCCATCATTATAGAGCTGTATTTCAAGTTACAATAATAGTATACAAATAAAGTGCTGTGTTTCGATATGCCATTTTCCTTAAAAGGCGCAGTATACATAAAAGCCCGTTTATCTGTTTTTAATGTCAAAAACCTGTTAAAATTCATAAAATTTGAAGCATTATACATTGGTAAAATTCCTTCACAAAAGAACGGGACTTCTTTAATGTCATTCTTAGACTCAGGGCGCCATTTTGTCAAAAATAGGGAAATGGAGTCAGATAAAAATTAAATTTTATATCCTAATATTTGCACAGCCATTAGTTAAACAAATGGCCATAAAAACTTTTATTCATTCCATACATTTTTGAATTCGAAGTATGTTTCTATCGTCAGCGGTTTAAGATCTAATCGCCATAATCTGTTATTTAAATTACTAGTATATCAATAAATATTCGAAAACAGAAAATGTTCTTCTTTTCTTGCGTGGAATTTAACTATTTTAACTAACTTACCGTTTTTAATTTTTTTTCTACGTCAATCTGCACTTTATTTAGAGAATACTAGATTTAATAATCACAAAGTGAACGTAATTGTGAAAATATTATTTTTCAGATCACTTTCAATTATACTTTAATTTATCACATTTCTGATTTTCGATCTAAGTAATTATAATGGATGATTAAAAATGTAAAAATGTCTTTTACAGATTAAAACTGCACATGTTATAGGGCAATCCAAAGAGGACGCAGTAACTTTAAAATTCATTAATTAATTTACTACTGTAAAATTAAAAATTTAAAATGACATGTATATAAGATAGCTCTTAAATGCCATGTATTTTAATTAATTAATTTTTTTTTCAATATGCAGAAAGGATTTTTTTATTCTGTAAGAAATTTCAAAACTACTTGTAAAAATATGAATAAAAACATGAGCGTATATTACAGAGATGAGGAGGAGGGCCACGGACGAAAATATAATGAATAAAATATAATGAAAATACTAAGAGAATGTAAAATGTGGTACCATTGCCTTTCCCCTACCGAAAATCCAGCTCATACATATAGATAAAAAACTAATGAATTTATAATGTAGTATCTGTTTTCGATGTTTTGAGTATAGGTTAAACGTTTATACATCTTGAGGCACTCCTGTTACATCTACGGATTAGACTTTGAACTATTTTTAATGGACTTCTAACGAAGGAGCTTATAAATAAAATAGCTGATCAGCCCGGCGTTGCCCGGTTCCGTTAAAAAATAGTATGAAACGAGAAAACACTCTAGAAACCGCTGTACGAAACCTTTCCTCTGGTAACACTTTCGTTTGTCATAAAGTAAGTATAGAGATGGACCCCGAAGCGGAAGTAAACTCAGTACGGCCCTTTCAAATGTCTGGGTCATTTGATTCACGGCGGGTCACTTTTTGTACGGAATTAAGAACAGTTACTGTCCGATTTTCACAAAATTTGCATTTATGGAATCTGTAAAATAAACTACGTATATACTGTGAGTTTCGAGTCGATACATCCAATAGTTTTCTTAATAGAACAAATAACGAAGCCGGCTAACGTTAAGCTAAGCAGGTACGCAAGAAAAATAACCCCTTTTTCACCACCACGTACCATAGCGTCTTATATACAGGGTGAATCTAAACTCTTGGACAAAATTTTAAGGGGTGATAGTACACATCAAGACAAACAATATTAAATAGGAAACTAAGGGTTCCAAACGTCTTCCGAAGGAGATAGGCGCCATTAATGTTTAGTGTCCAAAATTTCAAATGATTATAAAAAACGGAAAAATTGGTCGATTCGTTTGCGGTTTTCGCTAAAACTATTCTTTATGTCAGTATTTTCTTAAAAATAAATTTTAAAGATAAAGTTCAAAAAATGCCGATAGAGGGCGCTTTAGACTTTGGAGTAACGAAAAACTATTTTTTACCGTTATTTTTTGTATCTCATTCACTGCTTTCAAAAGCTTAGATTTAAACTTAAATTTTGAGCTCAAAATCTGAATCGTTGGGAGTGATAATGTAGCGCAAACTGAACTGCGTTCAGGAGTTGAAATTTGAAACACCTCCCCCCCTCCACTCCTGAACACAGTTCAGTTATTCCTGATCTTGGTGTCGTAGACCAGGCAGAAACAATATGAGTAGTAATTTTCCAACTGGACGAAAAATGTCCGGGCCAGGATTCGAACCTGGGATCTCTTGAAGCTGCCATGCTCTACCAACTGAGCTATCCCGGTTGAATGTGGAGGGCATAATTCATCCAGTTCAGGCCGGGATAGCTCAGTTGGTAGAGCATGGCAGCTTCAGCCACGAGATCGCAGGTTCGAATCCTGGCCGGACATTTTTCGTGCAGTTGGAAAATTACAATTCATATGATTTCTTTACCAATTTGAATAATTGTGTTAAAGAAAATCCAGGCAGAAACTACTACCCCCTACACGTAAAATAAACGATAGAGTAATGGCAAAATTAAATAGAAAATTTATTCATAACAGACATGAGCAATTTCTACGCGCAAAATAAAAAGAAACAATTTGATGTATGCATGTAGTGCGCAATATGAATTAAGGTTGACACGTAGAAAATGGTAAAAGCATGATGTTCGTGAAGAATCACAAAAACTGCTCGAAAGAGTGCCCACCAGCAACGATGCAGGCCTCACGCCGCCGGCGGAGGGAGTTGCGAACATTAGTGAATACCCCGGGCATCTCCCGGATATCGCCTGCTACGACGGCAATCCTCGCAACCAGGTCCTCGTCGGAGTCGACTGTAAAAAATATTTGTTTATTTCTCCAAAGTCTAAAGCGCCCTCTATCGGCATTTTGAACTTTATCTTTAAAATTTATTTTAAAATTAATTTTTTTATTTAATTTTGTCATCCCTCTATCGTTTATTTTACGTGTAGGGGGTAGTAGTTTCTGCCTGGTCTACGACACCAAGATCGGGAATAACTGAACGGCTCAAATTTCAACTCCTGAACACAGTTCAGTTTGCGCTACTTAACCACTCCCAACGATTCCGATTTTGAGCTCAAAATTTAAGTCTAATCTTTTGAAAGCATTTAATCAGATACAAAAAATAACGGTAAAAAATAGTTGTTCGTTACTCCAAAGTCTAAAGCGCCCTCTATCGAAATGTTTTTAAACTTTTTCTTTAAAATTTATTTTTAAGAAAATACTGACATAAAGAATAGTTTTAGCGAAAACCGCAAACGAATCGACCAATTTTTCCGTTTTTTATAATTATTTGAAATTTTGGATCTTAAACTTTAATGGCGCCTATCTTCTTCGGAAGACGTTTGGGACCCTTAGTTTCCTATTTAATATTGTTTGTCTTGATGTGTCCTATCATCCCTTAAAATTTTTCCCAAGAGTTTAGATTCACCCTGTATAGATAGGTGTTTATATATGTGCACTTACAGCGTTTGAATGAATGTCGAGTTTTTCTACATTATACATTTAACTTCTACGGTACTTCTGTTTGTTTTTGAAAAAATCGTAGTATCGTCAACATTTCTTTGCAGGAATACTTTAAAAATTTTAATGTATTGACTACTACAGGTCTACTGCAGTAGTCGATACATTAAAATTTTTGCACTACTGCATCGACTACTGCACGTTGAAATGAACGATGTGGGCAACAATGAGATTTAACGAGAATGTCGATAACAACATAGGGTTGTCACAAACACTTTGTTGCTCCAAAGTACTGTCATTAAAATACGCTCACTGGCCTGCGATAATTAAATTTCAGTGAAATGAGGTAAATAATAACCTCCTGAAATCTTTTTTTTTTATTATTACTTGTTACACTTATTGTATAAAACGTTTAGGTGCCATCTTTTACGCATGTCACTTACTCCATTTTAGATATTTTTTCTATTATTAAAGACCTATTGATTTTGAACGTTCCGTTGTCCTCTTTCTCACCGTGTATGAATAAATTTTTTCTATATACGCATAGTTAAAATTTAAGTACTTAATTCCTTAACATTTATGTAAGGTTGAAATTAACTTTGAACTGAATATTACATTAGATTGCTCTAAAACTAATAAATTCGCAATTTTTAAGAAAATGTTATTGTAATGTTAATTTGCTGAAGAAAATACACTACACGTTCACAAAGCTGAATTTTCATCCAACGGTGTACTTTAGCTAGACAGATTATTGAAGTGACTAATCTAGTTATTGCAGAAATCGTAATAATACTAAGAATCATAGTTAGATGGAAAGTTTTATTCGTTACGCAATAACCCATAACAGAAAATATATTTTCCTCTCCTCGAAGGGAATTTAATTACTTCAGCTATTTGAGCATGTTTATATATTTATAGATACAAATATATCTTTAATTCGAAGAAAATGAACTATTGATCGTTAAAACAATGCTGTTAATTAGGAAAGTATGTTTAATTTGCCCGTTTGTGATATTGATGCAATTAATTTAAACGGGAGATTAAAAAATATATATAATACTTAGTTTGTAATACTTAATGATACTTTTAGTATAAATGAACCTTTATTTAAAAAGGCACAGTTAAAAAATAAAAGCTCTTAATTTCTTTAACATTACTTAATTTTAAAAAATATCTTGTATTGAATTCGTGTACATTTATTAAATTTATAGTATTGTATAAACTTTAAACTAGAATCCGTCAGGCCGAAATGTCGGAGCATTGAGTGGGATAAACATAAAATATAACATTAACAATATATAATATATATTTTTTATTTTTATATTTACTGTTTATTAGTATAAAAGAAAAATTACAATAACAGCTGTTGAATCTTCAAGTGTTTATTCGGTCAACAGTTGCCTCAGATACTGCTCAAATGCTAATCTATCAGCAAGTGCCCCCATTCTTCTAATTTGGTCTAGCCTATCCTTTGCGAAAGGCACTTCAATCAGAACATCCTCTAAACGTCGAACCCTGCTAAACGCGACATAAGTTGCTCCAAGTGTCACCAATGTCCACAGCTATTTTTGGCAAAGTTAAACCTTGGGATTTGTGTAGGGTGACAGCGTATGAAACTGTTAAAGGTAACTGAGTACGGGAGCATGAGACATTGTTTTCTTTCCAAGACTTTGTAATAGGTGTGACAGGAAAAAGTCTTTCAGTGAGAAATGGTCCCCGATAATCATCAAAATGAACCATTACTGCCTGTGGCAAGCCTGGAGGCCGTAATCCTGGTCAATATCTTTTACCGTACCAAGTGCACCGTTGACCAATCCTCCCTCTGTCCACAGATTGGTACGCAACATAATTCTGCATCCAATTGCTAAAAAAAGTCCAGACGCGTGCTCATCTTCACTCCATCTTGCTATTTGATTATTGTGGTCTGCTAATATTCTTGCCACTGGCCATTTTGATTTACGAAGTACTTCTTGATTATGTTCTTCAGCTTGCTTGTTTGTGGGAAAAAGGCGTATGGCATCATGAAATCTTTCAAGTTCAGCCGGAGGCTGTATAGCTTTACGTCGTTGCATAAGGGATGCGTATTGGTCGCCTGTAACTTTGCCTACGGAAAGCGAATCAAGAGTCTCTCTAAACTGTATTTGCTGATCGTCGCTTTGTCTCATTGACTTTGTTAAAGTGAAACATTTTTCAAACATCTTAAGAACTGTTTGTCCACGAAAAGCCAAAATGTCTTTTATAGAATGTCTCCTATATAGAGGTGTGTCTTTTACAGGCTGTAGCTGCCTAATATCTCCAATCAGGTAAACAAATAAGCCTCCAAAAGGTTCAATGCTGTCTGGTTTACCTTCGCGACATCTTTGCTCAAGTGCAGCCATCAGACGGCATCCGATCATTGAAAATTCGTCAATAATGAGAAATGAAACTGGATTCATGCTGAGCTGTAGATTTCTTGCTGCTTCACTTCCTAAATCAGCAAGCGATTTAAAACATGTTGGTACTTTTAATGCAGAGTGAATTGTTTTGCCCTCGACATTAATTGCAGCAGCACCTGTTGGAGCCAAAACCATAATAGCTTCCGGTCCTAACTGCTCGGTAACTCTTTTACGAATTTCTTTTATTACCGTACTTTTTCCAGCTCCGGCTTTCCCAATAATAAAAGTACGTTTAGGGCAATTTATAAATCTTGATTGCAAAGACGAAAGCTGTTGCGTGCATAAGTGAAGTATTTTTTGCTGCTCATCTGTAAATCTGATCTCAGACGTATCGTAATTTTGATGCACTGTAAGTTGTTGTTCTTTACAGTAATTTAAAAATGAAGTAAAATTGCGATCAGGGTACTTGTAACTCTCACTTTTCCACTCACATGCATGATCAATCACGCGTTGCCCCAAAGTATCCTCGTTTGTCTGCACAGGAACTATGGCAGCTGCTGCCATATATGGATCAATCTCGCGGTATTCTTCTTGCAGGATTTCTGTCTCATGTGTACTGCTAACAGCAGGAAAATTTATTTCTTCGTGTGCATCAATATTTAGATCATTGAATGCTTCCTCCCATGAGTGATACGCAGACGGCAGGCCTTCTTGCAATAAAGAGTCAGAATTACCTCTCCAAGGATAATTGAGTAATACTTGTTGCCTATAGTAATCTTCGGCTAGAGTTGGGTCGTGGTTGAGTGATGTAAGAGGAAAAACTCTGACAACTGCATCTTTTCTTCTTTGGTGATAATCGACTCCTCTTACTGAGAAAGATTTTGCAAACTTAAGAAGCGTGCAGGAAATAAGTTTCTCTGGCCGCGCGCAATATTTCTGAAGCATGCTTTTTGATGGTCTTTCGTCGCTTGAAAAGTTTATTTCTTCCCAGTTCTTATCATGAAGCCGTATTGTAACTACTTCCCGACTACTGTGATACATTGGCCATCCCATTAATATGTGTACTACCTCTTGGGCTGAGTAATCCCTTTCAGAAACAGAAGACAAAATGAGTTTTTGGACTGCTTGAACTGCTGGATTTGTTTCGTTCATCTTATTTAAAATCTCAGATAACAATTCCTTGTAAGGAACAGAAGCTGTTTCTGATTTTGAGGCATATTTGGCAATGTAATGCAAAACCGCATCCTTTGATGTAATAGGACTGAAATCCGTGTTAGCTCTCCAAACTTGTGACACGAAGCAATTGTAAGTATTCATTTCAGAATCGTTTCTTTTTGGCAAAAAGCTAATTATGCCATTTTCTACTTGAAGCTTTGGAGAGTCGCACTTTGCTTTTGGAAAACCAAATCTGCAGCTATAACTATTTGTACCTCTTTTTTTTCCTTAGGCAATAATATCCATGTCTTGTGTGATGTTGGACTTGATTTAAGAGCTGAGCGAGATCTTTTTCACGATCTTCACTGGAAATGTCTGAAAAGCGAACTCGACAGCGGTGTATATCATTTACGAGGACGTCCTTGTCAGGATTAACAGCACTGCATAGTTTTTCAAAATATGCTGTTACGGCTGCTACATTTTCAGCATTAGTTATGTCTAGTGTTTCCATGTTTGGCGCCCCTCTTAACCACAACAATCCATGCATGTGAGGACTTCCACGCCACTGTCATTCGAAACGAACCCAGTAGTCGTCTATTAAAAACAACGGCGTCAAGATTTTTCTCAAAAATATAGCACAACGTTTTTGAAAGAGCCAACCAGTCAACAGAGGGTTGTCGTACATTAATTGTCTGCGTTCTGTATCAGTCAGCTCATTTGGATCTCTGTTAGGCTCTAAAAGTCTGAAAAGATCAGGCCAGTGATAATCAGCTGCAGACAGTGTAAAAAAATTGTTGGTGCTCCAATTTGTCCTACCATGGAAAGGAGTTCCCCACAACGTGCACGCCAGTATCCTTTTGTGGATCTTAATTTGCTAGCATAAATCATAATGTGTTTTGCCATTTCTGGTTGCCTATTCAGAATATCACGCATCTGCTCTACCGTCTTATTGCTGAACCTATTTCGCTGAACGAAAAAACGCCCTTTAGCCAAAGACTGCCACCGAAGAATTGAATTCATGGCAAAGTAGCGAAATAGGGGGTCTTTAGCAAATCGCCCATCTTCATACTTCATTAGGAACTTAAAATACTCATCAGGAGAGACTGCTTTTTGACGAGGTTGTCGTAAGTCAGCTGTACCATGTGGAAAAAGATGAGGAAAAGCACGTGCTATGTAACCCTCTTCTTGAAATTCGTTGATAGGCTGTGAATTTAATGAAGGGTGAGGCACACGAATTGCGTCATTTATTAAGTTGTTTTGATCTACCGGTTCAAGTAGTGGTCTAAATGACTCGCGCCTTATTGCCTCGTTCAAAGTATCAATATCCTCAGTAATATCGGTTGCTGTTGGTAACATTTGAGATACGTCACCATTCTCAGGTAATGTAGCGATCAAATCTTCATCAATTGTGATATTTGAATAATAAGGATTGTGAGCTTTAAGCCATCTGAGTGCTTCTAGAAGGCGTTGTGAGCGAACAGAAAACTCTGCACATCCTGATAAAGTATCTTTTGTCACTAACACAGTTGAAGTCATATCTGAAGGATTGACAGGCAGGCGCGAAATAAAACTCTCAATATTTTGTTTAAAGCTGATTACATTTCCGCTGTATCCATACTGTGAGCCTCGTATACGGTAAAGATAAACCACTGGATGTATTTGAGCGATCATCATTTGTTCAATGTAGCTCAGATCTTTGAGACAAATAGGAACTGGACCTGGGTCCATCGAATTAGTGGCAGAAAACTTGAAAGCACCGTCTCTACACTTGCATGTCTGGCAGAGCCAAGCAGTATTTAATATGATATCAGGGAAAGCTCTGTGACACATATTACAGGACACATAGGTGATTTGCGATACCTCTCTATCAAACCTGATTGCTTCATTCATTTGAGTTTTCAGTATACCGGTACTCGGCAAAAAATCTGAAGGTAACTGACTTGTGCGACTTCTCCGCATTGAATTACGATTCGCAATTCTTCTCATTTCAGCTGATTGCTTTCTCTTAACTGGCATCCTTGCAAATTCTATATAATAAAATCTTATAATCCGTTCATATATAAAATGTTTCTTAATATATATTTTTTTTATCCTGGATTGGCTGGACTATATCAAAATAAACAGATTTACTCTCATACTTCTTTTATACAATAAGCTTGAATGAAAAGAAAAAAAAAATTTGAAATGGAAACAAAAAGTTTAATTACACCAATTGCTGAGTTCGATTTAAAAAAAAACAAAATTCATGTACTTAATACGATTTAAACTTCATTGCACGTGTTTTAAGATAAAAATGTATGGGGTCCTTATTTCAGAAAAGTAAAATATATGTAAAATATATAAAAGTAAAATATATGGGACCGAGATTAAGAGCTTTTACTAATAGGTTGTTTCCGAGTATATTGTTATTTAAATAAGTTTCTCATGATAAAAAATGGCAACAATATAAATTATTTCAATTTTCTTTTTATTTAATTCAAAAGTTTTTCATGATAAAAAATGGCAACAATATAAATTATTTCAATTTTCTTTTTATTTAATTCAAACAATCGCAATGTTATCTCTATGGGGAAATGGAAAATTCTAGAGCAGACGATTCCGGGCGTTAGAGTTGACGAATATTTCTGTTTTTCAATCCCCGGCGAGATTTTGCCACTACCGACTTCCAGTCCAATTTTGGTATCAATGCGGCAAATATTTTGGCCGCTATCGTGTACACAAAAGTGTAATTTTTCATGGGAAGCCGGAGCTTTGCTCCGACAATTAAAATAACTTAATTTATTAGATGCAAGAAATTTAATTTATTGAATCAAATACATTAGAATTTCACAAAAGGATTTTTACGTAAAGTCGTCTTAATCGCCCGGTTTTATCCTCCCGCCCCCCCCCCCACCCCAACCGCCGCAAAGAGCTCTAATGAGCTCAAAGCCAGGTGTTAAAATGGTTCTGCGTCAATTCGTCGTACACAATTCATCGCCGCACAATTCATCGCCGCACAATTTATCGCAGCGTCAATTCGTCGCGGCTACGACTCAGCGTTAATTTGTCGTGGTGTCATTTCGTCGCAACGAAAATATATTTGAAGGCTATGATGATAAAAGTAAAGATGATTTAGTAAAATTATTTAATGATGTAAATTGATAGTTATAATTCTCTATATCAAAGAAAAATATATCATTAAATAATTTTACTACATTATCTTTAATTTTATCATCATAACCTTCAAAAACATTTTTGTTGCGACGAATTGACGTCGCGATGAATTTACACCACGGCGAATTGGCGCTGCGACGAGTTGACGCTGCGATGAGTTGTCGCCGCGGCGAATTGACGGTGCGATGAATTGTGCACGATGAATTGTTCCGCGATGAATTGTTCCGCGATGAATTGTTCCGCGATGAATTGTGCGCGACGAATTGACGTGACGCCGTTAAAATACGGCCGCGAATTCGCAGAGCAGTTCGGCCGAGCACCCGTCAAACGTCTCTATGCCATTTTTCTATCACACTTGACCAGCGGCAAACTCCGATCACAAAATAAAGATGTAACTGGAAAAATTTCAAAACCAATTCCGATAAGTTTAATGCATCATAAAAGCAGGAAGGTTTGGACTAGGGTCCATGAAGACGTCCGACGACGCGACGACTGCAGCTTCGAGTTCACTATAAAATTGAGTTAAAATATATAAAAGTATATAAAAGCTTTCTTTAATACTATCCCCTCCTTCACTAGCTAAGGAATTTAAATGGAATAATCAATTTGGATCTTAACCTACATTTTTGATACTATTTTGCTATAAAAAGAGAAATTAGCTGATATTATAATCATTTTATTATCTTTTAGGACAGGTTATCGTAGGCCAACATTTACTAAATTAAAACTTTTTTTTATTATAATTTTATTAAGATGTTACATGTTCATTGTCCAATTTAATTATCGATGAAATTGTAAAAATAATAAAAATCAGTCGCCAAAAAAACAAAAACAAAGGAAAGCACCCTATGCATTTTAATTACTAAATTCTTTAAAAAAAATAGAGATTCGACTAAAAATTATGTTGTTTCATTTGTAAGAAAAAAAAAGTTTAAAGAGCTCGTGCAGAAATTGTACCAAAATATGGATATTTCAATACGAACATCTAATTTTTGCATCATATTTGGATCCATTTTAATTACTAAATTGTTGTAAAAAAAAGTAGTGATTCGACTAAAAATTATGTTGTTTCATTTGTAAGAAAAAAAAGTTTAAAGAGCTCATGCAGAAATTGTACCAAAATATGGATATTTCAATACGAACATCTAATTTTTACATTATATTTGGATCCATTTTAATTACTAAATTGTTGTAAAAAAATAGTGATTCGACTAAAAATTATGTTGTTTCATTTGTAAGAAAAAAAGTTTAAAGGGCTAATGCAGAAATTGTACCAAATTATGGATATTTCAATACGAACAACTAATTTTGACATCATATTTGGATGCATTTTAAAACCTTCTCACTGCCGCGACCTGATATATCCGTTCCCTATACTGTAGGTTTCACAGCAATACAAGTTTTATTTAAATTAATATAATTCTACAAATATAATGCATTTTTAAAACATCAAGTAATGATTGATACTCTCAAGGATTATACTTATATACGTAATTAAGTTTTTTATCTCAAGTTTGAAAATTCAGATTTTTTAAGCATTTAAGAAAAATTAAAGAGAAAACAACACAACAAATTTGCCCTTTTGCTCGGCGGTCAGGGGGTTAATTACTAAATTGTTGTAAAAAAAATAGTGATTCGACTAAAAATGTCGTTTCATTTGTAAGAGAAAAGAAGTTAATTTAATTATCGATGAAATTGTAAAAATAATAAAAATCAGTCGCCAAAAAAAAAGGAAAACACCCCATGCATTTTAATTACTAAAATCTTTTTAAAATAATAGAGATTCGACTAAAAATTATGTTGTTTCATTTGTAAAAAAAAAGTTTAAAGGGCTCATGCAGAAACTGTACCAAAATATGGATATTTCAATACGAACATCTAATTTTGACATCATGTTTGGATCCATTTTAATTACTAAATGGTTGTAAAAAAATAGTGATTCGACTAAAAATTATGTCGTTTCATTTGTAAGAAAAAAAAGTTTAACGGGCTCATGCAGAAATTGTACCAAAATATGGATATTTCAATACGAACGTCTAATTTTTACGTCATATTTAGATCCATTTTAATTACTAAATTATTGTAAAAAAAATAGTGATTCGACTAAAAATTATGTTGTTTCATTTGTAAGAAAAAAAGTTTAAAGGGCTCATGCAGAAATTGTACCAAAATATGGATATTTCAATACGAACATCTAATTTTGACATCATATTTTGATGCATTTTAACTACTAAATTGTTGTAAAAAAATAGTGATTCGACTAAAAATGTCGTTTCATTTGTAAGAGAAAAGAAGTTAATTTAATTATCGATGAAATTGTAAAAATAATAAAAATCAATCGCCAAAAAAGAAAAAAAAAGGAAAACACCCTATGCATTTTAATTACTAAAATCTTTTTTAAATAATGGAGATTCGACTAAAAATTATGTTGTTTCATTTGTAAGAAAAAAAAGTTTAAAGAGCTCATGCAGAAATATGGATCTTCATGCAGAAACTGTACCAAAATATGGATATTTCAATACGAACATCTAATTTTGACATATTATTCGCCTTTTATTGTTCAACCAACACACATATACTTTGTATTTATAATAAATTAAAAAAAAAAAGTTTTTTAGAACATTTTTTATATAAAAAAATTGTGTATTTATTACGTGACTAGGTGATCTAATCCAGCCTTTCCGGTTTACAAATATAGGTGATTTTTTTTATTTTTTATATGAGATGTTAATCTTCCCAACCTTGCGAAAACGTCCGTGCCAGGATTCGAACCCGGGATTCCTTGGTCTTTTTTGCACCCGGTCGGGAAGATTACATCTCATATGATTTCTTTACCAATTAGAATAATTGTGTCAAAATTAATGTAGTGTATTTTTTAAATGGAAAACATTAAGTTTTTTTTTTCATATAATATATTTTGTTTGATTACCCCATAACACCACAAAACATTTGTAAATGAAAGGTATTAATTGTATATTGCAATAAAGTTTTGAAATTTATTACAAGCGATAATTTCGTATTAGCGGCAAGCCAGGAGTCGACCGAAGAATTCGAGCAGATAGCCGAAGAAATCTACAAAGATTTCACTACATCTTTTTGATTCTGATAATTTCAGATGTTTAAGCGCGTAGTTTGATTACATGTTTGTTAAATTTCTGTTTTATTTGTATTATTTTATTTTTATTTTGATGAAATTTTAATTTCATTATGCCTGAAACAAATACTAAATTAATCTTTCGTAATCGTCTGCAACCGATAGAGATGATAGATAAAAAAATCATGCTTGAAAATCAGTTTTAACCCCTTGAAGGGCAAGCACGTAGTCTAAAAATACTAAATTTTGTGATGTTTTGACACCAGTAAATTTAAATAAGGAATTTTACCTTCTCAATCTACAAAAACAATACTAAATATTTTTATTTAATAATACTGGTGGCAAAGTTATATATTAAAGAGTGTTATATATTATATACCGGTGCTCCTCAAGGGGTCAAACCCTAAAAAAATCAGTGAATTATGATAGAGTTTTCAAACAATTTATTTTGGAAGAATTTGTGTTTCCATTTAGACGGCGAGAAAATGGTGATATATATCAATAATGTACAGTCAAAACAAAACATATTTACATTTATATTTCAAACATACTATAAACAGTTAAATTCAATTAATACGGGAATGAAGGGGGCATAAATTCATTCTCTTAGCTAGTACTGGTCAAACACTACAACACAAATAAAATTTTAAAATCATACAAAATAATTAAACTTATTACTACAGTTAACTACTCTAAATATCTTATTAACCTTCATAAAACGCTGAGAGTTATTTGTTCATTTTCATTTGGTCATATGTGATAAAATCGGGTCACAATACCTAAGTCATCTTCAGCTTCATGATAATTATTGCAAGTGATTCCAACAAACTTTCATATACCAATGTCATCGATTTCTTGGTGTTTCTCGTGGATAATTTCAAAATTCCTTTCTCTGTTAAAAATCGCCTTTTGTCACATTCACTATAAATTTTAACAAGAATCTTGATAAATTGAGCAGAAATGTTCTCTTATTATCCTGCATATTTCATTTATATATCGTTAAAAAGTAAAGATCGTATTGTAGTTTAAATTATAAGTCTTCCTTTAACTGCAAATCGCTACTTTTAACCATATTCTCGTTTTAAGCGTCCTCGTATTAGCGATATTCGTTCGATAATATTTATATAACCCAAACAGAAATAGGATACGATTTCTAAGAAATAAATATTTTGGTAAATGGATAAAAATAAATATCATGTAGCTCTTATGTGTGCAGCGATTCAGAATACACAGACAACATTAAAATATTTTTTAATTTATACATACTAAAATTACTAAATGCACAAAACTATTAATTATATCTAATCTAATTGTATAGTTAAAAATTTCATCCACGCAAGAAATATGTAATAACTATTAATATATTATACACATATTAAAGAAATACTGATATTTATTGCAATGAATATCTTAATTTTAACTAATAGCATTGCAAGAGCTTTAGTTAATATATTTTTGCATAAGAGTTTTAATATTAAATGTTAAAAAAAATATATATACTGATTTCTCAAGAGTAATTCAGAGAAAATTTTAGAATAGATTTTTCCTTTAAACAAAAATGTTTTTGTATCTGTTTAATATTTATACAATTTATATAGGTTTATACGTTGGACGAAAAATCCCATGAGGACACAAACACTACGTAGCCTTAAGAAGTCGCAATCATGAAGCAATCATGAAGCAATCTAGGTTTTTTTCTCTGTTAGTTTATACATTTATTAGAGAAATCTTTTGAATGGTTCTTATTTAGATCTGACATAAATCATATTATCAAAACAAAAAGAAAATATAAGTTTTTTACGATTAATTCCTCTTGATCCTTACATAATTTTGTTTTCCAAAATACTGTATTTAATTTTCAAAATCTCAAAGCAATTTATTATTTATATACAACTATTTAGAGTATCAATATTAAGTAAAGAAAAAAAAATATTAATTAATAAGATTCGCTTCATTCAGAATATTGATTTTAGATTTCATGTGCAGAACATTTATTTCAATGTTACATACAATTTTCTTATTGAAAAAATAGCTCTGCATAATATTAAAACCCCTTCAGCATCGGATTATTGGCACGACATTCAGGGTGATTCATAAGTAAGTATACAACTTCCAGATGCTGTAAAACGGGAACGATTTAAGGCACTTACCCAAATGCAAGCCGTAAGGTACGTGTACCCATATTTTTTTTCCAGCTGCCGTGCGCAGTCACATAGGCGATAGCTAACGTGTCACCTTAATATCACTAAAAATGGCTGGACTGCAGTGGAGAGGTCTTGAATTGAGCAAAACGGAACCTGTCACCATTGTGTAACGACCTTTTCGAACACGATTTGGAAAAGAACCTCTAATCAGAAAATCCATTATAATTGGCTTTAAAGAATTGTAATTACAAGCTGCTTGTGCAAAGTGGACATAAATGGATTCCCCGTTTGATGTGTTTCATTTCTGTCTGATTTGCACAAACAGCCCGAAGTTTGAAACTTTTTTAATCAATCGTAAATTGATTTTTTGTTAGAGGTTCTTTACCAAATCGTGTTCGAAAATGCCGTTGCATAATGATGACAGATTCTGTTTTGCTCAATTCAAGACTACGAAATGCTTTCTTCACTGCTGATGCAGCCATTTCTACTGATATTCACGTGACACGCTAGCTATTGCCTATGTCACTTCGCACGGCAGCCGAAAAAAAACTCAATGAGTACACCTACTTTACGGCTTGCATTTGGGGAATATACATTTAATCGTTCCTGTTTTACAGGATCTGGAAGTTGTATATTTATTTATGAATCACCCTGTACAATTTAGGTGTCGATTGGCAAGTTTCCAAACCCTACCGTAAATCACTTTAGAGGCAGCAGCTAATTACCACAAAATAAAACAATACTACACATTTCAATTTTATTCACGTTGGTAAGGGTGTACGATGAAATAGTAACGTACGCAGTGTACGTTTGGTGCTGAGACGATTAACATTACAAGTCATGAGGTATAAATATATTATATAGCTTGTATTACTTGGGAAGAAATTCTAAGATGTTTTTTCTTTAAGCAACAAATGCTTTGGTATCTATTTTCTTACACACTTTATATTGGTTTGTACTTTGGATGAAATATTCCAGGAAGACAGAATAAACTAGTTAATCTTTAGAAGTCGTGATGGATTGTTTTTATTTTGATTCCACACAAATCGTGTTATTGAATCAAAAAGGAATAGGAATAGAACTTCCATTTCAAAGATTAATTTATTTTATCTTCGAACTTTTTTTTGTCATTTTCGGTATTATTTTAATAAAATTTGTTTAGTAATTTTATACTAATTTAATTACTTTCAACTAAAGAAGAACTAATTGCTAACAAATAAAGTATGGGATATTTTTAGGATATAAAGATTATTCTAGAAATACGGATATTATATTTAACGAAAAGTGGTGTTAAATTTTCTAACTGAAAAGAAAACTTTGTACAATATTACTATTACAAATTCGAAAGCATAACTAAATTAATTTCAGTAACAAGAATATTTAAAATAATTGTTATCATAGACATTTGAAGGCACGCATATTTTTTTAGAATATTTCAAAATATTTTCTAGACTATTTTTTTTCTTTTAAGCAATTTTCTTTTAGGAATCTATTTAATTTAAAATAAAATTATCATTCATTTACATATACTAGATAGTTTTTCTATTGTGTGGCATTTTTTATGTGCTTTGTTAGTTAATTCCTTACTAATTTACACTTATTTCTATGCATAATAACCCTACTGCAGATTTGAGGGCACGCCATTTAGGTAACAATATTTTATGTATTTATTTATTTCTCTGTGCAATTTTTATTGGTTGGATGAAATATGATATAATTGGATCTAATACCCCATGAGGATGGAATAAGCTACTTAATCTTAAGAAATCGTGATCGATCAATGTAACAATCGACGATATGACGATATTTTTTATCTTAGTATTTGCATTTGTTTCAGAAATCTTTGAAATTACTCTTATTTGAATTCAATACGAGTCGGTTTATTAAACACAAAGAAGGAAACGGCATTTTGGTAGATTCTTAAAAATGACTAGTAGTTTCATTAGTTGAAATTGGGATTATTATGGCCATTGCATGCGTTGAAAGTTATTGAATAAAAGTATGTGTGTTAGTTGTGATTATATAATATCAAAATTAGTGTGCACAATACTTGCAAGTTTGTATTATGGATATACAACATTTTTGTAAAAAATGATTACCTGTTACAGTGGTGGACATAATTATAAGACACCTACCTAATTTGACATACAGTGAAAGAAAAGATTCAGAGCTTAAAAATGCTTTATCAAATACGACAAAAACATAAATTTATTCTGTTATCAGACGTAATTGTTTTACAGAAATGATATTTTTATAGAGTTTAATAAAAAAAAATAAAAACACCATGGACAAAATTATAAGACACCCTAACATTTTAATTAAAACACCTGCTTTTTTCCGAAATAGGCAAATTTTCTGCACGCTGTTATGACGTCAGCAGTTATCTAAAGCAGACGATAACCGACTTCACGCATTTAGAAACATGCCACGAGGTACAGAATGCCCCAGCACATTTTATAGCATTCTTCAGGTCTTCGACACATGTAAGCTGCCTCCCATTTCGGTAAACCTCACGATCTAAGATCCCCCGCAAGTTTTCGATGGGATTTAAATTTTGGGAGGGAGAAGGCCACGGAAGAACATAGATACTTTGCTCTGAAAACCACTTTTTTGTTACGTGTGATGTATGAATCGACGCGTTATCGTGCTGGAAAGTGTAGTTTTCGCCACAAAGAAGTTCACCGTATATGGCTAGTTGATTTTTAAGAGGATTCTTATACTTTTCGGAATTCATTCCTGAATACACAAAAACGATATCGGTTTTCACTTGAGCCGAAAACAAAAGCCCAAATCATTATTATCACCATTTGGCGGCTCATTTGTACATCAGGAGACTTCCGTAAGTCATGCCAATAATAGTGAAACCCGTCAGGACCATCCAGGTTAATTTTTTTTTTAATCAGAAAATAACACAGAGTACCATTTGGAGGTCCAGGCCTTAGTTTGTTTAGCGAAGTTTAAACGGTCCATTTTGTGCCGCCTTAGAAGCGGTGTTTTTTTTCTTCAATTTTTTAAATTTCACATGGGAAGCATTATGCAACACCCTGCGAATGGTTCTCCTTGAACAATTCAGTTTGAAAGCATTTTTAATGCCTGTAGTAGTCATCTTATTTTGTGTAGCGAGCGAAAGCACATGGAGTCTGTCTGTCGAGGACAAGCAAGGAGTATGTCCAGATCTTTTAATCACCGATCCATTACTTCTTCTTTTTAAAAACATTTGAAATTGCACATCTAGAGCGTTTAATAACTTTTTAAATATTATTAACTGAAGCACCAGTTCCATTTAATCTTCAAATTTTGCGAATTTCACTTTCTTTTAATTCTGTACCTCGTGGAATGTTTGTAATTGCGTGAAGTCGGTTATCGTCTGCTTTAGTTAACTGCTGACGTCATAACAGCGTGTAGAAAATTTGGATATTTCGAAAAAGAGCAGGTGTTTTAATTAAAATGTTAGGGTGTCTTATAATTTTGTCCATGGTACTTTTATTTTTTTTTATTAAACTGTATAAAAATATCATTTCTGTAAAATAATTACATGTGATAACAGATTAAATTTATGTTTTTGTCGTATTTGATAAAGCCTTTTTAAGCTCTGAATCTTTTCTTTCTCGGTATGTCAAATTAGGTAGATGTCTTATAATTATGTCCACCACTGTAGTTGGAGATCAAACTATGAATAACAGCGTAACCAGCATAACTTATTTCTGTGTCAATAACACGGATTTTATTTATTCCTGCATATGTATGTTTTTTTTTTTCAGTTTCATTCGCACGAAATTCTTTTTTATATCTGTATAAGAAAAGTTTGAGATTGAAATGATCTGTTTCTTGAATGTGAGAAGCATTTGGTTGTCTTCCAAATATTTCCGTCGTATAAACATTCTTAATTCTTCTTAGGAAAAATTGAGTGGTTTATTACAGTTTAGTTTTGTAAAGACAAACATTTTTGTTTTTCGAAATCTTAAAATTGAATAAAAAATACTTTTTTATGCATTCAAATAATGTTATCACTATACTGTGATTTAAAATTGGTTGGAATGACGATCATCTTATAAACTGTTTGTGATATAAACAGATAGGGTATCCGCAAAGTCTCGTTACCATTAAACAAGATTGCAAAATTACGCATCAGGCATAAATTATGAAACGCTTTCCAACATTAACAGAATATTATTAAGAAATTTAATTTTTTTTCATGCTATGAAAGGAGATATTTAATAAAGCAATTTAAATAAAATGCATCGAAAGCGATTCTTTTCATATAGACCATAACGTTGTAGTGGACTGGCAACTGCATTATAAAGGCATTCTAGTGTTTTGATTGTGGATGTGATGTCACGCTCTAACATATGTGTGCACAGCAGAGACCTTTGTACGTTATTTTACTTTAACTTTCGAGGAATGTCCGTAGCGTTCGGAATTTGTGGGTTTCTGTGTTCCGCAGTGTTTTTATGCAAATTTTGGCTTCTCTGCTCAGTCAGCAATGGTATATAAGCAGGAATGAAAGTGTGTTTCTGCGGATTTGGGTCACATCACTTCTCCAAGGAAATCTAAAACAGTTTTCGCCACGAAAGCAGTGATAGGTTCCAGAAGCGGAGCTTGTATAAAGTAAAGAGTAGCTTTTGGTAAGCTAGTTTTAGATTATATTCAAAATAAAGATCCTTCACAGCCACGAGTTGCAATTAGTATTTAGAAAGTGAAGTTTGTGTTTGACAAACTTGTGAAGTGATTTTGTTTTAGCTGAAAGCATTGAGATTTTCCCTTACACTTAGACGTGGATTTTTCTAGACGCGTTTATAAGTGAGACTTTACTTATTTGAATTTTATAGTTCTTTAAAGTGAAGAACATAGCTGTAATTGACTTTTTGGGTCATATTGTTCAGTTAGGCCAAGTTACTGAGGGACTCTGCCACAACCCCAGCCTAATTATTTTCAATAAACATTGTGTGAACTTTGAATTTTTGTAATGAATGAGCAAATACGGGGTGGAGGTAATCCCCCCCAATCACAACGTAACGGAAATATTTTATGTGTAACTGCAAACGAACTTTAGGCTGCCCACTTTATTTTCAATAAAGAACATTTCACAGTAAACTTCATTAACATATAAAAATTACACATTAATCCGAATACATATTTATCAGAGTACATTTACCTCCATTGCATGTTTAAGAGAGTGTCTTTACGCGCGGTGAGATGGTCTGATCGCCAAACGAATATACGGGCATGCGGAAAGACACATACAGAAACTGAATTCATAAACACTTTTCTACTATGGTGGTAATTGTTGAAAACATTATAACTCATAAAATACTTAATATAAGTGTCGTTAAGTATCTAAATTTTTGTTTGCATTTTTCTTTCTAGATAATGTGACTGACACATGGTGGCTACAGTACGCGAAATTTTCCAGTGCGTGTTGTGGTAAGCAGAGAGCAAATATTCAATTATAATACAACGAAACTACCGACTTCAGTATGGGAATGATCGTCCAAGCATATCCAGAATACTACGATGAAGAACTCTAAGTATACAAGACGTGTGATGGCGTGGATGGTGGATTTTCTACATAATTTAATGTATTTTATACATAATGGAGTTATCGTTTCTACAGCAGTATTGAAATCACCGATTTATAAATCTCATGCTATATCATCAGCTTTCTGACTTAACATCAATCTATTGAGTATAACAACGTGGTCTCATTTTCCAGCAAACCACTGTAAAAGAGCATTTTCAACATCAGTTTCTTTTCCGGGACGTTTTATTTTTTGGTTTAGATTTTTATTGCATTTTAGTCCTTTTTATTATTATTATTATTTTAATTTGAGCTTGCGATATCTGAAATTGTTTAACAAGTTCAAACTGAGTACACTTATTTACAGCTACGTATTAAAAAATATTTATCTTTTTCTTTTAAAGTAAAGTATTTTTTCTGAAATACATTGTAAAGAATCACAAGAATAAAGCTCGTGAAAAGCTCAAATGCGTTAAAAATTATAACGAACTCGAGCTTTGTTGTTTACTTTCAAACATTTCAGAATGTTTCTTGAAAGAAAGAAACATTCTGCAAAGAATTTCTACTCCGTGAAGAAGGTTAGCTGTCATAGGCATAATGTAAAGACGTCGAATAAAGTTAAGATATAAGCATGTAGTTCGCGATAGAAAACTTTACAGAGCAGCGGCGCAAACTGATTGCATCTTTTTTCTTTTCATTTGTTCTTTCATTGATTTTTCTTTTTATTTTATTACCTACTTCTATTTATTTTTTAGTCTTACTAATGAGATTTATGAGTGCGTTTTAGTGTTTCGTAAAAACTTTATAGATATTTATGTAGTTTTAATTATTGTAATAATGAAAACAATCAGACATAGCCAATGCCTGTTTTAAATTACAGTGAATTTAAATAAAATGTATACCCAAATTTTAGTTATATAATTCATAGAAATATGTTTATGTTTCGTTTTTAAAAGGATGTAACTTTTGTTATTGTATTTTAAGTCAAAATAATAGGGATGATACGTAATCTAATATTTATTTTCATCAATCTAATTTCTGCAGAGATCAGGAAAAGAACTCAATGATGTAAATATTTTTTATTAAAGTAATAGTAATCCAACACAATGTTAATCACTTAAAATAGTAATGAATACTGAGTTTCTTTGAGTTTCCTTTTTATAATATTTAAAATAAAGATAATTGAGAACATTTTAACTGAACATTTCATGTCAATTTTATCAATGTAAATTATATAAAAATCCCTAATATTTAACATTCAACCATTAGTTCAATTCAGAAAATTTGTCTTTTTCTCAATGTACTCAATTCAAAAATTAAAAACTATTACACTGTATTTAATAATAATTGCTTCACAAGTTTGAATGATAACATTCATATCTCTAAGTTGTGTTATATTAATATTATATGCATGTAAGAGGGATTTTTATGTAAGTTACTTTCATATAACAAAAATAAAATATTTAGCTAAGTTGCTCTTGATTATTTTAATTTGAAACTAATAATAATAATAATACACAATATTTGTTATTATTTTAAGTGTCTAACATGTTGTTGAAGTATTTACTACAATTTCAAAATTTTAAATTAAAACATTTACAGATATAAATAATTTTACTGATCTCTGTACAAGTTACATTGTTAAAAATAAATATTAGATCAAGCATCTTCGCTATTACTTTTACTTAAAATGAAATAATAAAAACAAGATATTTAAAATAAATAAATAAACATATTTCTATAACTGATAGAACTTAAATGGGGATATACATATATTAATTTAAAGTCACTATAATTAAAAACAAAAATTAATTGTATTTGGTTATCTTTTTGTATTGCAATAACTAAAAACTACATAGTATATATATTTAAAAAAATCAATGTTTTTATTATGCACTGAAAAATATTCATAAAACTTGCCCCTGAATAAAAATATTAATGGCTATCCACTTTTGTTTACAAATTTCATCCCGATATTTAAAATACCCATATTTCATTTCTTAAAAAAATTATCCTAGTTAACTAACGGTGTTGTGCACTTAATGTGAGTAAATATATTTTTAAATGATACAATTGAAGAAAAATACATATTTGTTTAATGTTTTCTTTCTTTCACAACCAACGCTAATGCCACGTGCCATCAGTTGACTGAAAAATACCGCCGACGCGGTGGAATGGATTTCGTCCACTCGCATTGTGGGTGTGCTGAAAAACACATTTTATTAAGAGACGCCTGCGAGCAGTTATTCTCAGCCTTTAAAATTTGCTTTTCTTTCAAGGACACTTATAAACTCACTTATAACACTTATAACACTTACTAGATGGAACCCGTCAAAATTTGACGGCAAACAACTTGATAGTACCATAAAAATAAAATTTATAGTTGCTTTAACTTGACAAATTTCATAGTGGGGAGGATAATATGATTAAGTGGTCACAGACCTTTCCAATGATATATAACATGAGGGTTGTGTGCAAAATTTAGAAAGTACCCCTTGGGGGGGGGGCAAAGTGGGGAGATGGGCATCAGAGATGCATAATATGATATAAGTGGTCACAGGCCTTTCCAATGATATATAACATGAGGGTTGTGTGCAAAATTTAGAAAGTACCCCTTGGGGAGGGGGGGGGGCAAAGTGGGGAGATGAACATCGGAGATGCATAATATGATTAAGCAGTCACAGACCTTTCCAACAATATATGACATGAGGGGTGTCAACAAAATTTAGAAAAGTATCCCTTAGGGGGGTGGGGGGGGGCAAAGTGGGGAGTTGGACATTTGAGATGCATAATATGATTAAGTGGTCACAGACCTTTAAAATGATATATAACATGAGGGTTGTGTGCAAAATTTATAAAGTACCCTTTGGGGGGGTGGGGGGGCAAAGTGGGGAGATGGACATCAGAGATGCATAATACGATTAAGCAGTCACAGACCTTTCCAATGATATATAACATGAGGGTTGTGTGCAAAATTTATAAAGTACCCTTTGGGGGGGGGGGGCAAAGTGGGGAGATGAACATCGGAGATGCATAATATGATTAAGCAGTCACAGACCTTTCCAACAATATATGACATGAGGGGTGTCAACAAAATTTAGAAAAGTATCCCTTGGGGGGGTGGGGGGGGGCAAAGTGGGGAGTTGGACATTTGAGATGCATAATATGATTAAGTGGTCACAGACCTTTAAAATGATATATAACATGAGGGTTGTGTGCAAAATTTATAAAGTACCCTTTGGGGGGGTGGGGGGGCAAAGTGGGGAGATGGACATCAGAGATGCATAATACGATTAAGCAGTCACAGACCTTTCCAATGATATATAACATGAGGGTTGTGTGCAAAATTTATAAAGTACCCTTTGGGGGGGGGGGCAAAGTGGGGAGATGGACATCGGAGATGCATAATATGATTAAGCAGTCACAGACCTTTCCAACAATATATAACATGAGGGGTGTCAACAAAATTTATAAAAGTTCCTTCCTTAGGGGGGGGGGGTGGCGGGATGGACCCCGGAGATGCATAACATGAATAAGCGGTCAAAGACTTTTCCAGCGATATATCACATGAGAGGTGTCTGCAAAATTTAGAAAAGTGTCCCACTTGGGGGGGGGGGATAGACCCGAGATGCATAATATGATTAAGCAGTCACAGACCTTTCCAATGATATATAACATGAGGGTTGTGTGCAAAATTTATAAAGTACCCTTTGGGGGGGGAGGGGGGGTGGCGGGATGGACCCCGGAGATGCATAACATGAATAAGTGGTCAAAGACTTTTCCAGCGATATATCACATGAGATGTGTCAACAAAATTTATAAAAGTGCCTTCCTTAGGGGGGGGGCTGGATGGACCCTGGAGATGCATAACATGAATAAGCGGTCAAAGACTTTTCCAGCGATATACCACATGAGAGGTGTCTGCAAAATTTAGAAAAGTGTCCCACTTGGGGGGGGGGGGGGTTAGACCCGAGATGCATAATATGATTAAGCAGTCACAGACCTTTCCAATGATATATAACATGAGGGTTGTGTGCAAAATTTATAAAGTACCCTTTGGGGGGGGGAGGGGGGGTGGCGGGATGGACCCCGGAGATGCATAACATGAATAAGCGGTCAAAGAATTTTCCAGCGATATATCACATGAGAGGTGTCTGCAAAATTTAGAAAAGTGTCCCACTTGGGGGGATAGACCCGAGATGCATAACATGAAAAAGAGGTCACAGGCGTTCCAACTTGCAACTTTTTCTCGAAGGCATTTGACAATATTAATTTTTTTTTTACCCAAGACAATTTAACGATATTCTTAATTTTTTTGCGTAATTCGTCAAACGTTCATGGAAAAAATCATGAAATTCGCTAATCAATAGTTGATAAATTATAAAATTCAACAATCGATAGCAGTAAAATCGGTCAATCGATAATGGAAAAATCACAAAATTCATCAAATGGTTCACGTAAAAAAAATTGTCCTGCACACTGATGATATGATCAAAAGGGTTTTGAAGTATAGGACAAAATTAGCACTTGCCAAACAGCGAGTAATCCTGAAAATTTGGCAATGGACTTTATTGCCACCACTGGTCAAACATAATAGTCACACTCACCAATTGCGATGATTGAATGGAAAAAGATTTTTTTCTCCGCTGTCGCTCGACAAATTTCGAAACCATTTGGCGAATTTCACGATTTTTTCTCCGAAATTGACGGATTGTGATTTTTTTTCTCGAAGCCATTTGACGATATTCGAAAACTTTTTCCCCCGAAACCAGTTGATGAATTTTGCGATTTTTCCACTGTCGATTAATGAATTTTGCGATTTTTCCGCTATCGATTGACGAATTTATCAACTATTGATTAATGAATTTCATGATTTTATCCATGAACGAACAAATTGCGCACTTTCTTTCCGCTAATGTTTGACACATTTCGCCCTTTACAATTCAGCCAATGAGTTGAACGTTGTTTCTTTCCAGAAATGTCAAGAATGAAACAATGATTCTTTAGGATGAATTTTCTTCGTTCGATGCACCATGGAAGAAAGAATGTGTGCAATGCAGCAACGGGCGTCACAGACTTTTTAGGGCACCTGCAGACTAAAAACATCTAACCAATCTTCGCGGGGGGGGGGGAATCACAGATTTCGTCAAATGATTGAGGAAAAAACACTAAATTCATCAAAGGATCATGGGGAAACATAACTTTCGTTAAAAGACATCAGAAAAAACATTAATTATGCAAAAGGATCGTGAAAGATAAGCAAATTTTGTCAAAGAATCGCAAAAAAAGAAAGTTCACCAAAAGGTCATGCTTTTTTACTAAATTTCGTCTAAAAATTGCGGAATAAAATGTATTTTATCAAAGAATCGCTGGAAAATGCGAATTTCGTTAAGGATCATGAGAAAAATGCGAAATTCTTCAAAGGATCGCTGAAAAAACATGAATTTCGTCAAAGAATTGCTGAAAAAACATGAATCTCGCCCAATAGAAAAATCATGGTTCATAATCATTATATCTAGTAGTATATGTAAATACAGTTTGTGATATAAGACAAAATTAACACTCACCAATCGGCGAGTAATACTGAAAATTGGTAATTGATGTTATTGCCAGTACTGGCTAAACTTAATAGTCACACTCGCTAATTGCGATGATTGAATGTAAAACGAAATTTTTTTCCCGCTGTCACTCAAAGAATTTTTAAACCATTTGGTGAAGTTTTTCCCGAAACCATGTTGTGAATTTCCCGATTTTTTCTTCAAAATCATTTTTCAACAATATTCGACCCAATACGCATGCGTCAAAAAAATCGCCGGCCAATGAGGTGAGAGTCTATTACTGTCTCTATTAACGTGTTTGGGATCATCTCCTGTTTTTTTTTTCTTGCACATTGCATTAAACCTAGGAAGGTATTTATATAGAACTCACTGTGGAGTGTTTAGAAGGTATTTATTTTATTTATTATAATTTGTATGAATACTTAGGTGTCCATTTCGGATTTACTGTTTAAAAATGAATTTAGGCTCATTTAACATTCGCAAAATCAATCCCGATGGAAATTGTGTTTTTAGATCTCTATCATTTTGTGTATATAGTACAGAAAATAATTATTCAAACGTACGTAAAATATCGTAGAACACGTAATACAAAATTGGACCACTTATAGTCCGTTTATTATCGGGGATGAATCTTATGGTGTTCCGATTGCTAATGAAAACGATTATGTAAATATATGGTTCTTCATAGAAGTATGTGCTTCTTCACACTTCAATAGAAGCATTGTTTAAATTAATATAATTCTACAAATATGATGCAGTTTTAAAATATTGAGTAATGATTAATATAGTCAAGGAATCTACTCATATACGTAATTAAGTTTTGGTACTTCTCTATTATCTCATCGACCACTTTTCATAACAAAAAACTATCGCCAAACTGTAACGCCAAATAAACGGGAGAACATTGTCATTAATACGCGCAAATGTTGAATTAAAAACCACTTGACGACATAACAAACACGTATAATGCTTCCGACATCAAGTAAATGGGATTGCATTTTTGGCATTTAATCATACATTTTGGCAATAGTATTTTGTTATTAAAAGTGGACGATGGGATAATAGAGAAGTACCTAAGTTTTTTATACCAATTTTGAAAATTTATCTTTTTTTGACATTTAAAAAAAATAACAGAAAAAACATTACAAATTTGCCCATTTGCTCAGCGGTCAAAGGATTAAGAAAATATTAATGATTAGCGGAACTGGTTCTAGCTATGAAGTAATATTATTTTGCTCAAAAACCCCCAGCAAAAAAATAATTACAAAGAATAAGTAATCGTCTTTAAATATACAAAAAACAATGTGATTAATGGCCAGGATTTTTTTACATATAACATTTTTTATATACAAAATAAAAACCGAAATAACCTCATTCATTTCACCCGATGTCAAAAATAGTTTTGTTTTCCACATTCTTGGGCAAAGCACTAAATCAATAAAATCACCAATTTGTGACAAATTATGAGTTTCATATGAATCGCCCATGAACGGACATGCAAACTGGTAAAAAATGAATGTAATAAATTAAAACATTCAAGATTTGTATACATACAAACAATACAATGTAAATATTAATATTGTTTGTATATATACTTCTTTGTATACATATATTGTTTGTATACATACAAACAAATATAATGTAAACATTATTCAAATATTAAGAGTTTACAAATCAAAACATTCTAAACATTTGTATACATACAAACAATATAATGCATACATACTCTTTACAAATTAAATAGCACACTTATGTAATGACAAAACTTTTAAATCGAATAGAGATAATATATTTCTGTTAAAAAATAATGCTAAAGTTCAGACTTACATATATTATACATTCACATAAAGCTAGTCACATTCCTGCATATTTATTAAATATTTAGTTGCTAAATATAGAAATAATATTTTATAATTTATATTCAGGCGCTCAGATTCGCTTTTTTCGAACACATAATAATAAAAATATTACTACCGTGCGTACTGTCTTTTGACATTATATTTACATAATCGAATTCATTATCAATCGGAACACCATAAGATTCATTCCCGATAATAAACAGACCATAAGTGGTCCAATTTTGTATTACGTGTTCTACACGTTTGAATAATTATTTTCTGTACTATATAAACAAAATGATAGAGATCTAAAAAAAAAATGTCCATCGGGATTTCGCCAACTTATGAGCCTAAATTCATTTTTAAACAGTAAATCCGAAATGGACATCTAAGTATTCATACAAATTACAATAAATAAAATAAATAAAATAAAATAAATACCTTCTAAACACTCCACAGTGAGTTCTAAATAAATATCTTCCTAGGTTTAACGCAACGTGACAACAGAAAAAAACAACAGATGATACGATCCCAAACACGTTTGTAGAGACAGTCATAGACCCTCACCTCATTGGCCGGTGATTTTTTGACGCATGCGTATTCGATCGAATTTCGATGGAATAGATTTGACAGAATTACCAAACAGCTTTAAATATATGGATTGAAATAATAATAAAAAGAAGCGATAATTCTTTCTTTTAGTATCACTTAAGCATTTCTCTAGATTTTAATAACAGTCGTATCCCTAACTCAGTACTGCTCAGTACTGCTCAGTACTGCTCAGTACCCCCCTCAGTACCCATCCCTAACTGGAACATCAGTACCCAGTTAGATGTTCTAACTGGAAACCAAGTTCTTTCGAAGCTCCTTAAATCATAGCTTCTGTCATGCATAACGTTCTTCAATTGGTTAAAATGATTTGTTATATTATTTGCTACTCAATAGAGCGATTTGGCAAGTTTTCTCTTATTCAAATTTCTCTACATGATTGATCTGAACTTAAAGTTAATCATTTCCTCAACATATCAATACCTTAACTTCGACATACTTATTCGAATACTTGATTGACTACATCTTTGCCAATGGCATACTAGACTAAATTGTACTCAGACTCAAAGATTAAAGTTGGTGGGTGAAAACTTGCCAAGATGCTCTATTGAGTAGCAAATAATATAACAAATCATTTTAACCAATTGAAGAACGTTATGCATGACAGGAGCTATGATTTAAGGAGCTTCGAATGAACTTGGTTTCCAGTTAGATCTCACTTCTTTTATTAGCGAAACCGTTAACGAACTTGGCCTTCTTTCACAGATATGTTTTTTATGGGATTTTTTCCTCAACAATTATTTTTCACATGAAAAAATTTAACGTGAAAAATGAAAAAAAAAAAAATTAAGGATTGCAAATAAGATTAAATGACGTAATATCTATGTAGATAAAAGCCGTTCTTGGAATGTATGTTCCTTATACAAATCTACAGTTTTTATCCGATTTGAACGAAACTTGATGCACATACTTTTTAGAACACGAGTACTGTCATGTTTAAAAATTTCTCAGACCATTCTTTAATTTTTTTTTCGAATATGTCCCATAGTTTATCATTACAGAAATCTAATTTTTTTTCGATTTATAATGCGATTTCTTTCCTGTCGACATAAAATCTCAACTACTCACTCACCCTTCGGCCTTCTAGACTTCTTCCTTCTTTATAAACTTTGGGTACTGCATAGCTCGGATTCTTCCGATTAGAATCAACGAGTCTGGGAGTCTATTCTGGTGTTATCGGAACTCTGAAACGGGTCGGAAAAAGCCATCTTAGCGACAATTTGCTATTCTATTCTGGTGTAGTAGAGTCGAAATTTCGCCTATCTGAGTGGGTTACTTTACGTCGGTTTTTTTCCGAAAGCTTCAAGACTGTCGAGATCGCTCGGAAAGATTTTTTGTTTTACTTTGAGGGATTGGAGCGCTTCTTTAACATTAAAAAATAGAAAGAGGGCAAAGTCTTTTAATTAACAGGGTTCGCAAATATCATGATATTTTCGAAAATATAAAAAAATATCTGATATTTTGATATATATCCGATATTTTCAAAATAGTCAACTTATTGATGTTTATAAAGTTTTCCATACTTAATATAATTAGAAATTAAATCATATTACACTTAGCATGAAAACTTAATATAAAGGTTAACTAATTGAAAAAACACAATTTGCTTTTTACATTTAAAAAAAATGTAGGATTTAATATCAAGAAAATGTTGTTTAATACAACAAAATTTGAAATACAAAATAGTTTTTGTAATTGAAAAATTGGAACGTAAATGTAAGCTTGTCTGCTTTTTCATTCCATAACCTGTTGTATAGTTTAAACTAAACTAAATAAGGCTTGAAAAGATTCTTTCTTATAAAGATTTAAATAAATAACTTATATAAAATTGACAGTGTATCTTTCAACGGGTGTTCTACATTTACAAATTCAGCTTCAAACGTAAAGATTTTTATTTATTAATTTTATTTTATTTTATTTATTTTTTGGTGGGGGGGGGACGCTAAAGTCACTGCCAGAGGAAAAGTTCTTTATCTACAACACGGTGCAGTTAATAACAGCTGAAAAAATCATTTACACATGTTTTGAACAATGTATTTACACTGAAAGTATAAAAAAATCCGAATATATATTATATTTGATATTAAATGTCAAATATCGAAATTATCAAACATCATGATATTTTGAAAATATCGCATATATATCAATATTAACGAACCGTATTAATTACAAAATGTTACTTTCTTACATAAAGCTTTTGTACAGATCCTTTGAAAGTTTTTTTAACTCAGAAATCTGTGTATTCTTTCTTTTCTTATCGGTAAAAAAGGTGCAACTAATTTACTTACAGATTTGATTAATAAATCTATATTAATCCAGACAGAAAAAAAAAACTTTCAATTTACATAAAAAGGAATTATAGTTCGAACACGGAATATATTTAAAAAAAAAAAAAAAAAAAAAAAAAATGCGTGTTATTTGGATTTGTAAACAAATCAAAACTTTCGGCGGAAAGACAGGACAGCTGACACTTTTTTTCTGTTTAATATTAAAGCTGTTCTCAAATTAAAACTGTCTATTTTCTGACACATTCCTGAGTTCATTTTTATTCGCAAACACAGAAAATTTGTAGGTTTTCTTATTCAGAAACTGTGGAATCGAATATAATTTCCCATTTTTCGATAAAGCCAAAGGATCTTTTAAAAAATGCAGACAAAATAGGCATTTTGAACCGAAATTACAAAAGCGACACCCGAAAGAGGTCGTCATGAGACAACAGTCGCTTATAACTCAAAATATAATACATCTATCTATCTATATATATAATAAAAATAAATAAGACGCTTTTCTATTCCAAATCACTTCAATTGTCATATCTACCAATTTCATGCTTTTACGTTTAAAAATAAGTCTGTGAATGTGCAGGGCTCGATCAAGCAAAAGAGAGGACGATGAAAGCCAGATCCTCTTGATATGCTGTCACAAAAATTAAACATGTTTTATGCCTTAGAATACAAATATAAATATATAACTACATATTTAGAGAAATATATAATTTGTGTTTAATCTTTTCCGACTGTAATTGTACAAAATATGAGTTATAATCAGATCAAGGTCGAAATAGATTTACAACATTAATCTTAAAATATTGCCCACTAAGTTTGGGACCCCTAAAATCAATGGGGCTCAGAGCCACGGCCTAGTTGGCCCTTTTTTTATCAGACCCTGTGTTTGTGTCAGAAAATATCGCGTTGTTGAACGGAGAAAATATTTTTTAGATCCACTTTAATTTTTTTTTTCTTTTTAATTTTCAAAACTTTGTAACATTTGTTTTTACGTTTAATGATTTAATTGATTCAAATCATATTTTTCACTAAGAACCGGGATTTTCAATTTAATTTTTGATTAACATATTTAGTTATTTTTGAAAAAAGTAATAAAACGAATTGATGATCTGTTTAAGTATTTAAAATATCAATAAAAAAAAAAAATATTTGAACGACTTTCTTTAGAATATTTCAATTGTCACAAAAATAATTAAATCTTGATGAATTTAAAAATGAATTTAACAAGGGGGGGGGGAGACTTTAGTATAAAAATAAATTAATATATTTATTTTATTTTATTTTTTAAGTATATTGTGGATTTTTGAGATTAAGGAGAACTAATTACCCGAGTCCTTAAGCAAAGCTAGATTTTTTTTTTCAGCAAAGATACAACTAAATTATATTTAAATATTCCGCCTAATTTACATTTTTTTCTGTACTGGTGTCACAGTTATAATAAATTTAAAATAAACAAAATTATTGAAACTGGAAATATAAGTTAACAATTTTAATATCATTCACATAGTTAATTCTGGTTTAAATAGTTTATAATAAATGGTCTAAAGATACAAATAAATGAAAAGTTATGAACTATTTTATATTTATTTTTAAAAAATTCGATTATACTCTTAAATATTCATGTAGGGCTTCGTAGAATCTACAAAAGTCCTCCCCACCCCCTATTTAAAAAATATTTTGCAGTCTATAAAAAAAATCTGTCAATTTCACCGTACATTTGCTAATTTTTTTCTAAGATCAAAATAAAACAAAGTTACTTTCCAAAATATTTGGTTCAATAATAATAATAATAGACAATAATATTTTATGTACACAATTAAAAATGCAAATAGGATTTTTGTATTTTTTTACTTAGGCCGGGAAATATTACACAGATTGCAGGAACGGACACGCTAATGTGAAACAATCGCATTCATTCCTTCAACTCTTTTGTAAATAACCCAAACATTATTTCGCATCGGACAGCTGACTTTCCCTCTCCCAAACAAACGAAAACAGGTGCGTACTTGCATCTGATTTGCTACAAATTTGTCCGACTGCAAGCAGGGAATATCTTTTGTTTCATCCTCTACTGTGATAACGAGGTGAGACCAGAATAGCTCTAGTCCATAGCTGTCGTTATGAAATGGAGATAATCCGATAACACCAGAATCGATCCCCTGGGCTAGAGCTACTAAATATATAGAAGCCTTATAGATAGCCTTTAATATAGAAGCCTTACCCTGGGCAGACTTGACTTAGGCTTCTCAAGCCCAGTTTGACCAGATCTAAAAGCGGAAAGTGACAGGGTGTTCAGATAAGGCAAGAAGTTGTCATTGCAACCCTCCTTTTTAAACTTTAGAAGGTTCTAGAAACTGAAGGGTTTAACAAGTTTTCGCATGAGATAGGTAATCATATTTTGCACATTCCCCAAAGATTTTTCTTTTTTTTTTTTTTTTTTTTCGTGAATCTTATTTTTTAACAACAGTCACACATTTTTTTCTGTCTATTCCAATGAATTCGTTTAATCTTAGAGCGCATCCACTTCAAAAAGACAAATACATTTCTCTAAGAAGCTTTCAGTTATTTACAGAACATGAGTTATAAAACATGAGACAGATTAAAAATAACAATGAAAAAACAAGCTTCAAGCATAGATTATAAAACTTTTCCACATATTCAGAACACCGTTTAATAAGTTGAAATATGATGTCTATGAAAACAGTTTCGAAAATGCATAACACATTTGAAAACCCAATTTCACCAATTCTCATTAACAGTCTTAAAATATACGAATTATTTTCTGAATCCCTGTTTATCATCTATGGATTTGTATATGTACTACATAATATGCTAAACTTTAGTTCATTTAAGAAACGCATGTGCACAGTTGAAAATTCCCTTTTAGCAATTTCCGTCAATAAACAGAAATGTACTTGAGATCTTTTGTGCAGCCCTGTATTTGATTTATAGAAATTATAAACACCAAGTAATATCCAAAAAATTAGTTAAATTTAAAAACGCGTACCACAACAGACAACACACTTCACAACAGACAACACAATTTTCGTTCATGTACAGTACTGTAACCGAATTCTTTGTATGTCCCTGTAAATGAAGGATGACGGCCGTGCGCAGTGCGCACCCTATTATATACTAACCCTCTTGTAGTGACATATAGCAATTAATACATGTCACCTCAGTGACATATATCGATTACAATATGTTTGAAATAGAGTACATAATTAAAATACACGGGAAATGTTTTATCCCCATAGACCGTAATGTAACGGAATTCTTTTGTGTGTCCTTGTAAATGAACCATGAATGCTAGGCACACCATATTCTATAGTAAACATCTTGTAGTACTCCTAAATGACAAATACCAATTTCAATATGTTTTAAACAGAGTAACATAATTAAAATACAATTCAAAAGTTTTTTCGACTGACCGTAATGTAGTTCAAATGACCGAAATGTTTAGAGTGCCCCTGTAAAAGAACTATTAGATATATTCACTTCATTTTCAATAGCGAACATGCCATAGTAAACCTGAAAAATATATCTAATTGCATGACAATCCAAGTATATTTACGTGAGTTAGAGCACAGACAGACAGACAAACCTAATCAATAAACACTTTTCAACTTTGTTGGAAATTATTAAAAAGAAAAAGAAAGAAACCCTGAATGAATTTGGACGAAATCTGAAATGTTTTCATTAAAAGTTATTCTTTAAAACGGGATTACTTTCCAACATTGTACTCAGTTCTTTGTAAAATTTTATACCGAAACAAATTACAACAATTTGATATATCGGGAAATTATTACAATAAGCGAGTAATTCCATTGAGCAGATCACACTGAATAAATATCTTTCAAATAAACCTTTGAATTCAAAATGTAACTTACCAGCATCGTATAAGAAAAAGTACCTATTCTCTAATTTATAGATGGTATGTAAATATATTTTACATGTAATTGTTTCAGTAAAACAATATAGAAAACTTCTATAAATATCAAAGAAATTAACCTACAAACAATATAACCTACCAGCAAAAATTTTTGAAAAATTTTATATCTCTTCGGTTTTACAGATCGCCATAAAAGAGTTTACCTTTGAGTGATTTGAACATTAAGAAGCTGACACTTTAAATCCAAGGGAAAAATAAAACAAACCGGCTTATAAAACGATCTCGTAAACTGCTCTTGGTTGAATGTTTTTTTACAGAACAAAAGAAAATGGCTGTAGTTTTTCGAGTAGAAAATTTCATTTTTTTCAATGTTTCAAGGAAACAGAGGTATTTGAGATATAAAAAAGAAACAGATGGATTCAAAATGTCAGTAAAAGAATTCATGATGTTGCCATGTATCAATCTGTTTATGTTAAGTGTTAAAACGAATAATTTTGTTTCTAATATGTTTATCTTGACAGCGATTCGGTGCTATTGTACAGTATAGGTTTCCGTAAATAATTACATTGCTCAAAAATAGTATAAAATAATGCAGAAAAAGTATATCTCCGAAAAAAAGGTGTTACGGCTTTCCTTGGTCTTGCAGACGACTTTATCGCGTTCTTTCATAATTTTGTTTTTGCCGCATGGCAACAGTTAGCCTCTCTCGCATTTGTTGTGATATACGCACGAAAAATTCAACATGGAATAAACCGCATAATGTAGCTATTTTATTAGCTAAAATGACTATAGGGTCATTAAATATAGTAATAGGAAGTCATTTCTTAATCATAGTAAGAATAATATAGTTATTAAATTCTTAGTGGTATTGTCCACTCATTCATTCATTATGATATTGTTCTAAACTGACTGTGGTGTCAATACTTTGGATTTAAACCTAATGTAATGTATATATGTATATAAACATTTTAGTAATTTAGAGACTCTTAGCATTATTCGCATCAAAACGTTACATATTTTCTAAATACAGTCCACTCAATCAATAACTTTAGCGCAGCGTCAATAGAAGGAAATTTGCATATTGTATGTGTTTTATGTTTATGTGACATAATTTTGTTTCTTTCTATTTAATGGTGTTTTTTTAATAGTAATTTTTTTACGAAATCAACTTCGTATGGAATATTTTAATTTTTTTATTTTATAGTTTACAGGCCCGATATATAATATATATACATATATACTTTTACATATATAAAACATTCTTAGAAATGTCTTTCAAATAATGTATTTTTGAAAAATCTAGAGCTTTTTAACCTTTTTTATGCATCATCATAAAAATTTTAACCTTGAGTGATTTGAAGATTAAAGAGTTGACTCTTTAAATCTAGGGAAGGAAATACAACAAACAGCTTTTTACAACGACCTCATAAAGTGCTGTTTGTAGGTTGTTTTTATATAACATGTCATGTCTCTTCCGTATGTGTGGGCGTTCTAAAGGAAACAGGCCGTTGTAATTACAAACACAAGTTTAATTCTTGACATAACGATGACATAAAGTTGACATAAAAATGACGAGGACAGATGACGAGCACAGGAACATAAATCAACGTAAAATATTATTCATATTTTTCAAGATTCATGATCGATAACATTTACGACCATTTTCATAACCAATTCTGGTTTCTCGTATCTTCCCTATCAAATTTATTGGCATTGCCAAATAAATAACTGCATATTGTAACATTATGGTATCTGCCGCAATTCGTGCATTTTTTATCTTTTATGGTACAATCTTTAGCGACGTGTTTGCCTCTCTTCAAGCATAAAAAACAGCGTCCTTGTGCTTTTAATTTAGCTATTTTCTGATCAACGGGTAATTTATTGCACTCCTCAGTCGAATGACTATTACCAGAACAAAATATACAAAAGGTTTCCGCGGTAATATGAGATACTTCAGAATTAATTCTATCACTAGCGAACATTTGTTTACGAAATGCAGTGGAATCATTATTATACGACTGCTTTAACCTTGGGTTATCTAAATTGCCAGTTAAATAATTTTGTTTTTCTCTCGACTCTATTTCGGTACGAATAAATAATAACAAATCATCAATACTTGATTGTGTGTCACTGGAATTTTTTATACATTGCTTATTATATTCTAACGAAAGATTATATGGCAAGGATTTAAGAATTATGGGTGTCAACAGGTTATCAAATCCATTTGATTCAATGTTTAAAGACCTGAGACTTCTTATTTGGCATTGAATAGCATCAAATAATTTTCGCAGAGCTATTACATCATTTGTTTTCAATACGGGTTTCAAAGATAATAATGTATTTATGTGTGTCGCCACAATGAGATCCTTTCGGCCAAATTGTTGTTTCAGAATTTGGACAGCTTCCAAATAATTTTTATCTGATAACGCAAACCCGGAAATAGAATTATATGCACTACCACCTAAATAACTTTGTAAATAGCTCATTTTTTCAATATTTGACAGTGAATCATTATCATGGACTGCTATTTTGAATGAGTTCCAAAAGTTTTGAAACTTACTTATATCGCCGTAAAATTTCTCAATTTTTAATGTAGGGAGTTTAACAGATTGCGCAACTAATTCTGCGTGCTTATTATCGGCGTGAGATACGGGGGAAATTTGGCTTTTGCTATTATTTTTCAATTTCTTATTAACTCTAAATCGCCATAAAGTTATTTTTTCATGATATTCTATGGAGGCCTTCGCGTCTTTTTCGATTTCATCCTCATCATTAATTAGCGCTAAAATTTGTTCATCTTCTCGTTTAAGATCGATACCTTTTTGTTCTAGCTGAGCTAAATTTTCTTCTAATTCCACCAAATTCGGCGATTCTAAAACCCATGCATCTTCGATCTTTTTAATAATAGATGTAATAGATGCTTTTATTACCCCTCTAGTTTTTTTAAGTTTAGTCAGTTGATCGGCCATACTTAAATAATAAAATTTACCTTACCTCTGTATAGGTTATCCAAAATTTTTCTTCACTATAATCTTTCACTATAATATTTCACTATAATATTTCACTATAATGTTTCACTCCGTAATCCAGTAATACAGCCTGTTTTTCATCCATTAATTCTGACACCAATGTCATGTCTCTTCCGTATGTGTGGGCGTTCTAAAGGAAACAGGCCGTTGTAATTACAAACACAAGTTTAATTCTTGACATAACGATGACATAAAGTTGACATAAAAATGACGAGGACAGATGACGAGCACAGGAACATAAATCAACGTAAAAGATTACTCATATTTTTCAAGATTCATGATCGATAACATTTACGACCATTTTCATAACCAATTCTGGTTTCTCATATCACAAACGACGTTCTTCGCCGCTGACGTTCTGCGTTCTACTGCCGCGCGCTTTCGTTTCTCCAGAAGGGGGCGCTACTAGAGCAAGAAGAGGCATGCGCAATCCTCACATAACAGAACAAATTGCATCAACATTTGGGAAGAAACTTCCTTTTTTCCGTAAACAGAGATATTAAAGGATCTAAAACAACAGAATTATTCGAAATACCATCAGAAAAATTTAAGATGTTGTCATATATGTTAAAATTTTGAAATATTTTTTTATTTTATTTGGAATAGTTTTATTATTTGAGCGTATTTAATGCATTGCTATAATATACGTTATTTATAGAAAAAGTGAAATAAATATTTTGTAAGAAAATATTACAAAATAATGCCATTAAATTTCCATTTTACTTAGTTTAGCGTTCATATAACACATAAAAACGTGCTTTTCGTCTGAGAATCTAGAGAGATTTTTCTTTCTTTCTTTCTTTTTTCTTTTTTCTTTTCTTTTCTTTTCTTTTCTTTTTCTTTTTTTTACGAAATTTCAACAGGGATGAAAATATAAAAATGTATTTTATAGAAGTTCTTCTCCAAAAATGAGTGAATTTCTGCCTTCATAACAAAAGTATTGTTAATTTTACAGTGATCATATATATTATTTCTCCTGTCAACATCCCTTTTTCTCAGAAAATACGAAACGTAGAACGACGAAGCGGATAGCATATGAAAGGATTTTGAACAGGCTTCTGACATAGCACACTTAACAATTCGTTAAAACATGTTTTTGAATAAAAATTGTAGTTAATTAAAAATTAAATCGGCATTGTTTTCATAAATAAAATGAAAGGTTTTCTCAAATCAGTGTTGCCATCAAAATAAAATACTACATTATCAGATGACGTCATCCTATAATGCAATTGAAATACGATTGTTAATTTATTTTTTTTCGCGTACTTTTTGAAAAATATCGAGCTTTTAATTGGAATTTTATTTAATTTTTACGCGTGCGTCAGCTATTTTTATTTGTTTTCCTTTTTTAATCTTGGCTGTGCATATGCGTACTGTATCGGATCACCAGTAGATTGCGTAATTTAAGGATTATCTTCCTTTTAGATATACAGCTCATTAGGATTCGCAAAAATTGTAAGTATTTATTTTTGGTACTACTTTATTATCCCGTCGGCCACTTTTCACAACAAAAAACTATCGCCAAACTGTAAGATTAAACCCCAAAAATGCAGTCCCATTTACTTGATGTCAGAAGCATTATACGTGTTTGTTATGTCATCAAGTGGTTTTTAATTCGACATTTGCGTGTATTTTCCATTATGTTTTACTGATTTATTAGTTATTTCATTAATTAAATAAAAATTGTGTCCTTAAATTCTTATATTTTATTTATTTATTTATTTTGATATTCCAATGGCAACATTCTCCCGTTTATTTGGCGATAATTTTTTGTTATGAAAAGTGATCGACAGGATAATAGAGTAGTTTCTTATTTTTTAATATTTCATTAAGTTGTTAATACGCCAGCGAAGTCTGACGTCACTTAAATCGCTGTTGAACCACAAAGTTTGAACATCCCATGTTTAAGATCCCATAGGGAAGCAACAAATTGGTGTACCAAATATTGATTTATGTATTTAAGACATTTCTGGAACAGTTTTGCAAAATTTGAGGAAATGTTTTCATATGAATTCCCTAAACGTCAGATTCAGTCTTTCAATTTTTTTTTATAATTCCCTCTTTTTTTCAGTATAGGAATCTTGGCAACCTAGAGAAATGACCTGGGCGAGAGAAAACAAATTGGCTAAAACTTTTCTGGCAATCTATTCCCATTTTCATATACACAAACAATCATCATATATATTATATCTGTTTTCAACATCTTTCTTTCTATGCACATGCAAAACATACAACGATGAATGGGGTATCATTCGAAAAGTTTTTGAACAAGTTTCTGAGATAGTACACCCACATATTGTTAAAACGCGTTGTTTGATTTAAAAAAAAACCCGTTAATTAAAAATTAGTGCTAAAACTTACCAGGAAATAATCTAAAAGATGGCAGTGCGAAAGCTTCGCACGGGTCTTTCTGGTACTTATTTGTTTTTGTTTAATAGAGGTGCGATGTATGCAAAGCATACATCGCAGAAAACAGTGTGATTTACACTTTGTTTGTTTTGAGCGTTTATAGGATACACAAAACTTGCTTTTTGTCAAAACGATTTTCGAAATGGTTATTTTTAAAGAAATTAACGTCTTATGAAAGGATTTCAAATTGCACCAAATTTAGTTAAAAATTATTTGTTTCTGGAATGTTATTTTGAGCGTTTTTCAGCAACAAAGACGAAAGTATAAGCACGTGTTTTCTAAAAGTACTATTATTTTGTTGCTTAAATTTTTGTGAGTGGTTGCCTACACCGCAAAAATTACAGCTTTTTAGATTTTGTGTTGTAATACTTATTTATATTTTGCTAGAAAAATAATATTTTTCTATCGAGCACACTATTGTAACAAAATAATATTATTTTGTTTGCCCTACCATGGCCAATAGCAATTGTACTTTGACTATATTGTGGCCAAAATTGTATACAATTTTGATATTGTATGCAATATTGACCTAACTTAAAAATATTACATTTTAACAATATTACACAAATATTGGCTAGATATATTTTACCATTTCGCAATTTATTTTCTAATATTTTAATTCTAAAAACAATATTTCTCCAATACTGGCGTTTTAATAAAATTTGTTTTCTCATGTATAGCTATTACGTCCTTAATATTGACTTTATCATTGCAAATATTTTCAATGTAAAATCTTTTAAAGCCACTACTGGTGAATATTTTCATATCTAACTAAATTTTCAGCAGAGCTGATATTACGCTGGAAATTAATGATTAAAAAGGATGTGAATTATCACTTTATTACACAGCGTACAACCACTACTGGTGTTTCAAAAGAACTATTTAACATGAATATAGTAATGATACAATATTGCCCCAATGTAACTTTGATAACAAATATTGGTTTTATACAAAGACATACGGAAAATATAGGAATAAATTATTTTAGAATTTTTAAAACCAGCATTTAATTCTTTGGTATTTTGCTGTTTTAATAATGCAAAACATACAAATTTTATCTATTCCAATTTTATACGAATTGTTTTTGTTTGTGTTTTTTTTTAATACTTGTAAAAAAATAAATGCAGATATATTACTTTATAAACTAAATTATCTAAGCTATTTATGTCATTTTTATGACTAAGAAAAGCAGCAATACCTTAAAAAGACACCTGCATAAAAAAGCGCCCACGTTATTCTAGTTTTTGCTCCTAGTTGTTTTGCTTGCTTTTAAATAGCGATAAATGTCAATTTTTTCATGCATTACTTATACAGGAAATTTTATGAGTATGTAATAGCATGTAAATCAAGGTACTATGTCATTACTTTCTAAATCTCAGATAAATTTAGTTTTATTTTACTCATAAAACCTTTTACAAAGTGGAGGTTAAAACACATGCAAAATAAATAAATAAATAAATAAAACCTTATTATCAATTAATTCTATAGAATTATGGGTACTTTTCGGTCAGCCGGGCGCCAGTGATATATGTACATATATAAATACATATGTATATACATATATACACTATGACGCAAAAGTTTAGACAATGAAGAAATTCTTACATACTTTGAAAAATATTTATTCAATTTTCAAATCACTGCTTGAAATTAATGTGCTGTACATATAAACAATATTTATAACAAAGAAAAGTGGAATTGTGCATATTGCAATAAATTAAATGGTAACAAAAATAAACTGCTGTCTCAAAAGTTTAGACACAAATTAAATAAAATCGAAATAAACAATTTTTAAAACCTGGTTGCGCATCCATGCTTATATATTACGTCATATACACGAGATTGCATGGAAGAAACTAAATCTTGCATAGTTTGTGGATCGATATCGTACCATGCATCCTCAATAGATGTCTTAAGTTCCTGTACAGAAGAGTATTGTCTAGCGTTGCTATAAACTTTGCGACACATGATGCTCCAAAGGTTTTCTATAGGGTTAAGATCTGGGCTACATGCTGGCCAGTCGAGAACTCTTATATTATGGGAATTAAACCAAGATTTTGAATGTTTTGCAGTGTGAATTGAAGCATTGTCTTGCTGAAATTCCCACTGAGGACCCCCTAGAAGCTCAGCAAATGGCAGTATGTTTTCTTCTAATGTCTGTGTATAATGCTGTGAAGTTTGACGACCACTGGTGAAGGTCAGAGATACTTGTCCATTATAGCAAAAGGCTGCCCAAACCATCACCGAGCCCCCTCCTTGTCTGCGACTAAAAAAACGTCGAGGTTCCTTCCGCAAGTCATGCCAATACGATAAACAACCATCTGGACCATCCAGATTCCACTTTTTTTCATCGCTAAATATGACTGACTGCCATTTCTCTCCATATGACATATGCTTTCGAGCCCACATAATTCTTTGTAACTTATGATGTGGCTTCAGAGCTGGTTTCTTCTGCATTTTGCTATAAACGATTGTTCCTTTTTCCAAAATTCGTCTACGAATCGTATCCTTTGATACAGAGAGTCCCGATGAGCTTTGAACTCCACGTACGCTCATTTGTTGAGTACTCGCTAGTCTTTGTATCAGGCGATCCTCTCGTACATTTGTCACACGTGGCCTCCCAGACCGACATTTTGCTTTATATTCGGAACCACTCGATAAAACTCGATAAATAGATTTTTTTTGACCTATTAATAATAGCAGAAATTTCAGAAACGCTCTTCCCTTCACCTTTCAACTGCCAAATCCTTGAAACCTCATTCACTTGAATTTCTTTAGCTCTCGGCATGTCGACTATGAAGCGCAATCGTTTGCAGAACTTAAGTACTCCAAATTTGTGACATCATCGAGTCTAAATTTGCATATGCCAGCGAATATTCAAAGAAATTTAGAATAGTGTCTAAACTTTTGCGACAAGCACATTTGAATTTTTATGAAAAAAATTAGTATTATAGCAAATAAAACGACTGTCTTTTGTACATAGCATTTTAAATCAGTTTTTGAATATATTTACAGGTTTTTGTAATTCTGACGTCATAATTCTACATTTTAAAGCTGAATGACGTCATTGTCTAAACTTTTGCGTCAGAGTGTATGTACATATATATGTACATATATACATACATATATGTATATATATGCGTATGTATATATATATGTATACGTAGATATGTGTATATGTATATACATATGTATGTATATATGTACATATATCACTGGCGCCCGGCTAACCGAAAAGTACCGAATTATGTTTATCTAATAAATGTATTCGATAAATGGAAATATATTTGTTTGTTATTCGTCAAATAATCTTGCTGAAAAAAGAGCTCAAATGCACAAGTTAAAAAAATATATATTACAGTTTAATATAAATAATGTCTAATGTGTCCTTCAATCCCCAATTGCAATAAAAAATTATTAACGCACTAATGTGCGCTTCTAAGGGGAATCATCATATTTACGATACTAAAATTCCAAGAAATTTCGTTGATATTTTCCTGAGTGACAGTTATATTCAGATAAAATCAAGCTGTTTCGAATTAATTTTTGTATTCTGATTAATATATCCCATTGTTAATTTTAATGTGTATGAATAAAAACTTTATTAAAATGTTGAAAGTATTTTTAATTTATTAGAAAAGTGAAGTTTTAATACTATTGTTGTGCACAGATTTACAGACACACAAAAAAGTAATTTTTAGTTTCATAGTAATAAATATAGTTTTAGCGATAGAAAAAATGTCAAATTATTTAATTAATGTCTAAATATCAATGTGCGTTGCTATTATCATAAACATTTGCCTCAGATACAGAAAGACTCATGCGTGTAAAATATTTTAAAATATTGTCCACTTTTTGTACAGGGACAGGGAGCTGAATAAATTTTTAAAAATTGGTTTCAATACTGATTAATTTACATAATAATATTAACTGGGCTTGAAAATTACATTTACAGAAAGCTTAATAAAATTGTTTTTTTTTATTCTACTCTAATTCATGTATAATGTAATCATACATAACACAGGCCAATGAAGAAACCTTTCTTCTCAAAGTGAAGGATTCTCTTATTAAAATATATATTTTTTGTTTTCGTATGTTCTTTTTATGCTGATTTAGGGAAAAGTACGAAAAACTCACCATCGAAAATTTATGTCTGGTTGATATATTTTAAATTTATAATTGTTCATTGTATAATTGCAATTTAATCAAAAATACTTCAGGCATCAGTAATGGTTACTCTACCCGAAGAAGCCACAAGCATTACAGAAAACAAAAAAAAATATATTTAAAATGGAGAAAAGAAGTGAGAACAATTTCTTTTCTGCGATCAAAAGGCAATATAATAACCTTTTTACTTTGAAGCATCAATGATTAACCTAAAAAAAATACCATTCGAATATAAAGATTGTTTCAATGCATTTCTTTTTTCACATGTGTGTTATAGGACATTCGAATGTAAAGTTCTCCCTCTTTTGAGAAAAAAAAGAAAACCCTGTTAATAAATATAATACTTCATCAATTATTTTCAAAGGATTTCCCATTAAACTAGCATTTAAGACTACATGCAGTTCAGTAAGGAAATTAAAAAAAGAGCTACTTCCATGTCACTTGCAATAAATCAAATCATATGTTTTGTTGCAATTTATATTACGTCCACAAGTAAATTACAGTAACCGTTCAATAGTACAACTCATATAGGACGCAAAAATGTTATACAATAAGAGATCGTATAAATGAGTAATATCTCTTTTATATCATTTTAACTTTGCATTGTACTTATTAAAAATTTCTTGGTAAAGTACATTAAGAGGTATTAGAGCCGGGAAAGTATATTTTTACTGTTACATAATGTTTTTTTATTTTTTTATTTTACATATATAAGTTTTTAACCTTATTTTAATTAAATTTCACGAAAATTTCAAATCAAAATAATAGTTTTGGATGAGGTTATCTACGTGATTGTTTAATGTTCTCTTAAGAATACTGCCTTGCGGTGAACTTCAGTACTTCTTGGCATTTTATCTAAAATTAATACAAGAAAAAAATATTAGTTTAATACTTCGTTTAATAAATAATAATACTAGTGCTTAGGCAAAGTTTCGTTTCTTCATTTCAAGCAAAATGGCGTCCTCTGAAAGTTTACTTGTGAATTTTAAGGAAAATAAGCGCTTTTTTTTTTTATAAAAAAATTATAAAAAGTGTGGTTTTGAAATAAAAAATCGTTCGATTAAGCACTTGTTTGTTTATGCTTAGAATATGCTGTATAAATCCTTCCTTGTATGTATTCCTTCCAATCCGTCGAGTGGTTTTTAAAATACACTGGTCACCGACTTTGAAACGTAGTTTTGAGAAAAATGCATTTTAAGTTTCACACTACTATGATTGTCGTCCTACTACTGTATGTTCATGGTTATAGTACAATAGAATCTAGTAAAATACGTTTCAATGTGTGTATTCAGGAAAATACTTAAACTGACGAATGTAGTTTGCTGGACATATGCAGTTGCTGGGCAGATGCAATATGTAGGAAAATACTTAAACTGATGTCAGTTGTAAGACAGTCCTATGGTAATAATAAGACATGTCTAAAAATATTCATTTCATCAACTTGAAAATTCACAAAATATTTTCCAAATATTATATATATTTTTTAAAAATGCGACAAAAAAAGGCTTTTTGAAAAATCTGACTATTTTTAACCACTTAAATGTTGCCTTCATACCTGTTCTTCATTTCCGAATTTACATCTAATTACAAATTATATATATCAGCAGGGGTATCGCTTTCCTTTGCTTTCGGAACGTGATGCATAAATATAATTTTCAGTGTTTGATAAATCTTTTAATACTTACATAATTATTTTGCTTCACAAATTTTCAAGTGTTATCCAAAGCTGCACTCGAACAAAATTTTCTGGAAAGTTTTCTAAAGATTGATATTCTAAGTTATGAATTGTTATGTAACACGATTTTGGTATGTATTATAAACTTTCATTGTAAACTCATATGGATAAAATTTAAAACAGATTGACAGCTGGAACAAAATTATAATATAAAAATACAAAAACTAAATGAAATTTGAAAATGTGGAATGAGGTAACAAATATTAATGATTAAAATATTTAATATTAAATATTTAATATTTAAAAATATTAAGTATTTAATATTTAATATTAATATTTAAAAAAAGTCGAATATCCTCATAGAGATTTCTTAAAAGATAAACGTACTCAGTACATTCTTTAAACTGAAAATAAATGCAGCGATTTGAATGCTCTGTTTACGTATTTCAACAGAACCAAAATCATTGTGAACTGGGATGCGTGATTTCTGATCATACATTGTAACTTCTTGGACCTTGAAAGTTTCACGAAGTGGTATTTTTTTTTTTTACCGTCATCACGTCAATGGAAAAGGGAAAAGATCTTGCGTCTCACATTGTGATTTAATTTGCAGTACAACTATACACGATAACTGTTCGAATTAAAATGAGCAAATCCACATTTAACACAAAACTGTAAAAAAAGACAAATGTTTCTTAATCTTTGAAAATATAATCTAACCACAAACGACAAATATAATCTAACAACAAAATATACAATCACCTCTTTCGAGATACCTACGATTCTGATAAGCATTCTTTAAATCCGGCAATGTGAAAAACCAACATATTATCAAGATTTAAAGAAGCATGTATAAAAGGAAACTTTCTTTCGCTGCAACTGATTTTCCGAAACGTTTCCGAGTAGTTTTATAGTGTATTAATCAGTTTTCACAAACCGGAATATTGGTGTTTAGAAAAACACTTATTCTCAATTAAACATTTTCAGTTGTGTAACTAAATTTATACATGCAAGAGTAAAAAAATAATAATAATTTTAATATTAATCTCAATTCTGTTAATTTACCATGTTTTTCTGTAAAATATGTTTGTTAAAAATTAAAAAGTTTACTTAAGAATTTATAGTATCCAAAAAAATCTGTATTCCAGGTTGAGAAAAATGACTTACTATAAAAATTATTCGGAAAGGTTTCCGAAAATCAGTAGCAGCAAAATAAACAGTTTTTGTAAATTGTTCTTTAACTATCGAAAATATATTGATTTCTGAGGTTTCTAAGGATGAATAATGCTTTCCGGAATCGTTAGTAAATCGGAAGAGGTTTTTGTAAGTTTTCGATGGTAGGTATATTATATTTTCAGACAAAAATATATCAAATAAATTTTATATTATTAAAATCTCTTAAAATCTATACTAAATACTCAATATATTATAATTATTCTACTATAATAATTGCGTTCATGTATACGGCGCACCGCGAGTTTTTCGTAAAATTTGACCGTGTAAAATTGAGTGGCAATCGCGCTAAATGATCAATTTTGTTTCTTCAAAAGAATGTTTTTTGAGGTAGAGAAAGTTATGAGTTGAAAATATGAATAAATAAATTCTAACGCTTTGATATATAAAAACTTGATATATTACGCTTTGATATATTAAATATGAAACTGATATATTAAATATGAAACTGATATATTAAATATGAAACTGACATATTAAATATGAAACTCCGAATACCAAAAACGCATAAAATCTCAAACAAAGGGCATTCCATTAAAAATTATAGTTATTTTTTACGTTGTGGCAACAACGCGAAACTAAAAAATAAAACTCCAGACGATTTTTCCAAACTGTTAACTTTACGTTTATAAATATTCTAAACGAAGCAGACGATTTTATTTTCCTAGTTTCGTGCTTGTTTACAGAGCTGTTTTTATTTCTCCTACAGAAATGGATGTGAGTGAATCAGAGTTAAAAAACGAAATGCTTTGTGCCATAAAATGTTGCTATCGTTTGGGCAAAACAGCTCCAGAAACAGTAAAGTTAATGAAAAAAGCTTATAAATACAATTTTTTTGGTGAGTCTACGATTTTTAAAAGTCATGGTGATTTCAAAAATCAACGTTTGTCTGCAGAACTAAGCCTGGCCGATCAGAAAGTGTTGCAAATAATTGAAATGTTAACACTGTGTGGACAATCTCGCAAGAAATTCGGCGAAATACATGTGAGGAGATAGCGGCATCAACTAACATTTCGAAAAACACATCGATATTTCGTATTCTACCCAACAATTTACAGCTTTGCCATGTTTGTTCCAGATGGGTCACTCATTATCTTACTAAAGAAAAAATGGAAACAAGAATTCACCAATATTGTGAGTGGAAATAGATGCTTCAAAATGAATCCGAATTTCCTAAAAACTGCAATAAAAGGTAATGAAACTTGGGTGTATCATTTTGATCCCCTTACCAAGTCTGAACAAAAGTGTATGGAAACACACTACTTTCCGTTTCCGAAAAAAATCCGACAAACCAAATCTGCTGGGAAGGTCATGATGATTAATTTCTTTAATCATAAAGATGTAATCTATCAGCATGCTGTGCCTCCAAAAGCTACTGTGAGTGGTGAATATTATGCTTCAGTTTTGAAAATTTTGCGACAACACATACTGAAAAAGCGTCTGAATGGTAGGGAATTAGACATTACATCATAATAATTATATATATCAGCAGGGGTATCGCTTTCCTTTGCTTTCGGAACGTGATGCATAAATGTAATTTTCAGTGTTTGATAAATCTTTTAATACTTATATAATTATTTTGCTTCACAAATTTTCGAGTGTTATCTAAAGCTGCACTCGAACACAATTTTCTGGAAAGTTTTCTAAAGATTGATATTCTATGTTATAAATTGTTATGTAACACGATTTTGGTATGTATTATAAACTTTCATTGTAAACTCATATGGATAAAATTTAAAACAGATTGACAACTGGAACAAAATTATGATGTATAAATACAAAAAATATATGAAATTTGAAAATGTGGAATGTGGTATCAAAGATTAATGATTAAAATATTTTATATTTATAAAGATAGCATCATCTAAATGAGAGGAAAAGTCGCATCCTCATAGAGATTGATTAAAAGATAAACGTACTCTGTACATTTTTTAAACTGAAAATAAATGCAGCGATTTGAATGTTCTGTTTACTAATTTCAACAGAACCAAAATCATCTCGCCCGCATGTCGCTAATTCTGCTCAGTAATATCTTAGTAAATGCAATATTAAAATCATTCCACATCCCCCCTTACAGTCTAGATCTTGCACCACGCGTTTTCTGGCTGTTTCCGACGTTGAAGGAGAATCTCCGTGGCATAAAATTTAATGCAGATTTTGAAGTTATTTCAGCAGTGCGGGGTTCTTTGAAGCAGCTTCCAGAAAAATGCTTCTCTACTTGTTTTGAAAAGTAGGTTGAACGATGGGAATGATGCATATAATCTGAGGAAGGTATTTTGAAAGAGACTGATGTATTGTTTGCTGTAACTATGTTTCTTGATTTTTTTATGATTTTACACTTAGTTTTTATGTAAAGCCCTTTGTATATGTGAATATTTCCATAAATTCTTTAACAAAATAACTAAATAAATTTCTTCTAAATCTGCAATTTCTGTAGCAGAAAATTTTTGCTTATAAGTAAAATTTAGTGAGTAATGCAACTATAACATTATATTTTGAAACTTTAAGATCCTTTGATTCAACATATTAAAGACTTCTACGTATTAGTTCGATTTATTAATTCCAGGAAGTTGGAAGAGAACTTCATATTACTATTAGACTCTAACAATTAACATGAATTCAGTTGATAATTTGAATATTATAATGCAAAACGAACCACGCAATCCAAAATCTCAGCGTTTAAATTATTCAGATAATGAGGACAGTGAAGTTCTTGAAAGATTACATTTAATCAGTCACCTGTGAACAATTTATCAGAATTCCCTGAAAGCTGAGATTTAGCATTTAGGCTGCTAAAGAATGACATTTCAAAACGTATTCAGAATATCATTTCATTAACTATTCAGATAAGGAAGAATAGAAAGTTACAGAAGACTGCATAAAAATCAATTACCAGTTACAAATTCTTTGGCTTTTCTGGAAAGATGGTATGTATTATTCATAGTCAAACAATGGCATTCCACTTCCAAAAAATTGTAGATGTAAAGATTATACAATATCATTTATTATTCATTTCTTGCATTTAAAAATTTAAAAAAACGTGAAAAGCTATTTAATATTTTGTAGAAACAGAATTTCATATCGTTCGGTATTGCAAGGATAATATATATAAAAGTATTTTATATATTTTCTCTTTCCTCTATATTTTTCAGTGTTTTACCTTTATATATACGTGATTAAGCTTGGTGTGGTACCCTGATATATATTTGAAGTAAAGCCAATTTTTAAACTCTCGTGAATTCCATTATGTTCTTGGATTCATATTTTCTTCTAGGACAACTTTAACAATGTTACATACATATCCACTTTTTTCCGTTTTTATTTTGCTTAGATTTTAGCTGAATTTTATGTATGCATCATATTGTTTCAACGGTACATTCTTTGAAATAAAAGAAGGTGCTCTACATCTTCAAAAAATCTTTAAAGCATAAAAAATTGTTGTATTGCATAGAATGTATCACTAAGTTACTAAGTCTCAAACTTCTAAAAACTTTTAAAATATGCTAAGGGGAAAAAATAAATCGCACATGTGTGCAACAAGAAAATTCTAAAAAAAAAAAGGAAAAACATAACAAAAGCGTTGGTAGTTTAAAAATTGCCAAGACATAAAAGAGGGAAATTTCAATTTTCTAGATCTGACAAGAAGAATCTTAATTTGGTTATCAGAATTGGATTTTGCCAACAAGAATTATATGTCGTCGATATGTAGACTCAAATTTCACAGTTTTGAGACTACAATTCCTATACCAAGAGCTTCATATCAATTTTGTTATTTATTAGAAAAGGGAATCACCCAGTACGCATCCCTCTCCTTAATCTATCAAACTTGGCATCGAGAGGATTTTTTATACCACATACTTTGTGTGCAAGTACATGGCATTTATATCGTAGTAGATAGCTGCATCGGATTGGGTAAAACGAATTCACCCGACTGGATGTAAGTGTCGGGTAATCTGACCCAACACCAACCAATCAGGAGTTCACCCTGCACGCGGTTCGGGTCGGAAGGGTTGACTCTAAATGTTTTGTGTTCGGGTCAAATTTTAATTATTGTGGGTCGGGTTCCGGTTAATTCATTTTTTGAAACGTAAGTTCAAAATATTGTGCCATATGAAAAGGTATTTGAATGTGAATTACTTTTTACATGTTTTTTAGTCAACATAAAAGATAAAATTGATGTTAAAACTTTATTTGAGTGTGGTTTTGGATTCAAGTTTTTCGGTTTTAATTCGAGTTGCTGGTCAATGAAAAAAAAATTGGTTTCGGGTCGGGTTGTGTGTTAATAAAATAATATTTGTCGGCTTCAGTTGAGATTTTGTGTCGTCTTTAAATAGAAGTTGCGTGTTCGGGTCTGGCATAACTCGATCCTCGCAGGACTGGTATTTCACTGGATGAACTGCAACTCTTCTATTACATGTGCAACACTAACACAAATGTTATAAAAAAAATAAGGGCAATGTAAGACCTTTTAATTTTATGCTAAAAAAATGAACTAAAAAAGGTGGTGATAATTCATCAGTGCGAGTATTGTCTTATTATCTTAATTCAAAAATAACAAATGACAATATAAGGAAAATCGATGAAAATCTAAAAAACAATAGAAAAGAGTCAACTACGATTATGTTCAACAATAGGCAGAAAATTTTATATACTGTATTATTATACGGCCAGCCTTCGCGGCGGATTTGCCGAGTGATTTGGCAACCATTTTGTTCGCCAAATACTAATTTGGAAATTCATAGAACCGGAAGTTCTAGTATTAAAATTAAAGGAAATATCGAGTATTTCCATGAGTATGGAAATCATTCTGCTTTCACGTTAAGGTAAAATCATCAATGAGAGAAAACGATTAGGAGAAGGTCCAAGGGTCCCTTTTTAAGTAACTTATTCAAATTTCATAGAACCCTATCTCCACTTTGTCTTATGTGAGCATATGTCACCTTTCTGCATTATATATTAAATTGCCCTCTAATGACTACATTTCATATACAAATTCATCTTACTAGAGATCATCACATTGATTTCTATTCATATTAAAAAAGGAATGATTTAATAGACAAAATAATTAACTGCACAAAAATAATAGAAATTGGCCAACACACTTTTAATTATGTGTCGTCATTTTTAATAGATAGGTCAATCTGAATATTGAAAGAATACTTTGAAGATAGTATAATTTATAAATTTATTTATAAATTTTATTACTAGTATATAGAATCGAAAACTTATTTACCATTGAAATTATCGTCGATATAATTCTAAAATGTTGAAAATTATTCGTCATAAACTTGTTTTATTTGCAAAATAAGTGTTGAATTTCCTACGTAATTTTAAATGGAGAGTTGAAGTTTAAATATTTAAAACTAGAAAATATGTTATTTCTCAGATTAGTAATTGTTTTTAAAGTGAGGAAAACAATTAAAATCAATTGGAAAGGTTATCAGTATATTCAATGACATGTTTGTACAGTGGTAAAAATGTGAATCAAAGTAAATTAAATAAAAAGAAAATAAAGTGTAAGATTCTGAATGTATAATCCTAAATTTTTTTGTCATTCTTCATAGAAAGAAATTTTTATTAGTGTGACGCGTCAATCATGTAATTGCGCAAGAAAAAACCTCATAACTAAAGAAAGCGTCTAATAAAATGTAATTTAATACTAAATTCTCTTTGTTCATATTTACTTTTCAAAATCCCAGGACTTATATTTACAATCAATATATAAGCATCTTGACATTTTTCTGACATTGCTCTTAGAAAATATTTCACAATTTAAAGTAGTTTATGAGTTCAGTACTGAAAGAATTAAATTTCAGAATTTCTCTCTCACTCTATTTTTAGTTCAAAATTTATGATGTTTATTTTGCTGTGCGAATATCTATTTAATATATTTCATATTAATGCATATATATTTCATATAAAAGACGTTACACGCACCTATCTTTGAAAACTTTTCAGTGACTTTAATTAGGTTTTAAAATTTAAATGGACCAAAAAAAAAATCCCTTGACTTATGTTCTTTATATGAAGGTTTGATATAAAATTAGTAAATATATAAAGAAAAAATAAAACTTTTATTCTCTGCTTTAATGTCATATTTAGTCATTTAAGAATGTTTATTTTTAAGTGGCTTCAAAATGCTTGGAATCATTTTAATAAAAGATAAATACTTACAATATAAATTTTTACCAAAGAATGAAGATCTAAAATGCAAGAAATATTTTATCTTCACATATTTTTATTACATTAGGCTATGTATTACAAAAAAATATTTTGTAACGATATTTCTTGTGATTTTTAGCAGAAATCTGTGAAAATCTGTCGTAATGAAACCTACAGAAATCCGGTTTCATTCAGAATATCTGTCAAACAGATCACATATTATCGCTCTAAGTAACATTACTGTATCATTAATGAGGTGTATTTGGTAAATGAGTCATTCCATATGGGAATCAAAACCATTGATAATTTTATTTTTATTTTGTATTATTAAAATTAAATTAAATAAATCTAGAGGAAAAGAAAATATTATAAAGAGAATATAAAGAAAATATATAGAAAAATAAAGAAAATATTCTATTATAAAGAGCATATTGTTATATGGAGCAGAGGGATGGAGTACTATGGAGACAGAAAGAAAGAAATCAGCAGTGGAAATGGGTGCCCTAAGAAGATCATGCAGGGTATCACGAATAGAAAGAATAAAAAATGAAAGAATCAAAGAAATGATGAAAATAAAGAAAACCATATTAGACGATCTCTAAAAGAAGCAATTAATCTGGTATGGTCATGTTAAATGAATGAGTGACGAGAGACTACCCAAAATCGCGTCTAATTATAGCACAAATCAAAAGAGGAAACGAGAAAGACCTAAATGGGTGGTATAAAAAAGCTATGAGGGATAGGGGTCTGGAGGTGGAATGGACCCTTGACCGGAAGAAACTGAGTGGTCTTTTGTAGATTTTTCGGAGGGCGGCACATGGCCGGCCACATGGAATGTTTATGTTTTAGAAATCACTTGTAATATGAACTTGGCCTAGTAGCATGACAATATTTGCTATAATGGTGCAATATTGGGTCAAGATTACTCTGATTGTCATGCAGTATTGCGGCCATATTGTGGTGTCGACGTTTTGTGTTATATTGCTCTAAAATAGGGAAGAAATACTATTTAGGGCATGTAAAGTCAATATTCGTGCAATATCGGCTTTATGCTGCAATTATTTAAAAAGAAATTCCCCAATATTAGTTCTATTATTTTTACATTCCTTATCATTATTAGCGAAATATCAACATCCAAATGTTGTGTAAATATTCCATGCTATTAAGGGCAATACTGGACCAAAATACTTGGAAATGTTGGCTGGTAATTAGGGTAAGTACAGTAAATTCGATATAGTGCTATCTGATGTGTTTCGACAAAATTGTTTATTTACTGCAATGCATTTAAACATTTTGATTCCTTTTATCAACGCACTTTAGCTTCAAATAATTGCTGAATGCTTTAATACATTTTAAAACAATAATAATTACAGTAATTTTCCAAGAACCTGTTTATAATTCATTGCATGCATATATCATATAGAGGAAATATAAATACGTCTTATAATTCGGTTTTCTTCAATATGTCTACTTTCCTCTGACTCCAATAGGAAAATGCCTAATATAATATTAATTTATTAGACTAATTTATAAAAAAAATATTTTTCAATAATTAATAACAACAAGCGCAACAGTTTTCTTTTTTTACTTTTATATTTTATTCGTTAAAAACACAATTCAGTATCTTAACACTATTAATTTATTTTTTTTTCCTTAACAACTATATACTGCGAAAGGATGATAATATTGTGACATTTACATCCTCTTAAGGTGAAGAGAGAAATGTATGTTGGGGACTATGCGCGGGAGAAATCCTATTTCACAACTATAAGTGAAATGGAAAAGTGACCTTTATAAAGCAAAGTGGCTGGCGTAACAAAGAAGAAAGGCCACCCGTAAATGACAAGTAATCTTCTGAGATGGCTATAAATTTATGCAGCGAAAAAGGTCATTCAAAGAGATGACAATCTGAAAAACTTATAATGGCTCTGGAGGTATGCAGCGGAGGATCTGAACACGCGGGAACGCAATTGGTGCTTCGAACCTAACAAACCAATCGAAATATATCTAGAAGAACGATAGAAACGTCCACGCACTTAAAACAGAGGGACTGGGACAGAAAATGTCTCACCCACTCAAAACGAGTTGAAAAGTTAAATTAAAACTCAATTTTAGTGATCAGTGGTTTGATGCGAGACGAAGTAGGCGACTTGGTCACCCCCAGAAAAGTGATAGTTTAGAGTGGTCGGGCTGACTGGCTCTAATTTTTCTACAAACTGGCTCGACCCTCTAAAAGTGCATAATTAATTTCATCGACGAGCGCAAGTCCGTCTTATTAACTGTGAATTCTTTCGAATAGTAGCAGAGTATCTAATTGAATGGAGCTGCCTCATCTTAGTGATTGTATGAATTCTGTAATACTACATTTCTTCGAAAAAATTACTTGAAATATTTAAATAAATCATTTTTATTTGTTATCTAACTAAGCTTTTACTACTTGAGCTCATTTGCTATTACTGTATTTTCGTAAAATCGTTACAGCTAATATATACTTACATTATAATAGTGGCGGTGGTTCTTTGGAAAATATACAATCTGAAAACCAATAGTGTAGATCACCTACGGATTTAGAGGAAGAAGACGTCCAGGATTACCGACCTTCACCAAATTAAAGAAAGGCCACCACGGTATTGTTGTGCCCCATTACGAAAGGGTATTCGTTATTCAGACGAATGGCAGAAATAATCCTTGGTTATTGAGGAGGTATTGGCCCGCAAAAATTTAATTATACTGTCAACCATAGACAGAGGAAGGATGTTGAACACGCTGATTGTTTAGGTAAACTGAATAACAGCTAAAATTATGAGAAAATTTGTTGCTGTGTAAATAATTTTAGACGTGTGTTTTTATGAATTAATAAAGTTTTTCCTTTCTTTTCTTTCTATTTTTTACAGAGTATTAAAATTGTAAAATCTAATTACGCAATAATATTCCGCAATACAGGAAAATTAATGAAAATGTTGATTTATAATTTTTGCTGTATATAGCCTTCTTCTAAATAAATTGAGGTGCTTTAAATGTTACATTTTAAATTTCATTGCGTTTTCCCCTTGATTTCTGAAAAATCGTTTAAAGAAGGGGTAGTTGTGACAATGACATCGTCTTACTAACGTCTCTCTTGCAGACTAAGACAGAAATCGTATTTTGCAACTAGGAATAAAACCAGAGACAGAGCTTTCTAACGCGAGGCGGTGCGGCGTAACAGAGGTGAAACCCACCCGTAAATGACATTAAAATCCCGTAAGATGGCTGTAAAATTAAGCGTAAAAAGAGCCCATTCAAAAATATAACAAGCTAAACCCCTATGATAGCTTCGGATTTATGCAGCGGAGAACCTTACACGCACGGGGTTCCAACCAGACAAGCAAATCGAAATATATGTAAAAGGATCTATCCCCGGACCCTAGAAATAATGGAACTTTATGAAAAAGTTTCTGACCACCGAAAACGAGTTGAGGAATTACATTAAAAAATCAGATTTTGAAATCAGTGATTTGATTCGATGAGGAGGTCAACTTTCCGGTGGTCACCTCAAGAAAAGTGATAATTTAGATTGGTTCGGCTGACCGACTGATTTTTCGACAGCCCGGTCTAACCTGCGAGGGATGCTGAAGTTATCGAAGATCTCGAATATCTCTCATCAGGTTTCGTACGGACTCCTGGAATTTTCAGGGAAATTACCAGTATTTTCTTGTAGAAAAACTCTCCTTACATAATCGTGCGGTTATATCAGTTGAGTTTTTCTATAAGAAAATACTGGTTATTTCCCTGAAAATTCCAGGAGTCTGTACGAACACTGATGAGAGATCTTAACATTAACAAACATAAATAACATAATTTCATTTCCTTCTCTACAAACACCCGCCTTAATCATTCATTTAATGAAATGCATAAAATTGATTACATTTATCTTAATCACATATATATCTCAAACTTGTTATGAAAATTCAATACAATTTTCAGTAAACTAACAAAGGAATAAGTTCAGAGCAATATTTTAATTGAAATTATGTTATTATCAAGGAATCACACTTTTGAAAACACGTACTCCTCAGCCAAAGTATAATTAATACATTATAATTAAATGTGTCGAATAGCGTTTGAACTAACATTAATTAATTTAATAATTCACAAAACAATCCAGAAACGAAGAATTTTGACAGTCCGAAAACTAATTCAAACAAGTTGTTTTTAAACAATGACTTTTAATTATTATCAAGTATTATCATTTGTATGTATCATCAAACTAGTCTTATAATTTAGAATTTTATTTAAGAAAACTTATTTAATAATGCATATAGTTAGTTAGTTAGTCATATTAACTAATGGAAATTGTATATGAAGAATAATATTTAATTTAAAAAATAAATATTTTAATAGATTAATTCTACTAATTGGATATTTATGTGCAACTGAATTTCTAACACAAAACAACTTTTAGTCCAAGCGATATTATTACTGAAAAAATATTTCAGTTCAATTATTAAAAATTAGATCATATATAATATTAAACAATATACATTGGCGGTGGCTTGCGGAACCCAGTATATTTTTTAACCCTATCACTAACAAGCCCGTGTTCATACGTTCACTAAGCCCCAGGATTCACTGCAATATAAGCATTACTTAAAGTAATAAAATTCTATTGATTTAATGCATTTTTAATGCGCTGAGCTATGAATAATACTTTGAAGGATTACATTCATATTTTTAATTAAGTTTTTATATTCAATGTTGAAACATTAGTTTTTCTTAGCATTTAAAACAAAATGCAGAGAAAAATTAATACAGATTTGCCCTTTTGGCAAGACTGTCTGAGGGTTTTAAGCTGGAGCTATCCCAACAAACACAAGATCTGTGGCCACCTTCTGTGAACATTAAGGCCAAAGAGACTTGGGGCCATTTGTACCCAGCCACCGTTGTATTTTAAATGACACACCACAACATCCGCTGACCACTGTTTCATTGATAACGGGCGAGCGAAAGTAAAAGTAATTGATTATCAGTGTCCAGCAGCCATTGAAGATGTGTTTCTGGCAAGGGTATAAAAGCCTGGCATCAAATAAAAAGAAAAGGGCTAATGCCATGTATTTGATACATTAGTTATAAGATATAAAATATTTTTTCCTTCACTCTTTTCAACATAATTTTCGATATTTAAAATCTGTCATTAGATGAAAGTTTTAAATGTGATGCAAGATAATTTTTTTTTCTAACTTTTACGGATTTTTTATAAATTACAAGTAAAAGCGTCTTGAGTCTAAAATATGTATATGTACATAAATAATTTTTATAATCACATTACAGTGAAATTGAATATATGTTAATTTCAATTCATATATTTTTTTAATTGCAAAAATAAATAGATACAAAAATTAATAACAAACATATTACTACTTTTGCTACTTTTGTATACACCCCAATTACAGCTCTGTTTTCCTGTATTATAATATTTTAAATTTGTTTTTAACATGAAATACGATTTCGAAAAAGAACTTCCATGTAATGGTGATCAAATAATAATTGTTAAAAGAAAATAAATACAACAGAAAAAAAATGGGTGTTTTTGTGAGAACTGAAAACTGTATCAAGTTGTTTAAAAAATCACACAGTATATCTTAATTTTCCATATGCCCTTTTAAACGATACGAAATTAATTGGAATAAACTGCACTGTTTAAGCATACTTACTATATAGATATGTAATAAAATTTTTAATGATAAATGTCAATTTATTGATATATTTATTTTCAGTTTCAACAGAATAATATTCACCGATAAAGAACAAGTGAAAAGTATATGCTACCTTTGTATACACCCCCAATTACAGCTCCGTTTTCCCGTATTATAATATTTTAAATTTGTTTCTAACATGAAATACGATTGCGAAAAAGTACTTTCCATGTAATGGTGATCAAATAATAATTGTTAAAAGAAAATAAATACAAAAGAAAAAAATGGATGTTTTTTGTGAAAACTGAAAATTGTATCAAGTTGTTTAAAAAAATCACACAGTATATCTTAATTTTTCTTAAAAAAAAATATTTTTTTTTTCAAGTGACTTAAAAAAAAAAAAAAAAAAAAAAAAAAGAATATCTATTATATCATATCGAATCATATATTCTGAAGAATATATGATTTAATAAAAAAAGTTATTTTTATTTATTGTACAAGGCATTGGCTCATAAAAGCCCCCTCCCCCCCCACCCCCTTCCCGAAACAAATTGTTTCAGTCACAAGTAAGAAAGTTTTTAGACCAGCAAGCGGCTCAAGGTCAAGCCGATTTCAGGGTTGCGATAAGAGAGAGGGAGACTTTTCCTGGAATTTCCTGCCTCTTTTTTGCTCTGTCATTCAGGTGTACGGTACGCAGTGTCATTTTGAGAAAGCAGATAGCAGTGAGCAGACGTCCATTTCAATGTCGAATGTAGCATGAAAATATTCTGTCCATCTGTAAGTCTTATTTATGTTTATTCGTTACATGTTTATTAATTTCAATATAATCTGATTTTGCATCATTTAGAATGTTTATATTTTACGTTTTAATAATACACAAGAATGCTTTAAACATATTTTCATTTTCGGCAAAATAGTGTAAAATTCAATTCAGTAGTTTATTATTATTATTGCGTAAATTATTTTTAAGCATTATAAATATCTATCAATTTATTCTTTAAAATAGTTTGCCTAGCTTTAAATATAAGAAATATGGCTTTAAAAAGAAAATGATTTTGTTTTCTCCTTCTGGGTGAAGGAATTTACCAGTTTATACTCAAGAAAAATTCAGTGACAGTAACAATGGAATAGAGTTTCTTACATTTTTTTAGTTGTTAAAAGGCGTAAAATTAACAGTAAAATAAGTTTTATTAGACTGTTGACATGTTTCGGCTCCATCGGAGCCATTTTCAAAACAAATAAGAATATTCTACAATTGCACGTTCTTTGAAGTTATTATTTAAAACGCCATCATTTAATTTTTAACTTCAAAAATAGTGCAATGGTATAATATTCTTATTTGTTTTGATAATGGCTCCAATGAATCCGAAACATGTCAAGAGTCTAATAAAACTTATTTTACTCTTTATTTTATGCCTTTTAGCATTTAAAAAAGTATATTATTACACGATGTTATAATTTATTATATTTTTAATGGAAAAGAGTGTAATAAAATTTAAGAAAAATGTTGTTGACATTTAAAATTACTGAAAATAATTCTCAGGGATTTTGTAAAGTTTGAAATAATGTATTTTTTTTCTAAAGTTTGACTATTAAACTGTGAGAGAAAAATCTAAATGTTATGATGCAAATATATGTAATATGTTTCAGATTATATTGATTTAATAATACTTAAAAGAATAAACATAAATTACTGGTAACAGACTAAAAACCAGTAAAAAAAAAAAAAAAAAAAAAAAAACATACATTAATTATCATTTGCCAAATATAAAATATATAACGAATCATGTTACTATAATACACATAAAGAAAAGATTATTTAAGCAAGAATTCAAATTTTATTCTGGAAAAAAGAATGCTTTTTAGAAGTTTATTTAAACAATAAAGTGTTTTTGCGTGAAAAAAAAGTACTAAGAATTATTTAGGTACAAATTTCAAGAAAACTATAAGTTCAACTTACCTTTATTTTTTTTTTTTCAAAAATTTTCCAAAACAGAATACTTGACGTAGTGAATTAATTAGTTTATTTCTTTTAATTATATACTTTTAAAATTTATATGAAATGCAATAATTTAAAAATAGCATATGATATAAATTTTTAAAATATATAATAGAAAAAATAAACAAATACTTAATTCACTATGTCAAACATTGTATTTTTAAAATTTTTGAAAAAAATCAAGGTAAGTGAATTTATAATTTTGTTGAAAAGTGTACTTAAATGATTATTAGTACTTTTTTCACGCAAAAACAATTTATCATTTGAATAAACTTCTAAAAAGTATTTTATTTTCTAAAATAAATTTTGATTTATGCCTAAATAACCTTTATTGGGTGACAATGGCTGGGTTTTGGCTAGCTTACATTTATAAAAGACATAAAAGGCATTTTTATGGTCAGTTTTGGGCTGGATATAATTCTAGAAAACCACAAATGGCGTTGCTACGGCAAGTTTGTGGCTAGCTTTTATTCATTATGATTTTTAATGGCCTAGCTATGGCAAGTTTCCATTAATAATTGCCATTTAAAGTATAATTGTGACCAGTTTTAGGCTATCTATCATTTATGATTAACCGTTAGTGGCCTAATTATGGGGATCTTATTGTATTTCTGGCCAATTCTGTTGCGGCCACATTGTGGCCAGCGTGACAGTTTTTTTAAGTTGCCATTACGGCCAATGATAGCGGCCCTCCATCTGACAGTTTGGGCCAAAGCTAACGTAGCCATCAGTGGCCCGAAAGTTCTGTGTTCGTTGGGATATTTTTTGCATGATTCGACAGGAATTTTGAAGAGTCGTAAAAAAAATTCGAGTTCACCAAATATAAATTTTGTTATGGTGACAGGTATTTTGCTGATTTTTAACAGGTCAGTTTACATTTCAAAAACTAATATTTTATTTTGCTATAAATATTTTTATTTTAAAGTTGGGTATTAGCATTCTATTATTTTCATGTTTGTTTCTAAAAAAATGTGTTCATTTGAAGATCCGTCTTATAAAATGGGTTGTTTTAAACAACGGCCCAACGAACACAGAACTTGCGGGCCACTAATGGCTACGTTAGCTTTGGCCCAAACTGTCAGATGGAGGGCCGCTATCATTGGCCGTAATGGCAACTTAAAAAAACTGTCACGCCGGCCACATTTAGGCCGCAACAGAATTGGCCAGAAATACAATAAGATCCCCATAATTAGGCCACTAACGGTTAATCATAAAAGATAGATTGCCTAAAACTGGCCACAATTATACTTTAAATGGCAATTATTAATGGAAACTAGCCATAGCTAGGCCATTAAAAATTATAATGAATAAAAGCTAGCCAGAAACTTGCCGTAGCAACGCCATTTGTGGTTTTCAAGAATTAAATCCAGCCCAAAACTGCCCACAAAAACGCCTTTTATGGGTATTATAAATGTAAGCTAGCCAAAACCCAGCCACTGTCGCCCAATAAAGATTATTTAGGCATAAATCAAAATTTATTCTATAAAAGAAAATATTTTTTAGGAGTTTATTTAAATGATAAAGTGTTTTTGCGTGAAATAAAGTACTAATAATCATTTATGTACACTTTTCAAGAAAATTATAAATTCAATTACCTTGATTTTTTTTTTCAAAAATTTGAGAAACACAATGTTTGACATAGTGAATTAATTTGTTTATTTTTTCAGTTATATATATTTAAAATTTATATCCAATGCCATTTTTAAATAATCATATTTCACATAAATTTTAAAAGTATATGATTAAAAAAAACTAATTAATTCACTATGTCAAGTAATTGTGTTTTGAAAAAAAAAAAAAAAAAAAAAAAAAAAGGTAATTTGAACTTATAGTTTTCTTGAAAAGTGTACCTAAATGATTATTAATAAGCACTTATTTTCACGCAAAAACACTTTATAATTTAAATAAATTTCTAAAAAGCATTTTTTTAACAGAATAAAATTTGAATTGGTGCTTAAATAATCTTTTATGTATATGTATGTCTAATGTTAGTTTTTTCTTTCTTTTGTTTCACAATAATGATTTTAAAATAAATTATTGTTAAGTATGATACCAGTATAAGATGTCTATTCATTAAATCATTATTGATAATCAAAAACATTTTTGCATCATTTTAATTTTATGAATATTAATTTTCACCCAAGTAATAAAATAAATAAATAAATAAATAAAAGAAAATTGCAATACATTTTTATTTTATATAGTCCATGAATGACCAGTTTTTTATGATTATTTATTTTTTAAAGTTTAATAGCCAAATATTAAAATAATAATAATAATAATCTAACCTTTTCACATGAAAATTCAGTAATTTGAAATTGTCTTGAAAATTTTAATGTTTTTTCCTTATTCTAGTTTTTCTAAATTGTATTAAAATTTACAATTTTCTTTGAGAACAATTATTTTCCACACTCAGAAAAAGAGAGGAAAAAAAACTTCTTTAAAAATTATTATGCTAAAATAATTATTTTAAATAAATTACAGTTTATTATATATTGTAGTTTATTATTATAGTTTATTTTTACAGATTATTTTTATAGTTTATTTTTATAGATTATTTTTAAATCATATGCATTATCGGAAAATATTATTTAATAGATTTAAAAAGTGTTAAAGAATAAAAGTTTGATAGAAAATTAAATCTCAATATTTTCTATTTTAAGGTGGTTCTCAAATTGCCGGCTCAACAACACGAAACTTTCTGACACATCTTAAAACGTAAAGGAATAAAATTGGCATTCCTGACTGTTGAAGTGATTTGAAATCGAAATGAGTTTTCCATTTTCTGATAAATAAATTGCTTATCGAGTTATAAGGATTCTTGACGACAAGTTTATTCCCTTTCTCGAGCAGCCGCTTTGGGAATTCGATTCAAAACGCCGACTTTGACAGTATTTTACGAAATATCTCCTGCCTTTAACAAAAAATGAAAAACGTCTTTCAATTACATAGTTTCTGAATGACAACACCTGTACGTTTTTTTGTAATTCTAAAGAAAAATTAATTCAGAAATGGGTCAGAATTTGAGAATGTCCTTAAGCAATAAAGTACAGTATCAGTGAATATCATGAAATAAGTAATTGTAAAATAAATATCATTCTACATTTTGAAAAGAAAAGTACTTTAAAAATTTAGTGCGGCTTTATAAAAAAATAATTCTATCGTGAATCAAATGATGCAAAATAATTATCACAACATATATATTTAATGAATAGACAAACTGATAAAATCTTACCAATGTTTAAAGAAATTACTGCATCGCTGCTCTCATACAAGATATAAACAAGCAACATCTCATTCTAAATAACGCGCTCATTCTAACTAAATGAGATTGAGAATGACTATTCAAAAAGCCAGTTTTGAGCCTTGGGCGAATGTGTTCCGAGAATTTTCGACCTTCCCCTATCTTGACCTTGATGTGTTCCCTCCAATGTGTCCTTCAACCGAAACTCTTTACCAACACATGCAAGCCTTTTTCAAGTGGCGGGGGGGGGGAGAGACATATTATTTTAATGTATTTTATAAAGCGATGCCTTATAAAATAAATCACTTTGTCTTTTTGTCTTGCTTTCGATTATATACGTAATTTTTCTTTAAAATATTTAATTTTAATCATCTGTAAAAAAAAAAAAAAAAAAAAAAAAAAAAATACTTTTTTAAACAAATTTCATACGATATAAAAATTAGTTACAACACCGAACTGTAAATGTGAATTATATATTAGTAGTATTTTGTTTAGTTCTGAATTTGTTTAAAATTTTAAGGATATTCATTTTTATTCCAGTGTGTTGATAAGAAAATTCAATGTATTAAGGCTGTTCTCAAATCGAAATCACCTAGTTTCTGACACATTTCTGAATTCCGTTTTGTTCGAAAATGCCTGAAATTGGCAGGCGTTCTTATTCAGAAACTGTGTAATCGAACAGAGTTTTCTATTTTTTAGTAATGACGAAAGATCTTTCAGAAAATATTGTCAAATGTGACGTTTGGAACCAAATTTCCGGCACGACAGCGCGGAAAAAGAGAAAAACCTGTTGTCACGTGACAAAAATCGCTTATAACGCAATAAATTATTTATCGAAAATGGAAAATGTCATTTGATTCCAAATCACTTCAACAGTGACCCCTGTCAATTTTATGACTTTACTTTTAAAAATGAATCAGATGAGTGTCGGGAAGTTTCTCATTTGTTCAGTAGGGAATTTGAGAACAGCCTGAGACATACTTTACAAACAAGTTAATTTTATTTGTAATTTACAAAAATAGGTAAAGGCAAAGAGAAAGAAAAGTTTTCAAAGATATATTTTAGTGCATAAAATCAAAATTATTATTATTATTATTATTTTAATACTTTCATCTAATTAAACAATGTGCTTTAAACAATGAAAATTATTTTGAATTATTTTTTTTTATCTCTTATAATGAAAATATCAGCTACTTAGCACTGGCCTTCTACTTTCTAGATTATGAAAGACTTTTATATGCTGGCTGGATACTTAACTTACTCGCTCCTAACTTAATATGCTTTCATAGAAAAACAAATTTTGAATAACGAAATTATGTTGAAAAAGTGAAGAAAAAAGATTTATCTCTATCTTATAATCAACATTATATCAAGTAGACGACGCTGGCCTTCTGTTTTCTAGTTGATGACAGGCTTTTACTTACTCGCCAGAAATTTAACTTTAGTGGCTACTGAGCGCGGAAAATGCAGTAGTATTCTCCGCGCTCGCCCGTTATCCGTTAATCGACTGCTACCGGATGTAGCGGCGCATCAGTTAATATACAATGGTGGCTGGATACAAATTGCCGCAAAAATATTTGGCCATAATGTTTACGTCAAGCGGCCACATATGACGTGTTTGTTGGGGGAATATAAGTAATATTTAGCTTCGTAAAATTGCCAGTGTTTTTTTAAACAGGTTACAGCAAATTACACCACACAAAATTTAATATCTTATTTTATTGAAAGAAATATTAAATAATTTTAAAAAAATGTATTCTTCATCGGGATTTTACATTTTCCTCGAGAGATAAAGAAACAAAAACGGAAAATTGTCACTTTATGTTTAATTTTATGTATTTTTTTAAGACGTAGCTCATGATTTGATAGACTTTTTTGTTTAAGATCTTAAAACAACTGAATGTAAAAAAATATTTTATATTATTTATAAAAAAAAATCTGAAAAGTTCTTGAATTTCGAATAGTAAAATTGAAGGCTGTAATGCAATATTTTCCTTTCACTCTGTTTTCAAAATATAATTAATCTTATTATAGAAATAAACAAATATCTTAAAAATACTTTTATTCTACTTTATTTATTTCTTCGAACAAATTAAATCTATAAAACAGCTATTTAAGTTTGCGAATATACAACTTACATATATCGAAAATATATATTAAAATGTATTTATATATTATTTATTATTTCAGCAGAGCTGAAATTACGCTTTAAATTAAAAAAATACAAAGGATGTGAATTATCATTTTACTAAACAGCGTACAACCACTAGCGTGAAAAAACGTCCAGACCGGGGATCGATTCCGGATCCCTTTCTATAGCGCACCAAGTGCTTTAGCATTTAAGCCATCCGGACGACATCCGGTCTAGCATTCTCCCACTGTTATATGGCAAGGCTACAACCACGCAGCACAAAATGGAAAGTCAATCACGAGCACAACACCGTTGGCAAGCATGAGACAAATTAAACCCAATACCGGTGGATATTTATATACAAATTCATTTTTCAGCAGAGTTGAAATTACGCTGTAAATTTAAGAAATACAAAGGATGTGAATGATCACCTTTTGAATGATCAAAAGTGATAATTCACATATTTGAAAAGATATATATTTGAAAAGAACTTTCGACTTTTGATGGAAAAACACTTAAAACCAGTTATTAAATTAAAATGTTAAATTCATTAACTAAAAATGTAATTATTATCATTTATAAACTTTAATTAGACTTTTCAATCGCCGTTATACTCATATTTCTTAAAATTGATTTATTAATTCTCGAGTTTTTTGAGCATTGAAATCTTTATTGGTTGATTGATTAATTATTCTGGTTTTTCCTTGTTTTGTCAAATACTATTTTAGATATCGGAATGGGACATACTGCAAACTGTACCTATAATTGTACTTTATAAATCTTAATTAATTAGACCTTTCAATCGTCGGGAGATTCTTTAAAAATGACCAATTGATTTTAATTTTTTTGAGCATTGGAAATTTGGTTAATTGATTGATTCTCCCACTTTTCCCCTGTTTTCTCAAATACAGTTTTATAGATAAAAAAGCGACAAATTGCAATTTATAGCCAAGAACATTTTCTATATGTCTCTAATAAGTTTAGTGTTTGTTATGAAACTGTTTCTGATCATTTCGTACAAACAGACAGGTATGCGTACATCAGAAAACATCGTTTATAATGCCGAATAAACTTATAGAAATAGGTGTTTTTATGAAAATCACAAACAGCAATTTAAAACATATTCATACAAAAAAGAATACTTGCAATATTGTTTTAATCAAACCTAACTCTAAATTAACAATTGCAAACGATTTGACGTCACAATGAGGGAAGCAAGGCTAACGAAAAAGACAGGCTGCTGCAGTGTTTTACAGGTGTTCTTTTTTCAGAGCGCTTAAGTCACGTGATGCAGGTGCACGAAAAGAGCATTGCTTGACTCTAACGGTGTAACGTGAAAGGTAATGTGGCATCCAGTGTTTTCGTTAGCCTCGGGGAGAGGGGGTGATATCAGTCGTTTGCCTTAGATTTATATGGAGATAGGATTAAAAATCTTGAAATTTGCGTGACATAATTACTGAATGACTCCTTACTGGAACATTCCTCATATCACACTTCTTACATATTCCAAGCTCAACCCAACTGGCATTATATTATTGTTTGCGAACTGCGCATTATTGTCTACTCATTGATGGCCAAACTTGTGTTCATTAAATATAATTCTTTCTTACATGTATCAAATCATGTGGGTAGATAAAGCCTATTTTTGGCCGACGGCAGTTTTTATTTCTAATTTCTTAGAATATTTTATTGTTTTGATAAAATTTGGATTTAAATTTAGTACTGCTATGATTGTTTTTTGCATGAAGACAGCTTTAGTTATATATGTTATACAAGATCAGAAATGTTCCTTATATATTTTTGTGCATGCATATGCAATATAACATTTGATAAATGAATATAAAAAAAATAAAATGCAACTAAAAGTAACCGGATTACACTCAAACAAACAACCAACAAATTTCCATGTAAGAAAATTAACCCCAATGAAATAATATGCAGGGTGAATATTTCTAAACGATTAATATTTAATTGTAACAGCAATATAAGATTCAACTACTTTATATAAATATAAGGTTTTCACACTCGAAATTCACATATTAATGATAAAAAAAAATATTTTTACAAAGGGTAAAAAAAAAGAAGGACTAACACGAAAAATTAAAAAATAAATAAATAAATATACGACACAAAGCGTTAAATTTGCAGTATTTATTATTATATAGTTTAAATCTGAACATTTTGATTATACGAGGGAAAGTCATTGAGTTAGTCACAAAAGATAACTAAATGATAACTTACAATGATATTCACTTCAAAACTATTTTTAATTCTGAACATATTCTCCACCAATATTTATGCACTTTTATGTTTTATCAGTGCCTCAACACTAGCTGCATAATATTCTTTGGGTTGCTGTCTCAGCCACATTAGGACTTCAAGTTGAACTTTTACATCATCTGTGAACATCATCTTGCTTCCAAAATGGTTTTTTAGTGGACTAAACAGCTTGGGGCTAAGTAGAAGCTGTATGGTGGATGTTGAAGAAGTTGCAAGATAATGTTCACAGATGATGAAAAGGTTGAACTCGAAGTCCTAATGTGGCTGAGACAGCAATCCAAAGATTGTTATACAGCTGGTGTTGGGGCACTGATAAAACGGTGATATGAGTGTATAAATAATGGTGGAGAATATGATGAGAAATGAAAATAGTTTTGAACTGAATATCATTGTAAGTTATTATTTAATTATCTTTTGTGACTTACTTAACGACTTTCCCTCGTATAATAGCTGATCCGCCCAACGTTACCCGGTACCGTGTTAATAACCTTAAATAATCCCGAAAATTGTGTGATTTTATATCTTTAACTCAAATTTGTGTAAATTTATATTTTTTATGAAACAAATCGCGAAAAAAATACTGATAGTTAATGATAAAATTACTCGTAAGAAGACATTGTCCTGTTTTTTCACGCAGGGTCGTTTCATAGTTTTAAAAAAGTTCTTTTTGTCCAAACTCTTTGAAATTGTTAGTCGTTATAAATCCAAGGCCTATGTAAAAATTACGTCAAAAAATTTGTTATCAATTTGTAAAATATATGTTTTCTTCACGCTTGTTTTTTTGTTTTCTCGTTGGGGTCCGTTAACATAATAAAAAAAGAGTTTTCGTCATCCGAACTCTCTGAAATTTTAGAATTTTATAAATACAGTGGAACCCCGCTATAGTGAACCTTCTGCGGACCCAGAAATATGTCCACTATAACCGATGGTTCACTATATCCAAATTCTCTAAAAAAAATTATTTTTTTGCATATGATTGTTATTATTGATTTTTTAGTATATAATGTATTGTTAAAAATAATGATTGCTTTAAAATGGTATTTACTTACAAATTATTAACTAATTAAATTGACAATAATCAAATAATAAAAAGAAAAAAGTTACTTACTAAAACTTGATTTTATTTTTACATTCTATGGAAGAAATTTGTGATTTTTGATTGAATGCAGTTCGATTTTAAGTAGAGTTCATCAATTTTCTTATCAACAAATAGTAAAGAATCTAATATTTTTTGGTCCACATTTTCTGTAGAAAAAAAATGTTCAGGATATTCGCTGCCTATTTCACTTCCGAGATAGAAGGTGCCTAAATTTCAAATTCTTCTTCAATATCGTCTTCTAAGTCTTCTTCAACATCGTTCTTTTGTTTAACTTCAGATACAATGTCATCATCTGTGGGGGTACCAGAAGTATACACTTCATTATCGCAAGATTCGAAGTGCTCAGTAACGTCCCTTGGAAAAATGTTCACATTATGCTTTTCAGCAACAGAGCTAGTGGTAAGATTTCTTCATCATCTTCGTCCTCCACGTTGGCATCTGTTCCTTCTTACAACACATCTTTCGAAAGACCTGCGCGTCGGAAACAGTTGCCGATTGTTGCTGATATCACCTGTCTCCATGACTTTTCCAACAAAAAAACTGCTTTCAAAAGTAAGATGTTGTATTCCGTATTGTTCTCTTCATAGTTCTCCAAAATACGCATCACTAGCTGTTTCTTATAGTGGGACTTCAGGCTGCGAACAACGCCCTGGTCCATGGACTGTATCACAGAAGTCGTGTTTTGAGGCAAAAAAACGAGCTTAATGCATTTCAGATTTTCTAAGTGGGGATGAGTTGTGCAACTGTCGACAAGGAGAAAAAATTTTACGTTTTTGCTTCAACAAATCATTGTCCCACTGTCGAAGTTCTTCTTAAAAAAAACTGGAAGTCATCCAGGATTTTGATTAGCTTTGTAATTGACGGGCAGTTTTTTAACATTTTTAAAAACCTTGGTTTTTGGGATTTACCCACGATAGTTAATTTTCGCTTTTCTGATCCGTTCATATTTGCACATACAAGAACAGTTATTCTCACTTTCAAAAGCTTCCCGATAGTGCACTTTTCTCCATTAAATTTTAACGTCTGATCGAGAGTCATTTTGTAAAATAATCCAGCTTCGTCAGCATTAAAAATATCCTTCTCTTCATAACCCTGGATTGCATCCGGCCACACTTGAGATTTCCACTTTTCCACATCCGATGCACAAACATTTGATGCTTCACCAATAATCTTTCCACAAGAAATATTGTTCCGTTTTTTGAACCTATCCAGCCATCCATTAGAGCACACAAAACTGTTTTCTGCAAATTTTTCAGCAAACTCGTTCGCTTTAATTTGAAGCATGGGTCCGGTCACAGGAAGATTCTATCCCGCTGAATGGTGAACCATTTTAATAGAGTTTCTTCCATATTTTCTCTTTCAGCCCGACCTAGTTTCTTCGAAGAATCCAAATTTTTTATTGTGTGCAGCAAGAGTCGCGCTGCGATTTTTCCAAATGTTCGAAACTGTAGATTTTGACAAGGAAAATTCCTTGCCCAATGCCGATTGATTTGTTCCATCTTCAACACGTTTAATTATTTTAACCTTATCATCAATTGAAAATGCTTTTCTTTTCAAAGAATTCGCCATTTTTAGAAAATTTTTAGCTTTTTTTGAAAAAACGTCTTTTTATCTGAAATCAATGAAAACAATAATGAAGAGAGAGAGACTCTGTAAAACGTGGGACATTCTTGGATTGTTCCGATTATACCGAGGGGCGGGGGACGAAATTAGCAAGTGAACACCGGAGCTTATTCCTAGAATTAGGGAGAAACGAAGAAGAGAGGTTTGTTCCTAAGGGGAAGAAGAAGCATGTGCTGTTTAGGCGATGAGCGTGAAAGAGTGAAATTTGACGCAATATAGAGTTATGTCATCATTTGCAGTCAAAACTAGTGCAAGTTTAAAGTTGGAGAACTGAAAAAAGAAATCTGGGGAAATAAAATTTGAGTCCACTATAAACGAACTACCAAAATCTCAGTTGTCCACTATAAGCGTAAAAAATAACATTAATTAAATGGGAGTTCGGACGGGACCAGCAAAAAAGTTCACTATATCCGAGTGTTCACTATATCCCGGGTTCATTATAGCGGGGTTCGACTGTATAACTGTATCCGAGCCCTCTATAAAATTTTATAAAAATATATGCATATTAAATGGTGAAATCGTTACCCGAAGCAGAGCATGTCTGATCAGAAACACCCCGTTATTTAGCGTTTTCGTCGAAAATTTCTCCGATTTTATTTTTAAAAAACATTTCTACTCGTCCGAACGTTTCGAAATTATTGTAGATGATGTAAATCTGGTTTAACGAGATGTACTAAAAATATTGTGTTCAAATAGTAGTTGTAAAGACATGTTTTTAATGCAGCTTATGAATTTGCATATGATAATTTACATTAATAATTAAACAGTCAGAAAGAAAGTGTCATTCATTATTTTGAAGTCATTCATACGTTTAAATAAAATTATTTTGAAACACTGTAACAACTCCTTATACCCTAATACCGTGTTTAGTTATTTTGTTCCACTTTAAAAGATACATAAAACCATTTAATATCAACTGTTTTCTTTATTTGTAAAATGCTACAATAAGTATTTTAAAGTTAGAATAACATTTCACGATACTCATGTCATAATTACCGTTTCTGTTTTTAACAAATAAAAAGATTATAATTGTTATTATGCTGCTACAAATACCCAACATATTTTGTATGAAATGAATAAAATGTGTAATACACTTCTGATAACAAACATCTGTGTCACTTGTTATGATTATTCGTTAAAAGTTAAACTAACAACGAAATATGTTTAATATTATATGTAAATTGAAACAACATAATTTGCTCGAAATTACACTACACAAGTACTTATTTAACAAGTTTAATTAAAATATATTAATTAAATGTGATTCGTATTCTCTGAACTAGCTAGATTTAGTTTGATATACCACAAAACAATCCACTCATTATTTATAAAGAGGAATTTTGACAATTCGAAAAGAACTTCAAGTATGGTGGTTGTAAACAATGACTTTTAATTAATTTCAAAGTTATTATTTTAATGTATTATGTAAATATGTCTTTCAAATACTTTGTAGTACGCTCTGGTTCCAATAATTCAGCGAATTTTAATTGACACAGAAGAAGATATATGCTTTTAAATCAGGAAGAATTATAGAAATAACTTTTGCAAATATACAAAGTATTTAGATAGAGTTCTTAATATCATGCTTGCTCGAAAAGAACTTTAAGTGTTACATATGAAAAACATGCGTTTTAATATTTATCGTAATTATTATTACAATACAAAATAAAGTTGTGTCTTTCAACTACTTTGCGACATCTTATGACTACATTATTGCAGCAAATTTTAACTGATTGTTAAGATGTTATGTGGCTAAATTTAGAAAATTTATCCAAAACATCATTTGTAAACAAACGTTTGTCTAAACATTTGTTGTAAACATTTGTAGGAACACAATCTTTCGAGTATAACGTTATAGTAAAAATATCTTACTTTTTAGACCAAACTTTAAAGAATAGTTTTTGATTTATTTTGGGGAAAACAATTCTAATTTTTATTCGTCGGGAAACAATCAATATATGATCTGTACAGATGTTTATGTGGAAAATTCTTTTGAAAAATACTTTTGTAGTTGAATAAAATAAGCCTGAAGTTTGAAACTGTGTTTTGAAACGACAAAAAAAACGAGAGTTACTGAAAACATCTCAATTAAAAAGTTTAGTGAAACCTTTCAAAAGTTTCAGATAAATTCTTGAATGCAATCTAAAAATCTCATTTTGACTCATTTAATTTTTGGTTGATGGATACAGTACATTTAAGGCTGTTCTCAAATCCAAACTATATCTTTCTGACACATTTAAAAAATTCGTTTTTTTTTTTTTTTTTTTTTTTTTTTTTTTTTTTTTTTTTTTTTTTTGAAAACGCATGAAATTGGCCAGTGCTCTTATTCAGAAAGTATATAATCGAACTTTTATTTCCGTTTTCTAAAAAGCAGAAGATTTTTCAGAAAATGGTGTAAAGTTAGCGTTTTGAACCGACCTCCTGAAACGACAGCGCAAGAAAGAAAACAAACTGTCATCTTTAGACAACAAACGCTTATAAGTAATGATGTAAGTCGTTTACCGGAAAATGAAAGAAATGTTCAATTACGGATCACTTCAATAATCATGCCTGCAAGTATTATGCTTTTATGATTAAAAATGTATCAAGAAATAAGTAAGAAATTTTAGTGTCATTCAGCAGGGTAATTTTTTTTTGTGGATCGCCTTAAAGTGTGTTTTTCTTTTCTACTGCATAGGGATGGGAAAAACAGATTTTAGTAAGTAAAAAATAAATGTCACAAAAGGAGATTTTCTAAAGTACATAATGTAATAAAGCTTTTCTTTAATGTTCAACTACGTGCGTTTTATTACATTTAAATTTACAAAACATCTAGGACAACAAAAAATAATAATACTTTTCTATTTTGAATTTACAAAATAATTGATAAGCATTGGAAATTGGAATACATGAAAAGTTTTATGAAGCAAAATGATTACTGTGACTTTTCACTGTTATTATTATTATTATTATTATTATTATTTTAAATTGGGGAATTCAAAATTACACTTTCTTTTTGCCTCTAGGATATGCATTTTAAAATAAAACAATCATAAAATTAAAGGTTACATTTTTTCTAATTTTAAAATAAAATAAAAATAAATGTGTATTTTTAATTAAGAAAGCAAATTCATGCAAACTTACAATTTTTTTAAGGAATAAAGAGATAAAGATCGCGATAATTATTGGGGTTGAAAGTTCGTCACGGGAAAAAAAATGCGAAAATTCTTAGAAGATTCCCAGTAAACTTTAAAATATTTAGAAATTGTCGCTCGAATGAAAATGGCTAATAAAATATTTTTCTTTAATTGTAAGTTATTACAAAATAACAGTATGATCTACTTGAATATATGATGTGTAATATCTTTAATATCTGTATTTATTTTATGTTTTATACGTTTTTTAAGGAAAAAAAGAAATAAAATGGAAAATTCTTAAAAAATGCTCTTTGATTGGTTAAGCTATTCATAATTTGAACTTATCCATTCATTCGATATGATTATTTATTATTTTAAAATGAGTTTTCATCTCTTTGTTGGAACTAACAAGGATTTTATTATTGTATTGGACAACATTCCATTTTCATTTTCCAAATTCTTACTAATTTGCTCTAGTAATATTACAATAATTATTGTTTAAACATTTTTTCTTTATTCTTTAATTATTTATCTTTAAAAATTAAATCTTATAAAATTCCACAGAATAATTGTAGTGAAATGTAACTTAATTAAGAATAGGATTTAAAGTGTACTACGAAATGGAAATGGCATTAAATTCTCTCACTTCCCAATTAATGCGTAAATTAACTCAAATCAATGTTTAAAATTAAACATCGCTTTAATAATAATTTTTTTGTAAAAAATGTAGTTTCTTTTCTACAAGTTCAACTTTCAAATCACATGAAACAGGATATAGCTCAGTAGTAAAATAAATGATAAACGTAAAAATAGTACAAATAAAAATATATAAAAAGGCAAACAGCCTTTTCGAAGCCCCTAAAGATCCATCATCAGTGCTAAATTTAAAAGATTAAAAACTGACCCAAAAGTTTAAGCCATGTAGGTATGCCTGCGTCTTCGCCCGCGACCAAGATAGAACCTTGATAGATGATTCTATCTTGGTCGTGTGCGGAGACGCAGGCATACATACATGGCTTAAACTTTTGGGTCAGTTTTTAATCTTTTAAATTTGGCACTGATGATGGAGCTTTAGGACCGCCGAAATAGCTGTTTGCCATTTTATATATTTTTATTTGTGCTATTCTTACTTTGATCATTTATTTTAATATAACGGCACAAAGTTCAATCCAATTATTTTAAATATAGCTCAGTTGTATTTAACATTATTATTATCATTATTATTATTGAGAAAACAATCATTATTATTATTGAGAAAATAAACTCCCAAAAAAGCGTTTTTTAGTTTTAGTGGATAAAAGAATTGATTTCAGGTTTTAAAGGAGAGGTTTACAGGGAGAGTCGTAAGCAAGGTGCTGCTGGTAACATAGACCGTAGGACATTATTTATTGCAGGTCATGCAGGGCATGTGTCCTAGGCCACCATTATCAACATGGGGCCCCATTTTGTTTCAAATGTAAAATAGGAAACTGTTTTCTATTATTTTAATAACTTTCAGGTGCAAAACACTCTTAAAAAACTCATTGTAAAACACTCTTTATAGACAAAAAAATTGAAACAAATCGAAATTTTATACACTTGTACCCAAATATTTTGTCATTTTGCAAAATTCGCAGGGTTGTCGAAAAGTCCAAGAATTCATTACTGGCGATAAACGTTCAGATCCAAATATTATATATTACAAATATACAGCACCATAAGTTGAATTCGAATAATTATTCTATGAAAATAAATTTTAGTTGAACCATAAAACTATTGTTTTTAAAATCTCAGTATTTTCACTTAATTAATTTTCATTTAAGTACTTCAGAAAAGTATCCTTTAGGTATTTATGTAGATTTTAAAATCTCAACGATCTTAAAGTTGGATTTATTATCAAAATTAAAATTAAAATATGAATCATAATATAATTTTGTAAAAGTAGCTTAGAAAATCTGTTACTTTGGAGAATAATAAATCTTTCAACAACGTTTATTAAGTTGAATGATTTATTAATGCGCAATAGAAGGTCATTAAGCTATTAAATATACTACAATTCTTTAGCAGTTTTGAAAGTACTTTTGTTGAATATCGTTTTCTCGTTCTTGTAATACATTAAGGATAAAGGAATTTCAGTGACTTCAAAAATCAATTTCAGGTTATTAAGTGACTTTTAAAAAGACTTTAAGATGATTTATCATTTTATTAAATATAGTTTGTATGTTGAGATTTTTTTCTGAAAAGTAAATAAATAAATTTTTAATGCGCAATTAAAAATGATACTCAATATCTATTTGTATAGTATACATTGTTTCAATCATCGATAAAATGACGGTAAGTTTCTGGTAAGCGTATCCCAGTATTTGAAAGGAACCCCGATCACAGAATCTTAGTGGTAGAATCTATTGCTGTTATTATTATTCTGTTATTTTTACTGCAAACCAATGTCTATCGTTTTGTGAAGGATTAAACGAATCCTTGATGAAGAAGTAGAATTCACGAACGCCTGAAACCTATTTAATATACAATCTACTGTTGCAGCAGTTACTGAGCTCTTCTGCAATTTAACAAAAACAACATTATCTTCATAGGTCTAGATAGATCTCTGATATTAATATTCAGTACCTTTATTTATTACTAGCTGATACGCCCGGCGTTGCCCAGTCCCGTCAAAAAATAGTACGAAACGTGAAAACACTGTAAAAATCGCTGTACGAAACCGTTCCTCTGGTAACCCTTTCGTCTGTCGGGAAGTAAATAGAGAGAGAGACTCCGAAGCAGAAGAAAATCCTATTCACCACCAGAGGCTAATTCTGTTCTAAACAAACCTTTTTCCGAACAAAATTCTGGCACTTGTACCCGCTACACAGTATAACAGGCGTACTGTGCATGCTCTACAATATATTTTAGTTCAATTTCCACCGTCAGGGGCGACATACCTTTATCTTAATTCGTTCATGTTGAGTTGAATAAACTAATTCCCGTTGAAAGCGGGTCCATTGAACCCGAGAATATTACTCTCCCTTCTGGTGATTAATATTCATAAATGGTGGTAACCAATTCCTGAAAAAATTATACCGAAGTTTATTTAGTACGAGAAAGCCTGGGAAGAATGTTAGAAAAGAATTCGTTAGAATCGGACCAATATTAAATGCAAAATCTTTTAGTTCTACTCCCAGCACCAGAAGCGCCAAATCTATATTTTAATTAGTTATCTTTATCTTACCTAGTTTACGTTAAGTTGAATGGACCAGATCGATCAGAGCATTAACGCGATATTTAAATTACGACTGGACATCCCCACACCCCTTAAAATTAATCCAAGGACCTTTAATATAAACAATTATTGTTAACTTTTGAAATAGAAACAAAATGGTGTTTTTTTTCATTTATTTATTTATTATTTTTTTTTTTGCTTTGACATACAAATACAGTAAGTTATCGTTGCTGATATTATTTCTGAAATCAAACGCATAAATCACGTCACTTACACGAAAGAAAACTCTCTATTGAGAATACTCTTTTCTCTATTGAAAAGAGGTCAAAATTAGCATGTTGGGATAAACCGGATTCCTGTTACTAATGTGGAAAAATCGCAGCAAAACGTGAAAAAACACTAAAATTCGCATAAAAATTAAATTATTTTTTTATAAAAAAAATCCAAATTCGGGCTTTGAGGTGCAAAATTTTACACATAGGGTACATTTCTACCAAATTTTGTAGCTATGCGTGCAGCAGTAACTTCAAAACACAGTTGACAGACAGACAGGCACTCACACACACAAACACCTTTCCTCATTATTATAGACTTAGCTGACCCGCTTGGCGTTGTCCGGGCCCGTGAAAATGAATCTTAAATGAACCCCAAATTTCTAATTTATATCGTTATCCCGGAACTGTGGAATGTTTAATTTTAATGACAAAATTTTAAAAATTACTAATAATTAGTGATAAAAGTGCTCATGAGAAAACATTTTATCTTTTTTCACGTAGGTTCGTTTTATAGCTTTTGTTGTCCAAACCATTTGAGATTTTTAATGATGATAAATATAAAGGTTATACAGCTCGTGTAAAAATTACCTCAGAAATATTGCTGTATCTGATTGTAAAAAATATGTTTTCTTCTCGTTTTCTTTGATTTTCGCGACAGGTCCGTTAACAAACAAAAAATAGTTTTTGTCCTCCGAATTCTCTAATATTTTAGTCGTTTATAAATATATCTGTTTGCAAGTCCTCTATAAAATTATGTGAAAATATATGCATATTAAATAGTGAAAACGTTAGCCGAAGCCGAGCATAACCGCGCAGAAACATTTTGTTATTATGGGTTTTAGTCGAAAATTTCTCAAATTCTATTTATATAAAAAATATATATTTCTTCTCGTTCAAACGTTTCGAAACTGTTGTAGGGGCTGTAAATCTGGCCTACCTAGATGTTCTAAAAATATAGTGTGGAAATACAAACGAGTAGTAACTTTTAACGTAAGAAAAAAAATCGACTCGTGAGGCGAGAAATGACTTGCGTTTGCAGATATTTTTTAAAGGGTTAAAATTTTTATTTTTTAAAATTAATTATACCGTCGATTAGAAAAAGATTTTGGCTTTGAGAAAATATGTTTGGTTTGTCTGTATCTCTAAATCTGCGCTCTTAAAGATAGTTGCCGAAAGGAGTAAAACAGTTACCCGGGAAAATTGACCCTTTTCAAAATGTTTTTGAAAGCGTTAACATATTTTTTTGTTCAAATTGATTGATGCATTTGAGACGAAAGAGTATGATCTTTCAGATTTTTTTTTGTTTTTAAATAATTAAAATGTTTTAGTTTATAGAAGTTAAAACAGAATTGCGAAATAAATGCGTTTTTGATTCAAATGGTTCTTCATTCTCGTTCTCTTCCGTAAATCATTTTATGTGTATGCGCCACTCCTGAAAGGTGGCTCGGAAATAAAAAGATGAGTTACTGATCAGTTTTTAAATAATAGTTTGGTTAATTAATAAAATATTAAAATTCTGAGACGCGGATACATCAGAAGAGACGTTGGACTATCCTCACCTAAATTTTTAGACTTATAAGTGCCCTAGATTTCGCTAGGCATCGCAGACAGACACACACACAGAGCGGAACTTTATTTAATTAGTATAGATATCTGTTATTAGGCTCCCTACGTTAAAAAAGAACTCAGCATCAAACTAGAAATCTGATAACATTCACTGCAGATGCGTTTAAAAGTATAAACTCTGAATATATAACCCATAGACATAGCAATTCAATGAATTTACTACTATTACTACAGAGACTGCCCTAAGAGAGGGAGGAAATCTGTATCGGCCATACATTTCGACAAAGTAATAGACTTGATAATACAATTGCTGATAATATAAATTCATAATACAAATGTTTAATTTTGACACTATTGTCCTGTTTAACAAAAATGAATAATTTTTCATTGTTCTTTTGTGTTAAAACCCGCGGCTTTGCTGGCGTAATTCTTGAAAAATACAAAGTGGTATTCCTTGGCCTATTTTAATTAGAGGAAATGTTAGTGCCACAGATAATTCAGAAATTACTCATTAAGCCACACTAATTAAGGAAATTTCTGTAATAACTATATCACAGAAATTGCAATTTTAAAACTTTTCTGTTCCTGCTCACATTAAATTTTCAAAAATTTTAAAAACTGTTCTGTGGATGCATTTGTGTCTCTAACGAAACGGCCATGTAAAAATTCAAGTTTCTATCCCTAACATTTTCAGATAAATCATTGTTTAGCAGGTTTTAGAAATTTTTTCCAGTTATTTCACTTTTTTAAATTTCGATTTTTATTTAGAAACCGTTCTTAGCGATCATTGCAATCTTAAAAATAGCCACCATGCCAAATTTCAATTTCCTATACCAGCAGCATCACTAAAATCGCAGTTTTGAAATGTTTTTTGCTTCTGCACTTTTTTTTAAATTTCGAATTTTGTAAAAACTGTTCTGTGGATGCATTTACGTATAATAAATAACAGGCATGTTAAATTCTAAGTTTCCATCGCAAACAATTTAGAAAAAAAACATAATTTATAGCGTTTTCCGCTCAGTTTATACCTTTAAACTTCGAATTTTTAATAAACTGTTTGTACCGAGCGTCTGCATCTTAAAAGTTACAACTATGCTAAATTTCCCGTTTCTAACACGAATAAATCCAATTAAATCATAATGTAGAATGTTTTTAGACCGTTTTCCATTCATTACAGCCTGTTAAATTCCGATTTTTTTTAGAAACTGGTCTTAGCGAGCATTTGCATTTTAAGAGTAACCACCATGCCAAATACGAATATTCTATAGCAGCTGTATCACAAAAATTGCAATTTTAGTACGTTTTTTTTTTTTTTTTTTTTTGCTGCTGTCCTTTTACATTTCGCATTTTTAATAAACTGACATGAGTAACAGCCAGGCGAAATTTTAAGTTTCTAGCCTTAATAGTTAAAAATATATCGTAATTCAGAACGTTTTTAGAACGCGTTTTACCCTTTAAATTTTTTTTTTTTTTCGAAATTGTTCTGTGCGACCATTTATGATTTAAAAGCAACAGCTATGTCAAATATTAAGCTTCTACCCCTAACAATTCCATAGTAATTGCAATTGAGCACGCTTTTTAAACGCTTTCCGCTCATTTCACCCTTTGAAATTTTGAATTTCTTTACAAACCATTGTTAGCGGGCATTTGTGTCTTAAAAGTAACCACCATGCCAAATTTGAAGTTTCTAATCCTGTTAGTAAAAAAAAAAAAAAATCGTAATTTAGAACTTTTTTTCTTTTTTACCCTGTAGCGATCTCATCTCACATGAACAGTATAAAGCAAGTTACTAGCTGAAAGTAACTGGCTTGGCCTTTTGCTTGACGCTAGCACTCTCGCCTCCTGTTCATGAGATCCCTGGATCGAATCCCCGCAACACACTTCATTGGCGACCCGGACAAGAGCACGCAATCAACCTTCTCCAACAACCACAATCATCTCTTCTCAAATCCAACAGATGGCAGCACTAAATAATCATCCCCAGCATCAAATCAACAAAGCCTGTGAACATCACTCACAGCACAAAGCCTGTCGCTCACGCCGCGCTTCTATCTGCGCATGGCAGCACGACAGCACAGCACAAAGCCTGTCGCTCACGCCGCGCTTCTATCTGCACATGGCAGCACGACAGCACAGCATCACTCACGAGTGCATATCGCTCGTCTGACGTCAACAAAACGTCTTCCTCACTGGGGATGGAGTGTGTAGCGATCTCAATTTACATGAACAGTATAAAGCAAGTTACTAGCTGAAAGTAACTGGCTTGGCCTTTTGCTTGACGCTAGCGCTCTCGCCTCCTGTTAATGAGATCCCTGGATCAAACCCCGGCAACGCCAAACGCAACCCACTTCAACCCTTTTAAATTTCGATTTATTTTAAAAAACTGTTCTGTGTGTGCACGTCTGTTTTAATAAGTATCAGCCAAGTCAAATTTCAAGTTTCTGTCTTTAACAATTCCATAGAAATAGTAATTTGGAATGTTTTTAGAACAGTTTTCCCTCATATCACTCTTTTAAATTTCGAATTTTTTAGAAACTGTTCTTAGAGAGCACTTACATTTTATAAGTAACTACTATGCCAAATTTCAAGTTTCTAGTTCCTTCAGTATTAAAAAATTGAAATTTTAGAGCGTTTTTCGCTCTTGCACCCCCCCCCCTCCTGTGGTAGTGGCACCGATATAAAATATAGCCTATGTTACAACAGGAACTGTTACCATCACTTTTGAAAATGGCTATGTAGTTCCAGAGATTCCATAGAAATTGTAATTTAGAATGTTTTTAGAACGCTTTTCGCTCATCTAACCCTTATAAATTTCGATTTTTTTAGAATTTGTTCTTAGAGAGCATTTACATCTTATAAGTAACTACCATGCCAAATTTCATGTTTCTACTCCTTCAGTATAAAAAAATTGAAATTTTTCCCTCTTGCGCCCCCCTGGGGTTAGTGGCACCGACATAAAATAAAGCCTATGTTGCAGCAAGAACAAGAACTGTTACCATCAATTTTCACCATCACTTTTGAAATCGCTTCGGCAGTTCCAGAGATTACCCCCTACAAACAAACAAACAAAAAAAGTTACTTTTTTATAATATTAGTATAGATATATGAAATACACATTACATATAGTACATGTATGTTTCATACGTAGTACAAATTGTATTACAAAAAATAAGAAGTATTAATAGATTCACAATTTGAAATGGAAAGATTTTTTATTATTTCAGTGTAGTAGTAGAATATATGAAATTTAATTTCATGTTCATTCGACAGAGACAAACCAAAAGGCTCAGCAATTGTGATTTTTTAAAATTTAAATTTGAAATAATATTATCCTATATATTATTTCTGTTGTCAACATCCCTTTTTCTAAGCAAATACAAAACACAGAACGATACATGATATACCATATGGAAGAATTTTGAACAGGCTTCTGACATAGTACATTTACACTAGGACTTCCCTCAAAGGGATTAGTCTGAGTGATATTGCTGAGAACATAAAGTTAACAATTACGATATAAAGAAGATATCAACAAGAATCTAAGTGAATATACAGCATATGATAGACAAGAGATAGATAAAGATACAACATATGAAAAATAGCAAATTAAATGATATAATTACAAAATATCATATATAAATTCATATACTGTTATGTTTTCATATGCACTTTTTTATAACATTTGGCAAATAATCTCATTTTCTTAAGCGGGAATTGCTCAAAACTTAAAAAAAACAAAAACCGCCGGATCTTTTAAAACAATATTTTTAAAGTCACATAATCAGATTTGCAGCCAATAGCGTATTTTAGCAAGCGTAGTTTAACGCAAATTTAATTTAATTTTTGCAACATTTTCTTTGTGACAAATATCTAAATAAAATATTAAAAAATAAAATATTAAATATTGAAATATTAAATCAAATATTTAATATTTGAATTAAAAAAATTTCCTTTGTTTATTTCTATAACTATTTATAGAAACTCGTATACTTCAAACCACATTGATAACATGCTTTGCTACAAACGTGTCTACCAGTCTAACTACTCGTATGTCTTAGCTGTGTCTCTCTCCGAACTCATCTGTCTACTGTCTCTCTACTCTTCTGTATACCCGTCTCAGTATCCGTCTGTCTTTCTACCCGACTCTTTAATCATGTCTCTACATGTCTCGCTTCCCGTTACACTACTCGTCTATCAACACGTCTGTCTGTCTATATACCCCTCTCTCTACCCGTCTGTCAAGTCGTCTCTGTACTCGTCTCTCTATCCACCACGCTACCCGTCTCCCTACCCATCTCACTACCCCTCTGTCAACCCTTTTTTGCACCTGCCTCGCTACCCATCTGTCTATTCGTTTCGCTACCCGTTAGCTTATCTCTGTCGCTATCCGTCTCTCTACCCGTCTGTCTACCCGTTTGTTTACACGTCTATCTATCTCTCGCCAACTCTTCCCAATATTTAAACAATTTAGTAAACGGAAGCCGTTTATCTGTTATTAAATGCAAACAGGAGTAATTTATCTAAAGAGTGTAATCAGATGCAATTTTTTTAAATACATACATAAACCAGCATAATAATTCACCAGTTTTATTTTCATAGTAGTTTATGTCATTTGACAGTAAATCTCAACTTCTTCAACCCGAACTGCGTCAAGCTTTTTAAAAAAGCCCCAAGGTCCGTATAACTGGGAAGGGGAATTGTCCTCAGGGCTATTAGATACATGTTATTAAGTTAAGTGAAAGTTTCGTAATCGGGTTCGCAGCCAATTTCTTATGTCAAAAAGGGTGGCTTCACGCCATTTTAAATTCATTTCTGTAACTTTCTTTTTCTTTTTTGGTGGGTGGTTGGGGGGGGGGGGAGGGTTCCAAATATATACACTTAAATTCAAACTTTTGCCCCATGTTAATATTAGTGTTGTTTGTATTATCAATTAATACTTTGTTGATCGAGCTTCATTCGAAACAAATGTAAAAGACTTCTACAGTTTTTTTTTTCTAGTAGAAAGTTCCGTAATCGGGACCTAAGCTAATCGGGGAATTTAATATCATTATTGTTTCTAACTCTTATAGAGTTAAAACAATATTGTTGCTAGCATTACTCTTGTTTGTGACCAACCTCTTCTGTGTATCTGAATAGGGAAAAGTTCCGTATCATGTACTGGTTGGTGCCAAAGGCAGTTGTAGAATCTTACAAATTTTTCTAGAGAGCGGAAAAACATGTTTTTTAAAATATTTACAAATATACGTTTATTAAACCATGTTTTTGAGCCATTTAAAAAAATTAAGTACGGTGCTAAAATAAAATTTTATTGCCATTTTTGATATTTTAATAAGAAATGAAAATACATAACAAACAAATTTAACAAAACTAAGCCATTTTTGGGTACTTCTCTATTATCCCGTCGACCACTTTTCATAACAAAAAACTATCGCCAAACTAAGATTAAACGCCAAAAATACAGTCCCATTTACTTGATGCCAGAAGCATTATACGTATTTGTTATGCCATAAGTGGTTTTTAATTCGACATTTGCGTGTATTTTTCATTATGTTTTACTGATTTATTAGTTATTTCATTCATTAAAGTAACAATTGTGTCCTTAAATTCTTATATTTTATTTATTTTGATATTTCAATGGCAACGTTCTCCCGTTTATTTAGCGTTACAGTTTGGCGATAGTTTTTTGTTATGAAAAGTGGTCGACGGGATAATAGAGAAGTACCCATTTTTTGTGATAAATAATTGTTATTGCCAGGGGGGCAAATTGTAAAAAATTAATAAGCGAACTGAACAAATTACCGGAAAAAACTTGTGGGAATCTCAAGAAAGAAATATCTGATATAAATAGCATTTAAAATCTTAAAATGGAGAAGTGGTCCGTATAAAAATGCAAAACATTATACACCTGATATAAGAATTTTTTAATTTTTTTATATTTCCGAAAGCACAGACAAAAGGGTAAAAATCCCGGCACAGATGCCATATACTCACCACGTTGGCGCGATTTTTCCCCCGCCCCTTTGGCGAAAACTGTTTGTTGTGTTTGTTTACTTTTATTTTTTATTTTAATTCTATAGATTATTTTTATATGTATATCAATATTAATTTAGGCACAGATATCATATACGCACCAGATTGGCGCGATTTTTCCCCCGCCAATTTGGCGAAAACTTTGTTTTTGAATATTAGTTACAAATACCATACAATAATAGCATGTAATTTTTTATTTCAATATGAAAATAAAATAACGTAATAAATGAAATAGCTCCTATTATTCAAAAATGGGAAATAAAAATAAATAAATGATAGTTTGATATAAATAAATATTGATATATATAATAAAAACAATTTATAGAATTAAAATAAAAAATAAAAGTTAATAAACAACAATTGAAACAAAATAACCGGGTTACCATATTTTGTTGCAATCGCGCCAATGTGGTGCGTATATGACATCCGCGCCTTTATTTATATCAAACTATTATTTATTTATTTTTATTTCCTTTTTTAAAACAATAGAAGCTGTTTCATTTATTACGTTATTTTATTTTTATATTGAAATAAAAAATCACGTGTACTATTTGTCACACTATTTGTAACTAATATTCAAAAACAAAGTTTTCCCCAAGCTGGTGCGTATATGACATCTGTGCCTTGTTTCATTTCACATAGAGGTACTGCTCTATTATCCCGTCGACCACTTTTCATAACAAAAAACTATCGCCAAACTGTTAGATTAAACGCCAAAAATGCAGTCCCATTTACTTGATATCAGACGCATTATACGTGTTTGTTACGTCATCAAGTGGTTTTTAACGCGACATTTGCGTGTATTTTTCATTATGTTTTACTGATTTATTAGTTATTTCATTCATTAAAATAACAATTGTGTCCTTAAATTCTTATATTTTATTTATTTATGTATCTGGATATTTCAATGACAACGTTCTCCCGTTTATTTGGCGATAGTTTTTTGTTATGAAAAGTGGTCGACGGGATAATAGAGAAGTACCCACATATGTATTGGTACTTTTATGTTAACTTGGCGCAGTTGATAAATCGCCAAATATTTTTCTCATAACATCTTCATATTGCATTCATTTCATTTAAATATAAATCTTTCACTGATTTCATTTGAAATACATACATTAAAAATACACGTCTTTCACTCATTTAATTTAAAATACACGCCTTTCACTAATTCCATTTAAAATACTAAAAAGGAAAAGAAAATAAGAAATAATGCCACAAATCGAAACCTTTTATTTAAACATCAAAGAATTGTTCCTAACATACACACGCGAAATAAAAAAGCTGCTAATGGTGTGATTTACGCCAAATCTCTAATACTAATACTACTCTTACTAATCTCTAATACTTTTCAAACAGAAAAAATTCCAGATTAACTTTCCATTTTTATTAAATTGAAATATATTTTATTGTGCTGAATATTAGTGCTTGCATATTTTTTTGCTCCATGTATTCCATGAACTTTTCAATTCCGATTGTCTACGAAAATCTCCCGCCGGTGAAAATGACGTACGCACAAAATTTAGTGACGTATGTACTTTAATTGTGCTTTTTTATCTATTTTTTTAATATAACTTCCAAACGGTTTGACACTTATTCTTGGTAATAAATAGACGACGTTGTCACCTTTATAGGTACCTGCTGTAAAAATTTGAACGAAATCCGTTAAATATTTTTTTAGTTATGCTTGACGAAAGGTTTTAATATCCATCGTAGCTATATATGGGGCAAAGTAATACTGCGCTGTGTATGAGTCTTCGTTGCACTCAGACAATTAATTTAAAACATGTTTTTTTTATTAAAAATTGCAGTTAATTAAAAATTAAATCGGCATTGTTTTCATAAATGAAATGAAAGGTTTTTCTCAAATCAGCGTTGTCACAAAAATAAAATACTGCAATAATAACTATAAAAAATATAAACAGCACAATAAAGATAAAATGAGACATTGTTGCTGTACGGGTTTATTTTTTATTTATGACTAAAAGCAAATGAAAATCAAACGCTATTTTTTTTTTTCAAAACAGATTATGTTATCCGCTAAAGCAGTTAAAATAAGATTGATATTCGCTTTTCCCATCTGCGATCACTTTTTAGTATAACTTTGATGGAATAAATTTTATGATATTCTGGTTTGACTAATGTTGTTTTCAGATATTTTATCCTTAATTTTCCTTTAGAAAATCAAACCTGCATCTAAAAAAAAAATTAGATATTGCTAAAAGACATTAGACTGCAGGGCGAAATTTTCACAGGGGTTCACTGGTTAAAATATAAATTAAATGTTTAACATTCTTCTTGGTAAACGAAAACGATTTTTTTAAATCTAGGTGCCAGAGAACAGTTCTTTTTTTTCTATTATTTTGTTAAGAAAGAAATTTATTTATATAGGAACAATCGAGGGCTATTATGAGACAAAATTCTAAACTTTCATATTCACTTTCCATCTGTTGACTCTTATCCCAAATAAAAAATATTTTAATTTGTGATTTTGTTATATATATTCATGAATAAAAAATATTGTCTGTCACAAAAGAAAATGTTAAAAAATAAAACTAAAACAAAACCCTCTTTCATATTAACGTCACGGAATGGGGCTAATATGATACGGCTATGAGGCTAAAGTGGGATACCATTATTTAAAAAAAATAAGTACTAAGAAAATGAACGGTCTGTAAAAAAGATCCTATAAATTATCCCTAGATCCTATAAATTATTTGTATTACTCAAACTTTCCTATCTATCATTTTGTCTCAATTGTGAGACAACTTTCATGCGTCCAACATAATGCTAATACAATTGCCCTACAACAAACTCTCTCCTTAATTTATTAAATGATAATTTATGGTAAAAAAATAAGAAGAACATTATCTGAATCAATTAAAATATAATTTTTAGAGTTTTTAAAAGTAAATTTGCAAAGATATAACACCCGTTATTGAAAAATAAAAAATAAAAAATGTAGTCAATGATATTGACTGATTGAGTTAATTCGCTGTTCATCAATATTATACAGCCAGGAAAATTACAAGTAGTTTTCTTGATTTTTAATGTGGTTTCAGAGAAACACGGGGCAGCAAAAGCATTCATAATGTCCACATTAAAGATTTCATCTTCTGTATAGGCAAAATCAGTCTTTAGGTCCATCATTAGAACACCTCAAACCTTGGATTATTACCTTCCCTTTGTCTTCATCTACTGCATTTACAAGACACAAACAAGTGAGTAGACGTGTAATTGCACGTTTAACGTCAGCTAAAAAAAGTTCTTTTTTTTATATTTTCTTGAAATATTGATGTGTAGTAGACAACTGGATCAATTTCTTCTCATGTGAAACCTTCAGTGAAATCTGTCAATGATTCTTCATCATTACCACGCAGAGAAGGCAATCCTTCCCTGTCTCTCCTGTCTTATTTGAGCAATTTGTCAAGTAACTTCTTTCTCTTCCTTTTTGGAATAGGTTTTTGTATTTTTATAAGTCCTTGATTTTCAGTTTAGACTACCAGATCTCACCTACTATTTGTGTAATAATTTCTATGCTTGTGCTACCCTTTGCAAATCAACTTTCTCTTGTATAGTTTTTAATATTTGTATCTTTTTCCTTTTATATTATCATAATTTGGCTTTTTACTGTTATAGTAGCATAATTTGTTTTGACTTTCTTCTGAGCTTTTTTGTTTTTTTTCCTTTCTTTTCCTGTTTTAATTTATTATATTTGTTTAGGGATTTAAATTATGTTGCTTTTGATTTAGTTCCTCATTTTCTATTTTTATTTTTTATGTGGCCTATCCACTCTTTACTTTTAATCACTTTTGAAATAAAAACCATTCTTTTCCCTTTCTTCTTTGAAGCAGCATTTTTATTTAGTATCTGTAAATGGAACGTATAAAAATAAACTTGGAGCCATTGACCAACCTTCACTCGCAGAAGTTACGATAGCAGATGAAGAATGTGAACTGATTTGCATTGGAATAAATTTATGGCACAAAAACGATGTATTAACATTACGTTTTTTGGTAAAGAACGTAATGATTTAGCAATTAATATTCCTTTTTTGGCTTCAGCTAAAATACTTTATGTATGAACTGTTCTACTGCCTTTCGGTTTGTAATTATGCATGATTTTCAATATTAAATATACACAAGCTTTAACTTTTAATGTATCTTTTGGATTGGGATGTAAAACTATGTATTAAAATCAATAGCTAAAATTTCGTATCATTTTAAAACTATATAACAACAAACAAGGACAAATATACTATTAGGTTTAAGATAAAAAAAGAAAAAAAAACTGTTTTGTAACCTATCCACTATTTACCAAGAACGGTCTCACATTAGCCCCGTGCACCGTCTCAAAATTAGTCCCCTGAGTTTGATCTTTTATAACTCACGCTACATTAAACATAATCTAAATTTTAAAGGCTAAAAAAACTCCCAATGTCTTAGTAAATAAAAGCGTATTAGAATAATTTACCTGGGTTTTCAGTTAGGTGTTGCACGTCAAAAGTTTTTTTATCAAAAGTAAGGTTATGTAATGTATATATATAATTTTTATTTTTATATTTTGACTGGATTCGAAATGGATATAAATACAATAATGTGTTATTTAAAAATGCAATAAAATAGATATATAATAGAATAAATTACATATATAATAGAAGATATATATAATGTGTTGTTTATAAAATAATAACGAATTAATTTACTATAAAAGAGATACATTTTTTGGCATCTCTCACAGTAGCCCTAATTTTTTGGTGCCTCATATTTGCCCCGATAGACCCTATATTTCTACAAAAAACGAGTGCAAATTTTATTATTCATTTAATTTTTTAATCACATTTTCAATTGTTCCTATAATATCATTAAAATATAAATTTAATGTTTTACATTATGTTTGGTAAGGCAAAACAATATTTTTAAATGCAGGTGTATGGGAACAGTTTCTTATTACTTTCTACTATATTTACGAGAAGAAAGTATTAGATTCATGAAAAATTTCAACTTCCGGTTTTCTACAGATTTATACGTCATAAACCCGATTTGACTGTTTTTAGAAAATGTCTGTTTGTTTCTCTCTCTGTGTGTGTATCTGTATGTGACAAACATTTTGAGGACGATCTATCTCAATAACTAATGCACCGAGTTTAATGAAACTTTAGACTCCGTTAGACCTTGATATAAATTTGTGCTGATTAATTTTTTGTGTAAATCGTACAGAAGTTGGCGCTGCTGTGCAAGCATTTTTCACAAGTTCCAGAATAGTTCTAGTTCAAGAATTAATGCACACGGATTTTCACCAAACTTTAGATTCCCTTTGGCGTTCACATAAGTTGTTGATGAAATCTCCTAACAACTGGCACTGCTATGCTGCATTTTTCAGGATGTACACGATTTTAGCGATAGTCATATCTCAAGAAAAAATGCATGGAATTTCATCAAACTACATATTTTGTTTGACCTTGACATAAGTTGATAATGATTAAGTTTTCGTATAAATCATATTGCAAGTGACGCTACTATGCTACATTATTTTAAATTCTAAAATGCATAATAAAAAATTCTTGTTTTAAAGTACTAACATGCAAGCGATAGAAGAAAGTTTTGGGATTGTCACATCCGACTAGTTATCTTATATTTTTATAATAAATAAATATATTTATGTACATTTATATGAAACATGACCATTAGTTTTATTATTCATCTCATGTTATTTTAAAATCCCATTTTCATTCAACTTTTCTGCTTAAAATATTGAGTAACTTAAAATCCTTTTATGGCACTTATAAGGGAATTATAATTTTAGGGATTTATTCCATAGAATTTATCGACTAGAATATCAAAACTTCATGCCACATAAACTTGTTCCGTTCAATTTACTTCTAATTCTATAATAAGTTTTCCTTACCCATGATTAGGCATCAAATTATTTTATGCATAACTCGTTGCATCGTTAACATTAGAAATTTGAATTTTAGGACTTTTAAAGCAGAATTTATTTTTATAGCACGAACCATTTTGAGATACATACATAATTTGCTTAAATTAGATTTTTATGCAACTAAAGCTTATTTTAAATTTTTAAGGAATTTTCATTGTTATCGTAAAATATTATTTGTTAAATATATATACACACACACACACATATATATATATATATATATAAGGTATATATATATATATATATATATACCTTGTATTTTATGTAACTCTACTGCTCTGTGCAGATGTACAATGTGTAAGTAAAGTACTATTGCAAACTAGTACGTTGTGACCATTAGATAACTTTCGTCTATATAAGTCAAAATATCTGCTACCAAATTTAAACGACAATCTATTTCTTTTTCAGATATGCCTATCAGGAAATTTGTCAAAAACAGAACGTAGAAGCGACACATGTAAAGCAATGTACGCCAAAATCTAATCAGCGTTTATTTATGTGAAGGTCTAAAAGAATATGAAGTTAGATGAAATTCCGTGCATTAGTTATTGAGATACAGCTATCGCTGAAATCGCAAAAAATGCAGCGTAGCAGCTGTTGCTGTTGAAAGATTTACGCCTAAATATAATCAGCGCCGATTTACGTCAAGAACTAACTGGTTCTGAATTTTGATTAAATTCCGTGTGTTAGTTCTTGAGATAGAGAGCCCACAAAATTTTTGTCACAAACAGGCAGATACACAGACAGATAGATCAACACATAGATAGACACACACACACAGACAGAGTCACGGACAGACATCTTCTAAAATCAGTTAGATTGTGTTCAGGATATTCTAAAACATATAAATCCGTTGAAAACCGGAAGTAAAAATGTTTCACGTATCGCATATTTTCTTCTCGTAAGGATAGAAAAAAGTAAAAATATGTAGAGAATATATAAATAAAAGAAAATTCTTTCTAGAGGAATAACATACTACAGCAGGGTTATGTCTTTTACAATATTTTATTCTAATAGCATACATATATAATATGTTAAAAGGGCTTAACGTTAGAAGGATATAATTCAGTGATTCTTAATATGTTGTCCGCGAACATCAAGAGGTCTGCGAAGATCTCATCATTAATGTAATCTTTTTATTTATCTAGAACCTCAAAATTTCTTGCTAGTATGATCAACGAGACTACTAAAACTACTGTTTATACAGTAAATCTTGTAAAAACTTAATCGCTAGACACCTGAAAAATATTCAATTTTAAACAGGTCATGAAATTTAAACAAGGTCTTATCAGATAAACTGAATGATATTTCTATTGTCAGGACTATGATTTTTCAGCTTAAAGACAGGTTACGATTTCAAAGGTCTTACTAAAAATCTATATTAGTAAATTCAAATTATGTATTTAATATTCTAGAAAATGAGATCTTAAATCATGTTGGTCCGTAGAGACTGAAAATGCGAAAAAGGGGCAGCGGTATTTAAAAGTGCTGATCTAAGTACTTTGGCCCTTTCATTTTATGACTGTTTAGAATTCACTCAATACTCTTTAAATTTAGTGATTTTTTTCCCATTTCGAATAGGCAACATAATTACAATAAGGTTTCATGGCGCTAAATGAAAAGTACCTGGAGTGAATTCCACGAGGGAGGGGGTGGGGGAGAGGCTAACTCGAAAAATCCTAATTTTTTAACCGCAGAACTATCTACTTAGCTATCGAGTTTTCTGATGTCAAAAGATTATTTCTTCAATTTTCAAAATGCAATAAATTATAATAAACATTACTCATTAAAGGCAAAATACTTACAAAAACTATATACAGTCGGTGCAATACAATTATTCTATTTTTGTTTTTCAAATGTTTATATTTTACAATATATATGCTTCATAAAGTGTAACGATACTCTTTCAAATCTCAGACTGATAGACCTGGAAATCCAACTACCATTGTTTAATGCTGATCTTTCTCAATGTAAATTTTATGAGCCATTAGGCCATTGCAACAAATTTAAAACGATGAAAACTAATAAATATGGTTTGGAAACATGTTGATTACCCATAAAGCAATTCTCGCGTGTGGTTTAAAAGCAATAACTGAAGCATAGAACATGCAATTTGTGCTTTAATCCAGATTACTTAGCTTTTACCTTAATTACTGAGAAATGATTTAAACTGTAGTTATAATTTTGTAATGTGAACATTTAGTTACATTTAATGTAGGAAATTATCAACTACTAAAAATTTCTCCTTAATAATTTCTTCCTTGAATAAGATAAAATATAAATATATTTAATAATAATATGAACTAGAAAGGATTCGTTACTTAAAACCAACTTATTATTTCGACAGTTATAAGCTGTTTGTTAATTATTTACAACAATGTTTAGTGTAACAATATTAACTATTTCCAACAACCTTTCTTTTAATATCGCAATATTTACAAAATAATAAAAGTAATATACAGGGTGTCCATAAATGATTGCCCCTGCTTCCTTACCTTATAACTTTTGATTTAAGAATATGACGAAAAATGTTAATACATATTCGTAAATTACAACTAAAAAGGTTTTTTTAATAACACAAAGTTACATATGGGTAAAGTTGCAACTGAAAACGGCGTTAAGCTTAAAACGATTATAATGAAATAATAATTAATATTACAATTTTATAAAATTTATCAAACAATTATTAATCAATTATGTAATATCTATCTAGCTAATTTCGTACTGATAATTTATAGACAGCTTTTTGATAAATTTGATAAAGTTTTCATATTAATTATTATTTGATTTTAATCGTTAATGGAATAATAGCGTTTTGAGTTGCAACCTTACCAATATATAACTTTATGTTATTAGGTGCGTTCATAATTATTTAAATACGTAGCACCTATTGTCGTCGCTTGGTCCGTCCGTCTGTGTGTCCGTCCGTTCGTCTGTCTGTCCGTCCGTCCGCATATAACAACGCAAAAACTACCCAACCGAATGGTTTGCAATTTAAAATATATTATCTTTGCAGAATTTTGTCGAGACATTTCAAATTTTATTAAAATCGAATCAAAACTTTAGGATATATTAATAAAAATATTTATTTAAGAAGTTTAATTTTTTTTTAATCGGTGCTTTTTTGTTATTTTGTTATAGGAGCTTCCGAGGTTGAATCGTCAAGCGACCGAGATACTTATTTTATGACAGAAATGAATCTGCAGACGATATAATTCATTTCACAGAATTAAAAATCAGAAAAGATCTGAATATTTATGTAACTAGCTATAGTACGAACGCACCTCATTTGTCTCGTTTGACGTACAATTTCCAACTTGTTAAAAGAACTTTTTGAGCTGTAACTTACGAATAGGTAATAATATTTTTCCTCATATTTTTAAATCAAAAGTTATGAGGAAGGAAACCGAGACAATAATTTATGGAGACCCTGTATTCTGGTTTAAAAAATAATAGAACATTTAATATTCAAATATTTAATAAAATAAAAATAAAGACAGTAGATTTTAAAAAAATGAAATAATGAAGTTGGCGTTTCAAGCTTTAAACAAGGCCATCATTACTACAAACATCGGAAACAAAACAGTTGTTTAAAATGTTTAGTTCATCTAAAAAAGTAATAAGAACTATTTTATCACAAAATTATTGCACAAAGATGTGAGAGGCACCATTTGGTAAGGAAGTGTGTCTACTTCCTGAATATGAATATAATTTTTAAAACAGGCATTGTTTAGATATTAAAAACTGTATCGTATTTGATTTATCAATTGGTAACAACAACTTTTGAAATTTACTTTGTGTTTCTTAGATCAATTAGCTCGAAGACAGGTTCAGACATATTTATTTTTTAATTCTATATAGAGTTACTGAACGTCAAAATATGACGACGCTAATGTTAAATACATGACAAACTTTAATTTATATCTTACAATTGAAAACTTTTCTTTTTTAATGAGATACGATGAATAGATGTGAAAATATTCCTGGTGATCTTTAAATTGAAAATTTTGATTTCATTTTCAAAACCATTTTTTTAATTATGAAAATTATTTATAAATTCAGATTAAAAATTTATGAAACATAACTTTCGTTATCTTTTACATAAAAATAATGAGGCGCGTCCAATGCATGGCTAATGGCACTTGCAACGGAATCCTATCATTTGTAAATATATGGAAAATTCATTTCTTAAAGGTTTTCTGAGGATATCGTCTTCTGTTTTAATAATATCCAGAGAACAGAAAGCTTTATTTACTATCTCGTATATTTTCTCACATATAAAGTTAGTTTTTTATATTACAAATTGTTTATTTTTTCTGGCAACTAATTCAGTTTTTCTCTTTTTTTCCTTGTAAGTTTTTTATTTTATTCTCCAAAATGTACAGGTAATCATTCAAAAGGTCTGTAAATTCCGACATTTTCAGTTAACCATTTTATATAAACTTATCTGAAACATGCAATTCGTCTTACTTAATAAATAATAAATCACGAAAACATAAGTTATTTGCTGCGATAGCGGTTAATGCGCCCTCGGAAACCGCAAAATTGTAAAATCAAAGTGAAATAAACGATGCCCTGATTACGGATGTTACTAAGACTTGTAGAGAACATCCAATATCAGCACACCATTCATTTGTCTGTGTATCTGCTATGTTGTAGCCCCCTATTCCGCATTCAGCACTATCGCGACAGCTGATGTCCGTTTTCGTGATTAATTAAGTAAAATGAATTATATACAGTGAATCTCGTTAGTTTGGACATCCGAGGGAGGCCGTTTATCGTCTGCACTAATCGAAGACGATCGCTCAATGATTCCAACATTTCAGTGATGTAAAACAATCATTTCCATTGAATAAATTGAATTCAGTTTCTAATCGAAATTAGATAGCTTTTCAAATTTATACTAAAGGAACAATTTATTCCTTAATTTAGTAATTTTAATTTTAAAAAAGCAAGTTAATGACATTTTGTTAACCGCTTGAAGGGCTGTAGGATATTTTATATCCCGCTTGATTTTAATCAGCAAGTGTCAAAATGGCCTCAGAATTTTGAAATATTTTTCTATTCATAATGTATGTGAAGAAAAGCTTTTACTTGTTTTCAATAAATGTCGTTCGTAATTTCTCGTATCCCTCAATCATTTAAATATTTTACAAACCGAAGTACTTTACTCCTGAAAGGGTTAATGCAAAAGAATAAATTATGCAGGTCAAACAAAAAGAGAATAACAGAAAGAGACAAACAAAAGAGTGCAAAGAAATTGGATGCACATACATAACTTTACATTAATTAAGGTAATCTCTTATTTTTCTTTGCGGTAGTTAAATAAATAAATATATATATATATTTTTACTGTACCATTTTCCAGTTTTGTGAACCGCACGAAAATTTGGTTTCTTGCATTACATTCTGATTGGTACTATGAAAGAACAGCCAATTTTTGAAACTATTATGTTTTTGTCGGTGGATATTTTCTTTCTCTTCATCACTGTCACGGACAATTTTATGATCTCAAAATTTCATCCAAATTGCTTTTAAAGAAAAAATGTACATTAATATAGTTTACTTTCTACATGGGAAATTTGTGAAAAAATTGTCCGCATTATCCGATGAGTATTTCGCATTAAACGATATACTTAACAATAATTGCAAATAGAAAAGGATGGGGAAACAAAATTGTGTTCATTTACCGGAGATACATCTTAAGCGGAGACACATTAACGAAAGTCTGCTCTTAGAGATGAGTATTTAACTCTTTAAATCCCAAGCTTTAGAAAACTGAATGACCTAAGAATCCCAACAAATTGTCCAAAATTCTCGCTTTTTTCCTTCCCCATTTTTCGCTAGGTAAGTAGTGGAAAAGACTCTATTGCTTTCTCCCTTTATTCAACTTTCGACAGGTGTTAGTCCCTTCTGTTTATCATTGTGAACAATCCTCCATTTATTGAAAAAGAAATATATATTTTTTTTTCTGTCCAGAAATGCCAACATCTTACCCCATCCATCACCGAGAGTGATCACCTCTGTGACAGTACACCAACACACTTAAAAGGAAGGAAAATCCTTTCAGCTACGGATGGCTATTTCGGGTCACGGAGAATTCGGATGATTTCAGCTATTGTGGGATTCAAAATGTTAAATATCAGATTATAGAAAATGGTTATCTAAACAATATCCCTTCCCCCGAATTATAAGTTATTATATTTTATAACGCTGTAAATATTTAATAAAAAGTATATAAATTGTGCATTTTTCGAAAGTAATTTGATCCGAGAATTTCAAAAATGGGGCCAAAAGTGAGTGAGGCTGCTTAAAAGAATGAAAATGGATACGATTTTAATATGTAAACGACGCCCATTTCAAATACTGGATTCATATTCAGAAAGCAAACGGAATTGAGAGATTCCAATGTAACCTCTGACATTTTCTTGCGATAATTTGGTGAAAAAAATCGTATGAAGACACCGTTTTTAGGTGCGTTCGTAATTATATAAAAACGTAGTATTTATAGTCGTCGTCTGGTACGTCCGTCTGTCCAGAAAAAAACATTGCAAAACTATCCAACCGAATGGCTTAAAATTTAATATATTCAATCGTTTCAGAATTTTGTCAAGTCATTTAAAATTTTATGAAAATCGAATCAAACTCAAAAGATATTAATAAAATTTTTCTTCATTCTATTAAATCCTATCATACGTAATTAATTCAATGATATCCCATGATAGGTAATGATTCTTAGTTGCTATGGTGATTACGTCATATTTAAGATGGACTCATATTATTTCCGTATTACTGAATTTAAATACCGAATTTGTATACTAAAATTGTTTAATTTATAATATAATCATATAATCTACCGACAGTTTTTTGGATAGATGCTTCCAGAGAAACAGATATTAAATGAAAAAGCAGTCTAAATATAGATTTCAAGTTCTGAAATTTCCAAAGCTTGGCTTAAGTTTCCCATTGGAATTTTCAGTAAATGTCAATAAAAATAAAATGTTGTCAACTTAAAATGTATTTATTTATTACGGAAATCAATCATATCATAATAACAGACGATTTAATTCATTTTTTCTGGGAAATAATAACGGTGATTTTTTTTACATTTTCTTGAATTGGATATTTGCGCATAGTATAATTTTAAAGCAACAGAATTGTAATTAATTGTTTGTAGTAGTGTATTGAAACATAAGTTCATAAATTAAAATTAATACCTATAATATGACAATCTGTACATAAAATAAATTTTGTATTGATGCATTTTTGCATAAGAGTGCAACAGCTATTGCATCAAGATCCGAAAATTTCTAAAACTAGTAGTAGTATGAAAGCACCTCATTTGTCACGTTTGACGTACAATTTCCAACTTGTTTAGTTTTTTTTTTCTTTAACCGATTGAACTTACCAAATATTCGTCCAAATCTGCTCATTTAAAGTAAATCCTTGTAGATTTGTAGAACAACCTATTTGAGTATTCTGCTTTTAATTAATTTAATTTTCTTTAAAGCTGGTAAGTGGTCAAATTTTATTGAATGAGTTACTATTTTTGAACGTAAATCACCAGATTTAAAAGAACATTTCCGTATTCAAGCATTGTATAAACGATCAATATCGCTAATGAATATAGAATGGCAATTCTGCAAATGATTCTGTAAATAACATCAAAATTATTTAGGGCTGGGAGCTATTTGGCTTTAATTTATATAACATATTTTTTATTGAATTTTGAGTTTCAAAAGCAGTACCTATATTATTGGGGCTGAATAATTTAGTTAATTTTACTGAAATATCGATATTATAATGTAAAAACATGTCCGTAAATTACGCTGATGTCATTTCAACGGTGATACCAAATCGAACAATAAATTTCGATTTTACTGCAACTTTTAATTTTTATACAAGGCACAATTTCAATTTTCACAATTTCGAATAGGGAAAAATATACTTTCAAATTCAATTTGTTTGAAAATTGTATCTCAATTTAGTAATTTTTTAGTGATTTTAAAAGAATTTTCATTGATGAATTTTTCGAAATCTATCTCTATCGCGTGCAGCTCGGTTGCGGAAAAATAACCCGTTAACTCTGAAAGCAATATAAGTAATTCCTCAACTTTTATCGGCTAATTATCCATAACGAAAGTAAAAATTCATGATTAAATAAATAAAATAACCTATATATACATCCATACACAGTCGAATACAAAAAAATGTAAATGCAATTTCTTAGAAAACTTCAACTCATTTTATTGGGTTTTTTTTTTTATGATATATTATAGAACTTCCCAACATGATATTTAAAAATCTATCACATCAACAATATCTGTTTGCATGTTATCAAACACAATGATGGGTTCGAAATATTTTACTATTCAAGCTTGCTTTGGTTATCACAACATTTATTTACATACTTAGATATAATAGATATGGGACATTCGAAGAGATGTTGATATTGACAGTTATTTACATATTTACAAAGTTATAGATTAATTGTAATCGTCGTACTTTACACAATAAAAGATGATCCTAAAATATGTTTTTATCTGCACTCTATTAAATTCTCGCCAAGCTTTTTCCGGAAAATAGTCGGAATTCTTTTAAATAACATTCATAGCTACAGACAACAAAACATTCTTTTTTTTCTACTCAATAAAAGCAAATGCCAACTTTTATTTCCTAAATTTTTAAACTCTTCACGTGAGATAAAAAAATGTAAAAAGAAGGGAAAAGTATAACAACTATGTTGCTATAGCAACGAGCCGCGTTTAACAAATAAAATAAAATATAAAAAATAATAAAAGAAAAAACCATAGCAACGAAATAAAAGAAACAATTTTATCAGCATTAGCCAAAATTCGTTTGCATAAATAAAAATATTAATTTACCGATTCCTAACAATATCTGACTATGAATCGTAGTTAATAACCATGGCAAAATAGCATATTTGTAATCCAGGTAGGACTCCAACTATGGAAGATTTCTCCGATTACGGAGGAGGTAGTAAGTTTGAAAAAAAATGGAAGCTCTAAAAAATAATTTATACTTTTGAAGGTCGATAAGATAAAAATTTTAATAGAGATAGATTTAAAAAAAATCATCCATGAAAATAGTTTTAAAATCACTAAAAAATTACTAAATTGAGATACAATTTTCAAACAAATTGCATTTGAATATTTTTTCCCTATTCGAAATTGTAAAAATTGAAATTGTGCAATGTATAGAATTTAAAAATTGCAGTAAAAGCTAAATTTATTGTTCCATTCGGTGCCACCGTTAAAATGACATATTTTATTGTAGATATGGTTTATGTGGTTTAGAAATATGAAATGTGAAACTTGTGAAAAAAATTTCTTCGTCACATGTGATTATTTTACAAAACATCATAATCGTTCAAAAAATATTCGAAAAACTTGTGGATTTATATTATGGTCACTGCTGTAAGGTAACATTTGTAGTAATATAAACCATAAGAAACTAAAGAGAATACGGCAGAGTTGCTACAATTTGAAGATGTCATCTCATGTTTAACGAGTTTTTTTTTTTCCCCATTTTTCGGTAATTTTCTCTGTTGTTTGGTTCAGTAATACCAAAGATATTGGGTCTTTCCTTGTTACTATTTTTTTTAAGAAGTTATTTTAATGCATCTTATGACTATAATCTTACATTCTACCACTTCACAATATTTAACTTCAATCTAATTATACAAGAATTTAAATTTAACATTACACCAGGTGAGAAAGACATACCACCAACTGAATATTGTTACCATAAATTTATTACAAACACCAGGTAATTAGATTTAAGAAGGGGCACCAAAATTCAGTACAAGTTAACACACATAATACAAAATATAAGAAAAGGGAGAGAATGGCAAAATAAATTCATTTACTTTTAAATTTTACTTTTAAATAAAATCAAAGGAGGTAACAATATTCTCATATCTTTCACAACCTAAAAAAAAAGGAAAAACACCCAATACTTCTAAATCTCAAAAACATAAAATATTCATAAATAATGACGAATAATAGTGAAAATTAAACTAATTTTGAATAACTGAATGGAGACAAACTCTCATATTTGAGAGGATAAAACTCAGAAAATTTGCAAGTTAAAACCAAAATGACATTATTTTATGAATACATTTATACTTTCAAAATTTAGGGACCAATGAAATCGTATAGTTGAGCACACTACGTATTTTATAAATCATTTGAGAAGCTGTGATTCAAGATGATAGGACACATTTTTGATTACCTAAACAATAATATTTCACTTAATAGGATTCTCTTAACACTCCAAAAATTTATTAACTCTCTTTAAAATATATAAAATTTCACAATTAACTTAATTCAGAATAAACAATTTATTTTAAGTGCATCAATAAACTTTAATCTATAAAATTTACTATCATCTGTCTAGCTATTTAGTCCTATTTACATTTGGATATTTAGATTAGGTCTACACATTTCATCACATTTCATCTTAAATCCACATTAATTTAAAATTATATTTGTTATATATATATCTCTTACAGAATTAATATATTTAAAGAAAACATGTGTGATTGAATTTCACTCCATATGAATTCTGTTATCAATTTAAAAAAACCCAATGAAGGTGGACTATTTCACAGAATAAAAATATAAGGGCAACAAAGCTAATAAAAAAGAAAAGAGGGGGGTTAATTTACTATTAATTTACAGATTTTAAACTTAAAGTGCAGAAAAGAATTACTTATTAAATAATATTTATAAACACATTTGAATAAAACAATAACAGAATTCTAAATTCACATTACACATATTTAATTGCTGTTATTATATTCGGGCATAGAGTTATTATTGTAGAAATTTAACATTAACATTTAAGGTTTTATTACTTGAATAAAATATTTAACATTAATACTGCTATTTATGAGAGTCTATCTATAATAATTAGAGAAGGAGAAATGTATAAACAATGAGAAAAGGAAACATTTTTTTTTTTTTATCATCGTTTCTTTTTAATTAATTAACACATAATATGTAGACAACATTTATCCGAACACTCTATTTGGCATTGATACTGTAATTTCTTATATTGAAATCATTTAAAATAGTTTTAAAAAACAGTTTATATACATATAGGATAAGCACAATTCAACATTATAAACATATAGAAATGAATAATTTTACTCACATTCTTGAAGACAAAGCAAATCACTTTTGCACAAATACAAAAATTTCTTGTACCAACCAATTTTCATTGTATTCTTGGTCACTCACCCAGTTGGCAGTTTAGGACACTTATTTCACAACGAAGGGTAAGACTACTGCTGTTCTCTATTTTCACTCATCATCCAACGATGTTATCTCCTTCAATTCTCATATCTATGGCAGCAACCGCCTTTCAAAAGGGAGTACCTTCTCATAAATTTTTTAGGAGCCGAACCTTCTTATGCTATCTGCAAGACTCCGCTTTACCGATATTACCTCCGGGACTTATTTTTTTGGAGATTCGCACAGCTAAATACTGCTCCACTACCAGTCCAAACTTATCAACTCATGGATACTTTGACAACTTGGTAATTGTCGTCTCATGTTCATCTCTATCATCTGAACATCATACAGCATCAAGACTCGCCTTAGATATTTCATAGAAAGGAAATTGTCACTTTCAAAAAAGTGTTTTCAACTCACACTAAGCGATATGCCTCATTCTAGAATCTAATTATGAGAGATTATTCAATCTCGACTTCTTTTCAGCTAGGTGTCATATCAACTACTAAACACGATCCCTTCTCGGAGCTCAGGGGTAGAGTGGGAAAGCATCTTCCCGCCAAAAATGAACCCCCTCGCCCGTACCGAATTTTATTGGCTCGCACCTACATCACGCGTTGTTCTCTGCTCACTGACTGACCTTCTCGTATCACCTCTCTCTCCTCGAACCTATATGGGACCTACCCATTTAAAAAAAAGGGGGAACGGGGGCCTATCGCTTCTGTTACTATGCGCTAACTACATGGTAACAGAAAAATATTTGAAGGAACGGGTCACCTAATGGTCCTTTTTTTGACCGAAATCCTGGGGGAAGGTTGATTGCATGTCCTACAAGGTTAAACTTTGCGGGTATTTTTCCTGGAATAAGTGGGGTTGAACAACAAGGTCACAACAATTTACACTTGGGGTTGATATTACGAAAGGAAAAAAAAAAGGAACATTTAACTAGAATTTGGAAGAAAGAACTGCATTACTTACCATGTTATACATTAAAAAAAAAAAAAGAAAGTGAAAGAAAAATTAACTGAAAATTTAGAGAAATGAAGGGTTATGTTAATATAAGTTAAAAATTTAGAATTTGCGAAAAATTCTACAACAAAGATCAGAGCCTCAATTGATAATTTATACATAATTACGTATCTCGATTAAATATTACTGATTACCTATATACCTACACTTGATAGAAACAAAGTGTAATTTTTCGATAATTGGAAAAGTTCAGGTTAACGAAAATAGTATTTTGGTAACTTGGATTAAAAATGACAGTTGTTTTAAGTGTTAGACTATCCATTGTAAGATTTCTCTTTTATTGTAGTAATTTTTACAGGTTTATTATAAATTTAATCTACTAGTTCCTTTTTAAACAATTTATTTCATCGAACTACGACGAGTTTCATCTCGTCTCTATACTATGGTAAGGGAACATGTCTCTATAATATGGTAAGGGCAAATTTGGCGAAAATAGTTTATGTGGATTAGAAATATTGTTCTGAAAATATTATTTTACCAACGTCTAGTATAACCGCTTAACTTCTAACCGGATTTTGTTTGTTTTTTTTTTTCTTTAAAAAAAAGAGTTTTGCATTTCTATAATACTTCTTTGCTCTTTTAGCCAATATTTATTAGCAGCAATTTTGAATGTTACAAGATTTCCAGAATTAAAATTTAAAAAGTGACCTAAATAACTTATTTTATGGTAGACCGAAGTTAAATCTTCTTGACGGGCATTGTTTTTCTTCTCATAGCACCGTTAACTTGTCTGCAGAGTGTATTTTTAAAGCGACATTATAGTACATGTTCAATGATGCACAAACCTAACTTCGTTTTGTCCATGCGTTGAATTTTACCTAAAAATATTTTTTAGGTAGTTTGACATTTAGAATAGCTGTCTTTAGCTTCACATAATATGATAGTAACATTAATATGGGTATGGATATATCTAATCTATATGCATAAAATACTAATTAGAATCCTCTCTGATAAAATATAATTTTATGTAAATAGATATGAGGAACTTTTAATATATCTTTAATATAATAAATGTTTTAAATCATAATCTTTGCCATTTTTAATGTAATTATTTATACCATGTTATTACATAGCATAGTTATGCGACAGACTTTAGTTTAAGGATTCTTTTTATTTGCACACAAAATTCCAAGAGTAAGTTCATATTCCATCAAGAAATAATTACTGATATTAAGTTACACATTTTTGTATCACTAAGTTAATTTTAAAAAAAGAAACAATTTTTTTTTTTACTACTTCTGAAAATGTAATTTGTTTTATTAAAAATTCAAGTTTTTATTAGATTTTTGGAATAAATATTTTAATTAACTTGTCTTAAAATAGTATCCCTTATAGTTTATACAAAATTTTTAAATTTGCCAAAGTTAATTTATTTTCTTTGAAACTAATTATAACGTTTCTATTAAACTTTAACAAAATGAAAAAAAAATCTATTTAAAAGTGAGATAGTTTTTAATTATGAGTTTGAGAAAAAAGTAAATTTCATCCTTAGTAATAATTATTCGTATTTAGCGGTATTCTTTCAATCTAACTTCAGTTACGTTTATTTTAATGGGTTTTATTTTTCAAGAAACAAAAAGAATCCCCTTAAAAGGTTAAATTTTACCTTTAGAAATTTAGTACAGCTGTTTTTTATTTCATTTAAAAACCTTTGTAATTATAGTATTTCTGTTCCACCTTGTCTTGAATTTTACAGCCATTGTTGATTAGAAATATAATTATTTAATGCAATTAGAATTATTATATTATATAACAATTTACGAATATAACGGAATAACGAATTGGTTCATACGAGTCTATCTTTAGAATTCAGTATTATATTTAAAGTTTCTTTTTCTTTTCAAATGCAAGTCCCGTTAAGTTATTTACATGTCAATTATTTCAAAATAGCATTTAAGTAAAAAAGTTAAATGTACCGATGAAATCGGTTGTCACTTAGTATTTTGAATATAAAAATATATATAACATTCTCGCAATAGCACAGTCTGACGCACTGACGTCACTGTGGCATCGAAATCACCACAAATAGTCACATACACAAAATGACTGAAATATGTCATCTTTATTTTATTACATTTTGATTCCGCGATATTGCGACTTCACTGTGAAATCAGTATGACCGATTTTTATGTTATTAGCACGTCTTCACAAAACAGCACATATCCACTTCAACAATAACTTGGATATTCATTTTCCATATCACAGGTCAGTAAGTGTTGTAGATGATTGACGATGCTTTCACATATCTCTAACATTCAGATTACGGTTTTATTAGATATAATAATACAACAATAGTGTACCGACTGTGCTCAAATGACTTTTCTGTATAGATGTAAATGTCACATTCTTGAGAAAATAAAAAGTGATAAAAAGTTATTCTACGAGCCAAAAACAAGTTTACAGTTTAAAGTCAGTTTAAAGTTATGTATTTCTTTTACGACACTTCTCTCGTCCATATACACTGCAAGAAAAAACGGCAAAATATACGGCAAAATGTTCTGTAAATTTATGAACACAAATTGGCAGTATTATTTACTGTAAATTAACAGCACAATGTGCCTTAAAAACTTTTGTTTTTGGAATTTTACAGTAAAATCTCTGCAATTATTCTAATTTTATTGTACAAATGACTGTAATCATGCTAAATTTTACAGGAAAAAATGCTGGCAATTTGGGCGCATAAAATGACAGCAAATATTGCCGTAATTTTTGCCGTTTTTTCTTACAGTGTGTATGATCTGTGATAATGCATATTGCTGTCAGTAAGGAAATGTAAAACATATTTAATCTTAGCCAAACTAGCTCAGATTGTTGACTGTTTGTAGACACAGTTCAGAAATGGTTGGGGCGCGGTAGGGAAATGATAGGCTACAGAATTTCCTCAAATTTGGTTCGCATCTGCGCAGGATTCTGAGCAACTAATGGTTGGACTTTTGATAACTAATGTTATGTCAATGCGGACATTTTGTACTGTGGGACAATGTGACAAACAATTAGCCAACAAATTGCCAATGTTAGGTTAACGATTTTGTGCTACTAGGGAATAGAAATATATCACAAAAACAAAATATTAATTTAACTTTGATACAGCTGAGAACCATGAAGTTCAAACTGCATGAAAGGATGAGCCAGGATGAGCCAAATATAATTTTATATGAGTCATTCTAATAATTTTTTTAATTTTTTAAAGAAAATCGTAGCATATTTCTATATTTAAAAATATTTAAATTGACACTGTTCTTCTTTATCTGATAAAAATGTATTTAACATTTATTAACAGCAGATTTCTTTTAAAAACTATTTTCATAGAAAACTGTTCTTAATTAAAAATGATGGCACAAAATAGAACTATATAGTTTGTTTTTCTATTAATTAAGGCTTAGTGCACGAAGGAAAATAAATTGCCAAAACATGTTTTCATGAAGTATAATTCAAGTTTTTTAATAAAAGCTTTTTTTTCATTAAAGTGAATATCAAAAGTCTCTTTAAAAGATGCAAAAGTATTCCGAGAATTTTAAATGATTTAGACTGATGTATTTACTAGAAGATGAAAAAATTGAACTTATATATATAATTAATACAGATGTTTGTGAAAATGTTTTTTCCCTTTAGTTTTTAATTTAAATTCTGAATCAAAAAACAGAACACGTCATATATTTTTTTTTACTTTAAATATCTTTAAATATCTTGATGTGTGTACGTTGCTGCTTTAATTTAAAAAGAAAAGTTTAACTAAAATATAATTATGTCATAATATAAAGATGTATTTTTCAATGGCTTAAAGCCACAAAGCTCAAACAAATTAAAACCGAAAATACATCAAACATATTTTGATACAGTTTATTTTACCAACGAGACTTGAGATTCAATGAAAATGTCTTCTAAAAGACTTAAAATGACAATATAGCTGATTACGGATACAAAATTAATAATTTAGAAAAGCAGGTTTCCATTAAAAGAATTCACCGCAGAAATATCTTATTTTGTTTATAATGATGACACAGAATAGAAAAATTAAATTTATTTTGACATTGATTAGATGCATATTACTCGAAAACCTTATACAGCCGATACGCATTTTCATGAAAGTAATTTGATACGTCTTCCAGTTTAAATATATGTTGAAATCCTTTTTATTTTTGCGAAATAATTTGAGTATTTAAGAATATATTGAGTGACATATTTATTTTAAGAAGGAAGGGAGATTTATAAATTTAAATTTAAAATTGACTGCTGTTAAATTTCCCTTTTCTATTAGTTTGTAATAATTAAAATATTTATTACTTTTAATAGAATTTCACTAATGAGCCTTATAGGTCACTAATAATTTTATATGACATAGACGAATATAAAACAACTTGAATAAAATAAAAAATAGTCTTTATTTATATTAAATAAGGGCCTTTTTGGAAATTTAAAAGAAAACTAAACTTTAACTAATTTTCTTAAAACATGAAATTTTTGAATTAATATAACATAAATTTTATAATGGTAAAAGTTCACTCTTTTAATCCAAATATCTTAATTAGTGAGCTAGTGAAATCTTGATACCATTTTCACAGTTCAATAAAATTTAACGGACTCGAACCTGGGTACTTTGGCTTGCCGTGCCAACGCTCTTCCTACAGAGCTATCCAAACGATATCCTGGCTGGCATATTCACTCTTACTTGTTGGACATTGCTGCAAACTACAGTGATAATTTCATTCATCCGAGCTATAACTATTACATTTTAAATGATGAATCTGAATTAACACAGATTCTTCAAAGATTAATCATAGGTTCAAAGTACCCAGGTTCGAGTCCTGTTCGCGGCATTTTCCGCTCAGTTGGAATAAATCTCAAATATGATACTCCAACCACTGAATATAATTTACTTAGTTCAAAATACTTTCCTCTGTTCATTATGACCTAATTACATGGTATACAGGAGTTTCCGCGTTATTTCAGATTCATCATGTAAAATGCTACAGTAAAAGCTCGGGTGAATTAAATTATTGCTGTAGTTCACAGCCTTGTTCAACAAATAAGAGTTAAATATGCCAGTCTGGATATCGTTGGGATTATGGAAGATTCTCCAATTATAAGTTATCTCAATAGTGACATAGGTCACTATTACTTTCCTTTGTAGAAAATACGCTTTAATGCTTTTCATATAAAGTACGTATTGTTGTTCAATGTCTTGTAAATTATATATAGGTAGACCGTACATATAAAGACGAAAAAGTAAGTAAAATGTATATATGGTGGAAAATGTAAAATGCAAGTATTTAAGTATGTAAATAAGCATTTCTGTAAATATGGAGATAATATTCAATTAACTCATCAGGTTTTACGTTGTAGTCCGTTTATGTATGTTTTATGTAGGATATAACAAGTATTAAACTGTAATAGTAATTTAACAATAAAAAGGTACTTTTTATCTAAGGCACTCTCGTTACGCAAATAGTTATATCAGTCGGTAAAGTATGTTTGTGTAAATTAATAAGAGAACGTAAAGTAGATTCTGTAAGAGAACCATCGATTGAAAAAGAAAGTTAATTATTTATATTTTATCTATTTCAATGTAAAAATAGTAACTACCAATTTTGTTTTTATGTTTATCTAAATTTAATCCGTTATTTACATGTGCTACCTTAAAGCTTATGCTTCTAAAGTAAATTATCTGGGGAAATCAAATAAATATTATTCGTACACAAAGCGCAGAAATGTTTTTCTTGCGGCAAAAGACAATTAACCGAATAAACCGACTTATAGATTTACGTATCTACGAGTATCGTTAATTTGCATACCTCAATTAAGTTATCATGCTATGAACAAATAATTGTTGTCTTTTATCGGTTAAATTAAGAAGATAATTGTACCACATTCTTTTCTGCGCATTAAAAGCTACATTCCATTAACTTTAATTGTTATATGTCGTTTTCGCGGAATAAAATTTAAACTAGCAATTACAACATATTGTTTTCCACAAAAATAAAGACCAACATAATCTCCATTATTGTATACATTCCTAAGTAACTTAAAGTTTTTAGAAACTATCTTTTTGTCATTTGTTTAGAATGCGTTGGTGTATATATTGTATCTAAAATATTTAATGAAAGTGCTTTAAGTTGCATGAATTGTATGCACTGTAAATTCCATATAGAAATGTATGTATATGTATGTGTGTTGAAAAATGTATTAATATTTGTGTGTCTGTGTTGTAAAATGTATGTATTTTGATGTATGTATATTGGGGTCGACAAAAAATATCGAATTTTTGATTATGGAATCCTAATAGTGCGGGAAAGTTGCAATATCCCGTCAATAGTATCCGCATAAAATTTCATTTTCATTGATTAAAAGCGTACGATAGTCTCGCGAAGAAACTCTCAAGCTAATGTTAAGTCTATGGGAAGGTTCTTGCGCGATTTCTCGCTCGCATTTTAATATTTTTAAATATTTTTTTTTTGCATAGGGTAGCTGAGTTCGATCTTTAACGTTGTTAGTTTTTACTTTTTTGATTTTGGTTACAGTTTTTTTATAAGCGGACATTTTCAATTTTGGAACCGGTTTGAACCGGTTCTGAAAGTGAAAGTACCCTTATATAAAAAAACTGGAACCAAAATCGAAAAAATAAACACTAACAACGTTAGAGATCGACCTCAGCTATTCTCTACAAAAAAAATCATTTAAAAATATTAAAATGTAGGCGAAAAATTGCGCAAGAACAATCCCATAGACTTAACATTAGCTTGAGCGATTTTTAATCATGATTGATGTAGGCTCTTAATATCTTTTGCATTCTCAAGATGACCAAATTGAAAAAAAACTGCGAAAAACGGCCATTTTTTACTAAAAATAATAAAAATTTGGGAAGAAAAAACAATTGTTTTCAAATAGTGGGCAAATGCATGGTGCACCAGATCATTGTAATTAACTGTAAAAAAAAATTAACTAGATCGATTGAGAACTTTTGCCTCCTCAAGACGACCAATTTCGAAAAACTGCTATAAAAGTCTATTTTTTACTAAAATAAGTAAAAATTAGGAAAAAGGACAATTGTTTTCTAAAAACTGCAAAATGGTCTGTCATTCCATCATAATTAACTGCAAAATAATTTAACCAGATCGTTTAATAAGTTTTTCTTCCTCAAAACAGCCAAATTAAAAAAAATAATAAAATGCTTTTTGTGTGTTAATTATTTGATAAAGAGTTGAATTGCGGAGATACATTTTATTAGATATATAATTAAAAAGATTGCTTTAAAATGAACTGAGGGCCACACTGGACCCCGTTTCCATTTTCCAATGCAACTATTGCATCATTCGAGATAATACTGGACTTTGCGGTTTACAATGCATGACGCAACTGTTGCATCATTTGCTGAAATATTCTTCGCTTGTAAAACTCAGTCAGCGTCAGTTCGTAAACTGTTGTATAAGACAAGACAATTTTCCAAATAAAAGAAGGTAAATTTTTCCGAAAACAAATTGTAGAGGAGCATTTATTAATTGTAATAGAACCAGAATCGTATATTTCGACATTTAACTTCTATGTCAGGTTCGGCGCTTTGTATCAGCCAAACTATCATAAATTGTTTTATATAAAAGAAAGTTAACGCTAAAAACATTACAGCAGTAGAATGTGATTAAAACATAGTAAATAGAGGGCACAGATCCGGTGTCATTGTGCTTTTTGATGAGGAACTTATAAAACCTTTACAGTGGTTAGTATGTTTTTTACATTTCAAGGAGCTCCCTCTAACAAGGAGAGGACCAAGCTTGGTAATCACAGATTTTGATTATTTTTATATATGTTGTAGGGTAGAAGCCCCTTAGTCTCAGGTTCAACGGATTTTATACAACGTTTCTTAGTTCTCGGGAAATAGTCGTTCTAATATTTTAACACAACTTATATACTTACTTTGTAACAAAACTACTGCGTTGGTCGTAGTTCAGGTTTGAGCAAAGATAAGAAGTATCAGATATATTCTATGCAGTTTTAACCAGAGTTTGTTCTTCTGATCTGTCCCGAAGTGACTCAGGGACCACCTCTCACGCAAGATAGTTAACAACTGCTAACACAATCTTAATGTTGTACGTTAGGACAGAAGAATCTTCTTCCGAGCTGATTCAACTAATGCACTACATTTTGCGGGTATACTTCATCGCATGGTTTAGTATCAAATTGAATCATTCCTGTACAAGTGGATCAAAATATTTGTGAAACGTAATTAAAAACTCGACGTGTTTATTAGTTGATTTGAAAAAAGGGGTGGATCGTGTGATTTCTCGCAACGTCGCAACGCTTTTATGGTACATACCAAAAACCTGCTGCTGAGCATGTTGGCAGAAGAGAGCGATACATTCGAGAACTTACTGTTCACCGGATTATCAAGGCAAGAGGATCTTCTTCCACAGTTGGACGTCGTCGCTTTGTCGCCCCCAAACTAAACTTTAAAGCCAATCAGTACATTGACATACTGGTTTAAGTGTGATGTTATTGAGTCACCAATTACAGCAGTTCTTACAGTAGAAGAGCTAAAGACTGTTGCTGAGAATGTGTCTATAAAGGACTTACAAATGTACAAATTTCCATGCCACGCCCAATCGGTGGAGAGTTGTATAAAACTTGTGACTAAAGCCACAAGTACAGTTTGTGTATCACACAACATGGATGGGTTTATTAGACATACCATGGCGTCACGGGCAATTATGCCTTTATTTGAGCACAATGTTAATTACCAGATGATGTAATTTACTGCACAAAGCTTTAAACATCAGATAATATATCAATGAATATTGGACAATCAACAATGTAAGTGCTTAACTAAATGTATTTTTTCTGTGTGTTTTTTATGGGTAATACATTAAAAAAGATGTATCAAAATATCCTATTTAGCGATTTTTTTTTTTACTCCGGTATGGTTAATTTTTTTACAATTAATTATGTTGGAATGGTACACCATTTGGCCGATTTTAGACAATAATTGTCCTTTTCGTAATTTGCATTAATTTTATTAAAAAATGGCCGCTTTTGGCAGCTTTTCGAAAGTTTCGTCGTTTTGAAGAGACAAAAGTTATTAACCGATCTGGTTAATTATTTTTACAGTTAATTATGATGGACTTGTAGATCATTTGCCTACTTTTAGAAAACTATTGTCCGTTTTCCTAATTTTTGTCATTTTTAGTAAACAAAATGGCCGTTTTGGGCAGTTTTTTGGAACTTTGGCCGTTTTGAAGAGCTCAAAGATATTAAGCAATGAAATTGAAATTTTGCGCAGTTGCTATTGACGGGATAATGTTACTTTCCCGCACAATTAGAATTCTATAATCCAAAATTCGAACTTTTCAGCCTGCCCTAAAATATGGTCTAAGTATGTACACTGCGTAAAAGATAAGTGTTTCTGAATTTACAAAAATATATTATAAACACGAATGAAAATGAACAATAACCACTTCCACAACTTTGGAAGTGTTCTTTAACTTTAGATGTAAATGCTGTTAATTTAGCATGTTTGTCTGTAAAACATATTTGTTGAGCATGTAAATGTATACTACAGAATTGATGGCATCCCAAAAAAAACCTATATTCCAGATTGCTGAAACTGATCGATATATCATATATTCTAATACGAGCAAATCTTGTGGGTGGTTATATATATATATATGCAAAAATTATCTTAAAAACGGCTCTAACGATTTTGACGAAATTTCGTATCCTACCGTTTTGGGGCACCAGAAAACCACTGGGCTAGGTCACATGCTCGAGAAAATTCGATTAGTGGGTCATTTTGGGTCATTTTGGGTCATGGTCTAGCTAATTGTATCTAAAAAAAGGTTCAAACGATTTTGACGAAATTTTGTATCCGACCATTTTCGGGCATGAGAAGTCAATTGGGCTGGGTCACACGTTCGAGAACTTTCGATTAGTGGGTCATTTTTGGGTCAACGAGGGTCAAATTAATTTTATCTAAAAAACGACTCTAACGATTTTGATTAAATTTTGTGTCCTACGAGTTTCGAGCACAATAAAAGCATTGGGCTAGGTCGCATGTCCGAGAAAATTCGATTAGTGGGTCATTTCTGGGTCATTGTGGGTCAAGATCTAAAAAGCGGCTCAATTTACACTAAATTTTGCATCCAATGGTTTTCGGGCACGAGAAGACTGTTGGGCTAGGTCACATGTTTGAGAAAATTCAATTAGTGGGTCATTTTGGGTCATGGTCAAGCTAATTGTATCTAAAAAACGGTTCAAACGATTTTGACGAAATTTTGTATCCGACTATTTTCGGGCATGAGAAGTCAATTGGGCTGGGTCACATGTTCGAGAACTTTCAATTAGTGGGTCATTTTTGGGTCAACGCGGGTCAAATTAATTTTATCTAAAAAACGGCTCAAACGATTTTGATTAAATTTTGTATTTTACGAGTTTCCGGCACGCGAAAATCATTAGACTAGGTCACATGTTCGAGAAAATTCGATTAGTGGGTCATTTCTGGGTCATTGTGGGTCAATATCTAAAAAGCGGCTCCATTTGCACTAAATTTTGCACCCTATGGTTTTCCGGCACGAGAAGACTGTTGGGCTAAGTCACATGTTCGAGAAAATTCAATTAGTGGTTTCATTTTCGTCATGGATCATGATATTTGAACTCAAATTTAATTTTGACCGAGCATAGCTCGGTCTTCCCTGCTCGTTATAAATAGTACTTGGAAAGGCTTTCGAAAATCAGTGACAACAAAAGAAACTGCGTTTTTATAAACGCTTCTTTAAGTCTTAAAAAAATTAGCTTGTGAGATTTCTAAAGTTAAAGAATTATTTTCGGAACTGAGGGTAACTTGGGAAAAAAAAGTATATATTTTCATTCGTGGTTACATTATTTTTCCTAGGTTAAGAAACTTTTGTTTTATTTTGTAGTGTAAGATGTATCTATGGATGAAGTATGTAAAAATGTGTGTATGATAGAATACGGATTTGTGTAATTACGTGGATAATATTTAAGTACGGAATATTAAATATTAATATGAATATATTAAACTGTGTATGTAATTTCACAAATAACGCTATTTATTAATCTACCACAATCTGGTGCGTTAAAACTGAGGAACTGCTAATAACGCAGTTAATTTTGTTTTAGTTGTCCAATTTTTAAAATAATAGGACAAATGATGGAAATTTTAGTATAAGCAAAATAGAATAAATAGAAAATTAAAAGACAAAAATTCATCTATTTAAATTTTAACATAATAAATCCCATTTTTCAATGTATACATAATATGATTCAATTTTTTCAAAAGATATTTTATCGCTTATGATTTACAGTAAATTATATAGGGAAAATAACAATATATACATCGTGAGCATGCAGCAGAAATGTTTTCTTGCAAAATAACAGATCAAAGCGTCTTTTAGATATCAGTACTCACGAGCAGCATGAATATTTCGGAGTATCACAATTATGCTCGCACGATATTAACTAGTATTTATTCTAATTTTTCTGTTTACTTAAAAAGCGGATTATACCAAAGACTTAGGTATACATGAACAATTACATTACATTAACGTGTTACACGTGTTTTATGGCATTTACAACATGTTGTTTTCAACAAAAATATTTGATCATTCCAGATAATCTAATGTTATATAATTACATATTATGTAAATGAAAAATTATATTATATTAACTTGTTACATGTTGTTTATAGCAATTACAACATGTTATTCTCAACAAATGAATTTGCTCATTTTAGATAATGAGCATTATTTTATGCTTACATATTACATACATGAAAATTGACTTTTCATTAGCTCGTTACATGTTGTTTATAACAATTACACCATGTTCTTTTCTAGAAACTAATTTGCTCATTCCAGATAATTAATATTATGGTATACGTACTCAACATGTACATGAAAAATTAGAACTCATTAACTTGTTACATGTTGTTTCTAGTAATTGCATCATGTTGTTTTCTACAAAATTATATGCTCATTCGAAATAATCTGTATCTTTATAGAATTTTTAGATCAATTAAAACTTTTAGTAAAATGTAATGTTATTGTAATTTGTTGAAAATACATTATTGCATGTAAGGTATACGTAACATTGCAAGTTTTGTAATCACACGAAAATGTATTATATACATTGTAATTTGTATGTAAGTGTGTATGTATGTGTGTTGTAAGATATATTCACTTTAATGTATGTAAGATTTCTGCACGTTCTAAGTATGTTAAGGTGTACGTAATAATGAATGACGAACATATGCAAGAAGCACGTGCATGAAAGTAAAGATTCTTTTAAGTATTGAGTGTTCAATATAGAAATAAAAATTATTAATCTATATCAGATTTTTAATTTTAAAAAGTATTTATGAGTTATATATTTAATATCTAAGCCACTCTCACTCATAAATGGCAAAGTCTGTGTGTAAAGCAGTTTTTTTTTTTTTTTTTTTTTTTTTTTTTGTTATCTAATGTCGTTACTTATTAAGAGAAGTCGAAAGATTTACAGTAAATGCGAAATTGAATAAGAAGAAGATAAAAAAAATATTATCTATTTCAAATTTAAAATAGTAAATTTAAAATTATCCTGCATGTATTTTCCTTGTTTGCAAATCTTATCTTATCGCTCATACTTCAAAAGCAAATTACCTGGGGAAATCTACTAAGTACTTTTCGTATACAAAGTGTGGAAATGTTTTTCTTAAGGTAAAGTGTAATTAACCGTTTAAAGCATCTTACATATTTCCGTGTTTACGAGCACCGTTAATATTCCAGAGACCAAAATTAAGTTATCGGGCTATGAACTAATAATTATCCTTTTTAATTAGATAAATTAAGGTAATCACGCCACAAGTATAGCTGTGTGTGCATAAAAAGTTATTTTCCACTAATTTTAATTGTCACGGGTTGCTTCCGCAAAATAAAATCTTGAAATTGGTAATTACATTTTGTTTTTCCCAAATGTACTTCCTCAATCAAGATCACCTGTAATATTATAGTAAATGTTTTCTTAAGTAATTTAAACTTTTTTTTAAATAAAATATTTGAATGTTAATTAGAATTATTTTTCTAAAAGATGTTTCCTTTTGTGTAATTTATCTTGCATAATTATATAAGTTCATAATATTAAACATTAAAATAAGGAAAAAATAAATAAAGTTTACAATGTGTTTCTATATACAGTAGAACTCCGGTTATTCGAATCCCGGTTATCAGAAAATCGGCTTAACCGAAAGACCCCGAAACTCTTTTTTTTTTAATACGAAAAAATGTATTTTTAAGCAAGCATGTTCTTTATGAAATGAATAAACAAATTCAACTTACTTATATGGACCATTGTATAAATGCAGACACTTTATTACACAGACACATACTACACTTTGATTCTTTACAAAATATATTGTGATTTTCCTTTGTTTTTCAATTTTGCATAGCTTCAATGCTGCCTTATCACGCCACCTTTTAAATAACAACACATCGGATGCTGTGACTTCTTCTTGCACTTCAATATATTGAAATGCCGCCTCTAGGATCATAGCAGCTTCACTGTGTGCAATCTTCCCTTTCTCCATTTCTTCAGGATCTTCTGCTTCAGCATCAACATCGCCTCGATTTACCGCAACAATTTCCGCATCTGTCAAATCTTGCTCATGGGTTGTTGGACCAACGCAAGCCTCAAATTTTTGATACTTCCCCAGGAAGCTGCTTGAACATGGCCAAAACCAGTTCTGTGTTAGTACTATTGTCATCATTTCTGTACCCAATTGGAATGACATCAGTTTTCGACTCTGTAGTATCAGATTCCAACTTTGTTTCAAAGACTGGTGACTCAGTCTTAGGCAATAACTTACGCCAAGATTTCACTTGCGTTTTACTTTGAAGTTCATCCCATGAAGAAGCTACCCAGTATCCATCGTTCTTCATATCTATAAGTTTCGAATGTTGAACAACTTCTTCTCCATAAGCCAGTCCTTTAATCAAAATCCGTATCAGACTTTTCCTGTAATGCCTCTTAATGCTCTCAATAACACACTGGTCCATTGGTTGGATTAGAGAAGTCACATTCAGAGGCAAGAAAATCACTTTAATCCCATCCTTCATTTTATGCTGGGTGTGATGGTGCATTATCTAACAAAAGAACATCCTTCTGAGGAAGTTTCATTATTTTGGTAAGTAGTGCCAAATGGTAGGATAAAAAAGGTAGTCTCCCGGTTATCCAAAAATTCCTATGGAACCCCGGTTAACCGAAAATGCTTTAGTCCCATGCTTTTCGGATAACCGGGGTTTTACTGTATACACTGTAAAAAAAAGGTCGATTTACTAAAAAAAAATTTAGTTTTTCTCACTGATCTTTGCAATTACTAAAAATTTGTTTGTATTCTTACTCAGTTACAAGAAAATCTGTAAGAATTACTAGAAAACAGCTAGCAACGATTCCGGTTTATAGTACCGGTTACTAAAATAATCTGTGGAATACAAATATACTAAAAAAATTTTAGTAACCTCAGGATTTTTTTACAGTGTACATATAAGATAGACGTGAGTAATATATACGTATATAAGTATTTAGTACACTAAAAATAAATGATCAACGTAAAATAGCACAAATAAAAATATATAAAATGGCAAACAGCTGTTTCGGAGCCCTTAAGCCCTTGCGTCTCTGCATGCGCCCAAGATCTTGGGCGCGTGCAGAGACGCAAACATGTTTACATAGCTTAAACTCTTGAAAAGGTTTAGAATCAGAAAATTTGGTACTGATGATGGAGCTTTAGAGGCTCCAAAACTGCTGTTCGCCATTTTATATATTTTTATTTGTGCTATTTTGCGTTGATCATTTATTTTTAATATAACGGCGCAAAGTTCAATTCACCTATTTTAAACATTAAGTACACTGTTACAAATTTACAGCAAGCTATCCAATCATTTGACCGTTTTTAGAGAAAACGGTTGCATAACTATAATTTAACTCTATTCTGACCATATTATTGCCCATATCATGATCAGAATAGAGTTAAATTGCGGTTATGTAACCGTTTTCTCGAAAAACGGTCAAATGACTGGATGGTTTGCAGAAAATATTTAATAGCGTAAGATTTTGTGAATGTATAGAAGTAATGTTTCTAGACAGAGAGTTAAATACGGCGATAAAACATTCTAAGCTAGGGATATAACTTACAAATTAAAAAGTGTTTATTAATATTAGCCCCTCTGGCGCATAAATAGTAAAATTCAACAATGAGGAAGTTTTTAGTTTTTGATTGTGATTATTGTTTTACTGAAAAAAGATGAATTAAAGTTTTACCATAAGCGCCATCGAATAAAAGAATATTAAAATGTATGTCATCTCTTTAAACTTTTACATAGTGCATTTCAATTTCCTCAGATTTCCTTTAATCACGTGCTTTCGAATACTGTCTTATAGCTCATCTTTCTACAGTGTATTGCCTAAAGAACTCAACTAAATATTATTTGTATACAAAGTGCTGAAATGTTTTCTTGTCGCATAACGTAATTAACCGATTAAAGTATCTTATAGATTTCGGTACTTTCGAGCAGCGAAAATATTCCTGGAACCACAATTAAGTTATCGTGCTATAAACTAGTAATTATCTCCTTTTATCTATTAAATTAAGCTGGTAATTAAGCCACAAGATTAGCAGTGCATGAAAAGTTACATTCAATTAACTTTAATTGTTACATGTTGTTTCGGCCGAATAAAATATTTAAATTGGTAATTACAACATGTTGTTTTCACAAAGGATCTGGCTCATTCGAGATAATCTATATAATTATGCATATTCTTAAACATTTTAAACTTTGAAAAAAATATTCTTACATTAATTGTAAGTATTCTTTCTAAAATGCACCTGGTGATAAACAAATTAGATTTTTATTATTATTATTATTTGAGTAGTTCGTAAACAAATGAAGATAGAAAGATGCCTTTTTTAGATGCTGTCTTTTAACTTACATTTCTATCTGTATGTGACAGTCAAATCTTGCTACTCATTTTTCACCTACTACTTGTTGACACAAAACTTTGAAATCTGGAATATATATCTATTCCTGAGAGCAATACATGAATAGGACATTGAATTTTTTAAAATTCAATCCCTACGGAAGAGGGGGAGGGCAACATAGGTCCAAAAATTCCATTTTCCCCATAGAAATAACGTGGCAATTAAAATGAACGGTGAAAAAAAATATATATCCATTGTTGCAACATTCTATTATTTTAACCAAATTGTTGCCCAAATCTTTATGACGTCAGCATTGAGCGACGCAAACATTTGTGCTTTATAATATAAGTTGTTTTTTGTGTGAATTTTAATGAGTGCGTACTTAAAAAAATACATTTAATTTATTATTTATTTGACAAGTCACCTAAAATGAATAATAGAATATTGTCTCTGTATACCAAGAGATGGCGTTTACCGTTAACAAATTTAGTTTTAAAAGGTATAAAGAAACTTGTTTCTTGGCACATGTAGAAGTAGTCGTTCTGTGTTCGATAGATACTGTTTGAGAACACCTTGTGGAGCCCGTGAAACGATTATTATGCTTAACATTCGGGTAAAATTGAATTTTATTTGGATACTTAACGTAAAAAAAAATCCACTGCGAACTAATGCATTTGTCACACTGAAAGATGACAGATGGTAGCATATGCTTCAATGCCAAAACAAATCTTGTTTAATGCTGTGAACAGTGTAGATGGCTTGATGGAAACAGAAAGAGGTAGTCGATCTGTGTTCGATAGATACAGTATCAGAACACCTTGTTGAGTCCGTGAAACGATTATTATGCTTAACATTCGGGTAAAATTGAATTTTATTTGGATACTTCACGTAAAAAAAATTCCACTGCCAACTAATGCATTTGTCACACTGATAGATGACAGATGGTAGCATATGCTTGAATGCCAAAACAAATCTTGTTGAATAATGTGAACAGTGTAGATGGCTTGATGGAAACAGAAAGAGGTAGTCGATCTGTGTTCGATAGATACAGTATCAGAACACCTTGTTGAGTCCGTCCAACGATTATTATGCTTAACATTCGGGCAGAATTGAATTTTACTTGGGGACTTAAAGTAAAGAAAAAAATGTCCACTTCTAACTAACACATTTGTCATACTGAAATATAACAGATGGTAACATATGATTGAATTCCAAAATAAGTGTTGTTTAATGCTGTGAACAATTGGCTTGTATGTCACCTGTGATGACATGTGAAGGACGTTTTGAAGACGGGAAACACCTTCCGATGTCTTAATGCTACTCACACTTTACTGGCAGAGTTGAAGTTAGAGAAACAGATAGGCGGGTATGGAGACCGGTAGCGAATAATGGTTCTTATGTCAATAAATATAGACATTTTAAGAAAACACGACTTCCTTTCCATTTTTTAGGCAGATTTCATTACAAAAAATCTGCCTATTGCAGACGTTTGGAGGAAAACAATTACAAAAAATTTTGCTATATTTTCACAGATCATGACCCCGAGACTCCCAAAACCACTCTTCATTCAAATGTTGATTTATATATATTTGACATATATTTGAAAGCTACCTTTCCTCCTGGTACAGGCCGGAAGGACTTTTTTTATTCAAATGGCATTTTATATTGTCATTAGTATACAAATTATTAATTTTTTTAATTTCTCCCAAAATCTGATCATTTTATCATTTTGTCGTTTTATATTTGAAAACAGTAAACACTAAATTAAACATTGAAAACGTTTTACTAATACTTATTTTGACTTTCCTTATAAGAATGGATTAAAGAAGAAACCATTTGCTTCCGAGGATTTCGTCTCTACAAATTCCATAATACCCGAAACAAAATGCAATAAGAAATCTATATAACGCTTAAATACACAAAGAAGTAGAATGATTATATTTATCCAAATTCATAAAAAGCAAATTATTACTAAAAAATTAGTAGTTATTATTTCAAGAAAAGAAAAATCAATCATTTAAGTTTGGACAATGCAAATTATGTCAGCGACTAAAAGTACTTTTCAATATTAATCTCGATATGTTCTATAGGAGAAGTGATACATATTTTTATACAGCACATACAGCTGTTGAGCTTACGACAAACATTCGTTAAGTGTGCCAAATAAATTGCTATACCTACATATTTATTAGAGAACTTTTGCAAGTTTCCAGTGCATCACGACGATAATAAATATTTTGAAGTTATAATGAAATATTTTTAAAACATATTAAAGTATATATGTTCATATGACGAATACGCACTGTGCAATGTTTATTTTTACGCTAAAACAACTGGATATAGTTATACTTATAAGACATTTTAACAGTTTATTTAAAAAAAATAATAATAAATGTAGCACTCATACATAAATTCTAAAAAGAATTTTATGTGAAATATGGAATATGTGAAATACAGTCAAAGACAAAGCGCTCTAAAATACAGTAAAAAACAGGAATATAAAAAAATAAACGAAGATCACTTTTACAGAAAACCGTGTTGATATAAATTCCATATCTCTATATCTTAATAGAATGCAAATAACTTTCTTTATACGTTTTCCAGAGTATGTACATAAATAGGCATTCATAGAAATACATATATACGGGTTCTTGGAGATTTATGAATAAATTATTAATTTATTTATGGAATTCTATTCATAAAAATCTATTCGTGGATATTTTTAATTTGCTCCTGATGGATGTTCTAAAGAAGTATAATTACGATGATGAATAAATTTTGAGAAATTGCTTTTAAAGTATATTCGACAATATTTACGCTTTTAATTGGTCTCTATTATGTACAAGTACGTTGTATAAAATTTTATAACTTGTTTTCAGAATTTGTTTGAAAGCAATTACGTTTGTAATTGGTCATTATTATGCTTTCAGAATAACATTGAACCTGATCTTATATTTTTCTAATCATAATAGAAAAAATGAATAATATATTATAATTTTAACACTTAAAACAGAAACAGAAGATTATTATTCCTTAAAATATGAAGAATGTCTATAACTAAATTATTTTTTACAGTTTTATTAAATATATTAAATGGGATAGAACAATTGGATATTAATATTTAATTACTATAAACTAAATAGCTTAATTATTTATATTATTTTAATATATATATAATAATTATATACAGTTATTTAGTAATATTTATATGATATTAAATAATAATTAAAATTAAATAATGATATTTGACGATTATTAATATAAAATGTAAAAATCAATTATTAATAGGACTATTGTGTTTGCGCAAAAATAAAAAAACAATTTCACAATGTTAATGGTGTTTTATAACTTTTATAGAATTGTTTTTATAAGCTTAAAGTTATGAAGAATGTTTAGATTTAAGTTATGTTTTACAATGTCTGTAAAAATATTTTATCTATGTATGGCACTTGTACTTAAAAATGTACTTAATGTTGCAGATGTTCTTGAGAGACATAATTACGACGATGTATAATTTATTGTTTTTGTAATGTGTTTGAAAATATCGATATTTTAATTGGTTATTATACTTAAGTAATTTGTAGACAGTTTTATAATTTTCTTTTACAACATGCTTGAAAAAATTTAAAGATGTAATTTGTCTTCATTATGTTAAACTGCTTTCAGATTAATATTGAGCTTGATGCCATACATGAATGTATGAAATATTAATAATAATGGGTAATGAAGTGTGTATTATATGGTTTAAACACTTAAAATAGAAACATAACTATATTTTATATTCATAAAAATATGAAGAGTATTTATAATACAATTATTTTTAACTGTTTTTCAAAGCATTTTTCAGTAGGGAATGTAAAAATGAATTCTAGTATTTCTCCAATCTAAATTTTAATAATTTATGAAAAAATACATTACAAATACAAATTATTTTTCTTCATGTTTACTTCCATAATGCATATTTAAACAAAACGCATGATTAAATTTCATATCGTTCAAATTCAAAGTAGTGTTATTACAAATTCAAATTAATATGAGGATAAGATCTATTAGAATAATTGTATTATAAGTAAAATTAAAATATTATCACAACAAGTATTTGCGATTGTCTTAATCCTATAAATATAAAACAGTTCGTGCATAAAGTTTCTGGTCATTCGCATCCTTTATCTTATGCGTTGCACGAGCGGGCACAACAAAAATTCGCATTGGGTAAGAATGCGTTACTAATTAAAATTATTTTTCTTCATGTTGTACTTCATTAATGCATAATTTAAATTAAACGCATGATTTCATCAATTTCCAGATTCAAAATACTATTGTTAAAATTTCAAATGAATGTGATGCTCAATTCTATTAAAATAATTGTATTATAAGTAAAATTAGAATATTATAACAACGACTATTTTTTTTAAAAACTCTTAATCCTATAAAACTAAAACAGTTCTTCTGTAATGTTTCTGAAGAGTCATTTTCTTTTTTCTCTACAGTGAACGAGTGGGCAAAAAAAAAAAAAAAAATTCTCGTAGGTCAAGAATCCATAAAAGAAAAATTGCACTATAAACGGTCATAATTTGAAGGTATTCACATGTCATTTTCTTCTACGTATATCCTCTGAACGAGAGAGTTACGCTAGTTCAGTGGACATTGAGTAAAATGAGATTACATTGTAAATTGATTCTGTTTATTTCACATAAAAAACTATCCGCCAGGATGTTGCTATTGAACCTTCATTCTGAAAAATATTTAGGTGGTACCTTTTATGATTTTTACAGCTAGATTTTGTTAACAATTATCTAAAAATTTATTCCACAAGACAAAAGAAAGTAAATAAATGTTTTGTTTATCAATACATACATAATACAAAATACATAATACAGTATACATAATACAAAAACCTATTACTAAAAAACACTGTCAGCCTGGACACCAGTAACACTCTGTTTATTTCACGATAGAAAACTGTATTTATTGTAGACTTTCTGTAATTTTAACAGCTTTTGGCCGTAAAATAAAAAGTTTACAGATTTCCCTCGAAACATAATCTGTATTTATTTGGTACTGTCTGTTATTTTAACACATTTTGTTGTAAGATAAACAGTTTTTAGTGCATTCCCGCCGACTGTTTTTTACAGTAATATCAACAGTTTATTTTTACAGTGTAAATGTCGAGGAGATAGAACTTGATTGAAGTTATCTACAAGATAAACCGTGAGTTTCTATACATTGGGCGATCTCTCATCCGGTGGACCTGATATGAAAGTTGAAAATCGGGACAAACCCTTACCCGAGGGAAAAATATATACGAATTCCTTCTGTACAGTTAATCATTTTACTTTTACATTATATGTTTTCTAAAAATAGATTTCTGTTTAATTCGGTTGTAACCACATGACTGCTTCCTCAAGTGGCTAGCAGTATGATTACAGTTTGTTATTCTTTACTCAAACGCATTATTTTGGATATCTGAAATATAAAAATTAAAATGCTAAGAATCATATTCATGCTAACAAATGAACCGCCCTGTATAACACATTTTTGTCTTTGAATACTACGCAAACACATTTACGAGAGCAAAGACACTGTGGCAGGCATACAAAGCAGAATAGCAATCTTGACCGAAGAATAGGGAGACACAATTTTAAAATACGTAATTAATACATAGTTTATTTTGGATATCATGACCACCCTTTTATAGCTCATATTTAACTTCAGCTATTGTAAAGTATTTTTTTATGATTGATTGTAAAGAGATAAATGTAGTGGAATGGATAATTTATCCAAAAACTCTTCAGATTAATTTTCAAACGTAATAAAGTTGATAAATAAAAAAAATTAAAAAGAACTTCAAAGAAAAGTGGAATATGTTTAAATAATAATAATAATAATAATTTTCTCTTGATCGCTATAATATTATACTAGTCCTGAATCTTTTGGAGCTACCTAGATCATTAATAAGACCTCAAAAACTTAAAATTAGGTATACTTTATATCTTTAGAGATAACGTAAAACTATATAAATTGATTTGTATTTCAAGGGACATCAGTATTTTATTAAACAAATAATATATCATGCTATATTTATAAAGTTTGACACTAATGTCCTATGATAATATCTTAAGCATAATCAATATTAATTTATCTCTGTCGCATCACTATCAAGTTGTACATAATGCGGTCTTATTTTTATACAGAATCTTTATCTTCTTTTCCTTTTATATTTTAAAAATCAATATTTTTCATGAAAAACCTGTATTATGTTAAATAATGGATTCAGTTATCTTTACATTTTCTGAAGAATACAAGAGTTAATAAAAACGAATATATTAAAAGCTGTTTTTGTGACTTACTTTATCTATAGAAACAATACATAACAAATAAATTTTGATTTCCATTTTTTTTAAACATTTTTCCCCCTCGGATTTGTTGATAAGACAAAGACATTATATTTTCTTGGATAAAGGCATAAATATTATTTGCAATAATATATATATATATATATATATATATATATATATATATATATATATATATATATATATATATATATATATATATTATTGGAAATAATCTTTATGCCTTTATCCAAGAAAATATAATATATATATATATATATATATATATATATATGATACATTCCTGTCGAAAATTGGCACATTATAGACGATCGCTATTGCTGTCGACTTGAACGTTCTTTCCACCAGACAATCGGAACATCTCAGTCCGAAACCACTAAAATTACCTGATAATCATATCGAGGTAGCCGCAGTCGAGATCGTTGAAATGTAGTCATGACACCCGGACAGGGCATCACTTCGAGTCGCTCACACTGAAGACAAATCTCGAAGTATATCACATCGGAAATCGTAGTGTATTTGCAGTCGTAAAAATTGAGCAGAGGCAGTGAAATCCAGAAGAAATTTCCCAAAAACATTAAAAAGAAGACTTAATAACTTAATAGATGAGCAGTGGCTTTATTGTGATCACAGAGATGAAAGCAACTCCACCAACTTTCGCTTCATTAAAACTGAACACATTTGAAGATCTTGAAGAATTAGCAGAGCTTGAAGAACATACTACCGATGCATTAGTGTAGACTCCCCAGTGACGGCAATTAGAGGACAACCACTAATTCGTGTAAATTCCGTCTCCGAAGCCAGTGTAACCGTATAAATACTTCAAAATTTGGCCCAAAGGTACAAAACGCGCGAACAAGCTGGTCCACTCGCATCCATGTTCGGAGGGCGCTAGGGGGATAAAGAAGGCGGAGCTTTCTCGCTAATGGATGAAAAAATGAGGCCACGAAGACGTGTCTCTGACGTATGATTAAAACTCTTTAACAGAAGCGGCAAATTAAAAAGGTAAAAAGGCCTTTGGGCGCGAAAACCGCTTGGAATCATGGGATGCCGAATGAATTAAATAGAAATAAAAATGGTATTATAAAAGTTCCAAAGAATAAAAATTAAATGTCTCAAAAGAAGAAATTAGGCAGGTGCGTTTAGAGGCAGTGTTGCAATTTAAGAGAATAAGGTTTTAATAAATACGTGTAGCTTTTAACAGATTAAGATTTTTAGAATGATAAATAACAGAATATTTTGATTAAGTTATGGAATAAAATACAAAATAGATTTAAGAGATATTTTAAAAAGAGAGGGAAAAAAGAATTGAAGAATTTGGAATAATTTAACTAAAGAAATAGGGTGAAATTTTTTTATTATTACATATCCCCCCACCCAAAAAGACGAATGAACCGGTAGGTCATATGACCTGCAAGTTCATTGAAGGGAAATGTTACACGGACTTGGATTACAATTTATCAACTGGATGAAGTCAAAATAAGTACATTTCCAAAATTTATTCATTAATGCCCAATAACATTAAATTTAATAACTATAACGCGAATTGGTTGAGTTGTTAATAAAAATACAATTACAAGATATTAATCTTGTTAACAATGACATAAAAAGCTTTAGAAAATATTAAACAAAATAAGAAAAGAATTGTAACAATTTAAAATAATAGATAACATACTTCCAGAGTATCATCTTACAAAATTTGTTGCAAATTGCTTGTAGAATTGTTGCTTAATTTGTCGTTCAGTTCTCGTCTGAGTGATAGTCCATCCAAAAAAGTTATTTGCATACCTCACAAACTGAACAGTTTACAAATTGAAAGAGAAAAATCCTTCAAATTTTAGATCTTACTGATCTTCCTTATGAAAGTCTATTTCAGAATTAAAGTTCATCTGAATGCTTTATATTTACTAGCAACAACTCGAAAATAGTACTAAGATTAATATTAACAACAATAAAACACAAATAATACAATAATAATAATAATAATAAGAAGAAGAATATCAACAATAAAAATTTTAAAATAATAATACTTAACAATAACAATAATCATAAGTTAATTTTCAAATATTAAACTTATGTTTGTCTGAAAAACTCAGTCCTGAATGGAATGCTAAGAAAAACTTAAGAGAAATGAGTATTTTGTTATGGTATAGTTTGTCTGACAAATGGTAATTACCTAAAAAGGCAAATAGGTAATGTAAGCAGTATAAGAGTTTTTTACTCAACATCAAAATTACTATTACCATTATTACCTTTATAACTTCCATTACCTTTACTACTTTATTACTTGTTTACTTCTAGAAGTAAAAATTTATATATCTCAACATATTCAAATTCAAGTAGTATTCAAATTCAAGTAATATTTAATCTCAATATCAAATTATAAATAGTATAACTAATAATAATAATATTCAACAATAAGTTCAGCAATAACAAGCATTATAATTCAAAAATATCACACTCTTTCTTTAATTACTTTCTTAAGTATATAATTAATATCTCATCCATATAGTAGTGAATGATGTATGAAATATACTCAATAAAATACATAATACAAAAAAAAGGAATAAATAAGAAAAATTCGTGAAAACAATCCTTATTGTGTAGATGATGGTTATGTAACTATCTTGCTTTCAGTCAAACAAGAAAACATAAGTTGTGAAATGAAAAAATGGGACCTTGTAGCATATTAAGAAAGGTTGGACAATTCTCAATTAGTATTAAGATATCATATTTGATTAGTTTAAGATATAATTTAATCCAGTTTATTTTATTAGTTTAGTTAATACTGTTTAATTTATTATTCTAATCTAATCCAATTCAGTATCAGAAACTCCTAACTTAAATCAACTAAATTACGCCAGCATAAAAAGTTGACTCAAGTGGAAACTTCAACAGTGACACTCTCGTGTGCACAATCAAGAACACCATGGTTATACAGAAGAGAATTGATTAGTTAATTATTAATTTATTTTATTTCGTTTATTTTTGGATTATATTAAAATCAAGACGAAACTATAAATTTAACATTAGTTTGTTGTTGGTTCTCATGGGATAATTTTAATTGATCAGGAGGATAATAAGGGCGTAATTTTGATACATGTACTATTTCAGTAGGTTTATTTTGAATTTGTCTATCAATTTCAAAATTGACATCAGATAACTTATTAAGGATTTGATAAGGACCACTAAAGACTTGTGAAAGTTTTCTGGTATTAGGATATTGGAACTCTTCATAAATTACAAGATCTCCAATCTCAAATTTTGGTTCTAGATAATTTCGATCATAATATTTTTTACTTCTCCAATAGAATTCATCAGTGCGTTTTTTAGCAAGTTTAAGGGCTTCTTGAACAGGAGGGTAATAATTTTGTTGAAGAGGAGAATCATAGGGTAATTGGCCAAAAAGTAAGTAAGCAGGAGGGAATTTAGTGATAGAATGAGGGGTATTGTTATACTCATTAACTACTTCTGTCAAAATTTTTGTCATGGAATTTTGGAGTTGGTAGAATTGACTTTACACTTCAATCTAGTAACTATTGTCTGGTTCGCTGTCTCACATTTGCCATTCGTTTGAGGATGATGTGATGTGGTTAAACGTTGCTTAATATTGTGGTTTCGCAGAAATTTTTTAAATCTAGATGAAGTAAAGGCTGCATTTCTATCACTTAACACTTTTTGATGGGTCTGGACATTACGAATTTTATTAAAACAGAATAATTGTTGTGGTGTTTGAATATTAAAAACTTGGTTTAGACAATTAGTATAAGTTTCTGTGGTAACACTTTTTGAGGGGAAAGCCCAAACATATCTAGTAGCATGGTCGATGATGATGTGTAGATATTTTTTGGTGGAGTTATAATAATTGAATCCTCCCACAGTATCAATAGAAAGACATTCAAAAGGTTGATCTGTGGTGGGCATAGCTTGTAATAAGCCAAATTTTTTCTGTCTGGGTTTTTTATTCTTTTGACAAATATCACAATGTTTTACAAAATTGGTTATATCTTGCGTCATGTCAGGCCAATAATAATTAGGGGAGATTAAATTTAACATTTTTTGGATACCAGGATGACCAAATTTTTCATGAGCAACATTTAGTATTTTTCTCCTTAAAGACATGGGGACTACTATTTTTCTAAAACCTTTCTTTTTTACTATCATAAGTCCATTTTCCTTTAGATAATTTTTACCACACACATTATCTTTTTCCTGCCTCTCTATAATTTCTTTAACGTCCAGAAGAAAAGTAAGTGGTTGAATAAAATGTGAAATTGGGTTTCTCGACAACATGTCGGCTTCGACATTTGTGGATCCCTTTTCGTAAACTATATTATATTCAAACATGCTCAACTTCAAAGACCATCTAAATAACCTGCCTCTCAAATGTTTAGTATTTTTTAACCATACAAGAGATGCATGATCAGTATGAATGGTAAATTTTACACCATGAAAATAATGATAGAATTTGTCTAAGGTGTCAATGATGGCAAGACACTCTAACTCGGTAATAAAATAATTATTCTCATAACTTCTCAATCCTCTAGAGTAATAAGCAATTGGATGTAAAAAATTATTACTATCAGGTTGTTTTAAGACTGCACCTACTGCCACCTGTGAGTCATCAACAAACATATGGAGGGGTAACTTAGGGTCATAAATTTTTAAGATAGGTTTGGCTATTAAGGCATCTTTTAATTTTTGAAAAGAATTTTGACAATCTGTATTCCATTCCCATAGTGTATTTTTTCTGAGTAATCTGTTAAGAGGGACTCGAATTTCGGCATATTTATCTATAAACTTGTGATAAACATTGATAGATCCTAAGAATCTCTGAAGTTCCTTTACATTTGAAGGGAGTTTTAGTTTTTTTATTACTTCAATATTAGCATTAGCAGGAGTTAATGTGCCATTCTGGATGGTATATCCTAAGAAGTTAATTTTATTTTGGACAAAATTGCATTTAGAGAGTTTAAGTTTAATGTTTTCGCGTCTACATAATTCAAATATTTGGTTTAAATGTTGCATATGTTCTTCTAATGAGGAAGAAAAAATAATGATATCATCAAAATAATGGCAAGCAAAGTCTATTTTGTATTTAGTAAGTATTCTTCTAAGGGTTCTATTAAATATCGGGGGGCCTAATTTAATCCCGAAGGGCAGAACTAACCATTCAAAGAGCCCAAAGTTGGTAGCAAAAGCCAATTTTTCAGTATCGGATGGATGTATGGGTATGTGCCAGTAGCCAGAGGCTAAATCTAAAGTTGAAAAATACTGCGCACTACTCAGTTTATCTAAAATTCCATCGATACGAGGTAGGGGTTCTGCGTCATTTTTCATTATTGCATTTAATTTTCTATAGTCAACACATAATCTAGTTTTTTTTACCTTCTTCTCTTTTCATTACTAATGTAACAGGGGCAGAATAGGGACTATTGCTCTCTTTAATTAAACCAGCATCTAATAGTGAATGAATTTGATCCGAAATCTCTTTTTCTTCTAAAGGGGAAGTTCTGTATGGCCTCAGAGATATTGGTAGGTCAGAATTAAGAAGAATACGTTGCGGTTCGATATTAATTCTCCCGACATCAAATTTATTTTTAGAAAATATATCTAAATAATCCCTTATACTTTCCCTTAAAGTTTCATTTTCTATAGAATTTATTTCCCCAATTAATTTAGAATTATCAACATTAGATGGAACATAGGATTGAGGAGATATGATCTTTCCATAATCGGGTTGCACTCTCTGATAATCATAGTTAACATTAACATGAAGTAACCTTAATTTATCACTGGGTATGTTCTTAGATTCATTTAAAACAAGGTCTCCTTGTAATACTCTACATGTAGCACAGTCAGTAATTAAATTAAACTTACAGCATTCTTTTAAATCTAGTATAGCATAATCTAAATTTGTATTACATATTAAAAATCTAATATTTTGTTGCACATTACCTAATTTAAACAATAAATTACAAGCTTTACCTATTACAACAGTTCCTTTGGCTTGGCCAATAATAACAGGTGGAATATTTATAACTTTAGCATTTAAGAATTTAACAAATTTAAAAGGCAAAATACTTATGGTTGAGCCAGAGTCAATCACACAAGGTAGTTCCCTGTTATTTACATATCCTGATACAATTAACTGTCATATATTATCAGTAGATGGTTGTGGTTGACTAAGAGGGGGTGCAGAAGATTGCAGAGGCCTAACATTGAATACACAATCCCTCTCCCAGTGATAAGCATTTTGGATACCTCTATTTAAACACATTCGACATGGTCGACTAGGAAGCCTTCTTTGATAATGATTGACAGGCAATCTGGGACTAACGAACCTGGACGTTGAAGGGTTAAAATTTGTTGCTGCTTGGAAATTTGGATTCCTGTAATTAGGTTGAGGGCGAATCCAATGTCTAGGTGAATTAATTGGTTGAGAAAAAGGTCTGGAATTTTGAGACATATTTCTAACATTACTATTATTGTTACTGCTAGAATGAGATGGAATGACAACAAGTTGTTTAACTAATCTATACCAATCGGTAGTAGATTCAGGAGGATTTACTATTAAATAGTTCTGGTATTCAGGTTTTAAGCCATCTGTCAATCCTTGTAAAATAATAGTTTCACATAGTTTAAGTTGTCGACCTATCTCTATTTTCTGACGGAAATAATTTTCTAAGTTGTTTAGGTCATGCAATTTCAGCGAGGCGAAATCACAAAAACGGGGGACTGTTACTTTCAGAAATTTTTCAGTTAAGATCTCAGCAATTTTTTCATACTCTTTACAATCTAGACATTCATTAACATACACCTTTAATGCTTCGCCCTTCAAATATTTGGAAATATTGTTGATTTTCCACTCTTTTTTATCTGCAGGGGCTGATCCTTCAAAGTGTCTAAGCCAAGACACAACATTCATCCCACTTTCTGAGTCAAAAATAATAACATTAAGCTCTTTTTCAGCCATTTTGGTTTGAGTACCCTTACTTTCAACAATAACTTTAACAAACCCTGACTTTAATAACATGTAAAAAAAATAACAATGTATAAAGAATTCTTTAACTTAACAACAACTGTAAATATCTAACTCTTAATAATTTAAATAACAAACTAAATAATATTCAACAGTAAAAAAGTCCAATTCATATTAAAATTCATTTCACTTAAATAGTAAATGTAAACTACTACTATAATCTTTCTATAAATAGATCCACTATATATGAATATCACAATTTAGAATGAAATAAATAAAACACTTTTTTAAAATAAGTATCATTATTTTGTAAGAACAATTTTTTTGGCTCTTGAATTGTACTCTCAGAATATAGCATCAAAAAACAAAAGTAATAAAATAAACAAATAAATTAACTGCACAATAATTTTACCCTTTCAATGTTACTCAACTTTCTTTTGAGATAACACATTTTTTTTTTTTTTTTCACATTAATAAACTTCAAAAGCTATTTTTGCGATTATTATGCAATCAGTGAAGCTGTAATTTCAGATAATCTAATAAATTTTTATGCATTTTTAGAATGGCATAGAATATGTTCCAATACATGTTACTTGAAAAGAGATTACTCATATATTTTTTCAATAAATAGAAATTATTTCCTATGAATAAATATCACCGAATGAAAAGGGACTATAATTAAATGATAAAATAAGAACATAAAATGAAGTTACTCTTGTAAAATGAAGTAATATAGGAATAAATATCAGAGGAGTTCAAAACTTTCAGTAATATTTGTGAGCTTAACCAAATAAAATTAATTTTTTAACAATACATAAGAATAAATATTAAATTTCGTAAGTTCTAAATGTTCAGGATAAAAGGAACAAAATTCTTCTAAAGTATTCTAAGAACAATTTTTGTTCTATATAAGCCAATAATAACAAATCAATAAAATAAGAAATCAATAAAAATAAAAGAATAATTTAACTTACAGACGTCACTTCTGGGATAAATTTATAAACACTTATGAGTGATAATTTGACAACTAATCGGTAGTTGTTCATCAATATCACTGGGAAGTCTCCAAAATGTTTTTATTACACAGGTCATCAGTTATCCTGCCGGCTTTTTTGATACATTCCTGTCGAAAATTGGCACATTATAGACGATCGCTATTGCTGTCGAATTGAACGTTCTTTCCACCAGACAATCGGAACATCTCAGTACGAAACCACTAAAATTACCTGATAATCATATCGAGGTAGCCGCAGTCGAGATCGTTGAAATGTAGTCATGACACCCGGACAGGGCATCACTTCGAGTCGCTCACACTGAAGACAAATCTCGAAGTATATCACATCGGAAATCGTAGTGTATTTGCAGTCGTAAAAATTGAGCAGAGACAGTGAAATCCAGAAGAAATTTCCCAAAAACATTAAAAAGAAGACTTAATAACTTAATAGATGAGCAGTGGCTTTATTGTGATCACAGAGATGAAAGCAACTCCACCAACTTTCGCTTCATTAAAACTGAACACATTTGAAGATCTTGAAGAATTAGCAGAGCTTGAAGAACATACTACCGATGCATTAGTGTAGACTCCCCAGTGACGGCAATTAGAGGACAACCACTAATTCGTGTAAATTCCGTCTCCGAAGCCAGTGTAACCGTATAAATACTTCAAAATTTGGCCCAAAGGTACAAAACGCGCGAACAAGCTGGTCCACTCGCATCCATGTTCGGAGGGCGCTAGGGGGATAAAGAAGGCGGAGCTTTCTCGCTAATGGATGAAAAAATGAGGCCACGAAGACGTGTCTCTGACGTATGATTAAAACTCTTTAACAGAAGCGGCAAATTAAAAAGGTAAAAAGGCCTTTGGGCGCGAAAACCGCTTGGAATCATGGGATGCCGAATGAATTAAATAGAAATAAAAATGGTATTATAAAAGTTCCAAAGAATAAAAATTAAATGTCTCAAAAGAAGAAATTAGGCAGGTGCGTTTAGAGGCAGTGTTGCAATTTAAGAGAATAAGGTTTTAATAAATACGTGTAGCTTTTAACAGATTAAGATTTTTAGAATGATAAATAACAGAATATTTTGATTAAGTTATGGAATAAAATACAAAATAGATTTAAGAGATATTTTAAAAAGAGAGGGAAAAAAGAATTGAAGAATTTGGAATAATTTAACTAAAGAAATAGGGCGAAATTTTTTTATTATTACATATATATATATAATCTTGACATGGAAATATTTTTTTTCTATTTTAATGTAAACAACTGGGAAGATAAACAATTGATGTCTCCAAATTCTTTATGCTTTATCCATATTAGGCAATATTGATGCATTTTAAATTATTATTGTTCTACTTATTCTTCAGTCTTTAGTTTGGATTCTCGTTTTAATACATTTTAGAAGATCTTTGTAGTATACTAATCATTCAAAAATTTGGGATTTTTAGATCTCAACCCGGGGAAGCGGGGGAGGGTGGTGGGGTGGTGGTGTATGTTGACACGACAACAAGTGGTGATTTGAATTGACTATTTACATTTCGTTGACTTAAAGTGCGAGGTACTAACTACTTTGACCGCCAATTTTAGAAAAACTCGATGAATGTTTCGTTTTTTCATAGGCACAGTGTATTTGGAAAATTTTGAAATTTGATAACTGTAGCAATAATTTTCTACACAGTGTTTTATGTGAGCCTTAATTCTATGCATCATTATGGACACTTAACATTTCTAGAACATTGTGGCCAGATTTCTTGACAATCTAATAAACACTAAAGGGAATATGGTTAATTTTACGTATCTCACTTAATCTCTCTTTTTTGTAAATGAAATGTTTAAACTCATTTTTCTCAGTTCTTATTTGATGATATTCTCTATGTAATCCAAATGCTGAATTTAACAAAAATTGAGAAAATTATCTGAATTTTTTCGTGTATTTTTAGATTCTATAAGAACTAAGTATAGATTTTTTGATATGTTTGAAATTTTTGTTTTCAAATAAATCTGAACTTAAATCTATACAATTTTCATTGGTGTAATCCTTATATATCCAATTATTAATTTTTTTCTTCTGATCTAATCTTTATTTTGAAAATCCGATGCTTAGGTTTGTAGAACAAAGTGCCCTGAGTATGAGATAATAAAAACTTGTTGAAATACCAAAATATGAAAAGAAAAAAATACGCACATTGGTTCCCTTAAGATTCATTGCAACCACTTTAAAAAAAATTACACTCTGTAAAATATCACACAATTATTATGAAAGCCTGCATTTTTCACATGAGAAATTATACAAATGCCTGTATATGCCTATATATAAGGATCGTGAAATCTTTCTAAACATTCAGAGGGTTCACGTAACTCAACAGTTAAGAACCGCTGATCTATACAGTTTAAGAACATGTATAAAATTGCAGAAATTTGGCTTACCGTAAAGAATATCACGTATCTTGTTTTAGAACTGTTTCTTTGGGAAATTAATATTATTATTCAAGATATCTGTCATATATTATAAGTTTTTGCCTTTTATCAAATATTGCATGATTCTTTTTGCAAATTCCCATTTTATAAATGGCATATGAGATATATAGAGATATTTCAGAATAGTGTAAATCACTATAGTATATTGCTTCCAGTGCAATACCTTTTGTCGTATTTTTTAAGTATATAACAGAGGTTTTTATTACTATGTAGCATAAAATTGTAGACATTCAATTTCCTACAACATTTTAAAACAAATTGAAATAGATACGAATAAAAATGTAAAGAATATGAGTTTCCATGATACATAAATTTATCAAAATCATTATTCGTAAAATATAAGTAATGCAAATTACATGCAAAATTTCTATCTCATCTATTGCTTGAACCACTTTCCGCAAGAAAATTCTGCAGCTATTTTACTTTTATACAACAAAATCGTCAATTATATGAAAATCAACATTTTAAATTCCATGAAAATTTACACAAGACAGTTTTATATATTTTTCATCTTCTTTTTATGCTAAAAGCATATCTGAAATTATTTTCAAAATTCAAGTAACCTTCCTCTTAAACGAAAATTTCACGAAGCCTGACTACAAGGTGAACTGTGGTTTTCATTAATATAAATTGTAGAGAAATTAATATTATGAAGACAATGCAATGAATTTTTCAATAGATTTAATTGGTTTTGTTCGAAATGCTACAATATCATAAAAAAATATTAAAAGTGACACTATTCGCGTGCTAAATCCACTGAGGTAGGATATTTTGAAATATACACTGTAATAAAATACAAGTGTTTTTTAATCTAGAAAAGCATACAATAACCGTAAACGCAAATATACACAAGACTCTTCTAAGCTACTCACGATTCTGAAAAGAGTTCTATATCTTCAAAAACCTCATAAACTGACATATTTTCAAGATTTAAAAAAGCATTTATAAAAAAAGGGTTATTTTGCCGCCACTGATTTATGGATATGTTTTCTAACAATATTTATTGTATTATAAATCAGTTTTCTGAAACTGGAATATAGGTTTTTTTGGATGCTATTAATTCTCAAGTAAACAGTTTAAGTTTTACAGACATTCATGATACATTAACAGGATTAACATTAACATTAATATTAATATTATTTTAGCTTGTATAATAATCATTTACACAGCTAAAAATGTTTAATTGCGAATTGAAAACATCTTAAATACTGATTAATACATACTAAACAATTTACTTGAAAACATTTTCGAAAATCAGAGTAGAAGCAAAAAAAAATTGTTTTTATAAATGGTTCTTAAATATCGAAAATACATTGGCTTCTGAGGCTTGAGAAAGGTAAAGAATGCTTTTCGAAATTATCGGTAACTCGGAGGATATTTTGTATTCTCTTATGTGGCTATATTCCATTTTCTTAGATTAAGAAACATTTGTCTTTTTTTACAATGCACCGGACAATATTTGCGGTGTTGCTGTTCTGATAAATCACTTCTTTCAGTTTCATCGTATTCCACACAAGAATAATTTTATTACTTTAAAAATTCCTATTATTTTCATTATTCTTTCATTATCAACAATCCGGCATATTTTGTAGTGAATACGTGGCGTGCAGTCTTGTCTTCCTATACAAAAATTTTTGCCTGGACGTGTAATATATTCTCGGTAACATAACCATCATCTAAATGAGCGCGTCATTTATATGTCTTTTCAGAGAATACCTGTCAGCTAAGTGATTGTAGGCAAATTCTCTACGATTTGTTTCAAATAACTACATTGCTACAATGATCATGCTTTTGCAACTCCTTCCTAAGTAATTTTACTTGGTCATTGCTTCTAATCCAAACTTATAATTATATTTAAGTAAGTACTCATAAAATATAGCATAAAAAAAACTTCAAATTGATCATGAATAATTTAGAAGTAACGTACGTGACTTTAGCTTTAATGATGAAAATTTTTCAGATTCCAACTAAATTAACTGTATAATATAACTTTATACTCTTCTTTATTAAGAGTATTAGCAGACCCAACCTTCATTGCTCGACCCTTGAGATAATAACCTTAAATATACCAAAAAACAGTGTTAAATTGAGACATGTTTCTCCGCAAGCGGGGAAGATGATTGATTGTGAAGTTCTTAGAAAAAATTGCACATATAAGCCGTTAATAAACAACTATCTCTTTTCACGCGCCGAATAAAAAAAGAAAAAAAAACTCCCAAACGCGAGGTCATCTGCGTCATCATTGTAATGGCTTTGGAGCATAAGAGGATTATTTAGGAAACCTACACTCTATTTTCGCGTTTCAGAAAAGGAATAGATGGTTTACTTTCTTTAATAACTAATTAAATAATCTAATTCATATTTAAAAAAAATAAATAAATCGATTCCTTAAAGTTCTCTTCATACACTGTAAAAAAAATTGCAGTAAAATTACGGGCAGAGGCCGGCAGCAGAGATTCCAGTCATACCCGTAAAAAGAAATCCATGCCCATCATTTGTGCAGCGCGTAATTTTACGGGGGCAAAGTAATATAGCATTATAATGCACAGGATATAATGCACTTTATTACACAATAGCACTTTGCTTACTGTTCCGTAGCACGTAGCACGTTAAATAATCATCACAGAATCGCTGTTTTGGCGGGTTAAAATTTTCGAAACACGAGTAAAATGAAGGGTTACACCCTAGCGGAGGACAATGTATAGGTTCGTACCGTATTTTTGCTAACATATGGGCTAGAACTGTAAGAATATGTGGATTGCTCTTAATTTTCTAAGTATCTAAGGGATAAGGCCGCTTATTTAGTGTATAAGACCGTTTTTCATAAAATAAGGCTGTTGCCCGTGAAAATTGAAGGGCAAACGCTCAAAAATTTACAGTTTTTTCTGAGAGTGTACAGAAGTATAAACTGTAATATTGAATAGAGAAGGTATAGACAGAAATTTGTTGATAAAAAACAAACTTTTCATTTTCAGTGAAATGGATACTTAAAACAATCGTTTGAACTTCAATAATCGCTGTGTGAATAATGAATAAACTTTATTGAAAATAGTACTGACTGTACTATATTCATTTAAAATTTTGTATTTGGATTTTTTTTATGCGGGGCTCAAAACCACCGTGAAAATTAGAATATTGGGGAAAGACGCGAATTATTCTGTTCAATATAAAATAACAAAATAATCTAATAAAAAATCCAAAATCTGGGCCTTACGTACTTTGGGACCTGTCTTCGTATATTATCCCATTGGCAGACCACTACTTTCCCCAGCCATTGCACACTGACTCATACAGACACACATGCACACACACAGCTTTATTCTATGAGCTATAAATATCTATCATAAATGTTTAAAATAATAATTTTATAAAAACAAAATATGTAAACATATTTATGAACGCTTATTTAAATTGTTAATATAAAGAGTTCTGTATGAAATATTAAATTATATATATCTATGCTTCGAATAAAATGCATAATCAATAAAGAGTTTTATTTTTAAAAAAAATACATAATTTCTAATAATAAAAAAAAGAACACGATAATTTTGGCTAATTACATGTCGTCAGTGAAAATCGTTTATTCTAATTGTCAAAAATATCAAGCAATCTGAAAAAAGCGATAAAAGGCCCCATTAAAAAGCGTTCTATGAAAGTAGTTTTGTGTCTTACTGTTACATTTTATCATAACATAAATTACACTTCTTTAATATTTTTTGGAGGAAAAAAATTAAAAAACAGATTTTAGAAAGTCTTTCCATAAAAATAAGAATAAATTACCGTGTTCAAAAAATAGTGACTGTATATGAGTATCAGAGAAACTAGAAAGTTTACAGAAAATAATTATAACTAAACTAATAAAACATATGTTAAAGTGGTTGTTTAATAGAATAATATAGGTGAGTACAAAATAAATAAAGGGAAACATCACTCTTTCGAAAAGTTTTCGAGTAGTTTGTATAGTGTATTGATTAGTTTTCTCAAACTAGTATACAGGTTTTCAAGATGCTATCAAATGTCAATTAAACATTTTTAGCTGCGGAATAGAATTTATACCTGCAATAGTAACAAAATAATAATAATTTTAATGTTGATGTCAATGCTGTTAATTTATCGCGTTTGTCTGTAAATTATGCTGTTTGAACAAGAAACTGTTTACTTGAGAATTGATAGCATACGAAAAACCTACTTGAGAAAACTAATTGATACACTATAAAACTAGTCGTTGGGGGCCACCGTAATACTTACCCATCATGGATATGCATAATATAAAATATTAAAATTAAAATGTGTAAACTACTTATAAAATGCATTGCAATTCGAATAAAATAGTGGCTTGATGACGTCATAAACTTTAAAGCGAGGCTAACGAAACAGACAGGCTACCGCGGTGCATTCCACTTAACTTTTTTTACAGACCGCTAGAGTGACGTGATGCTCTTTTCGTACACCTGCATTGGTGGATTCGAGCATCACGTGACTCCCGCGGTTTGTAAAAAAAGATACGCGTAAAGCACCGCGGTAGCCTTTCTTTTTCGTTAGCCTCGCTTTAAAGGCTCGATTACTGAATTGCTTGAAACAGGTTTTTCCTTATAACTCCAAGAATAATTATTCTATTAACTAGCGGTTTATTGCATCTGATTAAGCGTCAAATTTCCAATTAAAATATATCTTTGAAGTGAAATTTGGATGAAATACAGGGTCATGAAAAATCGAAGAGTGTGGAATATAGAATTACAAATATCTCGGCAACTAATGATCCGATCGACTTCATGCTTTATGCAAAATTTGTTTTTTTATTGTCTTTTATATTCATTTCTTAAAATAAACAATTTCGAAAATTTTTATATACCTTTTATCAGAAAAAATATTTCGAGAGTCCGAAAAAAATAGTTCCGGTTAATCGAGGTTATTGAAATTAAACAGGCTTCTTCCCATTATTACATACTAAGTACATACCAAATTTCAAGTCTCTATCTCAATTTTTTTGGGAGATAGAGCGTTTACAGATACACAGACACACACACAGACACACACACAGACACACAGACGGACAGCAAATTTTTTTTGTTTCAAAAATTTTGCAACTCACATTTCAGAAGTTGGCAATACTCGCCTGAACAAGTTCTATTACAGTTTGAAAATTCAGCAAATATTAGCTAGGCGATAATGTTAGACTTGCCAAGTTTTCGTCCCAAATCCACTCGACTAATCACATTTAATTGCTCATGTATTACCATTACCAGAAAGACCCGTGCGAAAATTTCGCACTGAAATCTTTGAGATTATTTCCTGGTACGTTTTAGCATGAACTTTTAATTAACTATTTTTTTTAGAAAATCCAACAACGAGTTTACGAAATGTGAGTGTACTATGTCAGAAGCCTGTTCAAACACTTTTCGAATGATACCTCTTTCATCGTTATATGTTTTGTATGTGCATAGAAAAAGGAATGTTGACAACAGAAATAAGATATGTGATCTAGATTGTTTTTGCATAAATGAAATGAAAGCTTTTTTCAAATCAATGTTGCCACAAAAATAAAATACCGCATTATATGATGCTCAACAGTGATTATTGTCTGAGTGCAACGAAGACTCATACACAGCGCAGTATTACTTTGCCCCATATATAGCTACGATGCATATTAAAACCTTTCGTCAAGCATAACTCAAAAAATATTTAACGGATTTCGTTCAAATTTTTACAGCAGGTACCTATAAAGGTGACAACGACGTCTATTTATTACCAAGAATAAATGTCAAACCGTTTGGAAATTATATTTAAAAAATAGATAAAAAAGCACAATTAAAGTACATACGTCACTAAAATTTAGTACATACGTCATTTTCACCGGCGGAGATTTTCGTAAATAATAAGATTTTAAAAGTTCATGGAGTAATATGGAGCAAAAAAATATGCACGCACAATACAGTACAATATCAGTACAATAAAACATATTTCCATTTATTAAAAATGGAAAATTAATCTGGATTTTTTTTCTGTTTGAAAGAAAAAAATCCGCAATAACTTTGTATTAGAGATTTGGCGCAAATCTCAACATTGGCAGCTTTTTATTTCGCGTGTGTAAATGGGAATCAATTCTATGATGTTTAAATAAAAGATTTTGATTTGCAACATTATTTCTTTTTATTTTCTTCTTAGTATTTTAAATGGAATTAGTGAAAGGCATGTATTTTAAATTAAATGAGTGGAAGACGTTGGCGCGATTTTTTCCCCCACCAATTCGGCGAAAACTTTGTTTTTGAATTTTAGTCACAAATATCAGGTAATAGCACGTGATTTTTTATTTCAATATAAAAATAAAATAACGTAATAAACGTAACTTCTACTATTTTAAAAAAGGAAATAAAAATAATAAATAATAGTTTGATATCAATAAATATTGACATACATATAAAAATAATCTATAGAATTAAAATAAAAAATAAAAGTAAATAAACACAACAAACAGTTTTTGCCAAATTGGCAGGGAGAAAATCGCGCCAACGTGGTGAGTATATGACATCTTCGCCGGGAGTTTTACCCTTTTATCTGTTCTTTTGGAAATATCAAAAAATTAAAAAATACTTATATCAGGCGTATTATGTTTTGCATTTTTATACGGACCACTTCTCCATTTTAAGATTTTAAAAGTTATTTATAATTCCCACAAGTTATTTTCGGTAATCTGTTAGTTCGCTTATTAACTGTTTACAATTTGCCTCCCCCCCTGACAACAACAATTATTTATCACAAAAATGTCTCTTAGTTTTGTTATATATGTTTGTTATGTATTTTCATTAAAATATCGAAAATGGCAATAAAATTTTATTTTAGCATCGTACTTATATTTTTAAGATGACGCAAAAACATGGTTTAATAAATGTATATTTGTAAATACTTGAAAAACATATTTTTCCTCTCTCTAGGAAATTTTGGTAAGATGCTAAAACTGCCTTTTAGCACCATTTTTAATTTTTTTCGCCAATCGTGCCAACCAGCACATGATACAGAACTTTTCTCCATTCAGATACACAAACAAGGTTGGTCTCAAACAAGAGTAATGCTAGCAACAATATTGTTTTAACTCTGTTAGAGTTACAAACAATAATGATATTAAATTCTCCGATTGGCTTTGGGCCCGTTTACGGAAGTTCCTCCTAGAAAAAAAAACTGTGGAAGAAGTCTTTTACATTTGTTTCGAATGAAGCTCGGTCATAATAAAACAAACAACACTAATATTAACATGGAGGTAATACTTTGAATTTAAGTGTAAATATTTGGAAACCTCCCCCCCCCCACCCGCCCTCAAAAAAAAAGTAAAAGGAAGTTACAGAAATGAATTTAAAATGGCGTTAAGCCACGCTTTCTGACATAAGCAATTGCTGCGAACTCGATTACGAAACTTTCACTTAACTTAATAACATGTATATTGTAGCCCTTAGGGTACTTTTCCTTCCCAGTTATACGGACCTTGGGACTTTTTTAAAAAGCTTAACGCAGCTCGGTTTTAATAAGTTCAGATTTACTGCCAAATGACATAAACTACAATGAAAATAAACCTGATGAATTATTATGCTGGTATATGTATGTATTTAAAAAAATTGCATCTGATTACACTTATTAGATAAATTACTTCTCTTTGCATTTAATAACAGATGAACAGCTTCTGTATACTAAATTGTTTAAATATTCGGAAGGTGGCGAGATGTACAGAGACGTGTAAACGAACGGGTAGAGAGACGGGTAGAGACGGATAGCGACATAGATAAGCTAACGGGTAGAGAAACGAATAGACAGACGGGTACTGAGACAAAAGAGGGTTGACAGAGGGGTAGCGCGATAGGTAGGGAGATGGGTACAGACACAAATAACCAGGCCGGTAGACAGACATGTAGAGGGAAAGGTTGCGAGACGGGTAGCGTGGTGAATAGAGAGACGAGTACAGAGATGAGTACAGCGACGAGTTGACAGACGGGTAGAGAGAGGGGGTATATAGACAGACAGACGTGTCGAGAGACGGATAGTGAAACGGGAAGCGAGACAGTTAGAGAGACGGATAGACAGATGGGTAGCGAGACGCTTAAAGATGCGGTGGAAAACACATGGATAGTGAGACGGGTATACAAACGAGTAGAGAGGCAGTCGACAGATGGGTACGGAGAGAAATACAGTATAGACACACGGCTAGACATAAAAGTAGTTAGACAGCGATGGTTAGAGAAACAGATAAATGGGTAGAGAGACCAGTAGGGAAATATACGACATGTAGCGAGACGTGTAGAGAGACAGTCAATCGGGTATGGAGATGGGTAGAAGAACGGATAGGGAAACAAACAGATTGTAGAGAGAGACAGACAGACAGGCAGAAGAAAAGTCTGAGGTTTGAAGCAGTAAAAGCGCAGGGGGTAGAGTCTCCTAGAAAATAATCAAGAAGTATTATCTTTAAATTTATGTATTTTTTTCAATTTGATTTTTACAGAAGTCATTGAAAGATTTTTTATATTACTTTAGTAGGAATTTAGGCTACAGTTTCGTAATCAGGTTTGTAATAAAGCTTGTTATCAATGTGGTTTGAAGTGTATGAGTTTCTATAAATAGTTATACAAATGAACAAGGAGGAAAATTTTTAAATTCAAATGTAAAAATTTGTCACAAAGAAAAGGTTTCAACAATGAAATTAAATTTGCGTTAAACTACGCTTGCTAAAATACGCTCTCGGCTGCAAATCTGATTACGTGACTTTAAAAAGCTTGGCGTTTGAAAAAAAATCCGACTTTTTTTGTTGTTGTTGTTGTTTGTTTGTTTGTTTGTTTTTTAAATTTTTGAGCTATTCCAACTTAAGAAAATGAGATTATTTGCCAAATTATATATATATATATATATATATATATATATATATATATATATATATATATATATATATATGAAAACATAACAGTATATATGAATTTATATATGATATTTTGTAATTCTATCATTTAATTTGCTCTTTTTCACACATTGTATCTTCTTTATATCGTAATTGTTAACCCTATGTTCTGAGAAATATCACTCAGACTAATCCCTTTGAGGGAAGTCCTAGTAAAAATAATAAATAGTACAAAACAGGTAAAATGTGACTTTTCGCAGGGGTTATTTTAAATTTATGACTAAAAACCAAAATTTAAATTGAAACGTTTAGAAGAAATAAAATATTATTGATTGATCGAAGCAGTGGTGTTTTACACGTGTAGCATAAAAAGTATGATTTGTTATATTAGATTGAACTGCAATTTAAGTACATTTCGATTCATTTTTCTTCGTCCCTTATTTTTCCCGAAGAAGATGCCGTCATCCTCTAATGTAGTTAAAATACAATTGTTATATATTTTTTTTTCCCCTCGCGCAAGCCTTTTTCTATCTTTGATTGGATTTTATTGTTAGGAATAAATGAGATGATGTTCTCGCTTGACTAATGTTGTTTGAATATATTTTTATCCTTAATTTTTCTTTAGAAGTTTAAACCTGCATTTAAAAAATATTAGATGTTTCTAAAAATTATTAGACTGCAGTGCGAAATCCTCGCACATATCCACTGGTTAAATACATAACATTGTTAAAAATGGTAAATAATATAGAATAAATAAATAAATAAATAAATAAAATATATTAAAGTATTAAACAAACCGGTGTGATATTATAAAAGCATAAAAAGATATATATATATATATATATTTCACTGGCACCCGGGTAACCGAAAAGTATCATAAATAAACTACATACTTATCGAAAAATAAGGATTAGTATAATTAGTTAATTGGCGCCATGCTTGGCGCAATTGTATTTGAGCTTCCCGTATAATACGTGAGTACCCTTTTTTTATTATCATAAAACACACTGCATGATTATTTTATCATAAAACACGCACAATAATCAATATATTATAAAACATACAATATTTAATTTAATACGCAATCTTCTCTACCGTGTTGTCATATGAAGCAAAATCTCGCCAAAATCGTCCTTTTAGCGCCAAAAATATGTCCCGGTGTGTCTGCGGCATCTGTACCAATATTATTTTTATACAATTTACTTCTGCTTGTACATTTCCATAAGGTACAGATATCGCAAATGCACCGGGGTATCTTTTTGACGCCAAAAGGGCGATTTTATGCCTAGGCAACCCGATGATTTTGGCGAGATTTTGCTCCGTATGGCAACCCGGTAAAGCAGATTGCGTGTGTTTTATATTAAATTAAACATTCTATGTTTTATAATATATTGATCATTGTATGTGTTTTATGATAAGATAATTTTTGGGAATAAGTTGCCAAAAAATATGCTGGCAAATTTTCTTCTCTCGCCAATGTCATTTTCTTTACTTTGCCAAGATAATCATGAAATAAGTTAATGTACTATTACTCCGTTACAGTACGCATATACACAAACATGATAAATATAACAATAGATGACGCACGTATAAAAAATATAAGGCTGGATACTTTTTTTCAAAAAGCACGCGCGAGAAAAAAAAAAATAACAAAAGTATTTTAACTGCATTAGAAGATGACGTCATCCCCTTATTCTTGAAAAACATGAAATAAATTGAATTCCTTTCTAATATAATAAAGCATATTTTTTATTTTATTTCAATTTTGCTTTTTAAAAATAAATATTAAATTAACCGGGCGGAGAAATCATACTTTATCTTTTTTTATACTGTTTAATTTCTTTTTATAATTATTTTTGAACATGATATAATGCGGTATTTTACTTTTTTGGCAACACAAATTTCAGGAACACCTTTCATTTCTTTCATGAAAACAATGCCGATTTAAATTTTAATTAACAGCAATTTTTAATCAAAAAGATGTTTTAACGAAATGTTAAGTGTGCTATGTCAGAAGCCTGTTAAAAATTCTTTCATATGGTATCTCATTCGTCGTTCTGCCTTTCGTATTTTCTGAGAAAAAGGGATGTTGACAGGAGAAATAATATATATGACCAGAGGGCCCGTGCGAAGATTTCGCACTGAAATCTAATATTTTTTAGGTACTTCTCTATTAACCCGTCGACCGCTTTTCATAACAAAAAACTACCGCCAAACTGTAAGATTAAACGCCAAAAATGCAGTCCCATTTACTTGATGTCAGAATCATTATGCGTGTTTGTTACGTCATCTAGTGATTTTAAATTTGACATTTGCGTGTATTTTTCATTATATTTTACTGATTTAGTAGTTATTTTATTAATTAAAATAACAATTGTGTCCTTAAATTCTTATATTTTATTTTATTTATTTATTTTTTTGATATTCCAATGGCAACGTTCTCCCGTTTATTTGGCGATAGTTTTTTGTTATGAAAAGTGGTCGACGGGATAATAGAGAAGTATCATTTTTTATCAATATGTAATATTTATTAGATGCAGGTTTAAACTTCTAAAGAAAAAGCAAGGATAAAAATATCTGCTAACAACATTTAGTTGTTAGTCAAGCCAGAATATCATCTAATTTATTCCATCAAAGTTAGACTAAAAACTCATCCAAGATTGCTAAAGGTACGCGCGAGAAAAAAAATTAACAATCGTATTTTGACTGCATTAGAGGATGACGTCATTCGCTTCGGGAAAACCATGGGACTTAGAAATATAAATCTAAACATTTCAATTTCAATTTCGCTTTTTAATCATAAGTATAAAATAAACCCGTCCGGTGTTTTTTATAATAATTGCTATGAGCATCATATAATGTGGTATTTTACTTTTTTGGCAACAATAATTTCAGGAAAACCTTTCATTTCTTTCATGAAAACAATGCCGATTTAATTTTTCAATTTCAGCAAATTTTAACCAAAACATGTTTTAACGAATTGTTAAGTGGGCTATGTTAGAAGCCGGTTCTAAAACCTTTCATATGGTATCTCATTCGTTGTTCTGCGTTTCATATTTTCTGAGTAAAAGGGATGTTGACAGGAGAAATAATATATAAGGATTATATAAATGCACTCTAGGTGCTCATCGCTAAAGACTTTGTTCAAAATTATTTCGATCAACCAAATGTATTTCTCGTCTGCTACTTCTATCACATTTATAAAGGGAATCTACTGCTCATCACTTACGTTTCAATCGCAATAGTCATTCATATGTCAAAATATTTAACATATCCCTGTTAAAAAAAAAAGAAAAAGAAATACGGTGAAATTCTTTAGCTTAAAATCTTCCCTGATGTACTAGACTTGTAGTGTAAAAGATACATCAAAATCCGTTCAATGGTTGTCAGTGAAATTGAGGATATACCATTACATGCACACATAACGAACGATACATGCACACATAACGAACAAACTCAAAAGTTTCATTTTTGAAGCCGCATAAAAAAACTTTTTTTTCGCTTATTATATTACAAATAAATTGATGTTCATACCCGACTTACACATGCATAGTATAATTATCTTGCATAATACATTTTAAACTGACCCAAATTAATATGTGTAAATAACTATTCGTAACATGTAATATGTTTATAAAATAGAAAAATTTAATTTATCTTAATGAGAAAATTGCACGATTGCGAATGTTCAAGTTTAACATATTATTTAAAATTACCTATAAAATTATTGTACTGTAACAACAATTAAATAATTGATTTGACTTTCTAGGAGGGTTACAGAATAAGAATGGAGATATAATCAGATATGTGACTAATAAATGCTAATATTCTACTGTTTGAATAATCAAGAGGACTTAGGTAATAAGTCGCAGCTGAAAGGTTATTTAATTTAGCAGCCGAATAAGCAGGTTACATTTTACTGGTAAATGAGATTAGATTCTGGACACAGAGGGAACGACTTCATTATAATAATGTATTGTTAAAACACACACATTTATTGAACGGTGGAGTAGTAGCTTTGAATATAGTTAAAATATCAGGAAAACAAATGCGTTACGCATAGATTATGAGACACTATCGACTAATACGAGCAGATGTATTGCTAGGATGTTTGTCGATCAGTGAAAATACTCCTTGATTTATTTTGGAAACGTTTATTAAGAATAAAAGTAATAACTGAAAAGACATGAATGTGGGATTTGTGAAAAAGAGCACATTGCAAACTATTCTAATCTTTATGCCTTAAAATATTTAACCATAAAATACTTATATCAAATATACGTTATTTAAAAAGAAATAAATATTATGAATACTATTAATTTCAATATATTTTTGTAATATAATATTATAAACACATAATATGAACCTTACCATAATTCTAACAAGGTGTGGTTCGATATCGGAAACAGAGAATGTGGTGATTATTTCTGTATCGATAGAGTATAGCCAATAGATAAACATATGAAAGCCATAAAGTGGGAAGGGAGGACTTGGAAAACATGTCCCAAAGTTTGCGTTTCAATATGTTTTCCGTATATAATCAGATAAATTAACCTAGTTTATGTGTGGCTGATTTACTAGGTTGGCATCGCCCCAGACTTTAGAATTTTCGTCAACGATTCCTTTTTCGAGAAACCTTTTTTTTTCAGACAAAATAAAGATATATTATTTTGTATATCGATTCAATATAGATTATAAAATAGCAATTCAATTCTTCTTCCTGAGGAATTGCCAGTAAGTAGTGATTTTCCTCGACCAAATAAAATATTTTTGTGGGTTATTTTCCATTCCTTCATATCCAGGATAAACCTATCAAATTAAGTTTTTTATTTCAATAACTCTTTCATTGTATTTTTCCAATTTATCTTTGGTCTGGTCCTCTTTCGTCTACCTGCCGGGTTCCAGTCTAAGAACTTTTGATAGGCGTTAATTATTTATTCTGGAAATATCCACATACTATTTTAGCTTTTTAAATTCAGTCATCGTTAAGTCAGATAAGTTCAAATTATATCCATAATTATTTAAATTTAATTCAAATATAAATCAAAACATGCTTTTATGCACACACATGTAAGGTGCATATGACGAGATATCCCATTAAGTAGTGTACAGCAATTACATAGCAGCAGAAGTTGTTTGCTAATCAATGTAAATTGTTTAGTATTTGTTTCCAGCTTATATTACCATAACAATATTAAAACTTCATCAATAAACAAATAAATGTATAAAATAACATAAATAAATTAAAAATGTAAGAAGTAGGCAATCGAACTAATTGATGAAACACTGAAATAATCAGAATAAAAAATATTCCTATAAATGCTGACATCCGTGATATATAATGATATACTGTCTTTGGCTATTAACTGCTGACTAATAAAAAAGTAGATTTTTAAATAAATTTCAAACATTTATTTGAGTACGTAATTGATTTTTTTTGGTAAAAATGTTTGTTTCTTAAATATTTAATACCAGATTAACCATCAGACACATTAATAAAATCTTATGTTAGACTCCCCTTTCTCCTAATGAATTATTTGAAAAAAGATACATGATCATAGTTAAATTACCAGAATATTTCTTTATAACATAAAATAATATGTTTTATAAATATTGTACATTAGACTGACTGTATAGTAGGGTGGGTCGAAAAAACCGAAATTTATATAATCGAAACGTAATAGTGTGGGAAAGTTGCCATTGGTAATAAGGAATAAATTCACAAAATATTACACCAAATGATTAATATCTTTTACCGCCGCAAGGGGGCCAAAATTTCAAAAGATCGCAAAAAAATATTTTTGTCCAAAAAAAAAATTAAATTATCCAACCATGCCAATACAATTTCAAATAAAATGCAACAGCTACATCAAGATGTTAGTAATGTTCCAGTAAAATTTCATTATGGTGAAATCATTTCTATTACCGCCGCAGGGGCGGTCAAAATTTTGAAAAAAAACGGCAAAAATTTCAATTTTCCGTTTTTTCTAAATTTTTTAATTTTTATTATATATATACAATTAAATAAATTTACATTATAGCTAGTAATAACTTATAAATGTCTAGTAATTTTGATCATGGGCATTGCCAACCAGGGGCGAGAGGGGCCCGCCCCCCCTAAATTTGAGAGAAAGGTGCTTTTTGAAGGGATTTTGGGGATTTTCCGGAATTGTTTGGTGATTTTTCTGTAGGGGGGCCTCTTACACAAATTCCCCCTCATTTTTTACTTTTGCCCGCCCCTCCCAACAAAAAATCCCTAAAAAGTTCCGGAGAATCACCACAATCCCTTCAAAAAGCGCCTTTCTCTCAAATTTCAGGGAGGGGGCGGGCCCCTCTCGCCCCTGGTTGGCAATGCCCATGATCAAAATAACTAGAAATTTATAAGTTATTACCAGCTATAATGTAAATTTATTTAACTGTAGACATATAATAATAATTAAAAATTTTAGAAAAAACGAAAAATTTAAATTTTTGCCGTTTTTTTTCAAAAATTTGACCGCCCCTGCGGCGGTAATAGAAATGATTTCACCATAATGAAATTTTACTGGAACATTACTAATATCTTGATGTACCTGTAGCATTCTATTAGAAATTGTATTGGTATGGCTGGATCATTTATTTATTTTTTTTTTGAAAAAAAAAATGCGATTTTTTTTAAACTTTGCCCCCCCCTTGTGGCGGTAAAAGATATTAACTATTTGGTGTAATATTTTGTGAATTTATTCCTTATTACCAATGGCAACTTTCCCGCACTATTACGTTTCGATTATATAAATTTCGGTTTTTTCGACCCACCCTACTGTATAGTATGTATATTTAAATATATCTAATATAGTATCCCCCCACCCCGATTGAGACACCTCTAACAATTAATATAAAGTTTTCAAATTTTAAGTATAAGGTTTTAACCCAAACATAACAAAATAGTAGGGTGAGACAAAATTTTTAACAAATTTTATTTTTCGAGACCACCCTAATATATATATACAGGGTGTAACTGAAATGCTTCAACAAACTTTGAGGGATGATAGTACTCATGAAGATGAACAAAAAATGCAATAGAACATGGGGTCGCAAATGACATTTAACCCTTTCAGGGACAGTGGTATGTCTAAAAAACCACTTAATTTTAATTCCAAAACGCCACAATGGCACCAGAATTTTGCTAAAATCTTTTCCATTTAATATTTATGTGAAATATAGCCTTTTTCTTATTTACAAACAATTTTTGTTGTAAATTCCGGTGCCAGTCCATTTTCAGACACATTTTCTCTATTTGTATCCTTTAAGCCTTTTAGGGGCAAACTACTTTTAGTTCTAAAATGTTGAAATAAATGACTGGCACCGGAAGTTATAATTTTTTTTTTTTGTAAATAAGAAAAAGGCTATATTTCACATACATATTAAATGGAAAAGATTTTAGCAAAATTCTGGTGCCATTATGGCGTTTTGGAATTAAAATTAAGCCCTTTCATAAACATACCACTGCCCCTGAAGGGGTTAAACGTCATTTGCGACCCCATGTTCCATTGCATTTTTTGTTCGTCTTCATGAGTACTATCATCCCTCAAAGTTTGTTGAAGCATTTCAGTTACACCCTGTATATATATATATATTTTTTTTTTCCCTTTCTCTCTCTTTCTTTTTTAAATATTATTCATGTATGAGTAAATTTGGCCAATTACCATTGAAACACATGCTATGGTAAAATTATGATTGCACATGTTAATTATTAGATATGTGGTATTATGTTTACACAATATCATTATTTATCTCTTTGTAGATTAAAGTAGAATGATATTAGAACTTGATATGTATTTTGAAATTCATAGATATTATAATTATATATATATATATATATATATATACAGTGGAACTTCCCTTTAATGAAGTCCCTATTTAACGAAGTTTTCTACTTAACGAAATTTTCTGCAGAACTTTGACTTTGAACACCATTAGCATGTAAATTAATCTCCACATTACGAAAGATATATTCTATATAACGAAATTTATTTCACTTTTGTACGTGTACAGAATTCAAATTAAGCGATTGCTGTTCGAAGGATATGCAAATTTATTTCAGCGGATTCGATTGTATGAAAATGAACACATTTAAATAATTTCCATTCTGCTTGGTGCTAAATAAAACGATTTTTTTTTCACACTAAGAAAAACACTTGTTATCACTATTCTCCCACTCCGAGACTCTTGCGCTGACAGTTGGGGGAAGTCAAAATCCCCTTTTTACCTTCAATGATATAGAAGATGAGGTGTCGCAATGGCGTCAGATGCATTGAAACAAAAAATATCTATTAGAGTCAGACAGGTACTATTCTGATCTTCCATAGACAATTGCTTTGTACATCCAAAAGAACGTGCTTCAAAATACAAATCGAAGAACATCAAAGTTATTTTTGTTCCTGCCAATACAGCTAAACTTTAATCATTAGTCTAAGGAATAATAAAAAATCTTGAAGTACATTATCGAAAAAGACAGAAAAAAGCCGTTGTAGTGAAAACATTAGTTTGAGATTCTGTGTATCAGAGCTGATGAAAGCTTGGGCCAAGCCTTGGGAATGTGACGTGATTTCATCGACCGTACACAACTGTTTTGTAAAAGACGGCTTCATAATTAAAACTGAATCAAATGCTTCTGAATCCAATACCTGTTCGTCATATCTCAAGAAAAAAAAATCATGAATTTAAGTTAATTTCTATTTAACGAATTTTCTTCATAACGAAGTTTTTAAGTGTAACGATGAGACTTCCTTAAATGGAAGTTCCACTGTATATTAAAATTTTATATTTTTATGGATTTATGGAAATTTTTTAAAAGAAAAAAAGGAAGTATTGTGTATTCGTTCAACCGACAAAATATAATATTTTTTTGAGATTCTTTACAGTTTTTTACATGAATAAACTTCTATTTTTCTCTTCGAAATGAATTAATATGTAATATATAAAATTAATGTGTCCTGTTTTAAATTAGTTTTTACCATTACACTAAAAATTAAAAAATATATGAAATAAAAAAAAATTGCGTTTAAACTTTTAATGTATGACATTTTTAAGTCTCGAAATCTTATTCTTGTAATTAGAGTAACTGTTATTGGCAATTCCAAATCTCGTTTCAAAAGTATTTTTTTTTTTGTTATTAATTTCGTTTATTGGCAAGTGGTGTTTAAGAAAAACTAGTACACCTTGGGAAATGAATAATATGGGGTTAAAATATTTACTCTTGTTTCTGTTTAATTTTTATCAGTAAATAGTTAAAAAACGAATGAATATCTTGCATTTTGTTTTTAAATGTTGCAGTTATCAGTCTTTGTTCTAAAGAATAGTAGATACAAACTGTAGCAAATACAATACGCAAAAATTTACGTTTTAACTTTTCATGAAATCCATAAAAATGTAAATCTATATTATAAAGCAAAAACATGTTCATGAATAATATGTTCATGATTTTGGGAATGGCTATGACTTGAGAAATAATTTACGCTTCTTTGCGAATTTATTATCTTCTAAACATTGCAAATTTAAAATTTTTAAAGTTTTGAATAGAAACAAAAATGTACTTTCAAATACAATTTGTTTAAAACCTGTATTTTAATTAATTAATTTTTTATGGTTTTTAAAATAATTTTCAAGCATGATTGTTTTTTATATCTATCACTATTGCGAGTAGCCAATTAATGAAGATTTACACGTTTGCACTTATAACAATATAAACAGTTCATCATTTGTTTCTGGCTATATGCTACATGACGAAATTAAAGCTTCACAATAAATAAATAAATAAATAAATAAATAAAACTAAAACACAATTTAACGTTTACAAACCGACATTGAAATATTCAGAATAAAAAAGGCTGCTGTGATTAATGAAATATTTGACGATTTTTTGGCTATTTACACATGGCATGCAGCTAACATGAAAGTTACCGTTTTAAATACATTTCGAAACTTTATTTGAATACTTAATTGATATAGAACAATTCATCCGATTGTTATACAGAAGCGTAAATGAAGCGCAAACTTTGGGCTTGTTTTCTCAAGACCTCTGTCCATTGCACTTAACAGCTCCCATATGTCTATGTTCTGATTATACTCTACAAATATACTAATCACAAATACACTGCGGGCCGCTGCGTTCTCTGTTTCTGACCTCGGATCTTCCTCTTATAAGATGGATGTGTCACCGGTAATGGTTTTCTTTACGTAAGAAATTTAAACAAGCATCTAATAAATAAATGTTTATATTTCATTTCACATTAGAGATATGATTAGAGGAAAATACGCATGATGACATTTTTAAGAATTCACTTTAGTTTTATATGTGTAACATACGCCTGTACAAGTACTACAGAATATCAGATATAAACATGAAAATATACGTGGTAATATGCATTTTCATTCCAACTGTAAAATCATGGTGGTTTCTTTATTATACTTTCAAAACATAGCACTTTAATTTCCTACACATAAAAATTTTCCTATATTTTTAGTTTTTCTTTATTATATAACTGCAAATTATATTAAAATAACACGTAATAAATGTATTTTAATGTAGTCATCTTACATGCAAATATTTTTAGTTTTTCTTTATTATTAATTGCAAATTATATCAAAATAACACATGAATGAATGTATTTTAATGGAGTCGCCTTACATGCACTCAGAATTGTATAACTGGATAATAATGAATAAATATTACATTATTTTAGAGTGTGGTAATAAGTTTGTAGTAATATATTAATACTTTTATATGATTTATATAAATTATTTTATAAATGCATTAAAACCGATTTTTAAAAAACTCGTTTAGCAAAAGATTTTAAATTTATAAGCATTTTGACTTATAAATGTAACTAAAATAATGTATCTAAGTATGTTTGATGGTAAATGTTAACATTAATATTAAAATTAGTGCAATGAAATCATTAACATTAATTATAGCTCTCGCCTTTGGCCCGCTATGACCCTACCTCTAAAAATGTGCTTTGAGTTTGGTGAAACTTTACTTATATTAAATGTCATTTTTCATTTTCTTTGCTGTACAAAAAATTCGAAAATCTTCTTTTGTTTTTGGCTATACAACGTAAAAATTGACAAAAATGTTGCAAATTGAAATAACAAAAAAAACCTATATGATTTATATAAACTATTTTATAAATGCATTAAAATCGATTTAAATAAGTCTTTGAGCAACATATTGTAAATTTGTGAACATTATGCCAAACAAATGTAACTAAAATAATGTATCTAAATATGTTTGATGGTAAATGTTAACATTAATATTAAAATTAGTGCAATGAAACCATTAACATTAACTGTAGCTCTCGCCTTTGGCCTGCTCTGACCTTGGCTCTATAGTTATGCTTTTAGTTTGGTGAAACTTTACTTATATTAAATGTCATTTTACATTTTCTTTTCTGTACAAAAAAATCGAAAATCTTCTTTTGTTTTTGACTATACCACGGAAAATTCACAAAAATTCTGCAAATTGGAAAAAAAAACTAACACATTTTTTAATATTTTTGAATCGGCGCATAGGCCTCAATTTTTATGAAAATGTGTAAAAACCAAACATTTTACGTTAATTTTTATGATCATTAAAATAAAAAAAATCTGAACAGTAAAGCTCTGGTTTCAAAGTACTGAAATCATTGAAAATAATAGGAATATAATATTCAAAATTATACAACGCATTCTGATCGCGCATCAGTAGTAGAAGGATGCGATATCATTACAAACTTACTCCATATGTTTTTAAAAAGCTTAAAAGGTTAATATTATAACTATATCTGTATAAATTTGAATTGATATACAGGGTGTTTCTAAATGAATATCGGAAATTTAACGCTTGGTAGTATTTATTACATGAAACTTAAATTTATAATTAATACATAAAATGAAAGAGCAACTCAAACAGTTTTACCTACAAGCTTACAAGTGTTCAATGTGAACAACTCAATATAGTTTAATATAGAAACTTAATATAGAAACACTCCAATAGCTTTCGTCACACGGCACACATCAAGTCGATAGCTCTGTTCTTCCCAAACGTTAATTAGTGTTTGTTGTAATTGTTGCAACAGCTGGCTGGGGGATCACATCTGAACTTTAGCCGGAACGCACGTTGCATGGTAACTACAGATTTGGTGTTTGCAAACTGCAGAACACAAAATGCTTTCTGTTCACTAGTCGACATTTTCGGTACTAGCGCTTCCTAACGGATAACGGAAGAAACCTTGCCTACGCATGTGCATGCACAGGTACCAACAAACTGTTTGAATTGCTCTTTCATTTTATGTATTAAGTATAATTTTAAGTTTTATATAATAGATACTACAAAGCGTTAAAACTCCGATATTCATTTAGAAACACCCTGTATTTGATTTCATTTTCATCATTAATGTAATTAATAACAATTTTACAATTATTAGTTGATTGCATACACTTTGTAAGTATGACGGATAATATAAAAATAATATTAATTTACATTAAATGAGCCGTTGATTTTGAAAGTGGGGTAAGTTCATAGTTAAAAAAAATAATATTTTTTCTTATTTTTCCCCCTTTTCTCATCAATTTAAATTTACTTTTTGTTTTATTGTAACTTCTATAAAGAAGAGTGAAATATTGAAATAATATAAATAAGTAAATAAAATAAAATATAATTGTTTTATTTTTATAATTCTCGTATTCTATTCAAATAAAATCAAAGTTTTCAAAAATAATTGTTTTAGAAGGTGACATTGACTCAAACTAAAACCACGATTTTTTTAGCTAACTCAGATACCAATGTTGCATATTAAATTTATATAAATTAAGACCACAAAAATATAAAATAAATCTGTTGGGTTTAAAAATATTTGTAAAAATATTTTACTAATATTTTTAAACTCATTCAAATGCAAAAACCACTCAATATTTAGCAGTTAAAAAAATGGACTTTTCCGACTTTCAAAATCAATGCCTTAAATATTGCATGAAATATATATAGAAAGCAGTTATTTGTTTTTTATGTACACATGTGTCTCTTTATTAAGGTACAAATGCAAGATTCTAATTTTCTAACACAAAATTTAATCGTGAGTAGTCAAAAGAACTCGTATAAACGACTGATGTAGTAAATAAGTACTACATAATAGCACGTTCTATCGATGTAACGTCATTGTGACGACAAAAGTGATGAAACGTGTCACAATACCTGTGATGAACCAAACTCTTATAACTTTTTTTCTTCGCATTATCACTTTTAAGTAATCGTTAGTTGGTGACTCCACTGTAGAGCCACAATGACTGTTGTGTTTAATCACAACATGAAATTACAGTGAAGTTACCTGGTGATTATAATTTTCCCGTCATTTGGTAACTCCACTCTGAAGTCATCAAATAAGGTGTACACGATCTGAAGTGACATCACAATGAAGTCGCATACCAACATGTTACAAAGGAACTCTCATAGTGACATCACTGTAGAGTGTCTTAATGACGGTCACCTAAGACTCTCCACAGAACTTTATAGTGGCATCACATGGTGAAGTATGACAATGTGACAGTCATGGTCACTTCACAGTGGAGTAGCCTAGTGAAAATTATACGAGAGTCGCCCTTTGCCTTTACTGTACTTGATAACTTGTTACAAAGAAACAGTCATGATAACTTCACCGTGGAGTTACCATACTACGGTCAATTGCGCATTATTATGAGATGAATAACAGATACAATTTGGTTCGCCGTAGTCATTGGGATGATTTATTTGACAACATGGGGCGTCACAGTTACGTCACATAGAATGGTTGCACTTTTAAAAGTAGTATTTAAGTGCTGCATCTAGAGTTTATATCGGTTTCTCTTCATCGCTCACAATGAACCTTTATGTACGAAATTAGAATTTTGTATTTGTTCCTTGATTTATGGACGCAAAAGTATCTGAAAGTGCCAACTGGATATTGCTATTCTATTATATAAAAAATAAAAAATGATTATTTAATGACATAAAAAATACGAATGAAAAAAAAAGTCATAATCTTTTCAAGATTTTTTAAATACATATTCTTAAAAATGTTTATCGTGAAAAACATGGAAATTCAAATTGAAAGAGAAATTCTAAAACAAATGATACGGAAACGTATTTTGCATAATCAAATAAATACTTTATTAGATTAATATATTTATTTGACAGAATGATTTAGTGTAACCACCTTTCTTTTTTATATTTCTCATATTCCTTTCCATTTATGATTTTATTTATAGACATGCTTTACTTTATTTTCCAAGACAAAAATGCCATCATAACAATTTCCGAAATCATTTTATAACTTAAAAATGGCTTTTTTCACAATTTTTCTTCTTTACCGAGTTCCAGGTTTTCTGGGTTTAATGCTTCAAATTGCTCAAAGGTAAACGATTGTACAATAATATACCAGAAACAAAATCCATGTTTTTTTTCTGAACTATTTTTGAAAAATTGTTTAAAGTAGAATGTGTCTTTCAGTTATTTTCTAGGATAAGTTTTTTATGTAAAGAAAAAATTCCCTTTGAAGCCGAGAAGATCAAAATGTTTAGCAAATATTTTAAAGAATTTGAAATTATATATCGGTTTATATGCTGGTATTACTATTTCATAAATATCTATTCATAAATATCTATGATGTGATTTTTACACTAAGAATACCCATAACAAATGTCGCTTTCAAAAATATTATTTTAAAGTAATTTAATTAGGTTAACTGGAATAGAAAACACAATAAATAGCTGATACCTTCGAGGATTAAGATGATCGAATGCTTATTTAAAAATATTTTAAACATACATTTCACGAATGAAAAAACATTGATTATGAACACCTCCAATGTATAATTTGATAGTTTGTTTTTTAGATATATAGAATGTAAAAAAATAATAAGAAGAATAACTCAGAATACATAGACACAAAAAAAAAATACTTTTCAATACATATACTCATACCTAGATCTATAAATATATGTAGGTAGGATGTAGTAGTAGATTGATACCTAGACAGATAAATAGGCAGAAATATGATGTGTTTAATAATTACTTTTTATATTGTGCGCTCGGATGGAAAAAGGGTGAGGAAATTAGAAAAGCTTTTAAATTAAAACAATCAAATTATTGATAATATTTTTATAAGAATGCGTTTTAAAAGAATAATAATTAGGACAGCAAATTCGTATTTAATATCTTAATTTTAAGAACGATTTTTTGTCATAAAACATTAATTACATTAATTTAATGTCAAAAAGAGATATAGCGTACTTTGTTCATTTTATCGTGAAAATTAAAATATGTAGAGAGTGTTTATAGTGTGATCCTTAAACACTAATATTTTGAATACAGAAAATTGCCATTATAGATGCATCAACTTTCTATATCTAAGAAAACGCGTGCAGGACCTGCGCAAAATTGAACTCAGCAACTTAATATGTTAACTTTTATTTCATGTCGTTAATGAGACGTTGACAATTTCTAAATTTGAAATGAACATTAAGATAGTTCTTGAAAGAATGTTTGTATTTGAACATTTCAAAACTTTTTCAACTTTTCGTTCTTTCACTGCGGCCATGTACGAAGCAGAGTTCCGTAGTTGAAAACCCATATATTCACAATTATGTGAATAATTACGCGTGCCTGTTTCAATTTAGGATTTTAACGTTAAATGTAAGGCAAATGATCTATAATTATTCTTCAAGGACATAATTTGTGTCAGATTTCATTTATACGAACCATGCCGGCCATGGTAGCTATTATTGCATTCAATTTGATGGTCATCGGCCGAACAGTTTAGGAGAAGTAGCTTCACAAAGAAACCATTGAAGTAAACGCATAAGAATTTAGCTCGTTCATCTGATTAAAGGGACAATATACCGTCGCATGGGACCGATTACGATGCCGCTAAAGAAAAATTTTGGATGTTGCTGCAACATCTAACAGATGACGCAGAAAATAGTCAAAGTTGATGTGTAAAACCTCATCAAATTTTAAAATTATATCCTAAATATAACAATAATACATAATAATAAGAATAATAGTACATAATAATTAGAATAGTATGTTAGAACATATAATATTGTCAGTCTCTTGTTATTGAGAATAGTCAAATTTGAAAGAGTACACACTACTTTTACTATTCTAATTTTCTGCATTCAAGTGATGTTTCGGGGTTTAAAAATTCTATGATACATCCTGCATATTCAAAATTAATAATGTATTCAATTGTTTTCTGATGTACTTCATCCAGATTTCTTATTGTATCCGCTTTTAATTTTATTTTTATTTTACTTTAGAAGCAAGGTATATACAATACAGACGATGAAACGCTGCATAATTAGATGAACTGTCTCCCATTCAAGAATTTTATTCGTGAGTACCTATACATAATTTATTACCTTTCTATGGCTATCATGTTTTCATTTTATATTTTTTACATTTTTTTCTTTTTTTACTTATTTTGAAATATTGTACGTTATGTACAAAACGTGCAAATCTAATATCATAAGGTGTTCCTAAATTTTGTGCATATTTGCCTCCTAATTTATTTCACTGTCATGTGATTAACAATAATAATAATATTAATAATTCTGCGGAAAAATAAAACATGTCATGCTTCTCTGAATAAATGAATTAAAATGATATGTCGTTATATATAAATAAAAAAAATTGTGAAAAATGAAAATAAATATTTTAAATTGTTTTTATAGAGTGTCTTCTCCTTTCTTTTTTCTACTATTGTGTACTTCATTTTATGAGTTTACAGATGCTAGATTTTTCAAATGTTCACCTTTGTATTTTTACATTCTTTTTTTTTTCTAACTGAACATGGTTTTTGTATGTAAAGATGAAATTTTGTAATAGATTTTTAACTCATTCTCTGATATGCTAGAACTATAAAAATTATGTTCGCAGTTGTCTTTCTGATGACAATACAGCATTTTAATAATTTTAGATCTTAATTATAAATTAGTACATTAATTGTAAGGAGTTTTTCATTTAGCCTGCCACAGGTGATAAATCGCCAAATGTTCTCTATAATTGTGCAATTCTATGCGATTTGAAACAACTATGGATTTATTTAGCCACCATTACATGCTTGTCAAAATGTGGCAAAAGGCTGTGAAACACAATGAAACACTTTAAAGGCTAATACTTAGAAAATAAATTATAAATAAAAATATAGAGTTTTTTTTAAAGTATGTTTTTATCAATTAATAATTTAATATAAATTAATTTACTATTATACGTTGAGAAAGCAATTTACAAATCAGAAAAAGACAGTTAAAATAATGTTTCATATTTTTCTTTCCCTTTTTCTTATCTTAAAACAGAAACTGAGCAAAAATTCCATATATTTTATTCTAAATTCACTTGCTTGCGCTTTCTACAAAAAGTTAAAAAATGGTTAATATTTCATAATCGAGTTCGCTGTCCACGCCAAATTAATGTATTGTAACGGGTCTTGGGAGTGGGGGGTAGGAACATTAATTGCAATCAAAACATTGGAAGTGATTTTCAAGATGAATTTTGAATGCTTTTAAAAGAGTGTTCTTCTTTTTAAAAACTATTTTTACTTTTATACTCATTTCTATTTTAATAATTATTCTAAATTTTTATTTAATTCTTATTTTCATAATTTTATTAAAAATTTAATTTTTTCTGATTTTGGATAAAAAAATATTTTTACCGAATTTATCAGATTTTACTTGTTAAATTTAAAATTACGGATATTTGAACTGATCAAATAAAATAAAAGTGATCAAACAAAAATACTCGAACTGGGACTTTGTCTTATTAACCGTTGTTTTACAACGCCACCGGGGAATGCTTTTTTATAAGTCGTCTCATGTGCTAACCACGACCATCATTCCCGATAGTGTATGAGCGCCTTTTTTTTAGCCCAACAGTGAGCCAAATCATATCCATGCTGTGTTCGAATTATATCCATGCAGTGGTCCAATTAAGTCCTCATGTTAAAAGAAGGTAGGAAATTTATCAAAATAAATAATCTATTACTGTTCATCTTAAGTTTCTGTTACATTTTGCAGCTTTTAAAGTATAGCGCCTTCTATGGGCAACTTTTGGAACTAAATATTTTGATTTGTTTAAGCAAAACTTTCTATCACGAGAAGCAATTTTGTCTAACTCGTACTCTCATATGTCATTTTCCTGATTTTGTTTCTTGAAATTTAAAATGTCCAAAGGCTTTTTGGCCATCCTATATGATGTATTTAATAAAGATTCCAAGTATTAAATTACTAGGGAATCAAACCCGGGCTTCCCGGGTTACAGAACATCGCTGAAAACTGTTAATTTTTTTTTTTTAATTCTAACAGATTTTTTACATTTAATATATATATATATATATATACTAAAATGAAATGGTGCATCTAGTATTTGTCGAGAATTAAATAAAAATCATGCACCTGTGACATCATAATTCGATTTTATATTTTAACAGAATAATAAGGCTGCTATTATTTGTGACTCGTGCTATAGCCAGTAATGCACGTCAGGACACTTTGCCACTTTGACACTTTCATTATCATTTTACGCGTGGTACATCATTTTCGCCATGGTACTTCATTGTGAAGTTTGGTAATTTTTGAAATTCAATATTTGAAAAACGGCATAAACATTAGATTTGAAATTTATATCGAGAAAAATACAATTTTTTACCCTTTTAACACAGTTTGTCTATCAATTTTTTGACAAATACTTTTCGAGCTATTCATTTTTTCAGTAACTTCAAAAGTTTCATTTTCCGAGATTAATCTGTGGCAACGATTAGCGAAAAATCCCAGTGGTCAGCAACACATAGCTTCTTATTAAAGAGGATGTGTATTTCTACCCCATGGAAATCGAAATACAGACGTAATGTTCGTCTTAAAACTGCATAGCCAAGCAGAGTCATGTGTTGAATAATCAAAACGAAAATTGAATCATCATAGATTTCCAAGATAAGCATCTTATATACTTATGTTTATGCTATTTGAATGCCATAGATGCTGAGGACAGCTATCACGCTCATCATGAAAAACACGGCATGGCAACAAAATTTATTATGCAATGTGCACCAAAATCTATTAAGCAACAATTTAAGTCAATAATCCGTTGTCAGTGAATTATGTCACTGAATATTTTTTTAGTGAATTACGTAAAGGCATTATGACAAATATGAAATCTTATAGAATTATTTGCTTTACTTCGTGAGTTACACAGCCAAACATTTCTGTAATATACAGACATGCAGACAGGCAAGTCTAAAAATATTCAAACAAAATATTCGGGAAATTCAAAAATGTGTAAATACATTAAAATTTGTATTATTATTATCATTATCATTATTATTATTATTACTATTATGAATAAATTATATTATTATACAAATCCATTACTTCCTTATTTTAAGTACGATGCAAAAAAATCATTGCATGTCTTTAAGTTACATCTTAAGTTACACATCTTATTAAATTAGCTTTGTTTGCAATAATGTTTCTTTCTTAGTGATTGGTCAATATGGGTGAATCGAAGACAGTATTGTTTTGGTTCCTAATTACAATATAAACTTATTTTCTCGACGTATTTCTCATGGGAATACGAAACAAATGTACCGATGTCTATCGTTGATTAACATTTCTAATCAATGAGAAAATTACGAAAGATGCAGAAAGAGAAAAAAAAAGTTATAATTATTCTAGAAATATATTTACATTAAGGGAAATTACAATATCGTAGTTCTTAGTGAAAATCAGAAACAACCTTAGAAAACGAAAGCACAAATTATTAAAATATTTAATGTTTCAGATGAATTAATTTGTATATATATATAAAAAAATTATTATATTTTAAGTGTTATTCAATTACTTACAACCAGTATTCAAATTAAAAATGTGACTAAATTAGAAAGATGACAAATATTTTATAAATTAGTATAAAAAGAGTAGCACATTTTCAATGCATATATTCACAGTTTTGGAAACAAATGTCACATATATTTAAATACAAATTTTATAATCCTCAGCTTAGTTAATTTGTATGCATTGTATCATTTGAAAATTGTGTAAGAAACATAACCACACTTACATTAACTTCTTGAGCTGAATTACTAAATGCACAATTTAAAAATATTTTTCATTATTTATAATTCATTTGATTAGATCTAAATATGACATAATTCAAACATTTTATTGACATCAACAGGAAATTAATGACAAAGTATTATTTGTTAGAATATGTTAGTTACAGCACTTGTGATATTAATATTTTCTAAAGCATCTGTTTAAAACACGAAATATATAAAATATACTTCAGAACATATTGATACTGATTATTTTAAAAGCTCTGCGCAATTAAGCTTCTATTCAGGTGGTCAAGCATCAATGTAACATAAAAAATATTGAAAGATATAATCTAATAATGTGAAATGCAGCTTAAAAGTATAAAATATATAGAATTAAATTTTGAATTCTATAGTTAATGGAAAAAAAATATATTAAAATGGTTATATGACAGAAAACTTTTGAAGGAAAGTCAGAAATTTTGTTTTGCTCATGCGCGTAACGTCTAAGATTAGACGCGTCAACGCTTCCGGTTAATTGTAACAGTTAAAAAAATGTGTAATAGTACGTCCAGTTTTTCTCATTTTTTACGATGTAAAGAAAGTACTTCTATTTAAATTTAATTTGATTTTCTTTGAATTTATATTGATTAATCAATATCTTTCTTAATTTTTCTGCAACGGTTTTAAATAAACTGGAAAACAAAAATTGTTTAAAGTATTATTGTACTTGAGAGAGTATACGGGGAAAATTCGATTCCCAGTATTGCTTCTCCATTTACATAAAACATTGTTGATTTGCTATGAACAAAATTTGGATCCATCTACATTAAATTGCTAATTGCAACAAACAAAGGTCAGTAAGAGTACAGTAATAGAGTGGCAATGCAAAATAACTATAAGTACTATTCACACAATCTTAACAAACAAACATGCTTTAGATGACTGTAACACCATACGAAGATAATATTACAGTCTGAGTTCTTCTACAAACCATGTATGGATGCGTTTCAAACAGTTACGGAAATGGTTATATTAGGATATTATAAAAGGTGCCCACTAACGTCCTGCCCACACCTATTAACTTCAAGAAAGCGACAGCTATAGTTGTGGTGTCCAGGTACACTAAAATGGCTATGCGCTACGCGAAGAGATGCCTTTGAGCACCACGTAGCGGTAAACAGTGGAGTCAGGGTTCCTATCTCAAAAACGATACAAGATACGTGAAGAAAGTCAATTACAAAAATGCAGATTATTTGCCTGATTTTTAAAATATATAAAAGCTTAAAATAAAGCTTTTAGTTTTAATAAACACAAATGTGCCTAGGTAATTTCAAATTTTCTGAAATTAAAAAATGCAAAAGAGTTAGTTGTATAAGGTTATTTTTACAGAATGTAATTGCATATTTAATTAAAAAAAATACTTATAATGCTAAACTATTTTAAACAATTAAGATTACTTTCTGTGATTTTTATATAAGTGAAATTCGACGATATCCAATAAGACTTCTAACAATACAGTAAATTATGCATTTAACTAGCGCGACATAAAAAGAAATACATGGCATTAGAGATTTATCATTGTATCACACTAGAAATCCCATTTATCCGAGAACACCTTTCACTACAGTTCTTTAAGTTAAAATAACATTTCATTCTCAAAGGTATTCGCAAAAAAGGTTACTGTATTCAAATTAAACGGAAATTTAATTTGAATGAGTACTTGTTAATCTATTGTAAAGACAACTCTTTCCACTAAAACGACGAATGGGAATTAGGCAAAATTCTTTAATTTAAGTAAATTAGTAAATATCTGAAAGTCTCTTAAGTGTTAACATTATTTGAAAAGATTTTTTACCAGACTGTCTTACGTCTGCTTTTAACGTGTTTATTTTAAAAAATGTTTAAAAGCTTGAAATAAAACTTTTATTTCTAGTAAACACAAACGTGCTTACATAATTTTACATTTTTTGATAATAATAAAATGTAGAAGGGCTGTCGTACGCAGTGTAAAGAGAAATTACATTTTGAAATTGCTAAATTACTTACAACATCAAAATACTTTGAAGTAAAAAAAAAGACAAATGAATGTAAATAATCATGATTATTGATGATACATAATCATAGTTGGTTGTTTGTTAGTGTAAACATTTTCAAGAGTTATGTAAACTTTATTTTACCTTTTTTTCACTGCCAGTAAAATTATTGTGTTTTATGTCTTATCAAGAAAATAAAAGTGAGTAATATATTTGTATATAAAAATGTACATATAACATTAACATTTTCCCATAAAGTTTAATGTTAAATCTGATAAAATTAATGTGTTTTTCTGTTTACATTTATTAAAATAATTAAGAAACTCGTATTGTACTGTTACTTTGCTCAAAGTATATATATATATTATTATTATTTAGGAAAAATAAAAATAAATATTGCATTTAACTTAGTGCAGAATAAAAATAAGTTTATTTTAAATATATATAGATATATTATTGTATCACTAGGCACGTGTAAGGATTTTGAACTTCAATCTTTGATATTATTTGCTGATATGACTTGTATTTTTAATTATTTTTTAAAGGACTGCAAATTTTATTACAACAACGTGGTGTTAGAACGAAATCCAAGAGTACGATGTCAAAAGACTTTTCAAAAACCATTAGTATGATACCTGAATCATTATTGTGCATTTTGTATGTATATAGAAAAAAGGATGTTGGCATTAGAAATAATATATATAATTACACAATGTGTAACATTTATTTCAAACTGCCTTCCATGGCACTTCCTTATGTATTGGTATTGAGATTTTGTTAAGTATCAGTCAGAATTGGTTTTATTTTTACACAAGGGATGCCTTCAAGAAGGTCTTCTAAAGGTAAAGTAATTCAAACAGTCGTTCATTAACGAAGAAAATCTGAAAATCTTGTACGATTACACAACCCAAAGCGCCCTATTTTCAACACGTGAACATAGATCCAAGCTCCTCTTTCATTGTTCTTTAGGTTATGATGATATTTTGTTCTCAAGGGAATTCATAAAAAGTTACTGTATTTAAATTTAACTGAAATTTAATTCGAATGAGTATATAATAATATTCATCATCATTGTAAAGACAAATCTTTCAAATTTAAATGACCAAAGAGGATTAGGGTCATTTGAAGCTAATATGAGTAAAACTTCTGAACTTTTCCAGTTACTCGTGGTCAAAGGCCAAACTGACTGTGACTATAGGCTAAAATAAAAAAATACTGTAATTTGTGTTTTTCTTTCCTTTAGCTGATTATGAAAAACAAAAAATATTCCTTTGCGTAAAAAAAAAAAAAAAAAAAAAAAAAAAAAAAAAAAAAAAAAAAAAAACCTCCTGTTTCATATTATTCTCCTCGAAGTCTAATATGGAACGGCTGTAGAGCTAAAGTGAGGTACCATCATTTTAAAGTGATTGTAAGCACTAAAGAAATGAGTGAACTTTCTCAGTGTTGAGCAGGGTCTAATGTTTCAGCTGTATTATTTAGATTTTTTTTATTTTTCATTTTCACTGAGTTTCGGGAAGTCTTTCACGCATCCATCAGTATACTCATGAAAACCCACTCCAATAAACTGTTTCCCTAATTTATTAAATTCTAATTTAAGGTAGAAAAAAATTAAGAAAATTGTGTACAATACTTAAAATAAGTGCTTAAAATGCGTTCGAAAAGGTAGTTGAAGACACAATTACACACATAGAGATACATAAAGCAGCATAAGTTAAATAAACTCCATAGAAAATAGGTGTAATGTATAAATATACTGCATAAAGTGTAATGTATCTGTGCTGTTTTGTGTTGCCCTGTAAAATAAATGAATGTTACATCCCATATTTTCAATGGCGAATACGCCGCAGTCAGCCTTAGTAACTTATGCAGATTTCTTAGAGTTTCAAATTACATAAGGAAAATTAAATGCATTTTGAGTATTACCACCTACAGATGGCAGTGTAATCGAATTCTTTTGTGCGATCCTGTACAATAACTATAATACAACCGTTTTAAGAAAAAGTTTGCTGTGGGTGACTGTAACAGCATACTAAAATTCCATTACTATTCACGTTCTCCAAACCTCTTGTTTTACTTATATTCGTTTCATACAATCATTACATATATCCGTATTCTTTTTTGCGTCCCTGTGATATAACTATAAATGCTATGTACACACTCTTGAAGAAAAGATATGCTGTAGGTGACTGTAACAACATACTAAAATTATATTTCCGTCAACGTTCTGCAAAACCCCACATTTACCGTATTCGTTTAATCAGTTGTTTCATAAAGTCGTTTCGTAAATTCGTTTCAATAGTATTTTATATATATATATTATAGGGTAGATATAAATTTAGAATTCAATATAGTGTACACTGAAATTTTAACTTTGAATGTATCTTTTCTAATGATTATTGTCCTTCATGACAATACATATTTATCTTTGCGCAACACAAAGAATACTGTTTACCCGAGACTGCCTTTCACTGCTGTTTTTTAGATTATGATAACATTTTCATATCAAAGGAATTTATACAAAAATTACTGCATTCAAATTAAATTGAAATTTAATTTGAATTAATACCTGTTAATCTATTGTAAAGACAAACCATTCAACATAAAACGAACAAAGGAACAAAGTGAAGATACTTTGAGTAAATTAGAAAATGTCTGAATGTTTTTTGTAAAATTAACTGTTCGTATTACTTGAAAGGATATTTTTCATTCCAGACTTTCTTTCGTCTGCTGTTAGGGCATTCATTTATCTTATTATTTAAATATATAAAAATATAAACTAAAGATTTTATTGCTTATAAAAATAAATATAAATAATTCATTTTACATTTACTGATATAAAAAAGAGAAAATAGATAGCATATAAAATAAAGAGCAATTTTATATAATAGGATATATTTGAATTACTTATGATGAAAAAAGTTATTTAAAATAATTAAAATGACAAATGATGGATATAAGTACGGATAATAATTAAGTGGAATTTGTAAATCAACTTTCATGTAAGCTTCTGTCGCTCATTTGAATCTCTGTGTTATACGCCTTTTTTTTTTCTAATCCCAACAGCTACGTAAATTAATATAAAATTTCCCATATATGCGATGTTTTCCCTCACATGTACTACGCTAAATAAAGTTTTTTGCTAGTCTTTTTTAATTTTCTTATTTGATTTTATCTCTTAAAATTAATCTTGTTTAATTTTTATCTATACAAGTTACAATAAAATTTTATTTTTAAAGATAAAATCTTTTTTTAAATCTTAAAATCTCCAGATCCCGCTATATTGTTCATTTGTTATATTCTTATTCCAAAAAGCATCCAAAATTCTTTTTATTCTCACTAAGTGATACTATGATTTTTTATTTCTATTTAGATAGACCTAAATAACCTCCCAAAGCCTGTAGTATTAGACGTAGAAAGAGATAATTGTGCATCCTGTTTTTCACATCAAGGACAAAGTGATAGTATTTTTTATCTTCGAATTATAAAACAGATATGGTAAGCTGGTATATCTTATCATTTTTATTTATTTAACGTCTATTTGTTTTTTACTTTTTAAAAACATTTAACGCTCATTATCAAAAATTATTTTTTAACAGACAGAATACCTTATAATGCTGCACAATCTTTTTGCTTGAAAATAGCTTACCACCGCTAATCTTCTTACTAATCTTCTATTTATGTAGTATCAATGTTTCTGTCATTAAATAAGGTAACTTATTCTTTGTAAAAATAGTGGTATCTTGGTGGCCAGTGCTTGTCACCCCTATTATAATGCATGTATGAAGTGAAATTAATATAATTTTCCATTTACACGATTCTCTCATTTGTACATTTCTTTTCTGCCCTTCAAGAAATGTATTAGTGAGAGATTACCGTATTTGTTATTTTCCATTGTAATACAGTGGATGCCGCTTAATGTGATAATCTGGGGATCTCGAGTTTTGATAAAAAATATGCTATTTAGAAAAATATTTAATGATAAGGTCTAATTAATAAAAATAATTGATAACTTTGAAATCCTGACATTAAAATTAAACTTTTATTTAAAATACCCTGCAGGATTTGTTGATTTTTTTTATTATTTTGCATGACAATTGTTGCGCAATGATGTACAATTTGTTTCAAAAATTTTAATGTGTTCAGAATTTCTATATTTGTCGTTGTTTTTTGAATAAATTTTCGCGTCACTTTATGATCATCATTATTACACTGTATTTCACCCCAAGACTTGTGACAAATTTTCGTTTCTGTGAACTTCACAACTTCAAGAATGTCTTTGTCAATCGTCGTACAACCAACAGAATCTTCTTTCATCATAGTATTAAAGGGGATGTTTTTCTAAGTTTCTAAGTTTTCAGTTCATAACATATCCATACTCAAAGATTAATATTAATAAATCATTATATAATTGTAGTAGATGATATTCATGACAATGAATATCATCCGATATATGACAATGAATACAATGACAATCACAATGACAATGAATATCATCATATTTGCTTTCATGACATAAGCAAAAAATGCGGAACATCTAAGATTTTTTTTCTGTGGGGGGTGAAGGGGGTGAGGGGGTAACTGATGTCTTGTTTATCTCTAATTTTTCTAAACATTCTGCTTGCATTTCGTGACGGAAATAAATTCTAACAGTACGAATTATTTCTTGATCGCAAAACTGTATCAGAAAAGTTTTAATGGTTGGCAAGGACACAAGATTGATTTGTTTTATAGGCACATTTAATTCAAGCACAGTAGAGTTATCAAGTGAAAGAAGAATGCCGTTTTTTAATTCAATATAACATTTTAGATATACCACACAATAACTATGGCGTTTATTATCCTTTATGTTTCATTGACGTATAGTCTTTGATTTTTCCAATAGCTAGAAGCTTTATTTTCTGCCTAATCATTTTAACACAGCAAAAAACAGCTATGTGCTCGAAATCATTTGTGCTTTTGCTCTTTCGTTCAAAAAATAATATGTGTGTTCTGTTAATGCTCTAAAACAGATCCATTTTATCGGCTTTACAGATAATTTCTTCTGATTTTGAAAGCAAATGTATTTAGCAGTTCTATTTGATTCATTTTTCTGCAACTGGCAGATCGGAAAATATATTTTTTTTCTCAGTGTACTATTTAAAAAGCTTATGTTTTATCCAACGCTGAAGCCAACCATCACTTGCAATGAATCTACTTTTCCGAATTGTTCTTAGCTAGGACCGCTCACTGATGTATCTTTATGTCGCATGCTTGGAAATAATTATTTCAACTTCTTTACCACATCTTTTTCAGCATGGTTTATTTTACATTCATGTGTTTTCTTTCTACTTCTCTTTTTTATTAGAACCACGATTATTGTGCGGTTTTCTACAAAACAGACTGATTTTTTTTAAATTTAACTGAAATACTACGTTGACTCAGTTGAGATAAATTATCATAACAATATAAAATACATATTTTATCTTTTTTATATTTATAGCTGCTATTTTGACTGTTTTTCGTGAATATAACTGAAAATCGTGTCTTGTCTAGCTGTAAAATTGACACAAAGCTTCAGCATGTCACGTGCTTTCACGAAATCTTACCATTACTACTTTATTGAAAAGTTTCTTCCCTACAAACTCTTGTAACTTGTTACAGTTACCATTGTGATCGACTGGATTGCATTTCTTGATTGATTATAGATTCGAACAGAAACGTAGCGGAAGACCGTTATATATTTTTTTTTCTTGGAAAACAAAGTTTTAATGGGTTTTATAACATAATTTCGCCTTCCGTTGCACACATTTCAAGAACTGGCCTGATAAATATCGATAATATTTAACGAAAACACCAATAACACAAAACGATTGATTTCATTGTAGAAAAGAATATAGGTGATCGGTACCGTATGATATCGTAAATATTTAGATATTGATTACAATAACTGTGATCATATTAACTGAAATCTACTATAAGGAGTTTAAATTTAGACTTAAAAAGTATGAATTACTTAAATAAACTTTAGAAATACTTAAAATATAAGAGAAATATATTTTAGCTCAAACCAACTGATTTATAGCAACTTGAAATGTTTTTATATCGACATCAAGAACCCGGTCTTCAGTTAAATTCAATTTAAAACTAAATTTAAATCTTGAATTGAAAAATTTCCCATAGGGAAAAATTTAAAGGAAACGTTTATGAAAAGAATTTGAGAAATCGACTCTCACGGAACAGTTTTAGTATGAAGTTTTTTCAGTACGTTTTATCTATTTTAAAGGATGATTATTGGTATGAATAGGGTTCTGAAAAATACTGCATTTAAATTATTGCATTATATATATTGTTTGAATAAACTAAGTAGAGATTAACGCGAAAAAACATTTTAATCATAAAAAATAATAATGAATATCGATATGATTTTGCAAAATCTGATAACAGTTTTCTTAAATCATAAATTTATCACTGAGCGACTCTTAAAGAAGTTTATATATATTATATATAATATACATTTGCTAATAATTTTTTTTTAAATACTGTTATGTTTTGTTTGTGTAATCATTCATACATAGCGACCCTTTAGAATTTTAAATAATTTTGTTCATGACATCTTAATATGTATGATTTAGTTTTTAATTTATATTAATTATTATATATAACTAAATTTATTTATTAATATATTTAACTTAATATGTATTCTTTTTTCACATATAGTTATTTTGTTTTTATGTACATTTTTGTAGGTAATTTTTCCAAATATATTTTTTTAAATATTTTAATGAATAATGCATTTAATTAATAAATATTAACAAATAATTTTGAATTGTATTTAATTTTAATTATATTGATTTAAATGGCTCGTATTGAATTTGTATAATATAAATAGTTAGAAAAAACAGTACAACCTCCCATATTTTTAACAATATGTTTAATTATTATCTTTAACCGTAACTTTTCACATGGTTTTTAGTTCAATACTTTGAATGGTGTTAATGTTGTGAGTAACATTTTTTTACTTGATAATTTGTATTTCTTATGGTATGGTCTATTATTACTTTTTATTTCATCTTCTGTTTTTGTTTTATACATTTCTTTTGACATGTAATAGGGTTTCCCTATGAAAAATATTTATTACGAAAGCAATTTCTTACAGTACAGAAATTACTTGTCTCAAATTATCTGCTTGTGAAGTGTATATGACGAATGTACTCTACATTGCAAGATTTTTTTTTACTTCATTTGATATTCCATAAACATTACTGTCTTACATTTTCTCTTTTTTAAAATTTATTCTCTTATTCTGCGTTTCTTTCTGAGAATTGTATATAAAAATAAGATTTTACATGGGCATTAAATATGGACTAATTGATTTCTGGTATTTTCACAACATTTATATTGTACTACACGTTGATACACCCGACGTCGTCCGGGGGCGTGAAAATATCCCAAAACCAGCGGTGAATGTTTTTATATTTTTAAACAAAAATCTTTCCAAACGAACCTAATGTTAAGGTTCATATTGCCCTTGGCAGCTTACACTCTCGAATTGATATGATTTTATATTTTTAGAGAAAATCAATCCAAACGATTGAAGAGTTAGGTGCCCACATTTGCAAAATTTATATTATACAAGCTGACCTGCCCAGAGTGCCCCAGACACGAGATAATAACCTCAAACATACTTAAAATCTGTATTGAATGTTTTTATATTTTTAAATAAAAATCATTCAAAACGAACCTAATGTTGGAAATTTCACTGCCTTCGGTTACGTACACTCTCAAATTTGTATGATTTTATACACTATATTGCCAAAGGTGACCGGTCACTTGCGATTTTAGTCGTTTTGTTAAATATCTAGAAAAATACATGAGGAATTAACCTGAAACTGCAGGTGTGTAAACAGTATAGTATATCTTATAAGGTGCGTCTCAAAATTATATGGACAGGCGATTTTTCGAAATGACAGCTAAGAAAATAAAGCAGTAATCACGAAAAAAATAACTAGCATATGGAATCATAACATAAGTTTATTACGATACAGACAGAAATGTTATGTTTATATCACGGATTGTTTGTAAAAAAATAAAATTCAAAATAAGCTGTCTCAAAAATATATGGACAAAGAAACAAATTGCTTTTATTACAACCGTATCAGAAAAATTTGCATTTTCCGCGTTCTGTACTTATGACGTAACCACTTCGAAACATAAAATCACTGCTCTTTCTTCAACTGTCGAATTGTAGGAAAATGCCTCGCAACGTTGAATTCTCTGCTGCTGATATTGCTAAAATTTGGCGTTTAAAGGCTCAAAATGTTAAAGTTTCTGATATTGCAAAACAAAATGAAGCGTAGCAGATCTGGAATTTATACAATTTTATCAAAAAGTGACAACACGATTACAAGAAAGCGTTCAGGTCGACCAAGAAAAACATCTCTAAGACAAGATAGAGAATTTTTCGCGAACAGTTTCAACCCAAAAGAAGTCTGTTCGTGAAATTGCGAGGACTTTGGCGATTCCTATTTCCAGATCTACTGTTCACCGTCGTATACAGGTAAGCGAAAATCATAAATATCGCAGAATGTGTCAGGCACCTATGCTGAAAGGGCACCATAGAAAGGTTCGAGTTCTTTGGGCTAAAAAACACATGCATTGGACGGATGAATGGTTAAGTGTTTTCTTCAGTGACGAAAAAAAAATTCCATTTGGATGGCCCTGATGGCTGGGCATACTATTGGCATGACTTACGAAAAAAACATCGCGAGTTCTTTAGTCGACAAAAAGGAGGGGGTTCACAAATGGTGTGGTGCGCATTTTGTTTCAACGGAACAACGGATATTGCTTTTCTTAATAGTCGAAAGTGCTCTGAGGATCATTAAAATGTCCTTAAAAGCAATCTACTTCCAATCGGAAACATCTTAGGGGGGAAAAACTGGAAATTCCAACAGCACAATGTATCGATTCACAAGTCCCACTCAACAGCAGAATCAAGTGACTGTTATAGATTGGCCAGCCATCAGCCCAAACTTGAATCCAATTGAAAACCTTTGGGGAGTAATTGCACGAGATGTGTAAGCCCATGGTCGGCAGTTTTCTACTATTCAGGAATTACAGCAACAAGTAGAGCAGAGTTGGTTCTCTTTACAGCCGCACATACTCCAAACACTAGTTGGAAGCAGGCCTGATAGGGTTTCCAAGATAATTAAAAGGAATAGATACAAAATTTGAATTTAAATGCAAAATATTCGAAAAGTCCATATATTTTTGGGACAGCCTCTTTTTATTTTTAATTTTTTACAAAAAATCTGTAAAACTTATGCTTTATTTTTTTGCTGTAATAAATTTATGTTATGATACTATATGCATATTATTTTTTTCAGGATTATTATTTGAACTGTTATTTCAAAAAATCTCATGTCCATATACTTTTGAGACGCACTATATATTTCCGTGAAGATTTTTTCAAGAAACCCCATTGGGGACTGTCAACAAATTGAAAAAAGACGAATATCTTTTGGATTACCCTGTAAAAACTAATGCAGCAAAGGCGTTCAAACTCGAGATTATTAATAAGTGGTTAATTGTAATATACTGTGTTCATTTTTATGAGGATACCATGTATACTGGTAGAGAAATTAAGCTTTTTATAAAAACAGTCCCACATTTAGCCTAGTGTTTTGTTTATAATTTGCAGGTTTCTTAATATAAAAAAAAAGTTCTTTTCATAAAATATGACAAACAACATTGTACATAATACACTGCAATCAGAATTAAAAGATAATAAAAATTGGATGAAAAATGAGCAAGTTTACTAAAAAATGTTTCACTGCGCATGCGCGAATGCAATCAAAATATAATATACATAATCTATTAGCTAAGTATATAGAGCAACTTTTGTGAAAGTCTCAAAATCATAGCTTGAAAAATGTGAAAATAATCGTCGATAGAATAAGCTCGAAATCCGTTGTTCCCAAAAAGAAGCAAAAAGATGAGGGGTTGTATCAAATATCTGTTGATTAGTGCCAAGATAGCGGACACAATATTGCACGTACTGCTATATTTGGATACAACCCCTCAAATTTTTATTTCCTTTTGAGAATGTTTACACACCTGCAGTTTCAGGTTAATTCCTCATGTATTTTTCTAGATAGTTAACAGAATGCCTAAAACCGCAAGTGACCGGTCACCTTTGGCAATATAGTGTATTTTGAAATAAAAATCTTTCCAAACAAACCTAGAGTTCGTATATATATATATATATATATACAAATACAACGTGTCCCAAAAATGACTGATGGATTTTGAAAAACAATAAAAAAAACGGAACGCAATAGAAATGTATCTTTTGCAGCCTTATGTTTGGGAAATCAGGTAATTTTATCCCAAAAATTTGCAAATTTAATCAACATTTTCGCCAAAAGGTGGCACTGTGTTCTTTGCGGTGATACTCCAAAACAAGAAATCTCTTCTGTACCAACGAATAAACAATTTTCAGTAGTGTACACCCTTTCAAGAGCACTCACTAACAGATTGAGTAGCAAAATACCAATTGCAGATGTGACAGATTCAGTTTCTTTGCAGCAATCGCATGCCTTCAGCGCTATCTTTTGGCGAAATGTTAACTAAATTTGCAAATTGGCGGTATAAAATTCCCTAGTTTCCCAAACATAAAGCCGCAAACGATCCATTTCCATTGCGTTCCATTTTGTTTTATTGACTTTCAAAATCCAAGAGTCATTTTTATTACACACTGTATATATATATATATATATATATATATGTGTGTGTGTGTGTGTCATCGCACAATTATAGTTATATTCCATTTTTTTAAATTAATTATTCTAAATTTTATCCGACATCGAAGTTTTAAGTTAAGGTTAAATATAGATAATTACAAGATTTTATGCTAAATGTAATTTGTCTGAAAATTTTTGGGATATGCCGGGTGGTCCAAAAGTCGCTTATTATATATTAAATATTTAAATTTTAATATAAAATCAAATAATTGTCGTAAAGCAGTTTGGACTAAAATGCTTCTCACGATGAAAAGTTTTCGTAAAGCGAATAAAAAATGAGTTCCAAACTTCGCCCATCGATGGCCAAAAATTCAAAGCAATCAGTTACATATAATTTATTTTATCACAATCAGTTACAGATCATTTATTTTATCACTAAACGCCACAGATCGTTTTGTATGCAATCCGTTTCCACATTTCAATCTATGCACCCTATGTAGCTCGAGCAAACTAAATGTTTTGTAACTGCTTGAGACAAAATAAATGACCTGTATCTGATTCTCACTCTTGATGACTCTCTCTAATAATTTAAGATGCAGCGCCATCTACGTGAGAAAATTGGAATGGATTTTTTCATTCGCTTCAAGAAAACTTTTCGTCTTGAGAAGCATTTTAGTCCAAACCGTACTCCCGTACGACAATTACTTTATTTTAAAGCAAATTTTAAAATGGTTGATGAGTCGGTTGTGCAATATTTAGCAAAACTATGTGTTTTGTGCGTATAATTATATCAGTGCAAAAATAATGTTTTATAGAATTCAAAACTATTTATGATTTAAAGACCAGTAATATACATTATGTGCATTTGAAAGCGGAAAGAAGATACTGCATCAAAATTAACTGCAAGTCATTTATTTTTTTTAATGTATCGCAAAAAATATATTAAATTTAAAAATGAACAATAATTTTTATTAATACATTTATTTTAATTAATTATATAGATGAATAGTTCAAAGAAAAACAATAACAGTTATGACATAATGTAATATGACTTAAAAATATCAATACATGTTAATAGAAGCATATATGGAGAATATTTTACACAGTACAAATATAAACCCTATTAATGTACTCAGAAAACTCAAATGTTTAAAAAAAATATTTTATTTTGAATAAATTCTCTTATGCAAAATATTTTTTTACGAATGAAAGATCAACAAAAAAGGAAATTGCATTATTTCAAAACAATTGCATCAATTTAGAAAGAGGCATTGCAGCAGCTTTAGGAACAACGTAAAATTCTCCGAATGTGACAAATTATACACGTAAAAGAAAAATGTGTCTGACATTACATTGAGAAATTCTATATGAAAACGCCACATTATAATTGAATTGCATAATGGTATACCTTGCATTATTTTTCGTAAATTTATATCTGTCAGTGTGTTAAAATGTCTTTGTGAAATATATTAAAACATATTACTTTTAAAGTCATGAAATTTAAATTTGTATTTATTTCAAATTTGAAGTATTTTTAGTTCAATGTTAATTTTTGTTTGAACAAGTTTTTTATGATGAAAAAAGGAAATAAATTAATAAAAATATTCCTTAATAAATTGATTATTTTCATAAATAAATATAATATGTAGTCTCCCATGTTAGATGTCATCAAAAGTAAAAAGCTAAGTCTTAATTGAAGAAAGACAATAAAATTGTTCGAAAAAATAAAATTGAAATATTAAACATAAAATTCCATTATATAACAATGATAAATTTATTTTGTGCGTATTAATTTTACATGATTTGCTGTTTTTTTAAACTGTTATGCTTTAGCTAGAATCCCAATTTGTTTTCACTTTGTTATTTATGTTCACTTTAAAATTGTGTATGTGTATTTTATAACGCAACTTTAGATGAAATACAAAAGAATTGAATCTCATGGGTTTTTTTACTAAAACGGTGCTAAAATACATAAAAGATTTTTAAAACATAAAAATCATCAAAAGATGTTTAAAGATGTTAAAACCCAAGCGCTTTTAACTGTTATAAAACAACCGTCATTAAAGCCCTTGGGGTTTAACATCTTTTAACATCTTTTGACGTTTTTTATGTTTTTAAAACCTTTTCATGTATTTTAGCACCTTTTTAGTAAAATAAATCATAAATGTCAATTTTTATATATTTCATTTAATAATCAAGGTGAACATGACTTCCGAAAATTATAATTAAACTATGTTCTTATACACTCAGAAAAAAGGAATTGATTAAAACTACAAAACATTTTTGTTGAGTACATTTTGGTTGTTTTAGCAAAATTGGAGTAAAATTGAACCATTTTACTTCAACTAACAAAACATTTTTGCTGATGATACAATTTTTTTTTGGAATTGCAAAAAAAAGTGGTTTTCAACAAAATTTTTTTTTTGTTGATTCAAACAAAATTTCCATTGACCTATATTAAAAAAATTTTTGTTTACATATGGGTCAATAAAAATTTTGTTTGAATCAACAAAAAAATTTTTTTTTGCAATTCCAAAAAAAAAATTTGTATCGTCAGCAAAAATGTTTTGTTAATTGAAGTAAAATGGTTCAATTTTACTCCAATTTACTCCAATTTTGCTAAAACAACAAAAAGTACTCAAAAAATATGTTTTGTAGTTTTAATCAGTTTCTCTTTCTGAGTGTAATAACTTTAGATGACATCATTCTTAGAACAATAACAAACTAGAGTGATTTTATGAAAGAATCGTGACATACGGCTATAAAATTGCAATAATCGGGTGGATTTCAGACAAAAAAACTTAACGAGTGGGCCGTTATTTCAGATATTTTGTTGATTTTTTTAATTTATCTAATTCATCCACGAGCAGCTGAATGTAGTTAAGGTTTGTAATATGTATTGCTGTGGTCTGGACAGAATCGTCGTGCATGAAACCTGTGCTTTTGTCACCATTATCTTAAAATCATATACATAATGAAAGGGCAGCTGACGTTACTGTTGGTTTAATTACGGTTGGTTAGCAAGAAAAACCCGTTTGTTCTTAATGACTCTTACTATGCACATGAAATGGGGAAATTTGATTGGTCTACGTTAAACTGGTCTATAATATGACTGGCCTACGACGTCATGATTATTCCTGCAATTATAGCTACGACAAAAATGAAGTGATAGATTGGTTGATGGAACTATTTGTTTGTAAATATGCCCTTTCATTATAGTCAAGATACAATCAAATAAATCGCGTAGGAAAAGGAGGTTCGGACGAAAATATTTCTCATAAAAAAACCCATTTATTTATAGAAATTAACAAGTATAGTTTCAAGTTTGGCTCATAAATGACTCTACACTTGGCAAAAACAAAACAAAACATAAAATAAAATAAAATTCAAGTCTTCAGTGTGTGCGCTATTTGTAACTGGAACAACAATTAAACGACACAGAATTTCATTCCACGTGTTTTCTAGCGTTGATTGCGGAAGGGACTGTATTACATGCACGCACATAAAAATAACTCTGGCCAATTACAAAACAAATGCGCTTTGTTAATGTTTGTGATTAAACAAATGCTCTTAAAAGCTTCTCTTGTGTACTCCATGCTTTTGTTCGTGTTTAAAACGAAGCGACTGCTATAAGCAAACTTTAGCACTAACTTTTTATATACTTAAAAACTATAAAATATGAGAAGCATTTCAATTAAAACCACACTGGCGCACACCATCTATTTCAATTTGCATTAAATTTCAAATTCTATAAGGTACTTTTAGAGCTTTCTGCATAACATTGTATTCGTTTCAACAGATCTGGATCTATTTCATTAAAATATGAAATATTTATTTTTATACGGAATCAGAGTCGTATACTCAGAAAGATAAATACATGAATTTTTGATACGAATTCCTCTGTAAACATTTCAGTATAGAGTACGAATGTCATCTCTAAGTAAGCTCAGTAATTGTTCAAACTACACATTTCAAATGAAATTATTTAATGCACAAATAACTCTTGTTTCAATGTGACATTTGCTTTAACTAATTAACACTGTGTTGTATTCATAATTAAAGAACTTATCATTAATCAGAAACACTGAATTATAATATAATATGATTTGCTATCCTAATTACGTTCGCCTACAAATTATTGCTCGTGTGATCAAAAGGGATGACATAAGAGTCAATGCTAAAATGTTGTTTAATTTAGTTATTGGGCTTGATTGAAATATGAAACAGTTATGTAATTAAATTAAGATATTCTAGAAAATAGTTTAAACATTGAAATTATTGTAGTATCAATTTAGGGGAAATAATTGAATAAGATAGTTTTTTATGTATATGATTAAAAAAATAAAACTGAGATATGTAACAGCATGAAACTGAATATATGATAAATTGTTTTAATAACTATTTTAAACCTTCGATAATCCGGATTCTTTGAGGCTCTAAGTAGACGAAATTAATAAAAATACGAATTAAAAAATGTTAAAATTTCATGTACAACAATAAGTAAAACATTCATAATGTACTTGAAATAACACAAAATATAAAGTAATTTAAAGAAAAACATCACTGCATAACTTACATGATATGCATGTCTCACAATATCGTTTATTCACTGGTTTGACGTATATATTGATCTTCAGTAATTAAAAATAAGAAGTAATTTCTGTATATATAAATTCATAGAACAGCCTGAAATGTTTATAATATACAAGAATTTTTCTTTTTTTTTCGCATTTCGTAGGGTTAAACTTTGTATTTTATTTTATTTTTGAAAAAAAAAACTGTCCTGATGAAGCAAAGTCTGAGTCAATAGGGTTCGAATTAGTGTGGAATTCATTACTTCCATTATGGCTTTCATTGTCCTTAAAAATAAACTTAAACCGTAACTAACTAAAACTATAGCTCTTTGTCACATTGAAATTGATAGTAAATTCGCTTGTTTACTTTTGCCAAATGAACAACCTCAAAAGCAACCTCTTTTTAGAAACCTCAAAATAGCTCAGTGCTATATTTTTAATGTCACCTGTACCGTTTATAGCGCTGTTTTCTACACATTTCATAAATTTATCTATGCGTCAAAGGAAAATTAAAATACACCCAAACGGATAAATCTAAAATGCCAACCTATAGAAAAAAAACTATCGGCTATCACATAAGAATCCCAGCTTCATCTATAGAGATGAAATTTTTATGTTATCGACGCTATGTCGAAAACTATGTGAGATACTCAAAACAGCTCAATGCTAGATTTTTAATGTCACTTGTATCATTTATAGCGCTGTTTTCTACACATTTCATAAATTTATATAGGGTTCAAAGGAAAATTTAAATACACCCAAACGGATAAATCTAAAACGCCAACCTATAGGAAAAATACTATCGGCTATCACATGAGAATCCCAGCTTCATCTATAGAGATGAAATTTTTATGTTATCGACGCTATGTCAAAAACTATGTGAGATACCAAAACAAAGTCAATGACAAAAGTATACAGAATTCTCAATTTAGTGTGAAATGATGTAGTACTTGAAAAATAACTTTGTTAATAACCCTGAAATTTATTTTATTTCGACATCCAGTCCCCGGCGTACAAAAAGTTACTAACTAGGTTTTAAATGTGGAAACATAAAGCAGATTCAAATAAACTAACACGTATATGCAAAGTACCATTTATTTGATAAGATAATAAAGTTAAGTATACATTCACCATTGGTAGAAGTATACATAGAATGTCATTCATGCGCATACATTGTCATAAGTGTTAGATAAATTAAGCTGGTTCGACCATCAGTCAGGCTAAATCATGGTTAAGCAACTGTTTCGCATAAACAAACCCAAAAACAACTAAAAGAAAAAAAGAAAAAAAACTCAGCAAAAACGACATGGGCAAACATATCGGTAAAACTAATATCAGCTCATATGAAGCCATATCAGCAAAAATAACTATAAAAGGAAACACCTCCTGCAGACTGTAACCTGACTACGAATGGTGTTTAACTTGATTTTCATATTAGAAAAAATGTACCACGCTTACGCTGCACGTTTTATTAGTAAATGTGGATTGGTTTTCTAATTCCTCACTTCTACACATGATTACCGATTGATTAAAATCGGATATTGAATATTGAAAAAAATATTATTTCACGGTTTGTAATAAAGTTATTTTAACACGTAACGTATTACATATACACATCTCTCATAGATTTAGAGATAATGTAAGTAACTTCCAAAATTTGCCACTAGGATCGCCAAAATCTCTCGTAAGATAGACGTTTCAGTATACGGAGACACTTGTTCCAGATTTATAGCTTTATCCGTTCAAAAATAATTTACGTGAACCAAGACATTACTTTGCATCCTGTATGTACTCTTATGTTTAAGGAAATCCACGGCATATTAGTGCACTTTTGACAAAGCGTTGATATATATATTTATAGACAACAAAAATAATTTTTCGATTTCTTTTGACAAAGAAAGTATATATATTTTTTCAAACTATGAAGAAAGATTATAAATTAGTATTTTTCGTTTTTTATTTTTTAAATTCCAAGATGTATAAACTTGAAAATAAATTTCATAAAGAAAAATCAATTGAACGAGAACGATTGAAACTAATTCCAAACACTTTAAAAAAGAAGTGACCCAAAAACTTCAAGATCTTCAATCTTTCAAACAATAGCCGTATTATTAAATCTTTTAAAGTGTTTATTTTTCTGATACAAGTAACAATTTTTTATATGATTTTATATTGAAAATAACTTTTATTTATTACACTGGAAAAGTACATTTTACGTTATCTTTTTCCGTATTAATCTTTTAATCTTTTTAGATATATTTTTGTAGTAAGTTTTTCTTTTTTTATAGAACATGCTTTCATGTAAAATTTATGTTGAAAATATTTTAGAGGATTGAATAACAAAATACCATAAATGAAACAATTACACTATATTCTTGTATTATTAGACACATTGATAGTAACTTGGTTTACACTTTTTTTACTTAAAGTAGAGACAGATTTACTATAAAGTAATTCATACCAGAACACAAGAAGGTTGGAATCTGTACATCAAACGTGACAAATGAGGTGCGTTCGTACTATACATAAGTTTATAAATATTCAGATTTTGGTGAAATAGCTGCTGCACTCTTATGCAAAAATGCATCAATACAAAATTTATTATATGTGCAAATTTTCATATAATAAATATTAGTTTTATTTTATGAAATTAAGTTTCAATACAGTTTTACAAAATACATTAAAGTTATACTATGCGCAAAAATTCAATACAAGACAATGCAAAAAATCATTGTTATTATTTCAGTGAAATGAATTATACTGTCTGTTATTATGATATGATTAATTTCCGTAATAAAATAAGTACATTTTACGTTGGCAACATTTTATCATTTGTTGACATTTATTTAAAATTCCAATGGGAAACTGAAGCCTAGCTTTGAAAATTTCAGACCATGAAATCTATATTTAATCATTTTATCAATTTATTATCTATTTCTCCGAATACATCTATCCAAAAAACTGTAGGTAAATTATATCATTGCTATAATTAAACAAATTTTGTATACAAATTCGGTTTCTAAATTCAGTAATATGGAAATAATATGACGTAATCACCATGGCAAATTAGAATCATTACCTATCATGGGATATCTATATATTTAAAACGCTAAGCGATTTCTTTCGACAATCCGTCAGAACAAAGTACTGCATCAAATCACAATATTCTTTTTTTAAATGAAAGATATTTGGACACAGATTTGTTATCGTGCATTCATTTGTTCGAAAATTGAATTAATTAGCTGTAATTTTCAATTAAACATTTACTTCTGCTTATAACGTCATAAAGTCGACAACTCCCACTTTTGAGGGCATAGAGTTTATTCCCTGAACTCTGTGGTTCGCCAATCTTTTGATATTAGCTAATATCAACTAGGTAATATTTTAACATTGTAGTATAAAATCTTTAAAAAAACTTAATTAGCTAGAATATAATCATAATAAAATATCTAAACGTAAACATATCAATATGAATAACAAATCTCACGTAAAATGTTGCAATTTAAATGATTCCAATTGAAACAAGATTTGGAGAGTTATCCTTGACGCCCAGCTAACATAAAAGTACCTATTTTATTTTATTTATTTACACACATATTCAAATTTATTATAAAACACCGGGTTGCCATACAAAGCAAAAATCGTCATTTAGGCGCCAAAAAATAACCCAGGTGCGTCTGCGATATATGTACTGATTTAATCAAAATTATTTTGGTTGCACCGCATATTGCAAAATGAATTAAATCCATGATTATTGCTTCTTTCTCAGATTAAAAATAAGAAAATTGGTACTTCTCTATTATCCCGTCGTCCACTTTTCATAACAAAAATCTATCGCCAAACTGTAACGCCAAATAAACGGGAGAACGTTGCCATTGAAATATCAAAATAAATAAATAAATAAAATACATGAATTTATGGACACAATTATTATTTTAATTAATGAAATAACTAATAAATCAGTAAAACATAAGGAAAATAGACGCAAATCTCGAATTAAAAACCACTTGATGACGTAACAAACACGTATAATGCTTTTGACATCAAGTAAATCGCACTTCATTTTCGGCGTTTCATTTTACAGTTTGGCGATAATTTTTTGTTATGAAAAGTGGTCGACCGGATAATAGAAAATTACCAGAAAATTTAATGTTTAACGAAATTCAATTATTTGATCGATCGCGAATTTTGGTTCTTTTCCGTTATACCGACACCATGCCATACATGTAAATATATGCTTGGTGACAATGGTGTCCGTATAATGGAAAAGTACTCAATTTTTTCTCAGTTCGGGCTATACCAAAAACAAACATTTTACAGGTAACAAAAAAATCGCCGAAAATGGCTGCTTCATCAGCTGTTATGACAGCAAAGTTGGATAAAATCTAATAACCTGAATTTTACAACGTTTATGCGAAACACCACAGAGAACACACGCTATTTTTATATAAGTATAGGGTATATTTAAACGAATAAGAGAACTAACAACCTTCAATAATATAATGCATGAAAAAGTAAACAAATAAGGGTTTCAGCAAATCATAAAATATGTATTTCTTATTATAACTATAAAATACAGAAAAATATTCTGGTACCATCAAAAATATTCATTATCCCGACGAAATTCCGTGCATTATCCCGTCTTCCCATTAAGAAAAAAAAAACTATATGCAAATTATGAACTTTTCGGTTAGCCGGCGCCAGTAATATATATATATACATAATAATAAACTCCAATGGAAAATTACTTGCAGAATCATTATCACAAAAGCCAACCAAAATCTATAAACCACATAAATTCAATACTAGAAATACAAAACTATATACATTATATATATTTGTATATATGTATGTATATACTATATATATACTATATATATATATACTAGCTGTAACCCGTGACTTCGTTCACATAACATTAAAAGAAAAATAAATGTACTCATCAAGCAAAATATTTCACTCCCGATAATTAAAAACGTAAATAATTAACTAACTCTTTATCACATTTCATAGAAGAAAATACGATATAGGGACCTTGACATAAATCAGTTTAAAAAAGGTAAAATTTTGTGCCAAATAACCCCGAAAAGGAAACTGCAACCAATGGAAAAAGGAAGGCCAAATAAAATCGTGTAAATCGACGAATTGTGTAAAAAGAAATGTCAATTTTACCTGATAAACCATTTTACTTTTAACGACTTTGAGAAACGTTTTAACAGCCATCATTTAAAAATAATTCATTGGAAATAGTATATGCTTTTTCTTTAAATTCAATTCTTATCATTGAATTAATTTCATATGATAGGATTTAATAGAATGAAGAAAACTTTTATTAGTATATTTTAAAGTTTTACTTTGATTTTCATAGATTTTAATAGACTCGAAAAAATTCGGAAACGATTATAATTATTAAATTTCAACCCATTTGTTTGGGTAGTTTTTGCGCTGTTATATGCGGACAGACGGACCATACGATGACTATAGGTGCTAGGTATTTATATAATTACGAACGCACCTAAAAAGAAATAAATAAAATAGTTTTTCTTTTGTAAGCATTCAATTTTAATCACACCTAGTTTCCTGATTGGAATTCAAGTGGCTCCAAAAAGCATTCCGGTACAATATGCTAATTTTGCGTGGACCACGATTATGGAAAATCGTTCGCGTTGATTTACTCTTAGTAGAAAGCGGGAACCAGTAAATTTATATAAATTAGAATTTTTGCTCCTTTTTTTTTTTTTTTTTTTTTTTTGTAATTTGATGAATAATATATATATATATATATATATACATATTTAAACTCTTTAATCAGATTTTTTTCTCAACGTGCAATCATAATTTAATTAAAATTAAACCACTTGATAAAAGCACATTTTTAAATATATGTATATGTATATATTTATTCTTTATGTTTATTTTCTACTTCTTACTGTTATAAATATTTAGTCGTTGCAGTTTCACAGCTGATTGGCCTATTTTAGCGAGCGAGGTTTCATGCATCATTAACTCCATTCTTGTTGTAACTCGTATACAGCTGTAACCAGAAAGAATATTTGCGATTTATCTCCCGTGCGCGGCAAAATTCCTTAAAATCAATTTATTAATTTATAATTAAGTTCTAAACATATTAAAATGTTGCATTTGTCACCTGAAACACACAAGTGCACATAATTTTTATAATTCTCGCATATCTGGGAATGAGCGACATATAGATTACAAAATTCCATCTTTACATACATCAACCAAGTTAAATAAAAGAGTGTTAAAAAAATTACCTAATTAATCACAAGCTTTTTTTTTTTGTTGTTCAAGGCTACAGCAACAACTGTGAATTCCTATCAAAAACAGCTGATTTTCATGTGTATTTTTCTACTGAACTACTGAATAAATGTCAATGATTTATTTTTCGTAGTTTTCCCAGCAGATGTACTATAAATTGGTTGTTCGAGCAAAAACAAATTGCAATAGTTAAAGTATTTTACACACATGAAAATTCCAACATAGTTGAAAGAGTTGATGTATCTGGTTTGTCTCTCCGTGTGACCGTACTATAACTCTCGTAAATATACTTGGATTGCCAAGTAGTTTTTATATGTTATTAAGATTTAATATTTAGTATTGGAAATAAAGTGTATAGTATTTATAATTCGTTTACAGGGACACAGAAAATATTCCGTTACATTACGGTCTATGGGTAAAAAATGTTTCCCATGCATTTTAAATATGTTAGAGAACTTCGAACATTATGGAATTAAAACGGATCACTGTGATGCGCTACAACATGTTTAATATAGATTATGGAGTGCTTAATTTATTTAGAATTTATTTAGGATTTGCCGTTCATTTATAGAGACACAGAAATGCATTAATATAAAATTTATTATATATGCAGATTTTCATATTAGAAATATTAGTTTTATTTTATGATATTAAGTTTCAATACAGTTTTCCAAACAATTAATTACAATTCTGTTGCATTCAAGTTATACTATGCGCAAATATTCAATACAAGACAATGTAAAAAATCATCGTTATTATTTCAGTGAAATGAATTATATCGTCTGTTATTATGCTATTATTAATTTCCGTAATAAAATAAGTACATTTTAAGTTGACAATATTTTATCATTTGTAAACATTTACTGAAAATTCCAATGGGATACTTAAGCCTAGCTTTGAAAATTTAAGAACTTGAAATCTATATTTAGACTTTTTATCCATATATTATCTATTTCTCCGGAAACATCTATCCAAAAAACTGTAGGTAGATTATACGTTTGCTTTAATTAAACAATTTTAGTATAAAAATTCGCTTTTTAAATTCAGTAATACGGAAATAATATGACTCCACCTTAAATAGGACGTAATCACCATGGCAACCCAGAATCATTACCTATCATGGGATATCCTTGAATTAATTACGTATGATAGGATTTAAAAGAATGAAGAAAACTTTTATTAGTATATTTTTTAGTTTTGATTTGATTTTCATAAATTTAAAATGACTCGACGAAATTCTTCAACGATTATATATATTAAATTTCAACCCATTTCTTTGGGTAGTTTTTGTGCTGCTCAGAAAAGAAATCTGTTACAAAACGAACTATGATCGATTTCATTTTATGTAAAAATGAGCATTCACAATAACAACATTCTGTTGGTGTTAGGAAGTGTTTCATAATCTATGCCTGATACAGGATTTGTTGTTCTCGTTTTAAAATTAAACTGATTTTTTTAATTAAAACATTACTTAAATGGAATTAGTTTTCTAAAAAAAAAAAAACGACCGATATATAGCTAAATATAATACAAAAAAAAGAAAAAAATCAACATTTACTGGAAAAAAACCGCTGTTTTCCTTGCGATTTCTGCTGTGGATCAAAATATTTTGTAGATATTGATAAATTTATTAACTTAAGGGTGTATTCAGATACAAACTGCTTATTTTGAGACACATTTTTAAGGGGTCAGGTAATCTTTGAACTCACGAAATACATGAAAAAGGGACCTCTATAAGAATTACCATAACTCCGTAACTATTTGACTTTGAATTATAAAATTTAAAATGTTTATTAAAAAAGGTTTATTTTATAAATTAAAATTCTCCAAAAAAGTATACACTCATATAAAGCTTTTAAATTTATTTTAAAATATAACACATTTTTATGAAAGAATTATTCTTGCATGTACTGCGCGCATGGTTTTTCACATTTGAATTGCTAAAACTAGCCAAAATTTGTTTAATGAGTACATATATAATGTGTTCTCAAAATGACTTACGATGAAAAAAAATAAAATGTGTAGATCTTGAGAAAACAATTTTTTTTTTTAGAGAAATTCGAAATATCGAGTGTTTTTTGCTACAAAAGTACTCATAAATTCTAAACTTGCTACTTGAGAAACATAATTGTAGGTCATTTTGTACATCTGTCTGGTTAAGACATTTAGTCAAAATTTTATGAAATTCTAACCAACCATTTTTCTTAAATCGTGCACGCAATGACCAAAATCGTCGTTTTGAGAAAATTGATTTCAAAGATCAAACTGTCCCTTGATCATATAAAAAAAGTTCAGACTCTTTTAGACATAACACCACTTCTAAAGTGAATTTTTGCATGGGGTTTATTTTAAACTGTTCTTAACGAATCACGTTCAATTATAAGCTAATAAAAAAATTTCGAATTTCTGACACTTTAAAGGTTACCTGACCCCTTAAATTCATTTTTGCTCTAAAATGCATCCAATTGGTAGGTTTTCTCTTATTCAGAAACTTTATAATGTCCGCATTGTCTCGATTTTGTTTAAAAAGGCAGAATATATTTCAAAAAATGCTGTCAAAGTGAATATTTTGAACCGAATTTCCCGAAGCGATGGCGCTGGAAACAAAAAAAAAAAATTATCGTACTGTGAAAATAATTGTTTGTAAATCAATTTCTAATTAATTGAACGAAAAATAAAAACATGGGTCCCTTATAAATCTCTTCATAAATCACGCCGCCAAGTTTCATGTTTTTATTTTTAAAAATGAGTCTGAAAATGTGTCTTAAAATTTTGAGTTGTTGAGCGTGGAAAAATATATTTTTTAATACCGCCTTAACTATGCTGTATTTTTAAACCGTTTTCATCTCAGTGAACTATTTCCTTGAAAACTTAAATGTTTATATACTCAAAAAATTTATTTAAAGTTCAATAAAAATTAATTGTGCAGGCTTGAAGTTCGAAGTGAACAGGAATCTGATAATTTCACATAAACTTACTCTTTCACTGTATGATTAAAGAAAAAAAAATCTCTATTAATAAAAGTAAGTTTTTGTCTCTCTCTATGTGTCTTTTTTTTTCTTTTTTTAATAATAAGTATGATTAATGACTGTCAAATAAAATATGTATCTTTGAAGATCATTATTAAAAAGAAAACATGCTCTCTCTCTATTTAACACAAGTAATAGCTGTTTTTGAAAGTTGCGTTTTTTTTTTTTTTTTTTGGAAATATATATTTTTTTAATTATTTTTTATAGTAAAATTTAATAAAATAACTTGCATAAAGTACATAATGTGCTCGTAAAAGTAACGAAATCCTGTTAAGAATAACAATTTCGAATGCCAAAACGTTTTGCAATAAATAGTACAAAATCATTCAAATAAACGGAATTGTCGTTAGACACTTTATATTAAGCTTTTGATGCGTACTTAGAAAATATTCCAAACGAAGTAATCTTTGTTTTAAGTAAAAGATTATGCATTCGTATCAAAAAGTTAGTGAATAAAACAATGTTCGAATCAGGCATTAAGAAATATTTCAAATATTTTATGTATTTTAGTATGTTTAAGTAAGTTGTATACAATAATCAAAACATTAGCAAAAGCATGAAAATACTGTTATTAATGCCGATTACGAAACTCAGAACAATCTTGAGTAAAGAATATAAACTTTTTTAATTAACAGGATTTGTCGTTAGACACTTTTGTACAATTTTTGATCAGTACTAAGGAAGTTTATTCCTAACAACATTGACTTTGTTTAGTAAAAGACATATAAATATATCGAAATATTTGTAATTAAACATACTGATTCAAATCGGAAATAAGAAGTTTATTTTATATGAAACAGAGTGAGTTTGAACAGAGACTTTTACGGATGTCCACTACGGTATACTTCAGCAAAATTTCCGAACATTTGATCACACTTATGATACACGTGAAAGATGCAAGCAATTGTTAACTGCTATTAATTGCTATTAATAGCTTATTAATTGGAGTAATATTTCTTAAATAACTTAAATGGTACAAAATTCGAATATTAAAATTACTTATTACAGAAAATAAGATTAATATGTTCAGTTATAAGTGTCAAATAATGCGAAAACTGTTTAAAAAAATTATTTACACACAAAGTTTTTTATTTATTTCTACATGAAAGTGTGATATTTGGTGAAACAATGGTGTTGTTTGCTATGAATGGCTCCTAACTATCGACGCAGCAAACTTTTATTCAGGGTTGTGGTTCTTTGCAAATATTATTGCAATTATCTTAAATAGTTCACTAAATAAAATTCAGTTTATAATATTATCTGTGGCACGTTAATTTTAGCACATGAAGTTAAATACTCATAATTAAGTTATATAAAGATTAACATTTCTTAAAGTGTTTTGGTAAGGGACATGCATATATATATGTTTTACGATTTTATAAAATAGACAATGTTATATAGTAGATGTAAAGTTAAATACTCATAATTAAGTTATATATAGATTAACATTTCCTGAACGTGCTTGGTAAACATTGTTCGGTCATAGTTATGCCTTGTGTTTTGGCAATGAGTTTTATCGTCTGCGTTCTGTTTACGAGTTGTACGATGGATTTGTTTTAGAGAGGTAACAATGAGTGGTGATTTTTGTTATATTGTGAATACGAAGGATGTGCCTTGGATTAGTGTAACGAATACTTTAAGCTTAAGGCATTATTCGAATTTTAATTTAAGTGAAATTGTGAGTGTCAACAGAGTTTCGTGCAAGAAGAGTTAGTTAATTAGTCTTAATTCAGAATTAGTTAATTAGTCTTAATTCAAAAGTGAATGATTATGTCTAAAAGGTGGATTAAAACTTTGTGCCGTTATATTAAAAATAAATGTGCAACGTTAAATTAGCACAAATTAAAATAATTTCTAATGGCAAACAGCTGTTTCAGAGCCCTTAAGCTCCATCTTCAGTGCCAACTCAAAAGGTAAAAACTAATTAAAAACTCCTAGGCCATGACCGCTTGCCTGTCATCTCTCGCCCCGCGGCCAGATGAAAATCGATTTTCATCTGGCCGCGGGGCGAGAGATGGCAGGCAAGCGGTCATGGCCTAGGAGTTTTTAATTAGTTTTTACCTTTTGAGTTGGCACTGAAGATGGAGCTTAAGGGCTCTGAAACAGCTGTTTGGCATTAGAAATTATTTTAATTTGTGCTAATTTAACGTTACACATTTATTTTTAATGAATGATTATGATTTTTCTTATCAGTACTGTTACAAAAAATGTTCACAGTCGAAATGTGTGGTAAAAAAGTCTGAAAAAACTTGTCAAGTCAAATCATGTTCAGGACCTTCTAAAACGTATACATCCGTTGAATACCGGAAGTCGAACTTTTTCCCTAATTCAATACTTTCTTCTTGTAAAGATAGAGGAAGCAAAAAATTACAGCCCATAAAATCAAATCAGAAGTGTGAAAACCAGAACTTTAGAAAAGACCAAAGAGCGCCTTGTCAGTTGTTATATCCAAAACCCTTGTCATGCGATATCTTAGTGATATGATGATACATAATGAGATATTTTATGTAGAATTATTATATTTATCTCAGCTACATGAATACTACTAGTGAGAGCTTGGTATTATCAATTTTCTTATCAATGAGTTGTGTGTAATTTATAGGCGCTTTTGGTGAAAACGCGTTTTGACAAAAGCTCCTTTAGAAATTTTTATCTTAGAAAGAATGACTAACATTTCAGACTAGTTTTTTAAGGAAAATCTTAATGTGGTTTACATATTTTTGTTTAATATATCTTTTTAATGTAATTATAAGCTACAGTGGTGTTCGCCATTCATTTCTATATTCGTATTTTATGTCTAGAAATAGTTTTGTCGAAAAAGGATTTCGTTCTTCGCACTGTATTCATAATTATTCATTTGTACAATCGTTAAAGTTACAAAATATAATTACTGCATTCTGAAATATAATAAACATACTGATATTTTACATTAAAGTAAAAATTACAAATAATTATGGCTTTGGCTAAAAATGCAAACTTTTGTATATGAGAGATAAAATCTGCACAATTTATTATAATCATGATTGATATCTTAATGGAACAATGAACGTGTTCATAGAAAATAAATCTCAGTGACGCTGATTGATCGATCACTATTCGTGAAATCGCACAATAGATCATTCTTATTTTTTTCTTTTTCACTGCGGAAATTTGAAATGTTTATCCAAAATTTTTAGATAATCACGTGGTTAATGCTTATTTTAAATTTAGTTCAAATATGCATTGTTGTTATTTGAGATAACTTAGCAAGTCATACCTAGTAGGTCATACCTAGCAAGTCAGTTACATAGCAAATACTCATAATATGTATGATAAATATTGAAATTGTTAAAAAAGTATTTTCTAACACTTTCCATCATAATTGAAAAGTGTTTATGAATTCGGTTTGTCTGTCTGCCGTATGTCTATTTGACATCTGTTTGACATTGTGCATTTACAGAGATATACAAAAGAATGTCATCTATGGGGAGAAAAAGTTTCTGATTCATTTTAATGATGTTAGAGCACTTTGAACATAATGGAATTAAAACGTGGATTTGATTTAATAAAATTTGACTTAATAAAATATTTATTATATGAGATTAGTATTTACACAAATTGTTTATTACAAAAACATTCGTAATTTGAAGAAGTAAACAGAAAATAAGATTAAACGTTAAAAGAAATTATCTGTTTAGGTTTCATTAAAAATCAAAATATTTCATCACTCTGTGAGTTTGTTTAATTAGAGGATTAGAAATTTTTGATTGACATTATTGTCATACTGTCATAAAACTTTTTTAAATTACTTAGTTAAAAATGTATTATGAACCCTGCTTATAAAACCATTCAATAATTGCGATTTTTTTTTCTTAAAATGTTAAGTCTGTCATAAATATTCTCAATTGTTTAAGTTTTATTAATCAACCACAATCTTAAGCAAGTTAAATGTTCCCGTATAATTTTATTTCGTAAAATTTAATCCCTTCTTAAGAAATATATAAACAAAATTTAGAGTTTAGAAGGGTCGATCCAGGCAAAATTTGTGGCCTATTTAGGGTCCTTTCACAAAAATCTATTTAATAAAATAGGCCCCTTCACAAAAATCTATTTAATAAAATAGCGTCCTTCACAAAAATGTATTTAATGAAATATGTTCCTTCACAAAAATCTATTTAATAAAACTGGACCCTTCACAAAAATCTATTTGATAAAATGGGTCTCTTCACAAAAAACAATTTGATAAAATGGGTCTCTTCGCAAAATTCTATTCCATAAAAACTGACTATTTATTAATTATTTATTATTTTGTGACTTTTAAAATGTGTAATTTGTAAACAAACAAGTGCATCAATGAGGAAAACTTCAGCAAAAGGATTTTAAAAAGTTTTTGTTAATAAATGCTTGGTTCGAATTTGAGTATCGGGATTTCAACTTTCGTTACAAAATGTTATTTTTCACAAAAATATAAAAAAAATTCACAAAAATAACCTTTACTTCACAAATTGGGCCCCAAGACGAAGCTAACGAAAAAGAAAGGCTACCGCGGTGCTTCACTCGTATCTTTTTTTACAGACCGCGGGAGTCACGTGATGCTCGAATGCACCTATGCAGGTGTACGAAAAGAGCATCACGTCACTCTAGCGGTCTGTAAAAAAATATAACTGAAATGTACCGCGGTAGCCTGTCTTTTTCGTTAGCCTCGCCCCAAGAAAAATGACGTAAAATAAATGACGTCCTTAAATGACGTCATTTAAGTCAGCTTATATGGACAATAGGATAATAAAAGTAAATAGTAGAATTGATAGCTATGACCTACGAGAATCGACGCATATTATCGCAGTATTCTGAAATTTTTCATTTCGTTTATAATGTAAAGAATGCAAATTCTGCAAAATTGTATGATATTTTCTATAAAATATCCACTGACTGAATTAATTAAAAAATGTTTTCTTACATTTGCGCTCAATATGTCGAAAACCTGAATCACATTTTTTTTTTTATCTAACACATTACACGAATATATAAACTTGTATATTTCATAAATTGAAAAACACACACATATATAAATATGAAATTGAAGTTTGAAATATGTGAAATTGAAGTTGAAGTTGAATCGGAATATTTTCAAAATATGCACTGTGACGGGTGTCTAAAATGGAACATTTATCGTATTTTTGAAACAATTTTCTTTTAATCTGAAGGGAAAAAAATATATTTGTATAAAATATTAGAGCTTAGCCTTTTAATCAACCTGAATAAAAGATGTATGGATGAGATAAAAAATCCCCAGATGGCATTGTATTTTTCTTTCATTTTTTCCTCATTCGAAGTATAGCAATAATGGAATGGATGGAATTCCAGAAGGATATATAGACTTTTGCTTCCATTTTCGTAAAATATATATGAGTTTCTTCAAAATAGAAAATAAGGACATATCTTTCGCGTAAAGCCAAAGAGATTGATATGCTTATATCTCATATTTTCATTTCTTTTATGCATTAATGTTTTTGTATTTAATCTGCATTAAAAAGGAAAATTTTATATTTTTCATACTATTTTTAATGTTATTTGTTTGCTATACACTGTTAAAAATTTGCAGCAAACTGTCCAGTCGTTTGACCGTTTTGTAGAAAACGGTTACATAACCGTAATTTAACTATATTCTGACCATAAAATATGCAACAATACTGTTAGAATATAGTTAAATTACGGTTATGTAACCGTTTTCTACAAAAACGGTCAAATGACTGGACAGTTTGCTGCAAATTTTTAACAGTGTAAGAACATTCAGATTGACTCAATGGTTTTACTAAAGAGCTTATATATGTATAATTTAAGTCGGATTAAGTGAAAACGTTTGATGTACATATATTCATGTTTCACTGTTTTTATGTTTGCCATTTAAAAAAAAAAATACATATACACTTGATAAATTTTAATATTCATATTTAACTGTATTAACACTTGAGACTGACAACATGATTTTTGATACATTTATATTTTAACGATATTTATTGAAATTGATTTTTGGATGGGTATAGACTAATAAAGGCTATTTAATCATTCGATCTGTTTTAATTTAATAGTTTTATTATTGTTTAAGATAAATGAAATATAGTTTAATTTTTATAAAGTTATTGTTTTGAATACATTTCATAAACCACAATAAAAATCTTAATTAAATAACAATGAAACGCAAATCACTATTAGAATGCTTTTGTTATTGTTATGTTATGTGTTATAACCATTGTTGCATTATAAAGTATATGAGATGTGCTCTTTAATTATGCTTCAGTAAAACATTCATTCATATATCATTTTAAAAAGGTTATGTAGTTTTTCCATTTGGATGTATAAAAATCAAAACACAAAATATAAAAAAAAGATATTACATTTTAAAAATGTCATTAGATTATTTTATCTTTATAAATATTTAACAATGTATCAAATACACAAACAATTCGTTTTATATTGACTATATTTAATACATACGCGAAGCAGCTATTTGTTTAAATTATGCAGAAACAATCTATATAATAATGTAATACAAAATATATAACACAAATAAACCATATGATTAGAATTTTTTGTTTCATTTGCGCTATTTCAATATCGTGATTCTTTATAGTATTTGGCACGAAATCGCACTTTTTTAAGACTGAGTTATGCTATGGCCCCTATAACAAAGGGGTACCCAATAAAGTACACTGTTATTACTTCAAACAACTTCAGCAGTAACTAAGAACAACATATATTTGTTTTTGTAAAATCGTATTTTAAAATTTACATTTAAAACAAGGCTAATGAAATGTCGCCACCTTCAAAATAAGGCTGGATAAATATATAGCACATGTGAGTCATTGTATCATTTTTCTGAAGAGATGATAATTGTTAGGAGTTATCCCGAAGATAAAGGTATCCAAAAGTGAGCAAAGAAAAAAATCACCAGTAATACATCAAACAAATAAGACACATTGTCAAATTCATAGTTTCCAACTTTTATGCTTTTATACTATTACTGTTTTACAATTTGATTTTTTGCCTTATTTAATCGCAGAATTGACTTAATAAATGAAACAAAATAAATAGCACTAAAAATGAAAGCTTATTGTATTAAATGAATTTTCTGCGTTTATTTAATTAAAAAAATAAAGAATGGCAGCTAAGTAATATAAATAATAAAATAGAAATTTTACAAAAACTGGCTCTGTGTGTTGTTAACCTAAAAATAGTGCTCTTGATTACGTGTTAAGATTAATCAAATTCATTTTCACTCTTCATTATATTTAGCTTTTTAAATAAGTAAATAATGGTTTGAATTTTAACAGTTTGGAAACAAATTGGAAATCCTTATAGGTTGATCAAACAAAGGCGCCACAATGTAAGAAAAATCCCTGCTGGCTAGGCCTACAGGCACAGGTAGAAGTCGAAGATAAATACTAATTTCACAAACAAAAACTAAATCAAGATTAGAGATAAATCCAGTTCAACAATTTTAACTTTTTTTTCCCATTATACTCCAATTCGCGCACGTTTAATAATGTAACCTTATATAAAGCACCTCTGAGGATTGGAGCTTTTCATCACGAGAATGATACTCTTTATCGAAGCCTAGCATACGACCTAGGGACCGACTCTCCTCCTGGGGTTTCGGTGACGAAGTCACTGTGTGTTCTCATTGGTTCACCGAGTGTAGATGTGGAGGTCTCCTCTAAGACATGGGATCCTCCGCCGCATCGCAACGATCTATGTCATCGCTCATTCGGGTAGAGGGCTTGGGGGTCCGCAGGTGGCGGCACTAGGCCGGTTGCAGCACCGTAGCGAGACAAAGGTACTGGTGCGATAAAAGTCTCTCAGGACTTGGGTGCGACGGTCGGTACGCGCCGGGCGTCCTGTCAGGGCGACAGGCGGCGCAGCTTAATTTTATCTCCTTAGTGGCGGGTTAACGGATATGTGATTTTTTTTCTTCTAACCCACCTCCTTTATTATTATTTTTTTCGCTGTAAGAGTTGGTTCTATCAAAAACTTGTCTATAGTTATCTCAGCAAGTCTTTTTAAAATAAATACGTAAAATGTGTTTATGTTTATAAATTTTTCGTAAAAGAATATAAAATTATAATAAAAAAATAAAATATAAAATGATTTACAAATAGATTTCGATATGATAACAATTCTTACTTTTGACCATTTAAAGCCTTGTATCAAATTAAAAAATCAAACCAAATGTTTTCTTTATTACATGTTGGGAAGTCCTGGTAGGCGTGACTGAGATATTGACGCTTCTGTTTTTCTCTTTTTACTTTTTTTTTTAAATATCATCTTAAGAGCCTACATCAGTCACACGAAAAAACGCGCAAGCTAATGTTAAATCTATGGGAAGGTTCTTTCGTGATTTCTCGCTGGCATTTTAATATTTTTAATTTTTTTTTTTGCATAGGATAACTGAGGCCGATCCCTACTGTTGTTAGTTTTTACTTTTATGACTTTAGTTACACTTCTTTTATAACCGGACATTTTCAATTTCAGAACCGGTTGGATCCGGTTCTGAAAGTGAAAGTACCTTTATATTAAAAAAACTGAAACCAAAATCGAAAAAGAAAACACTAACAACGTTGGCGATTGACTTCAATTATCCTATGCAAAAAAACATTTAAAAATATTAAAATGCGAGCGAGAAATCGCGCTAGAACTTTCCCATAGACTTAACATTAGCTTGAGCGTTTCTTTGCATGACTGATGTAGGCTCTTAAGAGCCTACGCTTGTCAGGCGAAGAAACGCTCAAGCTAATGTTAAGTGTATGGGAAGGTTCTTGCGCGATTTCTCGCTCGCATTTTAATATTTTCAAATGATTTTTTTTCTTAATAAGATAGCTGAGGTCGATCTCTAACGTTGTTAGTGTTTACTTTTTTTATTTTGGATACAGTTTTTTTTATAAGTGGACATTTTCAATTTCGGAACCGGTTAGAACCGGTTCTGAAAGTGAAAGTACCCTTATATAAAAAACTGGAACCAAAATCAAAAGAGTAAAAACTAACAATGTTAGAGATCGACCTCAGCTATCCGATGCAAAAAAACTATTGAAAAATATTAAAATGCGAGCGAGAAATATGGCAAGAACCTTCCCATAGACTTAACATTAGCATGAGCATTTCTTCCCGTGACTAGTGTAGGCTCTTAAACAAAACTCTTTACCGTTTTGCAATATTTTTTGACATAAACATCTATTATATGAAATTAAACATATCATAATAACAGACGATATAATTCATTTTTTCAGTGAAATAATAACGCTGATTAATTTTATATTGTCTGGTATTGGATATTTGCGGATAGTATAATTTTAATGTAACAGAATTGCAATTAATTCTTTGTGAAATTATACTAAAACTCAATTTCACAAAATAAAATTAATATCTATAATATTAAAATCTGCACATAAAATAAATATTGCATTCATGTATTTTTGCATAAGAGTGTAACAGGTATTGCACCAAGAATATTAAAAAAAAACATTTATAGTAAGAGGGCACCTCATTTGTCACGTTTGACGTACAATTTCAAAATTGTTAATTTTTTATTCGTTTTACAAAATATTGGAAATATGATTGAAATTTAAGGAAATTGCTTTACTATTAATGGAAATGTAAAAGAAAAATGGTTACTTTCTTTTGAAGACTTTATTTAAAAAGTTCTAATGACAAGCAACAACTTAGCTTTTAATCGTTTTTTTTTTATACTGATGGATATTCTTTAATAAATTAATCAAAAATAGGAACATCGTATCCATCAGTATTAACTATAAAAAACACATAATCTTCATTTAATTTTATATGGTTAAGTACACTCGAATTATATAAAAATTCCGAAATCTATTTGGAAGGTGTAAGATGCCACATAGAAAGCCAATAAATGTCCGATAGCCAAGTTTAAAATCGGTAGTTTTTTCTCTTGTATATGCGGACAGAGGGAGAGACAAACGGATCAGACGACAACTATAAAAACTACGTATTTATATCATTACGAACTCACCTAAAAAAATAAAGTGTAATTGTTGCAACAACACACTTTAATCAAAAATTTTAAAACGAAATGTGAAAACTTGTAGCATCATTTCCTAATGCAAGCCAAACCATAAGATTTGCAAAAACTACAGAAAATTTCCACACACCCAACGACGAAGCAAAACTTTATTATTTTGTAATTTTTACAATGGTTAGAAGCTGGAATTTGATTTTGACTTACATTTTGTGAATACAAGCACATTAGTTCAAAAACTAATAAGAAAAAACATTGTCAATATGGAATGTTGACAAACATGTTTAAAACTTTGTTTATTGTCACAGTTATGCAATGTTAACAAGCTATTATCACTGTAAAAATATCCCTGTATATTTTGCACTGTAAAAGAAGATAAATGTTTCTTAATCTAAGAAAATTTAATATAACTACAAACGAAAATGTACAATAACCTCTTCCGAGTTAGCCACGATTCCAAAAAGCGTCTTTATCTTTAGAAAGCTCAGAAAACAATATATTTTTGAGTTTTAAAGAATCATTTATGAAAACATATATAAAATCTTTTTAAAATTTATGCATACAAAAGAAACAGAAATATTAAATTTTAATTTAAAGGAAATTTTAATTTTAATTAATTAAATTAATTAAAATTTAATTTATTTTATTTTATTTTATTTTATTAATTTTATTTTTTTAATATTAATTTAAAAGTTAATATCAATGCTGTTTATTTATCTTGTTTGTCTGTACGGGAAAATGTTTACTTGCGAATCGATAACATTCGTAAAATCTAAATTCCTTATTGAGAAAATTGAATTATACACGAAAAGAATTTACACAAAAACGTTTCTGAAAATTCGTGGCAGCAAAAGAAACTTTGTTTTTATAAATACTTTTTTATATGTTACAAATAGATGTTTAAAGAACGTTTTTCGGAATTTTGATTAACTCGGTAGAGGTTATTGTATATTAGCATTTGCATTTATATTATAATTTCATACATTAAGAAAGTTTTGTGTTTTTTTATAGTGTAGTTGTTATTTTATGTGCAGAGTTAATTTACCGCAGATTAAAATGTTATATTTCTATTTTTGACATCCTGTATAAACAAACTATTTTGAAATGTTTTATTCTAATTATGTTACATGTTTAATTAAAAAGAGAAAAACTATGAAAACGGTTTATTACTACATCATAACATTATAGAAAATTCATTTTAATCTACAAATATTAGTTTTGAAACAGCAGTACTACAATTTTTATCAATTCCTATAACTTCCATGTTTTTTTATTTCTAATACTTTCCATATGTCACTTGGAATTTCAAATTGATAAATAAACAAATCACGATCACATTCTTCTACAAAAAGAAGAATATTTCCATTTTGTACTGTATACTTTACCTGTAATTATCTGTAAGTTTTAAACTATTATCTTTAAAAAAACTCAATTCGGCAAAAGATTAATATTCTAAAAGCTAAAATATCTCAAAATATTTTATGAACTTCTCAGAATTATTTTCTTGTATTTTAGTTAAGATAAAGGAGAAATGTTTGGGATTTAAATTTTCTACTAAGAAATCTTTCTTAGATCTCTTAATGAGAGAAATAAATTTCTCTGCAAATACTCGTAAGGAAGATTTGCAAAGATTTGTGGGAATATCCAAATTAAAGTTGTTTCAGTGATGTTGGAAAACCTTTTAAGGAAATTGCCTTCAGAAAATACAACTTTAAAATCTGAGTTATTCACACAGATTTCAGAAAACCGCTTTTAAAAACAGTTGTGATAAAATAATAAAACTATGTACGAAATTTTAGTTAGAAATTTATAAAAAAATAATTTATTAATGTAAATTCTTAATGAACGAAAATTACGAATTATGTAATTTTAATATTTCGCTTTCTTTTGAAACTGGCTGGATGGTAATCCAATGTGTTGCATTTGAATTGCATGGGATCTTACAGTTCATTGGAGAAACAGTAAATTTTTATTTATTTTGTTTAAGTAGGAAACAATTATCATACAAATTTAATTAATTACTGAATTTGAAGTAAGCAATCATATTTACATTGATGGTTCAAAGTTTTCTCAATATAAATGGATGTTTTCAATGACTTCACTTGTCAAAAGAATTAATTTTCAAAGTTAGTTCTAATTCTGAAACAATTGGATTAAAAGTTATATAATTTTGGTAAACTTGGGGAAATATATTCCAGTTTTTATGAATTAAAATTTAGCTTTAAAATGTCATTTTTATTCGCCTAACTATTTCACATTTAGCGCCTTTATTAATACCTTTAATCACCATCTTTCAAAAATAATCAGTTGATTATTTATGTGTTTTCTTGCAATTAAACTTTTGTGAATAAATGGCAATAATCGTCCAGTTCACTGAAAAAAAAGTGTTGATTTTGCAGTATAATATTAGCACCCCAACTGCCAGCATTATACGGTAAAATGAACAGTAATAAACAGTAAAATAAGCAGTAATACGCTGCCGCACATGCTGCTTATTTTGCTGTTTATTATTGTTAATTTTACGGTATAATACTGGCAGCTGGGATGCCAATATTATACTGTAAAATCAACATTTTTTTTTCAGTGTTTAATGAAGGAATCTTAAACTTGATTTTTTAAAATTCTTTGTTGAATATAAAACAAAAGAAAACTAAAATGCTATGATTTCTAGATGTCAGCGTGTCGACAGACAATTGCTTGATGTCTAGAATAAACTTATTTGAAAAATAGTTTAATTATGTTTTTATCTCTTTGAATATTGTTGAAAAATATAATTTAATCAAAATAGTTCTTTTGATTTTTTTCGAATTAAAAATTTGTCTTGTCAATTTTAACGAGAAAATATATAAAATTCTTATATAAAATTATGATAATCTATTCTAGTTAGCGTTTTCTTCATTAACTACACAGTAATGGAGTAGTTAAGGTATCTCTATTACAGAAATGTCATAAAAAATTACAAAAAAATATATTTCAGAAAATAATTCAAATTTCAAAATTTCAAGAATTATTATTATTTTCTTGTATCCTCATGAATAATTGGTGTTCTTTTCAAACTGTAATTCCTCCTAATTTTGTAGGAGTATATGTGAAACACACACAAATTTGAATATAATAAATGATTAAAAAATATAAAGACATAAATTAAAAAAATATATTTCTAAATTAGTGACTACTGATGCTTTCTAAATGAAAATGATATTAAAATCTGAATTTCAATCAGAAATGATAAATGATGGATGTTAAAAAAAGAAGCTCGTTTTAAAAATCATATAAAAACAACAAACTGGTGCGTATCGTTGTGGGGTGTGTAATGTGGGGTTTTCAACATAAAACTTCTAAAAGAGGTAGATATTTGATATAATTATAATTACTTATAATTTCACATTTTTCATAAATGGCACTGTACGCTTTAGTTTTCTAAAAACATCAAAGTTATATCCTTTAAAAACATGTGAATGAAAAACTTATAAAGTTTGTATATAGTTCCTGAAAAAAAAATCACTTTGACTAACTCTGCCTCAATTCATCGTATAAAAATGTGACTGATACCAATCGTTTACAATTAACGTCTGCGAATTAATTGTAAACTATAATATTCTTTAGAGAGTCGTATACATGTTATATAAATTAAACAAACTTTAAAAATTTCCAAAACACCTAATTTTGACGCCATATTTAGATTCGACATTAAATTTTACCTTCGGATACCAAACGAGAAGTCATTCCGGCAAGTTTTTTTTAGGAATTATGCTGGATTAAAGTTTGTAACTCCTAATGTTAAATTTAATTTTAATTGTTAAAAAATAGATTACAATGTGGATAGTTTTTTAAGCAAGTTCAATAAACGTTTAACGAATGAAAATGTGTTTTTTTTTATTAAAATGACGTCATTTTTATCTAGTGTTCAATTAGGTGGCAGTAAAATAGAGAAAATAAAAAAATTGTTTCACATTTCGGTGCTGAAGACATGAAAAATCAATGAAAAAGTCATTTTAGTACAATTGTAGTTGATTATATGAAAAAATGTAAATTTTTGTAAATGAATTTGTATGTAATGAAAATGTAAGTTGCTGTGCATGAAATAAATAAGACATTATACGGTAATGTACCCTACTGCGTTTTAGAAAGGAAATTTATTAAATGACACGCTTTTATTTTTGGAAAAACAAGGTATGCATCAAAATGACTTGTACATTTGTTCTTAATCAGTGGTAATGAAGTTATATGGAAAATGTTTTTACTTTACATTAGACTGTCATACCCTACAATAAGATCGTATGACTACTACATTTGAAGATCAGGGGACTTAAAGTCCGATGTTCAAATCGTATTTTTTTTATCACACACTTAAAACTATCTAAGGTATATGAGTAATTTTTTTAAATTATATATATGTCTTATAAGCATGTAGAATTGCTCAAAGATTCAGGGAATGTAACGTTTAATGGCGGTCACATTAAACGCGATTTGATGCTTCTGTATTTCTTTTTTTTTTTAAATATGAAAATGCATTTTCTCAGTGAGTGGGGCTACGCTACTCCTGAATCCCATAATGTCTCAATCGTTTTATAATTATAATTTCTCATATTTCTCTTACTACTTCATAATTTCAGTGTATTTTGCACAGTTATTTTATTAGCATACGCTTCTCTTCACGCGAGTAATTTTAAATGTAACCTAATTGTAATACTTAATTATGCACTCACTTACTTTCTTAGACAATACTTAAGCGCTGCACTGCAAAAACAAATTGTTGATTTTACAGTATAATACTGGCATCCCAGTTTCCAGTATTATATCGTACAATTAACAGTAATAAACAGTATAATAAGCAGTAATGCGCAGCAGCGTTACTGTTTTCAAAGCTTTTTCTCAAAGTAATATATAATACAGGGTGTACCAAAAAGCTTGTAATGCGTTTTAATTTTTTAACAGTTGAAGATACGCAGAAAACATAAATTACAATAATGTTCAAAATAAGATTGAATTTACAGTTAAGTTGAGAGGTAAGCTCTTATCAAATCAAAAAGCATTAACATGGTTGATGGTTATCTCGGTTACATTCGCTGAGGGATGAATGTGTTTATCAGAGAGCCAATTTATTATTAATGTAGTACATGAAAAGGATCCAATTAAAGTAGCTAGGGAAAAGGTAAGTTCCTTGCGTTATTTCAACATCATGTTTTGTACAAAAGTCAAGCTGACATTTAGAGATACAGTGAAATTTAAAATGTATCGTAATTTCAATGTTACAATCTAAACTTAAAAACACTTAGAAGTGTTGAAATTTGTCCCTTCCACGTGTGTTTTCTAATTTTCTACATTAAATGCCCAAAGCAATCTATTTCTTGGGATAGATGAAAATTTATAGCCTGATAAATCTCATCTTCGGAATGAAAACGACGCCCACGCAATTTTGTTTAGATTACAAATTAGCCAAAAGTCATACATAGCAAGATCAGGAGAACAGGGAAGATGTTTTATCACTTTGATGTTTTTTTGTTCAAAACATTTGACTGTAATCTTTTTCTGATTGAAAAGAGGCATTTTAGTGATAAAACACGAGTCTCCTGAAATGCGACTTTTGAAGAATTTACGGAAGACAATTAGTGGTATATCAATTAGCTGTAACTGTCTTCTGTCCTTCTATCTTTATAGTTTTGACCAGCCCTGTACTCCGGAATAACTGAGAAATCGATTATAATTTAAATCGAAATACTGGAGACACAACATATCTATTTATTATGTCCGGAGGAATGACATCCTAACTTTAGTTGTTCGATGTATGGATAAAAATATTATTTTACTTAAAAGTTTAAGAAAATTTTAAAACCTTCTTTCTTTTTCAATTTTGAGCTTTCTGTAATTCAATTTTTGCATTCTGTTCTAACGAGTGTATGTTTTCTAACGATAGGGATCAGATTTTTAAAAAGTCAATCAATGTAAAAAAAAAAAAAAAAAAAAAAAATCAATAAAGTATCATGACATATGTAAAAATATTGTATAAATGACTATTTATGTATTTTTAAATTAAACTATTTATATTACTGAAAAACTTATATGTGTTTTATATGAAATGCATATTAAAAACCGCCCAAAAAATAGCGAATGAAGTGCTGATGTATGGCAGAAGTTTTAACACTGTAATATCATGACAACCGAATGACGAACCGATTCTTCTTTTTAAAATTTAAATACAGAGTTTATAAATATGAGAGCTGGTATTTACAGTAATATTTACACTATATATATTTTCACTAATATGCATAACAATTCCACCAAACATTACTTTTTAAAATAACCAAAACATACTCGGATGCATTCCACATCCAACTCCTCCGAACGAAACACCGTTCCTTCTCTCTTCTCTTCACTTCCGTTTTCTTTAAAACAGAAAAGGGTTGGAAGGATGTTGGTTGCATGATAAACACGTTGATCATATTGGTACATTGAAGAAACACAAACAAGGAAAAATGAAATTTAAATATATTGATTAACTCATTTAATGTGAAAAGTGTGAAGTAAAATGCCTTTTTATAATTTATAGCCATCGTTTCTATAAGTAACTTTGTCAGAATATATGTTATTTAGATATACAGGGTCATTGCAATTCCCTCCGGGGTTTCGAAACGTTATAGTAAAAAAACGAAGACGAATATGAAAAAAAGAAACATATGAAATTATTCCGAAACTATTCAAGTTTTACTTACATACATTACAGGTGTTCTATGTGTGAACCCTTGGTCACACGGCATACATCCATGCGATAGTCCAGTTCCTGCCATACTCCGTTTCTTTAAATTTCCGGTACCACACATGAATTGTTTTGTCAGTTGGTCCCTGTTTTCGATATTTATTACGAAAGGCCCGTTGAACTGACACCACTGATTCAGATTTAAAGCTTTTAACGTTTAACTAATTATAACTACCCATCGAAAAACAAATCTGAAAATGCATAAAGTTATATAAGGTAAGCTCATTTCGAATCATGAAACATTAATATCTTTATTGTTTGCGCAGAATAAATAAACGAAATGAGAAATGAGTTTATAAGAGGGATATAAGGCAAAGTATTAATAATGTGAGGTTCATGAGATGGATGTTATTAAAATAGCTGAATAATTGTTTCTTGCATGATACATTTTACTCAAAATATTTTAAATAAAAGTATATATATATATATAAGGATATAAAGGATATATATATATATATATTTATATTGTGTGATTTATATTTATTTAATTCTATTACATAAAACTAAAATATTTACGGTTATTTCCAACGGAATTTATTCCATTTTATTGAAAAGAGTCTTAACTTTGCACTTAAAGTCCAATAATCTTAAAATAATTTAATATATTTTTATGTGTTTGATATTACGCCAAGTAAAACAATATAATGTCATACACATCACAACGATAGCTAAGAATATATAACTATATATTAGTTGTATGATGGCTCCTTTTAATGTCTTTACCGTTTAACTAATGACACTTTCATATTCAGCGAATGATTTAGGAAATTGAATATTTTTGTATTAGGTAACCTCTTATCCAATCCTGAAGCATTCAAATTGTTAATGTTTACACGGTTTATTTAAGAAGGTTCGGGGTTAAAAAATTGATTTTCTTTATTTATAGGCATTTCTTAATAATTTTTGTATCAAATGTGTCCTTCTATAAAAACTACTTTTCAGATAAAAAGTTTTTGAAAACTTTGCATTTTATTTTATAATAAAAATTAGTTTTTAAATTTTTAACTTGTTTGATTTTTTATATAACTCATGAACTACTTGCCCGATTGCGTTTTGTTTTATACTGTTGTGTGCGGCAAAGTTTTCGTGTTAATTTGTCTTCAGGATTTATAAAAATATTACTTAATTTATAATCAAATTTAACAGTAAGAAATAGTTTATTTTGGAGAGTGATTTTTACTTCGAGGACTATATTTTATAGTTTTCACATGAAATTAAAAATTCTGAAAACAATTTATTAAAAACATAACATAAAAACGATGTACAAAATTCCATACACATATATTGCAAGAAAGTTTAGATATAGGGGAGATGAGGGATGAATGGGACAAGGAATGGATGGGACGTTCTCAATATTTCAGGCAATAAACTTTTTTTTAGTTGCTTCCTATCCTCATAGATGACACTATCATAGTGTGCTTCAGAACAAAAAGCAAGACACATGGCTGTTTTCAGTTTGCTTCAAATTTGCATTTCCTGAAAACTCTGCTTAAAAGTAATTTTTTTTTTTTACATTTGAAGTTACTTAAATATCTTATGCAATGTAAACAATTAAGATATGATGTAGTTTTTTATTTCAAGGCTGAATACTGGTACTTAAAATGAATGAACATTAACCATTGTGACAAAATAATTTTTCAAACAAAATGGCTAACAATTGAATACATGCATCATGGGGATGATTGGGACATTTTAAATGGGGATGAATGGGACTGCTTCATCCATCCCTAGAGGATACTGAATTTTTTATAATTAACTAAAGAATATTATATAAGTTGATAAATTAATAATTTATGGTAATTATTCTTATCACATTTCATCCGCATTTTAGTCATGGTCTTCAGCCATTGAATGCTTCCGTTTATGGGCCTTTTAAGGCAAAGCTGAGAAGAGTCCAAGATGATTGGCTAACGAATAATCCTGGAGATCATATTACAATTTACAATCTCTCAGCTTTTGACAAGGAGGCATTTTTGTCAGCTTTTAGTCCTTAACATTGAATATAGGGAAGAAAATATTTGTGACCCTTTCATTCCTGCTGTGGGGACGATTGGGACATACAGAAACTTTTTTTTAAATTTCATAATATATTTCTGTATAATAATAATCTTGTATAAATACTGTGCATAAGATGTAGTCAAACACCTAATCTATGAAATGTGATATTTAATATTTATAATAACTTAAATAAAATATATAAAATAAATATTTTTGCGAAAATGTCCCATTCATCCCACATCTCCCCTATCCATTTAAGCATGACAAAATATGAAAAAATCCATTCTGAGATAAATGGACTTAAGTTTTACTTACAGGCGGGGCAGGACTGATAGTACTACACAAAAATTGTTGTATCAGCTGATGCTATCAGTTTGATTTTTTAAATTTATTTTACTCTGTAGTATTTTATTAGATAAAAAGATAAAAATGCATTATTTTAGAATTTTGACCCTTTTAAACAAAGTCAGGAATGAGATTATCAGAGGAATATATTCAAAGTATGAATAATGTAATACGTGAGATTAATCTCTTCGAAGTAGCTGGAATATGGTTTGTTTCTTAAACTGTATATTTTATTAAAATGTATTAAAAATTTTACAAGAAAAAAATATGTGTTTTTGTGGGATTTCCCAGTTCTTCTGATGTCATTACACATCACCTAAAAATATTTCTAGTTATTTAAAAATAACTATGCTGCGAATAAATGAAAGGGGATCTATATTTACCAGAAAAGCTATTAATGGCAATAATTCACTCAGAAAAGAATTTCTTAAAGTAAATAAAGTTGCATTTCATAAGCTTTTATTAAGTTCTGAAGTATTAATATGGTTAATGCTTACAATGTTTACATTAACACAATGGTGGCTGTGTTTAGAGAGGAATATAACCTAATGTATAATTAATGTAATATATGAGATAGATCTCAATAAAATAGATAAAAAAATCGTTAGTTTCATGCATAATACCAATTAATAGTTTACACTTCTTTGATAAAAGTTTTATCATGTTCCTTGATAAAATACATTTTGATAAAAGTTCACTAAAATTTACATAAAAAATCAATTAAAATCTATATACATATATATGATTTTGATAAATAAACTTTTGTAAATTTTCACGTTTTTAAAAAACGTATTGTCTAAAAATCATCAAAATAAATAAATAAATAAAAAATAAAATATAGCTTTAATCAAAAAAATTATCTCGAACTTAGAGAACCACCGTAATCTAACTCATAAAATAAAAATTGAGAATTTTAACAGGAATAATTTATTGTTTATTTCTAATATCTACAGTATTAATTCTTAGTTAATATGCTTATAACTTTGACATTCGTCTTATTACTTAAATTACTTTTATTTGTTTAGTAGCAATATTAATGAAGAAACCAAAAAGAAAAAAATATTTTCATTATTTCAATATTAACATTACGCCAATCTTTTGAGATCACATTGGAGTTAAATTAAAAATTTTATTGACAGCAGCAAGAAATTTAATAACTGGCAGAACGTTGCAATAAACCACATCAAACGATCGCGAAATTAATATGTTATGAAATAGCTTCTTAAATGTCGTGTTTGAAATACCAAAACATGCAATGTTAATAAACATATCGAGTTATGAAACGCTTTAATGGTTGAATTTAATTAAGTTTATGATGTTATGTGATGTTTTGACGCAAATACTGCAAAGTGCAACGTAAATTACATTTATAAATATATAAAGGATAAATAAATTTAAACATTCTGAAAACTGTTGTTCTCGGTTATAAACTGAAACAAGAATAATTGTTTGGGAGAGTATTATATTATAAAAAAAAACATCTCCATTAATAATGATGACGTCATACTGACAGTGAAAAAACCTGACCAATAAATTTCTCTTTTACTACAAACAAAAACTTCTCGGAGAGTAACGGTGACGTCATACTGACAATAGAAAAATCTGACCAATAAATTTAGCTTTTACTACAATTTTTGTATCTTCTAAAAATTCCACAATTTAAATTTATACTCCGGCAATTAGGAAAACACTGTTCTTTCAAATGCGTATTTGTTTTTAACTGTACCTAAATTTTCTATTTTTTTGTAGGACTCACTTTTATAGAAGAGTTAATTTTCAAGAATGCATTTTTTTAAATGCATCTCTGTTACGTGCAGTCCGATTGCGAAAGATTAACCCATTTGCATTTAAAGCAATATAAATAGTTGCGTATGTGTTTCTTGCTAACATTCCAAAGCGAAATAAAACTTCACCAATAACTAAATAAAATTATAAAATAATATAAGTAAAACACAAATTTTACAGACATGGAGATACTCTCTTAAGCAACTGAAATTATCAGGATAAAAAGGACGGCTGTAAGTAGCAAAATCTTTGGCATTTTCTTCAGCTGTTAATTCATGACATACGAAAGTATTGTTTATAAAAATTTTAGTTGAATACATTATTGATGTTTTCATATAAAAATGCTTTATGGCGTTGAAGGGGATAATCTAGAAGAATATTTTTATTGTAAAAAATCTATTACTTTTTAATTAAAATAAATGGTTTTCACCAATTTTCTGTAACTCGGGAAGCCCTGGTTGGCTTCCTTAGTTTTATTGAGTAAAAATATTTCTTGCGTGCCTTCGAGTATCGCGTATACCATCTCAGATTCAATTGCTAGATTAGATATAAAGGTTCTTTCTTATAGAATTTAGAGGAGAGTCTACTATAAACTCTTCAGCTCACAGTGTACCCTTTTTGCTGCTTTGAAATCGCTGAAAAAAATCACCTACAAAATAATATAATAAAATCATTTATTAACGTTAAACTAAAGATGTACCTAAAGCTTAAAGGGATAAAACATTACACGAAAGGCCCAGAAATACTTTTTAATATAAAGATGACATGTTTCATACATTTGTGTAATTTTTTATTACTTTAAGCATTAATTAAATCTTTAGTTTAACGTTAAGGGGATTCTTCACTCACTTGAAAACACCCGCACGTTAATGTTAAACCTATAGACAGGTTGTTTTCGAATTTCTCGTTTAAATTTGAATATTCTTAAACGATTTTTTTTGCATAGTATAGTTCAGGTCGATCCCTAATATGGCTATTTTCTACTTTTTCGAATTTCAGTTGCAGATTTTTTAAATAAAGGTAATTCCACTTTCGGAACCGGTTTCGAAAGTAAAGGTACCGTTATAAAAAAATGTGCAACCAAAATCAAAAAAAATAAAAAGTAGCCATATTAGGGATCGACTTCAGTTACACTGTGCAAAATAAGTCGTTTAAAAATATTCATATTTAAACGAGAAATTCGAAAACAACCTGTCCATAGGTTTAACATTAGCGAACGGGTGTTTCCAAGTGAGTGAAGTGTCCCCTTAATAAGTGATTTTATTATATTATTTTGTAACATTTCATCGATGCGGATTGAACATGTTTAATGGATATGATAAGAAAGTATTTTCGCATTTTAAATATGAAAGACTGAGTCTTGATCGCTAACTTTTGAATTTGAATTTTCTTATAAGTACTGTTTGCATTATACAGACAGACAGACAGCGTCCACCCTAGGGACCAGCTTTTGGCTAATGGCCAGGACGAACCTAATTGATATTTTACATAAATTTTAATTTTAGTTATTTATATAGCATTTTGAGATTAACATTATAATGACAATTATTTATAGTCGTACATTTTGAATGCATTAATACGTATACAATAACCTTTAGAGGTATAATATATTTTTAAAAAATGATTACAATATATAATTACAATATAAAATTCAAACAATTTTATTTACACACAATAACATTTTGAAATACACTATATACAGTAACCCCTCACTCACACGTGACACAGGGCAAACAAACCTCATCACCAGAAACTTAAAAAAAGTAACCCCCGTACTCAAATGCAAAAATTAAAACCTTTTTTTCCCCCCTCTTTACTGTTTAAAACAGTGGTACGAAAAAGCAACCACCGAACATCACGCATAAGTGAGAGGTCACTGTATTTACAATTTGGTACTGATACAATACATGAAACAAACTTTTTCTTTTTAAAGAGAGATAACTGACTATAAGAGGAATTTGTATTTAATAAATGAATATTTTTGATTTAAGATATTCTAATTTTCGTAAAGTTGAAACAGTTGCTTTTTATCAGATAGTATAGCTAGAATATTGTCAAGAGTTTTAGTTTCATTATATGTGAATTTATACTTCATAAATTTACATTTGCCAAATAAATAATGTAGTGTGTCACCTCTCTGACCACACTGACAGAAGTCATCATCTCTTTTGCCAATTCTATGTAAGAATGTGGGAAAACTTCCACATCCACTGAGGAAGTAGAGTGAGACTTTATCTTTACATATAAGTGAGCATTGAACCTTTGGAATAATACTATGAGTAAACCTGCCGCACCCTGAGGAGTCCCAGTTGTGCTGCTACTTGTCTAGCAATTGCAATTTAATAAGCTTATTAAGTAAAGAGCATGGAAGTTTAACTTCCTTGCTTACTGGCAAGTTGCAGTACTGTGCGGCCTGGTACGCCAGCTTGTCCGCCAGTTCGTTGCGCACAATGCCCACGTGATATAGAAAATTTTATTTTTATTTTCTTTTAGTAATTTGTGAAGGTCAAATATTTGTTTATATTTAGGGAACAAAATGTTTAATGCTAATACTGTTGATTTGCTGTCTGAAAAAAATGTGAGTTATTTTTTGATTTGTTGAGATAGCCCATTTTATTGAGTTAATAACTGCTGTAAGTTCAGCTTGAAAGACTGTGTTGTTATTTTGAATTTTGCAAGATTGTTCTTTAATTTTAATTTGATTTTTAAAGGCCACATAAGCATATGCTGTTTTGTTATCTGTTTTAGAACCATCAGTATAGATCTGTGTTATATTAGGTTTGTTTATGTTTACATCCGTCAAAATTAAATTGTTAATATATATTTCAGGATTTGTTTGAAATTTATAGACTTGTTCTTCAAATTTGTTATATTCTAATATTTGATTATTAAATATTAAGATGTCTTTAATATTTTTAATTTTGTATTTAAGATTTTTTGCTTCTAATGTAAATAATAACGGTGGAATGCCCAATAGCACCTGAAGTGTGTGTGTCGATACATTCTTATAAAATTTTGTTATTGATGTTAAGCAAATTCTTTGTATTGATTGTAAGTTTCTTTTATCAATTATTCTCAGATTATTGAAACAAACCTTTGAGCCGTAATCGATAATTTTCTCGAGGACAGTAAGGTACCATTCTCGAAGAAAATCTCGTCTTACCCCTCATGTCGTTGAAAAAACTCTTAATGGATGATGTTAATGATAAAATTTTACTTTTGATATTTAATATATGTTAAATATAAATGTGCAACGTTAAATTAGCACAAATTAAAATCATTTCTAATGGCAAACAGCTGTTTCAGAGCTTTCATCTGGCCGCGGGGCGAGAGATGGCAGGCAAGCGGTCATGACCTAGGAGTTTTTAATTTGTTTTTACCTTTTGAGTTGGCACTGAAGATGGAGCTTAAGGGCTCTGAAACAGCTGTTTGCCATTAGAAATGATTTTAATTTGTGCTAATTTAACGTTGCACATTTATTTTTAATATAACGGCACAAAGTTTTAATCCACCTTTTAGAGATTTAATATATGTGTATGCCAAGTTAGATTACTTTCATAGTGGATACCTAATAATTTAAGTGTTTCAACACGTTTAATTTTAATGTTATTCAGTTTAATTTGAGGTTCTCTGTTCCTTAAAATGTTTTTACCCAGCATTATATATACCGTTTTTCTGTCGATATTTTTAGTTTTAGTTTTGTACAGATATTACTAAACAGCGATATCATTTTATTTGATTTATCTTCAAGTTCTCGTCGGCTATTTGCCGCTATGATCATATTAAAATCATCACAAAAAGGTTTTAAGTTATGGAATTTTTCAGAATATGTGATTAATATAATGTTTGCTATAAGCAGCCAGAGCAGGGGACCAAGACAGGAACCCTGCGGCCAACCTTGGTATGTTTCTCTTTGTGTGTTAATACTCTGATAGTCTATTATAATTTTTATATTTGTTAAAAATGTTAGTAATATATTTTTCAGGTATTTTGGAATGGGTAGTTTTTGTATTGCTTTGCCGAGGATAGTCCAATTTATATTGTAAAATGCACCCTGTATATCAAAAGATACCAAGATGCAAAATTTGTTATTCTGTAATTTTTTATGAATCTCATCGTTTACGGCTTGTAACAATTGAATAGTGTTTCGTCCCTCTCTGAAGCCAAATTGTTGTTCATGGAAGTGATTGTTAATTTCAAGGTAATGTATTATTCTGTGTTTAATTAATCTCTCCATTATCTTTCCTAGCATCGGGAGAAGGCAAATTGGACGATAGGATGAATGGAGCTTTGGTTTTTTATTGTTTTTTGCGAAGAAGATAACCTGGGCAATTTTCCAATTTGCTGGGAAATAATTTAAAGATAGACATTTATAAAAAATATCGCGAATAAGACTTTTGTAGTTTTTGAATAAGTTTTCGATTAAAAATGCATCAGTTTTGTCATAGCCCGGAGCTTTAAGATTATTCTGTTCTGATAGTGCATAATTTATTTCTTTAGTTAAGAAAAGTGGTGGGTATGGAGAATATTATGTTTCCCTTACAAAGTCAGATAAAGGAGGTTCAGGATTTTCTTGTTTGGGAAAATGGTGATTTAGCAAGTTTGTAAATGTATCTGAAATTGTGGAATATATATTAGAGCCAGTAAGTGTCATATGTAGAAAATGTTGGTTTGTTGTATTTTTTGCTGTTGCAATTTTGAATGCTTTTCCAAATTTATCAATACTTTGTGTACAAAATTTTTGCCAAGATTTGGCCTTTTCTGATTTGATATGTTTTTTATATAGTGCTATTTCTTTCTTTAGTAGTATTTTCCATTTAGTATCACCTGTTCGTTTAAATCTCTTATTTAATGCGGCTATTTTGTTTCTGTGGGACTTCAGAGAGGCGTTCCACCAAGTAAATGTTGGATATAGTTTTAATTGTTTCGTTTTGAGAGTGGAATTACATGTTTCTAAAATATTATTGTTAAAGGTATCTAGCCAGTTGTCTAATTCGTGTGTTGTTATTATAATGTCAAGTTCATTTTGTAATTCAGATACATATTTCTTAAAATTTTTGTTAAATTTTTTAAAAGTTGTATATTTGGTTTGAAATCTACCTAATTTTATGTAGTTAATTGAACGTGCTATAGAAAATCGAATGTACCTGTGGTCTGACTTACTCATATTTTCTACGTCCACATACCACGTCTGGATTCTTTCAGAAATGTCTTGAGGGCACAACGTCACATCCGGAATAGTGGCACAGGGATTGTCAACTTGTCCAATGAATGATTCTGGGGATTCAGAATTATTTATAAGGATCAGTTCTCTTGCCAATAGCAGGAATGTCAATATTGATCCCCTCTCATCCTCTTTCTGATAACCCAGGAGTGCCAAGTGGGCGTTAAGGTCTGCACCCAGTATCAGGTTTGTCATTGGGTTAAACTGATCTAACCTTCATATCCTCAAGCAGGTTACTTTTTCATCTGAGTAAGTGTGGATGGCTGGAACATCCGGTGTAGTTATCACAACTGCAGCTGTTTGATTTTTGGATGTAAAGACTTTCCATGCTGTTGATGGAATACACCAAACTTTGTTTTTGATGTGGTAATAGTCTTGGATGAGTAATATTGTAATTTTATTTTCATTGGCAAAGCCCCACAGATGGTTTGTAGTTGCTCGACTGTTTTGTAGATTAATTTGCAGACATTCCAAATTTTCACTAAAGGGTGCTATTGTTGGTGTATGTTGAGATTGTATATCGTCTTTATTTAAAATATTGAATTGGAAATGCTATTTTTAACAAAGTTATTTCTATTGTAGAGATGATATTGATATATGGGACATTGACTTGTGTTTGCTGCATAATGAAAGTCATTTTCTGTATCTTTACAGTTTACACATATGTATTCTGTGGGATTGTGTTTTACTTTACACTTTTCAGAATCGTGACACTTCGTGCAGTACGTACATGCTCTTGGATATTGACATCTATTTGATACGTGGCCGTATCTCTGACAGCATCCACAACGTATTACTGGGCGATATTGTTCAATCCTACACGAGTTGAAGCCAATAAGGAGTTTTCCTTTATTCAGTAGATAATTGGCTATGTTGTCTTCCACACTTAGAACAAGTTGATATGTTTTAGATGTTTTTCTTTGAATGACTTTAAAAATAGTTATTGGTGTATCCATGTTTAGATCTTCTATTATTGCTTGTGGTATTCCTTATTGTTCTGTAATGTTAGGAATGCCAAGTATTATAATTTTCTTCGTGTTATATGGAGTATATTGAGTTTCTATAACATCCTTCAATGCTTCAATTTTGTTAATGAAGGTGGAAAGAGCTTTTGTTTCTTTTGGGCTGTCAGATTGTATTATCAGAAGATTTTTATCACGTGCTGGACTACATACAATATGTGGAAGATCTTTATTTTCTTTAACTTTAATATTCAAAATATCTTTTGATGCCATTGACATTGTCGTGTTTGGCTTCTTGTGTAATAATACTGCAGCATTAGAGATGCCTATTTTATTCCTTTTTGGGATATTTTCCTTCATTGACTGCTGCAATACTTCTGAGTAACTAGTTTGGGATATATCTATTTTTGCTTGTTCTATAAGTGAGTACTCTCCCGCCTGGTCCATTTTTTCTAATATTTTGTTCGTCTTTGTTTCTATGTTTTCCAGAGTTTTTTGAAGTTCTTCTATTGATGCAATGCCCGTACTTATTGTTAACCTCTGTGGTTTTAGTTTTTCTGATTTTAATTCCTGAATTTCGCAGAGTAGTTGCTGTATCATTTGATCTCTTTCTTTTATTAACTTTTGAAGATCTTTCCCTACCTGCTCAAGGAGTTTTACATCTGTTAAGAGATTGTTTATTTTCGCATTTTCTTGGATGCGTTTTGCTATTTGTTCATCTTTTGAGATCAATGATTCTTTTAATTTTTTATTTTCTTCTTGTGTCTTTCTGATTCTTTCTAATTGTTGATTTATTAGTTGAGCCTCGTTTTCGGTTTTGTCCTGTTGATTCTGTCTTTGTGTTGTTAGTGTCCTGTTTTAAATTTTCCAGTTTTTCTTCTAGTTCTTTCTTCTCTTTTTCTAAGCTTACGATCTTTTCTTTCTGGAATGTTCTTTCCTTTGTTGTTTTTTTATGAGGTTGAATCTTTCTTCATATTTTTCCAGTCTTTTATTAATTTCTTCTTTGTATTTACTCGCCTCGTCTGCGTCACTTTTTTTCATTCTTCGTAGGAAGTCGCTGTATTGGTTCATCAATGCTGTTAAGTCCATTCTTATTGCGTTTTTCTGTGTAAATTTTTGATACTTTCTACTTGGGTTTTGGGTGTTATAGCGTCTGGATCTTCGTTTTAATAATGTTCGTGAGGTATTAAAAGCCGTAGTTGCTGTTTGCATTATACATGTGATGTCGTGATTTATGTTTATTATTATTTTTTTTAAATGCGAAAATAGTTTATTTATCATTCCCGATCTTGAAGATGTTGCCGTTTGAGCGTATGAAACATATTATCTCTATAGTAAAAAGCATTTTTAAGCCTTTTGTGTTATATTTTACAACTTTAAGCATTAATTACATCTTTAGTTTAAAAAAAATCACCTAGTTCAGAACTATTTATCCGGTTCTTCGTGATAATTAAAAGTGATGACACCTAATTAAAAGTTTTTTTTAAAAAACCAAATGCATTTCCATATTTCCTTGTACATTTTTGCCTAGGCGGTAGTTTACCTAATTTTTGTACCTAAAATGACTTGTAAAAGATTAGTACTGACTTTCACTCATGAGTTATGATTAGAATAATAGTTTCGAAAGTAAAGGGACATTTAATGCATTGCCTTATGCACGCTGCAATGTGGGATATTTTATCAACAATAAATAAAAACACAGTAAATTGTGCTATTTACAGGCCGTAATGTGTTTTTTAACTGAACTAAACTTTTGCATACTATGTATTACGCATACAAATCTATTGATCGTTAAAGGGTTGCACAAAAGATTTCGCACAATTTTCCGACCATAGAAACAGTGTGTTCCGACTGTGTGTTTCCGATGATGAAATGCCTTTTCTAATCTATTTAATTAGATATCAACTTTCATAATATTAAATGGTGAAGTTTTATTACATTACTACGTTTTATTACCGACATAAAATATAGCCAATGATGGAGCAGGGGTTGCCACCATCAATTTGCCACCATTACTTTTTAAATCGGTTCGGGAATTCCAGAGATTTCATAGAAATTGTAATTTAGAATGTTTTTAGAACGATTTTCACTCATTTCACCCTTTTAAATTTCGAATTTATTGTAAATTTTATTCTTAGAGAGATTTACATCTTATAAGTAACTACAATGCCAAATTTCAAACTTCTACCTCCTTCAGTATAAAAAAAATCGCAATTTTAGAACGTTTTTTGCTCCTGCACCCCCCTTGGAGTTAGTGACACCAATATAAAATATAGCCTATGTTGGAGCAAGGGTTGTCACCATCAATTTACCTACATCCCTTTTGAAATCGGTTTGGTAGTTCCACAGATTCCATAGAAATTGTAATTTAGAATGTTTTTAGAACGCTTTTAGCTCATTTCACCCTTTTAAATTTCTAATTTTATAAAATTTTATTCTTAGAGAGCATTTACATCTTATAAGTAACTACAATGCCAAATTTCAAATTTCTAGCTCCTTCAGTATAAAAAAAATCGCAATTTTAGAACGTTTTTTGCCCTTGGACCCCTCTGGAGTTAGTGACACCGACATAAAATATAGCCTATGATGGAGCAGGGGTTGTCACCATCAATTTGCCACCATTACTTTTGAAATCAGTTCGGTAGTTCCAGAGATTCCATAGAAATTGTAATTTAGAATGTTTTTAGAACGCTTTTCGCTCATTTCACCCTTTTAAATTTCGAATTTTTTTGTTTTTGTTTTTAGAGAGCATTTATATCTTATAAGTTACTACAATGCTAAATTTCAAATTTCTACCTCCTTCAGTATAAAAAAATCGCAATTTTAGAACGTTTTTCGCTCCTGCCCCCCCCCCCTGGAGTTAGTGGCACCGATATAAAATATAGCCTATGTTGGAGCAGGGGTTGTCACCATCAATTTGCCACCATCACTTTTGAAATTGGTTCGGTAGTTCCAGAGATTCCATAGAAATTGTAATTTAGAATGTTTTTAGAACGCTTTTCGCTCATTTCACCCTTTTAAATTTCGAATTTTTTAAAATTTTATTCTTAGAGAGCATTTACATCTTATAAGTAACTATAATACTAAATTTGAAATTTCTAGCTCCTTCAGTATAAACGAAATCGCAATTTTCGAACGTTTTTTGCTCCTACACCCCCTGGGGATAGTGGCACCCACAAAAAATATATCCTATTTTGGAGCAGGGGTTGTCACCATCAATTTGCCACCATCACTTTTGAAATCGGTTCGGTAGTTCCAGAGATTCCATAGAAATTGTAATTTAGAATGTTTTTAGAACGCTTTTCACTCATTTCACCTTTTTAAATTTCGAATTTATTTTAAATTTTATTCTTAGAGAGCATTTACATCTTATAAGTAACTACAATGCCAAATTTCAAATTTCTAGCTCCTTCAGTATAAACAAAATTGCAATTTTAGAACGTTTTTCGCTCCTGCACCCCCCCCCCCTGGGGTTAGTGACAACGACATAAAATATAGCCTATGTTGAAGCAGGGGTTGTCCCCATCAATTTGCCACCATCACTTTTGAAATCGGTTCGGTAGTTCTAGAGATGCTATAGAAATTATAATTTAGAATGTTTTTAGAACGCTTTTCACTCATTTCACCCTTTTAAATTTCGAAATTTTTTTATTTTGTTTTTCGAGAGCATTTACATCTTATAAGTAACTACAATGCCAAATTTCAAATTTCTAGCTCCTTCAGTATAAAAAAGATCGCAATTTTAGAACGTTTTTCGCTCCTGCACCTCCCTGGGGTTAGTGACACCGACATAAAATATAGCCTATATTGGAGCAGGGGTTGTCACCATCAATTTGCCACCATCACTTTTGAAATCAGTTCGGTAGTTCGAGATATTCCATAGAAATTGTCATTTAGAATGTTTTTAGAACGCTTTTCGCTCATTTCACCCTTTTAAATTTAGATTTTTTTAATTTTGTTCTTAGAGAGCATTTACATCTTATAAGTAACTACAACGCCAAATTTCAAATTTCTAGCTGCTTCAGTATAGAAAAGATCGCAATTTTAGAACGTTTTTCGCTCCTTCACGCCCTGGGGAAGTGGCACCGACATAAAATATAGCCTATGTTGGAGCAGGGGTTTTCACCATCAATTTGCCACCATCACTTCTGAAATCGGTTCGGTAGTTCCAGAGATTACACCCTACAAACAAACAAACAAAAAAACAATTTTTACTCCTTTATAATATTAGTATAGATAGTATATAGGGTAGTTTTTGAATGTTTTGGAAAATGTTTCATAATGTATGCTTGATGCATGATTTTGCTTTCTTATTTTAAACACAGAATGTATTTTTTTTTTCTTTTCAAACAAAATTTAATTTTGTTAAAGTTCTTTAGATTAGAATAACACTTTGTAATGAAAGAGTTATTTAGAAAGAAATCACTGCATGGATAATTTAATAGAAATTTAACTTCAATTAGGAACTGTAAATCTATTCTAAAAGTAAATTTATCAGTGTTACTTGAACAAAGGAAATAATTGTTAATTGTTCAATTTAAATAAATTGGCACTACTTCTAAAATGTCTGTAATTTTAAAATGTATTTAATTCACAATCTAGCTAAACTTAAATGGATTTTCTCTTGTATATTTACGCCAAAATGTCTATTTATTTTAATTCAAATTAGATAAAAGTTCTAAATTAAAGATTTTACATATCTGTAAAAAATATACAAAATGATAATGTTTTATGTTGCATATTACTGTAACACTTTTAAATGTAACATATTATGAAACAGCTTCTTAAACGTATCATTCAAAAAGCTTGAGACTTTTATTTAAAAAAAAAAAAAAAAAAAAAAAAAAAAAAAAAAACATTAGGTATATATCTCTAATTTTTTCATTTATTTATGCTTATTTCGTTACTTTATCACGTAATTGCTGCAAAAAACAAAAATGAAAAGTGTAATGAAAAAAAACTATTTGTAATTATAAACTGCTATATTTTATTATTTTAGATAGTTTGTCGCATCTCAGTGTACGTGATTATCTTCATTACATTTATTTTTAAAATGTTTATAGGGCAAAAACAATCTGAGGAAAAGAAAACTATATGTTGTGTTCGTTGTTAAAAAAAAAATTTCTTGTTTAATATGTAAACCTAGAATGTCCTCAGTTTGAAATACATTTTATTGTTCTAAAATTTGGTTAAGAAACCCCCAGAAGGTAAATACCCACACGTACTCTGCAAATATGCATTCTGTAATTATGATTGTTGCATTTACTGAATTAGATTCAATTGTCAGATGAAATATTCATGTTTATCCTCTATATAGGCTTATAAAACTCTTTCTTAAAAAAATCACCTTTATTCATAAAATGGTTTTTCAATAAAACCTTTATGTATTTATTTATACATTATATTTATGAATTGAACTTATTCTTTAAATGTTTTCATTTATTATTTCATTTTTTTTCAGATATGTTTTTAGTGTAGAATAAAATTTTGTAACAAAAAGGATTTTATGGAAGAAATTTCGTGTTGGATATTTGAATTGAAATTAATTTGAACTAAAGTAAAGGCACCGATATTGGCCAAGTACTAGTAGTGAGCCACTAATTTTTAAAGTTCACAAACAAGCTCGCAACGCATTTCTAAAAACCGACTGAAAGAAATCCGATTTTCTAAAACTCTTAACTTTAAGTTTCCATAAATCTGTTTGAAATAATTGTTTTGCACTGTTAATGACGAAGTTTATTTTTAACAGGTCTTCAAAAACGGATTTTTAGCAAATTCTTATCGGTATTTTTAAGATTTATGTCATCGTTTAAATTATTGTTTCTTTAATAGTATGTTTTACTTTGCATTAAAATGTTCTTTTTATATTTAGTTACATTCTAAATTAGTTTCAAAACTCACCGCTAGGTGGAAATGTGGTCCTGTGTAATAACCACAATGAGCCACTGTTGCCATATTTAAATTGATTTTAATCGTTAAATGTGCAAAATAAAAGTTAATTTTTTTGCAGTACTTATTCTACATTTTTTAAACTCTCTTTTCGTACACAGCTCCACTTTTCCACATAAATATGACTTTTGGAAGTATATTTTTTCACGAAATCCTTTGTCGTCCGTCTTGTTTAATCATAATAAAAAGTTTGGCTCCCTTCTCGCTATTAGATCATGCTACAGGGCATGTTGAGTATTGTCACTTTAATTATGGCAACTCTGTACTCATAGCAATCAAGTATAACAGACTGAACTGTAAGATGAAATATAAACTTTGATTTCTTTGTATCCGTAAGTAAAATTTGTATTTACTTTATTAAACTAAAGATTTAAACATTTTACATTATAAAATTAATTCTTTTAAATTTATAAATGAAGACAAAAATCCCTTTCATTTGAGATTCCTTTTAGTGATATTTCTTGAAATTAGAAAAACGTTTTGTAATACGGGATATTCAGAATACAATCGCCGCAGGCGTAAATGAAGTTAAAATTAAATTAATTCCTGTAACTCCATTCCAAATGCAATTTTCTCAATATAAAGTTAACAAAGAGAATGGATGTTAAAACTTCAATTTAAATAAATTAGCACTTCCTGGTAAATGTTTCCAAGTTAATTTACAAGGTAATTCACAAGTAAATTTCAGAGATGTTTAGTTTTCAGACAAGTCTATGTTATGCCAAAACTTTTAAAGTTTATTTAAATAAATTGTACATAAAGTTCTAAAACTTTAACAATTATATTTAAAAGGATAACTAAGGCTTGGACTTTCTTTTTGTATTTCCACTTTTAGCAGATGACCGAAAAATATTTTATAATATTTATGTATATATATAATCTGCACATTTCTTTCAAAATTTCATGCTTAAAAATTAGGGTGCGCAATATGCAAGATATGTTTCCGAAAACTATATGAAATTACCTACTTTTTCATTCTCATACCATATAACGCGTAGATTTCGCAATAAAATTATAGGAATATAAAAGTAATAAGTGAAAATAAGAAATAATTATAACGTAGAAATAATTATAACGTAAGAAATAATTATAACGTATACGTACCATATTTTATGTATTATTAGCAAATACAGAATAATTCTTCCTCTTTTGGTAATTGTTTAGATACTTTTTACCATTTGACTAATAACTCACCAGTTTGTGTCCAATTAACCATAATGATTAATTTGTGAACCAGTATTCTCAATAAACTAATCAATATCTCTAATCTTTCCAGCTATATTGTCGCCAACTTCAGATTCTTTTGCAGTGACTTTAAAGTAAACTATCTAAACGGTTTATTTAAGCAGTATTTTGACACAAAATGCGACGATTCTATTTCTATAACTTTTGGTTTTTCTTACAAATATTTTTTTTTCTTTATATTGTTTTTGAAATGGCTTTTCTGTTATATAAGTTTAACATAGAATAAAGTGTAACACCTATATAATATTACATTAAAGTAAAGATAAATTTTCACTACTAGAAAAATACTCATTGCGAAAATATTTATTTTATTAAATGCTATTTTAATAAAGAGTAAGCAAAGTTAGACAATGATAATTTCTAGAAAGCAATTATTGTCTATTTCTGAATTGTATGCTATTAAATTAGTATGGTGGCATCTTATATGCAAGGTGTAACATTTTTTCGTTTTTACTCTTTAAAAACAAAATACATGTTATACACTCGTAAATATGGTAAATAAAACTAGCATGATAAATTTATTACATTAGATTATAAAGGTATCATACCAAATTCATAAATGTTTTCAGAAGATGCTACAAATTTTAAAGTATAAGTTTAATTATCAATTAATTTGACATGTAATGAAAATGTATTATGAAATAATTCTAGACATACTTATTTTAATGACTAGACATACATATTTTTTTTAATTTCAAACCATGAAATATTAAATATAGTTTACTGTAACATAAAATGTATGACAACACATTCTTTTTAAAAGTCTCATTAAGGCAAAATGTTTACAAAAACGAGAAATTTATGATGTAATGATCATATTTAATAACAGAGCTGGAGTTTTTGATTTATATGAGAACTTTAGGTATAAAAGTTATTAAATTACATTTTTAGGTCTTAAATTACCTAATTTTCTCTAATATATTTAGATGTTTTTATAGTAACAGCATAGAAATAAATAAGTTAATGGTTTAAACGAAATGTTTGGTACAGCATGTTCCAAATTTTGTAATAACTGTTTGTCATGTCACAAGGAATTATAGAAGAATTATAAAAAATGTTTATGGTAAAAATGCGAAAAACATTGTTAAGAAAGATAAACGACGAGCTTTAAATCAAGCTATGAAAATGTTAGCATGTGTAAAGAAAATGTTACTAACTTGTAATAAAAGATAACATGATAGATGCAAAGTTTTACTAACAAATAAATAAATGAAAAAATATTAATATTGGAATGAATATAAAAATAAGTTTTATATGGTGCATTTTTGTATTATATCTTATTATTAAAGTTACATTATTTAACTGAAAAATATAGACTTCGTACAGTTAAATATGTATATTTATTTGTATATTATATTCAATATTTAGAAAATCATTTTATTCATATTACTAAAAATGTTTCTCATTTAGCTATCATATAATTTCTTTCCATAAACTAAGATAAATGTGTATTCTTTACGAAGGAAAACTTTTTTGTTTAATTTTCAGTCGATTGTTAAAATACAAATATCTGCATTTAATGTAACTAAAACAACTAATGCATAATAAAAAATAGCAAGTACTCATCTCACTATTAACTAATGTTACTGATGCTTAATTCCACTGTTCATCAAGGTATCTATCCGTTACTTATGAAGTGGCAGATTTTTATATTTTAGAGGATACTAAAAACGAATACAGCATTGAAAAATTTCCATCACCTACAATTTAAAAAAAAAAATAAATAAATAAAATAACAACAAAAAATTTAGTATGTTTCTGGATTAGTCATTTTTGCATAAAACGTTAGCCATTTGAATTTAGTAATAAAATAAATGAGTAAATGAACACTTACTACGTCCGTTCAAAGTAGGATCACAGTATTGAAAATTTACAGTATTAATTATCTTTTTTATAAAAAGTAAAGAGACATTTTAAAAATGTAAACGAAATTTAATATGGAAATATATGAAGGTATTTTAAACGAAATTAACAACGTAAAATTTGGTTCTTCTGTCTTGTTATAGTATTATCTTGAAGTAGCAGTAATAATACGATTATAATATTGTAAAATCATAAGGTTAATTTTTTTAATAAAAATTAAAGAGAAATGAAACAAACATAAATAAAATGTAATATGATAATACATGAACGTCTTAAAAAACAATTACCAAATAATTTTTTTCTGTCTTGTTATAGATTCTAATGAAGTAACAAGTCAAAATATGTGTTTTAGATTAAATGCAATTAAATTGGTAATGCAGTGTAATTATAATTGTTTTACGAATGTCCAAATAGTCCAAAAAATTTAAATATGTATATATTTTTAATTGGACGGCCATAGGAATTTTTTTAATTTTTATTTTGGAACCTGTTATCTAGGAAAAATGAAATGTATATTGAGAAACAGAATTCATTAAAATTTGCTAAACAGTGTAAGCTTCCAAATGAAATAATTCCCACATGAGAGATCAGCCCTTCTTTACAAAACTATTTCATCAACTGTTCAGATTTAACATTCCACCTTAGAAAGGCTTATTGCTACAATAAAAATGAAAAATGAAATGCCTAAGCATTAAAATTCTTAAAGGGCATCACTGAAAATTGCTTTCAATAAATTCTTTTCCCGTAAATATCTTAAACGCTGATATTTCATTTTAAAGATTTAGCAGAGAAATCTTAATAAACTACATTCGAAATACTATTTCCATCTGCGAAGAAACCACTTTTAATGAGATATTAAAATAAGGTAAGTCCAAACTATTAAAAAATGTGTTCATTTAAAAAATAATAACGCATAATCAAATGAAATATTAAAAAAGGTAAAACCTGAAATAATTAACAAAAATAAATCATAGTAATGGATTATCTTCAGAATTATCTTCAATTTAAATTATAAAGAAAATAATTCTGTTAATGGTGCCGAAACTTTTCTGTGAAATATTAAATACTTAAAAGTGGTTGCAGAAAAGTATATAACACCATTTAGAAAATAAAACTTATTCCACTTTGTAGATAATAACATTTATTCCTAAAAAAATAATCATAAGTACAATATTTTAAATTCATAATGATGTTTTGGACAACTTTTAAAGAAGCAACGAAAAGAAAAATATAATGATGTAAGCAATCTTTTAAAATTTAGTAATTAAGATTAATAAATAGGAGTAGCATTTTTATTTGTATTACTTAGACGAGAATTTACACGATTCATCTTGAAAAATCTTTATGCAAAGACGTAGCAGAAAAATGTATTATGTATGACTTAAATTTGGGAGAAGTTATTTAAATTTTCAAACAGTTTGAAAACTTGTTCAGAATTGTTGCAAAACATATTCCGCAATTTATTTATATCGATAAATATATACTCGTTTTTAACTTTATAAAATTCATTAAATTATGTTAAAATGCGTATCGAGGCATGAGGAACTTTGAAATCCGTTTATTTTCCAAATGTTATTTTAGTAAATAACTTTATCTAACTAGTTGCATTTTACTGTATTGCTAAGAATTTACAAAATGGAACGTTACAATTATTCCATTTTTTCCTTAGCCACAATCCTCCAATCCTTTAAAATACGTTACAGTATGTTATGTTAAATATACATATGAAATTTCAACTTGAAACACTATATTCGTTGTAGGCGGAGGTCAAAGTTCAAAGTTGAATACATTTTCTCCAACAGAGGGAAAAATTAATCAGGTCAGGATTCGAACCTGGGACCTTGGCTATACACGCCCATGCTCTAACACAGACGATATCCAGCCTGACGTAATTCGCTCATATGTTGGTAGAATCGTTATTACAACTTTGGCAGCTTCGTACCAATGCAAAACTCCATGATATTATGGAGTTCCATGCTTACGTGTTTTCAGTGGTTAAAAGCTACCGAAGTTGCAGATCCATGGTACTAACATATGAGTGAATTGTGTCAAGCCAGATATCATCTGTGTAACTCAGTGGTTAGAGCATTAGCGCGTATACCGAAAGTCCAGGTTCGAATCCTGTCTTAGACACATCTTACTCTGTTAAAAAAAAGGTATTGAACTTTGACATCCACCTACAACGAGTATGCGAAAATATTCTATGCTTTCTCTAGCGATTGAAATGATACGCACAAACGAAAATAATACATGTATCTTGTTTTACGCAATATAGCGTGATTTAAATGATTACCAATTTTTGAAACACGTCTTAATATTTAATACAAGTGAATATCAAACAGAAATGCTTATTTGTTTAACAGGTTAGCTATCCAAGCTAGTGTACAACTACCTACAGTCACTCTTCAGGATTCTTTAGACACTCTACAAGTATTGATATTGGACAATGCCATATTTCTCGCAGCATATCCATGAATGTATATCAATGGTGTACTGGACAGGCCCTAACAACGAAAGTAAACTGTATAAATTTCTCTATCAATCTAAGAGATTAGACTTCTTACGAATTTCATACTATGCTGACAATCTACTTCTGGCACTCAGGAACGTATTTATAATAACCATGTAATTTTATGATATGTAATTTTACGAAGCAAAAAATTTGACTTTAAAGATGAAGAAATTTTTATCTGATTATACACTAATTGCACAGTAAACTGAAAAATAATTTTGGAGATGAAAAACAAACTTATGTTTATTCAGAGAAAGTGCTACTTTTTTTTTAATATACAGTCACGCATTTTAACATAAGCTTCGACTTAAAAATACAAACCGAAACAATAGCTGTTATAATATGTTTGCGTCATTTTGAACTATCCAAAATAAAAATTACAAACGAAACAAAAATAAATATTTTGCATTTCTTCTGTTTTCATATTTTAAATATATCATTGGTTTCGTCATACAAATAAATACATTTTTAACGAAAATATGAATAAATCAACCCGCTATGAAACATTTTATACCAATATTTATCATTTTGAATTTTTAAACAAGAACGAAAAATCATGCGTCAAGCATAGATTATGTAGCACTTTCCAACGCTTCCAAAATAATTTTACAAATCATACCGTTTAATAAGCTAAAAGATAACTTCTAAGTAAACAATTTGGAAAACGCATAACATATTTAAAAACATAATTTCAGGAATTTCCAACATATATAATATTCGGAAAAATATCCGAATACTTTTATTCAGCCCTTTATAGGATCTATAGAATTGTATATATACTACACAGGATGCTAAATTTTAGGTCAGTTAGGAAACGCGTAGCACAGTTTAAAATTCTCCGTCTGGAGTTTGTCAATAAACAGAAATGTGTTCGCGAACTTTTGTGCTGCCCTGCATAGGATCTACAGAATTTATACACACCACGTAATAGACAAAAAGCAAGTTAACATTAAAATCGCGTTCAGTAACTTAAAACGCACTTCCAGGAATTATTGTTAACAGACAGTAGATAATTCTTTTGCGTGTCCCTGTAAATGAACGATGCTTGCTATACACACAATATTCCGTAGTAAGTCTCTTGTAATGCACCTTAGTGATCTATATAAATTTCAATGCGTTTAAAATAGTGAAACATTATTTAAATAAACCGCAGACGATTTTTCTCCAGAGACGTAATGTAACGGAATTATTTTTACTGTCCCTGTAAAGTAACTATAAGTGCTATGCACACCCTGTTCCATATTAAGCTTCTTCTATTGCACCTTAGTTATATATATAAATTTCAATGCGTTTAAAATAGTGAAACATTATTTAAATAAACCGCAAATGATTTTTCCCCATAGACCGGAATATAACGGAATTCTTTTGAGTGTCCCTGTAAAAAACTATAAGTGCTACACACTTCCGTTGAAATAGGGGACATGCTATAGATAACAACAATAACATATAAAAATTGCAGAGCAATCCGAGCATATTTACGGGAGTTAGAGCACGGACAGACGGCAGACGGCAGACGGCCAGACGGCCAGACAAACCGAAGTCATAAGCACTTTTCAACTAGGTTGGAAAGTGCTAAAAAGGAAGAAATATTTCACACAATCCATCTTATGTAACAAATTCATCAGCTTAAGATAAAATATCAGATTCAATCATCCATAATGATGGAGCTATATACTTTGAATAAAAAATGTAAAACATTGACGAAATCTGGATTTGGCACAAGTAATGTTTTCATTTAAATTTTTGAATTTTGCAATGATATATATTTTTAGTAAATAACTATTCGATATACCAATATATTTCAGTGAGTAGCATTTGTTTAGTTTAAATCGAGTTCATGATGTAAAATGATTTATAAACGATCAGCACAGTTAAATAAAATTAAATGATTTTGTTTTATTCATTCATATTAAAATTTAAATAACTTGCAATTCTCAGAAAAAAATATCTTAATGATTTTTTAAATTTTGAACAAAGATTACAAATGTTTAAAACTGAACGTTTGCTATCGACGCATATCTGAAAAACAATGTCCACTGTTAGTTTCGTTTTAAACTAGTAGAGCCGCCCGGCGTTGACCGTGTGTACTCTGGATAATAAACGTCTCTATTAATCAAGTATTTATCAAAATCGGTAGTAATTATAACGCTGCTATGAAAAAATATCGTCGACTTAAAAGATATTGAAATACATAGGAGTTATTTTTTTTAATATTTGCTAATAAAACATTTCTAACATTAAGCATCATCTATCGGTAAAATTTCAAACTAATCAATTTTATTCAATAACCCGTTTCCACATACTCTAAACAGAGTAAATACCAAAGGATTTTTAACACTTTCCAACATAGTTGAAAAGTGTTTCTGAATTCGGTTTGTCTGTCTGTCTGCCCGTCCGTCTGTCCGTCCTCTAACTTACGTAAATATACTCGGACTGTCACGAAATTTTTATACATTATTGAATTTTACTATAGAATGTTCGCAATTGAATATGAAGTGCATAGCATTAAGAGTTCATTTACAGGGACACACAAAAGAATTCCATTACATTATGATCTATGGGGAGAGATCGTTTGCGGCGCATTTTATTGATGTTACGCTATTTCAAACATAATGAAATTAAGATGAGTTACTGAGGTGGACTACAGCACGATTTTACCGGATGTTAAAATTAGTAGCATTTATAGTTCAATTACAGGGACATACAAAATAATTCCTTTACATTATGATCTATGGAGGAAAATGGTTTGCGATGTACTTTGAACATGTTATGATACTTGAAACGCAATGAAGTTTGAAAGGATAACTAAGGTTCACTACAACATATTTTCTATAGATAATAGAGTGCGTAGGTTTATAGTTCGTGTACAGAGACATTCAAGCGAATTCGGTAAAAGGACTGACTGTGATCGGTAATTGTTAGAAGTGCTGTTGCGACTGTGATATGCAATTATATGTAATTTTTAAAGTATTACGTGTTGTATACAAATCCTGTAGATCATATACAGGACTGCACGAAATATTTCGAATATGGACAGAAATTGCTGAAAATGGAATTTTTACTGAATTATGTATATTTTAAATTGCTTATGTAGATATCTCATTTCAACGCATGAAAAAATAAATTTTTTTAATAATATTCCGTTAGTGTTTGAAAGTGTTTCATAATCTATGCCGGATGCATGATTTTTCGTTCGTTTTAAACATTCCAAATAGTTCAACTTGTGGGGTGTTTTAAACACGTGCACTTTAATTATGGCCATACAATCGATTTTTCTAATCGGATATATCCCTAAAACGGAATTTTTCACTGCTACTACCTCTTAGCACTTTTTTGTAGATATATATATATATACAGTGAAACCTGCTAAACAAAAACTGTCTATAACGGAATTGCGTCTCAAACGGAACAGTTTCAGGATCCCGACGAAAAATCCAGTACCTTTTATTTATGTAGTGTATATTATTGGCATAACCAATTATACTTCTTAAGACCGTAACCTGTCTACAGGGAAACATTTTTCATGTCTCGTACTGTGTGTATGTGTGACAGAAGTATTGCGATTAACTTTAAGAATTTAGTTATTGCCTTATGAATTTCTGAATTAAAAAAAAATAGCATGTGGAAATGAATATCAATCTCTTGATATAAAATTATAAAATGAACAAAGATAAGACTCTCCAAACTCTGATAAATGTGTCCTGTAAACACGTCTTTTTCCGCGTGTGTTGGCAACAATTGGTCCAATCGAATTCTCTGTTGAAGACGTTTTACGTTTTATCTAGTTGCAGTAAAATCTGTGAAAACGAATGCGCTAGGGACTAGAAACAAACTCCGTTGTTGACACATTTATCAGGTACATTAGGTATTTATCAAGACCTAATTATCAGGTTATTTAGCAGGTACATTTGTGTGGTTACCCTTCCGTCATCGGGATATGAAGTACTTTCTTTTAGGAATACATCCCATTTTCAAAGAAAACCTGCCAAGAAGGGATTGTAAAGAACAGAAAAAAGTTCCCTTTTGAACAAGTTTCCGTCTTAACAGGTATAAATGTATGGTGTTCTGTCGTACCCTGATTTTATTTTACCTTATAGACAGGTTCCGTTTTCACAAGGTATATTGAAGTACATCTCTGTACTTTAGCGGTGTAATATAGAGTGAAAAAGTTTTAACAGTATTAGAGGATATCTGCTAAATCAAAACTTGGCTATAACGGAAGCCTTTTTTAAACAGAATCATTTCATGGCCAGGGGAAAGGAAATTTGTCCAAAACGTAATTTTACATCGGCAGTAATCTAGTTTCAGTAAGTCAGTTATTTGTCCGAGGGTGAAGAGTTCCAGACCCCCTGGACCCCTATCCTTGAATACATCACTGAAAATTACGTATTATTTTTTTTTTTTGCCTAATATTACATACCTTCTTAAGTAAAGCTTTTAAAACATTTTACTGTTTTATAAATTTCAAAGGCTTTAGTAAAAAATTATTGTTTATTGTAAACAGTACTTTTTTCAGTAGATTATGGAGATAGACTTACAGTATCAATAAACAACTCTGAAGAAGGAAAATTTAAGCAATACTAAACTTTAAATATACATAAACATTAACGTAAATTACGAGCAGCATTTCAAATTAAAATGTTTCAAACATTTATAATTTAGCATTTTTTTTAGTTTAATCAAGGATTTAAAATACAGTATTATGTACCAATATTCATTTTGCATATTTAATGAGAGTACACCTGATAAATGAGTTTATTAGAATTATTGTACATTTTACTCCATATCGACGATATTAAACAATAAATTATGTAATATAGTTAGTAGTGTAGTATAAGTAATAGTAGTGAGTATGTAAACTGTTTTCCTTTTCTAATTTTAAAAACAATATTCGTTTTTTAAGCATATAACAGCATAACAAGCACAAAGAAGTTAGCAGTTTTTACGAAAAGTATGCTTAGATACCAAAGGGATAAAAAGAAAATGTTTCATATTTAACGTTAACTACAGGCTTCATTGTAATAACTTAACTCGTTACCTTATAATTTCGTTGTTTTCCTACTGCCCTAAGTTAATGAAAAGGAAGAGGCTTTTCATGTCTGGAAAATGTCACAAGTTAATTTTCTCCAAACTTTATAAATTGCTTTTAGAACATTTTAGATAAGATTAAAAGCCTTAACTGGGCATATGGTTGTAATTACTCGTAAGAATTTTATAGTAGCGTGCTTTAATTATGTAACCTAATTAAAGGCAACATTAATTGAGCTTTTATCATGCTTGTCTTTTTAATTACGAAAGAAAAAGTATATTTTTCAATGCAAAATTAAGAAGAGCTAAGAATTTTTATTTTAAGTTTTCTTTATAACGGTAAAAACAAATTAGATTAGAAATCCGTTATAAGTTTTGACATTATAACTCTTCAAGTTCTAAATTCTAAATTTCATTAAAGAATTTCATTTTTAAATTTAGTTATTCACGAAATTAAATGAAAGGTTGAAGGAACTAATTTTCTAAATATCTGATAAAGATTTTTAAATAGTTTAGGATCGATTTTTTATATTCATGATTGAAGAATATACAGGATGCCCCCTAAAATCATCCCCACACCTATAATCATGAACGTGGTATAATAAAATGGCTTTGCCCTCCATGGTAAGACCACTTATAGCGCCACCTATCGGAAAACCTCGGAATTATCGTTTATATAAAATGAAAGGATAAGATACGAGATAAAAAAGTTTACACTAGCTTGCCCGTTACTTTACGTGACTAGTGTAGGCTCTTAAAACAAGTTATTTGAAACTACTTGTTTGTTATTTAAAATTTTTAATATTCTTTTTTGTAATCACTTTTGAATTGTTTCTCATTTATAATATTTAAATTTCATTACTCTACAAATTACTAAAAATTTTCTGTGGTGTGTTTTTATTTTTATAAATGAGTTTAATGCGTAACTGAGCTTTTGCATTTTAAAAGATCAAAGTTCTTTAATCCTAAAAGCCATTAAACATTTTTTTTTAAACATTTTTAAATAATTTTGTTTCTGGCGTAAACTAAACATATAATGCAATTAAATTTTAAAGATCTAATGAAAAGGAGCTTTATTTATGAAATAATTGAGAAAAACCTACGGTTCACGATATCAAATAGAACACATAGTTTTCGTAAAATATTTAAGTGCTTGCAATTATCTGCGTTTTCATTTTTTATTCTGCGTGATAATTGCCTTTCAAAATTGCTTGATGTTTGCAATAAATCAAAGAACTGTTCAGAAAAAAAAAGATGTTAAACATAAAATTGTCAAATCGTTAATTAGAAAACAGTATTAACATTTTCAAGAATAAAATACCATTAAGCTTTTGTTGACAAAGTTATATTTAGAAAGATAATGAAACCAACAGAATAACAATTTTTAAACATGAAACTCTGAGCTTGTTTGCTGCTGTTAAAAAAAGATATAAAACATTGAATGAAAAAGTTTTTAAAAAATATATGTATATATCATTATAAATATGTTTTGATCTTTAAAGTAATTAAAGAAAACATTCAATAGAGAGAGGAATTTGTTAATATATTCAAATCAATACTGTTAGACTTCACTTATTTTACTTAGTGTTATGCTGTTATACCGTGCTTTCTTTTGCTAATAAATTTGTGTGTTTCGTTTTTCTGTTGCGTAATGGTACTGTTTTTTCGCGAATATCCAGCAATAAATGGCAATAATTTATTCCTCTGTATCTGGTACAATAGGCACAGAGATATGTTTGTTCCATTATGTAAAAGAACAATTTTAAGACTTTTTTAGCATAGTCAATAAAAAGTCTGCTGCATTACTAGGCTTTATATTTAACGCTAATCTTGTGAATTGATATATTAATATTCTTACAGTAAATATATTCATTATTCTGTAGATAGTAAGAGATATACACTTGTTCTCTAGCTATACAAAGTAACAGATGTTTTATAGGCTAACATGTTCTTACTTTTATTCTGGAGGCTAAAAGTTCAGCAGATACTTTAGAAAACCCCCTGCCTCTGATTAAATCAAAATATTTAGATTGAGTTAAAAGTTTAGGGCATCATCAGGTGGTACGGTCGTACTGCCAAGACAAGTAAAAAAGTCCGCCAAATGAACAAATGGCGAGAAGTAAACTTCAGACCACTTACTATTTACTTACAGGAAACAACTTCTGTTTGCTAAATCGACCAAACATGACAGAGTAAAATTTAAGATATTAAAGGGACACCAAGCATGGAACATTAATAAAACGAAAAGCAGAGGTATTTTAGGAATATGTTGTTTAATTTGAGACCTAATACAAGTTTGTAAGTGTATTAGAAACCGAGATATGGTTTTTAAAAATCTGTGAAGATACTGAAAATCCGCTTTTCACTTTCTTCGTCAGATTAATTTTTAAAACAACATACAGTCTTAAATAATGGGCAGAAAAATGTAACGATTGAATTTTTAGACAGGTAATTATTTAAGATATTTGCTTTTATAATGTTCGGATTAAAAAAAATATATTTTTATCTTTAATTAGCAAAAACTATCAATTAATGCTATCAACGAAACTTCCAAACAACCACGTAATATGAATACGGTTTTTAATAAAAAAAATCGATGGTTGTTTTTATTAGCTGACGATAGCTATTTCCAGATTTCGCTATGAAATCGAGTTTTCTGGAAATATAACCTAATTTCTTCATCTGTGAGTTCAAGTTAATTATAATGTTTTCATTATTATACTTTTAAATAGATTATTTAAATTAAATAAATTGTCTAAAAAAAAAACGGTTACGTTAAAAAAGAAATCTGTGTGAAAGTTGTGTCTAAAAAATGGCGTGGTGTCATTTTTCTAAGTTTGTATTCTGATACTTAATTGCCATTTTCAATTATCTTATTTTTTATATGTAAAAAGTCAAGTCCTTACGAATGATATGTTGATAGAAATCAATTTCTCCGGTACTAAATACACCAAAACGTGTTCCTGAAAATTAATATATATATATATGCGTGGTGGGCTTGGGAGACATCCTAAAAAAATATACAAAATTGCAAATTGTTGGTTTTAATAACAACAATATCAGTTTTAATATACGCACTTGGGTATATAGAAAGTTATGAAAGATATGGAAACAATGACAGCCAAACCCACCATGCATAATTTTTTTAATGTTTAATTTTCAAAAATATATTACAGGAGACAAGTATTTCTATCAACATATACGTAGTCACTTAAGTTATTTACATGTAAAACTAAGTTAATAGAAGTAAATAGAAATGTTAATTATAAATTTCAAAATTTGATATCACACCATTTTTCGATATAGCTTTAAACCAGTTTTTCTTTTATTTTCTTTTGTTATCTTTGCCATATGTTTACTTTTTAAAAGCTATTTTTATGAATTTTATATTACAATGAAAAACATCAACAGCAAAACTATTTGAATCAGAATCAGACAAGTCTTCAAAAAATATTTTCCAAAAAAGGTTAGAAATTTGTAGATTTTATAGAACAAGTGAGCAAGCTCATGGAAGATTTGAGTACTTTACTTTTTGTTGTCTTTAGACTTACGTATAACCACATACATAGGATGAGCAAAAATGTAAACATTAGTGTGGTATTTAGGTCTTCTTCCATACTAATGGGTTACCAAATCCGAATTGGAGCAACAATCACGCAAACGGAAGGCCCTCCTTAATTCTACGATACATAGTTTTCTGTCTGCCAGAAAAAAATCCCTCTTTCTTATTTTTCGGAATGTGCCGTTTGTAGAGGGCAACGGGGAGGAATTGAAACAGAGAAAATTGAAGATATTTTTTCTCCAAGAAATTTGGTATTTTAGAGGGTAGTAGCCATCATAATTCAAATTCTGACGTTAAAATATTTTTAGGAATTGTAGAAAATTCAAATAATCTTCTTAGACATGATTAGAATAGAAATATTAGTACTAAATAAACGCTTTAAACACATAAATTAAGAAATATCAGTAATATCTGGTAAAGTCTTGAAATTGCAACATTTCAAAAGTGAGACACATTCATCATCAATGAGTGCTTTTGCTAAATAAGAAAAAAATATATGTGAGTAAAACTATATCAGTTGCGTCTTCGCTATGCACAAAAAGTTTAACAAAAATCCCCCCCCTTTCTTTATTAAATTGTCGCCCTTTCTAAGAAAATGTCGAATTGAATCACCTGTGCACGTCTTGAGAATATCGCAAATTAATTTTCTCCCAACTTCATTGACATCATTTATAATACTAATAATATTATAAATCTGATTGTGTGCAAATGTTAGGCTGAAGCCAGCGTCAAAATGAAGCATTTAATTATCCCGTATCTTTGCATATAAGTTGATTATAACCCTCATATGAACATAGGCTGGGTTTTGTTTATTTTATTTCAATATTTTTCTTAATAATTCAAAATTTCATTATTTTCATAGAGAATAAATGGACATTTTTTCGTATATTTTAAAATGGTTGGTTGGTTTGGTTGGTTTGGCCCAAATGGCCCGGTTTTGCAGCTTTTTTTAAAATGGTTAAATTTATTTTACCGTTGCTAATACTTTATCGTTGCCAATATGAAATAAAACCCCTGAGTAATAATTTTTAATCAACAATTTATTTTCACGTGAAAAATGAAAAGGAAATGAATTATGTAAGAATTAAACAGAATATAAAATGATGTCATATTAGAAATAAAACGTGCGTTTTCAAATATTTGATAATAATACAAAGTGCATAAAAACGAGTAAGTATGGACAGCAAGCGAATATGATGTCATATATATAAAAAAAAACATATTTGTTTTGATGTTAAAATAAAATGATCTTGGGTTATCAAATTATTTGTGATTAATTTCTCTTATTTTTTTCTTTTTCTTTTTCACATGAAAGGAATTATTTTAAATGTACGTAATATATGTATTTTAAATGTATGTGTTGTAAATTAAAGTTCTGTGTTTTAAATGAAATGAGTGAAATATTTATATTTTTAATGAATTCAGTACAAATGATGGGATAGGTTGGCGATTTATCGTCTGCACACGGCTAACATAAAGTTACCATATTTTTAATTTAAATTTTAACTAGTCGTTGGGGGCCACCGTAATACTTACCCATCATGGATATGTATAATGTAAAATATTAAAATAAAAATGTGCAAACTACTTATAAAGTGCATTGCAATTCAAATAAAATCGTGGCTTGATGACGTCGCAAACTTTAAAGGTTCGATTACTGAATTGCTTGAAAGAAACATCCCTATAACTCCAAAAATAATACTCCTATTAACTAGCGATTTATTGCATTTGATTAAGCGTCAAATTTCCAATTAAAATATATCTTTAAAGTGAAATTTGGATGAAATACAGGGTCATGAAAAATATCCAAATATCTCGGCAACTCATTATCCGATCGACTTCATGCTTTATGCAAAATTTATGTTTTTTTATTGTCTTTTATATTCATTTCTTAAAATAAACAATTTCGAAAATTTTTATATACCTTTCATCAGAACGAATATTTCGAGAGTCCGAAAATAATTGTTCCGGTTAATCGAGGTTATTGAAATGAAATAGGCTTCTTCCCATTATTACATACTAAGTACATACCAAATTGCAAGTCTCTATCTCAATTTTTTCGGGAGATAGAGCGTTTACAGACACACAGACACACAGACGGACGGCAAATTTTTTTTTCTAAAAACATGTTTTTCGGAATCTCCAGTGTCTGAAACGTGTAAATCCGTCAAAATTTTTTTTCGATTTTCAAAACGATTACAAGACTTACCCTATACTACGTATGATGGGTAAGTAAACTAGTCGTTGGGGGCCACCGTAATACTTACCCATCATGGATATGCATAATGTAAAATATTAAAATAAAAATGTGTAAACTACTTATAAAATGCATTGCAATTCAAATAAAATCGTGGCTTGATGACGTCACAAACTTTAAAGTCTCGATTACTGAATTGCTTGAAAGAGGTTTTTCCTTATAACTCCAAAAATAATAATCATATTAACTAGCGGTTTATTGCATCTGATTAAGCGTCAAATTTCCAATTAAAATATATCTTTGAAGTGAAATTTGGATGAAATACAGGGTCATGAAAAATCGAAGAGTGTGGAAAATAGGATTCCAAATATCTCGGCAACTAATTATCCGATCGACTTCATGCTTTATTCAAAATTTATGTTTTTTTATTGTCTTTTATATTCATTTCTTAAAATAAACAATTTCGAAAATTTTTATATACCTTTCATCAGAACGAATATTTCGAGAGTCCGAAAAAAATTGTTCCAGTTAATCGAGGTTATTGAAATGAAATAGGCTTCTTCTCATTATTACATACTAAGTACATACCAAATTGCAAGTCTCTATCTCAATTTTTCGGGAGATAGAGCGTTTACAGACACACACACAGACACACAGACGGACGGCAAAATTTTTTTTCTAAAAATATGTTTTTCGGAATCTCCAGTGTCTGAAACGTGTAAATCCGTCAAAAATTTTTTTTCGATTTTCAAAACGATTACAAGACTTACCCTATACTACGTATGATGGGTAAGTAAAAGTAAAAAAAAAAAAAAAAAAATAAAGAAAAAAATATTGGATGGCAAATGTCAACGATATGCATCGCAAAATTATCCGTATCAAAAATCAGAAAATCTTAATAAAAATAACTATAATTTTTAAAAGAAAGTAGCTTTTCTCATAAAAGCTAAAGATTTAATATTATTATGTCGAAGTAACAGCATTTTTCATCTATCATTTTCCCACAATCGAAACACATTTGTAAATCGTCGTTTCGAACCGGAATTTAATATTACATTTCTTTTAGTTTTAAAATAGAAAAAACTTTGTTGTCGTTTTAAATATAGCTTTTTTTAAAGTTGTTTCATAATAGATTTTTGTAAAGTCTTGTAGGATAAGAAAAATTGCATAGATTTTAAAGCAATGTTTAAGTAAAATTACAATATTTTAAAAAACAACAATGTTATCGAAAGGAAAATCGATTTTACCAACAAATTCGCGTAATGCAAAAGCAAAGCAGAAATCAAAAAGTAATGAATCTTTTCTTCCAGCCGAATTGTGTAAATTTGAACAAGCCGATCGTGCCAATTCATAACATTATAAAGGTGAAAGCGCGTTCTATATAATAGAATTTTTTTTTACATATAGGTAGAAAAATTCCGAGAATAGGAAGGTTAGGGGTCTAAAATTAGGTACATAGTCAATTTACCTTTTTTTTCATCAAGTGAAACTTGGCGCAAAATTAAATACATTGTTGTAACCAGATTTGTGTTTTGCGTGGCAAACACTTAATGGTATTTTAGATGATCATTTCCCCGCTCACCTTTGATGTCAACTATGACTGTAAAACATATTAAATAATATTAGCCGATAATTTTCTAATTTTCTTATTGCTTCATGATGTAAATAGACATCCTGTTTCATACTTTAAACCTGAATCGGTCATGCCATTGTCGTTCAATTTGTATTCCTAATCCTAACCCTAATCGTATCCTATCCTAATCTTGATAATAACTTTAAAGAATATTCTTTGACACGAATATGTAAATTAAATCAATATCCATAAATGGAATGAATGGAAAATAGAATAAATAGAAATGGCAAAATAAAATAACAAGAAAGTACATTTATTCGACACGTAACCCTAGAGAAAGCGTAAAAAATTTCAAGCGCATGAAATAAATTAAAATAATCTTATATATACTAACAAAAATATGTAAATTTAGATCATCAGATTTGTATCGTCGGTATTTTTTTGCTTATAGTGTTCTTGACGCGATAGAGAAAATATCGAGGTTAAATTGGGCAGAATTTAAAGTACTTTCCAGCAACCTTTATTTACATTTTAGAATCGCATCAGATTGTGATATCTTTGTGAAATAGCTATCAATGTATAAAATCCACAAGCAGTTTGTTCACTATTTACACCACTTAGCGTGAAGCACTTAATTTAATATATGCATAAACAAGATAATGTAGTAAGAAATATATAACATATGTCTATGCAAATAAACAATATAACTAGAATCCGCCAGGCCGAAATGTCGGAGCATTGAGTGGGATAAACATAAAATATAACATTAACAATGTAAAATATATATTTTGTATTTTTATATTTACTGTTTAATAGTATAAAAGAAAAATTACAATAACAGCTGTTGAATCTTCAAGTGTTTATTCGGTCAACAGTTGCCTCAGGTACTGCTCAAATGCTAATCTATCAGCAAGTGCCCCCATTCTTCTAATTTGGTCTAGCCTATCCTTTGCGAAAGGCACTTCAATGAGAACATCCTCTAAACATCGAACCCTGCTAAACGCGACATAAGTTGCTCCAAGTGACAACTCCTTTTCACCAATGTCCACAGCTTTTTTTGACAAAGTTAAACCTTGGGATTTGTGTATGGTGACAGCGTATGAAACTGTTAAAGGTAACTGAGTACGGGAGCATGAGACATTGTTTTCTTTCCAAGACTTTGTAATAGGTGTGACAGGAAAAAGTCTTTCAGTGAGAAATGGTCCCCGATAATCATCAAAATGAACCATTACTGCCTGTGGCAAGCCTGGAGGCCGTAATCCTGGTCCGTAGACAATATCTTTTACCGTACCAAGTGCACCGTTGACCAATCCTCCATCTGTCCACAGATTGGTACGCAACATAATTCTGCATCCAATTGCTAAAAAAAGTTCAGCCTGAAGTCCAGACGCGTGCTCATCTTCACTCCATCTTGCTATTTGATTATTGTGGTCTGCTAATATTCTTGCCACTGGCCATTTTGATTTACGAAGTACTTCTTGATTATGTTCTTCAGCTTGCTTGTTTGTGGGAAAAAGGCGTATGGCATCTTGAAATCTTTCAAGTTCAGCCGGAGGCTGTATAGCTTTACGTCGTTGCATAAAGGATGCGTATTGGTCGCCTGTAACTTCGCCTACGGAAAGCGAATCAAGAGTCTCTCTAAACTGTATTTGCTGATCGTCGCTTTGTCTCATTGACTTTGTTAAGGTGAAACATTTTTCAAACATCTTAAGAACTGTTTGTCCACGTAAAGCCAAAATGTCTTTTATAGAATGTCTCCTATATAGAGGTGTGTCTTTTACAGGCTGTAGCTGCCTAATATCTCCAATCAGGTAAACAAATAAGCCTCCAAAAGGTTCAATGCTGTCTGGTTTACCTTCGCGACATCTTTGCTCAAGTGCAGCCATCAGACGGCATCCGATCATTGAAAATTCGTCAATAATTAGAAATGAAACTGGATTCATGCTGAGCTGTAGATTTCTTGCTGCTTCACTTCCTAAATCAGCAAACGATTTAAAACATGTTGGTACTTTTAGTGCAGAGTGAATTGTTTTGCCCTCGACATTAATTGCAGCAGCACCTGTTGGAGCCAAAACCATAATAGCTTCCGGTCCTAACTGCTCAGTAACTCTTTTACGAATTTCTTTTATTACCGTATTTTTTCCAGCTCCGGCTTTCCCAATAATAAAAGTACGTTTAGGGCAATTTATAAATCTTGATTGCAAAGACGAAAGCTGTTGCGTGCATAAGTGAAGTATTTTTTGCTGCTCATCTGTAAATCTGATCTCAGACGTATCGTAATTTTGATGCACTGTAAGTTGTTGTTCTTTACAGTAATTTAAAAATGAAGTAAAATTGCGATCAGGGTACTTGTAACTCTCACTTTTCCACTCACATGCATGATCAATCACGCTTTGCCCCAAAGTATCCTCGTTTGTCAGCACAGGAACTATGGCAGCTGCTGCCATATATGGATCAATCTCGCGGTATTCTTCTTGCAGGATTTCTGTCTCATGTGTACTGCTAACAGCAGGAAAATTTATTTCTTCGTGTGCATCAATATTTAGATAATTGAATGCTTCCTCCCATGAGTGATACGCAGACGGCAGGCCTTCCTGCAATTAAGAGTCAGAATTACCTCTCCAAGGATAATTGAGTAATACTTGTTGCCTATAGTATTCTTCGGCTAGAGTTGGGTCGTGGTTGAGTGATGTAAGAGGAAAAACTCTGACAACTGCATCTTTTCTTCTTTGGTGATAATCGACTCCTCTTACTGAGAAAGATTTTGCAAACTTAAGAAGCGTGCAGGAAATAAGTTTCTCCGGCCGCGCGCAATATTTCTGAAGCATGCTTTTTGATGGTTTTTCGTCGCTTGAAAAGTTGATTTCTTCCCAGTTCTTATCATGAAGCCGTATTGAAACTACTTCCCGACTACTGTGATACATTGGCCATCCCATTAATATGTGTACTACGTCTTGGGATGAGTAATCCCTTTCAGAAACAGAAGACAAAATAAGTTTTTGGACTGCTTGAACCGCTGGATTTGTTTCGTTCATCTTATTTAAAATCTCAGATAACAATTCCTTGTAAGGAACAGAAGCTGTTTCTGATTTTGAGGCATATTTGGCAATGTAATGCAAAACCGCATCCTTTGATGTAATAGGACTGAAATCCGTGTTAGCTCTCCAAACTTGTGACACGAAGCAATTGTAGGTATTCATTTCAGAATTGTTTCCTTTTGGCAAAAAGCTAATTATGCCATTTTCTACTTGAAGCTTTGGAGAGTCGCACTCTGCTTTTGGAAAACCAAATCTGCAGCTATAACTATTTGTACCTCTTTTTTTCCTTAGGCAAAAATCTCCATGTCTTGCGTGACGTTGGACTTGATTTAAGAGCTGAGCGAGATCTTTTTCACGATCTTCACTGGAAATGTCTGAAAAGCGAACTCGACAACGGTGTATATCATTTACGAGGACGTCCTTGTCAGGATTAACAGCACTGCATAGTTTTTCAAAATATACTGTTACGGCTGCTACATTTTCAGCGTTAGTCATGTCTAGTGTTCCCATGTTTGGCGCCCCTCTTAACCACAACAATCCATGCATGTGAGGACTTCCACGCCACTGCCATTCGAAACGAACCCAGTAGTCGTCTATTAAAAACAACGGCGTCAAGATTTTTTTCAAAAATATATCACAACGTTTTTGAAAGAGCCAACCAGTCAACAGAGGGTTGTCGTGCACTAATTATCTGCGTGCTGTATCAGTCAGCTCATTTGGATCTCTGTTAGGCTCTAAAAGTCTGAAAAGATCAGGCCAGTGATAATCAGCTGCAGACAGTGTAAAAAAATTGTTGGTGCTCCAATTTGTCCTACCATGGAAAGGAGTTCTCCACAACGTGCACGCCAGTATCCTTTTGTGGATCTTAATTTGCTAGCATAAATCATAATGTGTTTTGCCATTTCTGGTTGCCTATTCAGAATATCACGCATCTGCTCTACCGTCTTATTGCTGAACCTATTTCGCTGAACGAAAAAACGCGTTGCCAAAGACTGCCACCGAAGAATTGAATTCATGGCAAAGTAGCAAAATCGGGGGTCTTTAGCAAATCGCCCATCTTCATACTTCATTAGGAACTTAAAATACTCATCAGGACAGACTGCTTTTTGAAGAGGTTGTTGTAAGTCAGCTGTACCATGTGGAAAAGCACGTGCTATGTAACCCTCTTCTTGAAATTCGTTGATAGGCTGTGAATTTAATGAAGGGTGAGGCACACGAATTGCGTCATTTATTAAGTTGTTTTGATCTGCCGGTTCAAGTAGTGGTCTAAATGACTCGCGCCTTATTTCCTCGTTCAAAGTATCAATATCCTCAGTAATATCGGTTGCTGTTGGTAACATTTGAGATACGTCACCATTCTCAGGTAATGTAGCGATCAAATCTTCATCAATTGTGATATTTGAATAATAAGGATTGTGAGCTTTAAGCCATCTGAGTGCTTCTAGAAGGCGTTGTGAGCGAACAGAAAACTCTGCACATCCTGATAAAGTATCTTTTGTCACTAACACAGCTGAAGTCATATCTGAAGGATTGACAGGCAGGCGCGAAATAAAACTCTCAATATTTTGTTTAAAGCTGATTACGCTGTATCCATACTGTGAGCCTCGTATACGGTAAAGAGAAACCACTGGATGTATTTGAGCGATCATCATTTGTTCAATGTAGCTCAGATCTTTGAGACAAATAGGAACTGGACCTGGGTCCATTGAATTAGTGGCAGAAAACTTGAAAGCACCGTCTCTACACTTGTATGTCTGGCAGAGCCCAGCAGTATTTAATATGATATCAGGGAAAGCTCTGTGACACGTATTACAGGACACATAGGTGATTTGCGATACCTCTCTATCAAACCTGATTGCTTCATTCATTTGAGTTGTCAGTATACCGGTACTCGGCAAAAAATCTGAAGGTAACTGACTTGTGCGACTTCTCCGCATTGAATTACGATTCGCAATTCTTCTCATTTCAGCTGATTGCTTTCTCTTAACTGGCATCCTTGAAAATTCTATATAATAAAAACATATAATCCGTTCATATATAAAATGTTTCTTAACATATATTTTTTTTTATCCTGGATTGGCTAGACTATATCAAAATAAACAGATTTACTCTTATACTTCTTTTATACAATAAGCTTGAATGAAAAGAAAAAAAAATATTTTGAAATGGAAACAAAAGTTTAATTACACCAATTGCTGAGTTCGATTAAAAAAAAACTAAATTCATGTACTTAATACGATTTAAACTTCATTGCACGTGTTTTAAGATAAAAATGTATGGAGTCCTTATTTCAGAAAAGTAAAATATATGTAAAATATATAAAAGTAAAATATATGGGACCGAGATTAAGAGCTTTTACTAAAAGGTTGTTTCCGAGTATATTGTTATTTAAATAAGTTTCTCATGATAAAAAATCGCAACAATATAAATTGTTTCAATTTTCTTTTTATTTAATTCAAAAGTTTTTCATGATAAAAAATGGCAACAATATAAATTATTTCAATTTTCTTTTTATTTAATTCAAACAATCGCAATGTTATCTCTATGGGGAAATGGAAAATTCTAGAGCAGACGATTCTGGGCGTTAGAGTTGACGAATGTTTCTGTTTTTCAATCCCCGGCGAGATTTTGCCACTACCGACTTCCAGTCCAATTTTGGTATCAATGCGGCAAATATTTTGGCCGCTATCGTGTACACAAAAGTGTAATTTTTCACGGGAAGCCGGAGCTTTGCTCCGACAATAATGCCCATTTAGCAATGCAAACATATACAAATTGTACACCAAATACCATCTAAAATGCACTGTGTATAGAAGAATTCTGCCAGTGTTGTTTTTCGTTTTACGAAGAGGAATTCCTCGATTTTCACGATTTTACTTGGTCCTCCTTTTTGCATTAGTTGCAGTTTCATTTTCGTGATTGTATATATTATTTGGCATGAAATTTCACTTTTTTAAGACTGGGTTATGTCAAGGTACCTATAGCAAAGAAATACCGTATGGTCTCCTATAAAATGTGATAAGGCTTTGGCTAATTATATATGTTGTTAATTATCAAGTCAAATGTTTTGCTAAATTAATGCATTTATTATTTTTTTAATGTTACGTGAACGAAGTCACGGGTAACAGCTAGTTTAAAATAAAATTAATATATCTTTCGATGTTTACTTATCATTAAAAATTGAATATCAAAATCAATGTAAGATGTAATCAATATAAAATATTTTCGTACACTAAATTTATATTTCTACCGATCTAAGTGGAATAAACTATGCAGAATACAACTACATAAATCCTTAACGGAATCCTAGAAAATTACATTGTGTTAAATTTAATTTAGCGAATAATTATATTTAAGAGTGAAAGTCTATAATTAAAATTAGGTAACTAAATATAACAGATAATTTTGATTTACAGACTAAAGTAAAATTTTGTTTTCTGTAACGCTAAACGGTTCATGAAACAGCAAAGAAATTCAGTCGCGTCGCATTTGCTTCAAAAACAAGATTTTTAATTCCGAGGAATACATATAGTCATAATAAAATTTGAAATAAAGTGTCTTTAATTAGTTTATACGATTAAAATACGCTTTAACCCTTTTTATCCTGACGGTACTTATAAGTATCACTTTAATAAAACACCTATATATTCGTAATATGACCGTTTTTCCTAACGGTATTCACAATGGCACAAAGAGTGTATTTCTGACAGCAGGCAGGAGATGGCAAATTCAAGCACATATCCTCTTTCTTTGCATTGCAGGGATTTTACATTTGCCACGCTACATTCGAAATCCATTTTGCAATAGAATTGACATGCATGCTGTTCATCATTTGAGTAATTTTATTGGTTTATTGCCGGTTATTTAGTGCTATTATTTTCTATTGTTTTCTATACTCTACAGGTGAACATTTCCTATATTTTATTTGAAGTTTACTATTTGAAATTTACTATTTTATTTTATATCATAGGGTAAAAAATGTATGGTGGTTACAGTTGCATAATTAACCACTAAAACACTATAAAAATTATATTCCTCTTTCCTATGTTTATTCTGAACCAAAACTTATCCAATGATGCAAAAATACAATTAAAAAGTAGCTGGAAAATTAATTCAGGATATAAAGGGTTAAAAAAAAAACTCTCACAAGTAATTACTATTCTGTGTCCTCTTTAAGATTTTAAGCTTATAAGAAATACTAGCTGTTACCCGTGACTTCGTTCACGTAACATTAAAAAAATAATAAATGCATTAATTTAGCAAAACATTTGACTTGATAATTAACAACAATATAATTAGCCAAAGCTTTATCACATTTTATAGGAGACCATACGGTATTTCTTTGCTATAGGTACCTTGACATAACCCAGTCTTAAAAAAGTGAAATTTCATGCCAAATAATATATACAATCGCGAAAATGAAACTGCAACTAATGCAAAAAGGAGGACCAAGTAAAATCGTGAAAATCGAGGAATTCCTCTTCGTAAAACGAAAAACAACACTGGCAGAATTCTTCTATACACAGTGCATTTTAGATGGTATTTGGTGTACAATTTGTATATGTTTGCATTGCTAAATGGGCATTATTATATTGTTTATTTGCATAGACATATGTTATATATTTCTTACTACATTATCTTGTTTATGCATATATTAAATTAAGTGCTTCACGCTAAGTGGTGTAAATAGTGAACAAACTGCTTGTGGATTTTATACATTGATAGCTATTTCACAAAGATATCACAATCTGATGCGATTCTAAAATGTAAATAAAGGTTGCTGGAAAGTACTTTAAATTCTGCCCAATTTAACCTCGATATTTTCTCTATCGCGTCAAGAACACTATAAGCAAAAAAATACCGACGATACAAATCTGATGATCTAAATTTACATATTTTTGTTAGTATATATAAGATTATTTTAATTTATTTCATGCGCTTGAAATTTTTTACGCTTTCTCTAGGGTTACGTGTCGAATAAATGTACTTTCTTGTTATTTTATTTTGCCATTTCTATTTATTCTATTTTCCATTCATTCCATTTATGGATATTGATTTAATTTACATATTCGTGTCAAAGAACATTCTTTAAAGTTATTATCAAGATTAGTATAGGATACGATTAGGGTTAGGATTAGGAATACAAATTGAACGACAATGGCATGACCGATTCAGGTTTAAAGTATGAAACAGGATGTCTGTTTACATCATGAAGCAATAAGAAAATTAGAAAATTATCGGCTAATATTATTTAATATGTTTTACAGTCATAGTTGACATCAAAGGTGAGCGGGGAAATGATCATCTAAAATACCATTAAGTGTTTGCCACGCAAAACACAAATCTGGTTACAACAATGTATTTAATTTTGCGCCAAGTTTCACTTGATGAAAAAAAAGGTAAATTGACTATGTACCTAATTTTAGACCCCTAACCTTCCTATTCTCGGAATTTTTCTACCTATATGTAAAAAAAAATTCTATTATATAGAACGCGCTTTCACCTTTATAATGTTATGAATTGGCACGATCGGCTTGTTCAAATTTACACAATTCGGCTGGAAGAAAAGATTCATTACTTTTTGATTTCTTCTTTGCTTTTGCATTACGCGAATTTGTTGGTAAAATCGATTTTCCTTTCGATAACATTGTTGTTTTTTAAAATATTGTAATTTTACTTAAACATTGCTTTAAAATCTATGCAATTTTTCTTATCCTACAAGACTTTACAAAAATCTATTATGAAACAACTTTAAAAAAAGCTATATTTAAAACGACAACAAAGTTTTTTCTATTTTAAAACTAAAAGAAATGTAATATTAAATTCCGGTTCGAAACGACGATTTACAAATGTGTTTCGATTGTGGGAAAATGATAGATGAAAAATGCTGTTACTTCGACATAATAATATTAAATCTTTAGCTTTTATGAGAAAAGCTAATTTCTTTTAAAAATTATAGTTATTTTTATTAAGATTTTCTGATTTTTGATACGGATAATTTTGCGATGCATATCGTTGACATTTGCCATCCAATATTTTTTTCTTTATTTATTTTTTTTTTTTACTTTTACTTACCCATCATACGTAGTATAGGGTAAGTCTTGTAATCGTTTTGAAAATCGAAAAAAAAATTTTGACGGATGTACACGTTTCAGACACTGGAGATTCCGAAAAACATATTTTTAGAAAAAAAAATTTGCCGTCCGTCTGTGTGTCTGTGTGTGTGTCTGTAAACGCTCTATCTCCCGAAAAAATTGAGATAGAGACTTGCAATTTGGTATGTACTTAGTATGTAATAATGAGAAGAAGCCTATTTCATTTCAATAACCTCGATTAACTGGAACAATTTTTTTCGGACTCTCGAAATATTCGTTCTGATGAAAGGTATATAAAAATTTTCGAAATTGTTTATTTTAAGAAATGAATATAAAAGACAATAAAAAAACATAAATTTTGAATAAAGCATGAAGTCGATCGGATAATTAGTTGCCGAGATATTTGGAATCCTATTTTCCACACTCTTCGATTTTTCATGACCCTGTATTTCATCCAAATTTCACTTCAAAGATATATTTTAATTGGAAATTTGACGCTTAATCAGATGCAATAAACCGCTAGTTAATATGATTATTATTTTTGGAGTTATAAGGAAAAACCTCTTTCAAGCAATTCAGTAATCGAGACTTTAAAGTTTGTGACGTCATCAAGCCACGATTTTATTTGAATTGCAATGCATTTTATAAGTAGTTTACACATTTTTATTTTAATATTTTACATTATGCATATCCATGATGGGTAAGTATTACGGTGGCCCCCAACGACTAGTTTACTTACCCATCATACGTAGTATAGGGTAAGTCTTGTAATCGTTTTGAAAATCGAAAAAAATTTTTGACGGATTTACACGTTTCAGACACTGGAGATTCCGAAAAACATATTTTTAGAAAAAAAAATTTGCCGTCCGTCTGTGTGTCTGTGTGTCTGTAAACGCTCTATCTCCCGAAAAAATTGAGATAGAGACTTGCAATTTGGTATGTACTTAGTATGTAATAATGGGAAGAAGCCTATTTCATTTCAATAACCTCGATTAACCGGAACAATTATTTTCGGACTCTCGAAATATTCGTTCTGATGAAAGGTATATAAAAATTTTCGAAATTGTTTATTTTAAGAAATGAATATAAAAGACAATAAAAAAACATAAATTTTGCATAAAGCATGAAGTCGATCGGATAATGAGTTGCCGAGATATTTGGATATTTTTCATGACCCTGTATTTCATCCAAATTCCACTTTAAAGATATATTTTAATTGGAAATTTGACGCTTAATCAAATGCAATAAATCGCTAGTTAATAGGAGTATTATTTTTGGAGTTATAGGGATGTTTCTTTCAAGCAATTCAGTAATCGAACCTTTAAAGTTTGCGACGTCATCAAGCCACGATTTTATTTGAATTGCAATGCACTTTATAAGTAGTTTGCACATTTTTATTTTAATATTTTACATTATACATATCCATGATGGGTAAGTATTACGGTGGCCCCCAACGACTAGTTAAAATTTAAATTAAAAATATGGTAACTTTATGTTAGCCGTGTGCAGACGATAAATCGCCAACCTATCCCATCATTTGTACTGAATTCATTAAAAATATAAATATTTCACTCATTTCATTTAAAACACAGAACTTTAATTTACAACACATACATTTAAAATACATATATTACGTACATTTAAAATAATTCCTTTCATGTGAAAAAGAAAAAGAAAAAAATAAGAGAAATTAATCACAAATAATTTGATAACCCAAGATCATTTTATTTTAACATCAAAACAAATATGTTTTTTTTTTTATATATATGACATCATATTCGCTTGCTGTCCATACTTACTCGTTTTTATGCCCTTTGTATTATTATCAAATATTTGAAAACGCACGTTTTATTTCTAATATGACATCATTTTATATTCTGTTTAATTCTTACATAATTCATTTCCTTTTCATTTTTCACGTGAAAATAAATTGTTGATTAAAAATTATTACTCAGGGGTTTTATTTCATATTGGCAACGATAAAGTATTAGCAACGGTAAAATAAATTTAACCATTTTAAAAAAAGCTGCAAAACCGGGCCATTTGGGCCAAACCAACCAAACCAACCAACCATTTTAAAATATACGAAAAAATGTCCATTTATTCTCTATGAAAATAATGAAATTTTGAATTATTAAGAAAAATATTGAAATAAAATAAACAAAACCCAGCCTATGTTCATATGAGGGTTATAATCAACTTATATGCAAAGATACGGGATAATTAAATGCTTCATTTTGACGCTGGCTTCAGCCTAACATTTGCACACAATCAGATTTATAATATTATTAGGATTAATATACCGAATATTATGCATATAAATTATTGTTTTTTTTTTCTTTTTTAAGAATTTCCCTTATAACGTGATAGGTATAAAGAAAGTAAACGTTTTATTTTAATTAGAAATGCATAAAATGCTTAAATATTTCATACGAAATTATCTGAAACAGTCGAATTCCTTTTCGCATGTAAAGTAAATATGATTGCTACTTCATAATTTAAAGATACAATATTAATCACAAGCCGTTAGCTATTAAGGAGAAATATGATTAACTATTCTAATTAAGCTCACCTATAAATTTCTACTTAGATGATCAAGAGCGATGACATAATTTCATTGGTAAAAGGTGTTTAATTTAGTTAGAGACATTTACGAGAAACTATGAAATTAGTTGCTATGTTTGTGAAACTAAATTAAGATATACAGATCAAGTATGAACTAAAAATAGGATTTACTGCAATATTAATTCCAGAAAATTCATTACGTGTTACAATTATTTTATAACATATATATGAAGTAATTCAGTTACATATAACAAATTTTATTTCATAGTACATTTTTGGCCTTATTCCATATTGTAAAAATTGAAATTATGCAATGTTTAGCAGTCGTGTATTAGCAATAGAAGCAAAAGCAGAAGCGATGATCGTCCGTTTTTACACATTTCTAAAAAGAGCAATCGTGTTTTGCATGTTGTCAAAAGTGAGCTGTGAATTTATGGAGACATCAAAAAAGACCGTAAAAACGTAAATAGGACTTTGTCGCTAAAAAAAAAATAATAATTAAGCTGGACGTTTTGCACGGGGGTCGGGAAAAAGAACCTCTTATTATTCTAACTTTTCTAAGTTTTACATCTTAACATATTAAAATACTATTACAAAATATTATCCTTTTCAAACATGTTAATTACTTTGCGAAATTTGTATGAATAACAACTGTTCATTATTGTTCATTTTGGAAACAGGAAAATACGCATGATTAAAATTTACGGCGTATTTTGGATTTTTAATATTAGAAATACGCTTGTAGAGGCCTTAAAAATGGAAGATAATAATAAAAAAAATATTTAATTTTTAGCTGAATTTATTTTATTACGGACTGTAGTAACATACCAGCAATGGATATTTTCATGTGTTTTTCTACGAATTGTTGCTGCCTGTTTTTTCGTGATTTAAATTAGATATTTTCTGTAGTTTGTATATTTGCATAATAATACATTTTATCCTTCCTAAAGTACTTTAAAACAATGTCCCTTTAACAAATTCCAAACCATTTTTACAACAAGTGTAACCTTACCTGCCTTTGCGATTGCTTTCCAAATATTTTTGTCTTAAAATGGAAATTTTTATTCATTCAAAAACTTCACGTTTCTGTTAGAAGCTCTATAACCATCCATATTATACATTGAATGTTAAATAATTAAATAAGCACACATATAAAAATAATGTGGTGGAGGAATAAATTACTTTTACTCATTTAATGAACTTCACAAGACATCACAACATGAAGACATAATAAACTACAAGTACATTCTGCGGTTACGGCAATGAAAAGGAAACATCTTAGAAATAGATGTCACTTGCGACTAGAGAACTTACAATTATTACACTTACTCTACTTATTATTTGAAGTAAAGCATCGCAATTCACATAACGAGTTTAATTTTTTTATCGTTGTTAGAACATGTTGATTTAAAGACAGGAAGATATTGAACATTAAACAATTTCTTCTGTTATTTCGTATATCACGGATTTGTTGTCTCTGAAACTTTTTTTAGAAAGTTAGAAAGTTTATTAGAGTGGTGCCTCAGTAAATACACTCTTTAATCGTTAGTTACTCATTATAATGGTTTAGAAATTACGAAAAGACAAGTTCTATATTCATAAATATTGAATTCCTAATATATTACATTATAACCGTCCAGTATAAGTTGACTGTCAAACACATACAACTGCACCTGTCACGTCTTAGTTTAAGTAACATTACGGCAGCCATGTAGAGGTTTCGTCACCTGATAAAGGTTCTAAATTACGAGGCCAATTCCTTTCTCTTTTTAAATTTTGTTATTTTTAAATCTGCCAATTCAACAAAGCTAAATAGAAACCATGACTGTCAAAGAAAGAAAACTGTAGCAAACCACTAGATACCACTGCAGCGGTGGCAACAAGGCTATTGTCAGGTGAATCACAGCCATGCTGTGATCAGCGGAGTATCACCCCGCGTCCTAGTACTAACTCGTCAAGCTAGGTACATATGCGGTGCAGGTAGGGGCCTGGATAGCGGTATATATATATGAAAGTAACATTATAACAATGTTCGACGCTTCAGTTTGCTCTCAGAATCTTTTCAGTGCCCTTCTCAAAGTCTCACAGCATCTTCTCCTATTTACTATCATTGAGCAACTGTGATCTGTTTTGGAGCCACAGTTAGTTCGCTTCGATTCCGATGCTAAAAACATCAATCAGCATCTTTAGAGAAATTTAACAATATATCTAAATAGTAAAAAAATGTTTCTGTATCTACGAAAATATAATATAATCACAAACATATACAATAACCACTTCTGACCTACCCGTGATTCCTAAAACCATTCTTCATTTATAGAAATTTCAAAAACTAATATAGTGTCAAAGTTTAAAGTGCCATCTATAAAACAAAGTTTCTTTTTCTGTCACTGATATTCTGAAACATTTCAGAGTAATTTTTATAATGCCATTAATAAGTTTTCTCAAGCCAGAATATCGGTTTTTAGGATTTTGTCAATTCTCACTTAAACATTTTCAGCTGTATCACTGAATTTTTACATGCAAGGGTGACAAAATAAAATTAATTTTAATTTTAATGTTGTTAATGTAACATGTTTGTATGTAAAACATGTTTGTTGAGCATGAAAATGTGTACTTGAGAATTGATAGCATCCTAAGAACCGAAATTCCGCTTTGAAAAAACTGATTAATATATTATAAAAACTACTCGGAAATATATCCGAAAATGAGAGACAGCAAAAGAAATTTTTTGCTTTTATAAATTCTTCTTATATCTCGAAAATATATTCCGAGAAACTAAGCTCAGAAATCAATATATATGCATATTGGTTTTTGGTGTTTCTAAAGATAAAAAACGCTTTTGGAATCGGGAATAACTTGGAGGAGGTTAATTTATATTATCGTCCGTAGTTACATTATGTTTTTTCTAGATTAAGTAACATTTGTCTTTTTTTTTTTACAGTGCATGAGAAATTACATAACGTACTACTCTAATATATTCAGTATTTTGCAGAGTTCAATTACTAGTAAAATTCAGGCTATATTAGATGCAAAAGCTAGTTTTTAAGAAGTTTTAAAGATAATTCTATGAGATGTTTAAGCAAAGATATTTTTTCATGTCTGTATTTCCGAAATTTTTATCACCACCTGAAAATATTACTTATGTCAAGGATTTCCTAGTGTATTTTTTCTCCTCTAAATGATAAACCGATAACAATAAACTGATATCGGGCTGTTTAAATTGACAAGAAAGTGAAGAAATTGTCAAGAATGGGCAAGAAAGTGACAAGCCACATTTTTGGTGAAATGACACTGTAATCTGTTGCTTAATATTGTAAATTATAATACTCTACATATTATTTTTTATAATGTCACTTGGTGGCAGCATGTGTCCCAGGTTTCATTTTTGCTCAAGACGTTTCTAGAACTTTTATACCAGAAAGTGAGTGTATATAATGAAAGTACTGTCATTAAAATAATGCCATATTGTTTTTCAAAATATCTCAAGTGTTTCTAAGAAACTGGCAAAAAAACTTTATGTTATATCTTTCGATTTGAGTATTCGATCTAACTTTTAAATTGAAATATCGCAGAAGTTCAAAATTTTGGCTTAGCACTCTCTTCGCTCGACCCCCTCTACTAACGTTCCTCCAACTAAAGGAGTGTGTGGGGCATTCTATGAGCCACAATAAACTGATATTTGCAAAACTGAAACAATAGTTGACAAGCTGAAGTTATGTTTTATAATGTGGAAGAAATTGCCAATAGATAGTAATTTGTGTAAAGAGATATGCAAAAACATAAAGCCTCTTCTAAACCAATGCAAATGAAGAATGGGTAAAAAGTTGAAGTGATACGCTTCACAGCAAGAGACTTCGTGCATAATATGGTCTTTTTGAGAACAATATGTACTCAGATAACAATGTTCTTGTCATTAAAGTTTTTCTCTCATAACGAAGTGATCCCAGTTGCAGTGATTACGATATTTTGTCTCTAGAAAAAAGTTACATTCATAACGCTTTTTCCTTACTAATTTTTGTAATAAATCAAATTCATTTTACAACATGAAGTGCGTGTAGTCCAAATTTTCTGCTATTATGACACATAAAAAGTCACTCATAGTCATAGCTCTCTGGAGTGCGTGAGAATATTTGTTTCTTAACAAGATTACACATATTATTTTTACACCACAAAAATAACTTTTATGGAACTAAGCATTATAAATTTCTTCATTGCTTCAAACTAATTTCAAAAATGAAATTGTTTACTTTTTAAATTAAATATTAGATTCAATACAACTCATTTCTATTGCATAATTATCAATCACAGAAGTGTAAAATTCTACTCTTCAAACATATGAAAGATGATAAAAATCAAATAACTTTAAATGTATATTCCGATATTTTCAAAAGTTAACGAATTTAATAAATATCTTGCTTTGTTGTCGACATTATTAAAATCTGAGAGAATGACTAAATATGTAATAATTACTAAGTATTGACTACACGTATATTGTTTTAAATGAATAAATGTGGAAAATACTCAGAAATAACTAACATGTACGACAGATATTAAAATCCATTAAAATATTTAAAAAACTAACAGCAAACAATTCCCGCGAAACTTTAAAATAAAGTAACTAAGAATATAATCTCACGGTTGAAAGCTGTTTCGAAACGCTTATAATTAGAATGCCAAGTCAAAATGCAATACAGACTATTCAATAAATTTTAATTACTTGGTAATACGCAAAACAATTCATTGGTTACAATACAGAATTTGAATCTTCTAAATATGTATTAGATAAAAATTGTTTTCTAAACAATAAGTTTTATTTATAGTTACAATTGTATTTTCACATAAATGGAGTTTTTAAACAAGTTAATGAAATTCTATGAGAAAAGTAGATATTGCAACTTTAACTGTTGACGGGTTTAAAACAATGGTAGATAATTATTCATTGTTTCATTATTTATGCCTGAGGCATTTTCTGAAAATAAGCATTACATTATTTGGTATTATTCTTTCTTAGCATTTTCTCAATATGTCTGTAAATGCTTATGATCGCTACTAAGATCGCTACCTAATTGTAGTATATAGTAATACAGTAGTAATATAGTAAGTATATAGTGATATAGTAAGTATATAGTAATATAGTAAGTAGTAATATAGTAATATAGTAGTTTCTGAAAAATGTTAGTTATCAGATAACCTATAGCCTTCATTATATGTACAAAAATAAACGAGATTAAAATGTTGTGAACATCATCAATCTTTATTCTATGCCAATATAATATATACTTTTAAATTACAGTGTTGCAAACTAGCAATCATGAGTATGAAGTATAGTTCTTTTCTGTTTATACTAGTTTGGATATAATTAGTTTTATAATAATAATTAAAAAAAAAAAACATAGCGCATCATCCCTGTTAGGCTAAAATTAGACCAAAAACTAAGGCCAACCATAAACATTTATATTAAAAGACTGAAGCATAAAAAATTGTTTTTTTCGACCCAGTATATTCTGATATAACATTATTATGTTTGTCGAAAAAAAAACATAGCAACGCATTTTTTACAAAATTTAAAACCAAAATTAAATCAGTTTATACATTTTTCCATAAATAGAATCGTAGTTATTATGTTTGTGCTCAATTTATACAGTAGCAGTCGAGATATAACTATCGCGTAAATCGTAAAAAAATAAATTAAAATAAAATAAAATAAAAATGCATAGTAGTACCAACTCTATACCAAACACAAATCTAATGAGCTGATATTTACCTCAATTTCCAACTAAATACACAGTGACATTAAATACCGTGCGTTAGTTCTTCAGTTTGATGGGTCACAAAATTTGTGTATTGCAGAGACAGACGTATACGTTTTCCAAAAATAGTAAACAGGCATAAATATAACAAGAGACCGAAAATTGGAAATTTGTACGAATCCATTACTTTTTTTTCGTGAATATAAAATAAGTAAATTGGTGCATTTTGTGAAAAATACCAACTAGTACATTGAACAATTCAATTAAAATGTAATAACTAACATGCTTTGATGTGAAATAATGTGACTATAACAGCATGCTTAATGAGAAATAAAAAAGTAATCTGATTAAATCAGTAACAGATAAATGAAAGAAAAATATATTACGTGTAATTTTAATGATTTCATTACATGAAAGTTTAAATATTTTTCCTATCATAAGTAATATCATTTTTTAGAAAATTGAATAAGGACGCATAACGATAATTTTTAAATCTTCACATCCCTAACTAAAATTATATTTTTGTCTAATTTATTTTCTACCACATACCTAAATATTTAAGGTAGCGAACTTATAAACCTTAACGAGAAATTTAAAAAACGTATAAACATTAAGGTTACTTTTTGTATCTCATTACACTAAAATTCCTATGTAATATAATTTTTCAAGATATTTTTAGTAAACTTGCCTTCATTTATTTTAATAAAAGATTCAGATAAATTTTTAGATTTTATTCAGAGTTATAAAGTCTATTCTATATTGATTGTACATAATGATGTAAACATATTGAATTTTGTTCATCGAAGCATTTTTTTTAAATAAAAATTTTGATAGTTATTTTTCAAAATACATTTTATTTTGTCCGTTTTTTGCCAATTTATGTTTAGAATGTGAGTATTCACAACTAGATTTATAAATTATTCTTAATTGAAAAAATTAAGAATAAAGACATTTTAATGATCAGCGAAATATGCCTCAATTAATATATTATTTCAAATGTTTTTGTTATTATAGAAAATGAATTTTACATTATATTTTAAGAAATAACTATGTAAAATATTTCATAGAACTAAATAGTAAAAAGTTCTTTAATTTAATGAGAAGCGATACAAGCATTAAAAATTACACTTTAGAATATACTTTAAATATTATTTTGTTAAAATTGTAACTACATGAAAATGTAAAAATATATTTTGGTAACTCGAGCATAACTCGGGAAAACTATAATACTGATTTTATGGAAGAAAGATAAGTAAAAACGAATGGATATAAAGTACAAATATTGTATAATTTTAGCAATTAAAATAACTAAAAATTGTATTAAAATTAAGAATTTAACTATATTGAATACATCAATTGTAACATACCTAAATTGTGTAATAAGTTTGCTTGAGTTATGTAACGACAATTACGGATCTTGTACAATTTGTCGTATTTATTTATTATGTTATGCTTATTAAAATGAGGTAACAGAAGAATGTTAATTAATAATCTTTATATGATGTAAGCCTTGCATATTTATAATTTCTGAGACATTTTATAATGAAGCCATTGTTTACTTTTGTAGTTTCTTTTAATACATACTCTTAGTCAAAAATGTAAGTAAGCACCCCAATATCGCAAATAATAAAGTTTAAATTTTTCTACAAAATATACATATATTTCGTTGAATGATATTTTTAAGTGCTTTAGAGTGAATCTTTAAAATAATAAAAAAAATAATAGAATAATACTTTCTATCAAGATTTAAAAGATATATTTTTTTAAAACTGGAAACTTAAATTAGAAAAGTAAGTATGCAATCTGAAATTCCAAAGGATATGAACTGTTAAAAAGGCTAAACATTGTTCTATATACACTCTTATGTAATGTAATTGACAGCTTTGGAAATGTTTCTATAATTTTCGAAAATTGGACATTAAATAGTTCTATAATTGTTTAATGATATGGATGGAAAACAATTAACTGGAACAGATGATCTTAGATTAATTTTAACACAATTATTCAAATTGGTAAAGAAATCATACGAGTTGTAATTTTCCAACTGGAAAAAATTTCCAATTGGATGAATTATGCCCTCCAGATTCGACCGGGATAGCTCAGTTGGTAGAGCTTGGCAGCTTCAGCCAAGAGATCCCAGGCTCGAATCCTGGCCCGGACATTTTTCGTCCAGTTGCAAAATTACAACTCAGATGATCTTAGTAAGAAAAGACTATAAAAAGCGCAAAGCTCGATGATAAATCAATAAAATAATCAACAAAGTTCTCACATCATGACAGAATGCAAAAACAATGCAAGAATTCTGAGACTGTGAATATACAGGGTGATTATAAAAAAACTATCCCGACATTTGGGCCCTTAACTATCATATACCATTCACAGAAACTGAATGAAATTTTGGCAAAAGTTATTTTGAGGTATGCGCTCAAGAATGATATGTAAAACAACAGTGTCACTCAAACAATTACAGTGAGAAAATTTCGAAAAAATCAAATGGCAACACCCAGTTTTTTTGTATTGGAATGTGATTTCCATTGTGAAAACCCCTAAATAGCATTGGAACGGCAACTATGTAGCATGTCAATCACCGGAACTAGGCAAGGGAAAAATAAAAAGGACTTTGCCGTGCACCAGAGGATTAATTTTCGTTTCATTTACGTCACACGTCACACCGTTTCTTTGGCTGATATCCCAGCCTGATTAGTTCTCCACAAAACGAGAAGAAGAAACCAAGAAACGCAAATTTCGGGATCTACGTAAGTCACAGTCATGACTGACGTCGTCACGCTAGGTGAAAGTAAAGGCACTGCGAAATGCGAGCCGCGTATGTTCCTTTCTGCCATTCCGAACAAGATGCCGCTTTCAGGGAAAGAACGTGGGGAAATCGCAAAGATTTATTACCTGAATGGACAAAATGCCGCAGAGACATTGCTTGTTTACCGCAGAAACTATGGATTACGGCGAGGCCCGTGCACTGTCAAAGATGTACGGGACTTGATTCATAAATTTGAAGAAACTGCTTGCACATGCCATCGACCTCGGTCTGGACGACATTCCGTTCCTGTGGAAGCTGTTGCAGAAGTCCATCAGACGATAAGTACAGTTCGTCCCACAACTGCACGCGGTGTTTCACGTGTTCTGGATCTGCCGAATTCAACTATACGCAAGATTCTGCGCTCTGTTCTAAACATGTTTCCGTATCGATTCCAGCGTGACCAGATGTTGGAAGCGGGAGACTATCAATTACGGCTGGATTTTGCAAATCAATTCCTTATCCGGTACGATGAAGACAGCAGCTGGCCTTTACGCATTCTGTGGACAGATGAGGCGCATTTCTCGTTAACTGGTAACGTGAATTCAAAAAATTGTGTGCACTGGGCAGAGAATAATCCACATGATGTGCATGCACGTCCATTAAACGAGGAAAAAGTGACTGTGTGGTGTGGTATAACGAGTACGTTTATCCTCGGCCCTTACTTTTTTGAAGAGGTTACTGCCGGTGATCTGCAAACGTGTACAGTAACGAGTGCTCACTATCTGGACATGTTAAGTCATTACGCGATTTCCGCATTGCAACGGCAAAATGCTCTATCTGAAGTTGTGTGGATGCAAGATGGCGCTCCTCCACATGTCGGGTCTTCATTCAAACGTGTCTTAACTCAACAGTTTGGTGACAGAGTTATCTCCCGTCATTTCCCGTTTCCGTGGCCACCGAGGTCTCCTGATCTGACACCAATGGATTTCTGGCTGTGGGGATATCTGAAATCCAAAGTGTATCAGTTTCGTCCTCAAACTGCATCTGATTTCAAAGATGCCATCAGAACTGCGATTCAAGATATTCCTATTGCCATGATACGAGCTGTAGTGCTATCCATCATCAGCCGCATGCAAAGTGTCATCGTGTGTGAAGGAGGTCATGTGGAAAATTTGTGAAACACAATAAAATGCTTTATTTTATGCTGCTTTTCTGTCCTTATTGGTTGTTCTCACTTTTAGCCTATCTACCGCTGGTAATTTTCATGCTACAGTTGCCGTTCCAACGCTATTTAGGGTTTTTCACAATGGAGATTACATTCCAATACAAAAAACTGGGCGTTGCCATTTGATTTTTTCTAAATTTTCTTACTGTAACCATATCTGTTTGAGTAACACTGTTGTTTTCCATATCATTCTTGAGCGCATACCTCAAAATACCTTTTGCGAAATCGTCATTCAGTTTCTGTGAATTGTATGGTAGTTAGGGGCCCAAATGTCGGGTTGCTTTTTTATAATCACCCTGTACATTCATAGAGAAATTTAGATAAATGTGACAAAAGAGAAAGACAATTTAGGAATTAGTGTACTATATTTAAACACTGATCAGAAAAATATAACTTTTGGAAGCGACGGAATCCTTAAAAAGTTATTTTTTTGTTATACAGTGTGAAATATAATAGTTCCGATTAACGAAGAGAAGTGTCTTTAAGCAAAAATAATAAGAAAATTCTCAATTTTGCGTTCTTTTGTTTGAATGTAAATTCAACAATCACACATCAAATTGGACAGCAATTCGTTTTCTGAAATTAAAGACTTCCTATCATAGAATATGTTTTAGAGGGAGGACTGTTGTTAAGCATCGGTCAGTTTTTGTCATATTGCTACAGCAAAGATTGAGGGGAATGGGCTTTTGAAGGGAAAATAACCCAAATTAGCGTACACATGGAAAATCCTAAAAACATTTCACAATCGAAGAGTCTAGACCGCGATGTCTTCGAACCCGTGAACATCCACTCGAACCCCTCATTTTGTTCCCAGAATGCTAACCATTGAGTGAGTGTACTCAGACTATGATAAGAGCTTTAAATTGCAAAATGTATAAATTTTAATTTGAGGATGCATATAAGGATCTGGAGTATACCGTTTAGCAGTAATTGACAGAATAATAAATTAACATAGACTTTTGCGTATTATAAAAAGTGATCTAAGATAAAGGGCTTCTGTATTGATTAGTAGGGACATCTACAACAAGACAATATATCACTATAGGATACATCTTTCAACAAGATTATGATCCAAAACTTACTGTTTAATCTGTACAGAAATGGTTTACCTAAAGTTCTCATAAACACTTACAAAACTCCTTCTAGTTGCACAATTTCATTGAATAATTGATAGACGTACATAATAAGAAAATTAAATATTACATATAGAATTATTTTCACAAGAGTCTTGTTAGAGGAGTGAAAGCAGATCCCATTTTTTGCCGATGCAATTTTAGTAAAATAAATTATATTAACATTAAAAATGGTGATAAGAATACGTGGCTATCATCTAAATTACAAAACATTTAGTTTTCACTAAATAATTTTGTAAAACTCACTATTTTGTTTCCATTTTGCCATTGTTTGCATGCATACCTACATTATATGATATGATTTACATGTTTCTTTATATCATTCTCGTTTCTTATTTGATGTATTTGTATTATTGTGATGTTTTCCGTTTTAAAGTAAAATTGACGGGGTCAGAAGAAGAGAGTGCTAAGCCACATTTTGAACTTCTTAGATATTTCAATTTGAAAATTTGATTAAATAATCAAATCAAGATATAGAACATAATTTTTTTTCGTCAATGTATTAATAACATGTGAGACATTCCGAGTAACAATATGGCATTACTTTAATGATATTACTATTACGTTTTTTGTAGATTATCTATCTTCATTGTGGGCAAAAACATCTAGGGCAAAACCGAAACCTGGGACATATGCTGCCACCAAATAACATTAGAAACAAATTATATGTATAATATTAAAATTTACAAAATTAGACAACAAATTTCAGTGTTAGGTTTCTTTCACCAAAAATATGGCTAGCCCCGAACCCCACAATTAAAATTTGATATTATTGAAAAAAATTATTAAATTTTGAATGTAATAAGATCATGAATCTTTTTTGTTGAAGACATATGCTCACACCTGCTCTAAAAGATTACTTTAATAACTAAGTGTATATGGTGTAAGAGCAGATTTAGGACTGAATTTTATAAACTATTAAAATTGAAGAAAAATAAGTGTAAGTTTCGATTGTTTTATAATTTGAAGATCTCGGGTGTAAAACAAGAAAACTAATAAAATGAAAATTTGTAGATATTCAATACTCAAGTTTTCTTTCCAAAATCTACAATCAAATGTATTTTGATTCTTTCCTTTAAAATTGCTTATTTATTGACCCTGTGACTTCCATTACTATGTGCAACATTTTTTATATTTCATTTTATTGGAATTGTTGAATTTTAATAACGAAAATTCGTTGTATTTATATAAAAATTATCATTGCTGATTATGGCATTTATTGTGTAATAAATAAAATTTATACTTTTAACCCTCCAGCCGCGGGTAACGCTCCTATCGCGTTTCACTTATTCTATACAATTCCGCGGGGAACGCTATTTTGACGTTCCTTATAATTTTTATAGTACTTAAGCATCGAGAGATTCTATTTCTTCGTTGAATCTATCTTCTTTTATTTAGAAATAGAGAGATTCGTTTACAAATTATAATATATATATCATTTCATTTATTAGGTCAATCTGAAAGTTCTGCGGTTTTTTAAATATTTTGAATCCATAAATGCCACATTCTCACTGGAATTTTGAAATGAAACTTTGTTTTTATAATGTACATGAAGACACTGCTTTTATTTAATTTGAAATAAATCTGTTTGTAAATTCCGATCGCATTCAATTCTTATAACTATTAAAAGTGACGAATAAAAATAGGCCGCGGTTTTATATAAGAATTTGGAAACATCGCACGCGGCTAGAGCGTTAAAATATGTCTCTATTCAGTAAAATAATTTTACATGACAAATAGAAAATATTAGAAATAATCCATAACCATGTTTGAAACCTGCGACCCTCTTCTATGAGTCAAGCAGAAATTTTTAATGTTATTTTTACAGGTAAAAATATTATATATTAACAAAGCATTTCAAGTTAATCCAATAAATCTTAATGTAAAAATAACTGGAAAAATGACATAATATTGGCAAATAAAAATTTAAATGATAGATACTAACTGCAAAATGTTATTAATGAAACACTTAAAGTGCTAGATTTAGTAGGCTTTTTCAAAATAAAAGAAATTCCTAAATTTTAGCTTAATTTCTTACCGCCATTTTCAGAAGGAAAACATATCTAAATTATATAAGATTCGTAACTGCCCTTAAACGTCTTTAAAACGCCCATTAATGTATTAAAAGAATGTAATAATTATTTAAGTAACTAATTCTAAATAGAGCTTTAAATTATTTTATTTGGACGAGTTGTGGTCGTTTTAATTCTTAACATTTAACATTTTGTTTGTCAGATTTTCATTAAAACCTTTTTAAGAGTACTAATTCATTTCAAAACATATTAAAAAATTTAAGATAATTCTTATTTAAAAAGAAAAAATTATATAAATATAATCATAAAGTAAATAAGTAAAAAAATATCATTGTTATAAAAAATAAATTTGAAATGATAAACTTATGTTCTACGACATTTTGTTTTTAAAACGCGTTAGATGTGAATCTTATTTTTCATAGATGCAACATACTTAATCCAGTTAATCTCCTTAAGCACATTTTAAATTAACATTTTCACTTATTTATAAACGTGTGAAAGCTATTAAATTGTTTTCGTAGTTCTCTTCAGAAGATATTTGAAATTATTATTGCGCTAAATGTAGGAGTTTCGGTTAAGAAATTTAAGATTGCTTAAAGGGGTGTACGTAAAAATGAGATTCTTCCATTTGGAAGTATTAAGTTTGAAGATCTCTTAATTTATCGCAGAAATATTATCGTATTTTTAAGAATCCTGTGAACGCGTAATAACATCCATGAAATCTTTGATAAATAAAATGAAAACTAAGTAAAAACGACATCATGTGAATGCATGTTGCAAATTCTTAAAAATAATAAAGAGTGTTTTCAAGTAAACTCGTGACATCATTTTCAGCGAATAAGGATTTTCAAAACAATTCCGAATAGTCCTATACAGCTAGGCAATAAAAATGTTTTGTATGCAGTCAGTATGTCACTTGATTCTACTTTTATCCTAAAATCCACTTCATTGTCATAACATACACAGCAATAAAGCAATAGTTCCGACATGCAATTCTGGCCGAGTATGAATTCTTTCTCTGGCGTACATTACTGAAACTTTTAAAATAAATGATCATTTCCGTGGTGTGGGGATTTAAAGCTTAAAATATCTCTTTTATGATTTTATTTTGTACTTTTAATATATTGTCTATATGTTTCTTTTAGAAAATAGTCCGATCGCCCCTCTATGTGGGCGAACGAACTACAGCCTCCATGCGGTTACCGAGGCATAATGAGGTGGCTGATTAACCGGTAGTGAGTAAAATCGCCACGGGTGTCTGGGCCACCCCTCCATTAGGATCAGTTCTCGACTTCAGGAGGCTACATCATAGCCTTACGCTGCTCCAAATGCTGAGCTCAGCTCACCAAATATTGTCGCGGTGGTAAAAAGCCCCTGTTAGGCCTATACTCGTGCCCAGAATAGATCCGGAGGGGATGACAAGAGTGGCAACAGCCAACAAATGTGGTAGAGCCGTTTCCTAATATATCCAGGCTTGCGAGACGGAGACGAGGACAGACTCTGTACGACAAGGACCGTTTGTGGTTCCGTAGTAGCGTCTGGTCAGTGCGTGAGGTGGCATGTAGCGACCTTCGGTACTGGCAGACGGCGGAACGTAGACAGGGGCGTAGTGGGTGGATGTTTGAGGACGTCTCCCTCTACGTACTCACACCCCTTACGACTTCCTCTGAGTTGGAGAAGTTGTGATTAGACCTCAAATTCGGTTGGAAAGGAAATTTCTCCGTTTTGATCAGGAATAGTTCGAGACCACGAAGGACCACCCGGTCTGTGTTCTGTGGCCGAATACGAGTAATCGGGTTGGTGGCTCGTGAGTCAAGTGACGGACCAAAGTCAGACCCTGGGTCGTCAACCAGTCCAACGTGTCTTTGCGTAGTCGGATATTTCTTCGCCGGATGGTTGGATGAGCAGGGGACTAGCAACTACTTTTCCGACTACTTCCGATCGGGAGCGTTTCTGTAGCGCTCGAGAGCAAGTCTTCCACTATCCTCTGGGACCGAGATTGGCGTCTACGGTTTTTTAGTACTGGCGGAAGGGAGGTTCCGACCCTGAGGCCCAAAGCCTAAGCTGGGACACGTCTATGCGTCCAGGGCTGGACGTTTCCTCGTCCTCCCGGCTACGGAGAGGTACCTAGTACTTCGCAGCCGCTGACGAGTCCAGTAGTTTTTTTTGTGGAGTTCAATGTTCCAAGGCGGCCGTAAGTGTGGGTCAGGAAAAACCTGACTCCTACGGTACTACGGTCCATCTCCCCTATGGGTGTCTGGTTCCGGAAGCTGTTGGGGGACTCTGGTTCGACTCCATATGTGATGTGGGGGTGTTCTAATAGGGTAGTCTCCACCACAAAGCGCAACGACCTCTGTTCATCAATAATTGGAAATGTGGGTGTCGTCAGCAGGTTGCGGCGCCCCCATCGCTGCATCGCTTACAGGAACATCCCTGGTCGAGAGAGTTAAAAGGTCTCATGACCTTCGGTTCGGCGGTTGACGTGACTGACGGGCGCCCGTCGGCAGCTGGTGGCGCAACTCAGTTTTATCAAATGTCTGAATTTTAAATGTCATATTTATTTTATAATTTCAATCAGCTATAATTATGCTTAAATATTTACTTTTTGATGTGCTATATTCCTTTCTTAATGAATAATTGAATAGAGCTTAAAAATGCTTATTGGAAATACCTAGTTTTAACGAACAATAACTTTATCCTCGTTATTCCCGAGTTTTACTGTATACCTTTCAAAATAAAATTTGTTAAACGTCGTTATTACATAATTATACAAAAGTATTATAGAATTTAACGCTTTCCGATCTGCTTTTCTTCTAATTTTGGGATAAAATTAATTTTATGTCTATAATTTAAAATTAATTACTTAAATGTCAAAATATAATGTTGACTGAAATTTAATGAATACTAGATGGAACCCGTCAAAACTTGACAGAAAAAATTACAATAACAATATTAGTAAAATAAGCTTCTTTATTATATAAGAAGGGGTGTTTATGAAACAGTCTTTCAAATACTTTATTTACAAAGTTTTTTCCCCAGTGAATTACAGTACTATTTCCGATGCAAACTCCAAAGAAACAATCCGTAAACAAAATGCAAATCTGTTTGACATTTCCGCCATATTCCCCACGGCAAGGAAGAAAAATTCCTGGACCTATGAAGTATCATACAAATAGTATATACCTACGTTCATCTCATATTCAGTCAATAAAAGAACATAGTAAATAAAGCACACATCTCCCCCCATGTGATAATGCAACCGAATGAGCTCCTATGCGCATGTTCATTGCATCTCCCCAAACGCACCGTCAAAATTCGACGTTAAAAAAAAGTTTTAAAATGTTTTGATCAAAATTTTTAAAATATCTTCTTTAATCATTGTTCGTTTCAAATCCATATCTTCTGAAATGCATCTATTGTTTTAAGATAATCAATTTTTATGTAAAGTTGAAGAATTTGTTTTACAATAATAAATCAATCTGCAGAAAAGGGAGATTTTTAATGTTTTCAAGTGTAATTTATTTGTATGGTTTCTTCAGTTCCTTTACATAATCAGGATGATTATTGCTTTTCCATAAATAAGAGAAATAATGTAAATAAATAAATATCTAAGATTCTTTTTTATTCTGTTTTCATTAATATATTGTAAATTTTATTGTTTAAAGTTACTGATAAATGATACTTTAGTAAAAGGGGCTTTTCCTAATTATTTTTTTTATTTTTGAGATTTAATGGCAACATTCTTTCAACTTTATTGGGCGCTACAGTTTGGCGAATTATTTGGCGTACTTTTCGGTTAGCCGGGCACCAGTGAAGTATATATATATATAGTATATATACATATATATATACATGTATATATATACATATATATATAAACATACATATATACACATATATATAATGTATATATATATATATATATATATATTATATTTATATATTTTACTGGCGCCGGCTAACCGAAAAGTACCTAATTTGGATATAGTTTTTTTTTCTTAATGGGACGACGGGATAATACATATTTTTGATGGTACCAGAATATTTTTCTGCATTTTATAGTTATCTTAAGAAATACATATTTTTAAGATTTGCTGAAGCATTTATTTGTTTACTTTTTCATGCATTATATTATTGAAGCTCGTTAGCTCTCATATTCTCTTAAATATGCCCTACTTATATAAAAATAGCGTGTGTTCTCTGTGGAGTTTCGCATAAACGTTGTAAAATTCAAGTTATTTTATCCAACTTTGCTGTCATAACTCTGATGAAGCAGTCATTTTTGGCGATTTCTTTGTTACCGGTAAAATGTTTGTTTTTGGTATAGCCCAAACAAAAAAGAAATTGGGTACTTTTCCGTTATACGGACACCATTGTCGCGAAGCATACGTGTATGGCATGGTGTTGGTATAACGGAAAAGTACCAAAATTTGCGATCAATCAAATAATTGAATTTCGTTATGCATTAAATTTTCTGGTACTTCTCTATTATCCGGTCGACCGCTTTTCATAACAAAAAACTCTCTCCAAACTGTAAAATTAAACGCCAAAAATGCAATCTGATTTACTTGATGTCAGAAGCATTATGCGTGTTTGTTACGTCATCAAGTGGTTTTTAATTCGACATTTGCGTCTATTTTTCATTATGTTTTACTGATTTATTAGTTATTTCATAAATTAAAATAACAATCGTGTCCTTAAATTCTTATATCTTATTTATTTATTTATTTTGATATTCCAATGGCAACGTTCTCCCGTTTATTTGGCGTTAGAGTTTGGCGATAGTTTTTTGTTATGAAAAGTGGTCGACGGGATAATAAAAAAGTACCAATTTTCTTATTTTTAATCTGAGAAAGAAACAATAATCATGGATTTAATTAATTTTGCAATATGCGGTGCAACCAAAACAATTTTGATTAAATCGGTACAGATATCGCAGACGCACAGGGGTTAATTTTTGGCGCCTAAATGACGATTTTTGCTTTGTATGGCAACCTGGTGTTTTATAATAAAATTGAATATGTGTGTAAATAAATAAAATAAAATAGGTACTTTTATGTTAGCTGGGCGTCAAGGATAACTCTCCAAATCTTGTTTCAACTGGAATCATTTAAATTGCAACATTTTACGTGAGGTTTCTTATTCATATTGATATGTTCATGTTTAGATATTTTATTATGATTATATTCTAGCTAATTTTAAGTAAGTTATTTTAAGATTTTATATTACATTGTTAAAATATTACCTAGTTGATATTAGCCAATGTCAAAAGATGGGCAAACCACAGAGTTCAGAGAATAAACTCTATGCCTCGCAACAGTGGGAGTTGCCGACTTTATGACGTCATAAGCAGAAGTAAAAGTTTAATTAAAAATTACGGCTAATTAATTAAATTTTCGAACAAAGGAATGCACGATAACAAATCTGTGTCCAAATATCTTTCATTAAAAAAAAGAATGGTGTGATTTGATGCAGAATTTTGTTCTCGCGGATTGTCGAAAGAAATCGCTTAGCGTTTTAAATATATAGATGCCATTTTTTAAATTTATCAAATACATTTATTTTGCGTTCGATTAATATGACAATAGCCTATGGAAGAATTTTTAAGATTCTGGAAAATTTCGCATTATCACAGGATGAAATAAACATAAAAGCTTTCCAGTATTTTTTGTCTTTGTTATCATAAATTATTGGTTCGAACAAGTAGAAATTTATGTTTAAATTTAAACAATAAACCATATGTTAGAAATAACTGTCTCAGCGATGTTGTATAGACTTTTAAGTGAGCTTTATTTTAGTTTTATTACTAAATGCTGAAACTTTAAACAAGTAATAATTATAAAAATAAAGACATATACAATTATTAGTACATGCAATTAATATGAAAAGTAATTACAAAGACACAATAATAGTGTATGCAATTCCCTATCATGTTATTAATGCGTGAAATTTGACAGAATTAAACGAAAACTCCACTTTGTTCAAAAAATTAATTCACTGACATGGAGTACACTGTATTTAAAATAAAATCCTAATTCGATTAAACTCACTATAAAATCTATATTTGACTAAATATACATTTAGTTGGTTGGTTGTATAGGGTTTAATGGCGCAAGGTCCCATTAGGGACAAGCTGCGCCAAAGAAAAAATGTTTTAAAAAACCACAAGTAATGTCAACAAAGGCTAAAAAAGAAACAACGTTTTATGAGAAAATTATCTAGATGGGGGTACCCATCCAGATATAGTCATACAATGCATAAAACAAATATTAAGAATTCTTTAAAAAGTGAGGTATAAAAATAATACAGTACGAAATGCAATCTGGATGGGGTTCCCCATCCAGATGTCAAGTTAAGCGAGTATAAAATAACATTGTTAAATAAAGCATGAAGGATATATAAAAACTATATCTCAAAATAAAAGCAAGAATGTTTTAAAAAATGAAAGAGTGCCCCATGAGGTGTTTCCCCAATGAGGTTTGTCAAGATTGGTGATGATGAATGAAAATAAATTCTATACAAGTGCCGGAGGCCCGGGCAGTCAGTTAAAATATGATAAATGGTCAGGCAGTCGAAATGACAATGTGGACACAAAGGTGCATCCTCCCGAAGTAAAAGATGTTTATGTGTGATCCTTGAATGTCCAATTCTCAGACGAGTCAAAAGAACATCTGTTGTTCTTGGATAATTCGGAGGCCATGTCATGATTGTGGGTTTGATATGATGCAGCTTATTATTGTATTCTAGATCCCAACTTTCTTGCCATTTATTATGAATAAAGTGTTTTAAAAATAGTTTAACGTCTGAGAATGAATTGTATGGTGTAATGGATTAAGAGCGAGTCTTGCCGCCTCATCTGCTTTTTCATTTCCAGGAATGCCCATGTGTCCAGGTACCCAGCAAAATAAAATATTATAACCACGCCAAGTCAAATTATTATAAAAATCCAGGATGGATGAGACAAAAGGATGCTTTTTAAAAGATTTCATTGCGTCAATAGAACTATTTGAGTCAGCATATATGATGAAGGATGTTTTATGATGATGAGATATATGTAACATGGCTCTCTCTATAGCAATCAACTTTGCTGTCAAGACAGAAATTGAAGTGTGAAGCCGATAACTGAAGCTAGTGTTATCAACAAAAACCCCGCAGCCAACAATATCCCCACTCTTGGAACCATCTGTATAAATATCAATAAAGCTATTATATTTCTCACGATGTGCAGCAAATAATTGTTGAAAACCACTAGAAGCTAAGTTGTTCTTGTCATAACCTTTAAAAGGATGGAGAGAGGTAACTTTTGGGGGATTCCAAGGAGGGAGAACATGCAAAGGACATGGACTCACCTCGATATTTTTCAATGGGCCATTATCGATAAAGTTTCTCATTCTGACTCCAAAAGATGGGATGCATGATGGTCGATGCTGATAAAGAATATCATTGTCAGTGTTTAAAAGATAGGTGTGAAGAGGATGACCAGGATGAGAGAGGACACGGTAATATAATTCTAATGAGAGTTTTTCACGAGTATGGTGTAAAGATGGTTCATTACAGTCAACATAAAGACTTAAAATTGGAGATGTACGAAATGCACCAGAGCAGACACGGAGTGCGCTGTGGTGCACAGTGTCAAGTTTTTTAAGAACAGATTTCCTGGCAGAACCATAGACCTGGCAGGCATAGTCGATTTTTGTACGGATCACAGCTCTATAGATTTTAAGGAGAGCAGTACGATCAGCTCCCCAAGAAGTATTTGAAAGTACTTTAATTAGGTTAAGGGATTTTTCGCATTTTGTCCTTAATTGTAAAACATGTGGTAAAAAAGTAAGTTTACTGTCAAAATGCAGGCCAAGATAACGAACATTGTCCACAACAGGAATTTGGGATGAACCGATAAAAATTTCTGGATCTGGATGCAGACCTCTTCGTCTACAAAAATGCACACAAGATGTTTTGTCATGAGAAATTAAGAAACCATTTTTGTTAGTCCAGTTAAGAATACTTTTGATTGCAATTTGCAGTTGTCTTTCTATAAAACGAATATCCTGTCCCATACACATAATATGGAAGTCATCAACATAGAGATCCCCCTTCACAGAAGGAGGAAGTTGTTTAATGATGTCATTTATTTTGATAGCAAAGAGGGTGACACTCAGGACACTGCCCTGAGGTACACCCTCTTCTTGTACATAAAAACTAGATAGTATTCCCCCAATTCTAACTTGAAATCGTCGAATGGCAAGAAAGTTTTTAATAAAAATTGGAAGGTTACCACGAAAGTCCAGGTTAAAAAGATCGCGAAGAATCCCATAACGCCATGTTCTGTCATAAGCTTTCGCCATGTCAAAAAATACTGAGACCAAATGGCTGCGTTTTAGAAAGGCTGTCCGTATGTGATGTTCCAAATGGATTAAATTATCAATAGTTGACCTACCACGTCGAAATCCACTTTGAAATGCAGCAAGGCAATTGTTAGTTTCTAAAATATGGATGAGGCGGCAATTTACCATTTTTTCAAGGAGTTTGCAAAGGCAGCTAGAGAGTGCAATCGGCCTGTAATTATTGGGATTTGTAGCATCTTTTCCTGGTTTAGGAAAAGGTATAATTATAGCTCTGCACCAAGCATTAGGAAAAGTCTGCTCCATCCATATCCTATTAACGTTTAGCTTACGGGAAAATAAATCCTTATATAGCCTTTCACTACGGGAGAAATCTGAACATTTCACCCCCCTTCTTTAATGATTCTGCACGACAGGTGATGGGCGTACAGCTGCACATCTGCTAATCATTAGAGGTCGTGGGAGAGCTGGGGAAATTTTCGTTTCCCTAAAAAGAAGCTGTTTACCTGACAGAAGTATTTCTTTGTAAGTAAATTTTAAGGGGTATACTGCGATCAAAATTATCTTTTTCTGTGAAGTAAATGTCATTAAATTCAACTGATTACACTTCGCAGTATTTGAGCGTAAATCGATCTTTTTTAGTATGCTAATATAAATCGTATTTAAAAATACGGTGATGTAAATGATACTTTTTGGTGAAGTAAAAGTAATTAAATTCGAGTTAATACGTTTTGTAGTAATTGAGTGTAAATCGTAAAATAAAATATCGATCTTTTTTAATACGTAAAATTTCATGAAAAATTATCTTCATTGAATGTTTTAATAGTATTTTATTTCTTGAAAGGTAGAATATAAATATATATATATATATAATCAAAATAACTAAAATCGTATGCGATTATAAACCTTTATAGAAGAACGTTGAATTTTCAGATAATTAAATAAGTAATAAAAAATTGATTTCTTTGAATAAGCATTTATTATTATTATTATTATTATTATTATTATTATTATTATTATCGCGATTTAGATATTAATAACAACAAAAACAGAAATTTCAATACAAGAAAATTGTAGAAATAAATATATAGGAATCGATAAACATTATAGTAGCGAATGATAAACTGATACCTAATGGAATCAGTGTTATCAGTTGGGCCTGCTTTTTTTTAAAATATACTTACACGTAGTATTTATGAATAGGATTATAATTTAATCTGTAAATTAATCAGTTGAATATAAAAACGCGTCCAATTGGCATGACTGAAAGAAGTATGTATGATAAAATTCAGCAAATTTTGTTCATAGATATTGATTATGTATAGTTATGTATATAACTTATTACTTTCTTTTAACTTCCTTTTTTTTCACAGGTTTTACTAATACATTACATTTAAGTAAAAGTGAAGCATATCTGCTAAGACGAAAGACTTTCTAAATCGCAATTTATTTCGTTTCTTTGCCATTACACCTTTATTTGTTTTAAATTCATAAGTTATATATATATATATATATACAGAGAGAGAGAGAGAAATACCTGCAAAAGCGGAATCCGTAGCTTACATAGTTTTAAACGGCAAAACACCAATTGTTTGACACAGAGTCGAGAACAACTTTTTTAAGGCAAACATGAATTTTGACGCCCTCCTCTCTTTTTCTCTGAGAAGTGAATTATGCTAAGTTTCTAATAACCGACTTATTTTAAAATTTAAAATATGTAATTACAAAATACATAATATTGAAATACGTAATCAGCTTTGTCAAACATTTATCATTAAAACCTGTGAAAATGGAATCGAAATGAAAAGAAAAAGTGGTTTATACGGGTTTCCGTCTTAGCCGGTATAATTATCTCTCTGTTGGGACCACATACTTTTTTCATTTAACACAAGATTACATTAAATAAATATTTCATTTTCCCAGGTTTTACTTTAGTTGTAGTATTACAAATTAATACAATTCAGGCATTTAAAGTCATAGTGGTATGACTCACATTGTCTTAAGAACTCAAAAACCAGGATATGTTATAGAAATATAATGATTTTCAATTCCTTAAAATATGTCCTTGTGCTAACAACTATTTCTTAGAACTATGACTTATACCATTCTTCCTATTTATAGATTGAATATATAGATACTTTCCTGAACTGAACTCTAACTTTCTAAATTATGTGACTCACAAAATAAAAAAAAAATAAGAAAAAATAAAAATAAAAAAAAGACTATGAAGGCTATTCTCAAATCCGAATGAGCTACTTTCTGACACATTTCTGAATTCATTTTCGTTCGGAAACGCATCAAATTGTCAGGTGTTCTTATTCAAAAACTTTGTAATCGAATGCCATTTTCCATTTTTTGGTGAAGATAGATATATTTTTTAGAAAATACTGTCAAAGTTGGTATTTTGAACCGAATTAACGGACGAGACATCGCAGGAAAGAAAATGTGGTCGTCACGAGACAACAATTGTTTATAATTCGATAAGTAATTTATTTTTAAAAAAATGGAAAATGCTATTCGATTTCAACTGAGGCCTTCCGATTTTTTGCCTTTACGTTTAAAAATGAGTCAGAAAGTTTCACGTTGTTCAGCAGGGAATGTGAAACCCTTACGTATTATTTAGTGAATTTCCCACCCTTTAGTACTTCGTTTCTCGGGCAACCGCCCGACCGCGCAGTTTCTGTGGCCGAATCTGAATGTAGAAAAAAAAAAAAATGCCGTGGCATTTTTTAGTTACCGCCTAGGGCGGAAAAACGCTTACCAATGTCAAAAGGACGATAATATTTTTGTACTGCGCAAAAACAATTATTTTTATATGATTAATTTTAAACTAAGAAATGTTTCAAAATTAATTGTTTATTTATTTAAATATTAATATGTATAATCTTTGATTTTTTTTTCAGTTCAATAAATAAAGTTTCCTAAATAATTTTAAGATATCTAGTATGTTATTGTCTATAAAAAAAGAAAACGCGACACTTAACATTCTAAGAGCAAAACTTAATCAAAATCATCAATACCAAAAAAAATTATTGAAAGTAATGTATTTATTATTATGTTACAAACATGAACTATCTTCAACCAATGTGGAAAAAGTGGGGGTAAAAATAGCTTCAAGACGTCAATGAGTACAGAATGTTTACTTCCTTTATTGCATAAATTTCCCCGCGTTTCCTTAAGATAGGTAACATCTTCCCTATGTAATTCCCCTTCTCCAATACGCAGTCAAACCCCCTGTAGAGCTAAACGCTCTTGATTACTTCCCGCACGCTATGCTTGAGGGGTGGAAATTTTCGGGATAACGGTTATCCCAACCCCGTATTTTTCAGCATTATTTTCCCCCCGTAAAATAATCCCCCCGGTAATCCCCCCGTAAGCAAAAGGTTAAAGAAGGAGAGAAGATTATTCAAGGACAGATCAGAAAGGTGCTTGAGCATAATGTATGTAATCCCATCGTGACCTGGGGCGGATAAATGGCTGTCTCTCAAGCATTTTATAATCTCTGATTTAAGAAATGGCTCATTATATGCATATGAGTGATGAGAGTTAAAATTAATCCTGGTTCTTTCAGTTTGTCTTTTGTATGATAAAAAGGGTTCTGGGTATGAGTCAGAGCATGAAATTGATGCTAGGGTACTCCCTATTGTCTCAGCGATGTTTTTATGTGATGCTATGGTTTGACCGTTTTGTTTTAATACAGAAATATGATGATCAGAGTAGATGCCCATACATTTTTTCACTTTGTTCCAGAGTTCTTTACTTGAGGTATTGGAATTAATGCTTGAGATATAGTTGATCCAGGATTCACGTTGGCTTTTGTGTCGCACACTTCTAGCTTCAGCCTTTGCTTTTTTATATGCTATATAATTAATATTATTTGGATACCTCCGAAATAGATTCCAAGCTTTCTGTTGTTTTTTCTTTGCATTTTGGCAATCACTATTCCACCATGGCTTTCTATGTTTATGTTTAGATGATGTTTTAGGAATGCTAGAATCTGCAGCATTGATAATACATTGAGTTATATTATCAAGCGCATTGTCAATATTCCCCTGTATCATGTCAGCTGTGATATTTGCAAGTGCTGTAAATGTTGGCCAGTTGGCTCTGTCATATATATAACGATTGGTAGAATTGTTACAATCCCTATCAGGAGTAGTCAGTGTAATAAAAGTGGGAAAGTGGTCACTGCCGTGCAGGTCATTAGAGACCCAGAAATTCCAGAATGGATAGAGTATTGGGGAGCAAATTGTAAGGTCTATTGCATGGAAAGTACGGGTTGGCTCATGAAAGTAAGTGTGATCACCATTATTGAACAGGCATAAGCCGTTGTCAGAAATAAATTTTTCAATAATATCACCACGTTGGTTAGAATCACGGTTGCCCCAAAGTTGACTATGTGCATTAAAATCTCCAATAAGTATGTATGGAGCCGGGAGTTGGAGAAGGAGGTTATCGAGTTGTGCTGATTGAATAGTTTGTTTTGGAGGTAAGTAAATGGTGCAGATTGTTATGAGTTGTTTAATATGTACACGGACTGCAATAGCTTGTAGATTTGTATTTAAAGAGAGATAAGAATGGGGTAAATTATTGGAGATGATAAGAGCCACTCCGCCAGTGGCCCTTCCATTAGCTGTAAAATCTTTTCGGTATGTAGCATAGTTACGTAATTTGCATTTGTCATTGGGCTTTAGATGGGTTTTTGTAGAGCTAAGCATAGTGGTTGATGGTCAGAGAGAATGTTACGGATTTCGGCATGTTTATTATGATATCCACGGCAGTTCCACGAGATAATATTAGTCATGAATGAATTTTTTAGATAGATATATCAACGTGACTTTGTTCGGAGGTAGTAGACATATCATCTCCTCCATCGTTCAGTTCTGCATCCAGTTCTGGATGAAGTGTTACAGCGTCTTCATCATGCATATGCTTGTTATCTTTATTATTTTTATTTGGACGAGTTTCTTTTTTAGGTGGCACAATTTTTTTTTTCTTATTAGCTGGGTTTTCAGATGATACACTGGATTTTATTGGTGGTAGGCCATGTTTTTCTGAATCAGATCTGCGGTATTGTTTTATAGGTGTAGTTTTGGTATTATTTTGAGAGGCTTTTTGACGGATTGGAATTTTAGGAAACATGGATTGCGATGACTTTGCAGAGACATTTTGTGGCGATTTAGGAGGAAGAGAATTTACTAATTTAGCAGACACGGATTGTGTTGATCTTGTTGTCGAACCAGAATTAGTAGAGAGGTTTTCTTTTATTGTTTCTGTTTGAGTGGCTATTGTCTGATATGTTTTATTACCAATTAATGCAGCAGAGTAACTTATGCCTGTATTGGGTGTGCGAGATTTAACTATTTTTCTTGCTTCTGGATATGAAATGTTCTGTTTTGTGCGCACTGTTTGGATCTCTTTCTCAATTTTTCAGATTTCACATGATTTATAATACGATGGATGATCTTTTTCACAGTTTACACAATGAGCAGGAGCTGTGCAGTTTTCATTTTCATGTCCTTTTCCTCCACATCGAGCACATATTACAGTTCCACGACAGTTAATTTTGGAGTGACCAAATTTCTGCCATTTGAAACAGCGCAATGGGTTTGGAATATATGGTCGGATTGGGCAACTCAAGTATCCTGCTTTTATGTGTGTGGGTAGGTTAGGTATATCAAATGTAAGTATTATATGTTTCGTTGGGATGATTTTATTATCTCTCTTAATTGTTATTCTTCGAACTCCTGTAACATGTTGTTCTTTAAGGTTTTCAAGTATTTCTGTTTCTGAGACAAACGTGAGGTCTTGTTCTGAGATGACACCACGTGAGCTATTTAAATAGTTATGAGCAGATACAGTAACTGGTATATTTCCAAAGATTTACATTTCATTATATTTTCAGCTTGCGTTGAATTTTTAATTTCAATAAGTAAATCACCAGATCTTAGTTTTTTAATAGTCTTTGGTTCACCAACTAGTCCTGTATAGCTTTTTGTATTAGGAAAGGTGATTTGAGGGCAAAATTGCCTTCAGCACATTTTACAATAAAGAACCGTGCATATCTATATGACAAATCCAAGTGGCTACAAGCTTTGGTTGCATCAGAGGATGCACCTTTATTTTCCAAATTGGAAGAAATATTTTCCTCGACTAAATTAGCCCAGGATGTATTTGGTTGTGGGGCCTCCACATCGCATGTCTTATTTCATTTAGTTGTATCCATAGTTTAGATTTTTTTTAACGCCAGGCGTCGGGCCTGGTCACCGACCCTTCTTCTTAACCTTACTTCTGGGCGCAGGTTTCAAAAGGGTGAAAACTATCAACAAACCTCCACGTTTTTCGAACATTGGATTAAACTCGATAGCACTTCCTAATATCTAGTTCTTTCACATTGGAATCAGGTAGTCAGTAGGTAAGCCTTTACAGCTCTGTCCAACCTACAACCCCTTTCACCGAAAGGCACCAGTCTCCCGGTGTTGGTCCTAACAGCCACCATACAATGTATGGCGTCCTCCGATCACGGAACCGGAATTCGGAAAATGCCCTGCACTCTGGGACTCAAGATCAGCCTAAAAAGGTAGAACAAAGTCGAAGAGATTAAAAAACCTCAGCACCCAGAGTGTCTCACGTGAAAATAAAAAAATCCACTATTGTATAAAAAAGAAGCTATGTGAGAGAAAACTTAGAAACAAGGTGTATTTTTTGTCTTTTTCACTCTTTTTAAATTTTTTTTTCTTTTTTTTTTTTTTAAACTCAAGAACAAAAACAATGTTAGTGGAACAAAGTGAACAAAAAAGTTAGTAAAACAATCAAACATGAACAAGAACAAAGAGGTATAACAAACTGAAAAGAGAAGATTAAAAAGTGTGAAACAAAGAAAAAAGGATAGACAACTAAACAGAGAAGAAGGCAGGAAGGGAGAAAGATCGCTCAGGAATCCGGGGTCGCGAAACCCGTAAATACCTAAAGAAGGTATTCCCCTGGGGGAAAATATACATTTAAATCGTAGAACCTTCATCATAGGAATGACCTGTAATTTTTTTTGTAACAGTCCGTTTTACGTAAACAAAAATAATAGATGTATTTTAAACATCAAATTTATTTACCCTTCCTTTAGCCAGATTTTATTGATTAAAATCTTTATCTTAAAAACTACAATGTGTCAAAAATTGAAGACTAAAGTTCCTGTTTTGGTTACAAATTTAGAAAACAACCCATTTCTAAATATTTGAAATACAAGAATGTATTGCCTGTTTATATTGAATTCCATCAACTAATTTCCTCGTAAATCAATTTAAAATTCCGTATCATAAAATAATTTTGTTATTTTTATAAAGGACTTCTTTGACGCAGAAATTGTATTTAGACTAAAAATTTTAAATCATTAATAGAAAGTAACCATTTTTCGTGATATACATTTTTCATTATGCTTCGTTACAATAAATTAAATACTGTATGTTACGATAGAATCAAAATACCCGATTTGATAAAACCCACATCTCGTACATACAATTACACATACATACAATAACACACTTAAATATACATACAGTAACACATTTCAATATACATACAATAACACATTGCAATATACATACAACACATATACATACAATAGTGATAAATGTGTATTTAAATTGAAATAACTGTAATTTTTTGGTAAAGAATATAATATTTATATTGTTAAATAGAATTAATTGGCATATATTACACATGATTTCATTCTCGTTTAAAATTCTTCATCCTACAAATTTCTGTGTTTCAAAAATTGAAAATAAAACTTTCTTTCAGATTGTAATTTCAGAAAATCTTTCATTTGTAAATAATTCAATTACAGACAAGTGTTACCCGTTTAGGTTGAATTCCATCAAATAGTTTTCCCGTAAACTATTTTAAAATTTCATACTATAAAACGATTTTATTTATTTTTTCAAAGTATTGCGTTCCAGTAGAAAAGATATTCGCTTTAAAAGTTCTAATAATTGGCAGCATACATCCTTTATTTTTGATAAAAGTTTTACATTATGTTTCGTTATAATGAATGCAATACTTTAAATTATACAAGAATTAATTAGATTGTTTAAACAGTATTTGACGCAATTTATTTTGAAAATCTTTCGATATTTGTTTCGACAGTTTCCTTGAATTTTGAATTTCGAACTAATCAGCTTCGTTTAATGAAAGTTATTACTTCACTTGTTAAAATTTTCTGCAAAGAATAATGGATATTATTTAAGGCAATTTGTAAAAGGTTTTATGATTTTATACAGGATGCATCTGAAATGCTTCAACAAACTTAGAGGGATGATAGTACTCATGAAGACGAACAAAAAATGCAATGGAACATGGGGTCGCAAATGACGTTTAAAAATGAAAATCGAGAAAATGCGTTTGGAAATGGACAAACTGAGACAAGAAAGAAACACTCCAGAAAATTATTTATTGCACAGAATAGGTACAACACAGCTCGTGATGTCCAGAGAAAACAAATATTTTACAACAATTGTTCAAAGTGTCGACCGCGGAAATTATTACACAGAGTACATCTACGGAGGAACGACTGGCGGACACGTTCGAAGATTCCGTGAATTCCCTGGATTTCTTCTGCAGCAGTCACAATACGCCCTACTACTTCTTCTGGCATTTCTACTGGCGTCTCATAAATGAGGGATGTCAACTGTCCCCAGAAGAAGAAATCCAAAGGGTTAAGGTCCGGCGAGCGTAGAGGCCAAGCAACAGGGCCACCATGTCCAATCCATCTTGCCGGATAAACTCCATCAAGGTGATTACGCACGTCCACAGAAAAATGAGGCGGAGCACCATCGTGCACGTACCAAATTTGTTGCTGCAAAATGGCTTGTGTAGCAGAAAGCATACCTGGTATGATATTCCGCAGATGGGAAAAATGGAAGATGCAAAATTTGCATACGTGGATTCCTGCTCACAGATTTGTTTGGCTTTCTTCCACGTTTTTGTTATATCTTAATGACAGGAGATACCCAAAGTGAAAGGAAAACCAGCTTCGAGCTACTAGACAGTTCTGCAGAAAAGCAGCTTGCGAGATTTAGATTTTTCTTATCAGTTTTTCGATTTTCACCCTTTAAACGTCATTTGCGACCACATGTTCCATTGCATTTTTTGTTCATCTTGATGTGTACTATCTTCCGTCTAAGTTTGTTGAAGCATTTCAGATACCTGAAATAATAAAATATTAAACAAAAACATAATTTGCCAAACAAATTTAAAAAAAAACCCATTTATTTCCCAGAATGTTTAGGCCCGAGAAGGAGCAGATATTAAGATATTTCATTCAGTTGGTTTTAGATTAGATGTTAAATTTTTGGTAATAACTAAGATTAAACTAATTAAGCTTTAAAAAATTAAAAGAAAATCAATCAATATGATATTTAATCCACCCGTAAAACTTAGATCTGTTCGAATGAAATTGAAATAAATCTTAGACTGTTTAAAGGCTTGTATTTTGCATGTACCTTGTCATTTTACATACACTAATCATAAACATGTTAAAGTTTAATCTGTAATACAATAGTTTACAGCTTCGGAAGCTTAGAAATGAAAAAGTCAAAGATTTATTTTAATTTCATTCGAACAGATCTAAGTTTTACGGGTGGATTCAATATCATATTGATTGATTTTCTTTTAATTGTTTAAAGCTCAATTAGTTTAATCTTATTTATTACCAAAAATTTAACATCTAATCTAAAACCAACTGAATGATATATCTTAATATCTGCCCCTTCTCGGGCCTAAACATTCTGGGAAATAAACTGTTTTTTTTTAAATTTGTTTGGCAAATTATGTTTTTGTTTAATATGCCACGTTTTTTAATAACTACTGCATTCAGAAGAACTCATTTCAACATTAATAGAGCGTACCATCATCAAGCTTTCGTTTATGCGGTATGGCATCACAATTTGTGATGTAAATTTAGCAATGGTTAATTCAAAATGTTTCACCAACGCAGTAATGCAGGTTGTTGTAGTTTGGACAAAAACTTCCAATCTGAGGATAATAAAATCAATAATAAAAACATGAAAAATCAATTTTACTTAAATTTAGTTATTCAGTTTCCCAACAAGGACGCTATGAATGCATAAGTAAATTGGGTTGAATTTTTAGAGATTATACTTAACAACACTAAAACATTTAAAAAACAATTTTACTTGAGTTTGAATACCCTATTTCTTCACAAGTGGCGATATAAACGCAAGAAAAAATTATTCTAAAATTTTAACCTTAAAGTGTTCCCGTATTGGAAAATGTAAAAAAAAAATCCATTGAGTTTTAGTTAAGCGATTTCCCACCAGGAGCGCTACGTAGAGTAAAAAATGATTGTGAAATTTTTTATCAAAATGTAAACTTTACCGAGGCAGGAACTTTTTCTGAAAACATATTTAAAAAACAAAAACATAAATCAATTTTATTATTTTTTGGTTAACTTATTTCCTCTCAAGGGGGGGCTTCAAACGCAAAAGAAATATTTGTTGAATGTATATAACATACTTTAACTTGGGATATGAATGTCCTATAAGGAGACATAAAAAAAGGAATTTTAAAGTGTTAGTTATGTAATTTCCCAACGCTGGGGCTTCAAGAATAAAAATAAAACATACCATGAGAAAATTTCTAACAAAACACCAATTTCAGCCTGTCGGAAGTTTATTATGAATTTTATTATAAAATAAATAAATAAATATTCATTTACCCTATTTTCCTCCAGGGGACAGTTTAAACGCGAAAGAAAAATATGTTGCATCTGTACTACGATTTTTAACTTCAGTATAGCTGTCATACAATGAAACATAAAAATTCAATTTTGCAAACAAAAAATAAAGCAGCTGGTGAGATCGGACTGTGTTTGGTTAAAATCAGCTTTGTGTTCAACTCGCCAAACTTCATTCTTTCCGAAGTCTTTTGCAGATCGCAAGATTTTCTGTCCAACTTCAGAGACTTTAGGCTTCGACCAAAGCACTTCCTTAAAGGTGTGGGATTAATTGCGAGAAAGATCTATGTAACCTGATTGGTTAAATTTTGTTTTCGAGAACGTTCTATGGACTCTGATTGGTTGAATCATGTATCTCATCTCCTATTGGGAATTTCTAGAAAATTCCTTCAGATTCTGAATGCCAATTCTTTCGTCAAGCTTCGCCAACATTCTTCGAAAACTCGCCATATTGGCGACATTATTTCATTTAGCACCAATAACGTGTTTTGGCATTGATAATCTGGAAAGTCATTTTCCGGCCAAAAATCGACTCTGTCGTCAAATTTGGTGAAATGTTGCCAACTTTCCGAATTTGTTTATTGCGAACTGTTCAGCAGCTGTTTTAACCTTTATTTCCATTGAAATGCATTGACACGTAGAGATCACAACATGACCCACTAATCGAATTTCTCCGAACATGTCGAGTCCAATGTTTTCTCGTACACCAAAACGGTAGAATACAAAATTATCGTTAAAGACATTTTTTAGATAAAATTTCTTATGTATATGTAATAATAAATAAATTCGCCATTCTTCCTTAATTAATTTATTCCAAATTCTTACAAATCTAATTTTTTTCCCTGTCTTTTAAAATATTTCTTAAATCTAATTTATATTTTTATTCCATAGCTTAATCAAAATATTCTTTAATTATTATTCTAAAAATCTTAATCTGTTAAAAGCTACACTTATTTGTAAAAACACTAATTTATTTCTTCTTTTGAAAAATTCAAATTTTATTCATTTAGAACGTCTCTTAATATCATTTTTATTTTTATTAAAATTATCATTCGATATCCCATAATCCTTTCGGCTCCCGCGTCTTCCGGTTCACCTCAAAATTATGCCGTATAAAGTATTAAGTTCTCCGGCTTTGCAAGCTTCTTATTGGCTAATCCTTCCCCTGCATTGCGAAAATATGCATTCGCTCTTTACCTCTAAAACGGGTTGCGCCGGCTTGGAGTGCAGATTTTGTACGCTTTTCTTACTGCTAACAAAAAGCACGTCACCTGGAGGAGGGATTTTGTCAAAATGGTGTAATCTTTCTAATTCTTTAACATCTACATGCTCTCAGATATGAACTCTGAATAATTACTAAGTGGAATTTATTTACATTTAGTACCGTGTCAATAAAGAACTGATCTCTACTACTCATCTTTTATTTTCTACGGGAAAACTTCACGTTTCAATAACCATCGTCTCGTCTGTGGCATCATGACTGCTACGATTGTTACTGCCTATTGCTATGTATTTTACGATTGCTACTGCTATGTTACGATGGCCACTGCTCTATTTTATGGAATACTCGATTATCTCATTCGATCTCTTGATTGTGAAATGCCCCATTTTACATACACACACACACACACACGATTTGCTCGTATTATAATATATGAATTGGTTACGCTATTTCCACCCACGGGGCACTATACATGCAAGAATAAATTTTGTTGAATCAGTAATACCTAATTTTAATTTGGAGCATGGGTGGCATATGAGAAAACATAAGAAAAATCCATTTTAAAGTTTTAGTTAGGCAATGTTCCACCATGGGCGCTACCAGCGTAAAAAATCCTGTGAATTTGTTTATTAAACATAAATTTGATCATGGAAGAACATTATTAAAATAATTTATACAAACCCGCAAAAAATCAATTAAAAACAATTAGTTACCTTATTTCTCACCAGGAGACGCTATAAACACAAAAGAAAATTGTGTTGAATCTGTGCCAGCTACTTTAAACTTCAATATAGCTATTATACAATGAAACATAAAATAAGTCAATTTTATTTAAAATTTAATATATTATTTCCTCCCAGGGGCGCTACAAATAAATAAGTAAATTATGTTGAACAAGTAAAACCTATTTCATAATAATCATCTACGCAATTAATGTATAACCAGAAGGACCCGTGCGAAGATTTCGCACTGCGATCTTTGTGATTATTTCTTGGTACGTTTTAGCATTAATTTTTAATTAACTAATTTTTCTTTTAATCCAACAACGCGTTTTAACGAAATGTGAGTGTACTATGTCAGAAGCCTGTTCAAAAACTTTTCGAATGATATCTCATTCATTGTTGCATGTTCTGTATGTGCATAGAAAAAGGGATGTTGACAACAGAAATAATATACATGAGATGCATTGTTTTTTCATAAATGAAATGTAAGCTTTTTTCAAATCAATGTTGCCACAAAAATAAAATACCGCAGTATATGACGCTCAACAATGATTATAAAAATTAATAAATAGTACAAAAGAGGTAAAATGAAATTGAAACGTTTTGAAGAAATTAAATTATGGATAGATGTCGCAGACGCACCGGGGTATCTTTTTGCCACCAAAAGGTTATTTTATGCCTAGGCAGCCCGGCGATTTTGGCGAGATTTTGCTTCGTATGGCAACCCGGTAGAGAAGATTGCGTGTGTTTTATATTAAATTAAACATTGTATGTTTTTTTATAAAATGACCATTGTGTGCATTTTATGATAAAATAATTTGTGTGAATAGGTTGCCAAAAAATATGTTGGCAAATTTTCTTCTCTCGCCAATGTCATTTTCTTTACCTTTCCAAGGCCCCAATACTGAAAAAAATGAATCATTGAATCAAAGATTACGTGAATTCATATGAAAGCATTTTTCTCAGACTTTTCACAACTGTTCCAGAAATGTCTTAAGTACATAAATCAATATTGGTACATGATTATTTGCAAGCTTATGGAAATAATGAAGCTTAAATAAATAACATATAATAACTTAGCATAATGAAATAATAAAAAATAAATACAATATTTGTAAATCCTAAAGAAATGTATATCCGATTCGAAGATAATCCATAAATAAGTTAATGTGCTATTACTCCGTTACAGTACGCCTAAACACAAACATGATAAATCAAACAATAGATGACGTACAAAAATTAAATAAAAACCCGATTAAAGAATCGATATTTTTTTCAAAAAACACGCGCGAGAAAAAAATTAACAATCGTATTTTAACTACATTAGAAGATAACGTCATCCGCCGCCTCTTGAAAAACATGAAACAAATAAATTGAATGCATTTCTAATATAAGAAAGCATATCTTTTATTTTAATTTCAATTTTGCTTTTTAACAATAAATATTTAAATTAACTCGTGCAGAGAAATCATACTTTATCTTTTTTGTACTGTTTATTTATTTTTATAATTACTGTTGAGCATGATATAATGCGGTATTTTATATTTGTGGCAACACAAAATTTCAGAAAAACCCTTCATTTCATGTATGAAAACAATGCCGAATTAATTTTTAATTAACTACAATTTTTAATCAAAAACATGTTTTAACGAAATTTTAAGTGTGCTATGTCAGAAGCCTCTTCAAAATCCTTTCATATGCTATCTCATTCGTTGTTCTGCGTTTCGTATTTTCTTAGAAAAAGGGATGTTGACAGGAGAAATAATATATATGATAAGACATCAAATTTCTCCCCAGCGAAATCTCTTATAAACTGTTTGACAGAAAAATTTCTCCTGTAAGTAACTGATATTCATCCTTATTAATCTTAGTATCGGTAAAAATTATTTCAATTTTTTGTTACAAATTTGACATTATTACACCTTTTTCCTGTATTTATTCATACTGATGTTCCTTGTATTATTAACAAATGTATTACTGCTGCTGAACTAAAAAATGCTTTTTTGTTACAAATATGGCGATATATTCGCCTGCTTTCTGCTTGAATTATAACCAAATATTAGAAAATGTCCGTTTATTTAGAGTATGACGTCGTGTTGATCCCTTTTTTTAAAACTTAAAAAAAAATTAATTCAATTTTATTTTGAACGTGGAAATCTTTCAATTAAAAACTAGTTGCTTTGGGACAAAATATTATTACGGGTTTTGAATTGTTGGCACCAATAAAGAAACATAGTTATATTTTATAATAAAAATGTCGATTGATTCCCAATAAAAATTATGAAATTTTGAATTATTAAGAAAAATATTTGAATAACGTAAATAAAACAGAGCCTATGTTAATTCCTGGATTATAATCCACCTATATTCAATGACATTTAATCATCCGTTTTGATCCTGACGTCAGCCAAACAATTTCACTATTTCAAATTTCAAATTTTATTAGAGTTAGCACCAAGTAAATATTTTGTGGCAACACGTACAAAAAGTGGGAAAAACTCTAGTAAATTTACTCGTTCAATGGGATTTGCTGTGTTAAATTAACATTAAGATGTCACACTGGAAATAAATAAGTATTGCGCGGCCGCGCAATACTTAAATATCTGTATTTATATATTACAGATGCTGTAATATGTATTACTTAATAAAATATAAAAGTATATCTGAAATAATAAAAACTTAAGCTTTCAAAAAGTGAAAAATGAAGTTTTTGTTAAGTTACAATTTTAAAATGTATTTCATAAATAAATTAAAGTCCTGTATAGACCGTTTAGCTAAAATTCCATCAAACATTTTTACCCGTAAACTATTTTAAATCTCCATATTATGAAACGATTTTAAATATTTGCTCCGTGAAACTCTTTATTGCTAAAAATATATTCTCACTAAAAGTTTAGAGTCATTGTTAGCAAATACCCTATAACATTAATAAAAATTCTGCATTATGCTTCTTTATAATAAATTGAACGGTTCACCTTTTCCAAGAATTAATAAAAGTTGTTTTAAAGGTGTTTTAAGATATTTTAATTTGAAATTTTCTGTATATTTGTTCTGACAAGTTGCTTCAATTTTAAAATTCTCACTAATCAGCCTTGTTTAATACATATTACTATTTAATGCATTTTGTAGTAGCATTAAGTAGTGGAATATTTGCATTAAGTAGTGGAATATTTTGCATGAAGTGGTGGAATATTTTGTATTAAGTAGCGGAATATTTGGCGATTTCTCCGGTTATTAGCTCCAGGCATGTTGTTTATACAAAGGTATCGCTTTGAATAACATTCAAAACTTTACTTGAATACATAATTGATATATTTCATAGAAAAATGATTTTTGGTGTTTTAGGTTGAAATCTATAAAAATATATTAAATGTAAAAAATCTAAGAGTTTCCAATTTAAAAAAAGATGGTGTTTACCTATGTTCTACATAACAGGCATTATGTTCTGTTATACATAAATCCAAATTATTATATTATTTTTATATTACTAATGGAAAAATGTCTTAGCACTCAACTAATCTCAATTTAAACAAATAGGTAGGTGTGATCGAAGATCCCACAAAGGGTTTCGTTCAATAATCCTTTTAAAACACTTTATCCTTTAACTTATAAATCAAAATCATTAGTCTATAATTATCTTAATCATTTATCAATACACTTTATAAGTAAGAACATAGATGGCAGCACCATTAAATTTAATAATAAAATGATAACAGAAGGAAGCTATTTTTAAATCAAATTAAAAATATTCAAGAAATGTTTTTCAGACAGTTGTAACAGCATATATTTGTGCATCTGAAAAGCAAATTTAATTATATGATTTCATTTTAACTAAAAAAAAAAAAAAAACGATAATTCTATTAAATTTATCGGACAATGAAATGTAAAAATCAAAAATGTCCGTCGTCTAGAGTAGAACCCGGATAGCTTGTGTTAGGAGGAAAAATGCTCTATTATTGTACAATCTAGCCTTTGCGAAAAGACTTAAATTAAGAAAATGTTTTAAGATCTAAGAAAAGCGCAGAAATGGTCGGATCCCAATTAATTAATTAATTTAATTAAAATAGTATGACATTTTCAAAATTTTATGATTTGTCGAGTAACAGGAGGTATTCAGCTATAAGTATGCAAAATTCCAAGTATCTAATTTATACAGTTTCCGAGTACGAATTCTGTGACGTACAGGCAGACAGACAGAGGAGTGAGACGAATAATGTTTCGTCTGATAAACGAAACCCTAAAAAAAAATCCGCCTAATTCACAACAGTGCATGACAGGAAATCCTGCTGTTCGGATAATATGGGATAATAACAAAGCATTTATAGTTCAATGTAATTATGCTATATTTTTAGTTTCTGATAAAATATCATGATTTGATTTTTATTATGTAAAATTTTTGTTGCAGATCTTTGCTACCTTTTTTTTTAATTTATCTTTTTTATCATGCAAATTTCTGTTTCAGTAATTGAAAGCAATTTTTTTAATAAATGGAAACATAGTTTTTGTAAGGTTATAATTTAAAAAAAAAATCAGTCGTTTATAAATAATTTTATTACATATATGTGCTGCCATTTTCCTCTTAAATTCCATAAAATAATTTTACCATAAACCATTTTAAAATTCAATCTTATAAAATTTCTTAGAGGATTACCTTCACGCTAAAATTATATATTAGAATTAAATATTTTAAGGCATTGTTAGAAAGTATCCTTCATTCTTGATAAATATTTTACATTATGCTTCCTTATAGAGATTGTTTCAAAGGTATTTGACGCGTTTTAATTTAAAGTTCTTGGGATATTTGTTTCAACAAATTCTTTAAATTTCAAAATTTGCAGTAATCAGCTTCGTTTAAATTACGTCGTATTAATACTAAGCTTCATTTTATTTTATTACTTAACTTGTTTCGTTGACAATTTGCAAAGAAAAAAAATGGATGTGCGGCATTAATTTTAGTAGCACGTGATTTCTGCATGTTTTTACGCTTTTCAATTTTCAAGACAGTAATTGAACATGTAATATTTGGTAAACATGTCTTACAAAATGTTTCTGCTAAAATAATGTTTCAAACAATGCTACCCTTTTAAAAAATTTCATAGTTATGAATAAAAAGTTTCCATACGCTAAATATCTCTTTTACGATATTTTTACTTCGCTAAATTAAGATATGAGAACAAGAAAAAATATGTTTTAAGAACTATTTTTTTTTATTTCTACTAAATTTTCACGATTTGTATAATTGTGCCAATAGTTTAAAAAATTTTGAATCCGATAAATTTCACACAAATATGGATTTTTGAAAAGTAATATATTGGTGTTACAATTTTCGAAGTACACAAATAAAGAAGAACGTAAAAATTCTAACACTTACTTGATTTATACGAGAGATATTGTACTTATTATAATACAGTAAACTAAGAATTTTATTAAAAAATATATATACATATATATACACTGCTCAAAACAATTAAAGGATATTTGAAGTTTTATATAAAATAAAGATATAAACGAAATTTTTTTGCCGAAAATAGAAGAAGAGAATCACAAATGCAAATTTTTCTGGTTTTCAAACTGTGGAGTATGCAAATTTTGAGTTCGACGTCAAAAACGTCGCTTCAGCGGCAGCGAATGAAATTTGACTTTCAACTGGATAAAAGAGAATGAAGACAAGGATGATCGGCATTCAGTGATTGCTTTGTTTCGATGAGTACGATGTCTCAGCGAAGTCATTTGACAGATTCAGAAGCTTGGAGAATTGTTGGTAGGTTAGAAGGGGGCCAAACTCAAGCCGAAGTAGCGCAAGCCATTGGAGTGTCACAAAGTGTCATTTCCAGGATCTGGAACCGTTTTTTGGAGAGTGGATGTGCAGGCCGAAGACCAGGGCAAGGTCGTAGACGGGCAACAACGCCCAATGAAGATCGGTATTTAGCGTTAACAGCTCGGAGACACCGAAACATGAACGCTACTCTTCTCCAACAACACCTTCGCTCGGCTACAGGTACCACGATTTCAACTCAGACTGTCCGAAACCGGCTCCATGCTGTAGGTCTGTATGCTCGCCGTCCGATGGTATGTGTTAGATTAACATCAAGGCATCGTCGCGACCGCAAGGAGTGGGCAACCGAGCATGTCAACTGGAGGAGAAATGAATGGAGCAATATTCTGTTTTCTGACGAGTCCCGTTTTTCTATGCATCCGGATAATAGGCGTATTTTCATCTGGAGGGACCGTGGCAGTAGGAATAATCCTGCGTTCGTGCACGAAAGTGTCAGATTTGGCGGTGGAGGAATGTTGGTGTATGGTGGCATCTCCATTGACGGGCGCACTGACCTCTACATCATTCGAGATGGAGCTCTGACTGGTCGCCGATATAGGGATGAGATCCTCAGACCTATTGTAGTCCCTTACGCTGCAGCAATCGGAGATAACTTCATTTTAATGGACGATAACTGCAGGCCACATCGTGCAAATCTGGTGGAGGATTTCCTTTTCGAGGAAGGAATCGTTCGAATGGAATGGCCAGCGTGTTCTCCAGACATGAATCCAATCGAGCACGTTTGGGACGCTCTAGGAAGACGAGTTTCTGGCCGCCAACAACCCCCACAAACTCTCCAAGAACTGGAAAGAGCTCTTCTGGAAGAGTGGGGCAGAATACCCCAACTCGTCATTAATAGCCTCATTGAGTCCATGCCTCAAAGGTGTTCAACGTTGCTGGCCGCCCGTGGAAACCATACCCCCTACTGAAAATGATTTTCTTTGAAAAAAAAACACCTTTTCTTATTCTTTTTTTCTCATATGCACAAATTGTGTTTTTTTCCTTTTGTACACAAATGCGCAATAAAATGCATTTTTTCTGCCAAACATGTGTAATTTATTCTCATATAACCTACTATGTCTGTCGACTATGTATCAATCAGCTAAAAAGTTTCCCAGATACAAAATCCACCTAAAACTGCAATATCCTTTAATTGTTTTGAGCAGTGTATTTGAACTTCCATAATGATATGAAAATGAATGCGCAATGATTTTTGGATAGTATTACTTTTAATTTTTATATTCATAAGCATATTTGATCTATAGCAGCTATCGCTTAGATATACATCCAATTACAGCCCAAATTTTGGCATAATTTATATTTTAATAATTATTAAATACATTATTTTAATGCTGCTTATGCGCATAATATGATGTATTTCTTTTATTTCATTCACATCATTTTACTTTGCAGCAATTCATAACTTTTTGTATTTTTACTATTGAAATAACATTTGAATCTTCTAATTTGGCCATTAACATTGTTTTTATTTTTGTCAAACTAGTATGGTCATATTGCATTTTGAGTACTACATAATTTAATTTGTAATTTGAATCTGCTATCTGGTATTGTGATTTCATTGCGTATGGTAAATTTCTTATTTTTCAATGGTTTAATTTTACATTAAGTTTATATATATATATAATACGCAAGTGAAGTAACAATACCGCTTCTTACTCCTACTCGAGAAAAGCTAACTTATCACGGCCATGTTAGGCGTAAGAATTCCGATGGCGTAAGTATGTTTATTGTTCAACGGCTGAAAATATACACATAATCTGCTTTGTATCACATCCATTCTTCTCCATTTTCCCTAAGACCTTCAAAAACTCTCCAAATATATTTTTTAATGTTCTAAATTAAAAATAACGAATAACTAGCTCTTATAAACAATGGATTACCAGATATAAACAAACAAACACTGTTGCCATTCAGAATCGCGAATTCCAAATCTAGAATCAAATGAACGACTCGTGGAGCGTTTTTTTAAATATACTGCTTAATATCTGATTCTGCTCTTTAAATATTTTTAAAAGCATATTAAAGTCTTCAAATACTTTGAAATTCGATTTTTTATTTTTCATACAGTATTTATAAAGACTCATGTTTTTGTGAAAATTTGAGTTTATAGTTATTTTTTTAATGAAAAGTTCCAAAATTCGTTCATTTGTTTCTGCTTTGTATCACATCTTAATTTTGTATAAAATTTCCAAAAATGATTTTAACAAGCTTTATCATTTGTTTACATTTATAATGTAGTAAGCGTACTATATACATATAAAAATATGACATAATTTATTGAATAGATATTTTAAGAAGTATTTTCTATGTTTTAAACTAATGTTAGTTATTTTAATGATTATCTTCATACAGTTTAATGGTTATTCATCATTATTTATATGAATCATTCATATGAATAATGTTTCATACCAATGATTCATATATTTCACTGTTCTGTAGGGGTAACAGTGAAACCATGTCGCTTTAGGAAAACTCGGTGATATTTAGCGATAATCTATTTGCAGTCAGTTTTGAGTGTTTAATTTTTTTTTACTTTTTAGTATGGATTATCGATATGAAATTCTAGCGGAAAGAAGGCTCCGATTGACCAGGATAAGAACCGGAAGTTTCAGATCGCGGTAGTTTCCAGACACGTTGAATCGTTTAAACCAAGAAAGTCGCATACAGCATTCTCAAATCGCCCTAGAATATCAACAGAGAGCACTTGCTGTTACACAAGCAGAGTTAAACATAGAAAAATCCAGTTGTAGTCTTTTAGAAGTAATATGCCAATATTGTCAGTCTCTTCATTTTATTGAAGAAATTCCAAGTGATGGAAAGTTCAATAGCTGCTGCCATAAACGAAAAGTTCAATTTCCTCCTAGTGGAACATTTTCCACTGATTCTGAAAAATATTTTTGGCAACCCAAATTCAGTTGACTACAAGCATTTTCATAAAAATATACGCTTCTGCAATAGCGCTATTCCCTTTGCAAAAATGGATGCAAAATGAACAGGAAATGCAGAAAAAAAGTTCATGGTACCTTACCGATTAAGAGTTCAGGTGCAAATCTTTAATGTCACGTCTAATTATTATCCACGAGAAGGTGAACAAAGAAAATATACCTTGTATGTCCTGAATACTACACAAGCTGTAGAAGACATACCGCAAAATGAAAAGTATAAGCGACATATTTTGAGGCAATTAGATTTAATTATGCATGACATAAACCTATTTGCTGAAGCCTTCAGAATGATGTATGAGATAGAGACAAAATGGAGAAGAATCCCGCATAAGTTGTCAACCAATGCCAAATGCTCATATGGCATTGCGAAGAGATACACACAGATCATAGACTTTACAATCTACCAAAAGCTAATAAACTGGCAAAGGTTTTCAAAATGACGTTGGAGAGCTAAAATTGTACCGTGATATAAGAATTTATCCTCGCAACCCTAGAAACAGTATAAAGAACTTTGTATCCCTGAATATCGTGAATTCCAACATGGAACCAATGACTTATACAATATTTTATCATCGAGGTGAAGCTGGCGGGCAATCAAATTTTCTGTATCATCCATATCCAGGATCTGTAATTCGTGCTCGAAGAAAGGTGTCGAATAGGGTGGGTCGAAAAAACCGAAATTGATATAATCGAAACACAATAGTGCGGGAAAGTTGCCATTTGTAATCTGTATATAATAAAACACAGTGTAACCATGCTGGTTCCAACCACTCGAATCGACCGTAGCTAAAAACCATGTTATGCTTAATGCAAAACATATGCTAACATATGACAGCTAAATGATACTTTTTTCTTCTTGAAATCATATCTGTTCAGCATATTTTCGTATAAAACATACATACCATATCCAGTTATAATGTTTTAAGTTTTAAATTAAAAATAGCATATTAAACATTGGATTAACAGATGTAAACAAACGAATACTGTTGCCATTCAGAAACACAAATTCGAAATCTAGAAAAAAAATGAATGACTCTTTGAACGTTTCGTTAAAATATCCGATTATGCTCTTAAAATATTTGTAAAAGCATATTAAAGTGATTTAAGTATTTTGAAGGATTTTTTAAATTTATTTCTGTAAGCATTTTTTCCTGTAAGCACTTTTTGAGAAATAGCGGTCATAGCTTTCATAGAGAGACTTTGCGATGATCCACCAGTATTTTACATTTCGTCCTAAATACTGTTCTGGCGCCATCTATTGGCAATAAATATAAACGAAGGAACTTTCTGTTACAAAAAAAATTTATATAAAATATTAATAAAGTTGTAAAATAATATAAAATGTATATAAGTATTTTCAAATAAAAAATAAATAAAAAAATAAGTTAAAAAAAATCAGGACATATTGATTTATTTTAAGATTAACTTTTAAAAGCTACTGCTTACTATTTATTATTTCTTTCTTAAAATTTTAATTTGGTTACATCAATTTTTAAGTGCCTATCTTATATCCAACTAAATTCTGAAATGTTGCTTGCATTGTAAAACGAATATTTCTTATGAAAATGAGAAAATATTTCTTATGAGCATATTTTCATATAAAACATGTATATTAACATTTCTGTAAACAATTTGTTCTGTAAACACTTTTTCCAAAAATAGCGATGACTGATTTCATACGAAGGCTTTGCATATTGTTCTGGCACCATTTATGGACAATTAAGGCGACAGTGGACGTTCAAATTCGCTAAAAACATTAAAAAAATCCATTTTCTGTTTTTTTGAAAAAAATATTCCGGAAATCGTCTGCTTTTAAATAAAAAAAAAATATTCGAATCCCATAATTTTTTGCAGAGATACAGCTGTTTTTTTTTTTAACGTAAACAATCTATTTCAGAGTTAAAAGGCACCTGTCAAAACAACACGATCTATCTGCAAAGCCATATGAATATCATCTTTCATGGTTTTAATTTTCAAAAACAAATACTAGTACTGCTACTGTTTTCATTAACCGCAACTGCGTAACTGTGTTACTCAATGCTTGTTTATGCTTATAGCGTGTATCACGAGGTAAAGCGTGGTTTTTAATATCTAACATCTTGCTGCAAAAAGTGTAAATCTCTGAAATTTTGAAATCGTTTTTACATCAGTGATTATTATTTTAAAATTTATTCTACATTTATTACTTGTTTTCGTAATGGATCTTATAAGTTCTCGTTACCATAAGCCCAAAGGTAGGAGTTCGAAGCGTAAAAGGGCTTCTGTAAAAAATATTTCGAAACGATGGAATAATTCTTCAACTGTTGATATAACAGAAAATGAAAGTAGTATTGATAACACTGCTTTGAATTCTGAATCACAGGTTAATTCAAATTACATAATTATGGATAAAGAAATGTTTTCGTCATTGTTATGTGATGTATGTTGCCCTGAATGTCAAACACCAAATTTAAATATTTCTTCTGGTAAAACATTTGGTTATTCAACTAACATTAAACTCTACTACAAAGAATGTAAATATGCTTCTAAATCGTCTTTCAGTAGTTCACGCCAATACTTTTCCAGAAGATTTGATGTAAATAATAAATTTGTGAAAGCAATTCTTTCTATTGGAAAGGGACATTCAGCCCTAGAAACTTTTTCTATGATTTTAGGTATACCTGCGATGGATCGTAAAACTTTTTCAAGTTGCTTGGACCAACTTTCCTTGAACAATGCAGAAACAAAATCTAAACTTTTAGAAATATCGCATGCTGCAATAAGAGAAAAACATCTGGAAGTTGATCCGTCTCTTTCTGAAAAAGATATTTTAGACATTTGTGTATCGTATGATGGTACTTGGCAAAAGCGTGGTCATACGTCTCTGCATGGTATTGGTGTCGTCATTGATATTATGACAGGTTTAGTTGTAGATTTTGAAATCTTGAGCAAGTACTGTCCTGAATGTGTGAATGCTGTTAGAGATCTGGGAAACAATACCACTGAATTTCACATATGGAATAGTTCACATTCATCTGCGTGCCAAAAGAATTTTTCTGGATCGTCAAACAGCATGGAAATGCATGCTGCTCTGATTCTTTGGAAGCGGTCAATTGAAATTGGAAAAATGCGTTACACAACGATGCTGTCAGATGGTGACTCAAAAACATTTCAATTTTTGAATGAGAAAAGGGTGTATAGAAAAAAAAGTGTCGAGAAAGAGGAATGCATAAACCATGTTGCTAAAAAGTTAGGCACTGGTATTCGAAACAAAATTAAAGAATGCAAAAGCAAAGGTATCACACTTGGTGGCAAGAAACGAAGAAATCTAACTGAAGCCACACTTATAAAACTACAAAACTATTATAGAAAAACTATAAAAGAAAATGCTCCAGATATAGATAAGATGAAAACGACTATTGTGTTGTTTCAGAAAGACAACAAACTTTTTGCTTTACTTTTAACTTTATTATTTAACCTACGCATATTTTTTATGGATAATTTACCAAGACATGCTGCCAACTTCCGCAAAATAAAATTCAGTAGATTTCTCAAAAACATCAGTTGATTAAGCTACTTTTAAAAAAGCCTTGATTCAAAGAAACACCTTTTTTACGTTTTAGAAATGAGAAATAATATTAATAGAGAAAAGAATATGGATTTTTTAATTCCCAAAATTAACAATTCTAAAATTTTCACACAGTCTGCACTTTAAGGAAAAATTCATGTTCAAATTACAGCTAAAAGCATAGGAAATATACAAAATTTTCTTCCTCTGGAAGTTCATTTTTACAAACACAGTTTTTAGGATGATTTTGATGACTTATCACTGTCATGATTGCACATGATGACAGGAAGAAACTTTAAAAAAATCTCCATAATGGATCTTCAACAATATTTCATTTTATATCATCTGTTAACATGAAATAATACATCAGTAACCTGATTTATATATATATATATATATATATATATATATATGCTAGTATACATATAAGTTGTGTTTTTTTCATTTTAAAGTTCTTTATCTTACAAATTTCTATGCATTAAAAAATTTTAAATATAATCTTCCTCACGTTTCTGGAAAATCATTCAGTCTTAAATAATTAAATTACAGACTTGTGTTTCGCGTATCCTCCCCCCTCTTCCCCCCGATACTTTTACCATAAGCTATTTTAAAATGTCATGTTATAAAAGGGTTTTATTAATTTTTACAAAACATTGTCTTCACACTCAAACCTATTCGGATTAGAAGTTTTAAGTCATTGTTAGCAATTGTGCTTTATTTTTGATAATAATTTTACATTATAGTTCTTTAGATTGAATGTGATACTTTTGTTATGTCAGAACTAAAGCAGAATGTTTCAAAGGTATTTGGTGCATTTTAATTTAAATTCTTGCTATATTTGATCCGACAAGCTTCTCAAGTTTCGAAATTAGCACTAATCTGTTTAGTTTTATAAATGTTATTACTTATCCGTTTTCGTTGACAAATTTCTATAACAAATTAGGAGCGATATTTAATTCGGTAACATATTATTCGTGATATCTGGCAAATATTAGAATTTAAATTGTTTAAGACAATAGGTAAACATGTGATGTTCGTATAATACGTCATATACAATTTATCTCTTCAAGCGTTCTGTTTTAGAGAATATTTCATTAATAAAATATCTGCCAGTGATGAATAAAACTTATAAATATTTTAAATTCCTTTGTTCTAGACTTGTTATTTAATATTTTTTAAAATAGGGTACTAGACCACAAAAAATATATTTTAAGAAATAATTTTATTATTTCTGATAATCGTTTTTATACTAAGAACTTTGACGGACATTGACATTGAGGCACGAAAGTAAAATTTGACATTAAAACAGGATATTAATTCTCGTTATTTTTTATGTTCTTACTTTCTTTATATATGCATTTTATCAGTGATGTGTGTCACTTCTATAAATCTACTTTTTTCAAATCTTACTTTAAAGTTAAACCATTGTATTATGGCATTAATTTTGTGAGTTCATTATAGGAACATCAAGGAGATATCTATATTAGCTATATAGATTTATTATACATTATGTACAATTGCGGAAAAGACAAACGCTGCTTAGAACATCCACTGTTACTCTCTGTGTACGTACATGTCGTATATCTGACTCTTGCAAGAGATAAAAAAATGTTGGACTCGTAGCGCTATCTCCGATTACAAATTAATAGTAATAATTGAGATATGACACCCCCTCTCCTAGTAGTTAAAACGAACCACTGAATTAATCTGTCTGTTGCTTCTTCGAATAGGTTGATTGTTCTTTTTATCAGTCTTTACAGGTGCACTCTTCTGTAAGTCCACATCATTGTCTATAACGGAATTGCCCTTTACATTTTTATCTATAGTATCATCACAATCTTTATTATAGCTGTACGTGTTACAATATCATATGAAAACTGAGATTGGTTAGATTTTTCATCATTCTTGGCATTAATTTGCTCTTTATTATTTACATAATATCCAGAAAACTTGTTTCTATGAACTATATCATAACTATCAAAATCATTGTTTTGTTTATCAAACTGACCCGTTTTAATTTTCTCTGACGTTTCATCACTTATTTCTCTGCTGTGTTTCAACTGATTAACACAACTTTTATACATTACTAGCAAGCTACGCCCGCTACGCTGGTCAATTTCTCTTAACGAACCTTTAATCAAACAAAAAATTAACATTTCATAATTCCCTTTTATATTTTAACGGAATAATGAAGCTACTATAATTTGTGATTCGTGCTATAGCCAATATACACGTCAGGACACGTCGCCCTTATCATTATCTTTTTATGCGTGAAGGTTTTGCTCTGGTACTCCTTTGTGAAATTTGGTAATCAATTCCAATTGTAAGTTAAATTCAATATTTGAAAAATGGCATAATCATTAGATTTGAAATTTATATCAAGAAATATACAATTTTTTAATATTCAAACGCAGTTTGTCTAAAAATATTCTGACAAATACTTTTCGAGCTATTATTTTTTTCAGTAACTTCAAATGTTTCATTTTCCGAGATTAATCTGTGGCAAAGATTATCGAAAAACCCAGTCGTCAGCAACGCATAGCTTTATATGAAAGAGGATGTTGTGGCACGGATTGCCACCATCACTTTTGAAATCGGTTCTGTAGTTCCAGAGATTCCATAGAAATTGTAATTTAGAATAATTTTAGAACGCTTTTCGCGCATTTCACCCTTTTAAATTTCGATTTTTTTTTAATTTTTTTTCTTAGAGAGCTTTTATATCTTATAAGCAACTACAATGCCAAATTAAAAATTTCTAGCTCCTTCAGTATAAAAAAATTGCAATTTTAGAGCGTTTTTCGCTCTTGCACCCCCCTGGGATTAGTGGCACCAACATAAAATATAGCCTATGTTGGAGCAGAGAGTGTCATCATCAATTTGCTACCATCACTTTTGAAATCGGTTCTGTAGTTCCAGAGATTCCATAGAAATTGTAATTTAGAATGTTTTTAGAACGCTTTTCGCTCATTTCACCCTTTTAAATTTCGATTTTTTTTATTTTGTTCTTATAGAGCACTTACATCTTATAAGTAACTACAATGCGAAATTTCCAATTTCTAACTCCATCAGTATAAAAAAAATTGCAATTTTAGAACGTTTTTCGCTCCTGCACCACTCTGGGATTAGTGGAACCGACGTAAAATATAGCCTATGTTGGAGTAGGGATTGCCATTAAATATTTGCCTCCATCACTTTTGAAAAGGGTTCGGTAGTTCCAGAGATTCCATAGAAATTGTAATTTAGAATGTTTTTAGAATGTTTTATCTCACAGTTTTAAATTTCGAATTTTTTTAGAATTTGTTCTTAGAGAGCATTTACATCTTATAAGTAACTACCATGCCAAATTTCATGTTTCTAACACCTTCAGTATAAAAAAATCGAAATTTTAGAACGTTTTTCGCTCATGCACTCCACTGGGGGTAGTGGCACCGGCACAAAATATAGTCTATGTTACAGCAGAGACTGTTATCATCAATTTACCACCATTACTTTTGAAAATGGTTCTATAGTTCCAGAGATTCCATTGAAATTGTAATTTAGAATGTTTTTAGAACGTTTTTCGCTCATCTCACCCTTTTAAATTTCGATTTTTTTTTTTAGAATTTGTTCTTAGAGAGCAGTTACATCTTATAAGTAACTACCATGCTAAATTTCATGTTTCTAGCTCCTTCAGTATAAAAAAAAAATCGAAATTTTAGAACGGTTTTCGCTCTTGCACCCCCTTTGGGGTAGTGGCATAAAATGTAGCCTATGTTGGTGAAGGGATTGTCACCATCACTTTTAAAATCGCTTCAGTAGTTCCAGAGATTACCCCCTACAAATAAACACCAAACAAACAAACAAACAAACAAATAAAAAACAATCTTTACTACTTTATAATATTAGTATAGATTATTTCTATTTATTAAAACCCATCTACTCACCAAAAATTTTATAATTTTTCACTTAATCCATTACTCCCATTTTCCAAAGTTTTTAACAAAAACTGATTCGTGAAGACTGTAGTTATGCAGGGTTTTCTGTATTTTAGCTTTGGATGGTACTACCAAATCTAAAGCTGTTCGAACTGACCTTCCAAACATTAATTCTGCGGGAGTTTTACCAGTGACAGAATGTGGGGTGAAAGGATTTTCCAATAAAAATCGTGAAATTGACAAATTTATGTCATCTTTATCTAGCATTTTAAGAGAATGTTTAACAGTTTGAACATACCTTTCTGCCTGCCCATTAGATGATGGTTAGTACGGCGGAACAGGTGTATATATAATTCCATTTGATTTAGATATTCTTGAAATTCATCACTTGTGAACACACGTCCATTATCAGTGACCAACGGGCAAACCAAATGTAGCAAAAATTCTACGTAGAACTCTAATAGTTTCTTTACTATCATCACTGGGTACCACCTGTACCTCTAACCATTTATTATAAGAAGCGACCACGATTTAAAAAAAATTACCCTCAAAAGGCCTGGCAAAATCTATGTGAATTCTTTCCCAAGTAAATTCCGATTCCTATTTAGGGTACATTTTAGGATTATCCCTAGCAAACATTTGGCATCTACTACAAGTATTTACAATTTGTTCAATTTCTTTGTCCATATTAGGCCACCACATCACACCTCGAGCTTTAGCTTTCATGCTAGATATACCTTGATGAACTGAATGTAATAATTGTAACATTTTTTATCGAGCTTCATCTGGCATAATTACAAGTCCCCATAATAAACAATTTTCTAAACACGAAATTTCCTCAAGTCTACGAAAGTATGGTTTATATTCCTCTGATTTAACCTTTTTTGACCATCCATATAATGCCCCTCTAAAATTTGGTTTGTTATTGGATTTTCAGTTGTCTATTTTGCAATCGTTTTAGAAGTAACAGGCCAATCATTACTATTAGAAACGAACATTATTTCCGATGGATTATTTACTACATTTACAGTTTCTGGAAGAGGTAATATAGTTAATGCATCAGCATGTTTATTATTTTTACCTTCGTGATACTCAGTTCTATAATAATGCAATACCCTGCTAACATTAACGACCATCTCAGCATTCTGTGTGATAATGTATCAGGTACTTTTTTTACAGGATCAAACAATCGAATTAAAGGTTTGTGATCAGTTATGACATTAAACTGTGTACAGGCTACATATTGATGAAATTTAGTTATCCCAAAAATTACAGATAAAGCTTCTTTATCAATCATGGCATTTCTTCTTTCAGTTTTATTTGTCGTTCTAGATGCAAAAGCTATTGGTTTTTCTTTACCCTCAACAATATGACTTAATACACAACCAATACCATATTCAAATGCATCAAGTTTAAAACAACATCTTTATTTATATCATACAATTCAAAAACAGGTGATTTACATAAAATTTGTTTATCTTTCTGAAATGCTTTTCCATGCTTTTTTGACCATGTCCACTTTACATTTTTATCTAATAATCTATGCAAAGGTTCTAACACATCTGAAATATTAGGCAGGAAGTTTATATAATAAGAAATTAATCCCAAAAATGAACGTAATTGTGAAACATTAGTAGGAAAAGGAGCATTCAAAATCGCATCAACTTTTTCTGTAATAGGCTTAATGCCTTCCTGTGAAATTTTATGTCCTAAATAGCTAACTTTCGAAATCATAAATTTTAATTTTTTATTATTTAATCTCATATCATGTTCAGAAAAGCATTTCATAATACATTCAACTCTGTCAGAATGTTCTGACTCAGATCTAGCACTTATAATTATATCATCTAAAAATACACCAACGTAATCGAACTTTTTTAATATATTTTGAAATTTTCTTTGAAAAATACCTGGTGCAAACTTTACACCAACAGCTAGTCTTAAAACTTTAAATAAACCTTTATGAGTATCAATAGTTAAAATTTTACTGATTTCATCATCAACAGGTTGTTGTAAGTAAGCATCTTTTACTTCAAACACAGTAAAGAATTTTCCACTTGCTAATTTAGCAAATAATTCTTTCATTCTTGGAAGAGAATAGTTATCATTTTCAGTATTAGCTTTAACTTTTGCTCTATAATTACCAGAAATTCGAACAGTACCGTTTGGTTTTGGAACAATTACTATAGGACTAGACCCTTCAGAATAATCAACATGTTTTTAAAATACCTTCGTTTGTTAATCCTTCCAATTCTAAATCAGTTGCTTTTCTCAAAGAAAAAGGAACAGGTCGAAATTTTAGGGAAACTGGTTTTGCATCATTTTTCAAATTAATTGAAATGGGAAGACCTTTGATCGTACCAATCCCGTCAGCAAAAACATTATTAAATTTTTTAATTAAATCATCCTTCGAATTACTTTTTATCATGTTTACATTAGGCTAAAATAATTTTGATGCTTTCAACCAAGTTTTACCAATTAAACTCGGACCTTCCTCTTTAATAACTAACATTTTAAAATTAGGTATACAATAATCATCAATAAAAACATTTACATTTAATTCACCTAATACAGTTAAATAAGCATTAGTATAAGTTTGCAGCTTAATATTAGATTTAACCAAAGGAGGCTTACCTGAAAATAATCTATCAGCAATATTTTTACTTACGATAGTATGAGATGCTCCGGAATCAATTTCGAAATTAATATTAATCACATTAATTTTAACACATTTGTCCCACAAAAATTTATTGCAGTCATGAAATTTATAGAATATTCTTTGACAGTTTTAATTTTATTGTTCTTTTTCTGCTTGTGATTTATTATAGAGAAGTTCCGGTTCCGGCAACAAATTTTTAAGTGCCCAACATTATGGCAAAAATAGCACTTAGAAGATTTAAATGGACAATCAACAGGTTTGTAATTCCTAGCACATCTGTAACAAAGTATCCCTTTATTACTGTTCCGGTTTCCAGGCGCGTAAATCACTTCTTTTGATTTCGGCGAGTGCTGGTGTACTTTCATTTTCTCCATTCCGGCATCTTGAACTTTATTTACAGTTGTTCCTCCACCAATCTGCACAGATTTAATACCGGCTTCAGCTGATTCGAACGATTCAGCATGTTCTACTGCTGTTTGAAATGTTAGATTCTTTGTATTTAACAATTTTTGTTGAATTTTCTCATCTTGGATTCCAAACACGTGCTCGTCCCGTCGGCGATCAGTTAACATAGCTTCAAAGTTGCAGTACTCGGATTAACGACATAGATCTTTCACGAAATAAGCCATAATTTCCCCTTACTTGCTTAATCTCTTTTGAAACTTAAATCGTTCAACAATTTCTCTAGAACACCGTGAAAAATGTTATTTTATGCTCTTTAAGAGATCATCATAACTTATCTCTTTCAGCGATTTCAGTGCTATAATATCTGTTAATATGGAAAAAGTTGAAGTTCCAACCGAGCTTAATAAAATGTTTTTATTCTTTTCCGCATCCTTGATAATATTAGCAGAGAAATAAAAGTCAATTTTTTCGATAGATATTGACCAGGGCACATTAGAGTTATATTCTTCTAATCGTCCCAAAGATATTACGATATTAAAAAAATAATACTATGCATTCTCAATATGCTGTTTTGGGGGCACGTCGGTTATCCTCCTGTTTATTTAGCGTTTAAAACACTGATTCTACAGTTCAAGAGCTGTCATGTTCGAATTACAATTCAGATTTCCATGTTTCCAAACTGTTGGATTCCTATTTAAACAAAAGTTTATGTCTGATTAGGCACGTTTTTAATGGGTAATGTTACCCCAAATATAAGGTTCAGCATTTTACTTGTTTATTGTTAAACATTTTTTCTATTCTTATTTCAACATTTAACAAGCTTAGGCAGTTCAATAACCACGTAAACTATTGGGGAGTTTTGAAATATATTATTTTTGGTGGGTGTTTCGAAATGTTATCACTAAAAAATCGTACTTCGTCCTTGACATCCACGTAAACGAGGAAATCCTACATATGCAGTATCACTTGGCTGATTGAACTGAGCATTTAATATATATATATATATATATATATATATATATATATGTATATATAAACGCAATTAATCTTAAGGGCCTTCGAAAGTACCCTTCAAACTCACAAAATATATGAAAAAAGGACTCCTATAAGAATTACAGTAACTCCGTTCCCAACTTCCAGTGAATTATAAAATTTAAAACACATATTAATAACGGTCTATTTTATAACTTAAAGTTCTTAAAAAATGTATATACTCATATAAAGCTTTTTAATTTATTTTACAAAATAATATACTTTTTACGAAAGAATTATTCTTGCATGCATTGCTCGCATGATTTTTCACATTTGAATTTCTAAAACCAGGCAATTTTTTTTAAATGAGTACAGATATAATGTGTTTTCAAAAGGACCTACGGTGAACAAAATTAAATGTGTAGATTCAGAGAAAAAAAAATGAGAAATTCGAAATATCAAGTTTTTTTTATGCAAAAGTCTTCATGAATTCTAAACTTGTTACGTGAGAAACATAGGTCATTTTTGAGCATCTGTATAGTTAATACATTCAGTCAAAATTTCATGAAATTCTGACCAACCATTTTTTCAGAAATCGTGCGCGCAATGACTAAAATCGCCATTTTGAGAAAATTTACTTTGAAGATCAAACTACCCATTGAACATATAAAAAGAGCTCAGACTGTTTTAGACATAACTCATCTTCTAAATTTAATTTTTGCATGGAGTTTATTTTAAAATGTTCCTAAAGAATCATATTTAATTATAAGCTAATATTAAAAAAGTCCTTCCGGCCTGTACCGGGAGGAAAAGATAGCTTTCCTATATCTTCGTTTTAAAATTTTAGCTGCTGTTACACGAAAACAGCAAGTTAAAATGCAAAGAAAACGTTTACAAAAGACTCGTTAACACTGAATTTGAATAAGAAATTCGCCAAATTATTGAGCAATAGCCAAATTGGCTTCATTTATGAAGACTTATTTTGGTCGCCAAATTTGGCGATATTTCGCCAAATATCGCCAAGTTTGGCGATAATTTGGCGCTAACGGATATGAATATATAGTTTTATATGTATGATTGGAAAAATTATTTCAACAATGAAAATTTTTGTAATGTGCTGTCTTGTTTCAAAATGTCAGCCACCCTAGAATTTCAAACTGCTCTATCTCAGCCATTTTTTAAGATAGAGGTAAACCAAAAAATGCTCTGGAATCCTCGTATAACAATTAATTAAAAAATAAATTTGAATTTTTAACTTTTTTGTATATTTATTTTAGTTTTAAATTTTTAAATGGCCGCCATCTTGGAACAAATTGGCGGACCAAGCTGGCCAACGAACTCGGTCGAGACTTTGGTGAGCTTAATACACACAATTAGTTTCATCAAAATTGATTTATAAATACGAGCGTTATCGTATGACATAGGTCAGATATATATATATATATATGGATATATATATATATATATATATATATATATATATATAAATCAACATTTGAACGGAGGGTGGTTTTGGGGTCTGGGGGTCATGATCGGTGAAAATATATCGAAATTTTCTGGAACTGCTTTCCTCCGAACGGCTGCAATAGGTAACTTTATACTTTTTTGTATTGAAAGCTACCTAAAAAAAAAAATCAAATTTCTGATACTTTAAAGGATACCTTACTCCTTAGGCGTAGCGTACCAGCTTTTCGAAATTTAAATATATAGTAAAATATCAACGTAAAATCATAAAAATTGCTTTTAAATGTTTGTGAAAAACGAAACATGAAAATATTGAAAAAACCCTGCGTAACACTATCGAGAATTCCATTCTGAACGCATGTATTAAAATTTAAGGTAAATCTGTCAAGCGGTTCTCAAGTAATTCATGTGGCATGACAAAAATGAAGTTTTCAGAAAAATGCATTTGAAGTTTAAATTTCTGTTTAGCTGCAACTAGTTACACCGTAATATTTGTCACTGTGACTTTTACAATAGTTCTTATTTTAAAAAAAATCCTTTTATGCTACACTCCAGTTTTTTGTTTATTAATCTTTAAGTTTCAAATTGGCGTTCCTCATTAATTATGTAACCTACTCTAGTTTATGGTAACCTGAAAAAAATTTGTAGTTCAATGCAATAATTTTCCATGCTTTATGCAAATCATTGTAAACTGTTTCACCTAATAAAGGTTGCAGCTACTACAATACAGATATATTTTTTAAACTATCTCAAAATATCTAACAATGTACTCATTTTATTTTACAATAACGTTGTTCAGTTTTTATGAACTTCAGAATCAGAAGTTTTTAGATGTAGGATAAAAACATTCCATAACTTTATCACAAAGTAAAGTTTATTTACAGTTCTAATTTGTACACTCGTACACTCGTTTGTTTTAACTCACAAAACTATACACAGCAATACTTATGGCGTAATAATATATATTAAATTTCTCAAAATAAAAGAAATAGAATCTCAAAGCCATTTTTACTGCGTATTAACAAAAAAAGGAAAACATGAACACAAGACTGTTGCCATCGGCAACGTAACTTACAAACTATCAAAAACAAAGATAATAATCATGTAGAGTTTTAACCCAACATCCTCCCACCTAAGTTAAATTTTAACATAAAAGTTAACTTACAATTAATAATAGTCACAATTACAATAGCAAAATTATATAAATAGTTCACAAGTCCAGTCTATGAGGCATTTTAATGATACGGCCACTTCTAGTTTTCCTTGCCTCCTCAGAAGATTCAATATTGCAGTCAATTGATTGACTGGCTGTTGGTTTCTCACTTAATTTTGTACCTGCCAATTTTTCTCCAACTAGAAACGACTCTGATGCTGACACTTCTAAAGGATAGAGACGTTGTAGCGGTCTAAGCAACTCACCCCTCGCAGGTTTTAGTCTCACAAGTCTTGTAACACCATCTTTCCCGGGGATTACCTCGATTATTTTCCCAAGTGGCCAACTGATACGTTTTGTATTGTCGCTTCCAATTAAGACAACGTCACCAACCGCTACTTTGGCAGCTCTTTTATGTTCTGGTCTCTGAAGTAGAGCTCCCAAGTATTCCGATCGAAATCTATTTCTTAAGGCCTCTTGTAAATTTTGACGATACTTAACACGTTGGTTAAGACTCCGGTGATCAATTCTATCACAGTCAGGAACACCACTCACTTTGATATCTTGTAGGAACATTGAAGGAGTCAATGGAACAAGCTCTGCGTCGTTATCTGCGACATACGTCAACGGTCTTGAATTGATTATGGATTCGCAATCACACAGCACCGTCGTCATTTGTTCGTAAGTTAAAGAAGATCGGCCCAGTACTCTTCTCAACAATTTTTTAAGAATACCGACCAGTCTCTCCCACCAACCACCCCACCAAGATGCAGTCGGTGGGTTGAATTTCCACTTAATAGGATGAAGAGCAGTGTCACTTACAATAAGGTTCCAATCCAGTGCACTTAGCAGATTTGAAGCACCCACAAAATTGGAGCCATTGTCACAATAGATAGTGCTGCATCGCCCTCTACGGGCTACGAACCTGCGCAAAGCTAGTAAAAAGGAAGGTGTAGATAAATAATCCACTAATTCAATGTGTACTGCCCGGTAGACGACACATGTGAATAGACAAACCCAGGATTTCTTATTATCTCTGAGAAACAGTGGCCCCGCCAAGTCAACTCCACAGATCTCAAATACAGCAGCGTCTCGTATACGGTCCTCTGGAAGAGATGGAGTGAGAGTATCGAGCTTTTTTACAGAATGTCTCCTACAAACAATACATTTGGATAAGATGGATCTCACTGTCTTCCTACCATGCAGAATCCAGAATCTCTCTCTTAAAATGTTAAGCAGCATTTGAGTCCCAGCATGAGCATATTTTTCATGACAGTATATCACTATACGCTTTACAACTTCATGTTGAGATGGTAAAATTGCAGGCATTATAAAATATTCACTATCTTGTCGATACAAAAGTTTTGTTTTCAATCGGATAATATCGTTTTTATCCTTGAAAGCTCCCAGAGTTTTTAACTTTTCATCCTTTTCATTAACGAAGCTTTCTTTCTGTATTATTCTGATAACTCTATACTCAGCTACAGAAATTTCTTCGGAATCAAGGCTACCATATTTTCTACTACTTCTCGGAATACGACTATTATTGATGAATCGAAGTAGCCAGGCAATAATTCTTACAGTTTTGTTGTAGTTCGAAAACTTATGGATAAAGGAACTGTCTATATTTTGAAGGTTCACCATAGATGATACTATTTCCTTTCTCTTTTCCTTTAACACTTCTTCTTCATTTACTGAGAATTCTGATCTAGGCCATTCATCAGATGGGTAATACAGCCAAGGAGGACCTTTCCACCACTCTGTCTCCAATAATTGTCGAGCGGAACAACCTCTGGAGGGTAAATCCGCTGGATTGATCGACCCAGGTACATAATACCAATTTTCTGGTTTACTCACTAATCTAATTTCTTGCACTCTGTTATACACAAATGGTGTCCAGTTTTCGCTACCCTTTATCCAATATAATGCGTTACTGGAGTCAGTCCAAAAGAAGGTGGGAATATCTCCTAATTTTAAATCTGCTATAACTCTTTGCCACAGTCGGGTACCAATAGTGCACGCTAACAACTCTAACCGAGGAATTGTAATAGACTTCAGCGGAACTACTTTAGATCGTGCTTGAACTAGTTGACATGAAGTTAAGTTCTTACTTTCACTCCTTAAATATATGCAGGTAGCATAAGCTACTTTGCTCGTATCACAAAAGACGTGTAAACTTAAATTGCAGGTATCATCAGGGTCTTTTATTAAGCATCTAGGTATAGTAACTTCTTTTAGTAGATCCAGCTGTTTTCTCCACTAGTTGAATTTTTTAGAAATTGCTGATGGCAGCTCTGCATCCCAAGTTGTTTTCATTTCCCACAGTTCTTGTAACATTAATTTCGGATATAAGGTCACTGGACAAGTATAACCAATAGGGTCAAAAATTTTGTGGACTTCTGACAATATTTTTCTTTTAGTAACAGGTCCATTATCTTCACAAACTTCTTTTAAATTTACAGAAAGAGTATCTGAGTTCAAGAACCACTGCAGGCCGAATACTGGGACAACTTTATTTTTTGTACAAGAAGCCTCTTTTGTTGAGGAATGGGGATAATTGTGCTCCCACCCTCTAAGGTCAAACTTCCTTTCTGACATAATATCTGTAGCTACTTTAATGAATTCATGCAATTCTGTCTCCGTTTTTACACTAGTTAGACAATTATCTACATAAAAGCTGTTCTTAAGTTTCTGGACAATATCCACAGGGTATTTTGAGTTTCCAAGTTGTGCTTCCTCCAAAATCATTTCCAGATGATACTGAATCACAGAATTAAGTAAGAAAGGACTACTTGAAATTCCGAAGACGACACGACAATGTCTATAATATTTCAGTTCATTATTTTCGTCATACCAAAGAAATCTTAAATAATCTTTATCGCTTTCTTGTAGGTGAATTTGTAAAAATGCTTTACGGATGTCCGCCGTAACTCCAAACTTGTTCATCCGAAAACGTGTTAATATTGTAGGAATTAACTCAACAAGGTTTATCCCTTTCTCCAGGCAGTCATTTAAGCTTGGGAAAGCTCTCAGCTTTGCTGAAGCATCAAACACAGGTCTGATTCTAGTTGTGCTATTTTCTTTCACGATATGTCTGTGTGGTAAATAATGAGACGGTAATTGAATCTCGTGCTTAGGAATTTTTTCAATTATTCCTTCTTTTTCCCATTCTTCAAATATTTTATTATAATCATCATATAAATTTTCTTCTTTCAACTTCCGTGCAGTACCTTCCAGTCTCTTTAAAGCCAAGTTATAATTATCAGGTAGTGGAGGGTGATCGGCAAGCCAAGGTAAATGTACCACAAAACGATTGTCTTTGTCGATTTGAACTGTGTTAAGAAAATGCTCTCTGGCGGATTCATGAAGGTCTTCTTTAGTTTTCTTCTCAGAAGGATCTGTAATACCGAGAGTGTCAAGAGTCCACAATTCTGTTATTGTTCGAGTAGTAGAAAGCATAGAATTAGCTACTGAGATTTCATTTACCTCTGAAGAAATCTGGGGTATACGTCCCATTGTGGTCCACCCTAAACGTGTTTCCATTGCTGTTAAACCACATGATAAGGATTTGTAACCACCGGTAATGATTTTTCCGGCTACATCGGCTCCTATTAAGATTTCAATAGGACCTATATAATCATCGTTGACACAAATATTATAGTCAGTAAGCTCTTTTAAATGAATCGCAGGTATTGTCGGTGGAAAGCTCCCACAGATAACAGGTTGACTCAGTACTTTAAAATGACAGTTATAAGATCCATCGCAACTTGTCAAATATAAAGTAAACACATCATGCTTGCACACTCCTGTATTTTCTCCTCCGAACAGAGAATGCTGAAGATATTCATATTCTTCCCTTTTATATTTCATCTCTTTGGCAGTGTTTTTTAAAATGTAAGAGCGCTGCGAAGCAGAATCTATGATGGCTCTTGCCTTCCGTTTTCTCCCATTACCTCTGATTAAAACCGTTAATGTTAATAACATAACACTAGGGCTTTTGGATATATTCGCAAGTGCTTGATCCTCTTTTGAAACATTATCTAACTCTGTAGTTTCTTTTCCGGTTGGTGAGAATGCTGGTTGCTTTATGTTACGACAGATTAATATATGATGTCTTTTTCCACAACCCAAACAAGTTATCTTTGAATAACACTTACGAACTTGATGACCCGGTTTTAAGAACAGAAAACAGCACCCTGATTTCTCTACGAGATTTTCTCTATCTTTCATCGTCATTTTCCGTACCTTCAAACAGTCAGTGGAATTATGGAAATTGCGGCAAAATATGCACTGCTTTTGTTCATTCGAAGAGGTCAAAAGCTCAGCTGCACTAGCTATTTGACGAGTGTCCCCGTATTTGTGTCTATCATTTCCAGCCCTCTTCTCTTTGAACAATTTAAAATTACTCTTGGTCTCAATCCCAAAGTTTTGAGAGGCTAGGATTATGCGTTCCTCTGCCTGCACTTCATCTTGAAGAAAATCAAGAATTGAATCGAGATCAGTCTTTTCAGTAATTTTAGATGTATTTTGATCCTCCTCCTCATGTGATCTATGACTTACAGATCTATATCGTTCTCAAGCTAGAAGCGTTTCCTCAGGTAAAGCAGATTCGACAAGTGGTAAAAGCATCGACGCATACTTATCTCTCGTTACCCCTAGTATTTCAAGCGCACGAAGCTTTGTTTCTAATAAATCATAAAGATTTCTCAAAGATTTTTTCGACATATTCTGCTTTTGGATAACCAATGACAGAAGATCCCTAACATACACCTGTATAAGTAGCTCTTCTCTCCCAAAACGTAATTTCAATTGTTCTATTGCTTTCTCATAACTATTTCCCCCGGGTGGAAAACTTTTAATTAACTCTTCGGCAGCACTTCCCTTCTCCATACATTGGGATAGATATGCAAACTTATCATGCAGATCTAAATTAGGGTCTTTATTAATTTTCTCAAACTGCCCCCAAAAACTAACCCAGTTCCTTAGATTTCCATTAAATGTAGGCAATTTTATTTTTGGGTAACGTAATAACGTATTTTTCTGAGAATCACTACAATTCGAAGAAACGTCTTCTCTTTCTGAAAGCAAAAGCTGACTCAACTTAATCTGTAATAACCGCCAACGGTCTATATAACATTCGGATTCATCGATCTCTTTTTCAATTAAATCATCTGTAATGTTTTCAGAATAAAGAAACTGTTTAACATTTTCTTCAGAATTTAGCATTAGCGTAGCTTTCTCCTCAATAAGTTTCAGTTTAATTATTTTGTCAGAATTTGTTAAGTTTGTTTCTTCAGTATCGAACTCGTTACAAGCTTTGCTAAACAATCTCCTATGCTGAGTTCTAATTTTCTTTGCTGCTTCCATATCAACTCAAAAAGTAAGACAAACAAAACAAAACTTACTCGATAATCAGCAGCCGAGTCCTGTCGGCGGACGCCAGATGTTCAGTTTTTATGAACTTCAGAATCAGAAGTTTTTAGATGTAGGGTAAAAACATTCCATAACTTTATCACAAAGTAAAGTTTATTTACAGTTCTAATTTGTACACTCGTACACTCGTTTGTTTTAACTCACAAAACTATACACAGCAATACTTATGGCGTAATAATATATATTAAATTTCTCAAAATAAAAGAAATAGAATCTCAAAGCCATTTTAACTGCGTATTAACAAAAAAAGGAAAACATGAACACAAGACTGTTGCCATCGGCAACGTAACTTACAAAATATCAAAAACAAAGATAATAATCATGTAGAGTTTTAACCCAACAAACGTTTCAGTATAGTTCATAAAATTAAAATTTATTTTACAATACTCCTTTTACAGATGTCGCAAAGAGATAATCTTGCTGTAGCATAAGAAACGTAAAATAGCGTTTGAGTCTTTTTTTTTCTTTGTTTACTGTGAACTATTTTTCAATGTTAGTTATCTTAAATATTCTTCTGTTTCGCCATAATTTATATATATAGATAAAAAAAAATCATTTTTATGTATTCATAGGAAAACTTGTAATAAATACCTTTTTAACGCTTCCCGACATATAGAAAAGGGTTTTAGGTAGCTTTCAGTACAAAAAAGTATAAAGCTACCTATTGCAGCCGTTCGGAGGAAAGCAGTTCCGGAAAATTTCGATATATTTTCACCGATCATGACCCCCAGACCCCAGAACCACCCTCCGTTCAAATGTTGATATATATATATATATATATATATATATATATATATATATATATATATATATATATATATATATCTGAGATATGTCATACGATAACGCTCGTATTTATAAATCAATTTTGATGAAACTAATTATGTGTATTAAGCTCACCAATGTCTCGACCGAGTTCGTTGGCCAGCTTGGTCCGCCATTTTGTTTCAAGATGGCAGCCACTTAAAAATTTAAAACTAAAATAAATATACAAAAAAGTTAAAAATTCAAATTTATTTTTTAATTAAGTGTTAGGCCTTGATATGAGGATTCTAGAGCATATTTTGGTTTACCTCTATCTTAAAAAATGGCTGAGATAGAGCAGTTTGAAATTCTAGGGTGGCTGACATTTTGAAACAAAACAGCACAATAACACGATTACTCGCAAATTATTTTCTGTCATTGTTGTAATAATTTTCCCAATCATACGCATAAAACTATATATTCATATCCGTTAGCGCCAAATTCTCGCCAAATTTGGCGACACTTGGCGAATTAACGCCAAATTTGGCGACCAAAATAAGTCTTCATAAATGAAGCCAATTTGGCTATTGCTCAATAATTTGGCTAATTTCTTATTCAAATTCAGTATTAACGAATCTTTTGTAACCGTTTCTTTGCATTTTAACTTGCTGTTTTCGTGTAACATTAGCTAAAATTTTAAAACGAAGATATAGGAAAGCTACCTTTTCCTCCCGGTACAGGCCGGAAGGACTTTTTGAATTCGGTTTGTCTGTGTGTCCTCTTGCCTATGCTCTAACTCCCATAAATATACACAGAAAAAAAAATGTATTTTTTATATGTTAATGAGATTTATTATGGCATGTTCGGTATTGAAACTGAAGTGTGTAGTATTTACAGTTCGTTTACGGCAACACACAAAACAGTTACGTTAAAGTATGGTTTACGGGGAAAATTCGTTTGCTATACATTTTATTTAAATTGCATATTTAAATATCTCATTGAATATTACATTGTATGAAAATATAAAATTTTTCAGTAATATTCTGTACTATTTCACTCATTCTGTACACATATTCATAATCTATGCCTGATGCATGATTTTGCGTTCTTAATATCTCAAAATGCCTGCTATATTTAACAAATTATTGAATATTTATTTTATATGTTTCTAAAACTTTATATACATTATTTTAGCAGACTTCTTCCTTTTCCATTCCAGCATACTGTAAATCAAAAGAAATAGTAAAAATGTTAAATTACTTAATTGAATTCTGATTTTCTTTTAAATATTATTATTCCATTTCCATATTAGCTTGATTAAAAATTTTCATTATTAAGAAACAGAATAAATTATTTTTATTATAAACAACACATTAAGAAATATAATAAATTTAATGGTAAAGATCATTAAAATTTTTATATACAGTGATGTGTATTTTAATTAAGAAATATTAAATCAAAAGTAATGTATTAAATTTGTAAGTAAAATAAAAATTTGACAAAATATAAAAAATGCATACATATTGCATAGAATTAAAAGCATATTTAAACGGAGCAACTTAAATATGCTCAAAGTTATCTTAAATGAAACTTTTAAGGAAAGCACCAAAATTCCACATAAGGACATTCCATTGAATGTAAGAAGAATTCTAAACATTCTTGTGGGTGTAAAATAAAAAAAAAGAACCTCGCACGTTTTATGCACTTATAAAAAAAGAATGAAGTTAATTAATTAAATTAAATTAAAATAAGCTTAAGTGGTTTAATTGAAATAAAAAGTGAAAGAAGAACCGTCAAAAGTAATACCTAAAATTTCGTACTGAGAAAATGTCACAAGTGCCATATACATCGAACATTTTTATTCTTTATAATTATTTCATTTTCCAATTTTTTTTTCTTTGAAATACTTAATTAGTAAAGGATAATATATTTATATATGTTAAAGCGTTTATGAATAAATAACCATTAAACAATTAAGCATCACAAGAACATAATTTGATATCTGAATAACTGGAATTACATTTAGTATGTAAATGTATTTTAGGTGTAGGGTTTTAATGTTATTAGTTCATTTTGAATATCATTTTCACACATACACGTTTTATACAGGAAATTGACATTGTCGCGTTCGAATTCATTAAAATATGTTAGCAGAACTAAATTTCACTGAAATTGTCTTCAAATCGCTAATTAATTTAAAAAATATGATACAATATTTTGTTATTTGTTAAATATCCTTATTTTAATCATACCTTTATCTAAAAACGATAAAAAGAAATTATAATAGGTTTTTTTTTTCAAGTGTTTTTTAGCATACACTCTAAGAAAAAACGCCAAAAATTACAGCGAAATTTGCTGTAAATTTATGCATCCAAATTTCCAGCATATTTTACTGTGAATTGACAGCAAAATAGGTGTTAAAAAATATTATGTTTGGAATTTTACATCAAAATGTGCTTCAAACACGCTAATTTTACTGCAAATATGACTATAATTATACTAAATGTTACAGCAAAAAATGCTGGCAATTTGGGTGCATAAATTTACAGCAAATTATGCCGTTTTTTCTGACAGTGTAGTCAATCATATTATGTTTGTTGCTATCCAAAATTCTCTGTTATAAAATCGAGATCGCGTTGCATGTACAGCTACCATTTGCATCAAAGTGTACTACTGTCAGTAGTATCTGTTTTTTCCAAAAGAAATGCCTCCTTTTTTGGAGCTGAAAATTCGTGTGATGAAGGGAGATTGCTTTTTACACTTTCCAACATAGTTGAAAAGTGTCTATGAATTCAGTTTGTCTGCCTGTCTGTCTGTCCGTCCGTATGTTCGTGCTCTAACTCTCGTAAGTATACTCAGATTGTCATGAAAATTTTATACGTTATTGAATTTTACCATAGAATGTTTGGTATTCAAAATGAAGTGAGTAGTATTAATAGTTTATTTTCAGGGGCACATAAAAGAATTCCATTAAATTATGGTCTATGGTTAAATAAAATCGTTTGCGGCGCATTTTATTGATGTTGCGATGTTTCAAACATAATGAAATTATTATGCATTACTCAGGTGGATTACAGCATCTTTTAACCGGAGTATACAATTAGTAGCATTAATAGTTAATTTACAGGGACGTAGAAAAATAATCCCTTTACATTATGATTTATGGGGGGAAATGGTTCGCGGTGCATTTTGAACATGATACTTGAAACATGATGAAATTTAAATTATGACTGAGGTTCAATAAAACTTATTTCCAATAGGTTATAGAGTGCGTAGAATTTATAGCTCGTGTACAGAGACGCACAAGAGAATTCAGTTAAATGACTGACTATGATCGGTTATTGTTAGAAGTGCTCTCTGCACTGCGATATGCAATTGTAGGTAATTTTTAGTGTATTACATGTTGTTTACAAATTCTTTAGATGATATACAGGGTTGCACAAAAGACATCGGATGTGAGCAACAATTGCTGAAAATGGATTTTTACTTAGTTATGTGTTTTTAAAATTGCTTAGTGAGATATCTCATTTCATCGTATGTAAAAAATAAATTCCTTAATAATATTTTGCTAGTGTTGAAAAGTGTTTCATAATCTATGCTGGATGCATGCTTTTTCGTTCTTGTTTAGGCTTTATTTTGCGTAAGAGAGTATATAAGCAGAGGTGAAAGAGATGGAATGTTGCAAACCAAAGTTAATTAATAGGGGTAAATCAATACTTTTTTTGTTTTTATGGTTGTTTTTTTTTATTTAATTATGGAATGATTTTATTTTGTTTAAGCAAGTCTGAAATTAATTATTGCCTAGTAAGACGATAATATGTTCAATGAGTAACAAACCAAGTATTAAGTTGAAAATGTGATCAATAAATCATGCTAGTCTCCTCTTATGTTTAATTGGAGCGCAATGGAACTTATTAATTTTAATTACAAACATCTTTAGATAATGTCTTATGGACTTGTTCCACTTTGATACTAAACGCTTCAAATGTTGTTGTTTTGTTTTATGCAGTCTTTTATAAATAGGAGGTGAGTTTACATTAATTATAGCTCTGTTTGATATTTCGATGCAATGGTGAATAGATTGCTTGGCAAAATACTAAAATTAAATTAAAAAAAGATCAAATTTATTAAAGAGTGTCAATTTTTTTCTACATTTTTTATCCTAATAATATGTATGTTGTGACAAACAGTTTCATGTATTATTTTTTATTTTATTGATATCTATTCGCAGTTTACTTTTAATTACACAAGTTTAGTAAATGATTAAATAAATCACCCAAAAAATAACTGTGCTAATAAATTTTTTGTCAATCTGCTCATTTTACTTAAAGCCGACTATGAGCAAGAAACAAAAACATTTTTGATATTTTGGGTGTCACCATTTTTCGTTTAAATAATTACATTATTACAGACACTTTTACAGTAAATACAAAACAGAAAATGTTTGACATATTTTGCTGTTAATTTGCAGAAGAAGGTATTGATACCCGAATTCCAACCAGATTGTGTTGAAATTTTCCTCCTTCGTGCAATAAAAACCTTTTTAATAATATTTTTTTTTATTTTAATTTTAATATTTTAAAACATATTCTTCTAAATAACAACATTACATTACAAACATTCCTGCATTTCACAATAATACACAAAATATTAAACGTAAAATATTTAATTCTTCTACCACTTCTTTTAAGAATTTGCATTATTTCATTTAATTGTATAACATTTATTTTTCCCATTTTAGATTTTTTGCAACAAAATTTCTAATATAAGTTGCTTTTCATTAGAGAATTATATGAAAAATATTCATTTTTATTCATTTGATGTTCAACTGTTCTTCTATAAGTTTGTTAACATTTATTTCTTCTTGGTAACTTTTCAAACTAAGAATAACTCATGATTGTTGTTACTGTATTTGCTGATTGACGTTCATTTGATAAATGCGCAAAACCGAACAAAATGATGCGTATTTTCAAAAATAACTATAAACGTTTTACTTTTAGCATTTCTATAATAAAAAATGTTGTATATCATTATAGAAAATACTTCCGAACTCAAGTCAAACTTAAAACAATTTCTCACACATTCTTTAAGTTAACTAAGGGAACTTGTAAAAAAATATCTGGAAAAATTATATTTAATAACAAAAAAGTCGCTTAATTTGTTTCAAAACATAAATATCTCGTTAAACTTGTCTTGGAAGGTTGTTTGAAACTTAAGTTAAGTATTTAAGTGGACAAATTAATATGAAAAAAAAAGTTAAGGGCATCGAAATTCAATATTTACTCTCATACGTTATTGTTTATTTTTTTTTAAATGATGTTACTTTTGATAGATGAAATAATTAAATTTTCTTGTAAGAATTACCAAGCGTTACCCCCCCCCCCCACCACCACCATTAATTTGCTACTCCTTAAGTCATATTCATAGGACAAATTAATCCAGTTGTTATATTGATATTTCTTTTTCAAAGTATTTATTGTGTTAATTGTTAAATATTGTTTTTCTTATTTCACAAATAACTTACTTTTTAATATGTTATATAATGATCAGAAAAAATGTATTTGTTGCTCGAAAATTTTAGATTTTGATAGATAAATACTTTTAGGGGTGTTCTTAACAGAATAAAAAAAAAAATGATGAAAGTTTGTCATCTGTCGGTGTGTTACACAAATATTCTGGGCACCGTAATTGAAACATTATTGTTCAGAATTTCTTTGAATTTATTTCCACCTTAATATAACTGAATTTACGGTGGTACTGGTTACATTTTCCTGCATATCACTAACAATTAAAATATCGTAAAGTGCATAGCCAGAAAATATTTTTAAAAAAATACGTAATATTCTTCCCATGAGGGTATATACGTTTATAAAAACAAATTGCTGCGAATCTCTATTTATCGTTCGTAAAAAAAAAAAAAAAAAAAAAACTTTATTTATTGGCAATTTATCGATAGTTGGCGTCCCAATGAAATTAAAAAAAAACGCTTTTATAATAAATATTCTTTAAGGGAATTTGTTTTCTATTCTTCATTGTAAATTAACTTAGGTAAGTTTAATTTAAATAAATGCATTTATATAACTACAGATGTGTCATATACATTTATATGTATATGACAATAGTATATGACAATATATGGTTTTGAACAAAATTTTAATTCGTTAAAATCGTTTCAAAGTCAAAATTAAAGTCTGATTTTGAGCACTATCAAAGCGACTTTGATAATGTTAGTGTCAGAGACAACAAGGGAAAAGTTTTGTTGTTGCTATAGAAACAACTTTTTCGATATCAAAATATATATCGACAGCGTTTTTAATCAGGCCTTTTCTTTTAAAAAATACTTAAGATTTATCGAATCAGTGTGACACTGTGTCACACTGAATAATTTAAATAAACTATTTCATTGTTTAAGTTTAAATTCATAAGTACTTCGCATTTAAACATTAATTTAACTAGCAATTTCCACATTAATTAAAATTGCTTACATTTGGTGCTCATCGAATCGTGTGGAGCGTCAGCCTTTTCACGCCATGTACTAGAAAGTAATTTATTTTTTACAAATTTTCCACTAGGATTAAGCAGCAAAATTTCACGGATACTTTTTTAAATACATAGATTGTTTCGTAACATTTTTTTTCAAAATGTTTTCAGTACCCGCTTTAAAGAGATCTTTCTTGTAAGTAGATGAGAATCCTAGGGATGTTTTTCAGAATTGGCGTCAGATCTAAACTCGCGTTTTATCAGTTGGAATTGGACGAAAGTTAATATTTTAAGACGCATCTTAAGAATACCTGCGCTGATTAAAATTGGTTTTCTTAACACATTACGCGGTATCGCAATGTAGATAAGAGTATCTTCCTTGTACCATATGTTTTATTTGAGTATAAGAATAAACATTAATATAATTTGGTTCTTGAATATCTATGATTTTTTTATTGGAAATGTGATTACTGTAACTTCATGATCAATTCGAAGAAATGCACCACACTACTTCGTAATTATTAGTGCGTAAATAAGCTACATAAATTAAAATTTTATTATGATAAAGAGACATTTTCCGTATGAACTAGAACAAATTCCTTTCATTTTATTATTTTTGACTTATTCATACTGGTTGGTAAAGATATCAGACGATTTGACCTTTTTTCAACCGAATACAAAATTACCCAAGCCGAGAGTCGAACCCAAGACATTTTGCTTAATATTGTCAACATTATGTCTATTTAGCTATCTGGATAAACAACTGGCCAGGACAGTTCACTCAGACAATGTTTTTGGCAATGTCATCTTGTCTGTCATATAGACAGCTCAACAGAATACACTATAGGTAACGTAATTCAATTAAACGATGGATACATAGACACATGTTATTGTTTTTAAATCAACCATACTGATTGGTAAAGATGTTATCCGATTACCTGAAGGTAAAGATGTTATTCGATTTCCTGAAGATAAAGATATTATCCGATTGCTTTACAATTCAGGAAATAAGTAAAATATCTACATGCCAGAAAAATTACCCACCAGTATCATGAAATTTTTTGACCCGCCAAATTATTCAATTTGCATACAACCACATAGTTCCACATCAATCAATTCCACAATATCTGAACTTTGGTCAATGTCAATATTCGGATATCTCATGGCTGTTTTACTTTAGTCGCACCATATTCGTGATATTTTTACAAAATATTTCTGGTACAAATTGGCTATTTATAAGCAAATTTCTACTGTTATTTTAAATCCATCAATCATTTCGTTATAAAACAATACAAAATCTGCTTTTATGGCAGAATTTCATAACACTATTAAAACCCTTTATGATGCAAGTTGAATTGTAATAATGAATAAAACTCATTGTTTGGAAACATAATCATTCTCTGGTACACAATTAAAATATCTAAATTCCGTATTATAAACAATAGGCTGTTTTGCGTTTTGAAATGTAATTAAAGTTTGATGACGCAGCCTGGATTGAATTTTGACTTATTATTTTAATTAAATTCCTTTGATGGCAGTTTGGAATTGTGATATTTAATTCTAATTACTTTATTTTAAATCAGAATTTTCATTGTTGTTATGTTTCAAAATATTTCAATTAATTGTAATATATGTCGGACATATTGGATATTTTAGCATATTCACTGAAATAAGTTTACTGGAAACGACATATGTGTAAATTATGTGTAGTAATTATTACATATCCAGTCATTCTCTTATATTTAAATAATGTCGGACACAAAGCTATGCATATGTTATATATATATTGATATAATTCTCTAAATCTCGTTAATAATATAATAGTTTGGTATATTTTATTATTTTTAATATTTCTTAATGACAGAACGTTTTAGATTTATGTGTAATATTTTTGTTGAAGAAAGAAGCTGTTTTATTTTTCCGTCAGTCAATTTAAAATTCAAAAGTTCATTTTAAGAATTATATTGAAACTTATGTCACATTTTTGTTGACTAGCTCCTCAACAATTACTTTTGCCTTATATATTGCACAGAGAGCTGTTAAAATTTTCTTATTCCAACAAATATAAGATAATGTTTTTTTTTCTTCTGATAACGCGAAATTGGATGGAATTTTATTGTTATCTTTATTTCAGACGTACATGTGTGAAGTTTAAATGTCTAATTATTTTAATTTTATATATTTTTTTTAATTAGACATTCTGATTTATTTAACGAGACTTTGTATTATTCTAATTTTCTAATTAGTTTTAAAGCCGATATATTTTAATATCGAAATTTGTGAAGTATTTTAGATTATTGCCGAAATACCGAGAAGAGTTGAGGAATACGATTGTGGCTCACTGTAGATAAACTAAAATTTTTGGGTTTCTTTTTGTCTGTCTGTCAAGTAACTGCCGCAAGAGTAATCCGATTAGCTTGATATTTGGAGGGTATGATGGTGGTGTATCCGTATTTAGCTGTATAGTTTCAGGATAAATTTGGTTGGTTCATTCGGAAAATATAGAACATTATCTTTTATGTCGTAATGGTTTTTCTATAGAATTTCAGACAATTTTCATTCATTGAAAAAAAAAATGGCGAATTCAAGAAACTAATTTAAATGTTAAATTATAGACGCTACAATATTTTTCAATAGTGGTCTAAAATTAGTCCGATTAATCTGAAATGTTGTTAATGCATACGGAAGTTTTTTTTAAATTACGTGTATAACATTTGATGAAATTTTAATTCATTTGTTCGAAAAATATAAAACATTTTGTTTTAATTTTTTACATATTTGACACAACAATTAAGGGGCAGTGACTGGATGTTTTTGATTTTACATCTTTCGTCGAATATCTATTTTAATTCTTGACGAATTATCAAATATCGTGAAAAATAAGAAAGATACAGGACAAATTGGGGAAAATACATTATAAACTATTTATTTTAGAAAGCAACTTACTATATCACCACTATCATTCTGAATTTTCGCGATATTTGACTGGATTTTTATATAATTTGTCCCGAATAGCTAACTACTAAATTACGAAATAAAAGTTTTGGTATATTTCACGCATGCACAGTTTAAACTTATTTCATAAAAATGCTATATCTCATCAAATATTCAGTATATTTATTTTTTATTGCAGTATACTGTTTCTACTGCTCTTTTTCAAGTTTCCGGAAAGTGGTATTAAATTTAGTTGAAAACACTGTATGCTAGTTGAAATTTTCTCAGAAACGTTATCATCTTCAAGAATATGCAAGCTATGCTCACACAAATGCATACAAACGTTTAACGAGACCCGCATAATCATCCGCTACAGTTACAGACCATTTTGAGCATTTTCTGCTACTTAGGAGAACACAAAAATTTTTTTACTGTTAAATTTATTATTGGCCCCCTAATTGTGCTCGTGAGTAAATCTTCACTGAAAAATATGAAGTCAAACATTTTCTTTACATCCTCCATATTCAAGAACAATTCGTCAAGAATTTCTGTAGATATTCGACAAACCGTACACAATCGAAAGCGTTCGGTCACATTCTTGTGATTTCAAATACATTATTTTAGTTTTTCGTTCATAAATTTCAGCGAAATATGAAAGCACAAGAACATAAAAACCTGTTTATTTAATAAAGACATTTGCTTCAGACTTAAACTCAAAACATTTCATTGAAAATAAAATATTCTGAAACTGCGAGATAATAGTCAAAAACAGAAAATACATATTACATACTATATAATATCCTTGAAAATATATAGAACTTCAAATTTCTATAGAAGTACAGAATAAATTTCTACGTTAATCATAAATTTGACAAATATCCTTTTCTACTTTTCTTTTAAATTTTGAAAAATTCACAACGATAACAATTTTATGAATTTCATGAATATATATTTACGGTATTCAGACTTGCAATATGTTTGCTGAAACGGAGTTATTTATTTAAGTTTTGTGCCTATGAAAATGGAATTAAAATAAAATATACAATTTTAAGATGTATAACTTTAATATGAAAATGTTATCTTATATACACTGCTCAAAAAAATTAGGGGGGCAAGCAAATAAAAGAAGAGAACCGTGCGATACAGCCATGCATGGGTATAAAATGGAGAGTACACGTGTATGAATGCGCAATACAAAAAATAAGATGCAAAAAAATTGTAACGGAGCTTTAATTCTTTGAAAGAATGGAAATCACATGAAAATAGGGTTTAGGGCAACAATTTGGTTAAATGTAAATTGAAAAAAAAAGTATCTTCTAAAATAAAAGCGTAAGTCATGTGACTGTCATCAACAGTATTGGGATGGCCGTTTCACTGTTTCATATGCCAGGCGGCCATTTTTATTCAAAACTATTATTTCGAAAAAAACTGCATAAAAGTTACATTTTAAAAAAGATCGTTCAAAATAAATTAATATTTGAGAGATGACTTACGTTAAATTATGTATATATTCTGGAATAACTTCAGTCAAAATTATGTTCGCAGTTCAAATTATCTATTCATGAAAGTAAACAAAAAGAAGATTGATTCGTCGTGAACATTTAAAATATTAAATCATGGAGGTGATCATTCGCAAAACAAGTTCTCCGCGAATGAATTTTTGGACCGCTGCCTAGCGTCAAAAAAATAATTCGCACCAGTGAGACAATCAAAGTTTAACATATAATTATGTGCTATACAACTCAACTTCCCTCTGGACCTTTTCTTGATGTAAATTGAACTCATGTAATAACATTTAATGAATCAGATTTTTAGCATTTTAAAAATCGCTAATACAGCTTTTATTTATCGCGTGTACAAATTAGAAACGATACTTTGATTTTGAAATCAAATGTTTTGATTTATATAATTATTTCTTATTTATTTATTTATTTTCTATTTTAAATGAAAAGTGTGAAGTACTTTAAATTTATGTAATATAAGCTAGATTAAAGTTATGTATTTTAAATGAAATGAGTGAGAGGTTTATAATTTCAAATTAAATTAATGTAGTATGAATGATGGTCATGGAATCAATATTTGGTGATTTATCATCTGCTCCCGGCTAACAAAAATACTCATAATTAAAAAAGGAAATAAAAATAAAGAAACGATAGTTTGATGTAAATAAATACTAATATACATATCAAAAATGATTTATAGAATTAAAAAAAAATAAAAGTGAATAAACAAGAAATTTCCATATAAAAGTTTTCGCCAAATTGGCGGGCAGAAAAATCGCGCCAACGTGCGTATGTGACACCTTTGCCCAAAAAATATGCGAAATGCTACCATGATCGCAAAAGTTCATGATTTGTCTATTAGAATCTTCCGATTTGGCGAAGGATTAATGGAAAATTAAATTATGAATAAATGTAACGTGTTGCAATGTTTAACATATATTTAAGGGAGACCAAACTGGTCGCCAGTGGCGGATAGTTGTTTAGTAATGATGCAAGTTGTTCAATACGGCGTGTGGTCCTCTCTAATAGCTAAGACTGTTGCACACCTGTTTTCCATGGATGTGATGAGGTCATCGATAAGACTTTGAGGAATACTGTTCCACTTTTCAAGAATTGCAATCTCCTTGTTCCAGACAATAAAAGAAAGCCTTCGTCTTGCTGCAATGCGTCGTCCGAGTATGTCCCAAACATGATCGATCTGAATAATGTCAGGAAAGCATACTGGCAATTCCACATGCTGTATTGTTTCAGTTTCAACCATGTTCTCCAACAGATGAGCTGTATTCGGTCAGGCATTATCATGCATGGAAATAAAGGAATCACCATGGGTGAAGCGTAAGGTAAGACATGAGGTCTCAGTATCTCGTCTGTATACCTTTGGGCCGTCAAAGTGTCATTCCAAATGATATGCAGGTCTGTACGTCCACCTATGCTGATTCCAGCTCATACCATCAACCCACCTTGTCTGTAATGTGATCTTTCACGAACAAATGTGGGGTTATTTCAAGTGTTCCTTTCCCTCCATACGAAAATACGCCGAGTGTCACACTCCAGACTGAATAGTGAAGCAGCATTTGTCTAAAATCCGTTGCCTTCAATCTTGATGTTCAGCAGCCCAACTTCTTCGGGCCGCACAGTGACTTGTGGTCAACGGAATACAGATCATTGGCCTTCGTGCATAGAGACACACTGATGAAGTATATTTTGCACTGTTTGGCTGGACACCCTTCGTTGTGTTGCCAAGAGCTACCGTTTTTTCAACTGAGTATCATCCCCTTTTCTGTCTCGACGAGCTGTTAACAGGATATATCGCTGATCAGTTGCGGTGGTGCACGTGGTCGACTTCTAACATTTCCTGTTTCTAGTAATCGATACCACAGCCTTGCAAGGGCATTTCTTGCAACTTCAACAGCGTCCGCTACACTTCGTTGTGTTGGCCCGGATTCAAGTCTATCTCTAATACGCCAAGCCATGGATTCGGGTAAATCACGTTGTTGTGACATTTTCAAATCACCCTTTCTCATAACAAAAGCTGAACAATTGAATTTCGCAACTGAGACAGTGATTTAGTAACCCACAGTAACGTCGCCCCCACAGTAACGTCGGGCTTCCCCTACTTTTATGTCTTAAGCGGGCCCTGTGCTCATTCTGACATTTCCATCTTGTGCTGTGGTTGCAGTCTGTCCGACATATATAGGAGTGAGAAATTTCGTGCTTGGATATCATTCCTTCTGGCTCAGTGGTTATAGTCTCAGATCGTTATTCTGAGGACCCGGTTTCGATTCCCAGCTGTGGGACAATGTTCAATCTGTAGGTTAACGCTTGAAAAAAACTGGATAAAAATTCACTTGTTATTGTTCAAGGATTACAGGCGTAATTCACTGCTGAAAAATAGTTAAGTTTAGATTGGTTCTAATACAAAAAACAATTTTAAAGTAAATATTATAATTGTTTATGTAACAAAAACTTTCTGTTGTTATAACAAAGAAAATTCTTAAAATTACACAAAAGAATTGTTCTTTAAACAAAAGTTTTTGTTGCCGAAAATGAAAAGAACTCTTAAAGTAACAGATAATTATATTTGAGTTATATAGTTATATTATATTTATATTATTATAAATATTATATTATAATTATATTAATATTATATTATTATTATTATATATTATTATAATTATAGTTATATTATTTTAGCTCTTTTATGAGTTTAAAACAATTTTTACACTGATTTTAGCAACTAATAAGCACAATTTGTGCAATTTGTGTTTTTAAAATACTAGTTAACAGTGTAGTGTCCAAATGGATTCAATTGTAATTATATTTGTATTGATAAAACTTTCAACAAAAGAATTTTGTTAATTCAAGTAAAATTGAAACATTTTTACTTGAATTAACAGAACATTTTTTTGCTGACGATACAAACTTTTTTCTTGGAATTGCAAAAAAAAAAAATCAGCAATATTTTTCTTGTTGATTCAAACAAATTTTCCATTGACCCATATTTAAACGGAAATTTTTGTTGGGCCAACCAAATTTTTGTTGATTCAACAAAATTTTTCTCTGTGTGTGAAATTCTTATGTATTAGAATAACAAAACATAGTGTTTAAATATTATTTATACTCATCAACATCTTCCGGTCGTGCATATGCTCTAAAGTTTGCCAAAATTTCGCAGAAATTCACATTTTTACAAAAAAATTTTACATTTTTAAATTAGCCTCTTCTCGAAAGTGGTAGCTAAAATTCTCATGTATTAGAATAGCAAAACATAATACATAAATTTTATTTAAATCCTTAAATCCATCAAAATCTTCCGGTCGAGTATTGCCTTAAAAGTTAATGAAATAAGAAAAAAAACCCCTAAAGGTAGATCACAGTTCAAGGGAAAAAAATACCAAAACTTTTCTTTATTGTTGGTTTCCTTTATTGAATACAAGTTTAAATGTTTAAAAACAAATTCTGTTACACCATTAGTATTATTTGTAAACACTAGGGGGCTCTGCCCCCTACGAGCTACGCTCGCCAACCCCCGTTCTGACACCACAAACTGTAAAATCACTCTGATTTGATCAACCTTAAAACGATTGCGGAAGATTGAATTATAATTAAACGACCTGCTGTAATCGGCTGCTCGCTGTAATATCTGCTATAATCGGGTTTCCATTCATTATCCTTTGACCAAGGGATTTTAAAGCCGAATCAACTGCTGTCGAGACAGCTAACAACTGTTGATAAAATACGGTTAATTAAACATTTGAAAATCAACTCGTGCAAAATGGTTAAGTAAGCAATGTCATGGCATCGGGAAATTTTATAACGATGCTATAGAAAATTGGGTATTACTCCATTATCCCGACTACTACTTTCTATAAAAGAAAAGAACTGTCGCCAAAATATAGGATTTAAAGCCAAAAGTGCATATCTGTGGCGTCGCATTCAATTGATACCAGATGCCTTACGCGTGGTAGTTATGTCATCGAGTGATCTTTAATTCAACGTTTATCTGAATTTTTAATTATATTTTACCAATTTATTAGTTATTTCTTGGATTTAAACGTAATAGTTAAACGTAAAAATATAGCTTTTAATTGAAGGGAAATATTATTAATTACGCTGTTTTAAAATTTGCAATAATAGATAAAATATTTTGTCGAAATAAATTAATCTTACTCTACTTAATGCTATGAAAACGCGGAATAATTTAATTATTTATCTTTTTAATATTCACGCGCAAGTATATTTTTTATTACGTTATTTTCTACATTTATTGCTTTTAACACGTGATCATTTAATTATTATTTTAAAGTTTTATTTCTGTTTTTAATAATCACGTGTTAATACATTTCTTAATTGAAAGGGAATATTATTACGTGCGTTATTTTACAAATTGGCAAAGATTCAAATAATGGAATTTATAAAATATGAAATAAATCGTCAAAATAATGAAAATTTTGAATAAAAAATTGAAATATAACCTCAAAAAATGAGTCAAATTGAAAAAATAATTGCAGTCTGCACACCCCAACCATGTCAACTATATCCTTACAAATTATGGCTAAATTCCTGTGCATAGTTTTCGTTTCTATAAAACTTTTATAAGAAAATTATTTTGACCAACTTTAATATTAAATATCTCTTAAAATAATTCTTCGATTTAAAAACTGTTTGCTTCAGCGTGTTTATCGAACATTTCTTTATAAAACTAAGAATTTTTAAATTTTTATATGCAATAGTTTTCTGGATATTAGTCCAGAAAGACTTCGAGGCACAAAATCTTAATTGACAGCGGCGGCCGCGGCGGTGGTTACTTTTTTTAATATAGAGAGATATTTTCTTATTGCAAAAAACTAAATTTTATGTGAAGAGAGTCGTAAGTCCAAGAAACTCATTTTGAACAATTGAACATCACCGTTTTCCCTCATTCTTAGCTGAAGGTACTTTGAAACCCGATTTATGGGTGAAGTTAAACATGGTTGACCTTGACAGCAGAGTCGTTCTGATAAAACCATCCCTAGATTCAGCTCCACAAACTTTTCCTGAGGCTTCAGTTACGAGACTGACACGTCGTTCGACGGCTTGTGTGTGAACTAGGAATGTCTGGAATGTTATATCCCAATTAAAGACTGATCCCCTTTGAATGTGTGATTTAATCTCATCGTCACTGATGTTCTTTAATAATGGAGGAGAAGAAAAATCATAGTCCATCCAGTTAATTATATCCGAGTAGTCTTGAGAATTGAAATTGTGTTTTGGCGGCATGAATGTTCTGATAGTTGTTCTTTTTTTATCTAACTATCTCGCCTTTAGAATTCATCGAAGTCCCAGCACTCTTTTTTTCGAAGTATTTTGTGTCATGGCTAACATTAAATGCTCTGGATGAGCGAAAAATCCATTTCGTTTGATCACAGGGTCGACAATATTTCGTAAATCTCTAGGCAGGTACCTTGAAGATTGTATTGCTTGGTACACAAGTTTTGGTCCTCTGTAATGTATTTATTTGTTTTAATACTAAACCACATTGATATGCATGACTTTAAAATAAATACAACTATTTTTTGAAGTTCAGGTGTGGGGCTTTCTTCACTTAAGTACAATCTGAGATTTCGATTGGCTGTTGTCAACCACCTCGAGTGTGACAAAGGACCAGGATCTCATACAGCCAGATCCTCTTTTCCCGAATTTATAACCATGGAAATATCGAGTAGATATTGCTGCAAACTGTTATTAATTCATGTTCACATGAGAATATTCTCTAACTTATGTAATGAGAAATCTTGTTTCAGGATGTAATGTCTATCAAAAATATAATGAGTATCTATTGTAAGAATTATTTATATACACGAAAAATTGTTACCACTTTATATCATTCATTAAACGATAAATAAAATAGACCACAGAATAATTTAATTTGTCGCTAAACTTATACACACTTTAATTAAATTAATTACAGATTAGTTTCTCTTCACGAATGTAATAGCTGAAATTCTCATGTATTAGAATAACAAACTATAATATTTAAATATTATTTAAATCCTTAAATCCATCAAAATCTTCCGGTCGAACATTGCCTTCAAAGTTAATGAAATTTCGAAAAAAAATTACAAATAAAGGTAGAACAGTTCAATGGAAAAAAATTCCAAAACTTTTTTTTGTTGGTTTTCTTTATTAAATAAAGTTTAAATATTTAAAAACAAATTATGTTAGACCATTAGTATTATTTATAAACAAATTTTCTTATTGGAAAAACTAAATTTTATGTGAAGAGAGTCGTAAGTCCAAGAAACTCATTTTGAACAATTGAACATCACCGTTTTCCCTCATTCTTAGCTGAAGGTACTTTGAAATCAGATTTATGGGAGAAGTTAATCATGGTTTGTTTACCTTGGAAATATCAATACACCATGGAAATATTGAGTAGATATTGCGCCAAACTGTTATTAATTTATGTCTCACATGAAAATATTCTCTAACTTATGTAATGAGAAATCTTGTTTCAGGATGTAATGTCTATCAAAAATATAATGAGTATCTATTGTAAGAATTATTTATATACACGAAAAATTGTTACCATTTTATATCATTCATTAAACGATAAAGGAAATGGACCACAAAATAATTTAACTTATCACTAAACTTATACACACTTTATTTAAATTAATTACAGCTTAGTTTGTGCGTAGAAGTTTTCGAAAGACAATAATCAGAAATTTAGAATAATATCTATCAAATTCCTTCGAAACAAACTTTATTTGCATTACCATCATATGAAATAATTTAATTTTGCTATCACATAGAATTTTTATAATCTAATTTTATGTCTTAGATGTTTACAAACAATGACTTTTAAGTATCACTCTAATTATAAATTCTGCACGACTAGAATTTTTCGAGAAAATTATTAAAATTCTTTCAAGACTGTAAAATGCATTATGTTTGTACTGCTTAGGGGAATTTCATTAGTGAATTTTAATTCATTTACATGTGCGCGTTATCATATTCTAAAAATGTTTGTAATTTGCACGTTAGCCTTTTATGTCAAAAATTATGAATTTCACATCTATAAAATCTTTCCTTTATGTTTGAAATTTATGAAATTGTAACATGAGATTTAGAAAAGAATCATTTCATTAAAAGATAATTATTAAAGAGATTGTTAAATACATCGTTCAGTATATTTACAATAATGCTTCGAATTATTAATATTATATATATTTTTTTTTTTTCGAAGTATCTATATTATAAAGCAAAAGCACTTCCTTCAGTCATGCTGAAATCGTTTCTGGAATCAGATAAGCTGGCTTGAGAATTTGAGCAGGCGCAAATAAAGTAAAATTGGTAGTAGTATTTCGCATTCATTGAGAATTTTAAGCTTAAGTGCTCGTAGCTCCGAAAGATCTAGCTGCGCCGAGAGCTACCTATACAGAAGGGGTTCACCAAAAACAATACTTCCAATACTATCTCAATTCGAGGCTGTTGATCTTCAGAGAATTTCACTAGAAAGAAATAATGCAAAAGTTAATCTGTTGCTTTTAGTACTAGCAATATTTTGCCGTCCTTAAAAAAAAAAAATAACTCAAAAAATTTTACATCTTCACATTTATGCAGCCCCTCACATTGTACCGCACATGTGCTATGGCCCCTGTATATATGTAAATATATATTTTTTTCACTGGCGCCCGGCTAACCGAAAGGTACCGAAAACTGTAGTAGACTTGCTAGAAGATGACGTATATTACATTTTATAATGTAACGCAGAGTGAGATTGTATTTAAGCTACTATAACCACACATAGCACCAAGCTAAGAAACATGGAGTTCAAGTACTAACAAAGGAAAATGAATAACCCGAACATTATTTAAGTTCAATGGTCAATCTCTGCAATGGTTGTAATGCTCTCTTTTTTTAGCTCACAGGCTATCAAAGCCTGAGAGCGAATGTGCCCGCCGGTTCTGTATGTATGTATGTACGTATGTACGTAACACGATAATTCTTGACAGTAATAACCGTTTTGCTTCAAATTTTGTTTATAGGTTCATTGGGATAAGGCGCTTCCTGATTAGTTTTGGGGATTCATTGGTAAAGTATAAAGGGGTGAATGGGGGACTAACCCCCCTTACTTTAGATAAATGTGTTTTTCATGTAGAATCATCCGCTTTTCTTCAAATTTTGTATATAGGTTCATTGTGATAAGGCGATTCCCTGATTAGTTCTGGGGGTTTATTCTTTAAGTATAAAAGGGATACAGGGGGGCTAATCCCCCCTCAATTTAGGAAAATGGTTTTTCGTGCAGAATTATCCGATTTTCTTCAAATTTTGTATATAGGTTCATTGTGATAAGGCGCTTCCCTGATTAGGTTTGGGGGTTCATTGGTTAAGTATAAAGGAGGATACGGGAGGGGGCGAATCCCTCCTTAATTTATATAAATGGGTTTTTCATGCCGAATTATCCAATTTTCTTCAAATTTTGTATATATTGTTATACTTCCAGCTACCCCACAATGTGTTTATTGTAATAAGATGCTTCTCTGATTAGCTATAGGAATTCATTGGTTAATTATAAGGGGGGAAGGGGGGTGAGTCCCCCTTAATATATTGTTGATTTGTTTATTTTTTGAGGGATTTATTTCAAATTGTTTGAAATAAGAGTATAAAAAACAATTTTAGTGAATAGCCTGTGATAGACCGGGAGGCGGTAGCACAGACGCCACCTCATCGAGTTCACGGCTGAAGTTCCAGAATTAGTTAAAACTTGATTCGCATATTAAAACGCAATTGGTCTGCCAAGTCATATCTTGGTGGAAAACACCCGAAAACTCGATTTTAGCGGTTGGCTCGTAGGTTTACCATTGTTTGTTCCTGCTCCCAGTCCTTCATGTTTTTATACCTTTGGATGCAGCAAAAAATAATGGTAAATCTACGAGTTAACCGCTAAAATCGGGTTTTCGGGTGTTTTTCACCAAGATATCACTTGGCAGACTGATTGCATTTTAATATGCGAATCGAGTTTTAACTAATTCTGGAATTTCAGCCGTGAACTCGATGAGGTCATTTATGTCTGTGCTGCCGCCTCCCGGTCTATGAGCTCAATGCCCGCAGTTTAACTGGGCAGTTTTGTTTTTATTTTATTCGTGGACCGACTCAGAGAACGCTTTAATTTCTGTTGGTCACAACGGCCACATTTCTCTACCAAAGTCTAATAGAAATCATCAAATTAAAGAGTTGCTTTTTAAAAGCCCGAATTTTGTATAACGCATAAAATATGATAATAGTGCAATGAAATTCACATTGCATTCAGCAAGGCTGAAGGATTTTGCAGGTGAAGATCCATATTACTTTAAAAAAGTCCTTCCGGCCTGTACCGGGAGGAAAAGGTAGCTTTCCTATATCTTCGTTTTAAAATTTTAGCTAATATTACACGAAAACAGCAACTTAAAATGCAAATAAAACGTTTACAAAAGATTCGTTAATACTGAATTTGAATAAGAAATTCACCAAATTATTGAGCAATAGCCAAATTGGCTTCATTTATGAACACTTATTTTGGTCGCCAAATTTGGCGATATTTCGCCAAATGTCGCCAAGTTTGGCGAGAATTTGGCGCTAACGGATATGAATGTATAGTTTTATGCGTTTGATTGGGAAAATTATTACAACAATGAAAATTTTTGTAATGTACTGTCTTGTTTCAAAATGTCAGCCACCCTAGAATTTCAAACTGCTCTATCTCAGCTATTTTTTAAGATAGAGGTAAAACAAAAAATGCTCTGGAATCCTCGTTTCAAGGCCTAACGCTGAATTAAAAAATAAATTTGAATTTTTAACTTTTTTGTATATTTATTTTAGTTTTAAATTTTTATTTGGCCGCCATCTTGAAACAAAATGGCGGACCAAGCTGGCCAACGAACTCGGTCGAGACATGGTGAGCTTAATACACTCAATTAGTTTCATCAAAATTGATTTATAAATACGAGCGTTATCGTATGACATAAGTCAGATATATATATATATATATATATATATTAATCAACATTTGAACGGAGGGTGGTTTTGGGGTCTGGGGGTCATGATCGGTGAAAATATATCGAATTTTTCCGGAACTGCTTTCCTCCGAACGGCTGCAATAGGTAGCTTTATACTTTTACATATATTAAAATTAGGTTCGAGGTTCAAATTCTCTATCCATGAAAGTAAACAAAAAAAAGAAGATTCATTCGTCGTGAACGTTTAAAACCAGGGAGGTAATCGTTCGTAAAGCAAGTTCTCAGCGAATGAATTTTTGAACCACTGCCTGGTGTAAAAAAAAAAATGGCACCCGTGAGACAATTAAAGTTTACCATAATTATGTGCTACACAACTCAACCTCCTTCCGGATCATTTCTTGACGTAAGTTGAACTCATGTAATAATATTTAATAAATCAAATTTCGAAACGAATTGTCAATTAATTTGGTATTTAAGTATTATACGTGACAGGAAGAGAGATCACGAAGAATGATTAATCGCCAATCATTTTTACCATTGTTATGACCAATCGCTTTCAAAATCGTAATTTAATATCTACCCTATATATATAAAATCCTAATGAAACGAATTTGTGAAACGATTTTATGAAACGAATTTATGAAACGATTTTATGAAACGACGGATTAAACGACTGATTATGTTTCAGGGCTATTTTTAATAAAATATTAAACGCTTGATGGTGAAATTAATACCAATTGTCCATAAAAATCCGCGGATGTCAAAACTGGTAATAGGATTTCGAAATTGGAATTAGTTTTCGAGATATTATTTTTTTTCTAATTTTAATGACATTTCTGTAATGATGGCAACTAATTACTCAGTTTTTTTGTGACAAAAAAGGGGAAAAAATTGAAAAGGATCCCGATAGGGATTATTGATTTCTTTTTATTCGTCATTTTCAAATTGAAATTGAATTTATATTTTATTTCAATCGATAATGAAGACAAGATTGTAATTAAATTATGTTTTTCAAGAAAATTTGAAAAAAAAATCACATTTCTATCGTCAGGATTCAATCGTCTGTCAGCATTTAATTTAATTTATAAACTGAAAATATTTTGAATAAATTCGTCCAAATGACGTCATTTATGTAAACGCAAAAGAAAGAGGGAAAAGGAATTAATAGTAATTATTATTTATTGATATCATTTTGTTATTTTTTTGTAAAATTTAATTAAACGAATTTATAAAATCACTAATTCGGATATTTGAAACGAATATATAAAATAATAATTGCCCAACTGAACGGAAGGAGAATAAAATATCCTGCTTGGTTTTCTATCCTGCTTGGTTTTTTCCGCCAAGCTTTTTGAAAAACGTCAAGACCCCTATAATAGAAAAGCATCAAAAGTTCATTGGGTTTGTTTTCATAACTTTTGGCAACAAATCTATGTATATTAACGAATCTATCCCTTTTCGAAGCTCGAATTACGCCAAACCTAAAAGCAAAGGATCCTATACTGGAAAAGTACCCGATTTTCTTATGGACAATATTCAAGTGACATAACATGGTGTAAAATTACCGCGGATAGCAAATTTGTTTAAATATCTCATCAATTGATGCCGAATAAATGCAGGCATGCATGCACAAAATATTTAATTAATTTTGTATGATAAATAATTATTAAAAAATTCGTATATACATATTAATTAAAATAAATAATTTACATATTTAAAATAACATGAAAATATGCTTGATGGTGCACTAAAATAGAGAGAAAATTAAAACCTCTTACTGAAAACGTCTATAACATAGTACTTTTGAATACAGTGGTTCTTAATGTTATTCACAAGCAGATGGAATTTTTCTCATCCTTAAACGCAAAGGAAAAATAGAATAAGTAAAGTCCGAGAGGTAGCCACAATTTAAACCTAACCCTTTTATACAAGCTGGTTTTCAAGTTGTAATTGATTTTACTTATCAATCCCGAAAGCAGTCGTCCGTTGTCGCAACAGCTGTGTATGAGGCCATGATAATGAAAAAATGCCCCATTAAAACGTTAGAAGCATGACAAACCAATTACAGATTTACCAATATTTAAAAAATAAAGCACGCTGCCATGTTTTTAGAGGCCTCGAAGTCTGAGCGGGGGTTGGCGAGCGTAGCTCGCAGGGGGTAGGCCCCCTAGTACATATATAAAAATGCATAATTTCATTAAGTACTTTTATGTTAATTCGTGCAAATCTCGCCAATACGTCTTTTTAAATCGCCACTACCAGCTTTTATTTTTCGCGTGTGCAAATTAGAAACGATACTTTGATGTTTAAATCAAATTTTTTGATTTATGATATTATTTATTATTTATTTATTTATTTTCTATTTTAAATGAAAAGTTTTAAATTTATGTAATATAATTATTTTAAATTAAAGTTAAATATTTTAACTGAAATGAGTGACAGGTTTATAATTTAAAATTAAATTAATGCAGTATGAATGATGGTGATGGGAACAATATTTGGCGATTTATAATTTGCTCCCGGCTAAAAAAAAATACCCATCATTAAAAAAGATAAATAACATAGAATCAAACTAAAATAGTACAAAAAATAATTTAGTATACATTTATTAAACACATAAAATCATATTGATGGCTTTTAGCTTAGATATTTACGATGGTAGTTTTTTAGAGGTAAAAGTAAGTGTCGCAATGCTTAACATATATTTAAGGGAGACCAAACTGGTCGCCAGTTGCGGCTAGTGCATATATATATACTTCTATTTGGGTCGTATACGTCATTATATACATATTATTTACTTCTTATATGTCATATATGCATATCGTATACATCTTATACACGTCAAATATATACGTCATATATGCATCATATATGACTATAACTGGGTCATGAATTGTTATATACATCATATATTATTTTTATGTCCTATCTATATAAATATTTCTCTTACGTGGCGCGTAAATAGGGCTGAATTTGTAACTTGCTGTTTGACAACAACCGCAGTTTCCGCAGCGACGATTCTCATTGGTTCGTTTTACGGTGACGAGATACATTCATCGAATCAGCTTTCTGATCAAAAATGTCTTTTAGACACAGCAGAAAAGGTTTTGTTTACATTTTGTTAGCGTGATACATAGCCGCTGCGTTCTGTTCTTCTAACAGTTTTAAATGAATTTAAGCCGTGCTGTGCAATATTATCGGCAAAATTCAGAGGAGATCTCTTTTTAAAAGCAGATATTTTGATCCATCTATATAATAAAATCGTAAGTCATGTGATTGTCATCAACAGTTCCGGGATGCCCGCTTCATTTTTCTTATGCCAGGCGGCTATTTTTATTCAAAATTATTTTTTCAAATAAAACTGCATGAAAGTTACATTTTTGGAAATATCGTTCAAAATAAAGGTACTTTTCGGTTAGCCAGGCGTCAGTGATATATATACATGTATATACACACATATACACATATATCTACACATATGCATATGTATATGTATACATAGACATATATATACACATATATGTATGAAAAAAAATATATATGTATATACATATATATTTATATATGTACATATATCACTGGCGCCCAGCTAACCGAAAAGTACCAAAATAAATTAATATTTGAGAACCGACTTACATTCGATTATGTATATATTCTGCAATAACTTCAGTTAAAATTAGGTTTGTAGTTCAAATTCTCCATCCATGAAAGTAAACAACAACAAAAAAAGAAAAACATTCATTTGTCGTGAACGTTTAAAATATTAAACCATGGAGGTAATTGTTCGAAAAGCAAGTTTTCCGCGAATAAATTTTTGGACCGCTACCTGGTGTCAAAAAAAAATAATTCGTACCAGTCAGACAATCAAAGTTTACCACAATTATGTGCTATACAACTCAATTTCCTTCCGGATCTTTTCTTGCCGTAAGCTGAATGTAAACAAATACAACTTATGTAATAATATTTGGTGAATCAAATTTCGAAACGATTTGTCAGTTAATTCGGTATTTATGTGTTATGGGAAGAGAGCCAGGAAGAGAGATCCCCGAAAATCATTATTAGTCACCAATCATATTTACCATTGTTATTGTCCAATCGCGTTCAAAACAGTAATTTAATATACATTTATAAAATACATGACATCATTAAGTACTTTTATGTTATTTGGGCGCAAATCCGGCCAATAGCATTTTTAAAATGGAACAGCTTTCTTAGACACATCGGGGTTGGCGCGATTTTTGTTTTGCGCCATTTTGGCAAGAAAACCCCATTTTCAGGTACCTGTTAGAGATTGCTAAAACAACATGTTACTTTTATTTTATTATGAAATATTTTATTTTATATTAAAAAACACAAAATTTTATCATGAAACATACACAATGGTCAATTTATTATTGAACACACAGTATTTAATTTATTATAAAACATACGGAATCTGCTCTATCGGGTTGCCACACCAAGCAAAATCTAGCCGAAACTGCTGGATTTCCCACGCCATTTGGCAACCATAAAATCGTCATTTGGGCGCCAAAATGATACGCCGGTGCGTCTGCGTCAGCTGTACCCAAAATTACGTGTAATAATATGCAGCCCGATTATGGCAAATTATTCAAAATGTTTTAGATGAGAATAATGATAGATTTTCTAATCTTCAGAAATCGAGTCTACAGCCAAAGTTCGCGAGAAACAAAAGCAAAAATATTAGCAACAACTTCAAAAAACTTTCACAAAACAGACTTCATTGCATCAAATCGTATTAACTAAAATACGCCAATTAGCAATGGACCCAATTACGGAAAATTACTTAATATGTTTAAGAATCTCCGCATTAGCGAATAAATTGCAACTGATAAGCAAACGGTCATGAAGCATAAATCTTTAATTGGGTTAATCGGTTTTTGTCAAGAAAGATGAAATACATAACAATAAAAATATGCGAAATGCTACCATGATGGCAAAAGTTCTTGATTAGTCTATTAGAATCCTTCGGTTTGGCGAAGGATTAAAAAAAAATAATTATTAATAAAAGTAACGTGTTACAATGATTAACATGCATTTAAGGGAGACCAAACTGGTTGCCAGTGGCGGCTAGTGTATGAATATCAATGTCATTAGTTCGTTTGACGATGACGTGATACATTCAGCGAATCAACTTTCTTTTAGATACAATAGAAAAATTGTTTACATTTTGTTACCGTCATACATAGCGCCTGATAACTTATAAGAGGGCACTTGACGTCAAGCACACAGGTCAGATGTATGTGTTTAATAAAACATAGCGCCTGCGTAGTGTTTTCAAAGATTTTTAAATTAATTTAAACCGTTATGTGCAATATTAAAGTCGAAACTAATGCCGTGTTGCTCAATAAGTTTTTAATTAATTGTCTTTCCGAGGTAATTTTTTCATAATGCTAAAATAATTTACGCACATTGGTAGCACCAACTAAACTCATTTCTTATTATGTTTTCAAGACTTTTTTCATTAAGAAAATTCGTAAATTTCATACTTTAAATTGGTTTATGAAAGCATTATTTCTGGCTAGAGTTGTTTCAAAAAGTGTCGAGCGAGCGAAGCAATCAGGGATTGCGTAGCGATTTCAGTGTGAATTGCGTCGCAATTCACGGGGGTTAATGATCGTTAGCGAGCATTGGCTTCGCCCCCTAGTATGCTTTATAATTTGGCGATAAATCTTGGTCTCTTGGCGATTCATTCTCGGAAGCCGCTATAACACGAAAGTACCTATTTTGCTATGGTCATGTGAAAATTATATAATTTTATCTGACATCTCAGCCTATAATTATTGACAGATAAATGGTCTCTTGTCTAATTAGCCATTATGCACATAAAATGATCATAGCATTACAAAAAAACTTAATACAGAAAATTTTCATTTAAAGTAAAATAAAAAAATGATCGCGAAAATCATCAGTTTTTACGACCATGAATGCTTACTTTATATAGGCTCGTGAAAGTTGAAGTTATCTCGTTTTCAGTAAGCGTGAATCGTGTTTTTTCATATTTCGTTTTACGGAAAGAGTAAATTTTTAAATTCCCATTCCATTTCGGACTGGCGGTATAATAAAAGCATAAGCAATGGACAACGGTAATATAAAATCTTTATTATATAATATAAAATATATAAAATATTATATAAATATATATGATTGTTTTCTTTATTATTTAATGTTAAAAAACATATTGTAAATTTTGAGATTAATATAAAAGTTTTTTGATTTTTTGTAAAAAAATCCCTTAGCGCATTTGAAATGAAACTAATAAAAATGATACATTACTCTTATATTAAATAGCTAATATGTAGTGTATTCTGAATCTAATTTGTCAATATTCTTGGTGCTATTGTCTGGGTAATTGTAGTATAAAATTTATTTTGCGTAAAACATTCATGTTATAATATGACATAATTTAAACCTAGTCACAAATTACTGATACATATTTATATTTTCATTATTCATTTTTCTGTACTTCTCCATTATCCCGTCAACCACTGTTCATAACAAAAAGCTATCGCTAAACTGTAATACCAAATAAACAAATGAAAGAATGTTCGCACTGGAATCTCAAAATAAATAAATAAATGCAAGAAATTCTGAAAAAACACACTCATTAATGTGTCAATTTAGTAAGCTTAAGCAATAAAATTTGCAATAGAAATGAAAATGATACTGACATTAATGAAAACAGAAAACAAATACGTACACGTCGAATTGATAACCTCCTCTTTTTTTGAGTCGGTTAAAAACTTGATTTTTATTCATTTACATTATTTTTCCTAATTATCCCTCTCGGCTGGTGAATAAAAGTTTGTGACATCAGTTGAAACTGAATTATTGTACGTAACTATGCATCGCAACATTTTTTCACTGCCTTTTCTCTTTTTATATCATAGCACTGCCATTTGAGGACGCAATTGTTAGTTTAATTAATGAAATAACTAATAAATCAGTAAAACACAATGAAAGATACACGTAAATGTCAAATTAAAAGCGACGTGATGACATAGCAAACACATGTAACACTTCTGACGTCATGTGAATGTGTCCCCGCAATCATGCATTTTTTGTCTTAAATCCTATAATTTGGCGATAGATTTTTCTTATGAAAAGTGGTCGACGGGCTAATGGAGAAGTACCCCTTTTTCTTATCAAGTTCAGTGGGAAGAGTTCCAGATCCTGTGCTGGTTGGCGAGATTGACAAAAAAATCCAAAATGCCGCCAAAAGCGTGTTACGTCGTGTAGCTTAAGTCCATTCCAGTCAAAGCAATTAATTAATAAGCCAGTAGTTTAAAATACAACCCCAAAAGCTGAAGATCGCAACAACCACATCAAACATTTATCGGCAAAAAACCAGCACAGGATACGGAACTCTACACAATTCCATTTTATGTAGGTTTTATATTCATGATAATTGCAAATTAAGTTATTTACTAAAACAGGGTGTTTTTTTTTTCATTTTCAATAAAAGGAAATTATCTATGTCTTCTGGGTACAGATGTCATATACGTACCACATTGGCGCGATTGCAACAAAATTGCAATTTTATGCCTCACATGGTAACCCGGTTATTTTGTTTATATTGCTGTTTATTTACTTTTGTTTTTTATTTTAATTCTATAAATTGTTTTTATTATGTATATTAGTATTTATTTATATCAAGCTATCATTTATTTATTTTTATTTCCCTTTTTTAAATGATAGAAGCTATTTCATTTATTACTTTATTTTATTTTTATATTGAAATAAAAAAATCACGTGCTATTATTGCATACTATTTGTAACTAATATTCAAAAACACAGTTTTCGCCAAATTGGCGGGGGTAAAAAAACCGCGCCTATGTGGTGCGTATATGACATCTGTGCCGTCTTCTGTTATTGTAATTATTTTAATTCGAAAATGTAGTTTATATACGTCTTCACATTATTATATCCAGACAAGAACCTTTTAGGCATATAATATATTAGTATATTAATAAATATTAGTATATTAATAAATATTAGTATATTAATAAATAAATAATTTTAAATATTAGTAAGAATATTTAAATTATTAAATTATAATAAGTAATCACAGGAATGTATTTCAGCAACTTTAAATTCTATCACAGACATGTCGTGCCGTATCTACCGTATACGGTGGTTAACAAGTGCTATCTTTGGGGAAATTGCGAAGGTATTGTAGACAAATGCAACTGTATACATAACTCCTTTAGTCAAAATGCGTGACTTCCGCCCTTTAAAAAAAAAACGATTCAATTATATCTTTTACAGTGAGTTGGAAATTGACTAGCGAGAAATGACCATTCATGTTTGCAAAAAGTTCCTTCTTCTATCATAGTATAAATTATATTTTCTTTTTCATTCCAAAAGAAAATCTTCTGGAAGAATTTTAAACTTGATATAACGATATTCTGTTTGCGATAATGGTAAAAGATAATATCGAGCCATAAAATGATTTCCTTATGTATGTGTTCACAATATATGCAAGGATGCAGCCTTAGAAAGCTAAAGTCCCCCAATCAAAGGGAAGTACATAAAAGGCCGATTACAGAAGATCACCACTGGTCCTAGTAAAAATTCAATCTTCCGTAATGCGGTAATCTTTTTAAAACAGAGCAAATCATCGCGTTTTGAGAACCTGTGGTTTTGGCGAGCATAGTTCGTAGGAAGCAGAGTCCCCTAGTTTATTTAAAAAATCATAATTTTCGCTCTGTTTCTTTTTTAAGATATACAACAGGAAATAGAAAAGCATTATTTAAACTATTTGTTTAGTATTTCTAATTTGTTTTCTCAACGTATTATCATTATCTTATTAATATCAAACTATTAAATGAAAAAAAAAGTATATATTAAAAAAAAAACACATTGCACTTTTTCTTTTTTATTTATATTTTCTATTTTTAAGTGTTTAAAATATTTCGTTATTGCATTTTCATAGTCAGTGGGCCTATTTTGGGGAGACTGATTTACAGAAGGATTATCTCCATTGTTATTGTAACAGGTAAACAGTTGTAACCATAAAGAATATTTGGATATTTATAACCTGCGGCCGGAAGGTTAAAATGCCTTAAATTAAATCATTAGTTTATAATTAAGTTCTAAAAATGATATAATGTTATATTGCCATCAGAAACACATATGTGTACATATTTTGTATAATAATTCTAGCATATCAGGAAGTAAGTGTACAATCAATTACAAAATTTCATTTTTACATACAAAAACCAGATTGAGTTAACGTAAAAATATAGGATAACTATATGAAACTAGCCACCACTGGCGACCTTGGTCTCCCTTAAAAATGTATGTTAGGCATTGCAACACGTTACTTTTATTCATAATTTAATTTTTTCCTTAATCCTGCGCCAAATTGGAAGATTCTAATAGACAAATCAAGAATTTTTGCAATCACGGTAGTATTTCGGATATTTTTTGTAGTTATGTGTTTCATCTTTCTTGACAAAAACCGCTTAAATCATTAAAGCATTTATGCTTCAAGCCCGTTTGCTTATCAGTTGGAATATGTTCACTAATGAGGAGATTTTTAAATTTATTAAATAAGTTTCCGTAATTGGGTGCTTTGCCAATTGGCGTACTTTAGTTAATACGATTTGATGCAATGAAGTGTATTTTGTGAAAAGCTTTTTAATGATATCCACATTTACACTGAACCATATTGTTACTAATATTTTTTTCTTAGTTTCTGGCTAACTTTGGCTGTAGACTCTATTACGGAAAATTAGAAAACTTGTCATTATTCTCATGCATATTTTTTAATTTTCTCTTATGTACTGCTTGGAAATGTTGCCTACCTAATTGATTTCAGATTATAGATCTGTCATCAAAATGTGCTACCGCATCATCTCCCCCTGTCACACTCTGTTACACTTTGTGGACTCACTCTCTTGAAATGTGAAGTAATGTATAAAGGAACTCTTATTTCACAAAAGTGTAGAATATTTTTCTTTTTTTTTTCAGGCACTCGAGAAAGAGTTTTAAACCTGATACCACGATGCGTCATTTGTGACAGCAGTAAAATGCAAAATCCAAACATAAAATTTGCTTCAGGTGGATGTGGTCACATTATGTGCAAAGACTGCTTGAGAAGAATAATGCGAGTTGGAAGTGCCCGTTGCCCGACGTGTTATAAAAGTCTCCTCCGGCGTGATATTAAAAAAATACTCTTCTAATACGCATGAGAGATCGATGTCATAGAATGGAGCTCCTGATACCGTGGCAATGTTATAACTTGCAATCTCATCATTAAATTTTAATTTCAGTAAAATGTTTTAATTTAAATCGAAGGAGAGCATTAATTCAAAAATTGTTAAATCTCTTTGTAAAAATCTCTCGAAATTTAAACACGTTTAAAAATGTAATGTAATTAAAGATTATGAAATCACATGCGTTTTTTTTTTAATTGGTTTTACTGTATCTATTATATTGAAATCTGATTGTCTGTTTGAAATTCACAACTACTGTTCCTAGAATATGGAATGCAGTGCTATGAAATTAATTGTTATCCACATGGATAAGAGGATGTCATATTAGTTCATGTCATAGTTGTCATTCAAAATTTGACTTAGTTTCAGAGTTATTATTTTTTTTAAAGGAAATTTCTCTAAAAATGGCAACTAAATTCCTGCATTTTTGTGAGGAGAAGGTTGAAAAAAAGTATATAATGGGATATTGCAAGCTATCCGAAAAAGTGATAAATTTTTTAATTTTTGTTTTGTTTGTATAAATCGATTTAGCGAATTTTAGTTTATATTCTCCTTTAATGTAAAAAAAAAAATATAAATATAACTTACTTCTACATTTACAAAAAATATTGTCCAATAGCTGAAATATCTTAATATTATTGATCGGTAGGAAGTAATATTTTCGGAATGTGTTTTTAAAATGTAAATGAATGGACATACGCTAAGATTAAATTTTTTGTCCGAACCATAACAACCTAACTACAGAATTTGATGATAATGGCCCGGGCAAATTTGCTTAAACGAGTCAGAAAAAAACAAAAACGTTAGCTTGGCAATAATGGCAAGTTTTCCAAAGTTGTATCCAAAGTCCTCTCGACCAATGGAATTTTACTAGCCGTATGTCACCATTATCTTATAAAAGTATTATTCTTTATTTGCATGAAAATTACGTAACTTTCAAAATATAATTTTCATAATACAGAGATCATTTACATTGTAAACAAGTTTCTTTGCTTGTAATAAGATATTTAATAAAATTAATAATATAAATATTTTCTAAATGTAGAATCAATTTCCTTTTTCCTCTTAAAAATCGAAAAATCTAATGCAATGCAAAGGCAACACATCGGTTCTTACGCTCAGCTACTGTGGATTATTTGATTTTTAAGCTTCATTTTTTAGCTTTCCAAAGATGAATTTCAATAACTTGAATAAGAAAACTGTAAAAATTGTAAAAATAAACCCCTCAAAACCCCTGGAAATATTCATTTGTTAACCCGATAATGACGCTTGTAACATATATGATGCGGTCAGTGTTGCCAGTTGAGAGCGATTTTTTAGGGTTTCGTTCATCGCACGAAACCCTATTTGTCCCGCTATGTTGTCTGTCCGTCCCAGAGCCGGTTCTCAAAAACTATATAACTTACAGAGTTGTACTTATAGCGGAATACCTTCTATGAAGCTGAAAATCGTAAATTTGAAAAAAATCGTATTATTTTAATATAGAGAGATAAAAAACCAAAAATCTAACAGCTTTTTCGTATTAAATTTAAACATTTTTCGTTATAGCAGTTGCCAACAATTAAAAATCCACAATAAAATTCTCTCTACAACAATTAATTTTCTATGGAAAGACTTCCACGTGAAAAATGAAAATGAAATAAAAAGTTTCACGAATTGAAAAAAAGATTAATCGGCCGTTATATTTGTAATAAAACAGAAATTTTCAAACATTTCTCAATAATTCAAGGAGTATGAGTTTATGTAAATACAGAAAGCAGGTTAATATGACGTCATTAGAGAATTAAAAAGAAAATGAATCTGACGTCATATTGGAAGTTTAGCGGACTTTTTCAAATGTTTGAGAATAATACAAAGAGAGTATCAATATGAGTAATAGAGAAAGCAAATAGATATGACGTTAGCAAGTGATTATAAAGTCATATGAGTATGAGAAACGTATTGAATCATGATAAAAACCCGATTATGGAAATATTGGCATATATTAACATTTTGAAGGTCTCTATACAACATGTTTCATTTTGAAATTGATTTTTTTAATATCGCATTTAATCCACATGACAGATATTATTATGACAGTGTATAATAGTGGGCTTAGCCCGCTATCGGACCGGTTCAGATTTTGGAAAAAACGAGAAAAATAGACCGGTAAATTTTTACTTTATAAAAAACGTGACACTTTTTTTTTCTTTTGAAAATGAAATTTATTTGGATTTATTAAAGAAAAGATAAAGTGTTTTGAAAGGAATATTAAACGAAACCCTTTGTTCGATCTTCGATCACACTTACCCACTTGTTTTTAGTGCATATCGATTAAATTCTACCACTTTAAAAAAATGATTAGCTTTTTCGAATAGTGTACTTTAAAGTTAATATATTTTTTTTATAAACTGTGACAATATATAAAAATTTAAATTGTATAAACAAGCATTTAAAATACTACCTAAAGCATGAATAATTTCGAAAAATATGTTACTGTTCTTTCAAACATAATGTGAAATATTTAGCTCAAAACTTTGCATACATTGCTATATCTCAACAGCAAAATACGCGACATATTGCTATGTGTAGGAGAAAAAACTAAATACCCCTTTAAAGTACATAAATTAAATATAAGCTCTTAAACACTGTAGCATCTGTTACTTCAAGTATTAAAAGAAAAATTATTTATGGGAAAATAAGAGAGAGCGAAAACTTCCGAGTCGTTAAGTTGATTGAAAAATGTTTTTCTCTAATGTAAATTTAACTTGCCTCGAGTATCTGAAACTCAGAAACGTGAATCAGAGTTAAAATGTGGAAACGATAATTTTTATCGTTTTTGTTCTTTTTTTAAAACTTGGTTTTGAGAAAATTACTTTGTCTTCTAGGGTTCAATTTACATTTTTGTTGTAGCGTGGAAAGAACAAAATATGAGATTTCTTGATTAGAAGATCTGAAGCTATAAATATATTTCAGAAAAATGTGTAACTGTCTCATTCAATTTTGTTAAAATAACGATTTTTACTTTCGGTCAATATAGAAAAAAGTATTGTAATCAAATTTTTTTTATCGACTTTCAGTTTTCGCGCGGAATTACACGTTTTAGTGGTCAGAGATTCCGAAAAACATGTTTTTACAAAATATTTGTCTTTCCGTGTGTGTGTCCTCTTTGTATCATCGAAAAGTGTTGGAAGTTTTGTATAGAGTTGAACCAAATTTCATTTTTCGATATGGCCAGCAGGTTCCAGTTGCATTTGGGAATATTCCGCCTGAAGGGGCGCTGTGATTTTGGGTACACTCTACATAACATTAAATCTTTATTGCAATTTTCGTATTAAAAAAAATTCTTGCATTTTATCATACTTAAATTTACTCTACCAACTAATATTTTTAGAGAATTGACATTTTCTGCTCATTTTCTTCGACGTGTAACAAGACTAGTTAATTTTCTCTTTGTTCATAATATATATTTTTGCAATATATTAAAAAAATAATTGATTATTACAATATTAATTGTCCTGTTATTGTTAATTTTTCCTTTTTTGTCTTATTTCATGTACTTTTCTTATTTAGATCATTATAACATGTTTGTAGTGTTAAAATCGCAGTGCTTTTTAAAAAAATGTTATATACACAGAGATTTAACATGCACCTATCATGCCATGTATCATTGTCGATATGTTGGCAAATATTTTTCATATCAATCTTCACAATATTTTCTATTAACGCATTTTCAGGTATTCCAAGCCCATTCTTATAATTTAGGTCCTCGAACATAATAAAATATTAATATTTATGTAAAATTTTTCTGTTTGTCAAGTTCATGAATGCCCCTTAATCATGGTACAGGTGTATTTATGCCTATTTGGTTTATATAATTGTAGTATTATTTTTTTGTTTTTATGTGACATGGCTGGACCATTTTTATGTTTTATACTGCAGTGCTGCAAGACTTATATATAACTAGCTGTTACCCGTGACTTCGTTCACGTAACATTAAAAAAAGAATAAATGCATTAACTTAGTAAAACATTTCACTTGATAATTAACAAAATATATAATTAACCAAAGCTTTATCACATTTTATAGGAGACCATACGGTATTTCTTTGCTATAGGGGCCTTGACATAACCCAGCCTTGAAAAAGGGAAATTTCATGCCAAATAATATATACAATCGCGAAAATGAAACTGCAACAAATGAAAAAAGTAGGACCAAGTAAAATCGTGAAAATCAAGGAATTTCTCTTCGTAAAACGAAAAACAACACTGGCAGAATTCTATACAACAGTGCATTTTAGGTGGTATTTGGTGTACAATTTGTATATGTGTGCATTGCTAAATGGGCATTGTTATATTGTTTATTTGCATAGACATGTTATATATTTCTTACTACATTATCCTGCTTATGTATATATTAAATTAAGTGATTCACGCTAAGTGGTGTACATAGTGAACAAACTGCTTGTGGATTTTATAAATTGATAGATATTTCACAAAGATATAACAATCTGATGCGATTCTAAAATGTAAATAAAGGTTGCTAGAAAGTACTTTAAATTCTGCCCAATTTAACCTCGATATTTTCTCTATCGCGTCAAGGACACTATAAGCAAATAAATACCGACGACACAAATCTGATAATCTAAATTTACATATTTTTGTTAGTATATATAGGATTATTTTGATTTATTTCATGCGCTTGAAATTTTTTACGCTTTCTCTAGGGTTAGGTGTCGAATAAATGTACTTTCTTGTTATTTTATTTTGCCATTTCTATTTATTCTGTTTTCCATTCATTCCATTTATGGATATTGATTTCATTTACATATTCGTGTCAAAGAATATTCTTTAAAGTTATTATCAGGATTAGGATAGGATTCGATTAGGGTTAGGATTAGGAATAAAAATTGAACGACAATGGCATGACCGGTTCAGGTTTAAAGTATGAACCAGGAAGTATATTTACATCATGAAGCAATAAGAAAATTAGAAAATTATCGGCTAATATTTTTTAATATGTTTTACAGTCATAGTTGGCATCAAAGGTGAGCGGGGAAATGATCATCTAAAATATCATTAAGTGTTTACCACACAAAAAACAAATCTGGTTACAACAATGTATTTAAGTTTGCGCGAAATTTCACTTGATTAAAAAAAAAAAAATCAAATTGACTATGGACCTAATTACAGACCCCTAACCTTCCTATTCTCACAAATGTTCTACCTATATGTAAAAAAAAATTCTGCTGTATAGAACGCGCTTTCACGTTTATAATGTTATGAATTGGCACGATCGGCTTGTTCAAGTTTACACAATTCGGCTGGAAGAAAAGATTCATTACTTTTGTATTTCTTCTTTGCTTTTGCATTACGCGAATTTGTTGGTAAAATCGATTTTCTTTTCGATAACATTGTTGTTTTTTAAGTTTAAAAAATATTGTAATTTTACTTAAACATTGCTTTAAAATCTATGCAATTTTTCTTATCCTGCAAGACTTTACAAAAATCTATTATGAAACAACTTTAAAAAAAGCTATATTTAAAAAAGACAACAAAGTTTTTCCTATTTTAAAACTAAAAGAAATGTAAAATTAAATTCCGGTTCGAAACGACGATTTACAAATATGTTTTCGATTGTGGGAAAATGATAGAGGAAAAATGCTGTTACTTCGACACAATCATATTAAATCTTTAGCTTTTATGAGAAAAGCAACTTTCTTTTAAAAAATATAGTAATTTTTATTAAGATTTTCTGATTTTCGATACGGATAATTTTGCGATGCATATCATTGACATTTGCCATCCAATTTTTTTTTTTTTTTACTTTTTATAATTTAAATTAAAAGTATGGTATCTTTATGTTAGCCGTGTGCAGACGATAAATCGCCAACCTATCCCATCATTCGTATTGAATTCATTAAAAATATAAATCTTTCACTCATTTAATTTAAAACACAGAACTTTAATTTACAACACATACATTTAAAATACATATATTACGTACATTTAAAATAATTCCTTTCATGTGAAAAAGAAAAAGAAAAAAAGAGAAATTAATCACAAATAATTTGATAACCCAAGATAATTTTATTTCAAGATCAAAACAAATCTGTTTTATTTTTCTATATATGACATCATATTGGCTTGCTTTCCATACTTACTCGTATTTATGCACTTTGTATTATTATCAAATATTTGAAAACGCACGTTTTATTTCTAAAATGACATCATTTCATATTCTGTTTAATTCTTAAATAATTCATTTCCTTTTCATTTTTCACGTGGAAAATTTTCACTTGAAAATAAATTGTTGATTAAAAATTATTATTCAGGGGTTTTATTTTATATTGGCAACGATAAAGTATTAGCAACGGTAAAATAAATTTAACCATTTTAAAAAAAAGCTGCAAAACCGGGCCCTTTTGGCCAAACCAACCAAACCAACCAACCATTGTAAAATATACGAAAAAATGTCCATTTATTCTGTATGAAAATAATGAAAATTTAAATTTTTAAGAAAAATATTGAAATAAAATAAACGAAAACCAGCCTATATTCATTTGAGGGTTATAATCAATTTATATGCAAAGATACAGGATAATTAAATGCTTCATTTTGACGCTGGCTTCAGCCTGACATTTGCACACAATCAGATTTATAATATTATTAGGATTGACAAATTTTAAAATTTTTCTTGCATAGTACTTCTAATTTAAATTTAACAATTTGATTTAAAAAAAGATCAGTGTTTATTTTTTGGATTGGTAAGTAATTATTTGGTATATGTGATTTTCATGAAGTACTCCAAATTTTACACTTACACAAATGCTTTTTGAAGGCTTTTCATATGCAAAGGTTGTCAAGATTCCTTCATATGGTCGACGATAAGTCTTGCATACATCTCTTTTTCTTCTTTTACACATGTACTTTATTATATCACAAAAAAAATAATGCGCTTACCTTTTCACTTCTCTTTGGCATTTTAAATTTCATTTGTTCACATAGCTTTATTTTTAAATTCAAATAATAGTCTTTAAATTTTATTGTTAAAAAATTATAAATTTTATTTAATTTTCCATATTTACAATTGTCACTTTTGCTCACGTTGATAGGATTTTTTTTAAGGTTAGGTGTATAGTTGCAACATGTACAACAATTTCATTGGCTATACAATTTTATACCTCAGGATATTTCAGATTAACATATCTAATTAAATATCTAATTATTTATGACTAATTTTTTTTATTTTTAAAAGCATTATCAGAGTTACTCTTTGCATTTCTATCAAACACAATCAAAGTTTGTATTTTCATTTTAAAGCTTTCATGGCTTTCATGGCAATTGACAGTATCCAGTAAAAATTTTATAGTTTTTCAATATCAAAATACAGTGTCCATTTTTTTCTCTAGTTGAATGTAAATGTAGGTATGTGTTTTATTTCTGTACACAGTATTTAGTACAGGCGCATATTTTTCTTTTTTCTTTTACATTTTTATATGTTATATTAAAAATAGATATTTTATTCATATGCTGATTTTAAGATTTTATCAGCACTTCAAGATATTATTTTGTGTTGATGACTAAAAAAAACTTTAATATGAAGGCCAAACAATTGCCTAATCAAATTAGCCTGCAGGTAAATTTTTATCATGATCATGTATAATAACAATTGCTAGCATTATATATATTTATGTGTACACCTTAAAAAAATACATAGCATTATTATGTATTGGCCATTTCCTTTATCCGTCTTTTATGAAGTGTTTTTATTAAAATAAAAGGAAACTGTTAATTGTGTCTGCATTTTGGAACTGTTATGGCTATACGTATATATTGTATAAGCAGACAAGACATTTGAATTTGGTATACCTTGCACAACAAAGTGCAAAAAATTTTTTTAATCAAGTATTTGTTTATATTTTTATATGATTTTTATGTGTTTATTACTTATTTTTGTATGGTGGTCTCCCAGGCTTTGAAATGTTTGTTTTATGGATATTATAGCTTGTTTTCAGTGTGTGCACATGAGTATCGCAACAAGGTCAGTATTTTTTTTTCCTATGAAGGGGGAGTATATGATTATGATGAAGATCATATACATATTTTCTTTATTATTCAAAATTTATAGTTCTCTTATGTTTCCTAAAGATTAATTAAATTTTTATTTAAACCCTTTCCATTTTAAAGATTAAAAGCAATTATATTTCATCAAATACATTAGCGTTTCTTTTCTATCATTTTTATGTCTGGCTTCTAACCGCAAAAATGATCTTCCTTTTCTGCATAAATGCAGCTGCAAAATTATTCAATATGTACGTTAGATATTTTCATTATCCTTTCAAACTTTGGTTTCTGTCTGGAAAACTTAATGATAAATTCAAAACGTTTTTACATTTACGCTTTTGAAAATGCTTAAAAATAATATGCATAAAGAGTGTGCAATCTAACGCAAAAATGAAAATAACTGCAACATTAATTTATACTTTAAATGGAACTGAATAAAATCACAACAATATTTCTTGTTTACCATTATCGTTATTATTATTAATATGATATCACAAAATCATTCCTTAAACTTCTACGAAAATATATTTTTATGAAAAATGAATATAATTCTTTTCCAATATAGCATAAAATTGTAAGTTCAAAACTATATTTCTATGAAAAGTAGTATGTAATTCTATATCAAATCATATCTAGTCCCATAAATATGCATATAAAAATATTGCATAAAATATGCATGCATGCATGACAAAATATCCAAAAATATAACAGATTACTCGAAACTATTAGTTAGAATGTCTGCATTAGCTACAAATAGATTTATTGTTATTATTTTTAGCAAATCAGCTTGATATCAAATTCAAAGTATCTAAAATTATTTAAAAATTATAAGTATAAGTGAAATGTTATGCATATATGCGAATATATAAACATAAAAGTATCTTTCTTACTTCGAATACACGCTAAAAGGATGATATGTCCGTTTTTTTCCTTTTTTAAACGTAAGCACTCTATCACTGTTATTTTTTATCACGCCTGAATTACACATTGAACTAGACATTTTCGAAAAATGAACAAATATATCTTCTTCTTTTTGCACCGCGATAAAAAAAAAAAACAAACAATAAAATTCTGTGGAGCGCAGCTGATGTCCGGAATGGAATATGATACATCAAACGAAACTGCACATCTTCGATGAGGAGAAAAAGCACAGACTAGCGATCTTCATTAATTCCATGCGTCCACTATAATTCGAAAGTATTTTATTTCAGCTTAGAAAGTACTAGGAAATGTATAAAAAAAAATCGCCGGCATAAATGAAAGAGCGTCTCGTAGTACATGGCGAATTAACACGCAGATTCCACATACATCCAGCAGGAAATATATACTTCGCACAGCGAGAAATAAACAAGGGGATATTCATGTAGATTTTACGTGCACGCATAAATGTCCCAAAAAAGTTGCTTGAAAAATATTGGTAAATCAACGGTCACTTTAAGAATTAACAATATTTAGTTTATACACGTCCAGTGATCCAAAAAAAATCTGGAACAGTCATGCATTCATTGGGACAAATCCGGTACCAATCCGCAAAAAAAAAAAAAAAAAAAAAAAAAAAAAAAAAAAAAAAAACATTCTTGTACTTCATATATATTTTTAGGTCTTCTCATAGACAACATTTAAAATTTTAATGTCTTGTTACAGTCTGTTTACATTTTACAAAGATTTGTTTTTCAAATTTGGTTCAAGATTTCAAGCATACTTTTAATATTTCATGCATTCTTATAATTCTTGATATTAAAAGAGATTATACTTCTACTTCATCGAATAATTCTAAATTCCACTTTTAATATCTGTGTTTCATTTTTAAGTGCAAGTATGTCTTTCGTTAATTGATTTCTGCAGAATTAGTCAGTGATTGTTTTCATATTGGATTATACTGAGTGATCATTGAATATGGTTTGGTGTGAAATATTTCTTACATTTTTAAAATTTTGATATCGCATATTATCATTTTTACTTTATTGTTAAAATTTTTATTCTAATTTTACAGTTCAGATATTTTTCTATTTTTAACATTGTATATCTCAGCAGCAGTTATTGGTAGGAGCGCGAAAATCAGAAAAACAAATCTACTAAAAAAATGATTAAACACCTATTTCAGTGATTTTAGAAAATCCACCCAAGGAGGGAGATTTAAGGGGCGTGGTCGAATGTTTTAGATCATTTCGCTATATCTCAGCTGCAGTTATAGGTAGGAGCGCGAAAATCAGGAAAACAAATCTACTAAAAAAATGATTAAACATGTATTTCAGCGATTTTAGAAATTCCCCACCCCCGAAGGAGGTTAAAGGGGGTGGCCGAAAGTTTTAGGTCATTTCGCCATATTTCAGCAGCAGTTTTAGTTAGGAGCGCGAAAATCAGGAAAACAAATCTACTAAAAAAGGAATAAAACACGTATTTCAGCAATTCTGGATATCCCCCCCCCCAGAAGGTGGTTAAATGGGGTCATTTCGCCATATCTAAGCTTTTATATAGGAGAGCGAAATTAATTAAAACAAATCTACTAAAAAATTGGTTACACACGTATTTCAGCGATTTTGGAAATTCCCCCCAGTAGGTGGTTAAAGGGGTATTCAAAAGTTTTGGGTCATTTCGCCATATTTCAGCAGTAGATTTATGTAGGAGCGTGACATTCAGGAAAACACATCTACTAAAAAATGGATAAACACACATTTCAGTGTTTTTAGAAATTCCCCCCGAAGGGTTTTAAAAGGGGTGGTTTCGAAAATTTTAGGACATTTCGCCATATCTCAGCAACTGTTTTATGTAGGTGCGCGAAATTCAGGAAAACAAATCTACTAAACAAATTATTAAACACGTATTTCAGTGAATTTAGAAATCCTCGCCCCTCCCCCAAGGTGGTTAAAGGGGGATTCGAAAGTTTTAGGTCATTTCGCTATATCTCAGCAACAGTTTTTGGTAGGAGCGCGAAATTCAGGAAAACAAAAAAAAAATTACATTGTCTACCCGTGCAGAGCCGGGACGGGCCGCTAGTTTCTGTATAAAGTTCAAACGCAACATTATTTTTAATTTGTACACATAAAACATTACAAATAACGTTTGAAATTTATTTTTTTATTCTATCAAGTAAAAGACTGTCAACATCATTACATAAAAATTCAACTGGAAACACAAAACTCGTCAGTAAATAGAAGATTTTACGATACATAAAAAAATATTTTTTTTTAAATCGTCTGCTGACAGTCAGGACCTTCATACATATTATAGAGCAATAGGCCCTAAAAAGTACAGTTTTTTTCTTTATCCAGGTGCCAAAAAAAAGTAGGCAACAAAAGTGATAATTTGCCAAATAGTGTTTCAATGGCTGCCTTTGACACTGAATATTTCTTTTAAGCCGTAAGAACATACCTTTCATATTTAAATTAAATATTTTCGTTTTATAATATTATTTCTCATTAAAACTTTTTTCTTTGTAGTAGTTTAAATAAAATCTGTAATAGTTTTTTTAATTTAATTTTTTAGGTGTTTGTATTTTGTTATTTCTAATTGGATACAGCCGTTTCCCAATGACCGTTAACCAAATGATAGCATAATATACCATCGCCAAGATGAAAAACATTAAGCATAAAGCAAGCTTTTCCTCTAAAATAAGGAAAAAAAATCAAATTTTATTATCAAAAATCATGGTTATATATATTATACATCATAATGACCTCAGGAATTTTCTCTATCCGATGGCGAAAACCGCAAAAAGATAAATCGGGCAGTTTTTGAAATTACGCCGGATATACACTTTTAGGGCTTCTTGCTTTATAATAAATGTGATACAGTTATATATTTCAGTCAGCATATGGAATTGCCTTTAATATTTCTACTACATAATATTAACATAATATTGAGTTACAATATAGAAAGAAACAAAAGTGTTACTGTAATTAATATTAAATTCGCCATTGTTGGCGAAAGTATATCTTAAAAGACAGTAGACATATCTTAATATTATATATCTAGTAGTATATCTTAAAATACTTCTTAGTATATTAGTAGTATATCTTAAAAGGCAGTAGACATTAGGCATAAATGCCAAAGTTAGTAAGTTATGCCGTTGGGAAAACTCTTGAATTATATCAAGAAAGGAGGCTAAGAGAAACAAGATCGGCATCAATAAGAAAGTCGTTGCATTTTAACCAGATTGCGCACCAAGGTTCAAAAGTTGGCAATACTGGCAGCAAATACGGTTTAAATGGAATGCGACTATCGTAAGTGGCTTCTAAAAGTTCTATGTTTCACCAAACCATACTCAATAAAATACGTTATTTAGTATGCAACCTGATTATGAGACATTAATCAAGACGATTAGATGAGGATACAGATAGATTTTCTAATCTTCCGCAATCAAGTATACAGCTAAGCTTAGAGTGAAAGAAAATATATATTAGCAACAATATAATTTAATGGGGATATCATTAAAGGCATTAACTAAAATACGCCAATCGGCAAAGGTCCCAATTGCGGAAAATTTCTTAATATGCTTAAGGGAACACGGTACCTTTGAAACTTTTTTTCAAGTTTGAATAATACTGTAATATATGTGGTGAAATAATACTTAATACTAAAAATTAAATAAATAAAAAATATCTTGTAGAACAACCTATTTTACTAATTTTTTTATTAACTTTTTAAAAATCCCTACTATTTTTATAAATATGAAATTTTTTGCTTCGTTTTTTTCCGGGATTCATTAGAATATACTGCATAAAACTGTGCATGGATTTTTAGATGTATGGGATTTTACACTTAATATGATTTTTTTTCTCTCGTATATATTCAAAAAATGAAGGAAATTCAACAAACTCCCAATTTAAATATTTTTTAAAAAATAACTATAAACTTGAATGTTAAATCGATGCACAAAAATATTAAATACACATTGGAGAACAAGTAAAAAAAAAATTCAAACCTCTATCTAAATTAGCAAAAAAGCCTTAGTATTTATCGAACAAGCAAATTATAAAAATGTGAATATGAAGAAAAATCAGTTTTCATTTGCAAAAATAACATGTTTAATCTTATAACTTGTGTGAAATTCATGTAAAATTTTATCAAACACATAAATTTAAGTATATATAAATATTTGCATACAATTTCATTACATATATAAAGTTAGGTAATGTTTTAAAAAGCATTAATCACCAAAAAATTAAAAATGAGAAAATTGTATCATTTGTCGTTATTTGTATACTAACTAATACTTACTAATAATATATATCCTACGAGAACATAAATAAGCTTCACATACATTTCGTATAAAAATTAAAAAAACATCCAGGTTTCTATATAAGCCCCTCATTTTTCATTTTTGAGGCATCTTCGTGTCTGCGAGCAAGCTTATTTTTTTTCTTGCTAATTCATACACTGTATACTTTTTAAACTATTTTTTTCAGTTTTGAATAATACTGAAATATCTGTGGTGGTATTATATTTAATACTAAAATGTAAATATACATATTTTAAAAAATCTTGTAAAACAGCCTATTTTACTAAAATTTAAATTAAAAAAAAAATTTAATTTTCAAAAACTTCTACAATTTTTTTAAATATGAATATTTTTGCTTCGATTTTTTTCCTCATTCATTACAAAATACTACATAAAACTGTGCATATATTTTTAGATGTATAGGATATTGAATTTAATTTTTTTCTCTCGTGTATTCTAAAAAATCAAAGAAATTCAACAAACTCACAATTTAAATAAAAAAAATAACTATAAACTTGAATGTTAAATATATGCACAAAAATATTAAATACACTACGGAAAACAAGTAAAAAAAATTTCAAAGCTCTAATTGAATTAGCAAATAAGCCTTATCATTTATCAAACACGCAAGTTATGAAAATATGAACATCTTAAATTCTGTCACTGCGCATAAAATCTTTAATAACTTCTTTATTTCTAAAGATACAGCTTTGAAATTTCACCTGTATATTTTTAAAAGGTGTAGTTATAATTTAAGCCAATTAAAAAAAAAAACGATATTTTGACCAATTTCAAGGTACTGTGTCCCCTTAAAAATATCCGCATTAGAGAATTTTTTGCACCTGATAAGCAAACGGACACGAAGCATAAATGCCTATGTGAGTTAAGCGATATTTGTCCAGATATATGAAATACATAACAACACAAGAACGAAAAATCATGCATCCGGTATATATTAGGAAAAACTTTCAAACGCTAACAGAATATTATTGAGAAATTTATTTTTTTCATACGATGAAATGAGATATCAACATAAACAATTTAAAAAATACATAGCTCAGTAAACATTCATTTTCAGCAATTGCTGTCGATATTCGAAGTCTTTCGTGGAGCAATGTATATGATATACAGAATTTGTAAACAACACGTAATACACTCAAAATTACATAAAATTATATATCACAGCGGAAAGAGCACGTCTAGCCCGTCAGCACACGCGTTGGGATAAAATCTACCCCAGCTTACAACTATTAATTAAAAATGTGCGAAAATCGTTCGTGATGATTCTGAGCTTTATAGTACCTTTCAAGCTGAATGATATCAAGATGTGGCCAAAAAGAATTTACCTCGGTTTGTGTATTTTCATTCTTTTGCTATATAAATGTCACGTGGGAGGAAATTTACCCCACGCATGTTATAACGTAACCCATAATGATAGGAAAACGCTAATTCAAATGTTTATGTAAAAAATATAGTGTGCAAATAATAATATAATTTTTCTTTTAAACGTTAACAACTCTTGTACATACAGTTTCTATATATCAGTTTTATACTTTTTTGTATTTTCATGGCTGAATTTGGTTTGTAAGAGCTTTGTATATAATGATATGCAAAAAAAAAAAAAAAAAAAAAAAAAAAAAAAAAAAAAAAAATCTTAGTGCGAGATTTTATGTATTTTTTTGCTTTAAATATAAAATAACTTTTTATTTTAAGCTAAATTATGTCCTTTATTGATTATTTCAAAATATAAATTTTTGTTTATAATCTAATCGGAGAAAAATTGACACAAGAAAACCCATTGGGGTAAAATTTATCCCGCGCGTGTAGCAACGTAATGAAAAGGTGCGCGTGTGCTGACTTGCTAGCAATTACTGATCATAGTCAGTCCTTTAAACGAATTATCTTGTGCGTCTGCGTATTTAAACTGTAAAAACTAAGCACTCCATAATTTATAGAACATACGTTTTAATGAATCTTAGTGATCTTTTTTAAATTTCATTAGTTTCAAGTATCATAACATGTTCAAAAAGCACAGCAAACAATTTTTCCCCCATAGATCATAAAGTAATGAAATAATTTTGTGCATCCCTGTAGCTGAACTATAAAAACTACTACTTGTACGCTACGAGTAACTGATGCTGTAGTCTAACTCAGTAATGCATATTAATTTCATCATGTTTGAAATATCGTAACACCAATGAAATGTGCCGCAATCGATTCTTCCCCATAGACCATAATATAATGAACTTCTTTTGTGTGTCCCTGTAAATAAACTATTAATGTTACACACTTCATCTTCAATACTGAACATTCTATAATAAAATTTAATAATGCATAAAACTTTCATGACAATCCGAATATAATTACAAGAGTTAGAGCGCGGACAGACGGACACACAGACAAACAAACAAACCGAATTCATAAACACTTTTCATCTACGTTCGAACGTGGTAACAATTATGTTGGAAAGTGTTAAAAATATATATATGAAATGTTCGCATGATCGTAAAAAGTTCTTAATTTCTCTATCAGAATCTTCCGATTTGGCGATGGATTGAGCAAGTAAATTAAATTATGAATGAAGTAACATGCAGAAAGTAACATGTGCTTAGCGTACATTTGAGGGAGACCAAATGGGTCGCCAGAGACAGCTAGTTTATAAATATTACAATATACAAATTACTACAATAGCAATATGAGCTACTATTCAATTCTATATTTTTCATAAATTATTTTAATTCAACAAGAAAATATACGATCTTTGAAACTACAAAGTCGCAGGATATAAGTTTAAGGGCCGACAACGCACTGATGAATATTTTCTACTGTTATTATAAAATATTAAGAATAAGAATAATAAAATTATATATCTACTTATAAATTTTTCAAAATTATTCTAAAAACAACACTATATGCCATATGCTGCTAGGCTAGGGCCACAAAGAAATACATCACACTACATAAATTTAAATTCAGTTCACATCCAACGAAACATCTGCGACTTTTGAGTATTACAAGAAAACTAATTTATGTGAAAATGGGTAACAAAAAACTTTTACATGCTGTTAACTTAATTAAAAATGATTTGTCAACGCATATTCAGAGTTAGCATAAGAATGCATGGATTTATAAATGATTTCGTTCTTTTCAGCACTTTCCAACATAGTTGAAATGTATTTATGAATTCGGTTTGTCTGTCTCTCTGTCCGTCTGTTCATCTGTCCGTGCTTTTACTCTCGTAAATATATTCGGATTGTCATGAAATTTGTACACATTATTGCATTTAACTATAGAATGTACAGTATTGAAAATAACGTGTGTAGTATTAATAGTTCATTTACAGGAACACACACAAAAATTCCATTACATTATAGTCTATGGAGAAAAATCGTTTGCGGGACATTTTATTGATGTTATGCTATTTCAAACATAATCAAATTATTACGCATTACTGGGGTGGACTATAGCATGTTTTTGCCAGAGTATACAATTAGTAGCATTTATAGTTCAATTACAGGGACGTACAAAATAATTCCTTTACTTTATGGTCAATGGGGAAAAATCATTTGCGGTGCATTTTGAACATGTTATGATACTTGAAACATAATGAAATTTAAAAGGATCACTAAGGTCCAATACAACTTATTTTCTTTACATGATGGAATGCGTGGGATTTATCGTTCATGTGCAGAGACACACAAGAGAATTCGGTTAGCACTGACTGTGATCGGTAATTGCTAGAACTGCTCTTTCGGCTGTGAAATACAAATTTATGTAACTTTTAGTGTATTGCGTGTTGTTTTCAAATTTTGTAGAACATATACAGGGCTGCACGAAATACTTCAAATATGGGCAGCAATTGCTGAAAATGGATTTTTACTGAGTTATGCATTTTTTTAATTGCTGACGTAGATATGCATTTCATCGCATGAAAAAAAAATTCCTTATAACGTTCTGTTAGTGTTGGAAAGTGTTTCATAATCTATGCCGGATGCATGATTTTTCGTTCTTATTTATGCTAAATTTTGCGTAAGATGTATTTGGCTTCTATGGTTTAATTTTTATTTTACGTACAGTGCGGAACAAGAAACAAAATTAAATTGTCCAGATTCGATTTTGAGGAGATCTAATTAAGCCTATATGACAAGTATATAGCTGCCTCATTCACGGAAAAGTACGGTATATTTGTTCTCGCTGATAGATTTAGTGTTAAAATACATGAAGTAATCAAAAAAAGAACAGCCTACATATGTATTACCTTTATGTTATAATTTAATTATAGGAATAGACGAGGAAATATTTCCGAGTGACTAATTTTATCAATGCGTATTGTTTAAAATGTATCTTTCATTTATTTATTTTTCGCATGAATGACAATTGCTTTAAAGTTCACCATGTTCAAAACCCTGATTAGAAAATTAATTTTAAGATCTTATTCCACTGTTATAATCTGGTTTTTACCTATACGTAATTTGAAGTGCATTTATTTGCTTGTTATGTCTGTTTATTTAAACATTTTACTGCAGTACAATACATGGCAAAGAAAATTTTTCCCTTGTTATATATTAAAATATTGTCAACTATTTTCCAGAAATATGTATCGCTTCAGTTTTAAAACTTCGGTTAAGTGTTTACAAAACTATTGAATATCTATAATTATTTAATTTTTCGTATTGTTGCTTAGCAATTGAAAAAAAGCATTAAATTCTAATCATATATTCATTGTGTTGAAACTTAATGTTCATGTAAATCAATTTTACTCTTCAGTAAGTCAATTATTCCTGAAAGCTAGGTTGGGTATTTGATGCTTAACACCTTGTTTGAAAAACTTCATTTGTTGCTCGGTGACACGTTAAATAATGTTTGTTTAGCAGAAATTTAATGGGCATTAAATTGAAATTTGTATTAAATTTTGTTCGATAAAATCATTCAGTTGTAAAATGGATCAATAGATATTTCTTCATAATGATATCTTACATTGTTTGTAAGTAATGAAGAAGTATATTGATAAAATTTTATTTGTAATAATGTCAATAGTGTTATTTTAAAATTTAAAGATATAAAAGTAGTTTATATAGAATATGTACTTTAAGTAGTTTATGAAAATATTGAATTATTTTGATCAACATTTTCCGGTTCAGTAACTTTTAACAGCAGCGCACTGAAACTGAACGATATATACTTGTTTAGAAACAAAATATATTTTAAGCAAATAAATTAATAATTTATGCACTTTATGTCATTGTTTTCAAAAATCGCTCTCTCATGAGAATAACAGTGTATTATCATAATACTTCGTTTTAATAATGGCGCATTAAATAAGATTTCTTAGTGAAAGATAAAACATTGTTTAATTTAAAATTTGATTTAACATTTTTTGGACAACTTCCTTCAATTAGAAATACCAGCATTTTCCTTAAAGTATGTTAAAGACAAAATTCAATGAAAAATAATCTATTTAAAATTCCAAATTACCCGTGAACGTCTTCCTCTGTAACTGTTTGAATTGATTCTACAATTCCTCTCAAGTATAATTTCGATAATTTTAATTATACAAAACAATTCATAAGACCGAAATATTTATCCTTCTTACACGTTCAATCATCATCGACAAAAATTGTATGATAATGTTTATATTGTGAGCCTTGGGATACGTATTCACAAAACTATCGAATAATTAAAACTACATATATTTTCTGCATTATGTTAAGTAATTTTGAAAAGCACCGTTTTAAAGTATATCAACATATTTTTTTTGCTTTCAAGCAAGTATTGTTTATGAAAACAATTTTAAAATTTTTAATTATATATCATGTTTACAAAATTTGAGGATTTATGAAAACAAGATCGGATGATCATATAATCTTATTTTAATGAACACTGAATTTTACATTTAGCTATCAAACAATTTTTTCTCAGATGTACATATAAGATTTCTTCGGCAGGATATTAATGAACTTTTATTTGAAATTTTCTTGCACGTTTCTTGCAAATTAATTTTCTTATAAAATTCCTCGTCCATTAAATTTTTTCCTGTAAAATTTAATGCTAATTTATTTTAAGTGGAAGTATAAAAAAACGAGTTTCATTTTCAAAGTATAGCATTTATTTATATCTGATCTTAAAAACGAGAAAATGCTTGTTATTTTTGATATTTTTTAACATTTTGAGAGAGCAGTAGAATATATGACAATGAGATTTCGATACGTTTACACATTCATTGTCGACGGATATTTGAAAAATTTCGGATAAGTATTTGCAAAAGCATCGAATACCATTTTCTTCAACACTTTTTATTCAGTAATTTAAAAAGAAAAGCGTTAAAATCTCGAGATAGGTTCATTTTTTGTAAACGAGTACTTTTTATGAAAATAAATTTTTAATTGATGAGTTTTATGTGATTGTTTGTCAAAGTCTCAGACTTCAGAGAAGAATGGGTTATTGTTCCACTTTGTTTTAATAAAAAAACTTTCTTTGTCCAGTAATACATTAACGAAAATGTGTTTGGCAGAAGTTCAGCGCACGTTCTAATCAGTCTTGAACATCTCTCTCTCTCTGAAACATTTATTAATATTTCATGATTAATATTTCATGATTTTTTAATGATTAATAATTTTAATAAATTTAGTAATATTTAATACTATGAAAAACAAATGTTAATAAGTTCTTCGTTGAGCATTTAGTACCACCTATTAACATATTGAACATATGCTACTATAAACAAAATAAAACAATAAAATTTACAACAAAAATCTTTCACTGTTCTCGAAATTTAATTATTGTTTACATAACATTGTCGATATTTATATAACAATATAATAAAATATAACACCTTGTAATAGTATATTACTTTTAAATGCTAAAGGTGTAAAATTAACAACTATAATATAAATTAAAATAACTTTTATTAGTTGTTTTACATGTTTCGACTCTTCTGAGTCATTTTCAAAAACAAAATGAGAATATTCTAAAGCTGCACGGGCTTTGAATTCAGGAGTATATGAAATACCTTTTATTAAAGAAGACGGATCCAAGAATTACTACATAGGCATGACCAGCAGGAAATTTAATTGCAGAAAAAAATAACATATAGCTGATATTAAATACAATAGAAAAACTACAGCCCTAGCAAGATTATATCAAGAAGAAACCATCCAAATAAATTTCAATGAAAGTAAAATAATATTTCCCTCCAGTCTACACTATCCATCCATAATAAGAGAAACCATAGAGATACTCACGCGCAAAAATACAATATGTAACGATGCGACATCTTTTAATTTACCTAAACTGTGGCTAGAATTACTCCATGCTCAAAGATATGAAAATAAACAATCAAGTAAAAAATAATAGATAACGTGCGTAATGTTTTAAAAAGTACATGTAAATAATAACTTCAAAGCCCGTGCAGCTTTAGAATATTCTCATTTTGTTTTTGAAAATGACTCAGAAGAGTCGAAACATGTAAAACAACTAATAAAAGTTATTTTAATTTATATTATAGTTGTTAATTTTACACCTTTAGCATTTAAAAGTAATATAACATTGTCTTTCACTAAGATATTCAATTACTAACTCCTAAGATAAACTTTTATTAAAAACACTTTTTTTCAAAAAGCATTTACAGATTTTGGAAGAAGCATTGGTGCTTCTTCCAGGTGCTTGAAACTAAAGCCTATAGAAACGACGGTTATTTTAACTGAACGTTGAGCAAGGCGGCGGCGTCTGAAGCAGTAGAATTCTAAACAAAGAATGTTTTAAGCTACAGCAAAAACAAAGTTCTGACCGTTGTACACCGTTACCATTCCTCAAATTTTCACAACCTACAAGTTCTTTTCTTTTTTGAATGGGTATATTTAATTCTTAATAATAAGTGCTTGTTTTTTACTTTTTCAGGAATTTTACTTTATTCAGCAGCATATTTTTGTAAAATAATAGCAAAATATAACACTAACATACATCAGCAATTTTTTCACGCTTGCACATATATATACAAAGTGTCTCGGACTCTTTCAATAAAAATAAAGAGATGATTGTACTTGGCATGACAATCAACATGTCGCAATCAAGTTATTTAATCACAACTTCAGAGTGCTACATTTTAAAGCCAACATAGAAGTTTATTCGCCATTTGAACATTCAAGTAACTTTTTTAACGATAGTTTCAACAGTCTTACCCTTTTATATGCGAAATATAAAGTTCTCATTAAAAATGCTGTACTATTGTTCAATAATTCAATCAGTACCTTCAGTACTTAAACCATAATGGCTTTTACGTTTTCGATTTTGGTTTTTTTTAAGCGGACATTTTCAATTTTGGAAACGGTTGGAACCGCTTCTGAAAGTGAAAGAACCCTTAAATAAAAAAACTGGAACCAAAATCGAATTAGTAAAAACGCACACCGTTAGCGATCAACCTCAGCTATCCTAATGGAAAAAAGCATTTAAAAATATTAAATGCGAGTGAAAAATTCGAAAATAACCTTCCCATAGACTTAACATTAGCTTGCACTTACTTTGCATGACTAGTGTAGGCTCTTAACGCAGGCAATGTCTACTTTCAGTTACCCTCGTGATGCCGTGACAATTCTCACAACAGAAAATAAATCTGTTGAATATATCGTTACAGTACGTTACCATATCTTCATTATGGTTTAAGTTGTGAACAAAATAAGTGGCTAAAGAAAAAACCAATAAGTTTTCAGTGAAATTAAATTTCACTAAAAAAGTGTATTGTGAAATACATCTTTCTTATAAATAAAAATCATGTCCGGGTACAACGCTGACATCATAGTGATGCTGGCAATACTTGACCAACAAATGAATATTTTACTGCAATTTTTGTAACTTATAGACATAGCACAGTTTAAATTTTTATCCCGTCAAAGATGGAAAAAAATCCTACTGGAGCCAAGATTTGAATATCAAAAGACAATTTTGTTTGTTACATAAATTATTTTGATGCAATTACTTGTAAAGTTTAATTTTTTCAAGAACAATAATATTATATTTAATACTTACCAAAAATGTCTTATAACAAAAATAATGCTGTTTTTTTTTTCTTTCCATATATATATATATATATAATTTGAGCTGTTAAACATGCACTCAACAACAATAAAAGCAACAAAATAAAAAACTTCCATAGATATACAAATTAAAATTATCATTTAAGTAATCTTTAACATACATTTGTATGTTAATCTATAAAAATCAGCTGTAAAATTTCAGGATATACTCACATACGGAAACTGGTAGCTAATTATACTCACACTATCACACATCTTGAAGACTATCAATCTTTTAAATATAACCATAATTTGTAGAATCAGAAAACTTTTTGTAACCGATTATTCAAGGAAATCGTCATTTTTAGAAAACGCAAGTAAAATCATTATTTCTGAAACATTTATTAGGAATATTCACTCATGTTCTTAAAAAAAATTCTAGACTAAGAGTTCCTCAGGATTGGCCTCAATCGATTACTTTTTAGTCGATTGATTAGTCGACTAAACGTTCAATCCTACGAAATTTAAACATGATGAATGTTATCATGATTGAAATTAAAAAAGTATCTACGTTTTAAAAAATTTTCATGATAAATTCAATCTGAACTAATTCAATCGTGATTACTTTAATCATAAACCTAATTGCACAGCCAAAAATGAAATGTGGCCGCCATTTAACTTTCTTAAATTCGCTTTAATTGCTAAGAGACTGTTATTAAGGGCCCCAAAACGATTTTCTCTATTGCAAATTATACAGGGTCACAAAAAATTATTCAGTTACACCGAAGTCAAATTGCGTAAATTATTTAGGGGGAAAACGAACAGTTCAACCCCTTTTTATAAAACTGATAATATTTTCATTTACTGATTTATTGAAAACAAAGTATTTTAAAAATACAAACTTCCGAACTGGTATCTGGAAGAGAATCACCCATAACTGCACGATCCTACTCTTTTTGATAGATACTTATACAGTTTGTGAAATTTGTCTTTTTAAATGTAATGGGATAGCTGAGATATTAAATTAGCTTTCCTTTTTAAGGATTTCGTACATCTCTCGAAACCCTATTACTCCCGCTTTGTTGTCTGTCCGTCACAGAGCCGTTTCTCAGAAACTATAGAACTTGCAGGCATGAAAATTTGCGTACTTATAGCTGAATATCCACTATGAAGCTCAAAATCATAAAATTTGAAAATGTCGTATTATTTTAATATATAGAGATATAAAACTAAACATTTAACAGCCTTTTTCTAATAAATGTAAACATTTTTCGTTATAGAAATTGCAAACAATTAAAAATCCGCAATAAAATTATTTTACATAATTAATTTGCTATTATTTCCACGTGAAAAATGAAAATGACATAAAAAGTTTCACCAATTAAAAAAAAGTTTAATATGACGTCATATTGGTAATAAAACGGAAATTTTCAAACATTTCACAATAATACAAGGAGTATGAGTATGCGTAGATACAGAAAGCAGCTTCAAATGACGTCATTAGAGAATTAAAAGGAAAATTAATCTGACGTCATATTGGAAGTTTTACAGCTTTTTCAAATGTTTGATACAAAAAGAGTATCAATATGAGTAATAAAGAATAGTAAATATATGAGTTTGAGGAACGTATTGACTCATGATAAAAACCCGATTATGGAAATATTGGCATATTTTAACATTTTGACAATACTCTATATAACAAACGTCTCTATTTATAATATCTATAATGTCTCTATACAACATGTTTAATTTTGAAATTGTGTTTTTTTAATATTGCATTTAGTCCACATGACAGATATTATGACAGAGTGTAATAGCGGGCTTGGACCGTTTCGGATTTTCGAAAAAACGAGAAAAATAGACCGGTAAATTTTTACTTTATAAAAAACATGACTTTTTTTTAATTTTTTTTTTTTTTTATGAAATTTATTTGGATTTATGAAAGAAAGGATAAAGTGTTTTGAAAGGAATATAAAACGAAACCCTTTCTGCGATCTTCGATCACACTTTCCTACTTGCTTAACATTGTCCAACATTGTTGATAAGTGTTTATGACTTCGGTTTATCTTTCCGTCTCGCCGTACTCTAACTCTGGTAAATATATTCGGATTCCCCTGTCATTTTCATATGCAGTTACTTTTACTATAGCACGATCGCTGTTGAAAATGAAGTGTGTAGCAGGTATAGTTTGCTTACAGGGACAGTCAAAACTATTCCGTTACAGTATTGTCATTGAAAAAAATGTATTTGAATGATGTTACACCATTTCAAAAATAATGAAACTGATATACATTCATGAAGTGCACTAAATGATACATCCTGTAGAATATTGAGTGCAAAGCATTTACTATTAATATACATGGCCACACAAAAGAATTCCGTTAGAGAATGATTTACGATAAAAACTGTTTATAGTTTATTTTAATTTCGCTGCACTATTTCGAATATAATAAAATTGATACACATTACTGAGGTTTTCTACACGCTATTTGCTGTAGAATATAATGTGCATAGCATTTATCATTCATTTGCAGGTATACACAAAAGATTTTAGATACAGTACTGTATCCCAACAATTGGACAATTGCTGGAAATGCGTTTTGAGTTATGATTTGCATTTTTTACTTTAACGAAATTTTTGCATACTACGTGATGTAAATAAATTCCACAGATGATATACTGAGCTACTCAAAAGAGTTATTACTGAGTATGAGCATGAATTGCTAAAATGTGGTTCTTAATTTTTTTTGTGCATTTTAAAACTAAACATTGTTTAGTATACTAAGAGATGTTTGTGGAATATAAATAAAATCATATGTAGGACCACGGAAAGAACATGGGTAAATGGTCGCCTATGTATGATAGTTTCTGGTAATGTGATTTCTGTAGTTCCATGTGTGATTTAGCCTGAATTAAATTTTAGCTTAATCTGTGACGCGTATAAAAATATGCAGCTAATAAACATAATTGTACAAAATAATTAAAGTATGTTTCCTTTTATTGATAGAAATTGCCGAAGGCGAATTTTTAAGCAATTATGCGTTTTCTTACTTTTGGAGAGATTTGTAATTACTGTTGTAAAATTTATAGGGATTTACTGAAAACCTATATATATATCTTCCAGATAGTGGAACACCAATTATTTCAGCTGCAATTTGGTGGTTTTCTTAGGTGATCGTACAGCCTGTTACAATCTTACAGAAATAGCTATAATATTTCTACAACTAAATAATGAGATATAAAATTTTGCTATTTTCCTAGAGAGTGTACAGCATTGTGAATATTTTTAAAGGTAACTGTCCTTATTACTTAGCCACCAAGTCCACTATTTAGTTCTGCTAACATATATTGACTAAAATAATATCACACTATAATGAACATAAATGAAGAGTTTAAGTTATGATTGAACACAAAAAAATTATTTACAAAGGATTACTTAAAATAATTAAACAATAGAAAAGAGAATAATTTACAAAATATTTATGTAGCTCATTCTTAAGTAATTGCATCATAAAAAGTGAATAATGAGCTCGTTTTGGAAAAGGCAATGCTCTTGGATAGTCAGCATTGATGATCATTCTTAAAAAAATATTCCATAACATAATATTAATTACACCTTTCTTTATGTATTTTGAATGTTTATCACTATAATTTGCAACAGATATCCCTGATCCTGGGGTGAAGAGAAAACATTTCTCAATAGCAATTGTTAATAATAAAATAAAGAAAATTGTATCACAGTAATCGGATTTTATGTAGAAGTCGTACCTGGGTGCAATGAACATTGGGCTGTATCGGCATCCTTGAAAATCTGGGGAATTAGAGATAGGTTACCCTATTAGTAGCAACGTCTGAACTTCACTCCGTAAAGATGTAGCCTTTTCACCGGAATGGGGTAAGCTAAGAACTTGTCTAATATGTCTTACTCTTCCCTTTTTCATGATCTTTAATTTGTTATATAGATCGTCTAAATCGGTTCAGGGGTTCACGAGCTAGGATTTAAAAACTCCTTCTTTGTTTAGGCTCTCATAGCTAAATTGAATCAGGCCATTGCCACCTGAAAACGAGCCTTTTAGTGCAGTTTAACTAATGTAAAACATAATTTCTCACTATTCACAACACAACATCATTTTAACTTGTTCATGTTCAATTAAAAAAAAATTATGCTTAAAAAATCACAATGTCGTGTAATACTCAGCTGCACCGTCAGGAGCCTGAGTGGCGCCCGCCGCGTCTCAACCGTTGCACCCATGTCCTGAGCGACATATAACGCACCAGCGGAATCTGCTTTCCGCGGCGATGCGACCGGTCGAGAGACCGCCACCTGCGGACCCCCCGATCATACCCAACCGTTAAACGACATAGGCCGCTACGACAGGCGGAGTACCCCCACGCACGGACACTTGACGAGACGCCGGAGGACACCCGACGGCTTCGTCGCCTTAACCCCATAAGAGGAACCGGTCCCTAGGCCGTATGTCGAGCTCTCAATAATCAATATTATATATATCATAGGAAATTAAAATTCAATCAATATTATACATATCATATATATATATATAGGAAAATCAATATTATATATATTAAATTAAACCGGCTTGCGTTTCTCTTAGAATATTGCTATTTATATATTTTTTTTCGTTTGCATTAAAAAGTAATAATTCAATATTTGCTCTTTATTTATTCAGCATATCACAGAATATTTATTTTTTATTGACTTTGTATATTATTCCATTATTTTATTTAGAATTTTCCTGTAATAAACTTAAAAGAAAAATATCACGAAACAATGAACGACTGTTCATTATAAAACCGTTCGCTCATAAAATAAATGATCGTTCAAAGTGAATTCACGTTTCAATGTTTGCTAAATAATGCTTATTTTTTTATAAAAAAAATAAATCTGTATTTCATTCAGATAGCTTAAAAAATATATTAACACTTGAAAAGATTTTAAAAGATTTTTCTTTTTGTGTTTTAATTCTGCTACTCATGAATTTTTGTTTGTGTCTGCTTGGCGTGATATAAATTTACAGTTTTCTTTTGGTGTAAATATTTTGCTTATCAGAGTGGAAAATTAATATTATGGATTTAACCAATAATCTTATTACCAGAGTGACAAATTAATTTTACGGATTTAACCAATAATCTTCTTACCTGTTTGTCAAAAGTTCTTTATTTTATTTTTCTTAATTATTTATTTATTTCGTGGTAGTAAAAAAAAAATTATTCACTCAGGTAGATATCTTGTTTTATAAACAACACAGAATCTTTTATAGATTACTATACAGATTCACTGCGTATGTTTAAAAAATCCTTTTGGTGAACAAACTTGGTCATTTTGACATGTTTCTTATATTTTAACATTTTTTTATTTATTATAAAAAGTGGGAACAAACGAATTATTTCGATTTTGATAAATGCTTACGTTGAGATTATAAGGATTTGTAAAACATTAAAATAAAATTCGAAACTGAACTCCCTTAAACTTAAAAATTATTTAAAATACAGGGCCATCGAAAAAGGCTGGACAGATAAAATCATAACTCTAAAAGTAATTGAGGAAACGGAATAATATTATCCCAAGGTACTCCGCAATTATCCAAGATTTGGTAGATGTAACTGTTTAAAACCCGTGACATTTAAACGATGTGCAGAATCGATTATCTGAAAACCACATATTTGCAATTCTCAATTTTGGCATAGGCTATTAGTGTACATAGGGGATCTTTTCGTACTAAATCGACGATGATGAAGAAATTTCTAATTGACATTTTTTTCCATATCCCCAATAGTTTTAGAATAAACAATTGAATGTAATTTAAATGTGCATTTAAATGTGCACATGTACACATTTAAATGTGTTCAATCTTTTTCGATGACCCTGTACAAATCGGTATTTGTTTTCAAATTTTATCTATTTATTACATACATATAAAACGCTGGTACCTTTTTGAATTTGATGAATGCTTAGGTTAGAAAACCGAGATTTAAGAAACTTTAAAACATAATTTATACCACAAATTGCTCACTTATACTTTAAAAAGCACTTTTTTGTTTACAAGATAATATTTGTTTACAAGATTATTACATAATATTTCATTATATATATACATCATTATTCATTTTATATATTTGTACACACACGCACACACACAAGTACACACACAGAGGCATATATATATGTATATATATGTATGTGTCTGTGTGTGGGATTAAAAGGTAAACAATACCCATCTAAGTATCAATATCCACAATAATACAAACTCAAGGATTTAGTTAATAGCTACGTTAAACCTCAAAATTTTATGAGGTTCGTGAAAAGTTAAAAATGGAAAACGAGAGAAATGATGATTCAATAGTTTTGTATCCAAGTATATGACGGTTGATAATCCAATATTTATAAAATATAGGATTTAAAGTGTAATTATAGGGGAATACCTGTGTGTGTGTGTGTGTTTATGTGTATAGAGATATAATACTATTGAGCAATTTCATCATCATTTTTGTGTAGTTGAGTAAGTAATAAAGACGGTTTAAAGTTAAATTTAAGAACTATAATCAATGATAGTTATAAGTGAAGCAAATACTTAAACAATTGTAAGATTTAAAATATAAAATTTTACCTATATATATATATTCCATACCCTATTAAACTTATTCGTTAAAAAAATTCTTTTATTAATATTCCATTTACAATCCTTGTTTATTAAAATATTCCTTTTCTCAAAAATATTCCATTACTGCCCATATTTCAAACACTTTTTATCCTAATATACTTAAATTCACTTTTTATTTCCCGTCAAATAAGATGTAAAAATCACATTTTATAAGTATATTTCTTCTCAAAAAACCTGTTTTCTTAAATTCTTTACTACATTTAATATTTCCTATTTATTCCAGTATTTAAATCTCTTTATTACTCTTAATCTTTGTAAATTCACGATTTTCCCTTTCCTAATAGCATAAAAAATCCTTCTTTTAAATTGTTTTGTTATCGAGAAACTTATACTCTCAATACGCAAAAGCAGAAATTATTCTATTAGTTTTCCCGCGCTTTTAAATTTCTACGATATTCTAGAATATTCTTCTCCCGCCAAAATCATCGCAGAGGCACATCTCTTCAATATTAATTCATAGTTAAAAGATAGTGTGAGGCGAAATTGACTATGCTAGTTGTTAAAATAAGCCACGTGTTACGAAATTGTTTTTCCGCTCTCCTAGCTTAAAACGAGCTGACGGAGGCAGAGAGCTAGATTTTTGCTGACGAAGTGAGTTTCTATTAAAAATCATATTGGCGTTGCAGTGAGCAACCATATACCTTTTAGAGTTCTAGTGTTCTTTAATATGGAGATTTTTTATCGTATGGAGAGAAAGCACTCCCCCAGAAGTTGAGAGGATGGAGTTTAAATAAATAGATTAGAGTAGGATAGTGTTTTTTTTTTTATTAGTCTATCTACACTTACTCGGCTACTACAATTTGGACTTCATGACACAACTGCATTTATTTGCTTACCATATTTCTCTTCTTTACCGTTTGATGGATCTAAAATGTAGCAGAACATAACATGCATTATATATACCCCTTATCTATCATAGTTCATTTCAACTTTTATTTCAGAATTTGACACAAGAAAGTGATTTTCAAATTTGAAATGAAATTATTGAGAAGTTTAAATATTGCATTTTAAAGAAAGTTGATATTACATTCCATTATAGAAATGAAGAGTTAGTTTTGATTGACGTAAGTACAAAAGCAAAATTGCTTTAGAAACTGAATGTCAAGATTCTTACATTAAAAAAAGAACCAAGTAGTTGCATAGATTCATACATTAAAAAAGAAAAAAGAAACAGATCGTTGGAAATCAACGTTTCGAAAAAGACAGAAGTTAACAAAAGCTTTGTTTTAAAAGCAATGTTTCTTTCTTTGCCACTCTGATTTTCAGAAACCTTTCCGAGGAAATTTATAATGCATTAAGGCGGTATTAAAAAAAAAAAAAATTCCACGCTCAACAGCTCAAAATTTGGAGACACATTTACAGACTCATTTTTAAAAGTAACAACAGAAAACTTGGGGGCGTGATTTATAAAGACATTTATAAGGGCCCCATGTTTTTATTTTTCGTTGAATTAATTAGAAATTGATTTACAGACAATTATTTTCACAGTACGATCATTTTTTTTTTGTTTCCAGCGCTATCGCTTCGGGAAATTCGGTTCAAAATGTCCACTTTAACAGCATTTTTTGAAATATATTCTGCCTTTATCAAAAAATCGAGACAATACGGACATTATAAAGTTTCTGAATAAGGGAACCTGCCAATTGGATGCATTTTAGAGCAAAAATGAATTTACGAATGTGTCTCAAAATAAGCAGTTTGGATTCGAATACACCCTTAATAAGTTTTCTCAAACCGGATTATCGGTGTTTAGTAGCTATCAATTCTCAATTAAGCATTTTCAGCTGCGTAACTGAATTTATACATGCACGAAAAACAAAACAAAATAAATTTTAATAATGCTTATGCTGTTAATTTATCATGTTTGTCTGTAAAACATGTTTGTTAAAAATGAAAACAATTTCTCGAGAATTGATAGTATCCTAATAAACTGTATTCTTTTTTCAGAAAACTATTTAAAACACTGTAAAAAAAAAAGATTTTTCCAAAAATCTGTGGCAGGAATAAAACACTGCTTTTGCAAATGCTTCTTTAAATCTCAAAATTATATATTTTTTGAGGTTTTGTAAAGATACAGAAAGCCTTTCGGAAACGTGGGTAAGTCGGAGGAGGGTATTGTTTATTTTCTTTCATGGCTATATTATATTTTCCTAGATTAAGGAGAATTTTTCTCTTTTTGCATTGTGGACCAAATCGCAAAAAAATTCTTATTAACAAACGATCTTAATTACAACTTACTTAAACAAATCTTAATTACATACGAAGTTTAATTATTTCATTATAAATTTAGGTAAAAATTAAAAGTTTTTTTTCGAAACAATATTGATAATTTCATATTTAGGTACATTGAGAAATAGTAAAGACATTATGTAATTTTTGAACATTGATGAAGAAATATTTCCTGCCAATATTGGTGCAATCTATATTATTAAACAAGAACTAGTGTGGCACTAACGTTGACTTCATAATGATGTTGGAAAAGATCCTGCACTACCTGCACTATTGCTTTCGCTTTCATCACACATATATTATCTTCTATACATATATATCGCACAATTTTATTTTTTACATCATCGAATGGAAGCAAGATACTTTCAAATAAAGTTTTGGTATATATGTAACTGATTTTACTGATATTTTATGCATTTTTAAATATTATTCAAGCATATTTGTTTTAAAATCTATTTAAACAATTAACATTTGTTTGTTACAATAATGTAATGTGACAAGTGCAGTAATAAAAGTAATACGAAAACCATAAAGAGAAAGCGTCAAGATTAGCACGAATTAACAAAGCTTGGCGAAAACTACATCTTTAACACCTTCCTAACATAAAAAAAAAGTTATTTCTTTCATAAAATAGAAAAATGCCGCAAATAATTTATTTGAAACTTTGTATACAGATAGATTACAAACGAAATTACGACAAATATTGTTTTTTAAACATGTAGTTTTAATTAATTTCAAAATTTTATGATTTGAATACGTAAATGATACTATAAAAAATTAAATATATGCTTTTCGTGCATTTGGTTGGTAATCTAAAACATTAAATGTAAAAAAAAAAAGTTTATTAGAATTTTTACTTAAGATCCTACACTAGTCACGGAGAGAAACGCTCAAGCGAATCTTAATCCTATGGGACCGTTATTTTCAAATTTCTCGCTCGCATTTTAATATTTTTAACTGACTTTTTTTAATAGGATCATGAAACTGATGTCTATTGTAATTTTTTGATTTTAGTTAGTTATTTTTTATGTGGATACTTTCAATCTAGGAACCGGTTGGAACAGGTTTTGAAAGTAAAACTATTTTCCTATAAAAAACTGCAACCAAAATCGAAAAGAGTATAAACGCACAAATATAGATATCGATCTCAGATATCCAATGAAAAAAAAATCAGTGAAAAATATCAAAATGTGAGCAAAAAACGTCTAAATATTTCTTCCCCTAGGTTTAACATTAACATTAACATTTCTAGGGGTTTATATATATATATATATATATATATATATATATATATATATATAAAGGTACTTTCACTTTCAGAACCGGTTCCAAACTTAAAAATGCAAAAAAACTGCAACAAAAATCGAAAAAGTAAAAACTAACAACGTTAGAAAAAAAAAAAAAAAAAAAAAATCATTTAAAATATTAAAATACGAGCGATAAATTTGAAAATAACCTTTCCATAGACTGAACATTAGCTTGAGCGTTTCTTCCGGTGACTAGTGTATTCACTTAAAGAGTAATTTCAAGAATTTTGGATACACCTGACACTATGTTCTGTGACCCCGGGTAATCCGGGTAGGATCCCTAAGTACGAATAAACTATAAACATCCCAATGCTGAGCCTGGCAGTATTTTCTATGACTCTGGTAACCCGGATTGGATCCCTAATTGTTAGTAAGATATAAATATCCCATTGCTGAACCAATATGTTTTTACAATATTTCCAATATTGGCCAATATATAACCTAGATATGTCTAATACAAACAATATTTTCCCAATATTGTTTTTTTACGTTGTGCATATTCTATAGAAATTTTCATTTTCCATTTCATTTCAATCATAAATGACATAAACAGATTTTTGTTGATATTTAAAATTGTTTTTTTTCATCTATACTAATATTATAAAGGAGTAATTCTTGTTTGTTTGTTTGTAGGGTGTAATCTCTGGAACTACCGAACCGATTTCAAAAGTGATGGTGGCAAATTGATGGTGACAACCCCTGCTCAAACATAGGCTATATTTTATGTCGGTGCCACTAACGCCAGGGGGTGCAGGAGCAAAAAACGTTCTAAAATTGCGATTTTTCAGTTATCACACTGGCTGTCAAGCCCTGAGAGCTTGGCAGCCGGTTCTGTATGTATGTATGTACGTACGTAATGCGATAACTCTTCATAGAAATATCCGTTTTCCTTCAAATTTTGTTTATAGGTTCACTGTGTTAAGGCGCTTCCCTGATTAGTTTTCGGGATTGATTGGTTAAGTATAAAAGGGGGGGAACAAGGGGCTAATTCCCCCCCCCTTAATTAATATAAATGGGTTTTTCATGCAGAATTATTCCGTTTTCCTTCAAATTTTGTTTATAGGTTCACTGAGTTAAGGCGCTTCCCTGAGTAGTTTTCGGGATTGATTGGTCAAGTATAAAGGGGGGGGGGAACAAGGGTCTAATCCCCCCCCCCTTAATTTATATAAATGGGTTTTTCATGCAGAATTATTCCGTTTTCCTTCAAATTTTGTTTATAGGTTCACTGTGTTAAGGCGCTTCCCTGATTAGTTTTCGGGATTGATTAGTTAATATAAAGGGGGGGATCGGGGGGCTAATTCCCCCCTTAATTTATATAAATGGGTTTTTCATGCAGAATTATTCCGTTTTCCTTCAAATTATGTTTATAGGTTCATTGGATTAAGACGCTTCCCTGATTACTTTTCGGGAGTGATTGGTTAAGTATAAAGGGGGGAACGGGAGGCTAATCCCCCCTTTAATTTATATAAATGGGTTTTTCATGCAGAATTATTCCGTTTTCCTTCAAATTTTGTTTATAGGTTCACTGTGTTAAGACGCTTGCATGATAATTTTCGGGATTGATTGGCTGAGTATAAAGGGGGGAATGAGGGGGGGGGCTAATCCCCCCCTTAATTTATATTAATGGGTTTTTCATGCAGAATTATTCCGTTTTCCTTCAAATTTTGTTTATAGGTTCACTGAGTTAAGGCGCTTCTCTGATTAGTTTTCGGGATTGATTAGTTAAGTATAAAGGGGGGATCGGGGGCTAATACCCCCCTTAATTTATGTAAATGGGTTTTCATGCAGAATTATCCCATTTCCTTCAAATTTCATTTATAGATTCACTGTGTTAAGGCGCATCCCTGATTAGTTTTCGGGATTGATTGGTTAAGTATAAAGGGGGGGAACAAGGGGCTAATTCCCCCTTATCTATACTAATATATAAAGTAGTAAAGATTGTTTGTTTGTTTGTTTGTAGAGGGTAATCTCTGGAACCACTGAAGCGATTTTAAAAGTGATGGTGGCAAATTAATGGTGACAATCCCTGCTCCAACATAGGCTATATTTTATGTCGGTGCCACCACCCCCAGGGGGGTGCAGGAGCGAAAAACGTTCTAAAATTTCGATTTTTTGTATACTGAAGGAGATAGAAGCATCAAATTTGGTATGGTAGTTACTTATAACATGTAAATGCTCTCTAAGAACAAATTATAAAAACATTCGAAATTTAAAAGGGTGAGATGAGGAAGAAGCGTTCTAAAAACATTCTAAATTACAATTTCTATGGAATCTCTGAAACTACAGAACCGATTTCAAAAGTGATGGTGGCAAATGGATGGTGACAGTCCCTGCTCCAACATATGCTAAATTTTATGTCAGTGCTACTACCCGCAGAGGGTGCAGGAGCGGAAAACGTTCCAAAATTATGATATTTTCAATACTGAAGGAGTTAGGAACTTGACATTTTGTATGGTCGTTACTTACAAGATTTAAATGCTCTATAAGAACAAAGTCTAAAAAAATTCGAAATTTAAAAGGCTAAAAGATTTTCTAAAACATTCTAAATTACAATTTCTATGGAATCTCTGGAACTACTAAAGCGATTTCAAAAGTGATGGTGGCAAATGGATGGTGACAATCCCTGCTCCAACATAGGCTATATTTTATGTCGGTGCCACTACCCCGAGGGGGGTGCAGAAGCGAAAAACGTTCTAAAATTGCGATTTTTGCGATGCTGAAGGAGCTAGAAACTTGAAGTTCGGCATGATTGTTATTTATAAGATCTAAATGCGTCTAAGAACAAATTCTAAAGAAAAATGATCTAATGATTCTGCGATTTTTCAACTATTGAATTTCTATAATTACCAAATTTTACCATAGAGTACCATAGCGAAACCTTCACGCGTAAAAAGATAATTATAAGGGCGACGTGTCCTGACGTGTATATTGGCTATAGCACGAGTCACAAATTATAGTATCCTTATTATTCTGTTAAAATATAAAAGTGAATTATGAAATGTCAATATTTTGTTTGATTAAAGGTTCGTTAAGAGAAATTGACCAGCGTAGCGGGCGTAGCTTGCTAGTTTATCATATTTCTTTTAATCTCATAGATCAGTTTTTTTGAAAAATATTTTAAATTGAAACTTTTTGTTATAAATATATTGCAATACTTGAAGAAAGCATTTCAAATTAACTTGTTACTCGGAAACATTTCATAATGTGTTAATAAGGATTCATTAACAAAATAAAAACTTTTTACTTAAACGATAATTTTTCATTAAATTATTAAAATTATTAAAGTTTCTAATTATATTCAAGAAACAAAATATATAGTCAGTTAATTAATATTCATGCCTTGAAAGATTTACTTATTTTAAACTTTGAATTAAAACAATAATACCTATTACACACGAGAAGAATTTCGATTAACTCTCGGTAAAAAATCATTAAAAGAATCTTATATCACTTACATTATTAATAGTTAAAAATATAAGTATATATTTAATTAATTTCCTTACAATATGTTAGAATAGTTTAATTTAAAGGGATTATACTTCTAAGTTATAAGGTCTTAATTGCCATGCCACCTATTTTTAACATATAATGTTTTATTCTGTATATTATTTAAAAACGTATTTTTCAATTAATATATCGTTTTAATACGCCATGTTGTAATCTTTTTTTATTACTAATATTTAAAAGGTTTGTATTTTTTTTCATGTGCTACTTTTGTCTTTTACACACGAAGGTTACACAGACCTGGACCTTCATTTAAATTGGAATATGACCCACTGCAAACTTTCATGCCTTTATCGAGACTCGACCTGGGAGACTTTTGTCTAGTAGTCGCGTCCTAACAACTGAACAAACAGGTGGACCTAATGTTTGAAAGTATTAAGAAGAGTAAAAAAACAACTTAATGAAAAACTTTTGAAGTACTTAATGTTAAAGATGTGCAGTATGTAATAATAATAATAATTTTAATCTAAATATGAGTCATAGTTACCATATCAAGAGTAAAAAAAATAAACTATTCCTTGTTTATGTTGTATATATTTCTGTTATTCATAGGGATTCATATATATTAGGTGTAGCTTTCAATACAAAAAAGTATAAAGCTATCTATTGCAGCCGTTCGGAAGAAAGCAATTATAGAAAATTTCGATATATTTTCACCGATTATGACCCCCAGACCCCAAAACCACCCTCCGTTCAAATGTTGATTTATATATATAGATATATCCATATATATATATATAACCAAAAATGAAACATTACCATAACACCAAAACTATGAAATAATGATTAAGTAGTAATAATTAGTTGACAATGAAAGTATTCCCCAACACACTGAATATAGAGACCAAAAACTTATTTAAAAGAAGAAAAAATTAAATTAAAAATGGAATGAATGAAATTGAATGAATGAAATGAAATTCGTGGAATTTAGACAGAGATATCAAGTCCCAAATGCCTAAATACCACAAATAAAATGAGTGGTTTCATCATCATATTAGCCATAACATTGCTACAGAATATGATTTTGGGACTACCACTCATAAACAATGAATCAAACCTGTGAAAAAATAAAACATAAATACATTATTAAAAAGGAAAGAAACCATACCTATAATATACAGATAAAACTTGAAATAGAGTCATAAAGTACATAATCCATTTGGATTAAAAAAGATACCTGTGCACCACATGAACCACACATGAACACAACCAAACAAAGGGAATGAATTGCAAAAAAATCATTACATGTTGCCATATTTAGTTTTAGAACATGATTTACCATGTTGCCAGAATAGATGTTAGAATAATATGAATATTATTGTAAAGCAACAGAAACCATTAAATTAAAAATGGAATGAATGAAATTGAATGAATGAAATGAAATTCGTGGAATTTAGACAGAGATATCAAGTCCCAAATGCCTAAATACCACAAATAAAATGAGTGGTTTCATCATCATATTAGCCATAACATTGCTACAGAATATGATTTTGGGACTACCACTCATAAACAATGAATCAAACCTGTGAAAAAATAAAACATAAATACATTATTAAAAAGGAAAGAAACCATACCTATAATATACAGATAAAACTTGAAATAGAGTCATAAAGTACATAATCCATTTGGATTAAAAAAGATACCTGTGCACCACATGAACCACACATGAACACAACCAAACAAAGGGAATGAATTGCAAAAAAATCATTACATGTTGCCATATTTAGTTTTAGAACATGATTTACCATGTTGCCAGAATAGATGTTAGAATAATATGAATATTATTGTAAAGCAACAGAAACCATGGTGCTGCCATCTATTAGGGTAAAAAATGTATATACGCTGAATAAAAATAGCATTGGATGAAAATTAATATTTAAAAATTAAGCCATATACTATCTAAAGATGATAGCAATTAGTTAAATAATAAATAAATGAAATTAATTAATAAATAATAAATAGAATATCCAATTACATTAAAGTAATGGATGTATTAATGAATAATTCTATGTTAAAAATAAGATGTAAGATGGAAAAATTAATAATTAAAGCAACATAAAAATATGCGTACCATGAAATGAGATAGCAACTATTAAATAGCTGTGCCAAAAATGCAACATCACAAAAATTAAATTAAATTAAAATACTAAATATTTGAATTAAAATACAAAGGATTTAAAATTAATAATAATTAAATTGAAATTAAGTATGAACATATAATGTTTCTTCATACAAAGTTAAAAATTAAATATTCTTGATATAAGTGGTAAGGGTAGAACGTTTAATAAAAATTAAAACATGTATTATATTAACACTTTAGAAAAGTATACATTATATTAGAAGTTAATATGATATTATCCACCGTAGGCATTAATCTAAATGCATTAGATCAAAAACATTCTTAATATTAATGAATATAAATTCATTTAAATTATTAAATAATGAATATGTAAATATAACTAAATAAATATACATATAAAAATATCACATCACAGTCCATTATAAAATGTGTAATATCAAACGTGTGTGTAAATCAAAATACCCCTTTTTTAGCTCACAGGCTATCAAAGCCTGAGAGCTTATGTGCCCGCCGGTTCCGCATGTATGTACGTATGTACCTACGTATGTATGTACGTAACGCGATAACTCTTCATAGAAATATCCGTTTTCCTTCAAATTTTGTTTATAGGTTCACTGTCTCAAGGCGCTTCCATGATTAGTTTTCGAGATTGATTGGTTAAGTATAAAGGGGCGAACGGGGGGCTAATCCCTCCTAAATTTATATAAATGGTTTTTTCAAGCAGAATTATTCGATTTTCTTCAAATGTTGTATAAAGGTTGATTGTGATAATGCGCTTCTCTGAATAGTTTTGGGGGTTCATTGGTTAAGTATAAAGGGGGAAGGGGGGGTGGGGCTAATCCCCCTTAATTTAGATAAATGGGTTTTTCAAGCAGAATTATTCCATTTTCCTTCAAATTTTGTTTATAGGTTCATTGGGTTAAGACGCTTCCCTGATTAGTTTTCGGGATTGATTGGTTAAGTATAAAGGAGGGGAACGGGGGCTAATCCCCCCTTAATTTATAAAAATGGGGTTTTCAAGCAGAATTATCCGATTTTATTCAAATTTTGTATATAGGTTCATTGTGATAATGCGCTTCTCTGAATAGTTTTGGAGGTTCATCATTGGTTAAGTATAAAGGGGGAAGGGGGGCTAATCCCCCCCCCTTAATTTAGATAAATGGGTTTTTCATGCAGCATTATCCGATTTTCTTCAAATTTTGTATATATATATTCATTATAAAAAGAGGCTTCCCTGATTAGTTTAAGGGGTTTATTAGTTAACTATGAGGGGGTAACGGGGGGACTAATCCCCCCCTTAATTTATATAAATGGGTTTTTCATGCAGAACTCTCCCATTTGCTTCAAAATTTGTTTATAGGTTCATTGGGTTAAAACGCTTCCCTGATTAGTTTTCGGGATTGATTGGTTAAGTATAAAAGGGGGGGGGACGGGTGGGCTAATCCCCCCTTAATTTATATAAATGGGTTTTTCATGCAGAATTATCCCATTTGATTCAAAATTTGTTTATAGGTTCATTGGGTTAAGACGCTTCCCTGATTAGTTTTCGGGATTGATTGGTTAAGTATAAAGGGGGGGAACGGGGGGCTAATCCCCTCCTTAATTTATATAAATGTGTTTTTCATGCAGAATTATCCCATTTGCTTCAAAATTTTTAATAGGTTTATTGGGTTAAGACGCTTCCCTGATTAGTTTTCGGGATTGATTGGTTAAGTATAAAGGAGGGAACGGGGGGCTAATCCCCCCTTAATTTTTATAAATGAGTTTTTCAAGCAGAATTATCCGATTTTCTTCAAATTTTGTATATAGGTTCATTGTGATAATGCGCTTCTCTGAATAGTTTAGGGGTTCATTGGTTAAGTATAAAGGGGGAAGGGGGGGCATTCCCCCCTTAATTTAGATAAATGGGTTTTTCATGCAGCATTATCCAATTTTCTTCAAATTTTGTATATATATATTCATTGTCTTAAGAGGCTTCCCTGATTAGTTTAAGGGGTTTATTAGTTAACTATGAGGGGGTAACGGGGGGGGGATGACCCCCCTTAATATATTGCCGATTTCTTTATTTTTCAAGGGGCTTATTTCAAATTCTTTGAAATACGAGTATAATATACAATTAGTGTGAATAGCATGTGAGCTCAATGCCCTCAGTTTAACTGGGCAGTTTTCTTTTTATTTTATATATATGATCTATGTCATACGATAACGCTCGTATTTATAAATTAATTTAGATGAAACTAATTGTGTGTATTAAGCTCACCAATGCCTCGACCGAGTTCGTTCGCCAGCTTAGTCCGCCATCTTGTATCAAGATGGTGGCCTCTGAAAATTTTAAAACTAGAATAAATATGCAAAAAAGTGTAAATTTCAAATTTATTTTTTAAATAAGTGTTAGGCCTTGATATAAGGATACCAGATCATTTTTTGTTTTACCTCTATCTTAAAAAATGGCTGAGATAGATCAGTTTGAAATTTTAGGGTGGCTGACATTTTGAAACAAGAACAGCACATTACAAAAAAGTCCTTCCGGCCTGTACCGGGAGGAAAAGGTAGCTTTCCTATATCTTTGTTTTAAAATTTTAGCTAATGTTACACGAAAACAGCAAGATAAAATGCAAGGAAAAGGTTTACAAAAGATTCGTTAATACTGAATTTGAATAAGAAATTCGCCAAATTATCGAGCAATAGCCAAATTGGCTTCATTAATGAAGACTTATTTTGGTCGCCAAATGTCGCCAAATTTGGCGAGAATTTGACGCTGACGGATATGAATATATAGTTTTATGCGTATGATTGGGAAAATTATTACAACAATGAAAATTTTTGTAATGTGCTGTCTTGTTTCAAAATATCAGCTACTCTAGAATTTCAAACTGCTCTATCTCAGCCATGTTTTAAGATAGAGGTAAACCAAAAAATGCTCTGGAATCCTCGTATCAAGTCCTAACACTTAATTAAACAATAAATTTGAATTTTTAATTTTTTTGTATATTTATTTTAGTTTTAAATTTTTAAGTGGCCGCCATCTTGAAACAAAAGGGCGGACCAAGCCGGCCAACGAACTCAGTCGAGACATTGGTGAGCTTAATACACACAATTAGTTTCATCAAAATTTATTTATAAATAAGAGCGTTATCGTATGACATAGGTCAGATATATATATATATATATATATGGATATATCTATATATATAAATCAACATTTGAACGGAGGGTGGTTTTGGGGTCTGGGGGTCATGATCGGTGAAAATATATCGAAATTTTCCGGAACTGCTTTCCTCCGAACGGCTGCAATAGGTAGCTTTATACTCTTTTGTATTGAAAGCTACCTAAAACCAACTATTAATTTATGAGTTTTAGTGAACGCGATTTCTCGCAATTTTTTTCTTTCATTGTTGTAATCATTTTACCAATCATACGCATAAAACTATATATTCATATCCGTTAGCGCCACATTTTCGCAAACCTGGCGACATTTGATGAAATATCGTCAAATTTGGCGACCAAAATAAGTTTTCATAAATGAAGCCAATTTAGCTATAGCTCAATAATTTGTCGAATTTCTTATTCAAATTCAGTATTAACGAATCTTTTGTAAACGGTTTCTTTGCATTTTAACTTGCTGTTTTCGAGTAGCATTAGCTAAAATTTTAAAACGAAGATATAGAAAAGCTACCTTTTCCTCCCGGTGCAGGCCGGAAAGACTTTATTTAAATTTATACGAACCTTGAAAATCACAATACAAGTCCCAATATTTTTTTCTGTTGATTTGTTATTCTGCGTTAACTCTGGACATCTATTTTCATTGTTCTATCTTAAGGACACTTTAAATGTGAGTTAAAATAAATTCAGGATTTTTGTAAATAGTGAAAACGAACTTAGTAGAAAGATTTTGCGGCAAAAACAATTCCAATAATGAAGAAATAAATTGTTTGTTACGTGACTAACAATACAGGTCTTTAATTCGTTTGAATTCGAATTTTGTTCACCGGAACCATGAATTATTTCCGTTTAAGGCAGGATTCTGCACAGACATTTCTGATTTAGCGTGTTATATTGTGTAATTAGATGAAAGATTGCAGTGTCAGGAAAACTCTTTTCTAACCATGTATATATTTTGACTTTCGGCATGTTATCATAACATCTTCAAAAATATAGTTTAATATGAAACACTTCCATTGCTTTTATCACCAGTCACCACTTTGGGATTTGGTGATGATTTTTATGAGTTCAACTTTGAATGAGTATTATTTTTTTCATTTTGTGTTAAGTTCCAAAAGTAATGTTCATCCAAATGTACACTTTTATGAGCTAAATATTAAATATACAGATAGTGAAAATATATTAGAAATAACTTATTAAAACACAATTAAATAATAAAATATTCTGTGAGACAGAAAGAAGAAGATTGCAGTCTGCCTTAAAAAAATCAACAGATATTTGAAAACCAATCATAATTAATGACTTTGAGATGAGCCTTTTTTCTCATCACTTCGCATGTTTATTTCAACATAAACTTCTAAAAGAATGTTTTGTCTTATCAGTAATTTTCAGGGAAAGAGATACGTGAATATGGAGAAAAAATAAATTTAATGAAAAAATATTTTCATAGTAAAATAATCTAGAGCTACGTATTTCCTGTATAGTGTTCAAGAAATTACCTTTTCTGCCCTCGTAGAAGAAACATGTTTTCTAATTAGATGGGGCTCAGCTGTTTCAAGGAATTTCTTAAGCTATATATCTATTATATCGCCATTTATGTGTGAAGAATTATATCACGCGTTCTCCCGAGAGACGGAGGAATTTATTATAAATCTTAAAGGAAATAGGTTTTAAAATATATAAGCTCCTATTCTTCCTATACTCCCATACATATTAGCAATAAACTTGGAATAGCAAACATGTGGGTATTTTAAGATGCAAATTCGCGGAATTAAGAGTGTTTATAGCCAAGCTATACATAGATATATAATAAGAAATTTCATCATTTGAAATAGAAATTTGGAGAAACATAAAATAAACAATCTTAAGTACAAAATATTGCTTTATACCTAATATATATATATATATATATATATATATATATATATATATTCGTATTATTCTGAATTAATAATTTAATAATAAGTTATTTATGTTACATCTATTTGTTTGTTAATAAAGTATTTTAAAAAATGCACTTTTATAGCAAAACATAGGAATAATTTCCCACTTTTGTTTGAAATCAATATTTAAGGTTTTCACGTTAAAAGCGTTTATCATGTAATTTTTTTGTTATTTAATGATTTTTTTTTTGAAAGTGAAACAATATATTGAAACAATAGAATTTTTTTTTGAAATACAAAGTTACTGAATGTTACAAATTTAATTGTATTGCTCTATGAAGTTTCAATATATATTATATGTTTGCATTGAACTTTAATCTTTACCGTTCCATAAATTTGCAGTACATTATATATCAAAATTATAAGCCATCATAAAAAGTTAAGAACATTTTTCGTTGGAAAACATATAATGCAGCCATATCTTTCTTTAGGCTATAGTAAATGTTAATGGTTTACAATTGGCATCTTACATGCATCTATATTATAAAAATAATATTACATATATTTATCTTACATTGCGCAAATCTTTTAGCAGATTTTCTAAAGCTGATTGAAATAAAAATGAACTCAACTAAGTACATTAATATCAAGCTGAACTACCATATAATACTGTTTAAGTCATGGAGGTGTAAATCACTAATTTTGAAAATACGTGGAAAGTACATGCAGGGTATCGAAACGTATAAAAGTACTAAGTGGAAGAACAGTGTAAGTGATAGTTTTTTAAAATTGCTTGTAGATAATACTAGAAAACATTCTACGTCAGGGGGCGGCAAACCTCTGAATGCGTGACAAATATGGCGCGTGAACTTATTTTTTGTGGAATGCACACTGAATTTTCCCATTCCGCTTCTTTCTAATGGACTCCATATGTGGTGAAGCAAGACACATTTTCTTACCTAGTTCTTGATAGCCTTTTGTCTAAAATATTTGGCATAGCAGACAAAAAAATACTTATAAAATATATCATCAATAATATGGAATTCTATTATCAGTAATTTATATTAATGAGGAAAATAATATTGTTGTAATGCTCTTTACAATAATCAAAATATTTTGTATTGAATCTGACTCAATTATTAAACTTATCAATCCTGCAGGACGTTATACATGTGCAAATTTCTATTTAATTAATTTTATAATAATAATCATTCATCCTTAAATCTTATATGGTGATATATGACAGTGTTGGAGGACTATAAAGTCAAATATAAAATGCTTTATAGATGAACGAAATATTAGAAACGTTAGCTTGCCAAACAAATTGATTGTTTTATAATAGCTAGGTTTAACACAGATAAAACCTTACCAAATCCTTATTGGTGAGCATTACAATATTTATAGTAAATCATTTGTTTTAAAACATTCATGAAAATGTTATTTATACCACCAATATCACTGTTATATCTTGACCTTTAACATTTAACCTCTTCAGAACGGGTATTTTGTAACTTTTAAATTTTAAATCCAGTAATTCTGTATAGTATTTTTCGCTGTTTTTAATCTAACTTTTTACGATTAGACAAGGCAAGAGTTACAACAAAAATATTCTGGTATTCAAAACCATACGCACTCTGTATAGAACGTATACTTGAGAGCCGTCATTAAGGGGTTAGCTGTAGAAGTTACAAGCTTGCATTCCATGATTAGTTGTACTTGTCTAGGAGTGATCCATCACCCTTTAGGGATTTTAACCAACTTCCAACAAAAGAATATATATATATGTAAGTAGTTTGTCGATATACTTTTAAGACACCCTGTATATATATATATATATATATATATATATATATATATTGATTGAAAGGTTCATTACTCAATCGTCACGAATTTTGATTATGGTGTTAAGGTACACAGTACTTTTTAATGAAGTCAAAGTAAGCGATATTGATAACAATGGTATTTAAAGTGATTGTGGAAACGCTAAAGAGTTGCTTTAAAAACCATCTGTTGTGCCTGACCACTTTCTGTAAAATACGATCACTCATTTGCAGTTAATAAATATCAGCATAATACAGTGAGAAAAACTCTCTTGAAGACAATTTTATTTTTCTCTCAAAAATACTTAAAAATTAATAAATCAGGAAAAGGTGTATTATTAAATATTTTGAAATGTATTGATTACTTTTCATGCAAGAAGGCAAAAAAAAGTTCTTTTAACTTTAGTGCATGTTCAAGATAATTACTCTATCAAAATAACGAGCCATTTTCTTTTATTTATTAATTAAATGGATCATACAATTTGCACTTTTAAATCATAAGATTTTTTTAAAAGATCTACTGAAAATGAATATATTTAACTTTTATAGCATTCTTTATGTACTTTTATGTAATTTTTTATTATGTGGTTTTATAAAAGCTTTTCCTTTCCGATATTTCCTTTTAAATAGCCCTTAATGCATCGTTTATGTAATGTTTAATTATCTTGTTTCGTACTTTCTTCTTATCTCGCTTAAGGAATTTCAGTGAATAGATTACATGTTGTCTACAATCAGCTTTGTATATTGATTTTTTTTCTAATACATTTATTTAATTATCTTTTAGCTTTAATTATTTTTATTTCCTTATAACATTTAGTAAAAGAAATTATATTAAAAGAAATATTTTATATTCATTATATCAAACTCAATTAGATAATTTTAATATCTATTCATGAGAGAATTTATTAAATGCGTTTTATATGCATGTTATAGTACTTTTTGGATAGTTCTATGTAATTCAAGAGATAAAAAAACAGCATTCAGAAATTATTTTCAATAAATTATTCTACAAATTAACATTAAAAAGCTATTATGAAATGAACTTTAATCGCAGAATCGTCGTTATTTTAATACGCTAGTTATAATAATTAATAAATGTAGATTTATGTATACGTATAGATTTTAAATTGACATTAGCTTTTATTTTATTCGAAAATCAGTAATACATTAAATAATGTAGTTTCTTTATTAAATTTTAACCTCGTCAAATTTTTATTTTGAATTATATAGACATATATAACGTTTTTTTAAAAATAATAATATTAAAACCATTTATACATTTGACATTATGCTTAAATATTCCTGATAAATGTCATCATACTTTTTCCAAGAAAATTAACAAATATCTACTTTCAAACAGTTAAAAGAATATTTTTTTCAAGTAACTTAATTAATTTCTTGGCTAATTACCGACATTTTGTTTTTCGAAAATCATTATCAAATATCTTTGGATGATTCTGCGTCAATACATACCTCGAGCACCCGTCAACTCTCCCTCTGACAGCCCGAAAAGTAAAGTTTGTGTGTAACGGAAAAATGCATTTTCCTCAAAAGCTATGTTACCTAGGAAAATCACTATAGTTTTCCTCCAAGGTTTAAATGAACTCCTGCAACCCCTAAATTATTCATAATTTGAGTTTCAGTAGATTCGGAAATAGAGGGAGGGGGGGATATTTTTGTAGCGCATTTCGACGATATCTCACTTTGATATCCCTAAATAGATTTTTCAAAAATATTGACCACATATTTTCCGTCTTTCAATCCGAAGTATATTTCTCGAATTATTCTACCGTTTTCAGACTTTTCTGATACCCTGTATATGAAGTTTTGTTCGGTTCTGTTCATAACTTCATGCAATTTTCGTATTATACAAAGACGACACAGACACATGGCAGACAAACGTTTTATAAAAACATGTTTCTGGGACTTCTGCTTCCCAAAACGTATAGTCGAAAGTAATTTCATTTACAATGCTGTTTTCTACTATAGATAGAAGAATATCACTTTATACAGAGAGGTTGATGTACAGAAATCTCAAAATCCCTTGAAATCCATTAATGCTGAGATAAATATAAAACATTAACTGCCCGAAAGCAGAATACTACGAAATTTGCGACGTACGTCGCAGAACAGACGCATGAGCTGCAGAACAATTCTGTTCAAATGTGGAGAAAATAAATCAAAACAAAATCGCCGAAGCTACCGCGCTTTTCTGAAAACGTAAAAGTTGAGCAATGTGCTGTTATTCTGAGAGAAAACACCGTGCCGCTTCTAATGCAATACGCTTTGATCAGCAATATCTCAGAACTCTCTGATGATTGGAGGAAAATGTAGTTGCGGCCGGCCAGCTCTTCTAACCTTCTTAAGAATTCTAGTTACGAAAATATTATCACTGAGTTCTATAATAGTGGAGCTTCCGTGGGACAAAAAAGTCATTCTAAAGAATTTCCTAGATTATTTCTACCACACGTGTATTCTTCTTAGACAAAAACTATATCTTGTTACATTATGAACGAAGGAGTGCCAATTGGCATAGTAGCAAATAAGATGACCGTAAATCATAGAACACGACATATTATCGGACTTAGAGTCCCAATTTTTGATTTAAATAATCCTAAATTATTTGAAAATATTTATTTAGAGCACCATTTTTGCAATGATGTAAGTGGAAAAGGTTTGAGTTGCAGCATCATTGATACACTTAAAAAATTTGGTCTAAGTCTTCCTTACATTAGAGAACATCTAGTTGGGCTTGCCGTAGACGGTCAGTATATTCGACTAGGAGTGATAAATCACTTAAAAGAAGTTCTTGTTCGCCAAGATATCCCAGTATCCTGGGATCCCATGCATAGACTTGAATTAGTGCAGGTTCATTCCAGCAATAGATTAGTACAAGATTGCCTCACACTTATAAATTCATGCATGAAAGAATTCATGTGGGGAACATCCTATGAATGCCTTAATAAGTGTGCTCAAGAATTGGATATGTTTTTATATAAACCAAAAACCTTTAAAACTATAAAATTTTTTCCCCACTCTGTGAATGTTATCCAAACATTTGTGAAAGATTATGCAGCATTAGTCACAGCCAGTGAAAAACTTGAAGATGAAAGTTTTAGAGATAAACTCCTTTCAAAAAGAAACATTTTTGATATATTAATAATTGCTGATGTTATTTGTGTGCTTGCAGCTACAGCTACTTCCAAACGTGTTCAACAGATTGATCATCTTCCTTGGGACTATATAAATTTTATAGATATTTTGCAGCAATATTTACTTACAATGAAATATCATTTAACAAACCTTTCCAATTGTATTGACTCAGAAAGTTTGAAAAAATATATTGAAACATTACCTAATGTATTTTTCCTATATACAAAGCTTTCCTCTTCGATGTTCTCAAAAGAAAATCCATTTCAGGGTATACCAATGCCAGACCTCCCAATCAGTTCCAAAAAGTTGAGATAAACCCATGATTCTTCAACTATTTCATATTTTTGCATGATGTCAAAGAAATAATAAAATACATAGATTCATTACTACACCAATGTAGTTTGTATTTTGAGCAGAGTGAAAAGATAGACTCAATAATTTCTGCAGCAAAGTTACTTTTTAACTTTGAACATTTGATATTCCCACGTGATAATGTTGAAAATAATTCCATTAATCATTCCAATTTTCTAGAAACAATAAAAGCATTTTCATGTGTTCCTCCATCTGAAGAGGAAAAGAACGAACTTTTTTTTCAATATAAAATCTTTGTTGACTGGATGATAAAAAGCATTAACGAATGCAAATAAACTGAAAATCTTTTTCAAGAAAAGATAATATTAAAAAAGTCAATATTGGAGTTGAAATCACATATCCCCAATTTTCTTAATTTCTTTGTTCATTTATTTTCAATTCCCATTTCAGAAGCAATCTGTGAGACATGGGGTTCTGGAATTGACAAAATATTTTCAAAACGACCCAATACGAATGATGGTAATGAAATTAATATTGGTACAACAGACCAACGAATGTTCATTTCTTGTAATGGCCCTCCATCTGGACACAATTCTTTGAGAAAACTTTTAAAGGCTGGATTAGTATCCATGTATGGACCATTTTTCAATAAACATTTTGTGCATAGCGGAAATATGTCAAAATATTTTGCATCAAAAGTAATTCATAAAACAACGAATACTATATCAATACCATGGTATTAAATACTAAATACTAGACTTTGTGTGCATAAAGGAATGAAGATGTATATATTGAAATATAATCCCTTCCTGTTTTAAAATTTGATTGCATTTCATTAAATTCTACTTTGCTTTGCATTATTCACATAATAAAGAAAATGTTTTTTTGATAACATTCTGAAGAGAAGTTTATAATGTATGAATTTATCTTGCAGAACAATTTTGGTCAAATGAATCTGCGTTGCAGAACATCACAAAATATTCTGCTTTGGGGATTAACTGTAATTTAAACTTCTAATTACGGAAAAATACTCTCTTTCACGTTCCATTCCGAGATACTATTCATGTTGAGTAGCGGGAAATATATCATTATAACTAGGCAATTTCTGTCTATGAGAGGCCCTACTTAGCTCAATCGTTAGCTGATATTTGCTGGTTCGAAACAAACTCGGACTTCGCAGCGTTTCTGTGGAAATTTTTCATGGTTTTCCTTGTGCAAGAACGATAAATCGATTAACTTTTTCTTCAAAAGTCCTCACAGAAAGCATACCTCCTATACCACGTGGCCAAAAATTGCCGATGCTTAATAAATTACCACCCCTATCCTTGCCTACGTAATTACTTAGCATTTAACCATTCTGGTTTCGACTGTTGGTTGGTTGGTTGGTTGATTTATGACGGCCGATTATTTGCTCGAGGGATATAGGCCCTAGTGGGTAGTGCCCTACGTGGGGGTCTTTCTAAGGTATCCTAACCCGTATTTACGGCATCTGGTTTCGACGGATTTACGCGTTTTAGGGGTCAGAATACAGAAAAAATGTTTATACTATATGTCTGTCTGTCCGTTTGCCTGTCATCATTGTATCATCTCAAAGTGTATGAAGTTATGCATAGAATTTAACCAATTTTTTTATAGTTTTGTGAAAATATACAGCAGGTTGTTCTTGAATTTGGATATATCCGCCGGAAGGTGGCATTATAATAACGATTTTAGTGCCATTTTCATTATTGTATCATCGAAACATGTATGAAGTTATGCATAGAATTGAACACATTTTTATAGGTTTTTGGATATGCCCAGAAGGTTTCAGTTGAATTTGGAGATATTCCACTGGTAGGGGGTGCTATAATAGCGATTTTTGTGCCATTTTCATTATAGTATCATCTAAAAGTGTTTAAAAGTATGTACAGAATTGAACCAAATTTTATGTGTATATTTTTAATTATTGCCTGCAGGTCCCAATTGAATTTGTGGCTATTCCAAAGACGCACTGTGATAGCGATTTTAGTGCGAGTTTCTCGATTTTTCGTAGTTCTCATATAAATCGGCTGCTCGTACAGCGAAGGTAATCCGCACTTCGCAAGTAGCTGACGTACAACGCAGAATAACGAAAAATATTGATTTTATCGGCTGTGTGATAGCAAATTTTGAAGTATGAACATGTATGAGATCGAAGAAAGTTTTGAGATTGGTATACCTGACTAGTTTTTGAATGCCAAGGCAGTTGACCTAAACCCTATTCCTTTATCTGAACGTAGCATATCGTTCCGTTAATTTATAAATTGTCAAATATTCTTTCACATGCATTGAATTCATTTTATTTAAAATATGGTTACAACTGTATACAATACAATATAGTAACACTTGCATATGTATTTACAAAAATGGCAATTTATTATCTACCAAACCACTCTAAATAGAAAATGTCAACTGGCTGTGAAACAATAACGAAATATTTTATATATTAAAAAATAGAAAATATTTATAAAAAATAAAGAGCGTAATTTCATTTAAAAATATATAGATTTTTTTATGCATATATTGACACGGAAATTTTAAATATATCGAAAGGATAGCACCGAGACCGCTTGTGTCAGTTCATTTTTACACTTCCCCGATAGTTTTAAAACTCATGGAAAAACTATATTAATTTTAATAAACTGCAACATTAGAATATCACTTTAAAGTAATATATGGATAGTAAATGGAAATTGTTTTTGATTTTCTATTTACTGCAATCGGGTACTAGCGGCAAAAAATACTGTACTTATAGAATTCATACAAAAAAAGTGACTATTTTCGGGTTAATTCACGACATTTGTCTTTTGAAACAGGAATTAAATCCCCTAAAAAGTAAGTGCTCTATGACACAAACCTATATTTGCTACGAGATTTTTGAAAGTATGATAATGATTTTGCCTCAATTTCTAGGAACTTCAGTTCACTGTATAAGAGAGACAGTTAATAACTCGCAAATATCCGCCGATTAAAGCATTAAGCTTAAGTTACCGTATGTTGGAACATTTTGTGCAATATACTTTTGCATACTTAACAAGGACTTCCAAATTCCATGGCGAAATTTACTTTGTTTTGCATTCCAAAGTTTAAACAGAAAAATATTATTTGCCTGGTGAAAATGTTCTCACTGATAATTTTATTTAACGTTTTAGAGAATACATTTTCTTCGTGTGCTCAATAAATTTAAAACATTTCTAAAAGAAACAAAATATATTTTTTCTTTATATACCAGTTTTGCATATTTATCGAGTTGGATATCATATATTCCCCTAGCATTTGCTTAAGTATTTTCTTTAATATTAATAGAGTCTATATGCAGCTTCAGTGAGTTTTTTATTTTTAATGCATCTTGAAGACCCCAAAACTTTGCATATTCCTGTTCTAAATATTTTATGGAAACTGTGTATAAAATATAGTTTAAATAATCTTCAAAGTATTTGAATTTAAAAGATTTTTTAAATATCTAAACAATTGTGGAAAGACAACGTGAAAAACTATGTCATATTCTACTAATATACATAAAATGCAAATTAAAATTTCATTCCGAACGGTTATAACTGACGTTATGCTGAATGGGGTTTTGGTGACTTACATTTTCAGTTAGATAGTTTTTCGAGGAAAGTTTTAGTGTATAACACGTTATCATTCGTTGCTTAGTTATAGAGATATGGGAAAAAGTTCTATATTTAAGCCAACCCGATTAATTTCATTCCGAACGCTAATAACTCACTTTATGCTAATCAGATTTTAATGCATCTTACATTGTCAGTTATGTAATTCTGGGAAGGGAAGGTTTTAATGTATAACGCAACGTTTTACATTGCTTAGTTATAAAGTTGTGGGACAAATTTCTATAATTAGGTGAACCCGATTATAAATGATTAGCTTTCTTAAAAAGTTCTACTGAAAACTTTTTGATGGTCTTTGCACTGTTAATTAAAACAATTATGCAAAACAAAAATGAAACATTACATGTACAATTATCATTCCGAAGTGCAATACTTACATTCTACGTGAGCGAAGCCGCGAGAAAAAACTAGTTTTTATTAAAATAAAATATTTATTTTATAGTTTTAGCTAATTTGAATTTAAATAAACTAGTAAATACTAATGCTAAAATATGCGTAAGCTTGCAATGAGGTAACACTTAAAATAGTTTTTTTGGCAACAAATGCCTGGAATGTCGTTAAAATGTTCTTAAGCTGAGGTGTTTTCAATAAGTTCATTTAGTCATTCTCCATTTAAAAATCTGCATTAAGAAAATCATATTAGCATACGGTAAGTGCTTTTCGTAAATTCATTTCAGTATTAACCCTCTGAGCGTTTTGAAAAAGGGTAAAATTGTAATGTTGTTTTCTCTGCATTTTGTTCTAAATGCTAAAAAAATATGATTCTTTCAGCATTATAAATAAAACTCAATTACAAATATGAATGTAACAATTGAGAGTATTAATCATTCTTCAATGTTTTGAAAATTCATTAAATCTATAGAATTATATTATCTTAAACATTGCATATATTGCAGTGAAACCTGGAGCTTAGTGAACGGAATATTTCGTTCCACACGCTTAGAGGGTTAAATGCTATTTTAAACTAATGTACTATCCCAAAAGTGATTTTAAATAAATCGAAATGTATTCCCTATTGCAAAGATAAATTTCTATTCTGATGAAAACACTTTTTAGTATTTTGCGAAGTTAAATTCATAATATTGTTTAAACTTTTTACGTTATAAACATGAGTATTTATATTTCCCAAAAAAATTTTAAAGTGAAAATGTCAAGACGCTATTCTAGGTGCGTATCGCAAGACTGTCGACGTTCCATTTTCACAAATTGCATTGCAGTTTAAGCAAATTCGTTTTTCTTGTTTTTATATTCATAAGAAAGAGCGGCATTTTCCCATCCTTTCCACAATTGTCCAATGAATACAATTTTGTGCGAAAGGGAAATATTGACGCAAAAGCTAACAAAGACGGTAGTCGCATACATTATGAAGAAAAGTGTACGCAGAAGCTAAATTAAATTAAACAAAAGCATAATTTATAGAACAAATTCAGAAAAACAATTTATTTCCCCCGTTGTTTAGTCCCAAGAAGAGGCAGATATTAAAATATTTCATCAGTTGGTTTTACATTTGATGTTAAATTTTTGGTAGTAAATAAGGTTAAACCAAACGAACAATTAAAAAAAATCATTCAATATGATATTTAAATCACTCGTGAAACTTTGTGTGCCATCTACAGTGAAAACTAGAGTCTGCCATCACATTTTTGGAGTCTATACGCGGAAGTCTATATTTCTTTTAAATATCACATCATTTTCACTGTCAGAACAATTTATCCCTTCCCACATTAGTGCGTCATTAAATCAATTGTTTGAAAATTCCTGTGTTTCTTTAATTATTGTTTATAATTAATTGGAAATTATGTAATTTTCAGAAATATTTTAAGCATTTGCATTAATATTTGCATACTAAGAATCTAAATAAATATCAAGAGTTCATTTTATTTAGGCACAGAATACGGATAATTTAATATGACGTCATCTCTGACAGAGTTATAGTAAATATCTTATATTGATGAGTGAAAATGCTTTTTTGTCGAATGACGTCATTTTCTTCATGGGAAACATTTCGCTTTACATATTACTTCCTATGATACATTATTTACCGTTATTTTATTTACACAGATTACTTAATATTATTTTTCAATAAATAATCTGTGTTCTGCTCTTCTGTGGTTAGTGCATAATTAAAAGCAATCATTTAAATATAGTTAGATTTTATGAAAAACTTTGAAATTTTACTTTTAAATGTGACCCAAGTTTTAGTGGTGAAATCCCGCTTCCCATTGGTGGCATCTAAAAAGGCAAACTAATTTTACGTTACTACGGTTGGCACTGCCTACTACAAAACAAGTTAATTGTGCACCAGATCTGGAGAACGAGAATGTCATTCTAAAAGTCATCTTCGAGTACCAATCCATCGATTGGAATAATTCTGATTGAGGTAACGTCTGACAACTTTTTTTCACTAATTGAGCAGAAAAGCCGATCTGTTGGAAGATTATATTTTCTTTGTCAATAATATGATCTTCAGGAAAATCGACACAATTTACGGGATTACTGAATCGACTGCATACTGTCAGAAAGTGATTTCTAGTAAACTTTTTGGGCAGAAAAAAGGACTGATGTTGTAACCTCCTATAATTCTTTCCCAGGTTCTTGTTATATCTAAAATACTTGTGGGTCAGATTCGCATCCGAATTGGACACTGTATTCTTCCCCGTTTTTCTGATCTGGCGATTAAGGACTCTTTTTCTGCGGTGACGGTTTAATGTGGTAGTTTACAAGATACTACAAAATTTCATCGAAAATTTGAAGCAGCGAAACACGAAAGGTTGAAATTGCATCTTTTGCAATTGCTCTATTACTGCGAAGAAAGAGAAGGCAGTCTATTAGAACATCTATTGGGTGAAGTTGAGTTAGATTTTATTTATGTTTACTTTTTCATGAAAATAAGAGCTAAACTTTCATTAAATATAACTTATTTAAACAGCATAATATAACAAACAATTTTTATTAAATCGTTTGTATGGAAGACACTTCAGCACTATGCCACGCCTTTCTCATTGCATAATTCCAAATTCATCATTTTTGTACCCACAAAAGGTACTTCTTGAATTGATTGAAAAATATATTTTACCGTTTTCCGAAATTCCAACGTATTTCCGAAGAAATTATGTTAGCGTGTTACTTTAGAAGGATCCAGTATACAGATAGAAAGAAGAGTGTGGGGGAGGGGGGGGGGGGGTTAAAACCGGAATTATTCCCGTAATGTTTAAACATTATCTGTTCCAGTATTTCATAAACAATTTCTTCGTAAAATTTTGTAAAACGTTAAAAGTAATTTAAATTCAGATGTTCCATCTAACAATAATGAAATCAATTAAATTCTATAATGAGTTTTTCTTTTTTTTCTTTTTCTATAAAGTTAAGAAAAATAAAAGAAACTTTGATGAAATGGGAATTATTAACCAACTTATATTTTCTATTACTTGTATGCAGTTAATTTGGGTCCAATATAATTGAATTTTGTAATTTACTTTATTTTAGAAGAAAGTTTAATTTAAAATTTGTCGTAATTAATTTTTTTTTGTTCATTCAAGACATATTGAAGTATCTCAATTTGATATCAATTGAAATATATAAATATAATTTAAAAAAAATCCTAAAATTTTGAAAACTTCGTGTTATTGTACAGTGTATATATTTTATAATTGAAATAAAACTGTAAATTGAAATAAAGTTTTAGAATTGCTGAAAATTCTTGAAAACTTCTTTCTTTTTAGTAAATGTTTGGAATTCTTCGTTTTCTTTTCTTTGAATAAAATATATTTTCACACTTTCATTAATAAAACTTTGTAAAATTTAATTATCTATAGAAAGAACTGATATTGAAATGAATTATTTTTCGATATTTTTCATTCTTTAACGATTTCTTTGCAATGAGCCTATTTTAGATTAAAGAAGTTTAATTTGCCTAAATTAATAGCATTTTCACTAGTATTGTAGATGATGAAGAACCATATATTGGAAAAACTATTGTTATATAACTTTCTCATATATGTGTAAATTTACAATATTCAAATTAATGTGACAGTCAAAACAGTACTTTTTTCATTTGAATTTTATTTGGCTTATTTCTAATTTTTCTTAAATCAAACTCATATTTTTTGTATATTTATATTCATGCTAAAAATAGAAAAACACGTTTTTAATGCACGGAAACGCTAAAAATTCATAACATTAAAAGTATATAACGTGGTAAGTTTCGATCATACAAAAATTAAAATTTTACTATTTTACTTCTTAGAACAAGAATAAAAATTATATACCTTTTAGGAGAAAGGGACCATATAAAAATTTGAATATAGTATTTTTTTTAATAACTATTTTGACACAAATTGCTTTTTAAATGATGAAACATTTGAAATAGTTCTGGATTTTCGTAATTAGCTATTGTACTACGTTAAGATGGGTTACCTTGTATATATATCAAGATATATCGGTCAATTTTTTTTCCTTATATCCAAGATCTGTTGTGGTAAAAAATCATGACGCTATCGGAAATGTCTATTCCGCTTCCGATTTGGCTTATCCTTTTATAGTAAGAAAATTAATATTTGAAAATGAAACAAGTGGTAATATAAATGCTAATGCAAACTACAGGTTGGTTAGGAAATTACTTTATCTGTTTAGAGACATCTGCATCTAAAATTAAATAGAAGTGGCTATATATCTTATAGTATTTAGACTTTTGAACGCAAGCTTTAGGTAAAACCCACCAAAACAAAAAAAAAAAAAAAACTATGCAATACACTATATCTTACTTTGGTACATATTTAGATATAATTGAGTAGTAAATTATATAGCGAGGTAGCAAGTATACTGAGAACAATTCTTCAGTTATTCGAAGGTATTATTTCTTTAGGTACTAAGTGTCTACCTTTTTAAGGAAAGTGAATACGTTTGCTGTCACTGATGCACAAGAAATTTGCATACTCAATTTTCCTAGCGATTATTTGAAATACCTAAATGTTTTCAAATGAAGGGTGTATAAAATATCTTTATTGACAAAAATGACATTTTCTATTCTCTTACTTTATCAATACAGTCGAGTCTCTATATAACGGAATCCATTGTTCCAGTCAAAAAATTCGTTATAAAAAAAATTCGTTATACAAAAAAATGAAGGAAAAATTCCTGTTTAGTGTGTAGATTAAAAAAAAATATTTTTTGAGGTGTATAATTAAGCCCCGGACATATTAATCAATGGTGTCCCAACCTTTTTTTGGCCTTACAAACATCTTAATTATAATAAAAATCCGATGCATCTATATAAACAAAATCTTCATGAGCCCACTCTTTGCATTCCTGGCACTGAATCCAGTCTTCTTCAAATGTTTCTCCGCATATGATGCATTCTGTCTCGTTTTATCGAAAATTCAAAACACTCACTCACAACTAACTTACTCGACGCCCACGTTGCATTTAAAGTGTATTTGTTTTGACGCGATCAGGCGTTCATTTACAATAACTCTTTATTTACGCAACACTTCGAATTTCTTAGCAATTGAAATGTTCGCGGTTACCCGACTTTCCCCTATTTGTTTTTAATATACACGTTGATACAATATATAGGTTCATAGGGAATGAATCAATGCCATTTAGTAAATGATGTCAAATATAAATTCACACAACTATATTTTACAATTCTGAAAAATATTTTAAAATACTGCTATATAGATCTTGAATATGTATATTGCATGTATATGTATAATCTACACATAGCATGCTTTATTCTGAAAAGTAGGATCTTTTAAGAATCTATTTAAGCTTCCGCATTCAATATTAAGTAGCGATTTCGAAAAAGTAGCTTCAAAAATAGATTTTCACTTCACTACTTATAAAAGTGTTCATTGATTTGTAAACTTTGCGGTTTAAGGTAATAATATGTATAGGACTAATACCTTTACCCTGTGGAACAGTAAAATAAACTTTTTTAAAACCAAAAATTTTATTTAATAAAATAATTTCCAGAAAAATAGACGTTGTAGTATTTTATTAAATACAATATCTTGTGAAAATATATTTATATGATTTAGCTGGTCAAATTTCTCTCATTTTTGGTTAACTCTCCCCTATGTGGAGAAGTCTGGTACAGACTAAAGAATTATACTAAAGAATTACTAAAGAATTATAGAAAATATATTTTTTAAATATTTTTTAGAAACTTTCTAAAACTTATGACACTTTAAGAATATAAAATATATAATGAGCTTTTTATATGCGACAAACTCAGAAACTATTGTATCACAAACGCAAATTACGAGCATTTTATAATAAAAAGTTTGTCTAATGTTCCATCTCTCCGCTATACACCATTAGAATTAATCTTTCTCATTAAATTCAGATTTAAACGATCACTTTTTTGTATGACATGTTACTACTGTAACCTCTCGAAAAATTCCGAAAGGATATAAGTTACGTTTTACTATATACACTTTCCATTGGAAATTTATTTATATGATTTATTAGTGGGTTAAACACCCCTCATTGTTTCTCAACACTCCCTAAAGTGATTAAGCTTCATCTAGTTTACAGACTTATAGAAAGTATTTAAAAAATATATACATTAGTAACTTTTCATACTTATAACGACTTAAAATGATAGATATATAACGAGCTTTTTATATGAAACAAACTGAGTCGATATTGCATGTCAAACCTGAAATACGAGCAATTTAGTAAAAAGTGTGTCGAAAATTCCAAATTCCTATGTATTGCTACCTTAAATCTTTATTAATTAAATTCAGATTTAAAACTTCAATTTTCTCTATGACATGTTACTACTGTAACTTTACTCTCCTACATTCCTGAAATAATTCATCTCTATTTTATGTTTCATTTATGCTAAAACATGTTATCATAAACTTGATTAAATCTCACTTAAAGCGTTTCGTAGTGGACTGTGTGATTAATGTTTATTCTTTGGTCTTTAGAACAGGACATTTAAGTACCTATTTTATAAAATACTAATTTCAAGAACGCTTGAAGGGATATTTTGTAATGGACAAGAAGATATTAATTTTCTTGTCGCAGCCAACAATCTTTTTAAATTAAAAATGTTCGAAGTTCAAAAATAATAGGGAAACACATATATTAATATTAAAATGATATCAGTAATGTTTCGAAATTTGAGGGAGAAATACTAGAATTAATAAAATGAAAAATTTTGTATCCTTTTTGTTGCACTTTTATTACTAAATACCAGAAATTAATAAATCGATAATCGGATATTATTTAAATAAAATAACGCATTAGTTATTAAAAATATAAAATTTTATTGGAAACTTAATTTTAGAAAAATGTATACATATTTTTTTTCACTTAACAATAAATAATCGAAAATGAATAATAAATATAAATTAATACATAATCCAAGTATAAAATCCATCAACTGAAAATATCTATCAATCTATTTCATATTTCAACCAGGTTTAGTTTTAAGATACATACTTTTAAATTATCTACTCGCAGATAATTAATAGATTTAAAAAAAAAAAAAAACCTGTTTGATTATAATATTGTCTCTACTAATAGCATCTTTACATTGAAAGCAATATCTTTAAACGGTTTTGAACATCATTGGAATAAATACCGTATAGTTATTGTGGATAAATTTTATATGTGTTTCAAAAGTTAATTTATTAAAAGATTTATGAACGTTTTTTTGGAAGAACTTAAATTCGAAATAATTTTCTTTATATTATCTCTTAATAGTTACTGTGAAATATTTATTTGAAATATTTCAGCTTGTTGACTAACATTATAAGACGTTGCAAAATATATGTTTTAAACAAATATATTATAAATGTATAAAACATTTTTTCTTATTTACTGGAAACAGTGCAACAAATAACAAGCAAATAATTAGATAGAAAGCCAAGGTATTAGTTATGTTTAAATAGAAAATAAATTTATTTTGTTAAGCATCATTTTATTTTAGTAGGATATTTTATTTACATTAGGATGTCCGTTTGAAATTAAAGCATGCATCGAGAAATTGCATTCAAGACAAAATTTTGTTTGTTGTATTTCAAACACTTTCAAAATTATTTAAATACTGTTAAAATTTCGGTTTATTTCTCTAGTAGTGTCAACCATTTATATCGTAAAATACCGAGGCGATCACGAAATATAAATAATTAAAATTCATCAGTTTAGTTTATGCAGTAATATGAATTATTTAAATTGAGAAACAACAATACTGCATACAAGTTTTATAAGTAGATGTGATGGTAACATAAATTATTCATGTTTTCTAAATATATTTAATACGTGCATTTGTATAAATGTCTATGAAGAGGCATTTACATATATACAGCGTGATTCAGAAAGATGGAGTCAATAGCTTATCTTCTTAAATATTGCCCCTAGACAAATACTTCGCATTGCAAAGTTGTATAAGAAAAGCGCAAAATGTGATGACATAAGCTGCAACCCCCGGAAAGGGGCCTATTTAAGAAAATTCTCAAACTAAATTTTTATACGACTCCCGTAAGGTAAAATTTCCAATTACGAAAATTTCTTTATCCATTCCTGAATGGAACCCAACAAATTACATCTTGATATCTGTAAAACCCACAGAGTTATACCCGTTTAAATAATTCGTCAGTTTTTAAAGGATTAGACATAAATTGAATTGTGGCAATTCAAGAAACAATATTAATTTAAAGCATCATTCCGAAGCGGTTAATCATTGATATGCTAATTTCTGGCTGTAAGGAGCACGTCATATAATCTTCACGATGTATTTTAAGCAAAAAAGGTTTCCCTGCCCAATCCACAGTGAAGTTAATTTGAACTGGCAGCATGTAACAAAGAATATTTTGGAATGTTAATTCCGTTTGCCATCGTAATAGTCAAACTGCGGAAAAATACAGACGCCGTTTCCGTAATTCTCGGCCTCCTTATAGGATTTTTATTTATTGACTTGTTCAGCGAATGCAAAGAACAGTGCGTGCATAACCAAGGAGATTCAGGTAGGCCTATGTCCTGGTCAATTGATACCGAAATTGATATTTTTGCTCATTTTGTGAGTTAGCATCATGCGAGTACACGAAGTGTTGCTTCAAAATTGAACGACCCACAATCAACAATATAGAGAGTATTGCGATGGGACATTTGGCATCCATACAGTATTCGTGCATTTCATGCACAGGTACAATCAAACTATCAACGGCGCGCGTCTAGATTCCAGCAACTGGAGATTAAACCACACGACTCCAACCCCTCCTTTCTGAGAAATGTTCTTTGGATAGACAAATGTTATGTCTAGCAATATAGGACAATTAATCGCCCTCGGAACATAAAAATGTAAAAATTTGTTTTACAATACTTTCTTTGCACTGTATGTGTACAGAAAGAAAAAATAATCAAAATTACTACTGTATAATACATGAAAAATAAAATAATATTCTGGCTTCGTACCCGAACTGAATGAAAATTAGAAATAGGAAAGAAACTTTATTTCTAATGAACGAAAAATGGAACCGAACATAATATTTTTTTCGGTTTTCGGACTGAACCAAAATTTTAGATAGTTCTGTTTTTTTTAAAACTTATTTAGGAACATTGTTATTTGTAAATGTCCAATTAATAAAATTTCAGTTATTTGAAAAATAAATTAAAATCAAACTATTATCATAATTTACTTCTCATCTTTAAATAGTTTTACATAATGCATTCCGAAAGTTAAGTAATAAATTATGTATTCCGATGCTAGTTATATTGCCAAAAAGGAAGGTATAGGAATTGTTAGTGCCAACTTAACGCATGTGTCCAAAGATGAATTATGGAATAAATATAAACGAAATTTTATTTCTGCTTTATTTTCAATACTACAGATATTTCAATGTTAGGATGGAAGATTGTTCTTAAGATTAAGAAAGAAGTTAATTGAATTCGAATATTTAACCTACTGCAATAAAGCAAGCTTTGTTTATTAATTTTAATTATGGAAAACTGAGAAAAGTTGGATAATGTAGCATGGTGGTACGAGGGTCGATCCAGAAATAAGGTTCCCATCCAATTTACAAATAGACAACATTGTTTATTCGCATAGAAATTTACATTGTTGGAAATAATGAAGCTTTCTCTATTTTTCTACATAATCGCCATCTTTTTCTACGCATTTTTGTAAGGGGTGCTCCAATTTCAGTATCCAATGTCGTAGAACTCCGCCGCCCACCCGCTATGGAAGCGTTTTACCTCTTCTTTGACGTAATCGTCGCTCCGGAAGCATTGGACACCCAAATGTTCCTTTTTCTTGGGGAACAAGTGATTATCACTTGAGATAATCTCAAGATAAAGGAACATTTGGGTGTCCAACGCTTCCAGAGCGACGATGACGGCAAAGAAGAGGTGAAACGCTTCCTCAGCGGCTTAGCGGCGGAGTTGTACGACATTGGATACAGAAATTGGAGCACCGTCTACAAAAATGCGTCGAAAAAGAGGACGATTATGTAGAAAATAGAGAAAACTTTCTTCTTTCCAACGATGTAAATTTCTATGAGAATAAACAATGTTGTCTATTTGTAAATTGGATGGGAACCATATTTCTGGATCGACCCTCGTAATTCGTGCTAGCTCAAATGTACATCTATTGAAGATTTATCAAAATTATTTTAATTAATTAATCGATTAGTTAATTTCTAATTTGAATGTTAAGGGAGAAATTTCACGGACAGTACTTTGAAATGATATAAGATGCAGATTCATTAAAAGGTTTTAAACAACCCTAAGTCTCCTTGTATCCTTGTTTGATTGAAAAAAAAACTTAATCATATTCGATCATAATTAATAATCTATTATTTACACTGACTCTAATTTCACAAAATTTTAAAATTCTGAAAAATGTCCTAACATTTTTGTGGATATAGTTTGAAGATTTTAATTCTACTGTAAATAAAACTGTTCTGTGTTTTTCCAATCCGGGCTTGAAAGCAGTTCAACAATACAAATAATTTTTATATCAGTGTCATTAAACTGGTAAAAAAAATTCGCACAAACAAAAAAATTTGAATTAAATAAATAACTCTAAATGGATTTACAGAATTTTGCTTCTTTTGAGGATGAAGCCATGCATTTTCTTTCTTATTATATTAATAGTAATAATACTGTTGCATATTTTGTAGATGCATTTGATAGCAAAAATCCATCATTAATCATTTTGGTGTAATTAAAAAAAAATAGAGTAGAAAAAAAAAACTTTGAAAATATGTCTGTTTTAGGAACTGGTTAACTTGAAATTACTATTGTTATTGTGTTGAATTCAAAACTTCCAATGGAATTTACATTTAAGCTTTTTTAAAACTAAAGAAAAATGTTACATGTTTCGTGAAATAAGGACTGGGATCTTCGATTAACGAAAAAAGTGGAGTATATATTTACAATGGAATAGCAGAGTTTCCCCCAAGACAGGGGCCTGCTGATGAAACAAGTTGGAAATTGTACGTCAAACGTTACAAACGAGGTGCGTTCGTACGCACGTTTTAGAATTAAATTCATGATATCCCGTGCGTAGAACGGGTTAAACAGCTAGTTAAGTATATATTTTATGACACTGTTCATACAAATATCTTAACTAGTTATATAAATATTCAGATATATATGTATCAGCTAGTTATATAAATATTCAGATCTTGATGATTTTTAATTCTGTGAAATGAATTATATCGTCTGCAGATTAATTTCTGTAATAAAATAAGTATCTCGGTCGCTTGACGATTTAACATCCATCGGAAGCTCATATAACAAAAAAGCACCGATTTAAAAAAAAATCAAATTTCTTAATAAATATTTTTATTAATATCTCCTAAAGTTTTGATTCGATTTTGATAAAATTTGAAATGTCTCGACAAATTTATGCAAAGATAATATATTTCAAATTGCAAACCATTTGGTTGGGTAGTTTTTGCGTTGTTATATGCGGACAGACAGACAGACGGACGGACAGACAGACAGACGGACGGACAGACGGACGGACCAAACGACGACTATAGGTGCTACGTATTTATATAATTACGAACGCACCTAAAAAGGCATAATTTAATATTTAAGGTCATGTTTTGGATACTTAAAGACACTTTCTTCATTTTTAAAGGCATTCTTTTGATTTTTAAAGATACTTTTAACAATTAAAACTCAGGATATTCTTATCAAAATAACAAAATGTCAGTTTTTACTATGCAAGCATTTGTTTTAATTCCAAAAGCACATATTTTGATTGGGGGGAAGGGAATGAAGGGTGTTTGTTTTTCGTATGAGGTGCAAGAAGGGTATTTTTCAAACCAAATAACAGGCAGAGTGCAACACATTACTGAAACTCTGAAAAAAAATATCAAACATCGGGACTTTTAAAAATCGCCGTGATTTTCAAATGTAAGAAAAAATAACTAATACTTTATTTCATGTAACATTTTGTTGATATTTGTAGCTATACATTATTTAAGCCACCTACCATCATATATTAAAACGCTAAGGGGATTCTGTAAGATCAGCACAAAATCGACTTATTTGCGCATGCGTCAACACTTCCGGACCTAACCAGTTCCCCTTAAGGTCATTGAACAGATTGGACAGAAAGAATTCTTCGCTAGCGCACGTGCAGAAGAAATTTTCAGGGTGATTTTTTATAAAGATATGAAGCTATGATTCTTAGAATTCATTCATATTGTCAATTCTGTACTGCACGTTGAGGTTTTGAAAGAGAGTATTACAATAAATATTACGTATGTTTTCATTTTATCTTTATTTATTCTGGTTTATTGAATTCTTTGGATTATCAGTATAATGATCGCTAAATTATACCGAAAATTTTACCTGATGAAAACTGTTTATACTACGATCAATTCATTTTTATGATGATGATATTTTATGATATTTTCTCAACTTAAATGAGGTTCGAGGTACAAATGGCGCAAATTTACGAGGCGCAAATTTTGATATATGATAATGAACCTCACAAAAGAAATGCTGAGAACCAGAATGGTTTAGTTTTTAAAAACTTTTTTCTCAGTTTACCTATATTAAGTGTCATCTAATTGTGAAACTTGGGAGGAAATTTTTTATTTTATCAGATGGTCTTGGCACTGGAAGCATTTTAGTTCAAACTGCACACTCGTACATCAAATACTTCATTTTATATATTAAATTAAATTAGATGAGTTAATATGTGACATACTGTAACTGAGAAATTACATACTTGGAAATAAATTTACGCTTAACGAATACATTTATAGTTAAAGATGATTTAGAAATTTCTGTAATTAGCTAGTACAAAAGGGATAAATACAAGAAATGTCAATAACTACAAGAAAGTAATTTTATTACATACAGTGGATTAACATTACGTATTATTCTTTTGATAACATTCTGGGTATTAGTATCATTATTTGGCCCTGATCTCTTACTTATATCACCCCTTATATAGTATTTATTGCTAAAGAAGGATTACTTCGAAGTAAAATTATCGTAATAGGATGTATTCTCCTAAAAGCCATAAATAGTTGATAAGAGGAAACTCAATAGATCTTTCAGAGAGATCTATTAATACTAGATTAACTTTGAGATTTGTAACTTTAGGAATAAACAAGAAATCCATTGAAAGTAGTTTTCGTTTCATGATAAAATTATCTTTATATGTTTGAAAGTAGATAATTTTTAAAAGAATAGTTAATTAAAAAAATATGTTATTTGCAAGTTTTTGGTGAATTCCGGAAGATATTATTTGTACTTAAAATAAAGTTCTGAAATTTATTTAATAGCATTGGGATTTAATTTTCAAAATTTATCATTTCTGTGATTGAGATTGATTTTATTGTGTGATAAAACTATCTGTTTCTCATGCTGGATATTTTCTCTTTGAAAATATCATACATTTTTTAGAAAATACAAAAATGGAAATCAGTAGATATAGCAAATGCAAATTTGCATAGAACCCAGTATTTTAGTAATAATTTTTTTTTCAGTACTAACACATTTTTTTCATAAAATTATAATATGAAGAATAATTTAAAAAATTGAAAGCATGCATATATGCAGTGCTTTTAGCTACTTTAATTATTACTTTATTAATGCAAGTAAAAAAGAACATATCTTTTGTTATTCAAATGCAGTTGGTATTTTATATGTGCTTACAATTGTTTTAACAAGAATAAATACCGCCTTAAATATTAATAGCTTGAAAAACCCTTTTTCTTACTAGTATCTTATTTGTTTTTATGTAAACATAGCTGTTTATTTTCAATGTATGGATTTATGGTGCTTAAAATGGTGCATAAACCATACACCGGATATTTTATTAGAAGTGGTATTTTTAGTAAAAGGTTTTGTGATTTATAGTGGTTTTAAGAAACATAGTATTTTAAAAACACCGTTTACCAGGATGCTTCTGTATGTTTCGCCATGTTTTGTATTAGAAATTATTTTATGATTGATTAAAATTTTTAATAATATATTATCCTTTATAATGTTATGCGTTTCATCAAGATCAATTCAATTCGAAACTCGTGATGTTCCTATTGAGAATTGATAGATGCTTTTAAAACATTCTTAAAACGACCGTATGCAGTTCCATCAGTTTTGTTAGTAAAATATCCAATAAAATAACTGTGCTCAATTCATACAAGAAGCATATAAAAAAACCCAACTTAAATCAATTCATTCATTTTCCTCATTATTTGAAAACAAGTTAAGGTAATTTTTGTTCTATATGTCTGGAATTGAATAGTGTGAATATTTATTTCAATATTTACTTATTTCCCCTATCCAGAGGTTAGTGGAGAGTCGTTGATCTTTTTACCACCAGGATTCATGGTATTTCCCCCGCTGAATAGAGATGCTTCCTATAACCCAATGTTTCATTAAATATTTTTGCAGTACTGTAACATAATTTATCATGATAAAATTACAACATAAAAAATAATCAAACAATAGAAAATATGCATTTATTTATATAGTGCTTCCTCGCTACTTTATTGATTATTTTATTGATACAAGTACAAGATCATAACTTTTGTAATTCAAATACAATTAATAATTTTACGTATTTTTAGAATTGTTTACACAAGAAAAATGTTTACCGTATTTTTTTTTTCACTGTGTGAATATATATTACATAACGTTTATAATTTTAAACCGGGATTTTTCCCTGAATCATTGATAAATACATGAAATTTGTTTTGTTTTCTGGAAAAGATACTTGTGAGAGAAAACATTATTAACACTCTCAGGTTTGAGCTATTTTCAACCGCATATCTCCCTCTGGACTGGGGGTACTTGGTACTATCCATTATTAAAAAATTATATAGTTGGAAGATATGTATTTTAATAATTATTTTTATTATAAACTTCAAACTGTTCACTGCAAATAAAGGAGTCTTAAAGTAAGACAAAAAAGACTGAAAAAGCATTTAAGACACGTAAATGTCTTAATATAGAGCTTAGACATAATAGATACCTTAATTTAAGACACTTGTGTGTCTTAATCGACTGGTGGTAGAAATGAACCAATAGGGTTTCCGTGGCCAGTGTCTTAATATGGTAAAATGTCTTAAATTAAGACATAACGCTAGTGTTGTTGATCACATCTCAATTGAGAAGGGAGGGAGGGCAGGGCAAGCAGGTGCAGTGATGACCATAAGAGATACGGACGGCGTTATTACATGACGGCGTAATGCATTCACAAATATAATAAATACAACAGCTCCTTGAATTATAAAAGAAAATATTTTAAAAAATAAAAGTAAGTTTTACCTTTATGTTTTCTTATATATTTGTTTTAACAACGTCACATAATTTCTTTTATATATTTGTAAGATACAAGATTAGTTTTCGATAAATAGCTTTCAAGTCTTTTGTTTTTTGTTTTCCAACAAGTTTAGTTATATTTTCTGCATCTATTTAAAGATTTTTTTTATTGAATGTAATCACTAAGCTCCCCCCCTCCTACAGATCTAGAAAACTTTCTGGTATTTAAACTATCAAACATAAATAATTAATTAAAATATGAAACCATTTAAAATGGATCACAATTTGTGGATTACTAAAATAGGTGTAAAAATAAAAAGGCTCTAAAACATTAAAAACAACTTTTAATTGCTTAATAGGCGCATGCAAGGCATGTGAAATTTTCTATGAAAAATTTCCAAAGTATTAAATATGAATTTACATTAAAACCATTTTAAGATGTTAAAAACATTCGTCGGAATCCCGAGCGCTTTCGACCAGAACCTGGCCATCATCAAAGGGCGGAAATGAGAAAAAATTCTGTAACCTCTGGAATGTAAGCTGTTTAAATAGCCGAACGCGAAACCCCATATGGATAAGGGGGGGGGGGGATGGACTAGTCTATTGAGAGAGGTGGTTTTTTCCAACCCAAATGTACCATTAACACCAAGTAGATTATACCAGATTTTCGGTATATTGTATAACATATCATTACAGGATTTCCCACCACTTGTCAGGATTTCCACTGACTCTCTCAGTATACATGCAGTATAGTTGTTCATTTGCGCGATAATCTTTACTTTACTAAAATATATATCAATTTCTGTTTTTAAATTTAACCGAAAAAGTGCAGTAGATGGTTTTCCTTTTGCTATGTCTGACTTATGCTCCCTTTTGCGGTCTTGTAATTTCCTAGTTGTCATATATATGTAAATACTTCATTTTTATTTTTACATTTAAATGGGATGATATAAATTCCTGCTTTATCATGCATATCTATGGGGTCAATTTTTCTGATCTGTCAAATGGTTTCCTATTTTAATTGATACACAAAGGTGAATTTTGTTACAAGTTTAGAATATTTTTTCTATATATTTAATGACTTCTGGGGATATAATATATATTCTATATATTTAATGACTTCTATATATTTAATGACGATTCTGGATCAATAATGGGACGATGCAATTTGAAGAAAAAATTCCAAACAGAAAGAATGAGGCTGGATAGGGAAATTATCAATATTAGGTTTTTACAGTGCAAGGAGCACAGAGTTATCCCCACATTTTTGAGGAATCGTAATAAAGTAATTCAGGAAGAAATTTCTGAGATCGGATATAAATTAGACAGTATTGCCCAGAAGGCATATATTAGAAGCAAGTTTAAACCGATTGATCTTTTGACCAGGAAAGGGACTTATATATTGAATTGTCACGGGTTTTAGATAACAGGGATCTTGATGAATTTTTGCGTTTGGTTAACATTTACCCGATAATTCAGAAAAAACAAAAAGAAAGGTATATTTATGGGAAATCAATAGACTTAAAGACAAGAAATCCTATAAAGAGCTACAGCAAAAACCAGTACCATATGTTAACCTCACCAATAAGAAAATAGACGAAAAACTGCATAATTTTCTAAGTATGGGACCTAAACAGATGTTTCAGAGAAAAATAGATATCAAAAGTGTGATAACGGACTGTGAAAAGATCATTAACATTATACTCACTAATAAAAAAGAGGAAGTTAGATGCTTGTTATTCAATAATGTCCAGAGATATTTAAAAATACCTAGAGTAACGAACGATAAAGATCTAAGTGCAATCAAGCAAATTAAAAATAATCAGGAGTTCACAATTATACAAACGGATAAATCAAATAAACTTGCAATAGTACCTACTGCAGATTACATTGCCAAAATGGAGAATTGTATTAGTGAAATGAATTGTTTAAAACTGAAAAAAAGATCCAAACTTAACGATTAACAGAAAAACACAAGAAATAATAAAACATGGTACTTTTCCTAGTGAAATAAAAGTTAAACATATGATTAACAAAACCGCAACTACCCCCAGCTTAATAGACGTTTGAAAGACCATAAACCTGATCTCCCTCTCAGACCTATTGTTTCAAAATATTCAGCACCAACCTATTCAATCGAGAAAGCATTTGTACCACTACTAAAATTAATGTTACCCCCCCCCCCACTAAATATGAAATCAACTTTACCATAGATTTAATCAAACGAATCAAATATTTTAAAATTAAAGAGATGCAACTATACTTGCAAGTTTTGATATCAAGTCATTATACCCCTCAATTAATGTACAAGAAGTCAGAAATATTATTGAAGATCAAATCAGCAATAACCCAGTGTATGATGACAACATTAAAAATACTCTTATATCCAGTTTAAATTTAATTACTAATAACAATGTTTTCATTTTTAACGGAAATTATTATGAGCAAATAGAAGGAGCCCCTATGGGCTTCCCCATCTCCGGTTTGTTTGCTGAACTAAAACTGAGACCCTTAGAAGAACAGATTATCTCCACCTCGGATTTAAAACCTGATTTATGGATCAGATATGTCGACGACATACTCAGAATTTGGAAGCATGGAATCTCAATTCGGGAAAAAAATTTAAAACATGCCAATAGTTTAGACAACAGAATACAGTTTACAATTGAAGTAGAGAAAAATGGGTCACTGCCTTTTCTGGATGTTGAACTAATTAAGTATAACTTGGCACATTGTTTAGACAGAAATATTTACAAGAAACTATGCCGATCCAATAATACAATATCTAATAGAAGTATAGTACCATTTAATTATAAGAAAGCAGCATATAATTTTTATGTCAGAAGGGCATTTAACGTATGTTTACAAAATTATCATATATAAACGCAGAATTAACCACGATTAAGAAAATTGCAACAATTTTTAACATCTTAAATTGGTTTTAATGTTTTAGAGCCTTTTTATTTTTACACCTATTTTAGTAATCCACAAATTGTGATCCATTTTAAATAGTTTCATATTTTAATTAATTATTTATGTTTGTCAGTTTAAATGCCAGAAGTGTTTTCTAGATCTGTAGGAGGGGGGGAGGGAGCTTAGTGATTACATTCAATAAACAAAAATCTTTAGTTGGGTTGGGTTGATTTATGACGGCCAATTATCAACACGAGGGATATAGGCCCTAGGGGGGTTGCCCTCCGTGGGGGTCTTTTGAAGGGATCCTAACCCGTATTTACTGCAAGGTTCAAAGAAAAGCACGGAAAACTCCGAACGGTTAGGTCGACGAGCGCGACAGGGGTTTGAACCCAGCACCTACCGTCTACCAGCATTGAGAGCAGAGCCTCTCAGCCACTGGTGGGGACAACAAAAATCTTTAAATATATGCAGAAAATATAAATAAACTTGTTGGAAAACAAAAAATATATATATTCATGATTTAAATTAGTAGGTATTTTCAAATACAAATAAATGGATATACAAAGTCCTGTATGGAAATACTGAGTAATAAATTAAATTGATTAAAGGTTAGATAAACAAATAAAATCTACCTTTTTTATAATTTTTTGAAAAATATTTTTTTCTCTAGGCAAATGACTAAAATTATATCCGTGATATACATGACCAAAAAATGAAATTTGTATCTTACATATGTATGACAGAGTTGATTGTATAATAATGATATTAAAACAGTGGTATAAGTCAACTAAAAGATAATACTTACTGCCGAAAGTCTTTATAATATGTCCCAGGTTAAAATAAGAAGAAAAAAAATAAGATAAACAATACATGGAGAGGATGAGTTGGGTGGGGGGGTGGGGAGGGACACCCATATTGTCAGCATTTTTAGCTGTAAAAATACTGTTTTTTTTTTCAGTGTAAAAATGCCGATAAATATGTTAGTTTTGGATATTGATCAGGAAAAAACGTTTTTTGAAAGTACTTAAAGAAGATTGTAACTTTAAAAAAATAATTTTAATTCCTGGAAGGATAGGATATGAATACCCTTCGCAGATTGGGTCCCTTCTAAAGAATAATGTGCTACTACAGATATGTAAGAATCAAAATTGATTCATTTAAAATCGTAATTTTGAAAAAAATTCTTTGCTTATTTGGTAACGTTATCATAATTAAAAATTATTGTAAAAGGTTAACAGTATTTAAAAAATATACTTGGGAATATTGCACATGGCTTGCTACAATACAAAATAAATTATGACAGCATAATGCAGACTGTTGTAATAGTCTTCCATAATTGGCATCTATTTATTTTTCTTTATAGCTTGATTGTAAGTCTTAAGTTTTAGCCTGCTGTGAATTCGCCAGTGTAAATAAGAGAAAAAAAATCATATAAGATGTTTCGAGTGCCTTAAAAATGACAGCATTTTAGATTTTTCAAATGTCTAAAAAATGGCGCCTGTTTAAGACATTTCAAATGTCTTAAAAATGGTAGCATTTTGATGTTTTGAATGTCTAAAAAATGGCGGCTTTTTAAAACATGTGAAGTGTTTTAAAAATGATGTCTTTTTAAGACATATCAAGTGTTTTAAAAATGGTGACCTTTTAAGATGTTTCCAATATCTTAACTTCAGATACAAAAAGGTGTCTTAAAAAGTAAGACACTTTTTTTTCACTTAAAATGTGACCATCCATTTAAGACACTTTTTTTAACTGAATTTCAGACGTTTGTGTTTACAGTGTTGTTCTTCATAATGAAGGAACTATTTAAATGTACTAAAAATTAGTATTTAATGATAAATTATTGAAAAAAGCATGTTTTATTTATTTTTTTACAAGTTCCGCATAAGAAATCATTTTTTAACATAAAATTTTACATAGACTTGAATAAAAACTTACACAAATGTTGTACAAATATCGAAAAATAGGTTTTATTTGTATATAAATATTATTTAGTAAAATTTGCTTTTGTGTAAATTAATATTTATTAGTATTTTTTTCGTAAAATTCGCTCAAAGCGACGTTGATTTTAAGCTCTGATTCTAGACATTGTCATATATTAAAATACTTACTTCTGTTTAGTTCTGCCATCTATATCTTTTTTATAAAATAAAAGGTTCGTAGATAATATCTGAAAAGACGGTGAACATAAATAGTCCGTACTTTTATAGCTCATACAGTTAAAAGTTGACCCGACAGACTCTCGGGCTTAGTTCACTTCACCAAAAATGGCATCACGAGTGACTTTCGAGCTTAGACCTCATAGTTTTAGAAAAACAAACATTTTTGTCATTGGTTCACGTATATTTTGTAAATACCAACCAAATTTAAAACTAAGATCATTGAGCATCATGTATAAAATTTCGATTATTTTTTTTAATTTCTGCTTAGTCACGAGAAATCCATTCATTTTCATCATTATGTGCAAACGAATTGAGGTAATTTTTGTTCTATTTGTCTGGAATTAAATAGTGTGAATATTGCTTTCAATATTTACTAATTTCACCTATCAAGAGGTATGTGGAGAATCCTGGCGTGGTTATGCTTCGTTTTTGTTGCAAAATTATTTTAAATTATTTTCTCCGTAATTACTTTACGATGTATATATATTTGTACATATATATATGTGTGTGTATTATATATATATTTATGTTTATTGCGATATTATCTTTTGAGATGTTCATGATAGAAATATACTTCGAATTGCATAATGTATACACATGAAGTATACTTTTTAAATATGGCATTCGAATAAAATCAAAAGTTACAAAAGTTAAATGTGCCCAGATGCATTGATAAGACAAATAATTAAAATATCTTAACGTAATCCGTTCAAATCATAGAAGGCAGAATTTTGATGTAACTTAAACGGAGCAATGTCCCAAGAGATACTCTGCAACTCTGTCTCTTGAGATATTCTTAAAATTTTATGAGATTAATAAAGATTCCTCTTTTTTAAACATTTACTAGAGTTTAATTCCTATCCCCTTTTAATCATGCTATTAATATTTAAGTAAGTGTTTTCCAATAAATTATAAAAGTGAATTTTGGCACAATTAACAAGTTGTCTATATGTACAATTTTCATTATTATTACATTAATTGTCATGGGATATGTAACTACATGCATTTTATAAAGACTACTATTTGCCAAAATGTTTTGTAGAGCTCTGTTTCAATTTCTAAATCATAACCCTTTAGAATTGATGTAACTATGGAATTTGCTTTTTTAAATTGAGGTTCACCGCAACCAATAAGTTGTTTACTATTTTTTAAATACAGTTTCAATATTATTTTTATATGAACAATTCCAATATACGAACAATTGTATTAATTGTCATTGGTTATTTAACTAAATGTTTCATTTGCTTTAAATAAAGAGCAAATTTTAGACTTTTTGACAGGACGCTTTTGAAAGTAAATGACATTCACAATAATTTTTTTCCGTATAAACTTTTAAAAAAGCTCCGTCTTTAAAAGCTAGTTTCAATCATGTTGTAAACATTCATATAACTGCAGTATTTTTAATTGTTTAAGAATATAAAGTTTCTCACAATGGAATCCGAAAAAGCTATATACATTTACAGTCAATATTTAAAAAAAAAATCTACAGTTACCACATTTGATCAGTTTTTAAAATAAATGAGTGTACAGGGAATAGAATCTGCGAAAGTGCATGATAAAAAGACTAGAGACTCAAACGTACAAACTATAAGAACAATTTAAGTACAAATATATAACACATGCTTGTATAAGTTTAGAAAATATAACAAAATACAAAAAAGTTGCTTCGAGATTGCATACAGGTGCACAGAAATAGAATGTATATCCTACACGAATCAACACATTGTATATCTTTTTTTTTACATTATAAATCCAATATTTTTATAAATATAAATATTTTGATTAGAATTAAATTACTTAACGTTGCATGTTTTACTTGATCATTAATATATTTCGATATTTATCAGTAAATTTCAGAGTCTCTTGAAAATATATGCTTAAAAGTAAAACAGTTCATGAAGATTAGTATGTCTTCAACTGTTCAATATAATTAAGTTGAATGAAATGCCATCACATTGTTAAATTTTAAATAACTTCAGTGTTTTTAATTAATGAAAAAAATCAAATTTTCTCAATAATTCTGTTTTTTTAAATGGTATAATTGTTATAATGAGCAATTGTTTTAACATGCTTTATAATTAGATAAACCAAGTAACCAAATAACTGAAGTTTCATAAAAAAATCATATATTAATTGTGTTCTTGAATGTCATAAATGCATTTTCACAATAATAATAAAATATTAATAACTAATAAAAACATTTTTAAATAATTGTCCTGTAGAATATATCAGGCCATTATTAAAGTATAATTACAGCTAATTTTAAGCGTTATAATTATTGCAATTAATTATACAGTAAAATGTGTACTTAGAAATTCATTCATATTAGTAGTTTAAAATGTAATGAGATACATGTGATCAAAGCAAAGCTTATAATATTTCAGTCTAATTATATTATATATATATATATATATATATATATATATATATATATACAGGGTGTCCCTAAACTCATGGCACATACGCTAGGGGGTGATAGAACACATCAAGACGAGTAATAGTAAATAGGAAACCAAGTGTCCCAAACGTATTCCAAAGGAGATCGGCGCCTTTAAAGTATAGTGTCCCAAATTGCAAATCATGATAAAAGAGGGAAAAAAGGGTTGATTTATTTGCGGTTTTAGCTAAAATCATTCTTCAAATTAGTATTCTCTTAAAAAAAGTTTTAAGGAGAAAGTTATAAAAATGCCGGTAGAGGGCGCTCTAGAGTTTGGAGTACCGAATAACTACTTTTTACCGGTTTTTTTAACACTGTTAAATAAGCTTAGACCGTAACTTAAATTTTGTGTGCACAAGTGAAATCATCGGGAGTGGTTAAGTGGAGTAAATTTAACTGTGTCCAGGGGGTTGATTTTTGAACGAATAATAAGTGAGACAAAATAATAAGTGATGAAGCAAACTTTAAGAGGTGATAGTACACATCAAAACAAACAACATTCACTAAGTAATGCATGATTTGAATTCAAACGCAAACGTGTTAGAGCATGTTCAAACTAGATACATGCAAGCGCTATAGCTACCATTATGCTGTAAGTTTCCGGAAGAAGAATATGAAAATGTGATATAGGGAAGAAGAAGAACGCGTATGCAAATTTTCGCTAAAATAAAAGGTACTTATTCGAGTGCGTAATTGTAAAACTGGGAACTGTTCACAGCAGCTGTCTTCATTTGCTCTGTGGATAGCCGATAATATGGTTTCGTACTCTAACCAGGAGAAGGCCGAGATGCGTTACATGTACGGAGCTGCACACGGCAAAGCAACAGAATCTCAAAGATTGTACAGAGAGCGTTTTCCATCCAGACGTGTTCCTGATGCGAGGATATTTCAACGACTGCACCAACAACTGTGCGAAAGGGGTTCCTTTGCAAGTTGCATGCAGGATACCGGACGTTCCAGGAGTGTAAGAACGCCATCCGTTGCGCATAACATTTTCGATTGTATCAGCGGGAGGCCTGAATCTAGCACGCGGGAACTGTCCGAAGAAGTGAACGTTTCCCGTAATACGGTGTGGCGAGTTCTGCGAGATGAAGGAATGCATCCGTACCATGCGCAGAGAGTTCAAGGCCTAGAACTAGCGGATTAACAGGCACGTGTCAATTTTTGCACGTGGTTGCTCCAACAAACGGCTGTGGACCCGGCTTTTTGTGCACATGTGTTGCTCACTGACGAATGCACATTCACACGCGAGGGTATTTTGAATAACCACAATTATCATGTGTGGTCAAGTGAAAACACAATACACAGTCTATACACAATACGTCAACGTTCGTTCCAGCGACGTTTCACGGTCAATATTTGGGCCGGATACGTTGACGATTATCTAATTGGGCCATACTTACTGCCAATGCGCCTGGATGGAGATTCATATCTTGTGTTTCTGCAAGAGGTGTTGCCAGAACAATTAAACCATGTTCCAGCACCCATCAGACGACGTATGTGGTTCCAACACGACGGAGCGCCGGCCCATTACAACCTGGATGCCCGTAACGCCCTGAATATCATGTTTCTGGGGCGATGGATACGTCGTGGTGGTCCAATCAGCTGGCCGGCCCGTTCACCCGATTTATCCTGTCTGGACCTTTTTTTTGTGGTGTCATATGAAGAGTCTGAAATACGAAGATGGACCCGTAGATTCTGCTGAAGACCTTGTTGCCCGGATATCCGTTGCTTCGGCCGCCATAAGAGAGATGCTTGGTGTTTTCGCCAATGTACGGCGGTCAATCCATCGACGGCTTCAAGCCTGCGTTCGTGTTTGAGGCCGCAATTTTGAACAATTCCTGTGATGGAGTACTTCGTGTTGTTTATTTTTATTTGGTTGAATAAAGTGTTTTTCTTCCTTTTGTTGGTTTCTTTTCATTCCATCTCTGTCTGTCCTGTTTTCCATCATTTTGTAATTATTTTGCTCATTACATACGATCGTTCAAAAATCAACCCCCTGAACACAGTTAAATTTGCTCCACTTAACCACTCCCGATGATTTCACTTGTGCACACAAAATTTAAGTTAAGGTCTAAGCTTTAGAAAACATTTAACAGTGTTAAAAAAACGGTAAAAAGTAGTTATTCGGTACTCCAAACTCTAGAGCGCCCTCTACCGGCATTTTTATAACTTTCTCTTTAAAACTTTTTTTTAAGAAAATACTAATTTAAAGAATGATTTTAGCGAAAACCACAAATAAATCGACCCAGTTTTCCGTTTTTTATCATCATTTTCAATTTGGGACCCTAAATTTTGATGGCACCTATCTCCTTTTGAATACGTTTGGGACCCTTGGTTTCTTATTTACTATTACTTGTCTTGATGTGTTCTATCACCCCCTAGCGTATGTACCATGAGTTTAGGGACACCCTGTATATACATATATATATATATGTATGTATGTGTGTGTGTGTGTATATATATACAGGGTGGTGCAGAACTATATGTCAAAAATGTAAAGGCTCGTAGATGGGACCTAAATAAGCAGATTTCGTATAGGAATGTGGGTGCGTAAATGCAGCGTTTAGGCAGTAGAGGGCACTGTTGAGTTCGTCGGATGAAAACGCATTGCTGACTTGAATCGGCATTCTCCGCACGTTTTTCGAGCAATGTGCATCGGCACACCAATGCGGAGCTTGCCGACATGCATTTCATGTATGGGGCTGTGCAAGCAAATGGAGCGGCTGCTCAAAGGATGCACACGTTCAACGGATCTCGAACTTGTCGAACGACTATCCTCTTACTGTGCGTAATACTTCTTCTTCTACTCCTGGAATTCTGTGATATCTTCCAGTGCCCGTATCACGCCCGGAAGAATAAAACGATCCAATCGCGTATAGCCCCCGATGAAGACGCTCAAATGTTCGGCGACCCGGCAGATTCCTACCCAGGAATCGTTCCATGTCCATTCTTTGACCAGCCGCTCCATTTCCTTGCGTAGCCCCATACATGAAATGCATATCGACAAGTTCCGCATTGATTTAACGATTCATGTTGCTCAAAATCCATGCGGAGAATGACGATTCAAGTCAGCGAAACGCTTTCATCCTCTGAATTCAACAGCGCCCCCAACTGCCTCAACGTTGCATTTCCGCACCCACATTCCTATACGAAATCTGCTTATTTAGGTTCCCTCTACCTGCCTTTACATTTTTAATGAACCATCCTGTTCTGAACCACCCTGTATATATATATATGTGTGTGTGTGTGTGTGTGTGTGTGTATTTATTTATTTAAAATGTTTACATTAATAATTTGGGTTTTATAAAATATATGAGTTCAAGTTTAGCAATTTTCAAAGCGTCAAACCTAACATCCTGTTAATAGTTGTTTTCTATTCCGGGTGTTTTTCTTAAAACTTTTATAAGCGGCTGATAGGTTTTGCTCTCAAAGCTGGCATACGGGAGGTACTGGGTTAGAACACAATGCTCTTGGGCCTAACTGTTAGAAGTTTTCTTTGGCTTTCTTCGAACCTGCCTAAACGCTGCATAAATACGAGTTGGGTTCCCTTAGACAGGCTGTCACGAAAGGAATTGTCTTTTGGCCTGTATCCTTCAAGCAGATAATCAGCCGTAACAAAACACCTTCATCACCACTTTAAAACTTTTATTAAGGAACTAAACATCAAATAATTTCAGACGTAACAGATATTTGCTTACATTTATTTTTGAACAACTTTTAATTCAAGAGCAGAATACTAATATTGACTCAAAGTCTAAGACCACGAAATTAATGATGCATTTTATCATTTCCTCATATTTTTTGCTTAGCAGATATTAGCAGTAAATGTCAAGTAGAAAGTTTGTAAATGAATTTATGCTTCCTCTGTAGCAAATCTCTTTTCTATGTTATACATTATAAAGCAGAAAATATTGCAAGATAGTATTAAATACATTTCATCGCTAAACTTCGAAAGAATTATTTTATTCACAATGACGCTTCTTATATATGAAATTAATTCATGTATATTAATTCATGTAACTGCAATAAGGTTAGAAACTGAGAGAATAATGAAATATTTTAAAGCAGATTATTGCAATTTAATCATACAGTAGAGTTCCTATAAAATCATAATTAATATAAATCAATAATACTGTGTTCGTTTTTAATTATTTATGTGGTGGAAATAGCATTTAATATTTAACTAGCGGCCCGTAGCGGCTTCGTGCTGGTGGACAATGTGTGAACTACAATGTATTTTCCTTTTAAAAATGTCTTACGCAAAATATCTAATAAAAAATCAGGAATAGTTGTATTTTTAGTGTAATCATCCATAATCAGCTTCATATCCGATGTTTAACCCGATTGGTGAAATTTTAAATTCGCTGAAATACGTGTTTAACTATTTTTATTAGATTTTCTAGCCTGAATTTCATGTGCCTACCTAAAACTGATGCTGAGATATGGCGAAATGACCTTAAAAGTTCGACCCCCCCCCCCATTTAAACATGTTAGTGGTTAAAATTCTAAAATCGCTGAAATACGTGTTTAACTAGTTCGTTAGTAGGTACGTTATCCTGAATTTCATGGCACTATCTAAAACTGCAGTTGAGATATGGCGAAATGACCTGAAACGTTCGACCCCTCTTTTAACCCCCTTATAAGATGAATTTCTAAAATCGCTGAAATACGTGTTTGACCATTTTTGTAGTAGATGTCTTATCGTGAATTTCCGGCTCCTATCTAAAATTGCTGCTGAGATTATGACCAAATGACCTAAAACGTTCGAACCCCCATTTCGACTCCCTTAGGGGATGAATTTCTAAAATCGCTGAAATACATGTTTAAACATTTTCTTAGGCGATTTCGTATCTCGAATTTCATTTTCGCACCTTAAACTGCAGTTGAGATATGGTGAAATGACCTAAAATGTTCGACCCCTCTTTTAACCCCCCTTAGAGAGTGAATTTCTAAAATCGTTGAAATACATGTTTAACCACTCTTTTAGTAGCTTTTTTATCCTGAATTTCATGCTTCTACCTAAAACAGCTGCCGAGATATGGAGAAATGACATAAAACGTTCGATCCTCCCATTTTAACCCCTTTGTGGGTGAATTTCTAAAATTGCTGACGTACGTGTTTATCTATTTCTTTAGTATATTCGTTATTCTGAATTTCATGACACTACCTAAAACTGCAGTTGAGATATGGCGAAATGACCTAAAACGTTCGACCCCTCTTTTAACCCCCTTAGAAGGTGAATTTCTAAAATCGCTGAAATACGCGTTTAACCATTTTATAGTAGATTTGTTATCCTTAATTTCATGGTCCTACCTAAAACTGCTGCTGCGATATGACGAAATAACATAAAGCGTTCGACTCCTCTTCCTCTCCATAACATAATGTATTGTTTCGAAATGTTATTCTGTAGAAGAATTTTAAGTTCTCTCACTTAAGATCACTATCTATATTATAAAGAACAAACGTGTCCGTGCGTAACGCTGACGTCATTTTGTGAATGGCAACACTTGACGATGAAATTTTGCATAATCACATAATAAGATCATTAATTATAATTAAAATATAGATAAAATGCTTAAATGATACAAAGAGAAACACAAACGGCGTATAAAAACTTTTAATGATCGACATATTTTTCAGCGCTCATACGGCGTCATTTTCAAGATATACGGCGATAAACAAAATATTCTAGCAAACTTTTAAAATAAACTTGAAAACATAAATAATGCAATCATATATGTAAAAAAGCAAGTGCTTAAAATAGGCAACTGTAAACGTGAAAAAGTTAATATTACCTTATTGCTTTTTTTAAATTGAAAATTACCTTGTCGTAAATTTTTGTAATTCAAATGAAGCTGTTTCATTGCAAATGTTTACTTTACGCCTATAGATTTCTATTGATTTACGGATAATAGATGGGAAATACTGCCTTGAGGGATAAATTATTTTACTATTTTTAAAAGCATTTTTTAAAGTCTCCGTTCTATGTATAGCCTTGCCAGTGCTGTGGTACTTCTGTCATATTTGATATCTGCCAAATGCTCTTTTAATCTTGTTTTAAATATTGTGAATTTAAAAAATTATATCTTGTTATAATATTATATAGGAATGACCACTAGAAAGTTCAAAAGAATATTAAAAAAGCATATGGCAGATATCAAATATGACAGAAGTACTACAGCATTGGCGAGACTACATAGAACCGAGACATAAAAAATTCATTTTAAATATTGAAAAATAAATTGTATTCTAAAAACTATTAATGTCTTATGTATTATTTGCTCTGTCTTCACAAATTATAAAAAATGTCATGATGAATAATTAAATAATAATAATAATAATAATAATAATAATAATAATAATAGTAGTAGTAGTAGTAATAATAATTGAATAATTAGATAAAAGGTCATGATAAATTACCAAAACAAAAATAGACATAGCTCTAATACAAAGATTATTAAGGCTAAAAATGCAAATGTGTGTTTATATCAACTTTTAATCTTGTTTTAAATATTGTGAATTAAAAAAATTATATCTTGTTACAATATTATATAGGAATGACCACTAGAAAGTTTAAAACAATATTAAAAGAGCATATGGCAGATATCAAATATGACAGAAGGACTACAGCATTGGCGAGACTACATAGAACCGATACTTAAAAAATTGATTTTAAATATTGAAAAATAAATTGTATTCTAGAAACTATTAAAGTCTTATGTATTATTTGCTCTGTCTTCACAAATTATAAAAAAGGTCATGATGAATAATTAAATAATAATAATAATAATAATAATAATAATAATAATAATAGTAACAATAATAATTGAATAATTATATAAAAGGTCATGATAAATTACCAAAACAAAAATAGACATAGCTCTAATACAGAGATTATTAAAGCTAAAAATGCAATTGTGTGTTTACATGAATCACAAAAATGAATGAAGATAATCAAAAACTTCTTCTAAAGTATGTTACATAAATGGTATTTTTTATTCTGAATTTTAATATGTTGGTTTGATATATTAATTGCAAATTATAATTACAAACTGTACTGCTAGTTATGATTTCTCTAGAAACCAAATTTTTGCACAATTACGCCACTTTTATATTCATGAGTAAATTCAAGTTTCCACATTAAATGTATGATTAATTAATAAAAATCACAAATGCTAAATCACGTGGAATAATAAAATATTTGTAATCAATTGAGAAGTTAATGCGGCTAAAATTGTTTACATCACAATGCATATAGAAATTTAAATGCATATATATATTTTTTAATTTGAAAATAATGAAATTTTAATGGAAATTTGAAATTCATTCTTTTACATATACTACACTTCATATTTAAAACAAATATGTATAAGTTACTGGAAAAGCATATCCGAATCAATAGTTTCTTGGAAAATCCAATTTTAAGTCTAGTTTCACAACGAATTCCCTAATCTTTTTCATACTTATATTGCAGAAGATTTTGCTGAGCTTAGAAGCATTCGCTAGTCATTTTGTTTTACTTTCATTTATTGTTGAGTTGCTCATAAGAAAAGGTTACGAAAAAGAGCAACAAGTTATGATAAAATTCCAAATATTTTAAGAAAATATCACAAATAGTTTAAAAAAATCCTTTTTGGTATTCTTTTTTCATACAATTATATACTTTATTTGTAGAAATTAATTATAAAACAGTAAAATAATCTCTTTAATGTTTTTTATTTTTTTTAAAAAAAGCTAGTGAGATCAAGGATTTTTTTTTATTACAAGAACTCATTAAGCCTTTCTACTTCCAAATCTTATTTCGTAAAATTTAAAATTTCGTTTTCCTGAAAGTAAGCAATACGGAAACCTAGGTTTTTAAAATTTTACATTTTAAAAATCTTCGTGAAGCAGGAAGTCTAATTACGCCTGTAGTGACTGAAGGTATGTTAAAAAATTAATTTCAATATTTCAATAAACGACAACTTTCTAATTTTTTTAAACGCTCTGTATACCAAAAACTAGTGTCGAAAGTAATCTTGAATTTGCAGAGTGCTTCTCTCTCAACTGACCATAAAAATACATGTAATCTGAAGAAGTAATCTTGTCTGTTTTTACGTTTTCTTTTCTTTTTTTGGGGGGAGGGGGACTTATTATTCTTATATTTTATTAAAATAAGAACATGGAATATGTTATTTGTATACTGCAAAATATTATGCCTAAAAAAACAATGGTAAAAATATAAAATCTTTCATGGGTTGCGGTTAATAATGGTCTGTTTTCATACAGATATTGCGATTTACGTAAGACATTGAGATGTTACCGTAAAGGACATATTAGATTACGCAATGGCAAAATTATTCATAATTTAACGAAAATACTCAATCTCATATATACCAACAGACTAATCAGAAATATTTTTTTTTATTCATGTGCGGAAAAAATAAAGTGACAGTTTCTTTTTTATACAATAATCTAATCTTATCGAGCATTTTGAAGACATGTAACTAAAAATAAAGATTTCTCAAAATATCACGATAAATGGAGAATCATGTAATAGATGTTAGAGAAAGAAATATAGACAATGTTGCCAATTTCAAACTTATTTCTGTTAAAAACTAACGAATCCTGTCCAGTTTTGCCACGCATATTGAAAATTATTACTTCAAAAAATTATAACATTAAAGACGTGAGTATAAAACATCACAAATTTACTGAATGGTGTGTACAAATTTAAAATTTTATACATACATTAAAAATATCGACGTTTCGAGCACCTTCTATGGTCATCCTCAGGAAAATTTTTTGTTATATTGCTTCCAAAGTTTCAAATGCGAAAAACAATCGTGCATTGCCACATTATTATTGCCATCCACAAATTAAAAAATTAACTAGGGTAACACTCAACCATCGTACCAACCAAACCACAAGTAGAAAACGATGCAAAAGCACCTCCTAACGGACAAAAATCTAACAGCTGTAAATGTATTACCGATGAAGAATTTTAAAATAAATAAAAGCGTAATTGACTATTTCAAGATACTCATCCAAAGTTTAGGGAAATTAAATGAAATGCCATCATTACAAACCTCATTATTCCTAATCATAATTTCAATGGACTCCTTTCGCAGACCCTCAAAGACGTTATTACATGTAATTTTAATTTTAGCATTATCAAAATCAATGCGGCTGTCAGTATTATTAAAATAGAATTTAGCCAAGGCTGCCGTCTGTTGATATTGCGAAATATTCCTTTTATGTTCTTTTAGACGTTCAATAAATTTTATTTTTGTAACACCAATGTAAAACTTTTTAGTGCCATCTTTCAAAATAATAGGTATTTCATAAACACCCGGACATTCGCGCAACGGTGTAGGATCCAGGTTACTACTTAATAAATTAGTAAGGTAAGGAGGGGGAATAGCAATAAGCTGAATATTAAAACCACGAACTATACTCCTTAACTTTTTAAAAATAACAGGAACATATCCAAACCGACAATATGTTGGCCTGTGTTGGTTATTAGGCAAGCTATGAGGGGGCGTACAATGATGCCTGTGAATGATGTTACAAATGTACTTAAGGTCAAACCCATGATTAGTGGCTATTTGCTTTATAAAATTAAGCTCTTGTTTTAACTGCATACCAGAACAAATTAAGAAAGCTCTTTGAATGAACGATTTACCGGTATTGAAAAGGTAAATTAGCAATGAAGGGGATAACAGTATTTTCCTTCATAGGTTTTCTATAAACATTATAGCTCAGAACCTGATAATTGCGGTGTAATTCAACATCTAAGAAGGGTAAAGAAGCGTTTTTATCTATTTCTAAAGTGAATTTTATATTACGGTCCAAATTATTAATACTGCAAAGAAAATTATCCAGGGCCAAGCAACCATGATCCCATAAAATGAAAATGTCATCCACGTAACGAACCCGAAAAGTAGGCCTGGATCCTACACCGTTGCACGAATGTGTGGATGTTTATGAAATACCTATTATTTTGAAAGATGGCACTAAAAAGTTTTACATTGGTGTTACAGAAAGAAAATTTATTGAACGTCTAAAAGAACATAAAAGGAATATTTCGCAATATCAACAGACGACAGCCCTTGCTAAATTCTATTTTAATAATCCTGACAGCCGCATTGATTTTGATAATGCTAAAATTAAAATTCCATGTAATAACGTCTTTGGGGGTCTGCGAAATGAGTCCATTGAAATTATGATTAGGAGTAATGAGGTTTTAATAATAGCATTTCATTTAATATCCCTAAACTTTAGATGAGCATCTAAAACATAGTCAATTACGCTTTTATTTATTTTAAAATTCTTCATCGGTAATACATTTACAGCTGTTAGATTTTTGTCCGTTAGTAGGTGCTTCTGCATCGTTTTCTATTTGTGGTTTGGTTGGTACGATGCACAGTGGGGCATTTTGCTGATTTAGCCGGCCAAAAGTCAATTTTCCAAAACATAATCGATGAGAAAAATATGTAGCTAACTTTGGAGGTAAATAGTTGGGGAATCTCCGTAGAGTAATAAAATTTGTCCAATTTCAATCAAATTGGTGCCACGCAAGTTAAAACTTCCATGTAGAACTAGGTTGGTTATCTCTGCTGTCAACTACAATTTTGTGAATGCTCATTTCAGTGTGATTTTGTTTGTTCAAAATTTTTACTTACATGAAATAGTTATGGATTATGAAAGACCAGGAATATATGTTTATATCTCACATGAATATGTTTATATTTGCTTAATTAAAATATATGATAAAACGACATGAAATGTACCGTATAATTTGGAAATTTTTATTGTTATTTTAAATATTCCATAAGGGATTAGTTAACCTTAAGGGTGAGATCCGATGATATTTTTTACATGAATTGAGAGTTCAAGATATCTAGTTAATAACTTTCAAAACAATAGCCGCTAATAACCGCTAATTTAGAAGAATTTCTTTCAAAACGGAAATGTGCATGTTTCTGTAAATGATGATGTTTTCATTTACCCTCTTTTTAAAAATGTCTTCTACGATAGCTAAATTGCAAATGTTGCCACAAAATGTCATCTGCAGACATAAAAGAGTTCAAAAGTGCATGTCTGATCAATAAATTTATAGCTGAAATGAAAATTATATCAAAATAAATCCGGTTTGATCACATGAATAACCAGAATTTGGAAAATTTAGATAAGAAATTTTAATTTCTCGAGGATTACCTTGTCAACAAAGATAATTATTAAGAAAAGCAAAAGCATCAAATAAATCATGATTTAAGTGTTTTTTCTGAGAAAAAGGTTAATCTAGATTTCAGGGAATATTCCAATTGCAGTACGTACGTTCAGGTTGGCCTCAGAAATTTTTCTGTGATTTGTCGTCAAAGAAGAAAAAGAAGCAAAACCGAAGAAGTACATAGCAAAGCAAATCTTGAAATCCTTCCTCATGCTACCGAATCACAATAATATGTTACTGGACAAAGGAATGCTTTTACAATAGTCAACGAAATGACATGGGTTCTATATCTTGCAGCTAAAAATAAACAGGTGTTATATAATTATCATGAAACAACTTATTGGTAGTTCTCGACTGTTTAAGCTTTATCAATGTTTGTTGAAGCAAAATCTCGAAAATGTATTATAAAACAGTCAGACATTCACATAAGAAAACATATCAGTCGTATATTTCGCAACAAATGGAAATAACTATTACACAAATAAGGACTCCTATAAAGTTACAGAGACTTCTGGAGAAGTTCACTTGAAACGCGTATTAGACCACGCCATTAGACGCTTCTTGCATTATCTGAAAGAAGTTGTCGAGACAATGAATGATGACACAACGCTGTGTAAAATTGAAAGTGAGGATGTGACGGCTTTGAACAAAAATAATATAAAAAAAAGGTAAAAAATAATATCAATTTTGATGTAAACCTTTTTTGGAATTCATTTGTACTTTTCCAAATTGTTGCTCAGTCAAAGAAATAAGAAATTGTTTGGCAAAATCTAATATCTTCCACGCCTTAGATTCTGTCGACGCATAAGAATTACGATTGTAAAGGACATCTACACTGTAAAAAATGACCAATGTTTCTTATTTTATGAAAATATGCTATAACCATGAACGAAAATATAATATAATCTTCTGAGTTATCCGAAATTTCAAATAGCATGTTACATTGTATTTTAAATCCCCAGAAACGAATACATTTTCAAAATTTAAAGAATAATTTATAAAAACAAATTATTTTTAGCTGCCCGAATTTTTCAGAAACGTTTCCGAAGGGTTTTTATAGTGTATTAATGAGTGTCCTCAGCCTGGAATACCTGTTTTTCGAATGCTATTAATTCTGAAGTAAACATTTTCATGCTAAAAAAAAAAATGTTTAACAGACAAACATGCAAAATTAACAGCGTTAACAATAACATTAAAATTAAGATTATTTCTTTACTCTTTCATGTATAAATTAACTTATGCGGCTGAAAACGTGTACTTGAGAATGGATAACATTCGAAAAACAGGTATTCCAGCCTGAAGACACTAATTAATACACTATAAAAACCCTTCGGAAATGTTTCTGAAAAATTCGGGCAGCTAAAAATAATTTGTTTTTATAAATTATTCTTTAAATTTTGAAAATGTATTCGTTTCTGGAGATTCAAAAGACAATGTAGCATGCTATTCAGGATTTCGGATAATTCAGAAGATTATATTATATTTTCGTAGTTGGTTATAGCATATTTTCATAAAATAAGAAACATTGGTCATTTTTTACAGTGTAGAGAGTCGAAGTTTAAGAAAAATCGTGCAACGTGGATATTTTAAATTTGTAACTGCTCAGTTAAGATCTACTTTTATCTTGTATATAACGTATACCAAGTTAAAAAAATTTAAATCATTTTTAAAGGCTTTAGCACTACTTAATCCTGTTGAAGAGTTGTATGCAAGAGCTCATCAGAGTCAAGAAGAATAGGATAGTGTGAAAACTATTACGATGACAATTTTGCATCATCTGATGAATAACCATAGATTTCGTTATCAAATATGTACATATATATATATTCATTTATCTAATATGATATTTGTAATATTTTGTTTAAATTAAGTAAAAAATATATGTGATTAATAAATACTTGATTTCAATATACTATTGATTTACTCTGTAAAAGCGCAAATGGAAAATTTCCATTTTAGGAAAGATTAAGGATTAACAACGCTTAAAAAGATAGCTTTCTAAAGTTGTTGCAATTTTTTTAATCAACTGTAATGTAATTTAAAATTGATTTCAGAACTTTCAAACACGCTTGAAGAAAAACGTAAAATAATCTATATCTATGCATAAAAATATATAGCTCCAAATTTTTTAAACAAATTAGAATATGACTTAAAATTTTTCAATTTTGAGATATTATATATAAAAAATTAGTTTTATATTGATGGGCAAAATACCATTGCAATCAGAGAATTAATCACTGATATTTTACTAATAATTAAAGTTAGTGTTACATGTTACAGTGACTTTCAAATATTATACAAAAAAAAATTTTTTTTTCAAAAACAAATTGCTGTAAAAGTATAAAAATATGATAAACTAATAAAATATAAACGTTCCATCATTTTTTCAGGAAGAAATATTTTTGGCCGGCTAAATCCGTCAAATGCCCCACTGTGCGATGGTTGAGTGTTACCCTAGTTAATTTTTTAATTTGTGGATGGCAATAATAATGTGTATCGGACGTCAAATCGATGGTTGAGTGTTACCCTAGTTAATTTTTTAATTTGTGGATGGCAATAATAATGTGTATCGGAATTGTTTTTCGCATTTGAAACTTTGGAAGCAATATAACAAAAATTTTTTCCTGAGGATGACCATAGAAGGTGCTTGAAACGTCGATATTTTTAATGTATGTATAAAATTTTAAATTAGTATACACCATTCAGTAAATTTGTGATGTTTTATACTCACGTCTTTAATGTTGTAATGTTTCATGGTGTAATCGTCCAGCTTTTATATTAAAAAATTATTTTCACTATTTTTAAACTAATAATATGTATTTTTTAATTAAAAGAAAGAATATAATTAATTATAAAAAAAAATCTTGGAAGTAGTGGTATCAATTGTCAACATTCTTCAAACACTCATTCCTCCAGACTTACATAATTTTTTTAAGCCGGCATCGCTTTACAAATGGTTCTATTCACGGTTTAACTTTCATGGTAATTATATATTATTAACTCACATTTTAATAACTTTTTCTAGTATTGATTTGCCATGTATTGTTATTCTCATCACAGAGTAAGCAATTATCCCACTAGAATATAAAATCGACACAGCGCCACGGTTGTGTTATGTTACGGATATTAGAATTTTCGTTTTAACCCTTATTTTTACCATTAATAAATTGAAAAGAAATGTTTTTCTCAATTCCTCCTGGTGCATGTCGAAAATATACCATGTTTTCATATTTATATTATTAAATGGTTGCTCATAAATTCATCTTTGTTCAATATAGAATTTTTGCTCATTATTTGAAAAGTTTAACTGAATTTATTATTTTGCTCAATATACGAGGGTCGTTTGATAAGTTCTCGGTCTGACAGTTAAAACACAAGATTTTTGACATAGTTTCATATTATTTTTCAATGTACTCTCCTTGCAACTTAATACATTTAAGACACACTCTTGTGTGCGAATTCTTTAGTGCAGTCCTGTACGAGGATAGTTCGAAAAGTTCTCTGCTTAAAAAAGAAAATACAAGATTTTTGACAATATTTCATTTTATTTTTCAACTAGCAGTACAATACATTTCAGAATGAGAAATGTTCATTCTTTGGCGTTTTTTGTCGACGTTCAACAAACGCGGCACGCATCGAGCGGAAAACTTTTTCACACCCAAAACATGGTGTAAAAGTGGTGGACACGGTCGGGATGTTTACAATGTCATGTTTACAATTTCGCGTATCTTCAATCGGCGATCATTCAATACGGCATTGTGAATTTTTGAGACGATTTCGTCGGTCGTAACGGTTTTTGGGCGTCCTGGGGGTTTATCATAATGAATTAATTTCTTACCATGTTTAAATTCATGCGGCCACTTTTTTATCGGCGAATATGAAGGACAAGGATCCTTTAATCTGGAATGTAACTATTTTTGTATGTCCGTGGTCGTTAAATCTTTTTTAAAAGTATTTTATGACAGCTCGAACTTCAATTTTTTTTCCATATTTAAAAAATGTCAAAACTTGGGGGGGGGGAGGTATACTTTACTTTATCGCCCAGCAATAACCAATAAACTCACCCGTCTGAAACTCAGCAGCATGTCATCTAAAGGATCATATTTTACAAACATCATTGTCATTTGGTCATACTTGTTCCATCTCTGTGTCAGGCAGAGAACTTATTAGACTGTCCTTGTATTCTCTGTCTAAATTTTTCATATTGATATTTTGCTTCCGATGACGGTAAGCCTCTTGACATTTCCCCCAATAGAAAACATTAAATTCTTAAATGATAATAGCATATCATTATTAAGTTTTTTAATGTGAAAATCAATTTATACATCTGAATAACGTGATTTAAACACACTAACAAGATCTTCATTAAATTTATCTTTACATTTATTCGTAAATGGATTATTAAAATATAAAATTGGATTGTGGAAACAATGGATTATTAAAATATAAAAATCCAATATTATTGAAAATAGCTCAAGGCCTTTCAAATCTTCTTACACTGACTTTCGTTAATGTTTGGCGATAGTGAGTTTCGTTTTCTGATAGTATAACAACCAAACCTTAATTAAGTTTGATGAACAATAACAGAAGTATCTCTACGTCGCGTTGAAAACTACCAATTTAATATAGTATTTGTGATAAGATTGTACATCTTCATTTAATAAAGTTCTGGCCTCTTCACTACGTGTGTGATAATTTTCTGGCCCCATCAACGCATACAATAACATACAAAGACTATAACAATCACAATTTCAAAAGCCGTGTATATTCTAGCAAGAAAATGAGCATGAACTACATCAATATTTTCTTCGATCGGTGCACCTCTATGTTAAATTTGAAAATTACCATTTTTATTGTAATATAATAAGGTGGTATTTTATATATAATAATTTTCAAACGAAATCATCATTCCGCTGTAAGGTAGAGAATAGCATAAACCCTATGTTGAACGAAATACAAATAATCACAACTTTGGTCGCAATATGCACCAAATATGGCACTTTGTATACATTTTATATTTGAAACACCCCAAAATGGATAATGTTTTGTATATATCTAATAACTATGTAAACATGATTATTTCGGAAATGAATTCAATCTTTATTTGAAAAACAACAACATTCTGTTCTATTCTAATTGATATTTAGTGCGTATACACTGTAAAAAAAATTGCAGTAAAATTACGGGCAGAGGCCGGCAGAGAGATTCCAGTCATACCCTGTAAAAAAAAACAATCCATGCCCATCATTTTGTGCAGCCCGTAATTTTACGGGACAAAGTAATACAGCAATATAATGCACAGGATATAATGCACTTTAAAACACAATAACACTTTACTTACTGCTCCGTAGCACGTAGCACGTTAGGTAATCATCACAGAATCGCTTTTTTGGCGGGTTAAAATTTTCGAAACACGAGTAAAATAAAGGGTTACACCCTAGCGGAGGACAATGTATGGGGTTGTACCGTATTTTTGCTAACATATGGGCTAGAACTGTAAGAATATGTGGATTGCTCTTAATTTTCTAAGTATCTAAGGGTTAAGGCCACTTATTTAGTGGATCAGACCGTTTTTCATCAAATAAGGCTGTTGCCCGTGAAAATTGAAGGGCAAATGCTCATAAATTTACAGTTTTTTCTGAGAGTGTATATTCAAAAAATATTTCCTGTTTGATTTTTGTTCAAAGTGCCTACAAAAGTTAATTTCATTTCTTTCAGCTATTGTACTAAGTTTACTTCACTGAGCAAACTATAACAATAACATTTTGGTCTATTTTATAAAAGACCTCAGTTATTATTTTCCAATATCTATAGATTCGTCACTAATTTTGAAAAATACTTCTGGCAGTTTGCTGATATAAACTTCCAAATCATATGAGTAGTGCCTATTAGAACAATGAAACCGTATTTTTTATTCCATATTTATTATGTTATGGTAGAATATATTACCTAAATGATCATTTATCTTCAAAGTCTGTCACTATTTCACCTAATTGCGTATTTTCTTCGAGATAAAAGTAAGCAAATTGTAGGTACAGAATAACTCTAAATATATATTCTGTAAGCTATGTTTCTTTTTAAATAATAAAATCTAATAGCACTAATTATTTATATAAGCTTTAAAAATTAATTTTAATTGTAAAAAAAATATACATATATTTTGATAAATGTTCCGTAATCTGGCGCAATGAATCTGACAGATCATTTTCGTTATCACTGACGCTTAATTAATTCAATCACAAAATTCACGTTATTGCCCTCAAGGACAAATAATCTAGAAAAAATTCCGTCTATTTGTTCGCAAGATATCCGGGAAAGTATTTAAACATTGAATCTGTCAGATTCATTGCTGCCGACGGAGGGTTAATAGTGTGTTTACTTTTTATAGTTTCTGATGACACCTTAGTATTACTCGGTTCAAATATACTATTTTAACCATATTCTAAACATGGAAAGGGTGTTCCATAAAAACTGAGTGTAAAATCATAAAAAATCAAGAAATATATTTACAACAAAAAGTACATCTTTTATTTTTTTCAAAAGACCTTCCCTCAGTTGATATACAACGATCCCATCGTTCAACCCACTTTTCAAAAAAAATAGAGAAGCCTTTTTCTGGAAGCTTCTTCAAAGAACCCTACACTGCTGAAATAACTTCAGAATCTGTATTAAAGTTTATGCCACGGAGCTTCACCTTCAACGTAGGAAACAGCCAGAAATCGCATGGTGCGAGGTCTGGTATGTAAGGGGGATGTGGCATGATTTTAATATTGCATTTACTAAAATATTGCTGAACAGAAGTGCGGGCGAGCATTATCGTGATGTAATGTCCAATTCCGTACCAGTTCATGACGCTTTCTCGATATGTGTTGTCGCAAAAATTTCAAAAAATAAACATAATATTGATATCATTTTGGAGGCACAGCATGCTGATAGATTACACCTTTATGCCAGGCTTAGAAGCCAGTTCTACTGACAAACATCCTTTTTTGAAATCACCATGTCATCTAAAAATTGTAGACTTACCAAAACCTTTGTCTTTGTAAGCTTCTTTCATTAACTTAACTGTTTCTGGAGCTGTTTTTCCCAAACGATAGCAAAATTTTATTGCACAAAGCATTTCGTTTTTTAACTCTGAATCACTCACCTCCATTTATGTAGGGCAAATAGAAACAGTTCATTAAACAATCCCAAAACTAGGAAAATAAAATCGTCTGCTTCGTTTAGAATATTTATAAACGTACAGGTACCAATTTGAAAAAGTCGCCTGCAGTTTTATTTTTTAGTTTCCCGCTGTTGCCACTACGTAAAAAAAATAACTCTCTGTTTTTATGGAACGCCCTTTGCATATCTAAATGTGTTGAGGATAACGTTCTTGAGTAGAACACACTCGTTATACTCTAAATAAAATTTATCATATCTTCATACAACAATTAAAAATTATTTAAAAAAAATAAATTAGAAATTTATATTGAGAAAAGCACCATCTATTAACATTCATTAATGGTATCCTAACTAATAATTTTCCTTCTTATCATTGACAGTAACCATTTATGTGCATACAATTACGAAATACTAGCTATTTGGAATTACTTATCTTGTTTTCAAATTTAAATAAATAAGTTGTTAGTTAAAAATAAGATCAATACAGATATTTCGTTATCAGGTCGACAGCTAACTGGCATATTTAAGAGGGAACAGTTTGTTGCAAAATTAAATATATTGATAAAACCAGATCTTTTTTTTTATCAGGCAAATATTTAGTTGTATCATTTGTGATCAATTTGTTGTTTAGCATTGATACCAAAATCAGTTGCGGATGCAATAATTCAATATTAGTTATTTATAATTATCAATCTTGTTTTAAAGTAAAATGAACAAGTTGCCAGATAAAAGTCAGATAGATTTAAAATTACTACTATTTCTCGATCTTCTACAATCAGGTACACAGCCATTCGGCATATTAGACAGCGTGGTTTATCGCAAAAGTAATATATTGTTAAATATATCTTTTGTTTTTAATAAAACAAACATTTATTCGTATCATATCATTACGTAACTCTGACGCCAACATTGGCCGTGGATACCACTACGATTATTATCTCTTTATGTTAACTTAACAAGTTTTAAAATATAAGTGAATAAGTTGTAAGGTAAAAATCGAATCGACATAAAATAAAATCATTATCTTTTATAGACTTTCTGTAATACGGTCCATATCCAAATTAGATATTTTAACACATGGGCTGATAAGTTCCCGGTCTAATAAAGAAAACACAACTTTTTAACAAAGCTTTATAACTTTACGACTTTATAACTTTATAACTTTAATAAATAACATAACTTTAATAATAAATAATAATAATTTAATAATAATAATAATAATTTAAAAATAATAATTTTATAATAATAATATTAATTTAAAAATAATAATTTTATAATAATAATTTAATAATAATAATTTTAAAAATAATTTAATAATAATAATTTTATAATAATAATTTTATAATAATAATTTAATAAATGATAATTAATAATAATTTAATAATAAATAACATAATTTTATAACGAAAAAGCTCCAAACAGTCCTCAGAACTCGTTGTTGTTTTTGGTCAAAAGTCAACACGCGCGGCAGCCACTTTGACAACAGCTTTTTCATAGACAAGTGTTCATTCACAATAAAACCTACACGTTCCTTGGATATCTTCATAGTCTGAGCTATCTCCTGCAACTTCACTTTACGGTTCCCCAAAAAGATTTTGTGGACTTTTTTTATGTTTTCGGGAGTAACCACTTTTTTGCGTGGTGCATCACTGGTGTCCGTACGACCACGTTTAAATTCAGCAAACCAGTCAATAATGGTTGATTTACCTGGTGCAGTGTCCGGATAACGCTTATCAAGCCAAGCTTTTGTTTGAACGGTGTTTTTGTTTCCATCAAATAACGATTCTTGAAATTCTTGTTATCCATTTTTTTGTTTATCAACAAAGTCGTTCAACTAAAACCACTCTAACGTTTTATCCACACGGCGAATCGTTTTATCCACACGGCGAATCGTTTTATCCACACGGCATTTTTTCTGCTACCTTTTAAAGGTTAGTATTTACTAAAAAAACATCGGTTCGGCGATTGCAACGCCATCTGTGTGCCAGACCGGGAACTTATCAGCCCATGTGTTAGTGAGCTGGTCTGGCACATAATTAAATACTTTGTTATAGCTGGGTTTGTCTTTTTAACACTTTACAAAATAGTTGAAACGTATTTATGAATTTGGTTTGACTGTCTGTCTGTCTGTCGTCTATTCGTGTTCTAACTCATGTAAATATACTCGGATTACCACGCAATTGATTCATGTTATTGACGTTCACTATGGCATGTTCGGTAATAAAAATAAAGTATGTTTTACTTACCCTTCGTGTACAAGGGCACTCAAAAGAATGCCGTTACGGTATGGTAGATGGGGAAAAATCCTTTGCAGTGTATTTCAATGATTTTACACTATTTCAAATATATCGAAATTTATATACATCACTGAAGTGCACTACAAAATGCATGCTTACTATTGAATATAGCACTTGTAGCACTTATAATTAGTTTACCGGATAACTCAAAAGAATTCCGTTATATTATGGTCTATGGGCAAAAATCGTTTGCGGTGCATTTTAATCATGTAACAATATTACAAACATATTGAAATTGATATAATTTTCTAGGGTGTACTAAAACATGCTTTCTGTAGAATAGGGAGTGTAAAGCATTTATTATTCATTTACAGGGCCACACAAAAGTATTCAGTTACATAATGGTTTACGGGGGAAAAACTGTTTGCAGCGCATTTTAATTATGTTACACTATTTGAAATATAATGAAATTGATATACATTACTGAAATTTACTACAAGATATGTGTTGTATAATATGATGTGCATAGCACGCATCGTTCATTTACAGGGACACACAAAAGATTTTGGATACAGCACTGAATCCGAAGTGTTATATATACGCGATAATTGCTGGAAGTGCGGTTGGAGTTACGTATGCGATTATCTTAATTATTGCATACCATGTGGCATGTAAAAATACTATACATCATATGCAGTGCTATACAAAAGAATTCATAAGCATTACTGTGTATCAGCGTAAACGTCTTAATTTGTTTTAATCGAGTTATGAATGTTGTACGTGAAATATATTTAGTATACGAAAAAATGTTTTTTGAATATCAATAAAATCGTACACAGGACCACGCAAATAACTGTATACATGGTCGCCTCTGTAGGATATTTTCTGGCAATTTTTATTTAAATAGTTTTTAGCGTGTTTTTGCCTGAATTAAACTTTAGTGGCGGGTAATGTGGGGTGTATAAAAATCTCAGAGTAGTATACAGCGCTGTACAAAAGAATTCAAATATGTTTCCCTCTATTAGTAAAAACTGTGGAAGGTGAATTTTCAACCGTGTTACGTATTTTCTCATACTAAATTAAATTGCAATATACTATATACAGTATATAGAAATCTATAGATTATATATATGGCTGCACAAAATAATGGGAGTACATTTCTGGTTATCACCTGTAATTGCTGAACTCTGGTTTTAAAATGAGTTTTGTGTTTTATGAAAAGTTTACATAGGTATTTTATGTACCTTATTAAACAGTGAATGTTTTTTAGAGTATTCTGTTAGAGTTGGAAAGTGTTTGATAATCTATGCTTGATGCATGATTTTTCTTTCTTTTTTATGCGGAAAACGGTTAATGGTATCACAGGTGATCACTTCTTTGCTTCTCAATGACGCGATCTTTGGCTGTGGGCCCGATTAAAGAATATTTGCTCATTTAGTAATCCAGCTTTAAAATTTTTAGCGACAAATTTGCGAGCCAATAAAAAATAAATAGAAATTTTATATTTTCTCAGAAACAATTTTATATATTATAATGCGACAAGCTGCAGCTAGTAGCCAAAAATATTCTATGTCTGCAACCGATAAGTTTAGTTTTCGTTACGCGGCCTTTTTAAAGCTATTCTGGACAAAATGAAAGATAGACGATTGTTTTAATGTTCATTTTGACTATAGGTCGTCTACATAGTCTAATGGATTTACAAATAAGTATTTTGTGTAGAAATCACAGACAGAAACTCCAATTTTTTATGTATGTACAAATATCTACCATTATTTTCAAGTAGTAATATCTGCTTTATTTAATGACAAGCTGACCCGCCCGGCCTTTCCCGCGCCAGTGATAATAACCTTAAAACAAACTTCTAGTTTGTATGATGTTATATCTTCTGAAAATCTTTCAAATGAAACTTGTTTCGGGAGCTCCACTACCTTCGGCTGCATATTGTTTTCTCCATCCAAGCTTACTTTTTTCCGAACAAAGCTATGGTTCAGAAGGCTGCGTATAATGTGTTCTAAACAGGCCTCTTTCCAAACGAAGCTCCTGCACTGGTTCCTGCTAGCTACAACACAATATAGCAGGCATGCTGGGCAGGCGACGAAAGATCGTTTAGTTACACCTTCCACTGCCAGGAAGATGTTGGAAACAATAATCTTTCCAAACGAGCATCCGGCAGGCGTTCTCGCTGCCTACGGCCCCGTATAGCAGGCGTGCATGCATATGCTAGAAAATCATTTAGTTCCACCTTAAACAGCCAGGTTCGCATTCTGTTCTGAACAAATCTATTTTCGAACGAACCTCCTGCATGGGTCCTGCTGCCTACGTCACCGTAAAACACTCGTGCTTGACGCGCACCGGCAAAACTTGTAGTTCCATCTTCCAACACGAAGGGACGCTAAATCTATATCTTAAATAGTTATCTATATCAAATTAGTTCATTAAATATCGAAAACGTTTGAAACAGAAACAAAATGTTGCATTATTTTGATTTTACAAGTGTAAAATTCTTAAGTTGAAGCCGAAAAAGAAAATCACATCAAAAAGTCACGTGTAAAAAATGCAGCCAAGTCTCGTAACTCATTTGCCGTAAAAAGTACTGAGATGGTATAAAGCCAAGTTTAACTATCTGATTAACTCTGAAATTCTCATTCACAAATCACTCCTAGTCTCTACATCTTTAGTTAATTATTATTTTGTGACTTGGCAATTACGTAGCACGAGAATGTGATGTATATAGTTAGTCTTAATCAAATAATACTATAACATATTAAAGTGTAATAACTTTACAAGCAGCCAAGTCTCGTAACTCATTTGCCGTAAAAAGTACTGAGATGGTATAAAGCCAAGTTTAACTATCTGATTAACTCTGAAATTCTCATTCACAAATCACTCCTAGTCTCTACATCTTTAGTTAATTATTATTTTGTGACTTGGCAATTACGTAGCACGAGAATGTTATGTATATAGTTAGTCTTAATCAAATAATACTATAACATATTAAAGTGTAATAACTTCCCTGTGCGTATATAATTTGCCTTAATTAAATTATACCATCCCATCCCATAACATAGTAAGGTGTAATAACTTCCCTGTGCTGCGTAATTGCCAAGTCACAAAATAATAATTAACTAAAGATGTAGAGACTAGGAGTGATTTGTGAATGAGAATTTCAGAGTTAATAAGATAGTTAAACTTGGCTTTATACCATCTCAGTACTTTTTACGGCAAATGAGTTACGAGACTTGGCTGCATTTTTTACAGGTGACTTTTTGATGAGATTTCACTTCTTTTTGTAAGTAATCTTCCTTTTCTTGATTTTGGGTTCTTTTTGGAGATCATCCACTGATTTTCGCTAAGCCCACACTCTGTCCCTATTATTTACAGGTATCAAAAATTTGAAGCTTTAGTTTCGTTTGCAAAGTACTGTAGATAAAAAGAGATTTCAGGTTCCTAGGCAAGCACTAAGTTATGGGAGGGAGAGTGTAAAAAGTACTCTCAATTGCTTCCAGGATAGGTGCTATCCATCTGAGATATTACTCGCAGCCCTAGATACTTGATATTTAACATAAAAGAACTTTTTAGTATAAAAAGAAAGCCAAAATTAAAATTTACGGAAATTTCCAAAAAATCAAACTATATTCCTTTTTTCGATGTTTTTTTCGTTTTTTTAGGTCTTTTTTTTATTTGCAGATTTTTTAATTTTTCCTTACTTTGTGTACTAAACTCTGCCTTTCTGCCAAATGTCAAGCTTCTAGGACTACAAAATCAAATTATTTTCAAATTTTCGACTTTTTATAAATTTATTGATTTTTCGATTTTAATTCTAAGTTACCTGATTGTCATGCCAATATAGTAATTATTTGATCCGTCTTCTTAGGATCATTTAGGTTCAATTTAGAGATAAATCAAGTGAATCTTAGTGTCACCATGATTTTATTTAGAAAGGACTATCAAGCCATAACCAACCAGTAATGTCGGGAGGGTAGGGGGAGCTGTGAAAATTTTTGTGGGGCTAACATCATTTAACAATCCATATTTCATATGTGAAGTAAATAGAGTACAACCTGTGAAAGAAAACAAACCTGTCTATAAAGAAATCGCCTATATCGTAGCCAGTCTATAGCGGAACTTTTCTATAACGAAATTCGTAAACGAAAGAAAAGAAAACCATAATCCGGGGGAAGAACATAAAACAATTAGAGGCGTTGTACTAGCTAATATGACAATTATCTTAAAACTAATGTTTCTAGCAGTACAAAATCAAATTGTTTTCGAATTTTCGATTTCTTAAAGATATTTCGAATTTTCGGTTTTATTTTCGAGTTTAACGAATATTTTAATTGTTCCTTTTATTGAATAGTAAATACTACCTTTACACCAAGTTTTAAGTTTCTAAGACTACAAGATAAAATTATTTTCAATTATTGATTTTTTTGAATTTTTTTTATAATTTTCTGGATTTTTTAATTTTTTCTGATTTTGTATCCTTTATTACAAATTTCAAGTTTCTAGCGCTACAAAATCGAATTATTTTGAAATTTACGATCTTTTTCGAGTTTTTAATTCTATTTTCGAATTTATTGTGTTTTAATTTTTATTTTTTCTGTATCCTAAACAATACGTTTACGCCGAATTTTAAGTTCTAAAGCTACAAAATCGAATTATTTTCAAATGTTCGTTTTTTTTCGATTTTTTAATTTTATTTTCAGTTTTTGTTGTGTTTTTAATTTTTCTTTTTCTGAATCCTAAACACTACCTTTACAAAAAATTTTCAGTTTCTAAGACTACGAGATCATATTATTTTCAATTTCTCACTTTTTCTTTTTCTTTCTTTCTATTTTTTTTTTGAAATTTTCGATTTTTTTTTAATTATCCATATTTTTTTAATGTTTCCTTATTTAGTATGTTAAATATTACCTTTATTCCAAATTTCAAGTTTCTAGCGCTATAAAATTCGAATTATTTTCAAAATTTCCTTATTTTTCGATTTTTTTCGATTTTTTGATTTTATTTTCGAATTTTATTGCGTTTTTATTTAAACTTATTCTGAATCCTAAACACTATCTTTACCGCGAATTTTAAGTTTCTAAGACCAAAAGATCAAATTATTCTAATTTTTTTCAATTTTTTTTCAAATTTTTCGAATTTTTTATTTTTTTTTTATTTTCTGGATTTTTTAATTTTTCCTTATTTTGCATCCTAAATACTACCTTTATTCCGAATTCCAAGTTTCTAGCGCAACAAAATTGGATTATTTGAAAATTTCCGATTTTTTTCGATTTTTCGATTTCATTTTCAATTTTTTTTGTGTTTTTGATGTTTTCTTTTTCTGAATTCTAAACACTCCTTCACAACAAATTTTAAGTTTTTAAGACTACAAGATCGTGTTATTTTCAATTTTCAATTTTGTTCGATTTTTTTTAATTTTCGAATGTTTTTTTTTTATTTTTTTATTTTCCGGAGTTTATAATTTTTCCTTTCTTTGTATCCGAAACAGCTTTATTCCAAATTTTAAGTGTCTGTGGCTGTCCAATCTTTTCTTCTGGATCTACCCAATCTTTTTGATGACGCGAGAGTGAGTGAGTGTGTGAGTGACAAAAAAAAACGAAACTTTGAGTTCATATATCGTCTGCACTAATTTATGGGTATTTTTTGAATTATCCATATTTTTTAATTTTTTCTTATTTAGTATCTTAAGTATTACCTTTATTCCAAATTTCAAGTTTCAAGCGCTATAAAATAGAATTATTTTCAAATTTTCCTTATTTTTCGATTTTTCCGATTTTTTGATTTTATTTTCGAATTTTATTGCATTTTATATTTTACCTTATTCTGAATCCTAAACACTATCTTTACTGCGAATTTTAAGTTTCTAAGGCTAAAAAATCAAATTATTTTAATTTTTGAAATTTTTTTTCGAATTTTTGAAAAAAAAATTTCGAATTTTCCGGAATTTTTAATTTTTCCTTATTTTGCATCCTAAATACTAGCTTTATTCCGAATTCCAAGTTTCTAGCGCAACAAAATCGAATTATTTGAAATTTTTCTAATTTTTCGATTTTTTCAATTTTGCTTTCGATTTTTTTGGTGTTTTTGATGTTTTCTTTTTCTGGATACTAAACACTACATTCACACCGAATGTTAAGTTTCTAAGACTACAAGATAGTATTATTTTCAATTTTCAATTTTGATGGAATTTGTTGAATTTTCGAATGTTTTTTTTTTTCGAATTTCCCCGGATTTTATAATTTTTCCTTTCTTTGTATCCTAAACTCTACCTTTTTCCAAATGTCAAGTCTCTAGGGCAATGGGATCTACCTAATCTTTTTGATGACGCGTGAACGAGTGCGTGAGTGAGTGACAAAAAATCGAATGTTTGAGTTCATATATCGTCTGAACTAGAAAAGACAGAAAGTTGTAATTTTAAATTTTGGTCCTGTGTGCCAAATACTCTAGAAAAACGAAGTTTCAAATTTTTGGGATACTCCAGCGCGGAAATATGGGGGGGGGGGGTCAAAAGTGCCCTGAGTTGCTTCCAGAAAAGTATGCTTACGGCTGTCCTCTCTCGACTTGGCGGAGGCACTGCCGTGCCTCCAGATTATTAATAAAAAAGGTGACAGTTGGGTTCTAAGGGAACTTTTTGTAGCTCATATAGTATCTAAAAAGTTGTTAAAAAAAGCTACTAAATCGGACTATTTTAAAAGTATCTGTAAAAGGGCCCTAAACAGTGCCCACTGATAGTTGACAGTGGACCCTATGATGATAACTAGTATAAAGTCCCTAAAACTAAGCGTTTTATATCTTCAATTAGTCGAAATTAAACATAGGAAAATATTTAATGATTAGACTAAAATTGTAAAAAAAAATGTCAAAAATGGAGTATAATGCTTAAAAAAAATAGGGTCCCAATAAAATTATGAAGGTAGTGTCCCGGGGAGAGGGGTCGAAGACTCAAATTTAAAGTTATGCTTTGAGGGGATCGCACTATTAGGGTGGGGGTGAAATAGGCATGGCGCACTAAAATTTCGAGGGCCCCACGTGTCCAGGGTGTTAAATGGAATGGTGAAATGATGAGAAAATAAATAGAGAAAGGGCCCCAAAAGCGAAGACCGGATTAAAAGAATTATTAACATTGGTATGAACATTAACACGATATTTAATAAAAAAAAGTTCAACCCCACCTCTCACCTCAATCCCAAATTATTAACATTAATGCGGTATTTATTAAAAACCGTTCAATCCTACCCCCAAACAAATCGCAAACAAATTATCCGTAAAATTAAGTTTTCTTTATCTAGTACTATACATTGTCAATATACTTCCTCGCTCCCCTCAACTTTTACAAATGTAGAATGAATATCTAATATTCAAACTGTTAAGTCATCAAATAAACTTCTTTTTTCACAATTAATTTCGTTGTATTCTAAAATAATAAAAAAAAAGTTACCGGCCGAATTTTTTCAAAAATTGGATTTCTGGATGTAGCGATTTTTTTTTTTTTTTTTTTTTTTTTTGCGTATGTATCCAAAGTTTCAAACCGATGTGCCTCAAATAATTTTCATAATTTTAATAAATCCTTTAATATATGACCTGTGGTTTTAGCTGGCCTGTGAATGCCCCACCCCTCTCATTAAATATAATTTCCACTGCCGTTTTATCAATCAGGTCTTCTTTTGTCTCGCCATTTTCAGATAAAAAGATAGCATTTTCAATGCAGAGCTCAATAAGTTTTTAATTGATATCTCAGCATATTATGGACCGATTTTTATGAAACTGGAAATAATGGAAATCCCAAAATATTCTGCATAATTTGGTACACGTTTTCCTTACATCAGTAATATCTTAATATTAATTTAATGTTTTAATATCTGAGCTCTAGTATTAGATCAGTGCATATCTGTGCGACCCCGTAAGTTAAAATGTCATTTGTTTCAGTGTGAAAAATACCAATTGTTTCAGTGTCTTTCTTCAAAGCGAACCTAGATACCGAGGTCCCAATCTAGACACGTTTCGTTGAAGTGATGGCATCGGACAATTCTGTGGGTACTGCTATACTTAACACAGGGTCTCGATTTAGGCAGGCAATCTCGTTTGAGCATCTTTAAAAAAAAACGGTTATTTAATGAAATTTTTAATGGGTTTTAATTAATATATCAACTAATTATAAACAAATTACGAAACTAAACCTCAGAATTATAAAAATGCAGTAGGAAATTTAGCTTTTACAAGAATCCTTAATGTTGTGTATTAAAGCTCGTAAAGCTGTGATATAATTAAAAATAGTTTTTCTAAAATTTATGTTATGCTTTGATGACTTCATTTACAAATTTATTTTTATTGAATATGTCCTATTATTTAAAAATAATAATAATAATAAACTTTTTAATGTTTGGTTTCACTTTATATTTATTAATATTTTCCCCTCTAATGTTAAATAATAACAAGAAAGAAAAACATGCGACGAACAAAATTTCGATAATTTATGGAGAAAAATAATTTGGAAAAAAATTTAATTATTATTCTCTAAAAAGGAAAAAGAATTATTCCAGACAGCTTTTAATTATGCTTGTTAAATTTCTCTCTTTTTGCTGTTTTCTTTTCTTTTTTTTTTTCAACTTTTGTTATTTGAGAAATATTTGTTACAAAAACTAACATTTTGTATAGAAATTACAAACAGTGCTTGTGAAATACGTTTTTACTGTAAAACAATTTTAGTTTTTCTTTGATATTACAATGTTTTCTTAACAAATCGAACATTCGTGGTGTTCGGTGAGATATAACACTATCGTGCAGAAATCAATAATCGTTGATCTTGTTCAAAGCATATAAATGTAGGATAACTACATTATTCAAAATATCCATTAACACTTGATTTGTGATGTTTTTCTTTTTAAAAATTGTCCCAGTGATGTATTCGACGTATATTGCACACCAAAAACTAAGTCTACATGGGTGTAGCGGTCGAATATTTTTGTGACGAGAATTTTCACTTGTCCAGAATCTCTAATTTATTTGTTAACTTATCCTTGAAAATCAAAGTGCGCTTCATCATTGACCCAAATTCATTTAAAATCGATTTCGAAATATTCAATCATACTAATTATTGTATTTCCAAATGTAAATCTTTTAACACCATCTGTTTCAATTATTGGCTGGTTGACTTGGATCTTCCACGGAAAAAGACCAACATCATCGTTTAAAATTCGATGAACTGTGCTTTTACCCATGCTCAGTTTTCTCGCAGCTTGTGTTAGTGAAGTTGGTGGAGTCAATTCGTCCATTTCTCTCCTTTTTTAAACATTTTCAGTTGTTCATGCAGTGTTTTCTTTGTTTTCATCATTTCCACATCGTCTAACTACCTTCCAGTCGTTTTGAATTTCTCGTATGTCCTTACAAACGTTGTTCCGTTGATGCGATAATTGCAGTTCATGATACATTAGCATCAGAAGAACTCGATAATCAATTATATATTTAATCATTTGTACACTAAATTTGCAATTTGTGCGTGTCTCTCTATTAAATACCAGCAAAGATTGTTTGAAAACATCGTGTGTAAAATAATTTTACGTAATTTGTTATTAGAGTGTGACTCTTTATTCAGAGACCAAGATTTTGTAAATCAAAATCTTCATCCCGATAATATCTATCGAAATCCACAGAAAGGTAACGTCCATACACATTGTGCCACCTTGTATATAACTGAATAATATTTTATGAATTTGAAAAAATAAAATGCATTACAAATCGTCCAATATCTGATTCGTCCATAAATGGCACGTATGTCTCATTTGAAAATGCAGCTTTAACTATCAATGTATCAGAAAATTACAATAATATTTATGCAGATCGACTCTTTATAAATAAAACATTTTTATATATAGGTATTACATTTTGATATCATTCTAAAAAAATCGTAAAAAAATAACATTCACATAGTAGTAAAACAATACTATTTAGGAACTCAACATTTTCATACCTATTACTTTAAAATGTGCTAGTCTTTCTTCTTAACGACAATATTATAATGAAGGAAATTCAAACGTTTTATTCAAATATTCAACACTAAAACGGAAGACTTTGTAAGTTTATTTAACAGTAAATTAACAAATAATTTTTGAGAAAAAATAAAATCTTCTTTAAGAAATGGTTTCGTACATAATTCAACTGACTTACCTGACTTTCTTCAGCTTATTGCACTCCAGTCGGCGTACAATAGTGAAAGTGGTTTTGAACAACAACATCATTTTTCGGCAACTCTTTATTAACATAGATTTTAAATCCTATTTTTGTCAATTGTCCTCATTTTGACACACATATATTCAAATTGATCCTATATTAAATTTTTTACTATGTCCCAGTAAAATCAAAAATATGACTCGATCTAAACTCGATGCGATGACTATGTTACCAAATAAATTAGTTTTTTTCAACTTAAGAATATATTGAAATTTCACAGTTATTGGCCAAATTTTACAAAGTTACAACCGAAAAAGGAAAAAAGAGAAGAAAAGGAACAAGCAGACAAACATGCAATTTTTCGATCCTATTGATATTAAATATGGGACCACCATCAAACCGAGCTTTTTCAAACAAAGAAAATTTATTTCTTTTAAATGCTAAAAGGTGCAAATTAACATCATAATAAATACACAGCAAAATAACTTTTATTAGGTTGTTTGACATGTTTGTTCATTCCGAGCTATTAAAGCCACACTGAACAACATCGAGAAAAAGCACATTGTCAAAGCACATTGTCAGTACGAGTCCAAAAAGCACACTGTTAATAGAAGTTAGTAAAAATTTGTACATTTACAGTTCAAATAATGTGTTATTTATTCAAAAATCTGCCCTTTTTCTACCTCGTTTTTAAACACAAAAAACATTTAATAAAATAGATGTATTTTTCCAGCCGAAAAATTCTCAACACTCCTTAAATGTTAAAGCTTAAGTTAAATAAGGTGGAATTTCTCGAAAATAAACAATTTAATTGTTTATGCTATTTTGCATTGAATTTATAATATTTATCTAGCACAGATATTATAATATTAATGATGGGTTCAGTTTTAATCATTTTTAAGAATAATTATGTGTAGCATTACTCAGCATTCTCTTTAAAATGAAACTCCAAAATAACCTTCTTAATCAGTTTCAAACTGTTTACGAAATACACATCGGCTGTTTCGAAGCATTTGATTTCTGAAGCTTTCAACGTTTGTAAATGTTTGCATTACTCGAAGCAGAAACACACTTTGAATGAGATTTAGTTTCAGTCAAATGATGTTATATTGCATAATAGTTGAGATTGCGTAGAGTAGTGGCAGAATACATTTAGTTCATTTATTTTCATTTAGCAGAAAATACATAATCTTTACCATAAGAATATCCTGTCGAAACGTTTGTATCAAATTTATAGAATGCTTTAAGAGTTTATAATTCAGCTTCATGCGAGAGAACAAGCAGCATAAAAACTGTAATTATTACGTCATAAACATAGAGAACTAAAAGTGACAAATTTATTTTATTATGGTTTTCGCATTTTTCTTTTAATGCTAAAAAAATGTATAAGACATAGTATTAAATCTTTTTGTAATGGTTTCTTATGTGAAAATAGAATAAACGAAGCTTCGTAGATACGTTTTTAATTATGTAATCATTCCCGAAATATTAAAATTTCACTAGTAGTTAAAAAATGTTTTGTAATCATTTTTCAAACAGAGCAACTTATTTTCCATATTTTTCATAAACTTTTTAACATGCAGAATTAAAGAATGCTTTTAGAACCAGAATGGCAAAATATTTTTTATTATAATTATATATATATATATATATATGGAAATTCTTTATACTTTAGCATTTTTTTTGAAAGAACTAAATAAATATTTCTGAGTTTTTTTTTCCTAAGAAATTTTATTGTAATATTTATTTCTCAATTTTAACATTTTTGACTAGTATGATTCTTAAATTTTGTCTGGTACATTGGCTGCAAATGTAAGATTGCACTTTTATAAATCGACATAACCGAAATAATTTCAATCAATGAAATGCAATCGTAATAATAATAAGATGATATATTTCTCTTAATAACTCTATGGAACTGGTGCACGTAAAATCTGTTCGTGGCTCCAATGTCCTCCAAGTTTAGTATAAGCGTTACCTCTAGGGGAGGGCCAATCCAGGTGCAGATCTCTCATCTGGAATTGGTACAAAATTAGGAGACCAGCTCTAGAAGTCCAACCTCTCTTGAGGCTCTGGCATACCTTCTTTCAGAGAAGTGCCTTGGCACTTTCTCTGACACATCAACAACAACAATAACTCTATGAATTGAGATTTCACTTTTAAATCTAACAAATGTTGTCAGAAAAAAAAAGTGTGAAAAAACAATTATATTTTATATTCTTAAAAATAGATTCTAGAATTCCAAGATATTCCAAGAAAGATAGACAGAATTCCAACATCTAAGCATTTTACTTTGTGAGTGCAGCAGTTTCATACACTGTAAAAAAAAAGGCAAATGTTTCTTAATATAAGAAAATATAATATAACCACGGACGAAAATATAAAACAACCTCTTCCGAATTACCCGCGATTCCGAAAAGCGTTATCTTTAAAAAACTTACAAACCAATATTTTTTAAAGATTTAAAGAAGCATTTATAAAAATAAAGATTCATTTGCTGCCATCGATTTTTAGAAATGTTACCTCCAAGTGATTTACTTATAAACACAAAAGAGTGTTTTATATATAAGTTTTTGAACTTCAAAATTCTTCATTTTTTAAACGTTATTCTTCCGAAAGATATAACTTAAGGTTAACTTTAAATAATATCGCTTTTAATCATGGTTATTATTGTAATATTATTTTTTCTCTATTTTATGTTACATTAACACTAAATTTTCTTTAATTATGCCTATAAAAATGATAAAATGTGCATTTTTACAGAACACTAATTTCTCTCTCAGACGAAAATTTATTTTATTAAAGAGTTTGAACATCCAAATTATTCATTATTTGAACATTATTCTTCCGAAAGATATAACACAAGGTTAACTTTAAATAAATGTGCTTTTAATTATGGTTATTATTTTAATATTATTTTCGCTCTATTTTATGTTATATTAACACTACATTTTCTTTAATTATGCCAATAAGAATAAAAAAATGAGTATTTTTGTGAAAATTTAGGAAAGCCCTCAGACACTCAGAGGCCTAGATTGGAGATATTTTATGCAATTAACCGGGAATTGTTATGCGATAAAACGAGTATATTTAACATTATCCTTATGGGGACCGTTTCCGTTCCACGGCATTCTATGCATATAAGCGGGGTATGCAATTATCTGTTTCCCGATTAAGTATTTCATTTATGCAAATTTCTACAGGAAGAATCAAAAGTCTTTGGAACGCGTTTTATTTTCAGAATGAAAAAAAAAATGATTACCTTAGTGCAGAATGATTGGCAGAATTAATCTTTCAGATTATGCTTGGACTATAACAGCCATTTTTTAAATTCATCATTTTTTAATATATATATATATATATATATATATATATATATTCAAATAGAAATAGCCGCATGAATATATTGAACACATACTCCAATGTTCTCAGAAATTGATTTTATCGAAATCCGATTTTATATTTATGGAACTAAATGTGTTGTGTGCCGAAAGTTAACGTTTTCTGCAAATTTTTATTCCTGAGTACTCCGTTATGTAAAGTAAACCATCGCGTCCTAATCTCAGGTATTTAAGTGATAAAAATCCTCTCTGAGCAGATCCATTGAAGTAGTTTGTGGAGTCAAGGTAATAAAATTGTGTATCACATGTGGCCTCCGAATTTTAGGACTGTTACTATTTGACTCCGCGAAATTTCTTCACGCTCCTATTTGCTTTAGTCTTGTTTTGCTGACCTGTTCCCTGAAAACACAGTTTCTTTAGTCGTACAAATAATGCTTTCACCCCTAATAACGAAATAGCTGCTTCCGAATAGTCCGAAGCTCAATTTTTTTATTATTCCATTAGCTCTATGGTTCTGTGGAATGGGTATCCAATTCATCTGAACATTCACCATTTTCGACTTTTATCTATCTGGTCATCTGAAGCAAATGTTATATATCCTGAAAATACATGATAAAAATCCCTTTCAAAAATGGATCCTAAATGCCTGTAAAAATCAATATCACGGAAGAGATTTTTATGCAAGTTCTTACCAAGTCGAATAAATGCCTTCAATTGAGTATTTAACAAAAGGAAAAAACAGTGAATATATCTTTTCTAACTTGGCAGTGCAGATTTTTAAAACGCTTTCTTAACCATATTTTGGCTTTTATTTTTATTAAACCCTTGTCAATATGAAAAACATTATTGAGACAATGAATTTTTAAAAATATGATGTTGTTTTTCATAAAGAAAAAAAATATTTCACAAAATGATTTTATGATATTTGTCCCGAAAATGGCTATTTAAACAATGTGGTACATTTTATAAGGCAAAGCTAGAAAGTATAATGGCGTATACTTTATCAATGATAACATTTTAAAATATGAAAGTTTAACAAAACCCTTATCCATGCAATTTTTTACTTTTTGTTGTCATCAATTGTAAATATGTATTTCTTACACTTGTTGAAAACCTTGTTAAAAATATTGGTCGCATGCTTGCTTATAATTTTAGAATATATTTCTTCAATGATTTAAGATATATCTTATATATTCTGTTTCCTATCTCACTTCTCAGTAAAATATTTACTGCTTGCGCCATCTGCGTTACCCAAATTAAATACCCTTTTAGCAGCAACTTATTACATCCTCCTTCTTAATTATCGAAGCAGAAATGTATTAGCATTAATGATTAGCATATCTGACGGGCATTTACAATCTTATTCAGAAGCTACATTAGAAAGTCAAATTATTTATTCAATTAAAACCGGTAACTTCAATGTTACTTGTAAGATTAAATAATTATTTAATTTTAAATTTTAAATATTCGTATTAACAGTGCTTTTTAAATTAACTTCAATTAGACGTAATAAATCCCTTATTAATATCACAGAGTTTTGTTTTTGTATAAAAAGCATTATGAAATAAATATATTTAATTCGGAATTCGGAGTACCGGATAATCCAAATGTTATAAAAGACACAAAAATAAAATAATTCGTAAAGTACAGACAAAAGCACTATGATATAGAATCATATATATTTTGCATTTTACTCTAAAATTTAATTTTCCTATCTTAAAGTTTCTCTATGTGAATTAATTTCTGTATTCAAAATCTTTTTATTCTTTAATCCGAAAAACAATAATTTCTTCCTAGCTAAAATGTTCCCAGATATTTCTTCGTAACATTAAATGTACGTTACTCTCATGCGGTTTCGATTTGAATATTAATGTACTGCAGATAACCGTAACATATGTTTTTTTGTCTTTCTTCTTATCTTGTGTTAAATGCAGGCACCGTTTTCATAATTTGACTGCTGCAAAAATATGCACTATAAACTCTTTTCGTTAGATTATAATAACACATGCCTAACTTTCCCAAAACAACGCTCTTGTGTATATTAAAAATCACAAAAATTGATGTTCCGCCAAATTATGGCATCCTTCCATTTCTTATTCAAAAATGCTCAATATTGGTTTATTGCTAACTGTCAAAAGTTTGACTGTTCATGCCTGGCTAGAAATGTAAGGATTGGCATGTTACATCTAATGTGTTGGAATAATGAATCTGAAAAATTAGAGCAGATCTGCTCTCGCTTTTGTCGGAAAAAGATGTAAATTTTTGGTAGAATAAGCGAAGGCCACCCTCTCTGTTTTCTTGTGTCGATGTTGTGCTGGTATAAATAAAAAGAATTCCATGGAGTACAAGACTTGTTTTCATCTAATTCCTCTTGTGTGGATTAATTTTCAGGAAACGGACTGAATTGCGGTGCATCCAATGTGATACTATTTCACGGCAATGTTTATAAAAATGTCCATTTGAATATATCAGGACTTCACACTATATAACCTGTTGCCGTGATATATAATCTGGTGTCTTTAGACGCAGGAATTTTTATAGTTCGATCGACATATGAGGGCGGCCTATTAAAAAAAAAAAAAAAAAAAAAAAACATTTTTGCACTTTTTATCTGCATCCTGCCAAATTTTCTGGACTTAACCTATATTGGATTCCATTTGTGATTAATAACTCTCATACATGGGAACCGGTCGATGTCATAGAATGACTGCAGAACTATATGCAAATTCAAGTGACCATTATCGATGACTGATTCGGATCAGCTATTTTACCTGATGACAGAAGCCGACCTACCGTAAAAATTTTCAGCGGATGATCTGCTTGGTTTCAGCCTGGAATAAGTACAGAAATGCTTTCGACAAGAAAAATATTTCTCTCGTCGCCGTTCTCGTACCTAGTACGCGAAAATATATTCGACACTAGCCTGGATTTTTAACCATTGCTATATATTTTCCGAAGCTAAACTGGGTGAATTCGTACATCAGCTTCGATAGATGATGAAGGATATCGCCGAACAAATTTTCTATCTAAGCCTAGCTGAGACTGTCTTTCCTACCTACCGCTACTTAGGCTGGAGATGATATCTTTCGTTTTATGTGCCATGTTGCCGATAACGGAAATCTGCCAACACACTGCTAAGAGCGGAAGATTCGCTCGATCGGCATTTATACAAACTATCGCGCTGTTGTTCATAAGTGAAAGTGCAACACTGTACAATTTTTCGCAACAATCGGTGTCAACTCCGCTCCCTAGTTGCAAAAAAAAAAAAAAAAAAAAAAAAAAAAAAAAAAAAAAAAAAAATGATTACTTTTATTTCGCTCCTTGATCTCAACATTGCGTGGGCTGTTGATGCATAAATTACACTTTATTTATCAAGCTTATACAACGTAAGGATTGTGCCTTATAGCCAGAAATCCGTGTCCGTATTCTTTAATTGTGTCGACTTTTTTATTTGAATTATAAAAAAAAAGAAAAATATATATATACTAGGGGGCCTACCCCCCCTGAGAGCTACGCTCGCCAACCCCCGCTCAGACTTAGAGGCCTCTAAAAACATGACAGCGTGCTTTGTTTTTAAAATATTGGTAAATCTGTAATTGGGTTGCCATGCTTTTAACGTTTTAATCGGGTTTTTTTTTTTTGTTATCATGGCTTCATACACAGCTGTTGCGACAACTGACGACTGTTTTCGGGATTGATAAGTAAAATCAATTACACCTTGAAAACCAGCTTGTATAAAATGGTTAGGTTTAAATTGTGGCTACCTCTCAGACTTTTATAACAACGATCTGTATTCTATTCTTCCTTTGCGTTTAAGGATGAGAAAAATTCCATCTGCTTGTGAATAACATTAAGAACCACGGTATTGAAAAGTACTATGTTATAGACATTTTCAGTAACACGTTTTAATTTTCTCTCTATTTTAGTGCACCATCATGCATATTTTCATGTTATTTTAAATATGTAAATTATTTATTTTAATTAATATGTATATACGAATTTTCTAATAATTATTTATCATACAAAATTATTTAAATATTTTTTGCATGCATGCCTGCATTTATTCGGCATCAATTGATGAGATATTTAAACAAATTTGCTATCCGCGATACTTTTACACCATGTTATGTCACTTGAATATTGTCCATAAGAAAATCGGGTACTTTTCCAGTATAGGATCCTTTGCTTTTAGGTTTGGCGTAATTCGAGTTTCAAAAACGAATAGATTCGTTAATATACATATATTTGTTGCCAAAAGTTATGAAAACAAACCCAATGAACTTTTGGTGCTTTTCTATTATAGGGGTCTTGACGCTTTTTTAAAAAGCTTGGCGCAATTCGAGCATTAGAAAGTGAGATTTGGTGCCAAATGACATAAACAGCCATGGAAACAAATTCGACGATTTTTTTGTTTATATGCGTATTTTAATTATATGTATATTATTATTGTTATTTCTATACAAATTACTTCTGATTATATATAAAATAGGATAAATGACATTTTACGCTAAACAAATTGTATAAATATTGAAAAAATGCTTCTGTATACGAAATGACAAAGTGAATAGGTTGACAGAAAGTATGTTGCCAAATTTCCTTTTCCGCCAAGGCTATTTTCTCTGTTTCGTCATATACTGGAAAAGCACCGAACTTTTATGCTTGTTTGTACATGTATTTATATGTATATATACAATTTATTTATAATTGTCTTTCAATTTACCTCTTTTTGTACATAAAAATAGATAAATGGCTTCTTTATATTAAATAAATTGTATAAACATAAATGACGTATTTACATAAATGACGTCATTTGGACGAATTTATTCAAAATATTTTCAGTTTATAAATTAAATTAACTGCTGACAGACGATTGAATCCTGACGATAGAAATGTGATTTTTTTTTCAAATTTTCCTGTAAAACATAATTTAACACAATCTTGTCTTCATTATTGATTGAAATAAAAGATAAATTCAAATTCAATTTGAAAATGACGAATAAAAAGAAATCAATATTCCCTATCGGGATCCTTTTCAATTTTTTTTCCATTTTTTGTCACAAAAAAACTGAGTCATTAGTTGCCATCATTACAGAAATGTCAGTAAAATTAGAAAAAGAATAATATCTCGAAAACTAATTCGAATTTCAAAATTCTATTACCAGTTTCGACATCCGCGGATTTTTATGAACAATTGGTATTAATTTCACCATCAAGCGTTTAATATTTTATTAAAAATAGCTCTGAAACACAATCAGTCGTTTAATCAGTCGTTTCATAAAATCGTTTCATAAATTCGTTTCATAAAATCGTTTCACAAATTCGTTTCATTAGGATTTTATATATATAGGGTAGATATTTTTTTTAATCTTCTCACAGACACTAAAGTATGTATTTTCTTTCCTTTTTCTCAAAGGACAAAAAACAAAGAACTATTTTTTTTTAGTTCTGTAATAATGTTTTACTGTTTAGCAATTTTAAAATTTTTTGATTTAAAAAAATAATTTATTCTTATAGATAACTCATTGCAGTGCTTTTAAACTATTTGTTTTAAATAGTAATATTGAAGAATTCATTTTTAAAGTTTATCAAAGAGGTTTTAAACATTTTTCAATATAATTTTGAGACTCGAAATAAAATATTCAATAAGGCAGATCTTATGTACTAAAAATATAGTATTTTATTATTTTTTTTTATTATTTATTTATTTATTGTGTATGCATGATACTATTTCATATAGCATTGGATAAAAAAAAAGGGTGATGGAATATTTTAGGTAGAATAATAATAATAATAATAATAATAAACAGTTAGGTATTTGTTCGCTAAATTTAATGTTCTTATTGTACTTTGCATATCTTGTTTTTTAATCTTGTTAGAGCTACAAGATTTTTTTCATGTAATTATAAGTATGTCATGCATGAATTAAGTATGGCTCTGCGTTTATACAAAAAAAAAAAAAAAAAAAAAAAAAAAAAAAAAGATATATTTTCTTGCCTTTGAAATTTTGCAATGTTCTCGTTTTGGAACAACAGTGTAAGTGAAGTACAGGTACGATTTTTATACTTATGATAAACAATCTCACGTTATAAAATGATATCTGACTTTTTTTAACACCAACACTTACTTTTCCTTGGTCATTTTTGCTAGCTGAGAATTTATTATTGCTATCAGAGTATTTCCTTATATGATATTAAAAGAATTATGTTTGTTTGTTTCTAATTTAATGTTTATGCCATACGGGGATATTTGCAGTCGCAGGAAGATTATGTCCAATATGCCAACTTGCTGCATGTATTTTTTTTTATATATTTATAGTAACTGGTTAAAACTACTAACACTTTATCATAAAACATTTTTATTACTTTGATGGTGATTAAACTTTATTTTGATAATAGTAATGGTAAAGTGTTGATTTTTTCAGGTTATGACTGTTAAAATTTTTATGTATCAGGATCAGCTATTTAAATTTTTAAGCCTTGTATTTATTCGTACTGTGACATTTTTCTTTAATAATAATAGAAAAAAAAATACATCTTTGATAAAGTTTTGTTTGAAATTTTCTGTGCCCTTTAGGTGAAGAAAGGGTAACGAGGGATCAACTTCAATATCTTTCTGGACTTTCTGTTGATTTTTTTTAAGTAAATAATATAGATATATAAAAAATTTTGCATAGCACTTAACTTTTACAATATGTAACGTTGCTCCCCACTTGATTTTATGTATATATTTTAAGACTCTTATGGAAATTCATGATTAATATTTAAATGTATACGCAACTATTTATGCATATAAATTTTGTTTTGCATTTTAATACTTTATTACAAAATAGAAGTTGGTATCTTTGGAATAAACAAAAACAAAAAATAAATAAATAAAATAGATAAATATATATATTGTACTAAAAATTGTGATTAAACTTATTTTTATTAATATTATTAAAAAACGCACCAGTGCTTCCAAAGTAAAATATTCTTTGTCCATGAGATATGTTATTTATAAAATTTTTGATTTTCCACAGAAATTCATGTAAAAATATTTTATGTATTATTGTAGATAGTTTTGCATTTTAATATTATGAGGAAGTGTAGGATATGGATGCAGTTTTCACAGATAAAAATTAATATATATATTATCATATTACTAGGACTTCCCTCAAAGGGATTAGTCTGAGTGATATTGCTGAGAACATAAAGTTAACAATTACGATATAAAGAAGATATCAACAAGAACCTTAGTGAATATACAGCATATGATAGACAAGAGATAGATAAAGATACAACATATGAAAAATAGCAAATTAAATGATATAATTACAAAATATCATATATAAATTCATATATTGTTATGTTTTCATATGCATTTTTTTATAACATTTGGCAAATAATCTCATTTTCTTAAGCGGGAATTGCTCAAAACTTAAAAAAAAAAAAACCACCGGATCTTTTAAAACGATTTTTTTAAAGTCACATAATCAGATTTGCAGCCAATAGCGTATTTTAGCAAGCGTAGTTTAACGCAAATTTAATTTAATTTTTGCAACATTTTCTTTGTGACAAATATCTAAATAAAATATTAAAAAATAAAATATTAAATATTCAAATATTAAATCAAATATTTAATATTTGAATTAAAAAAATTTCCTTTGTTTATTTGTATAACTATTTATAGAAACTCGTATACTTCAAACCACATTGATAACATGCTTTGCTACAAACGTGTCTACCAGTCTAACTACTCGTATGTCTTAGCTGTGTCTCTCTCCGAACTCATCTGTCTACTGTCTCTCTACTCTTCTGTATACCCGTCTCAGTATCCGTCTGTCTTTCTACCCGACTCTTTAATCGTGTCTCTACCTGTCTCGCTTCCCGTTACACTACTCGTCTATCAACACGTCTGTCTGTCTATATACTCCTCTCTCTACCCGTCTGTCAAGTCGTCTCTGTACTCGTCTCTCTATCCACCACGCTACCCGTCTCCCTACCCATCTCACTACCCCTCTGTCAACCCTTTTTTGCACCTGCCTCGCTAACCGTCTGTCTATTCGTTTCGCTACCCGTTAGCTTATCTCTGTCGCTATCCGTCTCTCTACCCGTCTGTCTACCCGTTTGTTTACACGTCTATCTATCTCTCGCCAACTCTTCCCAATATTTAAACAATTTAGTAAACGGAAGCCGTTTATCTGTTATTAAATGCAAACAGGAGTAATTTATCTAAAGAGTGTAATCAGATGCAATTTTTTAAATGCATACATAAACCAGCATAATAATTCACCAGTTTTATTTTCATAGTAGTTTATGTCATTTGACAGTAAACCTCAACTTCTTCAACCCGAACTGCGTCAAGCTTTTTAAAAAAGCCCCAAGGTCCGTATAACTGGGAAGGGGAATTGTCCTCAGGGCTATTAGATACATGTTATTAAGTTAAGTGAAAGTTTCGTAATCGGGTTTGCAGCCAATTTCTTATGTCAGAAAGGGTGGCTTCACGCCATTTTAAATTCATTTCTGTAACTTTCTTTTTCTTTTTTTGGTGGGTGGTTGGGTGGGGGGAGGGTTCAAAATATATACACTTAAATTCAAACTTTTGCCCCCATGTTAATATTAGTGTTGTTTGTATTATCAATTAATACTTTGTTGATCCAGCTTCATTCGAAACAAATGTAAAAAACTTCTACAGTTTTTTTTTCTAGGAGAAAGTTCCGTAATCGGGCCCTAAGCTAATCGGGGAATTTAATATCATTATTCTTTCTAACTCTTATAGAGTTAAAACAATATTGTTGCTAGCATTACTCTTGTTTGTGACCAACCTCTTCTGTGTATCTGAATAGGGAAAAGTTCCGTATCATGTACTGGTTGGTGCCAAAGGCAGTTGTAGAATCTTACAAATTTTTCTAGAGAGCGGAAAAACATGTTTTTTTAAAATAAATACAAATATACGTTTATTAAACCATGTTTTTGAGCCATTTTAAAAAAATAAGTACGGTGCTAAAATAAAATTTTATTGCCATTTTCGATATTTTAATAAGAAATGAAAATACATAACAAACAAATTTAACAAAACTAAGCCATTTTTGGGTACTTCTCTATTATCCGGTCGACCATTTTTCATAACAAAAAACTATCGCCAAACTAAGATTAAACGCCAAAAATACAGTCCCATTTACTTGATGCCAGAAGCATTATACGTATTTGTTATGCCATCAAGTGGTTTTTAATTCGACATTTGCGTGTATTTTTCATTATGTTTTACTGATTTATTAGTTATTTCATTCATTAAAGTAACAATTGTATCCTTAATTTCTTATATTTTATTTATTTTGATATTTCAATGGCAACGTTCTCCCGTTTATTTAGCGTTACAGTTTGGCGATAGTTTTTTTTTATGAAAAGTGGTCGACGGAATAATAGAGAAGTACCCATTTTTTGTGATAAATAATTGTTATTGCCAGGGGGGCAAATTGTAAACAATTAATAAGCGAACTAAAAAAATTACCGGAAAAAACTTGTGGGAATCTCAAGAAAGAAATATCTGATATAAATAGCATTTAAAATCTTAAAATGGAGAAGTGGTCCGTATAAAAATGCAAAACATTATACACCTGATATAAGAATTTTTGAATTTTTTTATATTTCCGAAAGCACAGATAAAAGGGTAAAAATCCCAGCACAGATGCCATATACTCACCATGTTGGCGCGATTTTTCCCCCGCCCCTTTGGCGAAAAATGTTTGTTGTGTTTGTTTACTTTTATTTTTTATTTTAATTCTATAGATTATTTTTATATGTATATCAATATTAATTTAGGCACAGATGTCATATACGCACCAGATTGGCGCGATTTTTCCCCCGCCAATTTGGCGAAAACTTTGTTTTTGAATATTAGTTACAAATACCATACAATAATAGCATGTAATTTTTTATTTCAATATAAAAATAAAATAACGTAATAAATGAAATAGCTCCTATTATTCAAAAATGGGAAATAAAAATAAATAAATGATAGTTTGATATAAATAAATATTGATATATATAATAAAAACAATTTATAGAATTAACATAAAAAATAAAAGTTAATAAACAACAATTGAAACAAAATAACCGGGTTACCATGTGAGGTATAAAATTGCCATTTTGTTGCAATCGCGCCAATGTGGTGCGTATATGACATCCGCGCCTTTATTTATATCAAACTATTATTTATTTTTATTTCCTTTTTTAAAATAATAGAAGCTGTTTCATTTATTACGTTATTTTATTTTTATATTGAAATAAAAAATCACGTGTACTATTTGTCACACTATTTGTAACTAATATTCAAAAACAAAGTTTTCCCCAAGCTGGTGGAGGGAAAAATCGCGCCAACGTGGTGCGTATATGACATCTGTGCCTTGTTTCATTTCACATAGAGGTACTGCTCTATTATCCCGTCGACCACTTTTCATAACAAAAAACTATCGCCAAACTGTTTGATTAAACGCCAAAAATGCAGTCCCATTTACTTGATATCAGAAGCATTATACGTGTTTGTTACGTCATCAAGTGGTTTTTAACGCGACATTTGCGTGTATTTTTCATTATGTTTTACTGATTTATTAGTTATTTCATTCATTAAAATAACAATTGTGTCCTTAAATTCTTATATTTTATTTATTTATGTATTTTGATATTTCAATGACAACGTTCTCCCGTTTATTTGGCGATAGTTTTTTGTTATGAAAAGTGGACGACGGGATAATAGAGAAGTACCCACATATGTATTGGTACTTTTATGTTAACTTGGCTCAGTTGATAAATCGCCAAATATTTTTCTCATAACATCTTCATATTGCATTCATTTCATTTAAATATAAATCTTTCACTGATTTCATTTGAAATACATACATTAAAAATACACGTCTTTCACTCATTTAATTTAAAATACACGCTTTTCACTAATTCCATTTAAAATACTAAAAAGGAAAAGAAAATAAGAAATAATTCCACAAATCGAAACATTTTATTTAAACATCAAAGAATTGTTCCTAACATACACACGCGAAATAAAAAAGCTGCTAATGGTGTGATTTACGCCAAATCTCTAATACTAATACTACTCTTACTAATCTCTGATACTTTTCAAACAGAAAAAATTCCAAATTAACTTTCCATTTTTATTAAATTGAAATATATTTTATTGTGCTGAATATTAGTGCTTTCATATTTTTTTGCTCCATGTATTCCATGAACTTTTCAATTCCGATTGTCTACGAAAATCTCCCGCCGGTGAAAATGACGTACGCACAAAATTTAGTGACGTATGTACTTTAATTGTGCTTTTTTATCTATTTTTTTAATATAACTTCCAAACGGTTTGACACTTATTCTTGGTAATAAATAGACGACGTTGTCACCTTTATAGGTACCTGCTGTAAAAATTTGAACGAAATCCGTTAAATATTTTTTGAGTTATGCTTGACGAAAGGTTTTAATATCCATCGTAGCTATATATGGGGCAAGGTAATACTGCGCTGTGTATGAGTCTTCGTTGCACTCAGACAATAATAATATTTAGGTTATGTTCTACTGCCATGCGTCAAATTTTATAATTAAATGCCAAATTTTTCTACTTTTGATATTTTTAACAAAACAAATTTTCCTGTATACATATAAAAGCTTTTATGCAATTATTTTAACTTCAATTACATTTTACATTTGCATGTCGTGTCTTGCCGTTCTCTGAACTTTCAAATGGTTTGATATTTTAAAGAATTTTATAAGGCTTATTTCCTTACTCTTTTTACTTTTCATTAATTTGTATATTCTTAAGTCAATAAGATTATATTTAGGTGGGTGGAATACAAGATTCTATCAATTTTATGTTTTTTAGAATTAATTCTTAAAACTTACACGTTTTGATATACTCACATTTTTCCCTATAGTAAATAATATGTGTGAATACTTATACCTTTTTTATAATTGTGTTTCGGAACTCTTTTCATTCATTGTTTTTGTGCGCAGAAAGCAAGGAATGATTCAAAATTTGTCATTTTTGTTTCTCATTTGTTTTCTTATTGTGAGTTTACATACATTTTTCTATGACTAACTTTTTCTTATTCCCATTTTACACATATTTTTCTCGTTTTAAAAAAGAAAAATTTTTCGTTGTTATTTTTTGCATACATTTGTCTGTATAAAGTTTTCACCGTATTTTTTCGGCTCATCGGTATATCAACTCACTGTCTTCTTGTAACTTTTGTGCTTTTCTCAGTTTAACCATACTTTTTGTGAATTATGCTATATATTTATAGTGTACAGTCCAGCAGTAACTCTTCATTCTCTTCTTTAGTGCATTTTTTTCACGTCATGGAGTTCTGATTCCTTTGTTTTCAGAAATATAACTTATTGAGGGCTGATACCTTTGTTATCAGATTATTATTTTGGTGAGTCTGATTCTTTGTTATCAGATATATAACTTATTGAGGGCTGATACTTTTGTTATCAGATTATTATTTTGGTGAGTCTGATTCCTTGTTTTCAGATAGATAACTTATTGAGCGCTGGTACCTTGTTACCAGATTTTTTTTCTCTCATTCTTTATTTTTCATACATATACTTTTGTTGTACTTAATATTGCTAGGCACAAATAGCTATTTTGGGGTACACTATTCATACCGTTGGATTTCTTTAAATGTATTTTCCTTTACACAGGTTTACAATAAACATTTTTATTTTTATATTTTAATGGTTGGACAAATTTATTTTAACTTATTTTCTAAGTATGGCATTCAAGACACACATGTTATTCAAATATCTTTTCAAACATAAAACACTTATATTTCTATTATTTTTGTCACTTTTCAGGTTACATTTTAAAAGGTCACTTTCTTCTATTTACACTTCTATATTACGTATTACTGATAAATCTTTCAATATACAATACAATTTAATTTTAATGTTTCAGATTTATCATTTCACCTATCAATCTCATTATGTTTAAATAAAGTATATGTACTGATGTACTTTCTCTTTCAATATAATATGGTTACAGTCTGTCGTATTTCAGGTATTTTTTTTACAATTTATTTCTTGCTTTCCGTTTAATTTTATTTTTACAAGTTATTTACATTTTGCTATTTGTAGATTTTTTAAAGAAAAGATTCTTTCTTGGTTTTCTTCTTTATTGTCACAAACACTTAAAAAAAACATGAACTTGACAAAACACAAAAACTTCACAGTTGACAACCACAAACATATACAATGGAACTTCTGGTTTCACATTCTATTCACTAATGCAAAATTATTCTTAGAAATAAACCTATTTCAAATTACTTTCATCTAACATAAAAGCCTTAAATTAAATTATAAATTAAGTTCCCAGCCAACATAATACTGGGGAAATACAGTACAATAGAATAAAACAAGGACAGTCCATGCCCTGCAAGCACCTTTCACCAACCAACTCAACAGACTGACTGATGTGAGAATTCTGAATCAAAATTGTTCTTAGAATTACATAGTGGCGCCATCTGTTGTCAAACAGAGCAACTATTAACTGTACTGAACATACTCCCACCCATCAACAAGTTATTCTTGATGCAAAGGAAGTAAACAAAGTTTTACAATTGGTCTCTTAAAGACACCCCTAGAAGTTTTAACAATCACTACACGGACTATTCCATCCTTACCTGGATGAATTTCAATAATTTTGCCCAATGGCCAAACGGACGGAGGAACATTATCCTCTTTCAAAATTACTATATCATTCACTTTAAAATTTTCAGTATGCACTCTCCATTTTTTTCTATTTTGTAAAGAACTCAAATAATCAATACTCCACCTTCTCCAAAAACATAATTTTAATTTTTGCACAATATCCCAACGAGACCGTAACGACAAATTTTCCTCATTTAAAGGATCAGCTGGGGAAGTAATAACATCACCAATTAAAAAATGAGATGGAGTCAATATATTTATACTGTCTGAATTGTTATCACTATCAATTGCTACTAATGGTCTGGAATTTAAGATAGATTCAATTTGAGTCAAATATGTATAAAGTTCTTCAAATGTTAAATTAGTACTTCCAATTACACGTTTCATATGAAATTTTACCGAACGAACAGCGGATTCCCATAGTCCATCAAAATGCGGACTCACTGGAGGAATCATATGCCACTCAATATTTCTTTGAGACAGAAAATAACAAATTTCTTCATTTCTTTCAATTGAACAAATAAATTTATATAAATCTGAGAGTTGCCTTTCAGCACCTACAAATGTTGTGGCATTATCACTATAAATATGCTGAGGAGCTCCTCTTCTAGAGCAAAATCTATTTAATGAAGCAATAAATGCCTCAGAGGTTAAATCACTTACCAGCTCCAAATGTAGAGCTTTAGTTGCAAAACAAACAAATAAAGCAATATAGCATTTGGTAGTTTTAGCTCCTCTACCTCGATATTTCAAAATATTAATAGGCCCTGCATAATCGATTCCGCATGCAGAAAATCGCCTGTTAGGAGTAACTCTGTTAAGAGGAAGATCTCCCATTAACTGTTTGGAAGAGGCTGCTCTATACCTACAGCAAGTAACACATTTATGAATACAATTTTTAATTATCCTTTTGGCACGTATTATCCAATAACTCTGTCTAATGATGCCCATAAGTAAATTTAACCCAGCATGAAAATGCATAACATGAAAATATTTAACAATTAATACACTTAATTTATGCTGAGTTGGCAAAATGACTGGGTGTTTTGCATTGTACTTTGAGAGGTGAATTTCGCAGCCTACCTCCCACCCTTAGCAAACCGTCACTATCAATAAAAGGACAAAGTGAGAAAAGAGAACTTTTTTTAGAAACTGATCTATTTGATCGAATACAACTAATTTCATCAGCGAAATATAGCTGCTGAACATAAGAAATAATCAAATTACCTGAATGTCTTCTTTCGATTGTTGATAATGGAAGAAATTTACCTTTATTCAAAGGACTAGTGTTCATTTTGCCAACTTTCTGTTTGCAATTTTTCACAAACCTAATACAAAAAGGTAAAACATCAATAATTTTGGTAAAAGAAGAATAAATTTCAAAATATAATTCAAACAGAGAATTATTTAAAGTTATTGGAAAACAAAATTTAGAGTTCTTTTTCTCTTTATTTACAGTGTCTAAATCAGTCTTAATCTGAGGTTGAGGCCAATGTTCTTGATTCAAAGAAAGCCATTTTGGGCCATCCCACCAAAGGGAACAATTAGGAAGATCCCTGGGAGATAACCCTCTAGACGCAATGTCAGCAGGATTTTCCCTTCCTGGAACATACCCCCAACAGTCAGATGGGACTGAATCTAGAATTTCAGAAGTTCTATTGGCCACATAAGGCTTCCAACACCTAGGATGAGATGACAGCCATGAAAATACTACCTGGGAGTCCGTCCATGCGTAGAACTTAGTAACGAACGTATTCAAAATAGTCACAAGTGTAGAATATATTCTGGAAAGTAGTAAAGCACCATTGAGCTCAAGCCTAGGAATAGAAACTGGTTTAAGTGGCACTACCTTGCTTTTTGCAACCAATAGGGTCACCTTTGACTTTATTTCACCAGGTTGTACTACATATATCACTGCAGCATATGCCGATTCTGAAGCATCGCTAAATCCATGCAATATGATCTCTTTACTGGAAACTTGGATCCATCGGGGAATTCGAATAGAACAAACTTGTTCAAATTCCTTTTGGAATTTTTTCCAATTTGTTTGGAAAATTTCAGGAAGCGCAGTATCCCAATCTAACTTCATTAACCACAATTGCTGGTAAAACATTTTTATAGAGACAGTGCATGGTGCCAAAAATCCTAACGGATCAAATAATTTGGCAGATTGTGAAAGAAATTTTCTTTTAGTTATGTTATCATCAAATTGTAAATTAACGGTAAAGATAAAAATATCATTTGAAGAATCCCAGCTAAGCCCTAAGGCTTTGGAACAATCATCAGGATGGATTTCTAAATTTGTAGACTCAAGAGAATTTGAAGATAAATGAGTTAATACATCAGAAGAATTAGATCTCCACTTTCGCAAATGAAAACCTCTATTTTCTAAAGCCAGTGAAAGCTTTTCAATCACTCTAATAGCTTCTTCACTTGAGATTGAACCTGACATACAATCATCAACATAGAAGCTCTCTTGAATTATTGCAGCTATTGCAGGATTGTCTTTCTCTATGTCCTTTGCAACTTGATATAAGCAGCGAGTAGCCAAGAATGGAGCTGAAGATGTCCCATAAGTAATAGTTCGCAGCCAATATTCCTTTAAAGCTGAGTATACCTATTCTCGCCAAACAATACGTTATAAATCTTGATCTTCTGGAGCAATCAAAACTTGTCTATACATCTGCTGAATATCAGCAGTAAAAGCAACAGGATTTGTTCGAAATCTTATCAGAATAGTAAAAAGATTTGGTTGTGGAATTTGTCCAACAGCCAAAACAGAATTTAAAGAATTACCATTAGATGGTTTGCATGAACCATCAAACACCACACGTAACTTTGTTGAAATAGAGTCACTTTTTATAACAGAATGATGCGGAAGGTAATATACTTTGTTGCTTATAGGATTTGAATTTTTGTTCACAAGTGTCATATGACCAAGATCTTCATATTGCTTCATAAAATTTCTGTACTCATTTTCAAAATTTTTATCAAACTGAAATTTTCTCTCCATAGCAAACAAACGTGAGACTGCCATGGATTTAGAATCTCTTAATGACATTACATCTTTATAAATTGGTAACTTAACTTCAAATCTATTCTCTGGAGTTACCTTGTAAGTTGAGCAAAAATGTTGTTCACAAACATTTTCTTCATCAGACAACTGTGGAATGTTAATGTTTATTTCTTCAGTTTGCCAAAATTTTTGCAATAATAGATCAACATTTAATTCGCTTGCAACACTAAGAAAATGAGATTTGATACTAGAAGAATATTTACATTTAGGTTCCAATTTTCCAGCTACCACCCAACCAAACATAGTATTTTGGGCAATTGGCTCATTCTCAGTACTCACAATTCTACCATATCTTAAAATAGTAAAGAAACAGTCAGATCCCAAAATAACATCACATTCTTGCGGTTTCATGAAATCTTCATCTGCTAAGGTAATACTTTAAAGATACTCCATTTTTTTCGTATCAAGTAATTCAGCTGGTAACTGAGATGTTACTTTAGGCAGTATATAAGCCTGAACCTTTAAGGACTCATTAGAAAGCTTAGACCCAACTGTAAGAATCACTGAACCTCGAGTTTGTCCAGCTGATACTCCGGCAATTCCATTTAGAACAATTCTGTCATTTTTCATTTTAACCCTAAAGTTCTTATAACATTTTCACTTACAAAGGTACATTCTGAACCAGAATCCAGCAAAGCTCTGAAAGAATAGGCTTTATTTTCATTATTATATAACAGAACTCTAGCAGTAGGAAGAAAGGAAACACATTTGGAATTATTGAAAGAAGCACTAGAATTAATTTGTAATTCATGAGATGTTGACTCGTGTACAACTTCCCTACTTGAAAGATGGTTTTTATTCTCAGATGAATGAGGAAATAATTTAGTTTCAGTCTGAATAGTGCAGGCATTATTACCCTTACTCTCTTCATATAAGAAAGTATTGTGTCTACTTTCACACTTAAAACATTTTAAATGAGAATTGGGACATTCCTTAACTTTATGAGAATTTAAACACAAAAAACAACAGTTATTACATTTAACAAAGTTTTTTCGGGCAAAAACATCCATAGATTTAAATTTCATACATTTGTACAGTGGATGCATTCCTTGACACTTTAAGCACACCTTTGATTGTTTATTATTTGAAGTGTACTTAGAACCAACAAAATTTGAGCTTTTGGAATGTTTAATATCACTTTCATTGTTAGAGATGAGCTCTAAAGAAGAAAATCTTACACTTAAAAAATCAAAAAATTCTTTCAAAGTGGGAAATTCATTTTCTGTACTTTCAATGGACCAAAGTCTTCGACTTTCAGGATCAAGTTTTTGGAATAACAAATATATTAACCATGGATCTCTATTTGTAGCTTCATCACCAACAGCTTTCAAACCCCTAATAACTTCATCACTAGTATTAAGCAAATTTCTTATATTTATGTTATTAGGTTGAAGAACTGATTTCTGGTCTAAAAATAATTTAATCAAAGAATTGACAATCTGTTTCTTTTTATCATACCGGTCTAACAATTTTTCCCAAGCTTCTTGGTACGATTCATTAGAAAGGGAAATGTGCTTAATTAATGAAGCTGGTTCTTCAGAAAGTAACCCTTTTAAATACTGAAATTTCTGAATACCACTCAAAGCTACTTGGGAATGGACAGTGGAAACAAACATATCCTTAAAATTTTTCCATTCTGAAAATTTTCCAGAAAATACTGGAATATTTAATTTCGGTAATCTAATATTACATTGATTTGGAACAACAACAGAAGGACCTTGCACAGGATTTTGTGTTACAGTATTAATAACTTCTGAAGAATTCAAAGAATCTAGCTTGTTTTGATATTTAGTTTTTAACTGAAAATACCTTTCTTCAAATTCTGATAATTCAGAATCATCATCATTCAAATTAGAATCTAATCTTAAGAACTCTTTAAGTAAATCATCTAATCTTTGTAATCTAATCAAAATTTCATTCTTTGTATTCACATTATCAAAACTATTCTCTAATCTAGTTACAGAGCCTTTAACTCTACCTCTCTCAATTTTAATTTGAACAGCTTTCTTTTCATAATCTTCCATTTTATACAATAACTTATAAGCAGAAGGATTTTCAAAATAAAATTAACTTCAAAACAAAACTAATAAAAATTACTTCAAAATCAAAAGTAATCAAAATTGCTTCAAAACAATAATAATCAAATTAAGTTCAAAACCAGAACTAAATTAAATTCAAAAACAGAACTACTATACAATATTCAATCATCTTCTAAAATAAAAGCGTAAGTCATGTGACTGTCATCAACAGTTCCGGGATGACCGTTTCACTTTTTCATATGCCAGGCGGCCATTTTTATTCAAAATTATTTTTTCGTATAAAACTGCATAAAAGTTACATTTTAAGAAAGATCGTTCAAAAAAAATTAATATTGGAGAGATGACTTACGTTCAATTATGTATATATTCTGCAATAACTTCAGTCGAAAGATTCGCAGTTCAAATTCTCTATTCATGAAAGTAAACAAAAAAAAAGATTGATTCGTCGTGAACATTTAAAATATTAAATCATAGAGGTAATCATTCGCAAAGCAAGTTCTCCGAGAATGAATTTTTGGACCGCTGCCTCGCGTCAAAAATAATAATTTGCACCAGTGAGACAATCAAAGTTTTCCATAATTATGTGCTATACAACTCAACTTCACCTTTTCTTGACGTAAATTGAACTCATGTAATAATGTTTAATGAATCAGATTTTTAGCATTTTTAAAATCGCTAATACAGCTTTTATTTATCGCGTGTACAAATTAGAAATGATACTTTGATTTTGATTTATGATATTATTTCTTATTTATTTATTTATTTTCTATTTAAATGAAAAGTGTGAAGTATTTTAAATTAATGTAATATAAGCATTTTAGATTAAAGTTAAGTATTTTAAATGAAACGAGTGACAGGCTTATAATTTAAAATTAAATTAATGTAGTATGAATGATGGTGATGGGAACAATATTTGGCGATTTATTATTTGCTCCCGGCTAACAAAAATATTCATAATTGAAAAAGGAAATAAAAATAAATAAATGATAGTTTGATGTAAATAAATATTGATATACATATCAAAAATAATTTATAGAACTAAAAAAAAATAAAAGTAAATAAACAACAATTTCCATAACAAAGTTTTCGCCAAATTGGCGGGGGGGGGGGGGGGGGGGAAATCGCGCCAACGTGCGTATGTGACACCTGTGCCCAAAAAATATGCAAAATGCTACCATGATCGCAAAAGTTCATGATTTGTCTATTAGAATCTTCCGATTTGGCGAAGGATTAAGGGAAAATTAAATTATGAATAAATGTAACATGTTGCAATGTTTAACATACATTTAAGGGAGACCAAACTGGTCGCCAGTGGCGGCTAGCTTAAGAATACTGTTTCATACAAGCAATAGTGGAATGTTCTGTTCTACAATCTGCATAAACTTAAAAATAATCTTCAAATTCTTCAATGCAATATAATAATTCACTATAATAATTGAATATTCAAATTTTTCAATTAAATAAATCATAATATTCTTGAGAACAATAAATAAAAAATCATAATGTTCTTCAGAACAATTTTCTTTTCAAGAAAATCCAAGCAATATAATTCTAGAATACTTTCTTATTCTATCATTTTCAATAAACCAAAATTTAATTGTTCTCATATTGCAAATTAATATATGCTGAATACACTTTCATATTTAACTGTATTTGCAACCAAATTTCAGCATCAAAGAACAGTATAAATAAAGGTACTCACATCATAGATCATATCTCGCCATAGTGCCTCCAAAATTTTTCTTATGTAGATTTTTTAAAGAAAAGATTCTTTCTTGGTTTTCTTCTTTATTGTCACAAACACATAAAAAAAAACATGAACTTGACAAAACACAAAAACTTCACAGTTGACATCCACAAACATATACAATGGAACTTCTGGTTTCACATTCTATTCACTAATGCAAAATTATTCTTAGAAATAAACCTATTTCAAATTACTTTCATCTAACATGAAAGCCTTAAATTAAATTATAAATTATTAAGTTCCCAGCCAACATAATACTGGGGAAATACAGTACAATAGAATAAAACAAGGACAGTCCATGCCCTGCAAGCACCTTTCACCAACCAACTCAACAGACTGACTGATGTGAGAATTCTGAATCAAAATTGTTCTTAGAATTACATAGTGGCGCCATCTGTTGTCAAACAGAGCAACTATTAACTGTACTGAATACTATTATTAATTACATATTTACTTTATATTTGTATTTCTTTCATCGTTGACGCAAACAAGTACACACCATGGTTACGGCATGTACAAGAAAACATGTAAAGTTTTAAACATGTCGAATATGTTTTTCTTTCTTCTTTCTTTCCCCTTTTTTCATTTTTAATTTAATTTTAGGTATCTGTTTGGTAAGTAACATTTGCTTATACGTGATATTGATTAGTTCTTCACCCCACACACATTTTCCTTTTACAGATCTGTCATAGGAAAATTTCAGGGCATCTTCATATGGTGGACGATAGGTCTGTATCTTCAAATTCTAACACACGTACTTGTTGAATTCACTTAGAAGCTTAATG